>CM060845.1:96440000-101345000 GCA_030762175.1 Metallyticus violacea | reverse complement strand
TTTGGTGTTTTCTATTAAGCAGCATGTAGATGGCACAGGACAAACAGGAAGAGCTAAAGAAAAGAACAGTAGAGAGTAGGACTTGTATCTCCCAAACAAAAAAATCCATGTGTATCATCTATTCAAATACTTATTCTGTTTCTGAGCTTCATTGCGTTAAGAGATGCGTTATATTAATATTGAACAGTTGGACATTTTGCACTGCATAGCTTAGTTGTTGTTAGTGTGTAGCTTCACACATATGTTTACCTACTAATTATATATATATACATACATATATATATATATATATATATATATATATATAAATGTACCACAACGAAAGAAAGGAAAAACGATATACGGTGAAGCAAGAGAAATGGTGAGAAAGTGATCGCAGAGGATGATGGGTTACTGGGGGACGCCATTGACAGTTTCATCATTAATTTGGGAAGAGAAACAAGTGAAACGAGTGACTTAAGTGACTCCAGTGAGGAAAATGAAGACTTCTCTCATCTTACCTCTCTTCTATATGACAGAAAGTAGATAGAGCAGATAAAATTTCAGAAAGTATCTAATTATATTTCATTAATTCGTTAATAAATTAGGAAATGCATGTTAACTTAAGCCAAATCTATATACGATACGTGCGCTACTCGTGAACAAAGCCCTCCTCTGACACATTGCGTTATCGGCACATTCCTCTGACTGGCCACTTCTCCAGTTTCCAACATTATTTGCTCAGTGCTTTGGTAACCCGCTAGGTATTAAAAGAAAGGCTACTCATATTTCTCAGAGGAAAATAGCCGGATGTATAACATGTGGATCACAACTCGAAAGAAATATAGGTACCACGAGAAAGGATGAGTTACATTGAATATAAGAGGAATGAAAGTGAACTAGAGCACGAACTGAGTCGAGAATAGGTGGATTAGCCCTTACTTCTGTAACATAGCAGAAGAGGAAAGAATCTAAAGACTTGATTAGATATTTGTTATATTACAATGAATTACCAGAGAAATAAAGAGCATTTGCAGTTATGGTCATCCTCATAAACAAATTATTTCGAAATTAAATACACGTTAAAGTTTGATAGTGAAATTTTAAAGAGTATTAGAATTAAGATTGCAAGAGGAAAGTTATGTGGCAATTAAAATGGAAAAAAGCTGTAATGAAATTAACATTACTTTCTTTCTAGACATAAGGAATATCACATGTATACATGGACCAGCTTATATTAAAGAAGCGTTTTAAACGATGTACCCGTGAATAGGGAATTAGAGCTGAAAAAAACTGAGGAAATACGGCACCATTAAGGTTTGTCTTTTAAATGATGACAATATACGGAGTTTATATTCTGACTATTTAGATAAACTTACGTAACAAGGAGTGAATTTACAAGCCACTGTTTCCCTGCGATATTGTTAAGATTGATTGAGTCTCTGAAACAATATAACTGGGGGATTAGTAGAGCAAGGAATATTGTAGAAAATATTACAGACTCATAACTTTGCATGAGAGCATTTTGTATAAGTACGACTTGGACAAAACTCCAATGTCAACGGTACACTAATTTGAAGTGTGGACTTAAAAGAAGCTATTTTAGTAAAAAATATGTTCATAGCACAAATCCCAGCTGCGTGCAAAAAGTCTTTAAAAAGACAATTTTCAAGAGGGGTAATAGAAACAATAATTATTACAGAAGCATAAACTTATTGATTATAGCCTATAAAATGTTTGTAAAAAATAACCAATTTAATGTAGTTACATGCCTTTTGTTAAGTGAGAATAAAGCAATTCAAACCAGGAAGATTTTGTTCCGATTTAGTACGATTTTGTTCCGATTTACCTTTATCATTATAAAGGAGAAGAGAAAGTAACTTGAAAATTGCATGTTATTTGCGTGAAAATGAAGACACGCCAATCGATCTCTTAATGGCTACTAAGATAATGATCACATAAAATTTGAGAAGTTCTGTTGTTAAAGACAAATGTGTTCTTTTAGGATAAATCAAAATTAAAGAAAATATTTGAAATATTAAATATAGAATAGATGCCAAGTTTCAGTTATCTAGGATATGATATGTCCTAAAATACAGAGGATTGTTTGCGATCTATGGTAACAAGTTTAGAAGCTCACATTAATTCTGTGGAAACGAATATAAATTCTGCAGTGCTCGTAATATTTTACTGCAGTGACGCATAAAATAGAAACATTCTACGAAGATTACATTACTGCTCTTATCGTAGCTTTTTTTTCAAAACTCTATAAAAAGTCAATTATACATAATAGCCATATGGCCTTGAAATTTGTTTTGATTTTAGTTCTTATGAGATTTGCATAATGAATGACGTTTATTATTTTGAGTGCACTCATTTTGCTGATAAAGAATCGAGTTTAGCAACTTATCAGAGGTAGAAAATCTAGATGCAAGGAGCGAGACACTCTGAAGGTGCTGACGAATAAAGATTAGAAATTAGAAATCTCAAGGAAAACTCAAAGAAAGTATTTCTTCTTCTTCTTCTTCTTCTTCTTCTTCTTCTTCTTCTTCTTCTTCTCATTTGGCGCTACAACTCTGGGTGAGCCTTGGCCTGCCGCAGTGACCTCTGCTTCCTCTAATCGTCTTACGACTTATTGATTGCATGGGGGTACGTGATCAGCATGCGGCACCCCGTCGGTTGCCTATCACAAAACTTTCCTAATCGAAGAACGCCCCCTCTCCATCAGGCAGCTTCCCAATTGTCCTCACTAGGCTGGGTGGACCCCGTTCCAGACCTCCCTAACTTAGAAAATGTCCTAAGTAGATACCGGGAATCAAACCTGCGCCTCCCGCCCAACGCTAACCATTAGACCAGGAAGGTATTCCAATCAACGTGTAATCTTACACTAAAAGATCCTGAATAAAGTTGAAATGCCAGTGAAAAGTTGAAGTTAAAAAAATCGGATATATAAAAATATTCCAGAGATTTGCCAGAAAAATATGATGTACAAAGGGAACAAAAAGGATGTTTCAACTTCACTCCGCTGCTTTGAAGACTCAGAAAAGCGACAGCCTTCTATGCGGATGTCCTAAAAGACACTAAAAGTCAAATAAATATGTTCAAATTTTAGATTAGGGTGTTTTCAATATATTAATTTACTAGTTTATTGTTTGATGCTGTTTACTTTGATGAATCCATTGTTGTGAATGTTTAAGTATGTAAAGCAATAACATATAAAATTCAATAAATGTTGAAAAATACTTCGTATCAATATAAAAAACTAACTTACAATATAATATATATAGAAAAAATATATTTGTGAGAACATCCTCCACTTCAGCTTTTATAAACTTCTGAAAAAAGTCCCTTAATTAACCTGTAACACCAGGGAGTAAACAAATTGTCCTAACAAGATTAATTATAGCATTTTGTTTGTTTAGTAATTAAATTATATTAGTGAAAATATAGCTCTTGTGAAATAAATCCTTCTTTCAAAAAAAAAAAAAAAAAAAAAAAAAAAACAAGAGAGAGAGGGGGGGTAGGAAAGGGAAAACGCATTTTCTGGAAAATCATGATTTTGTAGTTAACGGAATTTTGAAAAGTTGCTCCTAACATATTCTTATTGCAAGACTCAAGCAATACAAAAGACGTAGGTTCACCAACCCCAAGAAATGAATCTTATGTTTGCTTAACAAAAAAGTAAGGCCAGAATAGGATTTATATCACAGGGCAAGAACCAGGCAAATCCATGATCAACCACCAGCCGTACCTCGAGATAATTTGGAAGGTCCAGTTCCTGTCTCTGGTCCTAATCCAGCAATACAGAAAGCCATTTCACTAAAGAGGGGAACTCGCTACACCTGTGAACACCATTATCAATCGAGATTTGAAACTATAAAAGCAGTTTGGCTGCTTCACATAAGGGTTCAAGCTAAACGTCTGGTTAAGCCCATAATTTTTGGAGATAAACCGAATACAAGCTATCTCTCACACTGACTTGTCTGTTAAATCACCCGATGCATTGCCATTAGATTCCATGCGTTTGAGTTCCCTGAAAACAGAAGACCCGCGAAATTGGACAGTCTTCAGAAAACCTTCAAGGAGGAATGGAACAAAATGAACATTGCTACACTCAATCAGCTGCAGGGGAAACTGTGATGCACAGTATTATCTCAAGCTCGTGGCCACCACTTGAACATCACTTCAGGTAGAGGATAGTTTTTCATAAGTTAAAGGTGTATGATTTTATTACCATAGATTGAAAACAGTCCTTAGTGATAAAGGTATGGAAAAACAAATTAGTATGTGAATTGCAAACATTTTGGCATGGTTACAAGTATTATAAGATTAGAAGAGAAACAATTACAGATTTTTATAAAGTTTTTGGGTCCACACCCAACATTGGGTCAGAGATTTGGACCATTAATTGGAAGCACAGATTTGTATTTAGGACACTGAGATGTGTTGCTGATTTTACCTCAAGAGAAGAAATTAGCAGTAGTGATGTAATATATTTGATTTAAATTAAATGCTATACATAAGATAACTTCAAAAAGACTAACAGGGTGTGTACATGAATACCAAGCAACAGATAAGCGAGACGTCGGCGTCGCTTAAATTGAATGAGTAAATCTAACTCAAGTAAGAAGAATTAAGCAATTCTTAGCTGATCTATTGAAATATGTATATTTTTATCCTCAGCTACATGCGGAAAAGCACTCATTTCAAGCTCTAACAAATAAATGATTTTCATAAACAACATCCAAATATTCTCATTCCATGGTAGCGATGACATCCGGGAGCTGCATGTACAATTGTGGTTTATACTGGTCAACAATGCTGCTATTGATTCATCGATTAGCCACTTGTCAACGTTCATTTGTTTGATGACGTCATTGTCCTTGCTGACCGCATATCCTAGTCTCTCTGGTTGATATCAATTTTAGTGCTCCACTGCAAAGTCCGCCTTTCATACTTGTTAGTTTTCTTATCCAATACAAAGCTGTTACTTTCTGCATAACTTTCTTATTTAATCGGTATTGTGACTTTTTTTTCAAATGCACTAGTTACATACTTGTATCTTAGTTTGCTCACTTTGTTTGTAGTTGTTTTTTTAATAGTGTTTAAACTCCATTTTAACTACTGAGGCATCACAGACGGTGAACTATGATGATGCATGAGATCAAATGGTAAACAGGGAAAGTATTTTTTTAAGGAAGGAAGCGTCCTTATGAGAACTCAGGAAAACGTAATTAAAAAAAAAAATCAGTTAGAGTGGATGGTCCTGGTGGAAATCGAACCCCAGACCTCCTCACTAGTCCGCGCCTTAACTATCTCGGCCAACCGTGGCGGTTAAGTTCGGTCATCTTGTGTGTGCTTAACAAAAAAAGGAAGGCCAGAGTAGGACTTGTAGGACTTATACCAGAGGGCAAGAGTCAGGCAAATCCATGATCAGCCAACCACAAGCCGTACCTCGAAATAATTCGGAAGGTGCAGGCCCTTAAGATATTGAGCATAACGCCATCCTTCAGAAAAAGAACTCAAAGAGCAGAGAATGTTGTAGTAGACATCAGATGTTTCATCAATTAACTTTGTTTATAAATGACGAATCCTCTGTATTGTAAGCACCTATATTTTCCATTTTAACATTTTATAAAGAAAAACAATTCACATTCAAGTTAAGAAAAACAGTACACAATGTCTTCCTTTTCAATACCCATACTTGACACAGAAAGGCTAAAGGGGGAAATGAACTGTCTTAGCCACACGGATTCTCAGATTTATTGCGTTACGGACCATTTAACAAGTCACATTATGCTTTGCGTCTGTTACAAAACAAACATTGAAATATGTTCTTTTCTGTTAATTGCTTTTATTTCCCTGTATGTAAATATAATTGCTGCTGTAAAATTTTACTTTTACATAGAAGCTCAAATTTGCTTTCGTTCTCACACAATGATTAATACAATATTTGAATAAAAATGCGCGCAAAAGAAAGGTAAGTAAATAGGTCAATACATTTTATCTTAATGTTATATATTTAATTGTATGCCATATGACACAGAAAAATTCTGACGCAATCCAGCAGAATAAATATTAAGTTGATAATGGGATTTCATGTATTCAATTGACCGAGAACAATTTATCTTCCATGAGTAATTTCATTGAAAAAAACAGATAAGACTGATGTGAACAGCTTTTAGCGCCTTTCTTATTACCTCAATGCGTGCCCACAACGTATGAGCATGATCATTGTTACTTTATGCGTGTTAAGAATGAACAATAAACGGATAATAGTATCATTGTAAAATGTTTATGTAATATTAGAAAATAAGTTTTAGAGTTCTCTGCCTCTTGACGCTCTCTTTAGGCTTACAGAGCCATTACATCCCTTACTATGCAGATATTCTTCAAAGTTCATGTTTCTTTTTCATTTGCACTGTAATTTACGTACAATTTCTCTCACATTTTTGTAGTATGTAGATTAAGGGCGCGCAACATCAACGTGCATAAGAGCCCAACAGATGTTTAAAAAATGGCAAACAATCAAGACAAAACTGAAAAACGAAGAAAACAATAGTATCAAAAGGAAAAGTGCACTGATACAATTTTATTATGACCCATATCCGACGATTAAAAGATGCTACGAAGAAGAAAATGTAAAACATGGTCTGCAAATGCCAAACATATGGAATAAAAGAGAAGAAGACGTAGAATCTCTTGCAGAAACATAAAATTGCGGCAATAAACCAAATAAGCAGGCAGTGAAAGATTCGCTATAATGAGGGTGAGATTCGGTTTCACTAAGTAACAATGACTAAAAAGACAATGGTTAATACGAAGCCAGCTAAAACTACCACAGCACGTCACACTCAGAATCATCCTGGCATAAAGCCATACCTCCTTTCACGAACTGCAGCGCAGAGCAGCGGATAAAACCGAACGCCTCATCGAAACTTCGCCTCCCCAAGGAATGACAGCATCAATGCGAAGTTGACGTGTGACTTTAAGTACAGGCGGGTATAACAGCCATAACACATGGAAACAAGCAATCTTACGCCAAAAGTAAATTTGTAGGAAGCATGTTAATAGTTACACGAGAGTAGTATAACCCCCCGTATATTCCATACCCGAGGCTATTTTGTATTTTAACAAATGAAAAAATTACACCTAAAAATTAAAAAATACACTTTAAATTGAAAAAAAAATGAAAGTTAAATGAGAAATTTCCTGATCCCGGCCCCAAACTTGTTTACCCCCCCCCCCTTGCCTTTTTTTGGTAACTGCTATTTTATACTAACTTTAAAATTTTTATTTGTTATAAGCATTGTTTTTTAATTAAATAATATAAAATTTACTTATTTGTAAGAAACTGACTTGCTAAATTTTGTTTTAAAATTTTATTTCCTGGTAGCCTTAAAGCAGTTTGCATTAACTGCTAGATTACTTTATTTAAATTACCTATTACTAAGGATTTTATTTGCCAAATTTTGTTGATGTATTAATTTTTTTAAAAATATTTATTTGTAGGTAAGAATTGTCGCTTTTGTTGATAAGCTTTTCTTTTAAAAAGAGTAAGCGTGCTGCTGAATAGCTTTAAACTAATTTTTTCAAGCACCCGGATGTAAAACTAGTTAAGGTTGATTGTGGTTGCAATGGAATGCAGGCGGAAAAGAGTTTTTATTTACAATATACAAGCACCTGTTAATGTAGGATTTGGACTTTATTAGACTTATTTAATAATAGGTTTGAGGGAATAAGTAGGTTGAGTATAAGTTAGCAATAAAATACATTAATATTTTCCAGCCTTCGGTAGGTAGCCAGATAATGTTATTTAACTGAAATAAAATGAGAATTTACTTATACATTAAGTTTAAAATTTCTATTTGTTAGTAAGCATTGTTTTTAATTAAATAATATAAATTTTTATTTATTTGCAAGAAGTTTACTTGCTAAATTTTGTTTTGAAAATTTATTTCCTGGTAGCCTTAATGCAGCTTGCATTTTAACTATACAAAGTTATTTATTAATGTCATTTTGTGGTTGTAAAATGTAGTTTTATCCTTGGCAAGAAGGATTTTTTTTGCATAAGTGCAACTATATAAATGACTGCAGTTTTCTGCATTGTATTAGAACAGGAGAAGGATTTACTAGGTAAGTAAGGAGTTTTTAAGGAAAAATTACAAAACATTAAAATTGGTTTACAAATAATGATTTATTCACCTTTATAATATACAAGTGTAGAGTTTATTTCATCACATATGACATCATATAATATAAAACATGAAGAGTTTTCTTTAAGAACCAAGCCATTTAAAGGCCGCGGCAAAAATTAATGAATATTGACCACAATAAGAATATGGACTGGCTAATTATAGGTTTGGATGGATATAAGCCGTCGTGTATATAAATTACATCAATTTATAAAACATGATTTATTAATAATTTTACAAAAACACTAGTTTAAAAAAAACATATAAAACACCACTATTTATTTTTTTAAGCATTTCAGTAATAAATCAATCTTCACGATTAAATTTTTTAATTGTGTAAAAGGTTTATAACATAAAAATGTCATTTTTGTGGGTGTTGACAGGATAATATATGGCGGTAAGCTTTACAGGAAAATCAAATGGAATTACTTATTTTATTTAAAACTTAAACTCAGCTAAGTTTACAACCATATACGTATAATTATAAAACATTGGATGCCTTTAATGAACCTTTAATGATGGTGGAATATATTTTATATTTGCATTCATTGCAATTGGAATAGTTAAATAAAGCTTTAGTTTTTATAAAGTTAAAATTTAATTTTAATACAGAATTACAAAGGTAATGAAAGAAAATACATTGTTGTGAAATAATCCCACTATTAGACGTTTTGAAAAGCAATTCCAAAGAAAATACATAAAGTCCACCCAACTGTCTTGCAAAGTCACATGTTTATGTACATGTGTTAATTTAATGTTAAACTCATATTTATTACACTTCACTGTTGTTATATTGTTTAAAGATAAACTCCTTTGTTGCGCATGGCTAAAAGTAAATTAAGTAAAAGTCATTACATGATTATTTTTATTATCACTTATACATTTATTGGAAAGAATAAAAAGTTTAACATTTATTTGTGTTTCCTTTTTGATAGCAACAAATATGGTGACATGACTGGGTTTTATCATTAAGTATTTTTGTTACGAAATGCATTCCCTAACATACAACAATGTTTTCATTACACGAAAGGGTTGACCAATATTTAGGAAAATTAACAGGTGTATATTTTTTAAACGGATTATTAAAATCAGTTTTTTTTTTGTTAGCATACCAGATTTTTTAGTTAATTGGTTTTTGTTTTGATAGATGAAATCGTCCATGGCCTATAAAGGTGCTATTAATATTTGTTAGTTTGTTTCCTCTTTTAGTAGATTTTAATTTATTAACATATTTAACTTTATGTGTGTATATTTTCTCACATATTAATTGTGCAATTGTTTGATTTTTGAAATACTTTGTTTTATCCGAGTTGTACATTATTATACATATTTTACAGGTGTAATTTCTATCTATACCTCCTCCTTTTACAGTTTTTTTATTGATTGATTTATTTATTTATGGGCGCTGTTTAACAGCTCAGGTCATCAGCATCCCATTCAACTCAGGGCGTGAAACGGCCGACAAATTTTGCTCAGAGGCCATTCTTTCAGGCTTGAGGTTCTTTTTCGTGCCGTAAATGTACGACACGGGACCCACGGCTTTACTTCCCTTCCGAAGGAAGCCATACTTAGGATTTTTACGCCCGAAAAAATCCATCGGTCCTGGCCGGGTTTGAACCCGCGATCTTGGGTTTAGGAGGCTCCTTTTACAGTAAATCCTAATAGTGCTAAACTAGATTTTTTGCTATTCGTAGATAAGTACGCTTGGGAAGTCTTGCTGATATCCTGTTGGGATAACTATGGTTTAAACTCATACGATTTGGGCGAAAATATGCCTAAGCCTACTGATTTTTAGTGCATCTAATAGGTAGTGTGATGCTATTATTAATAAGCTTAATTCTCAAAGTCATTTGAAAAGAAAAAAGTAAATTTTAGTTATTTTTTGAAAACGATATATTGCAGGCACTGTTAAATTCTAGAAAGTGAAATGTGAGGCATAGTTTTTGTTTAATAATATTTTAATAGATATTGAGAATCCATACTGTGTTACTACTTTTGATGCAGAAACTACGTTGAATGGAGTATTTTTTGATAAATCTGGAATCTGCATAGTTTTGGTGATTTGAATTTGATTAAATCTACTGTGAAAATTCATTCTGCAAAGAAGATACTTAAGAAGATGTATAAGTTTCGTTTTTAAGAACAAAAAACGACAAAAATGTAGAATACTTACCATACTTACACCTTATTGCAGTGAGGTTTGTTTTGCTAGCTCTTTTTATAGCTAGAAAAGATCAGCCAACGCCCAATACGTCATAAGCGGAACTGCAATTTTTGCTGCTCTATAAGGAGGCAAAGGCTGCCTTCCTTTACAGTTTACCTTTTGTTAGTGCAAAAAACACATCACAAAGTCTTCACCAATGTAAGTATTAGCATTATTTTTATATTTTGTAAAGATTTGGATAAAATAAATTCTTTATACAATATTTTTGTTTGTTTGTTTTTTTTTGTTTGTTTGTTTTAGCATGGAAAATATTACAGTTGTAAGCGGGCACGTAAAGAGTATAAGAGTTTTAATTCTCATGGAAGGCATTGTTATTCAAATTAAATCATCTCCTAACAATGAAAACCCCATCCTTTACTTTAAAAGTAGCATGCAAATGATTTTAAATACTATGTTACAGAACATTGAACCGCATGTTATGGTAGGCTTGTCAATTACTAACTCTATAAATTTACAAGATAAACCCATAGGGCTTAGTTTTCGTCGAAAGGATCAACTTCATTTAGATGTAGTAATGGCGGTAATGCAAAAAGTATGCCAATCTAATGCCAAATTTCACGCTACGGATACCTTATCTATAAGTAGATCATGCCATTGGGAAATGGTGGAATAAAAACAAATAAAAACAAAGGGTCGCTACATGTCTGCTTTGGCACATTTGAAAAGAAGCATCGTGACAGTTAAATATATATATATATATATATATATATATATATATATATATTGTTTAGCACATGCGTTAGTCATAGCAATAGCACATTTTATTAGAGATGCAGAATATACATCTTATATAAACGGTAGAAAATTACATTCTAAAGTTGATGTTCTTATAAAAGCTACAAATATTTAGAAGGGGGGGGATTTTTGAATTGCAACAATTTCAAAATTATCTTTCAGAATCTAGAATTGTAGTTTATGATGGACTGTATTGTGAAATTATTGTATTTGACGGAAATTTAAATTAATGTAAACGACTTAATCTCATCTATGATGCTAAAGAAACACATTACATTGTTATCGAAAATCTTACAGGCGCTATGGTTAACGATAGTATGTGAAGGGTGCAACAAGGGGATGGATAAAGAAGTTACAAACCCACAACTGTCAATATAAATGCACGGGATGTTTTGCAGTTCCACCATGTAATTTTGACGGAAATTATTTGTTTAGTTACATATATGATAGATATTTTAGAAGCCAAAATTCCATGAATAATCATATACTGAATAGATTTGGGGGAAAAAACTATTTACGAATGGAAGCGGCATTGTCCAACTTGCAGTCAGCAGCTAAAACCAAATTATGTGTGTTACATGGTATATTGTACAAATTGTAAAAGTGACGAGATGCCTGAACACATGTGCTTTTTGCCTACAATGAGCCTTAAAATTTCCTCTTCCGAAAAGTTTTGTTTATATTTTATGATATTGAATGCGCGCAAAATACTCACATAGGGGATTCTTCTACATTTTTACATGTTCCAAATTTGCCTTGCCTAGAACAATTTGGTTTGTTTGCGAAAATAGCTAGGACTTGGAATGCAGTCAGTGCGGAAGGCGCAAGAACTTCTTTTGTGGAGATAACTGCATTCAACAACTAGTAGAATATTTACGGAAAGATAGACCACTTTGTGAAAAACTTATAGCCATAGCCCATAACGTCCGGGCTTATGAGCTTATGTTTATTTTGGATTATGCCATAAAACAGAGTTGGGTACCTGATTTAATCATGAATGGTGCTAAAATTTTGTGCATGAAAATGGAACATATAACCTTTTTGGTTACTTTAAATTTTTTACCTATTAAAATGCGAAGTTTGCCCAAAGCCTTTGGCATACAGTCTCTAACAAAGGGATACTTTCACCATTTTTATAACACTTTGGAAAACATAAGTTATGTGGGGGCTTATCCTGATCCCTCTTATTACGGGGTCGACCAGATGATGCCAGATGAACAAAAGGAAATTTTCATCTGGTATAACTCTGTAAAAGAAGGAAATTTTAATTTTAAAAATGAGTTAGGGACTTACTGTCGGGCAGATGTTACCGTGTTAAAAGAAGCGTGTTCCATATTTAGGAATACCTTCTTAAGCATTGGAAATATTGATGTATTTCAAGAATAAATTACAATAGTCTCAGCATGCAATAAGGTGTTTAGAAAAAAATATTTACACTAAAAGACTATAGGGTCATACTTTGTGGAGGCTATAGAAAGTCAGATAAGCAGTCCAGGAGGGCTCTCACGTGGCTTATATACGAGGAAATTAAACGATACATTCGCATTCAACATGCAAGTAATGATACAGAGGTCCGATTACCAGAGTTGCCAAATCTTAAAGTGGATGGGTTTTGCGAGGAGACGAGAGAAGTTTTTGAATTTATGGGAGGTTTATGGCATGGTCATAAATGCTTAAATAATAGAGAGATGTTCCAGTCGTAGACAGTAAGTCGGTTTTGGTGGTGTAGTGGTTACCATACTTGCCTCCTAAACCCAAGACCGCAGGTTCGAGCCCGGCCAGGACCGATGGATTTTTTTGGGGGGGCGTAAAAATCCTAAGTATGGCTTCCTTCGGAAGGGAAGTAAAGCCGTGGGTCCCGTGTTGTACATTTAGGGCACGAAAAAGAACTTCAAGCCTGAAAGAGAGGCTTCTGAGCTAAATTTGTCGGCCGTTTCACGCCCTGAGTTGATTGGGACGGTGATGACCGAGCTGTTAAAGAGCGTCCATAAATAAATCATTAAAAAAGTACACAGTAAAACAGAGATGCTTGCAGATAGGTACGAACAGACTATGAATCCCTTAGAAAAAATTGTGTCTCCAGGGAATACTTGTCACGTAATGTGGGAGTGCGAATTTGAGGATATTTTAAGTCAACATCCAGCGTTTAGTAATGATCCCGTTGTAAAAATGTTCCTCTTGTTCTCAGAGACTCACTTTATGGTGGTAGAACGGAGGCGTTGAAAACTTATCGCAAAACTGAACTTAAATACTTTGATATAATATCATTGTTTCCATATAATTGCAAATACTTTAAACTCTCTATTGGTCACTCTACAATTCATATAGATTGCTCTAATATTCCCGCAATACATAAAAAGAGGGGGTAATAAAGTGTAGAGTTTTGGCGAAAAATCGGGAGCTTTATTATCCCGTACTACCCTATAGATGCCGTCAAAAGCTGTTGTTTCGTCTTTGCGCCAGTTGTATGGAACAGGGAAATGAAGAAACAAATTGCAACCACTACGAAAACTAACGAGAATTGATTGGTGCTTGGATCGTGGATGAGGTAAGAAAAGGTGATGAGATGGGCTATGAAGTTAGAGAAATTTATGAATTTTATGAAGAAAAGGTAGAGCAGTATCATAAACGAGAAAACAAGGGGGGTTTGTTTGTAGGATACCTAAATATTTTTTTAAATTTAAAGGCTGAAGCCAGTGGCTATCCTTCCTGGGTTAAGAGCGAAGAGGACATGGTATCCTATGTAAGGAGTTTATTTCAGAGTGAAGGAATACTTTTGGATAAATCGGCAATAAAAAAATCCCGGTGCAAGGTCTTTGGAAACATTGTGTCTAAATAGTTTTCGGGGAAAACTCACCGGACAGGGCAATAGATCGCGAACAAAAATGATTAGGGAACCGCGAGAATTATTCACCTTTTTGATCACCCACGGATAGAGGTGCAAAATTTAATGTTTGCAAGCGACCAGGTCGTTTGGCTCTGGTGGAAATATGCGGAGGAGGTCGAAGCTCCTTCACTGGCACACACCAACGAAGTACTCGGAGCATATGTCACTGCTGGTGCAAGACTCAAGCTACGAGCTCGTATATACCTATTTGGAGGCCTTAAATGAAGACATTTTGTACACAGATACCGATTCTATCATTTTTGAGGTTTGAAAATGAGAAGAGTGTAAGGTCAAATGTGGATATACTTGGGAAATATGCCGGATTAACTTGCAGACTATGGGCCCAAAGCTTAAATTTCAGAATTTGTATCTGGAGGACCAAAAAAAAAAAAAAAAAAAAAAATACGCGTACAAGATTAAATTGCCAAATGGGGATTTCAAAACTATATGTAAAGTTAGTGGAATAACTTTAAATTACTCCTCTTTAATTTTGATGCCATAAAAAACTTCATTTTGGGTGAAAATGAGGAGCAAAACATTGTGATTAGAACGGAAAAGAAAATTAAACCCAAAAGATCTTATGGAGCTCATGTCGTTTCCGAACCGGAAGATAAAATCTATAGGATTTGTTTTCACAAGAGGAGACGAATATCAAATTATGATTCGGTTCTATTCTGGTATATAAAGCCCGGCTGACCGAATAATTTCCCCTCAATTATGGATTTAGGGGTGAAGGCAGGTGTGTCAAAGTATTTGGAGAAGCGAAAGGGGCTGAAATATTGTACCAATGAAGAGCTAAGACTTATTCCTTGGAAAAAGTTTGAGCAATATCCACCATACGATGTAGATTATGTATTGTATAGGCTAACGGACGATTTGGGGCAAAAATTGGAAAAGTTTCGGCGTTGCACGCCTAGACAAAGAGAGTGCACTGCCTGTCGTAAAATTTCAGCACCCGTTCACTGTGATAATTAGCGGCAGTTCAGGTTCGGGCAAATCGGTATTTTGTGTAAAACTTATTAAAACTGATTAAAACTTAAATCAATTATGCATTGTTACACAGTTTAAAGAAATATTGTGGTGTTATAGCGAAAAGTCGGCGGTGCCCAAGTGAAAATATGTAAAATTTCACGTTGGTGTTCCAAAATTTGAGAACCGGAAAAGAGAGCCAAAGCTAGTTATATTCCATGATTTGTTAAACTCCGTTTATTCGAAAGAGGTGTGAGATTTATTTACAAAGGGTAGTCATCCATCATAGAAACATAAGTGTAATTTTAATTACTAAAAATCTTTTTCATCAAGGTAAATACTGTAGAGATATATCGTTAAATGCTAAATACATTGTAGTCTTTGAAAACGTTAGGGATAAGAATCAAATAGCTCATCTAGCCAGACAAATACACCCAGAATTTTGGAAATCTCTTTTCCGGGCCTGTTTAGATGCTACGAAAAACCGCACGGGTATATGTTATTTGATTTACGTCCGAATACCGATAATGATTAAGATTTAGAACCAACATTTTCCCATCGGAGCTTCCCACTGTAGTTTACCAGTATGAGCAAGCGGATAAGATGGAACTATCACATGCTTCACGTGCTTAAAAGAGCCAAACCGAAACTGAGGACAGTCATTTTGGAGAAGGCAGACAAAGAACTCATATTGGCTATTACCGAATGCGCTCTAAATGTTTTAATGGTAACTGTAAGGTAAGCAAATGTACCCTAGGCAATCTAAGAAAATATAGAAACGGCCTTAGACAAATGGTGGACAAATCTCAAAAAGTTAACAGCAAGAGAAATATTATAATTCAAAAGGGAGGGATTTTGATACCTTTACTGTCAGCAGTATTGACGTAACTAACAGCTGTATTAAACCATTAAATGTTGCATAAATCATTTTTAGTCTCTAAGCACTTTTTAGATACTCACTGTTCAAAAAATAAAAGAAGAAAAAAAAAGAACTGTAAAGGATTCTTATCAAGACTTTGCAGTCGAAATAAAAAGTGTTATTTGGTTAGGCCTCGCAGTTGGGCGTCATTTGCAGTCGGAATAAGTTGTTTGGCCTCCAAGTTGGATCTGAGTTCGATGAGTGGGGGAGGGTAGTTGATTTAAATTAACAAACGGATTGTTGTTGACCTCCTCTTCTTCTGCTGCCTAACATTACTGCAATCCCGGGCTAGCTTCGGTAAGTGCTGGAATTTTATGGCCTGTTTCAGGTCCAAGGGATAGGACTAGGAACTTCATGAACGCAAGTAGAACTCCTTATAATGAGACCATTTATTTACAGTAAATTGAATTAGGTGTTCAGGGTCGCCTTTAAGATTTTGAGAAAACGTATGAGTTTGCTTGCAACTCGCTTAATAAATTCGAGTCTATATAAAATGTCCAATCAGTATCTTCCTCAACACTACTCTCCTTCTCGCGGCACACTAGCTATCAGTTAATAGTTTTACGTCGCCTCTTACTAAAACGGTCTCTCGAAGTGCTCTGGTCGAATGCGAATGCCTTTTTTCTCTCTATTGCACGCCCTTTTTCTCTGTGTCTAATGTCAAGTGCAATTTATGACACCCACAAGGTTCCGTGGCGTCAATAGATGATAATTGACCAGTCTGTTCTGTCTTTGAACACAAAACTAGCCTTTTCTGTCCTTTTATTCCATAACTAACGACCTGACCCTGTCAGTTTTTCAAACTCTTAAGGCAGACCCTTGGCACAAAAGACTTAAGAATATACAAAGGAAAGGACATCTGCTTTTTCTCGTCCCCTTTACAATACACTGTATCTGCCTGATGTCTAAAAGTCTGGTAAACAAGTTACTCTCTTACTTTTGAAATACCTAAAAGACTTAATGATAAATATACATACACATAGACTGTACAAATTGATTACACTAAGGTTTACAATCCATATAATTAATTGTGTTATCTAAATAAATATAAACATGGGGTTAAAGCCATTTTATATTGTTTCAACTTGGTTAAATTTAAAGCTAGCCATCCTCCACTTCCTTTATTACCACAACAACAGCAGCAACCTTTGCCAAAGCGTGAGGTTAAAAAACGGCTCGTCTTTCTCTCTCCAGACGACAAGAAAGAAGAAGAAGAAGAAGAAGAAGAAGAAGAAGAAGAAGAAGAAGAAGAGAAAATAATTTATGATGAGGTAGAAGTGGACGAAGAGGAGACCAGGGCTTTACCATTACCACAGACGAGAAAAAGGAAATTGAAGAATTTACTAATCAAAAATTTGGATATCTACCCGGACCCTACATGGCACCCTATTCACACACCCCTAGAGCAACAGACATCGTCTTTGGCATCTATAAGGATAACGGCGGAAGTTTTAAGATTGGCGATTCAGTAATTAGAATAGAGGATAACGATTTGTATGTAAAAAATAGATATTTAAAGCAACTCGTGGTTAATGAGAATTATTGACAATAAAAGAGGTAGATCTCTTAAAGTCACATCATCAGATAAGAGTAAATATAGGCAAATTCTTCTTTTAACCAACAGACATTTACAAAATAACGAACCCTTCTATCAGATAAAGTCAAACAAAGGTCAGAAATATAAAGAAATAATTACCAAACTATTTCCGCCAAAGGTTGCGTGGGAAGAATATTAACAATGTACAAAAAACACTATTATGATCCCAAAAAACCTTCCTCCTTTTCTAACCTAGAAAAACTTGTATTTGTGGTAGGTAATAAAAAAAACCATCGGATTGGCTTTTTAAACATGATACGTATACTTTGCATAAACCTGCACGGAGAAAATTTCAAAGAAATTTCTACACGGTAAACAACATTAGCGACGTGTGGGAAATTGATTTGGCCGATTTGAAAAGCATTAAAAAATATAATGATGGAGTTCAGTATTTGCTAACGTGCATTGATTGTTTTCCCAGATTGGCACGCGTAAAACCCATAAAGTCCAAAAATAGAACAGAAACTGATAATGCCTTTAATTCCATGCTAGATACTGCTTCCTCTTACCGTAAGATCCGACAGAGGTAAAGAATTTTTGGGTTCTGCATTTCAAAAGCTTATAAAAGATAAGAGTATATAGCATCAACTTAGCAGAAATCCTGATGTATGTAAAATGTAGTTAATTGAACGCTTTAACCGTTCTGTAAAATTCAAGGTCTTCAAGTACATTACGTACAAAAATTCTTACCGCTATGTGGATGATCTTGATAAATTTGTTCTAGCGTATAACAATACCGTTCATTCGGCAATTTAAATGCCTCAAAGCAAAGTGAATGCCAAAAACGTTTTACAAACATGGAAAAGATTAAAGTCAAAATGAGCTAAAATAAGGTCTCGACCCATTAAATTCAAAATAGGACTAACTGTGAGAATAAGTAAAGAAAAACTGAAATTTGCCAAAGGTTACGAGCAAAATTTCTCTACAGAAATTATTAAAATTGCAAAAGTTATAAAACTTCACCACAACCCATTTACGAACTAGAGAATTTGATCAGAACGGCAATAGAGACATTTTTATAGTTACGAGCTTACTCCTGTAAAAATTGATAAATCCACTCTGTATAAAATAGATAAAACACAAAACTAGAGTGCAGCAGGGCAGAACGCAACATCTCGTCCGGTGGCGAGGATATAGTCCACAGTTCGATTCGTGGATGGATGCATCGTGGATGAATTCTATGTAACTGTATTGGGTGACTCTAGCACAGATGTGTATCCCGAAAATTCACTAGATAGTTTTCGTAATGAATTAGTGCAGCCTCTCAATCTTCAAAGAGAAAATAAGGTGGTAGGTTTGGCGGCTTTCTCTTACTCTTACGAGTTCATAGATTTTGATTTATTTAAGGACGCTCTTTACGAGTCCATAGAAGAGGATGTACTTAAGGAGCAGGAGAACTTAATAATCATAATCATAATGTAATCATAACAAGAGCAGGTAGAATAGTTTTTGAAAAGAAGGATTTTAAAGAATTGTACACCACCATAAAAAAACCAGGTAAAAGATTAGGTTTTACAGGAGTTACCGGGCTACCTTGTTGCTTATCAGAAAGAGATTAAGGAAATTGAAAAAACTAAGAGGGGATGGGTTCCTTTATATTCCGTTTTAGACGAACACACTGCAAATGTTGATAGTATTCACATGATAAATGCTAGAAAAAAAGACAATAAGATGGAAACAATCATTGACGGAAAAATCATCTTTCCCACCAGGGTTTAATATGGCATTGGAGATCTCGTAGGCACCCATTAAAAATTCTCTTCCAAATTTCGATGGCTATAAAAATGCTAACAAATTTTGCTTTTAGAGGTAAATCAGGATATGAAAAACCTTTTCCTTAGATCACATAGAAAAACCAATTTTGAATTTATTTATGAAACCGAGCCTGTCTTTGTTTACTGCAATCTAATAAAACCACAACTGCTTGGTAGTTCTTACTTTCAATGCTTAAAAATAATTCAGTTTCCCTCCTACAGCAGTCATCATACATTTGAAAACATATTTTACATTCCCGTAGAACTTAATTATTTTAAAACTGTTGCAATTGAGTTCGTGACTAATTTTGGCGATTTGGTTCGTCTAAGTAGTAGTGTCCCACCTACTATTGCTGTGTTACATTTTAAGAAAGTTAAATAATGTTTAGTTTTAAATATTCGCTGCTGCGAGGGTTCAAGTCCCGCCAAGAGAGCCAGGACGCATATATATTGCAATGCACAAAATTTTCTTTGTCATTAAGCAATGGATTCGCTAACAGCGTACTATGTGGACCAGAGCGGAGGGCGTCTCGGCCAATACATAAGTCCACTGTATGCTGGTAGCCCTTACGTTCAGCATGGTAGAGGTTTAGGCAGCTTTCTGGTTAGTTTATTTAGAATTGTTTTACCTGTTCTTCTATCAGGGGCAAAATCTTTGGGAAGGGAAGCTATCACCACTGGTGCAAACATCATGTCCGATATTGCAGCAAAACTGGCGGGCACAAAAGTTAAAGACATTGTGTCCACTCGAGTCACCGAAGGAACCAAAAATTTGGTAGCTAAGTTGCAGCAAGGTAAAGGTAAAAAAAGAAAGAAAATAGCTTAAAAATTCAAAACTATAAGAAAAAAAAATAGAGATATATTTGCATAAATACCGCCTGCACTTTTCATAAATCGACACATGCGGTCTGGGTGGGAGTAGGAGAGCACCATGATAGCCTGTACAAAATCCGAATTTGATATATTTGCAAAAAAAACAAAAAAAAACGCATTCAATCGGCAGTGTTAGGAAATTACACTACACTAATCAAACCTATCGCCTCCGTAGAGCAATCTGTATTGGAATTTGTTATTCCTGGAGATAAGAAACATTACGTTGGTTTAAATGTGTTTTTAAAAATAAAAGGAAAATTTCTACAATCAGATGGTACAGACTTGGCAGCTACAGTCAAAACGACTGGAGTTAATAACTTACTACGCTCCCTGTTTAGTCAATTAAGCGTTTCCATAAACGGAACATCCATCACCCCTTCCGAAGATCTCTATTATTATCATAGCTATTTAGAAACTCTACTCACTTACGGTCACGAAGCAGCTAAAAGGCCTTTAAATACCGCTTTTTGGTATATGGACACGTTTCTCAAAGGTCTAAAAGATGCCAATGCCGCGAAAAATGGAGCTTTGGGGGCTGGTGATTCTACTCTAGGGTGGAAAGAACGGTTTGATAAAAGCAAAACATCAAAGGAAATAGATATGATAGGCAACTTACATGGAGATATTTTTAACGTACCTATTCTGCTGCTACCAGGATCAATCTTCAAATAAAGTTAACCAAGGCAAAGGAATCTTTTTACATACTAAGCGAATCTGTAGATTCAAAAGCGAAATTTCAATTTCTTGATGCCACTCTGTACGTGAAAAAATTAAACCGTCTCCAAGTATTTTAATGGCTCATATGAAGGCCCTAGAAAAGGTAAATGCTCGTTATGACATTACACGTTTTGACGTGAGGTCTTTCACCTTTGGAACTGGGCAGAGCACCATATCTATTGATAATGATGTATTAGGCCCACTTCCAAAAGAATACTCATTGATATTACAGAAAATACAAAATTTTCTGGAACTCCAAATACCAATACCAATCCATTTGACTTTAGACATTTTAATCTAGAGTATTTTGCACTAAATGTAAATGGACAACTAATTCCGACAAGGCCTCTCAATCAATACATCTCACGATAAAGGTTCAACGCTAGCATATCATACGCTAGCATAGCATATCATTTTCTGGTTCTGGCATTCATCACACCAACAACGGCATTCAAATCACTCACGACATATATATATCTGGGTATTTTTTGCTGCTCTATGACTTAACGCCAGACAGTGCGGCTTCAGAAGGTCATGCTTCCTTGTTAAATAACGGTAATATAAGAATAGAGCTAAGATTTAGGGATTAGCTTACACAAGCAATCACTTGCCTCATGTACTGCGAGTACCAAAATTCAATTCAAATAGATAAAGATATGAAAGTACACACTGCTTTTTAAACATGAATACATTACAGATAGAACAAACCTTACAGAATATTCCAAATTTTGCAGATGTTTTTGCATCAGATATGTTGCCTAAAGAATTTAGTAAACCATCAACATTTATAATAAATTTAGATCCTCAAAACTTGCCTGGTTCACATTGGATAACTGTTACTCAAAATTTAAATTCGTTTGCATTTTGACTCCCTAGGTCTGCACTCTTTTGTAAAACCCTTGAAAAACTTCCTTCCTCCTTTAATCGCCACCAACTTCAAAGCCTCTACTCAGACATCTGCGGGCAGTACGTGTGTCTCTATGCGCTATACATCTGTAACAAAGGATATACCACGAACGAGTTAGTTGCAATGTTCAACTCCACCAATCCAGACGACCAGGCTAGAAAGATGTTTCGCAGGGAGTTTACACCCCCGAGGCAATGCAGCGGCGGACAGGGAAGCCTGCCTGGTATAAAAGTAAGTACCGTTATTTTTTCATCGTCAGTTTTCTATGAGTGCCTGCAATGGAAGGAAGTCTAGTGGTGGACTTTGAGGCCCTCAGGGACAACAGCAAGGAAATAATACGAGGGCCATCCAGAAAGTAAGTCCCAATCGCGCCTGGGGATGGAACCACTTGTCGGATAGGAATATGCATGCTCAGGAGCAGAGAGGAAGTATGTGGGAATAATGCAGTAAAGTTTCAGCCTTGTGACGGCCGTGGTTACCGCGCTGTGCTAAGAGAAAATGGCTGCTCTGATATTGTCTCCCGCCAACTGCGAGGTTCGTGCAGTCATCCGAGGTTTGAACGCTCAAAAGCAAAGTCCAGCAGAGATCCATCGCCAATTGTGTCAAGTGTATGGACACGACATTATGTGCGACAGTATGGCAAGACGATGGTGCAAGCAATTCATTGAAGGACGAACCAATATCACGACGACGACCGTAGTGGCCGACCGTCCCTGGTGACGGCAGAAGTGTGGGAAAGTGTGCGGCAAGCAATTGAGCAGAAACGGCGCTTCACAATTTCAGATCTCTCTTGTCAAGCTTCCAGGAAACAATTTCGTGCACAAGGGAGCGAGACTTTGGGGAATTGACAAGAGAGTTCTGAAATTGTGAAGCGCCGGTTCTGCTCAATTGCTTGCCGCACACTTTCCAACACTTCTGCCGTCACCAGGGACGGTCGGCCACTACGGTCGTCGTCGTGATATTGGTTCGTCCTTCAATGAATTGCCTGCACCATCGTCTTGCCATACTGTCGCACATAATGTCGTGTCCATACACTTGACACAATTGGCGATGGATCTCTGCTGGACTTTGCTTTTGAGCGTTCAAACCTCGGATGACTGCACGAACCTCGCAGTTGGCGGGAGACAATATCAGAGCAGCCATTTTCTCCTAGCACAGCGCGGTAACCACGGCCGTCATAAGGCTGAAACTTTACTGCATTATTCCCACATACTTCCTCTCTACTCCTGCGCATGTGCAATTCTATCCGACAAGTGGTTCCATCTCCAGGCGCGATTGAGACTGACTTTCTGGATGCCCCTCGTAATGAGGGAATCGTCCATTGCTGGCAAAATTTTTGTTCAAACTTTTCATTTTGCAAGTCCATATACTTGGAATTATAAATTTGAAGGATACAACAAAGAAAGTCAAAATGGAAATCATTTCAATGATGGATACATTCCTTACAACATGCTTAAAACAATACCAGAGAAGGTGGTAGCGGGACAAATCTCGCTATATGCCTGCAACCAGGATAAATGTGCACTACTCTCGGCACTAACAGAGAGAACTTTTATTAATCTAGAAAAAGAATTTAACTGTCCAAACTCGAAAAATCTATACCAAATGCACTGTAATTTTCCTTGCCACAAATTTTCTAACACTCATTGTGCATGCAAACATGCTCATACCTTGTTCAAATGGCTAGAGAATCATAAACTTAAAAAACTTAACATTAGATGTCTCCCCCGAAAGCTCTAATAGACACGATGCTTTTTTTTTTGTTTCAGGTGTATGAAAACAAAGGAATCGCACCCTCTGTATATCAGTCCATGCCATGAAGTCCAAAGGTAAGCACACCAGGATGTTTCGTCGACGCCCTGCGTCCATCTCCATGTCAGAACCTGTATTGCATCGTCGAGTCTATTTTCTCAACAATCACCACTCCAGACACGTCAGTCTAGGTTTCTACAAGAGAAGGAACTACAAGCCTCAAGTGGAAATTGGTGGTGTAAAGCAAGGAAGAATTGTGCTTTCCAATTATTATTTCACAACTCTACTAAATCATCTACCAAAATTGGCGGAGCATCTCTGCAAGGGCCAATCATACAAATGCAATGAAGAAGCGTTTCGCCTACGCTCCATCAAAGGACAGCGTGCCATTATACAGTGTGAACAAGAATATGTTGTTTTAAATTTAGATGAAATAAACTATCTCTTGTGCAATGATAATATATTGCAACACCAAATGGCAAAATATACATTAGCCACATCTGATGTGAAAGACTATATTAACACAGCTTCCGATAGTAACAATTTTGTGATTCCTAACGAAAATTCATCATGTTTTATACTATATGATGTCATATGTGATGAAATAAATTCTACATTTGTATATTATAAAGATGAATAAATGTTTGTAAACCAATTTTAATGTTTTGTTATTTTTTCTTAATATCCTCTGTGCTTTGCACTTACACTCTGTTAAAATGTACATTTGCAAGAAACACCTCTTTTTTTGCGTTGCCAAGGCTAAAACTGCATTCAATTCTTGTCGCCTTCAACCTCGGCTAAAAACTAGTTCCTAATGTATTTGCCTGTCAAGGCTACCAATCTAATATTAATGTAAAATTAAATTTTGAAATAAAAAATTTTACTAATAATAAATTTTCATATTATATTTATTTTAAAACACATAATTTAGCAGTTACCCAAAAAGGCAAAGAATGTAGGGGGGTGTGAAATCAAGGTTGGGGGCGGTATCAGGAAAATGTTTTTTAAACTTCTCGTTTAACTTAATTTTTTTCTTCAATTTTTAAGTGTATTATTTCATTTTTAGGTGCAATTTTTTCTTTTGTCAAAATACAAAATAGCCTTGGGCATGGAATATACGGGGGGTTATACTACTCACGAGAGCGAATTGGAAACTGTAATTAGTAATTGTAACACGTAAAGAAATGACAATTATACGGGAAAAGGCATGCAGTTTTAACAGTATAAGTTTTGCATATATTCCGAACTGTATAAGTGAGTTATTTCTTATTTTGAGGTGGGTCTAATGTCCATTGTATTCGGTTTTGCAAGGGGAATGTGAAGATGTGTTGTCATGGCTTTCCATCTTGAAGGAAAGAAAGCGCGATGCTGTTGGCTTTCGTTGTGTTGTATAATGCAAGAGATTTTTTAAAGCAAAGCTTATTCTATGTGGAAAACCTTCCCTTTTGGGGACATTTCTTTAGTTCTGGGCATGGATACTAGTTCATTATGGTGGTGAACCTCGGCTAAAGTTGCCTTTAAGGATGCTGTGTATTTCTTCACAACTTCAACTTCTGTTCTTGTGGAAATTCCCTTAATGGCATCCAAAAACTCGCAAGCAATTTTTTTGTTTTTGTTCTAATATAGGCACAGAGCAGTTGCAATTTTCTTGTTTTCTCACTTGGGTTAGTATTTCCTCCTTTTCGATGAAAATAGAAACATCTTCCGTGTCTATTATTAACGCATTATTATCTTCATTATTTTTATCATTATTAGCTAACGGGTGTTCATAGCGGTTCTAAAATTGACATACGCTGTGCATGTGTTTACATATGTTCCATTTAACACTGGAATCAACACCCAAAAGATTATCTGTTCATGCATGTATTACATTCACTGCAGATTAATTTGCATTACTCACGTAGTTTCCTGGAAGTATGAAGCGACCTCAGAGATGTCAGGGTCACATTTCAATTTATGCGGTTGCATCTCTCTCTCTGTTTATTAATGTTCTTACAATCTTTCAAACATCTCTTGTTTTTGTTGGCCTTTTACTTTGTTTATATTTTTTTCTCCAGACTGTCTCTGAGCCATGTACAATAGAGTCTCGTTGTTGGCCCATCCATTGTTGAAATGCAAGCATTTTAGCAGGACAGCTAAGTCTGACATAAATATTTTAGGGGTATAATTTGCAACTTCCTTCCGAATTTATGCACTGGAAAACTGTGGACAGCACATGCAAATCCCTCCTGTTGGATGTTAGTAAGTTGGGTGGAAACCCTTGCCTCATATCATCTACTACATTAGTGTTATGAGTTTGAAACCATAGTTAATAAGTCCATGCTTCCCGTCAGTACATACACAGTCAATACAACGACAATCAATAAAGCCATCCATTATATCTGTCAAAAGGGGTACAAAATGGTCGAACGTGAATCTAAAAAGGCAAAGGTCACACATGACATCGACTAAAAGGGCAAATAACATATCAGATGCCAATAATCATTCGATCCAACAGCTTGCAAACAGCTGTTGACAGAAATCGGCCAATAACTATAAAGAAAAAATCCATCTTTCCCAGGATTGGGTATAGGTGCAACTATGACCTGATGCCTAATCTCACGCCTATCACTGGTTATATACCGAGGGAAGAAAATACTTCGATTCCGGAGGGAGGTATTGAATCATAGGAACATAGACCGCAACAGAACAAGGGCAGAATTACAGAGGACGCAAGTGCCTTCAGCTCCCGCATTATATATCTCCGAATTTGCGGAGCGAAAGAAGCCTGACGATTCAACTAGCGCTTTAATGCTCCTAAAATTCGGTGACAATCACTAGAACTGGAGATTTCCGAAAGTGCTACCCAAGGTGTTGCCAGTGTCGATAGGAGAAATGATAATGATATAGCTAAACGAAGTCCAAGTATTGTTGACGCAGTGAGCTCACCAGCCATGGGATATAACTTATCCCATACAACCGAAGAAGGTGTTAAGCGGCTAAGAGAGGACTCTAAGTTAGACAATCAAACTTTCTTGCTATCCTTGATTATTCGACGTGCTGTAGCGCATAAACCCTTGTAGATGATGAGATTAACAATAGAAGGATGGGAACAAAAAACACCCAAAGCACGTCTGCAAGTCCGAATAGCTTCCCGGCATTCCTCAATGCACCAGGAAACCGAAAATCATCAGTTGTAGAAGACAAATAGGATCAGCGCGTTCGGCCACAGAGAAAACAGTACATATAAAATATTCCACCACAGAGACAAAAGTGAAATGCTCAAAAGACGCCAAAAGGGTAAATTAACTGCAGTCGGCTTTAGAGAGGAGACATTTAGGTATGCGTGAAGGGGCAGTTCAGGAGACAAAGGATTAATAACACGGGGGAAATGGAGTACAATGTCTGTCCGAGACGAGTTCAAAAAAAAAAAAAAAAAGTTAAAGGCAAGAGAATCGGGGGAGACCGATAAATCTACATGAAAAAAGGTATTGGTCGAAGTAGGGAGAAATGTTGCCTCAGTGGTATTAAGTAAAACTAAGACATGGAAATCAAATAAGTCCGCAAACAAGGTGTCCCTGGCTCATTCTTTAGGAGATTCACATACAATGTTTCCACAAAAGCTTATGAAATATCCACATTTTCTGGTTCTAGTTTTTGCTTTAAAGGAACATCTAATATAAGTGATGAACTTTTAATCGGAATTAAATTGGACCAAAATTGTGTTTCTGAGAATCGGGGAACGTCAAGAGAAATTAGGCAAAGATCTGTTGTTTTATTTATTGATGAAATCACCGATCTGAGGAGAAGAGCACTCCAGAAATAAATGATAGTAATATTCCAGTTATTTTGTATTCCATTATCTGTTGAGGGCCTACAGAAAGGACTCGATAAGTTAGAGGGCTATTAAGACAAGTGGGGAATGATAGAGAACGTCAGCAAAACAAAAACGATCACTTTTCAAAACGCATTGCAATGATTGCATTACAATATATAGTATCTACCTTTTACGTTTAATTTTCATTGTGAATGGGGCCTAAGAATGAGAAATAAAAATACCAGGGCAATGAAATACAGAATGTCAAGTGTTTTGATTATCTCATCACTAATTATCACTTAAAAATGAATCAGTTTACTGTAAGAATGAGAAATATAAATGCCACGGTAATGAAATATAGAAATGTAAATTATTATATGGATGTAACCCTTAAACATATAGACACCACGTCATACAAACCCGAGGGCAAGTATCAGAGATGTATTATCAATGGTGTCTGATAGTCGTGTAACTGTTATGGAGAATATTGTATAGCGCCATGGTATGCTCTGTTGTAAGTGGATCGACTGAACAAAGTCCAACACGAATTTATAAAGCGAGTTTTAGTAGTAATTAGGACAAGGTCAACTATGGGAGATTACGGGAATTCGGATGCTATGAATTCACCATCGCTGTAACATTAAAATAATTAAGTTCTGATTACGCATAATAAAAAGAGATCGTTCAACTTTATTAACAGCATTCCCTTACCAAAATCAGATTCGTTATTGGGACCGAATATACTAGACAGTGAAAATTAAAGGAAGTTTTGAGATAGGGGTAGGATGAGTGTGGAAGAAGAAAATAATTATGTTTGGAGGAAGGTACAAAAAAGGCTAAAATAAGTTAAACCGTAGAGGGAGAATGCAGAGAGAAAATATCACTTTGTTTAGGCAACAAACTGAAAATCAAATGGGAAAGAGAGATGTACGAAGATGGATGGATGGATGGATGGATGGATGGATGGATGGATGGATGGATGGCTAGTCAAAATTGTTGCTATATTTCAAACAACTTCAAAAGCAGGCCATGAGTTGTTTTAAATATAGCAAAAATGAGTGACAATTTAAGATTTTATCTATTTCTGTTTCTCCGTTTTTTATTATTTTAGTTACGTTGATCCTAGAGTTAATTTATTTTCCTATATATTGCACACACCACACACACACACACCACACACATTCCACGAGTTCTGAAAATAATCTGGTCTAGCGTGGGTTAGATTGGGAGCACGGAAGGGGTTTAAAATAACATGGGAATATGTGTTTGTTGTAGAGACAGAGAAAACAGTTTGCACACTCCAATGGACTGTCCAGATACCGAATAATGTCTGTTCTCTAGTCTCTTAATTGGTTTCGGAACATCGATTTGGCAAATTGGTTTTGCAGTATGTGAATAACTGGCTACCTTTAAATTAATTACGGTATGGCGTCAACTACTTGTTTCTTCGATACAGTGACCAAGATATTTAAGTCATATTGTTTAGTAAGATTTCCTAACTGGGATTTCATTGTTCCATTGGCTTACGTGTGGATTTCTTGTATTCACAATGACCTCAGGCACTAGTACAGTTTGTATTGAAAGTTTACTGCAATTTAATGGGTAATCTGTGCCTAATAGTTCTTACTTCAGCGTTCTGAGCAAAAATATTAATAATGATATAGTGTGCTTAACTTGTTATAGTGTTAAAATAGAAATTGTAAATGCTGTTAACCTTTCCGTGACCATATCCTGTAGGTTTTTCCGTTCCAGTGCGATACCACTAGTTAATATTGTTTTGTTGTGATATTAGCAGGAGTTTCAATTAAAACATTAGTGAGAAAATGCAGTAAAAGTTTACATTTTTTAATATGTAAAACGACATAAAAAGTTCGGACATAACTAAAATCAACTTCAGTTTTTTAAGAAATAGCAGCAGAAATACACGCATATTGTCCATGTATTAACCATGCATATAATCAGGACACTTTGAGATTGCATGATTTAAAATGAAGGTAGAAATGATGGGTTGCAGCCCCTATAGTAAAAATAATAGGTCAGGGGCTACAACGCTAACGTAATTGGTCGGTCAGAAATAAAAATTACTACATTGAATGCCTTATACCGCTACATTTTCGAATGTGTAAATGAACGAATAGTGGGTCCGTGACAATACTGAAGAGGGGTTGAACATACAACATTACTCTTCCACAAAAAATACCCATAGTTCGCTCTTTCTCTATTCAAGTAACTATAGAACAGTTGTAGCACAACAAAACTTGTTCTGTGTATAGTAACTGTTATTTCTTTAAATAAAAAATAATTAGTGATCCCTTAGAAGTGAAATCTGGTATTAAACACTATTAAAATTAAATTAAAAAAGCATTTTCAACTGCACATGTACCTGTTTTAGGAATTCTACAGTACCGACAATATATGCAAAAATCGGTCGCTGGAATGCTGAAAGGTGGGAGATTTTTCGGATCGTAAAACCCATTTGCGTCATCCTCGCTAAAAATGGATGACATAACTGAACATGTCTCTAAGTTGAAATTCGCTTATGACTGAAAATAAATGTTCACTAATGACCTACTAAGTTCAAATGCGATATGACTATCCGCCCAGAAACAAGAAGAAAACATGTTTGCAAGGTTGCCTATAACGCTCAACAGGAGAAACCGGCAGCTAAATGGCTTAGATAAGTTTACAGAAAATGGTATAAAAATGGATGGATTTAACTGACTATATAAAATTGGAAGCGTTTTATGTTTATATGCCTCTAAAGAATAGAAACCTTAAAAAAACACAAAATGTAAGCTGAATTCTACGAATTGGTAAAATCCCCAAATATATTTAAACGGTTTAACACATAAAAATATCAATACCTGTAGTTCTCATACAAGCCCATATTTCCGATATTAAAGCACAGATATTTAAAGTTTAACGGATATATTTTATGTACCTATTGGATTTCAATCTGGTTTTGTTTCTTCTATTAATGAAAAGTTTTAAAATACGACATATCGTTCTGTGTTATTTGTGTCCCTTTCATTTCAAAACTTCCTAGTGTACATAGCTACCTATTTAACATAAAATTTAATTTAGAAAAGAAACATTTCACGAAAATTTAGAACCAATTTTATTAAATTACAGATTCAACGTCTCACTCAAGCCATCTCAATTTGAAAATTCAAATAGCACCCCTACTTTATAAAGTTTAAAATTTAAAGAGGGCGCAATTGTTATCATATTTTTCCCCCTTGGTAACCTGGTATGTTGTCATTGCTGTTTGAATTTGGACAGAATAATAATACAAATCATGGATCATGATTACTGCAGATCAGCCATGTTAGGGTTAAAATGTTCGAGCTTTCTACTTTAAAGTTCTATGGTTATCTTCAGGTACTGGTGGGTCTAAGTCCAGACTCGCTGATTTGTGATCAGCCTGTAGGGAGTAATGGTATTCCCAAACGCGAGCGAGGTTTAACCACAGAGAGGAGATGAGGGTTGTAGGATGTTGATGTTTGTTGGGTTTGTAGATAATGGGAGATAGTGCCTGTTTGCACTGCTCAACTGAATTGCAGATGGGTCTGTTCCCCATGGTTTGCCAAAAGAACGGCTGTGCGTAGTAAAAATATTGATTATATGCATCGAAGGCATAGACCAGGCAAGAAAATCATGTACTAGAAGTGGTTTCGTTAGACGTCATCGGTCTGTCATTGGTTTGCATGGGAACCGGTGGCGGTCTCCCCACTGGCATATATGTAACGGTTGTCTTTCCAAATCAGATTTTTTTTTCAGTAACATAGGCATGCTAAAAACCAAATAACGGTTATTAGGACATCAGAAAATACCTGGACGCTAGATCCACTCATCACATCAGCAGAAGTTAGTTGAACACATTTTCCACATCCCTCTATCTTAAATTCATCCTATAAACATCATCCCCCACACTGCGGTTAAGCCCAAGCACGGGTAGCAACACAGCAACTGTACACAGGGGCTGATTAAAACCCAGTCTGCTATCATTCCTGGTTCTGGTCCGCGGCCAAATCAACTCCCATTGGCTAATGGACAGACCCCGTCGCCAAGGATAGAAGAAGACCGGCTCTTCCCGTCCCGTCACTGCAGCTTTCTCCAGTTCATCGGCCGCAGCTCCCCTCGCCGAGATGGCGATCGGTAAGAAGAAGAAGATTGCCGGTTCCTCCTGCCCTACCGTCGTTGCCTCCGCGGATGCTCAGGCGCTTACCTCGCCTGCTGAGACCATCGCCTCCGCTCTTCCGGACAATGACGTCTCAGCTTCAGCAAAAACACCAGCGCAGAACCACCAGCCATCCCCCTCACCATACACTACATGACAACCAGCTCTCTACTAACACACCAACGCCATTATTCACGACGTTCCAAAGAGCATTTCTGCTCCGTTCCTGCTCCGACCTCTGCAGAGAGATATTGACCTTCGGCTATCAGAAAATCCAGAATATTTTCGAACCTCAGCCCACTACTACTAATACGTAAGGTATTTCTCGATTCGGAGGATTGCGACTCCGACGAACTCCCACTTCAATGTCGCATCCTCCCAATTTAGCAGAACCATCGCAGCCACCCCTAGCCGTGTCGGCGGTTGTGTACTCAGGAATACAAGGAGCCGCATATTTTGTGCCTCTTGCGGGGCCACTAGTCATTACAGGCCGCCTGCCCCCTCCAGTGCAGTGAATCCATCATTTGTTCCTTCTCTCATCACCCATCCTAAATTTCAAAATTCATTCTACAAATGTCAAACTTCTCTGCGGTAAAGCCCGATACGCGGGTAGAAACGCAGTAGACGCTCACAGGCTGACCATTAACCCAGTCTACCGCTACTACTGTCTGACTGATAATAAATTCCTTAGGCAATTAGTATTTCAAACTAGATTCAAGCTTAGATTCAAATTGCCTGCAGAACAGTATCATTAAACCATTCAACTTGTACAAAACCTAATAAATTTCAAGCGGCACTTTTACTTACCCTGTCTGCCCATTTGTCTGGCTCTGGTTCTGGTAATAAATGGTATCAAAGTAGTGTGAGAAAAATAACAGGATGTATTTGTCAGGAGTTCTGAAGTGGACTGAATTACTCTAATATGAATAATTTCATCCAACATGGTTTTTTTTTTCTTATTGCAATTAACTGACTTTTTTACTGTTTGAAATTTTAACAGCAATAAGAACAGTCCAGGTTGACAAGTAACGGCAGAAATTAAATTTTTTTTAATTAAATCTTCTTTAAAATTTAAGCATAAAAATTAGAGGCGTTGCTTTAAATTTCATTGGGATTGAGGAGGTGAAATCCAAAATGGTACTGAGTGAGTGAGTGAGTGAGTGAGTGAGTGAGTGAGTGAGTTCAAATGCAAACTCGCTGCAGGCCTGACACTGGATTTTTTTCGCACACGAGTGGCAGAGGGCAGTAGCGTAGCATATTGTGCATTGTATCACGCATCGGCGAACTACATTATGCTGAATGATGAAGATGAAGATATGGATAAAACGATGATAGAAACCTCTGTGAAAGCCTGCACAGGCATCGCTTCGTCCGTTAAAATTCCAGTTTCAGCCGATGAGATCGAACCTCGGCTGCTTCGGTAGGAGGACTGAACCACCGAGCGGAGTGGCTCAGGCTGTAATGCTTAGAACTGGATTTCGTTTAAATTCCTTTAAGCCGGTCATTTCTGTCTTGGTTTTCTTCGTCATTTCCCCTGGTCGCTTAGGCGAATGCCAGGATGTATCTTTCATTCCCGCGAATTTTCCGCTGTGCCATAAAAAATCATTTGATTCTGTAGGATCTGTTGCAGGCTCGAAAGTACCAGGGCGAGATGTGATGGCACGGTGTGATGATAGCTTGCGCTTTGTAAAGGTTTCTGCCTTGGAGTCCGGTATGGAAATAACCTTCCGAAGGGCTCGAATTACTAGGGGGGCCTCCACCGGAGTAGGAGTATTCTATCTGGAAACGTGTTAGGGACTCGTATTACATTCGCACAGTATCCGCCCATAGTTCTGACCACCCGGAATCTCCCTCGTCATACCGGTTCCTCCCACCCATAGGTACCACCATTTGAGGCATAGGCACAAAAGACCCCTTGAGGAAGGTTTAAGTATCGAATTAATCTCCGTTGTCACAAATAATGCAATCCAATCCAACGACTTGGCCATGCCACAGACACCTAAAATTTAATTAACTTTCGTTTAAAACTTCCCCTCAATATGTAAAGTTTGTTTAACCTAAATAGGCAGTCATTTAGAATTGCAAGTTTTGTAATGAAAACACTGTACATTCTTGGGAGGTGAGTATTAAGAAGCAAGTGAAAACATGCTTTAGTGAACGAGCCACTAGAAAAGATGTAATGTTATTAACTGAAACAATGAACCTTATCTGTCATTGCAACTGCTGAAAGACTTAAAACATTCATTAATTTCTTTACGTCAGTTCGTTTCTAGCCACAGCACTATCAAATACTGCTCCTTTTATTTTTGTTTAGTGTGGCTTCATCTCAGAGCATCACAATAATAATGATTATTTATTTTAGCAGACAAAACAGAGAATTTCTTTTGGAATGTCAGCACACACAATTGATCGTCTAGTTTACTGGGCACTTTCTTAAGAGCTAAATTGTAAACATTTAGAGTAACAGTTCTAATACACAAAGTTTGCAGAGGATGCTAGAGCCCTTGATTTGTGCTTAATTTCGAGAGGTTAATTTTAGCAAAGGACTGCCCAAGCTGTGGGTTTCCGAAGCCGATTGCGTGTTGAGCGACGATATTCATTGGGAAGGGCTCTGGCGAGTATGTACACGGTAACAGTGGTCTAAGACGCTTGGAATACTTACCACATGCTTTCCTATTGTGTTGTTTATTTTGTTCCAATTAAGATAAAAGGCAATATTTTTACACAAAGGCAAACAATCGAAATATTTTTCAGATCAATGGGTTTGAATATGTTCAATTTTTTTCCACAAGTGTACTTGCCTATTTTAATTTACTCGCTGAACTAATTAATAACTTATTCTTATTTCTTAAACATGAACACATACACAATGTATTTAATTTTACCTCAATGTTTGCTCTTATTATTTTAATATTATTTTGACACCACTCAATTTTTACATTTAATTTTTATATTTTGGCAAATAGATAATTTTAGATAAATAGATAAATTATCACTTATCTAAATACACTTAACTCAAATGAAAGCCATGAAGGAATATTAAATGGCTTTATACTTTCTGAATAGTGTTCATGAAATCAACAGTGACAAAACTGGAATTAAAGATTTGGAAAATTAATGTGAAGGCGTTAAAAAAACTGATAGATCTCGACCCTGGTGGCCACGGAAAGACAATTTTTATTTACTTTGGAACATCTCTCTTAAGTATTTCGTTTGAAAGATCAAGTCATTGTTTCAATTGGTTAAATTCCTTCAACCTTTTAATGCGGAGGAGTTATTGGATAGTTCATAAAATTGAATGCAGAAATGAAGTTTTATGTAAAAGATTGTCTAACGCAAAACCAACTTTATAAACGCTAACTCGGACACTTCTCCCAAATTTTCAATCATTAAAAAATGAGCTCCTGAATATAAGCAAGGCCGAAAAGATGAACCAAGCTAAAGACGCCCAAAAGTGCAACAACAGCAATATTCATTGAACAAATATTTAGATAACCGTCGAGTTTAAGTATGGACATTGCTGAGGTTATAGGCATTTCAAAGGAACTGTAAGTTGAATTTTACATGAAAAATGTGATATACAAGATGGTGTCTTAGGAATGTCACCAATCCATTAACTTTACATGATGATATACATATAGTACTCCCTGTCTTTTTAACCAACTAGTTGAAAAAATATATGAGAAAGTACGCGGTTTGCAGAAAAAGAAAAAAATAGTTCGTCATAATTTATTATTATTAGCAGTAGTATTACTTTTTTTAATTTAACATCTGCAATACTTACACCCGATATCAGGATGTATAATTCCAGTTTATTTCTATTTCATTTTATATTTTATATTCTTTTAATTAATTAAATGTACAGACCCAAGTTACTAATTAGCTAGCTTAAACTCACAACCTGGAGTAAAACTACAGCAACACAATTTATCCCAAGGTACCGGTAGCAGTGCTTCATTAACCTTAAACAATATATTACAACTATGGTATCCAGTAGTAATTTAAGTTTAAATATGCACAACATTATACAATGCAATATATGTGTGCCTACTGGAAGATGTTTCAATTTGGAGTGTGTAGTCTTCAAAGTGCTTTCTTCTTCTATTTTCACTTCAGCTGTCGCTTGGCATCCTGGAACCCCACACTGGACATCAGAGAGGTAGCTACCGGTCTCAAGTTTCAGCTGGAATTTGTGATGAAATTCATCATAAAAATGCACCTGCTCAAAGTGTTTTAGGGATTCAAAATGTTTAAGATTTGATTTATGAATTTTTGGATTATCCACCGTTCTTCCCATCTGTTCCCAAAACGCAAACTCTTCCTTGCTGTCGGAGTTTTTCATTACGCCAAGAGGCAATTGAAGCTGTAGAGTAGTATTTTGCAGATCTTCCGGAAAAAATCACTTCAGAAACGGAATATGGGTATTAGAACATCGCTTGAATAAATGTACTGTCCTTAAAAATTATTCTGATGAAAAATAATATCGTTAAATATTCGTTCCTTCATTGGTAGGCCCCTTTCAGACGACCTAGTAAGTGGCACTGTGACAGTCAGTTTCTTGGGTCATTATGAACAGTTAAGTGCACGTGGTTTCCTATAACGTTTTTACTTATGTCTCCAGGTCAATAAAAGACTAGGCTTTTATCGTTCTTAGGCATTCGTCTACAGAGCAAAAAAGTCGTGTTCATAGGTTCATAATGCTGGAACCAGAAATTAAATGTCACTGATTCAGCCATATCCAGTATATTTGACACCTAGGAACACCTTTATCCCAGATTAGAAGTCATATTGTTAATGCCTTTTACATTCATTGTGGGGAAATCCAGATATATCAACACTCTGGTGGGTTACCGGAAAAGTTCCATTGTGTATACTGTGTTCTTATAACAAGCAAATCGAAATTCTTTTGAATACGCAGTTGAATGCGCAGTTTCCAAATGAATGGTTGCATTGCAACAAAAGAGGATATTTTGGTACTTCACCTTACTCATGGCTTGCCGTTTATGCCTATGCCCTTCCAGAAGGAAGGGATATGGTGAGGGAGATACGAGGCAGCCAGGATCCATGGGGGTTCATGAGCGGTCTTAAACTAATTCCCTAACATATTTAGAAATAGAAAATCCCGAAACGACGGAGTCCCTCAGAAAGTCCGCTTCAATACCGAAACAGAAATTTTCTAAGGCGCAAGTTACCGCCAAACCGCGCCAGTCACTACTTTCGATCCTATAACAGAACCAACCGAATGAAATATGAAATGGGAGAGCGGAAAATTCGTGGAGATTAAAGATTCATCCCATTCTTTGCCTAAGCGACCAGGGGAAACCGATTAAAACAAGGTTAGGATGGCCTGTCTCAAGACAGTTTAATCCCAGACCTTCCAATGCGAGTCTCAAACGTTACCGTCTGAGCCACCTCTCACTCGTTTACACATTAAGTGTATATTTAATTAAATATTACATGTAATAACTACAATTTCTGGGCAGCGATTTATTAATATTAATAACATGTAATTATATAATATGCAATAATCACTGAAATTGTTAGTCCCCATAGCTGTACGGGTCTCCAAGAGAATTTAAATGAACAAGGGCAGTTATGTCGCTGCTGCAGTAATACAGAAAGACGTGCTCGCGTGAGTCGGCGTAGCGCTTCACGACACGATATTTCCTTTTAAAGATTTTCTCATTGCTCTAATTCCTTATCACTTCGCATCCCACGTCAGACATTCCCGACTGTAAACATGAAGAACCGATCCCACTAGTGAATGCGCAATACCCGAAGAGAAACATGGAAACATAATTCATATCTCACTATCTACGTTTACCGTGCTTTATTTCTTCCTCTCCTTTCACACAACAAGCTCTTTCTTAGGTTTACACTTTAGGGTCTGCAATTTACACTGTGGTTGAAGCATACCTAGATATTCTTTGTTTTTTTCTATAATAAGCTGTATTTTTGTTACACTGTTCTAATTATATTTAAACTCCTTCAGCTATTTCGAATTTATATTATTATATTACATTGCTATTACCTATCAGTATGACGACATCTCATTTCAAGTCAAAAACAATTGTTTTGCTTTTCGGTCACTGTCTGTAAAATTTATTGCGTTATTCTTAGAAATGCAATGGGTAATAATTTATTGATATTTCTAAAACAATAAGAAATCAGAACATGTTGACAAGCCAAATGTATTGATGTATTAGGCCCACCCCCCTAAAATATAAACATAATAAATGTTTGTTACAAACATAATCATAATATTTTATGTATTGTAGTTAGTGATGTACATACCTTGTATCTATATGCTTATAATATGGTACAACTATTACCTGTCAACAAAAGAGAAAGTTTCTGGTGTTAACTGCCTACGGTAGCTTGGAGGCCGAGAGAATCATACAAAATATTTACCATATGGAGAATGAACCCGAGGGTGGAGTGTGACGCCACTTTTTAAAATGACTTTTAAATTTGTTAGAGACCTAACCCCGGCCGGTGGTTGTACAGCTAACCGTGTGAACTGTCCAATGTCGACACAAAAAATTTAAACTTTCAAATAACAATGAATGGTACGTACGGCAGGTGAACCTTAACCAGCCAATGATAGATATATTTTTCAAATGTTTAAAGACAGGCGAGAAGATTGCGCGTGTCTTTGCCTCTCCGTTGGTGTCGTTAAGGCAACGATCGCTTGATTGGAATTTAATATATAAGGAGAGTTTGCTCGGCTAGGCAAGCAGTTTTACACGCCACAAGACACACATAGTTAAGCAGTTTTCAGTTTCACGCCCCGCGGTTCTCATCTGTAAGTTTCACACGCGACAACTAAGTTCAAAGCAGCCAAGTCTATCATGCGCAAAACACCAAAAAAGTTTGCAGAATAATAAAGTACGTTATATCGCATTGCGTGCTTGTTCACACCATTGAACCCCTCTACAGGTCCTGTTGAGTCCGAATCAAGAAAATAGCAGAAATCACCCTGAGAAATTGTTGTCGTTGAAGTGTGGGCAACAACACCGAACCGACCAATAATCAGTCTATAAAACCTCTTCTAAATTGGCATCACAACTGAGGCCACTCGAATTGACAACAGATTGTTTCAAGATTAGTGTTATACCTGTGGCAATTAGCCGGATCCTACTAAACAGCTTGATAAGTTGGCGCCCAACGTCGGGCCAACAATAACATCAACATTCCACGAACCAAACTATTTCAATGTGCATAAGAAAACACCTTAAAAACTAACAATCTCTTCTGTAGTTCTATCTTAATGTAGCCCTTAAATAGACTAAAACTATTTAGTTTAACGCATACCAATACTGTGGAATGCCTGCATAAAAAGAGTCAATCAAATGAAATGGTTTCTGTGTAAGAAAAGGGGCAGTTATTTTAGAATTAATTGTCCAAACGTTTTAGTCTTTTATCCCACTGAATTGGCGAAATCCGCTTATGGTTATTGCCGAACCATTTTCAGAATCCTCCATTATATTTCAAACCTGGGATCCTTTAAATGTTTACTGATCCGTACGAAAAAAAATGGAAGTTGCAACGGCTAAGTGTAGTGTTTCCCTCTTGAACCAATGAACTGAAGCAGGCGTTCCAGTGCCAAATGTATTTATTCCATGACATTTGTTATAGGCTGCAAAGGGAAAAGACAACACTGGTCACAGATTTTCCTGCATATAATATTCTTTCTGACAATGTTCTGCACACTATTAGTGTTTTTCAATACAACGTCGTGTGGCCTAGTGAACTCCAAAACTGGACAATGGCCAGTCATCATAGCTTATGCTTGCTGGAACCGTGGATCACATTCATTCTTCTCGAAATATGCAGTATTAATTATGCTGTACATGTTTCTCGTGCGTTTATGGGTTTCTGCATTTAACATCTTCAGCAGTCAGAAAGCCGGATATGCTTTATATTTGACTTCAATTGTATTCATTATCTTTGACTTTATTTGTATTCATTCTCTTTGTCAGACGCAATTAGATAGCTATTAGCGAGTTCAATAGCTTGTGACGGTTTGAAGTCCATGTCGCGTGCGCAATGAAATAAGAGTTGTTTTCTTTCTGATAACTGGAGACCTGTCTGTTTTGTCACTTTGGAAACGCGTCAATCAATGAACCTTGGTTTTGAACGTGGAGAACATAGTTAAAATTACATTAAAGGTGCCTTCACTTTGCAGGAGAGCTATGTCAGTGCGGTGGGTTGCTGCCAAGCAATACTCCATGCACAATTACACTGTTTCGAATTGCTTACAGCTTCGCGGTGTCGAAATACAGTTATTGATAACGAACGGCATCATATTTTACTTCAGCTTTCCTCATTTGAATTTTAGCAAATGAAAATCTCTTTTAAGAGTTTCGTTCATAAGGAAGTGATTTTGTATACTATGATATTTGTGAGTGATAAAATTCTTGAAATTAATTTGTGCAGTTGTATGCCTCGGACATACTATGTAAAGTAATTGAGGTGATATAACTTTAGCATGTCACTACGAACGCTATACCTATGGTCGTACATGCACAAGAACGGACTCCCTCCGGGGCGATGTTTGCGACTACAATCCTGAGGTCCTGGGTTCGAATCCCGGTCAAGTAAAGCTGTCTAGGTACGGTAATTTTTCGTAGTTTTTCCTGAGAAGCTGTATGCTAGAGAGCTTTAAGACGCAAAGGACTTTGGGCTCATTTACGCCATCATTAATTCATTTTATTCATCCTTACTTACAACTGTAGTATTAAGTTATAGTTTACAGACGCTGCGAGAAAACCAAGCAGGTAAAGCGACAATAAGAACAACACCACAGTAGGTTCATATTAGGCATTACTTGCCATTTTGCCACGCTCTCGCGCTTTACTACATACGAGCAGCAAGCGTGTCGGCAAACAAACCGTACCGAATCAAATAGCAGTGAAACGTGAAATGTGAAATTAATTATAAAAACTCCTGGTTATTTATTTGTTCTATCAATTTTTAGAATATAATTTTTTTCGTTTATGTTGTTTATTTACGGACGCTCTTTAACATTTCAGGTCATCAGCGTCCCATTCAATTCAGGGCGTGAAAAGGCCGATGAATTTTTCTCAGAGATCTCTTCTTTCAGCCATAATGTTATTTTACGTGCCGTAAATCTATAGACTTCACTCCCCTTCCGAAGGAAGCTATACTTAGGAATTTTACACCCGAAAAAAATCCATCGACCCTGTCAGGAATTGAACCTGCGTTCTTCAGTCTACGAGGCAAGTATGGCTACCACTGGAACATGAGGAACGATTTTCCGAGCTCAACTAGATAGTAAGGTAATAGAGCTTGATAAAACAATAACATTCTAGCATAATTACAGGTTATTTTATAACTAAGTTATTTCTGAAACTCAAGTTCCAATAAAAGTTTTATATGTTACGACGTCCACCATTTTCTTGCATACAGTCTTGACATCTCATACACATATGTTACGTAGGAATTAAGGTCATCTGTTGGGTGACAAGTGAACTGAACATTGCCTTGGATCAGAAATAAGTAATCAGGCACTCAAGTAACAATAAACAACTAATTTCAACACATTCTATAAAATAATTAATTGTGATGAGTGGGGTTAAGGGTGCTGCTTTCGGAGTCGGTGTTTCTTTTCATGTTCAAATTTGCCATAGGTACTCAAGAGCTAATTCTTGAGATGAACTATCTTTTCTCTTTAGCCGAGTGTGTCGCTAATTGCTGATTACGGCACTGCATCGAACATAAACGGTTTTCTTAACTATATAAGAAAAAATAATAATAAATAATAAGAAAAAAATCTGCGAACGATAGTTGGACATTTACATGGGTACCCAAACGAGTGAACTATGCATTTGAGCACTTTTAATATTTTTCTGTAATGAATAAATAGCTACTTATGTATTATTATATATTTAATTAATTTTTAAGGAAAACTTTTGTATTTAATGCATTAACACCATTGAACTGACATCAAGCGGGGTCGTTGGTCCTGGTGGTCTAGTGGTAACTATACTTGCCTGGTAAACCCGTTTAATCCCGGCCAGGGTCTTTCTATTCGGGCGTAAAAATCCTAAGTATGGCTTCCTTCGGAAAGCCGTCGGTCCCATGTCTTAAACTTACGGCACGAAAAAGAACTTCAAGCCTGAAAGAAGAGGCCTCTGATCAAAATTTAGCATCAGCTTCACGACCTGAATTGGATGGGACGCTGATGACCTGAGATGTTAAAGAGCGTCCGTAAATAAACCAAATCAACAAAAAAGTTAACCGGGGTCGCTTGCAGTCAGTCTTTTTGAGTTACTCTGTACAACAAAAAGTTACAATAGGAAGAGGGCAACGGCTGCTTTAGCACTTTGTATGTATGTGAACTATTTCCCCGTTGAGGTTTAGAAATTATTTCCTTACACATATAAATTTAGTTATTTATTTAACTTTTATTGCTTTTGCTAACGAGATTCTTTGCTACCTTTCTATCTGCTGAAGTACACAATTCCTTCTGGTAATAAACGGTTTGTAATTCATAGATATTAGTCCATGAAATCATGAATATTTCAAACTAATTGGCATACGTCTTCTTGGTGCAACAACTTCTAAAATGAATGCTGTTGCTCCTTGATTCTATATATTCGGATTATATCAATATGTGGAAAACATATAGGTAATACTTTACAAATTTTAATTACTTTTTTCCTTACTAGCAGTACATTACACAATTAAACTACAACAATAATAAATAATACACTATGTTGCAACGTCTTCAAATAATATTACATTTACCAACTTTTTTTTTTTTTTTTTTAAATTTTATTCCGGCAATACCCTTATGCTAATGCTTCCATTTTGTAGGTTTGGAACAATTTTCATTCGCCAAATTCAGTGCTTTAGCGCTCTCTGACCGCAGTTCGTTAGCATTTAAACTTCTAAATATGGCACTACATAGTTCTGTACAGATCGTTTTGTATAGTGATTTTTCTAATAGAGTATAAGTTTATAAAGCAGGTAGCTAAGACCAACTGCATTAAAAAAGATTCCAAATCCCTACTCATATTTCACAGAGGGAAGTAGTTCATTAAATTTCCGTTTTCGTGAAATGAAAGCCTAGGATAAAGGAAATTAGTGGCTTTCCTGGCGATAACTATAGAAGGAGATCAGCCAGGCAAACGGAGGGGTTGATTCTAACTTATCATTCTCGGGAACATTCTTGGCTTACGGGAACATTGCTTATTAACAAAATCCATGAAGTATATGGTATAATTGATAATAAAATTACTTAGTGGTTGTTGTATAGTCCAGAGCTGGCCAATAAGAGAAGCAATTAAAACTTAAGCCGCCTATCAACGTATCAGGATATCTTTTTATTATCATTGAGTCGGCCTACTTTATGCCTTTGGTATATAGGTGACGTCCTGGCAAGCCATAAGCACAAGGTTCCTGATAATGAGGACAATGCATGCCCTAGAGTATGAAAGCATCTCCATCATTCACCTGGCTGATCACGCTAGGAAACCTCTATAAATGTGTAGTAGAATATTGAAACTGAATTGCCAAAATTTAACTATTGGTGATTACTTTGGGCCTTGGTTTTAATCTCTTAAAATCGCAGGTTATGGTAGGTAGTGGGACACCAGCAATATTCCTCCCATTAATATCAATCACTCTGTGATTCTTCTCTGTGGAGTTATTATAGACAGTAATCTCTGTTGGGAAAATAATGTAGCTAAAACCTGCAGAAAGTAAGATCTCTAATCCACACCGTGAAAAGATTAAACGTGTCCCTACCCAGAACCTTAACAAAAATCTTGTTGCAACCCCATGTGATGCCTCACTTCGACTACTGCGATTTTCTGCTCACAGACTTACATTCTAATCTAACGCAAAAATACAGCGTGTTCATAATATGTGTATATGTTACATTTGCGATGTGTGTCTATTCGATCATATCACACCCTCCCTTGATATGCTTTCTTGGTTCCGCCTGAAAGACCGAAGAAACATTCATTATCTCACACTACTTTTCAAAATGATCCATATATCTTCTCCATCTTATTTACCTTCTCGTTTTCAAAATCTATCTTTCTCTCATAATCTTAATACACGTTCTATTATTACAATGCACCGAACATCACTTTACTCATCATCATCATCATCATCATCATCATCATCATCATCATCATTCACCGTAACCATTGCCCGTCTCTGAATGCATTGCCACGGGATGTCAGAGACTGCCAAACTTTAGGAGCATTTCATAAGTAAAATTTTAATATTATCAGAAATAATCGATTAACGTAGATTTAGACTCCTAGTGTATTTATTTTACTTGCTGTAGAATTATTCATTCTATTATTGTAACTAGTAACATAAATGTTCCTATCTCCTTCATAGTATTGCTACGGTTTTTAATTTTATGTTTTGCTTGTATCTTTATTTTCAGGATTTACATAGGTTTATATGTGTATAAATTGTCATTGTTGGTGTTTGTTGTATTATTATTGTCCCTTTTATATTTTTTTTCCTTCTGCTTAAATTAATATTTTCGTTATCCATAGTTATGTATTAGCACACGTTTATTTATCTATGTCATATTTTACGTTGGTTTGTGTATATAGAGTATTGTCCAGTTGGTAATATTGTTTTGCTCTTAACTTATTTTTCATCCTAAATATTATCCCTCCACTTTTTAAGAGTTTATATTCTATCGGACAATGGAACTCACTATCCACTTTCCCACACATAATACCTCCTTCTTTTAAAGTCATTCTTAATTCATTTAGAACTAATATCCCTGCACACATCCATGCAAGACCTATTCTTCGGAATTGATCATAATTATCTGTATATTCCCCCATTCCCAATTTCTTTTAACTGTTCTATATAAATATAAAGAACTTTTATTCTCTATGCTATCTCAAATCTCTTGCTTCTCTGTATCTTGTACTCTCTCTCACTTCTTTCCAAAATCCACTGACATTACTTTCACCCTGTTGCCACACATCCCTCTTCCAGTTTCTTCTAATAGTTTCCCCACCTCCCCAAACCAACTCTCTCTTCCTAGTACATCTCTTTGGTGCATAAGGCATTCCTTTAGCACATTGTTATTATGTAGTTATAGACAACTGTACCAATATTTCATGATTCTCTCCGCTATTATACCTTTTCTTCCTACTCTTCATAGTTCTGCCAATCTCAACCCTCGGCGAACTTTTTGTAACCCCAGAACTTCTCTACAAAACATTCTATGCACCACATCAATCTTTGTCCACCCCTTTGACACTCCCCAAAGTTCTATTGCATACTCAATCACAGCCTCGTAGAGTCTTTCTAGTCATCTCATTGGCAAGTGGGAACTTTATACAAACATTCTGACAGCTAATTTACCTTTTACTTGTGCATATTTAGACTGTATCTCGCACTTTCCGTCACTCGTAAATCTCACACCCAAATAATCAAATCCTTTCACTACCTTTATTAGGTTTCTATTTATAAACTATCCCTCGTCTTTTCTTAATTTCCTTCCTTTTTTAAAAAAAATATTAACTTTGTTTTTATTATTCATCCTTTGCCCCACTCTGCACAAAATCTAATAATTTAATTAAATAGTATATTGTAATTCTATCAGTTACTGCTCCTGTTATGACATCATCAGCAAAAAGCATACAGATGCTTCCCGCTTCCTATTGGTTTTCATGGTCCTATCTAGGATATCATCTATAAACAACAACCGCCACGGGTGGCCGAGGTCGTTAAGGCGCGAACTCGTGAGCGGAAGGTTTGGGGTTCGAATCCCGCCAGGACTGTCCTCCCTGACTGAGATTTTTTCCTGGTTTTCCTCAGTCCTCATAAATGGCAAATATCGGGTAGGTACCCTAAACTTAGGCCTGAAATGCCTCCTTCCTTAAAAAAAAATCCTTTCCTTTCCCAATATATCATTTCATCTCATGCATCATCAGTGTTCACTGCCTGTGGTGCCTCAGTAGTAAAAACGGGCGTTAAACACCATTCAAAAAATCTATAAACAAATTAAATAATATCGGGCTCAACTTATAGCCCTGTCTCAAACCCAAATTTGGAATCCTATAATTTGTGATTCATATCTTCACATCTGCCTCAAAACCTGCTTCCTTCATATAATTTGACCTTCTAGGAGTTAGAAGGTCATATTATAATAAACACCCGGCAGAAATCTTTCCAAAGCGCGAGCCACTGTCAAGCTGTACCCGCCCAACTCGCCGTAGTACTTTCAATCCTGCAATAGAGCCAAGGGAATGAAATGACCGGCGCAACTAAGTGACATGGGAAAAACTATGTGAAGGATGACTGGCTTCAAGGAATTTAAACACAGATTGTCCCGACTGTGACTTCAAAGAGTTACCGCTAACGCTTGAGCCATCCCGTTTGGTCCTTTGGAATAAATAAAAGTTAACTATTTAGGTTTAAAGATGAAAATATTGTTATAGACATATAGCCGTAGATTTAAAATGTTTATTTTTGTAGTAGACAAATAGAAGTTTATTTTAATATCAAACCGTTGTTGGATTGCGTAGGAATAGTAAATCCGGTTAATAGGAAGCGCAAAGAGTCAAAAAAAAAAAAGTAGTTTGAGTTAAAAACGTCCACGTACACTAGAAATGAAATTTGAGGGCTACAATACAAACCATGCATGTAGATTACAGATACTTTACTATAAGCTTACTATAGTACTGTATAATTATGACCTATATGATTAATTGTAAAATAGCCTTTGCAAACTCATCGGCTATTACAAATGTTGCAGAAAAAAAAACTTCTGACGAGCTCATTCAATGCGGTTAAATTTTCCGGGTGAATGCTTTCAGTTTCTTCACTTTCTTCTGACCACAGTTCTTTCATTTCAAACGCACCTATTGAACGTCACGTTCAATAGGAGTACATAAACCTCGTTATCTGCTCATCTTGCAGAAAATCCAATTCGTCAGGTGAAGTATCATTCACGTCACTAACCACCTCGAGGGGCATCATTAGCCTCACTACGTATGTGTGTGCTGCGGCGATAGGTCTGATTGTTTCAAGCGCACTCCAGCTATTTTCAGCGGCTGGAATTGCAATTCCCTTCATGCCTTGATCCAAAAGCTGAAGATAACTTGCGTTTTGTGCAAAACATTTAGTTTCACTTTCTCTAGGTTTAGATTAAGTTCGTTGTGGGTTGTATACCTGTTCAGTGTAAGTATACCGCAATGAGCTATGTTCTTATGGCGAAAATAAATTCAATAGAATGATAACAATATTCTAAATAGTGCTTCTATCATTGACGAATGCAATATTTATTATCCCTTTAGCTGCATTGATCTTCTTGCGACGCTTGTAAATTGTCGACTGAATACTGTACGTGTAAGTCTGTAGGGATGAATGAAATGAAATGAAATTAGTAATGAAGCAAATGAGCTCGGAAGCCTTGGCGTCTTAAAGTTATCTGGCAATCACCTTCTCTGAATAAGGAAAACTTCGGGATTCGAACCCAGGACCTCCGGATTAGTAGTTGCAAACTCTATAACTAAACCACTGAAGCGGTTCAATGAAATCTTGTATTATGCTGTACATCAACAATTTTTATAATTCAGCAATATTGAAAGTCTGGAAGTAATAATATTTTATAAGTGACTATTTCTGATTTGTAGTATGTGAATGTTCAGTGAGTATAAGCAAATATGTTTTAGAAAAATTCAAGTTACAAGAGGGAAAATGTAACTCGATGCTTTAAGGCATTGCATGAGAACTCCAGCCACATGAAGATGTCATAGTTGAGACTGCAAGAAGACAGGTAGCAAACTATCGATTGTGTCATCAATAATTTACTGTAGGACACTATCGATTTTAAGTCATTATCGACATTTGCAATAGTTTTAAAATAATGAACTACGCCTAACGTTTTTACTTGTAACGGAACAGTAATGTTTTGGTTCCAGCGCTGTCCGACCTTGAGCTGACTGAAATATGAATAAAAAGATTTTAGTACACGGAGTGTAAACACGGAAAAGGACTCCAGAGTCACTTTCCTATTGTTAGTTTGAGTACTAATTGTGAACTATGAGCATACAGACTACAATTTGCTATTATTAATACAGTGATGATAGTACTATGTAAATAACTTTAAAGTGGGTTATATTGTGCCAAATAGGGACAATTAAAATTAAATATAATAGCCCTAATACCCTTATTCTAAAGTTATATTGTTTATACAGATACATATACAAATAAAATATTGTAGTTACATAAAAATTGGGCTTAAATAATATCCTTCAGAATAAAACACACAACTTTTAAATTATGTACAACATAATAAGTAGAACACTTAAAAATAAAATAAAATATGCACAAATAGGACTTTATAACATAATGGCTACCCCGATGGTATTATATTGCTACAACTGCTTGGTTATAAGCAGGAAAGATAAAGAGGAGATAGAGGCAGTGCAAATAGAATAATTCTTAAGAACAGCTGGATACACTGTAGAGATGAACTGAAAAATCGAGAAATAAGAAACGAGCTCAAATATTTAACGCGCATGAAAAAATTCAAGTTAGCAAAAATAAATACCATGATTAGACGAATTATCAAAGGATAACCCGCTTGATAATTAATAATTATCTAATAGGATATAAAAATGTGGGAAGATGATAGATATGAGTGTGCTAATAGTACAGAGTGATCGTTAGGTTTATTTTATGTATCAATGCGCTTTAATATCTTTGGTCATTAGCGTTCCATTTCATTCAGAGTGTGAAAAGCCGATACATTTTACTCAGAAATCTCTTCTTTTAGGCTTGGGTCGATGTGGTCGGATCTACTGTGGAGATTATAAAAATAGTAATGATAAACTAAAAGTTGCTAATTTGTTTTGTATAGTTGAATATGATGAAAATACAATCTACCTACTAAATGACATCACTTTAAAATTCATACAGTTGCTTAAATAACCGGTTTCTGTCAATTGTGTGGACTGCTATTTCGATTCTGTATGCGAGCTGAATCAAAGTGCTCTTCACAGTTATCGGTTCTGTTGTTAAACGATCGATCCAAACGCTGTTGTGATATTTTCATATAATGTTAGCAAGTCTGGCACCTATTGTGTGCAAATCTTTTTATGTGTAATTTCTTCATGTAAAATTTTAAAATATGGTCATGTTCGCTTGAAATGTCTACTTTCTCATCGAGTTGACGCACTTTAACTTGACGGTCATGTAATATAAATACAATGTACGTATTCAGTTAATTGTGCTTTTGTTATTTTTGAACTTCCCTCGTGAGGGTCTTCACCAAACCTATTACGGTCATGTTCATATTCAACGGTTTATTTTTAATAGTTGAAAAGGAAGCTCCTTATAAACTTTTATAAATTTACAATAAAGTTTCTTTGGCGTTAAATCCTCTTTTACAAATAAATTTATCATTGCACTATATTCAGATTTACATTTATTAAACATCCACAGTACGTCTGCTTTGGAAAGTTTATTAAATAAACTATTTGAAACAATGGCTTGACATTTCAAATGAACGCATAAGAAATGCCGACCAATCGAAGCGGTTTTTAATGGTCAGTGTTGTTATTATTTACACGGGGATCCCACTTGGTACTCCGGGCCTTTCAAGGGCCCCTAATCGCCTTTTGTGCTCCCCTAGTCACGGGAGGAAGGAGATGAAAGGGAAGGGTTCAAATCACACGACTATCATTTAAACTCCTAGAAATATTTATTCACACGACACTTTCTGTTGGCCATCTGGTTCGCTTCCTCTTTGATATTAACGCCACGAGCTACATACGCTGCTTGAAATTGCACCTACTGCCCTAACATTACATTGTATGCCTCTTATCTTTCAGTTTCCTACAGTATCCGGGACTGCGTCCTGGTTAACTACTATACTGTACTGACCGGAGATACCTTCTGAAATGCTCTTACTGTCTGTACTCTACTGTACTGTGTTCCACCGTCTGGGACTGCGTCGCTTCCACTTATATACTAAATTCAAAGTGTCTCCAAATGGTCATGAGAACTCACGGGGTCCACATACTAGCGCTCATGGAGTATGCGCGTTCAAAATATTAAAATATTATTGTTGAGCTTTAGCTTTAGCGCTCTCAAACGCGCTTACTTTAAAGTCATCACTCTTTGACTCCTCATTGAGGAGCTCATAATCATTCGTAGGAACGTCATCATTAACACTTGTTCCTTTCCTAACTTTTAACGAATTTCGGAGCATGTCCAGCAACTAAAGATACAAAATACCTATTATTCCGCTCATGCCGGACATGTGGATGCACTTAGCTTTGTCACAATAGAGACACTTGTTGCTCAAGTCATATCAGTAAGTGAGAGCACAAGAGATTACAATAGGCAGTCTTTTCCCTCTCGTCAAAGAGTAATCGTCTAGGTAACCATGAATACATTTTTGTGGTACATGAAATGTTATTGTAGACTATATAATATTTAATAATTATTACTATCTAAATTATATAAATACATTCACTCTCGGGCACGCGTGAGTGTGGAGACTTGTCATAAAATGTAAAAACAATTATCTTTCAAATTGTGTGGATATTTGTGTGGAGGCCGAGAAATTTTCAGATCTCCCTGGGATCTTTAATGAAGTCTACAAAAAATGGCCTTTCTTTATCCTTCACAGATTTTGTAATTTATTAAATACGATCTTTGCATAGGACGGAGAAATAGGTGACACATAGTATATCACTAAATATCGCAATCGAATGATTAGAAGTAACGGAGCAACAAAAGTGCAAACCTTTTTCAAATTGTGCAGAGAAAATAGACTGAACTTGAGCAAAGGGAGGTACATTCGCTTATCATCCTATTAGGCACAATCAAAGCTTCACATATCAAAGCCAGCAAATTAAATGTCTGACATACAATTTTGTTTCGCGTGCACAAAATTGGAGACCATTATTAAAGGTGCGTTGGCGCCGTCACGGTCCTATTTGACAGAGAAAGGAATGCTCAGCATATCTCTCTATAGCATAATAGACAAAGCAGAATAGGCCCCTTTATAAATTTGCTGTCAGTGGCAGGATGTTTCTCTTTCCCTATTGACTATCGCAAACTAAAATCGTTCTTGGTTTTCGTCTTGAAATTTTTATTGAAATTGCCCACGGCCTTTCTCCAATGTTCTTTAGTCATTTTTTCCAATTGCACTTTCAAAGAATACTTTCACATCGCCATTTCTATGAGGGAAGTCGCTTTCTTTTTTGTCGCATTCCCATAAATTATTTCTCGTATAATTCTCCCGTTTCTTTTTCTTATATTTACACACACACACACACACACATAAAAATTAACAGTAATAATAAAAGTAGATAAGGATAAAAACTTAGATAAAGTCACACTTGAGATCGCTATATTTCGAACTCGTTGCGTTCTTCTATGGCAAGAAGACAAGTGACGGTGATAAAAGTAAATATTGACTATCGAAGGTAACGTTATGCATGGAAACAGATGAAACTAGAAATGAGAGTGTGGGAGGAAAAAAAATTATACGTAAGATTTAAATCAGGTGGTATACGAGCTTTATGTAAAAATATAACTGCCATTTCTCTATCTCTGAGTAAACTTTCAGAGCTATGTGTAGGTAACGCATCAATAAGTGTTAGATTAAAAATATCATCAAAATCCTTACAGTGAGATAAGGCATGTTGGGCAACCGGCAAGGTAGACTTGGTTTTAACAGAACGTCTATGATTGTTCATGCGTAGCGAAACAACAGTAGAAGTTAAACCAATATAAAATGCTTTGCAAAGTTTACATGATAACATATATACAACGTTCTTAGAAGAACAAGTAGCAAATGAATAAATGTTAAATTCTCTGGATAAATTAGGGCTGTGGAATGAATTGCACGGCATAATTAGTGCACAGGTTTTACATTTAGCACGTTGGAAAGGATATGAGCTAGCAAAGGGACGTGATAAATTCGGAGGGGATAGTTACGGCGAAATATATTTTTAAGGTTAGGGGGTGTTCTGAAAGTAAGGCGAGGTACAAATTTAGAAAAAGCATTTAAAAATGGATGCATTAACAAGTATCGTGACATTCTTTCAAAACAGGTTCGATGCTTTCAATTCCAGGCACGTAAGTAGTAACAAGATTAATGAAGTCCTTGTTATAAGTTTTGGGTTGCATTGGAAAGTTTTGTGCGCTGGGATTATACGGGATTTTAAAAGAGCGGAAGGATAATTTTGGTCTTGGAACTTTTGAGCTAGGTTTTTAATATACTTGTCAAGATATGAAAAGTTGTTACAAAGACGATGACCACGGATTGAAAGAGAAAAAGGAATAGATCTTTTGATATGCAAGGGATGACAGCTATTAAAATAAAGATACTGTTGTAAATTGGTAGGTTTAATGTGCACAGACGTAAGAAAAGAGCCATTGCACAAAGAAATATAGCAGCATTGGGAGAGACAGAACAAGTGAACTTAACTGAAAATTTGGAGTTAAGGTTAGTAAGGAACTGCTCTAGAGATTCTGAGCCATGAGTCCAAAGCATGAATATATCATCAATATATCTCAACCATAATAATGGTGCCAAAGTTCTGACTTAAGAAATTCCTCCTCTAAGCGAGCCATAAAAAGATTGGCATAAGAAGGTGCCATTCTGGTGCCCATCGCAGTACCTCTAATTTGTAGATAATGTTTATTATCAAACTAAACGCATTGCGAATGAGGACCAGATAAGCAAGATGATAAATGAAATCTATGGATGGGGTATGAGGAGGTGCTCGAGAGTCCAAGAAATGTCTAACAGCAGCTAATCCTTCATGATGAGGAATGTTAGTATAGAGTGACGTCACATTGATAGTGGCCAGAAGTATATCAGAATGTGCAGAAGGGTCAACTTTCTTTAGTAAACTTAAAAAATGGAAGGAATCTTTGATATAGGATGGCCTAGAGGTAACAAATGGCTGTAACAATCTACTAGAGCGGAAATACGTTCAGTGGGGGAATCGAAACTGTTTTTTATTGCACAAAGAAATATCAATATCTAGGAACGTAGCAGCATTGGGAGAGACAGAAGAAGTGAACTTAACACTTATATATATAAAGGAAAACCAAAAATAAAGAAACACTATTAACAATGTAACAAATTAACAGTAATAATAAAAGTAGATAAGGATAAAACACTTAGCAATTTCAAGTGTTTTATCTTTATCTATTTTTATTATATATATGTATATATAAAATATATATGGCTATATATGGCTGTACAGGATTAAGCACCTAAAACTACAAACATTGATATCTCTCAAACTAGGGATGCTGTATATATATACTATATATATAATATATATTAATGAAAAGGAAAAATAAAAATAAAGAAACACTATTAACAATGTAACAAATTAACAGTAATAATAAAAGTAGATAAGGATAAAACACTTAGCAATTTCAAGTGTTACTTTAAGTGTTTTAACTTTATCTATTTTTATTATATATATATATATATATATATATATAATAAATATATATGACTGTACAGGATTAAGCACCTAAAACTACAAACATTGATACCTCTCAAACAAGAGATGCTGTTAAAGCGCTGTTTTCACGAATTGTGAGGTTCAAACAAGGGCTCATTAAGTAGTCCAACAATGATTCACATAATTATTAGAAAGTGTAATTATAGTATGGTTACATTTTCAAATAAAAACCTATTTACTTCAAGAAAATAATAATAAATATTAGAATGTCATATGACATTTTAACACGATTCTAGGGCAACTAGTTTAAAAATATCGTTACATGTAGGGTTCGGACTATTATATCCTACTTAGAGAGTTTCCATAACTACTAAGCAAAAATAATACATTCCTTCGATTGTTAGTCAAAGACAAGTCTATTTGCATTTTGTCTATAATTTGCGGACAGTATTTACGATATAGGTTTATTTTGAATAGATCTAAAAGTCCAAGCATACGAAAGGTTTAGAGTTATCTGCCGCATTTTAAGTGTTCAAGTACTAAACTGGAAATGTACCCTACATTCCTACCTACCGCGAGCATCAATGTCATTATTTTTGAGAATTCACTGAATGTATATGCGATAATAAAATAAAGTAAATAATTTAATTTAGTTTATTTTATTTTCTCTGTCAAGGCTCCTTCTTATAATTTTTTCTTATGAACACGTTTGGATTTATTGTTATAAAAATCTCTCACACTTTATCTGTCTTACCTCTTTTAGTGAATAGCAATACTACTAAAAAGCGTTAATTTAGTAAAGAAATATCATTATTTCATTACAGAACAGGAATTTATATGCTTCAAGAAACAACACGTAAATGTTTAATGAGGACATATTTTGGCGGAAAAATACCGAAAACTAAACTTTAAGTTATTGAGAAAAAACAGCATTAAATGAATTAGTAATTACGTGCAGGTATTTCCCCATTATAAATTAAACTTCCTTTGAAGGAAAGGAACATAAACCATTTGGAAAATTACAAGAGGCAATATACTAAACTCTACTTACAAGAAACGTGCACTAAAATTATGAACGGGCTAAATCCATTTGTCTTTTTGCCCTTATTATTATTATTATTATTATTATTATTATTATTAAAAAGTGGAACTGTTTGTAATCATTTTTAGATACTTATTTTGTTCGTTAGAAAAAAATCTTTGTGCCAGCTACATTATTAACCTTGCGTTTTATGAAATATTCACGTTTTATCCTTCTTTATATTTTGCTTTTCTTCTATAACATTAAATTACTCTTTAGTATGAACCACCGGAGGAGTGAGTATTTTCATACACAAGACACAATTGATATTCACTTTTATTTATTGATGTCACCAACTTGCTGAAAATGTAGTTAATTTCTGTCTTTCACCTGAACAACTTTTAACGGTTGAGTGTTGCGACATGTTTTAATAGATGTGTGGAATAAGATTCTTCAATATCTTCTGCAATTTTATAATAATGACACAAGACAGTGGGACTATTACGGTGTTAATTGGTTCCACGCTGGTGAGCCAAGATTTGTGACAGCGTTGCCTCGACCGCCTGTGGTGCCTCAGTAGTTAAAACGGGCGTTAAACACCATTCAAAAAAAAAAAAAAAAAAAAAAAGTTGCCTCGGCTGGTGATGGTTGCTCGTAAATGACATCTATTGTTGCTTCCGTCCCAGAAGACACTACAATTACTCAGGGTTATTTCCGGTAATTTTGTTGATCTTAGATCAAGGCTTAGGAAGCGGTTCTGGCGACGTAAATGAGCAGGCGATTTGATGTTACTGCTAAAGCGCCACTTTCTTATAAATCTCGGTACTTTTCCGTGATAGAGTCGACACACCGTGTATAATTATTCAGCGATGTTTTATTACTAGACTGTTTGTCCCGAAGAATTATATTATATTTATTGAAACGAAGACTTGACAAATGTTTTCTACGCAGGTATAAACTTCGAATTCCGGCTGCCTGAATGAGTGGAATGAAGCAGCACGGAGAATCGAAAATCCATAATGGAATGAAGCACGGAATAGAACTGACAGGCCAATGAAGCACGGGGTCTAAACCCTCCTCCCTTATATACTTAATTAAAACAGAGCTCGTTGGGGCACGCAAACGGCGCGAAATACGTGATAGTGACGCGTCTCTCATTCAAAATTTAAACCCTGTCTCAATACTAGCTACTTTAAATCTGTCTGTCTTCATCCGATTCGCTTGCCAGCAAGGGCTTCAAAGATCTATCTTACGTTACGTTGCTTTAAATTCTAACTGTATTTTCAGCTGACAGAGGTTAACTCCTTCCCCGACATTTAACTCCTGTGGTTATGCGAATTTAAAGGGAACACAGGTTTTCTCCTGTCATAACATATGTTGAGTACAAAAGGACCGACCTTGGCTTGCTTAGCCTTAGCAAACAAAAGATTAGCCTCATAAGGTTCTATTGTGTTATGTATGCTCAACGCTATTTCGGGCAAAGTACCGAGTTTCCTGTTTTTACAAAGATGTAGATGTAGATGTAAGATGCAACTTATTATAGAAAAATATGGTGATAAATATACATTATTACAGATAGTTAAATATTATAGTAATTATGGGAAAAAAACATACATAAACTATATTAATATTAGAGGGTGAAACCTTATGAACAGTTTCAACAGAGAGCTATAAATGGAATTAAAAATTTCGGTTCAACAGGTGTGTATGCACCACTTGAAATCAGAAGCATATACATAATGATTATGGCCCTATTTTTGTTTTGTGAACAGCGGCTAAGCCTTCATATAAAACGTCTGTTCTTTGTTGTCATAGTTGGAACATTGAAAAGTTATGATGCAATGCGATTTGTTCACTTAACACCAATACCCCATGGACATACACACCAAGCTGTCGCATGTGAAACGTATATGAATTCATCAAACTGGGGAGAAGCAAGTACTTCCATTGACAAATAATAAGTATCTCGATCATTTTGCAACTTTCTGCTCTTCTGTGGCGAAATTGAGGGTTTCTCGTTCTTGGATAATCTACTGCGTTTTCTTTTCGTCTGTAATCAAAGCAAATCACATTTCTTGATGTATTCGCTCTACACAAGCAACAACTGAAGTGTGGAAGGTTGCGAATAACAACATGTCTGTAATATGATAGACATGCCTTTTTTTCTATATATATATATATATTTGCCACTTTCTTCTCCTAAAGTATTGTGTAAACTTCAAATAGCCTCGAATGTACACGAACCAGAAGAAACCAAAGAATGTAAATATCAAATCTGGAGCAACGTTGTCGCTTACAGTTACTTCCTTTGGAATTAATAGGTTAGAGGAATAATAATTCAAATCATTAAATCAACTTTGTATAACTTAGACATATTATCCTTGGGTTAGACCTTTTAGTATAAGCAATCCCTTTATAAATGTCATGTAAAAAACTTAAAAACACATTTTTTTTCATAAATGGGGCTAAGCGCCTTTAGAATGATAAATCTTCAATGCGGATTAACATTCAAATAATTGACAATCCATAATTTCAATATAATATCAAAACCGACATTTAAAAAAGTATAATGTTACAAATATTAAACGGATTATAATTAAATATAGCTAAATTGTTTAATTACGTTTGTTTTTTTAATTTAAAGTTAGCTGCTTTTTACATTCAAATTTTTAATGGTGTTTGACGCCCGATTTTTACTGCTGAGGCAACACAGGCGGTGAACATTGATGATACACGAGATGAAATGATATATTGTGAAAGGATATTTTTTAAGGAAAGAAACGTTCCAGGCTTAAGTTTAGGGTACCTCCCAGGCATTTGTCATTTATAAGGACTGAGGAAAACCTGAAAAAAAACCGTCGAGTACTACCCTGGAGGGATTCGAACCACAGTTCGCGCCTTAAAGATCTCGGTCATCCGTAGCGGTCACATTCAAATGATAAGATAATATAATCATAACTGGTTAGCAGTTTTCTTGATAGCCGCTATGAACACACTACTACATTGCACATATGGAGTCAAGGTACATCGGTAACACTACAGGGCAAATTTTTAATTTTTTCTAATAACTATGTAATCCTTTAAATTTTTTTCAAAAAAAATGCTGAAACCGCATGCTTTATATTTCTTACGTCTGTAAATGGAAATGCTCTTCCTCAATTTTAAGCATGAATTCTGCTAATTGATACTACTTATAATTGTATATCAAACCAGATGATGATGAATTATCATCATGAAAATTTCCCAGACACGAAAATTGCGGTAGAACTTCTTTGGGTGGTTAAGGAAAGCACATTATTGGGTTAGATTATTAGGAACCGTTTGTATCTACGCCTCTAGTGGGGACACCTCCGGGGGAAAGGAATGTGGTAAGGTAAACACTTGATGGCCAGGATCCAGGGGCAATCAGGCACGGACGTAGATAAAGTTCTTAACATAATTTTCAGATAAATCACCCCTACGCCGGCAGAGCTCTCCCTTCCACTCCTCCAAGGAGTTCTTTGTTCATTTGCTTTATTTACGGGCGATTTTTTAACATCTCAGGTCAACAGCGTCCCATTCAACTCAGGGCGTGAAACGGCAGACAATTTTTTCTCACAGACTTCTTCTTTCAGGCTTGGGTTTTTTTTATCGTGCCGTGAATGTACGACACGGGACCCAGGCTTTACTTTCCTTCCGAAGGAAGCCATACTTAGGATTTTTACTTCCGAAAAAAATCTATTGATCCTGGCCGGGATTGAATCCGCGATCTTGGGTTTAGGGAGGCCAGTATAGTTACCACTAGACCACCAGGATTGACCCAAAGAGTTTGAAATACTCAAAAGGGTAGCCGTATCAGAGGGAAACCTTTTTAAAGCTCAAGTCCCCGTTACACTATACCAGCCTACCTCGCCTATCACTTTTGACCTGTAACAGAACCAGCGGAGAAACAAGGAGAGCGGGAAATTCTTAAAAAGGAAAGCTCCATCCAGCATTCATCTAATCACCGCTAAACCACGAAAAAAAAGGGGGGGAATAAAAATCAAGGTTATGATGCCAGGCCCTATGGGATTTGAACCCAGGACCTTCCGAAATATACGGGTCCTAAACGTTACCCTCTGAGACCTCCCGCTTGGTAGGCGCATTATAGCTAATACTGTGTATTTTGTTATTTGCCTACAAAAAAAAAAAAAAAAAAAAAAAAAAAAAAAAAAAAAAAAAAACCTTAGCTTGAAATACTGGTAGAATTCGTATGGTAAAAGTCTAGAGTATTTCCTCTTTTCAAAAAAAGAAAGAACAAAGGGATGCGAAATTATATCATGCTCTTCTGTGCTAATTGATTAACGTTTTCAGCGTAATGAAAAGCACCCACATTTCTCTCGCCGCTTGTGGCGTATCCGTTACGCACACCAAGTTAAAGGAGATCAGATTTTCATGTAGAAGATGAGATTTTCCGGAGATTTAATTAAAGCTGCTTTGCGAGTTTGCATACCTATGAAATTAGAAGCAAACCTCCTTTGAGAGCACGGTAACAGTATCATTTCCTTAGCCAAAAAATATTCATATATCAATTGCTAGATGCACAGTTAATTTCCTTTAATGAGAAAATTCAACTTCACTAATTTTTTTACCTCTTTTGTGTACAATAAAAATCAGCAATTCATTACAAAAAAGCAAATTACTCAAACAATACATGGTGTCATTTTAAACAATTTGATAAAAAAAATATTAATGCTTTTATGTGCATTTCACATAGTAACTATGCAACTCCTGGGGCTTGTGTAGTCGGTGAACTAGTTCTCTTGTTTGTTTACGAGGCATTTCAATTTGGGTTTACTAGAGGGCGAAGCAAACAGCTACTTTCTCAGTAATGTTGCAAAATAATAACCAGCACAACAATTATAATTATTAATGAACAAGCAATTTGAACAATTTCAAGAAGCCTGTAAACGATCAAAGAAATATTTCACACTGTACAAATTCATCCCGAAGTGTGCATGTTGTTCCTGGAGCCGTGTTGTTGTTACTAAGCAACCTATCTGAAGATCATTGAAATTTGGTATAGACCGGACATGATTGAAGATCTCTTAAAATTAAAATCGACCTCAGCATTTCAAGATAGCAATACAAGTAACATTTTCTCCTATACCTTAAGGGAAGTATTAAAGGAAAGGGGGGCCAAAAATCATATTTTTGTTTTTTGTACCATCTTAATATTTGAAATTATCTGTTTATTTTGATATGATTTTATTAGTGTCTCTTGGCCATAAGTATTTCAATAAAAATTTAATTATGTCACTGCAAAAAATATTTTTGGGGAATTTCGCGAGCATTTGTTCACTTAAAAATTTAATATTTCAGGAACTATTTGCTCTAGATGGCTGCGGTCTGTCTTAGATGAGAGAACAAACTGTATTTCATAAATTGGCAGCGTTTGTTTTATGATATTATCCTCTGTTGTTTTACAATTTTGGGGAGTTTTAGCTCGTGTTTCCCTCAAAAAGTTACATTTTCTATAAAAACATTTTTAGTCTGCAATTAATGAAAAACTTTTTTTTGCACAAGTTTCCCATTTTTTTAGTATATGTATAATCTATCACTTTGGAACGTTTACCATAATGATGTGGATCTATTATGATACAGCTAGGACAAAATGTAACTAAGTAAAAACATAAAATGTTGGGGGAAAAAAAAATAGAAAAAAAAACAAACAATTGAAAATAGTTAATAATTTGCTTCATAGTCAATTTATAGTAGTGAAAATATATCAAATACTTTCAATTATGTGCATCTGTACGCAGTAAGTTTTATTTTATTAGCTTTAATAGTGCTTGAGAAAATGGGAACTGAAATTAGTAAATTTAACATTACAAGGATAGGCCTTTCATGCTCCCTTTAACTGCATACATATTAACAAATAAGTAAGTCAATTAAGTATAGTTTATCATTAAGTCTTACTTTCGTTATTCACCGAACTACACTATTTAATATCTGAATTTACTATAGGCTCCAAAGTTGCTCTTTCTTTAAATTTCATTATTTTCAGACTATTCGTACTCTTAAAAGATGTTCTTGGAACCACAAGCAAACATATCAATGGGCTGAAAAAAATCATCATCATTTTTATAAAACATATTTTAGCTTTTTAATATGTGTATAACTCTAAAGGAAACATTTCTCTAATACCTGGAACATAGAAATTTAGGTATACATTTTAACTTTAGTCCATATTACTATCAGTAAATAATAAGCTGCAGCATATTTTCTAAAATAACTCATTTAAAAAAAAAAAAAAAGGAAGCTATTTGTAAAAGTTAAGCCAAAGTACACCGATATTACAATCGTCGAGCTGCATGTATATTTGTTTTATTCATATGCGAAATACCTCGAGGAACTCTGTACTCGTAAACTGAAATCAGCCTTGAGAACAGCTTCCTCAAAGTTGCCTTGTCTCTGTGGGATGTGCGGTCTATCCAATAGACGTTCTCCAGCGCACCATCTACCTAAGAGATTCACCGGAAGCCTGCCATATTGCCCAAAGAGTTTTTTCATTGCAGCAGTACCTCTTTTGTGTTATTTTTTTCTATTGCAGTAATCATTACGATAAACAAAAAGAATTTAAAAAAGCTTTCCTAAATCTTTGTTCCTTACTGCAGCGAGCATAATCTGCTCCACTGTTTTCCTTTCAAAGAAACTTACTGGTGTTATGAACTACCAGGATCTTGCCGTGGAAACTCTTTGTATTATATGCCGCGAGAAAAGGAAAAACAACTTCTGAAACAAGATCTCTAATTACGAATAATTAAACAACGTATGAGAAATTAGGAAAAAATTAACAAAGCAGTTTTACAGAGTATGTGCAAATTAAGAAAAGATTCCTGAATTATAAATTTAATAAACAATACCGGGGTCACTGGCACATGTAACAAATAAGTTAATCGCTCCTAAACGGAAAGGAAGAAAATTAGTGGTAAGGACCACAAATAACGTTATTACATAGAGCGGAATTGTTCGCCAAAGATGTTTACGCGAGAAGAGCAAGTGTCAGCGAACACGGCAGGCAAGTAATAGTCGAAAGAGAGGATGATGTTAAGGACTCCAATCAATCAACGATAAACGCCGTTTTCGAGAAAATTCTAAAAAAGTTGGCGTAACATGGAGAAAAACGGAGGAAGTGTAGATAGATACATAGATAAATAGGTAGGTAGGTAGGTAGATAGATAGATAGATAGATAGATAGATAGATAGATAGATAGATAGATAGATAGATAGATAGATAGATAGATAGATAGATAGATAGTAAGATGGATGGATGGATGGATGGATGGATGGATGGATAGATAGATAGATAGATAGATAGATAGATAGATAGATAGATAGATAGATAGATAGATAGATAGATAGATAGATAGATAGATAGATAGATAGATAGATAGATAGATAGATAGATAGATAGATCGCGGGAGAATAAGTATCTTCCTTAATCGAATGCAAATGCTTATGTTTCTTCAAAAAGCAGTTCAAGTCATTTAAAATATGTAAGAAGAGATAAAAGAAGAGGTTTTTAGATCTGTGATAATTTAATTGCATTTATTTGTTGAAAGATGCAATAGACCATTTCATTTTCATTAAGGACATAAACTGGAATCCCAACAGAATTGACATTCACATTTCAAATTTGCTAAAATAAGTAGTCTATATGTCATCAGAATACTTTATACCATTATACCAGTCGAGTCTAGTGGTAACAATAATTGCCTTGTAAACCCAAGAACGCGGGTTCAATACCGACCAGGATCGATGAATTTTTTCTGGCGTAAAAATCCTAAGTATGGCTTCCTTCGGAAGGGAATTAATGTCGTGGGTCCCGTGTCGTACATTTATCCCACGATAAAGAACCTCAAACCTAAAAGCTGAGGTCTCCGCGTGAAATTTACCGCCGTTTCACGCCCTAAATTAAATGGGACACTGATGTCCTGAGATGTTAAAGAGCGTTCATAAATAAACCATATCAATAACCACTATACCAAAATGGTAAATAGAGGTATTTGATGAGAATATCAGATTCATTTATGGTCTCTACAAGCTATTGGGGACATTTTTGTGGGTAATGAACTTGTATTGACTTCTATTACAATTCCAGGTTTTGTGAATGTATTCGATACTGTCATCGAAAGTGCTAATAGACAATGGATGTTACTGGCTGAGCGAATAACGTATTACATGTGAAACGCCGCGAAACTGCAGGGAAAGTTTAGCTTGGTTTGCTCGACATTTGTGGAGGGAGTCTTGCTTTAATAGCCTTGCGGTGGGGTATGCAATCTCTTATGAGAGTGGACACTAATCTAATTCAATTTTCAATTGATTAAGTGAGTGTGACGCTTCATGAAATGGAAAGTGTTAACCACGTCAATCGAAGAAGATAATGTACAATGCTGAATGACATTAGTTAGGTATTGCTGGAAGATATCTTACTCTTCCGTTCGAATGATAGGTGATGCGGCAGTTTTATGGTTCAAGAGCTTAAACCGGGTGATCCTGTAGCCAGGAGTATTTTTTGCAAATGAATTTTGGCTTAAGAGCATGACAGAGAAATTGTTCCTAGTCCCAATCTGTTTTCCGACACTTCATGGATGTTTCATATTTTTCTCACATGACGAAAATTGTCGGTTACAACGTTGTTCGGATGAGTCATTCATTTATTGGTGTCAGAAACACGATATTATCTTTAATCCAAAAAACTCTGTTAAACATTCGCTCTCTGCTTTGCATCTGAATGACTACAGCACACTCTAACTTTTTTCGTTTTTTCCTCAGTGTGCACGTATTGCATGCGAATAGGTGTCCTAACTAACATACAATGATAATCTACATGTGTGGAACGTACATCGAGTTAAATATTTGATGAGAATGGATTAATAGCGTTCAGCGTTTTCCCGATTTGCAAACCTGATTAATGAGTGAATGTTAATTTTTCTATAAGCATTTCTACGCTAACAGGTAATTTGGAAACCAAAGGACTATTGCTGCATATCACATATGGCGTACCACATCGACTGCCTACCATTGACTACTTTCTTTGGAATTCAAAAAGTTAATAATCGTTATCTTCAAATCAATAAAAAAGTGAACAATTTTTTAACAATTATTACATCAAAAAGTTTAGAATTTCTTGATGATTGATTCCTACCTCTCTTATTTTATTTGTCGACCTTCGTTCTACTGCAGGTAAAATCGCCATTTAAATTTTTCTGGATCACTCAATTTGTGTCTTACACACGCACATCCAGAAATAATCGGACAATAAAGAGGCCGAAGGCATCGCAGTAGCAAGAACATGTACTACATGTTGTTTGGTATAAGTTGAAACATGGTCATTTTGTCTAGGAAGAGGGTGTGCTAATGACGGTCAAAGGGACTGAGAAACACTGTCACAGTCATCCTGCACTGCACAGTCTCTCAGTGGAAATTATGCATGTAATGATACTGTGACCGGTTGCACATTTTGGCAGTGAAACATGTGATATGTTCAGTCGTACATATTTCGCTGGCTTTTGTATTGTTTCAAGAGGGTGTTGGGAAACAAGGAGAATCTGTGCAATCTTATGTTAGAGAAATTGTGACTAGAGTGCACATATTTTTTTAATGTTTTTTAGATTAGAGAGTTAAGAATTTCCTACTGCCTTGTGGAATATAGTTCTCTCTCTTTCTGCTTTCCATGTTTCAACTAAAAGCAACTGCACTATGGTTACTGTTAGAGCACCATGGGCTCCACTACATTCGCAAGTAAACAGGGAACATGTAGTAAGCAAAAATGGACTCGGGTCTGGGGGGCTAACAGGCTAATTACGCGCTTATTAATGCGGCTTGGATACGAAGGAAAATACTCAGCAACGTGGTTCTTTTCAGAATTATAGCCGTGTTTCCAGTCGAAAAAGGTTGTGCATAATAATAGAGGCGTACACGGCGATGGTCGGATCAGCCAATCTTTAATCCACATCCTAGCATCCACTTCTTGGACTAAATCCATAAATCGCGTGATAGAGAATATTTGGACTAGAATGGTTAACAACTGGATTCTTGAGTGAGATAGAACAAAAGAGCATTGCTATAGAGCTCGGGAAAACCTGCGACTGACTGCTTTCAGCACTTAATAGATTTAATGAAGTAATAAATTTAAATGGTTAACTAATGAGTCTAATTTTTGTTTAATATATCGCTATTTATTTGTTTCATATTTTGAAAAAATTGGCAATTAAATAAATTGTTTTCCCCATTTTTTATCCATTCCATTCATCAGCCTTGGTAGCATGTGGAAATATTGAACTATTAAGTTAAACCCAAAGTAATGATAATTATTACTATCTGCGATATATGTGAGTAATATTGTAAATAAATATTGAATGGATAATTTATTTAAGTTACTAAGCAATGTGTTTATATGTTACATATTATTTTGCTAGTTAGACATTAAGGCGTTATTTTCCTATAATACTCTAAACTATGCGTATGTTATATGCTTATTAATGCAAAATAAAATAATATTGTGAAAAGAATACGGCAGCTTAAGTTTGTCGCATTGAAGAAGAGCGATATTTCTTGATTCAATCTGACCTGAACTGGCTACAGCAAGAGATTACGTCTAATTGCAAATGCTTTTCCTTGACAAGAGGAAAGAAGCAGATGCTTTGTTTGCATCATTATGAGCATGCATGCATATTTCGTTTGTTTCTTGATTCAATAATAAACAACAACAATAACTCCAGCACATTCTGCACAAAGAACCAACCCATATTATCCTAATCCGAGAAAACTAGTGTTCAAGTTTAACACAAATTAAAAATTTCTTCTTCTTCTGAAACAGTATGTTTGAAATGTTTGTAACATAGTTTAATTCTTTGTATATTATTTTTTCTCCTTCCTTCTTATTAGAATTTGGCCGAAACATACATTGTAGGCAAAGGCCTCTTTCTAATGAAAGGGCTGGTTTTACAGTCAGTTATTCGGGAAAGACCGTCCGGGATTCATTACCACTTTTTTGAATAGCAAGTTCCGTTGCTATGCTGACATGCTCTTTCTCTCTGCTGCCGAAGATATTCCTCAATTCTCCCGAGTCATCTGACGTCCTGAGTTTCTTTTGCTGAATCCAGGGTCCATAGCTGTAACTTTGTAAGTTCTTGCCGCATTACATGTTCCACCCTTTTTCATTTTACAGCTGTGATAACCGCATTTTAAAGGATTGTTTTGTTACTTATTTCCTTGTTTTGTTCTTTAGTGTAATGGCTACATTGTTTCTTTGGCATACATCTCTTTGTCTATGTTTTTAAGCTAAGCTTCATGATTTTGAGATCCGTACACAAGAGATGGGAAGATTATTATTCCTGTATCAATTTTCATATTGCGTAGTAATCTTAGTGCGGCTAAATGTGGCTCACGTTGCTGCAATACGCGTGATATTTCTTTACATATGTGTTGTTGTTGTTGTTGTTATTATTATTATTATTATTACTATTATTGAAGTATTGTTGTACCCATCTGTTACTATTTTGTTATAACTAACATGACCACATATAAGTTTCTCTTATCTGCTTGGTATTGTCTCGTCAACTAAAGAGTAAATCATATCGGATTCCAGACATTTGGGGCAAACACATCTTCCGGAGTTCTGCTCTATTGATGTTAACACAATTTTCAGCCTTTTGTGTTGTTCATGTAAGAAGTCTCCTCTAACATCAAATATGGCATTTCATCAGGAACTTTAGGTATTTTGAAATACGCATAAATTACTTGGTATATTTACAGGAACTTCCACAAGTGGGTGAATATTTGGAATAAAGTTACCTGCTTTCCATTAAAAATATGAAAACTTTTCGTCTCGTAGTTAGGCGGTCCTTGTGGTCTAATGGTAACCGTGCTTGCCTAATAAACCCAAGATAGTGGGTTCAATCCGGTCAATCGATTTTTTGGGTATAAAAATCTTTCTTCGGAAGGGAAGTAAAGCCTTTTGCCACAATTATGGGGCACGTAAAATAAAACTTCAATCCTGAAAGAAGAGGCCTCTGAGCAAAATTCATCGGCAGTGTCACGCACTGAATTGAATGGCACTTTGAGATGTTACAAATAAGTCTGAGTGCCTCACTCAGGCTTATTTGTAATAAAAAGCTTTGTTTTTCATACTAAAAGTATGATATAATTAAATGTGGCACGTGTATATGATAAATATTTTTAGAGCAGAGAGCAAGGATGAGAAAGCCTCTTGAACAAGGTCATAACAACGGTGTTTAATGATGACTCATGTATAATTCATTGTATATTAAAGAAAGATATCAAAGATAAGAAAGTTCCTCTGTGATAACAGCAGATGAATTGTTTGTCATGTAAACTTAAAATATAGTATAACAGAAAGAACTATGACCCTCTGTTCGTGTTGTTGTTGATATGATTCATTTATGGGCTTTTTTAACATCTCAGGTCATCAGCGTCTGGGCGTGAAACGGCCGACAAATTTTGCTCGGAGGCCTCTTCTTTCAGACTTGAGGTTCTTTATCGTGCTGTAAATGTACGACACGGGACCCACGGCTTTACTTCCCTTCTGAAGGAAGTCATACTTACGATTTTTAGGCCCGAAAAAATCCATCGCTCCTGGCCGGGTTTGAACCCGCGATCTTGGGTTTAGAAGGCAAGTATGGTTACCACTACGCCACCACGACCGACTCTGTTCGTGTTGGCTTAGCGTTTCATATATAAGGGTCTCCCAGAAAAAGAGCGACAGGAGAAGCAGATTAACCATTCTACGTTGTTGTGAGCTCTGGTCAAGTGTATCAATAAATTCTTACTTCTTTTCTTCATTGGATTTGATTGACATAGTCTCTTAGAAGCACGGAGCATCTCGCCTTTCCTGGAGAGTATGGCTTAGCTCTCCCCCCGAATCTGCACCAACTATTCCCATAGTCTTTCTCTCTCGTCTTAAGTTACCAGAGATTGAGTAGGGAATTTTGTAACTCAACAATATACAATTTCTAAGCTGAGTGTCTGCTAGCAGATACCCGAGCTAAATCGCCTTCGAATAGCATTAAAGGTGGCAGCGCAACGTTACAAGACGCTGATGACCTAAATTGTTAAAGAGCGTTCGAAAATAAACCAAACAAATAAGTCTCTAGTTCTACAAACTTCTTCAATTCTGGGGTGTGATCTGCAGATGCAAACTGTGATTGCTTTCTGCAAATTCATCTTCTTTGTCTTGTGGTTCCCAATTCAATAAATCACTGTCTATACTGTGTTGAATATAAAGAACTTCAACTTCGCTTAGCTGAAATTATAAACATAGAAATAAGTTGAAGTATATCTAATCTGAGGAACAACCTATTATGTCCAGTGTTATAAATATGTAACATACAATAAAGAATTTCCAAACCGTGTTTATAAGCCTTATGCAGATTATTGCCACACTCGATACTATTTACGCATATTGTATTTAATTACCATAAAGTAGTTCACAAATGAATATACATTAAAATATAAGTATTAACATATCTTGCAAGAAATAATTTCTCTCCAGAAGCAACAGATTTCAAATTCATATAACAAAAATAACACCAGGGCAAAAAGTTAACAGTGAAAATTAGCGGTAAAATCAATTTACTGTATAGCGGATGGAGAGGAGATGAATACTTGAGCCTTGCTCACGGCTAGCTCTTTGTGCCTAGGCCCACAATGAGGGTATCTCTGGAAGGAAAAGATGAGGCAAGGAGAACATGGGCGGTGACTGCGCGTATGCATATACGTTTTCCGATAAAACACCTCGACGCCGGCAGAGATCGCTCGAGTTGTTCAAAAGAACCGCTTCCATTTCAGACAGTAGGGCACCTTTCCAAAGCGCAAGCCTCCATCACATCGCGCCAGCCCATCTCGTCCTGGCACTTTCGGCCCTGTAACAGAAACAACTGGTGAAATGACACAGCGGAAAACTCGTGGAAAGTAAATATCCATCCCAGCATTCACCTAAGTCAGTGGTGTCCATTTACTGTTAACCTGAGGGCCATAAAAGTGTTCACTATCCGATGACGGGCCCATCCTAAACTAATTAACACAGTACTTGAAATATTAGTAACGTATATCTGAAGGAGTAGACATTTAATACGGCAGATGACGATCGGCAGCAATCACAAAGGCCGGAATGTCTACATCGATTCCAGCTGTTGCAACAGAATATTCAGAAGAGAACAGTCCGTGAGGCAGCTTATGTACCGATTCTTAACGAACTTCATGGTGGAGCTTTCACATAAGTAGGTGCTTCCAAACATTGATGTAATTCTCCGCCCAAAGCCGAACATATTAAGAAAAAACATATTGGAAAGAAGTTCAATATTTTTGCTTCCTATTTGAAGGAAAGGATCTCCATGATTTTTATGGTTAATTCTAATGAGGAATGGTATATTTATTTGAACCTTACAGTAACAATTATTTGTTACAACAACCATTGTTGCTGGTTTTGTTCAATGCAATTGTTATAGTGCAGTATCGCTATATGCAATTATTTATACTGCAGAAACGTAAAACTGCGAATTTGTTATACCGCTGTATCGATGTAGAAATATACTGCAGAAACGCTTATTAAGTAATTAATACGCTAATCGTAAATTTAGTCTACTATTCTTTGCATCAGACAGTTGCTTATGGGACAGGGGCTGCATCATAAGGATCGGCGGGCCACCTTTTGGACAGTCTAGACCTAAGTGACCAGGGAACCACGAAAAAACCGAAGAACAGGAAGGTCGATACTGGTCACTGCAGATATTGCTGTTTCTGCCTACTCCTTACATTCCCTTTTCATAACAGGGGCAGAAGCCTTCCAAATCATTTGCTTTTTATTTATTTTTTGCGATAACCGCCACAATGTGTAAAAAGGGAATAGATTAATAGAACTGAAAGGGAAGTTTTTCGTGAGAATTTTAACATTAAATATTTCCAAAGCCTTTAGTTTCGCAAAGTGCGCAATGAGGGTCATGTAGCGTTCTGAGAAACCTCCCATCTTTCAATTTGTATATACCAAGTTTGTAAATATAAAGCTCAGTAGTAAATGTTTTATCCATATCCAAATGGATAACCCTTTATTTATTCATTGTTATATTGAGGTAAAACAGAAACCTAGTTACGATATACTGTAAAAAAATGAAATTAATGACAATAACCAATTAACTATCAATGGAACGTTTTTCTCGCAAATGCGCGATAGCATCCTGTAAAATTGCGCTAATAGTCTCACAATATAAAAAATAAGAATTTTGTGTTTTTTTTTTGTTTTTTTTTTTTTATAAAACTGGTAAAGTTTCGAGTATCGATACCAAACATGTATGGTATGCAGCATTGAGAATCGAGAAATTTTGGAATTACCCAATCTCCATTTATAATAAAACATCAGCGTTTTAATTAATATATGATTTGTAAATAGTTACTAATTTAGCAAGTTACTGTATTTAGCAGTATTTAGAAAACAGTTAATATCAAAGTTTAAAAAATCAGATGGGTTTCTATCTCTTAATCAACGGCACACTACCATCGTGAATTTGATGAAATTCATACATAACCTAACATAACTACTTAATAAATTTTTTGTAGACATTCGGCAATCTCCCAGTAAGCTGATAACACTTTTTAAACTTTAAGTTTGATTTCTTACTTCACATGTTTTTTTTTTTTCGTATATTGCAATAAACCGCCACAACTTTAGTTAAAAAAAAGGATATTTTCTGTTTTAATAGTCATAAAAAATTTATGAAAACCCAAATATGCACTTCGTCTTATGTAGGAATAGTAATTCATAATATGACTTTTAATAAAATGTGATTGAAACTTATAAGAGGTAGACACAATTGCTAGAAATGTTTATGCATTTAACAGTTTTACATTCACTCAATGTGCATTTTACTGCTGAGTTGAAGCCTTCATAGGGTTTGCTATTCTGGAAACATTGATCATTTGGTCAATCTGCCGGATAAAAGTTTCTCTCTCTCGTTCTTCGTAATACATTACAACATTCGCTTCCCAAACTCATACAATTTCCCTGAGAGTTTATTTTCCCTTTTGTAAGAATTCAATTAATCTGAGTAGCTTTTTGATATAGCTCTGCGATCGGATGTTCGGTGTTACTCTACAAAACGCCAACGAAGGATAATTTCCATAAATATGTTGCTCGTTTTACGTTGGCCGCTCCCAATTAGTAAGTGCCGTTATGGAGCAAGCACATAAACGCCGGTGCCTTATTAACAGTCGTTAATTGAGACGAATATAAAGAGAAACGTGTAGGAGACGCTCTGCGTGTCATAATGAAGTCAATCGATTGAATGCCGCCTTTCAGAAAGTTTGCGTCAACCAATAGGCAATTACAAAGAAACGTTTGTTTATCAGACTGGAACAAGCTTTGTAGCTAATGGCACTAAATTATCAATAGCAATTATTAAAATTCCTTTGTATTTCAAGGTGGAAATGAGTAAATAAACATCGTGAGTGGAGAATGAAGCCGGAAATAAGGCTGCCTTCATTAATTTAATAACTTGAGGCTGCAGAGCTATATTTCTTAAGGCATTAGATTTGATAAGGGTAATTATTATGTATATGGGTAATGAAATCATTTAGAGATAGGTATAACAGGAATTGATATAATTTGTAACTTGTATTTATATGTATATCATATGGCAGGTGATTGTATCTTACAAAAGGGTTTTGATACATTTGGTCGTAAAAGATGTGAGAAAGAGACAGAAATATATACCTGACGCCTCGTCCGCTGACCGCTCCTTAGACAATGCTGAGGAAAGGGTAAACTATCTTTTGTTAGGTCACGAAACTTCTGCCCAGGAATATTTAGAAAGTTCACAGTAAGAAAACATATGGCTGTAATGGGACAGTATTTGAAAAAAGTCGGACATAGCAATAATTGAAAATTGGAAAGAAAATGGAAATGTCAGAACGGAGACGAAAATGTTTTATTGCAGGAAAGTGCCGAAATTTACGACAGGCTGTTATTGGAAAATTTAGGCTCGTGGGAAGACATGGTAGATCAGGAGGGAGAGAATAATTCTAGCCAATGGGCATCGGATAAAAATCAATGAATAAGGAGAACTTAGATACAAATAGATATTTTAAAGATAGCCAATGATGAACATATAACACGGAAATAGGATAATATACGAGGGAATTTAATTTAGCGAGAGGCGTGGCAATGTAGAAAACTGGAGTACAGAATGAGAAGTGAGACACACGAGACACATGAGAGACACGGGGCAGTCGCTGAAGAGAGACACGAGAGGAGTCACTCAATTGATACGGAAGCAGGCAGTTTAAGCCATTCTAAAGCGGTCGAAGACATTCTAAATCATTCTAAGGTGATCCTAAAGTCAGTCTAAGTGAGTAGTGAGGTCAGCTACGAGCCGTCAGGAAGTAACCTGTCAAGTTGTAAAATAAATTAAATATTCAAACAGTGCCAGACTTTATTAATACAGTGAAAAATCTGCTCCCCCCCCCGTTGACTTTAAGTCATTAAAATTTACCCTGAGATCCCATTCAATCCCCCTGCATTGAAACCACCATCAAAATAACAGTTTCAAGAATTTCAGGAAAAGGCTTACATATTAAATGGAAAGTTTAATACAATGTTGCTACCCTGAAAAGTATAAATGACAGTGCTATAAAAGATGCTAAAATGACAATAAACTGTACACTGTTATACATTTTTTAAAATGAAAGTTATGTTCATTTAGTATGTTTAGTGACAGTTTTCGGTAATACAAAATTTACTCATCTGAATTGCACTTATTCTTAAAGTTCAGACATTTATATGTATGACATTGCTATAAAAATTAATAAATGGTTCAAAAATTCAATTGTGCAATGTTACACAAAAAGACTTACTAAGCTTTTTTAAATTACGTTTAAGTTATTATGATAGACTTTATCATTTCTAGGTAAACTGTTATATAAATACATAAATTAATTTATTCTGAGTTACACATTAAAACTGTGCGTCTGATATTGCTGCAATATTATAAAGAGCGTACATTCCAAATTAAACCTTAATTTTTTCTTTACTTAATTACAAAGAGAGGACGCTATAAATACAATCATTACGATCAGTAAATCGCACCTGCTACGAACTTACCTCCCACTAATTATACAAGGGTAAAACTGTGTCAGAAAGGTGTCTGCAACAAATAATAAAAGCTGATGCAATTATTCGGCAACGTGAAATTCGGCGTTAAGGTATATCGAAATGTAAATCAGCCAGAAGAGCGTTCCCTGGCAATGTATTCTATATCCGTTATTGTTTAATTTATTTACAGATGATATCTCGGATGTCCTGTTAGCGGAGGAAATGAGTGACATTGATGTGACGGTGCATGCATTCCTGTACTTTTGTATGCTGACGATCTAATTCTTTTATCTTTAACAAGAGATGGTTTACAAAAAGGCAGTCACATCCTAGAAGATTACAGCCTGAAATGGGGTATTGGTAGTAAACAAAACCAAAGTAACAACTTTTAAAAACTACGTGTATGGCAGAGATGAAAAATAATATTACTGTGGACAACAGTTAAAACATTTGTAATTTATGAGTAACCCTTTAATAAGAGTGGAAATTGGAATAATCCCTTATCTATTATTAATTATTAAGTAGGAGGTAAACTAAATGAGTTACTACGTGTTCTGACTCGCGTTCCAGATATACCAGTAGATACACTAGAGAGGATATACAATGCTATTAGTACGTCTATTCTGTTATATGGAAGTGAAATATGGGGATGAGGGAGAGCTGAACGTGTAAATAAAATACAAGTCGATTTTTGGAAGAGGGTTCTAGGCCTCTCCAAAGGAACGCAAACTGTGGAGGTCATGAGGGAGTTGGGTTGTTATGAAGATGAGGTTAACAGTAAAACAAGGACGGTGAAATACTGACTTAGACTAATGCAGGAAGATCAGTCCAGACTTCACGCTACATGCTATAGATACCAGATACAAAATATAACTCCAATGTTTGGGGCTGTAGAGGTGGAAAGAGGACTCAGAGCAATTGGCCTGGGTTCAATATGGCAACGAGGCAATGAAAATAAAAAACAAAAAATGTATGGAACAAGTTAAAAAACAGGCTAGAAGATATCAGCAGGCAGCAAATCGAGGCAGAATGTAATACGGAAGTCTCCCTGAGTCCATGAAATGAAATTAACCTGGGGTAAAGAGGCATATATGCTCGTTCAAGGGAGAAAAGCGAGGTTTAGACTGGAAAGTTGCAAGGTTCAAAAAATAACGGTAGTTCTGGTAGGAGAATCTGCCCATTTTGTGGAGGGAAGGAAGAATGAGTACTCACTGGGAACGCCTGAGAAAAACGGTATTCCAAAAACTTTTTAAGGCAATTCAGAGATCGATTGGCATGCTGCGATGTGCTTACGAACCACGCTAATTGGTTGAATACAGACATTTTTCTAGCTAAAGTCCGCAAAGCTAGAAGCAATTTGTTTGCTGGTTAAAACATAATAACTAGTGTAATTATAAATAATATATAATATGTTTCCGTTCATATATCTGTAAATATCGTTCTTCATATTTTGAAAAAAATATTTATTATTAATATTTTATTATTATTAATATTCTGTTATTGTTATTATTATTATTATTATTATTATTATTATTATTATTTGTTCCTCTTTCAAATTGTGAATATATTTAATCATGTACGGTCTACGACCGTACATGATATATTTGTAATGTGTATATTACAATATAATGCTAATACCCTTCTGTAGTTAAAATGCAATTTGTAGTGATTGATTAACAATGGTTAGGTATCCAATGATAATAAGTATTTCAAAAGTACTCAGATTAAGCCCATTAATAAGAGGGCGGTTTGGAAACATCCTCCGATTGGCTATAGAGTAAAAACCCGCATATATACAAACAGTTTATTATGTACATCTGAAAATTACAGCTTTCATAGCGTTTTCCCAATTTGAAAATTCTTTCTACATAAATCTCGGCTATCTGGGAATATAGCCAACATGTCACAATATTTTGAAGATCTTCATCGTCATCGAGGTGCTGGGCTTCTTCATGTAAGTGAACAATGGAAATCAGATGGAACCAAGTCGGAATGATCCCAAACTTCCATATAAACAGCTATTGTGTTCGCTGAGCACTATGAGGGCGAGCGTTGTCATGCAAGAGCACAACGCCAGCTGTCAGCAGTCCGCACTATTTGTTCTGGAAAGCTCTTTTCATTATTTTCAGTCTTACAGTAAACTTCAGAAGTGACATCGCGTTCACTGAATTCAACAAGCAAGATTGCCGTAGACTCCCAAAACACGGTGGTCATAAGCTTCCTCGCCGGCAAAGTTTGACGGACTTTCTTCGGCTTGTTTGGAGAACCGGAACATGACCCCATGACATAGACTGTTATTTTGTCTCAGAGTTCACATTCGCCAGTCACTATTCGGTTAATAAATCTTCCGTGTGTATCGTAAAAGAAATTCTAAGGGAAACCCCAATCGTTTGGTTTTATGGATCTCCGTTAGAATTATCGGTACCCAACGAGCACCAAACTTCCGGTAGCCTAACGTCTGGATGACAACCTCGTACAAAATAATACGAGAAATTTGCGAATTTGTTCAGAAAGTTCCGAAATTGTGAATCGAGGTTCTCGTGAACTTTTCGTCAATTTTCTTCGCAAAATCATCACTAACTAAAGAAGCCCTACCCTTCTTCCATTCATCATTAATGTTTGTTCTTCCAACTTTAACAAATTGGATCTCTGACGCACAACACTTTCACTCATATGTTTGGGCCGTATACAGCACACAACTCACGATGAATATAAAATGTTTTGCAGAAAAAAAAAAAAAATATTACTACAACCCGCAACTCGCACTTGGGGGAATTTTTTGCATCATTCATTTTGTTAAGTTATAATGAGTGTGCTTTCACTAGCAAATTGGAATCTTAATGAATCACAGATACGTTGATATGCTCCGCCCATTACTACTAGAGCTACGGAACAATGGCGGTTAGTTTCTGAACCACCCTTATAATAATCAACAACGACAAGCAGAGATAGGGTAGTTTCAGAAATGGTCGACATAGTCTCCCTGTAGTTTTATGCAAAACATACTGATTATGTCAAATTAAAATCCGAGGAATTCAAAGTATCATTAAATGCAATAACAGTTTACAGCTGCATATTTGCAGACATATCAGATATGGGGCAGGAGCCACGAAAACACTTTTGTTTATAATAGTTGTTTATGCAATCCTAGCATGCAAACATGCTAGGAAAATAATCTTTAAAAATAGTCGTTCATAATGCAAGTATGCCAATAAAGAGGGCCTCGCAACATTAAAACAATGACGTAATAAACGTATTTAATACATAAGTGGAATAAAATTCAGATATGGCATTATCACCAGAGAATGGATTTTGAGGGGCAAAATTATGATTGGAAAGGGGAGAGAAAGATTCTGAAAGCTATTATGAAAAGGTTAAAAAGAAAATGTGGATAATATTTCTGTAATCAATTCTAAATCAATTGACAATGATACATTCTTTGTTCAACACTGAAAAATTAAACCAATATTTATGAAGAAACGTGGCATTTACGTGGTTTCAACCACGTGGTTTGACCACACTTGATTAAGCACATTTCTATTTTTTCGAATGGGGGGTAGCTGGCAATTTGACCTCAAGAAATCCTTATATACGTAGAAACTGCACTGAAATCAATGGAACACACTGAAAGGGAGTTCATTGGAAGTTGCAAAGGCTTCCACGTCCTGCTTGTTCCTCAAAATGAATTCAAGTTGTCCCTTATAGTTGTCAACATCCTCCATTGTTCTTCTTTCTCTATACCCTCTTCTAAACTATAAATCGCACCAGACAAATATCTGTAGCTCCGCAATGGAAAAAATTCAAACTCTAGGTCTTTGGTACTCCAGGAATCGTTGGACATATCTGATGCCTGTTGCGTCCGTTGAATCTAGAGCATCACGAAGTTTTCACAAAAGAAAACTGCGCAACTTATCGAACTATCCCACCTCATGCTGATGGGAAATTGCGGTAGACACAGCCCAGAAAGTTCTCGATATAAAAAATTTGAGGAATTTGGGCCTTTATAAGAATCTTTAGAGCAGCAATGAAGTGGTTAACCCTATTGCCTTATTCCATGACTCTTTCACACGGTTTAATCCTTGTGCAATACATGTCATATGGTTCGGATAGGGGTACATGACCTTCAGTTGTTGGAAAGTTGGAAGCATGTAGCGTGTTTGATCAGTCAACAAAAGCCTGACTTTGTCGTATTGCATGTCCTTCGGCCACAGCTTCATGCATGAATCATTGAATGAATGCATTGCTGTGCAAATGTTTGTCTTCTCGAGTTGCTACCTCTCAAAGAGCACGGGGTTTCACCCTTTCATCAGGTAATGGAAATGGTAGTACATTCAATTTTGCATAGCATCAATAGTTTTATCTAATATGAATCCCATTTCATGTTTGCTGACCACCTCTTGTTTTCTCAAAACATTCTAATAAATTGAATGTAGATTGAAATTCCTAACTGAAATGTTGTCATGGTAAGATCTGCAAAAAACTGACTCGATAACTGCTGCTTTTCAAATCCTGAAATGAAGACCGTCTCAAGATAGTATGCTCAGTTGCAACTTGTGGAACTCAGCACAGATGGCTTATCGAAGATCATGTTTGATGAATTGTCTCTTGAACTCTACTGAAAGTGCATAAATCTTTGTATTCCGAAATTTTGGCACGGTAGAGCACTCAGACTGCAAAAACATAAACACGTTCAAGTAGAGCAACTAGAGATTTCAGCCTTATTTATAGTCCCGTGCGAATTAATTGGAACACAGTAATGACACACATTTTATATTTTTTGCGTTCATTCACCTACACATGTCTTTAATCATTGCTAATAGATATGTGTTTTTTTTAATTGCTTTTACGATATGACATACATTACACAAGCTTTGAGCATTTATTTTTAAGTTATCACCTTAACTAGAAGTTCTGTCATGCATAATACGTACTGGTGAAATTTCATCGTCCCGTCGATTGGCACTAAAGGTTCCGGTACTTCATGCGTGAAACATTCCCAAAACCTCTTCTTCAGGGAGTTTTACGGTCTGTCACCAAGGTGCTGAAGTTGTTTCATTATTAGCTCGGCGCACATATTTAGAACCCCCCCCCCCTCTACTTCAAAGGGACTCTCACCAGAAAATAACTTTCTTCCAGTGTTTCATTGTCCAATCCTGATGACTACGTGCCCAAAACAGATATTTTCTTTTTTCTTTTTTTTTCCTGTTAGAAGGTATTTCTCTACAGGTATGCGGGTTCTACTTCCAACTGCCAGAAGTGTACCACGAACATTGGAAACGTTTAGATTCACTCCCTTTCCTGCAATGCACGAGCCAAGTCCACAGCAGTGAGCCTGGAGTTTGATTTACTTCTTTTGAGGAGAAAACATTCAGTTGACATCATTTTCTTTTTTTTTTTTTTTTTGTCACAGTTTCCCTTTTTCTTCAGTTAAATTGAGCCAGTCTGTTTGTGCCGCTGAATAATTCTATTTATAATGCCTACACCAAATTTAGTACCTATCTCTTTGTGTCATGGAAGTATTCTGATACAACGTTACAATCGCACTGCTCTTCCTGGGAGCCGTATCCATTGAAGACATACGTTATATTACTACTCGCACAAAGAAACCTCAAAATTCCTCAAAAGTGGCACACATAGAAATAAATACACTTTTATCCTAAAACAATCAGCAAACAGGTTAATTAATAATGAACAACAATGTGAAGAATTCATAGAGAACATGGGAACTAAAAATAAATGTGTACCACACTGTTGCCAACCATTGAAAAAAACTACCTGTTCCTATTAATTTGCGGGGTAATGTAACAAAATGTGCGCGGAATGCACAGATAGCTATGGTTAGGCGAGTGTTTCCTTTTGCAGGTTTTGCTACATTAACTTGGAAACTATGTGAGCTGCAAATTTATAAATATACAATTTTAAAGCTGTCATTCTGCTATGCAAAATGAAATTGCAAAACTCTATGTAACTGCTCAAGAAGGGTGAAAAGTGTTCATTTTTTATACTTAAGAAGAGTGAGAATACAAATTTTTCGTCCAATTTTTAACAAAACATGATATTAAACGATCAAAAAAGGTTCTGAAGAATCAAAGAAGGGATGTAAGGGGGATAAATGTGCCAGTCTCACAAAAAATACCAAAAAATCATACGTTGTGCTTCATTTCATATCATAAATTGCAAATCTCAAACAATGCGATATGAAAAAAGTTTTATATATATATATATATATATATATATACATTAATTAACACTAATAATAAAAGTAGGTAAAGAAAAAACACAGAGAAAGTCACACTTGAAATATAGCAATTTCAAGTGTGACTCTCTGTGTTTTATCTTTATCTACTTTTATTATTAGTATTAATTTGTTACAATGTTAATAGTGTTTCTTTATTTTTATTTTTCATATATATATATATATATATATATATATATATTGTTCACAGAATAATAAAACTTCTAAAAAGCATAAAACTCATAAAAATCATCTAGAGAGCAATATTAAAAGTTCAAACTAAAAACCGTAATAAAAATAAACACTAAAACCACGATATTTCGAGCGTTGGCTCTTGAACACATGCTGGTAGTATACTGAACTGTGGCGAGCGGTGTCTCTCTTAGTGAGGCTTAAGAGTTATGACGTGGCGGCAAAGGTGCCAACTATACCTGAGCAAAGGGGTTTGGCGAACCTGACAGTATTACAAAGAAATATTGAGGCCGGTGGAATATGGGCCTTACACAAAACTATAGCTGCCATCTCCAGGTCTCTAAGTGAAGTATGTTTGGATGGAGGGGCGGCATCTATGAAAGTAAGGGAAAAACAGTCATCGAACGAGGCTGGTGAAAATTGGCGTGTTGTGCTACTGGCAATGGGGAACAAGTCTTAGCCGAACGCCCGTGATTGTTCATTCTGATGGAAACCATAGCGGACGTTAGTCCAATATAAAAAGCTGAACAAAATCTGCATTTAAGTAAATACACAATATTATTTGAGATGCAGTTGAGAATGAATGAATTTTAAACTCTGATTTCAAGTTTGGGCTAAAAAAGATGAACATGGGGATATCAAAGCACAAGTCTTACATTTGGGATGGTTGCATGGATATGAGCCAAGTATAGGGAAGGAGGGCTGGGGATAATCAATATTTCTACGAAAAATGCTCCTGAGATTGAGAGCCGATCGGTAACATAGCCTTGGCAATGTCTAAAAAAATTATGCAGTTAGCTGATTTTGAGTGAGAATAATGAAGCTGTCTTTTAGGATAGCTTTAAGTCTTTCAATGCCTGGAAAATATGTCACAATAAAACATTTGCCTCACTATTTTTCCATTTTGTAATTATTTATCACTTTATAAAGCTATAATTCCGAATAACTTTCTGTTTAGCTTCTGTATAATGAACATTATAAACATGTTGTATACGTTATATATAAAATAATTATATTTATGTATATCATTCGCCATTTTTCAGTGTTTATATATAAATTACTGCAGTAATCTCTTTAGTCTGCTGTTTTCATTTACTAAATATATTGTTGGTCAGTTGTGCCAACGGTTGAAATAAGTTCACATTTTCGCACTATTTTTAATAGTTATTATATTTAAAGTAAATTTTATTTTGGAATAGAATAAACTAAAGTCATCCTTCACATGTGTATCCAAACTGTTTTAGAGAGCTTTGAATATTAATAAATAAGTTGGTAATTATAAATTATATGTATTGTATTCATTCCTAAACGTGACTTGTTTCAAAGAAATAATTCGCTATTTCATATTAGGAGAAATATGAAGCGTAATCTAAATCTCTGTATGAATATTTTAATTATCGTAGGTTTTAAAACGTATTTTGGCGGGGTAAAATTAGGATTAAATTTTTTATCGGAAATGTTACATTTTGTATATATTGTTTCATTTTCTCACGCTAAAACAAGCTATAGTAAACACTTAAGATCTGAGATCTGGTTGATTTTCTTCCAGGCTGGTTCCAGTGTTGCCAAAATGGTTAATGCAAATAAATATTGTAATGAGTTTATAAAAATTATATGCAATTCATTATAAACTACGTAATTTATAATATATTAATAATTAGTACATTCCATACAAAAACTAAGTTGGTAACACTGAAGTGTTATAGCACTAAATGTTACAAAATACAGTTTCTAGTTTGAGTTTCTTGTGTCAAAAGAACCAATTTTAGTATGAACTGTCTAAAAATTAATTTTAACAGATTTCCACAAACCATATTATTTTCTATTTTTAGATTCATTTTCTACAATCTAAGACTACTCATTCTCTATAAACATAGTATTTTCTTATGTTAAAAAAAATATTCGTAGTTGGCTTCAGTCCATTTCTTTGGTAGCTAGCATATGCGCAACATGCTGTTAGCAAACAAGGTGAAAACAAAGAATGATCATCGATAAGATTATCTTTAATTAAAAAAAAATTCTTTCCCAATGTCTTATTTCACCTCATGTAACAACAGTGTTTACCATCTGTGGAGTCTCAGCATAAAAACGTGCGTTAAATATTATTTTGAAAAATCTAAAGGTAAGGGTGTTATTTGAAATTCAAAGTTAAGAATGCGAAAGTTGAAAAGAATACAAAATAAATTACTTGCAGGATGAGAAAACAAATTATTTTTATAAAATTGCAATTATTAATATTGTGTAATACCATCTATAGCGAAACTCTTGATTAATCAGCTCATATTCTGTTATTTGTTGTGGAATTTTGAACAATTTATTATCAAAATACAACTACCATATTAAATACTCAATAGTTTTTAATAGAATTGCTCTTCCTAGAGTCAAACAACAATAGTAAAAGTGCAGGTGGTCACGTGTAGGTACGATAATAAAAGATAATAAAGATGTGATTGTATCCTCTTTAAAGTTTAAGCTTTGAAAGATAGGGGGCGAAACTTCAAACTGGAGGGGAGGGCTTTAAACTTTACCCTCGATTACACATGTTTTTGTTTAAAATGAACTTTTTATATAGGTAGTAATTCAGACCGGGAAACCCTGTTAGTATGCAATAATTCCTCGAATGAAATGTGATGTTGCGAAATCCTTCATTTTTTAGATTATTCGGAAAATATTTATTTCCTACGCGCATCTCCAATTGCATTAAGAGAATGCAAATATTTACAATTGCGACCTGCATTTGAGAAGACCCCTAATTGCTTTATTTGGTTAACATCAGAGACTTTCAAGTTACCAGTAGTGAGATTTGATAGAAATTGCTGCATCAAACTGTTTGTAGTTTGTATTCTTATTTCCTTATGGTCTCATAAGAATATCCATATAATTTTATTTACATCATCTCTTAGCACACTTGATGTATTGACAGCTTCAGGCACAAAAGGACAACTGCAGCAATATCTATCTTGTTTGTAAACCAGATAGCTCTAGGAAAATTCTTAAAAAGTAAATCAAAATTAAAAAAGGATGTTTTACGATTTTACAAGCCTGTAAAATTAATCAAAAATAAATTAATAATTCTCTTAAGTATTTACTTAAAAGTGTTTTAAGTATTTAAGATTATTATGTAAAATTAATAAAAAATAAATTAATAATTCTCTTAAGTATTTACTTAAAAGTGTTTTAAGTATTTAAGAGGTATGATCAACTGAAATCCTCCCAGTCCCCATTGCTCTGCTCGCTCATTAGAATAAATCAAACAGCGATGGTATGTTCGGGAAAGACCCAACTATATTGTTCGTCATACTCCGATAGGAGATACGTCGTGTGGCTTTGCGGAAGCTATGCAAGTATGGATGCGATTCCGAATCAATCCAATAATGGATTAACGTGCTTTGTTTCAATTTTTGACAGCACAGGGCTGTCAGCGGAGTGAAATGTATAGTATATGATAAGAAATGTGTATCAAAGACTACAATGAAGTACTGGGATAGGTAATCAGCAAACGGTCCACTTTCCACGCCCTGTGAAGAAGAAATTATTGTATCGAAAAGTCTGTTGGCAATGGTTTCTGCCAATGCTGACTGAGACACGTAAAAAAAACGTGTGTGCAACGCCTGTGCGGTACCAGGATGATGGGGACATCCTCTTGCACACAGTGGCCTACAGAACTGACCTATCGCCTTACAATTTTCATTTGTGCGGACCCCTCAAGAAATGTCTGAAGGTCAAACAATTCCACAATAATACGGTGAGGTGCGAAACTGCCTCGCGCAGCAACCGTTCCTTCTTTTCGATTAGTTTAGTTTAGTTTAGTTCCTGGAGCATTCAGTGAGTTAGCGAAGACACAGAAACCTACGAACACAGTACTTGTCATTTACATTTACCACAGTAGCACAGAATCTACATTTACAAAAAAAAAAAAAAAAAAAAAAAAAAAAAAAAAAAAAAAAAAAAAAATTGTGTACACAATTATTGTGTACAAGTCACATAACTTTTACATGTTTACATATGCATCTATATAAAATTATTGCAATGTTTTTAACATATTGTCACTCATACATTCCTTTACAGAATAATAGGCCATTTTACATAGGTATTTTCCAAGAGCAGATTTAAAGAAATCATCATTGTTTATTAAGGCCCTTAGGCTAAGGAGAAGAGAATTTTGACTAACATGCATTCATAATAAATTCCTTTTTGGTGTCAGGAAAGCGTTGAAGCCGGTCTATGTCGACTTGCTTTTTGTCTAGTATTGTTGTCATGTATATTTTGATTTTGAACAATTTTTTTTTTTATTTCTTATATAAAAGTTGGTGAGAGATAATGTATATTCACATGGAAGAGTTAAAATTTCAAATTGCCCAAAGAGGTTTCTGCATGACTGTCTGCTTTGTGTACCAGCGATTATACATTTAACTTTTTTTTCTGTAATAGGAAGACGTATTCACTTTTGAGTTTTCCCAAAATATGAACCCATATTTCATTATTGACTTGAAATAAGCATAATAAACTAGTTTTAAAGTCTTAATTGACTCCAACATTACTAATGCACGCATTGCATAGCGTGCACTGCTAAGTTTAGATATGATAAGATTGATGTGGTCTTTCCACTTCAGATAGTTATCAATTATTAAATCAAGCAATTTAACATCTTTGGTTTGTAGAAGTACACTGCTATTAATATCCTATCTGTAATTGCGGATCTGGAGATCTGTGAATGATGAATTTCATAACATTTGTTTTACCTAGATTTAGAGACAATTTGTTTGCTTTGAACCATACACACAAAGAAACTCAGAATTATATTTAGTTTATTGGCTCAATCATTACTATTATTTCTATTTATCAATATGCTTGTGCCATCTGCTAATAGAACAGTATTTCCTGCAACTTAGATTACTCTAAAAGCAGAAGAATATACATTAAGGTATTGAGAATAATAATACAGAGAAATTAAAAAGGGATATCCCGGGAACTCCGCAGCAACTGGAATACTCTTTCTAGAAACAAAGATGGGGACCCCATTTAGATCCGTGCTTCACCGCCTTTGGATTCTGGCGGCCCGATCTTTCCCTCAACCCATCCTCCCGGAGTGTTCCCATTGAGGGCCTAGGTAAAATTGCCACCCTTTTTCGGGGAAGTTCCAAAAATTCTTCTTGTGCCTACCAATCCAATCAATAATATAGGTGGGTTGGTTACAGAAATTGGGAACGTTTATATATTGAATTAAAGGAAATTTTAAAATTACAAAATGAAAAACTCTAAAAGTTTACGCTTTTTTAATTTGGTTGCTGTTGCTGTTGTTGATTTGATTTATTTACGGACGCTCTTTAACAGCTCAGGTCATCAGCGTCCCATTCAATTCAGGGTGGGAACGGTCGGTAAATTTTGCTCAGAGACCTCTTCTTTCAGGCTTGAGGTTCTTTATCGTGCCGTAAATGTACGACACGTGACCCAAGGCTTTACTTCCCTTCCGAAGGAATCCATCGATCCTGGCCGGGTTTGAATCCGCGATCTTGGATTTAGAAGGCAAGTATGGTTACCACTACACCACCAGAACGGACAAAAATTTGGTTGCAAAATATATTTAACGTGTTAATTAAACATAAATTTTGACTCCCTAGCTCACTTTGCTGGGACGATGGTTAACTACTAGATACAAAAATACATATTGCGGGCTCAAATATTGTTTGGGATAGAATTCTTATGCAGACTTTTTCCTTGCCATAAAAAGCTAATGCAACGTAATTTCAGGCATTCATTTTCGGTCTCTATAAACCGTTTACTTCATTACTTGTTATAATGGACTACGCAGTCAGGGGACGCATTCTTCCGATATACTTAAGAACTGAATAGCTGTCGCTGCTCTAATTTGACCAACTGTGATACCCTATTTTGTGGAAAAAATAATTACCGACCAATGTGTAAAGCTGACTGCAGTCCAGTGTCTCTGAAGCTTGTTTAATCAACGTCAAAGCCGGCTGGTACCGCAGTTTTTACTCTTGGAGGAATGGCACGGAGGTGTTATTGATTTCGTCTGGCAAGCAATTCGTTCGGAGACTTACCAGTGAGATAATTAATACCTGTCGTGCAACCCCAGGATGTAATAACAATTTTAATGTGACATTCTAATGTGTAATTATTGATATCATGACACATCACTAAACTACAGTGCGTAAATTAAAATAATGAACACATTAACGTTACTCTCAAGGTCAATTTTGCAAATGGGATGTTTCAGCAAGCCAGAACCGACCTTAGACGTACGCTTCTCAATGCAAGTTTTCCAAGACACAAACGCTATAATAGGCCGCCATGTCCCAAAGGTCGAAATCTATTGAACGTTGGCGGGATATAGCTGCAATAAGATTGAGCATGTCGTTAATGTTCAACAACTGGTTCTCGCAGTATAGCAAACATGAAATTCCGTTGCACAGAAACATATCCAGGGTCTCATCGAGTCTATGGCGATTTTTCCCCCTCTCTCCTTATTTAACATCTTTCAACAAAGAAAGTCTAAAGAAACTATGAATGAACGATGAAATGAGTGGTCCCGTTGGTAGATTATCGGCACGTGAAAGAATTTCAAGACTGAAAGAAGAGACCTTTGAGCAAAACTTGTGGGCTATTTGATGCCTTGAATTGATTCAGACGCTTATAGCTAAAGATGTCAGTTTTTCTTAATTAAACATAATAATAATAATAATAATAATAATAAATAATAATAATAATAGTCGTCATCGTCTAAAGTACAAGTTAGGCATAAAAGCCGTCAAAAAAATCCACCACATCCCTTCTACCTATAACGTTAGACCTGAGAGACTTATTGTTTGAAAATGTTTACTAAGGAACTAGGTTCCAGATACCTTGGGCTAACTTTCTCGATGAATGGAAGATGGGCGAGAGTAGTAAAGTATTATGGATTAAGCCAACGGATTAAGGATAAATCCGCCACCAGAGCGCTAGTGTCGCTCGGATTATCGTTAATCCTAACGAGTCAATCCATAATCCTAACGATTTAATCCATAATCCTAACGATTTAATCCATGATCCAATTATACAAATAATCCCCCGAATTATCGTTAATCCACCCCGCGGAATATCGTTAATCCAAGCATATTTTTACAAAAATGTATAACAGGCGCTAGTGTCGCATCATGATAAATCATATTTTATTAAAAACAAAATGGCGCCGCGGGTTAAACATATAGTTTTTTGTGCAGTGGATACCTTAAGAAGTATTGGGGGGGGGAATATGCATATATTTAAATACAACTATGAGTCTTACAGTATTTGTTGCTAAAAAAAGACTTTGAATAATAAGTATTGTTAAAAATGCAAAACTGGATTGTTTTAATTACAAACTGTATTTATTAAACGCAAAAAGTGTATCGCTTTACTGTAATGTTCAATATAAATACAATTTGTCTGTGTTGGGGGAAATATGCATATATTTAAATACAACTATGAGTCTTACAGTATTTGTTGTTAAAAAAAAAGACTTTGAAAGATAAGTATTGTTAAAAATGCTAAACTGTATTGTTGTAATTACAACCTGTGTTTGTTAAACGCAAAAAGTGTATCGCATTACTGTAATGTTCAATATAAATACAATTTGTTTGTTAAAAATGCAAAGTGTATTGTTTAATTGCAAGTTTAATGTAATTAAAGCAATTAACACACACACACACACACACACAATTGCTGCACGTAATAAAATAAATTCGAAAAATCGTACCTTATGTTTCTGCCGTTTCACAAGGGGCTGTAATCTTCGGCATTACACGCTTGCTGGACTGTCATTCAGAGACTGACGTTCAAATTTAGACTAGGGTGTTATTGTGAACTGTTAACTTTCTCCCATAACACAGTTTTCGCTTTCACTTGTGCTACAAGGTTACGCCTACTCCGCTCTCGCTTTCCGACATAACAGCCTGTTTATTCGGATAAAATTATTCCTCAGGGGCTAAGTTTGTTTCATTCGTATATTCACAAATTAAAATGTTTCATATGGTTTATTACAGAAAAAAAAGTCGTGATAGCACATGTCAACATTGACGTCAAAAGTCGATGAAAGCTGTCCGCCGAGCTAAATAGCGGTGCGAAATATTTATTCGCTGTCTAGCCATATGGGAAAATATAATGCACAAGTGTTTGTTCTTTTAAGGGGATACAATTATATTATATTTTTTTCACTAAAGGCATTCATCGGCTGTTGTTAATATTAAACTGTTTTAGACAACATTACAATAATGTATATATAATTCATTAATGGATAATATCTTGTCGCATATGCATACCTTACGATAGAGATGTCATTTTTATTTTAATATAAATGCGATGATAACTCCAACTGGTTGCTGTTAATATTAAATTGATTTATTCCATAATAGGAATAGGCTTTGTTTTGTTTATGAAAACAAAAAGTTTAAAATTGATGTTGATTGGGGGGAATATATGATTTACCTTCACTTCGCTATGAAACCATATAATGAAATAGGAAAATATAATGCAAAAGTGTTTGTACTTTTAAGGTCGATAAGACACTGCCTGCGTTAAACTAAGTATAACATGATGTTATATATATTCTAGCTGGTGCGAAATATTCAACGTCCAGCCTTAACCTACTGTTTGAATTGAAAGAACTCGATCGGAAAGGAATTCCTCTGCAATGCTCGTATTTAGATATACATTATTTTATAGATGTTGTTTACTGTTATATACTATCAATAGTGTGAAAACCATGCTGTAATCATTCAAAAAGAAAATGAAGGAAATGTTGACAAAATGTATACGTGCTATAAAACGCGTGTGAGCATTATGTAAGAGCTGTAGAAAACGTTTCGCTTTACTAAGCAAAATATATTATTCCATCTATTTGTAGGACACAGACAAGGTTACTGTAATAATAGTTTTTGCCTAAGAAAAACATTTCACAACATAGGTCTTCATTGGTCATAAAATCCAAGTGGGCGTGGTGAAGGGTGGGCAGATGTATAAAAAGACCGAACAATTCCGATAATCGGTTACATCACAATGGCAAAGCTTCGTCTCAACTGAAAGGACAACGGGCAGGATGTGGATCTAATCGAAGGCTTCACCCCCGCAATAGGTATAAACTATGCTTCTTCTTGTTCTTCTTGTTCTTCTTCTTCTTCTTCTTCTTCTTCTGGCAAGAGAAAGGACAACGGGCGGGAGATAAATCTTATGGGAGACAACGATGCTGCTGGAGATGAACCACAGGTGAGTGTTGCCTTGCAGCCTACTTTTGAAATTACAGGGCATAAAGAGAGATCGGCTAAAACGTTTTACTCGGGGTATGCCGAGACTGAAATTATTGTTAGTTCAGCGCCCAAAGATACAGATCCTAACCAATGGGTTTCTAGGGGTTTTAACGATTATTTATCGTTTGTTAACGACAATCTGCTAAATAACCAGCCAGGTTTCATGGGTATCACGTTTCATGATAGCAAACATTCCGAGAGACCATTTAATATGAGTGTCCGTAGGTTCGATCAAGTGAATCCCGAAGTCATATTGAATTCATTGGAGAAAGTAATGCAGAGTAATAAAGAATTTTTGTTAGGGGGACCACTCAAAATTTCGTGTGTTTGAACAAATGAAGTATCAGGTTCATGCTATAAACACTGCGACGACTGTAGTAAAATCAAAGGTATCATTGAATTAAAGAACAATGACCAGCTTTGTCTAGCTAGAGCCATCGCAGTGTCAAAATCCAAAATTGACGGGGACATAAATTATGATTTGATTAGAAGGCGGGAATTTCATCAAAAACTAGAGTTGTGTGAGAAAATAGGCAAAACTAATGGACCGTTTACGCTTGAAGACGTGAACCTCTTTGAGATGGCGCTAAAGGATTACTCCATAACTGTTTTTGGTGACCATATTGGGAAAAATGTCCTCTACAAGTCAAAAAATAGCTCCGATAAACATATCAACTTAATATTCCACGACAGCCATTATAACTCTATTGTAAACCTGCACGGGGCATTCAAATGTAAATGGTATTGTCGACAGTGCAATTTTCCCTCAGCAAATAGAAAAGAAACTCACAGGTGCGAACACAATTGTGCAAAATGTCGTCAGAGGTGCCCACTCACGTTTGATAGGTACGTGAGATGTGACGCGTGTCATCGCGATTTCAACGGGCAGACCTGCTTTAATAATCATTTGATTAAGGGAAACTATTATCCCAAAACAATGTCAGTGTGTGACGTTGAAAAGTCTGTCCGATGTGCGACAAACTTGTTAATAGAGGTGTAGAAAAACGCCTCACCAGTGCGGGGAGACTTTTTGTAGCACCAGTAAAATTCATGTGAATGCTAACCACCATTCAGCCGTATAATTCCCCCAGTATGCGAATAATTTCATATTCATGTTCATAGATTTTGAGTGTACTCAGAACACTTCTTATTCCGAGGGCATGTTTGAACATGTCCCAAATCTATGTATGATGTACAAAAGCTGTGAATTATGCATTGACGAACCTCACAAAATGGCCTATTGTACACAGTGTGGTGTTAAAGAACAGGTATTTGACAAGGAGCCTGTGAAACAATTGTTTCATCACATCACACAACCCGGGTTCGAGTCTCGGGACATTATCGTGCTTGCACACAACCTGAGGTCCTATGATGGGAAATTTCTGCTAAAGCACATGGTGGACAACCTAAATTGGGACCCGGAGCTCATCATAAACGGAAGCAAAATATACAGAATGAAGTATAAGAGTGTGACATTTTTAGACTCTTTGAATTTCATTCCTACGCCACTGTCTAGCTTTTCAAGGATCTTTCAACTTCCCGAATGCAAAGGTTACTTTCCCTACCTGTTTAACATAAAGGAAAATGAAAAGTATGCTGGTCCTGTACCGGGGCAGAAATATTACTGTCCTGACGGTATAAGTGTAAGTGACCGCGAAACCTTCGAGAAGTGGCATGATGAAACAGTGTCCTCAAATTATGTCTTTGACATGAAAAATGAAATGGTGTCATACTGGAAAACTGACGTATTTCTCCTGAGTTAGGGTGTTTCCAAATTTAGGAGACAATTTATTGACGAGAACGGCATTGACCCGTTTAGAGAATGCGTTACCATAGCTCATGCATGTATGAATATTTACAGGAAACGGTTCATGCCGAGAAACAAAATTCCACTTATTCCTGGAGGTGGGTACCGCTTAGTTGATAAGCAGTCATGAATAGCGTGTATCTGGTTGTCATGGTTGGAACAGCAACAATCAACCACCATACAGCATGCTTATCGGTGCCGGGAAATTAAAGTTTTAGGACATAAAGTGGACGGGCGCAGAGACAAATGTGTCTATTTGTTTCACGGATGCTTCTACCACGGTTGCACACGTTGCTACCCGAATAGAAATTATAAGTTATAGAACACGGGTAACGAAACCATGGGCTCAAGATTTGAGGACACCGTAAGGGTCACGAAGATGATGAGAGATGCAGGCTACCACGTGACTGAGATGTGGAAATGTGAGTTTAATGCCATGATTAAGGCTGACAGGGTTTTGGCAGATTTTGTCAAGAGTTTTCCCTACCCCGAACCTCTCAACCCACGAGATGGATTCTTCGGTGGGCGTACACATTGTACGAAAACCTACTGCGAGGCCTCTGGAGACACGAAAATGTTTTATTATGACGTGTGCAGTTTGTACCCGTTTGTCAATAAGACAAAAGCCTACCCCGTGGGACATCCAAAGATTCATGTTGATACATGTCCAAATTTGAACGATGTTGAGGGTGGCATTGTGAAATGTAAAATTCTTCCCCCGGAAAGACTGTACCATCCAGTTCTGCGATCGCGCATTAACGGCAAGCTTATGTACCCGCTGTGCCGCACATGTGCAGAGATGGAGAACCAGACAGAGTGCACGCATACAGAGACCGAAAGATGTATGACAGGTACCTGGGTATGGACGAAATTAAAGCCGCATTAGAGGAAGGCTATAGGATGATTTTCATGTATATGAAATATGGGAATACGAAATGGTATGCTACAACCCTTCCACTGGCGAAAAGGGGCTTTTTCAGGACTATCAGGACTATGTGAACCAGTTTCTGAAAATTAAAACCGAAGCCTTCGGTTGGCTCAAAGACTGCGACAAAAATGAGTATATCGCGCAATATTTAGAAAAATAAGGCGTGGCACTGGACGACGCCATTGAAATCAATCCTGGCAGGCGCGAGTTGGCTAAACTTATGTTAAACTCCTTTTGGGGGAAATATGGCCAACGAGATAACTTGTCCACGTGTGAGTTTGTGAAAGATTATTCAAGGCTCATAGACCTGCTGAACGACCCAGGTGTAAAGGTACAGTCTTACCTGCTCACTACAGAGGAGATACTGTACGTGGTATGGAGGCACTGTGAACAGAATCCTAAATTGAATTGCACCACCAACACAGTCATAGCTGCGTATACAACTGCCCATGCGCGAGTGTGTTATTTTGACACTGATTCTGTTATAGCCACGTACAGGCCGGGGGAATGGATGCCTCCCACAGGACCCTTTTTGGGCTGTATGACAGATGAACTAGAAAAGTAAGGAGCAGATGCATATATTTCCAGATTTGCATCTACAGGCCCAAAAAGCTACGCCATAGAAGTCAGGTGTGGGGAAAAGACGCACTCCGTCTGTAAAATTAAAGGCATCGCCTAATTTGAAGAAGGTAAACTCAAATGTAATCATCAACACTGCACTGAGGGAAAATGCAATGTCGATAGTACTTGAAGGCACTCAGATATCTAGGAAATTTCTAGGTTCTGTAGTAACCGAGCCTTCAAAGAAAATCTATAGAATGGTGGTTAACAAGCGAGTACAAAGTGAAAACTTTGATTCCTACCCGTACGGGTATAAAAGAAGACGTAATTAATCACTTTTACGACAGTCGTCAAAAATGTGTGCAAACCAACACTTTAAATTTAGTTTTCCATGTACCATGCTAATTGCAGGTCCTTCGCGGTATGGTAAATCAACTTTGTTAAAAATTTAATTGGTAATGCAGGTGAAATGTTTGACATGTCTTTGAGAAAAGTGTTGTGGTGTCATCCACCAGAATATTCTCCTAAACCAAGTCCGTTTTTCGCGACCCACGCAGGCATACCAGATTTGGAGACTGTGAACGAAGGATATCTGGTTATTTTACATGATTTGATGTAAGAGTCAGATGGGTTGAACGTGTCAAATTTTTTCACCAGAGACTCGCATCACAAACGTTTCGGCATTATTTACATGCTCCAAAATGTGCTTCCACAAGGAAAGAAATTTCTAATTATATCTATGAATGCAAACTACAAATGTCGTGTTTAAAAACAATAGAGCTAAAATGCAAATTGACGGCTTTGTCAACAGATCGAACGGAAGAATTCTAGGTTTATGCTAGAAGCATTTGAAAAGGCTACTGAAAACCCCCACGGTTATCTAGTGTTGGATTGCACTCAGTACACGCCTAATTAATTGAGGTATCAACTGACGTCCTTCCGGGTGAAACGTCTTCTTATTTTATACCTAATTGTTGATCGCATTCTAAAGGTTTTCGATGCCCCTTAAATAGGCGAACAATCAACATACTACAGTCAGGTGTTGAGTAGCGGTCCGGCAGCGATCAAGGGATACGTCATTTCGAGATGATTCCGGGAAAACACAAGAAGAGAACCAGCTCTGCTCAACCTGCCAGCACGCAGCGCTCCTGCGCAGCCCGCTTAACCAACGCAGAAGCTTCAGCCCAGCCACCTCGCCTCGCCGCTCCACCTCTGCCAGCAGCAACAGAGAAAAACAAGCCATCCCCCCACTCGCCACAAGCCAACCAGCACTCGACACTCGCTCCGCCACATCCAAGCCAGCGCCCGCCGCTGCAAAGCCAACGCCGGCCGCTGCGAGCACAGTGCCCACCTCCGCTCACACGTCAGCACACCTGCGCCATACTGCGGAACCCAGCCAGCTCTGTACACAACACCTACAACCTGGGGCCCTGCTGAGCCGTCACAATTCCTCGGGGGAAAGTTTTGGCAGTAGGGTCCCCCAGAAGATGACAGTGATGATGAAGAAGAAAACGTCCAGCCAGCACCAGCCACCACACCATCAACTCGGGGCCCTGCACTTGACGCCATTCTCAAGGGGAAACTCACGCAACTGCAGAAGATCCCGACAAATCATACTGATACTCTCTCGGACGATTACACTACAAAACTCACCACTCTACCTTCACAACCTGCACATCTAGCTCCAGACACGGAACAAACGCAAGAAGAACAAACACCACACAGCCCCGCCTTACCAACCAGCGCCGTGCTCCGTGGGGTGCCCCGGAGCTTCGCCCCGTCTTACATTCTCAGAGCTGCCCAACGGCTGTGGCCTTCAGCACACTTCGTCACACGTATTTACTCATACCGAGGCCCCACACCCTTGGTCCGAATCAACTTCCTCGAGTCGGAGGAGTGCGAGGCGGCCATCACAACCGGCCTCAACATTGGACTACACCGCCTCACACTTGAAGCCAGTCACCGCCGTCAAAACGCTCCGTGCAGGCCTTGCTGTACCTACGGGCATAATGAACAGACCTGCAATGAGCAACCACGATGCCACTACTGCGGCTCAACGTCGCTTACAGCGGACTGCACAGCCCATGACCTGGCATGCCGACGCAGGTTCTGTGCAGGCGTTGCTGTACCTACGGGTATAATTTTTTTTTTTTTTAGTAGTGTTTAACGCCCGTTTTTACTACTGAGGCACCACAGGCGGTGGACACTGGTGATACATGAGATGAAATGATAAATTGGGAAAGGATTTTTTTTTTTTTTTTTAAGGAAGGAAGCGTTCCAGGCCTAAGTGTAGGGTACCTCCCCGGCATTTGCCAGTTATGAAGACTGAGGAAAACCTGGAAAATACCCCAGTCAGGGAGGACGGTCCTGGCGGGATTCGAACCGCAGACCTCCCGCTCACGAGTCCGTGCCTTAACGACCTCGGCCACCCGTGGCGGTACGGGTATAATGAACAGACCTGCAATGAGCAACCACGCTGCCACTATTGCGGCTCAGCGTCGCTTACAGCGGACTGCACAGCCCATGACCTGGCACGCCGACGCAGGTTCTACACCGGCCAGGCAGCCTGCCCTGTCCAGCGCAGTCCCACCTCAGACTCTCACCACAACAAGCCAAGCACAGCCACTCCACAGCGCGCACCAATAGCAGCCATAACCGACAACAGCAGGGAACCAGCACTTAACACCCTAACCATAATCAAGCAAGCAGTGACAGAACTCACAGGACTCATCACACTACAGAGCACTATCGCACAACACAGCGGATTAATTAACCAACAAATTGCGGCACAGGAAGCCACCACAACTCGACTGAACCATTTAGAGGAAGCCTACACCACTCTCCAAGCTATGTACTCGCAAACCTCAGACAGCATCAAACGACGCATACAAGAAGTTAAAGTATCTTCAGAATCTTCAGCCAGAAGCCTACAAGACTTCCAGAACGACCACTTCAAAATCGCAAATGACAACTTTCACACCATAACAAGAATATCTGCGCACAATCAAAACCGACCTAGCTGAAAAGTCACACCACTCACGCTTCAACTGGATAGAACGGGTGCTCATCGAACTAGAGGCCGCTAACCAAACACAATACAAAAGCCTCCTCGATGCAATAACAAACGGCACGACAGCCAACTAAGCAACCGACAGATCCTCATCTAAAGCCCCAACATCAGACAAACACAGGCGGTATGACCCCAAAAACCCAGAAGCATTCTGGAAAAACTAGCCTACAGGCTCAAACAAAAGAAAAATAAAAACGTTCGCCCGAACGACATTATTGAAAATTATTGATGATTAAAAACTACCACTAACCACGCCCCAATCCTTGAATTCCCCTGGGACCAGTCAGGTCCTCGGTCATGATTGGTCTCAGGGACTTCTCTTTGAGACCGCTCGCGGCCAATGGTCGTCAGCAAAGTAACTTTTCCTATACTTTCGAGGGTGCATTCAGCGGAACCTCACTACCTTCTCCTTATTCCCATTCCAAAGCCACTCCTAATAAAGTAGATGTAGATTAAAAAAAAAAAATCCGCACGGTAAAAAAAAAAAAAAAAAAATACTATAGACATTTTAACATAAGCACATTCAGGATGAGCATTGCCAGACAGCACGCAAACATGACAGTACTTGCAAAGGCCAAACCCACTTTGAGACAGAAACTGTTAAAAAGCGCTAGCCCCGAGCTAATATAAGCCATTTCAGAGTGTATGCTCAACGTGTGCAGAGGGCATGTCACTTTGCCTGTAAATTGCTTGAAGCGTTTAAAGAAACACAAAACTTGCTGGAGAAAGTTAATCAACAAACGACTTTCCTTAAAGACCAAGAAAAACATTCTTTTATAAAGAGGTGGCTTTTTACCTGCTTTCCTACTTCCGATATTGGCTTCGCTGGGCAGCGCACTCTTGTCAAAATGCAGTACGGTAAGCAAATTATAGTAGCTTCACAGCCTAAAGCTGTAGAAAAGCTTCATCTCGTAGACAAATCACTTAAACAACTCATCAGAGAAATGAATAAAGTGCACCGTGCACATTCGGCAGCCCCCGAGAAATGGCGCTTGATAAAATATAAGTTGGGAAACTATCTCCATCTTATGTCACAAGCGAGAGAACCATACCTTGAATCAAAAGAAGAAGAAGAAGAAGTGTTTGAAGTAAAGAAGGAGGAGCCTGTAAAGGTTAAAAACAAAGAGCCGAAAGTCCTGTACCCTTCGCAAACAAGTGTGGGAACAACTATGAACGCATTGAAGAAAATCTATTTCAATCCAGAACATATGCAGGTTTTGGTACAGCAGAGACACTTCGCAAGGCCACAGGCATACCAAAATCAAAGATCTAGTCCTTTCTTCAAATGCAGGATAGTTACACATTTCACAGACCAATAAGGAAAAGATTTTCCACCAGAAATTATCACATGACCAACATCGACGACCTTTGGGAAGCTGATCTAAATGTGCTGAACAACGTAAAAGAACACAACACGCCTTTCATTTACATCTTGATGGTGATTGACGTTTTCTCGAAATATGCTTGGGCTATACCGTTAAAATCTAAGGCAGGGACGGAAATTACACATGCTTTTAAAACTATATTCCCACATCGCACGCTCAAGGTGCTGCAAACAGATACAGGAACCGAGTTCACAAACAAAACTTTTCAAACATTTTTAACCAATAATGGTGTAAAGTATTACACAACAAAAAACAATGTCAAAGCCAGCGTTGTAGAGCGTTTCAATAGAACCTTAAAGACGAAAAGGTGGAAATATTTCACCCATAAAAACACTTATAGATACTTAGATGTCCTTTCCGCCCTTTTAAACTCGTACAATAGTTCATTTCACAGGTCCATAAAGATGGCTCCAAAGGATGTCGATGAACGCAACATTCTACAGGTATACGAAAATCTTTACGGTCAGAGTGCAGACAAGCCGAATAAAATTAAATTTAACGTGGGAGATCACGTGCGCATATCAAAACAGAAAATTAAGTTTGCCAAGGGTTACGAGCAAAACTGGACAGATGAATTTTTTCAGATTGACAAGGTGGTACACGGTGACCCCGTCGTGTATAAATTAAAGGACTTGGGCGGTGAAACCATAGACGCCATCTTCTACTCCGAAATCTACTCTCCCGAAATCATTTAAAATAGCAAAATACTCGATACTAAAGTTCGCGGTGGCAATAAGCAATTACTTGTTAAGTGGAAAGGTTATCCAAACAAGTTTAACTCTTGGGTCCTGGTTTCATCTATCAATTCCATATGATTAGAACAAAACCGTTTTCCCTAACGCTCGTGAGTAATGCCTCTATGGACCATTTCTATGACAATACAACTTTCAGATTTTCAAACATCTTACCGGAGAGAATAGTGTTGCAAGGAGAATGGGAAGTAGCACTGCCAAAGGTTAGGTACCCCGTGAAATTCTACAACGTCACAAATCACGATAATAAAATTATTGGAACCATGTATAATATGGCCGAACCGGTGACACATTCAAAATTTAACTTACAATTGCCCCATGGTATTGTACACAACTCTAAAGACTTGGTACACGCTGTTTACTATGTTATACACGAAAATTTACAGGTCGAAGACTGTTTCATTTATAACGAGGGGAAAAATATTGCCGGCGTTAACATTAAAGTCACACATGCCAACCATATTCCCATCAGCAAATATGTAGGTTATGTAGAAAATGCTGCGCCTTCCAGAACCAGGAGAGGTGTGTCGAACCAAACATAGAAAACAAATGTTCGGAAATAAAATAAATTCTCCGACTAAACAACCAACTCCTAAATCAACCCGACCTAAACAACCGCTCGTTCCTTAACCGTCAACTCCTCCGGTCACGCAAAAGAGCCTTATACACATGTTGGTTTTGTCGCTATCTCTGGCCAAGATGATGGGGTTCGAACCATATACAAACGTGATAGAACAGGAAATTGGCATACATACGATAGACTCCATGATAGGTAGCGGCCTATTAAAGCGCACGAGAGGGAAAATAAACAATCAGTCTAAGACTAAACGCCGTGGTAGAAAGGTGATAGACGTGTTTTCATAATGTCTGATGAATCGCTGGTGCACATCAGTTCGGAGCTAGACATCTTCAAAGACTTACCCGTTCAAATGAACGTGAAAGAGTACCGCTACATATCTCTAAACCCTCAAAATACACTTAAGAAAAATTCCCCCATAACATTTCATTACTATGGCAATGCAGACGATTACTTCCACATTACTTATGTAGTACTAGAGCTGTTTGTGCGAATTGTCAATGACGGTGAAAATGACTTGAAAGAGGACAAACAGTACTCTAAATTCGCTGTTTCAACAGGTAGAAGTGTCACTCAACAATGTCACCGTTTCCATGCCTCAACCAGGCCATCCCTATAGAACATACATTGAAACCCTGCTCAATTATTCGGAGGAGGTCATGAACAGCAGACTAGAGTCCACGCTCTGGAAAAAGGACACGGGGAATACATATGCAACAAATGATGGAATCAAGTGGCGTGGCGAGTATACCAAAGGAAGCAAAGTTGTGCAGCTAATGGGAAATTTTTCCAATGCACTCTTTAATCACGAAAAACTGCTCTTGAACAATGTAAGCGTCACCATTAAACTCTCGCCCTTTTCGCCAAATTTTCATCTCTTTTCGGACAAAAAGGACTTTACACCAAGTCTACACCAAGATTCAGTCTGCTAGACTTATTTTGAAAGCTGTGAGACCGTCGCCAACCATCAAATTGGCTCATCGGGCAGTGTTAGCAAAGAGTAATGCAAAGTACCATCTCAAAAATGTGGGGTTTCATGCTCTCAACATTCCAAAGGGGGTTAGTAGCATGACTTTCAAAGACGTTTTCATAGGTCAAATACCCAGAAGAGTGGTTGTGGCTATGGTTACTGACCAGGCATATACAACGGCAACATTAACAAAAACCCATACAATTTGCAACACTTTAAAATGAACTGTTTTCAACTGTATGTAAATGGTCAGGCTTTTCCCTCACAACCCCTACAGCCCAATTTTGATGCCGGTCATTTTCTCCAATGTTTTCAAACTCTGCAGAACGGCCTCGGGATATACTTTAAGGACGAAGAGCATTCAATTTCAAGACATCAATATTCACACGGTTATACCATTATGGTATTTGATCTAACGGCAGATATGAGCGCTAACGAGTCTTACATTTCGGGGCAACGGCACGGCACCGTGTCTATAAATATAGGTTTTAAGGATCAAACTCCAGAACCTATCAATCTGCCAGTGCTGGCTGAAGTACATTGCACTATAGAAATCGACGCTAACAGGACCATTTTGGTATCATGAATACTTTGCAAATACGTCGGCTTCTGTCTAAATGCACACCACACTTCATAGGCGTGTACGCCTGTGATCATTTACCTCTGGTAAATTTGCATAATAGACAGCTTCCCATAGCGGTTGTCGTTAACACCGATCCTAGCACGAAACCAGGAAAACATTGGATCTGTATCTTCGTTGCAAAGAACGGCTGGGGGGAATTTTTCGACAGCTATGGTTTAGAACCTTTTTCGGGGCATATTAAATCGTTGTTGTGGTACAAGATGGACTCACAACACTAGAAGGTTGCAAGGCGATGTCAGCACCATCTGTGGCCATTACGTTGTTGCTTACCTATCTCACTGCTTCCGAGGCCTGAAATTCTTTTCACAATTCAGCATAAGTGACTTTAACCACAATGATGACACCATTCAAAAAACCTACAGTCTTGGCGGATGCACACAAACTACACATCAGAGCTGCATATCATTAAAGATTAGTATCACTTTTGTATGAATAGACATATATAACACTTGTCACGTTTTTATGTTGCTAATTTCTCAGCAAGCAGTCCAAGTTTGCTATCGTTGGGTTTTCACCTAAACCTCCACACAAGATCGTGGTGACAGTGGGTGGACGACGCGGTGCTGTGGTCCTGGGTTCGACAGAGTGGCGGAAACTTGCTGAGACAATGCCGTCAAAACAGGGTTTGACTTCTCATCTAAAAGAGTGGCAGTTGAGCAATCGACTATCCATCGTTTTTAAACGTATATTTGGAGCACTAAATCTGGTCATCAAAATGGGTGGAAGCTGCATATCACTGAGCATGGAGGAATGGGACACGCTAGTTAGCCTACTATGTATTATTAACGACATCATCTATCACAAGCAAAGGGACGAGATAGAATTACAAAATCAAATAGCTGCATATCGCAATTAACTGCATCACGCAGGGGAGAAAACGAGTTTCACCGAGTATACAAATACATTCGTTGTGCTACATTTAGTGTTCCTGGAGATGGTGCATTTCCTAAAAGCACAATTCATCATAGAAACATGTCACAACAGGTCTCACGACGTCACAAACAGGTCTTGAAAAACGAGCTCGGACATATTGGTCATAACAACTTTTGCCTCCGCACAAAAGCAAAAATAGGTTATCTTCATGACAAACAACTTTCACCGCCGCACAAACAAAAACCGAGGTCGCCTTGATGAAACATCACCAGTACCAAGCATTCGGCAGAGTAGTCAACATGATCAACGACGCATTACGCAAACTAGCTGCAGTAGCAGCCAACACGGAGTATATCTCAATGTCTAAGCTACAACCGAACGTGTCTTACGTCGTGAAAGGAGTCCGGAGCATCTCGACAAAGAACGGGCCCAGAACGCTTGTACATCTCGAGAATGGCCAAGAGGTGTTTCTACCAACCAGATTCAACAATCTTTCTGCAGATCTCATCGACCAGCTCAACTCTTTTGACTTTTACATCGTCTACGAGGGCGAGGAGGTTCTCAGGAACGGATACCGCAGGCACATCGTGAACCTTTCACCATCACAACATTGCGTGCAAAATAGACCCGGTGGAATAGGCAACAATCTCCTTAACTCCTTTTTAACAATCAAAATCAAGTGACAACTAGCGGCGAGTATCCTGCTTACATCAAACTGCTCTCCAAAGAAATCTCATTCTTTGGCGATGACAAAACTGTCACCATCAAACTAGTCACCAAAAACTCCCACGTCGTGGAAGTCAAATGCTTGCCTTCGAAAGCACAACTATACGGCATAGACGCACGCTGCACCATATACACGCTGATGACCTGAGCTGTTAAAGAGCGTCCTTAAATAAATCAAATGCACCATATATCTCGGAACCACCCCGGCATTAGACTACAAGATAACGTCGGCAGGCTGCTTTCACACTGCACCCATCAACGGATTCGTCGTGCCCATGTCCATTCCGTCGACCCGGCAACACCTCAACAATAATTTTTCCCACATGCTACTCACATGCGTCACGACGCCGCACGAAGAGGAGGAGGAGGAGGAGGACGACGACGACGACGACGACGACGACGACGACGACGACGACGACGACGACGACAAGGTAGTGATGCGTCTTTTACAAGAAAAACATTCACTACATATTTTAAAATAATATTTTGCAGTTAATCGCCGCTAAAACAGTGACTGGGACAGTTATTAAAACATTTTGTTATTAAACATCTCCAATTTTTAAATTCATAGTTGTAAAAACAAATATACTACATATTTTTGTGCCCCAATTTGTAATTATATGCGTGAAATACATTTTTGTACCTGCATATGAATAATAAAATCTGTAATGGACTTAAATAATATATTTCACGTGTGTTTTGTCAACCTTTACGAATTTCCTTTCCACGTCCACTTGGATTTTATGGCCAATGAAGACCTATGTTGTGAAATGTTTTTCTTAGGCAAAAACTATTATTACAGTAATCTTGTCTGTGTCCTACAAATAGATGCAATAATATATTTTGCTTAGTAAAGCGAAACGTTTTCCACAGCTCTTACATAATACTCACACGCGTTTTATAGCACGTATGCATTTTGTCAACCTTTCCTTCGTTTTCTTTTTGAATGATTACAGCATTGTTTTCACACTATTGATAGTATATAACAGTAATCAACATCTATAAAATAATGTGTATCTAAATACGAGCATTGCAGAGGAATTCCTTTCCGATCGAGTTCTTTTAATTCAAACTGTAGGTTAAGGCTGGACGTTGAATATCTCACCCCGGCTAGAATATATGACATCATGTTATACTTAGTTTAACGCAGGCAGTGTCTTATCGACCTTAAAAGTACAAACACTTTTGCATTATATTTTCCTATTTCATTATATGGTTTCATAGCGAAGTGAAGGTAAATCAGATATTCCCCCCAATCAACATCAATTTTAAACTTTTTGTTTATATTTTCCTATTAATGAATAAATCAATTTAATATTAACAGCAACTAGTTGGAGTTATCAAATTTATATTAAAATAAAAATGACATCTCTATTGTAAGGTATGCATATGCGACAAGATATTATCCATTAATGAATTATATATACATTATTGTAATGTTCTCTAAAACAATTTAATATTAACAATAGCCGATGAATGCCTTTAGTGAAAAAAATTATAATATAATTGTTATCCCCTTAAAAGAACAAACACTTTTGCATTATATTTTCCCATGTGGCAAGACAGCGAATAAGTACTTCGCACCGCTATTTAGCTCGGCGGACATCTTTCATCGACTTTTGACGTCAATGTTGACATGTGTTATCACGACTTTTTTCTGTAATAAACCACAATATGGAAACATTTTAATTTGTGAATATACGAATGTAACAAACTTAGCCCTTGAGAAATAATGTTATCCGAGTAAACAGGCTGTTATGTCGGAAAGCGAGAGCGGAGTAGGCGTAATCTTGTAGCACAAATGAAGGCGAAAACTGTGTTATGGGAGATGGTGAAAGTTAACCGTTCACAATAACACCCTGGTCTAAATTTGAACGTCAGTCTCTGAATGACAGTCCAGCAAGCGTGTAATGCCGAAGATTACAGCCCCTTGTGAAACGGCAGAAACATAAGGTACGATTTTTAGAATTTATTTTATTGCGTGCTGCAATTGTGTGTGTGTTGATTGCTTTAATTACATTAAACTTGCAATTAAACAATACACTTTGCATTTTTAACAAACAAATTGTATTTATATTGAACATTACAGTAATGCGATACACTTTTTACGTTTAATAAACACAGGTTGTAATTACAACAATACAGTTTAGCTTTTTTAACAATACTTATCTTTCAAAGTCTTTTTTTTTAACAAGAAATACTGTAAGACTTATAGTTGTATTTAAATATATGCATATTTCCCCCAACACAAACAAATTGTATTTATATTGAACATTACAGTAATGTGATACACTTTTTGCGTTTAATAAATACAGTTTTTAATTAAAACAATGCAGTTTTGCATTTTTAACAATACTTATTATTCAAAGTATTTTTAGCAACAAATACTGTAAGACTCATAGTTGTATTTAAATATATGCCTATTCCCCTCCCCCAATACTTCTTAAGGCATCCACAAAAAACTATATGTTTAACCCGCGGCGCCATTTTGTTTTTAATAAAATGTGATTTATCATGATGCGACCCTAGCGCCTGTTATACATTTTTGTAAAAATATGCTTGGATTAACGGTGTTCCGCGGGGTGGTTTAACGATAATCCGGGGGATTATTTGTATAATTGGATCATGGATTAAATCGTTAGGATTATGGATTAAGTCGCTAGGATTATGGATTGACTCGTTAGGATTAACGATAATCCCGGGGAATATTCCGGGGATAATCCGAGACACTAGCGCTCTGGTGGCGGATTTATCGTTAATTCGTTGGCTTAATCCATAATACATACTACTGGCGAGACACATTGAAGGGACGAAACTTAAAGCTAATATGAAAGCCGTAGAAACTCACCGTGTTTGAAGCAAAATTTAGACGTGCCGGTAGGGCTCTTAGAGACAGTATATAGGGCAGTAGTGCGATCTACAATGACTTATGGGGTCGAAATTTGAAATTGGGAACGAACAGAAAAGTTTGATCGATGAGGGCGGGTTTTCTGAAAGGTATTTTAAGGTTGGGGAGAGGTACAGCAAATTGCGGAATTCTTAGGGAAGTTGGTGCCTATAGCGACGTTATAGAATGCAGGATCCGAGCAGTAAAGTACTGGATACGAATTATTCAAGGAAAGCAGACACTAATTGTGCTTTTTGCTACCAGGAGCATCTGAGAATTGGAGAAAATAAGACCTGGCTCTCAACATTAAGAAGGGATCTGGAAAATACAGGAGTGGGGAACATTTGGATTACAGAGCAAGGAAACAGGAGGGAGGTTGGAGAAAAATTAAGAAACGCTTGAGGGACATTAATAGGCAGCTGACTCTTTCCAAGTGTGAAGAAAAAAGTTTAGCTGGTGATACAATCGCAGCTGAAAATCGGATGGGGAATGGAACATTACATCCGAACAGGGGCCATACTCTGCAATCAGGAGCTCGCTTGGTTTAGGTTAGGCGCATGGCGGATGACTAAAGTAACAGACAGAGAGGGTACGAGAATCTGCCCTATATGTGCGGAGAAAAAATCATGGGACATATTCTGGCCTGCTGCAAAGGACGGAAGAACGGAGAAAGAGATATCGATAAGATATCGTTTGATAACGATAAGAGGGCAGTGGCGGTGTTGAACTTTGCTGGCAAATAGGGAGGAAGAAGGAGTAGGTAATTAACAAAGTGAGACAGCTCATTTCGGAAGAGATAGGTGAACCGGGAAGGGGGGTAGGGGAACATGAGCCACGTTTTTTAAAAATATTTGTACATATTTTATTATATGAAATGGAGTGTAGGATATTTACCTTTGTATTGTTTTATTTTCTGTTTATTTTTGTTTATTTCTGTTTATTTTATTTAGGTATTTAAAAAATTATATTACATATATTTTTGTTTTTCTGTTTATTTACTTCATTATATATTGTTTGTCTCTTAAGAGTTAAATATTGGTTTGTGCATTTTCATGTATTTCCTTGGAAAAACGCGTACTGTCCCAGGATCCGTGCGACATGGATGAGTTAGGTTGTAACATAGTTTTTGTAAATAAATACATTACTGCCACTGCTTCTACTACTACAGATAATAACCGCAAAAACAAACATAGGTGCAAGATAGAAATCCCCTACAAACTTTGTTCTTGCTTTTTCTTTACGCTATAGAAAACTAAATGTTGTCATTTTTAGGGGTAGCGCAGCCAGGAATTTCCAAGAAGAGCAGCCCCTGGCTAATTGCATTAATCCCCTCAGATTTGCACTAACAACGTGTAGAGCTGATGCTATCAAATGCAGTGATAGCTTAACTAGTTAGTTGCTGGCTATTGAGTTGATGCCTTAAACACGCTATTCAATCAACCATCACACTCAATTGACCGAGCCTTGGATATTAGTCAGCCGTTTATTATAACTATGCTATAAAGAGCTGCTAGATCTCTAGAGAGACAACTTGTTAAGATTATGCGTAGAAACCACGCGCAGCCCGCTAGGATGGAGGAAAGAAGTGTACGAATGTTATTGGTTGCAGTAAAAATGCTGAGAGATATATTAAACAATGCTTTAACTTGTGTTCAGTTTTGCAATTCAAAACATGCATCTTTACATTACTAAACGCGGTATCTTAGTGTTATGTGTAATGCACAGCCGAAGTTTATGACCTAAGTGTTGGAATATGCAAGCATGTATCACCTGAAAACTGAAATATGACATAAACACTAAATTTTGCTGACCCATTTTCACTCTATTTTTGTTTAAATTGAATTCTTACAGTATACTTTAAAAATATAACGCATTAACTCCATTTATTATGTTGAATATATTTAATCAAACAAGAGATAACGTTCAACACTATAACACAACCTGGCAATAGCTTGATGAATGGAGTGTTTTAGTAAAGGTTCTCAGCTAACTATTGGCCATGCAAGAGATGAAACTGTTTTTATTAAATATGGATTACTTATTGTTAAATCCCAGCAAAAGACAGCTGACTATCATGATGACGTGAACGTTTTAATAAACAGCTTTGCCATCAAATTATCTTCCAATACAGTTTTTGATATGGATAACTCCAATAATGTCCAACTTAACCAGAAATCAACTTCAGCAATCTAAAATTGCAAATACTTGAATGGCTTAGAAGTAATACCAAAGGTTTTCACTTTGCAATATGCGGAAAGCTGAACTGCTCCTTCTAGTCAGGCAAATCCACATTGAAAATCCTACATTAGAGACAAAACTTTCCGTGACAATTATATCTTCCCTTTGTACCTCGCAAATTATCATGTAAACCTTTAATCCAATAGAATTAATTTCGACAGAGATCAAAGATAGCGGCAAAATTATATTTTTGGAAATTCATAAGAACAGAAGCAAAAGAAGGTAATAAAACTTTTCGACAATTACATCGCACAAAAGTGGTCAAAATGATGGGAACATGTGCTTAAAATTGAAAACGAATATTGGAAAAAGATGACCTGATTGACGATGTCGTGGGCAGTTTGATCATTAGAGAAGATGGAATCAGCAGGGAGTCGTGTAACACGTACTTTTAGAAGCAAGGGGAGGAGATGCATCGCCCAAGGAAGGAGGGTGACTAACCCAACAATACTTTCAGTCAGGTATTTTGTGCATTATTGAGCATTTCATCGACTCTCTTGGACTCCCCAAAATAGAACGGTTAGCTAAGTGATGCTGGTTTTGTGAAATGAACAGAACCTTATTCTTTATTCACTTAGCCAAGGCGTCGACATTCTCCTACTCTTAAAGTCAATGATTAGCTAGGCATTATGTCGACTTCGACTAAATGCTTTGATAAATTGACAAGGCCTTGGACGTTATTCAGCCAGCCATTGTTCGACTCCATCAGGCTCACCCAAATGCAATGATCAGCTGACAGAGCTCTGGCCTTTATTCAGCGAGCCATTGTGTCGTCTTCCTCAGATCTACACAAAGGCTTCGCCAATTTTCACTTTCCGATTGTGAAAAGCACAAAGCGTCATATTTCTTTTTCCTTCCTTACTTCCCGCCTTTCTAAAGGATCAACGGATGCGGAGATATTAATCCCAAAAAGGGTTAGATAAACCATCACGTCTCCCTACCCAGGTAGTCTTGCTTCTAGCACAACCTCAGAGACGTACGCAAAATATTATAACATTAAGCCCTCCAGCGGTTAAATACTGGATATAATTTGCACTCCACTCTCAGGTGATTTGTAAAAGGGTTTCGAAATGTTTTTTTTTATTTTGATACTCACAAATGTCAGCTTAAAATAATTAATTCTAAGAAAGTTAAATAATAATTTAAGTAGCTTTATTAAACAAGGACATGTTACATATCATAAACTAGAACGGTGTTAAATATTGCGTAACAATATTACCGTATTTGTTATTATTAAACTAAATTTGTGTGTATTTCCTTCATTAAAACAACGCAAATAACCTGAAAGGCCCTTTATCCCCGTGTACCACATAATTTTGAATGAAACAAAGACACAGTTGCCTTCCTTTCACTCATTTACTTTTGTGCAACGCTGATAATGGGCTATCTCTAAAATTGTAATATAATTACATTTCATGCATAAATTAAAAATTTGTTCCTTACTATTCCCTTCTTAAATGTGTTTATCACTTGCAATGGAACTTGGCTTATCTGGTAGGCGTTGTAACTGCAACTACTGATGTCTTCCTTGTCCTCTTTTTTTTTTCTTCTTCTTCGGAGTTTATTTGTACACATTCTTTCTTTTTTACACCAATTAGGCTAAGAACTTTATTCTTTTTTTTTTTTTTTTCGTTATACATAGTAAATTTTGAGCTAATTTTTGTCTTAAGAGTTTTTCGGTCATTATATCAAATCTGCAATGTAAATTTTCTTTTAAAACTATTATCTTTTATTATATATTTAATACTACTTAAAAAGTTTTTTTTTTCAAAGTTCCACCATCCTTAACGTGTTTACAAACGCAATTTTTGAAATGAATAATTACAGAATTGTTTTAAATATTAACACAGAAAATCTTTTCCATTTGAAACAGGACTGGATATTTTTGTAGAACGTTTTATGTTTTATTCTGACCTTCTAAGACAAATGCGCAATTCCTCGTCTCGTGAGTTGCCTTCTCCCTTTCCTTGGCAAATATTATTAATGTTACTGTAGAAGCAGTCAATCTAATTACAGAATGGCCTTAGATCCGCCAGTTTCAGCATGTTTTAAAGACATCTGCGATCTTTGGCATTGTATAATGTGAGGTGGTACAGCAAAAGTACGTAGAATGAATGTTGAAATTTTCTTTTAATTGTGTAAAGAAGTCAAGAACTTTGTGGAAACTGAAGGATTTGCATTTCCAGAGCTATTAATGATCCCAATTGGACTTGTGCTCTTAAATTTCTAACGGATTTGACTGATTCGAACATTTTCATGTAAACCTCACACCTAATTGCCCGATTTCCCAGATTTTCAGAAATTTTTTTTCTTATATTAATTAATTATTATATAGAAGTTTTGTTGCGAAAAAACGCAATTAATATTTATTAATGCCGCTAGAGCGAATTTCATATTTTGAGTAAACAACCCCTCCTACTATTTCAGTGATTTTTAGAAACTATTTTTATTATATTTCAACGACATATACTGAGTTTTCTTGAAACAAATTAAATTGCGGTCACTAGAGCGATTTTTAAACTTCGCTTTAACCCCCACTCCTAATTGCGCTAATAGCGCCAATATGCCAAATTTTGTTGAGAATAAATAATAATTGCGGACGTTAAAGCGATTTTTAACATTAATAAAAAAATTCGCTTTAGGTTAACCCCCATCTCCAATGGTCCAATTTTGCTTGTTAACGAACTCCAACCGTTTGTCAATTGATGGTTATATGCTGAATTTCGTTGAGGAAGAACAACAATTGCGACCGATAGAGCGTTAATGGACGGACGGGCGCGCGCACACACACACACATATAAAGTTTTACCGGTACAACCGCAATAGCTTACATTATTCGGAATTCGCTAATAATATAAAATATAGATTTATCCAGCCATAGAATGTTAAAATTATTCTATTAACGCGCGGCCGATATACAACTTAGACATTACTAATCATTTAGTCAAGCAGAGAACATCCGCCACTGCTGTGCGCAAAGCGAGGGAACCGAAGCAGAAGGCAGTGGTGCGGTGGGGAGGGTACTGAAATACAAGAAATGCACAATGATTATCGTTCTTCCTCTTTCAGAGGAGAAATGCTCACCTGTGCCCTAGGGTAGAAATTTGTATTTTCATTTCATTTTAATCCCGAATGTTTCTACATTTTCATAACAAGAAAAGAGGTATGATATAATTTGATATTCTTCCAACATAAATGTGATTTTTCAAAGAGTCGTTGCACAAGTATACTTTTGTCTTCATTTGATTTCATGGTGGTTTTCTTCAAATTTTATATTGCTTGCAAGGTAGTTCTTATTCACTTACGTGATAACTGTTGTCACACATAAGAAAACTTTGTGAATAAGAAAATTTATAGATGTTTCAGGCACGTTCTGGTATAAAACCTACTAACCAGGATAAGTACCAGGCTCTAAGTTGATTGTTATATTTGTGTAAAATATCCCAAAAGTGATTTCAAGATTGAAAGTGAATTTCTCTTTTGGAAATATAATGGCATGGAGGGGGCAAATAAACCTACTTTTGTTCGTATGTTGTAAAAATATAAGAAAGAAAAAATGTATCTAAACCTCTATTCAAGAGGTCTCGGGCACAAATTCTTCGGGACCTGCCTCCTTATCTTGGATTTTCCACCAGTCGCTTTGGCGGATTCTGAGATGAATGAATATTTCCTTTCTACGAATTATCCTTTCTTCCATTTCCACTTATTTCCTTTCCTTTCGTTGCGGGATCGAAAGGCGAAGAGGGCTGGTGCTATGTGCGATATGCCGGTGAATTGCTGCACTGGCATCTGGAGTTGGAAACAGCCTTTCTGAGAGACTTGGCTTTCTTGGAGGGGAAGTTCCGTCGGGGTCGGGACTCTCAATTTGGAAACAATTTTCGGACCTACATCTACGTCCGTACCTCGCAACCTCTTCCTCCCAGAGGTATGGGGACTGTAGGCACAAACGGTCCCTGGTGTATACCGAATTTCCTCCTCTGCCCCCGATAATTCAATCCAAATCTCTGAGCAATAAGATGTAATAGTCCTGGTATGTTCACTGCCTGAAGATCCTGAAAAGAAACCCGTAGCGCAATGAATGTTATAAATCCTAACTTGAACAGAAGAGCTTAGTTAAACCATGGATTCGTCAGAATTATTGTTAAAACTCTAGGTTAAAGAAGAAGAAAACATTCTTTCTCTGGTTTAGATAGAAAGAAAAATATTTAAATTCATACTCTTCAAAAAGGTGATCTGGTTTATTGTGGTTATGCATCTCAGCTATTTTAGAGATAAACGTACAGTATGATAATGATGAGCCCAAGCTCTTTATTGACTAAAATTTTTTTTTTTTAAATTCTTTTACATACATACATAACATAACATACATACACTATTAACAATGTAACAAATTAACAGTAATTACAAAAGCAGAAAAGGATAAAACACTAAGAGAAAGTCACACTGGAAATCGCTATATTTCGAACTGCTAAGAGTTCTTCTATGGCAAGAAGACAAGTGAAGGTGATAAAAGATGAAACTAGCAATATGAATGTGTGGGGGGAAAAATTGATACGTAAGATTTAAACCAGGTGGTATACGCGCTTTATGTAAAAATATAACTGCCATTTCTCTATCTCTGAGTAAACTTTCAGAGCTATGGGTAGGTAAAGCATCAATAGGAGTTAAATTAAAAGCATTATCAAAATCCTTACAGTGAGATAAGGCATATTGGGCAACCGGCAAGGGAGACTTGGTTTTATCATAGAACGCCTATGATTGTTCATACGTAGCGAAACAACAGTAGAAGTTAAACCAGATGTCACTTATGAACTATGTCACTTATGAACTGTTGTCTTCTGACCCTACAGTCAAGTTTAATGAAGAAATGTCTTCCTTTATTACTTCTTCTGGCATTGCTGAAGGACTTAGTTCCCAAGATATCACTCCACTTATTCCTCGTGTCCCTCGCACTCCCACCATGTATTTTCTCCCTAAAATTCATAAAAGAAATTTCCAGGCCGCCCGATAGTAGCCAGTTTCGATTCCCTCAATGAACGTATTTCCGCTTTTGTAGATTATTGGTTACAGCCATTGTACGTCAAGGCCATCCTATATCAAAGATTCCTTCCATTTTTTAAGTTTACTAAAGAAAGTTGACCCTTCTGCACATTCTGATATACTTCTGGCCACTATCAATGTGACGTCACTCTATACTAACATTCCTCATCATGAAGGATTAGCTGCTGTTAGACATTTCTTGGACTCTCGAGCACCTCCTCATACTCCATCCATAGATTTCATTTGTCATCTTGCTTATCTGGTCCTCATTCGCAATGCGTTTAGTTTGATAATAAACATTATCCACAAATTAGAGGTACTGCGAGGGGCACCAGAATGGCGCCTTCTTATGCTAGTCTTTTTATGGCTCGCTTAGAAGAGGAATTTCTTAAGTCAGAACTTTGGCACCATTATTATGGTTGAGATATATTGATGATATATTCATGCTTTGGACTGATGGCTCAGAATCTCTAGAGCAGTTCCTTACTAATCTTAACTCCAAATTTTCAGAAGTTCACTTGTTCTGTCTCTCCCAATGCTGCTATATTTCTTTATGCAATGGCTCTTTTCTTACGTCTGTGCACATTAAGCCTACCAATTTACAACAGTATCTTTATTTTGATAGCTGTCATCCCTTGCATATCAAAAGATCTATTTCTTTTTCTCTTTCAATCCGTGGTCATCGTCTTTGTAACAACTTTTTATCTCTTGACAAGTATATTAAAAACCTAGCTCAAAAGTTCCAAGACCAAAAGTATCCTTCTCCGCTTTTAAAATCCCGTATAATCCCAGCGCACAAAACTTTCCAATGTAAACCTAAATTTTCAAATAAGAACTTCATTAACCTTGTTACTATTTACGTGCCTGGAATTATAAGCATTAAACCTATTTTGAAAGAATGTCACGACACTTTGTTAATGCATCCATCTTTAAATGATTTTTCAAAATTTGTACCCCGCCTTACTTTTAGAACACCCCCTAACCTTAAAAGTATATTTTGCCGAAACCTATCCCCTCCGAATTTACCACGTCCCGTGGCTGGCTCATATTACTGCCAACGCCCTAAATGTAAAACCTGTGCGCTAATTATGCCGTGCCCTTCATTCCACAGTCCTAATTTATCCAGAGAATTTAACATTTCTTCATTTGCTACTTGTTCTTCTAAGAACGTCGTATATATGTTATCTTGTAAGCTTTGCAAAGGTATTTTATATTGGTTTAACTTCTATTGTTTTTTCGCTATGTATGAACAATCATAGACGTTCTGTTAAAACCAATTCTCCCTTGCCGGTTGCCCAACATGCCTTTTCTCACTATAAGGATTTTGATGATGCTTTTAATCTAACATTTATTGATGCGTTACCTACACAATGCTCTGAAAGTTTAATCAGAGATAGAGAAATGGCAGCTATATTTTTACATAAAGCTCGTATAGCACCCGGTTTAAATCTTACGTATTAATTTTTTTCCTCCCACACTCTCATTTCTAGTTTCATCTGTTTCCATGCATAACGTTACCTTCAATACTCAATATTTACTTTTATCACCTTCACTTATCTAATTGTCGGTCCTGGTGGTGTGATGGTTATCATACTTGCCTCCTACACCCAAATCGCGGGTTCGAACCCGGCCAGGACCGATGGATTTTTTCGGGGCGTAAAAATCCTAAGTATGGCTTCCTTCGGAAGGGAAGTAAAGCCGTGGGTCCCGTGTCGTACATTTACGGCACGAAAAAGAACCTCAAGCCTGAAAGAGAGGCCTCTGAGCAAAATTTGTCGGCCGTTTCACGCCCTGTGTTGAATGGGACGCTGATGACCGTAGATGTTAAAGAGCGTCCATAAATAAATAAATAAAAAAAAACTTATTTAATTTCTTGCCATAGAAGAACTCCAGTAGTTCGAAATATAGCGATTACAAGTGTGACTTTCTCTTAGTGCTTTATCCTTTTCTGCTTTTATAATTACTGTTAATTTATATATGCATACGTATATATATATATATATATATATATATATATGACACTTTGTGCCATGAGAAATTACCCTTCATGTTACCAAGCTGAAATGCAATGATTATGGTCGTATGATATACGGCAGTTGCATAATAATTTTTAAAATAATATAAATGCTCCTGCTTCTTGTATGCATAGGGTAGTTGGTATAGGGGCCATAATTGGACCCAAAAGGAGTGGCCATATAGGGTATTTTAGAACTTGGAAGAAGCTAACATCCAATACAAGAGAGTTCGGTTCATGAAAGTCCTCGTGCCTGCAGCTTGGACTTATGCAGACATTTCCAAAAAGGAGAGTGTTTTATAAATATCTGTGAACATGTTGTAGGACGATATTTCGTTGCTACAGATTAGCCGCTGACTATGTAAAATAAAAATAATAAGAAAGCCTTCAATATTAATAGCAGATATAGGTACTGTGCTCAATACATACGCTGAGGGGGAAACCCCCAATGAAAACGTGGTCAGGATGATCGGTCTACACTGTGTCTGAAGATGGTTCACAGGTATTAGGCGAGAGAGCTTATATTGTGGGATGTGACACTGTCGTGTCCCGGTGCACTTGGAGATCGAGTGGGAGCCAAGGGAGTTGTATGGCGGAGCGATAGGCCGAAGAGTGCGAGGATAGGTTGGTAAATAAGTCGAGCTCTTTCTAATAAGAGTTTACTTATAGAAGAATAATAAAAGAGATAACAAAACGAATATTAAGGCAAAAATGAGAAACTTTATAGCAAGCCAAGTCTTATGTACTGTTGTATTGTGCCCCCGAGAGATTATTTCTGGGGTCTAATATTGCGTGTCCACAACACAACCACACAAATTGCAGGAAATCTGTTAATGGTTAGCACGCCAATTAAACTGCCACGGGTAGTAGAGGTCGTTAAGGCGCGGACTCGTGAGCGGGAGGTCTGGGGTTCGGATACCGCCAGGACCGTCCTCCCTGACTGGGTTTTCTTCCAGGTTTTCCTCAGTGCTCATACATGGCAAATGCCCGGGAGGTACCCTAAACTTAGGCCTGGAACGATTCCTTCCTTAAAAATAATTCCTTTTTCGATATATCATTTTATCTCGTGTATCATCAGTGTCCATCGCCTGTGCTGCCTCTGTAGCAAAAACGGGCGTTAAACACTATTCATTCATTCATTTCGCCAATTATAACTCCACTGGAAAAGACAGACGCCTCACTTAAGTTACTGTCCCTGTGGTTAAAGTAATACTAAGTACATCGGTAGAAAATTCCATGATGTACAAAGAGGCTCAAACCTCGTTAACTACTTTTTTGCACTGTTTTTATTTTTGTAGTTACCATTAAATATGAGTTGTTGTTCGGAACCGCTCGTTCACTCTAACAAACTATACAAAATAAATTACAATGTGTTTAACTTAACGCTGTGAATAACAAAATAACTCAACAATTGCAAGGGTAAAGCCAAGTGTTTGTCATCTTGACCTGTGATGTACATGTAGTAGTACTGTACGTGCAGGCACGTCTCAAGATTTACAAACTGTTTACTCCAATCTACCCAATGATGGTAGACACAATAGTTATTAAAAGGAAAAATAAATGGTTTTCTCTAGAGTAAACGAAAATTGTACCTGAATGAAACCAAATACCTAAGAAAATTAAGTAAACTGAATTGTAGTTTTTCACCGCTGCGTGAAAACCAAATAAAAGGAAATAGGAAGAATAAAAAAGGGCTATTTTAGATGCAAAAAATAAAACATTTCACCAGAGATATTGTTTGTTGTGACGGCTGCAACATCCCTGCAAAGCGTGCAACTGCGAAGACTGGCCCCCTCTCAGAAAGATCTGGAGTGTTACGAACCTCATCACAAACAGCCAACACCCATGCTAGTATTTACCAATGATGCCTACACGAGGCTCTTAAGATGTCCCCATTAAAAGATCTAGAAGATTGAGGTGGCCAATTTAGAATACCACTTCTTCCAATCCACTGCCCAGAAAGCACACCACTGAGATAATCTCGTACTTCCACAATGAAATATAACATCTTCCAAAAACAAAGGCCATACATGGATGAGGAACTGAAGATGCCGTTCCCATTAAATCCTGTAGGAAGTAGAGACGGTTCAATTATTTCATTAGACACGATGCCCGCTCACACGCTGATTTTGAATCTGTGCTGATAACTAGCCTTCATCACTGCATGTGGCTGCTCATACTCCCAAACCGCCACGGGTGGCCGAGGTCGTTAAGGCACGGACTCGTGAGCGGGAGGTCTGCGGTTCGAATCCCGCCAGGACCGTCCTCCCTGACTGGGGTTTTTTCCAGGTTTTCCTCAATCTTCATAACTGGCAAATGCCGGGGAGGTACCTAAACTTAGGCCTGGAACGCTTCCTTCCTTAAAAAAAAAATCCTTTCCCAATATATCATTTCATCTCATGTATCATCAGTGTCCACCGCCTGTGGTGCCTCAGTAGTAAAAACGGGCGTTAAACACTACTCAAAAAAAAAAAAAAACTCATACTCCCAAACATGACTGTTATGGTTCAGAATTAGCTCACCTCTTGTGAACATGGCCTCGTCGGTCAACAGAACCGAGGTAAAGAATTCAGGCTGTTCATTCTGCCGCTCCAAGTTCCACCTCTAATCTGGGGCCCAAGTCCGCTGGCTCCAATATCTGCACATTAAGCAGATAATACGAAAATAGTTTGTTTTTTTTTTCCCCATGAAGAATTTGATACACGCTGGACATTCTCGCACACATGGTCCTGGCAGGTGCTCAGATGCTGGTGGAATGTTCAGCCCAAACCATGGTAAATAATTCTTCTTCAAAGGCTAGTACGACGCCTTCGGTTTGCACTGGAATCGGTCTATGCACCATTAAAGTTCCAGTTTGCCGCAACGCCGATGGACATTTTGGAAGTAGAGCGATAATGACGGTGTCTGCCTGGAAATCTATCCCTGTACAGCTGTGCAGCTACAGATGCATGTCCTCTTGCTTCCCAATAAATCAAATGCATATCAGCAACCTCGGCAAATGAAAATACGTTAGCCACGTTTCGAAGCAACTGTAAAGGGTCAGTCTGTTACACCTAGTAGAAAATGGCCCTTAACTACTTAGGCGCAATATGCTAGGTACTACTACATGCGCATTTAACCTCATATTACTATTGAAAAATTATCCGTGGCGTGCATACCCTCGCAGAACGAAAAGTTTTACCGAAATAGGAAAGCCCATAATTTTCAACCACCTGTACACCGTGTATTAACACTACCTTTTCCCGACTACTTGGGTAAAATGTGAACATTCTGAATGAAAATCTAATACACACTTACGTTATATTCACGTATCAGCTCTGACATCCGATTTCGATAAGGGGTCATAAATTTGAAAGTTTTCAAACGAAATTATTAGTTCCCTTTCTCAAAACGCTTATCTAGTACCCGTCCACAGTCCTTCTGTGTTGAATTCTGGAACATCTTGTATAGTCCTTCGAACAACTAGGATGACTCGGGGCAGGCATGTGAATAATAAATAATAAAGAGTGTCTGGCCAGACGCTAATAAATTGGAAAGCAGAAATTGGATTTGGATATTAATATGCGGCTGTGCGAGAGTGATTCAATTATCCTTCCAAAATACACGCGTCAACTAACTTAGTTATTTCTGCTTGTTATGAGATGGACCAAAAAGGCATGGAGGTCAGATATCGTCTGTGCTCCCTTCTAAAACATTTGAAGTGTAAATATATCTTACGGAGCGATAATAAATATGCGAGAGATTTGGATAAAAGGAAATGTGGAGAGGTTAAAGCGTTAATAAAAAAAAAAAAAAAAAAACAACAACAACAACAACAACAACATGCTCTGGGGTTTTGGGGGTAACTGGATAGAATACATGTAAAAATATTGGGAGGTTAAAGGGTTTCTTCTGCTTCCTTCAAAACATTGGGGGGGGGGGGGTGTATATGCTTAGGTGAATCAGTAGTTTCATTAGCGTATGATATATGCGACATTGCGCATTGTTAAGGTATCTGCTCCGTCATTTGGTGTAGAAATGGTCGTTCTGAAGGACTTGAATTCCTTGGAAGTGTGCTCCGCCAACTTCGGGGTGTTCTATGGAAACATTGTTAGCGACTGCATCTACTCACCGCCCTGGATCCTGGCCCTCAGTGTCTACCTCTTCTCTTCCTCCCGGAGGCGCTCCCACTAGGGGCGAAGACATAAACGGCCAGCCTTTAAGCAAGATGAAGTACCGAAATGTGCATTTCCGTTTCTACCGAATTCAATCCAGTGGTCCAGATTTAATCATTATTAGCATGCAGCCATTTTACGAGAGTTATGGCCTCTAATGTCATTCGATTTGACATAACCAGATATCTTCCTGTACGGCCATCTTAGAGGTCATATATCTTCATTTACACTAATATAGAATTTTGTAGGACGATTTCTTGCACAGAAGATATTTCGTTGGCATAGATCCGCCGCTATGTAAATACTTCAAGATAAAATTATAAAGAACTCTGAACATTAATAGACACTGTGCTCAATAAAATACGTTTTGTATATTAAAAACAAAACAATGTAGCTTAGCATGGTGAAGGTTTTGTGAACGCAGGTGCGAACGAAGCGAGAGCAGAATGTAACGAATCAGACAGCGAGAGAAGAGGAAGAGAACAATCAGAATAAGTGAAAAGCACGTCAGGAGGTTTGCGGATGTTCCACTCAAGATAAGGCGAAAGTAAGATGGAATAATGCTGCACGGCATAAACCCACTATGAGACATTAACTGACTTCTAATAGCCTACTGCCCATCTTTCGACTTACTTTTATGCTTACTTCCGGATGTGTTTATTACTTTTCTCTAATGTCTGTCAATGTTTTATATGAATATCTGTACTCATTTTATTTTACTTTCCTGAATATTAATTGCAGTCAGGAAATAACATCAACTGATGACGAACTAATATATGTTCAAAATATGATGGCATTTGTGCAATAAAACACAAGAAAAAGGTTTTGATTAATTCAGAAAACATATTGATTGCTAATATGTAATAAGTCTTAAATGCTTATAAAATTTAATTTAAAGTAATCTGTTAATTTATGCTTTTAACAAAGGCAGTAATCAATAAAAAATTGTTGAAAGTACTTTAAATCTTCTAAAATAGCACAATTTATATTTTACTCTGCTTCTATGCAGTGGATTCAGGTGTCATTCAAATTAATTTTCAGTATCTTCATATACATTCTCTGAATAATGCTAAAATGTTTTTTCGATATACAGCTATACCTCAAAAATATTAGTTATGCAAATAATCCATAGACTAAACAAAGAAAATTATCCAAGTTTTTGTATCTTTTGAAAAATTATCTACGATTATTATAAAATTACAAGTATCAATAATGCTTATTTTTGGTTCAATTAACATTAAATATATGAGCAAATTTATCTTAAAAAGTATATTACATTATCTCATGCGCTTTAATTTTTAATTGTGTTTAACGTCCGTTTTAACTACAGGTGACATAGTGTTTCAACGGAAAGCCAATATTTGAAGCAAAATCTATTTCTATTATATTTTTCTAATTCTTCGAGTAAACCAAAAGAAATTAATCACATCCAGTAAGTACCTGAAAAGAACTACAAACTGTGGCAATGGAACTATTAGAATAGTGTGAAAAATGAACATCCAGCAAGAAAATTATATTAAAAAATGTACATTCTTTTTATCCTCTCCTAAATATAGAGATTGTATATTGATCTTCTAAGAATACTACCTATATAGGGAAATTCAGTCTTTTATAGTAAAAAAAATAGCCTAATTCAAATGCAATCTGTTCTATAACAGTTCTGCATAGCTAATTTATTTAAAATGCAATAATTGTTTGTATGATTCTTTTTGCATAGAGAATTGGTTACAGCTTCGTTTGACCAAATAAGTTGTAATTTTTCTTTTGCCTATCTTATAAAAATTCCGTCCCTTTTCTTGTGTGGAAGTGTTATAATATTTTATTTTTAGTTTTTTGCAGTTAAAGGGCAATTTCATGTTACATACTTATATTTCTTCATTTTTTTTTCTTCTGGAAGAACTGGAATAACATGAATAACAATGAAATTAAAGATATCCTTTGCACAGCCAGAGTCAAAATTTGCAACATGTTTATCATAAATTACGTGAAATGAATTGTTCTTAAGATTTCGTTTTGTTGTTAAGGTATCATGTAAAATTGATATGTAGCTCAATTTACAGTTTCTTCTTTTCTTTCTGTCGGTCCTGGTGGTGTATTGGTAACCATGCTTACCTTCTAAACCCAAGATCGAGGGTTCAAACCCGGCCAATATCGATGGATTTTTTCGGGCGTAAAAATCCTAAGTATGCCTTCCTTCGGAAGGGAAGTAAAGCCGTGGGTCCCGTGTAATAAATTCATGGCACGAAAAAGAACCTCAAGCCTGAAAGAAGAGGCCTCTGAGCAAAATTTGTCGGCCTTTTCACGCGCTGAATAGAATTGGACGCTGGTGACCTGAGCTGTTAATGAGCGTCCAAACCAAATAAATAAACCATTTCATAACCAAATGGAAAAAAAAATCTTTTCTTTCTTTCTTTCATTTTTATTTATTTTTGAAGATTAGAGGAGAGAAATTACCAATATTATGATTTATGTGAAGATTTCCCATAAAATTAACCGAAACATTCTATAGAATATAATGACAAAAAGAGAAATTCCAAATCAGCTTATAGGAACAGTGCAGAGTCTTTACACAGAAACTAACTTTTCAATTAAAGACAGAAAAATAAATGTCAATAAATCAAGGACTGAAACAGGGCTATCGCTTGTCGACAATCCCTTTTAACATTTATATAGGATATATTAAAAATAGTATATTCACAAAACTTCTTGATTTATGGCAAATAATGTGAAATTAAATACCATACTGTTTGCTGCGTTTAAATAAATAGCAACTGACAATAAATTTCAAATATCAATAAGAAAGACCTAACGATATCTCATTATGGAAAGGGACCAATGCGATTAGTTTGAAAGGAAATATAAAAAGTAATTAGTTTTAACTATCTAAGTTGATAGGAACAAGGACTTAAACAATAAAATTAGTAGATTCCAATAGAAAAAGTGTTACTGCATAAAGCTAGGAAATTAAAAAAATAATTCCATGGAGTGATTGTGGTCACAATATCACATATGGTTCCGAATGTTGGCAACTACAAAAACAAGATAATAAAAGCGCCAAAGGTGAGATGTTATAAGTAGTGGCAGATTACAAACTAATAGATAAGAAAAGCAATACTAAAATATAAGAATTATTCCATGTTTTCACAAGTAATATCACGAATGTAATGAGTGAATTTATCTGGAAAGCTCACACCCTCAAGTGATATTTATTAGGACTTTTTCACGAGTAAAATACTTAAATATAATTCCTGTCAACTTGGTTTATAATACTGTAATTATTGTACATTTGCATTATGAATACTAAAACTTTTCAAGCCACGTAGTAGCATACAAATGTCGATTGTCAGTAATGTCAATAGAAAAGGGCCAAATACAGGTTAGGGAGTGTTTCATGAATAGAATAAGAATAAAAATAATATATATTTGAAATTCGCGCACATTTTATTAATAATTGTATAAAATGTTATACTTATTTATGAATACCTACCTATTCAGAAACCGTGAGAATGAAATAAGACGAAAGTTGATCATTACAATCGCTACCGTTACATTTACTAATACCAACTAAAAAAAAAAAAAACAGAAAACACTTTACTATTCTGACAATGTGTTTATTAAGATTTATGGTTGCTTAGGCAGACATTGTTACACAATTTATAAAACGATTCCAAATTATTTGGCTAAATACGCAAAAACAATTGTTTGAGTGAATACACATAAAGTTAGTTAAATTTGCAATTACTGAAAATACAGAAAAATGATCAGTGATACGTGCTTAGGAATTATATAGTGGAGGTATACAGTCCGCTATACTACCACACGATAAATGCACGCGAATGATAAAACGAATTTGATAATTTCGATAATTCCACTGTGATTGGTCAAAATTCAAAATTTTCTTTCCTTTCATTTGTCGATTTTAAGATGAGGTCACACAAATCATTACAAAATAAATTAATGCATAAATAACTGGTTTCACGTGTAAATCGAATGCAACAGACACATTCCCATTACATTACTTTATTACAGACCCAAAAGACATAGATATCCGAGAAGACAGATAAAAGATGGATACAATTATAAATTTCTTGTACCGGAATAGGCCATAGGTCCAAGTTATTGTTGTTGTTATTATTATCATCGCTATAATCAATGATAAGGCCAATGGTCGTAGCATGGACCAGGAAATTGAATAATGTCTATTGCCAGTAAAGTACTTTAGAAAATCCTTTGCTATCTTTCATCATAATGAAATGTCTTATACTATTGACTTATGCACTACAAGTGATACACTTTTAAACCATAAAAAATTTTATCAAATAGGATTTTAAAATATGTATAATTTCGTGGCGAGTGTGGAAAAATAAAAATAAATAGCTAACATTTAAAAGGATTGATCATTTGTGCCTAAAGCATGCATCACAGATTTGTGAAAAAAGACAGCGAGTTTCAATGCCTTCCTAATTATATTGGACGAGGAAAACACAAAAATTAATTGATAACTGGTATCTAATTTTGTTATATAGTTCGTAATCGAAAGCGTAAGGGTGCATTGCATTCGCCGAGAGTGCTTGAGGGGAAATTTACGGACAAAGGAAAAACCACTCAGCCTTTAAATTGTATATACATATAACTCTTTAACAATGACAATTAACTCACCTAAGTAATTACTGTTAAATTCACATGTTTTAAATCCATCAGACTGGCAACAGTAAAAATATGGAATAATTTTCTGTTCTTAGGTCATTTATATTAATAGTAACCAAAGACTCGTGTTACACTGTGTGCAGTTGGGAAGCCTGGCTTTTTTGTATAGCGTAGACTGAAAACATAAAAATCTAATGTATGCTAATATATTACGAAAATTGTAATGTTATCATAAAATGATTTTATGTTCAAAAGTATGGCATATCACTATCAGTAATGTACGGGATGATTAAATTAAGGTACCTAAAATTAAAAAAAAAAAAAAAATGTAATGTTCCATGACGTACTCTGTACTCTGTTATAAAGTCTTTACTCATTTTTGAGAACACGGCTTACTATGTTTCTTTTATACGTGATCTGAAAAATCCTATCCACTGAAGAAATAATAGCTGTGGTGTGTGCGCAATGGAGGGGATTTACTTACCAGGAGATTCAAGCGGACTTTGAACGATGACCTGAGATGTTAAAGAGCGTCCGTAAATAAACCAAAAATTTGAACGAAGATCCCATAAACCGGCTCCCACCATGGCAAATATCACACTTTTAGTTCAGAAACTCAAGACTACTAGTAGTATGCAGGATGTGAAACGTTTGGGTAGACCCAATGTGCAAGCTGAATAGTGTTTAACGCCCTTACTACTGAGGCATCACAGGCGATGAGCACTGGTGATACATGAAATGAAATGATATATTGGGGAAAGGATTTTTTAAGGAAGGAAACGTTCCAGGCCTAAGTTTAGGATACCTCCCCGGCATTTGCCAGTTATGAGGACTGAGGAAAACCTGGGGAAAATCTCAGTCAGGGAGGACGGTCCTAGTGGGATTAGAACCCCAGACCCACCGCTCACAAGTCCGCGCCTTAACGACCTCGGCCACCGTGGCGATGTGTGCAAGCTGAAACTTGGCAAAAGTCATCGGATGCAATTAGTAGAAGCCCGAAAGCTTCAACCAGGAGACTGAGTCAGGAGTTAGGTGCACCATAAGCAACAGTGTGGAAATTTCTGCACTATCCTTAGGGGGGGGGAGGTCACACCACATCCAAATCCTACATAAGCTGGGAACGCAGGACTAAGATGGTTGCTAACCTGCTGTAGGCAGTCGAAGAGCATAATTTGCTGCAAAATGCGCACTTTAGCGATGAAGCCCTTCCACACTTGTGGCATGGTCAACCGACACAACTGCAGAGTGTGGGCAGATGAAGCTCCTTGAGTCAAAAGTCAATGTATGGTTGGGGATCACAAAGTCTAAGATTTGTGGACATTCTTCTTAGCAGAAATATCTTCAACCACCACTGCAGCAGGATGGCATCTTGGAAACGGATGTTTTCTACATGATGGAGCACCTCATTTCCCACGGTTTGTTCGCGAGTATCTGGAAGCCACATTTCCACGTAGGTGGATGGGTGGAGCTTTATGATATGGTACACTTGGGCTCCACGTTTTCCTGATCTCTCACACCTCTTGACTTTTTTTGCATGGGGATAGTTAAAGTCACAAGCACAAAATCAAAATCAACTCCGTTGAGCATAATAGGATCGTATCACCATTACACCTGCAATATTAGAACAAGTGTTTGTGGTTCTGAAGCGGTTGGGAGTTATGTGTTAAATTGCTGTATGGCCATGTATAGTTACATTCACTATATTGTTTTGAATATAATATCTGCATTGATTGAGACGTTATAATTAGTTTGTGTGTGCATCTATATAAGCTCACTCCTCCGGTTCCTTTTCTGTACAAATACGTCAATCAATTTTGAAGTGAGTTTTGATGTTTACTGAACTTTTACCGCCTCTTTCTTTTAATACTTGTAAGATGCCACGTCGTTCAGTCGACAATGCGTAGAAATGAGGGAAAACAGTAATTAATGAAGAGTTGCCAGCATATGGTCCGCAGTCCCTCGTTAAATTAAATAACTACATTATTTCTCAACATCGATGGCTCTTAATGCTCAGGTCGATGGAATCTTTCGGGCGTAAAATTGCTAAATATAGCTTCCTTAGGAAGGGAAGTAAAGCCATGGGTCCCGTTTCGAAGATTTACGGCATGTAAAAGAACCTCAAGCCTGAAAGAAGCCTCTGAGCAAAATTTGTCCTCCGTTTCACGCCCTGAATTGAATGGGACGCTGATGACCTGAGATGTTAAAAAGCGTCCGAAAATAAACCAAAAACTCGTCACACAGAGGCAGCGTAAATTAAGCGAATTCCTCGCCTTGTAGAATAACTTTAAAAAAGAATATGAAATCCAAATTATGGTCTTAGTAATTAATGAAATAAAATAAGATATAGCATTACTTTATAGTATTAGGGGAACAAAATTAGAGTTATTACAAATCTATAAGTATCACTAAGTAAAACCAAAATTTTAGAATTATGAAAATGGAATAATATGAGATTAAATGACAAAAATTAATACCGCCACGGGTGGTCCAGGTCGTTAAGGCGCGGGGTCGTGAGCGGGAGGTCTATGATTCGAATCCTGCCATGACCGTCCTCCCTGACTGAGGCTTTTTCTAGGTTTTCCTCAGTCCTCATGTGCCAGGGAGGTACCGTAAACTTAGGCCTGGAACGTTTCCTTCCTTAAAAAAAAAATACTTTCCCAATATATCATTTCATCTCATGTATCATAAGTGTCCACCGGCTGGTGCCTCAGTAGTAAAAGCTGGCGTTAAACACTAATAAAAAAAAAAAAAAATTAATGCTATAGTATTAATTAAATGAAACATGTTACAAATGATGGAAAAAGCTATATTATGTCGGTATTTTTAAACATTTCTAAATGTAGCCATGTTTATGAACCGAGTCCTTGATATCACTTTATATTGACTAAAATAACGGAAAATAACAGAAAGTTTCGAGTTATATTGTGTATTTGAGAAAATGTTCATTTTTCAATTAAACAGAAACATGTTACTATTTAAAACAATCGCAATATACTAAGAAAATATACACAATCAACAATTTACAATGAAAACGCTCATTTTCATTGGCTGTGACATATAGCTAAAAATATAATTATAATGAAAGTTAAACACAAACGTTTTCTGAAGATTATTAAGATATTACATACAAATATAATTATAAAACAAATATTACCTGTTTTTGTTTTCGCAACGAAACTCTGTATGTATCATTCAAATAAAGTAATTAAATATTCTTGAAAATCAGGAAAATCGGGCCATTAGGAGTGGGGATATACTTGAAACCCTAAATTTAGAAATCACTCTAGCGGCACCAATATTTGTTTCTTCCAAACAAAATTCGTCATTTACCATTTTAATAAATAATAAAAATAATTTCTGAAAATTAGGAAAATTGGACCATTAGAAATAGGAGTATGCTTGAAAACCGAAATTTAATAAGCGTTCTTGCGTTTAATTTTCTCTAAATTGTTTTAAAATACAAGGATATATTAATTCAGCATATAATTGTATTTATTACGATGTTTATGTTTTATATTTAACAAAATCATCGTGAAAATCGTAAATGGCCATTCCTAATGGCCCGATTCCCTGATAATAAATTGAAATGTGACATATTAAAATACATATTAAAAACTATATACATATACATTTTCAGTTCGTAGTAGATCGATAGAGATTTAAAGAAAAGTTTCAAAAATCGTTTCATAGGTACAACCGCAATAGTTTACATTCCTATGTATTCGATAATAAACAAAATAACATTTTCATAATTCCATGTTACCACAGTATAACTAAATACTATATTTTAAACTGATGTCGTCTGTATTCCGATCCTTTTGTTGGGCTTCAGATTCTACAAATTCCAGAATAGGACAGACTTAATCAACTGGGCGGAGATGAGGCTAGCCTTCACAGCAACAAATACTCCATGAATGACCTCCTTCATATTTCCCTAATAATGCCATGAAAAGTCACTACGTTTGCGCAAGGCCGGCGAACCTTCTACTGTATTGTTTGTTATCTGCTATCTACGTCACAGAAGAGCATTTTTTAAATAAGGAAACATTTCAATATGTCAATAAAACTTGCACAAACGCGACAGTACACGAATTTTGGTCTATTATTATTTGCTAGCATGATGGGAAATGTTTTCCTAGATTTATTTTGGGACAGTAGTAAAGTCGTTCACTATGCCAAGTACCTCTATTTTAATGAATTGTTGCCGAAATATTTTCCCACAACCTTTAGATTTCACCTAACACCATTTTTTCAAGGAATATAAATTACTATACCAGGTGAAAATTAAAACATGAATTTTAAAAATAATCATTCCACATACGCATACTGCCGCATCCCCATTCCGCTGCGCAATTGGAGTTTGTAGATTAACATTAAGATTTACAATCTACACAAAATATCTTCTTTATGGACATGGAACAAGTCAAAGTACAAGTTATATTGCATTCATATGAACGTTTTAAAGTGTTGGGCATGATACAGTTTTTGGTAACACATCAATCGCGAGAAATTGATTAGAATATATCTTTTATTTCAGCTAGCTTTAAGTGAAGGGTTCTGTTTGTAAGAATGTCAAGAAAAGCAGGAATTTTGCTCGGACTGCAGAGGGGCCGTTTTGGCAGACAATGGAGCAAAACCTTTCTTTTGCTCATTAGGAGGACGGGTGTTCGCCCCGGCCAGGTATGCAGGGAAAGAACCAAACTATAATACCGCTAAGGCCGTTGATCTATAACGTTCAGTAAAACTTGAAATTAGACGCTGGACGAATCACAGAGTGGTTAAGCTCAAATAATCAAACGGGCCAATAATATGAGAGTGGCATGAAGTCACAGATAACCTATGGGGATGTCTAAATTCATAGTGGCGGGAAAATGAGCGTCCCTGCATCACGTGGTAAAGCGTGCTATGTTCGGTATTTAACGACGCGAAATCGCCCTTTTCGAAGTCTTTTAGGTCTTCTACTCCTCTACTCTGGGAACTCTGGGCAAGTCTCGTCAGCATTCAGATGTCATGGGAACAGCGTCACTTCTGCTCGGCACGGCTTCCCAGAGTCAGGAAACATACTCCTAGTCAAGTATTACAGCTCCGCGCGTCTGCTCGACGTCTCATTACTGCAGAACAGAAACGCCATGGGATGCATTCTTTGTTGAATAAACGACGTCAACTTGCAGATAATAAGGTGTTCTCTCTGGTCGATATAATACTTTTAGTTCCCTTCACTCAACCCGGCACTACCAGGTCCCGAAAACCAGCTACATCCCTGTAGATGGACGAGAAGAGTTATTGAGTGGTGAGCTACATCATAAACAACCAAACTCTTATCACCATTCTTCCCGTCACCTAAAACCCCTTCAAACCTTGATCCACCAACGCGGGGTAATCATAATCAAAATTACGCCCCCGCATCCTCCCACCAATAACTCCCTCAGGCATTATATAATAATATACGAGTTCGGATATGCCATGTTTATAAGAACATTTAAGTTCATAACACAAGTTAGCCCATATATTAAAGGGGAGTTTGCATACACTATAACGCGATTATTGGTAAGCCTGGAAATTAAAGTTCCGCTGACGCAGGCAACTGAGCTTGCTTTGTAGTGTTTATCCGTCAACTAAATGTGTATGTTAGAATTTCTACTATGAATTTGTGTGCTGTGGAATGCAAGTATCGGTAGTGAGATATACTCTAATAGAAAGATTATTTATTTAAGAATGTTATGCTCAAAAGAAATCGCACAAGTACTGAAGGAGAGAAGTGCGAGCTAAATTTCCAGGAGTAGCATTTCTATTCGAAAGTGCAACTTTCAGATTTATGAACAAAGTTCCAACCAAAGATATTTTCAATTATAAGAAGTCGACACCAAAACCACCGGCAAAATTAATTTCCGTTTACTTAGCGGAATGAGGACCTGTACTTCAAGGGCTTCTGGAATCACGCTACTGGTGCTGAGTCGGACATACATAACCTCTAATTTTAAGCGCATTACAATCACAAGAACAACCTACCTTTGCAATGTTACAAATGATTTTTTATGCCATTACACAATTCTCACGCTTATTAAGAAAGTTTGCATTCGCACTATTTGTTCTTCTTGTGAAATTTATGCAATTTTTCTTCTTATGCGGGCTATTCTGATACCATTTATTTGTTAAGTTTTCCCATAAATAGAAATCGCACACGGTGAGGTCTCGGGATAGCGCTGGCCACAATATTTTACTAATTGCCTCATCCTCAAACTTTTATAAATTAAAGCTACCGAGATATCAGCTGTATGCGCTGAGCGGTGTCTTGTTGAAAAAATACACGTTTACATTTTTCTAAGTCAACTTTGCAGCATTTATAGGTGTCATGTAGTTGTGCTCATATTGATGTATTAGTAATACACAAACATGACACGTGTTCTCAGGTATCCGCTCAAACTTGTCGTTACAGATAGGAGAAATTCTGGAGCTCCAGTCCCAAGCGACAGCGGAGAAGAGTCGAGTTGCGCAGTCCCGAACGGAAGATGAGAGCGCTTGTAAGAGTGTAAATGTTGCATGGATTATTTTTTTGTTAAACGTAACGTAGCCTATGCGTTGTCCTCCGTAACTTTCTGGGTGCAATATGTTGTTCCCTATTACAAAATTGAGTTATTCACTTTTTACACGCGTTGTCTAATTGAAATCTGCAATTGATTCATATATACACATACACTAACTTAACGGTAACCTCGGGTAAATCCTAGAAAGCGGTAAACCCAGCGGCGAAAAACGGCCTGACGACCCACGCTCGCCTCCTTTTCGTAAACAGAAATTGATGGGGGATTGTGTGCTACTAAGTAGGCGGGTAAATCATTGTAATGGTGGCAAATCTCCTTTGATTCAATCACGAAAAAAATCGTAAATATCAATTTAAAGCGCATTGTATGCGTGGTACTGTGTTAACGAGTAAATCATTGTAATGTAGGCAAATGTCCTTTAACCCCTAAAGCTTCAAGACGTGAGGGTCAAACGCACTACCTTTACATCTATAGCAAGACGCTTTAACCTTCTGAGCTATCAAACCGTTGCGTTGAAATACCGTATTATCTAACTATATTTGTGAAAAAAACACTACCCTCGGTTTTCTCCGCTACCGCTCCGAACTGAAGCTCTAGAATTTGTCTTACCTGTAACGAAAACTTCCGCTCAATGGCACTCCTGAAATGGGCAAACTGGTTATTAAATAACCAATATACACAAGAATACTTCATACTCATACGTTAGACTCTGGACCTAACCTTCTTAATCAAAGAAAATGTGTCCAGACGAGAATCGAACCCATAACTCTAAACCCAGCAGGAAGATGCTCTACTACCGCGCTAGGAGGGGACAGTCATGTTTACATTCAATTTCCGATCATTTTTCGAGGAATTGTATGACTATATAATATCATTATCTTTGCGCATTCACGGTATCTTCATATAATATAGGATTTACAATTCTGTATACATTCACTACGCAACATGCACCATATATTTTAGTAATGTAATGACATTTCATGTACAAGATTGAGGTTTTCTGCATTCCAGTACCTGGCTTCTTAAGTGGAACCATGTTTTATCCGTGAAAAAAATATGTGGATCAATAGAATCGTTTGTAATATCCAAAACCCAGTTGTGGAAATTTACTCCAATTATATTATTATTACGTGGCTGCAATTGCTTATAATGTTAATCTTAAATGGTTTGATTTTAAAAGGATGGGGATATTCTAAGCCGATATTGACGAAACTCTTGCTTCCTGATCATCTAGTTTCTCCTCCCTAATCACACAACGATTTGGATTGCATTGGATTGTTTAGGGCGTAGTAGGTCATTTCGGTACTTAAGCCTTGCGCATGGCTGGCCGTTTGTGCCTATATACCCAATTTGGGCACTTCTGGAAGGGACGAAGTGAGAAAGACGCCGGTCTGCCAGGATTTATGGGCGGTAACTGTGGGGAGATGACCGAGTTCCTAACATACTTTCATCCCCCCGCCCGCCCTTCCTAAGGAGTTCTAGCCACTCAGAAGGCCCACTTTCACATCAAACGCCAGGGTAGTAGTTTTTATAAAGCGCAAGATCTTCGTCAGCCCACCTCGCCTTGGCCTTTTCTACACGTGGCGGTTCACTTTCGGTTCCTTATGGAGGACAGATCCTGTTTTCCCATCTACTCACAAGATTACGAAAAGTACATCTGTGAGATGCAGGAATATTGTGAAATTTCTTATATATCACGTCTTACTTTTCTGCAAAGGATTTTTCACATACGATCTGCTTAATTTTTTCAAAAGCAGTTGCAGAGTAATGATTAATGAATTAAGCAAGTACATTGTCAACTATGGTACACAAATATCAGGAAGAAGGCAAAAAATCACAGCTGCAATGGCAGTTAGGAGCCTGAAAAGAGCATTCCAAAGTACCTATCTAGGGCTTAAAAGTAATTCTCCTTTACAATACAATATATAAAAGTGAAAGCAAGTTATATATTTGGAAGAAATATTCTCCTGTATTTCTACAAATTGTAGCCGAAAATCAAATCCTCATTTAATTAAATTAGGGAGATTATAATCGATGTTAATATTTAATGTAAATATGATGTGATATATGTGTATGACTTGTATTAAGGAACTGTATTCATTCCGCATGTTATATCATTATGTTGTTGACAGGAAACACGTGTGTTAAACCTTTAGACACAGAGGCCATTGTATATTTTTATGAGGGTACATGTCATAATGTAAATAGGGCTGCCCGTCAGACTTTAGAAAAAGGTAATGGAAGACAGGGTCGACTGGGAAGAAGACATCTTTTGTCCTAGTTACGGACCTTTCTCCTTAGTAACAATTTGCCGAACTGAGACACAGAATATGCCTTTCAACTGGCGCAGATAGAAATATTATTCCAATAGGTAACGGTGCTTAATAAGAGGAAACACCACTTTTGTAAACACAGGCATATTGAGAGGGGAACAGACATCAACTTTAGGAGACAGCGAATGTTTTATGGTTCATAATATTGAGACATGTCGACAGGTTTTTGACGGAACTTCAAAACAAACATGTGCCGGGACGTGATCTATTGCAAACTCATAGTATGAGGATCTAAGTAGTGAAAAGTTAGAAAAGTGAAGGCGCCTGTCAGATCATAAAAGATTCCGCACATTTATGGCAGGAGTGTCCATTCCTGGAATTGCCGGAGAGTGAGAGTGTTCATTTTAGAAAGTAAACGAACTCAATAACCATCTTCCAAAACTGAACGAATAGGAGCGAACTGCATTATAATAGATATCGTGTAATGGCCAATATAACAGCTACAATCGAACCGAATTCAATAATATTTGAGGATTTATATTTCGCATGGGAGGAGCTTAACAAAACAATAAACTTTTTATTAAGTGTAAGGTAGCTGTAGGAGATAGGAATAGTCAGTTGAAGTGGTAGAAAGTGAGAGACACGGACAGTTAGCTGTCAGTTGTTAATGATAGTTGTAGTGGAAATAAGGGACACGGATAGTCAGTTGTCGCTTACAGAAGAGACACGAATAGTCAGTTGGATTAGGAAGCAGTCTGGGAATAGTCAGTTGTCAATTGCAATCAGAATCAGAAAGTGGAGGAGTTGAACTGCGAGAAGTATGCAGTCGATGAATAGCCAATAGTCAGTCGAAGTGGTCGGCAAACGTGAATTAACAATAATTATTTATGAAATGTCGGAAATCTTAAAACTTTCCTCAAGTTCAATATATGTATAGACAGTGAATAAATAGTGTCGGCCGAGAATTTTCGTTTTTGTGTAGCCTGCTCTTCAGGCTGACTCAAACGAGACACAAAATTCCAGAATTACTCTGAGATTTACTATTCCTAAAACAGAAGCAAGGGGCGTCCAACTAATTCAATAATCGCTTATTTCCTTATTCCTCTAAACACAATCATCCCAAATACTGCCCCAAAAGTTTAATTTCATTTTTTTCCCAAATTGCCAAGATGTTTTTATATTTTCTTTGGTGAGCCCATCTTTATCATTGGTGCTGAGACTAGCCAATATTCCTTGGAAGAAGCGTAGATGCATGAACGGTGAAAAGTCTTTCTCCAACAGTTCCTTTTTTATTACATTTCTTTACAAATTTTGTTTAAAATGGAAGTCTTGTTTTTCGATACACAATGACATCATTTAGCAACTGTTTTATAAATGGCATAACATAATTCAGTGCTTTTATCGACTTTCACGCATGATGGTTCGATCATCTGTTGTAAGTGATGAAGACCCTGAGGCTTCTGAACAAAAACATAACAGAGGAAAATTGCATGGTGCCAGGTCGCATAATCTGGGAGGCCATTCTGTTCTACCACGACAGTCAATCCATTCCTGGTAAAAGAAATTCCTCACTCCTACACCAAAATGATGTGGTGCTTCATCTTTCGTAATACCACCAAATTGTCGGTAAAATGGGTCTGTTTTTAAGTTCTGGGTCGTAACATCTGAAGATACCAGCCTCTGGTAAACGTTTCTGAAAAAAAGTATGGTCCAGTGACACCTCTACTCCAAAAGTCTACATCAGGATCGTTTAATACTTTTGAGATAATTTCATATGGATCTTCACTAGTAAACTTAATGGTTTTCCTAAAGTCAGGATGCGCTCCATTTCGAATAAGATGTCATTTACATAACTCTAAACATGGTGTAGCGCTTGCAAAAGTTTCGATCGATATGGTCTCATGTTCAGGTCGTGTAATAAAGACTTAAAGTGGTACGATCAATCCCCATTTCGAGAGACCCCCTTCCGATGGATGCACTAATAACACAACTATGAGAATCAGCTGAACTTTTTCTTCCATTCTACAATTCGTCGTGGTCTGCTTCGCGGTAGATTCGCAGCATTACCCATTTGCCACTTGGCATGATGGCGGTTGAACATCAGGAAATCCATTCTCAAAGTCTGCTAACAACAATGTTGTGTAGTGCATAAACACGTTCATTTACGATTTATTGCAAGAAACTAGCTGTTACTACCTAAAGACGCAACCCAACACATTAAAAACAAAAAAACTATAACAAAACATGACATCAAAACAAATGACACACAAAAATGGTTGCTAATCCACCACTCATACTACAGAATAAGGTCTTGGGTATATTTCGCTAGAAAGAACTCTTAAGTGCGCATGTCATGAAATATATTGCTAATTTTGTAATATATCAAACGCCTATCAGTCAAGTGTGTGCCAGCGAAACCCTAATAGTAATAATAATTATTATTTTATTATTACCGAATTTACGCATTCTTAAATATTTACTATCAACACTGAAATTCAAGTTACCGTGTTGGTGGCGATTGGCTATTATGTTGCCACTATTAGCGCTTATGAATTAAAAGCCTGTGATTAATTTTCAGGTTGCACACTTGCACGACAATAATACAAGTTTTATGTTGAATCGAATTCCTTTAAATAATTCTGACCAAATGACACTAGAGCTTTCAAGTTCAATTTTTTTCACTATTGGAAAGTCTTAAAAACACTGAAAATTGTTCCATTGAATAATAATTAATGCTGATACTAAAACAAATTGCGTGATCATTTCTTCGCCAGCAGCAGCACAACGCTGTTCACATGTGGTAAAATGCTTTCAATAAAATCAATATAGAAAAATTAACAAATCCATATAGTTCTGCAGTGAATTTGCCCTTGAACAGTCGTTTATTTTATATAATAATTTTGCAGAACAATGTTCACAGTTCTTCATGATATTCTTCTCTCTTTCCCCTATTTGATTATCGAGTAATTGGTACTATATGGTAAGGCTGCTGTAAAGTGCGGATAAGAATATATACGCTTTTCAGAGATCTGTCATTTACGGTAGTTATAAAACTACGCTACACTCGCCATTTCCTTAATCTAATGTTTTTATATCAGAAACATTATACCTCAAAACGTTGTTATGCTTTCTCAGCTAAACATAGATTAGAAGTTTAAGAGAAAAATAAATAATGTTAATGTTTAAAAAATGTTGATCTCAATTCAGAAACCTCTAATAAAGAATCAAAACCGAAAACAATACTTACCGACCTTAAATAATGGTGTTTTACATAATTACTCTTTATATCAATATCAAATATAAATGCATTGCATATTTTTTTTCAAAATAAAAGTGCATTTTCATCACGGTCAAGGTTTTATTTAACAAATCCGTAACTTCCACATTTATAGCTGATTGCTAAACACAATTTAGTTCGTCTAGTATATTCAATGAGAAACTCGGAGCCGGGTTTTAGGAGCTAGAACATCAAAGGTACCGACACAAGCTGTCTCTACTGTATACACGCGCTACTCTTTTGTTCCAGTTATATCACAAATATGACACCTAAGAACGAATACTGGGGAAAGCAACTTTTCGCCCATCCTGTGCCACGTGCCCAAGCCAGGAGTCACAAAACCGTTAATGTAGCTCATGGATGAAATATTTTATATTCTTTCGAATTATTGCAAATAGCAATGGAAATTAATCAGGAAGAATGTACAATCACAACGAACCGGACTTAGCTCTCAATGAAGCCGCTAAACACGTCTTGTTTGGCACAATAAAAATGGTTGCAGCTCCAGAAACCCGTTTGTTAATCATATTCTGGGGAAAAAATTGGCTCTAACAAAGCATATTTCAAAACATTTGCATCCTAGAGCAAAATAATGCCTAGATAGTTGAAGTCTTCTTCTTCTTCTTTTAATGATTGGGCGTCAAGAGATGAATAAGAACAAACAAAGCAACCTCTCAAGAAGGGGTGTGGAGCTAAGACAGCAATTTCCGGTTATTACCTTGATTAAAAATGGGCTATAAGGGCAACTCTAGAGAGAGAAGTTAGAGGATGATGCTAGGGAGAATCTAGAGGAGTCACGACCACGGCCAACCGAGAGAGCAGGGACGAGGCCAGGCCGAGCCTAGCCAAGCCTCCGAACACCAAGGCTGCCATCAGTTATTTGGCCTAAGCACTGAGATTTTTATTGCTACCGGCTCCCCCTGAAGTATCGTACATAATGTCAATAAATAGTTCTAACAGCAGAGTAAAACATTTCTTTTATAAAATTCTGCCATCATTTAATTTGAGCTTCGTTCCCCGTTGTTCACAACACTTGGTACTAAGTACGCCCGAACTGAATACCAATTGGTGTCACAACAAATATCGAAATTGGTTGTGACACCTGTATAGGATTGTTTCACTCAGATATCGCAACATCATACATTTATGGTGTGTAATGTAATAATATTTACCCATAGCACAAGGCGATTTTATATTGTTGAAGGCACTATAAAACATGCGAAAGTTGTTCTGCTAAAAGTAAGAGATTGGATTCTCAACAATAACGGCATTTTTATTCAAGGTAATGCACCATGCATATAGAAAAGACAGCTTCAAAGTACTATAGAACTATCATATTAAACCGCTAGATATTTGTAACTTTTTAAATTCTTTCATACTACCTATTTGCTGTTTTTAGAGTCTAAAGGCTTTAAAATTTAAAATAGACACTAGTAAGTTTTGGTGCTAGATTTTAATCAAAAGATTCGATTGAGGAAAAATATTTGCAGGTAAATTTTCATTTGCTCGTTGTCCTTTTCTGTATATAAGAGCTGAAAGGCTTCACTCTACAAGGCAATTAGTAAACAAAGGGAATAATTTTCATTATAGACGAAAACTATTTCCCAGATATAAATTTTAAAGGTATTCCACTGTTTTAAAGCCATTACTTAGCACAATGGCATTACGTATAATATAATAAAATAAATATATTATTATTATTACTGAAAATACCATGAGAAAGAATTAATTAGTTCTTGGGAATGCATATTCTGGGTTGGAATAGTCGAAAAATTATTCATCAAACGTATTTAAGTAATGTTACAGTGACCCGTTCCTGTTTAATTAGAATATTTTCTTGTACTTAGCTCAGAGATTACTGATATTATGATTTATATTAAGACATTAAATTATATATTTGTAACTTCGGAAAAGTTCCTCATCTCATATACGCCGCTGCTAACAAGAACGACTGTAGAAAGGGGCTTAAAACTTTCAAATGGTCAATAAGGGTCGCAGCGCAATGTTCTGGTGCCTCTTTGGTCGATGCTTGTCAAATGGTGCCCTGAACGATAAATGTAACTTAGATCCCACATTTGCGGATGTTGAAATCCGAATAATTTAACATTCCTGGCACATTTGTTTAACTTGGATCCGTGGTTATTCAGAACTTGATACAAAAGCGAGGGCGGGTATTCTGGCTACTTCTACAATGTACAAGCCCGACTTATACGGAGTGCGCTGTTCTACTTTAAAAAATAGTTAAACAAATGGTGAATGAATAGTATGTAACTGTGGGGAAATGTTAACAATTGTTCGCATAAGACTATTTCAAATGTAATGCATTGTGATCAACGCTAAGCAAAGTGTCTATCCAAGAACATGCTGAAAGTTTCTTTATAATGACGAAACACTCTGATCTAGGAAACTAGCATAGAGTGCATGTCTACGATAGAAATGTATACAAAACTAATAGTACATTAAGCTGTACAGCTGTTGGTTAGATTAGGTTGTATTTCGTTAAGTACGATTAATAAACAATGACGACCAGAAAGACGTCGTTTCACATCGCTAATCAAACAACATGCAGGTTTAGGGATGCCTTGTTTTTAGAGAACAGTGTATTACAGTGAAGCAACAAGGAAGAAATGTACGAGAATGTTTAATAAGTTAATCCCTATGTTAGAACGTAATAAACAAAACTCAATGTTCTTGCAAATAGTAGTAGTATTTATTATTCCAATCAAACATTGCCCATCACAGTCGCATGGGTCGAAAGACCGTTCATGCTCTTGTAAAATACTTAATTTCTGAAATTAATCCCAACAAAAGAAAACAACATTAATAAGAACGCTTACCCACACACATACAAACAATAATTATATTCATATAAATGTTTCGCATCTTTTATATACAAACGTTTACAGAGAATTCTTGTCCCTAAATACACATATTTCATTTAAGAATATGTTCAGGTTTAGCCAGTTTTGTCTATTTACAATTAAGTTCCAACATGCCAGCCATCACCCCTATTGGAAGTAAAAAATGAATCCAGGAGAAATTATATCCTAGCATCCTCCTGCCTTCCTCGTCACCAATCTTTTGTGCCTTCCAACCTCCCGTCAAAGCCACGGCTTAAACGCACTCAAGATTGTTAACAGTGGGAGTATGTAAGTAAATACATCTTGATAAGTATACAAAAGGTACAGTGAAAGAACGTGGTTGCTCAGGTAGTAAAGTATGGGGCTCGCATTCGGGAGGTCTCGGGTTCAAATCTCCTCCTGACCTTGGGTATGTTCGCCATTTTCCCTCGCCCCTTAGTGGATCTTTCCTTCCCATGAATTTTCCGCTCTTCCATTTCATTTTATTCCGTTGGGTCGGAATCTTGCCGACGTCTAGTATGAAAGCGACCCCGCTGAGGAATTATTATTACTTCCGAGTTGTGTTATTAGTGCTTTCATAATGCCGCAGGATAAACACAATAATATTGATATTGTAATCGCAATCTTGGGCGCTGACATGTTATCATGACCTATTTATTCGCCAAATGGGGACGATTGTTCTTGATCGCGTCGTTTAATTGCTCCAGGAGCATAGCGTAATATTCACCTGTGACGCTTTTGATCTTTTCTGAAAAGTAAATTAAAATTACGTTGTGACAATCCCAAAACACAGCCGTCATCACCTTTCCTGTTGAGAACCTCGTTTTAACCTTCTTCATAGCGCATTCTCCACTGTTTCGTCTGTTCCTTCTTCATCGGTGTGTAGTGATGAATTCACGTTTTGTCGACTCTCAGATACCGTTTCCAAAATTCACTTGGTGTCCGTTTAAACCCCTCCAAATTCTACGTCAAAGTGAAAACCCGTTCTCTTTTCTGCTCGATCGTTAGCAAATGATAATGCACCTGATCTTAAGAAATACCCCTCAGCTCCAGCAATCTCCCGCACTTCGGTCTCGATCGTTAAGCACCATGTCGATTCCCCCCGCCCATCATTTCGGGGGTCATTACCTCCTCGCCGTGACATTCGGAACCGTCCGCGTCGCTTGTGTTTGCTCGGTCACTTCTAAATTCACCAAACCATTCTAACTGAAGATGCAGATTCGTCTTAGTTTCTGCGGGCATTGCTCCTTTTAAAAGGTAATGTTATTATTATTATTATTATTATTATTATTATTATTATTATTATTATTATTATTATACGAAATTTATTTCTCCGTTTTGAATGCGTGAGTACAAATTTAAGCAAGAAACTGTTCTCAAAGGTCTCGTGTCCAAAACATTTGAGACCAGCTAAACTGTTTTTTTTTTTTTTTCTGGTCGCTTAAGAGAATGCTGCTTCCCCATTTCAACTCGTTTCATACCATTGGTTCAGTTGCAGAATCCAAAGCATCTAGCGAGATGGACCAGTGCGTGCGGTATGGCGGTAACTTGCGGCTTGGAAAGGTTTTTTACCTGGCGCCTGCTGTTGAAGAGCCCCTTCTGAACGGCCCTAATTCCTTGGAAGGAGGCTACGCCGGTGACTGGAAACAATGTTAAGTACCTTGGCTAGTCCATGTCTTACCGCCCTTAAATCCTGGATTTCCAATTTATTCATCTCTTCCCTCCTTCCCTGAGGCACAAACGGCCATCTCTTGTAAACGCCGAGGTATGAAAAAGTTTCCTTCGTCGCTACCAATTCAATCCAAGGATTGAATATAAGGATTTGTCGCTTTACATTAATGTACTACAGAGTAATTCATCTTAATACGGGACACCCGCCTGATGCTAAATTAATGCCGCATTTCCTATGTTCCTTTAAAAATATTAGCTTGATAGTTTGCATTTAATACCTTAAAATTATTGTTTTATTATACTGTGTGATCCAGAATTAACGCGCTTTCCTTTAGTTCAAAGGTTCAAACCCAGCTGATGTCAATGGGATTTTCTCGAAAGAAAAGCCGCAGGTCTCATGTCGTACATTTACTGCGCATCAAAGTACCCCCATGTCTTAAAAAAAAGTGATCCATGGACAAAACTTCCGGTCGTTTCATGCCCAAATAAAATGTACCAAATAGCACTCAAAGAATATCACCGATCACAATGGATCTTCTTGTACATAAAACAGTGCACCCAACAGCAAGTTAATGCTAAATCAGAATGCTCTTTATATGAATCTGCGCATTCTCAATGATAACATCGTATCGAACACCATTCCCTAAAATAAATGTTTGCAAAGGGTCCTTTGTTATAACAAAATTAGTATAATGTGTCATTTGGATTCCTTTGGGTTAATGTTAAGCATGGCAATATCAGCCCTCTAACAAGCCAATCAATAAAGTTGACATGAAAACTAGTACTCCCACGCTATCACATTAGCATTCAAGATCAACTGTATTTCACGATACTATAGCATGTTATTACAAGAAAAAATTCGATGTGAATTTCGAATAACGTGCTTCTTTCTTTAAAACTGCTTTCGGAGAAAAAATAAACTCACAGCTAATACTTTCAAAAGAGGTTTAAAATATAATTCAAATTCTGTTACTAATTCAATTTTGCTGATGAGAGGATGACGTGACCATGGCGAGGACATTGGCAATGACAAGAACAAAAAACATTGCACAGTTTTCAAAGGAACTAGTTAATTTAATGCATTCATTATTGTTAAATATTCACGCTTGCATTTTCACAGTTTTCAAAATACAATTATACAGATAAAAAGACATAAAACAGCGGGAAAAAAGAACAACCAAGTTTAACTGAACAATTAGCCAAAGGAGGTCGAACACCAGGTTATTCCTTCTCGTTTTCGTGAGAGCGACTGTATGTCATGCATCAAGAGGGCAACACGGTCACTCAAGAATAATTCACTTATTCCTACAGACAGATGATCTTGTGCTGACAGTCTCGCCTCCTTTCACGGCTGACCCAACAGTAGTATGTCGGTCCTGGTGGTGTAGTGGTTACCATACTTGCCTCCTATACCCAAGATCGCGGGTTCGAACCCGGCCAGGACCGATGGATTTTTTCGGGCGTAAAAATCCTAAGTATGGCTTCCTTCGGAAGGGAAGTAAAGCCGTGGGTCCCGTGTTGTACATTTACGGCACGAAAAAGAACCTCAAGCCTGAAAGAGAGGCCTCTGAGCAAAATTTGTCGGCCGTTTCATGCCCTGAGTTGAATGGGACGCTGATGACCTGAGATATTAAAGAGCGTCCGTAAATAAACCAAGTCAAGCTAACATTAGTATGACTTCAACATGTATAGGGTAGGAGGATGTTCATGTCGATCTGGTAGCTCAGCTGGTTAGGACGTCGGGCTTATAACTTGGAGTGAATGGTGTTTAACGCCCGCTTCCACTACTGAGGTACTACAGGCGGTGGACACCGCTGATACACGAAATATGTTGGGAAAGGATTTTTAAGGAAGGAAACGTTACAGGCCCAAGTTTAGGGTACTTCCCCGGCATTTGCCATCTATGAGGACTGAGAGAAACCTGAAAAAAAAAAAAAAAAAAAAAACTCAATCAGGGAGGACGGTTCTGGCGGGATTCCAACTCCAAACCTCCCGCTGACGAGTCCGTGCCTTAACGACCTCGGCCACCCGTGGCGGTCTTATAACATGAAGGTAGTGGGTTTGATCCCCGGGGGATTTGTTTTTAATCTTCACAATTTGCCTACTCTGTTCCTAATATAACAAATGTAACTTATTAGGGAGGATAACAATTAAGTTGCAATTTTACTTTTTATTTCATGTACTGATTCTAAACGCTCAAACAAAAGAAATTTCGCTGTCATGACTACATAAGCTGCATGCCATTTTTTTCTTTGCACCAGTTGGTTAGAGATGTTATTCTTTAGGGATGACAAAGCATGGTTTGCAAATTTAGGTTAATAGCTAATGTGATTAGCTATTAACACGCATGCACAAAAATTAATTTTTGGTACAATTGCTTGTTTCCTGAAGTTACGACTGTTCTATCCGCCTGCATTTGTTGCACACTACCGTACTTGCGCTCGGCTCTCTCCGTCGCCGTTCGTGGAAGGAGGCGTGACTCCCAGCACATGATCATCTATCTGTAAGGGCAAGTATTGTTCTTGCAGCTAGTACGGGAGCGACCAAAGCATTGGACTAAACTTGCAATGTGCTTAATGCCAAACAGGAAGAAAATTTATATACAAGGACGAAAAAGTGCAAATAAAAATACGATTCTCATCACATTATATTTGCTTGAAATCTTTTAAGTTTCCAGTAGTTCAAATTGATACGACGATTATTGCTGAAAAACTTCTGTGATCTTTGTCTTAAAGTTCAAGAAAATTCGCACAGAACGTTAACTATCACAAAAACAGGGTCTCACAACTTATGATTTTGGTAGCTTGTTACATGTTGTGTATTGCTAGCACACAGTACATGTTGTTTGTGATATATATGAGGTACAGTACTGAGATTAGTAGGTTTATATTTTAAAAACAAAACAAAACATCTGGCGTGCCTGTTCCTAACATCCAACAATTAAGTATGCAGTTTGTGATAAACTGCTACAGATTCTGCAACTGCAACATTTGGCACTGGGGCCCATTAAATAGACGAGCTCGCAGAATTTATGCAAATTTTTCAGAATAACCTTCCAACAAGTTCAAAGGGGGAAAAAATGTCCTCGAATCTGAGCCAGGCTTTAGGAAAGCAAACTATTTTTTTATATTAAATACAAGCACAGAATATTACAAAATAGAAACATCAAATAAGCATATTCGGAAGTGAATGCTTAAATGGAGATTTAAGGTGCTTTCCATGTAATTAGTATACACTCTATATAGTATACATTATCGCTATAAGCAACATATTGTACAAGATCTTGTTTGGAACGAAAAGGGGAAAAAAATAATAATTTATAAAAAAAGGTAATATCTCATTTAGCTGATATGATACAAACATATTTAACAATAAATCCAAATGAATATTTTTTGTTATAAATAACCAATATATCACTTACGCGATCAGGATCGATATTTAGTTTTACCAATTAAATTAATTCCGCTCTGCTAAAATTTCATTCACTAGCTAGGTTACTAATTTGCTTATAAAAGTATCTTTATATTACATTGTTCGTGATGCTTACAAGAATGAGTAATTTTCGAGTCAAATGCGACTCTCGTTAGCAACCCCCCCCCCCCTACTTCAAGACATGCCTTCCTTGTGGCAACGACAATGAATAAGTCAAGCTGTCTAGATACTAGCGAAACTAAAAACGTATTTTACCGGATTTAGTTGTTACAAAACATATATGGAGATATAGAAGAACTCTATGGCTATAAAATTGCGTTTTTAAACCTAAAAAGAAGAAAAAAATATATAAGAATGTCAAAAAGATCACCAGTATAAAAATATCGCCAGTGATAATCAAAGGACCCTAATATAAAAACATACAAACATTTATTTCATACACCTAGTAAAATATAAACGGTTAATTGCAAGATTTAGAGGCAATTGATACTCTATGAATCTTACAGTGAGGCAATAGGTATACTATTTCTAGCTCAAATATTGTGTGAAATTGCCTGATAGGTTTAACCTAAAATATCTTACCCCACAATGTCTATAATGGCTGTGTCTAAACCTGTGAATATGGAAGAAGTTTCTATTCCTCCATGCTGTGAATATGATTCGTGCAAAATTTCCTATAAAGATATTTAATTACCATCGGGGAATTTTTCTAAGCATAATTTAGGAACAGTTTCAGTTTAGTCTCCAAACAGTATTTCGTTATGAAAAAGTACAACACATTGCGAGATAAAACATCAATAATATTTACGTGAGTATGATGAATGAGCTAGGTTGGTAAAGTGTATGGGAGGAAATACCATGCGATTAAAAACCGGCAAAGTACGGGATGGCAATCATTTTTCAAGAGGAGGTCCATGTTCAAATACGCATGGTTTGGGCGCTGTGGGGCGCCCAAGTAACACAACGCCTTGAATATGGTGATGGCGTACGTTCCACATTTTGTCAAGAAATCTCCACCAATCAACTCAATAATATATAGGTGTGCAAAAATGATTACAGTGATTTTAAACTTGTGTTTTTTTTTTTCTTTGCTGTATACACTACAATTTTGAATAACTTAAATTGAACAAAAACTGTGCAAGTTTCAATTTTACATGACCACCACAGGTGGCCGAGGTCGTTAAGGCGCGGACTCGTAAGCGAAGGTCTGGGGTTCGAATCCCGCCAGGACCGTCCTCCCTGATTGAGTTTTTTTTCAGGTTTTCCTCAGTCCTCATAACTAGCAAATGCCGGGGAGGTACCGTAAACTTACGGCTGAGACGCTTCCTACCTTAAAAAATATCCTTTCCCAATTTATTATTTCATCTCATATATCATCAGTGTCCATCGCCAGCGGTGCCTCAGTAGTAAAAACGGGCGTTAAACACTACTTAACAATTCTACATGCGCAGATATTGTTTTGTAGCCATGGTAACGAAATAAACAAAACAAGACAACTCGCATGCAAAACCCTTTTTATGTCTTGGAAATCGCGAAACATAATCCAGTCCAGAGGGTGTATAGGCGAAGATTTGGTCTTAATGCTCCTTCTGGTAACAACATTCGTATGTGATACAATCAGATTCAAACGACGGGGTGTCTCTGCAAAGGAAAGACCCCCGGAGACCATGTGTCAGATGAGAATGTATAGAGAGTCAAAACAGTATTGGCGAGCAGTTTTATAAAAATCTGGGGGGCTGGCGACTCGAGAACTAATAATTCCAACAATGACAGTCTGGAGTGTTTAAAAAACATATCCAACAGAGATCATATCGTCTGCAATTGCTAAAGGCCCCTACATAAATGCAAAATTTCTCCATCGTTAGATTAATTGTCATGGTCCGGACGTCTTGGCTTTTCTCCGTTAGCCTCCGATATCCCCAGATCTGACCCCCTGAGTTTTTCTTTTGGGGGTACATAAAGATCGTGTATACGTGGCACTACTACCTGAGTTAAGACGGAGGATTATCGCAGCAGTTGGATCAGTTACACTGACAGTGCGACAAGAAATGGACTACCGGCTGGGTGTATGCTGTGTCACAAATGGATCCCATACTGAATACTTGCAATTTGTGTAATGGTAACTTCCACAGTTTTTCTACCATTTAAGTTATGATTCAAAATTATATTATATACCACAAAGATAAAACATAAGATTGAAATCACTATAGTCATTTGTATATAGGTATTCATTTACTGTAATTTTAACTTTTACTTAATACTATGGTCGCCTAACTTACAATAAATGAGTATATACAAAGCACGAGGTACATAATTTATGTTTATAAAACTGGAAACCAATCGATCGCTACTATCGTTTTTCACTTTGTTAGCCCATGCGGGTTTAATGAGAACTATCCCAATAAATTTTCGCACATAAACTCTGTCCTATAATCTTCAAGAACAATAAAGGGGAAAAAAATAGCGATCAAAAAATAAATGCTACTTTGGAAAATCCTTCCAAGATTTGCAGCAATCTCTTGCATTTGTGAGTGAGGGAGGAAAGAGAGAGAAATAAAGCGATAGATAAAAACATAGAAAAATTCATGAGACATTTGAAGAAAAGTATGAGGGTGGGTCAATAAAAACAGAGAGATGTTTTACTTACGAAGTATACTAGGCGGGGTCAAGCTAAAATGTTATTGTTCTTCTTGGAAATAATCAAATACATCAATGAATGGTCAATATTAGTACGACTTTTTCTAAGTCGTCCCAATTGAAATATATGACTTAGACCAATGTGTCTGCCAGTCCTGAATGACATGCTGGCAAGTTTTTGACATCTTCAGAACCGCCTCCACCATTTTCATTGATGAACCAAAACGCTGGCCCCGCAGCTCGCTTCTGAGAAGAGGGAGCACATAAAAGTCGCGTGGAATTAGGTCCGGGTTGTATGGATGGTGGGGCATACATTCTAAATTTTTTTCTGGATTGAGCAACAACGTTGCAAACGTGGAGGTGTGCATCGTTATGACGGAGGAGTCAACCAGGCGGGAGCAGCTCAGGTCATTTTCGTTGTTCGGGACACTCAAAACAGCCTTATAATTATCTCCATTAACCATTGTTTGCGGGGAACTTCCATGTTGATAAACCTTCCACGACAGTCGAACAACAAAATCACCATAACCTTTCCTGCCGACAGAACGACTTTCACCTTCTCTGGTTATTTCCAGACTGAGCTCGTCTGTTTGCTTCAGATATCGTAATGGTGAAGTCAAATCTCATGGAATGATAGGATTCGGGTGTATCGCTATGCTCCACTACCAGACTCTGAAAGTCACACATACACTCGCACCATCTTCTGTTCAAGCGTCAGCAATCTGGCACAGACGCGTCTTACGTGTATGCGATTGTGAAGAAGTCATTCAGGGAAATCTGTAACATGCCTGCCAGTCTATCCACCTCCATTCGCCGTTCTTCCCGAACAAAGAAGGCAACTGTATCAATCATGATCTCGTTCACTGCGGTGATTGAAATACCTGAACCGCCCTGCATTGTTGATGAAACACGGGCCCTTCTTAAACTCTTTCAACCACCGAAGTGCTTTTGATTGTGGCAGAACGTCATCGCCATATGCTTGTTGTAACATCGCGTACTCTTCAATATCACAATTCTGCAGACGGAAGCAAAATGTCAGAGCAGCGTACGACTCGTTCCGAAGCGACTACATTTTGCACAGCCGACTGGCAAACACTCGCTCTTTGCTGGTGTCCTTTATTAAGGCTTTCAATTTTTTCCACCAATCACTTTTTCTTCTCATGAAAAATTGTTTCATCCCTATATTTCTACTATATAATGAGATAAAAAACATTCTTAGTCTTTATTGATTAGCCTTCATATGATGAACTTTCTACATACATTAGCAATAACAAAGCTATTCACTTTACTCACGAAACGTAAATGTATATATAAGTAAAAAATATATTTTTATACAAGTAATATCTGCACTGTTTTAATTTGTGGTGCAAGTGATGAGAAAGGATTATTCTTGAATTATTAACAGGGGAATTGATTGATTGATTTATTTATGGACGCTCTTTAACATCTCAGGTCATCAGCGTCCCATTCAACTCAGGGCGTGAAACGGCCGACAAATTTTGCTCAGAGGCTCTTTCAGGCTTGAGGTTCTTTTTTTCGTGTCGTAAAATGTACGACACGGGATCCATTACTTTCCTTCCGAAGGAAGCCATACTTAGGATTTTTACGCCCGAAAAAATCCATCGGTCCTGGCCGGGTCCGAACACGCGTTTTGGGTTTAGGAGGCAAGTATGGTAACCACTACACCACCAGGACCGACAATTAACAGGGGAATGAAAATAAAATTGCATTAAGAGGAATGTAAAACACAAAGCATTGTCCTCTAAAAAAAACAAAAAGAAAACGTACTCTTTTAGGCAAAATAATTTGAATGCTGGGAAACTAGGCCTGGTGTAAATTTGGGAAATAACATTGAGAGATTTCTTCGTACTTTTAATAAAAAAAAAAAAGGAAAGTACCCCATGATTATAAGGAAATCATGTAACATTTATACGGAAAAACATAACACCCTTTCTTCCAATATGAAATGAATACAAAAAATGGATTAAAGCATTTTAATCAATACCAGGTCCACCAATTATTGTGATCTAAGTCTCATTTAGTCCCTTTGGAAATAATGAGACTCGCAAATATGGACGCATCAATCTTGAGCCTTCCCATACTTGTCAGGCATGCTTTCTTCAAACCCTCTCTCCAGGAGTCAGACACACATTTCAGATTTATCAATTGCAATTGCAATGTTGGTAATAAAACAACCACATTCCCATGTATACGTCCTATTCTTTTATCGAATGATTATGACATGGTGCTTACTGGTATCTACCTCTCCTCATTGTGAACTCCAAGCCATGTTTATCAACACTAGTATTCTGTGGTCAGGGTTGAGCTACATATGTAATTATAATGTTACTTGTTTACCCTTATTCAGTCCTGCATTCGTTTTTTGACATGTTCCTTGCCATTTTAAATAGACTTGAGACAGTCTGCAAATATTGCTCACTGTTAAAATGTTTGGTACCATGAAGTATGGCTTTATCAAAAAAAAGCTGCTAAAATATAGACAGGATTATTTGCATTTGTTTAAAAGTGCTAAAACAATTCGCAAATATGCAACTATTGTGTGAGAAATTTAAAACCAACACTTTGCAGGAAGTCGTACTTAGTTATTGCATTTGATTGTTTAGCAATGATCTTTACAGAATGAATCTTCTTCCTCTTCCTCTTCTTCTTCTCCTCCTCCTTACTTAGGATTTTTACGCCCTTCCTTCCCAAAGAGTCCACAAAGTACTGAAGAGTCTATGAACATAATTTATTCTTGAATGTGTAAATACAAAGAATGAATTATAAGAAAATAAAATATATAAATTTACAATGTGTTTATTGAGTTCAAGTAAATTAGAATCAAATTGAAGATGATGATTTGTTCCAGATGGAGCTTCCAAATAGGAAAGCCAAAAGCATAGACCAGACAGACCACTCATGTATACCATTAGTTTCCCTTTCAACAGCAAACTGCATAGGCTAAGGCAGGCAAGCCTCTCCTAGAATATGAAAGTATTGGTGTCTTTCATAATAATTTGCCCATGTGAATAACCATTCTCTGCTCTAATTTATCTAAAAAAATAAATACAGAAACTGCTTGGAAAACACAGAATTAGAACCTGGAATACAAATTTCTCCTTTTAAGCTCAATAAATCATGACTTGCAAGTGAAATGCAGCATCTCCCTCTCATTCAGGAAATAAAATTAAGAGTAATATTTTGCCATTATATATAGTTTATTATTATTATTATTATTATTATTATTATTATTATTATTATTATTATTATTATCCATGTTTTATGCATTTAATATACTTTTTAATGTACTATTACTGTAGCATACTCATTGTATAGATTATTGAAGTGTTTGTTGATTTGATATAACTGTGCAAGGAAAAATATCCATTAAGTGAAAACATCTGTTAAGTGAAGACCATTCGCAAAGCATTTAAATTGCATCTCATTTGTCTCTGGAATCAGATTTAAATTTCAGGAGAGGGAAGCAGGTGTTGTACACTACTTTAAATATTCATAAAAAACCAATAATAAGATATTATTTCTTGAAATTTTACATGAATAATAATAATAATAATACAAAGAGCTCACTAGGCTTAGCATGATGACACTTAGATAAAAAAACAATCCTCTAAATGAAATGCAACACTGCAATTTTGCACTGCTAAGCACTTTCACCTCTTTTCCCTTTGCTGTAACACAAAACACACCTTTTTGTCACATTTTTCTTTTCCTCCGTTGGAGAAGTTTTCCTAAGAAAATGGGTCCATGTTTTGGCCTGCATTCTAGCTTATGGTCATCCTGTTGTGGAGTATTCTGGTAGCTGTACAACTCCCAGCAACTATTGGTAATCTTATTCTGAAATAGGCGTGGTCTGTTTTTTTCTTGCCAGCAATTTTGTGATATTTTAGGAAGGAATTGAATATGCACATACCAAAAAGGTAGAATTTTTTTTTCCTACATCCTATCACTGTATGTTGCATAATTGGCATGCAGCAGTCACTGTAAATCCATCCCTCCGAACCCCTTCTGAATTTAAGGGCACATTTAGGTTTCCTGACTTCTTTTGATGCTTGACATTTTCTTCTTAGCTTACCTGGCCCTCCCATCTCAGTTTATCTTTGTTTAGAAGAGAGGAAATAAATCTTATCTTCCCACTTGACACACAGAATGTTTGCAGGCCATATTGCATGCTCTCCTCGTTTCAGGTTTGTTTTGCTTATATCAGCAGGCATGTCTTTCCAGTTCAGTCTCACAGTACCGCCGGTCCTGGTGGTGTAGTGGCAACCATATTTTCCTTCTAAACCCAACATCTCAGGTACAAACCCGGCCTGGATTGATGGATTTTTTCGGGTGTAAAAATCGTAAGTATGGCTTCCTTCGGAAGGGAAGTAAAGTCGTGAGTCCCACGTCATACATTCACGGCACAATAAAGAAGCCTGAAAGAAGAGGCCTCTGAGCAAAATTTGTCGGCCGTTTCACGCCCCGAGTAGAATAGGACACTGATGACCTGAGATGTTAAAGAGCGTTCGTATATAAACAAATAAAAAAAAATCTCACAGTACCAATTACATTTGCTCGCCTGCCCATTAGTTTTTTAAACAAATTTGGAGAGGAATACCAGTAGTTTAAAAAAAATGTGACCTTTGTATAAAAGTGTGGTTCACACATGTTTAGTACTATGTTTGTATTTGCAGGGAGACTAGGATCTGTCCATCATCACCTACATAAATTTCAAAGTAAAAGCAGTATCTACAACTGGATTCACAAACATTGTAGAATTTGATGCAAAACTTTGTGTTTAAATCTGTTGCATTGCACATAAGAAAGATGACCTCTAAATTTCATTAGGTTTTCGTCTAGAGCTATCCTAGGTGAGAAAATGCAGTTCAGAGAACTTTTGAGGTATAATATTGAACGATAGGTTTAATTTTTTTTAATTTACCATTTGGGTCTGCCTTACTATCATAAACAAAGTACAAGAAACATGATATAAGTTAGAGCCTTTCTCAATTGATGGTTTCACAAATAAAGTGGCATTTAAATGCACCTTTTTTTTCTCTAATACAGTTGGATTTTTGACTTTCGCAATTGAGACATCCGAATAACTAATGCAACGGTATGCTCAATATCATCTGATAGTTTTGAACTATTTATCACCATCTTCCTGCTTTCTTCTGTTTTCATTGTTCATTTAGTTTCTTGCATATGCATTGGTCTCACCACAGATTTTTCCAAAGAAATCTCAAGTTCAGAAGGTAGCTTTAAATTATACTTATTCAATAAAACTTTGCACTGCATACCATTGTATTCACCGAATGGGTAGATAATTGGGTTATTGTCAGATTTTGTCCAACTGCTATTATTTTTTGATTTACAGTATGAGCACGTGTAGAAGTGCCAGGTGCGCACTCATTATTGGCATTAGCATCTTCACTACTTTCATCGCAGGATTCATTGTCAGCAGCAGCACTAATAGTTTCTTCACAATCTGTTTCATCTCCACAAAAATCACTTACTCAATTATCACTATTGAACATGCTTTCTATAAATTTTCTCAATCCTTCCTCATCATTCATGCATATTGCCATGGCTACTGAGATCAGTTTCAGTACTACAAAAGAAAATGTATATTTCCTAGGAACATCTACTGGAGAGAGAACAGAACAGACAAAACAAAACAAAACTAACAAGCCTTATTCATCTGCATATCATTGTAATGTACATTGAAGTGACATCTATAAGCTGCAACTCCTATGCAATACACTCTAGCAAGTAGGGCTCATTATGTGATTCATATGCCACAACAACCTCATTTAAGTATAGCCTGTCATACCATGTGAATGGGTTAATGGAAGTGGTGGTTGGATGTCCATTGCTTGGAAGCTATATGGTTGGTACTTTGAAGTCTCCCCATCTAAGAGCAGCATGGAGGAAAAGCTAAGAAAGTGTCCTATTTGACAGATGGCAACCATTAAACAGGACAGACACACCAGGACTACATCTCCTCTAGCATTGCCATGGATGTCCTACATCATTAAGACACAGATTCTTGAACAGGATGTCTGGGGTTCGATTCCTATCAGAACTGTTCTTCCTGACCCGTTTTTTGTTTTTTTCCTCAGTCTTCATAAATGACAAATAATGAGGAGGTATTCCTAAATGTTCCTTCTTTTTAAAAAAAAAAAATTCTTTCCTAATTCTCATTTCATTTCATTTCATGTATTACCAGTGTCCACTGCTAGTGATGCCTCAGCAATGTTAACACTATTAAAAAAAAATCTCCTCTTGCTCAGGCTTGTTAGAATGTTGTAATAAATCTTATTATGTGGTTTGGTGAATTATGAATGCATGATTGAGGGATATCTTGAAGGAGCCATGTTTGCAACATTTTTGATATGATTATTACTACAGTATGAGGATACATTACAATAAAAAAACAAATATATCACAAAGTTGCATTTATTCATTTGTTTACACCTATAAATTAGTAAACCAGTGATGAAGATTTTAAAATATATATAGGATGCAAATTTAAGATTTTAAACTTTTCAGTAAAATCTTCAGAAGTTTGCAAGAGTCAAAGATGTTTAAAGGGGGTCTGCAGTCAAAGAAAACTTGAGAACCACTTATGTGGGTTAGTTCACCATCTACCTTTAGGAATAAGATGCTTTATAATCAATAATATAGCAATTATAAAATTAATGTATATACTTTAATAAGTCTCCAGGCCATTTATAATTTCTTCACGGATATAAAACAATTTTTGGCAAGGGGAAAAAAAAAACCTTCTTTTAAATGTACAACAGTTTCAATTTTGAAATGGGCGGACGGCAAATTCTTGTTAAGGATCATTCGTAAAATGTTTTGAGCACAACACTATGGAAAAAAAATGAAACATGGATTAGGACTAGATATTATTTTGGCATCAAAACAAAGGCCATCTTGGAAAAACAAAACAAATAATTCTGGGAATTTTTCACACAAAATCTATTAGATTTCCAGAAACTAAAGAAAGTGCTGGTAGTGGCAGAAATCACCAAGTTCAAAAATTGCATTTTTGAATTATTAATATCTCTAATGATAATGAAACAATTTATATCAGGAGTGGACAATGCTGAGTGGAACTAGAGGTTTGCAAACCATTATCGTTTCATTTTTAAATGATGGAAAGTAATCCAGAAACATGATAATACAGCTTCATCGATATACAAATATATTATATACTAATAATTTCTCAAATGAAAGTTACAATAAAATTTTACTGAACAATAAGAATTATATATTCTCTTTCCAAAATGTTCCTTCCAAAAATGCTGACAAAATAGATAGAAAATAATTAAGCAAATACACATGCTTTCCATATTTGATGGCTCTTTTATTTACAATTACACTATAAAAACGTTTAGAGATGATAACCTTGAACTCAAAATAAATGTATTAATTAAGATCATCAAGATAATATTATGAGTAAATGACACTGAATGATTTAAATTCATTTGCAATATGTCATAGTTAATATATCAAAATGTGTGCTATTGATAATAGGATTTCCTGTATAAAAATAATCTAATAATATATTACCTGTTTAAAACTCAGTACATTTTGTATCTGAACACATTTACCTTGAATATAAACCTAGGAAAGTACTATCAATTCTTTTAAACAACATATTCTGAAATAGTCTTACCTGATGTCAGTCATACTTTTGATAATATCAATGTCTGCAACAAATGAGTTAGAATTCATCATCAGTGTCAGAGATATATATCTTGTTGTTGTTAGTTCGCTTGCTTCTTGTTGATTCCATTTTCTTTGGTTCAACAGTGGCATCTTTACGACCCTACAGTAAAAACAAACTTAATACCATTTACTGTATCCTTAAAACTCTTGTTTATGATAAAGTATCAACTTTTTTAATTTAATAGCTAAAAGCTTCCCATTTAGAGAGGTTAAAAACAAATTTCTCAATTCAAATAAACTCAATGGCATGAATAAAAGACTCAAAAATGCTTTCTTATAGAAATGGAAAGAAATCATTGTCACATAATAAACATATTAAAAACCTCTATTCCTGCCATTCTCAATTTTCTGGGCTCAAAATAAACAAATTAAAATAAGATGATATTTCCATGTAGGACTTTATAATAAAATCAAAATAAAAACAGCTTCAATTCTTCAAAGTGGAAGAATTACTAAATATAGAAAAACCCTACAGGACCTAACAATATGGAATTCATATAGAAATAAACAGCCACAGATGGCTCAGGTCATTAAGGTACAGACTAGTGAGAGGGAGGTTTGGGTTCGAATCCCACCAGAAACATCCTCAGTTCTGATAAATGGTCAATGCTGGGGAGGTACCCTAAACTTAGCCCTGGAACACTTCCTTCCTTAAAAAATATCCTTTCCCAATTTATTATTTCATCTCATGTATCATCAGTGTCCACCGCCTGTGGTGTCTCTGTAATAAAAAAGGTGTTAGACACTATTCAAAAAAAAAAGTAGAAATAATAATCATATACACAACTTCATTCTTGAGGGAAAAAATATTATTATTCTACATTTTTCAACAAAATTGAATAATTTTTCAACAAGTCCATTTATTTCCTTATCTAGCAGAAATACGAAAAATGCCTGATATGCCATATGCTTATGATATTAGTTAATTAATCTCTGTAATTGCTGAACAGTTTAGCATTATAAAATCAAAACGTTGCCTTGGAAAACCAAAACATTACTGGCCTATGCATCCCATTTGAGAAGATTAAAGAAACCGATTTCTGAAATACAGCACTCACTGGAAAAATTCCCTTACAATGATAAAGAGAAATTTACATATAATTTGAAGTTTTCCTTCAATAAGACATTCAAGAATTCTGGAAATTATTATTGCTCATAAACTTTAAAAATTGACTTGGATAATTATGTTAATATAGACAAAATAAATAACATTACATTTATTTTAACTGAATGGGTACACTATTATGTAGTAAAAATAAAATACATTCCATTTACCCCAAGTAAAATAATTTAATGTAACTGCCCACTTTTAACTTGCACTAATATGCCTCAATATGCTTTATGTAATGGATGTCTACAGATTCAGATCCTCATCATCATCTTCATAGTACATATCAACATATTTATTTATTGTAGCAAAGCTATGACTATTAGGCTTTCTCTTCCATTTTACCAATCTAATAATAATTACACTGAGTTTCAATGACAATATTGCAATTATAACACAAACAGTAATAAGGACAATACTTGTACACATATAAACCTATATAAAACATGAAATAGAGTAAATAAATGTATCCTAGTAAACATTATAATAAAGTTAATAAAAAAAATATTAACATAATAAGAAGAAAAAAAACAATAAAAATAGTAAAGCAGTAACACTGACAACTCATATACACCTTGTAAATCATGAAAGTGGAAATAAACATATTACTAAAACATAAAATAAAAATACATTAAAACCAGTGCTCTAGTTCTGATGATATGGGCCAGTACGCCATATTGGCATAAATAAAAATCAATTGTAATATAGCATTTCAGATAATGTGAAGGGAGAAATATTAGATGAATAGTTTTAATTTTTCCTAAACTTAAATATTAATTTTTTACACTAAACTCCATTTACTTACATAAAATAAGACGGGTTTCTGCAGAATCTCTCCCATCTTCAGTTGCTCACTGAACCTCCATTACTCGAAATGATGGCTAGACACCCAGATGTTCCTGTGTTGGCATCTGTTGGCTGAAGTAGGAAATTGCTGAGCTCATCCATAGGAGGAAACTCGAAGTTCATTAGGTTCATACCAGGTAGAAAAAAATTTTCAAAATGTTCAATTCTTTTAACAGATTCCAATGTTTGAGCATCAAAAATTCAGTTGATCTAGTCAAAAAACTTAAAAATAGCAGAATTACAGCTGGAGATATAATGTTATCATTTGACGTAAAAGCCTTATTCCTGAGCATATCAACAGAGAAACTTATGCTTATGTTAAAGAAATTGCAGCTCACTTTTGGACCAAAAGTCACAAAATAAAACCGGAAATTAAACTGCTGAAACATCTTCGCAATCCAATGGAGTTATCCACTTAGGAAAAAAATTTTATATTAAAAAATAGAGAAAACCTAATGAATTTCGAGTTTCCTCCTATGGATGAACTCAGCAATTTCCTACATTAACCAACAGAGGCCACCATAGAAACATCCGGGTGTCCAGCCATCGTTTTGAGTAATGGCAGTTCAGTGAGCAATTGAAGATGAGATTCTCCGAAACGTGTCTTACTTTTATATAAGTAAGTGGAGTTTAGTGTAATAAAAAAAAAATAAATAAAAAATTTAAAACAATGTATACTTAAGTTCAGGATATATTACCACTCCATTGTCAACAGTTTCATAAGTACAATATTTATAAGTTGAAGAAAATTTTCAAAGAACATGGGATAATGTTAGCCCCAAAGAAAAGATATAATATCAAGAATTTATTAGGTTCCTGTGTAAAAGACTCCATACAAACAGAACAGAAATCAGGAATTTATATAATAAAATGTGCAGATTGTGAGCAGAGCTACAATCTTTGCAAAACAAAGGGAAATTTAGAAATTATTTGGCTTAAGCAGGTGGATAAATCAGCAGTAGCAGTTCACTTTTGGAGCAAAAACCATGAGATAAAACCGGAAATTAAACTGTTAAACATCTTCACAACTCAACAGAGCTATCCACTTGGGAAAAAATTTTCATATTAAAAAATAAAGAAAACCTAATGAACTTCGATTTTCCTATGGATGAACTCAGCAATTTCCTACTTCAGCCTACAGATGCCAACACAGGAATATCCAGGTGTCTAGCCATCGTTTCGAGCAACAGCTGTTCAGTGAGCAACTGAAGTTGGGAGAGATTCTGCCCAAATGCATCTTATTTTATGTAAGTAAATGGGGTTTAGTGTCAAAAATAAATACATAAGTTTAGGATATATTACCACTCCATTGTCAACAGCTTATGGAACCAGAATTATTGTGGGTGGGTTATTTTGGATATTGGTGGGGATTTACTTTGTGACATTTTAATCAGACGATTAGATGTTCTTGTTTTGCCTCAGCTCTTGGAGTCATGAGTTCAATGCTTCCTAACTCTCTGGTTTCAATACAGGGGATAGGGATCTCAGGGGAATTTTGAACTGTTTTTAATGACTTGAAGTCATTAGGGAGGAAGGGGATAGTTCACTGTAATAATGAAATTCGGCTCTGGTTGGACATTTAATTTATTTGACAATTTGGAAGGTTCTGGAACTTGCAGTGCTTTTGCACATTATAATTTGCTGTATTCACTCATGTAGTTATTCACTTTAACACAATTGTGACAATTCTTACTATTATGCTTGCACTGCCTGACTGACTCTCACTGATCAAACGATTTACTTTGACTCTTTGTGACGGTTTAACTATTCTACTATGATACTGAATAATTGATGAGTGATGCAGATACTGACTAATTGCCACTCTTGCTACTACCCTTACTACTGTCACGACTCTTACTGTTACTGTTACAACTGCTTCCTCTCATGAATGCCTAAAAACTTAACTTCTTATAGTTAATATTAAATCTCTTATGCAAACTCGCTCCTCCCTCGTGAAAATTTAATTCCTCTAAACATTATTAAACTTGGCTCCTTCTAGAACATTATTGGATCACACAAGTGCATGGTATATTACAAATTTGCTTTTATTAGTCGGATTTTTTAAATATGTTGATTGGTTAAAGTTTCTTGGATTTATCAGGAAATATACATTTTCTATTCCCATGCTATGGAAAAAAGAAATATCTACCTTTTACTAGATTCTTGCGATAAAGAACATTTCTGCAATATATGCGGTCTCCCTTTGAAACAGCTAATATCATGGTTTCTGTGAAAACATGTGTTTCTGTATGCGAAATTTGCTTTTGACAGCAAGTACAATCAATCATATTCCTAGCCATTGACAGCTTAATGGCATATGGCACCTTAGTACAGGTGCGTCTGTCTGGGAAGGTTTGACAGAATAATTTTAAGAAAAGACCCTTTTCTCAAGTAAGGCTAATGTTCTCCGACAAAGACAGTAATTCCATTACTTTTACAAAAACATAACAAAGACATATATGTCAATCATGGTATTACAGAAAGATAACTTGAATATTACTTATTAGTAAAGAGACATATCTATATACATACATACACTAATACATATATTGGGGATCCTCCTTTTAATTGTAATATTAAAATCCTTGATTACCAGAAACAAGATACAATCATTATTATAAAAGCTGTCAGAAGCAATTATAGTTAAATAGGAAATTTTGAAACAGCATTTCCTGCTTCAAAAGGAAGAACTCAGCAATTTCCTACTTCAGCCTACAGATGCCAACAATGGAACATCCTTTGTCTAGCCATCATTTCGAGCAATGGCCGTTCAGTGAGCAACAGAAGATGGGAGAGATTCTGCCGAAACGCATTTTATTTTATGTAAGTAAATGGAGTTTAGTGTCAAAAATGAACACCTAAGTTTAGGATATATTACCACTCCATTGTCAACAACTTCGTAAGTACAATAGTTTTAACTCTCATTGTTGTTTTAGTTTACATGAATTTTTTACTAATGTGTACTATTTTGATTATACTCACATGTTTTTCAATTTTATTATTATTTATTGTTCTTTTATTCCCTTTGTTGAAAACTTATTGATTGTTCGTTTTTCTTGGAAAAAAACTATGGACAGCTGCTTCAAGAATTGACATTCCTGACTACTGTATGTGATTAATAAATGATTAACTGACATCTTTGTTATTTTAAACTATGACACAATCACTTTCCCTTACTTCCTGGCCATGTATTGATAAGCTCCAGTCACATTGGAAAATTTAAATGCGTGGCAGAGGAACTGATAAGAAAGTAGATGAGGGATGCTTCACTTTCTATTTTGCATTATGTTTTATATAGGCATTAATATATAATTTGACTGTGCTAAAGTTATTCATGTTTTGCTATTGTATCATTTATCATTGTAATATAGCAGTTAAATAGAATGTTAAATTAAAAAAAATTTATATATGAAAAAATTTAGTCACATTCAAAATTAGCAGGCCGTTTTCCATATAAATTGTCTATTTTCACCAAAAACAGCAAAATCATTGCGGGCCAGTGTAATTAGTAAAATCCCAATTACACATTGAAGTGCATACGTATTTCTTTGTATACACCTATTTCAAAGCAATTTAAACTTCTTTCCTAAGGGAAAGCTTATAGATAAAAAAAATTGTAAGATTTCAGAAACAAAAGAAAACTGAACAAATTACCACATTGAGTGCTTTATCTAAAGATAGGATCTACAAAAAGTTCACTTACTTCCCCAATTGAATAATAAATTTCAAAAAAAATTTACTCAGTACAATATTATATTGGCTTCTCTAAATAGATACAGTGTTGGGAAATTGTTGAAACTAAACAAAGGATGGCAGACTCAAAGAGGAAGTGTCAGGAATATATCAGATAAACTGCAAGGTCTGTGAAAAAGCATACACCAAAAAAAATAAGAGAAACATAGATATCAGAATGAAGTAACAAATAAGAAACATTAGACACAAATAGATAGAAAAATCAGCTGTAGCAGCACATTTTTTGAATGAGCATAATGAAATTGATAAATATATTAATTTACTGAGAGCTGTCCAATTTCCTACAGAATTGAGCATATGGGAGAACATCTTCATTAAGTAAAATGAACACAGACTTATGAACTTTGAAATTCCGGAAGAGGACAACATTCTGTATAAGTTCTTTCATATATCACTATAGTCCCTTACAGGTAACTGTCTCTCCAACCCAGCACAACTCCTTAGTCGTGTCATTTGACAATGTGAACAAAGTATATCAGATAAACTGCAAGGTCTGTGAAAAAGCATATACCAAAAAAATTAAGAGAAACATAGATATCAGAATGAAGTAACAAATAAGAAACATCAGACACAAATAGATAGAAAAATCAGCTGTAGCAGCACATTTTTGGAATGAGCATAATGAAATTGATAAAGATATTAATTTACTGAGAGCTGTCCAATTTCCTAAAGAATTGAGCATATGGGAGAACATCTTCATTAAGTAAAATGAACACAGACTTATGAACTTTGAAATTCCGGAAGAGGACAACATTCTGTATAAGTTCTTTCATATATCACTATAGTCCCTTACAGGTAACTGTCTCTCCAACCCAGCACAACTCCTTAGTCGTGTCATTTGACAATGTGAACAAAGTATATCAGATAAACTGCAAGGTCTGTGAAAAAGCATACACCAAAAAAATTAAGAGAAACATAGATATCAGAATGAAGTAACAAATAAGAAACATCAGACACAAATAGATAGAAAAATCAGCTGTAGCAGCACATTTTTGGAATGAGCATAATGAAATTGATAAAGATATTAATTTACTGAGAGCTGTCCAATTTCCTAAAGAACTGAGCATATGGGAGAACATCTTCATTAAGTAAAATGAACACAGACTTATGAACTTTGAAATTCCGGAAGAGGACAACATTCTGTATAAGTTCTTTCATATATCACTATAGTCCCTTACAGGTAACTGTCTCTCCAACCCAGCACGACTCCTTAGTCGTGTCAGTTGACAATGTGAACAAAGTTCACGAAACATGTCCTGAATTTTAGTAATTTAAAGAGTGAAATACTCAACAGTGTTGAATATTTTAGCCATTTTAAATTTTTAACTTTCTCTTGGGAAAGAAGTTTTAACTGGTTTGAAATAGGTTTATATAAAGAAATTACTTATGTTTTGCTGTGTTGATTCCTATTGAGTTTTATATTGCATACTTTTACATTTACTTTACTCTCCACACTATTTCCTCTTTCTCAATGGTTACATGCAACGTTACTAAAGAGATAAAATCTATCTCTATAGATTTCAATACTTACTTCCACTGCTGCTTATTATTCCCTTCTTGAACACAAAACAGGATTATCAAATCGACTCACTAGATAATTAAGAACAAAACAGGAGCTTACAAATGATATCTTCTCTCTACCACTGCTAGCTTAGCACTCCTCCCTACAGTTAATTTCAAAAACCAATACTTTATCTATAACCCAACTGAATGAATATTTTAGTTAAATTTATAAGATCAGCAGTATTCAGATGATGCAAATGCTTTTCAAACCCTTTATTAATGTAAATATAAAACTTAATGCTTTACTTGGAGAAGTTTAACTAAAGAGTAATTATTTTAAGTAATAGTTTTAAAAATGTTTAAGAAATTATTTTCTAATACTCTTCAATATTATGCAATGATTCTGTAACACAAGTATGTCAGTGATATATTTAAAATATCAAGGCCATTCTGTAAAAAAACTATTATGGATCTTTATAAATCTGCTAAATGCTTGATTATGCATACTCAAATTTTATTTCTCTCAATATATTTTGAACTAAATTTGCTCAGATTCAAAACTATCTATGGAAAAATTCTTTAATTACATTGATTTTTGTATTTTTCTGAACATTTGAATAGCATTTAAAAAATGTAAATTTAACACAATATTTAACATGAGTCTCCATATTATTGTCTTTTGATCCATTTATTTTCATAGCTTTACTGCCCTTCTAAATCAAAAGGGTATATCTCAATATTAAAATTACTTTATTGAAATGTTTAACACTTTGATTATTAAAATGAATTCAAGATTTGTTTTATGCATTTTTTAAGTTGTAATATACGTTTTAGGCACAAAAGGAAATATGCCTCATTTACTCAGCAACATTGTTAAAGACACTGAGATACAGCTAAAGTTAAAGCCTCTGCTGATTCAAAAGCCATTTCTAATGGAACATGTGATTCCAACAATATTTCTTCTCTGCCACTACCATCAATGTCAATCACAATTATAGCCTGAAATACAAGTTCAGTTTAATCAAGGTCCTTTGTTCCCTTCATGATTGCAAAATTTGTGGCCAGCGCAGTATATTTATTAAGGAGTTTATGAAAGACTTTAATGTTCAATAGTCATTGTATGCCTGTTTCACTCAGAAAATATCTCAGGGCTTACACACCATTACACTATTTGAAATCACTACCAATCCTATAACTCCATTACGTGTATTGCTAAAAGTTTTTTTGTTATTTTTCAATGACTTTACTATCTACTTTTATTCTCAGTATTTTACCTCTTAGAATGTCACCTCCAAGCTGTACTAACTGCCTAAGCTTGGAGTTTCAATAATGGCTTCTGCTTTCCTGTTTAGAAAATAGTCTCCATGAATTTCTGGCATTGTAAATGTTTTTTTCCCATCTTCCCTTCAGATCCTGTATCTTTGGTAGAAGCTAAATTTCTGGGCTCGTTTGATAGGAAACTGGTTTGGAAATCACATATAGCACAAATAAAAGCACAATGTAAGCATTTCCTAATAATTTAAGCATTTAACATGTTATTTTTTTTGGGAAGCATGCACTTCTAGGCCTATGGCCATGTGCACCATCCTCAACCAATGTTTGACAATTGTTCAATGTAATTTTTTGGTGTATTGATGGTGATCAAAGTTAAACAAAACAGTTGGTTATTGTCAACTTTGAGCGTGGGTGCTAGACCGATCAACACCAGTGATTGCGGTCCAGTTACACAAAATGGCTTCTCATTCCAATTTTTTGAAGGTGCTGAGGACAAGATAATATACCTTTATTACTTAAATCCGGATCAATGTCAAAACCGGGTCGTTGTGGAAAGAGGTGATCCTTTTGAATCGTATGGGGACAGGAAATTTGAAGAAAAATTTTGACTATTAAAGTATACATTGTGGTGGCTAGTAAAATAAAATGACTGAGAGGTTAGAGTTTCCTATTAACTGCAATCACCATTTTTCCCATGAATACAATTTTAACAACTTTGAGATCATATGCTACTGGAGCTTTTAATATTGTGACTGGAGATATTTCTAGCATCCACCCAGCAATGGCCTTGCATATTATCAGTGATGTGTCAGAAATAATTGCTTCTTTTTGTCCACAATTTTTATCATTCCCATTGAGGGCAGAATTAAGATCTGTGATGGATGGATTTCAGTTGCTGTCAGAACTACAGACTGTACACATCAGGATTCAGTCTTTTGAAGGAGACAATGCAGAACTGTTCCATAACAGGAAGTCCATATTTTTCTTTTAGCTGCAGAATTAAGATTGGCAACAAAAGCCAGTTTGCAAATTTTGTCAGCTAAGATCTTTACAGTTTTGCAAAAGAAAATATTACTTATATGAAATATTTTTATGTCAATAAAGCTGGCATATGTCACACAGAAATAGAACTAAAGAAATGTTTTAATTGTTCTCTATACATTCCTAGTACAAGAGAAAACTATTCATTTTTACCATTCCATGACAGATATTTGAGAAGTTTTGAATAGCTGGAATTTCCACTGTGAAATAAGGAGACAATGCAGAACTGTTCCATAACAGGAAGTCCATATTTTTCTTTTAGCTGCAGAATTAAGATTGGCAACAAAAGCCAGTTTGCAAATTTTGTCAGCTAAGATCTTTACAGTTTTGCAAAAGAAAATATTACTTATATGAAATATTTTTATGTCAATAAAGCTGGCATATGTCACACAGAAATAGAACTAAAGAAATGGTTTAATTGTTCTCTATACATTCCTAGTACAAGAGAAAACTATTCATTTTTACCATTCCATGACAGATATTTGAGAAGTTTTGAATAGCTGGAATTTCCACTGTGAAATTTAGCATAATATAACAAATTATTATTGAGGAAATCACTCAAATTTCACTAATTTTGTTCCACTTACTTGGACATGTTTCAAAAGCTGTTGCTTCATCTTCAGCATGATTCCACTGCCTGTTTCCCAGCATGTCGCTCTGTGGATTTTATGAACTTGGTAATGAGGTTACTATTGTTTGGGAGATCAAAGTTAACCAAATTATCCTTGTTTTTGTTTATGAATATATTTTCCCACACTGTTAATTCTATGGGTTTTGAAGAGCTTTTACGAGTTTTGGTTTCTTTTGGAATTCCTGGTTCTTTTGCCAGAAATGGTCTGCTATTGCTGATTTTTCTGTGTGTTTATATTTTACATTTCTCATGTGTTCCTTAAATCATATGGTAATATTTCTTTTTGTTTAGCCTAAGTATTTCATATTGCAGTCTTTGCAACTGATTTCATAAATGCCTGACTGTTTTCCTGGCAGAATTTTGTCTTTTGTATTGGTTTTTATAGTAATAGCAATAGTAAATGGAAAATGGAAAGAAAATGCAATAAAACTTTTTAACCTACAAGATAGCACTGTTAAATTCACAATGGAAATAGAAAACAACAAGGTTATCTCCTTTTTGGATATAAAAATTATAATAATTTAAATAAAAAAAAATTTAAAAACCATATTTTTATTTTCTTAATTATAAATGAACTAAAAAGTATAAAATAATCCATCCTAGTCAAATGTAGATTTATAACCCCATGCAAATTCATAATCTCATAAACTTTTTTAGAAAGATTCTGCCAAACGAAACACGTGCGGAGCATGCAATAGTTTGTTTGAACCTTTTTGTGTGATTAATTTAAACTATAAATTCCCTTAACAGTAATTAATTTTATCTATTGCATGCGCCCCATGCTTTTCATTTGAAAGAATTTTTTTACAAAAATTTTAATTCAATTATAATTAAGGAAATAAAAACATGGTTCTTAAACATTTTTTTTATTTAAATTATTTTCTACTTTTCAGTCTTGTGTGCATGTAATTTTGCAATCAATATTAGATATCTCGATTAAAAATTGAGCAACTTTTAGATTTAGTTCATTTTGTTTTCTCTTGATCACATCTAAAATAGAAAATTGTTTTATCTACTCCATTGACATATTGAAACAGTTGATTAATTATTGTTTTTTTAACTAAAAACAAAATACAGAATCACAAAGTTAATTTTGAAAATTTTTATTTCATTGTGAATACATTTGACTCAGATCCTCAATATAGAAGTCAAAATCTTGGATAATATATGTAACTCATTATATTATATTAAATATAATATTCATTCAGTAGTTATTTACACAGTTGAAATTATTAATACATTATTAATGCACATGTTACACATTAACACTAGCGCAATTGAATTTATGTAATAGAAATCAAATTAAATGTTATTTGATAGGATTTAATTGTAAAGATTTAAATTTTATGTTTTTATTTGAAAAGTTGCCATGGCGACTGTATTGTTATGAAAATATTTAGCATGTCGTTGCCCGTCATTAGCGAATCGAGAAGAACATTTTTCCATCGTCCCAGTTGATAGCACTTGAGCCATGCATTTCTTGGAATTTGCACATTCAACATCACGCTGTTTATTTGAATAGTTGCCATGGCAACTGTATTGTTATCAAAATATAACAAAAAGAATTCTAATCATTTTAGATTGAAATAAATTGTTGAAATTAAATATAAATCAAGTTACACTATAAATTTTATTGTACTGATAAATATAATAGTCATCATAGTAACTGCTCTTATTTTTAAATAAAGATTATTATAAATTTAATTTTTTATGCATAATTAATGAAACTACTAAATTGTGTTGTTACTATTCAATCTTACTCTTTAAAACTTTCGTGTTTCATATTGCCCTGCTTTACTTTTAAAACTGCGGAACCAATATTTGGAACCGTGGAACCATTGAACCATGATAATTATTGCATTATATTGTATTGTCATCCATTTCTGACCTATGTGCAAATTTTCAAGTCCCTATCTCATTTAGAAGTGCATGAAAAATTAATTACTAAATTCCACCCGAACAGACAAGAAAACGAGTTAATATAAAATTTGAAAAAAAAGGCAATAATCTGGAATTTGGCATAATCAAAAAAGATACCCACAGAGATAATTATATAAAAAAACTACATCTACAATCCAAGAAAACATAAACTTGCCATAATCAAGTCTCACATTCAGATTAACAAACCTGCCAATAAGCAAAACAGAATACAATTCGGAGTACCATAAAATTGTAGATATAGCACAGAAAAATGGCTATACAACAGATGTGGTCAATAACAAAAATTTAAGAAACAAAAACAAATAAAAATGTCAACACACTAAAAGGCTATAAAGGAGATCATATAAGAAATTCACATTCCACCCATGGGCACACTAAAAATTGCAGAAGATTTTTAGAGGCAAACGTCATTTTGGCTCCAATAAACAAATGTAGTTTAAAAAACCTCCTAAAAACCAACACAAAAGACAAAATTCTGCCAGGAAAACAATCAGGCATTCAATTCAGGAAAACAATAAGGGAAGGAAACAGTAGAATCATGCTGTATATGAAGGCAACAGCCTTTGAAACATGATCATGTAAGTGGAATTTAATTAGTGAAATTTGAGTGATCAATAATAATTTGTTATAAGACATTTCAGAGTTTCTATAAATTCTCATTTATGTTGTATCTGGTTGAAATGAAATGTATAAATAAACAAACATGTGTGTATGACTCAAAAAATGTATAATGAACTTTGTATATTAATCATAAAAATTATTCATCTCTATCATGGTTGTGGGACACCAGTGATTGCTAAGTGCCATAAACATAGGCAATATTCCTCCCATTAATATCAATCAAACTGTTATTCCCTTCACTGATTCTGCAAAAAAAAACCTTGCAGTTATTACAGATATTAATCTCTGTTGAAAAAAAGCATGTATCTGAAACCTACCGGAAAGTAAATTTTCTAATCCACATCTTTAAAAGATTAAAAGTGTCCCTAACCAGAACCTTAACAAAGATCTTTGTGCAATCACTGGTGATGCCTCACTTCGGCTACCAAGATTTTCTGCTCACAGACTTTAACCCTAACCTAATACAAAAACTACAGCATGTTCACAATATGTGCTTTGTTACATCTGCAATATGTGTTTGTTCAATCATATAACACCCTCCCTCAATGTGCTCTCTTGTTTCTACTTGATAGACCGAAGAAATACTCATTGTCTCACACTACTTTTCAAAATTATCCATATATCTTCTCCACCTTATCATTTTCAAAATCTATCTTCCTCTCATAACCTTAACACATGTTCTGAAATCTGGCACATGCTATTATTAACATTGCACCAAACATCATTTTACTCAACATCATTTATCATAACCACTGTCCCTCTATGGAATGCATTGCCACAGATATCAAAGACTGCCAAATTTAGGAACTTCATTTAAGAATTTGTTTAATATTATAAGAAATAATCTATTACCCCAGATTTAGATTCCTTATGTTACAATACAGGTATTTGTTTGTTTATGCTGCTGTAGAATTATTCATTCTATTAGTATTATCATAATCAACTACTACTATATTCCTATTACCTTCATATTATAGTTAGGATTTTTAATTTTATATTTTGCTCATATATTTACTTCCACTTTCATGATTTATATAGGTTGATATATGTACAAATTGTCAATGTTTGTCTTGTTACATATTATTGTTCTTATTATTTTTTCTTTTTAAGTTAATAAAATTGGTTTATATGTGTACAAGTATTTTCCATGTTAGTATCAACGGACTGTAATATTGTCGCTATAGCTTAGTGTAATTATTATTAGATTGGTAGAGCAGAAGAGAAGGCCAAATGGCCTTAGCTGTACCAGAACAAATAAATAAATAAAACACAAAAGAGAATATTTTCTATAGAAAATGCAAATAATAAATATTGTTCTATATTCCTATCAAGAATGCAAAATAAAAAAAATTCTATAGAAAATGCAAATAATAAACATTGTTGTGTAAAAAATAAATCAAATTTATTTGCTCTTTTGTATAAAATTTTAAAATAGATTAAAAAAAATACTAGTTTATATATTTTAAGCCGAAGTCTGAATCCAAATGTGGCCAAGCACAACAACATAATGGCATAAAAGATATTCCACAGATTTATTTATATTAAAACATTGGTAAATATTTTTTCTCATTTCAGAGAGAGCTCCAGGAATATGGAAACACTCAGACTCAATTGCCTATATCTCAAAAATGATTAACCTGCACAAAAAAATACAGCAGTAGTTCTATTACCTAAGTTTTCAATAATTGAGTCAAATTTGTAACACTTACATTGACGGAGTCGAACTGGAACTGAAGATGGGAGCAATTAGCTCCAGAAACTTAGTTTTCCTCTTTAAACTATTAGTGATGTAAGTGTTACAAATTTGACTCAATTATTCAAAACTTATATTAAACATCATTGTTACAAACGTCCACCATATTTAACTAGTTCTATTACCTGTTCAAATGAAGGGAAAAGAGTTCATTCTAACTTTATCAAGTAAAATAATGTTTGAGAACAAAGTGACATCTTCTGGCTCCAAAAGCTATATGAAGTCTCTGATGATTTAAGAGCCATTTCTAACAAAACATGTAATTCCAACATTATCTCTTCAACTGCTAATACTGCCCATGTCACCAACAATTGTAACCTCTCACAGAAGGTCAGCAATTCCATAATACCATGTATATATTGAAAAGCTGTAGCCTACCAATAGGCATCAAGAAAATGGTATAGTAATATTAAAAAGTAAAATACAAGAATGAATATCAGCTGCTAATTCCAATGGGTTCTGCACCGGATGATTAACAAAAAAAGTTTAAAATTTCATAAACAAAAAAGAATTAAACACATTACAACTTTGAGTGATTTAACAGAGGAAAAAACATTTAAAAAGTTTACTTACCACCCAGCTAATAAGAAATTTCAAAAAAATTTTCAATCAGTGCAATATCATCTTAGCATCTCAAAACTGATACTGTGTAAAAAATTATTGAAATTAAACAAAACAGATTCCAGGTCCAGAGAGAAAAAATCTAGAATTTACCAGAGTAATTGCCAGAATTGTGAAAAAATGTAAGTAGGAAAACAAAGCAAAATATAGATAATAGGTTGAAGTGAAGTAAAGTGATTGGAGAAACATCCATTACAAACAAATAGAAAAATCAGTTGTAGCAGCACATTGTTGGAATGAAAACCATGAGATAGAAAAAGGCATCAAGTTAATAAAAAAGGGTCAACAATCAAAAGAATTAAACACATGGGAAAAGATTTACATAAAAAAACATGAGCTAAACTTCATGAATTTTGACGTTCCAGAAGAGACAGTTCCTTATTCAAGTTTATCAGAAGACCACAGAAGTCAACTCAGATGCCTATCAACCTAACTTCTACAAATGATCCAACAGTTGTTTGTAACAGCTGAGGATATGTATCCACGAAACATTTCCTGAATAAATCTCCAATAGGTGAAGCTATAAAAAAAGGTTCTAGATAGCTCAACTCAGAAGAGACTATTAATGTGTGTTTCACTGGTTAGATTACAAACTAAATTAAATATGAATATTAAGTTTTTTGTGTAACTTTTGTGTTTGTTTTATTTGCATAAATCTAGTTATTGGAACAGCTTTACTCCATTTCTGCTGAAACAACTTAAATAAGGCATCATAGCTTTTTAAAACTAGACTACTTCATGCTTTTTCCTTTCTATAGCCGATGGAGACTGAAATAGATTGTTTTTGTTTTTAATGATGTCCCTAACTGTTGTGATACCAACACTAAATTCATTAGCCAAGTTAACCACCAATTAGTTAAATATGGTAGACTTTTGTAACAGTGATGTTTAATATAAGATTTCTGAGTTGAATTTTTAACACTAAAATCACTAATCGTTTAAAAAAGGAAAACTATTAGTGATGTAAGTGTTACAAATTCAAAAAACTTAATCATTCAAAAAACTTAACCACCAATTCATGATTATCAAATGTTTTAATTATTTTCACTTTCATTTCTATTTCTAAAAATTTGTGTTTTCACTTAGCTTCATGGTGAAGGCATCTTGGCACAAAATTGCTCAATGGTGAAAAGCTGGTTTACAAGTTAAATGTTACAAATTAAAAGGAGGGTGATTGTAAAATGATTTTCAAGTTTACCATTATGCAACAGCCTCAAGTTCCCTTGTTAGACCCATAATACTGAACCACATTGATGAAATTTTATTCACAATTTCACAAAAAAGTATGAGCAAAAAGACCTTGTACTTCTCGCTTTTAATTAAGCAAGATCTTGTTGCTTAATTAAGAGGTGAATAATCAACTGCACTGAATTTCCTATCATATGTCCATGCCTGTATAAGTTAAATTTCACTCAAATCCCAAATTTGGCCACCACAGGTTATAGGCAAAATTTGTCAAAACGGAATGATTCATAATATGAGATAATATATACCTCCACACCGCATTCTTACTTTTACAACTACATTCAAGTAACTAATTAGCTTTTTTTTTTGTCATGGCACCACAAACCTTAAGATCTATGTACCAGATAAAGGATGATAGACGATAATAGGCTGAATGAATTCAAGGAACTTTGTGGCCCAAGTTTCCCAAATGTCACCTAAAGAACTGAGAAATAAACTGCTGAAAAAAATCTCAATCAAAAAACTAACTTAACTAGGAATTAAATTCAGGCCCACTGCATGAAAAGCGCAATGACTATGGGTGGTCAACTAATATGTTTAGTTATAAAAGTATTAAAACATTTAAAATGTTTTGAGTTGAACTTTAGCCTGGCTGAAGATGGGAACTAAATGTTCTCGAAACCGGTTCCCTACATTTATGAAAAGTAAGTGAAGCTTTAAGATTGTGTAGTTCAACTGAATCATACAATGATATCATTTAAAATGTGTTTTTTGTACTTAGTATTCTTACAGGAAAGTATAAAAAAAATTTAATTTTACTCCAATTCTTAGAAATTTTAAGTGCACAAGAACTATTGGACAGTTCTGCACATAGCATGTTTCTCCTTTCCATGGAATTCTTAACACTGAACACCTTAACTCATGTTAAATATTAGTCAAATACACAGAGAGAGATAATATTCATATAGTTTGGATAAATTAAGATAGAAAGTATCAACTAATATACCTTGGCCCTGGAGTTGGATGTTCCTCTACTACCTCTTGGTCCCCTGCTGCCTCTGCCCCCACGAGATCCACGACCACGTCCACCATGGCCTCTAGGAGAGGACGAATCAAAATCCATTGTTTCCTGCAGTATTTCAATATCAGAGTCACTGTTTGCATTCTTGCTTTTGTTTTGGGACTGTCCCCGAGAAGGATTACACAACATCTTCTTGTCCTGTAAGATAAATGATTTTTAGTGGCAGTTAGATGCATACCTATATTAATCAAAAACTCTTTGGTATGAAAATTGCATTAATGTTAAATGCCAATTTCAAAACACTTTCACAGATTATTTGAGTGTTTAACTTAGTATCATCAATATTATCTACCCCAATATTACATAGTTGCACACCTTTATATCTACTACATGTAAAACTTTCAAGAAAAATCCAAAAGCTATTTCTTAAAATTAAGAAAGCAGCAATAACCAAGGGATGCAATAAATTTAAAAGCTGCAGAGGTCACATAAGCACTTAAAGTGTCCCTAGCAATATATTTGCAATATCAGATGTTCATATAATTTGTGAGGCTATTCAATAAAGAATAATCATAATTTTACATACTTTCTTGCACTAAAATTTAACTTTATATTAATTTGTTAACTTAATGCTCAATGTACACATGATATCAGTTTCATTTTTGTCACTTCCAGTTTCTGCATGTGAGAGTCATGCAAGTTGAGAAATGTTCAGTTCTACCTACAACAAAATGGAGGTGACATGAGATGAACAATATGCTGCTCTGAAATTCTGCTTTCATCTCAACAAATCTTCAGCTGAGGCCTATACAATGTTACAGGAGGCCTATGGAGAGTTTCTTCTTCCCTATATAACAGCTCAAAGATGGTTTAAAATGTTTAAAGAGGCAGGTAATTAATTTCAAAGGAAGATGGACTCAGAGCTCCAGCTTGTGCTCTAACAGAAGAAAACATTAACACTGCTGCTTCCATTAAGAGAGAGGATCATCAAATGACTTTAAGAATACTTTCAGAAATTTTGAAAATTTCACTGGGTGTCACCCATACATTGGTAAATGAAAAGTTGCACATGAGACATGTTTGTACATGATGGTTCCAAAACAACTGATTCCCAAACAAAAGGATGTTTATGTGCAGGTTTGCAATGTAGTTAAAATGGATGTTACAGGAAGATTAGGAGTTTCTTTCAAAGGTAATCACTGCTGATGAAACTTGGCTACATCACTTCAATGTGGAAATCTTTATCATCGCCAACACCAAAAAGATGTCCTGAAATCTCTGCAAGACCATATCATACCAAAAGGCCACATTTCCATGCAACAAGTTGGATGCTGCACCATGATGGCTGGCTGCACATCATAAAAAATGTTGTGAAGCATGTCCTTGACATTCCCTTTAGTCCAGATTTAGCTCCTTATGACCTTTTTCATTTTCTCCAAATTGAAGAAATACCCACAAAGGAAGCATTTTCCATCATCAGAAGTAGTGATGAAGGCTGTGGAAGCAATTCTGAAGAACCTGGCAAAAATTATTTCCAGCATATTTCTTAAGATGAGCAGAAATGCTTGGACTAGTAAATGGCATCCAACTGGGATTATTTGAGAAAGATCGCCAAAAGTATGAGGATGAGTAAAGATATGTTGTCAAATAATTATGCCCATTCTTTTTTGAAGAGCCCTTGTACTTAACACAAAAAGAAATAATGGTAAAAACTGCATTATGTTTGTGTATGTGTGCACTTAAAAATAAAGAGAAAGAGAAAAAGCAAATAACTCATGTATACAATAATTTTATTTTCTTTTATTCCATTGCTAATGATTTGTGTTCCAAAATGATTTGCTGTGCAGCTGTAGTAGAGGCATTATCTACAATCTTGGATAAAAAGCCAAACTTTTGCCTCAGTAAAAAGCATCAGAAGTTAGAGCAAATGGAAAATAATTATACTATCCTCATTTAATGAAAAATCAAAGTGACTGAATGGCTACCTAAATACCTAAAATGGTGGTTACATCCTGTTCATGCAATTTTGCTTAGGTGTCAAATGAAATTTATTTTTAATTTGCTCACTCAGGGTTGCAGCATCGATGGTTCAAGGATGAATAAGAACAAGACATGGCAGGAAACATGTTATCAGCCATCTGAGCATTTCATTTCATTGTTAAAATTAGTGAGATTTTTCATGGGCTTAAAATTAATTGCTTTAACAAGAGAGTTAAAAAAAATTTGTGTCCTGTTATTGCCAATGCTTTAATGAATGATTTTATTTTAAGCATGACATAGAAAACCCTTTGTTGTATATATCCCAATGCTAGTTATGTGCTTTAATATATTTTTAATGTTGTATTGCTGCATTACACTCTTGATGTAGGCTCCTTATTTTATAGGCAATTTTCACTTAATTTATAAATTATACTTTGCTGTATTGTTGAACAAAATAGAATGCATTTACAAATCACTATCATATATTGGAAATTTAACTTTCCTTGGACAGCCACATCCTAAGTATTTTCTCTTTCAGGACACTTCAAGTCCAAAAACTTGTCTGGGCATTAATGGAAAGGTGCCAAATTTATAAACTTAAGTGAAGAATCTTGGCAATTTTATCCAAATTATCCAACAAGAGTTCATGAATACTTTAAAAAAAATATACCTCCTGGATCTCAGATTCAGTATTCTGCAGCCTTTGTTGACGGAAGTTTTCTAATTCTTCATCCAAATTATCCAATGATACCTTATGCTTTAATAGATGATCAATAACACGCTTCATTTGATAACTGCAAACATAACAACATAAAATGGGAATAGATTACTAACTCTGTAATAAACTATGTATATACATGTAATTAAGATATTAAAATAAGTACTATACCCAACATCATTTTGGCAGAAGTCACCAAATAAAAAATTTGCTATTTTGAGATATTACTGCTATGCGCAGCCATAACTCATAAAGTGATATTCGTGTGCATTTCCATGCAACAGTATTCTCATTAATTCAGATTTTACATCTTTCAGTCAAGCACAAATCAGTAAAATTGTTAATATCAAAAAAACAATTTTAGACTTAGTGATTTCTATCAGATCAACAATGATATATAATAATTACTTTATATTTTATTTAAATTACATATTTTTAAATAAAACAATTCTATTCCACAAGTTTATCACAGTTTATAATGAAAAATTCAACAGTCAGCTCATACAACAGGAGGAGAGCTATTTCTCTCTTGTATCTAAATTTACACATAAGTACGCACACACATTCTGAAAAATGAGGTAGCAAAAGGATCATCAGCCATAACATATCAGATGCACGATTTTTTCCTCCAATTTTGAAAATAAAAACTCAGGATGCATAATTTACATGCGCATAAAAATTTAGGGGAAAAAATCGGGGCTTTCACTCCAATACCAGACATTCTACAGCATATTCTGAGCTGGTTTCAAATTTTGTCATTCGAGTAACAATGAACAATTCACAGTTGAACAACTTTGAAGCCTCCAATCAATGTATATCAAATGATAGCAGCAGCACGTAAGATGAGAATTTCCTAATAGGGCTGGATAGCAATTCTTTCATTAGTTAGTTCTAACAATTTAATCAATTCATACAAATTGTTCACTATTCTTTTGTGATTCAGCCCATCTATGATTACCATGTTTGTTTTGAATCATGAATGACTAGATTCCTGTAGTTTGGGTGGTTCTTTTCTTATCCAAACAAACTGAAATGTCATATTTAAATTTGGCCACCTTTAATCAATAAAAGTACTATTTTTTATCTCATATTCCAAAATGGAATTAGAAATGGATTAAACATTGTTATTAATCAATAACTGTATGTGTGTGGGTGGGTGCGTGGGTGGGTGTACACATGCATACATGCAAGTGGGTGAATGGGTATGCAATTTGATTTAGCATCTTCATTAACAAATTTGTACTGCTGTCAAATCCAAAACCAGGCTTTGAAAGGTACACATTTTTATTGGGAAAGTTCAGTTTAACCTTTCTTGTTAATTTCATTTTTAGTCATTGAACGCAAATGCTTTTTTTAAAAATATACTCAAATTATTAAATATAAAATTTAATTTCATGTCAGAACCAATTCAGTGAAGCAACTAATATATTCTTAATTATCTGGTGAGTGGATTTGATAATTAAGAATATATGGCTACTCCTCCACATACCTACTTTTCTTTGAAAGCATTTATTTCCTGCCAATTGCCAAGGTCTTTGGGAGAATGGATTGAATGAAATGATAATGCAAATGAGTTCAGAGTCCATAGCACCTAATATTATCTGGTAGTCACCTTTTCAAGGTAAGGAAAATACTTATTCAGACCACATACCCTGACCCGAGATCAAAACTAGGCTTACCAGTTGACAAGCAAACACATTATCATCTAAGCCACTGCAGTGTATTAAATCTCTGTAACCATGTATGTCCAGATGAATTTTCAAGCAGAAATTTTTACCATTCTTATATGTGCATGTCAGTACTGTGAAGAAGGTTTATATGGCGGCATATCCTTATATAAACCAGGCTGCATTTAATGCACTCAATTCCCACAACTTTAACTTCCATAGTTTGGGAATATTTACAACTAATGATTCTTTCATCCTGCAAAATCTTGGAATCACACTGTGTGGCTGGTCACGCAGGAATTACAAGAAACAAAAAAGCTGATGTCCTTGCTAAGAAAGGAACAAATATCCCCTTTATAGGTTCAGAACCTATATGTGGAATTAGCATGTTGAACATCAAAACAATTAATGGATATCATTGTATGATTCAGTTGAACTACACACTCTTAAAGCTTCACTTACTTTTCATAAAGCTTTAAGAGTGTGTAGTTCAACTGAATCATACAATGATATCCATTAATATGATTGGCTTCACTGTGTAAAGTTCCAATTTTACATTTAAGTAATCAAAACAATTGTTTGGGTTTCTAGGGAAACCCTTAGAAGATGGAAATCAATCTCCCATAATAAATTTTATAAAAAAAAGTATAAAAAAAACCTTATAAAAACTGTATAATTCACTAATTAGGCTCATTAAGTCTTCTTTAAAAAATATTACAAGTTTTATAACTAGACATGCACTGTTCAGTAAACATCAAAAGACTATGGGACTAATTCATATAAAACTAACATGTAGAATGTGTCTTAAAGCCAACAAAATTGCAAAACACATCTTATTGCAGTGCTATGCTTTGGAGCAACAGATATATGTTATCTTTGAAGTCACCTCCACATTAGGAAAATCTAACCTAGTAAATAAAATTCTAAAAATAACAATGGATGCAGATCTCAAGGATATAGGTTGGAAATTAGGAAGTCCACAAGAAGTCATTCTAGGTTGAGGTACTTCTGCATTTCTCACTAACCTGCTCTTGTTTTAATGTCCAAAAGCATGCAGCTAACACTTGTTCTCTGTCTCACATTTACTACTTCCCATTCCTCCCTCTCATAAGGACTTAGTAGAATTCAGTGATGATCATGATTTGTCATTAGCAGCCAGTCACAGAACAAGAATCAAACTGAATGTTGTGATTAAAAGTTCCAATCTACACCTGTGCTCAAGGTCTATCTTATTCACATACATCTATGAATTTCATTTTTAGATCACTCAACATATACCTACTCTTACTGATGCCTACAGTAAGCATATGATGTGGACCCCCCAAAAAAGAAGGGGGGGAAAAAAACGAAAAAAACTGCCACGGGTGCTCAAGGTCGTTAAGGCATGGACTTTTAAGCAGGAGTCTGGGGTTCCATTTCTGCCAGGACCGCCCTCCCTTACTGAGGTTTTTTTTTCCAGGTTTTCCTCAGTCCTCATAAATGGCAAATACCAGGGATGTGCCCTAAACTTAGGCCTGGAACATTTCCTGCCTTAAAAAAAATCCTTTCCCAATATATCATTTCATTTCATGCATCACCAGTGTCCACTGCCTGTGGTGCCTCAGTAGTAAAAACAGTTGTTAAACACTATCAAAAAAAAAAAATTCCTGAATGCCTAACAGAATGTTTTTAATCCAACATGCCTCCAGTTTCCTTCGACTACTTATCCCCCAATGAATGTTCTTCCTATGTGGAGACTCTTTATTGTAGATGCAGTAATATTGATGATGAACACATGACAGATTCAAATTTTGCAAGCCACAGGAAGCATTGAACTTTCCAATGCCTCGTTCACATCTTGACTAAATGGCATGATTCACCTCATTGTTGTGTTGCATCATTACCTGCCTGCGCACAAAAATGAAATTTAAGCTTTAGAAACTCTTCGGCTTACTCTTCAATGTATCGTAGGTTTCATCCTTTGGTTTCAATTTGTTTAGCAATTCTAAGTGTTCAAAATTGCACCATGACTTTACGGACATGTATTTTGATAACTTCCATAATAGTACAATTTACTGATCTTAATTCGTGATTGTTATGGCTCCTGTTAGAGGGATTTTGCCTAAATGGATTGAGGAAAGGAATTTCTGAAGACATAAGCACTGTAGTGTATTATGATTGCTGTAATAAGGACATAAGTGCTTATGTATTTTACTTTTTCAAATAGTTTATTTTAAAGAATAATATTTCTTATCACATTATGTCATTTATTCCGCTATTTTATTCAATTCTTAATATTTGTTTAAAATCAACAAACTTTTTTAAATGAATGACATGTTTCATTTGTAGATTAAATGTACAAAAAAAATAAATTGATGAACATGTAACTTATATAATTGAGTAAACATTGTACTTAAGAAGCTGTAGACAATGGAGTGGTAATATATACTACATTAATGTGTTTAGTTGTTAACACTAACTCCACTTACTTTTTTTAAAAGATGTAAAAGTAAAAAAAGTAAGTGGAGTTAGTGTTAACAACTGAACACAATGTAGTATATGTAACTTATATTTTACTTATGAAATAATGAAAGGAAAAAAAAATGCAATGTATATTAATCCAAGTCTTGTACTTACGAAGCTGTTGACAATGGAGTGGCAATCTACTTCAACTCATGTATACACATTCTTACACTAACTCCATTTTTTTTCACTTACTCTTAAGTAAGACGCGTTTCGGGAGAATCTCTCCCATCTTCAGTTGCTGACTGAACCTCTGCTATTTGAAAATATGGCTGGACAAACTGCTGTTCCTGTGGTGGCCTCTGTTGGTTGAAGTAGGAAGTCGCTGAGCTCGTCTATGGGAGGAAACTCGAAATTCATTAGGCTTTGTTTATTTTTCAATATGAAAATTCTTTCCCAAGTGGACAACTCCAAAGGGCTGTGAAGATGTTTCAACAGCTTTATTCCCGGTTTTATTTCATGATTTTTGGTCCAAAAGTGAGCTGCCACTGCTGATTTATCCACCTGTTTAAATCGAATGTTTCTAAAATGTTCTTTCCTTCGAATTTCCAAATTTCTTTTTGTTTTTCCTATGTAGCTCTGTTCACAATCTGCACATTTTATTTCATAAATTCCTGATTTCTGTTCTGGTGGTATGGGGTCTTTTAGAGTGCAACCTAACAAATTCTTGATGTTGTATCTGTTCCTTGGGGCTAAAATTATTCCATGTTCTTTGAAGATTTTTTTGAACTTGTTGTGGTAAATTGGATGGTATGTGAAACTTTTGAATTTGAATTCTTCTTTTATATTTTTCAATGTGGAAACTTCCCTTATCTCTTTTTGTCTTTTTGATTTTTTGATAATTTTTATCACTGTGTCCTTGTTGAAACCATTCTTTATAGCTGTCTGTATTATTTGTTTATATTCCATTTTGTATTCTGCTTTTGTACATTAAAAATAAGAGTTATAAGAGTTATAACCCCATTCCACATAAATATGCAATTTTTTACAGTTTGGCACACAGATTGATGAATATTCCACTCACAAAAGCAGAATACAAAATGGAATATAAACAAATAATACAGACAGCTATAAAGAATGGTTTCAACAAGGACACGGTGATAAAAATTATCAAAAAATCAAAAAGACAAAAAGAGATAAGGGAAGTTTCCACATTGAAAAATATAAAAGAAGAATTCAAATTCAAAAGTTTCACATACCATCCAATTTACCACAACAAGTTCAAAAAAAATCTTCAAAGAACATGGAATAATTTTAGCCCCAAGGAACAGATACAACATCAAGAATTTGTTAGGTTGCACTCTAAAAGACCCCATACCACCAGAACAGAAATCAGGAATTTATGAAATAAAATGTGCAGATTGTGAACAGAGCTACATAGGAAAAACAAAAAGAAATTTGGAAATTCGAAGGAAAGAACATTTTAGAAACATTCGATTTAAACAGGTGGATAAATCAGCAGTGGCAGCTCACTTTTGGACCAAAAATCATGAAATAAAACCGGGAATAAAGTTGTTGAAACATCTTCACAGCCCTTTGGAGTTGTCCACTTGGGAAAGAATTTTCATATTGAAAAATAAACAAAGCCTAATGAATTTCGAGTTTCCTCCCATAGACGAGCTCAGCGACTTCCTACTTCAACCCAACAGAGGCCACCACAGGAACAGCAGTTTGTCCAGCCATATTTTCAAATAGCAGAGGTTCAGTCAGCAACTGAAGATGGGAGAGATTCTCCCGAAACGCGTCTTACTTAAGAGTAAGTGAAAAAAATGGAGTTAGTGTAAGAATGTGTATACATGAGTTGAAGTAGATTGCCACTCCATTGTCAACAGCTTCGTAAGTACAAGACTTATATACAAGACAAACAAGTCTAGAAGCAAATTGAACACTTGTAGGTTAGAAAAATGGCTAATACAGACACGGACAATTTCAACGTTAATCTGAACAAGTCAAAACGAGAGATTAAAACATATATAAAATTACAAATCAAGAAAAGACACATTGCCGCCAACATTAACTTCCTGAAATTATGTCTAAAAAGAAAAGTCACACCTATATTTGTGAAGAAAACCGTCAAAACCAATAATAGCATACACCAGAAGGCAGCAGAAACAAAGGTAATTGAAATTGAAAAGAACTTACAATATAAAAAACTACATGAAATAGACGTAGATATTTACGATCTATATTTAAAACTAACGAAAAAACTAGGATTTCACGTATGGGAAAATTTACAACACCACCTACAAAAAAATTTAAGTGTACAAATGAGAAACAAAAACCAAAAATTGAAAAAGAAACTCCGGAACTTAGAGAAACACCAAATAAAAACGGTCCCACCCTCACGCGCGCATACAACAGACGAAGTAGTTAATCTTTCGAGTGCCGTTTTTTCCGAAAATGAGATCAATCTCCTAAACAAAGGCCTAAAAACTTGCATAGATTTCTCAGATAATACGGAAGATTACATAGCCGACATAGATATAGCCACCCAACAACTAAACGAAAAGGAAAAATCGTTCGTCAAAAGCAAATGCAGGAAAGTTTTAGAGAACATAAAAAACCGAAAGAAATCAATAAACTACAGAAGGACATTAAAACAACTAAAAGAAAAACCAGTAATGTACATAAAAGCAGATAAAGGTAACAAAATGGCCATTTTAGACAAAAATGAATACATAAATAGGGTTGAAAATATGCTAAAAGGAAAAGATTACAAACCAATTGAAAAGAATCCTCTCAGAAAATGCAATAAAATGTTATACAAAACATTAAAAGATGTCAAAACACTATCCACTACTGTAAAACAGAATATCACACAGAGTAATCCAGTACTACCCAGGCTATATGCACTACCGAAGTTACATAAAAATGATAACAGTATGAGACCAATAATAAACAATATCAATTCACCCACATACCAGGTAGCAAAAAAATTGACCAAAATCTTCAATTCTTTTAAGAGATTCCAAAGTTTGAGCATTAAAAATTCAGTTGACCTAGTTAAAAAGCTTGAAAATAGCAGAATTGCACCTGGAGATATAATGGTTTCATTTGATGTAAAAGCCTTATTCCCAAGCATACCTACAGAGAAACTCATGCTTATACTAAAGAAATGGTTAACAATAATAAATTTAAAAACAGAAGAAATAGAAGACTTAGTAAAACTTACTAATATTTGCATTCAACAAAATTACTTTAGCTTCAACAACAAATATTACCAACAAGTTTCAGGCCTGGCTATGGGAAACCCTTTGTCACCTTTTCTAGCAGAATTATTCATGAGCTCATTTGAAATACACATCACAAAAGCCTTCCCTTTAATTTTCAAGTCATGGTATAGGTATGTGGATGACATTTTTGCAATAGTACCAAAGAAACTGTCAACAGATGCCCTGAAACTTCTTAATTTGCAACATAAATCCATACAATTTACTATAGAAGAAGAAAGAAATGGGTGGCTACCATTTTTAGATTTAAAAATTATAAGAAATGGAGATGGTTTAAATTTTGGAATTCACAGAAAAGAAACACATACAGAAAACTACATTAAAAATAAGAGTTATAACCCCATTCCACATAAATATGCAATTTTTTACAGTTTGGCACACAGATTGATGAATATTCCACTCACAAAAGCAGAATACAAAATGGAATATAAACAAATAATACAGACAGCTATAAAGAATGGTTTCAACAAGGACACAGTGATAAAAATTATCAAAAAATCAAAAAGACAAAAAGAGATAAGGGAAGTTTCCACATTGAAAAATATAAAAGAAGAATTCAAATTCAAAAGTTTCACATACCATCCAATTTACCACAACAAGTTCAAAAAAATCTTCAAAGAACATGGAATAATTTTAGCCCCAAGGAACAGATACAACATCAAGAATTTGTTAGGTTGCACTCTAAAAGACCCCATACCACCAGAACAGAAATCAGGAATTTATGAAATAAAATGTGCAGATTGTGAACAGAGCTACATAGGAAAAACAAAAAGAAATTTGGAAATTCGAAGGAAAGAACATTTTAGAAACATTCGATTTAAACAGGTGGATAAATCAGCAGTGGCAGCTCACTTTTGGACCAAAAATCATGAAATAAAACCGGGAATAAAGCTGTTGAAACATCTTCACAGCCCTTTGGAGTTGTCCACTTGGGAAAGAATTTTCATATTGAAAAATAAACAAAGCCTAATGAATTTCGAGTTTCCTCCCATAGACGAGCTCAGCGACTTCCTACTTCAACCAACAGAGGCCACCACAGGAACAGCAGTTTGTCCAGCCATATTTTCAAATAGCAGAGGTTCAGTCAGCAACTGAAGATGGGAGAGATTCTCCCGAAACGCGTCTTACTTAAGAGTAAGTGAAAAAAATGGAGTTAGTGTAAGAATGTGTATACATGAGTTGAAGTATATTAATCCAATCCCAAATCCATTTTTTATGCATGCTTTAATAGGAGCAAATATACTGTTTGAAAAAGTGGCAAATCTTAAACTAAAGTCATTGTTACACGAGTACAAAAAAAACAAGATATTCAAGATACTATAATCTTAGGGAAAAATTATCTTTCAAGCTTATATATCGCCAGTTTTTACTACTGAGGCACCACAGGCAGGCTCAGTTATGTGAAATGTACAATCCTATTATCTTTCATTAATGTTATTTGAAAACATATAAATATTAATTTTGAAAGTGTTTAATTAATTTGCTCAATGTTTAAATTTATTCTGCCAAGCAGGTTTTAGATGAAACTCAAAAGACTTGGGAAATAGATATTCTTGGTATCAAAGCTATCAATCCTTTATTAATTATTAATCTCTGTCTTCTATTTTGCTCATAAATACATGAGCTACTAGAGATATAACTATATCGGTATAAGCCGATATGTTGCAAATTTGATAGTTAGATGAGGATGCACTGTTCAACCTTATCTTGTGTGCTGCAAAATGTTACATAATAAATGACTGCAATCTTCTTTGATAAAGGCAGGCATGAGTGCTCATATGTTTTAAAAATTACCCTTACAAATTTTAATATGCTGTGTTTTTAAGAGTTTTGGTTCATTTTGGAATATGTGGATTTTTTACCAGAAATGGTAACCTATAGCTGGCTTATCCATGTGTTTATATTTTGCATTTCTAATATGTTCCTTAAACCATAGGATAATGTTTCTTTTCAATTTGTCTATATATTTCATATTGTAGTCTTTGCAACTGTTTTCGTAAATGCCTGATTTGTTTTCCTGGTAGAAAATTGTGTTTTATGTTGGTTTTTAAGAGGTTTTTTAAACTGCATTTCTTATTGGAGTCAAAATAATGTTTGCATGTTTTAACATTTTCGGAATTTTTGGTGACCCATGGTTTCAGAAAATCAAGAATCATGGGTGTGTATGTATGCAATTCCTCTCCTCTTTGAACAATTTTGTGAAGGTAAATAAACCCACATTTCCCTCTGTATTGCAATTATAATTTAATATTATTGACAAAACATTCTAAAATTTGAATTTTTATTACATGATTTCAGTTTTCTAAGATTAATAAATAATATTACTTAAATATTTCATCCACAAGCCTGTTTTTACATATTCACACTTTCTTAATATAATTTTTTGCGCATCCTTTGAAAACCCCTGGTCACCATGCAATTTATTTATTTCCTTTCCTTTTTGCCCTTATCCAGCTACATATTACACTTACTCCACCAGATCAGGAAGTGCTTCTTTATCATCTGCTTCCACAAAGCGAGTGGCAGCCTCAGCCATGCCCTTGATGGACAATACCTTAAGATGCCTGCTGGGCTCCACCTCAGTGAAATAGCGCTCTACTACCTGCTCCACTCTCGTTTTATCTATATGTGCATCCTGAAATCATTTACAAACATTTCTGAATACAGATGATATGAAGGAGGACTCAAAGAGAGAGTCATAAGGGCCAAAAACATATGAAGTAAAGTTTATAAAGAAAATATTAAAACATAAGCAATTTAGGGAACAGAGAAGAAAAAATTGTATATCTAATACTGAGAAGAGAAGGAGAAAAAATGAATTGAAAGGCAGTATAAAAAAGGTAATGCTAAATAAAGATGAACAAGAATAATAATAATAATAATAATAATAATAATAATAATAATAATAATAAATGGAAGGAAATTGCCAAAATATAGATAAAAAATAAGGGAGAATGAGAGGAGGAAGAGGATCAGGAGAAAAAAATTAATTGAACAGCTTTAACAACAGAAAGAATGTGAAAGATAAAAAACCTAAAACTGATGACAAAGACTAGGGCAAGAAATCCTAAAGAAGAAAAACTTGTGCAAAATGCATTTGGGAAAATTAAGGCATGTAACAATTAATGATATATCCCTTAAAATTATAATAACTGTGAGTTAATAAAAAATAATTGAAAAAGTTAAGAAAAAATGGAAACATTCATTAATGAAGAGAGTGAATTAACACTAAACTACAAAAATGATCAAATGATGAAAAAACAGATTGATAGAAATATTAAAAGGATAGAACAGAAAAGGGGAAGAAAAAATGGAGGAGTGGGAAAGCAAGATATTAATTAAGGCAAAAATCACAAAAGTAATAAAAAAAACTAATGGAGTTAGCCAACATTGAGAACTGAAAGAACTGGATTTTGGCACCAGTAAATCAAACCACATCTAAACCACATTTTTGGAATTTTAAAATAGTACATAATGAATAAATATTGTACTTACAAAGCTGTTGACAATGGAGTGGCAATATAATCTCAACTTAGGTATTCATTTTTTACACTAAACTCCATTCACTTACACAAAAGTAAGATAAGAGGAGAGAATCGGGAATATCTCTCCCATCTTGCTCACTGAACCGCCATTACTCAAAACTATTGTTGGACAAACCAGTGGTGGCCTCTGTTGGTTGAAGTAGGAAGTTGCTGAGCTCATCCATAGGAGGAAACTCGAAATTCATTAGGTTTTCTCTATTTTTTAATATGAAAATTTTTTCCCAAATGGATAACTCCAATGGGCTGTGAAGATGTTTCAGCAGTTTTATTTCTGGTTTTATTTCAAGGTTTTTGGTCCAAAAGTGAGCTGCTACTGCTGATTTATCCACCTGTTCAAACCAAATATTCCTAAAATGTTCTTTCCTCCAAATTTCCAAATTTCTTTTTGTTTTGCCTATGTAGCTCTGTTCACAATATGTACATTTTATTTCGTAAATTCCTGATTTCTGTTCTGGTGGTATGGAGTCTTTTACTGTGCAACCTAATAAATTCTTGATGTTGTATCTGTTCTTTGGGGCTAACATTATCCCATGTTCTTTGAAGATTTTCCTACCATCCAATTTACCACAACAAGTTCAAGAAAATCTTCAAAGAACATGGAATAATGTTAGCCCCAAAGAACACATACAAAATCAAGAATTTATTAGGTTGCACAGTCAAAGACTCCATACCACCAGAACAGAGATCAGGAATTTACAAAATAAAATGTGCACATTGTGAACAGAGCTACATAGGCAAAACAAAAAGAAATTTGGAGGAAAGAACATTTTAGGAATATTCGGTTTAAACAGGTGAATAAATCAGCAGTAGCAGCTCACTTTTGGATCAAAAACCAGGAATAAAAACTGCTGAAACATCTTCAGAACAAATTGGAGTTATCCACTTTGGAAAAAATTTTCATATTAAAAAATAGAGAAAACCTAAAGAATTTCGAATTTCCTCCTAAGGATCAGCTCAGCAACTTCCTACATCAACCAACAGAGGTCACCATAGGAACATCCATTTGTCCAACCATAGTTTCGAGTAACGGCGGTTCAGTGAGCAACTGAAGATGGGAGAGATTCTCCCGAAATGCATCTTACCTTTGTGTAAGTGAAGGGAGTTTAGTGTAAAAAATGAATACCTAAGTTGAGGTTAGTACATAATGAATTACATCAATCTAATAATATGTAGGAATCCACACAGTGAAACTTTTGTTAATCTTATTTTGATTTAAAGTAAAACACTAAAAATCATGTCGTCACATTAAAATGCTGGGAGCTGGGAGCATGTTCAGCAAAAAGATGGAAGTGGAAGCACTTGGAAGCAAAGGTAATGCAGTTCTGCAGCAACAGACATATGTAAAGACACATTATCCGTGATGAAAGTTAGAGTTATCTTGAAGCCTAAGGTCAGTCCTGATGGTCTAGTGATAACCCTACTTGCCTTCTAAATACAAGATTGCGGGTTCAATCCCGGCCAGAATCGATGGATTTATTTGGGCATAAAAATCCTAAGTATGGCTTCCTTTGGAAGGGAAGTAAAGTCGTGGGTTCTATGTCACATATTTACAGCACGATAAAGGACCTCAAGCCTGAAGAAGAGGCCCCTGAGCAAAATTTGTCAGCCATTTCATGCCCTGAATTGAATGGGACGCTGATGACCTGAGATATTAAAGAATGTCTATTAAAAAAAAGAAATTGAAGACTAGGTCAAAAATACTCAAGCATTAAAGCCACCTTTCAGTGTGAAGTCTCATAAGATTATACAGACCTAGGTAAAGTTTGTGGTTATGGCCAAAGAGGACACAGCAGCTCTTACCTGACACTCCATTGTAAATATTTGTAAATTTGTTTCTTAAAAAGCAAGCAGTAATAGTCAATTAGACCTTATGAAATAAAAAAATAGAATGTATGCAGTCCATTAACCTAGGCTATATTTGTTAAATAAGAATGTTTATATGCTCAACTCACATCCCGGTTTCTAAGGATAGCATTCATAGCATCTCTATCAAGTTTCATCCCTTCTTTTTCTGACTTCTCCCCAGAACGGTGCTTACGAAAAAGCACAAGGTCTGTTGGATTGGCAATACTATCTGTAAACTGTAAGCCAAATCGAACAGCATTGAACATCTCCCTTTCATCAGAATATTCCACTCGAAGACGGATTAGGGGTTCAACAGGTTGCCTTTCATCATCTGAAAAAACAATAATACATTTTTATAACTTTTCTCTGCAAACAAGTTAAAAATGTTGTTCTTGATGTTATCCATATGTGTCAGCTTCTGTAAATACCAAAGAAGATTCTGTTCCTACTTTTGATGTCCTCAGTTCTAAGAGTGAGAAAACCATCTATTTAAACAAAATGCAAACTTTATGCTTTGTCTTGTAAGTTAAATGGTTTCAACGTTACCATCAACATGATTATCAAAAGCTTAACTCAAAGAATGGTCAATAATCCACTATATAATCAATATATGGTTGTACCCGTACAATTAAGACAAAATCAACAAATTTAGAATTAAAAATATTAAATAAATCAGCACCCTCTACATTTAAAAAGAAGATAAATTCAAAAATTTATTCACCATTATTGGGCTAACAACAAATAAAATAGGTAATATAACTTTGGCCTTACAGAACAAGTACATAATAAAGTACCTATTAAGAAATCAGAAACCTACCAAATCCACTGTCAAAACTGTGAGCAATATACAAAGTGAAAAGAGCTTGATATACCAAACTAAAACTGCCAATATATCTTGAAATATTTGAAAAGTTTTATATAATTTTTTTTTGCCCTTTTTGCAAGTAAGCATTGTGTTTCTGCTATTATTTGGCAACACAGTGGTTTCTTGCTGCTACTGCAGAAGCATCTGCACTGGCAAGCTATGTTACAGATAATAAACAAGGCAAAATGCATACTTTCAAATGTGTACAATTACTACTTTCATTCCCTCTCCATATGACAAGGACGAAAACTGAAAAAATTTATATTGGATAAAGCATACTACTCTAAACTGAAATTTAGTTTAATTACAAATGTCTAAAATTATTATTTTATTCATACAATGCTTGAATTAACAATTTATATATCAAAATAATGCATTAGCATAGTAACTAAAATTATGTTGAGAAAACTTTTCAAACAGAAAAATTGTACAAATACACAGTACAACCCTGTCAATCTGATCCCTGCAAGTCAGATAACCTGGTTAATACAAACCCAAATTTCTGAAAATTACCAAAGAAATTTCAGACTAAAATGACCTTGTATTACATATTACAATATCAAATATACTGTAAAAAAAATACAATATGATACATAATTATGTACTTACAGTACAGATCAGCAAATTTAACACTAAACAAATTTTAACAGTAAAAACAATAAAACAATACAGTATCTTACATCACTCATTGTTACACAAAAATTCAGTCACTTTCTGCACACAAACATGAAAATTTTGAGGATGACACAATCCTCCACCTTTATAAACATTATGTCTGCCGCTGTAGGTTGGGGTGTTGCTTTACACACTGCAGAGATGTATCCATTGCTTCTGGTGTGTCGGAATGAGTAATTCCAGATAGTGGGGCTGCATCTGCTTCATCTTAATCTGACTGACTTACTAGGAAACTATTTTCTGATCAGTCACAATTTGATCTTCTGTGTCAGCCAATAACCACTCCTCCACATCTGTTTTCTCTGCTTCTTCACAGCCTGGGATTTGCTTCATGAGATGTAAAACTTGTTCTGGTATCCTCTGCTTGGTCTGGGCTTTTGCTGTATGATACGAGTTGACCATAACTTGTAAGCAATAGCTTTTTGACGTTTTCCCATGCCTCAGCTATTAAATAAATCACATCTTTGATAGTGACTTGTTTTAGAACTTTGACAATGGCTTTAGAAGTGTCTTTGTTTTTAATTAAGTATCTTAGGAGCATCTTTTTATAAGCAGTTTTCATATTTTGTAGCACTTGTCAGTCCATTGGTTGTATCAATGCTTAACATCTGGAGGCAGAAAAACTGCTCTTATATCTCTATTGACCAGTTCACCTGTTGAGTATGCTGGTACATTATCCATAATAAGTAATGCTCTGGATGGTAGATCATTTTCTTCATTTAACCTTTTTACTGAAGACACAAACTGGTTATGAAACCATTCCATGAATAATGGACTAGTCATCTATGTTTTATTTTGGTTCTGTAGAGGACATGGAGAGAATTCTTATTGATGTTTTTAATGCTCTTGGATTTGTGAATTTCCAATAACTAAGTGGCAACTTATGATTCCCTGCTGCATTACTGATGGCTAAGATTATAACACATTTCTTGCTCATCTTGAAACCAGAAGCACTAGCTTCATTTCCAGAAGCAAAGACTGTTATTTGGCACAACTTAAAATTTAATCCAGTTTCATTGCAATTGCAAACTTATTGGGGTGAATAATTTTGTAATGAAACCATTCAGTTATATATTCCTGTGCCGCTGACTGATCTGCAATAATGGTTCTCCAGTGATATATAACTGTTGTATTCCATGCTTCCTCTTCCATCAGTCCAGCCAGTCATTACTCACAGTAAATTTGGAATCACAATTCATCAGCTTATTTTCTTGGATTAGAGGACCACTCAGTGGGACACTTTTCTGTTTTTCTTGTGAAAACCATACATAAATGGCTTCATTAATTTTTTCAAAGCCTGAAATCATGAATGGCACTTCTGGATTACCTTCTCGTCACAGTTCCACACAGTTGTTTTATCTTGAACAAAATTTTCTCCCAATTACTTATCATTGTTTTTCAACACCGAACTCAGCTGCTAATTTTGTCCCATTTTTGTCTCTATCTAAGCATTTTAAAACTTCATGTTTATCTCTTAATGAACAAGAACTACAATTTTTTCTCTTGCCTACCATTTTCAATCAAACAGCAAACTTTAAAACCAGTTCACTGGATTCAAAAACACAACTAAGCATGCATGATACAGTAATAGTAAATATATTAAAAGCATTCAAGATCTTTTGCGATTGATAAGGTATGTGCAACTTAACTAAACTCAGAGCAAACATAATGGATCGAGCCCTCAAATCCTAGTTCAGGAAGATGAACAGAATACCCATGAATCATACGGCCAAGTGCGAAGTAACATCATGAGCTCACTTTCAACAATGGCTTTTGTATCACAAAAATAACACCCTACGTTACAACCCAGAACAATTAACTTTTAAACTTCATATACATAATGTACAGATCTATTATTAACCCATTAATCTGAATTTTTGCCAATCCAAACAGGCTTTAGTCCCACATAGTTCAGACTGGCGAGGTTATACTGTATGAACTTACACTCTTGAAACTATTAACAATGAAGTAGTAAAATAATGTTGATATAGAGTTGGTAATACTTCACTCACTTGGTTTTTTAATTGGACATGTTTCGAGAACGAATTTTCGGGAACATTTATTCCCATCATCCACAGAAGACCAACTGGTAGAAGCATACACTATACGCATTCTGGAAAACTTTTCGAACATAAACGATGGTATCTCGAAGTGGTGTGGTTTTTATGTTTTATAATATAAATTTTTTTCCTTTGTCATTAGTTCCAAAGATTTTCATTAATTTTGTTTTGTATCAATTTCATGCTTTTTGACCAAAAGTGGGCTGCAACTGTTGATTTCTCTACCTGTTTGAAACATATATTTCTGAAATGTTCTTAGGTATAGGTTTCCAAATTTCTTTTTGTTTTTCCAAGGTCTTTGCAATTGATTTGGTAGATAGCCAACCTGGTAGGAAGTCAAGACCATTGGATATGTATAAATTTCTCTGATCACCTACAGTGTATGCTTCTGCCAGTTGTCTTCTGCTGATAATGGGAGCGAATATTCCAGAAACATGTCCAATTAAAAATCCAAGTGAATTATGTCATCAAACCAACTTAAACTTTATATAAACTTTAAAAGAAGTTTTCTTTAATTGAGGCACAGATTTTTCTGTTAATTCTTTCTTTAACAAACCATGCAGAACTTAATCGAAAAAAAGGAAAAAATTCAAATATGTGAGCTTTGGTACAGCTTAATTTAAGGAACCATTATAGTGAAACAATTATATATTCTAGATTATGCTGGTGAGTCATTGGGCACTCTTATGCTCCACTTATCATTTTTTTTTTGAATGATTTATTTATGGACGCTCTTTAACAGCTCAGGTCATCAGCGTCCAATTCAACTCAGGGCGTGAAATGGCCGACAAATTTTGCTCAGAGGCCTCTCTTTCAGGCTTGAGGTTCTTTTTCATGCCGTAAATGTACGACACGGGACCCACGACTTTACTTCCCTTCCGAAGGAAGCCATACTTAGGAACTTTACGCCCCGAAAAAAATCCATCGGTCCTGGCCGGGTTCGAACCTGCAATCTTGTGTTTAGGAGGCAAGTATGGTAACCACTACACCACCAGGACCGACTCCACTTATCATTGAATTCCTATGAACACATTTCACAAAGGCCTGTGAAGCATGTTCTTGTTAAGTGGAGCATAAGAATACAAAATCAATTCACCAGCGTCATTTAGAATAGCTGATACAGCTGTTCACATTTAGGTTAAAATAATAGAAACAAAAGGAATCTATTACAGACATAGGATGGAATGACATATATATACTATGTGAGTGTCAATGCATCACAACAAATGGATGTCTTGTATGGAATAATTATAGATTGGGATTTAGATAATTGCTGAGGATATGGCATTTACATGTGTTACTGTCTAAATTACACAGGTATATGATCTGAGCCTAAATCATACACAGTTGATTAAAAAAATTTGGGACTGAAGCAGTAGGAAAGTAACCAGTGGCACTATATATCTATACCAATGGGACTGCTTAGTTTCATCCTTACTCAATGACAGATGTGATGCCTACATAATTTATTACTTCAAGTTCAGTGATCTTTTGACTTTTACTTGTCACATTTCTTTAAAATGGAGCAACAAATGCAGCAATTAAGTTTTTTTATTTTTTAATGTGGTAAGTCTACAACTGAAACATTTTCATGATGGACACTACACATGGCGATGATGATCTAAATTGTAGCAAGGTCTTTAAGTGGTATGCACAATTTAAAAATGGTAGGAAGTAGCTTGATGACAATCTAAGAGGACATCCCTGAACAAGCATTACTGATAAAAATATTGTACGACTCAATTAAAAATTAATGTAGGAATCCACACAGCGAAACTTTCATAAATCTTGTTGAATTAAAAGTGAAACTACTAAAATCATGTCAACACATTAAAACTCTCTTGATGTTTTACATTAAAACATTAATTAAAAAGTTTTAATGTGAAACGTCAAGAGAGTTTTAATGTGTTGACATGATTTTAGTAGTTTTACTTTTAATTCAACAAGATATTGTACAACCTTTATTAGCTAACAATCAATTATCATTTAGCCATCAAATTGTTGTCCAAGGAGAATGGGATCAGCATTGTGCACGATGTACTATCAGAGAAAGTTATATGCAAGGTTTGTTTCACACAAAGAAAAGAGTAGCTTATTGTCTCCCAGTTTTTGGTCAAAAAATCAGATACTGTAACTAATCACCCGCTGTATTCACTGGATCTGGGCCCAGCAGACTACTTTCTTTTCCTAAAACTTAAGGCTGTGTAAAATGTACACATTTTGATTATATGGAGACCACTCAAAAGAATATATTGTTTTAAACACTGTATTTAATTTAAAGAGAAATTTTCCCAATTTTTCCAGTGCCTCTATGAATGTTCCAGGCATGCAAAGAATGAGGTGGAGAGTTTGTAGAATTCTAGTTATTAAAACAGTGTTCTTTAAAGCAGTCCAAGAACTGTTTGAATGTACGAGGGCTGATCAACAAAGACTGAGACTGATTTTTTCCTGTAGCTTCCGTGATAGTTTCGTATCTGTAACATAAATATTTGAAAAGAGCGGGTTTTTGTGTATAATGTTGGTAGGTGGCAGCACTCTCATATTGGTAGGTTGGTAGTAATGCTCTATTTTGTAGACCCTACGTGCATTTCGCATACCAGACAATGGAGGTGACGCGAGAGGAGCAGTACAGCGCAATCAAATTCTGTTTTCGTTTAAACCATACAGCCACCAAAACTTATGAAAAGCTGAAACAAGCGTACAAGTGAAGATGAACTACCTCGTGCAACAGTGTTTAGGTGGTTCAAGGACTTCAAAGAAGGCCGATTGTCAGTGTTAAGCAAGGTGGGCCTGGTGTTTCGGCTTCTGCTGTGACTGAAGTCAACATCAACACAGTTGCTGTGATTGTCCGAGAGGATCAGCATATAACATTATGTAACCTCAGTGAAGTGTTGAGAATTTCATATGGCAGTGTGTTTACAATTATGCACGACCGTCTCCATATGACCCGAGTTTGTGCTCGTTGGGTGCCATGTCTGTTGACTCCCGAACAAAAGGCTGTGCAAATGGAGACCAGCCGTGAGGTGCTGCGTCTCTCTGCTGATAGAGGGGATGCATTTTTTAAATCGATTATCACCGGTGATGAGTCATGGCTGCATCATTATGATCCTGAAGGAAAACAAGCCAGCACAGTGTGGAAATCGCCAGGTTCTCCAACACCAAAAAAGGCAAAAGTTGTTCCATCTGCAGGGAAAGTGATGGTGATCACATTTTTTGACTGTAATGGAATGATTTACCAGCATACAGTTCCCCCTCACACTACTGTTACAGCAGCATACTGCACGTCAGTATTGGCTACACTGAGGAAGCACATTGCAAAGAAACGACCAGAGCTTTCTCGGACTGGGTGGCGACTTCAGTGCTGAAGAAAAGTGAGACGATTCTCAAGGACCTGACAAAGAATGGTCTGCAGCACATGTTCAAGGACTGGCAGAGATGCTATAAAAAGTGCATTGAAGTAGGAGGGGACTACTTTGAAAAAGATCATGTAAACATTGTTTGAAAAAGATCATGTAAACATTGAAATGGAGTAATAAACATCTAAGAAAAAAAAATCAGTCTCAGTCTTTGTTGATCAGCCCTCGTACTATATAAGTGGCCATGCAACTAACAAGATTTCTTTTTTATGTTGATACATCTGTTTATGCACTCATTTGAAATATCAAGTTACTGTAACAAATAGTTTATTTAATACACCTTTCTAGAGCAGACGTGTTGTGGGTAGTCCATTAAGTGGAAAAAATTTATTATCATATAATGATAAAAGTTTTTTGCAAAAGATGGTTTAGTGTCAAAGTAAATCCATACCAAATTTGTAAAAATGTATGTAATTCTCAATTTTCAACACTTAAAAAAAATAATCTGTTGAATTAAAACATGGCCATATCAGCCTTGAAAATCGCCCATCCAACAATGCAACAGCACTAGAATTTACTCAACCATATAAGATATGGTATTAGATAACTGGCGAGCTGAAGAGCGTGAAATTGCTGAGGCTATAGGCATTTTAAAGAAATGTATAGGACTAGAAATGTTAATTGGAAAGTGTACAGTGAAGCTATTCATATAATTAATATCATTGTATGATTTACTGAACTACACACTCTTATTGCTCCATTTCCTTGTTTATAACACGAGGCTCTAAAAACATGTACAGCAATCTCAAAAGAAACAAAATAAAACAAACAGAACCATACAACAGCAAAAATATATGATTTACCAAAAATTCAAAAGACTGGTAATGGTATGCGACCCCATCATTCATAATATCAATACACCTTCGTTTAGCAAACTGGCTAGCTGATAGATTCAAGACACTACTAAAATTTAAAATCAGGAGCATAAACAATTCATTTAAGTTAACAGAAAAAAATTAAGGATATAAAAGTGTGTCCTGACACAATATCTTTCAACAAAAATTCCTATTTTCAAGCATACCTTAAGATAAACTCGTAATTTATCTGCATGATTGGGTAAGAACAAATGGAATTAATGATGCACACATAAAACTCACCAAAATTGCATAAATGAAACATAAATTAAACCTACTTTTCTTTCAAGGGCAAATTCTATAAACAACAAACAGGGCTTACTTTGGGCAGCCCCTTATCTCCATTTCTAGTTACCTCTTCATGAGCAGATTTGAAACACGTCAATTCTGCATTCCCATACATATTTAAAATATAGTACAGATATGTTAACGATATATTTGCCATAGTTAAAAAAAAACTGATTGATGATGCCACAAAACTAAAACTTCTGAATATACAAGATAAAAACATCATTCACATGCAAAACTGAAAGAGATAACATGTTTCGTGTCCAACTATTTTTCGACATAAAAATAATGAGGCATCAAGGAAACCTGAAATTTGGAAATACAGAATGAATACACACACAGACAATCACATTGAAGCTGACAGTTTTAACCTCCCAACACACAAATATGCAATGATCAACAGCTCAACACACTGGCTATTTAACCTACAAATTAGCAAAGAAGAATACTTTAAAGAATACAAACAAACAGAAAGAACAGCAGTTAAAATGGTTTTAAAAAGAACTAGTACACAAATTCAAGAGGCAAAAACTTATTAAAGAAACCACAACACTTTCAACAGAAAACGATAACATATGTATAATTCTTGAAGCTGTTTACAGTGAAGTCATCATATTTAAAATGATACACTATGGGTAACTTATTTACACACTTCACTCACTATATATAATATAGTTATTTAGTGAGTGAAATGTGTAAATAAGTTACCCATAGTGCATCATTTTAAATAAAAAAAAAAACTAATTTTTAAAAAATTCACATATCATTTATGGGCTACGAAAAAATTTCAAAATATTCTAAAAGATTTTAATATCAGTTTAGCACCTGTAAACAGAGTTAATGTTAAAAATCTCCTGGTAGACAATGTTAATGACATTATTACATAGCAGAAAGAAAAAACAGGTAGCTACAAAATAAGTTGTGCAGAATAGGAAAAAAATCTACATTGGAAAACAAAGAGAAACATAGGCACACCGTTAAAAGAACATTTCAGGAACATAAAATATAAGCAAATGGAGAAATCAACAGTAGCATATCATTTTTGGACAAAAATATAGTGAATAAGCAAAACACGGATCTACAGAATTAGCAACATGGGAGAAATCTAACCTCAACTCATGTATTCACATTTCTTACACCATACTCCATTCACTTATATAAAAAATAAGATGCGTTTCGGGAGAATCTCTCCCATCTGCAGTTGCTCACTGAACCTCCGTTACTCGAAACTATGGCTGGACAAAAGAATGTTTCTGTGGTTTTTTTTTTTTTGAGTAGTGTTTAACGCCCATTTTTACTACTGAGGCACCACAGGCGGTGGACACTGATGATACATGAGATGAAATGATATATTGGGAAAGGATATTTTTTTTTTTTTTTTAAGGAAGCGTTCCAGGCCTAGGTTTAGGTATTTGCCAGTTATGAAGACTGAGGAAAACCTGGAAAAAACCCCAGTCAGGGAGGACGGTCCTGGCGGGATTCGAACCGCAGACCTCCCGCTCACGAGTCCGTGCCTTAACGACCTCGGCCACCCGTGGCGGTTGTGTTGTTTCTGTGGTGGCCACTGTTGGTTGAAGTAGGAAGTCGCTGAGCTCATCTATGGGAGGAAACTGGAAGTTCATTAGGTTTTTTCTATTTTTTAATATGAAAATTTTTTCCCAAGTGGATAACTCCAATGGGCTGTGAAGATGTTTCAGCAGTTTTATTTCCGGTTTTATTTCATAGTTTTTGGTCCAAAAGTGAGGTGCTATTGCTGATTTTTCCACCTGTTTAAAGCGAATATTTCTAAAATGTTCCTTCCTCCGAATTTCCAAATTTCTTTTTGTTTTGCCTATGTAGCTCTGTTCATAGGCAACAGCTGATCAAATATGCATTTGTATGAAAATATTATAACAGTGTTTGAAGCATTTTAACAGTCATATTATTGTTTTGGTACAGCATTTATAACTGTGGATAAGACTTGCATCTACCACACAAATCAGACCAAAATAGCAGTCAAAACAGTGGACAGAAGTCAGTTGTTTAGCATCAAAAAATACAAATCAGTTCCATATGCAGGAAAGATTATGGCACTAGTTTACTGGGATGCTAAAGGAGTTTTACTAAGTATCATCTGAAGGGTAATACCAACTGGAGAATATTATTGCATCTTTAAACAACTAGATAAAAAAAAATCAGAATAGGTGCAGTTTGCAGAAGAAAAAATATCTGCTGACAAAAGTGTTTTAGTGCTGGAAAAATTGAGAGATACAAAATATAAACTATTAAAAAGTATATGTCCTGATGTGACTTATCATCTGTTCCCAAAGCTTCATCTCTTCCTCGCTGGTGAGCATTTTTTATCAAATCAAGAGGCTATTGCAGCTGTTCAACAGGATTTTGCAAACTTTCCAGAAAACTACTTCAGAGAAAATGATAATGGCATTAGAGCCCTGCTAGAATAAATGCACTTACCTTAAGGGATATTATGCTGAAAAATAATGTTCAAGTTAAAAACTTGCTCCTTCGTTGTTTGGTCAAGAACTTTTTAGACTGCCCTCATATATAATTCAGAAAACATTCATAAAGATCATCAGTTATGCTTACTTGGTAATGAAAAGGTTTCAATGTATTCCAGTTTCTAATAGTCTTCTGCAGTACATCAAAACTCAAAAGCAAAAGTGAAAACAGAAAGAAGAAAAGCAAATCATGGATGAAGAATTAACCACAAAAAAGTTCATGTATGATATTATGGTTCTCTTTTGAAAAACTCAAAGGAATCAATGTTAGTAAAATAAAATACCATTATTTTTATTCCCTAGAACAACAGTTTTAACGATGCTAATTAAAATTAGCCTTACATTTCTATAACTAGATTGAAATTTGGATGACATCAATATGTTCACAAATTTGACAAATTCAATGCATAATTTTTATACTTTAACAGAAGTTAAGCTATTGTCTACATCTTGTTGAATTAAACGTAAAACTTCTAAAATCATGTCTATATATTAAACTCTCTTGACATTTCACATTAAAACTTTTTTATTAAAAACTAATTTGGGACTAATTTCATGAGTCACTTGCTCACAACATATATTGTCTACATGTTGCAATCATTATTATAAAGAGTAAAACAGCACAAATCAGAATATAAGAGAGGGAAAAAGTGTGTGCATGCATGCATGTGTGTGTGTATGTGTATGCTAGCACATGTCTGTGTGAGAGAGAGAGAGAGAGCGAGAGAGATATTCTAATTAATTGTAAATACATTAAGTACCTGATAGCTGGGATTTTGCACGTTGAAGTAATGTCTCCATATAGTTGACAACATATTTCTGCACCTGAAATTTAACAGTATTCAGTAACACATGTACAATATTTTGGTTCTAGTTACAATGTTCAAAAATCAAAATCTTTGCTAGTTATAAAAGCTGATTTCATTAAAATTAATTTTTATTTAGCACATTATCAGCTGCACTGATTGCTTGCTGATGTTCTATGCTAAAACATCAGTAACAATGTTGCAATGGTTCTATGTTTGCTTGTGCTTTTGCTAACAACTGCAGCAGAAGTATGTTCATGTTAGTACTCATACTAAGAAACAAACATTACTCCACATAATTTGATTAAGTATTCTCAGCAGTTATTTAAAGGTTTTCTTATTTAATATTTGGAAAAAGGCAAATAGAAAGTAACTATGCTTCCAGCACAAAGAAGGAAGGAAGACTAAAGGAACAGAGAGAGAAAGAGGGAGGGAATTTTTTTTTAGTGTTTAACGCCCGTTTTTACTAATGAGGCACCACAGGCAGTGGACACTGATGATACACGAGATGAAATGATATAATGGGAAAGGATTTTTTAAAGGAAGGAAACGTTCCAGGCATTTGCTATTTATGAGGACTGAGGAAAATATGGAAAAAACCTCAGTCAGGGAGGACATTCCCGGTGGGATTCGAACCCCAGACCTCCCACTCACGAGTTTGCACCTTAACGACCTCGGCCACCAGTGGTGGTTTAAGAGGAAGGGAGTGGATGTTTGAGGGAAAGGAGAAAAAGACAAAGAAGGCTGATGAGACAAAATATTTCATCTTATGTTTATTGAAATTGAAAAGGGGACTTCAATTGCCCTATAAAACATAGTTACTAGTTTCCTACCAAGAAACAACACCTCTTATTAGAATATGTTGAAGTAATTTAGTCTTGGGATAATCTTAAAACTATTCTTTTGAAATGCACTCTTAAATATTTTACCAGAAAATTTTAGTCAACGCTAGTATAAGAAACATATCCACCAAGCCATTAAAAATAAAGAAAGAATATACTAGGGTCAGTAAATATTAATATGAAATGATATCACTGCTGAATGTTACAACTGAAATTCCATAAATCTCATATAAGGGGAAAAGCAATACGGTAACTAACAGGCAAGAGCTAATTTTAAATAATGCTAACATAACAGCATTCTTAATAAATGTACACTCTCATGTTCTATTTGCTTTCACTAACTGGGTCTAATCTAAACTGTTCAAACATTATTTTAGGCATCAAGCACAGCACAACTAGGGATGGACAAATATTGAAGTTCTCTACTTTGGATTGCCTATATTTTAGTACAAGAATGATTGAAAACATACAATAATATAAAGTCATGTAATTATATAAATCAAATACCTGTTGCATAAAATAAATGAATAGGTATAGGTCCATTGAGCAAATAATATATTGATTCATTTGATCTTTTTGAGGGTTTTTTGTTTATTTATGGTGCTCTTTAACATGTCAGGTCATCAGCATCCCATTCAATTCAGGAAGTGAAACCACTCAGTCGACTTGCAACTGAAGTGGCAGGCAAAAGCCTGTGAAATTAGTTTTCCATAATTCAAGTTAGTGGAGCATAAGAGAATAAAATTGACTCACTAGATAATTAAGAAATGAAATTATTATTCTTTCTGTGTTATTGCATTACTTCTTACTATGCATTAATGTTGTTTAAATCTAATCTTTTCAGTTATTTTTGTCCTTTCTTGTATACATTTTCTAGCCTTTCCTGTAATTTAATAATTATAAATAATTTGCAATTTCTTTACCATAGCATTTGGTTTATTATTTCCCATAATACAATTGAGTGTATATTTAACCCATGAAAATGTTTATTTTTCTTCAAATTTATATATTTAATTTGCAATAGTAAAGGATTCACATATTAATAATAATAACCAACAAATAATACAAAATAATATAGCGGTATCAATTATTTACACAGTTTACAGTTTTGTATATAGATTAGACTAAACTAATTTACTCCTAGATACCATATTTCCAGTTACATTTTCCAGACGTCTCATACAATACAGAATATACCAAAAATTTTGTTCTGTTTGAAAGCCATGCAAGATATCAAAAATACTTAATTCATCTCTTGATTGATTTTTGCATTTTAAATTACACAGAATTCATAAAAAGTTCTTTTACGTTTCCCATAATCATGGAAATTGGAACCAATCATTAATGCCAGTAGCCTGTAGGTGAAAGTGTGGATTTTGGTGGGGATAGGTAGCGTCAGTAAACATAGTGCTCTGGTAAGCCATTGGTGCAATTGTCTCATGTTATGGAGTTATTTGCCTGTTTACCATTGTCTGTTCTCTGTTTATGTGGAATTTTGTATATTTTGTGACAGATTAATATAAATGAGTGGACATATAGATTCAATCATTAGAAGAAAAATTATTAAAATGTATCAGTATTTTCATTTTTCAGATATTCTAGATATTCTAACATCAGCATATTAATTGCATACTTTTTAAGTATTCCAGGCTCTAATGCATTTGCAGAGAGGGTGTTTTCAATATTAAATAAGAAATGTTAAATAGAACAATGAATGGTGTAAAAGTTCTTTCAAATTAATTAAAAATGAAATTTAAACGTTCAAATTAATACGGTGGATTTCTCTCTCTTGTCAAAGAATTTTCCAGTCCGTCAAATAAAAATTACTTCCTTTCCAGGGAAATATTCCCCCCCCCCATTTCATTAACACCATTGGTAAATGCAACTTTTAATTGTTGGAAACAAGCACTTACATTTCTTCTTCTGCAAATTAATCATCTGTACAACGTGTTGCAGCAGTATAAATTTATTTAACAAAAATTACAAAAAGCAACAATGGACCAACTGTTTCATTTTATGTAAGGTTTATATATCTGCTTTGTGTCCATTTCTTTTAAGTTGACAATAATAGAATTTAAATGTATGCTACGACAGTGAGTGAAGTACTGATTGATGTTCTATGGTAGTCAGTTTAGTATGTCTTTTAAGGAGAGTGGATGTTATTAATAGTTGGTTGACAGGAATAAATTTGTGATCAAAAAGCATTAATAAATTAATCAAATACAATTTCAAAATCAGAGAAGTACAATGTAATTGTAAATCATTACAAGAAATTTTGTCTTATTAATGTGAGATTTGTGAAAACACAAATGTTTACGTAGCAGTCGACAAACAAAAAAAAACATGCACATCATCAAGGCTATGCAGTGTATTTCTTCCTAAATTTGACAGTTTAAGCTTAAAAAACTCAATGGACCTTGTCAATAGAATTACAGATTACAAATTATCTCCTAATGATACCCCAGTTTCCTTCGATGTTAAAGCCTTTTTTCCCAGCATACCACAAAGTAAATTATTCTTAAGAAAATGGTTCTTCCAATCCAACATAAGAATATATTAACAAATATATGGAACTCACCAAACTGCACATAAATCAAGCTTTTCGCTTTTGAGGAAAAATCAGGACTAGTAATGAGTAGCCCTCTTATCACTGTTTCTGGCCAACTTGTTTATGAGTTTTATTGAAATACACATTACTAAGGCTTTCCCCCATATTTTTAAGGTCTGGTACAGATATATAGATGATGTATTCAGCATAAAAAACATATGAAAAATGCTCTAAAACTATTAAACCTGCAGTAACCTACAGTAAAATTTACTATCAAAACTGAAACTAATAATATATTGCCATTTTTGGATTTGAAGATAATAAAATGTAAAAACAAACTTGAATTTGGCATTTACAGAAAGGAGACACATACAGATAATTACATTAAAGCCCATGGTTTTAACCCTAGATCTCATAAGGAAACAGCTTTTAACAGCATGATACATAGATTAGTAAAATTGCCACTCAACAAAGATGAATCCAAAAAAGAATATCTGTACGTAACAGAAAGTCATTTCCAATGGGCTCAAAAACAGATGACCAACCAAAAAAAAAAAGATTCCAGAAACAAAAAAGAATTCAACAAATCATGACCTTGAGTGCATTATCAGAGGAAAAATCCTTCAAAAAGGTTTCACTTAACACACATCAGGAATAATAAATTTTAAAAAAAATTTCAACAGTATAATATACATTAGCACCTCAAAAACAGATATAGTGTTAACAAATTATTGAAGTTAAATAAAATACATCCCAGAAGAGAGAAAATCAGATATAAACCAGATTAATTGCAAAGATTGTGACAAAATATACACAGGAGAGGCCAAGAGAAATATAGGCATCAGATTGAAAGAACATTGGAGAAACATCCATTACAAACAGATAGACAAATCGGCTGTGACAGCACATTTGTGAAATGAACATCAAAATAGGAAAAGACATAAAGTTATTAAAAGCTGTTCAACAACCCAAGGAACTTAGCATTGTATTTTTTATAAAAATACAAGCATAAACTCGTGAATTTTGATATTCCGGATGCAGACAGCACCCTGTTTAAGTTCATCACTAGACTACCAGTGTCCTCGCAGAAACCATCTTCCCAACTTCAATGAGTGATCCCTCACCGTCAGTTGTTTAACAGTTGACGATGTGAACAAAGGTTTCATGAAACATGTTCTGGTTTTTTAATTCTTGATAGTGAAACCATAAAGAGTGTTTCAAATATTTAAAATATTTTAACTCAGGCTGATTTTATCCCATGGGAATGAAGCCATAAAGAGCTTTTAAATATTTTAACTAGAAGAAATTTTATGCTTGTTTCAATGTGTGGATACCAGGATGTATTAAAACTGGAGTCTAGTTCTTGTTTTGTATTTGATTGTCCTTGTTGAGTTCACATGGTATGAATGATTTCATTATTGCCGTGTTTTCAACACATTGAAGCTCAGTTATTTTTGTATTATTGTACAATATAGTTTTAAACATGATCAATATGCCAGCTTGTTCTGTTTTTGGATATTCTAATAATTCTGGTCTTCATCCTCATGTAGGATATTACTATTCTCCCAACAGCAAAAATTTCTTGAAACTGCATAAAATAAAAGTGTTGAATTTATGAGGCCATCTCTTCTTATTAATTCATGGGTTGGACAACTTAAATGCATGACAATTATAATTAATTTGTCGTTCTAATACACTCTTATGCTTCACTTACTTTTAAATACGGGACAGGTTTCGAAGAGATATCCTCGTCAAGTTGGTTAAAGATGGAGAGGATGTCTCTTTGAAACTGGTCCCACTGTGTTGAAATGTAAGTGGAGCATAAGAGTGTGTTAGATGACAAATTAATTATAATTTACATTTAACAAGCTTCACTGTGTGAGTTCCAACAGAATTTTTTAAAACTGTCTTATTTTTCGAAAGTCCTTAAATGAACTTAAATTCAACTTAATCCAACTAAAGATTAGTCTTCCTCTTTTTCATAATCGCCAATACCAATCACCAGTAATTGATATACTGTAATACTAAAATTTATTGAAAGTGCTAAGAAAAATATAAACTACAAGGGATCTCCACCAATCTGACCCAGGCCATTTTAGATGTACCCCCCCAAAATTAGAGAAATTTTAATATAATGATTTTATATTAGTCCTTTATCTAAATTCTAAATAATTAAATAACGTACAAAATTTCCACCCTGATTGCATCAGATCTCAGTCCTCAGTTCATCAGCAGTAGTCTACTGGAATTCCTAGGGCTAGGCTCCAACCCAACCCAGGGGACTAAAATAAAATATTTCAATTACTCTACCTATACTCTTTTTTATCAGCTAGCTACAGTTTCTACAAACTACTAATTCTTTTATTTCTCAAACATCTGCTATGATGAAATTTGAAATTTATAAAGTGTTAAGAAAAATTTAAATACAAACTACAATGGGTCCTTCATCTATCTATACGTCACAATTACAATTGTTCATACAATAATACATTTATACTAAAATTTTTACCTAAATTCTAGATAGTTAAACAAAGTACAAAATTTCCACATTGATTGCATAAGTTCCCAATCCCCGGTTCACCAGCATACTATAATATATATAGTAGCCCCTACTATACCTTTGATTACTTCCAAAATATCTCACGGCACTCTAACATGCCATGGCACACGGGTCGAGAATCCCTGTACTAAATAATAGTACTGTAGTAAGACTCAAAAGGACAAAATCTGAAGAGTTAGTACAGTGATTTTGGGTGACTTATTATAATTTTTTTTTTGAATAGTGTTTAATGCCTGATTTTACTATTCAGCACCACAGGTGGTGGACACTGATGATATATGAAACAGAATGATATATTGTGAAAGGATATTTTTTTTAAGGAAGGAAACGTTACAGGCCTAAGTTTAAGGTACCTCTACTGCATGTGCCAGTTATGAGAACTGAGGAAAACCTGGAAAAAACCCATCAGGGAGGATGGTCCTGGCAGGATTCTAACCCCAGACCTCCTGTTCATAAGTCCACACCTTAACGACCTTGGCCACCCATGGCGGTCTTACTATAAATTGAAACTACTAGATAAGTGCTTTTACTTAGTTGTAGTATTTATGTACAGCATATAGCATTAATAAAAAATAATAAAAAATAATAAAAAATTATACAAATTCACATATTTTTTAAAGTATTTTCTATAATATAATAGTTTTCATTTAATCCAATAGTTTTATTCCTCCATAAATTTCAGTCTTCTGTAAGTTCCCTCCAGTTCATACTCCTTCAGACACCATCAATCTATTGTTCTTATGGTTATCATCTTCTCCTCCTGCCTTTAGCATTCCACTCCAATATCATCAAATTGGAAATTCTTTCTTTTCCATCATTTTCACGTGTCCTAACCATTTCATGTTTTCTCTTCAATGACTTCAAAAATGTCTCTAATTCTTTGAATATTAATTTTCTCTATTCTTGACTTTCTTCTGGCTCTTTACTAATAGCCCATTTCTGTAGTCAGTAAATTATATGCACATTGTTTATATAATTTCCAAGATTCTGCTCCATATAACACAATATTTTGGAACAATGATTTATTAATTGATGTTGTTTTGTTTAAACAATTCTTACTCAGAAGATGGTATTTAACATACAAGATTTTCCAGCTGCAAGGCCCCAATCTTCCTCTGAACTATATTGTTCTTCTAAATGATGTTTTATTAGAGTTTTCATTATATGATTCATTATACTTGAATTCCTTGATAGTTCTGACATTTTCTATTGCCTTTTTTGTGCACTGAACTGATATATCCTAATTTCAACACTTTTGCTATTTCTTCTCATATTAAAATCCTCCTATACAACCTTGGCAATAGAGTTGTTAATTTAAGTCCTCCATATTTTAACATTTCCAAATGAATGCCTCTTGAGTCAGTTGCCTTAACATTTTTCCCTATTGATAGTGTGTGTCTTACACCATCTTCCAACCCCCCTGCTCATATCCTGTGGATGAAACCACTATTTTCCTTAAATCACATTTTTCTTCATTGAATAAAATCTTGTTCTAATAACCAATTGGTGGTTATCAACTGAATGTTCCTTCTTTTCTCTATATTTCTTCTCACTCCCTTAAGAAATTTCCATGCTGCAGCTGTCTGTGTAAAACTTACCTGACAATTTATAAATGCACATAATTTTTCCTTATTTTTTCCTCTTACTTTCTTTAATACTATTTTTTTTTTCATCTATATACTTCTTTTTATCCTTTTCTGTCCCTGTATTCAAATATCTTTGATATAATTAAGATCGTGAAATGATTGAGTTGAACTATACACTCTCATTGGCTCCATTCGTTTAAATGAAGCACATATTTCCTAATCCTAGTCTGCATCATCAGCATTGTTGCAGGTAAGCAGATGATGCAGACAATGATCTGCAAAATATGTAATATATTTAAACGAGTGGAGCTAATAAGTGGGTACAGTTCAACTCAATCATACCTGATTTTAATTATATGGTTCTTCACTGTACAAGTTCCAATTTACATTTCAAGTTAACTTTGGTATGCTTGTAATTCACTTTCTATGATAAAATTATTCACTAGTAGCAGTAGCAGTAGCATTATAACTATAAATAAAAAATATAAATATCACTGGCTTACAATGATTTTGTTGCCTTGGTGAAAATTAGCAATTTTGATTTCGAAAATATCAGTTTTTTTTTTTTTTTTCATAACATGCACAGATTTTCTGTAATCTCACATTCTATTGATCATACTGCTACATTACAGTGATAATGATACAATAACAAAACATGAATAACTTTAGCACATACAATTATATATAAATGCTTATATAGAATATAATGCATAATGTAAAGCAACCCTCATTTACTTTCTTATCAGTTCCTCTGCCATGTATTAAGTTTCCATGATCGGGGCTCATCAACACGTGGCCAGAAAGTGAGAGGAAGTGAATGCGTCAAGACATCAGTAAAAATTCATCAACTGTGGTAGCCAGTAGTGTATTTGTTATTTAGTGCTACATTTCAGTTTTTCTACGTGTTGTGTATAAAGTGCTAGAGAACTAATAATAAGATGACTTCAAGCTGTGGAATACCAAGATGGCAATGTGTGAACAATCCAAATAATTTGTCGGTCCTGGTGGTGTAGTGGTTACCATACTTGCCTCCTATACCCAAGATCGCGGGTTTGAGGGTTCGAACCCGGCCAGGACTGATGGATTTTTTTGGGCATGTATGGCTTCCTTTGGAAGGGAAGTAAAGCCGTGGGTCCCGTGTCGTACATTTGCAGCATGAAAAAGAACCTCAAGTTTTAAGAGAGGCCTCTGAGCAAAATTTGTCGGCCGTTTCACACCCTGTGTTGAATGGGACGCTGATGACCTGAGATGTTAAAGAGCGTCCATAAATAAATCAATCAAAAAAAAAAATTACCAAATAATTTCAATTTCATATATGGCTCATTTCATATATACTTGTTAAAAAACAAAAGAATAATACTACTCCATTTACTTAGAAAGTATATTTTGCATATAATTGAAAACATTTTATGATACAGTTTTCAATTATATGATTGGCTTCACTGTGAATCTTCCAATTAATTATATTTTGCATATTTTAAAGTTAAGCTTGGAAATCCATTTTAGAAAAAATTAAATATCTGGAACATCCACTATTGTGTGGAGATCTAAAAGTTTGTAGTATCTTACTTGGTCAGCAGGGGGGTACACAAAATTTTCTTGCTTTTTGTGTAAATGGGAAAGGAGTAGGGAAAAACACTAGACAACAAAAGAATGGCCTAAGAGAAAATATTTAACTCTGGGATAAAAAAATGTAACATGTGTCAATCTAGTTGACCCTAAAAAGATGCTATTGTCTCCGCTTTATATTAAACTTCATATCATGAAGCAATTCGTCAAAGAACGTTGTTTGTGCTTCAAGTATTTATACCATACATTTCCACTTTCATCTGAGGCCAAAATAATAGAGGGTGTATTTGATGGAGCTCAGATCAGCTAATGAAGGATACTGACTTTTTAAACACTATGAACACTATAGAACTTCAGGCATGGTGTGCTTTCAAGTATGTTATCAATAAGCTCCTTGGAAGTGCAATACAAAGAAATTATTAGAAATATGTTACAAAGACTGCAAGTTCTCAGTTGCAATATGAATTTGAAACTTCACTTTCTTGAACTTTCACCATGATTACGTTCCACCTCATTTGGGATTCATAAGTCATGAGGGCGGTGAAAGATTTCATCCAGAAATTAAGGAGATGGAAGGACGATATCAGGGAAGATGAAAAGGAGCAATGCTGCCAGACTAATGCTGGTGCTTGAAGAGAGAAGATAAGCAACCAAAACAAATGCAAATCTACACAGTCTTCCTTCCAAGCAAAGAAAAGAGGCCAATCTTCAGACAATGAACTTTTTTAAAGATATGTAGGTACCCATTTTGCGTAATAGATTGGAATGTGACATTTTAGTTTTGATTTTATGGTACTCTTTATTTCACAAAAATTGACTTCCTGTAAAAATTTTTTTGCACTTTATTTAAAAACCTTACATGATAGAAGAAAACAGATTTCAGCATTGAATTTAGCATGCCAAAATTAATTAAAATCACCATTCACATTTCAGACAGCAGAATTTTTTTTCTGCAGGCCAGTCATTAATATTAAAATTAATATATAACATTTAGGAAGGTTACTTTATGAATGCTAAGCAGTAATAATGATGCTACTGAGTTTATTTTAAATATTTCAGAACCATGGACAAAATATAAATATTAAATGCTTTTACCTATATTACATCCATCAAATCTGCGTGCTTTTCCTTTTGAATGTGAAAAAATAAAGTAAAATAATGTTTATGCTGAAAAATTATAGGAGCTGAAGGGATTTCTTGCTCTTCAACAAAGAACAGCACCCAAGCCTGCTTTAAATACAACACAGTGTCAAAAGCACTGCTACTGTGCCATGGCAGTAATGCATATTTATGACTTAAGTCAACCAAAAAAGTATTGGCACCTAAGCTTACCCAGCATTTGGCAATTTTTCAATGTGAGGAACAGCCCAGAATAGAGCCCCAATCAGGCAATTTGTACCCATTGGAAATTGAATATAAGGTTATTTATTCAAGAGATTACAATGTGTGTGATATTCCAGTAGTTGCTTTATGCATGTAATCGAAGTGTAACATGATGGTGTAAGAGAATGTAAAATATTGTATTACATATAGCTAATGCTCTTTACCTAAATGAAGAATATGTGCAATGGAAAAAAGGCTGATTCTTTCGAATACAGTGGTCACGTGATGATTCATGCCCCTCGGGGATGTACAAAATTCGAAGAGCTCCAATTCCACCACCAGGTATTTTATTTGGTGGCTGTACACATATGCAGAAGCAGTAACGATGGGTTCTGATACAGGCATATAAACTCTTGCTTCTTGTATAAATACATACCATTGCATAGTTAAATAGTAATATTTTGTCACTACAGAAATGTCACTAAAACTTCAGATAATTAGCAGTTATATTTTTCAAGCTTTCATTTTGCTTTACTGCATTTTGAAGTATATTGGCTGAGCTGCAGCAAAATGTTTTTAAGGTAACTGGAGTCACTCAATGAATGAAATTTAAATAGTTTTAATGATCTAAAGTGTTTGTTGCTTTGTCTAATGCCAGATGATGATTCACTGATATACTTTGATTAATAAGCTCAACATTAATTTTAGGTACATTTAAAGAGCATTTATAATATCATGAATAAAATTAATTCAAGCTAAGCTAGGGTGATCAAATTTGAACAAGAAAAAATGGGACACTTTTCTCGAACTTCTCCATGATATTTCATACTTCAGTTACATAATTCTAGTAAATACAGAAAAAATAATGAATAACACTGCAAGTATATATAATTTTTACAACAAATAAAACTACAAAATAAACTCAACTCTTACAAGCTCTTCAAAAACCCATAGAATTATTAGTACGGGAATGTATATTCATAAATGAAAGCAAAGAAAATTTGGTTAATTTTGATCTTCCAAACAACAGTAACCTCATCACAAAGTTCATAAAATCCATAATAAAACAACATTCTAATATCATGCTTGGAAGCTTAAAGTGCAACTGTGCTACTGATGAAGGCAACAGCCTTCAAAACATGTCCAAGTAGAACAAAACTAATGAAATTTGAATGATTTTCTCATAAATAAATATGTTTATTATACTATATTTTACATTTGACGTTACAAAGAGACCACAATTGTCACTGCTGTAATGTCGCTGCTGCTAGCGCCGGAGCATTGAGAGAAAAAGGGGAATGGGTTTCCTAGGGGGAGGCCAGTTTACAAGAGCAGGATAGCATGTTAGTGCATTTATAATGTCTTGTCTATTTAATGAATATGTGAGCAAGTTAACAGAATCTTGAATGTACAATGAATGAAAAGTCTCATTTTGTTACCAATTTGCAAATATATCATAAGTATTTTACAGCTTTCTTTTCAGAAATAAATGCGAACATGATAAAGATATTATAGTCTATGGCCAACCTCGGGCAAATCCTAGAAGTGACGAACTGCTGTTATTCCAATTTGCAACTAATTAAGGAGTAAGATAAGGTTTATGAGGTTAGAAAGGCAATTTTAAATGAGACGGAATATGTGAGCAAGTTAACAGAATCTTTTCCAATTCGCAACTAATTCATATACACACACACTAAGTAACGCTAACCTCGGGCAAATCCTAGAATTGGAAACTGCTCTAATTCCAATTTGCAACTAATTCAGGAGTAAATCATCTGTAACTGTGGCAAATCTCCTAACTGGTGCCAAAAAAAAAAAAAAAAAAAAAAAAAAAAAAAAAAAAAAAAAAAAAAAAACCGACAATGTATGTATGTGAATCCGCATTGAAATTTCCACACGTTAAGCACAGTGACTTAACCATCTACCCCACTACGCCGTTGAATTTTAGATGGTATTATCTAGCTAACACGTTCCCTCTTTCTCCGCTGTCGCTCGGAACTGGCTTCCCCCTAGGAAATCCATTCCCTTTTTCTCTCAATGCTCCGGCACTAACAGCAATACAGCAGCAACATTACAGCATTTGTGTTTCTTTGTAATGTCAACTTATTTTACTTAAAAATCTCCGCTATTTAAATCTAAAATAATACATTTTATTCACAATGGAGATGGGGATAACATCTCAGCTTCATAAACGAAACAAACAGGTTGCTATAACTAAATGTACTAAAATTTGTTCACACTAACTCCATTCACTTACATAAAAATTGAACATTGTTTCGGGAATGATCCCTCCTATCTTCACTCTGCAGACAAACTGTTGTTAGAAGTGGCAGTTGGGTCTCTTGATATTCTTGTTGGTTCTACTAGAAACTTGCTGAGTTCGTCCATTGGAGGGAAATCAAAATTCATTAAGTTTTCCTTGTTTTTTGCAATAAAAATTTGTGGAAAGTTCTGTTGCATTATGAAGTTGTTTCAGTAGTTTTGTCTATCGTTTAATTTCATGATTTATAGTCCAAAAGTTTGCTGCTATCACTGATTTATCAATTTGTTTTAAGCGAATATTTCTAAAGTGTTCTCTTTTTTCCAGATTTCCAAATTCCTCCTTGTTTTTCCAATGTATTTTTTTATTGCACTCTGTTCAAAATCACACCAAAATTTGTGAGGAAAACAGTTAAAATAGACAATAGCCAACACCAAAAAGCAGCTGAAAAAAGAGTAACTGGAGTAGAGAGAAGCTTACAGTATAAAAAACTAAGTGAAACAGACTTAAGATGTTATGATTTACATTTAAAACTTTAGAGGGCTTTGGGATTTTACATTTGGGATAACTTACAACAACATTTACATAAAAATTTAACCAACGAAATAAAAATCAAGAATCAGAAATTGAAAAAGAAACTGTACAACTTGCGAAAACTTCAAATCAGAACTGCACCCAAACCAGCTACACAAACAACAGAGAACGTAATTAATATTTCAAGCACCACATTTTCAAACAGCAAACTAAAATTCCTAAACAAAGGCCTAAAAACATGCGTGAATTTCTCCGAAAAAATAGAAGATTACATCGCAGATATTGACATAGCCACCCATCAACTGGAAGAAAGTGAGAAATAATTTATCAAATTGAAATGTACAAAAACCTTAGAAAAAACAAAAAAACCGAAATAAATTCAACAATTACAAAAATGCAATAAAACAACTAAAAGAAAAACCGGTAGTATATACAAAAACAGGTAAAGGCAATAAAATCGCCATTTTGGACCAAGAAGACTACATAAACGGGATAGAAGCTATGTTAAAAGGTGAAGATTATAAACCAATTAGAGAAAATCCACTTAAAAGCTGCACTAGAAACTTGAATAAAACATTGGATGAAATAAAAGTACTGTCCACTACAGAAAAACAAAAACTCCCACAAAGCAACCCAGTATTACCTAGAGTGTATGCACTTCCTAAATTACACAAAAAAGACAACAGCATGAGACCCATTATAAATAACCTCAATTCACCAACATACCTGTTAGTAAATAAATTAACCAACATTTTCAAATTCTTAAAAAAATACCAAAGCTTGAGTGTCAAAAACTCACAGGATCTGGTAGAAAAATTACAAAATTACAGCAGAAAATATAATGGTATCGTTTGATGTAGAACCCTTATTTCCAAGCATGCCAACAAATAAACTTACGCTAATGTTAAACAGTTGGTTAAAATCCTTAGATCTACAGGCACAAGAAACTGAAGACTTGATAAAACTTACTTACATTTGCATTGAACAAAATTTCTTCATTTTCAACAAAAAATACTACCAAAAGGTCTCAGGACTAGCTATGGGAAACCCCCCAACTCCATTTCTATCAGATTTTTTTATGAGTTCGTTTGAAATGCATATCACCAAAGCCTTCCCTCTAATCTTCAAAACATGGTATAGGTATGTGAATGACATATTTGCAATAATTCCAAAAAAAACATACAACAGATGCACTAAAACTTCTGAATTTGCAACACAAATCTATAAAGTTCACCATAGAGGAAGAAAGAAAAGGATATTTCCCCTTCCTAGATGTAAAAATCATAAGAAATGAAGACTATCTTACCTTCGGAATCCATAGAAAAGATATGCACACAGAAAATTACATAAAAAATGACAGTTTTAACCCCATTCCACATTAATATGCAGTGTTTTATAGTTTAGCACACAGACTAATTAACATCCCACTCACAGTATCAGAGTACAAATTGGAATACCAACAAATCATAAAGATAGGCAGAAACTAATGGGTACAGCAAAGACAGTAATAAAAATCATCAATAAAATCAAAAAACAATAAGAGATGTTTCCACACTTAAAAGCGCAAAAGAAAGGTACAAATTCAAAAGTTCCACATACCACCCAATTTACCACAATAAATTAAAACAAATATTCAAAGAACAAGGAAGTATGTTAGCCCCAAAGAACAATTTTAATATAAAGAACTTATTAGGTTGCAGAGTAAAGGACAACATGCCAACAGAAGAAAAGTCAGGTATTTATGAAATGAAATGTGCAGAGTGGATAGAAAATACATTGGAAAAAAAAGAGGAATTTGGAAATCTGGAAAAAAGAACACTTTAGAAATACTCGCTTAAAACAAATTGATAAATCAGCAATAACAGCGCACTTTTTGACTAAAATCATGAAATTAAACCAGAGACAAAACTACTGAAACAACTTCACAACACAATAGAACTTTCCACTTGGGAAAAAATGTTCGTTATCAAAAACAAGGAAAACTTAATGAATTTCGATTTCCCTCCAATGGACGAACTCAGCAAGTTCCTAATAGAACTAACAGATGCTACCACAAGAACATCAAGAGACCCAACCGCCACTTCTAACAAAGTTTGTCTACAGGCTGAAGACGGGAGGAATCATTCCCAAAACATATGTTCAATTTTTATGTAAGTGAATGGAGTTAGTGTGAACAAATTTTAGTACATTTTTATATATATATATATATATATCACTCCATTGTCAATAGTTTCGTAAGTACATTTAATTGAGTAAACAGGTTACTGTTTACGGAATGTCGGAATCCACACAGTGAAACTTTTGTTAATCTTATTTTGATTTAAAGTAAAACACTAAAAATCATGATTCGTCAATCAAACATTGTATATTACAGATATCGAATTAACCATTGAGAAATTAAACACCATAGATAAAAGTTATATTAGGAAAATATCGTCAGGAATATTATAGGAAATTAAAAATCATAGCCAAATTCCCAAATCATACCAAAAAACCATAAAATCATTAAATAAAAAACTAAAGTAGATAAAGGAAACCAAATTGTAATTCTAGACAAAGAAGATTACCAACATAGAATGCTAGAGTTACTAAACAATAAGGAGTTCAATGAAGTGGAAAAAAATCCCCTACACAAATGCAAGAAATCAATAGAACACATATTAAACGGAAATAGCTTACACACAAATTCAGATGTTTACAAAATCAAAATACCTAATCCATCAATAGCTAAAATAATAGGATTACCAAAAATACACAAGCCAGGAAAAGACATGAGACCAATAATTAACAATATCAATACCCCATGTTACCTCCTAGCCAAATGGTTAACTACACGATTCAATACGTTTCCCAAATTCCCAAGTCTAAGTATAAAAATCTTATAAACAAAATCAAAGATAATAAACTAAACTCAAATGATATCATGGCTTCCTTTGATGTAAAAGCATTGTTTCCAAGCATTCCAAAAGAGAAAACCCTGAATTTGTTAAAAAAATGGCTACTATCTATCAACATTGCAGAAACACACACAAAAGAATATGTAAAACTCACAGAACTATGTTTAGACCAAGCTTACTTCACATTTGAAGGAAAGTTTTATAAACAAAAATCAGGTTTAATGATGGGCAGTCCACTATCTCCATTTTTGGCTGATCTGTTCATGAGCTATTTTGAAACACATATAACGAAAGCCTTCCCATACATATTCAAAACATGGTACAGATATGTTGATGATGTGTTTGCCATTGTAGAAGATAGATTCATAGAAGATTCATTGAAACTGCTGAACTTGCAAGAAAAAACCATAAAATTCACTATGGAAACCGAGGTTAATAATACTTTACCTTTTCTGGACCTAAGGATAATAAAAAGGAATAAATATATAGAATTTGGTATATACAGAAAGGACACACATACCGACAATTACATAAAAGCAAAAGGTTTCAACCCCAGACCCCACAAGGAAGCAGCATTCAATATTATGACATATAGGCTAGTTAATACACCACTCAGTAAAGAAGAATACAGGAAAGAATACGCACATATAATACACACAGCAGAGATAAATGGATTTAACAAACAAATGGTAGATAAAAAAATAAAAAGATTTAAAAACAAAAAGGAAATTAAACTAATCACTACACTCAGTTCTTCACTTAAAGAAAATACTTATCAAAAATTCACATATCACCCTTATGTTAACCACAAATTCCAAAAAATTTTCAAAAAGTATAACATTACTCTGGCACCAATAAACAGATATAGTGTTGGTAAACTATTAAATCTAAATAAAATTAAACAAAAAAAGAACAAAGAAGAAAATTCAGGTACATATAGAATTAATTGCAAGGATTGTGACAAAATATACATAGGAAAAACAAAGAGAAATCTGGGGATAAGATTAAAGGAACACTGGAGAAATATTAGACACAAACAAGTAGAAAAATCAGCAGTGGCTGCACATTTTTGGAATGAGAATCATGAAATAGAGAAGGACATAACATTACTAAAAACAATTCAACATCCGAAAGAACTTAATATATGGGAAAAAATTTACATAAAAAAATATGAATCCAAACTTATGAATTTTGATATACCGGAAGCAGACAACATATTGTTTAAGTTCATTAACAGACCACCAGAGTATAGTAACATATATACTTTGCTGAAATTGACTCCTCAGTCGTCGTTTTGGTTGACAATGTGAGGAATGTACCTCACGAAACATGTTCCAAAATTACTTTTATAAGTGTGTTTGCGAAACTTAAAGAGAGTTTTATTGTGACGACATGATCTTTAGTGTTTTACTTTAAATCAAAATAAGATAAACAGGTTACTGTTGATATGCAAGTGAGAAAGATAAAGAGTGGTACAGCTGTGCAACAAATTGTGTACTCACCTCATGAATCAACACTTGCAAGGAAGCTATGCCAATCTATGGTTCTGGGTTATTACTTTCTGTACTTGTTTCACTGTTTTCATCACAGTCACTGTCTTCACCTAAATGAATCACTAATTCCAGACGTTCATCTAAGAGATTCTTTTATAAAATATTGTTTTTCTGTCCTCTTCACGTTTTCACAGCAGCATTTCCAATCTTCTTTCATAATTGCAGCAATTTTTTCATCTAGTAAAATTCTATAACATCCTCCATGTGAAAGGTGACATTGTGACATAACATAATTTTTGGTGCAGTCAGCTTTGGAATTTATATTTTTTTGTATATCCTCAAAATTATAGACTCTGGATTTGTTTCTATTTTCAAATCATTGAATTCAATTCAGTTCTTGTCATTGCTGCTTCCAGAGATAATCATGTATTTTCATACTTTTAAGTATCTATTGATACTCTAATTCTCCAAAATTGCAAATATCTTTTACCTTTTCAACATTCAACAAGATCTTTTACCTGTTTAATTCAAACTGCATAAATGTTAATAAATTTCAATATTTTATCCATTACCCCTTCAATATCAACACATGTAGGACTTTACAACTGATCTGCACTCCACTTTGAATGAAGTAAGGTGCACACCCTCTGCCATACAACTATGTTTTGAGTGATGACTTTAACAATGAGAGCAAATTATTTGTTCCTTTCCCTCCAGTCTCTCCAAAATTGGAATTATGATTGTATCCACAAAATGCTAGTCTTTTCTGATAAATTGAACTTTCTTAATATATCCAAGGCAATATTACAACAATTGCACAGTTTGTCAACAGGCTGAAGATGGGAGGGATCGCTCCCGAAACATATGTTCCAAATTTATGTAAGTGAATGGAGTTAGTGTGAAAAAAAACTGTATACATTGTTTATATATATACCACTCCATTGTCAACAGCTTCGTAAGTACACTAATTTGAATTACAACAATTGTTCAATTTAATAAGTTACTTTTTACAATTCAATCAATTAAACTTGAACATCTTTCCCTGGTGTAAAGTATCTGATCAGAACTGGCAGTAATTTTAAACAATAATGATTTGAAGTGTCCATCATAACCAAAACATATTTTGTACATTTTAAATCACTACAAATCTGTCTTATTGCAAATGGAGTTGAAACATTCACCTCTATAGATTTGCACTGTGTTCTGCCATAAGAGAATTTTTCATGCAACTTTTTAATAATAGCTGATTTGCAGTCCATCAATCCAAATGAATGGCCATGTTTTACAACATGAAATGAAAACATACAATCAGCAGCTGTGTACTGGTAACAAATGATAAGACATTCTGTAAATAGATTTTACTTTCTTCTACCAGTTTATGTTTCTTCTTTTCCAAATGTTGCATAATCCCATCATGCTCGATGCTGAACAAGGAAGTGCTCTGAATTTAAAAACATTTAAAATATTGATACAATGATAAAACACTCTTTTTTACTCTCAAATTAAAAAATTCAGGACATGTTTCGTGAGACCTTCGCTTACATTGTCAACTGTTAAATGACTGGTGCATGGTGGATCATATTAGGTTGGAAAGGAAGGTGATTGTGTTGAATCTGGTGGTCTGTTGAGCTTGTACGAAATGTTGTCTGCTTTTGGAATGTCAAAATTCATGAGTTTGTGTTCATATTTCTTTATGAAAATCTTTTCCCATATGTCAAGTTCCTTGGGATGTTGAGCAGCTTTTAATAAAGAAATAACTTTTTCTATTTCAGGATTATCATTCCAGAAATGTGCTGCCTTTTCGTGCCATAAATGTACGACATAGGACCCACAGCTTTACTTCCCTTCAGAAGGAAGCCATACTTACAATTTTTACGCCCAAAAAAAAATCCATCGACTTTGGCTGGGTTTGAACCCGTGACCTTGGGTTTAGAAGGCAAGTATGGTTACCACTACACCATCAGGACCAACAATTTGAGAGTAAAACGTTAAGAGTGTTTTATCATTGTATCAATATTTTAAATGTTTTTAAATTCAGAGTGCTTCCTTGTTCATTGGAAGTGAAGTCACAAAAATGTTTTTAGCATTTCAAAATATTTTATCCACTGGAAAATTTATACTCATTTTCACTGTGTTAATTCCTGAATATTTTATAATTGAAAATACTTTTTACAAATTCTGCACACCACTTTTTTCATTTGCTTATGTTCTTGAAGAAAGAAAAAATGATTTTTCAACTCATCAGAGAACAAAACTTTCATGTCAGCATTGCAAAATCTAAAAGCTATTTCAATTTACTTAATACCATCAGCCATTCAAGCCAACTCTAAAACCTTAAATATATCAATATATTAGGGCTGTTCAATAAATGATCATAGTTTTTCTTGACAATATACCTTTTACTGATACTCAAGGTTATAATTATTTTTCTCAAAGTATCCCAATTGGATTCAATGCACCCGTCCCAGCATTTCTATTGCTGTAAACCAATTTTGAAAAGTTCATCAGAATCACTTTTGATGCCTTCACCACCACTTCTGATGATAGAAAATGCCTCCTACAAAGGTGTTGGGGAAAAAGGAAAAAGTCACACAGGGCTAAATCTAGACTATAGGGAGAGTGAAGGACATACTTCACAGTTACTTGGAAACAAGAGATCTTTTAACATCACTTGCTTCCACACACATCTGATTCCAGGCTATTTTAAGCCTGCTTCTGAAACGTTTTAGCCATGCATTAGAAACTTTGGATTCCAGCTTTAGCTTTGTCCCAAGTTTGAGAGCTGGAACCTGCAGAATTACTCCTGAATTAGGCACATTCTTCTGACAGACATAAACAAACCATTTCCACAGCAGATTGTTTATTTTTTCATAGTCTTTGTTTTTTGTTTTCTTTTCAGGTCATCATTATTGCCCGCAAATCACTCATGATGTGATCTTTATTTTTCAAAGTGTCATAATCTGAGTTTTTCTACAATGAAACTTTAAAAAATATATTACACTCCATTTCTGCTTTTCCTTTAGCTTGATAACTTTCATCTTATCACTTAACAACAGTACTACATTTTTATATGCTGTTAATCAAGAAAATCCAGTTTTGTATTTTGCATAGCCAATCACATGATGCACTGTTGGTTGATGTACAGACATTTCCTGTAAGGGCTCTTCCAGCTAATTAACGGAGTAATAAAATGACTGGCCAGAAATACAATGCAGTCTTGCAGATTTTTATAAATAAATCCAGTTTTTATGATACTGCCCCACAGTAGTAGTCCCCGTATTTCAAAATATATTTCATTTCTAGGAGTATATTCAAGAATATAATTTCCATTACAAGCAGTGGCAGACTATTTCCTTTTCCACATTTGAGTTTCTGTTTTATTCAGAAAAAAATTGCACTTAAAACATATAGATTTTACCAGTGACAATAAAGTTTTCCAAATTGGACAGGATTTTGGGGATATTTAGGTTCTGAAATGGGCAGGTTTCACTGTACTTTTCAAATAGATGAACATCATTATTGCATTTTGCTCTTACTAAAACTCTGCCAGCAAAGTATCAATAGTGCCTTTATTCAAACTAAAGTTAATGTTGAAATAAGTTATAATGCTTGATATACTTTTAGGTCCTGCTTCATATACTAACTTAATTATTTTTCCATCGTCAATTCTTTTCTTTCCCATTTTTCACACTGTAATAAACCAATATTTAAAAGTCTCTCTCTCTCTCTCTCTCTCTCTCTCTCTCTCTCTCTCTCTCTCTCTCTCTCTCTCACGCACGCACACGCGCACACACACACACACATACATATAAATTAACAGTAATTATAAAAGTAGAAAAGGATAAAACACTAAGATAAAGTAACACTTGAAATCGCTATGTTTCGAACTTGTTCAGTTCTTCTATGGCAAGAAGACAATGACAAATCTTCTTGTCATAGAAGAACTCAACGAGTTCGAAATATAGCGATTTCAAGTGTGACTTTAGTGTTTTATCCTTTTCTACTTTTATAATTACTGTTATTTTGTTACATTGTTAATAGTGTTACTTTATTTTTATTTTTCTTATATATATAAATTAGAGACAGTTGCACAGCCGAACTAGAAATTTGGAGCTTCATTATAAAAAATTTAATTTACATAAAAAATATACATTTAAATATGTTCTTTTCATCTGAAGCAATAAGTATGTTGTATTAATAATGGTAGAAAATAAAATTTAATAAAATCTTAATTTTTAATATGTTAATAAATGGACACTTGTAATAAAAATTAATGACAATTATATGTCTATTTCCGCACTTAAGGATGCAATATGACTGTTTCAAGCTCTGCTCGATGGATTGGTGATAATAGCTTAATTAGCATTCAACAGAATTAGTTTAGTGGTAGTACATTATTTTTTCCCTCTCTCTCTGTAAGTTTTTAATGTCCCACCAACTGTCAAAGCTTTTGTTTAATCAATGGAATGAATGAAATGACAATGCAAACGAGTCCACAGTCCTTAGCATTTAATGTTACCTTGTATCACCTTCTTAGGGAAAACTCCAGACAAAAACCTTACTTAGGCAGCATGTTCCCAACCTGGACCCACCAAGCTGACAAGCAGATGTGCAACCACCTAAGCAGTGGTTATGACAGTGGTGGGGTGCAAATTCACTTGCTAATCAAGTATTGGAATTGTGCACCTGGGCAAAAAAGACCAATAGTGTAATTAAGTTTCAAATCACATGCCAGAACTCCATTGGACCACGCTGCACTAAATAATGAAGATGGGAACCAGGATGACAATAGGACTGGTATAATGAACGGCAAGGGACCCTAGCATACAAAGAAAATATCTACCCCATATTCCAATAAGAGTGCTGGAACCAAACCTGGATCATATATTTCAAATACAATCAGTCTAACCACTAGCCATTGTACCATGATCCAGAGATACAAAATTGCATTACAGCCAAGGTAATAGTTTCAATCCCGGCCAGAGTCAATGGATTTTTAGGACATAAAATCCTAAGTATGGCCTTCTTAATAATTATAATACATAAAAGAACCTCAAGTCTGAAAGAAGAGGCCTCTAAGCAAAATTTATTGCCTGTTTCACGCACTGAATTAAGTGGGAAGCTAATGACCGGATGTTAAAGAATACCCTTAAATAAATACATTTTAAAAAAGGGACTAAATGTGACAAGATTAACTTTTGGTGTTGAGGAAAGGAACTAAAAAAAAACTGAATAAATATTTTTAGTAGCTGGAACTTATACTTCACCAAAGATGCTACAGAAGTGATGAGACTTGAACAATGAGATAAATGAGCTTTTTTCTTTCGCACAAGAAATTACCCTCACAATAGATAGATTTTCACTGAATTTTTTTATCAAAAATTAATTAATTTCAAAATAGTAGTTTCTGACCAGAATGATGTCAAATGTAGAGTTTTCAGACAGAAGCTTCACGGTTGCCTATATTTTGCAACTAGATAAAAATAAATTTTATCACATAAGGACATATGTATTTGTGTGACCTTTTATGAGCTTAACAGCTTGCTGCACAGATTAGGCTTAAGGTCTGTTCCAGTTCCTGTAGGGATTTTCTGAGCTCCACCAGACAGAATACCAACACCAGACAAGTCCATTAAAATCTATGAATGGCCAAATCAGAACTTGAATCCACAATCTTTCAGGTTCACCAACTACTTGGCACATCAAGCATGCCATAAGGCAGCAGTAACTTTTTCTATCAAGCTTATTTCTATTATTTTTGCATGTAGAATATTTATTTTATATACTTTTGTATTATTTCACTGTTTATATAAAACAAAATATTTAATACCTACTGTAATGGAACCTAGTTGTAATAGATACTTATACTAAATAACATAAGAAAAAGCTAAAACAGAAAGCAAAACTAATAAAGGACAAATTACACTAATCTCCACAATTCCCTTACCTCCTCTGAGGGTTTTGATTTCTTCATGTTGATTCTACATTCACTGAGGATCAACTTATCAAACACAAATGGTCGCACTGTTTTCAATTTTATTGGTTCCACCTTGAAGTCCTTCTTGTGTATTCTCAAAAGGGCAACATGTTTTCGGACTGATTCTCCCTCACAAAGCGATGTTGCAACAGGACTTCCTGAAATATTTGCAACTTGTGCATTAGCAACATGGTGTAATCATGCCAATTACTGTGTATGTGTATGTTCTAATGCCAGCTCCCTTGCCTGATCACAATTTTGGAGTTCCAAACACAGGCAAAAGAGGGCAGTACTATAATCCATTTGTAACATGTACAACAATGATTGATAATGAAGGTGGAAGATGATGGTGAAATGATTATGAAACAAGGACAGAATGAGTGACAAGGAAAATCGAAAAACCCAGAGAAAATCTGCACAATTGCCACTTGTTTACCACAAATCCCCTTTATGCCTGCTGGGATCAAAGCCTGGCCACCTTGGTGGAAGGAGAGCAGTCTAACCACAGCACCACCTGCCAATTATTAACATAAAAATGTATAACCTCCAAATATCACAAAGATTCAAAAATGCATGCATCATAATGTTTAAAAATTATAAATTTGCCATTGCACAAATGAATTATTCAGTGACTGTGAAATAATAACTTAAAAGCTTTTGTGCCAGTTGTTGAAAAATTACCATTCCTTTTTCCTTCACCCCTCCCCAGATTTTCATATACAAAGCACCAGAAAGGAGCAGAGATGACAAGTTATTTATAGCTGTACACCACAAAACAATGACCAATATAAAGGGTCTTTGAAGTTTTGTTACCCATTTCACATCAGCAGTTTGAGCATAACTCCCAGCAAATCAGATGTAATATTTATGCCACCGTTTTAAGTTCTTGCAATTACAATGCAAATAAGCATGTACCTTGTGACAGATGTTGGAAATGTAATTGTGCTATACATCCACACACACATTTCTGATACATTTTTAGAAAACTGTCATTCACATGCATTGGCTCATTTTCCAAAACTGAGTCAATTTTGCATTTGATATCTTTGTTCAGATTTAATAATGTGTGGGGGATTTGTTCTATACAATTTATTTTTCAACTTCCCCCATAAATAAAATAAAGTACCTTTCTGCATTGATGATTTACTGAAAAAGATATGCCTTATTACTCTGAATGCATTTACTGATTACCATACATTGATTTTCTCATCATGCAAGGAAGTTTCGTGTATAAAATCATGTTTTCCTAAATTCCAAAACCTGTTTTTTGTATTTAAATATGGCCACACAAATGGTACCATGCTTTATCAATTAAAGAATTATAAGTCTGGATCAATTACTTTATTATTAACATAGCCTCCAATTACAGAAATATCAGGATCACCTAAGCTTGTAGACTTTTCATTTATTTTAAGAAGATGAACTGATGTATGTGATTGACAATTTTTTTCATTGTAATTTCAAGAACTTGAATCAGCTGTGCATCACTGGGAGTTAGTGAATCTGCCAGATGCCATGAAACAGGTGACAAAACCCAATTCCTTAACAGTTCCATTCCCAATTGCTATATTCTAGTCATCTACTCATGATCAAGTAACTCTAAGACCTATGTATTTCCTTAGTGCTCCAGTTTTCAACAGGAAGACTAGTATCTCTTACGCACATGTTGCATTACATTTCTGAAAACTGAACATATTTACCTGGCTGAGTTACATAAAAATGACAGACATCATTCCATTCAGGCTCAATGCGGCACTCATGCTCATGGCCCCATATCACAAGGTCCAGAAATTTTGGCAACATTTCCTCTGCAATATAACTATTTGGTCCACGATTCACTCTATTTTGATGTAACATGAAGATGTTGAACCACTGATTAGGTTCTTCGCGAGGGCGAAACATTTTCACCTGAAAATATGAAATGTTTAAATGTAACAACCTTTTTTTTTTTTTTTGAATAAGTAATCTTAATGCCATCATCTCTCACTTAAGCAAATAATGCATTCAATATACAAAATGGAATTTTTTTCCTTAAGACCCCCTGTTGACTATTACTGTTCTTGAATAATAACTGTAATGATTCAGTAATAGAAATAGGTCTAATGTCCAAAGTTGACTGATATTAATCTTTTCAATATGAAGAAAAACTACCAAAAAATCTTATCTAGATGACTTATTGGAGATTGAAGCCAAATACTGGGCATCTAGGGCCAATGAAATGCTGTTAACTTTATTTCCCCCTGGAAAGTTCCCATTCTTAGTACAATTTCTCTTCCATAATTTCTCCATATATTCTATCTTGAAAAATTCACGTAAAAAAAAAAGTATGGAAAGGAATTGCCATGTTGAATAGAAATTTAAAAATGCAAATACTAAGAGAAATAGATACATAATTATTGCAAGATACAAACTAGAGTACCATAAAAATTACTATAATACTTAGATTTCTCATGGCAAAACCCAATATCAAGCTCTTAACTATTCTGTCAACACTTTCAAGAGGTCCCATTTTTTATTTGTATGAACCCATACACTTAGATAAGAGTTTGTTCTAGTTTTCTTCGATTAATTTACTTTTTTCTATATCATAAGCCCTGAATAAAAACAACATAAATGAGACAGATTGGACAAGAAGGCAATTTGCAACTTAGGTTATTTATCGACAGAATTGCAAATCTGGATGGAACATGATGGTAACCATTTGGGGCGAAGAGGAACTGAAATAAATATTAAATACTTAAAATGTAAATTGGAACTTGAACAGTGAAGCTAATCATATTAATTGATATCATTGTATGATTCAGTTGAACTACACACTCTTAAAGCTTCACTTACTTTTCATAAATGTATGGAACCAGTTTCGAGAATATTAGGTTCCCATCTTCAATCTTCAGTCATGCTAAAGTTCAACTGTCTGATCATTCGTTGAACTGTGGGAATGTGTATTCTGCTCTGGTGACAGTGTGATTAACTTGTAGTTTATGTTTTCATCTCCGGCAATGTCGAAGTTCATTATGCTGTCTTTGTATTTGTAGATCTAGATTTTCTCCCAGGTTGCTAGTTCCGTAGGTCCTTGTACTGATTTTAATAATTTTGCTTTATTTATTAAGTCGTGATTTTGTGTCCAAAAATGATATGCTACTGCTGATTTCTCTATTTGCTTGTACTTTATGTTCCTGAAATGTTCCTTTACCACATGCCTATGTTTCTCTTTGTTTTTCCAATGTAGATTTTATCACATTCTGTACAATTTATTTTATAAATACCTTATTTTTCCTCTTGTGGAATACTGTCATTAACATTATCTACCAATAAGTTTTAAACATTAAATCTATTAATCGGTGCCAACCTGATATTAAAATCTTTAAGAATATTCTGACATTTTTTGTAGCCCATGGATGATATGTGAACTTTTTAAAAATTAGTTTATCTTTTCTTGCTGAAAGTGTTGTGGTTTCTTTTATATGTTTTTGTCTCTTGAATTTTTGCATCTTTCTGTGTACTAGTTCTTTTTAAAGCCATTTTTAACTGCTGTTTCTTCTATTTGTTTGTAGTCATTAAAATATTCTTTTTTGCTAATTTGTAGGTTAACTAGCCAGTGTGTTAAACTGTTAATTACTGCATGTTTGTGCGCTGTGGGGTTAAAACTGTCAGCTTTGATGTGATTATCTGCATGTGTATTCTTTTTGTATATTCCAAATTTAAGATTTTCTTGGCATTTCATTATTTTAATATCTAAGAATGGCAACATGTTATCTGCTTCCATTTTGTATGTAAATGATATGTTTATATCTTGTATATTCAAAAGTTTTAAGGCATTTTCAATGAGTTTTTTGTTGACTATGGCAAATATATCGTCTACATATCTGTACCGTACCTTAAATATGTATGGAAAAACTGTGTTGATGTGTGTTTCAAATCTACTCATGAAGAGGTTAGCTAGAAATGGAGATAAGGGGCTGCCCATTGTAAGTCCTGCTTGTTGTTTATAAAATTTTCCTTTGAAAGTAAAAAAGGCTTGGTTTATGCCAATTTCTGTGAGTTTGATGTATTCTTTTATGTGCTTATCCTTAATTCCACTTGTTTTCAGCCAATCATTTAGATAAATCAGGAGTTTTTCTTTTGGTATGCTTGGAAACAGAGATTCTACGTCGAAAGATATAAGAGTGTCAGAGGGATGTAGTTTTATGTCCTTAATTTTTTTCATTAACTAAGAGGAATTGTTTACACCCCTGCTTTGAAATTTTGGTAATGTCTTGAATCTATTGGCTAACATTTTGCTAAATAGTAAGACAGAGTTAATGATGCATCCCATCATTAAAAATAAAATGATAAAATTATCATTCAAAAGCAAGAGCACCTACAATTCAGTAACCACTTCAAGAAATGAATTTACTTACTGCAGAACATTTTGAAGCAAACATTGATTTTTTTGTTTTGTTTGTTTTTACAGACATTTTTTAATATATCAGGTCATCAGCGTCCCATTCAATTCAGAGCTTGAAATTGCCTTTAAATTTTGCTCAGAGGCCTCTTCTTTCAGACTTGATTTTTTTACATGCTGCAAATCTCAAGAAGGGACCCTACTTCCCTTCTGAAGGAAGTCACACTTAGGATGTTTATGGCCGAAAAATTGAAGCATGTGAAAAAAAATACTTCCTCATACTCATCTAAACTATGCTATAGATACAATCCATTCTTGGATAAATAAAAGCAGAGCTAGAACTTCTATAATAAACAGAAGATATTAAACGTGTAATGGGAGAATTGGCTTTACTTCAGTTCATGATTGAACATAATCTTCACAAAATATTCAGTGAAACCTCTAAACTATTAAAAGCAGTTACAACTATTTCAATGAAAATTTCAGAAGTAAAAATATACTTTTAAACTCATAACAAACTAAAAGTCTTTCTCTGTTGTTGGAAGAAAGATTAACTGCATTTGCTATTAACTAATATGTTAATTTGAACATTGCACAGTGAAGCTAATCATATTTAATCATTGTATGATTGAGTTGAACTAACACTCTTTTGCTTCATTTACTTGTTTATAATATGTAAAACCGGTTTCACAAACCCTATGCATCGTCAGTTCAAAGTCCACTGCAGGATAATCCATTATGCTGTGGGAATGTGTAGTCTGCTCTGATGGAGGTGTAATGAACATAAAGTGTTGAAGTTCATTAAACTGTCTTTGTACTTGTAAATGTAGATTTTCTCCAATGTTGCTAATTCTGTAGGTCCTTGAACTGATTTTAATAATTTTGTTTTATTCAATATGTCATGGTTTTCTGTCCAAAAATGAGATGCCACAGCTGATTTCTCTAACTGCTTGTATTTTATGTTCCTGAAATGTTATTTTAACCATGTGCCTATGTTTCTCTCTGTTTTTCCAATATAAATTTTTTCACATTCTGCACAACATTTTATAAACACCTGCTTTTTTCTATTGTGGAATACTGTCATTAACATTGCCTATCATGAGATTTTTAACATTAAGTCTGTTTACCAGGCTAACCTCATATTACAATCTTTAAGAATATGGGAGAAAATCTACATTTATAAGTATAAACACGGTTTAATGAATTTTTGACACTTCCAGGGATGAAAACATAAAATTTAAATTCATCAAATCTCCACCAGATCAGAATACACATTCCCAGAGTTTAACAAATTATCCTGCAGTAGACTTTGAGCTAACAACGCAGACAAAGGGTTCAAGAAACCGGTTCTACGTAAACAGTGAAGCAAAAGAGTGTTAAAGTAAAATTATACCTACGAAGCTGTAGACAATGGAGTGGTAATATACACTACATTAATGTATTCAAGTTGTTAACACTAACTCCACTTACTTTTTAAAACTTAGGACTAGTTTTGGCAGAGGTCCCTCCCATCATCGGCTGCTGTTGACTGAATGCCATTGTTCGAAATGGGGGATGATACCCGCTCATTCCTGTGGTGGTATCTGGTGGTTCTAGTAGAAACTTACCGAGTTCATCCAGTGGCGGAAAATCAAAAGTTCTTCCTATTTTTTACAATGAAAATCCTCTCCCACGTGGATAGTTCTATTGAGTTGTGTAATTGTTTCAGTAATTTAATTTCTGGGTTTATCTTACGATTTTTGTTCCAAAAATGAGCTGCTATTGCTGATTTGACTATCTGTTTCAATCTAATGTTCCTAAAGTGTTCTTTTCTTCAAATTTCTAAATTTCTTTTCATTTTCTCAATGTAGCTCTGCTCACAATCTGCACATTTAATCTCATATATTCCTGATTTTTGCTGTGTAGGGATGGTATCTTTCATTGTGCAATGTACTAAATTTTTTATATTATATATGTTCTTTGGGGCTAACATTATTCCATGTTCTTTGAATATCTTCTTAAATTTGTTGTGGTAAGTTGGGTGGTATGTGAAACTTTTGAATTCATATCTTTCTTCGGTGTTCTTAAGTGTGGAAACTTGCTTTATCGATTTCTGTCTTTTAGCTTTATTGATGATTTTTGTTACTGAGTCTATGTTGAAACCGTTGGTTATAGCCGTCTTCATTATGTGTTGGTATTCCATTTTGTACTCAGTTTCCGCCAATGGGATGTTGATTAATCTGTGTGCTAAACTGTGCAACACTGTATATTTATGTGGGATGGAATAATAACTATAATTTTTTATGTAATTTTCTGTGTGTATTTGTTTCCTGTGAATTCCAAAGCTAATACTGTTTGCATTTCTTATTATTTTTAAATCTAGGAATGGGAGACATCCATTTCTCTCTTCTTCTATGGTAAACTGTATAGATTTGTGTTGTAAATTAAGGAGCTCCAATGCATCTAGAGAATCATTTTTCAGCATTATTGCAAATATGTCGTCCACATATACCTATGCCATGTCTTGAAGATTTTAAGTTTATAGATGTTAACCATTTTTTTATTAGAATTTACATCAAGTTTTCTATTGGAATGCTAGGAAATAAGGCTTTCATGCTGAATGACACCATTATATCACCAGTTTTTATTTTGTGATATTTAAGTTTTTCGACTAGCTCAAATGAGTTTTTAATGCTTAAGCTTTGGAATTTTTTAAATGAATTGAAAATGTTGATCAGTTTTTTTTTCTAGAAGATATGTGGGTGAGTTTGTTATTTATTATTGGTCTCATGCTGTTATCATTTTTGTGTATTTTTGGAAGTGCATAAAGCCTATAAACCAATAGAAAAGAATCCATTCAACAGATGCACAAAAAACTTGACTCAAACATTAAATGAAGTGAATATACTGTCCACTACAGAAAAAATAAAAATCACACAGAGCAACACGGTAATACCCAGACTTTATGCACTTACAAAAATGACAACAGCATGAGACCAATATTAAATAACATAAACTCACCCACATAGCAAATAGCAAAATAACTGATCAACATTTTTAACTCGTTTAAAAATTCCAAAGTTTAAGCATTAAAAATTCATTTCAGCTAATCGAAAAACTTAAATATTACAAAATAAAAACTGGTGATAAAATGGTGTCATTCGACATGAAGGCCGTATTTCCTAGCAATCCAATAGAAAACTTGATGCAAATTCTAATAAAAAATTGGTTAACATCTAAAAATTTAAAATCAGAAGTAGGTTTGCTGAAACTAACTGATATTTGCATCCAACAAAACTTCTTCAGTTTCAATAAAAATTATTATCAACAAGTTTCAAGCCTTGCTATGGGAAACCCTGTGTCTCCATTTCTAACAGATCTTTTCACGAGTTCCTTTGAAATACATATCACCAAAGCATTCCTGTTGATCTTCAAGACATGGCATAGGTATATGTGGACGACATATTTGCAATAATGCTGAAAAATGATTCTCTAGATGCATTGGAGCTCCTTAATTTACAACACAAATCTATACAGTTTACCATAGAAGAAGAGAGAAATGGATGTCTCCCATTCCTAGATTTAAAAATAATAAGAAATGCAAACAGTATTAGCTTTGGAATTCACAGGAAACAAATACACACAGAAAATTACATAAAAAATTATAGTTATTATTCCATCCCACATAAATATACAGTGTTGCACAGTTTAGCACACAGATTAATCAACATCCCATTGGCGGAAACTGAGTACAAAATGGAATACCAACACATAATGAAGATGGCTATAACCAATGGTTTCAACATAGACTCAGTAACAAAAATCATCAATAAAGCTAAAAGATAGAAATCGATAAAGCAAGTTTCCACACTTAAGAACACCGAAGAAAGATATGAATTCAAAAGTTTCACATACCACCCAACTTACCACAACAAATTTAAGAAGATATTCAAAGAACATGGAATAATGTTAGCCCCAAAGAACATACATAATATAAAAAATTTAGTACATTGCACAATGAAAGATACCATCCCTACACAGCAAAAATCAGGAATATATGAGATTAAATGTGCAGATTGTGAGCAGAGCTACATTGAGAAAATGAAAAGAAATTTAGAAATTTGAAGAAAAGAACACTTTAGGAACATTAGATTGAAACAGATAGTCAAATCAGTAATAGCAGCTCATTTTTGGAACAAAAATCGTAAGATAAACCCAGAAATTAAATTACTGAAACAACTTCACAACCCAATAGAGCTATCCACTTGGTAGAGGATTTTCATTGTAAAAAATAGGAAGAACTTTCGATTTTCTGCCACTTGATGAACTCGGCAAGTTTCTACTAGAACCACCAGATACAACCACAGGAACGAGAGGGTATCCATCTCCCATTTCCAACAATGGCATTCAGTCAACAGCAGCCGATGTTGGGAGGAAACTAGTCCTAAGTTTTAAAAAGTAAGTGGAGTTAGTGTTAACAACTTGAACACATTAATGTACGATATAAAAAAGTGGTAGTTCAACTAAATCACACAATGATTCAATGCATTAGCTATGTTGTCCATAAAAAGGAACTTCAACAATATGATGCTATTATCATTAAATTTGCTGCTTTAAAAGAGGGAAGTACAGATTTTACATACAAACATGTAAATCAGTTTGGTTCAGATATTTTGTCAAATGAGCATTTAAGCTGCACCAGAAATGGTAATATGGGGTGTGTGTGTGTGTGTGTATGTGTGCATTCATCCCCTTAAACTGAAAATCTAATGAACCACTAGTGTCCATATACGTTTATCACATGGATATGATGAGATATCCAAAAAGTGAAGAAAGGAAATGTTTCTTAATTAGCTGGTGAGTCAATTTAAAACCTTTATGCTCACTCTACTTATCATTGAATTTTACAGAGCATGTTTCACAGGTCTTTACCCACATGCTGTGAGAATTAAAAATATATTAGTTGCTTCGCTGCATTAGTTCTGACACAAAACTAGTTTTAAATTTAAAGGAAAGTTTGTTTGACAATACTACCAAATGTAACATGCTCCAAATTATTTCATTTCAATGACCTCTGGCATTCTTAATTGCCTAACAGACTGATAAGAGAGCATAACTTCGATGTAACAATGTCAAATTCTCCTGATCACAATCATTTGATTTGATTTCTCATTGTAACAGAATCTATGCTGGAAAATATTGACAGTTTAATATCATTGTATGATTGAGTTGAACTACACACTCTAATTGGCTCCACTTGTTTAAATTTAGTACATGTTGCAGTAGATGGTTAGATGATGATGCTGAGGATGGTCTGTGAAACATGTACTAAATTTAAACAAGTGGAGCCAATAAGAATGTATAGTTTGACTCAATCATACAATGGTCTTAATTATATGATTAGTTACACTGTACAAGTTCGAATTAGCATTCAAATATTGACAGTTTGTTCATGAGGTCAATATAAATACCAAAATTTTGCAAATCTCTTTGTTTCTACCAGTCATCTGACTTTTAAAAAGCCAAAGTTGTGTTATGCATGCAGGCAGTAAAATTCTACACTGGAAGACAAAATATGTTCATAACTAAACAAGTGCCTTGATAAGTATGCTGTTACACTGAAACACACAAAAATAAATGCATCAAAAGTTCAGCTTTTATCAGCATGCTAATGTTTTTTCAACATTTTACTTCATTTTTCCTTTACATGTAAGATATTCCTTACATCTTGCGCAGCAGCAATTAATAAGCTAAATGTTATGAAATTATAATTTTGAAATTAATAACAGTGAAATAGCAAATTAAGCTTGGTAAAGAGTTGGTTTTTGGTGACAATTATACTCGGAGTTGGTCTTATTTCGAGGATGGGAGGAGTGCTCCCGAAGTATGTCTAAATAAATAACCCAAGTAAGCGAAGTGAATATGTCACCAAAACCAACTCTTTACCAAATATAAGCTAAATGTTAACGATCTTAAAAATACCTAAGGTGGTGCTGCTCTCCAGAACAGATGCACATTCAAATGAATTTAGAGCCTATTATTTATCACCAAGAGCTACAGATGTAAATAACATTCTAACCTTACTGTCTCTAAAGAGTCGTGCTAGGCGTTCATCCTTGATGTAGCTAAGTCCATAGAGTGCTAGTTTTGTCTGACCCTTTCTCATAAGTAGTGGTGATACCTCTATAGAGTTTAGATCTGTCCATTTGCCAAAGTAATTTACCAATCCACTAGCACTTAGTAAATCTAGTGAGCTTACACGTCCATAACCTGGGTAACAAAACAGAAGTGGTTGGACTAAATCAGTTGCCATCAGTATTATACAAATTGAAGAATAATTTGTTAATAAAAAGAGGATTTATTCTTAATTAGCTAGTGAGTCAATTTAATATTTTCATGCTCCACTTACAATTGAATTATACAGAACATATCCTTCATTAATGTATTGAACTTGTTAACACTAACTCTCCTACTTTTTTAAAAATTGGACTAGTTTTGGGAGAGGTCCCTCCCATCATTTGCTGCTGTTGACTGAGTGTAGTTTGAAATGGTGGATCGATACCCATGTGTTCCTGTGGTGGTGTCTGTTGGTTCTAGCAGAAACTTGCTGAATTCATCTAACAGCAGAATATCAAAGTTCATTAAGTTATTCTTGTTTTTTAAAATGAAAATTCTCTCCAAGTGGACAGTTCTATTGGGTTGTGAAGTTATTTCCATAATTTGACTTCTGGTTTTATCTCATGATTTTTGTTCCAAAAATGAGCTGCTATTGCTGATTTGTCTGTCTACCACAGAGCAAAAATCAGGAATATATGCAATCAAATATATAGATTGTAATCAAAACTACATTGGGAAAACGAAGAGAAATTTAGAAATCAGGAAAAAAGAACACTTAAGAAAGTTTCCGTTGAAACAGGTAGACAAATCAGCAATAGCCGCTCATTTTTTTTGAACAAAAATCATGAGATAAAACCAGAAGTCAAATTACTGAAACAACTTCACAATCCAATAGAACTATCCACTTGGGAGAGAATTTTCATTAGAAAAACAACAATAACTTAATGAACCTTGATTTTCTGCCGCTGGATGAACTCAGCAAATTTCTACTAGAACCACCAGACACTGCCACAGGAACACATGGGTATCCATCCACTGTTTAGAACAATGATATTCAGTCAACAGCAGTCAATGATGGGAGGGACCTTTCCTGAAATAAGTCCAATTTTTTAAAAAGTAAGTGGAGTTAGTATTAACATGTTGAATATATTAATGTAGGATATATTACCACTCCATTATCTACAGCTTCGTAAGTACAATTTTACTTAATTGTACTGAACATGTTTCATACTCATGGCTTATGATGCTAACAAAAGCCTGTGAAACATGCTCTATATAATTCAATAGTAAGTGGCGCATAAGAGTATTAAATTGACTCATTAAACTAATTAAAAATATATTAATTGCTTTGCTGTATTAGTTCTAATACAAAATTAATTTTAAATTAAAAAGAGGATTTTTGTTGAATTGTTGGGCATTAGAACAGGGAGAGAACATTGGTCTACACAATTTTCACTGAATGAAAACTGTTTATATTTTCCGATTCCTTATCACATGGAATCTCTCAAACCAGCCTTAGTTTTGTTTCATTGGGCTACAGTTTTTCTTAAATCAATATTATAGAAAATGATTATTTTTTATTCATTGAGCAAGTACATAAAAAAAATATTCTGAGAGATTTAAACAAGATAATGATGATTCACTTTGTGAATGAGACAGTAGGGCTAAATCAGAGCATTGGACCAGAAAAAATTGGCCACAATGGAGCAATTTAGTTCCTGGAGGAAAAAAAATGTGAAAATGTGAATTATGATTTCTCCTTCTAATGTCTTCTTTTACCACTTCATATTAAGTTAGGCCTGATGAAGCAAATAGTGATTGTTTCAACTTTCTTGTTACAAAATTCCCACAGAAAACTGGAGCTAAGATAGCAGCAGTATTTTCAATGGACTCTAAATTTTTGAACTTATGCAGGATGAGACCTTACCTCAGTCAATATCCAAATTAGAGAAGTCAGCATGTTTGGCAGAAGTGACAGAAAACTTTTGTGGCAACAAGAATCTGAGAAATATAAAGAAATTGTGGAGGATATGTTACAACATTTTAGAAATCTAGGGGGTAAAATGAGTGTTTAAGTGCATTTTCTCAAAAGTCATATTGATTACTTCCCTGAGTGATGAACAAGGCGAGCGGTTTCATAGACTTTACAGTGGAAACCTGCTATCCAAGGCCATTGGAATGATGACTGCTTACTGTTGCTATATGAAAACAGACACTTGTGAAGGACATTTCTGAACTTTGAAAAAATGAAGTTTTATTCTCCCTAATAGTGAAAAAAGTTTGGAAATGCATAATTTTTGACATATGCCCCTTTTTTTTCAATGTATTCACTAACATTTAAGTTATAATAAAAAAAAAAAGAGATTTGTTTTAGTTATATGTCTTAAGACTAAATAATATTTCATCAAACATGTAAGTATATTATTACATTTGTTGTGATTTTATTTAAAAACCTAGCCCGATATGGTAAAACTGAAAATATATTTGAATTTAGGGTTCATATTACTATATCCAGGTGGAAAAAAAAATAAGCAAGAAAAAATTAGATCATTGTACTCTACATTAATAGGAAACCATTATTTTGGCAATCAAAATAAAGAAAATTTTAGTAAACTAAAAAGTACCAGGACTGCAAAAAGTATTAATCAATCCCATGCAGCAGTTATTTGATCAGAGCTCTCATTACTGAAAAAATGCAATGAAGTAAGAATGTGAATAGTGAGAATTTTGAAAATTCATTTGAAGTATTTGCCTTTAAAATAAAGGAACATTTGTTAACAACTAAATGACATGATTATGTTTATTAATATGTCCATTAACTGTGTTTATGAATGGAAGATATTGTTAGATGATTTCAAAATGGTTGTTTTATTCTATCAAAAGCAAAAGTTTGGGAACAACCACTTCTGAAATGCACTGCTTGTTGCACTCTAAGTATGAAAAAGCATGGCTAGTTTTATGATGATTTCTGAATGAAAATAGATTAAAATTCTCTGTTCATAGGGAACAGTACAAACAAATATGCAAATTCTACAAATACAAAGAGAGTCTAATGAACTCTGACATTGTCGGAGATGAAAACATAAACTATAAGTTTATCACATTGCCACCAGAGCAGACTACACATTCCCACTGCTCAACGAATTATCTGATAGTAGAACTTTAGCCTGGCTGAAGATGGGAACTAAATGTTCTCAAAACCGGTTCCATACATTTATGAAAAGTAAGTGAAGCTTTAAGAGTGTGTAGTTCAACTGAATCATACTATCAATTAAATATGCAAAGATTTATTAAGAATATTAGACAACTCCAAAGGCATTGGTCATCAACATAAGTAAGCAATCTGTACAATATGGGAGGAAATTTCTCGGATAGAAAGATTTCAAAGAAGTAATCTCTCCTGGGACCTTATTCAACAGATTTATGCTCTCTTGATTTGTTTTTGTTGGGCTATGCAAAAGTTCAAAAACCAAGAATAAACATTCAACTCCTGAAAAAATGAAGAAAATCATTAAATCTATATCTGATATGTACAAAAGAATTATTACTATTTATGGTGGTAATCACTATACGCTTCATGTTCCAATACATGCAAAAAATGTATAGTTTCAAATTCTGATCTTTATAAAGTTATAAATTTTTTAAATAATTCACACTGTACTGGCTCTGTAACTCAAAACAGTAATGAGATGCACACAGGTTTAATCATTATAGCTGGCCAATCACTACTGATGAATTAACTTTTGGTTCCAAAAGTGAGCTGCCACTGCTGATTTATCAATTTGTACCTAAAGTGTTCCTTTCTCCAAATTTCTCTTCATTTTTTTTTTATGTATTTTTATTAAGATCTGCATATTTAATTTCGAAAATTCCTGCTTTCTGTTCTATTGGTATGGTGTCTTAGTCTGTGAAACCTAGAAAAATGTTAATATTATACTTGTTTATCCTAAACTTAGGCATTCATCTTTTATACTGAACTCCATTTACTTACATAAAATAAGAAGTATTATTTTATGTAAGTAAATGGAGCTCAGTGTAGAAAATTAATACCTAAGTTTAGGATATATTACCTTTCCATTGTCAACAGCTTTGTAAGTACAATAATTATATTTGTTCTTTGGGGCTATATTCTTTGAATATCCTTGTATTTGTTGTGATAAGTTGGATGATATGTGAAACTTTTTAATTTGTATCTTTCCTTTACGTTCCTCCTTGTGGAAACCTCTCATATATTTTTGTTTTATATTTGTATATATATTGAAATCATTGATTATTGCTATATTAATTATCTGCTGCTGTTTACCATGCATGAGGAGAAAAATTGATGGGTTCCATTCCTAGATTTAAAAATTATAAGAAATGCAGACAAATTGAACTTTGGAATCCATACATAGAAAAGAGACCCACGCATTACATAAAAAATAACAGTTATAAACCATCCCAAACAAAAATACAGTGTACTACAGCTTGACATACAGAATAATTTACACTCACAGAAACAGAGCACAAAACAAGATATACCAATAGATAATTAATACCGCAATAATCAATAGTTTCAACAGACACAATAAGAAAAATTATCAAAAATTAAAGGACAAAAAACTGTGAGAGATTTCCACACTGAAGAATATCAAGGAAAGATACAAATTCAAAAGTTTCAAATGTCATCCAACTTGCCACAACAAATTCAATAGAACATGGCATAAATTTAGCCCCAAAGAACAAATATAATATCAAAAATTTTCTAGGTTCCACAGTAAAAGACACCATACCAATAGAACAGAAATCAGGATTTTACGAAATCAAATGTGCAGACTGTAATCAAAAATACATTGAAAACACAGCCAACATCCAGTAGTCAACAGCTGATGATAATGGGGGATTGCCCCCAAAATCTATCCTAATGTTGTATGTATAAGTAATGTTTTTTTATTTATGGACGCTCTTTAACAGCTTACGTCTTCAGCATTGTATAAGTAAGTAGAGGTAAAGTGAACATATTTAATAAATTCTGATAGGATATACAATAGAGATGGTACTATCTTTATTTTGTTTTACTCTAAGAACTGGAATAAGTATATATATGATCAGTTTATAATTTATTAATGAAATTTATTGCAATACATTAATTGTATTCATGAAGGGTTACAATTAAAAATGGCCCGGGCCAGATAAGTGGTGACCTCCTTGTATGTTTCTTAGCATTCCAATAAATATTAAATACAATTATAGCCAAATCTCAGACTAATTTATAACACATTTATGTTCTGTTTGAAAACTCAATATTAAATTTAAAGGGATTTGTTTCTATGTACAAACACATGCACGTGCATATGGACTTAAAACCATTTCTACTTGTTTTGAGCTAAGCATATTTACATATTCTGTATTGGTTATCTTAATATGTTAACATTCTTTAGATACAATCATCCTTGAGCAGGTAATGAAATCTGCATGCAAAAAAAATAATTTTTATTTAAAAAATCAATATCAAAGATTTTTTTTATTTCTTCTTCTTCTTATTTGGTGCTATAACTTGGGGTGAGCCTTGGCCAGCCACAGCAACCTCTGCTTCCTTTACCTACGTCTTCATTTTATTGATAGCGGTCAGTATTGCAGGAGGGCATGTGATCATCCTGCTGGTCGCCTATCGCACAGCTTTCGTGATCAAATTTTTTTTATTTAAATCAGATTTTTTCTTCAATTTTATATTTTAAATTAGAAATCATTTGATATTATTTTCAAATTAGTGTATGCTTTTTTGTTTTAGTACCTAAGATAAATAATGAAGAATCAATCTGATATTGTGTTTTAACAATATTTTGAATTGTGGCATGATATACCACAACATATTTTCAAAAATGTTTTTCTCTCTCATTACTTATTCTTTAAGTACACAAACTAGAAACTTTGTTTACACCAAATCCATTTCTAAACTAGTTCATCTTTAGTCACATGTCCCATTACATTAATCAGTTTAACTAGGCACAGTTATATTTATAGCTTCCTTATTTAAGTACTTATACAAAAACACAAGCTTGGAAGCTAGTTAAAATGCTTAATATAATAAAAAGCAAAAGAAGTATCTAAAGCCTGGCAGACTGCTATCATTCACCCTATTTATGAGGGCAAGGGTATGATGGAGAACCCAGGCAATTATAGGAGAATTGCACTTTTGTCAAATCTTAGTAAGATTTTGAATGGAATATTAAAGGACAGAATTAATGAATGAGCTGAGAAAAATTAATTAATATCTTCATTTCAGAGTGATTGCAGGAGAGGTAGAGCAAATGATAATTAATAATTAAAACATTAATTCATAAATGCCTGTCAAAGAAACAAGGCATATTGTATGCAGCATTTATAGACCTAGAGAAAGCTTATGATAGGATAAATAGGGATGCACATGGTGTAAACTGTGGAGCAAAAGAATGAGTAAAGATCATTAGATTACTTCATTCAAGCAATCTATATGAACAACAGATTTTGTGTTAGATGCCATGAGTGGAAGATATCAAAAGAAGTTGCTCAAGATCAAGGATTGAGACAGGGATGTAAATTGAGTACTACATTGTTTAATTTGTCCATTAATGATGTGTTGATAGGGTTACAAAAAGTTAATAAGCAAATGCCAGTAATAAATAACCAAGAGATTCCTGGATTATTATATGCAGATGATTTAATTGTAGCATCCTTCTCAGTGATAGGACTGAACAATGCAATTTCAGAAATTGCAAATTTTGTGAGGAGCAGGATCTGAAAGTGAATCAGGATAAGACAAAAACTATGGTTTTTTAAGAAAGGAAATAAACTTAAGGAAGAAAAGTGGTCCATCGGAGGGAAATAGCATCCATATTGTAAGACAGTTCACATATTTGGGAATAAAGTTTAGTAGCTCAGGTCAGGGGAAAGACAGAAAAGGGTATAATTGAATAAAGGGAGGTTGGCAATGATATTTTTACATAAATATCTATATTTTGCACCTAATATGGATGTAGTTTGGTGTGAAAGAATATACAGTGCTCTAGTGCAATCGAGGGACCTATGGTATAGAGAGATATGGGAAGTGAAGGATAGTTGGAAAGAGATGGATAAAATGTTCAATATGTTTTGTAAAACTATGTTAGGTCAATGGTGGTGCCCTGTTAGAAATGGGAAAGGTACATATCTGTCTGCTAAGATGTTGAGGATGGATACTATACCATTCTTTGCCTCTGAATGTGAAGTAGGAACAGACACCAACTTAGGAGGAAAGTCGCTTTCTGCCCTTCTAAATTACAAATCCAGGGACATTGCCCCCCCCCCAAATTTTATTGAAGGGAACTGGCACCCCTAAAATTCCAAGACAGATTTCTCATAAAACAAAATAAAAAAAAAATGCTTTAATAGACCGAACAGAGTTGAAAAACGTTATCTTTATTTCAAATACATAGTTCAACTATTAAACAAAAGCAAGTCATGGTGATGCAACCTAGGTTTTGATTAACATTTGATCAGAATCAGAGCACAAGTTCAGTCCAGTACTTCTCTGAAAATGTTACACATCTCTTCACCTCATTTCATTCATCATCATCACATTAAAGTGTGCAGTGTAAGTATGAGCGTATGTTTTCCACTTGACATGTACTGAGTTGATATAATATTCACCCCTGATGACAGAAAAGTTAGCAAATTCCTATCAATATATAACCAATTAAAATTCCTATCAAGCCTTTTTTCCTGGCTGGAGAGCAGTACTACATGTGCCCATAAGATTGTCGTTCATTTTATTATTCTACATGATGTAACACAAGGATGATCTCATCTTTCAGTTCAAATCTCTAAATTGCCAAGGCCAGGTCAGTCAGAAAGTACTATAGCCTGTTAATATTTATTTCATTATTCTTAACTTATTATAAAACTTGATGTATCTGATTGTTATTGTAAGTGAACAACAATTAGCATACTGCATAACTGCAGGACTGCCTTGTTAGTGACTTAGTGTTCACATTTTATTCTGTTGTGTTGGTTAACATCATAGCAGTGGTGGTGGTGTTCAATATTTTAGCAATGACATTAAAACTTGATGATACAACAAACCTTAAACCATTCTGTCCTACTAGACAGACAGTAAGGTAACTTGTGTTGCCTTCTGTTTTGGCCAATTACTTTGAACTACAGGATTTTTTTTCGTATAGTTTGTAAGGATGATAAATATGATACAGATTCTAAGACAAATAATTTCTTACAGCAGATACAATCCTTTGATATCTTTTTCACATTGGTAATTTTGGTTAAGCTGTTTTGACATACTGACACTTTAAATACTGCCCTGGAAGGAAAGGCCTTTCATTTTTTAATGGCCAATAAAATGATTGCTGCCCTTTCGACAACAATTCAATACTTAAGAGACAACTTTGAAGTAATTGGAATCAGACCGTGGAGAAGACTAGCAATTTCATGTCAAGTCTCCAAAATTACTACAAGAAAGAAAAGTGCCCAGAAGGTATGATGCCATTCAGTAATTTTCAGACATTCGTGACAAATACCAAAAATTTAAGTAAGATAATGGACATAACACTCAGCTGCCTGGCATCAGGTTTTAATGTAAAGACACATAAACTCTTGCTGAAAATAGAGCAGTTTCTTCAAGGTGATGACACCATAGTGATAAATTGTGTTTCTATGAATCGTATATTGATAAGAACCGCTTGCTTTTCCATCAAAGTATGTTACTTGAAATCCTATGGGGAAAGGGAATGATCAGCTCATTCGATAGTCTGGTAGAATATTTATGGAGACACATGAGAAACATCTGCAAAATCTCTTGCCTGAAGTTGCAAAATTCATGTAAATTGTGTTGACTGTTCTGGTATCAACATGCACTGCTGAATGATAGTTTTTGTGTTTGCACATATCTTTGGTCTTTTACGAGGCAGGTTTGCATAAATGCTGTTGCTGTCATCATGAATTTAGATCTTCATTCACCCGTAAACTCCAGCTTAGATCCAACCCCCTTAACCAAGCGAACCAATCTGAGCTCAGTTCCACAAGCATAACACTGCCATTAATTCCATCAACTAATCAGTCACTGCCTCGTCTCCAAGAAGATTATGTCGACTACATCACTGAAGATGCCCACTGAAGTGTGGACGAAACATCTGGGAAGATGAAGGAAAAGGATTCCACTTGGACCATGGCAGGACAGCATATCAATGGCGGGTGTTACATGATTGAACAAACGCACATTGCAGATGTAACATATGCAGAACACACTATAGTTTTTGCGTTAGGTTAAGTCTGTTAGCAGAAAATTGCAGCAGTCAAGGCAAGGCATCACCAGAAATTGCAGCAAGATTTTTATTTTGTTTTAAAGGTTTGGAATAGAAATACGTTTAATATTTTAAAGGCGCGAATTACAGACTTGCTCCCCCGAAAGATTTCAGCAATATGGTTCTTCCAACAGATTACTATCTATAATAACTCCAAGGTTTCTCACAGAATCAGTGAAGGCAATTACACTTTGATTTTTACTTTAATGGGAAGAATATTGCCTATGTCTATGGTATTTAGTAAATGCTGGTGTTTCACTATCATAGCCTGCAAATTTTAAGGGATTAAGACCAAGACCAAGGTCCAGATTACAGGAGGACCAATGGTTCTTGGCTGGTGACCTTAAAATGTCCTTTAGTCTGTTCGTGATCAGTGAGCCTAAAATGTTGCTCAGTGCAATGCTCAGTGACACATTTTGTTCAGTACTAAGTAAGATGTGGAACGAGTTGGTTTTCTGTGATTAGTCATATTTTTGAGTCCTTTTCGCAGACAGTAACAGAATGATGTCATTCCCTCTGTTCTCCAATCCAGGTACTAAGTGTGATGTACTTTAAACCTAAACTCACTCTCGCAAACTGACAGTGAAGCCCAGTGAAGGTCCCTAGGCAAGAATGAACATCTCAACATGATCATGTCCATGAATGAATTGAGTCATGGTCCTGGTTTCATTATTTACTTCAGGAATGTCATTAGCTCAAGAGTGTGTATAAAGTTGTAAGTCATCAGCATAGAGGTAGTATTACTGTGGCTAATAGCATGAGATATGTTTTAATGTACAGAGAAAACAGTTCCTGCCTTCACGGAACAACTGAGGAGAGATTTCCAAAATTGTATGCTGATACCGTTCACAAAGATAGGAGCTGAACCACAAAACAACAATGTCACACATATTTAATGCCTTAAGTTTAGTGACAAGTAAGTCTGCACCTACAGAATCAAAAATTTTAGTCGTGTCAAGCAAGGCAAGTAGTGTCAGTCTTCGTTCATCTCAGGCACTATGCATATCTTCACACATGTTAAGCAGCGCTGTGTTTCTGCTGTAGCCTAGTTAAAGGTTACACTCATTAAGGTAATCTGTCAGATGCTTGTATATGTGTTCAAGTGTTTTGGATAGCATTGAAAGGATGCTGATTGGTCTGTAGTCTTTAGGAGATGGGACCATTTTAATCTTAGGAAGGGGGTTTACAAATATCCGTTTCCATTGTCTGGGATAGAAGTGATGCATTAGAGATTTGTTTTATGCATGCAGTATAAAATAAGAACTACCTAGGTATTGTTTAATGCAAATTAAATTAGCTGTATTACAATTAATTTTTGTATTATAATATTCAATTAAAAATCATAACAGAAATACGAGGTGCACCCAGAAAGTAAGTCCCAATCGCGTCTAGAGATGGCACCATTAGTCAAATAGGAATGCGCGTGCACAGTAGAAGAGAGGAAGTATGTGGAAATAATGCAGTAAAGTTTCAGCCTTACGATGGCCGTGGTTACCGCGCTGTGCTAGGAGAAAATGGCTGCTCTGTCTCCCGCCAACTGCGAGGTTCGTGCAGTCATCCGATTTTTGCACGGTCAAAAGCAAAGTCCAGCAGAAATCCACCGCCAATTGTGTCAAGAGTATGTACACGACAGTATGGTAAGACGATGGGGTAGGCAATTCACTGAAGGACGAACCAATATTCACGACGACGACCGTAGGGGCCGACCGTCCCTGGTGACGGCAGAAATGTTGGAAAGTGTGCGGCAAGCAATTGAGCAGGACCGGCTCTTCACAATTTCAGAACTCTCTTGTCAATTCCCCCGAAGTCTTGCTCGCTTGTGCACGAAATTGTCATGAAGCGTTTTCTGGCAGAAAAACGTTTCCACAATGACGCTGAGGTGCAGAATGAAGTGACTTCGTGGCTCGGAACATTGGAGGCAGATACCTATGACTTGGGCATACAATTGATGGTGCACCGTTACGATAAATGCATCAACAATGTTGATGACTATGTTGAAAAGTAGCCAGCAAATCTATGTAATTATTCCAATAAATATTTCTTACTTAGTGATGCTTTTGTTCTCTTTATCGGTCATCGGGACTTACTTTCTGGATGCACCTCGCACAAGCAAACATGAGTTCTTTTATATTATTTGTATTATAATAAAATGGAGACTATTGTTTAATACAAATTAAATAATATACCACTGTAATATATGTATCACATTATTTAATAATGATATTAAAAGAAAAAAAAATAATTACACAGAAAATGTTTTGTTTCTGTTAACCCATTATGATGTCAAACTGCTTGTATGCCATCTTACTCTAGCATAGACTCACATGGGAGCACAGGTCACTGCTGCATCACTTTCTTGACAAGATTAATCTACTTTTTACCACTAATTATGCATAATAAAAACATATTTATATCTATGATTAAGAAATTAGGTTAATATTTGCATTAATCTTAGTATTTATGTTACTGTTCTGCAACTTTATTTTACTTTCCATCAACTCAGGAAAAATGAGCCATACCTTGTTAATTAAACAGTTTTAGCATTTCATAACACCCCATACATTCTGTCACATTAACAAAGCAGCACTATTTTCCCAAGCTTCTTAACAAACAATGAAGATACTTACCACTAGGATCATCATGATTTCCATGAATAGAGAATATGGGAATAGCAATGTTGAGGTTAGGATCCTCATAATTTACTACAGGATTTGTGCAATGCTTAAAATTTTCTTCCTGGTTGCTTAGGAATTCCACTGACACAGGTCTAAAACAAAGGAATAACTTTAGAATCTTGCCTAAATTTAAGAACAAACAAGGCTGATATTTCACTATAAAAGATGCACTATGTTCAGCAATAAATTAATCTTTTGTATGACTTTTACATCAAAAGGTTAGAGTTGATGGTAAAACTGAAAAGTTTCATGCCAATGTTTTAACACTTCCAATATTATTATGGACATATGACCTCATTCCATCTCAGCTGGCTACATCACATTGCAAATAATGGTGGAGCTCACAGGATACTGTACTTCCTAATTTACTATCCAAATTAATTACCTTATGTGACCTAACAAAGACAAATGCTGTATCTAACTATGAACTGTAATCTTATTCCAGATTTCACCAGAACAAAAACCCAAAAACATTAACATCACATAGCATCTTACAGCAGGAGTTCACCACCTTGTGTATGAAATGTATCAGTTTATTACTGTATTTTTAATTCAAAATGGTGGATTTTTTAAATCAGTATTTCAGAATCAAAAGTGAATAGTGTATTAACAATTTAATTGATACAATGTATCACTTTCATTTCTTGGCAATTAATACAATTATTTTATTGGATGAACGTAACTCATATTTTTACAAGGATATTAAATTCTGCATTGCTGAAACTATTTTTTATTCTTCATAATTTTCAAGACCTGAAACTCAAATTAGGAAATAGATGATTTGAAAATAAATCCTCTCAAATTCCAGCCATTTTCCTGCAATAATCAATCTGTACACTATTACAAATTATTTAATTTTTGTTCCAATAGTATAAATTATGATATATTGATGTATAGATATAACAGTAATGAAATAAATGTGAAAGCAAATGGGAAACAAATTACAATTTAAAATTACAATTTTTTGGGAATCATCCTTAATGAAAACCTAACATTTGCAAATCATAAAGACTACCTTTGTAATAAAGTTAGCTCTCGTTATGGTACAAGTTCCACAATATAAGCCAAAAAAACTTTCACTATGACAAACTTTGGCTGCAAAAGTCTAAGTCATAAGTTAGCTCTCAGTTATACCTATTATTACAACTGTCTTAATAGAAAGCCCACATGACATTCATGTGAACAATCTGATGAGACTGCAAAACACAACTTACTAGAGTGTAAACTCTTGAAAGACTAATAACATCTCTATTTGGATTCAATCTTTTAGCTTGTAGGAAAGATTCTACAACTCAATTAAGTTCTAGACCTGAAACTACAAAGTTAGGATTGATATATGTGATTGTGTGAAACATATGTGAAACACATATCTGATCAAAGTACCCTTGTGACTCAAGTGACAAGATATATCATTACACCTTCAACATCAATTTAATCTAACCAAAGGCAACTATCAAAATATCTCTAAATTTAAAAAACATTTAAATAAAATATTATGGTCTAACCTATCCATACTTAATATATGCCATTAAGGTTTAGAGCGCCTATGTAGTACAAATCTAAATAGATTATAGGTACTTTAAATAACCTAGGATTGGGTATGTAGTATTGAATTTTCTAGCTTCTAAATTTATAATCAGCTAGGAATAATTGTTTACCACTTATAGCCTGATGTTTACATATATGAAGTCAATTTTCATTAAGGTAGGTTCATAAATTATCTATGTTATTAAAATTATAAATCAATGAGAAATCCTACTTAATGAAAGTTAATGAATATTTTTTAAACTTAATGTATAGCTAAAATTCATTCTATGGAACTGTAAATTGATTTTAGTGAAGGGTTTCAAAAAGAAACATTACCTTACAGTTTAAGGAATGAATGAATGGTGTTTAATGCCCATTTTTGCTACAGAGGCACCACAAGCAATGGACACTGATGATACATGAGATGAAATGATATATTGGGAAAGGACTTATTTTTAAGGAAGGAATCAATCCAGACCTAAGTTTGGAATAGCTCCCGGGCATCTGCCATTATGAGAGGAGAGAAAAACCTGGAAAAAACCTGTCAGGGAGGACAGACCTGGCAGAATTCGAACCCCAGAACTCCTGCTCACGAGTCCTCATCTTAATGACCTCGGCCACCGTGGCGGTATGTAAAATATAAACACATGAGAAATGTAAAATATAAACACATGGAAACATCAGCAATAGATACCATTTCTAGCAAAAGAACCATGAATTCCAAAAGGAAACAAAATTCTTAATATATTAACTAAAATTGTTAATTGGAACATTACACAGTAAGCTAATCATATATTAAGATCATTGTGTGATTGAGTCGAACAAACACTATTTTGCTCCATTTACTTGTTTAAATACGTATGAATTTTTAGCAAACCATATATTTTTGCTATTGTGAAGTTGTTATATTTAATTTTATATTTTGTTCCTGTTGGGATAACAGTATAATTTTTAGAGTCTCATTGACTGAATCAATACATTCCTTCAATGGATAAGACTGGAAATGGTATGTGACCCATCATTAACAATATCAATACACCTTCATACTATTGAGCAAAATGGCTAGCTGATAGATTCAAGGCACTACCTAAATTTCAAAGCAGGAATATAAATAATTCATTTCAGTCAACAGAAAAAATTAAGGATAATTGCAACCTTCTGACACATTAATATTTTTCAATACAGAATTGCTGTTTCCAAGCATATCTAAAGATAACCTCCTTATTTATCTGCACGATTGGGTAAGAACAAGTGGAATTAATAATGCACTCATTAAAGAATACATGAGTCTCACAGAAAGTTGCATCAATCAATACTTCTCTTTTATGGGCAAATTTTATTAACAACAATCAGGACTTACTATGGGCAGCTCTTTGTCTCTATTTCTAGCTAACCTCTTCATGAGCAGATTTGAAACACACATTAACTCACCTTTCCCATACAAATTTAAAATATGGTACAGATATGTCAATAATATATTTGCTATAGTTAACAAAAAACTCTTTTATGATACCATAAAACTTCTGAATTCACAAGATAAAAGCACATCAATCACATAACAGATAACATGTTACCTTTCTTGAACATAAAAATAATGAAATGTCAAGAAAATCTGGAAAGAACACAGATGCAGACAATCACATCAAAGCTGACGATTTAACCCCACAATGCACAAACATACAGTTAGCAACAGCTTAGCACATCTGCTAGTTAAGCTAAAAATTAGTAAAGAATATCTTAAAGAATACAAACATATAGAAAGAACAGCAGTTAAAAATGGTTATAACAATGAATTAGTACACAAAAAAGTTTCAGAAATTCAACAGGCAAAAACTTATTAAAGAAACCATAACATTCTCAGCATTAAAAAAAGAGGGAGAGGAAAAAAAGGGGGGAAAGGATAAATTAATTTTTAAAAGTTCACATATCATCCATAGGCTACAAAAAAATTTCAGAATATTCTTAAAGATTTTAATATCAGGTTAGCACCTGTAAACAGATTTAATTTTAAAAATCTCCTGATAGACAATGTTAATAACAGTATTCCACTAGAGAAAAAAGCAGGTATTTATAAAATAAGTTGTGCAGAGTGAACAAATCTACATTGGTAAAACAAAGAGAAATGTATGCACACAGTTAAAAGAACATTTCAGGAACATAAAATACAAACAGTTAGAGAAATCAGCAGTGGCATATATCTAGACAGAAAACCATGACATATTGAAAAAAATAAAATTATTAAAATCAGTGCAAGAACCTACAGAATTAGGAAATGGGTGAATATCTACATTTATAAGTACAAAAACAGTTTAATGAACTTCGACACTTCTGGTGATGAAAACATAAACTTTAAGTTCATCACACCTCCACCAGTCGGTCCTGATGGTGTAGTGGTTACCATACTTGCCTCCAACGCCCAAAACGCGGGTTCGAACCCGGCCAGGATCGATGGATTTTTTCGGGCGTAAAAATCCTAAGTATGGCTTCCTTCGGAAGGGAAGTAAAGCCGTGGGTCCCGTGTCATACATTTACAGCACGAAAAAGAACCTCAAGCCTGAAAGAGAGGCCTCTGAGCAAAATTTGTTGGCCATTTCACGCCCTGAGTTGAATGGGATGCTGATGACCTGAGATGTTAAAGAGCGTCCATAAATAAATCAATCAAAAAAAAAAAAACACCTCCACCAGAGCAGATACACATTCCCACAACATAACGGTTTATCCTTTAGTCAACTAGGGGCTGACGATGCAAACTAAGTTCGTGAAACCAGGCCTACATATTTAAACAAGTGGAGCAAAAGAGTGTTAGTTTGACTAAATCACACAATGATCTCTTAAAATATCTTCAAAAACTCATAGAATTAACAGTGTGGGAAAATATATTCCTAAACAAAACAAAAACAAGGAAAATTTGGTTAATTTTAATTTCCCAAACAACAGCAACCTCATCACTAAGTTTGTAAAATCCACAGAGCCATACACTGGGAAACTGACAGTGGAATCCCTCTGATGATGAGGGTAACACCCTTCAAAACATGCCAAGTTACGGAAAATGTTAGTAAAATTCAAGTTTTTTTTCCTCATAAATAATTTGCTATATTATACTTTTTTTCACTGAGAAAATTCCCACTATTCAAAACTAGTAACTTATTTTGTTTACAATATCTGAATAGTGTACCTAAGCATTTTACTTCTGCTAGTACATAAAGGGGAGCATTGTTTGTGGTATTTTCTCTCTCTCAGTAGCTACCCTAGTACTGTAAATGTAACAGCCTCAAACTTTGGGAATATTCTTTAAAGCACTCTGAGTGTCTCAAGTAGCTAAAAACTGATCCTGATGATTCACTTGGCAGTGCTGATGAAGTGGAGGATTGTTCACTTATTAAATCTTCTGCTGTCTTCATATTTGCTAACCTACATTCACTTTATAATTTAACAAATACATTTCCCTTTTTCCAAAAATGGTAGATATTTTATTTATAGCCATTGTATATGTTAATCCTAACCTCAACTTTTTGTTATATTGCATTTATCGATTAAAGGTCTATATTTATAAACTACTTTCTCACGAAACATATTTGGAACCATTTACACTAAGAATAAAAAAATATAAAATACCAATCACCAAGTAATGGTAACTAAAATCAAGAATTGCAAAGCATTTGCACAAAATTATCTCTTATAGCAACATACGTTTACAAACACTTTTTTCTGGTTTGAAATCGGTTGGCAAGCCTGGGAAAAAGTGATACATGAAAGAGAACTATACGTCAAACTCTACATAACAACAAACTAAGCTTTATAAGATTAATTAAGAAAATAAGGACGAAAACTATTAGTCACATTTTGGTGCAATGCTAACCAATTTAAATCCCAGATGATGCAGGCTTACAGTAAATAGCAAAATAGTGGCATTTACTGATGGAACAATCAAATAAGCATATCCTCATAGAATGATGAACATTTTAGTTGCAAAATCTAAAATCATAAAAATGTACCTTTATTTCATTAGCTCGCACCCTTAATAACAACTGCATAACCACCATAAACAAGAATATAATATTATCAAGTGAATGTAAATAAAAAGGAACCCAAATAATTATGGATAAAATTCTACACAAAATACCATAAAAATTTAAAATACTAAAAGCAAATTGGTTTTAAAAAAAAGGCTTTCTTATTAAAAAGGTCGGTATATATTACATGAACTATAATTTATGTAAATAGTACACTGCTGCCAATTAAAATTGCAACATATTGTGCACGTTCATAATAGTCATGTGGAAATGTCTTTCTTCTCATTTGATTGTCTCATGGTATCATTGGGATCTTTTGCGTTTGAATGTTTGTTCTATCTAGATCCACTATCTCATATTTGATTTGTTGTCACATATTTTGTACAACTTGAGCACCAATTTCTTGAATTGACATCCTGCACTATTGGCATGCCACAATTCTCCCATTATCAAATTAGACACCTGCTGGTATTGCTGCTATCTTTATGAGTCTGAGAAATCAGAGGTCAATTTAGCACGTCTCTTTTGGACATTGCACTTTTAATGTCAAGCTGTGTATACATCCAGCTTAATTATAAGCTAGAAACAGGCCTAAATAATTTCTGATTTATGTAGATTTGACAATGCCAGAAATCTGTATAGGAGTCTATTGACAACAATAACACTGTTGCTGCTGTTACGTCTTGAACCAAACTTTGGTGAGGAACATAGAAGCTCTGTTTCAAATATATTTTAATAATTTCTTTCTTGCACCTCACCTTGCATGCACTTGGTTACAAATTCTTTTGAAACTCAATTTGATACTGTCAACAACAAAATTAATAAATGTTTCATTATTAATGCTGGATATGATGGCAACAGATGAGTTTTTAATATGATTTTAATATGATCTTGCTTTTTTGTTTGTGGTGATTCTAATTTTCCCAAAGAATTGGGTTTACAATTTAAGAACTGTTGGTTGTAGTCTTAGATTCGCTTCAAAATCACAGCTTTCTCCAACAACTGCAGTCAGAATTGTCAGTAGAATGCAGGGCGAGTTGTAATAATGGTTGCAGGTGAAGTAGCATATGTAGAAAATTAAACATCTTATCATGTTCTTATGTACAAATACATATAAAAAAAACAATTTCCATAAAAAATATAAAGAAATTTATTTTTAACTTTGTTTAAGTATACAAAGTTAATGTAGTAATTAGCTACTACATAGTTAATGTAGTAATGCATATTATCAACAATAAAAAAATATGTTCAATGGAGCTGACTAATAATTACCATGCATTACTTAAATTAATTCATCAAAACCTCTGATGTATCTTACCAGTCAATGTTTTTTAAGTTTATTCATTTTCAAGTTGCATTCCAAACACCTATAAATAAATCTGGCATTAAAGAATAGTTTTAAAAGTTCTTTCCATTATCAGAATACCTAATAAGAACCTGTAACAGCTTTTCCTTGCTGACATTTTATATAAAGCAGAATTGTTCTTTTTCTATCACTTGTTCAATTTATTTTTCTTTTCATTGCCTAAAAGCAAGCACCCTTTCATATATCTGAAGCTGTTCTCTTATCCAATTTAAATGAAGAGAATGATTACAAATATTTTGACAGAAATTGAAGCTGCAATATTTTTCAAAAAGGGGGATAAAGTAGCCTGCCTCCACGTGGTGTTCCCTTGGTAATGCTAAATAGACTACAGCATTATGCAGAAGTCAGCCAATATAATGCACAAATATAAAAAGAGAGAACAGACAAGATTCTAAACAAAGAACATCTATTAGAATGCACAGAATTGAGGAAAGCTGCACCTGACGGGAAAATACACAAATTATATTGGCTGGCTAGGGAAAAATTCATGGATTAAAATCCTACACATTAGATCATCAACAACAACAACACCACCACCACCACCACATTTTTCAAAAAGACAAATTCATCTTGATCTGTGTTCATAATCCACTGTTTCTTGAAGTACATTTCATTACATTAAAGAATGCATTGATAATAATTTCTACATTCGTAAAATTGGTTTGTGCCAAATTTCTGCATAATCTGTTTTCAAAAAAATGTTCTATGAAATTAAAACATATTCAGAACATCTCAGGATTGCATTTCAAAAAGCAATAACTCAAATGGCATGGTCTTAAAACTATAACACCTATAAATAATCTGTTTATTCTTAACTGAACAACAACTATGCCACAACTTACTTGTCACCCATACAGTATTTTCTTATGAGCGACATGCAGCGATGAATGCATTTTGGAGTTGGTTTGTTGTCATGAAACAGATCTCCTCCTAGGAATATCAAGTCAACATTCTCGGATTTTGCTGTACTTAGGATCTCTTCAAATGCAATGAAACTGTCCTCACCTAAAACAATTAAATATAAAAGTACTATTGCTTCAATTTCAACATAAAAGTATTCTAAAAATACTGATATTTGTGAGCAGATTATAGGTAAGTGTTCCTGCTATATAGTAGCATAGAAATTAATGAGTGTCTAAAAGCTTAGAAGAAATTGACCATCATTATCATATAACAAATTCCTTGCAAATTATATTGCTTATCACCATGAACCTAATATATAGAATACAATGGATAGCAAATAACTAAAACAAAATCTTCATGGCTGAGAGGTTAAATTGTTCCCTCCTAGGTAGTCTAGGGTCAACCCCAGCAGCCCAAGGGTTTGTGGCAAAATGGCAAATGGACAAGTTTTTCTCAGAATTTTCATTTTCCCTTGCCATTTATTCTGCCATTGCTCCAACATCACCCTCATCCCCAAATTCACCATCTTCCTCAAGCATAGTGTAGTCCTCAGGTTTTAGATGCATGAATTGTAAAATGAACTCACTTCTGCTCTCTGCTGCCCCAGTGCAGAACTCCAGTGTTTGGCCAGGTAGTTAGCTGGTATTAGAAAACACTATATTCATCATAATATAATATAATTGAACATTCCATACTCTCTGATGTAGTTTCATCTTGTTCCATAATATCCTAATGATGCAATTAGTTTTCAAAATGGAGTCTGTAAGTGATATGCATTATCGACAAAAAGCACTAATTGCATTTTTATTCTGTGGGAAATGAAACAATATCCAGTATTCAGAGGGGTTTAAGATATGAGTATGGACTATGATTGTGGAAAAATGCTTTGTCAGTTGTTGCATGACAAAGCAAGAAGGCCAAGGGGCTTTCATTGATCCTCCATGCAGTGAACAGTTGCGCACTGCAGTCACTGCTGCAATGTATATATATTTGCTTTATATAAAGTCTATTTTTAAACCAGTTAAAATCTCTTTCCCATGGGAAGGGTTAAAATTCAAAATGGTTAAAATCTTCAACTCTCTTAAGCATTTCACTCTTTAAACTGTTAAAATTCAGGACATGTTTCATGATCTATTAGTCACATTGTCAGCTGATGAACTTATGTGTCATGTTGGAGTTAGAGAGGCAGGTGTCTGTAAGGGGCTCTGGTGGTCTATGGAAGAACTTGTACAGAATACTATCCGCTTTTGGAATTTCGAAGTTCATAAGCCTGTGTCCATTTTCCTTAATAAAAATATTTTCCCATATGCTTAATTCCCTGGGAAGTTGAACAGTTCTTAATAAATTATATTTTTTTCAATTTTATGGTGTTCATTCCAAAAATGTGCTGCTACAGCTGATTTTTCTATTTGTTTATGTCTAATATTTCTCATGTGTTGCTTCATTCTGATCCCAATGTTTCTCTTAGTATTTCCTATGTATATCTTATCACAGTCCTTACAATTTATCTGATAGATCCCTGACTTTTGTTCTTTGGGCCTGTCATCTACTTTGTTTAGTTTCACAATTTCCCAATACTATATCTATTCTGAGGAGCTAGTGCTATATTGTACTGATTAAACTTTTTTTGAAATTTATTATTCAATCGTGGACGGTATGTGAACTTTTTGTACATTTTATCTTTGGATAAAGCACTTAATGTAGTAATTTGTTTAGTTTTCTTTTGTTTCTGCAACCTTCTGATTTTTTGATCTAGCATCTGTTATTTTAAAACCATTACAAATGGCTGTATCATTTTGTATCGATATTCTTTCTTATATTCAATGTTGTTGAGTGGCACATTAATTAATCTGTATATCATACTGTTAAAGGCTGCTTCTGCTTCTTTATGTGTTCTTGAGTTGAAACCATTGGCTTTAATATAATTAAAAAATTGTGTATCCTTTCTGTGGATACCAAATTCTAGTTTGTCTTTATTTCTAATTATCTTTAAATCTAAAAACGGTAAAACGTTATCCACTTCCATTTCTATTGTAAATTTCATTGTAGATTCAGCAGTTTAAGTGCATCTTCCATAAACCACCAGAGCCCTTTACAGACACCTGCCTCTCTAACTCCAGCATGACACATTAGTTCATCAGCTGACAATGTGACTGATAGGTCATGAAACATGTCCTGAATTTTAACAGTTTAAAGAGTGAAATGCCTAAGTGTTGACGCTTTTAGCCATTTTAACCATTTTAGAATTTTAACCCTTCCCATGGGAAAGAGATTTTAACCGGTTTAAAAATAGGTTTTATATAAAGCAATTACATACGTTTCACTGTGTTGATTCTGATAAAATTTTATATTGGTTACGCATATATATGTTGTATTGTGGCAACTATGTACTTTATTAGTTGTTGCAGCAGTGCAAAGCATACAACATTTAACTGACCTCTACAACTGCAAAAATAATGCAAGTATTCATTTACAGGTTATATCATTGGCAATTGTGCCGCAAAATAAAGAAAAACTTCACATAATACCAAGTTAAGGACTGGAAATGAGATATTGACTTAAATTTCTGTTATCTTGATTCAACTCTTAACTGGAACCATGCAAAAAAGGTTAAAAGTAAAATTACTTATATTATTACTAGTAATATAAAATAATAATAAAAAAGTTTTGCTTATCTACAGGTATGTCAAAAATATATATTACACATTCAATCTTCACATGAGATTATTTGAGTTACTAGCTGGCAGGGCTGCATATTGCAAGAACCCCCTAGCTCTATTTTACATGTATGTTCTATAATGCAATACAGTAGGTACTAAGAAACATTTACTTCAGCTTAAAATTGTACAAAACTATTTAATTTTTTTAAATTTATTTATAATTTAAACTACCTACAACATAGTTTTGAACTGCGGGAATTTTCACAGTGAAATATAGTATAACATAACAAATGATTTCCCCAATAATAATTTATGTTACCTACAACATGCCTACTAAACATATCTATTAATTCACTGATATTATTCCACTAAATGAGGCCTGTAGTGTCATTGATGAAATTTGCATTTCAATTATTACATAATTTATTCCATTCAAATATTAGGATGTTAAAATGCAATATACAATTACCCTACTAATTAATACAAAAACATTCCAGTCAGTACTGGTGGTGTAGTGGTTGCCATACTTGCCTCCTAAGCCCAAGATCGCGGGTTCGAACCCGGCCACGACCAATGGATTTTTTCAGGCATAAAAATCCTAAGTATGGCTTCCTTTGGAAGGGAAATAAAGCTGTGGGTCCCATGTCGTACATTTACGGCACAAAAAAAAAAACCTCAAGCCTGAAAGAGAGGCCTCTGAGCAAAATTTGTCAGCCGTTTCACGCTCTTGATTTGGATGGGATGCTGATGACCTAAGATGTTAAAGAGCGTCCATAAATAAATCAATAATAAAAAATCCATTAAATATTATTGAAACCTCAAAATATGGACTAAAAGCAATGCTGATAATAATGGCAACATTCCAATAAATTTCCAAAGGTTGTGAAAAGCTAAACTAATTTAAGAGCTTTTAAAAGGAAAGTACGATATCAGCAGTTAAACAGATATTTTAATAACTTTTCTTTTTCATCTTATATAACTATAGCTACATATTGCATCTAAGCATTAATAAAAGTGAAAGCACTACTTAAGAAAATTGGAATGAAAATTATAATTTGTGTTAATATCTGCCTAGATGTCATGAGTACCTCATTATCGTGTACTACATTATAAATATTTTAAGTTTATTTCCTGGCTTTGAATTTTATTATAGTTTTTAATTTTTTTCCCCCCATTAATTAGTGTATCACTGCTTTCTTGTAATTTTTAACTGTTACTATATACAAGGTCTGTTCAAAAAGGATCATGAATTTTGTGTTTTTTCAAAAAGTATTTATTTATTCATGAATATCTATTTTGTCCCATTCAAAGTAATCCCCACCAGATATTATACACTTGTGCCAACGTTTTTTCCAATCCTCGAAGCACTTTCAAAAATCGTCTTTTGTGATCTTGTTCAGCTCCTCCTTCGATGCCGTCTTTATCTACTCAATAGTGGCGTAGCGTCGTCCTTTCATGAGCCTCTTCAGTTTTCTGGGGAGTACGGTGGCTGCGGCATCATAAGTGTGTCGCTTTTGCCCAAAAATTCGCGCACAAGCAACGATGTTTAATTGATTGATTTATTTATGGACGCTCTTTAACATTTCAGGTCATTAGCGTCCCATTCAACTCAGGGCGAGAAACGGCCGACAAATTTTGCTCAGAGGCCTCTCTTTCAGGCTTGAGGTTCTTTTTCGTGCCGTAAATGTACGACACGGGACCCACGGCTTTACTTCCCTTCCGAAGGAAGCCATCGTTAGGATTTTTACGCCCGAAAAAATCCATCGATTCTGGCCGGGTTCGAACCCGCGTTTTGGGCGTAGGAGAAGCAACGATGTGTGAGCAGGGGCGTTATCATGGTGCAAAAGCCAATTTTTGTTCTTCCACAAATCCGAGCGTTTCTGGCGGATTGCTTCCGGCAAATTGCGCATAACTTGCAGGTAATATTCCTTATTGACCGTTCTACCCTGTGGCAAGAACTCATGATGCACCACGCCCCTGCAATCGAAGAAAACTATAAGCAAAACCTTCACATTCGACCGAACTTGGCGCGCTTTTTCGGTCTTGGCTCGTGTGGCAGCATCCATTGGGATGATTGAGCTTTAGTTTCCACGTCATAATCACAAACCCATGATTCGTCACCAGTTTTATGACCCTCTGGAGCAAATTTGGGTCGTCGCGGACAGAGTTCAACAGCTCCTTAGCAACGTTAATGCGATGGTGTTTTTGGTCGAAATTGAGCAACTTTGGTACGAATTTTGCGGCGACCCGTCTCATGCCCAAATCATTGGTAAAAATCGAATGGCACGAGCCAACCGATATGTTAAGTCCTCAGCAACTTCTCTAACGGTGATTCGACGATTGGCCAATACTATTTTCTTCACTTCTTCAATGTTTTCGTCTGTTGTTGACAAGCTCGGGCGTCCGGGACGCTCTTCGTCGTTCACATCTTCTCGATCCTCTGAGAACATTTTGTACCACCGATAAACGTTGCTTTGGTCCAAAGTAGCTTCACCATATGCCACAGTCAACATTCGGAATGCATCCGTGCACTTAATTTTGTTTTTCACACAAAATTTGATACAGATTCTTTGTTCCATTTTTTTTGGAATAGGTAAAAATCGAAGACGAGCCGAAACACGTCCAAGCAAAATAGCTGTCAACAATTAACTGAACATTCAAAATGGCCGAGCTTGTCAACATAACGCCACAAAACAATCGAATATACGTAGCCCGCGGAAATTCAAAATTCGTGACACTTTTGAAGAGACCTCGTATATGGTTACCAGATATCTCTTAAGCAGATACATCCACATTTTTGAGTCTTAAAAATGAACCAGATGGATTTTAGGCAAATGGGAAAATGTCAGTTTCAGCTTCAAGATTTCATAACAAAATGTTATATTTGTAAAATATTGTTCAACTTCAGTGTACCCAAATACAATGCTCTTAGTCATAGAGATAAATATCCAGATGTTTGTCTCACTTCCACTGTCCCTACCACACAAGGTTCAATATCATAGCATTTGACATTTGAGACAAGTGCCATGCGATTGTCATAAAATGAAAGCAGTGAGCAGCAAGTTTCAAAGACTGGATAAATATCTATGATATGCTGAGACTTCTTTTGAATTCCATATCATATCAGAAATTAAAACAGTAAATTTTAACTCATGTAATCTTATTGGTATATGACGAAGTAGTGCTAAACACAAAACCTACGTTGAAATTACTAAATCTTTGTCCAAAAAAAAAGAGAGAGAGAGAGATATCCTAAATTTAATGATCTGACCCTGCAGCTGAAGAAATACAGTCAACATCATAAAAATCATAAATGGATTGTACAGAAAAATTCCAGATAATGTTTAAAGACTCACATATAACAAAACAAATGTTATGTGCTCACATTAACACTGAAACAATACTAATTCTGTGTTGTCATCTTCTGTTAATGTATAAAGGAGTTTTAGGGGAAACTCCATTTTTTGGCATCTCAAGAGACAGTGGTAGTCATGGTTTTACAAAATTATTTCCTATTTTAAAACAATATTTTGACATTAAATTTGATGGAATTCAAACTAAGGTGAGAAAACTTAAACCCACATCAAATGAAAATTTATCTGAAATAGCTATATCTTATGTTTATTATCTCTTTGATATAGAGGCATTAATGACAAATGTGTTGGCTTCTCTGTTGATAATACCAATTCTAATTTTGTCAGAATTGGTAAGAAGTTAGTAAATAATGTTTTCCTCCACCTGAAGAACAAATTAAATAATCTGCAGGAGTAAATTGCCCTGCTGATTCTTTACATAACTGTATTCAACACAGCATTAGATTAATTAAAATGTAAATTGGAACTTGCACAGTGAAGCCAATCATATAATTGATATTATTGTATGATTTAGTTGAACTGCACACTCTTAATGCTTCACTTACTTGTCATAATGTATAGAACCGGTTTCAAGAACATCTGGTTTTTATCATCAGCTAAAATTCAACTATTCATTGAGCTATGGGAATGTGTATTCTTCATGTGTATGTGTTGAGAGCAGAATAATAAGCTTAATAAAATAGAATAAAGAGTTTTGGCCACTTCTGCAATTTTCATAAGATCTTGATGAATTATGATGAAATCAGTTAACATTGCATATCTGGTGTGAATATTTCAAAGACAACAAGAATGTTTCCCATTTATCACAGCAACTAAAAAAAAGTTTTTCTTTTCTATTCTTAGTAATATTGCTAGGGTAGAAAGGAGTTTTTCTCTAGTATTCAGTAATTGGACAAAAGATGCTTGGTGTTGAGTCTGTTAAAGGAATTGAAAGTATGCAATATAATTATAACAAATTTACCTGTGTGCAATTTTATGTTTATTTTTTGCAAAAATAAGAAACTACTTTCAGAAATTAGGTCAGAAAACAAATGTTCCATTAATAATCTCTTCTGATCTGAAATATTAAAACATTTTTTGGCCTCACTTACTGGATATTTACTCAGAATTTGTTTCATTGACTCTCATTCCCATCCATAACTGTTAAACTACTGTTGGATCATTCGTAGAAGTTGGGTTGGTAGGTGTCTGGGTTGACTTAGGTAGTCTTATGATAAACTTGAATAAAGAGCTGTCTGAATCTGGGATGTCAAAATTCGTTAAGTTTTGCTCATGTTTTTTTTTATGGAAATCCTTTCCTATATGTTTAATTTTTTTGGTTGTTGAACTGTTTTTAATAACTTGATGCCTTTTTCTATTTCATGGTTTTTATTCCAAATTGAGCTGCTACTACTGATTTTTCCATTTGTTTGTAATGGATGTTTCTCAAATATTCTTTCAACCTAATATATATATATATATATATATATATATTTCTTTGTTTTTTCTACGTAGATTTTTTTCACAATCCTGACAAATAGTCTGGCAAATTCCAGATTTTTTCTCTTTGGGCCTGGAATCCGTTTTGTTTCATTTCAATAAAATGTTTACACTCTGTTGGCTTTGAGGTGCTAAGATGATGTACTGCTTAAAAATGTTTTGAAATTTCTTACTGACTAATGGGCAGCATGTGAATTTTATAAATGCTTTTTTTTCCCTGTTAAATCACTCAACCACTACGCAGAAATTTAATTGGAGCTACAAATTATTTTAGAACCAAGAGATTCATTATCATGCACATTTAATATATGTATGTTTAAAACGCTAAATTGAAAATTCCTCAATATCATCCGCTAAGCAGTGATGGCTGTGGAACGTCACAAATGCAGTATAGACAACATTACATGCATCTGTGCTAAATGTCAAATACAATGTTTTGGCAGCCTGGGTGTAGAAACAGTTTGGAAAATGTACAATTAGAATTATGATCAGAAATTTCTCGTATTAATCCCAACATATCATGAGTTGTAAGAAAATGCAGAATTATCTTTAAAATTAACAAATAATGTTGTGCCATCATCTTCTATTAGTTACTTAGTATTGACATTATTTTATATATACATATATATTAATGTAAAATTGTTATGATTATTACTATTATGTAAGGATATATAATAATAAAAAGGTAAATATTAAAAAATGGTGCATATTTTATTACTGCATCTGCAAACATACAATTTGTTTCTTTCTCCCATCCATAACAACGGTACTGCATTTAAGTGTAACTCATTCAACTTATGTGCCTTGGTTGATTTTCTACATACCTTACCATGTTTATTTGTCCTCTGATATTATTATTTCTTCATTTTCTGTTAAGATGGCATAACCAATAGCCTCATCCATGTATTCCATTTTTTCCCCATCTGGCTCTGTATATTACTTTCTTAGGTTCATCCACAATTTTTCATTCACTAACCATTACATAATTTTACTATAGGGAGGAATAAGGGATTTCTTTGTGCTAACCTATTCAAGCAAGGCTTGCAAATTAAACTTCTGTAATGTAACTCATTAACTTAAACCTTAAACTTACGTTTTACAAGGATTCTTGTAATAATGAATATCTGCTTACATTATGTTAGGTTAGATGTTTGCTTAGTTTGTTATATGGAATTTGCTTTTTAAGTTATATTTGAAAGATGTCTGACACAGTTATTTTATACAATTGCACTGCAATCTAGTACATTTCTTGTTTTTGGTAATGCAGTCACATCACAACTTTCTCCACCACTCAGATGCCATTTTCTCATTTGCTTCTGACTGTTGATATACATTCAATCATAATTTCCAGGGCCAATATATGAGTTAATAGCTTTGGGAAAACTTTCTTTTCTCTTTTTTGAGTTTTTTTAATTTTGAGAGTGAAATGTTAAGTGTGTTTTATCATTGTTATCATTTTATCATATCAACATTTTAAATGTTTTTAACTCAGACTGCTTATGCATTCTTGGAAGTGAAGCCACAGAAATGTTTTTAGCATTTTAAAATATTTTATCTACTAGAGATCTTTCTTTTCTTTGTTGACTGATGACTATTACTGTTTTAAGTTAGTTCTACATTTTTCTACTTTCTGCACCTTTTTTTGCCACTGGGTGCTTACAGACATTTAACCATTTGCTCATCTCTTTAAATGTTGTAAACCTGTGACAAACAATACAATAAAATATATAGGATGCAAACTTTTAAACTTTGGGTTAAATCTTAGGGGTCTGCACTAGCAAGAGAACTTTTGAGGGGGTTCCACGGTCAAAGAAAGTGGAGAATCGATAATTAGGTGAAGGTGAATGACAATGATATTTCTATATTTTTGACTGATTTGGGCTTGGTCCATAATAGTACTGAATAATGTTATTTACATATAAAAATCACAGAAATAGTTTTATTGTAGGTATCTATGATCAGGAATAATTCTATATAGTAGATAAAAGTATAGTAATAAAACTGTAAGAATAATATACATACTGAAAATTCAAAGCCCTGATTTGTGTGTGCGAGTGTTTTTTTTTTTTTTTTTTTTTTTTTTTTTTTAATGATTACCAATTGCTGCAAATTATTAAAATAATGAATGTTTAAATAAATGATGAAATACTACATAAGAGTCTGGTTATAAATACTATATTTAAAGTTTTATGTCAATCTAAATAAATGTTCCCTTTTTTCTCTCTCTATCTCTCTGTTTTATCTTGTAACTCTACCTAAAGAATGGGTGGAAAGTAATTCTTTATGGTAAATTGGTAATAAATGTTCACTTTGTCATTCAGGTGCACAGTGATGGCAGACAGAGCATGGGTCCCACACTATAGTGCACCCCAAGACCATCAAGAATTGCCATCAAAAACTCATGAATACAGGATCTGCGAAGGATACTCACATAAGTGTTTGTCCATTGACATCCAGGTCAGAGGCAGAATTACAAATGGATTAAGAGATGTTTAACAGAAGCCCCAAAAAGTAAATACACCGAGTCCCTCATGAAAGTGCACTTACCCACTACATAATCCAAAATGCTTTAAAGGAGTTAATTTATGCAGGAAAGTCACAATACTGACAAGAACTACCAGAGAACTGTGATTGTCAGATGGAGTATAGTAAAATCCGCTTGATTGATATAAACACTGGACCGAATTGTTACCAATATCATTTGGAGGGGCAACGTTGTCACTACTGGGCCAGATAGAATTCGGGGTCCATGGCCCAGAGTATGTAAAACCATCCTAAGATTACAGTGTGATGTGGCAAACATCCAGTCTGAATATGGGTTTGTTCCTTCTTCAAGATATCATGAATAAAGAACGGTACTAGCCATGATGAAAAATTAATTTGGCCTATTGTATCCATTTAGAATAATACCAATGATTTCATCTTTGTGCAGGTTGGTGAGCCACTCCTTTTGCACCCAACATCTATGAATGGCTTGATAAACATTTTCCAGGACATTATGTTGTCTTGACCCACATGAAGAGACTAGCACAGAGTCTTGGCATCCCTCCTTGTGACTTCTTCCTTGATGGTGGACAAAGAACAAAGTTTACAACACCAAACCAAAAACTATGAATGAACTGGAAGATAGGATTCACCATGTTCTCACCAACATACCTCAGGAGTTCCTGTTAGTCAATAAAGATTACAGATACTGGTGAACAATGCTGATATATTGTTGAATTTTAAATCTGTAGACAATTTCTACCATTTCATACTTTACAAGAAAACTGTTTCACTACAAAAGACCAATTATTAAGAAATTTATTCACAATTTCCAGTAGAAAGTTACTTTCCACAGACCTTATATGTATACGCCTTAATGTGATCTTTATTAAAATGAAAATTTAAAAAAAAATGCAGCACTCATGTTACTGTTAACATCCCTGATGTTGGTGTCTAGTAACCAAAGTGCTGGAACTCCAATAGGTTTCTATCATTAATAAATAACTAGTGTTATTTAGTCGGTCCTGGTGGTGTAGTGGTAACCATACTTGCCTTCTAAACCCAAGGTCGCGGGTTCGAACCCGGCCAGGATAGATGGATTTTTTTTCGGGCGTAAAAATCGTAAGTATGGCTTCCTTCGGAAGGGAAGTAAAGCAATGGGTCCCGTGTCGTAAATTTACGGCACGATAAAGAACCTCAAACCGGAAAGAAGAGGTCCTTGAGCAAAATTTGTCGGCCGTTTCACGTCCTGATTAGAATGGGAGGCTGATGACCTGAGATGTTAATGAGCGTCCCTAAATAAACAAATGAAAAAAATAGTATTTAGTTGCTAAATATTAGTTGATAATACTTTCATATAGCTTTATTAACCGTATAACGTTAAACTTCTTAGCTTTAACATGTTAGTAAATCATTTTGGTATTGTATTTTTTACGACTTTCCATTATTTCAGAAGGTCCATATTTGTTACACTATTCAGCTGGTTTGCAATAACATTTAAATAATCAACACTAACTTAACCTTTCTCTTGTTTTAGTTTCTTTCTGTTCATAGGTGATGTATTTTGGGACGGATTACATGGCCACTGCAGTATTTTCACCTGAAACGGTATTCTTATGATGTATGGTGCCATTATAAATGTGTTAGGTAATGTGATAATATTCTGGATGTTGATTGGTATTTGTAAATTATGTATAAGCTGAAATTTGAAATGTATTATTGATCGTTTGCAGGATGATGTAAAAGATTTGAAGACGAAGATGTACAAAATACCTTATATAAAAGTTCTAATTCTTGGTCTGTTAGCTTCTCAAAAATGATAAGTCAAAATGAAGGAAAATCTCACCACAGCATGCCACAGATGCACAATAACTCACAGAGTTTTGAAATTAATAATAGATTTTCTGTTTTAGGTGACAATGAAGACGCAAAATGCAAGGACCTTACCAAAAAAAAAAAAAAAAAAAAAAAAAAAAAAAGTCTGGTATAGTGGTTACCATACTTGCCTTCTAAAACCCAAGATCGCGGGTTCGATACCGCCAGGACCGATGGATTTTTTTCGGGCATAAAAATCCTATGTATGGCTTTCTTCGGAAGGGAAGTAAAGCCGTGGGTCCCGTGTCGTACGTTTGCGGCACGATAAAGAACCTCAAGCCTGAAAAAAGAGGCCTCTGAGCAAAGTTTGTCGGCCGTTTCACGCCCTGAATTGAATGGGACGCTAATGACCTGAGATGTTAAAGAGCGTCCGTAAATGAACCAAATTGATAAAAAATTATCAAAAAGCTTCTCTAAGGATGACCATATAGTAATTATTTGGGTGATGCAGAAATATCTTAGGTAGGGACACTAATTTTACAATTGTGGCAGACCTAGAGAACATTTTCAAGCGTTGTGGTCACACAAATGTAAACTTTGAATTGTAATGCAGTAATGCTTAGAGCAAAGGACAGAGAAGTGAATTCCACTTTGTGCAATTATTAGTATTTATGTTAATGTATTTCAGTAAATAATTTAAGAAGGGACCATTTTTACCAGATTTGGGCTACACCTCAATTCCAAAGGCAAGAAATTCCTTGCAAATCTTATTACACAGGATTTGAAGTGTGGTCAGAAGTCAAACTGCAGCAGGCTATTCCTGTCATTGTTGGGCTTCCTCTTGTTTTCAGGAAAAAGAGAAAAAGAGACTTTGACATTTAACACTGATTTCTATATCATATCTAAAATTAACAATGCACGCTTTGTTTTATTTCACCAAAACATTACAGGACTTAAAAATAAAACTGAATTTAATAACCTGTAGAATAAATAAAGATGATCTATCCTTTTTAGTTTATCAAAATGTGAAACTTAATAATTTACAGAATGTTGCAGATGCTTTTAATTGTTACTTTATAACCATTGCAGAGAAGGAATAATTCAAGAGTTAAAGCATTACATCTATTAACAAAAATCTGTAACACAATTTTCACCATAAATTTACTGTTAGGTCAACTTATCACAGTAAGTGTAAAAAATTATTAAATCACTCAAATGCAAAAATTTGTTTGGATGGAATGAGATTAGTGTTAGACTATTAAACAGGTGTACATTTGAAGTCAGTAAACTTCAGTCATACTTGTAACCATTCATTAATATATGGAATGTTTCCAGAAAGACGGAGGCAAAATATTGTTAAACCTTTTCTCAAAAAGAGTGACAAAAGTGCATCATCAAAATACGGGTCTATACCAATATAAGTTCACTCTCAAAGGTTCTAGAAAAAATTATATATAACCATTACCTAAATTTAAATAATATTTTAACATCTTCAAGTTTAGTTTTATAAATGGCATGTCAACTGACAAGGCTATGTATAAACACACTACAGAAATCCTAGAAAGAATATGCTGTTGAGATATTATGTGGCTTAACAAAGGCATTTGACCATATAGACCTGTAACTATTACAAATATTACATTTCTTATTTGTGTAATTGAACACAAAAACTTGTACTCAATCACCATGAATCCTTGGTAGGGCTTATATCAATGTTGTGCTGCAGGGGTCAATATTTGGTCCTCTATTTTCTTTAATCTTTATCAATGACCTATCATATAACTAGTCATAAATCAATCATTGTGGATGATACAAATGTAACAGGGAAATGACAAGAACTTCTGTGAAATATAGCTACAAGAGCTTTTCACACAATAAACTTATGGTTTTAAGCCAATAAATGTCGCAAATATATTATTCAATTCAGGATAAATATATATCAGATCTCAATATCAATCTATTAAGATCAGATTATAAACGAGATGATATACAAAATTCTTAGGATTAAATACTGATTAAAATCTTAACTGGAAGAAACATATGATATTGGTTTGGTGATACTTATATTTCAATTTCTTGATTTTTTTAATTTGACATGTTACGGGAATCCCCATCATAAAAAATAAAAACTGCATATGAACTTCAAGACACCATCATTGGATATATTTGATAAATTTCTCCAATAGCACACAGAGTATGCTTCTACCAGTTGGTCTTTTGTTGATACAGGAGGGAATGTTCCTGAAGCATGTCCAGTTAAAAAACCAAATAAATGAAGCAATATGTTGAAATGATATTTCCCAAACTTACTTGCCTAACAGTTTTAAATAATCTACCAAAAGACACCCTAAGTATTGTATGCTTTCATATTTTCATTCTGTAATGAAATATGGAATAATTTTTTGGGTTAACTTGTCCTGTAGAGAAAAAGATTTCCATTTGCAAAAATAGCTATGGGAATAATCTGCAAGAGGAAAAGATGAGAATTGTATAGACCTCTTTTCAAAAATTATATGTACTTACTCTAACGGCAAAATTTAACACCATCGAAACAAAATTAAATTAAATGTTAAATTTTGCCGTAATTTAAGATGGCATTACTATTGGCACACTAAATCTTCTCAGCCTACTTCAAATATTACATAACAACATAACAATATCAATACCCCATGTTACCTCCTAGCCAAATGGTTAACTACATGATTTAATACATTTCCCAAATTCCCAAGTTCAAGTATAAAAAACTTGTTCGATCTTATAAACAAAATCAAAGATAATAAACTAAACTCAAATGATATCATGGTTTCCTTTGATGTAAAAGCATTGTTTCCAAGCATTCCAAAAGAGAAAACCCTGAATTTGTTAAAAAAATGGCTACTATCTATCAACATTGCAGAAACACACACAAAAGAATATGTAAAACTCACAGAACTATGTTTAGACCAAGCTTACTTCACGTTTGAAGGAAAGTTTTATAAACAAAAATCAGGTTTAATGATGGGTAGTCCACTATCTCCATTTTTGGCTGATCTGTTCATGAGCTATTTTGAAACACATATAACGAAAGCCTTCCCATACATATTCAAAACATGGTACAGATATGTTGATGATGTGTTTGCCATTGTAGAAGATAGATTCATAGAAGATTCATTGAAACTGCTGAACTTGCAAGAAAAAACCATAAAATTCACTATGGAAACCGAGGTTAATAATACTTTACCTTTTCTGGACCTAAGGATAATAAAAAGGAATAAAAAATATAGAATTTGGTATATACAGAAAGGACACATATACCGACAATTACATAAAAGCAAAAGGTTTAAACCCCAGACCCCACAAGGAAGCAGCATTCAATAGTATGACATATAGGCTAGTTAATACACCACTCAGTAAAGAAGAATACAGGAAAGAATACGCACATATAATACACACAGCAGAGATAAATGGATTTAACAAACAAATGGTAGATAAAAAAATAAAAAGATTTAAAAATAAAAAGGAAATTAAACTAATCATTACACTCAGTTCTTCACTTAAAGAAAATACTTATCAAAAATTCACATATCACCCTTATGTTAACCACAAATTCCAAAAAATTTTCAAAAAGTATAACATTACTCTGGCACCAATAAACAGATAAAGTGTTGGTAAACTATTAAATATAAATAAAATTAAATAAAAAAAGAACAAAGAAGAAAATTCAGATATATATATATATATATATATATATATATATATATATATATATATAGAATTAATTGCAAGGATTGTGACAAAATATACATAGGAAAAACAAAGTGAAATCTGGGGATAAGATTAAAGGAACACTGGAGAAATATTAGACACAAACAAGTACAAAAATCAGCAGTGGCTGCACATTTTTGGAATGAGAATCATGAAATAGAGAAGGACATAGCATTACTAAAAACAATTCAACATCCAAAAGAACTTAATATATGGGAAAAAATTTACATAAAAAATATGAATCCAAACTTATGAATTTTGATATACCGGAAGCAGACAACATATTGTTTGAGTTCATTAACAGACCACCAGAGCAAGCATAGCAACATACATACTTTGCTGAAATTGACTCCTCAGTCGTCGTTTTGGTTGACAATGTGAGGAATGTACCCCATGAAACATGTACCAAAATTACTTTTATAAGTGTGTTTGTGAAACTTAAAGAGAGTTTTAATGTGACGACATGATTTTTAGTGTTTTACTTTAAATCAAAATAAGATTAACAAAAGTTTCACTGTGTGGATTCCGACATTCCGTAAACAAACCTAACCTTGTTATTACTTTCGTGCATCGAATTTAAAGCATCACACCTATTTTGAAAGAATGTCACAATACTTTGTTATTGCATCCACCTTTAAATGATTTTTCTAAATTTGTACTCCACCTTACTGTTAGAACACCCCCTAACCTTAAAAGTATATTTCGCCGAAACCTATCTCCTCCGAATTTACCTCGTCTAGTTGCTGGCTCATATCCTTACCAACACCCTAAACGTAAAACATGTGCGCTAATTATGCAGTGCCATTCATTCCACAGCCCTAATTTAGCCAGAGAATTTAACAGTTCTTCATTTGCTACCCGTTCTTCTAAGACCTTTGTATATATGTTATCATGTAAACTTTGCAAAGCATTTTAAATTGGTTTAACGTCTACTGTTGTTTCGCTACGTATGAACAAGCATAGATGTTCTGTTAAAACCAAGTCTCCCTTGCCAGTTGCCCAACATGCCTTTTCTGACTATAAGGATTGATGATGCTTTTAATTTAGCACTTATTGATGCGTTACCAACATATAGCTCTGAAAGTTTACTCAGGGATGGGGAAATGGCAGCTACATTTTTACATAAAGCTCATATACCACCTGGTTTAAATCTTACATATTAATTTTTTCCCTCACACACTCTCATTGCTAGTTTCATCTGTTTCCATACATAACATTGCCTTCGATATTCAATATTTACTTTTATCACCTTCACTTGTCTTCTTGCCATAGAAGAACTCTACAAGTTCTATATATATATATATATATATATATCCCCCAAAATGTTAAGTGAATTTAATTTCTTTGTACATAGACTCAAAACTAGAAACAGGAATATTAGCTCAATACAGCATTTTCTGAACTATTCTGCAGTTCAAATATAAGTAAAACATCTGAAGCCACCAAATGGTAGGAAAAAGTGATAGAATATGGTGAAACTTACATGAAGCTCAAGTAAAGTCATCAGGAGAAAACATGAGCTCATTGCAAGTTACTAACCTCAACCACCCAAACCTAGAAAAGAAATTTCATTTATAGCACATTTTGCTAACAGAAAGGTAAAATGGCTAGTGTGGTGGGGTTAGTGTAACATAACTGTTGTTGCCAACAGCAAGAATGCACTAGAAGGGATGTCAGATCCCTTTTAAGTATAGATGAAAGGCAGTTTTGTTATAGAAAGCTAAGCAAATGCCTAATCAAGATAGATACTTGCTATTACAGGAATCCTCATAAAACTTAAACCTAAATTTGGGGCTACATTTTAAGATTATTAAAATGTAACCCCTGGGTTAGGTTTAAGTTAACTAGTATCATTACACAAGTTTAATCTGAAGTCCTTGCTTAAGTAAGTTGGAACAAAGGTGTTCTCTTGTTCCTCACTATAGTAATATTATATAACAGGTGGCAACTGTGAAAAATAATGAATGAACTAAAGAAAATTATGTACTGTGCTGCCATAGTGGTTAATAAATTGGATGAAGCGATTGCGCAGGCTGCCGAAACAGAAGGGAATGGAAATAGCCAGCTCCAGGAGAAATAACCATTTACAAGATATGTAGAAGATGTATAAAATTAAAAGAGGTATATAGATGTAGATGAGTGCAGTGGTAGTTTATAAGGGAAAAATACCCTGAACTTAGAGAAAATCGAAATGAAAATCAGACAGATTAAGGATGTTATAATCAAACGTATAACCTACCCAATAGAATTAACTCATTAGATTACTGAACGTAAATACATATCTTTCAAAAACTCATAAAGAAATCTAGATAACTCACACCATCTAAAGTATGAATGGATATTTGAATATTTTGCTCTTAATTCATCTTAATTATGCACATGTGCATAATATGTAATGTTCTACAAAAGGATATATATATATATATATATATATACATAGATACATCGTGACATTACATTGCGCTTACTACTCCCCATAATCAGAACACATTAGCCAAATGCCATTATAAGCCTGAAGTAAACTATTCGCGTATACCAAAACAACATACCTCGAACAGAATCCTTTTCAGCATACCCCAAGTGAATATCGGTAGCCACAAGTATGTTAAACACGTCTTCGCCCTTTATTTCCATAGATGATCCTGCGCGCGGCATGTTAAAATTAATTGGTGAAGTACAAAAAAAAATGTAAGCTTATCTGTGCTTATAACTCTACCCTTTTAACATGCTATTTAACAAGCCGCTAACAACGTCTGTTCAAATCTTCATACCAACATGATCGTCAAATTCCCGATTCCTGGCACATAAACACAACATTTCCGACAATAGTACTACCAAGATCCAAGACTCAAACGTGGCGCTAAAGTATGAAAACAAACAAAACCCCACTTATCCACACATCTTTATAAGGAGATTAGCAAATTCTTATTTAGCGTGTGTAAACACGTGTTTTGGTTAGCGTTTAATAGAAGCAACTGGGTGTTTATTTATTCAATAATGTTCATTTTGTAGTGTTTCATTATATGAATATTAGAAATATCTCTCAATAATGTTATCCAGGATCACAATAGGGTATTTTTTTCATAAATATTTCCCGTTTATTCTGCATACAGGTGTGCAAATCACCGTAAAACAGCCTTTGGCACCATTATTATGGCTGAGATATATTGATGATATATTTGTGCTTTGGACTCATGGCTCAGAATCTCTCGAGCAGTTCCTTACTAATCTTAACTCCAAGTTTTCAGTTAAGTTCACTTCTTCTGTCTCTCCCAATGCTGCTACTTTCCTAGATATTGATATTTCTTTATGTAATGGCTCTTTCCTTACGTTTGTGCACATTAAGCCTACCAATTTACAACAGTGTCTTCATTTTGATAGTTGTCATCCATTGCATATCAAAAGATCTATTCCTTTTTCTCTTTCAATCCGTGGTCAGCGTCTTTGTAACAACTTTTCATCTCTTGACAAGTATATTAAAAACCTAACTCAAAAGTTCCAAAACCAAAATTATCCTTCCGCTCTTTTAAAATCCCGTATAATCCCATCACACAAAACTTTCCAATGCAAACCTAAAACCTCTAACAAGAATTTCATCAACCTTGTTACTACTTACGTGCCTGGAATTGAAAGCATCAGACCTATTTTGAAAGAATGTCACGATACTTTGTTAATGTATCCATCTTTAAATGATTTTTCTAAAATTGTACCCCGCCTTACTTTCAGAACATCCCCTAACCTTAAAAGTATATTTCGCCGTAACCTATCCTTTCCGAATTTACCACGTCCCTTTGCTGGCTCGTATCCTTCCCAACGTCCTAAATGCAAAAACCTGTGCACTAATTATGCCGTGAAAATCATTCCATAGCCCTAATTTATCCAAGGAATTCAACATTTCTTCATTTGCTACCTGTTCTTCCAAGAACGTCGTATATATGTTATCTTGTAAGCTTTTATTTTATTTTATTTTATTTTAACTTCTACTATTGTTTCGCTACGCATGAACAATCATAGACGTTCTGTTAAAACCAAGTCTCCCTTGCCTGTTGCCCAACATGCCTTATCTCACTGTAAGGATTTTGATCATGCTTTTAGTCTAACTCTTATTGATGCTTTACCTACACAATGCTGTGAAAGTTTATTCAGAGATAGAGAAATGGCAGCTATATTTTTACATAAAGCGCGTATATTTTTATTTTTCATTAATATATATATTAGAATGAACTATATACATACTCTAAAAGAATATAGAACTGGTGATGATGGTAGTGGTGGTGAATTGGTACTATAATCATTTATGATCACAATTTGTGCAAATAATACAAAATTCAATTTATGCGTGTAATTCCAGTCACCATTTTGATTGTTGAGTTCATAGACATAATTCCCATCCCGCTCATGGTAGTACACAGATATGGTGATTTTACAGTGGTATTCGCTCACCGCCAGCGAATTCACAAAATGACGAAACTTTTCGTTTGTGCGGATCCATGCTTTAGTAAAAATTCTAATCCATTCTCTTTTTCTTTTACTTTCTTTTTGTACTTTCTTCCCGTTGGCTGTATAGCCACTTAGCATACCTGACCCTTACAATCATGTATAACTTTTGAGAAATTTTCCCACTCAATAGTGTTAGTCAAGAGCAGCAGTAGGCAGGAACTAATTAATGATGACTACGGTATAAAATTAGGGTGAAAACGTTCTCAATATATGCAATGTAAATTATTTCACTTGCAGTAATGGAAAAAGTTCATAAGCTGATAAATAGGTTATCCCAGAAACTGCGCACTAACTTTACAGTATATAAAAGAACAAATCTCATAAAATAAATGTAAAAGATCCTATTGTGATACTTTTCATTTTATTTAAGTATAAAGTTAGCCAATTCGATGACAATTTGGTGGTAGCCATACATTAGCCGTCACTGATGAAATGATTATAGATTACGTCCTAGACCAACCATCTTTTGACCAAAGTAAATCACTATATAAGGCTCTAACTGTTTTACATAGTTGTTGCGAATGTTTAACACAACACTGCACAGTATTACTTGAGTTTGTTTTTATTTGGTAGTAAACATTAACCAGACTCGGTTCTTTTGCCAAAACATAAAAAACTTATCGATGGGCGCCGTCTTTAACGTCCACTATTATCATCTCTTCTATGACATTGCATTCATTAGATTATCGACACTCTGCCGCCGCCGTACATAACGCTTCGTCACATTTATATTTTTCCTGCATGTCACCCCCATTCACCGATTGATCACCGTAATCCGCAATGAACTGACTATACTTTACTACGATTTTTAAAAGTTTTTAAACCACCCTTGGTTTAAATGTGCGTTTCATCACTAGTTTCTCGACCTCCCAAGTGTATAAATGTTTGCAGACTGGCCCGGTTCGCAATTAATAAACTGAGACTTCATTGTTGACTGCAGTTATAACGCGAATGTGTACAGAGTTAGCACATTGCTGAAGATCTGATGGTCACTCTTGTGGGGTGATTTTTTTTAAGTAAAGTCGTCGGTGGGGACCCCCCCCCCCTCGCGATTTTGCACCTTGGGTTTGTTTTGTTAAGTTAATGTTCATTTAGTGGAATCACACCAGGAACTAGTTTAATCCAATGTGTAAGTACAAAATTATTTGTTTTTGCCTGTCTTACTTATGATCGTGCACCGCACAATAACATATTTACTTTTCCTAAATAGCAGCTATTAAAGAAGTGGATAAAGAGTAATATCCTGCAAATTTTACAGTTAATGATGAAACTGCAGTGTGTGTTAAACGTTTCGTACCAAAATTTGTGATAATGATGATGATCATTATTTAAGGGCACAAAACTGCTAAGGTCCTTAGTGCCGAAACACACAAAAACCGTCCCAATAATATAAATAATTAAATAATCTATCTACACTAAAATATTGTGCAGATAACAAACGAGATAAGCACGTCGCCAATACAAATAAAAACCCCATTAACAAATAATAAGAACAAAATAAATTCAACAATGTATAAAAGTACTATCATAAAAACCACCAGCAATCGACGGAAACAAGATGGGCTTAAAATGCGCTAAATGAAAAATGCCACATATAAAATTAAAAAACATACCTTAGTTCAGAATCCACAAATACACATAAAATGGAACACTCACTCAACAGTAACTACATCAACCTTCCTAAAGAGAGCAAGGCAAACCCTTAGACATTCTAAAAGTCGCTAGATAATGCTGTTCAATTAAAATGTGACGTACTGTATAGAGGTGATCATAATTTGGACACACTGGAGCTATTTCACTTTACTCGCACTATTGAATTGCGTTCAATGCCCTTTTTTACTACTGAGGCGCCACAGGAGGACCTTAAAAATATGACGGTGACTAAAACAACAATGCCCAATTGGAAAAGTGCTAAAATTACTTCTTCAAGACAAAGTGCGCGAGATAAGGAGCAGATATGCATTATTATTAATTTGGATCAAATTCCATTTCTCGCGGAAGCGCAAGCGCAAGAGAACGGCTCTGTGTAAAACCTGCCTAAAATCCCTCGAGTAAAAACGTTGCTGAATTGTGGCAGGGTTTAAAAGAGCTGATTTGGCTGCAGTATCTGCGGCCTCATTGCCTGCAATTCCCAAATGACCAGAAAACCACATCAGTGTTACACTAGAGCCTACGCCAATGAGCGCAAACGCTGTACAAGAGGATGAGAATTGTATAGATTGCGAAAGTCCAAAACAGCACTCAGGAAATCACAACAAACGAGTAGTCCAGTCGCTATTTTAAAAGCGCCCGATAAATAGCGTAAAGTTCTGCCATAAAATAGATGTCGCAGGGTGAAAGTTACATTTAAAACCAGCTCCGTTAGAAACATAGGCACATTCAAAATCTGTGACCGTTTTCGAACCATCGGTATAGATGAAATATTCTCTCACAAATGATGGGAATATCGCGCTAAGTGTCAACAAATAATAGAAACTGCGGTCGAAGACTTAGCACACGACGTAAGCCGAATATGTAAGGGGGCGTCTGCTAAAATCTGAGGAGGATAGGAGGTATCCCCAGCTGAGAAAAAAGCAGACAACTGAACATCCAAGGTGCAGAACATCTCCCGAAAAACGATAGCCGAAAGGCATAGGGGGTAAGAGACCTACCAGCGTAGAAGCTATTCAAGCGTCATATTAAAAAGAAAGAAAGAAAAACGACTGATTTGTAGAATGCCGAGGTTCAACAGCCAATTGACAACCGTATCCACAGAGTAAAATGTCTCTATGAAAGAATAGAGGCAGTTCACCCTACTTCGCACATAAGCTGGATCCAGGAGGAAACGCTTCTAATCTGACACGGTGATGAATCTGGCTAAGGCGACTAAGAACAGAAGGTCGTGCAAAATCATAAACATTGAAGCCATAATCGATTGTGGACCGGATTATAGATTGGTAGAGGCGTAAAAGAACCGTTCAGTGAGCTTCCCAGGATATGCCACTTAAAACCCGTAAAATAGATAGAGAACGTTCACACCGGCCTCTCAATTGTGCTATATGTGATTAACAACACAGTTTCCTATCGAAAACCAAACCAAAGAATTCTACTTCGTCTGCGAAAGGTAGAGGATCAGGGACCAAGATAGAGCGATGGCGTATAATACTCCTCCCAGGGCAAGATATTCATTCAGACGGTCTTCCCAGCAGAAAAACAGAACCCACGATTGACACTCCAAGAGACATAATTGGAGGCGGGGTGTCCAAAAGACAAGTGCGCTGAGATAAAGGAAGAATGCAAAGTTGTCGACGAACAACGACGATGTTATTTCTGGCGGCAAACACTCGGTGATAGATTTTATAGCGATAGCAAACATTGTGACACTTGAGTAAGTTCTCCTTCTCCAGCATGTATCATAGGCTTTCTCCAGATCAAAGAAGATGGCAATCCTTTGGCACTTTCGTACAAAAACGTCTATAATATGGGTGGAAAGGTGGTCGACAGAAGAGCGATGACGATGAAAACAGCACTGGACGTTGGTCAGAAGGTTCTGTGATTCTAACCACCACATAAGCAGCCCGTTAATCTTGCATTCCATCACACAAGTACGCAATTGGTTTGGGAAATCGGGCAGTAACTCGAAGGAAGATGAGAGTCCTAGTAGGTTTTGGTATTGGAATGATGGTGGCCACTCGTCGAGCGCACGGAAGCGTGCCGTCACACCATATGCGATTAAAAATCTGGACTAAAAAGCCTTACTTTTCCCTGATATGTGCTGTAAAATAGCAACATGAATACCATTGGGCTCCGGAGCGCAATGCCGAGAGGTAGAAAACGCATGCTCAAATTCCCTGAATGAAAATGGGACATTATAGTACTCCAGATTGCCGGAAGCAAAGGAGAATCCCCTTAATTGTGCGAAATGCAGAAGGATAATTACAAAGCTCGAAATATCAGCGAAGATAACGTATTGGCAATGTCCGCAGGAGTAACGAGTACACGCGTTGTCCTTGAGGCCGGGTATGGTCGAAAACCCAAGAACCTGCAACGCGGCATAGCTTATCCTATATAATAGATGAAGGCGTTGCGCGGTTAAAAGATGAGGGAAAGAAATCGCAGATGTTTTTTTTTTTTTACATATTTTTATTTATTTATTTATTTATTTGCTATCCTTCAGCCCTCGACGGCATTTAGCGCGCAGCTGTTAATATCGAATCACCTTTTCCAATGTAGGGTGGCGAAAAAAAGAAAGTCTCAAAGCATTTAATGCGTCCCGACATTCATCGGTCCACCAAGCGCCTGAGATGGGAAGACGACTGGGGATTAGCCTGAACTGCGACAAAAATGAATACGGTATCATGGTTCTCGATCATGGCGTTAACAGATATTAAAGCAAATCTGATTTGATTTATTTACGAACTCTCTTTAACATTTCAGGTCATCAGCATCCCATTCAAACCAGGGCAAGAAACGGCCGGCAAAGTGTGCTCAGAGGTCTCTTCTCTCAGGTTTGAGGTTCTTTATCGTGCGGTAAATGTACGACGTGGAACCTACGGCTTTACTTCCCTTCCGAAGGAAGCCATAATTAGAATTTTTACGCCCGAAAAAATTCCTGAAGTCCTGGCCGGGATCGAACCCGCGCTCTTGGGTTTAGGAGGCAAGTGTGGTTAGCACTACACCACCAGGACCAATAAAGCTCTGATTATATGGACAGAGAGCTAAAGAGAATCCAATTCGCCTTGCTGATAAGCCACTTTGGCCCACGCTGGGGATGTACGTGGAAAACACGATATGGATCTGGCACAACATGATCACAGGAGTGTAAATAAGAGAGGAAATTTCTGGTATGATGTACAGAAAGATTGAACAGAAAGATAGATCCAAATGTGAGAAACTATTTGTACTATTGGAAAAAGTGCCCTTATCTGATTTGGTTAAAATATGATTGTGGCGATCTAAAACATCCGTTAACACGATATCCCTCGCATATTCTGTGGAAGAATCCCATAGGGGATAAGTGCACATTAAAGTCTCCCAACAGTAGGATAGGGAGTGGTAGCTGGAAAAGAAGATCATCTAGAGCAACCAATGCGATAGTAGGAGATGGTAGTAGGTAAATATTACAGGCAGTAAAACTAAGACCGGAAAAGAAAACTGTAGCTGCTGCAGCCTGTATAGCAGACTATAGGCTCAGTGGAGAACTGTACACATCCTCTATGATTAAGATTAAAACTCCGCCATGCGCGAGAGTACCATTTTCTCGTGAAAGGTCGAATCTCACTGAATAGTAACGGCGGAGGGCAAATGAATGCAGTGGTCGAAGCATTGTCTCCTGAAAACCACTAGCGGAGTGTCAGCCGTCCGTAAAAGAAACTTCAGTTCAGGTCTTCTAGTACGAATCCCTTGTGCATCCCACGATAGGATAGTCATTGTAAACACACACACGCGCGTGTGTATAGAGTGTTCATAAAGTCATGGTGCAATTTTGCATAGTCACTCAAAAGCAACGAAACAAGGTAGAAATGTGAAACCTTCACCAAATGAAAGAAAGTCTCTCCAAGTTTGCATGATTGTTCAATGTAGTTCGATGTGGCTTCCGTTTGTTGCCCTACACACATCTAAATGATATTCTAATTAATCCCATACACGACTAAGGACATCAGGCGCAACAGAGTTAATAATGTCTCTGATTCTCTCTTTTAAATTGTCAATGTCGTTGATACGAACACTACACACATTTTGCTTGACATAGCCCGACAAATAAAAATCTAAAGGCGTTAGGTTCGTCGATCGTGATGGTCATGCCTTTCATCCACCTCTGGGGAAATGTTGAATCCAGAAAATCGAGAACAAATTTGGCCTCATCATTAAACATAATCTTCTGTAAGAATTGTTTATCATTGTCAATCTTATAAAGCATCTATACAGTAAACTGAACAGTTGGGCGGATATATTTCGAGAACAAGTATGCACCGACTTCTTATATATATATATAAAACTTATTCCCATGTATGTGTGTGGACAACAGAGGATGGACATGTTCCTTCATGACTTCTTAACCACAGGTCCCACATACGAATATAGCACTTTTACATGGTATGAAAGTGTGGCTGAAAACGTTGGCACTGAAAACATCGCAATGGGCTGGGAATAATATATAGGCGTACCTTTATAATCTCGTATCCGGTTTTTATCCTCTGCGGTAGGTGAACCGTATTAAATGTTAGGAAGAAAGTACGGGTCGGCTGTACTTCACTTTCTTTTCTCGTCTATAGGCGATAAACGGATGTAACCCCCTCGCTCCTCCAGAAAAAACCGAATTTCAGTATTGGACATGCCATCGAGTATGTCGGTGTTAATAACTTAGCGAGAAAAATTCAGCATTCAGTGCTGCTCGACATGGATCGGATATCCGTGGAGTGTTTCGCCTTGGGCAATGGGTTGGTTTGTTGTACTCTAAGCGTCTCTAGCAAAAGTCCGTTTCTAAGACGCGTATAGAATTTCACGGGACCAGAGATGTTATCTATGTTCTTTTGAAAGGTAAAAGGGTTGACATGACTGAACGACTAACTTTTTTCAGTTCGTATTAAGTTACGAGGACCCAATTGTTTTAGAATAAACAGCTCATACATTGGCCCCTCTCTGGGCCTGGCATCTACCAGGGGATATGCTCTTGTCTATATGAAACACAGTGCTGGGAGTTACGTTATTACCCAGCAATTTTTACTGCGTCAAACATAACATCAATCAGACTAAGAACAGAGAGGTAAGAACTTTAAAAGTATAAGGTTGACCACATTAAAATGGTCAGGCACTCTTATCGTGGACCGGGTGGAACAATTCGGGTGCCTCGCGATCGCTACGCTCCGTAACCAATAAGTGGGCTCCTGAGCGGAAGATTTTGTGGTTAGGGAGGACATATTCCTTGTGCAACTTTTGGTAATCTACCATCGTATGTGATGGTGTGGGTTAGCAAAGAAAGGAAAGATCCGAAAGGACATATGAAGAGGAGTTTGAATCGAGGTTCTGAGAATTTTAATCAAAAGGTGCGAGCTTGACGTTATAACCTAATCGACTTGTTTGCAAATGAGGTTATGTTGCTGCTATTAACATACGGCACTATCAGTTTTTATTAAGTTAATGTTGATTTAGTGAAATCACACCAGGAACTTGTGGAATAGAAAGTGTTTAGGACAATATATTTTAATAATGGCAGTGCACCGCATACTATGTTTACATTTTCTAAATAGCATTAATCAAAGGAGAATTGGATAAAAAGTATACACCATGGAAGTTTGGAAATTAATGATGCTGTAGTGTGTATTAAACATTTCGTACCAAAAAATATGTTATGGTGGACATTTTCCTTGTACAATTTTTCTTAATCTACCATCAGATTTGACAACGAGGGTTAGCAATGAAAGGAAAGATCCGGAAGAATGTATGACGCGGGTTTCGGAGATGAAGAGTATTTTAATGAATGGTGTGAGCGGATATTGTGTTTTGATTCCTCTGCAAGTGAAATTAAACTATTCAGGTACTCCCATTTATAATTGTTGCCAAGGAAGACATTTTTTCATTAAAATAGACTATTGATAAATATGATGCTATCCCACCTATGTCGATTAATTTTAAGGTAATCAGTAATTTGGAAATGGTTTATTTTATATTTCGTTTACATGAGAAATAATGTTTGCAAACAATTTCATTTTCTTAAAAATCTCAGCTTATGTTATATTTCGTTTACATGAGAAATAATGTTTGTAAACAATTTCATTTTCTTAAAAATCTCATAGGGCGACTTCGGCCACCATTTCTTCCGTATTGGAGTCTCGTAAATGGCGCCTTAATGAAGGTTTCAAAGCCAAGGCCATTTGTGCCTGCCATCTAGGCAACTTGGCGTTACAAACAGGGCTGAATAAATCTTATAGTGCTGCTAGCTCTCGAGTGGTTAGTCAGCCCCAAGCGACAGCGGAACTTATCCACGCGCACTTTATTTTATAAATTTAAATGGATAAGGAAGGGTAAATCACTGTAACAATGACATTATTAGACGGTGAAATATTGTAACGGTGGAAAATGTGCTCTTCTCCAAAATTCGCAACTGTTTCACACACACTAACCTAATCTGTCGGCTAACCTCGCACTAATCCTAGATACCATTGAACTTAGTAGTTTACCGAGTAAATCAGTGTAATTTGGTAAATCTCCCTTAACTCCGGCAGTGGAGGGGAAAAAAAACATGGGACTGGTAGAACTCAAACCCACTATCCTATCAGGACAGGGACGTAACAAGAGCAGAGTAGATGTGCCATACCTTTGGCTCTCCGCTGAAGCTCATTTCGGCTAGTCGCTCGGGTGCTAGCAGCATAAGGGCACTTTTTTACCCTGCCTGTAACGTCAACTTCTAGGTATTCTGCTAGTGGGGGCAATGAAATATAAACATTAACAAAACAGAAATATGACTTTACGGAAGTTTCAAGTGTTTATATTGAATAAATGCATTCTGTTATTCTCTAGAAATTTAGAAAGAGAACAAGAAACAACTCCGCTAATTCTAATGTGCATTCCCAAATGACGCCAATCAGGAACCACCTCATAATGTAGAACTTATGACAAGAATGTGGACATCTATTACGCGAATGGATGTTGTAATCAGTTGGTGGTATGACAGTTTAAACAATTATCCTCTGTTATCATTATTTCAACATTCGCAAATGGTACTTATAATACTAATAGACAATAATGAAACTAAGTTTGAGTGCTTAATGTTCTTTTATTTTATTTATTTAAACTATCTTCCTTCATATCGCATTGCGCCAGTCTTTCGTAAAGAGAGCAGACCTTGAGTGCTAAATGTTCTTACAATAAACAGATTGCCAAGATGTGTTGTACTCGGAGAAAGACCATTTACTTCCCTCGCCCAATTCAACCTTAAATAGTTTGAATACCCCTGCAAAGGCGAAAGTTATGCAGTGCATCACACCATCTCGTGCCGAAACATGATGGTAGGCCTCTCAATTAACAGGGAAGCGATAAATTAAGTATAATACTGGCCTGGCTATCTTTATTCGCAAATATCTTGACTATGGCACACAGCAAATTATTTTATATTCCTATCTCAGATTTCTCCCTAAAATATGATACAGCAGTTATAGCAGAAATAAAACAAGCTACTCGTGACAGTTTACTTGGAGTACGTTGCACATATGAGGAGTATTCTAAAAGTTCTCAGTCTGGCCAAGAAAACACAAGAGTTATGAAAAGGGTTTTTTCTTAAACACAGCCATTTTTAAAATCAACACAATTAGTCAAACTGTTTAATACCTTCAGTAAATTAAGAGTTTTCCAACCGTGAAAAATAAGTGCCTGTCTCCACTTCAACCTTAGCATTTGATGTGAATCTTCGTCCACCCAGTCATTCAGGTTTGAGAAAACAAAGTGATCGCTGGAAACCAAATCCGAGCAGTTTTGGAGCAACATTCCCAGGCGTGTGTGAAGGCACATTATCATGATGAAAGATATTTTTTTTTCTCGCGACATTTAGCCTTAACAGCATTTTCATTTGGCCAACAGTGAAGTGTATTGCTCCCTAGTAATGATTCCGTCCTTCTGGAGGCAGTGTACGGGCACCAAACCATGAGAAACCCAGAAAACTATAGTCATGACTTTTCCTGCAGATGGAACCGTTTCGCTTTCTTTGGTGCATTTTCGCCTGTTTCTTCGTCTTGACGTGTATTTAGGAATCCAAGTTTAATCTCCTGTTATCAAACTCGGAGAAACTCACTGGAAATGCGTTTAAACAAGTCTAAACACTTTTGCGAAATGTTCCTTCGAATGCATTTTGGAGGTCAGGTTTGGCTACAGATTACGGGTAGCCGTTATCCGTACCACAAGCGCTCCGCTGTGCAGAACTCCACTCGCCTTAGAGGAATTGTATCTTACATAACCAATCCTACGTTGCGCTGACTGCATTAATGTAGAGATCTTCATCCCTGCGTCAGAATATACCGCTAATACACAGGTTGACACGCAGATAAAGGCGTTTCTCGCTTCATAACTGGTTCATTTCCTGCATGATTTCATCAAGGGTACTGCAGTTTTAAATAGTCCTGGCGAATGACCTTGTATCGATCTGCGCGAATAATTCTAAAAAATCTGTGGTGGTGGTGGTGGTAACTTCTTAGCTGCATAAATGCAACAAACAACTGCAAGTGAGAAAGATGAGAGATGGTTTCTGGTTTAGTTGATTTTCTGTTTATGCAGTTATAAGGGAATAAAATTACTGCCTCTTTTACTTCAGTGCTGAACACATTGTAGGAAGTGCAATAAACCGTTCCTACAATGTGTTCAGCACAGAAGTAAAAGAGGCAGTAATTTGATTCCCTATAACTGCATAAACACAAATCAACTAAACCAGAAACCATTGTGCATTTTTTGCTTATTTGCCAGGACTATTCAAAACTACATTATGGATATTATTTGTGTCTGCATCCATGATGATTTCAGGGTCACTTTTATTTAATTACAGCTTCTCTCTACACATCACATCTGGGCTTCTGGACAATAGCATACCATAGCCTTGCTGCTTTTGGATTTCCCAGTGTGATGAACCATTGAATCTCCTAAAATAGTTTTTCTCTCAAACTGATATAATCTGGGTTTCTCGTGATATTTATTAGTTGTGAGATTTCTTGCCTTCTGTTCAGAAATATTATGTTCCTGCAAGCTGTGCTCTTCTAGATCTGCTTCTGGACAATAGCATACCATAGCCTTGCTGCTTTTGGATTTCCCAGTGTGATGACCATTGAATCTCCTAAAATGGTTTTTCTCTCAAACTGATATAATCTGGGTTTCTCGTGATATTTATTAGTTGTGAGATTTCTTGCCTTCTGTTCAGAAATATTATGTTCCTGCAAGCTGTGCTCTTCTAGATCTGTTCTGGATAATAGCATACCATAGCCTTGCTGCTTTTGGATTTCCCAGTGTGATGAACCATTGAATCTCCTAAAATGGTTTTTCTCTCAAACTGATATAATGTGGGTTTCTCGTGATATTTATTAGTTGTGAGATTTCTTGCCTTCTGTTGAGAGATATTATGTTCCTGCAAGCTGTGCTCTTCTAGATCTCTTAGCACAGACCTTTCCTCTTTAAGACTAGCAATTACTAAGTGTGAATATTCTGTCTTTATTCATTAGCTCCTTGTCTTGTGAAAGGACACTATCTGCTCCTGCAGCTTACCACAACAACATGCATACCCATTCTCTGACACACATTATGATCATGACTAATTGAATTCATTGAATGTGATGCTGGAGTAATTAACTGACAAATTTAACATTCAACTTTCATGTCTAGTGTTCTTCTTGCTGCAGAATGCTATAGAGATTGGAGATGGAGAAACCACAACAAAAACCAGTCATATTGTTTTCAAATTTGCAGCATTTAAACTTAATTTTAGTTGTCAGTAACAGTGATTAAATATATCTTTTTTTTACAGCTGATATTACATGTTTTAAGAGCCTTTTTCCATCTTTTTAATGCTTGATCACATGATTATCACACTCACTGAAGGCTAATGTAGCATTTCCCATTGAGGCACACTCTGCATTATAAGTTACCATTAAACATCACCAACTGAATGTCAAATCATCACTTAGAAAATATGTAAAGCATTACTACAGAAACACCTATTTTACATTGTCAATGACTATAGTAAGCTCACATATACAATGTTTCATTCTAAACTCAAAATGTTTAGTGTTAAAAATGTTACAAGACAAGTGTTATCCCATTTTTTGTTTTTTGCTTAGTTGTTATATTTAAAAAAATGATACATAAAATGTTAAATAGTTGTAATTTATTATTTTTGTTATATGTTAAATAAAACTGATGAAGTCTATGTACTTCATACAATGTATATTCATTGGTGAAATAATGTCCCTGTGATCATTTTATGCAGTGCTCAGACTGTCAATATTTCACATTAAAAGTTACATTTTTAATGGTTAACTGTGGAAATGTGTCTGTATGTAACGTGCTGCATTATATGATAATATTACGTGGTTTGAGTTTTCTTTTTGCAAACACTGCCACAGGTGGCCGACGTCGTTAAAGCATGGACTCGTGAGTGGGAGGTCTGGGTTCGAATACTGCCAGGACCATGACTGAGGTTTTCCTCATTGCTCATAAATGGCAAATGCCAGGAAGGTACCCTAAAACTTATGCTTGGAACGATTCCTTCCTTAAAATAAATTCTTTCCCAATATATCATTTCATCTCATGTATCATTGGTGTCCATTGCCTGTGGTGCCTCTGTAGCAAAAGCGGGTGTTAAACACTATTCATTCATTCATTTTTGCAAACACTTCAGCTAAAGATACAATAGTTAAATATTTAAGAGTTGACCAAAAGTTGGTGTTTTATGGTGTATTTGAACTTTTTAGTGGATTATAATTATTTGGCCAGAAATAGTAGTTACAGTGTAGTCTTAGTCACCTATGAGAGAAAATGGTTTATTCCAAGCATGGAGACTGTCAATGCATTATTTCATATATAAACCAATGTTTTACTGCCCAATTATATGCATACTTTACTTTTTAAATCCTAGTATATTAAACTGGAACAAACTATTTATATTTTGATGCTGTTTAATTATTAACCTGTACACCGGTGACTGAAAAGTTTAAAGTTGTAAATTATTTGATCTTTAATAGTTTTGTCACCCTTTTCACAGCAGCTGGCAGGTCAGCAATCAGAATAGTAACTCCAGCAAAGCAGATGCAACATCTGTGCCACTGATTCAAATGCTTGCAATTATGACTACAATTATAAGTAATACCTTATGACAGGGAGATAATGATAATGTTTTCGAAGTTGTCATTCACAGGTATCTATAATTTAGTCAATTTAAACTTGAAAGTATACAAATGGTCCATGGATTAATATTTAGATACATTTCTGTAATTTGATATTATAGAACATTAATTATAGTGTTAATGATCAAAACTTAACATTCTTTACTGATGAAGCACAGTTCCATTTATGTGGTCATATTTTGATGCAAAATAACAGGTGCTAAGAGTACAGAAAAATCCAAAATAATACATGAAACCCCTTGCATGATGAAGAAATCTGGTACACAGTAAATACATAGAGTAATAGGGCCTAAATTTTTTGAGAACATCAAAAATGCAGATAGATACAGAAATGACATATTGACAGTATGTGGTTTTTATTCATACAGGAAGGTGAAAAAGTATGGGAACATTTCCCCACATAAGTGGAACTGAAAGAAAATATCAGACCAGAAACTCACTCAATTACAGAAGATGAAATGATGCATGTTAATGATAATTTTCTAAAAAGATGCCAGAAATGTAAGGATATAATAGGACATTTTCAATATCTCCTGTTATAAAGTATGTGCTTATTTTCATTATTAAGGCAGTTTTAATTGCAAGAACTTGAATTATTTGAATGGATATTATAATCACTTTGCTGGAAGTTACCACTCTGACTGCCAATGTGCCAGCTTCTGTGAAATAGGTGACAAAATCATGAAAGACCCAGTAGAAAATCCCTTTAAAAGGCACAATCATTACTATCACATAAATCACTGTCCATGCTATTAGATTTCAGCATTGTAAATAGAATATGTAGTGGCATAAATGCGAACAGCTATTCCTAATTCAGTCTTTGGCAACATGCAGATTGCTCTATGTAGTTTATTATTTTATGTAGTGATATGCTGGGAAACATTAAAAAATAACCACCTTCTCATAGGTGTATAGCTCACTGTTCCCCTGAGCCAAACACTGTGCATTTACTGTGTAGTCACTGTACTACCTAGCCTTATCAACTTTCATTGATGCAACATTCCTCTTCAATCTTCATCTATTTCCCCCATTACTCTCTACTGTACATCTGAGAGCTCACATGAAGTTGCATGGACAGTACTGAATTGGTAACACCATTGCAAAGTAATCGTGTAAAAAAACATACCATAAAGTATAATGCTAATTTACTAAAGTAAACTTGTAGAGAATGAATGATTATGCCCTATCTCCACACAAAAGAAGCACCAATCAAGCAGTTTTTATATTTTTTGCATAATTTGTTATGAATTCTACATATATAAATAAGATATTATCAATTTATTAATACACCAAGCAAGTGTTATATATTTTTTGCATAATTTTGTTGTGCTTGCTGAAAAAATAACAATAAAATATTTAGATGATGAAATTTTTTTTTAGAATACTGCATTTATAATTATTTACACAGAAATATGATTGGGTAGTTGCTTGGAGGGGGGTGGGTGCTGGTATTTACAAATGTTTCCCTACTTTCCCAATAAAGAGCTTTCAAATTATTTTTCATTTGCTTATTGCTATCAAGTTCTCTGCATTTCAGTAGATTTTTGTTTAGGATAGTATTAACATCCTTACACAATGAATGACAGTTGTTCTTGATTAATTTCATTTTGGAGAGATTCTGAAAGGCAATCATGTCCAACAATTAAGTGAAATTGGACAATTCCAATTTTTCTTGTTTCAATAAAAGATGTTTGAAAGTCTTTGGAGCTTCATATGACTTTCCCTTAAGTTTCTGTTGGGTACTTTCATGTTCTTGTTTGATTACACTGGGCAACAAAAAAATAATTTTTGAAGTTTAGAGCACTTCATGAGGCAATTCCTACTAATTTTGGGTTGAGAAAAATAAATATGACAATGAAAAATTTTTATTAGCTCTAGTTTCTATGATATACACAAGGTGGATGTATTACATATTAACGGATTGAGAGAAAAGGATACATTTTAATTACATACATGCTAACAACAATGAAAAGTGCATTTGATTTTTTTAACTGGTAATTACATACTAAGAGTTCTAAATTGCTGGAAAAATACTTCACAGATAGTAGTGTCTGAAGAGAATCATGTGGTGGCCTATTGACTTCATCGTCTTTTAGCTTGCCTCATGATGGAGTTCCGCAGAATCCCTATACAAAGACCAACAGTAATCCGCAAGCATTACTTCATTCCAACGGCCCTGATATCTTTGTTACATAACAGAAATGTCCTGATGGAATCTCTCCCCATGTTCATCACTAACAGCTCCACTTACTAGGAGGGAAAAAGTCTAGGTGGGAGTGGAGAAAATGGATCTTAAGGGACATGTTGCATCCAAGGTTACGGTATTTTTGCAGGACCACTGTTACCAAATGCTTGCAGTTGTCATCTCTTTTGTTGCCTAAAAATCCATGAACAACACCCTTGAAGGCTTCCCAAGCTTCCTTTTCTTTCCCCTCCAAAACTTGGTCAAATGCAGGATCCTTTACAAGTTCTCTTATTTGTGGTCCGACAAAAATGCCTTCCTTAACTTTTGCATCACTTAATTTCGAAAATTTCTCTCTGATGTACTTAAAGGCCCATCCTTCTCGGTTCATAGCTTTGACAAAGTTTTTCATCAAACCCAGCTTGATATGCAGGGGTGGAAGAAGAACGTCTTTTGGGTCCACAAGAGGCTTGGCAACGACATTTTTCTCGCTAGGGTGAAGATTTCTTGCAGGCCAGTCTTCTTTAATATAATGCAATTTCCTGTCTCTACTGTCCCACATACATAAGAAGCAGCAATGCTTTGTGTAACCCAGTTGCATTCCTAAGAGTATGGCAATGACTTTTACATCACCACAGATTTTCCATTTGTGTTCATGATATTTAATTGAGTCCAAGAGAGCTTTCATATTTGCACATGTCTCCTTCATGTGAACAGCATGACCAACAGGAATAGATGAAAGGTTCCTGTTGTGAAGTAACACAGCTTTCAAACTAAGCTTAGAGGAGTCTATGAATAGCCTCCATTCAGTTGGATCATGGTTCAAATTCAAAGACTTCATCAAGCCATTAATGTCGCAGCAAACAATATGATTATTTTTCTTCTCAAAAAAGGGAAGTAGTTCCATGTGACGTTTTCTGTACTGTGAGATTCTCACATCACTTTGGAGAAGATTCCAATGCCGTAGTCGAGACCCAAGAATTTCTGCCTTCTCCTTTGACAGGCCAAGGTCTCTAATGAGATCAGTCAATTCCGCTTGACTCAGTCTGTGCGGTTTATCATCTTTTCCCTCAAAATCAGGGTCATGGGATGTAGAAGGCTTGTTTGGTTCTTCTTGTTCCACACTGTCTTCATCTTCTACTTCAAACACACAATTTTCGGGTGGAGTAGGAACTGGTAAACTATCCGAATGTGGAATGGGTCGAATAGCAGATGGAAGATTCGGGTACTGAACTGTTCTTCTTTTCTTCATAGACAATCCTGCCTTTAAAGGTGGAGTCAGGCAGAAATAGCAGTCATCTGTATGGTTTGTAGGCTCCCGCCAAATCATAGGCACAGCGAAAGCCATACATCGCTTCTTCTTTTTTAGCCATTCTCGCAGTGTAACTGAACATGCGTTGCAACATATATGTGGAGCCCAAGACCTATCCTGGTCCCCTACTTTCATACCGAAATAATACTGATAGGCAGTCTTAACAAGAGGCGTCAGATTGCGTTTCTGTGAGGAAAATGTTATTTCACCACAAATATAACAAAAGTTATTCACCATATTTACACATTTTCGTGGCATTTTTACAAATTTTACACTAAAAAAGCACTTGCGAACCAGAAATTTTGCATTAATTTGAGTAGAAACTACATGTAATTCACAGTCACAGCAACAGTTTCTATGTTTATGACTTACAAACAGCTGAAGAGCATTTGTGTTTTGTTATTTGACAGGTGTGCCAACTCCCAAATTTAAAATCCTCACTCTAAAAATGAAATGTCATTTTATCTTCAAAACAAGAGCTAATCTATCATTTTTATGGTGATTTTTGAATTCAGCAGATGGAAATACATGTAAATTCACTATTTTTAAGCCCGAAACATTTTCATTGTTGCCCAGTGTTGTTAATCTTTTAAGAGTTTCAATTTGAAAAAATGTTCTAGTTCTAAAGTTGGGTTTAAATTCATTGAACTGCCATGGGTGGCTGAGGTCGTTATGGCATGGACTCGTGAGCGGGAGGTCTGCGGTTCCAATCCTGCCAGGACCATCCTCCCTGACTGGGGTATTTTCCAGATTTTTCTCAGTCTTCATAACTGGCAAATGCCTGGGAGGTACCTAAACTTAGGCCTGGAACGCTTCCTTCCTTAAAAATAAAATATCCTTTCCCAATATATCATTTCATTTCATGTATCATCAGTGTCCACCACCTGTGGTGACTCAGTAGTAAAAATGGGCATTAAACACCATTAAAAAAAAATTATGGCAGATTCTTTTTTTTGCTTAAGTATCAGTAATCTTGATCCCCTTTAATCCATCATGGCTTGGGATCCATTGTAAAACTATTTCTGTTTTTCTTTTCTGGGTTGCACGATATAGTTTTCTTATTTCATTTATAATGTACGTTGGTGCATAAACTATAATTCATTATATTGTAGTGCTGCTTTACTGTCAGTTAATATAACACTTCTTTTAGGTCTATATAATAGTTTTATATAGTGTGTCCACTCATTATTTCACCATTCAAATTGTTAGCATACTATCCGAAAGATGTATAGGTGTACATTGAGACAATTCTTCACAATACATTCCAAAGCTTGCTTCTCCATTTTTAAGTGATTCATCAGTATATACACCATGTATCAGTTGGATAATATCATGTGATTCGTTTTGTTTTCTCCCAGAATGTTTTGCTTATGGGCAAGCGTGGCTCATTAGTTGATCAACCCACTCTCTGTGATTAGCAGGAGGATAAAACAATAATACAAACCAACTATTACAATACACAAATCAATTTAAGAGGCTCATTACTTACCAAATTATTAAATAAGGTGTTGAAACTGCTTGCTTTTATTTTCCACACATTTTTGGCAACTTAAGAAATTATTCATCACTTTCTGTAGCTCACTTTGAGAAATCCAGACAATTTTCTGACATATATTATCTTTGAGTTCTTATACGGTGTGCGGGTTTATCTTGTACATGACATTTTTTTAATTTACCCCAGAGATAATAATCACAGGCTGTCAAATAAGAGGACTGAGGAGTCCAAACATCCTACTAATAACTCTGTCTTGTGAAAACACATTGTGAATCGCCCTCATAGTATGGAATGATTTGCAGTGTGAGCAGTGGCAGAGCCCTGATGAAAAAAATGTATGATCATCTTATTTTGATTTAAAGTAAAACACTAAAAATCATGTCGTCACATTAAAACTCTCTTTAAGTTTCACAAACACAAAGAGAAGGACATAACATTACTAAAAACAATTCAACATCCGAAAGAACTTAGTATATGGGAAAAAATTTACATAAAAAAATATGAATACAAACTTATGAATTTTGATATACCGGAAGCAGACAACATATTGTTTAAGTTCATTAACAGACCACCAGAGCAAGCATAGTAACATACATACTTTGCTGAAATTGGCTCCTCAGTCGTCGTTTTGGTTGACAATGTGAGGAATGTACCTAATGCATGAAACATGTAAAAAAAAAAAAAGTGTGTTTGTGAAACTTAAAGAGAGTTTTAATGTGACGACATGATTTTTAGTGTTTTACTTTAAATCAAAATAAGATTAACAAAAGTTTCACTGTGTGGATTCCGAAATTCCGTAAACATATGTATGATCATGCTCCCAATGATTCTGTAAAAGAAAGGGGTTAGTATGCTACTTACACAAGATTAATAAGATTAGTAGACTCAAAAAAAATTGGCCCTAAGATCCTTTCACTGCTGAGTTAATACAAATGAATCATAGATAAAGACATGCTATGTTGTTGTAAACACATGAGCATAATATACTTTATGTATACTGTGAAACTAAGAAACAAGCAACACAACACACATCCAAGAACAGCTGCACTACAAATGTGAGTTAGCAAGGTAAATAAGTAAGCAAGCAAGCACGCTCGCTACCCCTTCCATGTTGCGGCAAAGAAGTGGAGTCTAGTTCATAGGGGGAAACACTGATTACACTGTAATTTAGTATACTAAGTGCTGTCAATCTTAATATTTTCAGTAGGTGTTGTTCTTGGAGACATTGTATCCAGATTTAGTTTCAAGCTGATATCTACATATTGTAAAGGGTTGGTTGATATGAAGGCAGGTTTAGTGTTTTAAAATTTTGTCTAAATCTTCTTTCTGTATGTAATTTTTGAAAGTCTAATTGCATGCTGTTGGGAATATGAAATTATTTATTCCTGTCTTGGTTACTTTTAAATTTCTGTCCCAATATTGCTGTTTTAATATCTAGCTCTCTTTTAATTATGCTTTCCATTGCAGCAAAAGGTGGTTTTTATAACTCCTGTTATTATTCTTAGTAGCTTTGAAAATATTGTATTCAATTTAGTTTTAAGTTGGTTGTTTATTGTGGATGTTATCTCTCTTCCATAGAGCAAATTAGACTTTATGTAGCTGTTATATATGTCATTAAGGAGACCTAAGGATCCTTCCTATTTGACACCTGCTTGTCCTTTTAACATTGTTATTTTATTCATTTTCTTAGTTATATTGTTGATTTATTCAGAGAAAGAAAGTTTTTTGTAAGTGATAGTCCAAGATATTTAGTGTATTCTTTCTGTTGTAGTAGTTAATAATTGATTTTAAGTTGCAAATCATCTGTAGTGTTTTGAAGACTGAAAACTGTCTTTTTAGTGTTTGTTTCCATATTGTTAGTGGATGCTCATGTTTCCATGCTATGCAATATTTTCTGCATTTCATTTTATAGTTTTTTGTAATGTTGATTATTCTACTTGGGGGGGGGGGCTAATCCATACAATATCATTTGCAAACAATCCCAATATTTGCCTTTGGGAAGTCGGCTAATATTTTGTTGATACCATCTATAAAAATATTAAAAAGAATTGAACTGGAGACAGCACCTTGAGAAAGGCCTACTTTAGTGGTATGCCATTTACAGAGGACATTATTCCATTTTACCGTTTTATACCTTCTGATATTAGATTTATGAGCCCTGAAATTGTTGAAATTTATTGAAATGCTAAGAAAAATACAAACTACAAAGAGGTCTCTTCCTATCTGGCTCAGGCCATTTTAGGTGTAACTCCTCACAATTACAACAATTTTTAAACAATAATGATTTTATACTAAAGCTATATCTAAATTCTAAATAATTAAATAATACAAAATTTTCATTTTGATTGCATCAGACAGCAAATACATAAGCTTGAACCAGTCCCTGATTTGCCTACTGGAATTTCAGGAGATCAGCTCTGACCCAACCCAGGGGACTAAAATTAATTACATATACCATTATTTTATCATCTAGCTACAGTCTCTACAAACTACTAATTCCTATATTTCTCAAATATCTACTATAATTCTATACTTAACACTTTAATATAGTAAATCCACAATATAATACTATACTCACCCAATTCAAACAATCTCATGCCATAAATCTAATTCTCTAAAACCAAATATCATTTACTAATTAATCATCCATACCCATTTTTTATAAAACTCTGTACAAATATGATTAAGGATAATTAAGATTTGTCCTCAAAAATTTTCTTTACTGCTATCTAGGATCTTATACAAACCTGTTTTACTTTGATTACTCCTGCACTCTCGTTTCTGACATTCAAATAGGATGTGAATGGCATTTTCATTACTCCTATACATTGAACATACACTCTGTTCCAGATTTCTTCCGATTCCCTTTAGTCTTTAATTCTCAAAATAGCAGCAATGAACTTTCCTCTCTCATATCTGCATACAAAATTCGTCTATATCCCCAAATCTGATTATGATCTTCCAAAATCCAACTGGCGAACTATCCCTTCCTGAGCAATCTTCCCCCATGCCATTCCATGTCAATTCTTATCCTACTTTCCCAACCCAACTAGCTTCTCTTAAAGTGAATTTCTAAAATTTTAAACTTCAAAATATGACCATGTGGCATCTGTTGTACTCTAAAACAACATTTTAATACTCTATCCATCACCCATCCTCTTACACTTACCCTTCCTATTTCTAACAGGGCACCAGCATTGGCTGAATTTAGTAAAATACCTAACTAACACAGTTTTACAAATCATATTGAGTATTTTAACCATCTCTTTCCAACTACCCTCCACTTTCCATATCGCTCTATACGATAGGCCCATCTCGAATGCGTTAGAGTACTGTATACTCTTTCATGCTATACTACAAGCATATTAGGTGCAAAATATAGACATTTCCTTAAACATGTCATTGCCAACCTCCCTTTCTCCCTTTAGCTATTGCAACCCTTTTATCTATGAACCATGTCAACATGTTTCCTCTTATGCCAATATTACTCTTGTTATAAATAAGCTTACATAGAAATATTATGCTGTGGTAAAAAATATTTATACTTTTCATCATTTGATAGATTAAAAGTATTATTTTCTACAATTATTCTTTTACAGGACATTAGAAACATTGTAAATTATAGTCCAGCAATAATGTAGTACATACTGAGTGTGAAATGCTCTTGGAATTTTTTCCATGGTGGTGTAAGGGCTTACTATGATAGTATCATTACTATATTGAATTAATTATTTCAGAAACCAGCCAAGAAAAAAAAATTATTATTAGTGGCGGAATATGTTTCTATGAGAGTATAAGCACATTTTAGTAAACAAATAATGTCATCCTGTAATAGTCAAGAACGTTGAATTTTGTGTTTAGGTCGGAAATCAGTTAAGCAACTTAGCTGGTTTCTGCAGTGAACTGCAGGTGTGTGTGTGTGTGTGTATGTGTGTATTACCCAATATGGGGAGAGAGAAAAAAAAAACCTTATCCTTTATAGTGAAGGTCCATCAAGACAAAACAAGAATCACACAGCTGCTAGATTTTTTAAGAACCTTTGTGATAAAGGACTATTTGACAGTTTCATCCACAACTTTCCTGTTTGTAATTCACTGCATGACAATACTTTGGGACTATAAAGCATCTGCTAAAAAAATGTTCATTGAATTTACTTCAGAGGAATATATGGAGCTTATACTGAAAGCCTTAATACAAATCGTTTTACTGTTCACAAAAATACTTCACAAAATTCCAGAAGTTTCAAAATGTGGTGACCTCATTCACACAAAAAGCTCACTAACTCAGATTAAACCTCTGGTACAGGTGTTTCTAAAGATTAAAAGGAGAGTTTCAAGATATCAACATACAAACAGTCTTGTTACAAGAATACTCCTGGGAAAATGATAGTAAAGCCATATATTGATGGAATCATTCAATCAGTTTTCATTCTGCTGAAAACAGATTCTGCTTCTGACTTTCCAGCCCAGATGCCCTACCCTTCAGGAAAATTAAGTTTATAGATATAATTCATTTGGCTTACTTACTAAAATATTATTTAGACATATATGCAACAATATTCTTTCATTCTAAAAGTTAATCAAAAATCTACAATATATTTAGCCTAAATATTTTTGGACACTCTTCATTCCTGTTTCGGTTTGAGTGCTAAATTTCTTCATCAATGTTTTAAGTTCTCATCAATATCAAGAAGATACAAGATCTAATACCCTAAAAATCTGGTGAGATACGAACACCTCTATGACGGCATTTTACAATAGCCTACTAAAGAGGCAGAATGTGTTGTGGAATTTATTTATGAGGAATGATTAGCTCCTGTCATGGTGAGTAGGCATTGCTGATTTCATTCTTTTAAGTGTGTCTGTGTTAGCAATGTAGTCTAAACCTAATTATAAATATATTCTTTTTCCATAAGTATGGAGTTTTATGACAAAAATGCTCAAAAATTTGAGAATTATGCCATAAAAATGAGTTTGCGCCACTTGTTTATTGCAGAAACCAGAAAACATTACCCCCTCTCCCCAAAGTTAAAAAGCAAGTCGGTCCTGGTGGTATAGCGGTAAACATACTTGTCTCGTAAACCCAAGATCGCCAGTTCAAACCTGGCCAGGGTTAATGGATTTTTTCAGGCGTAAAAGTCCTATGTATGGTTTCCTTCGGAAGGAAAGTAGAGCCATGGGCCATGTGTCATAGATTTACAGCACAAAAAAAGAACCTTAAGTCTGAAAGAAAAAGCCTCTGAGCAAAATATGTTGGCCGTTTCACGCTCTGAATTGAATGGGATGCTGATGATCTGAGATTTTAAAGAGCATCCATAAATAAACAAAATCAACATTAAAAAGCATAAAATTAATAACTCAAAAAAAAAAATATTGAAATATATACTACTTTCAGCAAAAAAATATTAAAACCACTACCAAAACATTTAGACTGATGCTAGACAGTTATTTTTGTTTACTGAAATTGGCAAACTTGGTGCTTAACTGCTTTCTGATTCATTTGAAAATGTAATTAAGATAGGAAATTAGGAAATGGATAATTAAGATCATTGTATGATTGAGTAGAACTACTCTCTCTTCCCATTGTACCCTTCGACATCAGCTGAGGATGCAAAAATGGATTCATGAAATATATACATATGAAGAAGTAAATGGAGCAATAAGAGTTCTTAGTTGGACTCAATCATACAATGATCTTAATTATATGATTAGCTTCATTAAGTATGCACCAATTAGCATTTCTAGTTAAAGAAATGGAGTTTTAAGAATACATTACAACCTAACATTTCATAAGTCATCAGTAGATTTTGCCATAATTCTTGGTTATCACTTCTGCAATTACTAAGAAAATTTAATGCAGTGTTCTCAAATGAATTACAATAACTTTTTTATTTCATTCCAGCAAAGAACTAAAGAAAATATCCATCATAAGTTATCTTATTTGTGGTCCAATGAGAATTTCTTATTTCTCTTTGGCCTCTGGAACATTTGAACAGATGTATTGAAGTGCTTCAATGGTCAGTGCCCTGACTTTGTGCACAAAGTGGGTAAAATGACTATTTTCAAATACTAGGAGGTAGTGTTGAATTTTTTGTTCCCTAACTTAAGTGAATGGCATATTAGCCATAGTTTCTCTATCTAGGAGTCACTGGTGGCAGGGCTTAAGAGCCTCTGTGAATCAACAGGCTATACCAGAGGTAGCCTGCTACCGCCAGGGATACCCATGTCGGGCAGGCTGGAGAGGAGAAGCCAAACTAAGAAGTGACTCAACTTCATTCTCTCATTTTTCGCCCCAGTCATTTTCCATTATCATCCAACCTCAAGGTGCAAAGCAACCCGTGCCGAGGAGGTGCATGCCATATGAATGATGTGCAGCAAACGGAGCCTCTGGAATACCAGGCGACCTTCTGGCAGTATTTAGCCTTATTCAGGCATGCGGGGCTCTGCCTGAGCAGACTACCTAATTCCCTTGCCACTCGTGGAATCTTTTATGGAAAATGAGAACAAACTATAATCTAGTTCTGAAGGTCTTAAGACTTCAGCATCAACATCCATCCCTCTTAAGGAGGAAGGCTTTCAGAAGCAAATCTCCGAAGCTAAGGAGATGGAAGTCTCCAAATCTGAAGCGGAGATTACTTCTTCAGAAGGAGGAGAGGCTACAAGAGTCCACTGCCTCCTGGTTTCAATGGGCTACTTGACGAAGCCATGCAGCAGATGGAATGACTTAAAGTAAAGCCTTCTGAAGAAAAAACTGGCTAAGCAGGGGATCGAGTGGGATTCTAGCAAGTGGGAGAACACAAAGGGTAAGAAGGGCCCAAGAGCCAAGCTCACTAAAGAGGAGGTGGCAGAGAAGAGTGGAGCAAAATGCAGCCACTCAGATGGATCCACCCAACTTCTAAAGTCATCTGGAAGAAGCCAAGAACTTTTGCTGCACCACCAGGAGACAAAGGTAAGACAATCTTTCAGGAAACCCTAACCAGCGTAAAAATGACTGTAGTCTTAGAGGGATATCTGGTGGCCAAACTTACTGAAGCCCAAGTTGAGGAGCTCCAGCAGTTGATAGGTGAGTCCTTCGAGACTCTAGAAGATGGGAACTTTCCTCAGTTTGTTGGCTTGTTCCTGTGCCAACCAGCTGACTAAGGCCTGACTACAGCAAACTATTCCTCAGCTCAGACCATGGGATGGTTAGATGCATGTCTTGAAGACAGCCAAGGTGCTCCTTAAGATGCCATGGATGTTTGCCAAGACAGACCCCTCTAGAATCCTACCAATGTTAGGTAAACATAACCAGACTCTGAAAACCGGAGACTGGCGAATCAGCAGCAGCAAAGGTGACTGAACTGGTCAAACCTTTGTATGCTGAAAGATGAACAACAAAGAGCCATCCGACTTTTAGACAACACAGGATACCTAGTGCTAGGTAGAATCACACCCGTCATTTTAATAAAAGATGACGAGGATAATCCAGATCAACCTATAACACAATAAGGTAGTATCGGCAGCCTTCTGTAAAAAGGTGAGGGAGGAAAATATTGACCTGGCCCTCATTCAATAACCTTGGTTAGGTTAAATAAGTGACGAACAGCAGGGCTAGGCGAAGCAAAAGCTAAGTTAATTTATTGCAGCTCCTATAATGACATGACTTGTATCCTAGTCAGGAATGGAGTGCATGCCTTACCTTTATATGAATTTTATTTCAGAGACACCACAACGGTGAAAATAATCCTCAACATTGGAGAGGGGAACAGAAGCCTTATCTTGAGGTCTGTATACTTACCTTATGGCAGAGGCGATCCCCCATTAAGAGAACTAGAGCTCTTGGTGGAACAGATGATGGAGGATGGCAAGCAACTACTCTTTGGATGCGACGTCAACTCTCACGACGTAATATGGGGCAGTACTAATACCAACAAGAGGTAAGTCTTTGTTGAGCTACTTGCTCACCAATTATACTTACTTATTTAATGTCGGGAATAAACCCACTTTCTCTAACTGGATTAGAAAAGAGATCATCGAAATTACTGTTGGAACAAATCGCATCGGCAATCTGTTATAGAATGGCAAGTTTTAGACGAGCAATCTCTTTCAGACCACAAATATATTCAGTTTGAACTACATATCATGGTTAGTGAAACATCTTTCAGGAATCCAAGAAAAACTATTTGGATCGCCTATAAGGAGTACATTGCGGTTATGCTTGGAAAGATCGAAGGTGTTTGATCTCATACGTTATCAGGATAACTGTCCTATAACTATAAGGTCCAGACCAAAGAACTTAAGAGTTATGGGCCAGGCTAGAAAACTCCTCAATAAAGCTAAGAGAAATCAAAAATGGGGAGAATTATAATTCAGCCCTTACAGATTATAATAAGGCTATCCAAAAAGCCAAACAAACCTCCTGGGGGTACTGTGTCAGGAGATCAAGAGCCTGAAAGAAGCTACTAGAATCCAGAAGGTAATGGCCTATGGGAATATAACTGCTGTCGCTTCTCTAAAGAAACCCATGGGAGGTTATACCAGCACAGCTGAAGATACACTTAAGACGCTTCTTAAGGCTCACTTAAATAAAGTGACAACAGGGGCAAAAACTACAGTCATAACGATGAGAACCATATACTAAGTCTTCCTCGGAGGACTGGAAGTTGGCCCGTAGAATAGTCATGACTGTTAAGATCAAATGGGCCATCAACTAGTTTGGCCCATTTAAATCTCCAGGAAGGGATGGCATCCTTCCTGCTTTACTGCAGAAAGGGCATGTATCCATCTATATATAGTACTAGTATAGGGCAAGTATAGATACCTTTATCATGGAGACTTGCCAGAGTGGTATTTATCCCAAAGCAAGGACAAGCAGATTATTTCACTGCTAAGGCTTTCAGACCCACCAGTCTTTCCTATTTCTTGTTAAAGACATTGGAAAGGCTGGTGGAAAGATATTTGCAAGAACAAGTGGTTGTTAGTATTCAATTTGCCTACCAGCCAGGAAAATCCTATGATACAGTCTTACACAATTTAGTGGTGAGAGTAGAGGACTTTGGCCAGGAAGGAAACAGCATTGGTAGCATTTATGGATATAGAGTTTAGTTTGATAATACCACCAATCTGTCCATTATTCAAGCTGTTCGCAATCGAGGCATGGATAATACCATTTGCAAATGGATAAATTCCATGCTATGCAACAGGAACATACAAGCAACACTTCTCGGGGAAACACAGGAGATAGTTGCGACTTGGGGCTGCCCGCAGGGAGGAATTCTATCTCCCTTATTATGGAGTCTCGTGTTAGACAACTTACTTGTGGACATGAATGAAAAAGGATATTATATACAGGCATGTGCTGATGACATAGCCTTAGTTGTGATGGGAAAATTTTCCCAGACGATAACGGATATGATGACGGGCTAAGGATAATAAAAAACTTGTGCATAAAGGAGGGACTTACAGTGAACTCCTCGAAAACAGTGGTTGTACCATTCATAAGAAAGAAAAGCCTCCAAGGCTTTAACAACCTAAACTTTTCAGGAACACAGGTGACAATATTCACGACTGCTAAATATCTCGGCGTAATGCTGGACAGGAAGCTTACGTGGAATGCTCATATAGAGAAAGTTATCCAAAAAGCCAAATGGTCACTTGTGACCAGTAAAAACTTTATTGGAACATCATGGATAATGAGACCTATGATCTGCAGATGAATATACACATAAATCATTAGACCACAATTAACCTATGGAATCGTGGTATGGTGGCCAAAGATGATCAAATCACAGTGATATAAACTTTTTCAAGTCTGCAAAAAACTTTCTTGTATGTGCACAACGGGAGCTTTTAAAAGGACCCCAGTTAGCACTAGAGGCTAGTAGACCTTACACCATTGGATATATTCCTTAAAGCAGAAGCAAGACTTGCAGCCTTTAGATTAGTGCATTCAGGAGGATGGAGGAATGAGTATTATCCCAGACATACTAAAATATTAGAGGCCGTGGATAATCCGGAACTGGAAATGAGATCTGAACTCAAAATTATCCTTTTCTGTTTTCAACGAGTCTACATGTTAATCTTGGATCTCGACTTGAGTGGTAGGAAAGATCAAAGCCAAAGAAAGTCCAAGGACTACTAATATGGTACACAGACAGTTCAGGGATTTTTAATCAATCTGGAGCCGGCATTTATGGCAAAACTCCCAGGACCAACAATAGTATATGCCTTGGGAAGTACTATACTGTATTTCAGGCTGAGATCCTAGTAATCATGGCTTGTGAGCAAAATGGCATAGAGAAGGACTATAATGAAAAACATATTGTGATCCTCTTGGATGGTCAAGCTGCATCCCGAGCCCTTGACTCTCACCAATTTAATTCCAAGTTAGTATGGAATTGCCTACAAAATCTAATAGCCCCGTCAGATAACAACTCTATTGAATTGATATAGGTGCCAGGTCACAGAGGAGGGAATGAAGTAGTGGATAAATTGGTCAAGAAAGGAGCATCTAGCCGCTTAATAGACTGGAATCAGCCTGTACAGTTAAAAAATCCACTTTAAGAACAATAATTAAATTATAGGCCAGAGAGAAAATTAAATTTGATGGTTCAATTTCCCAGGACAAGCCGTTGTGAAAAATCTTGTCAATGAGCCTGCTCCCACATTTACCAAAACGTTCCGGAAGTTGGGAAAGAAAAGGTTAAGGAGAGTAGTAGGATTAATTACTGGACATTGTCAATTTAGGAAGCAACTCCAGAAAATGGGATTCTTTCAGAGAGAGCCCATTTGTAGACTTTGTGGCCTATCTCACGAGACTGCGAAGCATTTACTCCTCAAGTGTGAAGCCCTGGAGAGAAATAATCAACTCTTCGGCCTACAACCGATGATAATGCGGATGATCCTCTTATAGGAAGTAATGTTCTGGATCTTGTCAAAAATACAGAATTTGGAATACCATAAGGGATTTTTATGGGTGGCACAAAAAGCAAAAGTGCGTGATTTCTTTAAAACTCTCTCCCATACCCCCCCTCTACTACTACTAGCTATAGTTTTCCTTTATAATGTTTGTCTGTGACTATCACACCCACAAAGAAATCAGCAAAACTTTAGGTAGTCTAATTGCAATACATAGAACAATTTGCACATATCCATCATTCAAACTTTGATAACTGTTGCATTGCAGAATGGTCTCTATATTTTTATATAATTCTTGTACATGCACGAGAGGACAAATGGCAATGCATTACTAGAACAGTTTTTAAATAACTTTTTGGCAAATTAATGAACAATTACCAGTCTTCTGTGCTGTATATGAATATAAGAGTATTCATAATATCATTAATGCTATTACACAATAATTCATCCACCATTCATCTTGGAAAAGAATGGAACTTTGAAATACTGATCTCTTATATCTTCTGTGAACAAATTTCAGTCATGTAAGCTAGAAGCCAATAATCAGCTTTAGATTTTCTAAAGCATAAATCTTGAACTAAATCATTTAATTTTCTTTGTATAATCCAACAAATCATTTTCAAGTCACTGTTTTCATAATACACATCTTCTGAAGTGCCTACCAGCTTTGACTTCTGATGATAACTAAGTCATAGGCAGTATTTTCTGGTGGTTAGATCCACTCTATCAGGAAATGAGTGGCTGACTGAAGAACACTTTGGAAAAGAAATTGTATTCTTCTTGCGGCCATCCCTATCAATGGTGGAGAGAAACAAAAGTAGCAATCTGTAATATTGCTTGGCAAAAGGCTTAGCTTGATTTTCACACTTTAACTAGTATTTAAGCTGAATGAACACAATTTGCAACAAATTTTTGTAGCCTACAGCTTTGCATCTGAAACTAAACTCATGTGCTATATAACAAGAATTATTTTTTAACACTTAGTACAACATATTAACTGTAGATTTTTTTTGATTAATTTATTTATGGACACTCTTTAACAGCTCAGATCATCAGCGTCCCATTCAACTCAGGGCGTGAAACGGCCGACAAATTTTGCTCAGAGGCCTCTCTTTCAGGCTTGAGGTTCTTTTTCGTGCCGTAAATGTACGACACGGGACCCATGGCTTTACTTCCCTTCCGAAGGAAGCCATACTTAAGATTTTTACGCCCAAAAAAATCCATCAGTCCTGGCCGGGTTTGAACCCGCGATCTTGGGTTTAGGAGGCAAGTATGGTAACCAATACACCACCAGGACAGACTTAATTGTAGAATTGCACCATTAGCTGTACTTAAGATATTTCTTATTTGTTCTTTGTAACTTCCTTGCAACTAGTGTGTTTTGTTGCTTTCTAAAAGAAAAATGGTTTCAACTCTCAACATGAGAACCACTTTGTGCTGTTGCAAGCCCAAAACCCTCCTTTGTGCCAAACTGTGCAATGATTTGGATGGATTCCAATGCATAGTCAGAAATCTTTCAACTTCTCTTCATTAAGTTTAAATGGTCTTCAACTTTGTTCAGTATCTGGCACTGAGCCTCTCTCATGAAATTTCTCAATATTCCACTGCAGCAATGTGGGGAGTGGGGGGCAGATATTGTTCTTTTTATCTATTTTGTTTTATTGCTATTTCCAGAATTTTGCACCAAATTAATTTCAAGATTAAAGGATCATGAGTTTTTATAGTGCCCTGTAATTGTCCATTTGATGATAATGCCTATTCTTAAAATATGAGACTATGAATGCCTTATTATAATTTTTATATTCAATTTCATTTTTTGTAATTTTTAAATATGTACATATTTTGGCTCCCATAGTATGCATGTTTACAACAGGTTGATTCGGGTACTACTAGGCCCTGGGTCCAGGGGTACAACACAGAGGTCTGTGCTACCCATGGGTTTTTGCATTAGGACGGCACCTTGTTTCCTAAACCGACCCACCATTCGGCTGCAGACGATTTTGGCTCCCATAGTATGCATGTTTACAACAATAGCCAATATCAGTGATGACCAACATGGGTGGCCAAGGTTATTAACGGGTGGACTGTGAGCTAGAGGTCTAGGGTTCAATTCCTGCCAAGATCATCCTTCCAGATTGAGCTCTTTCCAAGTTTTCCTCAGTTCTCATATATGACAAGTGCTGGGCAAATATGTTAAACCTTGGCCTGGAATACTTCCTTCCTTAAAAAAATTAAAATCCTTTCCGAATTTATCATAACATCACATCACATATATCAGTAGTCTGTAGTGCTTCGGTAGTAAAAATGGGCATTAAACATCATTAAAAAATGAAATACCAGTGACAACACTATCTCTGCAGTTCAATGACACATTGCAATAATGTAATTTAAAATATTTTACCATTGTCAACTATAATATTCTCATGGATATATTCCAACTATTTGAGCATGAATTACTCAAACAATTACTCAATATAAAATATAGTTTAGTTTTCTTGGAGTGTTTGAATTGAGTTGCTTGTTTATACTGTTAGTTACATTGAATATTAACTATTGATTTTGTAAATCTATTTTATATAAACAATGGATAAATGACACTAATTTTCTACACACTGTCAATTCATCTTCAGTCAAGCATGCTGCATAGTAGTATATAGCAAAATACTTTTATGTTGACTTTATTTTATTATTAACAAAATAATTTTTAAGAACAAGCTTTTATAGAAAATTTGAAACATGTATTTTAATTGAAAACTGTGTATTTCAATTTTAATTTTAAAAGGGTGAGAAAATCTGTCACTTAGAACTAAAGAATAACAATGCATATAAAGAACACGACATTTTGTTAAATTTCAGTGAAATTCCTCTGATTGTAACTAAGCTAGAAAAGAGGAGTTTGTCTCTTGTTGATGGAGGAACAATCTCAAGTGACAGAAAAACTTTAATAAACATTGAAATGCAATCTGGGTTGGGTCATTTTGGTGAAAGTAAGCTCAGGATTACATGGCAAGTGCAACTCTTTCCTGATTTTGAAAATATGGAATGTTTCTCTATGAAGTATTCATCTGTATGTAGAAAGCTCATTTTCTAGATACAAAAGTACTTAAGTGGCAGATCAGGATTTGGTCATACACTGCCATTTCACCATGTGAATTGTTATTGTCTATGGAGCTAATATGTATAGAAATTTTTAGTTTTAAACTTTTTTACTGCCTTAATAAGTGCCCCTTTTCAGTTTAAATGCCTTTATAAGCCCCATTCTGTAACTTTTCAAGCACTTTTTTGTCCACCTACTTTCCAGTTATTAGTGCATATTAATGTGTCATATAGTGATAGGGTGCAGCAATTTTTCATCAAATTGCTGCTGCACTAAATTGGTGTATTTACCATCTTGTCAAAAGATATCTTCAAAAAACTAACAAACACATTTTTCCTCAACCGAAAGGGCTATGATTAGTAATAAAAACCCAATTAAAGAACTAATTGCTATTAAAGCACTGTACAACAACTAAATACTGAACTTATAATGCAGTTTAACATCACATGACTGAACCTAGCAAAATCTAACAAAACAAAAGAAGGGGAGGGGAGAGGAGGAGGAAAAAGCTACTTGTTATTCAACTATTGTTAAAACTGAAATCTGAATATTAGCAATTTAATGTCATATAACAATGAAACAAATGAATGAGTAAAATGTCAAAACAAATGACAGTTCAATAGAAATGGGAAAACATAACCTTCAATATTTCATTGCTTTCCAAATGCAATGTATAATATTACATAATGCATAATTTTTCATACAGTACAATGTCATCCAAGAAAGTTTACCCTATCGAAGCCCAGCTTTCCAATACTTGTTTCATAAGTAGACATAATATAAACAAGAGGAAAAAAAAAATATAATAAAAAATTAGGCGCAGGAGGAGGAGGAGAAGGAGAAGAAGAAGAAGAAAACCCTGGTAAATAAGACATCCTCCATGGTGTAGCGGTAGCATTTGTAACTACTAATCTCGAGGTCCTAGGTTCAAATCCCATTTAGGCCAAGCTGTTTGGATAACATTTTTTTTTTTGAGTTTTTTGTTAAGGTGAATGCCAGATGGCTTTAATAAGGTGCAAATAAGCTCAAGAGTCCTTGGCACCTTCATTAATATATTTCATTCATCCCTACTTACAACTATAGGTTTCAGTTCACTATCTACAGATGTCATGAGATGACCAATGCATTCAAAGCAACAATAAATAAATAAAACATATTACAAAAATGTGTTCACCTGTTTTGAAGACTTTGTATTTTTGTTTTGAATGCTTTGTCTGCTGAAAACAGTTTTAAAACTATGGCAATAATATTTGGTTTATGTTATAGCTAGTATATTATCACTACATTACTTTACTCACTCTCAGAGGAGGTATCTGAAGATATGCAAGAAAATGCTGTTGATGCATTTACAACAACAGTCATTCCATGTAGATGTGTGGGGTGACATTTGCATAATAATGTAACTAGTTTATTTCCTACCAGATCTGTTACAGTGTGTCACCTCTGATAACTGAATAACAGTATAGGTACATCAAACCTTGTGCCTGTTTTACATATGCTGCCACAGTATTCTAAAAACAACTGAGACAGCAACACCTTAAATACCCCAGGGCAGGCATGACAAAACTAAGCACCTTCAGTGAACGCCCCAGTGACAACCAGGAAATTTGGTGACTTCATAAAATAAATATTTTGAGAATGTTTGTATCCATAATTCTTTAATTTTACAAATATTTCCTGTGATAATTATAAATACATCTGAACTATAACATTTTAGAAATAATTATGCACAGGACAGGTGTGACACCATGAAATTTATATTTGATCTAGGTTTTGTGCAGAAAAATAATTAAATTTTAAAAGTAAAAATGACCCATATAAATTTAAAAACCAATACAGTAAAAAGTAACCCTAACAAAATATTTTACCTTCATTAGAACAATAAACAGAAATTAACTGAGGTTTTAATTAGTTCTGTTACATAAAGCTAAGATTGTTAAAAAATATAGTTGTTTCCTGTAAGCTTTACAGTTTGTTGTGGAAGAATAACTATCAGCTGCTTACATGAAACATAAAACACACCATTTTCATCCATTTTGAAAATATGAGTCTTTACCCATCACACACTCTCAAGCACATAATTTTTAATTCATCATCTTCAACTACTCTTTGATTTGTAGCAATATATCTATTTTTGACTGGTTTCTTTAGCCTTTCACTTTCAAATTCAACTGGAACATGCAACAACTGGAACTGGAACAACTTCCATGCTTCACATTTTGTGCAATCACAGATGGAATTATTTCATGCTGTGATGAAGTTTGATCCTCATCCGAGGCTATATCACAATACTGATATTGTGATATAGTAATACTGCAATCTTTTTACCATGCATTTTTCATATTAAGAATCCATTATTCCACCATTCATAATGTTGATTTTGTTTAGAGATGTGAAATAATATTTCGACTATAACCTTGTATTGGTTGTAAAGATTTCCATCTTTCATCAAGTTGAGCTTTGTGCTCAAAAATGATGTCATGAGTTATGTCTTTTGCTGCACATCTATAACATTCTTCTGCAAAGTTATCATCGCTCGCTTTGCCTTTGTCCTTAGCCAAACCATCCAATTTAAAAGGCTGCCATACAATGTTGAAACTCTTACATTGAGATAAGTTCTTAAGTTTCTCGATTATTTCTTTCATAAATAATAAACTTATGCTAGGCATTCTATTTACTCTCTTTGTTGTTCTCTTTTTTGTTGCCTATGTTTCCTTAGCCTTTCAGCATCCTTTAGTGTTTTGACCTTCAGTTTATTCATGTCTATAATTAATCTTTCTTTGCAAGTGTGCATCTCTTCCTATTTGTCTCTCTTTCCTTAGCAAGTAAGCTTTCTTTGATTGTTCATTTTCACTCATTCACTCTCTTTCTCCAATTTTGTTTAATGTTCCCCACATTTCTCTCTCTCTTCTGTATTTAATCAAATAAGGTAATATAATATTTGAAATTTATATATTTTTAAGAAAGAACAAAGTTAAGTAATATTTTATTTTAAAACCATATTTGTGAGAATGAGCCTTCATAACAACAAAAAAATAAAACGCAATTTTATTCAATTCATTTACTTCTCCGTAAGTAAATATCATCATTAAAACTCATTACCTATCTCACGTAATATTTGAATATGGCCCTAAAATGAAGAAGAAAATGGTTAAATATAACATTTAATTTCGTGTCGGAACCATTACAGTGGAGCGACTATTATGTTCTTCATTATCTAGCGAGTCGATTTGATAATGAAGAACATGAGAAAACTGTTGTTGTACATAAAATGGTGATATATTGGCTGTTGTTGGGAGAAAAAAAAATGGGTAAATTGACAACATTGATGATTTTTTACATTAAAAAATAGTATCAGTACACAAGATTTACTCATAAAATAAATGCATACACAATGGACTAAGTTATTAAACTTATTTCTACTGTGAGTCATAAACAATAAAGATTTTTCATTATTATTAATCTAGAGAAAAAAAAATAATTTTAAAAAATTATGTTCATGCTCACTTAGCTGAAAACTGGTAAAGATCAAGGACATTGAGTATTGAGGTCATAAACTCGAACAACTATGTGTTCTTCAAAGGCAGTAGACTTATGTTATTTGTATGAATGTTTTAGTGTTTAATTTATTTTGGTACCTCTTGTGGCTAATATTTTATTATTTTCAGCTATACTGTTCTATGTTTATAATTTTTAACCGAGAAAGAGAGAGAGAGCAAGAGAGGGGGAGGGGGAGATTTTTTTTGGTTTGTTTAATGTCCATTATTACTACTGAGGCTCCACTGGCATGCGCATGCATGGGTGTGTGTGTGTGTGTGAAAAGAAAATTTCATAAGTAATGCACATATTGGTAAAACTGTAAAGTAGATTATGCAATTCCTGTGAAAATTATGGCAGATGCAGTTAAATACTTAAGGAAGCAGTATGTTTGTTCATTACTTTAATTGCATATTCTGTGTTTAGAAAATAAGTAATAAATGGAGCCTGCCTGCACAATGAATAGTGTGATGGCTGAAGATCAAACATCGTAAATTAAGATCAACATTTATATAAACCTAAAAATTACATAGAAATTTTTGTGTCTTGATTGAAGTTTGTGGTGTTCAACAGTGGACTGCAGTCCTTTCCCCATTGAACTACTCATTTTCATGAAGGTTGTTACAGTATAGACAGTGACCTAAGACCCGGAAGGCAAGAACATCAACAAATGAATGAAGTGCGAAACTTGTGGCAAGTGCTCTTGAAGCAGATAATCAAGTGATTGAGAAGAACTTTCAGAAGCTACAGGGATTCTACCAACATCAGTATGTTTGAAAAAAGATTATGAAGAAGAGAAAAATTGCAGCATGGTGATTGCCTCACCATCTGACTGCTGAAGAGCAGTGGACATTGCAACATTGTTTCCATATTGAAGATTCAAGCATTCTTGGGCTGAGTTGTCACTATTGACGAAATAAGGATTAAGAGGTTTTGAACTGGAGTTGAACCACAGTAAATATGTGGGAAAGTTCAGTCTCCTTGCACACAAAAATATGTTCTTATGCAGTATACAATTAAATAAATAATCTTTGCTTATCACAAAGGAATGATCATGGCAGATAAAGTATCATGTGAACAAGTATTATTGTGTCTGCAGGAAAAAATTGTAGGGAAAAATGTACTAAAAGGGTCTCAATTGTAAGAGGCTGGCTACTTATTCTGCAGGACAATGCTCATCTGCACATCGTGAGCAACTGTTGCATAAATACAGGTAGGAAACATTACTCATATGCTGTAATGACTAGACGAGTTCACCAGAACTTGAATTATTCCCCAAGTTGAAAGAGCCCATATGCATAGTTTTCCCTTCTCAGAAGGTTACCCATGCTATTCGACAACTCAACTGAAGTGGTACCCTTTATGATACAGACAAAAGTTTTGAAATACTGGGATGTTGTTACTGAGAAGCAGGAGACATCTGAACTTCAAAAAGGTGACAAAAAAATAAATGTTTAATTAAACCTGAAGAACTGCAAAAATATAATGGGGAAAAAAAATAATTAACACGGAAAAATTGTAAAAAGATAATGACAAAAAAATTATTGATTAAAAGTTTGCATTATTTAATTGCTCATTTACACAATGACTCTTGTACGTAATTGTCTAAAACCATCAATGAAATTATTTGAAGAAAAGTATAATATATATTTCTTATAATTTATATAAGTAAAATAATGCTCATATATTTGCATTATCGTTACAACTGGAGCACTAAGAATTTTCTCAGGTGTACATCAAGCAACACATTTGGTTAGCAAGAATCTGCAATCAACTGCAATCGCTGCACCTTTCAATCACCATTTGGTTGTTCCAGCATTTTTGGTCACATAACGCTAGAAACCGTAACAATAATAATCTTAAAACAAAGTATCAACTTTCTACAATAAATACACTTTTTGGCAACCATTTAGTTACACCTCATTAAACTTTCCCATCGCAGTTAACCAACATATGCAACGCGATTTTCTCTTTCACCACATCCTTCCAGTCATCAGTATTTCCCTAGGATAATACCGGCAGCGCAAGAAAACCAAAAATGTAATAAACGATCGTACTCACGATGAAAGCGCTATCTGTAGCTCGTGTAGTGAGAAAACAGACAATGGCGACATGAATGTGGCGTGTGTTTGGAAACGAAAGTGCAGAAAACAAGAGTTGAGATTTGATTGGTTTAGATGTAGTGTAGTAAATCACACAAAAGTTGTTGACAAAATATTATGAGGTCATAAGTTGATTATTATTGCTTAAAATAGGGAAATAAATGCTTCTTTTACAGCATATAAATGTAGATACTCCTGTAATCCAAAACCAAAAAATTGACAAATGAAACCCACTTGAGCAAAGTTTATGGATTAAAATGCTAATGTAAGTGTTGGAGATGTTTCGTACCGCTAGGCCTCATGGTGTACACTGATTATTTACTCTCATATCGCTGATGTATGTCTCCAAACGTGCAATAATTAGTAAGGTTAGGTCAAAGCTTGAGGAAATGTGTACGTAAAGGCAAATTAGCGCAAAGGGCCGTAATTATGTAGTTATGAACACGTGAATCCCGTGAAAACTCAGCAACTCTTCCTTCCATAAGAATTCCCGAGACTTTCAGCTCGAAGTTACAGAGAGGGGGTTAATGCATACGAAGGGATGGTAAAGTGAATGACATGAGCCATAACATTGCAGGGATGGCACCTTTTGTCAGGTAGGAAAAATGATATGTATTTGCAGTATTAATATAAGTCATGACATATCTATTAACTATAACTGAAGTATTTGTGGATGTTAATTTCTTAATCTGTAATGCTCGCCATTGTTACGAAAACAGTACCACTAATAGTAACTCAGACGATTGACATTAACGATTCAAAATACGGTTTTACTGTTTTTTTTTTTATAGTCCACATTTTCCACTTATAAATTGTGATGTCAAAAACTAGATTAGGTTAGTAAATGTATATAATTGGACACACTCAAATGCTTTATCAAAATCTTATGTTTATCTCTATTTCAACAGAAACCAAGTACTTTACAATGTTTGTAAAATAATTTTTCACACTGGTTAGTAGGAAATAAATTGTCAGTTTCTTCACTATTGTTTTCCCTCTCCCAATTCTTCCCATTCCCTATATGCAGTATTAATTAAACTTATGTGCATAAAGCTGCGAAATTGCCTTTTGTATTTGAAGTATAATTAAATGTGATGGCCATGAAATTCTGTGGTGCTAGCATAAGTTTTGTTTTACATTCTAAAAGCAATTGAAAGAATTCTGACAGCAGTTGTTTAGCTTTGAAATCACTGGTGATTGTAAAGAAATATTTATTAATGCATTTTTAATAGTTAAGGTTTTAATATAATGGACCTATGCATGAAAAATTACATTAAGAATGTATAAAGAGAAATGGTTTAAACATCAAACCCTAATTTAAGATTTTAATTTATTCAAGATTTTCTTAGACCAATTGGATAACGTTAAGCACTCCTGGCTCCCAAACTCATGCAGAATAAGAATGAATTCATTATAATCATACTCCCATTTAAATAGTTTGTCCTGTATTAGTGGAAAATTAGATATTACACTGTTATTGCTTTTACTTTCAATAGCATAAACATTATTTCAGTAATCACTATCCTATCTAAATAGGCAAGACACAGTGTTAAATATTGAGTTAATTGTTTTACCGAGCTATTTTTTTTAGTTTACCATGTGTATTTTCATGTGTGTTTGTTTCATATTTTTATGTTTCAGTTTTGTTTTCCATATTTTTGATTTTTTAAAGTAAAAAGTTTCAAGATATACGTTAAGAAGCTCGCAGTTTATCTGGTATTACAATTTTACTTCAAAGTAATTAGTGAAGTTAATTCATGATTTTATTGTAGAATGCCGCTGGGAGGTTTGGGAGGGGAATTCAAACCTCCAGCGGGTGCAGTCCCTGATATTCCACCACCAGCAAAGAAGAAAAGACGGACTTCCAATGCTGCAACTGCACCTCCACCTCAGCCTGCACCAGCACTGCAAGACCTACTACCCCCTCCACTTACAGGTACTTTGCTTTGTTGCACAAAAGCAAGAAATATCTGGTTCATGTGACAGTTCTACATATCTTAAACTGAACTGCATGAACACAAGCTTTATTTGAAGAATAGCATTTTTCATTACTCCCATGTCATTAATGAGCATGATAGAGAAAGGAAGAAAACTTTTTAAACTAGGGCATAAGTGGCTAAGTTTCAAGACTAATTGGCATAAATTTAATTACAATAAGTAGAAATTGGTTAACTTTAAAAAAATTTAAAAGTTCTGACAAGGCTTTGAAGTGCATATAAAAAATAGGTTAGGTGCTTAATTCCTTTATAGAATAAAATAAAAATGCATTTTTTTTGCAAGAAAAAAGAAAAATTATAATTGTAGATAATTACTACATAACTAACAAACTGATATGTTGGATACTCAACATATTAGTTTATTACTAATGTGTATAGCAAGCAAAGAAGGGTCCTTTGTGCAATAATTTTTGATAATAACAAGGATCTCATAATGCCTTATTTGTAGTTCAGTGGTATGCAAAGCCTAAACATGTCGGGTAATATTAAGAGAGATGTGACAAATGCAATAAAGTGGCAAATGGTTGGTGACTAGTGGCTATTAGGGATTTTTAATATTAATTGCTTTATTCCTAACTTCCCAGTATAGAGCATCTAATTTTAAATACAGCAAAAGTTATATTTCGTAAATGTTTTCTATGTGTGAGGTTATATTGCTGCATGTAAATTGGCAGTTTTATTCAGAATATGTTTTCAATTTAAACAGGATCATTTGCTTCTTTAGATGTTTACTAATCCCTCCTCCACCCCTATAAGTTACTTGCTCTCAAATGCCTTGTTTATCTTTGTCAGTATTGTAAACTTTATTCTATGGTAACAATGTAGCACATATTGCACAGTACGGTTCCTCAAGAGAGAAAAGTACTTTTTTATTAACTTCACCACCAGTAAATTCTAAAATAGTTTCTCTTGTTGCAGGATATGGTGATACAATTGTGGCATCAAATCCATTTGATGACACACCTCCACAGATTCCTCCTTCGATGAGCATGAGCCATGGACACCATGTCCACATGAATCATCACCACCATCATCACCACCACATGGGAGCACCCACCATGGGTGGTTTGAGTTCCATGAACAACATGGGTGGTCCCCCTATGTCAAGCATGGGGGGTCCTCCATTGAATAGCATGGGTAATCATCCCATGACGGGCCCTCCCATGACTTCTGGCCCAATGGGAGGCCCACCGATGTCCAGCGTTCCCATGGGAGGTCCACCAATGAACAGCGGTCCCATGACGGGTCAAACTCCAATGGGCAGCCCTATGAACAGTTGTCCACCCATGGGTAGTCCTATGAACAGTGGGCCAATGAGTGGACCCATGGGGAGCCCCATGAACAACATGGGTGGTCCAATGATGAACAGTGGTCCAATGGGCAGCCCCATGGGAGGCCCAATGGGTAGTCCGATGAACAGTATGGGTGGTGGTCCCATGAACAGTGGTCACATGAACAACGGGCCCATGGGAGGGCAAATGAGCAGCAACCACATGAGTGGTCCAATGAGTGGTCCTCAGATGAATAACATGACAGGTTCCTTAGGGGGGCCACCAATGAACAGTATGAACAGTAGTCCCATGGGTGGTCCCTCAATGAACAATGGTCCAATGGGAGGTCCTCCTATGAACAATATGTGTGGAACTGCAATGGGAGGCCCTCCAATGAATAGTGGACATATTGGCAGTGGAATGAACATAGGTCAAATGGGTGCTATGAGTCCGATGAACCACCATCACCACCATTCGCCTCACCAGCACCCAATGGGTAATATGGGGCCCATGGGAGGCATGGGTAGCAACATGGCACCGGGAATACATCACATGGGCATGCATGGCCCTCCACATGGTCCTCATGGTTTTCTAAGCCCAGGCATGGGACCTAAACCCATGCCAGTATCTGCTGGAAAGGTAAGTCAATTTTTTTCTGTGTACTTTGTTAAATAGTTCAAGTTTCTGGAGTCCTATGAATACTACATTGAAACAAAAGCAAGCTTTGGTTACATTGTATAACTAAATAATTTAGTAAGGAGCAAAACAGTATCTCTAGAATTTAATAAATCTAGTTAAATGAAAGAAGCACTTTTCCATTAATGCACTAATGAATTATAATCTTTGAAGAAAGAAGCACTTTTCCATTAATGCACTAATGAATTATATTCTTTGAATTGGGGAGGGGAGGAGAATATTTATGTGGATGTTGTTTGTTAATTAATTGGTTTGATGGCCCTATATTAATGATGCCATTTGAAGTGGTGATAATAACGGGATTATATAAAATAATTACAGGAAGCTGATTAGAGGTAACCACATGGTTCTGTACTCCATCTCCTGAATCACTTCTAGAAGTCATGTTGTTGTTGTTGTTGTTGTTATTATTTCCTAGGCTGTAATGTGCTGGATGTTGTGATCATTTTGACCAGATGGAGAAGGATTTGGGAGCTTGCTGGAGATTAATGACACTGTGATATTACTGTGAGACACAGTTTATTATATTTCGTGTTATCGGCAATTATATAATATAATGAGTTGCTGTAGTTAGTGAGAGTCTTATGATCTTCTTATGCTACCTTCACACGTGCCTAGTTTAATTATCACAATTAGCTGCATCACATCACTGACGACCGCCACGGGTGGCCGAGGTCGTTAAGGCACGGACTCGTGAGCGGGAGGTCTGCGGTTCGAATCCCGCCAGGACCGTCCTCCCTGACTGGGGTTTTTTCCAGGTTTTCCTCAGTCTTCATAACTGGCAAATGCCGGGGAGGTACCTAAACTTAGGCCTGGAACGCTTCCTTCCTTAAAAAAAAAATGTCCTTTCCCAATTAATCATTTCATCTCATGTATCACCAGTGTCCACCGCCTGTGGTGCCTCAGTAGTAAAAACGGGCGTTAAACACTACTCAAAAAAAAAAAAAAAAACATCACTGACAATACTAAACACGATACCTTGGTCTAGACGTTGTTTTAGCATCGAAGATTAATACTTATGACGTTGCATAAAATATAATCCAGTCAAGTTGAGTAGACTAAGTTTTTTTATATCCCTCTGTAATTGTTTTAACTCTGCAAACTATTCTCTTTGAACTGGCTTAATCTTTGAATTACTCACAATAGCTGTTCCAGTAAACTACTCTTCCACTAATTGACTAACTTCTTACTGTCCTTCTCTTGTAACTGACTCAATTCCTTACTTACTGCCTCTCCCCTATTGTCAACTAACTCCTCATAGGGCCCCGAATTTTGTTATATTATACAACCATTAAGGTCAGCTGGTCAGACGATGCTCTTGATCTTAAAAAAGTCTTAATTCAAGAACAATCTTTACTTTCTATTCCCTATTGGCCATGTGTCTTCCTCCGATCTTTCAATCTTTTTGATTGGATAAGAAATTATGCCTTTATTATTTTGTCTTTCTCCCCGAATGCTGTTACTATGTCCTTGGGACAGTCACCAGCTCTATCTTGCATAACACAATTTTATGACACTCCCATTTCACTAATATACTAAAGCACTACCCTCCAAGCTGTAATATAACAGTGAATCTTTTCCTAAGACCCTCGTTTTGTAACTCTCAAGCCCTAATGGCATGTCCAGGTTTCCTTTACAAATACAAACAGTGGAGTACAGGTTCAATTAAAAATGAATGTAGGAATCCACACAGTGAAACTATCATAAATCTTGTTGAATTAAAAGTAAAACTACTAAAATCATATTAAAACTCTCTTTATGTTTCACATTAAATTTTTTTTTAATAATGTGAAACTTCAAGAGAGTTTTAATATGATTTTAGTAGTTTTACTTTTAATTCAACAAGTGGAGTACAGGTTCGTGTTTCTCTTGCCCAGTAAACATAACAACTCTGGGTAAACAAGTTAGCAAGAAAATATTGGGAATATAACAATAATCTTCAATGTTATATGCAGTAAGTAATTTAAAGTAAGCATGATTTAACATACATTACACAAACTTAATTATAATGATACTTATGAATAATTAGAGGGTTAGAGGCTGGTAATACTGTCTCAGCTTACACAGATCCATCACTGCTTGAAATACATGACTATTATAGTGGGAAACTGGCATAAAGTAATGAAATATCTAATAAAATGTACTGTAATCCCTTCTGTGTCAAACTATTAAGAAATATTCTTTTTGGCCTCACTTACTAGAGATTTTCTTAGGACATGTTTCTTGGACCCTTTTCCACATCCTCAGCTGTCAAATGACTGTTGGATCATTGATAGAAGTTGGAATGGTAGGTGTCTGGGTTGACATGGTCTTGTGATAAACTGGAATGAAAAATGGTTCCCTTCTGGGATGTTAAAATTCATTAAGTTTTGCTCATGCTTTTTTTTTTTATGTAAATCCTTTCCCATGTGTTTAATTCCTTTGGTTATTGAACTGTTTTTATTAATTTGATGGTGTTTCTCTATTTTTTGGTTTTCATTCCAAAAAACATACTCCCACTGCTGACTTTTCTATTTGCTTGTAATGAATGTATCTCCAGTGTTCCTTCAACCTAATACCTGTATTTCTCTAAGCAGGAAAAACAAAGAGAAAATAGGCATTGGGTTGAAGGAACATTGGAGAAACATCAGTTACAAGCAAATAGAAAAGTCAGCAGAGGCAGCTTATTTTTGGAATGAAAAGCATTAAGTTATTAAAAACAGTCAACAACCAAAAGAGTTAAACACATGGAAAAGGATTTACATAAGAAAAACATGAGCAAAACTTAATGAATTTGGACATCCCAGAGCAGACAGTTCTTTATTCAAGTTTATTTCAAGACTACCAGAGTCAACCCAGACACCTACCAAACCAACTTGTATGTCAGTATTAAAAGAATTAGCAATGATCCAACATTTGTTTAACAGCTGAGTAGATTGAGGGTCCATGGAACATGTTCCTCAGTAAAGCTCCAGTAAGTGAAGCCAAAAAGAGTGTTTCTAAATAGTTTGACTCAGAAGGGAGTGTGCTTCACTGTGTTAGATTCCAAATTTAATTAACATTGAAAATGTACTTATTTACCTGAATATAAGACTTACCCTGTTTGAGGTCAGTGCTTTTATGTTGCATAGTATTCAGTCGTCTGCAGAGGAAAAGATTGCTGTTGGCTGCACATGAAATTGAAAATAAAATTACAGTAGCCAATAGGTACATAATATGTACCTCAAGAATGACCATTTAAAATGAAATCACAAATTACTTTCAAGTTCATTAGTAGATCAGTACAGGGCATTAGCAGTAAAGTGTAAAGAATTTTTTGAGAATTCACAGTACTACAATCTAAAATGAATCTAGACTATTGAGATTCTTTTGAAACATGTGGTTCTACAAGCTCCTAGTTTCCAACAAGTTCTCATAGGTGCTATAATGCAAACCTTAAATTAAGGCTATAAGTGAAGCAGAGGCCACAAATAATTGTGGCAGGAAGAAAATTTGACGTCTTGGAAGCAAACATTTATAGGTGGCATCAAATGAAAGGGAAATTAAAGAATGCAAATTCATTATGCAAATTTTTAGCAGACATAAGAAGGGAAAGTTTCACAATTTGAAGCAGCAGTTATTCAGTACTTGCAAAAGCAAAAGAAATGAAGACTTTACCATCACAAGGGAGATTAAATGAATGAAGGCACTTGAACTTCCTCAAGCAGGTGGCACGTCTTCAAAGAATGCAGGGTGGTTTGTGAGAATGATGAAGAGAGCAGGGCTAACATAGAACAATGCTATCACAGAGTCTTCCCACAATATAGGCTTGAAAACTTGTATTTCAGCATCATGTCAAAATTTAGAAAAAAACATTACTGTTTGCTTGGCCAGATCAGTAATGCCAATCAGGTGCCACCCTATCTGACAGTTGATGCAAAGGGCACGAAAAGCATCCTAATTAAAACCACTGTCAATGAGAAAGCAAGAATTACAGTCATGCTGTATGCTCTAGTCATAAGCTACCTCATGTGATATTGCAAAGGAAAATCATGTCAAAAGAGAAGCTGCCTTATGGTCTTGTTTTCAAATGCCAGGAAAAAGAATGCATGACGAATGATCTGATGGTAGTTTAGTGAAAGTTGTATGAAATCGAAGATCAAGCTGATTGCTTAACAAGAGGAACATGTTGGTGCTGGATTATGTTATGAACAAGCCATTCAGAATAATCCATGGCAACTCTATAAAGACTGGCTTCTTCAAGGAGATTCCAGATGGGAGACTGAAGGAGCCATCAATAAACATCTTGGGTGAATGTATCCTCACAGCTTGAAAGAACACTACAGTGCTGCAAATCCAAAGCCATGGAAGGGTCTGACATCTTGTCAATGGCCAGATGAAGAAAGCTGCAGCACTAGTGAGGACAGTGGTGATGATAGTAGTGATGATTGAGATAATGTTGACATAGAATAGTACTGGTAAGTGAATAAAGAAAATTTTTAGGAAATGTGTTCAAAGTCTTCTTATATTAAGGGTCAACTTATATTCCAGAACATAGGATAATAGTATTAAAAGAATTAGCACATTTATAATCCTAGTAATTATAACCCCTCACTAATTTAAGCTAAGTTATCCACTTATTCATTATTATAATTCAATCCCCATTAACACTAATGAGTGTAATTGAGTTGAACTACACACTTATTGCTCCACTTACTTGACGACATGGATAAATTAATTAGTAAATATTCTGAGATGGATGATATGGATGAAAGATTAATAACCTTAATAACTGCTCAAGTAAGTGGAGCAATAAGAGTGTGTAGTTCAACTCATTCATCTCATTTACATGATTACTTCACTATATATGTTCCAATTAACATTTCTAATGAGCATATTTGGGAACAATGACAAAACAAATCTACTGCTCTGAAACCAACTTCCTTTACTAACTTAAATTTTTTTGGTAATGCCACAAGCTGTAGCTTATAATGTAAATTCAGAACCATATTTTGTTCTTTAAAACAATTAAAACACAAAAACTGCTAAAACTGACAATAAGGACTAGCTTAAGTCAATGATTGAAAGTCAAAGAACCTTGACATGCAAAATTATATAACTTATTACACCACACCATCTGCTTTTAATATTACTAACATGGATGACGCACCATGATGGAAATGTAGATGCAATAAATTCCTATAGGTACTTAAAACTACAGTTAATGCTTGCTTGCATGCTCATTGATTCCTCATTCCTAAGACTAATCTGATCGTATATTCCTAAATATCAAGTCCATGATTCAAGGTACAGTCCACAAGTTTTAGCCCTACATAGAAGACCATGATTGATTGTTATGATCATGTTATCTGATACATATTTTATAAGTTTAAACACTCCATTTTTTTTTCTGGTTATGCCATTCATTTGCTTGTAGAATTTCATTTAAGTCGGGCATGTTGCATAATAGAGCGCTATGTTCAAAATTGAATACTGAGTAGTGATTAATTTTTAACTAAATGACTTTCACCCATTGATGTGTGAATGCATTGATGGTGTGCACGGGGAAGCTTTCCCTTCATATTCCACTGAGGAGTGATCAAAATTATTTTGTTTTGGCACAGAGAGAGCCTTAAAGATGACTAGTATGAGGTAGGCTAGGTAGGTAGGTATTATGTTGACATAAACAATATCCCTTGTCAAGGGGGAAGTTTTGAGCAACAGGCATCTGAAGACAAAAGAAATAACTGCAAGATTGGGGCTTTTTTAAAACATCTGTGCTTCACATCTTAATCAACATTTGCAAATGCATAAGATCAGTGCAAGATGAGTGCCCCTAATTGGTTCAACAGTTCAAATGCAAGTGAGCATGGAATATCAGAAATTTTTGAACCATTGCTATGGTAACAAGAGGGCAGTTTGGAGTTCATAATCACAGGAGACAAAACTATGATGTCTCATATAACTTATAAGAAGGGGCCTTTGAGCAAAGTTTATCGGCTGTTTCACTCCCTGAATTGAATGGAATGCTAATGACCAAAGATGTTTTAGAGCATCCTTAAATAAAAATGTAATAATAGGAAAGAGGCTTGGAATACCAAGTCGAATTCTTCTGCTACATGACAATAAACCAATGCACATGGCTGCTGTGAACACCTGTTGCTACCAGGGGCTGAATCAATAACTGTACAGCCCAGACTTTGCCCCCATTGACAATTACCTTTTTCAAAACTAAATCCGACATTCCAGGCTGGAACAATAATGGGTTAAAGGACATTGTTTTCCAGTATTTTGCACACAAAGTTGCAGACTTTTCAGGAAATATTAATCTAAAATGTGAGAAATGAATTGAAGAAAGGGAGTTTACATTGAAAAATTATTCCTGTATTATTATTCTATCATCTACTTTATATGATTAGGTCAGAAACTTATAAACTGCGCTCCATACTTGAATGTGATAACTCGGTTACATTTTTAAGCATTTCAATGGGAAGAGCAGTGGTATACAAAATTATACAACTGATGACATCACAACAGCAGCCTATGACAGGTTGGTTAAGGTAACATTCTGTTCTGTGTGTTAGGGAAAAGTACCATTAAGAAAAAAGTTCAGGTAAAAATTGTATTCATAAAAATTTACCTTCCTCCCTGGAAAAAAAAATATTTAAAAAGAAGAAGAAGACTGTGACAGAATATCAGTATTGTAACAATTTATTAGTCGACCAAAGCAGAAAGCTTGTGGTGAACTAGGGAATTACAGATGTGATTTAAAATAAATACATAAGTGTGTACAGGTAACATAAGCAAAATGTTAACTTATTAATTGATATCATTGTATGATTAGCTTCACTGTGCAAGTTCCAATTTACATTAGCTTCACTGTGAAGTTCCAATTTACATTTAATTAAAATATTAACTGCTTACATATACAGAACTCACAAAGGTGTATTGCTGGCTGGAGTATCAGCTACTTGAAGTAGTTATACTTAAAATACTGAGTAGTAATTTTTCTTTGGGATACAATAACTAGGATTATGTTAGGTAAGTAGAAGTAGTACTGGTTTAATTGTACTTTAACTGCTATCATTTTTGAACGATTGGTTAAAGGAGATAGGAATTAATGAAACTCACAGGAAAAAATACGTCCACCTTACTAACGTGTATAAACCAGTCATATTTTACATTTTCAGGAGAGTTCTATAAACAGAAAACAGGGCTCACAATGGGAAATCCTTTGTTCCCCTTTCTGCAGATTTATTTATGAGTACATTTGAAGCTCACATAATTTCTGCCTTTCCACATTATTTTAAATGCTGGTACAGATATGTTGATGACATTTTTAGTATAGTGAAAAAAGAATTTGTTGAAGATGTTTTGAAGCTTTAAATATACAAGATAGGAATATATCCTTCACACCAGAAACTGAAACAAAGGGAATGTTGCTGTTTTTAGATATAAAAATGAATATCATGGAAATCTAGAATTTGGAATCTATAGAAAGAAAATGCACACAAATGACTATATAAAATCAAATGGGTCTAACCCCATAGCTCACAAGCAATCAATTTTCAACAGCTTAACACATAGACTGGTGAATTTACGAATCAGTGAAGAGGAGTACAAAAAAGAATTGGAGAAGATACAGGAGATAGCCATTATAAATGATTTTAACAAAAATTTAGTAAACAAAAAACTTGATAGATTCCTAAAGAAGAAATTGATCAAGAATACCACCACACTATTAACTGAAAAAGAGAGACCGGTTTTTAAAAATTCACCTACCATCCAGTAGCTATGAATAAATTCCAAAAAATTTTTAAAGATATTAACATTAAATTGGCACCTGTTAACAGATACACTGTGAAAAATGCTTTAGTGGACAACAGTTTTAATAACATTCCACAGGAGAAAAAGTCAAGCATGTGCAAAATAACATGTAAAGAATGTGATAAGATATACGTTGGAAAAACTAAAAGGAACATAGGAACACGGTTAAAGGAACATCTCAGGAACGTTAAGTACAAACAGATTGATAGGTCAGCAGTGGCACACCATTTTTGGAAAGATAATCACAACATAAAAAGAGAAATAAAGTTACTTAAAGAAGCACATGGACGTACGAATTGGACACATGGGAGAAGATTTATATTCATAAACATAGGGATCATCTTATGAATTTCAACATTATAGGAGAATGTAATATTAATTTCCAGTTTATAAAGAAAAAATACCACCAGGACGGAGCCACAGGTCCTCATAGATGTTAATTTCACATACCAGTCGTCAAGTTGGTTGAAGATGGAGAGGATTTCTCTTCGAAACCAGTCCCACCGTATTTAAAAGTAAGTGAAGCATAAGAGTGTGTTAGATGACAGATTAATTATAATTTACATTTAACAAGCTTCACTGTGTGAGTTCCAACAGAATTTTTTAAAAATGTCTTTTTTTTCGAAAGTTCTTAAATGAACTTAACTCTACTTTATCTTCCTTCTCTGCTCACCAGTGCAATAAATGTAAGCAATAATTAAGAACACCAGTGCCACTGTAAACAAGAGCATTCTAGCTGAGGTTTATTAATACTGTAATTTAATGCCCAGACTTAATTAGCAGATTATATAGAATGTGTGCTAGTAAATGGTGAACAAAAAGTGTGTATGTTAGGGGGAAATTAACTGAAGAGGTAATGGAGAAAAATAATTAAACTGGAAGCCAATAGGTAAGAAAATGGTAAATGGCTAAAAACATTCTGCAAGGGGAATAAGTACTTAGAAACTGAGTACAAGAAGGATTTAAGTAACAAAACGTCGCAAAGAATGGTGAAAACTGAAGTTCCAAGTACATGTGGTTTTATATAAATATGGTCAAATTCATTTGGGAGAAGGAATTATGCATAAATCATTGCAATAACAAAGGCAAATTAACAAAGCTGGTTAAGTGAATACTCAGTTCCATTAGTAACTCAAGTAAAATTTGGTTAGTTTATAAATATAAAGAGTAGGTGGTTTCAAATGGCAACATTTATTACAAAAAAAAATAACCCGACTACAGCTGATGATGGCAACAAAAGCTACTTAAACACACTGAACAATTTTATTTAGTTTATTTACAAACGCTCTTTAACATTGTTGGTCGTCATCATCATCCCATTCAATTCAGGGTGTGAAACAGCCAACAAATTTTATTTACTCAGAGAAGCCTCATTTTTACGGCTTAAGGTTCTTTTACATGCTTTAAATCTACGACATGTGACCCATGGCTTTATTTCCCTTCCGAAGAAAGCCATACTTAGAATATTTGTGCTTGAAAAAATCTCAACCCTGGATGGTATTGAACCCATGATCCTTTGGTCTGCGATGCAGGTATAGTGTTATGATTTGTGAATGTTATATTTTATACAATATTGTTTTGCTTCACATTTACTAACTTCTAATTATATTTCTTTGCATATCAGAAAATGAGCCTTCTAGGCTTTCTGAACAATAAAAATAATAATGCAAGGAAGCTTGGAAACTGACTATTCTAAAGAAAATGATAATCAAGGCTTGTAATAATCTAAATATGTAAAGAATTTGAACTTTTTTGTCTTAAGAAGAGCAACATGGAGTAATTTGTTGATGTAAATATTTTATTTAGAGTTCAATATTGAACTCTACCAGCTTTAGGAAGCTTTAGAGCCATTTCTCAACTTACTAAACAGGAATACCTTTACCGTTCTGGTATGATGGGGGGATTTGTTTTACAGGCTCAGCATTTTAATAGAAAAATCAATAGTGAATATTTTTTTGGTCATAAAAGTAGTAGAGGGAGAGGTTAATACACTTAGGGCCAGTTTAATCAACAGGTGTTAAAAGTACTCTTACATGTTGCTTGTTAACATTGTGTTAATATTTTAACAATATGTTATGACTCCTCAGTTCCACTTTTCTAGCATAATGTTAGTTAGCATGTTCAGAATTGCAAATAGCAGGGATTGAGAAGGCAGTGTCAGAACCAAAGACTTTTGATTGCACTCCAATGAACTGTTATTTCCATAGAGTATAAAACGTATGGATAATGCAATGAATATTAAAAGGAACAGAAGCAAAAGTTTTTCTAAATTTGAAAAGTTACATAATTGTTGGGTAAGTAAATGTAAAGAAATAATGTAGGAATCTCACCTTTATTACAATGATATACAATACCAGTGTTGCTACAATTATTAGTGTATGGAGTTTAATTAAAATTCCTAAAAAGCCATTTTTATATGCATATAATTCTATTTGGCTGAATGTCTTGACATATGCTGCTTTACATATGTTTCAGAATGTGAGTAAAGCATTAAGAGAAATTCCCTTATGGTAGCTCCTCATACCTAACAGGAATAGTATCCATTTCAAACTAAACTCAGATGAAAATTATTAAATATCTTTTATCATATGCTGATCGAAGCCAACTGATTGGGCATTAAGAATACTGATTATAGAACATTGATGGAAAAGGGAATATGATAAATTTTGGTTTAGTTGCCTCTAGGATATTGAATTTTTATGTGCGTAAAATCAAATGCCCCCTCAGTGGCCCACATATTGGGTAGCTGCTCCCTTGGATCCATGGTTAGTGTGTTTGACCCTTTAATAATTTCACCATTTTTTTTTCCTTCTAATTGTTTTTAGTCTGATGGGTGCCTCCATGTTTGACATGATAAAAGATGACTAGTTAAAGGAATAACTCCCAGCACTTAGGATGGGAGTGTATCCCCTGGTAGGAGGGGCCATTGCATGAGTGTTACTTTTCTGAAGGTGATTGGGTCTCTATGTCTAGATCTTGAGTGGTGTGATTCTGAGGTCAGCGCTGTTCAGGCCAGGATAACTCATCTAAGCTGGGGTGGTGCCTTGTAAGTAGCCTGCCATTGCAGACAGTTAAAATGGTGGAGGAAGAACTGACTATGGTGAATAATAATCCTCACTAAGTGAAACGAAAGAGAGTGGACTAAAGAGAAGTAACTGAGAAGTCATTCATTGTTATAAGCCAAACAAAAGGTAGTCATCTTTTCATGTAAACCTCTTTATCATTCAGAAGAGTATAGATAACATCTTTGGCCCTGTTAAATCCTGTATGTGATTAAGAAATTAATCTCTTGGTAGAGACTGTGGGACTAACCCAGACAATATTACATCCTGGGTAGCTGATTGGATGGTGCTATTGCGCTCTACCTTTCTGTAATCTGGTCCAAACTTGATTACGGCTGCTTTGTGTATGGCTGGGGCAACCTGCAGTACTTCATCACCTTTGATCAGATTCGTCACCAGGGAAGCCATGCCACGATTGGAGCTTTTCCTAAGAGACCTGTGTTCAGCCTGTGCATGGTGACAGGTGAACCTGCTCTGTCTTTTCGAAGAGACATTTTACTTGGTGGGTATGGCTGTCAATCAGCTGCTCAACCTCGGTATCCCATGAATGAGCCATTTTTTAATATCTTGCTTGCCACTTTATATGCTGCTAGGACTCTGGCTGCAAAGCCATCCAGATATCAGTTTCAAGAGATTTTGAGGACTTTATTTGTCCAATTACCTGTTTTTTTCACAGCTGGGAAGGCTCATTATCAGAGTGTTAGCAGAAGTCCTCATTAATCTTGGGCTGACGTTTATGACGGAACTTTACACACTTTTATATGTATCTGAGCAGTGGCTGGGTGATTCGGTAATTTGCTTTGAGTTCCTCATTGCTCTTTTGAGCTTATGAAATTTGTACAATCCCATCTTCCTGTAGAGAAGATGCATTATGCAATGTTTGCACTAATTGACATGAGTGTCATCTTAACACTGTTATGGGTCCTGGACATGTAGTAAGGGCAACTAGGGTGCAGATCTCGCAGTGAAGTCCTCCCTTTTAGTCCCAGCCACATTCCAGCAATGTATTCACTTGGGGAATTCGGTGCAATTTTATATAGAGCCTTTCTCTGATACTGGTATAAAAATGGTATTTGCTCTGACAGAACAAACTTCAGGAAAACAAATCTGCTCCTTTTACTTGGTATACCTCTTCTGGCATTGTTCATTGAGAAGAAATCATTTTAGCTTGTTTGCATATTAGGTATTGTACTTTTTTAATCACCGTCACAAATTTTAAGGATGGACCTGCTCCAAAGTGCCCACATTATGACCACCCCTATATAGTGCGTAACATTTTAATTGAATGTCACCATCTAGCACCTTTCAGAGCATCTTCATCCCTTGAGGATGTTCTTGCGGACGAGGTCATTGCTGTTGAGCAAGTGGTCCATTTTATACTTCTTTGTGGTTTCTGGAGCAAGGTATGAATTTTTATTTTGTAGGTGATGGTTTCTTTTTTAGCACATTTTAAGCCTATTTTATTTCCAGCAATTGCTGGTGCATTTTTACAGTATGTACTATATATAGTGTTTTAAAGTTTGCCCTAGTTATTTATTTATAGTTTCTGCTTGTAATGGCCAACCTGCTGTTTTTGTTTGTTTTCTGTGCAGTATTTCAGTGTAGGTAGTTTTATTTAATTATTCTTTATTATTGACACAGTTTTAGCGTGATCAGGTGCTAATGATCTAAACAGTTTTGCTCCCAGAACACCAGAAAATAATACAGTGATAAAAAGAAATTATTCATAATTTGTGGGCATTCCTGTACATAAGGGAATGTTAAGTTTATTTTTTTGATGCAATTGCTGCATAAACATTTTGTATAATCCTTAAAACAGTAGTTTTCTAAATACCATCATTGTCCCAAAACAGTGGCCTAAAACCATTAATAACCAATGAGAGGAAGAGAGTAAAGCTTGTTTCTACTTATCTTTTCTATTGATCTACACTCCAATGAAAACTGTTTTTCACATTCTTACCTCTGTAAAAATTTCAATCTTACAGGTTTTTTTATTTTATGAATAACTTAATATATATAAATATCAAATTTCAACATCTACTGCTGGATTTATAGTCATCATTTTTGTATTTTTACTAGTTGTTAAATTTTAGCACTTGGGAAAGGAAATGTTAAATTAACACTAAAACATTGTTAAAGTTAACATTGGTTGATGAAACAGAAATTTTATTAATTTGAATATTAAAGCAGTCTAACGGCTTGTTAACTATTAACATGTGTTGGTAAAATTGACCCTTAGGACTGGTCTATTCCTCTTCTTATATACCAAGATTTTAGCCTTTTACTGATTCCATTTTACTACTTGCCATGTAGATCCAAGATCGCAGGTTAAATCCTGCCCAGGGTCAATAGATTATTTTTGGATGTAATAGTCCTAAGTATGGCTTCCTTCGGAGGGGAAGTAAAGCCATGGGACATGTGTCATAGATTTACAGCATGTAAAAGAACCTCAAGCCTGAAAGAAAGGCCCCTGAACAAAATTTATCAGCCATTTCACGCCCTGAATTGAATGGGATGCTGATGAACTGAGATGTTAAAAAGCATCCATAAATAAATCGATCAACAAACTCCCATTTTGCACCATATCTCACGACTTCTATAGCATTTTTCAAACTGATCACAGAGAAGGATGCAACCCTTAAATCATCAGCATGTAACAACCCTGCAATTTCCAGATTATTTATGACTAACATACGACATCTTTTCAGTTCCACCAGCACATCATTCACAACTAAATTAAAAAAATGGGACTTAAGTTGTCCTTGTCTCAAACCCCAGTCCTAAAAAACTTCCCTAGATACTTCCTTCCCATATCTAACACCAAAGGATTTCTTTTTATTAATTCCCAGCAATAAACTAATCATATCCTTACCTATCCCCTTACTTTCCAGTTTATACCATAATGTCTCTCTATTTACACTATCATATGCATTATGTAAGTCTATAAAAACTGCATATAATCTACCACACCTCTTAGATAAATATTTGTTAATTAAAATTTTAATTATAGATACATTGTCCTCATCCTTTCCTAAAGCCATACTTATAAAGGAGATATTAATTCATTTCTCTCCACCAAATCGTTAATTCTGTATGTTAACATAACTGTAAATATTCTACCAATGCCTGACAAAAGAGCAATTCTAGAACCCTTCCTAGAGCCCATCTTCTTCTTCTTTTTCTCCATCTTTTTCTTCTTTTTCTCCATCTTTTTCTTCTTTTTCTGCTCCTCCTCCCCCTCCTCTTAGAACATTTACCCTCTTAAATAGCATGGATAATGGTAGTACACCAAATTTTTAATAAAATTTAGTAATCTAACTAAGCTTTTTAATCTTTTCTGCTTCTCACACCAAACATGAAAGGATTCAGGCACTAATCCATCAATACCCACTACTTTATTTTTTCGGGCTATTTATACCTGTTTAAGGGCATCCTCCTCTGAAAAGATCTATCCAAATTCTCATCTTGGCATACTTTTAGTTCTAAATTCCAATTTCCCATAGCTGTAGTTCTAGATTCAAATAATCACTTACAATGATCCACACATTCTTCAGGGCTAATAGAGGCATCTAACTCTCATCCACATGCTAATAACATTCCACACTAGACCTGATTTTAGCCTCAGTTTCTGTTTCCTTCCCCTTCATCCTTATTTTCCAGTAAACACCTGTAAATGGCTCACAACTCCATCAACTTATTTTATCCTTGCATATAACCTCCCTCCACCGGATAGCATTGCTCACTACACCTCTCATATCTCTACATCCCTTATCAAACCAATCATTGCCCTTGCCTTTATTCCCAGTCATTTTAATCATACCATTGTTACCGGCCCATTTCAACATAAACTCCAACAACGGTAAGGCACTTTCACTCATGTTTAACTCAATCCTCCCTTTCCAGAACACATAAATACACCTCTAGTGAAGTTATTTTAAAATTTATCAGCACATTCTTGATTCCATTTGTATGTCATAACTCTAATGTTCATTTCCCAATTGCTTTCTTTTAAAACTTCCACCATGTCACCTTTCTATCCCTAGCACTATTCCTCACTGCTTTATTGTAAAATTTATAACTTCTGATATCTTTTCCTAGTTGCAGAATGAAAAATCAACAACACTCTGTCCCCTTATATAAGCACACATAAATTCCCTGCTCTTCTCCTCCCCCGTATACCCATTTAAAATCATCAGCCCATTATTTTCACAAAGCTAGGCAAGTTTAAATCCTTCTTCATTTACCACCTTGTCTTCACATCTTCTTATGTCCACTTCATAACTCCCTCACTACATGTGCCTTTTCCCATTCCCCACAGTCTCTAGCATGAAGGTTTCCATTCCTTGCATTAGGTCCTGGTGGTGTAGTGGTTACCATACTTGCCTCCTAGGCCCAAGATTGTGGGTTCGATCCCGGCCAGGACTGATTAGATTTTTTTGGGCATAAAAATCCTAAGCATGGCTTCCTTCAGAAGAGAAGTAAAGCCGTGGGTCCTGTGTCATAAATTTATGGCATGATAAAGAACCTCAAGCCTGAAAAAAGAGACCTCTGAGCAAAATTTGTCGGCAGCTTCATGCCCAGATTGAATGGGATGCTGATGACTTGAGATGTTAAAGAGCATAGGTAAATAAAATAATAAAAAAAAAATCCTTGCATTAACATCCTCCAATAACAAAATGTCATCCATCTCAAATTCTAAACAAAGAAGGAGATCGGGATCATTAAACTGTAAGCTTCTTGGTGAGTTATAAATTATCCCCAAATATAAGGATCCATTTTTTATTAACTACCTCTTAACTCCAATCATCCTAGAACTTTCTCTTTAATCCTACCTATAAATTCATTTCTAATTAAAACTCCTACACCTTTTGTTTGTGGTCAAATAGGCCTGCACTAACTTTGTATATCAACTTTAAATTTTAGTCGGTCCTGGTGGTGTAGTGGTTACCATACTTGCCTCCTACACCCAAGAATGCAGATTCAAACCGGGCCAGGACCGATGGATTTTTTCGGGTGTAAAAATCCTAAGTATGGCTTCCTTCAGAAGGGAAGTAAAGCCGTGAATCCCATGTTGTACCTTTACGGCACGATAAAGAACCTCAAGCCTAAAAGAGAAGCCTCTGAGCAAAATTTGTCGGCCGTTTCACGCCCTGAGTTGAATGGGATGCTGATGACCTGAGATGTTGAAGAGCATCCATAACTAAATCAATCCAAAAAAAAAAAAAAAAAAAAAAAAAAAAAAAAAAAAAAAAAAAAAATTAAATTTGTAGGGTAGAGCATAAACTGGTTCAGAAGTCTCCATTAGAAAATGCAGAAAAATTGACTCTGTGTTCATCAAGTATCATGGCAACAGGGAGTTATGTCAAGCCAAGTAAGGTATTTCTTCATATTTCAGTATGCCTGCAATTTTATTAAAAGCTGCTATCAGATAATTAAATTTAAGTAAGGTAAATATTTTTATAAAACATTTGGAAACCTTGTTTTACACAGATAATAGCAATTGAAAGGATTAACTTTTTTTAAAAATTGTAAATCTTTAAAAAAAGTTTTCATATGGAACTACCACAGTGAAGCTCATGTGAATTGAATCTGTCGTCTTAACACTCTTTAAGGCTAGTGAAGCATGAAGAGTGTTAAGACGACAGATTCAATTAAAAGGAAGTTTAATTCATTTAAGTAGTATAAAATTATTACATTTTTTTACATAATTAATGTATGGGCTGAGAGCACAGCATCTGGTTCAGTTTCTCTTAGAGTAAATTATTTTGTAATATAAAATAATGGATAATAATATCCATGATTTTTTTAGCATGTCAACATTGTTTAATTAACTCATTTCACCATACTCCATTATTATTTGTAGTGTTAAGAAAAGGTAAAATGGCAGCAAAAAAGAGATTTCACTGGAAAAAACACATTATACAGTTTCAGAAAAACCCATATGAAAATGTGGAACTTTGAAAATTCACTCCTAGTTTCCCTTAAGAAAAATTTATATCAAATATAAACTGAAATTTTTATTTTACTGCTTATGAGTAGAATGGAATGAGTTGTGCCTTTGAAACATTACATTTTTAGTGCAGGAGGCCATAAAACCGGCTTAAATTTGGCAAAGATTGACAGCACAGTTTGATGATAAGATCTGTCTTAGACAATTGTGTGACAATTGGGCACAAAGGTTTTGCAGAAGAACAACTGTGGAAAATGAATGTCATCAATGTAGACCTTGGACAAGAATAACAAAATGAACATTTGAGACCTTATCAAGTGTTACTTCTGAAATTCCTTCTGAGGTTTGGATAATTTATGGAAGGGTTCAGTCTATCGTTTTAGACGATTTGGATTACCAAAAAGTCTTAGGGAGATGGGTTTCTTAAATTCTCACTAAAGACAGCACATGTGGCAGTGTCAGAGGCTTTTGGCTGAATACTAGGATTGAGGAGAGAAATGTTTCTTCATCTTATCATAACTGTCATGAAAAATGGGCACACCACTATAATCATGAATTGAAGAAAGCGAGCACATGGAGCGGAGGAAAAGAGAGGAATTGGTTCATATCGAAACAGAAACTCACTTGTCAGCTGCAAAAGTTCTAATAACAGTTTTTTGGGACTCCCAAAGCATTTTGCTCATCAACTTTCTTCATGAACGTCAAACAGCCCATGAAGCTTGTTACTGACAGCTTCTGGTTGAGGCAAAATATGCTTAATGAAAAACACATTTCTTCTCTTCCTCCAAGACAGAGCCCCTTCACATACAGTTACTTTGATAAGGTAAAAAAATGAAGGAAATGCACTGCATTTGCAATACCCTTCCTATAGTCCAAACTTATCACCTTGCAATTATTATATTATGCTTGGATCATTTAAAGAAACAGTGGGAGATTGGTGATTTGACAGCAACAAAGATGTGGGAGCATTTGTGCTTAACTCCACTTCACCCTTTAATTAATAAGAGGATTAAGAATCTTATACTATCTGCTGGGAAAATGCATTTATAAATTGGGAAATTATGTAGAAAAATCAGGTATATGCCATTTTTATTTAATTTGGATTCTATAAATAGCCAAAAAATTCAGGTTTATATTTGATTAGCCCCATGTTTGTAAACCTTAGTTTATTAAAATTGCTTTTAGGATCATTTTTGTGCAAAATTATATTTTAGTTCAATAGCAGAATATGATTCTGCTTAGAAGTTTAGAATAACTTTTTTTCTAAAACTGTAAATGAAACTATGAACATACTGTATATCATAGTATATGGAATAGTCTGAATATTAACAATGCAACTAGTCCATCCTGATTAGGATTGGCTGTTTGAACTTGGTCTTAGTGTTTTAGATATTTTATACACTTAGATATGTAATTGAACTGTTCTGGTTTACCATTGCATATTGCAAGTTCTAAGATGCTTTATTAAAAACTTTCCATTTACTTATCTCAAAAACAACACATTTTTATGAAAACAATTTATGACAAATGTTTCTTCATTTGAGGTGAAAAAAATAATATTTATTACAGTTTGTTTAGTGAAGGATTTTGAGGTAAAATGGCAAAAACTTTTGTCTGTAACATTTTTCTATTGAACAAACCGTTATTTTAGAAAATATTTAAGAAGATTGAAAAACATTATTACACACTAGTACTTTGAAAGCTAATTTAGATTTTATTTCGTTGCATTTAACAGAACACAAATGCAATATAAACACTGAAGTTGTTTCTTTTGTTTACATTTTTCAAACATAACAAACCATTAATAGCTTAACAACTGTATAGGATTAAGTGAAAAGTTGGTACTTATTCAAATACTATAGTGAGAGGATATTTAAATGTAGATTTTACAAGATAGAGTTTAAATTATTTTTATTTATGGTCTACGAATCAATGTGTTTGTCCAATAAAAGAGATCCTGTTAGAAGTATAAATCATCCTTAGATAGTGACTTAGTTAAGAACTTTAGGCAAACAGGATCTATTGCTAATAAAAAAAAAATGAAAGGCACTGCATTTACACGATGAAATCACTACAATTAAGTCCTAGGATATGTTTTTGCTAATCCAACAAGCTCACTTCATAAAAGCATCTTCTTACATCGGAATTTCATAGAGTTCAATATGTAAAATCCTCAAAGTACAGAAGAGTCATCCATATAAATTTGAAATACATAAAAAATTGGCTGAAGATGATTTTAATTGAAGAATTGAATTTTGCGAAATAATGTCGGAGGGCAAATTTCACCTTAATGATTCTGTAAATCGACAATATTGCTATATTGGAGTAATAGCAAACAAAATGTATTTTGAGAGAAGAGCATACACAGTGGCAGAGGAAAATAAATATCTGGGCAGGTACTCTAGTTGATACAATCTTGGCCCATTATTTTTTGAGTAAAAGCTAATTGGTGGTATGTACTTAGAAATGTTATAATCCTCTCATTAATGAAGAAATTGAAAATCAAGAAGATGAAAATAGCAGAGTTGCTATAAATGAAAACATGCTTACATTCCAGCATGATGGAGCACCACCACATTATACACAGAATGTTCAACAGTGGCTCAATTCCTGAGTAGAAGGGGCTTGCAAGATCCCCTGATTCTCTGACAAAGGATAACCACAGCTTGCAGGAATATTCCTAGCATCTTTCAGAACTTACAACAAACTTTTGAAAATAGACTCTATATATGGAGAGTCTTAAAATGGAGAACAATTTAAGCACTGGTTAATGATGAACAGCTATTATTTTTAAAAGCAGTTTCCATTTAATGTATTATATTTATGATTTAATACACACAAACATAGGCTTAGTAAACAATGTTTCAGACAAAAATTTTAACATTTTTTCGTTAAACCAGAATGTGATAAAAAAATTGGGACTTTCATTTAAAAAGAATAGGTTGAACTTGAAATGATCTTAAAAACCTTCTCTACATAAAATGCAACTAGTATAATTGTTTTTCCTTCTTAAATGAAAAAAAAACGTTTGCATAATTTTTTTTTTTCCCTGAAAAGATGTTGCTTTCAAGATAAATGACTGAAAAGCTTATAAAAATGCTTTCTATAATACATTCTTCCTTTGATAGCAGTATTCCAGATGAGATAGCATATGCATATAAGCAATGATCAGATCCTTTTGGTTGATTTTGCAATCCTATACCTTTAAGATATTATAGGGCTTTCATGTAAAAACTATCCCGTTTGCATTGTTTTTGATTCTTGGCAGCTGGGTATGTCACACCACAGTTTAAGAAATGTAAAGTTCACTGCAGAAATGTTCTGGCATTATGCATTAGCCAATCCAATTGTTATTTTTTTTTTATTTTTTATTTTTGAGTAGTGTTTAATGTCCATTTTTACTACTGAGGCACCACAGGCGGTGGACACTGATGATACATAAGATGAAATATATTGGGAAAGGATTTTTATTTTTAAGAAAGGAAACGTTCCAGGCCTAAGTTTAGGGTACCTCCCCAGCATTTACTGGTTATGAGGACTGAGGAAAACCTGGAAAAAACCCCAGTCAGGGAGGATGGTCCTGGTGGGGTTCGAACCCCAGACCTCCCGCTCATAAGTCCACACCTTAACGACCTTGGCCACTCATGGTGGTTTCAAATCGCTATGCCACTTTATAGTGTTGCGTAGTACAGTATCTTGAAATTTCTACTGTAGAATAGTTGTTTTCTATATCACTTGCATACAAAAAAAAAGTTTCATATGGAAACCCATGAATAGCTCTGGTAAACAGATATTCTTTTTTTTGTTCATGCCAGTGCAAATCCCATATTTTTATCCCTAATGACTGTCAATATTCAGGCGCACTTTGTTTAAATGAAATGCTGATAGTGGAACTCAATGTACGCTGGGTACAAACAAATGGAGATGCATGCAGGAAGGGTTGTATCACTAGAATCTGTGGATAAATACAATTAAATTCTAAAAATTATATAGAAGAAAATTTTGTTTATATTTATTCCAACTATAGTAATTTTATTAAGAATGCTTTACCATCATTAGTGCCTATATTTATTCTGCCCCCTTTTCCCCTTTGAATACGTCACTAGAAGCTATAACAAGTAATGTGGATGGTATTTACAAAAGGGAATCATGAAGTCATTTGATGACAACAAAACATAACATACAACATTTATAACATTTTTAAGAGGTTGTCATCTGCTGATAAGCTTGCAAAAATAGATTTCTTGAAGATAGAAGAGTTGATTCTTTAGGCATATTGTATTGGAAGAATTTAGGAATGTAAGAAAAATGTGCTTTTCACAGTACAACAAGCACCTCTATTAAATGGGAGTGCATTGAGATGAAAACAGCTTCCAAGAAAATATGTTTGTTATCTCTGCTCTCAAACAGCAAAATAATTTTCATTTGGAAGAAAGCAGATAGATGTAAAGTAACAACACTGTTAAAAAAAAGCCATTTGTGTGGATAAAAACACCAAAATCAACGACAAACACTTAAATCTTGGTAATGTTAGGTATTTTGTGAACCATGTTGAATTTTTTTTTCTTCTTCTTCTATGATGGATTTAAATTTTAAAAAAATTGTGCCATTTGTTAATTGCAACTGTAGTGTTTTTTTTAAATGGGAAAGGGATTTGGCTGCAGCCAATGGAATGTAAATGCTTATGCAGAGTTGCGATTAGCACTTGTATTTCTGCCTACTTCTTTCACCATCTTTTGTACTTATGCAAGCAGCATCATGTCTGTTATAACACACTTTCAAAATAAATCACGTTGTTTAATTCAGTACTAGAGGCTGGTTGTCATGTTGGTTTCCCCATTACATTCATCACTGTCATCATCAAAGAGCGTCCATAAATAAATCAATCAAAAAAAAAACTGTCATCATCAGAATCTTGTAAATATATTATTATGGTTCTAACATTTCATCATGCCCTATTTCTCCTCTTGTAATTTTTCAGCATGCTGAACATGGATTTCCAGTCTTTCTGTGTCAGGTTTATTTTTTCATTAGTGATTCTTTCATATTAAATGTTTATTTTTATTTTCACCCCCTGCTTATTTTGAGGCCACACATTCTCATTTAGATTGTAATGGCAATGGTAAGCAAACAATCGACCTCATGCCCCCTTTCATTAGCTATGATCAAGTTCCATTTTAAACTTTTTAGCAGTAAAACATATTGCAAAATTTCCTTTTTTGCAACCATTGAATGACAGCACCTTTTCTAGTTAATGTGCTTGGAATTTTGTTTACAGTGACTGAATGATAAGGTTATTATCCATCATTACTATACTTCCCTCTCTTCTAAATAATTTAGAAAATCATTAAAAAAATAATTCTTTAAATGTTGAAGCTGTCTATTTTTATTTATTCCACAGGCTTCTACTGCTAGGCTTTTAAACTTTTTAAAATCAAGATTTTGTCTCTCTTCTTTTGAATATTTTTTAAAGAAGTTGTTTACATTAAAAATCATCTTTTGTGCCTGATTTGTTACTGTTTCTCTTTTAGAATTAGGAGCACTTGTACTTTGTTTATTTTATGACATGATTATAGTAAACAACACTGTATATAAAGTAAACATGCACCATTCACTTCCACTCACTTGTCAGACTGATTAGTGCCTACTAAAAAATAAACTTAGTAAGGAGTAAGTAGAAAGAAATTGTTATGGCCCCACAAGCGTATTATCACCAGATATTGCTGCTGTTGTGTTTATATCTATACGGGCTAGTGCCATCAGTAATATGAATATGTAAGCATTGTGTGCTGAAGAATCTCAAAACACTGGGATAGCCGGCTATTGTACGTGTAAAATAAGAAGAGCTAAAAAGATGTTGTTTGGATGTACATGCCCACAAAATGTTCTTTACTTGCCTTGTTAGGTAATTTATGAGATAGAGAAATATTTTCAACCATTGCTAGGGACACTTATGATTGATCTTCTGCAGATTGATAAACAGTAACAGCTGGGAAACAATATTGCAACACTGCAAGATGTTGGTTGGCTAGAGGCTGGAGGTCAGTCCCTTTCCCATTTGAAAAACACTAAAGAATGTCCTATGTCACGCCAGTGACCATGCCTAAATGTAAAATTATAATATCTAGGTAGGCAAGTATTGCAGTGGAGCAAGCTAATGAGTGTCCTATTTTTTAAACTGGACTACCTACTAGGCAGGAAAATTTCCTGGTTTAGAGAAAGAACAAGAGCAAGAGAAATACACAGAGAGTGGCTTGAGCATTGTACCATATGGCAACAAGACACTCTGCCACTGCCACAGAGTGTAATTTTGATATCCTTTGAGTATACAGTTTAGAATGGTAAGGTATTGTTTGAAAATAAGTCTTCACTCTTAATTTTCTTCTTCTAACACAATGCCATTTTACTCTTCTTACTCCTCCCCACTTCGTTTTTGACTTTCTCTAAAATTCTGAACTAATGTATCAATTGTGTCTGGTTCTGTTTGCATAGCTTTGTCTATGTTGATATACTAAGTCCTCTTGGTCATTCTCATTATTGTAGCTGTAACTTCACTAAAAAAATTATCCATTTCAGTTTCTAGTAACAACGACTTTATTTAATTGATGTTATTGTATGATTTAGTTGAGTTGGATTTTAGCCTGACTGATGATGAGAACCAAATGTTCTCAAAACCAGTTCTATAAATTATGACAAGTAAGTGAAGCATTAAGAGTGTGTATCAACTAAATCATACAATCATTTCAATTATATGATTGGCTTCACTGTGCAAGTTCCACTTTACATTTTAATTTTTAATATATTTATTGCTTGACTAATCCAAATAATTGTATTTGGAACCAAGACAGTTCAGAGGATGATGTAGAATCTACAAATAATGGTAAATCATTAAATTAATTTACAAGTGGACTTTAAAATTGAATTTCAAATGATGCCCAAATTCATTGGTTGGGAAGCACAATAGTCTTGGAGGGAGCCAAGCAAATCACACAGAAACTTTGTTATGAAGGTGTCAAGTTGATTATCCAAGAACAACAAATCATGCCAATTTTGTATTTTCATTCTGCCATAATCTGCAATGTCACCATACCTTTTTGTTGGATATCTACTCAGTGGGAAGTTTCCGAATGTCCATGTTGCGGAAGCATGGCTACCTTGAGCACTAAGGATTTTTCCATTTCACCTGACATAAAACCACATAGAAAAACAATTCGTCTTTCTTTGCATAATTTTCCTTCCAAACATTTTTCACCTTTCAGGCATAGCAATTTATTTGAAAGCAAGTGGATAGACAGTTCTGTCTAGTCTCCATTCACTATGTTTTCAGGTTTATACCCCTCTCCCTAGGTGGCAGTTTATATACATACTCATTCCTCAATGATCTCATAATTTATATCACTTGATTCATCACAAGATTAATTAAAAACTTTTGTGAAAACTTTCAAATTATCCATTAGATGCTTTGAATTCTGAATTTGCCAGATTTTGAGCGACAGTTTTAGGAAATTTTTGCACAATATTATGCAACACTTGTGATTTTTTGCCCCCACACTATTACATTAAGATCTTCTTTTGCAGTTTTCTTAAGTTTAATTTTTAATAGCACTATCTGCTTACTGCTTCAAAATGTCCTTTTCTCTTTAGAATTTGACACTTGAATTTTCTGATGTTAAACATCTTCATGATCTGCTTTATAGAAATTTATCTTGCTTATTAGTGTGAATCGCTTTTAATGTTGTATTAAGATCATTAGATAAAATAAAAATGTAGACCTAGAACCCTTACTAAGTAAACTTTTAGGAAGAGTCAAACAGTTCAGTTAATTTTAGTGCAAATAGGAACACATCATTAAAAGCAGAATTGAAAAAGTGATTGACATATCATTAATGTAGCAACTGGGAAGAGTAAAAACATCAGTCAGAAAGCAAATGCAGTACAGTACAAAATTCTTTAAACAAGGTAACCAAAGAAGAAGTAAGAAATGAAAATATATCACTTCAAATCCTTACAAAATAATGGAAAAGTTAGCAAAAAAAATCTTCAGAATGCATAGGATTCTTCTAAACGATAGATTCCAGAATACTGGAAAATTTCCTTATGTAGGCTTATTTTGATTTCCTTTTCCATGTTAGATATCATATAGTGAAAACATTTATGTTTCATACAAATTTCTGTACAATAAAGTGTCTTTGTAAGACAGGATTACTGTAATGTTACTCTTTCATTGCCTTTAAAAACAAGAAAATGATGATCAGTCAGCTAACTTGAATTTCTTGTATCAGCTTAAGCTACTGTCTGTTCAAAACTAATTTCTGTAAACATTTTAGTTTTTGAGCAAAGAAAATCTCTTAATGTACAGGAATGCAATACATAGTATGCAGTAATTAGAACTCATAATTGTTATTATGTGCTTCTTTTGTAGGTATATCCACCAGACCAGCCCATGGTTTTCAACCCCCAGAACCCAAATGCTCCTCCAATCTACCCTTGTGGTACCTGCCATAAGGAGGTTCATGACAACGACCAGGCAATCCTTTGTGAATCTGGTTGTAACTTCTGGTTCCATCGGTAAGTCCATATTATTAGACAATCCAGTTGCAGTAATGTTAAGATACTGCAGTAGTGAATGCAGTCTTTCAGCCATTTGCAATATTGTTCATCTCTCTGATCATGGCAAGAGTGCATTTATGTATTTCTTTGTGCAGCCTCTTCTTTAAGTATAGCAAATTAATTTGTTGAAATTTTCTTTATAAATAAGAGGGTTACTGCAAAAGGGCATGGCAACCATTTTGTTTTCCCATGGTAATCTGGGTCAGACATGAACTTTTAAAATATACAAATGAAAGGTCATGATATATGCAAACGTATAATGTATGAATTTTGAACAACATAAAGATCTGTATCAGGAAAGAGAATAGGACAAAATAAGAAACATGAATAATTTGTTACAAATATGTTTATTTCTCTAATTACAATATGTAAACTATATATGTGTGCATATGGCATCTACAGTCCTTTGAAATAGTCTCCCACAGAATTCTCCCCATGCTGCCAACAATGTGGAAGGTGCTAAATACCCTCATTCTCATTTTGAAAGAATTTTTTGATCTCACTTCTCATTGCTGAGACAATATCTTCACATGTCGGAAAGCATATTCCAGTGAATAGGATGGATGCTTGAGTACTTTCCATCCCCATCCCATGAGAAGATTGTATATATACTCTGCCACATGGGCTTTTCTGTTGTCATGAAGGATGATTGTATCTTGCAGACATTCAAGGTATTTCTTCCAGATGACCTGATGCAGGTGTCTGCAGGAAAGTATGTGAGTAGTAGAGTGCTTGACAATATGAAACAAAATGGTACAGAATTACCTGCTTAATGTCATATGCTATGGTAACCATTAACTTGACAGGGGACGGATTTCACCAACATTTCTGTCTTCCTGACAATTCTTGATGTCACAATTCTGCTGACTGACATTTCAGTTGTGGCTCACGGGCCCTGGCCCAAAATTCTTTCATGGTCACTATTCTCATCCGATTGGATCTCCTTCGTGCTAGAGCAAGTATCATGCCAGGTGAACATGGCATGTCTCATAATGTCTCCACTGTTCCACTTCCATTAGTTGCACTTTGCACATGTGTAGGTCTTCTTGTAATCCTGTGGATAGTTCATTCTTCAATAGCTGAATGAAGCTGCAACTTCTGCAAAAATCATCTCCTGTCATCCTCCAGCACTGGCCATTTATAACCTGAGCAAAATCCATATACACAGTCACACGTTGTACTGCCCGTTGCATGTCAACATTTGCTTTCCAAGCCGAAATGCTGCTGTCCACCTCACAACAGTTCATTATGGTAGAGTATCATTTTCTAATGGTTCCACAAGCTCAGTGTGACATTTTCATGCATTACTCCCATGAAAAACTTCAATTTACATATGAACGCTGTTCAAGCCAGATCACATTCATCCTGCATGACTGTTAAACATGTATGAACTTCCCATATGTCTTAGTTCAATGTCTTGGCAGCCACTGCCATATATTGGGCCTGTGAGGGGTTTCCACTGTACATGTGTTAAAAGTTTTCATCCAACTGGCATTATAAGGAAAAAAACATTCTTGATGCGACTTCATAACACGTGTGTACATCAACTTTTATCATAACACTTGTGTAATTTTAAAGCTGCAACTAGAAACTCTTAAGCTGAAAAGGCCTATTGGGGGGGGGGGGGGGGAGAAAATGCCACAAATATTTATATTATATTTAAAGCTCCTACTGTGCATAAGTTACTGACACTGGATATCTGTAAATAAAATTTGCATTATGCAACATTTCCTTGTTTTATGATCATAGATATCTGTTATATCTTAAGAGTTATTTTTTTATTTTTATTTATTGTCACTTTGACTGCAATGGTCTTCCCGCAACATACGCAGTTGTGGACTGAATACTATAGATGTAAGTCTGCAGGGATGACTAAAATGAAGTTAATTAATGATTGCTCATATTCAAAGTCCTTGGCACCTTAAAGCTATCTGGCATTCACCTTCTCAGGGCAAGGAAAAAAACCTTACACAGACAGTTTAACCTGACTAGGATTCAAACACAGGACCTCCTGATTTGTAGTTGCAAATGTGCACTGGACCACAGAAGCTGTCTATAAAGTATTATCTTTTGAGTTATATTGAGTATGTTGTTCCAAATAATTTGCTGCAATATAAATGAAAGTTATATTTTTTCTCAAATATATGCAGTTAAAAGATGTAGTGACATTAAAGACATTGTTTCAGGGTGTGCACGGGGTTGACAGAGGCGGCCTACCAGTTGCTCACAGCGGAAGTATATGCAGAATGGGTGTGTGACAAGTGTTTATCTTCCAAAAACATACCATTAGTGAAATTCAAGCCATAATGCTCTCCTCCCTTACTCCTGTGTTCTGAGAGTGGTCAAATGTTGAGATGACAGACAATGAACATGCTGATCATCAAGTCAATCTCCTGCCTGCCTCGTTGCTGAAGACGAGCAAAGTGTGTGCAAGTTACTTTATATGTAAATGAGAAGTGTGTCTGCTATGCATATGTGGTATGTGTGCAAGAGTGAGTCTGTGTATGAGAATGTGTTGCAATCAACTTACACACGTGTGAACAAATTTTCATTTATAATCTATGCATACTTCCTTCTTGGAATCCTTATTTTATTCATTCATATTTTTATCTTCCATTCTGAATACTTAACCTACTGTACTTTTTTTTGAAAAGAGTGTTGATTTATTTTAGATGTTAGGCAGCTAACCATATTTTATTGAATGAAAAAAAATTTGGTGAGTACAGATTGTCATATGTATTGTGTTCATTTTACTTATTGATTTACAAAATTGGAACAATTATGCAGCTTTGTCTTTTTGAAATATATTGTATTTTGAGATAATTTTTTTGTACATATGATAAAACTACTGCATGGTTGGGTTTTCATCATAAAAGTTTTTCTTGTAAAATATTGCTATATGAAAATAATCTGCATTGACACCTTATATGGTCACAAAAGAGGTTTTTTTTTAAAAAAAACAAATAATTCTAATTTCATTTAGTTCTGACACTTCCAGAATAAAAAACAAAAAAGAGGGAAAAACGCATCTAGGAAATGTCTTGTAAAAAAACTTCATACTTAACAAATCAACTTTTACTGAGTATGCTAACTACAAAAGGAAAAAATGTGCATAGTTTATTTTTTATCATGTGAATAAATATATTAGCAATAAAATTTGTTATACATTATAATCTATGTCTTTATTTTTCTATAATGCTAATTGAATTATAGTAAATAAGGATTTTACTACCCAACGTTTACAGAAAGCAGTAATGCTAATTATATACTTACCATTTAAAAATAATCTCATTTTATCTTAGAAGAACAGTGAACACTTGTCTGAGATTTTAAAACAGTTTATGTTTGGCATTTATATTTTAAAAGCTAGGTAAAATTATCAACATTGCATTACATCACTGGAACAATTGTGATATGCACTTTTATAAAAAAATCTTCCTTTAAGAGGTGAACCACAGCAAGTTATGGAGAAGTAAATAATTCTGCTTATTGAAATCATCAACAGCAACCATAGGCACAGCATTACAGTGACACATTTTGTGTTAAGAAAGAAAAGGGAGCAATTGCAGAGTGACCACAGTGGATATTTAGTCACCTAAACCAATACTACGGATTGCGACAAATTATTAGGGAAAACATGAGTTAACTTATTTAAAAAAATCCCCCCCCCCTGGTAAAACACTTTGTAACAGCTTTAACTAAATGAGAACTTCAAACCTTAAAAAAAAAAAATAATAAATGCATCCCCCCTTGTTAACATATATTTTTCCTTTGGAATTCCTGCATTTTAAATGTATTTGATCATAATACTCCAGTGTAATGGGTTTTCTTTACTATACAGTCGTATGCAAAAGTGCATATCCATCACATGGTAACATACAATCAAATTGCCTACCACCTGAACATTTCTAAAGGAATTAAACATTCATTCTTTAACCAGTTTGACAAAGATTATAGCCATTACCAATTTCTTAAAAAGCATATCAACTGTTGCTTATTAAAGTTAGTATAATTAAAGAACAAAAGTTACTAATAGACCAGATATTAATATAGTTAAACTTTAGTTCAACTACCATCAACTTCCTAAACTTAGATATTAATTTTATACACTAAACTCCATTTACTTACATAAAATAAGACACATTTCAGGAGAATCTCTCCCATCTTCAGTTGTTCACTGAACTGCCATTACTCTAAACTATGGCTAGACACCCGAATGTTCCTGTGTTGGCATCTGTTGGCTGAAGTAGGACTTCAGCCATCGTTTCCAGTAACTGAAGATGGGAGAGATTCTCCCGAAACACATCTTATTTTATGTAAGTAAATGGAGTTTAGTACAAAAAATGAATACCTAAATTTAGGATATATTACCACTCCATTGTCAACAGCTTTGTAAGTACAATATTTATACCATCTGCTTATTCCACCATGAAAATCAAGTAGCTATAAGGGTTATTTCACTTGCTCTTAGCCCCTAATTTTTCTTTATAACTGTTAAACTAAAGAATGTAACTCTGTGACATTTCATATTAATTTATTTTATTTAAGGATACTCATAATCTCTGATCATTAGCATCCCATTTAATTCAGGGCGTGAAGTGTTCAAAAAATTTTGCTCAGTAGCCTCATATTTTAGGTTTAAGATTCTTTTTCTTTCCTTTCTGAAGGAAGCCATTTTTAAAAGTTGTATGCCCTAAAAACCCATTGATCCTGGTCCAGTTTGAACAAGCACCTTGAGTTTAGTTCATGGTTACCACTAAACCACCATGTTTGGCTCATGTGAATATATCTATATGTATGAGAAGCTTAATAAACGAATGGCAAGCTTTAAGGTATTTGCCATTAGGACCAAGGCATAGCTGCAAATATTTATTAATCATCTACATAATAAACATGACAAACTTATAATTAAGTAGAACTACACACTCTAATTGCTGCACTTCATAATATGTAGTACTAGTTTCACGAACCATTGTTCTCATCCTCAGCTGTCAACTTCTGGATAATTTGTTATGCTGTTGGAATGTGTATTCTGCTCTGGTGGAGGTGTGATGGATTTAAAGTTTATGTTTTCATTCCCGGAAGTTCATTAAACTGTCTCTGTATTTGTAAATATCGATTTTCTCTCATGTTGCTAATTCTGTAGGTCCTTGTAAGATTTTAATATTTTGCATTATTTAATATGTCATGGTTTTCTGTCCAGAAATGAGATGCTATTGCTGGTTTCTACACTTGCTTGTATTTTATGTTCCTGAAATGTTCTTTTAACAGTGTGCCTTTGTTTCTCTTTGTTTTTCCAATGTAGATTTTTTCACATTCTGCACAACTTATTGTGTAAATACCTGCTTTTTTCTCTGGTGGAATTAACATTGTTTATCAGGAAATTTTTAACATTAAATCTATACAGGTGTCAACCTGATACTAAAATCTTTTAGAATATTTGAAATTTTTGTGCCACCCATGGATATGTTAATTTTTTAAAAATTAGCTTTTCCTGCTGAAAGCTTTGTGGTTTCTTTAATAAGTTTTTGCCTCTTGAATTTCTGTACTTTTTTGTGTAATCTTCTTTTTTAAAACCATTTTTAATCACTGTTCTATTTGTTTGTATTCTTTAAAATATTCTTCTTTGCTAATTTGTATGTTAACTAGCCTGCGTGTTAAGCTGTTGATCATTGCATGTTCGTGTGTTTTGAGGTTAAAACCGTCAGCTTTAATATGATTGACTGCATGCATATTTTTTCTGTATATTCCAAATTCCAGGTTTTCTTCATGCTTCATTATTTTATTGTCCATAAGAGAGTGTAGTTCAGCTCAATCATACAATGATGTTAATTATATGATTAACTTAACTACACAAGTTCCAGTTAACATTTTAGATGATAAACTAGTTTAATTTAACAATATGCACTATAACATGGATTCCAACTTACTTGAACATTAATCTAGTAAATCTGGCACAATTTATCCCAGGATCTGTCATACCAAACCGCCCAAGTTATTGGTATGTTAAAATTCTTGTGTCTGTACTAACCTACAACCCTTACTGACATTTAAATTTCCTTCCCATTTGGCTCCATTTTTTTTTTTACCTTCCAAATTCATTTTCCTCACACTTACTGAACATGTCCCCATTCTTTTACTTATTTCTACTCCACAGTCTGCTAACATTTTTATTGCTATATACATATCCCATTTTTGTTCCCAAATTTCCTCTTTCCATCTTTTAGTTTAAACTACTTCAAATCTCCTGTTTTTGTACATCTTCCATCCTTCTCCTGACACCTCCCTGAATCCCTAAGTATTATCATCTTCTAACCTGAAATTTCTAAACCAATAACCTCATAACTTTCTCCATAATTATTCCTTTTTTCCCAACTCTCCCCATTTCAGCCAAGGCCATGCCATTTGGTAAAGGTATGGGCAACCATAACACCTTTTAGAACAGTCTAATAGTGTCTTATATTCTTGTCAGTCCCTTAAGCTCCATGAAACATTTTAGATTTGACAACTCCCCAGCCACTTAACTGACATTTCCGAAACTTTTTATAAGCATACTCTAACTGCTTTCATGGCTGCTTTTCCTTTTATCATATGCTTACTGGTGCTTCCCAGCTCCCATAACTGTTTAGTCTTATTCCTAATTTAATTCCTTCATTACCTCTTCTACTTACTTTCCAATTAGAAATCAATTTTTCCCTTTCCTCAATTTACTATCCCTTTTCAACTTCCTGTATTAACTTACATCCCCGATTCATTGATGAAATGCAATTGAACTACAGTAGTGCTTCCAATTGTAAATATCTGTGCATAAAGCAGACTATTCTTCCAATTGTTGGTTACTTGAATCTACTTTTTCTAAAATATAATTAATAAACAAATTAAATAAAATGGAACTGAACTTATACCCTTTCCTGAGACCAATTCTCTGTTCTAACAGTTCCATAATACCAATTGTGTCACAGCTACGCAAAATTTAATTCCATCATATGACTTTCAGTTACCATAAATAGGTCTATCACCTCCCCTTTTTTTCTTAATTTATATAACAATATATAGTCTGCAAAAAACATAAATTCTATTACTTATATATGCAGCATCATGTTATAGAAGGCATTCATCAGCACAGTGGAACTTACAGTCTCAGTTGCACAAGAGTCTGTGGCTAATTTAAGGGTACACGAGAAAAATGATCAAGGTTCATAAAAAATCAAAATTGAGAAAGAAACTGAACGATAATTACTTATCATTCTTATAATTACCATTGTTGATTTTGAAAACAGGGATTAATTTTCAAGTAAATTTCCATCAGTATTGTGTTGTTACTGTGCTAACACATATAATTAAGTTTTAAGTGAGATCTAGGCATCAGATGAAACAAAGATTGAGCACAAGCTTTCAAGTCCTATGCAGAATCGTTTTTCCAAGAAAAGAAAAGTGCATGAACGTTTTTCTGATTCATTGAAAAGGATACACAGGAGATGAATGTAAGTGTTCACAATTAAAATGTTTTCAGAATGTTTCATTAATAGAAAGGAATAGATTACATTAATGAAATTACTTCCTAAGCTGTACAAAATGCTCATCTGACAGCACAGGTGTAAGAAGAAGAAGGCCTAATGAATCTGCATGTCACTTTTCTTATGTCTATAAGGTGCACATTAATAGAGACAAACAAATACAAGAAGTTTAGATTCTATTCATATCATTTAATGGAAATGCCAACAGATTTCTAATTACTCTGAAAAAGTCCTTGGCTACCACATGGAAAGCACACCAATAGACGTAAAAACTTAAATGAAATGCCTCAACAGCTGCATCAGATGCTGTTAACTATCAAAAAGGCAAAATTCAATAACTTGCAAAATATAATGAAACAGTTTTGCTGCACAAGAGTATTTCACTTTATTGCCGGCGACAGGAGATGCATAGAAAAAAATAATAGTGAATAACATAAAACAGAATTTTAGTGAAGTGTTAGTGATGAAATTTTATATTGTCTTATATTATCAGACAGTGAGGAACAAGTAACTATTTGAGTTGAAGTGTTATTTAATTAAAATTCCAGCTGTATCTTATGTTGCTATTCATTTGGACTTTGACTGACCTTAGTATGGAAATTTTGAAAATGTTTGCTTATATTGATTTTCCATTGCTGATGCCCAAATTGAAAAACTAAAACCAATGTTTAATTTATAACATAACATTATTCCATAAAATACAGATGCAATTAAGTACTTAAACATTAAAATGCATTTTTCTCAATATTCTTTAAAATGGACTTGATCATTGTGTACCGTTCAATTGCAATACTTTTCCTTTCAGCAGCCATATTGGAAAAAATCTGTTTGGGTAGAGTTAAGCTTCTTTGGTGACCAAAGTCCTTTAGAAATGGCATAATCTTCAAAGAGGAAACAATTTCAGCATGACTGTAATTAAAAGTATAGAGGTGCACCATTCTACTGAAAATAGTTAATTGTCCAGTTGATTTATTAAAGATTTAATGCATCTTTTGTTATATGGAAAAAGACCAATAATACACTGTGACAGGGCACTCCACCCCATAATTTTTCATAATGAAGTGTCTGAAGCATAGTGTAAGGATTCTCACTAACCGGAATATGGGTAGATATTCTGGGAAATGATGGGAACCATATGCTGTCTAGTGTTTAAGTGCAATGACAAACTGCTGGAATCACTAACCATACTCTAGGGCCCTATTCCACAAAAATATGGTCTAGTACATACAAGTGTAATAGTACAAATCCTTGTAAAGTGTGGTCTTGTAACTTTCTGTTCCATAAAAGAAGTGCAACATTGGTAAAGTATTAATAAAAAGTTATAAGTGATGTCATATAAGAACAAGATTGAGGAACAGCTGTTTGCCATAGGTTGCCATATTGAATTAGTTATGTACACTTCTTAGGGATTTTTAATATACTGAGCAGATTATTGTCATTCCTGCTAAATGGATTTGATATTTTTTCTCAGATATAATGATAATTTAAATCCATTATAGATTAATAGATATTTAAGCATAATAAATCCACTTTGAGACAATGGTCCCTTACAGCTACATTTGGGAGCATCAATTCCAGTCGTCAGCAGATGGCAGAAGAGTCTAGCTTCCCATTTGCTCTCAATCATTTATTAAAAATACATTAACTAAGGTGCTGGTTGAAATATGCTTTGAAACAGGAAACTCCCAATATCAGTCATAAGTTGTGCTTTAATTGCACTTAACCTATCATTGTACTCAAATACTTAATAATTCTTTCTTTATATATATATTCCTATGTATCATTCTCATCCCTTTTGCTAATGCTTAGCACATTTGGGTCAAATGACTCCCAAAATCATTAAATAGATAAAAATTTTGTGCTAATATTTAAAGTTACCAATATTCCTACACTTGTAGAGAAATTTATACAAATTACCAGTGCCCAACTAATACTTATGTGGAACAGTACGAAAAATCACTTGTACATTTGTAATTATGGAGTTATAAAGTACAAGTGTAGCAGAAACCTTTGTGGAACAGAATTTTACTAATAACTACAAGTTACAAGTTCATATACTTGTAATGTATTAGGATCATATTTTTGTGGAAAGGATCCAGGTTTTCACTTCTTGCATAGCGCTATGTACTTTTCGCAGCTCACAGAAATGTACTTGTGGAAATTACTATCTCCTGCAATATTTTTTTAAAGAACTTGCTTGGAGAGGCCTGCAGTCTAGTTTTCACATTCTACATTATTGATTATGGCAACTTTGGACATCCAACAGAGTTCTCATGGTTTCCAAATGCTTTACCAGACAATGAATGAAGAATTTTGCTGGTAGTTTCTAAACCCTAAACTACAGAATAAATTGTCTTTAAATGCCTTTGCATCCTGCTTGCAACACAAAGGCATGAGAACGATGATCCTGTAATAGCAGTTGGATGGAGCATTGGGGTACTCAAATCATTTTATAGCCATGCTCCAACACAGGTAATATCAAATTTCAATAAATATTAATATCTTTAAAATTTTTTTGGAATTTATTCATAGCTTCTGGGTGGTAGGTGAATTTTTTAAAAAGCGGTCTCTCTTTTTCAGTTAATAGTGTGGTGGTATTCTTGATCTTCTTCTTTCTTGATCTTCTTCTTTAGGAATCTATTAAGTTTTTGTGTACTAAATTTTTGTTAAAACCATTTATAATGGCAATCTCCTGTATTTTTTCAAATTCTTTTTTGTACTTCTCTTCACTGATTCGTAAATTCAGCAGTCTTATGTGTTAAGCTGTTGAAAATTGAATGCTTGTGAGCTATGGGATTAAACCCATTTCATTTTATATAGTTATCTGTGTGCGTATCCTTTCTATAGATTCCAAATTCTAAATTTTCATGATTATTATTAATTTTTATATCTAAAAATGGCAACATTCCCTTAGTTTCTGTTTCCAGTGTGAAGGATATATTCCTATCTTGTATATTTAAAAGCGTCAAAGTATCTTCAACAAATTCTTTTTTCACTATACTAAAAATGTCATCAACATACCTGTACCAGCATTTAAAATAATGTGGGAAGGCGGAAATTATGTGAGTTTCGAATGTACTCATAAATATATCTGCTAGAAAGGGGTTCAAAGGATTTCCCTTTATGAGTCCTGTTTCCTGTTTATTAGATTGAAACTTTTAAGAGAAAATCAGAGGCGGAGAACAAGTGAAACCTTTAATAGAAACTGTATGCTCTGCATACTGCATACCATTGTGCAATCTGCTGACCTGAAGCAGATATCTAATTATTCCATATATACACTGACTGAAATTTAAATTGTTTAATGTAACAGCCAATTATTAAAGCCCCAATTTGTGTGAGGCTACATACGATTAGCATTTGCTTAAAAGTCATTAGTGAAACAGTATCTGGGAATAATTTCTAAACATATTCTTCAGAATATTTCTTTTCTAAGACATATTTTACACCGTAAAGTTTATATTATTCAGCTTACCTTTGATATTTGTATCTCCAAATATAATTTGGAAATAGGAACTAAAGTTATTTTTACAGAAGGAATTGTAATAATTAAACATAATTGGAAGAATGCCAAAAAGATGTTTGTTTTATGAAATTTTAAAAGCTAGAACCAATGATTACATCAAATATATGCATCTAATTTTTATTTAATTTTCATAGGAACTTTTATGAGTAACAATGTAATGTGCAACAATTTTAAATTTAAAAAGTGTAAGTATTTTAATAGAGAAGGTGGGAAGGAATATACTTACATGCAAAATATGCCAATGTGCAACTAGCCTCATTGTTAAAGCCTAAATCATATATGTCAAAAAGGCACATTATGTAGGACTTAAGTAATAACATATCAGATTTTATCTTCCCTGTGAGAAACACGCTGTTCCCTTTTCTCCAATTCTTGCAACTTAACGGTGTTGGACAATGATCGTGCAACATGTGTTTTGGTGAAGCGTATATCACTTTCTTTGCCAATACTTTCATCCACCCAAAGAGTATGAGGGATGTGTGGACGCATCAAAATTGGAACATTGCTACATGTAAGTGTGAGATCTGTAAAACATAAATACAAGACAATCTATATCAAATATCAGATGGGAATAATGAGGTTTATTCATTCTTAATTAGCTAGTGAGTCAATTCAGTAATCTTATGCTCCACTTACCATTGAATTATACAGAACATGTTTCACACACTTTTGCCTGCATCATCAGCTGTGGGTCGACAGCCGAATTGGTTGTTGGTTGAATGAACTTGGTGTAGCTCCTGTGGACATTTTATGAACTTTTGGATTAATTTCTTTCTGTTGGAATCTCAAAGTTCATAACATTTTTAACCTTCATCTTCATATTTTTTTTATAAAAAAAATTATGATCTTCCGAGATACTAACAGAAGAGAAATTAATCCAAAAGCTCATAAAATGTCCACAAGAGCTACACCAAGTCTTCCAACCAACAACGAATCTGACAGTCGACTCATAGCTGATGATGATGTGGGCAAAAGCCTGTGAAACATGTTATGTATAATTCAATAGTAAGTAGAGCATAAAAATATTAAATCAACTCACTAGCTAATTAAGAATTAATTAATTGCTTTGCTGTATCAGTTCCGACACAAAATTAATTTTAAATTTAAGGTTTATTCCCTTTATTGATCTGTTGAGATTCTATTTCATGCTAATTTCCGAAGTTTTGCCCTTTTTTTTTTTTAAAAAAAAGAATGAAACAATAATGAAAACTGGAAATGTCCAAGCTTCATAATTAAGATAGAAAGGAAGTTAAGAACTTCACAGCTAGTTTGAAGTGTCAATATTTTTGAAAGTGCTTCTCATTTTTCTTTGTACTTAAAATAATCTATGTCATTAAATTTTGCTTCTTAGCAATCTGATTGCATTGCTAGGGACAGAGGAGGATATTTTACTACTTTAGTCTGCTTAATGACTGGCCACTTGTGTCTATAACTCCAATAGAGGCACTTCTGGGAGGAAGGGATAAAGTGAGAGAGAACCAGGTGGCCAGAAACAACAGACTTAGAAAAAGGGTCCCTAACAATCTTTTCAAATCCCCCTCTAAAGAGTTTGAACTCCTCCATATAGGACACTAGGGCAAAAACCTTATCAAAGCACAAGCCACCATTACATGCACAAGACCATCTCACCCTGGCAGTTTTGAAGGCAATACCAGCATCTGTATATGTGGTCATAAAGCTTGCTTTCTATTCTATGGCCATAAGCCATTCTGGTGTTAATTTATTGTTTGGCAGTTGTTAAACACACGCATTTCGGATAGTAAAAAATGGCTAAAACTGGAATTCGTGGTGTGATTCAATTATTTTTTTTTCTGGAAGAGAAAACAGCAAAAGAAATTTATGAGAGAATTTGCCTGGATTTGGTAGGCATGCCCTTTCTATGAAGTTGTTCAACTTTGGGTAAATGAGTTCATGTATGGCAGAACAAAAGTGCATCAAGTCCTGGAGTTCCAAAATCAGCTATAAGGCCAGAAATCATTGATAGAGTCCATGATATTGTTTTGGCTGACAGATGAGTGAAAGTATGCGAGCTAGCAGAGGGCATTCTCAACAGAGAGGGTCCATTTTTATTTTGCATAATGAAGTACACATGAAAAAAACTGTGCCAGATGGATGTTGCATTACTTATTCTGGAGGAAAAGCGATATGAATATCAGCCGACTGTTTGGAAATGTTTAACAAGTATCCAATCTGTTTTTATGGCATTTTGTGATTATGGACCAAAGGTATCATTATATTTACCGGAAATGTAACAGCAATATCAACAGTGGACCGCACGAGGCGCAATGTCTCTGAAAAAAGGCGAAATGAGTCCATTCGCTTTTTGGGATGCAAATGGAATTCTCTTGATTGATTATTTGGAGAAGCGGAAAAGTATTACTGGAGAATACTACGCATCACTTGAAAACAGCAAACGCAAGAATGGCCAAAAAAGGTGGTGGTGTTTCATCATAACAATACACTGGTGCATTCAAACAGGACAAATTACAATTTTAAATGCTTCTGCATCCACCCAATTCACCTAATCTTGCTTCCTTGGATTACCATCTATTTTCAAAATTCAACATTTTCCTGGTTGAACATGTATTTAACACTAGAAACGCCTGACCGCAAATTATTACTCTTAACGGTTTTCACTGCATGTCATTGTGAGCATGTGACTTTTCCTAAGTCACCTCCTATATCATATCGGTACTGTGATACTTAAATTATTTTCATGTTTATTTATACTTAGAACCGCCTTGCTCACCACTGTGGTATTATTTTATGGGTACTACAGAGTGTTCCTTATATTGCAATTTCAGGGGTATGTTGGTGGAGTTCATAGAACGAGGCACAACAATATTCAAATAATTGTAATGTCCAGTGTCAGACACTAACAGAATAAATGAGGAGCTCAAGGAGAGTGTCACAGTGTGGCTAAAATCACAGGTGGCAGAGTTCCATGTATAGGAATTTCAAAGCTTGTGAATTAGTATGACAAATGCCTTAATGTAAATGGAAATTATGTTGAAAAATAATTGAATGGTGTACTTTTCACTTATGTGAAATAAAAGTTCCAAAAATAAAGGAGCATCTCTTAAAACAATTAATGGGACTTGCTTTCTGCTGCCCTCATACAATATTTTTAATAAAAAAACAGAAGCAATCTTGAGTTGTGCACAAACTTCTTATTAATAATTTATTTATTTTTGACTTTATTAGATTTGTGTGATTATGAGTAATTAATGCTTTCTGTACTACATGGGGCACATGCAGGCTAGGCATGTGGCAGCATAGTTTGAAATAATTAACAAATGAAGGAACAGAGACAGTTATGTAATAATACCAATGCTATAAAAATTTGTGAACATAACTTAAATGTTATACTGCATAATTTTAATCATTCATTCACCTAACTTATAATCTTAAAAATTATTTCTTGTTTTTTTTTTAGGTTTACGATACTTGATCAAAATTTGAGTAAAATTGTCAAAATATTTTTCATAACAAATGTTGGATTTAAATTTTTAAAAAATTTAAATATTATTTATTTTGTAGATTTTTACATCTATAAAGTTGTAGAAACATTAATAGCAAAAGTTTCCAAAATCATAACTTTTATGCTTTTCTTATGGTATTAGAATTTAATGCTTAGAAAATCACAGGGTGTTATTTTCTGGTAAATATAGTTACTTAAAATCTAAATTCATCTTCCAAAAATACTAGGAAAAATACTATTAGATAGAGCTAAGTCCATAAATTGCTGCTGGTGTAACATGTAAATGGAATAAAGAAAAAAAAAAAAAAAAAGAATTATGCAAAATATTATTAGCTAGAACTAAGTAGTTTTGGATAGCGGGAATTTTCACAGTGAAATATAGTAAAATATAAGAAATTATTACAGCTAGAATTAAATTTACAAATTGCTGATCTGACCAGCATCTGAAATGAAACCTTTAATTAAGCAAATATATTCATATAACACTGAAAGATAAGATTGTTCTCCTTCAAGCTATGTTCACAGTTTAAATTTATGCTTATGCTACAAGACTCAGGAATATGAATGGCAGCTAATGGTATACATCCTATTGCTGGCACAAAGTTGTACATTTCTTGAACCACACTAGTGAGCAAAGAGAGGGAAGGCTTGGGACATCACTTTACATCTTGCATTTCGCATGTAAGGACAAGCAATTATTAATGCTTGATATAATCATGGGCATTGCAAGGAGGTGGGTGCATTTTTTAGTTTTAATATAATGCTTTTTATTTTATGCTGTCATCCTGCTGAAAAAAAAATCTACTGAAGTCTGAGAATATATTCATAATCTTATCTTCATTGGAGCTTAAAACCATCTTCCTACACATTTTCTGTATGCCAGGTGCATGAAGTCCAAGTGTTCCATAGTTACTCTATTCCTCGTGTATAATTTTTCACATCTGCTAACCTAAAAGTAGTGTTCCGATCAGCAACTTCCCCTTTAACTTTAGCCAATATTATTAAATTGGGTTATATTGACAGCGATGCAGATGCAGACTGATTACCTACATGGCGGCCCTTTTCTTTAGTTACATCAAGTTCATACATTGGTTCAGTTTTTAAATTGTTCAACACATAAAAGCAGATTGGCTTAGTATCTGCACATTTTCCCCTCTTACCCAATCTTGAATTTCTTTTATTTGAGTCTTGGTATTAGGAATATTGTTTAGTAAAACAGAATTTTATTTAACATTGTCTATTACCTTTATAGATCCTTCATCTATGTAATTGAGAAATGTGCTTTTGAACCAGTCATTGAAACTATCCGAATGATTCATGTTTGAATTTTTTTTGTTGAATAAAATATGAATTTACTTTTCTTAAGGAACCCCCGTTCTCACTGATCCTGCACAACAATATAATAATTGATTAACCTTGTCTACTGGAATTTTGAATCCTCCATTCTCAAAGGAATCCTGCCATATGCAATTTTTTGTGTGGTTTTGATTAACCTATGTTTCATCCTGGATGCTTATTGTGTATTCTTCAATTATGGATTTTCTGAGAAATGTAAGCTGAGCAGCAACTATGGCTCCTCATTCCATAAGAAATTTTTGTCAATCATTACTTTTCTTGTATTTGATTTGTATGTCTTTCAATATAACATACACAGAAGACACTGATCTCTCATTATATATTTTTTCATTTATTTTCCATATTTTCTCTCAATTAGGAATTCTCCTGTCATTGGAGTGAATTGTTCAATGAAATTTTAAATCAAATCATGCTCATTATTATTACTATTGATTAAGGTCCATTTTTTTGAAAACTGTTACTTTATTCAGCTTCATAAACCACAAAATAACACACTTCTTTATGCAACTGTCATATAACACACTTCTAACAAGATTGTGGATTTAGAGATAGCATACTATTGTCCACAGAAATCAGGTTTACAAAACCTTGCTGATAATAGTTTAAAGAATAAACAGGCTATGGCTATGACAATGTTACTGTTTCTGTTGCTTGTTGTTACTCAACTGGCAGTATAGATAAAAATTTGGGACTTGCACAGCTATCTTCAAAATAAAAGGCTTACTACATGGAGCATTTTATTATGTTTTAATACAAAGATTATTTATTGAATGCAAATGAAAAATAATTTGTGTGCATGCTTCACAGGATTTGCTCCATCACACTCTGGTATAACTGTACAACACTGCAAAGTGTGGTTAAGAAGAGAGGGGAAGTATGAGCCATGTGATTGATTATCATTCTTCTTGAAGTCCTACTGTATATTCCTTCCAGTTCTGTGCTTATAATAGTAATGAGGCATTCCCCAGTAGCACATTCATTTATATCCAAGAAGAACAGCAGTGTTTATCCTGATCTTAAAATTCCACATAGCACCTGAACACCCCACTAAATAAAAGATAAAATGATGAATGTATGGCAAATGTAAATCCTATACCCATTTGTTTTGGGTTTATTTTGACAGTAAGTGATCCTTCTTCCTCTTCCTTTCCATTCAGATAATTTCATTTCAGTCTTAGAAGCAGGATCTATAATTGTGGTGCATGTAGCACTGTTTGAGCAGATTTCTCTAAGCATTTTAATTTTCTTTGTTACCTATCCTCACAGTTGTTCCACCCTATCATTATGGTTATCATAATCATTGTTATCCTGAAGATCTTAGAAACTAGCAAATAAACATGTAAATAAATAAATTGAATTACAAATAATTCAAATTAAATTAAATCCCAGCTAATGTATTAAACATGTACACCCTAACTCCACTTATGTACAGGACATATTTTGGAAGTGCTCGCTCCCATCCTACTATTGACCAACTGGCAATGCTTCCAAAACATATCCTAGTCCATTTTCCATGGAGGAAATCTCATATAGTGAAACCATAAAGAGTGTTCTAAATATTTCAACTCAGAAGAGATTATTATTGCATGTTTCACTGTGATTTCAAATTGAATTAATATTGAAATTTCCTGGTGTTAGCCAATATTATCTGAAGCCATACTTGCCTCCTACACTGCTGTTAGCACTAAGGTCAGCTATTCTTTCCATTGTAGCAGCAGAGTAAGTATCATCAAAGGCTGAAAAAATCAAGTAATTTTTCTTAAAAACATTTAAATTTATTCATTTTACTTAACTTATAAAAGCAAGGTGATTTACTTACAGTGATTATGGCCAGCAATGACAGTTTTTCCAACTCGCATGGGAATAACAGTCTGTAAAGTAAAATTATATTAATTATGTGAACTAGAAATGTTAATTGAAACTTGTACAGTGAAGCTATCATATAACTGAAATCGTTGTATGATTGAGTCGAACTAAATACTCTTATTGCTCCACTTATTGTCTATAAATGTAGAACCAGTTTTATGAACCCTTATCTACATCATCAACTAAAACATCGACTGCTGGATACTTCGTTATGCTGTGGTAATGTATATTCTCCTCTGGTGGAGATGTGACAAACTTAAAGTTTATGTTTTCATCCCAGAAAGTGTCAAAGTTCATTAAAGTGTCTTTATATTTATATATGTAGATTTTTCCTATATTGCTTATTTTGTAGGTCCTTGTACTGATTTTAATAATTTTGCTTTATTCACGATGTTGTGATTTTCTGTCCAAAAATGATATGCTACTGCTGATTTCTCTATTTGCTTGTACTTAATGTTCCTAAAATGTTCCTTTAACCATGTGCCTATGTTTCTCTTTGTTTTCCAATTTAGATTTTCTCACATTCTGCACAACTTATTTTGTAAATACCTACTTTTTTCTCCTGTAGAATACTGTCATTAACATTGTCTATCAGGAGATTTAAATTTAAGATTTTAATATCAGGTTAGCACCTATAAACAGATTTAATATTAAAAATCTCCTGATAGATAATGTTAATGACAGTATTCCACCAGAGAAAAAACAGGTATTTAAAAAATAAGTTGTGCAGAATGTGAGAAAATCTAAATTAGAAAAACAAAGAGAAAAATAGGCACACTGTTAAAAGAACATTTCAGGAACATAAAATGCAAGGAAATGGAGAAATAAGGAGTATCATTTCATTTCTGGACAGAAAACCACGCCATATTGAATAAAGCAAAATTATTAAAATCAGTACAAGAACCTACATAATTAGCAACATGGGAAAAAAATATACATATACAAATACAAAGACAGTTTAATGAACTTCAACACTTTTGGGGATGAAAACATGAATTTTAAGTTCATCACACTTCTACCAGAGCAGAATACCATTCCCACAGCATAACGAAGTATCCAACAGTTGACATTTTAGCTAATGATGAGGACAAGATTTCATGAAATCGGTTCTACATTTATAGACAAGTAAAAGGAGAAATAAAAGTGTTTAGTTCGACTCAATCATACAATGATTTCAATCTCCATTTGTGTTAACTCTCAAGCCTGTAGTTAAATCTTGTACATAAACTTCTTTTAACAATAATGTCTAATCACATGTCATTTAGCATTATAAGAAACAGAATAGATTTAAAAAATTTCTAAGGCTCTTTGAAAAGTAATATTTTATATGAAGTCATTAAAATAAGAGAGGCATATATGCCAACATCTCATTTTTTTCTTTTGCATATATTATGAAATTTTCTCTTTCATTCTTTTAGCTTTGTTTGGTATATTAGCCTAAATAAAGAACAAAGTTCATGTTGAAACTGCCTTGACAAATGGAAGGAAAACATTGTACTAGTTTGAACACATTTTTCTGGATACTGGAAACTAAATACTGGTTTATTAGCCGTTTATAGGACTTCATATTTCTAAATCAAAATTACATAAATTTATCTTTAAAAATTATTCTCTGCAATTTTGTTTGAGTCAATGAAACAATGACTCAAAAATTTTACCTCCCTCCTTAGCATGCCATGAAACATTAACATTTTACAGAGAGAAGGTGCTGATTTCTCGATATATTTGTATAAATATACTATCATTATTTTATATTATATTTACTATTGTAATTACATAATCACAATAGTAAAATTGGAAAATCTCCATGCATATATCCATGTTAAGAAAAGTAAAACACAGAAAAAAAGAAAGAAAAAAAATCAAGCCTAATTGCTCTTTCTCAAGTACTGTTACTATTACTAGTATTTGTTATTCCAAACAAAATGGGCCTTTTTAACTGTCATTAAGTTGTTACAGTGACTTTTTTGCAAGGAAATTTCTGGTACTAAATTTAAAAAATCTGAGAACTGATAAAGCAACTTCAGACTCTTACGGAAAGAAAGGAAAAGAAAAGGGGGAGAGAAAAGGAGAAAAAATTTATACATACCCACACAAAGCAGAAAAATTATTCTTGTGCAAAATCTACCCACTCATATAAAAAATTGGTTGCTAAAAATAGGGAAAACAATAAAAGAAACTCAAGAATACATTACACTAACTAACCTGTGCATAGAGCAAAATTACTTTATCTTCAATGGAAAATATTATAAACAGAATTTTGGTTTAACAATGGATAGTCCATTATCATCATTATTGGCAGATTTCTTTATGAGCGCATTAGAAGTCAGAATTATGAAGATTTTCCCCTGGTTGTTTAAAGCATGGTATCACTATGCTGATGACATCTTTGCAATAATCCCAGAGAAACACCTAGAAGATGCACTTAAGTTACTTAATCTACAAGAAAAATCATTTAAATTCACCATGGAGAGAGAATGTAATGGACAGCTACCATTCTTGGATCTTAAAATAATTAAGAAAGAAAATCACTTAACATTTGACATATATAGAAAACCTACTCACACTAATAGCTACATTAAATATAATATAATAGTTACAATCCAGTTCCCCATAAACATGCAGTACTAAATAATCTTGCGCACATGTTGGTAAATGTCCCCATGAACAAAGAAAAGTATGATAAGAACTGAGCAATATAATAAATATAGCTATAGAAAATGGTTTCAAACAAGAAATGGTATATAAGAAAGTAAACAAAGCAAGGAACAAAAATAGAATCAAAGATATCAGTACAATTATTCCTAACAAGGAAGAAAATACAATGTACAAAAAATTCACATACCATCTATTAGCCTTCTATAAATTCCAAAAGATTTTCAAGAAATATAACATTATTTTAGCTCCAAAAAACAGTTACTCCACAAAAAATATACTCAATTCTAAACTAAAAGAGGATATTCCACAAGAGAACAAATCAGGAATATATCAGATGAATGGTAACGATTGTGAAAAAATTTATATTGGAAAGACTAAAAGAAACATAAAAACATGAGCAAAGGAACACATCAGGAACATAAATCACAGACAGGAAGAAAAATCAGCAGTAACTTGGCACTTTTGGAAGGAACAACATAATATTAACAGGAATCCCAAACTATTTAAAAATATTACAGGAAAAACAGAACTTACAGTCTGGAAAAACATTTATATCTGGAAGAACAAAAATCAAGTTTTCAACTTTGGAATCCCACCAAATGACATCTTAATACAGAAGTTCATCCAAACACCACCAGAGACAAACCAAACCACCATGAAGAACAAGGCTGGCAGTCGATCTGGAACTGAAGATGGGAGTGATTAGCTCCAGAAATTTTTTTATAAATATTAATAATGTAAATGTTACAAATTTGACTCAATCATTTTAAATTCTTACTCTTCGCTGTATTCAAACTCATTCATAGGTATGTTGATGATTCTGTGTGCTGAGCTGTTGAAAACTGCATGTTTTGTGCTGTTGGGTTGAAGCCACTGGCCTTAATGTAATTTTCAGTCTGCATATCCCCTCTGTATATTCCAAATTTCAAATTATTGCCTATTCTTATAATCTTTAAGTCAAGGAAAGGAATCATGTTGTCTTGTTATGCTTCATAAATAAAATTTTTTTCTCTATCTTGTAGGTTTAGCAATTTCAAAGCATCATCCAAGTGTTTCTTATTAACAATCGCAAAAATATCATCCACGTATCTGTACCATACTTTAAAAATGTACGGAAATGTGAATGAATAAAATGCAAAAGGGTGTTAATGGGAGAATCATTGCTTGCTACTACTTTTTCTTCATAGTTGCAACTGGTTGTAATGTTTGCTACTTAGTCTTGAAGCCATATGGCCATGAATTGACATTATCATCAGATTAGAATGTTTTTAATTATGAATTAAAAATGAATGTACAGTGTTAAGTACTGAAAATACAGTGTGAATGTATTTCAAAATTTCATTTTTAAAAATCCATATAAAAATTGCTTACCACCAAACACAAATGAAGCATACTAATCAATAAGCAATGATGTTCATACAGAATTAAAATCAGCTACCTAGCATTCAGTATACAGGCATTTAAAATTATAAAAAAACTTAATCCATGGGTTACCCAAAATTATATTGAATTAACTCACATAAAAAAAATTACACATGAAAACTAAAGTTTCCAATCCATCCCCAGAAACTTTTTAAGAATTTAAAGCATGTAGCATAGAAGTGACAAAACAAACATTAAAAAAAGGAATATTATTTTTATTGAAAAGTAGTTGGGACTAGTTTCGTGAGTCACTTGCTCACACTGTCAACCAATTGACAACTTGTCAATTGGTTGATAAAGGAATACTACTTTAAAAATATTTTAAAAAGATAAAGCAATATTTATGTGTGGTCTGTAGTGTACAAAAACTTCTCTTAAACTAAAAAAAAAAAGTCTGGAGCCAGTACATGAACAGAATATGAAGGACAAAAATACAAAATACACCCAGAGCAAGGAAATCTGCAATGTATTCAATAAATACTTTATAAACATAGTTGACAACCTAATGAAGCATATTCCCTCTCCCTGTGATATACTTACTAGTACAGTTCAATCATTATTTCTTAAACCAACAGATCCAACAGAAATTAGCAAAACTATAAATTCTCTTAAAACAAGAATAAAACTAATAGTAATGTAATAGGTAATGTAATCTTAAAAACTGTTGCAATAGTTTAGCACATATACTTGCTGATTTATTTCCCTAGATTCTGGTAAGTAGCTGATGTGCATAAAATTGCTAGAATTGACCCAATATGTAAATATGGTACAAAATCATTCCTCAGTAATTATAGACCCTTAAGCATAGTGTCTCCAATAACAAAAATTCCTGATTCTATTGTAAAAGAAAGTATTCTTTAATTCTTATTGAAAAACAATTTTTTCTTTAAATTTCAATGTGAGTTTCTACCTAAACAAAGGACAGAATTAGTAGCTCTTAAGGTAGTGAGCTCAACACAGAAATTTTTAGACAGTAAACATGTGGCAGTAGCCCATTTATTCACTTAACCAAAGCTTTTGATAATGTAAATCATGAGTTACTTCTAAATAAGTTATCATTGTCCAGAATAAGAAGAATTGCTTTGAATAGTTTAAAGGGTATCCTGAAAGAACACAATATGTTAGTATAAACCATAATTTCAGTCCTATCTTGCAAGTAACACATGATGTTTAATAAGGTTCAGTCCATGATCCAATTTTATTTCTAATAGTATTTGTCAATGACCCAAAATTTAAACCTATTAAATAAAATATTTTCATTTGCTGACGACATATCCTCATTCTATCAAAGTAGACCTACATTACAGGTAATGAAACATATGCAAACTTACTACTTCTACAGAATTGGATTTTAAATAATAATCTAATGCTCAATTTTAAGAAAACTAAGTATATGCTGTTCCATAAACTTTCAAGTTCAATAGTTATTAACGTTTCAATAAAAATCATGAATTATTATGAAATAATATGTATGAATAATGATACATATCTAGGAAATTATATTAGATTCCTGCCTAATTGATTATATCACACAGAATGTACTGTAAAAAAGATTAGCACTATCAACTGTGTCTTGTATAATTTGAAAAATATTGATCTGTGTAGAAGCCATCTAAAAAGTTTCCATTTTGCAATGACACATTCTAATACATATGAGGGGTGTTCTAAAAATTTTTGGCTTGACTCAGAGGTGTCAAGAAATGGTCAAATTACTATGATAGTTAAGTATCATCTTTTAGATGCAAGCTGTAAAGTTTCATACGTGTAAGTTAAGTCACTTATTTGTGATAATTATGAATAAACTAGCGTTAACATTTTCTACAAAGTAAATAAAACTGAAGTATGAGCTATGATAAGTACTTTGTTTTTAAGGACTTAACCCAACAGAAATATAAAAGTATTAAAGGATTCTTGCCCTCTGTTTTTGGTAGTTAAAAATTGGGCAACTGAATTTAAGCACGATTGTACATCCATTCAAGATGATGAGCACTCAGGGCATTCTAAAACTGCCATGACCATGAGGTTGTAAAAAAAAATTCACAATGCCATACATAATGATCACTAATTGAAGGTATGCAAGTTGACTGACATTGCAAAGATTGATAGGCTGTGTTCACTAAATTTTACACAAAGTTTTCCACATGAGAAAGTGTTCTGCTTGATAGGTGCTGCTTTTGTTAACAATGAACCAAAAACACATTCAAATGAATATTTTTCTCAAGAGTGTTTAGACTTGTTTAAATGCAATTCCAGTGAGTTTCTCCATTTCATAACAGCAAAAGAAACATGGATTCATCACAGCATACCAGAGGTGAAGGAGCAGTCCAAACACTGGGGGGCTACAGGTGATAGTACATCAAAGAAAGCAAACAATACCATCTGCAGGAAAAGTAATGGTTAAAGTTTTCTGGGATTCTCATGGTGTGGTGCTCTTAGACACCCCCTAGAAGGGCAGAACCATCATCAGGGAAATTACGCTTCACTGCTGAACCAACTGAAGGCTAAATGAAGAAAGTTTTCTTTCATGATGATAATGCACCTTTACAGACATCTGGGATTGTTGCAGCAAAACCTCCGCTTCATAGTGCTTCCACGTCTGCCATATTCCCTGTTTTGTTCCCAAATTTGAAGAAATGTCTGAGTAAGCGAAGATTCACATCAAATTATGAGGTTGAAGTTGAGACATGCTTATTTTTCATAGTTGGACAAATCTTAATTTACTGAGGGTTTTAAAAAGTTGGAAAATCGTTGGACTAAATGTATTGATTTACAAGGTGACTATGTTGAAACATTTTTCAAAACTTGTTTTCTTGGTCAGGCCTCAAACTTCTAGAATGCCCCTTATCTGTGTGTATGTTCTTTAGAAATCCTACAAAAAAAAGCTATCAAAATAATATTTGGATTTACTTTTATAAACCCTCAATAATCTTTAAGAAAATAAACTTCTTACCAGTCTCTGAGATTCAGTTACAAAATGATTTAATACTTATGTATAAGTATAAATAAACCCCTATGTACCAACCAGCTATTAGATACAAGAAATGTGTACACTTCTACAAAACAAGTCAACTGATCAAGTTTCCATAAAATCGGCAAACTCTACAAAATACGAGTTAGAGGGTATATTGCAGTTGCCAAAATCATACTATGGCCTCACAGCCCAAGTTCGAGCCCTAGCCTCCTCCATCTTTCCCTATTACTTGTCAATTTCCTCCAAGCTGCTGTCCCTAATAATATCCTGGATCATATGTCACTGGGTCCACCCATCTGTTCCTTGGTCTGCCAACTGGCCTCTTACGATAAATCTTCCCCTCCAACACCTTCTTTGAGATCCTACCTCCTCCATTCAATATACATGTCCAGTCCATTCCAATCTTTTCAGTCTAATATAAGTTACAATATCTGGACTTCTGTACAGTTTATACAGCTCCTGACTGTATCTAATCCTTCAGTGTGAGGTTCTCTTATACCGACCCAAAAATTATTCTTAAAATTATTTTCCTTTCAAATAAACCCAGTCTCTCTTCCGTCTCTTTATGTAGTGTCCATGTTTCACATGCATAACAAAGAATACTTCTAATTATCATTTTATAAATTCTAAGTTTAGTTCTCCTAGGCACATTATTATATCTCATAGTTCTAAACAATGCAAAGTAAACTCTGTTGGCTGCTGTTATCTGTTTTTGAACTTCAATCAATCCTTCTTTATTGCTAGTCAATGTCGTCCCTAGATATTTGAACTATCTACTTCCTCAAATACACTAATTCTCAAATTAGGTACAATTCTTATTCTCTGCCTATCTCTAGTTTGTATCATCCGTTTACTTTCTCCTTCATTAATCTGTAATCTCTTTCTAGCTGCTCCCTGTTCCATTTTCTTATATACTCCTTCAATCACTGTTAATGTACATCCCATTATATCCAGGTCATCTGCATATCCAACAATTTGTATACTCTTATGCAATAATGTTATTGTAACCTTATCTTGGTCTGCTTAACCACCCATTGAAGAACAATATTAAAAAGCATGGGTGCTAGACCATCTCCTTGCCTCAGCCCAGTATTAATACTAAATATGTCCATTTTACCCCTGCAGATTTTCACTTGGGCTATGGAATCTGCTCTCACCATCTTATCAACTCTAATTATCTTTGGATGGATCCCTTGCTGAACGTGATTCTATATAGCTCCTGTCTATTAATACTATCATACGCTGTTCTGAAGTCTATAAACAGATGGTATAAATCTATGTTGTACTCCCAGAAATTTTCTGATATTCCTTTACATGTTAGTGTAAAAAAATAATACCTAAGTTTGGGATATATTACCACCATTTTCAGCAACTTCAAAAGTACACTATTTATATATGTAAATACTTTATATACCCAGTAATCGGAAGCTTTCACGGCCGGAGTCAGACTTATAACTAGAAGTTTCTTCTGGGCTTAGGAGCCATGGTCTGTTGGAGCTAAGGAGTCCAAACGTTTCATCCCCAACTGCAGAGGACATCTTCAGTGGCGTGGTCTGAGTCTTCTGGGCGAAGGTCCTGGCACGATTGAAAAGCCAGCTGGAGGTGTTATATTTATATATATTTACTGCTCGAAGGGGATTGGTTCGGCTGGAGCAGAGGGGTTGTACTCGTAGGGCAGGGCATCTTCGTACGTAATCTAGCGTGGTAGTATGGTATTGAAGATAGACAGATGTTTCATTGTATTGGATAGTGTGTTCACCGTCTGCCCACATAGCATGTTCTGCGACCGCAGACTTGTCCGGATGACCCAGACGGCAGCATCTCTTGTGTTCGGAGATCCGTGTGTTGACGCTTCATTGCTCCAACAGACCATGGCTCCTAAGCCCGGAAGAAACTTCTAGTTATAAGACCTTATATACTGTACAGAGTAATGTTATAACTCTGTAATTCTGACACTCTAATTTTTCCCTTTTTTGTATATAGGATAAATTATTCCTATTTTTCATTCATCTGCTTCTTCCGCCATATCTGTTCAACCAACTTATATATTGTCAACACCATAGTTTTCCCTCCTGCTTTAATTAATTCTGCTGGTATATTATCCATACCGGGACCTTTCCATAGCATCTATTGCTATGGATATATCCTTCTCATCTGGTGGTTCTAATGCCACTTCCATCAATTTCCATTTCAGGGGCATTATCTTCCTTTAAGTTATCGTTTTCTGATGTATTTAACAGCAATTGGAAGTACTCTTTCCATTTTTCTAAAATCCCTTGAGATATTCCTATTATCTCTGTCCTTCTTCTTATCATATCTGTTCTGGGAACATATTCTTTTCCATTATAATTTATTTCCTTATAAGCACATTTAAGATTATTTTCTTTAAAATTATTCTCCATCTCTGTAATTCTCCTGTTTCATGCTTCTTTTTTCTTCCATCTACATATTTAATGAACCTCTCTGCGCTTATTTTGATATTCTATGTATTTACTCCTTGTAGGGTATCCAAGATACCTCTTGCACGCCTTATTTCTCTCTTTTAATACACCTGAGCACTCTCCATCAAACCATTTTCCAAGGTCTTTTCTTTATATCCAATCTTCATTAGCCTTCTTACAGATCATTTTCCATTCTTCCGAGCATGTCTCTTCCTCTTCCTCAAACCTTTCTCTCCTATCCTCATATTCAGATTCAACTACCCTCTGAAACTTAGTTCTCCTATCCTCTTCCTTTAATGCTGCCACATTTATTCCAGGCTGCCTTTCTGATTTCTGTGTGGGCATGTTATTAATTCTACATAAATACTTGGCCTTTAATAGATGATGATCCAAATCACAATCTGCTCCTCTGTAAGATCTAACATCCTGTATTCCCTAGCTCTTCTTTTATCTAATAATATATGGTCAATCTGATTAGTGGTAGTGCCATCTGGGGATCTCCAGGTTTGTTTATAAATGTCTTTGTATATAAATTGAGTTGAGCTTATAATCATGTTTTTGCTCTCTGCCAAATCTATTATTCTTCTACCATTATCATCAGGCAAATCATGTAGGCTGTTCTTCCCCACCGTACCTCTAAACTCATCTTCTTTTTCTATTTTTGCATTAAAAGATCCCTTAAAATTACTTTTACTTCATTAGAAGTAGAGTTTCCAGCACCCTTTCCACCGCCTGTGGTACCTCAGCAATAAAAACAGGCATTTCTTGGGGTTCTTTCTTTTCTGTCGGTGCCTATACATTTATCATTGCCATATTATAAAACTTTATCTTCAATCTCACCACCTATGGTGCCTCAGTAGTTAAAACAGGAGTTAAATACCATTAAAAAAAAAAAACCCTCAATCTCAACACTCATACCCTTTCATTGATAGGCTTAAACTCCCTTATACTACTTTTAAACTTGGAATCTATATAAATGCCACTCCCACTATGTAAGATGGAGTATCCCTAATATCCTAGATCCCACTTCCCTGCCATCTGATTTCTTGAACAGCTGTTATAGATACATTATACCTCTTAAGCTACGTGAAGATGGTTGTACAGCTCCAAATCTATATAAAGTTCTGACATTCCATGTACCAAACTCAAAAACCACATTTCATCACTTAAGTTATTGCCTATAATCCTTCCCATTCTGAGGGGCCAATCCAGGCTTTTCTACAGTACATTTTTTACAGATGTTAGGACGTCAGCCCTACAATCTAATCCCCATCCTGGAGAACCAGGCTACCATATTTTAACTCCTGGTAGCAGGGTTGCCCATTTACACCCCCAGGCACTGGGTACCCATTTTAGTCTCTACTTAAAACATGCATGAGTAGCAGTGGGGCTATTCTTTATACTGGGCTGCCACATGGGCAAAAAACCAATAACAACGTTTAATTATTAAGAGGTCTTGGAATTTGTACAAATTCAAAAAGAAATTGTCTGAATATTTATGTGTCTTATTGACAGTGAAGCACTGTAGCATTCCAAACTGAATTTTTTCAAATGTTGACACTAACTTCACTTATACAGTTTTTAATCAGGACATGTTGTTGTGGGAACCTTCAGCTGTTGACTGACTGTGTTATTAAACCTCATATCAACATTTGAAAATATTCAATTTGGAATACCTCATTGAAATATGAATTAACCTATTCAATTCTAGCATATACCTGATTGGTTAATTTTATAATCCTTACCAACTACTTTTAAGATTTAAGATTGTATTTATACTAGTTAACTGCTTAGCCATTGTAAAGAACAATCCCTCCTTAGAGCTGCCAGCTCATTAGGACATTCTATATATAGAACGTGCAAAAAAAAAAAAAAAAATGTATACACATTTCAAGCAAAGAAAAAACTGTGTTAACATTACATAACTGAATTCACACAAACAGAAAATGATGAGTACTAATCATCTTAGACTTTTACAGTTACAACGTTGCTCAAAATGCCCACCTATGGCATCGATACACTGAGTCCATTGAACTACGTATTGAATAATGCTTGCAAAAGTGTCCTCAGATATTGCAGAACGTGCCATTTCTATTTCTTCCCAAAGTGGTGCCGTGTAGCTGGTTTTCTATGGTATACAATATCCTTAAGAATAACCCATAGGTATATCCAAATAACATTCTGTTCTGTACATATATCTCCATTGCCTTTGAACTTCAACAACATACTCGGTTTTAAAATACACTTCAAAATTGCTTTCTGCTGTTCAAACGATAATCTCAGCTCTATTTTGTTGTAGCAGTGCTAGCATAACGTAATGTCAGTCACATCTGTTTACAGAACATCATACAATAATTTGACTTCATTTTTTCATTGTCGATTTACCTGTCATGTAGCAATGCTATCATAATATGTGTGAGTAGCATCAGTTTACAGGACATCATACTACACATTATTGTTTTTCGGTCCAACTTTGAAATATATTAAATAGATATCTGCTGTGAAAGTATGTATACATTTTAGCACCCTTGGTATAAATAAATAAATGAATATCCTAAACTTAGGTATTCTTTTTTACACTAAACTCCACATTACTTACATAAAAGTAAGACGTGTTTCTGGAGAATCTCTCCCATCTTCAGTTGCTCACCAAACCGCTGTTACTCGAAATGATGGCTGGACATCTGGATGTTTCTGTGGTGCCCTTTGTTGGTTGAAGTAAGAAATTGCTGGGTTCATCCATAGGAGGAAACTCGAAATTCATTAGGTTTTCTCCATTTTTTAATATGGGAATTTTTTCCCAAGTGGATAACTCCAATGGGTTGTGAAGGTGTTTCAGCAGTTTAATTCCCAGTTTTATTTCATGGTTCTTGATCCAAGAGTGAGCTGCTACTGCTGATTTATTCACCTGCTTAAACCGAAAAGTCCTAAAATGTTCTTTCCTCCAAATGTCCAAACTTCTCTTTGTTTTGCTTATGTAGCTCTGCTCACAATCTGCAGATTTTATTTTGTAAATTCCTGATTTCTGTTCTGTTGATATGGAGTCTTTTACTGTGCAATCTAATAAATTCTTGATGTTGTATCTGTTCTTTGGGGCTAACATTATCCCATGTTCTTTGAAAATTTTTTTGAATTTGTTGTGGTAAATTGGATGGTAGGTGAAACTTTTGAATTTGTATTCTTGTTTTGTGTTTTTCAGTGTGGAAACTTTCCTTATCCCTTTTTGTCTTTTAGATTTATTGTTGATTTTTATCACTGTGTCTTTGTTGAAACCATTGATTGTAGCTGTTTTATTATTTGTTTGTATTCTATTTTGTACTGTGCTTCTGCGAATGGAATATTCATCAATCTGTGTGCCAAACTGTGAAATACTGCATACTTATGTGGAATGGGATTATAACTCTCATTTTTATGTAGTTTTCTGTATGTGCTTCTTTTCTGTAAATTCCAAAATTCAAACAATCTGCATTTCTTATAATTTTTAAATCTAGAAATGGTAGCCAACCATTTCTTTCTTCTTCTATGGTAAATTGTATAGATTCATGTTACAAATTAAGAAGTTTCAGAACATCTATTGAGTGTTTCTTCTGTATTATTGCAAAAAGGTCATCCCCATACCTATACCATGAATTAAAAATTAAAGGGAAGGCTTTTGTGATATGTGTTTCAAATGAACTCATGAATAACTGCTAGAAAAGGCAACTAAGGGTTTCCCATAGTCAGGCCTGAAATTTGTTGGTAATAAATCTTCTATTTCTGAATAGAAATAGAAGATTTCTATTCACAGAAACATCTGGGTGTCCAGCCATCGTTTCGAGTAATGGTGGTTCGGTGAGTAACTGAATATGGGAGGGATTCTCCCGAAACACGTGTTACTTTTATTTAAGTGGAGTTTAGTGTAAAAAATGAATACCTAAATTTAGTATATATTACCACTCCATTGTCAACAGTTTCGTAAGTACAATATTTAAATAAATGAATGCTTAATTTCTGCATAGAAAAAATGTTCAAGCAATATGTCATAAATAAAAGTATTTTCCAATTATCTAACAAAATTGGTTATCCAGCACTGACTTTGTCCTATATGAGAAATTTCATTCTATACCTAGAATTTTCCTATGAATAAGCAATTTATAATGCATTTTCACATTAAAATATGATAAATACTTCTTGTATTAACAATGCTCTGTACAAAACCTGCACATACATACATACATACACACACACACACACACACACGTAATGTATGGTGATTAATTATACTATGCAATTTACATAATTTTAAAAAATTTCCACTAACAATCTATGTATTGCAAACATTGACATGTTCAAAGGACTTCTATACACCAGCCCTTGGAATGCAATTTTTTTATGTTCTGCTGAGGTATCCATTCAATATTTTCAAAATTGTAATACTTTGATAAATTTTATTTGTTGCATTTTTTTGATGCTGAATTCACTGGGCAACAAAAAAATAATTTTTGAATGTTTCGAGCACTTCGTGAGGCAATTCCTACTAATTTTGGGTTGAGAAAATCAAATATGACAATGAAAAATTTTTATTAGCTCTAGTTTCTATGATATACACAAGGTGGATGTATTACATATTAACGGATTGAGAGAAAAGGATACATTTTAATTACATACATGCTAACAACAATGAAAGTGCATTTGATTTTTTTAACTGGTAATTACATGCTAAGAGTTCTAAATTGCTGGAAAAATACTTCGCAGATAGTCGTGTCTGAAGAGAATCATGTGGTGGCCTATTGACTTCGTTGTCTTTTATCTTGCCTCTTGTGATGGAGTTCTGCAGAATCGCTATACAAAGACCAAAAGTAATCCGCAAGCATTACTTCATTCCAACGGCCCTGATATCTTTGTTCCATAACAGAAATGTCCTGATGGAATCTCTCCCCATGTTCATCACTAACAGCTCCACAACTAGGAGGGAAAAAGTCTAGGTGGGAGTGGAGAAAATGGATCTTAAGGGACATGTTGCATCCAAGGTTACGGTATTTTTGCAGGACCACTGTCACCAAATGCTTGTAGTTGTCATCTCTTTTGTTGCCTAAAAATTCATGAACAACAGCCTTGAAAGCTTCCCAAGCTTCCTTTTCTTTCCCCTCCAAAACTTGGTCAAATGCAGGATCCTTTAGAAGTTCTCTTATTTGTGGTCTGACAAAAATGCCTTCCTTAACTTTTGCATCACTTAATTTCGAAAATTTCTCTCTGATGTACTTAAAGGCCCGTCCTTCTCGGTTCATAGCTTTGGCAAAGTTTTTCATCAAACCCAGCTTGATATGCAGGGGTGGAAGAAGAACGTCTTTTGGGTCCACAAGAGGCTTAGCAGTCTTTACAAGAGGCATCAGATTGCGTTTCTGTGAGGAAAATGTTATTTCACCACAAATATAACAAAAGTTATTCACCATATTTACACATTTTCGTGGCATTTTTACAAATTTTACACTAAAAAAGACTCGCGAACCAGAAATTTTGCATTAATTTGAGTAGAAACTACATGTAATTCACAGTCACAGCAACAGTATCTATGTTTATGACTTACAAACAGCTGGAGAGCATTTGTGTTTTGTTATTTGACAGGTGTGCCAACTCCCAAAAAAATCCCCCAAATTTAAAATCTTCATTCTAAAAAATGAAATGTCACTTTATCTTCAAAACAAGAGCTAATCTATCATTTTTATGGTGATTTTTGAATTCAGCAGATGGAAATACATGTAAATTCACTATTTTTAAGCCCGAAACATTTTCATTGTTGCCCAGTGTTATTATTTGAAGCAATTTTTTGTAAAGCAACTCAAAAATTCACAAAAGGACAGTATTATTAAATTTTTATTACATTATTCCAAGGCAAAACATACTTTGAATCTTGCAGTCATTTGAAATGTTCTCAGATGACCCACAGATTGTAACAATACTTCCAAACAATTACCAAATCAAAATTCACCATCTTCCATAGAAACAACTGTGTGCTAATGGTTCACTCAGTGAAGGATTATAGTAGGGATTATGACAAATATCGAACAGCCTATGGTAATTAAATTCTTTGCAAAGAAGGGTATGACTGCTTTACAAATACTCTAGGGGTCTCTGTACCATAATTTTTGACTGATTCCATGTGGACTACTTAGTTTAAATGCATTTATGAAGACTTGGAAGATGATGTGCTCAGCAATGGTCAACATCTATCACTATTTTGAAAAATATCCAAAAAATGCAACATGTTACTGGAGGATAGCCAACTAAAAATGTTCAAAATTGCCAAATCTTAATGCATTTTAGGCAACCAGGTATTTCAAATTTAGATATAGGAATTATGTATGGAAAAAGTATCTGCAGGATAGATGCTGTAGCTGCTCACACCTGACCAAAAATGAATCAGAATGTAAATCTCTGGACAAAGTTTGGTATAAACATTTTACTTATGAAGCTGTTGAAAGAAAGTTTGGTATGTTTTTCAGAAAGACCGAATTGATTTTATCCATTGATTTATGACCAATGATGAAATGTGTGTACTACTACACACTAGAGACAAAATAATGGAAGATCACGAGTCTTTCACTGCCAGAGAAGGCAAAATGTGTAAAGTCAGCCAGAAAAATGTTTATGGCAACTGTTTTTTGATGCTACAGGTATCTTAATTATTATATTCTTACTGAAAAATTAATTACTGCAGCTTACTATGCAGTCTTTTAGACAATTAAAGGCAAAAATATGCCAGAAAAGACTAGGTTTATAAAAGACGAAATTATTTTTGTATCAAGACACTGTTTTCCTTCACATGTGCGATTGCAATGACAAAAATCAAAGTATTGGACTATTATTGCTCAATCTACCTTAATTCCCATATTTGGATTTCTGTATCTTCTCAAAACTGAGAAATTTTCATCCATTGAAGAACTAAAATCTTCACTTGACAAGTATTTTGCAGGCTTGGGGATTCTGAATCCCATATTCTAAGCTAAAGGCTTTAGAATATGCTAGATAAAGTATATTAGTCATGGAGAATAAATTAAGAAATAATAATTTCAAAAGAGTCAGCTTTTATTTTGTGCTTGATTATGAAAACTTTTGATATAACCACCGTGGTATGTATATGATATGCAACTAGGGCTAAATGTACAACTGCTTCGGGTTAGTTTAAATCTTTTATTACAGAAGAATCTGTTAATACAAAAAATAATCTATATTTGGAAATCTTTCTTCAATTGTACATAAGTGTTATTTCCTTTAATTTAATTGATATAAAGTTATTTCCTTTTTACTATTTCCACTAGACCTAAATTGATGATGCAAGTCTCTTGTGGTTTGCCGTTAGAGAAAGAGACCCTATTTCTAAACTTTGGAATGCATTCTTTTATTTGGTAACTTTCCTTGCAAATGAACAAAGGGTTTCAAGAACATTTATATAATTTTACAGCAGTCAAAGAACGCTCAGTGATATGAAAATATATTAGATCTTGAACCCAGTGCATTGCTTATTTTCTTTTTACATATTTTTATACTAAAACCAGAGAAAGTAGGAAAAATATCCATAAAAAGTGTCAAATATCACATTAGTGGCATAATGATATTCATAAATTAGCCCAGTCAATGGATCTGACTGAACTAATTACATCATTTAGAATATGATGATGTTAACAGTAATTCTATTTTAGCACTCTTATTTTTTTAACTGATTTAACACATGACATTATAGAACTGGCAGATAAGTGCAAGAGCAATCACTGATTTCACTTGCATTTCAATGACTGCAACCCAATTTTGAAAAAAAAAATAAAAAAAAAGAAGAAAAGAATAGAAAGTGGCCACCTAAAGACTGCTGTTAGAGTATGGAATGAAGCTGTTTAAGTTTTTTTGTGCATAATGCAATCTATACAATGCAGCATATAGTTTTCTTTTGTTAATGGCGTACCTTGACAGCATGAGGGAACATGGCTGGCAATTTGGTGTTCATGTAGTAGGAACTAGTAAGATGTTGCAGACAACCCAGCTTCCCATAGAGTCCATATTTTTTCTCATCATCAGGTCTAAGGCTGTTATTTTTTCTCAGTATGTGATAAATCTAAAAAATTACAGTAAATATATATATTCTGTGGAAGCAATTTCCAATGTACCTTCTCCTAGAATCCCCATCAATATTTACTTGAAAGAAAAACCAAAATTGTGTTAAACAACTGCCATCTACATTTTGCATTGTTTATATTTTTATAAGGAAGTATTTTGATTTAAAAAGCAGTTAAATAAAAAGCCCTAAGAGATATGATGCTGACAATAACCACCATCACCCCTGCTGTTAGTCGCAATTGGCATATGACTAAGTTTTAGCAATTATCTAGAATTTGGCCACAGGATAATTTAGCTAGTCTCAGAACAAGTCAAAGAGCAAAAAGTGCTAATAGTTTCACTATTAATTCAATTTGGAATCGAATACAGTGAAACATGCATTAATAATCTCTTCCGAGTCAAAATATTTAGAACACTCTTTATGGTTTCACTTACATGAGATTTACCCAGGGCATACTTTGTGAAATAATTGTTCATATCTTCAGCTGTTAAGCATCTGTTGGATCATTCATAGAAGTTGGGTAGGTAGATATCCAGGATAGTCTGAATTTATGTAAAAACATGAGAAAAACTTTATGAATGTTCACATCCCTGAAGCAGACAGTACTTTATTCAAGTTTATCACAAGACCACCAGTCAATCCAGATACCTACCTACCCAAATTCTACGAATGATCCAACAGCTGAAGATGTGGACAAATGTTCCATAAAACATGTCTTGGGTAAATTTCATATAAGCAAAACCATAAAGAGATCTCCATTTAGCATCTCTAGACCATAAAGAGTATTCTAATATTTCAACTCAGAAGGGATTATTAATGCAAGATTCACTGAGTTAGATTCCAAATTGAATTAATATTGCGACACAGCATGTTGGGTAGCTGGGAGAAACTGGGTTTTAAAGCATGCCTATGATTGTTCATATGGAGTGAAACAACAATAGAATTTAAACCTATATAAATGCTTTGCAAAGCTTACAAGATAATATATATAAGAAAAATAAAAATAAAGCAACACTATCAACAATGTAACAAATTAACAGTAATTATGATAGTAGAAAAAGATAAAATACAAAGAAAAAGTCATACTTGAGATCGCTATATTTCAGACTAGTGGAGTCCTTCTATGGCAAGAAGACAAGTGCGGTGATAAAAGAAAATATTGAGTATCGAAGGTAAAGTTATGCATGGAAACAGATGAAACTAGAAATGAGAGTGTGGAGGGGGAAAAAAAATTAATATGTAAGATTTAAAACAGGTGGTATACGCGCTTTATGTAAAAATATAGCTGCCATTTCTCTATCTCTGAGTAAACTTTCACAGCATTGTGTAGGTAACGCATCAATAAGTGTTAGATTAAAAGCATCATCAAAATCCTTACAGTGAGATAAGGCATGTTGGGCAACCGGCAAGGGAGACTTGGTTTTAACAGAATGTCTATGATTGTTCATACGTAGTGAAACAACAGTAGAAGTTAAACCAATATAAAATGCTTTGTAAAGCTTACAAGATAACAAATATATGACGTTCTTGGAGGAACAAGTAACAAATGAAGAAATGTTACAATCTCTGGATAAATTAGGGCTGTGGAATGAATGGCAAGGCATAATTAGCACACAGGTTTTACATTTAGGGCGTGGCAAGGATATGAGCCAGCAAAGGGACGTGGTAAATTCGGAGGAGATAGGTTTCGGCAAAATATACTTTTAAGGTTAGGGGATGTTCTAAAGGTAAGGCGGGGTAAAAATTTAGAAAAATCATTTAACGATGAGTGCATTAACAAAGTATCATGACATTCTTTCAAAATAGGTCTGATGCTTTCAATTCCAGGCACGTAAGTGGTAACAAGGTTAATGAAGTTTTTGTTAGAAGTTTTAGGTTTGCATTGGAAAATTTTGTGCGCTGGGATTATACGGGATTTTAAAAGAGAGAAAGGATAATTTTGGTCTTGGAACTTTTGAGCTAAGTTTTTAATATACTTGTCAAGAGATAAAAAGTTGTAACAAAGACGATGACCATGGATTGAAAGAGAAAAAGAAATAGATCTTTTGATATGCAAGGGATGACAGCTATCAAAATGAAGATACTGTTGTAAATTGGTAGGCTTAATGTGCACAGATGCAAGAAAACAGCCATTATATAAAGAAATATCAATATCTAGGAACATAGCAGCATTACGAGAGACAGAAGAAGTGAACTTAACTGAAAATTTGGAGTTAAGATTAGTAAGGAACTCATCGAGAGATTCTGAGCCATGAGTCCAAAGCACGAATATATCATCAATATATCTCAGCCATAATAATGGTACCAAAGGTTCTGACTTAAGCAAAATTCCTCCTCTAAGCCAGTCATAAAAAGATTGCCATAAGACAGTGCCATTTTGGTGCCCATCGCAGTACCTTTAATTTGTAGATAATATTTATTATCAAAACTAAAAGCATTGCGAGTAAGAACCAGATAAGCAAGATGACAAATGAAATCTGTGGATGGGGTATGAGGAGGTGCTCGAGAGTCCAAGTAATATCTAACAACAGCTAATCCTTCATGACGAGGAATGTTAGTATAGAGTGACGTCACATCAATAGTGGCCAGAAGTATATTAGAATGTGCCAAAGGGTCAACTTTCTTTAGTAAACTCAAAAAATGGAAGGAATCTTTGATATAGGGTGGCCTAGACATAACAAATGGCTGTAACCAACAATCTACTAGAGCGGAAATACGTTCAGTGGGGGAATCGTAGCTGGCTACTATTGGCCGGCCTGGACAGTTCTTTTTATGAATTTTAGGGAGAAAATATATGGCGGGAGTACGAGGGACATGAGGAGTAAGTATAGTGATATTTTGGGAACTAAGTCCTTCAGCAGTACCAGTAGATGCAATAAAAGAAGCTATTTCTTCATTAAACAGAACTGTAGGGTCGGAAGACAATAGTTTATAATAAGTGACATCTTCAAGCTGTCGGTAAGCTTCAGGATTGTAAGAAGAAATGTCTTGTTGTACTACTGAGGACCCTTAATTGGCTGGAAGAATAATAATATCAGGATTATTAGATAACCTTTTAAGTGCTGATTTCTCATGCAAAGTTAGGTTATCTTTCGGAGTGATCTTATCTAGAAATTTGGAATCACTAATCGAAGTTAAAAATTGGTTAATAAACATTTCTAAAGGATGGCTAGAAGGTAAAGAAGGAGGTTCAAATTTGGAGGGAGGACGAAACTTGAGAAGGCAAGGAGTAACATTTGAAGTAGGCTGAGAAGATTTAGTATGACAATAGTAACGCCATCTTAAATTACGGCAAAATTTAATGCCAGCAGAAACAAATTTAAGGCGATTAAATTTGGGAGTTGGGGCAAAAGATAATCCTTTTTGCAAAAGCAATGTATCAGCATCAGAAAGTGAAATAGAAGATAAATTAACAAGCGCACTATTAATAGTAGGAGAAGTACAAGGGGTACATTTGCTATTGGGATGCTGGTATGAAATACCAGAATAAAATTTAGATGGATGGGGTAAATTGAAATGGAACCCAAGTCAGGAGCTGACACTACTAGAGGCGGGGAAAAGTTTTGGAAGAAAGACGCGGTAAACGGAATAGGAATACTTGCTCTTAAATATTGTAAATATAACCGTGATAGTTTAAGAAGATGTTTCTGATTCAGAGAATATAATAATTTATTCGCACTCATCAAGATACTATTAACAGTAGTAATATATTTAGGAGAACATGCCAAAATAATTTTGATAAAACTAATTAATTTAGACAAATGAAATTGCTGCAAATATTGACAATTATTGAGGATCATCCGTAGAAATTGCTGGGAGATATGGTGCCTAAATAAGTGAAATTGATTATGAGTGCTAGGAGCTATAGCGGACAATGGCAATTGAATTAATATTCCATTAGGACAAACACCAGTAATAGCACAATAAGAAAGAAAACCAACATGCCCTGTATATTTAGCTAATTACTAAATATACAGGGCATGTTGGTTATATATATATATATATATATATATCTGTGTGTGTGTATATACATACATATAAAACATTCTTAGAAAACAGCAAATGAGGAAATTTTAATTTCTGATACCGCATAATTAGTTCACAGGTTTTACATTTAGGGTGTAGGCAAAGATATGAGCCTGTGAAGGGATGAAGTAGTTTGGAAGGAGGTAGGTTGCAGCAAAATATACTTTTAAAGTTAGGGAGGTGTTCTAAAAGTAAGGCAGGGTAGTACAAATTTAGAAAAATCACTTAAAATTGAATGCATTAATAAAGTATCATGACATTCTTTCAAAACAGGTCTGATGCTCTCAATTCCAGACACGTAAATAGTAACAAAGCTAATGAAGCTCTTACTGGAAGTTTTAGATTTGCATTGGAATTTTTTAAGCACTGGAATGATTGAATGTTGATATAGAACATTTTATTTGTTTTTGTTTCCTTTTAAAGGTGTAGAAGAATCTGTTCATTGTGGTTTAACATTACTCAAATTAACATTATTTTATTTTTCTCCACTTATATGTTCTGTTGTGCCATATTTAGTTTGAATTAACAGACTATCTTGATTTCTTTTAGGGCACATTCTACTAACATAATGGTGATAGCACTGGATTTACATTTTGAAGCAGCAAGATTCAAGTTGCAATGAGTGGAGTATATTTTTTATTTATGATAATTGCATGGAAACCACTATCAAATAATCCTAATCTAATTATTCTTCCAGCTGATAAAGGATTCTCGGTAGTAATACAGGATATTTCCTCTTACAAAGTTGAAGCTTACCAACAGCTTGATGTCATTTATTATGAACTATTGTCATTCAGCCCTACAGTCAAATTTAATCAAGATAAGTGTATGACTTCATTTATTTCTTCTTCTGCATCTGCATAAAGATTTAGTTCAGAAGACATCACTGTACTTACTACTTTTTTTTTTTTGAATGGTGTTTAATGTCTGTTTTTACTACAGAGGCACCACAGGTGGAACTTACTCCTAATGCACCTTGTACTCTCACCATACATTTTCTTCCTAAAATTCATAAAAAGAACTGTGCAGGCCACCCAATAGTAGTGAATTTTAATTCTCTCCACTGAATGCATTTCTACCCTAATAAATTTTTCGTTACAATAATCTGTCATGTCTAGGCCATCTTATATCAAAAGATTCCTACTGTTTTTTGAGCATGAGTATCTTAAGAAAGTTTATCCAAATATACTTCTGGCCACTATTGATGTGACGTCATTTTATACATTGAAACATTACCAGCTGTTAGACATTTCTTGGACTTTCGAGCACATCCTCACATCCATATATTTCATTTGTCATCTAACTCACAATACATTTAGTTTTGATAATAAATATTATCTAAAAATTAAAGAAACTCAATGAACACCAGAATGGCACCATATTATACCCATTTTTTTATGGCTTGCTTAGAGGAGAAATCTCTGTCAGAATCTCTTGCACCATTATTATGGTTGATATATATTAATAATATATTCGTGCTTTGGACCCATGGCTCAGAATCTCTTGATCCTTACCAATCTTAACTCTAAATTTTCAGTTAAGTTCAGTTCTTCCATCTTTTACAATGCTGATACATACCTAGATATTGGTATCTCTTTATGCAGTGACTCTTGTCTTATGTCCATGCATATTGGGGCACCAATTTATAACAATATCTTCATTTTGATACCAGTCGTCCCTTGCATACCAAAAGATCTATTCCTTTTTTTCTTCAACCCATGGCCCCTGTCTCTGTACCAGCTTTTCATCTCTTGGTACCTATATTAAAATCTTAGCTCAATAGTTCCACCACCAAAAATATTCATCCTATCTTTTATAATCCCATATCATCTCAATCCACAGAAAGTTCCAATGCAAACCTAAAACTTCAAATAGGAAATCCATTAACCTTATTATTATTTACATGCCTGGAATTGAAATCTAATTTGAAGCAATGTCATGACACTTTATTAATGCATTCATCTATAAGTGATTTTTCCAAACTTGTACTCAGCTTTACTTATAAAACACTCCCTAAACTTATAAGTATATTTTGCTGTAACCTACCTCCTTCCAAATTAACCTCATCTGGTTGCAGGTTCTGCCCTAAATGCAAAACCTATGCACTAATTATGCCACATCCCCCTTTTATCCATAGAATTTAATATTACTTCATTTGCTAACTATGCTTCTAAGAATATTATATATATATCTTATGTTGTAAGCTTTCCAAAGTAATTTATATTGGTTTAACTTCTACTGTTGTTTTGCTCTATATGAACAATCATACATGGTATAAAATATAGTGAACTTTTGTAACAGTGGTGTAAATTATTAACATTTAAGAGAAATTGAGTCGAAATAGTAACATACACACCACTAAAATTGAATTAAATGGAAGACTAGTTTCGGGAGCCATCGCTCCTATCATCAGTTCCTGGTCGACTGCCAGCCTCGCTGTTTGTGATAGATCGATTCGTCTCTGGTGGAGGTTTGATGAACTTTTGTATTAGTACATCACTTGGCGGGATTTCGAAATTAAAAACTTTCTCCTTATTCTTCCAAATATAGATATTTTCCCAGACTGTAAGTTCAGTTTTTCCTTTAATATATTTAAGTAATTTGGGGTTTTTATTAATGTTATGTTGTTCTTTCCAAAAATGCCAAGCTACCACCGATTTTTCTTCTTGTTTTTGATTTATATTCCTAATGTGTTCTTTGACTCTTGTTTTTATGTTTCTTTTGGTCTTTCCAATATAAACTTTATCACAATCATTGCAGTTCATCTGATATATTCCTGATTTATCTTCATCTTGTAGGCTATCTTCTTTTTGTTTTGAGTTAAGGATATTTTTAATGGAATAATTATTTTTTGGAGCCAGAACAATGTTGTATCTTTTAAAAATCTTTTGAAATTTATGAAAGGTTGATGGATGGTATGTGAATTTTTGTATGTCCTGTTTTTTTCTTTGATAGGAGTAAGTGTAGTGTTGTCTCTAATTTTCTTTTTCTTCTCTCTGTCTATTTTCTTGTGTACAACTTCTTGTTTGAAGCCATTCTCTGTAGCTATATCTATTATATTATTCATTTCTAGTTTATATTCCTCCTTGTTCATTGGAATATTAACCAGTCTGTATGCAAGACTATTTAAAACTGCATGTTTATGGGGAACTGGATTAAAACTGTTACATTTAATGTAGTTATCTATGTGTGTAGGTTTTCTGTATATGCCAAAATTTAGGTGATTTTCTTTTCTAATTATCTTAATATCCAAGAAAGGTAACTGTTCATTGCATTCTCTCTCCATGGTGAATTTAACTGTTTTTTCCTGTAAGTTAAGCAACTTTAGTGCATCATCCAAGTGTCTTTCTGGTACTATTGCAAAAATATCATCAACATAACGGTACCAAGTCTTAAATATCCAAGGGAAACTATTTATTATTCTAGTTTCCAATGCACTCATGAAAATGTCTGCCAATATTGGTGATAGTGGGCTACCCATTGTCAGACCAAAATTTTGTTTGTAATATTTGTTATTGAATGTAAAGTAATTTTGTTCTAGACATAAGTTGATTAATATGATGTATTCTTGGATATCTTTTGTGGTTATTCCTACTTTTTGTAACCACTTTTTTATCAGAGAGTATAAATTTAGTGTAGGAATACTTGGAAACAGTGCTGTAACATCAAATGAAACTAAGGTATCTGTTTTTTCTATTTTTATGCCTTTAATTTTTTGAATAAGATCTAATGAGTTTTTTATACTAAGAGATTCAAATCTTGGAAAAGTAGAAAGTTTGTAAGTCAACCATTTTGCTAGTTTATAGGTTGGAGCATCTATGTTATTTAAGATAGGTCTCATAGTTTTCCCTGGCTTGTGTACTTTATATATCCTTAACTCAAAACAAAAAGAAGATAGCCTACAAGATGAAGATAAATCAGGAATATATCAGATGAACTGCAATGATTGTGATAAAGTTTATATTGGAAAGACCAAAAGAAACATAAAAACAAGAGCCAAAGAACACATTAGGAATATAAATCAAAAACAAGAAGAAAAATCGGCGGTAGCTTGGCACTTTTGGAAAGAACAACATAACATTAATAAAAACCCCAAATTACTTAAATATATTAAAGGAAAAACTGAACTTACAGTCTGGGAAAATATCTATATTTCGAAGAATAAGGAGAAAGTTTTTAATTTCGAAATCCCGCCAAGTGATGTACTAATACAAAAGTTCATCAAACCTCCACCAGAGATGAATCGATCTATCACAAACAGCGAGGCCGGCAGTCGACCAGGAACTGATGATAGGAGCAATGGCTCCTGAAACTAGTCTTCCATTTAATTCAATTTTAGTGGTGTGTATGTTACTATTTCGACTCAATTTCTCTTAAATGTTAATCATACATGGTGTTCTGTTAAAACCAAGTCTCTCTTGCTGGTTGCCCAATATGCCCTGTCTCACTGTAAGGATTATGATGATGCTTTTAATGTAACATTTATTGATGTGTTACCAACTCATGTCCCTGAAAACCTCAGAGATACAGAAATGACAGCTATATTTTTGCACAAAGCAGGTACACCACTAGGTTTAAATCTTATGTGCTAATATTATCCTTTTATTTCCCGCCCTCATTCTTAATATATTTTTCCTTCCCCTCCCTCCCTCCCTTTCTTCTTGTTGTTTGTTTTATCTGTTTCTATGTATAATGTTATCTTTAAGATTCAATATTTATTTTTACCCCCTTCACGGCTTTCTGCCTTTGAAGAAGAATACAAGCAGTTCAAAATATAGTGGCATTTTGATGTGATATATATATATACTGGGTGATTCATCATGCTCGTACTTATGATAGAATCCATTTAGGATAATTTTTTTATTACAAACAATTGTTTTTCATATATATTTGTATTTTAATGAATGCTTCAATATATAAATGAGTGATAGAAACCTAATTAAAATTACTAATACAGAAAATATCAGTGTACATTAAAAAGTCTACATTCTGAAACCTACAGAAGTGTTTAACTTACATGTTCCAGAATACCAAAACTTTTTACAAGTAGTTCCCTTTGTGCCATTGCTATAACTCTTTCTCGTTCTTCTGCTTCATCTATTGAACCAGGTTCAAAGGAATTAAGAATGTACAGCTTATGCTTCACTCCTTGCTTTTTCAGATGCTTGAATATGGAAAGAAAATAAATTAAGAAAGCAAACAGGCTATGTCCCTACCTTCAAAACATTCTATAACTATTTTGAATTTTCTTATAGGGATTTGTATTTGCACAGAAGGATGATGGCTGCAAGGGAAAGTAAAATCATAGCTTAAAATAATTTTTACCTCCTGCTAAATGTACGTACAGGGTTCCATTAAATATATACTTACAACAAAATAAATTAACAGAATTTCAAATATATAAATCTGTATACATAATACAAGGGGTAAATATAATTATTTTCAATCTACACTAAGGGGGTCATAATAACAGGAACATAATACTGCAAATTTGACATTGACATTAAAATTATCAGAGATGATACTCTAAAGTAGTTAACTAATTTAGCTCTATATTCTGTTGAATATTATAGAATAAATAAGTTATTGATATATTGTAGATAAATGTATTATGTGAAAGTTGATTTGTACTGCCATTTGAATGTGCTATGTACAATGGTGGCTACTGACAATCAACTGAAATAATATATCAAATCATTTTAGTGTAAATTAAATTATTTTTTTTAATGATGCTATTTGTGCCTATGTACTTTGGGCAATTAAAGGAATTTAACTGAATAACATAAGAAAGGATAGGATAGATAGACAATATGAGAGTGATTCACAAGTTATGGCAATTATATTTACTTTGTTAAAAATGCGCAGCATTGAACATCCAATATACAGGTTTAAAAATGGTGACATACTTCTTAATTACTTATAACATGTGGATGCAGTGGTCTGGAATTTATTGTGCATGCTTTGGTGATAGTGGTATATGATGAAAGTAACTAAAATCAAACAACATTCTTTATCAAGATAGCAAATCTCCAGAGCATAGATGCATAAAAGTGTCTTATAGAGCTATGAGAAGTATTGTGTGTATTGTGTGACTGAGCTCTGCTGTATCAACATTGGTAGGATGAGTACAGGTTTCAAATGGAACAGAATACCTATATTGCAGCCACATGTATCATCTTACACAGGTGCATTGATAGCTATAATCAGTGTCTAATTGATGACAGATGCTTGACAGTAACAGAATTAAACACAAACCTAGGTGACTGCTTTGAAATATGTTTGCAGATCAACAGTTTGTCCTTATACTTTGTTGTTACCGCCATGGGTAGTCGAGGTCATTAAGGCGCAGACTCGTGAGCGGGAGGTCTTGGGTTTGATTCCCACCAGGACCGTCCTCCCTGGCTGGGGATTTTTCCAAGTTTTCCTCAGTCTTCATAAATGGCAAATGCTGAGCAGGTACCCTAAACTTAGTCCTGAAATGCTTCCTTCATTAAAAAATACCCTTTCCCAATTTATCATTTCATTTCATATATCATCAGTGTCTACCGCCTGTGCCACAGTAGTAAAAACGGGCATTAAACACTGTTAAAAAAAAACAAACAAAAAATACTTTGTTGCTAATGTTGCACACTGTACATAACAAAAGGTGAAAGTAAATTTCATAATTTTTTTTACTTTGCTTTCTTCCTACCAAAGATTCCTGCATCCCCATCATTATTGCTGACAACAACAAAAAGTACATACCCACATTTTCTCACACATATATTGGAATTCCAGAGTTGGCATATTTTTTAGAGAAAAAATAATTGTTATTACTTATTAATCAATCCTTATATATTATAAAATATATAAAACAATACAAACAAAACAATCACCATGTAAATTTCTCAATATTAAAATTATAAAGAGTTTACTGATTAGAGATTTCTTTTGATTTTAATATTTACAAAATATTTGAAAATATTATAATTTGATTAATCTTTTTAAAATAATGAGGATACATATTAAGATACAGATTTAGATATTTAAATTTTATATCTAACAAAAGAACTGTCAGGAAGCTCATATAAAACTTTCTCTTTAACTTAACATGGATATTGATAATAGATATGTTAAGTGCAAAATATTAGCTTTTCAAACAAGTAAAAAGAGTATGAAAACTTACTTAGAAGGTTCCATTTAGAAAGTATGGCACATATGGTGATAGCATTTGAACAACCTTCTTCCATGAACTATCTTCTCTTCCCTCTTTTCCTTCCTTTGCCTTTAACAGTAAAAGGCAAAGGGAGGAAAGTATTTTGCAGTAGGGAGATGGGATAGTAACCTTTCCACATCTTTCTTAAAGTTTTAATTTCACACTCTTTTATATTGATTGATACACTGTGGGTAATCACACTCTTTTAATTCATATGGGTATTTTGCACATATACTTGCACATAAATTCTACCAATATCTAAGTACATGCAAAGTTTGAGATAAGGTTTTAAGATTAGTTCCTTGTAAACAGTATCTACATAAGTCTTTATTCTTAATTAGTCAATTCAATTTAATACTCTTATGCTCATATTACTATTGAATTATACAGAACATGTTTCACCGGCCTTTGCCCACATCATCATCTGTGTGTCCACTGCCAGAATCATTGTTGGTTGGATGGACCTGTTGCAGCTCTCGTGGACATTTTATGACATTTTTGGATTAATTTGTCTTCTGTTGGGATCTCAAAGTTCATAACATTATCTTCATATTTTTTTATAAAAATTTTTCCCCCATATTCCTAACTCCAAGGGCCTATCTACTAATTTCAATAATTTGACTTCCATTTCTATATCATGTTTATCCTTCCAAAAGTGATGTGCTACAGCTGATTTATATATCTGATTGTACCTGATGTTTCTCCAGTGTTCCTTTAGCCTAATTTCAATACTTATTTTTGTTTTGCCAATACATACTTTGCTGCATTCCAAACAGTTTATTTTATATATTTCTTGTTTTTCCTCTCATCAGGTATCTATCATTATCACTGGAGTTTAGCAGATTATTTAGGCTTAATTTGTGCACTGGAGACAAGTAATCCCAAACTTTCATAGTATTTTCTGGAATTTTTTGGTGGCCCAAGGATGATAAGTAAATTTCTTGTGAATGGTAATTTCTTTTTTTGCTGATAATGTTGTAACCTGTTTAACCTCTTATCTTGTATGAATTTCTTGATTTTATTGTCTAGAATTTCATGGCCATACCGAATGATTTTTGCTATTTGTATTTTGTAAGAGTACTCTTTGCTGTATTCAAATCATTCATGGGTATGCTAACGAGTCTATGTGTAAGCTATTGAAAACTGCATGTTTGTGCACTGTAGGATTGAAGCCACTTGGCTTTATGTAATTTTCAGTCTGCAATCAGCATATCCTTTCTGTATATTACAAATTTCAAATTACTACCTGTTCTTATAATCTTTGAATCAAGGAAAGGAATCACCTTGTCTTGTTCTGTTTCAGAAGTGAATTTAATTTCCTTATCTGTAGGTTTACCAATTTCAAAGCATCATCCAAGTGTTTCTTATTAATCTAACAATGTGGAGAAATATATAGTAGATATGGAGGCGGCAATCAATGGGCTGAATAACAATGATAAGAACATCATTAGGAAACCGGAGTAGGAGATTGTGAATCATATTGCCAAAAGTAAGATTAACTTTACAGTGCAAAAGAATTGCTTAATAAATAATGGGTAGTATACAAAAAAGCAGATAAAAGGAAACAAAATTGTGATCATGGTCAAAATAGAATACAAGTCAAAGATAGAAGAATTTCTCAGTGGGAAAGAATACATGAAAATAAAAGTACGTCCTTTGAAGAAATGCATATAGTCTATAAACAAATCGATCAACAAAAGCAAAATCATGTCACCCAAGGAGAAACCAAAATTAAAAGCAGACAATGCCACAATAGGTAAGGATGCAAGGCCTACCAAAAATACATAAACCAGGAAATCCCACAAGACCAATAATCAACTATAAAAAAACATATTCCTACCAACTAGCAAGATGGTTCCTCCAGAGATTTCAAAAATTTCCTAGCTTTTATAGCTTAAGTGTAAGTAAATTCAAAGAACTGATGGAGAAAATTAAAGATCTGCTTTTCCAAAAGGATGATGTTCTATTTTCCTTTGATGTAAATTCATTTTTTCCCCAGCATACCAAAATGCAAACTCCCAACATCCCTTCAGAAATGGTTGCAGTCTCTGAAACTAAGTAACGAGGAGATTAAAGAATATATTCAACTAACAAAAGTTTGCATCAGTCAGAATTTTTTCAGGTTCAAAACAAAAAGCAAGTTTAGCTATGAAGAATCTATTATAAACTTTTCTGGCTGATTTGTATATGAATAAATATTGTACTTACGAAGCTGTTAACAATGGAGTGGTAATATAGCCTAAACTTAGGTAATTCATTTTTTTACACAAAACTCCATTTACTTACATAAAAGTAAGATGCATTTTGGGGGAATCTCTCCCCATCTTCAACTATTTATGAATAGTTTAGGAATGCACCATCAAATCATTTCCATACATTTTTAAAGTCTGGCACAGATACATGGATGATTCTGATTGTTAATAAGAAGCACTTGGAGGATGCTCTGAAATTGCTAAACCTACAAGACAGGAAATTAAATTCACTTCTGAAACAGAACAAGACAACATGATTCCTTTTCTTGACTTAAAGATTATAAGAACAGGCAATAATTTGAAATTTGGAATATAAAGAAAGGATAGGCAGACTGAAAGTCACATAAAGGTAGTGGCTTCAATCCCACAGTGCACAACAGCTTAGCACACAGACTCGTTAACATACCCATGAATGAGTTTGAATACAGTGAAGAGTTCTCTTACATAATACAAACCAGCAAAAATCAATGGGTATGGCCATAAAATTGTAAACAAGAAAATCAATAAATTCAAATAAGAGAAGAGGTTAAACAGGTTACAACACTGTCAGCAAAAAATGAAACTACCATTTACAAGAAATTTACTTATCATCCTTGGGCCACCAAAAAATTCCAGAAAATACTATGAAAGTTTGGGATTACTTTGTCCCCAGTGAACAAATTCAGCCTAAATGCTAAATGCTGAACTCCAGTGATAATGATAGATACCTGATGAGAAGAAACCAGAAATATATAAAACAAACTGTTTGGGATGCAACAAAGTATATATTGGCAAAACAAAAAGAAATATTGGAATTAGGCTAAAGGAATACTGTAGAAACATCAGGTGCAATCAAATATATAATTCAGCAGTTGCACATCACTTTTGGAAAGATAAACATGATATAGAAATGGAAGACAAATTATTGAAATTCGTAGATAGACCCTTGGAAAAAAAATGTTATAAAAACTATGAAGAAAATTATTGAAATTCGTAGATAGACCCTTGGAAAAAAAATGTTATAAAAACTATGAAGATATGATTGAGAACTTTGAGATCCAAACAAGGCAAATTAATCCAAAAGTTCATAAAATATCCATGAGAACTACACTGAGTCCATTCAACCAACAACAAATCTGGCAGTTGACACACAGCTGAAGATGTGGGCAAAAGCCTGTTAAACTTGTTCTGTAAAATTCAATGGTAAGTTGAGCATAAGAGTATTAAACCGACTCACTAGTTAATTAAGAATATATTAATTGCTTCTCTGTATTTGTTCAGACATGAAATTAATTTTAAATTTAATGTCTTAATTACTTCATTCAAACCTGCCTTTCAAGATCTTCCATTTTTCATTAATGTTGAAAAAATTACAGGAACATTTACTGAATATTGTTAGTTGATGGAGAGTGCTTGAGAGAAACCATACACTGTTACCAATTTGAAAACTGTAACTGCAGATTTTCAAAGATTTTCAGGATTGATTAAAATTTTGTTGATACCTCTTACTAAGATACATCTTTAAATTCTATCCTCAATCTTCATCAATCTATTTTCCCTAGACTTGATGGGGTTTCCCTTTGATAATATAATTTGCTGTATAAAATGAAATACGTATATAGAACGATTACCAACTCTACTGACAAACTTTGAGAAATTATTCAGATATGTAGCTGAAAGTTTTTATATAAGGGACATATGGTCTCCAGTACCTCATTACTAAGTATGATAATAATGTTCTACATTGTATTATCTCCATAAGATTGTGATCAAAGATATCTGATACATTACAAAGAAATAATCAAATACTCACCTCATTCCTTATAATTTTATGAGTAACAAAAATATTAGAGAATAAATGACATGGTGAGGTGGTGTCCAGAATATTCGGGACTGGTGCTGCCATCTGGTCAAAAACTTACTTTGAGACTAATGTCTGCCATCCCCCTAGAAGTAGTTCCCTTCCATATGCATACACAGGTCCCAGCAATTCTGCCATTTTCCAAGTGCATCTGGAAGTCATATTCTTTGAGGGTGTTTAGCACAGACAGCGTTTCTTCTTGAATCCTCTCAATTGTGTGGAACCGACGTCCTTTCAAATTGATTTTCAGTTTGGGAATAGAGTGAAGTCGAATATGATGGGTGGGAGACAACCGTCATGTTGTTTTTCGTCAAAAAGCTCCCGGTGAACAAGGATTTGTGACAGGGCGCATTATCGTGATGCAGCAGCCAGTTCCTTTGTCGCTAAAGTTCGGGCCGTCGTCTCCGCACATTTTCACGGAGCCATCGCAAAACGTCACAGTAGTACGTGGAATTCACTGTTTGATTTGGTGGGACGAATTCTTTGCGCACAATCCCTTTGGTATCAAAGAAAACTAGGGGAATGCTCTTCACTTGTTCTCCCTTTTTTTTGGTCTTGGTGAGATCGGGCTCTTCCACTGGGAGTATTGTTGTTTTGTCTCAGGGTCAGAAGCGTACATCCAGCTCTCGTCGGCGGTGATGAACCTGGACAAGAAGGTTGGTCATCGGATACGACCTGACGAAGCTCCGTGCAAATTTCAACACGCTGCGCCTTCTAATCAGCAGTCAGGATCTTCGGCACAAATTTTGCGGCGACACGATACATGCCCAATTTATCAGTTAAAATTCGTTGGCATGTTCCTATAACCAATTCGGACTTCATTTTGCTTGTTGTTCAATACAAGTCTGAATAATTAACACACCTGCAATTTTTGATCTGTACTTAAAAAAATAAAGTTACTTGTATTTCTTATTTTTAATGGTGGCTAATGCAGAATATCCCTTCACACAAATAGGTTGTTAAAACCTGCCATAGGCCATCTTCTAATAACAGCAAGATCCTTTGTTTTTTACCAATATCTGGAACTAAAACATTGTTCTTTTCTTAAATTTGAATTGTAAAATTCAATCAGCCTGAAGATTAACCAACTATTTTGCTTCTTTTATGGTATGTGCTTTGCATCCTCATTAGAAATAATAAAGGAATGTGGACCAGAAGTATTCATTCACATTGAGGGACGGAAATTCCAGTTAATCCTCAAAAATTTAAGGTTCCTCCAAAATGAAGCTCCAAGTAATTTCTGGAAGAATATCAGCTCTGAGAGGAAGTGTTTTAAGGTGACTGTTCTCAATTTTTTACTTCCATATTATAATTTTTCTCAAGAACCAACTCAGTTTGTTTTAAGGCATCTAAATATTCAAGATAAAAACATATCATTTGCATACGAAATAGAAACAGATAACATGCTGCCATTCTTGGATATTAAAATAATGAAATGCCAAGAAAAACTTAAATTTGGAATATACAGAAAGAATACACATGCAGATAATCACATCAAAGCTGACAGTTTTAACCCCACAGCACACAAACATGCAGTAATTAACAGTTTAACACACTGGCTAGTTAACCTACAAATTAGCAAAGAAGAATATTTTAAAAAATGCAAATAGAAGAAACCGCAGTTAAAAATGGTTTTAAAAAAGAACTAGTACATAAAAAGGTGCAGAAATTCAAGAGACAAAAACATATCAAAGAAACTATAACACTTTCAGCAACAAAAGATAAACTAGTTTTTAAAAAATTTACATATCATCCATGAGCCACAAAAAAATTTCAGAATATTCTTAAAGATTTTAATATCAGGTTGGCACCGATTAATAGATTTAATGTTAAAAATTTACTAATAGATAATGTTAATGACAGTATTCCACAAGAAGAAAAATCAGGTATTTACAAAATAAACTGTGCAGAATGTGAAAAAATCTACATTGGAAAAACAAAGAGAAACATAGGCACACGGTTAAAGGAACATTTCAGGAACATAAAGTATACGCAAATATAAAATCAGCAGTAGCATATCATTTTTGGACACAAAATCACAACATAATAAATAAAGCAAAATTATTAAAATCAGTACAAGGACCTACAGAATTAGCAACCTGGGAGAAAATCTACATCTACAAATACAAAGACAGCATAATGAACTTCGACTTTGTCTGGAATGAAAACATAAACTACAAGTTTATCACACTGCCACCAGAGGAGAATATACATTCCCACAGCTCAACGAATGATCTGACTGTTGAACTTTAGCCTGGCTGAAGATGGGAACTAAATGTTCTCGAAACCGGTTCCATACATTTATGAAAAGTAAGTGAAGCTTTAAGAGTGTGTAGTTCAACTGAATCATACAATGATATCAATTAATATGATTGGCTTCACTGTGCAAGTTCCAATTTACATTTAAGTATTAAAAATTCAGTTGATCTAGTCCAAACACTTAAAAATAGCAGAATTATGGCTAGAGATATAATGCTTCCATTTGATGTAAAAGCTTTATTCCCGAGCATACCTACAGAGAAACTTATGCTTATGCTAAAAAAATGGTTAACATCAATAAATTTAAAAACAGAAGAAATAGAAGACTTATTAAAACTTACTAATATTTGCACTAAACAAAATTACTTCAGCTTCAACAAAAAATATTACCAACAAGTTTCAGGCCTAACTATGGGAAGCCCTTTGTCGCCTTTTCTAGCAGAGTTATTCATGAATTCATTTGAAACACATATCAAAAAAGCCTTCCCTTTAATTTTCAAGTCATGGTATAGGTATGTGGATGACATTTTTGAAATAATGCCACAGAAACATTCAATAGATGCTCTTAATTTGCAACATGAATCTATACAGTTTACCATAGAAAAAGAGAGAAATGGGTGGCTACCATTTCTAGATTTAAAAATTATAAGAAATGGAGATTGTTTGAATTTTGGAATTTACAGAAAAGAAACACAAAGAGAAATTACATAAAAAATGAGAGTTATAACTCAATTCTACATAAGTATGCAGTATTTCACAGTTTGGCATACAGATTGATGAATATTCCACTCACAGAAGCAGAGTACAAAATGGAATACAAACAAATAATAAAGACAGCTATAATCAATGGTTTCAACAGACACAGTGATAAAATTTATCAATAAATCTAAAAGGCAAAAAGGGATAAGGAAAGTTTCCACAATGAAAAACACAAAAGAAGAATACAAATTCAAAAGTTTCACCTACCATCCAAATTACCACAACAAGTTCAAGAAAATTTTCAAAGAACATGGGATAATGTTAGCCCCAAAGAACAGATACAACACCAAGAATTTATTAGGTTGCACAGTAAAAGACTCCATATCAACAGAACAGGAATCAGGAATTAACAAAATAAAATGTGCAGATTGTGAGCAGAGTTACATAGGTAAAACAAAGAGAAATTCGGAGAAAAAAACATTTTAGGAATATTCGGTTTAAGCAGGTGGACAAATCAGCAGTAGCAGCTCACTTTTGGACCTAAAACCATGAAATAAAACCAGAAATTAAACTGCTGAAACACCTTCACAACCCATTAGAGTTATCCATATGGGAAAAAATTTTTATATTAAAAAATAGAGAAAACCTAATGAATTTCGAGTTTCCTCCTATGGATGAACTCAGCAATTTCCTACTTCAACCAACAGAGGCCACCACAGAAACATCTGGGTGTACAGCCGGTTTGGTGAGCAACTGAAGATGGGAGAGATTCTCCTGAAATGCATCTAATTATAAGTAAGTGGAGTTTAGTGTAAAAAAATTAATACCTAAGTTTAGGAAATATTACGTTTCTCAATGGACAGGACAACTTACTTCTGTAGAAAAAACCATCTAAAGTAGGTGTGTTAAGAATAACATGAAATTCAAAATAAAAAATGAAGATCTAATAATATTAGCAGTGTGTAGAGCTACTACAGGAAATTTTGTATATTATATATAAAATTGAAAATTGAGAATAAATAAAACAGGGGGGAAAAATCAAAACAGCTATTGACAATGTTTTTATAGATACATCTAAAATGGATTACCATGAAATCCAATCCCTAATTAATGGAGTTTTCCATTAGTTTCTGTTCACTTGGTATGGTGTCCTTTATTTCAAACCTAGTACATTTTTTATATTACATTTGTTCTTTATTTCATGTCCTTTCAATATTTTATAAAATTTGTGAAACCTTATCTTTCCTTAATGTCCTTCAGTGTAGAAACTTCTCTTATAGCATTTTAAATTTTTTGATAAATTTTATTATTGCGTTTTTGTTGAAACTACTGATCATTGGTGTTTATATTTTGTTTTGTTTCTGGAGTGGAATGTTATCTGCAAGCGGTATGTTACATGAAAACATGATAACATTCCACTCACAGAAACGGAGTATGAAACAGAATATACAGATAATTAATAGAACAATGATCAGTGGTTTTAACAAAGACACAATAATAAAAGTTATTAATAAATTTAAAAGACAAAAATCTACAAGAGAGGTTTCCACCTTGAAGAACATCAAGGAAAGATGCAAATTCAAAAGTTTCACATATCGAATTTAACACAAATTCAATAGAGTATTCAAAGAACATGGCATAGAGTTAGCCCTAGAGAGAAATATAGCATGTAACATCGCACTCACAGAAAAAGAATATCAACACATAATACAGCAACGATCAATGGTTTTAACAATGATACAATAATAAAAATTATAAATAAAATTAAAAGATAAAAATCTACAAGAGAGGATTCCACACTGAAGAACATCAAGGAAAGATACAAATTCAAAAGTATCACATATCATTCAACTTACCACAACAAATGCAATAACATATTCAAAGAACCCTGGTATAAAGTAAGTCCCAAAGAACAAATATAATATAAAAAATTTACTAGGCTCCACAGTAAAAGACACCATGTTATCTAAAAAATTAAATATGCAGATTTTAATAAAAAATACATTGGAAAAACAAAGCAAAATTTAGAAATTTGAAGAAAGGTACAATTTAAGAATATTCATTTTAAACAAATTGATAAATCAGAAGTGGCAGCTCACTTTTGGATTCAAAATCATAAAATTAAACCAGAGACTAAGCTGCTGAAAGAACTCACAATCCAATAGGGCTCTCTAATTAGGAAAAAAATTTAATCCTGAAAATAGAAAAATGTTTTATTTTTGACGTTTCATTTGCTGATGACCTTGTGGGAAATTGGGGAAACTAGTTCAAATAGAAGCGGAAATGTCCAGATACAAACCATCTTGGATTGGCCAAGCAAGATGGAGATCATTTGGAGAACAAACAAACTATAGATGGGAACATATTATTGTACTCTGGAAGAGAAGGGGACATTATGAGGGAGTAGCAATATTGCTAAGCAAGGAAACTAAGAAAAACTAATTAAAATGTAAATTTGAACTGCACTGTAAAACCAATCATATAATTGATATTATTGTATGATTTGGTTGAAGTATACACACTCTTAATGCTTTTCGAAACCAGTTCTATATATTATGATAAGCAAGTGAAGCATTAAGAGTGTGTAGTTGAACTAAATGATACAATAATATTAATATCAATTATAAGAAAAGCTTACTGTCTTAGCAACCAGTTTCAGAGAGAATTTTGTATATTAGACTGAAGATAAAAGTTAGACCAATTGCTTTAATATGGTATTGTGCACCTACTAAAACAGGCACTGAAGAAAAAGTTAACAAGGAGTATTCTTCCTTGTTAATGGATAAGTTAACAAGCATGAACACAAGCATACTCCAAAGAATACAAGCAAGTAGAAAGAACAGTGATTAAAAATGGATTTAGTAAAGAACTAGTTCACAAAAAAGTACATAAGTTCATGAGGCAGAAACTTAAACCACAACGCTTTCAGCAGAAAAAGATAAGATACTTTTTAAAAATTTCTCATATCATCCATGAGCTTTGAAAAAATTTCAAAATATTCTATAAATTTTAATATTAGATTGGCTCCAACAAACAAATTTAATGTTAAAAATCTCCTAAATGACAATATTAATAACAGTATTCCATGTAGAAAAATTTTGTATTTACCAAACAAGATGTGCGGAATGCAAAAAAGTATATATAAACAATGTAATAAAATTTGTTCACACTAACTCCATTCACTTACATAAAAACTGGAACAAATTAATGTAAACAAATTTTATTATATTAAATATAACATTTAATTTCGTGCCGGAACCAATACAGTGTAGCGGCTATTATGTTCTTAATTATCTAGTGAGTCAATTTGATAATCTTATGCTCCACTTACTGTTGAATTATGCAAAACTAGTTTCGCAGCCTTTTGCCTGCATCCTCAGTTGCGAGTTGACTTTTCGCTTCGTTGCGGGTTGGCTGGACTTGGCGTAGCTCTGGATGAATTTGTCTTCTGTTCAGATCTCAAAGTTCATAACCTTATCCTCATATTTTTTTATATAAATGTTTTCCCATGTTCCCAGCTCAATGGAATATGGAAAAAAATTATATAAAAATATATAAGGATAAGGTTATGAACTTTGAGATCCCAACAGAAGACAAATTAATCCAGAAGTTCATAAAACTTCCACAAGAGCTACACCAAGTCCAGTCAACCAACAACAAAGCCGACAGTCAACTCGCAACTGAGGATGCAGGCAAAAGCCTGCGAAACTAGTTTTTCATAATTCAACAGTAAGTGGAGCATAAGATTATCAAATCGACTCACTAGATAATTAAGAACATTTATTACATTATTTATATATCACTTCAGTGTCAACAACAGCTCCATAAATACATTTAATTCAGAAAAAAGTATATATTGGAAAAACAAAGATAAACATAAGCACACAGTTAAAACAACACTTCAGAAACATAAAATACAAACAAATAAAGAAATTGGCAGTAGCATCTCATTTCTGGACAGAAAACCACAACATAGTGAAAAGAGCAAAATTATTAAAATCAGTATAGGGACCTACAGAGAGAATGTGAGAGAAAATCTAAATTTATTTTTACAGATTAATGAACTTCGACACTTCTGGGGATTAAAACATAAACTTAAAGTTCTCACACTTCCACCATAGCAGAATATACATCCCAAAAGTAACACGAATTATCCAGTAGTAGATGATTAGCTAAGGATGTGGACAATGGTATGCGAAACATTTTCTGCATTTAAACAAGTAAATGGAGCCAATAAAAGTGTGTGGTTTGACTCTATCATACAATGTTTTTAATTATATGATTAGCTTCATTGTACAAGTTCCAATTAGCATTTCAAGTATGAAAAATATTTGCTTTTGGGCATGAAGTTAGGTAAGGGAGTTTTACATGGCCATGAATGATGAAGGCCCAAAAATGGAGAGTCGCCCTATTTCTAGAATTAAAAAGAAATGTGTGAAAGTACAGACAACAGAAACAATGCCTGAGTTTGCAATATAATGCCTATATATCTAAAGATGAACAACCTATATTATTCAATGTATATTATGCATCCTCATGAATTCTTCCCTACAGCTTAGCAATAGTTTCTGATTATAAATATATGCCAAAGTCAAACACAAACACTTACTGGAAAAGATGGTTTCTTCCTAAGACTGTTGTTCTTGCCATCTCTATTTGGAGACTCAGGTTGCATCTTATCCCCATCCTTTCTCTTGTTCAGGAGAGGCCGTAAAGCAGCTTCTGCCTTTGCTCTCAGCTGAAAATAATATCCAAATTCCTACTATTTCCAACATAAACAGAAATAAAAGTATTCTTGTTGTCCTTTAATGCCCTGGCTAAAAAATTCCTTTAGAAATAATATATACATGGTCAATGAAATATTTATATTTTGAAACAAAAATGAAATATAAATGAAATATAAATATTTCATTTATATTTCAGTGCTAACAGTACTCTTTTTATATTTATGCAAAATATCATAAGAGAAAATTTTTGCTAATTTCCTCCATCCTCTCAGCTCTTGCAGTTCTACCCATGAAACCTGAACCCTATATGTTATATGTGTGTGTGTGTTCATTAACACTCTAGTATTTGCAAATTATTTTTTTTCAATGAAATTCGCTACATTTCTTTAAAATTCATTCATAAAAATATTTTCTGAAAATCAGGGCAATTGGACCATTAGGAGTGGGGGTTAAAGCAAAATTCAAAAATCGCTGTAGTGGCCAAAATTTTAATTTTGTTAAAGGAAATTTGTTATATGTCACTGAAATAAAATAAGAAAAATAGCTTATGAAAATCATTGAAATTGGACTATTAGGAGAGGGGTTACCCCAAAATTTAAAAATTGCTCTAGTGGCATTAAAATATTTTTTTTCCCCTGCAATGAAAGCCCATATATACCATTTAAATAAAATAAACAAAAAAATATTTCTGAAAATCAGGGATTTTGAGCCATTAAGTGTGGAGTTTACCTGCAACCCAACATTTAAAAATCACTCTAGCAATACTAATGTTTGTTTTTTTTTCAATACAAAACTCAGCATATACCATTTAAATCAAATAAGAAAAATAGTTTCTGAAAAATCAATAAAATGAGATTAGTAGGAATGGAGGTATACCTGAAACCCAAAATTTAAATTCTTGCAGCGCAATATTTGCTTTTTCGCAGAGAAACTCTGTATATATTATTTAAATTAAATAAGAAAAAAATAGTTCCAGAAAATCAGGGAAATTGGATAATTAAATTGTATCTGAAATACAAAATGTAAAAATTGCTCTAGTGGCACCAATATTTGTTTCTTCACAACAAAATTTGGTATTTACTATTTAAATAAAATAAGGAAAATTAGTTTCTGAAAAGTATGGAAATTGCACCATTAGGAGTAGGGGTATACTTGAAAATCCAAAATTAAAAAGAACTCTTGCATTTAATTTTCTCTATATTGTTTCAAAATAAAAGAGCAAATTAATAAAGCATATAAACTTATTTATAATAATGCACAAGTATTATATTTAACAAAAGCATCATCATGAAGATGGCAAATGTTAAATATGAAACAAATATGTGTTTGACAATTATATTTGTATGTTAAGAGAGCTCTGTAATAACCTTCAAAAAAGTTCATATGACATGTTTTTACTACAATAACATTTAAATTAAATTTCAAAGACAATGAAAATCGATGAAACTTTTGATTGTTTATTGTTGATTGCTTATATTTGCTTAGTACATTAAAATTGTTTTTAAATAGTAATATGTTTTTGTTTTATTGCAACATGTGAACATTTTCTTCTTAAATAAAAAATATTACTCAAAATTTTATGTTATATTTCTCTATTTTAGTGAATGTATAGATGATATCAAGGGCTTAGCTCATAAACATGGCTACATTTAAAAATGTTTAAAAATACTCACACAGTATAGCTTTATCTATCAGTGGCCCTATATTTCATTTAATAGTATACCATCGATGACGACATCAACAACGGCGATGTTGTTATTATTATTATTATTATTATTATTATTAAAATGTGAATTCTGTTTTGTGATACTTATAGATTGCAAGAATTCTAATTTTATTCCCCCAATACCACACATTAAGGCCATAATTTATTTCATTTCATTAATTAATAAGGCCATAATTTGGATGTTATACTCTTTTTTCAGTTTCTTGAAGTTACCTTTTCAGGTGAGGAATTTACTTGGTTTATGCAGTTCCTTAAAGGCAAACTTTTTCTAACTTTTTTTTTAATTATTGAACAAAAAATGTTGGTGGATTACATCTGATCAAATGCAAAAGTACAATAACTAAACTTAAGAAAATTACTGCATACAAGGGTTACATTAAATATAAGTAAATAATTACATTAAATTCAAAATAAATTTGTCGGACCTAATACAGTAAAGCAATTAATTTATTCTTTAATAGATTTAAAAATATATGAGCTACATTTAATGCTAACTAAAATTTTGGGAAATTATATATATTTGGGATAATCTGGAGTTTACCAATTTTCAGCACATTAACTTTAATATGAAAAAGAAAGATGTAAAGCAAAAAAAGGAACTAAAGAACTTGCACCAGGGAAAAGTTATGAAGAATAATTGACATATACAGCACCAGAACTTTCAGAATGTATTGTAGTCAACCTATCTAAAGAAAATTTCAATAAAGAAGAAATTAGGTTTTTAAATAAACGGCAGAGGACTTGTGTCAATTTCTCAAACAATGTGGAGCAACATATAATAGATCTGGAGACTGCAATCAAAGGGCTAAATAATGAGGGGAGGAAATTCTGTATTACATTGCAAAAAGTAATATTAAGTTTATACGGTAAAAAAAATCCTGGAATCACTTAATCAATAATGGATAGTATATAAAAAAGCAGATAGATAAAAGGAAACAAAATTGTGATCATGGTCAAAGTAGCATACAAGTCAAAGATAGAAGAATTTCTCAGTGGGAAAGAATACATGAAAATAAAAGTGCATCCTTTGAAGAAATGCATATAGTCCATAAACAAATCGATCAACAAAAGCAAAATCATACCACCCAAGGAGAAACCAAAATTAAAAGCAGACAATGCCACAATAGGTAAGGATGCATGGCCTACCAAAAATACATAAACCAGGAAATCCCACAAGACCAATAATCAACTGTAAAAACACACTTTCCTACCAACTAGGAAGATGGTTCCTCCAGAATTTCAAAAATAGCTTAAGTGTAAGTAAATCCAAAGAACTGATGGAGAAAATTAAAGATTTGCTTCTCCAAAAGGATGATGTTCTAGTTTCCTTTGATGTAAATTCACTTTTTCCCAGCATACCAAAATGCAAACTCCCAACATCCCTTCAGAAATGGTTGCAGTCTCTGAAACTAAGTAACGAGGAGATTAAAGAATATATCTAACTAACAAAAGTCTGCATCAGTCAGAATTTTTTCAGGTTCAATGGTGAATTCCATAAACAAAAAGCAGGTTTAGCTATGAGGAATCTATTATCAACTTTTTTGGCTGATTTATATATGAATAAATATTGTACTTAAGAACCTGTTGACAATGGAGTGGTAAGTCTGGCACAGATACATGGATGATTGTGATTGTTAATAAGAAACACTTGGAGGATGCTCTGAAATTGCTAAACCTACAAGACAGGAAATTAAATTCACTTCTGAAACAGAACATTTGTCTTCAACATGATTCCTTTCCTTCACTTAAAGATTATAAGAACAGGCAATAATTTGAAATTTGGAATATAAAGTGCACAACCGTTTAGCACACAGACACATTGAAACTCATTCATACCCATGAATGAGTTTGAATACAGTGAAGAGTTCTCTTACATAATACAAACCAGCAAAAATCAATGGGTATGGCCATGAAATTGTAAACAAGAAAATCAAAAAATTCAAATAAGAGAAGAGGTTGAAACAGGTTACAACATTGTCAGCAAAAAAAGAAACTACCATTTACAAGAAATTTACTTATCCTTGGGCCCCAAAAAATTCCAGAAAATACCCTGAAAGTTTGGGATTACTTTGTCCCCAGTGAACAAATTTGCCTAAATGCTAAATGTATTAAACTCCAGTGATAATGATAGATACCTGATGAGAAGAAACCAGAAATATATGAAATAAACTGTTTGGGATGCAACAAAGTATATATTGGCAAATAAAAAGAAATATTGGAATTAGGCTAAAGGAATACTGTGGAAACATCAGGTGCAATCAAATATACAATTCAGCAGTTGCACATCACTTTTGGAAAGATAAACATGATATAGAAATGGATGTTAAATTATTGAAATTCGTAGATAGACCCTTGGAAAAAAAATGTTATAATAACTATGAAGATATGGCTGAGAACTTTGAGATCCAAACAAGGCAAATTAATCCAAAAGTTCATAAAATATCCATGAGATCTTCACTGAGTCCATTCAACCAACAACAAATCTGGCAGTTGACATGCAGTTGATGATGTGGGCAAAAACCTGTGAAACTTGTTCTGTTTAATTCAATGGTAAGTGGAGCATAAGAGTATTAAAGTGACTCACCATTTAATTATGAATAAAATAAATACATACTAAACTGGAAAAGTGACAGTGAGTAGCATTCAGTATTGCTGAGTGAATTACTGTGTGGGAGGGGGATAAAACACATTCTAATGCAATTACATAATGTGGAATACTTTCATACGCATGCTTGGTATGGTGAATAGCCTGTGGCCTGAAAAGGCCATGGTTTCCAGTACTGTCTTCATCATGGATGAGTTTTAATGTGTTTGTCTACTGCCTGACAACAACTAATGGTTATGTGTAATGCTGACTATTACCTTGGAGTCTCGCCATTGCGTCCATGTTTAGTTTGGTGCATCTGTTCCATACATAATTTGAAACAGACTCAGTCCTTGTAGTTATACTAGTTGTCTGTATTTCATAAGCAATGATTAATATATTTTAATGATAATAAATGGCAATGAAGAAATCCATTCCTCAGTTTGGAGAATATTTAACCCTGCAATACTGGGACTCAATATAATCACTAATGTTCTCACCTTCAGAATATAAGTGAAATTCACTTATCATCCTTGGGCCACCAAAAAATTGGAAAGAATACTCAGAGAGTTTGAGATTACTTTGTCCCCAGTGAATAAGTTTAGTCTAAAAAAATCTGATAAATTCTGGTGATAATGATAGAATACCGGAGGAAAAGAAGCCAGGAATGTACAAAATCAACTGTTCAGAATGTAACAAAGTATATACTGGAAAAACAAAAAGAAGCATTGGAATCAGGCCGAAGGAACACTAGAGAAACATAAGGTACAATCAGATAGAGAAATCAGCAGTTGCACATCGCTTTTGGAGAGATAACCATGATAGAAAAATGGTGTGAAATTATTGAAATTCGTAGATCGACCCATTGAGCTGGGAATATGGGAAAAAATTTATATAAAAAAATTATGAGGATAAGGTTATGAACTTTGAGATCCCAACAGAAGACAAATTAATCCAGAAGTTCATAAAATGTCCACGAGAGCTACACTAAGTTCAGCCAACCAACAACGAAGCTGACAGTCGACTCGCAACTCAGGATGCAGGCAAAAGCCTGCAAAACTAGTTTAGCATAATTCAACAGTAAGTGGAGCATAAGATTTCTGTTCTTATTAAAAATTAAGATTTTAATCCAGGAAACATATGATTAAATTTATGTCATAACAAAAAATTTAGAAAGAACTTGGTTTCTTACCTTGGGAGTACACTCCTAAATTAAAATTATGAACAAAAGCTAGTAATATGATGCTAATATTTCCACAAGTTCAAAAAATTGTAAACACCAACAAAATAATACACAGCTGAAATGAATTAAAATGAGGAAAAAAAAAAAATAGGGGGGAGGAAATTAATGACCTAAATGTAAAGCTAATCATCTTGAATACAACAGTAAAATAAACAAATGAAATCAAACAAGAGAGCATATCAGGATATCCATTTCCTGCACATTTACTTGCAGACATCTATCTGCATGTCAGATTTAAGAAATATGTACTATGGAACATGATATAAGGTTGAAATATACAAGTATCACCAGCACAGATTTGCACTGCACCCTTAAACAAAATAATAAACTCTGGGATATAGTCATTTACCATGTATAGGTAATATTTTAATATTCTTTGTTAATATATTTATTTGTACCTGGAATAATTGTGCTTTTTTTATGGCTTCATTAACTATAAATAGTTAAAGCACAATTATTCCACATACAAGAAAATATAAATTAATTACAAATTATCCTAAAATAGCCAGTATATATGGCTTGCCAAAAAAATACAAACCAATAATGAGCATGAGACCAATCATAAACAATATTAACACCCCCACATATTTGCTAGCAAATTGGTTATCAGACAGATTCAATGAATTACAAAGTAGAAGCATAAGTAATTCTATCCAATTAATTGAAGAAATAAAGGATATTAGATTATTACCTACAGATACACTAGTGTCGTTTGATGTGATCTCATTGTTCCCCAGCATACCTAGAGAAAAACTTTTAATCATTTTACAAAAATGGTTAAAAAAAGTAGGAATCAATGAAACACACAGCAAAGAGTACATACATCTGACAAACATTTGCATTAATCAGTCATATTTTACATTTGATAAACATTTTTATAAACAACAAACAAGCTTGACCATGGGCAGTCCTCTATCTCCTTTTCTGGCAAATCTTTACATAAGAAATTTTGAAATGCATATTACTTCAGCCTTTCCACACTTTTTTAAGTGTTGGTACAGATATGTTGATGATGTTTTTGCCATAGTTAATGAAAAGTTAATTGAGGATGCGCTAAAGATTTTGAATATTCAAGATAGAGATATAAAATTCACACATGAAATAGAAACAGAAATATGCTGCCTTTTTTGGATATTAAAATTATGAAAAGTACAGAAAACTTGAAATTTGGCATATATAGAAAGGACACACATGCAGATAATTGTATCAAAGAAAATGGTTTTAATCCTATAGCTCAAAACATGCAATTTTCAATAGTTTGATATGCAGATTGATCAATTTACCAATCAGTAAAAAAGAATATAACATGGAATATATAAAAAAAAAAAGTAATAAAAGAAATAGCAACTTTAAACGATTTTAATGAAGATTTAATACATAATAAGATTAAAAATTTTCAGAAAAAGAAAAGATTTGAAAATTCCATTACATTATCAACAATTAAAGAAAGAATGTCCTTTAAAAATTTACATATAATCCAACAGTGATGTATGAATTTCAAAAAAATATTTAAAGATGTTAATATAAAATTGGCTCCTACTAATAGATTTAGTCTAAACAATGCTTTGAAAGACAATACTACAGATAATACCCCAAAGGAGAAAGAAGCAGGGATGTACAAGATTTCATGTGCTGAATGTGATAAGATCTACATAGGAAAAACTAAGAGGAATGTGGGGACATGTCTAAAAGAGCATATCAGAAATTTAAAATACAAACAAATAGAAAGAAGAGCGGTAGCATATCACTTTTGGAAAATCATAATATAAAAGAAGTTGAATTATTGAGAGCTGTACAGGGGCCTGTAGAACTGGATATTTGGGAAAAGATTTACATCTATAAACATAGGGATCATTTGATGAATTTTGACATTTTGAAAGAAGAAAATATAAATTTTAAGTTCATAAAAGTTTTACCAGAGCAGAACATTGCTTCTGATAATATGTAACAACAATCTTTCACACCAGTCGTCCATGGCCGAAGATGGACATAACATATCTTTGAAACCAGTTCCAGATATTTTTAAGGTTAGTGAAGCATGAAGAGTGTTAGAAGAATATTCATCAATCTGTGTGCCAAACTGTGAAATACTCCACATAAGTATCCAGTATTTCACAGTTTGGCAGATTGATGAGTATTCCACTCACAGAAGCAGAGTACAAAATAGAATACAAACAAATAATAAAGACAGCTATAATCAATCAATGGTTTCAACAAAGGCACAGTGATAAAAATTATCAATAAATCTAAAAGACAAAAAGGGATAAGGAAAGTTTCCACACTGAAAAACACAAAGGAAGAATACAAATTCAAAAGTTTCACCTACCATCCAATTTACCACAACAAATTCAAAAAAAATTTCAAAGAACATGGGATAATGTTAGCCCCAAAGAACAGATACAATATCAAGAATTTATTAGATTGCACAGTAAAAGACCCCATATCAACAGAACAGAAATCAGGAATTTACAAAATAAAATCTGCAGATTGTGAGCAGAGGCAAAAGAAAGATATGTTTGGAAATTTGGAGGAAAGAACATTTTAGGAATATTTGGTTTAAGCAGGTGGATAAATCAGCAATAGCAGCTCACTTTTGAACCAAAAAACCATGAAATAAAACTGGAAATTAAACTACTGAAACATCTTCACAACCAAATGGAGTTATCCACTTGGGAAAAATTTTTTATATTAAAAAATAGAAAAAACCTAATGAATTTTGAGTTTCCTCCTATGGATGAACTCAGTAATTTCCTACTTCAACCAACAGAGGCCACCACAGAAACATCCAGGTGTTCAGCCATCATTTCCAGTAACAGCGGTTTGGTGAGCAACTGAAGATGGGAGAGATTCTTCCAAAATGCATCTTAATTTTATGTAAGTAAATGGAGTTTAGTGTAAAAAAAAATGAATACCTAAGTTCAGGGTATATTACACTCCAATGTCAACAGCTTCATAAATACAATATCAATCAATATTTTCCATATATTCACAACATTGCAAATAAAAAGCTAAGACGATAGGATTCTCAAGTGTTTCCAAGCCATTTATAAGGTGCATTTGAAACTATTGATGGTGACGAGTTTACAATTTTTAATCTGATAGTAAATATACAGGAAAATTATGTACAGTCACTTTCTCTTAAGTGGTGCTTTTTTTCTATCTAAGAATAAAGGACTATAAAACCAAAATGATGTGCACAACTATGCTCTTTGTGCAATGCACACAGAGCATAGTTGTGCCTGGAGTGTACAGTTTGAATATGCCATATACATGCTATTATTCCTTATGGTTGCACATGTTTATTGTCTCCTAATGATAATAATGAATACCTAATGATTATTGTTAAAGGTAATAAAAATATAAATGCTATTAATAATTATAGAATTTTTGCAAATCAATGTTTATAATACAGTATTAACTATATTGTTAAATTAGTATACAATTTGTTTCAGGAATCATGTACAATACTGGGTTAAGTAAAAACTTGTTATTTATAAAATATGAGAATTAATATGAGAATTGCCTATAACACTAATTATATTCATGAAAGGTATGACTATGAAAGATTAATAATTAACCATGGCTTTAATCTAATAGCAGAATGGGCCTAAAAATATTGATTATAATTAACAGTAGCATGGAGCAGGCATAGTAAAATGTTTAACTACTTGAGTGCTCCAAGATATGTTAGTGTCTATCTTTCAGTGCAGGAAATTACTGCACCATAAAGTGTGTAATTTGTGCAAATGCTTTTATTTTAAACTTTATAATAATGTTTAATTTTTTTACATTTAAAGAGGAAATTTAATGAAAAGGCACAATGTTGTCAGGTGTTTATTTTATCATCTCACTGTTTCATAGCACACTTTTTTGCTCTGTGAAAATCTTGGTAGAGATTGTTGCATATTTTCATACAGAGAAAATAAAAAATGACAATGGTATAATTCTAGGTTTTTAATTTCATAATTGAAAATCATTTCTACAAGTAAAAAAAAATTGCCTTAACCATCACAAGAGATGAAATGCTACCAAACAATGGTAGCTGTCTCAACTATCTGATTTGATTTTACATATTCATTTGCAAAATTGCTTTATCAAGATCTTCTGGTATTCTGCTTTTTAATATGTCTGCATACAGCAAAATAATAATAATAATAATAATAATAATAATAATAATAATAATAATAATAATAATAATAATAATAATAGCACTTCATTCACCATTTGGATCATTTACATAAATGAATAGTGTTTAATGCCCGTTTTTGCTACAGAGGCACCACAGGCGATGGACACTGGTGATATATGAAATGAAATGAACTATCTATTCCACTTATAATTCTTATTGCTCCCTTCTGGATATTAAATACTCTCTTACATTTTTCTCCCCAAAATTTTATTCCACATTTTAATCGACTATGAAATTGAGCAAAATATACATTTTTCAATCTTAATAAATTCAGTGTCCTTTTTAGACTTTTAAGCACATAACAAATAGAACTAAGGTTAGTCGCTAAATGATGAGTGTGAGTATCCCATTTAAGGTTTTCATTCACATGTATACCTAAGAATTTTGTTTCTGCCTTGTACTCAACATTGTTTCCATCATATACAATTTGAGGTTTAATGCTGTTTTTACATTGCCATCTATGAAATGTCATTGTAACAGTTTTTCATTGTTTATGATTAGTTCATTTATTTTAAACCAGTTATTGAGGATATTTATGACTGTGTTTACTTTATTTTGCAATGCAGTATCATTATTCATTAGCTCCTTTTACAAGAATGTTTGTACCTCAGCAAAAAGAACCTATTCAGCAAGTCATTTATATACACCAAAAACAACAGAGGCCCTAGTACTGAACCTTGAGAAACACCTCATAATTTCTTTCGCATTTGATCGACAATTACTTATTCTCAGTTGTTTTTCATATTGTAGATCCACAATTTGCTTCCTATTGGTGAGATAGGATTCAATCCACCTATTCATGTTTCCTCTAATTCCATATTTATGCCACTTAGATATTAGGATTTTGTGGTCTAATACATCATATGCTTTAGTAAGGTCTAAAAAAATTCCTATTTTCGGTATATTTTTGTATACTGCATGCTGAATTTGATTCAGTATTTTGGCTATCGCTGATTCTATAGACCTGTTTTTTCTGAAGCCAAATTGAACATCAGAAATAATGTTATATTTTTCCAAAAACATTATTAATCTATTGTACAATAATTTTTCAAAAATTTTTGAAAACACTGATAATACACTTATTGGTCTATAGTTTTCTTTCTTTGTCTTTTCTCCTTTCTTGTGTAGCGGGATAATTTTTGGATTTTAAGTTTATCAGGGAAGATTCCCGAGTCAAGCGAAGAGTTATATATGTTAACCAAAGGAACTTTCACCTGTTCTATACATTGTTTAATCACATAGTCTGGTATTTCATCTACTCCAGATGAATATTTGCCTTTCATTTCATTGACTACTTTTTGTATTTCACTTTCTGTAATTGGATTTATAAAAATAGAATTATTAATGTTTCTTATCCCTGTTATGGTTTTAAAGTGAAAATGTTGAAAGTGATTTGAACAAAGGAGTTTGTCTGTTATTTCTGAGAAATATGTACTGAAAGACTCTGCTATATGCTGAGGACTTCTAATTTTGTTACCATCATTAATTAGTTCTGTTATACACTGTTTAGAGTTATTCTTCCCAATTAACTGGTTTATTATTTTTCACAGCGTCTTTGTTTTATTATTTGCATTTAATATGATTCTTTCATTTTCTTGTCTTTTTGCTTCCAGAATTACTTTGCGATAGACACTTTTATATTTTTGTACACAACCCTTAAAATCATTATTTATATAACTCTGTTTCTTTAGTCTACACAGCAGCTTCAGCTTATTACTTGAAATTCTTATTCCTTTTGTTATCCACCCATTTTGGGTTTGACTATTCATATATACACTTTTTTGTGGGAAGGCAATGTTAAACCACTAGAGAAATATGTTTAAGAAGGTGTTAAATTTTACATTTAACATCTTCTCCCATATTTCCCCTTTAAATAAGAAGTTAAATAAATTTATGCTTTCTGGGTTGAACATCCTTTTCATACGTGTTCCTATTTTCCTTGTTTGTTTAGGTACTAATATATCGACTTCTAATATTTGTCCACAATGATCAGACAGGGCCATATCCTCAACTAATGATTGTTTTTAAACTTTAGATTTGTTGGTGATAATTACATCTAATAATGATTTTTTTGTATCTGTTATTCTTGTCGGTACCACTACCTTATTAACTAAATTGTATACAGAGAGCAAATCTTTTATTTTGTTTATCTTATTTTCCTCCTCCAAAAAATCTACATTCCAATCTCCTCAAATTATGATATTCTTAAATTTTTTAGTTAGGTGGAATAGAACTCCATGTAATTTAGTTAAAAATTTATCGAGTTTTGTATTTGGTGCCCTATAAATGCACATGATAACTACATTCTAATCACTAATCTCTATCAACGATAGCTCAAAGTTCCTATCTTCCTTGAGATCCTCAAACAGATCTATATTTCTAGTGTTAATATCTGATCTAGCATATATACCCGATCCCCCATGTTTAAAGGCTTTCCTACAAATGTAATCTACTAGCCTAAACTGTTTGAGGTTAGTAATATTAACTGCTCTAACTTTAACCAATGCTCAGTTATGTATAGAACATCCACATGTAACTAATCTACATTTATAATACATCTAGTTGGTTTATTTTATTTGTTATACTCTGTACATTTTGATGTAGTATGCATAATTTGTTAACTCTTTATTTTGTTGTTCATTGTCTTCTCCATCCACCTTGACTTCAGCTAGTTTCCCTTTAACTGCAACTGAATAACTTCACACAGCAATCTGCCAAATTTGTGTGATCCTCGGCATCCATCATCACCCCCTTTCTCACAATACAGAGCCAGTTTAATTCACTGTTTATTCTTGCAATCTTTCTCTCACTCATGTCATACCTTCTTAGTACACCACTTAAAATAATGTTCACATCTGGTACTGCCTTTGTAATAGTGTTATTTGCTATACTCTGTACATTTTGATGTAGTACATTTGTTAACTCTTGTTTCCTTTCCACTATTATATACCTTTGATTCTATATTTTGTTGTTCATTGCCTTCTCCATCCACCTTGACTTCAGCTAGTTTCCCTTTAACTGCAATTGAATAACTTCAAACAGCAATCTGCTAAATTTGTGTGATCCTCGGCATCCATCATCACCCCCTTTCTCACATTACAGAGCAAGTTTAATTCACTGTTTATTCTTGCAATCTTTCTCTCACTCATGTCACACCTTCTTAGTACACCACTTATAACAATGTTCACATCTGGTACTGCCTTTGTAATAGTGTCTGCCAAGTCCATTGTGTCCCTCATAATTTCTTCAGCCATTATTCCTCGATTTATATCATTCGTTCCTGCATGGATCACCACCACTTTTGGCTTACATTGCTTAAAGTTTATTTTCTCTACCCTGTGTTTAAACTCGTTTACTTTTATCCCCGGCATGCAGTGCACATCATAACCTCTCTCTTTTGTGTCTTCCTGAGGCACCGGAATTTTCGTAGTTAAACATCATTTACAATACCCTGCAATACTCTGTTATGATGTATTGGAATGACCGAATTTACATCTTGTTCACCTAGCATGGAAGTTGTATGTTTTCTTCTCTCAGATTTTTCTTTCACTGCATTGGCAAGACTTGCATTCTCTTCTTCTGCTCTTAGTTTGGTCTTTAAATCTTCGTTTTCTGACTTTAATAATTGAATTTCTGTTTGAGCACTTTTTAAATCCCGATTATCATCTGAAGGGATGCTATCACTTCTGCCTCGTGCGTCCTACCAGCTACTGATCGTGTTTCTCTCCTTTCTTCGATTTCTGTATTTATTTCAAAACTACCTTTATTTCCTCCAGTTTCCACATCGCTACCACTTTGCTCGCTGTTCTTCTTTCTTGCCTCACTTATTGAATTACCACAATTTTTATATAAATTTAGAGCCATATTTCGGTTATGACACCACTCACAGTCATTTTCTTTTCTTTAGTATCATATAATACAATACTCTGCAGAATGTTAATAACACAATAAAAAAGATTAATGCATTTACAGTAATGATTTACTTGAAAATTTGGATAAGTTAACAAAATTTTAACTATGCATCACATCAGATATAATACAAAAATAAAAATAAATAAATATAAAAAACCAACAAACTCAAAATATAAATGGAAAAGTAGTGAACTAGACAGCATCATGGCTAAGTGATTGGATTATTGAATTATTACCTTGGTGACCTTAGGATCAATCTTACGCCAAGATGTACAATTTTGTTGAACAGAGCAGTTAAACATTCCTCCAAATATTTGAGTTCCCATCTATTTCATCAACATCCTACTCCCTAATGAAAACATAAATTGGAACTTGCACAGTGAAGTCAATCATATAATTGATATTATTGTATGATTTAGTTGAACTAAACACTTTTAAGTGAAGCATAAAATATGGGAGAACATAAAACCAGAGAGTATAAAATTGAAGTTTCATTGCTTTCAGAAAATTTCATTAATAAGTAGTGAAGAAACTGTCTTATAGAAAATAATGACTTGAGCATATTGTTTCATAAAGATGACTATGCAGACAATTTATAGAAGGCATGGCATGCTGCCTTTTACATGGAATTGATGATATGCCAAAAATAAGTCACAATTTATGTGAGTTTCCACTTTTAAAAAAAACAGAGAGTAGGATAATTGATATTATTGTATGATTTAGTTCAAGTGAAGTTAAACAATTAAGAGTGTTTAGTTCAACTAAATCATACAATAATATCAATTATCCTACTCTCTGTTTTTTCTAAAAGTGGAAACTCACATAAATTATGACTTATTTTTGGCATATCATCAATTCCACGTAAAAGGCAGCATACCACGCCTTCTATAAATTGTCTGCATAGTCATCTTTATGAAACAATATGCTCAAGTCATTATTTTCTATAAGACAGTTTATTTACTACTTATTAATGAAATTTTCTGACAGCTGTGAAACTTCAATTTTATATTCTCTGGTTTTATGTTCTCCCATATTTTATGTCATAAATTTAAAATCTAAACTTAAGGTCCATAAGAATAACACAAAATTCTTTGCAATTTTACATTCTTTGGTTTTATATTTTCCTTTACTTTAAGCAGGAATTTTTTTGTACATTAAACCTTGATTTGAATGGGATCTGCCAACATTGTATATAGCTGCATCTGGTCAAGAATTTTCTTAGTGGTTGACAGCATGCCTCCGTTTTCACATTAATGTTGTTCCATGACTTCCAAATTTGCTTGCACCAAATTTAGATTCAGTTTATTTATTTTATTCTATGATCAACAGCAGCAATTACATTACATTTTCATTCCAGAAAATGTAATGGCAGCAAGTATTTTTCATTCCAGAGAAAATGGACATTCTTGCCTAAGTCAATGCTCATGTGAGTTCTTTTGTTGATTTTGCAGCAAGACTTATTTTTTTATTTATTCATCCTTTTGATCATTTTACATGATATAGGACATGTCCTAGAGATGAGATGGGCTTCGCCCAGAGTATAATATAAAGAATATACAAGTTTAGTAATTATACTAGATTTACAATATGTCTTATTTAAAGTTCATATATTCACTTACTGAATAAAAGGTATGTTGTAGTAGAAAGGCTTTGACTTCTTTATTAAATTGTTTTATATTGGTTATTTCTTTAATATTTATTGGTAGTTTGTTATACATTTTAATGCCTACATTTGTGAGATTATTTTTTAAAATATTTGTCCTGCATATCTGAACATGAAGGTCATTTTCCTTCTTGTATTGTGAGAATGAATATCTGTATTTATACATAATTCTCCCTGATATCTCTTAATATGGTTTACGACCTCTATTATAAAGAGACAGGCTAATGGTAGTATATTATGTTTCCTAAAATAGGGTCTACAGGATGTCATACTATCAACTCCAATTATAATTCTTATTGCTCTCTTCTGGATTTTAAATACTCTCTCGCATTTTTCTCCCCAAAATTTTATTCCATATTTTAATCGACTATGAAAATAAGCAAAATATACATTTTTCAATCCTAATTAATTCAGTGACCTTTTTAGAATTTTAAGAATATAACAAACAGAACTAAGTTTAGTCGCTAAATGATGAGTGTGAGTATCCCATTTAAGGTTTTCATTCACATGTATACCTAAGAATTTTGTTTCTCCTTTGTACTCAATAATGTTTCCATCATATATAATTTGAGGTTTAATACTGTTTTTACATTGCCATGTATGAAATGTCATTGCAATTGTTTTTTCATTATTTATGATTAGTTCATTTTTTTAATCCAGTTATTGAGGCTATTCACGATCGTGTATACTTTATTTTGCAATGCAGTATCGTTATCTCCTTTTATAAGAATGTTTGTATCATCAGCAAAAAGAACCATATTGGCATTTTGAATATTATTAGGCAAGTCATTTATATACATTAAAAACAACCGAGGCCCTAGTACTGAACCTTGAGGGACACCTCTCATAATTTCTTTTGTATTTGATCGACAATTACTTATTCTTAGTTGTTTTTCATATTGTAGATCCACAATTTGCTTCCTATTGGTGAGATAGGATTCAATCCACCTATTCATGTTTCCTCTAATTCCATATTTATGCCACTTAGATATTAGGATTTTGTGATCTAATACATCACATGCTTTAGTAAGGTCTAAAAAAATTCCTATTGTCGGTATATTTTTGTCCACTGCATGCTGAATTTGATTCAGTAATTTGGCTATCGCTGATTCTATAGACCTGTTTTTTCTGAAGCCAAATTGAACATCAGAAATGATGTTATATTTTTCCAAAAACATTATTAATCTATTGTACACTAATTTTTCAAAAATTTTTGAAAACACTGACAGTACACTTATTGGTCTATAGTTTTCTTTCTTTGTTTTTTCTCCTTTCTTGTGTATCAGAATAATTTTTGCGATTTTAAGTTTATCAGGGAAGATTCCCGAGTCAAGAGAAAAGTTATATATGTTAACCAAAGGGACTTTCACCTGTTCTATACATTGTTTAATCACATAGTCTGGTATTTCATCTATTCATATTTGCCTTTCATTTCATTGACTACTTTTTGTAACTCACTTTCTGTAATTGTATTTATAAAAATAGAATTATTAGTATTTTTTATCTCTGTTATGGTTTTACAGTGAAAATGTTGGGAGTGATTTGAACTAAGAAGTTTGTCTGCTATTTCTGAGAAATATGTATTGAAAGACTGCTATATGCTGAGGACTTCTAATTTTGTTACCATCATTAATTAGTTCTGTTACACACTGTTTAGAGTTATTCTTCCCAGTTTCCTGGTTTATTATTTTCCACAGTGTCTTTGTTTTATTATTTGCATTTAATATGATTCTTTCATTTTCTTGTCTTTTTGCTTCCAGAATTACTTTGCGATAGATACTTTTATATTTTTGTACATAACTCTTAAAATCATTAATTATATAGCCTGTTTCTTTAGTCTACACAGCAGCTTCAGCTTATTACTTGAAATTTTTATTCCTTTTGTTATCCACCCATTTTGGGTTTGACTATTTATATATACACGTTTTTATGGGAAGGCAATGTTAAACCAGTAGAGAAATATGTTTAGGAAGGTGTTAAATTTTACATTTATATTGCTTTCCTGAAGGATCTTCTCCCATGTTTCCTGTTTTAATAAGAAGTTAAATAAATTTATGCTTTTTGGATTGAACGTTCTTTTCATACATATTCCCGTTTTCCCTGTTTGTTTAGGTACTAATACATCGACTTCTAATATTTGTCCACAATGATCAGACAGGGCCATATCCTTAACTAATGATTGTTTTTGAACTTTAGATTTGTTGGTGATCATTACATCCAATAATGATTTTTTTGTATCTGTTATTCTTGTTGGTACCATTACCGTATTAACTAAATTGTATACAGAGAGCAAATCTTTTATTTTGTTTACCTTATCCTCCTCCAAAAAATACACGTTCCAATCTCCACAAATTATAATATCCTTATATTTTCTAGTTATGTGGTATAGAACTGCATCTAATTTAGTTAATTTATCCATGTCAACACTAAATACTATAGTGAAAAATCATAATGACAATGAGAAGAGTTTTGCAAATTGTAGTTTATTCTCGAAGGAGAGGAAATCACTAAAAACAATGCCACTGGAAAACTTGAGAGTATCTTTTAAAGTTTGTATGACAAATGCTTCCATCAACATCACCACAGAAAAGAAAGTACCATTTGTCAATGCCAAAATTGGCATTGATTTCAACATATTGAATGTTTGGATCAATCACTTTAAGAACATAATATTGCAGTTTATAAAGCTCTTTATGGGGAATATGGTTATTAAAAAGTGATGTAACAGGCATTAAATGATAATTTTTCTGTATGCTATTCTTTTACTGTTCCTTTATACTTTTAGTGCTCCTCCATCTCCCCCTGCATTTATGCAGGAAAAAATTACTTCTAAGCGTTGTTTCATAACATCATATGAAAATAAACTAACTACATCATGAGTATATCAAACTTGTTACAAGTTTTATTCCAATGCAAAAGCTACTACTGTAATTATTATGCCTTAAATTTACTGCTGATTCATATAAAGCTGAATTTGCACTATTGATTGCATGGTTAAAGTGAAAATGAAATGAAGGCAGCATTTAGGTTTGCCACAGGATTCACTGGGTACAGTTAGTCACATAAAGTGACTAATGTCTACAGTCTTAACAGTTAGGTTGTTATACTTGGTAATGTCTGGCATCTCACCCATATTATAGACCATGAGTTAATCTGTTTTGCGTACACAGTCATGAGGTTCAATCTATACTAATTCATACATATTTAATAAATTCATTTGGTAGAATATGCTGTGTTCTCCTGAGGTGTACTGCAGCACATCATAAATGAGACATCACATCCATTGTGTGTGTGCATAGTTTTAAGAAGTGGAGCATCTAAGCATAGAAAATAAAAATGTTAAACTGTTAGCAGGCAAGAAGAGAACATACATGTACTGCTGATATCAGGTAATTGCCTCTTTGGAATTTTTGATAATGTAAAAAGATGGGCCCAAAAGAATAATTACATTTGTCTACATGACCTCGCATGTTTCCACAGGATCCTAATTTTGATTTTTGGATGGGAGCTATGCAGGGACCAAGATCATAAATTGTCTTAATCATAGCATAAGCTAGTCTTCTGTGAGTTAAAGACATATGCATTCAAAGCTAATGGTGTAACATTTTATACATTTTTTAACTTAGCTACTCTGCTGAAAGCTACTTTACATCAAACCAAAAACAAGCCTAACTAGTGTACTGAAAACTAGACTGTTCTAGAAATTTTCAAGAGGAGTACTTCATTATTTTTTTGCTGGCATCCAGTACCACTAATTATACATTGAACATTTCAATTCATAATAACTACTATGCCTTTAAGGATGTCCTCTTTAGGTAATCTATTCTCTGAATAAAATCATGTGATACATGTCATACTAAACATTGCTTCACTTACTTGTGTGATATTTGGAATATGTCATATCACATGAGTTTATTCATATGACTTGGCTTCACTGTGTTGGTTCCATTTATTTTTAAAATAATTTTCTTTTTTAAAAGCTACGTTTTAATCTATTCTCTGTTTAACAAAAGGCAAAGTGCAATGTCAAAATACACAGTGTTTGCTAATCATGGCACAAACGTCATACTTCTTCTGCTTTGTAAATAGTTCACAAAATATCTGCCTGTTATTTAGCTTATTAATATATAAAACTATCAATAAATAAACTGTAACAGATTTTGAAGCAATAATAATTTTAATTGTGTATGAAACTGCTGTACTGATAGTAAAACAATGTGGTCATTGTAGAACTACAGGGCTTTCATGTAAATACTACCCTGCCAAGGGCATCAACAAAGGAGGGAGGGCACAGAGGGGCAGTTGCCTGCACCTCAAATTTTTTAAAATTAAAAAATTACCATTCAAAAGCCAAAACACTGATATTTTAAAATAAAGCATGTAAGGTGAACATAACTGATTAACCTATATTCTCTTTGTTATATCAATTTTAAAAATAAAAACATGTTTATTGATTTTTCAAACCTGGCAAATTTTAATAATCATTTACTTAGAAAAATATGTTGCCCCTCCCTCAAAAATATTCTATGGATACCCTTGTATCCTACACATGTGGTATTTGACTCTTGGCAACTGGGCATATCGTGCCACTGTCACTGAAGGGATTCAAAACACTATGCATGCAGTTTAGTTTTAAAGTGAAAACCTTGTATTAGAAAAGTGTTTGCTTCAATGTACATGCCTTGTCCCTTCACTTTTGCCCATGTCAAGTCACGGGGCATTACCCATGTCATTCCACCCTAGCATAAGTGCAAAAGAATATAATGTTTCTTGACAATGCATTACCAGCTTTTGGTAGACAGGGTTTAATTCATACAAACTTGAATTTTGTTCCCCCATCCCTTCCTAAATTGAAACTTCATCATTTATCAAAACTATATCAAACAATATATAATTTACATTAGAGGCATTTAATAAATATACATTTTAAAAAAGATTGCTACTCTGTTACTAGAATCAAAATTCAACTTTAAGAGCTTAAAAACAATTCTTTATTGTAAGATGCCTATGCTTCATCCTTCTCAAACATAATACAAAACAGATCAGAGTTGGAAATGTAACAGTGAGAGAAGCATGCAACTCTTCAGTAGATGGCACTTTAAAGGTTGACCTTGTGGTAACTTTTCATTTAAATACATACTAATAAAAAGATGAATGTGAATTTGCAACTTGAAAATGTGTGGCAAGAGCCAAACTATACAAAGCTACTAGCATTATCTGTATGCCTGCATATACCTGTATCTCCTCTCTGTAAGCACGGGAACATTCTTCCCTGGCACGTGATGCAGCTGTATCTTGGAACACTGAGCTCTGGTTCTGATGAAAGAATGGTTGGTACTTTTTGTGATCTTGACCAGGGTAAATAAGCCGAAAGTTGCCCATATGCGTTTGCTCCCACTCTATTTGAGAGTTACTTATTTCTTGCACATCAATTGCCATACTATTTCCTTGCTCACTGAAAAAACATTTACTTTCTCTAATTACTTTTTATGTAATTTAATCTTTTTGCAAGGAAGTGCTTGAATATGCATATCATTTTGTGCAATCTGCTAACATTATTGAGAAATATAGCATAGAAGTTCTTTTACTGCAGCAACATAGCTTTGGATTCTTTTGGGAGAAAATTCATTTGCAACAATAAAAATACATTTTTTAATACATTTGTTTCTTTTTCACACCCAGGAGGCTAGAAATTTCAGAATTCTTTGGAATATAAATTTCTGCATTTGCCATGAATATAATCTTAAAAGGATTAAAAGCTGTCTTCCAAGTTTTTTTTTAAATAAAAAATTTGGTAATTTTATTAGAATATTTAGAGAAATCCAAATTCTGGATTCTCTCAACACCTAGAAAGAATCTATGGTCTACCAAAAATACATAAACCTGGCAATAAAATGAGATCTATTCACCCACATACAATTTAACCCATTACATTTTAAAAAAAGTTAATACTTTATCAAAATACAAAAGCCAAAGCATAAAGAATTCAGCAGAATCAATAGATAGAATGAGACATGTGAAATTAGAAAACAGGAATTTGCTAGTTTCTTATGATGTGGTCTTTATGTTTCCTAGCATCCCCAAAGAAAATTTAATAAACATCGTAAAGAAATGGCTAAACTCAATAAACCTACCTGGAGAAGTAATAGAACAATTTCTGAACATCACCAAAATTTGTATCAATGAAACTTACTTCACATGCAGAGGCAATATGAAACCCACTTTCACCATTCTTGGCAGATATGTACACGACTTTCCTGGAAATTAAATTAGTTGAGAATTTTCCATATACATACACAAATGTTTGTACCATTATGTTGATGATGTCTTTGCAATAGTAAATGAAAAATGGAAAAAGGATGCAATAAAACTACTTAACTTACAAGACAGCACTGTTAAGTTCACAATGGAAATAGAAAACAAGGTTCTTCCCTTCTTGCATATAAAAATGATAAAAAATGGCAATAATTTGGAATTTGGCATATTCAGAAAAGATGCCCGCACAGATAATTATATCAAAAACAACAGTCACGATCCAAAACATACACTTGCTATAATTAATAGTCTCACATTCATATTAATAAACCATCCAATAAACTAGACAGAATACAATATGGAGTACCATAAAATCATAGCTATAGCACAGAAAAGGGCTATACAATAGATCTGGTCAACAAGAAAATAGAAAAATTCAAAAAACAAATAAAAGATATCAGTACACTAAAAGGCTACAAAAGATTCATCTATATAAGAAATTCACATTCCACCCATAGGCACATTAAAAATTCCTGAAGATTTTTAAAGATGAAACATCATTTGGCTCCAGTGAACAAATGTAGTTTAAAAAAATCCTAAAAACCAATACAAATGAAAAAATTCTGTCATAAAATAATTGCAAAGACTGCAATATGAAATGCATAGGCAAAACAAAAAGAAATATTACAATAGGTTAATGGAACACATGAGAAGTGTAAATATAAATGCACAGAAAAATCAGCATTAGCAGACCATTTCTGGTAAAAGAGCCATGAATTCCAAAAGGAACCAAAACTCTTAAAACCTCTTCAAAAACCCATAGAATTAACAGTGTGGGAAAATATATCCATAAACAAAAACAAGGAAAATTTGGTTAAGTTTGATCTCTCAGACAATAGTAACCTCATCACTAAATTCGTAAAATCCACAGGGAGACATCTTAATACCACGCTGGGAAGCAGACAGTGGAAGCATGCTGAAATGGAAGACAACAGCCTTTGAAACATGTCAAGTAAGTGGAACAAAATTAGTGCAATTTGATTGATTTCCTCAATAATAATCTGTTATATTATATTATATTTTCCACTATTCAAAACTACTTATAAGTAGATTTGTTTGGAAAATATATCCTTAGTTCGCTTACAAGGGGAACCAACAGGAATGCTAACTAAGCAAATCAATATATGGTTTGCAGTATACAAAATAGTTGCAGATTTCTTTCTCTATTAAAATCAAACTTTTCTCAAAAATTCACATTTTTTGGATTGAACTTGTCTCCGCATAAAAAATTGCATTTTAAAGTGAAATGTTTGAAAGAAGAAAGAGGATTTTTTTTTTTCATATGTTGCAACTACATTTTATAATATGTAATAAACAACTGGAATTAAGCTCTTACTACCTGTCTTTGCTGCCAAGTCCTTGCAGGAGCCTGTCTCTAATTCTTTTCTTATCCTCCTCTAACACCTTTCTCTTGTCTGTGTGATTAAGATTCAGGATCTCAAATGTATCCATCAGTAAGCTCTCCTTAACATCGCGGTCAATGTCTGCATCTGTATGGAAGCTTGGAGAATGATTAACCTTTAAACAAGGTGTAAACATGGAATTAATGAAACAGTAGTGTTTAAAAAGCTGAATTAGCTTAAATTATATTGCTAATGCTTAAGTTTCTATGAAAGTTAAGGATATATCATTTTTGCATGTTAAGATACATATTTGGAAAGGAAAATGATGCGATTACTACTAAAGGAAGTGGGCTGTAACTCAAATACAGTGGGTATTTGAGTTACAGCCCACCTGAGTATCGCTGCTTACTGGGGAAGTGCAACCACAGCATTTAGAAAAAGGGAGATAAGAGTCGCCACATATTAAGTTAGTATTTTAATTTTTGTATTTATATTTTTACTGATTTTACTAAAAGTATAAAATAATTATACATTTAAAACTGAAAATAATTAGCATTAACCTGTGTTATAAGTAATGTTCAAGTAATACTCTCAGTGACAACACATTGTTGGCATCTGCATAGGAAATTTCATTTAACTTTTCTTTCATTTGAACATGGCAATACAAAACACATTTTCTTATCATTGTGAAATTCTGTATCCAGTAACATTTAACACATTGGTAAAATATTTCTCTACCTAAAACATGATTGCCAGGATATTTTCTTGCAAATGACATTACCGTTTCTCTGCAAGAATCCAATTTCACATATATATCACAAATCAAACATAAAATGCTGTTTAAAACTAAATTTATCTAGTGGTATAACTAATGAAGAACAATTAGCACACAATTTATACACAATAAAAGCACTAAGTAGTACATGAATGCACAACTACGCCTCCCTCAAACGAATCACAAGCTTCTACCTGAACATGCATTAATGTGGACTTAATGACTGGTTTCTCCCAGCATGCAGCTGTACTCCCATAACTCACAGCAAGGTCATTATGATGCAGATTTGTAAGCAGAAGGTCTGGGATTTGAATCCTGCCAGAACCATCCTCCTTGACTCAGATTTTTTACACGTTTTCCTCAGTCCTCATAAATGGCAAATGCAGGGGAGGTACCCTAAACTTAGGCTTGGAACGTTTCCTTCCTTAAAAAAATCCTTTTCCAATATATCATTGCATTACATATATCATCAGTATACACCACCTGAGGTGCCTCAGTAGTAAAAATGGGCAATAAACCCCATTCAAAATACAAATACTCCCATAACTCAAATAACTTCATAGTATAACAGACTAGTTACAATGTAATATTATTCATTTTAAATATTTCAAAACACACAAAAGAAATATTTATGGTGGTAGGAACATAAATTTTTAATGTGATGCACTTTGTTTAAACATCCCTGTATAAGGCTATTAGTACTTCAAACAGCATAAAAATTATATTAAATATAAACAACATTCTTAAAGAGGATTCAAAAGCAATGAGAAAAAATAGCATAAGTATTATGATAGAATACTTATGTCCAAACTCATATCAGTTTAGAAAAAAAATTAAGCACAATAATTATAATGTTAATGGTATAATATCACAAAGCTATAAAAACATAAATAACAATCTGTTTTATCTATCCTTTGATGCTAACCAAGTGATGTATTATTGTAGTAGTAGTAGTAGTACTAGTATGATGATGATGATGATGATGATGATGATAATAATAATTATTATTATTTTTCCCTTAATTAGATAATGGTTCGATTAAATATTCTTATGCTCCATTTACCATTAAACTGTGCAGAACATGTTTCACAGGTCCTTGCCAGCCTCATCAGCTGTGAGTCAACTGATGGATTCACTGATGGTTAAATGAGCTTGCTGTAGCTCTAGTGAACATTTTATGAACTTTTGGATTAATTTGTCTTCTGTTGGGATCTCGACGTTCATAATTTTATCTTCATATTTTTTATAAATTTTTTTTCCCCTATATTTCCAGTTTCAAAGACAAATTTCAGTAATTTGACTTCCATGTTTATCTCTCCAAAAGTGATGTGCAACTACCGATTTATCTATCTGATTGTAACTGATGTTTCTCCAGTGTTCCTTTAGCCTAATTCCAATGCTTCTTTTCATTTTGCCAATATATACTTTGTTGCATTCCAAATAGTTGATTTTATAGATTTCTGGCTTCTTCTTGTCAGGTATTCTATCATTATCACCAGAGTTGAGTAGATTATTTAGCCTGAATTTTTTCACTTGGGACAAAGTAATACCAAACTCTTGGAGTATTTTCTGGAATTTTTAATGGTAGTTTTTTTATTTGCTGTCAATGTTGTAACTTGTTTTAACATATTCTCTTATTTGAATTTCTTGATTTTCTTGTCTGTACAATTCAATGGTAAATGGAGCATAAGAGTATTAAATTGACTCACCATTTAATTAAGAATATATTAGTTACTTCACTGTATTAGTTCTGACACAAAATTAGTTTTAAATTGATTATTGTTGTTGCTTTCTAATATGAGATTATTGACAGTGAAGTCATTTGCTCTTTTGTATCCCAGTACTTTTCATTAGTATTGTCCAGATGAATGAAAGAAGAGCATATTATCATGTGTGTACGTTATACCAAATTTTTTAAATTGCTGATTCCATAAAATAAGTTTATTCAGTTTTATCACTGTGATATCAATGAAATTTAAAAGCCAATCTTATAGAACTCAGTAACGGCATATGAACAATGGAGTAGCATATTTCCATCAAATATACATATCACTTATGTTATAAGGGATAATGAAAGTATACAGATATGGTCCAGATTTTAATGATTTTGAAACTTACCACTTTCTCTGTCATCCTTCAGAATCAAGATGCAAGCAATGATGTTCTCAATGGTGCTAAGCTTTTCTTCATAGGCTCCTACAGCATCTACTGGGATTGAAAATCACTTCTCTTTGTGGTCAGTGCTTTACCAAAGGGAACAGGAGAAAGTAAATGAGATGCCAAGTCCATAAGGAAGTGGGTGGTAAGTTTCACAGAGGGGAAGCTTCTAATAAATTACGTATGGCATTGGTGGTGGTGTGGGCAGAGGCACATGGTGTAAACTGATACCTCTAAGTTTGGTTCAGCCATTTTTCACACACCTTTTGGAATACTTTCAAAAAAGAAACTTTGTACCTCACTCTGCGATAACTGTCTTTTGAACTTCAGAGGAAATTGTTGCCAAATGACTTACAATGGAGAAGTATGTCAACATTTTAATGGATATCATTGTATGATTCAGTTGAACTACACACTCTCAATGTCAACATTGTTTTTTATTCCCCACACTCATTATTCTCTTGACTCTCATTGAGGGTGTTCCATCTGGGAAGATCCCATTTGATGCTTTGTTTCTGGACCATATTGATACACCCATGTTTCATCATATGTTATGACTTCAGAAACACAGCATGCGTTCCAGTTATTGTATCTTTGGAACATTTTGCAGCAATCATTCTACTTAAGCAACCTTCTGCCCTTTACTGAGGTTGTAGGGCACCTAGCAAAAAGAAATTACCCTTAATGTAATTTTTTTCCGACACTTCCTGTATCAATATTAACGGATGCCTCTAAATCCTATAGGTCACTTGAGAGTCTTGCTGAACACCTTCCCCACAGAAGTAACGGTTTTTGCAGTCACTTCCATTGAAAGTCTTATGCTTCCATCGTCATTTTCAAAAGATATTTGGCTCCTTGCAAAATCGCAAACCAACTGAAAAACGTTATACATGAAGAAGTAAGATTCCCTAAGCCTTTATAAGTCCTTTAAAGTACTAATTCCATTTAAGCTGGTTTTAAAATAATAATAATAATAATAATAATAATAACAACAACAACAACAACAACAATAATAATAATAATAATAATAATAATAATAATAATAATAATAATAAACAGTTGCATGATAAATGCTTTCACTCCAGTCTTATTGTTTGACACTGAATTGCTGGTACAAACATTCCTTTCAACTCACAAACTCACATTGTTCAAGCTCCATGGATAACAGGTGGCAGAACTTACAATGATTTACAGATAACAGTATGGATTAGTTCCGACATATATATTTATGCATTACTGTAAGCAGTTCACTGATCCAGAAACTTTCTGAATATTCCTTGTATTTATTCAAGTGCTAACAACATAAAGAACTTTAAAAATTAAAGTAAAAATGATCATGCACAATGCAGATCACTGATCATTTAATGATTTGACATGCTTACTTGGAAATTTAGTGATTATTCCCATTTGACCTGTATGTATTTTCAAATATATCTGGGGAACTATTGATTGCAGTCACACTTCCTAAACTGCATTTTATCAGCAAGACAACGTTATTATAGTCAGATGGTTTTTTCATACATGCTGTACAATGGCAAATTGCAGAAGCTTAAAGATGGGTTGCACCACTTTACCATAGGTACTGCTAAATAGACTGGTAGATCATTAAGTTCTAAAGTTCATGCAGGTTAAATATACACAACAGAAAGAGAGAAAAGAGATAGAGAAAATGTAATAAAAGTAATATAGTAATGTATCTATTTAGACAAAATAAAAATACATTCTTCTGCTTTTCATGACAGCAAATTGTCAATTATCCTTTGATTAAAGTCTAAGTCTGGAATCTGCATGATGAAGCTGTCTCTACATTCATCCTAAGTTTTGAAATCAGAATTTGATTCAAATTAACACTTGGAATTGCTCTATCTATTATTTTAATTTCAGCTTCTCTTCTGCAGAATGACTTAGTCCCCAAGATATTGCTCTCCTTACTTCTAATGAACTTCACACTCCCACCACATATTTTCTCCCTAAAATTCATAAAAATAAACTGTCCAGGTTGCCAATTTTTATTTCTATATACAACACATAGCTGCCCTATCAGATTTTTGGTTACAGTCAGTTGTTTAAAAACAACTGTCTTCACTCTGCAATAAGTTTATAAAGCAAATACTTTCCCCAAATAACTGTCTACCTACAAAGGAATGGTATCCAGAAAAGTTATACCCATCTAATTTTCAAATACTATTTTTTGCAATAAAAACAAAAAATATTAGTATTTTGGTGTGCATATCTGTATATTTTAAAAATGGAGCTTCAGTTAAAATGAGGAATAGCTTTAGGAAATAACATAAGGTTATAAATTTGCTGTGCATCAAAAATGCAGATAACTTAAACATAAGATTATTTTCAGAAAATTGTAGCTATTTTCCCAAATGGTTATGATAAAAAGCATAAAAGTAGAACAATAAATTAATGCAATACTAATGTGAAGCTTTGGTTACAACATAAAAACAGTGCAATTGGAACTGAACTGGCTTACATGTACTAAACAAATCTTAAGAGGAGGGTATATGATGAGTTCAGAATAACATAGTAAATAAAAAATGAGGATTTATTTTTAGCTTCTAACAACTCAGGTTCTTTCAGTGATGTAGAGTCAACATGACAAGAAGGAAGAATAATAAAATACCAAAATTCATTAACACCTTTTAACAGCTATACTGAGCTAAATAAGACATTACAAAGTGAGAATTTTTTCTATGATGGCCCTGGTTTTTAAAACCAGTTGAAACTACCAAAGAACAGGGTGATTATTTTCAAAACATCTTTTGGAACATTTTTCAAAACCAATATGCATATCAACAAACATGAAGCCCTTACCTCTAACACATAAGGTTTCAGCCTGTAATCCAGGAGGATGTCAAACCCCAAAAGCTCAAAGCAGGCAAAAGTAAGATCATGAGCAGGAAAACAAGCATGGTAACTGTGTTTCAATATAGGATGTGCTGCTATAATTGTCTTGATTATCACATCATCAATGTTTCCCCACAATTCTTCCACATCATATTCCTTTTTTTCTAGCCACTCATTCAATGTTGATATTTTCCTGCAAGTGCAACAGAAAGCAAATATGTCATTCTAATAGAGTAATATTTCTTTTGCAGAGATTCTCCTTTGTAGTTTAACATGCAATTGATTACTTTATCAATATTTCCCTATCAGGTTTTAAAAAATGTACATATTTCTTTATGCTTCATTCCAAATTTTGGTTTTCTCTTTGAACTTGTGACTTTCGGTCAGATTCAAGAATAACAGTAACTAATAAAAATGTTTGGAATTAAATACATATAACAATTGAACAGTATTGCAGTAGGTGTTTACAAACAATCCTCACAAATAACCATTATGCATTCACTACATATCAGCTTGTATCATTTTCAAATTATGAATATACATCTGGCCTGTAAGAGCAATCCTTGATACAGTTCTTCCAATCCACCCTCACTAAAATATAAACAAAATATAATGTCTGTTTCAAACATAATCATAATATTTTAGGTGTTGTAGTTTGTGATGTAGACACGTTATATGTATATATTTTTAATACGGTATAACTATAAATTGTATGTCAACAAAAGATAAAGTTTCAATAGAAAGAATAAACCTGAGGGTGTACCGTGATGCCATTTTTAAAAGGGTTTCCTTTGGAGGGTAATAAACTCAAAGGATCTTTAAACTTATGTAGGTCTCTGAACTGGACAAGCATGGTATCATTAGCCCTTTAAAATCTAGCTAATGCTGAGGTAAGTTTTAAAACTTTTTAAAAAAAATTGCAAATGTAACTTGGGGCAGGTGAAATTAAACTAGCCAATGGAAAACATGTGTTTGAACTTTTTAAGATGGACACAAGCTTGCACATACCTTTTCGCATCTCCTAGCCAATGATTTTTTATTTAAATAATCAATGGGTATGGCCAAGAAATTGCAGACTAGAAAATCAAGAAATTCAAACAAGAGAATATGTTAAAACAGGTTACAATATTGTCAGCAAATAAAAAAAATACCAATCACAAGAAATTTACTTATCATCCTTGGGCCACCAAAAAATTCCAGAAAATACTCCAAGAATTTGGGATTTTTTGTCTGCAATGAACAAATTCAGCCTAAATAATCTGCTCAACTATGGTGGTAATGATAGAATACCTGATGAGAAGAAGTCAGGAATATATCAAATCAATGGTTTGGAATGCAACAAAGTATATATTGGCAAAACAAAAAGAAGCATTGGAGAAAATTCAGGTACAATCAAATAGATACATCAGCAGTTGCATATCACTTTTGGAGAGATAAAAATGATTTAGAAATCAAAGTCAAATTAATGAAATTCATAAATAGTCCCTTGGATCTGGAAATATGGGAAAAAAACTGTTATAAAAAAATATGAAAATAAAATTATGAACTTCGAGATCTCAATAGAATACAAATTAATCCAAAAGTTCATAAAATGTCCACAAGAGCTACACCAAGTCCATTCAGCCAATAATGAATCCGGCTGTCAACATAAAGCTGATGATGCTGGCAAAGGCCTGTGAAACATGTTGTGTATAATTCAATGGTAACTGTAGCATAAGAATATTAAATCGATTCACTATCTAATTAACAATAATTCCACTAGTGTTTCTGTTGCAGCATCAGAATTGGATTTTCAAAATCAGTATTGCTGACAATATATGTTCTAGATAAAACAAAAAATTTGTCTCATCCATGTTGCATTCTGATCACAAAATCAATGAAAATACAAAGGCAATAAGAAAATTAGATTTAAATACATTCTGGTCATACAACTGGGTGGCTGAAGAAACATTAGTCTGATCATGGCAAGATGGCCTTTAGCATAGGTTCAGGCAAGGCAAGGCAATGCATAGCTGGTTTGAAAAACTCTGTACTAAATAAGTTACGAAATGAATACTCATTCTCAAAAAGTTTAGATAGGTTCTGAGAGTATTCTTTCTTTCTGAGTTTTGCACTAATAAATGTTACATTATCTTATGAAAAAACAATGTCAAAGCTATGGTAAGAAGCATATGTTTGAATTAATAACGTCAAACCTGATTAAGCATTCAAGTATACCTAATCTACCATCGGCCTAGTGTAGAACCTGGGTTGAACCAGGCCATATAGTTACATTGTATCTGACACAACGAATAACAAATAAAAGTAAAATAAATATAAATATTGTACTTATGAAGCAGTTTACAATAGAGTGGTAATATATCCTAAACTAGGTATTCATTTTTTACACTAAACTCCACTTACATATAAATAAGATGTGTTTCGGGAAAATCTCTCCCATCTTCAGTTGTTTATGAACTGCCATTACTCAAAACAATCAATGTTCCTGTGGTGGCCTCTGTTGTTCAAGTAGGAAATGACTGAGTTCATCCATAGGAGGAAACTGGAAGTTCATTAGGTTTTCTCTATTTTTTAATATGAGAATTTTTTCCCAAGTGGATAACTCCAATGGGTTGATAAGATGTTTCAGCAGTTTAATTTCCATTTTTATTTAATGATTTTTGGTCTAAAAGTGAGCAGCAACTGCAGATTTATCCATCTGCTTAAACTGAATATTCCTAAAATGTTCTTTCCTCCGAATTGCCAAATTTCTCTTTGTTTTGCCTATGTAGTCCTGCTCACAATCTGCGCATTTTATTTTGTAAATTCCTGATTTCTGTTCTGCTGGTATGGAGTCTTTTACTGTGCAACCCAATAAATTCTTGATGTTTCATTTGTTCTTTGGGGCTAACATTATCCCATGTTCTTTGAAAATTTTCTTGAACTTGTTGTGCTATATTGGATGGTAGGTGAAACTTTTGAATTTGTATTCTTCTTTTGTGTTTTTCAGTGTGGAAACTTTCCTTATCCCTTTTTGTCTTTTAGATTTATTGATAATTTTTATCACTGTGTCTTTGTTGAAACCATTGATTATAGCTGTCTTTATTATCTGTTGGTATTCTATTTTGTACTCTGTTTCTTGAGTGGTATGTTCATCAATGTGTGTGCCAAACTGTGAAACACTGCATATTTATGTGGAATGGGGTTATAACTCTCATTTTTTATGTAATTTTTTCTGTGTGTTTCTTTTCTGTAAATTCCAAAATTCAAACAATCTCCATTTCTTATAATTTTTAAATTTTCTCTTCTTCTATGGTGAACTGTATAGATTCATGTTGCAAATTAAGAAGTTTCAGGACATCTATTGTGTGTTTCTTCGATATTATTGCAAAAATGTAATCCACATACCTATATCATGACTTGAAAATTAAAGGGAAAGCTTTTTTGTGGTATGTATTTCAAATGAATTCATGAATAACTGTGCTAGAAAAGGTGACAAAGGGTTTCCCATAGTTAGGCCTGAAACTTGTTGGTAATATCTTTTGTTGAAGCTGAAGTAATTTTTTTAATGCAAATATTAGTAAGTTTTAATAAAAGTTTTTTCAATGATTGGGTCAAATTTGTAATACTTACATCACTAATAGTTTAAAAAAGGAAAATTATTAGTGATGTAAGTATTAAAAATTCGACTCAATCGTTCAAAAAATTAATATTAAACATCACTATTACAAAAGTCCACCATATTTAACTAAGCTTTAATAAGTCTTCCTATTTCTTCTGTTTTTAAATTTATTGATGTTAACCATTTCTTTAGCCTAAGCATAAATTTCTCTGCAGGTATGCTCGGAAATAAGGATTTTACATCAAATGATACCATTATATCTCCAGCTGTAATTCTGCTATTTTTAAGTTTTTGAACTAGATCAAATGAATTTTTAATGCTCAATCTTTGGAATCTCTTACAAAGAATTGAAAACTTTGATAAATTTTTTTGCTATCTGGTATGGAGAGAAAAAAAAGGGGGGGGTAAGGAAAAGAAAAAAAAAAGAAAAAGAAAGAAAGATCAAAGTTTTCAATTCTTTTAAGAGATTCCAAAATTTGAGCATTAATAATTCAGTTGATCTAGTCCAAAAACTTAAAAATAGCAGAATTACAGCTGGAGATATAATGGTATCATTTGATGTAAAAGCCTTATTCCCGAGCATACCTACAGAGAAACTTATGTTTATGCTAAAGAAATGGTTAACATCAATAAATTTAAAAACAGAAGAAATAGAAGACTTATTAAAACTTACTAATATTTGCATTAAACAAAATTACTTCAGCTTCAACAAAAGTTGACTATAGTTGGTAACTATGGAAACTCTTTGTCACCTTTTCTAGCAGAGTTATTCATGTATTCATTTGAAATACATATCACAAAAGCCTTCCCTTTAATTTTCAAGTCATGGCATAGGTATGTGGATGACATTTTTGCAATAATATCGAAGAAGCACTCAATAGATGCTCTGAAACTTCTTAATTTACAACATGAATCTATACAGTTTACCATAGAAAAAGAGAGAAATGGGTAGCTATCATTTCTAGATTTAAAAATTATAAGAAATGGAGATTGTTTGAATTTTGGAATTTACAGAAAAGAAACACATACATAAATTACATAAAAATGAGAGTTATAACCCCATTCCACATAAATATGCAGTGTTTCACAGTTTGGCTCACAGATTGATGAAATACCACGCAGAAGCAGAGTACAAAATGGAAAGCCAATAGATAATAAAGACAGCTATAATCAATGGTTTCAACAAAGACACATGATAAAAATTATCAATAAATCTAAAAGACAAAAAGGGATAAGGAAAGTTTCCACAATGAAAAACACAAAAGAAGAATACAAATTCAAAAGTTTCACCTACCATCCAATTTACCACAACAAGTTCAAGAAAATTTTCAAAGAACATGGGATAATGTTAGCTCCAAAGAACAGATACAATATCAATAATTTATTGGTTTGCACAATAAAATACACCATACCAGCAGAACAGAAATCAGGAATTTACAAATTAAATGTGCAGATTGTGAGCAGAGCTACATAGGCAAAACAAAGAGAAATTTGTAAATTTGGAGGAAAGAACATTTTAGGAATATTCGGTTTAAGCAGGTGGAGCGCCCTGTTGCAGCACACTTTTGGACCAAAAATCATTAAATCAAACTGGAAATTAAACTGCTGAAACATCTTGGAGTTGTCCACTTGGGAAAAAATTTTCTTATTAAAAATAGAGAAAACCTAATGAACTTCGAGTTTCCTCCTATGGATGAACTCAGCAATTTCCTACTTCAAGCAACAGAGGCCATCACAGGAACAGCTAGGTGTCTAGCCATAGTTTCGAGTAATGGCGGTTCACTGAGTTTCTGAAGATGGGAGAGATTCTCCTGAAACTTGTTGTAGCTTTATGTAAGTAAGTGGAGTTTAGTTTAAAAAATGAATGCCTAAGCTTAGGATCTAAAGTAAATATACCTAATCTACCAATGGATATACATAACTTAATGGCAAAATTAGCAGCAATCCAAATGCAACAATAAAGGCAAAGTCTCCAATGAAGCATCTTTGTGTTCTCTGCCTGAAGATGAAATTGTGAAAATGAAATAAATAAATAAATAAATAAATAAATAAATAAAAGTATGATCAAATAGTCATTAGTGTATACTTAGGCTTATACTAGATATTGTTGAATTTTGTTCTGTAATTATTTTTAAATTAACTAATGCTATTCTGCATTGTGTTTTGAGTTATTTTATTATATTAAATTATAATTGTTAGTCATTATGAATTGAACTAATATTATTTTTAATTTCATTTTGAATACTTTATTATGATAAATTACAATTATCAGCCACATAAATATATAATAATAATTATTCTTTTCTAGTTTCCTTATTCAATATTTTGTATGCATAATTACTGAATGGAATGAACAACAAAACATTATTGCTTAATACCTTGAAAAGTATTGAAAAATAACAAAGAAAATATAACTTCTTTTTAAGCAATTACAGAGAATATTCTGCAATATACTCAAGAATGGTATGAGAATAAAAGGCAGAAATGTTTGGGCTTATAATCCACATTCCTTTAATCTATTAGACCATGCATGACCTTTAAGTCTGAGAATTTCTTCACTTTATTCTCAAGATGCCGATTATGACAGCCCAAGTCTTTTGCAGTAAGATTATTTGGGTTACTAACTGGCAGAATTGGCAGATCAATAGAGCTTGGCTGTATATGGGAGAAGTGCTCAGGTGGACCTAGCTCAAATAAGTTCACTATACTAGAATGATATAAGATTTTATACAGAAAATTAGCATTTGCAAAACTTATCTTACCCAGTAGGCTTTAGGGAAAACTGTTCTAATAAAATGTTTCAGCAGAAGCTACAAGTCCATTGCCTATATCTTTAGGCTAATGGTTTTGATGATTTTGAAGAATGACATTTCAGCTGACAGCTTGTCCCAAGCAGTATTCAAACCTGCGTCCTTTACTACTGACTTTGAACGTTGCCTCACCTACACTACCCTATACACATGACGCCATACTTCACTTATTAGGTAAGCTATAAAAGTATGGCCATTGGCTTCTAAGATCAACAGCGATATGCTCAATGTGTTTTAGCAAACAAGGTCATATTAGAGATATGGATCATAATTAGATTTGAAAAAAAATAAAAGAGTAGAATGGTAAAATGTTTAGGCAGAAAAAACAATTGGAGAACACACCATCCCAGGAGGGGAGGGAAAAAAATTAATAAACAAAAAAATAATAAATTATTATAATTCATTGAATATCATAGACTATCTACATATAATTTAAGAATTTCATCAGTTCTATGTTTCTTGAATAGTTTCTAATACTCAAGTGTACACATTACAAAAGCAAGCTCTTTTCAATAGCCAAATCTTAGCCACTAAAATAGAAAAAAAACCATATGCATTACACAACACCTTTTACTGCCGGCTTCTTCATCCCTGATGAAAGTGCGGCTATGCTTATTGACAGCATAATTAGTCAGATGCATGAAAACATTACTCAGATTAGTAGGAGTAGGCTCCCGATATCTGCTTGTGGCAAATCTGCAAACACAAATACATTCATTAACGATTATGAACAGATTCTGGTTTGAAAAGTGATGTCAATGAAGAGCAGCAATCACAAAAAAATGGATTACTATGATAAGTTCAAATTATAATATTTAATTCATATAATTAAGGTTAAAACACTTGTTAAATGGGAAGGAACTCAACAAACAATACTATTACTATAAGCAAAGTGAAAAAATTTTCAGATTTTACTTCAAGCTTGTGATGTCAATGTATATGAACCAAAAGTTTTGAACTATTTCTTTTTAAATGCTCAACGTAGAAGTTATAGGTATTGGCTGTAACTTATTCCATTTTCAATATAAAAATGCTATGAGAAATGTGTGCTTTGTTATTTAAAGCTACACCAATTATAAATATCTTCTAAATTATATTTAGGCATCAAAAAAATATATATTGCAATTTCAAGTGTGACTTTATCTTAGTGTTTAATTCTTTTAAATCTTTTATTATTACTGTTAATTTGTTACATTGCTAATAGTGTTACTTTATTTTTACTTATCTTTTTTTTTATATATATATATAAATTAACAGTAATTATGATAGCAGAAAAAGACAAAACACAAAGAAAGTCACACTTGAGATCACTATATTTCGGACTCATGGAGTCCTTCTATGGCAAGAACACAATATAACAGTAAATATTGAGTATCGAAGATAACGTTATGCATGGAAACAGATGAAACTAGAAATGAGAGTGTGGGGGGGAAAAAAATTAATATGTAAGATTTAAACCAGGTGGTATACGGGCTTTATGTAAAAATAGAGCTGCCATTTCTCTATCTATGAGTAAACTTTCAGAGCATTGTACACATCAATAAGTGTTACATTAAAAGCATCATCAAAATTCTTACAGTGAGGTAAGGCATGTTGGGCAACTGGCAAGGGAGGCTTGGTTTTAACAGAACGTCTATGATTGTTCATACATAGCGAAACAACAGTAGAAGTTAAACCAATATAAAATGCTTTGCAAAGCTTACAAGATAACATATATACGACGTTCTTGGAGGAACAAGTAGCAAATGAAGAAATGTTAAATTCTCTGGATAAATTAGGGCTGTGGAATGAATGGCAAGGCATAATTAGCGCACAGATTTTACATTTAGGGCATTGGCAAGGATATGAGTCAGCAAAGGGATGTGGTAAATTCGGAGCAGAGAGGTTTCTGCAAAATATACTTTTAAGGTTAGGGGGTGTTCTAAAAGTAAGGTGGGGTAAAAATTTAGAAAAATCATTTAAAGATGAGTGCATTAACAAAGTATCATGACATTCTTTCAAAATAGGTCTGATGCTTTCAATTCTAGGCACGCAAGTAGTAGCAAGGTTAATGAAGTTTTTGTTAGAAGTTTTAGGTTTGCATTGGAAAGTTTTGTGCGCTGGGATTACACGGGATTTTAAAAGAGAGGAAGGATAATTTTGGTCTTGGAACTTCTGAGCTAGGTTTTAATATACTTGTCAAGAGATGAAAAGTTGTTACAAAGATGATGACCTTGGATTGAAGGAGAAAAAGAAATAGATCTTTTGATATGCAAGGGATGACAGCTATCAAAATGAAGATACTGTTGTAAATTGGTAGGCTTAATGTGCACAGAGGTAAGGAAAGAGCCATTACATAAAGAAATATCAATATCTAGGAACATAGCAGCATTGCGAGAGACAGAAGAAGTGAACTTAACTGAAAATCTGGAGTTAAGATTAGTAAGGAACTGATCGAGAGATTCTGAGCCATGAGTCCAAAGCACGAATATGTCATCAATATATCTCAGTCATAATAATGGTGCCAAAGGTCCTGACTTAAGAAATTCCTCCTCTAAGCGAGCCATAAAAAGATTGGCATAAGACAATGCCATTCTGGTGCCCATCGCAGTACCTTTAATTTGTAGATAATATTTATTATCAAAACTAAAAGCACTGCGAGTGAGAACCAGATGAGCAACATGACAAATGAAATCTGTGACTTTTTTTTTTTTGATTGATTTATTTATGGACGCTCTTTAATATCTCAGGTCATCAGCGTCCCATTCAACTCAGGGCGTGAAACGGCCGACAAATTTTGCTCAGAGGCCTCTCTTTCAGGCTTGAGGTTCTTTATCGTGCCGTAAATGTACGACACGGGACCCACGGCTTTACTTCCCTTCCGAAGGAAGCCATACTTAGAATTTTTACGCCCGAAAAAATCCATCGATCCTGGCCGGGTTCGAACACGCGTTTTGGGCGTAGGAGGCAATTATGGTAACCACTACACCACCAGGACCGACTATGAAATCTGTGGATGGGGTATGAGGAGGTGCTCGAGAGTCCAAGTAATGTTAACAACAGCTAATCCTTCATGATGGGGAATGTTAGTGTAGAGTGGCGTCACATCGATAGTGGCCAGAAGTATATTAGAATGTGCCAAAGGGTCAACTTTCTTTAGTAAACTCAAAAAATGGAAGGAATCTTTGATATAGGATGGCCTAGATGTAACAAATGGCTGTAACCAACAATCTACTAGAGCGGAAATACGTTCAGTGGGGGAATCGTAGCTGGCTACTATTGGGCGGCCTGGACAGTTCTTTTTATGAATTTTAGGGAGAAAATATATGGTGGGAGTACATGGGACATGAGCAGTAAGTGTAGTGATATCTTGGGAACTAAGTCCTTCAGCAGTACCAGAAGATGCAATAAAAGAAGCTATTTCTTCATTAAACTTGACTGTAGGGTCGGAAGAAAATAGTTTATAATAAGTGACATCTTCAAGCTGTTGGTAAGCTTCAGCATTGTAAGAAGAAATATCCTGTAGTACTACTGAGGACCCTTAATCGGCTGGAAGAATAATAATATCAGGATTATTAGATAACCTTTTAAGTGCTGATTTCTCATGCAAAGTTAGGTTATCTTTCGGAGTGATCTTATCTAGAAATTTGGAATCACTAATCGAAGTTAAAAATTGGTTAATAAACATTTCTAAAGGATGGCTAGAAGGTAATGAAGGAGATTCAAGTTTGGAGGGAGGACGAAACTTGAGAAGGCAAGGAGTAAAATTTTAAGTAGGCTGAGAAAATTTAGTATGCCAATAGTAATGCCATCTTAAATTACGGCTAAATTTAACACCATCAGAAACAAATTTAAGGCGATTAAATTTGGGAGTTGGGGCAAAAGATAATCCTTTTTGCAAAAGCAATGTATCAGCATCAGAAAGTGAAATAGAAGATAAATTAACAACCGCACTATTAATAAGTAGGAGAAGTACAAGGGGTACATTTGCTATTGGAATGCTGGTATGAAATACCGGAGTAAAATTTAGATGGACAGGGTAAATTGAAAATGGAACCCAAGTCAGGAGCTGACGCTACAAGCGGCGGGGAAAAGTTTTGGAAGAAAGATGCGGTAAACTGAATAGAAATACCTGCCTCTTAAATATTGTAAATATAACTGCGATAGTTTAAAAAGATGTTTCTGATTCAGAGAATATAATAATTTATTCGCACTCATCAAGATACTATTAACAGTAGTAATATATTTAGGAGAACATGCCAAAATAATTTTGATAAAACTAATTAATTTAGACAAATGAAATTGCTGCAAATATTCACAATTATTGAGGATCATCCATAGAAATTGCTGGGAGATATGGTGCCTAAATAAGTGAAATTGACTAGGAGTGCTAGGAGCTATAGTGGACAATGGCAACTGAATTAATATTTCGTTTGGACAAACACCAGTAATAGCACAATAAGAAAGAAAACCAACATGCCCTGTATATTTCGCTAATTGCTTAGAATGGTACTTACATTTGTTGAACCAAAATTTCATAACATTACCTTGGATAGATGTCATGGTATAAGATGTAATACACAATAAAGTCTATGAGAAAACACAGAGAAAGTAAGAAATAAAATTAAAAGAATAATAGATAAATACTAAAGAAGTCAAAAGCAAAACAGACAAAAGCAAATTTAACTTAATAAGCAAAGTAAAAGCAAAAGCAAATTAAACTTAATAAGCAAAGCTAAAAGCAGCACCAGAGGTGCAAACAATATATAAGTGAAGGATACATATGGAAGGATATATGAAGGATATATAATATATATATGAAGGAATTCATGAAACTATCATAACAGCAAAAATGTGTTAATATCCGCAATAAAGTATTAAGCTATTGTGAATGAAATTTAAATTAAAATTGCAGTTTCTTTTTCAGCATGATAAAAATCTTCCTTATTTCCTGAATCCATTGAAAATCATTTATACATAAGCATATTTAATTGATATTATTGTATGATTTAGTTCAACTACACACTCTTAATGCTTCATTTACTTGTCATAATATATAGAACCGGTTTCCAGAAAATTTTGTTCTCATCATCAGCCAGGCTAAAATTCAACTGTCGGATAATTCGTTAAGCTGTGGGAATGTGTCTTCTACTCTGGTGACCAGTGTGATAAACTTGTAGTTTATGTTTTCATCCCCTGCAGTGTCGAAGTTCATTAGACTGTCTTTGTATTTGTAGATGTAGATTCCTGACCAGGATCGATGGATTTTTCCGGGTGTAAAAATCCTAAGTATGGCTTCCTTCGGAAGGGAAGTAAAGCCATGGGAAACTAGTCATACATTTACGGCACGATAAAGAACCTCAAGCTGAAAGGAGAGACCTCTGAGCAAAATTTTTCAGTCATTTCATGCCCTGATTTGAATGGGACACAGGTGACCTGAGACGTTAAAGAGTATCTGTAAATAAACAAAAAATAAATTAGGAGTTTTTCTTTTGGTGTGCTTGGAAACCGCAATTCTATGTCAAAAGATGTTAGAGTGTCAAAGAGATGCAATTTTGTGTCCTTAATTTTTTGTATTAACTGACATGAATTGTTTATACTCCTGCTTTGAAATTTAGGTACTTTCTTGAATCTATTAGCTAGCCATTTTGCTAAATAGTATGAAGGAGTATTGATATTGTTAATGATGGGACGTATACCATTTCCAGTCTTGTGAATTGTTGGTAAGCCATATATTTTTGCTATTGTATGGTTGCTCTGTTTTATTTTGTATATTGTTTCCTTTGGGATAACTGTGCATGTTTTCAGAACCTCATTGATGAATTAATAATATAAACCTTCAATGGGTCTGAATGTATATGAATATATTTTTTTTATATTATAATTGATATTATTGTATGATTTAGTTGAACTACACTCTTAATGCTTCCCTTACTTGTCATAATTTATAAAACCAGTTTCTAGAACATTTGGTTCTCATCATCAGCCAGGCTAAAATCCAACTCATTCTTTTTTATTTAACAAATTCTGCATTCTAGTATTATAATCTTCTTTATCCAATATTACCATTCTGTTTTCTTTTGTCGGCTTAAGTATAAACAACATCTTTATTATTTAAGGAATTTATTGTGTTCCTCTATGTCTTTTTAACTGCTGTTTTCTTTTTGACCATGTCTTTAAAAACTTTTTCTTATTTTATTCTCACTGTTTCTTTTACTTTGTTCTTTAATCCTTCAATGAGTACTTTTAAATCTACCAAATAATCTTCTACTTTAGTTTTTAACCCTTTATTTAAAAATGCTAATTTTTCTTTTTTGAAACTTTCCACATAATTCTGTTTAGGTTCTGGATTTTTCTTTGGTTTATGATTAAGATTTCTAACTGATTGCTGACTTTTTGTTCACCCAAAATTGTATATGTTCTAAAGCGGTTACGATTAAGTTATCCCATATCACAGAAATTTGCATAAACCAAGCCTGTTTTTTTTTTCAAAGGAAAATTTTATAAACAACAAGCAGGACTTACTATGGGCAGCCCCTTATTTCCATTTCTAGCTAACCTCTTCATGTGCAGTTTTGAAACACACATCAACTCAGCTTTTCCAAGCATATTTGAGGTATGGTACAGATATGTCGACGATATATATGCCATAGTTAACAAAAAACTCATTGATGATGCCTTAAAACTTTTGAATATACAAGGTAAAAACATATCATTTACATACGAAACAGAAACAGATAACATGTTGCCATTCTTGGATATTAAAATAATGAAGCGTCAAAGAAATCTGGAATTTGGAATGTACAGAAAGAATACACGTGCAGTCAATCACATCAAAGCTGACAGTTTTAACCCCATAGCGCACAAACCTGCAGTTATCAACTGTTTGACACACCGGCTAGTTAACCTACAAATTAGCAAAGAAGAATATTTTAATGAATACAAACAAATTGAAGAAACAGCAGTTAAAAATGGTTTTAAAAAAGAACTAGTAACAAAAAGGTACAGCAATTCAAGAGACAAAAAATGTATCAAAGAAACCACAACACTTTCAGCAAGAAAAGATAAGCTAATTTTTAAAAAATTCACATATCATCCATGGGCTACAAAAAATTTCAGAATATTCTTAAAGATTTTAATATCAGCTTGGCAATGGTTAACAGATTTAATGTTAAAAACCCACTGATAGACAATGAGACAATGGTAATGATAGTATTCCACAAGAGAAAAAAGCAGGTATTTACAAAATAAATTGTGTAGAATGCAAAAAAACCTACATTGGAAAAACAAAGAGAAACATAGGCACATGGTTAAAGGAACATTTCAGGAACACTAAATACAAGCAAATAGAGAAATCAGCAGTAGCATATCATTTTTGGACAGAAAATCACAACATAGTGAATAAAGCAAAATTATTAAAATCAGTACAAGGACCTACAGAACTAGAAGCTTGAGAGAAAATCTACATCTACAAATACAAAGACAGTCTAATGAACTTCGACATTGCTGGGGATGAAAAAACATAAACTAAAAGTTTATCACATGCCACCATTCCCACAGCTTAACGAATTATATGACAGTTGAATTTTAGCCTGGCTGATGATGAGAACAAAATGTTCTCAAAATTGGTTCTATATATTATCACAAGTAAGTGAAGCATTAAGAGTGTGTAGTTCAACTAAATTATACAATAATATCATTTATATGATTCGCTTTTCTGTGCACATTCCAATTTACATTTTAACAAGTATATTTGTTTATGTTAAGAAACTTTCAGAAGTTTTTTTTTTTTTGATTGATTTATTTAAGGACGCTCTTTAACATCTCAGGTCATAAGCGTCCCATTCAACTCAGGGCGTGAAACGGCCGACAAATTTTGCTCAGAGGCCTCTCTTTCAGGCTTGAGGTTCTTTATCGTGCCGTAAATGTACGACACGGGACCCACGGCTATACTTCCCTTCCGAAGGAAGCCATACTTAGGATTTATACGCCCGAAAAAATCCATCGGTCCTGGCCGGGTTCGAACCCGCGTTTTGGGTGTAGGAGGCAAGTATGGTAACCACTACACCACCAGGACCGACTCTTTCAGAAGCTATTTCTAAAGATATGCCGCACCATCTTTCTGCCATGCTTGTATATTCTTCCTCATATAAATTATGCATTTTAAAACATTTTCACAATCTATATCTATCCACCGCTATGGGTGACCGAGGCCGTTAAGGCACAGGAGATCTGCGGTTCATATCCTACTACGGCTGTCCTTCCTGACTGGGTTTTTTTCTCAGTTCTCATAACTGACAAATACCAGGGAGGTATCCTAAACTTACACTTTGAAAACTTTCTTCCTTAAAAAATATCCTTTCCCAATTTATCATTTCATCTCATGTATCATCAGTGTTCACCGCCTGTGGTGCCTCAGTAGCAAAAACAGGCATTAAACACAACCCCCCTTAAAAAAAAATATATCCATTACTGGATTTACACAATTTGTAAAAATTAATAGATATAATAAATGTGATGGATTAGTTATCTATTCCAGAGATGATATTTTACATAATTTAAATAATCTATCTAAGTGATAAAGCATTGTAACTCCCTACATTTCAGCTTAATGAAGACCCCATTTGTCTTACCTGCAACCTATTAGTCCTAAAATATTTGCAAAAATTATTTCCTAGAACATTTAGTATTATTCCTTCCATTTTCAAATAGTTTAGATAAACATATTAGTAGGACATATTAATATCAGATACTGGAGAACAATTTAGAGTTTTTGGTAAAAGATATTTGAACATTATGCACGAACATGATTTTACAAAATATCTTAGTGCCAGCACTTGTGCATCAAATAGATCTAAATAATGTCTTCATCATATGCTTTCAATTTTAAGCCCAATGTTTATATTAGTGCAATTATGGACCATTATATGACTTGCCTGTGTAACACAATTAAGATCACTGTAATAGAGATTCCTATTGTATCTACACTACGTAGAAAACTAAAATTCATTTTATAAGTTTATTCTCTGAAATGAAAAGCATGACCTGAAATTCTCTTTTCAAATGTCAACATGCTTCATCAAGTTTTGCAATTCTGTATAATAATTTCTGTAACTTCATAAATAAATGCATTGTCAGTTTTAATACAGTGGGCAAACTCAGAAAAATTAAACTATGGATCACTATTGGCATCATTCAGTCAATTTGGCCTACTGATAAGTTAGTCAAGCAAGAAAAACAAGGTTTAAACAACATCTTTCTATTACATAAATATAAAAATGTTCATAGGAGGGAAGCCTAACAGAATCTCCAATGCAATGATTGGAGTATTTCTGAAGGCCCCTGTAAACACTTAGACATGCTAGTCTCTGTAGCTTGATAAACATATATGCATACACTTACTACATACATTCAAAACACAATAACATAAAAAAATTTAAAGAGCAAATGCAGCAAAATCAACTGCATAATAGTAATAATTTGAAAAGTTACCTGATGTACCTATATAGATGTTACATAGAAACTAATAACAATTATGCAAAAAGATTCTTATAGTGGCTTTTAGGGTAACACAAATTAATGTCCAATGTTATAGTATATAGCCAATTAGTGCTGTTTGCAAAATGAACACATTATCCTATATGTCATGATTACAGAATACAATATTTTATACTGTATTTACATTAAAAGCATGTTAAAGCACCTTAAATGTTTCATTTCACTTTTCACAGGTCAGAGTACAAAACAAAGAATATAATATGCAATTACCTGGCAAGTCCTTCATTATAGATGTACATCCTTAAAGGATCACATGATGTAATTAAACTGTAGACTCTTAGATCAAACTTAAAGCCATCTATGAGAAATGGCTGCAACATATAAAAATATTGCATAAAAATTGCATTTACAATTTAATCCATTAACAAAATACATAAGTTTTGGCATAAATCTCAAATAAAAAGCTAAAGTTCATACAAAAAAATCTCTGCTAAGAATCCTCATTCTTTCTTCTAAAAACAACTCTATACAGTTAATGATTACACATAATATGCAGCATATATATATATATATATATATATATATATATATATATATATATATATGTCGACACTCACCTTAGCAATATAAACCTGGCATATCATTCTGTCACTTGGTGTGAAATCCTTGATAGATTTTGTAAGGAAAATTCCTCTACCCTGGCATCCTGTTTCAGGCTTGCAGATGAAAGTCTTATATTTTTTTGAGCGAGAGTATGCCTGGGCCTCTCCTAAACTGGTAGGGACAAATATAAAATAAATATAATTATATTTCTTTTCAATAATAATCTTTGGTTAGTAGTAGTTTATTATATAGTTTAATTTATAATTTATACTTGAGATATTGTTCATCTCTCTTCCTTTTTTATTTATTTATTTTAATTTTAAAAACTCAAGACCCCTTTTTACAGTTTGAAATTTCCCATTACTAAATCAACTGTCAACTGTAAAAAGCACATACTAACCAGATTCTTTAATTCTGATGGCAAATTATTGATATAACTATTAAAAAGAGTGTGCTCAGAACAGTGCCCTATTATAATCCATGTGTATTCACCTTCATTTGGAGATCTTTTGTCATATCTTGTAGTGAAAAAACTTGGATTCTGAAATTTGTCATTTCAGATGAGATAAAAATGAGCTAAGTCATAACGAAGTAGACGTATCCGAAGATGTGTCTAGAAAGTGAATTATTAATGACACCATCTTTAGGTAGGATTTTCATTTACACTGAAATGATGGTTATGCAATTCAATCTGGTTTGATATGAAGGGTTTTATATTTTGTTATTTAGTTTTTAAATGTGTAGTTAAATTAAGTGTATTTAGGTTGTTGTAATTTTAGTGACTGAATAAGTTTTATTGTAGTCAAATAGTACTGCGAAGGAATAATTTAGTAAAGGATTATATTAATATTAATTAAAATTTACTTCATTTGTTTTATCTTGAGTATTTGAGTAGATTAATATAGATAATTGATATTTTATCTTGAAAATTTGAAAGATTTAATTAGATAGTCTGTTCATTATGTTATAAATTTTATAAATGCTTGATTGGTAATGAAATGTTTTCATTTTTAAGGATATCTAGTTTCTAGTAAACAAATTTAATTCAGAGGATGTAATTTATATTGTTTGCTTGATGAATGTGTTTTGGGTTCTTAATTTTTTAAGGGATTAGCTTTAGGAAAGAGTGGCTATAAATTCAATTGTAAAAGTGTTAATAAAAGTTTTACGAATTTAGAAATTATTACTGTTTAGGGGGTGTTAAAATTTACTTTTGAGATTTGGTTGAGATTTATTTTATTGTTTTAGTTCCAATGTGTATTAAGATTAAGGATTTAATTATTTAGTTTGTGTAATAATGATTTAATTACTATAGGGATATGTAACTTTATGGTTGTTTTATTTAATACGTTTAACGTGTGAAGGATAATATCAATTGCGGAAATGGCACAGATTACCCATTGTAAATAAGAAAACCAATCTGTGCTCATAGTGACTGTGCTCTATAAATTATTTTTGTCGGTCCTGGTGGTGTAGTGGTTACCATACTTGCCTCCTAAACCCAAGATAGCGGGTTCGAACCCGGTCAGGACCGATGGATTTTTTCGGGGCGTAAAAATCCTAAATATGGCTTCCTTTGGAAGGGAAGCAAAGCCGTGGGTCCCCTGTCATACATTTACGGCAAGAAAAAGAACCTCAAGCCTGAAAGAGATGCCTCTGAGCAAAATTTGTCGGCCGTTTCATGCCCTGAGTTCAATGGGACGCTGATGACCTGAGCTGTTAAAGAGCATCCATAAATAAATCATTCAAAAAAAAAAAAAAAAATTATAAATTATTTTTGACCCATAAATTGTGGCAAATCATTTGAAAATTTTAGTTCCTGTAGGTACTGCAATAATTGAAGAAGTTTTCTCCTGTTTAAGAATTGGAATAATTATTGCTTTCTCCCATTCAATATTTACAATAGTTTTCCACGATCAGTTATAAGTTTGGGAGGCTGTTTCTTTGGTAGTTTTTTCCTGATTTTTAATAAATTAAATGTGCAGTTTATCTGAACCAGAAGACTTATTATATTTTATGTTATTCATTAGGTACAATTTAGGTATTTTATACTAAAATTTTGTTAAAAAATATAATAATCAATATTACAACTAAATTTTCTATGTTATTGTAGTTGTTTTCTTAATTGCTAGTTGACTTTTGTTAATTTATGTGTACTAACATTATGGTTGTTAATGAGTTATGCTATACCTGCATCCTGTGAAATTATAATTTGTGGTTCTAAGAACCAGCTTAGTCCATTTGTTATTATTGTTCCCATTACTTTGCTTATGAACCTGGTAAGTGATATATTCTATTATATTTAATTTCAGAAGAAGGTTTGTCCTTTTTTTTAAGATATGAAATAATACTGCTTTCTTCTATTTTATATTTTTACAGGGTAAGATGGTCTAAGAGTTTCTCTATACCCAAGCAATGCATATTTTTGGACTTACTGTATAAACATCTATTATTGTTTTTTTTATTTTATTAACACTATACATTTTTTTAAATTACTGCTAGAACTCTTTAGCCTAAATGACCTTAATTCATTTAAGGTTAGAGTTGCAAAATTCTGTACTTTGCACTGAATTTGAAGCTGTTTTGGTATTACTGCAACATAATCTCTGTACTGAGATAATCTTCAAGATGTCCAGAGTGTATGAACTCAAATGGAGGAAGTTCAAATATGAGCAGACAGAATATGGTAGTTTAATGGTTAAGAGCATTGGTGCAATATGCTAAAGATCCATGATCCAAGTTCCAGTTCTGGCCTCAAACTTTTACTATCTGATTCAGACTCAAATTTGAAAATTCTATTCAGCAGACATGCCATATGTAAAAATCTACATTTAAAACAAAAGTAGATACTTAGCATTAACTTTATAGAGCTACATGGATATAGTACCTAAAGAGTAATTTTTTACATCGAATTCTCAATTCATAAATATGAAAAGTGTAAACTTACTCAGCAGGAAGACACCATGTTCTTGGGAAGAAGTTGTATTCCTTAGGAAACAGTCTCATCATGCGATTAAGATTGCGAGCTAACAGATCCTTGCGACAAATTTCTGTCATCCCTGGGAAGTGATTAATTTTCTGAAACACCAAGCATTAAATAAATCGGATACAAAGTGGAATTTACTATAATTCAACTAAGAATTCAGTTCATTTATGCCAAACTATTAGTATAAGACTTTGGAATTGTATTAACAACATCTAAAATATGCATGCATTTATGCTGTCAAAATCTTTAAAATATGCTCTATAATGTCAAAAATATGTAATGTTGATTGAAGCTCCTCTATTCTATTCAGATAATTTCAATGTTTTTAAAGAATTTGTTGATATACTGAATTCAACTGATGCTTTGTCAACTCAATGTTCTTAAAATATTTAATAGTGAGTATTACAAGGGGACTTGGCTGTAATAAGGCACATTTCAAAGCTATAGGGGAGGGGAAAAAAAAAATCTGGTTTGTATTTGTATTTATATGAACCTTTATCATTTCTCAATGAGATTCAGGGTAAACTTGAGAGTGCTCCTTTAAAGTATTCAGGAACATTAAAGGTTTGTATTTTGTAGATAAATATCTTCAAGGCAAAAACATAGTGCTTCCTGAAGAAATTTCCCCAGAGTTACTAAGTGCTTTCAAATTTTGCCAAATAACATCTGTAGACATGGAGAATTTACAGACATAGGTAAGTATTAGCTCTTAGGGTAATGGAATGTTTGAAAATTTTTCTTTGTAAACACTAACTCTGGACGAGTCTTTAACAAATATTTTGTTGGTGAAGGATATTAAACTGTTTACGTTAGGAAAACTTTTGGTTTCCACTACTACTCTGTGAAGTGCATGCACAATACACCAAAATGAATGATTTGGGGGAAAAATACTTTTAATACTGGAGCAGCTTTTAACATTTGAATTGCAGCATCTGAAAGCAGAACCAAAATGTTGTGTTCACTGCCTCCCTCTGTTCTAAGTAATTTGAGAGAGTCATTCACAAAGCTAGCAATTGTAGATTGATTTGTATTTCTAAAACCCTACAAGCAATCAAGTATGGCTTTCCTGGCTCAACTTCACACAGTTTCCCTACAAGAAAATTTGCCACATAACAGCCACAGGCATCTGTAGTTTCATCTACTACCCCATACACTAGAGTCCTTCAAATGCTTCTAAATTTCTAAAATTGCTAAACGGTAACGGATAATTTTTTCTCAGGACAGATTCATCAGGAATAACATTATAAAATATTTTTCCAAGAAATTGGGGAACTTGTGGTTTTTGAGCGAGTTCCCAGTAATTTTTGTGGCTATAAGAGCTTCACATAAAACTGCAAACTTCATTCTTTCAGGAAGATGAAGCAAATTGTGTCAGTATTATTTGTTTGGATGTATTTTTTCTCTATTTATAAATGTGCTGATTTATTGACATTTTTATCAACTGCAACTTGTTTATTGCACACACACAGTAAATAATTTTATTGTCTATAGTGAAAACCAACTCTGCACATTCTTTAAACCACTATTTTAAAAGTAAACTTATAGAAAAAACTTATTTTGGTATTATAACAGGGCCTTAACCTCACAAAACACTGCCTCGGGAAAAACTGAACATCGTCAGATAAGCAGACCAGTTTTGAGCTACATGGTGACACAATATAAATAAGGAAAATGAAACAAGGAATTCCCCAGTAACAACACAGATTTTGTTGCAGTTGCACTGGAGAGATCACTTATGGACATCTCCAAAGTAAGGATTTTATTATTTTGTCACTAATGTGTTTAAATATTAATTTTATAATTTAAAAATGTGTATTATATGATCAATGCATGGGAAAATTATGAAATATGCACCAAAATCGGAAATATGCAATTATATGCACCATAAAACTTTACATACAAACACAGAAGGTATGAAACAAATTGCAAGAACAGCCAAATTTGTTATTACAGGATTAGGTGTACCAGAGGATACAGAGGTAAGTATCATATCATCATAAGAATCATAGCATGCAGTTACCAATAATTTGTATGTCAGCAATCAGAAGTAGTTTAAATTTAAGTTATAAATGGAATAATTACGTATATACTGGATAAAAAAATTGGTGCAGTCAGCCTTGTTCAGACATATTCAGTTCTGACTATAGCAAAATGGAGGTGATTCGTGATGGACAATATGTTGCTCTGAAATTTTGCTTTTGTCTAACAAATCTTCAATCAAGTCCCATGTCATATTATAGGAGGTCATTACAGAGTTTGTTCTGCCCTATATCACAGCTCCAAGATGGTTTAAAATATTTAAAGAGGAGAGGCAATCAATTTCAAAGGAAGATAGAACCAGCATTTTAGTTAGTGTTTTAATGCATGAAAACATTAACATCACTGTTGTTTGTGAATTATCAAATAACATTATGAACACTTTCAGAAACTCTGAAAATTTCATTGAGTGCCACCCACATATTTATAACTGAAAAGTTGCACATGAGACATGTTTGAGTACAAAGGGTTCCAAGACTGCTGCATGCAGTTAAGATTGTGTTACAGGAAGATACAGAGTTTCTCTCAGAGATAATCACTGATGAAACCTAGCTACACCATTTCAGTCCTGAGATCAAACAGCAAAGTTCTGTTTGCAAATCTACATCATCACAAATGTCAAAAAAATCCAAAGTGGTTGCTCCTGCTGGGAAAGTGTTATCTTATTTTTTTTATATTCAAGGAATGGTTTACCAGCAAGTGTACCTGCACACACAACTGTAACCGGGCAATACCACAGAGAGATGTCCTGAAAACTCTGCTAGGACATATCATTTGCAAAAGGTAATATTTTCATGCCATAAGCTGGTGTGGCACCACAACAGTGCATGATCAACCATCACAAATGTTATTGCTTAATATTTCACAAAACTAAATGTGAGATGTGCATCGTTCACCCTCCCTACAGTCCAGATTTACCTCTATATGGCTGTATCCAAAATTGTACAAATACCTATGTGAGAGTCATTTTCTGTCTTCAGAAGCAATGGTGAAGGCTGCGGAGGCAATTCTAATAGACCTGTCAAACATGGCTTACAGCATGACTTTGAAGACAGGCACAAATGCTGGAACAGGTGCACTGTATCCGATTCGGACTACTTTGAGAAAGATCATTAAAATTATGATGATCAGTAAAAGTATGCTGTCAAAAAAAGTAAGATCATTTATTGAACAACCCTCATACTTCTAATGATTTTTGCATGCTTTTCAATGTATGTGGCTTCACATAATGCTACCTATTTACGTTTCATGTAATTTATTTTTTATCTTGAGATTACACTGTACCTCATTGCCCGTAACCATCGTTGAGTGAATGCAATTTAAAGGCAGTCTTGATAATGGATCACTGCAGGGCCTATATCCATTAGAATTAAAATCACATGGTTGCAATTTACTTTTAATGCTGCCTGACATGAAGTTTATAATATGTGTCCATTTTAATTAGTGATGGTATTTTCTTCAAATTGCTTTGTCCAATTTATGGAGTTTCACAGATTTTACCATATCATCTAGATTATGATAAAACACACACGAAAGAGGGTTTTACTCAATTTAGAGAAGGCACATAAAACTACAGATGGAGCAATTATGTTCATAGTAGTAAAATGGTAAAATTTAAACTTGACAACATGATCTATTCAAATGTCTTTCCATTAAATACAATCAGCAACGATTTTCATGCAAATTTAGCTCCAAAATTTTGTGGGCATTTCCAAATATGAAAACTATTATCTCCTGTTTCACACCCTTGTATGATAGAGGTAAAAAATTAATGTATCCAAATTGCAACTGGCATATGGTTTATCTTAAAAACTACTCTTAAACCAGTTAATTAAATATGGGTTTTTATATCAAGTTCTTTTTATTGTCTGTTTGTAAATTTTGTTATTAGATTTAAAATAGGGAAGGAAAATTTCACATTTCTGTGACATGTTGAATTATCCTAGATTAATGCATAAGTCATTGTATCACATTTAATCTGTATAAGCCTGTTTAACTATTATGTTAATTTATTAATTATAATTCTGTTTCGTTTTATGCGGTTATACGGCATTCCATATTTCTTAAAATGCACTGTGGGAGTTTTCTGCCTGTAGACTATTTCTTGTATTCTTATTTTGGAACAATATTCTGCTTGCCACAAAAAATCTTTATTTGAACTTGCATGGATCCCTCTAATGCCATGTTCTTGCCTACTGCCCTGCCATCTAGAAAGGTGCATTGGTTCAAGGTGCTCAGCACTGAGGAGTAAATATGCTCAACAGTGTATGGGAGGTTTGCTTTTTTACTACGATCTTTGAAGATGTTACCAGCTTTCTTAGAGCTTTGCTCTAAGTTTCAAAGGAGAGGGATTCTATGTTAGTATAATTTGCCTTGTTAGTTAGTTATTCTTCCAGTTATGCCTGCTCTTATCATGTCATTACTTTGGAAGTTTCTGGATTGAGCAACAGATACAGCAAGTCCATCCACTTAAACATGTAGCCGCTATTTGTGAGCCTAAATGGCCTGGCTACTTGTATGTTGAGTTGAATTGTTTCATCTCTCTGTGGTTCGCTTCATGGTTCTATTTTTAGCTAGCCTAATGGTTAATGCAGAATTAGTATCTTATTCTTTTGTGATGAGCAATCATTGCTTCTGGGTGTTATGTATTAAATTGTCTAACTAAATTTCTTTTCTAATGATTGACAGCTCTATATTTCATATTCTTGAAAACTTGCAACTTTCACAGTAGCTCAGGTAATAATAATAATAATTATAATAATAATAATAATAATAATAATAATAACAACAATATTTTATATAATGGATTCAAATTTGTAAATCTTATATTACAATATAAAAGTGAAAGAATATTTATGATTAAAATTAATGTGGGTAATTTATCACATTGAAGCCGTCTGCTATGTACACACATTGGTAGTTGATTGAAATATTTTTCTTTAGAAAATAATTTTATTTAAGTAAACTTTTATACATTTGTTAAGGATTGGTTAAACTTTAATTCATATTACTTTGAGATAATGCATTCAAAATGTGGTTGGAAGCAGTTGCCTAAGGAAATAAGTGTGGTTTCTTGCAATAATCTTCTCTTTATTTAAATAATACTCCAGACTGCATGCTGTGATTTCTTGTCAAAGCTATATATTTTTTAAAAATTTATTTGTTTTTAATTTTAAACAATTAATAGTCCTTTAAAATGTTACATCTTGCATTTCCATTTCATTATATTTAGGTTCATAGTGTTACATCATTTATATATATATATATATATACATACATACACACACACACACACACACACACACACACACACAAGTGTTAATGAACTACATCAAAATAATTTCAGAGGGTATAGAGTCAAGGTATGGTCCACTACAAAATTAACACAGTTTCATGGTGTTAAACATTTTGGCATTAGATACTAATAAATAGGTATTAAAGCCAAAAAGGGTGAACAATTGGTTTAGAATGTCTTTAAAACTGCTTTGCAAGCATATAGATCTCAATTTTCTGCAGATTATCAGCATTTTCAAGATTTAGTGCCTTAAAAATCCTTCGAATCTCCAAGTAATCATTTAACAGTGCTACACGGAACATCTATTAACTGCCTTCTTGCATTATGTAGCCAAGACCAACTAAATAAATGTAAATGTAACCTACTTTAGAGCGAGCTCTTTAACTGCTTGTGTGATGTAATGCATAATGCAAAAGTTTATATTCTGCAGGCTGCAGATTCAATTCTTGTAATGCTGTTAAATTTTTTTTTAATATGAAGTATTGTGATATGCATACTAAAGAATTATGAATGAAATTTACTCAATGCTTTCAAGTTTTATTCTCTTTCTCAACAATGAATCAACTTACAATGACTAATTAAGTTTACTATTAGCATGATGCCTAAAATTAATTTATCTAACACAAACTCAACACAGGATTCGGATTGATAAGCACAATAACTATAAGAGTTGTAGTTTATGAATATATTAAGATTTAAATATATAAATTGAAACATCAACTTAAAATCTACGTTAAAAGAGGTATTATTAGCACTTAGTTAAGAAACAAACAAACATACAAAAAATGTGTTAAACAAGACTCGAATTTGAAAACAAACAACTTTCTCTTACTGGAAAGCTAATGTCTAAGCCATTGCGCCAAAGTGATAAGTTTTCATTATTTGTGTTATGCTTTCGAGGGGGTTCATTAGCCGGTAGTGCAATGGAGCTTTAAAAACTTATAGACAAAACTTCAACATGGTCACATGTAGTCCATGCTAAGTGTCACTTCTCATGTTTCTGAAAACCATACATTGCCATTCACCAAACTTTTCACACCCATAATGTAAACCATCCTGTGCTTAAATCCGGAAATGAAGCCATGGACTATATTAATGCTGTACAAAAACTTGCATTATAAAAGAGAAAACCATACTAATTGTGTTTCTAAATAATTATGCTTGTTTTAATTTTTTATGCCCATAAAAACTATTTTTCATATACATTTTTTACATAAATAAATCTGCCTAAACATTGTTTATGCTACAATGCTACAATCTATTTTCAGATTGTGATGTGTTTGATATTTTAATTCAGGAACTTATGCAAATTGGCTATAAGCAACTATAACAGATGTAATCTAATAACATATAATACAAAATGGTTATTGTTGCTAGAGTACATTATTAACACACTGAGACACGAAAAAAATGCAACACCTAACATTTTTTAAAAATGTTTCATTTTAAGCATTAATATATGTGAATTATTATATTCCCACTCATTTTTTGAACATTAAATACTTTTCCGAACATTTTGCAATCACTCATGTACTGGGGTATCATTTTGAGCCTATAATTTCCTTTATTGTATGTGTATGAACACGAACATAATGATCTTGTTTTTACCTGTGTGGTAACACAAGGTAACACACCTGCATTACTAACACAACATACCTTTCAGCACTCAGTGGCACTCTCAGAAGCATGTGTTTCCTCCTCTGTCTTGTATTACAGCTTGCAACCTTGTAAACATGCTGCGGATCAAGGTCCTTAGGTTTTCTTGTGGTATGGCCTCCCATTGCTTATTAAAGCCTTCCTAAGTTCATTGAGGCTCTCAGGAACATGTTGGCAAACATTTTTCCCCAACATGTCCCAAACATGCTCATTGGGAATTGAATCTGTCGTCTTAACACTCTTCATTAACCTTAAAAATATACGGAACCAGTTTCAAAGATATGTTATCTTTGAAACTGGTTCCATATATTTTTAAGGTTAGTGAAGCATGAAGAGTGTTAAGACGACAGATTCAATTCACATGAGCTTCACTGTGGTAGTTCCATATGAAAAAATTTTTTTTAAAGATTTACAATTTTTAAAAAAATTTAATGCTCATTGGGTTTGAGGTCAGGACTTCATGTTGGCTAAACTAGTGCCTGAATGCCCACCTTACACAAGTGCTGTGTCACATTGTGGGCCACTGTGGATTGTCATGCATGAAATGGAAATAATTGCCAATATATGGAGCATAAGGGATAACATGCTCCTGAAGAACTTCATCAATGTACTGTTTAGCATTCAGGGCCCAGTTCTCCACAAAAACCAACTCTTTCTTGGCTTCCACACTGTAACCAGCACATCCATGATGGAACCTCCCCTGAAAACCATCGTCGATGAGAAGGTGCAATTGGCATACCTTTTTCCAGTACTCTTCCATACTCTTTCCCTGTCATCAGATGATCTTAAGCTGAACCTCCTCAACTCATCCATGAATAGCACAGCTTTCCATTGCTCCTCAGTCCTCTCCAGATGTTCATGAGCAAAGACAAGGAATGGTTGCTGAATGTTGCTGGGTAAACAAGAGAGGGACCTCTGGCTGATCATCCAGGGGCGAGCTGTGCTTCCTCAAATCTCCTTCTCATGTCCTCAAGCTGATATTGACTCCTGATGCCCTTTGTAAGCAATTCTGAACGTCTATGGTTATTGTGTGATGATCATACAAAATTTGCAGTCACAGACATTTATCATCTATCACAATTAACAATGCCAGCTATGGCCCATAACATCTTTTGTTCCAGCATTGGTATCCTCTAAGAGATTATTGTAACATGAAGAATTTAGTTACACTTATTTTCCTACAGGCAGAGTGACCAGTGGTAAGCCTACAATATGGGATCTATTGCTTGAAGTCCCTCTCAGAGGACATATGCTCTGGATTTTTATGTGCTGCAAATTTGGTCTCCAGGTTAGCATATTATCCAAGAGACCAATGAGGCTTTTCAATATAATACTATTGAGCTTATTTAGGCGAAAGTTAAGTAAAAAAATGGCAGAATTGAACAAAACATTTCAATTAGCTGATGTTGAAAGGCTAATGAACTAAGCTCTAGACAGAGTTACCAAGGAGGGCAGTTTTTCTCTTATTGCACATGCTGACAAAGTACTAGATAAGGACTGCAAGATGTGTAACATGTAATAAACTAACTTAGAGATTTATTCAGATTCAGAAGGTTCAAGCAAAGATGATGGGCAAAACTCATTTGTGTAGCAAGATGTCACTGCCCATTCTGTAAAATAACCCAAATGTTAATTTCATTGTAATGATAATTTAAATTTTATGTCAATACAAACATACATGTTCATTAGCTAGTTCTATAATTTTTTCCTTGCATAAAATATACACTTTGAGTTTTATTTCCACAAATTGTTTAAAAAAAAAAAGTGCATCTTTTATGCAAGCAAATATATCTTTTGGTTTGTAAATAGTGGTTGTCTTGGAAACTGAATTGCATTTATTATTGAATTATTAATATCTAATTTATATTATTATAAATATTGGTTTGCAGAAAATTTCAGTGTGAACTATGTAATGACAACATACTTTATTTGTGCATAATGATATTAAAAAAATTAGCCATATAAATTTAAGGTGTTTTCACATTTGTAATTATGAGGGACTGTAAGACCAAGAGGTACAAGTGACAAAACACTTGATTTTGAGAAAAATGACTGCAAAGTTTGTAACTAATAAAAATATATATAATTCTCCAATACATTTGCAAATTTGGTCACTATATTAATTACAGTATAACCCTGCCAGTTTGAACTAATTCAGACCAATGTCTGTTCAGATTGGCAAAAATTTTAATTAATTGGGTTAATTTATAATCAATATAATTGGTTCTATGCAATATGTACAGAAGTTCACAAGTTAATTGTATTCTGTTGTTGTAACGTGCAGTGTTATTTTTTGATGCAAATATCATTGTTGAAAGTGAGCTCATGAAGTTCATTCTCACTTGGCCCATGACTCATAAGTATTTTGTTCATCTCTCTGGTGGAACTAGAAGTTGAGCACTTGATCCATTATGTTTGTTCTGAGTTCAGCTGAGTTACAGATACAGTATCAATTGCAAAACTTGTGATTGCTTTAAGTGGATTTACAATACTGTATTGTGCTTAGTTGTATTTTTTAATCTAGTGACGTTGTTTTAACTTTTGCTGTTTGATTAAAAATGGTAGGCAAGTGAAAACATAGTTCTTATTCATTAAGAGATAAACTTGAAATTTTAAAATGCTTAGATAAAGACAAAACAAAATCTGCAGCTGAATTCGGTATCTGAAAAGCAACAATAAGTGATTGGAAGAAAAATCAAGTCAAGATAGAACTTTTGTGCAACTGTGAACAGTCATTCCAAATTACTGTGAGTAATGACTGACTGGATCAATGGAAGAGAATGCCAGAGATACAACAGTTAATCTATCACTGGAGAAACATTATCAGCATATCACTTGGCACAAAAGTATGTAACTCAATTTACAGACGTGGTTTCATTATAAAATTATTCACCCCAAGAAGCATACAACTGCCATGAAAATGGATTAAATTTTAAGTTTTTGCCAAATACGAGTCTTGCCACTAGAAATCATGTTAGTGCTCCCAGTTTCAGAATGAGCAAGGAATATGTCACAATATTGGCATGCAGTAATGCAGCAGGGAATCATAAGTTACCACTTATGGTCATTGGAAAATCAAAATATCCAAGAGCATTCAAAAAGTTCTGCTTCTACAGATATCAAAATAAAGCTTGGATGACTAGTACATTATTGACAGAATGGTTTTCTAACTAGTTTGTATCTTCAGTAAAAAGGTTTAATGAAATAAATGATCTGCCACCAGGGCATTACTTATTATGCATAATGCACCTGCACACCTTCAACAGGCAAACTGGTCAATGCAGATATAAGAGCAATTTTTCTGCCTCTGAACATTACACCATAGTTACAACGAATGGACCAAAATGTGCTACAAAATGTGAAAACTGAAGACGCTCCTAAGATAATCAAAATCAAAGAACTTCTAAAGCCATTGTAAATGTCCTCATACAAGTCACTATCAAAGATGTTTATTAGCTGAGGTCGATGTCAAAAAGCTATTGCTTAGAATGTCATGGAAAACGTTATGGCCAACTCTTATCATACAGCTAGTGTTCAGACCAAGCAGAGGAGACCAGAACCAGAACTGAAGTTTTACATCTCACGAAGCAAATCCCAGGCAGTGAAGAAGCAGAGGAAACAGATGTGAAGGAGCGGTTATTAGCTTACACAGAAGATCAAGCTATGACTGGTCAGGAAATAGTTTCCCTAGTATGTTAGTCAGATGAAGATGCTGCAGTCCCACTATCTGGAATTACTCATTTGGACACAACAAAAGCATTGGAGTCATCTCTGCAGTATGTACAGCAACACCCCAATGCTAAAGCAGGACTGAATTTTTGTGTAACAACATACTGTATTCTTGTTGAATTAAACGTAAAACTTCTTAGCTTCTTAATGCTCTTAGCATTATTATATCTTTTCCTATTTCATGATTTTCGTTCCAGAAATGTGCTGCTACTGCCGATTTTTCTATTTGTTTGTATCTGATGTTTCTCCAGTGCTGTTTCAATCTAATATCCATGCTTCTTTTGGTCTTGCCTATATATACTTTATCACACTCCTTATAGTTGAGATAGTTTTTACCTCCTCATGTGATACTGCAAAGGAAAACATGGCAAAAGAGAAACTGCCTAATGGTCAGGATAAAGGATGAATGATGAATAACACAATGCTAGGTTGATTAAAAGTTGTTTGAATAAGAAGACCAGGCTCACTGATTGACAAGAGGGGATGTTAGTGCTGGATTCCTTTAGGGAACACATCACTAATGAAGTAATGGACCTGATCTCAAAACTCATCTCAAATCTTGTTATAATTCCTGCTGGCATGACATCATAACTCCAAATAATGGATGTTATTTGTGAACAAGTCCTTCAAGGATAATCTGTGGCAGTTCTATGACTGGCTTCTTGAAGGAAACCATCTTCACTCCAAATGGGAAACTGAAGAACCGTCAATAATCATTCTGGGGGAATAGATACTTAAAGCTTGGAGCAGGATCTCCAGTGAAACTATTGTGAATGGGTTCAAAAATTGCTGCAAATCCAATGCCATAGTGGGTCTAAAAATGACATCTTGTGGAAGAGGATCCAGATGAAGAAAGCAGCAGAGCTGTAATAACAGCTTACAGGGAGCTATCTTATATTCAGGGTAGACTTATATTAGATGTTTTTGGTATACATGTAGTTACTGACTAAACAATAAAGGTTCCACAAAGTTGCAGGCTGCCACAATGAACAGAGCATAGCAATACTATGAATAAGCTTAGGAAAAAAAAAAGTAAATTACTAAACTTGTCTTCTGTCTTTAAAGAACACAAATAGTTCAAAATATTGCAATATTTGTATTACTATATAAGGGTTTCTGTGAAAGCACAAAATGGCTGTAATCAGTTGCTATAAATTCTTGTGTGACTTCTAATAATTTTGTTATAGTGTGTTAGAAGAATTCTCCAGTTAGCTTACCTGAAACCTCTTCATTTCTTTTGCCCTCTCAACAGACACAGAAAGATCAGTCCAATAAAGATCCCAATATTCATCTTCATCCACTTCTCTCATGCCAATCTTCAATGCCACACGTCGCACAACTTCGTACTTGCAATTTGACATGCATATCGTCACTCTATCCAGATTTAAAAATTTTATTTTAGTCACATTTTCCTTAAAACAATCATGCAACATAAAACTATAGCAAATAAAAGAAACTTTCTTCCATATGATTAGTACATAATTTTTGATGCTGTGCTTTAGAGAGCAGGACTTTGCTTTTGCAATGATTATGCACTATATTCATGCAAAATTATATTTTTTTAATATTTACTGTATTTAACATTGTGATATGATGAAGTGCCAAGAATCTCAAATGAGATTAATGTAATAAAATGGTTTTAAAAGACAATGCTTTTCTTAATAATTGAATTTAATTATTATTATTATTATTTTTATTATATCTATGTGCTTCATGGCCAGTTGCCAATCTGATTACAACAATGACACATTTCTTTAGATTCTAAGGGTAAATTACTTTCTAATTTTACCCAACTGCTATGAACATGAAATTTTTTTAATTTGTTTTAATTAATTGCTGTGAAATATTGTTGGCTCCTGCAGAAAGAGTGATTATTATTGATGTCAGGGCAGACTTTCAAGGCATTCCTTCCAGAAATTATTCATATAACTTGCCTGGCTCTGGACTCCCATCCAGTCACAGAAGAGGTAAGAAAGTTGTTTCCATCAATTAACAGGATAATTTCACAGTTTACAAAATGTTTGTGAAAGCACAATTGTGAATCCAGGAATACAAAGAAATCTACCAGATGTTACTCTGCCTCTCAATCCAAGGCTCACAAGAAGGAATATATGGCTGAGAACAGCACTTTTCTATTACAAGCTTCTATTCAGTCAACTTGGGCACGTAACCACTGATAATGTTTAAATATGCTTACTTAAAATTTAGAATTTTAGGGCAGTAATATTATTCAGCAGTTCCAAATCAATTACTCAATCATAAAATACACTTTTTTTTTGCACAACTTTATGCAAATGAAGGAGATTTGAAAGAAAGGACACAACATTTGCCATAGCAAATGATAAAAAATTGGAAAATTCCTTTTTGGAGTTCTGTTCCTCTGGTTCTTACACATTCTTAGGACATTTAAGCATATTTACATTAAATAAAAATAAATATAATTTGAAAAAAATAATGTTGTAGTAAATAAACCTATAATGTTAAAACATGTGATTTTTACTGCATATATTTTTTCCGGGCTATTTAGGCAGTTTTAAGTGCTTAGTTCTATGCATTAAAGGCACTTTAGTGCATGAAATTCAGTAGTCTGTTTATCAACAATTATCACACAAAAGTGAATAATATTTTGAAGAGCAAAGGAAGGAGATATGTCATGTTCTAGCAAGCTTTTCAATGTTATAGCATGTAAATGTGCTTAATTTTTAATATGCAGTTGTGATAAAACTATAAAGTTCCGATAAAAAGAGAGAATTTTTAAATAATTTGAGAAGTATAAGAAGAATGGCAATAGATGTCATCAATAGATCAAAAAAAGTTCAAGCCAGAGAAGAAAAAAGAAATAAGCACAATATTTTAATAGAAAAGAAAAACCATATTACATGTAAGACAAAATCTATAATTATAGTAAAAAACAACATAAACACTGTCAGAATTTTAGAAACAGGCATTAACATTGAAAAAAAAAAGTTTTACACCTGTTTTTACTACTGAGGCACCACAAGCGGTACAATAAAGTACAGGGGGAAGTGTTAAAAATCCCGGAAAAGTTTGGAAGTATCAAAAGAAAGTATTAAGCCATTACCATTAGGTGTACAAACTCTTGACACATCAAAATGAAAATAGCATGTCTTCTTCAATGGTGTATTTGACTTTTGCATTTTGCCGAGTGCCTTTAACAATTTACTGAGACAAACAGATGCATGATGTACTTTAGGTTCTACTGGAAATATTTTAGAACAATGAGAAGATTTGACCAAATATGTTTGAAACTACCTGATATACTGCTAAACATACCATTGACCATAAATATTTATTACCTCATTATAAATTATTCAAATAATGAACCAAAAAAAAAATAAATAAAATGAATCAAACATAGAAAAAAGGAAATCAGGAAAAGTGAATCATGTATGCTGAATTACAAGCATCAAGACACTTTTTTGTCCCTAAATGTCCACATAAAATCCATCTGAACGACTTAAAACTTTGACAGAATTTGCTGTGAAAGCTTATTTCCATCGTGATTTAACATCAAGAGCAATTACCATTATAAGAATGATTCCAGAAATCTTATCTTAGTTGTTTGTCTTTCTAGATGTTTGAGAGATGATTGCCGAGATGCAGTGCATAATGAAAACATAATATCAAGAAATGCCTTTATTTTCACCTATAAAATATGTTGTTGGCTGCTAACTGATGAAAGGCAGAATCTGATTTTGCTAGCAGTGAGAAGTACCAAGGTAAGGGGTTTCAAAACAATTGCAAATAGGTAATCCTATGGAAATTCATACCTTTAGAAATTTGAAATTGAATTTCTCAGCAGAATACTACATAAGGAAGTAGAACTGTATCATAGAACTTCCAATTGTAAGTATATTAAAATATTTAATCGCAAAAATTCTTAAAGTACAAGCATGCTCTCTTGTTCCTGCATCTTACTCAAGCAGTTCAGGGGCTTGTTAAAGCCATAATTGATGTTGCATTATCTGTATATGGATTTAAAGAAAGAGACACACACACACAGTCTTTAGACATAGAGGTTCTCTGTTCCCACTTCATACTCAAGCAGTTGAAAGAGTTATTAAAGTCATCATTGATGCTGCATTATCTGTATGAGGAGATAAAGAAGAGGACATATAATATGCATAGTTCGAATTAATGCATGCATGATACTGCCTACAGCATATGAGAAAAAAAGTTAATACTTTGGTTTGAGAAAGAGAAAATAATCAATTCAAAGTATAAACAAATTAGGTAAGATTATTGCAGAATAGATGAGATGAAACTTGCGAGTAGCAACTTTCCCATAAAAAGTTTTTAGTTGATGTAGCCACTAACACATTTTCTATCATAAATAATACAGTTTAAATTGACAGTTACATAGCTATGAAATAATTGAAGTTATAAACTCAAATTGTTAACATTTCTATGTGATTGTGCTCTGGTAAAACATTAATTTAGAAATACCAATTAGGTATGCAGAGTAACTATGTAGGTCGTTTTGTATTGTAAAAAGAAAATTTAGGTCATTTTTGATACAACATACTGCATGTACCACCATTTAACTAGGCTCATTGCGACTGATAGGACAGCTGGATATTATTGCATTGGGATTCACAGCAGCATCTCATTTTATGAAGCAGCTAAAAGGCAGTATCTATAAATCCAACTATGATCATTTGATGATCTGCAAAACAGCATACATGATAAAACCTATGCAGTACATATTTCTATTCCAACTTGGTAGATATATTTTTATTCATCAAGAACAAGTGTAATCAAAAGTTACACACTTATTAAATTTCAATAAAAATTTAACCTCCATTGGAATTATACTTGCAAACCAAAGTAAATAACAGAATTGAATGTAAGGAAAGGATAACAGAGTCTGAAAAGTTATAAAATAGTTACAGTTTTCTATATATAATTATCCAGAAAATATCTACATGTATTTATTGCAAATTTAAAAAAAAAAAAAAAAAAAAAAAAAAAAAGCAATATCTGTGCGATTATCAGTATAAATATATGACCATCCATAAGCATCTAAATACAAAAAAACCGAAATAAATTTCATATTATTCTCAGCAAGTCAAAATTTGCAATTGATAGAAACCAATACTTCTTATGAATGACTGCTAAACTATGCATATGAGGATGATAAGCACTAAATACTGTGAACCACTCTTATATAAATTGAAAATGTAATGAACGAAGATAACAGTTTTTGTTCCATTTTAATTACAGAAATTTTTTACTAGTAGGGATAATTAATTATTTGTAATTTTTTAGAAAGCTTTCTTCATTTTGCTCTCCTATTTACAAAATATCCAGTTATGGGGACAGCCTTCTTAGAAATAAAATATTACTTGACTAGGAATAGATAAAAATTCTTCTGGAATAAACCAGTGAAATTTATTTTCGCATTTTCTAGACAATTTGAACAAATTGAAAAAGATGGTATGCTGAAGTAAAATGTTAAACAAAACATACAGCAATTCATTTTGCACTTGAACTTTTATTACTGCAGCATGTTCAAATCCTAGAGAAGTTCAATCCCCTGGTTGAAAATTTTTCCCCAGCACTTTGCACTGACAGAAAAAATGTTGTAGACACAAGGGGGATCTGAGCCACACATCAGCAACCTTTTGTAAGTGTAAAAAGAGAAACGCTATGTGCCAAAAATAGTTCCATACCATGCAAATTTAGCTTATTGTCTTTTTCTTTCAGTGCATTACCTTCTCTTCTTTCGCCTTTTCTTTCTCTTTGTTTTATCCAATATTGGGAGACGTTTTTGCAGTTGCTCTGTTTCTATATCTTTAGGCACCTCTGGTACATCTGGCACATGAAGACCTGAAAGTTATTTTATAAAAATATGTATGGATACAAATACACAACATAAACAATTCTGCTCCAAGAATGAGAGAAAAAATCTAGGCTGGCTATCTGTCTCAAATACCTTTTTTTCTCCAACAAGTAACACATTATAAAAATAAAAAAACTGATTTGGTATGATGATTAAAATTAATTATAATCTAGGAAATAAGTTCTGAGACTTGAAAAAGTCTAGTGCTAAAGCTACTAGACATTCGTATTGGGTTAAGTAAAACTCCAGATAAAATCTTATATGTGAAAGTTGATTCAAGCAGGATTTTAGCTTGCATCCTCTCCTTTTGCAGCTAGTTTCATACCAGTGTCCTAAACAATTGAGTCACAGAAGTGACACATTATGCTTTTGTTTATTTTCATCTCATCTAGAAGCTTTAGTCTTACAGGTAATACATAACAGCATGGTAAGACTGCTCAACCAAAAAAAATCAGAGGAAGTAAAACAAAAACTCCACGAGCAGGGAGATCAAAATTAACTGCACATCAAATGGTTCACAGATTAGCTTTTATTTTTACTTGTAATGGATCTTGCTTTCTTACTGAACCCCCAGGATGCCTTTTGTTTTATTCGATCTTTAAATCATATATATACACAAAGTACAAGGAATAGGACACTCAATAATTCCAAGGAAAGTCTAAGTAAAAAGAAAAATATGTACACAAGGTTTGAATATATGCTACATAACTATACAATGATATGACAAATCTGTCACAGTCCTCCATGATGTGTTTTAGTTTTTAGATACTCTGGTATAGCATAGATGAAAATATGTCAAGTTGTAAATACGAAGTATAACATTCATGGAATGAACCTAACTGAGATTAGATCCCCCTTATATTTTATCTAAGGTATTAGTACCCCCTAAGATTCTTTTCACTCAGACTATGTATACAGTTGAAAGAAGGGAGGGGGGAAGTTCTAAAAAGTAATTTTAATCAAAATTATTGATGCATGCAGAATTTTAGAGCTGTTTTATCCTTGAAACACTCAATAAAATGTATAAATAATAATAATTGAAGATATATATGCTCAATTAAAGCAAATAATTAAATAACATTTACCAAATATTGATGCAATAATCTGCATTCATTAACACAGAAGAAGGCAATTCCACTGAAATTTAATTTTTTTTTTAAAGTATTAAACTCCTGTTTTAACTACTCAGACATCACAGGCAGTGGACACTGATGATACATGAGATGTAATGATAAACTGGAAGTTTTTTTTTTTTAAGGATGGAAGCATTTGAGGCATAAATTTAGGGTACCCCCACAGCATTTGCTATTTATGGGGACCTAGGAAAGCCTGGAAAAAGCCTGTCAGGAAGGTTGGTCCTGGTGGGAATTGAACTACAGATCTCCCACTCACGATTCTTCTTTTTTGCCTTAGTAACCCCGGCCATCCTTGACATTAAAAACAGAAAATGGATGTGATTTTCAGACCATTTATCAGGAAATTTAAAATAATAATTAAATGTTTATATTATCATCTCTACTATTGTGTATTATTAAACAGTTTGCTTTACTAAGATTGTGAAGTGATTATTGAATTATAGAGACAAGCAGAAAACTGTAATACCTAATTCCAAAACTGATAAACTTTGGAATTTAGCACACTGAAGCACACAGTAACAAAGTAGCATGAGTCAATATATGTGAAAAAACATTCTTCATAGGTTCATCTACTTAAAGGATTCTATCAGGATATGTTTTGTGGATGTTTAGCCATGTTCTATAAAGAGGTGATGAACAAAAAATATTTAACTTCGGGAATAAAAAAGAATTAAACAGATCACACATACTAGAGACGTAAAGTTTTTAAAAATTCACATACCTCTCAGAAGTCAGTAAAAAAGATCAAGGCAGTTTCAAAGAATAAAAATAAGTGATAATAATCTATAACAATTACACTAAAGAGATTTTTTGCATAAGACAAAATGATCTGGGATTTACAAGCTTGTTTGGGATGTGGAAAATTTATGTAGGAAGAAAATCAGATATAGAAACCAGGTTTGAGGAACTTTGGAAAAACATTTAATATAAACAAGTAGAAAAATTGGATGTAGTGGCACATATTTTAAATAAATTTACTAGATATAAAGCTATAGTTATTAAAGACATTTCAAGTAATGCCTCCATGGCAGTTTATGTGAAAATATGCATCTTTTAAGCACAAAACTAAGAATAATTAATGTCTAATGATCTATAAAAGTAAAACTTCTAAGTATTAAATGCAACAAAGCATAAATATTTAGATTTTATTTATAATATATATTACGGAAAAAAAAATTAGGCACTTGCCTGGAAATCTGCTGTATACCTATGAGTCACTAAGCTCACTATTTTTCATACAGTATAAATACAATTATGATTTTAAAATAGATATCTATGTAGCTTTCCCATTCTCTTGAAATGAAACCATTTTATAAGTAATGCATACGCTTATATGTGATTTTAGAAAACAAACTAATCAACCTCTTTTTCTCCCCACAGTTATTGTTTTTTTTTCATCACTGGTAGAAAGTAATGAATTAACACAATCACCAGTCCTGAATCTGAATAAATCATTGTGAAAGCTACCAATAGCTATTTTGTGATAAGGGGCAAAATATTTGTGGGGCATACCAAAGAACAAAATAATATCAAAATTATAAATGTTTTCTTGAAGCACTATATCACTGTGGAGTTACTAGCTATTAACCTCCCACAGTCTCCACTGAACCACCTTTGGGTGTACTGCTTAGACTCCTCTCACCAGTCAGAAAAACAGGGTGAGCAGTATAAAATGTTTATCCTTAAACAGTTACCTGGCAATTCTTTTGGTTTTAAAGGATCATCCAGCATCTGACACAGTTCATTGCAATATTTCTTATCTTCATTACAATTCTTCAAACTCTCGTTGGATGCATAACTGCATTTCATTTTGTTAACCTCACACTGCAAGCTTGTAGGAGCATCATCATAATTTGAATGTGGTGGATATAGCTTTTCTGTTGTTAAAATCACATTGCCACCAGAATTCATAGCCGTTATACATCACATCCATTATCTACAATGCTCAATAGTCGTAACAAAATCAGAAGTAGTGTTCTTAGGATTATTGATTTTATTTATATGTAAACCTAAATTCTGATAGATCTTTTCTTCCCATGAACAGCAGATGACCCTCAACAGATATTCTAAATTATCCTTCAATACCCTAACGTGAAATAGCAAACGCAGCTACGCGGACTGTTGTTCTATATATAACTTTTCTTTCTTAAATCGGAACGAATTTAAATATGCTGATTGTTACATTAATATCAAAATATGCAACAATTTAAAAACATCCGAAAACATACTTTCTTCACAAACATTACGTATTGGAACCATTAGCGCAGAAAATTGTGAAAGAGAAATAATATTTACAAGTGAATACTATTTGTTTACTAGCAACTGCATATCCTTCATTGTTTACAATTTAAAACTATCATAACCTACTAAAATTACAAAATTCCCACACATGCTGATTTACTTCTCAGTTGTTTATTTCGGCAGCAGAATTGTCAACATAAGAATACTATTTCCCTACGATTAATTTGAAACATTGGAAATGACCCCTTTGGTAATAATGCATTTACCTCTGTGACTCACGTAGACTCTTTACAAAATTGGCGCTGCGCTCGCAGCTCAGTTGTTTCACAACTCAACAGATGCCTCTCATTTACGATGAGGGCGCTACAGCAGCAAATTTAAGCCGTGTTTAAACCTATTTTGCCTATCAGAAACATACTTGTCATTATTGCTATAGAGTGGACAAATTGAAAGAAGACCGAATAATTTTATGCGGAATCTCCTTGAAAGTGGTTATTTGCAGTTCAGAGACAAAGAAATGTGCATCATGTGTTGATATCGTTATGGTTGTTGGAATGTCTGGGAATCACAGACGCATGATATGATGTGCCATTAAGTTCATTATAAAGTGGAGAAAGGAAAATAATGTACTATTATTTATTAAAACAGAAGTGCGCCGTGGTGAGAGACTACAGGGAATTGTTTAAAGTGCGCTTCTTTAAAACTATAGACAATATTAGGTCTTTACAACGTAAATGGTATCTGGAGGACGGCACTGGATGTTATTTTTCTGCACTATCACCTTCAATATAACATTTATAATGGTACCTCTATGTGCATTGTTATTTGTTGTATCATACATTGTCAACGAGAGGTTTATTTACGTACATTTTTACACTCTTCATTATATACGGTTTACTTTTTAGGTTATACACAGGCTGTATACAAAAAATAACATTACATTTTACTTCATATAACCTTCCTAATTTCGTACCCGCTTAGAATTGCATCAAGAAGATGAGTTACTGTCAGATATTTGACAGGGTATATATATTGTAATTGTCTTTCTTTTTCGGACGAAACTAATTGTTAAGCTTTCACTCAACTTGCACAACCAGCTACAGAGCTCCCGATAGCCTGAGGAGTGAAATACAAGAGATTCAAAACTTCCAGCTACATAGCCGCCGTTAGCATGAAAAGTAAAATACAAGACTCCAAAATCCGATTTGTAACAGCAGCTTAGAACATGCTAGCCAGATTTTTACGTCTTGTATTTGACTCTTTAAGCTGTCGGCGATTCTGACGCTGGTGTCTGGAGTTCGGTGAAAGCTTAACTATGACTTATTTTCTCCGAAAAAGAAAGGAAACTACAAGTAAAATGGATTAAATAAATAAAGAAATTAATCTAATATGACGAATTGCAGATCTCTCATGTCTGCAGTATCGACTCGCCCACGGACACCCGATGGGATGAAATAAAAATTGGCGCTTCTGCGGTCACCCGTTATCAACATTGAATTGCATATCTGTGGTAATCCGTGTTTATTACAATATGGCAAAGCGAGCAAAGGAAAAGATGTACCATTATTTATTAAAACATAAGTGCGCCGTGGTGTGGGTGCAACATCCGGGGAGACAGCAAGAAATTGAAACTTTCGTTTCCCGCAAAATGCTGAGCAGTAAATAAGATTTCGCTATGTTTAGGGCAATTTGTACTTGATTCTTGAAGATATAAATGCATATTGTATTGAAAAAAACTGTATTGACCCAAGTAACATGCATCTTGTACAAAATGTGTTAAATGAGTAATACGATTTTTTCACAGCATTTCAACAAAATATATAGTAAATTCATAAGTTTATAACTGGATAGCATTTTCCTTCTGATTCCCTTTCCTCCCCAAAAAATTAGTAATAGGAGCAGTGAACACTGCGTGGTGTAAAGTAAAATGCCCTGTTTTATTCATTTATATAGTATTATCCTTATAATGACATTATTTTAACTTTTGAGTATTATCAAAAGTGACAACAGCTTAATTACTGATGAGCACTGTTTAGAGTAGAATTCTGGCATCATCTATCCCCAAAGATTGAGGGTAGTTACATATATTGAGGGTTCAACAGCTACAGTAGCTCATGAAACACATTCAGAACAGTTCTATAGTATATAGTATATTACAAAAAATGACTCACTAGCCTAATGTAGATAATAGCTCCATTTTAGTGGTTTCGATATGATGGTGGGTTTTATACTTAATTAAATCTTTTTTTAATACATTTAGATCAGGTATAAAGTGGAATTCTGTAAGCATGCAGAAAATCACCTAACTTATATTAATTCTTAGGTGCATTTTGAGGTTAGAAATGGTCTTGATAATCAAAAATTCTGAAAGAAAAAAAAAAAAGCTTTATTACTGAGTGTGTAACAAATGCAATACATATAAAAATGAAATCTGCAATCTGTCCATATTATTTTATACAATGACAGATATTTTAAAAACAAATCTTGCTCTAATAAAATTAAAAACAGTTGTAAATTGACATTATCAATTTAATGAACGTGCAAAACATAATTTATACAAACCGCCATGGGTGGCCGAGGTCGTTTAGGCGCGGACTCGTGAGCGGGAGGTCTGGGGTTCGATTCCCACCAGGACCGCCCTTCTTGACTTTTTTTTTCTTCAGGATTTCCCCGGTTCTTATTTAATGGCAAATGGCGGGGAAGTACCCTAAATTTAGGCCTGAAACGTTTCCTTTTTTAAAAATCCTTTCCCAATATATAATTTCATCCCATGTATTATCAGTGTCCACCTCCTGTAGTGCCTAAGTAGTAAAAAGGGGCGATAAACACTACTCCAAAAAAAAATTATACAATGCTATTTTTCTATCAAGGAGCAAAGCATATGACAATTACATGTGTCGAATGCGTTCTCAAAGATCAAGTAGAGACGACTTCAAGATTATGCTGCTCCTTGTTTCAGGAAATTAGTAATTTCATCCAACTTGCAGTCCCAATTTGGTATCATGCATAATAAAATGTGAAGAATCTCCTACATAGACACTGATTTTCCAGCCTGGAAGAAGCTGTTGCTGCCAATGAAGAGAAGATAAATGCTATGCCAAACAATGAGTAGCATACTACTTCCAGAGGCAGAGGTATAGTATATAGTGTATAGTACTTGCTGTAGTGTATGTGAAAATCCAATAGTATGGCAACTTCTTATTGTTCAAAGTTACATACATATCTCAAAATGTTTGTAGTAACTCCTAATACATATTAAGAGTCATTCACTTCAATAATATTTAATAATGCACTTATTGTTTGAACTTCCACAGCTTGTCACAATGAATGAATGAATGGTGAAATTGCAGCCATTGAACTTTTAGGCAAACTGCCCAAGGCATAATTAGTATGTGCATCCTCTGCTTTTGCACTTTATTTTGGAATAATAAGCTGCCGGCTCAGCTAAATTTTGCACAAGCAGTACAATCTAATAGCTGTGCTCTGTCCTTTGTAGCAATGTTTATTGCATTAGACCATGGCCAATTTTATTTCTTGCATTAGATCGTGGCCAATTGAATCAGAAGAGGAAAATGTGATTTTTGCTTAGCTGCTGAAGATTTATCCTTAGCGTTAGAAACTTCCATGTATATCAAGTAGATTTCTGCTTCTGTTTGCTAGCCTGTTACAGTTTAAGAAATATTTTGCAATAATTACCATTCAGCAGTGTGAACATCTAATTTACCGCAATTAAGTGTACTTACGAAGCTGTTGACAATGGAGTGGTATATATATAAACAATGTAATACAGTTTTTTTCACACTTAACTCCATTCACTTACATAAAATTTGGAACGTATGTTTCGGGAGCGATCCCTCCCATCTTCAGCCTGTTGACATACTCAAACATATGTTCCAAATTTTATGTAAGTGAATGGAGTTAGTGTGAAAAAAACTGTATTACATTGTTTATTTCTAATTTACCGTTAAACTTGTGGTTAATATATAAAACAGAAGTATGCTGTTTTAAGTAATCTATTGAGAAAACTTTCTGAGCTAAACATGTAGGGGTTGGGATGCCAAGTAACAGGTAATTTTTAACCCTGTGAGTAAGCTTAAAGATTATATCCTATTAAGCAGCAGAGTTATTAACATAATTAAGGCTTACATTTGATATACTAATGAAAATCTGAAGAGTAATTAGATTTTCAGAATCATGTTATACAGCTCACATATGATTTACATAATTTATTGTTTAATTAAAAGTTTATGCCATTATTTATGTTACTGTTGTTAAAGAGCAATTTTTGCAATTTGCTTTATATTTCTTTTGCTTATTTTTAATGTACAACATTCTGAATCTAAATGAAGTAGAACTTCATTTTTACTGCATTAATCCCATGGCAAATACTGACTATATGGTCAAGACATTGAACAGAATGATTGAAAATAATGTAAGTTCATTATTACCTTCATGCAACTTGACCAGGCCCAATTCATTTCTGTGATGTTATTTTTGCAGCTCACTAGGACCAAAGCATTAACCTTAAGTGTCATGGTGGAGCCATTTGTTGGTAAAAAATTACATCTTGTATACATAATAAGAAATCACTGTGTAAATCTTCAAAAAATTAGAGAATGTTTCAAAAAATGTCCAGGTAATACAAACATAAGTATGGTGTGTTTAAATGATTTCTTACAATATACCCAGTACTTTTGGCAGTATAACAACAGTGTTCAGATAAGTTAAGAACTTAATTCCTCACATCCATGTCAAAGTATTACAGTAGGGTTGTATGTGTCGTGTGTGAAATTGTTCATAATTCCTAAATTTGTATGTGAGCATTAGATATAGTTTATTACATAGCTGCCTTTAAAATGCATCTCTTTAAAACCATAGTCAGCATTAGGTCTTTACAAATTAATTGTTATCTGGAGGACAGGGAGTAATTTTTGTACACTATAATCTTCAATATAACATTTATAATTTTGCTTTAAATAAAATTACATGTATTGTTATTTGTTGTACATTGTAGTACCAAGTCATTGAGAGGTTTATTTACTGGTAAACTTTGAGAATACTTGGCATTACAAACTATGTTGAATGTTAATGCTGCAATCTGGCAGTGGTGGAATGAGCTGCTGAAGGAATTTCTTGCTGCTAGTCTCCGAGCGGCTGTCCAATCCGAAACATCGGAGAAATCCGAATTCCTCAACCGAACGAGAGAGAACAGGGAGCTTTCTTTTGAGAAATAAATACAAGCAAGATATTAACAGAAACCTTTCTTTTGAGAAATAAATACAAGCATGGTAAAGAATTTGTTGGTTATATGACATTGACGAAGCAGCTGTTTTCATTGCTCATCTGTAGTTGATCGTAATAAATGTACATTGTTCAGAAGAACATATGTTTAATTTTGGAAATGAAAAATTATCATTGCTACAGGGGCCTTTGTCACGATTGCGGTGAAATGGAAGTAAAAGGTGCAGGGGTGGTAGCTTGAAGTGATGGAATGGTGGTCGTAAATTTTAAGTTAATTCTAACCAAAAGGGAATTTAGAATATGTTTTATTGAGACAAGAATTGGAGATACCGGAAATGCACGGAAATTCCCCCCTCCCTTCTTTCAGCTGTGTACATAGTCTGAGTGAAAAGAATCTTAGGGGGTACTAATACCTTAGATAAAATATAAGGGGGATCTAATCTCAGTTAGGTTCATTCCATGAATGTTATACTTCGTATTTACAACTTGACATATTTTCATCTATGCTATACCAGAGTATCTGAAAACTAAAACACATCATGGAGGACTGTGACAGATTTGTCATATCATTGTATAGTTATGTAGCATATATTCAAACCTTGTGTACATATTTTTCTTTTTACTTAGACTTTCCTTGGAATTATTGAGTGTCCTATTCCTTGTACTTTGTGTATATATATGATTTAAAGATCGAATAAAACAAAAGGCATCCTGGGGGTTCAGTAAGAAAGCAAGATCCATTACAAGTAAAAATAAAAGCTAATCTGTGAACCATTTGATGTGCAGTTAATTTTGATCTCCCTGCTCGTGGAGTTTTTGTTTTACTTCCTCTGATTTTTTTTGGTTGAGCAGTCTTACCATGCTGTTATGTATTACCTGTAAGACTAAAGCTTCTAGATGAGATGAAAATAAACAAAAGCATAATGTGTCACTTCTGTGACTCAATTGTTTAGGACACTGGTATGAAACTAGCTGCAAAAGGAGAGGATGCAAGCTAAAATCCTGCTTGAATCAACTTTCACATATAAGATTTTATCTGGAGTTTTACTTAACCCAATACGAATGTCTAGTAGCTTTAGCACTAGACTTTTTCAAGTCTCAGAACTTATTTCCTAGATTATAATTAATTTTAATCATCATACCAAATCAGTTTTTTTATTTTTATAATGTGTTACTTGTTGGAGAAAAAAAGGTATTTGAGACAGATAGCCAGCCTAGATTTTTTCTCTCATTCTTGGAGCAGAATTGTTTATGTTGTGTATTTGTATCCATACATATTTTTATAAAATAACTTTCAGGTCTTCATGTGCCAGATGTACCAGAGGTGCCTAAAGATATAGAAACAGAGCAACTGCAAAAACGTCTCCCAATATTGGATAAAACAAAGAGAAAGAAAAGGCGAAAGAAGAGAAGGTAATGCACTGAAAGAAAAAGACAATAAGCTAAATTTGCATGGTATGGAACTATTTTTGGCACATAGCGTTTCTCTTTTTACACTTACAAAAGGTTGCTGATGTGTGGCTCAGATCCCCCTTGTGTCTACAACATTTTTTCTGTCAGTGCAAAGTGCTGGGGAAAAATTTTCAACCAGGGGATTGAACTTCTCTAGGATTTGAACATGCTGCAGTAATAAAAGTTCAAGTGCAAAATGAATTGCTGTATGTTTTGTTTAACATTTTACTTCAGCATACCATCTTTTTCAATTTGTTCAAATTGTCTAGAAAATGCGAAAATAAATTTCACTGGTTTATTCCAGAAGAATTTTTATCTATTCCTAGTCAAGTAATATTTTATTTCTAAGAAGGCTGTCCCCATAACTGGATATTTTGTAAATAGGAGAGCAAAATGAAGAAAGCTTTCTAAAAAATTACAAATAATTAATTATCCCTACTAGTAAAAAATTTCTGTAATTAAAATGGAACAAAAACTGTTATCTTCGTTCATTACATTTTCAATTTATATAAGAGTGGTTCACAGTATTTAGTGCTTATCATCCTCATATGCATAGTTTAGCAGTCATTCATAAGAAGTATTGGTTTCTATCAATTGCAAATTTTGACTTGCTGAGAATAATATGAAATTTATTTCGGTTTTTTTGTATTTAGATGCTTATGGATGGTCATATATTTATACTGATAATCGCACAGATATTGCTTTTTTTTTTTTTTTTTTTTTTTTTTTTTTAAATTTGCAATAAATACATGTAGATATTTTCTGGATAATTATATATAGAAAACTGTAACTATTTTATAACTTTTCAGACTCTGTTATCCTTTCCTTACATTCAATTCTGTTATTTACTTTGGTTTGCAAGTATAATTCCAATGGAGGTTAAATTTTTATTGAAATTTAATAAGTGTGTAACTTTTGATTACACTTGTTCTTGATGAATAAAAATATATCTACCAAGTTGGAATAGAAATATGTACTGCATAGGTTTTATCATGTATGCTGTTTTGCAGATCATCAAATGATCATAGTTGGATTTATAGATACTGCCTTTTAGCTGCTTCATAAAATGAGATGCTGCTGTGAATCCCAATGCAATAATATCCAGCTGTCCTATCAGTCGCAATGAGCCTAGTTAAATGGTGGTACATGCAGTATGTTGTATCAAAAATGACCTAAATTTTCTTTTTACAATACAAAACGACCTACATAGTTACTCTGCATACCTAATTGGTATTTCTAAATTAATGTTTTACCAGAGCACAATCACATAGAAATGTTAACAATTTGAGTTTATAACTTCAATTATTTCATAGCTATGTAACTGTCAATTTAAACTGTATTATTTATGATAGAAAATGTGTTAGTGGCTACATCAACTAAAAACTTTTTATGGGAAAGTTGCTACTCGCAAGTTTCATCTCATCTATTCTGCAATAATCTTACCTAATTTGTTTATACTTTGAATTGATTATTTTCTCTTTCTCAAACCAAAGTATTAACTTTTTTTCTCATATGCTGTAGGCAGTATCATGCATGCATTAATTCGAACTATGCATATTATATGTCCTCTTCTTTATCTCCTCATACAGATAATGCAGCATCAATGATGACTTTAATAACTCTTTCAACTGCTTGAGTATGAAGTGGGAACAGAGAACCTCTATGTCTAAAGACTGTGTGTGTGTGTCTCTTTCTTTAAATCCATATACAGATAATGCAACATCAATTATGGCTTTAACAAGCCCCTGAACTGCTTGAGTAAGATGCAGGAACAAGAGAGCATGCTTGTACTTTAAGAATTTTTGCGATTAAATATTTTAATATACTTACAATTGGAAGTTCTATGATACAGTTCTACTTCCTTATGTAGTATTCTGCTGAGAAATTCAATTTCAAATTTCTAAAGGTATGAATTTCCATAGGATTACCTATTTGCAATTGTTTTGAAACCCCTTACCTTGGTACTTCTCACTGCTAGCAAAATCAGATTCTGCCTTTCATCAGTTAGCAGCCAACAACATATTTTATAGGTGAAAATAAAGGCATTTCTTGATATTATGTTTTCATTATGCACTGCATCTCGGCAATCATCTCTCAAACATCTAGAAAGACAAACAACTAAGATAAGATTTCTGGAATCATTCTTATAATGGTAATTGCTCTTGATGTTAAATCACGATGGAAATAAGCTTTCACAGCAAATTCTGTCAAAGTTTTAAGTCGTTCAGATGGATTTTATGTGGACATTTAGGGACAAAAAAGTGTCTTGATGCTTGTAATTCAGCATACATGATTCACTTTTCCTGATTTCCTTTTTTCTATGTTTGATTCATTTTATTTATTTTTTTTTTGGTTCATTATTTGAATAATTTATAATGAGGTAATAAATATTTATGGTCAATGGTATGTTTAGCAGTATATCAGGTAGTTTCAAACATATTTGGTCAAATCTTCTCATTGTTCTAAAATATTTCCAGTAGAACCTAAAGTACATCATGCATCTGTTTGTCTCAGTAAATTGTTAAAGGCACTCGGCAAAATGCAAAAGTCAAATACACCATTGAAGAAGACATGCTATTTTCATTTTGATGTGTCAAGAGTTTGTACACCTAATGGTAATGGCTTAATACTTTCTTTTGATACTTCCAAACTTTTCCGGGATTTTTAACACTTCCCCCTGTACTTTATTGTACCGCTTGTGGTGCCTCAGTAGTAAAAACAGGTGTAAAACTTTTTTTTTTCAATGTTAATGCCTGTTTCTAAAATTCTGACAGTGTTTATGTTGTTTTTTACTATAATTATAGATTTTGTCTTACATGTAATATGGTTTTTCTTTTCTATTAAAATATTGTGCTTATTTCTTTTTTCTTCTCTGGCTTGAACTTTTTTTGATCTATTGATGACATCTATTGCCATTCTTCTTATACTTCTCAAATTATTTAAAAATTCTCTCTTTTTATCGGAACTTTATAGTTTTATCACAACTGCATATTAAAAATTAAGCACATTTACATGCTATAACATTGAAAAGCTTGCTAGAACATGACATATCTCCTTCCTTTGCTCTTCAAAATATTATTCACTTTTGTGTGATAATTGTTGATAAACAGACTACTGAATTTCATGCACTAAAGTGCCTTTAATGCATAGAACTAAGCACTTAAAACTGCCTAAATAGCCCGGAAAAAATATATGCAGTAAAAATCACATGTTTTAACATTATAGGTTTATTTACTACAACATTATTTTTTTCAAATTATATTTATTTTTATTTAATGTAAATATGCTTAAATGTCCTAAGAATGTGTAAGAACCAGAGGAACAGAACTCCAAAAAGGAATTTTCCAATTTTTTATCATTTGCTATGGCAAATGTTGTGTCCTTTCTTTCAAATCTCCTTCATTTGCATAAAGTTGTGCAAAAAAAAAGTGTATTTTATGATTGAGTAATTGATTTGGAACTGCTGAATAATATTACTGCCCTAAAATTCTAAATTTTAAGTAAGCATATTTAAACATTATCAGTGGTTACGTGCCCAAGTTGACTGAATAGAAGCTTGTAATAGAAAAGTGCTGTTCTCAGCCATATATTCCTTCTTGTGAGCCTTGGATTGAGAGGCAGAGTAACATCTGGTAGATTTCTTTGTATTCCTGGATTCACAATTGTGCTTTCACAAACATTTTGTAAACTGTGAAATTATCCTGTTAATTGATGGAAACAACTTTCTTACCTCTTCTGTGACTGGATGGGAGTCCAGAGCCAGGCAAGTTATATGAATAATTTCTGGAAGGAATGCCTTGAAAGTCTGCCCTGACATCAATAATAATCACTCTTTCTGCAGGAGCCAACAATATTTCACAGCAATTAATTAAAACAAATTAAAAAAATTTCATGTTCATAGCAGTTGGGTAAAATTAGAAAGTAATTTACCCTTAGAATCTAAAGAAATGTGTCATTGTTGTAATCAGATTGGCAACTGGCCATGAAGCACATAGATATAATAAAAATAATAATAATAATAATTAAATTCAATTATTAAGAAAAGCATTGTCTTTTAAAACCATTTTATTACATTAATCTCATTTGAGATTCTTGGCACTTCATCATATCACAATGTTAAATACAGTAAATATTAAAAAAATATAATTTTGCATGAATATAGTGCATAATCATTGCAAAAGCAAAGTCCTGCTCTCTAAAGCACAGCATCAAAAATTATGTACTAATCATATGGAAGAAAGTTTCTTTTATTTGCTATAGTTTTATGTTGCATGATTGTTTTAAGGAAAATGTGACTAAAATAAAATTTTTAAATCTGGATAGAGTGACGATATGCATGTCAAATTGCAAGTACGAAGTTGTGCGACGTGTGGCATTGAAGATTGGCATGAGAGAAGTGGATGAAGATGAATATTGGGATCTTTATTGGACTGATCTTTCTGTGTCTGTTGAGAGGGCAAAAGAAATGAAGAGGTTTCAGGTAAGCTAACTGGAGAATTCTTCTAACACACTATAACAAAATTATTAGAAGTCACACAAGAATTTATAGCAACTGATTACAGCCATTTTGTGCTTTCACAGAAACCCTTATATAGTAATACAAATATTGCAATATTTTGAACTATTTGTGTTCTTTAAAGACAGAAGACAAGTTTAGTAATTTACTTTTTTTTTTCCTAAGCTTATTCATAGTATTGCTATGCTCTGTTCATTGTGGCAGCCTGCAACTTTGTGGAACCTTTATTGTTTAGTCAGTAACTACATGTATACCAAAAACATCTAATATAAGTCTACCCTGAATATAAGATAGCTCCCTGTAAGCTGTTATTACAGCTCTGCTGCTTTCTTCATCTGGATCCTCTTCCACAAGATGTCATTTTTAGACCCACTATGGCATTGGATTTGCAGCAATTTTTGAACCCATTCACAATAGTTTCACTGGAGATCCTGCTCCAAGCTTTAAGTATCTATTCCCCCAGAATGATTATTGACGGTTCTTCAGTTTCCCATTTGGAGTGAAGATGGTTTCCTTCAAGAAGCCAGTCATAGAACTGCCACAGATTATCCTTGAAGGACTTGTTCACAAATAACATCCATTATTTGGAGTTATGATGTCATGCCAGCAGGAATTATAACAAGATTTGAGATGAGTTTTGAGATCAGGTCCATTACTTCATTAGTGATGTGTTCCCTAAAGGAATCCAGCACTAACATCCCCTCTTGTCAATCAGTGAGCCTGGTCTTCTTATTCAAACAACTTTTAATCAACCTAGCATTGTGTTATTCATCATTCATCCTTTATCCTGACCATTAGGCAGTTTCTCTTTTGCCATGTTTTCCTTTGCAGTATCACATGAGGAGGTAAAAACTATCTCAACTATAAGGAGTGTGATAAAGTATATATAGGCAAGACCAAAAGAAGCATGGATATTAGATTGAAACAGCACTGGAGAAACATCAGATACAAACAAATAGAAAAATCGGCAGTAGCAGCACATTTCTGGAACGAAAATCATGAAATAGGAAAAGATATAATAATGCTAAGAGCATTAAGAAGCTAAGAAGTTTTACGTTTAATTCAACAAGAATACAGTATGTTGTTACACAAAAATTCAGTCCTGCTTTAGCATTGGGGTGTTGCTGTACATACTGCAGAGATGACTCCAATGCTTTTGTTGTGTCCAAATGAGTAATTCCAGATAGTGGGACTGCAGCATCTTCATCTGACTAACATACTAGGGAAACTATTTCCTGACCAGTCATAGCTTGATCTTCTGTGTAAGCTAATAACCGCTCCTTCACATCTGTTTCCTCTGCTTCTTCACTGCCTGGGATTTGCTTCGTGAGATGTAAAACTTCAGTTCTGGTTCTGGTCTCCTCTGCTTGGTCTGAACACTAGCTGTATGATAAGAGTTGGCCATAACGTTTTCCATGACATTCTAAGCAATAGCTTTTTGACATCGACCTCAGCTAATAAACATCTTTGATAGTGACTTGTATGAGGACATTTACAATGGCTTTAGAAGTTCTTTGATTTTGATTATCTTAGGAGCGTCTTCAGTTTTCACATTTTGTAGCACATTTTGGTCCATTCGTTGTAACTATGGTGTAATGTTCAGAGGCAGAAAAATTGCTCTTATATCTGCATTGACCAGTTTGCCTGTTGAAGGTGTGCAGGTGCATTATGCATAATAAGTAATGCCCTGGTGGCAGATCATTTATTTCATTAAACCTTTTTACTGAAGATACAAACTAGTTAGAAAACCATTCTGTCAATAATGTACTAGTCATCCAAGCTTTATTTTGATATCTGTAGAAGCAGAACTTTTTGAATGCTCTTGGATATTTTGATTTTCCAATGACCATAAGTGGTAACTTATGATTCCCTGCTGCATTACTGCATGCCAATATTGTGACATATTCCTTGCTCATTCTGAAACTGGGAGCACTAACATGATTTCTAGTGGCAAGACTCGTATTTGGCAAAAACTTAAAATTTAATCCATTTTCATGGCAGTTGTATGCTTCTTGGGGTGAATAATTTTATAATGAAACCACGTCTGTAAATTGAGTTACATACTTTTGTGCCAAGTGATATGCTGATAATGTTTCTCCAGTGATAGATTAACTGTTGTATCTCTGGCATTCTCTTCCATTGATCCAGTCAGTCATTACTCACAGTAATTTGGAATGACTGTTCACAGTTGCACAAAAGTTCTATCTTGACTTGATTTTTCTTCCAATCACTTATTGTTGCTTTTCAGATACCGAATTCAGCTGCAGATTTTGTTTTGTCTTTATCTAAGCATTTTAAAATTTCAAGTTTATCTCTTAATGAATAAGAACTATGTTTTCACTTGCCTACCATTTTTAATCAAACAGCAAAAGTTAAAACAACGTCACTAGATTAAAAAATACAACTAAGCACAATACAGTATTGTAAATCCACTTAAAGCAATCACAAGTTTTGCAATTGATACTGTATCTGTAACTCAGCTGAACTCAGAACAAACATAATGGATCAAGTGCTCAACTTCTAGTTCCACCAGAGAGATGAACAAAATACTTATGAGTCATGGGCCAAGTGAGAATGAACTTCATGAGCTCACTTTCAACAATGATATTTGCATCAAAAAATAACACTGCACGTTACAACAACAGAATACAATTAACTTGTGAACTTCTGTACATATTGCATAGAACCAATTATATTGATTATAAATTAACCCAATTAATTAAAATTTTTGCCAATCTGAACAGACATTGGTCTGAATTAGTTCAAACTGGCAGGGTTATACTGTAATTAATATAGTGACCAAATTTGCAAATGTATTGGAGAATTATATATATTTTTATTAGTTACAAACTTTGCAGTCATTTTTCTCAAAATCAAGTGTTTTGTCACTTGTACCTCTTGGTCTTACAGTCCCTCATAATTACAAATGTGAAAACACCTTAAATTTATATGGCTAATTTTTTTAATATCATTATGCACAAATAAAGTATGTTGTCATTACATAGTTCACACTGAAATTTTCTGCAAACCAATATTTATAATAATATAAATTAGATATTAATAATTCAATAATAAATGCAATTCAGTTTCCAAGACAACCACTATTTACAAACCAAAAGATATATTTGCTTGCATAAAAGATGCACTTTTTTTTTTTAAACAATTTGTGGAAATAAAACTCAAAGTGTATATTTTATGCAAGGAAAAAATTATAGAACTAGCTAATGAACATGTATGTTTGTATTGACATAAAATTTAAATTATCATTACAATGAAATTAACATTTGGGTTATTTTACAGAATGGGCAGTGACATCTTGCTACACAAATGAGTTTTGCCCATCATCTTTGCTTGAACCTTCTGAATCTGAATAAATCTCTAAGTTAGTTTATTACATGTTACACATCTTGCAGTCCTTATCTAGTACTTTGTCAGCATGTGCAATAAGAGAAAAACTGCCCTCCTTGGTAACTCTGTCTAGAGCTTAGTTCATTAGCCTTTCAACATCAGCTAATTGAAATGTTTTGTTCAATTCTGCCATTTTTTTACTTAACTTTCGCCTAAATAAGCTCAATAGTATTATATTGAAAAGCCTCATTGGTCTCTTGGATAATATGCTAACCTGGAGACCAAATTTGCAGCACATAAAAATCCAGAGCATATGTCCTCTGAGAGGGACTTCAAGCAATAGATCCCATATTGTAGGCTTACCACTGGTCACTCTGCCTGTAGGAAAATAAGTGTAACTAAATTCTTCATGTTACAATAATCTCTTAGAGGATACCAATGCTGGAACAAAAGATGTTATGGGCCATAGCTGGCATTGTTAATTGTGATAGATGATAAATGTCTGTGACTGCAAATTTTGTATGATCATCACACAATAACCATAGACGTTCAGAATTGCTTACAAAGGGCATCAGGAGTCAATATCAGCTTGAGGACATGAGAAGGAGATTTGAGGAAGCACAGCTCGCCCCTGGATGATCAGCCAGAGGTCCCTCTCTTGTTTACCCAGCAACATTCAGCAACCATTCCTTGTCTTTGCTCATGAACATCTGGAGAGGACTGAGGAGCAATGGAAAGCTGTGCTATTCATGGATGAGTTGAGGAGGTTCAGCTTAAGATCATCTGATGACAGGGAAAGAGTATGGAAGAGTACTGGAAAAAGGTATGCCAATTGCACCTTCTCATCGACGATGGTTTTCAGGGGAGGTTCCATCATGGATGTGCTGGTTACAGTGTGGAAGCCAAGAAAGAGTTGGTTTTTGTGGAGAACTGGGCCCTGAATGCTAAACAGTACATTGATGAAGTTCTTCAGGAGCATGTTATCCCTTATGCTCCATATATTGGCAATTATTTCCATTTCATGCATGACAATCCACAGTGGCCCACAATGTGACACAGCACTTGTGTAAGGTGGGCATTCAGGCACTAGTTTAGCCAACATGAAGTCCTGACCTCAAACCCAATGAGCATTAAATTTTTTTAAAAATTGTAAATCTTTAAAAAAAATTTTTTCATATGGAACTACCACAGTGAAGCTCATGTGAATTGAATCTGTCGTCTTAACACTCTTCATGCTTCACTAACCTTAAAAATATATGGAACCAGTTTCAAAGATAACATATCTTTGAAACTGGTTCCGTATATTTTTAAGGTTAATGAAGAGTGTTAAGACGACAGATTCAATTCCCAATGAGCATGTTTGGGACATGTTGGGGAAAAATGTTTGCCAACATGTTCCTGAGAGCCTCAATGAACTTAGGAAGGCTTTAATAAGCAATGGGAGGCCATACCACAAGAAAACCTAAGGACCTTGATCCGCAGCATGTTTACAAGGTTGCAAGCTGTAATACAAGACAGAGGAGGAAACACATGCTTCTGAGAGTGCCACTGAGTGCTGAAAGGTATGTTGTGTTAGTAATGCAGGTGTGTTACCTTGTGTTACCACACAGGTAAAAACAAGATCATTATGTTCGTGTTCATACACATACAATAAAGGAAATTATAGGCTCAAAATGATACCCCAGTACATGAGTGATTGCAAAATGTTCGGAAAAGTATTTAATGTTCAAAAAATGAGTGGGAATATAATAATTCACATATATTAATGCTTAAAATGAAACATTTTTAAAAAATGTTAGGTGTTGCATTTTTTTCGTGTCTCAGTGTGTTAATAATGTACTCTAGCAACAATAACCATTTTGTATTATATGTTATTAGATTACATCTGTTATAGTTGCTTATAGCCAATTTGCATAAGTTCCTGAATTAAAATATCAAACACATCACAATCTGAAAATAGATTGTAGCATTGTAGCATAAACAATGTTTAGGCAGATTTATTTATGTAAAAAATGTATATGAAAAATAGTTTTTATGGGCATAAAAAATTAAAACAAGCATAATTATTTAGAAACACAATTAGTATGGTTTTCTCTTTTATAATGCAAGTTTTTGTACAGCATTAATATAGTCCATGGCTTCATTTCCGGATTTAAGCACAGGATGGTTTACATTATGGGTGTGAAAAGTTTGGTGAATGGCAATGTATGGTTTTCAGAAACATGAGAAGTGACACTTAGCATGGACTACATGTGACCATGTTGAAGTTTTGTCTATAAGTTTTTAAAGCTCCATTGCACTACCGGCTAATGAACCCCCTCGAAAGCATAACACAAATAATGAAAACTTATCACTTTGGCGCAATGGCTTAGACATTAGCTTTCCAGTAAGAGAAAGTTGTTTGTTTTCAAATTCGAGTCTTGTTTAACACATTTTTTGTATGTTTGTTTGTTTCTTAACTAAGTGCTAATAATACCTCTTTTAACGTAGATTTTAAGTTGATGTTTCAATTTATATATTTAAATCTTAATATATTCATAAACTACAACTCTTATAGTTATTGTGCTTATCAATCCGAATCCTGTGTTGAGTTTGTGTTAGATAAATTAATTTTAGGCATCATGCTAATAGTAAACTTAATTAGTCATTGTAAGTTGATTCATTGTTGAGAAAGAGAATAAAACTTGAAAGCATTGAGTAAATTTCATTCATAATTCTTTAGTATGCATATCACAATACTTCATATTAAAAAAAAATTTAACAGCATTACAAGAATTGAATCTGCAGCCTGCAGAATATAAACTTTTGCATTATGCATTACATCACACAAGCAGTTAAAGAGCTCGCTCTAAAGTAGGTTACATTTACATTTATTTAGTTGGTCTTGGCTACATAATGCAAGAAGGCAGTTAATAGATGTTCCGTGTAGCACTGTTAAATGATTACTTGGAGATTCGAAGGATTTTTAAGGCACTAAATCTTGAAAATGCTGATAATCTGCAGAAAATTGAGATCTATATGCTTGCAAAGCAGTTTTAAAGACATTCTAAACCAATTGTTCACCCTTTTTGGCTTTAATACCTATTTATTAGTATCTAATGCCAAAATGTTTAACACCATGAAACTGTGTTAATTTTGTAGTGGACCATACCTTGACTCTATACCCTCTGAAATTATTTTGATGTAGTTCATTAACACTTGTGTGTGTGTGTGTGTGTGTGTGTGTGTGTATGTATGTATATATATATATATATATAAATGATGTAACACTATGAACCTAAATATAATGAAATGGAAATGCAAGATGTAACATTTTAAAGGACTATTAATTGTTTAAAATTAAAAACAAATAAATTTTTAAAAAATATATAGCTTTGACAAGAAATCACAGCATGCAGTCTGGAGTATTATTTAAATAAAGAGAAGATTATTGCAAGAAACCACACTTATTTCCTTAGGCAACTGCTTCCAACCACATTTTGAATGCATTATCTCAAAGTAATATGAATTAAAGTTTAACCAATCCTTAACAAATGTATAAAAGTTTACTTAAATAAAATTATTTTCTAAAGAAAAATATTTCAATCAACTACCAATGTGTGTACATAGCAGACGGCTTCAATGTGATAAATTACCCACATTAATTTTAATCATAAATATTCTTTCACTTTTATATTGTAATATAAGATTTACAAATTTGAATCCATTATATAAAATATTGTTGTTATTATTATTATTATTATTATTATAATTATTATTATTATTACCTGAGCTACTGTGAAAGTTGCAAGTTTTCAAGAATATGAAATATAGAGCTGTCAATCATTAGAAAAGAAATTTAGTTAGACAATTTAATACATAACACCCAGAAGCAATGATTGCTCATCACAAAAGAATAAGATACTAATTCTGCATTAACCATTAGGCTAGCTAAAAATAGAACCATGAAGCGAACCACAGAGAGATGAAACAATTCAACTCAACATACAAGTAGCCAGGCCATTTAGGCTCACAAATAGCGGCTACATGTTTAAGTGGATGGACTTGCTGTATCTGTTGCTCAATCCAGAAACTTCCAAAGTAATGACATGATAAGAGCAGGCATAACTGGAAGAATAACTAACTAACAAGGCAAATTATACTAACATAGAATCCCTCTCCTTTGAAACTTAGAGCAAAGCTCTAAGAAAGCTGGTAACATCTTCAAAGATCGTAGTAAAAAAGCAAACCTCCCATACACTGTTGAGCATATTTACTCCTCAGTGCTGAGCACCTTGAACCAATGCACCTTTCTAGATGGCAGGGCAGTAGGCAAGAACATGGCATTAGAGGGATCCATGCAAGTTCAAATAAAGATTTTTTGTGGCAAGCAGAATATTGTTCCAAAATAAGAATACAAGAAATAGTCTACAGGCAGAAAACTCCCACAGTGCATTTTAAGAAATATGGAATGCCGTATAACCGCATAAAACGAAACAGAATTATAATTAATAAATTAACATAATAGTTAAACAGGCTTATACAGATTAAATGTGATACAATGACTTATGCATTAATCTAGGATAATTCAACATGTCACAGAAATGTGAAATTTTCCTTCCCTATTTTAAATCTAATAACAAAATTTACAAACAGACAATAAAAAGAACTTGATATAAAAACCCATATTTAATTAACTGGTTTAAGAGTAGTTTTTAAGATAAACCATATGCCAGTTGCAATTTGGATACATTAATTTTTTACCTCTATCATACAAGGGTGTGAAACAGGAGATAATAGTTTTCATATTTGGAAATGCCCACAAAATTTTGGAGCTAAATTTGCATGAAAATCGTTGCTGATTGTATTTAATGGAAAGACATTTGAATAGATCATGTTGTCAAGTTTAAATTTTACCATTTTACTACTATGAACATAATTGCTCCATCTGTAGTTTTATGTGCCTTCTCTAAATTGAGTAAAACCCTCTTTCGTGTGTGTTTTATCATAATCTAGATGATATGGTAAAATCTGTGAAACTCCATAAATTGGACAAAGCAATTTGAAGAAAATACCATCACTAATTAAAATGGACACATATTATAAACTTCATGTCAGGCAGCATTAAAAGTAAATTGCAACCATGTGATTTTAATTCTAATGGATATAGGCCCTGCAGTGATCCATTATCAAGACTGCCTTTAAATTGCATTCACTCAACGATGGTTACGGGCAATGAGGTACAGTGTAATCTCAAGATAAAAAATAAATTACATGAAACGTAAATAGGTAGCATTATGTGAAGCCACATACATTGAAAAGCATGCAAAAATCATTAGAAGTATGAGGGTTGTTCAATAAATGATCTTACTTTTTTTGACAGCATACTTTTACTGATCATCATAATTTTAATGATCTTTCTCAAAGTAGTCCGAATCGGATACAGTGCACCTGTTCCAGCATTTGTGCCTGTCTTCAAAGTCATGCTGTAAGCCATGTTTGACAGGTCTATTAGAATTGCCTCCGCAGCCTTCACCATTGCTTCTGAAGACAGAAAATGACTCTCACATAGGTATTTGTACAATTTTGGATACAGCCATATAGAGGTAAATCTGGACTGTAGGGAGGGTGAACGATGCACATCTCACATTTAGTTTTGTGAAATATTAAGCAATAACATTTGTGATGGTTGATCATGCACTGTTGTGGTGCCACACCAGCTTATGGCATGAAAATATTACCTTTTGCAAATGATATGTCCTAGCAGAGTTTTCAGGACATCTCTCTGTGGTATTGCCCGGTTACAGTTGTGTGTGCAGGTACACTTGCTGGTAAACCATTCCTTGAATATAAAAAAAATAAGATAACACTTTCCCAGCAGGAGCAACCACTTTGGATTTTTTTGACATTTGTGATGATGTAGATTTGCAAACAGAACTTTGCTGTTTGATCTCAGGACTGAAATGGTGTAGCTAGGTTTCATCAGTGATTATCTCTGAGAGAAACTCTGTATCTTCCTGTAACACAATCTTAACTGCATGCAGCAGTCTTGGAACCCTTTGTACTCAAACATGTCTCATGTGCAACTTTTCAGTTATAAATATGTGGGTGGCACTCAATGAAATTTTCAGAGTTTCTGAAAGTGTTCATAATGTTATTTGATAATTCACAAACAACAGTGATGTTAATGTTTTCATGCATTAAAACACTAACTAAAATGCTGGTTCTATCTTCCTTTGAAATTGATTGCCTCTCCTCTTTAAATATTTTAAACCATCTTGGAGCTGTGATATAGGGCAGAACAAACTCTGTAATGACCTCCTATAATATGACATGGGACTTGATTGAAGATTTGTTAGACAAAAGCAAAATTTCAGAGCAACATATTGTCCATCACGAATCACCTCCATTTTGCTATAGTCAGAACTGAATATGTCTGAACAAGGCTGACTGCACCAATTTTTTTATCCAGTATATACGTAATTATTCCATTTATAACTTAAATTTAAACTACTTCTGATTGCTGACATACAAATTATTGGTAACTGCATGCTATGATTCTTATGATGATATGATACTTACCTCTGTATCCTCTGGTACACCTAATCCTGTAATAACAAATTTGGCTGTTCTTGCAATTTGTTTCATACCTTCTGTGTTTGTATGTAAAGTTTTATGGTGCATATAATTGCATATTTCCGATTTTGGTGCATATTTCATAATTTTCCCATGCATTGATCATATAATACACATTTTTAAATTATAAAATTAATATTTAAACACATTAGTGACAAAATAATAAAATCCTTACTTTGGAGATGTCCATAAGTGATCTCTCCAGTGCAACTGCAACAAAATCTGTGTTGTTACTGGGGAATTCCTTGTTTCATTTTCCTTATTTATATTGTGTCACCATGTAGCTCAAAACTGGTCTGCTTATCTGACGATGTTCAGTTTTTCCCGAGGCAGTGTTTTGTGAGGTTAAGGCCCTGTTATAATACCAAAATAAGTTTTTTCTATAAGTTTACTTTTAAAATAGTGGTTTAAAGAATGTGCAGAGTTGGTTTTCACTATAGACAATAAAATTATTTACTGTGTGTGTGCAATAAACAAGTTGCAGTTGATAAAAATGTCAATAAATCAGCACATTTATAAATAGAGAAAAAATACATCCAAACAAATAATACTGACACAATTTGCTTCATCTTCCTGAAAGAATGAAGTTTGCAGTTTTATGTGAAGCTCTTATAGCCACAAAAATTACTGGGAACTCGCTCAAAAACCACAAGTTCCCCAATTTCTTGGAAAAATATTTTATAATGTTATTCCTGATGAATCTGTCCTGAGAAAAAATTATCCGTTACCGTTTAGCAATTTTAGAAATTTAGAAGCATTTGAAGGACTCTAGTGTATGGGGTAGTAGATGAAACTACAGATGCCTGTGGCTGTTATGTGGCAAATTTTCTTGTAGGGAAACTGTGTGAAGTTGAGCCAGGAAAGCCATACTTGATTGCTTGTAGGGTTTTAGAAATACAAATCAATCTACAATTGCTAGCTTTGTGAATGACTCTCTCAAATTACTTAGAACAGAGGGAGGCAGTGAACACAACATTTTGGTTCTGCTTTCAGATGCTGCAATTCAAATGTTAAAAGCTGCTCCAGTATTAAAAGTATTTTTCCCCCAAATCATTCATTTTGGTGTATTGTGCATGCACTTCACAGAGTAGTAGTGGAAACCAAAAGTTTTCCTAACGTAAACAGTTTAATATCCTTCACCAACAAAATATTTGTTAAAGACTCGTCCAGAGTTAGTGTTTACAAAGAAAAATTTTCAAACATTCCATTACCCTAAGAGCTAATACTTACCTATGTCTGTAAATTCTCCATGTCTACAGATGTTATTTGGCAAAATTTGAAAGCACTTAGTAACTCTGGGGAAATTTCTTCAGGAAGCACTATGTTTTTGCCTTGAAGATATTTATCTACAAAATACAAACCTTTAATGTTCCTGAATACTTTAAAGGAGCACTCTCAAGTTTACCCTGAATCTCATTGAGAAATGATAAAGGTTCATATAAATACAAATACAAACCAGATTTTTTTTTTCCCCTCCCCTATAGCTTTGAAATGTGCCTTATTACAGCCAAGTCCCCTTGTAATACTCACTATTAAATATTTTAAGAACATTGAGTTGACAAAGCATCAGTTGAATTCAGTATATCAACAAATTCTTTAAAAACATTGAAATTATCTGAATAGAATAGAGGAGCTTCAATCAACATTACATATTTTTGACATTATAGAGCATATTTTAAAGATTTTGACAGCATAAATGCATGCATATTTTAGATGTTGTTAATACAATTCCAAAGTCTTATACTAATAGTTTGGCATAAATGAACTGAATTCTTAGTTGAATTATAGTAAATTCCACTTTGTATCCGATTTATTTAATGCTTGGTGTTTCAGAAAATTAATCACTTCCCAGGGATGACAGAAATTTGTCGCAAGGATCTGTTAGCTCGCAATCTTAATCGCATGATGAGACTGTTTCCTAAGGAATACAACTTCTTCCCAAGAACATGGTGTCTTCCTGCTGAGTAAGTTTACACTTTTCATATTTATGAATTGAGAATTCGATGTAAAAAATTACTCTTTAGGTACTATATCCATGTAGCTCTATAAAGTTAATGCTAAGTATCTACTTTTGTTTTAAATGTAGATTTTTACATATGGCATGTCTGCTGAATAGAATTTTCAAATTTGAGTCTGAATCAGATAGTAAAAGTTTGAGGCCAGAACTGGAACTTGGATCATGGATCTTTAGCATATTGCACCAATGCTCTTAACCATTAAACTACCATATTCTGTCTGCTCATATTTGAACTTCCTCCATTTGAGTTCATACACTCTGGACATCTTGAAGATTATCTCAGTACAGAGATTATGTTGCAGTAATACCAAAACAGCTTCAAATTCAGTGCAAAGTACAGAATTTTGCAACTCTAACCTTAAATGAATTAAGGTCATTTAGGCTAAAGAGTTCTAGCAGTAATTTAAAAAAATGTATAGTGTTAATAAAATAAAAAAAACAATAATAGATGTTTATACAGTAAGTCCAAAAATATGCATTGCTTGGGTATAGAGAAACTCTTAGACCATCTTACCCTGTAAAAATATAAAATAGAAGAAAGCAGTATTATTTCATATCTTAAAAAAAAGGACAAACCTTCTTCTGAAATTAAATATAATAGAATATATCACTTACCAGGTTCATAAGCAAAGTAATGGGAACAATAATAACAAATGGACTAAGCTGGTTCTTAGAACCACAAATTATAATTTCACAGGATGCAGGTATAGCATAACTCATTAACAACCATAATGTTAGTACACATAAATTAACAAAAGTCAACTAGCAATTAAGAAAACAACTACAATAACATAGAAAATTTAGTTGTAATATTGATTATTATATTTTTTAACAAAATTTTAGTATAAAATACCTAAATTGTACCTAATGAATAACATAAAATATAATAAGTCTTCTGGTTCAGATAAACTGCACATTTAATTTATTAAAAATCAGGAAAAAACTACCAAAGAAACAGCCTCCCAAACTTATAACTGATCGTGGAAAACTATTGTAAATATTGAATGGGAGAAAGCAATAATTATTCCAATTCTTAAACAGGAGAAAACTTCTTCAATTATTGCAGTACCTACAGGAACTAAAATTTTCAAATGATTTGCCACAATTTATGGGTCAAAAATAATTTATAATTTTTTTTTTTTTTTTTGAATGATTTATTTATGGATGCTCTTTAACAGCTCAGGTCATCAGCGTCCCATTGAACTCAGGGCATGAAACGGCCGACAAATTTTGCTCAGAGGCATCTCTTTCAGGCTTGAGGTTCTTTTTCTTGCCGTAAATGTATGACAGGGGACCCACGGCTTTGCTTCCCTTCCAAAGGAAGCCATATTTAGGATTTTTACGCCCCGAAAAAATCCATCGGTCCTGACCGGGTTCGAACCCGCTATCTTGGGTTTAGGAGGCAAGTATGGTAACCACTACACCACCAGGACCGACAAAAATAATTTATAGAGCACAGTCACTATGAGCACAGATTGGTTTTCTTATTTACAATGGGTAATCTGTGCCATTTCCACAATTGATATTATCCTTCACACGTTAAACGTATTAAATAAAACAACCATAAAGTTACATATCCCTATAGTAATTAAATCATTATTACACAAACTAAATAATTAAATCCTTAATCTTAATACACATTGGAACTAAAACAATAAAATAAATCTCAACCAAATCTCAAAAGTAAATTTTAACACCCCCTAAACAGTAATAATTTCTAAATTCGTAAAACTTTTATTAACACTTTTACAATTGAATTTATAGCCACTCTTTCCTAAAGCTAATCCCTTAAAAAATTAAGAACCCAAAACACATTCATCAAGCAAACAATATAAATTACATCCTCTGAATTAAATTTGTTTACTAGAAACTAGATATCCTTAAAAATGAAAACATTTCATTACCAATCAAGCATTTATAAAATTTATAACATAATGAACAGACTATCTAATTAAATCTTTCAAATTTTCAAGATAAAATATCAATTATCTATATTAATCTACTCAAATACTCAAGATAAAACAAATGAAGTAAATTTTAATTAATATTAATATAATCCTTTACTAAATTATTCCTTCGCAGTACTATTTGACTACAATAAAACTTATTCAGTCACTAAAATTACAACAACCTAAATACACTTAATTTAACTACACATTTAAAAACTAAATAACAAAATATAAAACCCTTCATATCAAACCAGATTGAATTGCATAACCATCATTTCAGTGTAAATGAAAATCCTACCTAAAGATGGTGTCATTAATAATTCACTTTCTAGACACATCTTCGGATACGTCTACTTCGTTATGACTTAGCTCATTTTTATCTCATCTGAAATGACAAATTTCAGAATCCAAGTTTTTTCACTACAAGATATGACAAAAGATCTCCAAATGAAGGTGAATACACATGGATTATAATAGGGCACTGTTCTGAGCACACTCTTTTTAATAGTTATATCAATAATTTGCCATCAGAATTAAAGAATCTGGTTAGTATGTGCTTTTTACAGTTGACAGTTGATTTAGTAATGGGAAATTTCAAACTGTAAAAAGGGGTCTTGAGTTTTTAAAATTAAAATAAATAAATAAAAAAGGAAGAGAGATGAACAATATCTCAAGTATAAATTATAAATTAAACTATATAATAAACTACTACTAACCAAAGATTATTATTGAAAAGAAATATAATTATATTTATTTTATATTTGTCCCTACCAGTTTAGGAGAGGCCCAGGCATACTCTCGCTCAAAAAAATATAAGACTTTCATCTGCAAGCCTGAAACAGGATGCCAGGGTAGAGGAATTTTCCTTACAAAATCTATCAAGGATTTCACACCAAGTGACAGAATGATATGCCAGGTTTATATTGCTAAGGTGAGTGTCGACATATATATATATATATATATATATATATATATATATATATGCTGCATATTATGTGTAATCATTAACTGTATAGAGTTGTTTTTAGAAGAAAGAATGAGGATTCTTAGCAGAGATTTTTTTGTATGAACTTTAGCTTTTTATTTGAGATTTATGCCAAAACTTATGTATTTTGTTAATGGATTAAATTGTAAATGCAATTTTTATGCAATATTTTTATATGTTGCAGCCATTTCTCATAGATGGCTTTAAGTTTGATCTAAGAGTCTACAGTTTAATTACATCATGTGATCCTTTAAGGATGTACATCTATAATGAAGGACTTGCCAGGTAATTGCATATTATATTCTTTGTTTTGTACTCTGACCTGTGAAAAGTGAAATGAAACATTTAAGGTGCTTTAACATGCTTTTAATGTAAATACAGTATAAAATATTGTATTCTGTAATCATGACATATAGGATAATGTGTTCATTTTGCAAACAGCACTAATTGGCTATATACTATAACATTGGACATTAATTTGTGTTACCCTAAAAGCCACTATAAGAATCTTTTTGCATAATTGTTATTAGTTTCTATGTAACATCTATATAGGTACATCAGGTAACTTTTCAAATTATTACTATTATGCAGTTGATTTTGCTGCATTTGCTCTTTAAATTTTTTTATGTTATTGTGTTTTGAATGTATGTAGTAAGTGTATGCATATATGTTTATCAAGCTACAGAGACTAGCATGTCTAAGTGTTTACAGGGGCCTTCAGAAATACTCCAATCATTGCATTGGAGATTCTGTTAGGCTTCCCTCCTATGAACATTTTTATATTTATGTAATAGAAAGATGTTGTTTAAACCTTGTTTTTCTTGCTTGACTAACTTATCAGTAGGCCAAATTGACTGAATGATGCCAATAGTGATCCATAGTTTAATTTTTCTGAGTTTGCCCACTGTATTAAAACTGACAATGCATTTATTTATGAAGTTACAGAAATTATTATACAGAATTGCAAAACTTGATGAAGCATGTTGACATTTGAAAAGAGAATTTCAGGTCATGCTTTTCATTTCAGAGAATAAACTTATAAAATGAATTTTAGTTTTCTACGTAGTGTAGATACAATAGGAATCTCTATTACAGTGATCTTAATTGTGTTACACAGGCAAGTCATATAATGGTCCATAATTGCACTAATATAAACATTGGGCTTAAAATTGAAAGCATATGATGAAGACATTATTTAGATCTATTTGATGCACAAGTGCTGGCACTAAGATATTTTGTAAAATCATGTTCGTGCATAATGTTCAAATATCTTTTACCAAAAACTCTAAATTGTTCTCCAGTATCTGATATTAATATGTCCTACTAATATGTTTATCTAAACTATTTGAAAATGGAAGGAATAATACTAAATGTTCTAGGAAATAATTTTTGCAAATATTTTAGGACTAATAGGTTGCAGGTAAGACAAATGGGGTCTTCATTAAGCTGAAATGTAGGGAGTTACAATGCTTTATCACTTAGATAGATTATTTAAATTATGTAAAATATCATCTCTGGAATAGATAACTAATCCATCACATTTATTATATCTATTAATTTTTACAAATTGTGTAAATCCAGTAATGGATATATTTTTTTTTAAGGGGGGTTGTGTTTAATGCCTGTTTTTGCTACTGAGGCACCACAGGCGGTGAACACTGATGATACATGAGATGAAATGATAAATTGGGAAAGGATATTTTTTAAGGAAGAAAGTTTTCAAAGTGTAAGTTTAGGATACCTCCCTGGTATTTGTCAGTTATGAGAACTGAGAAAAAAACCCAGTCAGGAAGGACAGCCGTAGTAGGATATGAACCGCAGATCTCCTGTGCCTTAACGGCCTCGGTCACCCATAGCGGTGGATAGATATAGATTGTGAAAATGTTTTAAAATGCATAATTTATATGAGGAAGAATATACAAGCATGGCAGAAAGATGGTGCGGCATATCTTTAGAAATAGCTTCTGAAAGAGTCGGTCCTGGTGGTGTAGTGGTTACCATACTTGCCTCCTACACCCAAAACGCGGGTTCGAACCCGGCCAGGACCGATGGATTTTTTCGGGCGTATAAATCCTAAGTATGGCTTCCTTCGGAAGGGAAGTATAGCCGTGGGTCCCGTGTCGTACATTTACGGCACGATAAAGAACCTCAAGCCTGAAAGAGAGGCCTCTGAGCAAAATTTGTCGGCCGTTTCACGCCCTGAGTTGAATGGGACGCTTATGACCTGAGATGTTAAAGAGCGTCCTTAAATAAATCAATCAAAAAAAAAAAAACTTCTGAAAGTTTCTTAACATAAACAAATATACTTGTTAAAATGTAAATTGGAATGTGCACAGAAAAGCGAATCATATAAATGATATTATTGTATAATTTAGTTGAACTACACACTCTTAATGCTTCACTTACTTGTGATAATATATAGAACCAATTTTGAGAACATTTTGTTCTCATCATCAGCCAGGCTAAAATTCAACTGTCATATAATTCGTTAAGCTGTGGGAATGGTGGCATGTGATAAACTTTTAGTTTATGTTTTTTCATCCCCAGCAATGTCGAAGTTCATTAGACTGTCTTTGTATTTGTAGATGTAGATTTTCTCTCAAGCTTCTAGTTCTGTAGGTCCTTGTACTGATTTTAATAATTTTGCTTTATTCACTATGTTGTGATTTTCTGTCCAAAAATGATATGCTACTGCTGATTTCTCTATTTGCTTGTATTTAGTGTTCCTGAAATGTTCCTTTAACCATGTGCCTATGTTTCTCTTTGTTTTTCCAATGTAGGTTTTTTTGCATTCTACACAATTTATTTTGTAAATACCTGCTTTTTTCTCTTGTGGAATACTATCATTACCATTGTCTCATTGTCTATCAGTGGGTTTTTAACATTAAATCTGTTAACCATTGCCAAGCTGATATTAAAATCTTTAAGAATATTCTGAAATTTTTTGTAGCCCATGGATGATATGTGAATTTTTTAAAAATTAGCTTATCTTTTCTTGCTGAAAGTGTTGTGGTTTCTTTGATACATTTTTTGTCTCTTGAATTGCTGTACCTTTTTGTTACTAGTTCTTTTTTAAAACCATTTTTAACTGCTGTTTCTTCAATTTGTTTGTATTCATTAAAATATTCTTCTTTGCTAATTTGTAGGTTAACTAGCCGGTGTGTCAAACAGTTGATAACTGCAGGTTTGTGCGCTATGGGGTTAAAACTGTCAGCTTTGATGTGATTGACTGCACGTGTATTCTTTCTGTACATTCCAAATTCCAGATTTCTTTGACGCTTCATTATTTTAATATCCAAGAATGGCAACATGTTATCTGTTTCTGTTTCGTATGTAAATGATATGTTTTTACCTTGTATATTCAAAAGTTTTAAGGCATCATCAATGAGTTTTTTGTTAACTATGGCATATATATCGTCGACATATCTGTACCATACCTCAAATATGCTTGGAAAAGCTGAGTTGATGTGTGTTTCAAAACTGCACATGAAGAGGTTAGCTAGAAATGGAAATAAGGGGCTGCCCATAGTAAGTCCTGCTTGTTGTTTATAAAATTTTCCTTTGAAAAAAAAAACAGGCTTGGTTTATGCAAATTTCTGTGATATGGGATAACTTAATCGTAACCGCTTTAGAACATATACAATTTTGGGTGAACAAAAAGTCAGCAATCAGTTAGAAATCTTAATCATAAACCAAAGAAAAATCCAGAACCTAAACAGAATTATGTGGAAAGTTTCAAAAAAGAAAAATTAGCATTTTTAAATAAAGGGTTAAAAACTAAAGTAGAAGATTATTTGGTAGATTTAAAAGTACTCATTGAAGGATTAAAGAACAAAGTAAAAGAAACAGTGAGAATAAAATAAGAAAAAGTTTTTAAAGACATGGTCAAAAAGAAAACAGCAGTTAAAAAGACATAGAGGAACACAATAAATTCCTTAAATAATAAAGATGTTGTTTATACTTAAGCCGACAAAAGAAAACAGAATGGTAATATTGGATAAAGAAGATTATAATACTAGAATGCAGAATTTGTTAAATAAAAAAGAATGAGTTGGATTTTAGCCTGGCTGATGATGAGAACCAAATGTTCTAGAAACTGGTTTTATAAATTATGACAAGTAAGGGAAGCATTAAGAGTGTAGTTCAACTAAATCATACAATAATATCAATTATAATATAAAAAAAATATATTCATATACATTCAGACCCATTGAAGGTTTATATTATTAATTCATCAATGAGGTTCTGAAAACATGCACAGTTATCCCAAAGGAAACAATATACAAAATAAAACAGAGCAACCATACAATAGCAAAAATATATGGCTTACCAACAATTCACAAGACTGGAAATGGTATACGTCCCATCATTAACAATATCAATACTCCTTCATACTATTTAGCAAAATGGCTAGCTAATAGATTCAAGAAAGTACCTAAATTTCAAAGCAGGAGTATAAACAATTCATGTCAGTTAATACAAAAAATTAAGGACACAAAATTGCATCTCTTTGACACTCTAACATCTTTTGACATAGAATTGCGGTTTCCAAGCACACCAAAAGAAAAACTCCTAATTTATTTTTTGTTTATTTACAGATACTCTTTAACGTCTCAGGTCACCTGTGTCCCATTCAAATCAGGGCATGAAATGACTGAAAAATTTTGCTCAGAGGTCTCTCCTTTCAGCTTGAGGTTCTTTATCGTGCCGTAAATGTATGACTAGTTTCCCATGGCTTTACTTCCCTTCCGAAGGAAGCCATACTTAGGATTTTTACACCCGGAAAAATCCATCGATCCTGGTCAGGAATCTACATCTACAAATACAAAGACAGTCTAATGAACTTCGACACTGCAGGGGATGAAAACATAAACTACAAGTTTATCACACTGGTCACCAGAGTAGAAGACACATTCCCACAGCTTAACGAATTATCCGACAGTTGAATTTTAGCCTGGCTGATGATGAGAACAAAATTTTCTGGAAACCGGTTCTATATATTATGACAAGTAAATGAAGCATTAAGAGTGTGTAGTTGAACTAAATCATACAATAATATCAATTAAATATGCTTATGTATAAATGATTTTCAATGGATTCAGGAAATAAGGAAGATTTTTATCATGCTGAAAAAGAAACTGCAATTTTAATTTAAATTTCATTCACAATAGCTTAATACTTTATTGCGGATATTAACACATTTTTGCTGTTATGATAGTTTCATGAATTCCTTCATATATATATTATATATCCTTCATATATCCTTCCATATGTATCCTTCACTTATATATTGTTTGCACCTCTGGTGCTGCTTTTAGCTTTGCTTATTAAGTTTAATTTGCTTTTGCTTTTACTTTGCTTATTAAGTTAAATTTGCTTTTGTCTGTTTTGCTTTTGACTTCTTTAGTATTTATCTATTATTCTTTTAATTTTATTTCTTACTTTCTCTGTGTTTTCTCATAGACTTTATTGTGTATTACATCTTATACCATGACATCTATCCAAGGTAATGTTATGAAATTTTGGTTCAACAAATGTAAGTACCATTCTAAGCAATTAGCGAAATATACAGGGCATGTTGGTTTTCTTTCTTATTGTGCTATTACTGGTGTTTGTCCAAACGAAATATTAATTCAGTTGCCATTGTCCACTATAGCTCCTAGCACTCCTAGTCAATTTCACTTATTTAGGCACCATATCTCCCAGCAATTTCTATGGATGATCCTCAATAATTGTGAATATTTGCAGCAATTTCATTTGTCTAAATTAATTAGTTTTATCAAAATTATTTTGGCATGTTCTCCTAAATATATTACTACTGTTAATAGTATCTTGATGAGTGCGAATAAATTATTATATTCTCTGAATCAGAAACATCTTTTTAAACTATCGCAGTTATATTTACAATATTTAAGAGGCAGGTATTTCTATTCAGTTTACCGCATCTTTCTTCCAAAACTTTTCCCCGCCGCTTGTAGCGTCAGCTCCTGACTTGGGTTCCATTTTCAATTTACCCTGTCCATCTAAATTTTACTCCGGTATTTCATACCAGCATTCCAATAGCAAATGTACCCCTTGTACTTCTCCTACTTATTAATAGTGCGGTTGTTAATTTATCTTCTATTTCACTTTCTGATGCTGATACATTGCTTTTGCAAAAAGGATTATCTTTTGCCCCAACTCCCAAATTTAATCGCCTTAAATTTGTTTCTGATGGTGTTAAATTTAGCCGTAATTTAAGATGGCATTACTATTGGCATACTAAATTTTCTCAGCCTACTTAAAATTTTACTCCTTGCCTTCTCAAGTTTCGTCCTCCCTCCAAACTTGAATCTCCTTCATTACCTTCTAGCCATCCTTTAGAAATGTTTATTAACCAATTTTTAACTTCGATTAGTGATTCCAAATTTCTAGATAAGATCACTCCGAAAGATAACCTAACTTTGCATGAGAAATCAGCACTTAAAAGGTTATCTAATAATCCTGATATTATTATTCTTCCAGCCGATTAAGGGTCCTCAGTAGTACTACAGGATATTTCTTCTTACAATGCTGAAGCTTACCAACAGCTTGAAGATGTCACTTATTATAAACTATTTTCTTCCGACCCTACAGTCAAGTTTAATGAAGAAATAGCTTCTTTTATTGCATCTTCTGGTACTGCTGAAGGACTTAGTTCCCAAGATATCACTACACTTACTGCTCATGTCCCATGTACTCCCACCATATATTTTCTCCCTAAAATTCATAAAAAGAACTGTCCAGGCCGCCCAATAGTAGCCAGCTACGATTCCCCCACTGAACGTATTTCCGCTCTAGTAGATTGTTGGTTACAGCCATTTGTTACATCTAGGCCATCCTATATCAAAGATTCCTTCCATTTTTTGAGTTTACTAAAGAAAGTTGACCCTTTGGCACATTCTAATATACTTCTGGCCACTATCGATGTGACGCCACTCTACACTAACATTCCCCATCATGAAGGATTAGCTGTTGTTAACATTACTTGGACTCTCGAGCACCTCCTCATACCCCATCCACAGATTTCATAGTCGGTCCTGGTGGTGTAGTGGTTACCATAATTGCCTCCTACGCCCAAAACGCGTGTTCGAACCCGGCCAGGATCGATGGATTTTTTCGGGCGTAAAAATTCTAAGTATGGCTTCCTTCGGAAGGGAAGTAAAGCCGTGGGTCCCGTGTCGTACATTTACGGCACGATAAAGAACCTCAAGCCTGAAAGAGAGGCCTCTGAGCAAAATTTGTCGGCCGTTTCACGCCCTGAGTTGAATGGGACGCTGATGACCTGAGATATTAAAGAGCGTCCATAAATAAATCAATCAAAAAAAAAAAAGTCACAGATTTCATTTGTCATGTTGCTCATCTGGTTCTCACTCGCAGTGCTTTTAGTTTTGATAATAAATATTATCTACAAATTAAAGGTACTGCGATGGGCACCAGAATGGCATTGTCTTATGCCAATCTTTTTATGGCTCGCTTAGAGGAGGAATTTCTTAAGTCAGGACCTTTGGCACCATTATTATGACTGAGATATATTGATGACATATTCGTGCTTTGGACTCATGGCTCAGAATCTCTCGATCAGTTCCTTACTAATCTTAACTCCAGATTTTCAGTTAAGTTCACTTCTTCTGTCTCTCGCAATGCTGCTATGTTCCTAGATATTGATATTTCTTTATGTAATGGCTCTTTCCTTACCTCTGTGCACATTAAGCCTACCAATTTACAACAGTATCTTCATTTTGATAGCTGTCATCCCTTGCATATCAAAAGATCTATTTCTTTTTCTCCTTCAATCCAAGGTCATCATCTTTGTAACAACTTTTCATCTCTTGACAAGTATATTAAAACCTAGCTCAGAAGTTCCAAGACCAAAATTATCCTTCCTCTCTTTTAAAATCCCGTGTAATCCCAGCGCACAAAACTTTCCAATGCAAACCTAAAACTTCTAACAAAAACTTCATTAACCTTGCTACTACTTGCGTGCCTAGAATTGAAAGCATCAGACCTATTTTGAAAGAATGTCATGATACTTTGTTAATGCACTCATCTTTAAATGATTTTTCTAAATTTTTACCCCACCTTACTTTTAGAACACCCCCTAACCTTAAAAGTATATTTTGCAGAAACCTCTCTGCTCCGAATTTACCACATCCCTTTGCTGACTCATATCCTTGCCAATGCCCTAAATGTAAAATCTGTGCGCTAATTATGCCTTGCCATTCATTCCACAGCCCTAATTTATCCAGAGAATTTAACATTTCTTCATTTGCTACTTGTTCCTCCAAGAACGTCGTATATATGTTATCTTGTAAGCTTTGCAAAGCATTTTATATTGGTTTAACTTCTACTGTTGTTTCGCTATGTATGAACAATCATAGACGTTCTGTTAAAACCAAGCCTCCCTTGCCAGTTGCCCAACATGCCTTACCTCACTGTAAGGATTTTGATGATGCTTTTAATGTAACACTTATTGATGTGTACAATGCTCTGAAAGTTTACTCATAGATAGAGAAATGGCAGCTCTATTTTTACATAAAGCCCGTATACCACCTGGTTTAAATCTTACATATTAATTTTTTTCCCCCCCACACTCTCATTTCTAGTTTCATCTGTTTCCATGCATAACGTTATCTTCGATACTCAATATTTACTGTTATATTGTGTTCTTGCCATAGAAGGACTCCATGAGTCCGAAATATAGTGATCTCAAGTGTGACTTTCTTTGTGTTTTGTCTTTTTCTGCTATCATAATTACTGTTAATTTATATATATATATAAAAAAAAAGATAAGTAAAAATAAAGTAACACTATTAGCAATGTAACAAATTAACAGTAATAATAAAAGATTTAAAAGAATTAAACACTAAGATAAAGTCACACTTGAAATTGCAATATATATTTTTTTGATGCCTAAATATAATTTAGAAGATATTTATAATTGGTGTAGCTTTAAATAACAAAGCACACATTTCTCATAGCATTTTTATATTGAAAATGGAATAAGTTACAGCCAATACCTATAACTTCTACGTTGAGCATTTAAAAAGAAATAGTTCAAAACTTTTGGTTCATATACATTGACATCACAAGCTTGAAGTAAAATCTGAAAATTTTTTCACTTTGCTTATAGTAATAGTATTGTTTGTTGAGTTCCTTCCCATTTAACAAGTGTTTTAACCTTAATTATATGAATTAAATATTATAATTTGAACTTATCATAGTAATCCATTTTTTTGTGATTGCTGCTCTTCATTGACATCACTTTTCAAACCAGAATCTGTTCATAATCGTTAATGAATGTATTTGTGTTTGCAGATTTGCCACAAGCAGATATCGGGAGCCTACTCCTACTAATCTGAGTAATGTTTTCATGCATCTGACTAATTATGCTGTCAATAAGCATAGCCGCACTTTCATCAGGGATGAAGAAGCCGGCAGTAAAAGGTGTTGTGTAATGCATATGGTTTTTTTTCTATTTTAGTGGCTAAGATTTGGCTATTGAAAAGAGCTTGCTTTTGTAATGTGTACACTTGAGTATTAGAAACTATTCAAGAAACATAGAACTGATGAAATTCTTAAATTATATGTAGATAGTCTATGATATTCAATGAATTATAATAATTTATTATTTTTTTGTTTATTAATTTTTTTCCCTCCCCTCCTGGGATGGTGTGTTCTCCAATTGTTTTTTCTGCCTAAACATTTTACCATTCTACTCTTTTATTTTTTTTCAAATCTAATTATGATCCATATCTCTAATATGACCTTGTTTGCTAAAACACATTGAGCATATCGCTGTTGATCTTAGAAGCCAATGGCCATACTTTTATAGCTTACCTAATAAGTGAAGTATGGCGTCATGTGTATAGGGTAGTGTAGGTGAGGCAACGTTCAAAGTCAGTAGTAAAGGACGCAGGTTTGAATACTGCTTGGGACAAGCTGTCAGCTGAAATGTCATTCTTCAAAATCATCAAAACCATTAGCCTAAAGATATAGGCAATGGACTTGTAGCTTCTGCTGAAACATTTTATTAGAACAGTTTTCCCTAAAGCCTACTGGGTAAGATAAGTTTTGCAAATGCTAATTTTCTGTATAAAATCTTATATCATTCTAGTATAGTGAACTTATTTGAGCTAGGTCCACCTGAGCACTTCTCCCATATACAGCCAAGCTCTATTGATCTGCCAATTCTGCCAGTTAGTAACCCAAATAATCTTACTGCAAAAGACTTGGGCTGTCATAATCGGCATCTTGAGAATAAAGTGAAGAAATTCTCAGACTTAAAGGTCATGCATGGTCTAATAGATTAAAGGAATGTGGATTATAAGCCCAAACATTTCTGCCTTTTATTCTCATACCATTCTTGAGTATATTGCAGAATATTCTCTGTAATTGCTTAAAAAGAAGTTATATTTTCTTTGTTATTTTTCAATACTTTTCAAGGTATTAAGCAATAATGTTTTGTTGTTCATTCCATTCAGTAATTATGCATACAAAATATTGAATAAGGAAACTAGAAAAGAATAATTATTATTATATATTTATGTGGCTGATAATTGTAATTTATCATAATAAAGTATTCAAAATGAAATTAAAAATAATATTAGTTCAATTCATAATGACTAACAATTATAATTTAATATAATAAAATAACTCAAAACACAATGCAGAATAGCATTAGTTAATTTAAAAATAATTACAGAACAAAATTCAACAATATCTAGTATAAGCCTAAGTATACACTAATGACTATTTGATCATACTTTTATTTATTTATTTATTTATTTATTTATTTATTTATTTCATTTTCACAATTTCATCTTCAGGCAGAGAACACAAAGATGCTTCATTGGAGACTTTGCCTTTATTGTTGCATTTGGATTGCTGCTAATTTTGCCATTAAGTTATGTATATCCATTGGTAGATTAGGTATATTTACTTTAGATCCTAAGCTTAGGCATTCATTTTTTAAACTAAACTCCACTTACTTACATAAAGCTACAACAAGTTTCAGGAGAATCTCTCCCATCTTCAGAAACTCAGTGAACCGCCATTACTCGAAACTATGGCTAGACACCTAGCTGTTCCTGTGATGGCCTCTGTTGCTTGAAGTAGGAAATTGCTGAGTTCATCCATAGGAGGAAACTCGAAGTTCATTAGGTTTTCTCTATTTTTAATAAGAAAATTTTTTCCCAAGTGGACAACTCCAAGATGTTTCAGCAGTTTAATTTCCAGTTTGATTTAATGATTTTTGGTCCAAAAGTGTGCTGCAACAGGGCGCTCCACCTGCTTAAACCGAATATTCCTAAAATGTTCTTTCCTCCAAATTTACAAATTTCTCTTTGTTTTGCCTATGTAGCTCTGCTCACAATCTGCACATTTAATTTGTAAATTCCTGATTTCTGTTCTGCTGGTATGGTGTATTTTATTGTGCAAACCAATAAATTATTGATATTGTATCTGTTCTTTGGAGCTAACATTATCCCATGTTCTTTGAAAATTTTCTTGAACTTGTTGTGGTAAATTGGATGGTAGGTGAAACTTTTGAATTTGTATTCTTCTTTTGTGTTTTTCATTGTGGAAACTTTCCTTATCCCTTTTTGTCTTTTAGATTTATTGATAATTTTTATCATGTGTCTTTGTTGAAACCATTGATTATAGCTGTCTTTATTATCTATTGGCTTTCCATTTTGTACTCTGCTTCTGCGTGGTATTTCATCAATCTGTGAGCCAAACTGTGAAACACTGCATATTTATGTGGAATGGGGTTATAACTCTCATTTTTATGTAATTTATGTATGTGTTTCTTTTCTGTAAATTCCAAAATTCAAACAATCTCCATTTCTTATAATTTTTAAATCTAGAAATGATAGCTACCCATTTCTCTCTTTTTCTATGGTAAACTGTATAGATTCATGTTGTAAATTAAGAAGTTTCAGAGCATCTATTGAGTGCTTCTTCGATATTATTGCAAAAATGTCATCCACATACCTATGCCATGACTTGAAAATTAAAGGGAAGGCTTTTGTGATATGTATTTCAAATGAATACATGAATAACTCTGCTAGAAAAGGTGACAAAGAGTTTCCATAGTTACCAACTATAGTCAACTTTTGTTGAAGCTGAAGTAATTTTGTTTAATGCAAATATTAGTAAGTTTTAATAAGTCTTCTATTTCTTCTGTTTTTAAATTTATTGATGTTAACCATTTCTTTAGCATAAACATAAGTTTCTCTGTAGGTATGCTCGGGAATAAGGCTTTTACATCAAATGATACCATTATATCTCCAGCTGTAATTCTGCTATTTTTAAGTTTTTGGACTAGATCAACTGAATTATTAATGCTCAAATTTTGGAATCTCTTAAAAGAATTGAAAACTTTGATCTTTCTTTCTTTTTCTTTTTTTTTTCTTTTCCTTACCCCCCCCTTTTTTTTCTCTCCATACCAGATAGCAAAAAAATTTATCAAAGTTTTCAATTCTTTGTAAGAGATTCCAAAGATTGAGCATTAAAAATTCATTTGATCTAGTTCAAAAACTTAAAAATAGCAGAATTACAGCTGGAGATATAATGGTATCATTTGATGTAAAATCCTTATTTCCGAGCATACCTGCAGAGAAATTTATGCTTAGGCTAAAGAAATGGTTAACATCAATAAATTTAAAAACAGAAGAAATAGGAAGACTTATTAAAGCTTAGTTAAATATGGTGGACTTTTGTAATAGTGATGTTTAATATTAATTTTTTGAACGATTGAGTCGAATTTTTAATACTTACATCACTAATAATTTTCCTTTTTTAAACTATTAGTGATGTAAGTATTACAAATTTGACCCAATCATTGAAAAAACTTTTATTAAAACTTACTAATATTTGCATTAAAAAAATTACTTCAGCTTCAACAAAAGATATTACCAACAAGTTTCAGGCCTAACTATGGGAAACCCTTTGTCACCTTTTCTAGCACAGTTATTCATGAATTCATTTGAAATACATACCACAAAAAAGCTTTCCCTTTAATTTTCAAGTCATGATATAGGTATGTGGATTACATTTTTGCAATAATATCGAAGAAACACACAATAGATGTCCTGAAACTTCTTAATTTGCAACATGAATCTATACAGTTCACCATAGAAGAAGAGAAAATTTAAAAATTATAAGAAATGGAGATTGTTTGAATTTTGGAATTTACAGAAAAGAAACACACAGAAAAAATTACATAAAAAATGAGAGTTATAACCCCATTCCACATAAATATGCAGTGTTTCACAGTTTGGCACACACATTGATGAACATACCACTCAAGAAACAGAGTACAAAATAGAATACCAACAGATAATAAAGACAGCTATAATCAATGGTTTCAACAAAGACACAGTGATAAAAATTATCAATAAATCTAAAAGACAAAAAGGGATAAGGAAAGTTTCCACACTGAAAAACACAAAAGAAGAATACAAATTCAAAAGTTTCACCTACCATCCAATATAGCACAACAAGTTCAAGAAAATTTTCAAAGAACATGGGATAATGTTAGCCCCAAAGAACAAATGAAACATCAAGAATTTATTGGGTTGCACAGTAAAAGACTCCATACCAGCAGAACAGAAATCAGGAATTTACAAAATAAAATGCGCAGATTGTGAGCAGGACTACATAGGCAAAACAAAGAGAAATTTGGCAATTCGGAGGAAAGAACATTTTAGGAATATTCAGTTTAAGCAGATGGATAAATCTGCAGTTGCTGCTCACTTTTAGACCAAAAATCATTAAATAAAAATGGAAATTAAACTGCTGAAACATCTTATCAACCCATTGGAGTTATCCACTTGGGAAAAAATTCTCATATTAAAAAATAGAGAAAACCTAATGAACTTCCAGTTTCCTCCTATGGATGAACTCAGTCATTTCCTACTTGAACAACAGAGGCCACCACAGGAACATTGATTGTTTTGAGTAATGGCAGTTCATAAACAACTGAAGATGGGAGAGATTTTCCCGAAACACATCTTATTTATATGTAAGTGGAGTTTAGTGTAAAAAATGAATACCTAGTTTAGGATATATTACCACTCTATTGTAAACTGCTTCATAAGTACAATATTTATATTTATTTTACTTTTATTTGTTATTCGTTGTGTCAGATACAATGTAACTATATGGCCTGGTTCAACCCAGGTTCTACACTAGGCCGATGGTAGATTAGGTATACTTGAATGCTTAATCAGGTTTGACGTTATTAATTCAAACATATGCTTCTTACCATAGCTTTGACATTGTTTTTTCATAAGATAATGTAACATTTATTAGTGCAAAACTCAGAAAGAAAGAATACTCTCAGAACCTATCTAAACTTTTTGAGAATGAGTATTCATTTCGTAACTTATTTAGTACAGAGTTTTTCAAACCAGCTATGCATTGCCTTGCCTTGCCTGAACCTATGCTAAAGGCCATCTTGCCATGATCAGACTAATGTTTCTTCAGCCACCCAGTTGTATGACCAGAATGTATTTAAATCTAATTTTCTTATTGCCTTTGTATTTTCATTGATTTTGTGATCAGAATGCAACATGGATGAGACAAATTTTTTGTTTTATCTAGAACATATATTGTCAGCAATACTGATTTTGAAAATCCAATTCTGATGCTGCAACAGAAACACTAGTGGAATTATTGTTAATTAGATAGTGAATCGATTTAATATTCTTATGCTACAGTTACCATTGAATTATACACAACATGTTTCACAGGCCTTTGCCAGCATCATCAGCTTTATGTTGACAGCCGGATTCATTATTGGCTGAATGGACTTGGTGTAGCTCTTGTGGACATTTTATGAACTTTTGGATTAATTTGTATTCTATTGAGATCTCGAAGTTCATAATTTTATTTTCATATTTTTTTATAACAGTTTTTTTCCCATATTTCCAGATCCAAGGGACTATTTATGAATTTCATTAATTTGACTTTGATTTCTAAATCATTTTTATCTCTCCAAAAGTGATATGCAACTGCTGATGTATCTATTTGATTGTACCTGAATTTTCTCCAATGCTTCTTTTTGTTTTGCCAATATATACTTTGTTGCATTCCAAACCATTGATTTGATATATTCCTGACTTCTTCTCATCAGGTATTCTATCATTACCACCATAGTTGAGCAGATTATTTAGGCTGAATTTGTTCATTGCAGACAAAAAATCCCAAATTCTTGGAGTATTTTCTGGAATTTTTTGGTGGCCCAAGGATGATAAGTAAATTTCTTGTGATTGGTATTTTTTTTATTTGCTGACAATATTGTAACCTGTTTTAACATATTCTCTTGTTTGAATTTCTTGATTTTCTAGTCTGCAATTTCTTGGCCATACCCATTGATTATTTAAATAAAAAATCATTGGCTAGGAGATGCGAAAAGGTATGTGCAAGCTTGTGTCCATCTTAAAAAGTTCAAACACATGTTTTCCATTGGCTAGTTTAATTTCACCTGCCCCAAGTTACATTTGCAATTTTTTTTAAAAAGTTTTAAAACTTACCTCAGCATTAGCTAGATTTTAAAGGGCTAATGATACCATGCTTGTCCAGTTCAGAGACCTACATAAGTTTAAAGATCCTTTGAGTTTATTACCCTCCAAAGGAAACCCTTTTAAAAATGGCATCACGGTACACCCTCAGGTTTATTCTTTCTATTGAAACTTTATCTTTTGTTGACATACAATTTATAGTTATACCGTATTAAAAACATATACATATAACGTGTCTACATCACAAACTACAACACCTAAAATATTATGATTATGTTTGAAACAGACATTATATTTTGTTTATATTTTAGTGAGGGTGGATTGGAAGAACTGTATCAAGGATTGCTCTTACAGGCCAGATGTATATTCATAATTTGAAAATGATACAAGCTGATATGTAGTGAATGCATAATGGTTATTTGTGAGGATTGTTTGTAAACACCTACTGCAATACTGTTCAATTGTTATATGTATTTAATTCCAAACATTTTTATTAGTTACTGTTATTCTTGAATCTGACCGAAAGTCACAAGTTCAAAGAGAAAACCAAAATTTGGAATGAAGCATAAAGAAATATGTACATTTTTTAAAACCTGATAGGGAAATATTGATAAAGTAATCAATTGCATGTTAAACTACAAAGGAGAATCTCTGCAAAAGAAATATTACTCTATTAGAATGACATATTTGCTTTCTGTTGCACTTGCAGGAAAATATCAACATTGAATGAGTGGCTAGAAAAAAAGGAATATGATGTGGAAGAATTGTGGGGAAACATTGATGATGTGATAATCAAGACAATTATAGCAGCACATCCTATATTGAAACACAGTTACCATGCTTGTTTTCCTGCTCATGATCTTACTTTTGCCTGCTTTGAGCTTTTGGGGTTTGACATCCTCCTGGATTACAGGCTGAAACCTTATGTGTTAGAGGTAAGGGCTTCATGTTTGTTGATATGCATATTGGTTTTGAAAAATGTTCCAAAAGATGTTTTGAAAATAATCACCCTGTTCTTTGGTAGTTTCAACTGGTTTTAAAAACCAGGGCCATCATAGAAAAAATTCTCACTTTGTAATGTCTTATTTAGCTCAGTATAGCTGTTAAAAGGTGTTAATGAATTTTGGTATTTTATTATTCTTCCTTCTTGTCATGTTGACTCTACATCACTGAAAGAACCTGAGTTGTTAGAAGCTAAAAATAAATCCTCATTTTTTATTTACTATGTTATTCTGAACTCATCATATACCCTCCTCTTAAGATTTGTTTAGTACATGTAAGCCAGTTCAGTTCCAATTGCACTGTTTTTATGTTGTAACCAAAGCTTCACATTAGTATTGCATTAATTTATTGTTCTACTTTTATGCTTTTTATCATAACCATTTGGGAAAATAGCTACAATTTTCTGAAAATAATCTTATGTTTAAGTTATCTGCATTTTTGATGCACAGCAAATTTATAACCTTATGTTATTTCCTAAAGCTATTCCTCATTTTAACTGAAGCTCCATTTTTAAAATATACAGATATGCACACCAAAATACTAATATTTTTTGTTTTTATTGCAAAAAATAGTATTTGAAAATTAGATGGGTATAACTTTTCTGGATACCATTCCTTTGTAGGTAGACAGTTATTTGGGGAAAGTATTTGCTTTATAAACTTATTGCAGAGTGAAGACAGTTGTTTTTAAACAACTGACTGTAACCAAAAATCTGATAGGGCAGCTATGTGTTGTATATAGAAATAAAAATTGGCAACCTGGACAGTTTATTTTTATGAATTTTAGGGAGAAAATATGTGGTGGGAGTGTGAAGTTCATTAGAAGTAAGGAGAGCAATATCTTGGGGACTAAGTCATTCTGCAGAAGAGAAGCTGAAATTAAAATAATAGATAGAGCAATTCCAAGTGTTAATTTGAATCAAATTCTGATTTCAAAACTTAGGATGAATGTAGAGACAGCTTCATCATGCAGATTCCAGACTTAGACTTTAATCAAAGGATAATTGACAATTTGCTGTCATGAAAAGCAGAAGAATGTATTTTTATTTTGTCTAAATAGATACATTACTATATTACTTTTATTACATTTTCTCTATCTCTTTTCTCTCTTTCTGTTGTGTATATTTAACCTGCATGAACTTTAGAACTTAATGATCTACCAGTCTATTTAGCAGTACCTATGGTAAAGTGGTGCAACCCATCTTTAAGCTTCTGCAATTTGCCATTGTACAGCATGTATGAAAAAACCATCTGACTATAATAACGTTGTCTTGCTGATAAAATGCAGTTTAGGAAGTGTGACTGCAATCAATAGTTCCCCAGATATATTTGAAAATACATACAGGTCAAATGGGAATAATCACTAAATTTCCAAGTAAGCATGTCAAATCATTAAATGATCAGTGATCTGCATTGTGCATGATCATTTTTACTTTAATTTTTAAAGTTCTTTATGTTGTTAGCACTTGAATAAATACAAGGAATATTCAGAAAGTTTCTGGATCAGTGAACTGCTTACAGTAATGCATAAATATATATGTCGGAACTAATCCATACTGTTATCTGTAAATCATTGTAAGTTCTGCCACCTGTTATCCATGGAGCTTGAACAATGTGAGTTTGTGAGTTGAAAGGAATGTTTGTACCAGCAATTCAGTGTCAAACAATAAGACTGGAGTGAAAGCATTTATCATGCAACTGTTTATTATTATTATTATTATTATTGTTGTTGTTGTTATTATTATTATTATTATTATTATTATTATTTTAAAACCAGCTTAAATGGAATTAGTACTTTAAAGGACTTATAAAGGCTTAGGGAATCTTACTTCTTCATGTATAACGTTTTTCAGTTGGTTTGCGATTTTGCAAGGAGCCAAATATCTTTTGAAAATGACGATGGAAGCATAAGACTTTCAATGGAAGTGACTGCAAAAACCGTTACTTCTGTGGGGAAGGTGTTCAGCAAGACTCTCAAGTGACCTATAGGATTTAGAGGCATCCGTTAATATTGATACAGGAAGTGTCGGAAAAAAATTACATTAAGGGTAATTTCTTTTTGCTAGGTGCCCTACAACCTCAGTAAAGGGCAGAAGGTTGCTTAAGTAGAATGATTGCTGCAAAATGTTCCAAAGATACAATAACTGGAACGCATGCTGTGTTTCTGAAGTCATAACATATGATGAAACATGGGTGTATCAATATGGTCCAGAAACAAAGCATCAAATGGGATCTTCCCAGATGGAACACCCTCAATGAGAGTCAAGAGAATAATGAGTGTGGGGAATAAAAAACAATGTTGACATTGAGAGTGTGTAGTTCAACTGAATCATAAAATGATATCCATTAAAATGTTGACATACTTCTCCATTGTAAGTCATTTGGCAACAATTTCCTCTGAAGTTCAAAAGACAGTTATCGCAGAGTGAGGTACAAAGTTTCTTTTTTGAAAGTATTCCAAAAGGTGTGTGAAAAATGGCTGAACCAAACTTAGAGGTATCAGTTTACACCATGTGCCTCTGCCCACACCACCACCAATGCCATACGTAATTTATTAGAAGCTTCCCCTCTGTGAAACTTACCACCCACTTCCTTATGGACTTGGCATCTCATTTACTTTCTCCTGTTCCCTTTGGTAAAGCACTGACCACAAAGAGAAGTGATTTTCAATCCCAGTAGATGCTGTAGGAGCCTATGAAGAAAAGCTTAGCACCATTGAGAACATCATTGCTTGCATCTTGATTCTGAAGGATGACAGAGAAAGTGGTAAGTTTCAAAATCATTAAAATCTGGACCATATCTGTATACTTTCATTATCCCTTATAACATAAGTGATATGTATATTTGATGGAAATATGCTACTCCATTGTTCATATGCCGTTACTGAGTTCTATAAGATTGGCTTTTAAATTTCATTGATATCACAGTGATAAAACTGAATAAACTTATTTTATGGAATCAGCAATTTAAAAAATTTGGTATAACGTACACACATGATAATATGCTCTTCTTTCATTCATCTGGACAATACTAATGAAAAGTACTGGGATACAAAAGAGCAAATGACTTCACTGTCAATAATCTCATATTAGAAAGCAACAACAATAATCAATTTAAAACTAATTTTGTGTCAGAACTAATACAGTGAAGTAACTAATATATTCTTAATTAAATGGTGAGTCAATTTAATACTCTTATGCTCCATTTACCATTGAATTGTACAGACAAGAAAATCAAGAAATTCAAATAAGAGAATATGTTAAAACAAGTTACAACATTGACAGCAAATAAAAAAACTACCATTAAAAATTCCAGAAAATACTCCAAGAGTTTGGTATTACTTTGTCCCAAGTGAAAAAATTCAGGCTAAATAATCTACTCAACTCTGGTGATAATGATAGAATACCTGACAAGAAGAAGCCAGAAATCTATAAAATCAACTATTTGGAATGCAACAAAGTATATATTGGCAAAATGAAAAGAAGCATTGGAATTAGGCTAAAGGAACACTGGAGAAACATCAGTTACAATCAGATAGATAAATCGGTAGTTGCACATCACTTTTGGAGAGATAAACATGGAAGTCAAATTACTGAAATTTGTCTTTGGAACTGGAAATATAGGGGAACAAAATTTATAAAAAATATGAAGATAAAATTATGAACGTCGAGATCCCAACAGAAGACAAATTAATCCAAAAGTTCATAAAATGTTCACTAGAGCTACAGCAAGCTCATTTAACCATCAGTGAATCCATCAGTTGACTCACAGCTGATGAGGCTGGCAAGGACCTGTGAAACATGTTCTGCACAGTTTAATGGTAAATGGAGCATAAGAATATTTAATCGAACCATTATCTAATTAAGGGAAAAATAATAATAATTATCATCATCATCATCATCATCATCATACTAGTACTACTACTACTACTACAATAATACATCACTTGGTTAGCATCAAAGGATAGATAAAACAGATTGTTATTTATGTTTTTATAGCTTTGTGATATTATACCATTAACATTATAATTATTGTGCTTAATTTTTTTTCTAAACTGATATGAGTTTGGACATAAGTATTCTATCATAATACTTATGCTATTTTTTCTCATTGCTTTTGAATCCTCTTTAAGAATGTTGTTTATATTTAATATAATTTTTATGCTGTTTGAAGTACTAATAGCCTTATACAGGGATGTTTAAACAAAGTGCATCACATTAAAAATTTATGTTCCTACCACCATAAATATTTCTTTTGTGTGTTTTGAAATATTTAAAATGAATAATATTACATTGTAACTAGTCTGTTATACTATGAAGTTATTTGAGTTATGGGAGTATTTGTATTTTGAATGGGGTTTATTGCCCATTTTTACTACTGAGGCACCTCAGGTGGTGTATACTGATGATATATGTAATGCAATGATATATTGGAAAAGGATTTTTTTAAGGAAGGAAACGTTCCAAGCCTAAGTTTAGGGTACCTCCCCTGCATTTGCCATTTATGAGGACTGAGGAAAACGTGTAAAAAATCTGAGTCAAGGAGGATGGTTCTGGCAGGATTCAAATCCCAGACCTTCTGCTTACAAATCTGCATCATAATGACCTTGCTGTGAGTTATGGGAGTACAGCTGCATGCTGGGAGAAACCAGTCATTAAGTCCACATTAATGCATGTTCAGGTAGAAGCTTGTGATTCGTTTGAGGGAGGCGTAGTTGTGCATTCATGTACTACTTAGTGCTTTTATTGTGTATAAATTGTGTGCTAATTGTTCTTCATTAGTTATACCACTAGATAAATTTAGTTTTAAACAGCATTTTATGTTTGATTTGTGATATATATGTGAAATTGGATTCTTGCAGAGAAACGGTAATGTCATTTGCAAGAAAATATCCTGGCAATCATGTTTTAGGTAGAGAAATATTTTACCAATGTGTTAAATGTTACTGGATACAGAATTTCACAATGATAAGAAAATGTGTTTTGTATTGCCATGTTCAAATGAAAGAAAAGTTAAATGAAATTTCCTATGCAGATGCCAACAATGTGTTGTCACTGAGAGTATTACTTGAACATTACTTATAACACAGGTTAATGCTAATTATTTTCAGTTTTAAATGTATAATTATTTTATACTTTTAGTAAAATCAGTAAAAATATAAATACAAAAATTAAAATACTAACTTAATATGTGGCGACTCTTATCTCCCTTTTTCTAAATGCTGTGGTTGCACTTCCCCAGTAAGCAGCGATACTCAGGTGGGCTGTAACTCAAATACCCACTGTATTTGAGTTACAGCCCACTTCCTTTAGTAGTAATCGCATCATTTTCCTTTCCAAATATGTATCTTAACATGCAAAAATGATATATCCTTAACTTTCATAGAAACTTAAGCATTAGCAATATAATTTAAGCTAATTCAGCTTTTTAAACACTACTGTTTCATTAATTCCATGTTTACACCTGGTTTAAAGGTTAATCATTCTCCAAGCTTCCATACAGATGCAGACTTTGACCGCGATATTAAGGAGAGCTTACTGATGCATACATTGAGATCCTGAATCTTAATCACACAGACAGAGAAAGGTGTTAGAGGAGGATAAGAAAAGAATTAGAGACAGGCTCCCTCAAGGACTTGGCAGCAAAGACAGGTAGTAAGAGATTAATTCCAGTTGTTTATTGCATATTATAAAATGTAGTTGCAACATATGAAAAAAAAAATCCTCTTTCTTCTTTTAAACATTTCACTTTAAAATGCAATTTTTTATGCGGAGACAAGTTCAATCCAAAAAATGTGAATTTTAGAGAAAAGTTTGATTTTAATAGAAAAGAAATCTGCCACTATTTTGTATATTGCAGACCATATATATATTAGTTACCATTCCTATTGGTTCTTCTTGTAAGCCAACTACAATGAAGATGTAATGTAATTGCTGCTGTTGATCATAGAATAAAATAAATAAACTGAATCTAAATTTGGTGCAAGCAAATTTGGAAGTCATGGAATAACATTAATGTGAAAACGGAGGCATGCTGTCAACCACTAAGAGAATTCTTGACCAGATGCAGCTGTATACAATGTTGCCTCAAATCAAGGTTTAATGTACAAAAAAATTCCTGCTTAAAGTAAAGGAAAATACAAAACCCAAGAATGTAAAATTGCAAAGAATTTTGTGTAATTCTTATGGACCTTAATTTTAGATTTTAAATTTATGACATAAAATATCGGAGAACAATAAAACCAGAGAATATAAAATTGAAGTTTCGCAGCTGTCAGAAAATTTCATTAATAAGTAGTAAATAAACTGTCTTATTGAAAATAATGACTTGAGCATATTGTTTCATAAAGATGACTATGCAAATAATTTATAGAAGGCGTGGTATGCTGCCTTTTACGTGGAATTTATGATATGCCAAAAATAAGTCATAATTTATGTGAGTTTTCACTTTTAAAAAAACAGAGAGTAGGATAATTGATATTATTTTATGATTTAGTTGAACTAAACACTCAAGTGAAGTTAAACAATTAAGAGTGTTTAGTTCAACTAAATCATACATCATAATTGGCTTCACTGTGCAAGTTCCAATTTATGTTTTTATTAGGAAGTAGGATGTTGATGGAATAGTTGGGAAATCAAATATTTGGAGGAATGTTTAACTGCTCTGTTCAACAAAATTGTACATCTTGGCGTAAGATTGATCCTAAGGTCACCAAGGTAATAATTCAATAATCCAATCACTTAGCCATGATGCTGTCTAGTTCACTACTTTTCCATTTATATTTTGAGTTTGTTGGTTTTTTATATTTATTTATTTTTATTTTTGTATTATATCTGATGTGATGCATAGTTAAAATTTTGTTAACTTATCCAAATTTTCAAGTAAATCATTACTGTAAATGCATTAATCTTTTTTATTGTGTTATTAACATTCTGCAGAGTATTGTATTATATGATACTAAAGAAAAGAAAATGACTGTGAGTGGTGTCATAACCGAAATATGGCTCTAAATTTATATAAAAATTGTGGTAATTCAATAAGTGAGGCAAGAAAGAAGAACAGCGAGCAAAGTGGTAGCTATGTGGAAACTGGAGGAAATAAAGGTAGTTTTGAAATAAATACAGAAATCGAAGAAAGGAGAGAAACACGATCAGTAGCTGGTAGGACGCACGAGGCAGAAGTGATAGCATCCCTTCAGATGATAATCGGGATTTAAAAAGTGCTCAAACAGAAATTCAATTATTAAAGTCAGAAAACGAAGATTTAAAGACCAAACTAAGAGCAGAAGAAGAGAATGCAAGTCTTGCCAATGCAGTGAAAGAAAAATCTGAGAGAAGAAAACATACAACTTCCATGCTAGGTGAACAAGATGTAAATTCGGTCATTCCAATACATCATAACAGAGTATTGCAGGGTATTGTAAATGATGTTTAACTACGAAAATTCCGGTGCCTCAGGAAGACACAAAAGAGAGAGGTTATGATGTGCACTGCATGCCGGGGATAAAAGTAAACGAGTTTAAACACAGGGTAGAGAAAATAAACTTTAAGCAATGTAAGCCAAAAGTGGTGGTGATCCATGCAGGAACGAATGATATAAATCGAGGAATAATGGCTGAAGAAATTATGAGGGACACAATGGACTTGGCAGACACTATTACAAAGGCAGTACCAGATGTGAACATTGTTATAAGTGGTGTACTAAGAAGGTGTGACATGAGTGAGAGAAAGATTGCAAGAATAAACAGTGAATTAAACTTGCTCTGTAATGTGAGAAAGGGGGTGATGATGGATGCCGAGGATCACACAAATTTGGCAGATTGCTGTTTGAAGTTATTCAATTGCAGTTAAAGGGAAACTAGCTGAAGTCAAGGTGGATGGAGAAGACAATGAACAACAAAATAAAGAGTTAACAAATTATGCATACTACATCAAAATGTACAGAGTATAACAAATAAAATAAACCAACTAGATGTATTATAAATGTAGATTAGTTACATGTGGATGTTCTATACATAACTGAGCGTTGGTTAAAGTTAGAACAGTTAATATTACTAACCTCAAACAGTTTATGCTAGTAGATTACATTTGTAGGAAAGCCTTTAAACATGGGGGGTCGAGTATATATGCTAGATCAGATATAAACACTAGAAATATAGATCTGTTTGAGGATCTCAAGGAAGATAGGAACTTTGAGCTATCGTTGATAGAGATTAGTGATCAGAATGTAGTTATCATGTACATTTATAGGGCATCAAATACAAAACTCGATAAATTTTTAACTAAATTACATGGAGTTCTATTCCACCTAACTAAAAAATATAAGAATATCATAATTTGTGGAGATTGGAATGTAGATTTTTTGGAGGAGGATAATAAGGTAAACAAAATAAAAGATTTGCTCTCTGCATACAATTTAGTTAATAAGGTAGTGGTACCGACAAGAATAACAGATACAAAAAAATCATTATTAGATGTAATTATCACCAACAAATCTAAAGTTCAAAAACAATCATTAGTTGAGGATATGGCCCTGTCTGATCATTGTGGACAAATATTAGAAGTCGATATATTAGTACCTAAACAAACAAGGAAAATAGGAACACGTATGAAAAGGACGTTCAACCCAGAAAGCATAAATTTATTTAACTTCTTATTAAAAGGGGAAATATGGGAGAAGATGTTAAATGTAAAATTTAACACCTTCTTAGACATATTTCTCTACTTGTTTAACATTGCCTTCCCACAAAAAAGTGTATATGTGAGTAGTCAAACCCAAAATGGATGAATTACAAAAGGAATAAGAATTTCAAGTAATAAGCTGAAGCTGCTGTGTAGACTAAAGAAACAGGGTTATATAAATAATGATTTTAAGGGTTATGTACAAAAATATAAAAGTGTCTAACGCAAAGTAATTCTGGAAGCAAAAAGACAAGAAAATGAAAGCATCATATCAAATAATAAAACAAAGGCACTGTGAAAAATAATAAACCAGTTAACTGGGAAGAATAACTCTAAACAGTGTGTAACAGAACTAATTAATGATGGTAACAAAATTAGAAGTCCTCAGCATATAGCAGAGTCTTTCAGTACATATTTCTCAGAAATAGCAGACAAACTCCTTAGTTCAAATCACTTCCAACTTTTTCACTGTAAAACCATAACAGAGATAATTCTATTTTTATAAATCCAATTACAGAAAGTGAAATACAAAAAGTAGTCAATGAAATGAAAGGCAAATATTCATCTGGAGTAGATGAAATACCAGACTATATGATTAAACAATGTATAGAACATTCCTTATATATATGTTAACCAAAGTTCCTTTGGTTAACATATATAACTCTTCGCTTGACTCCGGAATCTTCCCTGATAAGCTTAAAATTCAAAAATTATCCCGCTACACAAAAAAGGAGAAAAGACAAAGAAAGAAAACTATAGACCAACAAGTGTACTATCAGTGTTTTCAAAAATTTTTGAAAAATTAGAGTACAATCGATTAATATTGTTCGTGGAAAAATGTAAATCCTTTCTGATGTTCAATTTGGTTTCAAAAAAAAAGAGCAGGTCTATAGAAAGAGCCATAGCTAAATTACTGAATCAAATTCAGTGCCAGTGTACAAAAATATACCGAAAATAGGACTTTTTTTAGACCTTACTAAAGCATATGATGTATTAGACCACAAAATCCTAATATCTAAGTGGCATAAATATGGAATTAGAGGAAACATGAATAGGTGGATTGAATCCTATCTCACTAATAGGACACAAGTTGTGGATCTACAATATGAAGAACAACTGAGAATAAGTAATTGTCAATCAAATGTGAAAGAAATTATGAGAGGTGTTTCTCAAGGTTCAGTACTAGGGCCTCTGTTGTTTTTAGTGTATATAAATGACTTGTGGAATAGGTTCTTTTTGCTGATGGTACAAACATTCTCGTAAAAGGAGATAATGTATTCCAAAATAAAGTAAACACAGTCATAAATATCCTCAATAACTGGTTTAAAATAAATGAACTAATCATAAACAATGAAAAAACTATTACAATGACATTTCATAGATGGCAATGTAAAAATAGTATTAAACCTCAAATTGTGTATGATGGAAACAATGTTGAGTACAAGAGAGAAACAAAATTCTTAGGTATACATATGAATGAAAACCTTAAATGGAATACTCACACTCATCATTTAGCGACTAAACTTAGTTCTATTTGTTATGTGCGTAAAAGTCTAAAAAGGACACTGAATTTATTAAGATTGAAAAATGTATATTTTGCTCAATTTCATAGTCGATTAAAATATGGAATAAAATTTTGTTAAGAAAAATGTAAGAGAGTATTTAAAATCCAGAAGGGAGCAATAAGAATTATAAGTGGAATAGATAGTATGACATCCTGTAGACCCTATTGTAGGAAACATAATATACTACCATTAGCCTTCCTCTTTATAATAGAGGTCGTAAACCATATTAAGAGGCATTAGGGAGAATTATGTACAAATATAGATATTCATTCTTATAATACAAGAAGGAAATATGACCTTCATGATCAGATATGCAGGACAAATATTTTAAAAAATAATCTCACAAACATAGGTATTAAAATGTCTAACAAACTAGCAATAAATATTAAAGAAATAACCAATATAAAACAATTTAATAAAGAAGTCAAAGCCTTTCTACTACAACATATCTTTTATTCAGTAAGTGAATATACAAACTTTAAATAAGGCATATTGTAAATCTAGTATAACTACTAAACTTGTATATTGCTTATATTATATTCTGGACGAAGCCCATATCATGTAAATGATTCCCACCGCCACGAGTGGCCGTGGTCGTTAAATCACGGACTCGTGAGCGAGAGGTCTGGCATTCGAATCCTGCCAGGACCATCCTCCCTGACTGTGGTTTTTTCGAGGTTTTCCTCACTCTAATAGGTAAATGCCGGGGAGGTACCCTACACTTAGACCTGGAACGTTTCCTTCCTTAAAAATAAATCCTTTCCCAATATATTATTTCATTTCATGTATCACCAGTGTCCATCGCCTGTGGTGCCTCTGTAGCAAAAACGGGCATTAAACATTATTCATTCATGTAAATAATCCAAATGGTGAATAAAGTGCTATTATTATTATTATTATTATTATTATTATTATTATTATTATTATTATTATTACTTTGCCGTTTGCAAACATATTAAAAAGCAGAATACCAGAAGATCTTGATAAAGCAATTTTGCAAATGAGTATGTAAAATCAAATCTGATAGTTGAGACAGCTACCATTGTTTGGTAGCATTTCATATCTTGTGATGGTTAAGGCAATTTTTTTTTACTTGTAGAAATGATTTTGAATTATGAAATTAAATACCTAGAATTATACCATTGTCATTTTTTATTTTCTCTGTATGAAAATATGCAACAATCTCTTCCAAGAATTTCACAGAGCAAAAAAGTATTTTATGAAACAGTGAGATGATAAAATAAACACCTGACAACATTGTTCCTTTTCATTAAATTTCCTCTTTAAATGTAAAAAAATTAAACATTATTATAAAGTCTAAAATAAAAGCATTTGCACAAATTACACACTTTATGGTGCAGTAATTTCCTGCACTGATACAAAATTTTTGTCTTTGTTTCACATTCAAATTCTTATGCAATGAATTGCACTGAAAGATAGACACTAACATATCTTGGAGCACTCAAGTAGTTAAACATTTTACTATGCCTGCTCCATGCTACTGTTAATTATAATGAATATTTTTAGGTTCATTCTGCTATTAGATTAAAGCCATGGTTATTTATTAATCTTTCATAGTCATACAAATAAATATAAAGTTTTTATTACTACTTTACTTGTACATGATTCCTGAAACATAAATTTAATAAATACTAATTTAATTTAATATTAATTTAACAATATAGTTAATACTGTATTATAAACATTGATTTGCAAAAATTGTATAATTATTAATAGCATTTATATTTTTATTACCTTTAACAATAATCATTAGGTATTTATTATTATCATCACGAGACGATAAACATGTGCAACAATAAGGAATAATAGCATGTATATGGCATATTCATTCTGTACACTCCAGGCACAACTATGCTTTGTGTGCACCTAGAGAAACATTCAGGTGTTCAGCCATCATTTCCAGTAACAGCGGTTTAGTGAGCAACTGAAGATGGGAGAGATTCTCCCAAAATGCATCTTAATTTTATGTAAGTAAATGGAGTTTAGTGTAAAAAAAATGAATACCTAAGTATGTACTCTTTGCTGTGTGTTTCATTGATTCCTACTTTTTTTAACCATTTTTGTAAAATGATTAAAAGTTTTTCTGTAGGTATGCTGGGGAATAATGAGATCACATCAAACGACACTAGTGTATCTATAGGTAATAATCTAATATCCTTTATTTCTTCAATTAATTGGATAGAATTACTTATGCTTCTACTTTGTAATTCATTGAATCTGTCTTATAACCAATTTGCTAGCAAATATGTGCTCATTATTGGTTTGTGAATTTTTGGCAAGCCAAATATACTGGCTATTGTAGGATAATTTGTAATTTATATTTTCTTGTATGTGGAATAATTATGCTTTAACTATTTATTGTTAATGAAGCCATAAAAAAAGCACAATTATTACAGGTACAAATAAATATATTAACAAAGAATATTAAAATATTACTTATACACATGGTAAATGACTATATCCCAGAGTTTATTATTTTGTTTAAGGGTGCAGTGCAAATCTGTGCTGGTGATACTTGTATATTTCAACCTTATATCATGTTCCATAGTACATATTTCTTAAATCTGACATGCAGATAGATGTCTGCAAGTAAATGTGCAGGAAATGGATATCCTGATATGCTCTCTTGTTTGATTTCATTTGTTTATTTTACTGTTGTATTCAAGATGATTAGCTTTACATTTAGGTCATTAATTTCCTCCCCCCTATTTTTTTTTTTCCTCATTTTAATTCATTTCAGCTGTGTATTATTTTGTTGGTGCTTACAATTTTTTGAACTTGTGGAAATATTAGCATCATATTACTTGCTTTTGTTCATAATTTTAATTTGGGAGTGTACTCCCAAGGTAAGAAAGCCTTACCTTATCCTCATATTTTTTTATATTAATTTTTTCCCCATATTCCCGGCTCAATGGGTCGATCTACGAATTTCAATAATTTCACACCATTTTTCTATCGTGTTTATCTCTCCAAAAGCGATGTGCAACTGCTGATTTCTCTATCTGATTGTACCTTATGTTTCTCTAGTGTTCCTTCGGCCTGATTCCAATGCTTCTTTTTGTTTTTCCAATATATACTTTGTTACATTCTGAACAGTTGATTTTGTACATTCCTGGCTTCTTTTCCTCCGGTATTATATCATTATCACCAGAATTTATCAGATTTTTTAGACTAAACTTATTCACTGGGGACAAAGTAATCTCAAACTCTCTGAGTATTCTTTCCAATTTTTTGGTGGCCCAAGGATGATAAGTGAATTTCACTTATATTCTGAAGGTGAGAACATTAGTGATTATATTGAGTCCCAGTATTGCAGGGTTAAATATTCTCCAAACTGAGGAATGGATTTCTTCATTGCAATTTATTATCATTAAAATATATTAATCATTGCTCATGAAATACACACTACTAGTATAACTACAAGGACTGAGTCTGTTTCAAATTATGTATGGAACAGATGCACCAAACTAAACATGGTCGCAATGGCGAGACTCCAAGGTAATAGTCAGCATTACACATAACCATTAGTTTGGTTCAGGCAGTAGACAAACACATTAGAACTCATCCATGATGAAGACAGTACTGGAATCCATGGCCTTTTCAGGTCACAGGCTATTCACCATACCAAGCATGCCCATTAGGGCAACTGTATAAAACTATTCCACATTATGTAATTGCATTAGAATGTGTTTTATCCCCCTCCCACACAGTAATTGACTCAGCAATTCACTCAGAAATACTAAATGCTACTCACTGTCACTTTTCCAGTTTAGTATGTATTTATTTTATTCATAATAAATGGTGAGTCACTTTAATACTCTTATGCTCCACTTACCATTGAATTATACAGAACAAGTTTCACAGGCTTTTGCCCACATCATCAACTGCGTGTCAACTGCCAGATTTGTTGTTGGTTGAATGGACTCAGTGTAGTTCTCATTGATATTTTATGAACTTTTGGATTAATTTGCCTTGTTTGGATCTCAAAGTTCTCAGCCATATCTTCATAGTTTTTATAACATTTTTTTTCCAAGGGTCTATCTACGAATTTCAATATTTTAACATCCATTTCTATATCATGTTTATCTTTCCAAAAGTGATGTGCAACTGCTGAATTATATATTTGATTGCACCTGATGTTTCCACAGTATTCCTTTAGCCTAATTCCAGTATTTCTTTTTATTTGCCAATATATACTTTGTTGCATCCCAAACAGTTTATTTCATATATTTCTGGTTTCTTCTCATTAGGTTTCAATCATTATCACTGGAGTTTAATGCATTTAGCATTTAGGCAAATTTGTTCACTGGGGACAAAGTAATCCCAAACTTTCAGGGTATTTTCTGGAATTTTTTGGGGCCCAAGGATGACGTAAATTTCTTGTAAATGGTAGTTTCTTTTTTTGCTGACAATGTTGTAACTTGTTTCAACCTCTTCTCTTATTTTAATTTCTTGATTTTCTTGTTTACCATTTCATGGCCATACCCATTGATTTTTGCTGGTTTGTATTATGTAAGAGAACTCTTCACTGTATTCAAACTCATTCATGGGTATGAATGAGTTTGAATGTGTCTGTGTGCTAAACGGTTGTGCACTGTGGGATTGAAGCCACTGCCTTTATGCGATTTTCAGTTTGCATATCCCTTCTTTATATTCCAAATTTCAAATTATTGCCTGTTCTTATAATCTTTAAGTGAAGGAAAGGAATCATGTTGAAGACAAATGTTTGTTTCAGAAGTGAATTTAATTTCCTGTCTTGTAGGTTTAGCAATTTCAGAGCATCCTCCAAGTGTTTCTTATTAACAATCACAATCATCCATGTATCTGTGCCAGACTTACCACTCGATTGTCAACAGCTTCGTAAGTACAATATTTATTGATATATAGATCAGCCAGAAAAGTTGATAATAGATTCCTCATAGCTAAACCTGCTTTTTGTTTATGGAATTCACCATTGAACCTGAAAAAATTCTGACTGAAGCAGACTTTTGTTAGTTAGATATATTCTTTAATCTCCTCGTTACTTAGTTTCAGAGACTGCAACCATTTCTGAAGGGATGTTGGGAGTTTGCATTTTGGTATGCTGGGAAAAAGTGAATTTACATCAAAGGAAACTAGAACATCATCCTTTTGGAGAAGCAAATCTTTAATTTTCTCCATCAGTTCTTTGGATTTACTTACAGTTAAGCTATTTTTGAAATCTCTGGAGGAACCATCTTCCTAGTTGGTAGGAAAGTGTGTTTTTACAGTTAATTATTGGTCTTGTGGGATTTCCTGGTTTATGTATTTTTGATAGGCCATGCATCCTTACCTATTGTGGCATTGTCTGCTTTTAATTTTGGTTTCTCCTTGGGTGGTATGATTTTGCTTTTGTTGATCGATTTGTTTATGGACTATATGCATTTCTTCAAAGGATGCACTTTTATTTTCTTGTATTCTTTCCCACTGAGAAATTCTTGTATCTTTGACTTGTATGCTACTTTGACCATGATCACAATTTTGTTTCCTTTTATCTATCTGCTTTTTTATATTCTATCCATTATTGATTAAGTGATTCCAGGATTTTTTTTACCGTATAAACTTAATATTACTTTTTGCAATGTAATACAGAATTTCCTCCCCTCATTATTTAGCCCTTTGATTGCAGTCTCCAGATCTATTATATGTTGCTCCACATTGTTTGAGAAATTGACACAAGTCCTCTGCCGTTTATTTAAAAACCTAATTTCTTCTTTATTGAAATTTTCTTTAGATAGGTTGACTACAATACATTCTGAAAGTTCTGGTGCTGTATATGTCGATTATTCTTCATAACTTTTCCCTGGTGCAAGTTCTTTAGTTTCTTTTTTTGCTTTACAGCTTTCTTTTTCATATTAAAGTTAATGTGCTGAAAATTGGTAAACTCCAGATTATCCCAAATATATATAATTTCCCAAAATTTTAGTTAGCATTAAATGTAGCTCATATATTTTTAAATCTATTAAAGAATAAATTAATTGCTTTACTGTATTAGGTCCGACAAATTTATTTTGAATTTAATGTAATTATTTACTTATATTTAATGTAACCCTTGTATGCAGTAATTTTCTTAAGTTTAGTTATTGTACTTTTGCATTTGATCAGATGTAATCCACCAACATTTTTTGTTCAATAATTAAAAAAAAAGTTAGAAAAAGTTTGCCTTTAAGGAACTGCATAAACCAAGTAAATTCCTCACCTGAAAAGGTAACTTCAAGAAACTGAAAAAAGAGTATAACATCCAAATTATGGCCTTATTAATTAATGAAATGAAATAAATTATGGCCTTAATGTGTGGTATTGGAGGAATAAAATTAGCATTCTTGCAATCTATAAGTATCACAAAACAGAATTCACATTTTCATCATCATCATCATCATCATCACCACCGCCACCGCCACCGCCACCGCCACCGCCACCGTCACCGCCACCGCCGCCGCCGCCGCCGCCGCCGCCACCACCACCACCACCACCACCACCACCACCACCGTCGTTGATGTTGTTTACGATGGTATACTATTATACTATTAAATGAAATATAGGGCCACTGATAGATAAAGCTATACTGTGTGAGTATTTTTAAACATTTTTAAATGTAGCCATGTTTATGAACTAAGCCCTTGATATCATCTATACATTCACTAAAATAGAGAAATATAACAAAATTTTGAGTAATATTTTTTATTTAAGAAGAAAATGTTCACATGTTGCAATAAAACAAAAACATGTTACTATTTAAAAACAATTTTAATGTACTAAGCAAATATAAGCAATCAACAATTGATCTTTTGATTGTTTAATCAAAAGTTTCATCGATTTTCATTGTCTATGTGCTGAATTAATTTGCTCTTTTATTTTGAAACAATATAGAGAAAATTAAATGCAAGAGTTCTTTTTAATTTTGAATTTTCAAGTATACCCCTACTCCTAATGATGTAGTTTCCATACTTTTCAGAAACTAATTTTCCTTATTTTATTTAAATAGTAAATACCAAATTTTGTTGTGAAGAAACAAATATTGGTGCCACTAGAGCAATTTTTAAATTTTGGATTTCAGATACAATTTAATTATCCAATTTCCCTGATTTTCTGGAACTATTTTTTTCTTATTTAATTTAAATAATATATACAGAGTTTCACTGCAAAAAAGCAAATATTGTGCTGCAAGAATTTAAATTTGGGGTGTCAGGTATACCTCCACTCCTACTAATCTCATTTAATTGATTTTTCAGAATATTTTTCTTTTTAAATGGTATATGCTGAGTTTTGTATTAAAAAAAACAAACATTAGTATTGCTAGAGTGAGTTTTAAATGTTGGGTTGCAGGTAAACACCACACTTAATGGCTCAATATCCCTGATTTTCAGAAATATTTTTTTGTTTATTTTATTTAAATGGTATATATGGGCTTTCATTGTAGGGGAAAAAAATATTTTAATGCCACTAGAGCAATTTTTAAATTTTGGGGTAACCCCTCTCCTAATAGTCCAATTTCAATGATTTTCATAAGCTATTTTTCTTATTTTATTTCAGTGACATATAACAAATTTCCTTTAACAAAATTAAAATTTTGGCCACTAGAGCGATTTTTGAATTTTGCTTTAACCCCCACTCCTAATGGTCCAATTGCCCTGATTTTCAGAAAATATTTTTATGAATGAATTTTAAAGAAATGTAGCGAATTTCATTGAAAAAAAATAATTTGCAAATACTAGAGTGTTAATGAACACACACACATATAACATATAGGGTTCAGGTTTCATGGGTAGAACTGCAAGAGCTGAGAGGATGGAGGAAATTAGCAAAAATTTTCTCTTATGATATTTTGCTTAAATATAAAAAGAGTATTGTTAGCACTGAAATATAAATGAAATATTTATATTTCATTTATATATCATTTTTGTTTCAAAATATAGATATTCCTATACCATGTATATATTATTTCTAAAGGAATTTTTTCGCCAGGGCATTAAAGGACAAGAATACTTTTAATTTTTTTATGTTGGAAATAGTAGGAATTTGGATATTATTTTCAGCTGAGAGCAAAGGCAGAAGCTGCTTTACGGCCTCTCCTGTACAATAGAAAATATTTTTTTTATATTATATGCAAGAAAGTTAAATTAAGTTATCCAATTAGCTAATAAGGTAGAAGCAATGGAAAACGTTAATCAGATAAATGAGCACGTTGGATGTCAGCATTCATTTGAAATTCTATTAGATGCCTTGGTACATGCATAGCAAAGATCATTGTAACCAGAATTAATGAATTAGAGAAAATTTAGAAAATGATGAAAACTTAAAAACTGCAAAGTGGACTTCTTTACCCCTTTCTGAATTGCAAAAGTACCCCACACCTATTTTAAGAACAAGTATAAGTTCACATAAAGATTTAGTGAACCTATTAGACAACATTATGGAAAGACATTTACTGACATTATGTCAGTAGGATGTTTTCAGCCAAATGAATTCCAATATGTGTGCAAGGAAAATATTCCCATCCTTACATACATGCCAGGGGAGGATTGTGAGGCAACACTTCTCTACCCCTCTACTGTGGCAATGACTAATAATTGTGAAATTAGAGTAACCAAGCTGGGCAAAACTTTTTGGATACCATTATATTTAAGCAATGTATATTTGTATCACAGCAACCAGATAGGCTTACAGTTTTGTGTATTGATTATTCCAAGCAAGTAACAATCGAAAAGGAAGGCAAACTGACACTAGAGCATAACTTAAGGCATTTTTGCTCGTGTAACTTTGTATGCAATGAGTGCTTCAATAAGTAATATTACTGCTGATTTTCTGCGAAGAGCAGAACTAAATTTTGATTACTGTGAAGCACGGGGAAAAAATATTGAAAATGATAGGTTGCATTTAGACATGCCACTGACCACTGATAAATTTAATGTCTTCAGCAGAAGATTTTAGAGTAGCTAGCATTAAAGTAGATGAAGTTGATAAACTTAATAAAGAAGAAGAGCAAAAGGACTTTACTCATTTGTACAATTACGCTACATCGTGGGGCTCTGTAGTAGGGATTATAATTGTAATTGTAACTGTTGCTACTACTGCAATTGTTGTAGGAACTGTTTCTTTTGGTTCCAAAGAAGTCCTGGAAGGGAACTACAGAAGGCCTGTGTATAAATATCCACAATCATGCTTCCAAAGAAGAAGTTTATTCCACACTTACTAAAATGGAGCATCCCAAACGAGAGGATGCAAATGAAACCAAAGCAGTAGAACTTTATGACAGTCCTAAAACCAGAAGCAGGACTACTTAGCCTTCCGCTAGGAGCTACAAAAATTATCCTAAGAAAAAACTTTTTCCAAGGGGGAGGGTGTAATGAGGATTGAGAGTGTAATGAGAATTGAGAGTATAATGAGAATTGAGAAAATAATGAGAATTGAGAGTGTAATGAAAATTGAGAATGTGAATATGAAACTGTAAAATAAGAAACATGCTGTATATTAGTATCATAAGGACCGCTTCTATAGTTGTCAGGCAAGGTGACATGAAGCAGGCACAACCCCTGGCTAATAGACACACCTTCTGGGCAGTGTCCTTCACACTTATGTAAACAAGCTACGGAGAGAAACTGCAAACACATAATTAGGTAAGTTATCAGGTGCACATGGCTTCTGGGCAATGTCTTTTTCACTGAAGGGTGGTTGCCCACTTATAAGATAAGTTATTAGGCGCAGGTCACCTGACATGTGCAGCTAGCAAGAACAGTCTCTGTCCTTGCAAAGGAAGGAGAGAGAGTTCTCGACTGAGGACGTCGGTCCAGCATTGTAATAAATCTTGTTCTTAAATATTTTCTACTAAGGAGCTGATTGAGTTATTCATTAGAAGCCTGGATATATACCTTGCAGTTTCCTAGAGGACAGAACTTGGATTTTGTCCCCGATATCCAGCATTCGTTCTCTCTTTTTAAGCTGCCATAGACAAAAGGGAACAAACTCAATTGAAGAAGATCATCTTCAAGATGTGATGATCTGGCAATAGGCCGAGCACTGCATGGTAGCTAGGCATAGCGCTATCATTCGCTGAATTTACTAAGCTAATGTATTTTTAATGGTATTTTCCAGTTAAAAACCAATTTTTTAAATTACAGTTCAGTGGTTTATAGATTACTTAATAAAATAAAAGTTACTCTTTCATTTATATTATATAATAGGCTTAGAAAGGAATATTATAACATGAAAATTGAAGACAGTAAACATCATTTCAATCAATCTGAAAAAGGTTTTTTTTTATGAAATTTTTTTTTTTAAAAAAGCGTGGTTTTTTTCTACATTAATTTTTCTTGGTGCATTTGAATTTTATTTTGATATTTACAAACTGCTTTAAAAATGTTATATTTTTCTTCAGGAAATTTTTTGCAGATATCTTTTACATTTGTTTAATAGACCAAGAAAGTAATAGTACACCAAAAGACCCATGAAAATTGATGACAATAAACGTTGCAAAACTTATGCTTTTGCATAAAAAACTTTATGCAAAAAATCGTGTTTTTTTCTTCATTAATTTTTCTTGCAGTTTTAAATTTTATATTTTCATCGTAAAAAACGCCTTTAAAAATGCTCTATTTTTCTTTATTGAAATTTTTTGCAGAAAGCGTGTTTTTTTATCATTGCTGCTTTTAAATTTTATAATTTGATCATAAAAAACTCCTTTAAAAATGCTATATTTTTCTTCGTGAAATATTTTGCAGATATCTCTTTGATTTTCATTTATCTTGTTTAATAGACCTAGAAAGGAATATGACACTGAAGAAACATGAAAACTGATGACAATAAATATAGTTTCTATCTCACTCTAAAAAGGGGTTTTTTTCCTGAAAAATCTTTTTGAAAAAAACCTGTTTTTTTCTTCATTAATTTTTCTCTCTGCTTTTAAATTTTATATTTTCATCATAAAAACGCATTTAAAAATATATTATTCTATGTGAAATTTTTTGTAGATCGCTTTGTTTTTCTATTATCTTTTTTAATAGACTTAAAATGGAATATTACACGGAAACAAACATAAAAACTGATTACAACAAACATCGTTTCAATCTCACTCTCAAAAGCGCTTTTTTTTTCCGGAAAAATCTTTTTGCAAAAAAGCGTGTTTTTTTCTTCATTAATTTTTCTTGCAGCTATTAAATTTTATATTTTGATCATAAAAAACGTCTTTAAAATGCTATATTTATCTCTATTGAAAATTTTTAAAGAAAACCATTTCTAATGCATTAATATGGTTTAATAGACCCATAAAGGAGTTCTACAGCGAAAGAAACATCAAAATTGTTCAATAACACTCTAAAAATGTTTTTTTTTTTTTTTACTGAAAAATCTTTTTGCAAAAAAGCGTGTTTTTTTCTGCATTAATTTTTCCTGCAGCTTTTAAATTCTATAATTTGATCATAAAAAAACCCCTTAAAAATGCTATATTTATCTCTATGGAAATTTTTTGCAGAACACCCTTTCTAATTCATTAATCTTGTTGAATAGACCTAGAAAGGAGTTCTACAGCGAAGGAAACAAAAATGTTCAATAATACTCTGAAAATGTTTTTTTTTTTTTTTTTTTTTTTTTTTTACTGAAAAATCTTTTTAAAAAAAAGCGTGTTTTTTCTGCATTAATTTTTCTTGCAGCTTTTAAATTTTATATTTTGATCATAAATACGCCTTGAAAATGCTCTATATTTCTTGAAATTTTTTTGCAGAAAACCCTTTCCGATTCATTAATCTTGTTTAATAGACCTAGAAAGGAGTTGTACAGCGAAAGAAACAAAAATTGTTCAATAACACCCTGAAAATGTTTTTTTTTCCTCAAAAATCTTTTAGCAAAAAAAGCGTGTTTTTTTCTGCATTAATTTTTCTTGCAGCTTTTAAATTTTATAATTTTATCATAAAAGCGCCTTTAAAATTTTTCTCTATAGAAATTTATTGCAGAAAATCCTTTCCAATTCATTAATCTTGTTTAATAGACCTAGAAAGGAGTTCTACAGCGAAAGAAACATAAAAACTGTTCAATAACACTCTAAAAATGTTTTTTTTTTTTTTTTTTTTTTTTTTTACTGAAAACATCTTTTTGAAAGAAAAGCGTGTTTTTTTCTGCATTAATTTTTCTTGCAGCTTGTAAATGTTATATTTTGATCATAAAAACGCCTTTAAAATGCTATATATTTCTTGAAATTTTTTGGAAAAAACCCTTTCTTATTCATTAATCTTGTTTAATATACCTAGAAAGGAATTCTACACCGAAAGACACAAAAATTGTTCAATAACGTGTTTTTTTCTTAATTTTTCTTGCTGCTTTTAAATTTTATATTTTGATCATTAAAATCGCCTTTAAAAGTGATATATTTTTCTGCGCGAAATTTTAGAAGATATCTCTTTGTATTTCATTTAACTTGTTTAATAGACCTAAAAAGGTATATAACACCTTTACATACATGAAAATTGATGACAATAAACTACGTGCTTTTTTTTCCTGAAAAATCTTTTTGGAAAAAAGCGTTTTTTTTCTTCATTAATTTTTCTTTCTGCTTTTAAATTTTATATTTTCATCATAAAAAACGCCTTTATAAATGCTATATTATTCTATGTGAAATTTTTTGTAGTAATCTCTTTGTTTTTCTATTATCTTTTTAATAGAGTTAGAATGGAATATTACACCGAAAGAAACATGAAAACTGATGACAATAAACTTGGTTTCAATCTCGCTCTCAAAAGCGTTTTTTTTTTTTTTTCCGGAAAATTCTTTTTGCAAAAAAGCGTGTTTTTTTCTTCATTAATTTTTCTTGCTGCTTTTAAATTTTATATTTTGATCATAAAAATCTCCTTTAAAAATGAAATATTTTTCTGCGCTAAATTTTTAGCAGATATTCCTTTGTTTTTCATTTAACTTGTTTATTAGACCTAGAAAGTAATATTACACCGAAAGATGCTTGAAAATTGATGACAAAATCATGGTTTTTTTCCCTGAAAAAACTTTTTTTGCAAAAAAGCTTGTTTTTTTCTTCATTAATTTTTCTTGCTGCTTTTAAATTTTATATTTTCATGATAAAAACGCCTTTAAAAATGCTATATTTTTCTCTATTGAAATTTTTTGCAGAAAACCCTTTCTAATTCATTAATCTTGTTTAATAGACCTAGAAAGGAGTTCAATGAACAATGGTTCTCTGAAATGTTTTTTTTTTTAACTGAAAAATCTTTTTGCAAAAAAGCGTGTTTTTTTCTGCATTAATTTTTCCTGCAGCATTTAAATTCTATAATTTGACCATAAAAACGGTTTAAAAATGCTATATTTATCTCTATTAAAATTATTGAAGAAAACCCTTTCTAATTCATTAATCTTGTTTAATACATCTAGAAAGGAGTTCTACAGCGAAAGAAACAAAAATTGTTCAATAACAGCCTGAAAATGGTTTATTATTTACTGGAAAATCTTGTTGCAAATAAAGCGTGTTTTTTCTGCATTAATTTTTCTTGCAGGTTTTAAATTTTATAATTTTATCATAAAACTCGCCTTTAAAATTTTTTCTCTATTGAATTTTTTTTGCAGAAAACCCTTTCGAATTCATTAATCTTTTTTAATAGACCTAGAAAGCAGTTCTACAGCGAAAGAATCGTAAAATATGTTATAACACTCTGAAAATGTTTTTTTTTTTTTTACCGAAATATCTTTTTGAAAAAAAGCGTGTTTTTTCTGCATTATTTTTGTTCCAGCCTTTAAATTTTATAATTTGATGATAAAAACGCCTTTAAAAATGCTATATTTTTCTCTATTGAAATATTTTGCAGAAGACCCTTTCTAATTAATACACTTAGAAAGGTGATTTACACCGAAAGAAACATGATTTGTGAAAATAAACATGGTTTCAATTACACTCATTTTTCATTTCTTCTGAAAAATCTTTTTAAAAAAACGCGTGTTTTTTTCTTCATCAATTTTTCTTGCAGCTTTTAAATTATATATTTTGATCATAAATACGCCTTTAAAAACGCTATATTTATCTCTATTGAAATTTTTTACAGAAACCCTTTCCGATTCAATAATCTTGTTTAATAGACCTAGAAAGGAGTTCTACAGCGAAAGAAAAAAAAATTCTTCAATAAAACTCTGAAAATGTTTTTTTTTTACTAAAAAATCTTTTTGCAGAAAAAGCGTGTTTTTTTCTGCATTAATTTTTCTTGCAGCTTTTGAATTTTATAATTTTATCATAAAAAACGCCTGTAAAATTTTTTCTCTATTGAAATTTTTTTTGCAGAAAACCCTTTCCAGTTCATTCATCTGGTTTAATAGACCTAGAAGGGAGTTCTAAAGCGAAAGAAACTAAAATTGTTCAATAACACCCTGAAAATGTTTTTTTTTTTTTTTTACTGAAAAATCTTTTTGGAATAAAAGAGTGTTTTTTTCTGCATTAATTTTTCTTGCAGCTTTTAAATTTTATACTTTGATCTAAAATACGCCTTTAAAAATGCTATATATTTCTTGAAATTTTTTTGCAGAAAACCCTTTCCGATTCAATAATCTTATTTAATAGACCTAGAAAGGAGTTCAGCAGCGAAAGGAACAAAAATTGTTCAATAACAGCCTGAAAATGGTTTATTATTTACTGGAAAATCTTGTTGCAAATAAACCGTGTTTTTTCTTCATTAATTTTTCTCTCTGCTTTTAAATTTTATATTTTCATCATAAAAACGCATTTAAAAATATATTATTCTATGTGAAATTTTTTGTAGATCGCTTTGTTTTTCTATTATCTTTTTTAATAGACTTAAAATGGAATATTACACGGAAACAAACATAAAAACTGATTACAACAAACATCGTTTCAATCTCACTCTCAAAAGCGCTTTTTTTTTCCGGAAAAATCTTTTTGCAAAAAAGCGTGTTTTTTTCTTCATTAATTTTTCTTGCAGCTATTAAATTTTATATTTTGATCATAAAAAACGTCTTTAAAATGCTATATTTATCTCTATTGAAAATTTTTAAAGAAAACCATTTCTAATGCATTAATATGGTTTAATAGACCCATAAAGGAGTTCTACAGCGAAAGAAACATCAAAATTGTTCAATAACACTCTAAAAATGTTTTTTTTTTTTTTTACTGAAAAATCTTTTTGCAAAAAAGCGTGTTTTTTTTCTGCATTAATTTTTCCTGCAGCTTTTAAATTCTATAATTTGATCATAAAAAAACCCCTTAAAAATGCTATATTTATCTCTATGGAAATTTTTTGCAGAACACCCTTTCTAATTCATTAATCTTGTTGAATAGACCTAGAAAGGAGTTCTACAGCGAAGGAAACAAAAATGTTCAATAATACTCTGAAAATGTTTTTTTTTTTTTTTTTTTTTTTTTTTTTTACTGAAAAATCTTTTTAAAAAAAAGCGTGTTTTTTCTGCATTAATTTTTCTTGCAGCTTTTAAATTTTATATTTTGATCATAAATACGCCTTGAAAATGCTCTATATTTCTTGAAATTTTTTTGCAGAAAACCCTTTCCGATTCATTAATCTTGTTTAATAGACCTAGAAAGGAGTTGTACAGCGAAAGAAACAAAAATTGTTCAATAACACCCTGAAAATGTTTTTTTTTCCTCAAAAATCTTTTAGCAAAAAAAGCGTGTTTTTTTCTGCATTAATTTTTCTTGCAGCTTTTAAATTTTATAATTTTATCATAAAAGCGCCTTTAAAATTTTTTCTCTATAGAAATTTATTGCAGAAAATCCTTTCCAATTCATTAATCTTGTTTAATAGACCTAGAAAGGAGTTCTACAGCGAAAGAAACATAAAAACTGTTCAATAACACTCTAAAAATGTTTTTTTTTTTTTTTTTTTTTTTTTTACTGAAAACATCTTTTTGAAAGAAAAGCGTGTTTTTTTCTGCATTAATTTTTCTTGCAGCTTGTAAATGTTATATTTTGATCATAAAAACGCCTTTAAAATGCTATATATTTCTTGAAATTTTTTGGAAAAAACCCTTTCTTATTCATTAATCTTGTTTAATATACCTAGAAAGGAATTCTACACCGAAAGACACAAAAATTGTTCAATAACGTGTTTTTTTCTTAATTTTTCTTGCTGCTTTTAAATTTTATATTTTGATCATTAAAATCGCCTTTAAAAGTGATATATTTTTCTGCGCGAAATTTTAGAAGATATCTCTTTGTATTTCATTTAACTTGTTTAATAGACCTAAAAAGGTATATAACACCTTTACATACATGAAAATTGATGACAATAAACTACGTGCTTTTTTTTCCTGAAAAATCTTTTTGGAAAAAAGCGTTTTTTTTCTTCATTAATTTTTCTTTCTGCTTTTAAATTTTATATTTTCATCATAAAAAACGCCTTTATAAATGCTATATTATTCTATGTGAAATTTTTTGTAGTAATCTCTTTGTTTTTCTATTATCTTTTTAATAGAGTTAGAATGGAATATTACACCGAAAGAAACATGAAAACTGATGACAATAAACTTGGTTTCAATCTCGCTCTCAAAAGCGTTTTTTTTTTTTTTCCGGAAAATTCTTTTTGCAAAAAAGCGTGTTTTTTTCTTCATTAATTTTTCTTGCTGCTTTTAAATTTTATATTTTGATCATAAAAATCTCCTTTAAAAATGAAATATTTTTCTGCGCTAAATTTTTAGCAGATATTCCTTTGTTTTTCATTTAACTTGTTTATTAGACCTAGAAAGTAATATTACACCGAAAGATGCTTGAAAATTGATGACAAAATCATGGTTTTTTTCCCTGAAAAAACTTTTTTTGCAAAAAAGCGTGTTTTTTTCTTCATTAATTTTTCTTGCTGCTTTTAAATTTTATATTTTCATGATAAAAACCGCCTTTAAAAATGCTATATTTTTCTCTATTGAAATTTTTTGCAGAAAACCCTTTCTAATTCATTAATCTTGTTTAATAGACCTAGAAAGGAGTTCAATGAACAATGGTTCTCTGAAATGTTTTTTTTTTTAACTGAAAAATCTTTTTGCAAAAAAGCGTGTTTTTTTCTGCATTAATTTTTCCTGCAGCATTTAAATTCTATAATTTGACCATAAAAACGGTTTAAAAATGCTATATTTATCTCTATTAAAATTATTGAAGAAAACCCTTTCTAATTCATTAATCTTGTTTAATACATCTAGAAAGGAGTTCTACAGCGAAAGAAACAAAAATTGTTCAATAACAGCCTGAAAATGGTTTATTATTTACTGGAAAATCTTGTTGCAAATAAAGCGTGTTTTTTCTGCATTAATTTTTCTTGCAGGTTTTAAATTTTATAATTTTATCATAAAACTCGCCTTTAAAATTTTTTCTCTATTGAATTTTTTTTTGCAGAAAACCCTTTCGAATTCATTAATCTAGTTTAATAGACCTAGAAAGCAGTTCTACAGCGAAAGAATCGTAAAATATGTTATAACACTCTGAAAATGTTTTTTTTTTTTTTACCGAAATATCTTTTTGAAAAAAAGCGTGTTTTTTCTGCATTATTTTTGTTCCAGCCTTTAAATTTTATAATTTGATGATAAAAACGCCTTTAAAAATGCTATATTTTTCTCTATTGAAATATTTTGCAGAAGACCCTTTCTAATTAATACACTTAGAAAGGTGATTTACACCGAAAGAAACATGATTTGTGAAAATAAACATGGTTTCAATTACACTCATTTTTCTTTTCTTCTGAAAAATCTTTTTAAAAAAACGCGTGTTTTTTTCTTCATCAATTATTCTTGCAGCTTTTAAATTATATATTTTGATCATAAATACGCCTTTAAAAACGCTATATTTATCTCTATTGAAATTTTTTACAGAAACCCTTTCCGATTCAATAATCTTGTTTAATAGACCTAGAAAGGAGTTCTACAGCGAAAGAAAAAAAAAAATTCTTCAATAAAACTCTGAAAATGTTTTTTTTTTACTGAAAAATCTTTTTGCAGAAAAAGCGTGTTTTTTTCTGCATTAATTTTTCTTGCAGCTTTTGAATTTTATAATTTTATCATAAAAAACGCCTTTAAAATTTTTTCTCTATTGAAATTTTTTTTGCAGAAAACCCTTTCCAGTTCATTCATCTGGTTTAATAGACCTAGAAGGGAGTTATAAAGCGAAAGAAACTAAAATTGTTCAATAACACCCTGAAAATGTTTTTTTTTTTTTTTTACTGAAAAATCTTTTTGGAATAAAAGAGTGTTTTTTTCTGCATTAATTTTTCTTGCAGCTTTTAAATTTTATACTTTGATCTAAAATACGCCTTTAAAAATGCTATATATTTCTTGAATTTTTTTTGCAGAAAACCCTTTCCGATTCAATAATCTTATTTAATAGACCTAGAAAGGAGTTCAGCAGCGAAAGGAACAAAAATTGTTCAATAACACTGAAAATGGTTTTTTTTTTTACTGAAAAATCTTTTTGAAAAAAAAGCTTGTTTTTTTTGCATTAATTTTTCTTGCAGCTTTTAAATTTTATAATTTGATCATAAAAACGGTTTAAAAATGCTATATTTAGCTCTATTAAAATTTTTGAAGAAAACCCTTTCTAATTCATTAATCTTGTTTAATACATCTAGAAAGGAGTTCTACAGCGAAAGAAACAAAAATTGTTCAATAACAGCCTGAAAATGGGTTATTATTTACTGGAAAATCTTGTTGCAAATAAAGCGTGTTTTTTCTGCATTAATTTTTCTTGCATTTTTAAATTTTATAATTATATCATAAAACTCGCGTTTAAAATTTTTTCTCTATTGAAATTTTTTTGCAGAAAACCCTTTCCAATTCATTAATCTAGTTTAATAGACCTAGAAAGGAGTTCTACAGCGAAAGAAACAAAAATTGTTCTTTAAAAGGCTGAAAATGGTTTATTATTTACTGAAAAATCTTTTTGCAAAAAAGCGTGTTTTTTTCTGCATTAATTTTTCTTGCAGCTTTTAAATTTTATTATTCTATCATAAAACTCGCCTTAAAATTTTTATTCTTTATTGAAATTTTTTGCAGAAAAGCCTTTCCAATTCATTAATCTAGTTTAATAGACCTAGAAAGCAGTTCTACAGCGAAAGAAACATACAAATATGTTATAACAATCTGAAAATGTTTTTTTTTACTGAAAAAATCTTTTTGAAAAAAAGCGTGTTTGTTTCTGCATGAAATTTTCTTGCAGCTTTAAAATTTTATATTTTGATCCTAAAAACGCCTTTAAAAATGCTATATATTTCTTGAAATTTTTGGCAGAAAACTATTTCTAATTCATAAATCTTGTTTAATAGACCTAGAAAATAATTCTACACCGAAAGAAACAAAAATTGTTCAATAACCTGTTTTTTTCTGCAGTAAATTTTCTTGCAGCTTTTAAATTTTATAATTTGATCATAAAAATGCTACTATATTTATCTCTATTGAAATTTTTGCACAAAACCCTTTCTAATTCATTAATCTTGTTTAATAGATCTAGAAAGGAGTTCTACAGCGAAAGAATTAAATATTATTCAATAACACCCTGAAAATGGTTTTTTTTACTGAAAAATCTTTTTGCAAAAAAAGCGTGTTTTTTCTGCATTAATATTTCTTGCAGCTTTTAAATTTTATAATTTTATCATAAAACTCGCCTTTAAAATGTTTTCTCTATTGAAATTTTTTGCACAAAAACCTTTCCAATTCGTTAATCTAGTTTAATAGACCTAGAAAGCTGTTCTACAGCGAAAGAAACATACAAATATGTTATAACACTCTGAAAAATGTTTTTTTTACTGATATATTGTTTGAAAAAAAAAGCGTGCTTTTTTCTGCATTATTTTTGTTCCAGCCTTTAAATTTTATAATTTGATGATAAAATCGCCTTTAAAAATGGTATATTTTTCTCTATTGAAATTTTTTGCAGAAAACCCTTTCTAATTAATACACTTAGAAAGGTGATTTACACCGAAAGAAACATGATTGGATGAAAATAAACATGGTTTCAATTACACTCATTTTTCTTTTTTCTGAAAAATCTTTTTGAAAAAACGCGTGTTTTTTCCTTCATCAATTTTTCTTGCAGCTTTTAAAGTATATATTTTGATCATAAATACGCCTTTAAAAACGCTATATTTATCTTTATTGGAATTTTTTGCATTAAACCCTTTCCGATTCAATAATCTTGTTTAATACACCTAGAAAGGCGTTCTAAAGCGAAAGAAACAAAAATTGTTCAATAACACCCTGAAAATGTTTTTTTACCTGAAAAATCTTTTTGGAATAAAAGCGTGATTTTTTCTGCATTAATTTTTCTTGCAGCTTTTAAATTTTATAATAAAAACGCCTTTAAAATTTTTTCTGTATTGAAATTGTTTGCAGAAAATTCCTTCCAATTCATTAATCTTGCTTGATAGATCTAGAAAGGAGTTCCACAGCGAAAAAAACATAAAAATTGTTCAATAACACCCTGAAAATGGTTTTTTTTTTACTGAAAAATCCTTTTGCGTAAAACGTGTTTTTTTCTGCATTAATTTTTCCTGCAGCTTTTAAATTCTATAATTTGATCATAAAAACGCCTTAAAGAAATGCTATATTTATCTCTATTGAATTTTTTTGCAGAAAACCCTTTCAAATTCATAAATCTTGTTTAATAGACCTTGAAAGGAGTTCTACAGCGAAAGAAACATAAAAGATGTCCAATAACACTCTAAAAATGGTTTTTATATTTACTGAAAAATCTTTTGCAAAAAGCGTGTTTTTTCTGCATTAATTTTTCCTGCAGTATTAAAATTCTATAATTTTATCATAATAAACGCCTTTAAAATTTTTCTCTTATTGAAATTTTTTGCAGTAAACCCTTTCCATTTCATTAATCTTGTTTAATAGACCTAGAAAGGAGTTCTACAGCGAAGGAAACAAAAATTGTTGAATAACAGCCTGAAAATTGTTTTTTTTTTTACTGAAAAATCGTTTTTGAATAAAATCGTGTTTTTTTCTGCATTAATTTTTCTTGCAGCTTTTAAATTTTATAATTTTATAATAAAAACGGCTTTAACATTTATTCTGTATTGAAATTATATGCAGAAAAACCCTTCCAATTCATTAATCTTGTTTAATAGACCTAGAAAGGAGTTCCACAACGAAAGAAACATAAAAATTGTTCAATAACACTCTGAAAATGGTTTTTTTTACTGAAAAAATCTTTTTGCAAAAAAGCGTTTTTTTTTCTGCTATAATTTTTCTTGCTGCTTTTAAATTTAATATTTTGATCATTAAAATCGCCTTTGAAAATGATATATTTTTCTGCGCGAATTTTTAGAAAATATCTCTTTGTATTTCATTTAACTTGTTTAATAGACCTAAAAAGGTATATAACACCTTTAGATACATGAAAATTGATGACGAAAAACTTCGTGTTTTTTTCCTGAAAAATCTTTTTGAAAAAAGCGTGTTTATTTCTTCATTAATTTTTCTTTCAGATTTTAAATTTTATATTTTCATGATAAAAACGGCTTTTAAAATGCTATATTATTCTATGTGAAATTTTTTGTATAAATGTCTTTTTTTCTATTATCTTTTGTAATAGACTTAGAATGGAATATTACACCGAAAGAAACATGAAAACTTATTAAAACAAACATAGTTTCAATCTCACTCTCAAAGGCGATTTTTTTTCCGGAAAAATCTTTTTGAAAAAAAGCGTATTTTTTTCTTTATTAATTTTTCTTGCAGCTTTTAAATTTTATATTTTGATCATAAAAAACCTCTTTAAAAATGCTATATTGATCTCTATTGAAATTTTTTGGAGAAAACAGTTTCTAATTCATTAATATTATTTAATAGACCTAGAAAGTAGTTCTACAGCGAAAGAAACATCAAAATTGGTCAATAACACTCTGAAAACGTTTTTTTTTACTGAAAAATCTTTTTGAAAAAAAACTTGTTTTTTTGCATTAATTTTTCTTGCAGCTTTTAAATTTTATCATAAAAACGGTTTAAAAATGCTATATTTAGCTCTATTAAAATTTTTGAAGAAAACCCTTTCTAATTCATTAATCTTGTTTAATACATCTAGAAAGGAGTTCTACAGCGAAAGAAACAAAAATTGTTCAATAACAGCCTGAAAATGGTGTATTATTTACTGGAAAATCTTGTTGCAAATAAAGCGTGTTTTTTCTGCATTAATTTTTCTTGCATTTTTAAATTTTTTAATTTTATCATAACACTCGCGTTTAAAATTTTTTCTCTATTGAATTTTTTTTGCAAAAAACCCTTTCCAATTCATTAATCTAGTTTAATAGACCTAGAAAGGAGTTCTACAGCCAAAGAAAGAAAAAATGTCATAAACCCTCTGAAAAGTTTTTTTTTTTTTACTGAAAAATCTTTTTGAAAAAAAGCGTGTTTTTTTCTGTATTAATTTTTCTTGCAGCTTTTATATTTTTTATTTTGATCATAAATACGCCTTCAAAAATGCTATATATTTCTTGAAATTTTTTGCAGAAAACCCTTTCCGATTCATTAATCTTGTTTAATAGACCTAGAAAGAAGTTCTGCAGCGAAAGAAGCATAAAAATTGTTTAATAACACTCTGTTTTGGTTTTTTTTTACTGAAAAATCTTTTTGAAAAAAAGCGTTTTATTTTGTGCATTAATTTTTCTTGCAGCTTTTAAATTTTATAATTTGATCATAAACAATGCCTTTAAAAATGCTATATTTTTCTCTATTGAAATTTTTTGCAGAAATTAATTCATTAATCTTGTTTAATACACCTAGAAAGGAGTTCTACAGCGAAAGAAAGAAAAATTGTTCAATAACGCTCTGAAATTGTTTTTTTTTAATGAAAAATCTTTTAGCAAAAAAGCGTGTTTTTTTATGCAGTAATTTTTCTTACAGCTTTTAAATTTTATAATTTGATCATAAAAACGCCTTTAAAAATTATATATTTTTCTTGATTGATATTTTTTGCGGAAATTAATTCATTAATCTGGTTTAATACACCTAGAAAGGAGTTCTACAGCAAAAAAAAAAATAACACTCTGAAATGGTTTTTTTTACTAAAATTCTTTTTGCAAAAAAGCGTGTTTTTTCCGGAAGGAATTTTTTTGCAGCTTTTAAATTTTATAATTTGGTCATAAAAAACCCTTTTAAAATGCTATATTTTTCTCTAGCGAAATTTTTTGCCGAAAACTCTTTCTAATTCATTAATCTTTTTTGATACACATAGAAGAGAGTTTTACACCTAAAAGAAACATGATTTGATGATAAACATGGTTTCAATTACACTCTTTTTCCTTTTTTTCTGAAAAAAACTTTTTGTATAAAAGCTTGTTTTTTTCTTCATTAATTTATCTTGCAGCTTTTTAATTTTATAATTTTATCATAAAAAACGCCTTTAAAATGACATATATTTCTCTATCGAAATTTTTTGCATAAAACCCTTTCCGATTCATTAATCTTGTTTAACAAACCTAGAAAGCAAATCTGCAGCGCAAGAAGCATAAAAATTGTTCAATAACACTCTGAAATGGTTTTTTTTACTTAAAAATCTCTTTGCAAAAAAGCGTGTTTTTTCTGCAGTAATTTTTCTTACAGTTTTAAATTTTATAATTTGATCATAAAAAACGGCTTTAAAAATGCTATGCTTTTCTCTATCGAAATATTTTGAAGAAAACCCTTTCTAATTCATTAATCTGGTTTAATGCACCTAAAAAGGAGTACTACACCGAAAGAAACATGATTTGATGACAAACATGGTTTCAATTACAATATATTTTCTTTTTTTCTGAAATTTTTTTTGCAAAAAGCGTGTTTTTTCTTCATTAATTTTTCTTGCAGTTTTAAATTTTATAATTTGATCATAAAAAACGCCTTTAAAAATGCTATATTTTTCTCTATTTAAATTTTTTGCAGAAATTAATTCATTAAGCCTGTTAAATACACCTAGAAAGGAGTTCTACAGCGGAAATACATAAAAGTAACACTCTGAAAGGTTTTTTTTTCCAAAAAATCTTTTTGCAAAAAAGCGTGTTTTTTGCAGTTTTTTTGCAGCTTTTAAATTTTATGATTTGATCATAGTAAACCCCTTTTGAAATGCTATATTTTTCTCTATCGAAATTTTTTGCAGAAAACCCTTTCTAATTGATTAATCTTGTTTAATATACCTAGAAATGAGTTTTACACCAAAAGATATATGATTTAATGACAAACAGGGTTTTAATTAGTCTTTTTTCTTTTTATCTGACAAATACTTTGCAAAAAGCCCTGTTTGTTTCTTCGTTAATTTTTCTTGCAGCTTTTAAATTTTATATTTTGTTCATAAATACACCTTGAAAAATGCTATATATTTCTTGAAATTTTTTGCAGCAAACACTTTCCTATTCATTAATCTTGTTTAATAGACCTAAAAGGAGTTCTGCAGCGAAAGGAACATAAAAATGTTCAATAACACTCTGTTTTGGTTTTTTTTACTTAAAAATCTTTTTGCCAAAAGGCGTTTTTTTCTGCAGTAATTTTTCTTACAGTTTTTAAATTTTATAATTTGATCATAAAAAACGCCTTTCAAACCTATATTTTTCTCTAATGCAATTTTTTGCAGAAATTAATTATTAATCTTGTTTAATAGTTTAATACACCTAGAAAGGAGTCCTACAGCGAAGGAAACAAAAAATGTTCAATAACGCTCTGAAATGTTTTTTTTTTTTTTTTTTTTTTTTAACTGAAAAATCTGTTTGAAAAAAAGCGTGTTATTTTCTGCATAAACCTTTCTTGCAGCTTTTCAATTTTATAATTTTATCATAAACAAAGCCTTTAAAAATGTTATATTTTTCTCTATTTAATTTTTTGCAGAAATTAATTCATTAATCTGGTTTAATACACCTAGAAAGGAGCTCTACACTGAAAGAAACATGATTTGATGACAAACATGGTTTCAATTACCCTTTTTTTCTTTATTCTGTAAGATCTTTTTGCAAAAAAGCGTGTTTTTTTCTTCATGAATTTTTCTTGCACCTTTTAAATTTCATATTTTGATCATAAATACGGCTTTAAAAATGTTATATATTTCTTGAAATTTTGCACAGAAACCTTTCCGATTCATTAATCTTGTTTAATAGACCTAGAAAGGAATTCTGCAGAGAAAGAAACATAAAAATTCTTCTATAACATCTGAAATGGATTTTTTTTAACTTAAAAATCTTTTAAGCAAAAAAGCGTGTTTTTTCTGCAGTAATTTTTCTTACAGCTTTTAAATTTTATATATTGATCATAAAAAACGCCTTTAAAAATTCTATATTTTTCTCTATTGAAATTTTTTGCTATAATTAATTCATTATACTTGTTAATTACACCTAGAAAGCAGTTCTATAGCAATAAAACATAAAAATAACACTCTGAAATGTTTTTTTTTACTAAAATTCTTTTTGCAAAAAAGCGTGTTTTTTCCTGAAATAATTTTTTTGCAGCTTTTAAATTTTATAATTTGATCATAAAAAAGGCTTTTAAAATGCTATATTTTTCTCTAGCGAAATTTTTTGCAGAAAACCCTTTCTAATTCATTAATCTTGTTTGATACACATAGAAAGGAGTTTTACACCGAAATAAAACATAATTTGATGACAAACATGGTTTCAATTACACTCTTTTTCTTTTTTTCTGAAAAAACTTTTTGCATAAAAGCGTGTTTTTTTCTTCATTAATTTATCTTGCAGCTTTTAAATTTTATAATTTTATCATAAAAAACGCCTTTGAAAATGACATATATATATATCCTTATCGAAATTTTTTGCACAAAACCCTTTATAATTTATTAATCTTGTTTAATACACCTAGAAAGGAGTTTTACACCGAAAGAAACATGATATGGTGACAAACATGTTTTCAATTACATTCTTTTTTTTTTTCTGAAAAATATTTTTGCATAAAAGCGTGTTTTTTTCTTCATTAATTTTTCTTGCAGCTTTTAAATTTTATATTTTGATCATAAATACACCTTTAAAAATGCTATATTTTTCTCTATTGAAAATTTTTGCAGAAATTAATTCATTAATAGACCTAAAAGGAGTTCAGCAGCGAGAGAAACATAAAAATTGTTACTAACACTCGGAAATAGTTTTTTTTTTTACTTAAAAATCTTTTTGCAAATAGCGTGTTTTTTGCAGTGATTTTACTTACAGCTTTTAAATTTTATAATTTGATCATAAAAAACGCATTTAAAAATGCAATATTTTTCTGTATTAATTTTTTTTTTCAGAAAACGATTTCTAATTCATTAATCTTGTTTAATACACCTAGAAAGGAGTGCTACAGCGAAAGAAACAAAAAATGTTCAATAACGCTCTGAAATGTATTTTTTTAATGAAAAATATTTTTGAAAAAAAGCGTGTTATTTTCTGCATTAATTTTTCTTGCAGATTTTAAATTGTATAATTTGATCATAAACAACGCCTTTAGAAATGCTATATTTTTCTCTATTGAAATTTTTTGCAGAAATTAATTCATTAATCTTGTTAAATACACCTAGAAAAGGAGGTCTAATGCGATAAAAACAAAAAATATTTCTCTGAAAGGGGTTTTTTTTACTAAAAAATCTTTTTGCAAAAAAGCGTGTTTTTTTTTTCTTCAATAATTTTTTTTGTAGCTTTTTAATTTTATATTTTGATCATAAATAATCCTTTAAAAATGCTATATATTTCTTGAAATTATTTGTAGAAAACCCTTTCCGATTCATTAATCTTGTTTAATACACCTAGAAAGGAGTTTTACACCGAAAGAAACATAATTTCAAGACAATAATGGTTTCAATTACACTCTTTTTTCTTTTTTTACTTAAAAATCTCTTTGCAAAAAAGCGTGTTTTTTCTGCAGTAATTTTTCTTACAGTTTTAAATTTTATAATTTGATCATAAAAACGGCTTTAAAAATGCTATGCTTTTCTCTATCGAAATTTTTTGAAGAAAACCCTTTCTAATTCATTAATCTGGTTTAATGCACCTAAAAAGGAGTTTTACACCGAAAGAAACATGATTTGATGACAAACATGGTCTCCATTACACTGTTTTTTCTTTTTTTCCTGAAAAATCTTTTTGCAAAAAGGCGTGTTTTTTTCTTCATTAATTTTTCTTGCAGCTTTTAAATTTTATATTTTGATCATAAAAAACGCCTTTAAAAATGCTGTATTATTCCATATCGAAATTTTGCAGAAATTAATTCATTAATCTTGTTTAATACACTTAGAAAGAGCTCTACAGCGAAAGAAACATAAAAATTGTTCAATAACACTCTGAAATGTTTTTTTTTAATTTAAAAATCTTTTTGCAATAAGAGTGTTTTTTTCTGTATTAATTTTTCATGCAGCTTTTATATTTTATAATTTGATCATAAAAAACGCCTTTAAAAATGCTACATTTTTCTCTAGCGAAATTTTTTGCCGAAATCTCTTTCAAATTCATTAATCTTGTTTAATATACCTAGAAAGGAGTTTTACACTGAAAGAAACATGATTTGATGAAAAGCATGGTTTCAATTACACTTTTTTCTTTTTTTCTGAAAAAATCTTTTTGAAAAAAAGCGTGTTTTTTTCATTAATCTTTCTTGCAGCTTTTAAATTTTATATGTTGATCATAAATACGCCTTTAAAAATGCTATATATTTCTTGAAATTTTTTGCAGAAAACTCTTTCCGAATCATGATCTTATTTAATAGACCTAGAAAGGAGTTCTGGAGCGAAAGAAACATAAAAATTGTTTAATAACATTAAAAATGATTTTTTTACTGAAAAATCCTTTGGAAATAAAGCGTTTTTTTCTGCATTAATTTTCCTTACAGCTTTTAAATTTTATAATCTGATCATAAAAAACACCTGTAAAAATGGTATATTTTTCTCTATCGAAATTTTTTAAAGAAAACGCTTTCTAATTCATTAATCTTGTTTAATACACCTAGAAAGGAGTTTTGCAGCGAAAGAAACATAAAATTATTCAATAACACTCTCAAAAGGTTTTTTGTAAGTTAAAAATCTTTTTGCAATAAGCGTGTTTTTTTCTGTATCAATTTTTTTGCAGCTTTTAAGTTTTATGAATTGATCATAAAAAACGCTTTTAAAATGCTATATTTTTCTCTAGCGAAATTTTTTGCCGAAAACTCTTTCTAATTCATTAATCTTGTTTGATACACATAGAAGGGAGTTTTACACCGAAAGAAACATGATTTGATGACAAACATGGTTTTAATTACACTCTTTTTTCTTTTTTTCTGAAAAAAACTTTTTGTATAAAGAGGGTTTTTTTCTTCATGAATTTATCTTGCAGCTTTTAAATTTTATAATTTTATCATACAAAACGGCTTTAAAAATGACATATATTTCTCTCTCGAAATTTTTTGCAGAAAACCCTTTCCGATTCATTAATATTGTTGAACAAACCTAGAAAGGAAATCTGCAGCGAAAGGAGCATAAAAATTGTTCAATAACACTCTGAAATGGTTTTTATTTTAACTTACAAAAACTCTTTGCAAAAAATCGTGTTTTTTCTGCAGTAATTTTTCTTACAGCTTTTAAATTTTATAATTTGATCATAAACAACCCCTTTAAAATGCTATATTTTTCTCTATTGACATTTTTTGCAGAAAACCCTTTCCAATTCATTAATCTTGTTTAATACACCTAGAAATGAGTTTTACACCGAAAAAATATGATTTTATGACAAACATGATTTCAAATATACTCTTTTTCTTTTTATGTGAAAAATCCTTTGGAAAAAGCGTGTTTTTTTCTTCAATAATTTTTCGTGAAGCTTTTAAATTTTATATTTTGATCATAAATACGCCTTTAAAAATGGTATATATTTCTTGAAATTTTTTGCAGAAAATTCTTTCCGATTCATTAATTTTATTTAATACACCTAAAAAGGAGTTCTGGAGCAAAAGAAACATAAAAATTAAATAATAACTTTGAAAAAATTTTTTTTTACTAAAAAATCTTTTTGAAAAAAACGTGCTTTTTTCTGCATTAATTTCTGCATTATTTTTTTTTTGCAGCTTTTAATTTTATAATTCTATCATAGAAAACGCCTTTAAAAATGTTATATTTTTCTCTATCGAAATTTTTTGCAGAAAACGCTTTCTAATTGATTAATCTTGTTTAATACACCTAGAAAGGAGTTTTACACCGAAAGATATATGATTTAATGACAAACAGGGTTTTAATTATAGTCTTTTTTCTTTTTATCTGACAAATACTGTGCAAAAAGGCGTGTTTTTTTCTTCATTAATTTTTGTTGCAGCTTTTAAATTTTATATTTTGTTCATAAATACGGCATTAAAAATACTATATATTTCTTGAAATTTTTTGCAGAAAACCCTTTCCGATTCTTTATCTTGTTTAATAAACCTAAAAGGAGTTCTGCAGCGAAAGAAACATAAATATTGTTCAATAACACTCTGTTTTGTTTATTTTTTACTTAAAAATCTTTTTGCCAAAAAGCGTGTTTTTTTCTGCAGTAATTTTTTTACAGATTTTAAATTTTATAATTTGATCATAAAAAACGCCTTTAAAATGCTATATTTTTCTCTAATGCAATTTTTTGCAGAAATTAATTATTAATCTTGTTTAATACACCTAGAAAGGAATGCTACAGCGAAAGAAACAAAAAATTTTCAATAACGCTCTGAAGTGTTTTTTTTTTTTACTGAAAAATCTGTTTGAAAAAAAGCTTGTTATTTTCTCCATTAATTTTTCTTGCAGCTTTTAAATTTTATAATTTTATGATAAACAAAGCCTTTAAAATGTTATATTTTTCTCTATTTAATTTTTTGCAGAAATTAATTCATTAATCTGGTTTAATACACCTAGAAAGGAGCTCTACACTGAAAGAAACATGATTTGATGACAAACATGGTTTCAATTACACTTTTTTTCTTTTTTTCCGGAAAAATCTTTTTGCAAAAAAGCGTGTTTTTTTCTTCATTAATTTTTCTTGCAGCTATTAAATTTTATATTTTGATCATAAAAAACGTCTTTAAAATGCTATATTTATCTCTATTGAAAATTTTTAAAGAAAACCATTTCTAATGCATTAATATGGTTTAATAGACCCATAAAGGAGTTCTACAGCGAAAGAAACATCAAAATTGTTCAATAACACTCTAAAAATGTTTTTTTTTTTTTTTACTGAAAAATCTTTTTGCAAAAAAGCGTGTTTTTTTCTGCATTAATTTTTCCTGCAGCTTTTAAATTCTATAATTTGATCATAAAAAAACCCCTTAAAAATGCTATATTTATCTCTATGGAAATTTTTTGCAGAACACCCTTTCTAATTCATTAATCTTGTTGAATAGACCTAGAAAGGAGTTCTACAGCGAAGGAAACAAAAATGTTCAATAATACTCTGAAAATGTTTTTTTTTTTTTTTTTTTTTTTTTTTTACTGAAAAATCTTTTTAAAAAAAAGCGTGTTTTTTCTGCATTAATTTTTCTTGCAGCTTTTAAATTTTATATTTTGATCATAAATACGCCTTGAAAATGCTCTATATTTCTTGAAATTTTTTTGCAGAAAACCCTTTCCGATTCATTAATCTTGTTTAATAGACCTAGAAAGGAGTTGTACAGCGAAAGAAACAAAAATTGTTCAATAACACCCTGAAAATGTTTTTTTTTCCTCAAAAATCTTTTAGCAAAAAAAGCGTGTTTTTTTCTGCATTAATTTTTCTTGCAGCTTTTAAATTTTATAATTTTATCATAAAAGCGCCTTTAAAATTTTTTCTCTATAGAAATTTATTGCAGAAAATCCTTTCCAATTCATTAATCTTGTTTAATAGACCTAGAAAGGAGTTCTACAGCGAAAGAAACATAAAAACTGTTCAATAACACTCTAAAAATGTTTTTTTTTTTTTTTTTTTTTTTTTTTTTACTGAAAACATCTTTTTGAAAGAAAAGCGTGTTTTTTTCTGCATTAATTTTTCTTGCAGCTTGTAAATGTTATATTTTGATCATAAAAACGCCTTTAAAATGCTATATATTTCTTGAAATTTTTTGGAAAAAACCCTTTCTTATTCATTAATCTTGTTTAATATACCTAGAAAGGAATTCTACACCGAAAGACACAAAAATTGTTCAATAACGTGTTTTTTTCTTAATTTTTCTTGCTGCTTTTAAATTTTATATTTTGATCATTAAAATCGCCTTTAAAAGTGATATATTTTTCTGCGCGAAATTTTAGAAGATATCTCTTTGTATTTCATTTAACTTGTTTAATAGACCTAAAAAGGTATATAACACCTTTACATACATGAAAATTGATGACAATAAACTACGTGCTTTTTTTTCCTGAAAAATCTTTTTGGAAAAAAGCGTTTTTTTTCTTCATTAATTTTTCTTTCTGCTTTTAAATTTTATATTTTCATCATAAAAAACGCCTTTATAAATGCTATATTATTCTATGTGAAATTTTTTGTAGTAATCTCTTTGTTTTTCTATTATCTTTTTAATAGAGTTAGAATGGAATATTACACCGAAAGAAACATGAAAACTGATGACAATAAACTTGGTTTCAATCTCGCTCTCAAAAGCGTTTTTTTTTTTTTTTCCGGAAAATTCTTTTTGCAAAAAAGCGTGTTTTTTTCTTCATTAATTTTTCTTGCTGCTTTTAAATTTTATATTTTGATCATAAAAATCTCCTTTAAAAATGAAATATTTTTCTGCGCTAAATTTTTAGCAGATATTCCTTTGTTTTTCATTTAACTTGTTTATTAGACCTAGAAAGTAATATTACACCGAAAGATGCTTGAAAATTGATGACAAAATCATGGTTTTTTTCCCTGAAAAAACTTTTTTTGCAAAAAAGCTTGTTTTTTTCTTCATTAATTTTTCTTGCTGCTTTTAAATTTTATATTTTCATGATAAAAACGCCTTTAAAAATGCTATATTTTTCTCTATTGAAATTTTTTGCAGAAAACCCTTTCTAATTCATTAATCTTGTTTAATAGACCTAGAAAGGAGTTCAATGAACAATGGTTCTCTGAAATGTTTTTTTTTTTAACTGAAAAATCTTTTTGCAAAAAAGCGTGTTTTTTTCTGCATTAATTTTTCCTGCAGCATTTAAATTCTATAATTTGACCATAAAAACGGTTTAAAAATGCTATATTTATCTCTATTAAAATTATTGAAGAAAACCCTTTCTAATTCATTAATCTTGTTTAATACATCTAGAAAGGAGTTCTACAGCGAAAGAAACAAAAATTGTTCAATAACAGCCTGAAAATGGTTTATTATTTACTGGAAAATCTTGTTGCAAATAAAGCGTGTTTTTTCTGCATTAATTTTTCTTGCAGGTTTTAAATTTTATAATTTTATCATAAAACTCGCCTTTAAAATTTTTTCTCTATTGAATTTTTTTTGCAGAAAACCCTTTCGAATTCATTAATCTTTTTTAATAGACCTAGAAAGCAGTTCTACAGCGAAAGAATCGTAAAATATGTTATAACACTCTGAAAATGTTTTTTTTTTTTTTACCGAAATATCTTTTTGAAAAAAAGCGTGTTTTTTCTGCATTATTTTTGTTCCAGCCTTTAAATTTTATAATTTGATGATAAAAACGCCTTTAAAAATGCTATATTTTTCTCTATTGAAATATTTTGCAGAAGACCCTTTCTAATTAATACACTTAGAAAGGTGATTTACACCGAAAGAAACATGATTTGTGAAAATAAACATGGTTTCAATTACACTCATTTTTCATTTCTTCTGAAAAATCTTTTTAAAAAAACGCGTGTTTTTTTCTTCATCAATTTTTCTTGCAGCTTTTAAATTATATATTTTGATCATAAATACGCCTTTAAAAACGCTATATTTATCTCTATTGAAATTTTTTACAGAAACCCTTTCCGATTCAATAATCTTGTTTAATAGACCTAGAAAGGAGTTCTACAGCGAAAGAAAAAAAAATTCTTCAATAAAACTCTGAAAATGTTTTTTTTTTACTAAAAAATCTTTTTGCAGAAAAAGCGTGTTTTTTTCTGCATTAATTTTTCTTGCAGCTTTTGAATTTTATAATTTTATCATAAAAAACGCCTGTAAAATTTTTTCTCTATTGAAATTTTTTTTGCAGAAAACCCTTTCCAGTTCATTCATCTGGTTTAATAGACCTAGAAGGGAGTTCTAAAGCGAAAGAAACTAAAATTGTTCAATAACACCCTGAAAATGTTTTTTTTTTTTTTTTACTGAAAAATCTTTTTGGAATAAAAGAGTGTTTTTTTCTGCATTAATTTTTCTTGCAGCTTTTAAATTTTATACTTTGATCTAAAATACGCCTTTAAAAATGCTATATATTTCTTGAAATTTTTTTGCAGAAAACCCTTTCCGATTCAATAATCTTATTTAATAGACCTAGAAAGGAGTTCAGCAGCGAAAGGAACAAAAATTGTTCAATAACAGCCTGAAAATGGTTTATTATTTACTGGAAAATCTTGTTGCAAATAAAGCGTGTTTTTTCTTCATTAATTTTTCTCTCTGCTTTTAAATTTTATATTTTCATCATAAAAACGCATTTAAAAATATATTATTCTATGTGAAATTTTTTGTAGATCGCTTTGTTTTTCTATTATCTTTTTTAATAGACTTAAAATGGAATATTACACGGAAACAAACATAAAAACTGATTACAACAAACATCGTTTCAATCTCACTCTCAAAAGCGCTTTTTTTTTCCGGAAAAATCTTTTTGCAAAAAAGCGTGTTTTTTTCTTCATTAATTTTTCTTGCAGCTATTAAATTTTATATTTTGATCATAAAAAACGTCTTTAAAATGCTATATTTATCTCTATTGAAAATTTTTAAAGAAAACCATTTCTAATGCATTAATATGGTTTAATAGACCCATAAAGGAGTTCTACAGCGAAAGAAACATCAAAATTGTTCAATAACACTCTAAAAATGTTTTTTTTTTTTTTTACTGAAAAATCTTTTTGCAAAAAAGCGTGTTTTTTTTCTGCATTAATTTTTCCTGCAGCTTTTAAATTCTATAATTTGATCATAAAAAAACCCCTTAAAAATGCTATATTTATCTCTATGGAAATTTTTTGCAGAACACCCTTTCTAATTCATTAATCTTGTTGAATAGACCTAGAAAGGAGTTCTACAGCGAAGGAAACAAAAATGTTCAATAATACTCTGAAAATGGTTTTTTTTTTTTTTTTTTTTTTTTTTTTACTGAAAAATCTTTTTAAAAAAAAGCGTGTTTTTTCTGCATTAATTTTTCTTGCAGCTTTTAAATTTTATATTTTGATCATAAATACGCCTTGAAAATGCTCTATATTTCTTGAAATTTTTTTGCAGAAAACCCTTTCCGATTCATTAATCTTGTTTAATAGACCTAGAAAGGAGTTGTACAGCGAAAGAAACAAAAATTGTTCAATAACACCCTGAAAATGTTTTTTTTTCCTCAAAAATCTTTTAGCAAAAAAAGCGTGTTTTTTTCTGCATTAATTTTTCTTGCAGCTTTTAAATTTTATAATTTTATCATAAAAGCGCCTTTAAAATTTTTTCTCTATAGAAATTTATTGCAGAAAATCCTTTCCAATTCATTAATCTTGTTTAATAGACCTAGAAAGGAGTTCTACAGCGAAAGAAACATAAAAACTGTTCAATAACACTCTAAAAATGTTTTTTTTTTTTTTTTTTTTTTTTACTGAAAACATCTTTTTGAAAGAAAAGCGTGTTTTTTTCTGCATTAATTTTTCTTGCAGCTTGTAAATGTTATATTTTGATCATAAAAACGCCTTTAAAATGCTATATATTTCTTGAAATTTTTTGGAAAAAACCCTTTCTTATTCATTAATCTTGTTTAATATACCTAGAAAGGAATTCTACACCGAAAGACACAAAAATTGTTCAATAACGTGTTTTTTTCTTAATTTTTCTTGCTGCTTTTAAATTTTATATTTTGATCATTAAAATCGCCTTTAAAAGTGATATATTTTTCTGCGCGAAATTTTAGAAGATATCTCTTTGTATTTCATTTAACTTGTTTAATAGACCTAAAAAGGTATATAACACCTTTACATACATGAAAATTGATGACAATAAACTACGTGCTTTTTTTTCCTGAAAAATCTTTTTGGAAAAAAGCGTTTTTTTTCTTCATTAATTTTTCTTTCTGCTTTTAAATTTTATATTTTCATCATAAAAAACGCCTTTATAAATGCTATATTATTCTATGTGAAATTTTTTGTAGTAATCTCTTTGTTTTTCTATTATCTTTTTAATAGAGTTAGAATGGAATATTACACCGAAAGAAACATGAAAACTGATGACAATAAACTTGGTTTCAATCTCGCTCTCAAAAGCGTTTTTTTTTTTTTTCCGGAAAATTCTTTTTGCAAAAAAGCGTGTTTTTTTCTTCATTAATTTTTCTTGCTGCTTTTAAATTTTATATTTTGATCATAAAAATCTCCTTTAAAAATGAAATATTTTTCTGCGCTAAATTTTTAGCAGATATTCCTTTGTTTTTCATTTAACTTGTTTATTAGACCTAGAAAGTAATATTACACCGAAAGATGCTTGAAAATTGATGACAAAATCATGGTTTTTTTCCCTGAAAAAACTTTTTTTGCAAAAAAGCGTGTTTTTTTCTTCATTAATTTTTCTTGCTGCTTTTAAATTTTATATTTTCATGATAAAAACCGCCTTTAAAAATGCTATATTTTTCTCTATTGAAATTTTTTGCAGAAAACCCTTTCTAATTCATTAATCTTGTTTAATAGACCTAGAAAGGAGTTCAATGAACAATGGTTCTCTGAAATGTTTTTTTTTTTAACTGAAAAATCTTTTTGCAAAAAAGCGTGTTTTTTTCTGCATTAATTTTTCCTGCAGCATTTAAATTCTATAATTTGACCATAAAAACGGTTTAAAAATGCTATATTTATCTCTATTAAAATTATTGAAGAAAACCCTTTCTAATTCATTAATCTTGTTTAATACATCTAGAAAGGAGTTCTACAGCGAAAGAAACAAAAATTGTTCAATAACAGCCTGAAAATGGTTTATTATTTACTGGAAAATCTTGTTGCAAATAAAGCGTGTTTTTTCTGCATTAATTTTTCTTGCAGGTTTTAAATTTTATAATTTTATCATAAAACTCGCCTTTAAAATTTTTTCTCTATTGAATTTTTTTTTGCAGAAAACCCTTTCGAATTCATTAATCTAGTTTAATAGACCTAGAAAGCAGTTCTACAGCGAAAGAATCGTAAAATATGTTATAACACTCTGAAAATGTTTTTTTTTTTTTTACCGAAATATCTTTTTGAAAAAAAGCGTGTTTTTTCTGCATTATTTTTGTTCCAGCCTTTAAATTTTATAATTTGATGATAAAAACGCCTTTAAAAATGCTATATTTTTCTCTATTGAAATATTTTGCAGAAGACCCTTTCTAATTAATACACTTAGAAAGGTGATTTACACCGAAAGAAACATGATTTGTGAAAATAAACATGGTTTCAATTACACTCATTTTTCTTTTCTTCTGAAAAATCTTTTTAAAAAAACGCGTGTTTTTTTCTTCATCAATTATTCTTGCAGCTTTTAAATTATATATTTTGATCATAAATACGCCTTTAAAAACGCTATATTTATCTCTATTGAAATTTTTTACAGAAACCCTTTCCGATTCAATAATCTTGTTTAATAGACCTAGAAAGGAGTTCTACAGCGAAAGAAAAAAAAAAATTCTTCAATAAAACTCTGAAAATGTTTTTTTTTTACTGAAAAATCTTTTTGCAGAAAAAGCGTGTTTTTTTCTGCATTAATTTTTCTTGCAGCTTTTGAATTTTATAATTTTATCATAAAAAACGCCTTTAAAATTTTTTCTCTATTGAAATTTTTTTTGCAGAAAACCCTTTCCAGTTCATTCATCTGGTTTAATAGACCTAGAAGGGAGTTATAAAGCGAAAGAAACTAAAATTGTTCAATAACACCCTGAAAATGTTTTTTTTTTTTTTTTACTGAAAAATCTTTTTGGAATAAAAGAGTGTTTTTTTCTGCATTAATTTTTCTTGCAGCTTTTAAATTTTATACTTTGATCTAAAATACGCCTTTAAAAATGCTATATATTTCTTGAATTTTTTTTGCAGAAAACCCTTTCCGATTCAATAATCTTATTTAATAGACCTAGAAAGGAGTTCAGCAGCGAAAGGAACAAAAATTGTTCAATAACACTGAAAATGGTTTTTTTTTTTACTGAAAAATCTTTTTGAAAAAAAAGCTTGTTTTTTTTGCATTAATTTTTCTTGCAGCTTTTAAATTTTATAATTTGATCATAAAAACGGTTTAAAAATGCTATATTTAGCTCTATTAAAATTTTTGAAGAAAACCCTTTCTAATTCATTAATCTTGTTTAATACATCTAGAAAGGAGTTCTACAGCGAAAGAAACAAAAATTGTTCAATAACAGCCTGAAAATGGGTTATTATTTACTGGAAAATCTTGTTGCAAATAAAGCGTGTTTTTTCTGCATTAATTTTTCTTGCATTTTTAAATTTTATAATTATATCATAAAACTCGCGTTTAAAATTTTTTCTCTATTGAAATTTTTTTGCAGAAAACCCTTTCCAATTCATTAATCTAGTTTAATAGACCTAGAAAGGAGTTCTACAGCGAAAGAAACAAAAATTGTTCTTTAAAAGGCTGAAAATGGTTTATTATTTACTGAAAAATCTTTTTGCAAAAAAGCGTGTTTTTTTCTGCATTAATTTTTCTTGCAGCTTTTAAATTTTATTATTCTATCATAAAACTCGCCTTAAAATTTTTATTCTTTATTGAAATTTTTTGCAGAAAAGCCTTTCCAATTCATTAATCTAGTTTAATAGACCTAGAAAGCAGTTCTACAGCGAAAGAAACATACAAATATGTTATAACAATCTGAAAATGTTTTTTTTTACTGAAAAAATCTTTTTGAAAAAAAGCGTGTTTGTTTCTGCATGAAATTTTCTTGCAGCTTTAAAATTTTATATTTTGATCCTAAAAACGCCTTTAAAAATGCTATATATTTCTTGAAATTTTTGGCAGAAAACTATTTCTAATTCATAAATCTTGTTTAATAGACCTAGAAAATAATTCTACACCGAAAGAAACAAAAATTGTTCAATAACCTGTTTTTTTCTGCAGTAAATTTTCTTGCAGCTTTTAAATTTTATAATTTGATCATAAAAATGCTACTATATTTATCTCTATTGAAATTTTTGCACAAAACCCTTTCTAATTCATTAATCTTGTTTAATAGATCTAGAAAGGAGTTCTACAGCGAAAGAATTAAATATTATTCAATAACACCCTGAAAATGGTTTTTTTTACTGAAAAATCTTTTTGCAAAAAAAGCGTGTTTTTTCTGCATTAATATTTCTTGCAGCTTTTAAATTTTATAATTTTATCATAAAACTCGCCTTTAAAATGTTTTCTCTATTGAAATTTTTTGCACAAAAACCTTTCCAATTCGTTAATCTAGTTTAATAGACCTAGAAAGCTGTTCTACAGCGAAAGAAACATACAAATATGTTATAACACTCTGAAAAATGTTTTTTTTACTGATATATTGTTTGAAAAAAAAAGCGTGCTTTTTTCTGCATTATTTTTGTTCCAGCCTTTAAATTTTATAATTTGATGATAAAATCGCCTTTAAAAATGGTATATTTTTCTCTATTGAAATTTTTTGCAGAAAACCCTTTCTAATTAATACACTTAGAAAGGTGATTTACACCGAAAGAAACATGATTGGATGAAAATAAACATGGTTTCAATTACACTCATTTTTCTTTTTTCTGAAAAATCTTTTTGAAAAAACGCGTGTTTTTTCCTTCATCAATTTTTCTTGCAGCTTTTAAAGTATATATTTTGATCATAAATACGCCTTTAAAAACGCTATATTTATCTTTATTGGAATTTTTTGCATTAAACCCTTTCCGATTCAATAATCTTGTTTAATACACCTAGAAAGGCGTTCTAAAGCGAAAGAAACAAAAATTGTTCAATAACACCCTGAAAATGTTTTTTTACCTGAAAAATCTTTTTGGAATAAAAGCGTGATTTTTTCTGCATTAATTTTTCTTGCAGCTTTTAAATTTTATAATAAAAACGCCTTTAAAATTTTTTCTGTATTGAAATTGTTTGCAGAAAATTCCTTCCAATTCATTAATCTTGCTTGATAGATCTAGAAAGGAGTTCCACAGCGAAAAAAACATAAAAATTGTTCAATAACACCCTGAAAATGGTTTTTTTTTTACTGAAAAATCCTTTTGCGTAAAACGTGTTTTTTTCTGCATTAATTTTTCCTGCAGCTTTTAAATTCTATAATTTGATCATAAAAACGCCTTAAAGAAATGCTATATTTATCTCTATTGAATTTTTTTGCAGAAAACCCTTTCAAATTCATAAATCTTGTTTAATAGACCTTGAAAGGAGTTCTACAGCGAAAGAAACATAAAAGATGTCCAATAACACTCTAAAAATGGTTTTTATATTTACTGAAAAATCTTTTGCAAAAAGCGTGTTTTTTCTGCATTAATTTTTCCTGCAGTATTAAAATTCTATAATTTTATCATAATAAACGCCTTTAAAATTTTTCTCTTATTGAAATTTTTTGCAGTAAACCCTTTCCATTTCATTAATCTTGTTTAATAGACCTAGAAAGGAGTTCTACAGCGAAGGAAACAAAAATTGTTGAATAACAGCCTGAAAATTGTTTTTTTTTTTACTGAAAAATCGTTTTTGAATAAAATCGTGTTTTTTTCTGCATTAATTTTTCTTGCAGCTTTTAAATTTTATAATTTTATAATAAAAACGGCTTTAACATTTATTCTGTATTGAAATTATATGCAGAAAAACCCTTCCAATTCATTAATCTTGTTTAATAGACCTAGAAAGGAGTTCCACAACGAAAGAAACATAAAAATTGTTCAATAACACTCTGAAAATGGTTTTTTTTACTGAAAAAATCTTTTTGCAAAAAAGCGTTTTTTTTTCTGCTATAATTTTTCTTGCTGCTTTTAAATTTAATATTTTGATCATTAAAATCGCCTTTGAAAATGATATATTTTTCTGCGCGAATTTTTAGAAAATATCTCTTTGTATTTCATTTAACTTGTTTAATAGACCTAAAAAGGTATATAACACCTTTAGATACATGAAAATTGATGACGAAAAACTTCGTGTTTTTTTCCTGAAAAATCTTTTTGAAAAAAGCGTGTTTATTTCTTCATTAATTTTTCTTTCAGATTTTAAATTTTATATTTTCATGATAAAAACGGCTTTTAAAATGCTATATTATTCTATGTGAAATTTTTTGTATAAATGTCTTTTTTTCTATTATCTTTTGTAATAGACTTAGAATGGAATATTACACCGAAAGAAACATGAAAACTTATTAAAACAAACATAGTTTCAATCTCACTCTCAAAGGCGATTTTTTTTCCGGAAAAATCTTTTTGAAAAAAAGCGTATTTTTTTCTTTATTAATTTTTCTTGCAGCTTTTAAATTTTATATTTTGATCATAAAAAACCTCTTTAAAAATGCTATATTGATCTCTATTGAAATTTTTTGGAGAAAACAGTTTCTAATTCATTAATATTATTTAATAGACCTAGAAAGTAGTTCTACAGCGAAAGAAACATCAAAATTGGTCAATAACACTCTGAAAACGTTTTTTTTTACTGAAAAATCTTTTTGAAAAAAAACTTGTTTTTTTGCATTAATTTTTCTTGCAGCTTTTAAATTTTATCATAAAAACGGTTTAAAAATGCTATATTTAGCTCTATTAAAATTTTTGAAGAAAACCCTTTCTAATTCATTAATCTTGTTTAATACATCTAGAAAGGAGTTCTACAGCGAAAGAAACAAAAATTGTTCAATAACAGCCTGAAAATGGTGTATTATTTACTGGAAAATCTTGTTGCAAATAAAGCGTGTTTTTTCTGCATTAATTTTTCTTGCATTTTTAAATTTTTTAATTTTATCATAACACTCGCGTTTAAAATTTTTTCTCTATTGAATTTTTTTTGCAAAAAACCCTTTCCAATTCATTAATCTAGTTTAATAGACCTAGAAAGGAGTTCTACAGCCAAAGAAAGAAAAAATGTCATAAACCCTCTGAAAAGTTTTTTTTTTTTTACTGAAAAATCTTTTTGAAAAAAAGCGTGTTTTTTTCTGTATTAATTTTTCTTGCAGCTTTTATATTTTTTATTTTGATCATAAATACGCCTTCAAAAATGCTATATATTTCTTGAAATTTTTTGCAGAAAACCCTTTCCGATTCATTAATCTTGTTTAATAGACCTAGAAAGAAGTTCTGCAGCGAAAGAAGCATAAAAATTGTTTAATAACACTCTGTTTTGGTTTTTTTTTACTGAAAAATCTTTTTGAAAAAAAGCGTTTTATTTTGTGCATTAATTTTTCTTGCAGCTTTTAAATTTTATAATTTGATCATAAACAATGCCTTTAAAAATGCTATATTTTTCTCTATTGAAATTTTTTGCAGAAATTAATTCATTAATCTTGTTTAATACACCTAGAAAGGAGTTCTACAGCGAAAGAAAGAAAAATTGTTCAATAACGCTCTGAAATTGTTTTTTTTTAATGAAAAATCTTTTAGCAAAAAAGCGTGTTTTTTTATGCAGTAATTTTTCTTACAGCTTTTAAATTTTATAATTTGATCATAAAAACGCCTTTAAAAATTATATATTTTTCTTGATTGATATTTTTTGCGGAAATTAATTCATTAATCTGGTTTAATACACCTAGAAAGGAGTTCTACAGCAAAAAAAAAAATAACACTCTGAAATGGTTTTTTTTACTAAAATTCTTTTTGCAAAAAAGCGTGTTTTTTCCGGAAGGAATTTTTTTGCAGCTTTTAAATTTTATAATTTGGTCATAAAAAACCCTTTTAAAATGCTATATTTTTCTCTAGCGAAATTTTTTGCCGAAAACTCTTTCTAATTCATTAATCTTTTTTGATACACATAGAAGAGAGTTTTACACCTAAAAGAAACATGATTTGATGATAAACATGGTTTCAATTACACTCTTTTTCCTTTTTTTCTGAAAAAAACTTTTTGTATAAAAGCTTGTTTTTTTCTTCATTAATTTATCTTGCAGCTTTTTAATTTTATAATTTTATCATAAAAAACGCCTTTAAAATGACATATATTTCTCTATCGAAATTTTTTGCATAAAACCCTTTCCGATTCATTAATCTTGTTTAACAAACCTAGAAAGCAAATCTGCAGCGCAAGAAGCATAAAAATTGTTCAATAACACTCTGAAATGGTTTTTTTTACTTAAAAATCTCTTTGCAAAAAAGCGTGTTTTTTCTGCAGTAATTTTTCTTACAGTTTTAAATTTTATAATTTGATCATAAAAAACGGCTTTAAAAATGCTATGCTTTTCTCTATCGAAATATTTTGAAGAAAACCCTTTCTAATTCATTAATCTGGTTTAATGCACCTAAAAAGGAGTACTACACCGAAAGAAACATGATTTGATGACAAACATGGTTTCAATTACAATATATTTTCTTTTTTTCTGAAATTTTTTTTGCAAAAAGCGTGTTTTTTCTTCATTAATTTTTCTTGCAGTTTTAAATTTTATAATTTGATCATAAAAAACGCCTTTAAAAATGCTATATTTTTCTCTATTTAAATTTTTTGCAGAAATTAATTCATTAAGCCTGTTAAATACACCTAGAAAGGAGTTCTACAGCGGAAATACATAAAAGTAACACTCTGAAAGGTTTTTTTTTCCAAAAAATCTTTTTGCAAAAAAGCGTGTTTTTTGCAGTTTTTTTGCAGCTTTTAAATTTTATGATTTGATCATAGTAAACCCCTTTTGAAATGCTATATTTTTCTCTATCGAAATTTTTTGCAGAAAACCCTTTCTAATTGATTAATCTTGTTTAATATACCTAGAAATGAGTTTTACACCAAAAGATATATGATTTAATGACAAACAGGGTTTTAATTAGTCTTTTTTCTTTTTATCTGACAAATACTTTGCAAAAAGCCCTGTTTGTTTCTTCGTTAATTTTTCTTGCAGCTTTTAAATTTTATATTTTGTTCATAAATACACCTTGAAAAATGCTATATATTTCTTGAAATTTTTTGCAGCAAACACTTTCCTATTCATTAATCTTGTTTAATAGACCTAAAAGGAGTTCTGCAGCGAAAGGAACATAAAAATGTTCAATAACACTCTGTTTTGGTTTTTTTTACTTAAAAATCTTTTTGCCAAAAGGCGTTTTTTTCTGCAGTAATTTTTCTTACAGTTTTTAAATTTTATAATTTGATCATAAAAAACGCCTTTCAAACCTATATTTTTCTCTAATGCAATTTTTTGCAGAAATTAATTATTAATCTTGTTTAATAGTTTAATACACCTAGAAAGGAGTCCTACAGCGAAGGAAACAAAAAATGTTCAATAACGCTCTGAAATGTTTTTTTTTTTTTTTTTTTTTTTTAACTGAAAAATCTGTTTGAAAAAAAGCGTGTTATTTTCTGCATAAACCTTTCTTGCAGCTTTTCAATTTTATAATTTTATCATAAACAAAGCCTTTAAAAATGTTATATTTTTCTCTATTTAATTTTTTGCAGAAATTAATTCATTAATCTGGTTTAATACACCTAGAAAGGAGCTCTACACTGAAAGAAACATGATTTGATGACAAACATGGTTTCAATTACCCTTTTTTTCTTTATTCTGTAAGATCTTTTTGCAAAAAAGCGTGTTTTTTTCTTCATGAATTTTTCTTGCACCTTTTAAATTTCATATTTTGATCATAAATACGGCTTTAAAAATGTTATATATTTCTTGAAATTTTGCACAGAAACCTTTCCGATTCATTAATCTTGTTTAATAGACCTAGAAAGGAATTCTGCAGAGAAAGAAACATAAAAATTCTTCTATAACATCTGAAATGGATTTTTTTTAACTTAAAAATCTTTTAAGCAAAAAAGCGTGTTTTTTCTGCAGTAATTTTTCTTACAGCTTTTAAATTTTATATATTGATCATAAAAAACGCCTTTAAAAATTCTATATTTTTCTCTATTGAAATTTTTTGCTATAATTAATTCATTATACTTGTTAATTACACCTAGAAAGCAGTTCTATAGCAATAAAACATAAAAATAACACTCTGAAATGTTTTTTTTTACTAAAATTCTTTTTGCAAAAAAGCGTGTTTTTTCCTGAAATAATTTTTTTGCAGCTTTTAAATTTTATAATTTGATCATAAAAAAGGCTTTTAAAATGCTATATTTTTCTCTAGCGAAATTTTTTGCAGAAAACCCTTTCTAATTCATTAATCTTGTTTGATACACATAGAAAGGAGTTTTACACCGAAATAAAACATAATTTGATGACAAACATGGTTTCAATTACACTCTTTTTCTTTTTTTCTGAAAAAACTTTTTGCATAAAAGCGTGTTTTTTTCTTCATTAATTTATCTTGCAGCTTTTAAATTTTATAATTTTATCATAAAAAACGCCTTTGAAAATGACATATATATATATCCTTATCGAAATTTTTTGCACAAAACCCTTTATAATTTATTAATCTTGTTTAATACACCTAGAAAGGAGTTTTACACCGAAAGAAACATGATATGGTGACAAACATGTTTTCAATTACATTCTTTTTTTTTTTCTGAAAAATATTTTTGCATAAAAGCGTGTTTTTTTCTTCATTAATTTTTCTTGCAGCTTTTAAATTTTATATTTTGATCATAAATACACCTTTAAAAATGCTATATTTTTCTCTATTGAAAATTTTTGCAGAAATTAATTCATTAATAGACCTAAAAGGAGTTCAGCAGCGAGAGAAACATAAAAATTGTTACTAACACTCGGAAATAGTTTTTTTTTTTACTTAAAAATCTTTTTGCAAATAGCGTGTTTTTTGCAGTGATTTTACTTACAGCTTTTAAATTTTATAATTTGATCATAAAAAACGCATTTAAAAATGCAATATTTTTCTGTATTAATTTTTTTTTTCAGAAAACGATTTCTAATTCATTAATCTTGTTTAATACACCTAGAAAGGAGTGCTACAGCGAAAGAAACAAAAAATGTTCAATAACGCTCTGAAATGTATTTTTTTAATGAAAAATATTTTTGAAAAAAAGCGTGTTATTTTCTGCATTAATTTTTCTTGCAGATTTTAAATTGTATAATTTGATCATAAACAACGCCTTTAGAAATGCTATATTTTTCTCTATTGAAATTTTTTGCAGAAATTAATTCATTAATCTTGTTAAATACACCTAGAAAAGGAGGTCTAATGCGATAAAAACAAAAAATATTTCTCTGAAAGGGGTTTTTTTTACTAAAAAATCTTTTTGCAAAAAAGCGTGTTTTTTTTTTTCTTCAATAATTTTTTTTGTAGCTTTTTAATTTTATATTTTGATCATAAATAATCCTTTAAAAATGCTATATATTTCTTGAAATTATTTGTAGAAAACCCTTTCCGATTCATTAATCTTGTTTAATACACCTAGAAAGGAGTTTTACACCGAAAGAAACATAATTTCAAGACAATAATGGTTTCAATTACACTCTTTTTTCTTTTTTTACTTAAAAATCTCTTTGCAAAAAAGCGTGTTTTTTCTGCAGTAATTTTTCTTACAGTTTTAAATTTTATAATTTGATCATAAAAACGGCTTTAAAAATGCTATGCTTTTCTCTATCGAAATTTTTTGAAGAAAACCCTTTCTAATTCATTAATCTGGTTTAATGCACCTAAAAAGGAGTTTTACACCGAAAGAAACATGATTTGATGACAAACATGGTCTCCATTACACTGTTTTTTCTTTTTTTCCTGAAAAATCTTTTTGCAAAAAGGCGTGTTTTTTTCTTCATTAATTTTTCTTGCAGCTTTTAAATTTTATATTTTGATCATAAAAAACGCCTTTAAAAATGCTGTATTATTCCATATCGAAATTTTGCAGAAATTAATTCATTAATCTTGTTTAATACACTTAGAAAGAGCTCTACAGCGAAAGAAACATAAAAATTGTTCAATAACACTCTGAAATGTTTTTTTTTAATTTAAAAATCTTTTTGCAATAAGAGTGTTTTTTTCTGTATTAATTTTTCATGCAGCTTTTATATTTTATAATTTGATCATAAAAAACGCCTTTAAAAATGCTACATTTTTCTCTAGCGAAATTTTTTGCCGAAATCTCTTTCAAATTCATTAATCTTGTTTAATATACCTAGAAAGGAGTTTTACACTGAAAGAAACATGATTTGATGAAAAGCATGGTTTCAATTACACTTTTTTCTTTTTTTCTGAAAAAATCTTTTTGAAAAAAAGCGTGTTTTTTTCATTAATCTTTCTTGCAGCTTTTAAATTTTATATGTTGATCATAAATACGCCTTTAAAAATGCTATATATTTCTTGAAATTTTTTGCAGAAAACTCTTTCCGAATCATGATCTTATTTAATAGACCTAGAAAGGAGTTCTGGAGCGAAAGAAACATAAAAATTGTTTAATAACATTAAAAATGATTTTTTTACTGAAAAATCCTTTGGAAATAAAGCGTTTTTTTCTGCATTAATTTTCCTTACAGCTTTTAAATTTTATAATCTGATCATAAAAAACACCTGTAAAAATGGTATATTTTTCTCTATCGAAATTTTTTAAAGAAAACGCTTTCTAATTCATTAATCTTGTTTAATACACCTAGAAAGGAGTTTTGCAGCGAAAGAAACATAAAATTATTCAATAACACTCTCAAAAGGTTTTTTGTAAGTTAAAAATCTTTTTGCAATAAGCGTGTTTTTTTCTGTATCAATTTTTTTGCAGCTTTTAAGTTTTATGAATTGATCATAAAAAACGCTTTTAAAATGCTATATTTTTCTCTAGCGAAATTTTTTGCCGAAAACTCTTTCTAATTCATTAATCTTGTTTGATACACATAGAAGGGAGTTTTACACCGAAAGAAACATGATTTGATGACAAACATGGTTTTAATTACACTCTTTTTTCTTTTTTTCTGAAAAAAACTTTTTGTATAAAGAGGGTTTTTTTCTTCATGAATTTATCTTGCAGCTTTTAAATTTTATAATTTTATCATACAAAACGGCTTTAAAAATGACATATATTTCTCTCTCGAAATTTTTTGCAGAAAACCCTTTCCGATTCATTAATATTGTTGAACAAACCTAGAAAGGAAATCTGCAGCGAAAGGAGCATAAAAATTGTTCAATAACACTCTGAAATGGTTTTTATTTTAACTTACAAAAACTCTTTGCAAAAAATCGTGTTTTTTCTGCAGTAATTTTTCTTACAGCTTTTAAATTTTATAATTTGATCATAAACAACCCCTTTAAAATGCTATATTTTTCTCTATTGACATTTTTTGCAGAAAACCCTTTCCAATTCATTAATCTTGTTTAATACACCTAGAAATGAGTTTTACACCGAAAAAATATGATTTTATGACAAACATGATTTCAAATATACTCTTTTTCTTTTTATGTGAAAAATCCTTTGGAAAAAGCGTGTTTTTTTCTTCAATAATTTTTCGTGAAGCTTTTAAATTTTATATTTTGATCATAAATACGCCTTTAAAAATGGTATATATTTCTTGAAATTTTTTGCAGAAAATTCTTTCCGATTCATTAATTTTATTTAATACACCTAAAAAGGAGTTCTGGAGCAAAAGAAACATAAAAATTAAATAATAACTTTGAAAAAATTTTTTTTTACTAAAAAATCTTTTTGAAAAAAACGTGCTTTTTTCTGCATTAATTTCTGCATTATTTTTTTTTTGCAGCTTTTAATTTTATAATTCTATCATAGAAAACGCCTTTAAAAATGTTATATTTTTCTCTATCGAAATTTTTTGCAGAAAACGCTTTCTAATTGATTAATCTTGTTTAATACACCTAGAAAGGAGTTTTACACCGAAAGATATATGATTTAATGACAAACAGGGTTTTAATTATAGTCTTTTTTCTTTTTATCTGACAAATACTGTGCAAAAAGGCGTGTTTTTTTCTTCATTAATTTTTGTTGCAGCTTTTAAATTTTATATTTTGTTCATAAATACGGCATTAAAAATACTATATATTTCTTGAAATTTTTTGCAGAAAACCCTTTCCGATTCTTTATCTTGTTTAATAAACCTAAAAGGAGTTCTGCAGCGAAAGAAACATAAATATTGTTCAATAACACTCTGTTTTGTTTATTTTTTACTTAAAAATCTTTTTGCCAAAAAGCGTGTTTTTTTCTGCAGTAATTTTTTTACAGATTTTAAATTTTATAATTTGATCATAAAAAACGCCTTTAAAATGCTATATTTTTCTCTAATGCAATTTTTTGCAGAAATTAATTATTAATCTTGTTTAATACACCTAGAAAGGAATGCTACAGCGAAAGAAACAAAAAATTTTCAATAACGCTCTGAAGTGTTTTTTTTTTTTACTGAAAAATCTGTTTGAAAAAAAGCTTGTTATTTTCTCCATTAATTTTTCTTGCAGCTTTTAAATTTTATAATTTTATGATAAACAAAGCCTTTAAAATGTTATATTTTTCTCTATTTAATTTTTTGCAGAAATTAATTCATTAATCTGGTTTAATACACCTAGAAAGGAGCTCTACACTGAAAGAAACATGATTTGATGACAAACATGGTTTCAATTACACTTTTTTTCTTTTTTTCTGAAAAATCTTTTTGCAAAAAAGCGTGTTTTTTTCTTCATAAATTTTTCTTGCAGCTTTTAAATTTTATATTTTTATCATAAATACGCCTTTAAAAATGTTATATATTTCTTGAAATTTTGCACAAACCCTTTCCGATTCATTAATCTTGTTTAATAGACCTAGAAAGAGTTCTGCAGCGAAAGAAACATAAAAATTCTTCAATAACACTCTGAAATGGATTTTTTTTAGCTTAAAAGTCTTTTAAGCAAAAAAACGTGTTTTTTTCTGCAGTAATTTTTCTTACAGCTTTTAAATTTTATAATTTGATCATAAAAAACTCCTTTAAAATGCTATATTTTTCTCTATTGAAATTTTTTGCAGAAATTAATTCATTAATCTTGTTTAATATACCTAGGAAGGAGTTCTACAGCGAAAGAAACATAAAAATTTTTCAATTACGCTCCGAATTTTTTTTTTTTTTACTGAAAAACCTTTTTGCAAAATAGCGTGTTAGTTTCTGCATTAATTTTACTTGCAGTTTTTAAATTTTGTAATTTGATCATAAACAACGCCTTTAAAAAGCTATATTTTTCTCTATTTTAATTTTAGGCAGAAAGCCCTTTCCAATTCATTAATCTTGTTTAATACACCTAGAAAGGAGTTTTACACCGAAAGAAATATGATTTGATAACAAAAATGGTTTTAATTACACTCTTTTGTCTTTTTTTCTGAAAAATACTTTGCAAAAAAGATGTTTTTTTGCAGTTTTTTTGCAGCTTTAAAATTTTATAATTTAATCATAAAAAACCGCTTTTAAAGTGCTATATTTTTCTCTATCGAAATTTTTTGCAGAAAACCCTTTCTAATTGTTCAATAACACTCAGAAAATGTTTTTTTTTGCTGAAAAATCTTTTTAAAAAAACCGTGTTTTTTTCATTATTAATTTTTTTGCAGCTTTTAAATTTTATATTTTGATTATAAATACGGCTTTAAAAATGCTATATATTTCTTGAAATATTTTTCAGAAAACCCTTTCTACTTCATTAATCTTATTTATTACACATAGAAAGAAGTTCTACAGCGAAAGAAACATAAAAACTGTTCAATAACGTTCTGAAATGTTTTTTTTTACTGAATAATCTTTAATAAAAAGGCGTGTTTTTCCTGCATTAATTTTTCGTGCAGCTTTTAAATTTTATAATTTGATCATAAAAAACGCTTTAAAATTGATATTTTTTTCTGCGTGTACTTTTAGAAGATATCTGTTTTTTTTCATTTAAATTGTTTAATAGACCTAAAACGGTATATAACACTTTAGATACATTAAAATTAATGACAATAAACTTCGTTTTTTTTTCCTAAAAAATCTTTTTGGAACATAGCGTGTTTTTTTTCATTTTTATTTTGCTTTCTGCTTTTAAATTTTATATTTTCATCATAAAAACGTTATTTAAAATTGTTATATTTATCTCTATTGAATTTTTTTGCAGAAAACCCTGTATAATTCAGTTCAATAACACGCTGAAAATGTTTTTTTGGTTTATTGAAAAACATTTAGGAAATAAAGCGTGTTTTTTCTGCGTTAGTTTTTCTTGCAGCCTTTTAATTTTATAATTTGATCATAAAAAGGCCTTTAAAAATGTAATACTTTTCTCTATTGAAATATTTTGCAGAAATTAATTCATTAATCTTGTTTAATACACCTAGAAAGGAGTTTTACACCGAAAGAAACATGATTTGATGACAAACATGGTTTCAATTACACTCTTTTTTTTCTGAAAAATCTTTTTGCAAAAAAACGTGATTTTTTCTGCATTAATTTTTCTTGCAGTTTTTAAATTTTATAATTTGATAATAAAAAACGACTTTAAAATTGCTATACATTTCTCTATTGAAATTTTTTGCAGAAATTAATTCATTAATCTTGTTTAAGACACCGAGAAAGGAGTTCTACAGCGAAAGGAACAAAAATTGTTCAATAACATTCTGAAATGGTGTTTTTTTACTGAAAAATCGTTTTGCCAAAAAGCGTGTTTTTTTTCTGAAGTCATTTTTTCCAGCTTGTAAATTTTATAATTTGATCATAAAACGCCTTTAAAATGCTATATTTCTCTCTATCGAAATTTTTGCAAAAAACCCTTTCTAATTCATTAATCTGGTTTAATACACCTAGAAAGGAGTTCTAAAGCGAAAGAAAGAAAAAATAGTTGAATATCATTCTGAAATGGTTTTTATTTTACTGAAAAACCTTTTTGCAAAAAATCGTGTTTTTTTTCATTAATTTATCTTGCTGCTTTTAAATTTTATAATCTGATCATAAAAATAAAACGCCTTAAAAATGAAATAATTTTCTCTATTGAAAATTTTTGCAGAAAACCCTTTCTAATTCATTAATCTTATTTAATACACATAGAAAGAAGTTCTACAGCGAAAGAAAAAAAAAATGGTAAGTAACGCTCTGTAAGGGGTTTTTTTTTGTTACTGAAAAATCTTTCTGAAAAAAAGGGTGTTTCTTTCTAGATAAATTTTTCTTGCAGCTTTAAATTTTATAAATCGATCATAAAAAAACGCCTTTAAAAATGCTAAATTTTTCTCTATTGAAATTTTTTGCAGAATTCCCTTTCTAATTCATTAATCTTATTTAATACACATATAAAGAAGTTCTCAGCGAACGAAACATAAACATTGTTAATAACGCTCTGAAAAGTTTTTTTTTTACTGAATAATCTTTTTGAAAAAAACCGTGTTTTTTGTGCATAAATATTACTTACAGCTTTAAAATTTTATTATTTTATCATAAAAACGCCTTAAAAGTGCTATATTTTCTCTATTGAAATTTTTTGCAGAAAACTATAATTCATTAATCTGGTCTAATACACCTAGAAAGGAGTTCTAAAGCGAAAGAAAATAAAAACAGTTCAATATCACTCTGAATTTTTTTTTTACTGAAAAACCTTTTTGCAAAAATCGTGTTTTTTACATTAAATTATCTTGCCGCTTATAAATTTTATAATTTGATCATAAAAAACGCCTTAAAATTGATATATTTTTTTGCGCGAACTTTTAAAAGATATCTGTTTGTTTTCATTTAAATTGTTTAATAGACCTAAAACGGTATATAACACCTTTAGATACATTAAAATTAATGAGAATAAACTTCGTGGTTTTTTTTCCTAAAAATTCTTTTTGCAACATAGCGTGTTTTTTTCTTCATTTATTTTATTTTCTGCTTTTAAATTTTATATTTTCATCATAAAAACCTGTTTAAAAATGTTATATTTATCCCTATTGAAATTTTTTGCAGAAAACCCTTTATAATTCAGTTCAATAACACGCTGAAAATGTTTTTTGTTTGACTGAAAAACATTTTTGAAAAATAGCATGGTTTTTTCTGCATTAATTTTTCTTGCAGCTTTTTAATTTTATAATTGGATCATAAAAACGCCTTTAAAACTGTAATACTTTTCCCTATCGAAATTTTTTGCAGAAAACCCTTTCCAATTCATTAATCTTGTTTAATACACCTAGAAAGCAGTTTTACACCGAAAGAAACATGATTTGATGACAAACATGGTTTCGATTACAATTTTTTTTCTTTTTTTCTGAAAAATCTTTTTGCAAAAAAGCGTGTTTCTTTCTTAATTAATTTTTCTTGCAGCTTTTAAAATTTATATTTTGATCATAAATACCCCTTACAAATGCTATAAATTATTTGCAGTAAACCCTTTCCGATTTATTAATCTTGTTTAATAGACCTGCAGCGAGTTCTTCAGCGAAGGAAACATAAAAATTGTTGCATAAAACTCAGAAATGGTTTTTTTTTTCACTAAAAATCTTTTTGAAAAAAAGCGGGTTTTTTTTTCTGCATTGATTTTTCTTGCAGCTTTTAAATTTTATAATTTGATCATAAAAACGCCTTAAAATGCTATATTTTTCTATATTGGAAATTTTTGCAATTTAATTCATTAATCTTGTTTAATACACCTAGAATGGAGTTCTACAGCTAAAAAAGCATAAAAATAACACTCTGAAAGTTTTTGTTTACTAAAAAACCTTTTTGGAAAAAAGCGTGTTTTTTTGCAGTTTTTTTGCAGCTTTTAAATTTTTATAATTTGATCATAAAAAACCCCTTTTAAAATGTTATATTTTTCTCTATCGAAATTTTTTGCAGAAAACCCTTTTTTAATCGATTAATCTTGTTTAATACACCTAGAAAGGAGTTTTACACCGAATGAAATATGATTTGAAGACAAACATGGTTTTAATTACACTCTTTTTTTTCTGCAAAATACTTTGCAAAAAAGCGCGTTTTTTTCTTCATTAATTTTTTTGCAGCTTTTAAATTTTATAATTTGATCATAAACAATGCTTATAAAAATGCTATATTTTTTTCTTTTGAAATTTTTTGCACAAATTAATTAATTAATCTTATTTAATACACCTAGAAAGGAGTTCTACAGCGAAAGAAACATAAAAATTGTTCAATAACGCTCTGAAATAGTTTTTTTTTTTACTGAAAAATCTTTTTGAAAAAAAGCGTGTTATTTTCTGCATTAATTGTTCCTGCAGCTTTTAAATTTTATACTTTGATCATAAACAACGCCTTTAAAAATGCTATATCTTTCTCTATTAAAATTTTTTGCAGAAATTAATTCATTAATCTTGTTAAATACACCTAGACAGGGGTTCTAAAGCGAAAAAAATATAAAAATAATTCTCTGAAAGTGTTTTTTTTTTACTAAAAATCTTTTTGCAAAAGAGCGTGTTTTTTTCTTCAATAATTTTTCTTGTAGCTTTTTAATTTTATATTTTGATCATAAATACGCATTTAAAAATGCTATATATTTCTTGAAATTATTTGCAGAAAACCCTTTCCGATTCAATAATCTTGTTTACTAGACCTAGAAAGGAGTTCTGAAGCGAAAGAAACATAAAAATTGTTGAATAACACTCTGTAATGATTGCTTTTTTACTTAAAATTTTTTTGCAAAAAAGCGTGTTTTTTCTGCAGTAATTTTTCTTACAGTTTTTAAATTTTATATTTTGATCATAAAAAACGCCTTTAAAAAGCTATATTTTTCTCTATTTTAATTTTTTGCAGAAAGCCCTTTCCAATTCATTAATCTTGTTTAATGCATTTAGAAATGAGTTTTACACCGAAAGAAATATGATTTGATGACAAACATGGTTTCAAATACACTCTTTTTTCTTTTTTTCTGAAAAATCTTTTGCAAAAAAGCGTGTTTTTTTCTTTATTAATTTTTCTTGTAGCTTTTAAGTATTATATATCAATCAAAAATACGCCTTTAAAAATGCTATATATTTCTTGAAATTTTGTAGAAAACCCTTTCCGATTCATTAATCTTGTTTAATAGACCTAGAAAGAGTTCTGCAGTTCCCTTCCGAGCTTGTTATTTTCTCCATTAATTTTTCTTGCAGCTTTTAAATTTTATAATTTTATGATAAACAAAGCCTTTAAAATGTTATATTTTTCTCTATTTAATTTTTTGCAGAAATTAATTCATTAATCTGGTTTAATACACCTAGAAAGGAGCTCTACACTGAAAGAAACATGATTTGATGACAAACATGGTTTCAATTACACTTTTTTTCTTTTTTTCTGAAAAATCTTTTTGCAAAAAAGCGTGTTTTTTTCTTCATAAATTTTTCTTGCAGCTTTTAAATTTTATATTTTTATCATAAATACGCCTTTAAAAATGTTATATATTTCTTGAAATTTTGCACAAACCCTTTCCGATTCATTAATCTTGTTTAATAGACCTAGAAAGAGTTCTGCAGCGAAAGAAACATAAAAATTCTTCAATAACACTCTGAAATGGATTTTTTTTAGCTTAAAAGTCTTTTAAGCAAAAAAACGTGTTTTTTTCTGCAGTAATTTTTCTTACAGCTTTTAAATTTTATAATTTGATCATAAAAAACTCCTTTAAAATGCTATATTTTTCTCTATTGAAATTTTTTGCAGAAATTAATTCATTAATCTTGTTTAATATACCTAGGAAGGAGTTCTACAGCGAAAGAAACATAAAAATTTTTCAATTACGCTCCGAATTTTTTTTTTTTTTACTGAAAAACCTTTTTGCAAAATAGCGTGTTAGTTTCTGCATTAATTTTACTTGCAGTTTTTAAATTTTGTAATTTGATCATAAACAACGCCTTTAAAAAGCTATATTTTTCTCTATTTTAATTTTAGGCAGAAAGCCCTTTCCAATTCATTAATCTTGTTTAATACACCTAGAAAGGAGTTTTACACCGAAAGAAATATGATTTGATAACAAAAATGGTTTTAATTACACTCTTTTGTCTTTTTTTCTGAAAAATACTTTGCAAAAAAGATGTTTTTTTGCAGTTTTTTTGCAGCTTTAAAATTTTATAATTTAATCATAAAAAACCGCTTTTAAAGTGCTATATTTTTCTCTATCGAAATTTTTTGCAGAAAACCCTTTCTAATTGTTCAATAACACTCAGAAAATGTTTTTTTTTGCTGAAAAATCTTTTTAAAAAAACCGTGTTTTTTTCATTATTAATTTTTTTGCAGCTTTTAAATTTTATATTTTGATTATAAATACGGCTTTAAAAATGCTATATATTTCTTGAAATATTTTTCAGAAAACCCTTTCTACTTCATTAATCTTATTTATTACACATAGAAAGAAGTTCTACAGCGAAAGAAACATAAAAACTGTTCAATAACGTTCTGAAATGTTTTTTTTTACTGAATAATCTTTAATAAAAAGGCGTGTTTTTCCTGCATTAATTTTTCGTGCAGCTTTTAAATTTTATAATTTGATCATAAAAAACGCTTTAAAATTGATATTTTTTTCTGCGTGTACTTTTAGAAGATATCTGTTTTTTTTCATTTAAATTGTTTAATAGACCTAAAACGGTATATAACACTTTAGATACATTAAAATTAATGACAATAAACTTCGTTTTTTTTTCCTAAAAAATCTTTTTGGAACATAGCGTGTTTTTTTTCATTTTTATTTTGCTTTCTGCTTTTAAATTTTATATTTTCATCATAAAAACGTTATTTAAAATTGTTATATTTATCTCTATTGAATTTTTTTGCAGAAAACCCTGTATAATTCAGTTCAATAACACGCTGAAAATGTTTTTTTGGTTTATTGAAAAACATTTAGGAAATAAAGCGTGTTTTTTCTGCGTTAGTTTTTCTTGCAGCCTTTTAATTTTATAATTTGATCATAAAAAGGCCTTTAAAAATGTAATACTTTTCTCTATTGAAATATTTTGCAGAAATTAATTCATTAATCTTGTTTAATACACCTAGAAAGGAGTTTTACACCGAAAGAAACATGATTTGATGACAAACATGGTTTCAATTACACTCTTTTTTTTCTGAAAAATCTTTTTGCAAAAAAACGTGATTTTTTCTGCATTAATTTTTCTTGCAGTTTTTAAATTTTATAATTTGATAATAAAAAACGACTTTAAAATTGCTATACATTTCTCTATTGAAATTTTTTGCAGAAATTAATTCATTAATCTTGTTTAAGACACCGAGAAAGGAGTTCTACAGCGAAAGGAACAAAAATTGTTCAATAACATTCTGAAATGGTGTTTTTTTACTGAAAAATCGTTTTGCCAAAAAGCGTGTTTTTTTTCTGATGTCATTTTTTCCAGCTTGTAAATTTTATAATTTGATCATAAAACGCCTTTAAAATGCTATATTTCTCTCTATCGAAATTTTTGCAAAAAACCCTTTCTAATTCATTAATCTGGTTTAATACACCTAGAAAGGAGTTCTAAAGCGAAAGAAAGAAAAAATAGTTGAATATCATTCTGAAATGGTTTTTATTTTACTGAAAAACCTTTTTGCAAAAAATCGTGTTTTTTTTCATTAATTTATCTTGCTGCTTTTAAATTTTATAATCTGATCATAAAAATAAAACGCCTTAAAAATGAAATAATTTTCTCTATTGAAAATTTTTGCAGAAAACCCTTTCTAATTCATTAATCTTATTTAATACACATAGAAAGAAGTTCTACAGCGAAAGAAAAAAAAATGGTAAGTAACGCTCTGTAAGGGGTTTTTTTTTGTTACTGAAAAATCTTTCTGAAAAAAAGGGTGTTTCTTTCTAGATAAATTTTTCTTGCAGCTTTAAATTTTATAAATCGATCATAAAAAAACGCCTTTAAAAATGCTAAATTTTTCTCTATTGAAATTTTTTGCAGAATTCCCTTTCTAATTCATTAATCTTATTTAATACACATATAAAGAAGTTCTCAGCGAACGAAACATAAACATTGTTAATAACGCTCTGAAAAGTTTTTTTTTTACTGAATAATCTTTTTGAAAAAAACCGTGTTTTTTGTGCATAAATATTACTTACAGCTTTAAAATTTTATTATTTTATCATAAAAACGCCTTAAAAGTGCTATATTTTCTCTATTGAAATTTTTTGCAGAAAACTATAATTCATTAATCTGGTCTAATACACCTAGAAAGGAGTTCTAAAGCGAAAGAAAATAAAAACAGTTCAATATCACTCTGAATTTTTTTTTTACTGAAAAACCTTTTTGCAAAAATCGTGTTTTTTACATTAAATTATCTTGCCGCTTATAAATTTTATAATTTGATCATAAAAAACGCCTTAAAATTGATATATTTTTTTGCGCGAACTTTTAAAAGATATCTGTTTGTTTTCATTTAAATTGTTTAATAGACCTAAAACGGTATATAACACCTTTAGATACATTAAAATTAATGAGAATAAACTTCGTGGTTTTTTTTCCTAAAAATTCTTTTTGCAACATAGCGTGTTTTTTTCTTCATTTATTTTATTTTCTGCTTTTAAATTTTATATTTTCATCATAAAAACCTGTTTAAAAATGTTATATTTATCCCTATTGAAATTTTTTGCAGAAAACCCTTTATAATTCAGTTCAATAACACGCTGAAAATGTTTTTTGTTTGACTGAAAAACATTTTTGAAAAATAGCATGGTTTTTTCTGCATTAATTTTTCTTGCAGCTTTTTAATTTTATAATTGGATCATAAAAACGCCTTTAAAACTGTAATACTTTTCCCTATCGAAATTTTTTGCAGAAAACCCTTTCCAATTCATTAATCTTGTTTAATACACCTAGAAAGCAGTTTTACACCGAAAGAAACATGATTTGATGACAAACATGGTTTCGATTACAATTTTTTTTCTTTTTTTCTGAAAAATCTTTTTGCAAAAAAGCGTGTTTCTTTCTTAATTAATTTTTCTTGCAGCTTTTAAAATTTATATTTTGATCATAAATACCCCTTACAAATGCTATAAATTATTTGCAGTAAACCCTTTCCGATTTATTAATCTTGTTTAATAGACCTGCAGCGAGTTCTTCAGCGAAGGAAACATAAAAATTGTTGCATAAAACTCAGAAATGGTTTTTTTTTTCACTAAAAATCTTTTTGAAAAAAAGCGGGTTTTTTTTCTGCATTGATTTTTCTTGCAGCTTTTAAATTTTATAATTTGATCATAAAAACGCCTTAAAATGCTATATTTTTCTATATTGGAAATTTTTGCAATTTAATTCATTAATCTTGTTTAATACACCTAGAATGGAGTTCTACAGCTAAAAAAGCATAAAAATAACACTCTGAAAGTTTTTGTTTACTAAAAAACCTTTTTGGAAAAAAGCGTGTTTTTTTGCAGTTTTTTTGCAGCTTTTAAATTTTTATAATTTGAACATAAAAAACCCCCTTTTAAAATGTTATATTTTTCTCTATCGAAATTTTTTGCAGAAAACCCTTTTTTAATCGATTAATCTTGTTTAATACACCTAGAAAGGAGTTTTACACCGAATGAAATATGATTTGAAGACAAACATGGTTTTAATTACACTCTTTTTTTTCTGCAAAATACTTTGCAAAAAAGCGCGTTTTTTTCTTCATTAATTTTTTTGCAGCTTTTAAATTTTATAATTTGATCATAAACAATGCTTATAAAAATGCTATATTTTTTTCTTTTGAAATTTTTTGCACAAATTAATTAATTAATCTTATTTAATACACCTAGAAAGGAGTTCTACAGCGAAAGAAACATAAAAATTGTTCAATAACGCTCTGAAATGGTTTTTTTTTTTACTGAAAAATCTTTTTGAAAAAAAGCGTGTTATTTTCTGCATTAATTGTTCCTGCAGCTTTTAAATTTTATACTTTGATCATAAACAACGCCTTTAAAAATGCTATATCTTTCTCTATTAAAATTTTTTGCAGAAATTAATTCATTAATCTTGTTAAATACACCTAGACAGGGGTTCTAAAGCGAAAAAAATATAAAAATAATTCTCTGAAAGTGTTTTTTTTTTACTAAAAATCTTTTTGCAAAAGAGCGTGTTTTTTTCTTCAATAATTTTTCTTGTAGCTTTTTAATTTTATATTTTGATCATAAATACGCATTTAAAAATGCTATATATTTCTTGAAATTATTTGCAGAAAACCCTTTCCGATTCAATAATCTTGTTTACTAGACCTAGAAAGGAGTTCTGAAGCGAAAGAAACATAAAAATTGTTGAATAACACTCTGTAATGATTGCTTTTTTACTTAAAATTTTTTTGCAAAAAAGCGTGTTTTTTCTGCAGTAATTTTTCTTACAGTTTTTAAATTTTATATTTTGATCATAAAAAACGCCTTTAAAAAGCTATATTTTTCTCTATTTTAATTTTTTGCAGAAAGCCCTTTCCAATTCATTAATCTTGTTTAATGCATTTAGAAATGAGTTTTACACCGAAAGAAATATGATTTGATGACAAACATGGTTTCAAATACACTCTTTTTTCTTTTTTTCTGAAAAATCTTTTGCAAAAAAGCGTGTTTTTTTCTTTATTAATTTTTCTTGTAGCTTTTAAGTATTATATATCAATCAAAAATACGCCTTTAAAAATGCTATATATTTCTTGAAATTTTGTAGAAAACCCTTTCCGATTCATTAATCTTGTTTAATAGACCTAGAAAGAGTTCTGCAGTTCCCTTCCGAGCTTGTTATTTTCTCCATTAATTTTTCTTGCAGCTTTTAAATTTTATAATTTTATGATAAACAAAGCCTTTAAAATGTTATATTTTTCTCTATTTAATTTTTTGCAGAAATTAATTCATTAATCTGGTTTAATACACCTAGAAAGGAGCTCTACACTGAAAGAAACATGATTTGATGACAAACATGGTTTCAATTACACTTTTTTTCTTTTTTTCTGAAAAATCTTTTTGCAAAAAAGCGTGTTTTTTTCTTCATAAATTTTTCTTGCAGCTTTTAAATTTTATATTTTTATCATAAATACGCCTTTAAAAATGTTATATATTTCTTGAAATTTTGCACAAAACCCTTTCCGATTCATTAATCTTGTTTAATAGACCTAGAAAGAGTTCTGCAGCGAAAGAAACATAAAAATTCTTCAATAACACTCTGAAATGGATTTTTTTTAGCTTAAAAGTCTTTTAAGCAAAAAAACGTGTTTTTTTCTGCAGTAATTTTTCTTACAGCTTTTAAATTTTATAATTTGATCATAAAAAACTCCTTTAAAATGCTATATTTTTCTCTATTGAAATTTTTTGCAGAAATTAATTCATTAATCTTGTTTAATATACCTAGGAAGGAGTTCTACAGCGAAAGAAACATAAAAATTTTTCAATTACGCTCCGAATTTTTTTTTTTTTTACTGAAAAACCTTTTAGCAAAATAGCGTGTTAGTTTCTGCATTAATTTTACTTGCAGTTTTTAAATTTTGTAATTTGATCATAAACAACGCCTTTAAAAAGCTATATTTTTCTCTATTTTAATTTTAGGCAGAAAGCCCTTTCCAATTCATTAATCTTGTTTAATACATTTAGAAATGAGTTTTACACCGAAAGAAATATGATTTGATGACAAACATGGTTTCAAATACACTCTTTTTTCTTTTTTTCTGAAAAATATTTTGCAAAAAAGCGTGTTTTTTTCTTTATTAATTTTTCTTGCAGCTTTTAAGTGTTATATATTAATCAAAAATACGCCTTAAAAAATGCTATATATTTCTTGAAATTTTGCAGAAAACCCTTTCCGATTCATTAATCTTGTTTAATAGACCTAGAAAGTAGTTCTGCAGCGAAAGAAACATAAAAATTTGTTCAATAACATTCTGTTTTGGTTTTTTTTTTTACTTAAAAATCTTTTTGCCAAAAAGGGTGTTTTTTTCTGCAGTAATTTTTCGTACAGCTTTTAAATTTTGTAATTTGATCATAAAACACGCCTTTAAAAGTGCTATATTATCTCTAATGAAAATTTTTGCTGAAATTAATTAATAATCGTGTTTAATACACCTAGAATGGAGTTCTACAGCGAAAGATACAAAAAGTGTTCAATAACGCTCTTAAATATTTTTTTTTTTACTGAAAAATCTATTTGAAAAAAAGCGTGTTATTTTCTGCATTAATATTTCTTGCAGCTATTAAATTTTATAATTTGATCATAAACAACGCCTTTAAAAATGCTATATTTTTCTCTATTTAATTTAAATTCAGGAATTAATTCATTAATCTGGTTTAATACACCTAGAAAGGAGTTCTACAGAGGAAGAAACAAAAATTGTTCCATAACGCTCTGAAATGGTTTTTTTTTTATTGTAAAATCTTTTTGCAAAACAGGGTTTTTTTTCGGCAGTAATTTTTCTTGTACCTTTAAATTATTTAATTTGATCACAAAAAACGCCTTTAAAAATGCTATATTTTTCTCTATTGAAATTTTTTGCAGAAAACCCTTTCTAATTCATTAATCTTATTTGATACACATAGAAAGGAGTTTTGCACCGAAAGAAACATGATTTGATGACAAACATGGTTTCAATTGCACTTTTTTTTCTTTTTTTCTGAAAAAACTTTTTGCATAAAGCGTGTATTTTTCTTCATTAATTTATCTTGCAGCTTCTAAATTTTATAATTTTATCATAAAAACACCTTAAAATATGACATATATTTGTCTATCGAAATTTTTTGCAGAAAACCGTTTCTAATTCATTAATCTTGTTTAATACACCTAGAAAGAGTTTTACACCGAAAGAAATATGATTTGATGACAAACATGGTTTCAAATACGCTCTTTTTTCTTTTTTTCTAAAAAATCCTTTTGCAAAAAAGCTTTTTTTTTTCATTAATTTTTCTTGCAGCTTTTAAATTTTATATTTTGTTCATAAATACGCCTTTAAAATGCTATATATTTCTTGAAATTTTGCACAAAACCCGTTCCGATTCCTTAATCTTGTTTAATAGACCTAGAAAGGAGTTCTGCAGCGAAAGAAACATAAAACTTCTTCAATAACACTGTGAAATGGTTTTTTTTAACTTAAAAATCTTTTTGCAAAAAAGCGTGTTTTTTTCTGCAGTAATTTTTCTTACATTTTTTAAATTTTTTAATTTTTCTTACAGCTTTTAAATTTTTTATATGGTCATAAAAAACGCCTTTAAAATGCTATATTTTTTCTATCGAAATTTTTAATAAAAACCCTTTCTAATTCATTAATCTTGTTTAATACATCTTGAAAGGAGTTTTACACCGAAAGAAACATAATTTGATGACAAACATGGTTTCAATTACACTCTTTTTTCTTTCTTCCGAATTTTCTTTTTTAAAATAGCGTGTATTTTCTTCATTAATTTTTCTTGCAGCTTTTAAATTGTATATTTTGATCATAAATAGGGCTTTAAAAATGCAATATATTTCTTGAAATTTTCTTAAGAAAACTTAATGCGATTCATTAACAGTATTTAATAGACCTTGAAAGGAGTTCTAGAGCGAAAGAAATATAAAAATTGTTCAATAACCCTCTGAAATTTTTGTTTTTACTTAAAATTCATTTTGCAAAAAAGCGTGTTTTTTTCTGCAGTAATTTTTCTTACAACTTTTAAATTTTATAATTCGATCATAAAAAACGCCTTTAAAATGCTATATTTTTCTCTATTGAAATTGTTTCCAGAAATAAATTCATTAATCTTGTTTAATACACCTAGATAGGAGTTTTACACCGAAAGAAATATGATTTGATGACAAACATGGTTTTAATTACACTCTTTTTTCTTCGTTTTTGAAAAATACTGTGCAAAAATGCGTGTTTTTTTCTTCATTAATTTTTCTTGCAGCTTTTAAATGTTATATTTTGATCATAAATACGCCTTTAAAAATGCTATATATATATCTTGAACTTTTTTTGCAGAAAATCCTTTCCGATTCATTAATCTTGTTTAATAGACCTAGAAAGGAGTTCTGCAGCGAAAGAAACATAAAAATTATTCAATAACACTCTTTAATCGTTTTTTTTACTTAAAAATCTTTTTGCAAAAAAGCGTGTTTTTTTCTGCAGTAATTTTTCTTACAGCTTTTAAATTTTATAATTTGATCATAAAAACGCCATTAAAATGCTATATTTTTCTCTATTGAAATTTTTTGCAGAAATTAATTATTAATTTTTTTTATTACACCTAGAAAGGAGTTCTACAGCGAAAGAAACAAAAAATGTTAAATAACGCTCTGAAATGTTTTTTTTTTACTGAAAAATCTTTTTAAAAAAAGCGTGTTATTTTCCACATTAATTTTTCTTGCAACTTTTAAATTTTATAATTTGATCATAAAAAACGCCTTAAAATTGATATATTTTTCAGCGCGAACTTTTAGAAGATATCTGTTTGTTTTCATTTAAATTGTTTAATAGACCTAAAACGGTATATTACACCTTTAGATACATTAAAATTAATGACAACAAACTTCGTGGTTTTTTTTCCTAAAAATTCTTTTTGCAACAAGGCGTGTTTTTTTCTTCAGTTATTTTTCTTTCTGTTTTTAAATTTTATGTTTTCATCATAAAAAACCTGTTTAAAAATGTTATATTTATCTCTATTGAAATTTTTTGCAGAAAACCCTTTATAATTCAGTTCAAAACACGCTGAAAATGTTTTTTTGTTTTACTGAAAAACATTTTTGAAAAATAGCATGGTTTTTTCTGCATTAATTTTTCTTGCAGCTTTTTAATTTTATAATTGAATCATAAAAACGCCTTTAAAAATGTAATACTTTTGCCTACCGAAATTTTATGTAGAAAACCCTTTCCAATTCATTAATCTTGTTTAATACACCTAGAAAGGAGTTTTACACGGAAAGAAACATGATTACATGACAAACCTGGTTTCAATTACACTCTTTTTTCTTTTTTTCTGAGAAATCTTCTTTAAAAAAACCGTGTTTTTTCTTCATTAATTTTTTGCAGCTTTTAAATTTTATATTTTAATTATAAATACGCCTTAAAATGCTATATATTTCTTGAAATTTTTTGCAGAAAACCCTTTCTACTTCATTAATCTTATTTAATACACATAGAAAGAAGTTCTACAGCGAAAGAAACATAAAAATTGTTCAATAACGCTCTGAAATGTTTTTTTTTTTACTGAAAAATCTTTTTGCAAAAAAAGCGTGTTTTTTTGGCAATAATTTTTCTTACAGCTTTTAAATTTTATATTTTGATCATAAATACGGCTTTAAAAATGCAATATATTTCTTGAAATTTTTTGCATAAAATCCTTTCCGATTCATTAATCTTATTTAATAGAGCTAGAAAGGAGTTCTGCATCGGAAGAACCATAAAAATTGTGTAATAACATAGAATGATTTTTTTTTCTACTAAAATCTTTTTGCAAGAAAACGTGTTTTTTTAAATTAAATTTTCTTGCTGCTTATACATTTTATAATTTGATCATAAATATCGTCTTTAAAAATGCTATATTTTTCTCTATGGAAATTTTTGCAGAAAACCGTTTTTAATTCATTAATCTAGTTAATACACCTAGAAAGAGTTCTAAAGCGAAAGAAACATAAAAATGGTTCAATAACACTCTGAAATGTTTTTTTTTGTACTGAAAAACCTTTTTGCAAAAAAGCGTGTATTTTTCTTTATTAATTTATCTTGCAGCTTTTAAATTTGATAATTTGATCATAAAAAACGCCTTTAAAAATGCTATATTTTTCGCTATTGATTTTTTTTGGAAAAAAACTCTTTATAATTTATTAATATTGTTTAATAGACCTAGAAAGAATTCTAGAGCGAAAGACACATATAAATCTTTCAATAACACTCTGAAAATGGTTTTTTTTACTGAAAAATCTTTTATAAAAAGCGTGTTTTTATCTGCATTAATATTTCTTGCAACTTTTAAATTTATAATTTGATTATAAAAACGCCTTTAAAATGCTATATTTTTCCCTATTGAAATTTTTTCCACAAATTAATTCATTAATCATGTTTAATACACCTAGAAAGGAGTTCTACAGCGAAAGAAACATAAAAATTGTTCAATATCACTCTGAAATGGCAATGAAAAAGGCGTTTATTATGACATTTCCAACGGTCTAAAATTAATCTTTTGTTTTCATATATTTTCGATTTTCTGTCGGCGTTATATTCTTTTATAAGGCTATCTAACTGAGTAATAAGCGCAAGCTCTTCCATTCTTCATATTTCGAGTTACTTCGTTGTATTAAGCTTTTCAGAAGAATGAACTAAAAAAAATTAAAGAAAAAGTTTAATTAGTACTGAAACCGCGTTATTATGACGCTTCGAACGATCTAAAATTAATCTACTTTGCATCATTTTTCGATTTTCTTTCTGCATTGGGCTTTTCTAATTATATCAAAATAGAAAAATTGAGTATAAATCAAAAAATTATAGATAAAGAAATGTCAAAAACTATTTAGTAAGGAAAAACGCGTTTATTATGACATTTCCAACGGTGTAAAATTAATCTTTTGTTTTCATATATTTTAGATTTTCAGTCGGCGTTATATTCATTTATAAGGCTATATAACTAACCAATAAGCGTAATAAGCTCTTCCTTTCATCATTTTTCGAGTTAATTCGGTGTAATAAGCTTTTCAGAAGAATTAACTTAAAAAAATTAAAGAAAAAGTTTAATTCGTACCGAAACGCAAAATTATGACGTTTCAAACGATCTAAAATTAATCTACTTTTCTTCAAATTTCGATTTTCTTTCTCCACATTGGGCTTTTCTAATTACATCAAAATATAAAAATGAAAGAGAAAAAGAAATCACAAAATAATTATAACCCCCCCCCCCAAAAAAAAGGGTTCTAATGAAGTTTCCAACGATCATAAATAACATTTATCATTTGTTTAGTCTTTTCGCGGTAACATTCTATTGTAAGACTATAAATGCAAAAAATTATAGAAAAAGAGATGTCAAAAACTATTTAGTAAGGAAAAACGCTTTTAATATGACATAGCCATCGGTCTAAAATTAATCTTTTGTTTTCATATATTTTCGATTTTCTGTCGGCGTTATATTCTTTTATAAGCCTATCTAAGTAATAACCGTAATAAGCTCTTTCTTTCATCTTTTTTTCTAGTTACTTCGGTGTAATAAGCTTTTCAGTAAAATTAACTCAAAAAAATTAAAGAAAATGTTTCATTCGTACCGAAACGCGTTATTTCACGTTTGAAACGATGAAAATTAATCTACTTTCCTTGATTAATCGATTTTCTTTCTGCACATTGGGCTTTTCTAATTATATCATTTGTAAGCGTAGAAACCAAAAAATAATAGATAAAGTGATATAAAAAACTCTTTAGTAAGGATAAACATTTTCCAACGGTCTTTGGACTAATCTTTTGTTTTCATATTTTATCGATTAGCTTACGCTTTCTTACCTAACCTAACCTAACTTAATCTAACCTAAACCAAAAAATTATTGAAAAAGGGATGTCAAAAACAATTTAGAAGGGAAAACGCGTTTATTATGACATTTCTAACGGTCTAAAACTAATCTTTTGTTTTCATATATTTTCGATTTTCTGTCGGCATTATATACTTTTATAAGCTATCTAAGTAAGTAACAAGCATAATAGGCTATTCCTTTTCATTATTTTTCGAGTTACTTCGATGTAATAAGCATTTCAGTAGAAATAACTGAAAAAAATTAAAGAAAAAGTTTAATTCCAACCGAAACGCGTTAATATCACGTATCAAACGATGTAAAATTAATCTACTTTTCTTCAATTTTCGATTTTCTATCTGCACATTGGGCTTTTCTAATTATATCAAAATAGAAAATTGAAAGAGAAAGAGAAATCACAAAAAAATTATAACGGAAAAAAGGATTCTAATGAAGTTTCCAACAATCATAAATAACATTTCTCATTTTTTTAGTCTTTTCGCGGTAATATTCAATTGTAAGCCTAGAAACCAAAAAATTATAGGAAAAGATATGTCAAAAACTATTTTGTAAGGAAAAACGCGTTTATTATGACATTTACTATGGTCTAAAACTAATCTTTTGTTTTCATATATTTTCGATTTTCTGTCCACGTTTTATTATTTTATTAGGCTATCTAACTAAGTAATAAGCCTAATAAGCTGTTCCTTTCATCATTTTTCGAGTTACTTCGGTGTAATAAGCTTTTCAGTAAAATTAACTTAGAAAAATTAAAGAAAATGTTTAATTCCTACCGAAACGGGTTATTTCACGTTTCAAACGATCAAAATTAATCTGCTTTTCTTCATTTATCGATTTTCTTTCTGCACATTTGGCTTTTCTAATTATATCATTTGTAAGCGTAGAAACCAAAAAATTATAGAAAAAGAGACATCAAAAACCATTTAGTAAGGAAAAACGCGTTTATTATGACATTTCCAACAGTCTTTGGACTAATCTTTTGTTTTCATATTTTATCGGTTACCTTACGCTTTCTAAGCTAACTTAACCTAACGTAACCTAACCTAACCTAAATCAAAAAATTATAGAAAAAGAGACGTCAAAAACTATTTAATAATGAAAAACGGGTTGATTATAACATTTCCAACGGTCTTTGGGCTAATATTTTGTTTTCATATTTTATCGATTACCTTACGCTTTCTAACCTAACCTTACGTAACCAAACTTAACCTAACCTAACCTAACCTAACCTAACCTAACCTAACCTAAACCAAAAAATTATTGAAAAAGAGATGTCAAAAACTATTTAGTAACGAAAAACGGGTTTATTATAACATTGCCAACGGTCTTTGGACCAATCCTTTGTTTTCATATATTTTCGATTTTCTCTCGGCATTATATACTTTTATAAGCTATCTAACTAAGTAACAAGCGTAATAAGCTGTTGCATTCATCATTTTTCGAGTTACTTCCATGTAATAAGCATTTCAGTAGAATTAACTTAAAATAATTAAAGAAAAAGTTTAATTTCAACCGAAACGCGTTATTACGCACGTGTCAAACGATATAAAATTAATCTACTTTTCTTCAAGTTTGGATTTTTTTTCTGCACATTGGCCTTTACTAATTATATCAAAATAGAAAAATGAAAGAGAAGGAGAAATCACAAAATAAATATAAACCAAAAAAGATTTTAATGAAGTTTCCAACGATTATAAATAACATTTATCATTTGTTTTAGTCTTTTTGCACTAATAATCTATTGTAAGCTTAGAAACCAAAAAATTATAGGAAAAGAAATGTCAAAAACTATTCAGTAAGGAAAAACGCGTTTATTATGACATTTCCAATGGTCTAAAACTAATCTTTTGTTTTCACATATTTTCGATTTTCTGTCCGCGTTTAATTATTTTATTACGCTATCTAACTAAGTAATAAGCGTAATAAGCTGTTAATTTAATCATTTTTCGATATACTTCGGTGTAATAAGCTTTTCAGTAAAATTAACTTAAAAAAATTAAAGAAAATGTTTAATTTGTACCGAAACGCGTTATTTCACGTTTGAAACCATCAAAATGAAATACCCTTCTTGATTTATCGATTTTCTTTCTGCACATTGGGCTTTTCTAATTATATCATTTGTAAGCGTAGAAACCAAAAAATTATAGAAAAGGAGATATAAAAACTATTTAGTAATGAAAAACAAGTTTATTATAGAATTTCCAACGGTTTTGGGCTAATCTTTTATTTTCATATTTTATCGATTACCTTACGCTTTCTAACCTAACATAACCTAACGTAACCTAACCTAACCTAAACCAAAAAATTATTGAAAAAGAGATGTCAAAAACTATTTAGAAAAGAAAAACGGGTTTATTATAACATTTCCAACGGTCTTTGTTCTAATCCTTTGTTTTCATATTTTTTCAATTTTTTGTCGGCATTATATACTTTTGTAAGCTATCTAACTAAGTAAATGGCGTAATAAGCTGTTCCTTTCATCATTTTTCGAGTTACTCAAATGTAATAAGAATTTCAGTAGAATTAACTTAAACAAATTAAAGAAAGAGTTTAATTCCAACTGAAACGCGTTATTACGCAGGTTTCAAACGATCAAAATTAATCTACTTTTCTTCATTTATCCATTTAATTTCTGCACATTGGGCTTTTCTAGTTATATCATTTGTAAGCGTAGAAACCAAAAAATTATAGAAAAAGTGATGTCAAAAACTATTATTAAGGAAAAACGCGTTTATTATGACATTTCCAACGATGTAAAATTAATCTTTTATTTTCATATATTTTCGATTTTCGGTCGGCGTTATATTCTTTTAAAGGGCTATCTAAGTAATAAGCATAATAAGCTCTTCCTATCTTTTTTCGAGTTACTTCGGTGTAATAAATTTTTCAGTAAAATTAACTTAAAAACATTAATGAAAATGTTTCATTCGTACCGAAACGCGTTATTTCACGTTTGAAACGATCAAAATTATTACTTTTTACTTCCATTATCGATTTTGTTTCTGCACATTGGGCTTTTTTAATTAGATCATTTGGAAGGGTAGAAACCAAACAAATGATAGAAAAAGAGATATCAAAAACTATTTAGTAAGGAAAAACGTGTTTATTATGACATTTCCAACCGTCTTTGGACTAATGTTTTGTTTTCATATTTTATCGATTAACTTGCACTTTCTAACCTAACGTAACCTAACGTAACCTAACCTAACCTAACCTAACCTAACCTAACGTAACCCCACCTAACCTAAACCAAAAAAATTGTAGAAAAAGAGAAGTCAAAAACTATTTAGTAATGAAAAACGGGTTTATTATAACATTTTCAACGGTTTTTGGGCTAATCATTTGTTTTCATATTTTATCGATTACCTTACACTTTAAAACCTAACCTAACCTAACATAACGTAACCCAACCTAACCTAAACCAAAAAATTATAGAAAAAGAGAAGTCAAAAACTATTTAGTAATGAAAAACGGGTTTATTATAACATTTTCAACGGTCTTTGGGCTAATCATTTGTTTTCATATATTTTCGATTTTCTGTCGGCATTATATAGTTTTATAAGCTATCTAACTAGGTAACAAGCTTAATAAGCTATTTCTTTCATCATTTTTCTAGTTTCTTCGATGTAATAAGCATTTCAGTAGAATTAACTTAAAAAAATTCAAGAAAAAGTTTAATTCGTACCGATACGCGTTATTTCACGTTTGAAATTATCAAATTTATCTACTTTTCTTTAATTTTTGATTTTCATTCTGCACATTGTGCTTTTCTAATTCTATCAAAATAGAAAAATTAAAGAGAAAGAGAAATCACAATTTAATTATAAACGAAAAAAGGATTCTAATAAAGTTTCCAACGATCATAAATAACATTTATCATTTGTTTAGTCTTTTCGCGGTAATATTCTATTGTAAGCCTAGAAACCAAAAATTTTCAGAAAACGAGATATCAAAAACTATTTAGTAGGGAAAAACGCGTTTATGAAATTTTCAACGGTCTAAAACTAATCTTTTGTTTTCATATGTTTTCGATTTCTGTCGGCGTTTTATTATTTTATTAGGCTATCTAACTAAGTAATAAGCGTAATAAGCTGTTCCTTTATCATTTTTCGATATACTTCAGTGTAATAAAATTTTCAGTAATTTTAACTTAAAAAAATGAATGAAAAATTTTCATTCTTGCCGAAACGCGTTATTTCACGTTTGAAACGATCAAAATTAATATTTTTTACTTCCATTATCAATTTTCTTTTTGCAAATTGGGCTTTTCTAATTATATCATTTATAAGCGTAGAAACCAAACAAGTTATAGAAAAAGAGATATAAAAAACTATTTAGTAATGAAAAACGGGTTTATTATGACATTTCCAACGGTCTTTGGACTAATCTTTTGTTTTCATATTTTATCGATTACCTTACGCTTTATAACCTAACCTAACCTAAGGTAACCTAACCTAACGTAACGTAACCTAACCTAAACCAAAAAATTATAGAAAAAGGGATGTCAAAAACTATTTAATAATGAAAAACGGGTTTATTATAACATTTCCAACGGTCTTTGGGCTAATCGTTTGTTTTCATATATTTTCCAATTTCTGTCGGCATTATATACTTTTATAAGATATCTAACTAAATAACAAGCGTAATGAGCTGTTCCTTTCATCATTTTTCGAGTTACTTCGATGTAATAAGCATTTCAGTAGAATTAACTTAAAAAAATTAAAGAAAAATTTAATTCCAAACGAAACGCGTTATTATGACGTTTCAAACAATCTAAAATGAATGTACTTTTCTTCAATGTTTGATTTTCATTCTGCTCATTGGGCTATTCTAATTATATCAAAATAGAAAAATTAAAGAGAAAGAGAAGTCACAAAATATTATAAACAAAAAAAGGATTCTAATAAAGTTTCCAACGATCATAAATAACATTTATCATTTGTTTAGTCTTTTGGCGGTAATATTCTATTGTAAGCATAGAAACCAAAAAATTTTAGAAAAAGAGATGTCAAAAACTATTTAGTAGGGAAAAACGCGTTTATAATGACATTTTCAACGGTCTAAAACTAATCTTTTGTTTTCATATATTTTCGATTGTCTGTCGGCGTTTTATTATTTTATTAGGCTATCTAACTAAGTAATAAGCGTAATAAGCTGTTCCTTTAACCTTTTTTGTGATACTTCCGTGTAATAAATTTTTCAGTAGAATTAACTTAAAAAAATTCAAGAAAAAGTTTCATTCGTACCGAAACGCGTTATTTCATGTTTCAAACGATGAAAAATAATCTACATTTCTTGATTTATCGATTTTCTTTCCGCACATTGGGATTTTCTAATTATATCATTTGTAAGCGTAGAAACCAAAAAATTATAGAAAAAGATATATCAAAAACTATTTAGTAAGGAAAAACGCGTTTATTATAACATTTCCAACAGTCTTTGAACTAATCTTTTGTTTTCATATGTTATCGATTACCTTACGCTCTCTAACCTTACCTAACCTAACGTAACCTAACCGTATCTAACCTAACCTAAACAAAAAGTTATTGAAAAAGAGATGTCATAAATTATTTAGTAATGAAAAGCGGGTTTATTATGACACTTCCAGCAGTCTTTGGGCTAATCTTTTGTTTTCATATAATTTCATTTTTCTGTTGGCATTATATACATTTATAAGCTCTCTAACTAAATAACAAGCGTAATAAGCTGTTCCTTTCATCATTTTTCGATCTACTTCGATGTAATAGGCATTCTAGTATAATTAACTTAAAAAAAATAAAGAAATTGTTTAATTCCAACCGAAAAGCCATATTATGACGTTTCAAACAATTTAAATTAATCTACTTTTCTTCAATTTTTGATATTCATTCTGCACATTAGCCTATTCTAATTATATCAAAACAGAAAATGAAAGCGAAAGAGAAATCACAAAATAATTACAAACGAAAAAAGGATTCTAATAAAGTTTCCAAGAATCATAAAAAACATTTATCATATGTTTAGTCTTTTCGCGGTAATATTGTATTGTAAGCCTAGAAACCAAAAAAATTCTGAAAAAGAGATGTCAAAAACTATTTAGTAGGGGAAAACGCGTTTATAATGACATTTTCAATGTTCTAAAACTAATTTTTTTTCATATATTTTCGATTTTCTGTCGGCGTTTTATTATTTTATTAGGCTATCCAACTGAGAAATAGGCGTAATAAGCTGTTCCTTTAATCATTTTTCAAGATACATCGGTGTAATAAATTTTTCAGTAAAATTAACTTAAAAAAATTAAAGAAAAAGTTTCATTCGTACCGAAACGCGTTATTTCACGTTTCAAACGATGAAAATTAATCTACTTTTCTTCATTTTTAGATTTTCTTTCTTCACATTGGCCTTTTCTAATTATATCATTTGTAAGCGTAGAAACAAAAAAATTATAGAAAAGGAGATATCAAAAACTATTTAGTAAGGAAAAACGCGTTTAATATGACATTTCCTACCGTCTTTGGAAAAATCATTTGTTTTCATATTTTATGGATGACCTTCCTCGTTCTACCTAACCTAACGTAAAGTAACGTAACGTAACCTAACCTAAACCAAAAAATTATAGAAAAAAAGATGTCAAAAAGTATTTAGTAATGAAAAACGGGTTTATTATAACATTTCCAACGGTCTTTGGGCTAATCTTTTGTTTTCATATTTTATCGATTACCTTACGCTTTCTAACCTAAACTAACCTAACGTAACCTAACCTAACCTAAACCAAAAAATTATTGAAAAAGAGATGTCAAAAACTATTTAGTAATGAAAAAGGGCTTTATTATAACATTTCCAACGATCTTTGGGCTAATCTTTTGCTTTTATATATTTTCGAATTTCTGTGGGCATTATATAATTTTATAAGGTATCTAACTAAGTAACAAGGGTAATAAGCTGTTCCTTTCAACATTTTTTGTGTTACTTCCATGTAATAAGCATTTCAGTTGAATTAACTTAAAAAAATTAAAGAAAAAGTTTAATTTGTACCGAAACGATTTATTTCGATGGTTGGAAACCTCATTAGAATTATTTTTTTTCCGTTCTTATATGAGATAACTCGATCGTTTTCATTTTTCTACTTTGATAGCCTCAGAAATGCATATTATGCGGAAATAATCTCGAAAAGAATAAATTTATTTTTGAAGGTTGGACACTTCGTAAAAATAAGGTTTTTTTTTTGTTTTTTTTTTTTGCGTTTCAAATGGAGATAACTATTTCTCCCTCATTATCCTAGTTTGATAGTCTTAGAAAAGCATATAATGAAGAAAGATTTGCGAAAAGAAAAGATTTATTTCGATGCCTGGAAACCTCATTAGAATCACTTTCTTTTCCGTTCTTATTTGAGATAACTAATTCTCTTTCATTTTTCTACTTTGATAGCCTCAGAAAAGCATAAAATGAGGAAAGATTAGCGAAAAGAAAAGATTTATTTCAATGGTTGGAAACTTAATAGAATAGCGTTTTTATTTTGCGTTTCAAATTGAGATAGTTATTTTTCCTTCATTTTTCTAGTTTGATAGAATTTGAAAAGTATAAAATAAAGAAAGAATCGCGAATAGAAAAGATTTATTTCCATTGTTGGAAAATTCATTGGAATCACTTTTTTTCGCTTCTTATTTGAAGTAACTGGTTCTCTTTCATTTTTCTAGTTTGATAGCCTTAGAAAAGAATAAAATGAAGAATGATTTGCGAAAGAAAAGATTTATTTCCATGCTTGGAAACTTCATTAGAATCACTTTTTTCCGTTCTTATTTGAGATAACTGGCTCTCTTTCATTTTTCTTGTTTATTAGCCTTAGAAAAGCATATGCTGCGGAAAAAATCTCTAAATAAAAATATTTAATTTCGAAGGTTGGAAACTTCATAAGAATCGCGTTTTCCTTTGCGTTTCAATTAGAGATAACTGTTTCCCTTTCACCATTCTAATTTGATAGTCTTAGAAAAGGATAAAATGAAGAAAGATTAGCGAAAAGAAAAGATTTGTTTCGATGGTTGGAAACTTCATTAGAATAACTTTTTTCCGTTCTTATTTGAGATAAATGGTTCTCTTTCATTTTTCTAGTTTGATAGCCTTAGAAAAGTATATTACGCGGAAAGAATCTCGAAAAGAATAAATTTATTTTTGAAGGTTGGACACTTCACAACAATCCCGTTTTTTTTTGTTTTTTTTTGCGTTTCAAATGGAGATAACTAATTCTCTTTTATTATTCTAGTTTCATAGTCTTAGAAAAGCATAAAATGTAGAAAGTTTCGCGTAAACAAAATATTTATTTCTATGGTTGGAAACCTCATTAAAATTATTTTTTTTTACGTTCTTACATGAGATAACTGGTTCTCTTTCATTTTTTTGTATGATAGCCTTTGAACAGCAAATTATGCGGAAAGAATCTGTAAAAGAAGAAATTTATTTACGAAATTTGGAAACCAAAAGAATCGGGTTTTTTGCGTTTCAAATGGAGATAACTATTTCTCCTTCATTATTCCAGGTTGATAGGCTTAGAAAAGCATGAATTGAAGAAAGATTTGCGAAAGAAAAGATATATTTCGATTGTTGGAAACCTCATTAGAATCATTTGTTTTTCGTTCTTCTATGAGATAACAGGTTCTCTTTCATTTTTCTATATTGATAGCTTTAGAAAATCATAAAATGAAGAAAGATTCGCGAAAACAAAAGATTTATTTGGACGGTTCTAAACCTCATTAGAATCAATTTTTTCCGTTCTTATTTGAGATAACTCGTTCTCTTTCATTTTCTAGTTTGATAGCCTCAGAAAAGCATAAAATGAGGAAAGATTCGCGAAAAGAAAAGATTTATTTCGATTTTGGAACCTTAATACGAATCGCGTTTTTTTTTTTTTTTTTTTTTTCCCCGTTTCAAATGGAGATAACTATTTCTCCTTCATTATTCTAGTTTGATAGAATTAAAAAGGTATTAAATTAAGAAAGATTCCCGAAAATAAGAGATTTATTTCGATGGTTGGAAACTTCATTAGAATCACTTTTTTTCCGTTCCTATTTGAGATAACTGGTTTTCTTTCATTTTTCTAGTTTGATAGCCTTAGAAAGGTATATTATGCGGAAATAATCTCGAAAAGAATAAATTTATTTTTGAAGGTTGGACACTTCACAACAATCCCGTTTTTTTTTTTGCGTTTTAAATGGAGATAACTAATTCTGTTTTATTATTCTAGTTTGATAGTCTTAGAAAAGCATAAAATTTAGAAAGTTTCGCGAAAATAAAATATTTATTTCTATGGTTGGAAACCTCATTAGAATTATGGTTTTTTTGCGTTCTTACATGAGATAACTGGTTCTCTTTCATTTTTCTAGTTTCAATAGCCTTAGAAAAGCATATTATGCGGAATGAATTTCGAAAAGAAAAAATTAATTTTCGAAGTTTGGAAACTTCATAAAAATCACGTTTGTATTTTTTTTTTTTGCGTTTCAAATGGAGATAAGTATTTTTTCTTCATTATTGTAGTTTGATAGCCTTGGAAAAGCATAAAATGAAGAAATATTCCCGAAAGCAAAAGATTTATTTCAATGGTTGGAAACCTCATTAGTATCACTTTTTTCCGATCTTATTTAAGATAACTAGTTCTCATTCATTTTTCTAGTTTGATAACCTTAGAAAAGCATTTTATGCGGAAAAAATCTGGAAAAGAGAAAATTTATTTTCGAAGGTTGGAAACGTCAAAAGAATCGCGTTTTTTTGCGTTTCAAATGGAGATAACTATTTTTCCTTCATTATTCCAGTTTGATAGCCTTAGAAAAGCATAAAATGAATAAATATTCGCGAAAAGAAAGATTTATTTTCATGGTTGGAAACCTCATTAGAATCACTTTTTTTTCCGTTCTTATCTGAGATAACTGGATCTCTTTCATTTTTCTACTTTGATTGCCTCAGAAAAGCAAATTATCCTGAAAGAATCTGGAAAAGAAAAGCTTTATATTCGAAGATTGGAAACTTCATAAGAATCGCGCTTTTTTGCGTTTCAAATATAGATAACTATTTTTCCTTCATTATTCTAGTTTGATAGCCTTAGAAAAGCATATAATAAAGAAAGATTTGCGAAAAGAAAAGATTTATTCTATGGCTGGAAACCTCATTAGAATCAATTTTTTTCCGTTCTTATTTGAGATATCTATTTCTCTTTCATTTTTCCAGTTAGATAGACTTAGAAAAGCATATTATGCGGAAAGAATCTCGAAAATGAGAGATTTATTTTGGAAGTTTGGGAACGTCAAAAGAAGTCATTTTTGGGTTTTAAATGCAGATAACTATTTTTCCTTCATTATTCTAGTTTGATAGCCTTAGGCAGCATATTATGCAGGAGGAATCTCGAAAAGAAAAAACTTATTTTCGAAGGTTGGAAAGCATAAGAATGGGTGTTTTTTTCGTTGAAATGCAGATAACTATATATCCTTCATTATTCTAGTATGATAGCCTTAGAAAAGCATAAAATAAAGAAAGATTCGCGAAAAGAAAAGATTTATTTCCATGGTTGGAAACCTCATTAGAATCACTTTTTTCCGTTCTTATTTGAGATAACTGGTACTCTTTCATTTTTCTATTTTGATAGCCTTAGAAAAGCATTATGCGGAAAGAATCTGGAAAAGAAAAAAATTATTTTCGAAGGTTGGAAGCTTCATAAGAATCGCGATTTTTTTTTTTTTTTTTTTTTTGTGTTTCAAATGAAGATAAATATTTCTCCGTCATTATTCTAGTTTAATAGCCTTAGAAAGGTATAAAATGAAGAAAGATTCCCGAAAATAAAATATTTATTTCCATGGTTGGAAACCTCATTAGAATCACTTTTTTTTCCCTTCTTATTTGAAGTAACTGGTTTTCTTTCATTATTCTAGTTTGATAGCCTTAGAAAAGCATAAAAAGAAACAAGATTCGCGAAAATAGATTTATTTCGATGGTTGGAAATTTCATTGGAATCACTTTTTTTCCGTTCTTATTTGATATAACTGGTTCCCTTTCATTTTTCTAGTTTGATAGGCTTAGAAAAGCATATTCTGCGGAAAAAATCTTTAAAGAAAATGTTTATTTTCGAAGGTTGGAAACTTCATAACAATCGTGTTTTTTTTTTGTGTTTCAAATAAAGATAACTGTTTCTCTTTCACTATTCATAAAAAATAGTCTTAGAAAAGCATAAAATGAAGAACGATTGGCGAAAAGAAGAGATTTAGTTCAATGGTTGGAAACCTCTTTAGAATCACTTTTTTTTCGTTCTTATTTGAGATAACTGGTTCTCTTTCATTTATCTAGTTTGGTAGCCTTAGAATAGCAGGTCCTGTTGAAACAATCTCGAAAACAAAGGATTTATTTGCGAAGGTTGTAAACTTCATAAGAATTGCGCTTTTTTTGCGTTTCAAATGGAGATAACTATTTTTCCTTCATTATTCTAGTTTGATAGGCTTATAAAAGCATAAAATGAAGAACGATTCGCGAAAAGAAAATATTTATTTCCATGGTTGGCAACCTCATTACAATCAATTTTTTTTGTTCTTATTTGAAATAACTGATTCCCTTTCATTTTTCTAGTTTGATAGCCTTAGAAAAGCATATTATGCGGGAAAAATCTCAAAAATAAGAGATTTATTTTCTAAGGTTGGAAACGCCAAAAGAACCGCTTTTTTGCGTTTTAAATTTAGATAACTATTTTTCCTTCATAATTCTAGTTTGATAGGCTTAGAAAAGTATAAAATGAAGAAAGATTCGCGAAAAGAAAAGATTTATTTCGATGGTTGGAATCCTTATTAGAATCACGTTTTTGTTCCCTTCTTATTTGAAGTAACTGGTTCTCTTACATTTTCTAGTTTGATAGCCTTAGAAAAGCATAAAATGAAGAAAGTTTCGCGAAAAGAAAAGATTTATATCATGGTTGGAAACTTCATTAGAATCACTTTTTTTCCGTTCATATTTGAGATAACTGGTTCTCTTTCATTTTTCTTGTTTGATAGCCTTAGAAAAGAAAATGCACGGAAAAAATCTTTAAAGAAAATATTTAATTTCGAAGGTGTGAAACTTGATAATAATTCGGGTTTTTTTTTTGCGTTTCAAATGGAGATAACTAATTCTCTTTCATTATTCTAGTTTGATAGTGTTAGAAAAGCATAAATTGAAGAAAGTTTCGCGAAAACAAAAGATTTAATTTGATGGTTGGAAACCTCATTTGAATTTTTTTTTTTACGTTCTTATATGAGAAAACTGCATCTCTTTCATTTTTCAACTTTGATAGCCTCAGAAAAGCGTATTACGCGGAAAATATCTGGAAAAGAAAACATTTATTTAGGAAGGTTGGAAACTTTATAAGAATTGCGTTTTTTTTTATTTGCGTATCAAATGGAGATAACTATTTCTCATTCATTATTCTAGTTTGATAGCCTTAGAAAAGAATAAAATGAAGAAAGTTTCCCGAAAAGAAAAATTTATATTAATGGATGGAAACTTCATTAGAATCACTTTTTTTCCGTTCTTATTTGAGATAACTGGTTGTCTTTCATTTTTCTAGTTTGATAGCCTTAGAAAAGCATATTCTGTCAAAAGAATCCAGAAAAGAAAGGATTTATTCTCGAAAGTTGGAAACTTCATAAGAATCGCGCTTTTTTTTGCGTTTCAAATGGAGATAATTATTTTTCCTTCATTTTTCTAGTTTGATAGGGTTAGAAAAGCATAAAATGAAGAAAGATTCCCGAAAAGAAAAGATTTATTTAGAAGGTTGGAAACCTCATTACAATAAATTTTTTTCCGTTCTTATTTGAAATAACTGATTCTGTTTCAATATTCTAGTTTGATATCCTTAGAAAAGAATATTATGCGGAAAAAATCTCGAAAATGAGAGATTTATTTTCGAAGTTTGGAGACGTCAAAAGAAGTCGTTTTTTGTGTTTTAAATGGAGATAACTATTTTTCCTTCATTATTCTAGTTTGATAGCCTTAGAACAGCATATTATGCAGGAGGAATCTCGCAAAGAAAAAAGTCATTTTTGAAGGTTGGAAAGCATAAGAATGGGTGTTTTTTTCGTTGAAATGCATATAACTATATATCCTTCATTATTCTCTTTTGATAGTCTTAGAAAAGCATAAAATAAGGCGAAAACAAAAAATTGATTTCTGTGGTTGGAAACCTGATTTGAATAATTTTTTTTCCGTTCTTACATGAGATAACTGGATCTCTTTTATTTTTATACTTTGATAGCCTCAGAAAAGCATGTTAGGCGGAAAGAATCTGGAAAAGAAAACATTTATTTTCGAAGGTTGGAAAATTCATAAGAATAGCGTTTTTTTTTTTTTTTTTTTTTTGCTTTTCAAATGGAGATAATTATTTCTCATTCATTATTCTAGTTTGATAGCCTTAGAAAAGAATAAAATAAAGAAAGATTCGCGAAAAGAAAAGATTTATTTCGATGGATAGACACTTCATTAGAATCACTTTTTTCCGTTCTTATTTGACATAACTGGTTGTCTTTCATTTTTCTAGTTTGATAGCCTTAGAAAAGCATATTCTGTCAAAAGAATCTCGAAAAGAAAGGATTTATTCTCGAAAGTTGGAAACTTCATAAGAATCGCGCTTTTTTGCGTTTCAAATGGAGATAATTATTTTTCCTTCATTTTTCTAGTTTGATAGGTTTAGAAAAGCATAAAATGAAGAACTATTCCCGAAAAGAAAAGATTTATATCGATAGTTGGAAACTTCATTAGAATCACTTTTTTTCCGTTCTTATTAGAGATAAATGATTCTCATTCAGTTTTCTAGTTTGATAGCCTTATAACAGCATATTATGTGGAAAGAATCTCGAAAAGAAAAAAATTATTTTCGAAGGGTGGAAACCAAAAGAATCGGTTTTTTTTGCGTTTCAAATGGAGATAACTGTTTCTCCTTCATTATTCCAGTTTGATAGTCTAAAAAAAGCATATTATGCGGAAAGAATCCCGAAAACAAAACATTTATTTCGATGGTTGGAAACCTCATTAGAATTACTTTTTTTTCCCTTTCTTATTTGAGATAACTGGTTCTCTTTCATTTTTCTGGTTTGATAGCCTTAGAAAAGCATATTCTGCGGAAAGAGGGTCGAAAAGAAAAGATTTATTTTCGAAGGTTGGAAAAGCCAAAAGAATCGCGTTTTTTTGCCTTTCAAATGGATATAACAATTTTTCCTTCATTATTCCAATTTGATAGCCTTAGAAAAGCATAAAATGAAGAAAGATTTGCGAAAAGAAAAGTTTTATTTCGATTGTTAGAAACCTCATTAGAGTCATTTTTTTTCGTTCTTCTATGAGATAACAGGCTCTCCTTCATTATTCTAGTTTGATAGCCTTAGAAAGGTATAAAATGAAGAAAGATACGGGAATAGAAAAGATTTATTTCGATGGTTGGAAACTTTATTGGAATCATTTTTTTCCCTTCTTATTTGAAGTAACTTTTTCTCTTTCATTTTCGAGTTTGCTGGCCTTAGAAAAGCATAAAATGAAGAAAGGTTCGCGAAAAGAAAAGATATATTTCGATAGTTGGAAACCTCATTAGAATAACTTTTTTTCCCCTTCTTATTTGAGACAAATGATTGTCTTTCATTTTTCTAGTTTGATAGCCTTAGAAAAGCATATTATGCGGAAAGAATCTCGAAAAAAAAAAATTTATTTTCGAAGGTTGGAAACCAAAGAATCGGTTTTTTTTGCGTTTCAAATGTAGATAACTATTTCTACTTCATTATTCCAGTTTGATAGTCTTAGAAAGGCATAAAATGAAGAAAGATTTGCGAAAAGAAAAGATTTATTTCGATTGTTGGAAACCTCATTAGAATCATTTTTTTTTTCGTTCTTCTATGAGATTACAGGTTCTCTTTCATTTTTGTATGTTGATAGCCTTAGAAGAGCATATTATGCGGAAAGAATCTGGAAAAGAAAAAATTTATTTTCGAAGGTTGGAATTTTCATATGAATCGCGATTTTTTTTTTTTTTTTTTTGCGTTTCAAATGGAGATAACTATTTCTCCTTCATTATTCTAGTTTGATAGCCTTAGAAAAGCATAAAATGAAGAAAGATTCGCGAAAATAAAATATTTATTTCCATGGTTGGAAACCTCATTAGAATCACTTTTTTTCCCTTCTTATTTGAAGTAACTGGTTTTCTTTCATTATTCTAGTTTGATAGCCTTAGTAAAGCATAAAAAGAAACAAGATTCGCGAAAATAAGAGATTTATTTCGATGGTTGGAAATTTCATTAGAATCACTTTTTTTCCGTTCTTATTTGATATAACTGGCTCTCTTTGATTTTTCTAGTTTCATAGCCTTAGAAAAGCATATTCTGCGGAAAAAATCTTTAAAGAAAAGGTTTATTTTCGAAGGTTGGAAACTTCATAACAATCGTGTGTTTTTTTTTTTTTTTTTTTTTTTTTTTGCATTTCAAATAGAGATAACTTTTTCTCTTTCACTATTCATAAAAAATAGTCTTAGAAAAGCATAAAATGAAGAATGATTCGCGAAATAAAAAGATTTATTTATATGGTTTGAAACTTCATTAGAAAAACTTTTTTTCCGTTCTTATTTGAGATAACTTGTTCTCTGTCATGTTTGCTGTTTGATAGCTTTAGAAAAGCATATTTTGCGGAGGGAATCTCGAAAAGAAAAAATTTATTTTCGAAGTTGGGACACTTCATAAGAATCGCGTTTTTTTTGCGTTTCATATAGATTTAACTAATTTTCCTTCATTATCGTAGTTCGATAGCCTTAGAAAGGTATAAAATGAAGAAAGATTTGCGAATACAAATTATTTATTTCGATGGTTGGAAACCTGATGATAATATTTTTTTCCCTTCTTATTTGAATTAACTTATTCTCTTTCATTTTTCAAGTTTGATAGCCTTAGAAAAGCATAAAATGAAGAAAGATTCGGGAAAAGAAAGGGTATATTTTCGTAGGTTGGAAACCAAATGATTGGGGTTTTTTTGGGTTTCAAATGGAGATAACTATTTCTCCTTCATTATTCTAGTTTGATAGCCTTAGAAGAGCATAAAATGAAGAAAGATTCGCGAAAAGAAAAGATGTACTCCGATAGTTGGAAACTTAATTAGAATCACTTTTTTCCATTCTTATTTGAGATAACTGGTTCTCTTTCATTTTTCCAGTTTGATAGCCTTAGAAATGCATATTATGCGGAAATAATCTCGAAAAGAAAAAAAATTATTTTCCAAGGTTGGAAACTTCAAAAGATCGCGCATTTTGCGTTTCGAATGGAAATAATTATTTCTCCTTCATTATTCTAGTTTGATAGCCTTGGAAAAGCATATTATGCGGAAAGAATCTCCAAAACAAAAGATTTATTTCGATGGTTGGAAACCTAATTAGAATCACTTTTTTTCCTTTCTTATATGATAAAATGGTTCTCTTTCATTTTTCTAGTTTGCTAGCCTTAGAAATGCATATTATGCGGAAATTATGTCGAAAAGTAATAATTAGTTTTCGAAGGTTGGAAACTTCATAAAAACCGCGTTTTTTTCTTTTGAAATGAAGATAACTATTTCTCTTTCATTATTGCATTTTGATAACCTCAGAATAGCATAAAATGAAAAGAGATTCGCGAAAAGAAAAGATTTTTCGATGGCTCTAATCCTCTTTAGAATCACTTTTTTCCGTTCTAATATGAGATAAATGGTTCTCTTTAATTTTTCCAGTTTGATAGACTCAGAAAAGCATATTAAGTGGAAAGAATCTCGAAAAGAATAAATTTATTTTCGAAGGTTTGACACATCACATCAATCGCGCTTTTTTGCGTTTCAAATGGAGATAACTGTTTCTCTATCACTATTCTAATTTGATAGTCTTAGAAAAGCATAAAATGAAGAAAGATTCGCGAAAATAAAATATTTATTTCCATGGTTGGAAACCTCATTAGATTCATTTTTTTCCCTTCTTATTTGAAGTAACTAGTTCTCTTTCATTTTTCTAGTTTGATAGCCTTAGAAAAGCATATTCTTTCGAAAAAATCGCGAAAAGAAAAGATTAATTCGATGATTGGAAACCTCATTGGAATCACATTTTTTCCGTTCTTATTTGAAATAACTGGTTCTCTTTCATTTTTCTGGCTTGATAGCCAGAGAAAAGCATATTATGCGGAGAGAATCTGGAAAAGAAGAAATTTATTTTCGAAGGTTTGAAACTTCATAAGAATTTCGTTTTTTTTTTTTTTTTTTTTTTCGATTTTCAAATGGAGATAATTATTTCTGCTTCATTATTCTCGTTTGATAGCCTTAGAAAGGTATAAAATGAAGAAAAATTCTCGAAAAGAAAATATTTATTTCGATGGTTTGAAACCTGATTAGAATAATTTTTTTCCCTTCTTATTTAAAGTAACTTGTTGTCTTTCAATTTTCTTGTTTGATAGCCTTAGAAAAGCATATTATGCGGATAAAATCCTCGAAATAAAAAGATGTATTTTCGAGTGTAGGAAACCAAAGAATCGGTTTTTTTTGCGTTTCTAATGGAGATAACTATTTCTCCGTCATTATTCTAGTTTGATAGCTTTAGAAAAGCATAAAGTGAAGAAAGATTCGCGAAAATAAAACATTTATTTCGATGGTTGGAAACTTCATTAGAAACACTTTTTTCCGTTCTTCTATGAGATAACAGGTTCTCTTTCATTTTTCTAGATTGATAGCCTAAGAAAAGCATATTATGCGGAAAGAATATGGAAAAGAAAACATTTATTTTCGAAGGTTGGAAACTTCATAAGAATCGCGATTTTTTTTTTTTTTGTTTCAAATTGAGATAACTATTTCTCCTTCATTATTCTAGTTTGATAGCCTTAGAAAGGTATAAAATGAAGAAAGATTCGCAAATAGAAAAGATTTATTTCGATTGTTGGAAACCTGATTAGAATCATTTTTTCCCCTTCTTATTTGATGTAACTTGTTCTCTTAAATTTTTCCAGTTTGATAGTCTTAGAAAAGCGTAAAAAGAAGAAAGACTCGCGAAAAAAAAAAAGATTTATTTCGGTGGTTGGAAACTTCATTATAATCACTTTTTTGCGTTCTTATTTGAGATAACTTGTTCTGTTTCTATTTTCTGGTTTGATAGCCTTAGAAAAGCATATTCTGCGGAAAAAGCTCGAAAAGAAAAAATTTATTTTCGATGGATAGACACTTCATTAGAATCACTTTTTTCCGTTCTTATTTGACATAACTGGTTGTCTTTCATTTTTCTAGTTTGATAGCCTTAGAAAAGCATATTCTGTCAAAAGAATCTCGAAAAGAAAGGATTTATTCTCGAAAGTTGGAAACTTCATAAGAATCGCGCTTTTTTGCGTTTCAAATGGAGATAATTATTTTTCCTTCATTTTTCTAGTTTGATAGGTTTAGAAAAGCATAAAATGAAGAACTATTCCCGAAAAGAAAAGATTTATTTCGATAGTTGGAAACTTCATTAGAATCACTTTTTTTCCGTTCTTATTAGAGATAAATGATTCTCATTCAGTTTTCTAGTTTGATAGCCTTATAACAGCATATTATGTGGAAAGAATCTCGAAAAGAAAAAAATTATTTTCGAAGGGTGGAAACCAAAAGAATCGGTTTTTTTTGCGTTTCAAATGGAGATAACTGTTTCTCCTTCATTATTCCAGTTTGATAGTCTAAAAAAAGCATATTATGCGGAAAGAATCCCGAAAACAAAACATTTATTTCGATGGTTGGAAACCTCATTAGAATTACTTTTTTTTCCCTTTCTTATTTGAGATAACTGGTTCTCTTTCATTTTTCTGGTTTGATAGCCTTAGAAAAGCATATTCTGCGGAAAGAGGGTCGAAAAGAAAAGATTTATTTTCGAAGGTTGGAAAAGCCAAAAGAATCGCGTTTTTTTGCCTTTCAAATGGATATAACAATTTTTCCTTCATTATTCCAATTTGATAGCCTTAGAAAAGCATAAAATGAAGAAAGATTTGCGAAAAGAAAAGTTTTATTTCGATTGTTAGAAATCTCATTAGAGTCATTTTTTTTCGTTCTTCTATGAGATAACAGGCTCTCCTTCATTATTCTAGTTTGATAGCCTTAGAAAGGTATAAAATGAAGAAAGATACGGGAATAGAAAAGATTTATTTCGATGGTTGGAAACTTTATTGGAATCATTTTTTTCCCTTCTTATTTGAAGTAACTTTTTCTCTTTCATTTTCGAGTTTGCTGGCCTTAGAAAAGCATAAAATGAAGAAAGGTTCGCGAAAAGAAAAGATATATTTCGATAGTTGGAAACCTCATTAGAATAACTTTTTTTCCCCTTCTTATTTGAGACAAATGATTGTCTTTCATTTTTCTAGTTTGATAGCCTTAGAAAAGCATATTATGCGGAAAGAATCTCGAAAAGAAAAAATTTATTTTCGAAGGTTGGAAACCAAAGAATCGGTTTTTTTGCGTTTCAAATGTAGATAACTATTTCTCCTTCATTATTCCAGTTTGATAGTCTTAGAAAGGCATAAAATGAAGAAAGATTTGCGAAAAGAAAAGATTTATTTCGATTGTTGGAAACCTCATTAGAATCATTTTTTTTTTCGTTCTTCTATGAGATTACAGGTTCTCTTTCATTTTTGTATGTTGATAGCCTTAGAAGAGCATATTATGCGGAAAGAATCTGGAAAAGAAAAAATTTATTTTCGAAGGTTGGAATTTTCATAAGAATCGCGATTTTTTTTTTTTTTTTTTGCGTTTCAAATGGAGATAACTATTTCTCCTTCATTATTCTAGTTTGATAGCCTTAGAAAAGCATAAAATGAAGAAAGATTCTTGAAAAGAAAGGATATATTTTCGTAGGTTGGAAACCAAATGATTGGGGTTTTTTTGCGTTTCGAATGGAAATAATTATTTCTCCTTCATTATTCTAGTTTGATAGCCTTGGAAAAGCATATTATGCGGAAAGAATCTCCAAAACAAAAGATTTATTTCGATGGTTGGAAACCTAATTAGAATCACTTTTTTTCCTTTCTTATATGATAAAATGGTTCTCTTTCATTTTTCTAGTTTGCTAGCCTTAGAAATGCATATTATGCGGAAATTATGTCGAAAAGTAATAATTAGTTTTCGAAGGTTGGAAACTTCATAACAACCGCGTTTTTTTCTTTTCAAATGAAGATAACTATTTCTCTTTCATTATTGCATTTTGATAACCTCAGAATAGCATAAAATGAAAAGAGATTCGCGAAAAGAAAAGATTTTTCGATGGCTCTAATCCTCTTTAGAATCACTTTTTTCCGTTCTAATATGAGATAAATGGTTCTCTTTAATTTTTCCAGTTTGATAGACTCAGAAAAGCATATTAAGCGGAAAGAATCTCGAAAAGAATAAATTTATTTTCGAAGGTTTGACACATCACATCAATCGCGCTTTTTTGCGTTTCAAATGGAGATAACTGTTTCTCTATCACTATTCTAATTTGATAGTCTTAGAAAAGCATAAAATGAAGAAAGATTCGCGAAAATAAAATATTTATTTCGATGGTTGGAAACCTCATTAGATTCACTTTTTTCCCTTCTTATTTGAAGTAACTAGTTCTCTTTCATTATTCTAGTTTGATAGCCTTAGAAAAGCATATTCTTTCGAAAAAATCGCGAAAAGAAAAGATTAATTCGATGATTGGAAACCTCATTGGAATCACTTTTTTTCCGTTCTTATTTGAAATAACTGGTTCTCTTTCATTTTTCTGGCTTGATAGCCAGAGAAAAGCATATTATGCGGAGAGAATCTGGAAAAGAAGAAATTTATTTTCGAAGGTTTGAAACTTCATAAGAATTTCGTTTTTTTTTTTTTTTTTTTTTTCGATTTTCAAATGGAGATAATTATTTCTGCTTCATTATTCTCGTTTGATAGCCTTAGAAAGGTATAAAATGAAGAAAAATTCTCGAAAAGAAAATATTTATTTCGATGGTTTGAAACCTGATTAGAATAATTTTTTTCCCTTCTTATTTGAAGTAACTTGTTGTCTTTCAATTTTCTTGTTTGATAGCCTTAGAAAAGCATATTATGCGGATAAAATCCTCGAAATAAAAAGATGTATTTTCGAGTGTAGGAAACCAAAGAATCGGTTTTTTTTGCGTTTCTAATGGAGATAACTATTTCTCCGTCATTATTCTAGTTTGATAGCTTTAGAAAAGCATAAAGTGAAGAAAGATTCGCGAAAATAAAACATTTATTTCGATGGTTGGAAACTTCATTAGAAACACTTTTTTCCGTTCTTCTATGAGATAACAGGTTCTCTTTCATTTTTCTAGATTGATAGCCTAAGAAAAGCATATTATGCGGAAAGAATATGGAAAAGAAAACATTTATTTTCGAAGGTTGGAAACTTCATAAGAATCGCGATTTTTTTTTTTTTGTTTCAAATTGAGATAACTATTTCTCCTTCATTATTCTAGTTTGATAGCCTTAGAAAGGTATAAAATGAAGAAAGATTCGCAAATAGAAAAGATTTATTTCGATTGTTGGAAACCTGATTAGAATCATTTTTTCCCCTTCTTATTTGATGTAACTTGTTCTCTTAAATTTTTCCAGTTTGATAGTCTTAGAAAAGCGTAAAAAGAAGAAAGACTCGCGAAAAAAAAAATATTTATTTCGGTGGTTGGAAACTTCATTATAATCACTTTTTTGCGTTCTTATTTGAGATAACTTGTTCTGTTTCTATTTTCTGGTTTGATAGCCTTAGAAAAGCATATTCTGCGGAAAAAGCTCGAAAAGAAAAGATTTATTTTCGAAGGTTGGAAACTTCATAGGAATCGCGTTTTTTTTTTTTTTTTTTTTTTTTTTTTGCATTTCATATACAGATAACTCATTTTCATTTTTATTCTGAATAAAGATAGGCGAAAAGAAAATATTTATTTCGATGGTTATAAACCTCAGTATAATCACTTTTTTTCCGTTATTTGAAATAACTTGTTGTCTTTCCTTTTTCTAGTTTGATAGCCTTAGAAAAGCATATTATGCGGAAAAAATCTCGAAAAGAAAAGATTTATTTTCGAAGGTTGGTAAGCAAAAGAATGGTTTTTTTTTTTTTTTTTTTTTTTTTTTTTTTTTTTTTTTATATTTCAAATGGACATAACTATTTCTCCGTCAATATTGTAGCTTCATAGCCTTAGAAAAGCATAAAATGAAGAAAGATTCGCGAAAATAAAAGATTTATTTCGATGGTTGGAAACCTCATTAGAATTATTTTCTTTTTTTACGTTCTTATATGAGATAACTGCATTTCTTTCATTTTTCCACTTTGATGGCCTCAGAAAGGCATATTATGCGGAAAGAATCTGGAAAAGAAAAAAGTTATTTTCGAAGGTTGGAAACTTCATAAGGATCGCGTTTTTTTTTTTTTTTTTGCGTTTCGTATAGAGATAACTAATTTTCCTTCATTATTCTATTTCGATAACCTCATAAAATCATAAAATGAAGAAAGATTATCGAAAAGATAAGATTTATTTTGATGGTTGGAAACTTCATTAGAATCACATTTTCTCCGTTCTTGTATGATATAACAGGTTCTCTTTCATTTTTCTAGATTGATAGCCTTAGAAAGGTATAAAATTAAGAAATATTCGCGAAAAGAAAGATTTATTTTCATGGTTGGAAACCTCATTAGAATCACTTTTTTTTCCGTTCTTATATGAGATAACTGGATCTCTTTCATTTTTCTACTTTGATTGCCTCAGAAAATCAAATTATGCGGAAAGAATCTGGAAAAGAAAAGATTTATTTTCCAAGGTTGGAAACTTCATAAATATCGCGCTTTGTTTTCGTTTCAAATGGAGAGAACTATTTTTCCTTCATTATTCTAGTTTAATAGCCTTAGAAAAGCATAAAATGAAGAAATATTCCCGAAAAGAAAGATTTATTTCGATGGTTGGAAACCTCAATAGAATCACTTTTTTTCCGTTCTTATTTGAGATAATTGGTTATCTTTCATTTTCTAGTTTTATAGCCTTAGAATAGCATATTCTCTCGAAAGAAAATCGAAAAGAAAAAGCTTTATTTTCGAAGATTGGAAACTTCATAAGAATCGCGCTTTTTTGCGTTTCAAATATAGATAACTATTTTTCCTTAATTATTCTAGTTTGATAGCCTTAGAAAAGCATATAATAAAGAAAGATTTGCGAAAAGAAAAGATTTACTCGATGGCTGGAAACCTCATTAGAATCAATTTTTTTCCGTTCTTATTTGAGATATCTATTTCTCTTTCAATGTTCCAGTTAGATAGACTTAGAAAAGCATATTATGCGGCAAGAATCTCGAAAATGAGGGATTTATTTTCGAAGTTTGGAAACGTCAAAAGAAGTCGTGTTTTGCGTTTTAAATGCAGATAACTATTTTTCCTTCATTATTCTAGTTTGATAGCCTTAGACAGCATATTATGCAGGAGAAATCTCGAAAAGAAAAACTTATTTTCGAAGGTTGGAAAGCATAAGAATGGGTGTATTTTTCGTTGAAATGTAGATAACTATACATCCTTCATTATTCTAGTTTGATAGCCTTAGAAAAGCATAAAATAAAGAAATATTCGCGAAAAGAAAAGATGTATTTCCATGGTTGGAAACCTCATTAGAATCACTTTTTTCCGTTCTTATTTGAGATAACTAATACTCTTTTATTTTTCTAGTTAGATAGACTTAGAAAAGCATATTATGAGGAAAGAATCTCGAAAAAAAAAAATTATTTTCGAAGTTTGGAAACCAAAGAATCGGGTTTTTTGCGTTTCAAATGGAGATACCTATTTCTCCTTCATTATTCTAGTTTGATAGGCTTATGAAAGCATAAAATGAAGAGAGATTCACGAAAAGAAAATATTTATTTCGATGGTTGGAAATCTTATTAGAATCACTATTTTTCCCCTTCTTATTTAAGTAAATGGTTCTCTTTCATTTTTCTAGTTTGATAGCCTTAGAACACCATAGTATGCGGAAAGAATCTGGAAAAGAAAAAATTAATTATCGAAGGTTGGAAACTTCATAAGAATCGAGTTTTGTTTTATTTTTTAGCGTTTCAAATGGAGATAAGTATTTCTCTATAATTATTCTCTTTTCATAGTCTTAGAAAAGCATAAAATAATGCGAAAACAAAAAATTGATTTCTGTGGTTGGAAACCTCATTAGAATCATTTTTGTTCCGTTCTTACACAAGATAACTGGATCTATTTCATTTTTCTACTTTGATAGACTTAGAAAAGCATGTTAGGCGGAAAGAATCTGGAAAAGAAAACATTTATTTTCGAAGGTTGGAAACTTCATAATAATTGCGTTTTTTTTTTTTTTTTTTTTGCGTTTAAATGGATATAACTATTTCTCATTCATTATTCTAGTTTGATAGCCGTAGAAAAGAATAAAATAAAGAAAGATTCGCGAAAAGAAAAGATTTATTTCGATGGATAGACACTTCATTACAATCAATTTCTTTCCGTTCTTTTTTTAAATAACTGAATCCCTTTCAATTTTCTAGTTTGATAGCCTTAGAAAAGCATATTTTGCGGAAAAAATCTCGAAAATAAGATATTTATTTTCGAAGTTTGGAAACGTCAAAAGAATCGCGTTTTTTGCGTTTTAAATGGAGATAACTATTTTTCCTTTATTATTCTATTTTGATATTCTTAGAACAGCATATTATGCAGGAGGAATCTCGAAAAGAAAAAACTTATTTTCGACGGTTGGAAAGCATAAGAATGGGTTTTTTTTTCGTTGAAATAGAGATAACTATATTTTTTCCCGTTCTTATATGAGATATTTAGTTCTCTTTCAGTTTTCTAGATTGATACACTTATAAAAGGATATTATTGGGAAAGAATGTTGAAAATAAAAAATATTTTTTTCGAGGGTTGTAAACCAAAGAATCGGGTTTTTTGCGTTTCAATTGGAGATAACTATTTCTGCTTCATTATTCTAGTTTGATAGCCTTAGAAAAGCATAAAATGAAGAAAGATTTGGGCATAGAAAAATTTATTTCGATGGTTGGAAACCTCATTCGAATCACTTTTTATCCGTTTTCTTTCATTTTTCTATATTTATACAATTGGAAAAGCATATTATGCGCAAAGAATCTCGAAAAAAAATTATTTTTGAAGGTAGGAAACTTAAAAAAAAATGCGTTTTTGTTTCCGTTTGAATTGGAGATAACTATTTCTGCTTCATTATTCTAGTTATATAGCCTGAGATAAGCGTAAAATGAAGACAGATTCAGGTATAGAAAAATATATTTTGATGGTTGGAAACCTCATTCGAATCATTTTTTTTAGTTCTTATATGAGATATTTGGTTTTCTTTCATTTTTCTAGATTGATACTCTTAGAAAAGCATATTAGACGGAAAGAACCTGGAAAAGAAAAAAATTTTTTTTGAAGGTTCGAAACTTCATAAAAATCGCGCTTTTTGCGATTCAAATGGCGATAACTGTTCCTCTTTCATAATTGTAGTTTTATAGCCTTAGAAAAGCATAAAATGAAGAAAGATTCGCGAATAGAAATGATTTATTTCGATGGTTGGAAACCTCATTCGAATCACTTTTTTTCCGTTCTTGTATGAGATAACTGGTTCTCTTTCATTTTTCTCGATTGATAGCCTTAGAAAATCATATTATGCGGAAAGAATCTCGAAAAGAAAAAAAAAATTTTTTTGAAGGTTGAAACCCAAAAGAATCGGGTTTTTTTGCGTTTCAAATGGAGATAACTATTTCTGTTTCAATATTCTAGTTTGATAGCCTTATATAAGCATAAAACGAAGAAAGTCTAGCGAATAGAAAAGATTTATTTCGATGGTTGGAAACCTCATTCGAATCACTTTTTTTCAGTTCTTATATGAGATAACTGGTTCTCTTTCATTTTTCTAGATTGATAGCTTTAGAAAAGCAGTCTATGCGGTAGGAGTCTCGAAAATAAAATAAAAATTTTTGAAGGTTGGAAAACAAATAATCGGGGTTTTTATCGTTTCAAATGGAGATAACTATTTCTGCTTCATTATTCTAGTTTGATATCCTTAGAAAAGCAAAAAATGAAGAATGATAGCAAAAAGAAAATGTTTAATTCTATGGTTGGAAACCTCATTAGGATAACTTTTTTTCCCGTTCTTATATGAGATAACTGGCTCTCTAGAGCATAATATGCTTTTCTAAGGCTATCAAACTAGAAAAATTAAAGATATCAGTTATCTTAAATAAGAACGGAAAAAAACGCGATTCTTATGATATTACCAACCTTCAAAAATAAAACTTTTCTTTAGAGAATTTTTCCGCAGATAATGATTTTCTAAGTGTATCAAAAGAAAACAATGAAAGAGAACTAGTTATCTCAAATAAGAACGGAAAAAAGTGATTCTAATGAAGTTTCTAACCATCGAAATAAATCTTTTCTTTTCGCGCATCTTCTTCATTTTAAGCCTTTCTAAAGCTATCAAACTAGAAAAATGAAAGAGAATCAAGTTATCTAATATAAGATAGGAAAAAAAGTGATACTAATGAGGTTTCCAACCATTGAAATAAATCTATTGTTTTCGCGAATCTTTTAATGAAGGAAAAATAGTTATCTCCATTTGAAACGCAACAAAAAAAAAAAAAAAAAAAAAAAAACGCGACTTTTATGAAGTTTCCAACCTTCGAAAATTAATTTTTTCTTTTCCAGATTCTTTCCGCATAATATGCTTTTTTAATACTATCGAACTAGAAAAATGAAAGAGAACCAGTTATCTCAAATAAGAACGGAAAAAAATGATTCTAATGAGGTTTCCAACCATCGAAATAAATCCTTTCTTTTCGCGAATCTTTCTTCATTTTATGGTTTTCTTAGGCTATCGAAATAGAATAATGAAGGAGAAATAGTTATCTCCATTTGAAACGCAACAAAACGGGATGCTCTTGATGTTTCCAAACTTCTAAAAAAATTTTTTTCTTTTCGAGATTCTTTCCGCATAATGTGCTTTTCTAAGGCTATCAAAGGAGAAAAATGAAAGAGAACCGGTTATCCTAAATAGGAACGGAAAAACAGCGATTGTAATGAAGTTTCCAACCATCGAAATAAATGTTTTCTTTTCGCGAATCTTTCTTCATTTATGGTTTTCTAAGCCTATCAAACTAGAATAATGAAGGAGAAATAGTTATCTCCATTTGAAACGCAACAAAACGCGATTCTTTTGAAGTTTTCAAACTTCGAAAACAATTTTTTTCTTTTCGAGATTCTTTGCGCATAATATGCTTTTCTAAGGCTATCAAAGAAGAAAAATGAAAGAGAACCAGTTATCTCAAATAACAGCGGAAAAAAGTGATTCTAATGAAGTTTCCAACCATCGAAATAAATGTTTTCTTTTCGCGAATCTTTCTTCATTTTATGGTTTATTAAGGCTATCAAACTAGAATAATAATGGAGAAATAGCTATGCTACATTTGAAACGCAACAAATGGCGATTATTTTGAAGTTTCCAAACTTCAAAAAAATTTTTTTTCTTTTTGTGATTATTCTCGCAGAATATGCTTTTCTAAGGCTATCAAAGAAGAAAAATGAAAGAGAACCAGTTATCTCAAATAAGAACGGAAAAAAAGTGATTCTAATGAAATTTCCAACATCGAAATAAATCTTTTCTATTCGCGAACCTTTCTTTATTTTATGCTTTAGAAGGCTATCAAACTAGAATAATGAAGGAGAAATATTTATCTCCATTTGAAACGCAAAAAAAAAAAAAAAAAAAAAAATGTGATTCATTTGAAGTTTCCAAACTTCGAAAAAAATTTTTTTTCTTGTCGAAATTCTTTCCGTATATAATGCTTTTCTAATGCTATCAAACTAGAAAATTGAAAGAGAACCATTTATCTCAAACAAAAACGGAAAAAAAGTGATTCTAATGAAGTTTCCAACCATCGAAATAAATGTTTCCTTTTCGCGAATCTCTGTTCATTTTATGGTTTTCTAAGGCTATCAAACTAGAATAATGAAGGAGAAATAGTTATCTCCATTTGAAACGCAACAAAACGCGAATCTTTTGAACGTTCCAAACTTCGAAAAAAAATTTTTTTTCTTTTGGAGATTCTTTGCGCAGAATAAGCTTTTCTAAGGCTATCAAAGAAGAAAAATGAAAGAGAACCAGTTATCTCAAATAAGAACGGAAAAAAAGTGATTCTAATGAAATTTCCAACATCGAAATAAATCTTTTCTATTCGCGAATCTTTCTTTATTTTATGCTTTAGAAGGCTACCAAACTAGAATAATGAAGGAGAAATATTTATCTCCATTTGAAACCCCCCCCAAAAAATGTGATTCTTTTAAAGTTTCTAAACTTCGAAAAAAATTTTTTTTTTGTCGAAATTCTTTCCGCACAATATGCTTTTCTAAGACTATCAAACTAGAAAAATGAAAGAGAACCAGTTATCTCAAATAAGAACGGAAAAAAAGTGATTCTAATTAAGTTTCTAATAATGGAAATAAATATGTTCTTTTCGCGAATCTTTCTACATTTTAGGGTTTTCTAAGGCTATCAAACTAGAATAATGAAGGAGAAATAGTTATCTCCATTTGAAACGCAACAAAACGCGTTTCTTTGAAGTTTTTTAACTTCGAAAAAATTTTTTTCTTGTCGAAATTATTTCCGCATAATATGCTTTTCTAAGGCTATCAAACTAGAAAAATGAAAGAGAACCAGTTATCTCAAATAAGAAGGGAAAAAAAGTGATTCTAATGAAGTTTCCAACCATCGAAATAAATGTTTTCTTTTCGCGAATCTTTCTACATTTTATGGTTTTCTAAGGCTATCAAACTAGAATAATGAAGGAGAAATAGTTATCTCCATTTGAAACGCAAAAAAAAAAAACGGGACTGCTTTGAAGTTTCCAAACTTCGAAAAAAATTTTTTCTCTTTTCGAGATTCTTTGCGCAGAATATGCTTTTCTGAGGCTATCAAAGTAGCAAAATGAAAGAGTATCAGTTATCTAAAATAAGAACGGAAAAAAAGTGATTCTAATGAACTTTCCAACCATCGAAATAATCTTTACTTTACGCGAATTCTTCTTCATTTTATGGTATTCTAAGGCTATCAAACTAGAATAATGAAGGAGAAATAGTTATCTCCATTTGAAACGCAACAAAACGCGATTCTTTTGAAGATTCCAAACTTCGAAAAAAAATTTTTTTCTTTTCCAGATTCTTTCCGCATAATATGCTTTTCTACGGCTATCAAAGTACAAAAGTGAAAGAGCACCAGTTATCTCTAATAAGAACGGAAAAACAGCGATTCTAACAAGTTTCCAACCTTCGAAATAAATGTTTTCTGTTCGCGATTCTTTCTTTATTTTATGGTTTTCTAAGGCTATCAAACTAGAATAATGAAGGAGAAATACTTATCTACATTTGAAATGCAACAAAACGGGATTCCTTTGAAGTTTCTAAACTTCGAAAAAAATTTTTTTTCTTTTAGAGATTCTTTGCGCAGAATATGCTTTTCCAAGGCTATCAAAGCGGAAAAATGAAAGAGAACCAGTTATCTGAACTAAGAGCGGAAAAAAAAGTGATTCTAATGAAGTTTCCAACCCTCGATATAAATGTTTTCTTTTCGCGAATTTTTCTTCATTTTATGGTTTTCTAAGGCTATCAAACTAGAATAATGAAGGAGAAAGAGTTATCTTCATTTGAAACGCAACAAAACGCGATTGTTTTGAAGTTTCCAAACTTCGAAAGAAATTTTTTTCTTTTCGAGATTGTTTGCGCAGATAATGCTTTTCTAAGGCTATCAAAGTAGGAAAATGAAATAGAACCAGGTATCTCAAATAAGAACGAAAAAAAAAGTGATTGTAATGAAGTTTCCAACCACCGAAATAAATCTTTTCTCTTCCCGAATCTTTCTTCATTTTATGGTTTTCTAAGGCAATCAAACTAGAAAAATGAAGCAGAAATAGTTATCTCCATTTGAAACGCAAAAAAACGCCATTTTCTGAAGTTTCCAAACTTCGAAAATAAATTTTTTCTTTCGACATTCTTTCCGCATAATATGCTTTTTAAGCTATTAAAGTAAAATTATGAAACAGAACCAGGTATCTCAAATAAAAACGGAAAAAATTGATTCTAATGAAGTTTACAACCATCGAAATTAATGTTTTCATTATGCGGTTCTTTCTTCATTTTATGGTTTTCTAAGGCTATCAAACTAAAATAATGAAGGAGAAATAGTTTTCTCCATTTTAAACGCAACAAAACGCGATTCTTTTGAAGTTTCCAAACTTCGAAAAAATTGTTTTTTCTTTTCTAGATTCTTTCCCCATAATATGCTTTTCTTAGCCTATCAAACTGGTAAAATGAAGGAGAACCAGTTATCTCAAATAAGAACGGGAAAAAAGTTATTCTAATGAAGTTTCCAACCTTCGAAATAAATGTTTTCTGTTCGGGAGTCTTTCTTCATTTTATGGTTTTCTAAGGCTATGAAAATAAAATAATGGAGGAGAAACAGTTATCTCCATTTGAAACGCAACAAAACGGGATTCCTTTGAAGTTTCCAAACTTCGAATTAACTTTTTTTTTTTCCAAGTTCTTTGCGCAGAATATGCTTTTCTAAGGCTATCAAAGTGGAAATATCAAAGAGAACCAGAGTAGTATATATCCCTCCTCGCGTGATTTTTATATCAAATTGATATCAAAAGGGGTGGGGGGTGATATCAAAAGTGGTGGGAGGTGGGGGTGGGAGGTGGGGGTGGTGGTGGTGGGAGGTGGTGGTGGTGGGAGGTGGTGGTGGTGGTGGTGTTGGTGGGGGTGGTGGTGGTGGGGGTGGTGGTGGTGGTGTGGGTGTTGTGGGGGTGGGGTGTTGATATCAAAATCTCAATTTGAATTGATATCAAAATTTCTGTTTGATTAAGCGATAGGAAAATCTCTGTTTGATCGAGTGTTGGATTTAAATCTCCCGAAAAAAGTGTGTGTGATCAATTAATTACGTTGTAAAAAAATGGAGAGCCCTTCCGCCACTGCGTTGGCAGTTCGCCACTGCTCGCTCCCCCCACCGCTCGCTTTCGCCGCCCGCCTCGCTTTGTTCGCCGCCCGCCTTGTGTCCCTCGCTTTGTTCGCCGCCCGCACAATGCTTTTGCGTGAATTCGGTCTTCAATGGGTGGTTTCTTATTCGTTTGTATATATTCTTTTTAACAAAAACTCTGTATTTTCTCACACAGGGTTAGAAAAGTCAAAAACAATATGTGTGGGTTTTTCTTTACAGAGCCAAACTAAAAATAACACGTTGGCTCTCTCTGTATTTCTAAAAAGCTATTATTTTCACAAGGAAACAAAAAAACATTCTTCTAAAAATCCTATCTTCAGAGACATTTAAAAAGTTCTTTCTTTCGGGGGGAAAAAGACATTGTTAATAAAAGTTCTTTCACATTGGCTCTCTCTATATTTCTAAAAAATCTATCATTTTCACAAGGAAACAAAAAAACATTCTTCTAAAATCCTATCTTCAGAGACATTTAAAAGTTCTTTCTTAGTATGTTCGGGGGAAAGGTGGTGGGGATGGTGAGGTGTAATTTTTGATATCAATTTTTTTAAAATCACGCAAGGAGGGATATATACAGAAAAAAAATTAACATATACAGTTAGATATTTTTTATTGTACACAAAATTAACTTGGAATGGCTGTCTACAAAATTTTAAACACAATTAGATTTTTTATTGTACACAAAATTATACAAAATGACGGTGCTCACTGATCACAAAAATTAACTTGGAATGGTGGTCTACAAAAAACAAGAATTTGTTTTAAATACAATTAAAAATGCAATATTTTTAAAAAGTCTGTCTCACTGGTGAGGGTTTTCAAAAAATGTTTTTATCCCTTCACAAAAATTATTTTAAAATGTGTGGTATATGTTTTTTTGACAAACAACACTTCACAGTCTTCGTCGTTGCTGCTTTCCTCCTCCTCCTCCTCGTATGGTGTGGTGACGCAGGTGAGCGACATGTGGGAAAAGTTGATGTTGAGAGGTTCCTGGGTCGACGGGGTGGCGATGGGGACGACGAAATCGTTGATCGATGGTGTTGTGAAGCATCCTGCCGATGTGACCTTGTACTCTAGGGCTGGTGTCTTGTCGATGGTGCCGAGGTAGATGGTGCAGCGTGCGTCTATGCCGTAGTGAAGTATTTTAGATGGGGTGCACTTGACTTCCACGACGTCGGAGTTGTTGGTTGCTAATTTGACGGTGACAGTTTTGTCATCGCCAAAGAAGGAGATTTCAGTTGAGATGAGTTTGATGTTTGCAGGGTGCTTGCCGCTTCTTGTGACGTGATTTTGGTTGTCAAAAACTAGTTTGACAAACACATTGTTGCCGACTCCCACCGGATCTGTTTGACAGGCCATGTTGATTTATTTCGGTGTAAACTTCAATACGTGTCTCCGGTAGCCGTTTCTGAGGACCTCTTCACCCTGGTACACGATGTAAAAATCGAACGAGTTGAGCTGGTTGATGAGTTCTGCGGAAAGATTGTTAAATCTAGTAGGTAGAAACACTTCTTTCCCGTTTTCGAGGCGAACAAGCGCCCTGGGTCCGTGCTTTGTTGATATGTTCCGGACCCCTACCACAACGTATGGTACGTTCGGTTGTAACGTTGACACTGACACGTACTCCGAGCTGCTCGCTACTGTAGATAGCTGGCGTAACGCGTCGTTGATCATGTTGACTTCTCTGTAGAACGTTTGCTACTGACACACATTGGGCAGTTTTTGGAGAGAGGGGGTGGACCATCGATGTGTGTGGTAGTGGAGGGGAGGTTGTAGTGCTGGTTGCAGCGGCGGTAAGGGGCGTAAATTATTTTAGCTTCAGGTGTAAGCACCGCCCATACAGCGTCCACTTCTTCTGGTGAATGATGTATAAAGATGGCGTTTCCCTCCACGGCAAGTAGATGACATTCATTTGGGTCCATCATTGTGAGGCGTCGACCATTTTTCAGAAACTTTATCACTAGGTCCATGTCCGTCGTCGCAGGCGTGATTGAACTTGTCCATCGTGATCGCACCCTCCATAACTTGTGTTCGTGACGTCATCACGGCCCCTGAACTTGTCCATCGTGATTGAACTTGTCTTCGTGACGTCATCACCCTCCGTGACGTCATCACGGCCCCTGAACTTGTCCATCGTGATCGAACTTGTCTTCGTGACGTCATCACCCTCCGTGACGTCATCACGGCCCCTGAACTTGTCCATCGTGATCGAACTTGTCTTCGTGACGTCATCACCCTCCGTGACGTCATCACGGCCTCCTGAACTTGTCCATCGTGATTGAACTTGTCTTCGTGACGTCATCATGGTTGAACTTCGCCTTGTTTGGACTCCAGCTCTCTGATGAATATCGGTTTTAGAAAATGCTCCATCTCTAGGAACACTCTAAAGGTTGCGCAACGGATGTATCTTGTGTATTCGGTGTAGTTCATTTTCTCCCCGGAATCGTGGGCGTGAAGTAAATACATGCGATAGGCTGCTATTTGATTTTGTACTTCGAACTCTTCTTTCTTCTTGTGATAGATGATGTCGGTCACCATACGCTGTAGGCTTTCTAGCGTCCTCCATTCCTGCATACTCAACGATGTACAACGACCGTCCATTTTGATGATAATATTTTGTGTGCCAAATAAACGTTTAAAAATTATGGATAGTCGGTTGGTTATCTGCCACTCTCTTAGATGAAAGGTCAAGCTCTGTATAGTCGGCATCGTCTCTGAAAGCTTCTGCCACTCGGTCGAACCCAGGACCACAGTGTTGCGTCGCCCGCCAATGGTCACCACGATCTTGTGAGGAGATTTAGGTGAAAACCCAACGGCTGCAAACTTGGACTGCTTGCTGTTCAGGAAGTAAACATCCGTTAGCGGCCCCATGTCACTGTAAAAACAAGAACACCCCTTATGTAGCACACTCTTTTTTCATTCGTCAATTAACCACACATACTGAATGCGACTTACCTGTTCAGCTCTCTCGGAACAACTGGTAGAGCGGATCATGTCAATGCGCCTTCTAAAAAAAAAAATACAAGAATTAGCAACATAAAATGTGTCAGAGTTATTCATGCATGATCATCCACAATTTGTATTAATACTAACCTTTAACGATATACATCTCTGATGTGTAGTTTGTGAGCACCCGCCAAGACTGTAGGTTCTTTTAATGATGTCATCGTTGTGATTAAAATCACTTATGCTGAATTTTGAAAAGAATTTCTCCTTGCGCAGACCTTGGAAGCGGTGGGATAGGTAAGCAACGACGTAATGGCCACAGGTAGTGCTGAAATCGCCTTGCAACCTTCTAGTGTTGTGAGACCATCTTGTACCACAACATCGATTTAAAAAATTTAGAATTTCCCCCGAAAGAGGTTCTATACCATAGCTATCGAAATATTCCCCCCGGTCGTTCTTTGCAACAAAGATGCAGATCCAATGTTTCCCTGGTTTCGTGCTTGGGTCAGTGTTAATGACAACTGCTATGGGAAGCTGTCTATTATACAAATTTATCGACGACAATTGGTCGCAAGCGTACACGCCTAAAAAGTGTGGTGTACATTTAGACAGAAGTCGGTGTATTTGCAGCGTATTCATGATACCAAAATGGTCCTGTTAGCATCAATTTCTATAGTGCGATGTACTTCTGCCATCACCAACAGGTTGATAGGTTCTGGAGTTTGATCTTTAAATCCTACACTTATAGACACAGTACCGTGTCGTTGCCCTGAAATGTAAGACTCGTTAGCGCTCATATCGGCTGTAAGATCAAACACCATAATGGTGTAACCGTGTGAATATTGATGTCTGGAAATTGAATGCCCCTCGTCCTTAAAGTGTATTCCGAGACCATCTTGAAGAGTTTGAAAACATTGGAGAAAGTGACCTGCATCAAAATCGGGCTGTAGGGGTTGTGAGGGAAAAGGCTGGCCGTTCACATACAGTTGAAACGAATTCATTTTAAAGTGTTGTAAATTGTATGGGTTTTTGTTAATGTTGCCGTTGTATGCCTGGTCTGCAACCATCGCCACTACCACTCTTCGAGGTATTTGCCCGATGAAAACATCGTTGAAAGTCATATTACTAACCCCCTTTGGAATGTTGAGAGCGTGAAATCCTACATCTTTGAGATGGTACTTTGCATTGTTCTTTGTTAACACAGCCTGATGGGCAAGTTTGATGGTCGGGGACGGCCTCACAGCTTTCAAAATCAGTCTAGCAGACTGAATCTCTGTGTAGGCTTTAAAGTCCTTTATATCCGAAAAGAGATGAAAGTTGGGTGAAGAGGGGGAGAGTTTGATGGTGACGCTAACATTGTTCAAGAGCAGATTTTCCTGATTAAAGAGTGCATTGGAAAGATTGCCCATTAGCTGTACAACTTTGCTTCCTTTGGTATAGTCGTTACGCCACTTAATTCCATCATTTGTTACATACGTGTCCATCATTCCTCCCTTGTCCTTTTTCCAGAGTGTGGACTCTAGTCTGCTGTTCATGACATCTTCCGAATAATTGAGTAACGTTTCAATGTAAGTTCTATAGGGGTAGCCTGGTTGAGGCATGGAAACTGTGACATTGTTGAGTGATACTTCCAATTGTTGAAACAAGGAATTTAGGGAATTGTTTACAAAGGTAACCTGTTTGTCCTCTTTCAAGTCGTTTCCACCGTCATCCACTATTCGCACGAACAGCTCAAGTACTACATAAGTCATATCGAGGTAATCGTCAGCATTGCCAGAGTAATGAAATGTGATGGGGGCATTTTTCATAAGTGTATTTTGTGGATTTAGAGAAATGTAACGGTACTCCTCCACGTTCATTTGAACGGGCAAGTCTTTAAAGATGTCTAGTTCCGAACTCATGTGCACCAACGATTCGTCAGCCATTATGAAAATACGTCTAGCACCTTACGTCTTCGGCGTTTAGTCTTAAACTGATTATATATTTCACCCTTCCTGCGCTTTAATAGACCCGTGCCTATCATAGAGTCTATCTTTACATCAGCTTTCCTTTTCAAGTTAGTTCCCGCCTCCTTCAATCTAGTCTTTAAAGATTCTTTTGGCGGTACCCCCGAACTTGCAACATCTGCAAGCACGTTGGCACCCATTTTCAATGCTTCTTTACCTATAGCTTTCACTCCGCTCTTGAAAAACGGTAGCACAGTTCTGAAAAGACCGCCGAGAGCAGAGAACAAGCCGCTACCCTTTTGATAACGCTTGCCTCTATACAGGTGAAAATCTTGATTGTATAATCCTCCTCCTGCCTGGTTTAAGTAATATCTGGTGACAGTATCCAGCTCCATTATGTCTGTTTCGGACGAAACGTTAGAACTATAGTAGAGGAAAGTCCGTCTACAAATGGCAAGAAATCTCCATAACCGTTCCTTAAATCTATATTCACGATTTTAAAGTCCTGTTGCATCAAAGGTACCCAGTTAAGTGGAATGAACGACTTTTCAATAGTCATGCAGGTGTTGTCACGTTTTTCATACTCTACAGAGACGCTTTCAATGACTTGCACAAACGTGTTGCCCACCACTTGTGGTACTATCAGATTACAGTAAATGAACATTTCGTAAGGGAAACCCATGTACGGATCTACAGGGTGTTTGCCAATTTCCTGTTCAACCACGTTTGTGTAAGGTTCGAACCCCATCATCTTGGCCAAAGATGGCGACAAAACCAGCACATGTATTAGGTTCTTTGACGTGGTTTTAGGAGGAATGTCAGGTTTTTCCTGCGTTTCTACCGTAGGAGAAGTGCCCGGTTTACGAGGGATTGGTGGTTTAGGATTGATAGGTTTTGGAGTTCTAGTAGGAGCAATATTTCTAGCTTTGTTTTTTAACGTTTGGTTCGCGCCTTCAGGGGGTTTAGTTTCTGTTTTCGATCTCCTAGAGGACTCAGCATTTTCTATATATCCTACATATTTGCTGCTGGGGATATGACTGTTCTGTGCGACTTTGATGTTGATGCTGGCAGTATTTTTGTTCTCGTTATAAATGAAAAAGTCTTCGACTTGCAAATTTTCACGTATAACTGAGTTGACAGCATGTACCAAATCCTTAGAATTGTGCACGATGCCATGTGGTAATTGTAAGTTAAATTTTGAATGTGTCACTGGTGCTACCATATTATACATTGTACCAATGATTTGATTTTCGTGATTTGTTACGTTATAGAATTTCACAGGGTACCTAACCTTTTGCAGTGCGACTTCCCATTCTCCTTGCAATACTATTCTCTCGGGTAAGATGTTTGAAAATCTGGAAGTTGTATTGTCAGTGAAATGGTCCATAGAGGCGTTACTCACGAGCGTGAGGGAAAATGGTTTTGTTCTAATCATATCGAGCTGATACTCGAACCCGGTACCCACGAGTTAAACTTGGTCGGATAACCTCTCCACTTAACCAAAAACTGTTTATTTCGACCGCGGCCTTTAGTGTCGAGTATTTTGTCTATTTTGAATGATGCCGGGGGAGCTACCTTTTGTATCTCCTCGGAGTAAAAGATACCGTCTATGGCCTCCCCACCCAAGTCCTTTAATTTATACACAACGGGGGAGCCGTATACCACCTCGTCAATCTGTAAAATTTCGTCCGTCCAATTTTGCTCGTACCCCTTGGCAAACTTCATTTTCTCCTTAGATATACGCACATGGTCTCCCACGTTAAATTTAACTTTACGTGGTTTGTCTGCATTCCGACCATAAAGATTTTCGTAAACATGCAAAATGTTGTCTTCATTGACATCCTTTGGAGCCATCTTTATGGACCTATGAAAGGAACTATTGTAAGACTTTAAAAGTGCAGGAAGCACGTCCACGTATCTATATGTATTTTTATGTGTGAAATATTTCCACATTTTCGTCTTTAAGGTTCTATTGAAACGTTCTACAACACTGGCTTTGACATTATTTTTTGTAGTGTAATACTTTACACCATGTTTGGTTAAAAATGTTTGAAAGGTTTTGTTGGTGAACTCCGTTCCTTTATCTGTTTGCAATATCTTGGGGGTACGATGAGCGAATATAGTTTTAAACGCTTCTGTAATTTCACCCCCTACTTTTGATTTTAATGGTATAGCCCAAGCATATTTCGAGAAAACATCAATAACCGTCAAGATGTAAACGTATGGTTTATTGTGCTCCTTTACGCCACTCATAATATTTAAATCGGCCTCCCAAAGGTCGTCCATGTTAGTCACGTGATAATTTCTGGTGGGGAACCGTTTTCTTATCGGTCTATGAAATGTATAACTATCCTGTGTTTGAAGAAACGACTCGATCTTAGATTTCGGTATACCTGTGGCCTTGCGAAGTTTGTCTGCAGTGCCAAAACCAGCATAGTGTTCAGGATTGAAATAGATTTTCTTCAGTGCGTTCATAGTTGTTCCCACACTTGTCTGCGAAGGTTATAAGACTTTTTTACTGGTAATCGGCTTTTATTTACTTTCGTCTTTGTCGATTTCTCTTCCTCCTTTACCTCGACACCATTGGTTTCAAGGTATGGTTCCCTCACTTGTGACTCGATACCATTGGTTTCAAGGTATGGTTCCCTCACTTGTGACATAAGATCGAGATAGTTGGCCAACTTATATTTTATCAACTGCCATTTTTCAGGGTGTGGTAAATGTGTACGCTGTAATTTATTCATTTCTCTGATGAGTTGGTTAAGTGATTTGTCCACGAGGTGAAGCTTTTCGACAGCTTTTGGCTGTGAAGCTAGTATAATTTGCTTACCGTGCTTCATTTAACTCAAATTTGACACGAGTGCACTACCGAGTGAAGCCAATATCGGGAGTAGAAAAGCAGGTAAAAAACCTCCTCTCTGTACAAGAATCTTTTTCTTTTCCTTTAAGGAAAGTCGTTTGTTAATTAATTTTCTCCAGCTAGCTTTATGCTTCTTTAAGCGTTTTAAACAATTTATAGGTAAACTAACATGACCTCTGCACACGTTGAGTACACACTCGGAAATGGCTTTAATTAGCTGAGGGTTAGCACTTTTCAACAGTTTTTGTCGCAAAATAGGTTTAGCCTTGGCTAGCACTGACAAATTTGCATGTTGCCTTGCAATCAGTGGGCTACTCAGTCTGGCAATGCTCATCCTGTCTATGTCTGTGATTAAATGACTGAAGTGTGATCGTTGCTCGTTTATTTAAACTCTCTGGGAAGCACACAAATAAAACCTTCAGAAAAGTGGTCAACAATTGGGTATAAAATAAGAAGGCGTTTCCCCTGGTAGGACGCCGGTTCGATACCTGTATTGATTTGGCGTGTACTGAGTGCAATCCAACACTAGATACCCGTGTGGGTTTTCAGTAGCTTTTTCAAATGCCTCTAAAAGAAACCTAGAGTTCTTTGGTTCGATCTGTTGACAAAGCCTATGAATTTGCATTTTATCTCTATTGTTTTTAAACACGACAATGTAGTTTGCATTTAGAGATATAGTTCGAAATTTCTTTCCTTGTGGAAACACGTTTTGTAATATGTAAATAATCCCGAAGCGTTTGTGATGTGAATCTCTAGTGAAAAAATTTGACACGTTTTCCCCGGAGGCTTGATACATTAAATCATCCAAAATAACTAAATCCCCCTCGTTAACAGTGTCCAAATCTGGTATACCTGCATGGGTTGCGAAGAACGGGCTTGGTTTAGGAGAATATTCTAATGGATGACACCACAACACTTTTCTCGCGGGTCTGTCAAACATTCTGTCTGCATTACTAATTAAATTTTTCACAAATGTAGACTTACCACACCGCGACGGACCTGCAATTAGCATAGTGCACGGGAAATTAAATTTAAAGTGTTGGTTAGTAGACATTGTGGGCGACTGATGTGATCTCATTTAGACACGCCTTCTTTTATACCCATACGGGTAGGAATCAAAGTTTTCACACTGCACACGTTTGTTGACCACCATCCTATAGGTTTTCACTGAAGACTCAGTTACCACAGTTCCTAGAAATTTCCTAGAAATCTGTGTGCCTTCAAGTACTACCGACATTGAATTATCCCTCAGCACGGTGTTCCTGATAACGTCGGAGTTTACATTTTCCAAATTCCCCGAGTTGAGGGTGATGCCTTTAATTTTACAGACAGAGTGCGTCTTATCTCCACACTTAACCTCTATGGTGTAACTTTTTGGACCTGTAGATGCAAATCTGCAAATATACGCTCCATCGCCGTACTTTTCTATTTCATCTGTCATACAGCCTAAAAATGGTCCCGTGGTTGGCATCCATTCCCCCGGTCTGTACGTGGCTATAACAGAATCTGTGTCGAAATAACACACGCGTTCGCCCAATCTCCTAAGGTAGGAATAGAGTTCGATTCTTGCATGGGCAGTTGTATATGCAGCTATGACTGTGTTACTAGTAAAATTCAATTTAGGATTCTGTTCGCAATGTTTCCACACCACATACATTACCTCCTCTGTAGCGGGCAGGTAAGACTGTACCTCTACACCTGGGTCATTAAGTAGGTCTATGAGCCTCGAATAATCTTTCACAAGCTCGCATGTGGACAAGTTATCTCTTTGGCCGTATTTTCCCCAAAAGGAGTTTAACATCAGTTTGGCCAACTCACGTCTGCCAGGATTGATTTCAATAGCGTCTTTATCCAGTGCCACGCCTTCTTTTTCCAAAAATCGTGCGATATACTCGTTTCTCATGGCAGGAGTGTCGCAGTCTTTGGGCCAACCGGAGGCTTCGGTTTTAATTTTCAGAAACTGATTCACATAGTCCTGAAAAAGCCCCTTTTCTCCAGTGATGGGGTTATAGCGTACCATGTCATATTCCCATATTTCATACACGTGAATCACGCTATAACCTTCCTCTAATGCGACTTTAATCTCGTCCACTACCCAGGTTCCTGTCATACATCTTTCGTCCTCTGTATGCGTGCACTCTGTCTGATTCTCCATCTCTGCACATGTTCGGCATAGCGGAAACATAAGTTTACCGTTAATGCGCGACGGCAGGACGGGGTGGTACAGTCTTTCTGGGGGAAGAATTTTACACTTTACAATACCGCCCTCAACATCTTGCAAATTTGGTAAATTATTCACATGAATTTTTGGGTGTCCAACAGGGTAAGCCTTGGTCTTATTTACGAACGGGTACAAACTGCACACATCATAGTAAAACATTTTCATATCTCCAGAGGCTTCGCAGTAGGTTTTCGTACAATTTGTACGTCCACCAAAGAAGGCATCTCGTGGATTGAGAGGTTCGGGGTAGGGAAAACTTTTGACAAATTCAGCCAAAACCCTATTGGTCTTAATCAAACCATTGAACTCACACTCCCACATCTCGGTCACGTTATACCCAGCATGCCTCATCATCTTCGTGACCTTCACGGTGTCCTCGTATCTGGAACTCATGGTCTGGTTGCCAGTGTTGTATAACCTTGAATTCCTATTCGGGTAACAACGTGTGCAACCGTGGTAGAAGCATCCATGAAAGAAATAGACACATTTCCCTTCTTCTTTGTACCCGTCCACTTTATGCCCTAAAACTTTAATTTCCCGACACCGATAAGCATGCTGTATGATGGTTGATTGCTGCTGTTCCAACCAAGACAGCCAGATACACGCTACCCGCGATTGCTTATCAGCTAAACGGTATCCTCCTGCGGGAATAAGTGGTATTTTATTTCTTGGCATGAACCGTTTCCTATATACATTCATGCATGCCTGAGCTATGGTGACGCATTCTCTAAACGGGTCAATACCGTTCTCGTCAATAAATTGTTTCCTAAATTTGGAAACACCTTGACTCAAGAGATAAACGTCAGTTTTACAGTAAGTAACCATTTCTTTTTTCATGTCAAAGACATAATTTGAGGACAACTTTTCATTATGCCACTGCTCGAAAGTCTTGCGGTCATCAACACTCATGCCATCTGGGCAGTAATATTTTTGCTCTGGTACAGGACCAACATACTTTTCGTTTTCCTTGGTGTTGAACAGGTAAGGAAAATAACCTTTACATTCAGGCAGTTGAAAGGTTTTTGAAAAGTGAGACAGTGGCATAGGAATGAAATTCAAAGAGTCTAGAAAAGTTACACTCTTATACTTCATTCTGTAAATTTTGCTTCCATTCATAATCAGTTCGGGGTCCCAATTTAGGGTGCCCACCATGTGTTTTAACAAAAACTGGCCATCATACGACCTCAAGTTGTGTGCTATGACAATAATGTCACGGGATTCGAACCCTGGTTGTGTGATGTGGTCAAACAATTCTTTTACAGGCTCCTTGTCGAATACCCATTCTTTAACACCACACTGTGTACAATAGGGCATCTTATGAGACTTGTCCACACACAGACCACAACTTTTATGCATTATACATAGATTAGGAATGTGTTCAAACACGTCTGTGGAATAAAGCGTGTTCTGAGTACACTCGAAATCTATGAACATGAACACGAAATTCTTTCGCAAATTTGGTGAATTGTACGGCCGAATGTAGCACTCGTGGTTGGCATTCACATGGACCTTACAAGTAACACAATAAATTTCTCCGCACTGGTGAGGAGTTTTCCTAAGCCTCATATTCACAAGTTTGTTACACAACGGGCATACTTTTTCCACGTCGCATACTGACATGGATTTAGGGTAATATTTCCCCTTAATCAAATGATTATTAAAACAGGTCTCCCCGTTGAAATCGCGATGACATGAATCGCATTTCACATACCTATCAAATGATGTTGGACACCTCTGTCGACACTTGACACAGTTTAGATCACACCTGTGAGTTTCTTTTTTATTAAGTGAGGGAAAATTACAATGTCGGCAATACCACTTACATTTGAATGCCCCGTGTAGGTTTACAATTGCATTAAAATGGCTGTCGTGGAATATTACGTCGATGTGTTTATCGGTGTTAATTTCCGACTTGTAGAGGACATTTTTACCATTATGACCACCAAAAACAGTGATAGGATACTCCTTTAGCGCTATTTCAAAGAGTTTCACGTCGTCAAGTGTAAACGGGCCATCGGTTTTGCCTATTTTCTCACACAACTCTACAGCTTTTTGTTTTTGCAGACGGTCATATCGCGTAATAGAACCATAATGAACATCCCCGTCAATTTTGGATTTGCACACTGCGATGGCTCTAGGTAGACAAAGATTGTCTTTGTTTTTAATTTCTATAATACCTTTGTTTTTACTACAGTCGTCGCAGCGTTTGTAACATGAACCTGATATTTCATTTGTCCAAATACACGAAATTTTGATTGCCCCTCCCAACAAAAATTCTTTGTTACTTTGCATTATTTTCTCCATTGATTTCAATACGGCCTCGGGGTTTACCTGATCAAACCTACGTACACTCATGTTAAAAGGTCTAGCAGGATTTTTGGTATCATGAACGGTTATTCCTACGAACCCTGGTTGGTTTTTTAGCAGATTGTCATCAACAAATGATAAATAATCATGAAACACTTTGGAAACCCATTGGTCAGGATCTGCATCTTTAGGCATCGAACTCACCATAATTTCAGTTTCAGAGTACCCAGAATAAAATTTTTTAGTTGCCCTCTGGCTATGGTTAATAATTTCGAAAGATGGTTGCAAGGTTGCACTTACCTGTGGCACAATGCTGTCAACAAGAGAAGGTGGTACACCATTTCCGGTAGAAGGCGAGCCAGCTCCGGTAGAAGACGAAGCAGTTCCGGTAGAAGACGAAGCAGCTCCGGTAGAAGGCGAGCCAGCTCCGGTAGAAGACGAAGCAGCTCCGGTAGAAGGCGAAGCAGCTCCGGTAGAAGGCGAGGCAGCTCCGGTAGAAGACGAAGCAGCAGGACGGTATGGTTCACCGTTTCCGGTCTGATCACTTTTGCTGGCCACACCGCCCGAGAAGCCACGTGTTCTCTTAAGAGTGAGCTTGCCCCCATAACGTGTTCTCTTGCGATGATCACAACTTTTCTTTTTGTTGACGAACTGTTCTAAAACCGACGTGAACCCTTCAACTAGACTCCCAGTACCGGAGTTTCCGTTATTCCTCGAAGACTCGGGCCCCTGGTCACTGATGGAAGTGTTTGTAGAAGATTGATCGGCAGAAGATTCGTCTCCGTAGTTGACAACCTTGGCAGACATGATTACCACGTGATATAAGCATCTTTCGTCGCGATTGAACTTTTATAGACAACAAAAGATAACGCCCACACCCAATAGACAACAAAGACCACGCCCACAACCAATGAGAAGGTGAGGTTTCTACTGCGCATGCATAACCCTACAGCCAATCGTCGTACAAATGGTGGGGGAAGGTTTTTTTAATCTTCCATCGGGTACGCGGTGTGAGTTTGCTAGAAGAAGAAAAAAGAATCCCCTTGTTTTTGACTTTTTTCTGTCACTGTGTGTTAGTAAGAAAACTTTTAGTTGGCTCTGTAAAGAAAAACCCACACATATTGTTTTTGACTTTTCTAACCCTGTGTGAGAAAATACAGAGTTTTAGTTAAAAAGAATATATACAAGTTAAAAAGAATATATACAAACGAATAAGAAACAATCCATTGACTCGGTTTTTTAGAAGAAGAAAAGATGGCCTCCGAATTCTTTTATAAACACGCGTGAACAAAGCATGGAAATACAGAAAAAGAAACTTTTAGTTGGCTCTGTAAAGAAAAACCCTCACATATTGTTTTTGACTTTTCTAACCCTGTGTGAGAAAACACAGAGTTTTTGTTAAAAAGAATATATACAAACGAATAAGAAACCACCCATGTCGATGTGAAAGAACTTTTATTAACAATGTCTTTTCCCCCGAAAGAAAGAACTTTTAAATGTCTCTGAAGATAGGATTTTAGAAGAATGTTTTTTGTTTCCTTGTGAAAATAATAGCTTTTTAGAAATACAGAGAAAAAGCAACGTGAAAAAGAAACTTTTAAAATACCCACATATTGTTTTCGACTTTTGAAAACACCGTGACAACTACCATGTGAGGGAACAAAAAGCATTGTGTGGTGTACAGAGCGAGCCAACGTGTTATTTTTAGTTTGGCTCTGTAAAGAAAAACCCACACATATTGTTTTTGACTTTTCTAACCCTGTGTGAGAAAATACAGAGTTTTTGTTAAAAAGAATATATACAAACGAATAAGAAACCACCCATTGAAGACCGAATTCACGCAAAAGCATTGTGCGGGCGGCGAACAAAGCGAGGGACACAAGGCGGGCGGCGAACAAAGCGAGGCGGGCGGCGAAAGCGAGCGGTGGGGGGAGCGAGCAGTGGCGAACTGCCAACGCAGTGGCGGAAGGGCTCTCCATTTTTTTACAACGTAATTAATTGATCACACACACTTTTTTCGGGAGATTTAAATCCAACACTCGATCAAACAGAGATTTTCCTATCGCTTAATCAAACAGAAATTTTGATATCAATTCAAATTGAGATTTTGATATCAACACCCCACCCCCACAACACCCACACCACCACCACCACCCCCACCACCACCACCCCCACCAACACCACCACCACCACCACCTCCCACCACCACCACCTCCCACCACCACCACCCCCACCTCCCACCCCCACCTCCCACCACTTTTGATATCACCCCCCACCCCTTTTGATATCAATTTGATATAAAAATCACGCGAGGAGGGATATATACTACTAACCAGTTATGTCAAATAAGAACGCAAAAAAAGTGATTCTAATGAAGTTCCAACCATCGAAATAAATGTTTTCTTTTCGCCAATTTTTCTTCATTTTACGATTTTCTAAGGCTATCAAACTAGAATAATGAAGGAGAAAGAGTTATCTCCATTTGAAACGCAACGAAACGCGATTCTTTTGAAGTTTCCAAACTTCGAAAAAAAATTTTTTTTCTTTTTGAGATTCTTTGCGCAGAATATGCTTTTCTAAGGCTATCAAAGTAGAAAAATGAAAGAGTACCAATTATCTCAAATAAGAACGGAAAAAAAGCGATTCTAATGAAGTTTCCAACCATCGAAATAAATGTTTTCTTTTCGCGAATCTTTCTTCATTTTATGGTTTTCTAAGGCTATCAAACTAGATTAATGATGGAGAAATAGTTATCTCCATTTGAAACGCAACAAAACGCCATTCTTTTGAAGTTTCCAAACTTCGAAAAAAAAAAATTTCTTTTTGTGATTCTTTTCGCAGAATATGCCTTTCTAAGGCTATCAAAGAAGAAAAATGAAAGAGAACCAGTTATCTCAAATAAGAACGGAAAAAAAGTGATTCTAATGAAATTTCCAGCATCGAAATAAATCTTTTCTATTCGCGAATCTTTCTTTATTTTATGCTTTAGAAGGCTACCAAACTAGAATAATGAAGGAGAAATATTTATCTCCATTTGAAACCGTCCCCAAAAAATTTGATTCTTTTAAAGTTTCCAAACTTCGAAAAAAAGTTTTTTTTGTCGAAATTCTTTCCGCACAATATGCTTTTCTAAGGCTATCAAACTAGAAAAATGAAAGAGAACCAGTTATCTCAAATAAGAACTGAAAAAAAGTGATTCTAATGAAGTTTCCAACCATCGAAATAAATATTTTCTTTTCGCGAATCTTTCTACATTTTATGGTTTTCTAAGACTATCAAACTAGAATAATGAAGGAGAAATAGTCATCTCCATTTGAAACGCAAAAAAACGGAATTCCTTTGAAGTTTCCAAACTTCGAAAAAAAATTTATTTCTTTTGGAGATTCTTTGCGCAGAATATATTTTTCTAAGGGTATCAAAGTAAGAAAATGAAAGAGAACCAGTTATCTTAAATAAGATCGGAAAAAAAGTGATTCTAATGAAGTTTCCAACCATCGAAATAAATATTTTCTGTTCGCGAGTCTTTCTTCATTTTATGGTTTTCTAAGGCTATCAAACTGGAATAATGAAGGAGAAATAGTTATCTCCATTTGAAACGCAACAAAACGCGATTCTGTTGAAGTATCCAAACTTCGAAAAAATTTTTTTTCTTTTCGAGATTCTTTCCGCATAATATGCTTTTCTAAGGCTATCAAGGAAGAAAAATGAAAGAGAACCGGTTATCTCAAATAAGAACGGAAAAACAGCGATTGTAATGAAGTTTCCAACCATCGATATAAAATTTTTCTTTTTGCGAATCTTTCTTCATTTTATGGCTTTCTAAGGCTATCAAACTGGAATAATGAAGGAGAAACAGTTATCTCCATTTGATACGCCACCAAACGCGATTCTTTTGAAGTTTCCAAACTTCGAAAAAAATTTTTTTTTTTTACAGATTCTTTGTGCAGAATATGCTTTTCTAAGTCTATCAAAGTAGAAAAATGAAAGAGTACCAATTGTCTCAAATAAGATTGGAAAAAAAGTGATTCAAATGAAGTTTCCAACCATCGATATAAATGTTTTCTTTTTGCGAATCTTTCTTCATTTTATGGTTTTCTAAGGCTATCAAACTAGAATAATGAAGGAGAAATACTTATCTCCATTTGAAACGTAACAAAACGCGATTCTTTTGAAGTTTCCAAACTTCGAAAAAATTTTTTTTCTTTTCGAGTTTCTTTCCGCATAATTTGCTTTTCTAAGGCTATCAAAGAAGAAAAATGAAAGAGAACCAGTAACCTCAAATAAGAACGGAAAAAAGTGATTCTAATGAAATTTCCAACATCGAAATAAATCTTTTCTATTCGCGAATTTTATTTATTTTATGCTTTAGAAGGCTATCAAACTAGAATAATGAAGGAGAAATATTTATCTCCATTTGAACCCCCCCAAAAAATGTGATTCTTTTGAAGTTTCCAAACTTCGAAAAAAAAATTTTTCTTTTCGAGATTCTTTGCGCAGAATATGCTTTTCTAAGGCTATCAAAGTAGAAAAATCAAAGAGAACCAGTTATCTCAAATAAGAACGGAAAACAAATGATTCTAATGAAGTTTCCAACTATCGAAATAAATGTTTTCTTTTCGGGAATCTTTCTTCATTTTATGGTTTTCAAAGCTATCAAACTAGAATAATGAAGGAGAAATAGTTATCTAAATTTGAAAACCAACAAAACGCGATTCTTTTAAAGTTTCCAAATTTCGAAAAAAAAAATGGTTTTCTTTTCGAGATTCTTTCCGCATAATATGCTTTTCTAAGGCTATCAAAGATGAAAAATGAAAGAGAACCAGTTATCTCAAACAAGAACGGAAAAAAAGCGATTCTAATGAGGTTTCCAACCATCGAAATAAATGTTTTCTTTTCGCGAATCTTTCTTCATTTTATGGTATTCTAAGGCTATCAAACAAGAATAATGAAGGAGAAATAGATATCTCCATTTGAAACGCAACAAAACGCGATTCTTTTGAAGATTCTAAACTTCGAAAAAAAATTTTTTCTTTACTAGATTCTTTCCGGATAATATGCTTTTCTAAGGCTATCAGACTGGAAAATGAAAGGGAACCAGTTATCTCAAATAAGAACGGAAAAAAAGTGATTCTAATAAGGTTTCCAACCATCGAAATAATTCTGTTCTATTCGCGAATCTTTCTTTATTTTATGCTTTTTAGAAGGCTATCAAACTAGAATAATGAAGGAGAAATAGTTATCTCCATTTGAAACGCAACAGAACTGGATTCCTTTGAAGTTTCCATCTTCGAAAAAAAAAAATTTTTCTTTTCGAAATTCTTTGCGCAGAATATGCTTTTCTGAGGCTATCTAAGTAGCAAAATGAAAGAGAACCAGTTATCTCAAATAAGAACGGAAAAAATTGACTCTAATGAAGTCTCCAACCAATAAAATAAATGTTTTATTTTCGTGAATATTTTATCATTTTATGGTTTTCTAAGGCTCGGAAACTAGAATAATGAAGGACAAATAGTTATCTCCATTTGAAACGCAACCAAACGGGATTCCATTGAAGTTTTCAAACTTCGAAAAAATTTTTTTTTCTTTTCGAGATACTTTACGCAGAATATGCTTTTCTAAGGCTATCAAAGTAGAAAAATGAAAGAGAACTAGTTTTCTCAAACACGAACGGAAAAAAAAAGGATTCTAAGGAAGTTTTCAACCTTCGAAATAAATGTTCTTTTTGCGAATCTTTCTTCATTTTATGGTTTTCTAAGGCTATCAAACTAGAATAATGAAGGAGAAATAGTTATCTCCATTTGAAAGGAAATAAAACTCGATTATTTTGAAGTTTCCAAACTTCGAAAAAAATTTTTTTTCTTTTCGAGTTTCTTTCCGCTTAATATGCATTTCTAAGGCAATCAAAGAAGAAAAATGGAAGAGAACTAGTTATCTCAAATAAGAACGAAAAAAAAGTGATTCTAATGAAGTTTCCAACCACCGAAATAAATCTTACCTATTCGCGAATCTTGCTTCATTTTATGGTTTTCTAAGGCAATCAAACTAGAAAAATGAAAGAGAAATAGTTATCTCCATTTGAAAAGGAAAAAAAAAAAAAAAAAAACGCCATTTTTGAAGTTTCCAAACTTCGAAAATAAATTTTTTCTTTCGAGATGCTTTCCGCATAATATGCTTTTAAAGCTATCAAAGTACAAAAATGAAAGAGAACCAGTTATCTCAAATAAAACTGGAAAAAAAAAAATGATTCTAATGAAGTTTACAACCATCGAAATAAATCTTTTCTATTCGCGAATCTTTCTTCATTTTATGGTTTTCTAAGGCTATCAAACTAGAATAATGAAGGAGAAATAGTTATCTCCATTTAAACGCAACAAACGGGATTCCTTTGAAGTTTTCAACTTCGAAAAAAAAAATTTTTCTTTACGTTATTCTTTGCGCAGAATATGCCTTTCTAAGGCTATCAAAGTAGCAAAATGAAAGAGAACCAGTTATCTCAAATAAGAACGGAAAACAGCGATTCTAATGAAGTTTCCAACCTTCAAAATAAATGTTTTCTGTTCACGAGTCTTTCTTTATTTTATGATTTTCTAATGCTATCAAACTAGAATAATGAAGATGAAATAGTTATCTCCATTTGAAACGCAATAAAACGCGATTCTTTTGAAGATTCCAAACTTCGAAAAAAATTTTTTCTTTACTAGATTCTTTCCGCACAATATGCTTTTCTAAGGCTTTCAAAGAAGAAAAATGAAAGAGTACCAGTTATCTAAAACAAGAACGGAGAAAAAGTGATTCTAATGAAGTTTCCAACCATTGGAATAAATGTTTTCATTTCGCGAATCGTTCTTTTTTTATGGTTTTCTAAGGCTATCAAATTAGAATAATAAAGGAGAATTAGTTATCTTCATTTGAAACGCAACAAAACGCGATTCTTTTGAAGTTTCCAAACTTCGAAAAAAATTTTTTTCTTTTCTAGATTCTTTGCGCATAATATGCTTCTCTAAGGCTATCAAACTGGAAAAATGAAAGGGAACCAGTTATCTCAACTAAGAACGGAAAAAAAGTGATTCTAATGAAATTTCCAACATCGAAATAAATCTTTTCTATTCGCGAATCTTTCTTTATTTTATTATTTAGAAGGCTATCAAGCTAGAATATTGAAGGAGAAATATTTATCTTTATTTGAACCGCAAAAAAAATGCGATTCCTTTGAAGTTTCCAAACTTCGAAATAATTTTCTTTTCTTGTCCAGATTTATGGTTTTCTAAGGCTATCAAACTAGAATAATGAAGGAGAAATACTTATATCAATTTGAAACGCAACAAAACGGGATTCCTTTGAAGTTTCCAAACTTGGGAATAAATTTTTTTCTTTTCGAGATTCTTTCCGCATAATATGTATGCTTTTCTAAGGCTATGAAAGTAGAAAAATGAAAGAGAACCAGTTATCTCAAACAAGAACGGAAAAAAGTGATTCTAATGAAGTTTCCAACCAACGAAATAAATGTTTTCTTTTCGCGAATCTTTCTTCATTTTTTGGTTTTCTAACGCTATCAAAATAGAATAATGAAGGAGAAATATTTATCTCCATTTGAAACGCAACAAAAAGCGATACTTTTGAAGTTTCCAAACTTCGAAGTAATGTTTTTTTTTTTTTTTTTGAGATTCTTTGCGCATAATATGCTTTTCTAAGGCCATCAAAGTAGAAAAATGAAACAGAACCAGTTCTGTCAAATAAGAACGCAAAAAAAGTGATTCTAACGAAGTTTCCAACCAACGAAATAAATGTTTTCTTTTGGCGAATCTTTCTTCATTTTATGGTTTTCTAAGCCTATCAAACTAGAATAATGAAGGAGAAATAGTTATCTCCATTTAAACGCTACAAACGGGATTCCTTTTATGTTTTCAAACTTCTAAAAAAAATTTTTTCTTTTCGTTATTCTTTGCGCAGAATATGCTTTTCTAAGGCTATCAAAGTAGCAAAATGAAAGAGAACCAGTTATCTCAAATAAGAACGGAAAACAGCGATTCTAATGAAGTTTCCAACCTTCAAAATAAATGTTTTCTGTTCGCGAGTCTTTCTTCATTTTATGGTTTTCTAAGGCTATCAAAGTAGAATAATGAAGATGAAATAGTTATCTCCATTTGAAACGCAACAAAACGCGATTCTTTTGAAGTATCCAAACTTCGAAAAAAAATTTTTTTCTTTTCTAGATTCTTTCCGCATAATATGCTTTCTAAGGCTCTCAAACTGGAAAAATGAAAGACAACCAGTTATCTCAAATAAGAACGGAAAAAAAAGTGATTGTAATGAAGTTTCCAACCATCGAAATAAATCTTTTCAATTCGCGAACCTTTTTTTTTTTATGCTTTAGAAGGCTATCAATCTGTTATAATGAAGGGGAAATAGATATCTCCATTTGAAACTGAAGAAAAAATGCGATTCTTTTGAAGTTTCCAAACTTCGAAAAAAAATTTTTTTCTTTTCTAGATTATTTCCCCATAATATGCTTTTCTAAGGCTATAAAACTAGTAAAATGAAGGAGAACCATTTATCTCAAATAAGAACGGAAAAAAAAGTGATTCTAATGAAGATTCCAGCCATCGAAATAAATCTTTTCTATTCGCGAATCTTTCTTCTTTTTATGGTTTTCTAAGGCTATCAAACTAGAATAATGAAGGAGAAATAGTTATCTCCATTTGAAACGCAACAAAAAGCGATTCTTTTGAAGTTTCCAAATTTCGAAATAATGTGTTTTTTTTTTGAGATTCTTTGGGCATAATATGCTTTTCTAAGGCCATCAAAGTAGAAAAATGAAAGAGAACCAGTTATGTCAAATAAGAACGCAAAAAAAGTGATTCTAATGAAGTTTCCAACCAACGAAATAAATGTTTTCTTTTCGCGAATCTTTCTTCTTTTTATGGTTTTCTAAGGCTATCAAACTAGAATAATGAAGGAGAAATAGTTATCTCCATTTGAAACGCAACAAAACGCGATTCTTTTGAAGTTTCCAAATTTCGAAAAAAATTTTTTTTTCTTTTCCAGATTCTTTCCGCATAATATGCTTTTCTAAGGCTATCAAAAATGAAAAATGCAAGAGAACCAGTTATCTCAAATAAGAACGGAAAAAAGGCGATTCTAATGAAGTTTCCAACCATCGAAATAAATGTTTTCTTTTCGCGAATCTTTCTTCATTTTATGGTTTTCTAAGGCTATCAAACTAGAATAATGAAGGAGAAACAGTTATCTCCATTTGAAACGCAACAAAACGCGATTCTTTGGAAGTTTCCAAACTTCGAAAAAATTTTTTTCCTTTTCTAGTTTATTTCCCCATAATATGCTTTTCTAAGGCTATCAAACTAGTAAAATGAAGGAGAACCAGTTATCTCAAATAAGAACGGAAAAAAAGTGATTCTAATGAAGATTCCAACCATCGAAATAAATCTTTTCTATTCGCAAATCTTTCTCCATTATATGGTTTTCTAAGGCTATCAAACAAGAATAATGAAGGAGAAATAGTTATCTCCATTTGAAACGCAACAAAACGCGATTCTTTTGAAGTTTCCAAACTTCGAAAAAAAATTTTCTTTTTGAGATTCTTTCCGCATAATATGCTTTTCTAAGCCTATCAAAGAAGAAAAATGAAAGAGAACCAGTTATCTCAAATAAGAACGGAAAACAGCGATTCTAATGAAGTTTCCAACCATCGATATAAATGTTTTCTTTTCGCGAATCTTCCTTCATTTTATGGTATTCTAAAGCTATCAAACAAGAATAATGAAGGAGAAATAGTTATCTCCATTTGAAACGCAACAAAACTGGATTCCTTTGAAGTTTCCAAACTTCGAAAAAATTTTTTTTTCTTTTCTAGATTATTTCCCCATAATATGCTTTTCTAAGGCTATAAAACTAGTGAAATGAAGGAGAACCATTTATCTCAAATAAGAACGGAAAAAAAGTGATTCTAATGAAGATTCCAGCCATCGAAATAAATCTTTTCTATTCGCGAATCTTTCTCCATTTTATGGTTTACTAAGACTATCAAACTAGAATAATGAAGGAGAAATAGTTATCTCCATTTAAACGCAAAAATACGGGATTCCTTTGAAGTTACCAAACTTCGAAGTAATGTTTTTTTTTTTTTTTTTTTTTTTTTTTGAGATTCTTTGCGCATAATATGCTTTTCTAAGGCCATCAAAGTAGAAAAATGAAAGAGAACCAGTTATGTCAAATAAGAACGCAAAAAAAGTGATTCTAACGAAGTTTCCAACCAACGAAATAAATGTTTTCTTTTCGCGAATCTTTCTTCATTTTATGGTTTTCTAAGCCTATCAAACTAGAATAATGAAGGAGAAATAGTTATCTCCATTTGAAACGCAACAAAACGCGATTCTTTTGAAGTTTCCAAATTGCGAAAAAAAATTTTTTTTCTTTTCGAGATTCTTTCCGCATAATATGCTTTTCTAAGGCTATCAAAAATGAAAAATGAAAGAGAACCAGTGATCTCAAAAAAGAACGGAAAAAAAGTGATTCTAATGACGTTTCCAACCATTGGAATAAATGGTTTCATTTCGCGAATCGTTCTTCATTTTATGGTTTTCTAAGGCTACCAAATTAGAATAATGAAGGAGAAACGCAACAACGCAACAAAACGCGATTCTTTGGAAGTTTCCAAACTTCGAAAAAAATGTTTTTCTTTTCTATTTTATTTCCCCATAATATGCTTTTCTAAGGCTATCAAACTAGTAAAATGAAGGAGAACCAGTTATCTCAAATAAGAACGGAAAAAAAGTGATTCTAATGAAGATTCCAACCATCGAAATAAATCTTTTCTATTCGAAAATCTTTCTCCATTTTATGGTTTTCTAAGGCTATCAAATTACAATAATGAAGGAGAAATATTTATCTCCATTTGAAGCGCAAAAAAAATGCGATTCTTTTGAAGTTTCCAAACTGCGAAAAAAATTTCATTTTTCTTGTCGAGATTTATGGTTTTCTAAGGCAATCAAACTAGAATAATGAAGGAGAAATAGTTATATCCATTTGAAACGTAACAAAACGGGATTCCTTTGAAGTTTCCAAACTTCGGATTAAATTTTTTTCTTTTTGAGATTCTTTGCGCAGGATATGCTTTTCTAAGGCTATCAAAGTGGAAAAATCAAAGAGAACCAGTTATTTAAAATAAGAACGCAAAAAAAGTGATTCTAATGAAGTTTCCAACCATCGAAATAAATGTTTTCTCTTCGCGAATCTTTCTTCATTTTATGGTTTTTTAAGGCTATCAAACTAGAATAATGAAGGAGAAACAGTTATCTCCATTTGAAACGCAACAAAACGCGATTCTTTTGAAGTTTCCAAACTTTGAAAATTTTTTTTTTCTTTTCTAGTTTATTTCCCCATAATATCTTTTCTAAGGCTATCAAACTGGAAAAATGAAAGGGAACCAGTTATCTCAACTAAGAACGGAAAAAAAGTGATTCTATTGAAATTTCCAACATCGAAATAAATCTTTTCTATTCGCAAATCTTTCTCCATTTTATGGTTTTCTAAGGCTATCAAACTAAAATAATGAAGGAGAAGTAGTTATCTCCATTTCAACCGCAAAAAAAAAAAAAAAATGCGATTCTTTTGAAGTTTCCAAACTTCGAAAAAAATTTTTTTTTCTTGTCGAGATTTATGGTTTTCTAAGGCTATCAAACTAGAATAATGAAGGAGAAATAGTTATATCCATTTGAAACACAACAAAACGGGATTCCTTTGAAGTTTCCAAACTTCGGATTAAATGTTTTTCTTTTCGAGATTCTTTGCGCATAATATGTTTTTCTAAGGCTATCAAAAATGAAAAATGCAAGAGAACCAGTTATCTCAAATAAGAACGGAAAAAAGGCGATTCTAATGAAGTTTCCAACCATCGAAATAAATTTTTTCTTTTCGCGAATCTTTCTTCATTATATGGTTTTCTAAGGTTATCAAACTAGAATAATCAAGGAGAAACAGTTATCTCCATTTGAAACGCAACAAAACGCGATTCTTTTGAAGTTTCCAAACTTCGAAAAAAATTTTTTTCTTTTCTAGTTTATTTCCCCATAATATGCTTTTCTAAGGCTATCAAAGTGAAAGAATCAAAGAGAACCAGCTATTTAAAATAAGAACGCAAAAAAAGTGATTCTAATGAAGTTTCCAACCATCGAAATAAATGTTTTCTCTTCGCGAATCTTTCTTCATTTTATGGTTTTTTAAGGCTATCAAACTAGAATAATGAAGGAGAAACAGTTATCTCCATTTGAAACGCAACAAAACGCGATTCTTTTGAAGTTTCCAAACTTTGAAAAATTTTTTTTTCTTTTCTAGTTTATTTCCCCATAATATCTTTTCTAAGGCTATCAAACTGGAAAAATGAAAGGGAACCAGTTATCTCAACTAAGAACGGAAAAAAAGTGATTCTATTGAAATTTCCACCATCGAAATAAATCTTTTCTATTCGCAAATCTTTCTCCATTTTATGGTTTTCTAAGGCTATCAAACTAAAATAATGAAGGAGAAGTAGGTATCTCCATTTGAACCGCAAAAAAAAAAAAAAAAAAAATGCGATTCTTTTGAAGTTTCCAAACTTCGAAAAAAATTTTTTTTTCTTGTCGAGATTTATGGTTTTCTAAGGCTATCAAACTAGAATAATGAAGGAGAAATAGTTATATCCATTTGAAACGCAACAAAACGGGATTCCTTTGAAGTTTCCAAACTTCGGATTAAATGTTTTTCTTTTCGAGATTCTTTGCGCATAATATGTTTTTCTAAGGCTATCAAAAACGAAAAATGCAAGAGAACCAGTTATCTCAAATAAGAACGGAAAAAAGGCGATTCTAATGAAGTTTCCAACCATCGAAATAAATGTTTTCTTTTCGCGAATCTTTCTTCATTATATGTTTTTCTAAGGTTATCAAACTAGAATAATGAAGGAGAAACAGTTATCTCCATTTGAAACGCAACAAAACGCGATTCTTTTGAAGTTTCCAAACTTCGAAAAAAATTTTTTTCTTTTCTAGTTTATTTCCCCATAATATGCTTTTCTAAGGCTATCAAACTAGTAAAATGAAGGAGAACCAGTTATCTCAAATAAGAACGGAAAAAAAGTGATTCTAATGAAGATTCCAACCATCGAAATAAATCTTTTCTATTCGCAAATCTTTCTCCATTTTATGGTTTTCTAAGGCTATCAAACTAAAATAATGAAGGAGAAGTAGTTATATCCATTTGAAACGCAAGAAAAAATTCAATTCTTTTGAAGTTTCCAAACTTCAAAAAAAAACTTTTTACTTTTCGAGATTCTTTCCGCATAATATGCTTTTCTAAGGCTATCAAACTAGAAAAATGAAAGAGAACCAGTTATCTCAATTAAGAACGGAAAAAAAATGATTCTAATGAAGTTTCCAACCATCGAAATAAATGTTTTCTTTTTGCGAATCTTTCTTCATTTTATGGTTTTCTAAGGCTATCAAATTAGAATAATGAAGGAGAAATAGTTATCTCTATTTGAAACGCAACAAAACGCGATTCTTTTGTAGTTTCCAAACTTCGAAAAAAAATTTTTCTTTTCGAGATTCTTTCCGCATAATATGGCTTTCTAAGGCTATCAAAGAAGAAAAATGAAAGAGAACCAGTTATCTCAAATAATAACGGAAAAAAAGTGATTCTAATGAAGTTTCCAACCATCGAAATAAATCTTTTCTATTCGCAAATCTTTCTCCATTATATGGTTTTCTAAGGCTATCAAACAAGAATAATGAAGGAGAAATAGTTATCTCCATTTGAAACGCAACAAAACGCGATTCTTTTGAAGTTTCCAAACTTCGAAAAAAAATTTTCTTTTCGAGATTCTTTCCGCATAATGTGCTTTTCTAAGCCTATCAAAGAAGAAAAATGAAAGAGACCCAGTTATCTCAAATAAGAACGGAAAACAGCGATTCTAATGAAGTTTCCAACCATCGATATAAATGTTTTCTTTTCGCGAATCTTCCTTCATTTTATGGTATTCTAAAGCTATCAAACAAGAATAATGAAGCAGAAATAGTTATCTCCATTTGAAACGCAACAAAACTGGATTCCTTTGAAGTTTCCAAACTTCGAAAAAAAATTTTTTTCTTTTCTAGATTATTTCCCCATAATATGCTTTTCTAAGGCTATAAAACTAGTGAATTGAAGGAGAACCATTTATCTCAAATAAGAACGGAAAAAAAGTGATTCTAATGAAGATTCCAGCCATCGAAATAAATCTTTTCTATTCGCGAATCTTTCTCCATTTTATGGTTTTCTAAGACTATCAAACTAGAATAATGAAGGAGAAATAGTTATCTCCATTTAAACGCAAAAAAACGGGATTCCTTTCAAGTTACCAAACTTCGAAAAAAAATTTTTCTTTACTAGATTCGCTCAACATAATATGCTTTTCTAAGGCTATCAAACTGGAAAATGAAAGAGAACCAGTGATCTCAAAAAAGAACGGAAAAAAAGTGATTCTAATGACGTTTCCAACCATTGGAATAAATGGTTTCATTTCGCGAATCGTTCTTCATTTTATGGTTTTCTAAGGCTACCAAATTAGAATAATGAAGGAGAAACGCAACAACGCAACCAAACGCGATTCTTTGGAAGTTTCCAAACTTCGAAAAAAATGTTTTTCTTTTCTAGTTTATTTCCCCATAATATGCTTTTCTAAGGCTATCAAACTAGTAAAATGAAGGAGAACCAGTTATCTCAAATAAGAACGGAATAAAAGTGATTCTAATGAAGATTCCAACCATCGAAATAAATCTTTTCTATTCGAAAATCTTTCTCCATTTTATGGTTTTCTAAGGCTATCAAACTACAATAATGAAGGAGAAATATTTATCTCCATTTGAAGCGCAAAAAAAATGCGATTCTTTTGAAGTTTCCAAACTGCGAAAAAAATTTCATTTTTCTTGTCGAGATTTATGGTTTTCTAAGGCTATCAAACTAGAATAATGAAGGAGAAATAGTTATATCCATTTGAAACGCAACAAAACGGGATTCCTTTGAAGTTTCCAAACTTCGGATTAAATTTTTTTCTTTTTGAGATTCTTTGCGCAGGATATGCTTTTCTAAGCCTATCAAAGTGGAAAAATCAAAGAGAACCAGTTATTTAAATTAAGAACGCAAAAAAAGTGATTCTAATGAAGTTTCCAACCATCGAAATAAATGTTTTCTCTTCGCGAATCTTTCTTCATTTTATGGTTTTTTAAGGCTATCAAACTAGAATAATGAAGGAGAAACAGTTATCTCCATTTGAAACGCAACAAAACGCGATTCTTTTGAAGTTTCCAAACTTTGAAAAATTTTTTTTTCTTTTCTAGTTTATTTCCCCATAATATCTTTTCTAAGGCTATCAAACTGGAAAAATGAAAGGGAACCAGTTATCTCAACTAAGACCGGAAAAAAAGTGATTCTATTGAAATTTCCAACATCGAAATAAATCTTTTCTATTCGCAAATCTTTCTCCATTTTATGGTTTTCTAACGCTATCAAACTAAAATAATGAAGGAGAAGTAGTTATCTCCATTTGAACCGCAAAAAAAAAAAAAAAAAATGCGATTCTTTTGAAGTTTCCAAACTTCGAAAAAAATTTTTTTTTCTTGTCGAGATTTATGGTTTTCTAAGGCTATCAAACTAGAATAATGAAGGAGAAATAGTTATATCCATTTGAAACGCAACAAAACGGGATTCCTTTGAAGTTTCCAAACTTCGGATTAAATGTTTTTCTTTTCGAGATTCTTTGTGCATAATATGTTTTTCTAAGGCTATCAAAAATGAAAAATGCAAGAGAACCAGTTATCTCAAATAAGAACGGAAAAAAGGCGATTCTAATGAAGTTTCCAACCATCGAAATAAATGTTTTCTTTTCGCGAATCTTTCTTCATTATATGGTTTTCTAAGGTTATCAAACTAGAATAATCAAGGAGAAACAGTTATCTCCATTTGAAACGCAAAAAAACGCGATTCTTTTGAAGTTTCCAAACTTCGAAAAAATTTTTTTCTTTTCTAGTTTATTTCCCCATAATATGCTTTTCTAAGGCTATCAAAGTGGAAAAATCAAAGAGAACCAGTTATCTCAAATAAGAACGGAAAAAAGGCGATTCTAATGAAGTTTCCAACCATCGAAATAAATGTTTTCTTTTCGCGAATCTTTCTTCATTATATGGTTTTCTAAGGTTATCAAACTAGAATAATCAAGGAGAAACAGTTATCTCCATTTGAAACGCAACAAAACGCGATTCTTTTGAAGTTTCCAAACTTCGAAAAAATTTTTTTTCTTTTCTAGTTTATTTCCCCATAATATGCTTTTCTAAGGCTATCAAAGTAGAAAAATCAAAGAGAACCAGTTATTTAAAATAAGAACGGAAAAAAAGCGATTCTAATGAATATTCCAACCATGGAAATAAATGTTTTCTTTTCGCGAATCTTTCTTCATTTTATGGTATTCTAAGGCTATCAAACAAGAATAATGAGGGAGAAATAGATATCTCCATTTGAAACGCAACAAAACGCGATTCTTTTGAAGATTCCAAACTTCGAAAAAATTTTTTTTCTTTACTAGATTCTTTCCGCATAATATGCTTTTCTAAGGTAATCAAAATGGAAAATGAAAGAGAACCAGTTATCTCAAATAAGGTCGGAAAAATAGTGATTCTAATGAAGTTTCCAACCATCGAAATAAATCTTTTCTATTCGCGAATCTTTCTTTATTTTATGGTTTAGAAGGCTATCAAACTAGAATAATGAAGGAGAAATATTTATCTCCATTTGAACCGCAAAAAAAATGCGATTCTTTTGAAGTTTCCAAACTGCGAAAAAAATTTCATTTTTCTCTTCGAGATTTATGGTTTTCTAAGGCTATCAAACTAGAATAATGAAGGAGAAATAGTTATATCCATTTGAAACGCAACAAAACGGGATTCCTTTGAAGTTTCCAAACTTCGGATTAAATTTTTTTCTTTTCGAGATTCTTTGCGCAGGATATGCTTTTCTAAGGCTATCAAAGTGGAAAAATCAAAGAGAACCAGTTATTTAAAATAAGAACGCAAAAAAAGTGATTCTAATGAAGTTTCCAACCATCGAAATAAATGTTTTCTTCTTGCGAAGTTTTCTTCATTTTATGGTTTTCTAAGGCTATCAAACTAGAATAATGAAGGAGAAACAGTGATCTCCATTTGAAACGCAACAAAACGCCATTCTTTTGAAGTTTCCAAACTTCGAAAAAAAATTTTTCTTTTCTAGTTTATTTCCCCATAATATGCTTTTCTAAAGCTATCAAACTAGTAAAATGAAGGAGAAACAGTTATCTCAAATAAGAACGGAAAAAAAGTGATTCTAATGAAGATTCCAACCATCGAAAAAAATCTTTTCTATTCGCAAATCTTTCTCCATTTTATGGTTTTCTAAGGCTATTAAACTAAAATAATGAAGGAGAAGTAGAAATCTCCATTTGAAACGGAAGAAGAAATGCGATTCTTTTGAAGTTTCCAAACTTCGAAAAAAAATTTTTTTCTTTTCGACATTCTTTCCGCATAAAATGCTTTTGTAAGGCTATCAAACTAGAAAAATGAAAGAGAACCAGTTATCTCAAATAATAACGGAGAAAATAGTGATTCTAATGAAGTTTCCAACCATCGAAATAAATCTTTTCTATTCGCAAAACTTTCTCCGTTATATGGTTTTCTAAGGCTATCAAACAAGAATAATGAAGGAGAAATAGTAATCTCCATTTGAAACGCAACAAAACGCGATTCTTTTGAAGTCTCCAAACTTCATAAAAAAATTTTTCTTTTCGAGTTTCTTTCCTCATAATATGCTTTTCTAAGGCTATCAAAGAAGAAAAATGAAAGAGAACCAGTTATCTCAAATAAGAACGGAAAAACAACGATTCTAATTAAGTTTCCAACCATCGAAATAAATGTTTTCTTTTCGCGAATCTTCCTTCATTTTATGGTATTCTAAAGCTATCAAACAAGAATAATGAAGGAGAAATAGTTATCTCCATTTGAAACTGAAGAAAAAATGCGATTCTTTTGAAGTTTGCAAACTTCGAAAAAAAATTTTTCTTTTCGAGATTCTTTCCGCATAAAATGCTTTGGTAAGGCTATCAAACTAGAAAAATGAAAGAGAACCAGTTATCTCAAATAATAACGGAAAAAAAGTGATTCTAATGAAGTTTCCAACCATCGAAATAATTCTTTTCTTTTCGCAAATCTTTCTCCATTATATGGTTTTCTAAGGCTATCAAACAAGAATAATGAAGGAGAAATAGTTATCTCCATTTGAAACGCAACAAAACGCGATTCTTTTGAAGTTTCCAAACATCGAAAAAAAATTTTCTTTTCGAGATTCTTTCCGCATAATATGCTTTTCTAAGGCTATCAAAGAAGAAAAATGAAAGAGAACCAGTTATCTCAAATAAGAACGGAAAACAGCGATTCTAATGAAGTTTCCAACCATCGAAATAAATGTTTTCTTTTCGCGAATCTTCCTTCATTTTATGGTATTCTAAAGCTATCAAACAAGAATAATGAACCAGAAATAGTTATCTCCATTTGAAACGCAACAAAACTGGATTCCTTTGAAGTTTCCAAACTTCGAAAAAATTTTTTTTTCTTTTCTAGATTATTTCCCCATAATATGCTTTTCTAAGGCTATAAAACTAGTAAAATGAAGGAGAACCATTTATCTCAAATAAGAACGGAAAAAAAGTGATTCTAATGAAGATTCCAGCCATCGAAATAAATCTTTTCTATTCGCGAATCTTTCTCCATTTTATGGTTTTCTAAGATATCAAACTAGAATAATGAAGGAGAAATAGTTATCTCCATGTAAACGCAAAAAAACGGGATTCCTTTGAAGTTACCAAACTTCGAAAAAAAATTTTTCTTTACTAGATTCTTTCCGCATAATATGCTTTTCTAAGGCTATCAAACTGGAAAATGAAAGAGAACCAGTGATCTCAAAAAAGAACGGAAAAAAAGTGATTCTAATGACGTTTCCAACCATTGGAATAAATGGTTTCATTTCGCGAATCGTTCTTCATTTTATGGTTTTCTATGGCTACCAAATTAGAATAATGAAGGAGAAACGCAACAACGCAACAAAACGCGATTCTTTGGAAGTTTCCAAACTTCGAAAAAATTTTTTTTTCTTTTCTAGATTCTTTCCGCATAATATGCTTCTCTAAGGCTATCAAACTGGAAAAATGAAAGGGAACCAGTTATCTCAAATAAGAACGGAAAAAAAGTGATTCTAATGAAATTTCCAACATCGAAATAAATTTTTCTATTCGCGAATCTTTCTTTATTTTATGGTTTAGAAGGCTATCAAACTAGAATAATGAAGGAGAAATATTTATCTCCATTTGAACCGCAAAAAATGCGATTCTTTTGAAGTTTCCAAACTGAGAAAAAAATTTAATTTTCTTGTCGAGATTTATGGTTTTCTAAGGCTATCAAACTAGAATAATGAAGGAGAAATAGTTATATCCATTTGAAACGCAACAAAACGGGATTCCTTTGAAGTTTCCAAACTTCCGATTAAATTTTTTTCTTTTCGAGATTCTTTGAGCAGGATATGCTTTTCTAAGGCTGTCAAAGTGGAAAAATCAAAGAGAACCAGTTATTTAAAATAAGAACGCAAAAAAAGTGATTCTAATGAAGTTTCCAACGATCGAAATATATGTTTTCTTCTCGCGAAGTTTTCTTCATTTTATGGTTTTCTAAGGCTATCAAACTAGAATAATGAAGGAGAAACAGTTATCTCCATTTGAAACGCAACAAAACGCCATTCTTTTGAAATTTCCAAACTTCGAAAAAAAATTTTTTCTTTTCTAGTTTATTTCCCCATAATATGCTTTTCTAAAGCTATCAAACTAGTAAAATGAAGGAGAAACAGTTATCTCAAATAAGAACGGAAAAAAGTGATTCTAATGAAGATTCCAACCATCGAAATAAATCTTTTCTATTCGTAAATCTTTCTCCATTTTATGGTTTTCTAAGGCTATCAAACTAAAATAATGAAGGAGAAGTAGTTATCTCCATTTGAAACGGAAGAAAAAATGCGATTCTTTTGAAGTTTCCAAACTTCGAAAAGAAATTTTTTTCTTTTCGAGATTCTTTCCGCATGAAATGCTTTTGTAAGGCTATCAAACTAGAAAAATGAAAGAGAACCAGTTATCTCAAATAATAACGGAAAAAATAGTGATTCTAATGAAGTTTCCAACCATCGAAATAAATCTTTTCTATTCGCAAAACTTTCTCCATTATATGGTTTTCTAAGGCTATCAAATAAGAATAATGAAGGAGAAATAGTTATCTCCATTTGAAACGCAACAAAACGCGATTCTTTGAAGTTTCCAAACTTCGAAAAAAAATTTTCTTTTCGAGATTCTTTCCGCATAATATGCTTTTCTAAGGCTATCAAAGAAGAAAAATGAAAGAGAACCAGTTATCTCAAATAAGAACGGAAAAATAGCGATTCTAATTAAGTTTCCAACCATCGAAATAAATGTTTTCTTTTCGCGAATCTTCCTTCATTTTATGGTATTCTAAAGCTATCAAACAAGAATAATGAAGCAGAAATAGTTATCTCAATTTGAAACGCAACAAAACTGGATTCCTTTGAATTTTCCAAACTTCGAAAAAAATTTTTTTTCTTTTCTAGATTATTTACCCATAATATGCTCTTCTAAGGCTATAAAACTAGTAAAATGAAGGAGAACCATTTATCTCAAATAAGAACGGAAGAAAAGTGATCTAATGAAGATTCCAACCATCGAAATAAATCTTTTCTATTCGCGAATCTTTCTTCATTTTATGGTTTTCTAAGGCTATCAAACTAAAATAATGAAGGAGAAGTAGTTATCTCCATTTGAAACGGAAGAAAAAATGCGATTCTTTTGAAGTTTCCAAACTACGAAAAAATTTTTTTTCTTTTCAAGCTTCTTTCCGCATAAAATGCTTTTGTAATGCTATCAAACTAGAAAAATGAAAGAGAAATAGTTATATCCGTTTGAAACGCAACAAAACGCGATTCCTTTGAAGTTTCCTATCTTCGAAAAAAATTTTTTTCTTTTTGAGATTCTTTGCGCGGAATATGATGGTCTAAGGCTATCAAAGTAGAAAAATGAAAGAGAACCAGTTATCTCAAATAAGAAAGGAAAAACAGCGATTCTAATGAAGTTTCGAACCTTCGAAATAAATGTTTTCCGTTCGCGATTCTTTCTTCATTTTATGGTTTTCTAAGGCTATCAAATTAGAATAATGAAGGAGAAATAGCTATCTCCATTTGAAACGCAACAAAACGGGATTCTTTTGAAGTTTCCAAACTGCGAAAAAAATTTCATTTTTCTTGTCGAGATTTATGGTTTTCTAAGGCTATCAAACTAGAATAATGAAGGAGAAATAGTTATATCCATTTGAAACGCAACAAAACGGGATTCCTTTGAAGTTTCCAAACTTCGGATTAAATTTTTTTCTTTTCGAGATTCTTTGCGCAGGATATGCTTTTCTAAGGCTATCAAAGTGGAAAAATCAAAGAGAACCAGTTATTTAAAATAAGAACGCAAAAAAAGTGATTCTAATGAAGTTTCCAACGATCGAAATAAATGTTTTCTTCTCGCGAAGTTTTCTTCATTTTATGGTTTTCTAAGGCTATCAAACTAGAATAATGAAGGAGAAACAGTTATCTCCATTTGAAACGCAACAAAACGCCATTCTTTTGAAGTTTCCAAACTTCGAAAAAAAATTTTTTCTTTTCTAGTTTATTTCCCCATAATATGCTTTTCTAAAGCTATCAAACTAGTAAAATGAAGGAGAAACAGTTATCTCAAATAAGAACGGAAAAAAGTGATTCTAATGAAGATTCCAACCATCGAAATAAATCTTTTCTATTCGTAAATCTTTCTCCATTTTATGGTTTTCTAAGGCTATCAAACTAAAATAATGAAGGAGAAGTAGTTATCTCCATTTGAAACGGAAGAAAAAATGCGATTCTTTTGAAGTTTCCAAACTTCGAAAAGAAATTTTTTTCTTTTCGAGATTCTTTCCGCATAAAATGCTTTTGTAAGGCTATCAAACTAGAAAAATGAAAGAGAACCAGTTATCTCAAATAATAACGGAAAAAATAGTGATTCTAATGAAGTTTCCAACCATCGAAATAAATCTTTTCTATTCGCAAAACTTTCTCCATTATATGGTTTTCTAAGGCTATCAAATAAGAATAATGAAGGAGAAATAGTTATCTCCATTTGAAACGCAACAAAACGCGATTCTTTGAAGTTTCCAAACTTCGAAAAAAAATTTTCTTTTCGACATTCTTTCCGCATAATATGCTTTTCTAAGGCTATCAAGGAAGAAAAATGAAAGAGAACCAGTCATCTCAAATAAGAACGGAAAAATAGCGATTCTAATTAAGTTTCCAACCATCGAAATAAATGTTTTCTTTTCGCGAATCTTCCTTCATTTTATGGTATTCTAAAGCTATCAAACAAGAATAATGAAGCAGAAATAGTTATCTCAATTTGAAACGCAACAAAACTGGATTCCTTTGAATTTTCCAAACTTCGAAAAAAATTTTTTTTCTTTTCTAGATTATTTACCCATAATATGCTCTTCTAAGGCTATAAAACTAGTAAAATGAAGGAGAACCATTTATCTCAAATAAGAACGGAAGAAAAGTGATCTAATGAAGATTCCAACCATCGAAATAAATCTTTTCTATTCGCGAATCTTTCTTCATTTTATGGTTTTCTAAGGCTATCAAACTAGAATAATGAAGGAGAAATAGTTATCTCCATTTGAAACGCAACAAAAAGCGATTCTTTTGAAGTTTCCAAACTTCGAAATAATGTTTTTTTTTTTGAGATTCTTTGCGCATAATATGCTTTTCTAAGGCCATCAAAGTAGAAAAATGAAAGAGAACCACTTATGTTAAATAAGAACGCAAAAAAAGTGAATCTAATGAAGTTTCCAACCAACGAAATAAATGTTTTCTTTTTGCGAATCTTTCTTCATTTTATGGTTTTCTAAGTCTATCAAACTAGAATAATGAAAGAGAAATAGTTATCTCCATTTGTAACGCAACAAAACGCGATTCTTTTGAAGTTTCCAAATTTCGAAATTAATTTTTTTTTCTTTTCGAGATTCTTTCCGCATAATATGCTTTTCTAAGGCTATCAAAAATGAAAAATGCAAGGGAACCAGTTATCTCAAATAAGAACGGAAAAAAAGCGATTCTAATGAAGTTTCCAACCATCGAATTAAATGTTTTCTTTTCGAGAATCTTTCTTCATTTTATGGTTTTCTAAGGCTATCAAACTAGAATAATGAAGGAGAAACAGTTATCTCCATTTGAAACGCAACAAAGCGCGATTCTTTTGAAGTTTCCAAACTTCGAAAAAAATGTTTTTCTTTTCTAGTTTATTTCCCCATAATATGCTTTTCTAAGACTATCAAACTAGTAAAATGAAGGAGAAGCAGTTATCTGAAATAAGAACGGAAAAAAAGTGATTCTAATGAAGATTCCAACCATCGAAATAAATCTTTTCTATTCGCAAATCTTTCTCCATTTTATGGTTTTCTAAGGCTATCAAACTAAAATAATGAAGGAGAAGTAGTTATCTCCATTTGAAACGGAAGAAAAAATGCGATTCTTTTGAAGTTTCCAAACTACGAAAAAAATTTTTTTCTTTTCAAGATTCTTTCCGCATAAAATGCTTTTGTAATGCTATCAAAATAGAAAAAATTAAAGAGAAATAGTTATCTCCGTTTGAAACGCAACAAAACGCGATTCCTTTGAAGTTTCCTAACTTCGAAAAAAAATTTTTTCTTTTTGAGATTCTTTGCGCGGAATATGATGTTCTAAGGCTATCAAAGTAGAAAAATGAAAGAGAACCAGTTATCTCAAATAAGAAAGGAAAAACAGCGATTCTAATGAAGTTTCCAACCTTCGAAATAAATGTTTTCCGTTCGCGATTCTTTCTTCATTTTATGGTTTTCTAAGGCTATCAAACTAGAATAATGAAGGAGAAATAGTTATCTCCATTTGAAACGCAACAAAACGGGATTCCTTTGAAGTTTCCAAACCTGGAAAAAATTTTTTTTTTCTTTTAGGGATTCTTTGCGCAGAATATGCTTTTCTAAGGCTATCAAAGTAGAAAAATGAAAGAGTACCAGTTATCTAAAATAAGAACGGAAAAAAAGTGATTCTAATGAAGTTTCCAACCATCGAAATAAATCTTTTCTTTACGCGAATTCTTCTTCATTTTATTCTATTCTAAGGCTATCAAACTAGAATAATGATGGAGAAATAGTTATCTCCATTTGAAACGCAACAAAACGCGATTCTTTTGAAGTTTCCAAACGTCGAAAAAAATATTTTCTTTTCGAGATTCTTTCCGCATAATATGTTTTTCTAAGGCTATCAAAGAAGAAAAATGAAAGAAAACGAGTTATCTCAAATAAGAACGGAAAAACAGCGATTCTAATGAAGTTTCCAACCATCGAAATAAATGTTTTCTTTTCGCGAATCTTCCTTCATTTTATGGTATTCTAAAGCTATCAAGCAAGAATAATGAAGCAGAAATAGTTATCTCCATTTGAAACGGAACAAAATTGGATTCCTTTGAAGTTTCCAAACTTCGAAAAAAAATTTTTTTCTTTTCTAGATTCTTTCCCCATAATATGCTTTTCTAAGGCTATCAAAGAAGAAAAATGAAAGAGAACCGGTTATCTCAAATAAAAACGGGAAAAAGGGATTCTAATGAAGTTTCCAACCATCGAAATAAATGTTTTCTCTTAGATAATTTTTCTTCATTTTATGGTTTTCTAAGGCTATCAAACTAGAACAATGAAGGAGAAATTGTTATCTCCATTTGAAACGCAACAAAACGCGATGCCTTTGAAGTTTCCATACTTCGAAAAAATTTTTTTTCTTTTCTAGTTTATTTCCCCATAATATGCTTTTCTAAGGCTATCAAATTAGTAAAATGAAGGAGAACCAGTTATCTCAAATAATAACGGAAAAAATAGTGATTCTAATGAAGTTTCCAACCATCGAAATAAATCTATTCTATTCGCAAATCTTTCTCCATTTTATGGTTTTGTAAGACTATCAAACTAGAATAATGAAGGAGAAATAGTTATCTCCATTTAAACGCAAAAAAACGGGATTCCTTTGAAGATACCAAACTTCGAAAAAAAATTTTTCTTTACTAGATTCTTTCCGCATAATATGCTTTTCTAAGGCTATCAAACTGGAAAATGAAAGAGAACCAGTGATCTCAAAAAAGAACGGAAAAAAAGTGATTCTAATGACGTTTGCAACCATTGGAATAAATGGTTTCATTTCGCGAATCGTTCTTCATTTTATGGTTTTCTAAGGCTACCAAATTAGAATAATGAAGGAGAAACTCAACAACGCAACAAAACGCGATTCTTTGGAAGTTTCCAAACTTCGAAAAAAATGTTTTTCTTTTCTAGTTTATTTCCCCATAATATGCTTTTCTAAGGCTATCAAACTAGTAAAATGAAGGAGAACCAGTTATCTCAAATAATAACGGAAAAAAAGTGATTCTAATGAAGTTTCCAACCATCGAAATAATTCTTTTCTTTTCGCAAATCTTTCTCCATTATATGGTTTTCTAAGGCTATCAAACAAGAATAATGAAGGAGAAATAGTTATCTCCATTTGAAACGCAACAAAACGCGATTCTTTTGAAGTTTCCAAACATCGAAAAAAAATTTTCTTTTCGAGATTCTTTCCGCATAATATGCTTTTCTAAGGCTATCAAAGAAGAAAAATGAAAGAGAACCAGTTATCTCAAATAAGAACGGAAAACAGCGATTCTAATGAAGTTTCCAACCATCGAAATAAATGTTTTCTTTTCGCGAATCTTCCTTCATTTTATGGTATTCTAAAGCTATCAAACAAGAATAATGAACCAGAAATAGTTATCTCCATTTGAAACGCAACAAAACTGGATTCCTTTGAAGTTTCCAAACTTCGAAAAATTTTTTTTTTCTTTTCTAGATTATTTCCCCATAATATGCTTTTCTAAGGCTATAAAACTAGTAAAATGAAGGAGAACCATTTATCTCAAATAAGAACGGAAAAAAAGTGATTCTAATGAAGATTCCAGCCATCGAAATAAATCTTTTCTATTCGCGAATCTTTCTCCATTTTATGGTTTTCTAAGATATCAAACTAGAATAATGAAGGAGAAATAGTTATCTCCATGTAAACGCAAAAAAACGGGATTCCTTTGAAGTTACCAAACTTCGAAAAAAAATTTTTCTTTACTAGATTCTTTCCGCATAATATGCTTTTCTAAGGCTATCAAACTGGAAAATGAAAGAGAACCAGTGATCTCAAAAAAGAACGGAAAAAAAGTGATTCTAATGACGTTTCCAACCATTGGAATAAATGGTTTCATTTCGCGAATCGTTCTTCATTTTATGGTTTTCTATGGCTACCAAATTAGAATAATGAAGGAGAAACGCAACAACGCAACAAAACGCGATTCTTTGGAAGTTTCCAAACTTCGAAAAAATTTTTTTTTCTTTTCTAGATTCTTTCCGCATAATATGCTTCTCTAAGGCTATCAAACTGGAAAAATGAAAGGGAACCAGTTATCTCAAATAAGAACGGAAAAAAAGTGATTCTAATGAAATTTCCAACATCGAAATAAATTTTTCTATTCGCGAATCTTTCTTTATTTTATGGTTTAGAAGGCTATCAAACTAGAATAATGAAGGAGAAATATTTATCTCCATTTGAACCGCAAAAAATGCGATTCTTTTGAAGTTTCCAAACTGAGAAAAAAATTTCATTTTTCTTGTCGAGATTTATGGTTTTCTAAGGCTATCAAACTAGAATAATGAAGGAGAAATAGTTATATCCATTTGAAACGCAACAAAACGGGATTCCTTTGAAGTTTCCAAACTTCGGATTAAATTTTTTTCTTTTCGAGATTCTTTGAGCAGGATATGCTTTTCTAAGGCTGTCAAAGTGGAAAAATCAAAGAGAACCAGTTATTTAAAATAAGAACGCAAAAAAAGTGATTCTAATGAAGTTTCCAACGATCGAAATAAATGTTTTCTTCTCGCGAAGGTTTCTTCATTTTATGGTTTTCTAAGGCTATCAAACTAGAATAATGAAGGAGAAACAGTTATCTCCATTTGAAACGCAACAAAACGCCATTCTTTTGAAATTTCCAAACTTCGAAAAAAAATTTTTTCTTTTCTAGTTTATTTCCCCATAATATGCTTTTCTAAAGCTATCAAACTAGTAAAATGAAGGAGAAACAGTTATCTCAAATAAGAACGGAAAAAAGTGATTCTAATGAAGATTCCAACCATCGAAATAAATCTTTTCTATTCGTAAATCTTTCTCCATTTTATGGTTTTCTAAGGCTATCAAACTAAAATAATGAAGGAGAAGTAGTTATCTCCATTTGAAACGGAAGAAAAAATGCGATTCTTTTGAAGTTTCCAAACTTCGAAAAGAAATTTTTTTCTTTTCGAGATTCTTTCCGCATGAAATGCTTTTGTAAGGCTATCAAACTAGAAAAATGAAAGAGAACCAGTTATCTCAAATAATAACGGAAAAAATAGTGATTCTAATGAAGTTTCCAACCATCGAAATAAATCTTTTCTATTCGCAAAACTTTCTCCGTTATATGGTTTTCTAAGGCTATCAAATAAGAATAATGAAGGAGAAATAGTTATCTCCATTTGAAACGCAACAAAACGCGATTCTTTGAAGTTTCCAAACTTCGAAAAAAAATTTTCTTTTCGAGATTCTTTCCGCATAATATGCTTTTCTAAGGCTATCAAAGAAGAAAAATGAAAGAGAACCAGTTATCTCAAATAAGAACGGAAAAATAGCGATTCTAATTAAGTTTCCAACCATCGAAATAAATGTTTTCTTTTCGCGAATCTTCCTTCATTTTATGGTATTCTAAAGCTATCAAACAAGAATAATGAAGCAGAAATAGTTATCTCAATTTGAAACGCAACAAAACTGGATTCCTTTGAATTTTCCAAACTTCGAAAAAATTTTTTTTTCTTTTCTAGATTATTTACCCATAATATGCTCTTCTAAGGCTATAAAACTAGTAAAATGAAGGAGAACCATTTATCTCAAATAAGAACGGAAGAAAAGTGATCTAATGAAGATTCCAACCATCGAAATAAATCTTTTCTATTCGCGAATCTTTCTTCATTTTATGGTTTTCTAAGGCTATCAAACTAAAATAATGAAGGAGAAGTAGTTATCTCCATTTGAAACGGAAGAAAAAATGCGATTCTTTTGAAGTTTCCAAACTACGAAAAAATTTTTTTTCTTTTCAAGCTTCTTTCCGCATAAAATGCTTTTGTAATGCTATCAAACTAGAAAAATGAAAGAGAAATAGTTATATCCGTTTGAAACGCAACAAAACGCGATTCCTTTGAAGTTTCCTATCTTCGAAAAAAATTTTTTTCTTTTTGAGATTCTTTGCGCGGAATATGATGGTCTAAGGCTATCAAAGTAGAAAAATGAAAGAGAACCAGTTATCTCAAATAAGAAAGGAAAAACAGCGATTCTAATGAAGTTTCGAACCTTCGAAATAAATGTTTTCCGTTCGCGATTCTTTCTTCATTTTATGGTTTTCTAAGGCTATCAAATTAGAATAATGAAGGAGAAATAGCTATCTCCATTTGAAACGCAACAAAACGGGATTCTTTTGAAGTTTCCAAACTGCGAAAAAAATTTCATTTTTCTTGTCGAGATTTATGGTTTTCTAAGGCTATCAAACTAGAATAATGAAGGAGAAATAGTTATATCCATTTGAAACGCAACAAAACGGGATTCCTTTGAAGTTTCCAAACTTCGGATTAAATTTTTTTCTTTTCGAGATTCTTTGCGCAGGATATGCTTTTCTAAGGCTATCAAAGTGGAAAAATCAAAGAGAACCAGTTATTTAAAATAAGAACGCAAAAAAAGTGATTCTAATGAAGTTTCCAACGATCGAAATAAATGTTTTCTTCTCGCGAAGTTTTCTTCATTTTATGGTTTTCTAAGGCTATCAAACTAGAATAATGAAGGAGAAACAGTTATCTCCATTTGAAACGCAACAAAACGCCATTCTTTTGAAGTTTCCAAACTTCGAAAAAAAATTTTTTCTTTTCTAGTTTATTTCCCCATAATATGCTTTTCTAAAGCTATCAAACTAGTAAAATGAAGGAGAAACAGTTATCTCAAATAAGAACGGAAAAAAGTGATTCTAATGAAGATTCCAACCATCGAAATAAATCTTTTCTATTCGTAAATCTTTCTCCATTTTATGGTTTTCTAAGGCTATCAAACTAAAATAATGAAGGAGAAGTAGTTATCTCCATTTGAAACGGAAGAAAAAATGCGATTCTTTTGAAGTTTCCAAACTTCGAAATGAAATTTTTTTCTTTTCGAGATTCTTTCCGCATAAAATGCTTTTGTAAGGCTATCAAACTAGAAAAATGAAAGAGAACCAGTTATCTCAAATAATAACGGAAAAAATAGTGATTCTAATGAAGTTTCCAACCATCGAAATAAATCTTTTCTATTCGCAAAACTTTCTCCATTATATGGTTTTCTAAGGCTATCAAATAAGAATAATGAAGGAGAAATAGTTATCTCCATTTGAAACGCAACAAAACGCGATTCTTTGAAGTTTCCAAACTTCGAAAAAAAATTTTCTTTTCGACATTCTTTCCGCATAATATGCTTTTCTAAGGCTATCAAGGAAGAAAAATGAAAGAGAACCAGTCATCTCAAATAAGAACGGAAAAATAGCGATTCTAATTAAGTTTCCAACCATCGAAATAAATGTTTTCTTTTCGCGAATCTTCCTTCATTTTATGGTATTCTAAAGCTATCAAACAAGAATAATGAAGCAGAAATAGTTATCTCAATTTGAAACGCAACAAAACTGGATTCCTTTGAATTTTCCAAACTTCGAAAAAAATTTTTTTTCTTTTCTAGATTATTTACCCATAATATGCTCTTCTAAGGCTATAAAACTAGTAAAATGAAGGAGAACCATTTATCTCAAATAAGAACGGAAGAAAAGTGATCTAATGAAGATTCCAACCATCGAAATAAATCTTTTCTATTCGCGAATCTTTCTTCATTTTATGGTTTTCTAAGGCTATCAAACTAGAATAATGAAGGAGAAATAGTTATCTCCATTTGAAACGCAACAAAAAGCGATTCTTTTGAAGTTTCCAAACTTCGAAATAATGTTTTTTTTTTTGAGATTCTTTGCGCATAATATGCTTTTCTAAGGCCATCAAAGTAGAAAAATGAAAGAGAACCACTTATGTTAAATAAGAACGCAAAAAAAGTGAATCTAATGAAGTTTCCAACCAACGAAATAAATGTTTTCTTTTTGCGAATCTTTCTTCATTTTATGGTTTTCTAAGTCTATCAAACTAGAATAATGAAAGAGAAATAGTTATCTCCATTTGTAACGCAACAAAACGCGATTCTTTTGAAGTTTCCAAATTTCGAAATTAATTTTTTTTTCTTTTCGAGATTCTTTCCGCATAATATGCTTTTCTAAGGCTATCAAAAATGAAAAATGCAAGGGAACCAGTTATCTCAAATAAGAACGGAAAAAAAGCGATTCTAATGAAGTTTCCAACCATCGAAATAAATGTTTTCTTTTCGAGAATCTTTCTTCATTTTATGGTTTTCTAAGGCTATCAAACTAGAATAATGAAGGAGAAACAGTTATCTCCATTTGAAACGCAACAAAGCGCGATTCTTTTGAAGTTTCCAAACTTCGAAAAAAATGTTTTTCTTTTCTAGTTTATTTCCCCATAATATGCTTTTCTAAGGCTATCAAACTAGTAAAATGAAGGAGAAGCAGTTATCTCAAATAAGAACGGAAAAAAAGTGATTCTAATGAAGATTCCAACCATCGAAATAAATCTTTTCTATTCGCAAATCTTTCTCCATTTTATGGTTTTCTAAGGCTATCAAACTAAAATAATGAAGGAGAAGTAGTTATCTCCATTTGAAACGGAAGAAAAAATGCGATTCTTTTGAAGTTTCCAAACTACGAAAAAAATTTTTTTCTTTTCAAGATTCTTTCCGCATAAAATGCTTTTGTAATGCTATCAAAATAGAAAAAATTAAAGAGAAATAGTTATCTCCGTTTGAAACGCAACAAAACGCGATTCCTTTGAAGTTTCCTAACTTCGAAAAAAAATTTTTTCTTTTTGAGATTCTTTGCGCGGAATATGATGTTCTAAGGCTATCAAAGTAGAAAAATGAAAGAGAACCAGTTATCTCAAATAAGAAAGGAAAAACAGCGATTCTAATGAAGTTTCCAACCTTCGAAATAAATGTTTTCCGTTCGCGATTCTTTCTTCATTTTATGGTTTTCTAAGGCTATCAAACTAGAATAATGAAGGAGAAATAGTTATCTCCATTTGAAACGCAACAAAACGGGATTCCTTTGAAGTTTCCAAACCTGGAAAAAATTTTTTTTTTCTTTTAGGGATTCTTTGCGCAGAATATGCTTTTCTAAGGCTATCAAAGTAGAAAAATGAAAGAGTACCAGTTATCTAAAATAAGAACGGAAAAAAAGTGATTCTAATGAAGTTTCCAACCATCGAAATAAATCTTTTCTTTACGCGAATTCTTCTTCATTTTATTCTATTCTAAGGCTATCAAACTAGAATAATGATGGAGAAATAGTTATCTCCATTTGAAACGCAACAAAACGCGATTCTTTTGAAGTTTCCAAACGTCGAAAAAAATATTTTCTTTTCGAGATTCTTTCCGCATAATATGTTTTTCTAAGGCTATCAAAGAAGAAAAATGAAAGAGAACGAGTTATCTCAAATAAGAACGGAAAAACAGCGATTCTAATGAAGTTTCCAACCATCGAAATAAATGTTTTCTTTTCGCGAATCTTCCTTCATTTTATGGTATTCTAAACTATCAAGCAAGAATAATGAAGGAGAAATAGTTATCTCCATTTGAAACGCAACAAAACGGGATTCTTTTGAAGTTTCCAAACTGCGAAAAAAATTTCATTTTTCTTGTCGAGATTTATGGTTTTCTAAGGCTATCAAACTAGAATAATGAAGGAGAAATAGTTATATCCATTTGAAACGCAACAAAACGGGATTCCTTTGAAGTTTCCAAACTTCGGATTAAATTTTTTTCTTTTCGAGATTCTTTGCGCAGGATATGCTTTTCTAAGGCTATCAAAGTGGAAAAATCAAAGAGAACCAGTTATTTAAAATAAGAACGCAAAAAAAGTGATTCTAATGAAGTTTCCAACGATCGAAATAAATGTTTTCTTCTCGCGAAGTTTTCTTCATTTTATGGTTTTCTAAGGCTATCAAACTAGAATAATGAAGGAGAAACAGTTATCTCCATTTGAAACGCAACAAAACGCCATTCTTTTGAAGTTTCCAAACTTCGAAAAAAAATTTTTTCTTTTCTAGTTTATTTCCCCATAATATGCTTTTCTAAAGCTATCAAACTAGTAAAATGAAGGAGAAACAGTTATCTCAAATAAGAACGGAAAAAAGTGATTCTAATGAAGATTCCAACCATCGAAATAAATCTTTTCTATTCGTAAATCTTTCTCCATTTTATGGTTTTCTAAGGCTATCAAACTAAAATAATGAAGGAGAAGTAGTTATCTCCATTTGAAACGGAAGAAAAAATGCGATTCTTTTGAAGTTTCCAAACTTCGAAAAGAAATTTTTTTCTTTTCGAGATTCTTTCCGCATAAAATGCTTTTGTAAGGCTATCAAACTAGAAAAATGAAAGAGAACCAGTTATCTCAAATAATAACGGAAAAAATAGTGATTCTAATGAAGTTTCCAACCATCGAAATAAATCTTTTCTATTCGCAAAACTTTCTCCATTATATGGTTTTCTAAGGCTATCAAATAAGAATAATGAAGGAGAAATAGTTATCTCCATTTGAAACGCAACAAAACGCGATTCTTTGAAGTTTCCAAACTTCGAAAAAAAATTTTCTTTTCGACATTCTTTCCGCATAATATGCTTTTCTAAGGCTATCAAGGAAGAAAAATGAAAGAGAACCAGTCATCTCAAATAAGAACGGAAAAATAGCGATTCTAATTAAGTTTCCAACCATCGAAATAAATGTTTTCTTTTCGCGAATCTTCCTTCATTTTATGGTATTCTAAAGCTATCAAACAAGAATAATGAAGCAGAAATAGTTATCTCAATTTGAAACGCAACAAAACTGGATTCCTTTGAATTTTCCAAACTTCGAAAAAAATTTTTTTTCTTTTCTAGATTATTTACCCATAATATGCTCTTCTAAGGCTATAAAACTAGTAAAATGAAGGAGAACCATTTATCTCAAATAAGAACGGAAGAAAAGTGATCTAATGAAGATTCCAACCATCGAAATAAATCTTTTCTATTCGCGAATCTTTCTTCATTTTATGGTTTTCTAAGGCTATCAAACTAGAATAATGAAGGAGAAATAGTTATCTCCATTTGAAACGCAACAAAAAGCGATTCTTTTGAAGTTTCCAAACTTCGAAATAATGTTTTTTTTTTTGAGATTCTTTGCGCATAATATGCTTTTCTAAGGCCATCAAAGTAGAAAAATGAAAGAGAACCACTTATGTTAAATAAGAACGCAAAAAAAGTGAATCTAATGAAGTTTCCAACCAACGAAATAAATGTTTTCTTTTTGCGAATCTTTCTTCATTTTATGGTTTTCTAAGTCTATCAAACTAGAATAATGAAAGAGAAATAGTTATCTCCATTTGTAACGCAACAAAACGCGATTCTTTTGAAGTTTCCAAATTTCGAAATTAATTTTTTTTTCTTTTCGAGATTCTTTCCGCATAATATGCTTTTCTAAGGCTATCAAAAATGAAAAATGCAAGGGAACCAGTTATCTCAAATAAGAACGGAAAAAAAGCGATTCTAATGAAGTTTCCAACCATCGAATTAAATGTTTTCTTTTCGAGAATCTTTCTTCATTTTATGGTTTTCTAAGGCTATCAAACTAGAATAATGAAGGAGAAACAGTTATCTCCATTTGAAACGCAACAAAGCGCGATTCTTTTGAAGTTTCCAAACTTCGAAAAAAATGTTTTTCTTTTCTAGTTTATTTCCCCATAATATGCTTTTCTAAGACTATCAAACTAGTAAAATGAAGGAGAAGCAGTTATCTGAAATAAGAACGGAAAAAAAGTGATTCTAATGAAGATTCCAACCATCGAAATAAATCTTTTCTATTCGCAAATCTTTCTCCATTTTATGGTTTTCTAAGGCTATCAAACTAAAATAATGAAGGAGAAGTAGTTATCTCCATTTGAAACGGAAGAAAAAATGCGATTCTTTTGAAGTTTCCAAACTACGAAAAAAATTTTTTTCTTTTCAAGATTCTTTCCGCATAAAATGCTTTTGTAATGCTATCAAAATAGAAAAAATTAAAGAGAAATAGTTATCTCCGTTTGAAACGCAACAAAACGCGATTCCTTTGAAGTTTCCTAACTTCGAAAAAAATTTTTTTCTTTTTGAGATTCTTTGCGCGGAATATGATGTTCTAAGGCTATCAAAGTAGAAAAATGAAAGAGAACCAGTTATCTCAAATAAGAAAGGAAAAACAGCGATTCTAATGAAGTTTCCAACCTTCGAAATAAATGTTTTCCGTTCGCGATTCTTTCTTCATTTTATGGTTTTCTAAGGCTATCAAACTAGAATAATGAAGGAGAAATAGTTATCTCCATTTGAAACGCAACAAAACGGGATTCCTTTGAAGTTTCCAAACCTGGAAAAAATTTTTTTTTTCTTTTAGGGATTCTTTGCGCAGAATATGCTTTTCTAAGGCTATCAAAGTAGAAAAATGAAAGAGTACCAGTTATCTAAAATAAGAACGGAAAAAAAGTGATTCTAATGAAGTTTCCAACCATCGAAATAAATCTTTTCTTTACGCGAATTCTTCTTCATTTTATTCTATTCTAAGGCTATCAAACTAGAATAATGATGGAGAAATAGTTATCTCCATTTGAAACGCAACAAAACGCGATTCTTTTGAAGTTTCCAAACGTCGAAAAAAATATTTTCTTTTCGAGATTCTTTCCGCATAATATGTTTTTCTAAGGCTATCAAAGAAGAAAAATGAAAGAAAACGAGTTATCTCAAATAAGAACGGAAAAACAGCGATTCTAATGAAGTTTCCAACCATCGAAATAAATGTTTTCTTTTCGCGAATCTTCCTTCATTTTATGGTATTCTAAAGCTATCAAGCAAGAATAATGAAGCAGAAATAGTTATCTCCATTTGAAACGGAACAAAATTGGATTCCTTTGAAGTTTCCAAACTTCGAAAAAAAATTTTTTTCTTTTCTAGATTCTTTCCCCATAATATGCTTTTCTAAGGCTATCAAAGAAGAAAAATGAAAGAGAACCGGTTATCTCAAATAAAAACGGGAAAAAGGGATTCTAATGAAGTTTCCAACCATCGAAATAAATGTTTTCTCTTAGATAATTTTTCTTCATTTTATGGTTTTCTAAGGCTATCAAACTAGAACAATGAAGGAGAAATTGTTATCTCCATTTGAAACGCAACAAAACGCGATGCCTTTGAAGTTTCCATACTTCGAAAAAATTTTTTTTCTTTTCTAGTTTATTTCCCCATAATATGCTTTTCTAAGGCTATCAAATTAGTAAAATGAAGGAGAACCAGTTATCTCAAATAATAACGGAAAAAATAGTGATTCTAATGAAGTTTCCAACCATCGAAATAAATCTATTCTATTCGCAAATCTTTCTCCATTTTATGGTTTTGTAAGACTATCAAACTAGAATAATGAAGGAGAAATAGTTATCTCCATTTAAACGCAAAAAAACGGGATTCCTTTGAAGATACCAAACTTCGAAAAAAATTTTTTCTTTACTAGATTCTTTCCGCATAATATGCTTTTCTAAGGCTATCAAACTGGAAAATGAAAGAGAACCAGTGATCTCAAAAAAGAACGGAAAAAAAGTGATTCTAATGACGTTTGCAACCATTGGAATAAATGGTTTCATTTCGCGAATCGTTCTTCATTTTATGGTTTTCTAAGGCTACCAAATTAGAATAATGAAGGAGAAACTCAACAACGCAACAAAACGCGATTCTTTGGAAGTTTCCAAACTTCGAAAAAAATGTTTTTCTTTTCTAGTTTATTTCCCCATAATATGCTTTTCTAAGGCTATCAAACTAGTAAAATGAAGGAGAACCAGTTATCTCAAATAAGAACGAAAAAAAAGTGATTCTAATGAAGATTCCAACCATCGAAATAAATCTTTTCTATTCGAAAATCTTTCTCCATTTTATGGTTTTCTAAGGCTATCAAACTACAATAATGAAGGAGAAATATTTATCTCCATTTGAAGCGCAAAAAAAATGCGATTCTTTTGAAGTTTCCAAACTGCGAAAAAAATTTCATTTTTCTTGTCGAGATTTATGGTTTTCTAAGGCAATCAAACTAGAATAATGAAGGAGAAATAGTTATATCCATTTGAAACGCAACAAAACGGGATTCCTTTGAAGTTTCCAAACTTCGGATTAAATTTTTTTCTTTTTGAGATTCTTTGCGCAGGATATGCTTTTCTAAGGCTATCAAAGTGGAAAAATCAAAGAGAACCAGTGATTTAAAATAAGAACGCAAAAAAAGTGATTCTAATGAAGTTTCCAACCATCGAAATAAATGTTTTCTCTTCGCGAATCTTTCTTCATTTTATGGTTTTTTAAGGCTATCAAACTAGAATAATGAAGGAGAAACAGTTATCTCCATTTGAAACGCAACAAAACGCGATTCTTTTGAAGTTTCCAAACTTTGAAAAATTTTTTTTTCTCTTCTAGTTTATTTCCCCATAATATCTTTTCTAAGGCTATCAAACTGGAAAAATGAAAGGGAACCAGTTATCTCAACTAAGAACGGAAAAAAAGTTATTCTATTGAAATTTCCAACATCGAAATAAATCTTTTCTATTCGCAAATCTTTCTCCATTTTATGGTTTTCTAAGGCTATCAAACTAAAATAATGAAGGAGAAGTAGTTATCTCCATTTGAACCGCAAAAAAAAAAAAAAAAAAAAAAAAAAAAATGCGATTCTTTTGAAGTTTCCAAACTTCGAAAAAAATTTTTTTTTCTTGTCGAGATTTATGGTTTTCTAAGGCTATCAAACTAGAATAATGAAGGACAAATAGTTATATCCATTTGAAACGCAACAAAACGGGATTCCTTTGAAGTTTCCAAACTTCGGATTAAATGTTTTTCTTTTCGAGATTCTTTGCGCATTATATGTTTTTCTAAGGCTATCAAAAATGAAAAATGCAAGAGAACCAGTTATCTCAAATAAGAACGGAAAAAAGGCGATTCTAATGAAGTTTCCAACCATCGAAATAAATGTTTTCTTTTCGCGAATCTTTCTTCATTATATGGTTTTCTAAGGTTATCAAACTAGAATAATCAAGGAGAAACAGTTATCTCCATTTGAAACGCAACAAAACGCGATTCTTTTGAAGTTTCCAAACTTCGAAAACAATTTTTTTCTTTTCTAGTTTATTTCCCCATAATATGCTTTTCTAAGGCTATCAAAGTGGAAAAATCAAAGAGAACCAGTTATTTAAAATAAGAACGCAAAAAAAGTGATTCTAATGAAGTTTCCAACCATCGAAATAAATGTTTTCTCTTCGCGAATCTTTCTTCATTTTATGGTTTTTAAGGCTATCAAACTAGAATAATGAAGGAGAAACAGTTATCTCCATTTGAAACGGAACAAAACGCGATTCTTTTGAAGTTTCCAAACTTTGAAAAATTTTTTTTTCTTTTCTAGTTTATTTCCCCATAATATCTTTTCTAAGGCTATCAAACTGGAAAAATGAAAGGGAACCAGTTATCTCAACTAAGAACGGAAAAAAAGTGATTCTATTGAAATTTCCAACATCGAAATAAATCCTTTCTATTCGCAAATCTTTCTCCATTTTATGGTTTTCTAAGGCTATCAAACTAAAATAATGAAGGAGAAGTGGTTATCTCCATTTGAACCGCAAAAAAAAAAAATGCGATTCTTTTGAAGTTTCCAAACTTCGAAAAAAATTTTTTTTTCTTGTCGAGATTTATGGTTTTCTAGGGCTATCAAACTAGAATAATGAAGGAGAAATAGTTATATCCATTTGAAACGCAACAAAACGGGATTCCGTTGAAGTTTCCAAACTTCGGATTAAATGTTTTTCTTTTCGAGGTTCTTTGCGCATAATATGTTTTTCTAAGGCTATCAAAAATGAAAAATGCAAGAGAACCAGTTATCTCAAATAAGAACGGAAAAAAGGCGATTCTAATGAAGTTTCCAACCATCGAAATAAATGTTTTCTTTTCGCGAATCTTTCTTCATTATATGGTTTTCTAAGGTTATCAAACTAGAATAATGAAGGAGAAACAGTTATCTCCATTTGAAACGCAAAAAAACGCGATTCTTTTGAAGTTTCCAAACTTCGAAAAAAATTTTTTTCTTTTCTAGTTTATTTCCCCATAATATGCTTTTCTAAGGCTATCAAACTAGTAAAATGAAGGAGAACCAGTTATCTCAAATAAGAACGGAAAAAAAGTGATTCTAATGAAGATTCCAACCATCGAAATAAATCTTTTCTATTCGCAAATCTTTCTCCATTTTATGGTTTTCTAAGGCTATCAAACTAAAATAATGAAGGAGAAGTAGTTATCTCCATTTGAAACGCAAGAAAAAATTCAATTCTTTTGAAGTTTCCAAACTTCGAAAAAAAACTTTTTACTTTTCGAGATTCTTTCCGTATAATATGCTTTTCTAAGGCTATCAAACTAGAAAAATGAAAGAGAACCAGTTATCTCAATTAAGAACGGAAAAAAGTGATTCTAATGAAGTTTCCAACCATCGAAATAAATGTTTTCTTTTTGCGAATCTTTCTTCATTTTATGGTTTTCTAAGGCTATCAAATTAGAATAATGAAGGAGAAATAGTTATCTCTATTTGAAACGCAACAAAACGCGATTCTTTTGTAGTTTCCAAACTTCGAAAAAAAATTTTTCTTTTCGAGATTCTTTCCGCATAATATGGTTTTCTAAGGCTATCAAAGAAGAAAAATGAAAGAGTACCAGTTATCTCAAATAAGAACGGAAAATAAGTGATTCTAATGAAGGTTCCAACCATCGAAATAAAACTTTTCTTTAGCGAAACTTTCTTCGTTTTATGGTTTTCTAACGGTATTAATCTAGAAAAATGAAAGAGAAGCAGTTATCTCAAATAAGAACGGAAAAAAGTGATTGTAATGAAGTTTCCAACCATCGAAATAAATCTTTTCTTTAGCTAATCGTTCTTCATTTTATGGTTTTCTAAGGCTATCAAACTAGAATAATGATGGAGAAATAGCTATCTCCATTTGAAACGCAACAAAACGCGATTGTTTTGAAGTTTCCAAACTTCGAAAAAAATTTTTTCTTTTGGTGATTGTTTTCGCAGAATATGCTTTTCTAAGGCTATCAAAGTAGAAAAATGAAAGAGAACCAGTTATCTCAACTAAGAACGGAAAAAAAGTGATTCTATTGAAATTTCCAACATCGAAATAAATCTTTTCTATTCGCAAATCTTTCTCCATTTTATGGTTTTCTAAGGCTATCAAACTAAAATTATGAAGGAGAAGTAGTTATCTCCATTTGAACCGCAAAAAAAAAAAAATGCGATTCTTTTGAAGTTTCCAAACTTCGAAAAAAATTTTTTTTTCTTGTCGAGATTTATGGTTTTATAAGGCTATCAAACTAGAATAATGAAGGAGAAATAGTTATATCCATTTGAAACGCAACAAAACGGGATTCCTTTGAAGTTTCCAAACTTCGGATTAAATGTTTTTCTTTTCGAGATTCTTTGCGCATAATATGTTTTTCTAAGGCTATCAAAAATGAAAAATGCAAGAGAACCAGTTATCTCAAATAAGAACGGAAAAAAGGCGATTCTAATGAAGTTTCCAACCATCGAAATAAATGTTTTCTTTTCGCGAATCTTTCTTCATTATATGGTTTTCTAAGGTTATCAAACTAGAATAATGAAGGAGAAACAGTTATCTCCATTTGAAACGCAACGAAACGCGATTCTTTTGAAGTTTCCAAACTTCGAAAAAAATTTTTTTCTTTTCTAGTTTATTTCCCCATAATATGCTTTTCTAAGGCTATCAAACTAGTAAAATGAAGGAGAACCAGTTATCTCAAATAAGAACGGAAAAAAAGTGATTCTAATGAAGATTCCAACCATCGAAATAAATCTTTTCTATTCGCAAATCTTTCTCCATTTTATGGTTTTCTAAGGCTATCAAACTAAAATAATGAAGGAGAAGTAGTTATCTCCATTTGAAACGCAAGAAAAAATTCAATTCTTTTGAAGTTTCCAAACTTCGAAAAAAAACTTTTTACTTTTCGAGATTCTTTCTGCATAATATGCTTTTCTAAGGCTATCAAACTAGAAAAATGAAAGAGAACCAGTTATCTCAATTAAGAACGGAAAAAAAGTGATTCTAATGAAGTTTCCAACCATCGAAATAAATGTTTTCTTTTTGCGAATCTTTCTTCATTTTATGGTTTTCTAAGGCTATCAAATTAGAATAATGAAGGAGAAATAGTTATCTCTATTTGAAACGCAACAAAACGCGATTCTTTTGTAGTTTCCAAACTTCGAAAAAAAAATTTTCTTTTCGAGATTCTTTCCGCATAATATGGCTTTCTAAGGCTATCAAAGAAGAAAAATGAAAGAGAACCAGTTATCTCAAATAATAACGGAAAAAAAGTGATTCTAATGAAGTTTCCAACCATCGATATAAATGTTTTCTTTTCGCGAATCTTCCTTCATTTAAGGTATTCTAAATCTATCAAACAAGAATAATGAAGCAGAAATAGTTATCTCCATTTGAAACGCAACAAAACTGGATTCCTTTGAAGTTTCCAAACTTCGAAAAAAATTTTTTTTCTTTTCTAGATTATTTCCCCATAATATGCTTTTCTAAGGCTATAAAACTAGTGAAATGAAGGAGAACCATTTATCTCAAATAAGAACGGAAAAAAAGTGATTCTAATGAAGATTCCAGCCATCGAAATAAATCTTTTCTATTCGCGAATCTTTCTCCATTTTATGGTTTTCTAAGACTATCAAACTAGAATAATGAAGGAGAAATAGTTATCTCCATTTAAACGCAAAAAAACGGGATTCCTTTGAAGTTACCAAACTTCGAAAAAAATTTTTTCTTTACTAGATTCTTTCAACATAATATGCTTTTCTAAGGCTATCAAACTGGAAAATGAAAGAGAACCAGTGATCTCAAAAAAGAACGGAAAAAAAGTGATTCTAATGACGTTTCCAACCATTGGAATAAATGGTTTCATTTCGCGAATCGTTCTTCATTTTATGGTTTTCTAAGGCTACCAAATTAGAATAATGAAGGAGAAACCCAACAACGCAACAAAATGCGATTCTTTGGAAGTTTCCAAACTTCGAAAAAAATGTTATTCTTTTCTAGTTTATTTCCCCATAATATGCTTTTCTAAGGCTATCAAACTAGTAAAATGAAGGAGAACCAGTTATCTCAAATAAGAACGGAAAAAAAGTGATTCTAATGAAGATTCCAACCATCGAAATAAATCTTTTCTATTCGAAAATCTTTCTCCATTTTATGGTTTTCTAAGGCTATCAATCTACAATAATGAAGGAGAAATATTTATCTCCATTTGAAGCGCAAAAAAAATGCGATTCTTTTGAAGTTTCCAAACTGCGAAAAAAATTTCATTTTTCTTGTCGAGATTTATGGTTTTCTAAGGCTATCAAACTAGAATAATGAAGGAGAAATAGTTATATCCATTTGAAAGGCAACAAAACGGGATTCCTTTGAAGTTTCCAAACTTCGGATTAAATTTTTTTCTTTTTGAGATTCTTTGCGCAGGATATGCTTTTCTAAGCCTATCAAAGTGGAAAAATCAAAGAGAACCAGTTATTTAAAATAAGAACGCAAAAAAATAGATTCTAATGAAGTTTCCAACCATCGAAATAAATGTTTTCTCTTCGCGAATCTTTCTTCATTTTATGGTTTTTTAAGGCTATCAAACTAGAATAATGAAGGAGAAACAGTTATCTCCATTTGAAACGCAACAAAACGCGATTCTTTTGAAGTTTCCAAACTTTGAAAAATTTTTTTTTCTTTTCTAGTTTATTTCCCCATAATATCTTTTCTAAGGCTATCAAACTGGAAAAATGAAAGGGAACCAGTTATCTCAACTAAGACCGGAAAAAAAGTGATTCTATTGAAATTTCCAACATCGAAATAAATCTTTTCTATTCGCAAATCTTTCTCCATTTTATGGTTTTCTAAGGCTATCAAACTAAAATAATGAGGGAGAAGTAGTTATCTCCATTTGAACCGCAAAAAAAAAAAAAAAAATGCGATTCTTTTGAAGTTTCCAAACTTCGAAAAAAATTTTTTTTTCTTGTCGAGATTTATGGTTTTCTAAGGCTATCAAACTAGAATAATGAAGGAGAAATAGTTATATCCGTTTGAAACGCAATTAAACGGGATTCCTTTGAAGTTTCCAAACTTCGGATTAAATGTTTTTCTTTTCGAGATTCTTTGTGCATAATATGTTTTTCTAAGGCTATCAAAAATGAAAAATGCAAGAGAACCAGTTATTTCAAATAAGAACGGAAAAAAGGCGATTCTAATGAAGTTTCCAACCATCGAAATAAATGTTTTCTTTTCGCGAATCTTTCTTCATTTTATGGTTTTTTAAGGCTATCAAACTAGAATAATGAAGGAGAAACAGTTATCTCCATTTGAAAAGCAACAAAACGCGATTCTTTTGAAGTTTCCCAACTTTGAAAAATTTTTTTTTCTTTTCTAGTTTATTTCCCCATAATATCTTTTCTAAGGCTATCAAACTGGAAAAATGAAAGGGAACCAGTTATCTCAACTAAGAACGGAAAAAAAGTGATTCTATTGAAATTTCCAACATCGAAATAAATCTTTTCTATTAGCAAATCTTTCTCCATTTTATGGTTTTCTAAGGCTATCAAACTAAAATAATGAAGGAGAAGTAGTTATCTCCATTTGAACCGCAAAAAAAAAAAAAAAAAAAAAAAATGCGATTCTTTTGAAGTTTCCAAACTTCGAAAAAAATTTTTTTTTCTTGTCGAGATTTATGGTTTTCTAAGGCTATCAAACTAGAATAATGAAGGAGAAATAGTTATATCCATTTGAAACGCAACAAAACGGGATTCCTTTGAAGTTTCCAAACTTCGGATTAAATGTTTTTCTTTTTGAGATTCTTTGCGCATAATATGTTTTTCTAATGCTATCAAAAATGAAAAATGCAAGAGTACCAGTTATCTCAAATAAGAACGGAAAAAAGGCGATTCTAATGAAGTTTCCAACCATCGAAATAAATGTTTTCTTTTCGCGAATCTTTCTTCATTATATGGTTTTCTAAGGTTATCAAACTAGAATAATGAAGGAGAAACAGTTATCTCCATTTGAAACGCAACAAAACGCGATTCTTTTGAAGTTTCCAAACTTCGAAAAAATTTTTTTTCTTTTCTAGTTTATTTCCCCATAATATGCTTTTCTAAGGCTATCAAACTAGTAAAATGAAGGAGAACCAGTTATCTCAAATAAGAACGGAAAAAAAGTGATTCTAATGAAGATTCCAACCATCGAAATAAATCTTTTCTATTCGCAAATCTTTCTCCATTTTATGGTTTTCTAAGGCTATCAAACTAAAATAATGAAGGAGAAGTAGTTATCTCCATTTGAAACGCAAGAAAAAATTCAATTCTTTTGAAGTCTCCAAACTTCGAAAAAAAACTTTTTACTTTTCGAGATTCTTTCCGCATAATATGCTTTTCTAAGGCTATCAAACTAGAAAAATGAAAGAGAACCAGTTATCTCAATTAAGAACAGAAAAAAAGTGATTCTAATGAAGTTTCCAACCATCGAAATAAATGTTTTCTTTTTGCGAATCTTTCTTCATTTTATGGTTTTCTAAGGCTATCAAATTAGAATAATGAAGGAGAAATAGTTATCTCTATTTGAAACACAACAAAACGCGATTCTTTTGTAGTTTCCAAACTTCGAAAAAAAATTTTCTTTTCGAGATTCTTTCCGCATAATATGGTTTTCTAAGGCTATCAAAGAAGAAAAATGAAAGAGTACCAGTTATCTCAAATAAGAACGGAAAATAAGTGATTCTAATGAAGGTTCCAACCATCGAAATAAAACATTTCTTTAGCGAAACTTTCTTCGTTTTATGGTTTTCTAACGGTATTAATCTAGAAAAATGAAAGAGAAGCAGTTATCTCAAATAAGAACGGAAAAAAGTGATTGTAATGAAGTTTCCAACCATCGAAATAAATCTATTCTTTAGCTAATCGTTCTTCATTTTATGGCTTTCTAAGGCTATCAAACTAGAATAATGATGGAGAAATAGCTATCTCCATTTGAAACGCAACAAAACGCGATTGTTTTGAAGTTTCCAAACTTCGAAAAAAATTTTTTCTTTTGGTGATTGTTTTCGCAGAATATGCTTTTCTAAGGCTATCAAAGTAGAAAAATGAAAGAGAACCAGTTATCTCAAATAAGAACGGAAAAAAAGCGATTCTAATGAATATTCCAACCATGGAAATAAATGTTTTCTTTTCGCGAATCTTTCTTCATTTTATGGTATTCTAAGGCTATCAAACAAGAATAATGAGGGAGAAATAGATATCTCCATTTGAAACGCAACAAAACGCGACTCTTTTGAAGATTCCAAACTTCGAAAAAATTTTTTTTCTTTACTAGATTCTTTCCGCATAATATGCTTTTCTAAGGTAATCAAAATGGAAAAAGAAAGAGAACCAATTATCTCAAATAGATCGGAAAAATAGTGATTCTAATGAAGTTTCCAACCATCGAAATAAATCTTTTCTATTCGCGAATCTTTCTTTATTTTATGGTTTAGAAGGCTATCAAACTAGAATAATGAAGGAGAAATATTTATCTCCATTTGAACCGCAAAAAAAATGCGATTCTTTTGAAGTTTCCAAACTGCGAAAAAAATTTCATTTTTCTTGTCGAGATTTATGGTTTTCTAAGGCTATCAAACTAGAATAATGAAGGAGAAATAGTTATATCCATTTGAAACGCAACAAAACGGGATTCCTTTGAAGTTTCCAAACTTCGGATTAAATTTTTTTCTTTTCGAGATTCTTTGCGCAGGATATGCTTTTCTAAGGCTATCAAAGTGGAAAAATCAAAGAGAACCAGTTATTTAAAATAAGAACGCAAAAAAAGTGATTCTAATGAAGTTTCCAACCATCGAAATAAATGTTTTCTTCTTGCGAAGTTTTCTTCATTTTATGGTTTTCTAAGGCTATCAAACTAGAATAATGAAGGAGAAACAGTTATCTCCATTTGAAACGCAACAAAACGCCATTCTTTTGAAGTTTCCAAACTTCGAAAAAAATTTTTTCTTTTCTAGTTTATTTCCCCATAATATGCTTTTCTAAAGCTATCAAACTAGTAAAATGAAGGAGAAACAGTTATCTCAAATAAGAACGGAAAAAAAGTGATTCTAATGAAGATTCCAACCATCGAAATAAATCTTTTCTATTCGCAAATCTTTCTCCATTTTATGGTTTTCTAAGGCTATCAAACTAAAATAATGAAGGAGAAGTAGAAATCTCCATTTGAAACGGAAGAAAAAATGCGATTCTTTTGAAGTTTCCAAACTTCGAAAAAAAATTTTTTTCTTTTCGACATTCTTTCCGCATAAAACGCTTTTGTAAGGCTATCAAACTAGAAAAATGAAAGAGAACCAGTTATCTCAAATAATAACGGAGAAAATAGTGATTCTAATGAAGTTTCCAACCATCGAAATAAATCTTTTCTATTCGCAAAACTTTCTCCGTTATATGGTTTTCTAAGGCTATCAAACAAGAATAATGAAGGAGAAATAGTAATCTCCATTTGAAACGCAACAGAACCCGATTCTTTTGAAGTTTCCAAACTTCATAAAAAAATTTTTCTTTTCGAGTTTCTTTCCGCATAATATGCTTTTCTAAGGCTATCAAAGAAGAAAAATGAAAGAGAACCAGTTATCTCAAATAAGAACGGAAAAACAACGATTCTAATTAAGTTTCCAACCATCGAAATAAATGTTTTCTTTTCGCGAATCTTCCTTCATTTTATAATATTCTAAAGCTATCAAACAAGAATAATGAAGGAGAAATAGTTATCTCCATTTGAAACTGAAGAAAAAATGCGATTCTTTTGAAGTTTCGAAACTTCGAAAAAAAATTTTATCTTTTCGAGATTCTTTCCGCATAAAATGCTTTGGTAAGGCTATCAAACTAGAAAAATGAAAGAGAACCAGTTATCTAAAATAAGAACGGAAAAAAAGGGATTCTAATGAAGTTTCCAACCATCGAAATAAATGTTTTCTCTTAGCGAATTTTTCTTCATTTTATGGTTTTCTAAGGCTATCAAACTAGAACAATGAAGGAGAAATTGTTATCTCCATTTGAAACGCAACAAAACGCGATGCCTTTGAAGTTTCCATACTTCGAAAAAATTTTTTTTCTTTTTGTGATTCTTTTCGCAGAATATGCTTTTCTAAGGCTATCAAAGAAGAAAAATGAAAGAGAACAGTTATCTCAAATAAGATCGGAAAAAAAGTGATTCTAATGAAATTTCCAACATCGAAATAAATCTATTCTATTCGCGAATCTTTCTTTATTTTATGCTTTAGAAGGCTATCAAACTAGAATAATGAAGGAGAAATAATTATCCCCATTTGAAACGCAAAAAAAAAAAAAAAAAAAAAAAAAAAAATGCGATTCTTTTGAAGTTTCCTAACTTCGAAAATAAATTTTTTCTTTCTGAGATTCTTTGCGCAGAATATGGTGTTCTAAGGCTATCAAAGTAGAAAAATGAAAGAGAACCAGTTATCTGAAATAAGAACGGAAAAACAGCGATTCTAATGAAGTTTCCAACCTTCGAAATAAATGTTTTCCGTTCTCGATTCTTTCTTCATTTTATGGTTTTCTAAGGCTATCAAACTAGAATAATGAAGGAGAAATAGTTATCTCCATTTGAAACGCAACAAAACGGGATTCTTTTGAAGTTTCGAAACTTCGAAAAAAATTTTTTTCTTTTCTAGTTTATTTCCCCATAATATGCTTTTCTAAGGCTATCAAACTAGTAAAATGAAGGAGAACCAGTTATCTCAAATAATAACGGAAAAAATAGTGATTCTAATGAAGTTTCCAACCATCGAAATAAATCTATTCTATTCGCAAATCTTTCTCCATTTTATGGTTTTGTAAGACTATCAAACTAGAATAATGAAGGAGAAATAGTTATCTCCATTTAAACGCAAAAAAACGGGATTCCTTTGAAGTTACCAAACTTCGAAAAAAAATTTTCTTTTCGACATTCTTTCCGCATAATATGCTTTTCTAAGGCTATCAAACTGGAAAATGAAAGAGAACCAGTGATCTCAAAAAAGAACGGAAAAAAAGTGATTCTAATGACGTTTCCAACCATTGGAATAAATGGTTTCATTTCGCGAATCGTTCTTCATTTTATGGTTTTCTAAGGCTACCAAATTAGAGTAATGAAGGAATAACGCAACAACGCAACAAAACGCGATTCTTTGGAAGTTTCCAAACTTCGAAAAAAATGTTTTTCTTTTCTAGTTTATTTACCCATAATATGCTCTTCTAAGGCTATAAAACTAGTAAAATGAAGGACAACCATTTATCTCAAATAAGAACGGAAGAAAAGTGATCTAATGAAGATTCAAACCATCGAAATAAATCTTTTCTATTCGCGAATCTATCTTCATTTTATGGTTTTCTAAGTCTATCAAACTAGAATAATGAAAGAGAAATAGTTATCTCCATTTGTAACGCAACAAAACGCGATTCTTTTGAAGTTTCCAAATTTCGAAATTAATTTTTTTTTCTTTTCGAGATTCTTTGCGCATAATATGCTTTTCTAAGGCTATCAAAAATGAAAAATGCAAGGGAACCAGTTATCTCAAATAAGAACGGAAAAAAAGCGATTCTAATGAAGTTTCCAACCATCGAAATAAATCTTTTCTTTTCGAGAATCTTTCTTCATTTTATAGTTTTCTAAGGCTATCAAACTAGAATAATGAAGGAGAAACAGTTATCTCCATTTGAAACGCAACAAAACGCCATTCTTTTGAAGTTTCCAAACTTCGAAAAAAAATTTTTTCTTTTCTAGTTTATTTCCCCATAATATGCTTTTCTCAAGCTATCAAACTAGTAAAATGAAGGAGAAACAGTTATCTCAAATAAGAACGGAAAAAAGTGATTCTAATGAAGATTCCAACCATCGAAATAAATCTTTTCTATTCGTAAATCTTTCTCCATTTTATGGTTTTCTAAGGCTATCAAACTAAAATAATGAAGGAGAAGTAGTTATCTCCATTTGAAACGGAAGAAAAAATGCGATTCTTTTGAAGTTTCCAAACTTCGAAAAGAAATTTTTTTCTTTTCGAGATTCTTTCCGCATAAAATGCTTTTGTAAGGCTATCAAACTAGAAAAATGAAAGAGAACCAGTTATCTCAAATAATAACGGAAAAAATAGTGATTCTAATGAAGTTTCCAACCATCGAAATAAATGTTTTCTTCTCGCGAAGTTTTCTTCATTTTATGGTTTTCTAAGGCTATCAAACTAGAATAATGAAGGAGAAATATTTATCTCCATTTGAACCGCAAAAAAAATGCGATTCTTTTGAAGTTTCCAAACTGCAAAAAAAATTTCATTTTTCTTGTCGAGATTTATGGTTTTCTAAGGCTATCAAACTAGAATAATGAAGGAGAAATAGTTATATCCATTTGAAACGCAACAAAACGGGATTCCTTTGAAGTTTCCAAACTTCGGATTAAATTTTTTTCTTTTCGAGATTCTTTGCGCAGGATATGCTTTTCTAAGGCTATCAAAGTGGAAAAATCAAAGAGAACCAGTTATTTAAAATAAGAACGCAAAAAAAGTGATTCTAATGAAGTTTCCAACCATCGAAATAAATGTTTTCTTCTCGCGAAGTTTTCTTCATTTTATGGTTTTCTAAGGCTATCAAACTAGAATAATGAAGGAGAAACAGTTATCTCCATTTGAAACGCAACAAAACGCCATTCTTTTGAAGTTTCCAAACTTCGAAAAAAATTTTTTCTTTTCTAGTTTATTTCCCCATAATATGCTTTTCTAAAGCTATCAAACTAGTAAAATGAAGGAGAAACAGTTATCTCAAATAAGAACGGAAAAAAAGTGATTCTAATGAAGATTCCAACCATCGAAATAAATCTTTTCTATTCGCAAATCTTTCTCCATTTTATGGTTTTCTAAGGCTATCAAACTAAAATAATGAAGGAGAAGTAGAAATCTCCATTTGAAACGGAAGAAAAAATGCGATTCTTTTGAAGTTTCCAAACTTCGAAAAAAAATTTTTTTCTTTTCGACATTCTTTCCGCATAAAATGCTTTTGTAAGGCTATCAAACTAGAAAAATGAAAGAGAACCAGTTATCTCAAATAATAACGGAGAAAATAGTGATTCTAATGAAGTTTCTAACCATCGAAATAAATCTTTTCTATTCGCAAAACTTTCTCCATTATATGGTTTTCTAAGGCTATCAATCAAGAATAATGAAGGAGAAATAGTAATCTCCACTTGAAACGCAACAAAACGCGATTCTTTTGAAGTTTCCAAACTTCATAAAAAAAATTTTCTTTTCGAGTTTCTTTCCGCATAATATGCTTTTCTAAGGCTATCAAAGAAGAAAAATGAAAGAGAACCAGTTATCTCAAATAAGAACGGAAAAACAACGATTCTAATTAAGTTTCCATTCATCGAAATAAATGTTTTCTTTTCGCGAATCTTCCTTCATTTTATGGTATTCTAAAGCTCTCAAACAAGAATAATGCAGGAGAAATAGTTATCTCCATTTGAAACTGAAGAAAAAATGCGATTCTTTTGAAGTTTCCAAACTTCGAAAAAAAAATTTTTCTTTTCCAGATTCTTTCCGCATAAAATGCTTTGGTAAGGCTATCAAACTAGAAAAATGAAAGAGAACCAGTTATCTCAAATAATAACGGAAAAAAAGTGATTCTAATGAAGTTTCCAACCATCGAAATAATTCTTTTCTATTCGCAAATCTTTCTCCATTATATGGTTTTCTAAGGCTATCAAACAAGAATAATGGAGGAGAAATAGTTATCTCCATTTGAAACGCAACAAAACGCGATTCTTTTGAAGTTTCCAAACTTCGAAAAAAAAATTTCTTTTCGAGATTCTTTCCGCATAATATGCTTTTCTAAGGCTATCAAAGAAGAAAAATGAAAGAGAACCAGTTATCTCAAATAAGAACGGAAAACAGCGATTCTAATGAAGTTTCCAACCATCGAAATAAATGTTTTCTTTTCGCGAATCTTCCTTCATTTTATGGTATTCTAAAGCTATCAAACAAGAATAATGAACCAGAAATAGTTATCTCCATTTGAAACGCAACAAAACTGGATTCCTTTGAAGTTTCCAAACTTCGAAAAATTTTTTTTTCTTTTCTAGATTATTTCCCCATAATATGCTTTTCTAAGGCTATAAAACTAGTAAAATGAAGGAGAACCATTTATCTCAAATAAGAACGGAAAAAAAGTGATTCTAATGAAGATTCCAGCCATCGAAATAAATCTTTTCTATTCGCGAATCTTTCTCCATTTTATGGTTTTCTAACATATCAAACTAGAATAATGAAGGAGAAATTGTTATCTCCATGTAAACGCAAAAAAACGGGATTCCTTTGAAGTTACCAAACTTCGAAAAAAAATTTTTCTTTACTAGATTCTTTCCGCATAATATGCTTTTCTAAGGCTATCAAACTGGAAAATGAAAGAGAACCAGTGATCTCAAAAAAGAACGGAAAAAAAGTGATTCTAATGACGTTTCCAACCATTGGAATAAATGGTTTCATTTCGCGAATCGTTCTTCATTTTATGGTTTTCTATGGCTACCAAATTAGAATAATGAAGGAAAAACGCAACAACGCAACAAAACGCGATTCTTTGGAAGTTTCCAAACTTCGAAAAAAATTTTTTTTCTTTTCCAGATTCTTTCCGCATAATATGCCTCTCTAAGGCTATCAAACTGGAAAAATGAAAGGGAACCAGTTATCTCAAATAAGAACGGAAAATAAGTGATTCTAATGAAATTTCCAACATCGAAATAAATTTTTCTATTCGCGAATCTTTCTTTATTTTATGGTTTAGAAGGCTATCAAACTAGAATAATGAAGGAGAAATATTTATCTCATTTGAACCGGAAAAAATGCGAATCTTTTTAAGTTTCCAAACTGCGAAAAAAATTTCATTTTTCTTGTCGAGATTTATGGTTTTCTAAGGCTATGAAACTAGAAGAATGAAGGAGAAATAGTTATATCCATTTGAAACGCAACAAAACGGGATTCCTTTGAAGTTTCCAAACTTCGGATTAAATTTTTTTCTTTTCAAGATTCCTTGTGCAGAATATGCTTTTCTAAGGCTATCAAAGTGGAAAAATCAAAGAGAACCAGTTATTTAAAATAAGAACGCAAAAAAAAGTGATTCTAATGAAGTTCCCAACCATCGAAATAAATGTTTTCTTTTCGCGAATCTTTCTTCATTTTATGGTTTTCTAAGGCTATCAAACTAGAATAATGAAGGAGAAACAGTTATCTCCATTTGAAACGCAACAAAACGCGATTCTTTTGAAGTTTCCAAACTTCGAAAAAAAATTTTTTCTTTTATAGTTTATTTCCCCATAATATGCTTTTCTAAAGCTATCAAACTAGTAAAATGAAGGAGAAACATTTATCTCAAATAAGAACGGAAAAAAAGTGATTCTAATGAAGATTCCAACCATCGAAATAAATCTTTTCTGTTCGTAAATCTTTCTCCATTTTATGGTTTTCTAAGGCTATCAAACTAAAATAATGAAGGAGAAGTATTATCTCCATTTGAAACGGAAGAAAAAATGCGATTCTTTTGAAGTTTCCAAACTTCGAAAAGAAATTTTTTTCTTTTCGAGATTCTTTCCGCATAAAATGCTTTTGTAAGGCTATCAAACTAGAAAAATGAAAGAGAACCAGTTATCTCAAATAATAACGGAAAAAATAGTGATTCTAATGAAGTTTCCAACCATCGAAATAAATCTTTTCTATTCGCAAAACTTTCTCCATTATATGGTTTTCTAAGGCTATCAAATAAGAATAATGAAGGAGAAATAGTTATCTCCATTTGAAACGCAACAAAACGCGATTCTTTGAAGTTTCCATACTTCGAAAAAAAATTTTCTTTTCGAGATTCTTTCCGCATAATATGCTTTTCTAAGGCTATCAAAGAAGAAAAATGAAAGAGAACCAGTTATCTCAAATAAGAACGGAAAAATAGCGATTCTAATTAAGTTTCCAACCATCGAAATAAATGTTTTCTTTTCGCAAATCTTCCTTCATTTTATGGTATTCTAAAGCTATCAAACAAGAATAATGAAGCAGAAATAGTTATCTCAATTTGAAACGCAACAAAATTGGATTCCTTTGAAGTTTCCAAACTTCGAAAAAAATTTTTTTTCTTTTCTAGATTATTTACCCATAATATGCTCTTCTAAGGCTATAAAACTAGTAAAATGAAGGAGAACTATTTATCTCAAATAAGAACGGAAAAAAAGTGATCTAATGAAGATTCCAACAATCGAAATAAATCTTTTCTATTCGCGAATCTTTCTTCATTTTATGGTTTTCTAAGGCTATCAAACTAGAATAATGAAGGAGAAATAGTTATATCCATTTGAAACGCAACAAAAAGCGATTCTTTTGAAGTTTCCAAACTTCGAAATAATGTTTTTTTTTTTGAGATTCTTTGCGCATAATATGCTTTTCTAAGGCCATCAAAGTAGAAAAATGAAAGAGAACCACTTATGTTAAATAAGAAAGCAAAAAAAGTGATTCTAATGAAGATTCCAACCATCGAAATAAATCTTTTCTATTCGCAAATCTTTCTCCATTTTATGGTTTTCTAAGGCTATCAAACTAAAATAATGAAGGAGAAGTAGTTATCTCCATTTGAAACGGAAGAAAAATTGCGATTCTTTTGAAGTTTCCAAACTACGAAAAAAATTTTTTTCTTTTCAAGATTCTTTCCGCATAAAATGCTTTTGTAATGCTATCAAACTAGAAAAATGAAAGAGAAATAGTTATCTCCGTTTGAAACGCAACAAAACGCGATTCCTTTGAAGTTTCCTAACTTCGAAAAAAAATTTTTTCTTTTTGAGATTCTTTGCGCGGAATATGATGTTCTAAGGCTATCAAAGTAGAAAAATGAAAGAGAACCAGTTATCTCAAATAAGAAAGGAAAAACAGCGATTCTAATGAAGTTTCCAACCTTCGAAATAAATGTTTTCCGTTCGCGATTCTTTCTTCATTTTATGGTTTTCTAAGGCTATCAAACTAGAATAATGAAGGAGAAATAGTTATCTCCATTTGAAACGCAAATAAACGGGATTCCTTTGAAGTTTCCAAACCTCGAAAAAAATTTTTTTTTCTTTTAGGGATTCTTTGCGCAGAATATGCTTTTCTAAGGCTATCAAAGTAGCTAAATGAAAGAGAACCAGTTATCTCAAATAAGAACGGAAAAACAGCGATTCTAATTAAGTTTCCAATCTTCGAAATAAATGTTTTCTGTTGGCGAGTCTTTCTTCATTTTAAGGTTTTCTAAGGCTATCAAACTAGAATAATGAAGATGAAATAGTTATCTCCATTTGAAACGCAAAAAAAACGCGATTCTTTTGAAGATTCCAAACTTCGAATAAAATTTTTTTCTTTACTAGATTCTTTCCGCATAATATGCTTTTCTAAGGCTATGAAACTGGAAAATGAAAGAGAAGCAGTTATCTCAAATAAGAACGGAAAAAATGTGATTCTAATGAAGTTTCCAACCATCGAAATAAATCTTTTCTATTCGCGAATCTTTCTTTATTTTATGCTTTTTAGAAGGCAATCAAACTAGAATAATGAAGGAGAAATAGTTATCTCAATTTGAAACGCAAGAAAAAATTCGATTATTTTGAAGTTTCCAAACTTCGAAAAAAATTTTTTTTCTTTTCGAGATTCTTTCCGCATAATATGCTTTTCTAAGGCTATCAAACTAGAAAAAATAAAGAGAACCAGTTATCTCAATTAAGAACGGAAAAAAAGTGATTTTAATGAAGTTTCCAACCTTCGAAATAAATGTTTCCTTTTTGCGAATCATTCTTCATTTTATGGTTTTCTAAGACTATCAAATTAGAATAATGAAGGAGAAATAGTTATCTCTATTTGAAACGCAACAGAACGCGATTTTTTGTAGTTTCCAAACTTCGAAAAAAAAAATTTCTTTTCGAGATAGTTTCGGCATAATATGCTTTTCTAAGGCTATCAAAGAAGAAAAATGAAAGAGAACCAGTTATCTCAAATAAGAACGGAAAAACAGCGATTCTAATGAAGTTTCCAACCATCGAAATAAATGTTTTCTTTTCGCGAATCTTCCATCATTTTATGGTATTCTAAAGCTATCAAACAAGAATAAAGAAACAGAAATAGTTATCTCCATTTGAAACGCAACAAAACTGGATTCTTTGAAGTTTCCAAACTTCGAACAAAAATTTTTTTCTTTTCTAGATTCTTTCCCCATAATAAGCTTTTCTAAGGCTATCAAAGAAGAAAAATGAAAGAGAACCAGTTATCTCAAATAAGAACGGAAAAAAAGTGATTCTAATGAAGATTCCAACCATGGAAATAAATCTTTTCTATTCGCAAATCTTTCTCCATTTTATGGTTTTCTAAGGCTATCAAACTAAAATAATGAAGGAGAAGTAGTTATCTCCATTTGAAACGGAAGAAAAAATGCGATTCTTTTGAAGTTTCCAAACTTCGAAAAAAATTTTTATTCTTTTCGAGATTCTTTCCGCATAAAATGCTTTTGTAAGGCTATCAAACTAGAAAAATGAAAGAGAACCAGTTATCTGAAATAATAACGGAAAAAATAGTGATTCTAATGAAGTTTCCAACCATCGAAATAAATATTTTCTATTCGCAAAACTTTCTCCATTATATGGTTTTCTAAGGCTATCAAACAAGAATAATGAAGGAGAAATAGTTATCTCCATTTAAAACGCAACAAAACGCGATTCTTTTGAAGTTTCCAAACTTCGAAAAAAAATTTTCTTTTCGAGATTCTTTCCGCATAATATGCTTTTCTAAGGTTATCAAAGAAGAAAAATGAAAGAGAACCAGTTATCTGAAATAAGAACGGAAATACTGCGATTCTAATTAAGTTTCCAACCATCGAAATAAATGTTTTCTTTTCGCGAATCTTCCTTCATGTTATGGTTTTCTAACGCTATCAAATAGAATAATGAAGGAGAAACAGTTATCTCCATTTGAAACGCAACAAAACGCGATTCTTTTGAATTTTCCAAACTTCGAAAAAAGTGTTTTTCTTTTCTAGTTTATTTCCCCATAATATGCTTTTCTAAGGCTATCAAACTAGTAAAATGAAGGAGAACCAGTTATCTCAAATAAGAACGGAAAAAAAGTGATTCTAATGAAATTCCAACCATCGAAATAAATCTTTTCTATTCGCAAATCTTTCTCCATTTTATGGTTTTCTAAGGATATCAAACTAGAATAATGAAGGAGAAATAGTTATCTCCATTTATACCCAACAAAACGGGATTCTTTGAAGTTTCCAAACTTCGAAAAAAAATTTTTTCTTTTCCATATTCTTTTGGCAGAATATGCATTTCTAAGGCTATCAAAGTAGCAAAATGAAGGAGAACCAGTTATCTCAAATAAGAACGGAAAAACAGCGATTCTAATGAATTTTTCAACCTTCGAAATGAATGTTTTCAGTTCCCGATTTTTTCTTCATTTTATGGTTTTCTAAGGCTATCAAACTAGAATAATGAAGGAGAAATAGTTATCTCCATTTGAAACGCAAATAAACGGGATTCCTTTGAAGTTTCCAAACTTCGAAAATAATTTTTTTTACTATTAGAGATTCTTTGCGCAGAATATGCTTTTCTAAGGCTATCAAAGTAGAAAAATGAAAGAGTACCAGTTATCTAAAATAAGAACGGAAAAAAAGTGATTCTAATGAAGTTTCCAACCTTCGAAATAAATGTTTTCCGTTCGCGATTCTTTCTTCATTTTATGGTATTCTAAAGCTATCAAGCAAGAATAATGAAGCAGAAATAATTATCTCCATTTGAAACGGAACAAAACTGGATTCCTTTGAAGTTTCCAAACTTCGAAAAAAATTTTTTTTCTTTTCTAGATTCTTTCCCCATAATATGCTTTTCTAAGGCTATCAAAGAAGAAAAATGAAAGAGAACCGGTTATCTCAAATAAGAACGGGAAAAAGTGATTCTAATGAAGTTTCCAACCATCGAAATAAATGTTTTCTTTTCGCGAATCTTTCTTTATTTTAAGGTTTTCTAAGGCTATCAAACTAGAATAATGAAGGAGAAATAGTTATATCCATTTGAAACGCAACAAAACGGGATTCCTTTGAAGTTTCCAAACTTCGGATTAAATTTTTTTCTTTTCGAGATTCTTTGCGCAGGATATGCTTTTCTAAGGCTATCAAAGTGGAAAAATCAAAGAGAAACAGTTAATTAAAATAAGAACGCAAAAAAGTGATTCTAATGAAGTTTCCAACCATCGAAATAAATGTTTTCTTTTCGCGAATCTTTCTTCATTTTATGTTTTCTAAGGTTATCAAACTAGAATAATGAAGGAGAAATGGTTATCTCCATTTGAAACGCAACAAAACGCGATTCTTTTGAATTTTCCAAACTTCGAAAAAAAGTTTTCTTTTCGAGATTCTTTGGGCAGAATATGCTTTTCTAAGGCTATCAAAGTAGCTAAATGAAAGAGAACCAGTTATCTCAAATAAGAACGGAAAAACAGCGATTCTAATTAAGTTTCCAATCTTCGAAATAAATGTTTTCTGTTGGCGAGTCTTTCTTCATTTTAAGGTTTTCTAAGGCTATCAAACTAGAATAATGAAGATGAAATAGTTATCTCCATTTGAAACGCAAAAAAACGCGATTCTTTTGAAGATTCCAAACTTCGAATAAAATTTTTTTCTTTACTAGATTCTTTCCGCATAATATGCTTTTCTAAGGCTATGAAACTGGAAAATGAAAGAGAAGCAGTTATCTCAAATAAGAACGGAAAAAATGTGATTCTAATGAAGTTTCCAACCATCGAAATAAATCTTTCTATTCGCGAATCTTTCTTTATTTTATGCTTTTTAGAAGGCAATCAAACTAGAATAATGAAGGAGAAATAGTTATCTCAATTTGAAACGCAAGAAAAAATTCGATTATTTTGAAGTTTCCAAACTTCGAAAAAAATTTTTTTTCTTTTCGAGATTCTTTCCGCATAATATGCTTTTCTAAGGCTATCAAACTAGAAAAAATAAAGAGAACCAGTTATCTCAATTAAGAACGGAAAAAAAGTGATTTTAATGAAGTTTCCAACCTTCGAAATAAATGTTTCCTTTTTGCGAATCATTCTTCATTTTATGGTTTTCTAAGACTATCAAATTAGAATAATGAAGGAGAAATAGTTATCTCTATTTGAAACGCAACAGAACGCGATTTTTTGTAGTTTCCAAACTTCGAAAAAAAAAATTTCTTTTCGAGATAGTTTCGGCATAATATGCTTTTCTAAGGCTATCAAAGAAGAAAAATGAAAGAGAACCAGTTATCTCAAATAAGAACGGAAAAGCAGCGATTCTAATGAGGTTTCCAACCATCGAAATAAATGTTTTCTTTTCGCGAATCTTCCATCATTTTATGGTATTCTAAAGCTATCAAACAAGAATAAAGAAACAGAAATAGTTATCTCCATTTGAAACGCAACAAAACTGGATTCTTTGAAGTTTCCAAACTTCGAACAAAAATTTTTTTCTTTTCTAGATTCTTTCCCCATAATAAGCTTTTCTAAGGCTATCAAAGAAGAAAAATGAAAGAGAACCAGTTATCTCAAATAAGAACGGAAAAAAAGTGATTCTAATGAAGATTCCAACCATGGAAATAAATCTTTTCTATTCGCAAATCTTTCTCCATTTTATGGTTTTCTAAGGCTATCAAACTAAAATAATGAAGGAGAAGTAGTTATCTCCATTTGAAACGGAAGAAAAAATGCGATTCTTTTGAAGTTTCCAAACTTCGAAAAAAATTTTTATTCTTTTCGAGATTCTTTCCGCATAAAATGCTTTTGTAAGGCTATCAAACTAGAAAAATGAAAGAGAACCAGTTATCTGAAATAATAACGGAAAAAATAGTGATTCTAATGAAGTTTCCAACCATCGAAATAAATATTTTCTATTCGCAAAACTTTCTCCATTATATGGTTTTCTAAGGCTATCAAACAAGAATAATGAAGGAGAAATAGTTATCTCCATTTAAAACGCAACAAAACGCGATTCTTTTGAAGTTTCCAAACTTCGAAAAAAAATTTTCTTTTCGAGATTCTTTCCGCATAATATGCTTTTCTAAGGTTATCAAAGAAGAAAAATGAAAGAGAACCAGTTATCTGAAATAAGAACGGAAATACTGCGATTCTAATTAAGTTTCCAACCATCGAAATAAATGTTTTCTTTTCGCGAATCTTCCTTCATGTTATGGTTTTCTAACGCTATCAAATAGAATAATGAAGGAGAAACAGTTATCTCCATTTGAAACGCAACAAAACGCGATTCTTTTGAATTTTCCAAACTTCGAAAAAAGTGTTTTTCTTTTCTAGTTTATTTCCCCATAATATGCTTTTCTAAGCCTATCAAACTAGTAAAATGAAGGAGAACCAGTTATCTCAAATAAGAACGGAAAAAAAGTGATTCTAATGAAATTCCAACCATCGAAATAAATCTTTTCTATTCGCAAATCTTTCTCCATTTTATGGTTTTCTAAGGATATCAAACTAGAATAATGAAGGAGAAATAGTTATCTCCATTTATACCCAACAAAACGGGATTCTTTGAAGTTTCCAAACTTCGAAAAAAAAATTTTTCTTTTCCATATTCTTTTGGCAGAATATGCATTTCTAAGGCTATCAAAGTAGCAAAATGAAGGAGAACCAGTTATCTCAAATAAGAACGGAAAAACAGCGATTCTAATGAATTTTTCAACCTTCGAAATGAATGTTTTCAGTTCCCGATTTTTTCTTCATTTTATGGTTTTCTAAGGCTATCAAACTAGAATAATGAAGGAGAAATAGTTATCTCCATTTGAAACGCAAATAAACGGGATTCCTTTGAAGTTTCCAAACTTCGAAAATAATTTTTTTTACTATTAGAGATTCTTTGCGCAGAATATGCTTTTCTAAGGCTATCAAAGTAGAAAAATGAAAGAGTACCAGTTATCTAAAATAAGAACGGAAAAAAGGTGATTCTAATGAAGTTTCCAACCATCGAAATAAATCTTTTCTTTACGCGAATTTTTCTTCATTTTATGGTTTTCTAAGGCTCTCAAACTAGATTAATGAAGGAGAAATAGTTATCTCCATTTATACGCAACAAAACGGGATTCCTTTGCAGTTTCCAAACTTCGAAAAAAAAATTTTTCTTTTCCATATTCTTTGGGCAGAATATGCTTTTCTAAGGCTATCAAAGTAGCAAAATGAAAGAGAACCAGTTATCTCAAATAAGAACGGAAAAACAGCGATTCTAATGAAGTTTTCAACCTTCGAAATAAATGTTTTCAGTTCCCGATTCTTTCTTCATTTTATGGTTTTCTAAGGCTATCAAACTAGAATAATGAAGGAGAAATAGTTATCTCCATTTGAAACGCAACAAAACGCGATGCCTTTGAAGTTTCCAAACTTCGAAAAAAATTTTTTTCTTTTTGTGATTCTTTTCGCAGAATATGCTTTTCTAAGGCTATCAAAGAAGAAAAATGAAAGAGTACCAATTATCTCAAATAAGAACGGAAAAAAAGTGATTCAAATGAAGTCTCAAACCATCGAAATAAATGTTTTCTTTTCGCGAATCTTTCTTCATTTTATGGTTTTCTAAGCCTATCACACAAGAATAATGAAGGAGAAATAGTTATCTCCATTTGAAACGCAACAAAACGCGATTCTTTTGAAGTTTCCAAACTTGGAATAAATTTTTTTTCTTTTCGAGATTCTTTCCGCATAATATGCTTTTCTAAGGCTTTCAAAGAAGAAAAATGAAAGAGAACCGGTTATCTCAAATAAGAACGGGAAAAAGTGATTCTAAAGAAGTTTCCAACCATCGAAATAAATCTTTTCTATTCGCAAATGTTTCTTTATTTTATGCTTTTTAGAAGGCTGTCAAACTAGAATAATGAAGGAGAAATATTTTTCTCGATTTGAAACGCAACAAAACGAGATTCTTTTGAAGTTTCCAAACTTCGAAAAAATTTTTTTTCTTTTCTAGAATCTTTCAGCATAATATGCTTTTCTAAGGCTATCAAAGTGGAAAAATGAAAGAGAACCTGTTATCTGAAATAACGACGGAAAAAAAAAGTGATTCAAATGAAATTTCCAACCATTGGAATAAATGTTTTCATTTCGCGAATCGTTCTTCATTTTATGGTTTTCTAAGGCTATCAAATTAGAATAATGAAGGAGAAATAGTTATCTCCATTTGAAACGCAACAAAACGCGATTCTTTTGAAGTTTCCAAATTCAAAAAAAATTTTTTTCTTTTCTAGATTCTTTCCGCATAATATGCTTCTCTAAGGCTATCAAACTGGAAAAATGAAAGGGAACCAGTTATCTCAACTAAGAACGGAAAAAAAGTGATTCTAATGAAATTTCCAACATCGAAATAAATCTTTTCTATTCGCGAATCTTTCTTCATTTTATGGTTTTCTAAGGCTATCAAACTAGAATAATGAAGGAGAAATAGTTATCTCCATTTGAATCGCAACAAAACGCGATTCCTTTGAAGTTTCCAAACTTCGAAAAAATTTTTTTTCTTTTTGTGATTCTTTTCGCAGAATATGCTTTTCTAAGGCTATCAAAGAAGAAAAATGAAAGAGAACCAGTTATCTCAAATAAGAACGGAAAAAAAGTGATTCTAATGAAATTTCCAACATCGAAATAAATCTATTCTATTCGCGAATCTGTCTTTATATTATGCTTTAGAATGCTATCAAACTAGAATAATGAAGGAGAAATATTTATCTCCATTTGAAACGGGGGAAAAAAAAAATGCGAATCTTTTGAAGTTTCCAACTTCGAAAAAAAATTTTTTTCTTGTCGAAATTCTTTCCGCATAATATGCTTTCCTAAGGATATCAAACTAGAAAAATGAAAGAAAACCAGTTATCTCAAATAAGAACGGAAAAAAGTGATTCTAATGAAGTTTCCAACCATCGAAATAAATGTTTTCTGTTCGCGAATCTTTCTTCATTTTATGGTATTCTAAGGCTATCAAACATGAATAATGAGGGAGAAATAGATATCTCCATTTGAAACGCAACAAAACGCGATTCTTTTGAAGTTTCCGAACTTTGAATGAATTTTTTTTCTTTGCTAGATTCTTTCCCCGTAATATGCTTTTCTAAGGCTATCAAACTAGTAAAATGAAGGACAACCAGTTATCTCAAATAAGAACGAAAAAAAAGTAATTCTAATGAAGTTTCCAACCATCGAAATAAATGTTTTCATTTCGCGAATCTTTCTTCATTTTATGGTTTTCTAAGGCTATCAAACTAAAGTAATGAAGGAGAAATAGTTATCTCCATTTGAAACGCAACAAATAGCGATTATTTTGAAGTTTCCAAACTTCGAAAAACCTTTTTTTTCTTTTCTAGATTCTTTCCCCATAATATGCTTTTCTTAGGCTATCAAACTAGTAAAATGAAGGAGAACCAGTTATCTCAAATAAGAACGGGAAAAAAGTGATTCTAATGAAGATGCCAACCATCGAAATAGATCTTTTCTATTCCCAAATCTTTCTCCATTTTAAGGCTTTCTAAGGCTATCAAACTAGAATAATGAAGGAGAAATAGCTATCTCCATTTGAAACGCAACAAAAGGGATTCCTTTGAAGTTTCCAAACATCGAAACAAAAATTATTTGTTTCCGATATTCTTTACCCAGAATATGCTTTTCTAAGGCTATCAAAGTAGAAAAATGAAAGAGAACCAGTTATCTCAAATAAGAACGGAAAAAAAGAGATTTTAATGAAGTTTCCAACCATGGAAATAAATGTTTTATTTTCGCGAATATTTCTTCTTTTTATGGTTTTCTAAGGCTATCAAAATGGAATAATGGAGGAGAAATAGTTATCTCCATTTGAAACGCAACAAAACGCGATTCTTTTGAAGTTTCCAATCTTCGAAAAAAATTTTTTTCTTTTCGATATTCTTTGCGCAGGATATGCTTTTCTAAGGCTATCAAAGTTGCAAAATGAAAGAGAACCAGTTATCTCAAATAAGAACGGAAAAACAAGCGATTCTAATGAAGTTTCCAACCTTCGAAATAAATCTTTTCTATTCGCGAATTTTTCTTTATTTTATGCTTTTTTGGAGGCTATCAAACTAGAATAATGAAGGAGAAATAGTTATCTCCATTTGAAGCGCAACAAAACTGGATACCTTTGAAGTTTCCAAACTTCGAAAAAATTTTTTTTCTTTTCAGAAATTCTATCGAAGAATATGCTTTCCTAACGCTATCAAAGTAGAAAAATGAAAGAGAACCAGTTATCTCAAATAAGAACGGAAAAAAATGATTCTAATAAAGTCTCCAACCATGGAAATAAATGCTTTATTTTCGCGAATCTTTCTTCATTTTATGGTTTTCTAAGGCTCTCAAACTAGAATAATGAAGGAGAAATAGTTATCTCCATTTGAAACGCAACAAAACGGGTTTCCTATTTAGTTTCCAAACTTCGAAAAAAATTTTTTTTCTTTTCGAGTTTCTTTCCGCTTAATATGCATTTCTAAGGGAATCAAAGAAGAAAAATGGAAGAGAACTAGTTATCTCAAATAAGAACGAAAAAAAAGTGATTCTAATGAAGTTTCCAACCACCGAAATAAATCTTATCTATTCGCGAATCTTGCTTCATTTTATGGTTTTCTAAGGCAATCAAACTAGAAAAATGAAGGAGAAATAGTTATCTCCATTTGAAAAGCAAAAAAAAAAAAAAAAAAAAAAACGCCATTTTTGAAGTTTCCAAACTTCGAAAATAAATTTTTTCTTTCGAGATGCTTTCCGCATAATATGCTTTTAAAGCTATCAAAGTACAAAAATGAAAGAGAACCAGTTATCTCAAATAAAACTGGAAAAAAAAAATGATTCTAATGAAGTTTACAACCATCGAAATAAATGTTCTCATTTCGCTAATCTTTCTTCATTTTATGGCTTTCTAAGGCTATCAAACTAAAATAATGAAGGAGAAGTAGTTATCTCCATTTGAAACGCAACAATACGCGATTCCTTTGAAGTTTCCAAACTTCGAAAAAATTTTTTTTCTTTTTGTGATTCTTTTCGCAGAATATGCTTTTCTAAGGCTATCAATGAAGAAAAATGTAAGAGAACCAGTTATCTCAAATAAGAACGGAAAAAAAGTGATTATAATGAAATTTCCAACATCGAAATAAATCTTTTCTATCCGCGAATCTTTCTTCATTTTATGGTTTTCTAAGGCTATCAAACTAGAATAATGAAGGAGAAATAGTTATCTCCATTTAAACGCAACAAACGGGATTCCTTTGAAGTTTTCAAACTTCGGAAAAAAAAAATTTTTCTTTACGTTATTCTTTGCGCAGAATATGCCTTTCTAAGGCTATCAAAGTAGCAAAATGAAAGAGAACCAGTTATCTCAAATAAGAACGGAAAACAGCGATTCTAATGAAGTTTCCAACCTTCAAAATAAATGTTTTCGGTTCACGAGTCTTTCTTCATTTTATGATTTTCTAAGGCTATCAAACTAGAATAATGAAGATGAAATAGTTATCTCCATTTGAAACGCAATAAAACGCGAATATTTTGAAGATTCCAAACTTCGAAAAAAATTTTTTCCTTACTAGATTCTTTCCGCATAATATGCTTTTCTAAGGCTATCAAACTGTAAAATGAAAGGGAACCAGTTATCTGAAATAAGAACGGAAAACAAATGATTCTAATGAAGTTTCCAACCATCGAAATATATGTTTTCTTTTCGCGAATTTTTCTTCATTTTATGGTTTTCTAAGGCTATCAAACTAGAATAATGAAGGAGAAATAGTTATCTGCGTTTGAAACGCAACAAAAGGCGATTCCTTTTAGGTTTCCTAACTTGGAAAAAAATTTTTTTCTTTTTTAGATTCTTTGCGCAGAATATGCTGTTCTAAGGCTCTCAAAGTAGAAATATGAAAGAGAACCAGTTATCTCAAATAAGAACGGAAAAACAGCGATTCTAATGAAGTTTCAACCTTCATAATAAATGCCTCCAGTTCGCGATTCTTTCTTCATTTTATGGATTTCTGAGGCTATCAAACTAGAATAATGAAGGAGAAATAGTTATCTCCATTTGAAACGCAACAAAACGGGATTCCTTTGAAGTTTGCAAACCTCGGAGAACTTTTTTTTTTCTTTTAGAGATTCTTTGCGCAGAATATGCTTTTCTAAGGCTATCAAAGAAGAAAAATGAAAGAGTACCAGTTATCTAAAATAAGAACGGAGAAAAAGTGATTCTAATGAAGTTTCCAACCAACGAAATAAATGTTTTCTTTTCGCGAATCTTTCTTCATTTTATGGTTTTCTAAGCCTATCAAACTAGAATAATGAAGGAGAAATAGTTATCTCCATTTGAAACGCAACAAAACGCGATTCTTTTGAAGTTTCCAAATTGCGAAAAAAAATTTTTTTTCTTTTCGAGATTCTTTCCGCATAATATGCTTTTCTAAGGCTATCAAAAATGAAAAATGCAAGAGAACCAGTTATCTCAAATAAGAACGGAAAAAAAGCGATTCTAATGAAGTTTCCAACCATCGAAATAAATGTTTTCTTTTCGCGAATCTTTCTTCATTTTATGGTTTTCTAAGGCTATCAAACTAGAATAATGAAGGAGAAATAGTTATCTCCAATTAAACGCAAAAAACGGGATTCCTTTTAAGTTTTCAAACTTCGAAAAAAAAATTTTTCTTTTCGTTATTCTTTGCGCAGAATATGCTTTTCTAAGGCTATCAAAGTAGCAAAATGAAAGAGAACCAGTTATCTCAAATAAGAACGGAAAACAGCGATTCTAATGAAGTTTCCAACCTTCAAAATAAATGTTTTCTGTTCGCGAGTCTTTCTTCATTTTATGGTTTTCTAAGGCTATCAAAGTAGAATAATGAAGATGAAATAGTTATCTCCATTTGAAACGCAACAAAACGCGATTCTTTTGAAATATCCAAACTTCGAAAAAAAATTTTTTTCTTTTCTAGATTCTTTCCGCATAATATGCTTTCTAAGGCTATCAAACTGGTAAAATGAAAGACAACCAGTTATCTCAAATAAGAACGGAAAAAAAAGTGATTGTAATGAAGTTTCCAACCATCGAAATAAATCTTTTCAATTCGCGAACCTTTTTTTATTTTATGCTTTAGAAGGCTATCAATCTATTATAATGAAGGAGAAATAGATATCTCCATTTGAAACTGAAGAAAAAATGCGATTCTTTTGAAGTTTCCAAACTTCGAAAAAAAATTTTTTCTTTTCGACATTCTTTCCGCATAAAATGCTTTGGTAAGGCTATCAAACTAGAAAAATGAAAGAGAACCAGTTATCTCAAATAATAACGGAAAAAAAGTGATTCTAATAAAGTTTCCAACCATCGAAATAAATCTTTTCTATTCGCAAATCTTTCTCCATTATATGGTTTTCTAAGGCTATCAAACAAGAATAATGAAGGAGAAACAATTATCTCCATTTGAAACGCAACAAAACGCGATTCTCTTGAAGTTTCCAAACTTCGAAAAAAAATTTTCTATTCGAGAATCTTTCCGCATAATATGCTTTTCTAAGGCTATCAAAGAAGAAAAATGAAAGAGAACCAGTTATCTCAAATAAGAAGGGAAAACAGCGATTCTAATGAAGTTTCCAACAATCGAAATAAATGTTTTCTTTTCGCGAATCTTCCTTCATTTTATGGTATTCTAAAGCTATCAAACAAGAATAATGAACCAATAATAGTTATCTCCTTTTGAAACGCAACAAAACTGGATTCCTTTGAAGTTTCCAAACTTCGAAAAAAAAATTTTCTTTACTAGATTCTTTCCGCATAATATGCTTTTCTAAGGCTATCAAACTGGAAAATGAAAAAGAACCAGTGATCTCAAAAAAGAACGGAAAAAAGTGATTCTAATGACGTTTCCAACCATTGGAATAAATGGTTTCATTTCGCGAATCGTTCTTCATTTTATGGTTTTCTAAGGCTATAAAATTAGAATAATGAAGGAGAAACGCAACAACGCAACAAAACGCGATTCTTTTGAAGTTTCCAAACTTCGAAAAATTTTTTTTTTCTTTTCTAGATTCTTTCCGCATAATATGCTTCTCTAAGGCTATCAAACTGGAAAAATGAAAGGGAACCAGTTATCTCAACTAAGAACGGAAAAAAAGTGATTCTATTGAAATTTCCAACATCGAAATAAATCTTTTCTATTCGCGAAATTTTCTTTATTTTATGGTTTAGAAGGCTATCAAACTAGAATAATGAAGGAGAAATATTTATCTCCATTTGAACCGCAAAAAAATGCGATTCTTTTGAAGTTTCCAAACTTCGAAAAAAATTTTTTTTTCTTGTCGAGAATTATGGTTTTCTAAGGCTATCAAAATAGAATAATGAAGGAGAAACAGTTATCTCCATTTGAAACGCAACAAAACGCGATTCTTTTGAAGTTTCCAAACTTCGAAAAAAATTTTTTTCTTTTCTAGTTTATTTCCCCATAATATGCTTTTCTAAGGCTATCAAACTAGTAAAATGAAGGAGAACCAGTTATCTCAAATAAGAACGGAAAAAAAGTGATTCTAATGAAGATTCCAACCATCGAAATAAATCTTTTCTATTCGCAAATCTTTCTTTATTATTTGGTTTTCTAAGGCTACCAAACTAAAATAATGAAGGAGAAGTAGTTATCTCCATTTGAAACGCAACAAAACGCGATTCTTTTGAAGTTTCCAAACTTCGAAAAAAAACTTTTTACTTTTCGAGATTCTTTCCGCATAATATGGTTTTCTAAGGCTATCAAAGAAGAAAAATGAAAGAGTACCAGTTATCTCAAATAAGAACGGAAAATAAGTGTTTCTAATGAAGGTTCCAACCATCGAAATAAAACATTTCTTTAGCGAAACTTTCTTCGTTTTATGGTTTTCTAACGGTATTAATCTAGAAAAATGAAAGAGAAGCAGTTATCTCAAATAAGAACGGAAAAAAAGTGATTCTAATGAAGATTCCAACCATCAAAATAAATCTTTTCTATTCGCAAATCTTTCTCCATTTTATGGTTTTCTAAGGCTATCAAACTAAAATAATGAAGGAGAAGTAGAAATCTCCATTTGAAACGGAAGAAAAAATGCGATTCTTTTGAGGTTTCCAAACTTCGAAAAAAATTTTTTTCTTTTCGACATTCTTTCCGCATAAAATGCTTTTGTAAGGCTATCAAACTAGAAAAATGAAAGAGAACCAGTTATCTCAAATAATAACGGAGAAAATAGTGATTCTAATGAAGTTTCCAACCATCGAAATAAATCTTTTCTATTCGCAAAACTTTCTCCATTATATGGTTTTCTAAGGCTATCAAACAAGAATAATGAAGGAGAAATAGTAATCTCCATTTGAAACGCAACAAAACGCGATTCTATTGAAGTTTCCAAACTTCATAAAAAAAATTTTCTTTTCGAGTTTCTTTCCGCATAATATGCTTTTCTAAGGCTATCAAAGAAGAAAAATGAAAGAGAACCAGTTATCTCAAATAAGAACGGAAAAACAACGATTCTAATTAAGTTTCCAGCCATCGAAATAAATGTTTTCTTTTCGCGAATCTTCCTTCATTTTATGGTATTCTAAAGCTATCAAACAAGAATAATGAAGCAGAAATAGTTATCTCCATTTGAAACTGAAGAAAAAATGCGATTCTTTTGAAGTTTCCAAACTTCGAAAAAAAAATTTTTTCTTTTCGAGATTCTTTCCGCATAAAATGCTTTGGTAAGGCTATCAAACAACAAAAATGAAAGAGAACCAGTTATCTCAAATAATAACGGAAAAAAAGTGATTCTAATGAAGTTTCCAACCATCGAAATAATTCTTTTCTATTCGCAAATCTTTCTCCATTATATGGTTTTCTAAGGCTATCAAACAAGAATAATGAAGGAGAAATAGTTATCTCCATTTGAAACGCAACAAAACGCGATTCTTTTGAAGTTTCCAAACTTCGAAAAAAAATTTTCTTTTCGAGATTCTTTCCGCATAATATGCTTTTCTAAGGCTATCAAAGAAGAAAAATGAAAGAGAACCAGTTATCTCAAATAAGAACGGAAAACAGCGATTCTAATGAAGTTTCCAACCATCGAAATAAATGTTTTCTTTTCGCGAATCTTCCTTCATTTTATTGTATTCTAAAGCTATCAAACAAGAATAATGAACCAGAAATAGTTATCTCCATTTGAAACGCAACAAAACTGGATTGCTTTGAAGTTTCCAAACTTCGAAAAAAATTTTTTTTTCTTTTCTAGATTATTTCCCCATAATATGCTTCTCTAAGGCTATAAAACTAGAAAATTGAAGGAGAACCATTTATCTCAAATAAGAACGGAAAAAAAGTGATTCTAATGAGAATTCCAGCCATCGAAATAAATCTTTTCTATTAGCGAATCTTTCTCCATTTTATGGTTTTCTAAGACTATCAAACTAGAATAATGAAGGAGAAATAGTTATCTCCATGTAAACGCAAAAAAACGGGATTCCTTTGAAGTTATCAAAATTCGAAAAAAAATTTTTCTTTACTAGATTCTTTCCGCATAATATGCTTTTCTAAGGCTATCAAACTGGAAAATGAAAGAGAACCAGTGATCTCAAAAAAGAACGGAAAAAAAGTGATTCTAATCACGTTTCCAACCATTGGAATAAATGGTTTCATTTCGCGAATCGTTCTTCATTTTATGGTTTTCTGAGGCTATCAAAGAAGAAAAATGAAAGAGAACCAGTTATCTCAAATAAGAATGGAAACAAAGTGATTCTAATGAAATTTCCAACATCGAAATAATTCTATTCTATTCGCGAATCTTTCTTTATTTTATGCTTTAGTAGACTATCAAACTAGAATAATGAAGGAGAAATATTTATCTCCATTTGAAACGCAAAAAAAAAAAAAAATAAAAAAAAAAATGCGATTATTTTGAAGATTCGAACTTCGAAAAAAATTTTTTTCTTGTCGAAATTCTTTCCGCATAATATGCTTTCCTAAGGCTATCAAACTAGAGAAATGAAAGAGAACCAGTTATCTCAAATAAGAACGGAAAAAAGTGATTCTAATGAAGATTCCAACCATCGAAATAAATCTTTTCTATTCGCAAATCTTTCTCCATTTTATGGTTTTCTAAGGCTATCAAACTAGAATAATGAAGGAGAAATAGTTATCTCCATTTAAACGCAACAAAACGGGATTCCTTTGAAGTTTCCAAACTTCGAAAAATTTTTTTTTTACTTTTAGAGATTCTTTGCGCAGAATATGCTTTTCTAAGGCTATCAAAGTAGCAAAATGAAAGGGACCCAGTTATATAAAATAAGAAAGGAAAACAGCGATTCTAATGAAGTTTCCAACCTTCGAAATAAATGTTTTCTGTTCGCGAGTCTTTCTTCATTTTATGGTTTTCTAAGGCGTTCAAACTAGAATAATGAAGATGAAATAGTTATCTCCATTTGAAACGCAACAAAACGCAATTCTTTTGAAGATACCAAACTTCGAAAAAAATTTTTTTCTTTACTAGATTCTTTCCGCTAAATATGCTTTTCTAAGGCTATCAAGCTGGAAAATGAAAGAGAACCAGTTATCTCAAATAAGAACGGAAAAAAAAATAATTCTACTGAAGTTTCAAACCATCGAAATATATGTTTTCTTTTCGCGAATTTTTCTTCATTTTATGGTTTTCTAAGGCTATCAAACTAGAATAATGAAGGAGAAATAGTTATCTCCGTTTGAAACGCAACAAAACGCGATTCCTTTGATGTTTCCTAACTTCGAAAAATTTTTTTTCTTTTTGAGATTCTTTGCGCAGAATATGCTCTTCTAAGGCTATCAAAGTAGAAAAATGAAAGAGAACCAGTTATCTCAAATAAGAACGGAAAAATAAGTGATTCTAATGAAGATTCCAACCATCGAAATAAATCTCTTCTATTCGCAAATCTTTGTCCATTTTATGGTTTTCTAAGGCTATCAAACTAGAATAATGAAGGAGAAATAGTTATCTCCATTTATACGCAACAAAACGGGATTCCTTTGAAGTTTCCAAACTTCGAAAAAAAAAAAAAATTCTTTTCCATATTCTTTGGGCAGAATATGCTTTTCTAAGGCTATCAAAGTAGCAAAATGAAGGAGAACCAGTTATCTCATTAAGAACGGAAAAACAGCGATTCTAATGAAGTTTTAAACCTTCGAAATAAATGTTTTTAGTTCCCGATTCTTTCTTCAATTTACGGTTTTCTCATGCTATCAAACTAGAATAATGAAGGAGAAATAGTTATCTCCATTTATACGCAACAAAACGGGATTCGTTTGAAGTTTGCAAACTTCGAAAAAAAAATTTTTCTTTTCCATATTCTTTGGGCAGAATATGCTTTTCTATGGCTATCAAAGTAGCTCAATGAAAGAGAACCAGTTATCTCAAATAAGAACGGAAAAACAGCGATTCTAATTAAGTTTCCAACCTTCGAAATAAATGTTTTCTGTTGGCGAGTCTTTCTTCATTTTAAGGTTTTCTAAGGCTATCAAACTAGAATAATGAAGATGAAATAGTTATCTCCATTTGAAACGCAACAAAACTGGATTGCTTTGAAGTTTCCAAACTTCGAAAAAAATTTTTTTTTCTTTTCTAGATTATTTCCCCATAATATGCTTCTCTAAGGCTATAAAACTAGTAAAATGAAGGAGAACCATTTATCTCAAATAAGAACGGAAAAAAAGTGATTCTAATGAGAATTCCAGCCATCGAAATAAATCTTTTCTATTAGCGAATCTTTCTCCATTTTATGGTTTTCTAAGACTATCAAACTAGAATAATGAAGGAGAAATAGTTATCTCCATGTAAACGCAAAAAAACGGGATTCCTTTGAAGTTATCAAACTTCGAAAAAAAATTTTTCTTTACTAGATTCTTTCCGCATAATATGCTTTTCTAAGGCTATCAAACTGGAAAATGAAAGAGAACCAGTGATCTCAAAAAAGAACGGAAAAAAAGTGATTCTAATCACGTTTCCAACCATTGGAATAAATGGTTTCATTTCGCGAATCGTTCTTCATTTTATGGTTTTCTAAGGCTATCAAAGAAGAAAAATGAAAGAGAACCAGTTATCTCAAATAAGAATGGAAACAAAGTGATTCTAATGAAATTTCCAACATCGAAATAAATCTATTCTATTCGCGAATCTTTCTTTATTTTATGCTTTAGTAGACTATCAAACTAGAATAATGAAGGAGAAATATTTATCTCCATTTGAAACGCAAAAAAAAAAAAAAAAAAAAAAATGCGATTATTTTGAAAATTTGAATTTCGAAAAAAATTTTTTTCTTGTCGAAATTCTTTCCGCATAATATGCTTTCTTAAGGCTATCAAACTAGAGAAATGAAAGAGAACCAGTTATCTCAAATAAGAACGGAAAAAAGTGATTCTAATGAAGATTCCAACCATCGAAATAAATCTTTTCTATTCGCAAATCTTTCTCCATTTTATGGTTTTCTAAGGCTATCAAACTAGAATAATGAAGGAGAAATAGTTATCTCCATTTAAACGCAACAAAACGGGATTCCTTTGAAGTTTCCAAACTTCGAAAAAATTTTTTTTTACTTTTAGAGATTCTTTGCGCAGAATATGCTTTTCTAAGGCTATCAAAGTAGCAAAATGAAAGGGAACCAGTTATATAAAATAAGAAAGGAAAACAGCGATTCTAATGAAGTTTCCAACCTTCGAAAAAAATGTTTTCTGTTCACGAGTCTTTCTTCATTTTATGGTTTTCTAAGGCGTTCAAACTAGAATAATGAAGATGGAATAGTTATCTCCATTTGAAACGCAACAAAACGCAATTCTTTTGAAGATTCCAAACTTCGAAAAAAATTTTTTTCTTTACTAGATTCTTTCCGCATAATATGCTTTTCTAAGGGTATCAAGCTGGAAAATGAAAGAGAACCAGTTATCTCAAATAAGAACGGAAAAAAAATAATTCTACTGAAGTTTCAAACCATCGAAATATATGTTTTCTTTTCGCGAATTTTTCTTCATTTTATGGTTTTCTAAGGCTATCAAACTAGAATAATGAAGGAGAAATAGTTATCTCCGTTTGAAACGCAACAAAACGCGATTCCTTTGATGTTTCCTAACTTCGAAAATTTTTTTTTTCTTTTTGAGATTCTTTGCGCAGAATATGCTCTTCTAAGGCTATCAAAGTAGAAAAATGAAAGAGAACCAGTTATCTCAAATAAGAACGGAAAAATAAGTGATTCTAATGAAGATTCCAACCATCGAAATAAATCTCTTCTATTCGCAAATCTTTGTCCATTTTATGGTTTTCTAAGGCTATCAAACTAGAATAATGAAGGAGAAATAGTTATCTCCATTTATACGCAACAAAACGGGATTCCTTTGAAGTTTCCAAACTTCGAAAAAAAAAAAAAAATTTCTTTTCCATATTCTTTGGGCAGAATATGCTTTTCTAAGGCTATCAAAGTAGCAAAATGAAAGAGAACCAGTTATCTCAATTAAGAACGGAAAAACAGCGATTCTAATGAAGTTTTAAACCTTCGAAATAAATGTTTTTAGTTCCCGATTCTTTCTTCAATTTACGGTTTTCTCATGCTATCAAACTAGAATAATGAAGGAGAAATAGTTATCTCCATTTATACGCAACAAAACGGGATTCGTTTGAAGTTTGCAAACTTCGAAAAAAAAATTTTTCTTTTCCATATTCTTTGGGCAGAATATGCTTTTCTAAGGCTATCAAAGTAGCTCAATGAAAGAGAACCAGTTATCTCAAATAAGAACGGTAAAACAGCGAATCTAATTAAGTTTCCAACCTTCGAAATAAATGTTTTCTGTTGGCGAGTCTTTCTTCATTTTAAGGTTTTCTAAGGCTATCAAACTAGAATAATGAAGATGAAATAGTTATCTCCATTTGAAACGCAAAAAAAAAAACGGGATTCTTTTGAAGATTCCAAACTTCGAAAAAAATTTTTTCTTTACTAGATTCTTTCCGCATAATATGCTTTTCTAAGGCTATGAAACTGGAAAATGAAAGAGAAGCAGTTATCTCAAATAAGAACGGAAAAAAAAGTGATTCTAATGACGTTTCCAACCATTGGAATATATGGTTTCATTTCGCGAATCGTTCTTCATTTTATGGTTTTCTAAGGCTATCAAATTAGAATAATGAAGGAGAAACGCAACAACGCAACAAAACGCAATGCTTTGGAAGTTTCCAAACTTCGAAAAAAATTTTTTTTCTTTTCTAGATTCTTTCGGCATAATATGCTTCTCTAAGGCTATCAAACTGGAAAAATGAAAGGGAACCAGTTATCTCAACTAAGAACGGAAAAAAAGTGATTCTAATGAAATTTCCAACATCGAAATAAATTTTTCTATTCGCGAATCTTTCTTTATTTCATGGTTTAGAAGGCTATCAAACTAGAATAATGAAGGAGAAATATTTATCTCCATTTGAACCTCAAAAAAAAAAAAAAAAAATGCGAATCTTTTGAAGTTTCCAAACTGCGAAAAAAATTTCATTTTTCTTTTCGAGATTTATGGTTTTCTAAGGCTATCAAACTAGAATAATGAAGGAGAAATAGTTATATCCATTTGAAACGCAACAAAACGGGATTCCTTTGAAGTTTCCAAACTTCGGATTAAATTTTTTTCTTTTCGAGATTCTTTGCGCAGGATATGCTTTTCTAAGGCTATCAAAGTGGAAAAATCAAAGAGAACCAGTTATTTAAAATAAGAACCCAAAAAAAGTGATTCAAATGAAGTTTCCAACCATCGAAATAAATGTTTTCTTTTCGCGAATCTTTCTTCATTTTATGGTTTTCTAAGGCTATCAAACTAGAATAATGAAGGAGAAACAGTTATCTCCATTTGAAACGCAACAAAACGCGATTCTTTTGAAGTTTCCAAACTTCGAAAAAAATGTTTTTCTTTTCTAGTTTATTTCCCCATAATATGCTTTTCTAAGGCTATCAAACTAGGAAAATGAAGGAGAACCAGTTATCTCAAATAAGAACGGAAAAAAAGTGATTCTAATGAAGATTCCAACCATCGAAATAAATCTTTTCTATTCGCAAATCTTTATCCATTTTATGGTTTTCTAAGGCTATCAAACTAAAATAATGAAGGAGAAGTAGTTATCTCCATTTGAAACAGAAGAAAAAATGCGATTATTTTGAAGTTTCCAAACTTCGAAAAAACATTTTTTTCTTTTTGAGATTCCGCATAAAATGTTTTGTAAGCCTATCAAACTAGAAAAATGAAACAGAACCAGTTATCTCAAATAATAACGGAAAAAATAGTGATTCTAATGAAGTTTCCAACCATCGAAATAAATCTTTTCTATTCGCAAAACTTTCTCCATTATATGGTTTTCTAAGGCTATCAAACAAGAATAATGAAGGAGAAATAGTAATCTCCATTTGAAACGCAACAAAACGCGATTCTTTTGAAGTTTCCAAACTTCATAAAAAAATTTTCTTTTCGAGTTTCTTTCCGCATAATATGCTTTTCTAAGGCTATCAAAGAAGAAAAATGAAGGAGAACCAGTTATCTCAAATAAGAACGGAAAAAAAGTGATTCTAATGAAGATTCCAACCATCGAAATGAATCTTTTCTATTCGCAAATCTTTCTCCATTTTATGGTTTTCTAAGGCTATCAAACTAAAATAATGAAGGAGAAGTAGTTATCTCCATTTGAAACGGAAGAAAAAATGCGATTCTTTTGAAGTTTCCAAACTACGAAAAAAATTTTTTTCTTTTCAAGATTCTTTCCGCATAAAATGCTTTTGTAATGCTATCAAACTAGAAAAATAAAGAGAAATAGTTATCTCGTTTGAAACGCAACAAAACGCGATTCCTTTGAAGTTTCCTAACTTCGAAAAAAATTTATTTCTTTTCTAGTTTATTTCCCCATAATATGCTTTTCTAAGGCTATCAAACTAGTAAAATGAAGGAGAACCAGTTATCTCAAATAATAACGGAAAAAATTATGATTCTAATGAAGTTTCCAACCATCGAAATAAATCTATTCTATTCGCAAATCTTTCTCCATTATATGGTTTTCTAAGGCTATCAAACAAGAATAATGAAGGAGAAATGGTTATCTGCATTTGAAACGCAACAAAACGCGATTCTTTTGAAGTTTCCAAACTTCGAATAAAAAGTTTTCTTTTCGAGATTCTTTCCGCATAATATGCTTTTCTAAGGCTATCAAAGAAGAAAAATGAAAGAGAACCAGTTATCTCAAATAAGAACGGAAAAAAAGTGATTCTAATGAAATTTCCAACATCGGAATAAATCTTTTCTATTCGCGCATCTTTCTTTATTTTATGGTTTAGAAGGCTATCAAACTAGAATAATGAAGGAGAAATATTTATCTCCATTTGAAACGCAAAAAAAAAAAAAAAAAAAAAAAAAAAAATGCGATTATTTTGAAGATGCGAACTTCGAAAAAAATTTTTTTCTTGTCGAAATTCTTTCCGCATAATATGCTTTTCAAAGGTTTATCAAACTAGAGAAATGAAAGAGAACCGGTTATCTCAAATAAGAACGGAAAAAAAGTGATTCTAATGAAGATTCCAACCATGGAAATAAGTCTTTTCTATTCGCAAATCTTTCTCCATTTTATGGTTTTCTAAGGCTATCAAACTAGAATAATGAAGGAGAAATAGTTATCTCCATTTAAACGCAACAAAACGGGATTCCTTTGAAGTTTTCAAACTTCGAAAAAAAATTTCTCTTTTCCATATTCTTTGCGCAGAATATGCCATTCTAAGGCTATCAAAGTAGCAAAATGAAAGAGAACCAGTTATCTAAATTAAGAAAGGAAAACAGCGATTCTAATGAAGTTTTCAACCTTCGAAATAAATGTTTTCTGTTCGCGAGTCTTTCTTCATTTTATGGTTTTCTAAGGCGTTCAAACTAGAATAATGAAGATGAAATAGTTATCTCCATTTGAAACGCAACAAACGCGATTCTTTTGAAGATTCCAAACTTCGAAAAAAAATTTTTTCTTTACTAGATTCTTTCCGCATAGTATGCTTTTCTAAGGCTATCAAGCTGGAAAATGAAAGAGAACCAGTTATCTCAAATAAGAACGGAAAAAAAAATAATTCTACTGAAGTTTCAAACCATCGAAATATATGTTTTCTTTTCGCGAATCTTCCTTCATGTTATGGTTTTCTAACGCTATCAAATAGAATAATGAAGGAGAAACAGTTATCTCCCTTTGAAACGCAACAAAACGCGATTCTTTTGAATTTTCCAAACTTCGAATAAAGTGTTTTTCTTTTCTAGTTTATTTCCCCATAATATGCTTTTCTAAGGCTATCAAACTAGTAAAATGAAGGAGAACGAGTTATCTCAAATAAGAACGGAAAAAAAGTGATTCTAATGAAATTCCAACCATCGAAATAAATCTTTTCTATTCGCAAATCTTTCTCCATTTTATGGTTTTCTAAGGATATCAAACTAGAATAATGAAGGAGAAATAGTTATCTCCATTTATACCCAACAAAACGGGATTCTTTGAAGTTTCCAAACTTCGAAAAAAAAATTTTTCTTTTCCATATTCTTTTGGCAGAATATGCATTTCTAAGGCTATCAAAGTAGCAAAATGAAGGAGAACCAGTTATCTCAAATAAGAACGGAAGAACAGCGATTCTAATGAATTTTTCAACCTTCGAAATGAATGTTTTCAGTTCCCGATTTTTTCTTCATTTTATGGTTTTCTAAGGCTATCAAACTAGAATAATGAAGGAGAAATAGTTATCTCCATTTGAAACGCAACTAAACGGGATTCCTTTGAAGTTTCCAAACTTCGAAAAAAATTTTTTTTACTATTAGAGATTCTTTGCGCAGAATATGCTTTTCTAAGGCTATCAAAGTAGAAAAATGAAAGAGTACCAGTTATCTAAAATAAGAACGGAAAAAAGGTGATTCTATAGAAGTTTCCAACCATCGAAATAAATCTTTTCTTTACGCGAATTTTTCTTCATTTTATGGTTTTCCAAGGCTCTCAAACTAGATTAATGAAGGAGAAATAGTTATCTCGATTTATACGCAACAAATCGGGATTCCTTTGCAGTTTCCAAACTTCGAAAAAAAAATTTTTCTTTTCCATATTCTTTGGGCAGAATATGCTTTTCTAAGGCTATCAAAGTAGCAAAATGAAAGAGAACCAGTTATCTCAAATAAGAACGGAAAAACAGCGATTCTAATGAAGTTTTCAACCTTCGAAATAAATGTTTTCTTTACGCGAATTCTTCTTCATTTTTTTGTATTCTAAGGCTACCAAACTAGAATAATGAAGATGAAATAGTTATCTCCATTTGAAACCCAAAAAAAAAAAACGCGATACATTTAAAGTTTCCAAAGTTCGGAAAAAACATTTTTTCTTTTCTAGATTCTTTCCGCATAATACGCTTTCTAAGGCTATCAAACTGGAAAAATGAAAGACAACCAGTTATCTCAAAAAAGAACGGAAAAAAAGTGATTCTAATGAAGTTTCCAACCATCGAAATAAATGTTTTCTCTTAGCGAATTTTTCTTCATTTTATGGTTTTCTAAGGCTATCAAACTAGAATAATGAAGATGAAATAGTTATCTCCATTTGAAACGCAAAAAAAAAACGCGATTTTTTGAAGTTTCCAAACTTCGAAAAAAAATTTTCTTTTCGAGATTCTTTCCGCATAATATGCTTTTCTAAGGCTATCAAAGAAGAAAAATGAAAGAGAACAGTTATCTCAAATAAGAACGCAAAAATAGTGATTCTAATGAAGTTTCCAACCACCGAAATAAATGTTTTCTTTTCGCGAATCTTTCTTCATTTTATGGTTTTCTAAGGCTATCAAACTAGAATAATGAAGGAGAAACAGTTATCTCCATTTGAAACGCAAGAAAACGCGATTCTTTTGCATTTTCCAAACTACGAAAAAAATATTTTTTCTTTTAGAGATTCTTTGCGCACAATATGCTTTTCTAAGGCTATCAAAGTAGAAAAATGAAAGAGTACCAATTATCTCAAATAAGAACGGAAAAAAAGTGATTCAAATGAAGTATCAAACCATCGAAATAAATGTTTTCTTTTCGCGAATCTTTCTTCATTTTATGGTTTTCTAAGCCTATCACACAAGAATAATGAAGGAGAAATAGTTATCTCCATTTGAAACGCAACAAAACGCGATTCTTTTGAAGTTTCCAAACTTGGAATAAATTTTTTTTCTTTTCGAGATTCTTTCCGCATAATATGCTTTTCTAAGGCTTTCAAAGAAGAAAAATGAAAGAGAACCGGTTATCTCAAATAAGAACGGGAAAAAGTGATTCTAATGAAGTTTCCAACCATCGAAATAAATCTTTTCTATTCGCAAATGTTTCTTTATTTTATGCTTTTTAGAAGGCTGTCAAACTAGAATAATGAAGGAGAAATATTTATCTCGATTTGAAACGCAACAAAACGAGATTCTTTTGAAGTTTCCAAACTTCGAAAAAATTTTTTTTCTTTTCTAGAATCTTTCAGCATAATATGCTTTTCTAAGGCTATCAAAGTGGAAAAATGAAAGAGAACCTGTTATCTGAAATAACGACGGAAAAAAAAGTGATTCAAATGAAATTTCCAACCATTGGAATAAATGTTTTCATTTCGCGAATCGTTCTTCATTTTATGGTTTTCTAAGGCTATCAAATTAGAATAATGAAGGAGAAATAGTTATCTCCATTTGAAACGCAACAAAACGCGATTCTTTTGAAGTTTCCAAATTCAAAAAAAATTTTTTTCTTTTCTAGATTCTTTCCGCATAATATGCTTCTCTAAGGCTATCAAACTGGAAAAATGAAAGGGAACCGGTTATCTCAACTAAGAACGGAAAAAAAGTGATTCTAATGAAATTCCCAACATCGAAATAAATCTTTTCTATTCGCGAATCTTTCTTCATTTTATGGTTTTCTAAGGCTATCAAGATAGAATAATGAAGGAGAAATAGTTATCTCCATTTGAATCGCAACAAAACGCGATTCCTTTGAAGTTTCCAAACTTCGAAAAAATTTTTTTTCTTTTTGTGATTCTTTTCGCAGAATATGCTTTTCTAAGGCTATCAAAGAACAAAAATGAAAGAGAACCAGTTATCTCAAATAAGAACGGAAAAAAAGTGATTCTAATGAAATTTCCAACATCGAAATAAATCTATTCTATTCGCGAATCTGTCTTTATAGTATGCTTTAGAATGCTATCAAACTAGAATAATGAAGGAGAAATATTTATCTCCATTTGAAACGGGGGAAAAAAAAAAAAATGCGAATCTTTTGAAGTTTCCAAATTCGAAAAAAAATTTTTTTCTTGTCGAAATTCTTTCCGCATAATATGCTTTCCTAAGGATATCAAACTAGAAAAATGAAAGAAAACCAGTTATCTCAAATAAGAACGGAAAAAAAGTGATTCTAATGAAGTTTCCAACCATCGAAATAAATGTTTTCTTTTCGCGAATCTTTCTTCATTTTATGGTATTCTAAGGCTATCAAACATGAATAATGAGGGAGAAATAGATATCTCCATTTGAAACGCAACAAAACGCGATTCTTTTGAAGTTTCCGAACTTTGAATAAATATTTTTTCTTTGCTAGATTCTTTCCCCGTAATATGCTTTTCTAAGGCTATCAAACTAGTAAAATGAAGGACAACCAGTTATCTCAAACAAGAACGAAAAAAAAGTAATTCTAATGAAGTTTCCAACCATCGAAATAAATGTTTTCATTTCGCGAATCTTTCTTCATTTTATGGTTTTCTAAGGCTATCAAACTAAAGTAATGAAGGAGAAATAGTTATCTCCATTTGAAACGCAACAAATAGCGATTATTTTGAAGTTTCCAAACTTCGAAAAACCTTTTTTTTCTTTTCTAGATTCTTTCCCCATAATATGCTTTTCTTAGGCTATCAAACTAGTAAAATGAAGGAGAACCAGTTATCTCAAATAAGAACGGGAAAAAAGTGATTCTGATGAAGATGCCAACCATCGAAATAGATCTTTTCTATTCCCAAATCTTTCTCCATTTTAAGGCTTTCTAAGGCTATCAAACTAGAATAATGAAGGAGAAATAGTTATCTCCATTTGAAACGCAACAAAACGGGATTCCTTTGAAGTTTCCAAACATCGAAACAAAAATTATTTGTTTCCGATATTCTTTACCCAGAATATGCTTTTCTAAGGCTATCAAAGTAGAAAAATGAAAGAGAACCAGTTATCTCAAATAAGAACGGAAAAAAAGAGATTTTAATGAAGTTTCCAACCATGGAAATAAATGTTTTATTTTCGCGAATATTTCTTCTTTTTATGGTTTTCTAAGGCTATCAAAATGGAATAATGGAGGAGAAATAGTTATCTTCATTTGAAACGCAACAAAACGCGATTCTTTTGAAGTTTCCAATCTTCGAAAAAAATTTTTTTCTTTTCGATATTCTTTGCGCAGGATATGCTTTTCTAAGGCTATCAAAGTTGCAAAATGAAAGAGAACCAGTTATCTCAAATAAGAACGAAAAAAAAGTGATTCTAATGAAGTTTCCAACCACCGAAATAAATGTTATCTATTCGCGAATCTTGCTTCATTTTATGGTTTTCTAAGGCAATCAAACTAGAAAAATGAAGGAGAAATAGTTATCTCCATTTGAAAAGCAAAAAAAAAAAAAAAAAAAAAACGCCATTTTTGAAGTTTCCAAACTTCGAAAATAAATTTTTTCTTTCGAGATGCTTTCCGCATAATATGCTTTTAAAGCTATCAAAGTACAAAAATGAAAGAGAACCAGTTATCTCAAATAAAACTGGAAAAAAAAAATGATTCTAATGAAGTTTACAACCATCGAAATAAATGTTCTCATTTCGCTAATCTTTCTTCATTTTATGGCTTTCTAAGGCTATCAAACTAAAATAATGAAGAAGTAGTTATCTCCATTTGAAACGCAACAATACGCGATTCCTTTGAAGTTTCCAAACTTCGAAAAATTTTTTTTTCTTTTTGTGATTCTTTTCGCAGAATATGCTTTTCTAAGGCTATCAATGAAGAAAAATGTAAGAGAACCAGTTATCTCAAATAAGAACGGAAAAAAAGTGATTATAATGAAATTTCCAACATCGAAATAAATCTTTTCTATCCGCGAATATTTCTTCATTTTATGGTTTTCTAAGGCTATCAAACTAGAATAATGAAGGAGAAATAGTTATCTCCATTTAAACGCAACAAAACGGGATTCCTTTGAAGTTTTCAAACTTCGAAAAAAAATTTCTCTTTTCGATATTCTTTGCGCAGAATATGCCATTCTAAGGCTATCAAAGTAGCAAAATGAAATAGAACCAGTTATCTAAATTAAGAAAGGAAAACAGCAATTCTAATGAAGTTTCCAACCTTCGAAATAAATGTTTTCTGTTCGCGAGTCCTTCTTCATTTTATGGTTTTCTAAGGCGTTCAAACTAGAATAATGAAGATGAAATAGCTATCTCCATTTGAAACGCAACAAAACGCGATTCTTTTGAAGATTCCAAACTTCGAAAAAAAATTTTTTCTTTACTAGATTCTTTCCGCATAATATGCTTTTCTAAGGCTATCAAGCTGGAAAATGAAAGAAAACCAGTTATCTCAAATAAGAACGGAAAAAAATAATTCTACTGAAGTTTCAAACCATCGAAATATATGTTTTCTTTTCGCGAATTTTTCTTCATTTTATGGTTTTCTAAGGCTATCAAACTAGAATAATGAAGGAGAAATAGTTATCTGCGTTTGAAACGCAACAAAAGGCGATTCCTTTTAGGTTTCCTAACTTGGAAAAAAATTTTTTTCTTTTTGAGATTCTTTGCGCAGAATATGCTGTTCTAAGGCTCTCAAAGTAGAAATATGAAAGAGAACCAGTTATCTCAAATAAGAACGGAAAAACAGCGATTCTAATGAAGTTTCAACCTTCATAATAAATGCTTCCAGTTCGCGATTCTTTCTTCATTTTATGGTTTTCTAAGGCTATCAAACTAGAATAATGAAGGAGAAATAGTTATCTCCATTTGAAACGCAACAAAACGGGATTCCTTTGAAGTTTGCAAACCTCGGAGAACTTTTTTTTTTCTTTTAGAGATTCTTTGCGCAGAATATGCTTTTCTAAGGCTATCAAAGAAGAAAAATGAAAGAGTACCAGTTATCTAAAATAAGAACGGAGAAAAAGTGATTCTAATGAAGTTTCCAACCATTGGAATAAATGTTTTCATTTCGCGAATCGTTCTTTTTTTTATGGTTTTCTAAGGCTATCAAATTAGAATAATAAAGGAGAAATAGTTATCTTCATTTGAAACGCAACAAAACGCGATTCTTTTGAAGTTTCCAAACTTCGAAATAATTTTCTTTTCTTGTCGAGATTTATGGTTTTCTAAGGCTATCAAACTAGAATAATGAAGGAGAAATACTTATATAAATTTGAAACGCAACAAAACGGGATTCCTTTGAAGTTTCCAAACTTCGAAGTAATGTTTTCTTTTTTTTTTTTTTTTTTTGAGATTCTTTGCGCATAATATGCTTTTCTAAGGCCATCAAAGTAGAAAATTGAAAGAGAACCAGTTATTCAAATAAGAACGCAAAAAAAGTGATTCTAACGAAGTTTCCAACCAACGAAATAAATGTTTTCTTTTCGCGAATCTTTCTTCATTTTATGGTTTTCTAAGCCTATCAAACTAGAATAATGAAGGAGAAATAGTTATCTCCATTTGAAACGCAACAAAACGCGATTCTTTTGAAGTTTCCAAATTGCGAAAAAAAATTTTTTTTCTTTTCGAGATTCTTTCCGCATAATATGCTTTTCTCAGGCTATCAAAAATGAAAAATGCAAGAGAACCAGTTATCTCAAATAAGAACGGAAAAAAAGCGATTCTAATGAAGTTTCCAACCATCGAAATAAATGTTTTCTTTTCGCGAATCTTTCTTCATTTTATGGTTTTCTAAGGCTATCAAACTAGAATAATGAAGGAGAAATAGTTATCTCCAATTAAACGCAACAAACGGGATTCCTTTTAAGTTTTCAAACTTCGAAAAAAAATTTTTTCTTTTCGTTATTCTTTGCGCCGAATATGCTTTTCTAAGGCTATCAAAGTAGCAAAATGAAAGAGAACCAGTTATCTCAAATAAGAACGGAAAACAGCGATTCTAATGAAGTTTCCAACCTTCAAAATAAATGTTTTCTGTTCGCGAGTCTTTCTTCATTTTATGGTTTTCTAAGGCTATCAAAGTAGAATAATGAAGATGAAATAGTTATCTCCATTTGAAACGCAACAAAACGCGATTCTTTTGAAGTATCCAAACTTCGAAAAAAAATTTTTTTCTTTTCTAGATTCTTTCCGCATAATATGCTTTCTAAGGCTATCAAACTGGTAAAATGAAAGACAACCAGTTATCTCAAATAAGAACGGAAAAAAAAGTGATTGTAATGAAGTTTCCAACCATCGAAATAAATCTTTTCAATTCGCGAACCTTTTTTTATTTTATGCTTTAGAAGGCTATCAATCTATTATAATGAAGGAAAAATAGATATCTCCATTTGAAACTGAAGAAAAAATGCGATTCTTTTGAAGTTTCCAAACTTCGAAAAAAAATTTTTTCTTTTCGACATTCTTTCCGCATAAAATGCTTTGGTAAGGCTATCAAACTAGAAAAATGAAAGAGAACCAGTTATCTCAAATAATAACGGAAAAAAAGTGATTCTAATAAAGTTTCCAACCATCGAAATAAATCTTTTCTATTCGCAAATCTTTCTCCATTATATGGTTTTCTAAGGCTATCAAACAAGAATAATGAAGGAGAAATAATTATCTCCATTTGAAACGCAACAAAACGCGATTCTCTTGAAGTTTCCAAACTTCGAAAAAAAATTTTCTATTCGAGAATCTTTCCGCATAATATGCTTTTCTAAGGCTATCAAAGAAGAAAAATGAAAGAGAACCAGTTATCTCAAATAAGAAGGGAAAACAGCGATTCTAATGAAGTTTCCAACCATCGAAATAAATGTTTTCTTTTCGCGAATCTTCCTTCATTTTATGGTATTCTAAAGCTATCAAACAAGAATAATGAACCAATAATAGTTATCTCCATTTGAAACGCAACAAAACTGGATTCCTTTGAAGTTTCCAAACTTCGAAAAAAAATTTTTCTTTACTAGATTCTTTCCGCATAATATGCTTTTCTAAGGCTATCAAACTGGAAAATGAAAAAGAACCAGTGATCTCAAAAAAGAACGGAAAAAAGTGATTCTAATGACGTTTCCAACCATTGGAATAAATGGTTTCATTTCGCGAATCGTTCTTCATTTTATGGTTTTCTAAGGCTATAAAATTAGAATAATGAAGGAGAAACGCAACAACGCCACAAAACGCGATTCTTTTGAAGTTTCCAAACTTCGAAAAAATTTTTTTTTCTTTTCTAGATTCTTTCCGCATAATATGCTTCTCTAAGGCTATCAAACTGGAAAAATGAAAGGGAACCAGTTATCTCAACTAAGAACGGAAAAAAAGTGATTCTATTGAAATTTCCAACATCGAAATAAATCTTTTCTATTCGCGAAATTTTCTTTATTTTATGGTTTAGAAGGCTATCAAACTAGAATAATGAAGGAGAAATATTTATCTCCATTTGAACCGCAAAAAAATGCGATTCTTTTGAAGTTTCCAAACTTCGAAAAAAATTTTTTTTTCTTGTCGAGAATTATGGTTTTCTAAGGCTATCAAAATAGAATAATGAAGGAGAAACAGTTATCTCCATTTGAAACGCAACAAAACGCGATTCTTTTGAAGTTTCCAAACTTCGAAAAAAAATTTTTTCTTTTCTAGTTTATTTCCCCATAATATGCTTTTCTAAGGCTATCAAACTAGTAAAATGAAGGAGAACCAGTTATCTCAAATAAGAACGGAAAAAAAGTGATTCTAATGAAGATTCCAACCATCGAAATAAATCTTTTCTATTCGCAAATCTTTCTTTATTTTATGGTTTTCTAAGGCTACCAAACTAAAATAATGAAGGAGAAGTAGTTATCTCCATTTGAAACGCAACAAAACGCGATTCTTTTGAAGTTTCCAAACTTCGAAAAAAAACTTTTTACTTTTCGAGATTCTTTCCGCATAATATGCTTTTCTAAGGCTATCAAACTAGAAAAATGAAAGAGAACCAGTTATCTCAATTAAGAACGGAAAAAAAGTGATTCTAATGAAGTTTCCAACCATCGAAATAAATGTTTTCTTTTTGCGAATCTTTCTTCATTTTATGGTTTTCTAAGGCTATCAAATTAGAATAATGAAGGAGAAATAGTTATCTCTATTTGAAACGCAACAAAACGCGATTCTTTTGTAGTTTCCAAACTTCGAAAAAAAATTTTTCTTTTCGAGATTCTTTCCGCATAATATGGTTGTCTAAGGCTATCAAAGAAGAAAAATGAAAGAGTACCAGTTATCTCAAATAAGAACGGAAAATAAGTGATTCTAATGAAGGTTCCAACCATCGAAATAAAACATTTCTTTAGCGAAACTTTCTTCGTTTTATGGTTTTCTAACGGTATTAATCTAGAAAAATGAAAGAGAAGCAGTTATCTCAAATAAGAACGGGAAAAAAGTGATTCTAATGAAGATTCCAACCATCAAAATAAATCTTTTCTATTCGCAAATCTTTCTCCATTTTATGGTTTTCTAAGGCTATCAAACTAAAATAATGAAGGAGAAGTAGAAATCTCCATTTGAAACGGAAGAAAAAATGCGATTCTTTTGAAGTTTCCAAACTTCGAAAAAAATTTTTTTCTTTTCGACATTCTTTCCGCATAAAATGCTTTTGTAAGGCTATCAAACTAGAAAAATGAAAGAGAACCAGTTATCTCAAATAATAACGGAGAAAATAGTGATTCTAATGAAGTTTCCAACCATCGAAATAAATCTTTTCTATTCGCAAAACTTTCTCCATTATATGGTTTTCTAAGGCTATCAAACAAGAATAATGAAGGAGAAATAGTAATCTCCATTTGAAACGCAACAAAACGCGATTCTTTTGAAGTTTCCAAACTTCATAAAAAAAAATTTCTTTTCGAGTTTCTTCCCGCATAATATGCTTTTCTAAGGCTATCAAAGAAGAAAAATAAAAGAGAACCAGTTATCTCAAATAAGAACGGAAAAACAACGATTCTAATTAAGTTTCCAGCCATCGAAATAAATGTTTTCTTTTCGCGAATCTTCCTTCATTTTATGGTATTCTAAAGCTATCAAACAAGAATAATGAAGCAGAAATAGTTATCTCCATTTGAAACTGAAGAAAAAATGCGATTATTTTGAAGTTTCCAAACTTCGAAAAAAAAATTTTTTCTTTTCGAGATTCTTTCCGCATAAAATGCTTTGGTACGGCTATCAAACAAGAAAAATGAAAGAGAACCAGTTATCTCAAATAATAACGGAAAAAAAGTGATTCTAATGAAGTTTCCAACCATCGAAATAATTCTTTTCTATTCGCAAATCTTTCTCCATTATATGGTTTTCTAAGGCTATCAAACAAGAATAATGAAGGAGAAATAGTTATCTCCATTTGAAACGCAACAAAACGCGATTCTTTTGAAGTTTCCAAACTTCGAAAAAAAATTTTCTTTTCGAGATTCTTTCCGCATAATATGCTTTTCTAAAGCTATCAAAGAAGAAAAATGAAAGAGAACCAGTTATCTCAAATAAGAACGGAAAACAGCGATTCTAATGAAGTTTCCAACCATCGAAATAAATGTTTTCTTTTCGCGAATCTTCCTTCATTTTATGGTATTCTAAAGCTATCAAACAAGAATAATGAACCAGAAATAGTTATCTCCATTTGAAACGCAACAAAACTGGATTGCTTTGAAGTTTCCAAACTTCGAAAAAAATTTTTTTTTCTTTTCTAGATTATTTCCCCATAATATGCTTTTCTAAGGCTATAAAACTAGTAAAATGAAGGAGAACCATTTATCTCAAATAAGAACGGAAAAAAAGTTATTCTAATGAGAATTCCAGCCATCGAAATAAATCTTTTCTATTAGCGAATCTTTCTCCATTTTATGGTTTTCTAAGACTATCAAACTAGAATAATGAAGGAGAAATAGTTATCTCCATGTAAACGCAAAAAAACGGGATTCCTTTGAAGTTATCAAACTTCGAAAAAAAATTTTTCTTTACTAGATTCTTTCCGCATAATATGCTTTTCTAAGGCTATCAAACTGGAAAATGAAAGAGAACCAGTGATCTCAAAAAAGAACGGAAAAAAAGTGATTCTAATCACCTTTCCAACCATTGGAATAAATGGTTTCATTTCGCGAATCGTTCTTCATTTTATGGTTTTCTAAGGCTATCAAAGAAGAAAAATGAAAGAGAACCAGTTATCTCAAATAAGAATGGAAACAAAGTGATTCTAATGAAATTTCCAACATCGAAATAAATTTATTCTATTCGCGAATCTTTCTTTATTTTATGCTTTAGTAGACTATCAAACTAGAATAATGAAGGAGAAATATTTATCTCCATTTGAAACGCAAAAAAAAAAAAAAAAAAAAAAAATGCGATTATTTTGAAGATTCGAACTTCGAAAAAAATTTTTTTCTTGTCGAAATTCTTTCCGCATAATATGCTTTCCTAAGGCTATCAAACTAGAGAAATGAAAGAGAACCAGTTATCTCAAATAAGAACGGAAAAAAGTGATTCTAATGAAGATTCCAACCATCGAAATAAATCTTTTCTATTCGCAAATCTTTCTCCATTTTATGGTTTTCTAAGGCTATCAAACTAGAATAATGAAGGAGAAATAGTTATCTCCATTTAAACGCAACAAAACGGGATTCCTTTGAAGTTTCCAAACTTCGAAAAAATTTTTTTTTACTTTTAGAGATTCTTTGCGCAGAATATGCTTTTCTAAGGCTATCAAAGTAGGAAAATGAAAGGGAACCAATTATATAAAACAAGAAAGGAAAACAGCGATTCTAATGAAGTTTCCAACCTTCGAAATAAATGTTTTCTGTTCGCGAGTCTTTCTTCATTTTATGGTTTTCTAAGGCGTTCAAACTAGAATAATGAAGATGAAATAGTTATCTCCATTTAAAACGCAACAAAACGCAATTCTTTTGAAGATTCCAAACTTCGAAAAAAATTTTTTTCTTTACTAGATTCTTTCCGCATAATATGCTTTTCTAAGGCTATCAAGCTAGAAAATGAAAGAGAACCAGTTATCTCAAATAAGAACGGAAAAAAAATAATTCTACTGAAGTTTCAAACCATCGAAATATATGTTTTCTTTTCGCGAATTTTTCTTCATTTTATGGTTTTCTAAGGCTATCAAACTAGAATAATGAAGGATAAATAGTTATCTCCATTTGAAACGCAACAAAACGCGATTCCTTTGATGTTTTCTAAGTTCGAAAAATTTTTTTTTCTTTTTGAGATTCTTTGCGCAGAATATGCTCTTCTAAGGCTATCAAAGTAGAAAAATGAAAGAGAACCAGTTATCTCAAATAAGAACGGAAAAATAAGTGATTCTAATGAAGATTAAAACCACCGAAATAAATCTCTTCTATTCGCAAATCTTTGTCCATTTTATGGTTTTCTAAGGCTATCAAACTAGAATAATGAAGGAGAAATAGTTATCTCCATTTATACGCAACAAAACGGGATTCCTTTGAAGTTTCCAAACTTCGAAAAAAAAAAAAAATTTCTTTTCCATATTCTTTGGGCAGAATATGCTTTTCTAAGGCTATCAAAGTAGCAAAATGAAAGAGAACCAGTTATCTCAAATAAGAACGGAAAAACAGCGATTCTAATGAAGTTTTAAACCTTCGAAATAAATGTTTTTAGTTCCCGATTCTTTCTTCAATTTACGGTTTTCTCATGCTGTCAAACTAGAATAATGAAGGAGAAATAGTTATCTCCATTTATACGCAACAAAACGGGATTCGTTTGAAGTTTGCAAACTTCGAAAAAAAAAATTTTCTTTTCCATATTCTTTGGGCAGAATATGCTTTTCTAAGGCTATCAAAGTAGCTCAATGAAAGAGAACCAGTTATCTCAAATAAGAACGGTAAAACAGCGATTCTAATTAAGTTTCCAACCTTCGAAATAAATGTTTTCTGTTGGCGAGTCTTTCTTCATTTTAAGGTTTTCTAAGGCTATCAAACTAGAATAATGAAGATGAAATAGTTATCTCCATTTGAAACGCAAAAAAAAAAAAAACGGGATTCTTTTGAAGATTCCAAACTTCGAAAAAAATTTTTTCTTTACTAGATTCTTTCCGCATAATATGCTTTTCTAAGGCTATGAAACTGGAAAATGAAAGAGAAGCAGTTATCTCAAATAAGAACGGAAAAAAAAGTGATTCTAATGACGTTTCCAACCATTGGAATATATGGTTTCATTTCGCGAATCGTTCTTCATTTTATGGTTTTCTAAGGCTATCAAATTAGAATAATGAAGGAGAAACGCAACAACGCAACAAAACGCAATGCTTTGGAAGTTTCCAAACTTCGAAAAAAATTTTTTTTCTTTTCTAGATTCTTTCCGCATAATATGCTTCTCTAAGGCTATCAAACTGGATAAATGAAAGGGAACCAGTTATCTCAACTAAGAACGGAAAAAAAGTGATTCTAATGAAATTTCCAACATCGAAATAAATTTTTCTATTCGCGAATCTTTCTTTATTTCATGGTTTAGAAGGCTATCAAACTAGAATAATGAAGGAGAAATATTTATCTCCATTTGAACCTCAAAAAAAAAAAAAAAAAAATGCGAATCTTTTGAAGTTTCCAAACTGCGAAAAAAATTTCATTTTTCTTGTCGAGATTTATGGTTTTCTAAGGCTATCAAACTAGAATATTGAAGGAGAAATAGTTATATCCATTTGAAACGCAACAAAACGGGATTCCTTTGAAGTTTCCAAACTTCGGATTAAATTTTTTTCTTTTCGAGATTCTTTGCGCAGGATATGCTTTTCTAAGGCTATCAAAGTGGAAAAATCAAAGAGAACCAGTTATTTAAAATAAGAACCCAAAAAAAGTGATTCAAATGAAGTTTCCAACCATCGAAATAAATGTTTTCTTTTCGCGAATCTTTCTTCATTTTATGGTTTTCTAAGGCTATCAAACTAGAATAATGAAGGAGAAACAGTTATCTCCATTTGAAACGCAACAAAACGCGATTCTTTTGAAGTTTCCAAACTTCGAAAAAAATGTTTTTCTTTTCTAGTTTATTTCCCCATAATATGCTTTTCTAAGGCTATCAAACTAGGAAAATGAAGGAGAACCAGTTATCTCAAATAAGAACGGAAAAAAAGTGATTCTAATGAAGATTCCAACCATCGAAATAAATCTTTTCTATTCGCAAATCTTTCTCCATTTTATGGTTTTCTAAGGCTATCAAACTAAAATAATGAAGGAGAAGTAGTTATCTCCATTTGAAAGAGAAGAAAAAATGCGATTATTTTGAAGTTTCCAAACTTCGAAAAAACATTTTTTTCTTTTTGAGATTCCGCATAAAATGCTTTTGTAAGCCTATCAAACTAGAAAAATGAAAGAGAACCAGTTATCTCAAATAATAACGGAAAAAATAGTGATTCTAATGAAGTTTCCAACCATCGAAATAAATCTTTTCTATTCGCAAAACTTTCTCCATTATATGGTTTTCTAAGGCTATCAAACAAGAATAATGAATGAGAAATAGTAATTTCCATTTGAAACGCAACAAAACGCGATTCTTTTGAAGTTTCCAAACTTCATAAAAAATTTTCTTTTCGAGTTTCTTTCCGCATAATATGCTTTTCTAAGGCTATCAAAGAAGAAAAATGAAGGAGAACCAGTTATCTCAAATAAGAACGGAAAAAAAGTGATTCTAATGAAGATTCCAACCATCGAAATAAATCTTTTCTATTCGCAAATCTTTCTCCATTTTATGGTTTTCTAAGGCTATCAAACTAAAATAATGAAGGAGAAGTAGTTATCTCCATTTGAAACGGAAGAAAAAATGCGATTCTTTTGAAGTTTCCAAACTACGAAAAAAATTTTTTTCTTTTCAAGATTCTTTCCGCATAAAATGCATTTGTAATGCTATCAAACTAGAAAAATGAAAGAGAAATAGTTATCTCCGTTTGAAACGCAACAAAACGCGATTCCATTGAAGTTTCCTAACTTCGAAAAAATTTTTTTTCTTTTCTAGTTTATTTCCCCATAATATGCTTTTCTAAGGCTATCAAACTAGTAAAATGAAGGAGAACCAGTTATCTCAAATAATAACGGAAAAAATTATGATTCTAATGAAGTTTCCAACCATCGAAATAAATCTATTCTATTCGCAAATCTTTCTCCATTATATGGTTTTCTAAGGCTATCAAACAAGAATAATGAAGGAGAAATGGTTATCTGCATTTGAAACGCAACAAAACGCGATTCTTTTGAAGTTTCCAAACTTCGAATAAAAGGTTTTCTTTTCGAGATTCTTTCCGCATAATATGCTTTTCTAAGGCTATCAAAGAAGAAAAATGAAAGAGAACCAGTTATCTCAAATAAGAACGGAAAAAAAGTGATTCTAATGAAATTTCCAACATCGGAATAAATCTTTTCTATTCGCGCATCTTTCTTTATTTTATGGTTTAGAAGGCTATCAAACTAGAATAATGAAGGAGAAATATTTATCTCCATTTGAAACGCAAAAAAAAAAAAAAAAAAAAAAAAAAAATGCGATTATTTTGAAGATGCGAACTTCGAAAAAAATTTTTTTCTTGTCGAAATTCTTTCCGCATAATATGCTTTCCTAAGGTTTATCAAACTAGAGAATTGAAAGAGCACCAGTTATCTCAAATAAGAACGGAAAAAAAGTGATTCTAATGAAGATTCCAACCATGGAAATAAGTCTTTTCTATTCGCAAATCTTTCTCCATTTTATGGTTTTCTAAGGCTATCAAACTAGAATAATGAAGGAGAAATAGTTATCTCCATTTAAACGCAACAAATCGGGATTCCTTTGAAGTTTTCAAACTTCGAAAAAAAATTACTCTTTTCGATATTCTTTGCGCAGAATATGCCATTCTAAGGCTATCAAAGTAGCAAAATGAAAGAGAACCAGTTATCTAAATTAAGAAAGGAAAACAGCGATTCTAATGAAGTTTTCAACCTTCGAAATAAATGTTTTCTGTTCGCGAGTCTTTCTTCATTTTATGGTTTTCTAAGGCGTTCAAACTAGAATAATGAAGATGAAATAGTTATCTCCATTTGAAACGCAACAAACGCGATTCTTTTGAAGATTCCAAACTTCGAAAAAAATTTTTTTCTTTACTAGATTCTTTCCGCATAATATGCTTTTCTAAGGCTATCAAGCTGGAAAATGAAAGAGAACCAGTTATCTCAAATAAGAACGGAAAAAAAAATAATTCTACTGAAGTTTCAAACCATCGAAATATATGTTTTCTTTTCGCAATTTTTCTTCATTTTATGGTTTTCTAAGGCTATCAAACTAGAATAATGAAAGAGAAATAGTTATCTCCGTTTGAAACGCAACAAAACGCGATTCCTTTGAGGTTTCCTAACTTCGAAAAAAATTTTTTTTTTTTGAAATTCTTTGCGCAGAATATGCTCTTCTAAGGCTATCAAAGTAGAAAAATGAAAGAGAACCAGTTATCTCAAATAAGAACGGAAAAACAGCCATTCTTAATGAAGTTTCCATCCTTCGAAATAAATGTTTTTAGAACGCGAGTCTTTCTTCATTTTGTGGTTTTCTAAGGCTATCAAACTAGAATATTGAAGGAGAAATAGTTATCTATATTTGAAACGCAACAAAACGGGATTCCTTTGAAGTTTCCAAACCTCGAAAAATTTTTTTTTTCCTTTTAGAGATTCTATGCGCAGAATATGCTTTTCTAAGGCTATCAAAGTAGCTAAATGAAAGAGAACCAGTTATCTCAAATAAGAACGGAAAAACAGCGATTCTAATTAAGTTCCCAACCTTCGAAATAAATGTTTTCTGTTGGCGAGTCTTTCTTCATTTTAAGGTTTTCTAAGGCTATCAAACTAGAATAATGAAGATGAAATAGTTATCTCCATTTGAAACGCAAAAAAACGGGATTCTTTTGAAGATTCCAAACTTCGAAAAAATTTTTTTTCTTTACTAGATTCTTTCCGCATAATATGCTTTTCTAAGGCTATAAAACTAGTAAAATGAAGGAGAACCATTTATCTCAAATAAGAACGGAAAAAATGTGATTCTAATGAAGATTCCAGCCATCGAAATAAATCTATTCTATTCGCGAATCTTTCTCCATTTTATGGTTTTCTAAGACTATCAAACTAGAATAATGAAGGAGAAATAGTTATCTCCATTTAAACGCAAAAAAAACGGGATTCCTTTGAAGTTACCAAACTTCGAAAAAAAATTTTTCTTTACTAGATTCTTTCCGCATAATATGCTTTTCTAAGGCTATCAAACTGGAAAATGAAAGATAACCAGTGATCTCAAAAAAGAACGGAAAAAAAGTGATTCTAATGACGTTTCCAACCATTGGAATATATGGTTTCATTTCGCGAATCGTTCTTCATTTTATGGTTTTCTAAGGCTACCAAATTAGAATAATGAAGGAGAAACGCAACAACGCAACAAAACGCGATTCTTTGAAAGTTTCCAAACTTCGAAAAAAATTTTTTTTCTTTTCTAGATTCTTTCCGCATAATATGCTTCTCTAAGGCTATCAGACTGGAAAAATGAAAGGGAACCAGTTATCTCAACTAAGAACGGAAAAAAAGTGATTCTAATGAAATTTCCAACATCGAAATAAATTTTTCTATTCGCGAATCTTTCTTTATTTTATGGTTTAGAAGGCTATCAAACTAGAATAATGAAGGAGAAATATTTATCTCCATTTGAACCTCAAAAAAAAAAATGCGATTCTTTTGAAGTTTCCAAACTGCGAAAAAAATTTCATTTTTCTTGTCGAGGTTTATGGTTTTCTAAGGCTATCAAACTATAATAATGAAGGAGAAATAGTTATATCCATTTGAAACGCAACAAAACGGGATTCCTTTGAAGTTTCCAAACTTCGGATTAAATTTTTTTCTTTTCGAGATTCTTTGCGCAGGATATGCTTTTCTAAGGCTATCAAAGTGGAAAAATCAAAGAGAACCAGTTATCTCAAATAAGAACGGAAAAAAAGTGATTCCAATGAAGATTCCAACCATCGAAATAAATCTTTTCTGTACGCGAATTCTTCTTCATTTTATTGTATTCTAAGGCTACCAAACTAGAATAATGAAGATGAAATAGTTATCACCATTTGAAACCCAAAAAAACGCGATACATTTGAAGATTCCAAACTTCGGAAAAAACATTTTTTCTTTTCTAGATTCTTTCCGCATAATACGCTTTCTAAGGCTATCAAACTGGAAAAATGAAACACAACCAGTTATCTCAAGTAAGAACGGAAAAAAAGTGATTCTAATGAAGTTTCCAACCATCGAAATAAATCTTTTCAATTCGCGAATTTTTTTTATTTTATGCTTTAGAAGGCTATCAATCTAGAATAATGAAGGAGAAATAGTTATCTCCATTTGAAACGGAAAAAAAAATTGCGATTCTTTTGAAGTTTCCAAACTTCGAAAAAAAAATTTTCTTTTCGAGATTCTTTCCGCATAATATGCTTTTCTAAGGCTATCAAAGAATAAAAATGAAAGAGAACGAGTTATCTCAAATAAGAACGGAAAAACAGCGATTCTAATAAAGTTTCCAACCATCGAAATAAATGTTTTCTTTTCGCGAATCTTCCTTCAATTTATGGTATTCTAAAGCTATCAAACAAGAATAATGAAGCAGAAATAGTTATCTCCATTTGAAACGCAACAAAACTGGATTCCTTTGAAGTTTCCAAACTTCGAAAAAAAATTTTTTTCTTTTCTAGATTCTTTCACGATAATATGCTTTTCTAAGGCTATCAAAGAAGAAAAATAAAAGAGAACCGATTATGTCAAATAAAAACGGGAAAAAGTGATGCTAATGAAGTTTCCAACCATCGAAATAAATGTTTTCTTTTAGCGAATATTTCTTCATTATATGGTTTTCTAAGGCTATCAAACGAGAATAATGAAAGAAAAATAGTTATCTCCATTTGAAACGCAACAAAACGCGATGCCTTTGAAGTTTCCAAACTTCGAAAAATTTTTTTTTCTTTTTGTGATTCTTTTCGCAGAATATGCTTTTCTAAGGCTATCAAAGAAGAAAAATGAATGAGAACCAGTTATCTCAAATAAGAACGGAAAAAAAGTGATTCTAATGAAATTTCCAACATCGAAATAAATCTATTCTATTCGCGAATCTTTCTTTATTTTATGCTTTAGAAGGCTATCAAAATAGAATATTGAAGGAGAAAATTTATCTCAATTTGAAACGCAAAAAAAAAAAAAAAAAAAAAAAATGCGATTCTTTTGAAGATTCTTACTTTGAAAATATTTATTTTCTTGTCGAAATTCTTTCCGCATAATATGCTTTCCTAAGGCTATCAAACTAGAGAAATGAAAGAGAACCAGTTATCTCAAATAAGAACGGAAAAAAATAATTCTAATGAAGTTCCCAACCATCGAAATATATGTTTTCTTTTCGCGAATTTTTCTTCATTTTATGGTTTTCTAAGGCTATCAAACTAGAATAATGAAGGAGAAATAGTTATCTCCGTTTGAAACGCAACAAAACGGGATTCCTTTGAAGTTTCCAAACCTCGAAAAAATTTTTTTTTCTTTTAGAGATTCTATGCGCAGAATATGCTTTTCTAAGGCTATCAAAGTAGAAAAATGAAAGAGTACCAGTTATCTGAAATAAGAACGGAAAAATAAGTGATTCTAATGAAGATTCCAACCATCGAAATAAATCTCTTCTATTCGCAAATCTTTGTCCATTTTATGGTTTTCTAAGGCTATCAAACTAGAATAATGAAGGAGAAATAGTTATCTCCATTTATACGCAACAAAACAGGATTCCTTTGAAGTTTGCAAACTTCGAAAAAAAAATTTTTCTTTTCCATATTCTTTGGGCAGAATATGCTTTTCTAAGGCTATCAAAGTAGCTAAAAGAAAGAGAACCAGTTATCTCAAATAAGAACGGAAAAACAGCGATTCTAATTAAGTTTCCAACCTTCGAAATAAATGTTTTCTGTTGGCGAGTCTTTCTTCATTTTAAGGTTTTCTAAGGCTATCAAACTAGAATAATGAAGATGAAATAGTTATCTCCATTTGAAACGCAAAAAAACGGGATACTTTTGAAGATTCCAAACTTCGAAAAAAATTTTTTTCTTTACTAGATTCTTTCCGCATAATATGCTTTTCTAAGGCTATGACACTGGAAAATGGAAGAGAAGCAGTTATCTCAAATAAGAACGGAACAAAAGTGATTCTAATGAGGTTTCCAACTATCGAAATAAATCTTTTCTATTCGCAAATCTTTCTCCATTATATGGTTTTCTAAGGCTATCAAACAAGAATAATGAAGGAGAAATAGTTATCTCCATTTAAACGCAAAAAAAAACGGGATTCCTTTGAAGTTACCAAACTTCGAAAAAAAAATTTTCTTTACTAGATTCTTTCCGCATAATATGCTTTTCTAAGGCTATCAAACTGGAAAACGAAACAGAACCAGTGATCTCAAAAAAGAACGGAAAAAAAGTGATTCTAATGACGTTTCCAACCATTGGAATATATGGTTTCATTTCGCGAATCGTTCTTCATTTTATGGTTTTCTAAGGCTACCAAATTAGAATAATGAAGGAGAAACGCAACAACGCAACAAAACGCGATTCTTTGAAAGTTTCCAAACTTCGAAAAAAATTTTTTTTCTTTTCTAGATTCTTTCCGCATAATATGCTTCTCTAAGGCTATCAAACTGGAAAAATGAAAGGGAACCAGTTATCTCAACTAAGAACGGAAAAAAAGTGATTCTAATGAAATTTCCAACATCGAAATAAATTTTTCTATTCGCGAATCTTTCTTTATTTTATGGTTTAGAAGGCTATCAAACTAGAATAATGAAGGAGAAATATTTATCTCCATTTGAACCTCAAAAAAAAAAAAAAAAATGCGAATCTTTTGAAGTTTCCAAACTGCGAAAAAAATTTCATTTTTCTTGTCGAGTTTTATGGTTTTCTAAGGCTATCAAACTAGAATAATGAAGGAGAAATAGTTATATCCATTTGAAACGCAACAAAACGGGATTCATTTGAAGTTTCCAAACTTCGGATTAAATTTTTTTCTTTTCGAGATTCTTTGCGCAGGATATGCTTTTCTAAGGCTATCAAAGTGGAAAAATCAAAGAGAACCAGTTATCTCAAATAAGAACGGAAAAAAAGTGATTCTAATGAAATTTCCAACATCGAAATAAATCTATTCTATTCGCGAATCTTTCTTTATTTTATGCTTTAGAAGGCTAACAAAATAGAATATTGAAGGAGAAAATTTATCTCAATTTGAAACGCAAAAAAAAAAAAAAAAAAAAAAAAAAATGCGATTCTTTTGAAGATTCTTACTTTGAAAAAATTTATTTTCTTGTCGAAATTCTTTCCGCATAATATGCTTTCCTAAGGCTATCAAACTAGAGAAATGAAAGACAACCAGTTATCTCAAATAAGAACGGAAAAAAATAATTCTAATGAAGTTCCCAACCATCGAAATATATGTTTTCTTTTCGCGAATTTTTCTTCATTTTATGGTTTTCTAAGGCTATCAAACTAGAATAATGAAGGAGAAATAGTTATCTCCATTTATACGCAACAAAACGGGATTCCTTTGAAGTTTCCAAACTTCGAAAAAAAAATTTTTCTTTTCCATATTCTTTTGGCAGAATATGCTTTTCTAAGGCTATCAAAGTAGCAAAATGAAAGAGAACCAGTTATCTCAAATAAGAACGGGTAAAACAGCGATTCTAATAAAGTTTTCAACCTTCGAAATAAATGTTTTCAGTTCCCGATTCTTTCTTCATTTTATGGTTTTCTAAGGCTATCAAACTAGAATAATGAAGGAGAAATAGTCATCTCCATTTGAAACGCAACTAAACGGGATTCTTTTGAAGTTTCCAAACTTCGAAAAATTTTTTTTTTTCCTTTTAGAGATTCTTTGCGCAGAATATGCTTTTCTAAGGCTATCAAAGTAGAAAAATGAAAGAGTACCAGTTATCTAAAATAAGAAGGGAAAAAAAGTATTTCTAATGAAGTTTCCAACCATCGAAATAAATCTTTTCTGTACGCGAATTCTTCTTCATTTTATTGTATTCTTAGGCTACCAAACTAGAATAATGAAGATGAAATAGTTATCTCCATTTGAAACCCAAAAAAAACGCGATTCTTTTGAAGTTTCCAAACTTCGAAAAAAATGTTTTTCTTTTCTAGTTTATTTCCCCATAATATGCTTTTCTAAGGCTATCAAACTAATAAAATAAAGGAGAACCAGTTATCTCAAATAAGATCGGAAAAAAAGTGATTCTAATGAAGATTCCAACCATCGAAATAAATCTTTTCTATTCGCAAATCTTTCTCCATTTTATGGTTTTCTAAGGCTATCAAACTAAAATAATGAAGGAGAAGTAGTTATCTCCATTTGAAACGGAAGAAAAAATGCGATTCTTTTGAAGTATCCAAACTTCGAAAAAACATTTTTTTCTTTTTGAGATTCCGCATAAAATGCTTTTGTAAGGCTATCAAACTAGAAAAATGAAAGAGAACCAGTTATCTCAAATAATAACGGAAAAAATAGTGATTCTAATGAAGTTTCCAACCATCGAAATAAATGTTTTTTTTCGCGAATGTTCCTTCATGTTATGGTATTCTAAAGCTATCAAACAAGAATAATGAAGCAGAAATAGTTATCTCCATTTGAAACGCAACAAAACTGGATTCCTTTGAAGTTTCCAAACTTCGAAAAAAAAATTTTTTCTTTTCTAGATTCTTTCACGATAATATGCTTTTCTAAGGCTATCAAAGAAGAAAAATAAAAGAGAACCGATTATGTCAAATAAAAACGGGAAAAAGTGATGCTAATGAAGTTTCCAACCATCGAAATAAATGTTTTCTTTTAGCGAATATTTCTTCATTATATGGTTTTCTAAGGCTATCAAACGAGAATAATGAAAGAAAAATAGTTATCTCCATTTGAAACGCAACAAAACGCGATGCCTTTGAAGTTTCCAAACTTCGAAAAATTTTTTTTTCTTTTTGTGATTCTTTTCGCAGAATATGCTTTTCTAAGGCTATCAAAGAAGAAAAATGAATGAGAACCAGTTATCTCAAATAAGAACGGAAAAAAAGTGATTCTAATGAAATTTCCAACATCGAAATAAATCTATTCTATTCGCGAATCTTTCTTTATTTTATGCTTTAGAAGGCTATCAAAATAGAATATTGAAGGAGAAAATTTATCTCAATTTGAAACGCAAAAAAAAAAAAAAAAAAAAAAAAAATGCGATTCTTTTGAAGATTCTTACTTTGAAAATATTTATTTTCTTGTCGAAATTCTTTCCGCATAATATGCTTTCCTAAGGCTATCAAACTAGAGAAATGAAAGAGAACCAGTTATCTCAAATAAGAACGGAAAAAAATAATTCTAATGAAGTTCCCAACCATCGAAATATATGTTTTCTTTTCGCGAATTTTTCTTCATTTTATGGTTTTCTAAGGCTATCAAACTAGAATAATGAAGGAGAAATAGTTATCTCCATTTATACGCAACAAAACGGGATTCCTTTGAAGTTTCCAAACTTCGAAAAAAAAATTTTTCTTTTCCATATTCTTTTGGCAGAATATGCTTTTCTAAGGCTATCAAAGTAGCAAAATGAAAGAGAACCAGTTATCTCAAATAAGAACGGGTAAATCAGCGATTCTAATGAAGTTTTCAACCTTCGAAATAAATGTTTTCAGTTCCCGATTCTTTCTTCATTTTATGGTTTTCTTAGGCTATCAAACTAGAATAATGAAGGAGAAATAGTCATCTCCATTTGAAACGCAACAAAACTGGATTCCTTTGAAGTATCCAAACTTCGAAAAAAATTTTTTTTCTTTTCTAGATTCTTTTCCCATAATATGCTTTTCTAAGGCTATCAAAGAAGAAAAATGAAAGAGAACCGGTTATCTCAAATAAGAACGGGAAAAAGTGATTCTAATGAAGCTTCCAACCATCGAAATAAATGTTTTCTCTTAGCGAATATGTCTTCATTTTATGGTTTTCTAAAGCTATCAAACAAGAATAATGAAGCAGAAATAGTTATTTCCATTTGAAACTGAAGAAAAAATTTGATTATTTTGAAGTTTCCAAACTTCGAAAAAAAAAATTTTTTCTTTTCGAGATTCTTTCCGCATAAAATGCTTTGGTAAAGGCTATCAAACTAGAAAAATGAAAGAGAACCAGTTATCTCAAATAAGAACGGAAAAAAATAATTCTAATGAAGTTCCCAACCATCGAAATATATGTTTTCTTTTCGCGAATTTTTCTTCATTTTATGGTTTTCTAAGGCTATCAAACTAGAATAATGAAGGAGAAACAGTTATCTCCATTTGAAACGCAACAAAACGCGATTCTTTTGTAGTGTCCAAACTTCGAAAAAAAAATTTCTTTTCGAGATTCTTTCCTCATAATATGCTTTATTAAGGCTATCAAAGAAGAAAAATGAAAGAGAACTAGTTATCTCAAATAAGAACGGAAATACAGCGATTCTAATTAAGTTTCCAACCATCGAAATAAATGTTTTCCTTTCGCGAATCTTCCTTCATTTTATGGTATTCTAAAGCTATCAAACAAGAATAATGAAGCAGAAATAGTTATCTCAATTTGAAACGCAACAAAACTGGATTCCTTTGAAGTTTCCAAACTTCGAAAAAAATTTTTTTTCTTTTCTAGATTATTTACCCATAATATGCTCTTCTAAGGCTATAAAACTAGTAAAATGAAGGAGAACCATTTATCTCAAATAAGAACGGAAAAAAAGTGATTCTAATGAAGATTCCAACCATCGAAATAAATCTTTCTATTCGCGAATCTTTCTTCATTTTATGGTTTTCTAAGGCTATCAAACTAGAATAATGAAGGAGAAATAGTTATCTCCATTTGAAACGCAACAAAAAGCGATTCTTTTGATGTTTCCAAACTTCGAAATAATGTTTTTTTTTTTTGAGATTCTTTGCGCATAATATGCTTTTCTAAGGCCATCAAAGTAGAAAAATGAAAGAGAACCAGTTATGTTAAATAAGAACGCAAAAAAAGTGATTCTAATGAAGTTTCCAACCAACGAAATAAATGTTTTCTTTTCGCGAATCTTTCTTCATTTTATGGTTTTCTAAGTCTATCAAACTAGAATAATGAAGGAGAAATAGTTATCTCCATTTGTAACGCAACAAAACGCGATTCTTTTGAAGTTTCCAAATTTCGAAAAAAAATTTTTTTTCTTTTCGAGATTCTTTCCGCATAATATGCTTTTCTAAGGCTATCAAAAATGAAAAATGCAAGACAACCAGTTATCTCAAATAAGAACGGAAAAAAAGCGATTCTAATGAAGTTTCCAACCATCGAAATAAATGTTTTCTTTTCGCGAATCTTTCTTCATTTTATGGTTTTCTAAGGCTATCAAACTAGAATAATGAAGGAGAAACAGTTATCTCCATTTGAAACGCAACAAAACGCGATTCTTTTGAAGTTTCCAAACTTCGAAAAAAATATTTTTCTTTTCTAGTTTATTTCCCCATAATATGCTTTTCTAAGGCTATCAAACTACTAAAATGAAGGAGAACCAGTTATCTCAAATAAGAACGGAAAAAAAGTGATTCTAATGAAGATTCCAACCATCGAAATAAATCTTTTCTATTCGCAAATCTTTCTCCATTTTATGGTTTTCTAAGGCTATCAAAGTAAAATAATGAAGGAGAAGTAGTTATCTCCATTTGAAACGGAAGAAAAAAATGCGATTCTTTTGAAGTTTCCAAACTTCGAAAAAAATGTTTTTCTTTTCTAGATTCTTTCCCCATAATATGCTTTTCTAAGGCTATCAAAGAAGAAAAATGAAAGAGAACCGGTTATCTCAAATAAGAACGCGAAAAAGTGATTCTAATGAAGTTTCCAACCATCGAAATAAATGTTTTCTCTTAGCGAATTTTTCTTCATTTCATGGTTTTCTAAGGGTATCAAACTAAAATAATGAAGGAGAAGTAGTTATCTCCATTTGAAACGGAAGAAAAAAATGCGATTCCTTTGAAGTTTCCATACTTCGAAAAATTTTTTTTTCTTTTTGTGATTCTTTTCGCAGAATATGCTTTTCTAAGGCTATCAAAGAAGAAAAATGAAAGAGAACAGATATTTCAAATAAGAACGGAAAAAAAGTGATTCTAATGAAATTTCCAATATGGAAATAAATCTATTCTATTCGCGAATCTTTCTTTATTTATGCTTTAGAAGGCTATCAAACTAGAATAATGAAGGAGAAATATTTATCCCCATTTGAAACCCCCAAAAAAAAAAAAAAAAAAAAAATGCGATTCTTTTGAAGTTTCCTAACTTGGAAAATAAATTTTTTCTTTCTGAGATTCTTTGCGCAGAATATGGTGTTCTAAGGATATCAAAGTAGAAAAATGAAAGAGAACCAGTTATCTGAAATAAGAACGGTAAAACAGCGATTCTAATGAAGTTTCCAACCTTCGAAATAAATGTTTTCCGTTCTCGATTCTTTCTTTATTTTATGGTTTTCTAAGGCTATCAAACTAGAATAATGAAGGAGAAATAGTTATCTCCATTTGAAACGCAACAAAACGGGTTTCCTATTTAGTTTCCAAACTTCGAAAAAAATTTTTTTTCTTTTCGAGTTTCTTTCCGCTTAATATGCATTTCTAAGGCAATCAAAGAAGAAAAATTAAAGAGAACTAGTTATCTCAAATAAGAACGAAAAAAAAGTGATTCTAATGAAGTTTCCAACCACCGAAATAAATCTTATCTATTCGCGAATCTTGCTTCATTTTATGGTTTTCTAAGGCAATCAAACTAGAAAAATGAAGGAGAAATAGTTATCTCCATTTGAAAAGCAAAAAAAAAAAAAAAAAAAAAAAAAAAACGCCATTTTTGAAGTTTCCAAACTTCGAAAATAAATTTTTTCTTTCGAGATGCTTTCCGCATAATATGCTTTTAAAGCTATCAAAGTACAAAAATGAAAGAGAACCAGTTATCTCAAATAAAACTGGAAAAAAAAATGATTCTAATGAAGTTTACAACCATCGAAATAAATGTTCTCATTTCGCTAATCTTTCTTCATTTTATGGCTTTCTAAGGCTATCAAACTAAAATAATGAAGGAGAAGTAGTTATCTCCATTTGAAACGCAACAATACGCGATTCCATTGAAGTTTCCAAACTTCGAAAAAATTTTTTTTCTTATTGTGATTCTTTTCGCAGAATATGCTTTTCTAAGGCTATCAATGAAGAAAAATGTAAGAGAACCAGTTATCTCAAATAAGAACGGAAAAAAAGTGATTATAATGAAATTTCCAACATCGAAATAAATCTTTTCTATTCGCGAATTTTTTTTCATTTTATGGTTTTCTAAGGCTATCAAACTAGAATAATGAAGGAGAAATAGTTATCTCCATTTAAACGCAACAAACGGGATTCCTTTGAAGTTTTCAAACTTCGAAAAAAAAATTTTTTCTTTACGTTATTCTTTGCGCAGAATATGCCTTTCTAAGGCTATCAAAGTAGCAAAATGAAAGAGAACCAGTTATCTCAAATAAGAACGGAAAACAGCGATTCTAATGAAGTTTCCAACCTTCAAAATAAATGTTTTCTGTTCACGAGTCTTTCTTCATTTTATGATTTTCTAAGGCTCTCAAACTAGAATAATGAAGATGAATTAGTTATCTCCATTTGAAACGCAATAAAACGCGATTCTTTTGAAGATTCCAAACTTCGAAAAAATTTTTTTCTTTACTAGATTCTTTCCGCATAATATGCTTTTCTAAGGCTATCAAACTGTAAAATGAAAGGGAACCAGTTATCTGAAATAAGAACGGAAAACAAATGATTCTAATGAAGTTTCCAACCATCGAAATATATGTTTTCTTTTCGCGAATTTTTCTTCATTTTATGGTTTTCTAAGGCTATCAAACTAGAATAATGAAGGAGAAATAGTTATCTGCGTTTGAAACGCAACAAAAGGCGATTCCTTTGAGGTTTCCTAACTTGGAAAAAACTTTTTTTTTTTTTTTTGGGATTCATTGCGCAGAATATGCTGTTCTAAGGCTCTCAAAGTAGAAATATGAAAGAGAACCAGTTATCTCAAATAAGAACGGAAAAACAGCGATTCTAATGAAGTTTCGACCTTCATAATAAATGCTTCCAATTCGCGATTCTTTCTTCATTTTATGGTTTTCTAAGGCTATCAAACTAGAATAATGAAGGAGAAATAGTTATCTCCATTTGAAACGCAACAAAACGGGATTCCTTTGAAGTTTGCAAACCTCGGAGAACTTTTTTTTTTCTTTTAGAGATTCTTTGCGCAGAATATGCTTTTCTAAGGCTATCAAAGAAGAAAAATGAAAGAGTACTAGTTATCTAAAATAATAATGGAGAAAAAGTGATTCTAATGAAGTTTCCAACCATTGGAATAAATGTTTTCATTTCGCGAATCGTTCTTTTTTTTATGGTTTTCTAAGGCTATCAAATTAGAATAATAAAGGAGAAATAGTTATCTTCATTTGAAACGCAACAAAACGCGATTCTTTTGAAGTTTCCAAACTTCGAAAAAAATTTTTTTCTTTTCTAGATTCTTTGCGCATAATATGCTTCTCTAAGGCTATCAAACTGGAAAAATGAAAGGGAACCAGTTATCTCAACTAAGAACGGAAAAAAAGTGATTGTAATGAAATTTCCAACATCGAAATAAATATTTTCTATTCGCGAATCTTTCTTTATTTTATTATTTAGAAGGCTATCAAGCTAGAATAATGAAGGAGAAATATTTATCTCCATTTGAACCAAAAAAAAAAAAAATGCGATTCCTTTGAAGTTTCCAAACTTCGAAATAATTTTCTTTTCTTGTCCAGATTTATGGTTTTCTAAGGCTATCAAACTAGAATAATGAAGGAGAAATACTTATATCAATTTGAAACGCAACAAAACGGGATTCCTTTGAAGTTTCCAAATTTCGGAATAAATTTTTTTCTTTTCGAGATTCTTTCCGCATAATATGCTTTTCTAAGGCTATGAAAGTAGAAAAATGAAAGAGAACCAGTTATCTCAAACAAGAACCGAAAAAAGTGATTCTAATGAAGTTTCCAACCAACGAAATAAATGTTTTCTTTTCGCGAATCTTTCTTCATTTTTTGGTTTTCTAAGGCTATCAAAATAGAATAATGAAGGAGAAATACTTATCTCCATTTGAAACGCAACAAAAAGCGATACTTTTGAAGTTTCCAAACTTCGAAGTAATGTTTTTTTTTTTTTTTTTTTTTTTTTTGAGATTCTTTGCGCATAATATGCTTTTCTAAGGCCATCAAAGTAGAAAAATGAAAGAGAACCAGTTATGTCAAATAAGAACGCAAAAAAAGTGATTCTAACGAAGTTTCCAACCAACGAAATAAATGTTTTCTTTTCGCGAATCTTTCTTCATTTTATGGTTTTCTAAGCCTATCAAACTAGAATAATGAAGGAGAAATAGTTATCTCCATTTGAAACGCAACAAAACGCGATTCTTTTGAAGTTTCCAAATTTGGAAAAAAAATTTTTTTTCTTTCCGAGATTCTTTCCGCATAATATGCTTTTCTAAGGCTATCAAAAATGAAAAATGCAAGAGAACCAGTTATCTCAAATAAGAACGGAAAAAAAGCGATTCTAATGAAGTTTCCAACCATCGAAATAAATGTTTTCTTTTCGCGAATCCTTCTTCATTTTATGGTTTTCTAAGGCTATCAAACTAGAATAATGAAGGAGAAATAGTTATCTCCATTTAAACGCAACAAACGGGATTCCTTTTAAGTTTTCAAACTTCGAAAAAAAAATTTTTCTTTTCGTAATTCTTTGCGCAGAATATGCTTTTCTAAGGCTATCAAAGTAGCAAAATGAAAGAGAACCAGTTATCTCAAATAAGAACGGAAAACAGCGATTCTAATGAAGTTTCCAACCTTCAAAATAAATGTTTTCTGTTCGCGAGTCTTTCTTCATTTTATGGTTTTCTAAGGCTATCAAACAAGAATAATGAACCAATAATAGTTATCTCCATTTGAAACGCAACAAAACTGGATTCCTTTGAAGTTTCCAAACTTCGAAAAAAAATTTTTCTTTACTAGATTCTTTCCGCATAATATGCTTTTCTAAGGCTATCAAACTGGAAAATGAAAGAGAACCAGTGATCTCAAAAAAGAACGGAAAAAAGTGATTCTAATGACGTTTCCAACCATTGGAATAAATGTTTTCATTTCGCGATTCGTTCTTCATTTTATGGTTTTCTAAGGCTATAAAATTAGAATAATGAAGGAGAAACGCAACAACGCAACAAAACGCGAAACTTTTGAAGTTTCCAAACTTCGAAAAAATTTTTTTTTCTTTTCTAGATTCTTTCCGCATAATATGCTTCTCTAAGGCTATCAAACTGGAAAAATGAAAGGGAACCAGTTATCTCAAATAAGAACGGAAAAAAGTAATTCTAATGAAGATTCCAACCATCGAAATAAATCTTTTCTATTCGCAAATCTTTCTCCATTTTGTGGTTTTCTAAGGCTATCAAACTAAAATAATGAAGGAGAAGTAGTTATCTCCATTTGAAACGGAAGAAAAAATGCGATTCTTTTGAAGTTTCCAAACTTGGCAAATTATTTTTTTTCTTTTCGAGATTCTTTCCGCATAAAATGCTTTTGTAAGGCTATCAAACTAGAAAAATGAAAGAGAACCAGTTATCTCAAATAATAACGGAAAAAATAGTGATTCTAATGAAGTTTCCAACCATCGAAATAAATCTTTCCTATTCGCAAATCTTTCTCCATTATATGGTATTCTAAAGCTATCAAACAAGAATAATGAAGCAGAAATAAATATCTCCATTTGAAACGCAACAAAACGCGATTATTTTGAAGATTCCAAACTTCGAAAAAAATTTTTCTTTTCGAGATTCTTTCCGCATAATATGCTTTTCTAAGGCTATCAAAGAAGAAAAATGAAAGAGAACCAGTTATCTCAAATAAGAACGGAAAAACCGCGATTCTAATTAAATTTCCAACCATCGAAATAAATGTTTTCTTTTCGCGAATCTTCCTTCATTTTATGGTATTCTAAAGCTATCAAACAAGAATAATGAAGCAGAAATAAATATCTCCATTTGAAACGCAACAAAACTGGATTCCTTTGAAGTTTCCAAACTTCGAAAAAAAATTTTTTTCTTTTCTAGATTATTTCCACATAATATGCTTTTCTAAGGCTATAAAATTAGTAAAATGAAGGAGAACCATTTATCTCAAATACGAACGGAAAAAAAGTGATTCTAATGAAGATTCCAACCATCGAAATAAATCTTTTCTATTTGCGAATCTTTCTTCTTTTTATGGTTTTCTAAGGCTATCAAACTAGAATAATGAAGGAGAAATAGTTATCTCCATTTGAAACGCAACAAAAAGCGATTCTTTTGAAGTTTCCAAATTTCGAAATAATGTGTTTTTTTTTTTTGAGATTCTTTGGGCATAATATGCTTTTCTAAGGCCATCAAAGTAGAAAAATGAAAGAGAACCAGTTATGTCAAATAAGAACGCAAAAAAAGTGATTCTAATGAAATTTCCAACATCGAAATAGATCTATTCTATTCGCGAATCTTTCTTTATTTTATGCTTTAGAAGGCTATCAAACTAGAATAATGAAGGAGAAATATTTATCTCCATTTGTAACGCAAAAAAAAAAAAAAAAAAAACAAATGCGATTCCTTTGAAGTTTCCAACTTCGAAAAAAAAATTTTTCTTCTCGAATTTCTTTCCGCATAATATGCTTTCCTAAGGCTATCAAACTAGAGAAATGAAAGAGAACCAGTTATCTCAAATAAGAACAGAAAAAAATAATTCTAATTAAATTTCCAACCATCGAAATAAATGTTTTCTTTTCGCGAATCTTCCTTCATTTTATGGTATTCTATAGCTATCAAACTAGAATAATGAAGGAGAAATAGTTATCTCCATTTGAAACGCAACAAAACGCGATTCCTTTGAAGTTTGCTAACTTCGAAAAAAAATTTTTTCTTTTTGAGATTCTTTGCGCAGAATATGCTGTTCTAAGGCTATCAAAGTAGAAAAATGAAAGAGAACCAGTTATCTCAAATAAGAACGGAAAAACAGCGATTCTAATGAAGTTTCCAACCTTCAAAATAAATGTTTTCCGTTCGCGATTCTTTCTTCATTTTATGGTTTTCTAAGGCTATCAAACTAGAATAATGAAGGAGAAATAGTTATCTCCATTTGAAACGCAACAAAGCGGGATTCCTTTGAAGTTACCAAACCTCGAAAAATTTTTTTTTTTCTTTTAGGGATTCTTTGCGCAGAATATGCTTTTCTAAGGCTATCAAAAATGAAAAACTCAAGAGAACCAGTTATCTCAAATAAGAACGGAAAAAAAGCGATTCTAATGTAGTTTCCAACCATCGAAATAAATGTTTTCTTTTCGCGAATCTTTCTTCATTTTATGGTTTTCTAAGGCTATCAAACTAGAATAATGAAGGAGAAATATTTATCTCCATTTGTAACGCAAAAAAAAAAAAAAAAAAAAAAAAACAAATGCGATTCCTTTGAAGTTTCCAACTTCGAAAAAAAAATTTTTCTTCTCGAATTTCTTTCCGCATAATATGCTTTCCTAAGGCTATCAAACTAGAGAAATGAAAGAGAACCAGTTATCTCAAATAAGAACGGAAAAAAATAATTCTAATTAAATTTCCAACCATCGAAATAAATGTTTTCTTTTCGCGAATCTTCCTTCATTTTATGGTATTCTAAAGCTATCAAACTAGAATAATGAAGGAGAAATAGTTATCTCCATTTGAAACGCAACAAAGCGGGATTCCTTTGAAGTTTCCAAACCTCGAAAAATTTTTTTTTTTCTTTTAGGGATTCTTTGCGCAGAATATGCTTTTCTAAGGGTATCAAAGTAGAAAAATGAAAGAGTACCAGTTATCTAAAATAAGAACGGAAAAAAAGTGATTCTAATGAAGTTTCTAACCATCGAAATAAATGTTTTCTTTACGCGAATTCTTCTTCATTTTATTCTATTCTAAGGCTATCAAACTAGAATAATGAAGGGTAAATAGTTATCTCCATTTGAAAGGCAACAAAACGCGATTATTTGGAAGATTCCAAACTTCGAAAAAAAATTTTTTTCTTTTCTATATTCTTTCCGCATAATATGCTTTCTAAGGCTATCAAACTGGAAAAATGAAAGACAACCAGTTATCTCAAAGAAGAACGGAAAAAAAGTGATTCTAATGAAGTTTCCAACCATCGAAATAAATCTTTTCAATTCGCGAATCTTTTTTTATTTTATGCTTTAGAAGGCTATCAATCTAGAATAATGAAGGAGAAATAGATATCTCCATTTGAAACTGAAGAAAAAATGCAATTCTTTTGAAGTTTCCAAACTTCGAAAAAAAAATTTTTTTCTTTTCGAGATTCTTTCCGCATAATATGCTTTTCTAAGGCTATCAAAAATGAAAAATGCAAGAGAACCAGTTATCTCAAATAAGAACGGAAAAAAAGCGATTCTAATGTAGTTTCCAACCATCGAAATAAATGTTTGCTTTTCGCGAATCTTTCTTCATTTTATGGTTTTCTAAGGCTATCAAACTAGAATAATGAAGGAGATACAGTTATCTCCATTTGAAACGCAACAAAACGCGATTCTTTTGAAGTTTCCAAACTTCGAAAAAAATGTTTTTCTTTTCTAGTTTATTTCCCCATAATATGCTTTTCTAAGGCTATCAAACTAATAAAATGAAGGAGAACCAGTTATCTCAAATAAGAACGGAAAAAAAGTGATTCTAATGAAGATTCCAACCATCGAAATAAATCTTTTCTATTCGCAAATCTTTCTCCATTTTATGGTTTTCTAAGGCTATCAAACTAAAATAATGAAGAAGTAGTTATCTCCATTTGAAACGGAAGAAAAAATGCGATTCTTTTGAAGTTTCCAAACTACAAAAAAAATGTTTTTCTTTTCAAGATTCTTTCCGCATAAAATGCTTTTGTAATGCTATCAAACTAGAGAAATAAAAGAGAAATAGTTATCTCCGTTTGAAACGCAACAAAACGCGATTCCTTTGAAGTTTCCTAACTTCGAAAAAAATTTTTTTCTTTTTGAGATTCTTTGCGCAGAATATGATGTTCTAAGGCTATCAAAGTAGAAAAATGAAAGAGAACCAGTTATCTCAAATAAGAAAGGAAAAACAGCGATTCTAATGAAGTTTCCAACCTTCGAAATGAATGTTTTCCGTTCGCGATTCTTTCTTCATTTTATGGTTTTCTAAGGCTATCAAACTAGAATAATGAAGGAGAAATAGTTATCTCCATTTGAAACGCAACAAAACGGGATTCCTTTGAAGTTTCCAAACCTCGAAAAAATTTTTTTTTTTCTTTTAGGCATTCTTTGCGCAGAATATGCTTTTCTAAGGCTATCAAAGTAGAAAAATGAAAGAGTACCAGTTATCTAAAATAAGAACGGAAAAAAAGTGATTCTAATGATGTTTCCAACCATCGAAATAAATCTTTTCTTTACGCGAATTCTTCTTCATTTTATTCTATTCTAAGGCTATCAAACTAGAATAATGAAGGAGAAATAGTTATCTCCATTTGAAACGCAACAAAACGCGATTCTTTTGAAGTTTCCAAACTTCGAAAAAAAAATTTTCTTTTCGAGATTCTTTCCGCATAATATGTTTTTTTAGGCTATCAAAGAAGAAAAATGAAAGAGAACGAGTTATCTGAAATAAGAACGGAAAAACAGCGATTCTAATGAAGTTTCCAACCATCGAAATAAATGTTTTCTTTTCGCGAATCTTCCTTCATTTTATGGTATTCTAAAGCTATCAAGCAAGAATAATGAAGCAGAAATAGTTATCTCCATTTGAAACGGAACAAAATTGGATTCCTTTGAAGTTTCCAAACTTCGAAAAAAAATTTTTTTATTTCTAGATTCTTTCCCCATAATATGCTTTTCTAAGGCTATCAAAGAAGAAAAATGAAAGAGAACCGGTTATCTCAAATAAGAACGGGAAAAAGTGATTCTAATGAAGTTTCCAACCATCGAAATAAATGTTTTCTCCTAGCGAATTTTTCTTCATTTTATGGTTTTCTAAGGCTATCAAACTAGAACAATGAAGGAGAAATTGTTATCTCCATTTGAAACGCAACAAAACGCGATGCCTTTGAAGTTTCCATACTTCGAAAAAATTTTTTTTCTTTTTGTGATTCTTTTCGCAGAATATGCTTTTCTAAGGCTATCAAAGAAGAAAAATGAAAGAGAACAGGTATCTCAAATAAGAACGGAAAAAAAGTGATTCTAATGAAATTTCCAACATCGAAATAAATCTATTCTATTCGCGAATCTTTCTTTATTTTATGCTTTAGAAGGCTATCAAACTAGAATAATGAAAGAGAAATATTTATCCCCATTTGAAACGCAAAAAAAAAAAAAAAAAAAAAAAAAATGCGATTCTTTTGAAGTTTCCTAACTTCGAAAAAAAATTTTTTCTTTCTGAGATTCTTTGCGCAGAATATGGTGTTCTAAGGCTATCAAAGTAGAAAAATGAAAGAGAACCAGTTATCTGAAATAAGAACGGAAAAACAGCGATTCTAATGATGTTTCCAACCTTCGAAATAAATGTTTTCCGTTCTCGATTCTTTCTTCATTTTATGGTTTTCTAAGGATATCAAACTAGAATAATGAAGGAGAAATAGTTATCTGCATTTGAAACGCAACAAAACGGGATTCTTTTGAAGCTTCGAAACTTCGAAAAAAATTTTTTTCTTTTCTAGTTTATTTCCCCATAATATGCTTTTCTAAGGCTATGAAACTAGTAAAATGAAGAAGAACCAGTTATCTCAAATAATAACGGAAAAAATAGTGATTCTAATGAAGTTTCCAACCATCGAAATAAATCTATTCTATTCGCAAATCTTTCTCCATTATATGGTTTTCTAAGGCTATCAAACAAGAATAATGAAGGAGAAATGGTTATCTGCATTTGAAACGCAACAAAACGCGATTCTTTTGAAGTTTCCAAACTTCGAAAAAAAAGTTTTCTTTTCGAGATTCTTTCCGCATAACATGCTTTTCTAAGGCCATCAAAGTAGAAAAATGAAAGAGAACCAGTTATGTCAAATAAGAACGCAAAAAAAGTGATTCTAATGAAATTTCCAACATCGAAATAGATCTATTCTATTCGCGAATCTTTCTTTATTTTATGCTTTAGAAGGCTATCAAACTAGAATAATGAAGGAGAAATATTTATCTCCATTTGTAACGCAAAAAAAAAAAAAAAAAAAACAAATGCGATTCCTTTGAAGTTTCCAACTTCGAAAAAAAAATTTTTCTTCTCGAATTTCTTTCCGCATAATATGCTTTCCTAAGGCTATCAAACTAGAGAAATGAAAGAGAACCAGTTATCTCAAATAAGAACAGAAAAAAATAATTCTAATTAAATTTCCAACCATCGAAATAAATGTTTTCTTTTCGCGAATCTTCCTTCATTTTATGGTATTCTATAGCTATCAAACTAGAATAATGAAGGAGAAATAGTTATCTCCATTTGAAACGCAACAAAACGCGATTCCTTTGAAGTTTGCTAACTTCGAAAAAAAATTTTTTCTTTTTGAGATTCTTTGCGCAGAATATGCTGTTCTAAGGCTATCAAAGTAGAAAAATGAAAGAGAACCAGTTATCTCAAATAAGAACGGAAAAACAGCGATTCTAATGAAGTTTCCAACCTTCAAAATAAATGTTTTCCGTTCGCGATTCTTTCTTCATTTTATGGTTTTCTAAGGCTATCAAACTAGAATAATGAAGGAGAAATAGTTATCTCCATTTGAAACGCAACAAAGCGGGATTCCTTTGAAGTTACCAAACCTCGAAAAATTTTTTTTTTTCTTTTAGGGATTCTTTGCGCAGAATATGCTTTTCTAAGGCTATCAAAAATGAAAAACTCAAGAGAACCAGTTATCTCAAATAAGAACGGAAAAAAAGCGATTCTAATGTAGTTTCCAACCATCGAAATAAATGTTTTCTTTTCGCGAATCTTTCTTCATTTTATGGTTTTCTAAGGCTATCAAACTAGAATAATGAAGGAGAAATATTTATCTCCATTTGTAACGCAAAAAAAAAAAAAAAAAAAAAAAAACAAATGCGATTCCTTTGAAGTTTCCAACTTCGAAAAAAAAATTTTTCTTCTCGAATTTCTTTCCGCATAATATGCTTTCCTAAGGCTATCAAACTAGAGAAATGAAAGAGAACCAGTTATCTCAAATAAGAACGGAAAAAAATAATTCTAATTAAATTTCCAACCATCGAAATAAATGTTTTCTTTTCGCGAATCTTCCTTCATTTTATGGTATTCTAAAGCTATCAAACTAGAATAATGAAGGAGAAATAGTTATCTCCATTTGAAACGCAACAAAGCGGGATTCCTTTGAAGTTTCCAAACCTCGAAAAATTTTTTTTTTTCTTTTAGGGATTCTTTGCGCAGAATATGCTTTTCTAAGGGTATCAAAGTAGAAAAATGAAAGAGTACCAGTTATCTAAAATAAGAACGGAAAAAAAGTGATTCTAATGAAGTTTCTAACCATCGAAATAAATGTTTTCTTTACGCGAATTCTTCTTCATTTTATTCTATTCTAAGGCTATCAAACTAGAATAATGAAGGGTAAATAGTTATCTCCATTTGAAAGGCAACAAAACGCGATTATTTGGAAGATTCCAAACTTCGAAAAAAAATTTTTTTCTTTTCTATATTCTTTCCGCATAATATGCTTTCTAAGGCTATCAAACTGGAAAAATGAAAGACAACCAGTTATCTCAAAGAAGAACGGAAAAAAAGTGATTCTAATGAAGTTTCCAACCATCGAAATAAATCTTTTCAATTCGCGAATCTTTTTTTATTTTATGCTTTAGAAGGCTATCAATCTAGAATAATGAAGGAGAAATAGATATCTCCATTTGAAACTGAAGAAAAAATGCAATTCTTTTGAAGTTTCCAAACTTCGAAAAAAAAATTTTTTTCTTTTCGAGATTCTTTCCGCATAATATGCTTTTCTAAGGCTATCAAAAATGAAAAATGCAAGAGAACCAGTTATCTCAAATAAGAACGGAAAAAAAGCGATTCTAATGTAGTTTCCAACCATCGAAATAAATGTTTGCTTTTCGCGAATCTTTCTTCATTTTATGGTTTTCTAAGGCTATCAAACTAGAATAATGAAGGAGATACAGTTATCTCCATTTGAAACGCAACAAAACGCGATTCTTTTGAAGTTTCCAAACTTCGAAAAAAATGTTTTTCTTTTCTAGTTTATTTCCCCATAATATGCTTTTCTAAGGCTATCAAACTAATAAAATGAAGGAGAACCAGTTATCTCAAATAAGAACGGAAAAAAAGTGATTCTAATGAAGATTCCAACCATCGAAATAAATCTTTTCTATTCGCAAATCTTTCTCCATTTTATGGTTTTCTAAGGCTATCAAACTAAAATAATGAAGAAGTAGTTATCTCCATTTGAAACGGAAGAAAAAATGCGATTCTTTTGAAGTTTCCAAACTACAAAAAAAATGTTTTTCTTTTCAAGATTCTTTCCGCATAAAATGCTTTTGTAATGCTATCAAACTAGAGAAATAAAAGAGAAATAGTTATCTCCGTTTGAAACGCAACAAAACGCGATTCCTTTGAAGTTTCCTAACTTCGAAAAAAATTTTTTTCTTTTTGAGATTCTTTGCGCAGAATATGATGTTCTAAGGCTATCAAAGTAGAAAAATGAAAGAGAACCAGTTATCTCAAATAAGAAAGGAAAAACAGCGATTCTAATGAAGTTTCCAACCTTCGAAATGAATGTTTTCCGTTCGCGATTCTTTCTTCATTTTATGGTTTTCTAAGGCTATCAAACTAGAATAATGAAGGAGAAATAGTTATCTCCATTTGAAACGCAACAAAACGGGATTCCTTTGAAGTTTCCAAACCTCGAAAAAATTTTTTTTTTTCTTTTAGGCATTCTTTGCGCAGAATATGCTTTTCTAAGGCTATCAAAGTAGAAAAATGAAAGAGTACCAGTTATCTAAAATAAGAACGGAAAAAAAGTGATTCTAATGATGTTTCCAACCATCGAAATAAATCTTTTCTTTACGCGAATTCTTCTTCATTTTATTCTATTCTAAGGCTATCAAACTAGAATAATGAAGGAGAAATAGTTATCTCCATTTGAAACGCAACAAAACGCGATTCTTTTGAAGTTTCCAAACTTCGAAAAAAAAATTTTCTTTTCGAGATTCTTTCCGCATAATATGTTTTTTTAGGCTATCAAAGAAGAAAAATGAAAGAGAACGAGTTATCTGAAATAAGAACGGAAAAACAGCGATTCTAATGAAGTTTCCAACCATCGAAATAAATGTTTTCTTTTCGCGAATCTTCCTTCATTTTATGGTATTCTAAAGCTATCAAGCAAGAATAATGAAGCAGAAATAGTTATCTCCATTTGAAACGGAACAAAATTGGATTCCTTTGAAGTTTCCAAACTTCGAAAAAAAATTTTTTTATTTCTAGATTCTTTCCCCATAATATGCTTTTCTAAGGCTATCAAAGAAGAAAAATGAAAGAGAACCGGTTATCTCAAATAAGAACGGGAAAAAGTGATTCTAATGAAGTTTCCAACCATCGAAATAAATGTTTTCTCCTAGCGAATTTTTCTTCATTTTATGGTTTTCTAAGGCTATCAAACTAGAACAATGAAGGAGAAATTGTTATCTCCATTTGAAACGCAACAAAACGCGATGCCTTTGAAGTTTCCATACTTCGAAAAAATTTTTTTTCTTTTTGTGATTCTTTTCGCAGAATATGCTTTTCTAAGGCTATCAAAGAAGAAAAATGAAAGAGAACAGGTATCTCAAATAAGAACGGAAAAAAAGTGATTCTAATGAAATTTCCAACATCGAAATAAATCTATTCTATTCGCGAATCTTTCTTTATTTTATGCTTTAGAAGGCTATCAAACTAGAATAATGAAAGAGAAATATTTATCCCCATTTGAAACGCAAAAAAAAAAAAAAAAAAAAAAAAAATGCGATTCTTTTGAAGTTTCCTAACTTCGAAAAAAAATTTTTTCTTTCTGAGATTCTTTGCGCAGAATATGGTGTTCTAAGGCTATCAAAGTAGAAAAATGAAAGAGAACCAGTTATCTGAAATAAGAACGGAAAAACAGCGATTCTAATGATGTTTCCAACCTTCGAAATAAATGTTTTCCGTTCTCGATTCTTTCTTCATTTTATGGTTTTCTAAGGATATCAAACTAGAATAATGAAGGAGAAATAGTTATCTGCATTTGAAACGCAACAAAACGGGATTCTTTTGAAGCTTCGAAACTTCGAAAAAAATTTTTTTCTTTTCTAGTTTATTTCCCCATAATATGCTTTTCTAAGGCTATGAAACTAGTAAAATGAAGAAGAACCAGTTATCTCAAATAATAACGGAAAAAATAGTGATTCTAATGAAGTTTCCAACCATCGAAATAAATCTATTCTATTCGCAAATCTTTCTCCATTATATGGTTTTCTAAGGCTATCAAACAAGAATAATGAAGGAGAAATGGTTATCTGCATTTGAAACGCAACAAAACGCGATTCTTTTGAAGTTTCCAAACTTCGAAAAAAAAGTTTTCTTTTCGAGATTCTTTCCGCATAACATGCTTTTCTAAGGCTATCAAAGAAGAAAAATGAAAGAGAACCAGTTATCTCAAATAAGAACGGAAAAAAAGTGATTCTAATGAAATTTCCAACATCGAAATAAATCTTTTCTATTCGCGAATCTTTCTTAATTTATGGTTTAGAAGGCTATCAAACTAGAATAATGAAGGAGAAATATTTATCTCCATTTGAAACAAAAAAAAAAAAAAAAAAAAAAAAATTCGATTATTTTGAAGATTCGAACTTCGAAAAAAATTTTTTTCTTGTCGAAATTCTTTCCGCATAATATGCTTTCCTGAGGCTATCAAACTAGAGAAATGAAAGAGAAACAGTTATCTCAAATAAGAACGGAAAAAAAGTGATTCTAATGAAGATTCCAACCATGGAAATAAATTTTTTCTATTCGCAAATCTTTCTCCATTTTATGGTTTTCTAAGGCTATCAAACTAGAATAATGAAGGAGAAATAGTTCTCTCCATTTAAACTCAACAAAACGGGATTCCTTTGAAGTTTTCAAACTTCGAAAAAAAATTTCTCTTTTCGATATTCTTTGCGCAGAATATGCCATTCTAAGGCTATCAAAGTAGCAAAATGAAAGAGAACCAGTTATCTAAAGTAAGAAAGGAAAACAGCGATTCTAATGAAGTTTCCAACCTTCGAAATAAATGTTTTCTGTTCGCGAGTCTTTCTTCATTTTATGGTTTTCTAAAGCGTTCAAACTAGAATAATGAAGATGAAATAGTTATCTCCATTTGAAACGCAACAAAACGCGATTCTTTTGAAGATTCCAAACTTCGAAAAAAAATTTGTTCTTTACTAGATTCTTTCCGCATAATATGCTTTTCTAAGGCTATCAAGCTGGAAAATGAAAGAGAACCAGTTATCTCAAATAAGAACGGAAAAAAAATAATTCTACTGAAGTTTCAAACCATCGAAATATATGTTTTCTTTTCGCGAATTTTTCTTCATTTTATGGTTTTCTAAGGCTATCAAACTAGAATAATGAAGGAGAAATAGTTATCTCCGTTAGAAACGCAACAAAACGCGATTCCTTTGAGGTTTCCTAACTTCGAAAAATTTTTTTTTCTTTTTGAAATTCTTTGCGCAGAATAGGCTCTTCTAAGGCTATTAAAGTAGAAAAATGAAAGAGAACCAGTTATCTCATATAAGAACGGAAAAACAGCCATTCTTAATGAAGTTTCCAACCTTCGAAATAAATGTTTTCAGTTCGCGAGACTTTCTTCATTTTGTGGTTTTCTAAGGCTATCAAACTAGAATATTGAAGGAGAAATAGTTATCTATATTTTTGAAACGCAACAAAACGGGATTCCTTTGAAGTTTCCAAACCTCGAAAAAATTTTTTTTTTCTTTTAGAGATTCTATGCGCAGAATATGCTTTTCTAAGGCTATCAAAGCAGAAAAATGAAAGAGTACCAGTTATCTGAAATAAGAACGGAAAAATAAGTGATTCTAATGAAGATTCCAACCATCGAAATAAATCTCTTCTATTCGCAAATCTTTGTCCAATTTATGGTATTCTAAGGCTATCAAACTAGAATAATGAAGGAGAAATAGTTATCTCCATTTATACGCAACAAAACGGGATTCCTTTGAAGTTTGCAAACTTCGAAAAAAAAATTTTTCTTTTCCATATTCTTTGGGCAGAATATGCTTTTCTAAGGCTATCAAAGTAGCTAAATGAAAGAGAACCAGTTATCTCAAATAAGAACGGAAAAACAGCGATTCTAATTAAGTTTCCAACCTTCGAAATAAATGTTTTCTGTTGGCGAGTCTTTCTTCATTTTAAGGTTTTCTAAGGCTATCAAACTAGAATAATGAAGATGAAATAGTTATCTCCATTTGAAACGCAAAAAAACGGGATTCTTTTGAAGATTCCAAACTTCGAAAAAAATTTTTTTCTTTACTAGATTCTTTCCGCATAATATGCTTTTCTAAGGCTATGAAACTGGAAAATGAAAGAGAAGCAGTTATCTCAAATAAGAACGGAAAAAAAGTGATTCTAATGAGGTTTCCAACTATCGAAATAAATCTTTTCTATTCGCAAATCTTTCTCCATTATATGGTTTTCTGAGGCTATCAAACAAGAATAATGAAGGAGAAATAGTTATCTCCATTTGAAACGCAACAAAACGCGATTCTTTTGAAGTTTCCAAACTTCGAAAAAAAATTTTCTTTTCGAGATTCTTTCCGCATAATATGCTTTTCTATGGCTATCAAAGAAGAAAAATGAAAGAGAACCAGTTATCTCAAATAAGATGGGAAAACAGCGATTCTAATGAAGTTTCCAACCATGGAAATAAATGTTTTCTTTTCGCGAATCTTCCTTCATTTTATGGTATTCTAAAGCTATCAAACAAGAATAATGAACCAGAAATAGTTATCTCCTTTTGAAACTCAACAAAACTGGATTCCTTTGAAGTTTCCAAACTTCGGAAAAAATTTTTGTTCTTTTCTAGATTATTTCCCCATAATATGCTTTTCTAAGGCTATAAAACTAGTAAAATGAAGGAGAACCATTTATCTCAAATAAGAACGGAAAAAAAGTGATTCTAATGAAGATTCCAGCCATCGAAATAAATCTTTTCTATTCGCGAATCTTTCTCCATTTTATGGTTTTCTAAGACTATCAAACTAGAATAATGAAGGAGAAATAGTTATCTCCATTTAAACGCAAAAAAAACGGGATTCCTTTGAAGTTACCAAACTTCGAAAAAAATTTTTTTTCTTTTCTAGTTTCTTTCCGCATAATATGCTTCTCTAAGGCTATCAAACTGGAAAAATGAAAGGGAACCAGTTATCTCAACTAAGAACGGAAAGAAAGTGATTCTAATGAAATTTCCAACATCGAAATAAATTTTTCTATTCGCGAATCTTTCTTTATTTTATGGTTTAGAAGGCTATCAAACTAGAATAATGAAGGAGAAATATTTATCTCCATTTGAACCTCAAAAAAAAAAAAAAATCGAAATCTTTTGAAGTTTCCAAACTGCGAAAAAAGTTTCATTTTTCTTGTCGAGGTTTATGGTTTTCTAATGCTATCAAACTAGAATAATGAAGGAGAAATAGTTATATCCATTTGAAACGCAACAAAAAGGGGTTCCTTTGAAGTTTCCAAACTTCGGATTAAATTTTTTTCTCTTCGAGATTCTTTGCGCAGGGTATGCTTTTCTAAGGCTATCAAAGTGGAAAAATCAAAGAGAACCAGTTATCTCAAATAAGAACGGAAAAAAAGTGATTCTAATGAAGATTCCAACCATCGAAATAAATCTTTTCTATTCGCGAATATTTCTTCATTTTATGGTTTTCTAAGGCTATCAAACTAGAATAATGAAGCAGAAACAGTTATCTCCATTTGAAACGCAACAAAACGCGATTCTTTTGAAGTTTCCAAACTTCGAAAAAAATGTTTTTCTTTTCTAGTTTATTTCCCCATAATATGCTTTTCTAAGGCTATCAAACTAGTAAAATGAAGGAGAACCAGTTATCTCAAATAAGAACGGAAAAAAAGTGATTCTAATGAAGATTCCAAACATCGAAATAAATCTTTTCTATTCGCAAATCTTTCTCCATTTTATGGTTTTCTAAGGCTATCAAACTAAATTAATGAAGGAGAAGAAGTTATCTCCATTTTAAACGGAAGAAAAAATGCGATTCTTTTGAAGTTTCCAAACTTCGAAAAAACATTTTTTTCTTTTTGAGATTCCGCATAAAATGCTTTTGTAAGGCTATCAAACTAGAAAAATGAAAGAGAACCAGTTATCTCAAATAATAACGGAAAAAATAGTGATTCTAATGAAGTTTCCAACCATCGAAATAAATGTTTTCTTTTCGCGAATCTTTCTTCATTTTATGGTATTCTAAGGCTATCAAAAAGAGTAATGAGGGAGAAATAGTTATCTCCATTTGAAACGCAACAAAACGCGATTATTTTGAAGTTTCCAAACTTCGAAAAAAATTTTTTTCTTTTGGAGATTCTTTGCGCAGAATAAGCTTTTCTAAGGCTATCAAAGTAGAAAAATGAAAGAGAACCAGTTATCTCAAATAAGAACGGGAAAAAAAATGATTCTAATGAAGTTTCCAACCATCGAAATAAATGTTTTTTTTCGCGAATCTTCCTTCATGTTATGGTATTCTAAAGCTATCAAACAAGAATAATGAAGCAGAAATAGTTATCTCCATTTGAAACGCAACAAAACTGAATTCCTTTGAAGTTTCCTAACTTCGAAAAATTTTTTTTTCTTTTCTAGATTCTTTCCCCATAATATGCTTTTCTAAGGCTATCAAACTAGTAAAATGAAGGAGAACCAGTTATCTCAAATAAGAACGGAAAAATAAGTGATTCTAATGAAGATCCCAACCATCGAAATAAATCTCTTCTATTCGCAAAACTTTCTCCATTTTATGGTTTTCTAAGGCTATGAAACTAGAATAATGAAGGAGAAATAGTTATCTCCATTTATACGCAACAAAACGGTATTCCTTTGAAGTTTCCAAACTTCGAAAAAATTTTTTTCTTTTCCATATTCTTTTGGCAGAATATGCTTTTCTAAGGCTATCAAAGTAGCAAAATGAAGGAGAACCAGTTATCTCAAATAAGAACGGAAAAACCGCGAATCTAATGAAGTTTTCAACGTTCGAAATAAATGTTTTCAGTTACCAAATATTTCTTCATTTTATGGTTTTCTAAGGCTATCAAACTAGAATAATGAAGGAGAAATAGTTATCTCCATTTGAAACGCAACTAAACGGGATTCCTTTGAAGTTTCCAAACTTCGAAAAAATTTTTTTTTACTTTTAGAGATTCTTTGCGCAGAATATGCTTTTCTAAGGCTATCAAAGTAGAAAAATGAAAGAGTACCAGTTATCTAAAATAAGAACGGAAAAAAAGTGATTCTAATGAAGTTTCCAACCATCGAAATAAATCTTCTCTGTACGCGAATTCTTCTTCATTTTATTGTATTCTAAGGCTACCAAACTAGAATAATGAAGATGAAATAGTTATCTCCATTTGAAACCCAAAAAAACGCGATACATTTGAAGATTCCAAACTTCGGAAAAAACATTTTTTCTTTTCTAGATTCTTTCCGCATAATACGCTTTCTAAGGCTATCAAACTGGAAAAATGAAACACAACCAGTTATCTCAAATAAGAACGGAAAAAAAGTGATTCTAATGAAGTTTCCAACCATCAAAATAAATCTTTTCAATTCGCGAATTTTTTTTATTTTATGCTTTAGAAGGCTATCAATCTAGAATAATGAAGGAGAAAGAGTTATCTCCATTTGAAACGGAAGAAAAAATGCGATTCTTTTGAAGTTTCCAAACTTCGAAAAAAAAATTTTCTTTTCGAGATTCTTTCCGCATAATATGCTTTTCTAAGGCTATCAAAGAAGAAAAATGAAAGAGAACGAGTTATCTCAAATAAGAACGTTAAAACAGCGATTCTAATGAAGTTTCCAACCATCGAAATAAATCTTTTCTTTTCGCGAAACTTCCTTCATTTTATGGTATTCTAAAGCTATCAAATTAGAATAATGAAGCAAAAATAGTTATCTCCATTTGAAACGCAACAAAACTGGATTCCTTTGAAGTTTCCAAACTTCGAAAAAAATTTTTTTTCTTTTCTAGATTCTTTCCCCATAATATGCTTTTCTAAGGCTATCAAAGAAGAAAAATAAAAGAGAACCGGTTACCTCAAATAAAAACGGGAAAAAGTGATGCTAATGAAGTTTCCAACCATCGAAATAAATATTTTCTTTTAGCGAATTTTTCTTCATTTTATGGTTTTCTAAGGCTATCAAACGAGAATAATGAAGGAGAAATATTTATCTCCATTTGAAACGCATAAAAAAAAAAAAAAAAAAAATGCGATTCTTTTGAGGTTTCCAACTTCGAAAAAAAATTTATTCTTGTCGAATTTCTTTCCGCATAATAAGATTTCCTAAGGCTATCAAACTAGAGAAATGAAACAGAACCAGTTATCTCAAATAAGAACGGAAAAAAATAATTCTAATGAAGTTTCCAACCATCGAAATATATGTTTTCTTTTGGCGAATTTTTCTTCATTTTATGGTTTTCTAAGGCTATCAAACTAGAATAATGAAGGAGAAATAGTTATCTCCATTTATACGCAACAAAACGGGATTCCTTTGAAGTTTCCAAACTTCGAAAAAAAAATTTTTCTTTTCCATATTCTTTTGGCTGAATATGCTTTTCTTAGGCTATCAAAGTAGCAAAATGAAAGAGAACCAGTTATCTCAAATAAGAACGCAAAAATAGTGATTCTAATGAAGTTTCCAACCACCGAAATAAATGTTTTCTTTTCGCGAATCTTTCTTCATTTTATGGTTTTCTAAGGCTATTAAACTAGAATAATGAAGGAGAAACAGTTATCTCCATTTGAAACGCAAGAAAACGCGATTCTTTTGAATTTTCCAAACTTCGAAAAAAATATTTTTTCTTTTAGAGATTCTTTGCGCACAATATGCTTTTCTAAGGCTATCAAAGTAGAAAAATGAAAGAGTACCAATTATCTCAAATAAGAACGGAAAAAAAGTGATTCAAATGAAGTCTCAACCCATCGAAATAAATGTTTTCTTTTCGCGAATCTTTCTTCATTTTATGGTTTTCTAAGCCTATCACACAAGAATAATGAAGGAGAAATAGTTATCTCCATTTGAAACGCAACAAAACGCGATTCTTTTGAAGTTTCCAAACTTCGAATAAAATTTTTTTCTTTTCGAGATTCTTTCCGCATAATATGCTTTTCTAAGGCTATCAAAGAAGAAAAATGAAAGAGAACCGTTTATCTCAAATAAGAACGGGAAAAAGTGATTCTAATGAAGTTTCCAACTTTCGAAATAAATGTTTCTTTTAGCGAATTTTCTTCATTTTATGGTTTTCTAAGGCTATCAAACTAGAATAATGTAGGAGAAATAGTTATCTCCATTCAAACGCTACAAAACGGGATTCCTTTGAAGTTTCCAAACTTCGAAAAAAATTTTTTTCTTTACTAGATTCTTTCCGCATAATATGCTTTTCTAAGGCTATCAAACTGGAAAATGAAAAAGAACCAGTTATCTCAAATAAGCACGGAAAAAAAGTGATTCTAATGAAGTTTCCAACCATCGAAATAAATCTTTTCTATTCGCAAATGTTTCTTTATTTTATGCTTTTTAGAAGGCTGTCAAACTAGAATAATGAAGGAGAAATATTTATCTCGATTTGAAACGCAACAAAACGAGATTCTTTTGAAGTTTCCAAACTTCGAAAAAATTTTTTTTCTTTTCTAGAATTTTCAGCATAATATGCTTTTCTAAGGCTATCAAAGTGGAAAAATGAAAGAGAACCTGTTATCTGAAATAACGACGGAAAAAAAAAGTGATTCTAATGAAGTTTCCAACCATCGAAATAAATCTTTTCTTTACGCGAATTCTTCTTCATTTTATTCTATTCTAAGGCTACCAAACTAGAATAATGAAGGAGAAATAGTTATCTCCATTTGAAACGCAACAAAACGCGATTCTTTTGAAGTTTCCAAACTTCGAAAAAAAAATTTTCTTTTCGAGATTCTTTCCGCATAATATGTTTTTCTAAGGCTATCAAAGAAGAAAAATGAAAGACAACGAGTTATCTCAAATAAGAACGGAAAAACAGCGATTCTAATGAAGTTTCCAACCATCGAAATAAATGTTTTCTTTTCGCGAATCTTCCTTCATTTTATGGTATTCTAAAGCTATCAAGCAAGAATAATGAAGCAGAAATAGTTATCTCCATTTGAAACGGAACAAAACTGCATTCCTTTGAAGTTTCCAAACTTCGAAAAAAAATTTTTTTCTTTTCTAGATTCTTTCCCCATAATATGCTTTTCTAAGGCTATCAAAGCAGAAAAATGAAAGAGAACCGGTTATCTCAAATAAGAACGGGAAAAAGTGATTCTAATGAAGTTTCCAACCATCGAAATAAATGTTTTCTTTTCGCGAATCTTTCTTCATGTTAAGGTTTTCTAAGGCTATCAAACTAGAATAATGAAGGAGAAATAGTTCTATCCATTTGAAACGCAACAATACGGGATTCCTTTGAAGTTTCCAAACTTCGGATTAAATTTTTTTCTTTTCGAGATTCTTTGCGCAGGATATGCTTTTCTAAGGCTATCAAAGTGGAAAAATCAAAGAGAACCAGTTAATTAAAATAAGAACGCAAAAAAAGTGATTCTAATGAAGTTTCCAACCATCGAAATAAATGTTTTCTTTTCGCGAATCTTTCTTCATTTTATGGTTTTCTAAGGCTATCAAACTAGAATAATGAAGGAGAAACAGTTATCTCCGTTTGAAACGCAACAAAACGCGATTCTTTTGAAGTTTCCAAACTTAGAAAAAAATTTTTTTATTTTCTAGTTTATTTCCCCATAATATGCTTTTCTAAGGCTATGAAACTAGTAAAATGAAGGAGAACCAGTTATCTCAAATAAGAACGGAAAAAAAGTGATTCTAATGAAGATTCCAACCATCGAAATAAATCTTTTCTATTCGCAAATCTTTCTCCATTTTATGTTTTTCTAAGGCTATCAAACTAAAATAATGTAGGAGAAGTCCATTTGAAACGGAAGAAAAAATGCGATTCTTTTGAAAATTCCAAACTTCGAAAAAAAATTATTTTCTTTTCGAGATTCTTTCCGCATAATATGCTTTCCTAAGGCTATCAAACTAGAGAAATGAAAGAGAACCAGTTATCTCAAATAAGAACGGAAAATAATAATTCTAATGAAGTTTCCAACCATCGAAATATATGTTTTATTTTCGCGAATTTTTCTTCATTTTATGGTTTTCTAAGGCTATCAAACTAAAATAATGAAGGAGAAATAGTTATCTCCGTTTGAAACGCAACAAAACGCGATTCCTTTGAAGTTTCCTAACTTCGAAAAAAAATTTTTTCTTTCTGAGATTCTTTGCGCAGAATATGGTGTTCTAAGGCTATCAAAGTAGAAAAATGAAAGAGAACCAGTTATCTGAAATAAGAAAGGAAAAACAGCGATTCTAATGATGTTTCCAACCTTCGAAATAAATGTTTTCCGTTCTCGATTCTTTCTTCATTTTATGGTTTTCTAAGGATATCAAACTAGAATAATGAAGGAGAAATAGTTATCTGCATTTGAAACGCAACAAAACGGGATTCTTTTGAAGCTTCGAAACTTCGAAAAAAATTTTTTTCTTTTCTAGTTTATTTCCCCATAATATGCTTTTCTAAGGCTATGAAACTAGTAAAATGAAGAAGAACCAGTTATCTCAAATAATAACGGAAAAAATAGTGATTCTAATGAAGTTTCCAACCATCGAAATAAATCTATTCTATTCGCAAATCTTTCTCCATTATATGGTTTTCTAAGGCTATCAAACAAGAATAATGAAGGAGAAATGGTTATCTGCATTTGAAACGCAACAAAACGCGATTCTTTTGAAGTTTCCAAACTTCGAAAAAAAAGTTTTCTTTTCGAGATTCTTTCCGCATAACATGCTTTTCTAAGGCTATCAAAGAAGAAAAATGAAAGAGAACCAGTTATCTCAAATAAGAACGGAAAAAAAGTGATTCTAATGAAATTTCCAACATCGAAATAAATCTTTTCTATTCGCGAATCTTTCTTAATTTATGGTTTAGAAGGCTATCAAACTAGAATAATGAAGGAGAAATATTTATCTCCATTTGAAACAAAAAAAAAAAAAAAAAACAAAAAAAAATTCGATTATTTTGAAGATTCGAACTTCGAAAAAAATTTTTTTCTTGTCGAAATTCTTTCCGCATAATATGCTTTCCTAAGGCTATCAAACTAGAGAAATGAAAGAGAAACAGTTATCTCAAATAAGAACGGAAAAAAAGTGATTCTAATGAAGATTCCAACCATGGAAATAAATTTTTTCTATTCGCAAATCTTTCTCCATTTTATGGTTTTCTAAGTCTATCAAACTAGAATAATGAAGGAGAAATAGTTATCTCCATTTAAACGCAACAAAACGGGATTCCTTTGAAGTTTTCAAACTTCGAAAAAAAATTTCTCTTTTCGATATTCTTTGCGCAGAATATGCCATTCTAAGGCTATCAAAGTAGCAAAATGAAAGAGAACCAGTTATCTAAATTAAGAAAGGAAAACAGCGATTCTAATGAAGTTTCCAACCTTCGAAATAAATGTTTTCTGTTCCCGAGTCTTTCTTCATTTTATGGTTTTCTAAAGCGTTCAAACTAGAATAATGAAGATGAAATAGTTATCTCCATTTGAAACGCAACAAAACGCGATTCTTTTGAAGATTCCAAACTTCGAAAAAAAATTTGTTCTTTACTAGATTCTTTCCGCATAATATGCTTTTCTAAGGCTATCAAGCTGGAAAATGAAAGAGAACCAGTTATCTCAAATAAGAACGGAAAAAAAATAATTCTACTGAAGTTTCAAACCATCGAAATATATGTTTTCTTTTCGCGAATTTTTCTTCATTTTATGGTTTTCTAAGGCTATCAAACTAGAATAATGAAGGAGAAATAGTTATCTCCGTTTGAAACGCAACAAAACGCGATTCCTTTGAGGTTTCCTAACTTCGAAAAATTTTTTTTTCTTTTTGAAATTCTTTGCGCAGAATAGGCTCTTCTAAGGCTATTAAAGTAGAAAAATGAAAGAGAACCAGTTATCTCATATAAGAACGGAAAAACAGCCATTCTTAATGAAGTTTCCAACCTTCGAAATAAATGTTTTCAGTTCGCGAGACTTTCTTCATTTTGTGGTTTTCTAAGGCTATCAAACTAGAATATTGAAGGAGAAATAGTTATCTATATTTTTGAAACGCAACAAAACGGGATTCCTTTGAAGTTTCCAAACCTCGAAAAAATTTTTTTTTTCTTTTAGAGATTCTATGCGCAGAATATGCTTTTCTAAGGCTATCAAAGTAGAAAAATGAAAGAGTACCAGTTATCTGAAATAAGAACGGAAAAATAAGTGATTCTAATGAAGATTCCAACCATCGAAATAAATCTCTTCTTTTCGCAAATCTTTGTCCATTTTATGGTTTTCTAAGGCTATCAAACTAGAATAATGAAGTAGAAATAGTTATCTCCATTTATACGCAACAAAACGGGATTCCTTTGAAGTTTGCAAACTTCGAAAAAAAATTTTTTCTTTTCCATATTCTTTGGGCAGAATATGCTTTTCTAAGGCTATCAAAGTAGCTAAATGAAAGAGAACCAGTTATCTCAAATAAGAACGGAAAAACAGCGATTCTAATTAAGTTTCCAACCTTCGAAATAAATGTTTTCTGTTGGCGAGTCTTTCTTCATTTTAAGGTTTTCTAAGGCTATCAAACTAGAATAATGAAGATGAAATAGTTATCTCCATTTGAAACGCAAAAAAAACGGGATTCTTTTGAAGATTCCAAACTTCGAAAAAAATTTTTTTCTTTACTAGATTCTTTCCGCATAATATGCTTTTCTAAGGCTATGAAACTGGAAAATGAAAGAGAAGTAGTTATCTCAAATAAGAACGGAAAAAAAGTGATTCTAATGAGGTTTCCAACTATCGAAATAAATCTTTTCTATTCGCAAATCTTTCTCCATTATATGGTTTTCTGAGGCTATCAAACAAGAATAATGAAGGAGAAATAGTTATCTCCATTTGAAACGCAACAAAACGCGATTCTTTTGAAGTTTCCAAACTTCGAAAAAAAATTTTCTTTTCGAGATTCTTTCCGCATAATATGCTTTTCTATGGCTATCAAAGAAGAAAAATGAAAGAGAACCAGTTATCTCAAATAAGATGGGAAAACAGCGATTCTAATGAAGTTTCCAACCATGGAAATAAATGTTTTCTTTTCGCGAATCTTCCTTCATTTTATGGTATTCTAAAGCTATCAAACAAGAATAATGAACCAGAAATAGTTATCTCCTTTTGAAACTCAACAAAACTGGATTCCTTTGAAGTTTCCAAACTTCGGAAAAAAATTTTGTTCTTTTCTAGATTATTTCCCCATAATATGCTTCTCTAAGGCTATCAAACTGGAAAAATGAAAGGGAACCAGTTATCTCAACTAAGAACGGAAAGAAAGTGATTCTAATGAAATTTCCAACATCGAAATAAATTTTTCTATTCGCGAATCTTTCTTTATTTTATGGTTTAGAAGGCTATCAAACTAGAATAATGAAGGAGAAATATTTATCTCCATTTGAACCTCAAAAAAAAAAAAAAAATCGAAATCTTTTGAAGTTTCCAAACTGCGAAAAAAGTTTCATTTTTCTTGTCGAGGTTTATGGTTTTCTAATGCTATCAAACTAGAATAATGAAGGAGAAATAGTTATATCCATTTGAAACGCAACAAAAAGGGGTTCCTTTGAAGTTTCCAAACTTCGGATTAAATTTTTTTCTCTTCGAGATTCTTTGCGCAGGGTATGCTTTTCTAAGGCTATCAAAGTGGAAAAATCAAAGAGAACCAGTTATCTCAAATAAGAACGGAAAAAAAGTGATTCTAATGAAGATTCCAACCATCGAAATAAATCTTTTCTATTCGCGAATATTTCTTCATTTTATGGTTTTCTAAGGCTATCAAACTAGAATAATGAAGCAGAAACAGATATCTCCATTTGAAACGCAACAAAACGCGATTCTTTTGAAGTTTCCAAACTTCGAAAAAAATGTTTTTCTTTTCTAGTTTATTTCCCCATAATATGCTTTTCTAAGGCTATCAAACTAGTAAAATGAAGGAGAACCAGTTATCTCAAATAAGAACGGAAAAAAAGTGATTCTAATGAAGATTCCAAACATCGAAATAAATCTTTTCTATTCGCAAATCTTTCTCCATTTTATGGTTTTCTAAGGCTATCAAACTAAATTAATGAAGGAGAAGAAGTTATCTCCATTTTAAACGGAAGAAAAAATGCGATTCTTTTGAAGTTTCCAAACTTCGAAAAGAAATTTTTTTCTTTTTGAGATTCCGCATAAAATGCTTTTGTAAGGCTATCAAACTAGAAAAATGGAAGAGAACCAGTTATCTCAAATAATAACGGAAAAAATAGTGATTCTAATGAAGTTTCCAACCATCGAAATAAATGTTTTCTTTTCGCGAATCTTTCTTCATTTTATGGTATTCTAAGGCTATCAAAAAGAGTAATGAGGGAGAAATAGTTATCTCCATTTGAAACGCAACAAAACGCGATTATTTTGAAGTTTCCAAACTTCGAAAAAAATTTTTTTCTTTTGGAGATTCTTTGCGCAGAATAAGCTTTTCTAAGGCTATCAAAGTAGAAAAATGAAAGAGAACCAGTTATCTCAAATAAGAACGGGAAAAAAAATGATTCTAATGAAGTTTCCAACCATCGAAATAAATGTTTTTTTTCGCGAATCTTCCTTCATGTTATGGTATTCTAAAGCTATCAAACAAGAATAATGAAGCAGAAATAGTTATCTCCATTTGAAACGCAACAAAACTGAATTCCTTTGAAGTTTCCTAACTTCGAAAAATTTTTTTTTCTTTTCTAGATTCTTTCCCCATAATATGCTTTTCTAAGGCTATCAAACTAGTAAAATGAAGGAGAACCAGTTATCTCAAATAAGAACGGAAAAATAAGTGATTCTAATGAAGATCCCAACCATCGAAATAAATCTCTTCTATTCGCAAAACTTTCTCCATTTTATGGTTTTCTAAGGCTATGAAACTAGAATAATGAAGGAGAAATAGTTATCTCCATTTATACGCAACAAAACGGTATTCCTTTGAAGTTTCCAAACTTCGAAAAAATTTTTTTCTTTTCCATATTCTTTTGGCAGAATATGCTTTTCTAAGGCTATCAAAGTAGCAAAATGAAGGAGAACCAGTTATCTCAAATAAGAACGGAAAAACCGCGAATCTAATGAAGTTTTCAACGTTCGAAATAAATGTTTTCAGTTACCAAATATTTCTTCATTTTATGGTTTTCTAAGGCTATCAAACTAGAATAATGAAGGAGAAATAGTTATCTCCATTTGAAACGCAACTAAACGGGATTCCTTTGAAGTTTCCAAACTTCGAAAAAATTTTTTTTTACTTTTAGAGATTCTTTGCGCAGAATATGCTTTTCTAAGGCTATCAAAGTAGAAAAATGAAAGAGTACCAGTTATCTAAAATAAGAACGGAAAAAAAGTGATTCTAATGAAGTTTCCAACCATCGAAATAAATCTTCTCTGTACGCGAATTCTTCTTCATTTTATTGTATTCTAAGGCTACCAAACTAGAATAATGAAGATGAAATAGTTATCTCCATTTGAAACCCAAAAAAACGCGATACATTTGAAGATTCCAAACTTCGGAAAAAACATTTTTTCTTTTCTAGATTCTTTCCGCATAATACGCTTTCTAAGGCTATCAAACTGGAAAAATGAAACACAACCAGTTATCTCAAATAAGAACGGAAAAAAAGTGATTCTAATGAAGTTTCCAACCATCGAAATAAATCTTTTCAATTCGCGAATTTTTTTTATTTTATGCTTTAGAAGGCTATCAATCTAGAATAATGAAGGAGAAAGAGTTATCTCCATTTGAAACGGAAGAAAAAATGCGATTCTTTTGAAGTTTCCAAACTTCGAAAAAAAAATTTTCTTTTCGAGATTCTTTCCGCATAATATGCTTTTCTAAGGCTATCAAAGAAGAAAAATGAAAGAGAACGAGTTATCTCAAATAAGAACGTTAAAACAGCGATTCTAATGAAGTTTCCAACCATCGAAATAAATCTTTTCTTTTCGCGAATCTTCCTTCATTTTATGGTATTCTAAAGCTATCAAACTAGAATAATGAAGCAAAAATAGTTATCTCCATTTGAAACGCAACAAAACTGGATTCCTTTGAAGTTTCCAAACTTCGAAAAAATTTTTTTTCTTTTCTAGATTCTTTCCCCATAATATGCTTTTCTAAGGCTATCAAAGAAAAAAAATAAAATAGAACCGGTTACCTCAAATAAAAACGGGAAAAAGTGATGCTAATGAAGTTTCCAACCATCGAAATAAATGATTTCTTTTAGCGAATTTTTCTTCATTTTATGGTTTTCTAAGGCTATCAAACGAGAATAATGAAGGAGAAATATTTATCTCCATTTGAAACGCATAAAAAAAAAAAAAAAAAAAATGCGATTCTTTTGAGGTTTCCAACTTCGAAAAAAAATTTATTCTTGTCGAATTTCTTTCCGCATAATAAGATTTCCTAAGGCTATCAAACTAGAGAAATGAAATAGAACCAGTTATCTCAAATAAGAACGGAAAAAAATAATTCTAATGAAGTTTCCAACCATCGAAATATATGTTTTCTTTTGGCGAATTTTTCTTCATTTTATGGTTTTCTAAGGCTATCAAACTAGAATAATGAAGGAGAAATAGTTATCTCCATTTATACGCAAAAAAACGGGATTCCTTTGAAGTTTCCAAACTTCGAAAAAAAATTTTTTCTTTTCCATATTCTTTTGGCTGAATATGCTTTTCTTAGGCTATCAAAGTAGCAAAATGAAAGAGAACCAGTTATCTCAAATAAGAACGCAAAAATAGTGATTCTAATGAAGGTTCCAACCACCGAAATAAATGTTTTCTTTTCGCGAATCTTTCTTCATTTTATGGTTTTCTAAGGCTATTAAACTAGAATAATGAAGGAGAAACAGTTATCTCCATTTGAAACGCAAGAAAACGCGATTCTTTTGAATTTTCCAAACTTCGAAAAAAATATTTTTTCTTTTAGAGATTCTTTGCGCACAATATGCTTTTCTAAGGCTATCAAAGTAGAAAAATGAAAGAGTACCAATTATCTCAAATAAGAACGGAAAAAAAGTGATTCAAATGAAGTCTCAACCCATCGAAATAAATGTTTTCTTTTCGCGAATCTTTCTTCATTTTATGGTTTTCTAAGCCTATCACACAAGAATAATGAAGGAGAAATAGTTATCTCCATTTGAAACGCAACAAAACGCGATTCTTTTGAAGTTTCCAAACTTCGAATAAAATTTTTTTCTTTTCGAGATTCTTTCCGCATAATATGCTTTTCTAAGGCTATCAAAGAAGAAAAATGAAAGAGAACCGTTTATCTCAAATAAGAACGGGAAAAAGTGATTCTAATGAAGTTTCCAACTTTCGAAATAAATGTTTCTTTTAGCGAATTTTCTTCATTTTATGGTTTTCTAAGGCTATCAAACTAGAATAATGTAGGAGAAATAGTTATCTCCATTCAAACGCTACAAAACGGGATTCCTTTGAAGTTTCCAAACTTCGAAAAAAATTTTTTTCTTTACTAGATTCTTTCCGCATAATATGCTTTTCTAAGGCTATCAAACTGGAAAATGAAAAAGAACCAGTTATCTCAAATAAGCACGGAAAAAAAGTGATTCTAATGAAGTTTCCAACCATCGAAATAAATCTTTTCTATTCGCAAATGTTTCTTTATTTTATGCTTTTTAGAAGGCTGTCAAACTAGAATAATGAAGGAGAAATATTTATCTCGATTTGAAACGCAACAAAACGAGATTCTTTTGAAGTTTCCAAACTTCGAAAAAATTTTTTTTCTTTTCTAGAATTTTCAGCATAATATGCTTTTCTAAGGCTATCAAAGTGGAAAAATGAAAGAGAACCTGTTATCTGAAATAACGACGGAAAAAAAAAAGTGATTCTAATGAAGTTTCCAACCATCGAAATAAATCTTTTCTTTACGCGAATTCTTCTTCATTTTATTCTATTCTAAGGCTATCAAACTAGAATAATGAAGGAGAAATAGTTATCTCCATTTGAAACGCAACAAAACGCGATTCTTTCGAAGTTTCCAAACTTCGAAAAAAAAATTTTCTTTTCGAGATTCTTTCCGCATAATATGTTTTTCTAAGGCTATCAAAGAAGAAAAATGAAAGAGAACGAGTTATCTCAAATAAGAACGGAAAAACAGCGATTCTAATGAAGTTTCCAACCATCGAAATAAATGTTTTCTTTTCGCGAATCTTCCTTCATTTTATGGTATTCTAAAGCTATCAAGCAAGAATAATGAAGCAGAAATAGTTATCTCCATTTGAAACGGAACAAAACTGCCATCCTTTGAAGTTTCCAAACTTCGAAAAAAAATTTTTTTCTTTTCTAGATTCTTTCCCCATAATATGCTTTTCTAAGGCTATCAAAGCAGAAAAATGAAAGAGAACCGGTTATCTCAAATAAGAACGGGAAAAAGTGATTCTAATGAAGTTTCCAACCATCGAAATAAATGTTTTCTTTTCGCGAATCTTTCTTCATGTTAAGGTTTTCTAAGGCTATCAAACTAGAATAATGAAGGAGAAATAGTTCTATCCATTTGAAACGCAACAATACGGGATTCCTTTGAAGTTTCCAAACTTCGGATTAAATTTGTTTCTTTTCGAGATTCTTTGCGCAGGATATGCTTTTCTAAGGCTATCAAAGTGGAAAAATCAAAGAGAACCAGTTAATTAAAATAAGAACGCAAAAAAAGTGATTCTAATGAAGTTTCCAACCATCGAAATAAATGTTTTCTTTTCGCGAATCTTTCTTCATTTTATGGTTTTCTAAGGCTATCAAACTAGAATAATGAAGGAGAAACAGTTATCTCCATTTGAAACGCAACAAAACGCGATTCTTTTGAAGTTTCCAAACTTAGAAAAAATTTTTTTTATTTTCTAGTTTATTTCCACATAATATGCTTTTCTAAGGCTATGTAACTAGTAAAATGAAGGAGAACCAGTTATCTCAAATAAGAACGGAAAAAAAGTGATTCTAATGAAGATTCCAACCATCGAAATAAATCTTTTCTATTCGCAAATCTTTCTCCATTTTATGTTTTTCTAAGGCTATCAAACTAAAATAATGTAGGAGAAGTCCATTTGAAACGGAAGAAAAAATGCGATTCTTTTGAAAATTCCAAACTTCGAAAAAAAATTATTTTCTTTTCGAGATTCTTTCCGCATAATATGCTTTCCTAAGGCTATCAAACTAGAGAAATGAAAGAGAACCAGTTATCTCAAATAAGAACGGAAAATAATAATTCTAATGAAGTTTCCAACCATCGAAATATATGTTTTATTTTCGCGAATTTTTCTTCATTTTATGGTTTTCTAAGGCTATCAAACTAAAATAATGAAGGAGAAATAGTTATCTCCGTTTGAAACGCAACAAAACGCGATTCCTTTGAAGTTTCCTAACTTCGAAAAAAAATTTTTTCTTTCTGAGATTCTTTGCGCAGAATATGCTTTTCTAAGGCTATCAAAGTAGAAAAATGAAAGAGTACCAGTTATCTGAAATAAGAACGGAAAAATAAGTGATTCTAATGAAGATTCCAACCATCGAAATAAATCTCTTCTATTCGCAAATCCTTGTCCATTTTATGGTTTTCTAAGGCTATCAAACTAGAATAATGAAGGAGAAATAGTTATCTCCTTTTATACGCAACAAAACGGGATTCCTTTGAAGTTTCCAAACTTTGAAAAAAAAATTTTTCTTTTCCATATTCTTTGGGCAGAATATGCTTTTCTAAGGCTATCAAAGTAGCAAAATGAAAGAGAACCAGTTATCTCAAATAAGAACGGAAAAACAGCGATTCTAATTAAGTTTCCAACCTTCGAAATAAATGTTTTCTGTTGGCGAGTCTTTCTTCATTTTAAGGTTTTCTAAGGCTATCAAACTAGAATAATGAAGATGAAATAGTTATCTCCATTTGAAACGCAAAAAAAAACGGCCTTCTTTTGAAGATTCCAAACTTCGAAAAAAAATTTTCTTTTCGAGATTCTTTCCGCATAATATGCTTTTCTATGGCTATCAAAGAAGAAAAATGAAAGAGAACCAGTTATCTCAAATAAGATGGGAAAACAGCGATTCTAATGAAGTTTCCAACCATGGAAATAAATGTTTTCTTTTCGCGAATCTTCCTTCATTTTATGGTATTCTAAAGCTATCAAACAAGAATAATGAACCAGAAATAGTTATCTCCTTTTGAAACTCAACAAAACTGGATTCCTTTGAAGTTTCCAAACTTCGGAAAAAATTTTTGTTCTTTTCTAGATTATTTCCCCATAATATGCTTTTCTAAGGCTATAAAACTAGTAAAATGAAGGAGAACCATTTATCTCAAATAAGAACGGAAAAAAAGTGATTTTAATGAAGATTCCAGCCATCGAAATAAATCTTTTCTATTCGCGAATCTTTCTCCATTTTATGGTTTTCTAAGACTATCAAACTAGAATAATGAAGGAGAAATAGTTATCTCCATTTAAACGCAAAAAAATCGGGATTCCTTTGAAGTTACCAAACTTCGAAAAAAATTTTTTTTCTTTTCTAGTTTCTTTCCGCATAATATGCTTCTCTAAGGCTATCAAACTGGAAAAATGAAAGGGAACCAGTTATCTCAACTAAGAACGGAAAGAAAGTGATTCTAATGAAATTTCCAACATCGAAATAAATTTTTCTATTCGCGAATCTTTCTTTATTTTATGGTTTAGAAGGCTATCAAACTAGAATAATGAAGGAGAAATATTTATCTCCATTTGAACCTCAAAAAAAAAAAAAAATCGAAATCTTTTGAAGTTTCCAAACTGCGAAAAAAGTTTCATTTTTCTTGTCGAGGTTTATGGTTTTCTAATGCTATCAAACTAGAATAATGAAGGAGAAATAGTTATATCCATTTGAAACGCAACAAAAAGGGGTTCCTTTGAAGTTTCCAAACTTCGGATTAAATTTTTTTCTCTTCGAGATTCTTTGCGCAGGATATGCTTTTCTAAGGCTATCAAAGTGGAAAAATCAAAGAGAACCAGTTATCTCAAATAAGAACGGAAAAAAAGTGATTCTAATGAAGATTCCAACCATCGAAATAAATCTTTTCTATTCGCGAATATTTCTTCATTTTATGGTTTTCTAAGGCTATCAAACTAGAAAAATGAAGCAGAAACAGTTATCTCCATTTGAAACGCAACAAAACGCGATTCTTTTGAAGTTTCCAAACTTCGAAAAAAATGTTTTTCTTTTCTAGTTTATTTCCCCATAATATGCTTTTCTAAGGCTATCAAACTAGTAAAATGAAGGAGAACCAGTTATCTCAAATAAGAACGGAAAAAAAGTGATTCTAATGAAGATTCCAAACATCGAAATAAATCTTTTCTATTCGCAAATCTTTCTCCATTTTATGGTTTTCTAAGGCTATCAAACTAAATTAATGAAGGAGAAGAAGTTATCTCCATTTTAAACGGAAGAAAAAATGCGATTCTTTTGAAGTTTCCAAACTTCGAAAAAACATTTTTTTCTTTTTGAGATTCCGCATAAAATGCTTTTGTAAGGCTATCAAACTAGAAAAATGAAAGAGAACCAGTTATCTCAAATAATAACGGAAAAAATAGTGATTCTAATGAAGTTTCCAACCATCGAAATAAATGTTTTCTTTTCGCGAATCTTTCTTCATTTTATGGTATTCTAAGGCTTTCAAAAAGAATAATGAGGGAGAAATAGTTATCTCCATTTGAAACGCAACAAAACGCGATTATTTTGAAGTTTCCAAACTTCGAAAAAAATTTTTTTCTTTTGGAGATTCTTTGCGTAGAATAAGCTTTTCTAAGGCTATCAAAGTAGAAAAATGAAAGAGAACCAGTTTTCTCAAATAAGAACGGGAAAAAAAATGATTCTAATGAAGTTTCCAACCATCGAAATAAATGTTTTTTTTCGCGAATCTTCCTTCATGTTATGGTATTCTAAAGCTATCAAACAAGAATAATGAAGCAGAAATAGTTATCTCCATTTGAAACGCAACAAAACTGAATTCCTTTGAAGTTTCCTAACTTCGAAAAAATTTTTTTTCTTTTCTAGATTCTTTCCCCATAATATGCTTTTCTAAGGCTATCAAACTAGTAAAATGAAGGAGAACCAGTTATCTCAAATAAGAACGGAAAAATAAGTGATTCTAATGAAGATCCCAACCATCGAAATAAATCTCTTCTATTCGCAAAACTTTCTCCATTTTATGGTTTTCTAAGGCTATGAAACTAGAATAATGAAGGAGAAATAGTTATCTCCATTTATACGCAACAAAACGGTATTCCTTTGAAGTTTCCAAACTTCGAAAAAAATTTTTTCTTTTCCATATTCTTTTGGCAGAATATGCTTTTCTAAGGCTATCAAAGTAGCAAAATGAAGGAGAACCAGTTATCTCAAATAAGAACGGAAAAACCGCGAATCTAATGAAGTTTTCAACGTTCGAAATAAATGTTTTCAGTTACCAAATATTTCTTCATTTTATGGTTTTCTAAGGCTATCAAACTAGAATAATGAAGGAGAAATAGTTATCTCCATTTGAAACGCAACTAAACGGGATTCCTTTGAAGTTTCCAAAGTTCGAAAAATTTTTTTTTTACTTTTAGAGATTCTTTGCGCAGAATATGCTTTTCTAAGGCTATCAAAGTAGAAAAATGAAAGAGTACCAGTTATCTAAAATAAGAACGGAAAAAAAGTGATTCTAATGAAGTTTCCAACCATCGAAATAAATCTTCTCTGTACGCGAATTCTTCTTCATTTTATTGTATTCTAAGGCTACCAAACTAGAATAATGAAGATGAAATAGTTATCTCCATTTGAAACCCAAAAAAACGCGATACATTTGAAGATTCCAAACTTCGGAAAAAACATTTTTTCTTTTCTAAATTCTTTCCGCATAATACGCTTTCTAAGGCTATCAAACTGGAAAAATGAAACACAACCAGTTATCTCAAATAAGAACGGAAAAAAAGTGATTCTAATGAAGTTTCCAACCATCGAAATAAATTTTTCAATTCGCGAATTTTTTTTATTTTATGCTTTAGAAGGCTATCAATCTAGAATAATGAAGGAGAAAGAGTTATCTCCATTTGAAACGGAAGAAAAAATGCGATTCTTTTGAAGTTTCCAAACTTCGAAAAAAAAAGTTTCTTTTCGAGATTCTTTCCGCATAATATGCTTTTCTAAGGCTATCAAAGAAGAAAAATGAAAGAGAACGAGTTATCTCAAATAAGAACGTTAAAACAGCGATTCTAATGAAGTTTCCAACCATCGAAATAAATCTTTTCTTTTCGCGAATCTTCCTTCATTTTATGGTATTCTAAAGCTATCAAACTAGAATAATGAAGCAAAAATAGTTATCTCCATTTGAAACGCAACAAAACTGGATTCCTTTGAAGTTTCCAAACTTCGAAAAAAATTTTTTTTCTTTTCTAGATTCTTTCCCCATAATATGCTTTTCTAAGGCTATCAAAGAAGAAAAATAAAAGAGAACCGGTTACCTCAAATAAAAACGGGAAAAAGTGATGCTAATGAAGTTTCCAACCATCGAAATAAATGTTTTCTTTTAGCGAATTTTTCTTCATTTTATGGTTTTCTAAGGCTATCAAACCAGAATAATGAAGGAGAAATATTTATCTCCATTTGAAACGCATAAAAAAAAAAAAAAAAAAAAAAAAAAATGCGATTCTTTTGAGGTTTCCAACTTCGAAAAAAAATTTATTCTTGTCGAATTTCTTTCCGCATAATAAGATTTCCTAAGGCTATCAAACTAGAGAAATGAAATAGAACCAGTTATCTCAAATAAGAACGGAAAAAAATAATTCTAATGAAGTTTCCAACCATCGAAATATATGTTTTCTTTTGGCGAATTTTTCTTCATTTTATGGTTTTCTAAGGCTATCAAACTAGAATAATGAAGGAGAAATAGTTATCTCCATTTATACGCAACAAAACGGGATTTCTTTGAAGTTTCCAAACTTCGAAAAAAAAATTTTTCTTTTCCATAATCTTTTGGCTGAATATGCTTTTCTTAGGCTATCAAAGTAGCAAAATGAAAGAGAACCAGTTATCTCAAATAAGAACGCAAAAATAGTGATTCTAATGAAGTTTCCAACCACCGAAATAAATGTTTTCTTTTCGCGAATCTTTCTTCATTTTATGGTTTTCTAAGGCTATCAAACTAGAATAATGATGGAGAAACAGTTATCTCCATTTGAAACGCAAGAAAACGCGATTCTTTTGAATTTTCCAAACTTCGAAAAAAATATTTTTTCTTTTAGAGATTCTTTGCGCACACTATGCTTTTCTAAGGCTATCAAAGTAGAAAAATGAAAGAGTACCAATTATCTCAAATAAGAACGGAAAAAAAGTGATTCAAATGAAGTCTCAACCCATCGAAATAAATGTTTTCTTTTCGCGAATCTTTCTTCATTTTATGGTTTTCTAAGCCTATCACACAAGAATAATGAAGGAGAAATAGTTATCTCCATTTGAAACGCAACAAAACGCGATTCTTTTGAAGTTTCCAAACTTCGAATAAAATTTTTTTCTTTTCGAGATTCTTTCCGCATAATATGCTTTTCTAAGGCTATCAAAGAAGAAAAATGAAAGAGAACCGTTTATCTCAAATAAGAACGGGAAAAAGTGATTCTAATGAAGTTTCCAACCATGGAAATAAATGTTTTCTTTTCGCGAATCTTCCTTCATTTTATGGTATTCTAAAGCTATCAAACAAGAATAATGAACCAGAAATAGTTATCTCCTTTTGAAACTCAACAAAACTGGATTCCTTTGAAGTTTCCAAACTTCGGAAAAAATTTTTGTTCTTTTCTAGATTATTTCCCCATAATATGCTTTTCTAAGGCTATAAAACTAGTAAAATGAAGGAGAACCATTTATCTCAAATAAGAACGGAAAAAAAGTGATTTTAATGAAGATTCCAGCCATCGAAATAAATCTTTTCTATTCGCGAATCTTTCTCCATTTTATGGTTTTCTAAGACTATCAAACTAGAATAATGAAGGAGAAATAGTTATCTCCATTTAAACGCAAAAAAATCGGGATTCCTTTGAAGTTACCAAACTTCGAAAAAAATTTTTTTTCTTTTCTAGTTTCTTTCCGCATAATATGCTTCTCTAAGGCTATCAAACTGGAAAAATGAAAGGGAACCAGTTATCTCAACTAAGAACGGAAAGAAAGTGATTCTAATGAAATTTCCAACATCGAAATAAATTTTTCTATTCGCGAATCTTTCTTTATTTTATGGTTTAGAAGGCTATCAAACTAGAATAATGAAGGAGAAATATTTATCTCCATTTGAACCTCAAAAAAAAAAAAAAAATCGAAATCTTTTGAAGTTTCCAAACTGCGAAAAAAGTTTCATTTTTCTTGTCGAGGTTTATGGTTTTCTAATGCTATCAAACTAGAATAATGAAGGAGAAATAGTTATATCCATTTGAAACGCAACAAAAAGGGGTTCCTTTGAAGTTTCCAAACTTCGGATTAAATTTTTTTCTCTTCGAGATTCTTTGCGCAGGATATGCTTTTCTAAGGCTATCAAAGTGGAAAAATCAAAGAGAACCAGTTATCTCAAATAAGAACGGAAAAAAAGTGATTCTAATGAAGATTCCAACCATCGAAATAAATCTTTTCTATTCGCGAATATTTCTTCATTTTATGGTTTTCTAAGGCTATCAAACTAGAAAAATGAAGCAGAAACAGTTATCTCCATTTGAAACGCAACAAAACGCGATTCTTTTGAAGTTTCCAAACTTCGAAAAAAATGTTTTTCTTTTCTAGTTTATTTCCCCATAATATGCTTTTCTAAGGCTATCAAACTAGTAAAATGAAGGAGAACCAGTTATCTCAAATAAGAACGGAAAAAAAGTGATTCTAATGAAGATTCCAAACATCGAAATAAATCTTTTCTATTCGCAAATCTTTCTCCATTTTATGGTTTTCTAAGGCTATCAAACTAAATTAATGAAGGAGAAGAAGTTATCTCCATTTTAAACGGAAGAAAAAATGCGATTCTTTTGAAGTTTCCAAACTTCGAAAAAACATTTTTTTCTTTTTGAGATTCCGCATAAAATGCTTTTGTAAGGCTATCAAACTAGAAAAATGAAAGAGAACCAGTTATCTCAAATAATAACGGAAAAAATAGTGATTCTAATGAAGTTTCCAACCATCGAAATAAATGTTTTCTTTTCGCGAATCTTTCTTCATTTTATGGTATTCTAAGGCTTTCAAAAAGAATAATGAGGGAGAAATAGTTATCTCCATTTGAAACGCAACAAAACGCGATTATTTTGAAGTTTCCAAACTTCGAAAAAAATTTTTTTCTTTTGGAGATTCTTTGCGTAGAATAAGCTTTTCTAAGGCTATCAAAGTAGAAAAATGAAAGAGAACCAGTTTTCTCAAATAAGAACGGGAAAAAAAATGATTCTAATGAAGTTTCCAACCATCGAAATAAATGTTTTTTTTCGCGAATCTTCCTTCATGTTATGGTATTCTAAAGCTATCAAACAAGAATAATGAAGCAGAAATAGTTATCTCCATTTGAAACGCAACAAAACTGAATTCCTTTGAAGTTTCCTAACTTCGAAAAAATTTTTTTTCTTTTCTAGATTCTTTCCCCATAATATGCTTTTCTAAGGCTATCAAACTAGTAAAATGAAGGAGAACCAGTTATCTCAAATAAGAACGGAAAAATAAGTGATTCTAATGAAGATCCCAACCATCGAAATAAATCTCTTCTATTCGCAAAACTTTCTCCATTTTATGGTTTTCTAAGGCTATGAAACTAGAATAATGAAGGAGAAATAGTTATCTCCATTTATACGCAACAAAACGGTATTCCTTTGAAGTTTCCAAACTTCGAAAAAAATTTTTTCTTTTCCATATTCTTTTGGCAGAATATGCTTTTCTAAGGCTATCAAAGTAGCAAAATGAAGGAGAACCAGTTATCTCAAATAAGAACGGAAAAACCGCGAATCTAATGAAGTTTTCAACGTTCGAAATAAATGTTTTCAGTTACCAAATATTTCTTCATTTTATGGTTTTCTAAGGCTATCAAACTAGAATAATGAAGGAGAAATAGTTATCTCCATTTGAAACGCAACTAAACGGGATTCCTTTGAAGTTTCCAAAGTTCGAAAAATTTTTTTTTTACTTTTAGAGATTCTTTGCGCAGAATATGCTTTTCTAAGGCTATCAAAGTAGAAAAATGAAAGAGTACCAGTTATCTAAAATAAGAACGGAAAAAAAGTGATTCTAATGAAGTTTCCAACCATCGAAATAAATCTTCTCTGTACGCGAATTCTTCTTCATTTTATTGTATTCTAAGGCTACCAAACTAGAATAATGAAGATGAAATAGTTATCTCCATTTGAAACCCAAAAAAACGCGATACATTTGAAGATTCCAAACTTCGGAAAAAACATTTTTTCTTTTCTAGATTCTTTCCGCATAATACGCTTTCTAAGGCTATCAAACTGGAAAAATGAAACACAACCAGTTATCTCAAATAAGAACGGAAAAAAAGTGATTCTAATGAAGTTTCCAACCATCGAAATAAATCTTTTCAATTCGCGAATTTTTTTTATTTTATGCTTTAGAAGGCTATCAATCTAGAATAATGAAGGAGAAAGAGTTATCTCCATTTGAAACGGAAGAAAAAATGCGATTCTTTTGAAGTTTCCAAACTTCGAAAAAAAAAGTTTCTTTTCGAGATTCTTTCCGCATAATATGCTTTTCTAAGGCTATCAAAGAAGAAAAATGAAAGAGAACGAGTTATCTCAAATAAGAACGTTAAAACAGCGATTCTAATGAAGTTTCCAACCATCGAAATAAATCTTTTCTTTTCGCGAATCTTCCTTCATTTTATGGTATTCTAAAGCTATCAAACTAGAATAATGAAGCAAAAATAGTTATCTCCATTTGAAACGCAACAAAACTGGATTCCTTTGAAGTTTCCAAACTTCGAAAAAAATTTTTTTTCTTTTCTAGATTCTTTCCCCATAATATGCTTTTCTAAGGCTATCAAAGAAGAAAAATAAAAGAGAACCGGTTACCTCAAATAAAAACGGGAAAAAGTGATGCTAATGAAGTTTCCAACCATCGAAATAAATGTTTTCTTTTAGCGAATTTTTCTTCATTTTATGGTTTTCTAAGGCTATCAAACCAGAATAATGAAGGAGAAATATTTATCTCCATTTGAAACGCATAAAAAAAAAAAAAAAAAAAAAAAAAAAATGCGATTCTTTTGAGGTTTCCAACTTCGAAAAAAAATTTATTCTTGTCGAATTTCTTTCCGCATAATAAGATTTCCTAAGGCTATCAAACTAGAGAAATGAAATAGCACCAGTTATCTCAAATAAGAACGGAAAAAAATAATTCTAATGAAGTTTCCAACCATCGAAATATATGTTTTCTTTTGGCGAATTTTTCTTCATTTTATGGTTTTCTAAGGCTATCAAACTAGAATAATGAAGGAGAAATAGTTATCTCCATTTATACGCAACAAAACGGGATTTCTTTGAAGTTTCCAAACTTCGAAAAAAAAATTTTTCTTTTCCATAATCTTTTGGCTGAATATGCTTTTCTTAGGCTATCAAAGTAGCAAAATGAAAGAGAACCAGTTATCTCAAATAAGAACGCAAAAATAGTGATTCTAATGAAGTTTCCAACCACCGAAATAAATGTTTTCTTTTCGCGAATCTTTCTTCATTTTATGGTTTTCTAAGGCTATCAAACTAGAATAATGAAGGAGAAACAGTTATCTCCATTTGAAACGCAAGAAAACGCGATTCTTTTGAATTTTCCAAACTTCGAAAAAAATATTTTTTCTTTTAGAGATTCTTTGCGCACACTATGCTTTTCTAAGGCTATCAAAGTAGAAAAATGAAAGAGTACCAATTATCTCAAATAAGAACGGAAAAAAAGTGATTCAAATGAAGTCTCAACCCATCGAAATAAATGTTTTCTTTTCGCGAATCTTTCTTCATTTTATGGTTTTCTAAGCCTATCACACAAGAATAATGAAGGAGAAATAGTTATCTCCATTTGAAACGCAACAAAACGCGATTCTTTTGAAGTTTCCAAACTTCGAATAAAATTTTTTTCTTTTCGAGATTCTTTCCGCATAATATGCTTTTCTAAGGCTATCAAAGAAGAAAAATGAAAGAGAACCGTTTATCTCAAATAAGAACGGGAAAAAGTGATTCTAATGAAGTTTCCAACTTTCGAAATAAATGTTTTCTTTTAGCGAATTTTCTTCATTTTATGGTTTTCTAAGGCTATCAAACTAGAATAATGTAGGAGAAATAGTTATCTCCATTCAAACGCTACAAAACGGGATTCCTTTGAAGTTTCCAAACTTCGAAAAAAATTTTTTTCTTTACTAGATTCTTTCCGCATAATATGCTTTTCTAAGGCTATCAAACTGGAAAATGAAAAAGAACCAGTTATCTCAAATAAGCACGGAAAAAAAGTGATTGTAATGAAGTTTCCAACCATCGAAATAAATCTTTTCTATTCGCAAATGTTTCTTTATTTTATGCTTTTTAGAAGGCTGTCAAACTAGAATAATGAAGGAGAAATATTTATCTCGATTTGAAACGCAACAAAACGAGATTCTTTTGAAGTTTCCAAACTTCGAAAAATTTTTTTTTCTTTTCTAGAATTTTCAGCATAATATGCTTTTCTAAGGCTATCAAAGTGGAAAAATGAAAGAGAACCTGTTATCTGAAATAACGACGGAAAAAAAAAGTGATTCTAATGAAGTTTCCAACCATCGAAATAAATCTTTTCTTTACGCGAATTCTTCTTCATTTTATTCTATTCTAAGGCTATCAAACTAGAATAATGAAGGAGAAATAGTTATCTCCATTTGAAACGCAACAAAACGCGATTCTTTTGAAGTTTCCAAACTTCGAAAAAAAAATTTTCTTTTTGAGATTCTTTCCGCATAATATGTTTTTCTAAGGCTATCAAAGAAGAAAAATGAAAGAGAACGAGTTATCTCAAATAAGAACGGAAAAACAGCGATTCTAATGAAGTTTCCAACCATCGAAATAAATGTTTTCTTTTCGCGAATCTTCCTTCATTTTATGGTATTCTAAAGCTATCAAGCAAGAATAATGAAGCAGAAATAGTTATCTCCATTTGAAACGGAACAAAACTGCATTCCTTTGAAGTTTCCAAACTTCGAAAAAAAATTTTTTTCTTTTCTAGATTCTTTCCCCATAATATGCTTTTCTAAGGCTATCAAAGCAGAAAAATGAAAGAGAACCGGTTATCTCAAATAAGAACGGGAAAAAGTGATTCTAATGAAGTTTCCAACCATCGAAATAAAAGTATTCTTTTCGCGAATCTTTCTTCATGTTAAGGTTTTCTAAGGCTATCAAACTAGAATAATGAAGGAGAAATAGTTCTATCCATTTGAAACGCAACAATACGGGATTCCTTTGAAGTTTCCAAACTTCGGATTAAATTTTTTTCTTTTCGAGATTCTTTGCGCAGGATATGCTTTTCTAAGGCTATCAAAGTGGAAAAATCAAAGAGAACCAGTTAATTAAAATAAGAACGCAAAAAAAGTGATTCTAATGAAGTTTCCAACCATCGAAATAAATGTTTTCTTTTCGCGAATCTTTCTTCATTTTATGGTTTTCTAAGGCTATCAAACTAGAATAATGAAGGAGAAACAGTTATCTCCATTTGAAACGCAACAAAACGCGATTCTTTTGAAGTTTCCAAACTTAGAAAAAATTTTTTTTATTTTCTAGTTTATTTCCCCATAATATGCTTTTCTAAGGCTATGAAACTAGTAAAATGAAGGAGAACCAGTTATCTCAAATAAGAACGGAAAAAAAGTGATTCTAATGAAGATTCCAACCATCGAAATAAATCTTTTCTATTCGCAAATCTTTCTCCATTTTATGTTTTTCTAAGGCTATCAAACTAAAATAATGTAGGAGAAGTCCATTTGAAACGGAAGAAAAAATGTGATTGTTTTGAAAATTCCAAACTTCGAAAAAAAATTATTTTCTTTTCGAGATTCTTTCTGCATAATATGCTTTCCTAAGGCTATCAAACTAGAGAAATGAAAGAGAACCAGTTATCTCAAATAAGAACGGAAAATAATAATTCTAATGAAGTTTCCAACCATCGAAATAAATCTTTTCTATTCGCAAATGTTTCTTTATTTTATGCTTTTTAGAAGGCTGTCAAACTAGAATAATGAAGGAGAAATATTTATCTCGATTTGAAACGCAAAAAAACGAGATTCTTTTGAAGTTTCCAAACTTCGAAAAATTTTTTTTTCTTTTCTAGAATTTTCAGCATAATATGCTTTTCTAAGGCTATCAAAGTGGAAAAATGAAAGAGAACCTGTTATCTGAAATAACGACGGAAAAAAAAAGTGATTCTAATGAAGTTTCCAACCATCGAAATAAATCTTTTCTTTACGCGAATTCTTCTTCATTTTATTCTATTCTAAGGCTATCAAACTAGAATAATGAAGGAGAAATAGTTATCTCCATTTGAAACGCAACAAAACGCGATTCTTTTGAAGTTTCCAAACTTCGAAAAAAAAATTTTCTTTTCGAGATTCTTTCCGCATAATATGTTTTTCTAAGGCTATCAAAGAAGAAAAATGAAAGAGAACGAGTTATCTCAAATAAGAACGGAAAAACAGCGATTCTAATGAAGTTTCCAACCATCGAAATAAATGTTTTCTTTTCGCGAATCTTCCTTCATTTTATGGTATTCTAAAGCTATCAAGCAAGAATAATGAAGCAGAAATAGTTATCTCCATTTGAAACGGAACAAAACTGCATTCCTTTGAAGTTTCCAAACTTCGAAAAAAAATTTTTTTCTTTTCTAGATTCTTTCCCCATAATATGCTTTTCTAAGGCTATCAAAGCAGAAAAATGAAAGAGAACCGGTTATCTCAAATAAGAACGGGAAAAAGTGATTCTAATGAAGTTTCCAACCATCGAAATAAAAGTATTCTTTTCGCGAATCTTTCTTCATGTTAAGGTTTTCTAAGGCTATCAAACTAGAATAATGAAGGAGAAATAGTTCTATCCATTTGAAACGCAACAATACGGGATTCCTTTGAAGTTTCCAAACTTCGGATTAAATTTTTTTCTTTTCGAGATTCTTTGCGCAGGATATGCTTTTCTAAGGCTATCAAAGTGGAAAAATCAAAGAGAACCAGTTAATTAAAATAAGAACGCAAAAAAAGTGATTCTAATGAAGTTTCCAACCATCGAAATAAATGTTTTCTTTTCGCGAATCTTTCTTCATTTTATGGTTTTCTAAGGCTATCAAACTAGAATAATGAAGGAGAAACAGTTATCTCCATTTGAAACGCAACAAAACGCGATTCTTTTGAAGTTTCCAAACTTAGAAAAAAATTTTTTTATTTTCTAGTTTATTTCCCCATAATATGCTTTTCTAAGGCTATGAAACTAGTAAAATGAAGGAGAACCAGTTATCTCAAATAAGAACGGAAAAAAAGTGATTCTAATGAAGATTCCAACCATCGAAATAAATCTTTTCTATTCGCAAATCTTTCTCCATTTTATGTTTTTCTAAGGCTATCAAACTAAAATAATGTAGGAGAAGTCCATTTGAAACGGAAGAAAAAATGTGATTGTTTTGAAAATTCCAAACTTCGAAAAAAAATTATTTTCTTTTCGAGATTCTTTCCGCATAATATGCTTTCCTAAGGCTATCAAACTAGAGAAATGAAAGAGAACCAGTTATCTCAAATAAGAACGGAAAATAATAATTCTAATGAAGTTTCCAACCATCGAAATATATGTTTTATTTTCGCGAATTTTTCTTCATTTTATGGTTTTCTAAGGCTATCAAACTAAAATAATGAAGGAGAAATAGTTATCTCCGTTTGAAACGCAACAAAACGCGATTCCTTTGAAGTTTCCTAACTTCGAAAAAAAATTTTTTCTTTCTGAGATTCTTTGCGCAGAATATGCTTTTCTAAGGCTATCAAAGTAGAAAAATGAAAGAGTACCAGTTATCTGAAATAAGAACGGAAAAATAAGTGATTCTAATGAAGATTCCAACCATCGAAATAAATCTCTTCTATTCGCAAATCCTTGTCCATTTTATGGTTTTCTAAGGCTATCAAACTAGAATAATGAAGGAGAAATAGTTATCTCCTTTTATACGCAACAAAACGGGATTCCTTTGAAGTTTCCAAACTTTGAAAAAAAAATTTTTCTTTTCCATATTCTTTGGGCAGAATATGCTTTTCTAAGGCTATCAAAGTAGCAAAATGAAAGAGAACCAGTTATCTCAAATAAGAACGGAAAAACAGCGATGTAATGAAGTTTTCAACCTTCGAAATAAATGTTTTCAGTTCCCGATTCTTTCTTCATTTTATGGTTTTCTCATGCTATCAAACTAGAATAATGAAGGAGAAATAGTTATCTCCATTTGAAACGCAAAAAAACGCGATTCTTTTGAAGATTCCAAACTTCGAAAAAAATTTTTTTCTTTACTAGATTCTTTCCGCATAATATGCTTTTCTAAGGCTATGAAACTGGAAAATGAAAGAGAAGCAGTTATCTCAAAAAAGAACGGAAAAAAGTGATTCTAATGAAGTTTCCAACCATCGAAATAAATCTTTTGTATTCGCGAATCTTTCTTTATTTTATGCTTTTTAGAAGGCAATCAAACTAGAATAATGAAGTAGAAATAGTTATCTCCATTTGAAACGCAAGAAAAAATTCGATTATTTTGAAGTTTCCAAACTTCGAAAAAAATTTTTTTTCTTTTCGAGATTCTTTCCGCATAATATGCTTTTCTAAGGCTATCAAACTAGAAAAATGAAAGAGAACCAGTTATCTCAATTAAGAACAGAAAAAAAGTGATTCTAATGAAGTTTCCAACCTTCGAAATAAATGTTTTCTTTTTGCGAATCATTCTTCATTTTACGGTTTTCTAAGACTATCAAATTAGAATAATGAAGGAGAAATAGTTATCTCTATTTGAAACGCAACAAAACGCGATTCTTTTGTAGTTTCCAAACTTCGAAAAAAAAAATTTCTTTTCGAGATTCTTTCGGCATAATATGCTTTTCTAAGGCTATCAAAGAAGATAAATGAAAGAGAACCAGTTATCTCAAATAAGAACGGAAAAATAGCGATTCTAATGAAGTTTCCAACCATCGAAATAAATGTTTTCTTTTGGCGAATCTTCCTTCATTTTATGGTATTCTAAAGCTATCAAACAAGAATAAAGGAACAGAAATAATTATCTCCATTTGAAACGCAACAAAACTGGATTCCTTTGAAGTTTCCAAACTTCGAACAAAAATTTTTTTCTTTTCTATATTCTTTCCCCATAATAAGCTTTTCTAAGGCTATCAAAGAAGAAAAATGAAAGAGAACCAGTTATCTCAAATAAGAACGGAAAAAAAGTGATTCTAATGAAGATTCCAACCATCGAAATAAATCTTTTCTATTCGCAAATCTTTCTCCATTTTATGGTTTTCTAAGGCTATCAAACTAAAATAATTAAGGAGAAGTAGTTATCTCCATTTGAAACGCAAGAAAAAATGCGATTCTTTTGAAGTTTCCAAACTTCGAAAAAATTTTTTTTTCATTTCGAGATTCTTTCCGCATAAAATGCTTTTGTAAGGCTATCAAACTAGAAAAATGAAAGAGAACCAGTTATCTGAAATAATAACGGAAAAAATAGTGATTCTAATGAAGTTTCCAACCATCGAAATAAATCTTTTCTATTCGCAAAACTTTCTCCATTATATGGTTTTCTAAGGCTATCAAACAAGAATAATGAAGGAGAAATAGTTATCTCCATTTAAAACGCAACAAAATGCGATTCTTTTGAAGTTTCCAAACTTCGAAAAAAGTGTTTTTCTTTTCTAGTTTATTTCCCCATAATATGCTTTTCATAGCCTTAGCATAATATGCTAAGGCTATCAAACTAGTAAAATGAAGGAGAACCAGTTATCTCAAATAAGAACGGAAAAAAAGTGATTCTAATTAACATTCCAAACATCGAAATAAATGTTTTCTTTTCGCGAATCTTCCTTCATGTTATGGTTTTCTAACGCTATCAAACTAGAATAATGAAGGAGAAACAGTTATCTCCATTTGAAACGCAACAAAACGCGATTCTTTTGAAGTTTCCAAACTTCGAAAAAAGTGTTTTTCTTTTCGAGTTTATTTCCCCATAATATGCTTTTCATAGCCTTAGCATAATATGCTAAGGCTATCAAACTAGTAAAATGAAGGAGAACCAGTTATCTCAAATAAGAACGGAAAAAAAGTGATTCTAATGAAATTTCAACCATCGAAATAAATCTTTTCTATTCGCAAATCTTTCTCCATTTTATGGTTTTCTAAGGATATCAAACTAAAATAATGAAGGAGAAGTAGTTATCTCCATTTGAAACGGATGAAAAAATGCGATTCTTTTGAAGCTTCCAAACTTCGAAAAAAACTTTTTTTCTTTTCGAGATTCCGCATAAAATGCTTTTGTAAGGCTATCAAACTAGAAAAATGAAAGAGAACGAGTTATCTCAAATATTAACGGAAAAAATAGTGATTCTAATGAAGTTTCCAACCATCGAAATAAATGTTTTCTTTTCGCGAATCTTTCTTCATTTTATGGTATTCTAAGGCTATCAAACAAGAATAATGAGGGAGAAATAATTATCTCCATTTGAAACGCAACAAAACGCGATTCTTTTGAAGTTTCCAAACTTCGAAAATTTTTTTTTTCTTTTCTAGATTCTTTCCCCATAATATGCTTTTCCTAGGCTATCAAACTAGTAAAATGAAGGAGAATCAGTTATCTCAAATAAGAACGAAAAAATAAGTGATAGATTCCAACCATCGAACCATCGAAATAAATCTCTTCTATTCGCAAATCTTTCTCCATTTTATGGTTTTCTAAGGCTATGAAACTAGAATAATGAAGGAGAAATAGTTATCTCCATTTATACCCAACAAAACGGGATTCCTTTGAAGTTTCCAAACTTCGAAAAAAAAAACTTCTTTTCCATATTCTTTTGGCAGAATATGCATTTCTAAGGCTATCAAAGTAGCAAAATGAAGGAGAACCAGTTATCTCAAATAAGAACGGAAAAACAGCCATTCTAATGAATTTTTCAACCTTCGAAATGAATGTTTTCAGTTCCCGATTTTTTCTTCATTTTATGGTTTTCTAAGGCTATCAAACTAGAATAATGAAGGAGAAATAGTTATCTCCATTTGAAACGCAACTAAACGGGATTCCTTTGAAGTTTCCAAATTTCGAAAAAAATTTTTTTACTTTTAGATATTCTTTGCGCAGAATATGCTTTTCTAAGGCTATCAAAGTAGAAAAATGAAAGAGTACCAGTTATCTAAAATAAGAACGGAAAAAAAGTGATTCTAATGAAGTTCCCAACCATCGAAATAAATCTTTTCTTTACGCGAATTCTTCTTCATTTTATTGTATTCTAAGGCTACCAAACTAGAATAATGAAGATGAAATAGTTATCTCCATTTGAAACCCAAAAAAAAAGCGATACATTTAAAGTTTCCAAAGTTCGGAAAAAACATTTTTTCTTTTCTAGATTCTTTCCGCATAATACGCTTTCTAAGGCTATCAAACTGGAAAAATGAAAGACAACCAGTTATCTCACAAAAGAACGGAAAAAAAGTGATTCTAATGAAGTTTCCAACCATCGAAATAAATGTTTTCTCTTAGCGAATTTTTCTTCATTTTATGGTTTTCTAAGGCTATCAAACTAGAATAATGAAGGAGAAATAGTTATCTCCATTTGAAACGCAACAAAACGCGATGCCTTTGAAGTTTCCAAACTTCGAAAAAAAAAATTTTCTTTTTGTGATTCTTTTCGCAGAATATGCTTTTCTAAGGCTATCAAAGAAGAAAAATGAAAGAGAACATTTATCTCAAATAAGAACGCAAAAATAGTGATTCTAATGAAGTTTCCAACCACCGAAATAAATGTTTTCTTTTCGCGAATCTTTCTTCATTTTAAGGTTTTCTAAGGCCATCAAACTAGAATAATGAAGAAGAAACAGTTATCTCCATTTGAAACGCAAGAAAACGCGATTCTTTTGAATTTTCCAAACTTCGAAAAAAATATTTTTTCTTTTAGAGATTCTTTGCGCACAATTTGCTTTTCTAAGGCTATCAAAGTAGAAAAATGAAAGAAAACCAATTATCTCAAATAAGAACGGAATAAAAGTGATTCAAATGAAGTCTCAAACCATCGAAATAAATGTTTTCTTTTCGCGAATCTTTCTTCATTTTATGGTTTTCTAAGCCTATCACACAAGAATAATGAAGGAGAAATAGTTATCTCCATTTGAAACGCAACAAAACGCGATTCCTTTGAAGTTTCCAAACTTCGAAAAAATTTTTTTTCTTTTCTAGATTCTTTCCGCATAATATGCTTCTCTAAGGCTATCAAACTGGAAAAATGAAAGGGAACCAGTTATCTCAACTAAGAACGGAAAAAAAGTGATTCTAATGAAATTTCCAACATCGAAATAAATCTTTTCTATTCGCGAATCTTTCTTCATTTTATGGTTTTCTAAGGCTATCAAACTAGAATAATGAATGAGAAATAGTTATCTCCATTTGAAACGCAACAAAACGCGATTCCTTTGAAGTTTCCAAACTTCGAAAAAATTTTTTTTCTTTTTGTGATTCTTTTCGCAGAATATGCTTTTCTAAGGCTATCAAAGAAGAAAAATGAAAGAGAACCAGTTATCTCAAATAAGAACGGATAAAAAATGATTCTAATGAAATTTCCAACATAGAAATAAATCTATTCTATTCGCGAATCTGTCTTTATATTATGCTTTAGAATGCTATCAAACTAGAATAATGAAGGAGAAATATTTATCTCCATTTGAAACGGGGGGAAAAAAAAAAATAAATGCGAATCTTTTGAAGTTTCCAACTTCGAAAAAAAATTTTTTTCTTGTCGAAATTCTTTCCGCATAATATGCTTTCCTAAAGATATCAAACTAGAAAAATGAAAGAAAACCAGTTATCTCAAATAAGAACGCAAAAATAGTGATTCTAATGAAGTTTCCAACCACCGAAATAAATGTTTTCTTTTCGCGAATCTTTCTTCATTTTATGGTTTTCTAAGGCTATCAAACTAGAATAATGAAGGAGAAACAGTTATCTCCATTTGAAACGCAAGAAAACGCGATTCTTTTGCATTTTCCAAACTACGAAAAAAATATTTTTTCTTTTAGAGATTCTTTGCGCACAATATGCTTTTCTAAGGCTATCAAAGTAGAAAAATGAAAGAGTACCAATTATCTCAAATAAGAACGGAAAAAAAGTGATTCAAATGAAGTATCAAACCATCGAAATAAATGTTTTCTTTTCGCGAATCTTTCTTCATTTTATGGTTTTCTAAGCCTATCACACAAGAATAATGAAGGAGAAATAGTTATCTCCATTTGAAACGCAACAAAACGCGATTCTTTTGAAGTTTCCAAACTTGGAATAAATTTTTTTTCTTTTCGAGATTCTTTCCGCATAATATGCTTTTCTAAGGCTTTCAAAGAAGAAAAATGAAAGAGAACCGGTTATCTCAAATAAGAACGGGAAAAAGTGATTCTAATGAAGTTTCCAACCATCGAAATAAATCTTTTCTATTCGCAAATGTTTCTTTATTTTATGCTTTTTAGAAGGCTGTCAAACTAGAATAATGAAGGAGAAATATTTATCTCGATTTGAAACGCAACAAAACGAGATTCTTTTGAAGTTTCCAAACTTCGAAAAAATTTTTTTTCTTTTCTAGAATCTTTCAGCATAATATGCTTTTCTAAAGCTATCAAAGTGGAAAAATGAAAGAGAACCTGTTATCTGAAATAACGACGGAAAAAAAAAGTGATTCAAATGAAATTTCCAACCATTGGAATAAATGTTTTCATTTCGCGAATCGTTCTTCATTTTATGGTTTTCTAAGGCTATCAAATTAGAATAATGAAGGAGAAATAGTTATCTCCATTTGAAACGCAACAAAACGCGATTCTTTTGAAGTTTCCATATTCAAAAAAAATTTTTTTCTTTTCCAGATTCTTTCCGCATAATATGCTTCTCTAAGGCTATCAAACTGGAAAAATGAAAGGGAACCAGTTATCTCAACTAAGAACGGAAAAAAAGTGATTCTAATGAAATTCCCAACATCGAAATAAATCTTTTCTATTCGCGAATCTTTCTTCATTTTATGGTTTTCTAAGGCTATCAAACTAGAATAATGAAGGAGAAATAGTTATCTCCATTTGAATCGCAACAAAACGCGATTCCTTTGAAGTTTCCAAACTTCGAAAAAATTTTTTTTCTTTTTGTGATTCTTTTCGCAGAATATGCTTTTCTAAGGCTATCAAAGAACAAAAATGAAAGAGAACCAGTGATCTCAAATAAGAACGGAAAAAAAGTGATTCTAATGAAATTTCCAACATCGAAATAAATCTATTCTATTCGCGAATCTGTCTTTATAGTATGCTTTAGAATGCTATCAAACTAGAATAATGAAGGAGAAATATTTATCTCCATTTGAAACGGGGGAAAAAAAAAAAATGCGAATCTTTTGAAGTTTCCAAATTCGAAAAAAAATTTTTTTCTTGTCGAAATTCTTTCCGCATAATATGCTTTCCTAAGGATATCAAACTAGAAAAATGAAAGAAAACCAGTTATCTCAAATAAGAACGGAAAAAAAGTGATTCTAATGAAGTTTCCAACCATCGAAATAAATGTTTTCTTTTCGCGAATCTTTCTTCATTTTATGGTATTCTAAGGCTATCAAACATGAATAATGAGGGAGAAATAGATATCTCCATTTGAAACGCAACAAAACGCGATTCTTTTGAAGTTTCCGAACTTTGAATAAATATTTTTTCTTTGCTAGATTCTTTCCCCGTAATATGCTTTTCTAAGGCTATCAAACTAGTAAAATGAAGGACAACCAGTTATCTCAAACAAGAACGAAAAAAAAGTAATTCTAATGAAGTTTCCAACCATCGAAATAAATGTTTTCATTTCGCGAATCTTTCTTCATTTTATGGTTTTCTAAGGCTATCAAACTAAAGTAATGAAGGAGAAATAGTTATCTCCATTTGAAACGCAACAAATAGCGATTATTTTGAAGTTTCCAAACTTCGAAAAACCTTTTTTTTCTTTTCTAGATTCTTTCCCCATAATATGCTTTTCCTAGGCTATCAAACTAGTAAAATGAAGGAGAACCAGTTATCTGAAATAAGAACGGGAAAAAAGTGATTCTGATGAAGATGCCAACCATCGAAATAGATCTTTTCTATTCCCAAATATTTCTCCATTTTAAGGCTTTCTAAGGCTATCAAACTAGAATAATGAAGGAGAAATAGTTATCTCCATTTGAAACGCAACAAAACGGGATTCCTTTGAAGTTTCCAAACATCGAAACAAAAATTATTTGTTTCCGATATTCTTTACCCAGAATATGCTTTTCTAAGGCTATCAAAGTAGAAAAATGAAAGAGAACCAGTTTTCTCAAATAAGAACGGAAAAAAAGAGATTTTAATGAAGTTTCCAACCATGGAAATAAATGTTTTATTTTCGCGAATATTTCTTCTTTTTATGGTTTTCTAAGGCTATCAAAATGGAATAATGGAGGAGAAATAGTTATCTCCATTTGAAACGCAACAAAACGCGATCCTTTTGAAGTTTCCAATCTTCGAAAAAAATTTTTTTCTTTTCGATATTCTTTGCGCAGGATATGCTTTTCTAAGGCTATCAAAGTTGCAAAATGAAAGAGAACCAGTTATCTCAAATAAGAACGAAAAAAAAGTGATTCTAATGAAGTTTCCAACCACCGAAATAAATCTTATCTATTCGCGAATCTTGCTTCATTTTATGGTTTTCTAAGGCAATCAAACTAGAAAAATGAAGGAGAAATAGTTATCTCCATTTGAAAAGCAAAAAAAAAAAAAAAAAAAAAAACACCATTTTTGAAGTTTCCAAACTTCGAAAATAAATTTTTTCTTTCGAGATGCTTTCCGCATAATATGCTTTTAAAGCTATCAAAGTACAAAAATGAAAGAGAACCAGTTATCTCAAATATAACTGGAAAAAAAAAATGATTCTAATGAAGTTTACAACCATCGAAATAAATGTTCTCATTTCGCTAATCTTTCTTCATTTTATGGCTTTCTAAGGCTATCAAACTAAAATAATGAAGAAGTAGTTATCTCCATTTGAAACGCAACAATACGCGATTCCTTTGAAGTTTCCAAACTTCGAAAAAATTTTTTTTCTTTTTGTGATTCTTTTCGCAGAATATGCTTTTCTAAGGCTATCAATGAAGAAAAATGTAAGAGAACCAGTTATCTCAAATAAGAACGGAAAAAATATGATTATAATGAAATTTCCAACATCGAAATAAATCTTTTCTATCCGCGAATCTTTCTTCATTTTATGGTTTTCTAAGGCTATCAAACTAGAATAATGAAGGAGAAATAGTTATCTCCATTTAAACGCAACAAAACGGGATTCCTTTGAAGTTTTCAAACTTCGAAAAAAAATTTTTTTTTCGATATTCTTTGCGCAGAATATGCCATTCTAAGGCTATCAAAGTAGCAAAATCAAAGAGAACCAGTTATCTAAATTAAGAAAGGAAAACAGCAATTCTAATGAAGTTTCCAACCTTCGAAATAAATGTTTTCTGTTCGCGAGTCCTTCTTCATTTTATGGTTTTCTAAGGCGTTCAAACTAGAATAATGAAGATGAAATAGCTATCTCCATTTGAAACGCAACAAAACGCGATTCTTTTGAAGATTCCAAACTTCGAAAAAAAATTTTTTCTTTACTAGATTCTTTCCGCATAATATGCTTTTCTAAGGCTATCAAGCTGGAAAATGAAAGAGAACCAGTTATCTCAAATAAGAACGGAAAAAAATAATTCTACTGAAGTTTCAAACCATCGAAATATATGTTTTCTTTTCGCGAATTTTTCTTCATTTTATGGTTTTCTAAGGCTATCAAACTAGAATAATGAAGGAGAAATAGTTATCTGCGTTTGAAACGCAACAAAAGGCGATTCCTTTTAGGTTTCCTAACTTGGAAAAAAATTTTTTTCTTTTTGAGATTCTTTGCGCAGAATATGCTGTTCTAAGGCTCTCAAAGTAGAAATATGAAAGAGAACCAGTTATCTCAAATAAGAACGGAAAAACAGCGATTCTAATGAAGTTTCAACCTTCATAATAAATGCTTCCAGTTCGCGATTCTTTCTTCATTTTATGGTTTTCTAAGGCTATCAAACTAGAATAATGAAGGAGAAATAGTTATCTCCATTTGAAACGCAACAAAACGGGATTCCTTTGAAGTTTGCAAACCTCGGAGAACTTTTTTTTTTCTTTTAGAGGTTCTTTGCGCAGAATATGCTTTTCTAAGGCTATCAAAGAAGAAAAATGAAAGAGTACCAGTTATCTAAAATAAGAACGGAGAAAAAGTGATTCTAATGAAGTTTCCAACCATTGGAATAAATGTTTTCATTTCGCGAATCGTTCTTTTTTTTATGGTTTTCTAAGGCTATCAAATTAGAATAATAAAGGAGAAATAGTTATCTTCATTTGAAACGCAACAAAACGCGATTCTTTTGAAGTTTCCAAACTTCGAAAAAATTTTTTTTCTTTTCTAAATTCTTTGCGCATAATATGCTTCTCTAAGGCTATCAAACTGGAAAAATGAAAGGGAACCAGTTATCTCAACTAAGAACGGAAAAAAAGTGATTCTAATGAAATTTCCAACATCGAAATAAATCTTTTCTATTCGCGAATCTTTCTTTATTTTATTATTTAGAAGGCTATCAAGCTAGAATAATGAAGGAGAAATATTTATCTCCATTTGAACCGCAAAAAAAAAAATGCGATTCCTTTGAAGTTTCCAAACATCGAAATAATTTTCTTTTCTTGTCGAGATTTATGGTTTTCTAAGGCTATCAAACTAGAATAATGAAGGAGAAATATTTATCTCCATTTGAAACGCAACAAAACGGGATTCCTTTGAAGTTTCCAAACTTCGAAGTAATGTTTTCTTTTTTTTTTTTTTTTTTTTGAGATTCTTTGCGCATAATATGCTTTTCTAAGGCCATCAAAGTAGAAAAATGAAAGAGAACCAGTTATTCAAATAAGAACGCAAAAAAAGTGATTCTAACGAAGTTTCCAACCAACGAAATAAATGTTTTCTTTTCGCGAATCTTTCTTCATTTTATGGTTTTCTAAGCCTATCAAACTAGAATAATGAAGGAGAAATAGTTATCTCCATTTGAAACGCAACAAAACGCGATTCTTTTGAAGTTTCCAAATTGCGAAAAAAATTTTTTTTTCTTTTCGAGATTCTTTCCGCATAATATGCTTTTCTAAGGCTATCAAAAATGAAAAATGCAAGAGAACCAGTTATCTCAAATAAGAACGGAAAAAAAGCGATTCTAATGAAGTTTCCAACCATCGAAATAAATGTTTTCTTTTCGCGAATCTTTCTTCATTTTATGGTTTTCTAAGGCTATCAAACTAGAATAATGAAGGAGAAATAGTTATCTCCAATTAAACGCAACAAACGGGATTCCTTTTAAGTTTTCAAACTTCGAAAAAAAATTTTTTCTTTTCGTTATTCTTTGCGCAGAATATGCTTTTCTAAGGCTATCAAAGTAGCAAAATGAAAGAGAACCAGTTATCTCAAATAAGAACGGAAAACAGCGATTCTAATGAAGTTTCCAACCTTCAAAATAAATGTTTTCTGTTCGCGAGTCTTTCTTCATTTTATGGTTTTCTAAGGCTATCAAAGTAGAATAATGAAGATGAAATAGTTATCTCCATTTGAAACGCAACAAAACGCGATTCTTTTGAAGTATCCAAACTTCGAAAAAAAATTTTTTTCTTTTCTAGATTCTTTCCGCATAATATGCTTTCTAAGGCTATCAAACTGGTAAAATGAAAGACAACCAGTTATCTCAAATAAGAACGGAAAAAAAGTGATTGTAATGAAGTTTCCAACCATCGAAATAAATCTTTTCAATTCGCGAACCTTTTTTTATTTTATGCTTTAGAAGGCTATCAATCTATTATAATGAAGGAGAAATAGATATCTCCATTTGAAACTAAAGAAAAAATGCGATTCTTTTGAAGTTTCCAAACTTCGAAAAAAAATTTTTTCTTTTCGACATTCTTTCCGCATAAAATGCTTTGGTAAGGCTATCAAAATAGAAAAATGAAAGAGAACCAGTTATCTCAAATAATAACGGAAAAAAAGTGATTCTAATAAAGTTTCCAACCATCGAAATAAATCTTTTCTATTCGCAAATCTTTCTCCATTATATGGTTTTCTAAGGCTATCAAACAAGAATAATGAAGGAGAAATAATTATCTCCATTTGAAACGCAACAAAACGCGATTCTCTTGAAGTTTCCAAACTTCGAAAAAAAATTTTCTATTCGAGAATCTTTCCGCATAATATGCTTTTCTAAGGCTATCAAAGAAGAAAAATGAAAGAGAACCAGTTATCTCAAATAAGAAGGGAAAACAGCGATTCTAATGAAGTTTCCAACCATCGAAATAAATGTTTTCTTTTCGCGAATCTTCCTTCATTTTATGGTATTCTAAAGCTATCAAACAAGAATAATGAACCAATAATAGTTATCTCCATTTGAAACGCAACAAAACTGGATTCCTTTGAAGTTTCCAAACTTCGAAAAAAAATTTTTCTTTACTAGATTCTTTCCGCATAATATGCTTTTCTAAGGCTATCAAACTGGAAAATGAAAAAGAACCAGTGATCTCAAAAAAGAACGGAAAAAAGTGATTCTAATGACGTTTCCAACCATTGGAATAAATGGTTTCATTTCGCGAATCGTTCTTCATTTTATGGTTTTCTAAGGCTATAAAATTAGAATAATGAAGGAGAAACGCAACAACGCCACAAAACGCGATTCTTTTGAAGTTTCCAAACTTCGAAAAAAATTTTTTTTCTTTTCTAGATTCTTTCCGCATAATATGCTTCTCTAAGGCTATCAAACTGGAAAAATGAAAGGGAACCAGTTATCTCAACTAAGAACGGACAAAAAGTGATTCTATTGAAATTTCCAACATCGAAATAAATCTTTTCTATTCGCGAAATTTTCTTTATTTTATGGTTTAGAAGGCTATCAAACTAGAATAATGAAGGAGAAATATTTATCTCCATTTGAACCGCAAAAAAATGCGATTCTTTTGAAGTTTCCAAACTTCGAAAAAAATTTTTTTTTCTTGTCGAGAATTATGGTTTTCTAAGGCTATCAAAATAGAATAATGAAGGAGAAACAGTTATCTCCATTTGAAACGCAACAAAACGCGATTCTTTTGAAGTTTCCAAACTTCGAAAAAAATTTTTTTCTTTTCTAGTTTATTTCCCCATAATATGCTTTTCTAAGGCTATCAAACTAGTAAAATGAAGGAGAACCAGTTATCTCAAATAAGAACGGAAAAAAAGTGATTCTAATGAAGATTCCAACCATCGAAATAAATCTTTTCTATTCGCAAATCTTTCTTTATTTTATGGTTTTCTAAGGCTACCAAACTAAAATAATGAAGGAGAAGTAGTTATCTCCATTTGAAACGCAACAAAACGCGATTCTTTTGAAGTTTCCAAACTTCGAAAAAAAACTTTTTACTTTTCGAGATTCTTTCCGCATAATATGCTTTTCTAAGGCTATCAAACTAGAAAAATGAAAGAGAACCAGTTATCTCAATTAAGAACGGAAAAAAAGTGATTCTAATGAAGTTTCCAACCATCGAAATAAATGTTTTCTTTTTGCGAATCTTTCTTCATTTTATGGTTTTCTAAGGCTATCAAATTAGAATAATGAAGGAGAAATAGTTATCTCTATTTGAAACGCAACAAAACGCGATTCTTTTGTAGTTTCCAAACTTCGAAAAAAAATTTTTCTTTTCGAGATTCTTTCCGCATAATATGGTTGTCTAAGGCTATCAAAGAAGAAAAATGAAAGAGTACCAGTTATCTCAAATAAGAACGGAAAATAAGTGATTCTAATGAAGGTTCCAACCATCGGAATAAAACATTTCTTTAGCGAAACTTTCTTCGTTTTATGGTTTTCTAACGGTATTAATCTAGAAAAATGAAAGAGAAGCAGTTATCTCAAATAAGAACGGGAAAAAAGTGATTCTAATGAAGATTCCAACCATCAAAATAAATCTTTTCTATTCGCAAATCTTTCTCCATTTTATGGTTTTCTAAGGCTATCAAACTAAAATAATGAAGGAGAAGTAGAAATCTCCATTTGAAACGGAAGAAAAAATGCGATTCTTTTGAAGTTTCCAAACTTCGAAAAAAATTTTTTTCTTTTCGACATTCTTTCCGCATAAAATGCTTTTGTAAGGCTATCAAACTAGAAAAATGAAAGAGAACCAGTTATCTCAAATAATAACGGAGAAAATAGTGATTCTAATGAAGTTTCCAACCATCGAAATAAATCTTTTCTATTCGCAAAACTTTCTCCATTATATGGTTTTCTAAGGCTATCAAACAAGAATAATGAAGGAGAAATAGTAATCTCCATTTGAAACGCAACAAAACGCGATTCTTTTGAAGTTTCCAAACTTCATAAAAAAAAATTTCTTTTCGAGTTTCTTTCCGCATAATATGCTTTTCTAAGGCTATCAAAGAAGAAAAATGAAAGAGAACCAGTTATCTCAAATAAGAACGGAAAAACAACGATTCTAATTAAGTTTCCAGCCATCGAAATAAATGTTTTCTTTTCGCGAATCTTCCTTCATTTTATGGTATTCTAAAGCTATCAAACAAGAATAATGAAGCAGAAATAGTTATCTCCATTTGAAACTGAAGAAAAAATGCGATTATTTTGAAGTTTCCAAACTTCGAAAAAAAAATTTTTTCTTTTCGAGATTCTTTCCGCATAAAATGCTTTGGTAAGGCTATCAAACAAGAAAAATGAAAGAGAACCAGTTATCTCAAATAATAACGGAAAAAAAGTGATTCTAATGAAGTTTCCAACCATCGAAATAATTCTTTTCTATTCGCAAATCTTTCTCCATTATATGGTTTTCTAAGGCTATCAAACAAGAATAATGAAGGAGAAATAGTTATCTCCATTTGAAACGCAACAAAACGCGATTCTTTTGAAGTTTCCAAACTTCGAAAAAAAATTTTCTTTTCGAGATTCTTTCCGCATAATATGCTTTTCTAAAGCTATCAAAGAAGAAAAATGAAAGAGAACCAGTTATCTCAAATAAGAACGGAAAACAGCGATTCTAATGAAGTTTCCAACCATCGAAATAAATGTTTTCTTTTCGCGAATCTTCCTTCATTTTATGGTATTCTAAAGCTATCAAACAAGAATAATGAACCAGAAATAGTTATCTCCATTTGAAACGCAACAAAACTGGATTGCTTTGAAGTTATCAAACTTCGAAAAAAATTTTTTTTTCTTTTCTAGATTATTTCCCCATAATATGCTTTTCTAAGGCTATAAAACTAGTAAAATGAAGGAGAACCATTTATCTCAAATAAGAACGGAAAAAAAGTGATTCTAATGAGAATTCCAGCCATCGAAATAAATCTTTTCTATTAGCGAATCTTTCTCCATTTTATGGTTTTCTAAGACTATCAAACTAGAATAATGAAGGAGAAATAGTTATCTCCATGTAAACGCAAAAAAACGGGATTCCTTTGAAGTTATCAAACTTCGAAAAAAAATTTTTCTTTACTAGATTCTTTCCGCATAATATGCTTTTCTAAGGCTATCAAACTGGAAAATGAAAGAGAACCAGTGATCTCAAAAAAGAACGGAAAAAAAGTGATTCTAATCACCTTTCCAACCATTGGAATAAATGGTTTCATTTCGCGAATGGTTCTTCATTTTATGGTTTTCTAAGGCTATCAAAGAAGAAAAATGAAAGAGAACCAGTTATCTCAAATAAGAATGGAAACAAAGTGATTCTAATGAAATTTCCAACATCGAAATAAATCTATTCTATTCGCGAATCTTTCTTTATTTTATGCTTTAGTAGACTATCAAACTAGAATAATGAAGGAGAAATATTTATCTCCATTTGAAACGCAAAAAAAAAAAAAAAAAAAAAAAATGCGATTATTTTGAAGATTCGAACTTCGAAAAAAATTTTTTTCTTGTCGAAATTCTTTCCGCATAATATGCTTTCCTAAGGCTATCAAACTAGAGAAATGAAAGAGAACCAGTTATCTCAAATAAGAACGGAAAAAAGTGATTCTAATGAAGATTCCAACCATCGAAATAAATCTTTTCTATTCGCAAATCTTTCTCCATTTTATGGTTTTCTAAGGCTATCAAACTAGAATAATGAAGGAGAAATAGTTATCTCCATTTAAACGCAACAAAACGGGATTCCTTTGAAGTTTCCAAACTTCGAAAAAATTTTTTTTTACTTTTAGAGATTCTTTGCGCAGAATATGCTTTTCTAAGGCTATCAAAGTAGGAAAATGAAAGGGAACCAATTATATAAAACAAGAAAGGAAAACAGCGATTCTAATGAAGTTTCCAACCTTCGAAATAAATGTTTTCTGTTCGCGAGTCTTTCTTCATTTTATGGTTTTCTAAGGCGTTCAAACTAGAATAATGAAGATGAAATAGTTATCTCCATTTAAAACGCAACAAAACGCAATTCTTTTGAAGATTCCAAACTTCGAAAAAAATTTTTTTCTTTACTAGATTCTTTCCGCATAATATGCTTTTCTAAGGCTATCAAGCTAGAAAATGAAAGAGAACCAGTTATCTCAAATAAGAACGGAAAAAAAATAATTCTACTGAAGTTTCAAACCATCGAAATATATGTTTTCTTTTCGCGAATTTTTCTTCATTTTATGGTTTTCTAAGGCTATCAAACTAGAATAATGAAGGATAAATAGTTATCTCCATTTGAAACGCAACAAAACGCGATTCCTTTGATGTTTTCTAAGTTCGAAAAATTTTTTTTTCTTTTTGAGATTCTTTGCGCAGAATATGCTCTTCTAAGGCTATCAAAGTAGAAAAATGAAAGAGAACCAGTTATCTCAAATAAGAACGGAAAAATAAGTGATTCTAATGAAGATTCCAACCATCGAAATAAATCTCTTCTATTCGCAAATCTTTGTCCATTTTATGGTTTTCTAAGGCTATCAAACTAGAATAATGAAGGAGAAATAGTTATCTCCATTTATACGCAACAAAACGGGATTCCTTTGAAGTTTCCAAACTTCGAAAAAAAAAAAAAATTCTTTTCCATATTCTTTGGGCAGAATATGCTTTTCTAAGGCTATCAAAGTAGCAAAATGAAAGAGAACCAGTTATCTCAAATAAGAACGGAAAAACAGCGATTCTAATGAAGTTTTAAACCTTCGAAATAAATGTTTTTAGTTCCCGATTCTTTCTTCAATTTACGGTTTTCTCATGCTGTCAAACTAGAATAATGAAGGAGAAATAGTTATCTCCATTTATACGCAACAAAACGGGATTCGTTTGAAGTTTGCAAACTTCGAAAAAAAAAATTTTCTTTTCCATATTCTTTGGGCAGAATATGCTTTTCTAAGGCTATCAAAGTAGCTCAATGAAAGAGAACCAGTTATCTCAAATAAGAACGGTAAAACAGCGATTCTAATTAAGTTTCCAACCTTCGAAATAAATGTTTTCTGTTGGCGAGTCTTTCTTCATTTTAAGGTTTTCTAAGGCTATCAAACTAGAATAATGAAGATGAAATAGTTATCTCCATTTGAAACGCAAAAAAAAAAAACGGGATTCTTTTGAAGATTCCAAACTTCGAAAAAAATTTTTTCTTTACTAGATTCTTTCCGCATAATATGCTTTTCTAAGGCTATGAAACTGGAAAATGAAAGAGAAGCAGTTATCTCAAATAAGAACGGAAAAAAAAGTGATTCTAATGACGTTTCCAACCATTGGAATATATGGTTTCATTTCGCGAATCGTTCTTCATTTTATGGTTTTCTAAGGCTATCAAATTAGAATAATGAAGGAGAAACGCAACAACGCAACAAAACGCAATGCTTTGGAAGTTTCCAAACTTCGAAAAAAATTTTTTTTCTTTTCTAGATTCTTTCCGCATAATATGCTTCTCTAAGGCTATCAAACTGGAAAAATGAAAGGGAACCAGTTATCTCAACTAAGAACGGAAAAAAAGTGATTCTAATGAAATTTCCAACATCGAAATAAATTTTTCTATTCGCGAATCTTTCTTTATTTCATGGTTTAGAAGGCTATCAAACTAGAATAATGAAGCAGAAATAGTTATCTCCATTTGAAACGCAACAAAACTGAATTCCTTTGAAGTTTCCAAACTTCGAAAAAAAAATTTTTCTTTTCCATATTCTTTTGGCAGAATATGTTTTTCTAAGGCTATCAAAGTAGCAAAATGAAGGAGAACCAGTTATCTCAAATAAGAACGGAAAAACAGCGATTCTAATGAAGTTTTCAACCTTCGAAATAAATGTTTTCAGTCACCAAATATTTCTTCATTTTATGGTTTTCTAAGGCTATCAAACTAGAATAATGAAGGAGAAATAGTTATCTCCATTTGAAACGCAACTAAACGGGATTCCTTTGAAGTTTCCAAACTTCGAAAAAAATTTTTTTTCTTTTAGAGATTCTTTGCGCAGAATATGCTTTTCTAAGGCTATCAAAGTAGAAAAATGAAAGAGTACCAGTTATCTAAAATAAGAAGGGAGAAAAAGTATTTCTAATGAAGTTTCCAACCATCGAAATAAATCTTTTCTGTACGCGAATTCTTCTTCATTTTATTGTATTCTAAGGCTACCAAACTAGAATAATGAAGATGAAATAGTTATCTCCATTTGAAACCCAAAAAATACGCGATACATTTGAAGATTCCAAACTTCGGAAAAAACATTTTTTCTTTTCTAGATTCTTTCCGCATAATACGCTTTCTAAGGCTATCAAACTGGAAAAATGAAACACAACCAGTTATCTCAAGTAAGAACGGAAAAAAAGTGATTCTAATGAAGATTCCAACCATCGAAATAAATCTTTTCAATTCGCGAATTTTTTTTATTTTATGCTTTAGAAGGCTATCAATCTAGAATAATGAAGGAGAAATAGTTATCTCCATTTGAAACGGAAAAAAAAAAAATGCGATTCTTTTGAAGTTTCCAAACTTCGAAAAAAAAATTTTCTTTTCGAGATTCTTTCCGCATAATATGCTTTTCTAAGGCTATCAAAGAAGAAAAATGAAAGAGAACGAGTTATCTCAAATAAGAACGGAAAAACAGCGATTCTAATGAAGTTTCCAACCATCGAAATAAATGTTTTCTTTTCGCGAATCTTCCTTCATTTTATGGTATTCTAAAGCTATCAAACAGGAATAATGAAGCAGAAATAGTTATCTCCATTTGAAACGCAACAAAACTGGATTCCTTTGAAGTTTCCAAACTTCGAAAAAAAATTTTTTTCTTTTCTAGATTCTTTCACCATAATATGCTTTTCTAAGGCTATCAAAGAAGAAAAATAAAAGAGAACCGGTTATGTCAAATAAAAACGGGAAAAAGTGATGCTAATGAAGTTTCCAACCATCGAAATAAATGTTTTCTTTTAGCGAATTTTTCTTCATTATATGGTTTTCTAAGGCTATCAAACGAGAATAATGAAAGAAAAATAGCTATCTCCATTTGAAACGCAACAAAACGCGATGCCTTTGAAGTTTCCAAACTTCGAAAAATTTTTTTTCTTTTTGTGATTCTTTTCGCAGAATATGCTTTTCTAAGGCTATCAAACTATAGAAATGAAAGAGAATAAGTTATCTGAAATAAGAACGGAAAAAAAGTGATTCTAATGAAATTTCCAACATCGAAATAGATCTATTCTATTGGCGAATCTTTCTTTATTTTATGCTTTAGAAGGCTATCAAATTAGAATAATGAAGGAGCAATATTTATCTCCATTTGAAACGCATAAAAAAAAAAAAAAAAAAAAAAAATGCGATTCTTTTGAAGTTTCCAACTTCGAAAAAAAATTTATTCTTGTCGAATTTCTTTCCGCATAATAAGCTTTCCTAAGGCTATCAAACCAGAGAAATGAATTAGAACCAGTTATCTCAAATAAGAACGGAAAAAAATAATTCTAATGAAGTTTCCAACCATCGAAATATATGTTTTCTTTTCGCGAATTTTTCTTCATTTTATGGTTTTCTAAGGCTATCAAACTAGAATAATGAAGGAGAAATAGTTATCTCCATTTATACGAAACAAAACGGGATTCCTTTGAAGTTTCCAAACTTCGAAAAAAGAATTTTTCTTTTCCATATTCTTTTGGCAGAATATGATTTTCTAAGGCTATCAAAGTAGCAAAATGAAAGAGAACCAGTTATCTCAAATAAGAACGGAAAAACAGCGATTCTAATGAAGTTTTCAACCTTCGAAATAAATGTTTTCAGTTCCCGATTCTTTCTTCATTTTATGGTTTTCTAAGGCTATCAAACTAGAATAATGAAGGAGAAATAGTCATCTCCATTTGAAACGCAATTAAACGGGATTCTTTTGAAGTTTCCAAACTTCGAAAATTTTTTTTTTTCCTTTTAGAGATTCTTTGCGCAGAATATGCTTTTCTAAGCTATCAAAGTAGAAAAATGAGAGAGTACCGGTTATCTAAAATAAGAACGGAAAAAAAGTGATTCTAATGAAGTTTCCAACCATCGAAATAAATCTTTCCTTTACGCGAATTCTTCTTCATTTTATTGTATTCTAAGGCTACCAAACTAGAATAATGAAGATGAAATAGTTTTCTCCATTTGAAACCCAAAAAAACGCGATACATTTGAAGATTCCAAAGTTCGGAAAAAACATTTTTTCTTTTCTAGATTCTTTCCGCATAATACGCTTTCTAAGGCTATCAAACTGGAAAAATGAAACACAACCAGTTATCTCAAATAAGAACGGAAAAAAAGTGATTCTAATGAAGTTTCGAACCATCGAAATAAATCTTTTCAATTCACGAATTTTTTTTATTTTATGCTTTAGAAGGCTCTCAATCTAGAATAATGAAGGAGAAATAGTTATCTCCATTTGAAACGGAAGAAAAAATGCGATTCTTTTGAAGTTTCCAAACTTCGAAAAAATTTTTTTTCTTTTCTAGATTCTTTCCGCATAATATGCTTTTCTAAGGCAATCAAAATGGAAAATGAAAGAGAACCAGTTATCTGAAATAAGATCGGAAAAATAGTGATTATAATGAAGTTTCCAACCATCGAAATAAATCTTTTCTATTTGAGAATCTTTCTTTATTTTATGCTTTTTAGAAGGCTATCAAACTAGAATAATGAAGGAGAATTAGTTATCTCCATTTGAAACGCAAGAAAAAATGCCATTCATTTGAAGTTTCCAAACTTCGAAAAAATTTTTTTTTCTTTTCGAGACTCTTTCCCCATAATATGCTTTTTAAGGCTAACAAAATAGAAAAATCAAAGAGAACCAGTTATCTCAAATAAGAACGCAAAAAAGGATTCTAATAAATTTCCAACCATCGACATAAATCCTTTCTTTTCGCGAATCTTTCTTCATTTTATGGTTTTCTAAGGCTATCAAACTAGAATGATGAAGGAGAAACGGTTATCTCCATTTGAAACGCAACAAAATTGGATTCCTTTGAAGTTTCCAAACTTGAAAAAAAATTTTATTTCTTTTCGAAATTATTTGCGCAGAATATGCTTTTCTAAGGCTATCAAAGTAGAAAAATGAAAGAGAACCAGTTATCTCAAATAAGAACGGAAAAACAGCGATTCTAATGAAGTTTCCAACCATCGAAATAAATGTTTTCTTTTCGCGAATCTTCCTTCATTTTATGGTATTCTAAAGCTATCAAACAAGAATAATGAAGCAGAAATAGTTATCTCCATTTGAAACGCAACAAAACTGGATTCCTTTGAAGTTTCCAAACTTCGAAAAAAATTTTTTTTCTTTTCTAGATTCTTTCCCCATAATATGCTTTTCTAAGGCTATCAAAGAAGAAAAATAAAAGAGAACCGGTTATGTCAAATAAAAACGGGAAAAAGTGATGCTAATGAAGTTTCCAACCATCGAAATAAATGTTTTCTTTTAGCGAATTTTTCTTTATTTTATGGTTTTCTAAGGCTATCAAACGAGAATAATGAAGGAAAAATAGTTATCTCCATTTGAAACGCAACAAAACGCGATGCCTTTGAAGTTTCCAAACTTCGAAAAAATTTTTTTTCTTTTTGTGATTCTTTTCGCAGAATATGCTTTTCTAAGGCTATCAAAGAAGAAAAATGAAAGAGAACCAGTTATCTCAAATAAGAACGGAAAAAAAGTGATTCTAATGAAATTTCCAACATCGAAATAAATCTATTCTATTCGCGAATCTTTCTTTATTTTATGCTTTAGAAGGCTATCAAAATAGAATATTGAAGGAGAAAATTTATCTCAATTTGAAACGCAAAAAAAAAAAAAAAAAAAAAAAAATACGATTCTTTTGAAGATTCTTACTTTGAAAAAATTTATTTTCTTGTCGAAATTCTTTCCGCATAATATGCTTTCCTAAGGCTATCAAACTATAGAAATGAAAGAGAACCAGTTATCTGAAATAAGAACGGAAAAAAAGTGATTCTAATGAAATTTCCAACATCGAAATAGATCTATTCTATTCGCGAATCTTTCTTTATTTTATGCTTTAGAAGGCTATCAAACTAGAATAATGAAGGAGCAATATTTATCTCCATTTGAAACGCATAAAAAAAAAAAAAAAAATGCGATTCTTTTGAAGTTTCCAACTTCGAAAAAAAATTTATTCTTGTCGAATTTCTTTCCGCATAATAAGCTTTCCTAAGGCTATCAAACCAGAGAAATGAATTAGAACCAGTTATCTCAAATAAGAACGGAAAAAAATAATTCTAATGAAGTTTCCAACCATCGAAATATATGTTTTCTTTTCGCGAATTTTTCTTCATTTTATGGTTTTCTAAGGCTATCAAACTAGAATAATGAAGGAGAAATAGTTATCTCCATTTATACGAAACAAAACGGGATTCCTTTGAAGTTTCCAAACTTCGAAAAAAGAATTTTTCTTTTCCATATTCTTTTGGCAGAATATGATTTTCTAAGGCTATCAAAGTAGCAAAATGAAAGAGAACCAGTTATCTCAAATAAGAACGGAAAAACAGCGATTCTAATGAAGTTTTCATCCTTCGAAATAAATGTTTTCAGTTCCCGATTCTTTCTTCATTTTATGGTTTTCTAAGGCTATCAAACTAGAATAATGAAGGAGAAATAGTCATCTCCATTTGAAACGCAATTAAACGGGATTCTTTTGAAGTTTCCAAACTTCGAAAATTTTTTTTTTTCCTTTTAGAGATTCTTTGCGCAGAATATGCTTTTCTAAGCTATCAAAGTAGAAAAATGAGAGAGTACCGGTTATCTAAAATAAGAACGGAAAAAAAGTGATTCTAATGAAGTTTCCAACCATCGAAATAAATCTTTCCTTTACGCGAATTCTTCTTCATTTTATTGTATTCTAAGGCTACCAAACTAGAATAATGAAGATGAAATAGTTTTCTCCATTTGAAACCCAAAAAAACGCGATACATTTGAAGATTCCAAAGTTCGGAAAAAACATTTTTTCTTTTCTAGATTCTTTCCGCATAATACGCTTTCTAAGGCTATCAAACTGGAAAAATGAAACACAACCAGTTATCTCAAATAAGAACGGAAAAAAAGTGATTCTAATGAAGTTTCGAACCATCGAAATAAATCTTTTCAATTCACGAATTTTTTTTATTTTATGCTTTAGAAGGCTCTCAATCTAGAATAATGAAGGAGAAATAGTTATCTCCATTTGAAACGGAAGAAAAAATGCGATTCTTTTGAAGTTTCCAAACTTCGAAAAAATTTTTTTTCTTTACTAGATTCTTTCCGCATAATATGCTTTTCTAAGGCAATCAAAATGGAAAATGAAAGAGAACCAGTTATCTGAAATAAGATCGGAAAAATAGTGATTATAATGAAGTTTCCAACCATCGAAATAAATCTTTTCTATTTGAGAATCTTTCTTTATTTTATGCTTTTTAGAAGGCTATCAAACTAGAATAATGAAGGAGAATTAGTTATCTCCATTTGAAACGCAAGAAAAAATGCCATTCATTTGAAGTTTCCAAACTTCGAAAAAATTTTTTTTTCTTTTCGAGACTCTTTCCCCATAATATGCTTTTTAAGGCTAACAAAATAGAAAAATCAAAGAGAACCAGTTATCTCAAATAAGAACGCAAAAAAGGATTCTAATAAATTTCCAACCATCGACATAAATCCTTTCTTTTCGCGAATCTTTCTTCATTTTATGGTTTTCTAAGGCTATCAAACTAGAATGATGAAGGAGAAACGGTTATCTCCATTTGAAACGCAACAAAATTGGATTCCTTTGAAGTTTCCAAACTTGAAAAAAAATTTTATTTCTTTTCGAAATTATTTGCGCAGAATATGCTTTTCTAAGGCTATCAAAGTAGAAAAATGAAAGAGAACCAGTTATCTCAAATAAGAACGGAAAAACAGCGATTCTAATGAAGTTTCCAACCATCGAAATAAATGTTTTCTTTTCGCGAATCTTCCTTCATTTTATGGTATTCTAAAGCTATCAAACAAGAATAATGAAGCAGAAATAGTTATCTCCATTTGAAACGCAACAAAACTGGATTCCTTTGAAGTTTCCAAACTTCGAAAAAAATTTTTTTTCTTTTCTAGATTCTTTCCCCATAATATGCTTTTCTAAGGCTATCAAAGAAGAAAAATAAAAGAGAACCGGTTATGTCAAATAAAAACGGGAAAAAGTGATGCTAATGAAGTTTCCAACCATCGAAATAAATGTTTTCTTTTAGCGAATTTTTCTTTATTTTATGGTTTTCTAAGGCTATCAAACGAGAATAATGAAGGAAAAATAGTTATCTCCATTTGAAACGCAACAAAACGCGATGCCTTTGAAGTTTCCAAACTTCGAAAAAATTTTTTTTCTTTTTGTGATTCTTTTCGCAGAATATGCTTTTCTAAGGCTATCAAAGAAGAAAAATGAAAGAGAACCAGTTATCTCAAATAAGAACGGAAAAAAAGTGATTCTAATGAAATTTCCAACATCGAAATAAATCTATTCTATTCGCGAATCTTTCTTTATTTTATGCTTTAGAAGGCTATCAAAATAGAATATTGAAGGAGAAAATTTATCTCAATTTGAAACGCAAAAAAAAAAAAAAAAAAAAAAAAATACGATTCTTTTGAAGATTCTTACTTTGAAAAAATTTATTTTCTTGTCGAAATTCTTTCCGCATAATATGCTTTCCTAAGGCTATCAAACTATAGAAATGAAAGAGAACCAGTTATCTGAAATAAGAACGGAAAAAAAGTGATTCTAATGAAATTTCCAACATCGAAATAGATCTATTCTATTCGCGAATCTTTCTTTATTTTATGCTTTAGAAGGCTATCAAACTAGAATAATGAAGGAGCAATATTTATCTCCATTTGAAACGCATAAAAAAAAAAAAAAAAAATGCGATTCTTTTGAAGTTTCCAACTTCGAAAAAAAATTTATTCTTGTCGAATTTCTTTCCGCATAATAAGCTTTCCTAAGGCTATCAAACCAGAGAAATGAATTAGGACCAGTTATCTCAAATAAGAACGGAAAAAATAATTCTAATGAAGTTTCCAACCATCGAAATATATGTTTTTTTTTCGCGAATTTTTCTTCATTTTATGGTTTTCTAAGGCTATCAAACTAGAATAATGAAGGAGAAATAGTCATCTCCATTTATACGAAACAAAACGGGATTCCTTTGAAGTTTCCAAACTTCGAAAAAAGAATTTTTCTTTTCCATATTCTTTTGGCAGAATATGCTTTTCTAAGGCTATCAAAGTAGCAAAATGAAAGAGAACCAGTTATCTCAAATAAGAACGGAAAAACAGCGATTCTAATGAAGTTTTCAACCTTCGAAATAAATGTTTTCAGTTCCCGATTCTTTCTTCATTTTATGGTTTTCTAAGGCTATCAAACTGGAATAATGAAGGAGAAATAGTCATCTCCATTTGAAACGCAATTAAACGGGATTCTTTTGAAGTTTCCAAACTTCGAAAAATTTTTTTTTTCCTTTTAGAGATTCTTTGCGCAGAATATGCTTTTCTAAGCTATCAAAGTAGAAAAATGAGAGAGTACCGGTTATCTAAAATAAGAACGGAAAAAAAGTGATTCTAATGAAGTTTCCAACCATCGAAATAAATCTTTCCTTTACGCGAATTCTTCTTCATTTTATTGTATTCTAAGGCTACCAAACTAGAATAATGAAGATGAAATAGTGTTCTCCATTTGAAACCCAAAAAAACGCGATACATTTGAAGATTCCAAAGTTCGGAAAAAACATTTTTTCTTTTCTAGATTCTTTCCGCATAATACGCTTTCTAAGGCTATCAAACTGGAAAAATGAAACACAACCAGTTATCTCAAATAAGAACGGAAAAAAAGTGATTCTAATGAAGTTTCGAACCATCGAAATAAATCTTTTCAATTCACGAATTTTTTTTGTTTTATGCTTTAGAAGGCTCTCAATCTAGAATAATGAAGGAGAAATAGTTATCTCCATTTGAAACGGAAGAAAAAATGCGATTCTTTTGAAGTTTCCAAACTTCGAAAAAATTTTTTTTCTTTACTAGATTCTTTCCGCATAATATGCTTTTCTAAGGCAATCAAAATGGAAAATTAAAGAGAACCAGTTATCTCAAATAAGATCGGAAAAATAGTGATTATAATGAAGTGTCCAACCATCGAAATAAATCTTTTCTATTTGAGAATCTTTCTTTATTTTATGCTTTTTAGAAGGCTATCAAACTAGAATAATGAAGGAGAATTAGTTATCTCGATTTGAAACGCAAGAAAAAATGCCATTCATTTGAAGTTTCCAAACTTCGAAAAAAATTTTTTTTCTTTTCGAGACTCTTTCCCCATAATATGCTTTTTAAGGCTAACAAAATAGAAAAATCAAAGAGAACCAGTTATCTCAAATAAGAACGCAAAAAAGGATTCTAATAAATTTCCAACCATCGACATAAATCCTTTCTTTTCGCGAATCTTTCTTCATTTTATGGTTTTCTAAGGCTATCAAACTAGAATGATGAAGGAGAAACGGTTATCTCCATTTGAAACGCAACAAAATTGGATTCCTTTGAAGTTTCCAAACTTGAAAAAAAATTTTATTTCTTTTCGAAATTATTTGCGCAGAATATGCTTTTCTAAGGCTATCAAAGTAGAAAAATGAAAGAGAACCAGTTATCTCAAATAAGAACGGAAAAACAGCGATTCTAATGAAGTTTCCAACCATCGAAATAAATGTTTTCTTTTCGCGAATCTTCCTTCATTTTATGGTATTCTAAAGCTATCAAACAAGAATAATGAAGCAGAAATAGTTATCTCCATTTGAAACGCAACAAAACTGGATTCCTTTGAAGTTTCCAAACTTCGAAAAAAATTTTTTTCTTTTCTAGATTCTTTCCCCATAATATGCTTTTCTAAGGCTATCAAAGAAGAAAAATAAAAGAGAACCGGTTATGTCAAATAAAAACGGGAAAAAGTGATGCTAATGAAGTTTCCAACCATCGAAATAAATGTTTTCTTTTAGCGAATTTTTCTTTATTTTATGGTTTTCTAAGGCTATCAAACGAGAATAATGAAGGAAAAATAGTTATCTCCATTTGAAACGCAACAAAACGCGATGTCTTTGAAGTTTCCAAACTTCCAAAAAATTTTTTTTCTTTTTGTGATTCTTTTCGCAGAATATGCTTTTCTAAGGCTATCAAAGAAGAAAAATGAAAGAGAACCAGTTATCTCAAATAAGAACGGAAAAAAAGTGATTCTAATGAAATTTCCAACATCGAAATAAATCTATTCTATTCGCGAATCTTTCTTTATTTTATGCTTTAGAAGGCTATCAAAATAGAATATTGAAGGAGAAAATTTATCTCAATTTGAAACGCAAAAAAAAAAAAAAAAAAAAAAAAAATACGATTCTTTTGAAGATTCTTACTTTGAAAAAATTTATTTTCTTGTCGAAATTCTTTCCGCATAATATGCTTTCCTAAGGCTATCAAACTATAGAAATGAAAGAGAACCAGTTATCTGAAATAAGAACGGAAAAAAAGTGATTCTAATGAAATTTCCAACATCGAAATAGATCTATTCTATTCGCGAATCTTTCTTTATTTTATGCTTTAGAAGGCTATCAAACTAGAATAATGAAGGAGCAATATTTATCTCCATTTGAAACGCATAAAAAAAAAAAAAAAAAATGCGATTCTTTTGAAGTTTCCAACTTCGAAAAAAAATTTATTCTTGTCGAATTTCTTTCCGCATAATAAGCTTTCCTAAGGCTATCAAACCAGAGAAATGAATTAGAACCAGTTATCTCAAATAAGAACGGAAAAAAATAATTCTAATGAAGTTTCCAACCATCGAAATATATGTTTTTTTTTCGCGAATTTTTCTTCATTTTATGGTTTTCTAAGGCTATCAAACTAGAATAATGAAGGAGAAATAGTCATCTCCATTTATACGAAACAAAACGGGATTCCTTTGAAGTTTCCAAACTTCGAAAAAAGAATTTTTCTTTTCCATATTCTTTTGGCAGAATATGCTTTTCTAAGGCTATCAAAGTAGCAAAATGAAAGAGAACCAGTTATCTCAAATAAGAACGGAAAAACAGCGATTCTAATGAAGTTTTCAACCTTCGAAATAAATGTTTTCAGTTCCCGATTCTTTCTTCATTTTATGGTTTTCTAAGGCTATCAAACTAGAATAATGAAGGAGAAATAGTCATCTCCATTTGAAACGCAATTAAACGGGATTCTTTTGAAGTTTCCAAACTTCGAAAATTTTTTTTTTTCCTTTTAGAGATTCTTTGCGCAGAATATGCTTTTCTAAGCTATCAAAGTAGAAAAATGAGAGAGTACCGGTTATCTAAAATAAGAACGGAAAAAAAGTGATTCTAATGAAGTTTCCAACCATCGAAATAAATCTTTCCTTTACGCGAATTCTTCTTCATTTTATTGTATTCTAAGGCTACCAAACTAGAATAATGAAGATGAAATAGTGTTCTCCATTTGAAACCCAAAAAAACGCGATACATTTGAAGATTCCAAAGTTCGGAAAAAACATTTTTTCTTTTCTAGATTCTTTCCGCATAATACGCTTTCTAAGGCTATCAAACTGGAAAAATGAAACACAACCAGTTATCTCAAATAAGAACGGAAAAAAAGTGATTCTAATGAAGTTTCGAACCATCGAAATAAATCTTTTCAATTCACGAATATTTTTTATTTTATGCTTTAGAAGGCTCTCAATCTAGAATAATGAAGGAGAAATAGTTATCTCCATTTGAAACGGAAGAAAAAATGCGATTCTTTTGAAGTTTCCAAACTTCGAAAAAATTTTTTTTCTTTACTAGATTCTTTCCGCATAATATGCTTTTCTAAGGCAATCAAAATGGAAAATGAAAGAGAACCAGTTATCTCAAATAAGATCGGAAAAATAGCGATTATAATGAAGTTTCCAACCATCGAAATAAATCTTTTCTATTTGAGAATGTTTCTTTATTTTATGCTTTTTAGAAGGCTATCAAACTAGAATAATGAAGGAGAATTAGTTATCTCCATTTGAAACGCAAGAAAAAATGCCATTCATTTGAAGTTTCCAAACTTCGAAAAAAATTTTTTTTCTTTTCGAGACTCTTTCCCCATAATATGCTTTTTAAGGCTAACAAAATAGAAAAATCAAAGAGAACCAGTTATCTCAAATAACAACGCAAAAAAGGATTCTAATAAATTTCCAACCATGGACATAAATCCTTTCTTTTCGCGAATCTTTCTTCATTTTATGGTTTTCTAAGGCTATCAAACTAGAATGATGAAGGAGAAACGGTTATCTCCATTTGAAACGCAACAAAATTGGATTCCTTTGAAGTTTCCAAACTTGAAAAAAAATTTTTTTTCTTTTCGAAATTATTTGCGCAGAATATGCTTTTCTAAGGCTATCAAAGTAGAAAAATGAAAGAGAACCAGTTATCTCAAATAAGAACGGAAAAACAGCGATTCTAATGAAGTTTCCAACCATCGAAATAAATGTTTTCTTTTCGCGAATCTTCCTTCATTTTATGGTATTCTAAAGCTATCAAACAAGAATAATGAACCAGAAATAGTTATCTCCTTTTGAAACTCAACAAAACTGGATTCCTTTGAAGTTTCCAAACTTCGAAAAAATTTTTGTTCTTTTCTAGATTATTTCCCCATAATATGCTTTTCTTAGGCTATAAAACTAGTAAAATGAAGGAGAACCATTTATCTCAAATAAGAACGGAAAAAAAGTGATTCTAATGAAGATTCCAGCCATCTAAATAAATCTTTTCTATTCGCGAATCTTTCTCCATTTTATGGTTTTCTAAGACTATCAAACTAGAATAATGAAGGAGAAATAGTTATCTCCATTTAAACGCATAAAAACGGGATTCCTTTGAAGTTACCAAACTTCGAAAAAAAATTTTTCTTTACTAGATTCTTTCCGCATAATATGCTTTTCTAAGGCTATCAAACTGGAAAATGAAAGCGAACCAGTGATCTCAAAAAAGAACGGAAAAAAAGTATTTCTAATGACGTTTCCAACCATTGGAATATATGGTTTCATTTCGCGAATCGTTCTTCATTTTATGGTTTTCTAAGGCTACCAAATTAGAATAATGAAGGAGAAACGCAACAACGCAACAAAACGCGATTCTTTGAAAGTTTCCAAACTTCGAAAAAAATTTTTTTTCTTTTCTAGATTCTTTCCGCATAATATGCTTCTCTAAGGCTATCAAACTGGAGAAATGAAAGGGAACCAGTTATCTCAACTAAGAACGGAAAAAAAGTGATTCTAATGAAATTTCCAACATCGAAATAAATTTTTCTATTCGCGAATCTTTCTTTATTTTATGGTTTAGAAGGCTATCAAACTAGAATAATGAAGGAGAAATATTTATCTCCATTTGAACCTCAAAAAAAAAAAAAAATGCGAATCTTTTGAAGTTTCCAAACTGCGAAAAAAATTTCAGTTTTCTTGTCGAGGTTTATGGTTTTCTAAGGCTATCAAACTAGAATAATGAAGGAGAAATAGTTATATCCATTTGAAACGCAACAAAACGGGATTCCTTTGAAGTTTCCAAACTTCGGATTAAATTTTTTTCTTTTCGAGATTCTTTGCGCAGGATATGCTTTTCTAAGGCTATCAAAGTGGAAAAATCAAAGAGAACCAGTTATCTCAAATAAGAACGGAAAAAAAGTGATTCTAATGAAGATTCCAACCATCGAAATAAATCTTTTCTATTCGCGAATCTTTCTTCATTTTATGGTTTTCTAAGGCTATCAAACTAGAATAATGAAGCAGAAACAGTTATCTCCATTTGAAACGCAACAAAACGCGATTCTTTTGAAGTTTCCAAACTTCGAAAAAAATGTTTTTCTTTTCTAGTTTATTTCCCCATAATATGCTTTTCTAAGGCTATCAAACTAATAAAATGAAGGAGAACCAGTTATCTCAAATAAGAACGGAAAAAAAGTGATTCTAATGAAGATTCCAACCATCAAAATAAATCTTTTCTATTCGCAAATCTTTCTCCATTTTATGGTTTTCTAAGGCTATCAAACTAAAATAATGAAGGAGAAGTAGTTATCTCCATTTGAAACGGAAGAAAAAATGCGATTCTTTTGAAGTTTCCAAACTTCGAAAAAACATTTTTTTCTTTTTGAGATTCCGCATAAAATGCTTTTGTAAGGCTATCAAACTAGAAAAATGAAAGAGAACCAGTTATCTCAAATAATAACGGAAAAAATAGTGATTCTAATGAAGTTTCCAACCATCGAAATAAATGTTTTTTTTCGCGAATCTTCCTTCATGTTATGGTATTCTAAAGCTATCAAACAAGAATAATGAAGCAGAAATAGTTATCTCCATTTGAAACGCAACAAAACGCGATGCCTTTGAAGTTTCCAAACTTCGAAAATTTTTTTTTCTTTTTGTGATTCTTTTCGCAGAATATGCTTTTCTAAGGCTATCAAAGAAGAAAAATGAATGAGAACCAGTTATCTCAAATAAGAACGGAAAAAAAGTGATTCTAATGAAATTTCCAACATCGAAATAAATCTATTCTATTCGCGAATCTTTCTTTATTTTATGCTTTAGAAGGCTATCAAAATAGAATATTGAAGGAGAAAATTTATCTCAATTTGAAACGCAAAAAAAAAAAAAAAAAAAAAAAAAATGCGATTCTTTTGAAGATTCTTACTTTGAAAAAATTTATTTTCTTGTCGAAATTCTTTCCGCATAATATGCTTTCCTAAGGCTATCAAACTAGAGAAATGAAAGAGAACCAGTTATCTCAAATAAGAACGGAAAAAAATAATTCTAATGAAGTTCCCAACCATCGAAATATATGTTTTCTTTTCGCGAATTTTTCTTCATTTTATGGTTTTCTAAGGCTATCAAACTAGAATAATGAAGGAGAAATAGTTATCTCCATTTATACGCAACAAAACGGGATTCCTTTGAAGTTTCCAAACTTCGAAAAAAAAATTTTTCTTTTCCATATTCTTTTGGCAGAATATGCTTTTCTAAGGCTATCAAAGTAGCAAAATGAAAGAGAACCAGTTATCTCAAATAAGAACGGGTAAATCAGCGATTCTAATGAAGTTTTCAACCTTCGAAATAAATGTTTTCAGTTCCCGATTCTTTCTTCATTTTATGGTTTTCTTAGGCTATCAAACTAGAATAATGAAGGAGAAATAGTCATCTCCATTTGAAACGCAACAAAACTGGATTCCTTTGAAGTATCCAAACTTCGAAAAAAATTTTTTTTCTTTTCTAGATTCTTTTCCCATAATATGCTTTTCTAAGGCTATCAAAGAAGAAAAATGAAAGAGAACCGGTTATCTCAAATAAGAACGGGAAATAGTGATTCTAATGAAGATTCCAACCATCGAAATAAATGTTTTCTCTTAGCGAATATGTCTTCATTTTATGGTTTTCTAAAGCTATCAAACAAGAATAATGAAGCAGAAATAGTTATCTCCATTTGAAACTGAAGAAAAAATGCGATTATTTTGAAGTTTCCAAACTTCGAAAAAAAAAATTTTTTCTTTTCGAGATTCTTTCCGCATAAAATGCTTTGGTAAAGGCTATCAAACTAGAAAAATGAAAGAGAACCAGTTATCTCAAATAATAACGGAAAAAAGTGATTCTAATGAAGTTTCCAACCATCCAAATAATTCTTTTCTATTCGCAAATCGTTCTCCATTATATGGTTTTCTAAGGCTATCAAACTAGAATAATGAAGGAGAAACAGTTATCTCCATTTGAAACGCAACAAAACGCGATTCTTTTGTAGTGTCCAAACTTCGAAAAAAAAATTTCTTTTCGAGATTCTTTCCTCATAATATGCTTTATTAAGGCTATCAAAGAAGAAAAATGAAAGAGAACTAGTTATCTCAAATAAGAACGGAAATACAGCGATTCTAATTAAGTTTCCAACCATCGAAATAAATGTTTTCCTTTCGCGAATCTTCCTTCATTTTATGGTATTCTAAAGCTATCAAACAAGAATAATGAAGCAGAAATAGTTATCTCAATTTGAAACGCAACAAAACTGGATTCCTTTGAAGTTTCCAAACTTCGAAAAAAATTTTTTTTCTTTTCTAGATTATTTACCCATAATATGCTCTTCTAAGGCTATAAAACTAGTAAAATGAAGGAGAACCATTTATCTCAAATAAGAACGGAAAAAAAGTGATTCTAATGAAGATTCCAACCATCGAAATAAATCTTTCTATTCGCAAATCTTTCTTCATTTTATGGTTTTCTAAGGCTATCAAACTAGAATAATGAAGGAGAAATAGTTATCTCCATTTGAAACGCAACAAAAAGCGATTCTTTTGATGTTTCCAAACTTCGAAATAATGTTTTTTTTTTTTGAGATTCTTTGCGCATAATATGCTTTTCTAAGGCCATCAAAGTAGAAAAATGAAAGAGAACCAGTTATGTTAAATAAGAACGCAAAAAAAGTGATTCTAATGAAGTTTCCAACCAACGAAATAAATGTTTTCTTTTCGCGAATCTTTCTTCATTTTATGGTTTTCTAAGTCTATCAAACTAGAATAATGAAGGAGAAATAGTTATCTCCATTTGTAACGCAACAAAACGCGATTCTTTTGAAGTTTCCAAATTTCGAAAAAAAATTTTTTTTCTTTTCGAGATTCTTTCCGCATAATATGCTTTTCTAAGGCTATCAAAAATGAAAAATGCAAGACAACCAGTTATCTCAAATAAGAACGGAAAAAAAGCGATTCTAATGAAGTTTCCAACCATCGAAATAAATGTTTTCTTTTCGCGAATCTTTCTTCATTTTATGGTTTTCTAAGGCTATCAAACTAGAATAATGAAGGAGAAACAGTTATCTCCATTTGAAACGCAACAAAACGCGATTCTTTTGAAGTTTCCAAACTTCGAAAAAAATATTTTTCTTTTCTAGTTTATTTCCCCATAATATGCTTTTCTAAGGCTATCAAACTAGTAAAATGAAGGAGAACCAGTTATCTCAAATAAGAACGGAAAAAAAGTGATTCTAATGAAGATTCCAACCATCGAAATAAATCTTTTCTATTCGCAAATCTTTCTCCATTTTATGGTTTTCTAAGGCTATCAAAGTAAAATAATGAAGGAGAAGTAGTTATCTCCATTTGAAACGGAAGAAAAAAATGCGATTCTTTTGAAGTTTCCAAACTTCGAAAAAAATGTTTTTCTTTTCTAGTTTATTTCCCCATAATATGCTTTTCTAAGGCTATCAAACTAGTAAAATGAAGGAGAACCAGTTATCTCAAATAAGAACGGAAAAAAAGTGATTCTAATGAAGATTCCAACCATCGAAATAAATCTTTTCTATTCGCAAATCTTTCTCCATTTTATGGTTTTCTAAGGCTATCAAACTAAAATAATGAAGGAGAAGTAGTTATCTCCATTTGAAACGGAAGAAAAAAATGCGATTCCTTTGAAGTTTCCAAACCTCGAAAAAAAATTTTTTTTCTTTTTGTGATTCTTTTCGCAGATTATGCTTTTCTAAGGCTATCAAAGTAGAAAAATGAAACAGTACCAGTTATCTAAAATAAGAACGGAAAAAAAGTGATTCTAATGAAGTTTCCAACCATCGAAATAAATCTTTTCTTTACGCGAATTCTTCTTCATTTTATTCTATTCTAAGGCTATCAAACTAGAATAATGAAGGTGAAATAGTTATCTCCATTTGAAACGCAACAAAACGCGATTCTTTTGAAGTTTCCAAACTTCGAAAAAAAATTTTTCTTTTCGAGATTCTTTCCGCATAATATGTTTTTCTAAGGCTATCAAAGAAGAAAAATGAAAGAGAACGAGTTATCTCAAATAAGAACGGAAAAACAGCGATTCTAATGAAGTTTCCAACCATCGAAATAAATGTTTTCTTTTCGCGAATCTTCCTTCATTTTATGGTATTCTAAAGCTATCAAACAAGAATAATGAACCAGAAATAGTTATCTCCTTTTGAAACTCAACAAAACTGGATTCCTTTGAAGTTTCCAAACTTCGAAAAAATTTTTGTTCTTTTCTAGATTATTTCCCCATAATATGCTTTTCTTAGGCTATAAAACTAGTAAAATGAAGGAGAACCATTTATCTCAAATAAGAACGGAAAAAAAGTGATTCTAATGAAGATTCCAGCCATCTAAATAAATCTTTTCTATTCGCGAATCTTTCTCCATTTTATGGTTTTCTAAGACTATCAAACTAGAATAATGAAGGAGAAATAGTTATCTCCATTTAAACGCATAAAAACGGGATTCCTTTGAAGTTACCAAACTTCGAAAAAAAATTTTTCTTTACTAGATTCTTTCCGCATAATATGCTTTTCTAAGGCTATCAAACTGGAAAATGAAAGCGAACCAGTGATCTCAAAAAAGAACGGAAAAAAAGTATTTCTAATGACGTTTCCAACCATTGGAATATATGGTTTCATTTCGCGAATCGTTCTTCATTTTATGGTTTTCTAAGGCTACCAAATTAGAATAATGAAGGAGAAACGCAACAACGCAACAAAACGCGATTCTTTGAAAGTTTCCAAACTTCGAAAAAAATTTTTTTTCTTTTCTAGATTCTTTCCGCATAATATGCTTCTCTAAGGCTATCAAACTGGAGAAATGAAAGGGAACCAGTTATCTCAACTAAGAACGGAAAAAAAGTGATTCTAATGAAATTTCCAACATCGAAATAAATTTTTCTATTCGCGAATCTTTCTTTATTTTATGGTTTAGAAGGCTATCAAACTAGAATAATGAAGGAGAAATATTTATCTCCATTTGAACGTCAAAAAAAAAAAAAAATGCGAATCTTTTGAAGTTTCCAAACTGCGAAAAAAATTTCAGTTTTCTTGTCGAGGTTTATGGTTTTCTAAGGCTATCAAACTAGAATAATGAAGGAGAAATAGTTATATCCATTTGAAACGCAACAAAACGGGATTCCTTTGAAGTTTCCAAACTTCGGATTAAATTTTTTTCTTTTCGAGATTCTTTGCGCAGGATATGCTTTTCTAAGGCTATCAAAGTGGAAAAATCAAAGAGAACCAGTTATCTCAAATAAGAACGGAAAAAAAGTGATTCTAATGAAGATTCCAACCATCGAAATAAATCTTTTCTATTCGCGAATCTTTCTTCATTTTATGGTTTTCTAAGGCTATCAAACTAGAATAATGAAGCAGAAACAGTTATCTCCATTTGAAACGCAACAAAACGCGATTCTTTTGAAGTTTCCAAACTTCGAAAAAAATGTTTTTCTTTTCTAGTTTATTTCCCCATAATATGCTTTTCTAAGGCTATCAAACTAATAAAATGAAGGAGAACCAGTTATCTCAAATAAGAACGGAAAAAAAGTGATTCTAATGAAGATTCCAACCATCAAAATAAATCTTTTCTATTCGCAAATCTTTCTCCATTTTATGGTTTTCTAAGGCTATCAAACTAAAATAATGAAGGAGAAGTAGTTATCTCCATTTGAAACGGAAGAAAAAATGCGATTCTTTTGAAGTTTCCAAACTTCGAAAAAACATTTTTTTCTTTTTGAGATTCCGCATAAAATGCTTTTGTAAGGCTATCAAACTAGAAAAATGAAAGAGAACCAGTTATCTCAAATAATAACGGAAAAAATAGTGATTCTAATGAAGTTTCCAACCATCGAAATAAATGTTTTTTTTCGCGAATCTTCCTTCATGTTATGGTATTCTAAAGCTATCAAACAAGAATAATGAAGCAGAAATAGTTATCTCCATTTGAAACGCAACAAAACGCGATGCCTTTGAAGTTTCCAAACTTCGAAAATTTTTTTTTCTTTTTGTGATTCTTTTCGCAGAATATGCTTTTCTAAGGCTATCAAAGAAGAAAAATGAATGAGAACCAGTTATCTCAAATAAGAACGGAAAAAAAGTGATTCTAATGAAATTTCCAACATCGAAATAAATCTATTCTATTCGCGAATCTTTCTTTATTTTATGCTTTAGAAGGCTATCAAAATAGAATATTGAAGGAGAAAATTTATCTCAATTTGAAACGCAAAAAAAAAAAAAAAAAAAAAAAAAATGCGATTCTTTTGAAGATTCTTACTTTGAAAAAATTTATTTTCTTGTCGAAATTCTTTCCGCATAATATGCTTTCCTAAGGCTATCAAACTAGAGAAATGAAAGAGAACCAGTTATCTCAAATAAGAACGGAAAAAAATAATTCTAATGAAGTTCCCAACCATCGAAATATATGTTTTCTTTTCGCGAATTTTTCTTCATTTTATGGTTTTCTAAGGCTATCAAACTAGAATAATGAAGGAGAAATAGTTATCTCCATTTATACGCAACAAAACGGGATTCCTTTGAAGTTTCCAAACTTCGAAAAAAAAATTTTTCTTTTCCATATTCTTTTGGCAGAATATGCTTTTCTAAGGCTATCAAAGTAGCAAAATGAAAGAGAACCAGTTATCTCAAATAAGAACGGGTAAATCAGCGATTCTAATGAAGTTTTCAACCTTCGAAATAAATGTTTTCAGTTCCCGATTCTTTCTTCATTTTATGGTTTTCTTAGGCTATCAAACTAGAATAATGAAGGAGAAATAGTCATCTCCATTTGAAACGCAACAAAACTGGATTCCTTTGAAGTATCCAAACTTCGAAAAAAATTTTTTTTCTTTTCTAGATTCTTTTCCCATAATATGCTTTTCTAAGGCTATCAAAGAAGAAAAATGAAAGAGAACCGGTTATCTCAAATAAGAACGGGAAATAGTGATTCTAATGAAGATTCCAACCATCGAAATAAATGTTTTCTCTTAGCGAATATGTCTTCATTTTATGGTTTTCTAAAGCTATCAAACAAGAATAATGAAGCAGAAATAGTTATCTCCATTTGAAACTGAAGAAAAAATGCGATTATTTTGAAGTTTCCAAACTTCGAAAAAAAAAATTTTTTCTTTTCGAGATTCTTTCCGCATAAAATGCTTTGGTAAAGGCTATCAAACTAGAAAAATGAAAGAGAACCAGTTATCTCAAATAATAACGGAAAAAAGTGATTCTAATGAAGTTTCCAACCATCCAAATAATTCTTTTCTATTCGCAAATCGTTCTCCATTATATGGTTTTCTAAGGCTATCAAACTAGAATAATGAAGGAGAAACAGTTATCTCCATTTGAAACGCAACAAAACGCGATTCTTTTGTAGTGTCCAAACTTCGAAAAAAAAATTTCTTTTCGAGATTCTTTCCTCATAATATGCTTTATTAAGGCTATCAAAGAAGAAAAATGAAAGAGAACTAGTTATCTCAAATAAGAACGGAAATACAGCGATTCTAATTAAGTTTCCAACCATCGAAATAAATGTTTTCCTTTCGCGAATCTTCCTTCATTTTATGGTATTCTAAAGCTATCAAACAAGAATAATGAAGCAGAAATAGTTATCTCAATTTGAAACGCAACAAAACTGGATTCCTTTGAAGTTTCCAAACTTCGAAAAAAATTTTTTTTCTTTTCTAGATTATTTACCCATAATATGCTCTTCTAAGGCTATAAAACTAGTAAAATGAAGGAGAACCATTTATCTCAAATAAGAACGGAAAAAAAGTGATTCTAATGAAGATTCCAACCATCGAAATAAATCTTTCTATTCGCAAATCTTTCTTCATTTTATGGTTTTCTAAGGCTATCAAACTAGAATAATGAAGGAGAAATAGTTATCTCCATTTGAAACGCAACAAAAAGCGATTCTTTTGATGTTTCCAAACTTCGAAATAATGTTTTTTTTTTTTGAGATTCTTTGCGCATAATATGCTTTTCTAAGGCCATCAAAGTAGAAAAATGAAAGAGAACCAGTTATGTTAAATAAGAACGCAAAAAAAGTGATTCTAATGAAGTTTCCAACCAACGAAATAAATGTTTTCTTTTCGCGAATCTTTCTTCATTTTATGGTTTTCTAAGTCTATCAAACTAGAATAATGAAGGAGAAATAGTAATCTCCATTTGTAACGCAACAAAACGCGATTCTTTTGAAGTTTCCAAATTTCGAAAAAAAATTTTTTTTCTTTTCGAGATTCTTTCCGCATAATATGCTTTTCTAAGGCTATCAAAAATGAAAAATGCAAGACAACCAGTTATCTCAAATAAGAACGGAAAAAAAGCGATTCTAATGAAGTTTCCAACCATCGAAATAAATGTTTTCTTTTCGCGAATCTTTCTTCATTTTATGGTTTTCTAAGGCTATCAAACTAGAATAATGAAGGAGAAACAGTTATCTCCATTTGAAACGCAACAAAACGCGATTCTTTTGAAGTTTCCAAACTTCGAAAAAAATATTTTTCTTTTCTAGTTTATTTCCCCATAATATGCTTTTCTAAGGCTATCAAACTAGTAAAATGAAGGAGAACCAGTTATCTCAAATAAGAACGGAAAAAAAGTGATTCTAATGAAGATTCCAACCATCGAAATAAATCTTTTCTATTCGCAAATCTTTCTCCATTTTATGGTTTTCTAAGGCTATCAAAGTAAAATAATGAAGGAGAAGTAGTTATCTCCATTTGAAACGGAAGAAAAAAATGCGATTCTTTTGAAGTTTCCAAACTTCGAAAAAAATGTTTTTCTTTTCTAGTTTATTTCCCCATAATATGCTTTTCTAAGGCTATCAAACTAGTAAAATGAAGGAGAACCAGTTATCTCAAATAAGAACGGAAAAAAAGTGATTCTAATGAAGATTCCAACCATCGAAATAAATCTTTTCTATTCGCAAATCTTTCTCCATTTTATGGTTTTCTAAGGCTATCAAACTAAAATAATGAAGGAGAAGTAGTTATCTCCATTTGAAACGGAAGAAAAAAATGCGATTCCTTTGAAGTTTCCAAACCTCGAAAAAAAATTTTTTTTCTTTATGTGATTCTTTTCGCAGATTATGCTTTTCTAAGGCTATCAAAGTAGAAAAATGAAACAGTACCAGTTATCTAAAATAAGAACGGAAAAAAAGTGATTCTAATGAAGTTTCCAACCATCGAAATAAATCTTTTCTTTACGCGAATTCTTCTTCATTTTATTCTATTCTAAGGCTATCAAACTAGAATAATGAAGGTGAAATAGTTATCTCCATTTGAAACGCAACAAAACGCGATTCTTTTGAAGTTTCCAAACTTCGAAAAAAAATTTTTCTTTTCGAGATTCTTTCCGCATAATATGTTTTTCTAAGGCTATCAAAGAAGAAAAATGAAAGAGAACGAGTTATCTCAAATAAGAACGGAAAAACAGCGATTCTAATGAAGTTTCCAACCATCGAAATAAATGTTTTCTTTTCGCGAATCTTCCTTCATTTTATGGTATTCTAAAGCTATCAAGCAAGAATAATGAAGCAGAAATAGTTATCTCCATTTGAAACGGAACAAAACTGGATTCCTTTGAAGTTTCCAAACTTCGAAAAAAAATTTTTTTCTTTTCTAGATTCTTTCCCCATAATATGCTTTTCTAAGGCTATCAAAGAAGAAAAATGAAAGAGAACCGGTTATCTCAAATAAGAACGCGAAAAAGTGATTCTAATGAAGTTTCCAACCATCGAAATAAATGTTTTCTCTTAGCGAATTTTTCTTCATTTCATGGTTTTCTAAGGGTATCAAACTAGAACAATGAAGGAGAAATAGTTATCTCCATTTGAAACGCAACAAAACGCGATGCCTTTGAAGTTTCCATACTTCGAAAAAATTTTTTTTCTTTTTGTGATTCTTTTCGCAGAATATGCTTTTCTAAGGCTATCAAAGAAGAAAAATGAAAGAGAACAGATATTTCAAATAAGAACGGAAAAAAAGTGATTCTAATAATATTTCCAATATGGAAATAAATCTATTCTATTCGCGAATCTTTCGTTATTTATGCTTTAGAAGGCTATCAAACTAGAATAATGAAGGAGAAATATTTATCCCCATTTGAAACCCAAAAAAAAAAAAAAAAAAAAAAAAAAAATGCGATTCTTTTGAAGTTTCCTAACTTGGAAAATAAATTTTTTCTTTCTGAGATTCTTTGCGCAGAATATGGTGTTCTAAGGATATCAAAGTAGAAAAATGAAAGAGAACCAGTTATCTGAAATAAGAACGGTAAAACAGCGATTCTAATGAAGTTTCCAACCTTCGAAATAAATGTTTTCCGTTCTCGATTCTTTCTTTATTTTATGGTTTTCTAAGGCTATCAAACTAGAATAATGAAGGAGAAATAGTTATCTCCATTTGAAACGCAACAAAACGGGTTTCCTATTTAGTTTCCAAACTTCGAAAAAAATTTTTTTTCTTTTCGAGTTTCTTTCCGCTTAATATGCATTTATAAGGCAATCAAAGAAGAAAAATTAAAGAGAACTAGTTATCTCAAATAAGAACGAAAAAAAAGTGATTCTAATGAAGTTTCCAACCACCGAAATAAATCTTATCTATTCGCGAATCTTGCTTCATTTTATGGTTTTCTAAGGCAATCAAACTAGAAAAATGAAGGAGAAATAGTTATCTCCATTTGAAAAGCAAAAAAAAAAAAAAAAAAAAAAAAAAAAACGCCATTTTTGAAGTTTCCAAACTTCGAAAATAAATTTTTTCTTTCGAGATGCTTTCCGCATAATATGCTTTTAAAGCTATCAAAGTACAAAAATGAAAGAGAACCAGTTATCTCAAATAAAACTGGAAAAAAAAATGATTCTAATGAAGTTTACAACCATCGAAATAAATGTTCTCATTTCGCTAATCTTTCTTCATTTTATGGCTTTCTAAGGCTATCAAACTAAAATAATGAAGGAGAAGTAGTTATCTCCATTTGAAACGCAACAATACGCGATTCCATTGAAGTTTCCAAACTTCGAAAAAATTTTTTTTCTTATTGTGATTCTTTTCGCAGAATATGCTTTTCTAAGGCTATCAATGAAGAAAAATGTAAGAGAACCAGTTATCTCAAATAAGAACGGAAAAAAAGTGATTATAATGAAATTTCCAACATCGAAATAAATCTTTTCTATTCGCGAATTTTTTTTCATTTTATGGTTTTCTAAGGCTATCAAACTAGAATAATGAAGGAGAAATAGTTATCTCCATTTAAACGCAACAAACGGGATTCCTTTGAAGTTTTCAAACTTCGAAAAAAAAATTTTTTCTTTACGTTATTCTTTGCGCAGAATATGCCTTTCTAAGGCTATCAAAGTAGCAAAATGAAAGAGAACCAGTTATCTCAAATAAGAACGGAAAACAGCGATTCTAATGAAGTTTCCAACCTTCAAAATAAATGTTTTCTGTTCACGAGTCTTTCTTCATTTTATGATTTTCTAAGGCTCTCAAACTAGAATAATGAAGATGAATTAGTTATCTCCATTTGAAACGCAATAAAACGCGATTCTTTTGAAGATTCCAAACTTCGAAAAAATTTTTTTCTTTACTAGATTCTTTCCGCATAATATGCTTTTCTAAGGCTATCAAACTGTAAAATGAAAGGGAACCAGTTATCTGAAATAAGAACGGAAAACAAATGATTCTAATGAAGTTTCCAACCATCGAAATATATGTTTTCTTTTCGCGAAATTTTCTTCATTTTATGGTTTTCTAAGGCTATCAAACTAGAATAATGAAGGAGAAATAGTTATCTGCGTTTGAAACGCAACAAAAGGCGATTCCTTTGAGGTTTCCTAACTTGGAAAAAACTTTTTTTTTTTTTTTGGGTTTCATTGCGCAGAATATGCTGTTCTAAGGCTCTCAAAGTAGAAATATGAAAGAGAACCAGTTATCTCAAATAAGAACGGAAAAACAGCGATTCTAATGAAGTTTCGACCTTCATAATAAATGCTTCCAATTCGCGATTCTTTCTTCATTTTATGGTTTTCTAAGGCTATCAAACTAGAATAATGAAGGAGAAATAGTTATCTCCATTTGAAACGCAACAAAACGGGATTCCTTTGAAGTTTGCAAACCTCGGAGAACTTTTTTTTTTCTTTTAGAGATTCTTTGCGCAGAATATGCTTTTCTAAGGCTATCAAAGAAGAAAAATGAAAGAGTACTAGTTATCTAAAATAAGAATGGAGAAAAAGTGATTCTAATGAAGTTTCAAACCATTGGAATAAATGTTTTCATTTCGCGAATCGTTCTTTTTTTTTATGGTTTTCTAAGGCTATCAAATTAGAATAATAAAGGAGAAATAGTTATCTTCATTTGAAACGCAACAAAACGCGATTCTTTTGAAGTTTCCAAACTTCGAAAAAAATTTTTTTCTTTTCTAGATTCTTTGCGCATAATATGCTTCTCTAAGGCTATCAAACTGGAAAAATGAAAGGGAACCAGTTATCTCAACTAAGAACGGAAAAAAAGTGATTGTAATGAAATTTCCAACATCGAAATAAATATTTTCTATTCGCGAATCTTTCTTTATTTTATTATTTAGAATGCTATCAAGCTAGAATAATGAAGGAGAAATATTTATCTCCATTTGAACTAAAAAAAAAAAAAATTCGATTCCTTTGAAGTTTCCAAACTTCGAAATAATTTTCTTTTCTTGTCCAGATTTATGGTTTTCTAAGGCTATCAAACTAGAATAATGAAGGAGAAATACTTATATCAATTTGAAACGCAACAAAACGGGATTCCTTTGAAGTTTCCAAATTTCGGAATAAATTTTTTTCTTTTCGAGATTCTTTCCGCATAATATGCTTTTCTAAGGCTATGAAAGTAGAAAAATGAAAGAGAACCAGTTATCTCAAACAAGAACGGAAAAAAGTGATTCTAATGAAGTTTCCAACCAACGAAATAAATGTTTTCTTTTCGCGAATCTTTCTTCATTTTTTGGTTTTCTAAGGCTATCAAAATAGAATAATGAAGGAGAAATACTTATCTCCATTTGAAACGCAACAAATAGCGATACTTTTGAAGTTTCCAAACTTCGAAGTAATGTTTTTTTTTTTTTTTTTTTTTTTTTGAGATTCTTTGCGCATAATATGCTTTTCTAAGGCCATCAAAGTAGAAAAATGAAAGAGAACCAGTTATGTCAAATAAGAACGCAAAAAAAGTGATTCTAACGAAGTGTCCAACCAACGAAATAAATGTTTTCTTTTCGCGAATCTTTCTTCATTTTATGGTTTTCTAAGCCTATCAAACTAGAATAATGAAGGAGAAATAGTTATCTCCATTTGAAACGCAACAAAACGCGATTCTTTTGAAGTTTCCAAATTTGGAAAAAAATTTTTTTTTCTTTTCGAGATTCTTTCCGCATAATATGCTTTTCTAAGGCTATCAAAAATGAAAAATGCAAGAGAATCAGTTATCTCAAATAAGAACGGAAAAAAAGCGATTCTAATGAAGTTTCCAACCATCGAAATAAATGTTTTCTTTTCGCGAATCTTTCTTCATTTTATGGTTTTCTAAGGCTATCAAACTAGAATAATGAAGGAGAAATAGTTATCTCCATTTAAACGCAACAAACGGGATTCCTTTTAAGTTTTCAAACTTCGAAAAAAAAATTTTTCTTTTCGTTATTCTTTGCGCAGAATATGCTTTTCTAAGGCTATCAAAGAGGCAAAATGAAAGAGAACCAGTTATCTCAAATAAGAACGGAAAACAGCGATTCTAATGAAGTTTCCAACCTTCAAAATAAATGTTTTCTGTTCGCGAGTCTTTCTTCATTTTATGGTTTTCTAAGGCTATCAAACAAGAATAATGAACCAATAATAGTTATCTCCATTTGAAACGCAACAAAACTGGATTCCTTTGAAGTTTCCAAACTTCGAAAAAAAATTTTTCTTTACTAGATTCTTTCCGCATAATATGCTTTTCTAAGGCTATCAAACTGGAAAATGAAAGAGAACCAGTGATCTCAAAAAAGAACGGAAAAAAGTGATTCTAATGACGTTTCCAACCATTGGAATAAATGTTTTCATTTCGCGATTCGTTCTTCATTTTATGGTTTTCTAAGGCTATAAAATTAGAATAATGAAGGAGAAACGCAACAACGCAACAAAACGCGAAACTTTTGAAGTTTCCAAACTTCGAAAAAATTTTTTTTTCTTTTCTAGATTCTTTCCGCATAATATGCTTCTCTAAGGCTATCAAACTGGAAAAATGAAAGGGAACCAGTTATCTCAAATAAGAACGGAAAAAAGTAATTCTAATGAAGATTCCAACCATCGAAATAAATCTTTTCTATTCGCAAATCTTTCTCCATTTTGTGGTTTTCTAAGGCTATCAAACTAAAATAATGAAGGAGAAGTAGTTATCTCCATTTGAAACGGAAGAAAAAATGCGATTCTTTTGAAGTTTCCAAACTTGGCAAATTATTTTTTTTCTTTTCGAGATTCTTTCCGCATAAAATGCTTTTGTAAGGCTATCAAACTAGAAAAATGAAAGAGAACCAGTTATCTCAAATAATAACGGAAAAAATAGTGATTCTAATGAAGTTTCCAACCATCGAAATAAATCTTTCCTATTCGCAAATCTTTCTCCATTATATGGTATTCTAAAGCTATCAAACAAGAATAATGAAGCAGAAATAAATATCTCCATTTGAAACGCAACAAAACGCGATTATTTTGAAGATTCCAAACTTCGAAAAAAATTTTTCTTTTCGAGATTCTTTCCGCATAATATGCTTTTCTAAGGCTATCAAAGAAGAAAAATGAAAGAGAACCAGTTATCTCAAATAAGAACGGAAAAACCGCGATTCTAATTAAATTTCCAACCATCGAAATAAATGTTTTCTTTTCGCGAATCTTCCTTCATTTTATGGTATTCTAAAGCTATCAAACAAGAATAATGAAGCAGAAATAAATATCTCCATTTGAAACGCAACAAAACTGGATTCCTTTGAAGTTTCCAAACTTCGAAAAAAAATTTTTTTCTTTTCTAGATTATTTCCACATAATATGCTTTTCTAAGGCTATAAAATTAGTAAAATGAAGGAGAACCATTTATCTCAAATACGAACGGAAAAAAAGTGATTCTAATGAAGATTCCAACCATCGAAATAAATGTTTTCCTTTCGCGAATCTTTCTTCATTTTATGGTTTTCTAAGGCTATCAAACTAGAATAATGAAGGAGAAACAGTTATCTCCATTTGAAACGCAACAAAACGCGATTCTTTTGAAGTTTCCAAACTTCGAAAAAAATATTTTTCTTTTCTAGTTTATTTCCCCATAATATGCTTTTCTAAGGCTATCAAACTAGTAAAATGAAGGAGAACCAGTTATCTCAAATAAGAACGGAAAAAAAGTGATTCTAATGAAGATTCCAACCATCGAAATAAATCTTTTCTATTCGCAAATCTTTCTCCATTTTATGGTTTTCTAAGGCTATCAAAGTAAAATAATGAAGGAGAAGTAGTTATCTCCATTTGAAACGGAAGAAAAAAATGCGATTCTTTTGAAGTTTCCAAACTTCGAAAAAAATGTTTTTCTTTTCTAGTTTATTTCCCCATAATATGCTTTTCTAAGGCTATCAAACTAGTAAAATGAAGGAGAACCAGTTATCTCAAATAAGAACGGAAAAAAAGTGATTCTAATGAAGATTCCAACCATCGAAATAAATCTTTTCTATTCGCAAATCTTTCTCCATTTTATGGTTTTCTAAGGCTATCAAACTAAAATAATGAAGGAGAAGTAGTTATCTCCATTTGAAACGGAAGAAAAAAATGCGATTCCTTTGAAGTTTCCAAACCTCGAAAAAAAATTTTTTTTCTTTTTGTGATTCTTTTCGCAGATTATGCTTTTCTAAGGCTATCAAAGTAGAAAAATGAAACAGTACCAGTTATCTAAAATAAGAACGGAAAAAAAGTGATTCTAATGAAGTTTCCAACCATCGAAATAAATCTTTTCTTTACGCGAATTCTTCTTCCTTTTATTCTATTCTAAGGCTATCAAACTAGAATAATGAAGGTGAAATAGTTATCTCCATTTGAAACGCAACAAAACGCGATTCTTTTGAAGTTTCCAAACTTCGAAAAAAAATTTTTCTTTTCGAGATTCTTTCCGCATAATATGTTTTTCTAAGGCTATCAAAGAAGAAAAATGAAAGAGAACGAGTTATCTCAAATAAGAACGGAAAAACAGCGATTCTAATGAAGTTTCCAACCATCGAAATAAATGTTTTCTTTTCGCGAATCTTCCTTCATTTTATGGTATTCTAAAGCTATCAAGCAAGAATAATGAAGCAGAAATAGTTATCTCCATTTGAAACGGAACAAAACTGGATTCCTTTGAAGTTTCCAAACTTCGAAAAAAAATTTTTTTCTTTTCTAGATTCTTTCCCCATAATATGCTTTTCTAAGGCTATCAAAGAAGAAAAATGAAAGAGAACCGGTTATCTCAAATAAGAACGCGAAAAAGTGATTCTAATGAAGTTTCCAACCATCGAAATAAATGTTTTCTCTTAGCGAATTTTTCTTCATTTCATGGTTTTCTAAGGGTATCAAACTAGAACAATGAAGGAGAAATAGTTATCTCCATTTGAAACGCAACAAAACGCGATGCCTTTGAAGTTTCCATACTTCGAAAAAATTTTTTTTCTTTTTGTGATTCTTTTCGCAGAATATGCTTTTCTAAGGCTATCAAAGAAGAAAAATGAAAGAGAACAGATATTTCAAATAAGAACGGAAAAAAAGTGATTCTAATAATATTTCCAATATGGAAATAAATCTATTCTATTCGCGAATCTTTCTTTATTTATGCTTTAGAAGGCTATCAAACTAGAATAATGAAGGAGAAATATTTATCCCCATTTGAAACCAAAAAAAAAAAAAAAAAAAAAAAAAAAAATGCGATTCTTTTGAAGTTTCCTAACTTGGAAAATAAATTTTTTCTTTCTGAGATTCTTTGCGCAGAATATGGTGTTCTAAGGATATCAAAGTAGAAAAATGAAAGAGAACCAGTTATCTGAAATAAGAACGGTAAAACAGCGATTCTAATGAAGTTTCCAACCTTCGAAATAAATGTTTTCCGTTCTCGATTCTTTCTTTATTTTATGGTTTTCTAAGGCTATCAAACTAGAATAATGAAGGAGAAATAGTTATCTCCATTTGAAACGCAACAAAACGGGTTTCCTATTTAGTTTCCAAACTTCGAAAAAAATTTTTTTTCTTTTCGAGTTTCTTTCCGCTTAATATGCATTTCTAAGGCAATCAAAGAAGAAAAATTAAAGAGAACTAGTTATCTCAAATAAGAACGAAAAAAAAGTGATTCTAATGAAGTTTCCAACCACCGAAATAAATCTTATCTATTCGCGAATCTTGCTTCATTTTATGGTTTTCTAAGGCAATCAAACTAGAAAAATGAAGGAGAAATAGTTATCTCCATTTGAAAAGCAAAAAAAAAAAAAAAAAAAAAAAACGCCATTTTTGAAGTTTCCAAACTTCGAAAATAATTTTTTTCTTTCGAGATGCTTTCCGCATAATATGCTTTTAAAGCTATCAAAGTACAAAAATGAAAGAGAACCAGTTATCTCAAATAAAACTGGAAAAAAAAAATGATTCTAATGAAGTTTACAACCATCGAAATAAATGTTCTCATTTCGCTAATCTTTCTTCATTTTATGGCTTTCTAAAGCTGTCAAACTAAAATAATGAAGGAGAAGTAGTTATCTCCATTTGAAACGCAACAATACGCGATTCCATTGAAGTTTCCAAACTTCGAAAAAATTTTTTTTCTTATTGTGATTCTTTTCGCAGAATATGCTTTTCTAAGGCTATCAATGAAGAAAAATGTAAGAGAACCAGTTATCTCAAATAAGAACGGAAAAAAAGTGATTATAATGAAATTTCCAACATCGAAATAAATCTTTTCTATTCGCGAATTTTTTTTCATTTTATGGTTTTCTAAGGCTATCAAACTAGAATAATGAAGGAGAAATAGTTATCTCCATTTAAACGCAACAAACGGGATTCCTTTGAAGTTTTCAAACTTCGAAAAAAAAAATTTTTCTTTACGTTATTCTTTGCGCAGAATATGCCTTTCTAAGGCTATCAAAGTAGCAAAATGAAAGAGAACCAGTTATCTCAAATAAGAACGGAAAACAGCGATTCTAATGAAGTTTCCAACCTTCAAAATAAATGTTTTCTGTTCACGAGTCTTTCTTCATTTTATGATTTTCTAAGGCTCTCAAACTAGAATAATGAAGATGAATTAGTTATCTCCATTTGAAACGCAATAAAACGCGATTCTTTTGAAGATTCCAAACTTCGAAAAAATTTTTTTCTTTACTAGATTCTTTCCGCATAATATGCTTTTCTAAGGCTATCAAACTGTAAAATGAAAGGGAACCAGTTATCTGAAATAAGAACGGAAAACAAATGATTCTAATGATGTTTCCAACCATCGAAATATATGTTTTCTTTTCGCGAATTTTTCTTCATTTTATGGTTTTCTAAGGCTATCAATCTAGAATAATGAAGGAGAAATAGTTATCTGCGTTTGAAACGCAACAAAAGGCGATTCCTTTGAGGTTTCCTAACTTGGAAAAAACTTTTTTTTTTTTTTTGGGATTCATTGCGCAGAATATGCTGTTCTAAGGCTCTCAAAGTAGAAATATGAAAGAGAACCAGTTATCTCAAATAAGAACGGAAAAACAGCGATTCTAATGAAGTTTCGACCTTCATAATAAATGCTTCCAATTCGCGATTCTTTCTTCATTTTATGGTTTTCTAAGGCTATCAAACTAGAATAATGAAGGAGAAATAGTTATCTCCATTTGAAACGCAACAAAACGGGATTCCTTTGAAGTTTGCAAACCTCGGAGAACTTTTTTTTTTCTTTTAGAGATTCTTTGCGCAGAATATGCTTTTCTAAGGCTATCAAAGAAGAAAAATGAAAGAGTACTAGTTATCTAAAATAAGAATGGAGAAAAAGTGATTCTAATGAAGTTTACAACCATTGGAATAAATGTTTTCATTTCGCGAATCGTTCTTTTTTTTATGGTTTTCTAAGGCTATCAAATTAGAATAATAAAGGAGAAATAGTTATCTTCATTTGAAACGCAACAAAACGCGATTCTTTTGAAGTTTCCAAACTTCGAAAAAAATTTTTTTCTTTTCTAGATTCTTTGCGCATAATATGCTTCTCTAAGGCTATCAAACTGGAAAAATGAAAGGGAACCAGTTATCTCAACTAAGAACGGAAAAAAAGTGATTGTAATGAAATTTCCAACATCGAAATAAATATTTTCTATTCGCGAATCTTTCTTTATTTTATTATTTAGAATGCTATCAAGCTAGAATAATGAAGGAGAAATATTTATCTCCATTTGAACTAAAAAAAAAAAAAAATGCGATTCCTTTGAAGTTTCCAAACTTCGAAATAATTTTCTTTTCTTGTCCAGATTTATGGTTTTCTAAGGCTATCAAACTAGAATAATGAAGGAGAAATACTTATATCAATTTGAAACGCAACAAAACGGGATTCCTTTGAAGTTTCCAAATTTCGGAATAAATTTTTTTCTTTTCGAGATTCTTTCCGCATAATATGCTTTTCTAAGGCTATGAAAGTAGAAAAATGAAAGAGAACCAGTTATCTCAAACAAGAACGGAAAAAAGTGATTCTAATGAAGTTTCCAACCAACGAAATAAATGTTTTCTTTTCGCGAATCTTTCTTCATTTTTTGGTTTTCTAAGGCTATCAAAATAGAATAATGAAGGAGAAATACTTATCTCCATTTGAAACGCAACAAAAAGCGATACTTTTGAAGTTTCCAAACTTCGAAGTAATGTTTTTTTTTTTTTTTTTTTTTTTGAGATTCTTTGCGCATAATATGCTTTTCTAAGGCCATCAAAGTAGAAAAATGAAAGAGAACCAGTTATGTCAAATAAGAACGCAAAAAAAGTGATTCTAACGAAGTGTCCAACCAACGAAATAAATGTTTTCTTTTCGCGAATCTTTCTTCATTTTATGGTTTTCTAAGCCTATCAAACTAGAATAATGAAGGAGAAATAGTTATCTCCATTTGAAACGCAACAAAACGCGATTCTTTTGAAGTTTCCAAATTTGGAAAAAAAATTTTTTTTCTTTTCGAGATTCTTTCCGCATAATATGCTTTTCTAAGGCTATCAAAAATGAAAAATGCAAGAGAATCAGTTATCTCAAATAAGAACGGAAAAAAAGCGATTCTAATGAAGTTTCCAACCATCGAAATAAATGTTTTCTTTTCGCGAATCTTTCTTCATTTTATGGTTTTCTAAGGCTATCAAACTAGAATAATGAAGGAGAAATAGTTATCTCCATTTAAACGCAACAAACGGGATTCCTTTTAAGTTTTCAAACTTCGAAAAAAAAATTTTTCTTTTCGTTATTCTTTGCGCAGAATATGCTTTTCTAAGGCTATCAAAGTAGCAAAATGAAAGAGAACCAGTTATCTCAAATAAGAACGGAAAACAGCGATTCTAATGAAGTTTCCAACCTTCAAAATAAATGTTTTCTGTTCGCGAGTCTTTCTTCATTTTATGGTTTTCTAAGGCTATCAAACAAGAATAATGAACCAATAATAGTTATCTCCATTTGAAACGCAACAAAACTGGATTCCTTTGAAGTTTCCAAACTTCGAAAAAAAATTTTTCTTTACTAGATTCTTTCCGCATAATATGCTTTTCTAAGGCTATCAAACTGGAAAATGAAAGAGAACCAGTGATCTCAAAAAAGAACGGAAAAAAGTGATTCTAATGACGTTTCCAACCATTGGAATAAATGTTTTCATTTCGCGATTCGTTCTTCATTTTATGGTTTTCTAAGGCTATAAAATTAGAATAATGAAGGAGAAACGCAACAACGCAACAAAACGCGAAACTTTTGAAGTTTCCAAACTTCGAAAAAATTTTTTTTTCTTTTCTAGATTCTTTCCGCATAATATGCTTCTCTAAGGCTATCAAACTGGAAAAATGAAAGGGAACCAGTTATCTCAAATAAGAACGGAAAAAAGTAATTCTAATGAAGATTCCAACCATCGAAATAAATCTTTTCTATTCGCAAATCTTTCTCCATTTTGTGGTTTTCTAAGGCTATCAAACTAAAATAATGAAGGAGAAGTAGTTATCTCCATTTGAAACGGAAGAAAAAATGCGATTCTTTTGAAGTTTCCAAACTTGGCAAATTATTTTTTTTCTTTTCGAGATTCTTTCCGCATAAAATGCTTTTGTAAGGCTATCAAACTAGAAAAATGAAAGAGAACCAGTTATCTCAAATAATAACGGAAAAAATAGTGATTCTAATGAAGTTTCCAACCATCGAAATAAATCTTTCCTATTCGCAAATCTTTCTCCATTATATGGTATTCTAAAGCTATCAAACAAGAATAATGAAGCAGAAATAAATATCTCCATTTGAAACGCAACAAAACGCGATTATTTTGAAGATTCCAAACTTCGAAAAAAATTTTTCTTTTCGAGATTCTTTCCGCATAATATGCTTTTCTAAGGCTATCAAAGAAGAAAAATGAAAGAGAACCAGTTATCTCAAATAAGAATGGAAAAACCGCGATTCTAATTAAATTTCCAACCATCGAAATAAATGTTTTCTTTTCGCGAATCTTCCTTCATTTTATGGTATTCTAAAGCTATCAAACAAGAATAATGAAGCAGAAATAAATATCTCCATTTGAAACGCAACAAAACTGGATTCCTTTGAAGTTTCCAAACTTCGAAAAAAAATTTTTTTCTTTTCTAGATTATTTCCACATAATATGCTTTTCTAAGGCTATAAAATTAGTAAAATGAAGGAGAACCATTTATCTCAAATACGAACGGAAAAAAAGTGATTCTAATGAAGATTCCAACCATCGAAATAAATCTTTTCTATTTGCGAATCTTTCTTCTTTTTATGGTTTTCTAAGGCTATCAAACTAGAATAATGAAGGAGAAATAGTTATCTCCATTTGAAACGCAACAAAAAGCGATTCTTTTGAAGTTTCCAAATTTCGAAATACTGTGTTTTTTTTCTTGAGATTCTTTGGGCATAATATGCTTTTCTAAGGCCATCAAAGTAGAAAAATGAAAGAGAACCAGTTATGTCAAATAAGAACGCAAAAAAAGTGATTCTAATGAAATTTCCAACATCGAAATAGATCTATTCTATTCGCGAATCTTTCTTTATTTTATGATTTAGAAGGCTATCAAACTAGAATAATGAAGGAGAAATATTTATCTCCATTTGTAACGCAAAAAAAAAAAAAAAAAAAACAAATGCGATTCCTTTGAAGTTTCCAACTTCGAAAAAAAAATTTTTCTTCTCGAATTTCTTTCCGCATAATATGCTTTCCTAAGGCTATCAAACTAGAGAAATGAAAGAGAACCAGTTATCTCAAATAAGAACGGAAAAAAATAATTCTAATTAAATTTCCAACCATCGAAATAAATGTTTTCTTTTCGCGAATCTTCCTTCATTTTATGGTATTCTATAGCTATCAAACTAGAATAATGAAGGAGAAATAGTTATCTCCATTTGAAACGCAACAAAACGCGATTCCTTTGAAGTTTGCTAACTTCGAAAAAAAATTTTTTCTTTTTGAGATTCTTTGCGCAGAATATGATGTTCTAAGGCTATCAAAAATGAAAAATGCAAGAGAACCAGTTATCTCAAATAAGAACGGAAAAAAAGCGATTCTAATGTAGTTTCCAACCATCGAAATAAATGTTTTCTTTTCGCGAATCTTTCTTCATTTTATGGTTTTCTAAGGCTATCAAACTAGAATAATGAAGGAGATACAGTTATCTCCATTTGAAACGCAACAAAACGCGATTCTTTTGAAGTTTCCAAACTTCGAAAAAAATGTTTTTCTTTTCTAGTTTATTTCTCCATAATATGCTTTTCTAAGGCTATCAAACTAGTAAAATGAAGGAGAACCAGTTATCTCAAATAAGAACGGAAAAAAAGTGATTCTAATGAAGATTCCAACCATCGAAATAAATCTTTTCTATTCGCAAATCTTTCTCCATTTTATGGTTTTCTAAGGCTATCAAACTAAAATAATGAAGAAGTAGTTATCTCCATTTGAAACGGAAGAAAAAATGCGATTCTTTTGAAGTTTCCAAACTACAAAAAAAATGTTTTTCTTTTCAAGATTCTTTCCGCATAAAATGCTTTTGTAATGCTATCAAACTAGAGAAATAAAAGAGAAATAGTTATCTCCGTTTGAAACGCAACAAAACGCGATTACTTTGAAGTTTCCTAACTTCGAAAAAAAATTTTTTCTTTTTGAGATTCTTTGCGCAGAATATGATGTTCTAAGGCTATCAAAGTAGAAAAATGAAAGAGAACCAGTTATCTCAAATAAGAAAGGAAAAACAGCGATTCTAATGAAGTTTCCAACCTTCGAAATGAATGTTTTCCGTTCGCGATTCTTTCTTCATTTTATGGTTTTCTAAGGCTATCAAACTAGAATAATGAAGGAGAAATAGTTATCTCCATTTGAAACGCAACAAAACGGGATTCCTTTGAAGTTTCCAAACCTCGAAAAAAATTTTTTTTTTCTTTTAGGCATTCTTTGCGCAGAATATGCTTTTCTAAGGCTATCAAAGTAGAAAAATGAAAGAGTACCAGTTATCTAAAATAAGAACGGATAAAAAGTGATTCTAATGAAGTTTCCAACCATCGAAATAAATCTTTTCTTTACGCGAATTCTTCTTCATTTTATTCTATTCTAAGGCTATCAAACTAGAATAATGAAGGAGAAATAGTTATCTCCATTTGAAACGCAACAAAACGCGATTCTTTTGAAGTTTCCAAACTTCGAAAAAAAAATTTTCTTTTCGAGATTCTTTCCGCATAATATGTTTTTCTAAGGCTATCAAAGAAGAAAAATGAAAGAGAACGAGTTATCTCAAATAAGAACGGAAAAACAGCGATTCTAATGAAGTTTCCAACCATCGAAATAAATGTTTTCTTTTCGCGAATCTTCCTTCATTTTATGGTATTCTAAAGCTATCAAGCAAGAATAATGAAGCAGAAATAGTTATCTCCATTTGAAACGGAACAAAATTGGATTCCTTTGAAGTTTCCAAACTTCGAAAAAAAATTTTTTTATTTCTAGATTCTTTCCCCATAATATGCTTTTCTAAGGCTATCAAAGAAGAAAAATGAAAGAGAACCGGTTATCTCAAATAAGAACGGGAAAAAGTGATTCTAATGAAGTTTCCAACCATCGAAATAAATGTTTTCTCTTAGCGAATTTTTCTTCATTTTATGGTTTTCTAAGGCTATCAAACTAGAACAATGAAGGAGAAACTGTTATCTCCATTTGAAACGCAACAAAACGCGATGACTTTGAAGTTTCCATACTTCGAAAAAATTTTTTTCTTTTTGTGATTCTTTTCGCAGAATATGCTTTTCTAAGGCTATCAAAGAAGAAAAATGAAAGAGAACAGGTATCTCAAATAAGAACGGAAAAAAAGTGATTCTAATGAAATTTCCAACATCGAAATAAATCTATTCTATTCGCGAATCTTTCTTTATTTTATGCTTTAGAAGGCTATCAAACTAGAATAATGAAAGAGAAATATTTATCCCCATTTGAAACGCAAAAAAAAAAAAAAAAAAAAAAAAATGCGATTCTTTTGAAGTTTCCTAACTTCGAAAATAAATTTTTTCTTTCTGAGATTCTTTGCGCAGAATATGGTGTTCTAAGGCTATCAAAGTAGAAAAATGAAAGAGAACCAGTTATCTGAAATAAGAACGGAAAAACAGCGATTCTAATGATGTTTCCAACCTTCGAAATAAATGTTTTCCGTTCTCGATTCTTTCTTCATTTTATGGTTTTCTAAGGCTATCAAACTAGAATAATGAAGGAGAAATAGTTATCTCCATTTGAAACGCAACAAAGCGGGATTCCTTTGAAGTTTCCAAACCTCGAAAAATTTTTTTTTTCTTTTAGGGATTCTTTGCGCAGAATATGCTTTTCTAAGGCTATCAAAAATGAAAAATGCAAGAGAACCAGTTATCTCAAATAAGAACGGAAAAAAAGCGATTCTAATGTAGTTTCCAACCATCGAAATAAATGTTTTCTTTTCGCGAATCTTTCTTCATTTTATGGTTTTCTAAGGCTATCAAACTAGAATAATGAAGGAGATACAGTTATCTCCATTTGAAACGCAACAAAACGCGATTCTTTTGAAGTTTCCAAACTTCGAAAAAAATGTTTTTCTTTTCTAGTTTATTTCTCCATAATATGCTTTTCTAAGGCTATCAAACTAGTAAAATGAAGGAGAACCAGTTATCTCAAATAAGAACGGAAAAAAAGTGATTCTAATGAAGAATCCAACCATCGAAATAAATCTTTTCTATTCGCAAATCTTTCTCCATTTTATGGTTTTCTAAGGCTATCAAACTAAAATAATGAAGAAGTAGTTATCTCCATTTGAAACGGAAGAAAAAATGCGATTCTTTTGAAGTTTCCAAACTACAAAAAAAATGTTTTTCTTTTCAAGATTCTTTCCGCATAAAATGCTTTTGTAATGCTATCAAACTAGAGAAATAAAAGAGAAATAGTTATCTCCGTTTGAAACGCAACAAAACGCGATTACTTTGAAGTTTCCTAACTTCGAAAAAAAATTTTTTCTTTTTGAGATTCTTTGCGCAGAATATGATGTTCTAAGGCTATCAAAGTAGAAAAATGAAAGAGAACCAGTTATCTCAAATAAGAAAGGAAAAACAGCGATTCTAATGAAGTTTCCAACCTTCGAAATGAATGTTTTCCGTTCGCGATTCTTTCTTCATTTTATGGTTTTCTAAGGCTATCAAACTAGAATAATGAAGGAGAAATAGTTATCTCCATTTGAAACGCAACAAAACGGGATTCCTTTGAAGTTTCCAAACCTCGAAAAAAATTTTTTTTTTCTTTTAGGCATTCTTTGCGCAGAATATGCTTTTCTAAGGCTATCAAAGTAGAAAAATGAAAGAGTACCAGTTATCTAAAATAAGAACGGATAAAAAGTGATTCTAATGAAGTTTCCAACCATCGAAATAAATCTTTTCTTTACGCGAATTCTTCTTCATTTTATTCTATTCTAAGGCTATCAAACTAGAATAATGAAGGAGAAATAGTTATCTCCATTTGAAACGCAACAAAACGCGATTCTTTTGAAGTTTCCAAACTTCGAAAAAAAATTTTTCTTTTCGAGATTCTTTCCGCATAATATGTTTTTCTAAGGCTATCAAAGAAGAAAAATGAAAGAGAACGAGTTATCTCAAATAAGAACGGAAAAACAGCGATTCTAATGAAGTTTCCAACCATCGAAATAAATGTTTTCTTTTCGCGAATCTTCCTTCATTTTATGGTATTCTAAAGCTATCAAGCAAGAATAATGAAGCAGAAATAGTTATCTCCATTTGAAACGGAACAAAATTGGATTCCTTTGAAGTTTCCAAACTTCGAAAAAAAATTTTTTTATTTCTAGATTCTTTCCCCATAATATGCTTTTCTAAGGCTATCAAAGAAGAAAAATGAAAGAGAACCGGTTATCTCAAATAAGAACGGGAAAAAGTGATTCTAATGAAGTTTCCAACCATCGAAATAAATGTTTTCTCTTAGCGAATTTTTCTTCATTTTATGGTTTTCTAAGGCTATCAAACTAGAACAATGAAGGAGAAATTGTTATCTCCATTTGAAACGCAACAAAACGCGATGACTTTGAAGTTTCCATACTTCGAAAAAATTTTTTTCTTTTTGTGATTCTTTTCGCAGAATATGCTTTTCTAAGGCTATCAAAGAAGAAAAATGAAAGAGAACAGGTATCTCAAATAAGAACGGAAAAAAAGTGATTCTAATGAAATTTCCAACATCGAAATAAATCTATTCTATTCGCGAATCTTTCTTTATTTTATGCTTTAGAAGGCTATCAAACTAGAATAATGAAAGAGAAATATTTATCCCCATTTGAAACGCAAAAAAAAAAAAAAAAAAAAAAAAAATGCGATTCTTTTGAAGTTTCCTAACTTCGAAAATAAATTTTTTCTTTCTGAGATTCTTTGCGCAGAATATGGTGTTCTAAGGCTATCAAAGTAGAAAAATGAAAGAGAACCAGTTATCTGAAATAAGAACGGAAAAACAGCGATTCTAATGATGTTTCCAACCTTCGAAATAAATGTTTTCCGTTCTCGATTCTTTCTTCATTTTATGGTTTTCTAAGGATATCAAACTAGAATAATGAAGGAGAAATAGTTATCTGCATTTGAAACGCAACAAAACGGGATTCTTTTGAAGCTTCGAAACTTCGAAAAAAATTTTTTTCTTTTCTAGTTTATTTCCCCATAATATGCTTTTCTAAGGCTATCAAACTAGTAAAATGAAGAAGAACCAGTTATCTCAAATAATAACGGAAAAAATAGTGATTCTAATGAAGTTTCCAACCATCGAAATAAATCTATTCTATTCGCAAATCTTTCTCCATTATATGGTTTTCTAAGGCTATCAAACAAGAATAATGAAGGAGAAATGGTTATCTGCATTTGAAACGCAACAAAACGCGATTCTTTTGAAGTTTCCAAACTTCGAAAAAAAAGTTTTCTTTTCGAGATTCTTTCCGCATAATATGCTTTTCTAAGGCTATCAAAGAAGAAAAATGAAAGAGAACCAGTTATCTCAAATAAGAGCGGAAAAAAGTGATTCTAATGAAATTTCCAACATCGAAATAAATCTTTTCTATTCGCGAATCTTTCTTAATTTATGGTTTAGAAGGCTATCAAACTAGAATAATGAAGGAGAAATATTTATCTCCATTTGAAACAAAAAAAAAAAAAAAAAAATTCGATTATTTTGAAGATTCGAACTTCGAAAAAAATTTTTTTCTTGTCGAAATTCTTTCCGCATAATATGCTTTCCTAAGGCTATCAAACTAGAGAAATGAAAGAGAAACAGTTATCTCTAATAAGAACGGAAAAAAAGTGATTCTAATGAAGATTCCAACCATGGAAATAAATTTTTTCTATTCGCAAATCTTTCTCCATTTTATGGTTTTCTAAGGCTATCAAACTAGAATAATGAAGGAGAAATAGTTATCTCCATTTAAACGCAAAAAAACGGGATTCCTTTGAATTTTCAAACTTCGAAAAAAAATTTCTCTTTTCGATATTCTTTGCGCAGAATATGCCATTCTAAGGCTATCAAAGTAGCAAAATGAAAGAGAACCAGTTATCTAAATTAAGAAAGGAAAACAGCGATTCTAATGAAGTTTCCAACCTTCGAAATAAATGTTTTCTGTTCGCGAGTCTTTCTTCATTTTATGGTTTTCTAAAGCGTTCAAACTAGAATAATGAAGATGAAATAGTTATCTCCATTTGAAACGCAACAAAACGCGATTCTTTTGAAGATTCCAAACTTCGAAAAAAATTTTTTTCTTTAGTAGATTCTTTCCGCATAATATGCTTTTCTAAGGCTATCAAGGTGGAAAATGAAAGAGAACCAGTTATCTCAATTAAGAACGGAAAAAAAATAATTCTACTGAAGTTTCAAACCATCGAAATATATGTTTTCTTTTCGCGAATTTTTCTTCATTTTATGGTTTTCTAAGGCTATCAAACTAGAATAATGAAGGAGAAATAGTTATCTCCATTTAAACGCAACAAACGGGATTCCTTTTAAGTTTTCAAACTTCGAAAAAAAAAAATTTTTCTTTTCGTTATTCTTTGCGCAGAATATGCTTTTCTAAGGCTATCAAAGTAGCAAAATGAAAGAGAACCAGTTATCTCAAATAAGAACGGAAAACAGCGATTCTAATGAAGTTTCCAACCTTCAAAATAAATGTTTTCTGTTCGCGAGTCTTTCTTCATTTTATGGTTTTCTAAGGCTATCAAACAAGAATAATGAACCAATAATAGTTATCTCCATTTGAAACGCAACAAAACTGGATTCCTTTGAAGTTTCCAAACTTCGAAAAAAAATTTTTCTTTACTAGATTCTTTCCGCATAATATGCTTTTCTAAGGCTATCAAACTGGAAAATGAAAGAGAACCAGTGATCTCAAAAAAGAACGGAAAAAAGTGATTCTAATGACGTTTCCAACCATTGGAATAAATGTTTTCTTTTCGCGATTCGTTCTTCATTTTATGGTTTTCTAAGGCTATAAAATTAGAATAATGAAGGAGAAACGCAACAACGCAACAAAACGCGAAACTTTTGAAGTTTCCAAACTTCGAAAAAATTTTTTTTTCTTTTCTAGATTCTTTCCGCATAATATGCTTCTCTAAGGCTATCAAACTGGAAAAATGAAAGGGAACCAGTTATCTCAACTAAGAACGGAAAAAAAAGTGATTCTATTGAAATTTCCAACATCGAAATAAATCTTTTCTATTCGCGAAATTTTCTTTATTTTATGGTTTAGAAGGCTATCAAACTAGAATAATGAAGGAGAAATATTTTTCTCCATTTGAACCGCAAAAAAAATGCGATTCATTTGAAGTTTCCAAACTTCGAAAAAAATTTTTTTTTCTTGTAGAGATTTATGGTTTTGTAAGGCTATCAAACTAAAATAATGAAGGAGAAATAGTTATATCCATTTGAAACGCAACAAAACGCGATTCTTTTGAAGTTTCCAAATATTGAAAAAAAATTTTTTCTTTTCTAGTTTATTTCCCCATAATATGCTTTTCTAAGGCTATCAAACTAGTAAAATGAAGGAGAACCAGTTATCTCAAATAAGAACGGAAAAAAGTAATTCTAATGAAGATTCCAACCATCGAAATAAATCTTTTCTATTCGCAAATCTTTCTCCATTTTGTGGTTTTCTAAGGCTATCAAACTAAAATAATGAAGGAGAAGTAGTTATCTCCATTTGAAACGGAAGAAAAAATGCGATTCTTTTGAAGTTTCTAAACTTGGCAAATTATTTTTTTTCTTTTCGAGATTCTTTCAGCATAAAATGCTCTTGTAAGGCTATCAAACTAGAAAAATGAAAGAGAACCAGTTATCTCAAATAATAACGGAAAAAATAGTGATTCTAATGAAGTTTCCAACCATCGAAATAAATCTTTTCTATTCGCAAATCTTTCTCCATTATATGGTATTCTAAAGCTATCAAACAAGAATAATGAAGCAGAAATAAATATCTCCATTTGAAACGCAACAAAACGCGATTATTTTGAAGATTCCAAACTTCGAAAAAAATTTTTCTTTTCGAGATTCTTTCCGCATAATATGCTTTTCTAAGGCTATCAAAGAAGAAAAATGAAAGAGAACCAGTTATCTCAAATAAGAACGGAAAAACCGCGATTCTAATTAAATTTCCAACCATCGAAATAAATGTTTTCTTTTCGCGAATCTTCCTTCACTTTATGGTATGCTAAAGCTATCAAACAAGAATAATGAAGCAGAAATAAATATCTCCATTTGAAACGCAACAAAACTGGATTCCTTTGAAGTTTCCAAACTTCGAAAAAAAATTTTTTTCTTTTCTAGATTATTTCCACATAATATGCTTTACTAAGGCTATAAAATTAGTAAAATGAAGGAGAACCATTTATCTCAAATACGAACGGAAAAAAAGTGATTCTAATGAAGATTCCAACCATCGAAATAAATCTTTTCTATTCGCGAATCTTTCTTCTTTTTATGGTTTTCTAAGGCTATCAAACTAGAATAATGAAGGAGAAATAGTTATCTCCATTTGAAACGCAACAAAAAGCGATTCTTTTGAAGTTTCCAAATTTCGAAATAATGTGTTTTTTTTTTTTGAGATTCTTTGGGCATAATATGCTTTTCTAAGGCCATCAAAGTAGAAAAATGAAAGAGAACCAGTTATGTCAAATAAGAACGCAAAAAAAGTGATTCTAATGAAATTTCCAACATCGAAATAGATCTATTCTATTCGCGAATCTTTCTTTATTTTATGCTTTAGAAGGCTATCAAACTAGAATAATGAAGGAGAAATATTTATCTCCATTTGTAACGCAAAAAAAAAAAAAAAAAAAAAACAAATGCGATTCCTTTGAAGTTTCCAACTTCGAAAAAAAAATTTTTCTTCTCGAATTTCTTTCCGCATAATATGCTTTCCTAAGGCTATCAAACTAGAGAAATGAAAGAGAACCAGTTATCTCAAATAAGAACGGAAAAAAATAATTCTAATTAAATTTCCAACCATCGAAATAAATGTTTTCTTTTCGCGAATCTTCCTTCATTTTATGGTATTCTAAAGCTATCAAACTAGAATAATGAAGGAGAAATAGTTATCTCCATTTGAAAGGCAACAAAACGCGATTATTTGGAAGATTCCAAACTTCGAAAAAAAATTTTTTTCTTTTCTATATTCTTTCCGCATAATATGCTTTCTAAGGCTATCAAACTGGAAAAATGAAAGACAACCAGTTATCTCAAAGAAGAACGGAAAAAAAGTGATTCTAATGAAGTTTCCAACCATCGAAATAAATCTTTTCAATTCGCGAATCTTTTTTTATTTTATGCTTTAGAAGGCTATCAATCTAGAATAATGAAGGAGAAATAGATATCTCCATTTGAAACTGAAGAAAAAATGCAATTCTTTTGAAGTTTCCAAACTTCGAAAAAAAAATTTTTTTCTTTTCGAGATTCTTTCCGCATAATATGCTTTTCTAAGGCTATCAAAAATGAAAAATGCAAGAGAACCAGTTATCTCAAATAAGAACGGAAAAAAAGCGATTCTAATGTAGTTTCCAACCATCGAAATAAATGTTTTCTTTTCGCGAATCTTTCTTTATTTTATGGTTTTCTAAGGCTATCAAACTAGAATAATGAAGGAGATACAGTTATCTCCATTTGAAACGCAAAAAAACGCGATTCTTTTGAAGTTTCCAAACTTCGAAAAAAATGTTTTTCTTTTCTAGTTTATTTCCCCATAATATGCTTTTCTAAGGCTATCAAACTAATAAAATGAAGGAGAACCAGTTATCTCAAATAAGAACGGAAAAAAAGTGATTCTAATGAAGATTCCAACCATCGAAATAAATCTTTTCTATTCGCAAATCTTTCTCCATTTTATGGTTTTCTAAGGCTATCAAACTAAAATAATGAAGAAGTAGTTATCTCCATTTGAAACGGAAGAAAAAATGCGATTCTTTTGAAGTTTCCAAACTACAAAAAAAATGTTTTTCTTTTCAAGATTCTTTCCGCATAAAATGCTTTTGTAATGCTATCAAACTAGAGAAATAAAAGAGAAATAGTTATCTCCGTTTGAAACGCAACAAAACGCGATTCCTTTGAAGTTTCCTAACTTCGAAAAAAAATTTTTTCTTTTTGAGATTCTTTGCGCAGAATATGATGTTCTAAGGCTATCAAAGTAGAAAAATGAAAGAGAACCAGTTATCTCAAATAAGAAAGGAAAAACAGCGATTCTAATGAAGTTTCCAACCTTCGAAATGAATGTTTTCCGTTCGCGATTCTTTCTTCATTTTATGGTTTTCTAAGGCTATCAAACTAGAATAATGAAGGAGAAATAGTTATCTCCATTTGAAACGCAACAAAACGGGATTCCTTTGAAGTTTCCAAACCTCGAAAAAAATTTTTTTTTTCTTTTAGGCATTCTTTGCGCAGAATATGCTTTTCTAAGGCTATCAAAGTAGAAAAATGAAAGAGTACCAGTTATCTAAAATAAGAACGGAAAAAAAGTGATTCTAATGATGTTTCCAACCATCGAAATAAATCTTTTCTTTACGCGAATTCTTCTTCATTTTATTCTATTCTAAGGCTATCAAACTAGAATAATGAAGGAGAAATAGTTATCTCCATTTGAAACGCAACAAAACGCGATTCTTTTGAAGTTTCCAAACTTCGAAAAAAAAATTTTCTTTTCGAGATTCTTTCCGCATAATATGTTTTTCTAAGGCTATCAAAGAAGAAAATTGAAAGAGAACGAGTTATCTGAAATAAGAACGGAAAAACAGCGATTCTAATGAAGTTTCCAACCATCGAAATAAATGTTTTCTTTTCGCGAATCTTCCTTCATTTTATGGTATTCTAAAGCTATCAAGCAAGAATAATGAAGCAGAAATAGTTATCTCCATTTGAAACGGAACAAAATTGGATTCCTTTGAAGTTTCCAAACTTCGAAAAAAAATTTTTTTATTTCTAGATTCTTTCCCCATAATATGCTTTTCTAAGGCTATCAAAGAAGAAAAATGAAAGAGAACCGGTTATCTCAAATAAGAACGGGAAAAAGTGATTCTAATGAAGTTTCCAACCATCGAAATAAATGTTTTCTCTTAGCGAATTTTTCTTCATTTTATGGTTTTCTAAGGCTATCAAACTAGAACAATGAAGGAGAAATTGTTATCTCCATTTGAAACGCAACAAAACGCGATGCCTTTGAAGTTTCCATACTTCGAAAAAATTTTTTTTCTTTTTGTGATTCTTTTCGCAGAATATGCTTTTCTAAGGCTATCAAAGAAGAAAAATGAAAGAGAACAGGTATCTCAAATAAGAACGGAAAAAAAGTGATTCTAATGAAATTTCCAACATCGAAATAAATCTATTCTATTCGCGAATCTTTCTTTATTTTATGCTTTAGAAGGCTATCAAACTAGAATAATGAAAGAGAAATATTTATCCCCATTTGAAACGCAAAAAAAAAAAAAAAAAAAAAAAAAATGCGATTCTTTTGAAGTTTCCTAACTTCGAAAAAAAATTTTTTCTTTCTGAGATTCTTTGCGCAGAATATGGTGTTCTAAGGCTATCAAAGTAGAAAAATGAAAGAGAACCAGTTATCTGAAATAAGAACGGAAAAACAGCGATTCTAATGATGTTTCCAACCTTCGAAATAAATGTTTTCCGTTCTCGATTCTTTCTTCATTTTATGGTTTTCTAAGGATATCAAACTAGAATAATGAAGGAGAAATAGTTATCTGCATTTGAAACGCAACAAAACGGGATTCTTTTGAAGCTTCGAAACTTCGAAAAAAATTTTTTTCTTTTCTAGTTTATTTCCCCATAATATGCTTTTCTAAGGCTATGAAACTAGTAAAATGAAGAAGAACCAGTTATCTCAAATAATAACGGAAAAAATAGTGATTCTAATGAAGTTTCCAACCATCGAAATAAATCTATTCTATTCGCAAATCTTTCTCCATTATATGGTTTTCTAAGGCTATCAAACAAGAATAATGAAGGAGAAATGGTTATCTGCATTTGAAACGCAACAAAACGCGATTCTTTTGAAGATTCCAAACTTCGAAAAAAAATTTGTTCTTTACTAGATTCTTTCCGCATAATATGCTTTTCTAAGGCTATCAAGCTGGAAAATGAAAGAGAACCAGTTATCTCAAATAAGAACGGAAAAAAAATAATTCTACTGAAGTTTCAAACCATCGAAATATATGTTTTCTTTTCGCGAATTTTTCTTCATTTTATGGTTTTCTAAGGCTATCAAACTAGAATAATGAAGGAGAAATAGTTATCTCCGTTTGAAACGCAACAAAACGCGATTCCTTTGAGGTTTCCTAACTTCGAAAAATTTTTTTTTCTTTTTGAAATTCTTTGCGCAGAATAGGCTCTTCTAAGGCTATTAAAGTAGAAAAATGAAAGAGAACCAGTTATCTCATATAAGAACGGAAAAACAGCCATTCTTAATGAAGTTTCCAACCTTCGAAATAAATGTTTTCAGTTCGCGAGACTTTCTTCATTTTGTGGTTTTCTAAGGCTATCAAACTAGAATATTGAAGGAAAAATAGTTATCTATATTTTTGAAACGCAACAAAACGGGATTCCTTTGAAGTTTCCAAACCTCGAAAAAATTTTTTTTTTCTTTTAGAGATTCTATGCGCAGAATATGCTTTTCTAAGGCTATCAAAGTAGAAAAATGAAAGAGTACCAGTTATCTGAAATAAGAACGGAAAAATAAGTGATTCTAATGAAGATTCCAACCATCGAAATAAATCTCTTCTATTCGCAAATCTTTGTCCATTTTATGGTTTTCTAAGGCTATCAAACTAGAATAATGAAGGAGAAATAGTTATCTCCATTTATACGCAACAAAACGGGATTCCTTTGAAGTTTGCAAACTTCGAAAAAAAAATTTTTCTTTTCCATATTCTTTGGGCAGAATATGCTTTTCTAAGGCTATCAAAGTAGCTAAATGAAAGAGAACCAGTTATCTCAAATAAGAACGGAAAAACAGCGATTCTAATTAAGTTTCCAGCCTTCGAAATAAATGTTTTCTGTTGGCGAGTCTTTCTTCATTTTAAGGTTTTCTAAGGCTATCAAACTAGAATAATGAAGATGAAATAGTTATCTCCATTTGAAACGCAAAAAAACGGGATTCTTTTGAAGATTCCAAACTTCGAAAAAAATTTTTTTCTTTACTAGATTCTTTCCGCATAATATGCTTTTCTAAGGCTATGAAACTGGAAAATGAAAGAGAAGCAGTTATCTCAAATAAGAACGGAAAAAAAGTGATTCTAATGAGGTTTCCAACTATCGAAATAAATCTTTTCTATTCGCAAATCTTTCTCCATTATATGGTTTTCTGAGGCTATCAAACAAGAATAATGAAGGAGAAATAGTTATCTCCATTTGAAACGCAACAAAACGCGATTCTTTTGAAGTTTCCAAACTTCGAAAAAAAATTTTCTTTTCGAGATTCTTTCCGCATAATATGCTTTTCTATGGCTATCAAAGAAGAAAAATGAAAGAGAACCAGTTATCTCAAATAAGATGGGAAAACAGCGATTCTAATGAAGTTTCCAACCATGGAAATAAATGTTTTCTTTTCGCGAATCTTCCTTCATTTTATGGTATTCTAAAGCTATCAAACAAGAATAATGAACCAGAAATAGTTATCTCCTTTTGAAACTCAACAAAACTGGATTCCTTTGAAGTTTCCAAACTTCGGAAAAAATTTTTGTTCTTTTCTAGATTATTTCCCCATAATATGCTTTTCTAAGGCTATAAAACTAGTAAAATGAAGGAGAACCATTTATCTCAAATAAGAACGGAAAAAAAGTGATTCTAATGAAGATTCCAGCCATCGAAATAAATCTTTTCTATTCGCGAATCTTTCTCCATTTTATGGTTTTCTAAGACTATCAAACTAGAATAATGAAGGAGAAATAGTTATCTCCATTTAAACGCAAAAAAAACGGGATTCCTTTGAAGTTACCAAACTTCGAAAAAAATTTTTTTTCTTTTCTAGTTTCTTTCCGCATAATATGCTTCTCTAAGGCTATCAAACTGGAAAAATGAAAGGGAACCAGTTATCTCAACTAAGAACGGAAAGAAAGTGATTCTAATGAAATTTCCAACATCGAAATAAATTTTTCTATTCGCGAATCTTTCTTTATTTTATGGTTTAGAAGGCTATCAAACTAGAATAATGAAGGAGAAATATTTATCTCCATTTGAACCTCAAAAAAAAAAAAAAAAAAAAATCGAAATCTTTTGAAGTTTCCAAACTGCGAAAAAAGTTTCATTTTTCTTGTCGAGGTTTATGGTTTTCTAATGCTATCAAACTAGAATAATGAAGGAGAAATAGTTATATCCATTTGAAACGCAACAAAAAGGGGTTCCTTTGAAGTTTCCAAACTTCGGATTAAATTTTTTTCTCTTCGAGATTCTTTGCGCAGGGTATGCTTTTCTAAGGCTATCAAAGTGGAAAAATCAAAGAGAACCAGTTATCTCAAATAAGAACGGAAAAAAAGTGATTCTAATGAAGATTCCAACCATCGAAATAAATCTTTTCTTTTCGCGAATATTTCTTCATTTTATGGTTTTCTAAGGATATCAAACTAGAATAATGAAGCAGAAACAGTTATCTCCATTTGAAACGCAACAAAACGCGATTCTTTTGAAGTTTCCAAACTTCGAAAAAAATGTTTTTCTTTTCTAGTTTATTTCCCCATAATATGCTTTTCTAAGGCTATCAAACTAGTAAAATGAAGGAGAACCAGTTATCTCAAATAAGAACGGAAAAAAAGTGATTCTAATGAAGATTCCAAACATCGAAATAAATCTTTTCTATTCGCAAATCTTTCTCCATTTTATGGTTTTCTAAGGCTATCAAACTAAATTAATGAAGGAGAAGAAGTTATCTCCATTTTAAACGGAAGAAAAAATGCGATTCTTTTGAAGTTTCCAAACTTCGAAAAAACATTTTTTTCTTTTTGAGATTCCGCATAAAATGCTTTTGTAAGGCTATCAAACTAGAAAAATGAAAGAGAACCAGTTATCTCAAATAATAACGGAAAAAATAGTGATTCTAATGAAGTTTCCAACCATCGAAATAAATGTTTTCTTTTCGCGAATCTTTCTTCATTTTATGGTATTCTAAGGCTATCAAAAAGAGTAATGAGGGAGAAATAGTTATCTCCATTTGAAACGCAACAAAACGCGATTATTTTGAAGTTTCCAAACTTCGAAAAAAATTTTTTTCTTTTGGAGATTCTTTGCGCAGAATAAGCTTTTCTAAGGCTATCAAAGTAGAAAAATGAAAGAGAACCAGTTATCTCAAATAAGAACGGGAAAAAAAATGATTCTAATGAAGTTTCCAACCATCGAAATAAATGTTTTTTTTCGCGAATCTTCCTTCATGTTATGGTATTCTAAAGCTATCAAACAAGAATAATGAAGCAGAAATAGTTATCTCCATTTGAAACGCAACAAAACTGAATTCCTTTGAAGTTTCCTAACTTCGAAAAATTTTTTTTTCTTTTCTAGATTCTTTCCCCATAATATGCTTTTCTAAGGCTATCAAACTAGTAAAATGAAGGAGAACCAGTTATCTCAAATAAGAACGGAAAAATAAGTGATTCTAATGAAGATCCCAACCATCGAAATAAATCTCTTCTATTCGCAAAACTTTCTCCATTTTATGGTTTTCTAAGGCTATGAAACTAGAATAATGAAGGAGAAATAGTTATCTCCATTTATACGCAACAAAACGGTATTCCTTTGAAGTTTCCAAACTTCGAAAAAATTTTTTTCTTTTCCATATTCTTTTGGCAGAATATGCTTTTCTAAGGCTATCAAAGTAGCAAAATGAAGGAGAACCAGTTATCTCAAATAAGAACGGAAAAACCGCGAATCTAATGAAGTTTTCAACGTTCGAAATAAATGTTTTCAGTTACAAAATATTTCTTCATTTTATGGTTTTCTAAGGCTATCAAACTAGAATAATGAAGGAGAAATAGTTATCTCCATTTGAAACGCAACTAAACGGGATTCCTTTGAAGTTTCCAAACTTCGAAAAAATTTTTTTTTACTTTTAGAGATTCTTTGCGCAGAATATGCTTTTCTAAGGCTATCAAAGTAGAAAAATGAAAGAGTACCAGTTATCTAAAATAAGAACGGAAAAAAAGTGATTCTAATGAAGTTTCCAACCATCGAAATAAATCTTCTCTGTACGCGAATTCTTCTTCATTTTATTGTATTCTAAGGCTACCAAACTAGAATAATGAAGATGAAATAGTTATCTCCATTTGAAACCCAAAAAAACGCGATACATTTGAAGATTCCAAACTTCGGAAAAAACATTTTTTCTTTTCTAGATTCTTTCCGCATAATACGCTTTCTAAGGCTATCAAACTGGAAAAATGAAACACAACCAGTTATCTCAAATAAGAACGGAAAAAAAGTGATTCTAATGAAGTTTCGAACCATCGAAATAAATCTTTTCAATTCGCGAATTTTTTTTATTTTATGCTTTAGAAGGCTATCAATCTAGAATAATGAAGGAGAAAGAGTTATCTCCATTTGAAACGGAAGAAAAAATGCGATTCTTTTGAAGTTTCCAAACTTCGAAAAAAAAAATTTCTTTTCGAGATTCTTTCCGCATAATATGCTTTTCTAAGGCTATCAAAGAAGAAAAATGAAAGAGAACGAGTTATCTCAAATAAGAACGTTAAAACAGCGATTCTAATGAAGTTTCCAACCATCGAAATAAATCTTTTCTTTTCGCGAATCTTCCTTCATTTTATGGTATTCTAAAGCTATCAAATTAGAATAATGAAGCAAAAATAGTTATCTCCATTTGAAACGCAACAAAACTGGATTCCTTTGAAGTTTCCAAACTTCGAAAAAAATTTTTTTTCTTTTCTAGATTCTTTCCCCATAATATGCTTTTCTAAGGCTATCAAAGAAGAAAAATAAAAGAGAACCGGTTACCTCAAATAAAAACGGGAAAAAGTGATGCTAATGAAGTTTCCAACCATCGAAATAAATGTTTTCTTTTAGCGAATTTTTCTTCATTTTATGGTTTTCTAAGGCTATCAAACGAGAATAATGAAGGAGAAATATTTATCTCCATTTGAAACGCATAAAAAAAAAAAAAAAAAAATGCGATTCTTTTGAGGTTTCCAACTTCGAAAAAAAATTTATTCTTGTCGAATTTCTTTCCGCATAATAAGATTTCCTAAGGCTATCAAACTAGAGAAATGAAATAGAACCAGTTATCTCAAATAAGAACGGAAAAAAATAATTCTAATGAAGTTTCCAACCATCGAAATATATGTTTTCTTTTGGCGAATTTTTCTTCATTTTATGGTTTTCTAAGGCTATCAAACTAGAATAATGAAGGAGAAATAGTTATCTCCATTTATACGCAACAAAACGGGATTCCTTTGAAGTTTCCAAACTTCGAAAAAAAAATTTTTCTTTTCCATATTCTTTTGGCTGAATATGCTTTTCTTAGGCTATCAAAGTAGCAAAATGAAAGAGAACCAGTTATCTCAAATAAGAACGCAAAAATAGTGATTCTAATGAAGTTTCCAACCACCGAAATAAATGTTTTCTTTTCGCGAATCTTTCTTCATTTTATGGTTTTCTAAGGCTATTAAACTAGAATAATGAAGGAGAAACAGTTATCTCCATTTGAAACGCAAGAAAACGCGATTCTTTTGAATTTTCCAAACTTCGAAAAAAATATTTTTTCTTTTAGAGATTCTTTGCGCACAATATGCTTTTCTAAGGCTATCAAAGTAGAAAAATGAAAGAGTACCAATTATCTCAAATAAGAACGGAAAAAAAGTGATTCAAATGAAGTCTCAACCCATCGAAATAAATGTTTTCTTTTCGCGAATCTTTCTTCATTTTATGGTTTTCTAAGCCTATCACACAAGAATAATGAAGGAGAAATAGTTATCTCCATTTGAAACGCAACAAAACGCGATTCTTTTGAAGTTTCCAAACTTCGAATAAAATTTTTTTCTTTTCGAGATTCTTTCCGCATAATATGCTTTTCTAAGGCTATCAAAGAAGAAAAATGAAAGAGAACCGTTTATCTCAAATAAGAACGGGAAAAAGTGATTCTAATAAAGTTTCCAACTTTCGAAATAAATGTTTCTTTTAGCGAATTTTCTTCATTTTATGGTTTTCTAAGGCTATCAAACTAGAATAATGTAGGAGAAATAGTTATCTCCATTCAAACGCTACAAAACGGGATTCCTTTGAAGTTTCCAAACTTCGAAGAAAATTTTTTTCTTTACTAGATTCTTTCCGCATAATATGCTTTTCTAAGGCTATCAAACTGGAAAATGAAAAAGAACCAGTTATCTGAAATAAGCACGGAAAAAAGTGATTCTAATGAAGTTTCCAACCATCGAAATAAATCTTTTCTATTCGCAAATGTTTCTTTATTTTATGCTTTTTAGAAGGCTGTCAAACTAGAATAATGAAGGAGAAATATTTATCTCGATTTGAAACGCAACAAAACGAGATTCTTTTGAAGTTTCCAAACTTCGAAAAAATTTTTTTTCTTTTCTAGAATTTTCAGCATAATATGCTTTTCTAAGGCTATCAAAGTGGAAAAATGAAAGAGAACCTGTTATCTGAAATAACGACGGAAAAAAAAAGTGATTCTAATGAAGTTTCCAACCATCGAAATAAATCTTTTCTTTACGCGAATTCTTCTTCATTTTATTCTATTCTAAGGCTACCAAACTAGAATAATGAAGGAGAAATAGTTATCTCCATTTGAAACGCAACAAAACGCGATTCTTTTGAAGTTTCCAAACTTCGAAAAAAAAATTTTCTTTTCGAGATTCTTTGCGCATAATATGTTTTTCTAAGGCTATCAAAGAAGAAAAATGAAAGAGAACGAGTTATCTCAAATAAGAACGGAAAAACAGCGATTCTAATGAAGTTTCCAACCATCGAAATAAATGTTTTCTTTTCGCGAATCTTCCTTCATTTTATGGTATTCTAAAGCTATCAAGCAAGAATAATGAAGCAGAAATAGTTATCTCCATTTGAAACGGAACAAAACTGCATTCCTTTGAAGTTTCCAAACTTCGAAAAAAAATTTTTTTCTTTTCTAGATTCTTTCCCCATAATATGCTTTTCTAAGGCTATCAAAGCAGAAAAATGAAAGAGAACCGGTTATCTCAAATAAGAACGGGAAAAAGTGATTCTAATGAAGTTTCCAACCATCGAAATAAATGTTTTCTTTTCGCGAATCTTTCTTCATGTTAAGGTTTTCTAAGGCTATCAAACTAGAATAATGAAGGAGAAATAGTTCTATCCATTTGAAACGCAACAATACGGGATTCCTTTGAAGTTTCCAAACTTCGGATTAAATTTTTTTCTTTTCGAGATTCTTTGCGCAGGATATGCTTTTCTAAGGCTATCAAAGTGGAAAAATCAAAGAGAACCAGTTAATTAAAATAAGAACGCAAAAAAAGTGATTCTAATGAAGTTTCCAACCATCGAAATAAATGTTTTCTTTTCGCGAATCTTTCTTCATTTTATGGTTTTCTAAGGCTATCAAACTAGAATAATGAAGGAGAAACAGTTATCTCCGTTTGAAACGCAACAAAACGCGATTCTTTTGAAGTTTCCAAACTTAGAAAAAAATTTTTTTATTTTCTAGTTTATTTCCCCATAATATGCTTTTCTAAGGCTATGAAACTAGTAAAATGAAGGAGAACCAGTTATCTCAAATAAGAACGGAAAAAAAGTGATTCTAATGAAGATTCCAACCATCGAAATAAATCTTTTCTATTCGCAAATCTTTCTCCATTTTATGTTTTTCTAAGGCTATCAAACTAAAATAATGTAGGAGAAGTCCATTTGAAACGGAAGAAAAAATGCGATTCTTTTGAAAATTCCAAACTTCGAAAAAAAATTATTTTCTTTTCGAGATTCTTTCCGCATAATATGCTTTCCTAAGGCTATCAAACTAGAGAAATGAAAGAGAACCAGTTATCTCAAATAAGAACGGAAAATAATAATTCTAATGAAGTTTCCAACCATCGAAATATATGTTTTATTTTCGCGAATTTTTCTTCATTTTATGGTTTTCTAAGGCTATCAAACTAAAATAATGAAGGAGAAATAGTTATCTCCGTTTGAAACGCAACAAAACGCGATTCCTTTGAAGTTTCCTAACTTCGAAAAAAAATTTTTTCTTTCTGAGATTCTTTGCGCAGAATATGGTGTTCTAAGGCTATCAAAGTAGAAAAATGAAAGAGAACCTGTTATCTGAAATAACGACGGAAAAAAAAAGTGATTCTAATGAAGTTTCCAACCATCGAAATAAATCTTTTCTTTACGCGAATTCTTCTTCATTTTATTCTATTCTAAGGCTACCAAACTAGAATAATGAAGGAGAAATAGTTATCTCCATTTGAAACGCAACAAAACGCGATTCTTTTGAAGTTTCCAAACTTCGAAAAAAAAATTTTCTTTTCGAGATTCTTTGCGCATAATATGTTTTTCTAAGGCTATCAAAGAAGAAAAATGAAAGTAAACGAGTTATCTCAAATAAGAACGGAAAAACAGCGATTCTAATGAAGTTTCCAACCATCGAAATAAATGTTTTCTTTTCGCGAATCTTCCTTCATTTTATGGTATTCTAAAGCTATCAAGCAAGAATAATGAAGCAGAAATAGTTATCTCCATTTGAAACGGAACAAAACTGCATTCCTTTGAAGTTTCCAAACTTCGAAAAAAAATTTTTTTCTTTTCTAGATTCTTTCCCCATAATATGCTTTTCTAAGGCTATCAAAGCAGAAAAATGAAAGAGAACCGGTTATCTCAAATAAGAACGGGAAAAAGTGATTCTAATGAAGTTTCCAACCATCGAAATAAATGTTTTCTTTTCGCGAATCTTTCTTCATGTTAAGGTTTTCTAAGGCTATCAAACTAGAATAATGAAGGAGAAATAGTTCTATCCATTTGAAACGCAACAATACGGGATTCCTTTGAAGTTTCCAAACTTCGGATTAAATTTTTTTCTTTTCGAGATTCTTTGCGCAGGATATGCTTTTCTAAGGCTATCAAAGTGGAAAAATCAAAGAGAACCAGTTAATTAAAATAAGAACGCAAAAAAAGTGATTCTAATGAAGTTTCCAACCATCGAAATAAATGTTTTCTTTTCGCGAATCTTTCTTCATTTTATGGTTTTCTAAGGCTATCAAACTAGAATAATGAAGGAGAAACAGTTATCTCCGTTTGAAACGCAACAAAACGCGATTCTTTTGAAGTTTCCAAACTTAGAAAAAAATTTTTTTATTTTCTAGTTTATTTCCCCATAATATGCTTTTCTAAGGCTATGAAACTAGTAAAATGAAGGAGAACCAGTTATCTCAAATAAGAACGGAAAAAAAGTGATTCTAATGAAGATTCCAACCATCGAAATAAATCTTTTCTATTCGCAAATCTTTCTCCATTTTATGTTTTTCTAAGGCTATCAAACTAAAATAATGTAGGAGAAGTCCATTTGAAACGGAAGAAAAAATGCGATTCTTTTGAAAATTCCAAACTTCGAAAAAAAATTATTTTCTTTTCGAGATTCTTTCCGCATAATATGCTTTCCTAAGGCTATCAAACTAGAGAAATGAAAGAGAACCAGTTATCTCAAATAAGAACGGAAAATAATAATTCTAATGAAGTTTCCAACCATCGAAATATATGTTTTATTTTCGCGAATTTTTCTTCATTTTATGGTTTTCTAAGGCTATCAAACTAAAATAATGAAGGAGAAATAGTTATCTCCGTTTGAAACGCAACAAAACGCGATTCCTTTGAAGTTTCCTAACTTCGAAAAAAAATTTTTTCTTTCTGAGATTCTTTGCGCAGAATATGGTGTTCTAAGGCTATCAAAGTAGAAAAATGAAAGAGAACCAGTTATCTGAAATAAGAACGGAAAAACAGCGATTCTAATGATGTTTCCAACCTTCGAAATAAATGTTTTCCGTTCTCGATTCTTTCTTCATTTTATGGTTTTCTAAGGATATCAAACTAGAATAATGAAGGAGAAATAGTTATCTGCATTTGAAACGCAACAAAACGGGATTCTTTTGAAGCTTCGAAACTTCGAAAAAAATTTTTTTCTTTTCTAGTTTATTTCCCCATAATATGCTTTTCTAAGGCTATGAAACTAGTAAAATGAAGAAGAACCAGTTTTCTCAAATAATAACGGAAAAAATAGTGATTCTAATGAAGTTTCCAACCATCGAAATAAATCTATTCTATTCGCAAATCTTTCTCCATTATATGGTTTTCTAAGGCTATCAAACAAGAATAATGAAGGAGAAATGGTTATCTGCATTTGAAACGCAACAAAACGCGATTCTTTTGAAGTTTCCAAACTTCGAAAAAAAAGTTTTCTTTTCGAGATTCTTTCCGCATAACATGCTTTTCTAAGGCTATCAAAGAAGAAAAATGAAAGAGAACCAGTTATCTCAAATAAGAACGGAAAAAAAGTGATTCTAATGAAATTTCCAACATCGAAATAAATATTTTCTATTCGCGAATCTTTCTTAATTTATGGTTTAGAAGGCTATCAAACTAGAATAATGAAGGAGAAATATTTATCTCCATTTGAAACAAAAAAAAAAAAAAAAAAAAAAAAAAATTCGATTATTTTGAAGATTCGAACTTCGAAAAAAATTTTTTTCTTGTCGAAATTCTTTCCGCATAATATGCTTTCCTAAGGCTATCAAACTAGAGAAATGAAAGAGAAACAGTTATCTCAAATAAGAACGGAAAAGAAGTGATTCTAATGAAGATTCCAACCATGGAAATAAATTTTTTCTATTCGCAAATCTTTCTCCATTTTATGGTTTTCTAAGTCTATCAAACTAGAATAATGAAGTAGAAATAGTTATCTCCATTTAAACGCAACAAAACGGGATTCCTTTGAAGTTTTCAAACTTCGAAAAAAAATTTCTCTTTTCGATATTCTTTGCGCAGAATATGCCATTCTAAGGCTATCAAAGTAGCAAAATGAAAGAGAACCAGTTATCTAAATTAAGAAAGGAAAACAGCGATTCTAATGAAGTTTCCATCCTTCGAAATAAATGTTTTCTGTTCGCGAGTCTTTCTTCATTTTATGGTTTTCTAAAGCGTTCAAACTAGAATAATGAAGATGAAATAGTTATCTCCATTTGAAACGCAACAAAACGCGATTCTTTTGAAGATTCCAAACTTCGAAAAAAAATTTGTTCTTTACTAGATTCTTTCCGCATAATATGCTTTTCTAAGGCTATCAAGCTGGAAAATGAAAGAGAACCAGTTATCTCAAATAAGAACGGAAAAAAAATAATTCTACTGAAGTTTCAAACCATCGAAATATATGTTTTCTTTTCGCGAATTTTTCTTCATTTTATGGTTTTCTAAGGCTATCAAACTAGAATAATGAAGGAGAAATAGTTATCTCCGTTTGAAACGCAACAAAACGCGATTCCTTTGAGGTTTCCTAACTTCGAAAAATTTTTTTTTCTTTTTGAAATTCTTTGCGCAGAATAGGCTCTTCTAAGGCTATTAAAGTAGAAAAATGAAAGAGAACCAGTTATCTCATATAAGAACGGAAAAACAGCCATTCTTAATGAAGTTTCCAACCTTCGAAATAAATGTTTTCAGTTCGCGAGACTTTCTTCATTTTGTGGTTTTCTAAGGCTATCAAACTAGAATATTGAAGGAGAAATAGTTATCTATATTTTTGAAACGCAACAAAACGGGATTCCTTTGAAGTTTCCAAACCTCGAAAAAAATTTTTTTTTCTTTTAGAGATTCTATGCGCAGAATATGCTTTTCTAAGGCTATCAAAGTAGAAAAATGAAAGAGTACCAGTTATCTGAAATAAGAACGGAAAAATAAGTGATTCTAATGAAGATTCCAACCATCGAAATAAATCTCTTCTATTCGCAAATCTTTGTCCATTGTATGGTTTTCTAAGGCTATCAAACTAGAATAATGAAGGAGAAATAGTTATCTCCATTTATACGCAACAAAACGGGATTCCTTTGAAGTTTGCAAACTTCGAAAAAAAAATTTTTCTTTTCCATATTCTTTGGGCAGAATATGCTTTTCTAAGGCTATCAAAGTAGCTAAATGAAAGAGAACCAGTTATCTCAAATAAGAACGGAAAAACAGCGATTCTAATTAAGTTTCCAACCTTCGAAATAAATGTTTTCTGTTGGCGAGTCTTTCTTCATTTTAAGGTTTTCTAAGGCTATCAAACTAGAATAATGAAGATGAAATAGTTATCTCCATTTGAAACGCAAAAAAAACGGGATTCTTTTGAAGATTCCAAACTTCGAAAAAAATTTTTTTCTTTACTAGATTCCTTTCGCATAATATGCTTTTCTAAGGCTATGAAACTGGAAAATGAAAGAGAAGCAGTTATCTCAAATAAGAACGGAAAAAAGTGATTCTAATTAGGTTTCCAACTATCGAAATAAATCTTTTCTATTCGCAAATCTTTCTCCATTATATGGTTTTCTGAGGCTATCAAACAAGAATAATGAAGGAGAAATAGTTATCTCCATTTGAAACGCAACAAAACGCGATTCTTTTGAAGTTTCCAAACTTCGAAAAAAATTTTCTTTTCGAGATTCTTTCCGCATAATATGCTTTTCTATGGCTATCAAAGAAGAAAAATGAAAGAGAACCAGTTATCTCAAATAAGATGGGAAAACAGCGATTCTAATGAAGTTTCCAACCATGGAAATAAATGTTTTCTTTTCGCGAATCTTCCTTCATTTTATGGTATTCTAAAGCTATCAAACAAGAATAATGAACCAGAAATAGTTATCTCCTTTTGAAATTCAACAAAACTGGATTCCTTTGAAGTTTCCAAACTTCGGAAAAAATTTTTGTTCTTTTCTAGATTATTTCCCCATAATATGCTTTTCTAAGGCTATAAAACTAGTAAAATGAAGGAGAACCATTTATCTCAAATAAGAACGGGAAAAAAGTGATTCTAATGAAGATTCCAGCCATCGAAATAAATCTTTTCTATTCGCGAATCTTTCTCCATTTTATGGTTTTCTAAGACTATCAAACTAGAATAATGAAGGAGAAATAGTTATCTCCATTTAAACGCAAAAAAAAAACGGGATTCCTTTGAAGTTACCAAACTTCGAAAAAAATTTTTTTTCTTTTCTAGTTTCTTTCCGCATAATATGCTTCTCTAAGGCTATCAAACTGGAAAAATGAAAGGGAACCAGTTATCTCAACTAAGAACGGAAAGAAAGTGATTATAATGAAATTTCCAACATCGAAATAAATTTTTCTATTCGCGAATCTTTCTTTATTTTATGGTTTAGAAGGCTATCAAACTAGAATAATGAAGGAGAAATATTTATCTCCATTTGAACCTCAAAAAAAAAAAAAAAAATCGAAATCTTTTGAAGTTTCCAAACTGCGAAAAAAGTTTCATTTTTCTTGTCGAGGTTTATGGTTTTCTAATGCTATCAAACTAGAATAATGAAGGAGAAATAGTTATATCCATTTGAAACGCAACAAAAAGGGGTTCCTTTGAAGTTTCCAAACTTCGGATTAAATTTTTTTCTCTTCGAGATTCTTTGCGCAGGGTATGCTTTTCTAAGGCTATCAAAGTGGAAAAATCAAAGAGAACCAGTTATCTCAAATAAGAACGGAAAAAAAGTGATTCTAATGAAGATTCCAACCATCGAAATAAATCTTTTCTATTCGCGAATATTTCTTCATTTTATGGTTTTCTAAGGCTATCAAACTAGAATAATGAAGCAGAAACAGTTATCTCCATTTGAAACGCAACAAAACGCGATTCTTTTGAAGTTTCCAAACTTCGAAAAAAATGTTTTTCTTTTCTAGTTTATTTCCCCATAATATGCTTTTCTAAGGCTATCAAACTAGTAAAATGAAGGAGAACCAGTTATCTCAAATAAGAACGGAAAAAAAGTGATTCTAATGAAGATTCCAAACATCGAAATAAATCTTTTCTATTCGCAAATCTTTCTCCATTTTATGGTTTTCTAAGGCTATCAAACTAAATTAATGAAGGAGAAGAAGTTATCTCCATTTTAAACGGAAGAAAAAATGCGATTCTTTTGAAGTTTCCAAACTTCGAAAAAACATTTTTTTCTTTTTGAGATTCCGCATAAAATGCTTTTGTAAGGCTATCAAACTAGAAAAATGAAAGAGAACCAGTTATCTCAAATAATAACGGAAAAAATAGTGATTCTAATGAAGTTTCCAACCATCGAAATAAATGTTTTCTTTTCGCGAATCTTTCTTCATTTTATGGTATTCTAAGGCTATCAAAAAGAGTAATGAGGGAGAAATAGTTATCTCCATTTGAAACGCAACAAAACGCGATTATTTTGAAGTTTCCAAACTTCGAAAAAAATTTTTTTCTTTTGGAGATTCTTTGCGCAGAATAAGCTTTTCTAAGGCTATCAAAGTAGAAAAATGAAAGAGAACCAGTTATCTCAAATAAGAACGGGAAAAAAAATGATTCTAATGAAATTTCCAACCATCGAAATAAATGTTTTTTTTCGCGAATCTTCCTTCATGTTATGGTATTCTAAAGCTATCAAACAAGAATAATGAAGCAGAAATAGTTATCTCCATTTGAAACGCAACAAAACTGAATTCCTTTGAAGTTTCCTAACTTCGAAAAATTTTTTTTTCTTTTCTAGATTCTTTCCCATTAATATGCTTTTCTAAGGCTATCAAACTAGTAAAATGAAGGAGAACCAGTTATCTCAAATAAGAACGGAAAAATAAGTGATTCTAATGAAGATCCCAACCATCGAAATAAATCTCTTCTATTCGCAAAACTTTCTCCATTTTATGGTTTTCTAAGGCTATGAAACTAGAATAATGAAGGAGAAATAGTTATCTCCATTTATACGCAACAAAACGGTATTCCTTTGAAGTTTCCAAACTTCGAAAAAATTTTTTTCTTTTCCATATTCTTTTGGCAGAATATGCTTTTCTAAGGCTATCAAAGTAGCAAAATGAAGGAGAACCAGTTATCTCAAATAAGAACGGAAAAACCGCGAATCTAATGAAGTTTTCAACGTTCGAAATAAATGTTTTCAGTTACCAAATATTTCTTCATTTTATGGTTTTCTAAGGCTATCAAACTAGAATAATGAAGGAGAAATAGTTATCTCCATTTGAAACGCAACTAAACGGGATTCCTTTGAAGTTTCCAAACTTCGAAAAAATTTTTTTTTACTTTTAGAGATTCTTTGCGCAGAATATGCTTTTCTAAGGCTATCAAAGTAGAAAAATGAAAGAGTACCAGTTATCTAAAATAAGAACGGAAAAAAAGTGATTCTAATGAAGTTTCCAACCATCGAAATAAATCTTCTCTGTACGCGAATTCTTCTTCATTTTATTGTATTCTAAGGCTACCAAACTAGAATAATGAAGATGAAATAGTTATCTCCATTTGAAACCCAAAAAAACGCGATACATTTGAAGATTCCAAACTTCGGAAAAAACATTTTTTCTTTTCTAGATTCTTTCCGCATAATACGCTTTCTAAGGCTATCAAACTGGAAAAATGAAACACAACCAGTTATCTCAAATAAGAACGGAAAAAAAGTGATTCTAATGAAGTTTCCAACCATCGAAATAAATCTTTTCAATTCGCGAATTTTTTTTATTTTATGCTTTAGAAGGCTATCAATCTAGAATAATGAAGGAGAAAGAGTTATCTCCATTTGAAACGGAAGAAAAAATGCGATTCTTTTGAAGTTTCCAAACTTCGAAAAAAAAATTTTCTTTTCGAGATTCTTTCCGCATAATATGCTTTTCTAAGGCTATCAAAGAAGAAAAATGAAAGAGAACGAGTTATCTCAAATAAGAACGTTAAAACAGCGATTCTAATGAAGTTTCCAACCATCGAAATAAATCTTTTCTTTTCGCGAATCTTCCTTCATTTTATGGTATTCTAAAGCTATCAAACTAGAATAATGAAGCAAAAATAGTTATCTCCATTTGAAACGCAACAAAACTGGATTCCTTTGAAGTTTCCAAACTTCGAAAAAAATTTTTTTTCTTTTCTAGATTCTTTCCCCATAATATGCTTTTCTAAGGCTATCAAAGAAGAAAAATAAAAGAGAACCGGTTACCTCAAATAAAAACGGGAAAAAGTGATGCTAATGAAGTTTCCAACCATCGAAATAAATGTTTTCTTTTAGCGAATTTTTCTTCATTTTATGGTTTTCTAAGGCTATCAAACGAGAATAATGAAGGAGAAATATTTATCTCCATTTGAAACGCATAAAAAAAAAAAAAAAAAAAATGCGATTCTTTTGAGGTTTCCAACTTCGAAAAAAAATTTATTCTTGTCGAATTTCTTTCCGCATAATAAGATTTCCTAAGGCTATCAAACTAGAGAAATGAAATAGAACCAGTTATCTCAAATAAGAACGGAAAAAAATAATTCTAATGAAGTTTCCAACCATCGAAATATATGTTTTCTTTTGGCGAATTTTTCTTCATTTTATGGTTTTCTAAGGCTATCAAACTAGAATAATGAAGGAGAAATAGTTATCTCCATTTATACGCAACAAAACGGGATTCCTTTGAAGTTTCCAAACTTCGAAAAAAAAATTTTTCTTTTCCATATTCTTTTGGCTGAATATGCTTTTCTTAGGCTATCAAAGTAGCAAAATGAAAGAGAACCAGTTATCTCAAATAAGAACGCAAAAATAGTGATTCTAATGAAGTTTCCAACCACCGAAATAAATGTTTTCTTTTCGCGAATCTTTCTTCATTTTATGGTTTTCTAAGGCTATTAAACTAGAATAATGAAGGAGAAACAGTTATCTCCATTTGAAACGCAAGAAAACGCGATTCTTTTGAATTTTCCAAACTTCGAAAAAAATATTTTTTCTTTTAGAGATTCTTTGCGCACAATATGCTTTTCTAAGGCTATCAAAGTAGAAAAATGAAAGAGTACCAATTATCTCAAATAAGAACGGAAAAAAAGTGATTCAAATGAAGTCTCAACCCATCGAAATAAATGTTTTCTTTTCGCGAATCTTTCTTCATTTTATGGTTTTCTAAGCCTATCACACAAGAATAATGAAGGAGAAATAGTTATCTCCATTTGAAACGCAACAAAACGCGATTCTTTTGAAGTTTCCAAACTTCGAATAAAATTTTTTTCTTTTCGAGATTCTTTCCGCATAATATGCTTTTCTAAGGCTATCAAAGAAGAAAAATGAAAGAGAACCGTTTATCTCAAATAAGAACGGGAAAAAGTGATTCTAATGAAGTTTCCAACTTTCGAAATAAATGTTTCTTTTAGCGAATTTTCTTCATTTTATGGTTTTCTAAGGCTATCAAACTAGAATAATGTAGGAGAAATAGTTATCTCCATTCAAACGCTACAAAACGGGATTCCTTTGAAGTTTCCAAACTTCGAAAAAAATTTTTTTCTTTACTAGATTCTTTCCGCATAATATGCATTTCTAAGGCTATCAAACTGGAAAATGAAAAAGAACCAGTTATCTCAAATAAGCACGGAAAAAAAGTGATTCTAATGAAGTTTCCAACCATCGAAATAAATCTTTTCTATTCGCAAATGTTTCTTTATTTTATGCTTTTTAGAAGGCTGTCAAACTAGAATAATGAAGGAGAAATATTTATCTCGATTTGAAACGCAACAAAACGAGATTCTTTTGAAGTTTCCAAACTTCGAAAAAATTTTTTTTCTTTTCTAGAATTTTCAGCATAATATGCTTTTCTAAGGCTATCAAAGTGGAAAAATGAAAGAGAACCTGTTATCTGAAATAACGACGGAAAAAAAAAGTGATTCTAATGAAGTTTCCAACCATCGAAATAAATCTTTTCTTTACGCGAATTCTTCTTCATTTTATTCTATTCTAAGGCTATCAAACTAGAATAATGAAGGAGAAATAGTTATCTCCATTTGAAACGCAACAAAACGCGATTCTTTCGAAGTTTCCAAACTTCGAAAAAAAAATTTTCTTTTCGAGATTCTTTCCGCATAATATGTTTTTCTAAGGCTATCAAAGAAGAAAAATGAAAGAGAACGAGTTATCTCAAATAAGAACGGAAAAACAGCGATTCTAATGAAGTTTCCAAGCATCGAAATAAATGTTTTCTTTTCGCGAATCTTCCTTCATTTTATGGTATTCTAAAGCTATCAAGCAAGAATAATGAAGCAGAAATAGTTATCTCCATTTGAAACGGAACAAAACTGCATTCCTTTGAAGTTTCCAAACTTCAAAAAAAATTTTTTTCTTTTCTAGATTCTTTCCCCATAATATGCTTTTCTAAGGCTATCAAAGCAGAAAAATGAAAGAGAACCGGTTATCTCAAATAAGAACGGGAAAAAGTGATTCTAATGAAGTTTCCAACCATCAAAATAAATGTTTTCTTTTCGCGAATCTCTCTTCATGTTAAGGTTTTCTAAGGCTATCAAACTAGAATAATGAAGGAGAAATAGTTCTATCCATTTGAAACGCAACAATACGGGATTCCTTTGAAGTTTCCAAACTTCGGATTAAATTTGTTTCTTTTCGAGATTCTTTGCGCAGGATATGCTTTTCTAAGGCTATCAAAGTGGAAAAATCAAAGAGAACCAGTTAATTAAAATAAGAACGCAAAAAAAGTGATTCTAATGAAGTTTCCAACCATCGAAATAAATGTTTTCTTTTCGCGAATCTTTCTTCATTTTATGGTTTTCTAAGGCTATCAAACTAGAATAATGAAGGAGAAACAGTTATCTCCATTTGAAACGCAACAAAACGCGATTCTTTTGAAGTTTCCAAACTTAGAAAAAAATTTTTTTATTTTCTAGTTTATTTCCACATAATATGCTTTTCTAAGGCTATGAAACTAGTAAAATGAAGGAGAACCAGTTATCTCAAATAAGAACGGAAAAAAAGTGATTCTAATGAAGATTCCAACCATCGAAATAAATCTTTTCTATTCGCAAATCTTTCTCCATTTTATGTTTTTCTAAGGCTATCAAACTAAAATAATGTAGGAGAAGTCCATTTGAAACGGAAGAAAAAATGCGATTCTTTTGAAAATTCCAAACTTCGAAAAAAAATTATTTTCTTTTCGAGATTCTTTCCGCATAATATGCTTTCCTAAGGCTATCAAACTAGAGAAATGAAAGAGAACCAGTTATCTCAAATAAGAACGGAAAATAATAATTCTAATGAAGTTTCCAACCATCGAAATATATGTTTTATTTTCGCGAATTTTTCTTCATTTTATGGTTTTCTAAGGCTATCAAACTAAAATAATGAAGGAGAAATAGTTATCTCCGTTTGAAACGCAACAAAACGCGATTCCTTTGAAGTTTCCTAACTTCGAAAAAAAATTTTTTCTTTCTGAGATTCTTTGCGCAGAATATGCTTTTCTAAGGCTATCAAAGTAGAAAAATGAAAGAGTACCAGTTATCTGAAATAAGAACGGAAAAATAAGTGATTCTAATGAAGATTCCAACCATCGAAATAAATCTCTTCTATTCGCAAATCCTTGTCCATTTTATGGTTTTCTAAGGCTATCAAACTAGAATAATGATGGAGAAATAGTTATCTCCTTTTATACGCAACAAAACGGGATTCCTTTGAAGTTTCCAAACTTTGAAAAAAAAATTTTTCTTTTCCATATTCTTTGGGCAGAATATGCTTTTCTAAGGCTATCAAAGTAGCAAAATGAAAGAGAACCAGTTATCTCAAATAAGAACGGAAAAACAGCGATTCTAATTAAGTTTCCAACCTTCGAAATAAATGTTTTCTGTTGGCGAGTCTTTCTTCATTTTAAGGTTTTCTAAGGCTATCAAACTAGAATAATGAAGATGAAATAGTTATCTCCATTTGAAACGCAAAAAAAACGGCCTTCTTTTGAAGATTCCAAACTTCGAAAAAAATTTTTTTCTTTACTAGATTCTTTCCGCATAATATGCTTTTCTAAGGCTATGAAACTGGAAAATGAAAGAGAAGCAGTTATCTCAAATAAGAACGGAAAAAAAGTGATTCTAATAAGGTTTCCAACTATCGAAATAAATCTTTTCTATTCGCAAATCTTTCTCCATTATATGGTTTTCTAAGGCTATTAAACAAGAATAATGAAGGAGAAATAGTTATCTCCATTTGAAACGCAACAAAACGCGATTCTTTTGAAGTTTCCAAACTTCGAAAAAAAATTTTCTTTTCGAGATTCTTTCCGCATAATATGCTTTTCTATGGCTATCAAAGAAGAAAAATGAAAGAGAACCAGTTATCTCAAATAAGATGGGAAAACAGCGATTCTAATGAAGTTTCCAACCATGGAAATAAATGTTTTCTTTTCGCGAATCTTCCTTCATTTTATGGTATTCTAAAGCTATCAAACAAGAATAATGAACCAGAAATAGTTATCTCCTTTTGAAACTCAACAAAACTGGATTCCTTTGAAGTTTCCAAACTTCGGAAAAAATTTTTGTTCTTTTCTAGATTATTTCCCCATAATATGCTTTTCTAAGGCTATAAAACTAGTAAAATGAAGGAGAACCATTTATCTCAAATAAGAACGGAAAAAAAGTGATTTTAATGAAGATTCCAGCCATCGAAATAAATCTTTTCTATTCGCGAATCTTTCTCCATTTTATGGTTTTCTAAGACTATCAAACTAGAATAATGAAGGAGAAATAGTTATCTCCATTTAAACGCAAAAAAATCGGGATTCCTTTGAAGTTACCAAACTTCGAAAAAAATTTTTTTTCTTTTCTAGTTTCTTTCCGCATAATATGCTTCTCTAAGGCTATCAAACTGGAAAAATGAAAGGGAACCAGTTATCTCAACTAAGAACGGAAAGAAAGTGATTCTAATGAAATTTCCAACATCGAAATAAATTTTTCTATTCGCGAATCTTTCTTTATTTTATGGTTTAGAAGGCTATCAAACTAGAATAATGAAGGAGAAATATTTATCTCCATTTGAACCTCAAAAAAAAAAAAAAAAAAATCGAAATCTTTTGAAGTTTCCAAACTGCGAAAAAAGTTTCATTTTTCTTGTCGAGGTTTATGGTTTTCTAATGCTATCAAACTAGAATAATGAAGGAGAAATAGTTATATCCATTTGAAACGCAACAAAAAGGGGTTCCTTTGAAGTTTCCAAACTTCGGATTAAATTTTTTTCTCTTCGAGATTCTTTGCGCAGGATATGCTTTTCTAAGGCTATCAAAGTGGAAAAATCAAAGAGAACCAGTTATCTCAAATAAGAACGGAAAAAAAGTGATTCTAATGAAGATTCCAACCATCGAAATAAATCTTTTCTATTCGCGAATATTTCTTCATTTTATGGTTTTCTAAGGCTATCAAACTAGAAAAATGAAGCAGAAACAGTTATCTCCATTTGAAACGCAACAAAACGCGATTCTTTTGAAGTTTCCAAACTTCGAAAAAAATGTTTTTCTTTTCTAGTTTATTTCCCCATAATATGCTTTTCTAAGGCTATCAAACTAGTAAAATGAAGGAGAACCAGTTATCTCAAATAAGAACGGAAAAAAAGTGATTCTAATGAAGATTCCAAACATCGAAATAAATCTTTTCTATTCGCAAATCTTTCTCCATTTTATGGTTTTCTAAGGCTATCAAACTAAATTAATGAAGGAGAAGAAGTTATCTCCATTTTAAACGGAAGAAAAAATGCGATTCTTTTGAAGTTTCCAAACTTCGAAAAAACATTTTTTTCTTTTTGAGATTCCGCATAAAATGCTTTTGTAAGGCTATCAAACTAGAAAAATGAAAGAGAACCAGTTATCTCAAATAATAACGGAAAAAATAGTGATTCTAATGAAGTTTCCAACCATCGAAATAAATGTTTTCTTTTCGCGAATCTTTCTTCATTTTATGGTATTCTAAGGCTTTCAAAAAGAGTAATGAGGGAGAAATAGTTATCTCCATTTGAAACGCAACAAAACGCGATTATTTTGAAGTTTCCAAACTTCGAAAAAAATTTTTTTCTTTTGGAGATTCTTTGCGCAGAATAAGCTTTTCTAAGGCTATCAAAGTAGAAAAATGAAAGAGAACCAGTTTTCTCAAATAAGAACGGGAAAAAAAATGATTCTAATGAAGTTTCCAACCATCGAAATAAATGTTTTTTTTCGCGAATCTTCCTTCATGTTATGGTATTCTAAAGCTATCAAACAAGAATAATGAAGCAGAAATAGTTATCTCCATTTGAAACGCAACAAAACTGAATTCCTTTGAAGTTTCCTAACTTCGAAAATTTTTTTTTTCTTTTCTAGATTCTTTCCCCATAATATGCTTTTCTAAGGCTATCAAACTAGTAAAATGAAGGAGAACCAGTTATCTCAAATAAGAACGGAAAAATAAGTGATTCTAATGAAGATCCCAACCATCGAAATAAATCTCTTCTATTCGCAAAACTTTCTCCATTTTATGGTTTTCTAAGGCTATGAAACTAGAATAATGAAGGAGAAATAGTTATCTCCATTTATACGCAACAAAACGGTATTCCTTTGAAGTTTCCAAACTTCGAAAAAAATTTTTTCTTTTCCATATTCTTTTGGCAGAATATGCTTTTCTAAGGCTATCAAAGTAGCAAAATGAAGGAGAACCAGTTATCTCAAATAAGAACGGAAAAACCGCGAATCTAATGAAGTTTTCAACGTTCGAAATAAATGTTTTCAGTTACCAAATATTTCTTCATTTTATGGTTTTCTAAGGCTATCAAACTAGAATAATGAAGGAGAAATAGTTATCTCCATTTGAAACGCAACTAAACGGGATTCCTTTGAAGTTTCCAAACTTCGAAAAAATTTTTTTTTACTTTTAGAGATTCTTTGCGCAGAATATGCTTTTCTAAGGCTATGAAAGTAGAAAAATGAAAGAGTACCAGTTATCTAAAATAAGAACGGAAAAAAAGTGATTCTAATGAAGTTTCCAACCATCGAAATAAATCTTCTCTGTACGCGAATTCTTCTTCATTTTATTGTATTCTAAGGCTACCAAACTAGAATAATGAAGATGAAATAGTTATCTCCATTTGAAACCCAAAAAAACGCGATACATTTGAAGATTCCAAACTTCGGAAAAAACATTTTTTCTTTTCTAGATTCTTTCCGCATAATACGCTTTCTAAGGCTATCAAACTGGAAAAATGAAACACAACCAGTTATCTCAAATAAGAACGGAAAAAAAGTGATTCTAATGAAGTTTCCAACCATCGAAATAAATCTTTTCAATTCGCGAATTTTTTTTATTTTATGCTTTAGAAGGCTATCAATCTAGAATAATGAAGGAGAAAGAGTTATCTCCATTTGAAACGGAAGAAAAAATGCGATTCTTTTGAAGTTTCCAAACTTCGAAAAAAAAATTTTCTTTTCGAGATTCTTTCCGCATAATATGCTTTTCTAAGGCTATCAAAGAAGAAAAATGAAAGAGAACGAGTTATCTCAAATAAGAACGTTAAAACAGCGATTCTAATGAAGTTTCCAACCATCGAAATAAATCTTTTCTTTTCGCGAATCTTCCTTCATTTTATGGTATTCTAAAGCTATCAAACTAGAATAATGAAGCAAAAATAGTTATCTCCATTTGAAACGCAACAAAACTGGATTCCTTTGAAGTTTCCAAACTTCGAAAAAAATTTTTTTTCTTTTCTAGATTCTTTCCCCATAATATGCTTTTCTAAGGCTATCAAAGAAGAAAAATAAAAGAGAACCGGTTACCTCAAATAAAAACGGGAAAAAGTGATGCTAATGAAGTTTCCAACCATCGAAATAAATGTTTTCTTTTAGCGAATTTTTCTTCATTTTATGGTTTTCTAAGGCTATCAAACCAGAATAATGAAGGATAAATATTTATCTCCATTTGAAACGCATAAAAAAAAAAAAAAAAAAAAAATGCGATTCTTTTGAGGTTTCCAACTTCGAAAAAAAATTTATTCTTGTCGAATTTCTTTCCGCATAATAAGATTTCCTAAGGCTATCAAACTAGAGAAATGAAATAGAACCAGTTATCTCAAATAAGAACGGAAAAAAATAATTCTAATGAAGTTTCCAACCATCGAAATATATGTTTTCTTTTGGCGAATTTTTCTTCATTTTATGGTTTTCTAAGGCTATCAAACTAGAATAATGAAGGAGAAATAGTTATCTCCATTTATACGCAACAAAACGGGATTTCTTTGAAGTTTCCAAACTTCGAAAAAAAAATTTTTCTTTTCCATATTCTTTTGGCTGAATATGCTTTTCTTAGGCTATCAAAGTAGCAAAATGAAAGAGAACCAGTTATCTCAAATAAGAACGCAAAAATAGTGATTCTAATGAAGTTTCCAACCACCGAAATAAATGTTTTCTTTTCGCGAATCTTTCTTCATTTTATGGTTTTCTAAGGCTATCAAACTAGAATAATGAAGGAGAAACAGTTATCTCCATTTGAAACGCAAGAAAACGCGATTCTTTTGAATTTTCCAAACTTCGAAAAAAATATTTTTTCTTTTAGAGATTCTTTGCGCACACTATGCTTTTCTAAGGCTATCAAAGTAGAAAAATGAAAGAGTACCAATTATCTCAAATAAGAACGGAAAAAAAGTGATTCAAATGAAGTCTCAACCCATCGAAATAAATGTTTTCTTTTCGCGAATCTTTCTTCATTTTATGGTTTTCTAAGCCTATCACACAAGAATAATGAAGGAGAAATAGTTATCTCCATTTGAAACGCAACAAAACGCGATTCTTTTGAAGTTTCCAAACTTCGAATAAAATTTTTTTCTTTTCGAGATTCTTTCCGCATAATATGCTTTTCTAAGGCTATCAAAGAAGAAAAATGAAAGAGAACCGTTTATCTCAAATAAGAACGGGAAAAAGTGATTCTAATGAAGTTTCCAACTTTCGAAATAAATGTTTTCTTTTAGCGAATTTTCTTCATTTTATGGTTTTCTAAGGCTATCAAACTAGAATAATGTAGGAGAAATAGTTATCTCCATTCAAACGCTACAAAACGGGATTCCTTTGAAGTTTCCAAACTTCGAAAAAAAATTTTTTCTTTACTAGATTCTTTTCGCATAATATGCTTTTCTAAGGCTATCAAACTGGAAAATGAAAAAGAACCAGTTATCTCAAATAAGCACGGAAAAAAAGTGATTGTAATGAAGTTTCCAACCATCGAAATAAATCTTTTCTATTCGCAAATGTTTCTTTATTTTATGCTTTTTAGAAGGCTGTCAAACTAGAATAATGAAGGAGAAATATTTATCTCGATTTGAAACGCAACAAAACGAGATTCTTTTGAAGTTTCCAAACTTCGAAAAAATTTTTTTTCTTTTCTAGAATTTTCAGCATAATATGCTTTTCTAAGGCTATCAAAGTGGAAAAATGAAAGAGAACCTGTTATCTGAAATAACGACGGAAAAAAAAAGTGATTCTAATGAAGTTTCCAACCATCGAAATAAATATTTTCTTTACGCGAATTCTTCTTCATTTTATTCTATTCTAAGGCTATCAAACTAGAATAATGAAGGAGAAATAGTTATCTCCATTTGAAACGCAACAAAACGCGATTCTTTTGAAGTTTCCAAACTTCGAAAAAAAAATTTTCTTTTCGAGATTCTTTCCGCATAATATGTTTTTCTAAGGCTATCAAAGAAGAAAAATGAAAGAGAACGAGTTATCTCAAATAAGAACGGAAAAACAGCGATTCTAATGAAGTTTCCAACCATCGAAATAAATGTTTTCTTTTCGCGAATCTTCCTTCATTTTATGGTATTCTAAAGCTATCAAGCAAGAATAATGAAGCAGAAATAGTTATCTCCATTTGAAACGGAACAAAACTGCATTCCTTTGAAGTTTCCAAACTTCGAAAAAAAATTTTTTTCTTTTCTAGATTCTTTCCCCATAATATGCTTTTCTAAGGCTATCAAAGCAGAAAAATGAAAGAGAACCGGTTATCTCAAATAAGAACGGGAAAAAGTGATTCTAATGAAGTTTCCAACCATCGAAATAAAAGTATTCTTTACGCGAATCTTTCTTCATGTTAAGGTTTTCTAAGGCTATCAAACTAGAATAATGAAGGAGAAATAGTTCTATCCATTTGAAACGCAACAATACGGGATTCCTTTGAAGTTTCCAAACTTCGGATTAAATTTTTTTCTTTTCGAGATTCTTTGCGCAGGATATGCTTTTCTAAGGCTATCAAAGTGGAAAAATCAAAGAGAACCAGTTAATTAAAATAAGAACGCAAAAAAAGTGATTCTAATGAAGTTTCCAACCAATGAAATAAATGTTTTCTTTTCGCGAATCTTTCTTCATTTTATGGTTTTCTAAGGCTATCAAACTAGAATAATGAAGGAGAAACAGTTATCTCCATTTGAAACGCAACAAAACGCGATTCTTTTGAAGTTTCCAAACTTAGAAAAAAATTTTTTTATTTTCTAGTTTATTTCCCCATAATATGCTTTTCTAAGGCTATGAAACTAGTAAAATGAAGGAGAACCAGTTATCTCAAATAAGAACGGAAAAAAAGTGATTCTAATGAAGATTCCAACCATCGAAATAAATCTTTTCTATTCGCAAATCTTTCTCCATTTTATGTTTTTCTAAGGCTATCAAACTAAAATAATGTAGGAGAAGTCCATTTGAAACGGAAGAAAAAATGTGATTCTTTTGAAAATTCCAAACTTCGAAAAAAAATTATTTTCTTTTCGAGATTCTTTCCGCATAATATGCTTTCCTAAGGCTATCAAACTAGAGAAATGAAAGAGAACCAGTTATCTCAAATAAGAACGGAAAATAATAATTCTAATGAAGTTTCCAACCATCGAAATATATGTTTTATTTTCGCGAATTTTTCTTCATTTTATGGTTTTCTAAGGCTATCAAACTAAAATAATGAAGGAGAAATAGTTATCTCCGTTTGAAACGCAAAAAAACGCGATTCTTTTGAAGATTCCAAACTTCGAAAAAAATTTTTTTCTTTACTAGATTCTTTCCGCATAATATGCTTTTCTAAGGCTGTCAAACTAGAAAAATGAAAGAGAACCAGTTATCTCAATTAAGAACAGAAAAAAAGTGATTCTAATGAAGTTTCCAACCTTCGAAATAAATGTTTTCTTTTTGCGAATCATTCTTCATTTTATGGTTTTCTAAGACTATCAAATTAGAATAATGAAGGAGAAATAGTTATCTCTATTTGAAACGCAACAAAACGCGATTCTTTTGTAGTTTCCAAACTTCGAAAAAAAAATTTCTTTTCGAGATTCTTTCGGCATAATATGCTTTTCTAAGGCTATCAAAGAAGATAAATGAAAGAGAACCAGTTATCTCAAATAAGAACGGAAAAACAGCGATTCTATTGAAGTTTCCAACCATCGAAATAAATGTTTTCTTTTGGCGAATCTTCCTTCATTTTATGGTATTCTAAAGCTATCAAACAAGAATAAAGGAACAGAAATAATTATCTCCATTTGAAACGCAACAAAACTGGATTCCTTTGAAGTTTCCAAACTTCGAACAAAAATTTTTTTCTTTTCTATATTCTTTCCCCATAATAAGCTTTTCTAAGGCTATCAAAGAAGAAAAATGAAAGAGAACCAGTTATCTCAAATAAGAACGGAAAAAAAGTGATTCTAATGAAGATTCCAACCATCGAAATAAATCTTTTCTATTCGCAAATCTTTCTCCATTTTATGGTTTTCTAAGGCTATCAAACTAAAATAATGAAGGAGAAGTAGTTATCTCCATTTGAAACGCAAGAAAAAATGCGATTCTTTTGAAGTTTCCAAACTTCGAAAAAATTTTTTTTTCATTTCGAGATTCTTTCCGCATAAAATGCTTTTGTAAGGCTATCAAACTAGAAAAATGAAAGAGAACCAGTTATCTGAAATAATAACGGAAAAAATAGTGATTCTAATGAAGTTTCCAACCATCGAAATAAATCTTTTCTATTCGCAAAACTTTCTCCATTATATGGTTTTCTAAGGCTATCAAACAAGAATAATGAAGGAGAAATAGTTATCTCCATTTAAAACGCAACAAAATGCGATTCTTTTGAAGTTTCCAAACTTCGAAAAAAGTGTTTTTCTTTTCTAGTTTATTTCCCCATAATATGCTTTTCATAGCCTTAGCATAATATGCTAAGGCTATCAAACTAGTAAAATGAAGGAGAACCAGTTATCTCAAATAAGAACGGAAAAAAAGTGATTCTAATTAACATTCCAAACATCGAAATAAATGTTTTCTTTTCGCGAATCTTCCTTCATGTTATGGTTTTCTAACGCTATCAAACTAGAATAATGAAGGAGAAACAGTTATCTCCATTTGAAACGCAACAAAACGCGATTCTTTTGAAGTTTCCAAACTTCGAAAAAAGTGTTTTTCTTTTCGAGTTTATTTCCCCATAATATGCTTTTCATAGCCTTAGCATAATATGCTAAGGCTATCAAACTAGTAAAATGAAGGAGAACCAGTTATCTCAAATAAGAACGGAAAAAAAGTGATTCTAATGAAATTTCAACCATCGAAATAAATCTTTTCTATTCGCAAATCTTTCTCCATTTTATGGTTTTCTAAGGATATCAAACTAAAATAATGAAGGAGAAGTAGTTATCTCCATTTGAAACGGATGAAAAAATGCGATTCTTTTGAAGCTTCCAAACTTCGAAAAAAACTTTTTTTCTTTTCGAGATTCCGCATAAAATGCTTTTGTAAGGCTATCAAACTAGAAAAATGAAAGAGAACGAGTTATCTCAAATATTAACGGAAAAAATAGTGATTCTAATGAAGTTTCCAACCATCGAAATAAATGTTTTCTTTTCGCGAATCTTTCTTCATTTTATGGTTTTCTAAGGCTATCAAACTAGAATAATGAAGGAGAAATAGTTATCTCCATTTGAAACGCAACAAACCGCGATGCCTTTGAAGTTTCCAAACTTCGAAAAAAAAAATTTTCTTTTTGTGATTCTTTTCGCAGAATATGCTTTTCTAAGGCTATCAAAGAAGAAAAATGAAAGAGAACATTTATCTCAAATAAGAACGCAAAAATAGTGATTCTAATGAAGTTTCCAACCACCGAAATAAATGTTTTCTTTTCGCGAATCTTTCTTCATTTTATGGTTTTCTAAGGCCATCAAACTAGAATAATGAAGAAGAAACAGTTATCTCCATTTGAAACGCAAGAAAACGCGATTCTTTTGAATTTTCCAAACTTCGAAAAAAATATTTTTTCTTTTAGAGATTCTTTGCGCACAATATGCTTTTCTAAGGCTATCAAAGTAGAAAAATGAAAGAGTACCAATTATCTCAAATAAGAACGGAAAAAAGGTGATTCAAATGAAGTCTCAAACCATCGAAATAAATGTTTTCTTTTCGCGAATCTTTCTTCATTTTATGGTTTTCTAAGCCTATCACACAAGAATAATGCAGGAGAAATAGTTATCTCCATTTGAAACGCAACAAAACGCGATTCCTTTGAAGTTTCCAAACTTCGAAAAAATTTTTTTTCTTTTCTAGAATCTTTCAGCATAATATGCTTTTCTAAGGCTATCAAAGTGGAAAAATGAAAGAGAACCTGTTATCTGAAATAACGACGGAAAAAAAAGTGATTCTAATAAAATTTCCAACCATTGGAATAAATGTTTTCATTTCGCGAATCGTTCTTTATTTTATGGTTTTCTAAGGCTATCAATTAAGAATAATGAAGGAGAAATAGATATCTCCATTTGAAACGCAACAAAACGCGATTCTTTTGAAGTTTCCAAATTCAAAAAAATTTTTTTTCTTTTCTAGATTCTTTCCGCATAATATGCTTCTCTAAGGCTATCAAACTGGAAAAATGAAAGGGAACCAGTTATCTCAACTAAGAACGGAAAAAAAGTGATTATAATGAAATTTCCAACATCGAAATAAATCTTTTCTATTCGCGAATCTTTCTTCATTTTATGGTTTTCTAAGGCTATCAAACTAGAATAATGAATGAGAAATAGTTATCTCCATTTGAAACGCAACAAAACGCGATTCCTTTGAAGTTTCCAAACTTCGAAAAAATTTTTTTTCTTTTTGTGATTCTTTTCGCAGAATATGCTTTTCTAAGGCTATCAAAGAAGAAAAATGAAAGAGAACCAGTTATCTCAAATAAGAACGGATAAAAAATGATTCTAATGAAATTTCCAACATAGAAATAAATCTATTCTATTCGCGAATCTGTCTTTATATTATGCTTTAGAATGCTATCAAACTAGAATAATGAAGGAGAAATATTTATCTCCATTTGAAACGGGGGAAAAAAAAAAAAATAAATGCGAATCTTTTGAAGTTTCCAACTTCGAAAAAAAATTTTTTTCTTGTCGAAATTCTTTCCGCATAATATGCTTTCCTAAGGATATCAAACTAGAAAAATGAAAGAAAACCAGTTATCTCAAATAAGAACGGAAAAAAAGTGATTGTAATAAAGTTTCCAACCATCGAAGTAAATGTTTTCTTTTCGCGAATCTTTCTTCATTTTATGGTATTCTAAGGCTATCAAACATGAATAATGAGGGAGAAATAGATATCTCCATTTGAAACGCAACAAAACGCGATTCTTTTGAAGTTTCCGAACTTCGAATAAATTTTTTTTCTTTGCCAAATTCTTTCCCCGTAATATGCTTTTCTAAGGCTATCAAACTAGTAAAATGAAGGACAACCAGTTATCTCAAATAAGAACGGAAAAAAAGTGATTCTAATGAAGTTTCCAACCTTCGAAATAAATCTTTTCTATTCGCGAATCTTTCTTTATTTTATGCTTTTTAGAAGGCTATCAAACTAGAATAATGAAGGAGAAATAGTTATCTCCATTTGAAACGCAAGAAAAAATGCGATTCTTTTAAAGTTTCCAAACGTTGAAAAAAAATTTCTTTCTTTTCGAGATTCTTTGCGCAGAATGTGCTTTTCTAAGGCTATCAATGTAGAAAAATGAAAGAGTACAAATTATCTGAAATAAGAACGGAAAAAAATGATTCTAATGATGTTTCCATCCATCGAAATAACTGTTTTGTTTTCGCGAATTTTTCTTCATTTTATTGTTTTCTAAGACTATCAAACTAGAATAATGAAGGAGAAACAGTTATCTCCATTTGAAACGCAACAAAACGCGATTCTTTTGAAGTTTCCAAACTTCGAAAAAAATTTTTTTTCTTTTAGAGATTCTTTGCGCAGAATATGCTTTTCTAAGGCTATTAAAGTAGAAAAATGAAAGAGAACCAGTTATCTCAAATAAGAACGGAAAAAAATTGATTCTAATGAAGTCTCCAACCAATAAAATAAATGTTTTATTTTCGTGAATCTTTCTTCATTTTATGTTTTCTAAGGCTGTCAAACTAGAATAATGAAGGAGAAATAGTTATCTCCATTTGAAAGGCAATAAAACGCGATTCTTTTGAAGTTTCCAAACTTCGAAAAAAATTTTTTTTCTTTCCGAGATTCTTTCCGCATAATATGCATTTCTTAGGCTATCAAACTAGTAAAATGAAGGAGAACCAGTTATCTCAAATAAGAAGGAAAAGGAAGTGATTCTAATGAAGTTTCCAAAAACCGAAATAAATCTTATCTATTCGCGAATCTTTCTTCATTTTATGGTTTTTAAAGGCAATCAAACCAGAAAAATGAAGGAGAAATAGTTATCTCCATTTGAAACGCAAAATAGCGCCATTTTTTGAAGTTTCCAAACTTCGAAAATAAATTTTTCTTTCGAGAATCTTTCCGCATAATATGCTTTTAAAGCTATAAAGTACAAAAATGAAAGAGAACCAGTTATCTCAAATAAAAACGGAAAAAACTGATAATAATGAAGTTTACAACCATCGAAATAAATGTTTTCATTTCGCGAATCTTTCTTCATTTAATGGTTTTCTAAGGCTATCAAACTAAAGTAATGAAGGAGAAATAGTTATCTCCATTTGAAACGCAACAAAAAGCGATTATTTTGAAGTTTCCAAAATTCGAAAAAATTCTTTTTTCTTTTCTAGATTCTTTCCCCATAATATGCTTTTCTAAGGCTATCAAAGTAGCAAAATGAAAGAGAACCAGTTATCTCAAATAAGAACGGAAAAACAGCGATTCTAATGAAGTTTCCAACCTTCGAAATAAATCTTTTCTATTCGCGAGTCTTTCTTTACTTTATGCTTTTTTGGAGGCTATCAAACTAGAATAATGAAGGGGAAATAGTTATCTCCATTTGAAACGCAAAAAAACTGGATTCCTCTGAAGTTTCCAAACTTCGAAAAAAATTTTTTTCATTTCGAAATTCTTTGCGCAGAATATGCTTTCCTAAGGCTATCAAAGTAGAAAAATGAAAGAGAACCAGTTATCTCAAATAAGAACGGAAAGAAATGATTCTAATGAAGTCTCCAACCATGGAAATAAATGCTTTATTTTCGCGAATCTTTCTTCATTTTATGGTTTTCTAAGAATATCAAACTAGAATAATGAAGGAGAAATAGTTATCTCCATTTGAAACGCAACAAAACGGGATTCCTATGAAGTTTCCAATCTTCGAAAAAAATTTTAATTCTTTTCGATATACTTTGCGCAGGATATGCTTTTCTAAGGCTATAAAAGTAGAAAAATGAAAGAGAACCGGTTATCTCAAATAAGAACGGGAAAAAGTGATTCTAATGAAGTTTCCAACCATCGAAATAAATGTTTTCTTTTAGCTAATTTTTCTTCATTTTATGGTTTTCTAAGGCTATCAAACTAGAATAATGAAGGAGAAATAGTTATCTGCATTTGAAACGCAATAAAACGCGATTCCTTTGAAGTTTCCAACTTCGAAAAAAAAATTTTTTCTTGTCGAAATTCTTTCCGCATAATATGCTTTCCTAAGGCTATCAAACTAGAAAATTGAAACAAAACCAATTATCTCAAATAACCATGGAAAAACAGCGATTCTAATGAAGTTTCCAACCATCGAAATAAATGTTTTCATTTCGCGAATCTTTCTTCATTTAATGGTTTTCTAAGGCTATCAAACTAAAGTAATGAAGGAGAAATAGTTATCTCCATTTGAAACGCAACAAAAAGCGATTATTTTGAAGTTTCCAAACTTCGAAAAAATTCTTTTTTCTTTTCTAGATTCTTTCCCCATAATATGCTTTTCTTAGGCTATCAAACTAGTAAAATGAAGGAGAACCAGTTATCTCAAATAAGAACGGGAAAAAAGTGATTCTAATGAAGATGCCAACCATCGAAATAAATCTTTTCTATTCGTCTCTCTTTCTCCATTTTAAGGTTTTCTAAGGCTATCAAACTGGAATTATGAAGGAGAAATAGTTATCTTCATTTGAAACGCAACAAAACGGGATTCCTTTGAAGTTTCCAAACATCGAAACAAAAATTTTTTGTTTTCGATATTCTTTACCTAGAATTTGCTTTTCTAAGGCTATCAAAGTAGAAAAATGAAAGAGAACCAGTTATCTCAAATAAGAACGGAAAAAAAGAGATTTTAATGAAGTCTCCAACCATGGAAATAAATGTTTTATTTTCGCGAATCTTTCTTCATTTTATGGTTTTCTAAGGCTATCAAAATGGAATAATGGAGGAGAAATAGTTATCTCCATTGAAAACGCAACAAAACGCTATTCTTTTGAAGTTTCCAATCTTCGAAAAAAATTTTTTTCTTTTCGATATTATTCGCGCAAAATATGCTTTTCTAAGGCTATCAAAGTAGCAAAATGAAAGATAACCAGTTATCTCAAATAAAAACGGAAAAAAAATGATTCTAATAAAGGTTACAACCATCGAAATAAATGTTTTCATTTCGCGAATCTTTCTTCATTTTTATGGTTTTCTAAGGCTATCAAACTAGAATAATGAAGGAGAAATAGGTATCTCAATTTGAAATGCAACAAAACGCGATTCTTAAGAAGTTTGCATACTTCGAAACAAATTTTTTTTTCTCGAGATTCTTTGCGCAGAATATGCTTTTCTAAGGTTATCAAAGTTGAAAAATGAAAGAGAACCGGTTATCTCAAATAAGAACGCAAAAACAGCGATTGTAATGAACTTTCCAACCATCGAAATAAACGTTGTCTTTTCGCGATTCGTTTTTCATTTTATGATTTTCTAAGGCTATTAAACTAGAATAATGAAGGGGAAATAGTTATCTCCATTTGAAACGCAACAAAACGCGATTCTTTTGAAGTTTCCAAAGTTCGAAACATTTTTTTTTATTTTAGAGACTCTCTGCGAAGAATATGCTTTTCTAAGGATAACAAAGTAGAAAAATGAAAGAGAACCAGTTATCCGATATAAGAACGGGAAAAAAGGGATTCTAATGAAGTTTCCAACCATCGAAATTAATGTTTTCTTTTCGCGAATCTTTCTTCAATTTATGGTTTTCTAAGGCTATCAAACTAGAATAATGAAGGAGAAATATTTATCTCCATTTGAAACGCAACAAAACGGGATTCCTTTGAAGTTTCCAAACATCGAAATAAAATTTTTTTGTTTTCGATATTCTTTACCCAGAATATGCTTTTCTAAGGCTATCAAAGTAGAAAAATGAAAGAGAACCAGTTATCTCAAATAAGAACGGAAAAAAAGAGATTTTAATGAAGTTTCCAACCATGGAAATAAATGTTTTATTTTCGCGAATCTTTCTTCATTTTATGGTTTCGTAAGGCTATCAAAATGGAATAATGGAGGAGAAATAGTTATCTCCATTTGAAACGCAACAAAACGCGATTCTTTTGAAGTTTCCAATCTTCGAAAAAATTTTTTTTCTTTTCGATATTTTTTGCGCAGAATATGCTTTTCTAAGGCTATCAAAGTAGAAAAATGAAAGAGAACCAGTTATCTCAAATAAGAACGGAAAAACAGCGATTCTAATGAAGTTTCCATCCTTCGAAATAAATATTTTCTATTCGCGAATCTTTCTTTATTTTATGCTTTTTTGGAGGCTATCAAACTAGAATAATGAAGGAGAAATAGTTATCTCCATTTGAAACGCAACAAAACGCGATTCCTTTGAAGTTTCCAAATTTCGAAAAAAATTTTTTTCTTTTTGAGATTCTTTGCCCAGAATATGCTTTTCTAAGGCTATCAAAGTACAAAAATGAAAGAGAACCAGTTATCTCAAATAAGAACGGAAAAAAAGTGATTCTAATGAAATTTCCAACATCGAAATAAATCTATTCTATTCGCGAATCTGCCTTTATATTATGCTTTAGAAGGCAATCAAACTAGAATAATGAAGGAGAAATATTTATCTACATTTGAAACGGAAAAAAAAAATGCGAATATTTTGAAGTTTCCAACTTCGAAAAAAAATTTTTTTCTTTTCGAAATTCTTTCCGCATAATATGCTTTCCAAAGATATCAAACTAGAGAAATGAAAGAAAACCAGTTATCTCAAATAAGAACGGAAAAAAAGTGATTCCAATGAAGTTACCAACCATCGAAATAAATATTTTCTTTTCGCGAATCTTTCTACACTTTATGGTTTTCTAAGGCTATCAAACTAGAATAATGAAGGACAAATAGTTATCTCTATTTGAAACGCAACAAAACGGGATTCCTTTGAAGTTTCCAAACTACGAAAAAAAATTTTATTTTTTTCGAGATTCTTTCGGCATAATATGCTTTTATAAGGCTATCAAAGATGAAAAATGAAAGAGAACCAGTTATCTAAAATAAGAACGCAAAAAAAGCCATTCTAATGAAGTTTCCAACCATCGAAATAAATGTTTTCTTTTCGCGAATCTTTCTTCATTTTATGGTATTCTAAGGCTATCAAACATGAATAATAAGGGAGAAATATATATCTCCATTTTAAACGCAACAAAACGCGATTCTTTTGAAGTTTCCAAATTTCGAATAAATTTTTTTTCTTTTCTAGATTCTTTCCCCGTAATATGCTTTTCTAAGGCGATCAAACTAGTAAAATGAAGGACAACCAGTTATCTCAAATAAGAACGGAAAAAAAGTGATTCTAATGAAGATTCCAACCATCGAAATAAATCTTTTCTATTCGCAAATCTTTCTCCATTTTATGGTTTTCTAAGGCTATCAAACTAGAATAATGAAGGAGAAACAGTTATCTCCATTTGAAACGCAACAAAACGCGATTCTTTTGAAGTTTCCAAACTTCGAAAAAATTTTTTTTCTTCTAGAGATTCTTTGCGCAGAATAAGCTTTTCTAAGGCTATCAAAGTAGAAACATGAAAAAGTACCAATTCTCTCGAATTAGAACGGAAAAAAATTGATTCTAATGAAGTCTCCAACCAATAAAATAAATGTTTTATTTTCGTGAATCTTTGTTCATTTTATGTTTTCTAAGGCTATCAAACTAGAATAATGAAGGAGAAATAGTTATATCCATTTGAAACGCAACAAAACGGGATTCCTTTGAAGTTTCCAAACTTCGGATTAAATTTTTTTCTTTTCGAGATTCTTTGCGCAGGATATGCTTTTCTAAGGCTATCAAAGTGGAAAAATCAAAAAGAACCAGTTAATTAAAATAAGAACGCAAAAAAAGTGATTCTAATGAAGTTTCCAACCATCGAAATAAATCTTTTCTATTCGCAAATCTTTCTCCATTATATGGTTTTCTAAGGCTATCAAACAAGAATAATGAAGGAGAAATAGTTATCTCCATTTGAAACGCAACAAAACGCGATTCTTTTGAAGTTTCCAAACTTCGAAAAAAATTTTTTTTCTTTTCTAGATTCTTTCCGCATAATATGCTTCTCTAAGGCTATCAAACTGGAAAAATGAAAGGGAACCAGTTATCTCAACTAAGAACGGAAAAAAAGTGATTCTAATGAAATTTCCAACATCGAAATAAATCTTTTCTATTCGCGAATCTTTCTTTATTTTATGGTTTAGAAGGCTATCAAACTAGAATAATGAAGGAGAAATATTTATCTCCATTTGAACCGCAAAAAAAAAAATGCGATTGTTTTGAAGTTTCCAAACTTCGAAAAAAATTTTTTTTTCTTGTCGAGATTTATGGTTTTCTAAGGCTATCAAACTAGAATAATGAAGGAGAAATAGTTATATCCATTTGAAACGCAACAAAACGGGATTCTTTTGAAGTTTCCAAACTTCGGATTAAATTTTTTTCTTTTCGAGATTCTTTGCGCAGGATATGCTTTCCTAAGGCTATCAAAGTGGAAAAATCAAAGAGAACCAGTTAATTAAAATAAGAACGCAAAAAAAGTGATTCTAATGAAGTTTCAAACCATTGAAATAAATGTTTTCTTTTCGCAAATCTTTCTTCATTTTATGACTTTCTAAGGCTATCAAACTAGAATAATGAAGGAGAAACAGTTATCTCTATTTGAAACGCAACAAAACGCGATTCTTTTGATGTTTCCAAACTTCGAAAAAATTTTTTTTCTTTTTGTGATTCTTTTCGCAGAATATGCTTTTCTAAGGCTATCAAAGAAGAAAAATGAAAGAGAACAGTTATCTCAAATAAGAACGGAAAAAAAGTGATTCTAATGAAATTTCCAACATCGAAATAAATCTATTCTATTCGCGAATCTTTCTTTATTTTATGCTTTAGAAGTCTATCAAACTAGAATAATGAAGGAGAAATATTTATCCCCATTTGAAACGCAAAAAAAAAAAAAAAAAAAAAAAAAAATGCGATTATTTGAATTTTCTATCTTCGAAAAAAAAAATTTTTCTTGTCGAATTTCTTTCCGCATAATATGCTTTCCTAAGGCTATCAAACTAGAGAAATGAAAGTGAACCAGTTATCTCATATAAGAACGGAAAAAAATAATTCTAATGAAGTTTCCAACCATCGAAATATATGTTTTATTTTCGCGAATTTTTCTTCATTTTGTGGTTTTCTAAGGCTATCAAACTAGAATAATGAAGGAGAAATAGCTATCTCCGTTTGAAACGCAACAAAACGCGATTCCTTTGAAGTTTCCTAACTTCGAAAAAAAATTTTTTCTTTCTGAGATTCTTTGCGCAGAATATGGTTTTCTAAGGCTATCAAAGTAGAAAAATGAAAGAGAACCAGTTATCTGAAATAAGAACGGAAAAACAGCGATTCTAATGAAGTTTCCAACCTTCGAAATAAATGTTTTCCGTTCGGGATTCTTTCTTCATTTTATTTTATTCTAAGGCTATCAAACCAGAATAATGAAGGAGAAATAGTTATCTCCATTTGAAACGCAACAAAACGGGATTCCTTTGAAGTTTCCAAACCTCGAAAAAAATTTTTTTTTCTTTTAGGGATTCTTTGCGCAGAATATGCTTTTCTAAGGCTATCAAAGTAGAAAAATGAAAGAGTACCAGTTATCTAAAATAAGAACGGAAAAAAAGTGATTCTAATGAAGTATCCAACCATGAAATAAATCTTTTCTATTCGCGAATCTTTCTTTATTTTATGGTTTAGAAGGCTATCAAACTAGAATAATGAAGGAGAAACAGTTATCTCCATTTGAAACGCAACAAAACGCGATTCTTTTGAAAATTCCAAACTTCGAAAAAAATTTTTTTTCTAGATTCTTTCCGCATTATATGCTTTCTAAGGCTATCAAACTGGAAAAATGAGACAACCAGTTATATCAAATAAGAACGGAAAAAAAAAATTCTAATGAAGTTTCCAACCATCGAAATAAATCTTTTCAATTCGCGAATCTTTTTTTATTTTATGCTTTAGAAGGCTATGAATCTAGAATAATGAAGGAGAAATAGTTATCTCCATTTGAAACGGAAGAAAAAATGCGATTCTTTTGAAGTTTCCAAACTTCGAAAAAAAAATTTTTTCTATTCGAGATTCTTCCCGCATAATATGCTTTTCTAAGGCTATCAAACTGGAAAATGAAAGAGAACCAGTTATCTCAAAAAAGAACGGAAAAAAGTGATTCTAAATACGTTTCCAACCATTGGAATAAATGGTTTCCTTTCGCGAATCGTTCTTCATTTTATGGTTTTCTAAGGCTATCAAATTAGAATAATGAAGGAGAAACGCAAGAACGTAACAAAACGCGATTCTTTTGAAGTCTCCAAACTTCGAAAAAAATTTTTTTTCTTTTCTAGATTCTTTCCGCATAATATGCTTCTCTAAGGCTATCAAACTGGAAAAATGAAAGGGAACCAGTTATCTCAACTAAAAACGGAAAAAAAGTGATTCTAATGAAATTTCCAACATCGAAATAAATCTTTTCTATTCGCGAATCTTTCTTTATTTTATGGTTTAGAAGGCTATCAAACTAGAATAATGAAGGAGAAATATTTATCTCCATTTGAACCGAAAAAAAAAATGCGATTGTTTTGAAGTTTCCAAACTTCGAAAAAAAATTTTTTTTCTTGTCGAGATTTATGGTTTTCTAAGGCTATCAAACTAGAATAATGAAGGAGAAATAGTTATATCCATTTGAAACGCAACAAAACGGGATTCCTTTGAAGTTTCCAAACTTCGGATTAAATTATTTTCTTTTCCAGATTCTTTGCGCAGGATATGCTTTCCTAAGGTATCAAAGTGGAAAAATCAAAGAGAACCAGTTTATTAAAATAAGAACGCAAAAAAAATTGATTCTAATGAAGTTTCCAACCATTGAAATAAATGTTTTCTTTTCGCGAATCTTTCTTCATTTTATGGCTTTCTAAGGCTATCAAACTAGAATAATGAAGGAGAAACAGTTATCTCTATTTGAATCGCAACAAAACGCGATTCTTTTGAAGTTTCCAAACTTCGAAAAAAATTTTTTTCTTTTCTAGTTTATTTCCCCATAATATGCTTGTCTAAGGCTATCAAACTAGTAAAATGAAGGAGAACCAGTTATCTCAAATAAGAACGGAAAAAAAGTGATTCTAATGAAGATTCCAACCATCGAAATAAATCTTTTCTATTCGCAAATCTTTCTCATTTTATGTTTTTCTAAGGCTATCAAACTAAAATAATGAAGGAGAAGTCCATTTGAAACGGAAGAAAAAATGCGATTCTTTTGAAATTTCCAAACTTCGAAAAAAAATTTTTTTCTTTTCGAGATTCTTTCCGCATAAAATGCTTTGTTAAGGCTATCAAATTAGAAAAATGAAAGAGAACCAGTTATCTCAAATAAGAACGGAAAAAAAAGTGATTGTAATGAAATTTCCAACATCGAAATAAATGTATTCTATTCGCGAATCTTTCTTTATTTTTTGCTTTAGAAGGCTATCAAACTAGAATAATGAAGGAGAAATATTTATCCCCATTTGAAACGCAAAAAAAAAAAAAAAAAAAAAAAAAAAATTGCGATTCTTTTGAAGTTTCTATCTTCGAAAAAAAAATTTTTCTTGTCGAATTTCTTTCCGCATAATATGCTTTCCTAAGGCTATCAAACTAGAGAAATGAAAGAGAACCAGTTATCTCAAATAAGAACGGAAAAAAAATAATTCTAATGATGTTTCCAACCATCGAAATATATGTTTTATTTTCGCGAATTTTTCTTCATTTTATGGTTTTCTAAGGCTATCAAACTAAAATAATGAAGGAGAAATAGTTATCTCCGTTTGAAACGCAACAAAACGCGATACATTTGAAGTTTCGTAACTTCGAAAAAAAATTTTTTCTTTCTGAGATTGTTTGCGCAGAATATGGTGTTCTAAGGCTATCAAAGTAGAAAAATGAAAGAGAACCAGTTATCTGAAATAAGAACGGAAAAACAGCGATTCTAATGAAGTTTCCATCCTTCAAAATAAATGTTTTCCGTTCGCGATTCTTTCTTCATTTTATGGTTTTCTAAGGCTATCAAACTGGAATAATGAAGGAGAATTAGTTATCTCCATTTGAAACGCAACAAAACGGGATTCCTTTGAAGTTTCCTAACCTCGAAAAATTTTTTTTTTTACTTTTAGGGATTCTTTGCGCAGAATATGCTTTTCTAAGGCTATCAAAGTAGAAAAATGAAAGAGTACCAGTTATCTAAAATAAGAACGGAAAAAAAGTGATTCTAATGAAGTTTCCAACCATCGAAATAAATCTTTTCTTTACGCGAATTCTTCTTCATTTTATTCTATTCTGAGGCTATCAAACTAGAATAATGAAGGAGAAACAGTTATCTCCATTTGAAACGCAACAAAACGCGATTCTTTTGAAGATTCCAAACTTCGAAAAAAAATTTTTTTCTTTTCTAGATTCTTTATGCATAATATGCTTTCTAAGGCTATCAAACTGGAAAAATGAAAGACAACCAGTTATCTCAAATAAGAACGGAAAAATAAGTGATTCTAATGAAGTTTCCAACCATCGAAATAAATCTTTTCAATTCGCGAATCTTTTTTTATTTTATGCTTTAGAAGGCTATCAATCTAGAATAATGAAGGATAACTAGTTATCTCCATTTGAAACGCAACAAAACGCGATTCCTTTGAGGTTTCCTAACTTCGAAAAATTTTTTTTTCTTTTTGAGATTCTTTGCGCAGAATATGCTCTTCTAAGGCTATCAAAGTAGAAAAATGAAAAAGAACCAGTTATCTCAAATAAGAACGGAAAAACAGCCATTCTTAATGAAGTTTCCAACGTTCGAAATAAATATTTTCTCTTGGCGAGTCTTTCTTCATTTTAAGGTTTTCTAAGGCTATCAAACTAGAATAATGAAGATGAAATAGTTATCTCCATTTGAAACGCAAAAAAACGCGATTCTTTTGAAGATTCCAAACTTCGAAAAAAAATTTTTTCTTTACTAGATTCTTTCCGCATAATATGCTTTTCTAAGGCTATGAAACTGGAAAATGAAAGAGAAGCAGTTATCTCAAAAAAGAACGGAAAAAAGTGATTCTAATGAAGTTTCCAACCATCGAAATAAATCTTTTGTATTCGCGAATCTTTCTTTATTTTATGCTTTTTAGAAGGCAATCAAACTAGAATAATGAAGGAGAAATAGTTATTTCCATTTGAAACGCAAGAAAAAATTCGATTATTTTGAAGTTTCCAAACTTCGGAAAAATTTTTTTTCTTTTCGAGATTCTTCTTGCATAATATGCTTTTCTAAGGCTATCAAACTAGAAAAATGAAAGAGAACCAGTTATCTCAAATAAGAACGGAAAAACAGCGATTCTAATGAAGTTTCCAACCATCGAAATAAATGTTTTCTTTTCGCGAATCTTCCTTCATTTTATGGTATTCTAAAGCTATCAAACAAGAATAAAGAAGCAGAAATAGTTATCTCCATTTGAAACGCAACAAAACGCGATGATTTTGAAGTTTCCAAACTTCGAAATTTTTTTTTTCTTTTTGTGATTCTTTTCGCAGAATATGCTTTTCTAAGGCTATCAAAGAAGAAAAAGGAAAGAGAACCAGTTATCTCAAATAAGAACGGAAAAAAAGTGATTCTAATGAAATTTCCAACATCGAAATGGATCTATTCTATTCGCGAATCTTTCTTTATTTTATGCTTTAGAAGGCTATCAAACTTGAATAATGAAGGAGAAATATTTATCTCCATTTGAAACGCAAAAAAAAAAAAAAAAAAAAAAAAAAAAATTCGATTCTTTTGAAGTTTCCAACTTCGAAAAAAAATTTTTTCTTGTCGAATTTCTTTCCGCATAATATGCTTTCCTAAGGCTATCAAACTTGAGAAATGAAAGAGAACCAGTTATCTCAAATAAGAACGGAAAAAAATAATTCTAATGAAGTTTCCAACCATCGAAATATATGTTTTCTTTTCGCGAATTTTTCTTCATTTTATGGTTTTCTAAGGCTATCAAACTAGAATAATGAAGGAGAAATAGTTATCTCCGTTTGAAACGCAAGAAAACGCGATTCCTTTGAAGTTTGCCAACTTCGAAAAAAAAATTTTTCTTTTTGAGATTCTTTGCGCAGAATATGCTGTTCTAAGGCTTTCAAATTAGAAAAATGAAAGAGAACCAGTTATCTCAAATAAGAACGGAAAAAAGTGATTCTAATGAAGTTTCCAACCATCGAAATAAATCTTTTCTTTACGCAAATTCTTCTTCATTTTATTCTATTCTAAGGCTATCAAACTAGAATAATGAAGGAGAAATAGTTATCTCCATTTGAAACGCAACAAAACGCGATTCTTTTGAAGATTGCCAACTTCGAAAAAAAAATTTTTTCTTTTCTAGATTCTTTCCGCATAATATGCTTCTAGGGCAATCAAACTGGAAAAATGAAAGACAACCAGTTATCTCAAATAAGAACGGAAAAGAAAGTGATTCTAATGAAGTTTCCAACCATCGAAATAAATCTTTCAATACGCGAATCTTTTTTTATTTTATGCTTTAGAAGGCTATCAATCTAGAATAATGAAGGAGAAATAGATATCTCCATTTGAAACTGAAGAAAAAATGCGATTCTTTTGAAGTTTCCAAACTTCGAAAAAAAAATTTTTTTTTTCCAGATTCTTTCCGCATAAAATGCTTTGGTAAGGCTATCAAACTAGAAAAATGAAAGAGAACCAGTTATCTCAAATAATAACGGAAAAAAACGATTCTAATGAAGTTTCCAACCATCGAAATAAATCTCTTCTATTCGCAAATCTTTCTCCATTTTGTGGTTTACTAAGGCTATGAAACTAGAATAATGAAGGAGAAATAGTTATCTCCATTTATACGCAACAAAACGGGATTCCTTTGAAGTTTCCAAACTTCGAAAAAAAAATTTTTCTTTTCCATATTCTTTTGGCTGAATATGCTTTTCTAAGGCTATCAAAGTAGCAAAATGAAGGAGAACCAGTTATCTCAAATAAGAACGGAAAAACAGCGATTCTAATGAATTTTTCAACCTTCGAAATAAATGTTTTCAGTTCCCGATTTTTTCTTCATTTTATGGTTTTCTAAGGCTATCAAACTAGAATAATGAAGGAGAAATATTTATCTCCATTTGAAACGCAACTAAACGGGATTCCTTTGAAGTTTCCAAACTTCGAAAAAAATTTTTTTTACTTTTAGAGATTCTTTGCGCAGAATATGCTTTTCTAAGGCTATCAAAGTAGAAAAATGAAAGAGTACCAGTTATCTAAAATAAGAACGGAAAAAAGGTGATTCTAATGAAGTTTCCAACCATCGAAATAAATCTTTTCTTTACGGGAATTTTTCTTCATTTTATGGTTTTCTAAGGCTATCAAACTAGAATAATGAAGGAGAAATAGTTATCTCCATTTATACGCAACAAAACGGGATTCCTTTCCAGTTTCCAAACTTCGAAAAAAAAATTTTTCTTTTCCATATTCTTTGGGCAGAATATGCTTTTCTAAGGCTATCAAAGTAGCAAAATGAAAGAGAACCAGTTATCTGAAATAAGAACGGAAAAACAGCGATTCTAATGAAGTTTTCAACCTTCGAAATAAATGTTTTCAGTTCCCGATTCTTTCTTCATTTTATGGTTTTCTAAGGCTATCAAACTAGAATAATGAAAGAGAAATAGTTATCTCCATTTGAAACGCAACTAAACGGGATTCCGTTGAAATTTCCAAACTTCGAAAAAAATTGTTTTTACTTTTAGTGATTCTTTGCACAGAATATGCTTTTCTAAGGCTATCAAAGTAGAAAAATGAAAGAGTACCAGTTATCTAAAATAGGAACGGAAAAAAAGTGATTCTAATGAAGTTTCCAACCATCGAAATAAATCTTTTCTTTACGCGAATTCTTCTTCATTTTATTGTATTCTAAGGGTACCAATCTAGAATAATGAAGATGAAATAATTATCTCCATTTGAAACCCAAAAAAACGCGATACATTGAAGATTCCAAAGTTCGGAAAAAACATTTTTTCTTTTCTTGATTCTTTCCGCATAATACGCTTTCTAAGGCTATCAAACTCGAAAAATGAAAGACAACCAGTTATCTAAAAAAAGAACGGAAAAAAAGTGATTCTAATGAAGTTTCCAACCATCGAAATAAATCTTTTCTATTCGCAAATCTTTCTAAATTATATGGTTTTCTAAGGCTATCAAACTAGAATAATGAAGGAGAAATAGTTATCTCCATTTGAAACGCAACAAAACGCGATGCCTTTGAAGTTTCCAAACTTCGAAAAAAATTTTTTTCTTTTTGTGATTCTTTTTGCAGAATATGCTTTTCTAAGGCTATCAAAGAAGAAAAATGAAAGAGAACAGTTATGTCAAATAAGAACGCAAAAATAGTGATTCTAATGAAGTTTCCAACCACCGAAATAAATGTTTTCTTTTCGCGAATCTTTCTTCATTTTATGGTTTTCTAAGGCTATCAAACTAGAATAATGAAGGAGAAACAGTTATCTCCATTTGAAACGCAACAAAACGCGATTCTTTTGAAGTTTCCAAACTTCGAATAAAATTTTTTGCTTTTCGAGATTCTTTCCGCATAATATGCTTTTCTAAGGCTATCAAAGAAGAAAAATGAAAGAGTACCGGTTATCTCAAATAAGAACGGGAAAAAGTGATTCTAATGAAGTTTCCAACTTTCGAAATAAATGTTTTCTTTTAGCGAATTTTCTTCATTTTATGGTTTTCTAAGGCTATCAAAATAGAATAATGTAGGAGAAATAGTTATCTCCATTCAAACGCAACAAAACGGGATTCCTTTGAAGTTTCCAAACTTCGAAAAAAAATTTTTTCTTTACTAGATTCCTTCCGCATAATATGCTTTTCTAAGGCTATCAAACTGGAAAATGAAAAAGAACCAGTTATCTCAAATAAGCACGGAAAAAAAGTGATTCTAATGAAGTTTCCAACCATCGAAATAAATCTTTTCTATTCGCGAATGTTTCTTTATTTTATGCTTTTTAGAAGGCTGTCAAACTAGAATAATGAAGGAGAAATATTTATCTCCATTTGAAACGCAACAAAACGAGATTCTTTTGAAGTTTCCAAACTTCGAATAAAATTTTTTTCTTTTCGAGATTCTTTCCGCATAATATGCTTTTCTAAGGCTATCAAAGTGGAAAAATGAAAGAGAACCTGTTATCTGAAATAACGACGGAAATAAAAGTGATTCTAAGGAAATTTCCAACCATTGGAATAAATGTTTTCATTTCGCGAATCGTTCTTCATTTTATGGTTTTCTAAGGCTATCAAATTAGAATAATGAAGGAGAAATAGTTATCTCCATTTGAAACGCAACAAAGCGCAATTCTTTTGAAGTTTCCAAATTCAAAAAAAATTTTTTTCTTTTCTAGATTCTTTCCGCATAATATGCTTCTCTAAGGCTATCAAACTGGAAAAATGAAAGGGAACCAGTTATCTCAACTAAGAACGGAAAAAAAGTGATTCTAATGAAATTTCCAACATCGAAATAAATCTTGTCCATTCGCGAATCTGTCTTTATATTATGCTTTAGAAGGCTATCAAACTAGAATAATGAAGGAGAAATATTTATCTCCATTTGAAACGGGGAAAAAAAAAAAAAAAAAAGGGGGAACCTTTTGAAGTTTCCAACTTCGAAAAAAAATTTTTTTCTTGTCGAAATTCTTTCCGCATAATATGCTTTCCTAAGCATATCAAACTAGAAAAATGAAAGAAAACCAGTTATCTCAAATAAGAACGGAAAAAAAGTGATTCTAATGAAGTTTCCAACCATCGAAATAAATGTTTTCTTTTCGCGAATCTTTCTTCATTTTATGGTATTCTAAGGCTATCAAACATGAATAATGAGGGAGAAATAGATATCTCCATTTGAAACGCAACAAAACGCGATTCTTTTGAAGTTTCCGAACTTCGAATAAATTTTTTTTCTTTGCTAGATTCTTTCCCCGTAATATGCTTTTCTAAGGCTATCAAACTAGTAAAATGGACAACCAGTTATCTCAAATAATAACGGAAAAAAAGTGATTCTAATGAAGTTTCCAACCATCGAAATAAATCTTTTCTATTCGCGAATCTTTCTTTATTTTATGCTTTTTAGAAGGGTATCAAACTAGAATAATGAAGGAGAAATAGTTATCTCCTTTTGAAACGCAAGAAAAAATGCGATTCTTTTAAAGTTTCCAAACGTGGAAAAAAAAAATCTTTCTTTTCTAAATTCTTTGCGCAGAATGTGCTTTTGTAAGGCTATCAATGTACAAAAATGAAAGAGTACAAATTATCTGAAATAAGAACGGAAGAAAATGATTCTAATGATGTTTCCATCCATCGAAATAACTGTTTTGTTTTCGCGAATTTTTCTTCATTTTATGGTTTCCTAAGGCTATTAAACTAGAATAATGAAGGAGAAACAGTTATCTCCATTTGAAACGCAACAAAACGGGATTCCTTTGAAGTTTCCAAACATCGAAACAAAAATTTTTTGTTTTCGATATTCTTTACCTAGAATTTGCTTTTCTAAGGCTATCAAAGTAGAAAAATGAAAGAGAACCAGTTATCTCAAATAAGAACGGAAAAACAGCGATTCTAATGAAGTTTCCAACCTTCGAAATAAATCTTTTCTATTCGCGAGTCTTTCTTTATTTTATGCTTTTTTGGAGGCTATCAAACTAGAATAATAAAGGGGAAATAGTTATCTCCATTTGAAACGCAAAAAAACTGGATTCCTCTGAAGTTTCCAAACTTCGAAAAAATTTTTTTTCATTTCGAAATTCTTTGCGCAGAATATGCTTTCCTAAGGCTATCAAAGTAGAAAAATGAAAGAGAACCAGTTATCTCAAATAAGAACGGAAAGAAATGATTCTAATGAAGTCTCCAACCATGGAAATAAATGCTTTATTTTCGCGAATCTTTCTTCATTTTATGGTTTTCTAAGAATATCAAACTAGAATAATGAAGGAGAAATAGTTATCTCCATTTGAAACGCAACAAAACGGGATTCCTATGAAGTTTCCAATCTTCGAAAAAAATTTTAATTCTTTTCGATATACTTTGCGCAGGATATGCTTTTCTAAGGCTATAAAAGTAGAAAAATGAAAGAGAACCGGTTATCTCAAATAAGAACGGGAAAAAGTGATTCTAATGAAGTTTCCAACCATCGAAATAAATGTTTTCTTTTAGCTAATTTTTCTTCATTTTATGGTTTTCTAAGGCTATCAAACTAGAATAATGAAGGAGAAATAGTTATCTGCATTTGAAACGCAATAAAACGCGATTCCTTTGAAGTTTCCAACTTCGAAAAAAAAATTTTTTCTTGTCGAAATTCTTTCCGCATAATATGCTTTCCTAAGGCTATCAAACTAGAAAATTGAAACAAAACCAATTATCTCAAATAACCATGGAAAAACAGCGATTCTAATGAAGTTTCCAACCATCGAAATAAATGTTTTCATTTCGCGAATCTTTCTTCATTTAATGGTTTTCTAAGGCTATCAAACTAAAGTAATGAAGGAGAAATAGTTATCTCCATTTGAAACGCAACAAAAAGCGATTATTTTGAAGTTTCCAAACTTCGAAAAAATTCTTTTTTCTTTTCTAGATTCTTTCCCCATAATATGCTTTTCTTAGGCTATCAAACTAGTAAAATGAAGGAGAACCAGTTATCTCAAATAAGAACGGGAAAAAAGTGATTCTAATGAAGATGCCAACCATCGAAATAAATCTTTTCTATTCGTCTCTCTTTCTCCATTTTAAGGTTTTCTAAGGCTATCAAACTGGAATTATGAAGGAGAAATAGTTATCTTCATTTGAAACGCAACAAAACGGGATTCCTTTGAAGTTTCCAAACATCGAAACAAAAATTTTTTGTTTTCGATATTCTTTACCTAGAATTTGCTTTTCTAAGGCTATCAAAGTAGAAAAATGAAAGAGAACCAGTTATCTCAAATAAGAACGGAAAAAAAGAGATTTTAATGAAGTCTCCAACCATGGAAATAAATGTTTTATTTTCGCGATTCTTTCTTCATTTTATGGTTTTCTAAGGCTATCAAAATGGAATAATGGAGGAGAAATAGTTATCTCCATTGAAAACGCAACAAAACGCTATTCTTTTGAAGTTTCCAATCTTCGAAAAAAATTTTTTTCTTTTCGATATTATTCGCGCAAAATATGCTTTTCTAAGGCTATCAAAGTAGCAAAATGAAAGATAACCAGTTATCTCAAATAAAAACGGAAAAAAAATGATTCTAATAAAGGTTACAACCATCGAAATAAATGTTTTCATTTCGCGAATCTTTCTTCATTTTTATGGTTTTCTAAGGCTATCAAACTAGAATAATGAAGGAGAAATAGGTATCTCAATTTGAAATGCAACAAAACGCGATTCTTAAGAAGTTTGCATACTTCGAAACAAATTTAATTTTCTCGAGATTCTTTGCGCAGAATATGCTTTTCTAAGGTTATCAAAGTTGAAAAATGAAAGAGAACCGGTTATCTCAAATAAGAACGCAAAAACAGCGATTGTAATGAACTTTCCAACCATCGAAATAAACGTTGTCTTTTCGCGATTCGTTCTTCATTTTATGGTTTTCTAAGGCTATCAAATTAGAATAATGAAGGAGAAATAGTTATCTCCATTTGAAACGCAACAAAGCGCAATTCTTTTGAAGTTTCCAAATTCAAAAAAAATTTTTTTCTTTTCTAGATTCTTTCCGCATAATATGCTTCTCTAAGGCTATCAAACTGGAAAAATGAAAGGGAACCAGTTATCTCAACTAAGAACGGAAAAAAAGTGATTCTAATGAAATTTCCAACATCGAAATAAATCTTGTCCATTCGCGAATCTGTCTTTATATTATGCTTTAGAAGGCTATCAAACTAGAATAATGAAGGAGAAATATTTATCTCCATTTGAAACGGGAAAAAAAAAAAAAAAAAGGGGAACCTTTTGAAGTTTCCAACTTCGAAAAAAAATTTTTTTCTTGTCGAAATTCTTTCCGCATAATATGCTTTCCTAAGCATTTCAAACTAGAAAAATGAAAGAAAACCAGTTATCTCAAATAAGAACGGAAAAAAAGTGATTCTAATGAAGTTTCCAACCATCGAAATAAATGTTTTCTTTTCGCGAATCTTTCTTCATTTTATGGTATTCTAAGGCTATCAAACATGAATAATGAGGGAGAAATAGATATCTCCATTTGAAACGCAACAAAACGCGATTCTTTTGAAGTTTCCGAACTTCGAATAAATTTTTTTTCTTTGCTAGATCTTTCCCCGTAATATGCTTTTCTAAGGCTATCAAACTAGTAAAATGGACAACCAGTTATCTCAAATAATAACGGAAAAAAAGTGATTCTAATGAAGTTTCCAACCATCGAAATAAATCTTTTCAATTCGCGAATCTTTCTTTATTTTATGCTTTTTAGAAGGCTATCAAACTAGAATAATGAAGGAGAAATAGTTATCTCCTTTTGAAACGCAAGAAAAAATGCGATTCTTTTAAAGTTTCCAAACGTGGAAAAAAAAATTCTTTCTTTTCTAAATTCTTTGCGCGGAATGTGCTTTTCTAAGGCTATCAATGTACAAAAATGAAAGAGTACAAATTATCTGAAATAAGAACGGAAGAAAATGATTCTAATGATGTTTCCATCCATCGAAATAACTGTTTTGTTTTCGCGAATTTTTCTTCATTTTATGGTTTCCTAAGGCTATTAAACTAGAATAATGAAGGAGAAACAGTTATCTCCATTTGAAACGCAACAAAACGGGATTCCTTTGAAGTTTCCAAACATCGAAACAAAAATTTTTTGTTTTCGATATTCTTTACCTAGAATTTGCTTTTCTAAGGCTATCAAAGTAGAAAAATGAAAGAGAACCAGTTATCTCAAATAAGAACGGAAAAACAGCGATTCTAATGAAGTTTCCAACCTTCGAAATAAATCTTTTCTATTCGCGAGTCTTTCTTTATTTTATGCTTTTTTGGAGGCTATCAAACTAGAATAATGAAGGGGAAATAGTTATCTCCATTTGAAACGCAAAAAAACTGGATTCCTCTGAAGTTTCCAAACTTCGAAAAAATTTTTTTTCATTTCGAAATTCTTTGCGCAGAATATGCTTTCCTAAGGCTATCAAAGTAGAAAAATGAAAGAGAACCAGTTATCTCAAATAAGAACGGAAAGAAATGATTCTAATGAAGTCTCCAACCATGGAAATAAATGCTTTATTTTCGCGAATCTTTCTTCATTTTATGGTTTTCTAAGAATATCAAACTAGAATAATGAAGGAGAAATAGTTATCTCCATTTGAAACGCAACAAAACGGGATTCCTATGAAGTTTCCAATCTTCGAAAAAAATTTTAATTCTTTTCGATATACTTTGCGCAGGATATGCTTTTCTAAGGCTATAAAAGTAGAAAAATGAAAGAGAACCGGTTATCTCAAATAAGAACGGGAAAAAGTGATTCTAATGAAGTTTCCAACCATCGAAATAAATGTTTTCTTTTAGCTAATTTTTCTTCATTTTATGGTTTTCTAAGGCTATCAAACTAGAATAATGAAGGAGAAATAGTTATCTGCATTTGAAATGCAATAAAACGCGATTCCTTTGAAGTTTCCAACTTCGAAAAAAAAATTTTTTCTTGTCGAAATTCTTTCCGCATAATATGCTTTCCTAAGGCTATCAAACCAGAAAATTGAAACAAAACCAATTATCTCAAATAACCATGGAAAAACAGCGATTCTAATGAAGTTTCCAACCATCGAAATAAATGTTTTCATTTCGCGAATCTTTCTTCATTTAATGGTTTTGTAAGGCTATCAAACTAAAGTAATGAAGGAGAAATAGTTATCTCGATTTGAAACGCAACAAAAAGCTATTATTTTGAAGTTTCCAAACTTCGAAAAAATTCTTTTTTCTTTTCTAGATTCTTTCCCCATAATATGCTTTTCTTAGGCTATCAAACTAGTAAAATGAAGGAGAACCAGTTATCTCAAATAAGAACGGGAAAAAAGTGATTCTAATGAAGATGCCAACCATCGAAATAAATCTTTTCTATTCGTCTCTCTTTCTCCATTTTAAGGTTTTCTAAGGCTATCAAACTGGAATTATGAAGGAGAAATAGTTATCTTCATTTGAAACGCAACAAAACGGGATTCCTTTGAAGTTTCCAAACATCGAAACAAAAATTTTTTGTTTTCGATATTCTTTACCTAGAATTTGCTTTTCTAAGGCTATCAAAGTAGAAAAATGAAAGAGAACCAGTTATCTCAAATAAGAACGGAAAAAAATGATTCTAATGAAGTCTCCAACCATGGAAATAATTGCTTTATTTTCGCGAATCTTTCTTCATTTTATGGTTTTCTAAGGCTCTCAAACTTGAATAATGAAGGAGAAATAGTTATCTCTATTTGAAACGCAACAAAACGCGATTCTTATGAAGTTTCCAACTTCGAAAAAAATTTTTTTCCTTGTCGAAATTCTTTCCGCATAATATGCTTTCCTAAGGCTATCAAACTAGAAAAATGAAAGAAAACCAGTTATCTCCAATAAGAATGTAAAAACAGCGATTCTAATGAAGTTTCCAACCATCGAAATAAATGTTTTCTTTTCGCGAATCTTTCTTCATTTTATGGTTTTCTAAGGTTATCAAACTAGAATAATGAAGGAGAAATAGTTATCTCCATTTGAAACGCAACAAGACGCGATTCTTTTGTAGTTTCCAAATTTCGAAAAAAATTTTTTTTTTCTTTTCGAGATTCTTTCCGCATAATATACTTTTCTATGGCTATCAAAGAAGAAAAATGAAAGAGAACCAGTTATCTCAAATAAGAACGGAAAAAAAGTGATTGTAATGAAGTTTCCATCCACCGAAATAAATCTTCTCTATTCGCGATTCTTTCTTCAATTTATGGTTTTCTAAGGCAATCAAATTAGAATAATGAAGGAGAAATAGTTATCTCCATTTGAAACGCAAATAAAAAGCCATTTTTTGAAGTTTCCAAATTTCGAAAGTAAATTTTTTCTTTGGAGATTCTTTCCGCATAATATGCTTTTGTAAAGCTATCAAAGTAGAAAAGTGAAAGAAAACCAGTTATCTCAAATAAAAACGGAAAAAAAATGATTCTAATAAAGGTTACAACCATCGAAATAAATGTTTTCATTAGGCGAATCTTTCTTCATTTTATAGTTTTCTAAGGCTATCAAACTAGAATAATGAAGGAGAAATAGTTATCTCCATTTGAAACGCAACAAAACGCGATTCCTTTGAAGTTTCCAAACTTCGAAAAAAATTTTTTTCTTTTTGAGATTCTTTGCCCAGAATATGCTTTTCTAAGGCTATCAAAGTACAAAAATGAAAGAGAACCAGTTATCTCAAATAAGAACGGAAAAAAAGTGATTGTAATGAAATTTCCAACATCGAAATAAATCTATTCTATTCGCGAATCTGTCTTTATATTATGCTTTAGAAGGCAATCAAACTAGAATAATGAAGGAGAAATATTTATCTACATTTGAAACGGAAAAAAAAAAAATGCGAATCTTTTGAAGTTTCCAACTTCGAGAAAAAATTTTTTTCTTTTCGAAATTCTTTCCGCATAATATGCTTTCCAAAGATATCAAACTAGAGAAATGAAAGAAACCAGTTATCTCAAATAAGAACGGAAAAAAAGTGATTCTAATGAAGTTACCAACCATCGAAATAAATATTTTCTTTTCGCGAATCTTTCTACACTTTATGGTTTTCTAAGGCTATCAAACTAGAATAATGAAGGACAAATAGTTATCTCTATTTGAAACGCAACAAAACGGGATTCCTTTGAAGTTTCCAAACTACGAAAAAAATTTTTATTTTTTTCGAGATTCTTTCGGCATAATATGCTTTTATAAGGCTATCAAAGATGAAAAATGAAAGAGAACCAGTTATCTAAAATAAGAACGCAAAAAAAGCCATTCTAATGAAGTTTCCAACCATCGAAATAAATGTTTTCTTTTCGCGAATCTTTCTCCATTTTATGGTTTTCTAAGGCTATCAAACTAGAATAATGAAGATGAAATATTTATCTCCATTTGAAACGCAACAAAACGCGATTCTTTGAAGATTCCAAACTTCGAAAAAAATTTTTTTCTTTACTAGACTCTTTCCGCATAATATGCTTTTCTAAATCTATCAAACTGGAAAATGAAACAGAACCAGTTATCGTAAATAAGAACGGAAAAAAAGTGATTCTAATGAAGTTCCAACCATCGAAATAAATCTTTTCTATTCGCGAATCTTTCTTTATTTTATGCTTTTGGAAGGCTATCAAACTAGAATAATGAAGGAGAAATAGTTATCTCTATTTGAAATGCAAGAAAAAATGCGATTCTTTTAAAGTTTCCAAACGTCGAAAAAAATTTCTTTCTTTTCGAGATTCTTTGCGCAGAATGTGCTTTTCTAAGGCTATCAATGTGAAAAAATGAAAGAGTACAAATTATCTGAAGTAAGAACGGAAAAAAATGATTCTAATGATGTTTCCATCCATCGAAATAACTGTTTGTTTTCGCGATATTTTCTTCATTTTATGGTTTTCTAAGGCTATCAAACTAGAATAATGAAGGAGAAACAGTTATCTCCATTTGAAACGCAACAAAACGCGATTCTTTTGAAGTTTCCAAACTTCGAAAAAAATTTTTTTTCTTCTAGAGATTCTTTCCGCATAATATGGTTTTCTAAGGCTATCAAAGAAGAAAAATGAAAGAGAACCAGTTATCTCAAATAAGAACGGAAAAAAAGGGATTCTAATGAAATTTCCAACATCGAAATAAATCTTTTCTAATAGCGAATCTTTCTTTATTTTATGGTTTAGAAGGCTATCAAACTAGAATAATGAAGGAGAAATATTTATCTCCATTTAAACCGCAAAAAAAATGCGATTGTTTTGAAGTTTCCAAACTTCGAAAAAAATTTTTTTTTCTTGTTGAGATTTATGGTTTTCTAAGGCTATCAAACTAGAATAATGAAGGAGAAATAGTTATATCCATTTGAAACACAACAAAACGGGATTCCTTTGAAGTTTCCAAACTTCGGATTAAATTTTTTTCTTTTCGAGATTCTTTGCGCAGGATATGCTTTTCTAAGGCTATCAAAGTGGAAAAATCAAAAAGAACCAGTTAATTAAAATAAGAACGCAAAAAAAGTGATTCTAATGAAGTTTCCAACCATCGAAATAAATCTTTTCTATTCGCAAATCTTTCTCCATTTTATGTTTTTCTAAGGCTATCAAACTAAAACAATGAAGGAGAAGTCCATTTGAAACGGAAGAAAAAATGCGATTCTTTTGAAGTTTCCAAACTTCGAAAAAAAATTGTTTTCTTTTCGAGATTCTTTCCGCATAAAATGCTTTTGCAAGGCTATCAAACTAGAAAAATGAAAGAGAACCAGTTATCTCAAATAATAACGGAAAAAATAGTGATTCTAATGAAGTTTCCAACCATCGAAATAAATCTTTTCTATTCGCAAATCTTTCTCCATTATATGGTTTTCTAAGGCTATCAAACAAGAATAATGAAGGAGAAATAGTTATCTCCATTTGAAACGCAACAAAACGCGATTCTTTTGAAGTTTCCAAACTTCGAAAAAAATTTTTTTTCTTTTCTAGATTCTTTCCGCATAATATGCTTCTCTAAGGCTATCAAATTGGAAAAATGAAAGGGAACCAGTTATCTCAACTAATAACGGAAAAAAAGTGATTCTAATGAAATTTCCAACATCGAAATAAATCTTTTCTATTCGCGAATCTTTCTTTATTTTATGGTTTAGAAGGCTATCAAACTAGAATAATGAAGGAGAAATATTTATCTCCATTTGAACCGCAAAAAAAAATGCGATTGTTTTGAAGTTTCCAAACTTCGAAAAAAATTTTTTTTTCTTGTCGAGATTTATGGTTTTCTAAGGCTATCAAACTAGAATAATGAAGGAGAAATAGTTATATCCATTTGAAACGCAACAAAACGGGATTCTTTTGAAGTTTCCAAACTTCGAAAAAATTTTTTTTCTTTTTGTGATTCTTTTCGCAGAATATGCTTTTCTAAGGCTATCAAAGAAGAAAAATGAAAGAGAACAGTTATCTCAAATAAGAACGGAAAAAATGTGATTCTAATGAAATTTCCAACATCGAAATAAATCTATTCTATTCGCGAATCTTTCTTTATTTTATGCTTTAGAAGTCTATCAAACTAGAATAATGAAGGAGAAATATTTATCCCCATTTGAAACGCAAAAAAAAAAAAAAAAAAAAAAAAAATGCGATTATTTGAATTTTCTATCTTCGAAAAAAAAATTTTTTCTTGTCGAATTTCTTTCCGCATAATATGCTTTCCTAAGGCTATCAAACTAGAGAAATGAAAGTGAACCAGTTATCTCATATAAGAACGGAAAAAAATAATTCTAATGAAGTTTCCAACCATCGAAATATATGTTTTATTTTCGCGAATTTTTCTTCATTTTGTGGTTTTCTAAGGCTATCAAACTAGAATGATGAAGGAGAAATAGCTATCTCCGTTTGAAACGCAACAAAACGCGATTCCTTTGAAGTTTCCTAACTTCGAAAAAAAATTTTTTCTTTCTGAGATTCTTTGCGCAGAATATGGTTTTCTAAGGCTATCAAAGTAGAAAAATGAAAGAGAACCAGTTATCTGAAATAAGAACGGAAAAACAGCGATTCTAATGAAGTTTCCAACCTTCGAAATAAATGTTTTCCGTTCGCGATTCTTTCTTCATTTTATTTTATTCTAAGGCTAATAAACCAGAATAATGAAGGAGAAATAGTTATCTCCATTTGAAACGCAACAAAACGGGATTCCTTTGAAGTTTCCAAACCTCGAAAAAAATTTTTTTTTCTTTTAGGGATTCTTTGCGCAGAATATGCTTTTCTAAGGCTATCAAAGTAGAAAAATGAAAGAGTACCAGTTATCTAAAATAAGAACGGAAAAAAAGTGATTCTAATGAAGTATCCAACCATGAAATAAATCTTTTCTATTCGCGAATCTTTCTTTATTTTATGGTTTAGAAGGCTATCAAACTAGAATAATGAAGGAGAAACAGTTATCTCCATTTGAAACGCAACAAAACGCGATTCTTTTGAAAATTCCAAACTTCGAAAAAAAATTTTTTTTCTAGATTCTTTCCGCATAATATGCTTTCTAAGGCTATCAAACTGGAAAAATGAAAGACAACCAGTTATCTCAAATAAGAACGGAAAAAAAAAAATTCTAATGAAGTTTCCAACCATCGAAATAAATCTTTTCAATTCGCGAATCTTTTGTTATTTTATGCTTTAGAAGGCTATGAATCTAGAATAATGAAGGAGAAATAGTTATCTCCATTTGAAACGGAAGAAAAAATGCGATTCTTTTGAAGTTTCCAAACTTCGAAAAAAAAATTTTTTCTATTCGAGATTCTTCCCGCATAATATGCTTTTCTAAGGCTATCAAACTGGAAAATGAAAGAGAACCAGTTATCTCAAAAAAGAACGGAAAAAAGTGATTCTAAATACGTTTCCAACCATTGGAATAAATGGTTTCCTTTCGCGAATCGTTCTTCATTTTATGGTTTTCTAAGGCTATCAAATTAGAATAATGAAGGAGAAACGCAACAACGTAACAAAACGCGATTCTTTTGAAGTTTCCAAACTTCGAAAAAAATTTTTTTTCTTTTCTAGATTCTTTCCGCATAATATGCTTCTCTAAGGCTATCAAACTGGAAAAATGAAAGGGAACCAGTTATCTCAACTAAAAACGGAAAAAAAGTGATTCTAATGAAATTTCCAACATCGAAATAAATCTTTTCTATTCGCGAATCTTTCTTTATTTTATGGTTTAGAAGGCGCTCAAACTAGAATAATGAAGGAGAAATATTTATCTCCATTTGAACCGAAAAAAAAAATGCGATTGTTTTGAAGTTTCCAAACTTCGAAAAAATTTTTTTTTTCTTGTCGAGATTTATGGTTTTCTAAGGCTATCAAACTAGAATAATGAAGGAGAAATAGTTATATCCATTTGAAACGCAACAAAACGGGATTCCTTTGAAGTTTCCAAACTTCGGATTAAATTATTTTCTTTTCCAGATTCTTTGCGCAGGATATGCTTTCCTAAGGCTATCAAAGTGGAAAAATCAAAGAGAACCAGTTAATTAAAATAAGAACGCAAAAAAAATTGATTCTAATGAAGTTTCCAACCATTGAAATAAATGTTTTCTTTTCGCGAATCTTTCTTCATTTTATGGCTTTCTAAGGCTATCAAACTAGAATAATGAAGGAGAAACAGTTATCTCTATTTGAATCGCAACAATACGCGATTCTTTTGAAGTTTCCAAACTTCGAAAAAAATATTTTTCTTTTCTAGTTTATTTCCCCATAATATGCTTTTCTAAGGCTATCAAACTAGTAAAATGAAGGAGAACCAGTTATCTCAAATAAGAACGGAAAAAAAGTGATTCTAATGAAGATTCCAACCATCGAAATAAATCTTTTCTATTCGCAAATCTTTCTCATTTTATGTTTTTCTAAGGCTATCAAACTAAAATAATGAAGGAGAAGTCCATTTGAAACGGAAGAAAAAATGCGATTCTTTTGAAATTTCCAAACTTCGAAAAAAAATTTTTTTCTTTTCGAGATTCTTTCCGCAAAAATGCTTTGTTAAGGCTATCAAACTAGAAAAATGAAAGAGAACCAGTTATCTCAAATAAGAACGGAAAAAAAAGTGATTGGAATGAAATTTCCAACATCGAAATAAATGTATTCTATTCGCGAATCTTTCTTTATTTTTTGCTTTAGAAGGCTATCAAACTAGAATAATGAAGGAGAAATATTTATCCCCATTTGAAACGCAAAAAAAAAAAAAAAAAAAAAAAAAATGCGATTCTTTTGAAGTTTCTATCTTCGAAAAAAAAATTTTTCTTGTCGAATTTCTTTCCGCATAATATGCTTTCCTAAGGCTATCAAACTAGAGAAATGAAAGAGAACCAGTTATCTCAAATAAGAACGGAAAAAAAATAATTCTAATGATGTTTCCAACCATCGAAATATATGTTTTATTTTCGCGAATTTTTCTTCATTTTATGGTTTTCTAAGGCTATCAAACTAAAATAATAAAGGAGAAATAGTTATCTCCGTTTGAAACGCAACAAAACGCGATACCTTTGAAGTTTCGTAACTTCGAAAAAAAATTTTTTCTTTCTGAGATTCTTTGCGCAGAATATGGTGTTCTAAGGCTATCAAAGTAGAAAAATGAAAGAGAACCAGTTATCTGAAATAAGAACGGAAAAACAGCGATTCTAATGAAGTTTCCATCCTTCAAAATAAATGTTTTCCGTTCGCGATTCTTTCTTCATTTTATGGTTTTCTAAGGCTATCAAACTGGAATAATGAAGGAGAATTAGTTATCTCCATTTGAAACGCAACAAAACGGGATTCCTTTGAAGTTTCCAAACCTCGAAAATTTTTTTTTTTTCTTTTAGGGATTCTTTGCGCAGAATATGCTTTTCTAAGGCTATCAAAGTAGAAAAATGAAAGAGTACCAGTTATCTAAAATAAGAACGGAAAAAAAGTGATTCTAATGAAGTTTCCAACCATCGAAATAAATCTTTTCTTTACGCGAATTCTTCTTCATTTTATTCTATTCTTAGGCTATCAAACTAGAATAATGAAGGAGAAACAGTTATCTCCATTTGAAACGCAACAAAACGCGATTCTTTGAAGATTCCAAACTTCGAGAAAAAATTTTTTTCTTTTCTAGATTCTTTATGCATAATATGCTTTCTAAGGCTATCAAACTGGAAAAATGAAAGACAACCAGTTATCTCAAATAAGAACGGAAAAATAAGTGATTCTAATGAAGTTTCCAACCATCGAAATAAATCTTTTCAATTCGCGAATCTTTTTTTATTTTATGCTTTAGAAGGCTATCAATCTAGAATAATGAAGGATAAATAGTTATCTCCATTTGAAACGCAACAAAACGCGATTCCTTTGAGGTTTCCTAACTTCGAAAAATTTTTTTTTCTTTTTGAGATTCTTTGCGCAGAATATGCTCTTCTAAGGCTATCAAAGTAGAAAAATGAAAAAGAACCAGTTATCTCAAATAAGAACGGAAAAACAGCCATTCTTAATGAAGTTTCCAACGTTCGAAATAAATATTTTCTCTTGGCGAGTCTTTCTTCATTTTAAGGTTTTCTAAGGCTATCAAACTAGAATAATGAAGATGAAATAGTTATCTCCATTTGAAACGCAAAAAAACGCGATTCTTTTGAAGATTCCAAACTTCGAAAAAAAATTTTTTCTTTACTAGATTCTTTCCGCATAATATGCTTTTCTAAGGCTATGAAACTGGAAAATGAAAGAGAAGCAGTTATCTCAAAAAAGAACGGAAAAAAGTGATTCTAATGAAGTTTCCAACCATCGAAATAAATCTTTTGTATTCGCGAATCTTTCTTTATTTTATGCTTTTTAGAAGGCAATCAAACTAGAATAATGAAGGAGAAATAGTTATTTCCATTTGAAACGCAAGAAAAAATTCGATTATTTTGAAGTTTCCAAACTTCGGAAAAATTTTTTTTCTTTTCGAGATTCTTCTTGCATAATATGCTTTTCTAAGGCTATCAAACTAGAAAAATGAAAGAGAACCAGTTATCTCAAATAAAAACGGGAAAAAGTGATTCTAATGAAGTTTCCAACCATCGAAATAAATGTTTTCTCTTAGCGAATTTTTCTTCATTTTATGGTTTTTCAAGGCTATCAAACAAGAATAATGAAGGAGAAATAGTTATCTCCATTTGAAACGCAACAAAACGCGATGATTTTGAAGTTTCCAAACTTCGAAAAATTTTTTTTTCTTTTTGTGATTCTTTTCGCAGAATATGCTTTTCTAAGGCTATCAAAGAAGAAAAAGGAAAGAGAACCAGTTATCTCAAATAAGAACGGAAAAAAAGTGATTCTAATGAAATTTCCAACATCGAAATGGATCTATTCTATTCGCGAATCTTTCTTTATTTTATGCTTTAGAAGGCTATCAAACTTGAATAATGAAGGAGAAATATTTATCTCCATTTGAAACGCAAAAAAAAAAAAAAAAAAAAAAAAAAAAAAAAAAATTCGATTCTTTTGAAGTTTCCAACTTCGAAAAAAAATTTTTTCTTGTCGAATTTCTTTCCGCATAATATGCTTTCCTAAGGCTATCAAACTTGAGAAATGAAAGAGAACCAGTTATCTCAAATAAGAACGGAAAAAAATAATTCTAATGAAGTTTCCAACCATCGAAATATATGTTTTCTTTTCGCGAATTTTTCTTCATTTTATGGTTTTCTAAGGCTATCAAACTAGAATAATGAAGGAGAAATAGTTATCTCCGTTTGAAACGCAAGAAAACGCGATTCCTTTGAAGTTTGCCAACTTCGAAAAAAAATTTTTTCTTTTTGAGATTCTTTGCGCAGAATATGCTGTTCTAAGGCTTTCAAATTAGAAAAATGAAAGAGAACCAGTTATCTCAAATAAGAAGGGAAAAAAGTGATTCTAATGAAGTTTCCAACCATCGAAATAAATCTTTTCTTTACGCAAATTCTTCTTCATTTTATTCTATTCTAAGGCTATCAAACTAGAATAATGAAGGAGAAATAGTTATCTCCATTTGAAACGCAACAAAACGCGATTCTTTTGAAGATTGCCAACTTCGAAAAAAAAATTTTTTCTTTTCTAGATTCTTTCCGCATAATATGCTTTCTAGGGCAATCAAACTGGAAAAATGAAAGACAACCAGTTATCTCAAATAAGAACGGAAAAGAAAGTGATTCTAATGAAGTTTCCAACCATCGAAATAAATCTTTCAATTCGCGAATCTTTTTTTATTTTATGCTTTAGAAGGCTATCAATCTAGAATAATGAAGGAGAAATAGATATCTCCATTTGAAACTGAAGAAAAAATGCGATTCTTTTGAAGTTTCCAAACTTCAAAAAAAATTTTTTTTCTTTTCGAGATTCTTTCCGCATAAAATGCTTTGGTAAGGCTATCAAACTAGAAAAATGAAAGAGAACCAGTTATCTCAAATAATAACGGAAAAAAACGATTCTAATGAAGTTTCCAACCATCGAAATAAATCTCTTCTATTCGCAAATCTTTCTCCATTTTGTGGTTTACTAAGGCTATGAAACTAGAATAATGAAGGAGAAATAGTTATCTCCATTTATACGCAACAAAACGGGATTCCTTTGAAGTTTCCAAACTTCGAAAAAAAAATTTTTCTTTTCCATATTCTTTTGGCTGAATATGCTTTTCTAAGGCTATCAAAGTAGCAAAATGAAGGAGAACCAGTTATCTCAAATAAGAACGGAAAAACAGCGATTCTAATGAATTTTTCAACCTTCGAAATGAATGTTTTCAGTTCCCGATTTTTTCTTCATTTTATGGTTTTCTAAGGCTATCAAACTAGAATAATGAAGGAGAAATATTTATCTCCATTTGAAACGCAACTAAACGGGATTCCTTTGAAGTTTCCAAACTTCGAAAAAAATTTTTTTTACTTTTAGAGATTCTTTGCGCAGAATATGCTTTTCTAAGGCTATCAAAGCAGAAAAATGAAAGAGTACCAGTTATCTAAAATAAGAACGGAAAAAAGGTGATTCTAATGAAGTTTCCAACCATCGAAATAAATCTTTTCTTTACGGGAATTTTTCTTCATTTTATGGTTTTCTAAGGCTATCAAACTAGAATAATGAAGGAGAAATAGTTATCTCCATTTATACGCAACAAAACGGGATTCCTTTCCAGTTTTCAAACTTCGAAAAAAAAATTTTTCTTTTCCATATTCTTTGGGCAGAATATGCTTTTCTAAGGCTATCAAAGTAGCAAAATGAAAGAGAACCAGTTATCTGAAATAAGAACGGAAAACCAGCGATTCTAATGAAGTTTTCAACCTTCGAAATAAATGTTTTCAGTTCCCGATTCTTTCTTCATTTTATGGTTTTCTAAGGCTATCAAACTAGAATAATGAAGGAGAAATAGTTATCTCCATTTGAAACGCAACTAAACGGGATTCCGTTGAAGTTTCCAAACTTCGAAAAAAATTGTTTTTACTTTTAGTGATTCTTTGCACAGAATATGCTTTTCTAAGGCTATCAAAGTAGAAAAATGAAAGAGTACCAGTTATCTAAAATAGGAACGGAAAAAAAGTGATTCTAATGAAGTTTCCAACCATCGAAATAAATCTTTTCTTTACGCGAATTCTTCTTCATTTTATTGTATTCTAAGGGTACCAATCTAGAATAATGAAGATGAAATAATTATCTCCATTTGAAACCCAAAAAAACGCGATACATTGAAGATTCCAAAGTTCGGAAAAAACATTTTTTCTTTTCTTGATTCTTTCCGCATAATACGCTTTCTAAGGCTATCAAACTGGAAAAATGAAAGACAACCAGTTATCTAAAAAAAGAACGGAAAAAAAGTGATTCTAATGAAGTTTCCAACCATCGAAATAAATCTTTTCTATTCGCAAATCTTTCTAAATTATATGGATTTCTAAGGCTATCAAACTAGAATAATGAAGGAGAAATAGTTATCTCCATTTGAAACGCAACAAAACGCGATGCCTTTGAAGTTTCCAAACTTCGAAAAAAATTTGTTTCTTTTTGTGATTCTTTTTGCAGAATATGCTTTTCTAAGGCTATCAAAGAAGTAAAATGAAAGAGAACAGTTATGTCAAATAAGAACGCAAAAATAGTGATTCTAATGAAGTTTCCAACCACCTAAATAAATGTTTTCTTTTCGCGAATCTTTCTTCATTTTATGGTTTTCTAAGGCTATCAAACTAGAATAATGAAGGAGAAACAGTTATCTCCATTTGAAACGCTACAAAACGCGATTCTTTTGAAGTTTCCAAACTTCGAATAAAATTTTTTGCTTTTCGAGATTCTTTCCGCATAATATGCTTTTCTAAGGCTATCAAAGAAGAAAAATGAAAGAGTACCGGTTATCTCAAATAAGAACGGGAAAAAGTGATTCTAATGAAGTTTCCAACTTTCGAAATAAATGTTTTCTTTTAGCGAATTTTCTTCATTTTATGGTTTTCTAAGGCTATCAAAATAGAATAATGTAGGAGAAATAGTTATCTCCATTCAAACGCAACAAAACGGGATTCCTTTGAAGTTTCCAAACTTCGAAAAAAAATTTTTTCTTTACTAGATTCCTTCCCCATAATATGCTTTTCTAAGGCTATCAAACTGGAAAATGAAAAAGAACCAGTTATCTCAAATAAGCACGGAAAAAAAGTGATTCTAATGAAGTTTCCAACCATGGAAATAAATCTTTTCTATTCGCGAATGTTTCTTTATTTTATGCTTTTTAGAAGGCTGTCAAACTAGAATAATGAAGGAGAAATATTTATCTCCATTTGAAACGCAACAAAACGAGATTCTTTTGAAGTTTCCAAACTTCGAATAAAATTTTTTTCTTTTCGAGATTCTTTCCGCATAATATGCTTTTCTAAGGCTATCAAAGTGGAAAAATGAAAGAGAACCTGTTATCTGAAATAACGACGGAAATAAAAGTGATTCTAAGGAAATTTCCAACCATTGGAATAAATGTTTTCATTTCGCGAATCGTTCTTCATTTTATGGTTTTCTAAGGCTATCAAATTAGAATAATGAAGGAGAAATAGTTATCTCCATTTGAAACGCAACAAAGCGCAATTCTTTTGAAGTTTCCAAATTCAAAAAAAATTTTTTTCTTTTCTAGATTCTTTCCGCATAATATGCTTCTCTAAGGCTACCAAACTGGAAAAATGAAAGGGAACCAGTTATCTCAACTAAGAACGGAAAAAAAGTGATTCTAATGAAATTTCCAACATCGCAATAAATCTTGTCCATTCGCGAATCTGTCTTTATATTATGCTTTAGAAGGCTATCAAACTAGAATAATGAAGGAGAAATATTTATCTCCATTTGAAACGGGAAAAAAAAAAAAAAAAAAAGGGGAACCTTTTGAAGTTTCCAACTTCGAAAAAAAATTTTTTTTTTGTCGAAATTCTTTCCGCATAATATGCTTTCCTAAGCATATCAAACTAGAAAAATGAAAGAAAACCAGTTATCTCAAATAAGAACGGAAAAAAAGTGATTCTAATGAAGTTTCCAACCATCGAAATAAATGTTTTCTTTTCGCGAATCTTTCTTCATTTTATGGTATTCTAAGGCTATCAAACATGAATAATGAGGGAGAAATAGATATCTCCATTTGAAACGCAACAAAACGCGATTCTTTTGAAGTTTCCGAACTTCGAATAAATTTTTTTTCTTTGCTAGATTCTTTCCCCGTAATATGCTTTTCTAAGGCTATCAAACTAGTAAAATGGACAACCAGTTATCTCAAATAAGAACGGAAAAAAAGTGATTCTAATGAAGTTTCCAACCATCGAAATAAATCTTTTCTATTCGCGAATCTTTCTTTATTTTATGCTTTTTAGAAGGCTATCAAACTAGAATAATGAAGGAGAAATAGTTATCTCCATTTGAAACGCAAGAAAAAATGCGATTCTTTTAAAGTTTCCAAACGTGGAAAAAAAATTTCCTTCTTTTCGAGATTCTTTGCGCAGAATGTGCTTTTCTAAGGCTATCAATGTAGAAAAATGAAAGAGTACAAATTATCTGAAATAAGAACGGAAGAAAATGATTCTAATGATGTTTCCATCCATCGAAATAACTGTTTTGTTTTCGCGAATTTTTCTTCATTTTATGGTTTCCTAAGGCTATTAAACTAGAATAATGAAGGAGTAACAGTTATCTCCATTTGAAACGCAACAAAACGCGATTCTTTTGAAGTTTCCAAACTTCGAAAAAAATTTTTTTTCTTTTATAGATTCTTTGCGCAGAATATGCTTTTCTAAGGCTATCAAAGTAGAAAAATGAAAGAGAACCAGTTACCTCAAATAAGAACGGAAAAAAATTGGTTCTAATGAAGTCTCCAACCAATAAAATAAATGTTTTATTTTCGTGAATCTTTCTTCATTTTATGTTTTCTAAGGCTATCAAACTAGAATAATGAAGGAGAAATAGTATTCTCCATTTGAAAGGCAATAAAACGCGATTCTTTTGAAGTTTCCAAACTTCGAAAAAATATTTTTTCTTTCCGAGATTCTTTCCGCATAATATGCTGTTCTAAGGCTATCAAAGAAGAAAAATGAAAGAGAACCAGTTATCTCAAATGAGAACGAAAAAAAAGTAATTCTAATGAAGTTTCCAACCATCGAAATAAATGTTTTCATTTCGCGAATCTTTCTTCATTTTATGGTTTTCTAAGGCTATCAAACCTAAGTAATGAAGGAGAAATAGTTATCTCCATTTGAAACGCAACAAAAAGGGATTATTTTGAAGTTTCCAAACTTCGAAAAAAATTTCTTTTCTTTTCTTGATTCTTTCCCCATAATATGCTTTTCTTAGGCTATCAAACTAGTAAAATGAAGGGGAACCAGTTATCTCAAATAAGAACGGGAAAAAAGTGATTCTAATGAAGATGCCAACCATCGAAATAAATCTTTTCTATTCCCAAATCTTTCTCCATTTTAAGGCTTTCTAAGGCTATCAAACTAGAATAATGAAGGAAAAATAGTTATCTCCATTTGAAACGCAACAAAACGGGATTCCTTTGAAGTTTCCAAACATCGAAACAAAAATTTTTTGTTTCCGATATTCTTTACCCAGAATATGCTTTTCTAAGGCTATCAAAGTAGAAAAATGAAAGAGAACCAGTTATCTCAAATAAGAACGGAAAAAAAGAGATTTTAATGAAGTTTTCAACCATGGAAATAAATGTTTTATTTTCGCGAATCTTTCTTCTTTTTATGGTTTTCTAAGGCTATCAAAATGGAATAATGGAGGAGAAATAGTTATTTCCATTTGAAACGCAACAAAACGCGATTCTTTTGAAGGTTCCAATCTTCGAAAAAAATTTTTTTCTTTTCGATATTCTTTGCGAAGGATATGCTTTTCTAAGGCTATCAAAGTAGCAAAATGAAAGAGAACCAGTTATCTCAAATAAGAACGAAAAAAAATTGATACTAATGAAGTCTCCAACCATGGAAATAAATGCTTTATTTTCGCGTGTCTTTCTTCATTTTATGGTTTTCTAACAATATCAAACTAGAATAATGAAGGAGAAATAGTTATCTCCATTTGAAAGGCAACAAAACGCGATTCCTTTGAAGTTTCCAACTTCGAAAAAAAATTTTTTTCTTGTCGAAATTCTTTCCGCATAATATGCTTTCCTAAAGCTATCTAACTAGAAAAATGAAACAAAACCAATTATCTCAAATAACAATGGAAAAACAGCGATTCTAATGAAGTTTCCAACCATCGAAATAAATGTTTTCTTTTCGCGAATCTTTCTTCATTTTATGGTTTTCTAAGGCTATCAAACTAGAATAATGATGGAGAAATAGTTATCTCCATTTGAAACGCAACAAGACGCGATTCTTTTGTAGTTTCCAAACTTCGAAAAAAAATTTTTTTTTCTTTTCGAGATTCTTTCCGCATAATATACTTTTCTAAGGCTATCAAAGAAGAAAAATGAAAGAGAACCAGTTATCTCAAATAAAAACGGAAAAAAAAATGATTCTAATGAAGGTTACAACCATCGAAATAAATGTTTTCATTTCGCGAATCTTTCTTCATTTTATTCTTTTCTAAGGCAATCAAACTAGAATAATGAAGGAGAAATAGTTATCTCCATTTGAAACGCAAACAAAACGCGATTCCTTTGAAGTTTCCAAACTTCGAAAAAAATTATTTTCTTTTTGAGATTCTTAGCCAAGAATATGCATTTCTAAGGCTATCAAAGTACAAAAATGAAAGAGAACCAGTTATCTCAAATAAGAATGGAAAAACAGCGATTATAATGAAGTTTCCAACCATCGAAATAAATGTTTTCTTTTCGCGTATCTTTCTTCATTTTGTGGTTTTCTAAGGCTATCAAACTAGAATAATGAAGGAGAAATAGTTATCTCCATTTGAAACGCAACAAAACGGAATTCCTTTGAAGTTTCTAAACATTGAAAAACTTTTTTTTCTTTTCTAGATTCTTTCCCCCTAATACGCTTTTCTAAGCCTGTCAAACTAGTAAAATGAACGGGAACCAGTTATCTCAAATAAGAACGGAAAAACAGCGATTCTAATGAAGTTTCGAACCATGGAAATAAATGTTTTCTTTTTGCGAATCTTTCTTCATTTTATGGTTTTCTAAGGCTATCAAACTCGAATAATGAAGGAGAAATAGGTATCTCAATTTGAAATGCAACAAAACGCGATTCTTAAGAATTTTACATACTTCGAAAAACTTTTTTTTCTTCTCGAGATTCTTTGCGCAGAATATGCTTTTCTAGGGCCATCAAAGTAGAAAAATGAAAGAGAATCAGCTATGTCAAATAAGAACTCAAAAATATTGATTCTAATGAGGTTTCCAACCATCGAAATAAATGTTCTCTTTTCGCGAATCTTTCTTCATTTTATGCATTTTTAAGGCTATCAAACTAGATTAATGAAGGAGAAATAGTTATCTCCATTTGAAACGCTACAAAACGCGATTCCTTTGAAGTTTCCAAACTCCGAAAAATAATTTTTTTCTTTTCGAGATTCTTTGCGCAGAATATGCTTTTCTAGGGCTATCAAAGTACAAAAGTGAAAGAGAACCAGTTATCTCAAATAAGAACGGAAAAACAGCGATTCTAACAAGTTTCCAACCTTCGGAATAAATGTTTTCTGTTCGCGATTCCTTCTTTATTTTATGGTTTTCTAAAGCTATCAAACTAGAATAATGCAGGAGAAATACTTATCTACATTTTAAACACAACAAAACGGGATTCCTTTGAAATATCCAAACTTCGAAAAAAATTTTTTTTCTTTTCGAGATTCTTTGCGCAGAATATGCTTTTCTAAGGCTATCAAAGTAGAAAAATGAAGGAGTACCAATTCTCTCGAATAAGAACGGAAAAAAATGATTCTAATGATGTTTCCATCCATCGAAATAAATGTTTTCTGTTCGCGAATCTTTCTTCATTTTATGATTTTCTAAGGCTATCAATGTAGAATAATGAAGGAGAAATAGTTATCTCCATTTGAAACGCAACAAAACGCGACTCTTTTGAAGTTTCCAAACTTCGAAAAAAATTTTTTTCTTTTCGAGATTCTTTCCGCATAATATGCCTTTCTAAGGTTATCAAAGATGAAAAATGAAAGAGAACCGGTTATCTCAAATAAAAACGGAAAAACAGCGATTGTAATGAACTTTCCAACCATCGAAATAAACGTTGTCTTTTCGCGATTCGTTTTTCATTTTATGACTTTCAAAGGCTATTAAACTAGAATAATGAAGGGGAAATAGTTATCTACATTTGAAACGCAACAAAACGCGATTCTTTTGAAGTTTCCAAACTTCGCAAAATTTTTTTTTGTTTTCGATATTCTTTACCCAGTATATGCTTTTCTAAGGCTATCAAGGTAGAAAAATGAAAGAGAACCAGTTATCTCAAATAAGAACGGAAAAACAGCGATTCTAATGAAGTTTCCAACCTTCGAAATAAATCTTTTCTTTTCGCGAATCTTTCTTTATTTTATGCTTTTTTGGAGGCTATCAAACTAGAATAATGAAGGAGAAATAGTTATCTCCATTTGAAACGCAACAAAACTGGATTCCTTTGAAGTTTCCAAACTTCGAAAAAATTTTTTTTCTTTTCGAAATTCTTTGCGCAGAATATGCTTTCCTAAGGGTATCAAAGTAGAAAAATGAAAGAGAACCAGTTATCTCAAATAAGAACGGAAAAAAATGATTCTAATGAAGTCTCCAACCATGGAAATAAATGCTTTATTTTCGCGAATCTTTCTTCATTTTATGGTTTTCTAAGGCTCTCAAACTAGAATAATGAAGGAGAAATAGTTATCTCCATTTGAAACGCAACAAAACGGGATTCCTATGAAGTTTCCAAACTTCGAAAAAAATTTTTTTTCTTTTCGAGATTCTTTGCGCAGAATATGCTTTTCTAAGGCTATAAAAGTAGAAAAATGAAAGAGAACCGGTTATCTCAAATAAGAACGGGAAAAAGTGATTCTAATGAAGTTTCCAACTATCGAAATAAATGTTTTCTTTTCGCAAATCTTTCTTCATTTTATGGTTTTCTAAGGTTATCAAACTAGAGTAATTAAGGAGAAACAGTTATCTCCATTTGAAACGCAACAAGACGCGATTCTTTTGTAGTTTCCAAACTTCGAAAAAAAATTTTTTTTTCTTTTCGAGATTCTTTCCGCATAATATACTTTTCTAAGGCTATCAAAGAAGAAAAATGAAAGAGAACCAGTTATCTCAAATAAGAACGGAAAAAAAGTGATTGTAATGAAGTTTCCATCCACCGAAATAAATCTTATCTATTCGCGATTCTTTCTTCAATTTATGGTTTTCTAAGGCAATCAAACTAGAATAATGAAGGAGAAATAGTTATCTCCATTTGAAACGCAAACAAAACGCCATTTTTTGAAGTTTCCAAACTTCGAAAATAAATTTTTTTTCGAGAAACTTTCCGCATAATATGCTTTTAAAGCTATAAAGTACAAAAATGAAAGAGAACGAGTTATCTCAAATAAAAACGGAGAAAAAATAATTGTAATAAAGGTTACAACCATCGAAATAAATGTTTTCATTTCGCGAATCTTTCTTCATTTAATGGTTTTCTAAGGCTATCAAACTAAAGTAATGAAGGAGAAATAGTTATTTCCATTTGAAACGCAACAAAAAGCGATTATTTTGAAGTTTCCAAACTTCGAAAAAATTCTTTTTTCTTTTCTAGATTCTTTCCCTATAATATGCTTTTCTTAGGCTATCAAACTAGTAAAATGAAGGAGAACCAGTTATCTCAAATAAGAACGGGAAAAAAGTGATTCTAATGAAGATGCCAACCATCGAAATAAATCTTTTCTATTCGTCTCTCTTTCTCCATTTTAAGGTTTTCTAAGGCTATCAAACTAGAATTATGAAGGAGAAATAGTTATCTTCATTTGAAACGCAACAAAACGGGATTCCTTTGAAGTTTCCAAACATCGAAACAAAAATTTTTTGTTTTCGATATTCCTTACCCAGAATATGCTTTCCTAAGGCTATCAAAGTAGAAAAATGAAAGAGTACCAATTATCTCCAATAAGAACGGAAGAAAATGATTCTAATGATGTTTCCATCCATCGAAATAAATGTTTTCTGTTCGCGAATCTTTCTTCACTTTATGATTTTCTAAGGCTATCAAACTAAAATAATGAAGGAGAAACAGTTATCTCCATTTGAAACGCAACAAAACGCGATTCTTTTGAAGTTTCCAAACTTCGAAATAATTTTTTTTCTTTTCGAGATTCTTTCCGCACAATATGCTTTTCTAAGGTTATCAAAGATGAAAAATGAAAGAGAACCGGTTTTCTCAAATAAGAACGGAAAAACAGCAATGGTAATGAACTTTCCAACCATCGAAATAAACGTTGTCTTTTCGCGATTTGTTTTACATTTTATGATTTTCCAAGGCTATTAAACTAGAATAATGAAGGGGAAATAGTTATCTCCATTTGAAACGATACAAAACGCGTTTCTTTTGAAGTTTCCAAAATTCGAAAATTTTTTTTTTATTTTAGAGACTCTCTGCGAAGAATATGCTTTTCTAAGGCTAACAAAGTAGAAAAATGAAAGAGAACCAGTTATCTCAAATAAGAACGGAAAAAAATTGATTCTAATGAAGTCTCCAACCAATAAAATAAATGTTTTATTTTCGTGAATCTTTCTTCATTTTATGTTTTCTAAGGCTATCAAACTAGATTAATGAAGGAGAAATAGTTATCTCCATTTCAAACGCAAAAAAACGCGATTCCTTTGAAGTTTCCAAACTTCGAAAAATTTTTCTTTCTTTTTGAGATTCTTTGCCCAGAATATGCTTTTCTAAGGCTATCAAAGTACAAAAATGAAAGAGAACCAGTTATCTCAAATAAGAATGGAAAAACAGCGATTATAATGAAGTTTCCAACCATCGAAATAAATGTTTTCTTTTCGCGTATATTTCTTCATTTTATGGTTTTCCAACACTATCAAACTAGAATAATGAACTAGAAATAGGTATCTCAATTTGAAATGCAACAAATCGCGATTCTTCAAAAGTTTGCATACTTCGAAAAATTTTTTTTTCTTCTCGAGATTCTTTGCGCAGTATATGCTTTTCTAGGGCCATCAAAGTAGAAAAATGAAAGAGAATCAGTTATCTCAAATAAGAACTCAAAAATATTGATTCTAATGAGGTTTCCAACCATCGAAATAAATGTTTTCTTTTCGCGAATCTTTCTTAATTTAATGGTTTTCTAAGGCTATCAAACTAGAATAATGAAGGAGAAATAGTTATCTCAATTTGAAACGCAATAAAACGCGATTATTTTTAAGTTTCCAAACTTCGAATACATTTTTTTTTCTTTTCGAGATTCTTTACGCATAATATACCTTTTTAAGGCTATCAAAGAAGAAAAATGAAAGAGAACCAGTTATCTCAAATCAGAACGGAAAAAAAGCGATTCTAATGAAGTTTCCAACCATCAAAATAAATGTTTTCTTTTCGCGAATCTTTCTTCATTTTATGGTTTTCTAAGGCTATCAAACTAGAATAATGAAGGAGAAATACTTATCTACATTTTAAACACAACAAAACGGGATTCCTTTGAAATATCCAAACTTCGAAAAAATTTTTTTTCTTTTCGAGATTCTTTGCGCAGAATATGATTTTCTAAGGCTATCAAAGTAGAAAAATGAAAGAGTACCAATTATCTCAAATAAAAACGGAAAAAAATGATTCTAATAATGTTTCCATCCATCGAAATAAATGTTTTCTGTTCGAGAATCTTTCTTAATTTTATGATTTTTTAAGGCTATCAAACTAGAATAATGAAGGAGAAATAGTTATCTCCATTTGAAACGCAACAAAACGCGATTCTTTTGAAGTTTCCAAACTTCGAAAAATTTTTTTTTTATTTTAGAGACTCTCTGCGAAGAATATGCTTTTCTAAGGCTAACAAAGTAGAAAAATGAAAGAGAACTAGTTATCTGATATAAGAACGGGAAAAAAGGGATTCTAATGAAGTTTCCAACCATCGAAATAAATCTTTTCTATTCGTCTATCTTTCTCCATTTTAAGGTTTTCTAAGGCTATCAAACTAGAATTATGAAGGAGAAATAGTTATCTTCATTTGAAACGTAACAAAACGGGATTCCTTTGAAGTTTCCAAACATCGAAACAATAATTTTTTGTTTTCGATATTCTTTACCCAGAATATGCTTTTCTAAGGCTATCAAAGTAGCAAAATGAAAGAGAACCAGTTATCTCAAATAAAAACGGAAAAAAAAGATTCTAATAAAGGTTACAACCATCGAAATAAATGTTTTCATTTCGCGAATCTTTCCTCATTTTATGGTTTTCTAAGGCTATCAAACTAGTATAATGAAGGAGAAATTGTTATCTCCATTTGAAACGCAAAAAAACGCGATTCCTTTGAAGTTTCCAAACTTCGAAAAAAATTTTTTTCTTTTTGCGATTCTTTGCCCAGAATATGCTTTTCTAAGGCTATCAAAGTACAAAAATGAAAGAGAACCAGTTATCTCAAATAAGAATGGAAAAACAGCGATTATAATGAAGTTTCCAACCATCGAAATAAATATTTTCTTTTCGCGTATCTTTCTTCATTTTGTGGTTTTCTAAGGCTATCAAACTAGAATAATGAAGGAGAAATACTTATCTACATTTTAAACACAACAAAGCGGGATTCCTTTGAAATATCCAAACTTCGAAAAAAAATTTTTTTCTTTTCGAGATTCTTTGCGCAGAATATGCTTTTCTAAGGCTATCAAAGTAGAAGAATGAAAGAGTACCAATTATCTCAAATAAGAACGGAAAAAAATGATTCTAATAATGTTTCCATCCATCGAAATAAATGTTTTCTGTTCGCGAACCTTTCTTCATTTTATGATTTTCTAAGGCTATCAAACTAGAATAATGAAGGAGAAATAGTTATGTCCATTTGATACGCAACAAAACTGGATTCCTTTGAAGTTTCCAAACTTCGAAAATTTTTTTTTTCTTTTCCAGATTCTTTGCGCATAATATGCTTTTCTAAGGCTATAAAAGTAGAAAAATGAAAGAGAACCGGTTATCTCAAATAAGAACGGGAAAAGGTGATTCTAATGAAGTTTCCAACCATCGAAATAAATGTTTTCTTTTAGCGAATTTTTCTTCATTTTATGGTTTTCTAAGACTATCAAACTAGAATAATGAAGGACAAATAGTTATCTCCATTTGAAACGCAACAAAACGCGATTCCTTTGAAGTTTCCAACTTCGAAAAAAATTTATTTCTTGTCGAAATTCTTTCCGCATAATATGCTTTCATAAGGCTATCAAACTAGAAAAATGAAAGAAAACCAGTTATCTCAAATAAGAATGGAAAAACAGCGATTCTAATGAAGTTTCCAACCATCGAAATAAATGTTTTCTTTTCGCGAATCTTTCTTGAATTTATGGTTTTCTAAGGTTATCAAACTAGAATAATGAAGGAGAAATAGTTATCTCCATTTGAAACGCAACAAAACGCGATTCCTCAGAAGTTTCGAACTTCGAAAAAAAATTTATTTCTTGTCGAAATTCTTTCCGCATAATATGCTTTCATAAGGCTATCAAACTAGAAAAATGAAAGAAAACCAGTTATCTCAAATAAGAATGGAAAAACAGCGATTCTAATGAAGTTTCCAACCATCGAAATAAATGTTTTCTTTTCGCGAATCTTTCTTCAATTTATGGTTTTCTAAGGTTATCAAACTAGAATAATGAAGGAGAAATAGTTATCTCCATTTGAAACGCAACAAGACGCGATTCTTTTGTAGTTTCCAAACTTCGAAAAAAAATTGTTTTTTCTTTTCGAGATTCTTTCCCCATAATATAACTTTCTAAGGCTATCAAAGAAGAAAAATGAAAGAGAACCAGTTATCTCAAATAAGAACGGAAAAAAAATGATTGTAATGAAGTTTCCATCCACCGAAATAAATCTTATCTATTCGCGATTCTTTCTTCAATTTATGGTTATCTAAGGCTATCAAACTAGAATAATGAAGGAGAAATAGTTATCTCCATTTTAAACGCAAAAAAAACGCCTTTTTTTGAAGTTTCCAAACTTCGAAAATAAATTTTTCTTTCGAGAAACTTTCCGCATAATATGCTTTTAAAGCTATAAAGTACAAATGAAAGAGAACCAGTTATCTCAAATAAAAACGGAAAAAAAAAAAAAATGATTCTAATGAAGTTTACAACCATCGAAATAAATGTTTTCATTTCGCGAATCTTTCTTCATTTTATGGTTTTCTAAGGCTATCAAACTAAAGTAATGAAGGAGAAATAGTTACCTCCATTTGAAACGCAACAAAAAGCGATTATTTTGAACTTTCCAAACTTCGAAAAAATTCTTTTTTCTTTTATAGATTCTTTCCCCATAATATGCTTTTCTTAGGCTATCAAACTAGTAAAATGAAGGAGAACCAGTTATATCAAATAAGAACGGGAAAAAAGTGATTCTAATGAAGATGCCAACCATCGAAATAAATCTTTTCTATTCGTCTCTCTTTCTCCATTTTAAGGTTTTCTAAGGCTATCAAACTAGAATTATGAAGGAGAAATAGTTATCTTCATTTGAAACGCAACAAAACGGGATTCCTTTGAAGTTTCCGAACATCGAAACAATAATTTTTTGTTTTCGATATTCTTTACCCAGAATATGCTTTTTTAAGGCTATCAAAGTAGAAAAATGAAAGAGAACCAGTTATCTCAAATAAGAACGGAAAAAAAGAGATTTTAATGAAGTCTCCAACCATGGAAATAAATGTTTTATTTTCGCGAATCTTTCTTCATTTTATGGTTTTCTAAGGCTATCAAAATGGCATAATGGAGGAGAAATAGTTATCTCCATTGAAAACGCAACAAAACGCTATTCTTTTGAAGTTTCCAAACTTCGAAAAAAAATTTTTTCTTTTTGAGATTCTTTGCCCAGAATATGCTTTTCTAAGGCTATCAAAGTACAAAAATGAAAGAGAACCAGTTATCTCAAATAAGAATGGAAAAACAGCGATTATAATGAAGTTTCCAACCATCGAAATAAATATTTTCTTTTCGCGTATCTTTCTTCATTTTGTGGTTTTCTAAGGCTATCAAACTAGAATAATGAAGGAGAAATAGTTATCTCCATTTTAAACGCAACAAAACGGGATTCCTTTGAAGTTTCCAAACATTGAAAAAAAATTTTTTATTTTTTGATATTCTTACAACAGTATATGCTTTTCTAAGGCTATCAAAGTAGAAAAATGAAAGAGAACCATTTGTCTCTTAAAAAAAACGGAAAAAAGTGATTCTAATGAAGTTTCCAACCATCGAAATAAATGTTTTCTTTTCGCGAATCTTTCTTCATTTTGTGGTTTTCTAAGGCAATGAAACTAGAATAATGAAGGAGAAATACTTATCTACATTTTAAACTCAACAAAACGGGATTCCTTTGAAATATCCAAACTTCGAAAAATTTTTTTTTCTTTTCGAGATTCTTTGCGCAGAATATGCTTTTCTAAGGCTATCAAAGTAGAAAAATGAAAGAGTACCAATTATCTCAAATAAGAACGGAAAAAAATGATTCTAATGATGTTTCCATCCATCGAAATAAATGTTTTCTGTTCGCGAATCTTTCTTCATTTTATGATTTTCTAAGGCTATCAAACTAGAATAATGAAGGAGAAATAGTTATCTCCATTTGATACGCAACAAAACGCGATTCTTTGGAAGTTTCCAATCTTCGAAAAAATTTTTTTTTCTTTTCGATATTCTTTGCGCAGAATATGCTTTTCTAAGGCTATCAAAGTAGCAAAATGAAAAAGAACCAGTTATCTCAAATAAGAACGGAAAAACAGCGATTCTAATGAAGTTTCCAACCTTCGAAATAAATCTTTTCTATTCGCGAATCTTTCTTTATTTTACGCTTTTTTGGAGGCTATCAAACTAGAATAATGAAGGAGAAATAGTTATCTCCATTTGAAACGCAACAAAACTGGATTCCTTTGAAGTTTCCAAACTTCGAAAAAAATTTTTTTCTTTTCGAAATTCTTTGCGCAGAATATGCTTTCCTAAGGCTATCAAAATAGAAAAATGAAAGAGAACCAGTTATCTCAAATAAGAACGGAAAAAAATGATTCTAATGAAGTCTGACCCATGGAAATAAATTCTTTATTTTCGCGAATCTTTCTTCATTTTATGGTTTTCTAAGGCTCTCAAACTAGAATAATGAAGGAGAAATAGTTATCTCCATTTGAACGCAACAAAACGGGATTCCTATGAAGTTTCCAAACTTCGAAATTTTTTTTTTTTCTTTTCGAGATTCTTTGCGCAGAATATGCTATTCTAAGGCTATAAAAGTAGAAAAATGAAAGAGAACCCATTATCTCAAATAAGAACGGGAAAAAGTGATTCTAATGAAGTTTCTAACCATCGAAATAAATGTTTTCTTTTAGCGAATTTTTATTCATTTTATGGTTTTCTAAGGTTATCAAACTAGAATAATGAAGGAGAAATAGTTATCTCCATTTGAAACGCAACAAGACGCGATTCTTTTGTAGTTTCCAAACTTCGAAAAAAAATTGTTTTTTCTTTTCGAGATTCTTGCCCCATAATATACTTTTCTAAGGCTATCAAAGAAGAAAAATGAAAGAGAACCAGTTATCTCAAATAAGAACGGAAAAAAGTGATATTAATGAAGTTTCCATCCACCGAAATAAATCTTATCTATTCGAGATTCTTTCTTCAATTTATGGTTTTCTAAGGCTATTAAACTAGAATTATGAAGGAGAAATAGTTAACCCCATTTTAAACGCAAACAAAACGCCTTATTTTGAAGTTTCCAAACTTCGAAAGTAAATTTTTCTTTCCAGAAACTTTCCGCATAATATGCTTTTAAAGGTATAAAGTACAAAAATGAAAGAGAACCAGTTATCTCAAATAAAAACGGAAAAAAAAATGATTCTAATGAAGTTTACAACCATCGAAATAAATGTTTTCATTTCGCGAATCTTTCTTCATTTTATGGTTTTCTAAGGCTATCAAACTAAAGTAATGAAGGAGAATTAGTTATCTCCATTTGAAACGCAACAAAAAGCGATTATTTTGAAGTTTCCAAACTTCGAAAAAATTCTTTTTTCTTTTCTAGATTCTTTCCCCATAATATGCTTTTCTTAGGCTATCAAACTAGTAAAATGAAGGATAACCAGTTATCTCAAATAAGAACGGGAAAAAAGTGATTGTAATGAAGATGCGAACCATCGAAATAAATCTTTTCTATTCGCAAATCTTTCTCCATTTTAAGGTTTTCTAAGGCTATCAAACTAGAATAATGAAGGAGAAATAGTTATCTCCATTTGAAACGCAACAAAACGGGATTCCTTTGAAGTTTCCAAACATGGAAACAAAAATTTTTTGTTTCGATATTCTTTACCCAGAATATGCTTTTCTAAGGCTATCAAAGTAGAAAAATGAAAGCGAACCAGTCATCTGAAATAAGAACGGAAAAAAAGAGATTTTAATGAAGTTTCCAACCATGGAAAGAAATGTTTTATTTTCGCGAATCTTTCTTCATTTTATGGTTTTCTAAGGCTATCAAAATGGAATAATGGAGGAGAAATAGTTATCTCCATTGAAAACGCAACAAAACGCTATTCTTTTGAAGTTTCCAATCTTCGAAAAAAAATTTTTTCTTTTCGATATTATTTGCGCAGAATATACTTTTCTAAGGCTATCAAAGTAACAAAATGAAAGAGAACCAGTTATCTCAAATAAGAACGGAAAAACAGCGATTCTAATGAAGTTTCCAACCATCGAAATAAATGTTTTCTTTTCGCGAATCTTTCTTCATTTTATGGTTTTCTAAGGCTATCAAACTAGAATAATGAAGGAGAAATAGTTATCTCCATTTGAAACGCAACAAGACGTGATTCTGTTGTAGTTTCCATACTTCGAAAAAAATTTTTTTTTTCTTTCCGAGATTCTTTCCGCATAATATACTGTTCTAAGGCTATCAAAGAAGAAAAATGAAAGAGAACCAGTTATCTCAAATAAGAACGGAAAAAAAGTGATTGTAATGAAGTTTCCATCCACCGAACTAAATCTTATCTATTCGCGATTCGTTCTTCAATTTATGGTTTTCTAAGGCAATCAAACTAGAATAATGAAGGAGAAATAGTTATCTCCATTTGAAACGCAAACAAAATGCCATTTTTTGAAGTTTCAAAACTTCGAAAATAAATTGTTTCTTTCGAGATTCTTTCCGCGTAATATGCTTTTGTAAAGCTATCAAAGTAGAAAAATGAAAGAGAACCAGTTATCTCAAATAAAAACGGAAAAAAAAAAAATGATTCTAATAAAGGTTACAGCCATCGAAATAAATGTTTTCATTTCGCGAATCTTTCTTCATTTTATGGTTTTCTAAGGCTATCAAACTAGAATAATGAAGGAGAAATAGTTATCTCCATTTGAAACGCAACAAAACGCGATTCCTTTGAAGTTTCCAACTTCGAAAAAAAAATTTTTTCTTGTCGAAATTCTTTCCGCATAATATGCTTTCCTAAGGCTATCAAACTAGAAAATTGAAACAAAACCAATTATCTCAAATAACCATGGAAAAACAGCGATTCTAATGAAGTTTCCAACCATCGAAATAAATGTTTTCATTTCGCGAATCTTTCTTCATTTAATGGTTTTCTAAGGCTATCAAACTAAAGTAATGAAGGAGAAATAGTTATCTCCATTTGAAACGCAACAAAAAGCGATTATTTTGAAGTTTCCAAACTTCGAATAAATTCTTTTTTCTTTTCTAGATTCTTTCCCCATAATATGCTTTTCTTAGGCTATCAAACTAGTAAAATGAAGGAGAACCAGTTATCTCAAATAAGAACGGGAAAAAAGTGATTCTAATGAAGATGCCAACCATCGAAATAAATCTTTTCTATTCGTCTCTCTTTCTCCATTTTAAGGTTTTCTAAGGCTATCAAACTGGAATTATGAAGGAGAAATAGTTATCTTCATTTGAAACGCAACAAAACGGGATTCCTTTGAAGTTTCCAAACATCGAAACAAAAATTTTTTGTTTTCGATATTCTTTACCTAGAATTTGCTTTTCTAAGGCTATCAAAGTAGAAAAATGAAAGAGAACCAGTTATCTCAAATAAGAACGGAAAAAAAGAGATTTTAATGAAGTCTCCAACCATGGAAATAAATGTTTTATTTTCGCGAATCTTTCTTCATTTTATGGTTTTCTAAGGCTATCAAAATGGAATAATGGAGGAGAAATAGTTATCTCCATTGAAAACGCAACAAAACGCTATTCTTTTGAAGTTTCCAATCTTCGAAAAAAATTTTTTTCTTTTCGATATTATTCGCGCAAAATATGCTTTTCTAAGGCTATCAAAGTAGCAAAATGAAAGAGAACCAGTTATCTCAAATAAAAACGGAAAAAAAATGATTCTAATAAAGGTTACAACCATCGAAATAAATGTTTTCATTTCGCGAATCTTTCTTCATTTTATGGTTTTCTAAGGCTATCAAACTAGAATAATGAAGGAGAAATAGGTATCTCAATTTGAAATGCAACAAAACGCGATTCTTAAGAAGTTTGCATACTTCGAAACAAATTTTTTTTTCTCGAGATTCTTTGCGCAGAATATGCTTTTCTAAGGCTATCAAAGTAGAAAAATGAAAGAGAACCAGTTATCTCAAATAAGAACGGAAAAACAGCGATTCTAATGAAGTTTCCATCCTTCGAAATAAATATTTTCTATTCGCGAATCTTTCTTTATTTTATGCTTTTTTGGAGGCTATCAAACTAGAATAATGAAGGAGAAATAGTTATCTCCATTTGAAACGCTACAAAACTGGATTCCTTTGAAGTTTCCAAACTTCGAAAAATTTTTTCTTCTTTTCGAAATTCTTTGCGTCAAATATGCTTTCCTAAGGCTATCAAAGTAGAAAAATGAAAGAGAACCAGTTATCTCAAATAAGAACGGAAAAAAATGATTCTAATGAAGTCTCCAACCATGGAAATAATTGCTTTATTTTCGCGAATCTTTCTTCATTTTATGGTTTTCTAAGGCTCTCAAACTAGAATAATGAAGGAGAAATAGTTATCTCTATTTGAAACGCAACAAAACGCGATTCCTTTGAAGTTTCCAACTTCGAAAAAAATTTTTTTCCTTGTCGAAATTCTTTCCGCATAATATGCTTTCCTAAGGCTATCAAACTAGAAAAATGAAAGAAAACCAGTTATCTCCAATAAGAATGTAAAAACAGCGATTCTAATGAAGTTTCCAACCATCGAAATAAATGTTTTCTTTTCGCGAATCTTTCTTCATTTTATGGTTTTCTAAGGTTATCAAACTAGAATAATGAAGGAGAAATAGTTATCTCCATTTGAAACGCAACAAGACGCGATTCTTTTGTAGTTTCCAAATTTCGAAAAAAATTTTTTTTTCCTTTTCGGGATTCTTTCCGCATAATATACTTTTCTATGGCTATCAAAGAAGAAAAATGAAAGAGAACCAGTTATCTCAAATAAGAACGGAAAAAAAGTGATTGTAATGAAGTTTCCATCCACCGAAATAAATCTTCTCTATTCGCAATTCTTTCTTCAATTTATGGTTTTCTAAGGCAATCAAACTAGAATAATGAAGGAGAAATAGTTATCTCCATTTGAAACGCAAATAAAAAGCCATTTTTTGAAGTTTCCAAATTTCGAAAGTAAATTTTTTCTTTGGAGATTCTTTCCGCATAATATGCTTTTGTAAAGCTATCAAAGTAGAAAAGTGAAAGAAAACCAGTTATCTCAAATAAAAACGGAAAAAAAATGATTCTAATAAAGGTTACAACCATCGAAATAAATGTTTTCATTAGGCGAATCTTTCTTCATTTTATAGTTTTCTAAGGCTATCAAACTAGAATAATGAAGGAGAAATAGTTATCTCCATTTGAAACGCAACAAAACGCGATTCCTTTGAAGTTTCCAAACTTCGAAAAAAATTTTTTTCTTTTTGAGATTCTTTGCCCAGAATATGCTTTTCTAAGGCTATCAAAGTACAAAAATGAAAGAGAACCAGTTATCTCAAATAAGAACGGAAAAAAAGTGATTCTAATGAAATTTCCAACATCGAAATAAATCTATTCTATTCGCGAATCTGTCTTTATATTATGCTTTAGAAGGCAATCAAACTAGAATAATGAAGGAGAAATATTTATCTACATTTGAAACGGAAAAAAAAAAAAAAAATGCGAATCTTTTGAAGTTTCCAACTTCGAAAAAAAATTTTTTTCTTTTCGAAATTCTTTCCGCATAATATGCTTTCCAAAGATATCAAACTAGAGAAATGAAAGAAAACCAGTTATCTCAAATAAGAACGGAAAAAAAGTGATTCTAATGAAGTTACCAACCATCGAAATAAATCTTTGCTTTTCGCGAATCTTTCTACACTTTATGGTTTTCTAAGGCTATCAAACTAGAATAATGAAGGACAAATAGTTATCTCTATTTGAAACGCAACAAAACGGGATTCCTTTGAAGTTTCCAAACTACGAAAAAAATTTTTATTTTTTTCGAGATTCTTTCCGCATAATATGCTTTTATAAGGCTATCAAAGATGAAAAATGAAAGAGAACCAGTTATCTAAAATAAGAACGCAAAAAAAGCCATTCTAATGAAGTTTCCAACCATCGAAATAAATGTTTTCTTTTCGCGAATCTTTCTTCATTTTATGGTATTCTAAGGCTATCAAACATGAATAATAAGGGAGAAATATATATCTCCATTTTAAACGCAACAAAACGCGATTCTTTTGAAGTTTCCAAATTTCGAATAAATTTTTTTTCTTTTCTAGATTCTTTCCCCGTAATATGCTTTTCTAAGGCGATCAAACTAGTAAAATGAAGGACAACCAGTTATCTCAAATAAGAACGGAAAAAAAGTGATTCTAATGAAGATTCCAACCATCGAAATAAATCCTTTCTATTCGCAAATCTTTCTCCATTTTATGGTTTTCTAAGGCTATCAAACTAGAATAATGAAGATGAAATATTTATCTCCATTTGAAACGCAACAAAACGCGATTCTTTGAAGATTCCAAACTTCGAAAAAAATTTTTTTCTTTACTAGATTCTTTCCGCATAATATGCTTTTCTAAATCTATCAAACTGGAAAATGAAACAGAACCAGTTATCGTAAATAAGAACGGAAAAAAAGTGATTCTAATGAAGTTCCAACCATCGAAATAAATCTTTTCTATTCGCGAATCTTTCTTTATTTTATGCTTTTGGAAGGCTATCAAACTAGAATAATGAAGGAGAAATAGTTATCTCTATTTGAAATGCAAGAAAAAATGCGATTCTTTTAAAGTTTCCAAACGTCGAAAAAAATTTCTTTCTTTTCGAGATTCTTTGCGCAGAATGTGCTTTTCTAAGGCTATCAATGTGAAAAAATGAAAGAGTACAAATTATCTGAAATAAGAACGGAAAAAAATGATTCTAATGATGTTTCCATCCATCGAAATAACTGTTTTGTTTTCGCGAATTTTTCTTCATTTTATGGTTTTCTAAGGCTATCAAACTAGAATAATGAAGGAGAAACAGTTATCTCCATTTGAAACGCAACAAAACGCGATTCTTTTGAAGTTTCCAAACTTCGAAAAAATTTTTTTTCTTCTAGAGATTCTTTGCGCAGAATATGCTTTTCTAAGGCTATCAAAGTAGAAACATGAAAAAGTACCAATTCTCTCGAATTAGAACGGAAAAAAATTGATTCTAATGAAGTCTCCAACCAATAAAATAAATGTTTTATTTTCGTGAATCTTTCTTCATTTTATGTTTTCTAAGGCTATCAAACTAGAATAATGAAGGAGAAATAGTTATCTCCATTTGAAACGCAACAAAACGCGATTCTTTTGAAGTTTCCAAACTTCGAAAAAAATGTTTTCTTTTCGAGATTCTTTCCGCATAATATGGTTTTCTAAGGCTATCAAAGAAGGAAAATGAAAGAGAACCAGTTATCTCAAATAAGAACGGAAAAAAAGGGATTCTAATGAAATTTCCAACATCGAAATAAATCTTTTCTAATAGCGAATCTTTCTTTATTTTATGGTTTAGAAGGCTATCAAACTAGAATAATGAAGGAGAAATATTTATCTCCATTTAAACCGCAAAAAAAAAATGCGATTGTTTTGAAGTTTCCAAACTTCGAAAAAAATTTTTTTTTCATGTCGAGATTTATGGTTTTCTAAGGTTATCAAACTAGAATAATGAAGGAGAAATAGTTATATCCATTTGAAACGCAACAAAACGGGATTCCTTTGAAGTTTCCAAACTTCGGATTAAATTTTTTTCTTTTCGAGATTCTTTGCGCAGGATATGCTTTTCTAAGGCTATCAAAGTGGAAAAATCAAAAAGAACCAGTTAATTAAAATAAGAACGCAAAAAAAGTGATTCTAATGAAGTTTCCAACCATCGAAATAAATCTTTTCTATTCGCAAATCTTTCTCCATTTTATGTTTTTCTAAGGCTATCAAACTAAAACAATGAAGGAGAAGTCCATTTGAAACGGAAGAAAAAATGCGATTCTTTTGAAGTTTCCAAACTTCGAAAAAAAATTGTTTTCTTTTCGAGATTCTTTCCGCATAAAATGCTTTTGTAAGGCTATCAAACTAGAAAAATGAAAGAGAACCAGTTATCTCAAATAATAACGGAAAAAATAGTGATTCTAATGAAGTTTCCAACCATCGAAATAAATCTTTTCTATTCGCAAATCTTTCTCCATTATATGGTTTTCTAAGGCTATCAAACAAGAATAATGAAGGAGAAATAGTTAACTCCATTTGAAACGCAACAAAACGCGATTCTTTTGAAGTTTCCAAACTTCGAAAAAAATTTTTTTTCTTTTCTAGATTCTTTCCGCATAATATGGTTTTCTAAGGCTATCAAACTGGAAAAATGAAAGGGAACCAGTTATCTCAACTAAGAACGGAAAAAAAGTGATTCTAATGAAATTTCCAACATCGAAATAAATCTTTTCTATTCGCGAATCTTTCTTTATTTTATGGTTTAGAAGGCTATCAAACTAGAATAATGAAGGAGAAATAGTTATCTCCATTTGAACCGCAAAAAAAAAAAAAAATGCGATTGTTTTGAAGTTTCCAAACTTCGAAAAAAATTTTTTTTTCTTGTCGAGATTTATGGTTTTCTAAGGCTATCAAACTAGAATAATGAAGGAGAAATAGTTATATCCATTTGAAACGCAACAAAACGGGATTCTTTTGAAGTTTCCAAACTTCGGATTAAATTTTTTTCTTTTCGAGATTCTTTGCGCAGGATATGCTTTCCTAAGGCTATCAAAGTGGAAAAATCAAATAGAACCAGTTAATTAAAATAAGAACGCAAAAAAAGTGATTCTAATGAAGTTTCAAACCATTGAAATAAATGTTTTCTTTTCGCAAATCTTTCTTCATTTTATGACTTTCTAAGGCTATCAAACTAGAACAATGAAGGAGAAACAGTTATCTCTATTTGAAACGCAACAAAACGCGATTCTTTTGATGTTTCCAAACTTCGAAAAAATTTTTTTTCTTTTTGTGATTCTTTTCGCAGAATATGCTTTTCTAAGGCTATCAAAGAAGAAAAATGAAAGAGAACAGTTATCTCAAATAAGAACGGAAAAAAAGTGATTCTAATGAAATTTCCAACATCGAAATAAATCTATTCTATTCGCGAATCTTTCTTTATTTTATGCTTTAGAAGTCTATCAAACTAGAATAATGAAGGAGAAATATTTATCCCCATTTGAAACGCAAAAAAAAAAAAAAAAAAAAAAAAATGCGATTATTTGAATTTTCTATCTTCGAAAAAAAAATTTTTTCTTGTCGAATTTCTTTCCGCATAATATGCTTTCCTAAGGCTATCAAACTAGAGAAATGAAAGTGAACCAGTTATCTCATATAAGAACGGAAAAAAATAATTCTAATGAAGTTTCCAACAATCGAAATATATGTTTTATTTTCGCGAATTTTTCTTCATTTTGTGGTTTTCTAAGGCTATCAAACTAGAATAATGAAGGAGAAATAGCTATCTCCGTTTGAAACGCAACAAAACGCGATTCCTTTGAAGTTTCCTTACTTCGAAAAAAATTTTTTTCTTTCTGAGATTCTTTGCGCAGAATATGGTTTTCTAAGGCTATCAAAGTAGAAAAATGAAAGAGAACCAGTTATCTGAAATAAGAACGGAAAAACAGCGATTCTAATGAAGTTTCCAACCATTGAAATAAATGTTTTCTTTTCGCGAATCTTTCTTCATTTTATGGCTTTCTAAGGCTATCAAACTAGAATAATGAAGGAGAAACAGTTATCTCTATTTGAATCGCAACAAAACGCGATTCTTTTGAAGTTACCAAACTTCGAAAAAAATTTTTTTCTTTTCTAGTTTATTTCCCCATAATATGCTTTTCTAAGGCTATCAAACTAGTAAAATGAAGGAGAACCAGTTATCTCAAATAAGAACGGAAAAAAAGTGATTCTAATGAAGATTCCAACCATCGAAATAAATCTTTTCTATTCGCAAATCTTTCTCATTTTATGTTTTTCTAAGGCTATCAAACTAAAATAATGAAGGAGAAGTCCATTCGAAACGGAAGAAAAAATGCGATTCTTTAGAAATTTCCAAACTTCGAAAAAAAATTTTTTTCTTTTCGAGATTCTTTCCGCATAAAATGCTTTGTTAAGGCTATCAAACTAGAAAAATGAAAGAGAACCAGTTATCTCAAATAAGAACGGAAAAAAAAGTGATTGTAATGAAATTTCCAACATCGAAATAAATGTATTCTATTCGCGAATCTTTCTTTATTTTTTGCTTTAGAAGGCTATCAAACTAGAATAATGAAGGAGAAATATTTATCCACATTTGAAACGCAAAAAAAAAAAAAAAAAAAAAAATGCGATTCTTTTGAAGTTTCTATCTTCGAAAAAAAAATTTTTCTTGTCGAATTTCTTTCCGCATAATATGCTTTCCTAAGGCTATCAAACTAGAGAAATGAAAGAGAACCAGTTATCTCAAATAAGAACGGAAAAAAAATAATTCTAATGATGTTTCCAACCATCGAAATATATGTTTTATTTTCGCGAATTTTTCTTCATTTTATGGTTTTCTAAGGCTATCAAACTAAAATAATGAAGGAGAAATAGTTATCTCCGTTTGAAACGCAACAAAACGCGATACCTTTGAAGTTTCGTAACTTCGAAAAAAAATTTTTTCTTTCTGAGATTCTTTGCGCAGAATATGGTGTTCTAAGGCTATCAAAGTAGAAAAATGAAAGAGAACCAGTTATCTGAAATAAGAACGGAAAAACAGCGATATAAATGAAGTTTCCATCCTTCAAAATAAATGTTTTCCGTTCGCGATTCTTTCTTCATTTTATGGTTTTCTAAGGCTATCAAACTGGAATAATGAAGGAGAATTAGTTATCTCCATTTGAAACGCAACAAAACGGGATTCCTTTGAAGTTTCCAAACCTCGAAAAAATTTTTTTTTTCTTTTAGGGATTCTTTGCGCAGAATATGCTTTTCTAAGGCTATCAAAGTAGAAAAATGAAAGAGTACCAGTTATCTAAAATAAGAACGGAAAAAAAGTGATTCTAATGAAGTTTCCAACCATCGAAATAAATCTTTTCTTTACGCGAATTCTTCTTCATTTTATTCTATTCTGAGGCTATCAAACTAGAATAATGAAGGAGAAACAGTTATCTCCATTTGAAACGCAACAAAACGCGATTCTTTTGAAGATTCCAAACTTCGAAAAAAAATTTTTTTCTTTTCTAGATTCTTTATGCATAATATGCTTTATAAGGCTATCAAACTTAAAAAATGAAAGACAACCAGTTATCTCAAATAAGAACGGAAAAATAAGTGATTCTAATGAAGTTTCCAACCATCGAAATAAATCTTTTCAATTCGCGAATCTTTTTTTATTTTATGCTTTAGAAGGCTATCAATCTGGAATAATGAAGGATAAATAGTTATCTCCATTTGAAACGCAACAAAACGCGATTCCTTTGAGGTTTCCTAACTTCGAAAAATTTTTTTTTCTTTTTGAGATTCTTTGCGCAGAATATGCTCTTCTAAGGCTATCAAAGTAGAAAAATGAAAAAGAACCAGTTATCTCAAATAAGAACGGAAAAACAGCCATTCTTAATGAAGTTTCCAACCTTCGAAATAAATGTTTTCAGTTCGCGAGTCTTTCTTCATTTTATGGTTTTCTAAGGCTTTTAAACTAGAATATTGAAGGAGAAATAGATATCTCCATTTGAAACGCAACGAAACGGGATTCCTTTGAAGTTTCCAAACCTCGAAAAAATTTTTTATCTTTTAGAGATTCTATGCGCAGAATATGCTTTTCTAAGGCTATCAAAGTAGAAAAATGAAAGAGAACCAGTTATCTCAAATAAGAACGGAAAAAAAGAGATTTTAATGAAGTCTCCAACCATGGAAATAAATGTTTTATTTTCGCGAATCTTTCTTCATTTTATGGTTTTCTAAGGCTATCAAAATGGAATAATGGAGGAGAAATAGTTATCTCCATTGAAAACGCAACAAAACGCTATTCTTTTGAAGTTTCCAATCTTCGAAAAAAATTTTTTTCTTTTCGATATTATTCGCGCAAAATATGCTTTTCTAAGGCTATCAAAGTAGCAAAATGAAAGAGAACCAGTTATCTCAAATAAAAACGGAAAAAAAATGATTCTAATAAAGGTTACAACCATCGAAATAAATGTTTTCATTTCGCGAATCTTTCTTCATTTTATGGTTTTCTAAGGCTATCAAACTAGAATAATGAAGGAGAAATAGGTATCTCAATTTGAAATGCAACAAAACGCGATTCTTAAGAAGTTTGCATACTTCGAAAGAAATTTTTTTTTCTCGAGATTCTTTGCGCAGAATATGCTTTTCTAAGGCTATCAAAGTAGAAAAATGAAAGAGAACCAGTTATCTCAAATAAGAACGGAAAAACAGCGATTCTAATGAAGTTTCCATCCTTCGAAATAAATATTTTCTATTCGCGAATCTTTCTTTATTTTATGCTTTTTTGGAGGCTATCAAACTAGAATAATGAAGGAGAAATAGTTATCTCCATTTGAAACGCTACAAAACTGGATTCCTTTGAAGTTTCCAAACTTCGAAAAATTTTTTCTTCTTTTCGAAATTCTTTGTGTCAAATATGCTTTCCTAAGGCTATCAAAGTAGAAAAATGAAAGAGAACCAGTTATCTCAAATAAGAACGGAAAAAAATGATTCTAATGAAGTCTCCAACCATGGAAATAATTGCTTTATTTTCGCGAATCTTTCTTCATTTTATGGTTTGCTAAGGCTCTCAAACTAGAATAATGAAGGAGAAATCTCCTTTTATACGCAACAAAACCGGATTCCTTTGAAGTTTCCAAACTTGAAAAAAAAAAATTTTCTTTTCCATATTCTTTGGCAGAATATGCTTTTATAAGGCTATCAAAGTAGCTAAATAAAAGAGAACCAGTTATCTCAAATAAGAACGGAAAAACAGCGATTCTAATGAAGTTTTCAACCTTCGAAATAAATGTTTTCAGTTCCCGATTCTTTCCTCATTTTATGGATTTCTCATGCTATCAAACCAGAATAATGAAGGAAAAATAGTTATCTCCATTTATACGCAACAAAACGGGATTCCTTTGAAGTTTGCAAACTTCGAAAAAAAAATTTTTCTTTTCCATATTCTTTGGCAGAATATGCTTTTATAAGGCTATCAAAGTAGCTAAATAAAAGACAACCAGTTATCTCAAATGGGAACGGAAAAACAGCGATTCTAATTAAGTTTCCAACGTTCGAAATAAATATTTTCTCTTGGCGAGTCTTTCTTCATTTTAAGGTTTTCTAAGGGTACCAATCTAGAATAATGAAGATGAAATAATTATCTCCATTTGAAACCAAAAAAAACGCGATACATTGAAGATTCCAAAGTTCGGAAAAAACATTTTTTCTTTTCTTGATTCTTTCCGCATAATACGCTTTCTAAGGCTATCAAACTGGAAAAATGAAAGACAACCAGTTATCTAAAAAAAGAACGGAAAAAAAGTGATTCTAATGAAGTTTCCAACCATCGAAATAAATCTTTTCTATTCGCAAATCTTTCTAAATTATATGGTTTTCTAAGGCTATCAAACTAGAATAATGAAGGAGAAATAGTTATCTCCATTTGAAATGCAACAAAACGCGATGCCTTTGAAGTTTCCAAACTTCGAAAAAAATTTTTTTCTTTTTGTGATTCTTTTCGCAGAATATGCTTTTCTAAGGCTATCAAAGAAGAAAAATGAAAGAGAACAGTTATGTCAAATAAGAACGCAAAAATAGTGATTCTAATGAAGTTTCCAACCACCGAAATAAATGTTTTCTTTTCGCGAATCTTTCTTTATTTTATGGTTTTCTAAGGCTATCAAACTAGAATAATGAAGGAGAAACAGTTATCTCCATTTGAAACGCAACAAAACGCGATTCTTTTGAAGTTTCCAAACTTCGAATAAAATTTTTTGCTTTTCGAGATTCTTTCCGCATAATATGCTTTTCTAAGGCTATCAAAGAAGAAAAATGAAAGAGTACCGGTTATCTCAAATAAGAACGGGAAAAAGTGATTCCAATGAAGTTTCCAACTTTCGAAATAAATGTTTTCTTTTAGCGAATTTTCTTCATTTTATGGTTTTCTAAGGCTATCAAACTAGAATAATGTAGGAGAAATAGTTATCTCCATTCAAACGCAACAAAACGGGATTCCTTTGAAGTTTCCAAACTTCGAAAAAAAATTTTTTCTTTACTAGATTCCTTCCGCATAATATGCTTTTCTAAGGCTATCAAACTGGAAAATGAAAAAGAACCAGTTATCTCAAATAAGCACGGAAAAAAAGTGATTCTAATGAAGTTTCCAACCATCGAAATAAATCTTTTCTATTCGCGAATGTTTCTTTATTTTATGCTTTTTAGAAGGCTGTCAAACTAGAATAATGAAGGAGAAATATTTATCTCCATTTGAAACGCAACAAAACGAGATTCTTTTGAAGTTTCCAAACTTCGAATAAAATTTTTTTCTTTTCGAGATTCTTTCCGCATAATATGCTTTTCTAAGGCTATCAAAGTGGAAAAATGAAAGAGAACCTGTTATCTGAAATAACGACGGAAATAAAAGTGATTCTAAGGAAATTTCCAACCATTGGAATAAATGTTTTCATTTCGCGAATCGTTCTTCATTTTATGGTTTTCTAAGGCTATCAAATTAGAATAATGAAGGAGAAATAGTTATCTCCATTTGAAACGCAACAAAGCGCAATTCTTTTGAAGTTTCCAAATTCAAAAAAAATTTTTTTCTTTTCTAGATTCTTTCCGCATAATATGCTTCTCTAAGGCTATCAAACTGGAAAAATGAAAGGGAACCAGTTATCTCAACTAAGAACGGAAAAAAAGTGATTCTAATGAAATTTCCAACATCGAAATAAATCTTTTCCATTCGCGAATCTGTCTTTATATTATGCTTTAGAAGGCTATCAAACTAGAATAATGAAGGAGAAATATTTATCTCCATTTGAAACGGGGAAAAAAAAAAAAAAAAAAAAAATGCGAATCTTTTGAAGTTTCCAACTTCGAAAAAAAAATTTTTTCTTGTCGAAATTCTTTCCGCATAATATGCTTTCCTAAGCATATCAAACTAGAAAAATGAAAGAAAACCAGTTATCTCAAATAAGAACGGAAAAAAAGTGATTCTAATGAAGTTTCCAACCATCGAAATAAATGTTTTCTTTTCGCGAATCTTTCTTCATTTTATGGTATTCTAAGGCTATCAAACATGAATAATGAGGGAGAAATAGCTATCTCCATTTGAAACGCAACAAAACGCGATTGTTTTGAAGTTTCCAAACTTCGAAAAAAATTTTTTCTTTTGGTGATTGTTTTCGCAGAATATGCTTTTCTAAGGCTATCAAAGTAGAAAAATGAAAGAGAACCAGTTATCTCAAATAAGAACGGAAAAAAAATTATTGTAATAAAGGTTACAACCATCGAAATAAATGTTTTCATTTCGCGAATCTTTCTTCATTTTATGGTTTTCTAAGGCTATCAAACTAGAATAATGAAGGAGAAATAGGTATCTCAATTTGAAATGCAACAAAACGCGATTCTTAAGAAGTTTGCATACTTCGAAAGAAATTTTTTTTTCTCGAGATTCTTTGCGCAGAATATGCTTTTCTAAGGCTATCAAAGTAGAAAAATGAAAGAGAACCAGTTATCTCAAATAAGAACGGAAAAACAGCGATTCTAATGAAGTTTCCATCCTTCGAAATAAATATTCTCTATTCGCGAATCTTTCTTTATTTTATGCTTTTTTGGAGGCTATCAAACTAGAATAATGAAGGAGAAATAGTTATCTCCATTTGAAACGCTACAAAAGTGGATTCCTTTGAAGTTTCCAAACTTCGAAAAATTTTTTCTTCTTTTCGAAATTCTTTGTGTCAAATATGCTTTCCTAAGGCTATCAAAGTAGAAAAATGAAAGAGAACCAGTTATCTCAAATAAGAACGGAAAAAAATGATTCTAATGAAGTCTCCAACCATGGAAATAAATTCTTTATTTTCGCGAATCTTTCTTCATTTCATGGTGTTCTAAGGCTCTCAAACTAGAATAATGAAGGAGAAATAGTTATCTCCTTTTATACGCAACAAAACCGGATTCCTTTGAAGTTTCCAAACTTGAAAAAAAAAAATTTTCTTTTCCATATTCTTTGGCAGAATATGCTTTTATAAGGCTATCAAAGTAGCTAAATAAAAGAGAACCAGTTATCTCAAATAAGAACGGAAAAACAGCGATTCTAATGAAGTTTTCAACCTTCGAAATAAATGTTTTCAGTTCCCGATTCTTTCCTCATTTTATGGATTTCTCATGCTATCAAACCAGAATAATGAAGGACAAATAGTTATCTCCATTTATACGCAACAAAACGGGATTCCTTTGAAGTTTGCAAACTTCGAAAAAAAAATTTTTCTTTTCCATATTCTTTGGCAGAATATGCTTTTATAAGGCTATCAAAGTAGCTAAATAAAAGACAACCAGTTATCTCAAATGGGAACGGAAAAACAGCGATTCTAAATATGTTTCCAACGTTCGAAATAAATATTTTCTAATAGCGAATCTTTCTTTATTTTATGGTTTAGAAGGCTATCAAACTAGAATAATGAAGGAGAAATATTTATCTCCATTTAAACCGCAAAAAAAAAATGCGATTGTTTTGAAGTTTCCAAACTTCGAAAAAAATTTTTTTTTCATGTCGAGATTTATGGTTTTCTAAGGTTATCAAACTAGAATAATGAAGGAGAAATAGTTATATCCATTTGAAACGCAACAAAACGGGATTCCTTTGAAGTTTCCAAACTTCGGATTAAATTTTTTTCTTTTCGAGATTCTTTGCGCAGGATATGCTTTTCTAAGGCTATCAAAGTGGAAAAATCAAAAAGAACCAGTTAATTAAAATAAGAACGCAAAAAAAGTGATTCTAATGAAGTTTCCAACCATCGAAATAAATCTTTTCTATTCGCAAATCTTTCTCCATTTTATGTTTTTCTAAGGCTATCAAACTAAAACAATGAAGGAGAAGTCCATTTGAAACGGAAGAAAAAATGCGATTCTTTTGAAGTTTCCAAACTTCGAAAAAAAATTGTTTTCTTTTCGAGATTCTTTCCGCATAAAATGCTTTTGTAAGGCTATCAAACTAGAAAAATGAAAGAGAACCAGTTATCTCAAATAATAACGGAAAAAATAGTAATTCTAATGAAGTTTCCAACCATCGAAATAAATCTTTTCTATTCGCAAATCTTTCTCCATTATATGGTTTTCTAAGGCTATCAAACAAGAATAATGAAGGAGAAATAGTTATCTCCATTTGAAACGCAACAAAACGCGATTCTTTTGAAGTTTCCAAACTTCGAAAAAATTTTTTTTTCTTTTCTAGATTCTTTCCGCATAATATGGTTTTCTAAGGCTATCAAACTGGAAAAATGAAAGGGAACCAGTTATCTCAACTAAGAACGGAAAAAAAGTGATTCTAATGAAATTTCCAACATCGAAATAAATCTTTTCTATTCGAGAATCTTTCTTTATTTTATGGTTTAGAAGGCTATCAAACTAGAATAATGAAGGAGAAATAGTTATCTCCATTTGAACCGCAAAAAAAAAATGCGATTGTTTTGAAGTTTCCAAACTTCGAAAAAAATTTTTTTTTCTTGTCGAGATTTATGGTTTTCTAAGGCTATCAAACTAGAATATTGAAGGAGAAATAGTTATATCCATTTGAAACGCAAAAAAACGGGATTCTTTTGAAGTTTCCAAACTTCGGATTAAATTTTTTTCTTTTGGAGATTCTTTGCGCAGGATATGCTTTCCTAAGGCTATCAAAGTGGAAAAATCAAAGAGAACCAGTTAATTAAAATAAGAACGCAAAAAAAGTGATTCTAATGAAGTTTCAAACCATTGAAATAAATGTTTTCTTTTCGCAAATCTTTCTTCATTTTATGACTTTCTAAGGCTATCAAACTAGAACAATGAAGGAGAAACAGTTATCTCTATTTGAAACGCAACAAAACGCGATTCTTTTGATGTTTCCAAACTTCGAAAAAATTTTTTTTCTTTTTGTGATTCTTTTCGCAGAATATGCTTTTCTAAGGCTATCAAAGAAGAAAAATGAAAGAGAACAGTTATCTCAAATAAGAACGGAAAAAAAGTGATTCTAATGAAATTTCCAACATCGAAATAAATCTATTCTATTCGCGAATCTTTCTTTATTTTATGCTTTAGAAGTCTATCAAACTAGAATAATGAAGGAGAAATATTTATCCCCATTTGAAACGCAAAAAAAAAAAAAAAAAAAAAAAATGCGATTATTTGAATTTTCTATCTTCGAAAAAAAAATTTTTTCTTGTCGAATTTCTTTCCGCATAATATGCTTTCCTAAGGCTATCAAACTAGAGAAATGAAAGTGAACCAGTTATCTCATATAAGAACGGAAAAAAATAATTCTAATGAAGTTTCCAACAATCGAAATATATGTTTTATTTTCGCGAATTTTTCTTCATTTTGTGGTTTTCTAAGGCTATCAAACTAGAATAATGAAGGAGAAATAGCTATCTCCGTTTGAAACGCAACAAAACGCGATTCCTTTGAAGTTTCCTTACTTCGAAAAAAATTTTTTTCTTTCTGAGATTCTTTGCGCAGAATATGGTTTTCTAAGGCTATCAAAGTAGAAAAATGAAAGAGAACCAGTTATCTGAAATAAGAACGGAAAAACAGCGATTCTAATGAAGTTTCCAACCATTGAAATAAATGTTTTCTTTTCGCGAATCTTTCTTCATTTTATGGCTTTCTAAGGCTATCAAACTAGAATAATGAAGGAGAAACAGTTATCTCTATTTGAATCGCAACAAAACGCGATTCTTTTGAAGTTACCAAACTTCGAAAAAAATTTTTTTCTTTTCTAGTTTATTTCCCCATAATATGCTTTTCTAAGGCTATCAAACTAGTAAAATGAAGGAGAACCAGTTATCTCAAATAAGAACGGAAAAAAAGTGATTCTAATGAAGATTCCAACCATCGAAATAAATCTTTTCTATTCGCAAATCTTTCTCATTTTATGTTTTTCTAAGGCTATCAAACTAAAATAATGAAGGAGAAGTCCATTCGAAACGGAAGAAAAAATGCGATTCTTTAGAAATTTCCAAACTTCGAAAAAAAATTTTTTTCTTTTCGAGATTCTTTCCGCATTAAATGCTTTGTTAAGGCTATCAAACTAGAAAAATGAAAGAGAACCAGTTATCTCAAATAAGAACGGAAAAAAAAGTGATTGTAATGAAATTTCCAACATCGAAATAAATGTATTCTATTCGCGAATCTTTCTTTATTTTTTGCTTTAGAAGGCTATCAAACTAGAATAATGAAGGAGAAATATTTATCCACATTTGAAACGCAAAAAAAAAAAAAAAAAAAATGCGATTCTTTTGAAGTTTCTATCTTCGAAAAAAAAATTTTTCTTGTCGAATTTCTTTCCGCATAATATGCTTTCCTAAGGCTATCAAACTAGAGAAATGAAAGAGAACCAGTTATCTCAAATAAGAACGGAAAAAAAATAATTCTAATGATGTTTCCAACCATCGAAATATATGTTTTATTTTCGCGAATTTTTCTTCATTTTATGGTTTTCTAAGGCTATCAAACTAAAATAATGAAGGAGAAATAGTTATCTCCGTTTGAAACGCAACAAAACGCGATACCTTTGAAGTTTCGTAACTTCGAAAAAAAATTTTTTCTTTCTGAGATTCTTTGCGCAGAATATGGTGTTCTAAGGCTATCAAAGTAGAAAAATGAAAGAGAACCAGTTATCTGAAATAAGAACGGAAAAACAGCGATATAAATGAAGTTTCCATCCTTCAAAATAAATGTTTTCCGTTCGCGATTCTTTCTTCATTTTATGGTTTTCTAAGGCTATCAAACTGGAATAATGAAGGAGAATTAGTTATCTCCATTTGAAACGCAACAAAACGGGATTCCTTTGAAGTTTCCAAACCTCGAAAAAATTTTTTTTTTCTTTTAGGGATTCTTTGCGCAGAATATGCTTTTCTAAGGCTATCAAAGTAGAAAAATGAAAGAGTACCAGTTATCTAAAATAAGAACGGAAAAAAAGTGATTCTAATGAAGTTTCCAACCATCGAAATAAATCTTTTCTTTACGCGAATTCTTCTTCATTTTATTCTATTCTGAGGCTATCAAACTAGAATAATGAAGGAGAAACAGTTATCTCCATTTGAAACGCAACAAAACGCGATTCTTTTGAAGATTCCAAACTTCGAAAAAAAATTTTTTTCTTTTCTAGATTCTTTATGCATAATATGCTTTCTAAGGCTATCAAACTTAAAAAATGAAAGACAACCAGTTATCTCAAATAAGAACGGAAAAATAAGTGATTCTAATGAAGTTTCCAACCATCGAAATAAATCTTTTCAATTCGCGAATCTTTTTTTATTTTATGCTTTAGAAGGCTATCAATCTGGAATAATGAAGGATAAATAGTTATCTCCATTTGAAACGCAACAAAACGCGATTCCTTTGAGGTTTCCTAACTTCGAAAAATTTTTTTTTCTTTTTGAGATTCTTTGCGCAGAATATGCTCTTCTAAGGCTATCAAAGTAGAAAAATGAAAAAGAACCAGTTATCTCAAATAAGAACGGAAAAACAGCCATTCTTAATGAAGTTTCCAACCTTCGAAATAAATGTTTTCAGTTCGCGAGTCTTTCTTCATTTTATGGTTTTCTAAGGCTTTTAAACTAGAATATTGAAGGAGAAATAGATATCTCCATTTGAAACGCAACGAAACGGGATTCCTTTGAAGTTTCCAAACCTCGAAAAAATTTTTTATCTTTTAGAGATTCTATGCGCAGAATATGCTTTTCTAAGGCTATCAAAGTAGAAAAATGAAAGAGAACCAGTTATCTCAAATAAGAACGGAAAAAAAGAGATTTTAATGAAGTCTCCAACCATGGAAATAAATGTTTTATTTTCGCGAATCTTTCTTCATTTTATGGTTTTCTAAGGCTATCAAAATGGAATAATGGAGGAGAAATAGTTATCTCCATTGAAAACGCAACAAAACGCTATTCTTTTGAAGTTTCCAATCTTCGAAAAAAATTTTTTTCTTTTCGATATTATTCGCGCAAAATATGCTTTTCTAAGGCTATCAAAGTAGCAAAATGAAAGAGAACCAGTTATCTCAAATAAAAACGGAAAAAAAATGATTCTAATAAAGGTTACAACCATCGAAATAAATGTTTTCATTTCGCGAATCTTTCTTCATTTTATGGTTTTCTAAGGCTATCAAACTAGAATAATGAAGGAGAAATAGGTATCTCAATTTGAAATGCAACAAAACGCGATTCTTAAGAAGTTTGCATACTTCGAAACAAATTTTTTTTTCTCGAGATTCTTTGCGCAGAATATGCTTTTCTAAGGCTATCAAAGTAGAAAAATGAAAGAGAACCAGTTATCTCAAATAAGAACGGAAAAACAGCGATTCTAATGAAGTTTCCATCCTTCGAAATAAATATTTTCTATTCGCGAATCTTTCTTTATTTTATGCTTTTTTGGAGGCTATCAAACTAGAATAATGAAGGAGAAATAGTTATCTCCATTTGAAACGCTACAAAACTGGATTCCTTTGAAGTTTCCAAACTTCGAAAAATTTTTTCTTCTTTTCGAAATTCTTTGTGTCAAATATGCTTTCCTAAGGCTATCAAAGTAGAAAAATGAAAGAGAACCAGTTATCTCAAATAAGAACGGAAAAAAATGATTCTAATGAAGTCTCCAACCATGGAAATAATTGCTTTATTTTCGCGAATCTTTCTTCATTTTATGGTTTGCTAAGGCTCTCAAACTAGAATAATGAAGGAGAAATAGTTATCTCCTTTTATACGCAACAAAACCGGATTCCTTTGAAGTTTCCAAACTTGAAAAAAAAAAATTTTCTTTTCCATATTCTTTGGCAGAATATGCTTTTATAAGGCTATCAAAGTAGCTAAATAAAAGAGAACCAGTTATCTCAAATAAGAACGGAAAAACAGCGATTCTAATGAAGTTTTCAACCTTCGAAATAAATGTTTTCAGTTCCCGATTCTTTCCTCATTTTATGGATTTCTCATGCTATCAAACCAGAATAATGAAGGACAAATAGTTATCTCCATTTATACGCAACAAAACGGGATTCCTTTGAAGTTTGCAAACTTCGAAAAAAAAATTTTTCTTTTCCATATTCTTTGGCAGAATATGCTTTTATAAGGCTATCAAAGTAGCTAAATAAAAGACAACCAGTTATCTCAAATGGGAACGGAAAAACAGCGATTCTAATTAAGTTTCCAACGTTCGAAATAAATATTTTCTCTTGGCGAGTCTTTCTTCATTTTAAGGTTTTCTAAGGGTACCAATCTAGAATAATGAAGATGAAATAATTATCTCCATTTGAAACCAAAAAAAACGCGATACATTGAAGATTCCAAAGTTCGGAAAAAACATTTTTTCTTTTCTTGATTCTTTCCGCATAATACGCTTTCTAAGGCTATCAAACTGGAAAAATGAAAGACAACCAGTTATCTAAAAAAAGAACGGAAAAAAAGTGATTCTAATGAAGTTTCCAAACTTCGAAATAAATCTTTTCTATTCGCAAATCTTTCTAAATTATATGGTTTTCTAAGGCTATCAAACTAGAATAATGAAGGAGAAATAGTTATCTCCATTTGAAACGCAACAAAACGCGATGCCTTTGAAGTTTCCAAACTTCGAAAAAAATTTTTTTCTTTTTGTGATTCTTTTCGCAGAATATGCTTTTCTAAGGCTATCAAAGAAGAAAAATGAAAGAGAACAGTTATGTCAAATAAGAACGCAAAAATAGTGATTCTAATGAAGTTTCCAACCACCGAAATAAATGTTTTCTTTTCGCGAATCTTTCTTCATTTTATGGTTTTCTAAGGCTATCAAACTAGAATAATGAAGGAGAAACAGTTATCTCCATTTGAAACGCAACAAAACGCGATTCTTTTGAAGTTTCCAAACTTCGAATAAAATTTTTTGCTTTTCGAGATTCTTTCCGCATAATATGCTTTTCTAAGGCTATCAAAGAAGAAAAATGAAAGAGTACCGGTTATCTCAAATAAGAACGGGAAAAAGTGATTCCAATGAAGTTTCCAACTTTCGAAATAAATGTTTTCTTTTAGCGAATTTTCTTCATTTTATGGTTTTCTAAGGCTATCAAACTAGAATAATGTAGGAGAAATAGTTATCTCCATTCAAACGCAACAAAACGGGATTCCTTTGAAGTTTCCAAACTTCGAAAAAAAATTTTTTCTTTACTAGATTCCTTCCGCATAATATGCTTTTCTAAGGCTATCAAACTGGAAAATGAAAAAGAACCAGTTATCTCAAATAAGCACGGAAAAAAAGTGATTCTAATGAAGTTTCCAACCATCGAAATAAATCTTTTCTATTCGCGAATGTTTCTTTATTTTATGCTTTTTAGAAGGCTGTCAAACTAGAATAATGAAGGAGAAATATTTATCTCCATTTGAAACGCAACAAAACGAGATTCTTTTGAAGTTTCCAAACTTCGAATAAAATTTTTTTCTTTTCGAGATTCTTTCCGCATAATATGCTTTTCTAAGGCTATCAAAGTGGAAAAATGAAAGAGAACCTGTTATCTGAAATAACGACGGAAATAAAAGTGATTCTAAGGAAATTTCCAACCATTGGAATAAATGTTTTCTATCGCGAATCGTTCTTCATTTTATGGTTTTCTAAGGCTATCAAATTAGAATAATGAAGGAGAAATAGTTATCTCCATTTGAAACGCAACAAAGCGCAATTCTTTTGAAGTTTCCAAATTCAAAAAAAATTTTTTTCTTTTCTAGATTCTTTCCGCATAATATGCTTCTCTAAGGCTATCAAACTGGAAAAATGAAAGGGAACCAGTTATCTCAACTAAGAACGGAAAAAAAGTGATTCTAATGAAATTTCCAACATCGAAATAAATCTTGTCCATTCGCGAATCTGTCTTTATATTATGCTTTAGAAGGCTATCAAACTAGAATAATGAAGGAGAAATATTTATCTCCATTTGAAACGGGGAAAAAAAAAAAAAAAAAAAAATGCGAATCTTTTGAAGTTTCCAACTTCGAAAAAAAATTTTTTTCTTGTCGAAATTCTTTCCGCATAATATGCTTTCCTAAGCATATCAAACTAGAAAAATGAAAGAAAACCAGTTATCTCAAATAAGAACGGAAAAAAAGTGATTCTAATGAAGTTTCCAACCATCGAAATAAATGTTTTCTTTTCGCGAATCTTTCTTCATTTTATGGTATTCTAAGGCTATCAAACATGAATAATGAGGGAGAAATAGCTATCTCCATTTGAAACGCAACAAAACGCGATTGTTTTGAAGTTTCCAAACTTCGAAAAAAATTTTTTCTTTTGGTGATTGTTTTCGCAGAATATGCTTTTCTAAGGCTATCAAAGTAGAAAAATGAAAGAGAACCAGTTATCTCAAATAAGAACGGAAAAAAAGAGATTTTAATGAAGTCTCCAACCATGGAAATAAATGTTTTATTTTCGCGAATCTTTCTTCATTTTATGGTTTTCTAAGGCTATCAAAATGGAATAATGGAGGAGAAATAGTTATCTCCATTGAAAACGCAACAAAACGCTATTCTTTTGAAGTTTCCAATCTTCGAAAAAAATTTTTTTCTTTTCGATATTATTCGCGCAAAATATGCTTTTCTAAGGCTATCAAAGTAGCAAAATGAAAGAGAACCAGTTATCTCAAATAAAAACGGAAAAAAAATTATTCTAATAAAGGTTACAACCATCGAAATAAATGTTTTCATTTCGCGAATCTTTCTTCATTTTATGGTTTTCTAAGGCTATCAAACTAGAATAATGAAGGAGAAATAGGTATCTCAATTTGAAATGCAACAAAACGCGATTCTTAAGAAGTTTGCATACTTCGAAAGAAATTTTTTTTTCTCGAGATTCTTTGCGCAGAATATGCTTTTCTAAGGCTATCAAAGTAGAAAAATGAAAGAGAACCAGTTATCTCAAATAAGAACGGAAAAACAGCGATTCTAATGAAGTTTCCATCCTTCGAAATAAATATTTTCTATTCGCGAATCTTTCTTTATTTTATGCTTTTTTGGAGGCTATCAAACTAGAATAATGAAGGAGAAATAGTTATCTCCATTTGAAACGCTACAAAACTGGATTCCTTTGAAGTTTCCAAACTTCGAAAAATTTTTTCTTCTTTTCGAAATTCTTTGTGTCAAATATGCTTTCCTAAGGCTATCAAAGTAGAAAAATGAAAGAGAACCAGTTATCTCAAATAAGAACGGAAAAAAATGATTCTAATGAAGTCTCCAACCATGGAAATAATTGCTTTATTTTCGCGAATCTTTCTTCATTTTATGGTTTTCTAAGGCTCTCAAACTAGAATAATGAAGGAGAAATAGTTATCTCCTTTTATACGCAACAAAACCGGATTCCTTTGAAGTTTCCAAACTTGAAAAAAAAAAATTTTCTTTTCCATATTCTTTGGCAGAATATGCTTTTATAAGGCTATCAAAGTAGCTAAATAAAAGAGAACCAGTTATCTCAAATAAGAACGGAAAAACAGCGATTCTAATGAAGTTTTCAACCTTCGAAATAAATGTTTTCAGTTCCCGATTCTTTCCTCATTTTATGGATTTCTCATGCTATCAAACCAGAATAATGAAGGACAAATAGTTATCTCCATTTATACGCAACAAAACGGGATTCCTTTGAAGTTTGCAAACTTCGAAAAAAAAATTTTTCTTTTCCATATTCTTTGGCAGAATATGCTTTTATAAGGCTATCAAAGTAGCTAAATAAAAGACAACCAGTTATCTCAAATGGGAACGGAAAAACAGCGATTCTAATTAAGTTTCCAACGTTCGAAATAAATATTTTCTCTTGGCGAGTCTTTCTTCATTTTAAGGTTTTCTAAGGGTACCAATCTAGAATAATGAAGATGAAATAATTATCTCCATTTGAAACCAAAAAAAACGCGATACATTGAAGATTCCAAAGTTCGGAAAAAACATTTTTTCTTTTCTTGATTCTTTCCGCATAATACGCTTTCTAAGGCTATCAAACTGGAAAAATGAAAGACAACCAGTTATCTAAAAAAAGAACGGAAAAAAAGTGATTCTAATGAAGTTTCCAACCATCGAAATAAATCTTTTCTATTCGCAAATCTTTCTAAATTATATGGTTTTCTAAGGCTATCAAACTAGAATAATGAAGGAGAAATAGTTATCTCCATTTGAAACGCAACAAAACGCGAAGCCTTTGAAGTTTCCAAACTTCGAAAAAAATTTTTTTCTTTTTGTGATTCTTTTCGCAGAATATGCTTTTCTAAGGCTATCAAAGAAGAAAAATGAAAGAGAACAGTTATGTCAAATAAGAACGCAAAAATAGTGATTCTAATGAAGTTTCCAACCACCGAAATAAATGTTTTCTTTTCGCGAATCTTTCTTCATTTTATGGTTTTCTAAGGCTATCAAACTAGAATAATGAAGGAGAAACAGTTATCTCCATTTGAAACGCAACAAAACGCGATTCTTTTGAAGTTTCCAAACTTCGAATAAAATTTTTTGCTTTTCGAGATTCTTTCCGCATAATATGCTTTTCTAAGGCTATCAAAGAAGAAAAATGAAAAAGAACCAGTTATCTCAAATAAGCACGGAAAAAAAGTGATTCTAATGAAGTTTCCAACCATCGAAATAAATCTTTTCTATTCGCGAATGTTTCTTTATTTTATGCTTTTTAGAAGGCTGTCAAACTAGAATAATGAAGGAGAAATATTTATCTCCATTTGAAACGCAACAAAACGAGATTCTTTTGAAGTTTCCAAACTTCGAATAAAATTTTTTTCTTTTCGAGATTCTTTCCGCATAATATGCTTTTCTAAGGCTATCAAAGTGGAAAAATGAAAGAGAACCTGTTATCTGAAATAACGACGGAAATAAAAGTGATTCTAAGGAAATTTCCAACCATTGGAATAAATGTTTTCATTTCGCGAATCGTTCTTCATTTTATGGTTTTCTAAGGCTATCAAATTAGAATAATGAAGGAGAAATAGTTATCTCCATTTGAAACGCAACAAAGCGCAATTCTTTTGAAGTTTCCAAATTCAAAACAAATTTTTTTCTTTTCTAGATTCTTTCCGCATAATATGCTTCTCTAAGGCTATCAAACTGGAAAAATGAAAGGGAACCAGTTATCTCAACTAAGAACGGAAAAAAAGTGATTCTAATGAAATTTCCAACATCGAAATAAATCTTGTCCATTCGCGAATCTGTCTTTATATTATGCTTTAGAAGGCTATCAAACTAGAATAATGAAGGAGAAATATTTATCTCCATTTGAAACGGGGAAAAAAAAAAAAAAAAAAAATGCGAATCTTTTGAAGTTTCCAACTTCGAAAAAAAATTTTTTTCTTGTCGAAATTCTTTCCGCATAATATGCTTTCCTAAGCATATCAAACTAGAAAAATGAAAGAAAACCAGTTATCTCAAATAAGAACGGAAAAAAGTGATTCTAATGATGTTTCCAACCATCGAAATAAATGTTTTCTTTTCGCGAATCTTTCTTCATTTTATGGTATTCTAAGGCTATCAAACATGAATAATGAGGGAGAAATAGATATCTCCATTTGAAACGCAACAAAACGCGATTCTTTTGAAGTTTCCGAACTTCGAATAAATTTTTTTTCTTTGCTAGATTCTTTCCCCGTAATATGCTTTTCTAAGGCTATCAAACTAGTAAAATGGACAACCAGTTATCTCAAATAAGAACGGAAAAAAAGTGATTCTAATGAAGTTTCCAACCATCGAAATAAATCTTTTCTATTCGCGAATCTTTCTTTATTTTATGCTTTTTAGAAGGCTATCAAACTAGAATAATGAAGGAGAAATAGTTATCTCCATTTGAAACGCAAGAAAAAATGCGATTCTTTTAAAGTTTCCAAACGTGGAAAAAAAATTTCTTTCTTTTCGAGATTCTTTGCGCAGAATGTGCTTTTCTAAGGCTATCAATATAGAAAAATGAAAGAGTACAAATTATCTGAAATAAGAACGGAAGAAAATGATTCTAATGATGTTTCCATCCATCGAAATAACTGTTTTGTTTTCGCGAATTTTTCTTCATTTTATGGTTTCCTAAGGCTATTAAACTAGAATAATGAAGGAGAAACAGTTATCTCCATTTGAAACGCAACAAAACGCGATTCTTTTGAGGTTTCCAAACTTCGAAAAAAATTTTTTTTCTTTTAGAGATTCTTTGCGCAGAATATGCTTTTCTAAGGCTATCAAAGTAGAAAAATGAAAGATAACCAGTTACCTCAAATAAGAACGGAAAAAAATTGATTCTAATGAAGTCTCCAACCAATAAAATAAATGTTTTATTTTCGTGAATCTTTCTTCATTTTATGTTTTCTAAGGCTATCAAACTAGAATAATGAAGGAGAAATAGTATTCTCCATTTGAAAGGCAATAAAACGCGATTCTTTTGAAGTTTCCAAACTTCGAAAAAATATTTTTTCTTTCCGAGATTCTTTCCGCATAATATGCTGTTCTAAGGCTATCAAAGAAGAAAAATGAAAGAGAACCAGTTATCTCAAATAAGAACGAAAAAAAAGTAATTCTAATGAAGTTTCCAACCATCGAAATAAATGTTTTCATTTCGCGAATCTTTCTTCATTTTATGGTTTTCTAAGGCTATCAAACCTAAGTAATGAAGGAGAAATAGTTATCTCCATTTGAAACGCAACAAAAAGCGATTATTTTGAAGTTTCCAAACTTCGAAAAAAATTTTTTTTCTTTTCTTGATTCTTTCCCCATAATATGCTTTTCTTAGGCTATCAAACTAGTAAAATGAAGGGGAACCAGTTATCTCAAATAAGAACGGGAAAAAAGTGATTCTAATGAAGATGCCAACCATCGAAATAAATCTTTTCTATTCCCAAATCTTTCTCCATTTTAAGGCTTTCTAAGGCTATCAAACTAGAATAATGAAGGAAAAATAGTTATCTCCATTTGAAACGCAACAAAACGGGATTCCTTTGAAGTTTCCAAACATCGAAACAAAAATTTTTTGTTTCCGATATTCTTTACCCAGAATATGCTTTTCTAAGGCTATCAAAGTAGAAAAATGAAAGAGAACCAGTTATCTCAAATAAGAACGGAAAAAAAGAGATTTTAATGAAGTTTCCAACCATGGAAATAAATGTTTTATTTTCGCGAATCTTTCTTCTTTTTATGGTTTTCTAAGGCTATCAAAATGGAATAATGGAGGAGAAATAGTTATCTCCATTTGAAACGCAACAAAACGCGATTCTTTTGAAGGTTCCAATTTTCGAAAAAAATTTTTTTCTTTTCGATATTCTTTGCGAAGGATATGCTTTTCTAAGGCTATCAAAGTAGCGAAATGAAAGAGAACCAGTTATCTCAAATAAGAACGAAAAAAATTTGATACTAATGAAGTCTCCAACCATGGAAATAAATGCTTTATTTTCGCGTGTCTTTCTTCATTTTATGGTTTTCTAACAATATCAAACTAGAATAATGAAGGAGAAATAGTTATCTCCATTTGAAAGGCAACAAAACGCGATTCCTTTGAAGTTTCCAACTTCGAAAAAAAAATTTTTTCTTGTCGAAATTCTCTCCGCATAATATGCTTTCTTAAGGCTATCTAACTAGAAAAATGAAACAAAACCAATTATCTCAAATAACAATGGAAAAACAGCGATTCTAATGAAGTTTCCAACCATCGAAATAAATGTTTTCTTTTCGCGAATCTTTCTTCATTTTATGGTTTTCTAAGGCTATCAAACTAGAATAATGATGGAGAAATAGTTATCTCCATTTGAAACGCAACAAGACGCGATTCTTTTGTAGTTTCCAAACTTCGAAAAAAAATTTTTTTTTCTTTTCGAGATTCTTTCCGCATAATATACCTTTCTAAGGCTATCAAAGAAGAAAAATGAAAGAGAACCAGTTATCTCAAATAAAAACGGAAAAAAAATGATTCTAATGAAGGTTACAACCATCGAAATAAATGTTTTCATTTCGCGAATCTTTCTTCATTTTATTCTTTTCTAAGGCAATCAAACTAGAATAATGAAGGAGAAATAGTTATCTCCATTTGAAACGCAAACAAAACGCGATTCCTTTGAAGTTTCCAAACTTCGAAAAAAATTATTTTCTTTTTGAGATTCTTAGCCAAGAATATGCTTTTCTAAGGCTATCAAAGTACAAAAATGAAAGAGAACCAGTTATCTCAGTTAAGAATGGAAAAACAGCGATTATAATGAAGTTTCCAACCATCGAAATAAATGTTTTCTTTTCGCGTATCTTTCTTCATTTTGTGGTTTTCTAAGGCTATCAAACTAGAATAATGAAGGAGAAATAGGTATCTCAATTTGAAATGCAACAAAACGCGATTCTTAAGAATTTTGCATACTTCGAAAAACTTTTTTTTCTTCTCGAGATTCTTTGCGCAGAATATGCTTTTCTAGGGCCATCAAAGTAGAAAAATGAAAGAGAATCAGCTATGTCAAATAAGAACTCAAAAATATTGATTCTAATGAGGTTTCCAACCATCGAAATAAATGTTCTCTTTTCGCGAATCTTTCTTCATTTTGTGCATTTTTAAGGCTATCAAACTAGAATAATGAAGGAGAAATAGTTATCTCCATTTGAAACGCTACAAAACGCGATTCCTTTGAAGTTTCCAAACTTCGAAAAATAATTTTTTTCTTTTCGAGATTCTTTGCGCAGAATATGCTTTTCTAGGGCTATCAAAGTACAAAAGTGAAAGAGAACCAGTTATCTCAAATAAGAACGGAAAAACAGCGATTCTAACAAGTTTCCAACCTTCGGAATAAATGTTTTCTGTTCGCGATTCCTTCTTTATTTTATGGTTTTCTAAAGCTATCAAACTAGAATAATGAAGGAGAAATACTTATCTGCATTTTAAACACAACAAAACGGAATTCCTTTGAAATATCCAAACTTCGAAAAAAAATTTTTTTCTTTTCGAGATTCTTTGCGCAGAATATGCTTTTCTAAGGCTATCAAAGTAGAAAAATGAAAGAGTACCAATTCTCTCGAATAAGAACGGAAAAAAATGATTCTAATGATGTTTCCATCCATCGAAATAAATGTTTTCTGTTCGCGAATCTATCTTCATTTTATGATTTTCTAAGGCTATCAAAGTAGAATAATGAAGGAGAAATAGTTATCTCCATTTGAAACGCAACAAAACGCGATTCTTTTGAAGTTTCCAAACTTCGTAAAAAATTTTTTTCTTTTCGAGATTCTTTCCGCATAATATGCCTTTCTAAGGTTATCAAAGATGAAAAATGAAAGAGAACCGGTTATCTCAAATAAAAACGGAAAAACAGCGATTGTAATGAACTTTCCAACCATCGAAATAAACGTTGTCTTTTCGCGATTCGTTTTTCATTTTATGACTTTCTAAGGCTATTAAACTAGAATAATGAAGGAGAAATAGTTATCTCCTTTTATACGCAACAAAACGGGATTCGTTTGAAGTTTCCAAACTTGAAAAAAAAAAATTTTCTTTTCCATATTCTTTGGGCAGAATATGCTTTTCTAAGGCTATCAAAGTAGCAAAATGAAAGATAACCAGTTATCTCAAATAAGAACGGAAAAACAGCGATTCTAATGAAGTTTTCAACCTTCGAAATAAATGTTTTCAGTTCCCGATTCTTTCTTCATTTTATGGATTTCTCATGCTATCAAACCAGAATAATGAAGGACAAATAGTTATCTCCATTTATACGCAACAAAACGGGATTCCTTTGAAGTTTGCAAACTTCGAAAAAAAAATTTTTCTTTTCTATATTCTTTGGCAGAATATGCTTTTATAAGGCTATCAAAGTAGCTAAATAAAAGAGAACCTGTTATCTCAAATGGGAACGGAAAAACAGCGATTCTAATTAAGTTTCCAACGTTCGAAACAAATATTTTCTCTTGGCGAGTCTTTCTTCATTTTAAGGTTTTCTAAGGCTATCAAACTAGAATAATGAAGATGAAATAGTTATCTCCATTTGAATCGCAAAAAAACGCGATTCTTTTGAAGATTCCAAACATCGAAAAAAAATTTTTTCTTTACTAGATTCTTTCCGCATAATATGCTTTTCTAAGGCTATGAAACTGGAAAATAAAAGAGAAGCAGTTATCTCAAAAAAGAACGGAAAAAAGTGATTCTAATGAAGTTTCCAACCATCGAAATAAATCTTTTGTATTCGCGAATCTTTCTTTATTTTATGCTTTTTAGAAGGCAATCAAACTAGAACAATGAAGGAGAAATAGTTATTTCCATTTGAAACGCAAGAAAAAATTCCATTATTTTGAAGTTTCCAAACTTCGGAAAAATTTTTTTTCTTTTCGAGATTCTTCTTGCATAATATGCTTTTCTAACGCTATCAAAGAAGAAAAAGGAAAGAGAACCAGTTATCTCAAATAAGAACGGAAAAAAATAATTCTAATGAAGTTTCCAACCATCGAAATATATGTTTTCTTTTCGCGAATTTTTCTTCATTTTATGGTTTTCTAAGGCTATCAAACTACAATAATGAAGGAGAAATAGTTATCTCCGTTTGAAACGCAAGAAAACGCGATTCCTTTGAAGTTTGCCAACTTCGAAAAAAAATTTTTTCTTTTTGAGATTCTTTGCGCAGAATATGCTGTTCTAAGGCTTTCAAATTAGAAAAATGAAAGAGAACCAGTTATCTCAAATAAGAACGGAAAAAAGTGATTCTAATGAAGTTTCCAACCATCGAAATAAATCTTTTCTTTACGCAAATTCTTCTTCATTTTATTCTATTCTAAGGCTATCAAACTAGAATAATGAAGGAGAAATAGTTATCTCCATTTGAAACGCAACAAAACGCGATTCTTTTGAAGATTGCCAACTTCGAAAAAAAAATTTTTTCTTTTCTAGATTCTTTCCGCATAATATGCTTTCTAGGGCAATCAAACTGGAAAAATGAAAGACAACCAGTTATCTCAAATAAGAACGGAAAAGAAAGTGATTCTAATGAAGTTTCCAACCATCGAAATAAATCTTTCAATTCGCGAATCTTTTTTTATTTTATGCTTTAGAAGGCTATCAATCTAGAATAATGAAGGAGAAATAGATATCTCCATTTGAAACTGAAGAAAAAATGCGATTCTTTTGAAGTTTCCAAACTTCGAAAAAAAAATTTTTTCTTTTCGAGATTCTTTCCGCATAAAATGCTTTGGTAAGGCTATCAAACTAGAAAAATGAAAGAGAACCAGTTATCTCAAATAATAACGGAAAAAAACGATTCTAATGAAGTTTCCAACCATCGAAATAAATCTCTTCTATTCGCAAATCTTTCTCCATTTTGTGGTTTACTAAGGCTATGAAACTAGAATAATGAAGGAGAAATAGTTATCTCCATTTATACGCAACAAAACGGGATTCCTTTGAAGTTTCCAAACTTCGAAAAAAAAAAATTTTTCTTTTCCATATTCTTTTGGCTGAATATGCTTTTCTAAGGCTATCAAAGTAGCAAAATGAAGGAGAACCAGTTATCTCAAATAAGAACGGAAAAACAGCGATTCTAATGAATTTTTCAACCTTCGAAATAAATGTTTTCAGTTCCCGATTTTTTCTTCATTTTATGGTTTTCTAAGGCTATCAAACTAGAATAATGAAGGAGAAATATTTATCTCCATTTGAAACGCAACTAAACGGGATTCCTTTGAAGTTTCCAAACTTCGAAAAAAATTTTTTTTACTTTTAGAGATTCTTTGCGCAGAATATGCTTTTCTAAGGCTATCAAAGTAGAAAAATGAAAGAGTACCAGTTATCTAAAATAAGAACGGAAAAAAGGTGATTCTAATGAAGTTTCCAACCATCGAAATAAATCTTTTCTTTACGGGAATTTTTCTTCATTTTATGGTTTTCTAAGGCTATCAAACTAGAATAATGAAGGAGAAATAGTTATCTCCATTTATACGCAATAAAACGGGATTCCTTTCCAGTTTCCAAACTTCGAAAAAAAAATTTTTCTTTTCCATATTCTTTGGGCAGAATATGCTTTTCTAAGGCTATCAAAGTAGCAAAATGAAAGAGAACCAGTTATCTGAAATAAGAACGGAAAAACAGCGATTCTAATGAAGTTTTCAACCTTCGAAATAAATGTTTTCAATTCCCGATTCTTTCTTCATTTTATGGTTTTCTAAGGCTATCAAACTAGAATAATGAAGGAGAAATAGTTATCTCCATTTGAAACGCAACTAAACGGGATTCCGTTGAAGTTTCCAAACTTCGAAAAAAATTGTTTTTACTTTTAGTGATTCTTTGCACAGAATATGCTTTTCTAAGGCTATCAAAGTAGAAAAATGAAAGAGTACCAGTTATCTAAAATAGGAACGGAAAAAAAGTGATTCTAATGAAGTTTCCAACCATCGAAATAAATCTTTTCTTTACGCGAATTCTTCTTCATTTTATTGTATTCTAAGGGTACCAATCTAGAATAATGAAGATGAAATAATTATCTCCATTTGAAACCCAAAAAAACTCGATACATTGAAGATTCCAAAGTTCGGAAAAAACATTTTTTCTTTTCTTGATTCTTTCCGCATAATACGCTTTCTAAGGCTATCAAACTGGAAAAATGAAAGACAACCAGTTATCTAAAAAAAGAACGGAAAAAAAGTGATTCTAATGAAGTTTCCAACCATCGAAATAAATCTTTTCTATTCGCAAATCTTTCTAAATTATATGGTTTTCTAAGGCTATCAAACTAGAATAATGAAGGAGAAATAGTTATCTCCATTTGAAACGCAACAAAACGCGTTGCCTTTGAAGTTTCCAAACTTCGAAAAAAATTTTTTTCTTTTTGTGATTCTTTTCGCAGAATATGCTTTTCTAAGGCTATCAAAGAAGAAAAATGAAAGAGAACAGTTATGTCAAATAAGAACGCAAAAATAGTGATTCTAATGAAGTTTCCAACCACCGAAATAAATGTTTTCTTTTCGCGAATCTTTCTTCATTTTATGGTTTTCTAAGGCTATCAAACTAGAATAATGAAGGAGAAACAGTTATCTCCATTTGAAACGCAACAAAACGCGATTCTTTTGAAGTTTCCAAACTTCGAATAAAATTTTTTGCTTTTCGAGATTCTTTCCGCATAATATGCTTTTCTAAGGCTATCAAAGAAGAAAAATGAAAGAGTACCGGTTATCTCAAATAAGAACGGGAAAAAGTGATTCCAATGAAGTTTCCAACTTTCGAAATAAATGTTTTCTTTTAGCGAATTTTCTTCATTTTATGGTTTTCTAAGGCTATCAAACTAGAATAATGTAGGAGAAATAGTTATCTCCATTCAAACGCAACAAAACGGGATTCCTTTGAAGTTTCAAACTTCGAAAAAAAATTTTTTCTTTACTAGATTCCTTCCGCATAATATGCTTTTCTAAGGCTATCAAACTGGAAAATGAAAAAGAACCAGTTATCTCAAATAAGCACGGAAAAAAAGTGATTCTAATGAAGTTTCCGACCATGGAAATAAATCTTTTCTATTCGCGAATGTTTCTTTATTTTATGCTTTTTAGAAGGCTGTCAAACTAGAATAATGAAGGAGAAATATTTATCTCCATTTGAAACGCAACAAAACGAGATTCTTTTGAAGTTTCCAAACTTCGAATAAAATTTTTTTCTTTTCGAGATTCTTTCCGCATAATATGCTTTTCTAAGGCTATCAAAGTGGAAAAATGAAAGAGAACCTGTTATCTGAAATAACGACGGAAATAAAAGTGATTCTAAGGAAATTTCCAACCATTGGAATAAATGTTTTCATTTCACGAATCGTTCTTCATTTTATGGTTTTCTAAGGCTATCAAATTAGAATAATGAAGGAGAAATAGTTATCTCCATTTGAAACGCAACAAAGCGCAATTCTTTTGAAGTTTCCAAATTCAAAAAAAATTTTTTTCTTTTCTAGATTCTTTCCGCATAATATGCTTCTCTAAGGCTATCAAAGTGGAAAAATGAAAGAGAACCTGTTATCTGAAATAACGACGGAAATAAAAGTGATTCTAAGGAAATTTCCAACCATTGGAATAAATGTTTTCATTTCACGAATCGTTCTTCATTTTATGGTTTTCTAAGGCTATCAAATTAGAATAATGAAGGAGAAATAGTTATCTCCATTTGAAACGCAACAAAGCGCAATTCTTTTGAAGTTTCCAAATTCAAAAAAAATTTTTTTCTTTTCTAGATTCTTTCCGCATAATATGCTTCTCTAAGGCTATCAAACTGGAAAAATGAAAGGGAACCAGTTATCTCAACTAAGAACGGAAAAAAAGTGATTCTAATGAAATTTCCAACATCGAAATAAATCTTGTCCATTCGCGAATCTGTCTTTATATTATGCTTTAGAAGGCTATCAAACTAGAATAATGAAGGAGAAATATTTATCTCCATTTGAAACGGGGAAAAAAAAAAAAAAAAAAAAAATGCGAATCTTTTGAATTTTCCAACTTCGAAAAAAAATTTTTTTCTTGTCGAAATTCTTTCCGCATAATATGCTTTCCTAAGCATATCAAACTATAAAAATGAAAGAAAACCAGTTATCTCAAATAAGAACGGAAAAAAAGTGATTCTAATGAAGTTTCCAACCATCGAAATAAATGTTTTCTTTTCGCGAATCTTTCTTCATTTTATGGTATTCTAAGGCTATCAAACATGAATAATGAGGGAGAAATAGATATCTCCATTTGAAACGCAACAAAACGCGATTCTTTTGAAGTTTCCGAACTTCGAATAAATTTTTTTTCTTTGCTAGATTCTTTCCCCGTAATATGCTTTTCTAAGGCTATCAAACTAGTAAAATGGACAACCAGTTATCTCAAATAAGAACGGAAAAAAAGTGATTCTAATGAAGTTTCCAACCATCGAAATAAATCTTTTCTATTCGCGAATCTTTCTTTATTTTATGCTTTTTAGAAGGCTATCAAACTAGAATAATGAAGGAGAAATAGTTATCTCCATTTGAAACGCAAGAAAAAATGCGATTCTTTTAAAGTTTCCAAACGTGGAAAAAAAATTTCTTTCTTTTCGAGATTCTTTGCGCAGAATGTGCTTTTCTAAGGCTATCAATGTAGAAAAATGAAAGAGTACAAATTATCTGAAATAAGAACGGAAGAAAATGATTCTAATGATGTTTTCATACATCGAAATAACTGTTTTGTTTTCGCGAATTTTTCTTCATTTTATGGTTTCCTAAGGCTATTAAACTAGAATAATGAAGGAGAAACAGTTATCTCCATTTGAAACGCAACAAAACGCGATTCTTTTGAAGTTTCCAAACTTCGAAAAAAATTTTTTTTCTTTTAGAGATTCTTTGCGCAGAATATGCTTTTCTAAGGCTATCAAAGTAGAAAAATGAAAGAGAACCAGTTACCTCAAATAAGAACGGAAAAAAATTGATTCTAATGAAGTTTCCAACCAATAAAATAAATGTTTTATTTTCGTGAATCTTTCTTCATTTTATGTTTTCTAAGGCTATCAAACTAGAATAATGAAGGAGAAATAGTATTCTCCATTTGAAAGGCAATAAAACGCGATTCTTTTGAAGTTTCCAAACTTCGAAAAAATATTTTTTCTTTCCGAGATTCTTTCCGCCTAATATGCTGTTCTAAGGCTATCAAAGAAGAAAAATGAAAGAGAACCAGTTATCTCAAATAAGAACGAAAAAAAAGTAATTCTAATGAAGTTTCCAACCATCGAAATAAATGTTTTCATTTCGCGAATCTTTCTTCATTTTATGGTTTTCTAAGGCTATCAAACCTAAGTAATGAAGGAGAAATAGTTATCTCCATTTGAAACGCAACAAAAAGCGATTATTTTGAAGTTTCCAAACTTCGAAAAAAATTTTTTTTCTTTTCTTGATTCTTTCCCCATAATATGCTTTTCTTAGGCTATCAAACTAGTAAAATGATGGGGAACCAGTTATCTCAAATAAGAACGGGAAAAAAGTGATTCTAATGAAGATGCCAACCATGGAAATAAATCTTTTCTATTCCCAAATCTTTCTCCATTTTAAGGCTTTCTAAGGCTATCAAACTAGAATAATGAAGGAAAAATAGTTATCTCCATTTGAAACGCAACAAAACGGGATTCCTTTGAAGTTTCGAAACATCGAAACAAAAATTTTTTGTTTCCGATATTCTTTACCCAGAATATGCTTTTCTAAGGCTATCAAAGTAGAAAAATGAAAGAGAACCAGTTATCTCAAATAAGAACGGAAAAAAAGAGATTTTAATGAAGTTTCCAACCATGGAAATAAATGTTTTATTTTCGCGAATCTTTCTTCTTTTCATGGTTTTCTAAGGCTATCAAAATGGAATAATGGAGGAGAAATAGTTATCTCCATTTGAAACGCAACAAAACGCGATTCTTTTGAAGGTTCCAATCTTCGAAAAAAAATTTTTTCTTTTTGATATTCTTTGCGAAGGATATGCTTTTCTAAGGCTATCAAAGTAGCAAAATGAAAGAGAACCAGTTATCTCAAATAAGAACGAAAAAAAATTGATACTAATGAAGTCTCCAACCATGGAAATAAATGCTTTATTTTCGCGTGTCTTTCTTCATTTTATGGTTTTCTAACAATATCAAACTAGAATAATGCAGGAGAAATAGTTATCTCCATTTGAAAGGCAACAAAACGCGATTCCTTTGAAGTTTCCAACTTCGAAAAAAAATTTTTTTCTTGTCGAAATTCTTTCCGCATAATATGCTTTCCTAAGGCTATCTAACTAGAAAAATGAAACAAAACCAATTATCTCAAATAACAATGGAAAAACAGCGATTCTAATGAAGTTTCCAACCATCGAAATAAATGTTTTCTTTTCGCGAATCTTTCTTTATTTTATGGTTTTCTAAGGCTATCAAACTAGAATAATGAAAGATCTCCATTTGAAACGCAACAAGACGCCATTCTTTAGTAGGTTCCATACTTCGAAAACAATTTTTTTTTCTTTTCGAGATTCTTTCCGCATAATATACTTTTCTAAGGCTATCAAAAAAGAAAATTGAAAGAGATCCAGTTATCTCAAATAAGAACGGAAAAAAAGTGATTGTGATGAATTTTCCATCCACCGAAATAAATCTTATTTATTCGCGATTCTTTCTTCAATTTATGGTTTTCTAAGGCAATCAAACTAGAATAATGAAGGAGAAATAGTTATCTCCATTTGAAACGCAAACAAAAGGCCATTTTTTGAAGTTTCCAAACTTCGAAAATAAATTTTTTCTTTCGAGATTCTTTCCGCATAATATGCTTTTGTAAAGCTATCAAAGTAGAAAAATGAAAGAGAACCAGTTATCTCAAATATAAACGGAAAAAAAAAAATGATTCTAATGAAGTTTACAACCATCGAAATAAATGTTTTCTTTTCGCGTATATTTCTTTATTTTATGGTTTTCCAAGGCTATCAAACTAGAATAATGAAAGAGAAATAGTTATCTCCATTTGAAACGCAACAAAACGGGATTCCTTTGAAGTTTCCAAACATTGAAAAAAAATTTTTATCTTTTCATATTCTTAGCGCAGGATATGCTTTTCTAACGGCAACAAAGTAGAAAAATAAAAGAGAACCAGTTATCTCAAATAAGAACGAAAAAAAAGTGATTCTAATGAAGTTTCCAACCATCGAAATAAATGTTTTCTTTTCGCGAATCTTTCTTTATTTTATGGTTTTCTAAGGCTATCAAACTAGAATAATGAAGAAGAAATAGTTATCTCCATTTGAAACGCAACAAGACGCCATTCTTTAGTAGGTTCCATACTTCGAAAAAATTTTTTTTTTCTTTTCGAGATTCTTTCCGCACAATATACTTTTCTAAGGCTATCAAAGAAGAAAATTGAAAGATATCCAGTTATCTCAAATAAGAACGGAAAAAAGTGATTGTTATGAAGTTTCCATCCACCGAAATAAATCTTATTTATTCGCGATTCTTTCTTCAATTTATGGTTTTCTAAGGCAATCAAACTAGAATAATGAAGGAGAAATAGTTATCTCCATTTCAAACAAAAAAAACGCGATTCCTTTGAAGTTTCCAAACTTCGAAAAATTTTTCTTTCTTTTTGAGATTCTTTGCCCAGAATATGCTTTTCTAAGGCTATCAAAGTACAAAAATGAAAGAGAACCAGTTATCTCAAATAAGAATGGAAAAACAGCGATTATAATGAAGTTTCCAACCATCGAAATAAATGTTTTCTTTTCGCGTATATTTCTTCATTTTATGGTTTTCCAACACTATCAAACTAGAATAATGAAGGAGAAATAGTTATCTCCATTTGAAACGCAACAAAACGGGATTCCTTTGAAGTTTCCAAACATTGAAAAAAAATTTTTTTCTTTTTGATATTCTTAGCGCAGGATATGCTTTTCTAAGGCTATCACAGTAGAAAAATGAAAGAGAACCAGTTGTCTCTTAAAAAAAAACGGAGAAAAGTGATTCTAATGAAGTTTCAACCATCGAAATAAGTGTTTTCTTTTCGCGAATCTTTCTTCATTTTGTGGTTTTCTAAGGCAATGAAACTAGAATAATGAAGGAGAAATAGTTATCTCCGTTTCAAACGCAACACAACGCGATTCTTTTGAAGTTTCCAAACTTCGAAAAACTTTTTTTCTTTTCTAGATTCTTTCCCCATAATACGCTTTTCTAAGCCTATATAACCAGCAAAATGAAGGGGAACCAGTTATCTCAAATAAGAACGGAAAAACAGCGATTCTAATGAAGTTTCGAACCATGGAAATAAATGTTTTCTTTTCGCGAATCTTTCTTCATTTTATGGTTTTCTAAGGTTATAAAACTAGAATAATGAAGGAGAAATAGGTATCTCAATTTGAAATGCAACAAAACGCGATTCTTCAAAAGTTTGCATACTTCGAAAAATTTTTTTTTCTTCTCGAGATTCTTTGCGCAGTATATGCTTTTCTAGGGCCATCAAAGTAGAAAAATGAAAGAGAATCAGTTATCTCAAATAAGAACTCAAAAATATTGATTCTAATGAGGTTTCCAACCATCGAAATAAATGTTTTCTTTTCGCGAATCTTTCTTAATTTAATGGTTTTCTAAGGCTATCAAACTAGAATAATGAAGGAGAAATAGTTATCTCAATTTGAAACGCAATAAAACGCGATTATTATTAAGTTTCCAAACTTCGAATAATTTTTTTTTTCTTTTCGAGATTCTTTACGCATAATATACCTTTCTAAGGCTATCAAAGAAGAAAAATGAAAGAGAACCAGTTATCTCAAATAAGAACGGAAAAACAGCGATTCTAACAAGTTTCCAACCTTCGAAATAAATGTTTTCTTTTCGCGAATCTTTCTTCATTTTATGGTTTTCTAAGGCTATCAAACTAGAATAATGAAGGAGAAATACTTATCTACATTTTAAACACAACAAAACGGGATTCCTTTGAAATATCCAAACTTCGAAAAAAATTTTTTTTCTTTTCGAGATTCTTTGCGCAGAATATGATTTTCTAAGGCTATCAAAGTAGAAAAATGAAAGAGTACCAATTATCTCAAATAAAAACGGAAAAAAATGATTCTAATAATGTTTCCATCCATCGAAATAAATGTTTTCTGTTCGAGAATCTTTCTTAATTTTATGATTTTTTAAGGCTATCAAACTAGAATAATGAAGGAGAAATAGTTATCTCCATTTGAAACGCAACAAAACGCGATTCTTTTGAAGTTTCCAAACTTCGAAAAATTTTTTTTTTATTTTAGAGACTCTCTGCGAAGAATATGCTTTTCTAAGGCTAACAAATTAGAAAAATGAAAGAGAACTAGTTTTCTGATATAAGAACGGGAAAAAAGGGATTCTAATGAAGTTTCCAACCATCGAAATAAATCTTTTCTATTCGTCTATCTTTCTCCATTTTAAGGTTTTCTAAGGCTATCAAACTAGAATTATGAAGGAGATATAGTTATCTTCATTTGAAACGTAACAAAACGGGATTCCTTTGAAGTTTCCAAACATCGAAACAATAATTTTTTGTTTTCGATATTCTTTACCCAGAATATGCTTTTCTAAGGCTATCAAAGTAGCAAAATGAAAGAGAACCAGTTATCTCAAATAAAAACGGAAAAAAAAAGATTCTAATAAAGGTTACAACCATCGAAATAAATGTTTTCATTTCGCGAATCTTTCCTCATTTTATGGTTTTCTAAGGCTATCAAACTAGTATAATGAAGGAGAAATTGTTATCCCCATTTGAAACGCAAAAAAACGCGATTCCTTTGAAGTTTCCAAACTTCGAAAAAAATTTTTTTCTTTTTGCGATTCTTTGCCCAGAATATGCTTTTCTAAGGCTATCAAAGTACAAAAATGAAAGAGAACCAGTTATCTCAAATAAGAATGGAAAAACAGCGATTATAATGAAGTTTCCAACCATCGAAATAAATATTTTCTTTTCGCGTATCTTTCTTCATTTTGTGGTTTTCTAAGGCTATCAAACTAGAATAATGAAGGGGAAATAGTTATCTCCATTTGAAACGATACAAAACGCGATTCTTTTGAAGTTTCCAAATTTCGAAAAATTTTTTTTTTATTTTAGAGACTCTCTGCGAAGAATATGCTTTTCTAAGGCTAACAAAGTAGAAAAATGAAAGAGAACCAGTTATCTCAAATAAGAACGGAAAAAAATTGATTCTAATGAAGTCTCTAACCAATAAAATAAATGTTTTATTTTCGTGAATCTTTCTTCATTTTATGTTTTCTAAGGCTATCAAACTAGATTAATGAAGGAGAAATAGTTATCTCCATTTGAAACGCAAAAAAACTGGATTCCTTTGAAGTTTCCAAACTTCGAAAATTTTTTTTTTCTTTTCGAAGTTCTTTGCGCAGAATATGCTTTCCTAAGGCTATCAAAGTAGAAAAATGAAAGAGAACCAGTTATCTCAAATAAGAACGGAAAAAAATGATTTTAATGAAGTCTGCAACTATGGAAATAAATTCTTTATTTTCGCGAATCTTTCTTCATTTTATGGTTTTCTAAGGCTCTCAAACTAGAATAATGAAGGAGAAATAGTTATCTCCATTTGAAAGCAACAAAACGGGATTCCTATGAAGTTTCCAAACTTCGAAAAAATTTTTTTTCTTTTCCAGATTCTTTGCGCAGAATATGCTTTTCTAAGGCTATAAAAGTAGAAAAATGAAAGAGAACCGGTTATCTCAAATAAGAACGGGAAAAGGTGATTCTAATGAAGTTTCCAACCATCGAAATAAATGTTTTCTTTTAGCGAATTTTTCTTCATTTTATGGTTTTCTAAGACTATCAAACTAGAATAATGAAGGACAAATAGTTATCTCCATTTGAAACGCAACAAAACGCGATTCCTTTGAAGTTTCCAACTTCGAAAAAAAATTTATTTCTTGTCGAAATTCTTTCCGCATAATATGCTTTCATAAGGCTATCAAACTAGAAAAATGAAAGAAAACCAGTTATCTCAAATAAGAATGGAAAAACAGCGATTCTAATGAAGTTTCCAACCATCGAAATAAATGTTTTCTTTTCGCGAATCTTTCTTCAATTTATGGTTTTCTAAGGTTATCAAACTAGAATAATGAAGGAGAAATAGTTATCTCCATTTGAAACGCAACAAAACGCGATTCCTAACGTTTCCAACTTCGAAAAAAAATTTATTTCTTGTCGAAATTCTTTCCGCATAATATGCTTTCATAAGGCTATCAAACTAGAAAAATGAAAGAAAACCAGTTATCTCAAATAAGAATGGAAAAACAGCGATTCTAATGAAGTTTCCAACCATCGAAATAAATGTTTTCTTTTCGCGTATATTTCTTTATTTTATGGTTTTCCAAGGCTATCAAACTAGAATAATGAAAGAGAAATAGTTATCTCCATTTGAAACGCAACAAAACGGGATTCCTTTGAAGTTTCCAAACATTGAAAAAAAATTTTTATCTTTTCATATTCTTAGCGCAGGATATGCTTTTCTAACGGCAACAAAGTAGAAAAATAAAAGAGAACCAGTTATCTCAAATAAGAACGAAAAAAAAGTGATTCTAATGAAGTTTCCAACCATCGAAATAAATGTTTTCTTTTCGCGAATCTTTCTTTATTTTATGGTTTTCTAAGGCTATCAAACTAGAATAATGAAGGAGAAATAGTTATCTCCATTTGAAACGCAACAAGACGCCATTCTTTAGTAGGTTCCATACTTCGAAAAAATTTTTTTTTTCTTTTCGAGATTCTTTCCGCACAATATACTTTTCTAAGGCTATCAAAGAAGAAAATTGAAAGATATCCAGTTATCTCAAATAAGAACGGAAAAAAGTGATTGTAATGAAGTTTCCATCCACCGAAATAAATCTTATTTATTCGCGATTCTTTCTTCAATTTATGGTTTTCTAAGGCAATCAAACTAGAATAATGAAGGAGAAATAGTTATCTCCATTTCAAACAAAAAAAAACGCGATTCCTTTAAAGTTTCCAAACTTCGAAAAATTTTTCTTTCTTTTTGAGATTCTTTGCCCAGAATATGCTTTTCTAAGGCTATCAAAGTACAAAAATGAAAGAGGACCAGTTATCTCAAATAAGAATGGAAAAACAGCGATTATAATGAAGTTTCCAACCATCGAAATAAATGTTTTCTTTTCGCGTATATTTCTTCATTTTATGGTTTTCCAACACTATCAAACTAGAATAATGAAGGAGAAATAGTTATCTCCATTTGAAACGCAACAAAACGGGATTCCTTTGAAGTTTCCAAACATTGAAAAAAAATTTTTTTCTTTTTGATATTCTTAGCGCAGGATATGCTTTTCTAAGGCTATCACAGTAGAAAAATGAAAGAGAACCAGTTGTCTCTTAAAAAAAAACGGAGAAAAGTGATTCTAATGAAGTTTCAACCATCGAAATAAGTGTTTTCTTTTCGCGAATCTTTCTTCATTTTGTGGTTTTCTAAGGCAATGAAACTAGAATAATGAAGGAGAAATAGTTATCTCCGTTTCAAACGCAACACAACGCGATTCTTTTGAAGTTTCCAAACTTCGAAAAACTTTTTTTCTTTTCTAGATTCTTTCCCCATAATACGCTTTTCTAAGCCTATATAACCAGCAAAATGAAGGGGAACCAGTTATCTCAAATAAGAACGGAAAAACAGCGATTCTAATGAAGTTTCGAACCATGGAAATAAATGTTTTCTTTTCGCGAATCTTTCTTCATTTTATGGTTTTCTAAGGTTATAAAACTAGAATAATGAAGGAGAAATAGGTATCTCAATTTGAAATGCAACAAAACGCGATTCTTCAAAAGTTTGCATACTTCGAAAAATTTTTTTTTCTTCTCGAGATTCTTTGCGCAGTATATGCTTTTCTAGGGCCATCAAAGTAGAAAAATGAAAGAGAATCAGTTATCTCAAATAAGAACTCAAAAATATTGATTCTAATGAGGTTTCCAACCATCGAAATAAATGTTTTCTTTTCGCGAATCTTTCTTAATTTAATGGTTTTCTAAGGCTATCAAACTAGAATAATGAAGGAGAAATAGTTATCTCAATTTGAAACGCAATAAAACGCGATTATTATTAAGTTTCCAAACTTCGAATAATTTTTTTTTTCTTTTCGAGATTCTTTACGCATAATATACCTTTCTAAGGCTATCAAAGAAGAAAAATGAAAGAGAACCAGTTATCTCAAATAAGAACGGAAAAACAGCGATTCTAACAAGTTTCCAACCTTCGAAATAAATGTTTTCTTTTCGCGAATCTTTCTTCATTTTATGGTTTTCTAAGGCTATCAAACTAGAATAATGAAGGAGAAATACTTATCTACATTTTAAACACAACAAAACGGGATTCCTTTGAAATATCCAAACTTCGAAAAAAATTTTTTTTCTTTTCGAGATTCTTTGCGCAGAATATGATTTTCTAAGGCTATCAAAGTAGAAAAATGAAAGAGTACCAATTATCTCAAATAAAAACGGAAAAAAATGATTCTAATAATGTTTCCATCCATCGAAATAAATGTTTTCTGTTCGAGAATCTTTCTTAATTTTATGATTTTTTAAGGCTATCAAACTAGAATAATGAAGGAGAAATAGTTATCTCCATTTGAAACGCAACAAAACGCGATTCTTTTGAAGTTTCCAAACTTCGAAAAATTTTTTTTTTATTTTAGAGACTCTCTGCGAAGAATATGCTTTTCTAAGGCTAACAAATTAGAAAAATGAAAGAGAACTAGTTTTCTGATATAAGAACGGGAAAAAAGGGATTCTAATGAAGTTTCCAACCATCGAAATAAATCTTTTCTATTCGTCTATCTTTCTCCATTTTAAGGTTTTCTAAGGCTATCAAACTAGAATTATGAAGGAGATATAGTTATCTTCATTTGAAACGTAACAAAACGGGATTCCTTTGAAGTTTCCAAACATCGAAACAATAATTTTTTGTTTTCGATATTCTTTACCCAGAATATGCTTTTCTAAGGCTATCAAAGTAGCAAAATGAAAGAGAACCAGTTATCTCAAATAAAAACGGAAAAAAAAAGATTCTAATAAAGGTTACAACCATCGAAATAAATGTTTTCATTTCGCGAATCTTTCCTCATTTTATGGTTTTCTAAGGCTATCAAACTAGTATAATGAAGGAGAAATTGTTATCCCCATTTGAAACGCAAAAAAACGCGATTCCTTTGAAGTTTCCAAACTTCGAAAAAAATTTTTTTCTTTTTGCGATTCTTTGCCCAGAATATGCTTTTCTAAGGCTATCAAAGTACAAAAATGAAAGAGAACCAGTTATCTCAAATAAGAATGGAAAAACAGCGATTATAATGAAGTTTCCAACATCGAAATAAATGTATTCTATTCGCGAATCTTTCTTTATTTTTTGCTTTAGAAGGCTATCAAACTAGAATAATGAAGGAGAAATATTTATCCACATTTGAAACGCAAAAAAAAAAAAAAAAAAAATGCGATTCTTTTGAAGTTTCTATCTTCGAAAAAAAAATTTTTCTTGTCGAATTTCTTTCCGCATAATATGCTTTCCTAAGGCTATCAAACTAGAGAAATGAAAGAGAACCAGTTATCTCAAATAAGAACGGAAAAAAAATAATTCTAATGATGTTTCCAACCATCGAAATATATGTTTTATTTTCGCGAATTTTTCTTCATTTTATGGTTTTCTAAGGCTATCAAACTAAAATAATGAAGGAGAAATAGTTATCTCCGTTTGAAACGCAACAAAACGCGATACCTTTGAAGTTTCGTAACTTCGAAAAAAAATTTTTTCTTTCTGAGATTCTTTGCGCAGAATATGGTGTTCTAAGGCTATCAAAGTAGAAAAATGAAAGAGAACCAGTTATCTGAAATAAGAACGGAAAAACAGCGATATAAATGAAGTTTCCATCCTTCAAAATAAATGTTTTCCGTTCGCGATTCTTTCTTCATTTTATGGTTTTCTAAGGCTATCAAACTGGAATAATGAAGGAGAATTAGTTATCTCCATTTGAAACGCAACAAAACGGGATTCCTTTGAAGTTTCCAAACCTCGAAAAAATTTTTTTTTTCTTTTAGGGATTCTTTGCGCAGAATATGCTTTTCTAAGGCTATCAAAGTAGAAAAATGAAAGAGTACCAGTTATCTAAAATAAGAACGGAAAAAAAGTGATTCTAATGAAGTTTCCAACCATCGAAATAAATCTTTTCTTTACGCGAATTCTTCTTCATTTTATTCTATTCTGAGGCTATCAAACTAGAATAATGAAGGAGAAACAGTTATCTCCATTTGAAACGCAACAAAACGCGATTCTTTTGAAGATTCCAAACTTCGAAAAAAAATTTTTTTCTTTTCTAGATTCTTTATGCATAATATGCTTTCTAAGGCTATCAAACTTAAAAAATGAAAGACAACCAGTTATCTCAAATAAGAACGGAAAAATAAGTGATTCTAATGAAGTTTCCAACCATCGAAATAAATCTTTTCAATTCGCGAATCTTTTTTTATTTTATGCTTTAGAAGGCTATCAATCTGGAATAATGAAGGATAAATAGTTATCTCCATTTGAAACGCAACAAAACGCGATTCCTTTGAGGTTTCCTAACTTCGAAAAATTTTTTTTTCTTTTTGAGATTCTTTGCGCAGAATATGCTCTTCTAAGGCTATCAAAGTAGAAAAATGAAAAAGAACCAGTTATCTCAAATAAGAACGGAAAAACAGCCATTCTTAATGAAGTTTCCAACCTTCGAAATAAATGTTTTCAGTTCGCGAGTCTTTCTTCATTTTATGGTTTTCTAAGGCTTTTAAACTAGAATATTGAAGGAGAAATAGATATCTCCATTTGAAACGCAACGAAACGGGATTCCTTTGAAGTTTCCAAACCTCGAAAAAATTTTTTATCTTTTAGAGATTCTATGCGCAGAATATGCTTTTCTAAGGCTATCAAAGTAGAAAAATGAAAGAGAACCAGTTATCTCAAATAAGAACGGAAAAAAAGAGATTTTAATGAAGTCTCCAACCATGGAAATAAATGTTTTATTTTCGCGAATCTTTCTTCATTTTATGGTTTTCTAAGGCTATCAAAATGGAATAATGGAGGAGAAATAGTTATCTCCATTGAAAACGCAACAAAACGCTATTCTTTTGAAGTTTCCAATCTTCGAAAAAAATTTTTTTCTTTTCGATATTATTCGCGCAAAATATGCTTTTCTAAGGCTATCAAAGTAGCAAAATGAAAGAGAACCAGTTATCTCAAATAAAAACGGAAAAAAAATGATTCTAATAAAGGTTACAACCATCGAAATAAATGTTTTCATTTCGCGAATCTTTCTTCATTTTATGGTTTTCTAAGGCTATCAAACTAGAATAATGAAGGAGAAATAGGTATCTCAATTTGAAATGCAACAAAACGCGATTCTTAAGAAGTTTGCATACTTCGAAACAAATTTTTTTTTCTCGAGATTCTTTGCGCAGAATATGCTTTTCTAAGGCTATCAAAGTAGAAAAATGAAAGAGAACCAGTTATCTCAAATAAGAACGGAAAAACAGCGATTCTAATGAAGTTTCCATCCTTCGAAATAAATATTTTCTATTCGCGAATCTTTCTTTATTTTATGCTTTTTTGGAGGCTATCAAACTAGAATAATGAAGGAGAAATAGTTATCTCCATTTGAAACGCTACAAAACTGGATTCCTTTGAAGTTTCCAAACTTCGAAAAATTTTTTCTTCTTTTCGAAATTCTTTGTGTCAAATATGCTTTCCTAAGGCTATCAAAGTAGAAAAATGAAAGAGAACCAGTTATCTCAAATAAGAACGGAAAAAAATGATTCTAATGAAGTCTCCAACCATGGAAATAATTGCTTTATTTTCGCGAATCTTTCTTCATTTTATGGTTTGCTAAGGCTCTCAAACTAGAATAATGAAGGAGAAATAGTTATCTCCTTTTATACGCAACAAAACCGGATTCCTTTGAAGTTTCCAAACTTGAAAAAAAAAAATTTTCTTTTCCATATTCTTTGGCAGAATATGCTTTTATAAGGCTATCAAAGTAGCTAAATAAAAGAGAACCAGTTATCTCAAATAAGAACGGAAAAACAGCGATTCTAATGAAGTTTTCAACCTTCGAAATAAATGTTTTCAGTTCCCGATTCTTTCCTCATTTTATGGATTTCTCATGCTATCAAACCAGAATAATGAAGGAAAAATAGTTATCTCCATTTATACGCAACAAAACGGGATTCCTTTGAAGTTTGCAAACTTCGAAAAAAAAATTTTTCTTTTCCATATTCTTTGGCAGAATATGCTTTTATAAGGCTATCAAAGTAGCTAAATAAAAGACAACCAGTTATCTCAAATGGGAACGGAAAAACAGCGATTCTAATTAAGTTTCCAACGTTCGAAATAAATATTTTCTCTTGGCGAGTCTTTCTTCATTTTAAGGTTTTCTAAGGGTACCAATCTAGAATAATGAAGATGAAATAATTATCTCCATTTGAAACCAAAAAAAACGCGATACATTGAAGATTCCAAAGTTCGGAAAAAACATTTTTTCTTTTCTTGATTCTTTCCGCATAATACGCTTTCTAAGGCTATCAAACTGGAAAAATGAAAGACAACCAGTTATCTAAAAAAAGAACGGAAAAAAAGTGATTCTAATGAAGTTTCCAAACTTCGAAATAAATCTTTTCTATTCGCAAATCTTTCTAAATTATATGGTTTTCTAAGGCTATCAAACTAGAATAATGAAGGAGAAATAGTTATCTCCATTTGAAACGCAACAAAACGCGATGCCTTTGAAGTTTCCAAACTTCGAAAAAAATTTTTTTCTTTTTGTGATTCTTTTCGCAGAATATGCTTTTCTAAGGCTATCAAAGAAGAAAAATGAAAGAGAACAGTTATGTCAAATAAGAACGCAAAAATAGTGATTCTAATGAAGTTTCCAACCACCGAAATAAATGTTTTCTTTTCGCGAATCTTTCTTCATTTTATGGTTTTCTAAGGCTATCAAACTAGAATAATGAAGGAGAAACAGTTATCTCCATTTGAAACGCAACAAAACGCGATTCTTTTGAAGTTTCCAAACTTCGAATAAAATTTTTTGCTTTTCGAGATTCTTTCCGCATAATATGCTTTTCTAAGGCTATCAAAGAAGAAAAATGAAAGAGTACCGGTTATCTCAAATAAGAACGGGAAAAAGTGATTCCAATGAAGTTTCCAACTTTCGAAATAAATGTTTTCTTTTAGCGAATTTTCTTCATTTTATGGTTTTCTAAGGCTATCAAACTAGAATAATGTAGGAGAAATAGTTATCTCCATTCAAACGCAACAAAACGGGATTCCTTTGAAGTTTCCAAACTTCGAAAAAAAATTTTTTCTTTACTAGATTCCTTCCGCATAATATGCTTTTCTAAGGCTATCAAACTGGAAAATGAAAAAGAACCAGTTATCTCAAATAAGCACGGAAAAAAAGTGATTCTAATGAAGTTTCCAACCATCGAAATAAATCTTTTCTATTCGCGAATGTTTCTTTATTTTATGCTTTTTAGAAGGCTGTCAAACTAGAATAATGAAGGAGAAATATTTATCTCCATTTGAAACGCAACAAAACGAGATTCTTTTGAAGTTTCCAAACTTCGAATAAAATTTTTTTCTTTTCGAGATTCGTTCCGCATAATATGCTTTTCTAAGGCTATCAAAGTGGAAAAATGAAAGAGAACCTGTTATCTGAAATAACGACGGAAATAAAAGTGATTCTAAGGAAATTTCCAACCATTGGAATAAATGTTTTCTATCGCGAATCGTTCTTCATTTTATGGTTTTCTAAGGCTATCAAATTAGAATAATGAAGGAGAAATAGTTATCTCCATTTGAAACGCAACAAAGCGCAATTCTTTTGAAGTTTCCAAATTCAAAAAAAATTTTTTTCTTTTCTAGATTCTTTCCGCATAATATGCTTCTCTAAGGCTATCAAACTGGAAAAATGAAAGGGAACCAGTTATCTCAACTAAGAACGGAAAAAAAGTGATTCTAATGAAATTTCCAACATCGAAATAAATCTTGTCCATTCGCGAATCTGTCTTTATATTATGCTTTAGAAGGCTATCAAACTAGAATAATGAAGGAGAAATATTTATCTCCATTTGAAACGGGGAAAAAAAAAAAAAAAAAAAAATGCGAATCTTTTGAAGTTTCCAACTTCGAAAAAAAATTTTTTTCTTGTCGAAATTCTTTCCGCATAATATGCTTTCCTAAGCATATCAAACTAGAAAAATGAAAGAAAACCAGTTATCTCAAATAAGAACGGAAAAAAAGTGATTCTAATGAAGTTTCCAACCATCGAAATAAATGTTTTCTTTTCGCGAATCTTTCTTCATTTTATGGTATTCTAAGGCTATCAAACATGAATAATGAGGGAGAAATAGCTATCTCCATTTGAAACGCAACAAAACGCGATTGTTTTGAAGTTTCCAAACTTCGAAAAAAATTTTTTCTTTTGGTGATTGTTTTCGCAGAATATGCTTTTCTAAGGCTATCAAAGTAGAAAAATGAAAGAGAACCAGTTATCTCAAATAAGAACGGAAAAAAAGAGATTTTAATGAAGTCTCCAACCATGGAAATAAATGTTTTATTTTCGCGAATCTTTCTTCATTTTATGGTTTTCTAAGGCTATCAAAATGGAATAATGGAGGAGAAATAGTTATCTCCATTGAAAACGCAACAAAACGCTATTCTTTTGAAGTTTCCAATCTTCGAAAAAAATTTTTTTCTTTTCGATATTATTCGCGCAAAATATGCTTTTCTAAGGCTATCAAAGTAGCAAAATGAAAGAGAACCAGTTATCTCAAATAAAAACGGAAAAAAAATTATTCTAATAAAGGTTACAACCATCGAAATAAATGTTTTCATTTCGCGAATCTTTCTTCATTTTATGGTTTTCTAAGGCTATCAAACTAGAATAATGAAGGAGAAATAGGTATCTCAATTTGAAATGCAACAAAACGCGATTCTTAAGAAGTTTGCATACTTCGAAAGAAATTTTTTTTTCTCGAGATTCTTTGCGCAGAATATGCTTTTCTAAGGCTATCAAAGTAGAAAAATGAAAGAGAACCAGTTATCTCAAATAAGAACGGAAAAACAGCGATTCTAATGAAGTTTCCATCCTTCGAAATAAATATTTTCTATTCGCGAATCTTTCTTTATTTTATGCTTTTTTGGAGGCTATCAAACTAGAATAATGAAGGAGAAATAGTTATCTCCATTTGAAACGCTACAAAACTGGATTCCTTTGAAGTTTCCAAACTTCGAAAAATTTTTTCTTCTTTTCGAAATTCTTTGTGTCAAATATGCTTTCCTAAGGCTATCAAAGTAGAAAAATGAAAGAGAACCAGTTATCTCAAATAAGAACGGAAAAAAATGATTCTAATGAAGTCTCCAACCATGGAAATAATTGCTTTATTTTCGCGAATCTTTCTTCATTTTATGGTTTTCTAAGGCTCTCAAACTAGAATAATGAAGGAGAAATAGTTATCTCCTTTTATACGCAACAAAACCGGATTCCTTTGAAGTTTCCAAACTTGAAAAAAAAAAATTTTCTTTTCCATATTCTTTGGCAGAATATGCTTTTATAAGGCTATCAAAGTAGCTAAATAAAAGAGAACCAGTTATCTCAAATAAGAACGGAAAAACAGCGATTCTAATGAAGTTTTCAACCTTCGAAATAAATGTTTTCAGTTCCCGATTCTTTCCTCATTTTATGGATTTCTCATGCTATCAAACCAGAATAATGAAGGACAAATAGTTATCTCCATTTATACGCAACAAAACGGGATTCCTTTGAAGTTTGCAAACTTCGAAAAAAAAATTTTTCTTTTCCATATTCTTTGGCAGAATATGCTTTTATAAGGCTATCAAAGTAGCTAAATAAAAGACAACCAGTTATCTCAAATGGGAACGGAAAAACAGCGATTCTAATTAAGTTTCCAACGTTCGAAATAAATATTTTCTCTTGGCGAGTCTTTCTTCATTTTAAGGTTTTCTAAGGGTACCAATCTAGAATAATGAAGATGAAATAATTATCTCCATTTGAAACCAAAAAAAACGCGATACATTGAAGATTCCAAAGTTCGGAAAAAACATTTTTTCTTTTCTTGATTCTTTCCGCATAATACGCTTTCTAAGGCTATCAAACTGGAAAAATGAAAGACAACCAGTTATCTAAAAAAAGAACGGAAAAAAAGTGATTCTAATGAAGTTTCCAACCATCGAAATAAATCTTTTCTATTCGCAAATCTTTCTAAATTATATGGTTTTCTAAGGCTATCAAACTAGAATAATGAAGGAGAAATAGTTATCTCCATTTGAAACGCAACAAAACGCGAAGCCTTTGAAGTTTCCAAACTTCGAAAAAAATTTTTTTCTTTTTGTGATTCTTTTCGCAGAATATGCTTTTCTAAGGCTATCAAAGAAGAAAAATGAAAGAGAACAGTTATGTCAAATAAGAACGCAAAAATAGTGATTCTAATGAAGTTTCCAACCACCGAAATAAATGTTTTCTTTTCGCGAATCTTTCTTCATTTTATGGTTTTCTAAGGCTATCAAACTAGAATAATGAAGGAGAAACAGTTATCTCCATTTGAAACGCAACAAAACGCGATTCTTTTGAAGTTTCCAAACTTCGAATAAAATTTTTTGCTTTTCGAGATTCTTTCCGCATAATATGCTTTTCTAAGGCTATCAAAGAAGAAAAATGAAAGAGTACCGGTTATCTCAAATAAGAACGGGAAAAAGTGATTCCAATGAAGTTTCCAACTTTCGAAATAAATGTTTTCTTTTAGCGAATTTTCTTCATTTTATGGTTTTCTAAGGCTATCAAACTAGAATAATGTAGGAGAAATAGTTATCTCCATTCAAACGCAACAAAACGGGATTCCTTTGAAGTTTCCAAACTTCGAAAAAAAATTTTTTCTTTACGAGATTCCTTCCGCATAATATGCTTTTCTAAGGCTATCAAACTGGAAAATGAAAAAGAACCAGTTATCTCAAATAAGCACGGAAAAAAAGTGATTCTAATGAAGTTTCCAACCATCGAAATAAATCTTTTCTATTCGCGAATGTTTCTTTATTTTATGCTTTTTAGAAGGCTGTCAAACTAGAATAATGAAGGAGAAATATTAATCTCCATTTGAAACGCAACAAAACGAGATTCTTTTGAAGTTTCCAAACTTCGAATAAAATTTTTTTCTTTTCGAGATTCTTTCCGCATAATATGCTTTTCTAAGGCTATCAAAGTGGAAAAATGAAAGAGAACCTGTTATCTGAAATAACGACGGAAATAAAAGTGATTCTAAGGAAATTTCCAACCATTGGAATAAATGTTTTCATTTCGCGAATCGTTCTTCATTTTATGGTTTTCTAAGGCTATCAAATTAGAATAATGAAGGAGAAATAGTTATCTCCATTTGAAACGCAACAAAGCGCAATTCTTTTGAAGTTTCCAAATTCAAAACAAATTTTTTTCTTTTCTAGATTCTTTCCGCATAATATGCTTCTCTAAGGCTATCAAACTGGAAAAATGAAAGGGAACCAGTTATCTCAACTAAGAACGGAAAAAAAGTGATTCTAATGAAATTTCCAACATCGAAATAAATCTTGTCCATTCGCGAATCTGTCTTTATATTATGCTTTAGAAGGCTATCAAACTAGAATAATGAAGGAGAAATATTTATCTCCATTTGAAACGGGGAAAAAAAAAAAAAAAAAAAATGCGAATCTTTTGAAGTTTCCAACTTCGAAAAAAAATTTTTTTCTTGTCGAAATTCTTTCCGCATAATATGCTTTCCTAAGCATATCAAACTAGAAAAATGAAAGAAAACCAGTTATCTCAAATAAGAACGGAAAAAAGTGATTCTAATGATGTTTCCAACCATCGAAATAAATGTTTTCTTTTCGCGAATCTTTCTTCATTTTATGGTATTCTAAGGCTATCAAACATGAATAATGAGGGAGAAATAGATATCTCCATTTGAAACGCAACAAAACGCGATTCTTTTGAAGTTTCCGAACTTCGAATAAATTTTTTTTCTTTGCTAGATTCTTTCCCCGTAATATGCTTTTCTAAGGCTATCAAACTAGTAAAATGGACAACCAGTTATCTCAAATAAGAACGGAAAAAAAGTGATTCTAATGAAGTTTCCAACCATCGAAATAAATCTTTTCTATTCGCGAATCTTTCTTTATTTTATGCTTTTTAGAAGGCTATCAAACTAGAATAATGAAGGAGAAATAGTTATCTCCATTTGAAACGCAAGAAAAAATGCGATTCTTTTAAAGTTTCCAAACGTGGAAAAAAAATTTCTTTCTTTTCGAGATTCTTTGCGCAGAATGTGCTTTTCTAAGGCTATCAATATAGAAAAATGAAAGAGTACAAATTATCTGAAATAAGAACGGAAGAAAATGATTCTAATGATGTTTCCATCCATCGAAATAACTGTTTTGTTTTCGCGAATTTTTCTTCATTTTATGGTTTCCTAAGGCTATTAAACTAGAATAATGAAGGAGAAACAGTTATCTCCATTTGAAACGCAACAAAACGCGATTCTTTTGAGGTTTCCAAACTTCGAAAAAAATTTTTTTTCTTTTAGAGATTCTTTGCGCAGAATATGCTTTTCTAAGGCTATCAAAGTAGAAAAATGAAAGATAACCAGTTACCTCAAATAAGAACGGAAAAAAATTGATTCTAATGAAGTCTCCAACCAATAAAATAAATGTTTTATTTTCGTGAATCTTTCTTCATTTTATGTTTTCTAAGGCTATCAAACTAGAATAATGAAGGAGAAATAGTATTCTCCATTTGAAAGGCAATAAAACGCGATTCTTTTGAAGTTTCCAAACTTCGAAAAAATATTTTTTCTTTCCGAGATTCTTTCCGCATAATATGCTGTTCTAAGGCTATCAAAGAAGAAAAATGAAAGAGAACCAGTTATCTCAAATAAGAACGAAAAAAAAGTAATTCTAATGAAGTTTCCAACCATCGAAATAAATGTTTTCATTTCGCGAATCTTTCTTCATTTTATGGTTTTCTAAGGCTATCAAACCTAAGTAATGAAGGAGAAATAGTTATCTCCATTTGAAACGCAACAAAAAGCGATTATTTTGAAGTTTCCAAACTTCGAAAAAAATTTTTTTTCTTTTCTTGATTCTTTCCCCATAATATGCTTTTCTTAGGCTATCAAACTAGTAAAATGAAGGGGAACCAGTTATCTCAAATAAGAACGGGAAAAAAGTGATTCTAATGAAGATGCCAACCATCGAAATAAATCTTTTCTATTCCCAAATCTTTCTCCATTTTAAGGCTTTCTAAGGCTATCAAACTAGAATAATGAAGGAAAAATAGTTATCTCCATTTGAAACGCAACAAAACGGGATTCCTTTGAAGTTTCCAAACATCGAAACAAAAATTTTTTGTTTCCGATATTCTTTACCCAGAATATGCTTTTCTAAGGCTATCAAAGTAGAAAAATGAAAGAGAACCAGTTATCTCAAATAAGAACGGAAAAAAAGAGATTTTAATGAAGTTTCCAACCATGGAAATAAATGTTTTATTTTCGCGAATCTTTCTTCTTTTTATGGTTTTCTAAGGCTATCAAAATGGAATAATGGAGGAGAAATAGTTATCTCCATTTGAAACGCAACAAAACGCGATTCTTTTGAAGGTTCCAATTTTCGAAAAAAATTTTTTTCTTTTCGATATTCTTTGCGAAGGATATGCTTTTCTAAGGCTATCAAAGTAGCGAAATGAAAGAGAACCAGTTATCTCAAATAAGAACGAAAAAAATTTGATACTAATGAAGTCTCCAACCATGGAAATAAATGCTTTATTTTCGCGTGTCTTTCTTCATTTTATGGTTTTCTAACAATATCAAACTAGAATAATGAAGGAGAAATAGTTATCTCCATTTGAAAGGCAACAAAACGCGATTCCTTTGAAGTTTCCAACTTCGAAAAAAAAATTTTTTCTTGTCGAAATTCTCTCCGCATAATATGCTTTCTTAAGGCTATCTAACTAGAAAAATGAAACAAAACCAATTATCTCAAATAACAATGGAAAAACAGCGATTCTAATGAAGTTTCCAACCATCGAAATAAATGTTTTCTTTTCGCGAATCTTTCTTCATTTTATGGTTTTCTAAGGCTATCAAACTAGAATAATGATGGAGAAATAGTTATCTCCATTTGAAACGCAACAAGACGCGATTCTTTTGTAGTTTCCAAACTTCGAAAAAAAATTTTTTTTTCTTTTCGAGATTCTTTCCGCATAATATACCTTTCTAAGGCTATCAAAGAAGAAAAATGAAAGAGAACCAGTTATCTCAAATAAAAACGGAAAAAAAATGATTCTAATGAAGGTTACAACCATCGAAATAAATGTTTTCATTTCGCGAATCTTTCTTCATTTTATTCTTTTCTAAGGCAATCAAACTAGAATAATGAAGGAGAAATAGTTATCTCCATTTGAAACGCAAACAAAACGCGATTCCTTTGAAGTTTCCAAACTTCGAAAAAAATTATTTTCTTTTTGAGATTCTTAGCCAAGAATATGCTTTTCTAAGGCTATCAAAGTACAAAAATGAAAGAGAACCAGTTATCTCAGTTAAGAATGGAAAAACAGCGATTATAATGAAGTTTCCAACCATCGAAATAAATGTTTTCTTTTCGCGTATCTTTCTTCATTTTGTGGTTTTCTAAGGCTATCAAACTAGAATAATGAAGGAGAAATAGTTATCTCCATTTGAAACGCAACAAAACGGGATTCCTTTGAAGTTTCTAAACATTGAAAAACTTTTTTTTCTTTTCTAGATTCTTTCCCCATAATACGCTTTTCTAAGCCTATCAAACTAGTAAAATGAACGGGAACCAGTTATCTCAAATAAGAACGGAAAAACAGCGATTCTAATGAAGTTTCGAACCATGGAAATAAATGTTTTCTTTTTGCGAATCTTTCTTCATTTTATGGTTTTCTAAGGCTATCAAACTCGAATAATGAAGGAGAAATAGGTATCTCAATTTGAAATGCAACAAAACGCGATTCTTAAGAATTTTGCATACTTCGAAAAACTTTTTTTTCTTCTCGAGATTCTTTGCGCAGAATATGCTTTTCTAGGGCCATCAAAGTAGAAAAATGAAAGAGAATCAGCTATGTCAAATAAGAACTCAAAAATATTGATTCTAATGAGGTTTCCAACCATCGAAATAAATGTTCTCTTTTCGCGAATCTTTCTTCATTTTGTGCATTTTTAAGGCTATCAAACTAGAATAATGAAGGAGAAATAGTTATCTCCATTTGAAACGCTACAAAACGCGATTCCTTTGAAGTTTCCAAACTTCGAAAAATAATTTTTTTCTTTTCGAGATTCTTTGCGCAGAATATGCTTTTCTAGGGCTATCAAAGTACAAAAGTGAAAGAGAACCAGTTATCTCAAATAAGAACGGAAAAACAGCGATTCTAACAAGTTTCCAACCTTCGGAATAAATGTTTTCTGTTCGCGATTCCTTCTTTATTTTATGGTTTTCTAAAGCTATCAAACTAGAATAATGAAGGAGAAATACTTATCTGCATTTTAAACACAACAAAACGGAATTCCTTTGAAATATCCAAACTTCGAAAAAAAATTTTTTTCTTTTCGAGATTCTTTGCGCAGAATATGCTTTTCTAAGGCTATCAAAGTAGAAAAATGAAAGAGTACCAATTCTCTCGAATAAGAACGGAAAAAAATGATTCTAATGATGTTTCCATCCATCGAAATAAATGTTTTCTGTTCGCGAATCTATCTTCATTTTATGATTTTCTAAGGCTATCAAAGTAGAATAATGAAGGAGAAATAGTTATCTCCATTTGAAACGCAACAAAACGCGATTCTTTTGAAGTTTCCAAACTTCGTAAAAAATTTTTTTCTTTTCGAGATTCTTTCCGCATAATATGCCTTTCTAAGGTTATCAAAGATGAAAAATGAAAGAGAACCGGTTATCTCAAATAAAAACGGAAAAACAGCGATTGTAATGAACTTTCCAACCATCGAAATAAACGTTGTCTTTTCGCGATTCGTTTTTCATTTTATGACTTTCTAAGGCTATTAAACTAGAATAATGAAGGAGAAATAGTTATCTCCTTTTATACGCAACAAAACGGGATTCGTTTGAAGTTTCCAAACTTGAAAAAAAAAAATTTTCTTTTCCATATTCTTTGGGCAGAATATGCTTTTCTAAGGCTATCAAAGTAGCAAAATGAAAGATAACCAGTTATCTCAAATAAGAACGGAAAAACAGCGATTCTAATGAAGTTTTCAACCTTCGAAATAAATGTTTTCAGTTCCCGATTCTTTCTTCATTTTATGGATTTCTCATGCTATCAAACCAGAATAATGAAGGACAAATAGTTATCTCCATTTATACGCAACAAAACGGGATTCCTTTGAAGTTTGCAAACTTCGAAAAAAAAATTTTTCTTTTCTATATTCTTTGGCAGAATATGCTTTTATAAGGCTATCAAAGTAGCTAAATAAAAGAGAACCTGTTATCTCAAATGGGAACGGAAAAACAGCGATTCTAATTAAGTTTCCAACGTTCGAAACAAATATTTTCTCTTGGCGAGTCTTTCTTCATTTTAAGGTTTTCTAAGGCTATCAAACTAGAATAATGAAGATGAAATAGTTATCTCCATTTGAATCGCAAAAAAACGCGATTCTTTTGAAGATTCCAAACATCGAAAAAAAATTTTTTCTTTACTAGATTCTTTCCGCATAATATGCTTTTCTAAGGCTATGAAACTGGAAAATAAAAGAGAAGCAGTTATCTCAAAAAAGAACGGAAAAAAGTGATTCTAATGAAGTTTCCAACCATCGAAATAAATCTTTTGTATTCGCGAATCTTTCTTTATTTTATGCTTTTTAGAAGGCAATCAAACTAGAACAATGAAGGAGAAATAGTTATTTCCATTTGAAACGCAAGAAAAAATTCGATTATTTTGAAGTTTCCAAACTTCGGAAAAATTTTTTTTCTTTTCGAGATTCTTCTTGCATAATATGCTTTTCTAACGCTATCAAAGAAGAAAAAGGAAAGAGAACCAGTTATCTCAAATAAGAACGGAAAAAAATAATTCTAATGAAGTTTCCAACCATCGAAATATATGTTTTCTTTTCGCGAATTTTTCTTCATTTTATGGTTTTCTAAGGCTATCAAACTACAATAATGAAGGAGAAATAGTTATCTCCGTTTGAAACGCAAGAAAACGCGATTCCTTTGAAGTTTGCCAACTTCGAAAAAAAATTTTTTCTTTTTGAGATTCTTTGCGCAGAATATGCTGTTCTAAGGCTTTCAAATTAGAAAAATGAAAGAGAACCAGTTATCTCAAATAAGAACGGAAAAAAGTGATTCTAATGAAGTTTCCAACCATCGAAATAAATCTTTTCTTTACGCAAATTCTTCTTCATTTTATTCTATTCTAAGGCTATCAAACTAGAATAATGAAGGAGAAATAGTTATCTCCATTTGAAACGCAACAAAACGCGATTCTTTTGAAGATTGCCAACTTCGAAAAAAAAATTTTTTCTTTTCTAGATTCTTTCCGCATAATATGCTTTCTAGGGCAATCAAACTGGAAAAATGAAAGACAACCAGTTATCTCAAATAAGAACGGAAAAGAAAGTGATTCTAATGAAGTTTCCAACCATCGAAATAAATCTTTCAATTCGCGAATCTTTTTTTATTTTATGCTTTAGAAGGCTATCAATCTAGAATAATGAAGGAGAAATAGATATCTCCATTTGAAACTGAAGAAAAAATGCGATTCTTTTGAAGTTTCCAAACTTCGAAAAAAAAATTTTTTCTTTTCGAGATTCTTTCCGCATAAAATGCTTTGGTAAGGCTATCAAACTAGAAAAATGAAAGAGAACCAGTTATCTCAAATAATAACGGAAAAAAACGATTCTAATGAAGTTTCCAACCATCGAAATAAATCTCTTCTATTCGCAAATCTTTCTCCATTTTGTGGTTTACTAAGGCTATGAAACTAGAATAATGAAGGAGAAATAGTTATCTCCATTTATACGCAACAAAACGGGATTCCTTTGAAGTTTCCAAACTTCGAAAAAAAAAAATTTTTCTTTTCCATATTCTTTTGGCTGAATATGCTTTTCTAAGGCTATCAAAGTAGCAAAATGAAGGAGAACCAGTTATCTCAAATAAGAACGGAAAAACAGCGATTCTAATGAATTTTTCAACCTTCGAAATAAATGTTTTCAGTTCCCGATTTTTTCTTCATTTTATGGTTTTCTAAGGCTATCAAACTAGAATAATGAAGGAGAAATATTTATCTCCATTTGAAACGCAACTAAACGGGATTCCTTTGAAGTTTCCAAACTTCGAAAAAAATTTTTTTTACTTTTAGAGATTCTTTGCGCAGAATATGCTTTTCTAAGGCTATCAAAGTAGAAAAATGAAAGAGTACCAGTTATCTAAAATAAGAACGGAAAAAAGGTGATTCTAATGAAGTTTCCAACCATCGAAATAAATCTTTTCTTTACGGGAATTTTTCTTCATTTTATGGTTTTCTAAGGCTATCAAACTAGAATAATGAAGGAGAAATAGTTATCTCCATTTATACGCAATAAAACGGGATTCCTTTCCAGTTTCCAAACTTCGAAAAAAAAATTTTTCTTTTCCATATTCTTTGGGCAGAATATGCTTTTCTAAGGCTATCAAAGTAGCAAAATGAAAGAGAACCAGTTATCTGAAATAAGAACGGAAAAACAGCGATTCTAATGAAGTTTTCAACCTTCGAAATAAATGTTTTCAATTCCCGATTCTTTCTTCATTTTATGGTTTTCTAAGGCTATCAAACTAGAATAATGAAGGAGAAATAGTTATCTCCATTTGAAACGCAACTAAACGGGATTCCGTTGAAGTTTCCAAACTTCGAAAAAAATTGTTTTTACTTTTAGTGATTCTTTGCACAGAATATGCTTTTCTAAGGCTATCAAAGTAGAAAAATGAAAGAGTACCAGTTATCTAAAATAGGAACGGAAAAAAAGTGATTCTAATGAAGTTTCCAACCATCGAAATAAATCTTTTCTTTACGCGAATTCTTCTTCATTTTATTGTATTCTAAGGGTACCAATCTAGAATAATGAAGATGAAATAATTATCTCCATTTGAAACCCAAAAAAACTCGATACATTGAAGATTCCAAAGTTCGGAAAAAACATTTTTTCTTTTCTTGATTCTTTCCGCATAATACGCTTTCTAAGGCTATCAAACTGGAAAAATGAAAGACAACCAGTTATCTAAAAAAAGAACGGAAAAAAAGTGATTCTAATGAAGTTTCCAACCATCGAAATAAATCTTTTCTATTCGCAAATCTTTCTAAATTATATGGTTTTCTAAGGCTATCAAACTAGAATAATGAAGGAGAAATAGTTATCTCCATTTGAAACGCAACAAAACGCGATGCCTTTGAAGTTTCCAAACTTCGAAAAAAATTTTTTTCTTTTTGTGATTCTTTTCGCAGAATATGCTTTTCTAAGGCTATCAAAGAAGAAAAATGAAAGAGAACAGTTATGTCAAATAAGAACGCAAAAATAGTGATTCTAATGAAGTTTCCAACCACCGAAATAAATGTTTTCTTTTCGCGAATCTTTCTTCATTTTATGGTTTTCTAAGGCTATCAAACTAGAATAATGAAGGAGAAACAGTTATCTCCATTTGAAACGCAACAAAACGCGATTCTTTTGAAGTTTCCAAACTTCGAATAAAATTTTTTGCTTTTCGAGATTCTTTCCGCATAATATGCTTTTCTAAGGCTATCAAAGAAGAAAAATGAAAGAGTACCGGTTATCTCAAATAAGAACGGGAAAAAGTGATTCCAATGAAGTTTCCAACTTTCGAAATAAATGTTTTCTTTTAGCGAATTTTCTTCATTTTATGGTTTTCTAAGGCTATCAAACTAGAATAATGTAGGAGAAATAGTTATCTCCATTCAAACGCAACAAAACGGGATTCCTTTGAAGTTTCCAAACTTCGAAAAAAAATTTTTTCTTTACTAGATTCCTTCCGCATAATATGCTTTTCTAAGGCTATCAAACTGGAAAATGAAAAAGAACCAGTTATCTCAAATAAGCACGGAAAAAAAGTGATTCTAATGAAGTTTCCGACCATGGAAATAAATCTTTTCTATTCGCGAATGTTTCTTTATTTTATGCTTTTTAGAAGGCTGTCAAACTAGAATAATGAAGGAGAAATATTTATCTCCATTTGAAACGCAACAAAACGAGATTCTTTTGAAGTTTCCAAACTTCGAATAAAATTTTTTTCTTTTCGAGATTCTTTCCGCATAATATGCTTTTCTAAGGCTATCAAAGTGGAAAAATGAAAGAGAACCTGTTATCTGAAATAACGACGGAAATAAAAGTGATTCTAAGGAAATTTCCAACCATTGGAATAAATGTTTTCATTTCACGAATCGTTCTTCATTTTATGGTTTTCTAAGGCTATCAAATTAGAATAATGAAGGAGAAATAGTTATCTCCATTTGAAACGCAACAAAGCGCAATTCTTTTGAAGTTTCCAAATTCAAAAAAAATTTTTTTCTTTTCTAGATTCTTTCCGCATAATATGCTTCTCTAAGGCTATCAAAGTGGAAAAATGAAAGAGAACCTGTTATCTGAAATAACGACGGAAATAAAAGTGATTCTAAGGAAATTTCCAACCATTGGAATAAATGTTTTCATTTCACGAATCGTTCTTCATTTTATGGTTTTCTAAGGCTATCAAATTAGAATAATGAAGGAGAAATAGTTATCTCCATTTGAAACGCAACAAAGCGCAATTCTTTTGAAGTTTCCAAATTCAAAAAAAATTTTTTTCTTTTCTAGATTCTTTCCGCATAATATGCTTCTCTAAGGCTATCAAACTGGAAAAATGAAAGGGAACCAGTTATCTCAACTAAGAACGGAAAAAAAGTGATTCTAATGAAATTTCCAACATCGAAATAAATCTTGTCCATTCGCGAATCTGTCTTTATATTATGCTTTAGAAGGCTATCAAACTAGAATAATGAAGGAGAAATATTTATCTCCATTTGAAACGGGGAAAAAAAAAAAAAAAAAAAAAATGCGAATCTTTTGAATTTTCCAACTTCGAAAAAAAATTTTTTTCTTGTCGAAATTCTTTCCGCATAATATGCTTTCCTAAGCATATCAAACTATAAAAATGAAAGAAAACCAGTTATCTCAAATAAGAACGGAAAAAAAGTGATTCTAATGAAGTTTCCAACCATCGAAATAAATGTTTTCTTTTCGCGAATCTTTCTTCATTTTATGGTATTCTAAGGCTATCAAACATGAATAATGAGGGAGAAATAGATATCTCCATTTGAAACGCAACAAAACGCGATTCTTTTGAAGTTTCCGAACTTCGAATAAATTTTTTTTCTTTGCTAGATTCTTTCCCCGTAATATGCTTTTCTAAGGCTATCAAACTAGTAAAATGGACAACCAGTTATCTCAAATAAGAACGGAAAAAAAGTGATTCTAATGAAGTTTCCAACCATCGAAATAAATCTTTTCTATTCGCGAATCTTTCTTTATTTTATGCTTTTTAGAAGGCTATCAAACTAGAATAATGAAGGAGAAATAGTTATCTCCATTTGAAACGCAAGAAAAAATGCGATTCTTTTAAAGTTTCCAAACGTGGAAAAAAAATTTCTTTCTTTTCGAGATTCTTTGCGCAGAATGTGCTTTTCTAAGGCTATCAATGTAGAAAAATGAAAGAGTACAAATTATCTGAAATAAGAACGGAAGAAAATGATTCTAATGATGTTTTCATACATCGAAATAACTGTTTTGTTTTCGCGAATTTTTCTTCATTTTATGGTTTCCTAAGGCTATTAAACTAGAATAATGAAGGAGAAACAGTTATCTCCATTTGAAACGCAACAAAACGCGATTCTTTTGAAGTTTCCAAACTTCGAAAAAAATTTTTTTTCTTTTAGAGATTCTTTGCGCAGAATATGCTTTTCTAAGGCTATCAAAGTAGAAAAATGAAAGAGAACCAGTTACCTCAAATAAGAACGGAAAAAAATTGATTCTAATGAAGTTTCCAACCAATAAAATAAATGTTTTATTTTCGTGAATCTTTCTTCATTTTATGTTTTCTAAGGCTATCAAACTAGAATAATGAAGGAGAAATAGTATTCTCCATTTGAAAGGCAATAAAACGCGATTCTTTTGAAGTTTCCAAACTTCGAAAAAATATTTTTTCTTTCCGAGATTCTTTCCGCCTAATATGCTGTTCTAAGGCTATCAAAGAAGAAAAATGAAAGAGAACCAGTTATCTCAAATAAGAACGAAAAAAAAGTAATTCTAATGAAGTTTCCAACCATCGAAATAAATGTTTTCATTTCGCGAATCTTTCTTCATTTTATGGTTTTCTAAGGCTATCAAACCTAAGTAATGAAGGAGAAATAGTTATCTCCATTTGAAACGCAACAAAAAGCGATTATTTTGAAGTTTCCAAACTTCGAAAAAAATTTTTTTTCTTTTCTTGATTCTTTCCCCATAATATGCTTTTCTTAGGCTATCAAACTAGTAAAATGATGGGGAACCAGTTATCTCAAATAAGAACGGGAAAAAAGTGATTCTAATGAAGATGCCAACCATGGAAATAAATCTTTTCTATTCCCAAATCTTTCTCCATTTTAAGGCTTTCTAAGGCTATCAAACTAGAATAATGAAGGAAAAATAGTTATCTCCATTTGAAACGCAACAAAACGGGATTCCTTTGAAGTTTCGAAACATCGAAACAAAAATTTTTTGTTTCCGATATTCTTTACCCAGAATATGCTTTTCTAAGGCTATCAAAGTAGAAAAATGAAAGAGAACCAGTTATCTCAAATAAGAACGGAAAAAAAGAGATTTTAATGAAGTTTCCAACCATGGAAATAAATGTTTTATTTTCGCGAATCTTTCTTCTTTTCATGGTTTTCTAAGGCTATCAAAATGGAATAATGGAGGAGAAATAGTTATCTCCATTTGAAACGCAACAAAACGCGATTCTTTTGAAGGTTCCAATCTTCGAAAAAAAATTTTTTCTTTTTGATATTCTTTGCGAAGGATATGCTTTTCTAAGGCTATCAAAGTAGCAAAATGAAAGAGAACCAGTTATCTCAAATAAGAACGAAAAAAAATTGATACTAATGAAGTCTCCAACCATGGAAATAAATGCTTTATTTTCGCGTGTCTTTCTTCATTTTATGGTTTTCTAACAATATCAAACTAGAATAATGCAGGAGAAATAGTTATCTCCATTTGAAAGGCAACAAAACGCGATTCCTTTGAAGTTTCCAACTTCGAAAAAAAATTTTTTTCTTGTCGAAATTCTTTCCGCATAATATGCTTTCCTAAGGCTATCTAACTAGAAAAATGAAACAAAACCAATTATCTCAAATAACAATGGAAAAACAGCGATTCTAATGAAGTTTCCAACCATCGAAATAAATGTTTTCTTTTCGCGAATCTTTCTTTATTTTATGGTTTTCTAAGGCTATCAAACTAGAATAATGAAAGATCTCCATTTGAAACGCAACAAGACGCCATTCTTTAGTAGGTTCCATACTTCGAAAACAATTTTTTTTTCTTTTCGAGATTCTTTCCGCATAATATACTTTTCTAAGGCTATCAAAAAAGAAAATTGAAAGAGATCCAGTTATCTCAAATAAGAACGGAAAAAAAGTGATTGTGATGAATTTTCCATCCACCGAAATAAATCTTATTTATTCGCGATTCTTTCTTCAATTTATGGTTTTCTAAGGCAATCAAACTAGAATAATGAAGGAGAAATAGTTATCTCCATTTGAAACGCAAACAAAAGGCCATTTTTTGAAGTTTCCAAACTTCGAAAATAAATTTTTTCTTTCGAGATTCTTTCCGCATAATATGCTTTTGTAAAGCTATCAAAGTAGAAAAATGAAAGAGAACCAGTTATCTCAAATATAAACGGAAAAAAAAAAATGATTCTAATGAAGTTTACAACCATCGAAATAAATGTTTTCTTTTCGCGTATATTTCTTTATTTTATGGTTTTCCAAGGCTATCAAACTAGAATAATGAAAGAGAAATAGTTATCTCCATTTGAAACGCAACAAAACGGGATTCCTTTGAAGTTTCCAAACATTGAAAAAAAATTTTTATCTTTTCATATTCTTAGCGCAGGATATGCTTTTCTAACGGCAACAAAGTAGAAAAATAAAAGAGAACCAGTTATCTCAAATAAGAACGAAAAAAAAGTGATTCTAATGAAGTTTCCAACCATCGAAATAAATGTTTTCTTTTCGCGAATCTTTCTTTATTTTATGGTTTTCTAAGGCTATCAAACTAGAATAATGAAGAAGAAATAGTTATCTCCATTTGAAACGCAACAAGACGCCATTCTTTAGTAGGTTCCATACTTCGAAAAAATTTTTTTTTTCTTTTCGAGATTCTTTCCGCACAATATACTTTTCTAAGGCTATCAAAGAAGAAAATTGAAAGATATCCAGTTATCTCAAATAAGAACGGAAAAAAGTGATTGTTATGAAGTTTCCATCCACCGAAATAAATCTTATTTATTCGCGATTCTTTCTTCAATTTATGGTTTTCTAAGGCAATCAAACTAGAATAATGAAGGAGAAATAGTTATCTCCATTTCAAACAAAAAAAACGCGATTCCTTTGAAGTTTCCAAACTTCGAAAAATTTTTCTTTCTTTTTGAGATTCTTTGCCCAGAATATGCTTTTCTAAGGCTATCAAAGTACAAAAATGAAAGAGAACCAGTTATCTCAAATAAGAATGGAAAAACAGCGATTATAATGAAGTTTCCAACCATCGAAATAAATGTTTTCTTTTCGCGTATATTTCTTCATTTTATGGTTTTCCAACACTATCAAACTAGAATAATGAAGGAGAAATAGTTATCTCCATTTGAAACGCAACAAAACGGGATTCCTTTGAAGTTTCCAAACATTGAAAAAAAATTTTTTTCTTTTTGATATTCTTAGCGCAGGATATGCTTTTCTAAGGCTATCACAGTAGAAAAATGAAAGAGAACCAGTTGTCTCTTAAAAAAAAACGGAGAAAAGTGATTCTAATGAAGTTTCAACCATCGAAATAAGTGTTTTCTTTTCGCGAATCTTTCTTCATTTTGTGGTTTTCTAAGGCAATGAAACTAGAATAATGAAGGAGAAATAGTTATCTCCGTTTCAAACGCAACACAACGCGATTCTTTTGAAGTTTCCAAACTTCGAAAAACTTTTTTTCTTTTCTAGATTCTTTCCCCATAATACGCTTTTCTAAGCCTATATAACCAGCAAAATGAAGGGGAACCAGTTATCTCAAATAAGAACGGAAAAACAGCGATTCTAATGAAGTTTCGAACCATGGAAATAAATGTTTTCTTTTCGCGAATCTTTCTTCATTTTATGGTTTTCTAAGGTTATAAAACTAGAATAATGAAGGAGAAATAGGTATCTCAATTTGAAATGCAACAAAACGCGATTCTTCAAAAGTTTGCATACTTCGAAAAATTTTTTTTTCTTCTCGAGATTCTTTGCGCAGTATATGCTTTTCTAGGGCCATCAAAGTAGAAAAATGAAAGAGAATCAGTTATCTCAAATAAGAACTCAAAAATATTGATTCTAATGAGGTTTCCAACCATCGAAATAAATGTTTTCTTTTCGCGAATCTTTCTTAATTTAATGGTTTTCTAAGGCTATCAAACTAGAATAATGAAGGAGAAATAGTTATCTCAATTTGAAACGCAATAAAACGCGATTATTATTAAGTTTCCAAACTTCGAATAATTTTTTTTTTCTTTTCGAGATTCTTTACGCATAATATACCTTTCTAAGGCTATCAAAGAAGAAAAATGAAAGAGAACCAGTTATCTCAAATAAGAACGGAAAAACAGCGATTCTAACAAGTTTCCAACCTTCGAAATAAATGTTTTCTTTTCGCGAATCTTTCTTCATTTTATGGTTTTCTAAGGCTATCAAACTAGAATAATGAAGGAGAAATACTTATCTACATTTTAAACACAACAAAACGGGATTCCTTTGAAATATCCAAACTTCGAAAAAAATTTTTTTTCTTTTCGAGATTCTTTGCGCAGAATATGATTTTCTAAGGCTATCAAAGTAGAAAAATGAAAGAGTACCAATTATCTCAAATAAAAACGGAAAAAAATGATTCTAATAATGTTTCCATCCATCGAAATAAATGTTTTCTGTTCGAGAATCTTTCTTAATTTTATGATTTTTTAAGGCTATCAAACTAGAATAATGAAGGAGAAATAGTTATCTCCATTTGAAACGCAACAAAACGCGATTCTTTTGAAGTTTCCAAACTTCGAAAAATTTTTTTTTTATTTTAGAGACTCTCTGCGAAGAATATGCTTTTCTAAGGCTAACAAATTAGAAAAATGAAAGAGAACTAGTTTTCTGATATAAGAACGGGAAAAAAGGGATTCTAATGAAGTTTCCAACCATCGAAATAAATCTTTTCTATTCGTCTATCTTTCTCCATTTTAAGGTTTTCTAAGGCTATCAAACTAGAATTATGAAGGAGATATAGTTATCTTCATTTGAAACGTAACAAAACGGGATTCCTTTGAAGTTTCCAAACATCGAAACAATAATTTTTTGTTTTCGATATTCTTTACCCAGAATATGCTTTTCTAAGGCTATCAAAGTAGCAAAATGAAAGAGAACCAGTTATCTCAAATAAAAACGGAAAAAAAAAGATTCTAATAAAGGTTACAACCATCGAAATAAATGTTTTCATTTCGCGAATCTTTCCTCATTTTATGGTTTTCTAAGGCTATCAAACTAGTATAATGAAGGAGAAATTGTTATCCCCATTTGAAACGCAAAAAAACGCGATTCCTTTGAAGTTTCCAAACTTCGAAAAAAATTTTTTTCTTTTTGCGATTCTTTGCCCAGAATATGCTTTTCTAAGGCTATCAAAGTACAAAAATGAAAGAGAACCAGTTATCTCAAATAAGAATGGAAAAACAGCGATTATAATGAAGTTTCCAACCATCGAAATAAATATTTTCTTTTCGCGTATCTTTCTTCATTTTGTGGTTTTCTAAGGCTATCAAACTAGAATAATGAAGGGGAAATAGTTATCTCCATTTGAAACGATACAAAACGCGATTCTTTTGAAGTTTCCAAATTTCGAAAAATTTTTTTTTTATTTTAGAGACTCTCTGCGAAGAATATGCTTTTCTAAGGCTAACAAAGTAGAAAAATGAAAGAGAACCAGTTATCTCAAATAAGAACGGAAAAAAATTGATTCTAATGAAGTCTCTAACCAATAAAATAAATGTTTTATTTTCGTGAATCTTTCTTCATTTTATGTTTTCTAAGGCTATCAAACTAGATTAATGAAGGAGAAATAGTTATCTCCATTTGAAACGCAAAAAAACTGGATTCCTTTGAAGTTTCCAAACTTCGAAAATTTTTTTTTTCTTTTCGAAGTTCTTTGCGCAGAATATGCTTTCCTAAGGCTATCAAAGTAGAAAAATGAAAGAGAACCAGTTATCTCAAATAAGAACGGAAAAAAATGATTCTAATGAAGTCTGCAACTATGGAAATAAATTCTTTATTTTCGCGAATCTTTCTTCATTTTATGGTTTTCTAAGGCTCTCAAACTAGAATAATGAAGGAGAAATAGTTATCTCCATTTGAAAGCAACAAAACGGGATTCCTATGAAGTTTCCAAACTTCGAAAAAATTTTTTTTCTTTTCCAGATTCTTTGCGCAGAATATGCTTTTCTAAGGCTATAAAAGTAGAAAAATGAAAGAGAACCGGTTATCTCAAATAAGAACGGGAAAAGGTGATTCTAATGAAGTTTCCAACCATCGAAATAAATGTTTTCTTTTAGCGAATTTTTCTTCATTTTATGGTTTTCTAAGACTATCAAACTAGAATAATGAAGGACAAATAGTTATCTCCATTTGAAACGCAACAAAACGCGATTCCTTTGAAGTTTCCAACTTCGAAAAAAAATTTATTTCTTGTCGAAATTCTTTCCGCATAATATGCTTTCATAAGGCTATCAAACTAGAAAAATGAAAGAAAACCAGTTATCTCAAATAAGAATGGAAAAACAGCGATTCTAATGAAGTTTCCAACCATCGAAATAAATGTTTTCTTTTCGCGAATCTTTCTTCAATTTATGGTTTTCTAAGGTTATCAAACTAGAATAATGAAGGAGAAATAGTTATCTCCATTTGAAACGCAACAAAACGCGATTCCTAAAGTTTCCAACTTCGAAAAAAAATTTATTTCTTGTCGAAATTCTTTCCGCATAATATGCTTTCATAAGGCTATCAAACTAGAAAAATGAAAGAAAACCAGTTATCTCAAATAAGAATGGAAAAACAGCGATTCTAATGAAGTTTCCAACCATCGAAATAAATGTTTTCTTTTCGCGAATCTTTCTTCAATTTATGGTTTTCTAAGGTTATCAAACTAGAATAATGAAGGAGAAATAGTTATCTCCATTTGAAACGACACAAGACGCGATTTTTTGTAGTTTCAAACTTCGAAAAAAAATTGTTTTTTCTTTTCGAGATTCTTTCCCCATAATATAATTTTCTAAGGCTATCAAAGAAGAAAAATGAAATAGAACCAGTTATCTCAAATAAGAACGGAAAAAAAAATGATTGTAATGAAGTTTCCATCCACCGAAATAAATCTTATCTATTCGCGATTCTTTCTTCAATTTATGGTTTTCTAAGGCTATCAAACTAGAATAATGAAGGAGAAATAGTTATCTCCATTTTAAACGCAAAAAAAGGCCTTTTTTTGAAGTTTCCAAACTTCGAAAATAAATTTTTCTTTTGAGAAACTTTCCGCATAATATGCTTTTAAAGCTATAAAGTACAAATGAAAGAGAACCAGTTATCTCAAATGAAAACGGAAAAAAAAAAAATGATTCTAATGAAGTTTACAACCATCGAAATAAATGTTTTCATTTCGCGAATCTTTCTTCATTTTATGGTTTTCTAAGGCTATCAAACTAAAGTAATGAAGGAGAAATAGTTATCTCCATTTGAAACGCAACAAAAAGCGATTATTTTGAACTTTCCAAACTTCGAAAAAATTCTTTTTTCTTTTATAGATTCTTTCCCCATAATATGCTTTTCTTAGGCTATCAAACTAGTAAAATGAAGGAGAACCAGTTATATCAAATAAGAACGGGAAAAAAGTGATTCTAATGAAGATGCCAACCATCGAAATAAATCTTTTCTATTCGTCTCTCTTTCTCCATTTTAAGGTTTTCTAAGGCTATCAAACTAGAATTATGAAGGAGAAATAGTTATCTTCATTTGAAACGCAACAAAACGGGATTCCTTTGAAGTTTCCGAACATCGAAACAATAATTTTTTGTTTTCGATATTCTTTACCCAGAATATGCTTTTTTAAGGCTATCAAAGTAGAAAAATGAAAGAGAACCAGTTATCTCAAATAAGAATGGAAAAAAAGAGATTTTAATGAAGTCTCCAACCATGGAAATAAATGTTTTATTTTCGCGAATCTTTCTTCATTTTATGGTTTTCTAAGGCTATCAAAATGGCATAATGGAGGAGAAATAGTTATCTCCATTGAAAACGCAACAAAACGCTATTCTTTTGAAGTTTCCAAACTTCGAAAAAAAATTCTTTCTTTTTGAGATTCTTTGCCCAGAATATGCTTTTCTAAGGCTATCAAAGTACAAAAATGAAAGAGAACCAGTTATCTCAAATAAGAATGGAAAAACAGCGATTATAATGAAGTTTCCAACCATCGAAATAAATATTTTCTTTTCGCGTATCTTTCTTCATTTTGTGGTTTTCTAAGGCTATCAAACTAGAATAATGAAGGAGAAATAGTTATCTCCATTTTAAACGCAACAAAACGGGATTCCTTTGAAGTTTCCAAACATTGAAAAAAAAAATTTTATTTTTTGATATTCTTACAGCAGTATATGCTTTTCTAAGGCTATCAAAGTAGAAAAATGAAAGAGAACCATTTGTCTCTTAAAAAAAACGGAAAAAAGTGATTCTAATGAAGTTTCCAACCATCGAAATAAATGTTTTCTTTTCGCGAATCTTTCTTCATTTTGTGGTTTTCTAAGGCAATGAAACTAGAATAATGAAGGAGAAATACTTATCTACATTTTAAACTCAACAAAACGGGATTCCTTTGAAATATCCAAACTTCGAAAAAATTTTTTTTTCTTTTCGAGATTCTTTGCGCAGAATATGCTTTTCTAAGGCTATCAAAGTAGAAAAATGAAAGAGTACCAATTATCTCAAATAAGAACGGAAAAAAATGATTCTAATGATGTTTCCATCCATCGAAATAAATGTTTTCTGTTCGCGAATCTTTCTTCATATTATGATTTTCTAAGGCTATCAAACTAGAATAATGAAGGAGAAATAGTTATCTCCATTTGATACGCAACAAAACGCGATTCTTTGGAAGTTTCCAATCTTCGAAAAATTTTTTTTTTCTTTTCGATATTCTTTGCGCAGAATATGCTTTTCTAAGGCTATCAAAGTAGCAAAATGAAAAAGAACCAGTTATCTCAAATAAGAACGGAAAAACAGCGATTCTAATGAAGTTTCCAACCTTCGAAATAAATCTTTTCTATTCGCGAATCTTTCTTTATTTTATGCTTTTTTGGAGGCTATCAAACTAGAATAATGAAGGAGAAATAGTTATCTCCAATTGAAACGCAACAAAACTGGATTCCTTTGAAGTTTCCAAACTACGAAAAAATTTTTTTTCTTTTCGAAATTCTTTGCGCAGAATATGCTTTCCTAAGGCTATCAAAGTAGAAAAATGAAAGAGAACCAGTTATCTCAAATAAGAACGGAAAAAAATGATTCTAATGAAGTCTGACCCATGGAAATAAATTCTTTATTTTCGCGAATCTTTCTTCATTTTAAGGTTTTCTAAGGCTCTCAAACTAGAATAATGAAGGAGAAATAGTTATCTCCATTTGAACGCAACAAAACGGGATTCCTATGAAGTTTCCAAACTTCGAAAAATTTTTTTTTTCTTTTCGAGATTCTTTGCGCAGAATATGCTATTCTAAGGCTATAAAAGTAGAAAAATGAAAGAGAACCCATTATCTCAAATAAGAACGGGAAAAAGTGATTCTATTGAAGTTTCCAACCATCGAAATAAATGTTTTCTTTTAGCGAATTTTTCTTCATTTTATGGTTTTCTAAGGTTATCAAACTAGAATAATCAAGGAGAAATAGTTATCTCCATTTGAAACGCAACAAGACGCGATTCTTTTGTAGTTTCCAAACTTCGAAAAAAAATTGTTTTTTCTTTTCGAGATTCTTGCCCCATAATATACTTTTCTAAGGCTATCAAAGAAGAAAAATGAAAGAGAACCAGTTGTCTCAAATAAGAACGGAAAAAAGTGATATTAATGAAGTTTCCATCCACCGAAATAAATCTTATCTATTCTAGATTCTTTCTTCAATTTATGGTTTTCTAAGGCTATTAAACTAGAATAATGAAGGAGTAATAGTTAACCCCATTTTAAACGCAAACAAAACGCCTTATTTTGAAGTTTCCAAACTTCGAAAGTAAATTTTTCTTTCCAGAAACTTTCCGCATAATATGCTTTTAAAGGTATAAAGTACAAAAATGAAAGAGAACCAGTTATCTCAAATAAAAACGGAAAAAAAAAAAATGATTCTAATGAAGTTTACAACCATCGAAATAAATGTTTTCTTTTAGCTAATTTTTTTTCATTTTATGGTTTTCTAAAGCTATCAAACTAGAATAATGAAGGAGAAATAGTTATCTCCATTTGAAACGCAACAAAACGCGATTCCTTTGAAGTTTCCAACTTCGAAAAAAAAATTTTTCTTGTCGAAATTCTTTCCGCATAATATGCTTTCCTAAGGCTATCAAACTAGAAAAATGAAAGAAAACCAGTTATCTCAAATAAGAATAGAAAAACAGCGATTCTAATGAAGTTTCCAACCATCGAAATAAATGTTTTCTTTTCGCGAATCTTTCTTCATTTTATGGTTTTCTAAGGCTATTAAACTAGAATAATGAAGGAGAAATAGTTATCTCCATTTGAAACGCAACAAGACGTGATTCTGTTGTAGTTTCCAAACTTCGAAAAAAATTTTTTTTTTCTTTCCGAGATTCTTTCCGCATAATATACTGTTCTAAGGCTATCAAAGAAGAAAAATGAAAGAGAACCAGTTATCTCAAATAAGAACGGAAAAAAGTGATTGTAATGAAGTTTCCATCCACCGAAATAAATCTTATCTATTCGCGATTCGTTCTTCAATTTATGGTTTTCAAAGGCAATCAAACTAGAATAATGAAGGAGAAATAGTTATCTCCATTTGAAACGCAAACAAAATGCCATTTTTTGAAGTTTCAAAACTTCGAAAATAAATTGTTTCTTTCGAGATTCTTTCCGCGTAATATGCTTTTGTAAAGCTATCAAAGTAGAAAAATGAAAGAGAACCAGTTATCTCAAATAAAAACGGAAAAACAAAATGATTCTAATAAAGGTTACAGCCATCGAAATAAATGTTTTCATTTCGCGAATCTTTCTTCATTTTATGGTTTTCTAAGACTATCAAACTAGAATAATGAAGGAGAAATAGTTATCTCCATTTGAAACGCAACAAAACGCGATTCTTTTGAAGTTTCCAAACTTCGAAAAATATTTTGTTCTTTTTGAGATTCTTTGCCCAGGATATGCTTTTGTAAGGCTATCAAAGTACAAAAATGATAGAGAACCAGTTATCTCAAATAAGAATGGAAAAACAGCGATTATAATGAAGTTTCCAACCATCGAAATAAATGTTTTCTTTTCGCGTATCTTTCTTCATTTTATGGTTTTCTAAGGCAATGAAACTAGAATAATGAAGGAGAAATAGTTATATCCGTTTGAAACGCAACAAAACGCGATTCTTTTGAAGTTTCCAAACTTCGAAAAAAAATTTTTTCTTTTCGAGATTCTTTCCGCATAATATGCTCTTCTAAGGTTATCAAAGATGAAAAATGAAAGAGAACCGGTTATCTCAAATAAGAACGGAAAAACAGCGATTGTAATGAACTTTCAAACCATCGAAATAAACATTGTCTTTTCGCGAATCTTTCTTCATTTTATGCTTTTTTAAGGCTATTAAACTTGAATAATGAAGAGGAAATAGTTATCTCCATTTGAAACGCAACAAAACGCGATTCTTTTTAAGTTTCCAAACTTCGAAAATTTTTTTTTTTATTTTAGAGACTCTCTGAAAAGAATATGCCTTTCTAAGGCTAACAAAGTAGAAAAATGAAAGAGAACCAGTTATCTGATATAAGAACTCAAAAATATTGATTCTAATGAGGTTACCAACCATCGAAATAAATGTTTTCTTTTCGCGAATCTTTCTTCATTTTATGCTTTTTAAGGCTATCAAACTAGAATAATGAAGGGCTAATAGTTATCTCCATTTGAAACGCAACAATACGCGATTCCTTTGAAGTTTCCAAACTTCGAAAAATATCTTTTTTCTTTTCGAGATTCTTTGCGCAGAATATGCTTTTCTAGGGCTATCAAAGTACAAAAGTGAAAGAGAACCAGTTATCTCAAATAAGAACGGAAAAACAGCGATCCTAACAAGTTTCCAACCTTCGAAATAAATGTTTTCTGTTGGCGATTCTTTCTTTATTGTATGGTTTTCTAAGGCTATCAAACTAGAATAATGAAGGAGAAATACTTATCTACATTTTAAACACAACAAAACTGGATTCCTTTGAAATATCCAAACTTCGAAAAAAATTTTTTTTCTTTTCGAGATTCTTTCCGCAGAATATGCTTTTCTAAGGCTATCAAAGTAGAAAAATGAAAGAGTACCAATTATCTCAAATAAGAACGGAAAAAAATGATTCTAATGATGTTTCCATCCATCGAAATAAATGCTTTCTGTTCGCGAATCTTTCTTCACTTTATGATTTTCTAAGGCTATCAAACTAGAATAATGAAGGAGAAATATTTATCTCCATTTGAAACGCAACAAAACGCGATTCTTTTGAAGTTTCCAAACTTCGAAATAAAATTTTTTCTTTTCGAGATTCTTTCCGCACAATATGCTTTTCTAAGGTTATCAAAGATGAAAAATGAAAGAGAACCGGTTATCTCAAATAAGAACGGAAAAAACAGCGATTGTAATGAACTTTCCAACCATCGAAATAAACGTTGTCTTTTCGCGATTTGTTTTATATTTTGATTTTCTAAGGCTATTAAACTAGAATAATAAAGGGGAAATAGTTATCTCCATTTGAAACGATACAAAACGCGATTCTTTTGAAGTTTCCAAATTTCGAAAAATTTTTTTTTTATTTTAGAGACTCTCTGCGAAGAATATGCTTTTCTAAGGCTAACAAAGTAGAAAAATGAAAGAGAACCAGTTATCTCAAATAAGAACGGAAAAAAATTGATTCTAATGAAGTCTCCAACCAATAAAATAAATGTTTTATTTTCGTGAATCTTTCTTCATTTTATGTTTTCTAAGGCTATCAAACTAGATTCAAGAAGGAGAAATAGTTATCTCCATTTGAAACGCAAAAAAAAACGCCATTTTTGAAGTTTCCAAACTTCGAAAATAAATTTTTCTTTCGAGATTCTTTCCGCATAATATGCTTTTAAAGCTATAAAGTACAAAAATGAAAGAGAACTAGTTATCTCAAGGAAAAACGGAAAAAAAAGTGATTCTAATGAAGTTTACAACCATCGAAATAAATGTTTTCATTTCGCGAATCTTTCTTCATTTTATGGTTTTCTAAGGCTATCAAACTAGAATAATGAAGGAGAAATAGTTATCTCCATTTGAAACGCAACAAAACGCGATTCCTTTGAAGTTTCCAACTTCGAAAAAAATTTTTTTCTTGTCGAAATTCTTTCCGCATAATATGCTTTCCTAAGGCTATCAAACTAGAAAAATGAAAGAAAACCAGTTATCTCAAATAATAATGGAAAAACAGCGATTCTAATGAAGTTTCCAACCATCGAAATAAATGTTTTCTTTTCGCGAATCTTTCTTTATTTTATGGTTTTTTAAGGCTATCAAAGTAGAATAATGAAGGAGAAATAGTTATCTCCGTTTGAAACGCAACAAGACGCCATTCTTTAGTAGGTTCCATACTTCGAAAAAAATTTTTTTTTTCTTTTCGAGATTCTTTCCGCATAATATACTTTTCTAAGGCTATCAAAGAAGAAAATTGAAAGAGATCCAGTTATCTCAAATAAGAACGGAAAAAAAGTGATTGTAATGAAGTTTCCATCCACCGAAATAAATGTTATTTATTCGCGATTCTTTCTTCAATTTATGGTTTTCTAAGGCAATCAAACTAGAATAATGAAGGAGAAATAGTTATCTCCTTTTGAAACGCAAACAAAAGGCCATTTTTTGAAGTTTCCAAACTTCGAAAATAAATTTTTTCTTTCGAGATTCTTTCCGCATAATATGCTTTTGTAAAGCTATCAAAGTAGAAAAATGAAAGAGAACCAGTTATCTCAAATATAAACGGAAAAAAAAAATGATTCTAATGAAGTTTACAACCATCGAAATAAATGTTTTCATTTCGCGAATCTTTCTTCATTTTATGGTTTTCTAAGGCTATCAAACTAGAATAATGAAGGAGAAATAGTTATCTCCATTTCAAACGCAAAAAAACGCGATTCCTTTGAAGTTTCCAAACTTCGAAAAATTTTTTTTTCTTTTTGAGATTCTTTGCGCAGAATATGCTTTTCTAAGGCTATCAAACTAGTAAAATGAAGGGGAACCAGTTATCTCAAATAAGAACGGAAAAACAGCGATTCTAATGAAGTTTCGAACCATGGAAATAAATGTTTTCTTTTCGCGAATCTTTCTTCATTTTATGGTTTTCTAAGGCTATCAAACTAGAATAATGAAGGAGAAATAAGTATCTCAATTTGAAACCCAACAAAACGCGATTCCTTTGAAGTTTCCAAACTTCGAAAAATAATTTTTTTCTTTTCAAATTCTTTGCGCAGAATATGCTTTTCTAGGGCTATCAAAGTACAATAGGGAAAGAGAACCAGTTATCTCAAATAAGAACGGAAAAACAGCGATTCTAACAAGTTTCCAACCTTCGAAATAAATGTTTTCTGTTCGCGATTATTTGTTTATTTTATGTTTTTCTAAGGCTATCAAACTAGAATAATGAAGGAGAAATACTTATCTACATTTTAAACACAACAAAACGGGATTCCTTTGAAATATCCAAACTTCGAAAAAAGTTTTTTTTCTTTTCGGGATTCTTTCCGCAGAATATGCTTTTCTAAGGCTATCAAAGTAGAAAAATGAAGGAGTACCAATTTTCTCAAATAAGAACGGAAAAAAATGATTCTAATGATGATTCCATCCATTGAAATAAATGTTTTCTGTTAGCGAATCTTTCTTCATTTAATGATTTTCTAAGGCTATCAAACTAGAATAATGAAGGAGAAATATTTATCTCCATTTGAAACGCAACAAAACGCGATTATTTTGAAGTTTCCAAACTTCGAATAAATTTTTTTTTTCTTTTCGAGATTCTTTACGCATAATATACCTTTCTAAGGCTATCAAGGAAGAAAAATGAAAGAGAACCAGTTATCTCAAATAAGAACGGAAAAACAGCGATTCTAACAAGTTTCCAACCTTCGAAATAAATGTTTTCTGTTCCCGATTCTTTCTTTATTTTATGGTTTTCTAAGGCTATCAAACTAGAATAATGAAGGAGAAATACTTATCTACATTTTAAACACAACAAAACGGGATTCCTTTGAAATATCCAAACTTCGAAAAAAATTTTTTTTCTTTTCGAGATTCTTTGCGCAGAATATGATTTTCTAAGGCTATCAAAGTAGAAAAATGAAAGAGTACCAATTATCTCAAATAAAAACGGAAAAAAAAATGATTCTAATAATGTTTCCATCCATCGAAATAAATGTTTTCTGTTCGCGAATCTTTCTTCATTTTATGATTTTCTAAGGCTATCAAACTAGAATAATGAAGGAGAAATAGTTATCTCCATTTGAAGCGCAACAAAACGCGATTCTTTTGAAGTTTCCAAACTTCGAAATTTTTTTTTTTTTATTTTAGAGACTCTCTGCGAAGAATATGCTTTTCTAAGGCTAACAAAGTAGAAAAATGAAAGAGAACTAGTTATCTGATATAAGAACGGGAAAAAAGGGATTCTAATGAAGTTTCCAACCATCGAAATTAATTTTTTCTTTTCGCGAATCTTTCTTCAATTTACGGTTTTCTAAGGCTATCAAACTAGAATAATGAAGGAGAAATAGGTATCTCAATTTGAAATGCAACAAAGCGCGATTCTTCAGAAGTTTGCAAACTTCGAAAAAAATTTTTTTCTTCTCGAGATTCTTTGCACAGAATATGCTTGTCTAAGGCCATCAAAGTAGAAAAATGAAAGAGAACCAGCTATCTCAAATAAGAACGGAAAAAAATTGATTCTAATGAAGTCTCCAACCAATAAAATAAATGTTCTATTTTCGTGAATCTTTCTTCATTTTATGCTTTCTAAGGCTATCAAACTAGATTAATGAAGGGGAAATAGTTATCTCCAATTTAAGAGGCAATAAAACGCGATTCTTTTGAAGTTTCCAAACTTCGAAAAAAATTTTTTTTCTTTCCGAGATTCTTTCCGCATGATATGCTTTTCAAAGGCTATCAAAGAAGAAAAATGAAAGAGAACCAGTTATCTCAAATAAGAACAAAAAAAAAGTAATTCTAATGAAGTTTCCAACCACCGAAATAAATCTTATCTATTCGCAAATCTTTCTTCATTTTATGGTTTTCAAAGGCAATCAAACCAGAAAAATGAAGGAGAAATAGTTATCTCCATTTGAAACGCAAAAAAACGCCATTTTTGAAGTTTCCAAACTTCGAAAATAAATTTTTCTTTCGAGATTATTTCCGCATTATGTGCTTTTAAAGCTATAAAGTACAAAAATGAAAGATAACCAGTTATCTCAAATAAAAACGGAAAAAAAATGAATCTAATGAAGCTTACAACCATCGAAATAAATGTTTTCATTTCGCGAATCTTTCTTCATTTTATGGTTTTCTAAGGCTCTCAAACTAAAGTAATGAAGGAGAAATAGTTATCTCCATTTGAAACGCAACAAAAGGCGATTATTTTCAAGTTTCCAAACTTCGAAAAAATTCTTTTTTCTTTTATAGATTCTTACCCCATAATATGCTTTTCTTAGGCTATCAAACTAGTAAAATGAAGGAGAACCAGTTATATTAAATAAGAACGGGAAAAAAGTGATTCTAATGAAGATGTCAACCATCGAAATAAATCTTTTCTATTCGCAAATCTTTCTCCATTTTAAGGTTTTCTAAGACTATCAAACTAGAATAATTAAGGAGAAATATTTATCTCCATTTGAAACGCAACAAAACGGGATTCCTTTGAAGTTTCCAAACATCGAAACAAAAAATTTTTGTTTTCGATATTCTTTACCCAGAATATGCTTTTCTAAGGCTATCAAAGTAGAAAAATGAAAGAGAACCAGTTATCTCAAATAAGAACGGAAAAAAAGAGATTTAAATGAAGTTTCCAACCATGGAAATAAATGTTTTATTTTCGCGAATCTTTCTTCATTTTATGGTTTTCTAAGGCTATCAAACTAGAATAATGAAGGAGAAATAGTTATCTCCACTTGAAACCCAACAAAACGCGATTCCTTTGAAGTTTCCAACTTCGAAAAAAATTTTTTTTCTTTTCGAGATTCTTTCCCCATAATATGCTTTTCTTAGGCTATCAAACTAGTAAAATGAAGCAGAAGCAGTTATCTCAAATAAGAACGGGGAAAAAAGTGATTCTAATGAAGATGCCAACCATCGAAATAAATCTTTTCTATTTGCAAATCTTTCTCCATTTTAAGGTTTTCTAAGGCTATCAAACTAGAATAATGAAGGAGATATAGTTATTTCCATTTGAAACGCAACAAAGCGGGATTCCTTTGAAGTTTCCAAACATTGAAACAAATTTTTTATCTTTTCATATTCTTAGCGCAGGATATGCTTTTCTAACGGCAACAAAGTAGAAAAATGAAAGAGCACCGGTTATCTCAAATAAGAACGGGAAAACAGCGATTGTAATGAACTTTCCAACCATCGAAATAAACGTTGCTTTTCGCGATTTGTTTTACATTTTATGATTTTCTAAGGCTATTAAACTAGAATAATGAAGGGGAAATAGTTATCTCCATTTCAAACGGTACAAAACGCGATTCTTTTGAAGTTTCCAAATTTCGAAAAAAATTTTTTTTATTTTAGAGACTCTCTGCGAAGTATATGCTTTTCTAAGGCTAACAAAGTAGAAAAATGAAAGAGAACCAGTTATCTCAAATAAGAACGGAAAAAAATTGATTCTAATGAAGTCTCCAACCAATAAAATAAATGTTTTATTTTCGTGAATCTTTCTTCAATTTATGTTTTCTAAGGCTATCAAACTAGATTAATGAAGGAGAAATAGTTATCTCCATTTGAAACGCAAAAAAAAAAAAAAAACGCCATTTTTGAAGTTTCCAAACTTCGAAAATAAATTTTTCTTTCGAGATTCTTTCCGCATAATATGCTTTTAAAGCTATAAAGTATAAAAATGAAAGAGAACTAGTTATCTCAAGGAAAAACGGAAAAAAAAAATGATTCTAATAAAGTTTACAACCATCGAAATAAATGTTTTCTTTTCGCGAATCTTTCTTCATTTTATGGTTTTCTAAGGCTATCAAACTAGAATAATGAAGGAGAAATAGGTATCTCAATTTGAAATGCAACAAAACGCGATTCTTCAAAAGTTTGCATACTTCGAAAAACTTTTTTTTCTTTTCCAGATTCTTTCCGCAGAATATGCTTTTATAAGGCTATCAAAGTAGAAAAATGAAAGAGTACCAATTATCTCAAATAAGAACGGAAAAAAATGATTCTAATGATGTTTCCATCCATCGAAATAAATGTTTTCTGTTCGCGATTCTTTCTTCAATTTATGGTTTTCTAAGGCAATCAAACTAGAATAATGAAGGAGAAATAGTTATCTCCATTTGAAACGCAAACAAAAGGCCATTTCTTGAAGTTTCCAAACTTCGAAAATAAATTTTTTCTTTCGAGATTCTTTCCGCATAATATGCTTTTGTAAAGCTATCAAAGTAGAAAAATGAAAGAGAACCAGTTATCTCAAATATAAACGGAAAAAAAAAAAATGATTCTAATGAAGTTTACAACCATCGAAATAAATGTTTTCATTTCGCGAATCTTATTTCATTTTATGGTTTTCTAAGGCTATCAAACTAGAATAATGAAGGAGAAATAGTTATCTCCATTTCAAACGCAAATAAACGCGATTCCTTTGAAGTTTCCAAACTTCGAAAAATTTTTTTTTCTTTTCGAGATTCTTTACCCAGAATATGCTTTTCTAAGGCTATCAAAGTACAAAAATGAAAGAGAACCAGTTATCTCAAATAAGAATGGAAAAACAGCGATTATAATGAAGTTTCCAACCATCGAAATAAATGTTTTCTTTTCGCGTATATTTCTTCATTTTATGGTTTTCCAAGACTATCAAACTAGAATAATGAAGGAGAAATAGTTATCTCCATTTGAAACGCAACAAAACGGGATTCCTTTGAAGTTTCCAAACATTGAAAAAATTTTTTTTTCTTTTTGATATTCTTAGCGCAGGATATGCTTTTCTAAGGCTATCACAGTAGAAAAATGAAAGAGAACCAGTTGTCTCTTAAAAAAAAACGGAAAAAAGTGATTCTAATGAAGTTTCCAACCATCGAAATAAGTGTTTTCTTTTCGCGAATCTTTCTTCATTTTGTGGTTTTCTAAGGCAATGAAACTAGAATAATGAAGGAGAAATAGTTATCTCCGTTTCAAACGCAACACAACGCGATTCTTTTGAAGTTTCCAAACTTCGAAAAACTTTTTTTCTTTTCTAGATTCTTTCCCCATAATACGCTTTTCTAAGCTTATATAACCAGTAAAATGAAGGGGAACCAGTTATCTCAAATAAGAACGGAAAAACAGCGATTCTAATGAAGTTTCGAACCATGGAAATAAATGTTTTCTTTTCGCGAATCTTTCTTCATTTTATGGTTTTCTAAGGCTATAAAACTAGAATAATGAAGGAGAAATAGGTATCTCAATTTGAAATGCAACAAAACGCGATTCTTCAAAAGTTTGCATACTTCGAAAAATTTTTTTTTCTTCTCGAGATTCTTTGCGCAGAATATGCTTTTCTAGGGCCATCAAAGCAGAAAAATGAAAGAGAATCAGTTATCCTAAATAAGAACTCAAAAATATTGATTCTAATGAGGTTTCCAACCATCGAAATAAATGTTTTCTTTTCGCGAATCTATCTTAATTTAATGGTTTTCTAAGGCTATCAAACTAGAATAATGAAGGAGAAATAGTTATCTCAATTTGAAACGCAATTAAACGCGATTATTTTGAAGTTTCCAAACTTCGAATAAATTTTTTTTTTTTCGAGATTCTTTGCGCAGAATATGCTTTTCTAGGGCTATCAAAGTACAAAAGAAAAGAGAACCAGTTATCTCAAATAAGAACGGAAAAACAGCGATTCTAACAATTTTCCAACCTTCGAAATAAATGTTTTCTGTTCTCGATTCTTTCTTTATTTTATGGTTTTCTAAGGCTATCAATCTAGAATAATGAAGGAGAAATACTTATCTACATTTTAAACACAACAAAACTGGATTCCTTTGAAATATCCAAACTTCGAAAAAAATTTTTTTTCTTTTCGAGATTCTTTCCGCAGAATATGCTTTTCTAAGGCTATCAAAGTAGAAAAATGAAAGAGTACCAATTATCTCAAATAAGAACGGAAAAAAATGATTCTAATGATGTTTCCATCCATCGAAATAAATGTTTTCTGTTCGCGAATCTTTCTTCACTTTATGATTTTCTAAGGCTATCAAACTAGAATAATGAAGGAGAAATAGTTATCTCCATTTGAAGCGCAACAAAACGCGATTCTTTTGAAGTTTCCAAACTTCGAAATAAATTTTTTTCTTTTCGAGATTCTTTCCGCACAATATGCTTTTCTAAGGTTATCAAAGATGAAAAATGAAAGAAAACCGGTTATCTCAAATAAGAACGGAAAAACAGCGATTGTAATGAACTTTCCAACCATCGAAATAAACGTTGTCTTTTCGCGATTTGTTTTACATTTTATGATTTTCTAAGGCTATTAAACTAGAATAATGAAGGGGAAATAGTTATCTCCATTTGAAACGATACAAAACGCGATTCTTTTGAAGTTTCCAAATTTCGAAAATTTTTTTTTTTATTTTAGAGACTCTCTGCGAAGAATATGCTTTTCTAAGGCTAACAAAGTAGAAAAATGAAAGAGAACCAGTTATCTCAAATAAGAACGGAAAAAAATTGATTCTAATGAAGTCTCTAACCAATAAAATAAATGCTTTATTTTCGTGAATCTTTCTTCATTTTATGTTTTCTAAGGCTATCAAACTAGATTAATGAAGGAGAAATAGTTATCTCCATTTGAAACGCAAAAAAACTGGATTCCTTTGAAGTTTCCAAACTTCGAAAATTTTTTTTTTCTTTTCGAAGTTCTTTGCGCAGAATATGCTTTCCTAAGGCTATCAAAGTAGAAAAATGAAAGAGAACCAGTTATCTCAAATAAGAACGGAAAAAAATGATTCTAATGAAGTCTGCAACTATGGAAATAAATTCTTTATTTTCGCGAATCTTTCTTCATTTTATGGTTTTCTAAGGCTCTCAAACTAGAATAATGAAGGAGAAATAGTTATCTCCATTTGAAAGCAACAAAACGGGATTCCTATGAAGTTTCCAAACTTCGAAAAAATTTTTTTTCTTTTCCAGATTCTTTGCGCAGAATATGCTTTTCTAAGGCTATAAAAGTAGAAAAATGAAAGAGAACCGGTTATCTCAAATAAGAACGGGAAAAGGTGATTCTAATGAAGTTTCCAACCATCGAAATAAATGTTTTCTTTTAGCGAATTTTTCTTCATTTTATGGTTTTCTAAGACTATCAAACTAGAATAATGAAGGACAAATAGTTATCTCCATTTGAAACGCAACAAAACGCGATTCCTTTGAAGTTTCCAACTTCGAAAAAAAATTTATTTCTTGTCGAAATTCTTTCCGCATAATATGCTTTCATAAGGCTATCAAACTAGAAAAATGAAAGAAAACCAGTTATCTCAAATAAGAATGGAAAAACAGCGATTCTAATGAAGTTTCCAACCATCGAAATAAATGTTTTCTTTTCGCGAATCTTTCTTCAATTTATGGTTTTCTAAGGTTATCAAACTAGAATAATGAAGGAGAAATAGTTATCTCCATTTGAAACGCAACAAAACGCGATTCCTAAAGTTTCCAACTTCGAAAAAAAATTTATTTCTTGTCGAAATTCTTTCCGCATAATATGCTTTCATAAGGCTATCAAACTAGAAAAATGAAAGAAAACCAGTTATCTCAAATAAGAATGGAAAAACAGCGATTCTAATGAAGTTTCCAACCATCGAAATAAATGTTTTCTTTTCGCGTATATTTCTTTATTTTATGGTTTTCCAAGGCTATCAAACTAGAATAATGAAAGAGAAATAGTTATCTCCATTTGAAACGCAACAAAACGGGATTCCTTTGAAGTTTCCAAACATTGAAAAAAAATTTTTATCTTTTCATATTCTTAGCGCAGGATATGCTTTTCTAACGGCAACAAAGTAGAAAAATAAAAGAGAACCAGTTATCTCAAATAAGAACGAAAAAAAAGTGATTCTAATGAAGTTTCCAACCATCGAAATAAATGTTTTCTTTTCGCGAATCTTTCTTTATTTTATGGTTTTCTAAGGCTATCAAACTAGAATAATGAAGGAGAAATAGTTATCTCCATTTGAAACGCAACAAGACGCCATTCTTTAGTAGGTTCCATACTTCGAAAAAATTTTTTTTTTCTTTTCGAGATTCTTTCCGCACAATATACTTTTCTAAGGCTATCAAAGAAGAAAATTGAAAGATATCCAGTTATCTCAAATAAGAACGGAAAAAAGTGATTGTAATGAAGTTTCCATCCACCGAAATAAATCTTATTTATTCGCGATTCTTTCTTCAATTTATGGTTTTCTAAGGCAATCAAACTAGAATAATGAAGGAGAAATAGTTATCTCCATTTCAAACAAAAAAAACGCGATTCCTTTAAAGTTTCCAAACTTCGAAAAATTTTTCTTTCTTTTTGAGATTCTTTGCCCAGAATATGCTTTTCTAAGGCTATCAAAGTACAAAAATGAAAGAGAACCAGTTATCTCAAATAAGAATGGACAAACAGCGATTATAATGAAGTTTCCAACCATCGAAATAAATGTTTTCTTTTCGCGTATATTTCTTCATTTGATGGTTTTCCAACACTATCAAACTAGAATAATGAAGGAGAAATAGTTATCTCCATTTGAAACGCAACAAAACGGGATTCCTTTGAAGTTTCCAAACATTGAAAAAAAATTTTTTTCTTTTTGATATTCTTAGCGCAGGATATGCTTTTCTAAGGCTATCACAGTAGAAAAATGAAAGAGAACCAGTTGTCTCTTAAAAAAAAACGGAGAAAAGTGATTCTAATGAAGTTTCAACCATCGAAATAAATGTTTTCTTTTCGCGTATCTTTCTTCATTTTATGGTTTTCTAAGGCAATGAAACTAGAATAATGAAGGAGAAATAGTTATATCCGTTTGAAACGCAACAAAACGCGATTCTTTTGAAGTTTCCAAACTTCGAAAAAAAATTTTTTCTTTTCGAGATTCTTTCCGCATAATATGCTTTTCTAAGGTTATCAAAGATGAAAAATGAAAGAGAACCGGTTATCTCAAATAAGAACGGAAAAACAGCGATTGTAATGAACTTTCAAACCATCGAAATAAACATTGTCTTTTCGCGAATCTTTCTTCATTTTATGCTTTTTTAAGGCTATTAAACTTGAATAATGAAGAGGAAATAGTTATCTCCATTTGAAACGCAACAAAACGCGATTCTTTTTAAGTTTCCAAACTTCGAAAATTTTTTTTTTTTATTTTAGAGACTCTCTGCGAAGAATATGCTTTTCTAAGGCTAACAAAGTAGAAAAATGAAAGAGAACCAGTTATCTGATATAAGAACTCAAAAATATTGATTCTAATGAGGTTACCAACCATCGAAATAAATGTTTTCTTTTCGCGAATCTTTCTTCATTTTATGCTTTTTAAGGCTATCAAACTAGAATAATGAAGGGCTAATAGTTATCTCCATTTGAAACGCAACAATACGCGATTCCTTTGAAGTTTCCAAACTTCGAAAAATATCTTTTTTCTTTTCGAGATTCTTTGCGCAGAATATGCTTTTCTAGGGCTATCAAAGTACAAAAGTGAAAGAGAACCAGTTATCTCAAATAAGAACGGAAAAACAGCGATCCTAACAAGTTTCCAACCTTCGAAATAAATGTTTTCTGTTGGCGATTCTTTCTTTATTGTATGGTTTTCTAAGGCTATCAAACTAGAATAATGAAGGAGAAATACTTATCTACATTTTAAACACAACAAAACTGGATTCCTTTGAAATATCCAAACTTCGAAAAAAATTTTTTTTCTTTTCGAGATTCTTTCCGCAGAATATGCTTTTCTAAGGCTATCAAAGTAGAAAAATGAAAGAGTACCAATTATCTCAAATAAGAACGGAAAAAAATGATTCTAATGATGTTTCCATCCATCGAAATAAATGCTTTCTGTTCGCGAATCTTTCTTCACTTTATGATTTTCTAAGGCTATCAAACTAGAATAATGAAGGAGAAATATTTATCTCCATTTGAAACGCAACAAAACGCGATTCTTTTGAAGTTTCCAAACTTCGAAATAAAATTTTTTCTTTTCGAGATTCTTTCCGCACAATATGCTTTTCTAAGGTTATCAAAGATGAAAAATGAAAGAGAACCGGTTATCTCAAATAAGAACGGAAAAAACAGCGATTGTAATGAACTTTCCAACCATCGAAATAAACGTTGTCTTTTCGCGATTTGTTTTACATTTTGATTTTCTAAGGCTATTAAACTAGAATAATAAAGGGGAAATAGTTATCTCCATTTGAAACGATACAAAACGCGATTCTTTTGAAGTTTCCAAATTTCGAAAATTTTTTTTTTTATTTTAGAGACTCTCTGCGAAGAATATGCTTTTCTAAGGCTAACAAAGTAGAAAAATGAAAGAGAACCAGTTATCTCAAATAAGAACGGAAAAAAATTGATTCTAATGAAGTCTCCAACCAATAAAATAAATGTTTTATTTTCGTGAATCTTTCTTCATTTTATGTTTTCTAAGGCTATCAAACTAGATTCATGAAGGAGAAATAGTTATCTCCATTTGAAACGCAAAAAAAAACGCCATTTTTGAAGTTTCCAAACTTCGAAAATAAATTTTTCTTTCGAGATTCTTTCCGCATAATATGCTTTTAAAGCTATAAAGTACAAAAATGAAAGAGAACTAGTTATCTCAAGGAAAAACGGAAAAAAAAGTGATTCTAATGAAGTTTACAACCATCGAAATAAATGTTTTCATTTCGCGAATCTTTCTTCATTTTATGGTTTTCTAAGGCTATCAAACTAGAATAATGAAGGAGAAATAGTTATCTCCATTTGAAACGCAACAAAACGCGATTCCTTTGAAGTTTCCAACTTCGAAAAAAATTTTTTTCTTGTCGAAATTCTTTCCGCATAATATGCTTTCCTAAGGCTATCAAACTAGAAAAATGAAAGAAAACCAGTTATCTCAAATAATAATGGAAAAACAGCGATTCTAATGAAGTTTCCAACCATCGAAATAAATGTTTTCTTTTCGCGAATCTTTCTTTATTTTATGGTTTTTTAAGGCTATCAAAGTAGAATAATGAAGGAGAAATAGTTATCTCCGTTTGAAACGCAACAAGACGCCATTCTTTAGTAGGTTCCATACTTCGAAAAAATTTTTTTTTTCTTTTCGAGATTCTTTCCGCATAATATACTTTTCTAAGGCTATCAAAGAAGAAAATTGAAAGAGATCCAGTTATCTCAAATAAGAACGGAAAAAAAGTGATTGTAATGAAGTTTCCATCCACCGAAATAAATGTTGTTTATTCGCGATTCTTTCTTCAATTTATGGTTTTCTAAGGCAATCAAACTAGAATAATGAAGGAGAAATAGTTATCTCCTTTTGAAACGCAAACAAAAGGCCATTTTTTGAAGTTTCCAAACTTCGAAAATAAATTTTTTCTTTCGAGATTCTTTCCGCATAATATGCTTTTGTAAAGCTATCAAAGTAGAAAAATGAAAGAGAACCAGTTATCTCAAATATAAACGGAAAAAAAAAATGATTCTAATGAAGTTTACAACCATCGAAATAAATGTTTTCATTTCGCGAATCTTTCTTCATTTTATGGTTTTCTAAGGCTATCAAACTAGAATAATGAAGGAGAAATAGTTATCTCCATTTCAAACGCAAAAAAACGCGATTCCTTTGAAGTTTCCAAACTTCGAAAAATTTTTTTTTCTTTTTGAGATTCTTTGCGCAGAATATGCTTTTCTAAGGCTATCAAACTAGTAAAATGAAGGGGAACCAGTTATCTCAAATAAGAACGGAAAAACAGCGATTCTAATGAAGTTTCGAACCATGGAAATAAATGTTTTCTTTTCGCGAATCTTTCTTCATTTTATGGTTTTCTAAGGCTATCAAACTAGAATAATGAAGGAGAAATAAGTATCTCAATTTGAAACCCAACAAAACGCGATTCCTTTGAAGTTTCCAAACTTCGAAAAATAATTTTTTTCTTTTCAAATTCTTTGCGCAGAATATGCTTTTCTAGGGCTATCAAAGTACAATAGGGAAAGAGAACCAGTTATCTCAAATAAGAACGGAAAAACAGCGATTCTAACAAGTTTCCAACCTTCGAAATAAATGTTTTCTGTTCGCGATTATTTGTTTATTTTATGTTTTTCTAAGGCTATCAAACTAGAATAATGAAGGAGAAATACTTATCTACATTTTAAACACAACAAAACGGGATTCCTTTGAAATATCCAAACTTCGAAAAAAGTTTTTTTTCTTTTCGGGATTCTTTCCGCAGAATATGCTTTTCTAAGGCTATCAAAGTAGAAAAATGAAGGAGTACCAATTTTCTCAAATAAGAACGGAAAAAAATGATTCTAATGATGATTCCATCCATTGAAATAAATGTTTTCTGTTAGCGAATCTTTCTTCATTTAATGATTTTCTAAGGCTATCAAACTAGAATAATGAAGGAGAAATATTTATCTCCATTTGAAACGCAACAAAACGCGATTATTTTGAAGTTTCCAAACTTCGAATAAATTTTTTTTTTCTTTTCGAGATTCTTTACGCATAATATACCTTTCTAAGGCTATCAAGGAAGAAAAATGAAAGAGAACCAGTTATCTCAAATAAGAACGGAAAAACAGCGATTCTAACAAGTTTCCAACCTTCGAAATAAATGTTTTCTGTTCCCGATTCTTTCTTTATTTTATGGTTTTCTAAGGCTATCAAACTAGAATAATGAAGGAGAAATACTTATCTACATTTTAAACACAACAAAACGGGATTCCTTTGAAATATCCAAACTTCGAAAAAAATTTTTTTTCTTTTCGAGATTCTTTGCGCAGAATATGATTTTCTAAGGCTATCAAAGTAGAAAAATGAAAGAGTACCAATTATCTCAAATAAAAACGGAAAAAAAATGATTCTAATAATGTTTCCATCCATCGAAATAAATGTTTTCTGTTCGCGAATCTTTCTTCATTTTATGATTTTCTAAGGCTATCAAACTAGAATAATGAAGGAGAAATAGTTATCTCCATTTGAAGCGCAACAAAACGCGATTCTTTTGAAGTTTCCAAACTTCGAAAATTTTTTTTTTTTATTTTAGAGACTCTCTGCGAAGAATATGCTTTTCTAAGGCTAACAAAGTAGAAAAATGAAAGAGAACTAGTTATCTGATATAAGAACGGGAAAAAAGGGATTCTAATGAAGTTTCCAACCATCGAAATTAATTTTTTCTTTTCGCGAATCTTTCTTCAATTTACGGTTTTCTAAGGCTATCAAACTAGAATAATGAAGGAGAAATAGGTATCTCAATTTGAAATGCAACAAAGCGCGATTCTTCAGAAGTTTGCAAACTTCGAAAAAAATTTTTTTCTTCTCGAGATTCTTTGCACAGAATATGCTTGTCTAAGGCCATCAAAGTAGAAAAATGAAAGAGAACCAGCTATCTCAAATAAGAACGGAAAAAAATTGATTCTAATGAAGTCTCCAACCAATAAAATAAATGTTCTATTTTCGTGAATCTTTCTTCATTTTATGCTTTCTAAGGCTATCAAACTAGATTAATGAAGGGGAAATAGTTATCTCCAATTTAAGAGGCAATAAAACGCGATTCTTTTGAAGTTTCCAAACTTCGAAAAAAATTTTTTTTCTTTCCGAGATTCTTTCCGCATGATATGCTTTTCAAAGGCTATCAAAGAAGAAAAATGAAAGAGAACCAGTTATCTCAAATAAGAACAAAAAAAAAGTAATTCTAATGAAGTTTCCAACCACCGAAATAAATCTTATCTATTCGCAAATCTTTCTTCATTTTATGGTTTTCAAAGGCAATCAAACCAGAAAAATGAAGGAGAAATAGTTATCTCCATTTGAAACGCAAAAAAACGCCATTTTTGAAGTTTCCAAACTTCGAAAATAAATTTTTCTTTCGAGATTATTTCCGCATTATGTGCTTTTAAAGCTATAAAGTACAAAAATGAAAGATAACCAGTTATCTCAAATAAAAACGGAAAAAAAAAATGAATCTAATGAAGCTTACAACCATCGAAATAAATGTTTTCATTTCGCGAATCTTTCTTCATTTTATGGTTTTCTAAGGCTCTCAAACTAAAGTAATGAAGGAGAAATAGTTATCTCCATTTGAAACGCAACAAAAGGCGATTATTTTCAAGTTTCCAAACTTCGAAAAAATTCTTTTTTCTTTTATAGATTCTTACCCCATAATATGCTTTTCTTAGGCTATCAAACTAGTAAAATGAAGGAGAACCAGTTATATTAAATAAGAACGGGAAAAAAGTGATTCTAATGAAGATGTCAACCATCGAAATAAATCTTTTCTATTCGCAAATCTTTCTCCATTTTAAGGTTTTCTAAGACTATCAAACTAGAATAATTAAGGAGAAATATTTATCTCCATTTGAAACGCAACAAAACGGGATTCCTTTGAAGTTTCCAAACATCGAAACAAAAAATTTTTGTTTTCGATATTCTTTACCCAGAATATGCTTTTCTAAGGCTATCAAAGTAGAAAAATGAAAGAGAACCAGTTATCTCAAATAAGAACGGAAAAAAAGAGATTTAAATGAAGTTTCCAACCATGGAAATAAATGTTTTATTTTCGCGAATCTTTCTTCATTTTATGGTTTTCTAAGGCTATCAAACTAGAATAATGAAGGAGAAATAGTTATCTCCACTTGAAACCCAACAAAACGCGATTCCTTTGAAGTTTCCAACTTCGAAAAAAATTTTTTTTCTTTTCGAGATTCTTTCCCCATAATATGCTTTTCTTAGGCTATCAAACTAGTAAAATGAAGCAGAAGCAGTTATCTCAAATAAGAACGGGGAAAAAAGTGATTCTAATGAAGATGCCAACCATCGAAATAAATCTTTTCTATTTGCAAATCTTTCTCCATTTTAAGGTTTTCTAAGGCTATCAAACTAGAATAATGAAGAAGATATAGTTATTTCCATTTGAAACGCAACAAAGCGGGATTCCTTTGAAGTTTCCAAACATTGAAACAAATTTTTTATCTTTTCATATTCTTAGCGCAGGATATGCTTTTCTAACGGCAACAAAGTAGAAAAATGAAAGAGCACCGGTTATCTCAAATAAGAACGGGAAAACAGCGATTGTAATGAACTTTCCAACCATCGAAATAAACGTTGCTTTTCGCGATTTGTTTTACATTTTATGATTTTCTAAGGCTATTAAACTAGAATAATGAAGGGGAAATAGTTATCTCCATTTCAAACGGTACAAAACGCGATTCTTTTGAAGTTTCCAAATTTCGAAAAAAATTTTTTTTATTTTAGAGACTCTCTGCGAAGTATATGCTTTTCTAAGGCTAACAAAGTAGAAAAATGAAAGAGAACCAGTTATCTCAAATAAGAACGGAAAAAAATTGATTCTAATGAAGTCTCCAACCAATAAAATAAATGTTTTATTTTCGTGAATCTTTCTTCAATTTATGTTTTCTAAGGCTATCAAACTAGATTAATGAAGGAGAAATAGTTATCTCCATTTGAAACGCAAAAAAAAAAAAAAACGCCATTTTTGAAGTTTCCAAACTTCGAAAATAAATTTTTCTTTCGAGATTCTTTCCGCATAATATGCTTTTAAAGCTATAAAGTATAAAAATGAAAGAGAACTAGTTATCTCAAGGAAAAACGGAAAAAAAAAAATGATTCTAATAAAGTTTACAACCATCGAAATAAATGTTTTCTTTTCGCGAATCTTTCTTCATTTTATGGTTTTCTAAGGCTATCAAACTAGAATAATGAAGGAGAAATAGGTATCTCAATTTGAAATGCAACAAAACGCGATTCTTCAAAAGTTTGCATACTTCGAAAAACTTTTTTTTCTTTTCCAGATTCTTTCCGCAGAATATGCTTTTATAAGGCTATCAAAGTAGAAAAATGAAAGAGTACCAATTATCTCAAATAAGAACGGAAAAAAATGATTCTAATGATGTTTCCATCCATCGAAATAAATGTTTTCTGTTCGCGATTCTTTCTTCAATTTATGGTTTTCTAAGGCAATCAAACTAGAATAATGAAGGAGAAATAGTTATCTCCATTTGAAACGCAAACAAAAGGCCATTTTTTGAAGTTTCCAAACTTCGAAAATAAATTTTTTCTTTCGAGATTCTTTCCGCATAATATGCTTTTGTAAAGCTATCAAAGTAGAAAAATGAAAGAGAACCAGTTATCTCAAATATAAACGGAAAAAAAAAAAAATGATTCTAATGAAGTTTACAACCATCGAAATAAATGTTTTCATTTCGCGAATCTTATTTCATTTTATGGTTTTCTAAGGCTATCAAACTAGAATAATGAAGGAGAAATAGTTATCTCCATTTCAAACGCAAATAAACGCGATTCCTTTGAAGTTTCCAAACTTCGAAAAATTTTTTTTTCTTTTCGAGATTCTTTACCCAGAATATGCTTTTCTAAGGCTATCAAAGTACAAAAATGAAAGAGAACCAGTTATCTCAAATAAGAATGGAAAAACAGCGATTATAATGAAGTTTCCAACCATCGAAATAAATGTTTTCTTTTCGCGTATATTTCTTCATTTTATGGTTTTCCAAGACTATCAAACTAGAATAATGAAGGAGAAATAGTTATCTCCATTTGAAACGCAACAAAACGGGATTCCTTTGAAGTTTCCAAACATTGAAAAAATTTTTTTTTCTTTTTGATATTCTTAGCGCAGGATATGCTTTTCTAAGGCTATCACAGTAGAAAAATGAAAGAGAACCAGTTGTCTCTTAAAAAAAAACGGAAAAAAGTGATTCTAATGAAGTTTCCAACCATCGAAATAAGTGTTTTCTTTTCGCGAATCTTTCTTCATTTTGTGGTTTTCTAAGGCAATGAAACTAGAATAATGAAGGAGAAATAGTTATCTCCGTTTCAAACGCAACACAACGCGATTCTTTTGAAGTTTCCAAACTTCGAAAAACTTTTTTTCTTTTCTAGATTCTTTCCCCATAATACGCTTTTCTAAGCTTATATAACCAGTAAAATGAAGGGGAACCAGTTATCTCAAATAAGAACGGAAAAACAGCGATTCTAATGAAGTTTCGAACCATGGAAATAAATGTTTTCTTTTCGCGAATCTTTCTTCATTTTATGGTTTTCTAAGGCTATAAAACTAGAATAATGAAGGAGAAATAGGTATCTCAATTTGAAATGCAACAAAACGCGATTCTTCAAAAGTTTGCATACTTCGAAAAATTTTTTTTTCTTCTCGAGATTCTTTGCGCAGAATATGCTTTTCTAGGGCCATCAAAGCAGAAAAATGAAAGAGAATCAGTTATCCTAAATAAGAACTCAAAAATATTGATTCTAATGAGGTTTCCAACCATCGAAATAAATGTTTTCTTTTCGCGAATCTATCTTAATTTAATGGTTTTCTAAGGCTATCAAACTAGAATAATGAAGGAGAAATAGTTATCTCAATTTGAAACGCAATTAAACGCGATTATTTTGAAGTTTCCAAACTTCGAATAAATTTTTTTTTTTTCGAGATTCTTTGCGCAGAATATGCTTTTCTAGGGCTATCAAAGTACAAAAGAAAAGAGAACCAGTTATCTCAAATAAGAACGGAAAAACAGCGATTCTAACAATTTTCCAACCTTCGAAATAAATGTTTTCTGTTCTCGATTCTTTCTTTATTTTATGGTTTTCTAAGGCTATCAATCTAGAATAATGAAGGAGAAATACTTATCTACATTTTAAACACAACAAAACTGGATTCCTTTGAAATATCCAAACTTCGAAAAAATTTTTTTTTCTTTTCGAGATTCTTTCCGCAGAATATGCTTTTCTAAGGCTATCAAAGTAGAAAAATGAAAGAGTACCAATTATCTCAAATAAGAACGGAAAAAAATGATTCTAATGATGTTTCCATCCATCGAAATAAATGTTTTCTGTTCGCGAATCTTTCTTCACTTTATGATTTTCTAAGGCTATCAAACTAGAATAATGAAGGAGAAATAGTTATCTCCATTTGAAGCGCAACAAAACGCGATTCTTTTGAAGTTTCCAAACTTCGAAATAAATTTTTTTCTTTTCGAGATTCTTTCCGCACAATATGCTTTTCTAAGGTTATCAAAGATGAAAAATGAAAGAGAACCGGTTATCTCAAATAAGAACGGAAAAACAGCGATTGTAATGAACTTTCCAACCATCGAAATAAACGTTGTCTTTTCGCGATTTGTTTTGCATTTTATGATTTTCTAAGGCTATTAAACTAGAATAATGAAGGGGAAATAGTTATCTCCATTTGAAACGATACAAAACGCGATTCTTTTGAAGTTTCCAAATTTCGAAAAATTTTTTTTTTATTTTAGAGACTCTCTGCGAAGAATATGCTTTTCTAAGGCTAACAAAGTAGAAAAATGAAAGAGAACCAGTTATCTCAAATAAGAACGGAAAAAAATTGATTCTAATGAAGTCTCTAACCAATAAAATAAATGTTTTATTTTCGTGAATCTTTCTTCATTTTATGTTTTCTAAGGCTATCAAACTAGATTAATGAAGGAGAAATAGTTATCTCCATTTGAAACGCAAAAAAAAAACGCCATTTTTGAAGTTTCCAAACTTCGAAAATAAATTTTTCTTTCGAGATTCTTTCCGCATAATATGCTTTTAAAGCTATAAAGTACAAAAATGAAAGAGAACTAGTTATCTCAAGGAAAAACGGAAAAAAAAAAATGATACTAATAAAGTTTACAACCATCGAAATAAATGTTTTCATTTCGCGAATCTTTCTTCATTTTATGGTTTTGTAAGGCTATCAAACTAGAATAATGAAGAAGAAATAGTTATCTCCATTTTAAACGCAACAAAACGCGATTCCTTTGAAGTTTCCAACTTCGAAAAAAATTTTTTTCTTGTCGAAATTCTTTCCGCATAATATGCTTTCCTAAGGCTATCAAACTAGAAAAATGATAGAAAACCAGTTATCTCAAATAATAATGGAAAAACAGCGATTCTAATGAAGTTTCCAACCATCGAAATAAATGTTTTCTTTTCGCGAATCTTTCTTTATTTTATCGTTTTCTAAGGCTATCAAACTAGAATAATGAAGGAGAAATAGTTATCTCCATTTGAAACGCAACAAGACGCCATTCTTTAGTAGGTTCCATACTTCGAAAAAATTTTTTTTTTCTTTTCGAGATTCTTTCCGCATAATATACTTTTCTAAGGCTATCAAAGAAGAAAATTGAAAGAGATCCAGTTATCTCAAATAAGAACGGAAAAAAAGTGATTGTAATGAAGTTTCCATCCACCGAAATAAATCTTATTTATTCGCGATTCTTTCTTCAATTTATGGTTTTCTAAGGCAATCAAACTAGAATAATGAAGGAGAAATAGTTATCTCCATTTGAAACGCAAACAAAAGGCCATTTTTTGAAGTTTCCAAACTTCGAAAATAAATTATTTCTTTCGAGAGTCTTTCCGCATAATATGCTTTTGTAAAGCTATCAAAGTAGAAAAATGAAAGAGAACCAGTTATCTCAAATATAAACGGAAAAAAAAAAAAAAATGATTCTAATGAAGTTTACAACCATCGAAAAAAATGTTTTCTTTTCGCGTATATTTCTTCATTTTATGGTTTTCCAAGGCTATCAAACTAGAATAATGAAGGAGAAATAGTTATCTCCATTTGAAATGCAACAAAACGGGATTCCTTTGAAATTTCCAAACATTGAAAAAAAATTTTTTCTTTTTGATATTCTTAGCGCAGGATATGCTTTTCTAAGGCTATCACAGTAGAAAAATGAAAGAGAACCAGTTGTCTCTTAAAAAAAAAAAACGGAAAAAAGTGATTCTAATGAAGTTTCCAACCATCGAAATAAGTGTTTTCTTTTCGCGAATCTTTCTTCATTTTGTGGTTTTCTAAGGCAATGAAACTAGAATAATGAAGGAGAAATAGTTATCTCCGTTTCAAACGCAACACAACGCGATTCTTTTGAAGTTTCCAAACTTCGAAAAACTTTTTTTCTTTTCTAGATTCTTTCCCCATAATACGCTTTTCTAAGCCTATATAACCTGTAAAATGAAGGGGAACCAGTTATCTCAAATAAGAACGGAAAAACAGCGATTCTAATGAAGTTTCGAACCATGGAAATAAATGTTTTCTTTTCGCGAATCTTTCTTCATTTTATGGTTTTCTAAGGCTATAAAACTAGAATAATGAAGGAGAAATAGGTATCTCAATTTGAAATGCAACAAAACGCGATTCTTCAAAAGTTTGCATACTTCGAAAAATTTTTTTTTCTACTCGAGATTCTTTGCGCAGAATATGCTTTTCTAGGGCCATCAAAGTAGAAAAATGAAAGAGACTCAGTTATCTCAAATAAGAAGTCAAAAATATTGATTCTAATGAGGTTTCCAACCATCGAAATAAATGTTTTCTTTTCGCGAATCTTTCTTCATTTTATGGTTTTCTAAGGCTATAAAACTAGAATAATGAAGGAGAAATAGGTATCTCAATTTGAAATGCAACAAAACGCGATTCTTCAAAAGTTTCCAAACTTCGAATAAATTTTTTTTTCTTTTCGAGATTCTTTACGCATAATATACCTTTCTAAGGCTATCAAAGAAGAAAAATGAAAGAGAACCAGTTATCTCAAATAAGAACGGAAAAACAGCGATTCTAACAAGTTTCCAACCTTCGAAATAAATGTTTTCTGTTCCCGATTCTTTCTTCATTTTATGGTTTTCTAAGGCTATCAAACTAGAATAATGAAGGAGAAATACTTATCTACATTTTAAACACAACAAAACGGGATTCCTTTGAAATATCCAAACTTCGAAAAAATTTTTTTTCTTTTCGAGATTCTCTGCGAAGAATATGCTTTTCTAAGGCTAACAAAGTAGAAAAATGAAAGAGAACTAGTTATCTGATATAAGAACGGGAAAAAAGGGATTCTAATGAAGTTTCCAACCATCGAAATTAATTTTTTCTTTTCGCGAATCTTTCTTCAATTTATGGTTTTCTAAAGCTATCAAAATAGAATAATGAAGGAGAAATAGGTATCTCAATTTGAAATGCAAAAAAACGCGATTCTTCAGAAGTTTGCAAACTTCGAAAAAAAATTTTTTCTTCTCGAAATTCTTTGCACAGAATATGCTTGTCTAAGGCCATCAAAGTAGAAAAATGAAAGAGAACCAGCTATCTCAAATAAGAACGGAAAAAAATTGATTCTAATGAAGTCTCCAACCAATAAAATAAATGTTTTATTTTCGTGAATCTTTCTTCATTTTATGGTTATCAAAGGTAATCAAACCAGAAAAATGAAGGAGAAATAGTTATCTCCATTTGAAACGCAAAAAAACGCCATTTTTGATGTTTCCAAACTTCGAAAATAAATTTTTCTTTCGAGATTCTTTCCGCATTATATGCTTTTAAAGCTATAAAGTACAAAAATGAAAGATAACCAGTTATCTGAAATAAAAACGGAAAAAAAAAATGATTCTAATGAAGTTTACAACCATCGAAATAAATGTTTTCATTTCGCGAATCTTTCTTCATTTTATGGTTTTCTAAGGCTCTCAAACTAAAGTAATGAAGGAGAAATAGTTATCTCCATTTGAAACGCAACAAAAGGCGATTATTTTGAAGTTTCCAAACTTCGAAAAAATTCTTTTTTCTTTTATAGATTCTTTCCCCATAATATGCTTTTCTTAGGCTATCAAACTAGTAAAATGAAGGAGAACCAGTTATATCAAATAAGAACGGGAAAAAAGTGATTCTAATGAAGATGCCAACCATCGAAATAAATCTTTTCTATTCGCAAATCTTTCTCCATTTTAAGGTTTTCTAAGGCTATCAAACTAGAATAATGAAGGAGAAATATTTATCTCCATTTGAAACGCAACAAAACGGGATTCCTTTGAAGTTTCCAAACATCGAAACAAAAATTTTTTGTTTTCGATATTCTTTACCCAGAATATGCTTTTCTAAGGCTATCAAAGTAGAAAAATGAAAGAGAACCAGTTATCTCAAATAAGAACGGAAAAAAAGAAATTTAAATGAAGTTTCCAACCATGGAAATAAATGTTTTATTTTCGCGAATCTTTCTTCATTTTATGGTTTTCTAAGGCTATCAAACTAGAATAATGAAGGAGAAATAGTTATCTCCATTTGAAACCCAACAAAACGCGATTCCTTTGAAGTTTCCAACTTCGAAAAAAATTTTTTTTCTTGTCGAAATTCTTTCCGCATAATATGCTTTCCTAAGGCTATCAAACTAGAAAAATGAAAGAAAATACAGTTATCTTAAATAAGAATGGAAAAACAGCGATTCTAATGAAGATGCCAACCATCGAAATAAATCTTTTCTATTTGCAAATCTTTCTTCATTTTATGGTTTTCTAAGGTTATCAAACTAGAATAATGAAGGAGAAATAGTTATCTCCATTTGAAACGAAACAAGACGCGATTCTTTTGTAGTTTCCAAACTTCGAAATAATTTTTTTTTTCTTTTCGAGATTCTTTTCCCATAATATGCTTTTCTTAGGCTATCAAACTAGTAAAATGAAGCAGAAGCAGTTATCTCAAATAAGAACGGGGAAAAAAAAAAAAAAAAACGATTCTAATGAAGTTTACAACCATCGAAATAAATGTTTTCATTCGCGAATCTTTCTTCATTTTATGGTTTTCTAAGGCTATCAAACTAAAGTAATGAAGGAGAAATAGTTATCTCCATTTGAAACGCAACAAAAGGCGATTATTTTGAAGTTTCCAAACTTCGAAAAAATTCTTTTTTCTTTTATAGATTCTTTCCCCATAATATGCTTTTCTTAGGCTATCAAACTAGTAAAATGAAGGAGTACCGGTTATCTCAAATAAGAACGGGAAAAAAGTGATTCTAATGAAGATGCCAACCATCGAAATAAATCTTTTCTATTTGCAAATCTTTCTCCAATTTAAGGTTTTCTAAGGCTATCAAACTAGAATAATGAAGGAGAAATAGTTATTTCCATTTGAAACGCAACAAAACGGGATTCCTTTGAAGTTTCCAAACATTGAAACAAATTTTTTATCTTTTCATATTCTTAGCGCAGGATATGCTTTTCTAACGGCAACAAAGTAGAAAAATAAAAGAGAACCAGTTATCTCAAATAAGAACGAAAAAAAAGTGATTCTAATGAAGTTTCCAACCATCGAAATAAGTGTTTTCTTTTCGCGAATCTTTCTTCATTTTATGGTTTTCTAAAGCAATGAAACTAGATTAATGAAGGAGAAATAGTTATCTCCGTTTGAAACGCAACAAAACGCGATTCTTTTGAAGTTTCCAAACTGCGAAAAACTTTTTTTTCTTTTATAGATTCTTTCCCCATAATACGCTTTTCTAAGCCTATCAAACTAGTAAAATGAAGGGGAACCAGTTATCTCAAATAAGAACGGAAAAACAGCGATTCTAATGAAGTTTCGAACCATGGAAATAAATGTTTTCTTTCCGGGAACTTTCTTCATTTTATGGTTTTCTCAGGCTATCAAACTAGAATAATGAAGGAGAAATAGGTATCTCAATTTGAAATGCAACAAAACGCGATTCTTCAGACGTTTGCATACTTCGAAAAAAATTTTTTTCTTCTCGAGATTCTTTGCGCAGAATATGCTTTTCTAGGGCCATCAAAGTAGAAAAATGAAAGAGAATCAGTTATCTCAAATAGGAACTCAAAAATATTGATTCTAATGAGGTTTCCAACCATCGAAATAAATCATTTTTTTCGCGAATCTTTCTTCATTTTATGGTTTTTTAAGGCTATCAAACTAGAATAATGAAGGAGAAACCGTTATCTCCATTTGAAACGCAACAAAACGCGATTCTTCTGAAGTTTCCAAAGTTCGAAAGAAATTTTTTTTATTTCGAGATTCTTTCCGCATATTATCCTTTTGTAAAGCTATCAAAGAAGAAAAACGAAAGAGAACCGGTTATCTTAAATAAGAACGGAAAAATAGCGATTCTAATAAACTTTCCAACCATCGAAATAAATGTTTTCTTTTCGCGAATCTTTCTTCATTTTATTGTTTTCTAAGGCAATCAAACTAGAAAAATCAAGGAGAAATAGTTATCTCCATTTGAAACGCTTAAAAACGCCATTCTTTTGAAATTTCCAACCTTCGAAAATAAATTTTTTCTTTCGAGATTTTTTCCCCATAATATGCTTCTCTAAGGCTATCAAACTAGAAAAATGAAAAAGAACCAGTTATATCAAATAAGAACGGAAAAACAGCGATTCAAATGAAGTTTCCAACCATGGAAATAAAGGCTTTCATTTCGCGAATATTTCTTCATTTTATAGTTTTCTAAGGCTATCAAACTAGAATAATGAAGGAGAAATAGTTATCTCCTTTTGAAACGAGACAAACGCGATTCTTTTGAAGTTTGCTAACTTCGAAAATAATTTTTTTTTCTTTTGATATTCTTTGCGCAGAATATGCTTTTCTAAGGCCTTCAAAGTAGAAAAATGAAAGAGAACCAGTTATGTCAAATAAGAACGGAAAATTAGCGATTCTAATGAAGTTTCCAACCTTCGAAATAAACGTTTTATTTTCGCGAATCTTTCTTCATTTTATGGTTTTCTAAGGCTATCAAACTAGAATAATGAAGGAGAAATTGTAATCTCCATTTGAAACGCAACAAAACGCGATTCCTTTCAAGTTTCCAAACTTCGAAAAAAATTTTTTTCTTTTCGAGATTCTTTGCGCAGTATATGCTTTTCTAAGGCCATCAAAGTAGATAAATGAAAGAGAACCAGTTATGTCAAATAAGAACGCAAAAAAGCGATTCTAATGAAATTTCCTACCATCGAAATAAATCATTTCTATTCGCGAATCTTTCTTTAATTCATGCTTTAGAGGGCTATCAAACTAGAAAAATGAAGGAGAAATAGTTATCTCCATTTGAAATGCAAGAAAAAATGCGATTCTTTTGAAGTTTCCAACCCTCGAAAATAAATTTTTTCTTTCGAGATTCTTTCCGCATAATATGCTTTTGTAAAGCTATCAAAGTAGAATAATGGAAGAGAACCAGTTATCTAAAATAAAAACGGAAAAAAAAGTGATTCTAATGAAGTTTACAACCATCGAAATAAATGTTTTCATTTCGCGAATCTTTCTTCATTTTATGGTTTTCTAAGGCTTTCAAACTAGAATAATGAAGGAGAAATAGTTATCTCCATTTGAAACGGAAAAAAACGCGATTCTTTTGAAGTTTCCAAACTTCGAAAATAAATTCTTTCTTGCGAGATGCTTTCCGCATAATGTGCTTTTGTAAAGCTTTCAAAGAAGAAAAATGAAAGAGAACCAGTTATCTCAAATAAGAACGGAAAAAAGCGATTCTAATGAAGTTTCCAACCATCGTAATAAATATTTTGTTTCCACGAATCTTTCTTCATTTTATGGTATTCTAAGGCTATCAAACAAGAATAATGAAGGAGAAATAGTTATCGCCATTTGAAACTTAACAAAACATGATTCTTTTGAAGTTTCCTAACTTGGAAAACAAATTGTTATCTTTCCGAGATTTTTTCCCCATAATATGCTTTTCTAAGGCTATCAAACTAGAAAAATGAAAGGGAACCAGTTATCTCAAATAAGACCGGAAAAAAAGTGATTCTAATGAAGTTTCCAACCACCGAAATAAATCTTATCTATTCGCGAATCTTTCTTCATTTTATGGATTTCTACGGCAATCAAACTAGAAAAATGAAGGAGAAATAGTTATCTCCATTTGAAAAGCAACAAAGCGCGATTCTTTTGAAGTTTCCAAACTTCGAAAAATTTTTTTTTTCTTTTCTAGATTCTTTACGCATAATATGCTTTTCTAAGGCTATCAAACTGGAAAAATGAAAGAGAACCAGTTATCTCAACTAAGAACGGAAAAAAAGTGATTCTAATGAAATTTGCAACATCGAAATAAATCTTTTCTATTCGCGAATCTTTCTTTAATTTATGCTTTAGAAGGCTATCAAACTAGAAAAATGAAGGAGAAATAGTTATCTCCATTTGAAACGCAAGAAAAAATGCGATTCTTTTGAAGTTTCCAAACTTCGAAAATAATTTTTTTTTCGAGATTCTTTGCGCATATTATCCTTTTGTAAAGCTATCAAAGAAGAAAAACGAAAGAGAACCGGTTATCTTAAATAAGAACGGAAAAATAGCGATTCTAATGAAGTTTCCAACCATCGAAATAAATGTTTTCTTTTCTGAATCTTTCTTCATTTTATGGTTTTCTAAGGCTATCAAACAAGAATAATGAAGGAGAAATAGTAATCTCCATTTGAAACGCAACAAAACGCCCTTCATTTGAAGTTTCCAAACTTCGAAAAATTTTTTTTTTCTTTTCTTGATTCTTTCCCCATAATATGCTTTACTAAGGTTATCAAACTAGTAAAATGAAAGAGAACCAGTTATCTCAAATAAGAACGGAAAAAAGTGATTGTAATGAAGATTCCAACCATCGAAATAAATTTTTCTTTTCGCGAATTTTTCTTCATTTTATGGTATTCTAAAGCTATCATACAAGAATAATGAAGGAGAAATAGTTATCTCCATTTGAAACGCAACAAAACGCGATTCTTTTGAAGTTTCCAAACTTCGAAAAAATTTTTTTTTCTTTTCTAGATTCTTTCCGCATAATATGCTTTTCTAAGGCTATCAAAGTGGAAAAATGAAAGAGAAACAGTTATCTGAAATAAGAACGGAAAAAAAAGTGATTCTAATGAATTTTCCAACCATTGAAATAAAGGTTTTCATTTCGCGAATATTTCTTCATTTTATGGTTTTCTAAGGCTATCAAACTAGAATAATGAAGGAGAAATAGTTATCTCCATTTGAAACGAGACAAACGCGATTCTTTTGAAGTTTGCTAACTTCGAAAAAAAAAGTTTTTTCTTTTGATATTCTTTCCGCATAATATGCTTTTCTAAGGCTATCAAAGTAGAAAAATGAAAGAGAACCAGTTATCTCAAATAAGAACGGAAAAACAGCGATTCTTATGAAGTTTCCAACCTTCGAAAAAAATTTCTTTTCTTTTCGAGATTCTTTCTGCATAATATGCTTTTGTAAAGCTTTCAAAGAAGAAAAATGAAAGAGAACCAGTTACCTCAAATAAGACCGGAATAAAAATGATTCTCATGAAGATTCTCCACGGAAATAAATCTTATCTATTCGCGAATCTTTCTTCATTTTATTCTTTTCTAAGGCAATCAAAGTAGAAAAATCAAGGAGAAATAGTTATCTCCATTTGAAACGCTTAAAAACGCCATTCTTTTGAATTTTCCAACCTTCGAAAATAAATTTTTTCTTTCGAGATTCTTTGCTCAGAATATGCTTTTCTAAGGCTATCAAAGTAAAAATATGAAAGAGAACCAGTTATCTCAAATAAGAACGGAAAAAAAGTGATTCTAATGAACTTTCTAACCATCGAAATAAACGTTTTATGTTCGCGAATCTTTCTTCATTTTATGGTTTTCTAAAGCTATCAAACTAGAATAATGAAGGAGAAATTGTTATCTCCATTTGAAACGAAACAAAACGCGATTCCTTTCAAGTTTCAAAACTTGGAAAAAAAATTTTTTTCTTTTCGAGATTCTTTGCGCAGTATATGCTTTTCTAAGGCCATCAAAGTAGAAAAATGAAAGAGAACCAGTTATCTCAAATAAAAATGGAAAAAAGTGAAGTGAAGTGAAGTTTCCAACCATAGAAATAAATGTTTTCATTTTGCGAATCTTTCTTCATTTTATGGTTTTCTAAGGCTATCAAACTAGAATAATGAATGAGAAATAGTTATCTCCATTTGAAACGCAACAAAATGCTATTCATTTGAAGTTTCCAAACTTCGAAAAAAATATTTTTTCTTTTCTTGATTCTTTCCCCATAATATGCTTTTCTAAGGTTATCAAACTAGTAAAATGAAGGAGAACCAGTTAACCCAAATAAGAACGGAAAAAAAGTGATTCTAATGAAGATTCCAACCAATGAAATAAATCTTTTCTTTTCGCAAATCTTTCTTCATTTAATGGTTTTCTAAGGCTATCAAAAAAGAATAATGTAGGAGAAATACTTATCTCCATTTGAAACGCAACAAAACGCGATTATTTTGAAGTTTCCAAATTTCAAAAAAAATTTTTTTTTTCTTTTCTAGATTCTTGCCGCATAATATTTTTTTCTAAGGCTATCAAAGAAGTAAAATGAAAGACAACCAGTTATCTCAAATAAGAACGGAAAAACAGCGATTCGAATGAAGTTTCCAACCATCGAAATAAATTTTTCCTTTCGCGAATCTTTCTTCATTTTATGGTATTCTCAGGCTATCAAACAAGAATAATGAAGGAGAAATAGTTATCTCCATTTAAAAATTAACAAAACGCGATTCTTTTGAAGTTTCCAAATTTCGAAAACAAATTTTTTTTCTTTTCTTGATTCTTTCCCCATAATATGCCTTTCTAAGGCTATCAAAGTAGAAAAATGAAAGAGAACCAGTTATCTCAAATAAGAACGGAAAAACAGCGATTCTAATGAAGTTTCCAACCTTCGAAATAAATGTTTTCTGTTCGCGATTCTTTCTTCATTTTATGGTTTTCTAAGGCTATCATACTAGAATAATGAAGGAGAAGTAGTTATCTCCATTTGAAACGGAACAAGGCGCGATTCTTTTGAAATTTCCAAACTTCGAAAAAAAATTTTTTTTTTTCTAGATTCTTTACGCATAATATGACTTTCTAAGGCTATCAAACTGGAAAAATGAAAGGGAACCATTTATCTCAACTAAGAACGGAAAAAAAGTGATTCTAATGAAATTTGCAACATCGAAATAAATCTTTTCTATTCGCGAATCTTTCTATAATTTATGCTTTAGAAGGCTATCAAACTAGAAAAGTGAAGGAGAAATAGTTATCTCCATTTGAAACACAAGAAAAAACGCGATTCTTTTGAAGTTTCCAAACTTCGAAAATAATTTTTTTTTCGAGATTCTTTGCGCAGAATATGCTTTTCTAAGGCTATCAAAATAAAAAAATGAAAGAGAACCAGTTATCTCAAATAAGAATGGAAAAAAAGTGATTCTAATGAACTTTCTAACCATCTAAATAAAAGTTTTATGTTCGCGATTCTTTGTTCATTTTATGGTTTTCTAAGGCTATCAAACTAGAACAATAAAGGAGAAATTGTTATCTCCATTTGAAACGCAAAAAACGCGATTCCTTTCAAGTTTCCAAACTTCGAAAAAAATTTTTTTCTTTTCGAGATTCTTTCCGCATATTATCCTTTTGTAAAGCTATCAAAGAAGAAAAACGAAAGAGAACCGGTTATCTCAAATAAGACCGGAAAAAAAGTGATTCTAATGAAGTTTCCAACCACGGAAATAAATCTTATCTATTCGCGAATCTTTCTTCATTTTATTGTTTTCTAAGGCAATCAAACTAGAAAAATGAAGGAGAAAAAGTTATCTCCATTTGAAACGCATAAAAACGCCATTCTTTTGAAGTTTCCAACCTTCGAATATAAATTTTTTCTTGCCAGATTCTTTCCGCATAATATGCTTTTGTAAAGCTATCAAAGTAGAAAAATGGAAGAGAACCAGTTATCTAAAATAAAAACGGAAAAAAAGTGATTCTAATGAATATTCCAACCATCGAAATAAATGTTTTCATTTCGAGAATCTTTCTTCATTTTATGGTTTTCTAAGGCTATCAAACTAGAATAATGAAGTAGAAATAGTTATCTCCATTTGAAACACAACAAAACGCTATTCTTTTGAAGTTTCCAAACTTCGAAACAAATTTTTTTTTTTCCAGATGCTTTCCTCATAATATGCTTTTTAAGGCTATCAAAGTGAAAAAATGAAAGAGAACCAGTTACTGAAATAGCAACGAAAAAAATAGTGATTCTAATAAAGTTTCCAACCATTGAAATAAAGGTTTTCATTTCGCGAATATTTCTTTAATTTATGCTTTAGAAGGCTATCAAACTAGAAAAATGAAGGAGAAATAGTTATCTCCATTTGAAACGCAAGAAAAAATGCGATTCTTTTGAAGTTTCCAAACTTCGAAAATAATTTTTTTTTTCGAGATTCTTTGCGCATATTATCCTTTTGTAAAGCTATCAAAGAAGAAAAACGAAAGAGAACCGGTTATCTTAAATAAGAACGGAAAAATAGCGATTCTAATGAAGTTTCCAACCATCGAAATAAATGTTTTCTTTTCTGAATCTTTCTTCATTTTATGGTTTTCTAAGGCTGTCAAACAAGAATAATGAAGGAGAAATAGTAATCTCCATTTGAAACGCAACAAAACGCCCTTCATTTGAAGTTTCCAAACTTCGAAAAATTTTTTTTTTCTTTTCTTGATTCTTTCCCCATAATATGCTTTACTAAGGTTATCAAACTAGTAAAATGAAAGAGAACCAGTTATCTCAAATAAGAACGGAAAAAAGTGATTGTAATGAAGATTCCAACCATCGAAATAAATTTTTCTTTTCGCGAATTTTTCTTCATTTTATGGTATTCTAAAGCTATCATACAAGAATAATGAAGGAGAAATAGTTATCTCCATTTGAAACGCAACAAAACGCGATTCTTTTGAAGTTTCCAAACTTCGAAAAAATTTTTTTTTCTTTTCTAGATTCTTTCCGCATAATATGCTTTTCTAAGGCTATCAAAGTGGAAAAATGAAAGAGAAACAGTTATCTGAAATAAGAACGGAAAAAAAAGTGATTCTAATGAATTTTCCAACCATTGAAATAAAGGTTTTCATTTCGCGAATATTTCTTCATTTTATGGTTTTCTAAGGCTATCAAACTAGAATAATGAAGGAGAAATAGTTATCTCCATTTGAAACGAGACAAACGCGATTCTTTTGAAGTTTGCTAACTTCGAAAAAAAAAGTTTTTTCTTTTGATATTCTTTCCGCATAATATGCTTTTCTAAGGCTATCAAAGTAGAAAAATGAAAGAGAACCAGTTATCTCAAATAAGAACGGAAAAACAGCGATTCTTATGAAGTTTCCAACCTTCGAAAAAAATTTCTTTTCTTTTCGAGATTCTTTCTGCATAATATGCTTTTGTAAAGCTTTCAAAGAAGAAAAATGAAAGAGAACCAGTTACCTCAAATAAGACCGGAATAAAAATGATTCTCATGAAGTTTCTCCACGGAAATAAATCTTATCTATTCGCGAATCTTTCTTTATTTTATTCTTTTCTAAGGCAATCAAAGTAGAAAAATCAAGGAGAAATAGTTATCTCCATTTGAATCGCTTAAAAACGCCATTCTTTTGAATTTTCCAACCTTCGAAAATAAATTTTTTCTTTCGAGATTCTTTGCTCAGAATATGCTTTTCTAAGGCTATCAAAGTAAAAATATGAAAGAGAACCAGTTATCTCAAATAAGAACGAAAAAAAAGTGATTCTAATGAACTTTCTAACCATCGAAATAAACGTTTTATGTTCGCGAATCTTTCTTCATTTTATGGTTTTCTAAAGCTATCAAACTAGAATAATGAAGGAGAAATTGTTATCTCCATTTGAAACGAAACAAAACGCGATTCCTTTCAAGTTTCAAAACTTGGAAAAATAATTTTTTTCTTTTCGAGATTCTTTGCGCAGTATATGCTTTTCTAAGGCCATCAAAGTAGAAAAATGAAAGAGAACCAGTTATCTCAAATAAAAATGGAAAAAAAGTGAAGTGAAGTGAAGTTTCCAACCATAGAAATAAATGTTTTCATTTTGCGAATCTTTCTTCATTTTATGGTTTTCTAAGGCTATCAAACTAGAATAATGAATGAGAAATAGTTATCTCCATTTGAAACGCAACAAAATGCTATTCATTTGAAGTTTCCAAACTTCGAAAAAAATATTTTTTCTTTTCTTGATTCTTTCCCCATAATATGCTTTTCTAAGGTTATCAAACTAGTAAAATGAAGGAGAACCAGTTAACCCAAATAAGAACGGAAAAAAAGTGATTCTAATGAAGATTCCAACCAATGAAATAAATCTTTTCTTTTCGCAAATCTTTCTTCATTTAATGGTTTTCTAAGGCTATCAAACAAGAATAATGTAGGAGAAATACTTATCTCCATTTGAAACGCAACAAAACGCGATTATTTTGAAGTTTCCAAATTTCAAAAAAAAATTTTTTTTTCTTTTCTAGATTCTTGCCGCATAATATTTTTTTCTAAGGCTATCAAAGAAGTAAAATGAAAGACAACCAGTTATCTCAAATAAGAACGGAAAAACAGCGATTCGAATGAAGTTTCCAACCATCGAAATAAATTTTTCCTTTCGCGAATCTTTCTTCATTTTATGGTATTCTCAGGCTATCAAACAAGAATAATGAAGGAGAAATAGTTATCTCCATTTAAAAATTAACAAAACGCGATTCTTTTGAAGTTTCCAAATTTCGAAATCAAATTTTTTTTCTTTTCTTGATTCTTTCCCCATAATATGCTTTTCTAAGGCTATCAAAGTAGAAAAATGAAAGAGAACCAGTTATCTCAAATAAGAACGGAAAAACAGCGATTCTAATGAAGTTTCCAACCTTCGAAATAAATGTTTTCTGTTCGCGATTCTTTCTTCATTTTATGGTTTTCTAAGGCTATCATACTAGAATAATGAAGGAGAAGTAGTTATCTCCATTTGAAACGGAACAAGGCGCGATTCTTTTGAAATTTCCAAACTTCGAAAAAAAATTTTTTTTTTTCTAGATTCTTTACGCATAATATGACTTTCTAAGGCTATCAAACTGGAAAAATGAAAGGGAACCATTTATCTCAACTAAGAACGGAAAAAAAGTGATTCTAATGAAATTTGCAACATCGAAATAAATCTTTTCTATTCGCGAATCTTTCTATAATTTATGCTTTAGAAGGCTATCAAACTAGAAATGTGAAGGAGAAATAGTTATCTCCATTTGAAACACAAGAAAAAACGCGATTCTTTTGAAGTTTCCAAACTTCGAAAATAATTTTTTTTTTCGAGATTCTTTGCGCAGAATATGCTTTTCTAAGGCTATCAAAATAAAAAAATGAAAGAGAACCAGTTATCTCAAATAAGAATGGAAAAAAAGTGATTCTAATGAACTTTCTAACCATCTAAATAAAAGTTTTATGTTCGCGATTCTTTGTTCATTTTATGGTTTTCTAAGGCTATCAAACTAGAATAATAAAGGAGAAATTGTTATCTCCATTTGAAACGCAAAAAACGCGATTCCTTTCAAGTTTCCAAACTTCGAAAAAAATTTTTTTCTTTTCGAGATTCTTTCCGTATATTATCCTTTTGTAAAGCTATCAAAGAAGAAAAACGAAAGAGAACCGGTTATCTCAAATAAGACCGGAAAAAAAGTGATTCTAATGAAGTTTCCAACCACGGAAATAAATCTTATCTATTCGCGAATCTTTCTTCATTTTATTGTTTTCTAAGGCAATCAAACTAGAAAAATGAAGGAGAAAAAGTTATCTCCATTTGAAACGCATAAAAACGCCATTCTTTTGAAGTTTCCAACCTTCGAATATAAATTTTTTCTTGCCAGATTCTTTCCGCATAATATGCTTTTGTAAAGCTATCAAAGTAGAAAAATGGAAGAGAACCAGTTATCTAAAATAAAAACGGAAAAAAAGTGATTCTAATGAATATTCCAACCATCGAAATAAATGTTTTCATTTCGAGAATCTTTCTTCATTTTATGGTTTTCTAAGGCTATCAAACTAGAATAATGAAGTAGAAATAGTTATCTCCATTTGAAACACAACAAAACGCTATTCTTTTGAAGTTTCCAAACTTCGAAACAAATTTTTTTTTTTTCCAGATGCTTTCCTCATAATATGCTTTTTAAGGCTATCAAAGTGAAAAAATGAAAGAGAACCAGTTACTGAAATAGCAACGAAAAAAATAGTGATTCTAATAAAGTTTCCAACCATTGAAATAAAGGTTTTCATTTCGCGAATCTTTCTTCATTTTATGGTTTTCTAAGGCTCTCTAACTAGAATAATGAAGGAGAAATAGTTATCTCCATTTGAAACGCAAAAAAACGAGATTCTTTTGAAGTTTCCAAACTTCGAAAATAAATATTTTCTTGCGAGATTCTTTCTGCATAATATGCTTTTGTAAAGCTTTCCAAGAAGAAAAATGAAAGAGAACCAGTTATTTCAAATAAGAACGGAGAAAAAGCGATTCTAATGAAGTTTCCAACCATCGAAATAAATTTTTCTTTTCGCGAATCTTCCTTCATTTTATTGTATTCTAAGGCTATCAAACAAGAATAATGAAGGAGAAATAGTTATCTCTATTTGAAACTTAACAAAACGATATTCTTTTGAAGTTTTCAAACTTCGAAAACAAATTCTTATCTTTTCGAGATTTTTTCCCCATAATATGCTTTTCTAAGGCTATCAAAATAGAAAAATGAAAGAGAACCAGTTATCTCAAATAAGACCGGAAAAAAAGTGATTCTAATGAAGTTTCCAACCACCGAAATAAATCTTATCTATTCGCGAATCTTTCTTCATTTTATGGATTTCTAAGGCTATCAAACTAGAATAATGAAGGAGAAATAGTTATATCCATTTGAAACGCAAGAAAACGCGATTCTTTTGAAGTTTCCAAACTTCGAAAAAAATTTTTTTCTTTTCTAGATTCTTTCCTCATAATATGCTTTTCTAAGGCTATCAAAGTGGAAAAATGAAAGAAAAGCAGTTATTTGAAATAAGAACGGAAAAAAAATTGATTCTAATGAAGTTTCCAACAATTGAAATAAAGGTTTTCATTTCGCGAATATTTCTTCATTTTATGGTTTTCTAAGGCTATCAAACTAGAATAATGAAGGAGGAATAGTTATCTCCATTTGAAACGTAACAAAACGCGATTCTTTTGAAGTTTCCAAACTTCGAAAACAAATTTTTATCTTTTCGATATTTTTTCCCCATAATATGCTTTTCTAAGGCTATCAAACTAGAAAAATGAAAGAGAACCAGTTATCTCAAATAAGACCGGAAAAAAAGTGATTCTAATGAAGTTTCCAACCACGGAAATAAATCTTATCTATTCGCGAATCTTTCTTCATTTTATTGTTTTCTAAGGCAATGAAACTAGAAAAAAGAAGGAGTAATAGTTATCTCCATTTGAAACGCATAAAAACGCCATTCTTTTGAAGTTTCCAACCTTCGAAAATAAATTTTTTCTTGCCAGATTCTTTCCGCATAATATGCTTTTGTAAAGCTATTAAAGTAGAAAAATGGAAGAGAACCAGTTATCTCAAATAAAAACGGAAAAAAAGTGATTCTCATGAAGTTTCCACCCATCGAAATAAATGTTTTCATTTTGCGAATCTTTCTTCATTTTATGGTTTTCTAAGGCTATCTAACTAGAATAATGATGGAGAAATAGTTATCTCCATTTGAAACGCAACAAAACGCGATTCTTTTGAAGTTTCCAAACTTCGAAAAAAATTTTTTTTCCTTTCTGGATTCTTTCCTCATAATATGCTTTTCTAAGGCTATCAAAGTGGAAAAATGAAAGAGAAACAGTTATCTGAAATAAGAACGGAAAAAAAAGTGATTCTAATGAAGTTTCCAACCATTGAAATAAAGGTTTTCATTTCGCGAATATTTCTCCATTTTATGGTTTTCTAAGGCTATCAAATTAGAATAATGAAGGAGGAATAGTTATCTCCATTTGAAACGCAAAAAAACGCGATTCTTTTGAAGTTTCCAAACTTCGAAAATAAATTTTTTTCTTTTCGATATTCTTTGCGCAGAATATGCTTTTCTAAGGCTTTCAAAGAAGAAAAATGAAATAGAACCAGTTATCTCAAATAAGAACGGAAAAACCGCGATTCAAATGAAGTTTCCAACCATCAAAATAAATGTTTTTTTTCGCGAATCTTTCTTCATTTTATGGTTTTCTAAGGCTAACAAACTAGAATAATGAAGGAGAAATAGTTATCTGCATTTGAAACGCAACAAAACGCGATTCTTTTGAAGTTTCCAAACTTCGAAAAATTTTTTTTTCTTTTCTAGATTCTTTACGCATAATATGCTTTTCTAAGGCTATCAAAGTGGAAAAATGAAAGAGAACCAGTTAACTGAAATAAGAACGGAAAAAAAGCAATTCTAATGAAGTTTCCAACCCGCGAAATAAATGTTTTCATTTCGCGAATCTTTCTTCATTTTATGGTTTTCTAAGGCTATCAACCAAGAATATTGAAGGAGAAATAGTTATCACCATTTGAAACGCAACAAAACGCGAATCTTTTGAAGTTTCGAAACCTGGAAAAAAAATATTTTTCTTTTCGAGATTCTTTCCCCATAATATGCTTTTCTAAGGCTATCAAAGAAGAAAAATGAAAGAGAACCAGTTATGACAAATAAGAACGTAAAAACAGCGATTCTAATGAAGTTTCCAACCATCGTAATAAATATTTTGTTTCCGCGAATCTTTCTTCATTTTATGGTATTCTAAGGCTATCAATCAAGAATAATGAAGAATAAATATTTATCTCCATTTGAAACGCAACAAAACGCGATTCATTTGAAGTTTCCAAACTTCGAAAAAATTTTTTTTCTTTTCTTGATTCTTTCCCCATAATATGCTATTCTAAGGTTATCAAACTAGTAAAATGAAGGAAAACCAGTTATCTCAAATAAGAACGGTAAAAAAAGTGATTCTAATGAGGATTCCAACCATCGAAATAAATTTTTCTTTTCGCAAATCTTTCTGCATTTAATGGTTTTCTAAGGCTATCAAACAAGAGTAATGAAGGAGAAATAGTTATCTCCATTTCAAACGCAACAAAACGCGATTCTTTTGAAGTTTCAAAAATCCAAAAAAAAAATTTTTTTCTTTTCGAGATTCTTGCTTTTCTAAGGCTATCAAAGAAGTAAAATGAAAGAGAACTAGTTATATCAAATAAGAACGGAAAAACAGCTATTCTAATGAAGTTTCCAACCATCGAAATAAATTTTTCTTTTCGCGAATCTTTCTTCATTTTATTATATTCTAAGTCTATCAAACAAGAATAATGAAGGAGAAATAGTTATCTGCATTTGATACGCAACAAAGCGCGATTCTTTTGAACTTTCCAAACTTCGAAAAAATTTTTTTTTCTTTTCTAGATTCTTTACGCATAATATGACTTTCTAAGGCTATCAAACTGGAAAAATGAAAGGGAACCATTTATCTCAAATAAGAACGGAAAAAAAGTGATTCTAATGAAATTTGCAACATCGAAATAAATCTTTTCTATTCGCGAATCTTTCTATAATTTATGCTTTAGAAGGCTATCAAACTAGAAAAGTGAAGGAGAAATAGTTATCTCCATTTGAAACACAAGAAAAAACGCGATTCTTTTGAAGTTTCCAAACTTCGAAAATAATTTTTTTTTTCGAGATTCTTTGCGCAGAATATGCTTTTCTAAGGCTATCAAAATAAAAAAATGAAAGAGAACCAGTTATCTCAAATAAGAACGGAAATAAAGTGATTCTAATGAACTTTCTTACCATCTAAATAAAAGTTTTATGTTCGCGATTCTTTGTTCATTTTATGGTTTTCTAAGGCTATCAAACTAGAATAATGAAGGAGAAATTGTTATCTCCATTTGAAACGCAACAAAACGCGATTCCTTTCAAGTTTCCAAACTTCGAAAAAAATTTTTTTCTTTTCGAGATTCTTTCCGCATATTATCCTTTTGTAAAGCTATCAAAGAAGAAAAACGAAAGAGAACCGGTTATCTCAAATAAGACCGGAAAAAAAGTGATTCTAATGAAGTTTCCAACCACGGAAATAAATCTTATCTATTCGCGAATCTTTCTTCATTTTATTGTTTTCTAAGGCAATCAAACAAGAAAAATGAAGGAGAAAAAGTTATCTCCATTTGAAACGAATAAAAACGCCATTCTTTTGAAGTTTCCAACCTTCGAATATAAATTTTTTCTTGCCAGATTCTTCCCGCATAATATGCTTTTGTAAAGCTATCAAAGTAGAAAAGTGGAAGAGAACCAGTTATCTAAAATAAAAACGGAAAAAAAGTGATTCTAATGAATATTCCAACCATCGAAATAAATGTTTTCATTTCGAGAATCTTTCTTCATTTTATGGTTTTCTAAGGCTATCAAACTAGAATAATGAAGTGGAAATAGTTATCTCCATTTGAAACGCAACAAAACGCTATTCTTTTGAAGTTTCCAAACTTCGAAACAAATTTTTTTTTTTGCAGATGCTTTCCTCATAATATGCTTTTTAAGGCTATCAAAGTGAAAAAATGAAAGAGAACCAGTTACTGAAATAACAACGGAAAAAATAGTGATTCTAATAAAGTTTCCAACCATTGAAATAAAGGTTTTCATTTCGCGAATCTTTCTTCATTTTATGGTTTTCTAAGGCTCTCTAACTAGAATAATGAAGGAGAAATAGTTATCTCCATTTGAAACGCAAAAAAACGAGATTCTTTTGAAGTTTCCAAACTTCGAAAATAAATATTTTCTTGCGAGATTCTTTCTGCATAATATCCTTTTGTAAAGCTTTCCAAGAAGAAAAATGAAACAGAACCAGTTATTTCAAATAAGAACGGAGAAAAAGCGATTATAATGAAGTTTCCAACCATCGAAATAAATTTTTCTTTTCGCGAATCTTCCTTCATTTTATGGTATTCTAAGGCTATCAAACAAGAATAATGAAGGAGAAATAGTTATCTCCATTTGAAACTTAACAAAACGATATTTTTTTGAAGTTTCCAAACTTCGAAAACAAATTCTTATCTTTTCGAGATTTTTTCCCCATAATATGCTTTTCTAAGGCTATCAAACTAGAAAAATGAAAGGGAACCAGTTATCTCAAATAAGACTGGAAAAAAAGTGATTCTAATGAAGTTTCCAACCACCGAAATAAATTTTTCTTTTCGCGAATCTTTCTTCATTTTATGGTATTCTAAGGCTATCAAACAAGAATAATGAAGGAGAAATAGTTATCTCCATTTGAAACTTAACAAAACGCGATTCTTTTGAAGTTTTCAAACTTCGAAAACAAATTCTTATCTTTTCGAGATTTTTTCCCCATAATATGCTTTTCTAAGGCTATCAAAATAGAAAAATAAAAGGGAACCAGTTATCTCAAATAAGACTGGAAAAAAAGTGATTCTAATGAAGTTTCCAACCACCGAAATAAATCTTATCTATTCGCGAATCTTTCTTCATTTTATGGATTTCTAAGGCTATCAAACTAGAATAATGAAGGAGAAATAGTTATCTCCATTTGAAACGCAACAAAACGCGATTCTTTTGAAGTTTCCAAACTTCGAAAAAAATTTTTTTCTTTTCTAGATTCTTTCCTCATAATATGCTTTTCTAAGGCTATCAAAGTGGAAAAATGAAAGAAAAGCAGTTATTTGAAATAAGAACGGAAAAAAAATTGATTCTAATGAAGTTTCCAACAATTGAAATAAAGGTTTTCATTTCGCGAATATTTCTTCATTTTATGGTTTTCTAAGGCTATCAAACTAGAATAATGAAGGAGGAATAGTTATCTCCATTTGAAACGCAAAAAAAACGCGATTCTTTTGAAGTTGCCAAACTTCGAAAATAAATGTTTTCTTGCGAGATTCTTTCCGCATAATATGCTTTTCTAAGGCTATCAAACTAGAAAAATGAAAGAGAACCAGTTATCTCAAATAAGACCGGAAAAAAAGTGATCCTAATGAACTTTCCAACCATCGAAATAAATTTTTCTTTCGCGAATCTTTCTTCATTTTATGGTATTCTAAGGCTATGAAACAAGAATAATGAAGGAGAAATAGTTATCTCCATTTGAAACGTAACAAAACGCGATTCTTTTGAAGTTTCCAAACTTCGAAAACAAATTTTTTCTTTCGAGATTCTTTCCGCATAATATGTTTTTGTAAAGCTATCAATAGTAGAAAAATGGAAGAGAACCAGTTATCTAAAATAAAAACGGAAAAAAAAAGTGATTCTAATGAAGTTTCCAACCATCGAAATAAACGTTTTATGTTCGCGAATCTTTCTTTATTTTATGGTTTTCTAAGACTATCAGACTAGAATAATGAAGGAGAAATTGTTATCTCCATTTGAAACGCAACAAAACGCGATACCCATCAAGTTTCCAAACTTCGAAAAAAAAATTTTTTCTTTTCGAGATTCTTTGAGCAGTATATGCTTTTCTAAGGCCATCAAACTAGAAAAATGAAAGGGAACCAGTTATCTCAAATAAGACCGGAAAAAAAGTGATTCTAATGAAGTTTCCTACCACCGAAATAAATCTTATCTATTCGCGAATCTTTCTTCATTTTATGGATTTCTAAGGCAATCAAACTAGAAAAATGAAGGAGAAATAGTTATCTCCATTTGAAACTTAAAAAAACGCGATTCTTTTGAAGTTTCCAAACTTCGAAAATAAATTTTTTTCTTTTCGATATTCTTTGCGCAGAATATGCTTTTCTAAGGCTTTCAAAGAAGAAAAATGAAATAGAACCAGTTATCTCAAATAAGAACGGAAAAACCGCGATTCAAATGAAGTTTCCAACCATCAAAATAAATGTTTTCTTTTCGTGAATCTTTCTTCATTTTATGGTTTTCTAAGGCTCTCAAACTAGAATAATGAAGGAGAAATAGTTATCTGCATTTGAAACGCAACAAAACGCGATTCTTTTGAAGTTTCCAAACTTCGAAAATTTTTTTTTTTCTTTTCTAGATTCTTTACGCATAATATGCTTTTCTAAGGCTATCAAAGTGGAAAAATGAAAGAGAACCAGTTAACTGAAATAAGAACGGAAAAAAAGCAATTCTAATGAAGTTTCCAACCCGCGAAATAAATGTTTTCATTTCGCGAATCTTTCTTCATTTTATGGTTTTCTAAGGCAATCTAACTAGAAAAATGAAGCAGAAATAGTTATCTCCATTTGAAACGCATAAAAACGCCATTCTTTTGAAGTTTCCAACCTTCCAAAATAAATTTTTTCTTGCCAGATTCTTTCCGCATAATATGCTTTTGTAAAGCTATCAAAGTAAAAAAATGGAAGAGAACCAGCTATCTCAAATAAAAACGGAAAAAAATTGATTCTATTGAAGTTTCCAACCATCAAAATAAATGTTTTCATTTTGCAAATATTTCTTCATTTTATGGATTTCTAAGGCTATGAAACTAGAATAATGAAGGAGAAACAGTTATCTCAATTTGAAACGCAACAAAACGCGATTCTTTTGAAGTTTCCAAACTTCGAAAAAATTTTTTTTTCTTTTCTAGATTCTTTCCTCATAATATGCTTTTCTAAGGCTATCAAAGTGGAAAAATTAAAGAGAAACAGTTATCTGAAATAAGAACGGAAAAAAAAGTGATTCTAATCAATTTTCCAACCATTGAAATAAAGGATTTCATTTCGCGAATATTTCTTCATTTTATGGATTTCTAAGGCTATCAAACTAGTATAATGAAGGAGAAATAGTTATCTCCATTTGAAACGAGACAAACGCGATTCCTTTGAAATTTGCTAACTTCGAAAAAAAATTTTTTTCTTTTGATATTGCTTCCGCATAATATGATTTTCTAAGGCTATCAAAGTAGAAAAATGAAAGAGAACCAGTTATCTCAAATAAGAACGGAAAAACAGCGATTCTAATGAAGTTTCCAACCTTCGAAATAAATGTTTTCTGTTCGCGATTCTTTCTTCATTTTATGGTTTTCTAAGGCTATCATACTAGAATAATGAAGGAGAAATAGTTATCTCCATTTGAAACGCAAAAAAAACGCGATTCCTTTGAAGTTTCGAAACCTGGAAAAAGAATATTTTTCTTTTAGAGATTCTTTCCCCATAATATGCTTTTCTAAGGCTATCAAAGAAGAAAAATGAAAGAGAACCAGTTATCTCAAATAAGAACGGAAAAACAGCGATTCTAATGAAGTTTCCAACCTTCGAAATAAATGTTTTCTGTTCGCGATTCTTTCTTCATTTTATGGTTTTCTAAGGCTATCATACTAGAATAATGAAGGAGAAATAGTTATCTCCATTTGAAACGCAAAAAAAACGCGATTCCTTTGAAGTTTCGAAACCTGGAAAAAGAATATTTTTCTTTTAGAGATTCTTTCCCCATAATATGCTTTTCTAAGGCTATCAAAGAAGAAAAATGAAAGAGAACCAGTTATGACAAATAAGAACGGAAAAACAGCGATTCTAATAAAGTTTCCAACCATCGAAATAAATGTTTTCTTTTGGCGAATCTTTCTTCATTTAATGGTTTTCTAAGGCTATCAAACTAGAATAATGAAGGAGAAATAGTTATCTGCATTTGAAACGCAACAAAACGCGATTCTTTTGAAGTTTCCAAACTTCGAAAAAATTTTTTTTTCTTTTCTAGAATCTTTACGCATAATATGGTTTTCTAAGGCTATCAAAGTGGAAAAATGAAAGAGAACCAGTTATCTCATATAAGAAAGGAAAAAGCGATTCTAATGAAGTTTCCAACCATCGTAATAAATGTTTTGTTTCCGCGAATCTTTCTTCATTTTATGGTATTCTAAGGCTATCAATGAAGAATAATGAAGAATAAATAGTTATCTCCATTTGAAACGCAACAAAACGCGATTCATTTCAAGTTTCCAAACTTCGAAAAAATTTTTTTTCTTTTCTTGATTCTTTCCCCATAATATGCTATTCTAAGGTTATAAAACTAGTAAAATGAAGGAAAACCAGTTATCTCAAATAAGAACGGAAAAAAAAGTGATTCTAATGAGGATTCCAACCATCGAAATAAATCCTTTCTATTCGCAAATCTTTCTGCATTTAATGGTTTTCTAAGGCTATGAAACAAGAGTATAGAAGGAGAAATAGTTATCTCCATTTCAAACGCAACAAAACGCGATTCTTTTGAAGTTTCAAAAATCCAAAAAAAAAAAATTTTTTCTTTTCGAGATTCTTGCTTTTCTAAGGCTATCAAAGAAGTAAAATGAAAGAGAACCAGTTATATCAAATAAGAACGGAAAAACAGCTATTCTAATGAAGTTTCCAACCATCGAAATAAGTGTTTTCTTTTCGCGAATCTTTCTTCATTTTATGGTTTTCTAAAGCAATGAAACTAGATTAATGAAGGAGAAATAGTTATCTCCGTTTGAAACGCAACAAAACGCGATTCTTTTGAAGTTTCCAAACTTCGAAAAACTTTTTTTTCTTTTATAGATTCTTTCCCCATAATACGCTTTTCTAAGCCTATCAAACTAGTAAAATGAAGGGGAACCAGTTATCTCAAATAAGAACGGAAAAACAGCGATTCTAATGAAGTTTCGAACCATGGAAATAAATGTTTTCTTTCCGCGAAACTTTCTTCATTTTATGGTTTTCTCAGGCTATCAAACTAGAATAATGAAGGAGAAATAGGTATCTCAATTTGAAATGCAACAATACGCGATTCTTCAGACGTTTGCATACTTCGAAAAAAATTTTTTTCTTCTCGAGATTCTTTGCGCAGAATATGCTTTTCTAGGGCCATCAAAGTAGAAAAGTGAAAGAGAATCAGTTATCTCAAATAAGAACTCAAAAATATTGATTCTAATGAGGTTTCCAACCATCGAAATAAATCATTTCTTTTCGCGAATCTTTCTTCATTTTATGCTTTTTTAAGGCTATCAAACTAGAATAATGAAGGAAAAATAGTTATCTCCATTTGAAACGCAACAAAACGCGATTCCTTTGAAGTTTCCAAACTTCGAAAAATAATTTTTTTCTTTTCGAGATTCTTTGCGCAGGATATGCTTTTCTAGGGCTATCAAAGTACAAAAGTGAAAGAGAACCAGTTATCTCAAATAAGAACGGGAAAACAGCGATTCTAACAAGTTTCCAACCTTCGAAATAAATGTTTTCTGTTCGCGATTCTTTCTTTATTTTATGGTTTTCTAAGGCTATCAAACTAGAATAATGAAGGAGAAATACTTATCTACATTTTAAACACAACAAAACGGGATTCCTTTGAAATATCCAAACTTCGAAAATTTTTTTTTTTCTTTTCGAGATTCTTTGCGCAGAATATGCTTTTCTAAAGCTATCAAAGTAGAAAAATGAGAGAGTACCAATTATCTCAAATAAGAACGGAAAAAAATGATTCTAATGATGTTTCCATCCATCGAAATAAATGTTTTCTTTTCGCGAATTTTTCTTCATTTTATGGTTTTCTAAGGCTATCAAACTAGAATAATGAAGGAGAAATAGGTATCTCAATTTAAAATGCAACAAAACGCGATTCTTTAAAAGTTTGCATACTTCGAAAAACTTTTTTTTCTTCTCGAGATTCTTTGCGCAGAATATGCTTTTCTAAGGCTATCAAACTAGTAAAATGAAGGGGAACCAGTTATCTCAAATAAGAACGGAAAAACAGCGATTCTAATGAAGTTTCGAACCATGGAAATAAATGTTTTCTTTTCGCGAATCTTTCTTCATTTTATGGTTTTCTAAGGCTATCAAACTAGAATAATGAAGGAGAAATAGGTATCTCAATTTGAAACGCAACAAAACGCGATTCCTTTGAAGTTTCCAAACTTCGAAAAATAATTTTTTTCTTTTCAAATTCTTTGCGCAGAATATGCTTTTCTAGGGCTATCAAAGTACAAAAGGGTAAGAGAACCAGTTATCTCAAATAAGAACGCAAAAACAGCGATTCTAACAAGTTTCCAACCTTCGAAATAAATGTTTTCTGTTCGCGATTCTTTCTTTATTTTATGGTTTTCTAAGGCTATCAAACTAGAATAATGAAGGAGAAATACTTATCTACATTTTAAACACAACAAAACTGGATTCCTCTGAAATATCCAAACTTCGAAAAAAAATTTTTTTCTTTTCGAGATTCTTTCCGCAGAATATGCTTTTCTAAGGCTATCAAAGTAGAAAAATGAAAGAGTACCAATTATCTCAAATAAGAACGGAAAAAAATGATTCTAATGATGTTTCCATCCATCGAAATAAATGTTTTCTGTTCGCGAATCTTTCTTCACTTTATGATTTTCTAAGGCTATCAAACTAGAATAATGAAGGAGAAATAGTTATCTCCATTTGAAACGCAACAAAACGCGATTCTTTTGAAGTTTCCAAACTTCGAAATGAATTTTTTTCTTTTCGAGATTCTTTCCGCACAATATGCTTTTCTAAGGTTATCAAAGATGAAAAATGAAAGAGAACCGGTTATCTCAAATAAGAACGGAAAAACAGCGATTGTAATGAACTTTCCAACCATCGAAATAAACGTTGTCTTTTCGCGATTTGTTTTACATTTTATGATTTTCTAAGGCTATTAAACTAGAATAATGAAGGGGAAATAGTTATCTCCATTTGAAACGATACAAAACGCGATTCTTTTGAAGTTTCCAAATTTCGAAAATTTTTTTTTTATTTTAAAGACTCTCTGCGAAGAATATGCTTTTCTAAGGCTAACAAAGTAGAAAAATGAAAGAGAACCAGTTATCTCAAATAAGAACGGAAAAAAATTGATTCTAATGAAGTCTCCAACCAATAAAATAAATGTTTTATTTTCGTGAATCTTTCTTCATTTTATGTTTTCTAAGGCTATCGAACTAGATTAATGATAGAGAAATAGTTATCTCCATTTGAAACGCAAAAAAACGCCATTTTTTAAGTTTCCAAACTTCGAAAATAAATTTTTCTTTCGAGATTCTTTCCGCATAATATGCTTTTAAAGCTATAAAGTACAAAAATGAAAGGGTACTAGTTATCTCAAGGAAAAACGGAAAAAAAAAAATGATTCTAATAAAGTTTACAACCATCGAAATAAATGTTTTCATTTCGCGAATCTTTCTTCAATTTATGGTTTTCTAAGGTTATCAAACTAGAATAATGAAGGAGAAATAGTTATCTCCATTTGAAACGCAACAAAACGCGATTCCTTTGAAGTTTCCCACTTCGAAAAAAAATTTATTTCTTGTCGAAATTCTTTCCGCATAATATGCATTCATAAGGCTATCAAACTAGAAAAATGAAAGAAAACCAGTTATCTCAAATAAGAATGGAAAAACAGCGATTCTAATGAAGTTTCCAACCATCGAAATAAATGTTTTCTTTTCGCGAATCTTTCTTCAATTTATGGTTTTCTAAGGTTATCAAACTAGAATATTGAAGGAGAAATAGTTATCTCCATTTGAAACGCAACAAGACGTGATTCTTTTGTAGTTTCCAAACTTCGAAAAAAAATTGTTTTTTCTTTTCGAGATTCTTTTCCCATAATATAATTTTCTAAGGCTATCAAAGAAGAAAAATGAAAGAGAACCAGTTATCTCAAATAAGAACGGAAAAAAAAATGATTGTAATGAAGTTTCCATCCACCGAAATAAATCTTATCTATTCGCGATTCTTTCTTCAATTTATGGTTTTCTAAGGCTATCAAACTAGAATAATGAAGGAGAAATAGTTATCTCCATTTTAAACGCAAAAAAAACGCCTTTTTTTGAAGTTTCCAAACTTCGAAAATAAATTTTTCTTTCGAGAAACTTTCCGCATAATATGCTTTTAAAGCTATAAAGTACAAATGAAAGAGAACCAGTTATCTCAAATGAAAACGGAAAAAAAAAATGATTCTAATGAAGTTTACAACCATCGAAATAAATGTTTTCATTTCGCGAATCTTTCTACATTTTATGGTTTTCTAAGGCTATCAAACTAAAGTAATGAAGGAGAAATAGTTATCTCCATTTGAAACGCAACAAAAAGCGATTATTTTGAACTTTCCAAACTTCGAAAAAATTCTTTTTTCTTTTATAGATTCTTTCCCCATAATATGCTTTTCTTAGGCTATCAAACTAGTAAAATGTAGGAGAACCAGTTATATCAAATAAGAACGGGAAAAAAGTGATTCTAATGAAGATGCCAACCATCGAAATAAATCTTTTCTATTCGTCTCTCTTTCTCCATTTTAAGGTTTTCTAAGGAAATCAAACTAGAATTATGAAGGAGAAATAGTTATCTTCATTTGAAACGCAACAAAACGGGATTCCTTTGAAGTTTCCAAACATCGAAACAATAATTTTTTGTTTTCGATATTCTTTACCCAGAATATGCTTTTCTAAGGCTATCAAAGTAGAAAAATGAAAGAGAACCAGTTATCTCAAATAAGAACGGAAAAAAAGAGATTTTAATGAAGTCTCCAACCATGGAAATAAATGTTTTATTTTCGCGAATCTTTCTTCATTTTATGGTTTTCTAAGGCTATCAAAATGGAATAATGGAGGAGAAATAGTTATCTCCATTGAAAACGCAACAAAACGCTATTCTTTTGAAGTTTCCAAACTTCGAAAAAAAATTTTTTCTTTTTGAGATTCTTTGCCCAGAATATGCTTTTCTAAGGCTATCAAAGTACAAAAATGAAAGAGAACCAGTTATCTCAAATAAGAATGGAAAAACAGCGATTATAATGAAGTTTCCAACCATCGAAATAAATATTTTCTTTTCGCGTATCTTTCTTCATTTTGTGGTTTTCTAAGGCTATCAAACTAGAATAATAAAGGAGAAATAGTTATCTCCATTTTAAACGCAACAAAACGGGATTCCTTTGAAGTTTCCAAACATTGAAAAAAAAATTTTTATTTTTTGATATTCTTACAACAGGATATGCTTTTCTAAGGCTATCAAAGTAGAAAAATGAAAGAGAACCATTTGTCTCTTAAAAAAAACGGAAAAAAGTGATTCTAATGAAGTTTCCAACCATCGAAATAAATGTTTTCTTTTCGCGAATCTTTCTTCATTTTGTGGTTTTCTAAGGCAATGAAACTAGAATAATGAAGGAGAAATACTTATCTACATTTTAAACTCAACAAAACGGGATTCCTTTGAAATATCCAAACTTCGAAAAAATTTTTTTTTCTTTTCGAGATTCTTTGCGCAGAATATGCTTTTCTAAGGCTATCAAAGTAGAAAAATGAAAGAGTACCAATTATCTCAAATAAGAACGGAAAAAAATGATTCTAATGATGTTTCCATCCATCGAAATAAATGTTTTCTGTTCGCGAATCTTTCTTCATTTTATGGTTTTTTAAGGCTATCATACTAGAATAATGAAGGAGAAATATTTATCTCCATTTGAAACGCAAATAAACGCGATTCTTTTGAAGTTTCGAAACCTGGAAAAAAAATATTTTTCTTTTAGAGATTCTTTCCCCATAATATGCTTTTCTAAGGCTATCAAAGAAGAAAAATGAAAGAGAACCAGTTATGAAAAATAAGAACGGAAAAACAGCGATTCTAATGAAGTTTCCAACCTTCGAAATAAATATTTTCTATTCGCGAATCTTTCTTTATTTTATGCTTTTTTGGAGGCTATCAAACTAGAATAATGAAGGAGAAATAGTTATCTCCATTTGAAACGCAACAAAACTAGATTCCTTTGAAGTTTCCAAACTTCGAAAAAATTTTTTTTCTTTTCGAAATTCTTTGCTCAGAATATGCTTTCCTAAGGCTATCAAAGTAGAAAAATGAAAGAGAACCAGTTATCTCAAATAAGAACGGAAAAAAATGATTCTAATGAAGTCTGACCCATGGAAATAAATTCTTTATTTTCGCGAATCTTTCTTCATTTTATGGTTTTCTAAGGCTCTCAAACTAGAATAATGAAGGAGAAATAGTTTTCTCCATTTGAACGCAACAAAACGGGATTCCTATGAAGTTTCCAAACTTCGAAAAAATTTTTTTTTCTTTTCGAGAATCTTTGCGCAGAATATGCTTTTCTAAGGCTATAAAAGTAGAAAAATGAAAGAGAACCGGTTATCTCAAATAAGAACGGGAAAAAGTGATTCTAATGAAGTTTCCAACCATCGAAATAAATCATTTCTTTTAGCGAATTTTTCTTCATTTTATGGTTTTCTAAGGTTATCAAACTAGAATAATGAAGGAGAAATAGTTATCTCCATTTGAAACGCAACAAGACGCGATTCTTTTGTAGTTTCCAAACTTCGAAAAAAAATTGTTTTTTCTTTTCGAGATTCTTGCCCCATAATATACTTTTCTAAGGCTATCAAAGAAGAAAAATGAAAGAGAACCAGTTATCTCAAATAAGAACGGAAAAAAAGTGATATTAATGAAGTTTCCATCCACCGAAATAAATCTTATCTATTCGAGATTCTTTCTTCAATTTATGGTTTTCTAAGGCTATTAAACTAGAATAATGAAGGAGAAATAGTTATCTCCATTTTAAACGCAAACAAAACGCCTTATTTTGAAGTTTCCAAACTTCGAAAGTAAATTTTTCTTTCCAGAAACTTTCCGCATAATATGCTTTTAAAGGTATAAAGTACAAAAATGAAAGAGAACCAGTTATCTCAAATAAAAACGGGGAAAAAAAAAATGATTCTAATGAAGTTTACAACCATCGAAATAAATGTTTTCATTTCGCGAATCTTTCTTCATTTTATGATTTTCTAAGGCTATCAAACTAAAGTAATGAAGGAGAAATAGTTATCTCCATTTGAAACGCAACAAAAAGCGATTATTTTGAAGTTTCCAAACTTCGAAAAAATTCTTTTTTTTTTTCTAGATTCTTTCCCCATAATATGCTTTTCTTAGGCTATCAAACTAGTAAAATGAAGGATAACCAGTTATCTCAAATAAGAACGGGAAAAAAGTGATTCTAATGAAGATGCCAACCATCGAAATAAATCTTTTCTATTCGTCTCTCTTTCTCCATTTTAAGGTTTTCTAAGGCTATCAAACTAGAATAATGAAGGAGAAATAGTTATCTCCATTTGAAACGCAACAAAACGGGATTCCTTTGAAGTTTCCAAACATCGAAACAAAAATTTTTTGTTTCGATATTCTTTACCCAGAATATGCTTTTCTAAGGCTATCAAAGTAGAAAAATGAAAGCGAACCAGTCATCTCAAAAAAGAACGGAAAAAAAGAGATTTTAATGAAGTTTCCAACCATGGAAAGAAATGTTTTATTTTCGCGAATCTTTCTTCATTTTATGGTTTTCTAAGGCTATCAAAATGGAAAAATGGAGGAGAAATAATTATCTCCATTGAAAACGCAACAAAACGCTATTCTTTTGAAGTTTCCAATCTTCGAAAAAAAATTTTTTCTTTTCGATATTATTTGCGCAGAATATACTTTTCTAAGGCTATCAAAGTAGCAAAATGAAAGAGAACCAGTTATCTCAAATAAGAACGGAAAAACAGCGATTCTAATGAAGTTTCCAACCTTCGAAATAAATCTTTTCTATTGGCGAATCTTTCTTTATTTTATGCTTTTTTGGAGGCTATCAAACTAGAATAATCAAGGAGAAATAGTTATCTCCATTTGAAACGCAACAAAACTGGATTCCTTTGAAGTTTCCAAACTTCGAAAAAAATTTTTTTCTTTTCGAAATTTTTGCGCAAAATATGCTTTCCTAAGGCTATCAAAGTAGAAAAATGAAAGAGAACCAGTTATCTCAAATGAGAACGGAAAAAATGATTCTAATGAAGTCTCCAACCCTGGAAATAAATGATTTATTTTCGCGAATCTTTCTTCATTTTATGGTTTTCTAAGAATATCAAACTAGAATAATGAAGGAGAAATAGTTATCTCCATTTGAAACGCAACAAAACGGGATTCCTTTGAAGTTTCCAAACTTCGAAAAAAATTTTTTTTCTTTTCGAGATTCTTTGCGCATAATATGTTTTTGTAAAGCTATCAATAGTAGAAAAATGGAAGAGAACCAGTTATCTAAAATAAAAACGGAAAAAAAAAAGTGATTCTAATGAAGTTTCCAACCATCGAAATAAACGTTTTATGTTCGCGAATCTTTCTTCATTTTATGGTTTTCTAAGGCTATCAGACTAGAATAATGAAGGAGAAATTGTTATCTCCATTTGAAACGCAACAAAACGCGATACCCATCAAGTTTCCAAACTTCGAAAAAAATTTTTTTTCTTTTCGAGATTCTTTGAGCAGTATATGCTTTTCTAAGGCCATCAAACTAGAAAAATGAAAGGGAACCAGTTATCTCAAATAAGACCGGAAAAAAAGTGATTCTAATGAAGTTTCCTACCACCGAAATAAATCTTATCTATTCGCGAATCTTTCTTCATTTTATGGATTTCTAAGGCAATCAAACTAGAAAAATGAAGGAGAAATAGTTATCTCCATTTGAAACTTAAAAAAACGCGATTCTTTTGAAGTTTCCAAACTTCGAAAATAAATTTTTTTCTTTTCGATATTCTTTGCGCAGAATATGCTTTTCTAAGGCTTTCAAAGAATAAAAATGAAATAGAACCAGTTATCTCAAATAAGAACGGATAAACCGCGATTCAAATGAAGTTTCCAACCATCAAAATAAATGTTTTCTTTTCGTGAATCTTTCTTCATTTTATGGTTTTCTAAGGCTCTCAAACTAGAATAATGAAGGAGAAATAGTTATCTGCATTTGAAACGCAACAAAACGCGATTCTTTTGAAGTTTCCAAACTTCGAAAAATTTTTTTTTCTTTTCTAGATTCTTTACGCATAATATGCTTTTCTAAGGCTATCAAAGTGGAAAAATGAAAGAGAACCAGTTAACTGAAATAAGAACGGAAAAAAAGCAATTCTAATGAAGTTTCCAACCCGCGAAATAAATGTTTTCATTTCGCGAATCTTTCTTCATTTTATGGTTTTCTAAGGCAATCTAACTAGAAAAATTAAAGAGAAATAGTTATCTCCATTTGAAACGCATAAAAACGCCATTCTTTTGAAGTTTCCAACCTTCCAAAATAAATTTTTTCTTGCCAGATTCTTTCCGCATAATATGCTTTTGTAAAGCTATCAAAGTAAAAAAATGGAAGAGAACCAGCTATCTCAAATAAAAACGGAAAAAAATTGATTCTATTGAAGTTTCCAACCATCAAAATAAATGTTTTCATTTTGCAAATATTTCTTCATTTTATGGATTTCTAAGGCTATGAAACTAGAATAATGAAGGAGAAACAGTTATCTCCATTTGAAACGCAACAAAACGCGATTCTTTTGAAGTTTCCAAACTTCGAAAAATTTTTTTTTTCTTTTCTAGATTCTTTCCTCATAATATGCTTTTCTAAGGCTATCAAAGTGGAAAAATTAAAGAGAAACAGTTATCTGAAATAAGATCGGAAAAAAAAGTGATTCTAATCAATTTTCCAACCATTGAAATAAAGGATTTCATTTCGCGAATATTTCTTCATTTTATGGATTTCTAAGGCTATCAAACTAGTATAATGAAGGAGAAATAGTTATCTCCATTTGAAACGAGACAAAACGCGATTCTTTAAAAGTTTGCATACTTCGAAAAACTTTTTTTTCTTCTCGAGATTCTTTGCGCAGAATATGCTTTTCTAAGGCTATCAAACTAGTAAAATGAAGGGGAACCAGTTATCTCAAATAAGAACGGAAAAACAGCGATTCTAATGAAGTTTCGAACCATGGAAATAAATGTTTTCTTTTCGCGAATCTTTCTTCATTTTATGGTTTTCTAAGGCTATCAAACTAGAATAATGAAGGAGAAATAGGTATCTCAATTTGAAACGCAACAAAACGCGATTCCTTTGAAGTTTCCAAACTTCGAAAAATAATTTTTTTCTTTTCAAATTCTTTGCGCAGAATATGCTTTTCTAGGGCTATCAAAGTACAAAAGGGTAAGAGAACCAGTTATCTCAAATAAGAACGCAAAAACAGCGATTCTAACAAGTTTCCAACCTTCGAAATAAATGTTTTCTGTTCGCGATTCTTTCTTTATTTTATGGTTTTCTAAGGCTATCAAACTAGAATAATGAAGGAGAAATACTTATCTACATTTTAAACACAACAAAACTGGATTCCTCTGAAATATCCAAACTTCGAAAAAAATTTTTTTTCTTTTCGAGATTCTTTCCGCAGAATATGCTTTTCTAAGGCTATCAAAGTAGAAAAATGAAAGAGTACCAATTATCTCAAATAAGAACGGAAAAAAATGATTCTAATGATGTTTCCATCCATCGAAATAAATGTTTTCTGTTTGCGAATCTTTCTTCACTTTATGATTTTCTAAGGCTATCAAACTAGAATAATGAAGGAGAAATAGTTATCTCCATTTGAAACGCAACAAAACGCGATTCTTTTGAAGTTTCCAAACTTCGAAATGAATTTTTTTCTTTTCGAGATTCTTTCCGCACAATATGCTTTTCTAAGGTTATCAAAGATGAAAAATGAAAGAGAACCGGTTATCTCAAATAAGAACGGAAAAACAGCGATTGTAATGAACTTTCCAACCATCGAAATAAACGTTGTCTTTTCGCGATTTGTTTTACATTTTATGATTTTCTAAGGCTATTAAACTAGAATAATGAAGGGGAAATAGTTATCTCCATTTGAAACGATACAAAACGCGATTCTTTTGAAGTTTCCAAATTTCGAAAATTTTTTTTTTATTTTAAAGACTCTCTGCGAAGAATATGCTTTTCTAAGGCTAACAAAGTAGAAAAATGAAAGAGAACCAGTTATCTCAAATAAGAACGGAAAAAAATTGATTCTAATGAAGTCTCCAACCAATAAAATAAATGTTTTATTTTCGTGAATCTTTCTTCATTTTATGTTTTCTAAGGCTATCGAACTAGATTAATGATAGAGAAATAGTTATCTCCATTTGAAACGCAAAAAAAAACGCCATTTTTTAAGTTTCCAAACTTCGAAAATAAATTTTTCTTTCGAGATTCTTTCCGCATAATATGCTTTTAAAGCTATAAAGTACAAAAATGAAAGGGTACTAGTTATCTCAAGGAAAAACGGAAAAAAAAAAATGATTCTAATAAAGTTTACAACCATCGAAATAAATGTTTTCATTTCGCGAATCTTTCTTCAATTTATGGTTTTCTAAGGTTATCAAACTAGAATAATGAAGGAGAAATAGTTATCTCCATTTGAAACGCAACAAAACGCGATTCCTTTGAAGTTTCCCACTTCGAAAAAAAATTTATTTCTTGTCGAAATTCTTTCCGCATAATATGCTTTCATAAGGCTATCAAACTAGAAAAATGAAAGAAAACCAGTTATCTCAAATAAGAATGGAAAAACAGCGATTCTAATGAAGTTTCCAACCATCGAAATAAATGTTTTCTTTTCGCGAATCTTTCTTCAATTTATGGTTTTCTAAGGTTATCAAACTAGAATATTGAAGGAGAAATAGTTATCTCCATTTGAAACGCAACAAGACGTGATTCTTTTGTAGTTTCCAAACTTCGAAAAAAAATTGTTTTTTCTTTTCGAGATTCTTTCCCCATAATATAATTTTCTAAGGCTATCAAAGAAGAAAAATGAAAGAGAACCAGTTATCTCAAATAAGAACGGAAAAAAAAATGATTGTAATGAAGTTTCCATCCACCGAAATAAATCTTATCTATTCGCGATTCTTTCTTCAATTTATGGTTTTCTAAGGCTATCAAACTAGAATAATGAAGGAGAAATAGTTATCTCCATTTTAAACGCAAAAAAACGCCTTTTTTTGAAGTTTCCAAACTTCGAAAATAAATTTTTCTTTCGAGAAACTTTCCGCATAATATGCTTTTAAAGCTATAAAGTACAAATGAAAGAGAACCAGTTATCTCAAATGAAAACGGAAAAAAAAAATGATTCTAATGAAGTTTACAACCATCGAAATAAATGTTTTCATTTCGCGAATCTTTCTTCATTTTATGGTTTTCTAAGGCTATCAAACTAAAGTAATGAAGGAGAAATAGTTATCTCCATTTGAAACGCAACAAAAAGCGATTATTTTGAACTTTCCAAACTTCGAAAAAATTCTTTTTTCTTTTATAGATTCTTTCCCCATAATATGCTTTTCTTAGGCTATCAAACTAGTAAAATGTAGGAGAACCAGTTATATCAAATAAGAACGGGAAAAAAGTGATTCTAATGAAGATGCCAACCATCGAAATAAATCTTTTCTATTCGTCTCTCTTTCTCCATTTTAAGGTTTTCTAAGGCTATCAAACTAGAATTATGAAGGAGAAATAGTTATCTTCATTTGAAACGCAACAAAACGGGATTCCTTTGAAGTTTCCAAACATCGAAACAATAATTTTTTGTTTTCGATATTCTTTACCCAGAATATGCTTTTCTAAGGCTATCAAAGTAGAAAAATGAAAGAGAACCAGTTATCTCAAATAAGAACGGAAAAAAAGAGATTTTAATGAAGTCTCCAACCATGGAAATAAATGTTTTATTTTCGCGAATCTTTCTTCATTTTATGGTTTTCTAAGGCTATCAAAATGGAATAATGGAGGAGAAATAGTTATCTCCATTGAAAACGCAACAAAACGCTATTCTTTTGAAGTTTCCAAACTTCGAAAAAAAATTTTTTCTTTTTGAGATTCTTTGCCCAGAATATGCTTTTCTAAGGCTATCAAAGTACAAAAATGAAAGAGAACCAGTTATCTCAAATAAGAATGGAAAAACAGCGATTATAATGAAGTTTCCAACCATCGAAATAAATATTTTCTTTTCGCGTATCTTTCTTCATTTTGTGGTTTTCTAAGGCTATCAAACTAGAATAATAAAGGAGAAATAGTTATCTCCATTTTAAACGCAACAAAACGGGATTCCTTTGAAGTTTCCAAACATTGAAAAAAAAATTTTTATTTTTTGATATTCTTACAACAGGATATGCTTTTCTAAGGCTATCAAAGTAGAAAAATGAAAGAGAACCATTTGTCTCTTAAAAAAAACGGAAAAAAGTGATTCTAATGAAGTTTCCAACCATCGAAATAAATGTTTTCTTTTCGCGAATCTTTCTTCATTTTGTGGTTTTCTAAGGCAATGAAACTAGAATAATGAAGGAGAAATACTTATCTACATTTTAAACTCAACAAAACGGGATTCCTTTGAAATATCCAAACTTCGAAAAAATTTTTTTTTCTTTTCGAGATTCTTTGCGCAGAATATGCTTTTCTAAGGCTATCAAAGTAGAAAAATGAAAGAGTACCAATTATCTCAAATAAGAACGGAAAAAAATGATTCTAATGATGTTTCCATCCATCGAAATAAATGTTTTCTGTTCGCGAATCTTTCTTCATTTTATGGTTTTTTAAGGCTATCATACTAGAATAATGAAGGAGAAATATTTATCTCCATTTGAAACGCAAATAAACGCGATTCTTTTGAAGTTTCGAAACCTGGAAAAAAAATATTTTTCTTTTAGAGATTCTTTCCCCATAATATGCTTTTCTAAGGCTATCAAAGAAGAAAAATGAAAGAGAACCAGTTATGAAAAATAAGAACGGAAAAACAGCGATTCTAATGAAGTTTCCAACCTTCGAAATAAATATTTTCTATTCGCGAATCTTTCTTTATTTTATGCTTTTTTGGAGGCTATCAAACTAGAATAATGAAGGAGAAATAGTTATCTCCATTTGAAACGCAACAAAACTAGATTCCTTTGAAGTTTCCAAACTTCGAAAAAATTTTTTTTCTTTTCGAAATTCTTTGCTCAGAATATGCTTTCCTAAGGCTATCAAAGTAGAAAAATGAAAGAGAACCAGTTATCTCAAATAAGAACGGAAAAAAATGATTCTAATGAAGTCTGACCCATGGAAATAAATTCTTTATTTTCGCGAATCTTTCTTCATTTTATGGTTTTCTAAGGCTCTCAAACTAGAATAATGAAGGAGAAATAGTTTTCTCCATTTGAACGCAACAAAACGGGATTCCTATGAAGTTTCCAAACTTCGAAAAAATTTTTTTTTCTTTTCGAGAATCTTTGCGCAGAATATGCTTTTCTAAGGCTATAAAAGTAGAAAAATGAAAGAGAACCGGTTATCTCAAATAAGAACGGGAAAAAGTGATTCTAATGAAGTTTCCAACCATCGAAATAAATGTTTTCTTTTAGCGAATTTTTCTTCATTTTATGGTTTTCTAAGGTTATCAAACTAGAATAATGAAGGAGAAATAGTTATCTCCATTTGAAACGCAACAAGACGCGATTCTTTTGTAGTTTCCAAACTTCGAAAAAAAATTGTTTTTTCTTTTCGAGATTCTTGCCCCATAATATACTTTTCTAAGGCTATCAAAGAAGAAAAATGAAAGAGAACCAGTTATCTCAAATAAGAACGGAAAAAAAGTGATATTAATGAAGTTTCCATCCACCGAAATAAATCTTATCTATTCGAGATTCTTTCTTCAATTTATGGTTTTCTAAGGCTATTAAACTAGAATAATGAAGGAGAAATAGTTATCTCCATTTTAAACGCAAACAAAACGCCTTATTTTGAAGTTTCCAAACTTCGAAAGTAAATTTTTCTTTCCAGAAACTTTCCGCATAATATGCTTTTAAAGGTATAAAGTACAAAAATGAAAGAGAACCAGTTATCTCAAATAAAAACGGGGAAAAAAAAAATGATTCTAATGAAGTTTACAACCATCGAAATAAATGTTTTCATTTCGCGAATCTTTCTTCATTTTATGATTTTCTAAGGCTATCAAACTAAAGTAATGAAGGAGAAATAGTTATCTCCATTTGAAACGCAACAAAAAGCGATTATTTTGAAGTTTCCAAACTTCGAAAAAATTCTTTTTTTTTTTCTAGATTCTTTCCCCATAATATGCTTTTCTTAGGCTATCAAACTAGTAAAATGAAGGATAACCAGTTATCTCAAATAAGAACGGGAAAAAAGTGATTCTAATGAAGATGCCAACCATCGAAATAAATCTTTTCTATTCGTCTCTCTTTCTCCATTTTAAGGTTTTCTAAGGCTATCAAACTAGAATAATGAAGGAGAAATAGTTATCTCCATTTGAAACGCAACAAAACGGGATTCCTTTGAAGTTTCCAAACATCGAAACAAAAATTTTTTGTTTCGATATTCTTTACCCAGAATATGCTTTTCTAAGGCTATCAAAGTAGAAAAATGAAAGCGAACCAGTCATCTCAAAAAAGAACGGAAAAAAAGAGATTTTAATGAAGTTTCCAACCATGGAAAGAAATGTTTTATTTTCGCGAATCTTTCTTCATTTTATGGTTTTCTAAGGCTATCAAAATGGAAAAATGGAGGAGAAATAATTATCTCCATTGAAAACGCAAAAAAACGCTATTCTTTTGAAGTTTCCAATCTTCGAAAAAAAATTTTTTCTTTTCGATATTATTTGCGCAGAATATACTTTTCTAAGGCTATCAAAGTAGCAAAATGAAAGAGAACCAGTTATCTCAAATAAGAACGGAAAAACAGCGATTCTAATGAAGTTTCCAACCTTCGAAATAAATCTTTTCTATTGGCGAATCTTTCTTTATTTTATGCTTTTTTGGAGGCTATCAAACTAGAATAATCAAGGAGAAATAGTTATCTCCATTTGAAACGCAACAAAACTGGATTCCTTTGAAGTTTCCAAACTTCGAAAAAAATTTTTTTCTTTTCGAAATTTTTGCGCAAAATATGCTTTCCTAAGGCTATCAAAGTAGAAAAATGAAAGAGAACCAGTTATCTCAAATGAGAACGGAAAAAATGATTCTAATGAAGTCTCCAACCCTGGAAATAAATGATTTATTTTCGCGAATCTTTCTTCATTTTATGGTTTTCTAAGAATATCAAACTAGAATAATGAAGGAGAAATAGTTATCTCCATTTGAAACGCAACAAAACGGGATTCCTTTGAAGTTTCCAAACTTCGAAAAAAATTTTTTTTCTTTTCGAGATTCTTTGCGCATAATATGTTTTTGTAAAGCTATCAATAGTAGAAAAATGGAAGAGAACCAGTTATCTAAAATAAAAACGGAAAAAAAAAAGTGATTCTAATGAAGTTTCCAACCATCGAAATAAACGTTTTATGTTCGCGAATCTTTCTTCATTTTATGGTTTTCTAAGGCTATCAGACTAGAATAATGAAGGAGAAATTGTTATCTCCATTTGAAACGCAACAAAACGCGATACCCATCAAGTTTCCAAACTTCGAAAAAAATTTTTTTTCTTTTCGAGATTCTTTGAGCAGTATATGCTTTTCTAAGGCCATCAAACTAGAAAAATGAAAGGGAACCAGTTATCTCAAATAAGACCGGAAAAAAAGTGATTCTAATGAAGTTTCCTACCACCGAAATAAATCTTATCTATTCGCGAATCTTTCTTCATTTTATGGATTTCTAAGGCAATCAAACTAGAAAAATGAAGGAGAAATAGTTATCTCCATTTGAAACTTAAAAAAACGCGATTCTTTTGAAGTTTCCAAACTTCGAAAATAAATTTTTTTCTTTTCGATATTCTTTGCGCAGAATATGCTTTTCTAAGGCTTTCAAAGAATAAAAATGAAATAGAACCAGTTATCTCAAATAAGAACGGATAAACCGCGATTCAAATGAAGTTTCCAACCATCAAAATAAATGTTTTCTTTTCGTGAATCTTTCTTCATTTTATGGTTTTCTAAGGCTCTCAAACTAGAATAATGAAGGAGAAATAGTTATCTGCATTTGAAACGCAACAAAACGCGATTCTTTTGAAGTTTCCAAACTTCGAAAAATTTTTTTTTCTTTTCTAGATTCTTTACGCATAATATGCTTTTCTAAGGCTATCAAAGTGGAAAAATGAAAGAGAACCAGTTAACTGAAATAAGAACGGAAAAAAAGCAATTCTAATGAAGTTTCCAACCCGCGAAATAAATGTTTTCATTTCGCGAATCTTTCTTCATTTTATGGTTTTCTAAGGCAATCTAACTAGAAAAATTAAAGAGAAATAGTTATCTCCATTTGAAACGCATAAAAACGCCATTCTTTTGAAGTTTCCAACCTTCCAAAATAAATTTTTTCTTGCCAGATTCTTTCCGCATAATATGCTTTTGTAAAGCTATCAAAGTAAAAAAATGGAAGAGAACCAGCTATCTCAAATAAAAACGGAAAAAAATTGATTCTATTGAAGTTTCCAACCATCAAAATAAATGTTTTCATTTTGCAAATATTTCTTCATTTTATGGATTTCTAAGGCTATGAAACTAGAATAATGAAGGAGAAACAGTTATCTCCATTTGAAACGCAACAAAACGCGATTCTTTTGAAGTTTCCAAACTTCGAAAAATTTTTTTTTTCTTTTCTAGATTCTTTCCTCATAATATGCTTTTCTAAGGCTATCAAAGTGGAAAAATTAAAGAGAAACAGTTATCTGAAATAAGATCGGAAAAAAAAGTGATTCTAATCAATTTTCCAACCATTGAAATAAAGGATTTCATTTCGCGAATATTTCTTCATTTTATGGATTTCTAAGGCTATCAAACTAGTATAATGAAGGAGAAATAGTTATCTCCATTTGAAACGAGACAAAACGCGATTCTTTAAAAGTTTGCATACTTCGAAAAACTTTTTTTTCTTCTCGAGATTCTTTGCGCAGAATATGCTTTTCTAAGGCTATCAAACTAGTAAAATGAAGGGGAACCAGTTATCTCAAATAAGAACGGAAAAACAGCGATTCTAATGAAGTTTCGAACCATGGAAATAAATGTTTTCTTTTCGCGAATCTTTCTTCATTTTATGGTTTTCTAAGGCTATCAAACTAGAATAATGAAGGAGAAATAGGTATCTCAATTTGAAACGCAACAAAACGCGATTCCTTTGAAGTTTCCAAACTTCGAAAAATAATTTTTTTCTTTTCAAATTCTTTGCGCAGAATATGCTTTTCTAGGGCTATCAAAGTACAAAAGGGTAAGAGAACCAGTTATCTCAAATAAGAACGCAAAAACAGCGATTCTAACAAGTTTCCAACCTTCGAAATAAATGTTTTCTGTTCGCGATTCTTTCTTTATTTTATGGTTTTCTAAGGCTATCAAACTAGAATAATGAAGGAGAAATACTTATCTACATTTTAAACACAACAAAACTGGATTCCTCTGAAATATCCAAACTTCGAAAAAAATTTTTTTTCTTTTCGAGATTCTTTCCGCAGAATATGCTTTTCTAAGGCTATCAAAGTAGAAAAATGAAAGAGTACCAATTATCTCAAATAAGAACGGAAAAAAATGATTCTAATGATGTTTCCATCCATCGAAATAAATGTTTTCTGTTTGCGAATCTTTCTTCACTTTATGATTTTCTAAGGCTATCAAACTAGAATAATGAAGGAGAAATAGTTATCTCCATTTGAAACGCAACAAAACGCGATTCTTTTGAAGTTTCCAAACTTCGAAATGAATTTTTTTCTTTTCGAGATTCTTTCCGCACAATATGCTTTTCTAAGGTTATCAAAGATGAAAAATGAAAGAGAACCGGTTATCTCAAATAAGAACGGAAAAACAGCGATTGTAATGAACTTTCCAACCATCGAAATAAACGTTGTCTTTTCGCGATTTGATTTACATTTTATGATTTTCTAAGGCTATTAAACTAGAATAATGAAGGGGAAATAGTTATCTCCATTTGAAACGATACAAAACGCGATTCTTTTGAAGTTTCCAAATTTCGAAAATTTTTTTTTTATTTTAAAGACTCTCTGCGAAGAATATGCTTTTCTAAGGCTAACAAAGTAGAAAAATGAAAGAGAACCAGTTATCTCAAATAAGAACGGAAAAAAATTGATTCTAATGAAGTCTCCAACCAATAAAATAAATGTTTTATTTTCGTGAATCTTTCTTCATTTTATGTTTTCTAAGGCTATCGAACTAGATTAATGATAGAGAAATAGTTATCTCCATTTGAAACGCAAAAAAAAACGCCATTTTTTAAGTTTCCAAACTTCGAAAATAAATTTTTCTTTCGAGATTCTTTCCGCATAATATGCTTTTAAAGCTATAAAGTACAAAAATGAAAGGGTACTAGTTATCTCAAGGAAAAACGGAAAAAAAAAAATGATTCTAATAAAGTTTACAACCATCGAAATAAATGTTTTCATTTCGCGAATCTTTCTTCAATTTATGGTTTTCTAAGGTTATCAAACTAGAATAATGAAGGAGAAATAGTTATCTCCATTTGAAACGCAACAAAACGCGATTCCTTTGAAGTTTCCCACTTCGAAAAAAAATTTATTTCTTGTCGAAATTCTTTCCGCATAATATGCTTTCATAAGGCTATCAAACTAGAAAAATGAAAGAAAACCAGTTATCTCAAATAAGAATGGAAAAACAGCGATTCTAATGAAGTTTCCAACCATCGAAATAAATGTTTTCTTTTCGCGAATCTTTCTTCAATTTATGGTTTTCTAAGGTTATCAAACTAGAATATTGAAGGAGAAATAGTTATCTCCATTTGAAACGCAACAAGACGTGATTCTTTTGTAGTTTCCAAACTTCGAAAAAAAATTGTTTTTTCTTTTCGAGATTCTTTCCCCATAATATAATTTTCTAAGGCTATCAAAGAAGAAAAATGAAAGAGAACCAGTTATCTCAAATAAGAACGGAAAAAAAAATGATTGTAATGAAGTTTCCATCCACCGAAATAAATCTTATCTATTCGCGATTCTTTCTTCAATTTATGGTTTTCTAAGGCTATCAAACTAGAATAATGAAGGAGAAATAGTTATCTCCATTTTAAACGCAAAAAAACGCCTTTTTTTGAAGTTTCCAAACTTCGAAAATAAATTTTTCTTTCGAGAAACTTTCCGCATAATATGCTTTTAAAGCTATAAAGTACAAATGAAAGAGAACCAGTTATCTCAAATGAAAACGGAAAAAAAAAAATGATTCTAATGAAGTTTACAACCATCGAAATAAATGTTTTCATTTCGCGAATCTTTCTTCATTTTATGGTTTTCTAAGGCTATCAAACTAAAGTAATGAAGGAGAAATAGTTATCTCCATTTGAAACGCAACAAAAAGCGATTATTTTGAACTTTCCAAACTTCGAAAAAATTCTTTTTTCTTTTATAGATTCTTTCCCCATAATATGCTTTTCTTAGGCTATCAAACTAGTAAAATGTAGGAGAACCAGTTATATCAAATAAGAACGGGAAAAAAGTGATTCTAATGAAGATGCCAACCATCGAAATAAATCTTTTCTATTCGTCTCTCTTTCTCCATTTTAAGGTTTTCTAAGGCTATCAAACTAGAATTATGAAGGAGAAATAGTTATCTTCATTTGAAACGCAACAAAACGGGATTCCTTTGAAGTTTCCAAACATCGAAACAATAATTTTTTGTTTTCGATATTCTTTACCCAGAATATGCTTTTCTAAGGCTATCAAAGTAGAAAAATGAAAGAGAACCAGTTATCTCAAATAAGAACGGAAAAAAAGAGATTTTAATGAAGTCTCCAACCATGGAAATAAATGTTTTATTTTCGCGAATCTTTCTTCATTTTATGGTTTTCTAAGGCTATCAAAATGGAATAATGGAGGAGAAATAGTTATCTCCATTGAAAACGCAACAAAACGCTATTCTTTTGAAGTTTCCAAACTTCGAAAAAAAATTTTTTCTTTTTGAGATTCTTTGCCCAGAATATGCTTTTCTAAGGCTATCAAAGTACAAAAATGAAAGAGAACCAGTTATCTCAAATAAGAATGGAAAAACAGCGATTATAATGAAGTTTCCAACCATCGAAATAAATATTTTCTTTTCGCGTATCTTTCTTCATTTTGTGGTTTTCTAAGGCTATCAAACTAGAATAATAAAGGAGAAATAGTTATCTCCATTTTAAACGCAACAAAACGGGATTCCTTTGAAGTTTCCAAACATTGAAAAAAAAATTTTTATTTTTTGATATTCTTACAACAGGATATGCTTTTCTAAGGCTATCAAAGTAGAAAAATGAAAGAGAACCATTTGTCTCTTAAAAAAAACGGAAAAAAGTGATTCTAATGAAGTTTCCAACCATCGAAATAAATGTTTTCTTTTCGCGAATCTTTCTTCATTTTGTGGTTTTCTAAGGCAATGAAACTAGAATAATGAAGGAGAAATACTTATCTACATTTTAAACTCAACAAAACGGGATTCCTTTGAAATATCCAAACTTCGAAAAATTTTTTTTTTCTTTTCGAGATTCTTTGCGCAGAATATGCTTTTCTAAGGCTATCAAAGTAGAAAAATGAAAGAGTACCAATTATCTCAAATAAGAACGGAAAAAAATGATTCTAATGATGTTTCCATCCATCGAAATAAATGTTTTCTGTTCGCGAATCTTTCTTCATTTTATGGTTTTTTAAGGCTATCATACTAGAATAATGAAGGAGAAATATTTATCTCCATTTGAAACGCAAATAAACGCGATTCTTTTGAAGTTTCGAAACCTGGAAAAAAAATATTTTTCTTTTAGAGATTCTTTCCCCATAATATGCTTTTCTAAGGCTATCAAAGAAGAAAAATGAAAGAGAACCAGTTATGACAAATAAGAACGGAAAAACAGCGATTCTAATGAAGTTTCCAACCTTCGAAATAAATATTTTCTATTCGCGAATCTTTCTTTATTTTATGCTTTTTTGGAGGCTATCAAACTAGAATAATGAAGGAGAAATAGTTATCTCCATTTGAAACGCAACAAAACTGGATTCCTTTGAAGTTTCCAAACTTCGAAAAAATTTTTTTTCTTTTCGAAATTCTTTGCTCAGAATATGCTTTCCTAAGGCTATCAAAGTAGAAAAATGAAAGAGAACCAGTTATCTCAAATAAGAACGGAAAAAAATGATTCTAATGAAATCTGACCCATGGAAATAAGTTCTTTATTTTCGCGAATCTTTCTTCATTTTATGGTTTTCTAAGGCTCTCAAACTAGAATAATGAAGGAGAAATAGTTTTCTCCATTTGAACGCAACAAAACGGGATTCCTATGAAGTTTCCAAACTTCGAAAAAATTTTTTTTTCTTTTCGAGAATCTTTGCGCAGAATATGCTTTTCTAAGGCTATAAAAGTAGAAAAATGAAAGAGAACCGGTTATCTCAAATAAGAACGGGAAAAAGTGATTCTAATGAAGTTTCCAACCATCGAAATAAATGTTTTCTTTTAGCGAATTTTTCTTCATTTTATGGTTTTCTAAGGTTATCAAACTAGAATAATGAAGGAGAAATAGTTATCTCCATTTGAAACGCAACAAGACGCGATTCTTTTGTAGTTTCCAAACTTCGAAAAAAAATTGTTTTTTCTTTTCGAGATTCTTGCCCCATAATATACTTTTCTAAGGCTATCAAAGAAGAAAAATGAAAGAGAACCAGTTATCTCAAATAAGAACGGAAAAAAGTGATATTAATGAAGTTTCCATCCACCGAAATAAATCTTATCTATTCGAGATTCTTTCTTCAATTTATGGTTTTCTAAGGCTATTAAACTAGAATAATGAAGGAGAAATAGTTATCTCCATTTTAAACGCAAACAAAACGCCTTATTTTGAAGTTTCCAAACTTCGAAAGTAAATTTTTCTTTCCAGAAACTTTCCGCATAATATGCTTTTAAAGGTATAAAGTACAAAAATGAAAGAGAACCAGTTATCTCAAATAAAAACGGGAAAAAAAAAATGATTCTAATGAAGTTTACAACCATCGAAATAAATGTTTTCATTTCGCGAATCTTTCTTCATTTTATGGTTTTCTAAGGCTATCAAACTAAAGTAATGAAGGAGAAATAGTTATCTCCATTGAAAACGCAACAAAACGCTATTCTTTTGAAGTTTCCAATCTTCGAAAAAAAATTTTTTCTTTTCGATATTATTTGCGCAGAATATACTTTTCTAAGGCTATCAAAGTAGCAAAATGAAAGAGAACCAGTTATCTAAATAAGAACGGAAAAACAGCGATTCTAATGAAGTTTCCAACCTTCGAAATAAATCTTTTCTATTGGCGAATCTTTCTTTATTTTATGCTTTTTTGGAGGCTATCAAACTAGAATAATCAAGGAGAAATAGTTATCTCCATTTGAAACGCAACAAAACTGGATTCCTTTGAAGTTTCCAAACTTCGAAAAAAATTTTTTTCTTTTCGAAATTTTTGCGCAAAATATGCTTTCCTAAGGCTATCAAAGTAGAAAAATGAAAGAGAACCAGTTATCTCAAATGAGAACGGAAAAAATGATTCTAATGAAGTCTCCAACCCTGGAAATAAATGATTTATTTTCGCGAATCTTTCTTCATTTTATGGTTTTCTAAGAATATCAAACTAGAATAATGAAGGAGAAATAGTTATCTCCATTTGAAACGCAACAAAACGGGATTCCTTTGAAGTTTCCAAACTTCGAAAAAAATTTTTTTTCTTTTCGAGATTCTTTGCGCATAATATGTTTTTGTAAAGCTATCAATAGTAGAAAAATGGAAGAGAACCAGTTATCTAAAATAAAAACGGAAAAAAAAGTGATTCTAATGAAGTTTCCAACCATCGAAATAAACGTTTTATGTTCGCGAATCTTTCTTCATTTTATGGTTTTCTAAGGCTATCAGACTAGAATAATGAAGGAGAAATTGTTATCTCCATTTGAAACGCAACAAAACGCGATACCCATCAAGTTTCCAAACTTCGAAAAAAATTTTTTTTCTTTTCGAGATTCTTTGAGCAGTATATGCTTTTATAAGGCCATCAAACTAGAAAAATGAAAGGGAACCAGTTATCTCAAATAAGACCGGAAAAAAAGTGATTCTAATGAAGTTTCCTACCACCGAAATAAATCTTATCTATTCGCGAATCTTTCTTCATTTTATGGATTTCTAAGGCAATCAAACTAGAAAAATGAAGGAGAAATAGTTATCTCGATTTGAAACTTAAAAAAACGCGATTCTTTTGAAGTTTCCAAACTTCGAAAATAAATTTTTTTCTTTTCGATATTCTTTGCGCAGAATATGCTTTTCTAAGGCTTTCAAAGAAGAAAAATGAAATAGAACCAGTTATCTCAAATAAGAACGGAAAAACCGCGATTCAAATGAAGTTTCCAACCATCAAAATAAATGTTTTCTTTTCGTGAATCTTTCTTCATTTTATGGTTTTCTAAGGCTCTCAAACTAGAATAATGAAGGAGAAATAGTTATCTGCATTTGAAACGCAACAAAACGCGATTCTTTTGAAGTTTCCAAACTTCGAAAAATTTTTTTTTCTTTTCTAGATTCTTTACGCATAATATGCTTTTCTAAGGCTATCAAAGTGGAAAAATGAAAGAGAACCAGTTAACTGAAATAAGAACGGAAAAAAAGCAATTCTAATGAAGTTTCCAACCCGCGAAATAAATGTTTTCATTTCGCGAATCTTTCTTCATTTTATGGTTTTCTAAGGCAATCTAACTAGAAAAATTAAGGAGAAATAGTTATCTCCATTTGAAACGCATAAAAACGCCATTCTTTTGAAGTTTCCAACCTTCCAAAATAAATTTTTTCTTGCCAGATTCTTTCCGCATAATATGCTTTTGTAAAGCTATCAAAGTAAAAAAATGGAAGAGAACCAGCTATCTCAAATAAAAACGGAAAAAAATTGATTCTATTGAAGTTTCCAACCATCAAAATAAATGTTTTCATTTTGCAAATATTTCTTCATTTTATGGATTTCTAAGGCTATGAAACTAGAATAATGAAGGAGAAACAGTTATCTCCATTTGAAACGCAACAAAACGCGATTCTTTTGAAGTTTCCAAACTTCGAAAAAATTTTTTTTTCTTTTCTAGATTCTTTCCTCATAATATGCTTTTCTAAGGCTATCAAAGTGGAAAAATTAAAGAGAAACAGTTATCTGAAATAAGATCGGAAAAAAAAGTGATTCTAATCAATTTTCCAACCATTGAAATAAAGGATTTCATTTCGCGAATATTTCTTCATTTTATGGATTTCTAAGGCTATCAAACTAGTATAATGAAGGAGAAATAGTTATCTCCATTTGAAACGAGACAAACGCGATTCCTTTGAAATTTGCTAACTTCGAAAAAAAAAATTTTTTCTTTTGATATTGCTTCCGCATAATATGCTTTTCTAAGGCTATCAAACTAGAAAAATGAAAGAGAACCAGTTATCTCAAATAAGAACGGAAAAACAGCGATTCTAATGAAGTTTCCAACCTTCGAAATAAATGTTTTCTGTTCGCGATTCTTTCTTCATTTTATGGTTTTCTAAGGCTATCATACTAGAATAATGAAGGAGAAATATTTATCTCCATTTGAAACGCAAATAAACGCGATTCTTTTGAAGTTTCGAAACCCGGAAAAAAAATATTTTTCTTTTAGAGATTCTTTCCCCATAATATGCTTTTCTAAGGCTATCAAAGAAGAAAAATGAAAGAGAACCAGTTATGACAAATAAGAACGGAAAAACAGCGATTCTAATAAAGTTTCCAACCATCGAAATAAATGTTTTCATTTGGCGAATCTTTCTTCATTTAATGGTTTTCTAAGGCTATCAAACTAGAATAATGAAGGAGAAATAGTTATCTGCATTTGAAACGCAACAAAACGCGATTCTTTTGAAGTTTCCAAACTTCGAAAAAATTTTTTTTTCTTTTCTAGAATCTTTACGCATAATATGGTTTTCTAAGGCTATCAAAGTGGAAAAATGAAAGAGAACCAGTTATCTCATATAAGAACGGAAAAAGCGATTCTAATGAAGTTTCCAACCATCGTAATAAATGTTTTGTTTCCGCGAATCTTTCTTCATTTTATGGTATTCTAAGGCTATCAATGAAGAATAATGAAGAATAAATAGTTATCTCCATTTGAAACGCAACAAAACGCGATTCATTTCAAGTTTCCAAACTTCGAAAAAATTTTTTTTCTTTTCTTGATTCTTTCCCCATAATATGCTATTCTAAGGTTATCAAACTAGTAAAATGAAGGAAAACCAGTTATCTCAAATAAGAACGGAAAAAAAGTGATTCTAATGAGGATTCCAACCATCGAAATAAATCCTTTCTATTCGCAAATCTTTCTGCATTTAATGGTTTTCTAAGGCTATCAAATAAGAGTATAGAAGGAGAAATAGTTATCTCCATTTCAAACGCAACAAAACGCGATTCTTTGAGGTTTCAAAAATGCAAAAAAAAAAATTTTTTCTTTTCGAGATTCTTGCTTTTCTAAGGCTATCAAAGAAGTAAAATGAAAGAGAACCAGTTATATCAAATAAGAACGGAAAAACAGCTATTCTAATGAAGTTTCCAACCATGGAAATAAGTGTTTTCTTTTCGCGAATCTTTCTTCATTTTATGGTTTTTTAAAGCAATGAAACTAGATTAATGAAGGAGAAATAGTTATCTCCGTTTGAAACGCAACAAAACGCGATTCTTTTGAAGTTTCCAAACTTCGAAAAACTTTTTTTTCTTTTATAGATTCTTTCCCCATAATACGCTTTTCTAAACCTATCAAACTAGTAAAATGAAGGGGAACCAGTTATCTCAAATAAGAACGGAAAAACAGCGATTCTAATGAAGTTTCGAACCATGGAAATAAATGTTTTCTTTCCGCGAAACTTTCTTCATTTTATGGTTTTCTCAGGCTATCAAACTAGAATAATGAAGGAGAAATAGGTATCTCAATTTGAAATGCAACAAAACGCGATTCTTCAGACGTTTGCATACTTCGAAAAAAATTTTTTTCTTCTCGAGATTCTTTGCGCAGAATATGCTTTTCTAGGGCCATCAAAGTAGAAAAATGAAAGAGAATCAGTTATCTCAAATAAGAACTCAAAAATATTGATTCTAATGAGGTTTCCAACCATCGAAATACATCATTTCTTTTCGCGAATCTTTCTTCATTTTATGCTTTTTTAAGGCTATCAAACTAGAATAATGAAGGAAAAATAGTTATCTCCATTTGAAACGCAACAAAACGCGATTCCTTTGAAGTTTCCAAACTTCGAAAAATAATTTTTTTCTTTTCGAGATTCTTTGCGCAGGATATGCTTTTCTAGGGCTATCAAAGTACAAAAGTGAAAGAGAACCAGTTATCTCAAATAAGAACGGGAAAACAGCGATTCTAACATGTTTCCAACCTTCGAAATAAATGTTTTCTGTTCGCGATTCTTTCTTTATTTTATGGTTTTCTAAGGCTATCAAACTAGAATAATGAAGGAGAAATACTTATCTACATTTTAAACACAACAAAACGGGATTCCTTTGAAATATCCAAACTTCGAAAAATTGTTTTTTCTTTTCGAGATTCTTTGCGCAGAATATGCTTTTCTAAAGCTATCAAAGTAGAAAAATGAGAGAGTACCAATTATCTCAAATAAGAACGGAAAAAAATGATTCTAATGATGTTTCCATCCATCGAAATAAATGTTTTCTTTTCGCGAATCTTTCTTCATTTTATGGTTTTCTAAGGCTATCAAACTAGAATAATGAAGGAGAAATAGGTATCTCAATTTAAAATGCAACAAAACGCGATTCTTCAAAAGTTTGCATACTTCGAAAAACTTTGTTTTCTTCTCGAGATTCTTTGCGCAGAATATGCTTTTCTAAGGCCATCAAACTAGTAAAATGAAGGGGAACCAGTTATCTCAAATAAGAACGGAAAAACAGCGATTCTAATGAAGTTTCGAACCATGGAAATAAATGTTTTCTTTTCGCGAATCTTTCTTCATTTTATGGTTTTCTAAGGCTATCAAACTAGAATAATGAAGGAGAAATAGGTATTTCAATTTGAAACGCAACAAAACGCGATTCCTTTGAAGTTTCCAAACTTCGAAAAATAATTTTTTTCTTTTCAAATTCTTTGCGCAGATTATGCTTTTCTAGGGCTATCAAAGTACAAAAGGGAAAGAGAACCAGTTATCTCAAATAAGAACGGAAAAACAGCGATTCTAACAAGTTTCCAATCTTCGAAATAAATGTTTTCTGTTCGCGATTCTTTCTTTATTTTATGGTTTTCTAAGGCTATCAAACTAGAATAATGAAGGAGAAATACTTATCTACATTTTAAACACAACAAAACTGGATTCCTTTGAAATATCCAAACTTCGAAAAAAATTTTTTTTCTTTTCGAGATTCTTTCCGCAGAATATGCTTTTCTAAGGCTATCAAAGTAGAAAAATGAAAGAGTACCAATTATCTCAAATGAGAACGGAAAAAAATGATTCTAATGATGTTTCCATCCATCGAAATAAATGTTTTCTGTTCGCGAATCTTTCTTCACTTTATGATTTTCTAAGGCTATCAAACTAGAATAATGAAGGAGAAATAGTTATCTCCATTTGAAACGCAACAAAACGCGATTATTTTGAAGTTTCCAAACTTCGAAATGAATTTTTTTCTTTTCGAGATTCTTTCCGCACAATATGCTTTTCTAAGGTTATCAAAGATGAAAAATGAAAGAGAACCGGTTATCTCAAATAAGAACGGAAAAACAGCGATTGTAATGAACTTTCCAACCATCGAAATAAACGTTGTCTTTTTGCGATTTGTTTTACATTTTATGATTTTCTAAGGCTATTAAACTAGAATAATGAAGGGGAAATTGTTATCTCCATTTGAAACGATACAAAACGCGATTCTTTTGAAGTTTCCAAATTTCGAAAAATTTTTTTTTTATTTTAAAGTATCTCTGCGAAGAATATGCTTTTCTAAGGCTAACAAAGTAGAAAAATGAAAGAGAACCAGTTATCTCAAATAAGAACGGAAAAAAATTGATTCTAATGAAGTCTCCAACCAATAAAATAAATGTTTTATTTTCGTGAATCATTCTTCATTTTATGTTTTCTAAGGCTATCAAACTAGATTAATGAAGGAGAAATAGTTATCTCCATTTGAAACGCAAAAAAAAAACGCCATTTTTTAAGTTTCCAAACTTCGAAAATAAATTTTTCTTTCGAGATTCTTTCCGCATAATATGCTTTTAAAGCTATAAAGTACAAAAATGAAAGAGTACTAGTTATCTCAAGGAAAAACGGAAAAAAAATGATTCTAATAAAGTTTACAACCATCGAAATAAATGTTTTCATTTCGCGAATCTTTCTTCAATTTATGGTTTTCTAAGGTTACCAAACTAGAATAATGAAGGAGAAATAGTTATCTCCATTTGAAACGCAACAAAACGCGATTCCTTTGAAGTTTCCAACTTCGAAAAAAAATTTATTTCTTGTCGAAATTCTTTCCGCATAATATGCTTTCATAAGGCTATCAAACTAGAAAAATGAAAGAAAACCAGTTATCTCAAATAAGAATGGAAAAACAGCGATTCTAATGAAGTTTCCAACCATCGAAATAAATCTTATCTATTCGCTATTCTTTCTTCAATTTATGGTTTTCTAAGGCTATCAAACTAGAATAATGAAGGAGAAATAGTTATCTCCATTTTAAACGCAAAAAAAAAACGCCTTTTTTTGAAGTTTCCAAACTTCGAAAATAAATTTTTCTTTCGAGAAACTTTCCGCATAATATGCTTTTAAAGCTATAAAGTACAAATGAAAGAGAACCAGTTATCTCAAATGAAAACGGAAAAAAAAAAAAAAATGATTCTAATGAAGTTTACAACCATCGAAATAAATGTTTTCATTTCGCGAATATTTCTTCATTTTATGGTTTTCTAAGGCTATCAAACTAAAGTAATGAAGGAGAAATAGTTATCTCCATTTGAAACGCAACAAAAAGCGATTATTTTGAACTTTCCAAACTTCGAAAAAATTCTTTTTTCTTTTATAGATTCTTTCCCCATAATATGCTTTTCTTAGGCTATCAAACTAGTAAAATGAAGGAGAACGAGTTATATCAAATAAGAACGGGAAAAAAGTGATTCTAATGAAGATGCCAACCATCGAAATAAATCTTTTCTATTCGTCTCTCTTTCTCCATTTTAAGGTTTTCTAAGGCTATCAAACTAGAATTATGAAGGAGAAATAGTTATCTTCATTTGAAACGCAACAAAACGGGATTCCTTTGAAGTTTCCAAACATCGAAACAATACTTTTTTGTTTTCGATATTCTTTACCCAGAATATGCTTTTCTAAGGCTATCAAAGTAGAAAAATGAAAGAGAACCAGTTATCTCAAATAAGAACGGAAAAAAAGAGATTTTAATGAAGTCTCCAACCATGGAAATAAATGTTTTATTTTCGCGAATCTTTCTTCATTTTATGGTTTTCTAAGGCTATCAAAATGGAATAATGGAGGAGAAATAGTTATCTCCATTGAAAACGCAACAAAACGCTATTCTTTTGAAGTTTCCAAACTTCGAAAAAAATTTTTTTCTTTTTGAGATTCTTTGCCCAGAATATGCTTTTCTAAGGCTATCAAAGTACAAAAATGAAAGAGAACCAGTTATCTCAAATAAGAATGGAAAAACAGCGATTATAATGAAGTTTCCAACCATCGAAATAAATATTTTCTTTTCGCGTATCTTTCTTCATTTTGTGGTTTTCTAAGGCTATCAAACTAGAATAATAAAGGAGAAATAGTTATCTCCATTTTAAACGCAACAAAACCGGATTCCTTTGAAGTTTCCAAACATTGAAAAAAAAAATTTTATTTTTTGATATTCTTACAACAGGATATGCTTTTCTAAGGCTATCAAAGTAGAAAAATGAAAGAGAACCATTTGTCTCTTAAAAAAAAACGGAAAAAAGTGATTCTAATGAAGTTTCCAACCATCGAAATAAATGTTTTCTTTTCGCGAATCTTTCTTCATTTTGTGGTTTTCTAAGGCAATGAAACTAGAATAATGAAGGAGAAATACTTATCTACATTTTAAACTCAACAAAACGGGATTCCTTTGAAATATCCAAACTTCGAAAAATTTTTTTTTTCTTTTCGAGATTCTTTGCGCAGAATATGCTTTTCTAAGGCTATGAAAGTAGCAAAATGAAAAAGAACCAGTTATCTCAAATAAGAACGGAAAAACAGCGATTCTAATGAAGTTTCCAACCTTCGAAATAAATCTTTTCTATTCGCGAATCTTTCTTTATTTTATGCTTTTTTGGAGGCTATCAAACTAGAATAATGAAGGAGAAATAGTTATATCCATTTGAAACGCAACAAAACTGGATTCCTTTGAAGTTTCCAAACTTCGAAAAAAATTTTTTTCTTTTCGAAATTCTTTGCGCAGAATATGCTTTCCTAAGGCTATCAAAGTAGAAAAATGAAAGAGAACCAGTTATCTCAAATAAGAACGGAAAAAAATGATTCTAATGAAGTCTGAGCCATGGAAATAAATTCTTTATTTTCGCGAATCTTTCTTCATTTTATGGTTTTCTAAGGCTCTCAAACTAGAATAATGAAGGAGAAATAGTTTTCTCCATTTGAACGCAACAAAACGGGATTCCTATGAAGTTTCCAAACTTCGAAAAAATTTTTTTTTCTTTTCGAGATTCTTTGCGCAGAATATGCGTTTCTAAGGCTATAAAAGTAGAAAAATGAAAGAGAACCGGTTATCTCAAATAAGAACGGGAAAAAGTGATTCTAATGAAGTTTCCAACCATCGAAATAAATGTTTTCTTTTAGCGAATTTTTCTTCATTTTATGGTTTTCTAAGGTTATCAAACTAGAATAATGAAGGAGAAATATTTATCTCTATTTGAAACGCAACAAGACGCGATTCTTTTGTAGTTTCCAAACTTCGAAAAAAAATTGTTTTTTCTTTTCGAGATTCTTGCCCCATAATATACTTTTCTAAGGCTATCAAAGAAGAAAAATGAAAGAGAACCAGTTATCTCAAATAAGAACGGGAAAAAAGTGATATTAATGAAGTTTCCATCCACCGAAATAAATCTTATCTATTCGAGATTCTTTCTTCAATTTATGGTTTTCTAAGGCTATTAAACTAGAATAATGAAGGAGAAATAGTTATCTCCATTTTAAACGCAAACAAAACGCCTTATTTTGAAGTTTCCAAACTTCGAAAGTAAATTTTTCTTTCCAGAAACTTTCCGCATAATATGCTTTTAAAGGTATAAAGTACAAAAATGAAAGAGAACCAGTTATCTCAAATAAAAACGGAAAAAAAAAAAAATGATTCTAATGAAGTTTACAACCATCGAAATAAATGTTTTCATTTCGCGAATCTTTCTTCATTTTATGGTTTTCTAAGGCTATCAAACTAAAGTAATGAAGGAGAAATAGTTATCTCCATTTGAAACGCAACAAAAAGCGATTATTTTGAAGTTTCCAAACTTCGAAAAAATTCTTTTTTCTTTTCTAGATTCTTTCCCCATAATATGCTTTTCTTAGGCTATCAAACTAGTAAAATGAAGGATAACCAGTTATCTCAAATAAGAACGGGAAAAAAGTGATTCTAATGAAGATGCCAACCATCGAAATAAATCTTTTCTATTCGCAAATCTTTCTCCCTTTTAAGGTTTTCTAAGGCTATCAAACTAGAATAATGAAGGAGAAATAGTTATCTCCATTTGAAACGCAACAAAACGGGATTGCTTTGAAGTTTCCAAACATCGAAACAAAAATTTTTTGTTTCGATATTCTTTACCCAGAATATGCTTTTCTAAGGCTATCAATGTAGAAAAATGAAAGCGAACCATTCATCTCAAATAAGAACGGAAAAAAAGAGATTTTAATGAAGTTTCCAACCATGGAAAGAAATGTTTTATTTTCGCGAATCTTTCTTCATTTTATGGTTTTCTAAGGCTATCAAAATGGAAAAATGGAGGAGAAATAGTTATCTCCATTGAAAACGCAACAAAACGCTATTCTTTTGAAGTTTCCAATCTTCGAAAAAAAATTTTTTCTTTTCGATATTATTTGCGCAGAATATACTTTTCTAAGGCTATCAAAGTAGCAAAATGAAAGAGAACCAGTTATCTCAAATAAGAACGGAAAAACAGCGATTCTAATGAAGTTTCCAACCTTCGAAATAAATCTTTTCTATTGGCGAATCTTTCTTTATTTTATGCTTTTTTGGAGGCTATCAAACTAGAATAATGAAGGAGAAATAGTTATCTCCATTTGAAACGCAACAAAAACTGGATTCCTTTGAAGTTTCCAAACTTCGAAAAAAATTTTTTTCTTTTCGAAATTTTTTGCGCAAAATATGCTTTCCTAAGGCTATCAAAGTAGAAAAATGAAAGAGAACCAGTTATCTCAAATGAGAACGGAAAAAAATGATTCTAATGAAGTCTCCAACCCTGGAAATAAATGATTTATTTTCGCGAATCTTTCTTCATTTTATGGTTTTCTAAGAATATCAAACTAGAATAATGAAGGAGAAATAGTTATCTCCATTTGAAACGCAACAAAACGGGATTCCTTTGAAGTTTCCAAACTTCGAAAAAAATTTTTTTTCTTTTCGAGATTCTTTGCGCAGAATATGCTTTTCTAAGGCTATAAAAGTAGAAAATTAAACAGAACCGGTTATCTCAAATAAGAACGGGAAAAAGTGATTCTAATGAAGTTTCCAACCATCGAAATAAATGTTTTCTTTTAGCTAATTTTTCTTCATTTTATGGTTTTCTAAAGCTATCAAACTAGAATAATGAAGGAGAAATAGTTATCTCCATTTGAAACGCAACAAAACGCGATTCCTTTGAAGTTTCCAACTTCGAAAAAAAATTTTTTCTTGTCGAAATTCTTTCCGCATAATATGCTTTCCTAAGGCTATCAAACTAGAAAAATGAAAGAAAACCAGTTATCTCAAATAAGAATAGAAAAACAGCGATTCTAATGAAGTTTCCAACCATCGAAATAAATGTTTTCTTTTCGCGAATCTTTCTTCATTTTATGGTTTTCTAAGGCTATCAAACTAGAATAATGAAGGAGAAATAGTTATCTCCATTTGAAACGCAACAAGACGTGATTCTGTTGTAGTTTCCAAACTTCGAAAAAAATTTTTTTTTCTTTCCGAGATTCTTTCCGCATAATATACTGTTCTAAGGCTATCAAAGAAGAAAAATGAAAGAGAACCAGTTATCTCAAATAAGAACGGAAAAAAAGTGATTGTAATGAAGTTTCCATCCACCGAAATAAATCTTATCTATTCGCGATTCGTTCTTCAATTTATGGTTTTCTAAGGCAATCAAACTAGAATAATGAAGGAGAAATAGTTATCTCCATTTGAAACGCAAACAAAATGCCATTTTTTGAAGTTTCAAAACTTCGAAAATAAATTGTTTCTTTCGAGATTCTTTCCGCGTAATATGCTTTTGTAAAGCTATCAAAGTAGAAAAATGAAAGAGAACCAGTTATCTCAAATAAAAACGGAAAAAAAAAATGATTCTAATAAAGGTTACAGCCATCGAAATAAATGTTTTCATTTCGCGAATCTTTCTTCATTTTATGGTTTTCTAAGGCTATCAAACTAGAATAATGAAGGAGAAATAGTTATCTCCATTTGAAACGCAACAAAACGCGATTTCTTTGAAGTTTCCAAACTTCGAAAAATATTTTGTTCTTTTTGAGATTCTTTGCCCAGGATATGCTTTTCTAAGGCTATCAAAGTACAAAAATGATAGAGAACCAGTTATCTCAAATAAGAATGGAAAAACAGCGATTATAATGAAGTTTCCAACCATCGAAATAAATGTTTTCTTTTCGCGTATCTTTCTTCATTTTATGGTTTTCTAAGGCAATGATACTAGAATAATGAAGGAGAAATAGTTATATCCGTTTGAAACGCAACAAAACGCGATTCTTTTGAAGTTTCCAAACTTCGAAAAACTTTTTTTTCTTTTCTAGATTCTTTCCCCATAATACGCTTTTCTAAGCCTATCAAACTAGTAAAATGAAGGGGAACCAGTTATCTCAAATAAGAACGGAAAAACAGCGATTCTAATAAAGTTTCGAACCATGGAAATAAATGTTTTCTTTTCGCGAATCTTTCTTCATTTTACGGTTTTCTAAGGCTATCAAACTAGAATAATGAAGGAGAAATAGGTATCTCAATTTGAAACGCAACAAAACGCGATTCCTTTGAAGTTTCCAAACTTCGAAAAATAATTTTTTTCTTTTCAAATTCTTTGCGCAGAATATGCTTTTCTAGGGCTATCAAAGTACAAAAGGGAAAGAGAACCAGTTATCTCAAATAAGAACGGAAAAACAGCGATTCTAACAAGTTTCCAACCTTCGAAATAAATGTTTTCTGTTCGCGATTCTTTGTTTATTTTATGTTTTTCTAAGGCTATCAAACTAGAATAATTAAGGAGAAATACTTATCTACATTTTAAACACAACAAAACGGGATTCCTTTGAAATATCCAAACTTCGAATAAAGTTTTTTTTCTTTTCGAGATTCTTTCCGCAGAATATGCTTTTCTAAGGCTATCAAAGTAGAAAAATGAAGGAGTACCAATTTTCTCAAATAAGAACGGAAAAAAATGATTCTAATGATGATTCCATCCATTGAAATAAATGTTTTCTGTTAGCGAATCTTTCTTCATTTAATGATTTTCTAAGGCTATCAAACTAGAATAATGAAGGAGAAATATTTATCTCCATTTGAAACGCAACAAAACACGATTCTTTTGAAGTTTCCAAACTTCGAAAAAAAATTTTTTCTTTTCGAGATTCTTTCCGCATAATATGCTTTTCTAAGGTTATCAAAGATGAAAAATGAAAGAGAACCGGTTATCTCAAATAAGAACGGAAAAACAGCGATTGTAATGAACTTTCAAACCATCGAAATAAACATTGTCTTTTCGCGATTCGTTTTTCATTTTATGATTTTCTAAGGCTATTAAACTTGAATAATGAAGAGGAAATAGTTATCTCCATTTGAAACGCAACAAAACGCGATTCTTTTTAAGTTTCCAAACTTCGAAATTTTTTTTTTTTATTTTAGCGACTCTCTGCGAAGAATATGCTTTTCTAAGGCTAACAAAGTAGAAAAATGAAAGAGAACCAGTTATCTGATATAAGAACTCAAAAATATTGATTCTAATGAGGTTTCCAACCATCGAAATAAATGTTTTCTTTTCGCGAATCTTTCTTCATTTTATGCTTTTTTAAGGCTATCAAACTAGAATAATGAAGGAGAAATAGTTATCTCCATTTGAAACGCAACAATACGCGATTCCTTTGAAGTTTCCAAACTTCGAAAAATATCTTTTTTCTTTTCGAGATTCTTTGCGCAGAATATGCTTTTCTAGGGCTATCAAAGTACAAAAGTGAAAGAGAACCAGTTATCTCAAATAAGAACGGAAAAACAGCGATTCTAACAAGTTTCCAACCTTCGAAATAAATGTTTTCTGTTCGCGATTCTTTCTTTATTTTATGGTTTTCTAAGGCTATCAAACTAGAATAATGAAGGAGAAATACTTATCTACATTTTAAACACAACAAAACTGGATTCCTTTGAAATATCCAAACTTCGAAAAAATTTTTTTTTCTTTTCGAGATTGTTTCCGCAGAATATGCTTTTCTAAGGCTATCAAAGTAGAAAAATGAAAGAGTACCAATTATCTCAAATAAGAACGGGAAAAATGATTCTAATGATGTTTCCATCCATCGAAATAAATGTTTTCTGTTCGCGAATCTTTCTTCACTTTATGATTTTCTAAGGCTATCAAACTAGAATAATGAAGGAGAAATAGTTATCTCCATTTGAAACGCAACAAAACGCGATTCTTTTGAAGTTTCCAAACTTCGAAATGAATTTTTTTCTTTTCGAGATTCTTTCCGCACAATATGCTTTTCTAAGGTTATCAAAGATGAAAAATGAAAGAGAACCGGTTATCTCAAATAAGAACGGAAAAACAGCGATTGTAATGAACTTTCCAACCATCGAAATAAACGTTGTCTTTTCGCGATTTGTTTTACATTTTATGATTTTCTAAGGCTATTAAACTAGAATAATGAAGGGGAAATAGTTATCTCCATTTGAAACGATACAAAACGCGATTCTTTTGAAGTTTCCAAATTTCGAAAAATTTTTTTTTTATTTTAGAGACTCTCTGCGAAGAATATGCTTTTCTAAGGCTAACAAAGTAGAAAAATGAAAGAGAACCAGTTATCTCAAATAAGAACGGAAAAAAATTGATTCTAATGAAGTCTCCAACCAATAAAATAAATGTTTTATTTTCGTGAATCTTTCTTCATTTTATGTTTATTAAGGCTATCAAACTAGATTAATGAAGGAGAAATAGTTATCTCCATTTGAAACGCAAAAAAAAAAAACGCCATTTTTGAAGTTTCCAAACTTCGAAAATAAATTTTTCTTTCGAGATTCTTTCCGCATAATGTGCTTTTAAAGCTATATAGTACAAAAATGAAAGAGAACTAGTTATCTCAAGGAAAAACGGAAAAAAAAGTGATTCTAATGAAGTTTACAACCATCGAAATAAATGTTTTCATTTCGCGAATGTTTCTTCATTTTATGGTTTTCTAAGGCTATCAAACAAGAATAATGAAGGAGAAATAGTTATCTCCATTTGAAACGCAACAAAACGCCATTCCTTTGAAGTTTCCAACTTCGAAAAAAATTTTTTTCTTGTCGAAATTCTTTCCGCATAATATGCTTTCCTAAGGCTATCAAACTAGAAAAATGAAAGAAAACCAAATATCTCAAATAATAATGGAAAAACAGCGATTCTAATGCAGTTTCCAACCATCGACATAAATGTTTTCTTTTCGCGAATCTTTCTTTAATTTATGGTTTTCTAAGGCTATCAAACTAGAATAATGAAGGAGAAATAGTTATCTCCGTTTGAAACGCAACAAGACGCCATTCTTTAGTAGGTTCCATACTTCGACAAAATTTTTTTTTTCTTTTCGAGATTCTTTCCGCATAATATACTTTTCTAAGGCTATCAAAGAAGAAAATTGAAAGAGATCCAGTTATCTCAAATAAGAACGGAAAAAAAGTGATTGTAATGAAGTTTCCATCCACCGAAATAAATGTTATTTATTCGCGATTCTTTCTTCAATTTATGGTTTTCTAAGGCAATCAAACTAGAATAATGAAGGAGAAATAGTTATCTCCATTTGAAACGCAAACAAAAGGCCATTTTTTGAAGTTTCCAAACTTCGAAAATAAATTTTTTCTTTCGAGATTCTTTCCGCATAATATAATTTTGTAAAGCGATCAAAGTAGAAAAATGAAAGAGAACCAGTTATCTCAAATATAAACGGAAAAAAAAAATGATTCTAATGAAGTTTACAACCATCGAAATAAATGTTTTCATTTCGCGAATCTTTCTTCATTTTATGGTTTTCTAAGGCTATCAAACTAGAATAATGAAGGAGAAATAGTCATCTCCATTTCAAACGCAAAAAAACGCGATTCCTTTGAAGTTTCCAAACTTCGAAAAATTTTTTTTTCTTTTTGAGATTCTTAGCGCAGAATATGCTTTTCTAAGACTATCAAAGTACAAAAATGAAAGAGAACCAGTTATCTCAAATAAGAATGGAAAAACAGCGATTATAATGAAGTTTCCAACCATCAAAATAAATGTTTTCTTTTCGCGTATATTTCTTCATTTTATGGTTTTCCAAGGCTATCAAACTAGAATAATGAAGGAGAAATAGTTATCTCCATTTGAAACGCAACAAAACGGGATTCCTTTGAAGTTTCCAAACATTGAAAAAAAATTTTTTTCTTTTTGATATTCTTAGCGCAGGATATGCTTTTCTAATACTATCACAGTAGAAAAATGAAAGAGAACCAGTTGTCTCTTAAAAAAAAAACGGAAAAAAGTGATTCTAATGAAGTTTCCAACCATCGAAATAAGTGTTTTCTTTTCGCGAATCTTTCTTCATTTTGTGGTTTTCTAAGGCAATGAAACTAGAATAATGAAGGAGAAATAGTTATCTCCGTTTCAAACGCAACACAACGCGATTCTTTTGAAGTTTCCAAACTTCGAAAAACTTTTTTTCTTTTCTAGATTCTTTCCCCATAATACGCTTTTCTAAGCCTATATAACCAGTAAAATGAAGGGGAACCAGTTATCTCAAATAAGAACGGAAAAACAGCGATTCTAATGAAGTTTCGAACCATGGAAAATAATGTTTTCTTTTCGCGAATCTTTCTTCATTTTATGGTTTTCTAAGGCTATAAATCTAGAATAATGAAGGAGAAATAGGTATCTCAATTTGAAATGCAACAAAACGCGATTCTTCAAAAGTTTGCATACTTCGAAAAATTTTTTTTTCTTCTCGAGATTCTTTGCGCAGAATATGCTTTTCTAGGGCCATCAAAGTAGAAAAATGAAAGAGAATCAGTTATCTCAAATAAGAACTCAAAAATATTGATTTTAATGAGGTTTCCAACCATCGAAATAAATGTTTTCTTTTCGCGAATCTTTCTTAATTTAATGGTTTTCTAAGGCTATCAAACTAGAATAATGAAGGAGAAATAGTTATCTCAATTTGAAACGCAATAAAACGCGATTATTTTGAAGTTTCCAAACTTCGAATAAATTTTTTTTTCTTTTCGAGATTCTTTACGCATAATATACCTTTCTAAGGCTATCAAAGAAGAAAAATGAAAGAGAACCATTTATCTCAAATAAGAACGGAAAAACAGCGATTCTAACAAGTTTCCAACCTTCGAAATAAATGTTTTCTGTTCCCGATTCTTTCTTCAATTAATGGTTTTCTAAGGCTATCAAACTAGAATAATGAAGGAGAAATACTTATCTACATTTTAAACACAACAAAACGGGATTCCTTTGAAATATCCAAACTTCGAAAAAAATTTTTTTTCTTTTCGAGATTCTTTGCACAGAATATGATTTTCTAAGGCTATCAAAGTAGAAAAATGAAAGAATACCAATTATCTCAAATAAAAACGGAAAAAAATGATTCTAATGATGTTTCCATCCATCGAAATAAATGTTTTCTGTTCGCGAATCTTTCTTCATTTTATGATTTTCTAAGGCTATCAAACTAGAATAATTAAGGAGAAATAGTTATCTCCATTTGAAACGCAACAAAACGCGATTCTTTTGAAGTATCCAAACTTCGAAAAATTTTTTTTTTATTTTAGAGACTCTCTGCGAAGAATATGCTTTTCTAAGGCTAACAAAGTAGAAAAATAAAAGAGAACTAGTTATCTGATATAAGAACGGGAAAAAAGGGATTCTAATGAAGTTTCCAACCATCGAAATTAATTTTTTCTTTTCGCGAACCTTTCTTCAATTTATGGTTTTCTAAGGCTATCAAAATAGAATAATGAAGGAGAAATAGGTATCTCAATTTGAAATGCAACAAAACGCGATTCTTCAGAAGTTTGCAAACTTCGAAAAAAAATTTTTTCTTCTCGAAATTCTTTGCACAGAATATGCTTGTCTAAGGCCATCAAAGTAGAAAAATGAAAGAGAACCAGCTATCTCAAATAAGAACGGAAAAAAATTGATTCTAATGAAGTCTCCAACCAATAAAATAAATGTTTTATTTTCGTGAATCTTTCTTCATTTTATGCTTTCTAAGGCTATCAAACTAGATTATTGAAGGGGAAATAGTTATCTCCATTTGAAAGGCAATAAAACGCGATTCTTTTGAAGTTTCCAAACTTCGTAAAAATTTTTTTTTCTTTCCGAGATTCTTTCCGCATGATATGCTTTTCTAAGGCTATCAAAGAAGAAAAATGAAAGAGAACCAGTTATCTCAAATAAGAACGAAAAAAAAGTAATTCTAATGAAGTTTCCAACCACCGAAATAAATCTTATCTATTCGCGAATCTGTCTTCATTTTATGGTTATCAAAGGCAATCAAACCAGAAAAATGAAGGAGAAATAGTTATCTCCATTTGAAACGCAAAAAAACGCCATTTTTGAAGTTTCCAAACTTCGAAAATAAATTTTTCTTTCGAGATTTTTTCCGCATTATATGCTTTTAAAGCTATAAAGTACAAAAATGAAAGATAACCAGTTATCTCAAATAAAAACGGAAAAAAAAATGATTCTAATGAAGTTTACAACCATCGAAATAAATGTTTTCATTTCGCGAATCTTTCTTCATTTTATGGTTTTCTAAGGCTATCAAACTAAAGTAATGAAGGAGAAATAGTTATCTCCATTTGAAACGCAACAAAAGGCGATTATTTTGAAGTTTCCAAACTTCGAAAAAATTCTTTTTTCTTTTATAGATTCTTTCCCCATAATATGCTTTTCTTAGGCTATCAAACTAGTAAAATGAAGGAGAACCGGTTATCTCAAATAAGAACGGGAAAAAAGTGATTCTAATGAAGATGCCAACCATCGAAATAAATCTTTTCTATTTGCAAATCTTTCTCCAATTTAAGGTTTTCTAAGGCTATCAAAATAGAATAATGAAGGAGAAATAGTTATTTCCATTTTAAACGCAACAAAACGGGATTCCTTTGAAGTTTCCAACCATTGAAACAAATTTTTTATCTTTTCATATTCTTAGCGCAGGATATGCTTTTCTAACGGCAACAAAGTAGAAAAATAAAAGAGAACCAGTTATCTCAAATAAGAACGAAAAAAAAGTGATTCTAATGAAGTTTCCAACCATCGAAATAAGTGTTTTCTTTTCGCGAATCTACCTTCATTTTATGGTTTTCTAAAGCAATGAAACTAGATTAATGAAGGAGAAATAGTTATCTCCGTTTGAAACGCAACAAAACGCGATTCTTTTGAAGTTTCCAAACTTCGAAAAACTTTTTTTTCTTTTATAGATTCTTTCCCCATAATACGCTTTTCTAAGCCTATCAAACTAGTAAAATGAAGGGGAACCAGTTACCTCAAATAAGAACGGAAAAACAGCGATTCTAATGAAGTTTCGAACCATGGAAATAAATGTTTTCTTTCCGCGAAACTTTCTTCATTTTATGGTTTTCTCAGGCTATCAAACTAGAATAATGAAGGAGAAATAGGTATCTCAATTTGAAATGCAACAAAACGCGATTCTTCAGACGTTTGCATACTTCGAAAAAAATTTTTTTCTTCTCGAGATTCTTTGCGCAGAATATGCTTTTCTAGGGCCATCAAAGTAGAAAAATGAAAGAGAATCAGTTATCTCAAATAAGAACTCAAAAATATTGATTCTAATGAGGTTTCCAACCATCGAAATAAATCATTTCTTTTCGCGAATCTTTCTTCATTTTATGCTTTTTTAAGGCTATCAAACTAGAATAATGAAGGAAAAATAGTTATCTCCATTTGAAACGCAACAAAACGCGATTCCTTTGAAGTTTCCAAACTTCGAAAAATAATTTTTTTCTTTTCGATATTCTTTGCGCAGAATATGCTTTTCTAAAGCTATCAAAGTAGAAAAATGAGAGAGTACCAATTATCTCAAATAAGAACGGAAAAAAATGATTCTAATGATGTTTCCATCCATCGAAATAAATGTTTTCTTTTCGCGAATCTTTCTTCATTTTATGATTTTCTAAGGCTATCAAACTAGAATAAAGAAGAAGAAATAGTTATCTCCATTTGAAACGCAACAAAACGCGATTCTTTTGAAGTTTCCAAACTTCGAAAAAAATTTTTTCTTTTTGAGATTCTTTGCCCAGAATATGCTTTTCAAAGGCTATCAAAGTAGAAAAATGAAAGAGAACCAGTTATCTCAAATAAGAATGGAAAAACAGCGATTCTAATGAAATTTCCAACCATCGAAATAAATGTTTTCTTTTCGCAAATGTTTCTTCATTTTATGGTTTTCTAAGGCTATCAAACTAGAATAATGAAGATTATATAGTTATCTCCATTTGAAACGCAAGAAAAAATGCGATTCTTTTGAAGTTTCCAAACTTCGAAAAAAATTTTTTTTCTTTTCGAGATTCTTTCCCCCTAATATGTATTTCTAAGGCTATCATTCTAGAAAAATGAAAGAGAACCAGTTATCTGAAATAAGAACGGAAAAAAAAGATTCTAATGAAGTTTCCAACCATCGACATAAATCCTATTTTTTCGCGAATCTTTCTTCATTTTATGGTTTTCTAAGGCTATCAAACTAAAATAATGAAGGAGAAATAGTTATCTCCATTTGAAAGGCAACCAAACTGGATTCCGTTGAAGTTTCCAACCTTTGGAAATAAATTTTTTCTTGCCAGATTCTTTCCGCATAATATGCTTTTGTAAAGCTATCAAAGTAGAAAAATGAAAGAAAACCAGTTATCTCAAATAATAATGGAAAAACAGCGATTCTAATGAAGTTTCCAACCATCGAAATAAATGTTTTCTTTTCGCGAATCTTTCTTTATTTTATGGTTTTCTAAGGCTATCAAACTAGAATAATGAAGGAGAAATAGTTATCTCCATTTGAAACGCAACAAGACGCCATTCTTTAGTAGGTTCCATACTTCGAAAAAATTTTTTTTTTCTTTTCGAGATTCTTTCCGCATAATATACTTTTCTAAGGCTATCAAAGAAGAAAATTGAAAGAGATCCAGTTATCTCAAATAAGAACGGAAAAAAGTGATTGTAATGAAGTTTCCATCCACCGAAATAAATCTTATTTATTCGCGAGTCTTTCTTCAATTTATGGTTTTCTAAGGCAATCAAACTAGAATAATGAAGGAGAAATAGTTATCTCCATTTGAAACGCAAACAAAAGGCCATTTTTTGAAGTTTCCAAACTTCGAAAATAAATTATTTCTTTCGAGATTCTTTCCGCATAATATGCTTTTGTAAAGCTATCAAAGTAGAAAAATGAAAGAGAACCAGTTATCTCAAATATAAACGGAAAAAAAAAAAATGATTCTAATGAAGTTTACAACCATCGAAATGAATGTTTTCATTTCGCGAATCTTTCTTCATTTTATGGTTTTCTAAGGCTATCAAACTAGAATAATGAAGGAGAAATAGTTATTTCCATTTCAAACGCAAAAAAACGCGATTCCTTTGAAGTTTTCAAACTTCGAAAAATTTTTTTTTCTTTTTGAGATTTTTTGCCCAGAATATGCTTTTCTAAGGCTATCAAAGTACAAAAATGAAAGAGAACCAGTTATCTCAAATAAGAATGGAAAAACAGCGAACATAATGAAGTTTCCAACCATCGAAATAAATGTTTTCTTTTCGCGTATATTTCTTCATTTTATGGTTTTCCAAGGCTATCAAACTAGAATAATGAAGGAGAAATAGTTATCTCCATTTGAAACGCAACAAAACGGGATTCCTTTGAAGTTTCCAAACATTGAAAAAAAATTTTTTTCTTTTTGATATTCTTAGCGCAGGATATGCTTTTCTAAGGCTATCACAGTAGAAAAATGAAAGAGAACCAGTTGTCTCTTAAAAAAAAAAAAAACGGAAAAAAGTGATTCTAATGAAGTTTCCAACCATCGAAATAAGTGTTTTCTTTTCGCGAATCTTTCTTCATTTTGTGGTTTTCTAAGGCAATGAAACTAGAATAATGAAGGAGAAATAGTTATCTCCGTTTCAAACGCAACACAACGCGATTCTTTTGAAGTTTCCAAACTTCGAAAAACTTTTTTTCTTTTATAGATTCTTTCCCCATAATACGCTTTTCTAAGCCTATCAAACTAGTAAAATGAAGGGGAACCAGTTATCTCAAATAAAACGGAAAAACAGCGATTCTAATGAAGTTTCGAACCATGGAAATAAATATTTTCTTTCCGCGAAACTTTCTTCATTTTATGGTTTTCTCAGGCTATCAAACTAGAATAATGAAGGAGAAATAGGTATCTCAATTTGAAATGCAACAAAACGCGATTCTTCAGACGTTTGCATACTTCGAAAAAAATTTTTTTCTTCTCGAGATTCTTTGCGCAGAATATGCTTTTCTAGGGCCATCAAAGTAGAAAAATGAAAGAGAATCAGTTATCTCAAATAAGAACTCAAAAATATTGATTCTAATGAGGTTTCCAACCATCGAAATAAATCATTTCTTTTCGCGAATCTTTCTTCATTTTATGCTTTTTTAAGGCTATCAAACTAGAATAATGAAGGAAAAATAGTTATCTCCATTTGAAACGCAACAAAACGCGATTCCTTTGAAGTTTCCAAACGTCGAAAAATAATTTTTTTCTTTTCGATATTCTTTGCGCAGAATATGCTTTTCTAAAGCTATCAAAGTAGAAAAATGAGAGAGTACCAATTATCTCAAATAAGAACGGAAAAAAATGATTCTAATGATGTTTCCATCCATCGAAATAAATGTTTTCTTTTCGCGAATCTTTCTTCATTTTATGATTTTCTAAGGCTATCAAACTAGAATAAAGAAGAAGAAATGGTTATCTCCATTTGAAACGCAACAAAACGCGATTCTTTTGAAGTTTCCAAACTTCCAAAAAAATTTTTTTTTCTTTTTGAGCTTCTTTAAGCATAATATGCTTTTATAAGGCTATCAAAGTGGAAAAATGAAAGAGAACCAGTTATCTGAAATAAGAACGGAAAAAAAGTGATTCTAATGAAGTTTTTATCCACAGAAATAAATCTTATTTATTCGCGATTCTTTCTTCATTTTATGGTTTTCTAAGGCTATCTAACTAAAATAATGAAGGAGAAATAGTTATCTCCATTTGAAACTTAACAAAACGCGATTCTTTAGAAGTTTCCAACCATCGAAATAAATGTTTTCTTTTCGCGAATCTTTCTTCATTTTATGGTTTTCTAAGGCTATCATACTAGAAAAATGAAAGAGAACCAGTTATCTCAACTAAGAACGGAAAAAAAGTGATTCTAATGAAATTTGCAACATCGAAATAAATCTTTTCTATTCGCGAATCTTTCTTTAATTTATGCTTTAGAAGGCTATCAAACTAGAAAAATTAAGGAGAAATAGTTATCTCCATTTGAAACGCAAGAAAAAATGCGATTCTTTTGAAGTTTGCAAACTTCGAAATTTTTTGTTTTTTTTCTAGATTCTTTACGCATAATATGCTTTTCTAAGGCTATCAAAGTGGAAAAATGAAAGAGAAACAGTTATCTGAAATAAGAACGAAAAAAAAAGTGATTCTAATGAATTTTCCAACCATTGAAAAAAAGGTTTTCATTTCGCGAATATTTTTTCATTTTATGGTTTTCTAAGGCTATCTAACTAGTATAATGAAGGAGAAATAGTTATCTCCATTTGAAACGGAACAAGTCGCGATTCTTTTGAAATTTCCAAACTTCGAAAAAAAATTTTTTTCTTTTCGATATTCTTTGCGCAGAATATGCTTTTCTAAGGGTATCAAAGTGGAAAAATGAAAGAGAACCAGTTATCTCAAATAAGAACGGAAAAAAGTGATTCTAATGAACTTTCCAACCATCGAAATAAATGTTTTCATTTCGCGAGTCTTTCTTTATTTTATGGTTTTCTAAGGCTATCAAAGTAGAATAATGAAGGAGAAATAGTTATCTCCATTTGAAACGCAACAAAGCGCGATTCTTTTGAAGTTTCCAAACTTCGAAAAAAAATGTTTTTCTTTTCTAGATTCTTTACGCATAATATGCTTTTCTAAGGCTATCAAACTGGAAAAATGAAAGAGAACCAGTTATCTCAACTAAGAACGGAAAAAAAGTGATTCTAATGATATTTGCAACATCGAAATAAATCTTTTCTATTCGCGAATCTTTCTTTAATTTATGCTTTAGAAGGCTATCAAACTAGAAAAATTAAGGAGAAATAGATATGTCCATTTGAAACACAAGAAAAAATGCGATTCTTTTGAAGTTTGCAAACTTCTAAAATAATATTTTTTTTCGAGATTCTTTGCGCAGAATATGCTTTTCTAAGGCCATCAAAGTAAAAAAATGAAAGAGAACCAGTTATGTCAAATAAGAACGCAAAAAAGTGATTGTAATGAAGTTTCCTACCATCGAAATAAATGTATTCTTTTCGCGAATCTTTCTTCATTTTATGGTTTTTTAAGGCTATCAAACTAGAATAATGAAGGAGAAACCGTTATCTCCATTTGAAACGCAACAAAACGCGATTCTTCTGAAGTTTCCAAAGTTCGAAAAAAAATTTGTTTCTTTTCGAGATTCTTTCCGCATATTATCCTTTTGTAAAGCTATCAAAGAAGAAAAACGGAAGAGAACCGGTTATCTTAAATAAGAACGGAAAAATAGCGATTCTAATAAACTTTCCAACCATCGAAATAATTGTTTTCTTTTCGCGAATCTTTCTTCATTTTATTGTTTTCTAAGGCAATCAAACTAGAAAAATCAAGGAGAAATAGTTATCTCCATTTGAAACGCTTAAAAACGCCATTCTTTTGAAATTTCCAACCTTCGAAAATAAATTTTTTCTTTCGAGATTTTTTGCGCAGAATATGCTTTTCTAAGGCTATCAAAGAAGAAAAATGAAATAGAACCAGCTATCTCAAATAAGAACGGAAAAACAGCGATTCAAATGAAGTTTCCAACCATGGAAATAAAGGTTTTCATTTCGCGAATATTTCTTCATTTTATAGTTTTCTAAGGCTATCAAACTAGAATAATGAAGGAGAAATAGTTATCTCCACTTGAAACGAGACAAACGCGATTCTTTTGAAGTTTGCTAACTTCGAAAATAATTTTTTTTTCTTATGATATTCTTTGCGCAGAATATGCTTTTCTAAGGCCTTCAAAGTAGAAAAATGAAAGAGAACCAGTTATGTCAAATAAGAACGGAAAATCAGCGATTCTAATGAAGTTTCCAACCTTCGAAATAAATGTTTTCTGTTCGCGATTCTTTCTTCATATCATGGTTTTCTAAGGCTATCATACTAGAAAAATGAAGAAGAAATAGGTATCTCCATTTGAAACGCCAAAAAGCGCGATTCTTTTGAAGTTTCCAAACTTCGAAAATAAATTTTTTCTTTCGAGATTCTTTCCGCATAATATGCTTTTGTAAAGCTATCAAAGTAGAATAATGGAAGAGAACCAGTTATATAAAATAAAAACGGAAAAAAAAGTGATTCTAATGAAGTTTACAACCATCGAAATAAATGTTTTCATTTCGCGAATCTTTCTTCATTTTATGGTTTTCTAAGGCTTTCAAACTAGAATAATGAAGGAGAAATAGTTATCTCCATTTGAAACGGAAAAAAACGCGATTCTTTTGAAGTTTCCAAACTTCGAAAATAAATTCTTTCTTGCGAGATGCTTTCCGCATAATGTGCTTTTGTAAAGCTTTCAAAGAAGAAAAATGAAAGAGAACCAGTTATCTCAAATAAGAACGGAAAAAAGCGATTCTAATGAAGTTTCCAACCATCGTAATAAATATTTTGTTTCCACGAATCTTTCTTCATTTTATGGTATTCTAAGGCTATCAAACAAGAATAATGAAGGAGAAATAGTTATCGCCATTTGAAACTTAACAAAACATGATTCTTTTGAAGTTTCCTAACTTGGAAAACAAATTGTTATCTTTTCGAGATTTTTTCCCCATAATATGCTTTTCTAAGGCTATCAAACTAGAAAAATGAAAGGGAACCAGTTATCTCAAATAAGAGCGGAAAAAAAGTGATTCTAATAAAGTTTCCAACGACCGAAATAAATCTTATCTATTCGCGAATCTTTCTTCATTTTATGGATTTCTAAGGCAATCAAACTAGAAAAATGAAGGAGAAATAGTTATCTCCATTTGAAAAGCAACAAAGCGCGATTCTTTTGAAGTTTCCAAACTTCGAAAAAAATTTTTTTTCTTTTCTAGATTCTTTACGCATAATATGCTTTTCTAAGGCTATCAAACTGGAAAAATGAAAGAGAACCAGTTATCTCAACTAAGAACGGAAAAAAAGTGATTCTAATGAAATTTGTAACATCGAAATAAATCTTTTCTATTCGCGAATCTTTCTTTAATTTATGCTTTAGAAGGCTATCAAACTAGAAAAATGAAGGAGAAATAGTTATCTCCATTTGAAACGCAAGAAAAAATGCGATTCTTTTGAAGTTTCCAAACTTCGAAAATAATTTTTTTTTCGAGATTCTTTCCGCATATTATCCTTTTGTAAAGCTATCAAAGAAGAAAAACGAAAGAGAACCGGTTATTTTAATAAGAATGGAAAAATAGCGATTCTAATGAAGTTTCCAACCACCGAAATAAATGTTTTCTTTTCTGAATCTTTCTTCATTTTATGGTTTTCTAAGGCTATCAAACAAGAATAATGAAGGAGAAATAGTAATTTCCATTTGAAACGCAACAAAACGCCCTTCATTTGAAGTTTCCAAAATTCGAAAAATTTTTTTTTTCTTTTCTTGATTCTTTCCCCATAATATGCTTTACTAAGGTTATCAAACTAGTAAAATGAAGGAGAACCAGTTATCTCAAATAAGAACGGAAAAAAGTGATTGTAATGAAGATTCCAACCATCGAAATAAATTTTTCTTTTCGCGAATTTTTCTTCATTTTATGGTATTCTAAGGCTGTCAAACAAGAATAATGAAGGAGAAATAGTTATCTCTATTTGAAACGCAACAAAACGCGATTCTTTTGAAGTTTCCAAACTTCGAAAAATTTTTTTTTGCTTTTCTAGATTCTTTCCGCATAATATGCTTTTCTAAGGCTATCAAAGTAGAAAAATGAAAGAGAAACAGTTATCTGAAATAAGAACGGAAAAAAAAGTGATTCTAATGAATTTTCCAACCATTGAAATAAAGGTTTTCATTTCGCGAATATTTCTTCATTTTATGGTTTTCTAAGGCTATCAAACTAGAATAATGAAGGAGAAATAGTTATCTCCATTTGAAACGAGACAAACGCGATTTTTATGAAGTTTGCTAACTTCGAAAAAAAAAGTTTTTTCTTTTGATATTCTTTCCGCATAATATGCTTTTCTAAGGCTATCAAAGTAGAAAAATGAAAGAGAACCAGTTATCTCAAATAAGAACGGAAAAACAGGGATTCTTATGAAGTTTCCAACCTTCGAAAAAAATTTTTTTTCTTTTCGAGATTCTTTCGGCATAATATGCTTTTGTAAAGCTTTCAAAGAAGAAAAATGAAAGAGAACCAGTTATCTCAAATAAGAACGGAAAAAAGTGATTGTAATGAAGATTCCAACCATCGAAATAAATTTTTCTTTTCGCGAATTTTTCTTCATTTTATGGTATTCTAAGGCTGTCAAACAAGAATAATGAAGGAGAAATTGTTATCTCCATTTGAAACGAAACAAAACGCGATTCCTTTCAAGTTTCAAAACTTGGAAAAAAATTTTTTTTCTTTTCGAGATTCTTTGCGCAGTATATGCTTTTCTAAGGCCATCAAAGTAGAAAAATGAAAGAGTACCAGTTATCTCAAATAAAAATGGAAAAAAGTGAAGTGAAGTGAAGTTTCCAACCATCGAAATAAATGTTTTCATTTTGCGAATCTTTCTTCATTTTATGGTTTTCTAAGGCTATCAAACTAGAATAATGAATGAGAAATAGTTATCTCCATTTGAAACGCAACAAAATGCTATTCATTTGAAGTTTCCAAACTTCGAAAAAAATTTTTTTTCTTTTCTTGATTCTTTCCCCATTATATGCTTTTCTAAGGTTATCAAACTAGTAAAATGAAGGAGAACCAGTTAACCCAAATAAGAACGGAAAAAAAGTGATTCTAATGAAGATTCCAACCAATGAAATAAATCTTTTCTATTCGCAAATCTTTCTTCATTTAATGGTTTTCTAAGGCTATCAAACAAGAATAATGTAGGAGAAATACTTATCTCCATTTGAAACGCAACAAAACGCGATTATTTTGAAGTTTCCAAATTTCAAAAAAATTTTTTTTTCTTTTCGAGATTCTTGCCGCATAATATTTTTTTCTAAGGCTATCAAAGAAGTAAAATGAAAGACAACCAGTTATCTCAAATAAGAACGGAAAAACAGCGATTCTAATGAAGTTTCCAACCATCGAAATAAATTTTTCCTTTCGCGAATCTTTCTTCATTTTATGGTATTCTCAGGCTATCAAACAAGAATAATGAAGCAGAAATAGTTATCTCCATTTGAAACTTAACAAAACGCGATTCTTTTGAAGTTTCCAAATTTCGAAAACAAATTTTTTTTCTTTTCTTGATTCTTTCCCCATAATATGCTTTTCTAAGGCTATCAAAGTAGAAAAATGAAAGAGAACCAGTTATCTCAAATAAGAACGGAAAAACAGCGATTCTAGTGAAGTTTCCAACCTTCGAAATAAATGTTTTCTGTTCGCGATTCTTTCTTCATTTTATGGTTTTCTAAGGCTATCATACTAGAATAATGAAGGAGAAGTAGTTATCTCCATTTGAAACGGAACAAGGCGCGATTCTTTTGAAATTTCCAAACTTCGAAAAAAAATTTTTTTCTTTTCGATATTCTTTGCGCAGAATATGCTTTTCTAAGGCTATCAAAGAGGAAAAATGAAATAGAACCAGTTATCTCAAATAAGAACGGAAAAAAAGTGATTCTAATGAACTTTCAAACCATCGAAATAATGTTTTATTTTCGCGAATCTTTCTTCATTTTATGGTTTTCTAAGGCTCTCAAACTATAATAATGAAGGAGAAATATTTATCGCTATTTGACACGCAAAAAAAGGCGATTCTTTCGAAGTTTCCAAAGTTCGAAAAAAAATTTTTTTCTTTTCGAGATTCTTCCTGCATAATTTGCATTTGTAAAGCTTTCAAAAAGAAAAATGAAAGAGAACCAGTTATCTCAAATAAGACCGGAAAAAAAAAATGATTGTTATGAAGTTTCCAACCATCGAAATAAATGTTTTCATTTCGCGAATCTTTCTTCATTTTATGGTTTTCTAAGGCTATCAACCTAGAATAATGAAGGAGAAATAGTTATCTCCATTTGAAACGCAACAAAACGCGATTCTTTTGAAGTTTCGAAACCTGGAAAAAAAATATTTTTCTTTTCGAGATTCTTTCCCCTCAATATGCTTTTCTAAGGCTATCAAAGAAAAAAAATGAAAGAGAACCAGTTATGACAAATAAGAACGGAAAAACAGCGATTCTAATAAGGTTTCCAACCATCGAAATAAATGTTTTCTTTTGGCGAATCCTTCTTCATTTCATGGTTTTCTAAGGCTATCAAAGTAGAATAATGAAGGAGAAATAGTTATCTCCATTTGAAACGCAACAAAACGCGATTCTTTTGAAGTTTCCAAACTTCGAAAAAAATTTTTTTTCTTTTCTAGATTCTTTCCGCATAATATGCATTTCTAAGGCTATTAAACTGGAAAAATGAAAGAGAACCAGTTATCTCAACTAAGAACGGAAAAAAGTGATTCTAATGAAATTTGCAACATCGAAATAAATCTTTTCTATTCGCAAATCTTTCTTCATTTAATGGTTTTCTAAGGCTATCAAACAAGAATAATGAAGGAGAAATACTTATCTCCATTTGAAACGCAACAAAACGCGATTATTTTGAAGTTTCCAAATTCCAAAAAAAATTTTTTTTCTTTTCGAGATTCTTTCCGCATAATATGCTTTTCTAAGGCTATCAAAGAAGTAAAATGAAAGAGAACCAGTTAAGAAAATAAGAACGGAAAAACAGCGATTCTAATGAAGTTTCCAACCATCGAAATAAATTTTTCCTTTCGCGAATCTTTCTTCATTTTATGGTATTCTAAGGCTATCAAACAAGAATAATGAAGGAGACATAGTTATCTCCATTTGAAACTTAACAAAACGCGATTCTTTTAAAGTTTCCAAATTCCGAAAACAAATTCTTATCTTTTCGAGATTTTTTCCCCATAATATGCTTTTCTAAGGCTATCAAACTAGAAAAATGAAAGGGAACCAGTTATCTCAAATAAGACCGCAAAAAAAGTAATTCTAATGGTTTCCAATCACCGAAATAAATCTTATTTATTCGCGAATCTTTCTTCATTTTATGGATTTCTAAGGCAATCTAACTAGAAAAATGAAGGAGAAATAGTTATCTCCATTTGAAACGCATAAAAACGCCATTCTTTTGAAGGTTCCAACCTTCGAAAATAAATTTTTTCTTGCCAGATTCTTTCCGCATAATATGCTTTTGTAAAGCTATCAAAGTAAAAAAATGGAAGAGAACCAGCTATCTCAAATAAAAACGGAAAAAAATTGATTCTATTGAAGTTTCCAACCATCAACATAAATGTTTTCATTTTGCAAATATTTCTTCATTTTATGGTATTCTAAGTCTATCAAACAAGAATAATGAAGGAGAAATAGTTATCTGCATTTGATACGCAACAAAGCGCGATTCTTTTGAAGTTTCCAAACTTCGAAAAAAATTTTTTTTCTTTTCTAGATTCTTTACGCATAATATGACTTTCTAAGGCTATCAAACTGGAAAAATGAAAGGGAACCATTTACCTCAACTAAGAACGGAAAAAAAGTGATTCTAATGAAATTTGCAACATCGAAATAAATCTTTTCTATTCGCGAATCTTTCTATAATTTATGCTTTAGAAGGCTATCAAACTAGAAAAGTGAAGGAGAAATAGTTATCTCCATTTGAAACACAAGAAAAAACGCGATTCTTTTGAAGTTTCCAAACTTCGAAAATAATTTTTTTTTTCGAGATTCTTTGCGCAGAATATGCTTTTCTAAGGCTATCAAAATAAAAAAATGAAAGAGAACCAGTTATCTCAAATAAGAACGGAAAAAAAGTGATTCTAATGAACTTTCTAACCATCTAAATAAAAGTTTTATTTTCGCGATTCTTTATTCATTTTATGGTTTTCTAAGGCTATCAAACTAGAATAATAAAGGAGAAATTGTTATCTCCATTTGAAACGCAACAAAACGCGATTCCTTTCAAGTTTCCAAACTTCGAAAAAAATTTTTTTCTTTTCGAGATTCTTTCCGCATATTATCCTTTTGTAAAGCTATCAAAGAAGAAAAACGAAAGAGAACCGGTTATCTCAAATAAGACCGGAAAAAAAGTGATTCTAATGAAGTTTCCAACCACGGAAATAAATCTTATCTATTCGCGAATCTTTCTTCATTTTATTGTTTTCTAAGGCAATCAAACTAGAAAAATAAAGGAGAAAAAGTTATCTCCATTTGAAACGCATAAAAACGCCATTCTTTTGAAGTTTCCAACCTTCGAATATAAATTTTTTCTTGCCAGATTCTTTCCGCATAATATGCTTTTGTAAAGCTATCAAAGTAGAAAAATGGAAGAGAACCAGTTATCTAAAATAAAAACGGAAAAAAAAGTGATTCTAATGAATATTCCAACCATCGAAATAAATGTTTTCATTTCGAGAATCTTTCTTCATTTTATGGTTTTCTAAGGCTATCAAACTAGAATAATGAAGTAGAAATAGTTATCTCCATTTGAAACGCAACAAAACGCTATTCTTTTGAAGTTTCCAAACTTGGAAACAAAAATTTTTTTTTCCAGATGCTTTCCTCATAATATGCTTTTTAAGGCTATCAAAGTGAAAAAATGAAAGAGAACCAGTTACTGAAATAACAACGAAAAAAATAGTGATTCTAATAAAGTTTCCAACCATTGAAATAAAGGTTTTCATTTCGCGAATCTTTCTTCATTTTATGGTTTTCTAAGGCTCTCTAACTAGAATAATGAAGGAGAAATAATTATCTCCAATTCAAACGCAAAAAAACGAGATTCTTTTGAAGTTTCCAAACTTCGAAAATAAATATTTTCTTGCGAGATTCTTTCTGCATAATATGCTTTTGTAAAGCTTTCCAAGAAGAAAAATGAAAGAGAACCAGTTATTTCAAATAAGAACGGAGAAAAAGCGATTCTAATGAAGTTTCCAACCATCGAAATAAATTTTTCTTTTCGCGAATCTTCCTTCATTTTATTGTATTCTAAGGCTATCAAACAAGAATAATGAAGGAGAAATAGTTATCTCCATTTGAAACTTAACAAAACGCGATTCTTTTGAAGTTTTCAAACTTCGAAAACAAATTCTTATCTTTTCGAGATTTTTTCCCCATAATATGCTTTTCTAAGGCTATCAAAATAGAAAAATAAAAGGGAACCAGTTATCTCAAATAAGACCGGAAAAAAAGTGATTCTAATGAAGTTTCCAACCACCGAAATAATTCTTATCTATTCGCGAATCTTTCTTCATTTTATGGATTTCTAAGGCTATCAAACTAGAATAATGAAGGAGAAATAGTTATATCCATTTGAAACGCAACAAAACGCGATTCTTTTGAAGTTTCCAAACTTCGAAAAAAATTTTTTTCTTTTCTAGATTCTTTCCTCATAATATGCTTTTCTAAGGCTATCAAAGTGGAAAAATGAAAGAAAAGCAGTTATTTGAAATAAGAACGGAAAAAAAATTGATTCTAATGAAGTTTCCAACAATTGAAATAAAGGTTTTCATTTCACGAATATTTCTTCATTTTATGGTTTTCTAAGGCTATCAAACTAAAATAATGAAGGAGGAATAGTTATCTCCATTTGAAACGTAACAAAACGCGATTCTTTTGAAGTTTCCAAACTTCGAAAACAAATTTTTATCTTTTCGATATTTTTTCCCCATAAAATGCTTTTCTAAGGCTATCAAACTAGAAAAATGAAAGAGAACCAGTTATCTCAAATAAGACCGGAAAAAAGTGATTCTAATTAAGTTTCCAACCACGGAAATAAATCTTATCTATTCGCGAATCTTTCTTCATTTTATTGTTTTCTAAGGCAATGAAACTAGAAAAATGAAAGAGAAATAGTTATCTCCATTTGAAACGCATAAAAACGCCATTCTTTTGAAGTTTCCAACCTTCGAAAATAAATTTTTTCTTTCGAGATTCTTTCCGCATAATATGTTTTTGTAAAGCTATCAATAGTAGAAAAATGGAAGAGAACCAGTTATCTGAAATAAAAACGGAAAAAAAAGTGATTCTAATGAAGTTTCCAACCATAGAAATAAACGTTTTATGTTCGCGAATCTTTCTTCATTTTATGGTTTTCTAAGGCTATCAGACTAGAATAATGAAGGAGAAATTGTTATCTCCATTTGAAACGCAACAAAACGCGATTCCCATCAAGTTTCCAAACTTCGAAAAAAAATTTTTTTCTTTTCGAGATTCTTTGAGCAGTGTATCCTTTTCTAAGGCCATCAAACTAGAAAAATGAAAGGGAACCAGTTATCTCAAATAAGACCGGAAAAAAAGTGATTCTAATGAAGTTTCCAACCACCGAAATAAATCTTATCTATTCGCGAATCTTTCTTCATTTTATGGATTTCTAAGGCAATCAAACTAGAAAAAATAAGGAGAAATAGTTATCTCCATTTGAAACGCATAAAAACGCCATTCTTTTGAAGTTTCCAACCTTCGAAAATAAATTCTTTCTTGCCAGATTCTTTCCGCATAATATGCTTTTGTAAAGCTATTAAAGTAGAAAAATGGAAGAGAACCAGTTATCTCAAATAAAAACGGAAAAAAAGTGATTCTCATGAAGTTTCCAACCATCGAAATAAATGTTTTCATTTTGCGAATCTTTCTTCATTTTATGATTTTCTAAGGCTATCTAACTAGAATAATGATGGAGAAATAGTTATCTCCATTTGAAACGCAACAAAACGCGATTCTTTTGAAGTTTCCAAACTTCGAAAAAATTTTTTTTTCTTTTCTAGATTCTTTCCTCATAATATGCTTTTCTAAGGCTATCAAAGTGGAAAAATGAAAGAGAAACAGTTATCTGAAATAAGAACGGAAAAAAAAGTGATTCTAATGAAGTTTCCAACCATTGAAATAAAGGTTTTCTTTTCGCGAATATTTCTCCATTTTATGGTTTTCTAAGGCTATCAAACTAGAATAATGAAGGAGGAATAGTTATCTCCATTTGAAACGCAAAAAAAACGCGATTCTTTTGAAGTTTCCAAACTTCGAAAATAAATTTTTTTCTTTTCGATATTCTTTGCGCAGAATATGCTTTTCTAAGGCTTTCAAAGAAGAAAAATGAAATAGAACCAGTTATCTCAAATAAGAACGGAAAAACCGCGATTCAAATGAAGTTTCCAACCATCAAAATAAATGTTTTCTTTTCGCGAATCTTTCTTCATTTTATGGTTTTCTAAGGCTATCAAACTAGAATAATGAAGGAGAAATAGTTATCTGCATTTGAAACGCAACAAAACGCGATTCTTTTGAAGTTTCCAAACTTCGAAAATTTTTTTTTTCTTTTCTAGATTCTTTACGCATAATATGCTTTTCTAAGACTATCAAAGTGGAAAAATGAGAGAGAACCAGTTAACTGAAATAAGAACGGAAAAAAAGCAATTCTAATGAAGTTTCCAACCCGCGAAATAAATGTTTTCATTTCGCGAATCTTTCTTCATTTTATGGTTTTCTAAGGCAATCTAACTAGAAAAATGAAGGAGAAATAGTTATCTCCATTTGAAAAGCATAAAAACGCCATTCTTTTGAAGTTTCCAACCTTCCAAAATAAATTTTTTTTTGCCAGATTCCTTCCGCATAATATGGTTTTGTAAAGCTATCAAAGTAAAAAAATGGAAGAGAACCAGCTATCTCAAATAAAAACGGAAAAAAATTGATTCTATTGAAGTTTCCAACCATCAAAATAAATGTTTTCATTTTGCAAATATTTCTTCATTTTATGGATTTCTAAGGCTATGAAACTAGAATAATGAAGGAGAAACAGTTATCTCCATTTGAAACGCATCAAAACGCGATTCTTTTGAAGTTTCCAAACTTCGAAAAAATTTTTTTTTCTTTTCTAGATTCTTTCCTCATAATATGCTTTTCTAAGGCTATCAAAGTAGAAAAATGAAAGACAACCAGTTATCTCAAATAAGAACGGAAAAACAGCGATTCTAATGAAGTTTCCAACCTTCGAAATAAATGTTTTCTGTTCGCGATTCTTTCTTCATTTTATGGTTTTCTAAGGCTATCATACTAGAATAATGAAGGAGAAATAGTTATCTCCATTTGAAACGCAAAAAAACGCGATTCTTTTGAAGTTTCGAAACCTGGAAAAAAAATATTTTTCTTTTAGAGATTCTTTCCCCATAATATGCTTTTCTAAGGCTATCAAAGAAGAAAAATGAAAGAGAACCAGTTATGACAAATAAGAACGGAAAAACAGCGATTCCAATAAAGTTTCCAACCATCGAAATAAATGTTTTCTTTTGGCGAATCTTTCTTCATTTTATGGTTTTCTAAGGCTATCAAACTAGAATAATGACGGAGAAATAGTTATCTGCATTTGAAACGCAACAAAGCGCGATTCTTTTGAAGTTTTCAAACTTCGAAAAATTTTTTTTTTCTTTTCTAGAATCTTTACGCATAATATGGTTTTCTAAGGCTATCAAAGTGGAAAAATGAAAGAGAACCAGTTATCTCATATAAGAACGGAAAAAGCGATTCTAATGAAGTTTCCAACCATCGTAATAAATGTTTTGTTTCCGCGAATCTTTCTTCATTTTATGGTATTCTAAGGCTATCAATGAAGAATAATGAAGAATAAACAGTTATCTCCATTTGAAACGCAACAAAACGCGATTCATTTCAAGTTTCCAAACTTCGAAAAATTTTTTTTTCTTTTCTTGATTCTTTCCCCATAATATGCTATTCTAAGGTTATCAAACTAGTAAAATGAAGGAAAACCAGTTATCTCAAATAAGAACGGAAATAAAGTGATTCTAATGAGGATTCCAACCATCGAAATAAATCCTTTCTATTCGCAAATCTTTCTGCATTTAATGGTTTTCTAAGGCTATCAAACAAGAGTATAGAAGGAGAAATAGTTATCTCCATTTCAAACGCAACAAAACGCGATTCTTTTGAAGTTTCAAAAATCCAAAAAAAAAAATTTTTTCTTTTCGAGATTCTTGCTTTTCTAAGGCTATCAAAGAAGTAAAATGAAAGAGAACCAGTTATATCAAATAAGAACGGAAAAACAGCTATTCTAATGAAGTTTCCAACCATCGAAATAAATTTTTCTTTTCGCGAATCTTTCTTCATTTTATGGTATTCTAAGGCTATCAAACAAGAATAATGAAGGAGAAATAGTTATCTGCATTTGATACGCAACAAAGCGCGATTCTTTTGAAGTTTCCAAAATTCGAAAAAAATTTTTTTTCTTTTCTAGATTCTTTACGCATAATATGATTTTCTAAGGCTATCAACCTGGAAAAATGAAAGGGAACCAGTTATCTCACCTAAGAACGGAAAAAAAGTGATTCTAATAAAATTTGCAACATCAAAATAAATCTTTTCTATTCGCGAATATTTCTTTAATTTATGCTTTAGAAGGCTATCAAACTAGAAAAGTGAAGGAGAAATAGTTATCTCCATTTGAAACACAAGAAAAAACGCGATTCTTTTGAAGTTTCCAAACTTCGAAAATAATTTTTTTTTTCGAGATTCTTTGCGCAGAATATGCTTTTGTAAGGCTATCAAAATAAAAAAATGAAAGAGAACCAGTTATCTCAAATAAGAACGGAAAAAAAGTGATTCTAATGAACTTTCTAACCATCTAAATAAAAGTTTAATGTTGGCGATTCTTTGTTCATTTTATGGTTTTCTAAGGCTATCAAACTAGAATAATGAAGGAGAAATTGTTATCTCCATTTGAAACGCAACAAAACGCGATTCCTTTCAAGTTTCCAAACTTCGAAAAAAAATTTTTTCTTTTCGAGATTCTTTCCGCATATTATCCTTTTGTAAAGCTATCAAAGAAGAAAAACGAAAGAGAACCGGTTATCTCAAATAAGAACGGAAAAAAAAAAGCGATTATAATGAAGTTTCCAACCATCGAAATAAATGTTTTCTTTTCGCGAATCTTTCTTTATTTTATGGTTTTCTAAGGCTATCAAACTAGAATAATGAAGGAGAAATTGTTATCTCCATTTGAAACGCAACAAAACGCGATTCCTTTCAAGTTTCCAAACTTCGAAAAAAATTTTTTTCTTTTCGAGATTCTTTCCGCATATTATCCTTTTGTAAAGCTATCAAAGAAGAAAAATGAAAGAGAACCAGTTATCTCAAATAAGACCGGAAAAAAAGTGATTCTAATGAAGTTTCCAACCACGGAAATAAATCTTATCTATTCGCGAATCTTTCTTCATTTTATTGTTTTCTAAGGCAATCAAACTAGAAAAATGAAGGAGAAAAAGTTATCTCCATTTGAAACGTATAAAAACGCCATTCTTTTGAAGTTTCCAACCTTCGAATATAAATTTTTTCTTGCCAGATTCTTTCCGCATAATATGCTTTTGTAAAGCTATCAAAGTAGAAAAATGGAAGAGAACCAGTTATCTAAAATAAAAACGGAAAAAAAAGTGATTCTAATGAAGTTTCCAACCATCGAAATAAATGTTTTCATTTCGAGAATCTTTCTTCATTTTATGGTTTTCTAAGGCTATCAAACTAGAATAATGAAGTAGAAATAGTTATCTCCATTTGAAACGCAACAAAACGCTATTCTTTTGAAGTTTCCAAACTTCGAAACAAAATTTTTTTTTTCTAGATGCTTTCCTCATAATATGCTTTTTAAGGCTATCAAAGTGAAAAAATGAAAGAGAACCAGTTACTGAAATAAATACGGAAAAAATAGTGATTCTAATAAAGTTTCCAACCATTGAAATAAAGGTTTTCATTTCGCGAATCTTTCTTCATTTTATGGTTTTCTAAGGCTCTCTATAACTAGAATAATGAAGGAGAAATAGTTATCTCCATTTGAAACGCAAAAAAACGCGATTCTTTTGAAGTTTCCAAACTTCGAAAATAAATATTTTCTTGCGAGATTCTTTCTGCATAATATGCTTTTGTAAAGCTTTCAAAGAAGAAAAATGAAAGAGAACCAGTTATTTCAAATAAGAACGGAGAAAAAGCGATTCTAATGAAGTTTCCAACCATCGAAATAAATTTTTCTTTTCGCGAATCTTCCTTCATTTTATGGTATTCTAAGGCTATCAAACAAGAATAATGAAGGAGAAATAGTTATCTCCATTTGAATCTTAACAAAACGCGATTCTTTTGAAGTTTTCAAACTTCGAAAACAAATTCTTATCTTTTCGAGATTTTTTCCCCATAATATGCTTTTCTAAGGCTATCAAAATAGAAAAATAAAAGGGAACCAGTTATCTGAAATAAGACCGGAAAAAAAGTGATTCTAATGAAGTTTCCAACCACCGAAATAAATCTTATCTATTCGCGAATCTTTCTTCATTTTATAGATTTCTAAGGCTATCAAACTTAAATAATGAAGGAGAAATAGTTATCTCCATTTGAAACGCAACTAAACGCGATTCTTTTGAAGTTTCCAAACTTCGAAAAAAATTTTTTTCTTTTCTAAATTCTTTCCTCATAATATGCTTTTCTAAGGCTATCAAAGCGGAAAAATGAAAGAAAAGCAGTTATTTGAAATAAGAACGGAAAAAAAATTGATTCTAATGAAGTTTCCAACAATTGAAATAAAGGTTTTCATTTCGCGAATATTTCTTCATTTTATGGTTTTCTAAGGCTATCAAACTAGAATAATGAAGGAGGAATAGTTATCTCCATTTGAAACACAAAAAAAAACGCGATTCTTTTGAAGTTTCCAAACTTCGAAAATAAATTTTTTCTTGCGAGATTCTTTCCGCATAATATGCTTTTGTAAAGCTTTCAAAGAAGAAAAATGAAAGAGAACTATTTATCTCAAATAAGAACGGAAAAAAGCGAATCTAATGAAGTTACCAACCATCGTAATAAATGTTTTGTTTCCGCGAATCTTTCTTCATTTTATGGTATTCTAAGGCTCTCAATCAAGAATAATGAAGGAGAAATAGTTATCTCCATTTGAAATGGAAGAAAAAATGCGATTCTTTTGATGTTTCCAAACTTCGAAAATAATTTTTTTTTTCTACATTCTTTGCGCAGAATATGCTTTTCTAAGGCTATCAAAGTAAAAAAATGAAAGAGAACCAGTTATCTCAAATAAGAACGGAAAAAAGTGATCCTAATGAACATTCCAACCATCGAAATAAATTTTTCTTTCGCGAATCTTTCTTCATTTTATGGTATTCTAAGGCTATCAAACAAGAATAATGAAGGAGAAATAGTTATCTCCATTTGAAACGTAACAAAACGCGATTCTTTTGAAGTTTCCAAACTTCGAAAAATTTTTTTTTTTTTCTTGATTCTTTCCCCATAATATATATTATTCTAAGGTTATCAAACTAGTAAAATGAAGGAAAACCAGTTATCTCAAATAAGAACGGAAAAAAAGTGATTCTAATGAGGATTCCAACCATCGAAATAAATCCTTTCTATTCGCAAATCTTTCTGCATTTAATGGTTTTCTAAGGCTATCAAACTAGAAAAATGAAAGAGAACCAGTTATCTCAAATAAGACCGGAAAAAAAGTGATTCTAATGAAGTTTCCAACCACGGAAATAAATCTTATCTATTCGCGAATCTTTCTTCATTTTATTGTTTTCTAAGGCAATGAAACTAGAAAAATGAAAGAAAAATAGTTATCTCCATTTGAAACGCATAAAAACGCCATTCTTTTGAAGTTTCCAACCTTCGAAAATAAATTTTTTCTTTCGAGATTCTTTCCGCATAATATGTTTTTGTAAAGCTATCAATAGTAGAAAAATGGAAGAGAACCAGTTATCTAAAATAAAAACGGAAAAAAAAAGTGATTCTAATGAAGTTTCCAACCATCGAAATAAACGTTTTATGTTCGCGAATCTTTCTTCATTTTATGGTTTTCTAAGGCTATCAATGAAGAATAATGAAGAATAAATAGTTATCTCCATTTGAAACGCAACAAAACGCGATTCATTTCAAGTTTCCAAACTTCGAAAATTTTTTTTTTTTTTCTTGATTCTTTCCCCATAATATATATTATTCTAAGGTTATCAAACTAGTAAAATGAAGGAAAACCAGTTATCTCAAATAAGAACGGAAAAAAAGTGATTCTAATGAGGATTCCAACCATCGAAATAAATCCTTTCTATTCGCAAATCTTTCTGCATTTAATGGTTTTCTAAGGCTATCAAACAAGAGTATAGAAGGAGAAATAGTTATCTCCATTTCAAACGCAACAAAACGCGATTCTTTTGAAGTTTCAAAAATCCAAAAAAAAATTTTTTTTCTTTTCGAGATTCTTGCTTTTCTAAGGCTATCAAAGAAGTAAAATGAAAGAGAACCAGTTATATCAAATAAGAACGGAAAAACAGCTATTCTAATGAAGTTTCCAACCATCGAAATAAATTGTTCTTTTCGCGAATCTTTCTTCATTTTATGGTATTCTAAGGCTATCAAACAAGAATAATGAAGGAGAAATAGTTATCTGCATTTGATACGCAACAAAGCGCGATTCTTTTGAAGTTTCCAAAATTCGAAAAAAATTTTTTTTCTTTTCTAGATTCTTTACGCATAATATGATTTTATAAGGGTAACAAACTGGAAAAATGAAAGGGAACCAGTTATCTCAGCTAAGAACGGAAAAAAAGTGATTCTAATGAAATTTGCAACATCAAAATAAATCTTTTCTATTCGCGAATATTTCTTTAATTTATGCTTTAGAAGGCTATCAAACTAGAAAAGTGAAGGAGAAATAGTCATCTCCATTTGAAACACAAGAAAAAACGCGATTCTTTTGAAGTTTCCAAACTTCGAAAATAATTTTTTTTTTTCGAGATTCTTTCCGCAGAATATGCTTTTGTAAGGCTATCAAAATAAAAAAATGAAAGAGAACCAGTTATCTCAAATAAGAACGGAAAAAAGTGATTCTAATGAATTTTCTAACCATCTAAATAAAAGTTTAATGTTCGCGATTCTTTGTTCATTTTATGGTTTTCTAAGGCTATCAAACTAGAATAATGAAGGAGAAATTGTTATCTCCGTTTGAAACGCAACAAAACGCAATTCCTTTCAAGTTTCCAAACTTCGAAAAAAAATTTTTTCTTTTCGAGATTCTTTCCGCATATTATCCTTTTGTAAAGCTATCAAAGAAGAAAAACGAAAGAGAACCGGTTATCTCAAATAAGAACGGAAAAAAAAGCGATTATAATGAAGTTTCCAACCATCGAAATAAATGTTTTCTTTTCGCGAATCTTTCTTTATTTTATGGTTTTCTAAGGCTATCAAACAAGAATAATGAAGGAGAAATAGTAATCTCCATTTGAAACGCAACAAAACGCGATTCAATTGAAGTTTCCAAACTTCGAAAACAAATTTTTATCTTTTCGAGATTTTTTCCCCATAATATGCTTTTTTAGGCTATGAAACTAGAAAAATGAAAGAGAACCAGTTATCTCAAATAAGACCGGAAAAAAAGTGATTCTAATGAAGTTTCCAACCACGGAAATAAATCTTATCTATTCGCGAATCTTTCTTCATTTTATTGTTTTCTAAGGCAATCAAACTAGAAAAATGAAGGAGAAAAAGTTATCTCCATTTGAAACGCATAAAAACGCCATTCTTTTGAAGTTTCCAACCTTCGAATATAAATTTTTTCTTGCCAGATTCTTTCCGCATAATATGCTTTTGTAAAGCTATCAAAGTAGAAAAATGGAAGAGAACCAGTTATCTAAAATAAAAACGGAAAAAAAGTGATTCTAATGAAGTTTCCAAACATCGAAATAAATGTTTTCATTTCGAGAATCTTTCTTCATTTTATGGTTTTCTAAGGCTATCAAACTAGAATAATGAAGTAGAAATAGTTATCTCCATTTGAAACGCAACAAAACGCTATTCTTTTGAAGTTTCCAAACTTCGAAACAAAAATTTTTTTTTTCTAGATGCTTTCCTCATAATATGCTTTTTAAGGCTATCAAAGTGAAAAAATGAAAGAGAACCAGTTACTGAAATAAAAACGGAAAAAATAGTGATTCTAATAAAGTTTCCAACCAATGAAATAAAGGTTTTCATTTCGCGAATCTTTCTTCATTTTATGGTTTTCTAAGGGTCTCTAACTAGAATAATGAAGGAGAAATAGTTATCTCCATTTGAAACGCAAAAAAACGCGATTCTTTTGAAGTTTCCAAACTTCGAAAATAAATATTTTCTTGCGAGATTCTTTCTGCATAATATGCTTTTGTAAAGCTTTCAAAGAAGAAAAATGAAAGAGAACCAGTTATTTCAAATAAGAACGGAGAAAAAGCGATTCTAATGAAGTTTCCAACCATCGAAATAAATTTTTCTTTTCGCGAATCTTCCTTCATTTTATGGTATTCTAAGGCTATCAAACAAGAATAATGAAGGAGAAATAGTTATCTCCATTTGAAACTTAACAAAACTCGATTCTTTTGAAGTTTTCAAACTTCGAAAACAAATTCTTATCTTTTCGAAATTTTTTCCCCATAATATGCTTTTCTAAGGCTATCAAACTAGAAAAATGAAAGGGAACCAGTTATCTCAAATAAGACCAAAAAAAAAAGTGATTCTAATGAAGTTTCCAACCACCGAAATAAATTTTTCTTTTCGCGAATCTTTCTTCATTTTATGGTATTCTAAGGCTATCAAACAAGAATAATGAAGGAGAAACAGTTATCTCCATTTGAAACTTAACAAAACGCGATTCTTTTGAAGTTTTCAAACTTCGAAAACAAATTCTTATCTTTTCGAGATTTTTTCCCCATAATATGCTTTTCTAAGGCTATCAAAATAGAAAAATAAAAGGGAACCAGTTATCTCAAATAAGACCGGAAAAAAAGTGATTCTAATCTAGTTTCCAACCACCGAAATAAATCTTATCTATTCGCGAATCTTTCTTCATTTTATGGATTTCTAAGGCTATCAAACTTAAATAATGAAGGAGAAATAGTTATCTCCATTTGAAACGCAACAAACCGCGATTCTTTTGAAGTTTCCAAACTTCGAAAAAATTTTTTTTCTTTTCTAGATTCTTTCCTCATAATATGCTTTTCTAAGGCTGTCAAAGTGGAAAAATGAAAGAAAAGCAGTTATCTGAAATAAGAACGGAAAAAAAAGTGATTCTAATGAAGTTTCCAACCATTGAAATAAAGGTTTTCATTTCGCGAATATTTCTTCATTTTATGGTTTTCTAAGGCTATCAAACTAGAATAATGAAGGAGGAATAGTTATCTCCATTTGAAATGCAAAAAAACGCGATTCTTTTGAAGTTTCCAAACTTCGAAAATAAATTTTTTCTTGCGAGATTCTTTCCGCATAATATGCTTTTGTAAAGCTTTCAAAGAAGAAAAATGAAAGAGAACCATTTATCTCAAATAAGAACGGAAAAAAGCGTTTCTAATGAAGTTTCCAACCATCCTAATAAATGTTTTGTTTCCGCGAATCTTTCTTCATTTTATGGTATTCTAAGGCTATCAATCAAGAATAATGAAGGAGAAATAGTCATCTCCATTTGAAATGGAAGAAAAAATGCGATTCTTTTGATGTTTCCAAACTTCGAAAATAATTTTTTTTCGACATTCTTTGCGCAGAATATGCTTTTCTAAGGTTATCAAAGTAAAAAAATGAAACAGAAAAAGTTATCTCAAATAAGAACGGAAAAAAAGTGATCCTAATGAACTTTCCAACCATCGAAATAAATTTTTCTTTTCGCGAATCTTTCTTCATTTTATGGTATTCTAAGGCTATCAAACAAGAATAATGAAGGAGAAATAGTTATCTCCATTTGAAACGTAACAAAACGCGAATCTTTTGAAGTTTCGAAACCTGGAAAAAAAAATATTTTTCTTTTCGAGATTCTTTGCCCATAATATGCTTTTCTAAGGCTATCAAAGAAGAAAAATGAAAGAGAACCAGTTATGACAAATAAGAACGGAAAAACAGCGATTCTAATAAAGTTCCCAACCATCGAAATAAACGTTTTATGTTCGCGAATCTTTCTTCATTTTATGGTTTTCTAAGGCTATAAAACTAGAATAATGAAGGAGAAATTGTTATCTCTATTTGAAACGCAAAAAAATGCGATTCCCATCAAGTTTCCAAACTTCGAAAAAAAATTTTTTTCTTTTCGAGATTCTTTGAGCAGTATATGATTTTCTAAGGCCATCAAAGTAGAAAAATGAAAGAGAACCAGTTATGTCAAATAAGAACGCAAAAATGTGATTCTAATGAAGTTTCCTACCATCGAAATAAATGTTTTCTTTTCGCGAATCTTTCTTCATTTTATGGTTTTTAAGGCTATCAAACTAGAATAATGAAGAAGAAATAGTTTTCTCCATTTGAAACGCAACAAAACGCGATTCTTTTGAAGTTTCCAAACTTCGAAAAATTTTTTTTTCTTTTCTAGATTCTTTCCTCATAATATGCTTTTCTAAGGCTATCAAAGTGGAAAAATGAAAGAGAAACAGTTATCTGAAATAAGAACGGAAAAAAAAAGTGATTCTAGTGAAGTTTCCAACCATTGAAATAAAGGTTTTCATTTCGCAAATATTTCTTCATTTTATGGTTTTCTAAGGCTATCAAACTAGAATAATGAAGGAGAAATAGTTATCTCCATTTGAAACGCAACAAAACGCGATTCATTTGAAGTTTCCAAACTTCAAAAAAAAAATTTTTTCATTTCGAGATTCTTTAAGCATAATATGCTTTTCTAAGACTGTCAAAGAAGTAAAATGAAAGGGAACCAGTTATCTCAAATAAGAACGGAAAAAAAAGTGATTCTAATGAAGTTTCCAACCATTGAAATAAAGGTTTTCATTTCGCGAATCTTTCTTCATTTTATGGTTTTCTAAGGCTCTCTAAGTAGAATAATGAAGGAGAAATAGTTATCTCCATTTGAAACGAGACAAACGCGATTCCTTTGAAGTTTGCTAACTTCGAAAAAAAAATTTTTTTCTTTTGATATTCCTTCCGCATAATATGCTTTTCTAACGCTATCAAAGTAGAAAAATGAAAGAGAACCAGTTATCTCAAATAAGAACGGAAAAACAGCGATTCTAATGAAGTTTCCAACCTTCGAAATAAATGTTTTCTGTTCGCGATTCTTTGTTCATTTTATGGTTTTCTAAGGCTATCATACTAGAATAATGAAGGAGAAATAGTTATCTCCATTTGAAACGGAAAAAGGCGCGATTCTTTTGAAATTTCCAAACTTCGAAAAAAATTTTTTTCTTTTCCATATTCTTTGCGCAGAATATGCTTTTCTAAGGCTATCAAAGTGATAAAATGAAAGAGAACCAGTTATCTCAAATAAGAACGGAAAAAAGTGACTCTATTGAACTTTCCAACCATCGAAATAAATGTTTTATTTTCGCGAATCTTTCTTCATTTTATGGTTTTCTAAGGCTATCAAACTAGAAAAATGAAGGAGAAATAGTTATCTCCATTTGAAACGCATAAAAACGCCATTTTTTGAAGGTTCCAACCTTCGAAAATAAATTTTTTCATGCCAGATTCTTTCCGCTAAATATGCTTTTGTAAAGCTATCAAAGTAGAAAAATGGAAGAGAACCAGTTATCTCAAATAAAAATGGAAAAAAAGTGATTCTAAAGAAGTTTCCAACTATCGAAAAAATGTTTTCATTTTGCGAATCTTTCTTCATTTTATGGTTTTCTAAGACTATCAAACTAGAATAAAGAAGGGTAAATAGTTATCTGCATTTGAAACGCTACAAAGCGCGATTCTTTTGAAGTTTCCAAACTTCGAAAAAATTTTTTTTTCTTTTCTAGATTCTTTACGCATAATATGCTTTTCTAAGGCTATCAAACTGGAAAAATGAAAGAGAACCAGTTATCTCAACTAAGAACGGAAAAAAAGTTATTCTAATGAAATTTGCAACATCGAAATAAATCTTTTCTATTCGCGAATCTTTCTTTAATATATGCTTTAGAAGGCTATCAAACTAGAAAAATGAAGGAGAAATGGTTATCTCCATTTGAAACACAAGAAAAAACGCGATTCTTTTGAAGTTTCCAAACTTGGAAAATAATTTTTTTTTTCGAGATTCTTTGCGGAGAATATGCTTTTCTAAGGCTATCAAAATAAAAAAATGAAAGAGAACCAGTTATCTCAAATAAGAACGGAAAAAAGTGAATATAATGAACTTTCTAACCATCGAAATAAAAGTTTTATGTTCGCGATTCTTTGTTCATTTTATGGTTTTCTAAGGCTATCAAACTAGAATAATGAAGGAGAAATTGTTATCTCCATTTGAAACGCAACAAAACGCGATTCCTTTCAAGTTTCCAAACTTCGAAAAAATTTTTTTTCTTTTCGAGATTCTTTCCGCATATTATCCTTTTGTAAAGCTATCAAAGAAGAAAAACGAAAGAGAACCGGTTATCTCAAATAAGAACGGAAAAAAAGCGATTCTAATGAAGTTTCCAACCATCGAAATAAATTTTTCTTTTCGCGAATTTTTTTTCATTTTATGGTATTCCAAGGCTATCAAACAAGAATAATGAAACAGAAATAGTTATCTCCATTTGAAACGCAACAAAACGCGATTCTTTTGAAGTTTCCGAACTTCGAAAACAAATTTTTATCTTTTCGAGATTTTTTCCCCATAATATGCTTTTTTAGGCTATCAAACTAGAAAAATGAAAGAGAACCAGTTATCTCAAATAAGAGCGGAAAAAAAGTGATTCTAATGAAGTTTCCAACCACGGAAATAAATCTTATCTATTCGCGAATCTTTCTTAATTTTATTGTTTTCTAAGGCAATGAAACTAGAAAAATGAAGGAGAAATAGTTATCTCCATTTGAAACGCATAAAAACGTCATTCTTTTGAAATTTCCAACCTTCGAATATAAATTTTTTCTTGCCAGATTCTTTCCGCATAATATGCTTTTGTAAAGCTATCAAAGTACAAAAATGGAAGAGAACCAGTTATCTAAAATAAAAACGGAAAAAAAAAAGTGATTCTCATGAAGTTTCCAACCATCGAAATAAATGTTTTCATTTCGAGAATCTTTCTTCATTTTATGGTTTTCTAAGGCTATCAAACTAGAATAATGAAGTAGAAATAGTTATCTCCATTTGAAAAGCAACAAAACGCTATTCTTTTGAAGTTTCCAAACTTCGAAACAAATTTTTTTTCTTTTCTAGATGCTTTCCTCATAATATGCTTTTTAAGGCTATCAAAGTGAAAAAATGAAAGAGAACCAGTTAACTCAAACAAAAACGGAAAAAATAGTGATTCTAATAAAGTTTCCAACCATTGAAATAAAGGTTTTCATTTCGCGAATCTTTCTTCATTTTATGGTATTCTAAGGCTATCAAACAAGAATAATGAAGGAGAAATAGTTATCTCCATTTGAAACTTAACAAAACGCGATTCTTTTGAAGTTTTCAAACTTCGAAAACAAATTCTTATCTTTTCGAGATTTTTTCCCCATAATATGCTTTTCTAAGGCTATCAAAATAGAAAAATAAAAGGGAACCAGTTATCTCAAATAAGACCGGAAAAAAAGTGATTCTAATCTAGTTTCCAACCACCGAAATAAATCTTATCTATTCGCGAATCTTTCTTCATTTTATGGATTTCTAAGGCTATCAAACTTAAATAATGAAGGAGAAATAGTTATCTCCATTTGAAACGCAACAAACCGCGATTCTTTTGAAGTTTCCAAACTTCGAAAAAAATTTTTTTCTTTTCTAGATTCTTTCCTCATAATATGCTTTTCTAAGGCTATCAAAGTGGAAAAATGAAAGAAAAGCAGTTATCTGAAATAAGAACGGAAAAAAAAGTGATTCTAATGAAGTTTCCAACCATTGAAATAAAGGTTTTCATTTCGCGAATATTTCTCCATTTTATGGTTTTCTAAGGCTATCAAACTAGAATAATGAAGGAGGAATAGTTATCTCCATTTGAAATGCAAAAAAACGCGATTCTTTTGAAGTTTCCAAACTTCGAAAATAAATTTTTTCTTGCGAGATTCTTTCCGCATAATATGCTTTTGTAAAGCTTTCAAAGAAGAAAAATGAAAGAGAACCATTTATCTCAAATAAGAACGGAAAAAAGCGTTTCTAATGAAGTTTCCAACCATCCTAATAAATGTTTTGTTTCCGCGAATCTTTCTTCATTTTATGGTATTCTAAGGCTATCAATCAAGAATAATGAAGGGGAAATAGTCATCTCCATTTGAAATGGAAGAAAAAATGCGATTCTTTTAATGTTTCCAAACTTCGAAAATAATTTTTTTTCGACATTCTTTGCGCAGAATATGCTTTTCTAAGGTTATCAAAGTAAAAAAATGAAACAGAAAAAGTTATCTCAAATAAGAACGGAAAAAAAGTGATCCTAATGAACTTTCCAACCATCGAAATAAATTTTTCTTTTCGCGAATCTTTCTTCATTTTATGGTATTCTAAGGCTATCAAACAAGAATAATGAAGGAGAAATAGTTATCTCCATTTGAAACGTAACAAAACGCGAATCTTTTGAAGTTTCGAAACCTGGAAAAAAAATATTTTTCTTTTCGAGATTCTTTGCCCATAATATGCTTTTCTAAGGCTATCAAAGAAGAAAAATGAAAGAGAACCAGTTATGACAAATAAGAACGGAAAAACAGCGATTCTAATAAAGTTCCCAACCATCGAAATAAACGTTTTATGTTCGCGAATCTTTCTTCATTTTATGGTTTTCTAAGGCTATAAAACTAAAATAATGAAGGAGAAATTGTTATCTCTATTTGAAACGCAAAAAAATGCGATTCCCATCAAGTTTCCAAACTTCGAAAAAAAATTTTTTTCTTTTCGAGATTCTTTGAGCAGTATATGATTTTCTAAGGCCATCAAAGTAGAAAAATGAAAGAGAACCAGTTATGTCAAATAAGAACGCAAAAATGTGATTCTAATGAAGTTTCCTACCATCGAAATAAATGTTTTCTTTTCGCGAATCTTTCTTCATTTTATGGTTTTTAAGGCTATCAAACTAGAATAATGAAGGAGAAATAGTTTTCTCCATTTGAAACGCAACAAAACGCGATTCTTTTGAAGTTTCCAAACTTCGAAAAATTTTTTTTTCTTTTCTAGATTCTTTCCTCATAATATGCTTTTCTAAGGCTATCAAAGTGGAAAAATGAAAGAGAACCAGTTATCTCAACTAAGAACGGAAAAAAAGTTATTCTAATGAAATTTGCAACATCGAAATGAATCTTATCTATTCGCGAATCTTTCTTAATTTTATTGTTTCCTAAGGCAATCAAACTAGAAAAATGAAGGAGAAATAGTTATCTCCATTTGAAACGCATAAAAACGTCATTCTTTTGAAATTTCCAACCTTCGAATATAAATTTTTTCTTGCCAGATTCTTTCCGCATAATATGCTTTTGTAAAGCTATCAAAGTACAAAAATGGAAGAGAACCAGTTATCTAAAATAAAAACGGAAAAAAAAAGTGATTCTCATGAAGTTTCCAACCATCGAAATAAATGTTTTCATTTCGAGAATCTTTCTTCATTTTATGGTTTTCTAAGGCTATCAAACTAGAATAATGAAGTAGAAATAGTTATCTCCATTTGAAAAGCAACAACACGCTATTCTTTTGAAGTTTCCAAACTTCGAAACAAATTTTTTTTCTTTTCTAGATGCTTTCCTCATAATATGCTTTTTAAGGCTATCAAAGTGAAAAAATGAAAGAGAACCAGTTAACTCAAACAAAAACGGAAAAAATAGTGATTCTAATAAAGTTTCCAACCATTGAAATAAAGGTTTTCATTTCGCGAATCTTTCTTCATTTTATGGTTTTCTAAGGCTCTCTAACTAGAATAATGAAGGAGAAATAGTTATCTCCATTTGAAACGGAAAAAAACGCGATTCTTTTGAAGTTTCCTAACTTCGAAAATAAATATTTTCTTGCGAGATTCTTTCTGCATAATATGCTTTTGTAAAGCTTTCAAAGAAGAAAAATGAAAGAGAACCAGTTATCTCAAATAAGAACGGAGAAAAAGCGATTCTAATGAAGTTTCCAACCATCGAAATAAATTTTTCTTTTCGCGAATCTTTCTTCATTTTATGTTATTCTAAGGCTATCAAACAAGAATAATGAAGGAGAAATAGTTATCTCCATTTGAAACTTACCAAAACGCGATTCTTTTGAAGTTTTCAAACTTCGAAAACTAATTCTTATCTTTTCGACATTTTTTCCCCATAATATGCTTTTCTAAGGCTATCAAACTAGAAAAATGAAAGGGAACCAGTTATCTCAAATAAGACCGGGAAAAAAGTGATTCTAATAAGGTTTCCAACCACCGAAATAAATTTTTCTTTTCGCGAATCTTTCTTCATTTTATGGTTTTCTAAGGCTATCTAACTAGAATAATGAAGGAGAAATAGTTATCTCCATTTGAAACGCAAAAAAACGCGATTCTTTTGAAGTTTCCAAACTTCGAAAATAAATTTTTTCTTGTGAGATTCTTTCCGCATAATATGCTTTTGTAAAGCTTTCAAAGAAGAAAAATGAAAGAGAACCGTGTATTTCAAATAAGAACGGAAAAAAGCGATTCTAATGAAGTTTCCAACCATCGTAATAAATGTTTTGTTTCCGCGAATCTTTCTTCATTTTATGGTATTTTAAGGCTATCAATCAAGAATAATGAAGGAGAAATAGTTATCTCCATTTGAAATGGAAGAAAAAATGCCGTTGATGTTTCCAAACTTTGAAAATAATTTTTTTTTTCGACATTCTTTACGCAGAATATGCTTTTTTAGGCTATCAAAGTAAAAAAATGAAAGAGAACCAGTTATCTAAAATAAGAACGGAAAAAAAATGATTCTAATGAAGTTTCCAACCACGGAAATAAATATTATCTATTCGCGAATCTTTCTTCATTTTATTGTTTTCTAAGGCAATCAAAATAGAAAAATGAAGGAGAAATAGTTATCTCCATTTGAAACGCATAAAATTGCCATTCTTTGGAAATTTCCAACCTTCGAATATAAATTTTTTCTTGCCAGATTCTTTCCGCATAATATGCTTTTGTAAAGCTATCAAAGTACAAAAATGGAAGAGAACCAGTTATCTAAAATAAAAACGGAAAAAAAAGTGATTCGAATGAAGTTTCCAACCATCGAAATAAATGTTTTCATTTCGAGAATCTTTCTTCATTTTATGGTTTTCTAAGGCTATCAAACTAGAATAATGAAGTAGAAATAGTTATCTCCATTTGAAACGCAACAAAACGCTATTCTTTTGAAGTTTCCAAACTTCGAAACAAATTTTTTTTCTTTTCTAGATGCTTTCCTCTTAATATGCTTTTTAAGGCTATCAAAGTGAAAAAATGAAAGAGAACCAGTTAACTGAAATAAAAACGGAAAAAATAGTGATTCTAATAAAGTTTCCAACCATGGAAATAAAGGTTTTCATTTCGCGAATCTTTCTTCATTTTATGGTTTTCTAAGGCTCTCTAACTAAAATAATGTTGGAGAAATAGTTATCTCCATTTGAAACGCAAAAAAACGCGATTCTTTTGAAGTTTCCAAACTTCGAAAATAAATATTTTCTTGCGAGATTCTTTCTGCATAATATGCTTTTGTAAAGCTTTCAAAGAAGAAAAATGAAAGAGAACCAGGTATCTCAAATAAGAACGGAAAAAAGCGATTCTAATGAAGTTTCCAACCATCGTAATAAATGTTTTGTTTCCGCGAATCTTTCTTCATTTTATGGTATTCTAAGGCTAACAATCAAGAATAATGAAGGAGAAATAGTTATCTCCATTTGAAATGGAAGAAAAAATGCGATTCATTTGATGTTTCCAAACTTCGAAAATAATTTTTTTTCGACATTCTTTGCGCAGAATATGCTTTTCTAAGGTTATCAAAGTAAAAAAATGAAACAGAAAAAGTTATCTCAAATAAGAACGGAAAAAAAGTGATCCTAATGAACTTTCCAACCATCGAAATAAATTTTTCTTTTCGCGAATCTTTCTTCATTTTATGGTATTCTAAGGCTATCAAACAAGAATAATGAAGGAGAAATAGTTATCTCCATTTGAAACGTAACAAAACGCGAATCTTTTGAAGTTTCGAAACCTGGAAAAAAAATATTTTTCTTTTCGAGATTCTTTGCCCATAATATGCTTTTCTAAGGCTATCAAAGAAGAAAAATGAAAGAGAACCAGTTATGACAAATAAGAACGGAAAAACAGCGATTCTAATAAAGTTCCCAACCATCGAAATAAACGTTTTATGTTCGCGAATCTTTCTTCATTTTATGGTTTTCTAAGGCTATAAAACTAAAATAATGAAGGAGAAATTGTTATCTCTATTTGAAACGCAAAAAAATGCGATTCCCATCAAGTTTCCAAACTTCGAAAAAAAATTTTTTTCTTTTCGAGATTCTTTGAGCAGTATATGATTTTCTAAGGCCATCAAAGTAGAAAAATGAAAGAGAACCAGTTATGTCAAATAAGAACGCAAAAATGTGATTCTAATGAAGTTTCCTACCATCGAAATAAATGTTTTCTTTTCGCGAATCTTTCTTCATTTTATGGTTTTTAAGGCTATCAAACTAGAATAATGAAGGAGAAATAGTTTTCTCCATTTGAAACGCAACAAAACGCGATTCTTTTGAAGTTTCCAAACTTCGAAAAATTTTTTTTTCTTTTCTAGATTCTTTCCTCATAATATGCTTTTCTAAGGCTATCAAAGTGGAAAAATGAAAGAGAACCAGTTATCTCAACTAAGAACGGAAAAAAAGTTATTCTAATGAAATTTGCAACATCGAAATGAATCTTATCTATTCGCGAATCTTTCTTAATTTTATTGTTTCCTAAGGCAATCAAACTAGAAAAATGAAGGAGAAATAGTTATCTCCATTTGAAACGCATAAAAACGTCATTCTTTTGAAATTTCCAACCTTCGAATATAAATTTTTTCTTGCCAGATTCTTTCCGCATAATATGCTTTTGTAAAGCTATCAAAGTACAAAAATGGAAGAGAACCAGTTATCTAAAATAAAAACGGAAAAAAAAAGTGATTCTCATGAAGTTTCCAACCATCGAAATAAATGTTTTCATTTCGAGAATCTTTCTTCATTTTATGGTTTTCTAAGGCTATCAAACTAGAATAATGAAGTAGAAATAGTTATCTCCATTTGAAAAGCAACAACACGCTATTCTTTTGAAGTTTCCAAACTTCGAAACAAATTTTTTTTCTTTTCTAGATGCTTTCCTCATAATATGCTTTTTAAGGCTATCAAAGTGAAAAAATGAAAGAGAACCAGTTAACTCAAACAAAAACGGAAAAAAATAGTGATTCTAATAAAGTTTCCAACCATTGAAATAAAGGTTTTCATTTCGCGAATCTTTCTTCATTTTATGGTTTTCTAAGGCTCTCTAACTAGAATAATGAAGGAGAAATAGTTATCTCCATTTGAAACGGAAAAAAACGCGATTCTTTTGAAGTTTCCTAACTTCGAAAATAAATATTTTCTTGCGAGATTCTTTCTGCATAATATGCTTTTGTAAAGCTTTCAAAGAAGAAAAATGAAAGAGAACCAGTTATCTCAAATAAGAACGGAGAAAAAGCGATTCTAATGAAGTTTCCAACCATCGAAATAAATTTTTCTTTTCGCGAATCTTTCTTCATTTTATGTTATTCTAAGGCTATCAAACAAGAATAATGAAGGAGAAATAGTTATCTCCATTTGAAACTTACCAAAACGCGATTCTTTTGAAGTTTTCAAACTTCGAAAACTAATTCTTATCTTTTCGACATTTTTTCCCCATAATATGCTTTTCTAAGGCTATCAAACTAGAAAAATGAAAGGGAACCAGTTATCTCAAATAAGACCGGGAAAAAAGTGATTCTAATAAGGTTTCCAACCACCGAAATAAATTTTTCTTTTCGCGAATCTTTCTTCATTTTATGGTTTTCTAAGGCTATCTAACTAGAATAATGAAGGAGAAATAGTTATCTCCATTTGAAACGCAAAAAAACGCGATTCTTTTGAAGTTTCCAAACTTCGAAAATAAATTTTTTCTTGTGAGATTCTTTCCGCATAATATGCTTTTGTAAAGCTTTCAAAGAAGAAAAATGAAAGAGAACCGTGTATTTCAAATAAGAACGGAAAAAAGCGATTCTAATGAAGTTTCCAACCATCGTAATAAATGTTTTGTTTCCGCGAATCTTTCTTCATTTTATGGTATTTTAAGGCTATCAATCAAGAATAATGAAGGAGAAATAGTTATCTCCATTTGAAATGGAAGAAAAAATGCCGTTGATGTTTCCAAACTTTGAAAATAATTTTTTTTTTTCGACATTCTTTACGCAGAATATGCTTTTTTAGGCTATCAAAGTAAAAAAATGAAAGAGAACCAGTTATCTAAAATAAGAACGGAAAAAAAATGATTCTAATGAAGTTTCCAACCACGGAAATAAATATTATCTATTCGCGAATCTTTCTTCATTTTATTGTTTTCTAAGGCAATCAAAATAGAAAAATGAAGGAGAAATAGTTATCTCCATTTGAAACGCATAAAATTGCCATTCTTTGGAAATTTCCAACCTTCGAATATAAATTTTTTCTTGCCAGATTCTTTCCGCATAATATGCTTTTGTAAAGCTATCAAAGTACAAAAATGGAAGAGAACCAGTTATCTAAAATAAAAACGGAAAAAAAAGTGATTCGAATGAAGTTTCCAACCATCGAAATAAATGTTTTCATTTCGAGAATCTTTCTTCATTTTATGGTTTTCTAAGGCTATCAAACTAGAATAATGAAGTAGAAATAGTTATCTCCATTTGAAACGCAACAAAACGCTATTCTTTTGAAGTTTCCAAACTTCGAAACAAATTTTTTTTCTTTTCTAGATGCTTTCCTCTTAATATGCTTTTTAAGGCTATCAAAGTGAAAAAATGAAAGAGAACCAGTTAACTGAAATAAAAACGGAAAAAATAGTGATTCTAATAAAGTTTCCAACCATGGAAATAAAGGTTTTCATTTCGCGAATCTTTCTTCATTTTATGGTTTTCTAAGGCTCTCTAACTAAAATAATGTTGGAGAAATAGTTATCTCCATTTGAAACGCAAAAAAACGCGATTCTTTTGAAGTTTCCAAACTTCGAAAATAAATATTTTCTTGCGAGATTCTTTCTGCATAATATGCTTTTGTAAAGCTTTCAAAGAAGAAAAATGAAAGAGAACCAGGTATCTCAAATAAGAACGGAAAAAAGCGATTCTAATGAAGTTTCCAACCATCGTAATAAATGTTTTGTTTCCGCGAATCTTTCTTCATTTTATGGTATTCTAAGGCTAACAATCAAGAATAATGAAGGAGAAATAGTTATCTCCATTTGAAATGGAAGAAAAAATGCGATTCATTTGATGTTTCCAAACTTCGAAAATAATTTTTTTTTTCGACATTCTTTGCGCAGAATATGCTTTTCTAAGGCTATCAAAGTAAAAAAATGAAAGAGAACCAGTTATCTCAAATAAGAACGGAAAAAAAATGATTCTAATGAACTTTCCAACCATCGAAATAAATTTTTCTTTTCGCGAATCTTTCTTCATTTTATGGTATTCTAAGGCTATCAAACAAGAATAATGAAGGAGAAATAGTTATCTCCATTTGAAACGTAACAAAACGCGATTCTTTTGAAGTTTCCAAACTTCGAAAACAAATTTTTATCTTTTCGATATTTTTTCCCCATAATATGCTTTTCTAAGGCTATCAAACTAGAAAAATGAAAGAGAACCAGTTATATCAAATAAGACCGGAAAAAAAGTGATTCTAATGAAGTTTCCAACCAAGGAAATAAATCTTATCTATTCGCGAATCTTTCTTCATTTTATTGTTTTCTAAGGCAATCTAAATAGAAAAATGAAGGAGAAATAGTTATCTCCATTTGAAACGCAACAAAACGCGATTCTTTTGAAGTTTCCAAACTTCGAAAAAAATTTTTTTTCTTTTCTAGATTCTTTCCTAATAATATGCTTTTCTAAGGCTATCAAAGTGGAAAAATGAAAGAGAAACAGTTATCTGAAATAAGAACGGAAAAAAAGTGATTCTAATGAAGTTTCCAACCATTGAAATAAAGGTTTTCATTTCGCGAATATTTCTTCATTTTATGGTTTTCTAAGGCTATCAAACTAGAATAATGAAGGAGAAATAGTTATCTCCATTTGAAACGCAACAAAACGCGATTCATTTGAAGTTTCCAAACTTCGAAAAATTTTCTTTTCTTTTCTTGATTCTTTCCCCATAATATGCTTTTCTAAGGTTATCAAACTAGTAAAATGAAGGAGAACCAGTTAACTCAAATAAGAACGGAAAAAATGTGATTCTAATGAAGATTCCAACCATCGAAATAAATCTTTCCTTTCGCGAATCTTTCTTCATTTTATGGTTTTCTAAGGCTATCAAACAAGAATAATGAAGGAGAAATACTTATCTCCATTTGAAACGCAACAATTCGCGATTATTTTGAAGTTTCCAAATTTCAAAAAAAAATTTTTTTCTTTTCGAGATTCTTTCCGCATAATATGCTTTTCTAAGGCTATCAAATAAGTAAAATGAAAGAGAACCAGTTATCTCAAATAAGAACGGAAAAACAGCGATTCTAATGAAGTTTCCAACCATCGAAATAAATTTTTCCTTTCGCGAATCTTTCTTCATTTTATGGTATTCTAAGGCTATCAAACTAGAATAATGAAGGAGAAATAGTTATCTGCATTTGAAACGCAACAAAGCGCGATTCTTTTGAAGTTTCCAAATTTCGAAAACAAATTCTTATCTTTTCGAGATTTTTCCCCCATAATATGCTTTTCTAAGGCTATCAAACTAGAAAAATGAAAGGGAACCAGTTATCTCAAATAATACCGGAAAAAAAGTAAATCTAATGGTTTCCAATCACCGAAATAAATCTTATCTATTCGCGAATCTTTCTTCATTTTATGGATTTCTAAGGCAATCTAACTAGAAAAATGAAGGAGAAATAGTTATCTCCATTTGAAAAACATAAAAACGCCATTCTTTTGAAGTTACCAACCTTCGAAAATAAATTTTTTCTTGCCAGATTCTTTCCGCATAATATGCTTTTGTAAAGCTATCAAAGTAAAAAAATGGAAGAGAACCAACTATCTCGAATAAAAACGGAAAAAATTGATTCTATTGAAGTTTCCAACCATCAAAATAAAAGTTCTCATTTTGCAAATATTTCTTCATTTTATGGATTTCTAAGGCTATGAAACTAGAATAATGAAGGAGAAACAGTTATCTCCATTTGAAACGCAACAAAACGCGATTCTTTTGAAGTTTCCAAACTTCGAAAAAAATTTTTTTCTTTTCGATATTTTTTCCCCATAATATGCTTTTCTAAGGCTATCAAACTGAAGGAGAAACAGTTATCTCCATTTGAAACGCAACAAAACGCGATTCTTTTGAAGTTTCCAAACTTCGAAAAAATTTTTTTTTCTTTTCTAGATTCTTTCCTCATAATATGCTTTTCTAAGGCTATCAATGTGGAAAAATTAAAGAGAAACAGTTATCTGAAATAAGAACGGAAAAAAAGTGATTCTAATCAATTTTCCAACCATTGAAATAAAGGATTTCATTTCGCGAATATTTCTTCATTTTATGGATTTCTAAGGCTATCAAACTAGTATAATGAAGGGGAAATAGTGATCTCCATTTGAAACGAGACAAACGCGATTCCTTTGAAATTTGCTAGCTTCGAAAAAAAAATTTTTTTCTTTTGATATTGCTTCCGCATAATATGCTTTTCTAAGGCTATCAAAGTAGAAAAATGAAAGAGAACCAGTTATCTCAAATAAGAACGGAAAAACAGCGATTCTAATGAAGTTTCCAACCTTCGAAATAAATGTTTTCTGTTCGCGATTCTTTCTTCATTTTATGGTTTTCTAAGGCTATCATACTAGAATAATGAAGGAGAAATAGTTACCTCCATTTGAAACGCAACAAAGCGCGATTCTTTTGAAGTTTCCAGACTTCGAAAATAAATTTTTTTCTTTTCGATATTCTTTGCGCAGAATATGCTTTTCTAAGGCTATCAAAGAAGAAAAATGAAAGAGAACCAGTTATGACAAATAAGAACGGAAAAAAAAGCGATTATAATGAAGTTTCCAACCATCGAAATAAATGTTTTCTTTTCGCGAATCTTTCTTCATTTTATGGTTTTCTAAGGCTATCAAACAAGAATAATGAAGGAGAAATAGTAATCTCCATTTGAAACGCAACAAAACGCGATTCAATTGAAGTTTCCAAACTTCGAAAATTTTTTTATTCTTTTCTTGATTCTTTCCCCATAATATGCTTTTCTAAGGTTATCAAACTAGTAAAATGAAGGAGAACCAGTTATCTCATATACGAATGGAAAAAAAGTGATTCTAATGAAGTTTCCAACCATCGAAATAAATGTTTTATTTTCGCGAATCTTTCTTCATTTTATGGTTTTCTAAGGCTATCAAAATGGAATAATGGAGGAGAAATAGTTATCTCCATTGAAAACGCAACAAAACGCTATTCTTTTGAAGTTTCCAAACTTCGAAAAAAAATTTTTTCTTTTTGAGATTCTTTGCCCAGAATATGCTTTTCTAAGGCTATCAAAGTACAAAAATGAAAGAGAACCAGTTATCTCAAATAAGAATGGAAAAACAGCGATTATAATGAAGTTTCCAACCATCGAAATAAATATTTTCTTTTCGCGTATCTTTCTTCATTTTGTGGTTTTCTAAGGCTATCAAACTAGAATAATAAAGGAGAAATAGTTATCTCCATTTTAAACGCAACAAAACGGGATTCCTTTGAAGTTTCCAAACATTGAAAAAAAAATTTTTATTTTTTGATATTCTTACAACAGGATATGCTTTTCTAAGGCTATCAAAGTAGAAAAATGAAAGAGAACCATTTGTCTCTTAAAAAAAACGGAAAAAAGTGATTCTAATGAAGTTTCCAACCATCGAAATAAATGTTTTCTTTTCGCGAATCTTTCTTCATTTTGTGGTTTTCTAAGGCAATGAAACTAGAATAATGAAGGAGAAATACTTATCTACATTTTAAACTCAACAAAACGGGATTCCTTTGAAATATCCAAACTTCGAAAAAATTTTTTTTTCTTTTCGAGATTCTTTGCGCAGAATATGCTTTTCTAAGGCTATCAAAGTAGAAAAATGAAAGAGTACCAATTATCTCAAATAAGAACGGAAAAAAATGATTCTAATGATGTTTCCATCCATCGAAATAAATGTTTTCTGTTCGCGAATCTTTCTTCATTTTATGGTTTTTTAAGGCTATCATACTAGAATAATGAAGGAGAAATATTTATCTCCATTTGAAACGCAAATAAACGCGATTCTTTTGAAGTTTCGAAACCTGGAAAAAAAATATTTTTCTTTTAGAGATTCTTTCCCCATAATATGCTTTTCTAAGGCTATCAAAGAAGAAAAATGAAAGAGAACCAGTTATGAAAAATAAGAACGGAAAAACAGCGATTCTAATGAAGTTTCCAACCTTCGAAATAAATATTTTCTATTCGCGAATCTTTCTTTATTTTATGCTTTTTTGGAGGCTATCAAACTAGAATAATGAAGGAGAAATAGTTATCTCCATTTGAAACGCAACAAAACTAGATTCCTTTGAAGTTTCCAAACTTCGAAAAAATTTTTTTTCTTTTCGAAATTCTTTGCTCAGAATATGCTTTCCTAAGGCTATCAAAGTAGAAAAATGAAAGAGAACCAGTTATCTCAAATAAGAACGGAAAAAAATGATTCTAATGAAGTCTGACCCATGGAAATAAATTCTTTATTTTCGCGAATCTTTCTTCATTTTATGGTTTTCTAAGGCTCTCAAACTAGAATAATGAAGGAGAAATAGTTTTCTCCATTTGAACGCAACAAAACGGGATTCCTATGAAGTTTCCAAACTTCGAAAAAATTTTTTTTTCTTTTCGAGAATCTTTGCGCAGAATATGCTTTTCTAAGGCTATAAAAGTAGAAAAATGAAAGAGAACCGGTTATCTCAAATAAGAACGGGAAAAAGTGATTCTAATGAAGTTTCCAACCATCGAAATAAATGTTTTCTTTTAGCGAATTTTTCTTCATTTTATGGTTTTCTAAGGTTATCAAACTAGAATAATGAAGGAGAAATAGTTATCTCCATTTGAAACGCAACAAGACGCGATTCTTTTGTAGTTTCCAAACTTCGAAAAAAAATTGTTTTTTCTTTTCGAGATTCTTGCCCCATAATATACTTTTCTAAGGCTATCAAAGAAGAAAAATGAAAGAGAACCAGTTATCTCAAATAAGAACGGAAAAAAAGTGATATTAATGAAGTTTCCATCCACCGAAATAAATCTTATCTATTCGAGATTCTTTCTTCAATTTATGGTTTTCTAAGGCTATTAAACTAGAATAATGAAGGAGAAATAGTTATCTCCATTTTAAACGCAAACAAAACGCCTTATTTTGAAGTTTCCAAACTTCGAAAGTAAATTTTTCTTTCCAGAAACTTTCCGCATAATATGCTTTTAAAGGTATAAAGTACAAAAATGAAAGAGAACCAGTTATCTCAAATAAAAACGGGGAAAAAAAAAATGATTCTAATGAAGTTTACAACCATCGAAATAAATGTTTTCATTTCGCGAATCTTTCTTCATTTTATGATTTTCTAAGGCTATCAAACTAAAGTAATGAAGGAGAAATAGTTATCTCCATTTGAAACGCAACAAAAAGCGATTATTTTGAAGTTTCCAAACTTCGAAAAAATTCTTTTTTTTTTTCTAGATTCTTTCCCCATAATATGCTTTTCTTAGGCTATCAAACTAGTAAAATGAAGGATAACCAGTTATCTCAAATAAGAACGGGAAAAAAGTGATTCTAATGAAGATGCCAACCATCGAAATAAATCTTTTCTATTCGTCTCTCTTTCTCCATTTTAAGGTTTTCTAAGGCTATCAAACTAGAATAATGAAGGAGAAATAGTTATCTCCATTTGAAACGCAACAAAACGGGATTCCTTTGAAGTTTCCAAACATCGAAACAAAAATTTTTTGTTTCGATATTCTTTACCCAGAATATGCTTTTCTAAGGCTATCAAAGTAGAAAAATGAAAGCGAACCAGTCATCTCAAAAAAGAACGGAAAAAAAGAGATTTTAATGAAGTTTCCAACCATGGAAAGAAATGTTTTATTTTCGCGAATCTTTCTTCATTTTATGGTTTTCTAAGGCTATCAAAATGGAAAAATGGAGGAGAAATAATTATCTCCATTGAAAACGCAACAAAACGCTATTCTTTTGAAGTTTCCAATCTTCGAAAAAAAATTTTTTCTTTTCGATATTATTTGCGCAGAATATACTTTTCTAAGGCTATCAAAGTAGCAAAATGAAAGAGAACCAGTTATCTCAAATAAGAACGGAAAAACAGCGATTCTAATGAAGTTTCCAACCTTCGAAATAAATCTTTTCTATTGGCGAATCTTTCTTTATTTTATGCTTTTTTGGAGGCTATCAAACTAGAATAATCAAGGAGAAATAGTTATCTCCATTTGAAACGCAACAAAACTGGATTCCTTTGAAGTTTCCAAACTTCGAAAAAAATTTTTTTCTTTTCGAAATTTTTGCGCAAAATATGCTTTCCTAAGGCTATCAAAGTAGAAAAATGAAAGAGAACCAGTTATCTCAAATGAGAACGGAAAAAATGATTCTAATGAAGTCTCCAACCCTGGAAATAAATGATTTATTTTCGCGAATCTTTCTTCATTTTATGGTTTTCTAAGAATATCAAACTAGAATAATGAAGGAGAAATAGTTATCTCCATTTGAAACGCAACAAAACGGGATTCCTTTGAAGTTTCCAAACTTCGAAAAAAATTTTTTTTCTTTTCGAGATTCTTTGCGCATAATATGTTTTTGTAAAGCTATCAATAGTAGAAAAATGGAAGAGAACCAGTTATCTAAAATAAAAACGGAAAAAAAAAAGTGATTCTAATGAAGTTTCCAACCATCGAAATAAACGTTTTATGTTCGCGAATCTTTCTTCATTTTATGGTTTTCTAAGGCTATCAGACTAGAATAATGAAGGAGAAATTGTTATCTCCATTTGAAACGCAACAAAACGCGATACCCATCAAGTTTCCAAACTTCGAAAAAAATTTTTTTTCTTTTCGAGATTCTTTGAGCAGTATATGCTTTTCTAAGGCCATCAAACTAGAAAAATGAAAGGGAACCAGTTATCTCAAATAAGACCGGAAAAAAAGTGATTCTAATGAAGTTTCCTACCACCGAAATAAATCTTATCTATTCGCGAATCTTTCTTCATTTTATGGATTTCTAAGGCAATCAAACTAGAAAAATGAAGGAGAAATAGTTATCTCCATTTGAAACTTAAAAAAACGCGATTCTTTTGAAGTTTCCAAACTTCGAAAATAAATTTTTTTCTTTTCGATATTCTTTGCGCAGAATATGCTTTTCTAAGGCTTTCAAAGAATAAAAATGAAATAGAACCAGTTATCTCAAATAAGAACGGATAAACCGCGATTCAAATGAAGTTTCCAACCATCAAAATAAATGTTTTCTTTTCGTGAATCTTTCTTCATTTTATGGTTTTCTAAGGCTCTCAAACTAGAATAATGAAGGAGAAATAGTTATCTGCATTTGAAACGCAACAAAACGCGATTCTTTTGAAGTTTCCAAACTTCGAAAAATTTTTTTTTCTTTTCTAGATTCTTTACGCATAATATGCTTTTCTAAGGCTATCAAAGTGGAAAAATGAAAGAGAACCAGTTAACTGAAATAAGAACGGAAAAAAAGCAATTCTAATGAAGTTTCCAACCCGCGAAATAAATGTTTTCATTTCGCGAATCTTTCTTCATTTTATGGTTTTCTAAGGCAATCTAACTAGAAAAATTAAAGAGAAATAGTTATCTCCATTTGAAACGCATAAAAACGCCATTCTTTTGAAGTTTCCAACCTTCCAAAATAAATTTTTTCTTGCCAGATTCTTTCCGCATAATATGCTTTTGTAAAGCTATCAAAGTAAAAAAATGGAAGAGAACCAGCTATCTCAAATAAAAACGGAAAAAAATTGATTCTATTGAAGTTTCCAACCATCAAAATAAATGTTTTCATTTTGCAAATATTTCTTCATTTTATGGATTTCTAAGGCTATGAAACTAGAATAATGAAGGAGAAACAGTTATCTCCATTTGAAACGCAACAAAACGCGATTCTTTTGAAGTTTCCAAACTTCGAAAAATTTTTTTTTTCTTTTCTAGATTCTTTCCTCATAATATGCTTTTCTAAGGCTATCAAAGTGGAAAAATTAAAGAGAAACAGTTATCTGAAATAAGATCGGAAAAAAAAGTGATTCTAATCAATTTTCCAACCATTGAAATAAAGGATTTCATTTCGCGAATATTTCTTCATTTTATGGATTTCTAAGGCTATCAAACTAGTATAATGAAGGAGAAATAGTTATCTCCATTTGAAACGAGACAAAACGCGATTCTTTAAAAGTTTGCATACTTCGAAAAACTTTTTTTTCTTCTCGAGATTCTTTGCGCAGAATATGCTTTTCTAAGGCTATCAAACTAGTAAAATGAAGGGGAACCAGTTATCTCAAATAAGAACGGAAAAACAGCGATTCTAATGAAGTTTCGAACCATGGAAATAAATGTTTTCTTTTCGCGAATCTTTCTTCATTTTATGGTTTTCTAAGGCTATCAAACTAGAATAATGAAGGAGAAATAGGTATCTCAATTTGAAACGCAACAAAACGCGATTCCTTTGAAGTTTCCAAACTTCGAAAAATAATTTTTTTCTTTTCAAATTCTTTGCGCAGAATATGCTTTTCTAGGGCTATCAAAGTACAAAAGGGTAAGAGAACCAGTTATCTCAAATAAGAACGCAAAAACAGCGATTCTAACAAGTTTCCAACCTTCGAAATAAATGTTTTCTGTTCGCGATTCTTTCTTTATTTTATGGTTTTCTAAGGCTATCAAACTAGAATAATGAAGGAGAAATACTTATCTACATTTTAAACACAACAAAACTGGATTCCTCTGAAATATCCAAACTTCGAAAAAAATTTTTTTTCTTTTCGAGATTCTTTCCGCAGAATATGCTTTTCTAAGGCTATCAAAGTAGAAAAATGAAAGAGTACCAATTATCTCAAATAAGAACGGAAAAAAATGATTCTAATGATGTTTCCATCCATCGAAATAAATGTTTTCTGTTTGCGAATCTTTCTTCACTTTATGATTTTCTAAGGCTATCAAACTAGAATAATGAAGGAGAAATAGTTATCTCCATTTGAAACGCAACAAAACGCGATTCTTTTGAAGTTTCCAAACTTCGAAATGAATTTTTTTCTTTTCGAGATTCTTTCCGCACAATATGCTTTTCTAAGGTTATCAAAGATGAAAAATGAAAGAGAACCGGTTATCTCAAATAAGAACGGAAAAACAGCGATTGTAATGAACTTTCCAACCATCGAAATAAACGTTGTCTTTTCGCGATTTGTTTTACATTTTATGATTTTCTAAGGCTATTAAACTAGAATAATGAAGGGGAAATAGTTATCTCCATTTGAAACGATACAAAACGCGATTCTTTTGAAGTTTCCAAATTTCGAAAATTTTTTTTTTATTTTAAAGACTCTCTGCGAAGAATATGCTTTTCTAAGGCTAACAAAGTAGAAAAATGAAAGAGAACCAGTTATCTCAAATAAGAACGGAAAAAAATTGATTCTAATGAAGTCTCCAACCAATAAAATAAATGTTTTATTTTCGTGAATCTTTCTTCATTTTATGTTTTCTAAGGCTATCGAACTAGATTAATGATAGAGAAATAGTTATCTCCATTTGAAACGCAAAAAAAAACGCCATATTTTAAGTTTCCAAACTTCGAAAATAAATTTTTCTTTCGAGATTCTTTCCGCATAATATGCTTTTAAAGCTATAAAGTACAAAAATGAAAGGGTACTAGTTATCTCAAGGAAAAACGGAAAAAAAAAAATGATTCTAATAAAGTTTACAACCATCGAAATAAATGTTTTCATTTCGCGAATCTTTCTTCAATTTATGGTTTTCTAAGGTTATCAAACTAGAATAATGAAGGAGAAATAGTTATCTCCATTTGAAACGCAACAAAACGCGATTCCTTTGAAGTTTCCCACTTCGAAAAAAAATTTATTTCTTGTCGAAATTCTTTCCGCATAATATGCTTTCATAAGGCTATCAAACTAGAAAAATGAAAGAAAACCAGTTATCTCAAATAAGAATGGAAAAACAGCGATTCTAATGAAGTTTCCAACCATCGAAATAAATGTTTTCTTTTCGCGAATCTTTCTTCAATTTATGGTTTTCTAAGGTTATCAAACTAGAATATTGAAGGAGAAATAGTTATCTCCATTTGAAACGCAACAAGACGTGATTCTTTTGTAGTTTCCAAACTTCGAAAAAAAATTGTTTTTTCTTTTCGAGATTCTTTCCCCATAATATAATTTTCTAAGGCTATCAAAGAAGAAAAATGAAAGAGAACCAGTTATCTCAAATAAGAACGGAAAAAAAAATGATTGTAATGAAGTTTCCATCCACCGAAATAAATCTTATCTATTCGCGATTCTTTCTTCAATTTATGGTTTTCTAAGGCTATCAAACTAGAATAATGAAGGAGAAATAGTTATCTCCATTTTAAACGCAAAAAAACGCCTTTTTTTGAAGTTTCCAAACTTCGAAAATAAATTTTTCTTTCGAGAAACTTTCCGCATAATATGCTTTTAAAGCTATAAAGTACAAATGAAAGAGAACCAGTTATCTCAAATGAAAACGGAAAAAAAAAAATGATTCTAATGAAGTTTACAACCATCGAAATAAATGTTTTCATTTCGCGAATCTTTCTTCATTTTATGGTTTTCTAAGGCTATCAAACTAAAGTAATGAAGGAGAAATAGTTATCTCCATTTGAAACGCAACAAAAAGCGATTATTTTGAACTTTCCAAACTTCGAAAAAATTCTTTTTTCTTTTATAGATTCTTTCCCCATAATATGCTTTTCTTAGGCTATCAAACTAGTAAAATGTAGGAGAACCAGTTATATCAAATAAGAACGGGAAAAAAGTGATTCTAATGAAGATGCCAACCATCGAAATAAATCTTTTCTATTCGTCTCTCTTTCTCCATTTTAAGGTTTTCTAAGGCTATCAAACTAGAATTATGAAGGAGAAATAGTTATCTTCATTTGAAACGCAACAAAACGGGATTCCTTTGAAGTTTCCAAACATCGAAACAATAATTTTTTGTTTTCGATATTCTTTACCCAGAATATGCTTTTCTAAGGCTATCAAAGTAGAAAAATGAAAGAGAACCAGTTATCTCAAATAAGAACGGAAAAAAAGAGATTTTAATGAAGTCTCCAACCATGGAAATAAATGTTTTATTTTCGCGAATCTTTCTTCATTTTATGGTTTTCTAAGGCTATCAAAATGGAATAATGGAGGAGAAATAGTTATCTCCATTGAAAACGCAACAAAACGCTATTCTTTTGAAGTTTCCAAACTTCGAAAAAAAATTTTTTCTTTTTGAGATTCTTTGCCCAGAATATGCTTTTCTAAGGCTATCAAAGTACAAAAATGAAAGAGAACCAGTTATCTCAAATAAGAATGGAAAAACAGCGATTATAATGAAGTTTCCAACCATCGAAATAAATATTTTCTTTTCGCGTATCTTTCTTCATTTTGTGGTTTTCTAAGGCTATCAAACTAGAATAATAAAGGAGAAATAGTTATCTCCATTTTAAACGCAACAAAACGGGATTCCTTTGAAGTTTCCAAACATTGAAAAAAAAATTTTTATTTTTTGATATTCTTACAACAGGATATGCTTTTCTAAGGCTATCAAAGTAGAAAAATGAAAGAGAACCATTTGTCTCTTAAAAAAAACGGAAAAAAGTGATTCTAATGAAGTTTCCAACCATCGAAATAAATGTTTTCTTTTCGCGAATCTTTCTTCATTTTGTGGTTTTCTAAGGCAATGAAACTAGAATAATGAAGGAGAAATACTTATCTACATTTTAAACTCAACAAAACGGGATTCCTTTGAAATATCCAAACTTCGAAAAATTTTTTTTTTCTTTTCGAGATTCTTTGCGCAGAATATGCTTTTCTAAGGCTATCAAAGTAGAAAAATGAAAGAGTACCAATTATCTCAAATAAGAACGGAAAAAAATGATTCTAATGATGTTTCCATCCATCGAAATAAATGTTTTCTGTTCGCGAATCTTTCTTCATTTTATGGTTTTTTAAGGCTATCATACTAGAATAATGAAGGAGAAATATTTATCTCCATTTGAAACGCAAATAAACGCGATTCTTTTGAAGTTTCGAAACCTGGAAAAAAAATATTTTTCTTTTAGAGATTCTTTCCCCATAATATGCTTTTCTAAGGCTATCAAAGAAGAAAAATGAAAGAGAACCAGTTATGACAAATAAGAACGGAAAAACAGCGATTCTAATGAAGTTTCCAACCTTCGAAATAAATATTTTCTATTCGCGAATCTTTCTTTATTTTATGCTTTTTTGGAGGCTATCAAACTAGAATAATGAAGGAGAAATAGTTATCTCCATTTGAAACGCAACAAAACTGGATTCCTTTGAAGTTTCCAAACTTCGAAAAAATTTTTTTTCTTTTCGAAATTCTTTGCTCAGAATATGCTTTCCTAAGGCTATCAAAGTAGAAAAATGAAAGAGAACCAGTTATCTCAAATAAGAACGGAAAAAAATGATTCTAATGAAATCTGACCCATGGAAATAAGTTCTTTATTTTCGCGAATCTTTCTTCATTTTATGGTTTTCTAAGGCTCTCAAACTAGAATAATGAAGGAGAAATAGTTTTCTCCATTTGAACGCAACAAAACGGGATTCCTATGAAGTTTCCAAACTTCGAAAAAATTTTTTTTTCTTTTCGAGAATCTTTGCGCAGAATATGCTTTTCTAAGGCTATAAAAGTAGAAAAATGAAAGAGAACCGGTTATCTCAAATAAGAACGGGAAAAAGTGATTCTAATGAAGTTTCCAACCATCGAAATAAATGTTTTCTTTTAGCGAATTTTTCTTCATTTTATGGTTTTCTAAGGTTATCAAACTAGAATAATGAAGGAGAAATAGTTATCTCCATTTGAAACGCAACAAGACGCGATTCTTTTGTAGTTTCCAAACTTCGAAAAAAAATTGTTTTTTCTTTTCGAGATTCTTGCCCCATAATATACTTTTCTAAGGCTATCAAAGAAGAAAAATGAAAGAGAACCAGTTATCTCAAATAAGAACGGAAAAAAGTGATATTAATGAAGTTTCCATCCACCGAAATAAATCTTATCTATTCGAGATTCTTTCTTCAATTTATGGTTTTCTAAGGCTATTAAACTAGAATAATGAAGGAGAAATAGTTATCTCCATTTTAAACGCAAACAAAACGCCTTATTTTGAAGTTTCCAAACTTCGAAAGTAAATTTTTCTTTCCAGAAACTTTCCGCATAATATGCTTTTAAAGGTATAAAGTACAAAAATGAAAGAGAACCAGTTATCTCAAATAAAAACGGGAAAAAAAAAATGATTCTAATGAAGTTTACAACCATCGAAATAAATGTTTTCATTTCGCGAATCTTTCTTCATTTTATGGTTTTCTAAGGCTATCAAACTAAAGAAATGAAGGAGAAATAGTTATCTCCATTGAAAACGCAACAAAACGCTATTCTTTTGAAGTTTCCAATCTTCGAAAAAAAATTTTTTCTTTTCGATATTATTTGCGCAGAATATACTTTTCTAAGGCTATCAAAGTAGCAAAATGAAAGAGAACCAGTTATCTAAATAAGAACGGAAAAACAGCGATTCTAATGAAGTTTCCAACCTTCGAAATAAATCTTTTCTATTGGCGAATCTTTCTTTATTTTATGCTTTTTTGGAGGCTATCAAACTAGAATAATCAAGGAGAAATAGTTATCTCCATTTGAAACGCAACAAAACTGGATTCCTTTGAAGTTTCCAAACTTCGAAAAAAATTTTTTTCTTTTCGAAATTTTTGCGCAAAATATGCTTTCCTAAGGCTATCAAAGTAGAAAAATGAAAGAGAACCAGTTATCTCAAATGAGAACGGAAAAAATGATTCTAATGAAGTCTCCAACCCTGGAAATAAATGATTTATTTTCGCGAATCTTTCTTCATTTTATGGTTTTCTAAGAATATCAAACTAGAATAATGAAGGAGAAATAGTTATCTCCATTTGAAACGCAACAAAACGGGATTCCTTTGAAGTTTCCAAACTTCGAAAAAAATTTTTTTTCTTTTCGAGATTCTTTGCGCATAATATGTTTTTGTAAAGCTATCAATAGTAGAAAAATGGAAGAGAACCAGTTATCTAAAATAAAAACGGAAAAAAAAGTGATTCTAATGAAGTTTCCAACCATCGAAATAAACGTTTTATGTTCGCGAATCTTTCTTCATTTTATGGTTTTCTAAGGCTATCAGACTAGAATAATGAAGGAGAAATTGTTATCTCCATTTGAAACGCAACAAAACGCGATACCCATCAAGTTTCCAAACTTCGAAAAAAATTTTTTTTCTTTTCGAGATTCTTTGAGCAGTATATGCTTTTATAAGGCCATCAAACTAGAAAAATGAAAGGGAACCAGTTATCTCAAATAAGACCGGAAAAAAAGTGATTCTAATGAAGTTTCCTACCACCGAAATAAATCTTATCTATTCGCGAATCTTTCTTCATTTTATGGATTTCTAAGGCAATCAAACTAGAAAAATGAAGGAGAAATAGTTATCTCGATTTGAAACTTAAAAAAACGCGATTCTTTTGAAGTTTCCAAACTTCGAAAATAAATTTTTTTCTTTTCGATATTCTTTGCGCAGAATATGCTTTTCTAAGGCTTTCAAAGAAGAAAAATGAAATAGAACCAGTTATCTCAAATAAGAACGGAAAAACCGCGATTCAAATGAAGTTTCCAACCATCAAAATAAATGTTTTCTTTTCGTGAATCTTTCTTCATTTTATGGTTTTCTAAGGCTCTCAAACTAGAATAATGAAGGAGAAATAGTTATCTGCATTTGAAACGCAACAAAACGCGATTCTTTTGAAGTTTCCAAACTTCGAAAAATTTTTTTTTCTTTTCTAGATTCTTTACGCATAATATGCTTTTCTAAGGCTATCAAAGTGGAAAAATGAAAGAGAACCAGTTAACTGAAATAAGAACGGAAAAAAAGCAATTCTAATGAAGTTTCCAACCCGCGAAATAAATGTTTTCATTTCGCGAATCTTTCTTCATTTTATGGTTTTCTAAGGCAATCTAACTAGAAAAATTAAGGAGAAATAGTTATCTCCATTTGAAACGCATAAAAACGCCATTCTTTTGAAGTTTCCAACCTTCCAAAATAAATTTTTTCTTGCCAGATTCTTTCCGCATAATATGCTTTTGTAAAGCTATCAAAGTAAAAAAATGGAAGAGAACCAGCTATCTCAAATAAAAACGGAAAAAAATTGATTCTATTGAAGTTTCCAACCATCAAAATAAATGTTTTCATTTTGCAAATATTTCTTCATTTTATGGATTTCTAAGGCTATGAAACTAGAATAATGAAGGAGAAACAGTTATCTCCATTTGAAACGCAACAAAACGCGATTCTTTTGAAGTTTCCAAACTTCGAAAAAATTTTTTTTTCTTTTCTAGATTCTTTCCTCATAATATGCTTTTCTAAGGCTATCAAAGTGGAAAAATTAAAGAGAAACAGTTATCTGAAATAAGATCGGAAAAAAAAGTGATTCTAATCAATTTTCCAACCATTGAAATAAAGGATTTCATTTCGCGAATATTTCTTCATTTTATGGATTTCTAAGGCTATCAAACTAGTATAATGAAGGAGAAATAGTTATCTCCATTTGAAACGAGACAAACGCGATTCCTTTGAAATTTGCTAACTTCGAAAAAAAAAATTTTTTCTTTTGATATTGCTTCCGCATAATATGCTTTTCTAAGGCTATCAAACTAGAAAAATGAAAGAGAACCAGTTATCTCAAATAAGAACGGAAAAACAGCGATTCTAATGAAGTTTCCAACCTTCGAAATAAATGTTTTCTGTTCGCGATTCTTTCTTCATTTTATGGTTTTCTAAGGCTATCATACTAGAATAATGAAGGAGAAATATTTATCTCCATTTGAAACGCAAATAAACGCGATTCTTTTGAAGTTTCGAAACCCGGAAAAAAAATATTTTTCTTTTAGAGATTCTTTCCCCATAATATGCTTTTCTAAGGCTATCAAAGAAGAAAAATGAAAGAGAACCAGTTATGACAAATAAGAACGGAAAAACAGCGATTCTAATAAAGTTTCCAACCATCGAAATAAATGTTTTCATTTGGCGAATCTTTCTTCATTTAATGGTTTTCTAAGGCTATCAAACTAGAATAATGAAGGAGAAATAGTTATCTGCATTTGAAACGCAACAAAACGCGATTCTTTTGAAGTTTCCAAACTTCGAAAAAATTTTTTTTTCTTTTCTAGAATCTTTACGCATAATATGGTTTTCTAAGGCTATCAAAGTGGAAAAATGAAAGAGAACCAGTTATCTCATATAAGAACGGAAAAAGCGATTCTAATGAAGTTTCCAACCATCGTAATAAATGTTTTGTTTCCGCGAATCTTTCTTCATTTTATGGTATTCTAAGGCTATCAATGAAGAATAATGAAGAATAAATAGTTATCTCCATTTGAAACGCAACAAAACGCGATTCATTTCAAGTTTCCAAACTTCGAAAAAATTTTTTTTCTTTTCTTGATTCTTTCCCCATAATATGCTATTCTAAGGTTATCAAACTAGTAAAATGAAGGAAAACCAGTTATCTCAAATAAGAACGGAAAAAAAGTGATTCTAATGAGGATTCCAACCATCGAAATAAATCCTTTCTATTCGCAAATCTTTCTGCATTTAATGGTTTTCTAAGGCTATCAAATAAGAGTATAGAAGGAGAAATAGTTATCTCCATTTCAAACGCAACAAAACGCGATTCTTTGAGGTTTCAAAAATGCAAAAAAAAAAATTTTTTCTTTTCGAGATTCTTGCTTTTCTAAGGCTATCAAAGAAGTAAAATGAAAGAGAACCAGTTATATCAAATAAGAACGGAAAAACAGCTATTCTAATGAAGTTTCCAACCATGGAAATAAGTGTTTTCTTTTCGCGAATCTTTCTTCATTTTATGGTTTTTTAAAGCAATGAAACTAGATTAATGAAGGAGAAATAGTTATCTCCGTTTGAAACGCAACAAAACGCGATTCTTTTGAAGTTTCCAAACTTCGAAAAACTTTTTTTTCTTTTATAGATTCTTTCCCCATAATACGCTTTTCTAAACCTATCAAACTAGTAAAATGAAGGGGAACCAGTTATCTCAAATAAGAACGGAAAAACAGCGATTCTAATGAAGTTTCGAACCATGGAAATAAATGTTTTCTTTCCGCGAAACTTTCTTCATTTTATGGTTTTCTCAGGCTATCAAACTAGAATAATGAAGGAGAAATAGGTATCTCAATTTGAAATGCAACAAAACGCGATTCTTCAGACGTTTGCATACTTCGAAAAAAATTTTTTTCTTCTCGAGATTCTTTGCGCAGAATATGCTTTTCTAGGGCCATCAAAGTAGAAAAATGAAAGAGAATCAGTTATCTCAAATAAGAACTCAAAAATATTGATTCTAATGAGGTTTCCAACCATCGAAATACATCATTTCTTTTCGCGAATCTTTCTTCATTTTATGCTTTTTTAAGGCTATCAAACTAGAATAATGAAGGAAAAATAGTTATCTCCATTTGAAACGCAACAAAACGCGATTCCTTTGAAGTTTCCAAACTTCGAAAAATAATTTTTTTCTTTTCGAGATTCTTTGCGCAGGATATGCTTTTCTAGGGCTATCAAAGTACAAAAGTGAAAGAGAACCAGTTATCTCAAATAAGAACGGGAAAACAGCGATTCTAACATGTTTCCAACCTTCGAAATAAATGTTTTCTGTTCGCGATTCTTTCTTTATTTTATGGTTTTCTAAGGCTATCAAACTAGAATAATGAAGGAGAAATACTTATCTACATTTTAAACACAACAAAACGGGATTCCTTTGAAATATCCAAACTTCGAAAAATTGTTTTTTCTTTTCGAGATTCTTTGCGCAGAATATGCTTTTCTAAAGCTATCAAAGTAGAAAAATGAGAGAGTACCAATTATCTCAAATAAGAACGGAAAAAAATGATTCTAATGATGTTTCCATCCATCGAAATAAATGTTTTCTTTTCGCGAATCTTTCTTCATTTTATGGTTTTCTAAGGCTATCAAACTAGAATAATGAAGGAGAAATAGGTATCTCAATTTAAAATGCAACAAAACGCGATTCTTCAAAAGTTTGCATACTTCGAAAAACTTTGTTTTCTTCTCGAGATTCTTTGCGCAGAATATGCTTTTCTAAGGCCATCAAACTAGTAAAATGAAGGGGAACCAGTTATCTCAAATAAGAACGGAAAAACAGCGATTCTAATGAAGTTTCGAACCATGGAAATAAATGTTTTCTTTTCGCGAATCTTTCTTCATTTTATGGTTTTCTAAGGCTATCAAACTAGAATAATGAAGGAGAAATAGGTATTTCAATTTGAAACGCAACAAAACGCGATTCCTTTGAAGTTTCCAAACTTCGAAAAATAATTTTTTTCTTTTCAAATTCTTTGCGCAGATTATGCTTTTCTAGGGCTATCAAAGTACAAAAGGGAAAGAGAACCAGTTATCTCAAATAAGAACGGAAAAACAGCGATTCTAACAAGTTTCCAATCTTCGAAATAAATGTTTTCTGTTCGCGATTCTTTCTTTATTTTATGGTTTTCTAAGGCTATCAAACTAGAATAATGAAGGAGAAATACTTATCTACATTTTAAACACAACAAAACTGGATTCCTTTGAAATATCCAAACTTCGAAAAAAATTTTTTTTCTTTTCGAGATTCTTTCCGCAGAATATGCTTTTCTAAGGCTATCAAAGTAGAAAAATGAAAGAGTACCAATTATCTCAAATGAGAACGGAAAAAAATGATTCTAATGATGTTTCCATCCATCGAAATAAATGTTTTCTGTTCGCGAATCTTTCTTCACTTTATGATTTTCTAAGGCTATCAAACTAGAATAATGAAGGAGAAATAGTTATCTCCATTTGAAACGCAACAAAACGCGATTATTTTGAAGTTTCCAAACTTCGAAATGAATTTTTTTCTTTTCGAGATTCTTTCCGCACAATATGCTTTTCTAAGGTTATCAAAGATGAAAAATGAAAGAGAACCGGTTATCTCAAATAAGAACGGAAAAACAGCGATTGTAATGAACTTTCCAACCATCGAAATAAACGTTGTCTTTTCGCGATTTGTTTTACATTTTATGATTTTCTAAGGCTATTAAACTAGAATAATGAAGGGGAAATTGTTATCTCCATTTGAAACGATACAAAACGCGATTCTTTTGAAGTTTCCAAATTTCGAAAAATTTTTTTTTTATTTTAAAGTATCTCTGCGAAGAATATGCTTTTCTAAGGCTAACAAAGTAGAAAAATGAAAGAGAACCAGTTATCTCAAATAAGAACGGAAAAAAATTGATTCTAATGAAGTCTCCAACCAATAAAATAAATGTTTTATTTTCGTGAATCATTCTTCATTTTATGTTTTCTAAGGCTATCAAACTAGATTAATGAAGGAGAAATAGTTATCTCCATTTGAAACGCAAAAAAAAAACGCCATTTTTTAAGTTTCCAAACTTCGAAAATAAATTTTTCTTTCGAGATTCTTTCCGCATAATATGCTTTTAAAGCTATAAAGTACAAAAATGAAAGAGTACTAGTTATCTCAAGGAAAAACGGAAAAAAAATGATTCTAATAAAGTTTACAACCATCGAAATAAATGTTTTCATTTCGCGAATCTTTCTTCAATTTATGGTTTTCTAAGGTTACCAAACTAGAATAATGAAGGAGAAATAGTTATCTCCATTTGAAACGCAACAAAACGCGATTCCTTTGAAGTTTCCAACTTCGAAAAAAAATTTATTTCTTGTCGAAATTCTTTCCGCATAATATGCTTTCATAAGGCTATCAAACTAGAAAAATGAAAGAAAACCAGTTATCTCAAATAAGAATGGAAAAACAGCGATTCTAATGAAGTTTCCAACCATCGAAATAAATCTTATCTATTCGCTATTCTTTCTTCAATTTATGGTTTTCTAAGGCTATCAAACTAGAATAATGAAGGAGAAATAGTTATCTCCATTTTAAACGCAAAAAAAAAACGCCTTTTTTTGAAGTTTCCAAACTTCGAAAATAAATTTTTCTTTCGAGAAACTTTCCGCATAATATGCTTTTAAAGCTATAAAGTACAAATGAAAGAGAACCAGTTATCTCAAATGAAAACGGAAAAAAAAAAAAAAATGATTCTAATGAAGTTTACAACCATCGAAATAAATGTTTTCATTTCGCGAATATTTCTTCATTTTATGGTTTTCTAAGGCTATCAAACTAAAGTAATGAAGGAGAAATAGTTATCTCCATTTGAAACGCAACAAAAAGCGATTATTTTGAACTTTCCAAACTTCGAAAAAATTCTTTTTTCTTTTATAGATTCTTTCCCCATAATATGCTTTTCTTAGGCTATCAAACTAGTAAAATGAAGGAGAACGAGTTATATCAAATAAGAACGGGAAAAAAGTGATTCTAATGAAGATGCCAACCATCGAAATAAATCTTTTCTATTCGTCTCTCTTTCTCCATTTTAAGGTTTTCTAAGGCTATCAAACTAGAATTATGAAGGAGAAATAGTTATCTTCATTTGAAACGCAACAAAACGGGATTCCTTTGAAGTTTCCAAACATCGAAACAATACTTTTTTGTTTTCGATATTCTTTACCCAGAATATGCTTTTCTAAGGCTATCAAAGTAGAAAAATGAAAGAGAACCAGTTATCTCAAATAAGAACGGAAAAAAAGAGATTTTAATGAAGTCTCCAACCATGGAAATAAATGTTTTATTTTCGCGAATCTTTCTTCATTTTATGGTTTTCTAAGGCTATCAAAATGGAATAATGGAGGAGAAATAGTTATCTCCATTGAAAACGCAACAAAACGCTATTCTTTTGAAGTTTCCAAACTTCGAAAAAAATTTTTTTCTTTTTGAGATTCTTTGCCCAGAATATGCTTTTCTAAGGCTATCAAAGTACAAAAATGAAAGAGAACCAGTTATCTCAAATAAGAATGGAAAAACAGCGATTATAATGAAGTTTCCAACCATCGAAATAAATATTTTCTTTTCGCGTATCTTTCTTCATTTTGTGGTTTTCTAAGGCTATCAAACTAGAATAATAAAGGAGAAATAGTTATCTCCATTTTAAACGCAACAAAACCGGATTCCTTTGAAGTTTCCAAACATTGAAAAAAAAATTTTTATTTTTTGATATTCTTACAACAGGATATGCTTTTCTAAGGCTATCAAAGTAGAAAAATGAAAGAGAACCATTTGTCTCTTAAAAAAAAACGGAAAAAAGTGATTCTAATGAAGTTTCCAACCATCGAAATAAATGTTTTCTTTTCGCGAATCTTTCTTCATTTTGTGGTTTTCTAAGGCAATGAAACTAGAATAATGAAGGAGAAATACTTATCTACATTTTAAACTCAACAAAACGGGATTCCTTTGAAATATCCAAACTTCGAAAAATTTTTTTTTTCTTTTCGAGATTCTTTGCGCAGAATATGCTTTTCTAAGGCTATGAAAGTAGCAAAATGAAAAAGAACCAGTTATCTCAAATAAGAACGGAAAAACAGCGATTCTAATGAAGTTTCCAACCTTCGAAATAAATCTTTTCTATTCGCGAATCTTTCTTTATTTTATGCTTTTTTGGAGGCTATCAAACTAGAATAATGAAGGAGAAATAGTTATATCCATTTGAAACGCAACAAAACTGGATTCCTTTGAAGTTTCCAAACTTCGAAAAAAATTTTTTTCTTTTCGAAATTCTTTGCGCAGAATATGCTTTCCTAAGGCTATCAAAGTAGAAAAATGAAAGAGAACCAGTTATCTCAAATAAGAACGGAAAAAAATGATTCTAATGAAGTCTGACCCATGGAAATAAATTCTTTATTTTCGCGAATCTTTCTTCATTTTATGGTTTTCTAAGGCTCTCAAACTAGAATAATGAAGGAGAAATAGTTTTCTCCATTTGAACGCAACAAAACGGGATTCCTATGAAGTTTCCAAACTTCGAAAAAATTTTTTTTTCTTTTCGAGATTCTTTGCGCAGAATATGCGTTTCTAAGGCTATAAAAGTAGAAAAATGAAAGAGAACCGGTTATCTCAAATAAGAACGGGAAAAAGTGATTCTAATGAAGTTTCCAACCATCGAAATAAATGTTTTCTTTTAGCGAATTTTTCTTCATTTTATGGTTTTCTAAGGTTATCAAACTAGAATAATGAAGGAGAAATATTTATCTCTATTTGAAACGCAACAAGACGCGATTCTTTTGTAGTTTCCAAACTTCGAAAAAAAATTGTTTTTTCTTTTCGAGATTCTTGCCCCATAATATACTTTTCTAAGGCTATCAAAGAAGAAAAATGAAAGAGAACCAGTTATCTCAAATAAGAACGGGAAAAAAGTGATATTAATGAAGTTTCCATCCACCGAAATAAATCTTATCTATTCGAGATTCTTTCTTCAATTTATGGTTTTCTAAGGCTATTAAACTAGAATAATGAAGGAGAAATAGTTATCTCCATTTTAAACGCAAACAAAACGCCTTATTTTGAAGTTTCCAAACTTCGAAAGTAAATTTTTCTTTCCAGAAACTTTCCGCATAATATGCTTTTAAAGGTATAAAGTACAAAAATGAAAGAGAACCAGTTATCTCAAATAAAAACGGAAAAAAAAAAAAATGATTCTAATGAAGTTTACAACCATCGAAATAAATGTTTTCATTTCGCGAATCTTTCTTCATTTTATGGTTTTCTAAGGCTATCAAACTAAAGTAATGAAGGAGAAATAGTTATCTCCATTTGAAACGCAACAAAAAGCGATTATTTTGAAGTTTCCAAACTTCGAAAAAATTCTTTTTTCTTTTCTAGATTCTTTCCCCATAATATGCTTTTCTTAGGCTATCAAACTAGTAAAATGAAGGATAACCAGTTATCTCAAATAAGAACGGGAAAAAAGTGATTCTAATGAAGATGCCAACCATCGAAATAAATCTTTTCTATTCGCAAATCTTTCTCCCTTTTAAGGTTTTCTAAGGCTATCAAACTAGAATAATGAAGGAGAAATAGTTATCTCCATTTGAAACGCAACAAAACGGGATTGCTTTGAAGTTTCCAAACATCGAAACAAAAATTTTTTGTTTCGATATTCTTTACCCAGAATATGCTTTTCTAAGGCTATCAATGTAGAAAAATGAAAGCGAACCATTCATCTCAAATAAGAACGGAAAAAAAGAGATTTTAATGAAGTTTCCAACCATGGAAAGAAATGTTTTATTTTCGCGAATCTTTCTTCATTTTATGGTTTTCTAAGGCTATCAAAATGGAAAAATGGAGGAGAAATAGTTATCTCCATTGAAAACGCAACAAAACGCTATTCTTTTGAAGTTTCCAATCTTCGAAAAAAAATTTTTTCTTTTCGATATTATTTGCGCAGAATATACTTTTCTAAGGCTATCAAAGTAGCAAAATGAAAGAGAACCAGTTATCTCAAATAAGAACGGAAAAACAGCGATTCTAATGAAGTTTCCAACCTTCGAAATAAATCTTTTCTATTGGCGAATCTTTCTTTATTTTATGCTTTTTTGGAGGCTATCAAACTAGAATAATGAAGGAGAAATAGTTATCTCCATTTGAAACGCAACAAAAACTGGATTCCTTTGAAGTTTCCAAACTTCGAAAAAAATTTTTTTCTTTTCGAAATTTTTTGCGCAAAATATGCTTTCCTAAGGCTATCAAAGTAGAAAAATGAAAGAGAACCAGTTATCTCAAATGAGAACGGAAAAAAATGATTCTAATGAAGTCTCCAACCCTGGAAATAAATGATTTATTTTCGCGAATCTTTCTTCATTTTATGGTTTTCTAAGAATATCAAACTAGAATAATGAAGGAGAAATAGTTATCTCCATTTGAAACGCAACAAAACGGGATTCCTTTGAAGTTTCCAAACTTCGAAAAAAATTTTTTTTCTTTTCGAGATTCTTTGCGCAGAATATGCTTTTCTAAGGCTATAAAAGTAGAAAATTAAACAGAACCGGTTATCTCAAATAAGAACGGGAAAAAGTGATTCTAATGAAGTTTCCAACCATCGAAATAAATGTTTTCTTTTAGCTAATTTTTCTTCATTTTATGGTTTTCTAAAGCTATCAAACTAGAATAATGAAGGAGAAATAGTTATCTCCATTTGAAACGCAACAAAACGCGATTCCTTTGAAGTTTCCAACTTCGAAAAAAAATTTTTTCTTGTCGAAATTCTTTCCGCATAATATGCTTTCCTAAGGCTATCAAACTAGAAAAATGAAAGAAAACCAGTTATCTCAAATAAGAATAGAAAAACAGCGATTCTAATGAAGTTTCCAACCATCGAAATAAATGTTTTCTTTTCGCGAATCTTTCTTCATTTTATGGTTTTCTAAGGCTATCAAACTAGAATAATGAAGGAGAAATAGTTATCTCCATTTGAAACGCAACAAGACGTGATTCTGTTGTAGTTTCCAAACTTCGAAAAAAATTTTTTTTTCTTTCCGAGATTCTTTCCGCATAATATACTGTTCTAAGGCTATCAAAGAAGAAAAATGAAAGAGAACCAGTTATCTCAAATAAGAACGGAAAAAAAGTGATTGTAATGAAGTTTCCATCCACCGAAATAAATCTTATCTATTCGCGATTCGTTCTTCAATTTATGGTTTTCTAAGGCAATCAAACTAGAATAATGAAGGAGAAATAGTTATCTCCATTTGAAACGCAAACAAAATGCCATTTTTTGAAGTTTCAAAACTTCGAAAATAAATTGTTTCTTTCGAGATTCTTTCCGCGTAATATGCTTTTGTAAAGCTATCAAAGTAGAAAAATGAAAGAGAACCAGTTATCTCAAATAAAAACGGAAAAAAAAAATGATTCTAATAAAGGTTACAGCCATCGAAATAAATGTTTTCATTTCGCGAATCTTTCTTCATTTTATGGTTTTCTAAGGCTATCAAACTAGAATAATGAAGGAGAAATAGTTATCTCCATTTGAAACGCAACAAAACGCGATTTCTTTGAAGTTTCCAAACTTCGAAAAATATTTTGTTCTTTTTGAGATTCTTTGCCCAGGATATGCTTTTCTAAGGCTATCAAAGTACAAAAATGATAGAGAACCAGTTATCTCAAATAAGAATGGAAAAACAGCGATTATAATGAAGTTTCCAACCATCGAAATAAATGTTTTCTTTTCGCGTATCTTTCTTCATTTTATGGTTTTCTAAGGCAATGATACTAGAATAATGAAGGAGAAATAGTTATATCCGTTTGAAACGCAACAAAACGCGATTCTTTTGAAGTTTCCAAACTTCGAAAAACTTTTTTTTCTTTTCTAGATTCTTTCCCCATAATACGCTTTTCTAAGCCTATCAAACTAGTAAAATGAAGGGGAACCAGTTATCTCAAATAAGAACGGAAAAACAGCGATTCTAATAAAGTTTCGAACCATGGAAATAAATGTTTTCTTTTCGCGAATCTTTCTTCATTTTACGGTTTTCTAAGGCTATCAAACTAGAATAATGAAGGAGAAATAGGTATCTCAATTTGAAACGCAACAAAACGCGATTCCTTTGAAGTTTCCAAACTTCGAAAAATAATTTTTTTCTTTTCAAATTCTTTGCGCAGAATATGCTTTTCTAGGGCTATCAAAGTACAAAAGGGAAAGAGAACCAGTTATCTCAAATAAGAACGGAAAAACAGCGATTCTAACAAGTTTCCAACCTTCGAAATAAATGTTTTCTGTTCGCGATTCTTTGTTTATTTTATGTTTTTCTAAGGCTATCAAACTAGAATAATTAAGGAGAAATACTTATCTACATTTTAAACACAACAAAACGGGATTCCTTTGAAATATCCAAACTTCGAATAAAGTTTTTTTTCTTTTCGAGATTCTTTCCGCAGAATATGCTTTTCTAAGGCTATCAAAGTAGAAAAATGAAGGAGTACCAATTTTCTCAAATAAGAACGGAAAAAAATGATTCTAATGATGATTCCATCCATTGAAATAAATGTTTTCTGTTAGCGAATCTTTCTTCATTTAATGATTTTCTAAGGCTATCAAACTAGAATAATGAAGGAGAAATATTTATCTCCATTTGAAACGCAACAAAACACGATTCTTTTGAAGTTTCCAAACTTCGAAAAAAAATTTTTTCTTTTCGAGATTCTTTCCGCATAATATGCTTTTCTAAGGTTATCAAAGATGAAAAATGAAAGAGAACCGGTTATCTCAAATAAGAACGGAAAAACAGCGATTGTAATGAACTTTCAAACCATCGAAATAAACATTGTCTTTTCGCGATTCGTTTTTCATTTTATGATTTTCTAAGGCTATTAAACTTGAATAATGAAGAGGAAATAGTTATCTCCATTTGAAACGCAACAAAACGCGATTCTTTTTAAGTTTCCAAACTTCGAAATTTTTTTTTTTTATTTTAGCGACTCTCTGCGAAGAATATGCTTTTCTAAGGCTAACAAAGTAGAAAAATGAAAGAGAACCAGTTATCTGATATAAGAACTCAAAAATATTGATTCTAATGAGGTTTCCAACCATCGAAATAAATGTTTTCTTTTCGCGAATCTTTCTTCATTTTATGCTTTTTTAAGGCTATCAAACTAGAATAATGAAGGAGAAATAGTTATCTCCATTTGAAACGCAACAATACGCGATTCCTTTGAAGTTTCCAAACTTCGAAAAATATCTTTTTTCTTTTCGAGATTCTTTGCGCAGAATATGCTTTTCTAGGGCTATCAAAGTACAAAAGTGAAAGAGAACCAGTTATCTCAAATAAGAACGGAAAAACAGCGATTCTAACAAGTTTCCAACCTTCGAAATAAATGTTTTCTGTTCGCGATTCTTTCTTTATTTTATGGTTTTCTAAGGCTATCAAACTAGAATAATGAAGGAGAAATACTTATCTACATTTTAAACACAACAAAACTGGATTCCTTTGAAATATCCAAACTTCGAAAAAATTTTTTTTTCTTTTCGAGATTGTTTCCGCAGAATATGCTTTTCTAAGGCTATCAAAGTAGAAAAATGAAAGAGTACCAATTATCTCAAATAAGAACGGGAAAAATGATTCTAATGATGTTTCCATCCATCGAAATAAATGTTTTCTGTTCGCGAATCTTTCTTCACTTTATGATTTTCTAAGGCTATCAAACTAGAATAATGAAGGAGAAATAGTTATCTCCATTTGAAACGCAACAAAACGCGATTCTTTTGAAGTTTCCAAACTTCGAAATAAATTTTTTTCTTTTCGAGATTCTTTCCGCACAATATGCTTTTCTAAGGTTATCAAAGATGAAAAATGAAAGAGAACCGGTTATCTCAAATAAGAACGGAAAAACAGCGATTGTAATGAACTTTCCAACCATCGAAATAAACGTTGTCTTTTCGCGATTTGTTTTACATTTTATGATTTTCTAAGGCTATTAAACTAGAATAATGAAGGGGAAATAGTTATCTCCATTTGAAACGATACAAAACGCGATTCTTTTGAAGTTTCCAAATTTCGAAAAATTTTTTTTTTATTTTAGAGACTCTCTGCGAAGAATATGCTTTTCTAAGGCTAACAAAGTAGAAAAATGAAAGAGAACCAGTTATCTCAAATAAGAACGGAAAAAAATTGATTCTAATGAAGTCTCCAACCAATAAAATAAATGTTTTATTTTCGTGAATCTTTCTTCATTTTATGTTTATTAAGGCTATCAAACTAGATTAATGAAGGAGAAATAGTTATCTCCATTTGAAACGCAAAAAAAAAAAACGCCATTTTTGAAGTTTCCAAACTTCGAAAATAAATTTTTCTTTCGAGATTCTTTCCGCATAATGTGCTTTTAAAGCTATATAGTACAAAAATGAAAGAGAACTAGTTATCTCAAGGAAAAACGGAAAAAAAAGTGATTCTAATGAAGTTTACAACCATCGAAATAAATGTTTTCATTTCGCGAATGTTTCTTCATTTTATGGTTTTCTAAGGCTATCAAACAAGAATAATGAAGGAGAAATAGTTATCTCCATTTGAAACGCAACAAAACGCCATTCCTTTGAAGTTTCCAACTTCGAAAAAAATTTTTTTCTTGTCGAAATTCTTTCCGCATAATATGCTTTCCTAAGGCTATCAAACTAGAAAAATGAAAGAAAACCAAATATCTCAAATAATAATGGAAAAACAGCGATTCTAATGCAGTTTCCAACCATCGACATAAATGTTTTCTTTTCGCGAATCTTTCTTTAATTTATGGTTTTCTAAGGCTATCAAACTAGAATAATGAAGGAGAAATAGTTATCTCCGTTTGAAACGCAACAAGACGCCATTCTTTAGTAGGTTCCATACTTCGACAAAATTTTTTTTTTCTTTTCGAGATTCTTTCCGCATAATATACTTTTCTAAGGCTATCAAAGAAGAAAATTGAAAGAGATCCAGTTATCTCAAATAAGAACGGAAAAAAAGTGATTGTAATGAAGTTTCCATCCACCGAAATAAATGTTATTTATTCGCGATTCTTTCTTCAATTTATGGTTTTCTAAGGCAATCAAACTAGAATAATGAAGGAGAAATAGTTATCTCCATTTGAAACGCAAACAAAAGGCCATTTTTTGAAGTTTCCAAACTTCGAAAATAAATTTTTTCTTTCGAGATTCTTTCCGCATAATATAATTTTGTAAAGCGATCAAAGTAGAAAAATGAAAGAGAACCAGTTATCTCAAATATAAACGGAAAAAAAAAATGATTCTAATGAAGTTTACAACCATCGAAATAAATGTTTTCATTTCGCGAATCTTTCTTCATTTTATGGTTTTCTAAGGCTATCAAACTAGAATAATGAAGGAGAAATAGTCATCTCCATTTCAAACGCAAAAAAACGCGATTCCTTTGAAGTTTCCAAACTTCGAAAAATTTTTTTTTCTTTTTGAGATTCTTAGCGCAGAATATGCTTTTCTAAGACTATCAAAGTACAAAAATGAAAGAGAACCAGTTATCTCAAATAAGAATGGAAAAACAGCGATTATAATGAAGTTTCCAACCATCAAAATAAATGTTTTCTTTTCGCGTATATTTCTTCATTTTATGGTTTTCCAAGGCTATCAAACTAGAATAATGAAGGAGAAATAGTTATCTCCATTTGAAACGCAACAAAACGGGATTCCTTTGAAGTTTCCAAACATTGAAAAAAAATTTTTTTCTTTTTGATATTCTTAGCGCAGGATATGCTTTTCTAATACTATCACAGTAGAAAAATGAAAGAGAACCAGTTGTCTCTTAAAAAAAAAACGGAAAAAAGTGATTCTAATGAAGTTTCCAACCATCGAAATAAGTGTTTTCTTTTCGCGAATCTTTCTTCATTTTGTGGTTTTCTAAGGCAATGAAACTAGAATAATGAAGGAGAAATAGTTATCTCCGTTTCAAACGCAACACAACGCGATTCTTTTGAAGTTTCCAAACTTCGAAAAACTTTTTTTCTTTTCTAGATTCTTTCCCCATAATACGCTTTTCTAAGCCTATATAACCAGTAAAATGAAGGGGAACCAGTTATCTCAAATAAGAACGGAAAAACAGCGATTCTAATGAAGTTTCGAACCATGGAAAATAATGTTTTCTTTTCGCGAATCTTTCTTCATTTTATGGTTTTCTAAGGCTATAAATCTAGAATAATGAAGGAGAAATAGGTATCTCAATTTGAAATGCAACAAAACGCGATTCTTCAAAAGTTTGCATACTTCGAAAAATTTTTTTTTCTTCTCGAGATTCTTTGCGCAGAATATGCTTTTCTAGGGCCATCAAAGTAGAAAAATGAAAGAGAATCAGTTATCTCAAATAAGAACTCAAAAATATTGATTTTAATGAGGTTTCCAACCATCGAAATAAATGTTTTCTTTTCGCGAATCTTTCTTAATTTAATGGTTTTCTAAGGCTATCAAACTAGAATAATGAAGGAGAAATAGTTATCTCAATTTGAAACGCAATAAAACGCGATTATTTTGAAGTTTCCAAACTTCGAATAAATTTTTTTTTCTTTTCGAGATTCTTTACGCATAATATACCTTTCTAAGGCTATCAAAGAAGAAAAATGAAAGAGAACCATTTATCTCAAATAAGAACGGAAAAACAGCGATTCTAACAAGTTTCCAACCTTCGAAATAAATGTTTTCTGTTCCCGATTCTTTCTTCAATTAATGGTTTTCTAAGGCTATCAAACTAGAATAATGAAGGAGAAATACTTATCTACATTTTAAACACAACAAAACGGGATTCCTTTGAAATATCCAAACTTCGAAAAAAATTTTTTTTCTTTTCGAGATTCTTTGCACAGAATATGATTTTCTAAGGCTATCAAAGTAGAAAAATGAAAGAATACCAATTATCTCAAATAAAAACGGAAAAAAATGATTCTAATGATGTTTCCATCCATCGAAATAAATGTTTTCTGTTCGCGAATCTTTCTTCATTTTATGATTTTCTAAGGCTATCAAACTAGAATAATTAAGGAGAAATAGTTATCTCCATTTGAAACGCAACAAAACGCGATTCTTTTGAAGTATCCAAACTTCGAAAAATTTTTTTTTTATTTTAGAGACTCTCTGCGAAGAATATGCTTTTCTAAGGCTAACAAAGTAGAAAAATAAAAGAGAACTAGTTATCTGATATAAGAACGGGAAAAAAGGGATTCTAATGAAGTTTCCAACCATCGAAATTAATTTTTTCTTTTCGCGAACCTTTCTTCAATTTATGGTTTTCTAAGGCTATCAAAATAGAATAATGAAGGAGAAATAGGTATCTCAATTTGAAATGCAACAAAACGCGATTCTTCAGAAGTTTGCAAACTTCGAAAAAAAATTTTTTCTTCTCGAAATTCTTTGCACAGAATATGCTTGTCTAAGGCCATCAAAGTAGAAAAATGAAAGAGAACCAGCTATCTCAAATAAGAACGGAAAAAAATTGATTCTAATGAAGTCTCCAACCAATAAAATAAATGTTTTATTTTCGTGAATCTTTCTTCATTTTATGCTTTCTAAGGCTATCAAACTAGATTATTGAAGGGGAAATAGTTATCTCCATTTGAAAGGCAATAAAACGCGATTCTTTTGAAGTTTCCAAACTTCGTAAAAATTTTTTTTTCTTTCCGAGATTCTTTCCGCATGATATGCTTTTCTAAGGCTATCAAAGAAGAAAAATGAAAGAGAACCAGTTATCTCAAATAAGAACGAAAAAAAAGTAATTCTAATGAAGTTTCCAACCACCGAAATAAATCTTATCTATTCGCGAATCTGTCTTCATTTTATGGTTATCAAAGGCAATCAAACCAGAAAAATGAAGGAGAAATAGTTATCTCCATTTGAAACGCAAAAAAACGCCATTTTTGAAGTTTCCAAACTTCGAAAATAAATTTTTCTTTCGAGATTTTTTCCGCATTATATGCTTTTAAAGCTATAAAGTACAAAAATGAAAGATAACCAGTTATCTCAAATAAAAACGGAAAAAAAAATGATTCTAATGAAGTTTACAACCATCGAAATAAATGTTTTCATTTCGCGAATCTTTCTTCATTTTATGGTTTTCTAAGGCTATCAAACTAAAGTAATGAAGGAGAAATAGTTATCTCCATTTGAAACGCAACAAAAGGCGATTATTTTGAAGTTTCCAAACTTCGAAAAAATTCTTTTTTCTTTTATAGATTCTTTCCCCATAATATGCTTTTCTTAGGCTATCAAACTAGTAAAATGAAGGAGAACCGGTTATCTCAAATAAGAACGGGAAAAAAGTGATTCTAATGAAGATGCCAACCATCGAAATAAATCTTTTCTATTTGCAAATCTTTCTCCAATTTAAGGTTTTCTAAGGCTATCAAAATAGAATAATGAAGGAGAAATAGTTATTTCCATTTTAAACGCAACAAAACGGGATTCCTTTGAAGTTTCCAACCATTGAAACAAATTTTTTATCTTTTCATATTCTTAGCGCAGGATATGCTTTTCTAACGGCAACAAAGTAGAAAAATAAAAGAGAACCAGTTATCTCAAATAAGAACGAAAAAAAAGTGATTCTAATGAAGTTTCCAACCATCGAAATAAGTGTTTTCTTTTCGCGAATCTACCTTCATTTTATGGTTTTCTAAAGCAATGAAACTAGATTAATGAAGGAGAAATAGTTATCTCCGTTTGAAACGCAACAAAACGCGATTCTTTTGAAGTTTCCAAACTTCGAAAAACTTTTTTTTCTTTTATAGATTCTTTCCCCATAATACGCTTTTCTAAGCCTATCAAACTAGTAAAATGAAGGGGAACCAGTTACCTCAAATAAGAACGGAAAAACAGCGATTCTAATGAAGTTTCGAACCATGGAAATAAATGTTTTCTTTCCGCGAAACTTTCTTCATTTTATGGTTTTCTCAGGCTATCAAACTAGAATAATGAAGGAGAAATAGGTATCTCAATTTGAAATGCAACAAAACGCGATTCTTCAGACGTTTGCATACTTCGAAAAAAATTTTTTTCTTCTCGAGATTCTTTGCGCAGAATATGCTTTTCTAGGGCCATCAAAGTAGAAAAATGAAAGAGAATCAGTTATCTCAAATAAGAACTCAAAAATATTGATTCTAATGAGGTTTCCAACCATCGAAATAAATCATTTCTTTTCGCGAATCTTTCTTCATTTTATGCTTTTTTAAGGCTATCAAACTAGAATAATGAAGGAAAAATAGTTATCTCCATTTGAAACGCAACAAAACGCGATTCCTTTGAAGTTTCCAAACTTCGAAAAATAATTTTTTTCTTTTCGATATTCTTTGCGCAGAATATGCTTTTCTAAAGCTATCAAAGTAGAAAAATGAGAGAGTACCAATTATCTCAAATAAGAACGGAAAAAAATGATTCTAATGATGTTTCCATCCATCGAAATAAATGTTTTCTTTTCGCGAATCTTTCTTCATTTTATGATTTTCTAAGGCTATCAAACTAGAATAAAGAAGAAGAAATAGTTATCTCCATTTGAAACGCAACAAAACGCGATTCTTTTGAAGTTTCCAAACTTCGAAAAAAATTTTTTCTTTTTGAGATTCTTTGCCCAGAATATGCTTTTCAAAGGCTATCAAAGTAGAAAAATGAAAGAGAACCAGTTATCTCAAATAAGAATGGAAAAACAGCGATTCTAATGAAATTTCCAACCATCGAAATAAATGTTTTCTTTTCGCAAATGTTTCTTCATTTTATGGTTTTCTAAGGCTATCAAACTAGAATAATGAAGATTATATAGTTATCTCCATTTGAAACGCAAGAAAAAATGCGATTCTTTTGAAGTTTCCAAACTTCGAAAAAAATTTTTTTTCTTTTCGAGATTCTTTCCCCCTAATATGTATTTCTAAGGCTATCATTCTAGAAAAATGAAAGAGAACCAGTTATCTGAAATAAGAACGGAAAAAAAAGATTCTAATGAAGTTTCCAACCATCGACATAAATCCTATTTTTTCGCGAATCTTTCTTCATTTTATGGTTTTCTAAGGCTATCAAACTAAAATAATGAAGGAGAAATAGTTATCTCCATTTGAAAGGCAACCAAACTGGATTCCGTTGAAGTTTCCAACCTTTGGAAATAAATTTTTTCTTGCCAGATTCTTTCCGCATAATATGCTTTTGTAAAGCTATCAAAGTAGAAAAATGAAAGAAAACCAGTTATCTCAAATAATAATGGAAAAACAGCGATTCTAATGAAGTTTCCAACCATCGAAATAAATGTTTTCTTTTCGCGAATCTTTCTTTATTTTATGGTTTTCTAAGGCTATCAAACTAGAATAATGAAGGAGAAATAGTTATCTCCATTTGAAACGCAACAAGACGCCATTCTTTAGTAGGTTCCATACTTCGAAAAAATTTTTTTTTTCTTTTCGAGATTCTTTCCGCATAATATACTTTTCTAAGGCTATCAAAGAAGAAAATTGAAAGAGATCCAGTTATCTCAAATAAGAACGGAAAAAAGTGATTGTAATGAAGTTTCCATCCACCGAAATAAATCTTATTTATTCGCGAGTCTTTCTTCAATTTATGGTTTTCTAAGGCAATCAAACTAGAATAATGAAGGAGAAATAGTTATCTCCATTTGAAACGCAAACAAAAGGCCATTTTTTGAAGTTTCCAAACTTCGAAAATAAATTATTTCTTTCGAGATTCTTTCCGCATAATATGCTTTTGTAAAGCTATCAAAGTAGAAAAATGAAAGAGAACCAGTTATCTCAAATATAAACGGAAAAAAAAAAATGATTCTAATGAAGTTTACAACCATCGAAATGAATGTTTTCATTTCGCGAATCTTTCTTCATTTTATGGTTTTCTAAGGCTATCAAACTAGAATAATGAAGGAGAAATAGTTATTTCCATTTCAAACGCAAAAAAACGCGATTCCTTTGAAGTTTTCAAACTTCGAAAAATTTTTTTTTCTTTTTGAGATTCTTTGCCCAGAATATGCTTTTCTAAGGCTATCAAAGTACAAAAATGAAAGAGAACCAGTTATCTCAAATAAGAATGGAAAAACAGCGAACATAATGAAGTTTCCAACCATCGAAATAAATGTTTTCTTTTCGCGTATATTTCTTCATTTTATGGTTTTCCAAGGCTATCAAACTAGAATAATGAAGGAGAAATAGTTATCTCCATTTGAAACGCAACAAAACGGGATTCCTTTGAAGTTTCCAAACATTGAAAAAAAATTTTTTTCTTTTTGATATTCTTAGCGCAGGATATGCTTTTCTAAGGCTATCACAGTAGAAAAATGAAAGAGAACCAGTTGTCTCTTAAAAAAAAAAAAAACGGAAAAAAGTGATTCTAATGAAGTTTCCAACCATCGAAATAAGTGTTTTCTTTTCGCGAATCTTTCTTCATTTTGTGGTTTTCTAAGGCAATGAAACTAGAATAATGAAGGAGAAATAGTTATCTCCGTTTCAAACGCAACACAACGCGATTCTTTTGAAGTTTCCAAACTTCGAAAAACTTTTTTTCTTTTATAGATTCTTTCCCCATAATACGCTTTTCTAAGCCTATCAAACTAGTAAAATGAAGGGGAACCAGTTATCTCAAATAAAACGGAAAAACAGCGATTCTAATGAAGTTTCGAACCATGGAAATAAATATTTTCTTTCCGCGAAACTTTCTTCATTTTATGGTTTTCTCAGGCTATCAAACTAGAATAATGAAGGAGAAATAGGTATCTCAATTTGAAATGCAACAAAACGCGATTCTTCAGACGTTTGCATACTTCGAAAAAAATTTTTTTCTTCTCGAGATTCTTTGCGCAGAATATGCTTTTCTAGGGCCATCAAAGTAGAAAAATGAAAGAGAATCAGTTATCTCAAATAAGAACTCAAAAATATTGATTCTAATGAGGTTTCCAACCATCGAAATAAATCATTTCTTTTCGCGAATCTTTCTTCATTTTATGCTTTTTTAAGGATATCAAACTAGAATAATGAAGGAAAAATAGTTATCTCCATTTGAAACGCAACAAAACGCGATTCCTTTGAAGTTTCCAAACGTCGAAAAATAATTTTTTTCTTTTCGATATTCTTTGCGCAGAATATGCTTTTCTAAAGCTATCAAAGTAGAAAAATGAGAGAGTACCAATTATCTCAAATAAGAACGGAAAAAAATGATTCTAATGATGTTTCCATCCATCGAAATAAATGTTTTCTTTTCGCGAATCTTTCTTCATTTTATGATTTTCTAAGGCTATCAAACTAGAATAAAGAAGAAGAAATGGTTATCTCCATTTGAAACGCAACAAAACGCGATTCTTTTGAAGTTTCCAAACTTCCAAAAAAATTTTTTTTTCTTTTTGAGCTTCTTTAAGCATAATATGCTTTTATAAGGCTATCAAAGTGGAAAAATGAAAGAGAACCAGTTATCTGAAATAAGAACGGAAAAAAAGTGATTCTAATGAAGTTTTTATCCACAGAAATAAATCTTATTTATTCGCGATTCTTTCTTCATTTTATGGTTTTCTAAGGCTATCTAACTAAAATAATGAAGGAGAAATAGTTATCTCCATTTGAAACTTAACAAAACGCGATTCTTTAGAAGTTTCCAACCATCGAAATAAATGTTTTCTTTTCGCGAATCTTTCTTCATTTTATGGTTTTCTAAGGCTATCATACTAGAAAAATGAAAGAGAACCAGTTATCTCAACTAAGAACGGAAAAAAAGTGATTCTAATGAAATTTGCAACATCGAAATAAATCTTTTCTATTCGCGAATCTTTCTTTAATTTATGCTTTAGAAGGCTATCAAACTAGAAAAATTAAGGAGAAATAGTTATCTCCATTTGAAACGCAAGAAAAAATGCGATTCTTTTGAAGTTTGCAAACTTCGAAATTTTTTGTTTTTTTTCTAGATTCTTTACGCATAATATGCTTTTCTAAGGCTATCAAAGTGGAAAAATGAAAGAGAAACAGTTATCTGAAATAAGAACGAAAAAAAAAGTGATTCTAATGAATTTTCCAACCATTGAAAAAAAGGTTTTCATTTCGCGAATATTTTTTCATTTTATGGTTTTCTAAGGCTATCTAACTAGTATAATGAAGGAGAAATAGTTATCTCCATTTGAAACGGAACAAGTCGCGATTCTTTTGAAATTTCCAAACTTCGAAAAAAAATTTTTTTCTTTTCGATATTCTTTGCGCAGAATATGCTTTTCTAAGGGTATCAAAGTGGAAAAATGAAAGAGAACCAGTTATCTCAAATAAGAACGGAAAAAAGTGATTCTAATGAACTTTCCAACCATCGAAATAAATGTTTTCATTTCGCGAGTCTTTCTTTATTTTATGGTTTTCTAAGGCTATCAAAGTAGAATAATGAAGGAGAAATAGTTATCTCCATTTGAAACGCAACAAAGCGCGATTCTTTTGAAGTTTCCAAACTTCGAAAAAAAATGTTTTTCTTTTCTAGATTCTTTACGCATAATATGCTTTTCTAAGGCTATCAAACTGGAAAAATGAAAGAGAACCAGTTATCTCAACTAAGAACGGAAAAAAAGTGATTCTAATGATATTTGCAACATCGAAATAAATCTTTTCTATTCGCGAATCTTTCTTTAATTTATGCTTTAGAAGGCTATCAAACTAGAAAAATTAAGGAGAAATAGATATGTCCATTTGAAACACAAGAAAAAATGCGATTCTTTTGAAGTTTGCAAACTTCTAAAATAATATTTTTTTTCGAGATTCTTTGCGCAGAATATGCTTTTCTAAGGCCATCAAAGTAAAAAAATGAAAGAGAACCAGTTATGTCAAATAAGAACGCAAAAAAGTGATTGTAATGAAGTTTCCTACCATCGAAATAAATGTATTCTTTTCGCGAATCTTTCTTCATTTTATGGTTTTTTAAGGCTATCAAACTAGAATAATGAAGGAGAAACCGTTATCTCCATTTGAAACGCAACAAAACGCGATTCTTCTGAAGTTTCCAAAGTTCGAAAAAAAATTTGTTTCTTTTCGAGATTCTTTCCGCATATTATCCTTTTGTAAAGCTATCAAAGAAGAAAAACGGAAGAGAACCGGTTATCTTAAATAAGAACGGAAAAATAGCGATTCTAATAAACTTTCCAACCATCGAAATAATTGTTTTCTTTTCGCGAATCTTTCTTCATTTTATTGTTTTCTAAGGCAATCAAACTAGAAAAATCAAGGAGAAATAGTTATCTCCATTTGAAACGCTTAAAAACGCCATTCTTTTGAAATTTCCAACCTTCGAAAATAAATTTTTTCTTTCGAGATTTTTTGCGCAGAATATGCTTTTCTAAGGCTATCAAAGAAGAAAAATGAAATAGAACCAGCTATCTCAAATAAGAACGGAAAAACAGCGATTCAAATGAAGTTTCCAACCATGGAAATAAAGGTTTTCATTTCGCGAATATTTCTTCATTTTATAGTTTTCTAAGGCTATCAAACTAGAATAATGAAGGAGAAATAGTTATCTCCACTTGAAACGAGACAAACGCGATTCTTTTGAAGTTTGCTAACTTCGAAAATAATTTTTTTTTCTTATGATATTCTTTGCGCAGAATATGCTTTTCTAAGGCCTTCAAAGTAGAAAAATGAAAGAGAACCAGTTATGTCAAATAAGAACGGAAAATCAGCGATTCTAATGAAGTTTCCAACCTTCGAAATAAATGTTTTCTGTTCGCGATTCTTTCTTCATATCATGGTTTTCTAAGGCTATCATACTAGAAAAATGAAGAAGAAATAGGTATCTCCATTTGAAACGCCAAAAAGCGCGATTCTTTTGAAGTTTCCAAACTTCGAAAATAAATTTTTTCTTTCGAGATTCTTTCCGCATAATATGCTTTTGTAAAGCTATCAAAGTAGAATAATGGAAGAGAACCAGTTATATAAAATAAAAACGGAAAAAAAAGTGATTCTAATGAAGTTTACAACCATCGAAATAAATGTTTTCATTTCGCGAATCTTTCTTCATTTTATGGTTTTCTAAGGCTTTCAAACTAGAATAATGAAGGAGAAATAGTTATCTCCATTTGAAACGGAAAAAAACGCGATTCTTTTGAAGTTTCCAAACTTCGAAAATAAATTCTTTCTTGCGAGATGCTTTCCGCATAATGTGCTTTTGTAAAGCTTTCAAAGAAGAAAAATGAAAGAGAACCAGTTATCTCAAATAAGAACGGAAAAAAGCGATTCTAATGAAGTTTCCAACCATCGTAATAAATATTTTGTTTCCACGAATCTTTCTTCATTTTATGGTATTCTAAGGCTATCAAACAAGAATAATGAAGGAGAAATAGTTATCGCCATTTGAAACTTAACAAAACATGATTCTTTTGAAGTTTCCTAACTTGGAAAACAAATTGTTATCTTTTCGAGATTTTTTCCCCATAATATGCTTTTCTAAGGCTATCAAACTAGAAAAATGAAAGGGAACCAGTTATCTCAAATAAGAGCGGAAAAAAAGTGATTCTAATAAAGTTTCCAACGACCGAAATAAATCTTATCTATTCGCGAATCTTTCTTCATTTTATGGATTTCTAAGGCAATCAAACTAGAAAAATGAAGGAGAAATAGTTATCTCCATTTGAAAAGCAACAAAGCGCGATTCTTTTGAAGTTTCCAAACTTCGAAAAAAATTTTTTTTCTTTTCTAGATTCTTTACGCATAATATGCTTTTCTAAGGCTATCAAACTGGAAAAATGAAAGAGAACCAGTTATCTCAACTAAGAACGGAAAAAAAGTGATTCTAATGAAATTTGTAACATCGAAATAAATCTTTTCTATTCGCGAATCTTTCTTTAATTTATGCTTTAGAAGGCTATCAAACTAGAAAAATGAAGGAGAAATAGTTATCTCCATTTGAAACGCAAGAAAAAATGCGATTCTTTTGAAGTTTCCAAACTTCGAAAATAATTTTTTTTTCGAGATTCTTTCCGCATATTATCCTTTTGTAAAGCTATCAAAGAAGAAAAACGAAAGAGAACCGGTTATTTTAATAAGAATGGAAAAATAGCGATTCTAATGAAGTTTCCAACCACCGAAATAAATGTTTTCTTTTCTGAATCTTTCTTCATTTTATGGTTTTCTAAGGCTATCAAACAAGAATAATGAAGGAGAAATAGTAATTTCCATTTGAAACGCAACAAAACGCCCTTCATTTGAAGTTTCCAAAATTCGAAAAATTTTTTTTTTCTTTTCTTGATTCTTTCCCCATAATATGCTTTACTAAGGTTATCAAACTAGTAAAATGAAGGAGAACCAGTTATCTCAAATAAGAACGGAAAAAAGTGATTGTAATGAAGATTCCAACCATCGAAATAAATTTTTCTTTTCGCGAATTTTTCTTCATTTTATGGTATTCTAAGGCTGTCAAACAAGAATAATGAAGGAGAAATAGTTATCTCTATTTGAAACGCAACAAAACGCGATTCTTTTGAAGTTTCCAAACTTCGAAAAATTTTTTTTTGCTTTTCTAGATTCTTTCCGCATAATATGCTTTTCTAAGGCTATCAAAGTAGAAAAATGAAAGAGAAACAGTTATCTGAAATAAGAACGGAAAAAAAAGTGATTCTAATGAATTTTCCAACCATTGAAATAAAGGTTTTCATTTCGCGAATATTTCTTCATTTTATGGTTTTCTAAGGCTATCAAACTAGAATAATGAAGGAGAAATAGTTATCTCCATTTGAAACGAGACAAACGCGATTTTTATGAAGTTTGCTAACTTCGAAAAAAAAAGTTTTTTCTTTTGATATTCTTTCCGCATAATATGCTTTTCTAAGGCTATCAAAGTAGAAAAATGAAAGAGAACCAGTTATCTCAAATAAGAACGGAAAAACAGGGATTCTTATGAAGTTTCCAACCTTCGAAAAAAATTTTTTTTCTTTTCGAGATTCTTTCGGCATAATATGCTTTTGTAAAGCTTTCAAAGAAGAAAAATGAAAGAGAACCAGTTACCTCAAATAAGACCGGAATAAAAATGATTCTCATGAAGTTTCTCCACGGAAATAAATCTTATCTATTCGCGAATCTTTCTTCATTTTATTGTTTTCTAAGGCAATCAAAGTAGAAAAATCAAGGAGAAATAGTTATCTCCATTTGAAACGCTTAAAAACGCCATTCTTTTGAATTTTCCAACCTTCGAAAATAAATTTTTTCTTTCGAGATTCTTTGCACAGAATATGCTTTTCTAAGGCTATCAAAGTAAAAATATGAAAGAGAACCAGTTATCTCAAATAAGAACGGAAAAAAAGTGATTCTAATGAACTTTCTAACCATCGAAATAAACGTTTTATGTTCGCGAATGTTTCTTCATTTTATGGTTTTCTGAAGCTATCAAACCAGAATAATGAAGGAGAAATTGTTATCTCCATTTGAAACGAAACAAAACGCGATTCCTTTCAAGTTTCAAAACTTGGAAAAAAATTTTTTTTCTTTTCGAGATTCTTTGCGCAGTATATGCTTTTCTAAGGCCATCAAAGTAGAAAAATGAAAGAGTACCAGTTATCTCAAATAAAAATGGAAAAAAGTGAAGTGAAGTGAAGTTTCCAACCATCGAAATAAATGTTTTCATTTTGCGAATCTTTCTTCATTTTATGGTTTTCTAAGGCTATCAAACTAGAATAATGAATGAGAAATAGTTATCTCCATTTGAAACGCAACAAAATGCTATTCATTTGAAGTTTCCAAACTTCGAAAAAAATTTTTTTTCTTTTCTTGATTCTTTCCCCATTATATGCTTTTCTAAGGTTATCAAACTAGTAAAATGAAGGAGAACCAGTTAACCCAAATAAGAACGGAAAAAAAGTGATTCTAATGAAGATTCCAACCAATGAAATAAATCTTTTCTATTCGCAAATCTTTCTTCATTTAATGGTTTTCTAAGGCTATCAAACAAGAATAATGTAGGAGAAATACTTATCTCCATTTGAAACGCAACAAAACGCGATTATTTTGAAGTTTCCAAATTTCAAAAAAATTTTTTTTTCTTTTCGAGATTCTTGCCGCATAATATTTTTTTCTAAGGCTATCAAAGAAGTAAAATGAAAGACAACCAGTTATCTCAAATAAGAACGGAAAAACAGCGATTCTAATGAAGTTTCCAACCATCGAAATAAATTTTTCCTTTCGCGAATCTTTCTTCATTTTATGGTATTCTCAGGCTATCAAACAAGAATAATGAAGCAGAAATAGTTATCTCCATTTGAAACTTAACAAAACGCGATTCTTTTGAAGTTTCCAAATTTCGAAAACAAATTTTTTTTCTTTTCTTGATTCTTTCCCCATAATATGCTTTTCTAAGGCTATCAAAGTAGAAAAATGAAAGAGAACCAGTTATCTCAAATAAGAACGGAAAAACAGCGATTCTAGTGAAGTTTCCAACCTTCGAAATAAATGTTTTCTGTTCGCGATTCTTTCTTCATTTTATGGTTTTCTAAGGCTATCATACTAGAATAATGAAGGAGAAGTAGTTATCTCCATTTGAAACGGAACAAGGCGCGATTCTTTTGAAATTTCCAAACTTCGAAAAAAAATTTTTTTCTTTTCGATATTCTTTGCGCAGAATATGCTTTTCTAAGGCTATCAAAGAGGAAAAATGAAATAGAACCAGTTATCTCAAATAAGAACGGAAAAAAAGTGATTCTAATGAACTTTCAAACCATCGAAATAATGTTTTATTTTCGCGAATCTTTCTTCATTTTATGGTTTTCTAAGGCTCTCAAACTATAATAATGAAGGAGAAATATTTATCGCTATTTGACACGCAAAAAAAGGCGATTCTTTCGAAGTTTCCAAAGTTCGAAAAAAAATTTTTTTCTTTTCGAGATTCTTCCTGCATAATTTGCATTTGTAAAGCTTTCAAAAAGAAAAATGAAAGAGAACCAGTTATCTCAAATAAGACCGGAAAAAAAAAATGATTGTTATGAAGTTTCCAACCATCGAAATAAATGTTTTCATTTCGCGAATCTTTCTTCATTTTATGGTTTTCTAAGGCTATCAACCTAGAATAATGAAGGAGAAATAGTTATCTCCATTTGAAACGCAACAAAACGCGATTCTTTTGAAGTTTCGAAACCTGGAAAAAAAATATTTTTCTTTTCGAGATTCTTTCCCCTCAATATGCTTTTCTAAGGCTATCAAAGAAAAAAAATGAAAGAGAACCAGTTATGACAAATAAGAACGGAAAAACAGCGATTCTAATAAGGTTTCCAACCATCGAAATAAATGTTTTCTTTTGGCGAATCCTTCTTCATTTCATGGTTTTCTAAGGCTATCAAAGTAGAATAATGAAGGAGAAATAGTTATCTCCATTTGAAACGCAACAAAACGCGATTCTTTTGAAGTTTCCAAACTTCGAAAAAAATTTTTTTTCTTTTCTAGATTCTTTCCGCATAATATGCATTTCTAAGGCTATTAAACTGGAAAAATGAAAGAGAACCAGTTATCTCAACTAAGAACGGAAAAAAGTGATTCTAATGAAATTTGCAACATCGAAATAAATCTTTTCTATTCGCAAATCTTTCTTCATTTAATGGTTTTCTAAGGCTATCAAACAAGAATAATGAAGGAGAAATACTTATCTCCATTTGAAACGCAACAAAACGCGATTATTTTGAAGTTTCCAAATTCCAAAAAAAATTTTTTTTCTTTTCGAGATTCTTTCCGCATAATATGCTTTTCTAAGGCTATCAAAGAAGTAAAATGAAAGAGAACCAGTTAAGAAAATAAGAACGGAAAAACAGCGATTCTAATGAAGTTTCCAACCATCGAAATAAATTTTTCCTTTCGCGAATCTTTCTTCATTTTATGGTATTCTAAGGCTATCAAACAAGAATAATGAAGGAGACATAGTTATCTCCATTTGAAACTTAACAAAACGCGATTCTTTTAAAGTTTCCAAATTCCGAAAACAAATTCTTATCTTTTCGAGATTTTTTCCCCATAATATGCTTTTCTAAGGCTATCAAACTAGAAAAATGAAAGGGAACCAGTTATCTCAAATAAGACCGCAAAAAAAGTAATTCTAATGGTTTCCAATCACCGAAATAAATCTTATTTATTCGCGAATCTTTCTTCATTTTATGGATTTCTAAGGCAATCTAACTAGAAAAATGAAGGAGAAATAGTTATCTCCATTTGAAACGCATAAAAACGCCATTCTTTTGAAGGTTCCAACCTTCGAAAATAAATTTTTTCTTGCCAGATTCTTTCCGCATAATATGCTTTTGTAAAGCTATCAAAGTAAAAAAATGGAAGAGAACCAGCTATCTCAAATAAAAACGGAAAAAAATTGATTCTATTGAAGTTTCCAACCATCAACATAAATGTTTTCATTTTGCAAATATTTCTTCATTTTATGGTATTCTAAGTCTATCAAACAAGAATAATGAAGGAGAAATAGTTATCTGCATTTGATACGCAACAAAGCGCGATTCTTTTGAAGTTTCCAAACTTCGAAAAAAATTTTTTTTCTTTTCTAGATTCTTTACGCATAATATGACTTTCTAAGGCTATCAAACTGGAAAAATGAAAGGGAACCATTTACCTCAACTAAGAACGGAAAAAAAGTGATTCTAATGAAATTTGCAACATCGAAATAAATCTTTTCTATTCGCGAATCTTTCTATAATTTATGCTTTAGAAGGCTATCAAACTAGAAAAGTGAAGGAGAAATAGTTATCTCCATTTGAAACACAAGAAAAAACGCGATTCTTTTGAAGTTTCCAAACTTCGAAAATAATTTTTTTTTTCGAGATTCTTTGCGCAGAATATGCTTTTCTAAGGCTATCAAAATAAAAAAATGAAAGAGAACCAGTTATCTCAAATAAGAACGGAAAAAAAGTGATTCTAATGAACTTTCTAACCATCTAAATAAAAGTTTTATTTTCGCGATTCTTTATTCATTTTATGGTTTTCTAAGGCTATCAAACTAGAATAATAAAGGAGAAATTGTTATCTCCATTTGAAACGCAACAAAACGCGATTCCTTTCAAGTTTCCAAACTTCGAAAAAAATTTTTTTCTTTTCGAGATTCTTTCCGCATATTATCCTTTTGTAAAGCTATCAAAGAAGAAAAACGAAAGAGAACCGGTTATCTCAAATAAGACCGGAAAAAAAGTGATTCTAATGAAGTTTCCAACCACGGAAATAAATCTTATCTATTCGCGAATCTTTCTTCATTTTATTGTTTTCTAAGGCAATCAAACTAGAAAAATAAAGGAGAAAAAGTTATCTCCATTTGAAACGCATAAAAACGCCATTCTTTTGAAGTTTCCAACCTTCGAATATAAATTTTTTCTTGCCAGATTCTTTCCGCATAATATGCTTTTGTAAAGCTATCAAAGTAGAAAAATGGAAGAGAACCAGTTATCTAAAATAAAAACGGAAAAAAAAGTGATTCTAATGAATATTCCAACCATCGAAATAAATGTTTTCATTTCGAGAATCTTTCTTCATTTTATGGTTTTCTAAGGCTATCAAACTAGAATAATGAAGTAGAAATAGTTATCTCCATTTGAAACGCAACAAAACGCTATTCTTTTGAAGTTTCCAAACTTGGAAACAAAAATTTTTTTTTCCAGATGCTTTCCTCATAATATGCTTTTTAAGGCTATCAAAGTGAAAAAATGAAAGAGAACCAGTTACTGAAATAACAACGAAAAAAATAGTGATTCTAATAAAGTTTCCAACCATTGAAATAAAGGTTTTCATTTCGCGAATCTTTCTTCATTTTATGGTTTTCTAAGGCTCTCTAACTAGAATAATGAAGGAGAAATAATTATCTCCAATTCAAACGCAAAAAAACGAGATTCTTTTGAAGTTTCCAAACTTCGAAAATAAATATTTTCTTGCGAGATTCTTTCTGCATAATATGCTTTTGTAAAGCTTTCCAAGAAGAAAAATGAAAGAGAACCAGTTATTTCAAATAAGAACGGAGAAAAAGCGATTCTAATGAAGTTTCCAACCATCGAAATAAATTTTTCTTTTCGCGAATCTTCCTTCATTTTATTGTATTCTAAGGCTATCAAACAAGAATAATGAAGGAGAAATAGTTATCTCCATTTGAAACTTAACAAAACGCGATTCTTTTGAAGTTTTCAAACTTCGAAAACAAATTCTTATCTTTTCGAGATTTTTTCCCCATAATATGCTTTTCTAAGGCTATCAAAATAGAAAAATAAAAGGGAACCAGTTATCTCAAATAAGACCGGAAAAAAAGTGATTCTAATGAAGTTTCCAACCACCGAAATAATTCTTATCTATTCGCGAATCTTTCTTCATTTTATGGATTTCTAAGGCTATCAAACTAGAATAATGAAGGAGAAATAGTTATATCCATTTGAAACGCAACAAAACGCGATTCTTTTGAAGTTTCCAAACTTCGAAAAAAATTTTTTTCTTTTCTAGATTCTTTCCTCATAATATGCTTTTCTAAGGCTATCAAAGTGGAAAAATGAAAGAAAAGCAGTTATTTGAAATAAGAACGGAAAAAAAATTGATTCTAATGAAGTTTCCAACAATTGAAATAAAGGTTTTCATTTCACGAATATTTCTTCATTTTATGGTTTTCTAAGGCTATCAAACTAAAATAATGAAGGAGGAATAGTTATCTCCATTTGAAACGTAACAAAACGCGATTCTTTTGAAGTTTCCAAACTTCGAAAACAAATTTTTATCTTTTCGATATTTTTTCCCCATAAAATGCTTTTCTAAGGCTATCAAACTAGAAAAATGAAAGAGAACCAGTTATCTCAAATAAGACCGGAAAAAAGTGATTCTAATTAAGTTTCCAACCACGGAAATAAATCTTATCTATTCGCGAATCTTTCTTCATTTTATTGTTTTCTAAGGCAATGAAACTAGAAAAATGAAAGAGAAATAGTTATCTCCATTTGAAACGCATAAAAACGCCATTCTTTTGAAGTTTCCAACCTTCGAAAATAAATTTTTTCTTTCGAGATTCTTTCCGCATAATATGTTTTTGTAAAGCTATCAATAGTAGAAAAATGGAAGAGAACCAGTTATCTGAAATAAAAACGGAAAAAAAAGTGATTCTAATGAAGTTTCCAACCATAGAAATAAACGTTTTATGTTCGCGAATCTTTCTTCATTTTATGGTTTTCTAAGGCTATCAGACTAGAATAATGAAGGAGAAATTGTTATCTCCATTTGAAACGCAACAAAACGCGATTCCCATCAAGTTTCCAAACTTCGAAAAAAAATTTTTTTCTTTTCGAGATTCTTTGAGCAGTGTATCCTTTTCTAAGGCCATCAAACTAGAAAAATGAAAGGGAACCAGTTATCTCAAATAAGACCGGAAAAAAAGTGATTCTAATGAAGTTTCCAACCACCGAAATAAATCTTATCTATTCGCGAATCTTTCTTCATTTTATGGATTTCTAAGGCAATCAAACTAGAAAAAATAAGGAGAAATAGTTATCTCCATTTGAAACGCATAAAAACGCCATTCTTTTGAAGTTTCCAACCTTCGAAAATAAATTCTTTCTTGCCAGATTCTTTCCGCATAATATGCTTTTGTAAAGCTATTAAAGTAGAAAAATGGAAGAGAACCAGTTATCTCAAATAAAAACGGAAAAAAAGTGATTCTCATGAAGTTTCCAACCATCGAAATAAATGTTTTCATTTTGCGAATCTTTCTTCATTTTATGATTTTCTAAGGCTATCTAACTAGAATAATGATGGAGAAATAGTTATCTCCATTTGAAACGCAACAAAACGCGATTCTTTTGAAGTTTCCAAACTTCGAAAAAATTTTTTTTTCTTTTCTAGATTCTTTCCTCATAATATGCTTTTCTAAGGCTATCAAAGTGGAAAAATGAAAGAGAAACAGTTATCTGAAATAAGAACGGAAAAAAAAGTGATTCTAATGAAGTTTCCAACCATTGAAATAAAGGTTTTCTTTTCGCGAATATTTCTCCATTTTATGGTTTTCTAAGGCTATCAAACTAGAATAATGAAGGAGGAATAGTTATCTCCATTTGAAACGCAAAAAAAACGCGATTCTTTTGAAGTTTCCAAACTTCGAAAATAAATTTTTTTCTTTTCGATATTCTTTGCGCAGAATATGCTTTTCTAAGGCTTTCAAAGAAGAAAAATGAAATAGAACCAGTTATCTCAAATAAGAACGGAAAAACCGCGATTCAAATGAAGTTTCCAACCATCAAAATAAATGTTTTCTTTTCGCGAATCTTTCTTCATTTTATGGTTTTCTAAGGCTATCAAACTAGAATAATGAAGGAGAAATAGTTATCTGCATTTGAAACGCAACAAAACGCGATTCTTTTGAAGTTTCCAAACTTCGAAAATTTTTTTTTTCTTTTCTAGATTCTTTACGCATAATATGCTTTTCTAAGACTATCAAAGTGGAAAAATGAGAGAGAACCAGTTAACTGAAATAAGAACGGAAAAAAAGCAATTCTAATGAAGTTTCCAACCCGCGAAATAAATGTTTTCATTTCGCGAATCTTTCTTCATTTTATGGTTTTCTAAGGCAATCTAACTAGAAAAATGAAGGAGAAATAGTTATCTCCATTTGAAAAGCATAAAAACGCCATTCTTTTGAAGTTTCCAACCTTCCAAAATAAATTTTTTTTTGCCAGATTCCTTCCGCATAATATGGTTTTGTAAAGCTATCAAAGTAAAAAAATGGAAGAGAACCAGCTATCTCAAATAAAAACGGAAAAAAATTGATTCTATTGAAGTTTCCAACCATCAAAATAAATGTTTTCATTTTGCAAATATTTCTTCATTTTATGGATTTCTAAGGCTATGAAACTAGAATAATGAAGGAGAAACAGTTATCTCCATTTGAAACGCATCAAAACGCGATTCTTTTGAAGTTTCCAAACTTCGAAAAAATTTTTTTTTCTTTTCTAGATTCTTTCCTCATAATATGCTTTTCTAAGGCTATCAAAGTAGAAAAATGAAAGACAACCAGTTATCTCAAATAAGAACGGAAAAACAGCGATTCTAATGAAGTTTCCAACCTTCGAAATAAATGTTTTCTGTTCGCGATTCTTTCTTCATTTTATGGTTTTCTAAGGCTATCATACTAGAATAATGAAGGAGAAATAGTTATCTCCATTTGAAACGCAAAAAAACGCGATTCTTTTGAAGTTTCGAAACCTGGAAAAAAAATATTTTTCTTTTAGAGATTCTTTCCCCATAATATGCTTTTCTAAGGCTATCAAAGAAGAAAAATGAAAGAGAACCAGTTATGACAAATAAGAACGGAAAAACAGCGATTCCAATAAAGTTTCCAACCATCGAAATAAATGTTTTCTTTTGGCGAATCTTTCTTCATTTTATGGTTTTCTAAGGCTATCAAACTAGAATAATGACGGAGAAATAGTTATCTGCATTTGAAACGCAACAAAGCGCGATTCTTTTGAAGTTTTCAAACTTCGAAAAATTTTTTTTTTCTTTTCTAGAATCTTTACGCATAATATGGTTTTCTAAGGCTATCAAAGTGGAAAAATGAAAGAGAACCAGTTATCTCATATAAGAACGGAAAAAGCGATTCTAATGAAGTTTCCAACCATCGTAATAAATGTTTTGTTTCCGCGAATCTTTCTTCATTTTATGGTATTCTAAGGCTATCAATGAAGAATAATGAAGAATAAACAGTTATCTCCATTTGAAACGCAACAAAACGCGATTCATTTCAAGTTTCCAAACTTCGAAAAATTTTTTTTTCTTTTCTTGATTCTTTCCCCATAATATGCTATTCTAAGGTTATCAAACTAGTAAAATGAAGGAAAACCAGTTATCTCAAATAAGAACGGAAATAAAGTGATTCTAATGAGGATTCCAACCATCGAAATAAATCCTTTCTATTCGCAAATCTTTCTGCATTTAATGGTTTTCTAAGGCTATCAAACAAGAGTATAGAAGGAGAAATAGTTATCTCCATTTCAAACGCAACAAAACGCGATTCTTTTGAAGTTTCAAAAATCCAAAAAAAAAAATTTTTTCTTTTCGAGATTCTTGCTTTTCTAAGGCTATCAAAGAAGTAAAATGAAAGAGAACCAGTTATATCAAATAAGAACGGAAAAACAGCTATTCTAATGAAGTTTCCAACCATCGAAATAAATTTTTCTTTTCGCGAATCTTTCTTCATTTTATGGTATTCTAAGGCTATCAAACAAGAATAATGAAGGAGAAATAGTTATCTGCATTTGATACGCAACAAAGCGCGATTCTTTTGAAGTTTCCAAAATTCGAAAAAAATTTTTTTTCTTTTCTAGATTCTTTACGCATAATATGATTTTCTAAGGCTATCAACCTGGAAAAATGAAAGGGAACCAGTTATCTCACCTAAGAACGGAAAAAAAGTGATTCTAATAAAATTTGCAACATCAAAATAAATCTTTTCTATTCGCGAATATTTCTTTAATTTATGCTTTAGAAGGCTATCAAACTAGAAAAGTGAAGGAGAAATAGTTATCTCCATTTGAAACACAAGAAAAAACGCGATTCTTTTGAAGTTTCCAAACTTCGAAAATAATTTTTTTTTTCGAGATTCTTTGCGCAGAATATGCTTTTGTAAGGCTATCAAAATAAAAAAATGAAAGAGAACCAGTTATCTCAAATAAGAACGGAAAAAAAGTGATTCTAATGAACTTTCTAACCATCTAAATAAAAGTTTAATGTTGGCGATTCTTTGTTCATTTTATGGTTTTCTAAGGCTATCAAACTAGAATAATGAAGGAGAAATTGTTATCTCCATTTGAAACGCAACAAAACGCGATTCCTTTCAAGTTTCCAAACTTCGAAAAAAAATTTTTTCTTTTCGAGATTCTTTCCGCATATTATCCTTTTGTAAAGCTATCAAAGAAGAAAAACGAAAGAGAACCGGTTATCTCAAATAAGAACGGAAAAAAAAAAGCGATTATAATGAAGTTTCCAACCATCGAAATAAATGTTTTCTTTTCGCGAATCTTTCTTTATTTTATGGTTTTCTAAGGCTATCAAACTAGAATAATGAAGGAGAAATTGTTATCTCCATTTGAAACGCAACAAAACGCGATTCCTTTCAAGTTTCCAAACTTCGAAAAAAATTTTTTTCTTTTCGAGATTCTTTCCGCATATTATCCTTTTGTAAAGCTATCAAAGAAGAAAAATGAAAGAGAACCAGTTATCTCAAATAAGACCGGAAAAAAAGTGATTCTAATGAAGTTTCCAACCACGGAAATAAATCTTATCTATTCGCGAATCTTTCTTCATTTTATTGTTTTCTAAGGCAATCAAACTAGAAAAATGAAGGAGAAAAAGTTATCTCCATTTGAAACGTATAAAAACGCCATTCTTTTGAAGTTTCCAACCTTCGAATATAAATTTTTTCTTGCCAGATTCTTTCCGCATAATATGCTTTTGTAAAGCTATCAAAGTAGAAAAATGGAAGAGAACCAGTTATCTAAAATAAAAACGGAAAAAAAAGTGATTCTAATGAAGTTTCCAACCATCGAAATAAATGTTTTCATTTCGAGAATCTTTCTTCATTTTATGGTTTTCTAAGGCTATCAAACTAGAATAATGAAGTAGAAATAGTTATCTCCATTTGAAACGCAACAAAACGCTATTCTTTTGAAGTTTCCAAACTTCGAAACAAAATTTTTTTTTTCTAGATGCTTTCCTCATAATATGCTTTTTAAGGCTATCAAAGTGAAAAAATGAAAGAGAACCAGTTACTGAAATAAATACGGAAAAAATAGTGATTCTAATAAAGTTTCCAACCATTGAAATAAAGGTTTTCATTTCGCGAATCTTTCTTCATTTTATGGTTTTCTAAGGCTCTCTATAACTAGAATAATGAAGGAGAAATAGTTATCTCCATTTGAAACGCAAAAAAACGCGATTCTTTTGAAGTTTCCAAACTTCGAAAATAAATATTTTCTTGCGAGATTCTTTCTGCATAATATGCTTTTGTAAAGCTTTCAAAGAAGAAAAATGAAAGAGAACCAGTTATTTCAAATAAGAACGGAGAAAAAGCGATTCTAATGAAGTTTCCAACCATCGAAATAAATTTTTCTTTTCGCGAATCTTCCTTCATTTTATGGTATTCTAAGGCTATCAAACAAGAATAATGAAGGAGAAATAGTTATCTCCATTTCAATCTTAACAAAACGCGATTCTTTTGAAGTTTTCAAACTTCGAAAACAAATTCTTATCTTTTCGAGATTTTTTCCCCATAATATGCTTTTCTAAGGCTATCAAAATAGAAAAATAAAAGGGAACCAGTTATCTGAAATAAGACCGGAAAAAAAGTGATTCTAATGAAGTTTCCAACCACCGAAATAAATCTTATCTATTCGCGAATCTTTCTTCATTTTATAGATTTCTAAGGCTATCAAACTTAAATAATGAAGGAGAAATAGTTATCTCCATTTGAAACGCAACTAAACGCGATTCTTTTGAAGTTTCCAAACTTCGAAAAAAATTTTTTTCTTTTCTAAATTCTTTCCTCATAATATGCTTTTCTAAGGCTATCAAAGCGGAAAAATGAAAGAAAAGCAGTTATTTGAAATAAGAACGGAAAAAAAATTGATTCTAATGAAGTTTCCAACAATTGAAATAAAGGTTTTCATTTCGCGAATATTTCTTCATTTTATGGTTTTCTAAGGCTATCAAACTAGAATAATGAAGGAGGAATAGTTATCTCCATTTGAAACACAAAAAAAAACGCGATTCTTTTGAAGTTTCCAAACTTCGAAAATAAATTTTTTCTTGCGAGATTCTTTCCGCATAATATGCTTTTGTAAAGCTTTCAAAGAAGAAAAATGAAAGAGAACTATTTATCTCAAATAAGAACGGAAAAAAGCGAATCTAATGAAGTTACCAACCATCGTAATAAATGTTTTGTTTCCGCGAATCTTTCTTCATTTTATGGTATTCTAAGGCTCTCAATCAAGAATAATGAAGGAGAAATAGTTATCTCCATTTGAAATGGAAGAAAAAATGCGATTCTTTTGATGTTTCCAAACTTCGAAAATAATTTTTTTTTCTACATTCTTTGCGCAGAATATGCTTTTCTAAGGCTATCAAAGTAAAAAAATGAAAGAGAACCAGTTATCTCAAATAAGAACGGAAAAAAGTGATCCTAATGAACATTCCAACCATCGAAATAAATTTTTCTTTCGCGAATCTTTCTTCATTTTATGGTATTCTAAGGCTATCAAACAAGAATAATGAAGGAGAAATAGTTATCTCCATTTGAAACGTAACAAAACGCGATTCTTTTGAAGTTTCCAAACTTCGAAAAATTTTTTTTTTTTTCTTGATTCTTTCCCCATAATATATATTATTCTAAGGTTATCAAACTAGTAAAATGAAGGAAAACCAGTTATCTCAAATAAGAACGGAAAAAAAGTGATTCTAATGAGGATTCCAACCATCGAAATAAATCCTTTCTATTCGCAAATCTTTCTGCATTTAATGGTTTTCTAAGGCTATCAAACTAGAAAAATGAAAGAGAACCAGTTATCTCAAATAAGACCGGAAAAAAAGTGATTCTAATGAAGTTTCCAACCACGGAAATAAATCTTATCTATTCGCGAATCTTTCTTCATTTTATTGTTTTCTAAGGCAATGAAACTAGAAAAATGAAAGAAAAATAGTTATCTCCATTTGAAACGCATAAAAACGCCATTCTTTTGAAGTTTCCAACCTTCGAAAATAAATTTTTTCTTTCGAGATTCTTTCCGCATAATATGTTTTTGTAAAGCTATCAATAGTAGAAAAATGGAAGAGAACCAGTTATCTAAAATAAAAACGGAAAAAAAAAGTGATTCTAATGAAGTTTCCAACCATCGAAATAAACGTTTTATGTTCGCGAATCTTTCTTCATTTTATGGTTTTCTAAGGCTATCAATGAAGAATAATGAAGAATAAATAGTTATCTCCATTTGAAACGCAACAAAACGCGATTCATTTCAAGTTTCCAAACTTCGAAAATTTTTTTTTTTTTTCTTGATTCTTTCCCCATAATATATATTATTCTAAGGTTATCAAACTAGTAAAATGAAGGAAAACCAGTTATCTCAAATAAGAACGGAAAAAAAGTGATTCTAATGAGGATTCCAACCATCGAAATAAATCCTTTCTATTCGCAAATCTTTCTGCATTTAATGGTTTTCTAAGGCTATCAAACAAGAGTATAGAAGGAGAAATAGTTATCTCCATTTCAAACGCAACAAAACGCGATTCTTTTGAAGTTTCAAAAATCCAAAAAAAAATTTTTTTTCTTTTCGAGATTCTTGCTTTTCTAAGGCTATCAAAGAAGTAAAATGAAAGAGAACCAGTTATATCAAATAAGAACGGAAAAACAGCTATTCTAATGAAGTTTCCAACCATCGAAATAAATTGTTCTTTTCGCGAATCTTTCTTCATTTTATGGTATTCTAAGGCTATCAAACAAGAATAATGAAGGAGAAATAGTTATCTGCATTTGATACGCAACAAAGCGCGATTCTTTTGAAGTTTCCAAAATTCGAAAAAAATTTTTTTTCTTTTCTAGATTCTTTACGCATAATATGATTTTATAAGGGTAACAAACTGGAAAAATGAAAGGGAACCAGTTATCTCAGCTAAGAACGGAAAAAAAGTGATTCTAATGAAATTTGCAACATCAAAATAAATCTTTTCTATTCGCGAATATTTCTTTAATTTATGCTTTAGAAGGCTATCAAACTAGAAAAGTGAAGGAGAAATAGTCATCTCCATTTGAAACACAAGAAAAAACGCGATTCTTTTGAAGTTTCCAAACTTCGAAAATAATTTTTTTTTTTCGAGATTCTTTCCGCAGAATATGCTTTTGTAAGGCTATCAAAATAAAAAAATGAAAGAGAACCAGTTATCTCAAATAAGAACGGAAAAAAGTGATTCTAATGAATTTTCTAACCATCTAAATAAAAGTTTAATGTTCGCGATTCTTTGTTCATTTTATGGTTTTCTAAGGCTATCAAACTAGAATAATGAAGGAGAAATTGTTATCTCCGTTTGAAACGCAACAAAACGCAATTCCTTTCAAGTTTCCAAACTTCGAAAAAAAATTTTTTCTTTTCGAGATTCTTTCCGCATATTATCCTTTTGTAAAGCTATCAAAGAAGAAAAACGAAAGAGAACCGGTTATCTCAAATAAGAACGGAAAAAAAAGCGATTATAATGAAGTTTCCAACCATCGAAATAAATGTTTTCTTTTCGCGAATCTTTCTTTATTTTATGGTTTTCTAAGGCTATCAAACAAGAATAATGAAGGAGAAATAGTAATCTCCATTTGAAACGCAACAAAACGCGATTCAATTGAAGTTTCCAAACTTCGAAAACAAATTTTTATCTTTTCGAGATTTTTTCCCCATAATATGCTTTTTTAGGCTATGAAACTAGAAAAATGAAAGAGAACCAGTTATCTCAAATAAGACCGGAAAAAAAGTGATTCTAATGAAGTTTCCAACCACGGAAATAAATCTTATCTATTCGCGAATCTTTCTTCATTTTATTGTTTTCTAAGGCAATCAAACTAGAAAAATGAAGGAGAAAAAGTTATCTCCATTTGAAACGCATAAAAACGCCATTCTTTTGAAGTTTCCAACCTTCGAATATAAATTTTTTCTTGCCAGATTCTTTCCGCATAATATGCTTTTGTAAAGCTATCAAAGTAGAAAAATGGAAGAGAACCAGTTATCTAAAATAAAAACGGAAAAAAAGTGATTCTAATGAAGTTTCCAAACATCGAAATAAATGTTTTCATTTCGAGAATCTTTCTTCATTTTATGGTTTTCTAAGGCTATCAAACTAGAATAATGAAGTAGAAATAGTTATCTCCATTTGAAACGCAACAAAACGCTATTCTTTTGAAGTTTCCAAACTTCGAAACAAAAATTTTTTTTTTCTAGATGCTTTCCTCATAATATGCTTTTTAAGGCTATCAAAGTGAAAAAATGAAAGAGAACCAGTTACTGAAATAAAAACGGAAAAAATAGTGATTCTAATAAAGTTTCCAACCAATGAAATAAAGGTTTTCATTTCGCGAATCTTTCTTCATTTTATGGTTTTCTAAGGGTCTCTAACTAGAATAATGAAGGAGAAATAGTTATCTCCATTTGAAACGCAAAAAAACGCGATTCTTTTGAAGTTTCCAAACTTCGAAAATAAATATTTTCTTGCGAGATTCTTTCTGCATAATATGCTTTTGTAAAGCTTTCAAAGAAGAAAAATGAAAGAGAACCAGTTATTTCAAATAAGAACGGAGAAAAAGCGATTCTAATGAAGTTTCCAACCATCGAAATAAATTTTTCTTTTCGCGAATCTTCCTTCATTTTATGGTATTCTAAGGCTATCAAACAAGAATAATGAAGGAGAAATAGTTATCTCCATTTGAAACTTAACAAAACTCGATTCTTTTGAAGTTTTCAAACTTCGAAAACAAATTCTTATCTTTTCGAAATTTTTTCCCCATAATATGCTTTTCTAAGGCTATCAAACTAGAAAAATGAAAGGGAACCAGTTATCTCAAATAAGACCAAAAAAAAAAGTGATTCTAATGAAGTTTCCAACCACCGAAATAAATTTTTCTTTTCGCGAATCTTTCTTCATTTTATGGTATTCTAAGGCTATCAAACAAGAATAATGAAGGAGAAACAGTTATCTCCATTTGAAACTTAACAAAACGCGATTCTTTTGAAGTTTTCAAACTTCGAAAACAAATTCTTATCTTTTCGAGATTTTTTCCCCATAATATGCTTTTCTAAGGCTATCAAAATAGAAAAATAAAAGGGAACCAGTTATCTCAAATAAGACCGGAAAAAAAGTGATTCTAATCTAGTTTCCAACCACCGAAATAAATCTTATCTATTCGCGAATCTTTCTTCATTTTATGGATTTCTAAGGCTATCAAACTTAAATAATGAAGGAGAAATAGTTATCTCCATTTGAAACGCAACAAACCGCGATTCTTTTGAAGTTTCCAAACTTCGAAAAAATTTTTTTTCTTTTCTAGATTCTTTCCTCATAATATGCTTTTCTAAGGCTGTCAAAGTGGAAAAATGAAAGAAAAGCAGTTATCTGAAATAAGAACGGAAAAAAAAGTGATTCTAATGAAGTTTCCAACCATTGAAATAAAGGTTTTCATTTCGCGAATATTTCTTCATTTTATGGTTTTCTAAGGCTATCAAACTAGAATAATGAAGGAGGAATAGTTATCTCCATTTGAAATGCAAAAAAACGCGATTCTTTTGAAGTTTCCAAACTTCGAAAATAAATTTTTTCTTGCGAGATTCTTTCCGCATAATATGCTTTTGTAAAGCTTTCAAAGAAGAAAAATGAAAGAGAACCATTTATCTCAAATAAGAACGGAAAAAAGCGTTTCTAATGAAGTTTCCAACCATCCTAATAAATGTTTTGTTTCCGCGAATCTTTCTTCATTTTATGGTATTCTAAGGCTATCAATCAAGAATAATGAAGGAGAAATAGTCATCTCCATTTGAAATGGAAGAAAAAATGCGATTCTTTTGATGTTTCCAAACTTCGAAAATAATTTTTTTTCGACATTCTTTGCGCAGAATATGCTTTTCTAAGGTTATCAAAGTAAAAAAATGAAACAGAAAAAGTTATCTCAAATAAGAACGGAAAAAAAGTGATCCTAATGAACTTTCCAACCATCGAAATAAATTTTTCTTTTCGCGAATCTTTCTTCATTTTATGGTATTCTAAGGCTATCAAACAAGAATAATGAAGGAGAAATAGTTATCTCCATTTGAAACGTAACAAAACGCGAATCTTTTGAAGTTTCGAAACCTGGAAAAAAAAATATTTTTCTTTTCGAGATTCTTTGCCCATAATATGCTTTTCTAAGGCTATCAAAGTGGAAAAATGAAAGAGAAACAGTTATCTGAAATAAGAACGGAAAAAAAAAGTGATTCTAGTGAAGTTTCCAACCATTGAAATAAAGGTTTTCATTTCGCAAATATTTCTTCATTTTATGGTTTTCTAAGGCTATCAAACTAGAATAATGAAGGAGAAATAGTTATCTCCATTTGAAACGCAACAAAACGCGATTCATTTGAAGTTTCCAAACTTCAAAAAAAAAATTTTTTCATTTCGAGATTCTTTAAGCATAATATGCTTTTCTAAGACTGTCAAAGAAGTAAAATGAAAGGGAACCAGTTATCTCAAATAAGAACGGAAAAAAAAGTGATTCTAATGAAGTTTCCAACCATTGAAATAAAGGTTTTCATTTCGCGAATCTTTCTTCATTTTATGGTTTTCTAAGGCTCTCTAAGTAGAATAATGAAGGAGAAATAGTTATCTCCATTTGAAACGAGACAAACGCGATTCCTTTGAAGTTTGCTAACTTCGAAAAAAAAATTTTTTTCTTTTGATATTCCTTCCGCATAATATGCTTTTCTAACGCTATCAAAGTAGAAAAATGAAAGAGAACCAGTTATCTCAAATAAGAACGGAAAAACAGCGATTCTAATGAAGTTTCCAACCTTCGAAATAAATGTTTTCTGTTCGCGATTCTTTGTTCATTTTATGGTTTTCTAAGGCTATCATACTAGAATAATGAAGGAGAAATAGTTATCTCCATTTGAAACGGAAAAAGGCGCGATTCTTTTGAAATTTCCAAACTTCGAAAAAAATTTTTTTCTTTTCCATATTCTTTGCGCAGAATATGCTTTTCTAAGGCTATCAAAGTGATAAAATGAAAGAGAACCAGTTATCTCAAATAAGAACGGAAAAAAGTGACTCTATTGAACTTTCCAACCATCGAAATAAATGTTTTATTTTCGCGAATCTTTCTTCATTTTATGGTTTTCTAAGGCTATCAAACTAGAAAAATGAAGGAGAAATAGTTATCTCCATTTGAAACGCATAAAAACGCCATTTTTTGAAGGTTCCAACCTTCGAAAATAAATTTTTTCATGCCAGATTCTTTCCGCTAAATATGCTTTTGTAAAGCTATCAAAGTAGAAAAATGGAAGAGAACCAGTTATCTCAAATAAAAATGGAAAAAAAGTGATTCTAAAGAAGTTTCCAACTATCGAAAAAATGTTTTCATTTTGCGAATCTTTCTTCATTTTATGGTTTTCTAAGACTATCAAACTAGAATAAAGAAGGGTAAATAGTTATCTGCATTTGAAACGCTACAAAGCGCGATTCTTTTGAAGTTTCCAAACTTCGAAAAAATTTTTTTTTCTTTTCTAGATTCTTTACGCATAATATGCTTTTCTAAGGCTATCAAACTGGAAAAATGAAAGAGAACCAGTTATCTCAACTAAGAACGGAAAAAAAGTTATTCTAATGAAATTTGCAACATCGAAATAAATCTTTTCTATTCGCGAATCTTTCTTTAATATATGCTTTAGAAGGCTATCAAACTAGAAAAATGAAGGAGAAATGGTTATCTCCATTTGAAACACAAGAAAAAACGCGATTCTTTTGAAGTTTCCAAACTTGGAAAATAATTTTTTTTTTCGAGATTCTTTGCGGAGAATATGCTTTTCTAAGGCTATCAAAATAAAAAAATGAAAGAGAACCAGTTATCTCAAATAAGAACGGAAAAAAGTGAATATAATGAACTTTCTAACCATCGAAATAAAAGTTTTATGTTCGCGATTCTTTGTTCATTTTATGGTTTTCTAAGGCTATCAAACTAGAATAATGAAGGAGAAATTGTTATCTCCATTTGAAACGCAACAAAACGCGATTCCTTTCAAGTTTCCAAACTTCGAAAAAATTTTTTTTCTTTTCGAGATTCTTTCCGCATATTATCCTTTTGTAAAGCTATCAAAGAAGAAAAACGAAAGAGAACCGGTTATCTCAAATAAGAACGGAAAAAAAGCGATTCTAATGAAGTTTCCAACCATCGAAATAAATTTTTCTTTTCGCGAATTTTTTTTCATTTTATGGTATTCCAAGGCTATCAAACAAGAATAATGAAACAGAAATAGTTATCTCCATTTGAAACGCAACAAAACGCGATTCTTTTGAAGTTTCCGAACTTCGAAAACAAATTTTTATCTTTTCGAGATTTTTTCCCCATAATATGCTTTTTTAGGCTATCAAACTAGAAAAATGAAAGAGAACCAGTTATCTCAAATAAGAGCGGAAAAAAAGTGATTCTAATGAAGTTTCCAACCACGGAAATAAATCTTATCTATTCGCGAATCTTTCTTAATTTTATTGTTTTCTAAGGCAATGAAACTAGAAAAATGAAGGAGAAATAGTTATCTCCATTTGAAACGCATAAAAACGTCATTCTTTTGAAATTTCCAACCTTCGAATATAAATTTTTTCTTGCCAGATTCTTTCCGCATAATATGCTTTTGTAAAGCTATCAAAGTACAAAAATGGAAGAGAACCAGTTATCTAAAATAAAAACGGAAAAAAAAAAGTGATTCTCATGAAGTTTCCAACCATCGAAATAAATGTTTTCATTTCGAGAATCTTTCTTCATTTTATGGTTTTCTAAGGCTATCAAACTAGAATAATGAAGTAGAAATAGTTATCTCCATTTGAAAAGCAACAAAACGCTATTCTTTTGAAGTTTCCAAACTTCGAAACAAATTTTTTTTCTTTTCTAGATGCTTTCCTCATAATATGCTTTTTAAGGCTATCAAAGTGAAAAAATGAAAGAGAACCAGTTAACTCAAACAAAAACGGAAAAAATAGTGATTCTAATAAAGTTTCCAACCATTGAAATAAAGGTTTTCATTTCGCGAATCTTTCTTCATTTTATGGTATTCTAAGGCTATCAAACAAGAATAATGAAGGAGAAATAGTTATCTCCATTTGAAACTTAACAAAACGCGATTCTTTTGAAGTTTTCAAACTTCGAAAACAAATTCTTATCTTTTCGAGATTTTTTCCCCATAATATGCTTTTCTAAGGCTATCAAAATAGAAAAATAAAAGGGAACCAGTTATCTCAAATAAGACCGGAAAAAAAGTGATTCTAATCTAGTTTCCAACCACCGAAATAAATCTTATCTATTCGCGAATCTTTCTTCATTTTATGGATTTCTAAGGCTATCAAACTTAAATAATGAAGGAGAAATAGTTATCTCCATTTGAAACGCAACAAACCGCGATTCTTTTGAAGTTTCCAAACTTCGAAAAAAATTTTTTTCTTTTCTAGATTCTTTCCTCATAATATGCTTTTCTAAGGCTATCAAAGTGGAAAAATGAAAGAAAAGCAGTTATCTGAAATAAGAACGGAAAAAAAAGTGATTCTAATGAAGTTTCCAACCATTGAAATAAAGGTTTTCATTTCGCGAATATTTCTCCATTTTATGGTTTTCTAAGGCTATCAAACTAGAATAATGAAGGAGGAATAGTTATCTCCATTTGAAATGCAAAAAAACGCGATTCTTTTGAAGTTTCCAAACTTCGAAAATAAATTTTTTCTTGCGAGATTCTTTCCGCATAATATGCTTTTGTAAAGCTTTCAAAGAAGAAAAATGAAAGAGAACCATTTATCTCAAATAAGAACGGAAAAAAGCGTTTCTAATGAAGTTTCCAACCATCCTAATAAATGTTTTGTTTCCGCGAATCTTTCTTCATTTTATGGTATTCTAAGGCTATCAATCAAGAATAATGAAGGGGAAATAGTCATCTCCATTTGAAATGGAAGAAAAAATGCGATTCTTTTAATGTTTCCAAACTTCGAAAATAATTTTTTTTCGACATTCTTTGCGCAGAATATGCTTTTCTAAGGTTATCAAAGTAAAAAAATGAAACAGAAAAAGTTATCTCAAATAAGAACGGAAAAAAAGTGATCCTAATGAACTTTCCAACCATCGAAATAAATTTTTCTTTTCGCGAATCTTTCTTCATTTTATGGTATTCTAAGGCTATCAAACAAGAATAATGAAGGAGAAATAGTTATCTCCATTTGAAACGTAACAAAACGCGAATCTTTTGAAGTTTCGAAACCTGGAAAAAAAATATTTTTCTTTTCGAGATTCTTTGCCCATAATATGCTTTTCTAAGGCTATCAAAGAAGAAAAATGAAAGAGAACCAGTTATGACAAATAAGAACGGAAAAACAGCGATTCTAATAAAGTTCCCAACCATCGAAATAAACGTTTTATGTTCGCGAATCTTTCTTCATTTTATGGTTTTCTAAGGCTATAAAACTAAAATAATGAAGGAGAAATTGTTATCTCTATTTGAAACGCAAAAAAATGCGATTCCCATCAAGTTTCCAAACTTCGAAAAAAAATTTTTTTCTTTTCGAGATTCTTTGAGCAGTATATGATTTTCTAAGGCCATCAAAGTAGAAAAATGAAAGAGAACCAGTTATGTCAAATAAGAACGCAAAAATGTGATTCTAATGAAGTTTCCTACCATCGAAATAAATGTTTTCTTTTCGCGAATCTTTCTTCATTTTATGGTTTTTAAGGCTATCAAACTAGAATAATGAAGGAGAAATAGTTTTCTCCATTTGAAACGCAACAAAACGCGATTCTTTTGAAGTTTCCAAACTTCGAAAAATTTTTTTTTCTTTTCTAGATTCTTTCCTCATAATATGCTTTTCTAAGGCTATCAAAGTGGAAAAATGAAAGAGAACCAGTTATCTCAACTAAGAACGGAAAAAAAGTTATTCTAATGAAATTTGCAACATCGAAATGAATCTTATCTATTCGCGAATCTTTCTTAATTTTATTGTTTCCTAAGGCAATCAAACTAGAAAAATGAAGGAGAAATAGTTATCTCCATTTGAAACGCATAAAAACGTCATTCTTTTGAAATTTCCAACCTTCGAATATAAATTTTTTCTTGCCAGATTCTTTCCGCATAATATGCTTTTGTAAAGCTATCAAAGTACAAAAATGGAAGAGAACCAGTTATCTAAAATAAAAACGGAAAAAAAAAGTGATTCTCATGAAGTTTCCAACCATCGAAATAAATGTTTTCATTTCGAGAATCTTTCTTCATTTTATGGTTTTCTAAGGCTATCAAACTAGAATAATGAAGTAGAAATAGTTATCTCCATTTGAAAAGCAACAACACGCTATTCTTTTGAAGTTTCCAAACTTCGAAACAAATTTTTTTTCTTTTCTAGATGCTTTCCTCATAATATGCTTTTTAAGGCTATCAAAGTGAAAAAATGAAAGAGAACCAGTTAACTCAAACAAAAACGGAAAAAATAGTGATTCTAATAAAGTTTCCAACCATTGAAATAAAGGTTTTCATTTCGCGAATCTTTCTTCATTTTATGGTTTTCTAAGGCTCTCTAACTAGAATAATGAAGGAGAAATAGTTATCTCCATTTGAAACGGAAAAAAACGCGATTCTTTTGAAGTTTCCTAACTTCGAAAATAAATATTTTCTTGCGAGATTCTTTCTGCATAATATGCTTTTGTAAAGCTTTCAAAGAAGAAAAATGAAAGAGAACCAGTTATCTCAAATAAGAACGGAGAAAAAGCGATTCTAATGAAGTTTCCAACCATCGAAATAAATTTTTCTTTTCGCGAATCTTTCTTCATTTTATGTTATTCTAAGGCTATCAAACAAGAATAATGAAGGAGAAATAGTTATCTCCATTTGAAACTTACCAAAACGCGATTCTTTTGAAGTTTTCAAACTTCGAAAACTAATTCTTATCTTTTCGACATTTTTTCCCCATAATATGCTTTTCTAAGGCTATCAAACTAGAAAAATGAAAGGGAACCAGTTATCTCAAATAAGACCGGGAAAAAAGTGATTCTAATAAGGTTTCCAACCACCGAAATAAATTTTTCTTTTCGCGAATCTTTCTTCATTTTATGGTTTTCTAAGGCTATCTAACTAGAATAATGAAGGAGAAATAGTTATCTCCATTTGAAACGCAAAAAAACGCGATTCTTTTGAAGTTTCCAAACTTCGAAAATAAATTTTTTCTTGTGAGATTCTTTCCGCATAATATGCTTTTGTAAAGCTTTCAAAGAAGAAAAATGAAAGAGAACCGTGTATTTCAAATAAGAACGGAAAAAAGCGATTCTAATGAAGTTTCCAACCATCGTAATAAATGTTTTGTTTCCGCGAATCTTTCTTCATTTTATGGTATTTTAAGGCTATCAATCAAGAATAATGAAGGAGAAATAGTTATCTCCATTTGAAATGGAAGAAAAAATGCCGTTGATGTTTCCAAACTTTGAAAATAATTTTTTTTTTCGACATTCTTTACGCAGAATATGCTTTTTTAGGCTATCAAAGTAAAAAAATGAAAGAGAACCAGTTATCTAAAATAAGAACGGAAAAAAAATGATTCTAATGAAGTTTCCAACCACGGAAATAAATATTATCTATTCGCGAATCTTTCTTCATTTTATTGTTTTCTAAGGCAATCAAAATAGAAAAATGAAGGAGAAATAGTTATCTCCATTTGAAACGCATAAAATTGCCATTCTTTGGAAATTTCCAACCTTCGAATATAAATTTTTTCTTGCCAGATTCTTTCCGCATAATATGCTTTTGTAAAGCTATCAAAGTACAAAAATGGAAGAGAACCAGTTATCTAAAATAAAAACGGAAAAAAAAGTGATTCGAATGAAGTTTCCAACCATCGAAATAAATGTTTTCATTTCGAGAATCTTTCTTCATTTTATGGTTTTCTAAGGCTATCAAACTAGAATAATGAAGTAGAAATAGTTATCTCCATTTGAAACGCAACAAAACGCTATTCTTTTGAAGTTTCCAAACTTCGAAACAAATTTTTTTTCTTTTCTAGATGCTTTCCTCTTAATATGCTTTTTAAGGCTATCAAAGTGAAAAAATGAAAGAGAACCAGTTAACTGAAATAAAAACGGAAAAAATAGTGATTCTAATAAAGTTTCCAACCATGGAAATAAAGGTTTTCATTTCGCGAATCTTTCTTCATTTTATGGTTTTCTAAGGCTCTCTAACTAAAATAATGTTGGAGAAATAGTTATCTCCATTTGAAACGCAAAAAAACGCGATTCTTTTGAAGTTTCCAAACTTCGAAAATAAATATTTTCTTGCGAGATTCTTTCTGCATAATATGCTTTTGTAAAGCTTTCAAAGAAGAAAAATGAAAGAGAACCAGGTATCTCAAATAAGAACGGAAAAAAGCGATTCTAATGAAGTTTCCAACCATCGTAATAAATGTTTTGTTTCCGCGAATCTTTCTTCATTTTATGGTATTCTAAGGCTAACAATCAAGAATAATGAAGGAGAAATAGTTATCTCCATTTGAAATGGAAGAAAAAATGCGATTCATTTGATGTTTCCAAACTTCGAAAATAATTTTTTTTTTCGACATTCTTTGCGCAGAATATGCTTTTCTAAGGCTATCAAAGTAAAAAAATGAAAGAGAACCAGTTATCTCAAATAAGAACGGAAAAAAAATGATTCTAATGAACTTTCCAACCATCGAAATAAATTTTTCTTTTCGCGAATCTTTCTTCATTTTATGGTATTCTAAGGCTATCAAACAAGAATAATGAAGGAGAAATAGTTATCTCCATTTGAAACGTAACAAAACGCGATTCTTTTGAAGTTTCCAAACTTCGAAAACAAATTTTTATCTTTTCGATATTTTTTCCCCATAATATGCTTTTCTAAGGCTATCAAACTAGAAAAATGAAAGAGAACCAGTTATATCAAATAAGACCGGAAAAAAAGTGATTCTAATGAAGTTTCCAACCAAGGAAATAAATCTTATCTATTCGCGAATCTTTCTTCATTTTATTGTTTTCTAAGGCAATCTAAATAGAAAAATGAAGGAGAAATAGTTATCTCCATTTGAAACGCAACAAAACGCGATTCTTTTGAAGTTTCCAAACTTCGAAAAAAATTTTTTTTCTTTTCTAGATTCTTTCCTAATAATATGCTTTTCTAAGGCTATCAAAGTGGAAAAATGAAAGAGAAACAGTTATCTGAAATAAGAACGGAAAAAAAGTGATTCTAATGAAGTTTCCAACCATTGAAATAAAGGTTTTCATTTCGCGAATATTTCTTCATTTTATGGTTTTCTAAGGCTATCAAACTAGAATAATGAAGGAGAAATAGTTATCTCCATTTGAAACGCAACAAAACGCGATTCATTTGAAGTTTCCAAACTTCGAAAAATTTTCTTTTCTTTTCTTGATTCTTTCCCCATAATATGCTTTTCTAAGGTTATCAAACTAGTAAAATGAAGGAGAACCAGTTAACTCAAATAAGAACGGAAAAAATGTGATTCTAATGAAGATTCCAACCATCGAAATAAATCTTTCCTTTCGCGAATCTTTCTTCATTTTATGGTTTTCTAAGGCTATCAAACAAGAATAATGAAGGAGAAATACTTATCTCCATTTGAAACGCAACAATTCGCGATTATTTTGAAGTTTCCAAATTTCAAAAAAAAATTTTTTTCTTTTCGAGATTCTTTCCGCATAATATGCTTTTCTAAGGCTATCAAATAAGTAAAATGAAAGAGAACCAGTTATCTCAAATAAGAACGGAAAAACAGCGATTCTAATGAAGTTTCCAACCATCGAAATAAATTTTTCCTTTCGCGAATCTTTCTTCATTTTATGGTATTCTAAGGCTATCAAACTAGAATAATGAAGGAGAAATAGTTATCTGCATTTGAAACGCAACAAAGCGCGATTCTTTTGAAGTTTCCAAATTTCGAAAACAAATTCTTATCTTTTCGAGATTTTTCCCCCATAATATGCTTTTCTAAGGCTATCAAACTAGAAAAATGAAAGGGAACCAGTTATCTCAAATAATACCGGAAAAAAAGTAAATCTAATGGTTTCCAATCACCGAAATAAATCTTATCTATTCGCGAATCTTTCTTCATTTTATGGATTTCTAAGGCAATCTAACTAGAAAAATGAAGGAGAAATAGTTATCTCCATTTGAAAAACATAAAAACGCCATTCTTTTGAAGTTACCAACCTTCGAAAATAAATTTTTTCTTGCCAGATTCTTTCCGCATAATATGCTTTTGTAAAGCTATCAAAGTAAAAAAATGGAAGAGAACCAACTATCTCGAATAAAAACGGAAAAAATTGATTCTATTGAAGTTTCCAACCATCAAAATAAAAGTTCTCATTTTGCAAATATTTCTTCATTTTATGGATTTCTAAGGCTATGAAACTAGAATAATGAAGGAGAAACAGTTATCTCCATTTGAAACGCAACAAAACGCGATTCTTTTGAAGTTTCCAAACTTCGAAAAAAATTTTTTTCTTTTCGATATTTTTTCCCCATAATATGCTTTTCTAAGGCTATCAAACTGAAGGAGAAACAGTTATCTCCATTTGAAACGCAACAAAACGCGATTCTTTTGAAGTTTCCAAACTTCGAAAAAATTTTTTTTTCTTTTCTAGATTCTTTCCTCATAATATGCTTTTCTAAGGCTATCAATGTGGAAAAATTAAAGAGAAACAGTTATCTGAAATAAGAACGGAAAAAAAGTGATTCTAATCAATTTTCCAACCATTGAAATAAAGGATTTCATTTCGCGAATATTTCTTCATTTTATGGATTTCTAAGGCTATCAAACTAGTATAATGAAGGGGAAATAGTGATCTCCATTTGAAACGAGACAAACGCGATTCCTTTGAAATTTGCTAGCTTCGAAAAAAAAATTTTTTTCTTTTGATATTGCTTCCGCATAATATGCTTTTCTAAGGCTATCAAAGTAGAAAAATGAAAGAGAACCAGTTATCTCAAATAAGAACGGAAAAACAGCGATTCTAATGAAGTTTCCAACCTTCGAAATAAATGTTTTCTGTTCGCGATTCTTTCTTCATTTTATGGTTTTCTAAGGCTATCATACTAGAATAATGAAGGAGAAATAGTTACCTCCATTTGAAACGCAACAAAGCGCGATTCTTTTGAAGTTTCCAGACTTCGAAAATAAATTTTTTTCTTTTCGATATTCTTTGCGCAGAATATGCTTTTCTAAGGCTATCAAAGAAGAAAAATGAAAGAGAACCAGTTATGACAAATAAGAACGGAAAAAAAAGCGATTATAATGAAGTTTCCAACCATCGAAATAAATGTTTTCTTTTCGCGAATCTTTCTTCATTTTATGGTTTTCTAAGGCTATCAAACAAGAATAATGAAGGAGAAATAGTAATCTCCATTTGAAACGCAACAAAACGCGATTCAATTGAAGTTTCCAAACTTCGAAAATTTTTTTATTCTTTTCTTGATTCTTTCCCCATAATATGCTTTTCTAAGGTTATCAAACTAGTAAAATGAAGGAGAACCAGTTATCTCATATACGAATGGAAAAAAAGTGATTCTAATGAAGTTTCCAACCATCGAAATAAATGTTTTCATTTCGAGAATCTTTCTTCATTTATGGTTTTCTAAGGCTATCAAACTAGAATAATGATGTAGAAATAGTTATCTCCATTTGAAACGCAACAAAACGCTATTCTTTTGAAGTTTCCAAACTTCGAAACAAATTTTTTTTTTTCTAGATGCTTTCCTCATAATATGCTTTTTAAGGCTATCAAAGTGAAAAAATGAAAGAGAACCAGTTACTGAAATAAAAACGGAAAAAATAGTGATTCTAATAAAGTTTCCAACCATTGAAATAAAGGTTTTCATTTCGCGAATCTTTCTTCATTTTATGGTTTTCTAAGGCTCTCTAACTAGAATTATGAAGGAGAAATAGTTATCTCCATTTGAAACGCAAAAAAACGCGATTATTTCGAAGTTTCCAAACTTCGAAAAAAATTTTTTTTCTTTTCTAGATTCTTTCCTAATAATATGCTTTTCTAAGGCTATCAAAGTGGAAAAATGAAAGAGAAACAGTTATCTGAAATAAGAACGGAAAAAAAAGTGATTCTAATGAAGTTTCCAACCATTGAAATAAAGGTTTTCATTTCGCGAATATTTCTTCATTTTATGGTTTTCTAAGGCTATCAAACTAGAATAATGAAGGAGAAATAGTTATCTCCATTTGAAACGCAACAAAACGCGATTCATTTGAAGTTTCCAAACTTCGAAAAATTTTCTTTTCTTTTCTTGATTCTTTCCCCATAATATGCTTTTCTAAGGTTATCAAACTAGTAAAATGAAGGAGAACCAGTTAACTCAAATAAGAACGGAAAAAATGTGATTCTAATGAAGCTTCCAACCATCGAAATAAATCTTTTCTATTCGCAAATCTTTCTTCATTTAATGGTTTTCTAAGGCTATCGAACAAGAATAATGAAGGAGAAATACTTATCTCCATTTGAAACGCAACAATTCGCGATTATTTTGAAGTTTCCAAATTTCAAAAAAAAATTTTTTTCTTTTCGAGATTCTTTCCGCATAATATGCTTTTCTAAGGCTATCAAATAAGTAAAATGAAAGAGAACCAGTTATCTCAAATAAGAACGGAAAAACAGCGATTCTAATGAAGTTACCAACCATCGAAATAAATTTTTCCTTTCGCGAATCTTTCTTCATTTTATGGTATTCTAAGGCTATCAAACTAGAATAATGAAGGAGAAATAGTTATCTGCATTTGAAACGCAACAAAGCGCGATTCTTTTGAAGTTTCCAAATTTCGAAAACAAATTCTTATCTTTTCGAGATTTTTCCCCCATAATATGCTTTTCTAAGGCTATCAAACTAGAAAAATGAAAGGGAACCAGTTATCTCAAATAATACCGGAAAAAAAGTAAATCTAATGGTTTCCAATCACCGAAATAAATCTTATCTATTCGCGAATCTTTCTTCATTTTATGGATTTCTAAGGCAATCTAACTAGAAAAATGAAGGAGAAATAGTTATCTCCATTTGAAAAGCATAAAAACGCCATTCTTTGAAGTTACCAACCTTCGAAAATAAATTTTTTCTTGCCAGATTCTTTCCGCATAATATGCTTTTGTAAAGCTATCAAAGTAAAAAAATGGAAGAGAACCAACTATCTCGAATAAAAACGGAAAAAATTGATTGTATTGAAGTTTCCAACCATCAAAATAAAAGTTCTCATTTTGCAAATATTTCTTCATTTTATGGATTTCTAAGGCTATGAAACTAGAATAATGAAGGAGAAACAGTTATCTCCATTTGAAACGCAACAAAACGCGATTCTTTTGAAGTTTCCAAACTTCGAAAAAAATTTTTTTTCTTTTCTAGATTCTTTCCTCATAATATGCTTTTCTAAGGCTATCAAAGTGGAAAAATTAAAGAGAAACAGTTATCTGAAATAAGAACGGAAAAAAAAGTGATTCTAATCAATTTTCCAACCATTGAAATAAAGGATTTCATTTCGCGAATATTTCTTCATTTTATGGATTTCTAAGGCTATCAAACTAGTATAATGAAGGGGAAATAGTTATCTCCATTTGAAACGAGACAAACGCGATTCCTTTGAAATTTGCTAACTTCGAAAAAAAAATTTTTTTCTTTTGATATTGCTACCGCATAATATGCTTTTCTAAGGCTATCAAAGTAGAAAAATGAAAGAGAACCAGTTATCTCAAATAAGAACGGAAAAACAGCGATTCTAATGAAGTTTCCAACCTTCGAAATAAATGTTTTCTGTTCGCGATTCTTTCTTCATTTTATGGATTTCTAAGGCAATCTAACTAGAAAAATGAAGGAGAAATAGTTATCTCCATTTGAAACGCATAAAAACGCAATTCTTTTGAAGTTTCCAACCTTCGAAAATAAATTTTTTCTTGCCAGATTCTTTCCGCATAATATGCTTTTGTAAAGCTATCAAAGTAAAAAAATGGAAGAGAACCAACTATCTCGAATAAAAACGGAAAAAATTGATTCTATTGAAGTTTCCAACCATCAAAATAAAAGTTCTTTTTTTGCAAATATTTCTTCATTTTATGGATTTCTAAGGTTATGAAACTAGAATAATGAAGGAGAAACAGTTATCTCCATTTGAAACGCAACAAAACGCGATTCTTTTGAAGTTTCCAAACTTCGAAAAAATTTTTTTTTCTTTTCTAGATTCTTTCCTCATAATATGCTTTTCTAAGGCTATCAAAGTGGAAAAATTAAAGAGAAACAGTTATCTGAAATAAGAACGGAAAAAAAAGTGATTCTAATCAATTTTCCAACCATTGAAATAAAGGATTTCATTTCGCGAATATTTCTTCATTTTATGGATTTCTAAGGCTATCAAACTAGTATAATGAAGGGGAAATAGTTATCTCCATTTGAAGCGAGACAAACGCGATTCCTTTGAAATTTGCTAGCTTCGAAAAAAAAATTTTTTTCTTTTGATATTGCTTCCGCATAATATGCTTTTCTAAGGCTATCAAAGTAGAAAAATGAAAGAGAACCAGTTATCTCAAATAAGAACGGAAAAACTGCGATTCTAATGAAGTTTCCAACCTTCGAAATAAATGTTTTCTGTTCGCGATTCTTTCTTCATTTTATGGTTTTCTAAGGCTATCATACTAGAATAATGAAGGAGAAATAGTTACCTCCATTTGAAACGCAACAAAGCGCGATTCTTTTGAAGTTTCCAGACTTCGAAAATAAATTTTTTTCTTTTCGATATTCTTTGCGCAGAATATGCTTTTCTAAGGCTATCAAAGAAGAAAAATGAAAGAGAACCAGTTATCTCAAATAAGAACGGAAAAAAAAGCGATTATAATGAAGTTTCCAACCATCGAAATAAATGTTTTCATTTCGAGAATCTTTCTTCATTTATGGTTTTCTAAGGCTATCAAACTAGAATAATGAAGTAGAAATAGTTATCTCCATTTGAAACGCAACAAAACGCTATTCTTTTGAAGTTTCCAAACTTCGAAACAAATTTTTTTTTTTCTAGATGCTTTCCTCATAATATGCTTTTTAAGGCTATCAAAGTGAAAAAATGAAAGACAACCAGTTACTGAAATAAAAACGGAAAAAATAGTGATTCTAATAAAGTTTCCAACCATTGAAATAAAGGTTTTCATTTCGCGAATCTTTCTTCATTTTATGGTTTTCTAAGGCTCTCTAACTAGAATTATGAAGGAGAAATAGTTATCTCCATTTGAAACGCAAAAAAACGCGATTATTTCGAAGTTTCCAAACTTCGATAATAAATATTTTCTTGCCAGATTCTTTCTGCATATAATGCTTTTGTAAAGCTTTCAAAGAAGAAAAATGAATGAGAACCAGTTATTTCAAATAAGAACGGAGAAAAAGCGATTCTAATGAAGTTTCCAACCATCCAAATAAATTTTTCTTTTCGCGAATCTTCCTTCATTTTATGGTATTCTAAGGCTATCAAACAAGAATAATGAAGGAGAAATAGTTATCTCCATTTGAAACTTAACAAAACGCGATCCTTTTGAAGTTTTCAAACTTCGAAAACAAATTCTTATCTTTTCGAGATTTTTTCCCCATAATATGCTTTTCTAAGGCTATCAAACTAGAAAAATGAAAGGGAACCAGTTATCTCAAATAAGACGGGAAAAAAAGTGATTCTAATGAAGTTTCCAACCACCGAAATAAATTTTTCTTTTCGCGAATCTTTCCGCATAATATGTTTTTGTAAAGCTATCAATAGTAGAAAAATGGAAGAGAACCAGTTATCTAAAATAAAAACGAAAAAAAAAAATGATTCTAATGAAGTTTCCAACCATCGAAATAAACGTTTTATATTCGCGAATCTTTCTTCATTTTATGGTTTTCTAAGGCTATCAGAATAGAATAATGAAGGAGAAATTGTTATCTCCATTTGAAACGCAACAAAACGCGATTCCCATCAAGTTTCCAAACTTCGAAAAAAAAATTTTTTCTTTTCGAGATTCTTTGAGCAGTATATGCTTTTCTAAGGCCATCAAACTAGAAAAATGAAAGGGAACCAGTTATCTCAAATAAGATCGGAAAAAAAGTGATTCTCATGAAGTTTCCAACCATCGAAATAAATGTTTTCATTTTGCGAATCTTTCTTCATTTTATGGTTTTCTAAGGCTATCTAACTAGAATAATGATGGAGAAATAGTTATCTCCATTTGAAACGCAACAAAACGCGATTCTTTTGAAGTTTCCAAACTTCGAAAAATTTTTTTTTTTCTTTTCTAGATTCTTTCCGCATAATATGCTTTTCTAAGGCTATCAAAGTGGAAAAATGAAAGAGAAACAGTTATCTGAAATAAGAACGGAAAAAAAAGTGATTCTAATGAAGTTTCCAACCATTGAAATAATGTTTTTCATTTCGCGAATATTTCTCCATTTTATGGTTTTCTAAGGCTATCAAATTAGAATAATGAAGGAGGAATAGTTATCTGCATTTGAAACGCAAAAAAACGCGATTATTTTGAAGTTTCCAAACTTCGAAAATAAATTTTTTTCTTTTCGATATTCTTTGCGCAGAATATGCTTTTCTAAGGCTTTCAAAGAAGAAAAATGAAATAGAACCAGTTATCTCAAATAAGAACGGAAAAACCGCGATTCAAATGAAGTTTCCAACCATCAAAATAAATGTTTTCTTTTCGCGAATCTTTCTTCATTTTATGGTTTTCTAAGGCTATCAAACTAGAATAATGAAGGAGAAATAGTTATCTGCATTTGAAACGCAACAAAACGCGATTCTTTTGAAGTTTCCAAACTTCGAAAATTTTTTTGTTCTTTTCTAGATTCTTTACGCATAATATGCTTTTCTAAGGCTATCAAAGTAGAAAAATGAAAGAGAACCAGTTATTTCAAATAAGAACGCAAAAATGTGATTGTAATGAAGTTTCCTACCATCGAAAAAAATGTTTTCTTTTCGCGAATCTTTCTTCATTTTATGGTTTTTAAGGCTATCAAACTAGAATAATGAAGGAGAAATAGTTATCTCCATTTGAAACGCAACAAAACGCGATTCTTTTGAAGTTTCCAAACTTTGAAAAAAATTTTTTTTCTTTTCTAGATTCTTTCCTCATAATATGCTTTTCTAAGGCTATCAAAGTGGAAAAATGAAAGAGAAACAGTTATCTGAAATAAGAATGGAAAAAAAAAGTGATTCTAATGAAGTTTCCAACCATCGAAATAAATGTTTTCATTTCGAGAATCTTTCTTCATTTTATGGTTTTCTAAGGCTATCAAACTAGAATAATGAAGTAGAAATAGTTATCTCCATTTGAAACGCAACAAAACGCTATTCTTTTGAAGTTTCCAAACTTCGAAACAAGTTTTTTTTCTTTTCTAGATGCTTTCCTCATAATATGCTTTTTAAGGCTATCAAAGTGAAAAAATGAAAGAGAACCAGTTAACTGAAACAAAAACGGAAAAAATAGTGATTATAATAAAGTTTCCAACCATTGAAATAAAGGTTATCATTTCGCGAATCTTTCTTCATTTTATGGTTTTCTAAGGCTCTCTAACTAGAATAATGAAGGAGAAATAGTTATCTCCATTTGAAACGCAAAAAAACGTGATTCTTTTGAAGTTTCCAAACTTCGAAAATAAATATTTTCTTGCGAGATTCTTTCTGCATAATATGCTTTTGTAAAGCTTTCAAAGAAGAAAAATGAAAGAGAACCAGTTATCTCAAATAAGAACGGAGAAAAAGCGATTCTAATGAAGTTTCCAACCATCGAAATAAATTTTTCTTTTCGCGAATCTTTCTTCATTTTATGGTTTTATAAGGCTATCAAACTAGAATAATGAAGGAGAAATAGTTATCTCCATTTGAAACGCAACAAAACGCGATTCATTTGAAGTTTCCAAACTTCGAAAAAATTTTTTTTCTTTTCTTGATTCTTTCCCCATAATATGCTTTTTTAAGGTTATCAAACTAGTAAAATGAAGGAGAACCAGTTAACTCAAATAAGAACGGAAAAAAGTAATTCTAATGGTTTCCAACCACCGAAATAAATCTTATCTATTCGCAAATCTTTCTTCATTAAATGGTTTTCTAAGGCTATTAAACAAGAATAATGAAGGAGAAATACTTGTCTCCATTTGAAACGCAACAAAACGCGATTATTTTGAAGTTTCCAAATTTCAAAAAAAAATTTTTTTCATTTCGAGATTCTTTCCGCATAATATGCTTTTCTAAGACTATCAAAGAAGTAAAATGAAAGGGAACCAGTTATCTCAAATAAGACCGGAAAAAAAGTGATTCTAATGAAGTTTGCAACCATTGAAATAAAGGATTTCATTTCGCGAATATTTCTTCATTTTATGGATTTCTAAGGCTATCAAACTAGTATAATGAAGGAGAAATAGTTATCTCCATTTGAAACGAGACAAACGCGATTCCTTTGAAGTTTGCTAACTTCGAAAAAAAAATTTTTTTCTATTGATATTCCTTCCGCATAATATGCTTTTCTAAGGCTATCAAAGTAGAAAAATGAAAGAGAACCAGTTATCTCAAATAAGAACGGAAAAACAGCGATTCTAATGAAGTTTCCAACCTTCGAAATAAATGTTTTCTGTTCGCGATTCTTTGTTCACTTTATGGTTTTCTAAGGCTATCATAATAGAATAATGAAGGAGAAATAGTTATCTCCATTTGAAACGGAAAAAGGAGCGATTCTTTTGAAATTTCCAAACTCCGAAAAAAAATTTTTTTCTTTTCCATATTCTTTGCGCAGAATATGCTTTTCTAAGGCTATCAAAGTGATAAAATGAAAGAGAACCAGTTATCGAAATAAGAACGGAAAAAAAGTGACTCTATTGAACTTTCCAACCATCGAAATAAATGTTTTATTTTCGCGAATCTTTCTTCATTTTATGGTTTTCTAAGGCTATCAAACTAGAATAATGAAGGAGAAATATTTATCGCTATTTGAAACGCAAAAAAAAAACGCGATTCTTTTGAAGTTTCGAAACCTGGAAAAAAAATATTATTCCTTTAGAGATTCTTTCCCCATAATATGCTTTTCTAAGGCTATCAAAGAAGAAAAATGAAAGAGAACCAGTTATGACAAATAAGAACGGAAAAACAGCGATTGTAATAAAGTTTCCAACCATCGAAATAAATGTTTTTTTTGGCGAATCTTTCTTCATTTTATGGTTTTCTAAGGCTATCAAACTAGAATAATGAAGGAGAAATAGTTATCTGCATTTGAAACGCAACAAAGCGCGATTCTTTTGAAGTTTTCAAACTTCGAAAAAATTTTTTTTTCTTTTCTAGAATCTTTACGCATAATATGGTTTTCTAAGGCTATCAAAGTGGAAAAATGAAAGAGAACCAGTTATCGAAATAAGAACGGAAAAAAAGTAATTCTAATGAAATTTCCAACCATCGAAATAAATGTTTTCATTTCGCGAGTCTTTCTTTATTTTATGGTTTTCTAAGGCTATCAAACTAGAAAAATGAAGGAGAAATAGTTATCTCCATTTGAAACGCATAAAAACGCCATTTTTTGAAGGTTCCAACCTTCGAAAATACATTTTTTCTTGCGAAATTCTTTCCGCATAATATGCTTTTGTAAAGCTATCAAAGTAGAAAAATGGAAGAGAACCAGTTATCTCAAATAAAAATGGAAAAAAAGTGATTCTAATGAAGTTTCCAACTATCGAAAAAATGTTTTCATTTTGCGAATCTTTCTTCATTTTATGGTTTTCTAAGACTATCAAACTAGAATAATGAAGGGTAAATAGTTATCTGCATTTGAAATGCAACAAAGCGCAATTCTTTTGATGTTTCCAAACTTCGAAAAATTTTTTTTTTCTTTTCTAGATTCTTTACGCATAATATGCTTTTCTAAGGCTATCAAACTGGAAAAATGAAAGAGAACCAGTTATCTCAACTAAGAACGGAAAAAAAGTTATTCTAATGAAATTTGCAACATCGAAATAAATCTTTTCTATTCGCGAATCTTTCCTTAATTTATGCTTTAGAAGGCTATCAAACTAGAAAAATGAAAGAGAAATGGTTATCTCCATTTGAAACACAAGAAAAAACGCGATTCTTTTGAAGTTTCCAAACTTCGAAAATAATTTTTTTTTTCGAGATTCTTTGCGCAGAATATGCTTTTCTAAGGCTATCAAAATAAAAAAATGAAAGAGAACCAGTTATCTCAAATAAGAACGGAAAAAAGTGAATATAATGAACTTTCTAAAAATCGAAATAAAAGTTTTATGTTCGCGATTCTTTGTTCATTTTATGGTTTTCTAAGGCTATCAAACTAGAATAATGAAGGAGAAATTGTTATCTCCATTTGAAACGCAACAAAACGCGATTCCTTTCAAGTTTCCAAACTTCGAAAAAAATTTTTTTCTTTTCGACATTCTTTCCGCATATTATCCTTTTGTAAAGCTATCAAAGAAGAAAAACGATAGAAAACCGGTTATCTCAAATAAGAACGGAAAAAAAGCGATTCTAATGAAGTTTCCAACCATCGAAATAAATGTTTTCTTTTCGCGAATCTTTCTTCATTTTATGGTTTTCTAAGGCTATCAAACAAGAATAATGAAGGAGAAATAGTAATCTCCATTTGAAACGCAACAAAACGCGATTCATTTGAAGTTTCCAAACTTCGAAAAAATTTTTTATTTTTTTCTTGAACCTTTCCCCATAATATGCTTTTCTAAGGTTATCAAACTAGTAAAATGAAGAAAAACCAGTTATCTCAAATAAGAACGGAAAAAAAGTGATTCTAATGAAGATTCCAACCATTGAAATAAATTTTTCTTTTCGCGAATTTTTCTTCATTTTATGGTATTCCAAGGCTATCAAACAAGAAAAATGAAACGGAAATAGTTATCTCCATTTGAATCGCAACAAAACGCGATTCTATTGAAGTTTCCAAACTTCGAAAACAAATTTTTATCTTTTCGAGATTTTTTCCCCATAATATGCTTTTTTAGGCTATCAAACTAGAAAAATGAAAGAGAACCAGTTATCTCAAATAAGACCGGAAAAAAAGTGATTCTAATGAAGTTTCCAACCACGGAAATAAATCTTATCTCTTCGCGAATCTTTCTTCATTTTATTGTTTTCTAAGGCAATGAAACTAGAAAAATGAAAGAAAAATAGTTATCTCCATTTGAAACGCATAAAAACGCCATTCTTTTGAAGTTTCCAACCTTCGAAAATAAATTTTTTCTTTCGAGATTCTTTCCGCATAATATGTTTTTGTAAAGCTATCAATAGTAGAAAAATGGAAGAGAACCAGTTATCTAAAATAAAAACGGAAAAAAAAAGTGATTCTAATGAAGTTTCCAACCATCAAAATAAACGTTTTATGTTCGCGAATCTTTCTTCATTTTATGGTTTTCTAAGGCTATCAATGAAGAATAATGAAGAATAAATAGTTATCTCCATTTGAAACGCAACAAAACGCGATTCATTTCAAGTTTCCAAACTTCGAAAAATTTTTTTTTTTTTCTTGATTCTTTCCCCATAATATATATTATTCTAAGGTTATCAAACTAGTAAAATGAAGGAAAACCAGTTATCTCAAATAAGAACGGAAAAAAAGTGATTCTAATGAGGATTCCAACCATCGAAATAAATCCTTTCTATTCGCAAATCTTTCTGCATTTAATGGTTTTCTAAGGCTATCAAACAAGAGTATAGAAGGAGAAATAGTTATCTCCATTTCAAACGCAACAAAACGCGATTCTTTTGAAGTTTCAAAAATCCAAAAAAAAATTTTTTTTCTTTTCGAGATTCTTGCTTTTCTAAGGCTATCAAAGAAGTAAAATGAAAGAGAACCAGTTATATCAAATAAGAACGGAAAAACAGCTATTCTAATGAAGTTTCCAACCATCGAAATAAATTGTTCTTTTCGCGAATCTTTCTTCATTTTATGGTATTCTAAGGCTATCAAACAAGAATAATGAAGGAGAAATAGTTATCTGCATTTGATACGCAACAAAGCGCGATTCTTTTGAAGTTTCCAAACTTCGAAAAAAATTTTTTTTCTTTTCTAGATTCTTTACGCATAATATGATTTTCTAAGGGTAACAAACTGGAAAAATGAAAGGGAACCAGTTATCTCAGCTAAGAACGGAAAAAAAGTGATTCTAATGAAATTTGCAACATCAAAATAAATCTTTTCTATTCGCGAATATTTCTTTAATTTATGCTTTAGAAGGCTATCAAACTAGAAAAGTGAAGGAGAAATAGTCATCTCCATTTGAAACACAAGAAAAAACGCGATTCTTTTGAAGTTTCCAAACTTCGAAAATAATTTTTTTTTTCCAGATTCTTTCCGCAGAATATGCTTTTGTAAGGCTATCAAAATAAAAAAATGAAAGAGAACCAGTTGTCTCAAATAAGAACGGAAAAAAGTGATTCAAATGAATTTTCTAACCATCTAAATAAAAGTTTAATGTTCGCGATTCTTTGTTCATTTTATGGTTTTCTAAGGCTATCAAACTAGAATAATGAAGGAGAAATTGTTATCTCCGTTTGAAACGCAACAAAACGCAATTCCTTTCAAGTTTCCAAACTTCGAAAAAAAATTTTTTCTTTTCGAGATTCTTTCCGCATATTATCCTTTTGTAAAGCTATCAAAGAAGAAAAACGAAAGAGAACCGGTTATCTCAAATAAGAACGGAAAAAAAAGCGATTATAATGAAGTTTCCAACCATCGAAATAAATGTTTTCTTTTCGCGAATCTTTCTTTATTTTATGGTTTTCTAAGGCTATCAAACAAGAATAATGAAGGAGAAATAGTAATCTCCATTTGAAACCCAACAAAACGCGATTCAATTGAAGTTTCCAAACTTCGAAAACAAATTTTTATCTTTTCGAGATTTTTTCCCCATAATATGCTTTTTTAGGCTATGAAACTAGAAAAATGAAAGAGAACCAGTTATCTCAAATAAGACCGGAAAAAAAGTGATTCTAATGAAGTTTGCAACCACGGAAATAAATCTTATCTATTCGCGAATCTTTCTTCATTTTATTGTTTTCTAAGGCAATCAAACTAGAAAAATGAAGGAGAAAAAGTTATCTCCATTTGAAACGCATAAAAACGCCATTCTTTTGAAGTTTCCAACCTTCGAATATAAATTTTTTCTTGCCAGATTCTTTCCGCATAATATGCTTTTGTAAAGCTATCAAAGTAGAAAAATGGAAGAGAACCAGTTATCTAAAATAAAAACGGAAAAAAAGTGATTCTAATGAAGTTTCCAAACATCGAAATAAATGTTTTCATTTCGAGAATCTTTCTTCATTTTATGGTTTTCTAAGGCTATCAAACTAGAATAATGAAGTAGAAATAGTTATCTCCATTTGAAACGCAACAAAACGCTATTCTTTTGAAGTTTCCAAACTTCGAAACAAAAATTTTTTTTTTCTAGATGCTTTCCTCATAATATGCTTTTTAAGGCTATCAAAGTGAAAAAATGAAAGAGAACCAGTTACTGAAATAAAAACGGAAAAAATAGTGATTCTAATAAAGTTTCCAACCAATGAAATAAAGGTTTTCATTTCGCGAATCTTTCTTCATTTTATGGTTTTCTAAGGGTCTCTAACTAGAATAATGAAGGAGAAATAGTTATCTCCATTTGAAACGCAAAAAAACGCGATTCTTTTGAAGTTTCCAAACTTCGAAAATAAATATTTTCTTGCGAGATTCTTTCTGCATAATATGCTTTTGTAAAGCTTTCAAAGAAGAAAAATGAAAGAGAACCAGTTATTTCAAATAAGAACGGAGAAAAAGCGATTCTAATGAAGTTTCCAACCATCGAAATAAATTTTTCTTTTCGCGAATCTTCCTTCATTTTATGGTATTCTAAGGCTATCAAACAAGAATAATGAAGGAGAAATAGTTATCTCCATTTGAAACTTAACAAAACTCGATTCTTTTGAAGTTTTCAAACTTCGAAAACAAATTCTTATCTTTTCGAGATTTTTTCCCCATAATATGCTTTTCTAAGGCTATCAAACTAGAAAAATGAAAGGGAACCAGTTATCTCAAATAAGACCAAAAAAAAAGTGATTCTAATGAAGTTTCCAACCACCGAAATAAATTTTTCTTTTCGCGAATCTTTCTTCATTTTATGGTATTCTAAGGCTATCAAACAAGAATAATGAAGGAGAAAGAGTTATCTCCATTTGAAACTTAACAAAACGCGATTCTTTTGAAGTTTTCAAACTTCGAAAACAAATTCTTATCTTTTCGAGATTTTTTCCCCATAATATGCTTTTCTAAGGCTATCAAAATAGAAAAATAAAAGGGAACCAGTTATCTCAAATAAGACCGGAAAAAAAGTGATTCTAATCTAGTTTCCAACCACCGAAATAAATCTTATCTATTCGCGAATCTTTCTTCATTTTATGGATTTCTAAGGCTATCAAACTTAAATAATGAAGGAGAAATAGTTATCTCCATTTGAAACGCAACAAACCGCGATTCTTTTGAAGTTTCCAAACTTCGAAAAAAATTTTTTTCTTTTCTAGATTCTTTCCTCATAATATGCTTTTCTAAGGCTATCAAAGTGGAAAAATGAAAGAAAAGCAGTTATCTCAAATAAGAACGGAAAAACAGCGATTCTAATGAAGTTTCCAACCTTCGAAATAAATGTTTTCTGTTCGCGATTCTTTGTTCATTTTATGGTTTTCTAAGGCTATCATACTAGAATAATGAAGGAGAAATAGTTATCTCCATTTGAAACGGAAAAAGGCGCGATTCTTTTGAAATTTCCAAACTTCGAAAAAAATTTTTTTCTTTTCCATATTCTTTGCGCAGAATATGCTTTTCTAAGGCTATCAAAGTGATAAAATGAAAGAGAACCAGTTATCTCAAATAAGAACGGAAAAAAGTGACTCTATTGAACTTTCCAACCATCGAAATAAATGTTTTATTTTCGCAAATCTTTCTTCATTTTATGGTTTTCTAAGGCTATCAAACTAGAAAAATGAAGGAGAAATAGTTATCTCCATTTGAAACGCATAAAAACGCCATTTTTTGAAGGTTCCAACCTTCGAAAATAAATTTTTTCATGCCAGATTCTTTCCGCTAAATATGCTTTTGTAAAGCTATCAAAGTAGAAAAATGGAAGAGAACCAGTTATCTCAAATAAAAATGGAAAAAAAGTGATTCTAAAGAAGTTTCCAACTATCGAAAAAATGTTTTCATTTTGCGAATCTTTCTTCATTTTATGGTTTTCTAAGACCATCAAACTAGAATAAAGAAGGGTAAATAGTTATCTGCATTTGAAACGCTACAAAGCGCGATTCTTTTGAAGTTTCGAAACTTCGAAAAAATTTTTTTTTCTTTTCTAGATTCTTTACGCATAATATGCTTTTCTAAGGCTATCAAACTGGAAAAATGAAAGAGAACCAGTTATCTCAACTAAGAACGGAAAAAAAGTTATTCTAATGAAATTTGCAACATCGAAATAAATCTTTTCTATTCGCGAATCTTTCTTTAATATATGCTTTAGAAGGCTATCAAACTAGAAAAATGAAGGAGAAATGGTTATCTCCATTTGAAACACAAGAAAAAACGCGATTCTTTTGAAGTTTCCAAACTTGGAAAATAATTTTTTTTTTCGAGATTCTTTGCGGAGAATATGCTTTTCTAAGGCTATCAAAATAAAAAAATGAAAGAGAACCAGTTATCTCAAATAAGAACGGAAAAAAGTGAATATAATGAACTTTCTAACCATCGAAATAAAAGTTTTATGTTCGCGATTCTTTGTTCATTTTATGGTTTTCTAAGGCTATCAAACTAGAATAATGAAGGAGAAATTGTTATCTCCATTTGAAACGCAACAAAACGCGATTCCTTTCAAGTTTCCAAACTTCGAAAAAATTTTTTTTCTTTTCGAGATTTTTTCCCCATAATATGCTTTTTTAGGCTATCAAACTAGAAAAATGAAAGAGAACCAGTTATCTCAAATAAGACCGGAAAAAAAGTGATTCTAATGAAGTTTCCAACCACGGAAATAAATCTTATCTATTCGCGAATCTTTCTTAATTTTATTGTTTTCTAAGGCAATCAAACTAGAAAAATGAAGGAGAAATAGTTATCTCCATTTGAAACGCATAAAAACGTCATTCTTTTGAAATTTCCAACCTTCGAATATAAATTTTTTCTTGCCAGATTCTTTCCGCATAATATGCTTTTGTAAAGCTATCAAAGTACAAAAATGGAAGAGAACCAGTTATCTAAAATAAAAACGGAAAAAAAAAAGTGATTCTCATGAAGTTTCCAACCATCGAAATAAATGTTTTCATTTCGAGAATCTTTCTTCATTTTATGGTTTTCTAAGGCTATCAAACTAGAATAATGAAGTAGAAATAGTTATCTCCATTTGAAAAGCAACAAAACGCTATTCTTTTGAAGTTTCCAAACTTCGAAACAAATTTTTTTTCTTTTCTAGATGCTTTCCTCATAATATGCTTTTTAAGGCTATCAAAGTGAAAAAATGAAAGAGAACCAGTTAACTCAAACAAAAACGGAAAAAATAGTGATTCTAATAAAGTTTCCAACCATTGAAATAAAGGTTTTCATTTCGCGAATCTTTCTTCATTTTATGGTATTCTAAGGCTATCAAACAAGAATAATGAAGGAGAAATAGTTATCTGCATTTGAAACTTAACAAAACGCGATTCTTTTGAAGTTTTCGAACTTCGAAAACAAATTCTTATCTTTTCGAGATTTTTTCCCCATAATATGCGTTTCTAAGGCTATCAAAATAGAAAAATAAAAGGGAACCAGTTATCTCAAATAAGACCGGAAAAAAAGTGATTCTAATCTAGTTTCCAACCACCGAAATAAATCTTATCTATTCGCGAATCTTTCTTCATTTTATGGATTTCTAAGGCTATCAAACTTAAATAATGAAGGAGAAATAGCTATCTCCATTTGAAACGCAACAAACCGCGATTCTTTTGAAGTTTCCAAACTTCGAAAAAAATTTTTTTCTTTTCTAGATTCTTTCCTCATAATATGCTTTTCTAAGGCTATCAAAGTGGAAAAATGAAAGAAAAGCAGTTATCTGAAATAAGAACGGAAAAAAAAGTGATTCTAATGAAGTTTCCAACCATTGAAATAAAGGTTTTCATTTCGCGAATATTTCTTCATTTTATGGTTTTCTAAGGCTATCAAACTAGAATAATGAAGGAGGAATAGTTATCTCCATTTGAAATGCAAAAAAACGCGATTCTTTTGAAGTTTCCAAACTTCGAAAATAAATTTTTTCTTGCGAGATTCTTTCCGCATAATATGCTTTTGTAAAGCTTTCAAAGAAGAAAAATGAAAGAGAACCATTTATCTCAAATAAGAACGGAAAAAAGCGTTTCTAATGAAGTTTCCAACCATCCTAATAAATGTTTTGTTTCCGCGAATCTTTCTTCATTTTATGGTATTCTAAGGCTATCAATCAAGAATAATGAAGGAGAAATAGTCATCTCCATTTGAAATGGAAGAAAAAATGCGATTCTTTTGATGTTTCCAAACTTCGAAAATAATTTTTTTTCGACATTCTTTGCGCAGAATATGCTTTTCTAAGGTTATCAAAGTAAAAAAATGAAACAGAAAAAGTTATCTCAAATAAGAACGGAAAAAAAGTGATCCTAATGAACTTTCCAACCATCGAAATAAATTTTTCTTTTCGCGAATCTTTCATCATTTTATGGTATTCTAAGGCTATCAAACAAGAATAATGAAGGAGAAATAGTTATCTCCATTTGAAACGTAACAAAACGCGAATCTTTTGAAGTTTCGAAACCTGGAAAAAAAAATATTTTTCTTTTCGAGATTCTTTGCCCATAATATGCTTTTCTAAGGCTATCAAAGAAGAAAAATGAAAGAGAACCAGTTATGACAAATAAGAACGGAAAAACAGCGATTCTAATAAAGTTCCCAACCATCGAAATAAACGTTTTATGTTCGCGAATCTTTCTTCATTTTATGGTTTTCTAAGGCTATAAAACTAAAATAATGAAGGAGAAAAAAAAATTATCTCTATTTGAAACGCAAAAAAATGCGATTCCCATCAAGTTTCCAAACTTCGAAAAAAAATTTTTTTCTTTTCGAGATTCTTTGAGCAGTATATGATTTTCTAAGGCCATCAAAGTAGAAAAATGAAAGAGAACCAGTTATGTCAAATAAGAACGCAAAAATGTGATTCTAATGAAGTTTCCTACCATCGAAATAAATGTTTTCTTTTCGCGAATCTTTCTTCATTTTATGGTTTTTAAGGCTATCAAACTAGAATAATGAAGGAGAAATAGTTTTCTCCAATTGAAACGCAACAAAACGCGATTCTTTTGAAGTTTCCAAACTTCGAAAAATTTTTTTTTCTTTTCTAGATTCTTTCCTCATAATATGCTTTTCTAAGGCTATCAAAGTGGAAAAATGAAAGAGAAACAGTTATCTGAAATAAGAACGGAAAAAAAAAGTGATTCTAGTGAAGTTTCCAACCATTGAAATAAAGGTTTTCATTTCGCAAATATTTCTTCATTTTATGGTTTTCTAAGGCTATCAAACTAGAATAATGAAGGAGAAATAGTTATCTCCATTTGAAACGCAACAAAACGCGATTCATTTGAAGTTTCCAAACTTCAAAAAAAAATTTTTTTCATTTCGAGATTCTTTAAGCATAATATGCTTTTCTAAGACTGTCAAAGAAGTAAAATGAAAGGGAACCAGTTATCTCAAATAAGAACGGAAAAAAAAGTGATTCTAATGAAGTTTCCGACCATTGAAATAAAGGTTTTCATTTCGCGAATCTTTCTTCATTTTATGGTTTTCTAAGGCTCTCTAAGTAGAATAATGAAGGAGAAATAGTTATCTCCATTTGAAACGAGACAAACGCGATTCCTTTGAAGTTTGCTAACTTCGAAAAAAAAATTTTTTTCTTTTGATATTCCTTCCGCATAATATTCTTTTCTAACGCTATCAAAGTAGAAAAATGAAAGAGAACCAGTTATCTCAAATAAGAACGGAAAAACAGCGATTCTAATGAAGTTTCCAACCTTCGAAATAAATGTTTTCTGTTCGCGATTCTTTGTTCATTTTATGGTTTTCTAAGGCTATCATACTAGAATAATGAAGGAGAAATAGTTATCTCCATTTGAAACGGAAAAAGGCGCGATTCTTTTGAAATTTCCAAACTTCGAAAAAAATTTTTTTCTTTTCCATATTCTTTGCGCAGAATATGCTTTTCTAAGGCTATCAAAGTGATAAAATGAAAGAGAACCAGTTATCTCAAATAAGAACGGAAAAAAGTGACTCTATTGAACTTTCCAACCATCGAAATAAATGTTTTATTTTCGCGAATCTTTCTTCATTTTATGGTTTTCTAAGGCTATCAAACTAGAAAAATGAAGGAGAAATAGTTATCTCCATTTGAAACGCATAAAAACGCCATTTTTTGAAGGTTCCAACCTTCGAAAATAAATTTTTTCATGCCAGATTCTTTCCGCTAAATATGCTTTTGTAAAGCTATCAAAGTAGAAAAATGGAAGAGAACCAGTTATCTCAAATAAAAATGGAAAAAAAGTGATTCTAAAGAAGTTTCCAACTATCGAAAAAATGTTTTCATTTTGCGAATCTTTCTTCATTTTATGGTTTTCTAAGACTATCAAACTAGAATAAAGAAGGGTAAATAGTTATCTGCATTTGAAACGCTACAAAGCGCGATTCTTTTGAAGTTTCCAAACTTCGAAAAAATTTTTTTTTCTTTTCTAGATTCTTTACGCATAATATGCTTTTCTAAGGCTATCAAACTGGAAAAATGAAAGAGAACCAGTTATCTCAACTAAGAACGGAAAAAAAGTTATTCTAATGAAATTTGCAACATCGAAATGAATCTTTTCTATTCGCGAATCTTTCTTTAATTTATGCTTTAGAAGGCTATCAAACTAGAAAAATGAAGGAGAAATGGTTATCTCCATTTGAAACACAAGAAAAAACGCGATTCTTTTGAAGTTTCCAAACTTGGAAAATAATTTTTTTTTTCGAGATTCTTTGCGGAGAATATGCTTTTCTAAGGCTATCAAAATAAAAAAATGAAAGAGAACCAGTTATCTCAAATAAGAACGGAAAAAAGTGAATATAATGAACTTTCTAACCATCGAAATAAAAGTTTTATGTTCACGATTCTTTGTTCATTTTATGGTTTTCTAAGGCTATCAAACTAGAATAATGAAGGAGAAATTGTTATCTCCATTTGAAACGCAACAAAACGCGATTCCTTTCAAGTTTCCAAACTTCGAAAAATTTTTTTTTCTTTTCGAGATTCTTTCCGCATATTATCCTTTTGTAAAGCTATCAAAGAAGAAAAACGAAAGAGAACCGGTTATCTCAAATAAGAACGGAAAAAAAGCGATTCTAATGAAGTTTCCAACCATCGAAATAAATGTTTTCTTTTCGCCAATCTTTCTTCATTTTATGGTTTTCCAAGGCTATCAAACAAGAATAATGAAGGAGAAATAGTAATCTCCATTTGAAACGCAACAAAACGCGATTCATTTGAAGTTTCCAAACTTCGAAAAAACTTTTTATTCTTTTTTTGAACCTTTCCCCATAATATGCTTTTCTAAGGTTATCAAACTAATAAAATGAAGGAGAACCAGTTATCTGAAATAAGAACGGAAAAAAAGTGATTCTAATGAAGATTCCAACCATCGAAATAAATTTTTCTTTTCGCGAATTTTTTTTCATTTTATGGTATTCCAAGGCTATCAAACAAGAATAATGAAACAGAAATAGTTATCTCCATTTGAAACGCAACAAAACGCGATTCTTTTGAAGTTTCCAAACTTCGAAAACAAATTTTTATCTTTTCGAGATTTTTTCCCCATAATATGCTTTTTTAGGCTATCAAACTAGAAAAATGAAAGAGAACCAGTTATCTCAAATAAGACCGGAAAAAAAGTGATTCTAATGAAGTTTCCAACCACGGAAATAAATCTTATCTATTCGCGAATCTTTCTTAATTTTATTGCTTTCTAAGGCAATCAAACTAGAAAAATGAAGGAGAAATAGTTATCTCCATTTGAAACGCATAAAAACGTCATTCTTTTGAAATTTCCAACCTTCGAATATAAATTTTTTCTTGCCAGATGCTTTCCTCATAATATGCTTTTTAAGGCTATCAAAGTGAAAAAATGAAAGAGAACCAGTTAACTCAAACAAAAACGGAAAAAATAGTGATTCTAATAAAGTTTCCAACCATTGAAATAAAGGTTTTCATTTCGCGAATCTTTCTTCATTTTATGGTTTTCTAAGGCTCTCTAACTAGAATAATGAAGGAGAAATAGTTATCTCCATTTGAAACGGAAAAAAACGCGATTCTTTTGAGGTTTCCTAACTTCGAAAATAAATATTTTCTTGCGAGATTCTTTCTGCATAATATGCTTTTGTAAAGCTTTCAAAGAAGAAAAATGAAAGAGAACCAGTTATCTCAAATAAGAACGGAGAAAAAGCGATTCTAATGAAGTTTCCAACCATCGAAATAAATTTTTCTTTTCGCGAATCTTTCTTCATTTTATGTTATTCTAAGGCTATCAAACAAGAATAATGAAGGAGAAATAGTTATCTCCATTTGAAACTTACCAAAACGCGATTCTTTTGAAGTTTTCAAACTTCGAAAACTAATTCTTATCTTTTCGACATTTTTTCCCCATAATATGCTTTTCTAAGGCTATCAAACTAGAAAAATGAAAGGGAACCAGTTATCTCAAATAAGACCGGGAAAAAAGTGATTCTAATAAGGTTTCCAACCACCGAAATAAATTTTTCTTTTCGCGAATCTTTCTTCATTTTATGGTTTTCTAAGGCTATCTAACTAGAATAATGAAGGAGAAATAGTTATCTCCATTTGAAACGCAAAAAAACGCGATTCTTTTGAAGTTTCCAAACTTCGAAAATAAATTTTTTTTGTGAGATTCTTTCCGCATAATATGCTTTTGTAAAGCTTTCAAAGAAGAAAAATGAAAGAGAACCGTGTATTTCAAATAAGAACGGAAAAAAGCGATTCTAATGAAGTTTCCAACCATCGTAATAAATGTTTTGTTTCCGCGAATCTTTCTTCATTTTATGGTATTTTAAGGCTATCAATCAAGAATAATGAAGGAGAAATAGTTATCTCCATTTGAAATGGAAGAAAAAATGCCATTGATGTTTCCAAACTTTGAAAATAATTTTTTTTTTCGACATTCTTTACGCAGAATATGCTTTTTTAGGCTATCAAAGTAAAAAAATGAAAGAGAACCAGTTATCTCAAATAAGAACGGAAAAAAAATGATTCTAATGAAGTTTCCAACCACGGAAACAAATATTATCTATTCGCGAATCTTTCTTCATTTTATTGTTTTCTAAGGCAATCAAAATAGAAAAATGAAGGAGAAATAGTTATCTCCATTTGAAACGCATAAAATTGCCATTCTTTGGAAATTTCCAACCTTCGAATATAAATTTTTTCTTGCCAGATTGTTTCCGCATAATATGCTTTTGTAAAGCTATCAAAGTACAAAAATGGAAGAGAACCAGTTATCTAAAATAAAAACGGAAAAAAAAGTGATTCGAATGAAGTTTCCAAACATCGAAATAAATGTTTTCATTTCGAGAATCTTTCTTCATTTTATGGTTTTCTAAGGCTATCAAACTAGAATAATGAAGTAGAAATAGTTATCTCCATTTGAAACGCAACAAAACGCTATTCTTTTGAAGTTTCCAAACTTCGAAACAAATTTTTTTTCTTTTCTAGATGCTTTCCTCTTAATATGCTTTTTAAGGCTATCAAAGTGAAAAAATGAAAGAGAACCAGTTAACTGAAACAAAAACGGAAATAATAGTGATTCTAATAAAGTTTCCAACCATGGAAATAAAGGTTTTCATTTCGCGAATCTTTCTTCATTTTATGGTTTTCTAAGGCTCTCTAACTAAAATAATGTTGGAGAAATAGTTATCTCCATTTGAAACGCAAAAAAACGCGATTCTTTTGAAGTTTCCAAACTTCGAAAATAAATATTTTCTTGCGAGATTCTTTCTGCATAATATGCTTTTGTAAAGCTTTCAAAGAAGAAAAATGAAAGAGAACCAGGTATCTCAAATAAGAACGGAAAAAAGCGATTCTAATGAAGTTTCCAACCATCGTAATAAATGTTTTGTTTCCGCGAATCTTTCTTCATTTTATGGTATTCTAAGGCTAACAATCAAGAATAATGAAGGAGAAATAGTTATCTCCATTTGAAATGGAAGAAAAAATGCGATTCATTTGATGTTTCCAAACTTCGAAAATAATTTTTTTTTTCGACATTCTTTGCGCAGAATATGCTTTTCTAAGGCTATCAAAGTAAAAAAATGAAAGAGAACCAGTTATCTCAAATAAGAACGGAAAAAAAATGATTCTAATGAACTTTCCAACCATCGAAATAAATTTTTCTTTTCGCGAATCTTTCTTCATTTTATGGTATTCTAAGGCTATCAAACAAGAATAATGAAGGAGAAATAGTTATCTCCATTTGAAACGTAACAAAACGCGATTCTTTTGAAGTTTCCAAACTTCGAAAACAAATTTTTATCTTTTCGATATTTTTTCCCCATAATATGCTTTTCTAAGGCTATCAAACTAGAAAAATGAAAGAGAACCAGTTATATCAAATAAGACCGGAAAAAAAGTGATTCTAATGAAGTTTCCAACCAAGGAAATAAATCTTATCTATTCGCGAATCTTTCTTCATTTTATTGTTTTCTAAGGCAATCTAACTAGAAAAATGAAGGAGAAATAGTTATCTCCATTTGAAACGCAACAAAACGCGATTCTTTTGAAGTTTCCAAACTTCGAAAAAAATTTTTTTTCTTTTCTAGATTCTTTCCTAATAATATGCTTTTCTAAGGCTATCAAAGTGGAAAAATGAAAGAGAAACAGTTATCTGAAATAAGAACGGAAAAAAAGTGATTCTAATGAAGTTTCCAACCATTGAAATAAAGGTTTTCATTTCGCGAATATTTCTTCATTTTATGGTTTTCTAAGGCTATCAAACTAGAATAATGAAGGAGAAATAGTTATCTCCATTTGAAACGCAACAAAACGCGATTCATTTGAAGTTTCCAAACTTCGAAAAATTTTCTTTTCTTTTCTTGATTCTTTCCCCATAATATGCTTTTCTAAGGTTATCAAACTAGTAAAATGAAGGAGAACCAGTTAACTCAAATAAGAACGGAAAAAATGTGATTCTAATGAAGATTCCAACCATCGAAATAAATCTTTCCTTTCGCGAATCTTTCTTCATTTTATGGTTTTCTAAGGCTATCAAACAAGAATAATGAAGGAGAAATACTTATCTCCATTTGAAACGCAACAATTCGCGATTATTTTGAAGTTTCCAAATTTCAAAAAAAAATTTTTTTCTTTTCGAGATTCTTTCCGCATAATATGCTTTTCTAAGGCTATCAAATAAGTAAAATGAAAGAGAACCAGTTATCTCAAATAAGAACGGAAAAACAGCGATTCTAATGAAGTTTCCAACCATCGAAATAAATTTTTCCTTTCGCGAATCTTTCTTCATTTTATGGTATTCTAAGGCTATCAAACTAGAATAATGAAGGAGAAATAGTTATCTGCATTTGAAACGCAACAAAGCGCGATTCTTTTGAAGTTTCCAAATTTCGAAAACAAATTCTTATCTTTTCGAGATTTTTCCCCCGTAATATGCTTTTCTAAGGCTATCAAACTAGAAAAATGAAAGGGAACCAGTTATCTCAAATAATACCGGAAAAAAAGTAAATCTAATGGTTTCCAATCACCGAAATAAATCTTATCTATTCGCGAATCTTTCTTCATTTTATGGATTTCTAAGGCAATCTAACTAGAAAAATGAAGGAGAAAAATTATCTCCATTTGAAAAGCATAAAAACGCCATTCTTTTGAAGTTACCAACCTTCGAAAATAAATTTTTTCTTGCCAGATTCTTTCCGCATAATATGCTTTTGTAAAGCTATCAAAGTAAAAAAATGGAAGAGAACCAACTATCTCGAATACAAACGGAAAAAATTGATTCTATTGAAGTTTCCAACCATCAAAATAAAAGTTCTCATTTTGCAAATATTTCTTCATTTTATGGATTTCTAAGGCTATGAAACTAGAATAATGAAGGAGAAACAGTTATCTCCATTTGAAACGCAACAAAACGCGATTCTTTTGAAGTTTCCAAACTTCGAAAAAAATTTTTTTTCTTTTCTAGATTCTTTCCTCATAATATGCTTTTCTAAGGCTATCAAAGTGGAAAAATTAAAGAGAAACAGTTATCTGAAATAAGAACGGAAAAAAAAGTGATTCTAATCAATTTTCCAACCATTGAAATAAAGGATTTCATTTCGCGAATATTTCTTCATTTTATGGATTTCTAAGGCTATCAAACTAGTATAATGAAGGGGAAATAGTTATCTCCATTTGAAACGAGACAAACGCGATTCCTTTGAAATTTGCTAACTTCGAAAAAAAAATTTTTTTCTTTTGATATTGCTTCCGCATAATATGCTTTTCTAAGGCTATCAAAGTAGAAAAATGAAAGAGAACCAGTTATCTCAAATAAGAACGGAAAAACAGCGATTCTAATGAAGTTTCCAACCTTCGAAATAAATGTTTTCTGTTCGCGATTCTTTCTTCATTTTATGGATTTCTAAGGCAATCTAACTAGAAAAATGAAGGAGAAATAGTTATCTCCATTTGAAACGCATAAAAACGCAATTCTTTTGAAGTTTCCAACCTTCGAAAATAAATTTTTTCTTGCCAGATTCTTTCCGCATAATATGCTTTTGTAAAGCTATCAAATTAAAAAAATGGAAGAGAACCAACTATCTCGAATAAAAACGGAAAAAATTGATTCTATTGAAGTTTCCAACCATCAAAATATAAGTTCTTTTTTTGCAAATATTTCTTCATTTTATGGATTTCTAAGGTTATGAAACTAGAATAATGAAGGAGAAACAGTTATCTCCATTTGAAACGCAACAAAACGCGATTCTTTTGAAGTTTCCAAACTTCGAAAAAATTTTTTTTTCTTTTCTAGATTCTTTCCTCATAATATGCTTTTCTAAGGCTATCAATGTGGAAAAATTAAAGAGAAACAGTTATCTGAAATAAGAACGGAAAAAAAAGTGATTCTAATCAATTTTCCAACCATTGAAATAAAGGATTTCATTTCGCGAATATTTCTTCATTTTATGGATTTCTAAGGCTATCAAACTAGTATAATGAAGGGGAAATAGTTATCTCCATTTGAAACGAGACAAACGCGATTCCTTTGAAATTTGCTAGCTTCGAAAAAAAAATTTTTTTCTTTTGATATTGCTTCCGCATAATATGCTTTTCTAAGGCTATCAAAGTAGAAAAATGAAAGAGAACCAGTTATCTCAAATAAGAACGGAAAAACAGCGATTCTAATGAAGTTTCCAACCTTCGAAATAAATGTTTTCTGTTCGCGATTCTTTCTTCATTTTATGGTTTTCTAAGGCTATCATACTAGAATAATGAAGGAGAAATAGTTACCTCCATTTGAAACGCAACAAAGCGCGATTCTTTTGAAGTTTCCAGACTTCGAAAATAAATTTTTTTCTTTTCGATATTCTTTGCGCAGAATATGCTTTTCTAAGGCTATCAAAGAAGAAAAATGAAAGAGAACCAGTTATGACAAATAAGAACGGAAAAAAAAGCGATTATAATGAAGTTTCCAACCATCGAAATAAATGTTTTCTTTTCGCGAATCTTTCTTCATTTTATGGTTTTCTAAGGCTATCAAACAAGAATAATGAAGGAGAAATAGTAATCTCCATTTGAAACGCAACAAAACGCGATTCAATTGAAGTTTCTAAACTTCGAAAATTTTTTTATTCTTTTCTTGATTCTTTCCCCATAATATGCTTTTCTAAGGTTATCAAACTAGTAAAATGAAGGAGAACCAGTTATCTCATATACGAATGGAAAAAAAGTGATTCTAATGAAGTTTCCAACTATCGAAATAACTGTTTTCATTTCGAGAATCTTTCTTCATTTATGGTTTTCTAAGGCTATCAAAATAGAATAATGAAGTAGAAATAGTTATCTCCATTTGAAACGCAACAAAACGCTATTCTTTTGAAGTTTCCAAACTTCGAAACAAATTTTTTTTTTCTAGATGCTTTCCTCATAATATGCTTTTTAAGGCTATCAAAGTGAAAAAATGAAAGAGAACCAGTTACTGAAATAAAAACGGAAAAAATAGTGATTCTAATAAAGTTTCCAACCATTGAAATAAAGGTTTTCATTTCGCGAATCTTTCTTCATTTTATGGTTTTCTAAGGCTCTCTAACTAGAATTTTGAAGGAGAAATAGTTATCTCCATTTGAAACGCAAAAAAACGCGATTATTTCGAAGTTTCCAAACTTCGAAAAAATTTTTTTTTCTTTTCTAGATTCTTTCCTAATAATATGCTTTTCTAAGGCTATCAAAGTGGAAAAATGAAAGAGAAACAGTTATCTGAAATAAGAACGGAAAAAAAAGTGATTCTAATGAAGTTTCCAACCATTGAAATAAAGGTTTTCATTTCGCGAATATTTCTTCATTTTATGGTTTTCTAAGGCTATCAAACTAGAATAATGAAGGAGAAATAGTTATCTCCATTTGAAACGCAACAAAACGCGATTCATTTGAAGTTTCCAAACTTCGAAAAATTTTCTTTTCTTTTCTTGATTCTTTCCCCATAATATGCTTTTCTAAGGTTATCAAACTAGTAAAATGAAGGAGAACCAGTTAACTCAAATAAGAACGGAAAAAATGTGATTCTAATGAAGATTCCAACCATCTAAATAAATCTTTTCTATTCGCAAATCTTTCTTCATTTAATGGTTTTCTAAGGCTATCAAACAAGAATAATGAAGGAGAAATACTTATCTCCATTTGAAACGCAACAATTCGCGATTATTTTGAAGTTTCCAAATTTCAAAAAAAAATTTTTTTCTTTTCGAGATTCTTTCCGCATAATATGCTTTTCTAAGGCTATCAAATAAGTAAAATGAAAGAGAACCAGTTATCTCAAATAAGAACGGAAAAACAGCGATTCTAATGAAGTTTCCAACCATCGAAATAAATTTTTCCTTTCGCGAATCTTTCTTCATTTTATGGTATTCTAAGTCTATCAAACTAGAATACTGAAGGAGAAATAGTTATCTGCATTTGAAACGCAACAAAGCGCGATTCTTTTGAAGTTTCCAAATTTCGAAAACAAATTCTTATCTTTTCGAGATTTTTCCCCCATAATATGCTTTTCTAAGGCTATCAAACTAGAAAAATGAAAGGGAACCATTTATCTCAAATAATACCGGAAAAAAAGTAAATCTAATGGTTTCCAATCACCGAAATAAATCTTATCTATTCGCGAATCTTTCTTCATTTTATGGATTTCTAAGGCAATCTAACTAGAAAAATGAAGGAGAAATAGTTATCTCCATTTGAAAAGCATAAAAACGCCATTCTTTTGAAGTTACCAACCTTCGAAAATAAATTTTTTCTTGCCAGATTCTTTCCGCATAATATGCTTTTGTAAAGCTATCAAAGTAAAAAAATGGAAGAGAACCAACTATCTCGAATAAAAACGGAAAAAATTGATTGTATTGAAGTTTCCAACCATCAAAATAAAAGTTCTCATTTTGCAAATATTTCTTCATTTTATGGATTTCTAAGGCTATGAAACTAGAATAATGAAGGAGAAACAGTTATCTCCATTTGAAACGCAACAAAACGCGATTCTTTTGAAGTTTCCAAACTTCGAAAAAAATTTTTTTTCTTTTCTAGATTCTTTCCTCATAATATGCTTTTCTAAGGCTATCAAAGTGGAAAAATTAAAGAGAAACAGTCATCTGAAATAAGAACGGAAAAAAAAGTGATTCTAATCAATTTTCCAACCATTGAAATAAAGGATTTCATTTCGCGAATATTTCTTCATTTTATGGATTTCTAAGGCTATCAAACTAGTATAATGAAGGGGAAATAGTTATCTCCATTTGAAACGAGACAAACGCGATTCCTTTGAAATTTGCTAACTTCGAAAAAAAAATTTTTTTCTTTTGATATTGCTTCCGCATAATATGCTTTTCTAAGGCTATCAAAGTAGAAAAATGAAAGAGAACCAGTTATCTCAAATAAGAACGGAAAAACAGCGATTCTAATGAAGTTTCCAACCTTCGAAATAAATGTTTTCTGTTCGCGATTCTTTCTTCATTTTATGGATTTCTAAGGCAATCTAACTAGAAAAATGAAGTAGAAATAGTAATCTCCATTTGAAACGCATAAAAACGCAATTCTTTTGAAGTTTCCAACCTTCGAAAATAAATTTTTTCTTGCCAGATTCTTTCCGCATAATATGCTTTTGTAAAGCTATCAAAGTAAAAAAATGGAAGAGAACCAAGTATCTCGAATAAAAACGGAAAAAATTGATTCTATTGAAGTTTCCAACCATCAAAATAAAAGTTCTTTTTTTGCAAATATTTCTTCATTTTATGGATTTCTAAGGTTATGAAACTAGAATAATGAAGGAGAAACAGTTATCTCCATTTGAAACGCAACAAAACGCGATTCTTTTGAAGTTTCCAAACTTCGAAAAAATTTTTTTTTCTTTTCTAGATTCTTTCCTCATAATATGCTTTTCTAAGGCTATCAAAGTGGAAAAATTAAAGAGAAACAGTTATCTGAAATAAGAACGGAAAAAAAAGTGATTCTAATCAATTTTCCAACCATTGAAATAAAGGATTTCATTTCGCGAATATTTCTTCATTTTATGGATTTCTAAGGCTATCAAACTAGTATAATGAAGGGGAAATAGTTATCTCCATTTGAAGCGAGACAAACGCGATTCCTTTGAAATTTGCTAGCTTCGAAAAAAAAATTTTTTTCTTTTGATATTGCTTCCGCATAATATGCTTTTCTAAGGCTATCAAAGTAGAAAAATGAAAGAGAACCAGTTATCTCAAATAAGAACGGAAAAACAGCGATTCTAATGAAGTTTCCAACCTTCGAAATAAATGTTTTCTGTTCGCGATTCTTTCTTCATTTTATGGTTTTCTAAGGCTATCATACTAGAATAATGAAGGAGAAATAGTTACCTCCATTTGAAACGCAACAAAGCGCGATTCTTTTGAAGTTTCCAGACTTCGAAAATAAATTTTTTTCTTTTCGATATTCTTTGCGCAGAATATGCTTTTCTAAGGCTATCAAAGAAGAAAAATGAAAGAGAACCAGTTATGACAAATAAGAACGGAAAAAAAAGCGATTATAATGAAGTTTCCAACCATCGAAATAAATGTTTTCATTTCGAGAATCTTTCTTCATTTATGGTTTTCTAAGGCTATCAAACTAGAATAATGAAGTAGAAATAGTTATCTCCATTTGAAACGCAACAAAACGCTATTCTTTTGAAGTTTCCAAACTTCGAAACAAATTTTTTTTTTCTAGATGCTTTCCTCATAATATGCTTTTTAAGGCTATCAAAGTGAAAAAATGAAAGAGAACCAGTTACTGAAATAAAAACGGAAAAAATAGTGATTCTAATAAAGTTTCCAACCATTGAAATAAAGGTTTTCATTTCGCGAATCTTTCTTCATTTTATGGTTTTCTAAGGCTCTCTAACTAGAATTATGAAGGAGAAATAGTTATCTCCATTTGAAACGCAAAAAAACGCGATTATTTCGAAGTTTCCAAACTTCGATAATAAATATTTTCTTGCCAGATTCTTTCTGCATAATATGCTTTTGTAAAGCTTTCAAAGAAGAAAAATGAAAGAGAACCAGTTATTTCAAATAAGAACGGAGAAAAAGCGATTCTAATGAAGTTTCCAACCATCGAAATAAATTTTTCTTTTCGCGAATCTTCCTTCATTTTATGGTATTCTAAGGCTATCAAACAAGAATAATGAAGGAGAAATAGTTATCTCCATTTGAAACTTAACAAAACGCGATCCTTTTGAAGTTTTCAAACTTCGAAAACAAATTCTTATCTTTTCGAGATTTTTTCCCCATAATATGCTTTTCTAAGGCTATCAAACTAGAAAAATGAAAGGGAACCAGTTATCTCAAATAAGACGGGAAAAAAAAGTGATTCTAATGAAGTTTCCAACCACCGAAATAAATTTTTCTTTTCGCGAATCTTTCTAATTTTATGGTATTCTAAGGCTATCAAACAAGAATAATGAAGGAGAAATAGTTATCTCCATTTGAAACTTTACAAAACGCGATTATTTGAAGTTTTCAAACTTCGAAAACAAATTCTTATCTTTTCGAGATTTTTTCCCCATAATATGCTTTTCTAAGGCTATCAAAATAGAAAAATAAAAGGGAACCAGTTATCTCAAATAAGAACGGAAAAAAAGTGATCCTAATGAACTTTCCAACCATCGAAATAAATTTTTCTTTTCGCGAATCTTTCTTCATTTTATGGTATTCTAAGGCTATCAAACAAGAATAATGAAGGAGAAATATTATCTCCATTTGAAACGTAACAAAACGCGATTCTTTTGAAGTTTCCAAACTTCGAAAACATATTTTTATCTTTTGGATATTTTTTCCCCATAATATGCTTTTCTAAGGCTATCAAATTAGAAAAATGAAAGAGAACCAGTTATCTCAAATAAGACCGGAAAAAAAGTGATTCTAATGAAGTTTCCAACCACGGAAATAAATCTTATCTATTCGCGAATCTTTCAACATTTTATTGTTTTCTAAGGCAATCAAACTAGAAAAATGAAAGGGAAATAGTTATCTCCATTTGAAACGCATAAAAACGCCATTCTTTTGAAGTTTCCAACCTTCGAAAATAAATTTTTTCTTTCGAGATTCTTTCCGCATAATATGTTTTTGTAAAGCTATCAATAGTTGAAAAATGGAAGAGAACCAGTTATCTAAAATAAAAACGAAAAAAAAAAATGATTCTAATGAAGTTTCCAACCATCGAAATAAACGTTTTATATTCGCGAATCTTTCTTCATTTTATTGTTTTCTAAGGCTATCAGAATAGAATAATGAAGGAGAAATTGTTATCTCCATTTGAAACGCAACAAAACGCGATTCCCATCAAGTTTCCAAACTTCGAAAAAAAAATTTTTTCTTTTCGAGATTCTTTGAGCAGTATATGCTTTTCTAAGGCCATCAAACTAGAAAAATGAAAGGGAACCAATTATCTCAAATAAGATCGGAAAAAAAGTGATTCTCATGAAGTTTCCAACCATCGAAATAAATGTTTTCATTTTGCGAATCTTTCTTCATTTTATGGTTTTCTAAGGCTATCTAACTAGAATAATGATGGAGAAATAGTTATCTCCATTTGAAACGCAACAAAACGCGATTCTTTTGAAGTTTCCAAACTTCGAAAAATTTTTTTTTTCTTTTCTAGATTCTTTCCGCATAATATGCTTTTCTAAGGCTATCAAAGTGGAAAAATGAAAGAGAAACAGTTATCTGAAATAAGAACGGAAAAAAAGTGATTCTAATGAAGTTTCCAACCATTGAAATAATGGTTTTCATTTCGCGAATATTTCTCCATTTTATGGTTTTCTAAGGCTATCAAATTAGAATAATGAAGGAGGAATAGTTATCTGCATTTGAAACGCAAAAAAACGCGATTCTTTTGAAGTTTCCAAACTTCGAAAATAAATTTTTTTCTTTTCGATATTCTTTGCGCAGAATATGCTTTTCTAAGGCTTTCAAAGAAGAAAAATGAAATAGAACCAGTTATCTCAAATAAGAACGGAAAAACCGCGATTCAAATGAAGTTTCCAACCATCAAAATAAATGTTTTCTTTTCGCGAATCTTTCTTCATTTTATGGTTTTCTAAGGCTATCAAACTAGAATAATGAAGGAGAAATAGTTATCTGCATTTGAAACGCAACAAAACGCGATTCTTTTGAAGTTTCCAAACTTCGAAAATTTTTTTGTTCTTTTCTAGATTCTTTACGCATAATATGCTTTTCTAAGGCTATCAAAGTAGAAAAATGAAAGAGAACCAGTTATTTCAAATAAGAACGCAAAAATGTGATTCTAATGAAGTTTCCTACCATCGAAAAAAATGTTTTCTTTTCGCGAATCTTTCTTCATTTTATGGTTTTTAAGGCTATCAAACTAGAATAATGAAGGAGAAATAGTTATCTCCATTTGAAACGCAACAAAACGCGATTCTTTTGAAGTTTCCAAACTTTGAAAAAAATTTTTTTTCTTTTCTAGATTCTTTCCTCATAATATGCTTTTCTAAGGCTATCAAAGTGGAAAAATGAAAGAGAAACAGTTATCTGAAATAAGAATGGAAAAAAAAAGTGATTCTAATGAAGTTTCCAACCATCGAAATAAATGTTTTCATTTCGAGAATCTTTCTTCATTTTATGGTTTTCTAAGGCTATCAAACTAGAATAATGAAGTAGAAATAGTTATCTCCATTTGAAACGCAACAAAACGCTATTCTTTTGAAGTTTCCAAACTTCGAAACAATTTTTTTTTCTTTTCTAGATGCTTTCCTCATAATATGCTTTTTAAGGCTATCAAAGTGAAAAAATGAAAGAGAACCAATTAACTGAAACAAAAACGGAAAAAATAGTGATTATAATAAAGTTTCCAACCATTGAAATAAAGGTTATCATTTCGCGAATCTTTCTTCATTTTATGGTTTTCTAAGGCTCTCTAACTAGAATAATGAAGGAGAAATAGTTATCTCCATTTGAAACGCAAAAAAACGTGATTCTTTTGAAGTTTCCAAACTTCGAAAATAAATATTTTCTTGCGAGATTCTTTCTGCATAATATGCTTTTGTAAAGCTTTCAAAGAAGAAAAATGAAAGAGAACCAGTTATCTCAAATAAGAACGGAGAAAAAGCGATTCTAATGAAGTTTCCAACCATCGAAATAAATGTTTTCTGTTCGCGATTCTTTCTTCATTTTATGGTTTTATAAGGCTATCAAACTAGAATAATGAAGGAGAAATAGTTATCTCCATTTGAAACGCAACAAAACGCGATTCATTTGAAGTTTCCAAACTTCGAAAAAATTTTTTTTCTTTTCTTGATTCTTTCCCCATAATATGCTTTTTTAAGGTTATCAAACTAGTAAAATGAAGGAGAACCAGTTAACTCAAATAAGAACGGAAAAAAGTAATTCTAATGGTTTCCAACCACCGAAATAAATCTTATCTATTCGCAAATCTTTCTTCATTAAATGGTTTTCTAAGGCTATTAAACAAGAATAATGAAGGAGAAATACTTGTCTCCATTTGAAACGCAACAAAACGCGATTATTTTGAAGTTTCCAAATTTCAAAAAAAAAAATTTTTCATTTCGAGATTCTTTCCGCATAATATGCTTTTTAAGACTATCAAAGAAGTAAAATGAAAGGGAACCAGTTATCTCAAATAAGACCGGAAAAAAAGTGATTCTAATGAAGTTTGCAACCATTGAAATAAAGGATTTCATTTCGCGAATATTTCTTCATTTTATGGATTTCTAAGGCTATCAAACTAGTATAATGAAGGAGAAATAGTTATCTCCATTTGAAACGAGACAAACGCGATTCCTTTGAAGTTTGCTAACTTCGAAAAAAAAATTTTTTTCTATTGATATTCCTTCCGCATAATATGCTTTTCTAAGGCTATCAAAGTAGAAAAATGAAAGAGAACCAGTTATCTCAAATAAGAACGGAAAAACAGCGATTCTAATGAAGTTTCCAACCTTCGAAATAAATGTTTTCTGTTCGCGATTCTTTGTTCACTTTATGGTTTTCTAAGGCTATCATAATAGAATAATGAAGGAGAAATAGTTATCTCCATTTGAAACGGAAAAAGGAGCGATTCTTTTGAAATTTCCAAACTTCGAAAAAAAATTTTTTTCTTTTCCATATTCTTTGCGCAGAATATGCTTTTCTAAGGCTATCAAAGTGATAAAATGAAAGAGAACCAGTTATCGAAATAAGAACGGAAAAAAAGTGACTCTATTGAACTTTCCAACCATCGAAATAAATGTTTTATTTTCGCGAATCTTTCTTCATTTTATGGTTTTCTAAGGCTATCAAACTAGAATAATGAAGGAGAAATATTTATCGCTATTTGAAACGCAAAAAAAAAACGCGATTCTTTTGAAGTTTCGAAACCTGGAAAAAAAATATTATTCCTTTAGAGATTCTTTCCCCATAATATGCTTTTCTAAGGCTATCAAAGAAGAAAAATGAAAGAGAACCAGTTATGACAAATAAGAACGGAAAAACAGCGATTGTAATAAAGTTTCCAACCATCGAAATAAATGTTTTTTTTGGCGAATCTTTCTTCATTTTATGGTTTTCTAAGGCTATCAAACTAGAATAATGAAGGAGAAATAGTTATCTGCATTTGAAACGCAACAAAGCGCGATTCTTTTGAAGTTTTCAAACTTCGAAAAAATTTTTTTTTCTTTTCTAGAATCTTTACGCATAATATGGTTTTCTAAGGCTATCAAAGTGGAAAAATGAAAGAGAACCAGTTATCGAAATAAGAACGGAAAAAAAGTAATTCTAATGAAATTTCCAACCATCGAAATAAATGTTTTCATTTCGCGAGTCTTTCTTTAATTTATGGTTTTCTAAGGCTATCAAACTAGAAAAATGAAGGAGAAATAGTTATCTCCATTTGAAACGCATAAATCGCCATTTTTTGAAGGTTCCAACCTTCGAAAATACATTTTTTCTTGCGAAATTCTTTCCGCATAATATGCTTTTGTAAAGCTATCAATGTAGAAAAATGGAAGAGAACCAGTTATCTCAAATAAAAATGGAAAAAAAGTGATTCTAATGAAGTTTCCAACTATCGAAAAAATGTTTTCATTTTGCGAATCTTTCTTCATTTTATGGTTTTCTAAGACTATCAAACTAGAATAATGAAGGGTAAATAGTTATCTGCATTTGAAATGCAACAAAGCGCAATTCTTTTGAAGTTTCCAAACTTCGAAAAAGTTTTTTTTTCTTTTCTAGATTCTTTACGCATAATATGCTTTTCTAAGGCTATCAAACTGGAAAAATGAAAGAGAACCAGTTATCTTAACTAAGAACGGAAAAAAAGTTATTCTAATAAAATTTGCAACATCGAAATAAATCTTTTCTATTCGCGAATCTTTCTTTAATTTATGCTTTAGAAGGCTATCAAACTAGAAAAATGAAAGAGAAATGGTTATCTCCATTTGAAACACAAGAAAAAACGCGATTCTTTTGAAGTTTCCAAACTTCGAAAATAATTTTTTTTTTCGAGATTCTTTGCGCAGAATATGCTTTTCTAAGGCTATCAAAATAAAAAAATGAAAGAGAACCAGTTATCTCAAATAAGAACGGAAAAAAGTGAATATAATGAACTTTCTAACAATCGAAATAAAAGTTTTATGTTCGCGATTCTTTGTTCATTTTATGGATTTCTAAGGCTATCAAACTAGAATAATGAAGGAGAAATTGTTATTTCCATTTGAAACGCAACAAAACGCGATTCCTTTCAAGTTTCGAAACTTCGAAAAAAATTTTTTTCTTTTCGACATTCTTTCCGCATATTATCCTTTTGTAAAGCTATCAAAGAAGAAAAACGATAGAGAACCGGTTATCTCAAATAAGAACGGAAAAAAAGCGATTCTAATGAAGTTTCCAACCATCGAAATAAATGTTTTCTTTTCGCGAATCTTTCATCATTTTATGGTTTTCAAAGGCTATCAAACAAGAATAATGAAGGAGAAATAGTAATCTCCATTTGAAACGCAACAAAACGCGATTCATTTGAAGTTTCCAAACTTCGAAAAAATTTTTTATTTTTTTCTTGAACCTTTCCCCATAATATGCTTTTCTAAGGTTATCAAACTAGTAAAATGAAGAAAAACCAGTTATCTCAAATAAGAACGGTTAAAAAGTGATTCTAATGAAGATTCCAACCATTGAAATAAATTTTTCTTTTCGCGAATTTTTCTTCATTTTATGGTATTCCAAGGCTATCAAACAAGAAAAATGAAACGGAAATAGTTATCTCCATTTGAATCGCAACAAAACGCGATTCTATTGAAGTTTCCAAACTTCGAAAACAAATTTTTATCTTTTCGAGATTTTTTCCCCATAATATGCTTTTTTAGGCTATCAAACTAGAAAAATGAAAGAGAACCAGTTATCTCAAATAAGACCGGAAAAAAAGTGATTCTAATGAAGTTTCCAACCACGGAAATAAATCTTATCTCTTCGCGAATCTTTCTTCATTTTATTGTTTTCTAAGGCAATCAAACTAGAAAAATGAAGGAGAAATAGTTATCTGCATTTGAAACGCATAAAAACGCCATTCTTTTGAAATTTCCGACCATCGAATATAAATTTTTTCTTGCCAGATTCTTTCCGCATAATATGCTTTTGTAATGCTATCAAAGTACAAAAATGGAAGAGAACCAGTTATCTAAAATAAAAACGGAAAAAAATGTGATTCTAATGAAGTTTCCAACCATCGAAATAAATGTTTTCATTTCGAGAATCTTTCTTCATTTTATGGTTTTCTAAGGCTATCAAACTAGAATAATGAAGTAGAAATAGTTATCTCCATTTGAAACGCAACAAAACGCTATTCTTTTGAAGTTTCCAAACTTCGAAACAATTTTTTTTTCTTTTCTAGATGCTTTCCTCATAATGTGCTTTTTAAGGCTATCAAAGTGAAAAAATGAAAGAGAACCAGTTAACTGAAACAAAAACGGAAATAATAGTGATTCTAATAAAGTTTCCAACCATTAAAATAAAGGTTTTCATTTCGCGAATCTTTCTTCATTTTATGGTTTTCTAAGGCTCTCTAACTAGAATAATGAAGGAGAAATAGTTATCTCCATTTGAAACGGAAAAAAACGCGATTCTTTTGAAGTTTCCAAACTTCGAAAATAAATATTTTCTTGCGAGATTCTTTCTGCATAATATGCTTTTGTAAAGCTTTCAAAGAAGAAAAATGAACGACAACCAGTTATCTCAAAAAAGAACGGAGAAAAAGCGATTCTAATGAAGTTTCCAACCATCGAAATAAATTTTTCTTTTCGCGAATCTTTCTTCATTTTATGGTATTCTAAGGCTATCAAACAAGAATAATGAAGGAGAAATAGTTATCTCCATTTGAAACTTAACAAAACGCGATTCTTTTGAAGTTTTCAAACTTCGAAAACTAATTCTTATCTTTTCGAGATTTTTTCCCCATAATATGCTTTTCTAAGGCTATCAAACTAGAAAAATGAAAGGGAACCAGTTATCTCAAATAAGACCGGAAAAAAAGTGATTCTAATGAAGTTTCCAACCACCGAAATAAATATTTTCTTTTCGCGAATCTTTCTTCATTTTATGGTTTTCTAAGGCTCTCTAACTAGAATAATGAAGGAGAAATAGTTATCTCCATTTGAAACGCAAAAAAACGCGATTCTTTTGAGGTTTCCAAACTTCGAAAATAAATATTTTCTTGCGAGATTCTTTCTGCATAATATGCTTTTGTAAAGCTTATAAAGAAGAAAAATGAAAGAGAACCAGGTATCTCAAATAAGAACGGAAAAAAGCGATTCTAATGAAGTTTCCAACCATCGTAATAAATGTTTTGTTTCCGCGAATCTTTCTTCATTTTATGGTATTCTAAGGCTAACAATCAAGAATAATGAAGGAGAAATAGTTATCTCCATTTGAAATGGAAGAAAAAATGCGATTCTTTTGATGTTTCCAAACTTCGAAAATAGTTTTCTTTTTTCGACATTCTTTGCGCAGAATATGCTTTTCTAAGGCTATCAAAGTAAAAAAATGAAAGAGAACCAGTTATCTCAAATAAGAACGGAAAAAAAAATGATTCTAATGAACTTTCCAACCATTGAAATAAATTTTTCTTTTCGCGAATCTTTCTTCATTTTATGGTATTCTAAGGCTATCAAACAAGAATAATGAAGGAGAAATAGTTATCTCCATTTGAAACGTAACAAAACGCGATTCTTTTGAAGTTTCCAAACTTCGAAAACAAATTTTTATCTTTTCGATATTTTTTCCCCATAATATGCTTTTCTAAGGCTATCAAACTAGAAAATTGAAAGAGAACCAGTTATCTCAAATAAGACCGGAAAAAAAGTGATTCTAATGAAGTTTCCAACCACGGAAATAAATCTTATCTATTCGCGAATCTTTCTTCATTTTATTGTTTTCTAAGGCAATCAAACTAGAAAAATGAAGGAGAAATAGTTATCTCCATTTGAAACGCATAAAAACGCCATTTTTTTGAAGTTTCCAACCTTCGAAAATACATTTTTTCTTTCGAGATTCTTTCCGCATAATATGTTTTTGTAAAGCTATCAATAGTAGAAAATTGGAAGAGAACCAGTTATCTAAAATAAAAACGGAAAAAAAAGTGATTCTAATGAAGTTTCCAACCATCGAAATAAACGTTTTATGTTCGCGAATCTTTCTTCATTTTATGGTTTTCTAAGGCTATCAAACTAGAATAATGAAGGAGAAATTGTTATCTCCATTTGAAACGCAACAAAACGCGATTCCCATCAAGTTTTCAAACTTCGAAAAAAAATTTTTTCTTTTCGAGATTCTTTGAGCAGTATATGCTTTTCTAAGGCCATCAAAGTAGAAAAATGAAAGAGAACCAGTTATGTCAAATAAGAACGCAAAAAAGTGATCCTATGAAATTTCCTACCATCGAAATAAATGTTTTCTTTTCGCGAATCTTTCTTCATTTTATGGTTTTTAAGGCTATCAAACTAGAATAATGAAGGAGAAATAGTTATCTCCATTTGAAACGCAACAAAACGCGATTCTTTTGAAGTTTCCAAACTTCGAAAACTTTTTTTTTTCTTTTCTAGATTCTTTCCTCATAATATGCTTTTCTACGGCTATCAAAGTGGAAAAATGAAAGAGAAACAGTTATCTGAAATAAGAACGGAAAAAAAGTGATTCTAATGAAGTTTCAAACCATTGATATAAAGGTTTTCATTTCGCGAATATTTCTTCATTTTATGGTTTTCTAAGGCTATCAAACTATAATAATGAAGGAGAAATAGTTATCTCCATTTGAAACGCAACAAAACGCGATTCATTTGAAGTTTCCAAACTTCGAAAAATTTTTTTTTCTTTTCTTGATTCTTTCCCCATAATATGCTTTTCTAAGGTTATCAAACTAGTAAAATGAAGGAAAACCAGTTAACTCAAATAAGAACGGAAAAAATGTGATTCTAATGAAGATTCCAACCATCGAAATAAATTTTTCCTTATGCGAATCTTTCTTCATTTTATGGTTTTCTAAGGCTATCAAACAAGAATAATGAAGGAGAAATAGTTATCTCCACTTTAAACTTAACAAAACGCGATTCTTTTGAGGTTTCCAAATTTCGAAAAATAATTCTTATCTTTTCGAGATTTTTTCCCCATAATATGCTTTTCTAAGGCTATCAAACTAGAAAAATGAAAGGGAACCAGTTAGCTCAAATAAGACCGGAAAAAAAGTGATTCTAATGGTTTCCAACCACCGAAATAAATCTTATCTATTCGCGAATCTTTCTTCATTTTATGGATTTCTACGGCAAAATAACTAGAAAAATGAAGGAGAAATAGTTATCTCCATTAGAAACGCATAAAAACGCCATTCTTTTGAAGTTTCCAACCTTCGAAAATAAATTTTTTCTTTCGAGATTCTTTCCGCATAATATGCTTTCGTAAGGCTATCAAAGTAGAAAAATGAAAGAGAACCAGTTATCTCAAATAAGAACGGAAAAAAAAGTGATTCTAATGAAGTTTCCAACCTTCGAAATAAATGTCTTCTGTTCGCGATTCTTTCTTCATTTTATGGTTTTCTAAGGCTAGAATAATGAAGGAGAAATAGTTATCTCCATTTGAAACGCAAAAAAACGCGATTCTTTTGAAGTTTCGAAACCTGGAAAAAAAATATTTTTCTTTTAGAGATTCTTTCCCCATAATATGCTTTTCTAAGGCTCTCAAAGAAGAAAAATGAAAGAGAACCAGTTATGACAAATAAGAACGGAAAAACAGCGATTCTAATAAAGTTTCCAACCATCGAAATAAATGTTTTCTTTTGGCGAATCTTTCTTCATTTTATGGATTTCTAACGCTATCAAACTAGAATAATGAAGGAGAAATAGTTATCTGCATTTGAAACGCAACAAAGCGCGATTCTTTTGAAGTTTTCAAACTTCGAAAAATTTTTTTTTTCTTTTCTAGATTCTTTACGCATAATATGGTTTTCTAAGGCTATCAAAGTGGAAAAATGAAAGAGAACCAGTTATCGAAATAAGAACGGAAAAAAGTAATTCTAATGAAGTTTCCAATTATCGAAATAAATGTTTTCATTTCGCGAGTCTTTCTTTATTTTATGGTTTTCTAAGGCTATCAAAGTAGAATAATGAAGGAGAAATGGTTATCTCCATTTGAAACGCAAAAAAACGCAATTCTTTTGAAGTTTCCAAACTTCGAAAATAAATTTTTTCTTGCGAGATTCTTTCCGCATAATATGCTTTTGTAAAGCTATCAAAGAAGAAAAATGAAAGAGAACCATTTATCTCAAATAAGAACGGAAAAAAGCGATTCTAAAAAGTTTCCAACCATCGTAATAAATGTTTTGTTTCCGCGAATCTTTCTTCATTTTATGGTATTCTAAGGCTATCAATCAAGAATAATGAAGGAGAAATAGTTATCTCCATTTGAAATGGAAGAAAAAATGCGATTCTTTTGATGTTTCCAAACTTCGAAAATAATTTATTGTTTCGACATTCTTTGCGCAGAATATGCTTTTCTAAGGCTATCAAAGTGTAAAAATGAAAGAGAACCAGTTATCTCAAATAAGACCGGAAAAAAAGTGATTTTAATGAAGTTTCCAACCACGGAAATAAATCTTATCTATTCGCGAATATTTCTTCATTTTATTGTTTTCTAAGGCAATCAAACTAGAAAAATGAAAGAGAAATAGTTATCTCCATTTGAAACGCATAAAAACGCCATTCTTTTGAAGTTTCCAACCTTCGAAAATAAATTTTTTCTTTCGAGATTCTTTCCGCATAATATGTTTTTGTAAAGCTATCAATAGTAGAAAAATGGAAGAGAACCAGTTATCTAAAATAAAAACGGAAAAAAAAAAGTGATTCTAATGAAGTTTCCAACCATCGAAATAAACGTTTTATGTTCGCGAATCTTTCTTCATTTTAGGGTTTTCTAAGGCTATCGGACTAGAATAATGAAGGAGAAATTGTTATCTCCATTTGAAACGCAACAAAACGCGATTCTCATCAAGTTTCCAAACTTCGAAAAAAAAATTTTTTCTTTTCGAGATTCTTTGAGCAGTATATGCTTTTCTAAGGCCATCAAACTAGAAAAATGAAAGGGAACCAGTTATCTCAAATAAGACCGGAAAAAAGTGATTCTAATGAAGTTTCCAACCACCGAAATAAATCTTATCTATTCGAGAATCTTTCTTCATTTTATGGATTTCTAAGGCAATCAAACTAGAAAAAAGACGGAGAAATAGTTATCTCCATTTGAAACGCATAAAAACGCCATTCTTTTGAAGTTTCCAACCTTCGAAAATAAATTTTTTCTTGCCAGATTCTTTCCGCATAATATGCTTTTGTAAAGCTATTAAAGTAGAAAATTGGAAGAGAACCAGTTATCTGAAATAAAAACGGAAAAAAAAGTGATTCTCATGAAGTTTCCAACCATCGAAATAAATGTTTTCATTTTGCGAATCTTTCTTCATTTTATGGTATTCTAAGGCTATCTAACTGGAATAATGATGGCGAAATAGTTATCTCCATTTGAAACGCAACATAACGCGATTCTTTTGAAGTTTCCAAACTTCGAAAAAATTTTTTTTTCTTTTCTAGATTCCTTCCTCATAATATGCTTTTCTAAGGCTATCAAAGTGGAAAAATGAAAGAGAAACAGTTATCTGAAATAAGAACGGAAAAAAAAGTGATTCTAATGAAGTTTCCAACCATTGAAATAAAGGTTTTCATTTCGCGAATATTTCTCCATTTTATGGTTTTCTAAGGCTATCAAACTAGAATAATGAAGGAGGAATAGTTATCTCCATTTGAAACGCAAAAAAACGCGATTCTTTTGAAGTTTCCAATCTTCGAAAATAAATTTTTTTCTTTTCGATATTCTTTGCGCAGAATATGCTTTTCTAAGGCTTTCAAAGAGGAAAAATGAAAGAGAACCAGTTATCTGAAATAAGAACGGAAAAAAAGCAATTCTAATGAAGTTTCCAACCATCGAAATAAATGTTTTCATTTCGCGAATCTTTCTTCATTTTATGGTTTTCTAAGGCTATCAACCTAGAATAATGAAGGAGAAATAGTTATCTCCATTTGAAACGCAACAAAACGCGATTCTTTTGAAGTTTCCAAAGTTTGAAAAAAAATTTTTTTCTTTTCGAGATTCTTTCCGCATAATATGCTTTTCTAAGGCTGTAAAAGAAGAAAAATGAAAGAGAACCAGTTATGACAAATAAGAACGGAAAAACAGCGATTCTAATAAAATTTCCAAGCATCGAAATAAAAGTTTTCTTTTGGCGAATCTTTCTCCATTTTATGTTTTTCTAAGGCTATCAAAGTAGAATAATGAAGGAGAAATAGTTATCTCCATTTGAAACGCAACAAAACGCGATTCTTTTGAAGTTTCCAAACTTCGAAAAAAATTTTTTTTCTTTTCTAGATTCTTTCTGCTTAATATGCTTTTCTAAGGCTATCAAACTGGAAAAATGAAAGAGAACCAGTTATCTCAACTAAGAACGGAAAAAAAGTGATTCTAATGAAATTTGCAACATCGAAATAAACCTTTTCTCTTCGCGAATCTTTCTTTAATTTATGCTTTAGAAGGCTATCAAACTAGAAAAATGAAGGAGAAATAGTTATCTAAAATTGAAATGCAAGAAAAAATGCGATTCTTTTGAAGTTTCCAAACGTCGAAAGTAATTTTTTTTCTTTTCGAGATTGTTTGCGCAGAATATGCTTTTCTAAGGCTATCAAAGTGGAAAAATGAAAGAGAACCAGGTATCTCAAATAAGAACGGAAAAAAAGTGATTCTAATGAGCTTTCTAACCATCGAAATAAACGTTTTATGTTCGCGAATCTTTCTTCATTTTATGGTTTTCTAAGGCTATCAAACTAGAATAATGAAGGAGAAATTGTAATCTCCATTTGAAACGATACCAAACGCGATTCCTTTCAAGTTTCCAAACTTCGAAAAAAAATGTTTTTCATTTCGAGATTCTTTGCGCAGTATATGCTTTTCTAAGGCCATCAAAGTAGATAAATGAAAGAGAACCAGTTATGTCAAATAAGAAAGCAAAAAAGCGATTCTAATGAAGTTTCCTACCATCGAAATAAATGTTTTCTTTTGGCGTATCATTCTTCGTTTTATGGTGTTTTAAGGCTATCAAACTAGAATAATGAAGGAGAAATAATTATCTCCATTTGAAACGCAACAAAACGCGATTCTTTTGAAGTTTCCAAACTTTGAAAAAAAATTTTTTTCTTTTCGATATTCTTTCCGCATAATATCCTTTTGTAAAGCTATAAAAGAAGAAAAACGAAAGAGAACCAGTTATCTCAAGTAAGAACGGAAAAAAAGCGATTCTAATGGAGTTTCCAACCTTCGAAATAAATGTTTTCTTTTCGCGAATCTTTCTTCATTTTATGGTATTCTAAGGCTATCAAACAAGAATAATGAAGGAGAAATAGTAATCTCCATTTGAAACGCAACAAAACGCGATTCATTTGAAGTATCCAAACTTCGAGAAATTTTTTTTTCTTTTTTGATTCTTTCCCCATAATATGGTTTTCTAACGTTATCAAACTAGTAAATTGAAGGAGAACCCGTTATCTCAAATAGGAACGGAAAAAAAGTGATTCTAATGAAGATTCCAACCATCGAAATAAATTTTTCTTTTCGCGATTCTTTCTTCATTTTATGGCATTCTAAGGCTATCAAACAAGAATAATGAAGGAGAAATAGTTATCCCCATTTGAAACGTAACAAAACGCGATTCTTTTGAAGTTTCCAAACTTCGAAAACAAATTTTAATCTTTTCGAGATTTTTGCCCCATAAAATGCTTTTCTATGGCTATCAAACTAGAAAAATGAAAGAGAACCAGTTATCTCAAATAAGACCGGAAAAAAAAGTGATTCTAATGAAGTTTTCAACCACGGAAATAAATCTTATCTATTCGCGAATCTTTCTCCATTTTATTGTTTTCTAAGGCTATCTAACTAGAATAATGAAGGAGAAATAGTTATCTCCATTTGAAACGCAAAAAAACGCGATTCTTTTGAATTTTCCAAACTTCGAAAATAAATTTTTTCTTGCGAGATTCTTTCCGCATAATATGCTTTTGTAAAGCTTTCAAAGAAGAAAAATGAAAGAGAACCAGTTATCTCAAATAAGCACGTAAAAAAGCGATTCAAATGAAGTTTGCAACCATCGTAATGAATGTTTTGTTTCCGCGAATCTTTCTTCATTTTATGGTATTCTAAGGCTATCAATCAAGAATAATGAAGGAGAAATAGTTATCTCCATTTGAAACGCAACAAAACGCGATTCATTTGAAGTTTCCAAACTTCGAAAATTTTTTTTTCTTTTCTTGATTCTTTCCATATAATATGCTTTTCTAAGGTTATCAAACTAGTGAAATGAAGGAGAACCAGTTATCTCAAATAAGAACGGAAAAAAAGTGATTCTAATGAGGATTCCAACCATCGAAATAAATCTCTTCTATTCGCAAATCTTCCTTAATTTAATGGTTTTCTAAGGCTATCAAACAAGAATAATGAAGGAGAAATAGTTATCTCCATTTCAAACGCAACAAAACGCGATTCTTTTGAAGTTTCCAAATGACAAAAAAAAAAATTTATTTTCTTTTCGAGATTCTTCCGCATAATATGCTTTTCTAAGGCTATCAAAGAAGTAAAATGAAAGAGAACCAGTTATCTCAAATAAGAACGGAAAAAAGTGATTCTAATGAAGATTCCAACCATCGAAATAAATTTTTCTTTTCGCGAATCTTTCTTCATTTTATGGTATTCTAAGGCTATCAAACTAGAATAATTAGGGAGAAATTGTTATCTCCATTTGAAACGCAACAAAACGCGATTCCTTTCAAGTTTCCAAACTTCGAAAAAAAATTTTATTCTTTTCGAGATTCTTTGCGCAGTATATGCTTTTCTAAGGCCATCAAAGTAGAAAAATGAAAGAGACCCAGTTATTTCAAATAAGAACGCAAAAAAGTGATTCTAATGAAGTTTCCTACCATCGAAATAAATGTTTTCTTTTGGCGAATCTTTCTTCATTTTATGGTATTCTAAGGCTATCAAACCAGAATAATGAAGGAAAAACAGTAATCTCCATTTGAAACGCAACAAAACTCGATTCATTTGAAGTTTCAGAACTTCGAAAAATTTTTTTTTCTTTTCTTGATTCTCTCCCCTTAATATGCTTTTCTAAGGTTATCAAACTAGTAAAATGAAGGAGAACCAGTTATCTCAAATAAGAACGGAAAAAAGTGATTCTAATGAAGATTCCAACCATCGAAATAAATTTTTCTTTTCGCGAATCTTTCTTCATTTTATGGTATTCTAAGGCTATCAAACTAGAATAATGAAGGAGAAATAGTTATCTCCATTTGAAACGCAACAAAACGCGATTCTTTTGAAGTTTCCAAACTTCGAAAAAAATTTTTTTCTTTTCTAGATTCTTTCCTCATATTATGCTTTTCTAAGGCTATCAAAGTGGAAAAATGAAAGAGAAGCAGTTATCTGAATTAAGAACGGAAAAAAGTGATTCTAATGAAGTTTTCAACCATTGAAATAAAGGTTTTCATTTCGCGAATATTTCTTCATTTTATGGTTTTCTAAGGCTATCAAACTAGAATAATGAAGGAGGAATACTTATCTCCATTTGAAACGCAAAAAAACGCGATTCTTTTGAAGTTTCCAAACTTCGAAAATAAATTTTTTCTTGCGAGATTCTTTCCGCATAATATGCTTTTGTAAAGCTATCAAAGAAGAAAAATGAAAGAGAACCATTTATCTCAAATAAGAACGGAAAAAAGCGATTCTAAAAAGTTTCCAACCATCGTAATAAATGTTTTGTTTCCGCGAATCTTTCTTCATTTTATGGTATTCTAAGGCTATCAATCAAGAATAATGAAGGAGAAATAGTTATCTCCATTTGAAATGGAAGAAAAAATGCGATTCTTTTGATGTTTCCAAACTTCGAAAATAATTTTTTTTTCGACATTCTTTGCGCAGAATATGCTTTTCTAAGGCTATCAAAGTGTAAAAATGAAAGAGAACCAGTTATCTCAAATAAGACCGGAAAAAAAGTGATTCTAATGAAGTTTCCAACCACGGAAATAAATCTTATCTATTCGCGAATATTTCTTCATTTTATTGTTTTCTAAGGCAATCAAACTAGAAAAATGAAAGAGAAATAGTTATCTCCATTTGAAACGCATAAAAACGCCATTCTTTTGAAGTTTCCAACCTTCGAAAATAAATTTTTTCTTTCGAGATTCTTTCCGCATAATATGTTTTTGTAAAGCTATCAATAGTAGAAAAATGGAAGAGAACCAGTTATCTAAAATAAAAACGGAAAAAAAAAGTGATTCTAATGAAGTTTCCAACCATCGAAATAAACGTTTTATGTTCGCGAATCTTTCTTCATTTTAGGGTTTTCTAAGGCTATCAGACTAGAATAATGAAGGAGAAATTGTTATCTCCATTTGAAACGCAACAAAACGCGATTCTTTTGAAGATTGCCAACTTCGAAAAAAAAATTTTTTCTTTTCGAGATTCTTTGAGCAGTATATGCTTTTCTAAGGCCATCAAACTAGAAAAATGAAAGGGAACCAGTTATCTCAAATAAGACCGGAAAAAAAGTGATTCTAATGAAGTTTCCAACCACCGAAATAAATCTTATCTATTCGCGAATCTTTCTTCATTTTATTGTTTTCTAAGGCAATCAAACTAGAAAAATGAAGGAGAAATAGTTATCTCCATTTGAAACGCATAAAAACGCCATTCTTTTGAAGTTTCCAACCTTCGAAAATAAATATTTTCTTTCGAGATTCTTTCCGCATAATATGTTTTTGTAAAGCTATCAATAGTAGAAAAATGGAAGAGAACCAGTTATCTAAAATAAAAACGGTAAAAAAAGTGATTCTAATGAAGTTTCCAACCATCGATATAAATGTTTTCATTTCGCGAATCTTTCTCCATTTTATGGTTTTCTAAGGCTATGAAACTAGAATAATGAAGGAGAAATAGTTATCTCCATTTGAAACGGAACAAAACGCTATTTCTTTGAAGTTTCAAACTTCGAAAAAATTTTTTTTCTCTTTTCTAGATGCTTTCCTCATAATATGCTTTTAAAGGCTATCAAAGTGGAAAAATGAAACAGAACCAGTTAACTGAAAAAAAAACGGGAAAAAAAGTGATTCTAATGAAGTTTCCAACCATTGAAATAAAGGTTTTCATTTCGCGAATCTTTCTCCATTTTATGGTTTTCTAAGGCTATGAAACTAGAATAATGAAAAAGAAATAGTTATTAACATTTGAAACGCAAAAAAACGCGATTCTTTTGAAGTTTCCAAACTTCAAAAATAAATTTTTTCTTGCGAGATTCTTTCCGCATAATATGCATTTGTAAAGCTTTCAAAGAAGAAAAATGAAAGAGAACCAGGTATCTCAAATAAGAACGGAAAAAAGCGATTCTAATGAAGTTTCCAACCATCGTAATAAATGTTTTGTTTCCGCGAATCTTTCTTCATTTTATGGTATTCTAAGGCTATCAATCAAGAATAATGAAGGAGAAATAGTTATCTCCATTTGAAATGGAAGAAAAAATCGATTCATTTGATGTTTCCAAAATTCGAAAATAATTTTTTTTTCGACATTCTTTGCGCAGAATATGCTTTTCTAAGGCTATCAAAGTAAAAAAATGAAAGAGAACCAGTTATCTCAAATAAGAACGGAAAAAAAATGATTCTAATGAACTTTCCAACCATCGAAATAAACCTTTTCTCTTCGCGAATCTTTCTTTAATTTATGCTTTAGAAGGCTATCAAACTAGAAAAATGAAGGAGAAATAGTTATCTCCATTTGAAAAGTAACAAAACGCGATTCTTTTGAAGTTTCCAAACTTCGAAAACAAATTTTTATCTTTTCAATATTTTTTCCCCATAATATGCATTTCTAAGGTTATCAATTTAGAAAAATGAAAGAGAACCAGTTATCTCAAATAAGACCGGAAAAAAAGTGATTCTAATGAAGTTTCCAACCACGGAAATAAATCATTATCTATTCGCGAATCTTTCTTCATTTTATTGTTTTCTAAGGCAATCAAACTAGAAAAATGAAGGAGAAATAGTTATCTCCATTTGAAACGCATAAAAACGCCATTCTTTTGAAGTTTCCAACCTTCGAAAATAAATTTTTTCTTTCGACATTCTTTCCGCATAATATGTTTTTGTAAAGCTATCAATAGTAGAAAATTGGAAGAGAACCAGTTATCTAAAATAAAAACGGAAAAAAAAGTGATTCTAATGAAGTTTCCAACCATCGAAATAAACGTTTTATGTTCGCGAATCTTTCTTCATTTTATGGTTTTCTAAGATTATCAAACTAGAATAATGAAGGAGAAATTGTTATCTCCATTTGAAAAGCAACAAAACGCGATTCCCATCAAGTTTCCAAACTTCGAGAAAAAATTTTTTTCTTTTCGAGATTCTTTGAGCAGTATATGCTTTTCTAAGGCCATCAAAGTAGAAAAAAAAAGGGAACCAGTTATCTCAAATAAGACCGGAGAAAAAGTAATTCTAATGGTTTCCAACCACCGAAATAAATCTTATCTATTCGCGAATCTTTCTCCATTTTATGGATTTTCAAGGCAATCTAACTAGAAAAATGAAGGAGAAATAGTTATCTCCATTTGAAACGCAAAAAACGCCATTCTTTTGAAGTTTCCAACCTTCGAAAATAAATTTTTTCTTCCAATTTCTTTCCGCATAATATGCTTTTGTAAAGCTATCAAAGTAAAAAAATGGAAGAGAACCAGCTATCTAAAATAAAAACGGAAAAAAATTGATTCTATTGAAGTTTCCAACCATCAAAATAAATGTTTTCATTTTGCAAATATTTCTTCATTTTATGGTTTTCTAAGGCTATGAAACTAGAATAATGAAGGAGAAACAGTTATCTCCATTTGAAACGCAACAAAACGCGATTCTTTTGAAGTTTGCTAACTTCGAAAAAAAAATTTTTTTCTTTTGATATTCCTTCCCCATAATATGCTTTTCTAAGGCTATCAAAGTAGAAAAATGAAAGAGAACCAGTTATCTAAAATAAGAACGGAAAAACAGCGATTCTAATAAAGTTTCCAACCATCAAAATTTCTTTCTTTTGGCGAATCTTTCTTCATTTTATGGTTTTCTACGGCTATCAAACTAGAATAATGAAGGAGAAATAGTTATCTGCATTTGAAACGCAACAAAGCGCGATTCTTTTGAAGTTTTCAAACTTCGAAAAATTTTTTTTTTCTTTTCTAGAATCTTTACGCATAATATGGTTTTCTAAGGCTATCAATGTGGAAAAATGAAAGAGAACCAGTTATCGAAATAAGAACGGAAAAAAAGTAATTCTAATGAAGTTTCCAACCATCGAAATAAATGTTTTCATTTCGCGAGTCTTTCTTTATTTTATGGTTTTCTAAGGCTATCAAACTAGAATAATGAAAGAGAAATATTTATCTCCATTTGAAACGCAATAAAACGTGATTCTTTTGAAGTTTCCAAACTTCGAAAAAAAATTTTTTTCTTTTCTAGATTCTTTCCGCTTAATATGCTTTTCTAAGGCTATCATACTGGAAAAATGAAAGAGAACCAGTTATCTCAAATAAGAACGGAAAAAAGCGATTGTAATGAAGTTTCCAACCATCGTAATAAATGTTTTGTTTCGCGAATCTTTCTTCATTTTATGGTATTCTAAGGCTATCAAACAAGAATAATGAAGGAGGAATAGTTATCGCCATTTGAAACTTAACAAAAGGTGATTCTTTTGAAGTTTCCAAACTTCGAAAACAAATTCTTATCTTTTCGAGATTTTTTCCCCATAATATGCTTTACTAAGGCTATAAACTAGAAAAATGAAAGGGAACCAGTTATCTCAAATAAGACCGGAAAAAAAGTGATTCTAATGAACTTTCTAACCATCGAAATAAAAGTTTTCATTTCGCGAGTCTTTCTTTATTTTATGGTTTTCTAAGGCTATCAAACTAGAATAATGAAGGAGAAATTGTTATCTCCATTTGAAACGCAACAAAACGCGATTCCTTTCAAGTTTCCAAACTTCGAAAAAAATTTTTTTCTTTTCGAGATTCTTTCCGCATATTATACTTTTGTAAAGCTATCAAAGAAGAAAAACGAAAGAGAACCGGTTATCTCAAATAAGAACGGAAAAAAAGCGATTCTAATGAAGTTTCCAACCATCGAAATAAATGTTTTCTTTTCGCGAATCTTTCTTCATTTTATGGTTTTCTAAGGCTATCAAACAAGAATAATGAAGGAGAAATAGTAATCTCCATTTGAAACGCAACAAAACGCGATTCATTTCAAGTTTCCAAACTTCGAAAAGTTTTTTATTCTTTTCTTGATTCTTTCCCCATAATATGCTTTTATAAGGTTATCAAACTAGTAAAATGAAGGAGAACCAGTTATCTCAAATAAGAACGGAAAAAAAGTGATTCTAATGAAGATTCCAACCATCGAAATAAATTTTTCTTCTCGCGAATTTTTCTTCATTTTATGGTATTCTAAGGCTATCAAACAAGAATAATGAAGGAGAAATACTTATCTCCATTTGAAACGCAACAAAAAGCGGTTCTTTTGAAGTTTCCAAACTTCGAAAACAAATTTTTATCTTTTCGAGATTTTTTCCCCATAATATGCTTTCCTAAGGCTATCAAACTAGAAAAATGAAAGGGAACCAGTTATCTCAAATAAGACCGGAAAAAAAGTGATTCTAATGAAGTTTCCAACCACCGAAATAAATTTTTCTTTTCGCGAATCTTTCTTCATTTTATGGTTTTCTAAGGCTATCTAACTAGAATAATGAAGGAGAAATAGTTATCTCCATTTGAAACGCAAAGAAACGCGATTCTTTTGAAGTTTCCAAACTTCGAAAATAAATTTTTTCTTGCGAGATTCTTTCCGCATAATATGCTTTTGTAAAGCTTTCAAAGAAGAAAAATGCAAGAGAACCAGGTATCTCAAATAAGAACGGAAAAAAGCGATTCTAATGAAGTTTCCAACCATCGTAATAAATGTTTTGTTTCCGCGATCTTTCTTCATTTTATGGTTTTCTAAGACTATCAAACTACAATAAATAGGGGTAAATAGTTATCTGCATTTGAAACGCAACAAAGCGCGATTCTTTTGAAGTTTCCTAACTTCGAAAAAAAATTTTTTTTCTTTTCTAGATTCTTTACGCATAATATGCTTTTATAAGGCTATCAAACTGAAAAAATGAAAGAGAACCAGTTATCTCAACTAAGAACGGAAAAAAAGTGATTCTAATGAAATTTGCAACATCGAAATAAATCTTTTCTATTCGCCAATCTTTCTTTAATTTATGCTTTAGAAGGCTATCAAACTAGAAAAATGAAGGAGAAATAGTATCTCCATTTGAAACACAAGAAAAAACGCGATTCTTTTGAAGTTTCCAAACTTCGAAAATATTTTTTTTCTTGCGAGATTCTTTCCGCATAATATGCTTTTGTAAAGCTTTCAAAGAAGAAAAATGAAAGAGAACCAGGTATCTCAAATAAGAACGGAAAAAAGCGATTCTAATGAAGTTTCCAACCATCGTAATAAATGTTTTGTTTCCGCGAATCTTTCTTCATTTTATGGTATCCTAAGGCTATCAATCAAGAATAATGAAGGAGAAATAGTTATCTCCATTTGAAATGGAAGAAAAAATGCGATTCTTTTGATGTATCCAAACTTCGAAAATATTTTTTTTTTCGACATTCTTTGCGCAGAATATGCTTTTCTAAAGCTATCAAAGTAAAAAAATGAAAGAGAACCAGTTATCTCAAATAAGAACGGAAAAAAAATGATTCTAATGAACTTTCCAACCATCGAAATAAATTTTTCTTTTAGCGAATCTTTCTTCATTTTATGGTATTCTAAGGCTATCAAACAAGAATAATGAAGGAGAAATAGTTATCTCCATTTGAAACGTAACAAAACGCGATTCTTTTGAAGTTTCCAAACTTCGAAAACAAATTTTTATCTTTTCGATATTTTTTCCCCATAATATGTTTTTGTAAAGCTATCAATAGTAGAAAATTGGAAGAGAACCAGTTATCTAAAATAAAAACGGAAAAAATAGTGATTCTAATGAAGTTTCCAACCATGGAAATAAACGTTTTATGTTCGCGAATCTTTCTTCATTTTATGGTTTTCTAAGGCTATCAAACTAGAATAATGAAGGAGAAATTGTTATCTCCATTTGAAACGCAACAAAACGCGATTCCCATCAAGTTTACAAACTTCGAAAAAAATTTTTTTTCTTTTCGAGATTCTTTGAGCAGTATATGCTTTTCTAAGGCCATCAAAGTAGAAAAATGAAAGAGAACCAGTTATCTCAAATAAGAACGGAAAAACAGCGATTCTAATGAAGTTTCCAACCATGGAAATTAATTTTTCCTTTCGCGAATCTTTCTTCATTTTATGGTATTCTAAGGCTATCAAACAAGAATAATGAAGGAGAAATAGTTATCTCCATTTGAAACTTAACAAAAAGCGATTCTTTTGAAGTTTCCAAATTTCGAAAACAAATTCTTATCTTTTCGAGATTTTTTCCCCATAATATGCTTTTCTAAGGCTATCAAACTAGAAAAATGAAAGGGAACCAGTTATCTCAAATGAGACCGGAAAAAAAGTAATTCTAATGGTTTCCAACCACCGAAATAAATCTTATCTATTCGCGAATCTTTCTTCATTTTATGGATTTCTAAGGCAATTAAACTAGAAAAATGATGGAGAAATAGTTATATCCATTTGAAACCCATAAAAACGTCATTCTTTTGAATTTCCAACCTTCAAAAATAAATTTTTTCTTGCGAGATTCTTTCTGCATAATATGCTTTTGTAAAGCTTTCAAAGAAGAAAAATGAAAGAGAACCAGTTATCTCAAATAAGAACGGAGAAAAAGCGATTATAATGAAGTTTCCAACCATCGAAGTAAATGTTTTCATTTTGCGAATCTTTCTTCATTTTATGGTTTTCTAAGGCTATCAAACTAAAATAATTAAGGAGAAATAGTTTTCTCCATTTGAAACGCAACAAAACGCGATTCTTTTGAAGTTTCCAAACTTCGAAAAATTTTTTTTTTCTTTTCTTGATTCTTTCCCCATAATATGCTTTTCTAAGGTTATCAAACTAGTAAAATGAAGGAGAACCAGTTAACTCAAATAAGAACGGAAAAAAAATGATTCTAATGAAGATTCCCACCATCGAAATAAATCTTTTCTATTTGCAAATCTTTCTTCATTTAATGGTTTTCTAAGGCTATCAAACAAGAGTAATGAAGGAGAAACAGTTATCTCCATTTGAAACGCAATTCTTTTGAAGTTTCCAAACTTCGAAAAAATTTTTTTTTCTTTTCTAGATTCTTTCCTCATAATATGCTTTTCTAAGGCTATCAAAGTGGAAAAATGAAAGAGAAACAGTTATCTGAAATAAGAACGGAAAAAAAAGTGATTCTATTGAATTTTCCAACCATTGAAATAAAGGTTTTCATTTCGCGAATATTTCTTCATTTTATGGTTTTCTAAGGCTATCAAACTAGAATAATGAAGGAGAAACAGTTATCTCCATTTGAAACGAGACAAACGCGATTCTTTTGAAGTTTGCTAATTTCGAAAAAAAAATTTTTTCTTTTGATATTCTTTCCGCATTATATGCTTTTCTAAGGCTATCAAAGTAGAAAAATGAAAGAGAACCAGTTATCTCAAATAAGAACGGAAAAACAGCGATTCTAATGAAGTTTCCAACCTTCGAAATAAATGTTTTCTGTTCGCGATTCTTTCTTCATTTTATGGTTTTCTAAGGCTATCATACTAGAATAATGAAGGAGAAATAGTTATTTCCATTTGAAACGGAACAAGGCGCGATTCTTTTGAAATTTCCAAACTTCGAAAAAAAATTTTTTTCTTTTCGATATTCTTTGCGCAGAATATGCATTTCTAAGGCTATCAAAGTGGAAAAATGAAAGAGAACCAGTTATTTCAAATAAGAACGGAAAAAAGTGATTGTAATGAACTTTCCAACCATTGAAATAAATGTTTTATTTTCGCGAATCTTTCTTCATTTTATAGTTTTCTAAGGCTATCAAACTAGAATAATGAAGGAGAAATATTTATCGCTATTTGAAACGCAAAAAAACGCGATTCTTTGAAGTTTCCAACCTTCTAAAATAAATTTTTTCTTGCCAGATTCTTTCCGCATAATATGCTTTTGTAAAGCTATCAAAGTAGAAAAATGGAAGAGAACCAGTTATCTCAAATAAAAACGGAAAAAAAGTGATTCTAATGAAGTTTCCAACCATCGAAATAAATGTTTTCATTTTGCGAATCTTTCTTCATTTTATGGTTTTCTAAGGCTATCAAACTAGAATAATGAAGGAGAAACAGTTATCTCCATTTGAAACGCAACAAAACGCGAATCTTTTGAAGTTTCCAAACTTCGAACATTTTTTTTTCTTTTCTAGATTCTTTCCTCATAATATGCTTTTCTAAGGCTATCAAAGTGGAAAAATGAAAGAGAAACAGTTATCTGAAATAAGAACGGAAAAAAAAGTGATTCTAGTGAATTTTCCAACCATTGAAATAAAGGTTTTTATTTCGCGAATATTTCTTCATTTTATGGTTTTCTAAGGCTATCAAACTAGAATAATGAAGGAGAAATAGTTATCTCGATTTGAAACGAGACAAACGCGATTCTTTTGAAGTTTGCTAACTTCGAAAAAAAAATTTTTTTCTTTTGATATTCTTTCCGCATAATATGCTTTTCTAAGGCTATCAAAGTAGAAAAATGAAAGAGAACCAGTTATCTCAAATAAGAACGGAAAAACAGCGATTCTAATGAAGTTTCCAACCTTCGAAATAAATGTTTTCTGTTCGCGATTCTTTCTTCATTTTATGGTTTTCTAAGGCTATCATACTAGAATAATGAAGGAGAAATAGTTACCTCCATTTGAAACACAACAAAGCGCGATTTTTTTAAGTTTCCAGACTTCTAAAATAAATTTTTTTCTTTTCGATATTCTTTGCGCAGTATATGCTTTTCTAAGGCTATAAAAGAAGAAAATTGAAATAGAACCAGTTATCTCAAATAAGAACGGATAAACAGCGATTCAAATGAAGTTTCCAACCATCGAAATAAATGTTTTCTTTTCGCGAATCTTTCTTCATTTTATGGTTTTCTAAGGCTATCATACTAGAATAATGAAGGAGAAATAGTTATCTCCATTTGAAACGGAAAAAGGCGCGATTCTTTTGAAATTTCCAAACTTCGAAAAAAAATTTTTTTCTTTTCGATATTCTTTGCGCAGAATATGCTTTTCTAAGGCTATCAAAGTGATAAAATGAAAGAGAACCAGTTATCTCAAATAAGAACGGAAAAAAAGTGATTCTATTGAACTCTCCAACCATCGAAATAAATGTTTTATTTTCGCGAATCTTTCTTCATTTTATGGTTTTCTAAGGCTATCAAACTAGAATAATGAAGGAGAAATATTTATCGCTATTTGAAACGCAAAAAAACGCGATTCTTTTGAAGTTTCGAAACCTGGAAAAAAAATATTTTTCTTTTAGAGATTCTTTCCCCATAATATGCTTTTCTAAGGCTATCAAAGAGGAAAAATGAAAGATAACCAGTTATGACAAATAAGAACGGAAAAACAGCGATTCTAATAAAGTTTCCAACCATCGAAATAAATGTTTTCTTTTGGCGAATCTTTCTTCATTTTATGGTTTTCTAAGGCTATCAAACTAGAATAATGAAGGAGAAATAGTTATCTGCATTTGAAACGCAACAAAGCGCAATTCTTTTGAAGTTTTCAAACTTCGAAAATTTTTTTTTTCTTTTCTAGATTCTTTACGCATAATATGGTTTTCTAAGGCTATCAAAGTGGAAAAATGAAAGAGAACCAGTTATCCAAATAAGAACGGAAAAAAAGTAATTCTAATGAAGATTCCAACCATCGAAATAAATTTTTTTTTTCGCGAATCTTTCTTCATTTTATGGTATTCTAAGGCTATCAAACTACAATAATTAAGGAGAAATTGTTATCTCCATTTGAAACGCAACAAAACGCGATTCCTTTCAAGTTTCCAAACTTCGTAAAAAAATTTTATTCTTTTCGAGATTTTTTGCGCAGTATATGCTTTTCTAAGGCCATCAAAGTAGAAAAATGAAAGAGAACCAGTTATTTCAAATAAGAACGCAAAAAAGTGATTCTAATGAAGTTTCCTACCATCGAAATAAATGTTTTCTTTTGGCGAATCTTTCTTCATTTTATGGTATTCTAAGGCTATCAAACCAGAATAATGAAGGAAAAATAGTAATCTCCATTTGAAACGCAACAAAACGCGATTCATTTGAAGTTTCTGAACTTCGAAAAATTTTTTTTTCTTTTCTTGATTTTTTCCCCATAATAAGCTTTTCTAAGGCTATCAAACTAGAAAAATGAAAGGGAACTATTTATCTCAAATAAGAACGTAAAAAGGTGATTCTAATGAAGATTCCAACCATCGAAATAAATTTTTCTTTTCGCGAATCTTTCTTCATTTTATGGTATTCTAAGACTATCAAAGAAGAATAATGAAGTAGAAATAGTTATCTCCATTTCAAACGTAACAAAAGGCGATTCTTTTGAAGTTTCCAAACTTCGAAAACAAATTTTTATCTTTTCGAGATTTTTTCCCCATAATATGCTTTTCAAAGGCTATCAAACTAGAAAAATGAAAGAGAACCAGTTATCTCAAATAAGACCGGAAAAAAAGTGATTCTAATGAAGTTTCCAACCAATAAATCTTATCTATTCGCGAATCTTTCTTCATTTTATTGTTTTCTAAGGCAATCAAACTAGAAAAATGAAGGAGAAATAGTTATCTCCATTTGAAACGCATAAAAACGCCATTCTTTTGAAGTTTCCAACCTTCGAAAATAAATATTTTCTTTCGAGATTCTTTCCGCATAATATGTTTTTGTAAAGCTATCAATAGTAGAAAAATGGAAGAGAACCAGTTATCTAAAATAAAAACGGTAAAAAAAGTGATTCTAATGAAGCTTCCAACCATCGATATAAATGTTTTCATTTCGCGAATCTTTCTCCATTTTATGGTTTTCTAAGGCTATGAAACTAGAATAATGAAGGAGAAATAGTTATCTCCATTTGAAACGGAACAAAACGCTATTCTGTTGAAGTTTCAAACTTCGAAAAATTTTTTTTCTCTTTTCTAGATGCTTTCCTCATAATATGCTTTTTAAGGCTATCAAAGTGGAAAAATGAAAGAGAACCAGTTAACTGAAATAAAAACGGGAAAAAAAGTGATTCTAATGAAGTTTCCAACCATTGAAATAAAGGTTTTCATTTCGCGAATCTTTCTCCATTTGATGGTTTTCTAAGGCTATGAAACTAGAATAATGAAGGAGAAATAGTTATCTCCATTTGAAACGCAAAAAAAACGCGATTCTTTTGAAGTTTCCAAACTTCGAAAATAAATTTTTTCTTGCGAGATTCTTTCCGCATAATATGCATTTGTAAAGCTTTCAAAGAAGAAAAATGAAAGAGAACCAGGTATCTCAAATAAGAACGGAAAAAAGCGATTTTAATGAAGTTACCAACCATCGTAATAAATGTTTTGTTTCCGCGAATCTTTCTTCATTTTATGGTATTCTAAGGCTATCAATCAAGAATAATGAAGGAGAAATAGTTATGTCCATTTGAAATGGAAGAAAAAATCGATTCTTTTGATGTTTCCAAACTTCGAAAATAATTTTTTTTTCGACATTCTTTGCGCAGAATATGCTTTTCTAAGGCTATCAAAGTAAAAAAATGAAAGAGAACCAGTTATCTCAAATAAGAACGGAAAAAAATGATTCTAATGAACTTTCCAACCATCGAAATAAATTTTTCTTTTCGCGAATCTTTCTTCATTTTATCGTATTCTAAGGCTATCAAACAAGAATAATGAAGGAGAAATAGTTATCGCCATTTGAAACTTAACAAAAGGTGATTCTTTTGAAGTTTCCAAACTTCGAAAACAAATTCTTATCTTTTCGAGATTTTTTCCCCATAATATGCTTTTCTAAGGCTATCAAACTAGAAAAATGAAAGGGAACCAGTTATCTCAAATAAGACCGGAAAAAAAGTGATTCTAATGAAGTTTCCAACCACCGAAATAAATCTTATCTATTCGCGAATCTTTCTTCATTTTATGGATTTCTAAGGCAATCAAACTAGAAAAATGAAGGAGGAATAGTTATCTCCATTAGAAACGCATAAAAACGCCATTCATTTGAAGGTTCCAACCTTCGAAAATAAATTTTTTCTTGCCAGATTCCTTCCGCATAATATGCTTTTGTAAAGCTATCAAAGTAGAAAAATGGAAGAGAACCAGTTAACTCAAATAAAAATGGAAAAAAAGTGATTCTAATGAAGTTTCCAACCATCGGAAAAATGTTTTCATTTTGCGAATCTTTCTTCATTTTATGGTTTTCTAAGACTATCAAACTAGAATAAAGAGGGGTAAATAGTTATCTGCATTTAAAACGCAACAAAGCGCGATTCTTTTGAAGTTTCCAAACTTCGAAAAAAATTTTTTTCTTTTCTAGATTCTTTACGCATAATATGCTTTTCTAAGGCTATCAAACTGAAAAAATGAAAGAGAACCAGTTATCCCAACTAAGAACGGAAAAAAAGTGATTCTAATGAAATTTGCAACATCAAAATAAATCTTTTCTATTCGCCAATCTTTCTTTAATTTATGCTTTAGAAGGCTATCAAACTAGAAAAATGAAGGAGAAATAGTTATCTCCATTTGAAACAGAAGAAAAAACGAGATTCTTTTGAAGTTTCCAAACTTCGAAAATATTTTTTTTTTTTCGAGATTCTTTGCGTAGAATATGCTTTTCTAAGGCTATCAAAATAAAAAAATGAAAGAGAACCAGTTATCTCAAATAAAAACGGAAAAAAAGTGATTCTAATGAACTTTCTAACCATCGAAATAAAAGTTTTATGTTCGCGATTCTTTGTTCATTTTATGGTTTTCTAAGGCTATCAAACTAAAATAATAAAGGAGAAATTGTTATCTCCATTTGAAACGCAACAAAACGCGATTCCTTTAAAGTTTCCAAACTTCGAAAAAAATTTTTTTCTTTTCGAGATTCTTTCCGCATATTATCCTTTTGTAAAGCTATCAAAGAAGAAAAACGAAAGAGAACCGGTTATCTAAAATAAGAACGGAAAAAAAGCGATTCTAATGAAGTTTCCAACCATCGAAATAAATGTTTTCTTTTCGCGAATCTTTCTTCATTTTATGGTTTTCTAAGGCTATCAAACAAGAATAATGAAGGAGAAATAGTAATCTCCATTTGAAACGCAACAAAACGCGATTCATTTGAAGTTTCCAAACTTCGAAAAATTTTTTATTCTTTTCTTGATTCTTTCCCCATAATATGCTTTTATAAGGTTATCAAACTAGTAAAATGAAGGAGAACTAGTTATCTCAAATAAGAACGGAAAAACAGTGATTCTAATGAAGATTTCAACCATCGAAATAAATTTTTCTTTTCGCGAATTTTTCTTCATTTTATGGTATTCTAAGGCTATCAAACAAGAATAATGAAACAGCAATAGTTATCTCCATTTGAAATGCAACAAAACGCGATTCTTTTGAAGTTTCCAAACTTCGAAAACAAATTTTTATCTTTTCGAGATTTTTTCCCCATAATATGCTTTTTTAGGCTATCAAACTAGAAAAATGAAAGAGAACCAGTTACCTCAATTAAGACCGGAAAAAAAGTGATTCTAATGAAGTTTCCAACCACCGAAATAAATCTTATCTATTCGCGAATCTTTCTTCATTTTATTGTTTTCTAAGGCAATCAAACTAGAAAAATGAAGGAGAAATAGTTATCTCCATTTGAAACGCATAAAAACGCCATTCTTTTGAAATTTCCAACCTTCGAATATAAATTTTTTCTTGCCAGATTCTTTCCGCATAATATGCTTTTGTAGAGCTATCAAAGTACAAAAATGGAAGAGAACCAGTTATTTAAAATAAAAACAGAAAGAAAGTGATTCTAATGAAGTTTCCAACCATCGAAATAAATGTTTTCATTTCGAGAATCTTTCTTCATTTTATGGTTTTCTAAGGCTATCAAACTAGAATAATGAAGTAGAAATAGTTATCTCCATTTGAAACGCAACAAAACGCTATTCTTTTGAAGTTTCCAAACTTCGAAACAAATTTTTTTTCTTTTCTAGATGCTTTCCTCATAATATGCTTTTTAAGGCTATCAAAGTGAAAAAATGAAAGAGAACCAGTTATCTCAAATAAGACCGGAAAAAAAGTGATTCTAATGAAGTTTCCAACCACCAAAATAAATTTTTCTTTTCGCGAATCTTTCTTCATTTTATGGTTTTCAAAGGCTATCTAACTAGAATAATGAAGGAGAAATAGTTATCTCCATTTGAAACGCAAAGAAACGCGATTCTTTTGAAGTTTCCAAACTTCGAAAATAAATTTTTTCTTGCGAGATTCTTTCCGCATTATATGCTTTTGTAAAGCTTTCAAAGAAGAAAAATGAAAGAGAACCAGGTATCTCAAATAAGAACGGAAAAAAGCGATTCTAATGAAGTTTCCAACCATCGTAATAAATGTTTTGTTTCCGCGAATCTTTCTTCATTTTATGGTATTCTAAGGCTATCAATCAAGAATATGGAAGGAGAAATCGTTATCTCCATTTGAAATGGAAGAAAAAATGCGATTCTTTTTATGTATCCAAACTTCGAAAATATTTTTTTTTCGACTTTCTTTGCGCAGAATATGCTTTTCTAAGGCTATCAAAGTAAAAAAATGAAAGAGAACCAGTTATCTCAAATAAGAACGGAAAAAAAATGATTCTAATGAACTTTCCAACCATCGAAATAAATTTTTCTTTTCGCGAATCTTTCTTCATTTTATGGTATTCTAAGGCTATCAAACTAGAATAATGAGGGAGAAATTGTTATCTCCATTTGAAACGCAACAAAACGCGATTCCCATCAAGTTTCCAAACTTCGAAAAATTTTTTTTTTCTTTTCGAGATTCTTTGAGCAGTATATGCTTTTCTAAGGATATCAAAGTAGAAAAATGAAAGAGAACCAGTTATGTCAAATAAGAACGCAAAAAAGTGATTCTAATGAAGTATCCTACCATCGAAATAAATGTTTTCTTTTCGCGAATCTTTCTTCATTTTATGGTTTTTAAGGCTATCAAACTAGAATAATGAAGGAGAAATAGTTATCTCCATTTGAAACGCAACAAAACGAGATTATTTTGAAGTTTCCAAATTTCAAAAAAAAATTTTTTTCTTTTCGAGATTCTTTCCGCATAATATGCTTTTCTAAGGCTATCAAAGAAGTAAAATGAAAGAAAACCAGTTATCTCAAATAAGAACGGAAAAACAGCGATTCTAATGAAGTTTCCAACCATCGAAATAAATTTTTCCTTTCGCGAATCTTTCTTCATTTTATGGTATTCTAAGGCTATGAAACAAGAATAATGAAGGAGAAATAGTTATCTCCATTTGAAACTTAACAAAACGCGATTCTTTTGAAATTTCCAAATTTCGAAAACAAATTCTTATCTTTTCGAGATTTTTTCCCCATAATATGCTTTTCTAAGGCTATCAAACTAGAAAAATGAAAGGGAACCAGTTATCTCAAATAAGACCGGAAAAAAAGTAATTCTAATGGTTTCCAACCACCGAAATAAATCTTATCTATTCGCGAATCTTTCTTCATTTTATGGATTTCTAAGGCAATCTAACTAGAAAAATGAAGGAGAAATAGTTATCTCCATTTGAAACGCAACAAAACGTGATTCTTTTGAAGTTTCCAAACTTCGAAAAAAATTTTTTTTCTTTTCTAGATTCTTTCCGCTTAATATGCTTTTCTAAGGCTATCAAAGTGGAAAAATGAAAGAGAACCAGTTATCTCAAATAAGAACGGAAAAAAGCGATTCTAATGAAGTTTCCAACCATCGTAATAAATGTTTTGTTTCCGCGAATCTTTCTTCATTTTATGGTATTCTAAGGCTATCAATCAAGAATAATGAAGGAGAAATAGTTATCTCATTTGAAACGCAACAAAACGCGATTCATTTGAAGTTTCCAAACTTCGAAAAATTTTTTTTTCTTTTCTTGATTCTTTCCCCATAATATGCTTTTCTAAGGTTATCAAACTAGTAAAATGAAGGAAAACCAGTTATCTCAAATAAGAACGGAAAAAAAGTGATTCCAATGAGGATTCCAACCATCGAAATAAATCTTTTCTATTCGCAAATCTTTCTTCATTTAATGGTTTTCTAAGGCTATCAAACATGAGTAATGAAGGAGAAATAGTTATCTCCATTTTAAACGCAAAAAAAAAACGCGATTCTTTTGAAGTTTCCAAAATCCAAAAAAAATTTTTTTTTCTTTTCGAGATTCTTTCCGAATAATATGCTTTTCTAAGGCTACCAAACTAGAAAAATGAAAGGGAACCAGTTATCTCAAATAAGACCGGAAAAAGAGTGCTTCTAATGAAGTTTCCAACCACCTAAATAAATCTTATCTATTCGCGAATCTTTCTTTATTTTATGGATTTCTAAGGCAATCAAACTAGAAAAATGAAGGAGAATTAGTTATCTCCATTTGAAACGCATAAAAACGCCATTCTTTTGAAGTTTCCAACCTTCGAATATAAATTTTTTCTGTCCAGATTCTTTCGGCATAATATGCTTTTGTAAAGCTATCAAAGTAGAAAAATGGAAGAGAACCAGTTATCTAAAATAAAAACGGAAAAAAAAGTGATTCTAATGAAGTTTCCAACCATCTAAATAAATGTTTTCATTTCGAGAATCTTTCTTCATTTTATGGTTTTCTAAGGCTATCAAACTAGAATAATGAAGTAGAAATAGTTATCTCCATTTGAAACGCAACAAAACGCTATTCTTTTGAAGTTTCCAAATTTCGAAAATAAATTTTTTCTTGCCAGATTCTTTCCGCATAATATGCTTTTGTAAAGCTATCAAAGTAAAAAAATGGAAGAGAACCAATTATCTCAAATAAGAACGGAAAAACAGCGATTCTAATGAAGTTTCCAACCTTCGAAATAAATGTTTTCTGTTCGCGATTCTTTCTTCATTTTATGGTTTTCTAAGGCTATCATACTAGAATAATGAAGGAGAAATAGTTATCTCCATTTGAAACGCAACAAAACGCGATTCTTTTGAAGTTTCCAAACTTCGAAAAATTTTTTTTTTCTTTTCTAGATTCTTTCCTCATAATATGCTTTTCTAAGGCTATCAAACTGGAAAAATGAAAGAGAACCAGTTATCTCAACTAAGAACGGAAAAAAAAGTGATTCTAATGATATTTGCAGCATCGAAATAAATTTTTCTATTCACGAATCTTTCTTTAATTTATGCTTTACAAGGCTATCAAACTAGAAAAATGAAGGAGAAATAGTTATCTCCATTTGAAATGCAAGAAAAAATGCGATTCTTTTGAAGTTTCCAAACTTCGAAAATAATTTTTTTTCTTTTCGAGATTCTTTGCGCAGAATATGCTTTTCTAAGGCTATCAAAGTAGAAAAATGAAAGAGAACCAGTTATCTGAACTAAGAACGGAAAAAAAGTGATTCTAATGAGCTTTCTAAACATCGAAATAAACGTTTTATGTTCGCGAATCTTTCTTCATTTTATGGTTTTCTAAGGCTATCAACCTAGAATAAAGAAGGAGAAATAGTTACATGCATTTGAAACACAACAAAACGCGATTCTTTTGAAATTTCCAAACTTCGAAATTTTTTTTTTCTTTTCTAGATTCTTTACGCATAATATGCTTTTCTAAGGCTATCAAAGTGGAAAAATGAAAGAGAACCAGTTATCTGATATAAGAACGGAAAAAAAGCAATTCTAATGAAGTTTCCAACCATCGAAATAAATGTTTTCATTTCGCGAATCTTTCTTCATTTTATGGTTTTCTAAAGCTATCAACCTAGAATAATGAAGGAGAAATAGATATCTCCATTTGAAACGCAAAAAAACGCGATTTTTTGAAGTTTCGAAACCTGGAAAAAAAATATTTTTCTTTTCGAGATTCTTTTCCCATAATATGGTTTTCTAAGGCTACCAAAGAAGAAAAATGAAATAGAACCAGTTATGACAAATAAGAACGGAAAAACAGCGATTCTAATAAAGTTTCCAACCATCGAAATAAATGTTTTCTTTTGGCGAATCTTTCTTCATTTTATGGTTTTCTAAGGCTATCAAAGTAGAATAATAAAGGAGAAATAGTTATCTCCATTTGAAACGCAACAAAACGCGATTCTTTTGAAGTTTCCAAACTTCGAAAAAAAATTTTTTTCTTTTCTAGATTCTTTCTCCATAATATGCTTTTCTAAGGCTATCAAACTGGAAAAATGAAAGAGAACCAGTTATCTCAACTAAGAACGGAAAAAAGTGATTGTAATGAAATTTGCAACATCGAAATAAATCTTTTCTATTCGCGAATCTTTCTTTAATTTATGCTTTAGAAGGCTATCAAACTAGAAAAATGAAGGAGAAAAATTTATCTCCATTTGAAATGCAAGAAAAAATGCGATTCTTTTGAAGTTTCCAAACTTCGAAAAAATTTTTTTTTCTTTTCTAGATTCTTTCCTCATAATATGCTTTACTAAGGCTATCAAAGTGGAAAAATGAAAGAGAAACAGTTATCTTAAATAAGAACGGAAAAAAAAGTGATTCTAAAGAAGTTTCCAACCATTGAAATAAAGGTTTTCATTTCGCGAATATTTCTTCATTTTATGGTTTTCTAAGGCTATCAAACTAGAATAATTAAGGAGAAATAGTTATCTCCATTTGAAACGAGACAAACGCGATTCTTTAAAGTTTGCTAACTTCGGAAAAATAAATTTTTTTCTTTTGATATTCTTTCCGCATAATATGCTTTTCTAAGGCTATCAAAGTAGAAAAATGAAAGAGAACCAGTTATCTCAAATAAAAACGGAAAAAAAGTGATTCTAATGAAGTTTCCAACCATCGAAATAAATGTTTTCATTTTGCCAATCTTTCTTCATTTTATGGTTTTTTAAGGCTATCAAACTAGAATAATGATGGAGTAATAGTTATCTCCATTTGAAACTCAATAAAACGCGATTCTTTTGAAGTATCCAAACTTCGAAAAATTTTTTTTTCTTTTCTAGATTCTTTCCTCATAATATGCTTTTCTAAGGCTATCAAAGTGGAAAAATGAAAGAGAAACAGTTATCTGAAATAAGAACGGAAAAAAAGGTGATTCTAATGAAGTTTCCAACCATTGAAATAAAGGTTTTCATTTCGCGAATATTTCTTCATTTTATGGTTTTCTAAGGCTATCAAACTAAAATAATGAAGGAGAAATAGTTATCCCTATTTGAAACGCAAAAAAACGCGATACTTTTGAAGTTTCCAAACTTCGAAAATAAATTTTTTCTTCCGAGATTCTTTCCGCATAATATGCTTTTCTAAGGCTATCAAAGTAGAAAAATGAAATAAGAACGGAAAAACAGCGATTCTAATGAAGTTTCCAACCTTCGAAATAAATGTTTTATGTTCGCGATTCTTTGTTCATTCTATGGTTTTCTAAGGCTATCATACTAGAATAATGAAGGAGAAATAGTTATCTCCATTTGAAACGCAACAAATCGCGATTCTTTTGAAGTTTCCAAACTTCGAAAATAAATTTTTTTCTTTTCGATATTCTTTGCGCAGAATATGCTTTTCTAAGGCTTTGAAAGAAGAAAAATGAAATAAAAACAGTTATCTAAAATAATAACGGAAAAACCGCGATTCAAATGAAGTTTCCAACCATCGAAATAAATGTTTTCTTTTCGCGAATCTTTCTTCATTTAATGTTTTTCTAAGGCTATCAACCTAGAATAAAGAAGGAGAAATAGTTATCTGCATTTGAAACACAACAAAACGCGATTCTTTTGAAATTTCCAAACTTCGAAAATTTTTTTTTCTTTTCTAGATTCTTTACGCATAATATGCTTTTCTAAGGCTATCAAAGTGGAAAAATGAAAGAGAACCAGTTATCTGATATAAGAACGGAAAAAAAGCAATTCTAATGAAGTTTCCAACCATCGAAATAAATGTTTTCATTTCGCGAATCTTTCTTCATTTTATGGTTTTCTAACGCTATCAACCTAGAATAATGAAGGAGAAATAGATATCTCCATTTGAAACGCAACAAAACGCGATTCTTTTGAAGTTTCGAAACCTGGAAAAAAAATATTTTTCTTTTCGAGATTCTTTTCCCATAATATGCTTTTCTAAGGCTACCAAAGAAGAAAAATGAAAGAGAACCAGTTATGACAAATAAGAACGGAAAAACAGCGATTCTAATAAAGTTTCCAACCATGGAAATAAATGTTTTCTTTTGGCGAATCATTCTTCATTTTATGGTTTTCTAAGGCTATCAAAGTAGAATAATGAAGGAGAAATAGTTATCTCCATTTGAAACGCATAAAAACGCCATTCTTTTGAAGTTTCCAACCTTCGAAAATAAATTTTTTCTTTCGAGATTCTTTCCGCATAATGTGCTTTTGTAAAGCTATCAAAGTAGAAAAATGGAAGAGAACCAGTTATCTAAATTAAAAGGGAAAAAAAGTGATTCTAATGAAGTTTCCAACCATTGAAATAAAGGTTTTCATTTCGCGAATCTTTCTTCATTTTATGGCTTTCTAAGGCTATCAAACTAGAATAATGAAGGAGAAATAGTTATCTCCATTTGAAACGCAAAAAAACGGATTCTTTTGAAGTTTCCAAACTTCGAAAATAAATTTTTTCTTGTGAGATTCTTTCCGCATAATATGCTTTTGTAAAACTTTCAAAGAAGAAAAATGAAAGAGAACCAGTTATCTCAAATAAGCACGGAAAAAAGCGATTCTAATGAAGTTTCCAACCATCGTAATAAATGTTTTGTTTCCGCGAATCTTTCTTCATTTTATGGTATTCTAAGGCTATCAATCAAGAATAATGAAGGAGAAATAGTTATCTCCATTTGAAACCCAACAAAACGCGATTCATTTGAAGTTTCCAAACTTCGAAAAAATTTTTTTTCTTTTCGTAGTTCTTTCCCCATAATATGCTTTTCTAAGGTTATCAAACTAGTAAAATGAAGGAGAACCAGTTATCTCAAAAAAGAACGGAAAAAAGTGATTCTAATGAGGATTCCAACCACCGAAATAAATCTTATCTATTAGCGAATCTTTCTTCATTTTATGGATTTCTAAGGCTATCAAACTAGAATAATGAAGGAGAAATAGCTATCTCCATTTGAAACGCAACAAAACGCGATTCTTTTGAAGTTTCCAAACTTCGAAAAAATTTTTTTTCTTTTCTAGATTCTTTTCTCATAATATGCTTTTCTAAGGCTATCAAAGTGTAAAAATGAAAGAGAAACAGTTATCTGAAATCAGAACGGAAAAAAAGTGATTCTAATGAAGTTTCCAACCATTGAAATAAAGGTGTTCATTTCGCGAATATTTCTTCATTTCATGGTTTTCTAAGGCTATCAAACTAGAATAATGAAGGAGGAATAGTTATCTCCATTTGAAACGCAAAAAAACGCGATTCTTTTGAAGTTTCCAAACTTCGAAAATAAATTTTTTCTTGCGAGATTCTTTCCGCATAATATGCTTTTCTAAGGCTATCAAAGAAGAAAAATGAAAGGAACCAATTATCTCAAATAAGAACGGAAAACTAGCGATTCTAATGAAGTTTCCAACCATTGAAATAAAGGTTTTCATTTCGCGAATCTTTCTTCATTTTATGGTTTTCTAAGGCTATCTAACTAGAATATTGAAGGAGAAATAGTTATCTCCATTTGAAACGCAAAAAACGCGATTCTTTTCAAGTTTCCAAACTTCGAAAATAAATTTTTTCTTGCGAGATTCTTTCCGCATAATATGCTTTTGTAAAGCTTTCAAAGAAGAAAAATGAAACAGAACCAGTTATCTGAAATAAGAACGGGAAAAAGCGATTCTAATGAAGTTTCCAACCATCGTAATAAATGTTTTGTTTCTGCGAATCTTTCTTCATTTTATGGTTTTCTAAGGCTATTAAACTAGAATAATGAAGGAGAAATAGTTATCTCCATTTGAAACGCAACAAAACGCGATTCATTTGAATTTTCCAAACTTCGAAAAAAATTATTTTTCTTTTCTTGATTCTTTCCCCATAATATGCTTTTCTAAGGTTATCAAACTAGTAAAATGAAGGAGAACCAGTTATCTCAAATAAGACCGGAAAAATAGTGATTCGAATGAAGTTTACAACCACCGAAATAAATCTTATCTATTCGCGAATCTTTCTTCATTTTATGGATGTCTAAGGCAATCAAACTACAAAATTGAAGGAGAAATAGTTATCTCCATTTGAAAGAGACAAACGCGATTCTTTTGAAGTTTGCTAACTTCGAAAAAAAAATTTTTTTCTTTTGATATTCTTTCCGCTTAATATACTTTTCAAAGGCTATCAAAGTAGAAAAATGAAAGAGAACCAGTTATCTCAAATAAGAACAGAAAAACAGGTATTCTAATGAAGTTTCCAACCTTCGAAATAAATGTTTTCTGTTCGCGATTCTTTCTGCATATTATGGTTTTCTAAGGCTATCAAAGAAGTAAAATGAAAGAGAACCAGTTATATCAAATAAGAACGGAAAAACAGCTATTCTAATGAAGTTTCCAACCATCGAAATAAATTTTTCTTTTCGCGAATCTTTCTTCATTTTATGGTATTGTAAGGCTATCAAACAAGAATAATAAAGGAGAAATAGTTATCGCCATTTGAAACTTAATAAAACGCGATTCTTTTGAAGTTTCCAAACTTCGAAAACAAATTCTTATCTTTTCGAGATTTTTTCCCCATAATAAGCTTTTCTAAGGCTACCAAACTAGAAAAATGAAAGGGAACCAGTTATCTCAAATAAGACCGGAAAAAGAGTGCTTCTAATGAAGTTTCCAACCACCGAAATAAATCTTATCTATTCGCGAATCTTTCTTCATTTTATGGATTTCTAAGGCAATCAAACTAGAAAAATGAAGGAGAATTAGTTATCTCCATTTGAAACGCATAAAAACGATATTCTTTTGAAGTTTCCAACCTTCGAATATAAATTTTTTCTGTCCAGATTCTTTCGGCATAATATGCTTTTGTAAAGCTATCAAAGTAGAAAAATGGAAGAGAACCAGTTATCTAAAATAAAAACGAAAAAAAAAGTGATTCTAATGAAGTTTCCAACCATCTAAATAAATGTTTTCATTTCGAGAATCTTTCTTCATTTTATGGTTTTCTAAGGCTATCAAACTAGAATAATGAAGTAGAAATAGTTATCTCCATTTGAAACACAACAAAACGCTATTCTTTTGAAGTTTCCAAACTTCGAAAAAATTTTTTTTCTTTTCTAGATGCTTTCCTCATAATATGCTTTTTAAGGCTATCAAAGTGAAAAAATGAAAGAGAACCAGTTATCTCAAATAAGACCGGAAAAAAAGTGATTCTAATGAAGTTTCCAACCACCGAAATAAATTTTTCTTTTCGCGAATCTTTCTTCATTTTATGGTTTTCAAAGGCTATCTAACTAGAATAATGAAGGAGAAATAGTTATCTCCATTTGAAACGCAAAGAAACGCGATTCTTTTGAAGTTTCCAAACTTCGAAAATAAATTTTTTCTTGCGAGATTCTTTCCGCATAATATGCTTTTGTAAAGCTTTCAAAGAAGAAAAATGAAAGAGAACCAGGTATCTCAAATAAGAACGGAAAAAAGCGATTCTAATGAAGTTTAAAACCATCGTAATAAATGTTTTGTTTCCGCGAATCTTTCTTCATTTTATGGTATTCTAAGGCTATCAATCAAGAATAATGAAGGAGAAATCGTTATCTCCATTTGAAATGGAAGAAAAAATGCGATTCTTTTTATGTATCCAAACTTCGAAAATATTTTTTTTTCGACATTCTTTGCGCAGAATATGCTTTTCTAAGGCTATCAAAGTAAAAAAATGAAAGAGAACCAGTTATCTCAAATAAGAACGGAAAAAAAATGATTCTAATGAACTTTCCAACCATCGAAATAAATTTTTCTTTTCGCGAATCTTTCTTCATTTTATGGTATTCTAAGGCTATCAAACTAGAATAATGAGGGAGAAATTGTTATCTCCATTTGAAACGCAACAAAACGCGATTCCCATCAAGTTTCCAAACTTCGAAAAAATTTTTTTTTCTTTTCGAGATTCTTTGAGCAGTATATGCTTTTCTAAGGATATCAAAGTAGAAAAATGAAAGAGAACCAGTTATGTCAAATAAGAACGCAAAAAAGTGATTCTAATGAAGTATCCTACCATCGAAATAAATGTTTTCTTTTCGCGAATCTTTCTTCATTTTATGGTTTTTAAGGCTATCAAACTAGAATAATGAAGGAGAAATAGTTATCTCCATTTGAAACGCAACAAAACGAGATTATTTTGAAGTTTCCAAATTTCAAAAAAAATTTTTTTTCTTTTCGAGATTCTTTCCGCATAATATGCTTTTCTAAGGCTATCAAAGAAGTAAAATGAAAGAGAACCAGTTATCTCAAATAAGAACGGAAAAACAGCGATTCTAATGAAGTTTCCAACCATCGAAATAAATTTTTCCTTTCGCGAATCTTTCTTCATTTTATGGTATTCTAAGGCTATCAAACAAGAATAATGAAGGAGAAATAGTTATCTCCATTTGAAACTTAACAAAACGCGATTCTTTTGAAATTTCCAAATTTCGAAAACAAATTCTTATCTTTTCGAGATTTTTTCCCCATAATATGCTTTTCTAAGGCTATCAAACTAGAAAAATGAAAGGGAACCAGTTATCTCAAATAAGACCGGAAAAAAAGTAATTCTAATGGTTTCCAACCACCGAAATAAATCTTATCTATTCGCGAATCTTTCTTCATTTTATGGATTTCTAAGGCAATCTAACTAGAAAAATGAAGGAGAAATAGTTATCTCCATTTGAAACGCAACAAAACGTGATTCTTTTGAAGTTTCCAAACTTCGAAAAAAATTTTTTTTCTTTTCTAGATTCTTTCCGCTTAATATGCTTTTCTAAGGCTATCAAAGTGGAAAAATGAAAGAGAACCAGTTATCTCAAATAAGAACGGAAAAAAGCGATTCTAATGAAGTTTCCAACCATCGTAATAAATGTTTTGTTTCCGCGAATCTTTCTTCATTTTATGGTATTCTAAGGCTATCAATCAAGAATAATGAAGGAGAAATAGTTATCTCATTTGAAACGCAACAAAACGCGATTCATTTGAAGTTTCCAAACTTCGAAAAATTTTTTTTTCTTTTCTTGATTCTTTCCCCATAATATGCTTTTCTAAGGTTATCAAACTAGTAAAATGAAGGAAAACCAGTTATCTCAAATAAGAACGGAAAAAAAGTGATTCCAATGAGGATTCCAACCATCGAAATAAATCTTTTCTATTCGCAAATCTTTCTTCATTTAATGGTTTTCTAAGGCTATCAAACATGAGTAATGAAGGAGAAATAGTTATCTCCATTTCAAACGCAAAAAAAAAACGCGATTCTTTTGAAGTTTCCAAAATCCAAAAAAAATTTTTTTTTCTTTTCGAGATTCTTTCCGAATAATATGCTTTTCTAAGGCTATCAAAAAAGTAAAATGAAAGAGAACCAGTTATATCAAATAAGAACGGAAAAACAGCTATTCTAATGAAGTTTCCAACCATCGAAATAAAATTTTCTTTTCGCGAATCTTTCTTCATTTTATGGTATTCTAAGGCTATCAAACAAGAATAATGAAGGAGAAATAGTTATCGCCATTTGAAACTTAATAAAACGCGATTCTTTTGAAGTTTCCAAACTTCGAAAACAAATTCTTATCTTTTCGAGATTTTTTCCCCATAATATGCTTTTCTAAGGCTACCAAACTAGAAAAATGAAAGGGAACCAGTTATCTCAAATAAGACCGGAAAAAGAGTGCTTCTAATGAAGTTTCCAACCACCTAAATAAATCTTATCTATTCGCGAATCTTTCTTTATTTTATGGATTTCTAAGGCAATCAAACTAGAAAAATGAAGGAGAATTAGTTATCTCCATTTGAAACGCATAAAAACGCCATTCTTTTGAAGTTTCCAACCTTCGAATATAAATTTTTTCTGTCCAGATTCTTTCGGCATAATATGCTTTTGTAAAGCTATCAAAGTAGAAAAATGGAAGAGAACCAGTTATCTAAAATAAAAACGGAAAAAAAAGTGATTCTAATGAAGTTTCCAACCATCTAAATAAATGTTTTCATTTCGAGAATCTTTCTTCATTTTATGGTTTTCTAAGGCTATCAAACTAGAATAATGAAGTAGAAATAGTTATCTCCATTTGAAACGCAACAAAACGCTATTCTTTTGAAGTTTCCAAACTTCGAAAAAATTTTTTTTTTTTTTCTAGATTCTTTCCTCATAATATGCTTTTCTAAGGCTATCAAAGTGGAAAAATGAAAGAGAAACAGTTATCTGAAATAAGAACGGAAAAAAAAGTGATTCTATTGAATTTTCCAACCATTGAAATAAAGGTTTTCATTTCGCGAATATTTCTTCATTTTATGGTTTTCTAAGGCTATCAAAGTAGAAAAATGAAAGAGAACCAGTTATCTCAAATAGGAACGGAAAAACAGCGATTCTAATGAAGTTTCCAACCTTCGAAATAAATGTTTTCTGTTCGCGATTCTTTCTTCATTTTATGGTTTTCTAAGGCTATCATACTAGAATAATGAAGGAGAAATAGTTATCTCCATTTGAAACGGAACAAGGCGCGATTCATTTGAAATTTCCAAACTTCGAAAAAAAATTTTTTTCTTTTCGATATTCTTTGCGCAGAATATGCATTTCTAAGGCTATCAAAGTGAAAAATGAAAGAGAAACAGTTATTTCAAATAAGAACGGAAAAAAAGTGATTCTAATGAAGTTTCCAACCATCGAAATAAATGTTTTCATTTTGCGAATCTTTCTTCATTTTATGGTTTTCTAAGGCTATCAAACTAGAATAATGAAGGAGAAACAGTTATCTCCATTTGAAACGCAACAAAACGCGATTCTTTTGAAGTTTCCAAATTTCGAAAACAAATTCTTATCTTTTCGACATTTTTTCCCAATATCATGCTTTTCTTAGGCTATCAAACTAGAAAAATGAAAGGGAACCAGTTATCTCAAATAAGACCGGAAAAAAGTGATTCTAATGAAGTTTCCAACCACCGAAATAAATCTTATCTATTCGCGAATCTTTCTTCATTTTATGGATTTCTAAGGCAATCTAAGTAGAAAAATGAAGGAGAAATAGTTATCTCCATTTGAAACACATAAAAACGCCATTCTTTTGAAGTTTCCAAATTTCCAAAATAAATTTTTTCTTGCCAGATACTTTCCGCATAATATGCTTTTGTAAAGCTATCAAAGTAAAAAAATGGAAGAGAACCAGTTATCTCAAATAAAAACGGAAAAAAAGTGATTTTATGAAGTTTCCAACCATCGAAATAAATGTTTTCATTTTGCGAATCTTTCTTCATTTTATGGTTTTCTAAAGCTATCAAACTAGAATAATGAACGAGAAACAGTTATCTCCATTTGAAACGCAATTCTTTTGAAGTTTCCAAACTTCGAAAACATTTTTTTTTTCTTTTCTAGATTCTTTCCTCATAATATGCTTTTCTAAGGCTATCAAAGTGGAAAAATGAAAGAGAAACAGTTATCTGAAATAAGAACTGAAAAAAAAAGTAATTCTAATGAATTTTCCAACCATTGAAATAAAGGTTTTCATTTCGCGAATATTTCTTCATTTTATGGTTTTCTAAGGCTATCAAACTAGAATAATGAAGGAGAAATAGTTATCTCCATTTGAAACGAGACAAACGCGATTATTTTGAAGTTTGCTAACTTCGAAAAAAAAATTTTTTTCTTTTGATATTCTTTCCGCATTATATGCTTTTCTAAGGCTATCAAAGTAGAAAAATGAAAGAGAACCAATTATCTCAAATAAGAACGGAAAAACAGCGATTCTAATGAAGTTTCCAACCTTCGAAATAAATGTTTGCTGTTCGCGATTCTTTCTTCATTTTATGGTTTTCTAAGGCTATCATACTAGAATAATGAAGGAGAAATAGTTATCTCCATTGGAAACGCAACAAAACGCGATTCTTTTGAAGTTTCCAAACTTCGAAAAATTTTTTTTTTCTTTTCTAGATTCTTTCCTCATAATATGCTTTTGTAAGGCTATCAAACTGGAAAAATGAAAGAGAACCAATTATCTCAACTAAGAACGGAAAAAAAGTGATTCTAATGATATTTGCAGCATCGAAATAAATTTTTCTATTCACGAATCTTTCTTTAATTTATGCTTTACAAGGCTATCAAACTAGAAAAATGAAGGAGAAATAGTTATATCCATTTGAAATGCAAGAAAAAATGCGATTCTTTTGAAGTTTCCAAACTTCGAAAATAATTTTTTTTCTTTTCGAGATTCTTTGCGCAGAATATGCTTTTCTAAGGCTATCAAAAAAGAAAAATGAAAGAGAACCAGTTATCTGAACTAAGAACGGAAAAAAAGTGATTCTAATGAGCTTTCTAAACATCGAAATAAACGTTTTATGTTAGCGAATCTTTCTTCATTTTATGGTTTTCTAAGGCTATCAACCTAGAATAAAGAAGGAGAAATAGTTATCTGCATTTGAAACACAACAAAACGCGATTCTTTTGAAATTTCCAAACTTCGAAAATTTTTTTTTCTTTTCTAGATTCTTTACGCATAATATGCTTTTCTAAGGCTATCAAAGTGGAAAAATGAAAGAGAACCAGTTATCTGATATAAGAACGGAAAAAAAGCAATTCTAATGAAGTTTCCAACCATCGAAATAAATGTTTTCATTTCGCGAATCTTTATTCATTTTATGGTTTTCTAATGCTATCAACCTAGAATAATGAAGGAGAAATAGATATCTCCATTTGAAACGCAAAAAAACGCGATTTTTTGAAGTTTCGAAACCTGGAAAAAAAATATTTTTCTTTTCGAGATTCTTTTCCCATAATATGCTTTTCTAAGGCTACCAAAGAAGAAAAATGAAATAGAACCAGTTATGACAAATAAGAACGGAAAAACAGCGATTCTAATAAAGTTTCCAACCATCGAAATAAATGTTTTCTTTTGGCGAATCTTTCTTCATTTTATGGTTTTCTAAGGCTATCAAAGTAGAATAATGAAGGAGAAATAGTTATCTGCATTTGAAACGCAACAAAACGCGATTCTTTTGAAGTTTCCAAACTTCGAAAAAAAATTTTTTTCTTTTCTAGATTCTTTCTCCATAATATGCTTTTCTAAGGCTATCAAACTGGAAAAATGAAAGAGAACCAGTTATCTCAACTAAGAACGGAAAAAAGTGATTGTAATGAAATTTGCAACATCGAAATAAATCTTTTCTATTCGCGAATCTTTCTTTAATTTATGCTTTAGAAGGCTATCAAACTAGAAAAATGAAGGAGAAAAATTTATCTCCATTTGAAATGCAAGAAAAAATGCGATTCTTTTGAAGTTTCCAAACTTCGAAAAAATTTTTTTTTCTTTTCTAGATTCTTTCCTCATAATATGCTTTACTAAGGCTATCAAAGTGGAAAAATGAAAGAGAAACAGTTATCTTAAATAAGAACGGAAAAAAAAGTGATTCTAAAGAAGTTTCCAACCATTGAAATAAAGGTTTTCATTTCGCGAATATTTCTTCATTTTATGGTTTTCTAAGGCTATCAAACTAGAATAATGAAGGAGAAATAGTTATCTCCATTTGAAACGAGACAAACGCGATTCTTTAAAGTTTGCTAACTTCGGAAAAATTAATTTTTTTCTTTTGATATTCTTTCCGCATAATATGCTTTTCTAAGGCTATCAAAGTAGAAAAATGAAAGAGAACCAGTTATCTCAAATAAGAACGGAAAAACAGCGATTCTAATGAAGTTTCCAACCTTCGAAATAAATTTTTCTTTTCGCGAATTTTTCTTCATTTTATGGTATTCTAAGGCTCTCAAATAAGAATAATGAAGGAGAAATAGTTATCGCCATTTGAAACTTAACAAAACGCGATTCTTTTGAAGTTTCCAAACTTCGAAAACAAATTCTTATCTTTTCGAGATTTTTTCCCCAAAATATGCTTTTCTAAGGCTATCAAACTAGAAAAATGAAAGGGAACCAGTTATCTCAAATAAGACCGGAAAAAAAGTGATTCTAATGAAGTTTCCAACCACCGAAATAAATCTTATCTATTCGCGAATCTTTCTTCATTTTATGCATTTCTAAGCCAATCAAACTAGAAAAAAGAAGGAGAAATAGTTATCTCCATTTGAAACGCATAAATACGCCATTCTTTTGAAGTTTCCAACCTTCGAAAATAAATTTTTTCTTGCCAGATTCTTTCCGCATAATATGCTTTTGTAAAGCTATTAAAGTAGAAAAATGGAAGAGAACCAGTTATCTCAAATAAAAACGGAAAAAAAGTGATTCTAATGAAGTTTCCAACCATCGAAATAAATGTTTTCATTTTGCGAATCTTTCTTCATTTTATGGTTTTCTAAGGCTATCAAACTAGAATAATGAAGGAGAAACAGTTATCTCCATTTGAAACGCAACAAAACGCGATTCTTTTGAAGTTTCCAAATTTCGAAAACAAATTCTTATCTTTTCGAGATTTTTTCCCCATAACATGCTTTTCTTAGGCTATCAAACTAGAAAAATGAAAGGGAACCAGTTATCTCAAATAAGACCGGAAAAAAGTGATTCTAATGAAGTTTCCAACCACCGAAATAAATCTTATCTATTCGCGAATCTTTCTTCATTTTATGGATTTCTAAGGCAATCTAACTAGAAAAATGAAGGAGAAATAGTTATCTCCATTTGAAACACATAAAAACGCCATTCTTTTGAAGTTTCCAAATTTCGAAAATAAATTTTTTCTTGCCAGATTCTTTCCGCATAATATGCTTTTGTAAAGCTATCAAAGTAAAAAAATGGAAGAGAACCAGTTATCTCAAATAAAAACGGAAGAAAAAGTGATTTTATGAAGTTTCCAACCATCGAAATAAATGTTTTCATTTTGCGAATCTTTCTTCATTTTATGGTTTTCTAAAGCTATCAAACTAGAATAATGAACGAGAAACAGTTATCTCCATTTGAAACGCAATTCTTTTGAAGTTTCCAAACTTCGAAAAAATTTTTTTTTCTTTTCTAGATTCTCTCCTCATAATATGCTTTTCTAAGGCTATCAAAGTGGAAAAATGAAAGAGAAACAGTTATCTGAAATAAGAACTGAAAAAAAAAGTAATTCTAATGAATTTTCCAACCATTGAAATAAAGGTTTTCATTTCGCGAATATTTCTTCATTTTATGGTTTTCTAAGGCTATCAAACTAGAATAATGAAGGAGAAATAGTTATATCCATTTGAAACGAGACAAACGCGATTATTTTGAAGTTTGCTAACTTCGAAAAAAAATTTTTTTCTTTTGATATTCTTTCCGCATTATATGCTTTTCTAAGGCTATCAAAGTAGAAAAATGAAAGAGAACCAATTATCTCAAATAAGAACGGAAAAACAGCGATTCTAATGAAGTTTCCAACCTTCGAAATAAATGTTTTCTGTTCGCGATTCTTTCTTCATTTTATGGTTTTCTAAGGCTATCATACTAGAATAATGAAGGAGAAATATTTATCTCCATTTGAAACGCAACAAAACGCGATTCTTTTGAAGTTTCCAAACTTCGAAAAATTTTTTTTTTCTTTTCTAGATTCTTTCCTCATAATATGCTTTTCTAAGGCTATCAAACTGGAAAAATGAAAGAGAACCAGTTATCTCAACTAAGAACGGAAAAAAGTGATTCTAATGATATTTGCAGCATCGAAATAAATTTTTCTATTCACGAATCTTTCTTTAATTTATGCTTTACAAGGCTATCAAACTAGAAAAATGAAGGAGAAATAGTTATCTCCATTTGAAATGCAAGAAAAAATGCGATTCTTTTGAAGTTTCCAAACTTCGAAAATAATTTTTTTTCTTTTCGAGATTCTTTCCTCATAATATGCTTTTTAAGGCTATCAAAGTGAAAAAATGAAAGAGAACCAGTTAACTCAAACAAAAACGGAAAAAATAGTGATTCTAATAAAGTTTCCAACCATTGAAATAAAGGTTTTCATTTCGCGAATCTTTCTTCATTTTATGGTATTCTAAGGCTATCAAACAAGAATAATGAAGGAGAAATAGTTATCTCCATTTGAAACTTAACAAAACGCGATTCTTTTGAAGTTTTCAAACTTCGAAAACAAATTCTTATCTTTTCGAGATTTTTTCCCCATAATATGCTTTTCTAAGGCTATCAAAATAGAAAAATAAAAGGGAACCAGTTATCTCAAATAAGACCGGAAAAAAAGTGATTCTAATCTAGTTTCCAACCACCGAAATAAATCTTATCTATTCGCGAATCTTTCTTCATTTTATGGATTTCTAAGGCTATCAAACTTAAATAATGAAGGAGAAATAGTTATCTCCATTTGAAACGCAACAAACCGCGATTCTTTTGAAGTTTCCAAACTTCGAAAAAAATTTTTTTCTTTTCTAGATTCTTTCCTCATAATATGCTTTTCTAAGGCTATCAAAGTGGAAAAATGAAAGAAAAGCAGTTATCTCAAATAAGAACGGAAAAACAGTGATTCTAATGAAGATTTCAACCATCGAAATAAATTTTTCTTTTCGCGAATATTTCTTCATTTTATGGTTTTCTAAGGCTATCAAACTAGAATAATGAAGGAGGAATAGTTATCTCCATTTGAAATGCAAAAAAACGCGATTCTTTTGAAGTTACCAAACTTCGAAAATAAATTTTTTCTTGCGAGATTCTTTCCGCATAATATGCTTTTGTAAAGCTTTCAAAGAAGAAAAATGAAAGAGAACCATTTATCTCAAATAAGAACGGAAAAAAGCGTTTCTAATGAAGTTTCCAACCATCCTAATAAATGTTTTGTTTCCGCGAATCTTTCTTCATTTTATGGTATTCTAAGGCTATCAATCAAGAATAATGAAGGAGAAATAGTCATCTCCATTTGAAATGGAAGAAAAAATGCGATTCTTTTGATGTTTCCAAACTTCGAAAATAATTTTTTTTCGACATTCTTTGCGCAGAATATGCTTTTCTAAGGTTATCAAAGTAAAAAAATGAAACAGAAAAAGTTATCTCAAATAAGAACGGAAAAAAAGTGATCCTAATGAACTTTCCAACCATCGAAATAAATTTTTCTTTTCGCGAATCTTTCTTCATTTTATGGTATTCTAAGGCTATCAAACAAGAATAATGAAGGAGAAATAGTTATCTCCATTTGAAACGTAACAAAACGCGAATCTTTTGAAGTTTCGAAACCTGGAAAAAAAAATATTTTTCTTTTCGAGATTCTTTGCCCATAATATGCTGTTCTAAGGCTATCAAAGAAGAAAAATGAAAGAGAACCAGTTATGACAAATAAGAACGGAAAAACAGCGATTCTAATAAAGTTCCCAACCATCGAAATAAACGTTTTATGTTCGCGAATCTTTCTTCATTTTATGGTTTTCTAAGGCTATAAAATTAAAATAATGAAGGAGAAATTGTTATCTCTATTTGAAACGCAAAAAAATGCGATTCCCATCAAGTTTCCAAACTTCGAAAAAAAATTTTTTTCTTTTCGAGATTCTTTGAGCAGTATATGATTTTCTAAGGCCATCAAAGTAGAAAAATGAAAGAGAACCAGTTATGTCAAATAAGAACGCAAAAATGTGATTCTAATGAAGTTTCCTACCATCGAAATAAATGTTTTCTTTTCGCGAATCTTTCTTCATTTTATGGTTTTTAAGGCTATCAAACTAGAATAATGAAGGAGAAATAGTTTTCTCCATTTGAAACGCAACAAAACGCGATTCTTTTGAAGTTTCCAAACTTCGAAAAATTTTTTTTTCTTTTCTAGATTCTTTCCTCATAATATGCTTTTCTAAGGCTATGAAAGTGGAAAAATGAAAGAGAAACAGTTATCTGAAATAAGAACGGAAAAAAAAAGTGATTCTAGTGAAGTTTCCAACCATTGAAATAAAGGTTTTCATTTCGCAAATATTTCTTCATTTTATGGTTTTCTAAGGCTATCAAACTAGAATAATGAAGGAGAAATAGTTATCTCCATTTGAAACGCAACAAAACGCGATTCATTTGAAGTTTCCAAACTTCAAAAAAAAATTTTTTTCATTTCGAGATTCTTTAAGCATAATATGCTTTTCTAAGACTGTCAAAGAAGTAAAATGAAAGGGAACCAGTTATCTCAAATAAGAACGGAAAAAAAAGTGATTCTAATGAAGTTTCCAACCATTGAAATAAAGGTTTTCATTTCGCGAATCTTTCTTCATTTTATGGTTTTCTAAGGCTCTCTAAGTAGAATAATGAAGGAGAAATAGTTATCTCCATTTGAAACGAGACAAACGCGATTCCTTTGAAGTTTGCTAACTTCGAAAAAAAAATTTTTTTCTTTTGATATTCCTTCCGCATAATATTCTTTTCTAACGCTATCAAAGTAGAAAAATGAAAGAGAACCAGTTATCTCAAATAAGAACGGAAAAACAGCGATTCTAATGAAGTTTCCAACCTTCGAAATAAATGTTTTCTGTTCGCGATTCTTTGTTCATTTTATGGTTTTCTAAGGCTATCATACTAGAATAATGAAGGAGAAATAGTTATCTCCATTTGAAACGGAAAAAGGCGCGATTCTTTTGAAATTTCCAAACTTCGAAAAAAATTTTTTTCTTTTCCATATTCTTTGCGCAGAATATGCTTTTCTAAGGCTATCAAAGTGATAAAATGAAAGAGAACCAGTTATCTCAAATAAGAACGGAAAAAAGTGACTCTATTGAACTTTCCAACCATCGAAATAAATGTTTTATTTTCGCGAATCTTTCTTCATTTTATGGTTTTCTAAGGCTATCAAACTAGAAAAATGAAGGAGAAATAGTTATCTCCATTTGAAACGCATAAAAACGCCATTTTTTGAAGGTTCCAACCTTCGAAAATAAATTTTTTCATGCCAGATTCTTTCCGCTAAATATGCTTTTGTAAAGCTATCAAAGTAGAAAAATGGAAGAGAACCAGTTATCTCAAATAAAAATGGAAAAAAAGTGATTCTAAAGAAGTTTCCAACTATCGAAAAAATGTTTTCATTTTGCGAATCTTTCTTCATTTTATGGTTTTCTAAGACTATCAAACTAGAATAAAGAAGGGTAAATAGTTATCTGCATTTGAAACGCTACAAAGCGCGATTCTTTTGAAGTTTCGAAACTTCGAAAAAATTTTTTTTTCTTTTCTAGATTCTTTACGCATAATATGCTTTTCTAAGGCTATCAAACTGGAAAAATGAAAGAGAACCAGTTATCTCAACTAAGAACGGAAAAAAAGTTATTCTAATGAAATTTGCAACATCGAAATGAATCTTTTCTATTCGCGAATCTTTCTTTAATTTATGCTTTAGAAGGCTATCAAACTAGAAAAATGAAGGAGAAATGGTTATCTCCATTTGAAACACAAGAAAAAACGCGATTCTTTTGAAGTTTCCAAACTTGGAAAATAATTTTTTTTTTCGAGATTCTTTGCGGAGAATATGCTTTTCTAAGGCTATCAAAATAAAAAAATGAAAGAGAACCAGTTATCTCAAATAAGAACGGAAAAAAGTGAATATAATGAACTTTCTAACCATCGAAATAAAAGTTTTATGTTCGCGATTCTTTGTTCATTTTATGGTTTTCTAAGGCTATCAAACTAGAATAATGAAGGAGAAATTGTTATCTCCATTTGAAACGCAACAAAACGCGATTCCTTTCAAGTTTCCAAACTTCGAAAAAATTTTTTTTCTTTTCGAGATTCTTTCCGCATATTATCCTTTTGTAAAGCTATCAAAGAAGAAAAACGAAAGAGAACCGGTTATCTCAAATAAGAACGGAGAAAAAGCGATTCTAATGAAGTTTCCAACCATCGAAATAAATGTTTTCTTTTCGCCAATCTTTCTTCATTTTATGGTTTTCCAAGGCTATCAAACAAGAATAATGAAGGAGAAATAGTTATCTCCATTTGAAACTTACCAAAACGCGATTCTTTTGAAGTTTTCAAACTTCGAAAACTAATTCTTATCTTTTCGACATTTTTTCCCCATAATATGCTTTTCTAAGGCTATCAAACTAGAAAAATGAAAGGGAACCAGTTATCTCAAATAAGACCGGGAAAAAAGTGATTCTAATAAGGTTTCCAACCACCGAAATAAATTTTTCTTTTCGCGAATCTTTCTTCATTTTATGGTTTTCTAAGGCTATCTAACTAGAATAATGAAGGAGAAATAGTTATCTCCATTTGAAACGCAAAAAAACGCGATTCTTTTGAAGTTTCCAAACTTCGAAAATAAATTTTTTCTTGTGAGATTCTTTCCGCATAATATGCTTTTGTAAAGCTTTCAAAGAAGAAAAATGAAAGAGAACCGTGTATTTCAAATAAGAACGGAAAAAAGCGATTCTAATGAAGTTTCCAACCATCGTAATAAATGTTTTGTTTCCGCGAATCTTTCTTCATTTTATGGTATTTTAAGGCTATCAATCAAGAATAATGAAGGAGAAATAGTTATCTCCATTTGAAATGGAAGAAAAAATGCCATTGATGTTTCCAAACTTTGAAAATAATTTTTTTTTTCGACATTCTTTACGCAGAATATGCTTTTTTAGGCTATCAAAGTAAAAAAATGAAAGAGAACCAGTTATCTCAAATAAGAACGGAAAAAAGTGAATATAATGAACTTTCTAACCATCGAAATAAAAGTTTTATGTTCGCGATTCTTTGTTCATTTTATGGTTTTCTAAGGCTATCAAACTAGAATAATGAAGGAGAAATTGTTATCTCCATTTGAAACGCAACAAAACGCGATTCCTTTCAAGTTTCCAAACTTCGAAAAAATTTTTTTTCTTTTCGAGATTCTTTCCGCATATTATCCTTTTGTAAAGCTATCAAAGAAGAAAAACGAAAGAGAACCGGTTATCTCAAATAAGAACGGAAAAAAAGCGATTCTAATGAAGTTTCCAACCATCGAAATAAATGTTTTCTTTTCGCCAATCTTTCTTCATTTTATGGTTTTCCAAGGCTATCAAACAAGAATAATGAAGGAGAAATAGTAATCTCCATTTGAAACGCAACAAAACGCGATTCATTTGAAGTTTCCAAACTTCGAAAAAACTTTTTATTCTTTTTTTGAACCTTTCCCCATAATATGCTTTTCTAAGGTTATCAAACTAATAAAATGAAGGAGAACCAGTTATCTCAAATAAGAACGGAAAAAAAGTGATTCTAATGAAGATTCCAACCATCGAAATAAATATTTCTTTTCGCGAATTTTTTTTCATTTTATGTATTCCAAGGCTATCAAACAAGAATAATGAAACAGAAATAGTTATCTCCATTTGAAACGCAACAAAACGCGATTCTTTTGAAGTTTCCAAACTTCGAAAACAAATTTTTATCTTTTCGAGATTTTTTCCCCATAATATGCTTTTTTAGGCTATCAAACTAGAAAAATGAAAGAGAACCAGTTATCTCAAATAAGACCGGAAAAAAAGTGATTCTAATGAAGTTTCCAACCACGGAAATAAATCTTATCTATTCGCGAATCTTTCTTAATTTTATTGTTTTCTAAGGCAATCAAACTAGAAAAATGAAGGAGAAATAGTTATCTCCATTTGAAACGCATAAAAACGTCATTCTTTTGAAATTTCCAACCTTCGAATATAAATTTTTTCTTGCCAGATTCTTTCCGCATAATATGCTTTTGTAAAGCTATCAAAGTACAAAAATGGAAGAGAACCAGTTATCTAAAATAAAAACGGAAAAAAAAACTGATTCTCATGAAGTTTCCAACCATCGAAATAAATGTTTTCATTTCGAGAATCTTTCTTCATTTTATGGTTTTCTAAGGCTATCAAACTAGAATAATGAAGTAGAAATAGTTATCTCCATTTGAAAAGCAACAAAACGCTATTCTTTTGAAGTTTCCAAACTTCGAAACAAATTTTTTTTCTTTTCTAGATGCTTTCCTCATAATATGCTTTTTAAGGCTATCAAAGTGAAAAAATGAAAGAGAACCAGTTAACTCAAACAAAAACGGAAAAAATAGTGATTCTAATAAAGTTTCCAACCATTGAAATAAAGGTTTTCTTTTCGCGAATCTTTCTTCATTTTATGGTATTCTAAGGCTATCAAACAAGAATAATGAAGGAGAAATAGTTATCTCCATTTGAAACTTAACAAAACGCGATTCTTTTGAAATTTCCAAATTTCGAAAACAAATTCTTATCTTTTCGAGATTTTTTCCCCATAATATGCTTTTCTAAGGCTATCAAACTAGAAAAATGAAAGGGAACCAGTTATCTCAAATAAGACCGGAAAAAAAGTAATTCTAATGGTTTCCAACCACCGAAATAAATCTTATCTATTCGCGAATCTTTCTTCATTTTATGGATTTCTAAGGCAATCTAACTAGAAAAATGAAGGAGAAATAGTTATCTCCATTTGAAACGCAACAAAACGTGATTCTTTTGAAGTTTCCAAACTTCGAAAAAAATTTTTTTTCTTTTCTAGATTCTTTCCGCTTAATATGCTTTTCTAAGGCTATCAAAGTGGAAAAATGAAAGAGAACCAGTTATCTCAAATAAGAACGGAAAAAAGCGATTCTAATGAAGTTTCCAACCATCGTAATAAATGTTTTGTTTCCGCGAATCTTTCTTCATTTTATGGTATTCTAAGGCTATCAATCAAGAATAATGAAGGAGAAATAGTTATCTCATTTGAAACGCAACAAAACGCGATTCATTTGAAGTTTCCAAACTTCGAAAAATTTTTTTTTCTTTTCTTGATTCTTTCCCCATAATATGCTTTTCTAAGGTTATCAAACTAGTAAAATGAAGGAAAACCAGTTATCTCAAATAAGAACGGAAAAAAAGTGATTCCAATGAGGATTCCAACCATCGAAATAAATCTTTTCTATTCGCAAATCTTTCTTCATTTAATGGTTTTCTAAGGCTATCAAACATGAGTAATGAAGGAGAAATAGTTATCTCCATTTCAAACGCAAAAAAAAAACGCGATTCTTTTGAAGTTTCCAAAATCCAAAAAAAATTTTTTTTTCTTTTCGAGATTCTTTCCGAATAATATGCTTTTCTAAGGCTATCAAAAAAGTAAAATGAAAGAGAACCAGTTATATCAAATAAGAACGGAAAAACAGCTATTCTAATGAAGTTTCCAACCATCGAAATAAAATTTTCTTTTCGCGAATCTTTCTTCATTTTATGGTATTCTAAGGCTATCAAACAAGAATAATGAAGGAGAAATAGTTATCGCCATTTGAAACTTAATAAAACGCGATTCTTTTGAAGTTTCCAAACTTCGAAAACAAATTCTTATCTTTTCGAGATTTTTTCCCCATAATATGCTTTTCTAAGGCTACCAAACTAGAAAAATGAAAGGGAACCAGTTATCTCAAATAAGACCGGAAAAAGAGTGCTTCTAATGAAGTTTCCAACCACCTAAATAAATCTTATCTATTCGCGAATCTTTCTTTATTTTATGGATTTCTAAGGCAATCAAACTAGAAAAATGAAGGAGAATTAGTTATCTCCATTTGAAACGCATAAAAACGCCATTCTTTTGAAGTTTCCAACCTTCGAATATAAATTTTTTCTGTCCAGATTCTTTCGGCATAATATGCTTTTGTAAAGCTATCAAAGTAGAAAAATGGAAGAGAACCAGTTATCTAAAATAAAAACGGAAAAAAAAGTGATTCTAATGAAGTTTCCAACCATCTAAATAAATGTTTTCATTTCGAGAATCTTTCTTCATTTTATGGTTTTCTAAGGCTATCAAACTAGAATAATGAAGTAGAAATAGTTATCTCCATTTGAAACGCAACAAAACGCTATTCTTTTGAAGTTTCCAAACTTCGAAAAAATTTTTTTTTTTTTTCTAGATTCTTTCCTCATAATATGCTTTTCTAAGGCTATCAAAGTGGAAAAATGAAAGAGAAACAGTTATCTGAAATAAGAACGGAAAAAAAAGTGATTCTATTGAATTTTCCAACCATTGAAATAAAGGTTTTCATTTCGCGAATATTTCTTCATTTTATGGTTTTCTAAGGCTATCAAAGTAGAAAAATGAAAGAGAACCAGTTATCTCAAATAGGAACGGAAAAACAGCGATTCTAATGAAGTTTCCAACCTTCGAAATAAATGTTTTCTGTTCGCGATTCTTTCTTCATTTTATGGTTTTCTAAGGCTATCATACTAGAATAATGAAGGAGAAATAGTTATCTCCATTTGAAACGGAACAAGGCGCGATTCATTTGAAATTTCCAAACTTCGAAAAAAAATTTTTTTCTTTTCGATATTCTTTGCGCAGAATATGCATTTCTAAGGCTATCAAAGTGAAAAATGAAAGAGAAACAGTTATTTCAAATAAGAACGGAAAAAAAGTGATTCTAATGAAGTTTCCAACCATCGAAATAAATGTTTTCATTTTGCGAATCTTTCTTCATTTTATGGTTTTCTAAGGCTATCAAACTAGAATAATGAAGGAGAAACAGTTATCTCCATTTGAAACGCAACAAAACCCGATTCTTTTGAAGTTTCCAAATTTCGAAAACAAATTCTTATCTTTTCGACATTTTTTCCCAATATCATGCTTTTCTTAGGCTATCAAACTAGAAAAATGAAAGGGAACCAGTTATCTCAAATAAGACCGGAAAAAAGTGATTCTAATGAAGTTTCCAACCACCGAAATAAATCTTATCTATTCGCGAATCTTTCTTCATTTTATGGATTTCTAAGGCAATCTAAGTAGAAAAATGAAGGAGAAATAGTTATCTCCATTTGAAACACATAAAAACGCCATTCTTTTGAAGTTTCCAAATTTCCAAAATAAATTTTTTCTTGCCAGATACTTTCCGCATAATATGCTTTTGTAAAGCTATCAAAGTAAAAAAATGGAAGAGAACCAGTTATCTCAAATAAAAACGGAAAAAAAGTGATTTTATGAAGTTTCCAACCATCGAAATAAATGTTTTCATTTTGCGAATCTTTCTTCATTTTATGGTTTTCTAAAGCTATCAAACTAGAATAATGAACGAGAAACAGTTATCTCCATTTGAAACGCAATTCTTTTGAAGTTTCCAAACTTCGAAAACATTTTTTTTTTCTTTTCTAGATTCTTTCCTCATAATATGCTTTTCTAAGGCTATCAAAGTGGAAAAATGAAAGAGAAACAGTTATCTGAAATAAGAACTGAAAAAAAAAGTAATTCTAATGAATTTTCCAACCATTGAAATAAAGGTTTTCATTTCGCGAATATTTCTTCATTTTATGGTTTTCTAAGGCTATCAAACTAGAATAATGAAGGAGAAATAGTTATCTCCATTTGAAACGAGACAAACGCGATTATTTTGAAGTTTGCTAACTTCGAAAAAAAAATTTTTTTCTTTTGATATTCTTTCCGCATTATATGCTTTTCTAAGGCTATCAAAGTAGAAAAATGAAAGAGAACCAATTATCTCAAATAAGAACGGAAAAACAGCGATTCTAATGAAGTTTCCAACCTTCGAAATAAATGTTTGCTGTTCGCGATTCTTTCTTCATTTTATGGTTTTCTAAGGCTATCATACTAGAATAATGAAGGAGAAATAGTTATCTCCATTGGAAACGCAACAAAACGCGATTCTTTTGAAGTTTCCAAACTTCGAAAAATTTTTTTTTTCTTTTCTAGATTCTTTCCTCATAATATGCTTTTGTAAGGCTATCAAACTGGAAAAATGAAAGAGAACCAATTATCTCAACTAAGAACGGAAAAAAAGTGATTCTAATGATATTTGCAGCATCGAAATAAATTTTTCTATTCACGAATCTTTCTTTAATTTATGCTTTACAAGGCTATCAAACTAGAAAAATGAAGGAGAAATAGTTATATCCATTTGAAATGCAAGAAAAAATGCGATTCTTTTGAAGTTTCCAAACTTCGAAAATAATTTTTTTTCTTTTCGAGATTCTTTGCGCAGAATATGCTTTTCTAAGGCTATCAAAAAAGAAAAATGAAAGAGAACCAGTTATCTGAACTAAGAACGGAAAAAAAGTGATTCTAATGAGCTTTCTAAACATCGAAATAAACGTTTTATGTTAGCGAATCTTTCTTCATTTTATGGTTTTCTAAGGCTATCAACCTAGAATAAAGAAGGAGAAATAGTTATCTGCATTTGAAACACAACAAAACGCGATTCTTTTGAAATTTCCAAACTTCGAAAATTTTTTTTTCTTTTCTAGATTCTTTACGCATAATATGCTTTTCTAAGGCTATCAAAGTGGAAAAATGAAAGAGAACCAGTTATCTGATATAAGAACGGAAAAAAAGCAATTCTAATGAAGTTTCCAACCATCGAAATAAATGTTTTCATTTCGCGAATCTTTATTCATTTTATGGTTTTCTAATGCTATCAACCTAGAATAATGAAGGAGAAATAGATATCTCCATTTGAAACGCAAAAAAACGCGATTTTTTGAAGTTTCGAAACCTGGAAAAAAAATATTTTTCTTTTCGAGATTCTTTTCCCATAATATGCTTTTCTAAGGCTACCAAAGAAGAAAAATGAAATAGAACCAGTTATGACAAATAAGAACGGAAAAACAGCGATTCTAATAAAGTTTCCAACCATCGAAATAAATGTTTTCTTTTGGCGAATCTTTCTTCATTTTATGGTTTTCTAAGGCTATCAAAGTAGAATAATGAAGGAGAAATAGTTATCTGCATTTGAAACGCAACAAAACGCGATTCTTTTGAAGTTTCCAAACTTCGAAAAAAAAATTTTTTCTTTTCTAGATTCTTTCTCCATAATATGCTTTTCTAAGGCTATCAAACTGGAAAAATGAAAGAGAACCAGTTATCTCAACTAAGAACGGAAAAAAGTGATTGTAATGAAATTTGCAACATCGAAATAAATCTTTTCTATTCGCGAATCTTTCTTTAATTTATGCTTTAGAAGGCTATCAAACTAGAAAAATGAAGGAGAAAAATTTATCTCCATTTGAAATGCAAGAAAAAATGCGATTCTTTTGAAGTTTCCAAACTTCGAAAAAATTTTTTTTTCTTTTCTAGATTCTTTCCTCATAATATGCTTTACTAAGGCTATCAAAGTGGAAAAATGAAAGAGAAACAGTTATCTTAAATAAGAACGGAAAAAAAAGTGATTCTAAAGAAGTTTCCAACCATTGAAATAAAGGTTTTCATTTCGCGAATATTTCTTCATTTTATGGTTTTCTAAGGCTATCAAACTAGAATAATGAAGGAGAAATAGTTATCTCCATTTGAAACGAGACAAACGCGATTCTTTAAAGTTTGCTAACTTCGGAAAAATTAATTTTTTTCTTTTGATATTCTTTCCGCATAATATGCTTTTCTAAGGCTATCAAAGTAGAAAAATGAAAGAGAACCAGTTATCTCAAATAAGAACGGAAAAACAGCGATTCTAATGAAGTTTCCAACCTTCGAAATAAATTTTTCTTTTCGCGAATTTTTCTTCATTTTATGGTATTCTAAGGCTCTCAAATAAGAATAATGAAGGAGAAATAGTTATCGCCATTTGAAACTTAACAAAACGCGATTCTTTTGAAGTTTCCAAACTTCGAAAACAAATTCTTATCTTTTCGAGATTTTTTCCCCAAAATATGCTTTTCTAAGGCTATCAAACTAGAAAAATGAAAGGGAACCAGTTATCTCAAATAAGACCGGAAAAAAAGTGATTCTAATGAAGTTTCCAACCACCGAAATAAATCTTATCTATTCGCGAATCTTTCTTCATTTTATGCATTTCTAAGCCAATCAAACTAGAAAAAAGAAGGAGAAATAGTTATCTCCATTTGAAACGCATAAATACGCCATTCTTTTGAAGTTTCCAACCTTCGAAAATAAATTTTTTCTTGCCAGATTCTTTCCGCATAATATGCTTTTGTAAAGCTATTAAAGTAGAAAAATGGAAGAGAACCAGTTATCTCAAATAAAAACGGAAAAAAAGTGATTCTAATGAAGTTTCCAACCATCGAAATAAATGTTTTCATTTTGCGAATCTTTCTTCATTTTATGGTTTTCTAAGGCTATCAAACTAGAATAATGAAGGAGAAACAGTTATCTCCATTTGAAACGCAACAAAACGCGATTCTTTTGAAGTTTCCAAATTTCGAAAACAAATTCTTATCTTTTCGAGATTTTTTCCCCATAACATGCTTTTCTTAGGCTATCAAACTAGAAAAATGAAAGGGAACCAGTTATCTCAAATAAGACCGGAAAAAAGTGATTCTAATGAAGTTTCCAACCACCGAAATAAATCTTATCTATTCGCGAATCTTTCTTCATTTTATGGATTTCTAAGGCAATCTAACTAGAAAAATGAAGGAGAAATAGTTATCTCCATTTGAAACACATAAAAACGCCATTCTTTTGAAGTTTCCAAATTTCGAAAATAAATTTTTTCTTGCCAGATTCTTTCCGCATAATATGCTTTTGTAAAGCTATCAAAGTAAAAAAATGGAAGAGAACCAGTTATCTCAAATAAAAACGGAAGAAAAAGTGATTTTATGAAGTTTCCAACCATCGAAATAAATGTTTTCATTTTGCGAATCTTTCTTCATTTTATGGTTTTCTAAAGCTATCAAACTAGAATAATGAACGAGAAACAGTTATCTCCATTTGAAACGCAATTCTTTTGAAGTTTCCAAACTTCGAAAAAATTTTTTTTTCTTTTCTAGATTCTCTCCTCATAATATGCTTTTCTAAGGCTATCAAAGTGGAAAAATGAAAGAGAAACAGTTATCTGAAATAAGAACTGAAAAAAAAAGTAATTCTAATGAATTTTCCAACCATTGAAATAAAGGTTTTCATTTCGCGAATATTTCTTCATTTTATGGTTTTCTAAGGCTATCAAACTAGAATAATGAAGGAGAAATAGTTATATCCATTTGAAACGAGACAAACGCGATTATTTTGAAGTTTGCTAACTTCGAAAAAAAATTTTTTTCTTTTGATATTCTTTCCGCATTATATGCTTTTCTAAGGCTATCAAAGTAGAAAAATGAAAGAGAACCAATTATCTCAAATAAGAACGGAAAAACAGCGATTCTAATGAAGTTTCCAACCTTCGAAATAAATGTTTTCTGTTCGCGATTCTTTCTTCATTTTATGGTTTTCTAAGGCTATCATACTAGAATAATGAAGGAGAAATAGTTATCTCCATTTGAAACGCAACAAAACGCGATTCTTTTGAAGTTTCCAAACTTCGAAAAATTTTTTTTTTCTTTTCTAGATTCTTTCCTCATAATATGCTTTTCTAAGGCTATCAAACTGGAAAAATGAAAGAGAACCAGTTATCTCAACTAAGAACGGAAAAAAGTGATTCTAATGATATTTGCAGCATCGAAATAAATTTTTCTATTCACGAATCTTTCTTTAATTTATGCTTTACAAGGCTATCAAACTAGAAAAATGAAGGAGAAATAGTTATCTCCATTTGAAATGCAAGAAAAAATGCGATTCTTTTGAAGTTTCCAAACTTCGAAAATAATTTTTTTTCTTTTCGAGATTCTTTCCTCATAATATGCTTTTTAAGGCTATCAAAGTGAAAAAATGAAAGAGAACCAGTTAACTCAAACAAAAACGGAAAAAATAGTGATTCTAATAAAGTTTCCAACCATTGAAATAAAGGTTTTCATTTCGCGAATCTTTCTTCATTTTATGGTATTCTAAGGCTATCAAACAAGAATAATGAAGGAGAAATAGTTATCTCCATTTGAAACTTAACAAAACGCGATTCTTTTGAAGTTTTCAAACTTCGAAAACAAATTCTTATCTTTTCGAGATTTTTTCCCCATAATATGCTTTTCTAAGGCTATCAAAATAGAAAAATAAAAGGGAACCAGTTATCTCAAATAAGACCGGAAAAAAAGTGATTCTAATCTAGTTTCCAACCACCGAAATAAATCTTATCTATTCGCGAATCTTTCTTCATTTTATGGATTTCTAAGGCTATCAAACTTAAATAATGAAGGAGAAATAGTTATCTCCATTTGAAACGCAACAAACCGCGATTCTTTTGAAGTTTCCAAACTTCGAAAAAAATTTTTTTCTTTTCTAGATTCTTTCCTCATAATATGCTTTTCTAAGGCTATCAAAGTGGAAAAATGAAAGAAAAGCAGTTATCTCAAATAAGAACGGAAAAACAGTGATTCTAATGAAGATTTCAACCATCGAAATAAATTTTTCTTTTCGCGAATATTTCTTCATTTTATGGTTTTCTAAGGCTATCAAACTAGAATAATGAAGGAGGAATAGTTATCTCCATTTGAAATGCAAAAAAACGCGATTCTTTTGAAGTTACCAAACTTCGAAAATAAATTTTTTCTTGCGAGATTCTTTCCGCATAATATGCTTTTGTAAAGCTTTCAAAGAAGAAAAATGAAAGAGAACCATTTATCTCAAATAAGAACGGAAAAAAGCGTTTCTAATGAAGTTTCCAACCATCCTAATAAATGTTTTGTTTCCGCGAATCTTTCTTCATTTTATGGTATTCTAAGGCTATCAATCAAGAATAATGAAGGAGAAATAGTCATCTCCATTTGAAATGGAAGAAAAAATGCGATTCTTTTGATGTTTCCAAACTTCGAAAATAATTTTTTTTCGACATTCTTTGCGCAGAATATGCTTTTCTAAGGTTATCAAAGTAAAAAAATGAAACAGAAAAAGTTATCTCAAATAAGAACGGAAAAAAAGTGATCCTAATGAACTTTCCAACCATCGAAATAAATTTTTCTTTTCGCGAATCTTTCTTCATTTTATGGTATTCTAAGGCTATCAAACAAGAATAATGAAGGAGAAATAGTTATCTCCATTTGAAACGTAACAAAACGCGAATCTTTTGAAGTTTCGAAACCTGGAAAAAAAAATATTTTTCTTTTCGAGATTCTTTGCCCATAATATGCTGTTCTAAGGCTATCAAAGAAGAAAAATGAAAGAGAACCAGTTATGACAAATAAGAACGGAAAAACAGCGATTCTAATAAAGTTCCCAACCATCGAAATAAACGTTTTATGTTCGCGAATCTTTCTTCATTTTATGGTTTTCTAAGGCTATAAAATTAAAATAATGAAGGAGAAATTGTTATCTCTATTTGAAACGCAAAAAAATGCGATTCCCATCAAGTTTCCAAACTTCGAAAAAAAATTTTTTTCTTTTCGAGATTCTTTGAGCAGTATATGATTTTCTAAGGCCATCAAAGTAGAAAAATGAAAGAGAACCAGTTATGTCAAATAAGAACGCAAAAATGTGATTCTAATGAAGTTTCCTACCATCGAAATAAATGTTTTCTTTTCGCGAATCTTTCTTCATTTTATGGTTTTTAAGGCTATCAAACTAGAATAATGAAGGAGAAATAGTTTTCTCCATTTGAAACGCAACAAAACGCGATTCTTTTGAAGTTTCCAAACTTCGAAAAATTTTTTTTTCTTTTCTAGATTCTTTCCTCATAATATGCTTTTCTAAGGCTATGAAAGTGGAAAAATGAAAGAGAAACAGTTATCTGAAATAAGAACGGAAAAAAAAAGTGATTCTAGTGAAGTTTCCAACCATTGAAATAAAGGTTTTCATTTCGCAAATATTTCTTCATTTTATGGTTTTCTAAGGCTATCAAACTAGAATAATGAAGGAGAAATAGTTATCTCCATTTGAAACGCAACAAAACGCGATTCATTTGAAGTTTCCAAACTTCAAAAAAAAATTTTTTTCATTTCGAGATTCTTTAAGCATAATATGCTTTTCTAAGACTGTCAAAGAAGTAAAATGAAAGGGAACCAGTTATCTCAAATAAGAACGGAAAAAAAAGTGATTCTAATGAAGTTTCCAACCATTGAAATAAAGGTTTTCATTTCGCGAATCTTTCTTCATTTTATGGTTTTCTAAGGCTCTCTAAGTAGAATAATGAAGGAGAAATAGTTATCTCCATTTGAAACGAGACAAACGCGATTCCTTTGAAGTTTGCTAACTTCGAAAAAAAAATTTTTTTCTTTTGATATTCCTTCCGCATAATATTCTTTTCTAACGCTATCAAAGTAGAAAAATGAAAGAGAACCAGTTATCTCAAATAAGAACGGAAAAACAGCGATTCTAATGAAGTTTCCAACCTTCGAAATAAATGTTTTCTGTTCGCGATTCTTTGTTCATTTTATGGTTTTCTAAGGCTATCATACTAGAATAATGAAGGAGAAATAGTTATCTCCATTTGAAACGGAAAAAGGCGCGATTCTTTTGAAATTTCCAAACTTCGAAAAAAATTTTTTTCTTTTCCATATTCTTTGCGCAGAATATGCTTTTCTAAGGCTATCAAAGTGATAAAATGAAAGAGAACCAGTTATCTCAAATAAGAACGGAAAAAAGTGACTCTATTGAACTTTCCAACCATCGAAATAAATGTTTTATTTTCGCGAATCTTTCTTCATTTTATGGTTTTCTAAGGCTATCAAACTAGAAAAATGAAGGAGAAATAGTTATCTCCATTTGAAACGCATAAAAACGCCATTTTTTGAAGGTTCCAACCTTCGAAAATAAATTTTTTCATGCCAGATTCTTTCCGCTAAATATGCTTTTGTAAAGCTATCAAAGTAGAAAAATGGAAGAGAACCAGTTATCTCAAATAAAAATGGAAAAAAAGTGATTCTAAAGAAGTTTCCAACTATCGAAAAAATGTTTTCATTTTGCGAATCTTTCTTCATTTTATGGTTTTCTAAGACTATCAAACTAGAATAAAGAAGGGTAAATAGTTATCTGCATTTGAAACGCTACAAAGCGCGATTCTTTTGAAGTTTCGAAACTTCGAAAAAATTTTTTTTTCTTTTCTAGATTCTTTACGCATAATATGCTTTTCTAAGGCTATCAAACTGGAAAAATGAAAGAGAACCAGTTATCTCAACTAAGAACGGAAAAAAAGTTATTCTAATGAAATTTGCAACATCGAAATGAATCTTTTCTATTCGCGAATCTTTCTTTAATTTATGCTTTAGAAGGCTATCAAACTAGAAAAATGAAGGAGAAATGGTTATCTCCATTTGAAACACAAGAAAAAACGCGATTCTTTTGAAGTTTCCAAACTTGGAAAATAATTTTTTTTTTCGAGATTCTTTGCGGAGAATATGCTTTTCTAAGGCTATCAAAATAAAAAAATGAAAGAGAACCAGTTATCTCAAATAAGAACGGAAAAAAGTGAATATAATGAACTTTCTAACCATCGAAATAAAAGTTTTATGTTCGCGATTCTTTGTTCATTTTATGGTTTTCTAAGGCTATCAAACTAGAATAATGAAGGAGAAATTGTTATCTCCATTTGAAACGCAACAAAACGCGATTCCTTTCAAGTTTCCAAACTTCGAAAAAATTTTTTTTCTTTTCGAGATTCTTTCCGCATATTATCCTTTTGTAAAGCTATCAAAGAAGAAAAACGAAAGAGAACCGGTTATCTCAAATAAGAACGGAGAAAAAGCGATTCTAATGAAGTTTCCAACCATCGAAATAAATGTTTTCTTTTCGCCAATCTTTCTTCATTTTATGGTTTTCCAAGGCTATCAAACAAGAATAATGAAGGAGAAATAGTTATCTCCATTTGAAACTTACCAAAACGCGATTCTTTTGAAGTTTTCAAACTTCGAAAACTAATTCTTATCTTTTCGACATTTTTTCCCCATAATATGCTTTTCTAAGGCTATCAAACTAGAAAAATGAAAGGGAACCAGTTATCTCAAATAAGACCGGGAAAAAAGTGATTCTAATAAGGTTTCCAACCACCGAAATAAATTTTTCTTTTCGCGAATCTTTCTTCATTTTATGGTTTTCTAAGGCTATCTAACTAGAATAATGAAGGAGAAATAGTTATCTCCATTTGAAACGCAAAAAAACGCGATTCTTTTGAAGTTTCCAAACTTCGAAAATAAATTTTTTCTTGTGAGATTCTTTCCGCATAATATGCTTTTGTAAAGCTTTCAAAGAAGAAAAATGAAAGAGAACCGTGTATTTCAAATAAGAACGGAAAAAAGCGATTCTAATGAAGTTTCCAACCATCGTAATAAATGTTTTGTTTCCGCGAATCTTTCTTCATTTTATGGTATTTTAAGGCTATCAATCAAGAATAATGAAGGAGAAATAGTTATCTCCATTTGAAATGGAAGAAAAAATGCCATTGATGTTTCCAAACTTTGAAAATAATTTTTTTTTTCGACATTCTTTACGCAGAATATGCTTTTTTAGGCTATCAAAGTAAAAAAATGAAAGAGAACCAGTTATCTCAAATAAGAACGGAAAAAAGTGAATATAATGAACTTTCTAACCATCGAAATAAAAGTTTTATGTTCGCGATTCTTTGTTCATTTTATGGTTTTCTAAGGCTATCAAACTAGAATAATGAAGGAGAAATTGTTATCTCCATTTGAAACGCAACAAAACGCGATTCCTTTCAAGTTTCCAAACTTCGAAAAAATTTTTTTTCTTTTCGAGATTCTTTCCGCATATTATCCTTTTGTAAAGCTATCAAAGAAGAAAAACGAAAGAGAACCGGTTATCTCAAATAAGAACGGAAAAAAAGCGATTCTAATGAAGTTTCCAACCATCGAAATAAATGTTTTCTTTTCGCCAATCTTTCTTCATTTTATGGTTTTCCAAGGCTATCAAACAAGAATAATGAAGGAGAAATAGTAATCTCCATTTGAAACGCAACAAAACGCGATTCATTTGAAGTTTCCAAACTTCGAAAAAACTTTTTATTCTTTTTTTGAACCTTTCCCCATAATATGCTTTTCTAAGGTTATCAAACTAATAAAATGAAGGAGAACCAGTTATCTCAAATAAGAACGGAAAAAAAGTGATTCTAATGAAGATTCCAACCATCGAAATAAATATTTCTTTTCGCGAATTTTTTTTCATTTTATGTATTCCAAGGCTATCAAACAAGAATAATGAAACAGAAATAGTTATCTCCATTTGAAACGCAACAAAACGCGATTCTTTTGAAGTTTCCAAACTTCGAAAACAAATTTTTATCTTTTCGAGATTTTTTCCCCATAATATGCTTTTTTAGGCTATCAAACTAGAAAAATGAAAGAGAACCAGTTATCTCAAATAAGACCGGAAAAAAAGTGATTCTAATGAAGTTTCCAACCACGGAAATAAATCTTATCTATTCGCGAATCTTTCTTAATTTTATTGTTTTCTAAGGCAATCAAACTAGAAAAATGAAGGAGAAATAGTTATCTCCATTTGAAACGCATAAAAACGTCATTCTTTTGAAATTTCCAACCTTCGAATATAAATTTTTTCTTGCCAGATTCTTTGCGCATAATATGCTTTTGTAAAGCTATCAAAGTACAAAAATGGAAGAGAACCAGTTATCTAAAATAAAAACGGAAAAAAAAAGTGATTCTCATGAAGTTTCCAACCATCGAAATAAATGTTTTCATTTCGAGAATCTTTCTTCATTTTATGGTTTTCTAAGGCTATCAAACTAGAATAATGAAGTAGAAATAGTTATCTCCATTTGAAAAGCAACAAAACGCTATTCTTTTGAAGTTTCCAAACTTCGAAACAAATTTTTTTTCTTTTCTAGATGCTTTCCTCATAATATGCTTTTTAAGGCTATCAAAGTGAAAAAATGAAAGAGAACCAGTTAACTCAAACAAAAACGGAAAAAATAGTGATTCTAATAAAGTTTCCAACCATTGAAATAAAGGTTTTCATTTCGCGAATCTTTCTTCATTTTATGGTTTTCTAAGGCTCTCTAACTAGAATAATGAAGGAGAAATAGTTATCTCCATTTGAAACGGAAAAAAACGCGATTCTTTTGAAGTTTCCTAACTTCGAAAATAAATATTTTCTTGCGAGATTCTTTCTGCATAATATGCTTTTGTAAAGCTTTCAAAGAAGAAAAATGAAAGAGAACCAGTTATCTCAAATAAGAACGGAGAAAAAGCGATTCTAATGAAGTTTCCAACCATCGAAATAAATTTTTCTTTTCGCGAATCTTTCTTCATTTTATGTTATTCTAAGGCTATCAAACAAGAATAATGAAGGAGAAATAGTTAATTCCATTTGAAACTTACCAAAACGCGATTCTTTTGAAGTTTTCAAACTTCGAAAACTAATTCTTATCTTTTCGACATTTTTTCCCCATAATATGCTTTTCTAAGGCTATCAAACTAGAAAAATGAAAGGGAACCAGTTATCTCAAATAAGACCGGGAAAAAAGTGATTCTAATAAGGTTTCCAACCACCGAAATAAATTTTTCTTTTCGCGAATCTTTCTTCATTTTATGGTTTTCTAAGGCTATCTAACTAGAATAATGAAGGAGAAATAGTTATCTCCATTTGAAACGCAAAAAAACGCGATTCTTTTGAAGTTTCCAAACTTCGAAAATAAATTTTTTCTTGTGAGATTCTTTCCGCATAATATGCTTTTGTAAAGCTTTCAAAGAAGAAAAATGAAAGAGAACCGTGTATTTCAAATAAGAACGGAAAAAAGCGATTCTAATGAAGTTTCCAACCATCGTAATAAATGTTTTGTTTCCGCGAATCTTTCTTCATTTTATGGTATTTTAAGGCTATCAATCAAGAATAATGAAGGAGAAATAGTTATCTCCATTTGAAATGGAAGAAAAAATGCCATTGATGTTTCCAAACTTTGAAAATAATTTTTTTTTTCGACATTATTTACGCAGAATATGCTTTTTTAGGCTATCAAAGTAAAAAAATGAAAGAGAACCAGTTATCTCAAATAAGAACGGAAAAAAAATGATTCTAATGAAGTTTCCAACCACGGAAATAAATATTATCTATTCGCGAATCTTTCTTCATTTTATTGTTTTCTAAGGCAATCAAAATAGAAAAATGAAGGAGAAATAGTTATCTCCATTTGAAACGCATAAAATTGCCATTCTTTGGAAATTTCCAACCTTCGAATATAAATTTTTTCTTGCCAGATTCTTTCCGCATAATATGCTTTTGTAAAGCTATCAAAGTACAAAAATGGAAGAGAACCAGTTATCTAAAATAAAAACGGAAAAAAAAGTGATTCGAATGAAGTTTCCAACCATCGAAATAAATGTTTTCATTTCGAGAATCTTTCTTCATTTTATGGTTTTCTAAGGCTATCAAACTAGAATAATGAAGTAGAAATAGTTATCTCCATTTGAAACGCAACAAAACGCTATTCTTTTGAAGTTTCCAAACTTCGAAACAAATTTTTTTTCTTTTCTAGATGCTTTCCTCTTAATATGCTTTTTAAGGCTATCAAAGTGAAAAAATGAAAGAGAACCAGTTAACTGAAATAAAAACGGAAAAAATAGTGATTCTAATAAAGTTTCCAACCATGGAAATAAAGGTTTTCATTTCGCGAATCTTTCTTCATTTTATGGTTTTCTAAGGCTCTCTAACTAAAATAATGTTGGAGAAATAGTTATCTCCATTTGAAACGCAAAAAAACGCGATTCTTTTGAAGTTTCCAAACTTCGAAAATAAATATTTTCTTGCGAGATTCTTTCTGCATAATATGCTTTTGTAAAGCTTTCAAAGAAGAAAAATGAAAGAGAACCAGGTATCTCAAATAAGAACGGAAAAAAGCGATTCTTATGAAGTTTCCAACCATCGTAATAAATGTTTTGTTTCCGCGAATCTTTCTTCATTTTATGGTATTCTAAGGCTAACAATCAAGAACAATGAAGGAGAAATAGTTATCTCCATTTGAAATGGAAGAAAAAATGCGATTCATTTGATGTTTCCAAACTTCGAAAATAATTTTTTTTTTCGACATTCTTTGCGCAGAATATGCTTTTCTAAGGCTATCAAAGTAAAAAAATGAAAGAGAACCAGTTATCTCAAATAAGAACGGAAAAAAAATGATTCTAATGAACTTTCCAACCATCGAAATAAATTTTTCTTTTCGCGAATCTTTCTTCATTTTATGGTATTCTAAGGCTATCAAACAAGAATAATGAAGGAGAAATAGTTATCTCCATTTGAAACGTAACAAAACGCGATTCTTTTGAAGTTTCCAAACTTCGAAAACAAATTTTTATCTTTTCGATATTTTTTCCCCATAATATGCTTTTCTAAGGCTATCAAACTAGAAAAATGAAAGAGAACCAGTTATATCAAATAAGACCGGAAAAAAAGTGATTCTAATGAAGTTTCCAACCAAGGAAATAAATCTTATCTATTCGCGAATCTTTCTTCATTTTATTGTTTTCTAAGGCAATCTAACTAGAAAAATGAAGGAGAAATAGTTATCTCCATTTGAAACGCAACAAAACGCGATTCTTTTGAAGTTTCCAAACTTCGAAAAAAATTTTTTTTCTTTTCTAGATTCTTTCCTAATAATATGCTTTTCTAAGGCTATCAAAGTGGAAAAATGAAAGAGAAACAGTTATCTGAAATAAGAACGGAAAAAAAGTGATTCTAATGAAGTTTCCAACCATTGAAATAAAGGTTTTCATTTCGCGAATATTTCTTCATTTTATGGTTTTCTAAGGCTATCAAACTAGAATAATGAAGGAGAAATAGTTATCTCCATTTGAAACGCAACAAAACGCGATTCATTTGAAGTTTCCAAACTTCGAAAAATTTTCTTTTCTTTTCTTGATTCTTTCCCCATAATATGCTTTTCTAAGGTTATCAAACTAGTAAAATGAAGGAGAACCAGTTAACTCAAATAAGAACGGAAAAAATGTGATTCTAATGAAGATTCCAACCATCGAAATAAATCTTTCCTTTCGCGAATCTTTCTTCATTTTATGGTTTTCTAAGGCTATCAAACAAGAATAATGAAGGAGAAATACTTATCTCCATTTGAAACGCAACAATTAGCGATTATTTTGAAGTTTCCAAATTTCAAAAAAAAATTTTTTTCTTTTCGAGATTCTTTCCGCATAATATGCTTTTCTAAGGCTATCAAAGTGGAAAAATGAAAGAGAACCAGTTATCTCAAATAAGAACGGAAAAAAGCGATTCTAATGAAGTTTCCAACCATCGAAATAAATTTTTCCTTTCGCGAATCTTTCTTCATTTTATGGTATTCTAAGGCTATCAAACTAGAATAATGAAGGAGAAATAGTTATCTGCATTTGAAACGCAACAAAGCGCGATTCTTTTGAAGTTTCCAAATTTCGAAAACAAATTCTTATCTTTTCGAGATTTTTCCCCCATAATATGCTTTTCTAAGGCTATCAAACTAGAAAAATGAAAGGGAACCAGTTATCTCAAATAATACCGGAAAAAAAGTAAATCTAATGGTTTCCAATCACCGAAATAAATCTTATCTATTCGCGAATCTTTCTTCATTTTATGGATTTCTAAGGCAATCTAACTAGAAAAATGAAGGAGAAATAGTTATCTCCATTTGAAAAGCATAAAAACGCCATTCTTTTGAAGTTACCAACCTTCGAAAATAAATTTTTTCTTGCCAGATTCTTTCCGCATAATATGCTTTTGTAAAGCTATCAAAGTAAAAAAATGGAAGAGAACCAACTATCTCGAATAAAAACGGAAAAAATTGATTCTATTGAAGTTTCCAACCATCAAAATAAAAGTTCTCATTTTGCAAATATTTCTTCATTTTATGGATTTCTAAGGCTATGAAACTAGAATAATGAAGGAGAAACAGTTATCTCCATTTGAAACGCAACAAAACGCGATTCTTTTGAAGTTTCCAAACTTCGAAAAAAATTTTTTTTCTTTTCTAGATTCTTTCCTCATAATATGCTTTTCTAAGGCTATCAAAGTGGAAAAATTAAAGAGAAACAGTTATCTGAAATAAGAACGGAAAAAAAAGTGATTCTAATCAATTTTCCAACCATTGAAATAAAGGATTTCATTTCGCGAATATTTCTTCATTTTATGGATTTCTAAGGCTATCAAACTAGTATAATGAAGGGGAAATAGTTATCTCCATTTGAAACGAGACAAACGCGATTCCTTTGAAATTTGCTAACTTCGAAAAAAAAATTTTTTTCTTTTGATATTGCTTCCGCATAATATGCTTTTCTAAGGCTATCAAAGTAGAAAAATGAAAGAGAACCAGTTATCTCAAATAAGAACGGAAAAACAGCGATTCTAATGAAGTTTCCAACCTTCGAAATAAATGTTTTCTGTTCGCGATTCTTTCTTCATTTTATGGATTTCTAAGGCAATCTAACTAGAAAAATGAAGGAGAAATAGTTATCTCCATTTGAAACGCATAAAAACGCAATTCTTTTGAAGTTTCCAACCTTCGAAAATAAATTTTTTCTTGCCAGATTCTTTCCGCATAATATGCTTTTGTAAAGCTATCAAAGTAAAAAAATGGAAGAGAACCAACTATCTCGAATAAAAACGGAAAAAATTGATTCTATTGAAGTTTCCAACCATCAAAATAAAAGTTCTTTTTTTGCAAATATTTCTTCATTTTATGGATTTCTAAGGTTATGAAACTAGAATAATGAAGGAGAAACAGTTATCTCCATTTGAAACGCAACAAAACGCGATTCTTTTGAAGTTTCCAAACTTCGAAAAAATTTTTTTTTCTTTTCTAGATTCTTTCCTCATAATATGCTTTTCTAAGGCTATCAATGTGGAAAAATTAAAGAGAAACAGTTATCTGAAATAAGAACGGAAAAAAAAGTGATTCTAATCAATTTTCCAACCATTGAAATAAAGGATTTCATTTCGCGAATATTTCTTCATTTTATGGATTTCTAAGGCTATCAAACTAGTATAATGAAGGGGAAATAGTTATCTCCATTTGAAACGAGACAAACGCGATTCCTTTGAAATTTGCTAGCTTCGAAAAAAAAATTTTTTTCTTTTGATATTGCTTCCGCATAATATGCTTTTCTAAGGCAATCAAAGTAGAAAAATGAAAGAGAACCAGTTATCTCAAATAAGAACGGAAAAACAGCGATTCTAATGAAGTTTCCAACCTTCGAAATAAATGTTTTCTGTTCGCGATTCTTTCTTCATTTTATGGTTTTCTAAGGCTATCATACTAGAATAATGAAGGAGAAATAGTTACCTCCATTTGAAACGCAACAAAGCGCGATTCTTTTGAAGTTTCCAGACTTCGAAAATAAATTTTTTTCTTTTCGATATTCTTTGCGCAGAATATGCTTTTCTAAGGCTATCAAAGAAGAAAAATGAAAGAGAACCAGTTATGACAAATAAGAACGGAAAAAAAAGCGATTATAATGAAGTTTCCAACCATCGAAATAAATGTTTTCTTTTCGCGAATCTTTCTTCATTTTATGGTTTTCTAAGGCTATCAAACAAGAATAATGAAGGAGAAATAGTAATCTCCATTTGAAACGCAACAAAACGCGATTCAATTGAAGTTTCCAAACTTCGAAAATTTTTTTATTCTTTTCTTGATTCTTTCCCCATAATATGCTTTTCTAAGGTTATCAAACTAGTAAAATGAAGGAGAACCAGTTATCTCATATACGAATGGAAAAAAAGTGATTCTAATGAAGTTTCCAACCATCGAAATAAATGTTTTCATTTCGAGAATCTTTCTTCATTTATGGTTTTCTAAGGCTATCAAACTAGAATAATGAAGTAGAAATAGTTATCTCCATTTGAAACGCAACAAAACGCTATTCTTTTGAAATTTCCAAACTTCGAAACAAATTTTTTTTTTCTAGATGCTTTCCTCATAATATGCTTTTTAAGGCTATCAAAGTGAAAAAATGAAAGAGAACCAGTTACTGAAATAAAAACGGAAAAAATAGTGATTCTAATAAAGTTTCCAACCATTGAAATAAAGGTTTTCATTTCGCGAATCTTTCTTCATTTTATGGTTTTCTAAGGCTCTCTAACTAGAATTATGAAGGAGAAATAGTTATCTCCATTTGAAACGCAAAAAAACGCGATTATTTCGAAGTTTCCAAACTTCGAAAAAAATTTTTTTTCTTTTCTAGATTCTCTCCTAATAATATGCTTTTCTAAGGCTATCAAAGTGGAAAAATGAAAGAGAAACAGTTATCTGAAATAAGAACGGAAAAAAAAGTGATTCTAATGAAGTTTCCAACCATTGAAATAAAGGTTTTCATTTCGCGAATATTTCTTCATTTTATGGTTTTCTAAGGCTATCAAACTAGAATAATGAAGGAGAAATAGTTATCTCCATTTGAAACGCAACAAAACGCGATTCATTTGAAGTTTCCAAACTTCGAAAAATTTTCTTTTCTTTTCTTGATTCTTTCCCCATAATATGCTTTTCTAAGGTTATCAAACTAGTAAAATGAAGGAGAACCAGTTAACTCAAATAAGAACGGAAAAAATGTGATTCTAATGAAGATTCCAACCATCGAAATAAATCTTTTCTATTCGCAAATCTTTCTTCATTTAATGGTTTTCTAAGGCTATCAAACAAGAATAATGAAGGAGAAATACTTATCTCCATTTGAAACGCAACAATTCGCGATTATTTTGAAGTTTCCAAATTTCAAAAAAAAATTTTTTTCTTTTCGAGATTCTTTCCGCATAATATGCTTTTCTAAGGCTATCAAATAAGTAAAATGAAAGAGAACCAGTTATCTCAAATAAGAACGGAAAAACAGCGATTCTAATGAAGTTTCCAACCATCGAAATAAATTTTTCCTTTCGCGAATCTTTCTTCATTTTATGGTATTCTAAGGCTATCAAACTAGAATAATGAAGGAGAAATAGTTATCTGCATTTGAAACGCAACAAAGCGCGATTCTTTTGAAGTTTCCAAATTTCGAAAACAAATTCTTATCTTTTCGAGATTTTTCCCCCATAATATGCTTTTCTAAGGCTATCAAACTAGAAAAATGAAAGGGAACCAGTTATCTCAAATAATACCGGAAAAAAAGTAAATCTAATGGTTTCCAATCACCGAAATAAATCTTATCTATTCGCGAATCTTTCTTCATTTTATGGATTTCTAAGGCAATCTAACTAGAAAAATGAAGGAGAAATAGTTATCTCCATTTGAAAAGCATAAAAACGCCATTCTTTTGAAGTTACCAACCTTCGAAAATAAATTTTTTCTTGCCAGATTCTTTCCGCATAATATGCTTTTGTAAAGCTATCAAAGTAAAAAAATGGAAGAGAACCAACTATCTCGAATAAAAACGGAAAAAATTGATTCTATTGAAGTTTCCAACCATCAAAATAAAAGTTCTCATTTTGCAAATATTTCTTCATTTTATGGATTTCTAAGGCTATGAAACTAGAATAATGAAGGAGAAACAGTTATCTCCATTTGAAACGCAACAAAACGCGATTCTTTTGAAGTTTCCAAACTTCGAAAAAAATTTTTTTTCTTTTCTAGATTCTTTCCTCATAATATGCTTTTCTAAGGCTATCAAAGTGGAAAAATTAAAGAGAAACAGTTATCTGAAATAAGAACGGAAAAAAAAGTGATTCTAATCTATTTTCCAACCATTGAAATAAAGGATTTCATTTCGCGAATATTTCTTCATTTTATGGATTTCTAAGGCTATCAAACTAGTATAATGAAGGGGAAATAGTTATCTCCATTTGAAACGAGACAAACGCGATTCCTTTGAAATTTGCTAACTTCGAAAAAAAAATTTTTTTCTTTTGATATTGCTTCCGCATAATATGCTTTTCTAAGGCTATCAAAGTAGAAAAATGAAAGAGAACCAGTTATCTCAAATAAGAACGGAAAAACAGCGATTCTAATGAAGTTTCCAACCTTCGAAATAAATGTTTTCTGTTCGCGATTCTTTCTTCATTTTATGGATTTCTAAGGCAATCTAACTAGAAAAATGAAGGAGAAATAGTTATCTCCATTTGAAACGCACAAAAACGCAATTCTTTTGAAGTTTCCAACCTTCGAAAATAAATTTTTTCTTGCCAGATTCTTTCCGCATAATATGCTTTTGTAAAGCTATCAAAGTAAAAAAATGGAAGAGAACCAACTATCTCGAATAAAAACGGAAAAAATTGATTCTATTGAAGTTTCCAACCATCAAAATAAAAGTTCTTTTTTTGCAAATATTTCTTCATTTTATGGATTTCTAAGGTTATGAAACTAGAATAATGAAGGAGAAACAGTTATCTCCATTTGAAACGCAACAAAACGCGATTCTTTTGAAGTTTCCAAACTTCGAAAAAATTTTTTTTTCTTTTCTAGATTCTTTCCTCATAATATGCTTTTCTAAGGCTATCAAAGTGGAAAAATTAAGGAGAAACAGTTATCTGAAATAAGAACGGAAAAAAAAAAGTGATTCTAATCAATTTTCCAACCATTGAAATAAAGGATTTCATTTCGCGAATATTTCTTCATTTTATGGATTTCTAAGGCTATCAAACTAGTATAATGAAGGGGAAATAGTTATCTCCATTTGAAGCGAGACAAACGCGATTCCTTTGAAATTTGCTAGCTTCGAAAAAAAAATTTTTTTCTTTTGATATTGCTTCTGCATAATATGCTTTTCTAAGGCTATCAAAGTAGAAAAATGAAAGAGAACCAGTTATCTCAAATAAGAACGGAAAAACAGCGATTCTAATGAAGTTTCCAACCTTCGAAATAAATGTTTTCTGTTCGCGATTCTTTCTTCATTTTATGGTTTTCTAAGGCTATCATACTAGAATAATGAAGGAGAAATAGTTACCTCCATTTGAAACGCAACAAAGCGCGATTCTTTTGAAGTTTCCAGACTTCGAAAATAAATTTTTTTCTTTTCGATATTCTTTGCGCAGAATATGCTTTTCTAAGGCTATCAAAGAAGAAAAATGAAAGAGAACCAGTTATGACAAATAAGAACGGAAAAAAAAGCGATTATAATGAAGTTTCCAACCATCGAAATAAATGTTTTCATTTCGAGAATCTTTCTTCATTTATGGTTTTCTAAGGCTATCAAACTAGAATAATGAAGTAGAAATAGTTATCTCCATTTGAAACGCAACAAAACGCTATTCTTTTGAAGTTTCCAAACTTCGAAACAAATTTTTTTTTTCTAGATGCTTTCCTCATAATATGCTTTTTAAGGCTATCAAAGTGAAAAAATGAAAGAGAACCAGTTACTGAAATAAAAACGGAAAAAATAGTGATTCTAATAAAGTTTCCAACCATTGAAATAAAGGTTTTCATTTCGCGAATCTTTCTTCATTTTATGGTTTTCTAAGGCTCTCTAACTAGAATTATGAAGGAGAAATAGTTATCTCCATTTGAAACGCAAAAAAACGCGATTATTTCGAAGTTTCCAAACTTCGATAATAAATATTTTCTTGCCTGATTCTTTCTGCATAATATGCTTTTGTAAAGCTTTCAAAAAAGAAAAATGAAAGAGAACCAGTTATTTCAAATAAGAACGGAGAAAAAGCGATTCTAATGAAGTTTCCAACCATCGAAATAAATTTTTCTTTTCGCGAATCTTCCTTCATTTTATGGTATTCTAAGGCTATCAAACAAGAATAATGAAGGAGAAATAGTTATCTCCATTTGAAACTTAACAAAACGCGATCCTTTTGAAGTTTTCAAACTTCGAAAACAAATTCTTATCTTTTCGAGATTTTATCCCCATAATATGCTTTTCTAAGGCTATCAAACTAGAAAAATGAAAGGGAACCAGTTATCTCAAATAAGACGGGAAAAAAAGTGATTCTAATGAAGTTTCCAACCACCGAAATAAATTTTTCTTTTCGCGAATCTTTCTAATTTTATGGTATTCTAAGGCTATCAAACAAGAATAATGAAGGAGAAATAGTTATCTCCATTTGAAACTTAACAAAACGCGATTATTTGAAGTTTTCAAACTTCGAAAACAAATTCTTATCTTTTCGAGATTTTTTCCCCATAATATGCTTTTCTAAGGCTATCAAAATAGAAAAATAAAAGGGAACCAGTTATCTCAAATAAGACCGGAAAAAAAGTGATTCTAATAAAGTTTCCAACCACCGAAATAAATCTTATCTATTCGCGAATCTTTCTTCATTTTATGGATTTCTAAGGCTATCAAACTAGAATAATGAAGGAGAAATAGTTATCTCCATTTGAAACGCAACAAAACGCGATTCTTTTTAAGTTTCCAAACTTCGAAATTAATTTTTTTTTCGACATTCTTTGCGCAGAATATGCTTTTCTAAGGCTATCAAAGTAAAAAAATGAAAGAGAACCAGTTATCTCAAATAAGAACGGAAAAAAAGTGATCCTAATGAACTTTCCAACCATCGAAATAAATTTTTCTTTTCGCGAATCTTTCTTCATTTTATGGTATTCTAAGGCTATCAAACAAGAATAATGAAGGAGAAATATTATCTCCATTTGAAACGTAACAAAACGCGATTCTTTTGAAGTTTCCAAACTTCGAAAACATATTTTTATCTTTTGGATATTTTTTCCCCATAATATGCTTTTCTAAGGCTATCAAATTAGAAAAATGAAAGAGAACCAGTTATCTCAAATAAGACCGGAAAAAAAGTGATTCTAATGAAGTTTCCAACCACGGAAATAAATCTTATCTATTCGCGAATCTTTCAACATTTTATTGTTTTCTAAGGCAATCAAACTAGAAAAATGAAAGAGAAATAGTTATCTCCATTTGAAACGCATAAAAACGCCATTCTTTTGAAGTTTCCAACCTTCGAAAATAAATTTTTTCTTTCGAGATTCTTTCCGCATAATATGTTTTTGTAAAGCTATCAATAGTAGAAAAATGGAAGAGAACCAGTTATCTAAAATAAAAACGAAAAAAAAAAAATGATTCTAATGAAGTTTCCAACCATCGAAATAAACGTTTTATATTCGCGAATCTTTCTTCATTTTATGGTTTTCTAAGGCTATCAGAATAGAATAATGAAGGAGAAATTGTTATCTCCATTTGAAACGCAACAAAACGCGATTCCCATCAAGTTTCCAAACTTCGAAAAAAAAATTTTTTCTTTTCGAGATTCTTTGAGCAGTATATGCTTTTCTAAGGCCATCAAACTAGAAAAATGAAAGGGAACCAGTTATCTCAAATAAGATCGGAAAAAAAGTGATTCTCATGAAGTTTCCAACCATCGAAATAAATGTTTTCATTTTGCGAATCTTTCTTCATTTTATGGTTTTCTAAGGCTATCTAACTAGAATAATGATGGAGAAATAGTTATCTCCATTTGAAATGCAAAAAAACGCGATTCTTTTGAAGTTTCCAAACTTCGAAAATAAATTTTTTTCTTTTCGATATTCTTTGCGCAGAATATGCTTTTCTAAGGCTTTCAAAGAAGAAAAATGAAATAGAACCAGTTATCTCAAATAAGAACGGAAAAACCGCGATTCAAATGAAGTTTCCAACCATCAAAATAAATGTTTTCTTTTCGCGAATCTTTCTTCATTTTATGGTTTTCTAAGGCTATCAAACTAGAATAATGAAGGAGAAATAGTTATCTGCATTTGAAACGCAACAAAACGCGATTCTTTTGAAGTTTCCAAACTTCGAAAATTTTTTTGTTCTTTTCTAGATTCTTTACGCATAATATGCTTTTCTAAGGCTATCAAAGTAGAAAAATGAAAGAGAACCAGTTATTTCAAATAAGAACGCAAAAATGTGATTCTAATGAAGTTTCCTACCATCGAAAAAAATGTTTTCTTTTCGCGAATCTTTCTTCATTTTATGGTTTTTAAGGCTATCAAACTAGAATAATGAAGGAGAAATAGTTATCTCCATTTGAAACGCAACAAAACGCGATTCTTTTGAAGTTTCCAAACTTTGAAAAAAATTTTTTTTCTTTTCTAGATTCTTTCCTCATAATATGCTTTTCTAAGGCTATCAAAGTGGAAAAATGAAAGAGAAACAGTTATCTGAAATAAGAATGGAAAAAAAAAGTGATTCTAATGAAGTTTCCAACCATCGAAATAAATGTTTTCATTTCGAGAATCTTTCTTCATTTTATGGTTTTCTAAGGCTATCAAACTAGAATAATGAAGTAGAAATAGTTATCTCCATTTGAAACGCAACAAAACGCTAATCTTTTGAAGTTTCCAAACTTCGAAACAAATTTTTTTTCTTTTCTAGATGCTTTCCTCATAATATGCTTTTTAAGGCTATCAAAGTGAAAAAATGAAAGAGAACCAGTTAACTGAAACAAAAACGGAAAAAATAGTGATTATAATAAAGTTTCCAACCAATGAAATAAAGGTTATCATTTCGCGAATCTTTCTTCATTTTATGGTTTTCTAAGGCTCTCTAACTAGAATAATGAAGGAGAAATAGTTATCTCCATTTGAAACGCAAAAAAACGTGATTCTTTTGAAGTTTCCAAACTTCGAAAATAAATATTTTCTTGCGAGATTCTTTCTGCATAATATGCTTTTGTAAAGCTTTCAAAGAAGAAAAATGAAAGAGAACCAGTTATCTCAAATAAGAACGGAGAAAAAGCGATTCTAATGAAGTTTCCAACCATCGAAATAAATTTTTCTTTTCGCGAATCTTTCTTCATTTTATGGTTTTATAAGGCTATCAAACTAGAATAATGAAGGAGAAATAGTTATCTCCATTTGAAACGCAACAAAACGCGATTCATTTGAAGTTTCCAAACTTCGAAAAAATTTTTTTTCTTTTCTTGATTCTTTCCCCATAATATGCTTTTTTAAAGTTATCAAACTAGTAAAATGAAGGAGAACCAGTTAACTCAAATAAGAACGGAAAAAAAGTAATTCTAATGGTTTCCAACCACCGAAATAAATCTTATCTATTCGCAAATCTTTCTTCATTAAATGGATTTCTAAGGCTATCAAACTAGTATAATGAAGGAGAAATAGTTATCTCCATTTGAAACGAGACAAACGCGAATCCTTTGAAGTTTGCTAAGTTCGAAAAAAAAATTTTTTTCTATTGATATTCCTTCCGCATAATATGCTTTTCTAAGGCTATCAAAGTAGAAAAATGAAAGAGAACCAGTTATCTCAAATAAGAACGGAAAAACAGCGATTCTAATGAAGTTTCCAACCTTCGAAATAAATGTTTTCTGTTCGCGATTCTTTGTTCACTTTATGGTTTTCTAAGGCTATCATAATAGAATAATGAAGGAGAAATAGTTATCTCCATTTGAAACGGAAAAAGGAGCGATTCTTTTGAAATTTCCAAACTTCGAAAAAAAATTTTTTTCTTTTCCATATTCTTTGCGCAGAATATGCTTTTCTAAGGCTATCAAAGTGATAAAATGAAAGAGAACCAGTTATCGAAATAAGAACGGAAAAAAAGTGACTCTATTGAACTTTCCAACCATCGAAATAAATGTTTTATTTTCGCGAATCTTTCTTCATTTTATGGTTTTCTAAGGCTATCAAACTAGAATAATGAAGGAGAAATATTTATCGCTATTTGAAACGCAAAAAAAAAAACGCGATTCTTTTGAAGTTTCGAAACCTGGAAAAAAAATATTATTCCTTTAGAGATTCTTTCCCCATAATATGCTTTTCTAAGGCTATCAAAGAAGAAAAATGAAAGAGAACCAGTTATGACAAATAAGAACGGAAAAACAGCGATTGTAATAAAGTTTCCAACCATCGAAATAAATGTTTTTTTTGGCGAATCTTTCTTCATTTTATGGTTTTCTAAGGCTATCAAACTAGAATAATGAAGGAGAAATAGTTATCTGCATTTGAAACGCAACAAAGCGCGATTCTTTTGAAGTTTTCAAACTTCGAAAAAATTTTTTTTTCTTTTCTAGAATCTTTACGCATAATATGGTTTTCTAAGGCTATCAAAGTGGAAAAATGAAAGAGAACCAGTTATCGAAATAAGAACGGAAAAAAAGTAATTCTAATGAAATTTCCAACCATCGAAATAAATGTTTTCATTTCGCGAGTCTTTGTTTATTTTATGGTTTTCTAAGGCTATCAAACTAGAAAAATGAAGGAGAAATAGTTATCACCATTTGAAACGCATAAAAACGCCATTTTTTGAAGGTTCCAACCTTCGAAAATACATTTTTTCTTGCGAAATTCTTTCCGCATAATATGCTTTTGTAAAGCTATCAAAGTAGAAAAATGGAAGAGAACCAGTTATCTCAAATAAAAATGGAAAAAAAGTGATTCTAATGAAGTTTCCAACTATCGAAAAAATGTTTTCATTTTGCGAATATTTCTTCATTTTATGGTTTTCTAAGACTATCAAACTAGAATAATGAAGGGTAAATAGTTATCTGCATTTGAAATGCAACAAAGCGCAATTCTTTTGAAGTTTCCAAACTTCGAAAAATTTTTTTTTTCTTTTCTAGATTCTTTACGCATAATATGCTTTTCTAAGGCTATCAAACTGGAAAAATGAAAGAGAACCAGTTATCTCAACTAAGAACGGAAAAAAAGTTATTCTAATGAAATTTGCAACATCGAAATAAATCTTTTCTATTCGCGAATCTTTCTTTAATTTATGCTTTAGAAGGCTATCAAACTAGAAAAATGAAAGAGAAATGGTTATCTCCATTTGAAACACAAGAAAAAACGCGATTCTTTTGAAGTTTCCAAACTTCGAAAATAATTTTTTTTTCGAGATTCTTTGCGCAGAATATGCTTTTCTAAGGCTATCAAAATAAAAAAATGAAAGAGAACCAGTTATCTCAAATAAGAACGGAAAAAAGTGAATATAATGAACTTTCTAACAATCGAAATAAAAGTTTTATGTTCGCGATTCTTTGTTCATTTTATGGTTTTCTAAGGCTATCAAACTAGAATAATGAAGGAGAAATTGTTATCTCCATTTGAAACGCAACAAAACGCGATTCCTTTCAAGTTTCCAAACTTCGAAAAAAAATTTTTTCTTTTCGACATTCTTTCCGCATATTATCCTTTTGTAAAGCTATCAAAGAAGAAAAACGATAGAGAACCGATTATCTCAAATAAGAACGGAAAAAAAGCGATTCTAATGAAGTTTCCAACCATCGAAATAAATGTTTTCTTTTCGCGAATCTTTCTTCATTTTATGGTTTTCTAAGGCTATCAAACAAGAATAATGAAGGAGAAATAGTAATCTCCATTTGAAACGCAACAAAACGCGATTCATTTGAAGTTTCCAAACTTCGAAAAAATTTTTTATTTTTTTCTTGAACCTTTCCCCATAATATGCTTTTCTAAGGTTATCAAACTAGTAAAATGAAGAAAAACCAGTTATCTCAAATAAGAACGGAAAAAAAGTGATTCTAATGAAGATTTCAACCATTGAAATAAATTTTTCTCTTCGCGAATTTTTCTTCATTTTATGGTATTCCAAGGCTATCAAACAAGAGAAATGAAACGGAAATAGTTATCTCCATTTGAATCGCAACAAAACGCGATTCTATTGAAGTTTCCAAACTTCGAAAACAAATTTTTATCTTTTCGAGATTTTTTCCCCATAATATGCTTTTTTAGGCTATCAAACTAGAAAAATGAAAGAGAACCAGTTATCTCAAATAAGACCGGAAAAAAAGTGATTCTAATGAAGTTTCCAACCACGGAAATAAATCTTATCTCTTCGCGAATCTTTCTTCATTTTATTGTTTTCTAAGGCAATCAAACTAGAAAAATGAAGGAGAAATAGTTATCTGCATTTGAAACGCATAAAAACGCCATTCTTTTGAAATTTCCGACCATCGAATATAAATTTTTTCTTGCCAGATTCTTTCCTCATAATATGCTTTTGTAATGCTATCAAAGTACAAAAATGGAAGAGAACCAGTTATCTAAAATAAAAACGGAAAAAAATGTGATTCTAATGAAGTTTCCAACCATCGAAATAAATGTTTTCATTTCGAGAATCTTTCTTCATTTTATGGTTTTCTAAGGCTATCAAACTAGAATAATGAAGTAGAAATAGTTATCTCCATTTGAAACGCAACAAAACGCTATTCTTTTGAAGTTTCCAAACTTCGAAACAATTTTTTTTTCTTTTCTAGATGCTTTCCTCATAATATGCTTTTTAAGGCTATCAAACTGAAAAAATGAAAGAGAACCAGTTAACTGAAACAAAAACGGAAATAATAGTGATTCTAATAAAGTTTCCAACCATTAAAATAAAGGTTTTCATTTCCCGAATCTTTCTTCATTTTATGGTTTTCTAAGGCTCTCTAACTAGAATAATGAAGGAGAAATAGTTATCTCCATTTGAAACGGGAAAAAACGCGATTCTGTTGAAGTTTCCAAACTTCGAAAATAAATATTTTCTTGCGAGATTCTTTCTGCATAATATGCTTTTGTAAAGCTTTCAAAGAAGAAAAATGAACGACAACCAGTTATCTCAAAAAAGAACGGAGAAAAAGCGATTCTAATGAAGTTTCCAACCATCGAAATAAATTTTTCTTTTCGCGAATCTTTCTTCATTTTATGGTATTCTAAGGCTATCAAACAAGAATAATGAAGGAGAAATAGTTATCTCCATTTGAAACTTAACAAAACGCGATTCTTTTGAAGTTTTCAAACTTCGAAAACTAATTCTTATCTTTTCGAGATTTTTTCCCCATAATATGCTTTTCTAAGGCTATCAAACTAGAAAAATGAAAGGGAACCAGTTATCTCAAATAAGACCGGAAAAAAAGTGATTCTAATGAAGTTTCCAACCACCGAAATAAATATTTTCTTTTCGCGAATCTTTCTTCATTTTATGGTTTTCTAAGGCTATCTAACTAGAATAATGAAAGAGAAATAGTTATCTCCATTTGAAACGCAAAAAAACGCGATTATTTTGAAGTTTCCAAACTTCGAAAATAAATTTTTTCTTGCGAGATTCTTTCCGCATAATATGCTTTTGTAAAGCTTTCAAAGAAGAAAAATGAAAGAGAACCAGGTATCTCAAATAAGAACGGAAAAAAGCGATTCTAATGAAGTTTCCAACCATCGTAATAAATGTTTTGTTTCCGCGAATCTTTATTCATTTTATGGTATTCTAAGGCTATCAATCAAGAATAATGAAGGAGAAATAGTTATATCCATTTGAAATGGAAGAAAAAATGCGATTCTTTTGATGTTTCCAAACTTTGAAAATAATTTTTTTTTCGACATTCTTTACGCAGAATATGCTTTTCTAAGGCTATCAAAGTAAAAAAATGAAAGAGAACCAGTTATCTCAAATAAGAACGGAAAAAAAATGATTCTAATGAAGTTTCCAACCACGGAAATAAATATTATCTATTCGCGAATCTTTCTTCATTTTATTGTTTTCTAAGGCAATCAAAATAGAAAAATGAAGGAGAAATAGTTATCTCCATTTGAAACGCATAAAATTGCCATTCTTTTGAAATTTCCAACCTTAGAATATAAATTTTTTCTTGCCAGATTCTTTCCGCATAATATGCTTTTGTAAAGCTATCAAATTACAAAAATGGAAGAGAACCAGTTATCTAAAATAAAAACGGAAAAAAAGTGATTCTAATGAAGTTTCCAACCATTGAAATAAATGTTTTCATTTCGAGAATCTTTTTTCATTTTATGGTTTTCTAAGGCTATCAAACAAGAATAATGAAGTAGAAATAGTTATCTCCATTTGAAACGCAACAAAACGCTATTCTTTTGAAGTTTCCAAACTTCGAAACAAATTTTTTTTCTTTTCTAGATGCTTTCCTCATAATATGCTTTTTAAGGCTATCAAAGTGAAAAAATGAAAGAGAACCAGTTAACTGAAATAAAACCGGAAAAAATAGTGATTCTAATAAAGTTTCCAACCATTGAAATAAAGGTTTTCATTTCGCGAATCTTTCTTCATTTTATGGTTTTCTAAGGCTCTCTAACTAGAATAATGAAGGAGAAATAGTTATCTCCATTTGAAACGCAAAAAAACGCGATTCTTTTGAGGTTTCCAAACTTCGAAAATAAATATTTTCTTGCGAGATTCTTTCTGCATAATATGCTTTTGTAAAGCTTATAAAGAAGAAAAATGAAAGAGAACCAGGTATCTCAAATAAGAACGGAAAAAAGCGATTCTAATGAAGTTTCCAACCATCGTAATAAATGTTTTGTTTCCGCGAATCTTTCTTCATTTTATGGTATTCTAAGGCTAACAATCAAGAATAATGAAGGAGAAATAGTTATCTCCATTTGAAATGGAAGAAAAAATGCGATTCTTTTGATGTTTCCAAACTTCGAAAATAGTTTTCTTTTTTCGACATTCTTTGCGCAGAATATGCTTTTCTAAGGCTATCAAAGTAAAAAAATGAAAGAGAACCAGTTATCTCAAATAAGAACGGAAAAAAAAATGATTCTAATGAACTTTCCAACCATTGAAATAAATTTTTCTTTTCGCGAATCTTTCTTCATTTTATGGTATTCTAAGGCTATCAAACAAGAATAATGAAGGAGAAATAGTTATCTCCATTTGAAACGTAACAAAACGCGATTCTTTTGAAGTTTCCAAACTTCGCAAACAAATTTTTATCTTTTCGATATTTTTTCCCCATAATATGCTTTTCTAAGGCTATCAAACTAGAAAATTGAAAGAGAACCAGTTATCTCAAATAAGACCGGAAAAAAAGTGATTCTAATGAAGTTTCCAACCACGGAAATAAATCTTATCTATTCGCGAATCTTTCTTCATTTTATTGTTTTCTAAGGCAATCAAACTAGAAAAATGAAGGAGAAATAGTTATCTCCATTTGAAACGCATAAAAACGCCATTTTTTTGAAGTTTCCAACCTTCGAAAATACATTTTTTCTTTCGAGATTCTTTCCGCATAATATGTTTTTGTAAAGCTATCAATAGTAGAAAATTGGAAGAGAACCAGTTATCTCAAATAAGACCGGAAAAAAAAGTGATTCTAATGAAGTTTCCAACCATCGAAATAAACGTTTTATGTTCGCGAATCTTTCTTCATTTTATGGTTTTCTAAGGCTATCAAACTAGAATAATGAAGGAGAAATTGTTATCTCCATTTGAAACGCAACAAAACGCGATTCCCATCAAGTTTTCAAACTTCGAAAAAAATTTTTTTCTTTTCGAGATTCTTTGAGCAGTATATGCTTTTCTAAGGCCATCAAAGTAGAAAAATGAAAGAGAACCAGTTATGTCAAATAAGAACGCCAAAAAGTGATCCTATGAAATTTCCTACCATCGAAATAAATGTTTTCTTTTCGCGAATCTTTCTTCATTTTATGGTTTTTAAGGCTATCAAACTAGAATAATGAAGGAGAAATAGTTATCTCCATTTGAAACGCAACAAAACGCGATTCTTTTGAAGTTTCCAAACTTCGAAAACTTTTTTTTTTCTTTTCTAGATTCTTTCCTCATAATATGCTTTTCTACGGCTATCAAAGTGGAAAAATGAAAGAGAAACAGTTATCTGAAATAAGAACGGAAAAAAAGTGATTCTAATGAAGTTTCCAACCATTGATATAAAGGTTTTCATTTCGCGAATATTTCTTCATTTTATGGTTTTCTAAGGCTATCAAACTATAATAATGAAGGAGAAATAGTTATCTCCATTTGAAACGCAACAAAACGCGATTCATTTGAAGTTTCCAAACTTCGAAAAATTTTTTTTTCTTTTCTTGATTCTTTCCCCATAATATGCTTTTCTAAGGTTATCAAACTAGTAAAATGAAGGAAAACCAGTTAACTCAAATAAGAACGGAAAAAATGTGATTCTAATGAAGATTCCAACCATCGAAATAAATTTTTCCTTTCGCGAATCTTTCTTCATTTTATGGTATTCTAAGGCTATCAAACAAGAATAATGAAGGAGAAATAGTTATCTCCACTTTAAACTTAACAAAACGCGATTCTTTTGAGGTTTCCAAATTTCGAAAAATAATTCTTATCTTTTCGAGATTTTTTCCCCATAATATGCTTTTCTAAGGCTATCAAACTAGAAAAATGAAAGGGAAACAGTTAGCTCAAATAAGACCGGAAAAAAAGTGATTCTAATGGTTTCCAACCACCGAAATAAATCTTATCTATTCGCGAATCTTTCTTCATTTTATGGATTTCTAAGGCAAAATAACTAGAAAAATGAAGGAGAAATAGTTATCTCCATTAGAAACGCATAAATACGCCATTCTTTTGAAGTTTCCAACCTTCGAAAATAAATTTTTTCTTTCGAGATTCTTTCCGCATAATATGCTTTCGTAAGGCTATCAAAGTAGAAAAATGAAAGAGAACCAGTTATCTCAAATAAGAACGGAAAAAAAGTGATTCTAATGAAGTTTCCAACGTTCGAAATAAATGTCTTCTGTTCGCGATTCTTTCTTCATTTTATGGTTTTCTAAGGCTAGAATAATGAAGGAGAAATAGTTATCTCCATTTGAAACGCAAAAAAACGCGATTCTTTTGAAGTTTCGAAACCTGGAAAAAAAATATTTTTCTTTTAGAGATTCTTTCCCCATAATATGCTTTTCTAAGGCTATCAAAGAAGAAAAATGAAAGAGAACCAGTTATGACAAATAAGAACGGAAAAACAGCGATTCTAATAAAGTTTCCAACCATCGAAATAAATGTTTTCTTTTGGCGAATCTTTCTTCATTTTATGGTTTTCTAACGCTATCAAACTAGAATAATGAAGGAGAAATAGTTATCTGCATTTGAAACGCAACAAAGCGCGATTCTTTTGAAGTTTTCAAACTTCGAAAATAAATTTTTTCTTGCGAGATTCTTTCCGCATAATATGCTTTTGTAAAGCTTTCAAAGAAGAAAAATGAAAGAGAACCAGGTATCTCAAATAAGAACGGAAAAAAGCGATTCTAATGAAGTTTCCAACCATCGTAATAAATGTTTTGTTTCCGCGAATCTTTATTCATTTTATGGTATTCTAAGGCTATCAATCAAGAATAATGAAGGAGAAATAGTTATATCCATTTGAAATGGAAGAAAAAATGCGATTCTTTTGATGTTTCCAAACTTTGAAAATAATTTTTTTTTCGACATTCTTTACGCAGAATATGCTTTTCTAAGGCTATCAAAGTACAAAAATGGAAGAGAACCAGTTATCTAAAATAAAAACGGAAAAAAATGTGATTCTAATGAAGTTTCCAACCATCGAAATAAATGTTTTCATTTCGAGAATCTTTCTTCATTTTATGGTTTTCTAAGGCTATCAAACTAGAATAATGAAGTAGAAATAGTTATCTCCATTTGAAACGCAACAAAACGCTATTCTTTTGAAGTTTCCAAACTTCGAAACAATTTTTTTTTCTTTTCTAGATGCTTTCCTCATAATATGCTTTTTAAGGCTATCAAAGTGAAAAAATGAAAGAGAACCACTTAACTGAAACAAAAACGGAAATAATAGTGATTCTAATAAAGTTTCCAACCATTAAAATAAAGGTTTTCATTTCCCGAATCTTTCTTCATTTTATGGTTTTCTAAGGCTCTCTAACTAGAATAATGAAGGAGAAATAGTTATCTCCATTTGATACGGAAAAAAACGCGATTCTTTTGAAGTTTCCAAACTTCGAAAATAAATATTTTCTTGCGAGATTCTTTCTGCATAATATGCTTTTGTAAAGCTTTCAAAGAAGAAAAATGAACGACAACCAGTTATCTCAAAAAAGAACGGAGAAAAAGCGATTCTAATGAAGTTTCCAACCATCGAAATAAATTTTTCTTTTCGCGAATCTTTCTTCATTTTATGGTATTCTAAGGCTATCAAACAAGAATAATGAAGGAGAAATAGTTATCTCCATTTGAAACTTAACAAAACGCGATTCTTTTGAAGTTTTCAAACTTCGAAAACTAATTCTTATCTTTTCGAGATTTTTTCCCCATAATATGCTTTTCTAAGGCTATCAAACTAGAAAAATGAAAGGGAACCAGTTATCTCAAATAAGACCGGAAAAAAAGTGATTCTAATGAAGTTTCCAACCACCGAAATAAATATTTTCTTTTCGCGAATCTTTCTTCATTTTATGGTTTTCTAAGGCTATCTAACTAGAATAATGAAAGAGAAATAGTTATCTCCATTTGAAACGCAAAAAAACGCGATTATTTTGAAGTTTCCAAACTTCGAAAATAAATTTTTTCTTGCGAGATTCTTTCCGCATAATATGCTTTTGTAAAGCTTTCAAAGAAGAAAAATGAAAGAGAACCAGGTATCTCAAATAAGAACGGAAAAAAGCGATTCTAATGAAGTTTCCAACCATCGTAATAAATGTTTTGTTTCCGCGAATCTTTATTCATTTTATGGTATTCTAAGGCTATCAATCAAGAATAATGAAGGAGAAATAGTTATATCCATTTGAAATGGAAGAAAAAATGCGATTCTTTTGATGTTTCCAAACTTTGAAAATAATTTTTTTTTCGACATTCTTTACGCAGAATATGCTTTTCTAAGGCTATCAAAGTAAAAAAATGAAAGAGAACCAGTTATCTCAAATAAGAACGGAAAAAAAATGATTCTAATGAAGTTTCCAACCACGGAAATAAATATTATCTATTCGCGAATCTTTCTTCATTTTATTGTTTTCTAAGGCAATCAAAATAGAAAAATGAAGGAGAAATAGTTATCTCCATTTGAAACGCATAAAATTGCCATTCTTTTGAAATTTCCAACCTTAGAATATAAATTTTTTCTTGCCAGATTCTTTCCGCATAATATGCTTTTGTAAAGCTATCAAATTACAAAAATGGAAGAGAACCAGTTATCTAAAATAAAAACGGAAAAAAAGTGATTCTAATGAAGTTTCCAACCATTGAAATAAATGTTTTCATTTCGAGAATCTTTTTTCATTTTATGGTTTTCTAAGGCTATCAAACAAGAATAATGAAGTAGAAATAGTTATCTCCATTTGAAACGCAACAAAACGCTATTCTTTTGAAGTTTCCAAACTTCGAAACAAATTTTTTTTCTTTTCTAGATGCTTTCCTCATAATATGCTTTTTAAGGCTATCAAAGTGAAAAAATGAAAGAGAACCAGTTAACTGAAATAAAACCGGAAAAAATAGTGATTCTAATAAAGTTTCCAACCATTGAAATAAAGGTTTTCATTTCGCGAATCTTTCTTCATTTTATGGTTTTCTAAGGCTCTCTAACTAGAATAATGAAGGAGAAATAGTTATCTCCATTTGAAACGCAAAAAAACGCGATTCTTTTGAGGTTTCCAAACTTCGAAAATAAATATTTTCTTGCGAGATTCTTTCTGCATAATATGCTTTTGTAAAGCTTATAAAGAAGAAAAATGAAAGAGAACCAGGTATCTCAAATAAGAACGGAAAAAAGCGATTCTAATGAAGTTTCCAACCATCGTAATAAATGTTTTGTTTCCGCGAATCTTTCTTCATTTTATGGTATTCTAAGGCTAACAATCAAGAATAATGAAGGAGAAATAGTTATCTCCATTTGAAATGGAAGAAAAAATGCGATTCTTTTGATGTTTCCAAACTTCGAAAATAGTTTTCTTTTTTCGACATTCTTTGCGCAGAATATGCTTTTCTAAGGCTATCAAAGTAAAAAAATGAAAGAGAACCAGTTATCTCAAATAAGAACGGAAAAAAAAATGATTCTAATGAACTTTCCAACCATTGAAATAAATTTTTCTTTTCGCGAATCTTTCTTCATTTTATGGTATTCTAAGGCTATCAAACAAGAATAATGAAGGAGAAATAGTTATCTCCATTTGAAACGTAACAAAACGCGATTCTTTTGAAGTTTCCAAACTTCGAAAACAAATTTTTATCTTTTCGATATTTTTTCCCCATAATATGCTTTTCTAAGGCTATCAAACTAGAAAATTGAAAGAGAACCAGTTATCTCAAATAAGACCGGAAAAAAAGTGATTCTAATGAAGTTTCCAACCACGGAAATAAATCTTATCTATTCGCGAATCTTTCTTCATTTTATTGTTTTCTAAGGCAATCAAACTAGAAAAATGAAGGAGAAATAGTTATCTCCATTTGAAACGCATAAAAACGCCATTTTTTTGAAGTTTCCAACCTTCGAAAATACATTTTTTCTTTCGAGATTCTTTCCGCATAATATGTTTTTGTAAAGCTATCAATAGTAGAAAATTGGAAGAGAACCAGTTATCTCAAATAAGACCGGAAAAAAAAGTGATTCTAATGAAGTTTCCAACCATCGAAATAAACGTTTTATGTTCGCGAATCTTTCTTCATTTTATGGTTTTCTAAGGCTATCAAACTAGAATAATGAAGGAGAAATTGTTATCTCCATTTGAAACGCAACAAAACGCGATTCCCATCAAGTTTTCAAACTTCGAAAAAAATTTTTTTCTTTTCGAGATTCTTTGAGCAGTATATGCTTTTCTAAGGCCATCAAAGTAGAAAAATGAAAGAGAACCAGTTATGTCAAATAAGAACGCAAAAAAGTGATCCTATGAAATTTCCTACCATCGAAATAAATGTTTTCTTTTCGCGAATCTTTCTTCATTTTATGGTTTTTAAGGCTATCAAACTAGAATAATGAAGGAGAAATAGTTATCTCCATTTGAAACGCAACAAAACGCGATTCTTTTGAAGTTTCCAAACTTCGAAAACTTTTTTTTTTCTTTTCTAGATTCTTTCCTCATAATATGCTTTTCTACGGCTATCAAAGTGGAAAAATGAAAGAGAAACAGTTATCTGAAATAAGAACGGAAAAAAAGTGATTCTAATGAAGTTTCCAACCATTGATATAAAGGTTTTCATTTCGCGAATATTTCTTCATTTTATGGTTTTCTAAGGCTATCAAACTATAATAATGAAGGAGAAATAGTTATCTCCATTTGAAACGCAACAAAACGCGATTCATTTGAAGTTTCCAAACTTCGAAAAATTTTTTTTTCTTTTCTTGATTCTTTCCCCATAATATGCTTTTCTAAGGTTATCAAACTAGTAAAATGAAGGAAAACCAGTTAACTCAAATAAGAACGGAAAAAATGTGATTCTAATGAAGATTCCAACCATCGAAATAAATTTTTCCTTTCGCGAATCTTTCTTCATTTTATGGTATTCTAAGGCTATCAAACAAGAATAATGAAGGAGAAATAGTTATCTCCACTTTAAACTTAACAAAACGCGATTCTTTTGAGGTTTCCAAATTTCGAAAAATAATTCTTATCTTTTCGAGATTTTTTCCCCATAATATGCTTTTCTAAGGCTATCAAACTAGAAAAATGAAAGGGAAACAGTTAGCTCAAATAAGACCGGAAAAAAAGTGATTCTAATGGTTTCCAACCACCGAAATAAATCTTATCTATTCGCGAATCTTTCTTCATTTTATGGATTTCTAAGGCAAAATAACTAGAAAAATGAAGGAGAAATAGTTATCTCCATTAGAAACGCATAAATACGCCATTCTTTTGAAGTTTCCAACCTTCGAAAATAAATTTTTTCTTTCGAGATTCTTTCCGCATAATATGCTTTCGTAAGGCTAACAAAGTAGAAAAATGAAAGAGAACCAGTTATCTCAAATAAGAACGGAAAAAAAAGTGATTCTAATGAAGTTTCCAACGTTCGAAATAAATGTCTTCTGTTCGCGATTCTTTCTTCATTTTATGGTTTTCTAAGGCTAGAATAATGAAGGAGAAATAGTTATCTCCATTTGAAACGCAAAAAAACGCGATTCTTTTGAAGTTTCGAAACCTGGAAAAAAAATATTTTTCTTTTAGAGATTCTTTCCCCATAATATGCTTTTCTAAGGCTATCAAAGAAGAAAAATGAAAGAGAACCAGTTATGACAAATAAGAACGGAAAAACAGCGATTCTAATAAAGTTTCCAACCATCGAAATAAATGTTTTCTTTTGGCGAATCTTTCTTCATTTTATGGTTTTCTAACGCTATCAAACTAGAATAATGAAGGAGAAATAGTTATCTGCATTTGAAACGCAACAAAGCGCGATTCTTTTGAAGTTTTCAAACTTCGAAAAATTTTTTTTTTCTTTTCTAGATTCTTTACGCATAATATGGTTTTCTAAGGCTATCAAAGTGGAAAAATGAAAGAGAACCAGTTATCGAAATAAGAACGGAAAAAAAGTAATTCTAATGAAGTTTCCAATTATCGAAATAAATGTTTTCATTTCGCGAGTCTTTCTTTATTTTATGGTTTTCTAAGGCTATCAAAGTAGAATAATGAAGGAGAAATGGTTATCTCCATTTGAAACGCAACAAAACGCGATTCTTTTGAAGTTTCCAAACTTCGAAAAAAATTTTTTTTCTTTTCTAGATTCTTTCCGCTTAATATGCATTTCTAAGGCTATCAAACTAGTAAAATGAAGGAAAACCAGTTATCTCAAATAAGAACGGAAAAAAAGTGATTCTAATGAGGATTCCAACCATCGAAATAAATCCTTTCTATTCGCAAATCTTTCTGCATTTAATGGTTTTCTAAGGCTATCAAACAAGAGTAATGAAGGAGAAATAGTTATCTCCATTTGAAACGCAACAAAACGCGATTCTTTTGAAGAATTCTAAACTTTGAAAAAAATTTTTTTTCTTTTCGAGATTCTTTCCGCATAATATCCTTTTGTAAAACTATAAAAGAAGAAAAACGAAAGAGAACCAGTTATCTCAAATAAGAACGGAAAAAAGTGATTGTAATGAAGATTCCAACCACCGAAATAAATCTTATCTATTCGCGAATCTTTCTTCATTTTATGGATTTCTAAGGCTATCAAATTAGAATAATGAAGGAGAAGTAGTTATCTCCATTTGAAACGCAACAAAACGCGATTCTTTTGAAGTTTCCAAACTTCGAAAAAAATTTTTTTCTTTTCTAGATTCTTTCCTCATAATATGCTTTTCTAAGGCTATCAAAGTGGAAAAATGAAAGAGAAGCAGTTATCTGAATTAAGAACGGAAAAAAAAGTGATTCTAATGAAGTTTCCAACCATTGAAATAAAGGTTTTCATTTCGCGAATATTTCTTCATTTTATGGTTTTCTAAGGCTATCAAACTAGAATAATGAAGGAGGAATACTTATCTCCATTTGAAACGCAAAAAAACGCGATTCTTTTGAAGTTTCCAAACTTCGAAAATAAATTTTTTCTTGCGAGATTCTTTCCGCATAAGATGCTTTTGTAAAGCTATCAAAGAAGAAAAATGAAAGAGAACCATTTATCTCAAATAAGAACGGAAAAAAGCGATTCTAAAATGTTTCCAACCATCGTAATAAATGTTTTGTTTCCGCGAATCTTTCTTCATTTTATGGTATTCTAAGGCTATCAATCAAGAATAATGAAGGAGAAATAGTTATTTCCATTTGAAATGGAAGAAAAAATGCGATTCTTTTGATGTTTCCAAACTTCGAAAATAATTTATTTTTTCGACATTCTTTGCGCAGAATATGCTTTTCTAAGGCTATCAAAGTGTAAAAATGAAAGAGAACCAGTTATCTCAAATAAGACCGGAAAAAAAGTGATTTTAATGAAGTTTCCAACCACGGAAATAAATCTTATCTATTCGCGAATATTTCTTCATTTTATTGTTTTCTAAGGCAATCAAACTAGAAAAATGAAAGAGAAATAGTTATCTCCATTTGAAACGCATAAAAACGCCATTCTTTTGAAGTTTCCAACCTTCGAAAATAAATTTTTTCTTTCGAGATTCTTTCCGCATAATATGTTTTTGTAAAGCTATCAATAGTAGAAAAATGGAAGAGAACCAGTTATCTAAAATAAAAACGGAAAAAAAAAGTGATTCTAATGAAGTTTCCAACCATCGAAATAAACGTTTTATGTTCGCGAATCTTTCTTCATTTTAGGGTTTTCTAAGGCTATCAGACTAGAATAATGAAGGAGAAATTGTTATCTCCATTTGAAACGCAACAAAACGCGATTCTCATCAAGTTTCCAAACTTCGAAAAAAAAATTTTTTCTTTTCGAGATTCTTTGAGCAGTATATGCTTTTCTAAGGCCATCAAACTAGAAAAATGAAAGGGAACCAGTTATCTCAAATAAGACCGGAAAAAAGTGATTCTAATGAAGTTTCCAACCACCGAAATAAATCTTATCTATTCGAGAATCTTTCTTCATTTTATGGATTTCTAAGGCAATCAAACTAGAAAAAAGACGGAGAAATAGTTATCTCCATTTGAAACGCATAAAAACGCCATTCTTTTGAAGTTTCCAACCTTCGAAAATAAATTTTTTCTTGCCAGATTCTTTCCGCATAATATGCTTTTGTAAAGCTATTAAAGTAGAAAATTGGAAGAGAACCAGTTATCTGAAATAAAAACGGAAAAAAAAGTGATTCTCATGAAGTTTCCAACCATCGAAATAAATGTTTTCATTTTGCGAATCTTTCTTCATTTTATGGTATTCTAAGGCTATCTAACTGGAATAATGATGGAGAAATAGTTATCTCCATTTGAAACGCAACATAACGCGATTCTTTTGAAGTTTCCAAACTTCGAAAAAATTTTTTTTTCTTTTCTAGATTCTTTCCTCATAATATGCTTTTCTAAGGCTATCAAAGTGGAAAAATGAAAGAGAAACAGTTATCTGAAATAAGAACGGAAAAAAAAGTGATTCTAATGAAGTTTCCAACCATTGAAATAAAGGTTTTCATTTCGCGAATATTTCTCCATTTTATGGTTTTCTAAGGCTATCAAACTAGAATAATGAAGGAGGAATAGTTATCTCCATTTGAAACGGAACAAGGCGCTATTCATTTGAAGTTTCCAATCTTCGAAAATAAATTTTTTTCTTTTCGATATTCTTTGCGCAGAATATGCTTTTCTAAGGCTTTCAAAGAGGAAAAATGAAAGAGAACCAGTTATCTGAAATAAGAACGGAAAAAAAGCAATTCTAATGAAGTTTCCAACCATCGAAATAAATGTTTTCATTTCGCGAATCTTTCTTCATTTTATGGTTTTCTAAGGCTATCAACCTAGAATAATGAAGGAGAAATAGTTATCTCCATTTGAAACGCAACAAAACGCGATTCTTTTGAAGTTTCCAAAGTTTGAAAAAAATTTTTTTTCTTTTCGAGATTCTTTCCGCATAATATGCTTTTCTAAGGCTGTAAAAGAAGAAAAATGAAAGAGAACCAGTTATGACAAATAAGAACGGAAAAACAGCGATTCTAATAAAATTTCCAAGCATCGAAATAAAAGTTTTCTTTTGGCGAATCTTTCTCCATTTTATGTTTTTCTAAGGCTATCAAAGTAGAATAATGAAGGAGAAATAGTTATCTCCATTTGAAACGCAACAAAACGCGATTCTTTTGAAGTTTCCAAACTTCGAAAAAAAATTTTTTTCTTTTCTAGATTCTTTCTGCTTAATATGCTTTCCTAAGGCTATCAAACTGGAAAAATGAAAGAGAACCAGTTATCTCAACTAAGAACGGAAAAAAAGTGATTCTAATGAAATTTGCAACATCGAAATAAACCTTTTCTCTTCGCGAATCTTTCTTTAATTTATGCTTTAGAAGGCTATCAAACTAGAAAAATGAAGGAGAAATAGTTATCTAAAATTGAAATGCAAGAAAAAATGCGATTCTTTTGAAGTTTCCAAACGTCGAAAGTAATTTTTTTTCTTTTCGAGATTGTTTGCGCAGAATATGCTTTTCTAAGGCTATCAAAGTGGAAAAATGAAAGAGAACCAGGTATCTCAAATAAGAACGGAAAAAAAGTGATACTAATGAGCTTTCTAACCATCGAAATAAACGTTTTATGTTCGCGAATCTTTCTTCATTTTATGGTTTTCTAAGGCTATCAAACTAGAATAATGAAGGAGAAATTGTAATCTCCATTTGAAACGATACCAAACGCGATTCCTTTCAAGTTTCCAAACTTCGAAAAAAAATGTTTTTCATTTCGAGATTCTTTGCGCAGTATATGCTTTTCTAAGGCCATCAAAGTAGATAAATGAAAGAGAACCAGTTATGTCAAATAAGAAAGCAAAAAAGCGATTCTAATGAAGTTTCCTACCATCGAAATAAATGTCTTCTTTTGGCGTATCATTCTTCGTTTTATGGTGTTTTAAGGCTATCAAACTAGAATAATGAAGGAGAAATAATTATCTCCATTTGAAACGCAACAAAACGCGATTCTTTTGAAGTTTCCAAACTTTGAAAAAAAATTTTTTTCTTTTCGATATTCTTTCCGCATAATATCCTTTTGTAAAGCTATAAAAGAAGAAAAACGAAAGAGAACCAGTTATCTCAAATAAGAACGGAAAAAAAGCGATTCTAATGGAGTTTCCAACCTTCGAAATAAATGTTTTCTTTTCGCGAATCTTTCTTCATTTTATGGTATTCTAAGGCTATCAAACAAGAATAATGAAGGAGAAATAGTAATCTCCATTTGAAACGCAACAAAACGCGATTCATTTGAAGTTTCCAAACTTCGAGAAATTTTTTTTTCTTTTTTGATTCTTTCCCCATAATATGGTTTTCCAACGTTATCAAACTAGTAAATTGAAGGAGAACCCGTTATCTCAAATAGGAACGGAAAAAAAGTGATTCTAATGAAGACTCCAACCATCGAAATAAATTTTTCTTTTCGCGATTCTTTCTTCATTTTATGGCATTCTAAGGCTATCAAACAAGAATAATGAAGGAGAAATAGTTATCCCCATTTGAAACGTAACAAAACGCGATTCTTTTGAAGTTTCCAAACTTCGAAAACAAATTTTAATCTTTTCGAGATTTTTGCCCCATAAAATGCTTTTCTATGGCTATCAAACTAGAAAAATGAAAGAGAACCAGTTATCTCAAATAAGACCGGAAAAAAAAGTGATTCTAATGAAGTTTTCAACCACGGAAATAAATCTTATCTATTCGCGAATCTTTCTCCATTTTATTGTTTTGTAAGGCTATCTAACTAGAATAATGAAGGAGAAATAGTTATCTCCATTTGAAACGCAAAAAAACGCGATTCTTTTGAATTTTCCAAACTTCGAAAATAAATTTTTTCTTGTGAGATTCTTTCCGCATAATATGCTTTTGTAAAGCTTTCAAAGAAGAAAAATGAAAGAGAACCAGTTATCTCAAATAAGCACGTAAAAAAGCGATTCAAATGAAGTTTCCAACCATCGTAATGAATGTTTTGTTTCCGCGAATCTTTCTTCATTTTATGGTATTCTAAGGCTATCAATCAAGAATAATGAAGGAGAAACAGTTATCTCCATTTGAAACGCAACAAAACGCGATTCATTTGAAGTTTCCAAACTTCGAAAATTTTTTTTTCTTTTCTTGATTCTTTCCATATAATATGCTTTTCTAAGGTTATCAAACTAGTGAAATGAAGGAGAACCAGTTATCTCAAATAAGAACGGAAAAAAAGTGATTCTAATGAGGATTCCAACCATCGAAATAAATCTTTTCTATTCGCAAATCTTCCTTAATTTAATGGTTTTCTAAGGCTATCAAACAAGAATAATGAAGGAGAAATAGTTATCTCCATTTCAAACGCAACAAAACGCGATTCTTTTGAAGTTTCCAAATGACAAAAAAAAAAAAATTTATTTTCTTTTCGAGATTCTTCCGCATAATATGCTTTTCTAAGGCTATCAAAGAAGTAAAATGAAAGAGAACCAGTTATCTCAAATAAGAACGGAAAAAAGTGATTCTAATGAAGATTCCAACCATCGAAATAAATTTTTCTTTTCGCGAATCTTTCTTCATTTTATGGTATTCTAAGGCTATCAAACTAGAATAATTAGGGAGAAATTGTTATCTCCATTTGAAACGCAACAAAACGCGATTCCTTTCAAGTTTCCAAACTTCGAAAAAAAATTTTATTCTTTTCGAGATTCTTTGCGCAGTATATGCTTTTCTAAGGCCATCAAAGTAGAAAAATGAAAGAGACCCAGTTATTTCAAATAAGAACGCAAAAAAGTGATTCTAATGAAGTTTCCTACCATCGAAATAAATGTTTTCTTTTGTCGAATCTTTCTTCATTTTATGGTATTCTAAGGCTATCAAACCAGAATAATGAAGGAAAAACAGTAATCTCCATTTGAAACGCAACAAAAGTCGATTCATTTAAAGTTTCAGAACTTCGAAAAATTTTTTTTTCTTTTCTTGATTCTTTCCCCTTAATATGCTTTTCTAAGGTTATCAAACTAGTAAAATGAAGGAGAACCAGTTATCTCAAATAAGAACGGAAAAAAGTGATTCTAATGAAGATTCCAACCGTCGAAATAAATTTTTCTTTTCGCGAATCTTTCTTCATTTTATGGTATTCTAAGGCTATCAAACTAGAATAATGAAGGAGAAATAGTTATCTCCATTTGAAACGCAACAAAACGCGATTCTTTTGAAGTTTCCAAACTTCGAAAAAAATTTTTTTCTTTTCCAGATTCTTTCCTCATATTATGCTTTTCTAAGGCTATCAAAGTGGAAAAATGAAAGAGAAGCAGTTATCTGAATTAAGAACGGAAAAAAAAGTGATTCTAATGAAGTTTCCAACCATTGAAATAAAGGTTTTCATTTCGCGAATATTTCTTCATTTTATGGTTTTCTAAGGCTATCAAACTAGAATAATGAAGGAGGAATACTTATCTCCATTTGAAACGCAAAAAAACGCGATTCTTTTGAAGTTTCCAAACTTCGAAAATAAATTTTTTCTTGCGAGATTCTTTCCGCATAATATGCTTTTGTAAAGCTATCAAAGAAGAAAAATGAAAGAGAACCATTTATCTCAAATAAGAACGGAAAAAAGCGATTCTAAAAAGTTTCCAACCATCGTAATAAATGTTTTGTTTCCGCGAATCTTTCTTCATTTTATGGTATTCTAAGGCTATCAATCAAGAATAATGAAGGAGAAATAGTTATCTCCATTTGAAATGGAAGAAAAAATGCGATTCTTTTGATGTTTCCAAACTTCGAAAATAATTTTTTTTTCGACATTCTTTGCGCAGAATATGCTTTTCTAAGGCTATCAAAGTGTAAAAATGAAAGAGAACCAGTTATCTCAAATAAGACCGGAAAAAAAGTGATTCTAATGAAGTTTCCAACCACGGAAATAAATCTTATCTATTCGCGAATATTTCTTCATTTTATTGTTTTCTAAGGCAATCAAACTAGAAAAATGAAAGAGAAATAGTTATCTCCATTTGAAACGCATAAAAACGCCATTCTTTTGAAGTTTCCAACCTTCGAAAATAAATTTTTTCTTTCGAGATTCTTTCCGCATAATATGTTTTTGTAAAGCTATCAATAGTAGAAAAATGGAAGAGAACCAGTTATCTAAAATAAAAACGGAAAAAAAAAGTGATTCTAACGAAGTTTCCAACCATCGAAATAAACGTTTTATGTTCGCGAATCTTTCTTCATTTTAGGGTTTTCTAAGGCTATCAGACTAGAATAATGAAGGAGAAATTGTTATCTCCATTTGAAACGCAACAAAACGCGATTCTCATCAAGTTTCCAAACTTCGAAAAAAAAATTTTTTCTTTTCGAGATTCTTTGAGCAGTATATGCTTTTCTAAGGCCATCAAACTAGAAAAATGAAAGGGAACCAGTTATCTCAAATAAGACCGGAAAAAAAGTGATTCTAATGAAGTTTCCAACCACCGAAATAAATCTTATCTATTCGCGAATCTTTCTTCATTTTATTGTTTTCTAAGGCAATCAAACTAGAAAAATGAAGGAGAAATAGTTATCTCCATTTGAAACGCATAAAAACGCCATTCTTTTGAAGTTTCCAACCTTCGAAAATAAATATTTTCTTTCGAGATTCTTTCCGCATAATATGTTTTTGTAAAGCTATCAATAGTAGAAAAATGGAAGAGAACCAGTTATCTAAAATAAAAACGGTAAAAAAAGTGATTCTAATGAAGTTTCCAACCATCGATATAAATGTTTTCATTTCGCGAATCTTTCTCCATTTTATGGTTTTCTAAGGCTATGAAACTAGAATAATGAAGGAGAAATAGTTATCTCCATTTGAAACGGAACAAAACGCTATTTCTTTGAAGTTTCAAACTTCGAAAAAATTTTTTTTCTCTTTTCTAGATGCTTTCCTCATAATATGCTTTTAAAGGCTATCAAAGTGGAAAAATGAAACAGAACCAGTTAACTGAAAAAAAAACGGGAAAAAAAGTGATTCTAATGAAGTTTCCAACCATCGATATAAATGTTTTCATTTCGCGAATCTTTCTCCATTTTATGGTTTTCTAAGGCTATGAAACTAGAATAATGAAGGAGAAATAGTTATCTCCATTTGAAACGGAACAAAACGCTATTCTGTTGAAGTTTCAAACTTCGAAAAAATTTTTTTCTCTTTTCTAGATGCTTTCCTCATAATATGCTTTTTAAGGCTATCAAAGTGGAAAAATGAAAGAGAACCAGTTAACTGAAATAAAAACGGGAAAAAAAGTGATTCTAATGAAGTTTCCAACCATTGAAATAAAGGTTTTCATTTCGCGAATCTTTCTCCATTTGATGGTTTTCTAAGGCTATGAAACTAGAATAATGAAGGAGAAATAGTTATCTCCATTTGAAACGCAAAAAAAAACGCGATTCTTTTGAAGTTTCCAAACTTCGAAAATAAATTTTTTCTTGCGAGATTCTTTCCGCATAATATGCATTTGTAAAGCTTTCAAAGAAGAAAAATGAAAGAGAACCAGGTATCTCAAATAAGAACGGAAAAAAGCGATTCTAATGAAGTTACCAACCATCGTAATAAATGTTTTGTTTCCGCGAATCTTTCTTCATTTTATGGTATTCTAAGGCTATCAATCAAGAATAATGAAGGAGAAATAGTTATCTCCATTTGAAATGGAAGAAAAAATCGATTCTTTTGATGTTTCCAAACTTCGAAAATAATTTTTTTTTCGACATTCTTTGCGCAGAATATGCTTTTCTAAGGCTATCAAAGTAAAAAAATGAAAGAGAACCAGTTATCTCAAATAAGAACGGAAAAAAATGATTCTAATGAACTTTCCAACCATCGAAATAAATTTTTCTTTTCGCGAATCTTTCTTCATTTTATCGTATTCTAAGGCTATCAAACAAGAATAATGAAGGAGAAATAGTTATCGCCATTTGAAACTTAACAAAAGGTGATTCTTTTGAAGTTTCCAAACTTCGAAAACAAATTCTTATCTTTTCGAGATTTTTTCCCCATAATATGCTTTTCTAAGGCTATCAAACTAGAAAAATGAAAGGGAACCAGTTATCTCAAATAAGACCGGAAAAAAAGTGATTCTAATGAAGTTTCCAACCACCGAAATAAATCTTATCTATTCGCGAATCTTTCTTCATTTTATGGATTTCTAAGGCAATCAAACTAGAAAAATGAAGGAGGAATTGTTATCTCCATTTGAAACGCATAAAAACGCCATTCATTTGAAGGTTCCAACCTTCGAAAATAAATTTTTTCTTGCCAGATTCCTTCCGCATAATATGCTTTTGTAAAGCTATCAAAGTAGAAAAATGGAAGAGAACCAGTTAACTCAAATAAAAATGGAAAAAAAGTGATTCTAATGAAGTTTCCAACCATCGGAAAAATGTTTTCATTTTGCGAATCTTTCTTCATTTTATGGTTTTCTAAGACTATCAAACTAGAATAAAGAGGGGTAAATAGTTATCTGCATTTAAAACGCAACAAAGCGCGATTCTTTTGAAGTTTCCAAACTTCGAAAAAAATTTTTTTTCTTTTCTAGATTCTTTACGCATAATATGCTTTTCTAAGGCTATCAAACTGAAAAAATGAAAGAGAACCAGTTATCCCAACTAAGAACGGAAAAAAAGTGATTCTAATGAAATTTGCAACATCAAAATAAATCTTTTCTATTCGCCAATCTTTCTTTAATTTATGCTTTAGAAGGCTATCAAACTAGAAAAATGAAGGAGAAATAGTTATCTCCATTTGAAACAGAAGAAAAAACGAGATTCTTTTGAAGTTTCCAAACTTCGAAAATATTTTTTTTTTTTCGAGATTCTTTGCGTAGAATATGCTTTTCTAAGGCTATCAAAATAAAAAAATGAAAGAGAACCAGTTATCTCAAATAAAAACGGAAAAAAAGTGATTCTAATGAACGTTCTAACCATAGAAATAAAAGTTTTATGTTCGCGATTCTTTGTTCATTTTATGGTTTTCTAAGGCTATCAAACTAGAATAATGAAGGAGAAATTGTTATCTCCATTTGAAACGCAACAAAACGCGATTCCTTTAAAGTTTCCAAACTTCGAAAAAAATTTTTTTCTTTTCGAGATTCCTTCCGCATATTATCCTTTTGTAAAGCTATCAAAGAAGAAAAACGAAAGAGAACCGGTTATTCAAAATAAGAACGGAAAAAAAGCGATTCTAATGAAGTTTCCAACCATCGAAATAAATGTTTTCTTTTCGCGAATCTTTCTTCATTTTATGGTTTTCTAAGGCTATCAAACAAGAATAATGAAGGAGAAATAGTAATCTCCATTTGAAACGCAACAAAACGCGATTCATTTGAAGTTTCCAAACTTCGAAAAATTTTTTATTCTTTTCTTGATTCTTTCCCTATAATATGCTTTTATAAGGTTATCAAACTAGTAAAATGAAGGAGAACTAGTTATCTCAAATAAGAACGGAAAAACAGTGATTCTAATGAAGATTTCAACCATCGAAATAAATTTTTCTTTTCGCGAATTTTTCTTCATTTTATGGTATTCAAAGGCTATCAAACAAGAATAATGAAACAGCAATAGTTATCTCCATTTGAAATGCAACAAAACGCGATTCTTTTGAAGTTTCCAAACTTCGAAAACAAATTTTTATCTTTTCGAGATTTTTTCCCCATAATATGCTTTTTTAGGCTATCAAACTAGAAAAATGAAAGAGAACCAGTTACCTCAATTAAGACCGGAAAAAAAGTGATTCTAATGAAGTTTCCAACCACCGAAATAAATCTTATCTATTCGCGAATCTTTCTTCATTTTATTGTTTTCTAAGGCAATCAAACTAGAAAAATGAAGGAGAAATAGTTATCTCCATTTGAAACGCATAAAAACGCCATTCTTTTGAAATTTCCAACCTTCGAATATAAATTTTTTCTTGCCAGATTCTTTCCGCATAATATGCTTTTGTAAAGCTATCAAAGTACAAAAATGGAAGAGAACCAGTTATTTAAAATAAAAACAGAAAAAAAGTGATTCTAATGAAGTTTCCAACCATCGAAATAAATGTTTTCATTTCGAGAATCTTTCTTCATTTTATGGTTTTCTAAGGCTATCAAACTAGAATAATGAAGTAGAAATAGTTATCTCCATTTGAAACGCAACAAAACGCTATTCTTTTGAAGTTTCCAAACTTCGAAACAAATTTTTTTTCTTTTCTAGATGCTTTCCTCATAATATGCTTTTTAAGGCTATCAAAGTGAAAAAATGAAAGAGAACCAGTTATCTCAAATAAGACCGGAAAAAAAGTGATTCTAATGAAGTTTCCAACCACCAAAATAAATTTTTCTTTTCGCGAATCTTTCTTCATTTTATGGTTTTCAAAGGCTATCTAACTAGAATAATGAAGGAGAAATAGTTATCTCCATTTGAAACGCAAAGAAACGCGATTCTTTTGAAGTTTCCAAACTTCGAAAATAAATTTTTTCTTGCGAGATTCTTTCCGCATAATATGCTTTTGTAAAGATTTCAAAGAAGAAAAATGAAAGAGAACCAGGTATCTCAAATAAGAACGGAAAAAAGCGATTCTAATGAAGTTTCCAACCATCGTAATAAATGTTTTGTTTCCGCGAATCTTTCTTCATTTTATGGTATTCTAAGGCTATCAATCAAGAATAATGAAGGAGAAATCGTTATCTCCATTTGAAATGGAAGAAAAAATGCGATTCTTTTTATGTATCCAAACTTCGAAAATATTTTTTTTTCGACATTCTTTGCGCAGAATATGCTTTTCTAAGGCTATCAAAGTAAAAAAATGAAAGAGAACCAGTTATCTCAAATAAGAACGGAAAAAAAATGATTCTAATGAACTTTCCAACCATCGAAATAAATTTTTCTTTTCGCGAATCTTTCTTCATTTTATGGTATTCTAAGGCTATCAAACTAGAATAATGAGGGAGAAATTGTTATCTCCATTTGAAACGCAACAAAACGCGATTCCCATCAAGTTTCCAAACTTCGAAAAATTTTTTTTTTCTTTTCGAGATTCTTTGAGCAGTATATGCTTTTCTAAGGATATCAAAGTAGAAAAATGAAAGAGAACCAGTTATGTCAAATAAGAACGCAAAAAAGTGATTCTAATGAAGTATCCTACCATCGAAATAAATGTTTTCTTTTCGCGAATCTTTCTTCATTTTATGGTTTTTAAGGCTATCAAACTAGAATAATGAAGGAGAAATAGTTATCTCCATTTGAAACGCAACAAAACGAGATTATTTTGAAGTTTCCAAATTTCAAAAAAAAAATTTTTTCTTTTCGAGATTCTTTCCGCATAATATGCTTTTCTAAAGCTATCAAAGAAGTAAAATGAAAGAGAACCAGTTATCTCAAATAAGAACGGAAAAACAGCGATTCTAATGAAGTTTCCAACCATCGAAATAAATTTTTCCTTTCGCGAATCTTTCTTCATTTTATGGTATTCTAAGGCTATCAAACAAGAATAATGAAGGAGAAATAGTTATCACCATTTGAAACTTAACAAAACGCGATTCTTTTGAAATTTCCAAATTTCGAAAACAAATTCTTATCTTTTCGAGATTTTTTCCCCATAATATGCTTTTCTAAGGCTATCAAACTAGAAAAATGAAAGGGAACCAGTTATCTCAAATAAGACCGAAAAAAAAGTAATTCTAATGGTTTCCAACCACCGAAATAAATCTTATCTATTCGCGAATCTTTCTTCATTTTATGGATTTCTAAGGCAATCTAACTAGAAAAATGAAGGAGAAATAGTTATCTCCATTTGAAACGCAACAAAACGTGATTCTTTTGAAGTTTCCAAACTTCGAAAAAAATTTTTTTTCTTTTCTAGATTCTTTCCGCTTAATATGCTTTTCTAAGGCTATCAAAGTGGAAAAATGAAAGAGAACCAGTTATCTCAAATAAGAACGGAAAAAAGCGATTCTAATGAAGTTTCCAACCATCGTAATAAATGTTTTGTTTCCGCGAATCTTTCTTCATTTTATGGTATTCTAAGGCTATCAATCAAGAATAATGAAGGAGAAATAGTTATCTCATTTGAAACGCTACAAAACGCGATTCATTTGAAGTTTCCAAACTTCGAAAAATTTTTTTTTCTTTTCTTGATTCTTTCCCCATAATATGCTTTTCTAAGGTTATCAAACTAGTAAAATGAAGGAAAACCAGTTATCTCAAATAAGAACGGAAAAAAAGTGATTCCAATGAGGATTCCAACCATCGAAATAAATCTTTTCTATTCGCAAATCTTTCTTCATGTAATGGTTTTCTAAGGCTATCAAACATGAGTAATGAAGGAGAAATAGTTATCTCCATTTCAAACGCAAAAAAAACGCGATTCTTTTGAAGTTTCCAAAATCCAAAAAAAATTTTTTTTTCTTTTCGAGATTCTTTCCGAATAATATGCTTTTCTAAGGCTACCAAACTAGAAAAATGAAAGGGAACCAGTTATCTCAAATAAGACCGGAAAAAGAGTGCTTCTAATGAAGTTTCCAACCACCTAAATAAATCTTATCTATTCGCGAATCTTTCTTTATTTTATGGATTTCTAAGGCAATCAAACTAGAAAAATGAAGGAGAATTAGTTATCTCCATTTGAAACGCATAAAAACGCCATTCTTTTGAAGTTTCCAACCTTCGAATATAAATTTTTTCTGTCCAGATTCTTTCGGCATAATATGCTTTTGTAAAGCTATCAAAGTAGAAAAATGGAAGAGAACCAGTTATCTAAAATAAAAACGGAAAAAAAAGTGATTCTAATGAAGTTTCCAACCATCTAAATAAATGTTTTCATTTCGAGAATCTTTCTTCATTTTATGGTTTTCTAAGGCTATCAAACTAGAATAATGAAGTAGAAATAGTTATCTCCATTTGAAACGCAACAAAACGCTATTCTTTTGAAGTTTCCAAACTTCGAAAAAATTTTTTTTTCTTTTCTAGATTCTTTCCTCATAATATGCTTTTCTAAGGCTATCAAAGTGGAAAAATGAAAGAGAAACAGTTATCTGAAATAAGAACGGAAAAAAAAGTGATTCTATTGAATTTTCCAACCATTGAAATAAAGGCTTTCATTTCGCGAATATTTCTTCATTTTATGGTTTTCTAAGGCTATCAAAGTAGAAAAATGAAAGAGAACCAGTTATCTCAAATAGGAACGGAAAAACAGCGATTCTAATGAAGTTTCCAACCTTCGAAATAAATGTTTTCTGTTCGCGATTCTTTCTTCATTTTATGGTTTTCTAAGGCTATCATACTAGAATAATGAAGGAGAAATAGTTATCTCCATTTGAAACGGAACAAGGCGCTATTCATTTGAAATTTCCAAACTTCGAAAAAAAATTTTTTTCTTTTCGATATTCTTTGCGCAGAATATGCATTTCTAAGGCTATCAAAGTGAAAAATGAAAGAGAAACAGTTATTTCAAATAAGAACGGAAAAAAGTGATTCTAATGAAGTTTCCAACCATCGAAATAAATGTTTTCATTTTGCGAATCTTTCTTCATTTTATGGTTTTCTAAGGCTATCAAACTAGAATAATGAAGGAGAAACAGTTATCTCCATTTGAAACGCAACAAAACGCGATTCTTTTGAAGTTTCCAAATTTCGAAAACAAATTCTTATCTTTTCGAGATTTTTTCCCCATAACATGCTTTTCTTAGGCTATCAAACTAGAAAAATGAAAGGGAACCAGTTATCTCAAATAAGACCGGAAAAAAGTGATTCTAATGAAGTTTCCAACCACCGAAATAAATTTTTCCTTTCGCGAATCTTTCTTCATTTTATGGATTTCTAAGGCAATCTAACTAGAAAAATGAAGGAGAAATAGTTATCTCCATTTGAAACACATAAAAACGCCATTCTTTTGAAGTTTCCAAATTTCGAAAATAAATTTTTTCTTGCCAGATTCTTTCCGCATAATGTGCTTTTGTAAAGCTATCAAAGTAAAAAAATGGAAGAGAACCAGTTATCTCAAATAAAAACGGAAAAAAAGTGATTTTATGAAGTTTCCAACCATCGAAATAAATGTTTTCATTTTGCGAATCTTTCTTCATTTTATGGTTTTCTAAAGCTATCAAACTAGAATAATGAACGAGAAACAGTTATCTCCATTTGAAACGCAATTCTTTTGAAGTTTCCAAACTTCGAAAAATTTTTTTTTTCTTTTCTAGATTCTTTCCTCATAATATGCTTTTCTAAGGCTATCAAAGTGGAAAAATGAAAGAGAAACAGTTATCTGAAATAAGAACTGAAAACAAAGTAATTCTAATGAATTTTCCAACCATTGAAATAAAGGTTTTCATTTCGCGAATATTTCTTCATTTTATGGTTTTCTAAGGCTATTAAACTAGAATAATGAAGGAGAAATAGTTATCTCCATTTGAAACGTGACAAACGCGATTATTTTGAAGTTTGCTAACTTCGAAAAAAAAATTTTTTTCTTTTGATATTCTTTCCGCATTATATGCTTTTCTAAGGCTATCAAAGTAGAAAAATGAAAGAGAACCAATTATCTCAAATAAGAACGGAAAAACAGCGATTCTAATGAAGTTTCCAACCTTCGAAATAAATGTTTTCTGTTCGCGATTCTTTCTTCATTTTATGGTTTTCTAAGGCTATCATACTAGAATAATGAAGGAGAAATAGTTATCTCCATTTGAAACGCAACAAAACGCGATTCTTTTGAAGTTTCCAAACTTCGAAAAAATTTTTTTTTCTTTTCTAGATTCTTTCCTCATAATATGCTTTTCTAAGGCTATCAAACTGGAAAAATGAAAGAGAACCAGTTATCTCAACTAAGAACGGAAAAAAAGTGATTCTAATGATATTTGCAGCATCGAAATAAATTTTTCTATTCACGAATCTTTCTTTAATTTATGCTTTACAAGGCTATCAAAATAGAAAAATGAAGGAGAAATAGTTATCTCCATTTGAAATGCAAGAAAAAATGCGATTCTTTTGAAGTTTCCAGACTTCTAAAATAAATTTTTTTCTTTTCGATATTCTTTGCGCAGTAATTGCTTTTCTAAGGCTATAAAAGAAGAAAATTGAAATAGAACCAGTTATCTCAAATAAGAACGGATAAACAGCGATTCAAATGAAGTTTCCAACCATCGAAATAAATGTTTTCTTTTCGCGAATCTTTCTTCATTTTATGGTTTTCTAAGGCTATCATACTAGAATAATGAAGGAGAAATAGTTATCTCCATTTGAAACGGAAAAAGGCGCGATTCTTTTGAAATTTCCAAACTTCGAAAAAAAATTTTTTTCTTTTCGATATTCTTTGCGCAGAATATGCTTTTCTAAGGCTATCAAAGTGATAAATGAAAGAGAACCAGTTATCTAAAATAAGAACGGAAAAAAAGTGATTCTATTGAACTTTCCAACCATCGAAATAAATGTTTTATTTTCGCGAATCTTTCTTCATTTTATGGTTTTCTAAGGCTATCAAACTAGAATAATGAAGGAGAAATATTTATCGCTATTTGAAACGCAAAAAAACGCGATTCTTTTGAAGTTTCGAAACCTGGAAAAAAAATATTTTTCTTTTAGAGATTCTTTCCCCATAATATGCTTTTCTAAGGCTATCAAAGAGGAAAAATGAAAGATAACCAGTTATGACAAATAAGAACGGAAAAACAGCGATTCTAATAAAGTTTCCAACCATCGAAATAAATGTTTTCTTTTGGCGAATCTTTCTTCATTTTATGGTTTTCTAAGGCTATCAAACTAGAATAATGAAGGAGAAATAGTTATCTGCATTTGAAACGCAACAAAGCGCAATTCTTTTGAAGTTTTCAAACTTCGAAAATTTTTTTTTTCTTTTCTAGATTCTTTACGCATAATATGGTTTTCTAAGGCTATCAAAGTGGAAAAATGAAAGAGAACCAGTTATCCAAATAAGAACGGAAAAAAAGTAATTCTAATGAAGTTTCCAACCATCGAAATAAATTTTTTTTTTCGCGAATCTTTCTTCATTTTATGGTATTCTAAGGCTATCAAACTACAATAATTAAGGAGAAATTGTTATCTCCATTTGAAACGCAACTAAACGCGATTCCTTTCAAGTTTCCAAACTTCGAAAAAAAATTTTATTCTTTTCGAGATTCTTTGCGCAGTATATGCTTTTCTAAGGCCATCAAAGTAGAAAAATGAAAGAGAACCAGTTATTTCAAATAAGAACGCAAAAAAGTGATTCTAATGAAGTTTCCTACCATCGAAATAAATGTTTTCTTTTGGCGAATCTTTCTTCATTTTATGGTATTCTAAGGCTATCAAACCAGAATAATGAAGGAAAAATAGTAATCTCCATTTGAAACGCAACAAAACGCGATTCATTTGAAGTTTCTGAACTTCGAAAAATTTTTTTTTCTTTTCTTGATTTTTTCCCCATAATATGCTTTTCTAAGGCTATCAAACTAGAAAAATGAAAGGGAACTATTTATCTCAAATAAGAACGTAAAAAGGTGATTCTAATGAAGATTCCAACCATCGAAATAAATTTTTCTTTTCGCGAATCTTTCTTCATTTTATGGTATTCTAAGACTATCAAAGAAGAATAATGAAGTAGAAATAGTTATCTCCATTTCAAACGTAACAAAAGGCGATTCTTTTGAAGTTTCCAAACTTCGAAAACAAATTTTTATCTTTTCGAGATTTTTTCCCCATAATATGCTTTTCAAAGGCTATCAAACTAGAAAAATGAAAGAGAACCAGTTATCTCAAATAAGACCGGAAAAAAAGTGATTCTAATGAGGTTTCCAACCAATAAATCTTATCTATTCGCGAATCTTTCTTCATTTTATTGTTTTCTAAGGCAATCAAACTAGAAAAATGAAGGAGAAATAGTTATCTCCATTTGAAACGCATAAAAACGCCATTCTTTTGAAGTTTCCAACCTTCGAAAATAAATATTTTCTTTCGAGATTCTTTCCGCATAATATGTTTTTGTAAAGCTATCAATAGTAGAAACATGGAAGAGAACCAGTTATCTAAAATAAAAACGGTAAAAAAAGTGATTCTAATGAAGCTTCCAACCATCGATATAAATGTTTTCATTTCGCGAATCTTTCTCCATTTTATGGTTTTCTAAGGCTATGAAACTAGAATAATGAAGGAGAAATAGTTATCTCCATTTGAAACGGAACAAAACGCTATTCTGTTGAAGTTTCAAACTTCGAAAAAATTTTTTTCTCTTTTCTAGATGCTTTCCTCATAATATGCTTTTTAAGGCTATCAAAGTGGAAAAATGAAAGAGAACCAGTTAACTGAAATAAAAACGGGAAAAAAAGTGATTCTAATGAAGTTTCCAACCATTGAAATAAAGGTTTTCATTTCGCGAATCTTTCTCCATTTGATGGTTTTCTAAGGCTATGAAACTAGAATAATGAAGGAGAAATAGTTATCTCCATTTGAAACGCAAAAAAAAACGCGATTCTTTTGAAGTTTCCAAACTTCGAAAATAAATTTTTTCTTGCGAGATTCTTTCCGCATAATATGCATTTGTAAAGCTTTCAAAGAAGAAAAATGAAAGAGAACCAGGTATCTCAAATAAGAACGGAAAAAAGCGATTCTAATGAAGTTACCAACCATCGTAATAAATGTTTTGTTTCCGCGAATCTTTCTTCATTTTATGGTATTCTAAGGCTATCAATCAAGAATAATGAAGGAGAAATAGTTATCTCCATTTGAAATGGAAGAAAAAATCGATTCTTTTGATGTTTCCAAACTTCGAAAATAATTTTTTTTCGACATTCTTTGCGCAGAATATGCTTTTCTAAGGCTATCAAAGTAAAAAAATGAAAGAGAACCAGTTATCTCAAATAAGAACGGAAAAAAATGATTCTAATGAACTTTCCAACCATCGAAATAAATTTTTCTTTTCGCGAATCTTTCTTCATTTTATCGTATTCTAAGGCTATCAAACAAGAATAATGAAGGAGAAATAGTTATCGCCATTTGAAACTTAACAAAAGGTGATTCTTTTGAAGTTTCCAAACTTCGAAAACAAATTCTTATCTTTTCGAGATTTTTTCCCCATAATATGCTTTTCTAAGGCTATCAAATTAGAAAAATGAAAGGGAACCAGTTATCTCAAATAAGACCGGAAAAAAAGTGATTCTAATGAAGTTTCCAACCACCGAAATAAATCTTATCTATTCGCAAATCTTTCTTCATTTTATGGATTTCTAAGGCAATCAAACTAGAAAAATGAAGGAGGAATAGTTATCTCCATTTGAAACGCATAAAAACGCCATTCATTTGAAGGTTCCAACCTTCGAAAATAAATTTTTTCTTGCCAGATTCCTTCCGCATAATATGCTTTTGTAAAGCTATCAAAGTAGAAAAATGGAAGAGAACCAGTTAACTCAAATAAAAATGGAAAAAAAGTGATTCTAATGAAGTTTCCAACCATCGGAAAAATGTTTTCATTTTGCGAATCTTTCTTCATTTTATGGTTTTCTAAGACTATCAAACTAGAATAAAGAGGGGTAAATAGTTATCTGCATTTAAAACGCAACAAAGCGCGATTCTTTTGAAGTTTCCAAACTTCGAAAAAAATTTTTTTTCTTTTCTAGATTCTTTACGCATAATATGCTTTTCTAAGGCTATCAAACTGAAAAAATGAAAGAGAACCAGTTATCCCAACTAAGAACGGAAAAAAAGTGATTCTAATGAAATTTGCAACATCAAAATAAATCTTTTCTATTCGCCAATCTTTCTTTAATTTATGCTTTAGAAGGCTATCAAACTAGAAAAATGAAGGAGAAATAGTTATCTCCATTTGAAACAGAAGAAAAAACGAGATTCTTTTGAAGTTTCCAAACTTCGAAAATATTTTTTTTTTTCGAGATTCTTTGCGTAGAATATGCTTTTCTAAGGCTATCAAAATAAAAAAATGAAAGAGAACCAGTTATCTCAAATAAAAACGGAAAAAAAGTGATTCTAATGAACGTTCTAACCATAGAAATAAAAGTTTTATGTTCGCGATTCTTTGTTCATTTTATGGTTTTCTAAGGCTATCAAACTAGAATAATGAAGGAGAAATTGTTATCTCCATTTGAAACGCAACAAAACGCGATTCCTTTAAAGTTTCCAAACTTCGAAAAAAATTTTTTTCTTTTCGAGATTCTTTCCGCATATTATCCTTTTGTAAAGCTATCAAAGAAGAAAAACGAAAGAGAACCGGTTATTCAAAATAAGAACGGAAAAAAAGCGATTCTAATGAAGTTTCCAACCATCGAAATAAATGTTTTCTTTTCGCGAATCTTTCTTCATTTTATGGTTTTCTAAGGCTATCAAACAAGAATAATGAAGGAGAAATAGTAATCTCCATTTGAAACGCAACAAAACGCGATTCATTTGAAGTTTCCAAACTTCGAAAAATTTTTTATTCTTTTCTTGATTCTTTCCCCATAATATGCTTTTATAAGGTTATCAAACTAGTAAAATGAAGGAGAACTAGTTATCTCAAATAAGAACGGAAAAACAGTGATTCTAATGAAGATTTCAACCATCGAAATAAATTTTTCTTTTCGCGAATTTTTCTTCATTTTATGGTATTCAAAGGCTATCAAACAAGAATAATGAAACAGCAATAGTTATCTCCATTTGAAATGCAACAAAACGCGATTCTTTTGAAGTTTCCAAACTTCGAAAACAAATTTTTATCTTTTCGAGATTTTTTCCCCATAATATGCTTTTTTAGGCTATCAAACTAGAAAAATGAAAGAGAACCAGTTACCTCAATTAAGACCGGAAAAAAAGTGATTCTAATGAAGTTTCCAACCACCGAAATAAATCTTATCTATTCGCGAATCTTTCTTCATTTTATTGTTTTCTAAGGCAATCAAACTAGAAAAATGAAGGAGAAATAGTTATCTCCATTTGAAACGCATAAAAACGCCATTCTTTTGAAATTTCCAACCTTCGAATATAAATTTTTTCTTGCCAGATTCTTTCCGCATAATATGCCTTTGTAAAGCTATCAAAGTACAAAAATGGAAGAGAACCAGTTATTTAAAATAAAAACAGAAAAAAAGTGATTCTAATGAAGTTTCCAACCATCGAAATAAATGTTTTCATTTCGAGAATCTTTCTTCATTTTATGGTTTTCTAAGGCTATCAAACTAGAATAATGAAGTAGAAATAGTTATCTCCATTTGAAACGCAACAAAACGCTATTCTTTTGAAGTTTCCAAACTTCGAAACAAATTTTTTTTCTTTTCTAGATGCTTTCCTCATAATATGCTTTTTAAGGCTATCAAAGTGAAAAAATGAAAGAGAACCAGTTATCTCAAATAAGACCGGAAAAAAAGTGATTCTAATGAAGTTTCCAACCACCAAAATAAATTTTTCTTTTCGCGAATCTTTCTTCATTTTATGGTTTTCAAAGGCTATCTAACTAGAATAATGAAGGAGAAATAGTTATCTCCATTTGAAACGCAAAGAAACGCGATTCTTTTGAAGTTTCCAATCTTCGAAAATAAATTTTTTCTTGCGAGATTCTTTCCGCATAATATGCTTTTGTAAAGATTTCAAAGAAGAAAAATGAAAGAGAACCAGGTATCTCAAATAAGAACGGAAAAAAGCGATTCTAATGAAGTTTCCAACCATCGTAATAAATGTTTTGTTTCCGCGAATCTTTCTTCATTTTATGGTATTCTAAGGCTATCAATCAAGAATAATGAAGGAGAAATCGTTATCTCCATTTGAAATGGAAGAAAAAATGCGATTCTTTTTATGTATCCAAACTTCGAAAATATTTTTTTTTCGACATTCTTTGCGCAGAATATGCTTTTCTAAGGCTATCAAAGTAAAAAAATGAAAGAGAACCAGTTATCTCAAATAAGAACGGAAAAAAAAATGATTCTAATGAACTTTCCAACCATCGAAATAAATTTTTCTTTTCGCGAATCTTTCTTCATTTTATGGTATTCTAAGGCTATCAAACTAGAATAATGAGGGAGAAATTGTTATCTCCATTTGAAACGCAACAAAACGCGATTCCCATCAAGTTTCCAAACTTCGAAAAATTTTTTTTTTCTTTTCGAGATTCTTTGAGCAGTATATGCTTTTCTAAGGATATCAAAGTAGAAAAATGAAAGAGAACCAGTTATGTCAAATAAGAACGCAAAAAAGTGATTCTAATGAAGTATCCTACCATCGAAATAAATGTTTTCTTTTCGCGAATCTTTCTTCATTTTATGGTTTTTAAGGCTATCAAACTAGAATAATGAAGGAGAAATAGTTATCTCCATTTGAAACGCAACAAAACGAGATTATTTTGAAGTTTCCAAATTTCAAAAAAAAATTTTTTTCTTTTCGAGATTCTTTCCGCATAATATGCTTTTCTAAAGCTATCAAAGAAGTAAAATGAAAGAGAACCAGTTATCTCAAATAAGAACGGAAAAACAGCGATTCTAATGAAGTTTCCAACCATCGAAATAAATTTTTCCTTTCGCGAATCTTTCATCATTTTATGGTATTCTAAGGCTATCAAACAAGAATAATGAAGGAGAAATAGTTATCACCATTTGAAACTTAACAAAACGCGATTCTTTTGAAATTTCCAAATTTCGAAAACAAATTCTTATCTTTTCGAGATTTTTTCCCCATAATATGCTTTTCTAAGGCTATCAAACTAGAAAAATGAAAGGGAACCAGTTATCTCAAATAAGACCGAAAAAAAAGTAATTCTAATGGTTTCCAACCACCGAAATAAATCTTATCTATTCGCGAATCTTTCTTCATTTTATGGATTTCTAAGGCAATCTAACTAGAAAAATGAAGGAGAAATAGTTATCTCCATTTGAAACGCAACAAAACGTGATTCTTTTGAAGTTTCCAAACTTCGAAAAAAATTTTTTTTCTTTTCTAGATTCTTTCCGCTTAATATGCTTTTCTAAGGCTATCAAAGTGGAAAAATGAAAGAGAACCAGTTATCTCAAATAAGAACGGAAAAAAGCGATTCTAATGAAGTTTCCAACCATCGTAATAAATGTTTTGTTTCCGCGAATCTTTCTTCATTTTATGGTATTCTAAGGCTATCAATCAAGAATAATGAAGGAGAAATAGTTATCTCATTTGAAACGCTACAAAACGCGATTCATTTGAAGTTTCCAAACTTCGAAAAATTTTTTTTTCTTTTCTTGATTCTTTCCCCATAATATGCTTTTCTAAGGTTATCAAACTAGTAAAATGAAGGAAAACCAGTTATCTCAAATAAGAACGGAAAAAAAGTGATTCCAATGAGGATTCCAACCATCGAAATAAATCTTTTCTATTCGCAAATCTTTCTTCATTTAATGGTTTTCTAAGGCTATCAAACATGAGTAATGAAGGAGAAATAGTTATCTCCATTTCAAACGCAAAAAAAACGCGATTCTTTTGAAGTTTCCAAAATCCAAAAAAAATTTTTTTTTCTTTTCGAGATTCTTTCCGAATAATATGCTTTTCTAAGGCTACCAAACTAGAAAAATGAAAGGGAACCAGTTATCTCAAATAAGACCGGAAAAAGAATCTTCTAATGAAGTTTCCAACCACCTAAATAAATCTTATCTATTCGCGAATCTTTCTTTATTTTATGGATTTCTAAGGCAATCAAACTAGAAAAATGAAGGAGAATTAGTTATCTCCATTTGAAACGCATAAAAACGCCATTCTTTTGAAGTTTCCAACCTTCGAATATAAATTTTTTCTGTCCAGATTCTTTCGGCATAATATGCTTTTGTAAAGCTATCAAAGTAGAAAAATGGAAGAGAACCAGTTATCTAAAATAAAAACGGAAAAAAAAGTGATTCTAATGAAGTTTCCAACCATCTAAATAAATGTTTTCATTTCGAGAATCTTTCTTCATTTTATGGTTTTCTAAGGCTATCAAACTAGAATAATGAAGTAGAAATAGTTATCTCCATTTGAAACGCAACAAAACGCTATTCTTTTGAAGTTTCCAAACTTCGAAAAAATTTTTTTTTCTTTTCTAGATTCTTTCCTCATAATATGCTTTTCTAAGGCTATCAAAGTGGAAAAATGAAAGAGAAACAGTTATCTGAAATAAGAACGGAAAAAAAAGTGATTCTATTGAATTTTCCAACCATTGAAATAAAGGTTTTCATTTCGCGAATATTTCTTCATTTTATGGTTTTCTAAGGCTATCAAAGTAGAAAAATGAAAGAGAACCAGTTATCTCAAATAGGAACGGAAAAACAGCGATTCTAATGAAGTTTCCAACCTTCGAAATAAATGTTTTCTGTTCGCGATTCTTTCTTCATTTTATGGTTTTCTAAGGCTATCATACTAGAATAATGAAGGAGAAATAGTTATCTCCATTTGAAACGGAACAAGGCGCTATTCATTTGAAATTTCCAAACTTCGAAAAAAAATTTTTTTCTTTTCGATATTCTTTGCGCAGAATATGCATTTCTAAGGCTATCAAAGTGAAAAATGAAAGAGAAACAGTTATTTCAAATAAGAACGGAAAAAAGTGATTCTAATGAAGTTTCCAACCATCGAAATAAATGTTTTCATTTTGCGAATCTTTCTTCATTTTATGGTTTTCTAAGGCTATCAAACTAGAATAATGAAGGAGAAACAGTTATCTCCATTTGAAACGCAACAAAACGCGATTCTTTTGAAGTTTCCAAATTTCGAAAACAAATTCTTATCTTTTCGAGATTTTTTCCCCATAACATGCTTTTCTTAGGCTATCAAACTAGAAAAATGAAAGGGAACCAGTTATCTCAAATAAGACCGGAAAAAAGTGATTCTAATGAAGTTTCCAACCACCGAAATAAATTTTTCCTTTCGCGAATCTTTCTTCATTTTATGGATTTCTAAGGCAATCTAACTAGAAAAATGAAGGAGAAATAGTTATCTCCATTTGAAACACATAAAAACGCCATTCTTTTGAAGTTTCCAAATTTCGAAAATAAATTTTTTCTTGCCAGATTCTTTCCGCATAATATGCTTTTGTAAAGCTATCAAAGTAAAAAAATGGAAGAGAACCAGTTATCTCAAATAAAAACGGAAAAAAAGTGATTTTATGAAGTTTCCAACCATCGAAATAAATGTTTTCATTTTGCGAATCTTTCTTCATTTTATGGTTTTCTAAAGCTATCAAACTAGAATAATGAACGAGAAACAGTTATCTCCATTTGAAACGCAATTCTTTTGAAGTTTCCAAACTTCGAAAATTTTTTTTTTCTTTTCTAGATTCTTTCCTCATAATATGCTTTTCTAAGGCTATCAAAGTGGAAAAATGAAAGAGAAACAGTTATCTGAAATAAGAACTGAAAACAAAGTAATTCTAATGAATTTTCCAACCATTGAAATAAAGGTTTTCATTTCGCGAATATTTCTTCATTTTATGGTTTTCTAAGGCTATTAAACTAGAATAATGAAGGAGAAATAGTTATCTCCATTTGAAACGTGACAAACGCGATTATTTTGAAGTTTGCTAACTTCGAAAAAAAAATTTTTTTCTTTTGATATTCTTTCCGCATTATATGCTTTTCTAAGGCTATCAAAGTAGAAAAATGAAAGAGAACCAATTATCTCAAATAAGAACGGAAAAACAGCGATTCTAATGAAGTTTCCAACCTTCGAAATAAATGTTTTCTGTTCGCGATTCTTTCTTCATTTTATGGTTTTCTAAGGCTATCATACTAGAATAATGAAGGAGAAATAGTTATCTCCATTTGAAACGCAACAAAACGCGATTCTTTTGAAGTTTCCAAACTTCGAAAAAATTTTTTTTTCTTTTCTAGATTCTTTCCTCATAATATGCTTTTCTAAGGCTATCAAACTGGAAAAATGAAAGAGAACCAGTTATCTCAACTAAGAACGGAAAAAAAGTGATTCTAATGATATTTGCAGCATCGAAATAAATTTTTCTATTCACGAATCTTTCTTTAATTTATGCTTTACAAGGCTATCAAACTAGAAAAATGAAGGAGAAATAGTTATCTCCATTTGAAATGCAAGAAAAAATGCGATTCTTTTGAAGTTTCCAAACTTCGAAAATAATTTTTTTTCTTTTCGAGATTCTTTGCGAAGAATATGCTTTTCTAAGGCTATCAAAGTAGAAAAATGAAAGAGAACCAGTTATCTGAACTAAGAACGGAAAAAAAGTGATTCTAATGAGCTTTCTAAACATCGAAATAAACGTTTTATGTTCGCGAATCTTTCTTCATTTTATGGTTTTCTAAGGCTATCAACCTAGAATAAAGAAGGAGAAATAGTTATCTGCATTTGAAACACAACAAAACGCGATTCTTTTGAAATTTCCAAACTTCGAAATTTTTTTTTTCTTTTCTAGATTCTTTACGCATAATATGCTTTTCTAAGGCTATCAAAGTGGAAAAATGAAAGAGAACCAGTTATCTGATATAAGAACGGAAAAAAAGCAATTCTAATGAAGTTTCCAACCATCGAAATAAATGTTTTCATTTCGCGAATCTTTCTTCATTTTATGGTTTTCTAAAGCTATCAACCTAGAATAATGAAGGAGAAATAGATATCTCCATTTGAAACGCAAAAAAAAACGCGATTTTTTGAAGTTTCGAAACCTGGAAAAAAAATATTTTTCTTTTCGAGATTCTTTTCCCATAATATGCTTTTCTAAGGCTACCAAAGAAGAAAAATGAAATAGAACCAGTTATGACAAATAAGAACGGAAAAACAGCGATTCTAATAAAGTTTCCAACCATCGAAATAAACGTTTTCTTTTGGCGAATCTTTCTTCATTTTATGGTTTTCTAAGGCTATCAAAGTAGAATAATAAAGGAGAAATAGTTATCTCCATTTGAAACGCAACAAAACGCGATTCTTTTGAAGTTTCCAAACTTCGAAAAAAAATTTTTTTCTTTTCTAGATTCTTTCTCCATAATATGCTTTTCTAAGGCTATCAAACTGGAAAAATGAAAGAGAACCAGTTATCTCAACTAAGAACGGAAAAAAGTGATTGTAATGAAATTTGCAACATCGAAATAAATCTTTTCTATTCGCGAATCTTTCTTTAATTTATGCTTTAGAAGGCTATCAAACTAGAAAAATGAAGGAGAAAAATTTATCTCCATTTGAAATGCAAGAAAAAATGCGATTCTTTTGAAGTTTCCAAACTTCGAAAAAATTTTTTTTTCTTTTCTAGATTCTTTCCTCATAATATGCTTTACTAAGGCTATCAAAGTGGAAAAATGAAAGAGAAACAGTTATCTTAAATAAGAACGGAAAAAAAAGTGATTCTAAAGAAGTTTCCAACCATTGAAATAAAGGTTTTCATTTCGCGAATATTTCTTCATTTTATGGTTTTCTAAGGCTATCAAACTAGAATAATGAAGGAGAAATAGTTATCTCCATTTGAAACGAGACAAACGCGATTCTTTAAAGTTTGCTAACTTCGGAAAAATAATTTTTTTTCTTTTGATATTCTTTCCGCATAATATGCTTTTCTAAGGCTATCAAAGTAGAAAAATGAAAGAGAACCAGTTATCTCAAATAAGAACGGAAAAACAGCGATTCTAATGAAGTTTCCAACCTTCGAAATAAATCTTATCTATTCGCGAATCTTTCTTCATTTTATGGATTTCTAAGCCAATCAAACTAGAAAAAAGAAGGAGAAATAGTTATCTCCATTTGAAACGCATAAATACGCCATTCTTTTGAAGTTTCCAACCTTCGAAAATAAATTTTTTCTTGCCAGATTCTTTCCGCATAATATGCTTTTGTAAAGCTATTAAAGTAGAAAAATGGAAGAGAACCAGTTATCTCAAATAAAAACGGAAAAAAAGTGATTCTAATGAAGTTTCCAACCATCGAAATAAATGTTTTCATTTTGCGAATCTTTCTTCATTTTATGGTTTTTTAAGGCTATCAAACTAGAATAATGATGGAGTAATAGTTATCTCCATTTGAAACTCAATAAAACGCGATTCTTTTGAAGTATCCAAACTTCGAAAAATTTTTTTTTCTTTTCTAGATTCTTTCCTCATAATATGCTTTTCTAAGGCTATCAAAGTGGAAAAATGAAAGAGAAACAGTTATCTGAAATAAGAACGGAAAAAAAGGTGATTCTAATGAAGTTTCCAACCATTGAAATAAAGGTTTTCATTTCGCGAATATTTCTTCATTTTATGGTTTTCTAAGGCTATCAAACTAGAATAATGAAGGAGAAATAGTTATCCCTATTTGAAACGCAAAAAAACGCGATACTTTTGAAGTTTCCAAACTTCGAAAATAAATTTTTTCTTCCGAGATTCTTTCCGCATAATATGCTTTTCTAAGGCTATCAAGTAGAAAAATGAAATAAGAAGGGAAAAACAGCGATTCTAATGAAGTTTCCAACCTTCGAAATAAATGTTTTATGTTCGCGATTCTTTCTTCATTTTATGGTTTTCTAAGGCTATCATACTAGAATAATGAAGGAGAAATAGTTATTTCCATTTGAAACGGAACAAGGCGCGATTCTTTTGAAATTTCCAAACTTCGAAAAAAAATTTTTTTCTTTTCGATATTCTTTGCGCAGAATATGCATTTCTAAGGCTATCAAAGTGGAAAAATGAAAGAGAACCAGTTATTTCAAATAAGAACGGAAAAAAGTGATTCTAATGAACTTTCCAACCATTGAAATAAATGTTTTATTTTCGCGAATCTTTCTTCATTTTATAGTTTTCTAAGGCTATCAAACTAGAATAATGAAGGAGAAATATTTATCGCTATTTGAAACGCAAAAAAACGCGATTCTTTGAAGTTTCCAACCTTCTAAAATAAATTTTTTCTTGCCAGATTCTTTCCGCATAATATGCTTTTGTAAAGCTATCAAAGTAGAAAAATGGAAGAGAACCAGTTATCTCAAATAAAAACGGAAAAAAAGTGATTCTAATGAAGTTTCCAACCATCGAAATAAATGTTTTCATTTTGCGAATCTTTCTTCATTTTATGGTTTTCTAAGGCTATCAAACTAGAATAATGAAGGAGAAACAGTTATCTCCATTTGAAACGCAACAAAACGCGAATCTTTTGAAGTTTCCAAACTTCGAACATTTTTTTTTCTTTTCTAGATTCTTTCCTCATAATATGCTTTTCTAAGGCTATCAAAGTGGAAAAATGAAAGAGAAACAGTTATCTGAAATAAGAACGGAAAAAAAAGTGATTCTAGTGAATTTTCCAACCATTGAAATAAAGGTTTTCTTTTCGCGAATCTTTCTTCATTTTATGGTTTTTAAGGCTATCAAACTAGAATAATGAAGGAGAAATAGTTATCTCCATTTGAAACGCAACAAAACGAGATTATTTTGAAGTTTCCAAATTTCAAAAAAAAATTTTTTTCTTTTCGAGATTCTTTCCGCATAATATGCTTTTCTAAAGCTATCAAAGAAGTAAAATGAAAGAGAACCAGTTATCTCAAATAAGAACGGAAAAACAGCGATTCTAATGAAGTTTCCAACCTTCGAAATAAATGTTTTCTGTTCGCGATTCTTTCTTCATTTTATGGTTTTCTAAGGCTATCATACTAGAATAATGAAGGAGAAATAGTTACCTCCATTTGAAACACAACAAAGCGCGATTTTTTTAAGTTTCCAGACTTCTAAAATAAATTTTTTTCTTTTCGATATTCTTTGCGCAGTATATGCTTTTCTAAGGCTATAAAAGAAGAAAATTGAAATAGAACCAGTTATCTCAAATAAGAACGGATAAACAGCGATTCAAATGAAGTTTCCAACCATCGAAATAAATGTTTTCTTTTCGCGAATCTTTCTTCATTTTATGGTTTTCTAAGTCTATCATACTAGAATAATGAAGGAGAAATAGTTATCTCCATTTGAAACGGAAAAAGGCGCGATTCTTTTGAAATTTCCAAACTTCGAAAAAAAATTTTTTTCTTTTCGATATTCTTTGCGCAGAATATGCTTTTCTAAGGCTATCAAAGTGATAAAATGAAAGAGAACCAGTTATCTCAAATAAGAACGGAAAAAAAGTGATTCTATTGAACTTTCCAACCATCGAAATAAATGTTTTATTTTCGCGAATCTTTCTTCATTTTATGGTTTTCTAAGGCTATCAAACTAGAATAATGAAGGAGAAATATTTATCGCTATTTGAAACGCAAAAAAACGCGATTCTTTTGAAGTTTCGAAACCTGGAAAAAAAATATTTTTCTTTTAGAGATTCTTTCCCCATAATATGCTTTTCTAAGGCTATCAAAGAGGAAAAATGAAAGATAACCAGTTATGACAAATAAGAACGGAAAAACAGCGATTCTAATAAAGTTTCCAACCATCGAAATAAATGTTTTCTTTTGGCGAATCTTTCTTCATTTTATGGTTTTCTAAGGCTATCAAACTAGAATAATGAAGGAGAAATAGTTATCTGCATTTGAAACGCAACAAAGCGCAATTCTTTTGAAGTTTTCAAACTTCGAAAATTTTTTTTTTTTCTTTTCTAGATTCTTTACGCATAATATGGTTTTCTAAGGCTATCAAAGTGGAAAAATGAAAGAGAACCAGTTATCCAAATAAGAACGGAAAAAAAGTAATTCTAATGAAGTTTCCAACCATCGAAATAAATTTTTTTTTTCGCGAATCTTTCTTCATTTTATGGTATTCTAAGGCTATCAAACTACAATAATTAAGGAGAAATTGTTATCTCCATTTGAAACGCAACAAAACGCGATTCCTTTCAAGTTTCCAAACTTCGAAAAAAAATTTTATTCTTTTCGAGATTCTTTGCGCAGTATATGCTTTTCTAAGGCCATCAAAGTAGAAAAATGAAAGAGAACCAGTTATTTCAAATAAGAACGCAAAAAAGTGATTCTAATGAAGTTTCCTACCATCGAAATAAATGTTTTCTTTTGGCGAATCTTTCTTCATTTTATGGTATTCTAAGGCTATCAAACCAGAATAATGAAGGAAAAATAGTAATCTCCATTTGAAACGCAACAAAACGCGATTCATTTGAAGTTTCTGAACTTCGAAAAATTTTTTTTTCTTTTCTTGATTTTTTCCCCATAATATGCTTTTCTAAGGCTATCAAACTAGAAAAATGAAAGGGAACTATTTATCTCAAATAAGAACGTAAAAAGGTGATTCTAATGAAGATTCCAACCATCGAAATAAATTTTTCTTTTCGCGAATCTTTCTTCATTTTATGGTATTCTAAGACTATCAAAGAAGAATAATGAAGTAGAAATAGTTATCTCCATTTCAAACGTAACAAAAGGCGATTCTTTTGAAGTTTCCAAACTTCGAAAACAAATTTTTATCTTTTCGAGATTTTTTCCCCATAATATGCTTTTCAAAGGCTATCAAACTAGAAAAATGAAAGAGAACCAGTTATCTCAAATAAGACCGGAAAAAAAGTGATTCTAATGAAGTTTCCAACCAATAAATCTTATCTATTCGCGAATCTTTCTTCATTTTATTGTTTTCTAAGGCAATCAAACTAGAAAAATGAAGGAGAAATAGTTATCTCCATTTGAAACGCATAAAAACGCCATTCTTTTGAAGTTTCCAACCTTCGAAAATAAATATTTTCTTTCGAGATTCTTTCCGCATAATATGTTTTTGTAAAGCTATCAATAGTAGAAAAATGGAAGAGAACCAGTTATCTAAAATAAAAACGGTAAAAAAAGTGATTCTAATGAAGCTTCCAACCATCGATATAAATGTTTTCATTTCGCGAATCTTTCTCCATTTTATGGTTTTCTAAGGCTATGAAACTAGAATAATGAAGGAGAAATAGTTATCTCCATTTGAAACGGAACAAAACGCTATTCTGTTGAAGTTTCAAACTTCGAAAAAAATTTTTTCTCTTTTCTAGATGCTTTCCTCATAATATGCTTTTTAAGGCTATCAAAGTGGAAAAATGAAAGAGAACCAGTTAACTGAAATAAAAACGGGAAAAAAAGTGATTCTAATGAAGTTTCCAACCATTGAAATAAAGGTTTTCATTTCGCGAATCTTTCTCCATTTGATGGTTTTCTAAGGCTATGAAACTAGAATAATGAAGGAGAAATAGTTATCTCCATTTGAAACGCAAAAAAAACGCGATTCTTTTGAAGTTTCCAAACTTCGAAAATAAATTTTTTCTTGCGAGATTCTTTCCGCATAATATGCATTTGTAAAGCTTTCAAAGAAGAAAAATGAAAGAGAACCAGGTATCTCAAATAAGAACGGAAAAAAGCGATTCTAATGAAGTTACCAACCATCGTAATAAATGTTTTTATTCCGCGAATCTTTCTTCATTTTATGGTATTCTAAGGCTATCAATCAAGAATAATGAAGGAGAAATAGTTATCTCCATTTGAAATGGAAGAAAAATCGATTCTTTTGATGTTTCCAAACTTCGAAAATAATTTTTTTTTTCGACATTCTTTGCGCAGAATATGCTTTTCTAAGGCTATCAAAGTAAAAAAATGAAAGAGAACCAGTTATCTCAAATAAGAACGGAAAAAAATGATTCTAATGAACTTTCCAACCATCGAAATAAATTTTTCTTTTCGCGAATCTTTCTTCATTTTATCGTATTCTAAGGCTATCAAACAAGAATAATGAAGGAGAAATAGTTATCGCCATTTGAAACTTAACAAAAGGTGATTCTTTTGAAGTTTCCAAACTTCGAAAACAAATTCTTATGTTTTCGAGATTTTTTCCCCATAATATGCTTTTCTAAGGCTATCAAACTAGAAAAATGAAAGGGAACCAGTTATCTCAAATAAGACCGGAAAAAAAGTGATTCTAATGAAGTTTCCAACCACCGAAATAAATCTTATCTATTCGCGAATCTTTCTTCATTTTATGGATTTCTAAGGCAATCAAACTAGAAAAATGAAGGAGGAATAGTTATCTCCATTTGAAACGCATAAAAACGCCATTCATTTGAAGGTTCCAACCTTCGAAAATAAATTTTTTCTTGCCTGATTCCTTCAGCATAATATGCTTTTGTAAAGCTATCAAAGTAGAAAAATGGAAGAGAACCAGTTAACTCAAATAAAAATGGAAAAAAAGTGATTCTAATGAAGTTTCCAACCATCGGAAAAATGTTTTCATTTTGCGAATCTTTCTTCATTTTATGGTTTTCTAAGACTATCAAACTAGAATAAAGAGGGGTAAATAGTTATCTGCATTTAAAACGCAACAAAGCGCGATTCTTTTGAAGTTTCCAAACTTCGAAAAAAATTTTTTTTCTTTTCTAGATTCTTTACGCATAATATGCTTTTCTAAGGCTATCAAACTGAAAAAATGAAAGAGAACCAGTTATCCCAACTAAGAACGGAAAAAAAGTGATTCTAATGAAATTTGCAACATCAAAATAAATCTTTTCTATTCGCCAATCTTTCTTTAATTTATGCTTTAGAAGGCTATCAAACTAGAAAAATGAAGGAGAAATAGTTATCTCCATTTGAAACAGAAGAAAAAACGAGATTCTTTTGAAGTTTCCAAACTTCGAAAATATTTTTTTTTTTTCGAGATTCTTTGCGTAGAATATGCTTTTCTAAGGCTATCAAAATAAAAAAATGAAAGAGAACCAGTTATCTCAAATAAAAACGGAAAAAAAGTGATTCTAATGAACTTTCTAACCATCGAAATAAAAGTTTTATGTTCGCGATTCTTTGTTCATTTTATGGTTTTCTAAGGCTATCAAACTAGAATAATGAAGGAGAAATTGTTATCTCCATTTGAAACGCAACAAAACGCGATTCCTTTATAGTTTCCAAACTTCGAAAAAAATTTTTTTCTTTTCGAGATTCTTTCCGCATATTATCCTTTTGTAAAGCTATCAAAGAAGAAAAACGAAAGAGAACCGGTTATCTAAAATAAGAACGGAAAAAAAGCGATTCTAATGAAGTTTCCAACCATCGAAATAAATGTTTTCTTTTCGCGAATCTTTCTTCATTTTATGGTTTTCTAAGGCTATCAAACAAGAATAATGAAGGAGAAATAGTAATCTCCATTTGAAACGCAACAAAACGCGATTCATTTGAAGTTTCCAAACTTCGAAAAATTTTTTATTCTTTTCTTGATTCTTTCCCCATAATATGCTTTTATAAGGTTATCAAACTAGTAAAATGAAGGAGAACTAGTTATCTCAAATAAGAACGGAAAAACAGTGATTCTAATGAAGATTTCAACCATCGAAATAAATGTTTCTTTTCGCGAATTTTTCTTCATTTTATGGTATTCTAAGGCTATCAAACAAGAATAATGAAACAGCAATAGTTATCTCCATTTGAAATGCAACAAAACGCGATTCTTTTGAAGTTTCCAAACTTCGAAAACAAATTTTTATCTTTTCGAGATTTTTTCCCCATAATATGCTTTTTTAGGCTATCAAACTAGAAAAATGAAAGAGAACCAGTTACCTCAATTAAGACCGGAAAAAAAGTGATTCTAATGAAGTTTCCAACCACCGAAATAAATCTTATCTATTCGCGAATCTTTCTTCATTTTATTGTTTTCTAAGGCAATCAAACTAGAAAAATGAAGGAGAAATAGTTATCTCCATTTGAAACGCATAAAAACGCCATTCTTTTGAAATTTCCAACCTTCGAATATAAATTTTTTCTTGCCAGATTCTTTCCGCATAATATGCTTTTGTAAAGCTATCAAAGTACAAAAATGGAAGAGAACCAGTTATTTAAAATAAAAACAGAAAAAAAGTGATTCTAATGAAGTTTCCAACCATCGAAATAAATGTTTTCATTTCGAGAATCTTTCTTCATTTTATGGTTTTCTAAGGCTATCAAACTAGAATAATGAAGTAGAAATAGTTATCTCCATTTGAAACGCAACAAAACGCTATTCTTTTGAAGTTTCCAAACTTCGAAACAAATTTTTTTTCTTTTCTAGATGCTTTCCTCATAATATGCTTTTTAAGGCTATCAAAGTGAAAAAATGAAAGAGAACCAGTTATCTCAAATAAGACCGGAAAAAAAGTGATTCTAATGAAGTTTCCAACCACCAAAATAAATTTTTCTTTTCGCGAATCTTTCTTCATTTTATGGTTTTCAAAGGCTATCTAAATAGAATAATGAAGGAGAAATAGTTATCTCCATTTGAAACGCAAAGAAACGCGATTCTTTTGAAGTTTCCAAACTTCGAAAATAAATTTTTTCTTGCGAGATTCTTTCCGCATAATATGCTTTTGTAAAGCTTTCAAAGAAGAAAAATGAAAGAGAACCAGGTATCTCAAATAAGAACGGAAAAAAGCGATTCTAATGAAGTTTCCAACCATCGTAATAAATGTTTTGTTTCCGCGAATCTTTCTTCATTTTATGGTATTCTAAGGCTATCAATCAAGAATAATGAAGGAGAAATCGTTATCTCCATTTGAAATGGAAGAAAAAATGCGATTCTTTTTATGTATCCAAACTTCGAAAATATTTTTTTTTCGACATTCTTTGCGCAGAATATGCTTTTCTAAGGCTATCAAAGTAAAAAAATGAAAGAGAACCAGTTATCTCAAATAAGAACGGAAAAAAAAATGATTCTAATGAACTTTCCAACCATCGAAATAAATTTTTCTTTTCGCGAATCTTTCTTCATTTTATGGTATTCCAAGGCTATCAAACTAGAATAATGAGGGAGAAATTGTTATCTCCATTTGAAACGCAACAAAACGCGATTCCCATCAAGTTTCCAAACTTCGAAAAATTTTTTTTTTCTTTTCGAGATTCTTTGAGCAGTATATGCTTTTCTAAGGATATCAAAGTAGAAAAATGAAAGAGAACCAGTTATGTCAAATAAGAACGCAAAAAAGTGATTCTAATGAAGTATCCTACCATCGAAATAAATGTTTTCTTTTCGCGAATCTTTCTTCATTTTATGGTTTTTAAGGCTATCAAACTAGAATAATGAAGGAGAAATAGTTATCTCCATTTGAAACGCAACAAAACGAGATTATTTTGAAGTTTCCAAATTTCAAAAAAAAATTTTTTTCTTTTCGAGATTCTTTCCGCATAATATGCTTTTCTAAGGCTATCAAAGAAGTAAAATGAAAGAGAACCAGTTATCTCAAATAAGAACGGAAAAACAGCGATTCTAATGAAGTTTCCAACCATCGAAATAAATTTTTCCTTTCGCGAATCTTTCTTCATTTTATGGTATTCTAAGGCTATCAAACAAGAATAATGAAGGAGAAATAGTTATCACCATTTGAAACTTAACAAAACGCGATTCTTTTGAAATTTCCAAATTTCGAAAACAAATTATTATCTTTTCGAGATTTTTTCCCCATAATATGCTTTTCTAAGGCTATCAAACTAGAAAAATGAAAGGGAACCAGTTATCTCAAATAAGACCGGAAAAAAAGTAATTCTAATGGTTTCCAACCACCGAAATAAATCTTATCTATTCGCGAATCTTTCTTCATTTTATGGATTTCTAAGGCAATCTAACTAGAAAAATGAAGGAGAAATAGTTATCTCCATTTGAAACGCAACAAAACGTGATTCTTTTGAAGTTTCCAAACTTCGAAAAAAATTTTTTTTCTTTTCTAGATTCTTTCCGCTTAATATGCTTTACTAAGGCTATCAAAGTGGAAAAATGAAAGAGAACCAGTTATCTCAAATAAGAACGGAAAAAAGCGATTCTAATGAAGTTTCCAACCATCGTAATAAATGTTTTGTTTCCGCGAATCTTTCTTCATTTTATGGTATTCTAAGGCTATCAATCAAGAATAATGAAGGAGAAATAGTTATCTAATTTGAAACGCAACAAAACGCGATTCATTTGAAGTTTCCAAACTTCGAAAAATTTTTTTTTCTTTTCTTGATTCTTTCCCCATAATATGCTTTTCTAAGGTTATCAAACTAGTAAAATGAAGGAAAACCAGTTATCTCAAATACGAACGGAAAAAAAGTGATTCCAATGAGGATTCCAACCATCGAAATAAATCTTTTCTATTCGCAAATCTTTCATCATTTAATGGTTTTCTAAGGCTATCAAACATGAGTAATGAAGGAGAAATAGTTATCTCCATTTCAAACGCAAAAAAACGCGATTCTTTTGAAGTTTCCAAAATCCAAAAAAAATTTTTTTTTCTTTTCGAGATTCTTTCCGAATAATATGCTTTTCTAAGGCTACCAAACTAGAAAAATGAAAGGGTACCAGTTATCTCAAATAAGACCGGAAAAAGAGTGCTTCTAATGAAGTTTCCAACCACCTAAATAAATCTTATCTATTCGCGAATCTTTCTTTATTTTATGGATTTCTAAGGCAATCAAACTAGAAAAATGAAGGAGAATTAGTTATCTCCATTTGAAACGCATAAAAACGCCATTCTTTTGAAGTTTCCAACCTTCGAATATAAATTTTTTCTGTCCAGATTCTTTCGGATTAATATGCTTTTGTAAAGCTATCAAAGTAGAAAAATGGAAGAGAACCAGTTATCTAAAATAAAAACGGAAAAAAAAGTGATTCTAATGAAGTTTCCAACCATCTAAATAAATGTTTTCATTTCGAGAATCTTTCTTCATTTTATGGTTTTCTAAGGCTATCAAACTAGAATAATGAAGTAGAAATAGTTATCTCCATTTGAAACGCAACAAAACGCTATTCTTTTGAAGTTTCCAAACTTCGAAAAAATTTTTTTTTCTTTTCTAGATTCTTTCCTCATAATATGCTTTTCTAAGGCTATCAAAGTGGAAAAATGAAAGAGAAACAGTTATCTGAAATAAGAACGGAAAAAAAAGTGATTCTATTGAATTTTCCAACCATTGAAATAAAGGTTTTCATTTCGCGAATATTTCTTCATTTTATGGTTTTCTAAGGCTATCAAAGTAGAAAAATGAAAGAGAACCAGTTATCTCAAATAGGAACGGAAAAACAGCGATTCTAATGAAGTTTCCAACCTTCGAAATAAATGTTTTCTGTTCGCGATTCTCTCTTCATTTTATGGTTTTCTAAGGCTATCATACTAGAATATTGAAGGAGAAATAGTTATCTCCATTTGAAACGGAACAAGGCGCGATTCATTTGAAATTTCCAAACTTCGAAAAAAAATTTTTTTCTTTTCGATATTCTTTGCGCAGAATATGCATTTCTAAGGCTATCAAAGTGAAAAATGAAAGAGAAACAGTTATTTCAAATAAGAACGGAAAAAAGTGATTCTAATGAAGTTTCCAACCATCGAAATAAATGTTTTTATTTTGCGAATCTTTCTTCATTTTATGGTTTTCTAAGGCTATCAAACTAGAATAATGAAGGAGAAACAGTTATCTCCATTTGAAACGCAACAAAACGCGATTCTTTTGAAGTTTCAAAATTTCGAAAACAAATTCTTATCTTTTCGAGATTTTTTCCCCATAACATGCTTTTCTTAGGCTATCAAACTAGAAAAATGAAAGGGAACCAGTTATCTCAAATAAGACCGGAAAAAAGTGATTCTAATGAAGTTTCCAACCACCGAAATAAATTTTTCCTTTCGCGAATCTTTCTTCATTTTATGGATTTCTAAGGCAATCTAACTAGAAAAATGAAGGAGAAATAGTTATCTCCATTTGAAACACATAAAAACGCCATTCTTTTGAAGTTTCCAAATTTCGAAAATAAATTTTTTCTTGCCAGATTCTTTCCGCATAATATGCTTTTGTAAAGCTATCAAAGTAAAAAAATGGAAGAGAACCAGTTATCTCAAATAAAAACGGAAAAAAAGTGATTTTATGAAGTTTCCAACCATCGAAATAAATGTTTTCATTTTGCGAATCTTTCTTCATTTTATGGTTTTCTAAAGCTATCAAACTAGAATAATGAACGAGAAACAGTTATCTCCATTTGAAACGCAATTCTTTTGAAGTTTCCAAACTTCGAAAAATTTTTTTTTTCTTTTCTAGATTCTTTCCTCATAATATGCTTTTCTAAGGCTATCAAAGTGGAAAAATGAAAGAGAAACAGTTATCTGAAATAAGAACTGAAAACAAAGTAATTCTAATGAATTTTCCAACCATTGAAATAAAGGTTTTCATTTCGCGAATATTTCTTCATTTTATGGTTTTCTAAGGCTATTAAACTAGAATAATGAAGGAGAAATAGTTATCTCCATTTGAAACGAGACAAACGCGATTATTTTGAAGTTTGCTAACTTCGAAAAAAAAATTTTTTTCTTTTGATATTCTTTCCGCATTATATGCTTTTCTAAGGCTATCAAAGTAGAAAAATGAAAGAGAACCAATTATCTCAAATAAGAACGGAAAAACAGCGATTCTAATGAAGTTTCCAACCTTCGAAATAAATGTTTTCTGTTCGCGATTCTTTCTTCATTTTATGGTTTTCTAAGGCTATCATACTAGAATAATGAAGGAGAAATAGTTATCTCCATTTGAAACGCAACAAAACGCGATTCTTTTGAAGTTTCCAAACTTCGAAAAATTTTTTTTTTCTTTTCTAGATTCTTTCCTCATAATATGCTTTTCTAAGGCTATCAAACTGGAAAAATGAAAGAGAACCAGTTATCTCAACTAAGAACGGAAAAAAAGTGATTCTAATGATATTTGCAGCATCGAAATAAATTTTTCTATTCACGAATCTTTCTTTAATTTATGCTTTACAAGGCTATCAAACTAGAAAAATGAAGGAGAAATAGTTATCTCCATTTGAAATGCAAGAAAAAATGCGATTCTTTTGAAGTTTCCAAACTTCGAAAATAATTTTTTTTCTTTTCGAGATTCTTTGCGCAGAATATGCTTTTCTAAGGCTATCAAAGTAGAAAAATGAAAGAGAACCAGTTATCTGAACTAAGAACGGAAAAAAAGTGATTCTAATGAGCTTTCTAAACATCGAAATAAACGTTTTATGTTCGCGAATCTTTCTTCATTTTATGGTTTTCTAAGGCTATCAACCTAGAATAAAGAAGGAGAAATAGTTATCTGCATTTGAAACACAACAAAACGCGATTCTTTTGAAATTTCCAAACTTCGAAAAAAAATTTTTTTCTTTTCTAGATTCTTTCTCCATAATATGCTTTTCTAAGGCTATCAAACTGGAAAAATGAAAGAGAACCAGTTATCTCAACTAAGAACGGAAAAAAGTGATTGTAATGAAATTTGCAACATCGAAATAAATCTTTTCTATTCGCGAATCTTTCTTTAATTTATGCTTTAGAAGGCTATCAAACTAGAAAAATGAAGGAGAAAAATTTATCTCCATTTGAAATGCAAGAAAAAATGCGATTCTTTTGAAGTTTCCAAACTTCGAAAAAATTTTTTTTTCTTTTCTAGATTCATTCCTCATAATATGCTTTACTAAGGCTATCAAAGTGGAAAAATGAAAGAGAAACAGTTATCTTAAATAAGAACGGAAAAAAAAGTGATTCTAAAGAAGTTTCCAACCATTGAAATAAAGGTTTTCATTTCGCGAATATTTCTTCATTTTATGGTTTTCTAAGGCTATCAAACTAGAATAATGAAGGAGAAATAGTTATCTCCATTTGAAACGAGACAAACGCGATTCTTTAAAGTTTGCTAACTTCGGAAAAATAAATTTTTTTCTTTTGATATTCTTTCCGCATAATATGCTTTTCTAAGGCTATCAAAGTAGAAAAATGAAAGAGAACCAGTTATCTCAAATAAGAACGGAAAAACAGCGATTCTAATGAAGTTTCCAACCTTCGAAATAAATTTTTCTTTTCGCGAATCTTTCTTCATTTTATGGTATTCTAAGGCTATCAAATAAGAATAATGAAGGAGAAATAGTTATCGCCATTTGAAACTTAACAAAACGCGATTCTTTTGAAGTTTCCAAACTTCGAAAACAAATTCTTATCTTTTCGAGATTTTTTCCCCAAAATATGCTTTTCTAAGGCTATCAAACTAGAAAAATGAAAGGGAACCAGTTATCTCAAATAAGACCGGAAAAAAAGTGATTCTAATGAAGTTTCCAACCACCGAAATAAATCTTATCTATTCGCGAATCTTTCTTCATTTTATGGATTTCTAAGCCAATCAAACTAGAAAAAAGAAGGAGAAATAGTTATCTCCATTTGAAACGCATAAATACGCCATTCTTTTGAAGTTTCCAACCTTCGAAAATAAATTTTTTCTTGCCAGATTCTTTCCGCATAATATGCTTTTGTAAAGCTATTAAAGTAGAAAAATGGAAGAGAACCAGTTATCTCAAATAAAAACGGAAAAAAAGTGATTCTAATGAAGTTTCCAACCATCGAAATAAATGTTTTCATTTTGCGAATCTTTCTTCATTTTATGGTTTTTTAAGGCTATCAAACTAGAATAATGATGGAGTAATAGTTATCTCCATTTGAAACTCAATAAAACGCGATTCTTTTGAAGTATCCAAACTTCGAAAAATTTTTTTTTCTTTTCTAGATTCTTTCCTCATAATATGCTTTTCTAAGGCTATCAAAGTGGAAAAATGAAAGAGAAACAGTTATCTGAAATAAGAACGGAAAAAAAGGTGATTCTAATGAAGTTTCCAACCATTGAAATAAAGGTTTTCATTTCGCGAATATTTCTTCATTTTATGGTTTTCTAAGGCTATCAAACTAGAATAATGAAGGAGAAATAGTTATCCCTATTTGAAACGAAAAAAACGCGATACTTTTGAAGTTTCCAAACTTCGAAAATAAATTTTTTCTTCCGAGATTCTATCCGCATAATATGCTTTTCTAAGGCTATCAAAGTAGAAAAATGAAATAAGAACGGAAAAACAGCGATTCTAATGAAGTTTCCAACCTTCGAAATAAATGTTTTATGTTCGCGATTCTTTGTTCATTTTATGGTTTTCTAAGGCTATCATACTAGAATAATGAAGGAGAAATAGTTATCTCCATTTGAAACGCAACAAATCGCGATTCTTTTGAAGTTTCCAAACTTCGAAAATAAATTTTTTTCTTTTCGATATTCTTTGCGCAGAATATGCTTTTCTAAGGCTTTGAAAGAAGAAAAATGAAATAAAAACAGTTATCTAAAATAATAACGGAAAAACCGCGATTCAAATGAAGTTTCCAACCATCGAAATAAATGTTTTCTTTTCGCGAATCTTTCTTCATTTAATGTTTTTCTAAGGCTATCAACCTAGAATAAAGAAGGAGAAATAGTTATCTGCATTTGAAACACAACAAAACGCGATTCTTTTGAAATTTCCAAACTTGGAAATTTTTTTTTCTTTTCTAGATTCTTTACGCATAATATGCTTTTCTAAGGCTATCAAAGTGGAAAAATGAAAGAGAACCAGTTATCTGATATAAGAACGGAAAAAAAGCAATTCTAATGAAGTTTCCAACCATCGAAATAAATGTTTTCATTTCGCGAATCTTTCTTCATTTTATGGTTTTCTAAGGCTATCAACCTAGAATAATGAAGGAGAAATAGATATCTCCATTTGAAACGCAACAAAACGCGATTCTTTTGAAGTTTCGAAACCTGGAAAAAAAATATTTTTCTTTTCGAGATTCTTTTCCCATAATATGCTTTTCTAAGGCTACCAAAGAAGAAAAATGAAAGAGAACCAGTTATGACAAATAAGAACGGAAAAACAGCGATTCTAATAAAGTTTCCAACCATGGAAATAAATGTTTTCTTTTGGCGAATCTTTCTTCATTTTATGGTTTTCTAAGACTATCAAACTAGAATAAAGAGGGGTAAATAGTTATCTGCATTTAAAACGCAACAAAGCGCGATTCTTTTGAAGTTTCCAAACTTCGAAAAAAATTTTTTTTCTTTTCTAGATTCTTTACGCATAATATGCTTTTCTAAGGCTATCAAACTGAAAAAATGAAAGAGAACCAGTTATCCCAACTAAGAACGGAAAAAAAGTGATTCTAATGAAATTTGCAACATCAAAATAAATCTTTTCTATTCGCCAATCTTTCTTTAATTTATGCTTTAGAAGGCTATCAAACTAGAAAAATGAAGGAGAAATAGTTATCTCCATTTGAAACAGAAGAAAAAACGAGATTCTTTTGAAGTATCCAAACTTCGAAAATATTTTTTTTTTTTTTCGAGATTCTTTGCGTAGAATATGCTTTTCTAAGGCTATCAAAATAAAAAAATGAAAGAGAACCAGTTATCTCAAATAAAAACGGAAAAAAAGTGATTCTAATGAACTTTCTAACCATCGAAATAAAAGTTTTATGTTCGCGATTCTTTGTTCATTTTATGGTTTTCTAAGGCTATCAAACTAGAATAATGAAGGAGAAATTGTTCTCTCCATTTGAAACGCAACAAAACGCGATTCCTTTAAAGTTTCCAAACTTCGAAAAAAATTTTTTTCTTTTCGAGATTCTTTCCGCATATTATCCTTTTGTAAAGCTATCAAAGAAGAAAAACGAAAGAGAACCGGTTATCTAAAATAAGAACGGAAAAAAAGCGATTCTAATGAAGTTTCCAACCATCGAAATAAATGTTTTCTTTTCGCGAATATTTCTTCATTTTATGGTTTTCTAAGGCTATCAAACAAGAATAATGAAGGAGAAATAGTAATCTCCATTTGAAACGCAACAAAACGCGATTCATTTGAAGTTTCCAAACTTCGAAAAATTTTTTATTCTTTTCTTGATTCTTTCCCCATAATATGCATTTATAAGGTTATCAAACTAGTAAAATGAAGGAGAACTAGTTATCTCAAATAAGAACGGAAAAACAGTGATTCTAATGAAGATTTCAACCATCGAAATAAATTTTTCTTTTCGCGAATTTTTCTTCATTTTATGGTATTCTAAGGCTATCAAACAAGAATAATGAAACAGCAATAGTTATCTCCATTTGAAATGCAACAAAACGCGATTCTTTTGAAGTTTCCAAACTTCGAAAACAAATTTTTATCTTTTCGAGATTTTTTCCCCATAATATGCTTTTTTAGGCTATCAAACTAGAAAAATGAAAGAGAACCAGTTACCTCAATTAAGACCGGAAAAAAAGTGATTCTAATGAAGTTTCCAACCACCGAAATAAATCTTATCTATTCGCGAATCTTTCTTCATTTTATTGTTTTCTAAGGCAATCAAACTAGAAAAATGAAGGAGAAATAGTTATCTCCATTTGAAACGCATAAAAACGCCATTCTTTTGAAATTTCCAACCTTCGAATATAAATTTTTTCTTGCCAGATTCTTTCCGCATAATATGCTTTTGTAAAGCTATCAAAGTACAAAAATGGAAGAGAACCAGTTATTTAAAATAAAAACAGAAAAAAAGTGATTCTAATGAAGTTTCCAACCATCGAAATAAATGTTTTCATTTCGAGAATCTTTCTTCATTTTATGGTTTTCTAAGGCTATCAAACTAGAATAATGAAGTAGAAATAGTTATCTCCATTTGAAACGCAACAAAACGCTATTCTTTTGAAGTTTCCAAACTTCGAAACAAATTTTTTTTCTTTTCTAGATGCTTTCCTCATAATATGCTTTTTAAGGCTATCAAAGTGAAAAAATGCAAGAGAACCAGTTATCTCAAATAAGACCGGAAAAAAAGTGATTCTAATGAAGTTTCCAACCACCGAAATAAATTTTTCTTTTCGCGAATCTTTCTTCATTTTATGGTTTTCAAAGGCTATCTAACTAGAATAATGAAGGAGAAATAGTTATCTCCATTTGAAACGCAAAGAAACGCGATTCTTTTGAAGTTTCCAAACTTCGAAAATAAATTTTTTCTTGCGAGATTCTTTCCGCATAATATGCTTTTGTAAAGCTTTCAAAGAAGAAAAATGAAAGAGAACCAGGTATCTCAAATAAGAACGGAAAAAAGCGATTCTAATGAAGTTTCCAACCATCGTAATAAATGTTTTGTTTCCGCGAATCTTTCTTCATTTTATGGTATTCTAAGGCTATCAATCAAGAATAATGAAGGAGAAATCGTTATCTCCATTTGAAATGGAAGAAAAAATGCGATTCTTTTTATGTATCCAAACTTCGAAAATATTTTTTTTTCGACATTCTTTGCGCAGAATATGCTTTTCTAAGGCTATCAAAGTAAAAAAATGAAAGAGAACCAGTTATCTCAAATAAGAACGGAAAAAAAATGATTCTAATGAACTTTCCAACCATCGAAATAAATTTTTCTTTAAGCGAATCTTTCTTCATTTTATGGTATTCTAAGGCTATCAAACTAGAATAATGAGGGAGAAATTGTTATCTCCATTTGAAACGCAACAAAACGCGATTCCCATCAAGTTTCCAAACTTCGAAAAAATTTTTTTTTCTTTTCGAGATTCTTTGAGCAGTATATGCTTTTCTAAGGATATCAAAGTAGAAAAATGAAAGAGAACCAGTTATGTCAAATAAGAACGCAAAAAAGTGATTCTAATGAAGTATCCTACCATCGAAATAAATGTTTTCTTTTCGCGAATCTTTCTTCATTTTATGGTTTTTAAGGCTATCAAACTAGAATAATGAAGGAGAAATAGTTATCTCCATTTGAAACGCAACAAAACGAGATTATTTTGAAGTTTCCAAATTTCAAAAAAAAATTTTTTTCTTTTCGAGATTCTTTCCGCATAATATGCTTTTCTAAGGCTATCAAAGAAGTAAAATGAAAGAGAACCAGTTATCTCAAATAAGAACGGAAAAACAGCGATTCTAATGAAGTTTCCAACCATCGAAATAAATTTTTCCTTTCGCGAATCTTTCTTCATTTTATGGTATTCTAAGGCTATCAAACAAGAATAATGAAGGAGAAATAGTTATCTCCATTTGAAACTTAACAAAACGCGATTCTTTAGAAATTTCCAAATTTCGAAAACAAATTCTTATCTTTTCGAGATTTTTTCCCCATAATATGCTTTTCTAAGGCTATCAAACTAGAAAAATGAAAGGGAACCAGTTATCTCAAATAAGACCGGAAAAAAAGTAATTCTAATGGTTTCCAACCACCGAAATAAATCTTATCTATTCGCGAATCTTTCTTCATTTTATGGATTTCTAAGGCAATCTAACTAGAAAAATGAAGGAGAAATAGTTATCTCCATTTGAAACGCAACAAAACGTGATTCTTTTGAAGTTTCCAAACTTCGAAAAAAATTTTTTTTCTTTTCTAGATTCTTTCCCCTTAATATGCTTTTCTAAGGCTATCAAAGTGGAAAAATGAAAGAGAACCAGTTATCTCAAATAAGAACGGAAAAAAGCGATTCTAATGAAGTTTCCAACCATCGTAATAAATGTTTTGTTTCCGCGAATCTTTCTTCATTTTATGGTATTCTAAGGCTATCAATCAAGAATAATGAAGGAGAAATAGTTATCTCATTTGAAACGCAACAAAACGCGATTCATTTGAAGTTTCCAATCTTCGAAAAATTTTTTTTTCTTTTCTTGATTCTTTCCCCATAATATGCTTTTCTAAGGTTATCAAACTAGTAAAATGAAGGAAAACCAGTTATCTCAAATAAGAACGGAAAAAAAGTGATTCCAATGAGGATTCCAACCATCGAAATAAATCTTTTCTATTCGCAAATCTTTCTTCATTTAATGGTTTTCTAAGGCTATCAAACATGAGTAATGAAGGAGAAATAGTTATCTCCAATTCAAACGCAAAAAAACGCGATTCTTTTGAATTTTCCAAAATCCAAAAAAAATTTTTTTTTCTTTTCGAGATTCTTTCCGAATAATATGCTTTTCTAAGGCTACCAAACTAGAAAAATGAAAGGGAACCAGTTATCTCAAATAAGACCGGAAAAAGAGTGCTTCTAATGAAGTTTCCAACCACCTAAATAAATCTTATCTATTCGCGAATCTTTCTTTATTTTATGGATTTCTAAGGCAATCAAACTAGAAAAATGAAGGACAATTAGTTATCTCCATTTGAAACGCATAAAAACGCCATTCTTTTGAAGTTTCCAACCTTCGAATATAAATTTTTTCTGTCCAGATTCTTTCGGCATAATATGCTTTTGTAAAGCTATCAAAGTAGAAAAATGGAAGAGAACCAGTTATCTAAAATAAAAACGGAAAAAAAAGTGATTCTAATGAAGTTTCCAACCATCTAAATAAATGTTTTCATTTCGAGAATCTTTCTTCATTTTATGGTTTTCTAAGGCTATCAAACTAGAATAATGAAGTAGAAATAGTTATCTCCATTTGAAACGCAACAAAACGCTATTCTTTTGAAGTTTCCAAACTTCGAAAAAATTTTTTTTTCTTTTCTAGATTCTTTCCTCATAATATGCTTTTCTAAGGCTATCAAAGTGGAAAAATGAAAGAGAAACAGTTATCTGAAATAAGAACGGGAAAAAAAGTGATTCTATTGAATTTTCCAACCATTGAAATAAAGGTTTTCATTTCGCGAATATTTCTTCATTTTATGGTTTTCTAAGGCTATCAAAGTAGAAAAATGAAAGAGAACCAGTTATCTCAAATAGGAACGGAAAAACAGCGATTCTAATGAAGTTTCCAACCTTCGAAATAAATGTTTTCTGTTCGCGATTCTTTCTTCATTTTATGGTTTTCTAAGGCTAACATACTAGAATAATGAAGGAGAAATAGTTATCTCCATTTGAAACGGAACAAGGCGCGATTCATTTGAAATTTCGAAACTTCGAAAAAAAATTTTTTTCTTTTCGATATTCTTTGCGCAGAATATGCATTTCTAAGGCTATCAAAGTGAAAAATGAAAGAGAAACAGTTATTTCAAATAAGAACGGAAAAAAAGTGATTCTAATGAAGTTTCCAACCATCGAAATAAATGTTTTCATTTTGCGAATCTTTCTTCATTTTATGGTTTTCTAAAGCTATCAAACTAGAATAATGAACGAGAAACAGTTATCTCCATTTGAAACGCAATTCTTTTGAAGTTTCCAAACTTCGAAAAATTTTTTTTTTCTTTTCTAGATTCTTTCCTCATAATATGCTTTTCTAAGGCTATCAAAGTGGAAAAATGAAAGAGAAACAGTTATCTGAAATAAGAACTGAAAACAAAGTAATTCTAATGAATTTTCCAACCATTGAAATAAAGGTTTTCATTTCGCGAATATTTCTTAATTTTATGGTTTTCTAAGGCTATTAAACTAGAATAATGAAGGAGAAATAGTTATCTCCATTTGAAACGAGACAAACGCGATTATTTTGAAGTTTGCTAACTTCGAAAAAAAAATTTTTTTCTTTTGATATTCTTTCCTCATAATATGCTTTTCTAAGGCTATCAAACTGGAAAAATGAAAGAGAACCAGTTATCTCAAATAAGAACGGAAAAAAAGTGATTCTAATGATATTTGCAGCATCGAAATAAATTTTTCTATTCACGAATCTTTCTTTAATTTATGCTTTACAAGGCTATCAAACTAGAAAAATGAAGGAGAAATAGTTATCTCCATTTGAAATGCAAGAAAAAATGCGATTCTTTTGAAGTTTCCAAACTTCGAAAATAAATTTTTTTCTTTTCGAGATTCTTTGCGCAGAATATGCTTTTCTAAGGCTATCAAAGTAGAAAAATGAAAGAGAACCAGTTATCTGAACTAAGAACGGAAAAAAAGTGATTCTAATGAGCTTTCTAAACATCGAAATAAACGTTTTATGTTCGCGAATCTTTCTTCATTTTATGGTTTTCTAAGGCTATCAACCTAGAATAAAGAAGGAGAAATAGTTATCTGCATTTGAAACACAACAAAACGCGATTCTTTTGAAATTTCCAAACTTCGAAATTTTTTTTTTCTTTTCTAGATTCTTTACGCATAATATGCTTTTCTAAGGCTATCAAAGTGGAAAAATGAAAGAGAACCAGTTATCTGATATAAGAACGGAAAAAAAGCAATTCTAATGAAGTTTCCAACCATCGAAATAAATGTTTTCATTTCGCGAATCTTTCTTCATTTTATGGTTTTCTAAAGCTATCAACCTAGAATAATGAAGGAGAAATAGATATCTCCATTTGAAACGCAAAAAAACGCGATTTTTTGAAGTTTCGAAACCTGGAAAAAAAATATTTTTCTTTTCGAGATTCTTTTCCCATAATATGCTTTTCTAAGGCTACCAAAGAAGAAAAATGAAATAGAACCAGTTATGACAAATAAGAACGGAAAAACAGCGATTCTAATAAAGTTTCCAACCATGGAAATAAATGTTTTCTTTTGGCGAATCTTTCTTCATTTTATGGTTTTCTAAGGCTATCAAAGTAGAATAATAAAGGAGAAATAGTTATCTCCATTTGAAACGCAACAAAACGCGATTCTTTTGAAGTTTCCAAACTTCGAAAAAAAATTTTTTTCTTTTCTAGATTCTTTCTCCATAATATGCTTTTCTAAGGCTATCAAACTGGAAAAATGAAAGAGAACCAGTTATCTCAACTAAGAACGGAAAAAGTGATTGTAATGAAATTTGCAACATCGAAATAAATCTTTTCTATTCGCGAATCTTTCTTTAATTTATGCTTTAGAAGGCTATCAAACTAGAAAAATGAAGGAGAAAAATTTATCTCCATTTGAAATGCAAGAAAAAATGCGATTCTTTTGAAGTTTCCAAACTTCGAAAAAATTTTTTTTTCTTTTCTAGATTCTTTCCTCATAATATGCTTTACTAAGGCTATCAAAGTGGAAAAATGAAAGAGAAACAGTTATCTTAAATAAGAACGGAAAAAAAGTGATTCTAAAGAAGTTTCCAACCATTGAAATAAAGGTTTTCATTTCGCGAATATTTCTTCATTTTATGGTTTTCTAAGGCTATCAAACTAGAATAATGAAGGAGAAATAGTTATCTCCATTTGAAACGAGACAAACGCGATTCTTTAAAGTTTGCTAACTTCGGAAATATAAATTTTTTTCTTTTGATATTCTTTCCGCATAATATGCTTTTCTAAGGCTATCAAAGTAGAAAAATGAAAGAGAACCAGTTATCTCAAATAAGAACGGAAAAACAGCGATTCTAATGAAGTTTCCAACCTTCGAAATAAATTTTTCTTTTCGCGAATCTTTCTTCATTTTATGGTATTCTAAGGCTATCAAATAAGAATAATGAAGGAGAAATAGTTATCGCCATTTGAAACTTAGCAAAACGCGATTCTTTTGAAGTTTCCAAACTTCGAAAACAAATTCTTATCTTTTCGAGATTTTTTCCCCAAAATATGCTTTTCTAAGGCTATCAAACTAGAAAAATGAAAGGGAACCAGTTATCTCAAATAAGACCGGAAAAAAAGTGATTCTAATGAAGTTTCCAACCACCGAAATAAATCTTATCTATTCGCGAATCTTTCTTCATTTTATGGATTTCTAAGCCAATCAAACTAGAAAAAAGAAGGAGAAATAGTTATCTCCATTTGAAACGCATAAATACGCCATTCTTTTGAAGTTTCCAACCTTCGAAAATAAATTTTTTCTTGCCAGATTCTTTCCGCATAATATGCTTTTGTAAAGCTATTAAAGTAGAAAAATGGAAGAGAACCAGTTATCTCAAATAAAAACGGAAAAAAAGTGATTCTAATGAAGTTTCCAACCATCGAAATAAATGTTTTCATTTTGCGAATCTTTCTTCATTTTATGGTTTTTTAAGGCTATCAAACTAGAATAATGATGGAGTAATAGTTATCTCCATTTGAAACTCAATAAAACGCGATTCTTTTGAAGTATCCAAACTTCGAAAAATTTTTTTTTCTTTTCTAGATTCTTTCCTCATAATATGCTTTTCTAAGGCTATCAAAGTGGAAAAATGAAAGAGAAACAGTTATCTGAAATAAGAACGGAAAAAAAGGTGATTCTAATGAAGTTTCCAACCATTGAAATAAAGGTTTTCATTTCGCGAATATTTCTTCATTTTATGGTTTTCTAAGGCTATCAAACTAGAATAATGAAGGAGAAATAGTTATCCCTATTTGAAACGCAAAAAAACGCGATACTTTTGAAGTTTCCAAACTTCGAAAATAAATTTTTTCTTCCGAGATTCTTTCCGAATAATATGCTTTTCTAAGGCTATCAAAGTAGAAAAATGAAATAAGAACGGAAAAACAGCGATTCTAATGAAGTTTCCAACCTTCGAAATAAATGTTTTATGTTCGCGATTCTTTGTTCATTTTATGGTTTTCTAAGGCTATCATACTAGAATAATGAAGGAGAAATAGTTATCTCCATTTGAAACGCAACAAATCGCGATTCTTTTGAAGTTTCCAAACTTCGAAAATAAATTTTTTTCTTTTCGATATTCTTTGCGCAGAATATGCTTTTCTAAGGCTTTGAAAGAAGAAAAATGAAATAAAAACAGTTATCTAAAATAATAACGGAAAAACCGCGATTCAAATGAAGTTTCCAACCATCGAAATAAATGTTTTCTTTTCGCGAATCTTTCTTCATTTAATGTTTTTCTAAGGCTATCAACCTAGAATAAAGAAAGAGAAATAGTTATCTGCATTTGAAACACAACAAAACGCGATTCTTTTGAAATTTCCAAACTTCGAAAATTTTTTTTTCTTTTCTAGATTCTTTACGCATAATATGCTTTTCTAAGGCTATCAAAGTGGAAAAATGAAAGAGAACCAGTTATCTGATATAAGAACGGAAAAAAAGCAATTCTAATGAAGTTTCCAACCATCGAAATAAATGTTTTCATTTCGCGAATCTTTCTTCATTTTATGGTTTTCTAAGGCTATCAACCTAGAATAATGAAGGAGAAATAGATATCTCCATTTGAAACGCAACAAAACGCGATTCTTTTGAAGTTTCGAAACCTGGAAAAAAAATATTTTTCTTTTCGAGATTCTTTTCCCATAATATGCTTTTCTAAGGCTACCAAAGAAGAAAAATGAAGGAGATCCAGTTATCTCAAAAAAGAACGGAAAAAAGTGATTCTAATGAGGATTTCAACCACCGAAATAAATCTTATCTATTAGCGAATCTTTCTTCATTTTATGGATTTCTAAGGCTATCAAACTAGAATAATGAAGGAGAAATAGCTATCTCCATTTCAAACGCAACAAAACGCGATTCTTTTGAAGTTTCCAAACTTCGAAAAAATTTTTTTTCTTTTCTAGATTCTTTTCTCATAATATGCTTTTCTAAGGCTATCAAAGTGTAAAAATGAAAGAGAAACAGTTATCTGAAATCAGAACGGAAAAAAAGTGATTCTAATGAAGTTTCCAACCATTGAAATAAAGGTGTTCATTTCGCGAATATTTCTTCATTTCATGGTTTTCTAAGGCTATCAAACTAGAATAATGAAGGAGGAATAGTTATCTCCATTTGAAACGCAAAAAAACGCGATTCTTTTGAAGTTTCCAAACTTCGAAAATAAATTTTTTCTTGCGAGATTCTTTCCGCATAATATGCTTTTCTAAGGCTATCAAAGAAGAAAAATGAAAGGAACCAATTATCTCAAATAAGAACGGAAAACTAGCGATTCTAATGAAGTTTCCAACCATTGAAATAAAGGTTTTCATTTCGCGAATCTTTCTTCATTTTATGGTTTTCTAAGGCTATCTAACTAGAATATTGAAGGAGAAATAGTTATCTCCATTTGAAACGCAAAAAACGCGATTCTTTTCAAGTTTCCAAACTTCGAAAATAAATTTTTTCTTGCGAGATTCTTTCCGCATAATATGCTTTTGTAAAGCTTTCAAAGAAGAAAAATGAAACAGAACCAGTTATCTGAAATAAGAACGGGAAAAAGCGATTCTAATGAAGTTTCCAACCATCGTAATAAATGTTTTGTTTCTGCGAATCTTTCTTCATTTTATGGTTTTCTAAGGCTATTAAACTAGAATAATGAAGGAGAAATAGTTATCTCCATTTGAAACGCAACAAAACGCGATTCATTTGAATTTTCCAAACTTCGAAAAAAATTATTTTTCTTTTCTTGATTCTTTCCCCATAATATGCTTTTCTAAGGTTATCAAACTAGTAAAATGAAGGAGAACCAGTTATCTCAAATAAGACCGGAAAAATAGTGATTCGAATGAAGTTTACAACCACCGAAATAAATCTTATCTATTCGCGAATCTTTCTTCATTTTATGGATGTCTAAGGCAATCAAACTACAAAATTGAAGGAGAAATAGTTATCTCCATTTGAAAGAGACAAACGCGATTCTTTTGAAGTTTGCTAACTTCGAAAAAAAAATTTTTTTCTTTTGATATTCTTTCCGCTTAATATACTTTTCAAAGGCTATCAAAGTAGAAAAATGAAAGAGAACCAGTTATCTCAAATAAGAACGGAAAAACAGCTATTCTAATGAAGTTTTCAACCATCGAAATAAATTTTTCTTTTCGCGAATCTTTCTTCATTTTATGGTATTCTAAGGCTATCAAACAAGAATAATGAAGGAGAAATAGTTATCGCCATTTGAAACTTAATAAAACGCGATTCTTTTGAAGTTTCCAAACTTCGAAAACAAATTCTTATCTTTTCGAGATTTTTTCCCCATAATATGCTTTTCTAAGGCTACCAAACTAGAAAAATGAAAGGGAACCAGTTATCTCAAATAAGACCGGAAAAAGAGTGCTTCTAATGAAGTTTCCAACCACCGAAATAAATCTTATCTATTCGCGAATCTTTCTTCATTTTATGGATTTCTAAGGTAATCAAACTAGAAAAATGAAGGAGAATTAGTTATCTCCATTTGAAACGCATAAAAACGCCATTCTTTTGAAGTTTCCAACCTTCGAATATAAATTTTTTGTGTCCAGATTCTTTCGGCATAATATGCTTTTGTAAAGCTATCAAAGTAGAAAAATGGAAGAGAACCAGTTATCTAAAATAAAAACGAAAAAAAAAGTGATTCTAATGAAGTTTCCAACCATCTAAATAAATGTTTTCATTTCGAGAATCTTTCTTCATTTTATGGTTTTCTAAGGCTATCAAACTAGAATAATGAAGTAGAAATAGTTATCTCCATTTGAAACACAACAAAACGCTATTCTTTTGAAGTTTCCAAACTTCGAAAAAAATTTTTTTCTTTTCTAGATGCTTTCCTCATAATATGCTTTTTAAGGCTATCAAAGTGAAAAAATGAAAGAGAACCAGTTTTCTCAAATAAGACCGGAAAAAAAGTGATTCTAATGAAGTTTCCAACCACCGAAATAAATTTTTCTTTTCGCGAATCTTTCTTCATTTTATGGTTTTCAAAGGCTATCTAACTAGAATAATGAAGGAGAAATAGTTATCTCCATTTGAAACGCATAGAAACGCGATTCTTTTGAAGTTTCCAAACTTCGAAAATAAATTTTTTCTTGCGAGATTCTTTCCGCATAATATGCTTTTGTAAAGCTTTCAAAGAAGAAAAATGAAAGAGAACCAGGTATCTCAAATAAGAACGGAAAAAAGCGATTCTAATGAAGTTTCCAACCATCGTAATAAATGTTTTGTTTCCGCGAATCTTTCTTCATTTTATGGTATTCTAAGGCTATCAATCAAGAATAATGAAGGAGAAATCGTTATCTCCATTTGAAATGGAAGAAAAAATGCGATTCTTTTTATGTATCCAAACTTCGAAAATATTTTTTTTTCGACATTCTTTGCGCAGAATATGCTTTTCTAAGGCTATCAAAGTAAAAAAATGAAAGAGAACCAGTTATCTCAAATAAGAACGGAAAAAAAATGATTCCAATGAACTTTCCAACCATCGAAATAAATTTTTCTTTTCGCGAATCTTTCTTCATTTTATGGTATTCTAAGGCTATCAAACTAGAATAATGAGGGAGAAATTGTTATCTCCATTTGAAACGCAACAAAACGCGATTCCCATCAAGTTTCCAAACTTCGAAAAAATTTTTTTTTCTTTTCGAGATTCTTTGAGCAGTATATGCTTTTCTAAGGATATCAAAGTAGAAAAATGAAAGAGAACCAGTTATGTCAAATAAGAACGCAAAAAAGTGATTCTAATGAAGTATCCTACCATCGAAATAAATGTTTTCTTTTCGCGAATCTTTCTTCATTTTATGGTTTTTAAGGCTATCAAACTAGAATAATGAAGGAGAAATAGTTATCTCCATTTGAAACGCAACAAAACGAGATTATTTTGAAGTTTCCAAATTTCAAAAAAAAATTTTTTTCTTTTCGAGATTCTTTCCGCATAATATGCTTTTCTAAGGCTATCAAAGAAGTAAAATGAAAGAGAACCAGTTATCTCAAATAAGAACGGAAAAACAGCGATTCTAATGAAGTTTCCAACCATCGAAATAAATTTTTCCTTTCGCGAATCTTTCTTCATTTTATGGTATTCTAAGGCTATCAAATAAGAATAATGAAGGAGAAATAGTTATCTCCATTTGAAACTTAACAAAACGCGATTCTTTTGAAATTTCCAAATTTCGAAAACAAATTCTTATCTTTTCGAGATTTTTTCCCCATAATATGCTTTTCTAAGGCTATCAAACTAGAAAAATGAAAGGGAACCAGTTATCTCAAATAAGACCGGAAAAAAAGTAATTCTAATGGTTTCCAACCACCGAAATAAATCTTATCTATTCGCGAATCTTTCTTCATTTTATGGATTTCTAAGGCAATCTAACTAGAAAAATGAAGGAGAAATAGTTATCTCCATTTGAAACGCAACAAAACGTGATTCTTTTGAAGTTTCCAAACTTCGAAAAAAATTTTTTTTCTTTTCTAGATTCTTTCCGCTTAATATGCTTTTCTAAGGCTATCAAAGTGGAAAAATGAAAGAGAACCAGTTATCTCAAATAAGAACGGAAAAAAGCGATTCTAATGAAGTTTCCAACCATCGTAATAAATGTTTTGTTTCCGCGAATCTTTCTTCATTTTATGGTATTCTAAGGCTATCAATCAAGAATAATGAAGGAGAAATAGTTATCTCATTTGAAACGCAACAAAACGCGATTCATTTGAAGTTTCCAAACTTCGAAAAATTTTTTTTTCTTTTCTTGATTCTTTCCCCATAATATGCTTTTCTAAGGTTATCAAACTAGTAAAATGAAGGAAAACCAGTTATCTCAAATAAGAACGGAAAAAAAGTGATTCCAATGAGGATTCCAACCATCGAAATAAATCTTTTCTATTCGCAAATCTTTCTTCATTTTATGGTATTCTAAGGCTATCAAACAAGAATAATGAAGGAGAAATAGTTATCGCCATTTGAAACTTAATAAAACGCGATTCTTTTGAAGTTTCCAAACTTCGAAAACAAATTCTTATCTTTTCGAGATTTTTTCCCCATAATATGCTTTTCTAAGGCTACCAAACTAGAAAAATGAAAGGGAACCAGTTATCTCAAATAAGACCGGAAAAAGAGTGCTTCTAATGAAGTTTCCAACCACCTAAATAAATCTTATCTATTCGCGAATCTTTCTTTATTTTATGGATTTCTAAGGCAATCAAACTAGAAAAATGAAGGAGAATTAGTTATCTCCATTTGAAACGCATAAAAACGCCATTCTTTTGAAGTTTCCAACCTTCGAATATAAATTCTTTCTGTCCAGATTCTTTCGGCATAATATGCTTTTGTAAAGCTATCAAAGTAGAAAAATGGAAGAGAACCAGTTATCTAAAATAAAAACGGAAAAAAAAGTGATTCTAATGAAGTTTCCAACCATCTAAATAAATGTTTTCATTTCGAGAATCTTTCTTCATTTTATGGTTTTCTAAGGCTATCAAACTAGAATAATGAAGTAGAAATAGTTATCTCCATTTGAAACGCAACAAAACGCTATTCTTTTGAAGTTTCCAAACTTCGAAAAAATTTTTTTTTCTTTTCTAGATTCTTTCCTCATAATATGCTTTTCTAAGGCTATCAAAGTGGAAAAATGAAAGAGAAACAGTTATCTGAAATAAGAACGGAAAAAAAAGTGATTCTATTGAATTTTCCAACCATTGAAATAAAGGTTTTCATTTCGCGAATATTTCTTCATTTTATGGTTTTCTAAGGCTATCAAAGTAGAAAAATGAAAGAGAACCAGTTATCTCAAATAGGAACGGAAAAACAGCGATTCTAATGAAGTTTCCAACCTTCGAAATAAATGTTTTCTGTTCGCGATTCTTTCTTCATTTTATGGTTTTCTAAGGCTATCATACTAGAATAATGAAGGAGAAATAGTTATCTCCATTTGAAACGGAACAAGGCGCGATTCATTTGAAATTTCCAAACTTCGAAAAAAAATTTTTTTCTTTTCGATATTCTTTGCGCAGAATATGCATTTCTAAGGCTATCAAAGTGAAAAATGAAAGAGAAACAGTTATTTCAAATAAGAACGGAAAAAAAGTGATTCTAATGAAGTTTCCAACCATCGAAATAAATGTTTTCATTTTGCGAATCTTTCTTCATTTTATGGTTTTCTAAGGCTATCAAACTAGAATAATGAAGGAGAAACAGTTATCTCCATTTGAAACGCAACAAAACGCGATTCTTTTGAAGTTTCCAAATTTCGAAAACAAATTCTTATCTTTTCGACATTTTTTCCCAATATCATGCTTTCCTTAGGCTATCAAACTAGAAAAATGAAAGGGAACCAGTTATCTCAAATAAGACCGGAAAAAAGTGATTCTAATGAAGTTTCCAACCACCGAAATAAATCTTATCTATTCGCGAATCTTTCTTCATTTTATGGATTTCTAAGGCAATCTAACTAGAAAAATGAAGGAGAAATAGTTATCTCCATTTGAAACACATAAAAACGCCATTCTTTTGAAGTTTCCAAATTTCCAAAATAAATTTTTTCTTGCCAGATACTTTCCGCATAATATGCTTTTGTAAAGCTATCAAAGTAAAAAAATGGAAGAGAACCAGTTATCTCAAATAAAAACGGAAAAAAAGTGATTTTATGAAGTTTCCAACCATCGAAATAAATGTTTTCATTTTGCGAATCTTTCTTCATTTTATGGTTTTCTAAAGCTATCAAACTAGAATAATGAACGAGAAACAGTTATCTCCATTTGAAACGCAATTCTTTTGAAGTTTCCAAACTTCGAAAAATTTTTTTTTTCTTTTCTAGATTCTTTCCTCATAATATGCTTTTCTAAGGCTATCAAAGTGGAAAAATGAAAGAGAAACAGTTATCTGAAATAAGAACTGAAAAAAAAGTAATTCTAATTAATTTTCCAACCATTGAAATAAAGGTTTTCATTTCGCGAATATTTCTTCATTTTATGGTTTTCTAAGGCTATCAAACTAGAATAATGAAGGAGAAATAGTTATCTCCATTTGAAACGCAACAAAACGCGATTCTTTTGAAGTTTCCAAACTTCGAAAAATTTTTTTTTTCTTTTCTAGATTCTTTCCTCATAATATGCTTTTCTAAGGCTATCAAACTGGAAAAATGAAAGAGAACCAGTTATCTCAACTAAGAACGGAAAAAAAGTGATTCTAATGATATTTGCAGCATCGAAATAAATTTTTCTATTCACGAATCTTTCTTTAATTTATGCTTTACAAGGCTATCAAACTAGAAAAATGAAGGAGAAATAGTTATCTCCATTTGAAATGCAAGAAAAAATGCGATTCTTTTGAAGTTTCCAAACTTCGAAAATAATTTTTTTTCTTTTCGAGATTCTTTGCGCAGAATATGCTTTTCTAAGGCTATCAAAGTAGAAAAATGAAAGAGAACCAGTTATCTGAACTAAGAACGGAAAAAAAGTGATTCTAATGAGCTTTCTAAACATCGAAATAAACGTTTTATGTTAGCGAATCTTTCTTCATTTTATGGTTTTCTAAGGCTATCAACCTAGAATAAAGAAGGAGAAATAGTTATCTGCATTTGAAACACAACAAAACGCGATTCTTTTGAAATTTCCAAACTTCGAAATTTTTTTTTTCTTTTCTAGATTCTTTACGCATAATATGCTTTTCTAAGGCTATCAAAGTGGAAAAATGAATGAGAACCAGTTATCTGATATAAGAACGGAAAAAAAGCAATTCTAATGAAGTTTCCAACCATCGAAATAAATGTTTTCATTTCGCGAATCTTTATTCATTTTATGGTTTTCTAAAGCTATCAACCTAGAATAATGAAGGAGAAATAGATATCTCCATTTGAAACGCAAAAAAACGCGATTTTTTGAAGTTTCGAAACCTGGAAAAAAAATATTTTTCTTTTCGAGATTCTTTTCCCATAATATGCTTTTCTAAGGCTACCAAAGAAGAAAAATGAAATAGAACCAGTTATGACAAATAAGAACGGAAAAACAGCGATTCTAATAAAGTTTCCAACCATCGAAATAAATGTTTTCTTTTGGCGAATCTTTCTTCATTTTATGGTTTTCTAAGGCTATCAAAGTAGAATAATAAAGGAGAAATAGTTATCTCCATTTGAAACGAACAAAACGCGATCTTTTGAAGTTTCCAAACTTCGAAAAAAAATTTTTTTCTTTTCTAGATTCTTTCTCCATAATATGCTTTTCTAAGGCTATCAAACTGGAAAAATGAAAGAGAACCAGTTATCTCAACTAAGAACGGAAAAAAGTGATTGTAATGAAATTTGCAACATCGAAATAAATCTTTTCTATTCGCGAATCTTTCTTTAATTTATGCTTTAGAAGGCTATCAAACTAGAAAAATGAAGGAGAAAAATTTATCTCCATTTGAAATGCAAGAAAAAATGCGATTCTTTTGAAGTTTCCAAACTTCGAAAAAATTTTTTTTTCTTTTCTAGATTCTTTCCTCATAATATGCTTTACTAAGGCTATCAAAGTGGAAAAATGAAAGAGAAACAGTTATCTTAAATAAGAACGGAAAAAAAAGTGATTCTAAAGAAGTTTCCAACCATTGAAATAAAGGTTTTCATTTCGCGAATATTTCTTCATTTTATGGTTTTCTAAGGCTATCAAACTAGAATAATGAAGGAGAAATAGTTATCTCCATTTGAAACGAGACAAACGCGATTCTTTAAAGTTTGCTAACTTCGGAAAAATTAATTTTTTTCTTTTGATATTCTTTCCGCATAATATGCTTTTCTAAGGCTATCAAAGTAGAAAAATGAAAGAGAACCAGTTATCTCAAATAAGAACGGAAAAACAGCGATTCTAATGAAGTTTCCAACCTTCGAAATAAATTTTTCTTTTCGCGAATTTTTCTTCATTTTATGGTATTCTAAGGCTATCAAATAAGAATAATGAAGGAGAAATAGTTATCGCCATTTGAAACTTAACAAAACGCGATTCTTTTGAAGTTTCCAAACTTCGAAAACAAATTCTTATCTTTTCGAGATTTTTTCCCCAAAATATGCTTTTCTAAGGCTATCAAACTAGAAAAATGAAAGGGAACCAGTTATCTCAAATAAGACCGGAAAAAAAGTGATTCTAATGAAGTTTCCAACCACCGAAATAAATCTTATCTATTCGCGAATCTTTCTTCATTTTATGCATTTCTAAGCCAATCAAACTAGAAAAAAGAAGGAGAAATAGTTATCTCTATTTGAAACGCATAAATACGCCATTCTTTTGAAGTTTCCAACCTTCGAAAATAAATTTTTTCTTGCCAGATTCTTTCCGCATAATATGCTTTTGTAAAGCTATTAAAGTAGAAAAATGGAAGAGAACCAGTTATCTCAAATAAAAACGGAAAAAAAGTGATTCTAATGAAGTTTCCAACCATCGAAATAAATGTTTTCATTTTGCGAATCTTTCTTCATTTTATGGTTTTCTAAGGCTATCAAACTAGAATAATGAAGGAGAAACAGTTATCTCCATTTGAAACGCAACAAAACGCGATTCTTTTGAAGTTTCCAAATTTAGAAAACAAATTCTTATCTTTTCGAGATTTTTTCCCCATAACATGCTTTTCTTAGGCTATCAAACTAGAAAAATGAAAGGGAACCAGTTATCTCAAATAAGACCGGAAAAAAGTGATTCTAATGAAGTTTCCAAGCACCGAAATAAATCTTATCTATTCGCGAATCTTTCTTCATTTTATGGATTTCTAAGGCAATCTAACTAGAAAAATGAAGGAGAAATAGTTATCTCCATTTGAAACACATAAAAACGCCATTCTTTTGAAGTTTCCAAATTTCGAAAATAAATTTTTTCTTGCCAGATTCTTTCCGCATAATATGCTTTTGTAAAGCTATCAAAGTAAAAAAATGGAAGAGAACCAGTTATCTCAAATAAAAACGGAAAAAAAGTGATTTTATGAAGTTTCCAACCATCGAAATAAATGTTTTCATTTTGCGAATCTTTCTTCATTTTATGGTTTTCTAAAGCTATCAAACTAGAATAATGAACGAGAAACAGTTATCTCCATTTGAAACGCAATTCTTTTGAAGTTTCCAAACTTCGAAAAAATTTTTTTTTCTTTTCTAGATTCTTTCCTCATAATATGCTTTTCTAAGGCTATCAAAGTGGAAAAATGAAAGAGAAACAGTTATCTGAAATAAGAACTGAAAAAAAAAGTAATTCTAATGAATTTTCCAACCATTGAAATAAAGGTTTTCATTTCGCGAATATTTCTTCATTTTATGGTTTTCTAAGGCTATCAAACTAGAATAATGAAGGAGAAATAGTTATCTCCATTTGAAACGAGACAAACGCGATTATTTTGAAGTTTGCTAACTTCGAAAAAAAAATTTTTTTCTTTTGATATTCTTTCCGCATTATATGCTTTTCTAAGGCTATCAAAGTAGAAAAATGAAAGAGAACCAATTATCTCAAATAAGAACGGAAAAACAGCGATTCTAATGAAGTTTCCAACCTTCGAAATAAATGTTTTCTGTTCGCGATTCTTTCTTCATTTTATGGTTTTCTAAGGCTATCATACTAGAATAATGAAGGAGAAATAGTTATCTCCATTTGAAACGCAACAAAACGCGATTCTTTTGAAGTTTCCAAACTTCGAAAAAATTTTTTTTTCTTTTCTAGATTCTTTCCTCATAATATGCTTTTCTAAGGCTATCAAACTGGAAAAATGAAAGAGAACCAGTTATCTCAACTAAGAACGGAAAAAAAGTGATTCTAATGATATTTGCAGCATCGAAATAAATTTTTCTATTCACGAATCTTTCTTTAATTTATGCTTTACAAGGCTATCAAACTAGAAAAATGAAGGAGAAATAGTTATCTCCATTTGAAATGCAAGAAAAAATGCGATTCTTTTGAAGTTTCCAAACTTCGAAAATAATTTTTTTTCTTTTCGAGATTCTTTGCGCAGAATATGCTTTTCTAAGGCTATCAAAGTAGAAAAATGAAAGAAAACCAGTTATCTGAACTAAGAACGGAAAAAAAGTGATTCTAATGAGCTTTCTAAACATCGAAATAAACGTTTTATGTTCGCGAATCTTTCTTCATTTTATGGTTTTCTATGGCTATCAACCTAGAATAAAGAAGGAGAAATAGTTATCTGCATTTGAAACACAACAAAACGCGATTCTTTTGAAATTTCCAAACTTCGAAATTTTTTTTTTCTTTTCTAGATTCTTTACGCATAATATGCTTTTCTAAGGCTATCAAAGTGGAAAAATGAAAGAGAACCAGTTATCTGATATAAGAACGGAAAAAAAGCAATTCTCTTGAAGTTTCCAACCATCGAAATAAATGTTTTCATTTCGCGAATCTTTATTCATTTTATGGTTTTCTAAAGCTATCAACCTAGAATAATGAAGGAGAAATAGATATCTCCATTTGAAACGCAAAAAAACGCGATTTTTTGAAGTTTCGAAACCTGGAAAAAAAATATTTTTCTTTTCGAGATTCTTTTCCCATAATATGCTTTACTAAGGCTACCAAAGAAGAAAAATGAAATAGAACCAGTTATGACAAATAAGAACGGAAAAACAGCGATTCTAATAAAGTTTCCAACCATCGAAATAAATGTTTTCTTTTGGCGAATCTTTCTTCATTTTATGGTTTTCTAAGGCTATCAAAGAAGAATAATAAAGGAGAAATAGTTATCTCCATTTGAAACGCAACAAAACGCGATTCTTTTGAAGTTTCCAAACTTCGAAAAAAAATTTTTTTCTTTTCTAGATTCTTTCTCCATAATATGCTTTTCTAAGGCTATCAAACTGGAAAAATGAAAGAGAACCAGTTATCTCAACTAAGAACGGAAAAAAGTGATTGTAATGAAATTTGCAACATCGAAATAAATCTTTTCTATTCGCGAATCTTTCTTTAATTTATGCTTTAGAAGGCTATCAAACTAGAAAAATGAAGGAGAAAAATTTATCTCCATTTGAAATGCAAGAAAAAATGCGATTCTTTTGAAGTTTCCAAACTTCGAAAAAAATTTTTTTTCTTTTCCAGATTCTTTCCTCATAATATGCTTTACTAAGGCTATCAAAGTGGAAAAATGAAAGAGAAACAGTTATCTTAAATAAGAACGGAAAAAAAAGTGATTCTAAAGAAGTTTCCAACCATTGAAATAAAGGTTTTCATTTCGCGAATATTTCTTCATTTTATGGTTTTCTAAGGCTATCAAACTAGAATAATGAAGGAGAAATAGTTATCTCCATTTGAAACGAGACAAACGCGATTCTTTAAAGTTTGCTAACTTCGGAAAAATAAATTTTTTTCTTTTGATATTCTTTCCGCATAATATGCTTTTCTAAGGCTATCAAAGTAGAAAAATGAAAGAGAACCAGTTATCTCAAATAAGAACGGAAAAACAGCGATTCTAATGAAGTTTCCAACCTTCGAAATAAATTTTTCTTTTCGCGAATTTTTCTTCATTTTATGGTATTCTAAGGCTATCAAATAAGAATAATGAAGGAGAAATAGTTATCGCCATTTGAAACTTAACAAAACGCGATTCTTTTGAAGTTTCCAAACTTCGAAAACAAATTCTTATCTTTTCGAGATTTTTTCCCCAAAATATGCTTTTCTAAGGCTATCAAACTAGAAAAATGTAAGGGAACCAGTTATCTCAAATAAGACCGGAAAAAAAGTGATTCTAATGAAGTTTCCAACCACCGAAATAAATCTTATCTATTCGCGAATCTTTCTTCATTTTATGGATTTCTAAGCCAATCAAACTAGAAAAAAGAAGGAGAAATAGTTATCTCCATTTGAAACGCATAAATACGCCATTCTTTTGAAGTTTCCAACCTTCGAAAATAAATTTTTTCTTGCCAGATTCTTTCTGAATAATATGCTTTGTAAAGCTATTAAAGTAGAAAAATGGAAGAGAACCAGTTATCTCAAATAAAAACGGAAAAAAAGTGATTCTAATGAAGTTTCCAACCATTGAAATAAATGTTTTCATTTTGCGAATCTTTCTTCATTTTATGGTTTTTTAAGGCTATCAAACTAGAATAATGATGGAGAAATAGTTATCTCCATTTGAAACTCAATAAAACGCGATTCTTTTGAAGTATCCAAACTTCGAAAAATTTTTTTTTCTTTTCTAGATTCTTTCCTCATAATATGCTTTTCTAAGGCTATCAAAGTGGAAAAATGAAAGAGAAACAGTTATCTGAAATAAGAACGGAAAAAAAGGTGATTCTAATGAAGTTTCCAACCATTGAAATAAAGGTTTTCATTTCGCGAATATTTCTTCATTTTATGGTTTTCTAAGGCTATCAAACTAGAATAATGAAGGAGAAATAGTTATCTCCATTTGAAACGCAAAAAAACGGGATACTTTTGAAGTTTCCAAACTTCGAAAATAAATTTATTCTTCCGAGATTCTTTCCGCATAATATGCTTTTCTAAGGCTATCAAAGTAGAAAAATGAAATAAGAACGGAAAAACAGCGATTCTAATGAAGTTTCCAACCTTCGAAATAAATGTTTTATGTTCGCGATTCTTTGTTCATTTTATGGTTTACTAAGGCTATCATACTAGAATAATGAAGGAGAAATAGTTATCTCCATTTGAAACGCAACAAATCGCGATTCTTTTGAAGTTTCCAAACTTCGAAAATAAATTTTTTTCTTTTCGATATTCTTTGCGCAGAATATGCTTTTCTAAGGCTTTGAAAGAAGAAAAATGAAATAAAACCAGTTATCTAAAATAATAACGGAAAAACCGCGATTCAAATGAAGTTTCCAACCATCGAAATAAATGTTTTCTTTTCGCGAATCTTTCTTCATTTAATGTTTTTCTAAGGCTATCAACCTAGAATAAAGAAGGAGAAATAATTATCTGCATTTGAAACACAACAAAACGCGATTCTTTTGAAATTTCCAAACTTCGAAAATTTTTTTTTCTTTTCTAGATTCTTTACGCATAATATGCTTTTCTAAGGCTATCAAAGTGGAAAAATGAAAGAGAACCAGTTATCTGATATAAGAACGGAAAAAAAGCAATTCTAATGAAGTTTCCAACCATCGAAATAAATGTTTTCATTTCGCGAATCTTTCTTCATTTTATGGTTTTCTAAGGCTATCAAAGTAGAATAATGAAGGAGAAATAGTTATCTCCATTTGAAACGACAAAACGCGATTCTTTTGAAGTTTCGAAACCTGGAAAAAAAATATTTTTCTTTTCGAGATTCTTTTCCCATAATATGCTTTTCTAAGGCTACCAAAGAAGAAAAATGAAAGAGAACCAGTTATGACAAATAAGAACGGAAAAACAGCGATTCTAATAAAGTTTCCAACCATGGAAATAAATGTTTTCTTTTGGCGAATCTTTCTTCATTTTATGGTTTTCTAAGGCTATCAAAGTAGAATAATGAAGGAGAAATAGTTATCTCCATTTGAAACGCATAAAAACGCCATTCTTTTGAAGTTTCCAACCTTCGAAAATAAATTTTTTCTTTCGAGATTCTTTCCGCATAATGTGCTTTTGTAAAGCTATCAAAGTAGAAAAATGGAAGAGAACCAGTTATCTAAATTAAAAGGGAAAAAAAGTGATTCTAATGAAGTTTCCAACCATTGAAATAAAGGTTTTCATTTCGCGAATCTTTCTTCATTTTATGGCTTTCTAAGGCTATCAAACTAGAATAATGAAGGAGAAATAGTTATCTCCATTTGAAACGCAAAAAAACCGGATTCTTTTGAAGTTTCCAAACTTCGAAAATAAATTTTTTCTTGTGAGATTCTTTCCGCATAATATGCTTTTGTAAAACTTTCAAAGAAGAAAAATGAAAGAGAACCAGTTATCTCAAATAAGCACGGAAAAAAGCGATTCTAATGAAGTTTCCAACCATCGTAATAAATGTTTTGTTTCCGCGAATCTTTCTTCATTTTATGGTATTCTAAGGCTATCAATCAAGAATAATGAAGGAGAAATAGTTATCTCCATTTGAAACGCAAAAAACGCGATTCTTTTCAAGTTTCCAAACTTCGAAAATAAATTTTTTCTTGCGAGATTCTTTCCGCATAATATGCTTTTGTAAAGCTATTAAAGTAGAAAAATGGAAGAGAACCAGTTATCTCAAATAAAAACGGAAAAAAAGTGATTCTAATGAAGTTTCCAACCATCGAAATAAATGTTTTCATTTTGCGAATCTTTCTTCATTTTATGGTTTTCTAAGGCTATCAAACTAGAATAATGAAGGAGAAACAGTTATCTCCATTTGAAACACATAAAAACGCCATTCTTTTGAAGTTTCCAAATTTCGAAAATAAATTTTTTCTTGCCAGATTCTTTCCGCATAATATGCTTTTGTAAAGCTATCAAAGTAAAAAAATGGAAGAGAACCAGTTATCTCAAATAAAAACGGAAAAAAAGTGATTTTATGAAGTTTCCAACCATCGAAATAAATGTTTTCATTTTGCGAATCTTTCTTCATTTTATGGTTTTCTAAAGCTATCAAACTAGAATAATGAACGAGAAACAGTTATCTCCATTTGAAACGCAATTCTTTTGAAGTTTCCAAACTTCGAAAAAATTTTTTTTTCTTTTCTAGATTCTTTCCTCATAATATGCTTTTCTAAGGCTATCAAAGTGGAAAAATGAAAGAGAAACAGTTATCTGAAATAAGAACTGAAAAAAAAAGTAATTCTAATGAATTTTCCAACCATTGAAATAAAGGTTTTCATTTCGCGAATATTTCTTCATTTTATGGTTTTCTAAGGCTATCAAACTAGAATAATGAAGGAGAAATAGTTATCTCCATTTGAAACGAGACAAACGCGATTATTTTGAAGTTTGCTAACTTCGAAAAAAAAATTTTTTTCTTTTGATATTCTTTCCGCATTATATGCTTTTCTAAGGCTATCAAAGTAGAAAAATGAAAGAGAACCAATTATCTCAAATAAGAACGGAAAAACAGCGATTCTAATGAAGTTTCCAACCTTCGAAATAAATGTTTTCTGTTCGCGATTCTTTCTTCATTTTATGGTTTTCTAAGGCTATCATACTAGAATAATGAAGGAGAAATAGTTATCTCCATTTGAAACGCAACAAAACGCGATTCTTTTGAAGTTTCCAAACTTCGAAAAAATTTTTTTTTCTTTTCTAGATTCTTTCCTCATAATATGCTTTTCTAAGGCTATCAAACTGGAAAAATGAAAGAGAACCAGTTATCTCAACTAAGAACGGAAAAAAAGTGATTCTAATGATATTTGCAGCATCGAAATAAATTTTTCTATTCACGAATCTTTCTTTAATTTATGCTTTACAAGGCTATCAAACTAGAAAAATGAAGGAGAAATAGTTATCTCCATTTGAAATGCAAGAAAAAATGCGATTCTTTTGAAGTTTCCAAACTTCGAAAATAATTTTTTTTCTTTTCGAGATTCTTTGCGCAGAATATGCTTTTCTAAGGCTATCAAAGTAGAAAAATGAAAGAGAACCAGTTATCTGAACTAAGAACGGAAAAAAAGTGATTCTAATGAGCTTTCTAAACATCGAAATAAACGTTTTATGTTCGCGAATCTTTCTTCATTTTATGGTTTTCTATGGCTATCAACCTAGAATAAAGAAGGAGAAATAGTTATCTGCATTTGAAACACAACAAAACGCGATTCTTTTGAAATTTCCAAACTTCGAAATTTTTTTTTTCTTTTCTAGATTCTTTACGCATAATATGCTTTTCTAAGGCTATCAAAGTGGAAAAATGAAAGAGAACCAGTTATCTGATATAAGAACGGAAAAAAAGCAATTCTCTTGAAGTTTCCAACCATCGAAATAAATGTTTTCATTTCGCGAATCTTTATTCATTTTATGGTTTTCTAAAGCTATCAACCTAGAATAATGAAGGAGAAATAGATATCTCCATTTGAAACGCAAAAAAACGCGATTTTTTGAAGTTTCGAAACCTGGAAAAAAAATATTTTTCTTTTCGAGATTCTTTTCCCATAATATGCTTTACTAAGGCTACCAAAGAAGAAAAATGAAATAGAACCAGTTATGACAAATAAGAACGGAAAAACAGCGATTCTAATAAAGTTTCCAACCATCGAAATAAATGTTTTCTTTTGGCGAATCTTTCTTCATTTTATGGTTTTCTAAGGCTATCAAAGTAGAATAATAAAGGAGAAATAGTTATCTCCATTTGAAACGCAACAAAACGCGATTCTTTTGAAGTTTCCAAACTTCGAAAAAAAATTTTTTTCTTTTCTAGATTCTTTCTCCATAATATGCTTTTCTAAGGCTATCAAACTGGAAAAATGAAAGAGAACCAGTTATCTCAACTAAGAACGGAAAAAAGTGATTGTAATGAAATTTGCAACATCGAAATAAATCTTTTCTATTCGCGAATCTTTCTTTAATTTATGCTTTAGAAGGCTATCAAACTAGAAAAATGAAGGAGAAAAATTTATCTCCATTTGAAATGCAAGAAAAAATGCGATTCTTTTGAAGTTTCCAAACTTCGAAAAAATTTTTTTTTCTTTTCCAGATTCTTTCCTCATAATATGCTTTACTAAGGCTATCAAAGTGGAAAAATGAAAGAGAAACAGTTATCTTAAATAAGAACTGAAAAAAAAGTGATTCTAAAGAAGTTTCCAACCATTGAAATAAAGGTTTTCATTTCGCGAATATTTCTTCATTTTATGGTTTTCTAAGGCTATCAAACTAGAATAATGAAGGAGAAATAGTTATCTCCATTTGAAACGAGACAAACGCGATTCTTTAAAGTTTGCTAACTTCGGAAAAATAAATTTTTTTCTTTTGATATTCTTTCCGCATAATATGCTTTTCTAAGGCTATCAAAGTAGAAAAATGAAAGAGAACCAGTTATCTCAAATAAGAACGGAAAAACAGCGATTCTAATGAAGTTTCCAACCTTCGAAATAAATTTTTCTTTTCGCGAATTTTTCTTCATTTTATGGTATTCTAAGGCTATCAAATAAGAATAATGAAGGAGAAATAGTTATCGCCATTTGAAACTTAACAAAACGCGATTCTTTTGAAGTTTCCAAACTTCGAAAACAAATTCTTATCTTTTCGAGATTTTTTCCCCAAAATATGCTTTTCTAAGGCTATCAAACTAGAAAAATGAAAGGGAACCAGTTATCTCAAATAAGACCGGAAAAAAAGTGATTCTAATGAAGTTTCCAACCACCGAAATAAATCTTATCTATTCGCGAATCTTTCTTCATTTTATGGATTTCTAAGCCAATCAAACTAGAAAAAAGAAGGAGAAATAGTTATCTCCATTTGAAACGCATAAATACGCCATTCTTTTGAAGTTTCCAACCTTCGAAAATAAATTTTTTCTTGCCAGATTCTTTCTGAATAATATGCTTTGTAAAGCTATTAAAGTAGAAAAATGGAAGAGAACCAGTTATCTCAAATAAAAACGGAAAAAAAGTGATTCTAATGAAGTTTCCAACCATCGAAATAAATGTTTTCATTTTGCGAATCTTTCTTCATTTTATGGTTTTTTAAGGCTATCAAACTAGAATAATGATGGAGAAATAGTTATCTCCATTTGAAACTCAATAAAACGCGATTCTTTTGAAGTATCCAAACTTCGAAAAATTTTTTTTTCTTTTCTAGATTCTTTCCTCATAATATGCTTTTCTAAGGCTATCAAAGTGGAAAAATGAAAGAGAAACAGTTATCTGAAATAAGAACGGAAAAAAAGGTGATTCTAATGAAGTTTCCAACCATTGAAATAAAGGTTTTCATTTCGCGAATATTTCTTCATTTTATGGTTTTCTAAGGCTATCAAACTAGAATAATGAAGGAGAAATAGTTATCTCCATTTGAAACGCAAAAAAACGCGATACTTTTGAAGTTTCCAAACTTCGAAAATAAATTTTTTCTTCCGAGATTCTTTCCGCATAATATGCTTTTCTAAGGCTATCAAAGTAGAAAAATGAAATAAGAACGGAAAAACAGCGATTCTAATGAAGTTTCCAACCTTCGAAATAAATGTTTTATGTTCGCGATTCTTTGTTCATTTTATGGTTTACTAAGGCTATCATACTAGAATAATGAAGGAGAAATAGTTATCTCCATTTGAAACGCAACAAATCGCGATTCTTTTGAAGTTTCCAAACTTCGAAAATAAATTTTTTTCTTTTCGATATTCTTTGCGCAGAATATGCTTTTCTAAGGCTTTGAAAGAAGAAAAATGAAATAAAACCAGTTATCTAAAATAATAACGGAAAAACCGCGATTCAAATGAAGTTTCCAACCATCGAAATAAATGTTTTCTTTTCGCGAATCTTTCTTCATTTTATGGTTTTCTAAGGCTATCAAAGTAGAATAATGAAGGAGAAATAGTTATCTCCATTTGAAACGCAACAAAACGCGATTCTTTTGAAGTTTCGAAACCTGGAAAAAAAATATTTTTCTTTTCGAGATTCTTTTCCCATAATATGCTTTTCTAAGGCTACCAAAGAAGAAAAATGAAAGAGAACCAGTTATGACAAATAAGAACGGAAAAACAGCCATTCTAATAAAGTTTCCAACCATGGAAATAAATGTTTTCTTTTGGCGAATCTTTCTTCATTTTATGGTTTTCTAAGGCTATCAAAGTAGAATAATGAAGGAGAAATAGTTATCTCCATTTGAAACGCATAAAAACGCCATTCTTTTGAAGTTTCCAACCTTCGAAAATAAATTTTTTCTTTCGAGATTCTTTCCGCATAATGTGCTTTTGTAAAGCTATCAAAGTAGAAAAATGGAAGAGAACCAGTTATCTAAATTAAAAGGGAAAAAAAGTGATTCTAATGAAGTTTCCAACCATTGAAATAAATGTTTTGTTTCCGCGAATCTTTCTTCATTTTATGGTATTCTAAGGCTATCAATCAAGAATAATGAAGGAGAAATAGTTATCTCCATTTGAAACGCAAAAAACGCGATTCTTTTCAAGTTTCCAAACTTCGAAAATAAATTTTTTCTTGCGAGATTCTTTCCGCATAATATGCTTTTGTAAAGCTTTCAAAGAAGAAAAATGAAACAGAACCAGTTATCTGAAATAAGAACGGGAAAAAGCGATTCTAATGAAGTTTCCAACCATTGAAATAAAGGTGTTCATTTCGCGAATATTTCTTCATTTCATGGTTTTCTAAGGCTATCAAACTAGAATAATGAAGGAGGAATAGTTATCTCCATTTGAAACGCAAAAAAACGCGATTCTTTTGAAGTTTCCAAACTTCGAAAATAAATTTTTTCTTGCGAGATTCTTTCCGCATAATATGCTTTTCTAAGGCTATCAAAGAAGAAAAATGAAAGGAACCAATTATCTCAAATAAGAACGGAAAACTAGCGATTCTAATGAAGTTTCCAACCATTGAAATAAAGGTTTTCATTTCGCGAATCTTTCTTCATTTTATGGTTTTCTAAGGCTATCTAACTAGAATATTGAAGGAGAAATAGTTATCTCCATTTGAAACGCAAAAAACGCGATTCTTTTCAAGTTTCCAAACTTCGAAAATAAATTTTTTCTTGCGAGATTCTTTCCGCATAATATGCTTTTGTAAAGCTTTCAAAGAAGAAAAATGAAACAGAACCAGTTATCTGAAATAAGAACGGGAAAAAGCGATTCTAATGAAGTTTCCAACCATCGTAATAAATGTTTTGTTTCTGCGAATCTTTCTTCATTTTATGGTTTTCTAAGGCTATTAAACTAGAATAATGAAGGAGAAATAGTTATCTCCATTTGAAACGCAACAAAACGCGATTCATTTGAATTTTCCAAACTTCGAAATAAATTATTTTTCTTTTCTTGATTCTTTCCCCATAATATGCTTTTCTAAGGTTATCAAACTAGTAAAATGAAGGAGAACCAGTTATCTCAAATAAGACCGGAAAAATAGTGATTCGAATGAAGTTTACAACCACCGAAATAAATCTTATCTATTCGCGAATTTTTCTTCATTTTATGGATGTCTAAGGCAATCAAACTACAAAAATGAAGGAGAAATAGTTATCTCCATTTGAAAGAGACAAACGCGATTCTTTTGAAGTTTGCTAACTTCGAAAAAAAAATTTTTTTCTTTTGATATTCTTTCCGCTTAATATACTTTTCAAAGGCTATCAAAGTAGAAAAATGAAAGAGAACCAGTTATCTCAAATAAGAACAGAAAAACAGGTATTCTAATGAAGTTTCCAACCTTCGAAATAAATGTTTTCTGTTCGCGATTCTTTCTGCATATTATGGTTTTCGAAGGCTATCAAAGAAGTAAAATGAAAGAGAACCAGTTATATCAAATAAGAACGGAAAAACAGCTATTCTAATGAAGTTTCCAACCATCGAAATAAATTTTTCTTTTCGCGAATCTTTCTTCATTTTATGGTATTCTAAGGCTATCAAACAAGAATAATGAAGGAGAAATAGTTATCGCCATTTGAAACTTAATAAAACGCGATTCTTTTGAAGTTTCCAAACTTCGAAAACAAATTCTTATCTTTTCGAGATTTTTTCCCCATAATATGCTTTTCTAAGGCTACCAAACTAGAAAAATGAAAGGGAACCAGTTATCTCAAATAAGACCGGAAAAAGAGTGCTTCTAATGAAGTTTCCAACCGCCGAAATAAATCTTATCTATTCGCGAATCTTTCTTCATTTTATGGATTTCTAAGGCAATCAAACTAGAAAAATGAAGGAGAATTAGTTATCTCCATTTGAAACGCATAAAAACGCCATTCTTTTGAAGTTTCCAACCTTCGAATATAAATTTTTTCTGTCCAGATTCTTTCGGCATAATATGCTTTTGTAAAGCTATCAAAGTAGAAAAATGGAAGAGAACCAGTTATCTAAAATAAAAACGAAAAAAAAAGTGATTCTAATGAAGTTTCCAACCATCTAAATAAATGTTTTCATTTCGAGAATCTTTCTTCATTTTATGGTTTTCTAAGGCTATCAAACTAGAATAATGAAGTAGAAATAGTTATCTCCATTTGAAACACAACAAAACGCTATTCTTTTGAAGTTTCCAAACTTCGAAAAAAATTTTTTTTCTTTTCTAGATTCTTTCCTCATAATATGCTTTTCTAAGGCTATCAAAGTGGAAAAATGAAAGAGAAACAGTTATCTGAAATAAGAACGGAAAAAAAAGTGATTCTATTGAATTTTCCAACCATTGAAATAAAGGTTTTCATTTCGCGAATATTTCTTCATTTTATGGTTTTCTAAGGCTATCAAAGTAGAAAAATGAAAGAGAACCAGTTATCTCAAATAGGAACGGAAAAACAGCGATTCTAATGAAGTTTCCAACCTTCGAAATAAATGTTTTCTGTTCGCGATTCTTTCTTCATTTTATGGTTTTCTAAGGCTATCATACTAGAATAATGAAGGAGAAATAGTTATCTCCATTTGAAACGGAACAAGGCGCGATTCATTTGAAATTTCCAAACTTCGAAAAAAAATTTTTTTCTTTTCGATATTCTTTGTGCAGAATATGCATTTCTAAGGCTATCAAAGTGAAAAATGAAAGAGAAACAGTTATTTCAAATAAGAACGGAAAAAAAGTGATTCTAATGAAGTTTCCAACCATCGAAATAAATCTTTTCTATTCGCGAATCTTTCTTTAATTTATGCTTTAGAAGGCTATCAAACTAGAAAAATGAAGGAGAAATATTTATCTCCATTTGAAATGCAAGAAAAAATGCGATTCTTTTGAAGTTTCCAAACTTCGAAAAAATTTTTTCTTCTTTTCTAGATTCTTTCCTCATAATATGCTTTACTAAGGCTATCAAAGTGGAAAAATGAAAGAGAAACAGTTATCTTAAATAAGAACGGAAAAAAAAGTGATTCTAAAGAAGTTTCCAACCTTCGAAATAAATTTTTCTTTTCGCGAATCTTTCTTCATTTTATGGTATTCTAAGGCTATCAAATAAGAATAATGAAGGAGAAATAGTTATCGCCATTTGAAACTTAACAAAACGCGATTCTTTTGAAGTTTCCAAACTTCGAAAACAAATTCTTATCTTTTCGAGATTTTTTCCCCAAAATATGCTTTTCTAAGCCTATCAAACTAGAAAAATGAAAGGGAACCAGTTATCTCAAATAAGACCGGAAAAAAAGTGATTCTAATGAAGTTTCCAACCACCGAAATAAATCTTATCTATTCGCGAATCTTTCTTCATTTTATGGATTTCTAAGCCAATCAAACTAGAAAAAAGAAGGAGAAATAGTTATCTCCATTTGAAACGCATAAAATCGCCATTCTTTTGAAGTTTCCAACCTTCGAAAATAAATTTTTTCTTGCCAGATTCTTTCCGCATAATATGCTTTTGTAAAGCTATTAAAGTAGAAAAATGGAAGAGAACCAGTTATCTCAAATAAAAACGGAAAAAAAGTGATTCTAATGAAGTTTCCAACCATCGAAATAAATGTTTTCATTTTGCGAATCTTTCTTCATTTTATGGTTTTCTAAGGCTATCAAACTAGAATAATGATGGAGAAATAGTTATCTCCATTTGAAACTCAATAAAACGCGATTCTTTTGAAGTATCCAAACTTCGAAAAATTTTTTTTTCTTTTCTAGATTCTTTCCTCATAATATGCTTTTCTAAGGCTATCAAAGTGGAAAAATGAAAGAGAAACAGTTATCTGAAATAAAAACGGAAAAAAAGGTGATTCTAATAAATTTTCCAACCATTGAAATAAAGGTTTTCATTTCGCGAATATTTCTTCATTTTATGGTTTTCTAAGGCTATCAAACTAGAATAATGAAGGAGAAATAGTTATCTCCATTTGAAACGCAAAAAAACGCGATACTTTTGAAGTTTCCAAACTTCGAAAATAAATTTTTTCTTCCGAGATTATTTCCGCATAATATGCTTTTCTAAGGCTATCAAAGTAGAAAAATGAAATAAGAACGGAAAAACAGCAATTCTAATGAAGTTTCCAAACTTCGAAAATAAATTTTTTTCTTTTCGATATTCTTTGCGCAGAATATGCTTTTCTAAGGCTTTGAAAGAAGAAAAATGAAATAAAACCAGTTATCTAAAATAATAACGGAAAAACCGCGATTCAAATGAAGTTTCCAACCATCGAAATAAATGTTTTCTTTTCGCGAATCTTTCTTCATTTAATGTTTTTCTAAGGCTATCAACCTAGAATAAAGAAGGAGAAATAGTTATCTGCATTTGAAACACAACAAAACGCGATTCTTTTGAAATTTCCAAACTTCGAAAATTTTTTTTTCTTTTCTAGATTCTTTACGCATAATATGCTTTTCTAAGGCTATCAAAGTGGAAAAATGAAAGAGAACCAGTTATCTGATATAAGAACGGAAAAAAAGCAATTCTAATGAAGTTTCCAACCATCGAAATAAATGTTTTCATTTCGCGAATCTTTCTTCATTTTATGGTTTTCTAAGGCTATCAACCTAGAATAATGAAGGAGAAATAGATATCTCCATTTGAAACGCAACAAAACGCGATTCTTTTGAAGTTTCGAAACCTGGAAAAAAAATATTTTTCTTTTCGAGATTCTTTTCCCATAATATGCTTTTCTAAGGCTACCAAAGAAGAAAAATGAAAGAGAACCAGTTATGACAAATAAGAACGGAAAAACAGCGATTCTAATAAAGTTTCCAACCATGGAAATAAATGTTTTCTTTTGGCGAATCTTTCTTCATTTTATGGTTTTCTAAGGATATCAAAGTAGAATAATGAAGGAGAAATAGTTATCTCCATTTGAAACGCATAAAAACGCCATTCTTTTGAAGTTTCCAACCTTCGAAAATAAATTTTTTCTTTCGAGATTCTTTCCGCATAATGTGCTTTTGTAAAGCTATCAAAGTAGAAAAATGGAAGAGAACCAGTTATCTAAATTAAAAGGGAAAAAAGTGATTCTAATGAAGTTTCCAACCATTGAAATAAAGGTTATCATTTCGCGAATCTTTCTTCATTTTATGGTTTTCTAAGGATATCAAACTAGAATAATGAAGGAGAAATAGTTATCTCCATTTGAAACGCAAAAAAACCGGATTCTTTTGAAGTTTCCAAACTTCGAAAATAAATTTTTTCTTGTGAGATTCTTTCCGCATAATATGCTTTTGTAAAACTTTCAAAGAAGAAAAATGAAAGACAACCAGTTATCTCAAATAAGCACGGAAAAAAGCGATTCTAATGAAGTTTCCAACCATCGTAATAAATGTTTTGTTTCCGCGAATCTTTCTTCATTTTATGGTATTCTAAGGCTATCAATCAAGAATAATGAAGGAGAAATAGTTATCTCCATTTGAAACGCAACAAAACGCGATTCATTTGAAGTTTCCAAACTTCGAAAAAATTTTTTTTCTTTTTGTAATTCTTTCCCCATAATATGCTTTTCTAAGGTTATCAAACTAGTAAAATGAAGGAGAACCAGTTATCTCAAAAAAGAACGGAAAAAAGTGATTCTATTGAGGATTCCAACCACCGAAATAAATCTTATCTATTAGCGAATCTTTCTTCATTTTATGGATTTCTAAGGCTATCAAACTAGAATAATGAAGGAGAAATAGCTATCTCCATTTGAAACGCAACAAAACGCGATTCTTTTGAAGTTTCTAAACTTCGAAAAAATTTTTTTTCTTTTCTAGATTCTTTTCTCATAATATGCTTTTCTAAGGCTATCAAAGTGTAAAAATGAAAGAGAAACAGTTATCTGAAATCAGAACGGAAAAAAAGTGATTCTAATGAAGTTTCCAACCATTGAAATAAAGGTGTTCATTTCGCGAATATTTCTTCATTTTATGGTTTTCTAAGGCTATCTAACTAGAATATTGAAGGAGAAATAGTTATCTCCATTTGAAACGCAAAAAACGCGATTCTTTTCAAGTTTCCAAACTTCGAAAATAAATTTTTTCTTGCGAGATTCTTTCCGCATAATATGCTTTTGTAAAGCTTTCAAAGAAGAAAAATGAAACAGAACCAGTTATCTGAAATAAGAACGGGAAAAAGCGATTCTAATGAAGTTTCCAACCATCGTAATAAATGTTTTGTTTCTGCGAATCTTTCTTCATTTTATGGTTTTCTAAGGCAATTAAACTAGAATAATGAAGGAGAAATAGTTATCTCCATTTGAAACGCAACAAAACGCGATTCATTTGAATTTTCCAAACTTCGAAAAAAATTATTTTTCTTTTCTTGATTCTTTCCCCATAATATGCTTTTCTAAGGTTATCAAACTAGTAAAATGAAGGAGAACCAGTTATCTCAAATAAGACCGGAAAAATAGTGATTCGAATGAAGTTTACAACCACCGAAATAAATCTTATCTATTCGCGAATCTTTCTTCATTTTATGGATGTCTAAGGCAATCAAACTACAAAAATGAAGGAGAAATAGTTATCTCCATTTGAAAGAGACAAACGCGATTCTTTTGAAGTTTGCTAACTTCGAAAAAAAATTTTTTTTCTTTTGATATTCTTTCCGCTTAATATACTTTTCAAAGGCTATCAAAGTAGAAAAATGAAAGAGAACCAGTTATCTCAAATAAGAACAGAAAAACAGGTATTCTAATGAAGTTTCCAACCTTCGAAATAAATGTTTTCTGTTCGCGATTCTTTCTGCATATTATGGTTTGCTAAGGCTATCAACCTAGAATAATGAAGGAGAAATAATTAAAATCATTTGAAACCGCAACAAAACGCAATTCTTTTGAAGTTTCGAAACCTGGTAAAAATATATTTTTCTTTTCGAGATTCTTTCCGCATAATATGCTTTTCTAAGGCTATCAAAGAAGAAAAATGAAAGAGAACCAGTTATGACAAATAAGAACGGAAAAGCAGCGATTCTAATAAAGATTCCAACCATCGAAATAAATGTTTGCTTTTGGCGAATCTTTCTTCATTTTATGGTTTTCTAAGGCTATCAAACTAGAAGAATGAAGGAGAAATAGTTATCTGCATTTGAAACGCAACAAAGCGCGATTCTTTTGAAGTTTCCAAACTTCGAAATTTTTTTTTATCTTTTCTAGATTCTTTACGCATAATATGGTTTTCTAAGGCTATCAAACTGGAAAAATTAAAGAGAACCACTTATCGAAATAGGAAAGGAAAAAAAGTAATTCTAATGAAGTTTCCAACCATCGAAATAAATGTTTTCATTTCGCGAATCTTTCTTTATTTTATGGTTTTCTAAGGCTATCAAACTAGAATAATGAAGGAGAAATAGTTATCTCCATTTGAAATGCAAGAAAAAATGCAATGCTTTTGAATTTTTCAAACTTCGAAAATAGTTTTTTTTCTTTTCGAGATTCTTTCCGCATAATATCCTTTTGTAAAGCTATCAAAGAAGAAAATCGAAAGAGAACCAGTTATCTCAAATAAGAACGGAAAAAAAGCGATTCTAATGAAGTTTCCAACCATCGAAATAAATGTTTTCTTTTCGCGAATCTTTCTTCATTTTATGGTATTCTAAGGCTATCAAACAAGAATAATGAAGGAGAAATAGTTATCTCCATTTGAAACGCATAAAAACGCCATTCTTTTGAAGTTTCCAACCCTCTAAAATAAATTTTTTCTTTCCAGATTCTTTCCGCATAATATGCTTTTGTAAAGCTATCAAAGTAAAAAAATGGAAGAGAACCAGTTATCTAAAAAAAAAAACGGAAAAAAAGGTGATTCTAATGAAGTTTCCAACCATGGAAATAAATGTTTTCATTTCGCGAATCTTTCTTCATTTTATGGTTTTCTAAGGCTATCAAACCAGAATAATGAAGGAGAGATAGTTATCTCCATTTGAAACGCAACAAAACGCTATTCTTTTGAAGTTTCCAAACTTCGAAAAATTTTTTTTTTCTTTTCTAGATGCTTTCCTCATAATATGCTTTTTAAGGCTATCAAAGTGGAAAAATGAAAGAAAACCAGTTAACTGAAATAAAAACGGAAAAAAAAGTGATTCTAATGAAGTTTCCAACCATCGAAATAAATTTTTCTTTTCGCGAATCTTTCTTCATTTTATGGTATTCTAAAGCTATGAAAAAGAATAATGAAGGAGAAATAGTTATCTCCATTTGAAACTTAACAAAACGCGATTCTTTTGAAGTTTCCAAACTTCGAAAACAAATTCTTATCTTTTCGAGATTTTTTCCCCATAACATGCTTTTCTAAGGCTATCAAACTAGAAAAATGAAAGGGAACCAGTTATCTCAAATAAGATCGGAAAAAAAGTGATTCTAATGAAGTTTCCAACCACCGAAATAAATCTTATCTATTCGCGAATCTTTCTTCATTTTATGGATTTCTAAGGCTATCAAACAAGAATAATGAAGGAGAAATAGTTATCTCCATTTGAAACTTAACAAAACGCGATTCTTTTGAAGTTTCCAAACTTCGAAAACAAATTCTTATCTTTTCGAGATTTTTTCCCCATAATATGCTTTTCTAAGGCTATCAAACTAGAAAAATGAAAGGTAACCAGTTATCTCATATAAGACCGGAAAAAAAGTGATTCTAATGAAGTTTCCAACCACCGAAATAAATCTTATCTATTCGCGAATCTTTCTTCATTTTATGGATTTCTAAGGCAATCAAACTAGAAAAATGAAGGAGAAATAGTTATCTCCATTTGAAACGCATAAAAACGCCATTCTTTTGAAGTTTCCAACCTTCGAAAATAAAGTTTTTCTTGCAGATTCTTTCCGCATAATATGCTTTTGTAAAGCTATCAAAGTAGCAAAATGGAAGAGAACCAGTTATCTCAAATAAAAACGGAAAAAAAGTTATTCTAATGAAGTTTCCAACCATCGAAATAAATGTTTTCATTTTGCGAATCTTTCTTCATTTTATGGTTTTCTAAGGCTATCAAACTAGAATAATGAAGGAGAAATAGTTATCTCCATTTGAAACGCAACAAAACGCGATTCTTTTGAAGTTTCCAAACTTCGAAAAAATTTTTTTTTTCTTTTCTAGATTCTTTCCTCATAATATGCTTTTCTAAGGCTATCAAAGTGGAAAAATGAAAGAGAAACAATTATCTGAAATAAGAACGGAAAAAAAAGTGATTCTAATGAAGTTTCCAACCATTGAAATAAAGGTTTTCATTTCGCGAATATTTCTTCATTTTATGGTTTTCTAAGGCTATCAAACTAGAATAATGAAGGAGAAATAGTTATCTCCATTTGAAACGCAACAAAACGCGATTCATTTGAAATTTCCAAACTTCGAAAAAATTTTTCTTTCTTTTCTTGATTCTTTCCCCATAATATGCTTTTCTAAGGTTATCAAACTAGTAAAATGAAGGAGCACCAATTAACTCAAATAGGAACGGAAAAAAAGTGATTTTAATGAAGATTCCAACCATCGAAATAAATCTTTTCTATTCGCAAATCTTTCTTCATTTAATGGTTTTCTAAGGCTATCAAACAAGAACAATGAAGGAGAAATACTTATATGCATTTGAAACGCAACAAAACGCGATTATAATGAAGTTTCCAAATTTCAAAAATAAAATTTTTTTCTTTTCGAGATTCTTTCCGAATAATATGCTTTTCTAAGGCTATCAAAGAAGTAAAATGAAAGAGAACCAGTTATCTCAAATTAGAACGGAAAAACAGCGATTCTAATGAAGTTTCCAACCATCAAAATAAATTTTTCCTTTCGCGAATCTTTCTTCATTTTATGGTATTCTAAGGCTATCAAACAAGAATAATAAAGGAGAAATAGTTATCTCCATTTGAAACTTAACAAAACGCGATTCATTTGAAGTTTCCAAATTTCGAAAACAAATTCTTATCTTTTCGAGAGTTTTTCCCGATAATATGCTTTTCTAAGGCTATCAAACTAGAAAAATGAAAGGGAACCAGTTATCTCAAATAAAACCGGAAAAAAAGTGATTCTAATGAAGTTTCCAACCATCGAAATAAATGTTTTCATTTTGCGAATCTTTCTTCATTTTATGATTTTCTAAGGCTATCAAACTAGAATAATGAAGTCGAAATAGTTATCTCCATTTGAAACGCAACAAAACGCGATTCTTTTGAAGGTTCCAAACTTGGAAAAAATTTTTTTTCTTTTCTAGATTCTTTCCTCATAATATGCTTTTCTAAGGCTATCAAAGTGGAAAAATGAATGAGAAACAGTTATCTGAAATAAGAACGGAAAAAAAGTGATTCTAATGAAATTTCCAACCATTGAAATAAAGGTTTTCAATTCGCGAATATTTCTTCATTTTATGGTTTTCTAAGGCTATCAAACTAGAATAATGAAGGAGGAATAGTTATCTCCATTTGAAACGCAAAAAATCGCGATTCTTTTGAAGTTACCAAACTTCGAAAATAAATTTTTTCTTGCGAGATTCTTTCCGCATAATATGCTTTTCTAAAGCTATCAAAGAAGAATAATGAAAGAGAACCAGTTATCTCAAATTAGAACGGAAAACTAGCGATTCTAATGAAGTTTCTAACAATCGAAATAAACGTTTTATGTTCACGAATCTTTCTTCATTTTATGGTTTTCTAAGGCTATCAAACTAGAAAAATGAAGGAGAAATTGTTATCTCCATTTGAAACGCAACAAAACGCGATTCCTTTCAAGTTTCCAAACTTCGAAAAAAAAATTTTTTCTTTTCGAGATTCTTTGCGCAGTATATGCTTTTCTAAGGCCATCAAAGTAGAAAAATGAAAGAGAACCAGTTATGTCAAATAAGAACGCAAAAAAGTGATCCTAATGAAGTTTCCTACCATCGAAATAAATGTTTTCTTTAGGCGAATCTTTCTTCACTTTATGGCTTTTTAAGGCTATCAAACTAGAATAATGAAGGAGAAATAGTTATCTCCATTTGAAACGCAACAAAACGCGATTATTTGAAGTTTCCATAGTTTGAAAAAAATTTTTTTTCTTTTCGAGATTCTTTCCGCATGATATCCTTTTGTAAAGCTATCAAAGAAGAAAAACGAAAGAGAACCAGTTATCTCAAATAAGAACGGAAAAAAAGCGATTCTAATGAGGTTTCCAACCATCGAAATAAATGTTTTCTTTTCGCGAATCTTTCTTCATTTTATGGTATTCTAAGGCTATCAAACCAGAATAATGAAGGAGAAATAGCAATCTCCATTTGAAACACAACAAAACGCGATTCACTTGAAGTTTCCAAGCTTCGAAAAAATTTTTTTTCTTTTCTGCTTTCCCCATAATATGCTTTTCTAAGGCTATCAAACTAGAAAAATTAAAGAGAACCAGTTATCTAAAATAAGACCTGAAAAAAAGTGATTCTAATGAAGTTTCCAACCACGGAAATAAATCTTATCTATTCGCGAATCTGTCTTCATTTTATTGTTTTCTAAGGCAATCAAACTAGAAAAATGAAGGAGAAATAGTTATCTACATTTGAAACGCATAAAAACGCCATTCTTTTGAAATTTCCAAACTTCGAAAATAAATTTTTTTCTTTTCGATATTCTTTGCGCAGAATATGCTTTTCTAAGGCTATCAAAGTAGAAAAATGAAATAGAACCAGTTATCTCAAATAAGAACGGAAAAACAGCGATTCAAATGAAGTTTCCAACCATCGAAATAAATATTTTCTTTTCGCGAATCTTTCTTCATTTTATGGTTTTCTAAGGCTATCAAAGTAGATTAATGAAGGAGAAATAGTTATCTGCATTTGAAACGCAACAAAACGCCATTCTTTTGAAGATTCCAAAATTCGAAAAAAAAAATTTTCTTTTCTAGATTCTTTCAGCATAATATGCTTTTCTAAGGCTATCAAACTGGAAAAATGAAAGAGAACCAGTTATGACAAATAAGAACGGAAAAACAGCGATTCTAATGAAATTTGCAACATCGAAATAAATCTTTTGTATTCGCAAATCTTTCTTTAATTTATGCTTTAGAAGGCTATCAAACTAGAAAAATGAAGGAGAAATAGTTATCTCCATTTGAAATGCAAGAAAAAATGCGATTCTTTTGAATTTTCCAAACTTCGAAAATAGTTTTTTTTTCTTTTCGAGATTCTTTGCGCAGAATAAGCTTTTCTAAGCTATCAAAGTAGAAAAATGAAAGAGAACCAGTTATCTCAAATAAGAACGGAAAAAAAGTGATTCTAATGAAGATTCCAACCATCGAAATAAATTTTTCTTTTCGCGAATCTTTCTTCATTTTATGGTATTTTTAGGCTATCAAACAAGAATAATGAAGGAGAAATAGTTATCTCCATTCGAAACGTAACAAAACGCGAATCTTTTGAAGTTTCCAACCTTCGAAAATAAATTTTTTCTTTCGAGATTCTTTCCGCATAATATGCTTTTGTAAAGCTATCAAAGTAGAAAAATGGAAAAGGACCAGTAATCTAAAATAAGAACGGAAAAAAAGGTGATTCTAATCAAGTTTCCAACCATGGAAATAAATGTTTTCATTTCGCGAATCTTTCTTCATTTTATGGTTTACTAAGGCTATCAAACTAGAATAATGAGGGAGAAATAGTTATCTCCATTTACAACGCAACAAAACGCTATTCTTTTGAAGTTTCCAAACTTCGAAAAAATTTTTTTTCTCTTCGAGATTCTTTCCGCATAATATCCTTTTGTAAAGCTATCAAAGAAGAAAATCGAAAGAGAACCAGTTATCTCAAATAAGAACGGAAAAAAAGTGATTCTAATGAAGATTCCAACCATCGAAATAAATTTTTCTTTTCGCGAATTTTTCTTCATTTTATGGTATTCTAAGGCTATCAAACAAGAATAATGAAGAAGAAATAGTTATCTCCATTCCAAACGTAACAAAACGCAAATCTTTGGAAGTTTCCAAACTTCGAAAACAAATTTTTATCTTTTCGAGATTTTTTCCCCATAATATGCTTTTCTAAGGCTATCAAACTAGAAAAATGAAAGAGAACCAGTTATCTCAAATAAGACCGGAAAAAAAGTGATTCTAATGAAGTTTCCAACCACGGAAATAAATCTTATCTATTCGCGAATCTTTCTTCATTTTATTGTTTTCTAAGGTAATCAAACTAGAAAAATGAAGGAGAAATAGTTATCTCCATTTGAAACGCATAAAAACGCCATTCTTTTGAAGTTTCCAACCTTCGAAAATAAATTTTTTCTTTCGAGATTCTTTCCGCATAATATGCTTTTGTAAAGCTATCAAAGTAGAAAAATGGAAAAGAACCAGTTATCTAAAATAAAAACGGAAAAAAAGGTGATTCTAATGAAGTTTCCAACCATGGAAATAAATGTTTTCATTTCGCGAATCTTTCTTCATTTTATGGTTTTCTAAGGCTATCAAACTAGAATAATGAAGGAGAAATAGTTATCTCCATTTGAAACGCAACAAAACGCTATTCTTTTGAAGTTTCCAAACTTCGAAAAAAATTTTTTTTCTTTTCTAGATGCTTTCCTCATAATATGGTTTTTAAGGCTATCAAAGTGGAAAAATGAATGAGAACCAGTTAACTGAAATAAAAACGGAAAAAAGTGATTCTAATGAAGTTTCCAACCATTGAAATAAAGATTTTCATTTCGCGAATCTTTCTTCATTTTATGGTTTTCTAAGGCTATCTAACTAGAATATTGAAGGAGAAATAGTTATCTCCATTTGAAACGCAATAAATCGCGATTCTTTTGAACTTTCCAACCTTCGAAAAAAAATTTTTTCTTTCGAGATTCTTTCCGCATAATATGCCTTTGTAAAGCTATCAAAGTAGAAAAATGGAAGAGAACCAGTTATCTAAAATAAAAACCGAAAAAATAGTGATTCTAATGAAGTTTCCAACTATTGAAATTAAGGTTTTCATTTCGCGAATATTTCTTCACTTTATGGTTTTCTAAGGCTATCAAACTAGAATAATGAAGGAGAAATAGTTATCTCCATTTGAAACGCACAAAAACGCGATTCTTTTGAAGTTTCCAAACTTCGAAAATAAATTTTTTCTTGCGAGATTCTTTCCGCATAATATGCTTTTCCAAGGCTATCAAAGAAGAAAAATGAAAGAGAACCAGTTATTTCAAATAAGAACCGAAAAACAGCGATTCCAATGAAGTTTCCAACCATCGAAACAAATGTTTTCTTTTCGCGAATCTTTCTTCATTTTATGGTTTTCTAAGGATATCAAACTAGAATAATGAAGGAGAAATAGTTATCTCCATTTGAAACGCAACAAAATGCGATTCTATTGAAGTTTCCAAAGTTCGAAAAATTTTTTTTTTCTTTTCGAGATTCTTTCCGCATAATATGTTTTTGTAAAGCTATCAAAGTGGAAAAATGAAAGAGAACCAGTTTTCTGAAATAAGAACGGAAAAAAAGTAATTCTAATGAAGTTTCCAACCGTCGAAATAAATGTTATCATATCGCGAATCATTCTTCATTTTATGGTTTTCTAAGGCTATCAAACTAGAATAATGAAGGAGAAATAGTTATCTCCATTTGAAACGCAACAAAACACGATTCTTTTGAAGTTTCCAAACTTCGAAAAAAAATTTTTTTCTTTTCGATATTCTTCGCGCAGAATATGCTTTTCTAAGGCTATCAACTGGGAAAATGAAGGAGAACCAGTTATCTCAAATAAGAACGGAAAAACAGCGATTCTAATGAAGTTTCCAACCTTCGAAATAAATGTTCTCTGTTCGCGATTCTTTCTTCATTTTATGGTTTTCTAACGCTATCATACTAGAATAATGAAGGAGAAATAGTTATCTCCATTTGAAACGCAACAAAGCGCGGTTCTTTTGAAGTTTCCAAACTTCAGAAATTTTTTTTTTTCCGATATTCTTTCCGCAGAATTTGCTTTTCTAAGGCTATCAAAGTAGAAAAATGAAAGTGAACCAGTTATCTCAAATAAGAACGGAAAAAAAAGTGATTCTAATGAACTTTCCAACCTTCGAAATAAATGTTTTATTTTCGCGAATCTTTCTTCATTTTATGGTTTTCTAAGGCTATCAAACTAAAATAATGAAGAAGAAATACTTATCTCCATTTGAAACGCAACAAAACACGATTCTTTTGAAGTTTCCAAACTTCGATAAAAAATTTTTTTCTTTTCGATATTCTTCGCGCAGAATATGCTTTTCTAAGACTATCAACTTGAAAAATGAAATAGAACCAGTTATCTCAAATAAGAACGGAAAAAAAGCAATTCTAATGAAGTTTCCAACCATCGAAATAAATGTTTTCATTTCGCGAATCTTTCTTCATTTTATGGTTTTCTAAGGCTGTCAACCTAGAATAATGAAGGAGAAATAGTTATCTCCATTTGAAACGCAACAAAACGCGATTCTTTTGAAGTTTCGAAACCTGGAAAAAAATATTTTTCTTTTCTAGGTTCTTTCCGCATTATATGCTTTTCTAAGGCTATCAAAGAAGAAAAATGAAAGAGAACCAGTTATGACAAATAAGAACGGAAAAACAGCGATTCTAATAAAGTTTCCAACCATCGAAATAAATGTTTTCTTTTGGCGAATCTTTCTTCATTTTATGGTTTTCTAAGGCTATCAAAGTGGAAAAATGAAAGAGAACCAGTTATCGAAATAAGAACGGAAAAAAAGTAATTCATATGAAGTTTCCAACCATCGAAATAAATGCTTTCATTTCGCGAGTCTTTCTTTATTTTATGGTTTTCTAAGGCTATCAAAGTAGAATAATGAAGGAGAAATAGTTATCTGCATTTGAAACGCAACAAAGCGTGATTCTTTTGAAGTTTCCAAAGTTCGAAAAAAAATTTTTTTCTCTTGGAGATTCTTTCCGTATAATATCCTTTTGTAAAGCTATCAAAGAAGAAAAACGAAAGAGAACCAGTCATCTCAAATAAGAACGGAAAAAAGCGATTCTAATGAAGTTTCCAACCATCGTAATAAATGTTTTCTTTTCGCGAATCTTTCTTCATTTTATGGTATTCTAAGGGTATCAAACAAGAATAATGAAGGAGAAATAGTAATCTCCATTTGAAACGCAACAAAACGCGATTCATTTGAAGTTTCCAAACTTCGAAAAATTTTTTTTTTCTTTTCTTGATTCTTTCCCCATAATATGCTTTCCTAAGGTTATCAAACTAGTAAAATGAAGGAGAACCAGTTATCTCAAATAAGAACGGAAAAAAGTGATTCTAATGAAGATTCCAACCATCGAAATAAATTTTTCTTTTCGCGAATCTTTCTTCATTTTATGGTATTCTAAGGCTAACAAACAAGAATAATGAAGGAGAAATAGTTATCTCCATTTGAAACGTAACCAAACGCGATTCTTTTGAAGTTTCCAAACTTCGAAAACAAATTTTTATCTTTTCGAGATTGTTTCCGCATAATATCCTTTTGTAAAGCTATCAAAGAAGAAAAACGAAAGAGAACCAGTTATCTCAAATAAGAACGGAAAAAAAGCGATTCTAATGAAGTTTCCAACCATCGAAATAATTGTTTTCCTTTCGCGAATCTTTCTTTATTTTATGGTATTCTAAGGCTATCAAACCAGAATAATGAAGGAGAAATAGTAATCTCCATTTGAAACACAACAAAACGCGATTCACTTGAAGTTTCCAAACTTGGAAAAAATTTTTTTTCTTTTCTTCTTTCCCCATAATATGCTTTTCTAAGGCTATCAAACTAGAAAAATTAAAGAGAACCAGTTATCTCAAATAAGACCTGAAAAAAAGTGATTCTAATGAAGTTTCCAACAATCGAAATAAATCTTTTCTATTCGCAAATCTTTCTTCATTTTATGGTTTTCTTAGGCTATCAAACTAGAATAATATAGGAGAAATAGTTATCTCCATCTGAAACGGAACAAAACGCGATTCTTTTGAAGTTTCCAAACTTCGAAAAAATTTTTTTTCTTTTCTAGATTCTTTCCTCACAATATGCTTTTCTAAGGCTATCAAAGTGGAAAAATGAAAGAGAAACAGTTATCTGAAATAAGAACGGAAAAAAAGTGATTCTAATGAAGTTTCCAACCATTGAAATAAAGGTTTTCATTTCGCGAATATTTCTTCATTTTATGGTTTCCCAAGGCTATCTAACTAGAATAATGAAGGAGAAATAGTTATCTCCATTTGAAACGCAAAAAAACGCGAATCTTTTGAATTTTCCAAACTTCGAAAATAAATTTTTTCTTGCGAGATTCTTTCCGCATAATATGCTTTTCTAAGGCTATCAAAGAAGAAAAATGAAAGAGAACCAGTTATCTCAAATAAGAACGGAAACACAGCGATTCTAATGAAGTTTCCAACCATCGAAATAAATGTTTTCTTTTCGCGAATCTTTCTTCATTTTATGGTTTTCTAAGGATATCAAACTAGAATAATGAAGGAGAAATAGTTATCTCCACTTGAAACGCAACAAAACGCCATTCTTTTGAAATTTCCAACCTTCGAAAATAAATTTTTTCTTTCGAGATTCTTTCCGCATAATATGCCTTTGTAAAGCTATCAAAGTAGAAAAATGGAAGAGAACCAGTTATCTAAAATCAAAACGGAAAAAAAAGTGATTCTCTTGAAGTTTACAACAATCGAAATAAATCTTTTCTATTCGCAAATCTTTCTTCATTTTATGGTTTTCTTAGGCTATCAAACTAGAATAATATAGGAGAAATAGTTATCTCCATCTGAAACGGAACAAAACGCGATTCTTTTGAAGTTTCCAAACTTCGAAAAAATTTTTTTTCTTTTCTAGATTCTTTCCTCACAATATGCTTTTCTAAGGCTATCAAAGTGGAAAAATGAAAGAGAAACAGTTATCTGAAATAAGAACGGAAAAAAAAGTGATTCTAATGAAGTTTCCAACCATTGAAATAAAGGTTTTAATTTCGCGAATATTTCTTAATTTAATGTTTTCTAAGATTATCAAACTAGAATAATGAAGGAGAAATAGTTATCTGCATTTGAAACGCAACAAAGCGTGATTCTTTTGAAGTTTCCAAACTTCGAAAATAAATTTTTTTCTTTTCGATATTCTTTGCGCAGAATATGCTTTTCTAAGGCTATCAAAGAAGAAAAATGAAATAGAACCAGTTATCTCAAATAAGAACGGAAAAACAGCGATTCAAATGAAGTTTCCAACCATCGAAATAAATATTTTCTTTTCGCGAATCTTTCTTCATTTTATGGTATTCTAAGGCTATCAGTGAAGAATAATGCGGGAGAAATAGTTATCTCCATTTCAAACGCAACAAAACGCGATTCATTTGAAGTTTACAAACTTCGAAAAATTTTTTTTTCTTTTCTTGATTCTTTCCCCATAATATAATTTTCTAAGGTTATCAAACTAGTAAAATGAAGGAGAACCAGTTATCTCAAATAAGAACGGAAAAAAAGTGATTCTAATGAGCATTCCAACCATCGAAATAAATCTTTTCTATTCGCAAATCTTTCTTCATTTAATGGTTTTCTAAGGCTATCAAACTAGATTAATGAAGGAGAACTAGTTATCTCCATTTGAAACGCAAAAAAAACCCGATTCTTTTGAAGTTTCCAAAATTCAAAAAAAAAAAATTTCTTTTCTAGATTCTTTCCGCATAATATGCTTTTCTAAGGCTATCAAACTGGAAAAATGAAAGACAACCAGTTATGACAAATAAGAACGCAAAAACAGCGATTCTAATGAAATTTACAACATCGAAATAAATCATTTCTATTCGCGAATCTTTCTTCAATTTATGCTTTAGAAGGCTATCAAACTAGAAAAATGAAGGAGAAATAGTTATCTCCATTTGAAATGCAAGAAAAAATGCGATTCTTTTGAATTTTCCAAACTTCGAAAATAGTTTTTTTTCTTTTCGAGATTCTTTGCGCAGAATAAGCTTTTCTAAGCTATCAAAGTAGAAAAATGAAAGAGAACCAGTTATATCAAATAAAAACGCAAAAAAGCGATTCTAATGAAGTCTCCTACCATCGAAATAAATGTTTTCTTTTCGCGTATCTTTCTTCATTTTATGGTTTTTTAAGGCTATCAAACTAGAATAATGAAGGAGAAATAGTTATCTCCATTTGAAACGCAACAAAACGCTATTCTTTTGAAGTTTCCAAAGTTCGAAAAAAAATTTTTTTCTTTTCGAGATTCTTTCCGCATAATATCCTTTTGTAGAGCTATCAAAGAAGAAAATCGAAAGAGAACCAGTTATCTCAAATAAGAACGGAAAAAAAGTGATTCTAATGAAGATTCCAACCATCGAAATAAGTTTTTCTTTTCGCGAATCTTTCTTCATTTTATGGTATTCTAAGGCTATCAAACAAGAATAATGAAGGAGAAATAGTTATCTCCATTCGAAACGTAACAAAACGCGAATCTTTTGAAGTTTCCAAACTTCGAAAACAAATTTTTATCTTTTCGAGATTTTTCCCCATAATATGCTTTTCTAAGGCTATCAAACTAGAAAAGTGAAAGAGAACTAGTTATCTCCATTTGAAATGCAAGAAAAAATGCGATTCTTTTGAATTTTCCAAACTTCGAAAATAGTTTTTTTTCTTTTCGAGATTCTTTGCGCAGAATAAGCTTTTCTAAGCTATCAAAGTAGAAAAATTAAAGAGAACCAGTTATCTCAAATAAGAACGGAAAAAAAGTGATTCTAATGAACTTTCTAACCATCGAAATCAACGTTTTATGTTCGCGAATCTTTCTTCATTTTATGGTTTTCTAAGGCTATCAAACTAGAATAATGAAGCAGAAACAGTTATCTCCATTTGAAACGCAACAAAACGCGATTCCATATAAGTTTCCAAACTTCGAAAAAAAATTTTTTCTTTTCGAGATTCTTTTCGCAATATATGCTTTTCTAAAGCCATCAAAGTAGAAAAATGAAAGAGAACCAGTTATATCAAATAAAAACGCAAAAAAGCGATTCTAATGAAGTTTCCTACCATCGAAATAAATGTTTTCTTTTCGAGTATCTTTCTTCATTTTATGGTTTTTTAAGGCTATCAAACTAGAATAATGAAGGAGAAATAGTTATCTCCATTTGAAACGCAACAAAACGCCATTCTTTTGAAGTTTCCAAAGTTCGAAAAAAAATTTTTTTCTTTTCGAGATTCTTTCCACATAATATCCTTTTGTAAAGCTATCAAAGAAGGAAATGGAAAGAGAACCAGTTATCTAAAATAAGAACGGAAAAAAAGGTGATTCTAATGAAGTTTCCAACCATGGAAATAAATGTTTTCATTTCGCGAATCTTTCTTCATTTTATGGTTTACTAAGGCTATCAAACTAGAATAATGAAGGAGAAATAGTTATTTCCATTTACAACGCAACAAAACGCTATTCTTTTTAAGTTTCCAAACTTCGAAAAAATTTTTTTTTCTTTTCTAGATGCTTTCCTCATAATATGGTTTTTAAGGCTATCAAAGTGGAAAAATGAATGAGAACCAGTTAACTGAAATAAAAACGGAAAAAAAGTGATTCTAATGAAGTTTCCAACCATTGAAATAAAGATTTTCATTTCGCGAATCTTTCTTCATTTTATGGTTTTCTAAGGCTATCTAACTAGAATATTGAAGGAGAAATAGTTATCTCCATTTGAAACGCAAAAAAATGCGATTCTTTTGAAGTTTTCAAACTGCGAAAATAAATTTTTTCTTGCGAGATTCTTTCCGCATAATATGCTTTTGTAAAGCTTTCAAAGAAGAAAAATGAAAGAGAACCAGTTATCTCAAATAAGAACGGAAAAAAGCGATTCTAATGAAGTTTCCAACCATCGTAATAAATGTTTTGTTTCCGCGAATCTTTCTTCATTTTATGGTATTCTAAGGCTATCAGTGAAGAATAATGAAGGAGAAATAGTTATCTCCATTTCAAACGCAACAAAACGCGATTCATTTGAAGTTTCCAAACTTCGAAAAAATTTTTTTTCTTTTCTTGATTCTTTCCCCATAATATAATTTTCTAAGGTTATCAAACTAGTAAAATGAAGGAGAACCAGTTATCTCAAATAAGAACGGAAAAATAGTGATTCTAATGAGGATTCCAACCATCGAAATAAATCTTTTCTATTCGCAAATCTTTCTTCATTTAATGGTTTTCTAAGGCTATCAAACAAGAATAATAAAGGAGAAATAGTTATCTCGATTTCAAACGCAACAAAACGTGATTATTTTGAAGTTTCCAAAATCCAAAAAAAAATTTTTTTTCTTTTCTAGATTCTTTCCTCATAATATGCTTTTCTAAGGCTATCAAAGTGGAAAAATGAATGAGAAACAGTTATCTGAAATAAGAACGGAAAAAAAAGTGATTCTAATGAAGTTTCCAACCATTGAAATAAAGGTTTTCAATTCGCGAATATTTCTTCATTTTATGGTTTTCTAAGACTATCAAACTAGAATAATGAAGGAGGAATAGTTATCTCCATTTGAAACGCAAAAAATCGCGATTCTTTTGAAGTTACCAAACTTCGAAAATAAATTTTTTCTTGCGAGATTCTTTCCGCATAATATGCTTTTCTAAAGCTATCAAAGAAGAATAATGAAAGAGAACCAGTTATCTCAAATTAGAACGGAAAACTAGCGATTCTAATGAAGTTTCTAACAATCGAAATAAACGTTTTATGTTCACGAATCTTTCTTCATTTTATGGTTTTCTAAGGCTATCAAACTAGAATAATGAAGGAGAAATTGTTATCTCCATTTGAAACGCAACAAAACGTGATTCCTTTCAAGTTTCCAAACTTCGAAAAAAAAATTTTTTCTTTTCGAGATTCTTTGCGCAGTATATGCTTTTCTAATGCCATCAAAGTAGAAAAATGAAAGAGAACCAGTTATGTCAAATAAGAACGCAAAAAAGTGATCCTAATGAAGTTTCCTACCATCGAAATAAATGTTTTCTTTAGGCGAATCTTTCTTCATTTTATGGCTTTTTAAGGCTATCAAACTAGAATAATGAAGGAGAAATAGTTATCTCCATTTGAAACGCAACAAAACGCGATTCTTTTGAAGTTTCCAAAGTTCGAAAAAAATTTTTTTTCTTTTCGAGATTCTTTCCGCATAATATCCTTTTGTAAAGCTATCAAAGAAGAAAAACGAAAGAGAACCAGTTATCTCAAATAAGAACGGAAAAAGCGATTCTAATGAAGTTTCCAACCATCGAAATTAATGTTTTCTTTTCGCGAATCTTTCTTCATTTTATGGTATTCTTAGGCTATCAAACCAGAATAATGAAGGAGAAATAGTAATCTCCATTTGAAACACAACAAAACGCTATTCACTTGAAGTTTCCAAACTTCGAAAAAATTTTTTTTCTTTTCTGCTTTCCCCATAATATGCTTTTCTAAGGCTATCAAACTAGAAAAATTAAAGAGAACCAGTTATCTAAAATAAGACCTGAAAAAAAGTGATTCTAATGAAGTTTCCAACCACGGAAATAAATCTTATCTATTCGCGAATCTGTCTTCATTTTATTGTTTTCTAAGGCAATCAAACTAGAAAAATGAAGGAGAAATAGTTATCTACATTTGAAACGCATAAAAACGCCATTATTTTGAAATTTCCAACCTTCGAAAATAAATTTTTTCTTTCGAGATTCTTTCCGCATAATATGCCTTTGTAAAGCTATCAAAGTAGAAAAATGCAAGAGAACCAGTTATCTAAAATCAAAACGGAATAAAAGTCATTCTAATGAAGTTTCCAACAATCGAAATAAATCTTTTCTATTCGCAAATCTTTCTTCATTTTATGGTTTTCTTAGGCTATCAAACTAGAATAATATAGGAGAAATAGTTATCTCCATCTGAAACGGAACAAAACGCGATTCTTTTGAAGTTTCCAAACTTCGAAAAAATTTTTTTTCTTTTCTAGATTCTTTCCTCACAATATGCTTTTCTAAGGCTATCAAAGTGGAAAAATGGAAGGGAAACACTTATCTGAAATAAGAACGGAAAAAAAAGTGATTCTAATGAAGTTTCCAACCATTGAAATAAAGGTTTTAATTTCGCGAATATTTCTTAATTTAATGTTTTCAAAGGCTATCATACTAGAATAATGAAGGAGAAATAGTTATCTGCATTTGAAACGCAACAAAGCGTGATTCTTTTGATGTTTCCAAACTTCGAATATAAATTTTTTTCTTTTCGATATTCTTTGCGCAGAATATGCTTTTCTAAGGCTATCAAAGAAGAAAAATGAAATAGAACCAGTTATCTCAAATAAGAACGGAAAAACAGCGATTCAAATGAAGTTTCCAACCATCGAAATAAATATTTTCTTTTCGCGAATCTTTCTTCATTTTATGGTTTTCTAAGGCTATCAAACTAGATTAATGAAGGATAAATAGTTATCTGCATTTGAAACGCAACAAAACGCCATTCTTTTGAAGTTTCCAAAATTCGAAAAAAAATTTTTTCTTTTCTAGATTCTTTCCGCATAATATGCTTTTCTAAGGCTATCAAACTGGAAAAATGAAAGAGAACCAGTTATGACAAATAAGAACGGAAAAACAGCGATTCTAATGAAATTTGTAACATCGAAATAAATCTTTTCTATTCGCGAATCTTTCTTTAACTTATGCTTTAGAAGGCTATCAAACTAGAAATATTAAGGAGAAATAGTTATCTCCATTTGAAATGCAAGAAAAAATGCGATTCTTTTGAACTTTCCAACCTTCGAAAAAAAAATTTTTCTTTCGAGATTCTTTCCGCATAATATGCCTTTGTAAAGCTATCAAAGTAGAAAAATGGAAGAGAACCAGTTATCTAAAATAAAAACCGAAAAAAAAGGGATTCTAATGAAGTTTCCAACCATTGAAATAAAGGTTTTCATTTCGCGAATATTTCTTCACTTTATGGTTTTCTAAGGCTATCAAACTAGAATAATGAAGGAGAAATAGTTATCTCCATTTGAAACGCACAAAAAAGCGATTCTTTTGAAGTTTCCAAATTTCGAAAATAAATTTTTTCTTGCGAGATTCTTTCCGCATAATATGCTTTTCCAAGGCTATCAAAGAAGAAAAATGAAAGAGAACCAGTTATTTCAAATAAGAACCGAAAAACAGCGATTCTAATGAAGTTTCCAACCATCGAAATAAATGTTTTCTTTTCGCGAATCTTTCTTCATTTTATGGTTTTCTAAGGATATCAAACTAGAATAATGAAGGAGAAATAGTTATCTCCATTTGAAACGCAACAAAACGCGATTCTATTGAAGTTTCCAAAGTTCGAAAAATTTTTTTTTTCTTTTCGAGATTCTTTCCGCATAATATGTTTTTGTAAAGCTATCAAAGTGGAAAAATGAAAGAGAACCAGTTTTCTGAAATAAGAACGGAAAAAAAGTAATTCTAATGAAGTTTCCAACCGTCGAAATAAATGTTATCATATCGCGAATCATTCTTCATTTTATGGTTTTCTAAGGCTATCAAACTAGAATAATGAAGGAGAAATAGTTATCTCCATTTGAAACGCAACAAAACACGATTCTTTTGAAGTTTCCAAACTTCGAAAAAAAAATTTTTTCTTTTCGATATTCTTCGCGCAGAATATGCTTTTCTAAGGCTATCAACTGGGAAAATGAAGGAGAACCAGTTATCTCAAATAAGAACGGAAAAACAGCGATTCTAATGAAGTTTCCAACCTTCGAAATAAATGTTCTCTGTTCGCGATTCTTTCTTCATTTTATGGTTTTCTAACGCTATCATACTAGAATAATGAAGGAGAAATAGTTATCTCCATTTGAAACGCAACAAAGCGCGGTTCTTTTGAAGTTTCCAAACTTCAGAAATTTTTTTTTTTCCGATATTCTTTCCGCAGAATTTGCTTTTCTAAGGCTATCAAAGTAGAAAAATGAAAGTGAACCAGTTATCTCAAATAAGAACGGAAAAAAAAGTGATTCTAATGAACTTTCCAACCTTCGAAATAAATGTTTTATTTTCGCGAATCTTTCTTCATTTTATGGTTTTCTAAGGCTATCAAACTAAAATAATGAAGAAGAAATACTTATCTCCATTTGAAACGCAACAAAACACGATTCTTTTGAAGTTTCCAAACTTCGAAAAAAAATTTTTTTCTTTTCGATATTCTTCGCGCAGAATATGCTTTTCTAAGACTATCAACTTGAAAAATGAAATAGAACCAGTTATCTCAAATAAGAACGGAAAAAAAGCAATTCTAATGAAGTTTCCAACCATCGAAATAAATGTTTTCATTTCGCGAATCTTTCTTCATTTTATGGTTTTCTAAGGCTGTCAACCTAGAATAATGAAGGAGAAATAGTTATCTCCATTTGAAACGCAACAAAACGCGATTCTTTTGAAGTTTCGAAACCTGGAAAAAAATATTTTTCTTTTCTAGGTTCTTTCCGCATTATATGCTTTTCTAAGGCTATCAAAGAAGAAAAATGAAAGAGAACCAGTTATGACAAATAAGAACGGAAAAACAGCGATTCTAATAAAGTTTCCAACCATCGAAATAAATGTTTTCTTTTGGCGAATCTTTCTTCATTTTATGGTTTTCTAAGGCTATCAAAGTGGAAAAATGAAAGAGAACCAGTTATCGAAATAAGAACGGAAAAAAAGTAATTCATATGAAGTTTCCAACCATCGAAATAAATGTTTTCATTTCGCGAGTCTTTCTTTATTTTATGGTTTTCTTAGGCTATCAAAGTAGAATAATGAAGGAGAAATAGTTATCTCCATTTGAAACGCAACAAAACGCGATTCTTTTGAAGTTTCCAAACTTCGAAAAAAAATTTTTTTCTTTTCTAGATTCTTTCAGCATAATATGCTTATCTAAGGCTATCAAACTAGAAAAATGAAAGAGAACCAGTTATCTCAACTAAGAACGGAAAAAAAGTGATTCTAATGAAATTTGCAACATCGAAATAAATCTTCTCTATTCGCGAATCTTTCTTTAATTTATGCTTTAGAAGGCTATCAAACTAGAATAATGAAGGAGAATTAGTTATCTCCATTTGAAACGCAACTAATCGCGATTCTTTTGCAGTTTCCAAAGTTCGAAAAAACTTTTTTTCTTTTCGAGATTCTTTCCGCATAATATCCGTTTGTAAAGCTATCAAAGAAGAAAAACGAAAGGGAACTGTTATGTCAAATAAGAACGGAAAAAAAGCGATTCTAATGAAGATTCCAACCATCGAAATAAATGTTTTCTTTTCGCGAATCTTTATTCATTTTATGGTATTCTAAGGCTATCAAGCAAGAATAATGAAGGAGAAATAGTAATCTCCATTTGAAACGCAACAAAACGCGATTCTATTGAAGTTTCCAAAGTTCGAAAAATTTTTTTTTTCTTTTCGAGATTGTTTCCCCATAATATGCTTTTGTAAAGCTATCAAAGTAGCAAAATGGAAGAGAACCAGTTATCTAAAATAAAAACGGAAAAAAAAGTGATTCTAATGAAGGTTCCAACCATCGAAATAAATGTTTTCATTTCGCGAATCTTTCTTTATTTTATGGTTTTCTAAGGCTATCAAACTAGAATAATAAAGGAGAAATAGTTATCTCCATTTGAAACGGAAAAAAACGCTATTCTTTTGAAGTTTCCAAACTTCGAAAATTTTTTTTTTCTTTCTAGATGCTTTCCTCGTAATATGCTTTTTAAGGGTATCAAAGTGGAAAAATGAAAGAGAACCAGTTAACTGAAATAAAAACGGAAAAAAAAGTGATTCTAATGAAGTTTCCAACCATTGAAATAAAGGAATTCTTTTCGCGAATCTTTGTTCATTTTATGGTTTTCTAAGGCTATCTAACTAGAATAATGAAGGAGAAATAGTTATCTCCATTTGAAACGCAAAAAAACGCGATTCTTTTGAAGTTTCCTAACTTCGAAAATAAATTTTTTCTTGCGAGATTCTTTCCGCATAATATGCTTTTGTAAAGCTTTCAAAGAAGAAAAATGAAAGAGAACCAGTTATCTCAAATAAGAACGGAAAAAAGCGATTATAATAAAGTTTCCAACGATCGAAATAAATGTTTTATTTTCGCGAATCTTTCTTCATTTTATGGTATTATAAGGCTATCAAACAAGAATAATGAAGGAGAAATAGTAATCTCCATTTGAAACGCAACAAAACGCGATTCATTTGAAGTTTCCAAACTTCGAAAAATTTTTTTTTCTTTTCTTGATTCTTTCCCCATAATATGCTTTTCTAAGGTTATCAAACTAGTAAAATGAAGGAGAACCAGTTATCTCAAATAAGACGAAAAAAAAGCGATTCTAATGAAGATTCCAACCATCGAAATAAATTTTTCTTTTCGCAAATCTTTCTTCATTTTATGGTATTCTAAGGCTATCAAACAAGAATAATGAACGAGAAATAGTTATCTCCATTTGAAACTTAACAAAACGCGATTCTTCTGAAGTTTCCAAACTTCGAAAACAAATTCTTATCTTTTCGAGATTTTTTCCCCATAATATGCTTTTCTAAGGCTATCAAACTAGAAAAATGAAAGGGAACCAGTTATCTCAAATAAGACCGGAAAAAAAGTGATTCTAATGAAGTTTCCAACCACCGAAATAAATCTTATTTATTCGCGAATCTTTCTTCATTTTATGGATTTCTAAAGCAATCAAACTAGAAAAATGAAGGAGAAATAGTTATCTCCATTTGAAACGCATAAAAACGCCATTCTTTTGAAGTTTCCAACCTTTGAAAATAAATTTTTTCTTTTCGAGATTCTTTCCGCATAATATGCTTTTGTAAAGCTATCAAAGTAGAAAAATGGAAGAGAACCAGTTATCTCAAATAAAAACGGAAAAAAAGTGATTCTAATGAAGTTTCCAACCATCGAAATAAATGTTTTCATTTTGCGAATCTTTCTTCATTTTATGTTTTTCTAAGGCTATCAAACTAGAATAATGAAGGATAAATAGTTATCTCCATTTGAAACGCAACAAAACGCGATTCTTTTGAAGTTTCCCAACTTCGAAAAAATTTTTTTTCTTTTCTAGATTCTTTCCTCATAATATGCTTTTCTATGGCTATCAAAGTGGAACAATGAAAGAGAAACAGTTATCTGAAATAAGAACGGAAAAAAAAGTGATTCTAATGAAGTTTCCAACCATTGAAATAAAGGTTTTCAATTCGCGAATATTTCTTCATTTTATGGCTTTTTAAGGCTATCAAACTAGAAAAATGAAGGAGAAATAGTTATCTACATTTGAAACGCATAAAAACGCCATTCTTTTGAAATTTCCAACCTTCGAAAATAAATTTTTTCTTGCGAGATTCTTTCCGCATAATATGCCTTTGTAAAGCTATCAAAGTAAAAAAATGGAAGAGAACCAGTTATCTAAAATCAAAACGGAAAAAAAGTGATTCTAATGAAGTTTCCAACAATCGAAATAAATCTTTTCTATTCGCAAATCTTTCTTCATTTTATGGTTTTCTTAGGCTATCAAACTAGAATAATATAGGAGAAATAGTTATCTCCATCTGAAACGGAACAAAACGCGATTCTTTTGAAGTTTCCAAACTTCGAAAAAATTTTTTTTCTTTTCTAGATTCTTTCCTCACAATATGCTTTCTAAGGCTATCAAAGTGGAAAAATGAAAGAGAAACAGTTATTCGAAATAAGAACGGAAAAAAAAGTGATACTAATGAAGTTTCCAACCATTGTAATAAAGGTTTTAATTTCGCGAATATTTCTTAATTTAATGTTTTCTAACGCTATCAAACTAGAATAATGAAGGAGAAATAGTTATCTCCATTTGAAACGCAACAAAACGCGATTCTTTTGAAGTTTCGAAACCTGGAAAAAAATATGTTTCTTTTCGCATAATATGCTTTTCTAAGGCTATCAAAGAAGAAAAATGAAAAAGAACCAGTTATGACAAATAAGAACGGAAAAACAGCGATTCTAATAAAGTTTCCAACCATCGAAATAAATGTTTTCTTTTGGCGAATCTTTCTTAATTTAATGTTTTCTAAGCTATCAAACTAGAATAATGAAGGAGAAATAGTTATCTGCATTTGAAACGCAACAAAGCGTGATTCTTTTGAAGTTTCCAAAGTTCGAAAAAAATTTTTTTTCTCTTGGAGATTCTTTCCGTATAATATCCTTTTGTAAAGCTATCAAAGAAGAAAAACGAAAGAGAACCAGTCATCTCAAATAAGAACGGAAAAAAGCGATTCTAATGAAGTTTCCAACCATCGTAATAAATGTTTTCTTTTCGCGAATCTTTCTTCATTTTATGGTATTCTAAGGGTATCAAACAAGAATAATGAAGGAGAAATAGTAATCTCCATTTGAAACGCAACAAAACGCGATTCATTTGAAGTTTCCAAACTTCGAAAAATTTTTTTTTTCTTTTCTTGATTCTTTCCCCATAATATGCTTTCCTAAGGTTATCAAACTAGTAAAATGAAGGAGAACCAGTTATCTCAAATAAGAACGGAAAAAAGTGATTCTAATGAAGATTCCAACCATCGAAATAAATTTTTCTTTTCGCGAATCTTTCTTCATTTTATGGTATTCTAAGGCTAACAAACAAGAATAATGAAGGAGAAATAGTTATCTCCATTTGAAACGTAACCAAACGCGATTCTTTTGAAGTTTCCAAACTTCGAAAACAAATTTTTATCTTTTCGAGATTGTTTCCGCATAATATCCTTTTGTAAAGCTATCAAAGAAGAAAAACGAAAGAGAACCAGTTATCTCAAATAAGAACGGAAAAAAAGCGATTCTAATGAAGTTTCCAACCATCGAAATAATTGTTTTCCTTTCGCGAATCTTTCTTTATTTTATGGTATTCTAAGGCTATCAAACCAGAATAATGAAGGAGAAATAGTAATCTCCATTTGAAACACAACAAAACGCGATTCACTTGAAGTTTCCAAACTTGGAAAAAATTTTTTTTCTTTACTTTTTTCCCCATATTATGCTTTTCTAAGGCTATCAAACTAGAAAAATTAAAGAGAACCAGTTATCTCAAATAAGACCTGAAAAAAAGTGATTCTAATGAAGTTTCCAACAATCGAAATAAATCTTTTCTATTCGCAAATCTTTCTTCATTTTATGGTTTTCTTAGGCTATCAAACTAGAATAATATAGGAGAAATAGTTATCTCCATCTGAAACGGAACAAAACGCGATTCTTTTGAAGTTTCCAAACTTCGAAAAAATTTTTTTTCTTTTCTAGATTCTTTCCTCACAATATGCTTTTCTAAGGCTATCAAAGTGGAAAAATGAAAGAGAAACAGTTATCTGAAATAAGAACGGAAAAAAAGTGATTCTAATGAAGTTTCCAACCATTGAAATAAAGGTTTTCATTTCGCGAATATTTCTTCATTTTATGGTTTCCCAAGGCTATCTAACTAGAATAATGAAGGAGAAATAGTTATCTCCATTTGAAACGCAAAAAAACGCGAATCTTTTGAATTTTCCAAACTTCGAAAATAAATTTTTTCTTGCGAGATTCTTTCCGCATAATATGCTTTTCTAAGGCTATCAAAGAAGAAAAATGAAAGAGAACCAGTTATCTCAAATAAGAACGGAAACACAGCGATTCTAATGAAGTTTCCAACCATCGAAATAAATGTTTTCTTTTCGCGAATCTTTCTTCATTTTATGGTTTTCTAAGGATATCAAACTAGAATAATGAAGGAGAAATAGTTATCTCCACTTGAAACGCAACAAAACGCCATTCTTTTGAAATTTCCAACCTTCGAAAATAAATTTTTTCTTTCGAGATTCTTTCCGCATAATATGCCTTTGTAAAGCTATCAAAGTAGAAAAATGGAAGAGAACCAGTTATCTAAAATCAAAACGGAAAAAAAAGTGATTCTCTTGAAGTTTACAACAATCGAAATAAATCTTTTCTATTCGCAAATCTTTCTTCATTTTATGGTTTTCTTAGGCTATCAAACTAGAATAATATAGGAGAAATAGTTATCTCCATCTGAAACGGAACAAAACGCGATTCTTTTGAAGTTTCCAAACTTCGAAAAAATTTTTTTTCTTTTCTAGATTCTTTCCTCACAATATGCTTTTCTAAGGCTATCAAAGTGGAAAAATGAAAGAGAAACAGTTATCTGAAATAAGAACGGAAAAAAAAGTGATTCTAATGAAGTTTCCAACCATTGAAATAAAGGTTTTAATTTCGCGAATATTTCTTAATTTAATGTTTTCTAAGACTATCAAACTAGAATAATGAAGGAGAAATAGTTATCTGCATTTGAAACGCAACAAAGCGTGATTCTTTTGAAGTGTTCAAACTTCGAAAATAAACTTTTTTTCTTTTCGATATTCTTTGCGCAGAATATGCTTTTCTAAGGCTATCAAAGAAGAAAAATGAAATAGAACCAGTTATCTCAAATAAGAACGGAAAAACAGCGATTCAAATGAAGTTTCCAACCATCGAAATAAATATTTTCTTTTCGCGAATCTTTCTTCATTTTATGGTATTCTAAGGCTATCAGTGAAGAATAATGCGGGAGAAATAGTTATCTCCATTTCAAACGCAACAAAACGCGATTCATTTGAAGTTTACAAACTTCGAAAAATTTTTTTTTCTTTTCTTGATTCTTTCCCCATAATATAATTTTCTAAGGTTATCAAACTAGTAAAATGAAGGAGAACCAGTTATCTCAAATAAGAACGGAAAAAAAGTGATTCTAATGAGCATTCCAACCATCGAAATAAATCTTTTCTATTCGCAAATCTTTCTTCATTTAATGGTTTTCTAAGGCTATCAAACTAGATTAATGAAGGAGAACTAGTTATCTGCATTTGAAACGCAAAAAAAACCCGATTCTTTTGAAGTTTCCAAAATTCAAAAAAAAAAAATTTCTTTTCTAGATTCTTTCCGCATAATATGCTTTTCTAAGGCTATCAAACTGGAAAAATGAAAGACAACCAGTTATGACAAATAAGAACGCAAAAACAGCGATTCTAATGAAATTTACAACATCGAAATAAATCTTTTCTATTCGCGAATCTTTCTTCAATTTATGCTTTAGAAGGCTATCAAACTAGAAAAATGAAGGAGAAATAGTTATCTCCATTTGAAATGCAAGAAAAAATGCGATTCTTTTGAATTTTCCAAACTTCGAAAATAGTTTTTTTTCTTTTCGAGATTCTTTGCGCAGAATAAGCTTTTCTAAGCTATCAAAGTAGAAAAATGAAAGAGAACCAGTTATATCAAATAAAAACGCAAAAAAGCGATTCTAATGAAGTCTCCTACCATCGAAATAAATGTTTTCTTTTCGCGTATCTTTCTTCATTTTATGGTTTTTTAAGGCTATCAAACTAGAACAATGAAGGAGAAATAGTTATCTCCATTTGAAACGCAACAAAACGCTATTCTTTTGAAGTTTCCAAAGTTCGAAAAAAAATTTTTTTCTTTTCGAGATTCTTTCCGCATAATATCCTTTTGTAGAGCTATCAAAGAAGAAAATCGAAAGAGAACCAGTTATCTCAAATAAGAACGGAAAAAAAGTGATTCTAATGAAGATTCCAACCATCGAAATAAGTTTTTCTTTTCGCGAATCTTTCTTCATTTTATGGTATTCTAAGGCTATCAAACAAGAATAATGAAGGAGAAATAGTTATCTCCATTCGAAACGTAACAAAACGCGAATCTTTTGAAGTTTCCAAACTTCGAAAACAAATTTTTATCTTTTCGAGATTTTTCCCCATAATATGCTTTTCTAAGGCTATCAAACTAGAAAAATGAAAGAGAACTAGTTATCTCCATTTGAAATGCAAGAAAAAATGCGATTCTTTTGAATTTTCCGAACTTCGAAAATGGTTTTTTTTCTTTTCGAGATTCTTTGCGCAGAATAAGCTTTTCTAAGCTATCAAAGTAGAAAAATTAAAGAGAACCAGTTATCTCAAATAAGAACGGAAAAAAAGTGATTCTAATGAACTTTCTGACCATCGAAATCAACGTTTTATGTTCGCGAATCTTTCTTCATTTTATGGTTTTCTAAGGCTATCAAACTAGAATAATGAAGCAGAAACAGTTATCTCCATTTGAAACGCAACAAAACGCGATTCCATATAAGTTTCCAAACTTCGAAAAAAAATTTTTTTCTTTTCGAGATTCTTTTCGCAATATATGCTTTTCTAAAGCCATCAAAGTAGAAAAATGAAAGAGAACCAGTTATATCAAATAAAAACGCAAAAAAGCGATTCTAATGAAGATTCCTACCATCGAAATAAATGTTTTCTTTTCGAGTATCTTTCTTCATTTTATGGTTTTTTATGGCTATCAAACTAGAATAATGAAGGAGAAATAGTTATCTCCATTTGAAACGCAACAAAACGCCATTCTTTTGAAGTTTCCAAAGTTCGAAAAAAATTTTTTTTCTTTTCGAGATTCTTTCCACATAATATCCTTTTGTAAAGCTATCAAAGAAGAAAATGGAAAGAGAACCAGTTATCTAAAATAAGAACGGAAAAAAAGGTGATTCTAATGAAGTTTCCAACCATGGAAATAAATGTTTTCATTTCGCGAATCTTTCTTCATTTTATGGTTTACTAAGGCTATCAAACTAGAATAATGAAGGAGAAATAGTTATTTCCATTTACAACGCAACAAAACGCTATTCTTTTTAAGTTTCCAAACTTCGAAAAAATTTTTTTTTCTTTTCTAGATGCTTTCCTCATAATATGGTTTTTAAGGCTATCAAAGTGGAAAAATGAATGAGAACCAGCTAACTGAAATAAAAACGGAAAAAAAGTGATTCTAATGAAGTTTCCAACCATTGAAATAAAGATTTTCATTTCGCGAATCTTTCTTCATTTTATGGTTTTCTAAGGCTATCTAACTAGAATATTGAAGGAGAAATAGTTATCTCCATTTGAAACGCAAAAAAATGCGATTCCTTTGAAGTTTTCAAACTGCGAAAATAAATTTTTTCTTGCGAGATTCTTTCCGCATAATATGCTTTTGTAAAGCTTTCAAAGAAGAAAAATGAAAGAGAACCAGTTATCTCAAATAAGAACGGAAAAAAGCGATTCTAATGAAGTTTCCAACCATCGTAATAAATGTTTTGTTTCCGCGAATCTTTCTTCATTTTATGGTATTCTAAGGCTATCAGTGAAGAATAATGAAGGAGAAATAGTTATCTCCATTTCAAACGCAACAAAACGCGATTCATTTGAAGTTTCCAAACTTCGAAAAAATTTTTTTTCTTTTCTTGATTCTTTCCCCATAATATAATTTTCTAAGGTTATCAAACTAGTAAAATGAAGGAGAACCAGTTATCTCAAATAAGAACGGAAAAATAGTGATTCTAATGAGGACTCCAACCATCGAAATAAATCTTTTCTATTCGCAAATCTTTCTTCATTTAATGGTTTTCTAAGGCTATCAAACAAGAATAATAAAGGAGAAATAGTTATCTCGATTTCAAACGCAACAAAACGCGATTATTTTGAAGTTTCCAAAATCCAAAAAAAAATTTTTTTTCTTTTCTAGATTCTTTCCTCATAATATGCTTTTCTAAGGCTATCAAAGTGGAAAAATGAATGAGAAACAGTTATCTGAAATAAGAACGGAAAAAAAAGTGATTCTAATGAAGTTTCCAACCATTGAAATAAAGGTTTTCAATTCGCGAATATTTCTTCATTTTATGGTTTTCTAAGGCTATCAAACTAGAATAATGAAGGAGGAATAGTTATCTCCATTTGAAACGCAAAAAATCGCGATTCTTTTGAAGTTACCAAACTTCGAAAATAAATTTTTTCTTGCGAGATTCTTTCCGCATAATATGCTTTTCTAAAGCTATCAAAGAAGAATAATGAAAGAGAACCAGTTATCTCAAATTAGAACGGAAAACTAGCGATTCTAATGAAGTTTCTAACAATCGAAATAAACGTTTTATGTTCACGAATCTTTCTTCATTTTATGGTTTTCTAAGGCTATCAAACTAGAATAATGAAGGAGAAATTGTTATCTCCATTTGAAACGCAACAAAACGTGATTCCTTTCAAGTTTCCAAACTTCGAAAAAAAAATTTTTTCTTTTCGAGATTCTTTGCGCAGTATATGCTTTTCTAATGCCATCAAAGTAGAAAAATGAAAGAGAACCAGTTATGTCAAATAAGAACGCAAAAAAGTGATCCTAATGAAGTTTCCTACCATCGAAATAAATGTTTTCTTTAGGCGAATCTTTCTTCATTTTATGGCTTTTTAAGGCTATCAAACTAGAATAATGAAGGAGAAATAGTTATCTCCATTTGAAACGCAACAAAACGCGATTCTTTTGAAGTTTCCAAAGTTCGAAAAAAATTTTTTTTCTTTTCGAGATTCTTTCCGCATAATATCCTTTTGTAAAGCTATCAAAGAAGAAAAACGAAAGAGAACCAGTTATCTCAAATAAGAACGGAAAAAGCGATTCTAATGAAGTTTCCAACCATCGAAATAAATGTTTTCTTTTCGCGAATCTTTCTTCATTTTATGGTATTCTTAGGCTATCAAACCAGAATAATGAAGGAGAAATAGTAATCTCCATTTGAAACACAACAAAACGCTATTCACTTGAAGTTTCCAAACTTCGAAAAAATTTTTTTTCTTTTCTGCTTTCCCCATAATATGCTTTTCTAAGGCTATCAAACTAGAAAAATTAAAGAGAACCAGTTATCTAAAATAAGACCTGAAAAAAAGTGATTCTAATGAAGTTTCCAACCACGGAAATAAATCTTATCTATTCGCGAATCTGTCTTCATTTTATTGTTTTCTAAGGCAATCAAACTAGAAAAATGAAGGAGAAATAGTTATCTACATTTGAAACGCATAAAAACGCCATTATTTTGAAATTTCCAACCTTCGAAAATAAATTTTTTCTTTCGAGATTCTTTCCGCATAATATGCCTTTGTAAAGCTATCAAAGTAGAAAAATGGAAGAGAACCAGTTATCTAAAATCAAAACGGAATAAAAGTCATTCTAATGAAGTTTCCAACAATCGAAATAAATCTTTTCTATTCGCAAATCTTTCTTCATTTTATGGTTTTCTTAGGCTATCAAACTAGAATAATATAGGAGAAATAGTTATCTCCATCTGAAACGGAACAAAACGAGATTCTTTTGAAGTTTCCAAACTTCGAAAAAATTTTTTTTCTTTTCTAGATTCTTTCCTCACAATATGCTTTTCTAAGGCTATCAAAGTGGAAAAATGGAAGGGAAACACTTATCTGAAATAAGAACGGAAAAAAAAGTGATTCTAATGAAGTTTCCAACCATTGAAATAAAGGTTTTAATTTCGCGAATATTTCTTAATTTAATGTTTTCAAAGGCTATCATACTAGAATAATGAAGGAGAAATAGTTATCTGCATTTGAAACGCAACAAAGCGTGATTCTTTTGATGTTTCCAAACTTCGAATATAAATTTTTTTCTTTTCGATATTCTTTGCGCAGAATATGCTTTTCTAAGGCTATCAAAGAAGAAAAATGAAATAGAACCAGTTATCTCAAATAAGAACGGAAAAACAGCGATTCAAATGAAGTTTCCAACCATCGAAATAAATATTTTCTTTTCGCGAATCTTTCTTCATTTTATGGTTTTCTAAGGCTATCAAACTAGATTAATGAAGGATAAATAGTTATCTGCATTTGAAACGCAACAAAACGCCATTCTTTTGAAGTTTCCAAAATTCGAAAAAAAATTTTTTCTTTTCTAGATTCTTTCCGCATAATATGCTTTTCTAAGGCTATCAAACTGGAAAAATGAAAGAGAACCAGTTATGACAAATAAGAACGGAAAAACAGCGATTCTAATGAAATTTGTAACATCGAAATAAATCTTTTCTATTCGCGAATCTTTCTTTAACTTATGCCTTAGAAGGCTATCAAACTAGAAATATTAAGGAGAAATAGTTATCTCCATTTGAAATGCAAGAAAAAATGCGATTCTTTTGAACTTTCCAACCTTCGAAAAAAAAATTTTTCTTTCGAGATTCTTTCCGCATAATATGCCTTTGTAAAGCTATCAAAGTAGAAAAATGGAAGAGAACCAGTTATCTAAAATAAAAACCGAAAAAAAAGTGATTCTAATGAAGTTTCCAACCATTGAAATAAAGGTTTTCATTTCGCGAATATTTCTTCACTTTATGGTTTTCTAAGGCTATCAAACTAGAATAATGAAGGAGAAATAGTTATCTCCATTTGAAACGCACAAAAAAGAGATTCTTTTGAAGTTTCCAAATTTCGAAAATAAATTTTTTCTTGCGAGATTCTTTCCGCATAATATGCTTTTCCAAGGCTATCAAAGAAGAAAAATGAAAGAGAACCAGTTATTTCAAATAAGAACCGAAAAACAGCGATTCTAATGAAGTTTCCAACCATCGAAATAAATGTTTTCTTTTCGCGAATCTTTCTTCATTTTATGGTTTTCTAAGGATATCAAACTAGAATAATGAAGGAGAAATAGTTATCTCCATTTGAAACGCAACAAAACGCGATTCTATTGAAGTTTCCAAAGTTCGAAAATTTTTTTTTTTCTTTTCGAGATTCTTTCCGCATAATATGTTTTTGTAAAGCTATCAAAGTGGAAAAATGAAAGAGAACCAGTTTTCTGAAATAAGAACGGAAAAAAAGTAATTCTAATGAAGTTTCCAACCGTCGAAATAAATGTTATCATATCGCGAATCATTCTTCATTTTATGGTTTTCTAAGGCTATCAAACTAGAATAATGAAGGAGAAATAGTTATCTCCATTTGAAACGCAACAAAACACGATTCTTTTGAAGTTTCCAAACTTCGAAAAAAAATTTTTTTCTTTTCGATATTCTTCGCGCAGAATATGCTTTTCTAAGGCTATCAACTGGGAAAATGAAGGAGAACCATTTATCTCAAATAAGAACGGAAAAACAGCGATTCTAATGAAGTTTCCAACCTTCGAAATAAATGTTCTCTGTTCGCGATTCTTTCTTCATTTTATGGTTTTCTAACGCTATCATACTAGAATAATGAAGGAGAAATAGTTATCTCCATTTGAAACGCAACAAAGCGCGGTTCTTTTGAAGTTTCCAAACTTCAGAAATTTTTTTTTTCCGATATTCTTTCCGCAGAATTTGCTTTTCTAAGGCTATCAAAGTAGAAAAATGAAAGTGAACCAGTTATCTCAAATAAGAACGGAAAAAAAAGTGATTCTAATGAACTTTCCAACCTTCGAAATAAATGTTTTATTTTCGCGAATTTTTCTTCATTTTATGGTTTTCTAAGGCTATCAAACTTAAATAATGAAGAAGAAATACTTATCTCCATTTGAAACGCAACAAAACACGATTCTTTTGAAGTTTCCAAACTTCGAAAAAAAATTTTTTTCTTTTCGATATTCTTCGCGCAGAATATGCTTTTCTAAGACTATCAACTTGAAAAATGAAATAGAACCAGTTATCTCAAATAAGAACGGAAAAAAAGCAATTCTAATGAAGTTTCCAACCATCGAAAAAAATATTTTCATTTGGCGAATCTTTCTTCATTTTATGGTTTTCTAAGGCTGTCAACCTAGAATAATGAAGGAGAAATAGTTATCTCCATTTGAAACGCAACAAAACGCGATTCTTTTGAAGTTTCGAAACCTGGAAAAAAATATTTTTCTTTTCTAGGTTCTTTCCGCATAATATGCTTTTCTAAGGCTATCAAAGAAAAAAAATGAAAGAGAACCAGTTATGACAAATAAGAACGGAAAAACAGCGATTCTAATAAAGTTTCCAACCATCGAAATAAATGTTTTCTTTTGGCGAATCTTTCTTCATTTTATGGTTTTCTAAGGCTATCAAAGTGGAAAAATGAAAGAGAACCAGTTATCGAAATAAGAACGGAAAAAAAGTAATTCATATGAAGTTTCCAACCATCGAAATAAATGTTTTCATTTTGCGAGTCTTTCTTTATTTTATGGTTTTCTAAGGCTATCAAAGTAGAATAATGAAGGAGAAATATTTATCTCCATTTGAAACGCAACAAAACGCGATTCTTTTGAAGTTTCCAAACTTCGAAAAAAAATTTTTTTCTTTTCTAGATTCTTTCAGCATAATATGCTTATCTAAGGCTATCAAACTAGAAAAATGAAAGAGAACCAGTTATCTCAACTAAGAACGGAGAAAAAGTGATTCTAATGAAATTTGCAACATCGAAATAAATCTTCTCTATTCGCGAATCTTTCTTAAATTTATGCTTTAGAAGGCTATCAAACTAGAATATAGAAGGAGAATTAGTTATCTCCATTTGAAACGCAACAAATCGCGATTCTTTGAAGTTTCCAAAGTTCGAAAAAAAAATTTTTTCTTTTCGAGATTCTTTCCGCATAATATCCGTTTGTAAAGCTATCAAAGAAGAAAAACGAAAGGGAACCAGTTATGTCAAATAAGAACGGAAAAAAAGCGATTCTAATGAAGATTCCAACCATCGAAATAAATGTTTTCTTTTCGCGAATCTTTATTCATTTTATGGTATTCTAAGGCTATCAAACAAGAATAATGAAGGAGAAATAGTAATCTCCATTTGAAACGCAACAAAACGCGATTCATTTGAAGTTTCCAAACTTCGAAATTTTTTTTTTTCTTTTCTTGATTTTTCCCCATAATATGCTTTCCTAAGGTTATCAAACTAGTAAAATGAAGGAGAACCATTTATCTCAAATAAGAACGGAAAAAAAATGATTTTAATGAAGATTCCAACCATCGAAATAAATTTTTCTTTTCGCGAATCTTTCTTCATTTTATGGTATTCTAAGGCTATCAAACAAGAATAATGAAGGAGAAATAGTTATCTCCATTTGAAACGTAACAAAACGCGATTCTTTTGAAGTTTCCAAACTTCGAAAGCAAATTTTTATCTTTTCGAGATTTTTTCCCTATAATATGCTTTTCTAAGGCTATCAAATTAGAAAAATGAAAGAGAACCAGTTATCTCAAATAAGACCGAAAAAAAGGTGATTGTAATGAAGTTTCCAACCACGGAAATAAATCTTATCTTTTCGCGAATCTTTCTTCATTTTATTGTTTTCTAAGGCAATCAAACTAGAAAAATGAAGGAGAAATAGTGATCTCCATTTGAAACGCATAAAAACGCCATTCTTTTGAAGTTTCCAACCTTCGAAAATAAATTTTTTCTTTCGAGATTGTTTCCCCATAATATGCTTTTGTAAAGCTATCAAAGTAGCAAAATGGAAGAGAACCAGTTATCTAAAATAAAAACGGAAAAAAAAGTGATTCTAATGAAGGTTCCAACCATCGAAATAAATGTTTTCATTTCGCGAATCTTTCTTTATTTTATGGCTTTCTAAGGCTATCAAACTAGAATAATAAAGGAGAAATAGTTATCTCCATTTGAAACGCAAAAAAACGCTATTCTTTTGAAGTTTCCAAACTTCGAAAAATTTTTTTTTTCTTTCTAGATGCTTTCCTCGTAATATGCTTTTTAAGGGTATCAAAGTGGAAAAATGAAAGAGAACCAGTTAACTGAAATAAAAACGGAAAAAAAAGTGATTCTAATGAAGTTTCCAACCATTGAAATAAAGGATTTCTTTTTGCGAATCTTTGTTCATTTTATGGTTTTCTTAGGCTATCAAACTAGAATAATATAGGAGAAATAGTTATCTCCATCTGAAACGGAACAAAACGAGATTCTTTTGAAGTTTCCAAACTTCGAAAAAATTTTTTTTCTTTTCTAGATTCTTTCCTCACAATATGCTTTTCTAAGGCTATCAAAGTGGAAAAATGGAAGGGAAACACTTATCTGAAATAAGAACGGAAAAAAAAGTGATTCTAATGAAGTTTCCAACCATTGAAATAAAGGTTTTAATTTCGCGAATATTTCTTAATTTAATGTTTTCAAAGGCTATCATACTAGAATAATGAAGGAGAAATAGTTATCTGCATTTGAAACGCAACAAAGCGTGATTCTTTTGATGTTTCCAAACTTCGAATAAAAATTTTTTTCTTTTCGATATTCTTTGCGCAGAATATGCTTTTCTAAGGCTATCAAAGAAGAAAAATGAAATAGAACCAGTTATCTCAAATAAGAACGGAAAAACAGCGATTCAAATGAAGTTTCCAACCATCGAAATAAATATTTTCTTTTCGCGAATCTTTCTTCATTTTATGGTTTTCTAAGGCTATCAAACTAGATTAATGAAGGATAAATAGTTATCTGCATTTGAAACGCAACAAAACGCCATTCTTTTGAAGTTTCCAAAATTCGAAAAAAAATTTTTTCTTTTCTAGATTCTTTCCGCATAATATGCTTTTCTAAGGCTATCAAACTGGAAAAATGAAAGAGAACCAGTTATGACAAATAAGAACGGAAAAACAGCGATTCTAATGAAATTTGTAACATCGAAATAAATCTTTTCTATTCGCGAATCTTTCTTTAACTTATGCCTTAGAAGGCTATCAAACTAGAAATATTAAGGAGAAATAGTTATCTCCATTTGAAATGCAAGAAAAAATGCGATTCTTTTGAACTTTCCAACCTTCGAAAAAAAAATTTTTCTTTCGATATTCTTTCCGCATAATATGCCTTTGTAAAGCTATCAAAGTAGAAAAATGGAAGAGAACCAGTTATCTAAAATAAAAACCGAAAAAAAAGTGATTCTAATGAAGTTTCCAACCATTGAAATAAAGGTTTTCATTTCGCGAATATTTCTTCACTTTATGGTTTTCTAAGGCTATCAAACTAGAATAATGAAGGAGAAATAGTTATCTCCATTTGAAACGCACAAAAAAGCGATTCTTTTGAAGTTTCCAAATTTCGAAAATAAATTTTTTCTTGCGAGATTCTTTCCGCATAATATGCTTTTCCAAGGCTATCAAAGAAGAAAAATGAAAGAGAACCAGTTATTTCAAATAAGAACCGAAAAACAGCGATTCTAATGAAGTTTCCAACCATCGAAATAAATGTTTTCTTTTCGCGAATCTTTCTTCATTTTATGGTTTTCTAAGGATATCAAACTAGAATAATGAAGGAGAAATAGTTATCTCCATTTGAAACGCAACAAAACGCGATTCTATTGAAGTTTCCAAAGTTCGAAAATTTTTTTTTTTCTTTTCGAGATTCTTTCCGCATAATATGTTTTTGTAAAGCTATCAAAGTGGAAAAATGAAAGAGAACCAGTTTTCTGAAATAAGAACGGAAAAAAAGTAATTCTAATGAAGTTTCCAACCGTCGAAATAAATGTTATCATATCGCGAATCATTCTTCATTTTATGGTTTTCTAAGGCTATCAAACTAGAATAATGAAGGAGAAATAGTTATCTCCATTTGAAACGCAACAAAACACGATTCTTTTGAAGTTTCCAAACTTCGAAAAAAAATTTTTTTCTTTTCGATATTCTTCGCGCAGAATATGCTTTTCTAAGGCTATCAACTGGGAAAATGAAGGAGAACCAGTTATCTCAAATAAGAACGGAAAAACAGCGATTCTAATGAAGTTTCTAACTTTCGAAATAAATGTTCTCTGTTCGCGATTCTTTCTTCATTTTATGGTTTTCTAACGCTATCATACTAGAATAATGAAGGAGAAATAGTTATCTCCATTTGAAACGCAACAAAGCGCGGTTCTTTTGAAGTTTCCAAACTTCAGAAATTTTTTTTTTCCGATATTCTTTCCGCAGAATTTGCTTTTCTAAGGCTATCAAAGTAGAAAAATGAAAGTGAACCAGTTATCTCAAATAAGAACGGAAAAAAAAGTGATTCTAATGAACTTTCCAACCTTCGAAATAAATGTTTTATTTTCGCGAATTTTTCTTCATTTTATGGTTTTCTAAGGCTATCAAACTTAAATAATGAAGAAGAAATACTTATCTCCATTTGAAACGCAACAAAACACGATTCTTTTGAAGTTTCCAAACTTCGAAAAAAAATTTTTTTCTTTTCGATATTCTTCGCGCAGAATATGCTTTTCTAAGACTATCAACTTGAAAAATGAAATAGAACCAGTTATCTCAAATAAGAACGGAAAAAAAGCAATTCTAATGAAGTTTCCAACCATCGAAAAAAATATTTTCATTTGGCGAATCTTTCTTCATTTTATGGTTTTCTAAGGCTGTCAACCTAGAATAATGAAGGAGAAATAGTTATCTCCATTTGAAACGCAACAAAACGCGATTCTTTTGAAGTTTCGAAACCTGGAAAAAAATATTTTTCTTTTCTAGGTTCTTTCCGCATAATATGCTTTTCTAAGGCTATCAAAGAAAAAAATGAAAGAGAACCAGTTATGACAAATAAGAACGGAAAAACAGCGATTCTAATAAAGTTTCCAACCATCGAAATAAATGTTTTCTTTTGGCGAATCTTTCTTCATTTTATGGTTTTCTAAGGCTATCAAAGTGGAAAAATGAAAGAGAACCAGTTATCGAAATAAGAACGGAAAAAAAGTAATTCATATGAAGTTTCCAACCATCGAAATAAATGTTTTCATTTTGCGAGTCTTTCTTTATTTTATGGTTTTCTAAGGCTATCAAAGTAGAATAATGAAGGAGAAATATTTATCTCCATTTGAAACGCAACAAAACGCGATTCTTTTGAAGTTTCCAAACTTCGAAAAAAAATTTTTTTCTTTTCTAGATTCTTTCAGCATAATATGCTTATCTAAGGCTATCAAACTAGAAAAATGAAAGAGAACCAGTTATCTCAACTAAGAACGGAGAAAAAGTGATTCTAATGAAATTTGCAACATCGAAATAAATCTTCTCTATTCGCGAATCTTTCTTAAATTTATGCTTTAGAAGGCTATCAAACTAGAATAATGAAGGAGAATTAGTTATCTCCATTTGAAACGCAACAAATCGCGATTCTTTTGAAGTTTCCAAAGTTCGAAAAAAAAATTTTTTCTTTTCGAGATTCTTTCCGCATAATATCCGTTTGTAAAGCTATCAAAGAAGAAAAACGAAAGGGAACCAGTTATGTCAAATAAGAACGGAAAAAAAGCGATTCTAATGAAGATTCCAACCATCGAAATAAATGTTTTCTTTTCGCGAATCTTTATTCATTTTATGGTATTCTAAGGCTATCAAACAAGAATAATGATGGAGAAATAGTAATCTCCATTTGAAACGCAACAAAACGCGATTCATTTGAAGTTTCCAAACTTCGAAATTTTTTTTTTTCTTTTCTTGATTTTTCCCCATAATATGCTTTCCTAAGGTTATCAAACTAGTAAAATGAAGGAGAACCATTTATCTCAAATAAGAACGGAAAAAAAATGATTTTAATGAAGATTCCAACCATCGAAATAAATTTTTCTTTTCGCGAATCTTTCTTCATTTTATGGTATTCTAAGGCTATCAAACAAGAATAATGAAGGAGAAATAGTTATCTCCATTTGAAACGTAACAAAACGCGATTCTTTTGAAGTTTCCAAACTTCGAAAGCAAATTTTTATCTTTTCGAGATTTTTTCCCTATAATATGCTTTTCTAAGGCTATCAAATTAGAAAAATGAAAGAGAACCAGTTATCTCAAATAAGACCGAAAAAAAGGTGATTGTAATGAAGTTTCCAACCACGGAAATAAATCTTATCTTTTCGCGAATCTTTCTTCATTTTATTGTTTTCTAAGGCAATCAAACTAGAAAAATGAAGGAGAAATAGTGATCTCCATTTGAAACGCATAAAAACGCCATTCTTTTGAAGTTTCCAACCTTCGAAAATAAATTTTTTCTTTCGAGATTGTTTCCCCATAATATGCTTTTGTAAAGCTATCAAAGTAGCAAAATGGAAGAGAACCAGTTATCTAAAATAAAAACGGAAAAAAAAGTGATTCTAATGAAGGTTCCAACCATCGAAATAAATGTTTTCATTTCGCGAATCTTTCTTTATTTTATGGCTTTCTAAGGCTATCAAACTAGAATAATAAAGGAGAAATAGTTATCTCCATTTGAAACGCAAAAAAACGCTATTCTTTTGAAGTTTCCAAACTTCGAAAAATTTTTTTTTTCTTTCTAGATGCTTTCCTCGTAATATGCTTTTTAAGGGTATCAAAGTGGAAAAATGAAAGAGAACCAGTTAACTGAAATAAAAACGGAAAAAAAAGTGATTCTAATGAAGTTTCCAACCATTGAAATAAAGGATTTCTTTTCGCGAATCTTTGTTCATTTTATGGTTTTCTAAGGCTATCTAACTAGAATAATGAAGGAGAAATAGTTATCTCCATTTGAAACGCAAAAAAACGCGATTCTTTTGAAGTTTCCTAACTTCGAAAATAAATATTTTTTCTTGCGAGATTCTTTCCGCATAGTATGCTTTTGTAAAGCTTTCAAAGAAGAAAAATGAAAGAGAACCAGTTATCTCAAATAAGAACGGAAAAAAGCGATTACAATAAAGTTTCCAACGATCGAAATAAATGTTTTATTTTCGCGAATCTTTCTTCATTTTATGGTATTCTAAGGCTATCAAACAAGAATAATGAAGGAGAAATAGTAATCTCCATTTGAAACGCAACAAAACGCGATTCATTTGAAGTTTCCAAACTTCGAAAAATTTTTTTTTCTTTTCTTGATTCTTTCCCCATAATATGCTTTTCTAAGGTTATCAAACTAGTAAAATGAAGGAGAACCAGTTATCTCAAATAAGACGGAAAAAAAGCGATTCTAATGAAGATTCCAACCATCGAAATAAATTTTTCTTTTCGCAAATCTTTCTTCATTTTATGGTATTCTAAGGCTATCAAACAAGAATAATGAACGAGAAATAGTTATCTCCATTTGAAACGTAACAAAACGCGTTTCTTTTGAAGTTTCCAAACTTCGAAAACAAATTTTTATCTTTTCAAGATTCTCTCCCCATAATATGCCTTTCTAAGGTTATCAAACTAGTAAAATGAAGGAGAACCAGTTATCTCAAATAAGAACGGAAAAAAAGTGATTCTAATGAGGATTCCAACCATCGAAATAAATCTTTTCTATTCGCAAATCTTTCTTCATTTAATGGTTTTCTAAGGCTATCAAAAGAGAATAATGAAGGAGAAATAGTTATCTCCATTTCAAAGGCAACAAAACGCGATTCTTTTGAAGTTTCCAAAATCCAAAAAAAATTTTTTTTTCTTTTCGAGATTCTTTCCTTATAATATGCTTTTCTAAGGCTATCAAAGAAGTAAAATGAAAGAGAACCAGTTATCTCAAATAAGAACGGAAAAACAGCTATTCTAATTAAGTTTCCAACCATCGAAATAAATTTTTCTTTTCGCGAATCTTTCTTCATTTTATGGTATTCTAAGGCTATCAAAAAAGAATAATGAAGGAGAAATAGTTATCTGCATTTGAAACTTAACAAAACGCGATTCTTTTGAAGTTTCCAAACTTCAAAAACAAATTCTTATCTTTTCGAGATATTTTCCCCATAATATGCTTTTCTAAGGCTATCAAACTAGAAAAATGAAAGGGAACCAGTTATCTCAAATAAGACCGGAAAAAAAGTGATTCTAATGAAGTTTCCAACCACCGAAATAAATCTTATTTATTCGCGAATCTTTCTTCATTTTATGGATTTCTAAGGCAATCAAACTAGAAAAATGAAGGAGAAATAGTTATCTCCATTTGAAACGCATAAAAACGCCATTCTTTTGAAGTTTCCAACCTTTGAAAATAAATTTTTTCTTTTCGAAATTCTTTCCGCATAATATGCTTTTGTAAAGCTATCAAAGTAGAAAAATGGAAGAGAACCAGTTATCTCAAATAAAAACGGAAAAAAAGTGATTCTAATGATGTTTCCAACCATCGAAATAAATGTTTTCATTTTGCGAATCTTTCTTCATTTTATGTTTTTCTAAGGCTATCAAACTAGAATAATGAAGGATAAATAGTTATCTCCATTTGAAACGCAACAAAACGCGATTCTTTTTAAGTTTCCCAACTTCGAAAAAAATTTTTTTCTTTTCTAGATTCTTTCCTCATAATATGCTTTTCTATGGCTATCAAAGTGGAAAAATGAAAGAGAAACAGTTATCTGAAATAAGAACGGAAAAAAGCGATTCTAATGAAGTTTCCAACCATCGTAATAAATGTTTTGTTTCCGCGAATCTTTCTTCATTTTATGGTATTCTAAGGCTATCAGTGAAGAATAATAAAGGAGAAATAGTTATCTCCATTTGAAACGCAACAAAACGCGATTCTTTTGAAGGTTCCAAAATTGGAAAAATTTTTTTTTCTTTTCTAGATTCTTTCCTCATAATATGCTTTTCTCAGGCTATCAAAGTGGAAAAATGAATGAGAAACAGTTATCTGAAATAAGAACGGAAAAAAAAGTGATTCTAATGAAGTTTCCAACCATTGAAATAAAGGTTTTAAATTCGCGAATATTTCTTCTTTTTATGGCTTTTTAAGGCTATCAAACTAGAAAAATGAAGGAGAAATAGTTATCTACATTTGAAGCGCATAAAAACGCCATTCTTTTGAAATTTCCAACCTTCGAAAATAAATTTTTTCTTGCGAGATTCTTTCCGCATAATATGCCTTTGTAAAGCTATCAAAGTAGACAAATGGAAGAGAACCAGTTATCTAAAATCAAAACGGAAACAAAGTGATTCTAATGAAGTTTCCAACAATCGAAATAAATCTTTTCTATTCGCAAATCTTTCTTCATTTTATGGTTTTCTTAGGCTATCAAACTAGAATAATATAGGAGAAATAGTTATCTCCATCTGAAACGAAACAAAACGCGATTCTTTTGAAGTTTCCAAACTTCGAAAAAATTTTTTTTCTTTTCTAGATTCTTTCCTCACAATATGCTTTTCTAAGGCTATCAAAGTGGAAAAATGAAAGAGAAACAGTTATCTGAAATAAGAACGGAAAAAAAAGTGATTCTAATGAAGTTTCCAACCATTGTAATAAAGGTTTTAATTTCGCGAATATTTCTTAATTTAATGTTTTCTAACGCTATCAAACTAGAATAATGAAGGAGAAATAGTTATCTGCATTTGAAACGCAACAAAGCGTGATTCTTTTGAAGTTTCCAAAGTTCGAAAAAAAATTTTTTTCTCTTGGAGATTCTTTCCGTATAATATCCTTTTGTAAAGCTATCAAAGAAGAAAAACGAAAGAGAACCAGTCATCTCAAATAAGAACGGAAAAAAGCGATTCTAATGAAGTTTCCAACCATCATAATAAATGTTTTTTTTCGCGAATCTTTCTTCATTTTATGGTATTCTAAGGCTATCAAACAAGAATAATGAAGGAGAAATAGTAATCTCCATTTGAAACGCAACAAAACGCGATTCATTTGAAGTTTCCAAACTTCGAAAATTTTTTTTTTCTTTTCTTGATTCTTTCCCCATAATATGCTTTCCTAAGGTTATCAAACTAGTAAAATGAAGGAGAACCAGTTATCTCAAATAAGAACGGAAAAAAGTGATTCTAATGAAGATTCCAACCATCGAAATAAATTTTTCTTTTCGCGAATCTTTCTTCATTTTATGGTATTCTAAGGCTAACAAACAAGAATAATGAAGGAGAAATAGTTATCTCCATTTGAAACGTAACCAAACGCGATTCTTTTGAAGTTTCCAAACTTCGAAAACAAATTTTTATCTTTTCGAGATTCTTTCCCCATAATATGCTTTTTTAAGGCTATTAAACTAGAATAATGAAAGAGAACCAGTTATCTCAAATAAGACCGGAAAAAAAGTGATTCTAATGAAGTTTCCAACCACGGATATAAATCTTATCTATTCGCGAATCTTTCTTCATTGTATTGTTTTCTAAGGCAATCAAACTAGAAAAATGAAGGAGGAATAGTTATCTCCATTTGAAACGCAAAAAAACGCCATTCTTTTGAAGTTTCCAACCTTCGAAAATAAATTTTTTCTTTCGAGATTCTTTCCGCATAATATGCTTTTGTAAAGCTATCAAAGTAGAAAAATGGAAGAGAACCAGTTATCTAAAATAAAAACGGGAAAAAAAGTAATTCTAATGAAGTTTCCAACCATCGAAATAAATGTTTTCATTTCGCGAATATTTCTTCATTTTATGGTTTTCTAAGGCTATCAAACTAGAATAATGAAGTAGAAACAGTTAACTCCATTTGAAACGCAACAAAACGCTATTCTTTTGAAGTTTCCAAAGTTCGAAAAAAATTTTTTTTCTTTTCGAGATTCTTTCCGCATAATATCCTTTTGTAAATCTATCAAAGAAGAAAATCGAAAGAGAACCAGTTATCTCAAATAAGCACGGAAAAAAAGTGATTCTAATGAAGATTCCAACCATCGAAATAAATTTGTCTTTTCGCGAATCTTTCTTTATTTTATGGTATTCTAAGGCTATCAAACAAGAATAATGAAGGAGAAATAGTTATCTCCATTCGAAACGTAACAAAACGCGAATCTTTTGAAGTTTCCAAACTTCGAAAACAAATTTTTATCTTTTGGAGATTTTTTCCCCATAATATGCTTTTCTAAGGCTATCAAACTAGAAAAATGAAAGAGAACCAGTTATCTCAAATAAGACCGGAAAAAAAGTGATTCTAATGAAGTTTCCAACCACGGAAATAAATCTTATCTATTCGCGAATCTTTCTTCATTTTATTGTTTTCTAAGGTAATCAAACTAGAAAAATGAAGGAGAAATAGTTATCTCCATTTGAAACCCATAATAACGACATTCTTTTGAAGTTTCCAACCTTCGAAAATAAATTTTTTCTTTCGAGATTCTTTCCGCATAATATGCTTTTGTAAAGCTATCAAAGTAGAAAAATGGAAAAGAACCAGTTATCTAAAATAAAAACGGAAAAAAAGGTGATTCTAATGAAGTTTCCAACCATGGAAATAAATGTTTTCATTTCGCAAAACTTTCTTCATTTTATGGTTTTCTAAGGCTATCAAACAAGAATAATGAAGGAGAAATAGTTATCTCCATTTCAAACGCAAGAAAACGCGATTATTTTGAAGTTTCCAAAATCCAAAAAAAAAAATTTTTTTTCTTGACAGATTCTTTCCGCATAATATGCCTTTGTAAAGCTATTAAAGTAGAAAAATGGAAGAGAACCAGTTATCTCAAATAAAAACGGAAAAAAAGTGATTCTAAAGAAGTTTCCAACCATCGAAATAAATGTGTTCATTTTGCGAATCTTTCTTCATTTTATGGTTTTCTAAGGCTATCAAAGTAGAATAATGAAGGAGAAATTGTTATCTCCATTTGAAACGCAACAAAACGCGATTCCTTTCAAGTTTCCAAACTTCGAAAAATTTTTTTTTTCTTTTCGAGATTCTTTGCCCAGTATATGCTTTTCTAAGGCCATCAAAGTAGAAAAATGAAAGAGAACCAGTTATGTCAAATAAGAACGCAAAAAAGTGATTCTAATGAAGTTTCCTACCATCGAAATAAATGTTTTCTTTTGGCGAATCTTTCTTCATTTTATGACTTTTTAAGGCTATCAAACTAGAATAATGAAGGAGAAATAGTTATCTCCATTTGAAACGCAACAAAACGCGATTCTTTTGAAGTTTCCAAAGTTCGAAAAAAATTTTTTTTCTTTTCGAGATTCTTTCCGCATAATATTCTTTTGTAAAGCTATCAAAGAAGAAAAACGAAAGAGAACCAGTTATCTCAAATAAGAACGGAAAAAAAGCGATTCTAATGAAGTTTCCAACCATCGAAATAAATGTTTTCCTTTCGCGAATTTTTCTTTATTTTATGGTATTCTAAGGCTATCAAACCAGAATAATGAAGGAGAAATAGTAATCTCCATTTGAAACACAACAAAACGCGATTCACTTGAAGTTTCCAAACTTGGAAAAAATTTTTTTTCTTTTCTTCTTTCCCCATAATATGCTTTTCTAAGGCTATCAAACTAGAAAAATTAAAGAGAACCAGTTATCTGAAATAAGAACGGAAAAAAAAGTGATTCTAATGAAGTTTCCAACCATTGAAATAAAGGTTTTAATTTCGCGAATATTTCTTAATTTAATGTTTTCTAAGACTATCAAACTAGAATAATGAAGGAGAAATAGTTATCTGCATTTGAAACGCAACAAAGCGTGATTCTTTTGAAGTTTCCAAACTTCGAAAATAAATTTTTTTCTTTTCGATATTCTTTGCGCAGAATATGCTTTTCTAAGGCTATCAAAGAAGAAAAATGAAATAGAACCAGTTATCTCAAATAAGAACGGAAAAACAGCGATTCAAATGAAGTTTCCAACCATCGAAATAAATATTTTCTTTTCGCGAATCTTTCTTCATTTTATGGTTTTCTAAGGCTATCAAACTAGATTAATGAAGGAGAAATAGTTATCTGCATTTGAAACGCAACAAAACGCCATTCTTTTGAAGTTTCCAAAATTCGAAAAAAAAATTTTTCTTTTCTAGATTCTTTCCGCATAATATGCTTTTCTAAGGCTATCAAACTGGAAAAATGAAAGAGAACCAGTTATGACAAATAAGAACGGAAAAACAGCGATTCTAATGAAATTTGCAACATCGAAATAAATCTTTTCTATTCGCGAATCTTTCTTTAATTTATGCTTTAGAAGGCTATCAAACTAGAAAAATGAAGGAGAAATAGTTATCTCCATTTGAAATGCAAGAAAAAATGCGATTCCTTTGAATTTTCCAAACTTCGAAAATAGTTTTCTTTCTTTTCGAGATTCTTTGCGCAGAATAAGCATTTCTAAGCTATCAAAGTAGAAAAATGAAAGAGAACCAGTTATCTCAAATAAAAACGGAGAAAAAGTGATTCTAATGAACTTTCTAACCATCGAAATAAACGTTTTATGTTCGCGAATCTTTCTTCATTTTATCGTTTTCTAAGGCTAACAAACTAGAATAATGAAGGAGAAATTGTTATCTCCATTTGAAACGCAACAAAACGCGATTCCTTACAAGTTTCCAAACTTCGAAAAAAAATTTTTTTCTTTTCGAGATTCTTTCCGCATAATATACTTTTGTAAAGCTATCAAAGAAGAAAATCGAAAGAGAACCAGTTATCTCAAATAAGAACGGAAAAAAAGTGATTCTAATGAAGATTCCAACCATCGAAATAAATTTTTCTTTTCGCGAATCTTTCTTCATTTTATGGTATTCTATGGCTATCAAACAAGAATAATGAAGGAGAAATAGTTATCTCCATTTGAAACTCATAAAAACGCCATTATTTTGAAGTTTCCAACCTTCGAAAATAAATTTTTTCATTCCAGATTCTTTCCGCATAATATGCCTTTGTAAAGCTATCAAAGTGGAAAAATGGAAGAGAACCAGTTATCTAAAATAAAAACCGAAAAAAAAGTGATTCTAATGAAGTTTCCAACCATTGAAATAAAGGTTTTCATTTCGCGAATATTTCTTCACTTTATGGTTTTCTAAGGCTATCAAACTAAAATAATGAAGGAGAAATACTTATCTCCATTTGAAACGCAAAAAAACACGATTCTTTTGAAGTTTCCAAACTTCGAAAAAAAATTTTTTTCTTTTCGATATTCTTCGCGCAGAATATGCTTTTCTAAGGCTATCAACTTGAAAAATGAAATAGAACCAGTTATCTCAAATAAGAACGGAAAAAAAGCAATTCTAATGAAGTTTCCAACCATCGAAATAAATGTTTTCATTTCGCGAATCTTTCTTCATTTTATGGTTTTCTAAGGCTATCAACCTAGAATAATGAAGGAGAAATAGTTATCTCCATTTGAAACGCAAAAAAACGCCATTCTTTTGAAGTTTCCAACCTTCGAAAATAAATTTTTTCTTTCGAGATTCTTTCCGCATAATATGCTTTTGTAAAGCTATCAAAGTAGAAAAATGGATGAGAACCAGTTATCTAAAATAAAAACGGGAAAAAAAGTGATTCTAATGAAGTTTCCAACCATCGAAATAAATGTTTTCATTTCGCGAATATTTCTTCATTTTATGGTTTTCTAAGGCTATCAAACTAGAATAATGAAGGAGAAACAGTTAACTCCATTTGAAACGCAACAAAACGCTATTCTTTTGAAGTTTCCAAAGTTCGAAAAAAAATTTTTTTCTTTTCGAGATTCTTTCCGCATAATATCCTTTTGTAAAGCTATCAAAGAAGAAAATCGAAAGAGAACCAGTTATCTCAAATAAGCACGGAAAAAAAGTGATTCTAATGAAGATTCCAACCATCGAAATAAATTTGTCTTTTCGCGAATCTTTCTTTATTTTATGGTATTCTAAGGCTATCAAACAAGAATAATGAAGGAGAAATAGTTATCTCCATTCGAAACGTAACAAAACGCGAATCTTTTGAAGTTTCCAAACTTCGTAAACAAATTTTTATCTTTTCGAGATTTTTTCCCCATAATATGCTTTTCTAAGGCTATGGAACTAGAAAGATGAAAGAGAACCAGTTATCTGAAATAAGACCGGAAAAAAAGTGATTCTAATGAAGTTTCCAACCACGGAAATAAATCATATCTATTCGCGAATCTTTCTTCATTTTATGGTTTTCTAAGGCTAAAAACTAGAATAATGAAGGAGAAATTGTTATCTCCATTTGAAACGCAACAAAACGCGATTCCTTACAAGTTTCCAAACTTCGAAAAAAAATTTTTTTCTTTTCGAGATTCTTTCCGCATAATATCCTTTTGTAAAGCTATCAAAGAAGAAAATCGAAAGAGAACCAGTTATCTCAAATAAGAACGGAAAAAAAGTGATTCTAATGAAGATTCCAACCATGGAAATAAATTTTTCTTTTCGCGAATCTTTCTTCATTTTATGGTATTCTAAGGCTATCAAACAAGAATATTGTAGGAGAAATAGCTATCTCCATTCGAAACGTAACAAAACGCGAATCTTTTGAAGTTTCCAAACTTCAAAAACAAATTTTTATCTTTTCGAGATTTTTTCCCCATAATATGCTTTTCTAAGGCTATCAAACTAGAAAAATGAAAGAGAACCAGTTATCTCAAATAAGACCGGAAAAAAAGTGATTCTAATGAAGTTTCCAACCACGGAAATAAATCTTATCTATTCGCGAATCTTTCTTCATTTTATTGATTTCTAAGGCAATCAAACTAGAATAATGAAGGAGAAATAGTTATCTCCATTTGAAACTCATAAAAACGCCATTATTTTGAAGTTTCCAACCTTCGAAAATAAATTTTTTCTTTCCAGATTCTTTCCGCATAATATGCCTTTGTAAAGCTATCAAAGTGGAAAAATGGAAGAGAACCAGTTATCTAAAATAAAAACCGAAAAAAAAGTGATTCTAATGAAGTTTCCAACCATTGAAATAAAGGTTTTCATTTCGCGAATATTTCTTCACTTTATGGTTTTCTAAGTCTATCAAACTAGAATAATGAAGCAGAAATAGTTATCTCCATTTGAAACGCAACAAAACGCGATTCTTTTGAAGTTTCCAAAGTTCGAAAAATTTTTTTTTTCTTTTCGAGATTCTTTCCGCATAATATGTTTTTGTAAAGCTATCAAAGTGGAAAAATGAAAGAGAACCAGTTTTCTGAAATAAGAACGGAAAAAAAGTAATTCTAATGAAGTTTCCAACCATCGAAATAAATGTTATCATATCGCGAATCATACTTCATTTTATGGTTTTCTAAGGCTATCAAACTAGAATAATGAAGGAGAAATAGTTATCTCCATTTGAAACGCAACAAAACACGATTCTTTTGAAGTTTCCAAACTTCGAAAAAAATTTTTTTTCTTTTCGATATTCTTCGCGCAGAATATGCTTTTCTAAGGCTATCAACTAGGAAAATGAAGGAGAACCAGTTATCTCAAATAAGAACGGAATAACAGCGATTCTCATGAAGTTTCCAACCTTCGAAATAAATGTTCTCTGTTCGCGATTCTTTCTTCATTTTATGGTTTTCTAACGCTATCACACTAGAATAATGAAGGAGAAATAGTTATCTCCATTTGAAACGCAACAAAGCGCGGTTCTTTTGAAGTTTCCAAACTTCAGAAATTTTTTTTTTCCGATATTCTTTCCGCAGAATTTGCTTTTCTAAGGCTATCAAAGTAGAAAAATGAAAGTGAACCAGTTATTTCAAATAAGAACGGAAAAAAAGTGATTCTAATGAACTTTCCAACCATCGAAATAAATGTTTTATTTTCGCGAATCTTTCTTCATTTTATGGTTTTCTAGGGCTATCAAACTAAAATAATGAAGGAGAAATACTTATCTCCATTTGAAACGCAAAAAAAAAACACGATTCTTTTGAAGTTTCCAAACTTCGAAAAAAAATTTTTTTCTTTTCGATATTCTTCGCGCAGAATATGCTTTTCTAAGGCTATCAACTTGAAAAATGAAATAGAACCAGTTATCTCAAATAAGAACGGAAAAAAAGCAATTCTAATGAAGTTTCCAACCATCGAAATAAATGTTTTCATTTCGCGAATCTTTCTTCATTTTATGGTTTTCTAAGGCTATCAAAGTAGAATAATGAAGGAGAAATTGTTATCTCCATTTGAAACGCAACAAAACGCGATTCCTTTCAAGTTTCCAAACTTCGAAAAAATTTTTTTTTCTTTTCGAGATTCTTTGCGCAGTATATGCTTTTCTAAGGCCATCAAAGTAGAAAAATGAAAGAGAACCAGTTATGTCAAATAAGAACGCAAAAAAGTGATTCTAATGAAGTTTCCTACCATCGAAATAAATGTTTTCTTTTGCCGAATCTTTCTTCATTTTATGGCTTTTTAAGGCTATCAAACTAGAATAATGAAGGAGAAATAGTTATCTCCATTTGACACGCAACAAAACGCGATTCTTTTGAAGTTTCCAAAGTTCGAAAAAAATTTTTTTTCTTTTCGAGATTCTTTCCGCATAATATCCTTTTGTAAAGCTATCAAAGAAGAAAAACGAAAGAAAACCAGTTATCTCAAATAAGAACGGAAAAAAAGCGATTCTAATGAAGTTTCCAACCATCGAAATAAATGTTTTCCTTTCGCGAATCTTTCTTTATTTTATGGTATTCTCAGGCTATCAAACCAGAATAATGAAGGAGAAATAGTAATCTCCATTTGAAACACAACAAAACGCGATTCACTTGAAGTTTCCAAACTTGGAAAAAAATTTTTTTCTTTTCTTCTTTCCCCATAATATGCTTTTCTAAGGCTATCAAACTAGAAAAATTAAAGAGAACCAGTTATCTCAAATAAGACCTGAAAAAAAGTGATTCTAATGAAGTTTCCAACAATCGAAATAAATCTTTTCTATTTGCAAATCTTTCTTCATTTTATGGTTTTCTTAGGCTATCAAACTAGAATAATATAGGAGAAATAGTTATCTCCATCTGAAACGGAACAAAACGCGATTCTTTTGAAGTTTCCAAACTTCGAAAAAATTTTTTTTCTTTTCTAGATTCTTTCCTCACAATATGCTTTTCTAAGGCTTTCAAAGTGGAAAAATGAAAGAGAAACAGTTATCTGAAATAAGAACGGAAAAAAAAGTGATTCTAATGAAGTTTCCAACCATTGAAAAAAAGGTTTTAATTTCGCGAATTATTCTTCATTTTATGGTTTCCCAAGGCTATCAAACTAGAATAATGAAGGAGAAATAGTTATCTCCATTTGAAACGCAAAAAAACGCGATTCTTTTGAATTTTCCAAACTTCGAAAATAAATTTTTTCTTGCGAGATTCTTTCCGCATAATATGCTTTTCTAAGGCTATCAAAGAAGAAAAATGAAATAGAACCAGTTATCTCAAATAAGAACGGAAAAACAGCGATTCAAATGAAGTTTCCAACCATCGAAATAAATATTTTCTTTTAGCGAATCTTTCTTCATTTTATGGTTTTCTAAGGCTATCAAACTAGATTAATGAAGGAGAAATAGTTATCTGCATTTGAAACGCAACAAAACGCCATTCTTTTGAAGTTTCCAAAATTCGAAAAAAAAATTTTTCTTTTCTAGATTCTTTCCGCATAATATGCTTTTCTAAGGCTATCAAACTGGAAAAATGAAAGAGAACCAGTTATGACAAATAAGAACGGAAAAACAGCGATTCTAATGAAATTTGCAACATCGAAATAAATCTTTTCCATTCGCGAATCTTTCTTTAATTTATGCTTTAGAAGGCTATCAAACTAGAAAAATGAAGGAGAAATAGTTATCTCCATTTGAAATGCAAGAAAAAATGCGATTCTTTTGAATTTTCCAAACTTCGAAAATAGTTTTTTTCTTTTCGAGATTCTTTGCGCAGAATAAGCATTTCTAAGCTATCAAAGTAGAAAAATGAAAGAGAACCAGTTATCTCAAATAAAAACGGAGAAAAAGTGATTCTAATGAACTTTCTAACCATCGAAATAAACGTTTTATGTTCGCGAATCTTTCTTCATTTTATGGTTTTCTAAGGCTAACAAACTAGAATAATGAAGGAGAAATTGTTATCTCCATTTGAAACGCAACAAAACGCGATTCCTTACAAGTTTCCAAACTTCGAAAAAAATTTTTTTTCTTTTCGAGATTCTTTCCGCATAATATCCTTTTGTAAAGCTATCAAAGAAGAAAATCGAAAGAGTACCAGTTATCACAAATAAGAACGGAAAAAAAGTGATTCTAATGAAGATTCCAACCATCGAAATAAATTTTTCTTTTCGCGAATCTTTCTTCATTTTATGGTATTCTAAGGCTATCAAACAAGAATAATGAAGGAGAAATAGCTATCTCCATTCGAAACGTAACAAAACGCGAATCTTTTGAAGTTTCCAAACTTCAAAAACAAATTTTTATCTTTTCGAGATTTTTTCCCCATAATATGCTTTTCTAAGGCTATCAAACTAGAAAAATGAAAGAGAACCAGTTATCTCAAATAAGACCGGAAAAAAAGTGATTCTAATGAAGTTTCCAACCACGGAAATAAATCTTATCTATTCGCGAATCTTTCTTCATTTTATTGATTTCTAAGGCAATCAAACTAGAATAATGAAGGAGAAATAGTTATCTCCATTTGAAACTCATAAAAACGCCATTATTTTGAAGTTTCCATCCTTCGAAAATAAATTTTTTCTTTCCAGATTCTTTCCGCATAATATCCCTTTGTAAAGCTATCAAAGTGGAAAAATGGAAGAGAACCAGTTATCTAAAATAAAAACCGAAAAAAAAGTGATTCTAATGAAGTTTCCAACCATTGAAATAAAGGTTTTCATTTCGCGAATATTTCTTCACTTTATGGTTTTCTAAGGCTATCAAACTAGAATAATGAAGCAGAAATAGTTATCTCCATTTGAAACGCAACAAAACGCGATTCTTTTGAAGTTTCCAAAGTTCGAAAAATTTTTTTTTTTCTTTTCGAGATTCTTTCCGCATAATATGTTTTTGTAAAGCTATCAAAGTGGAAAAATGAAAGAGAACCAGTTTTCTGAAATAAGAACGGAAAAAAAGTAATTCTAATGAAGTTTCCAACCATCGAAATAAATGTTATCATATCGCGAATCATACTTCATTTTATGGTTTTCTAAGGCTATCAAACTAGAATAATGAAGGAGAAATAGTTATCTCCATTTGAAACGCAACAAAACACGATTCTTTTGAAGTTTCCAAACTTCGAAAAAAATTTTTTTTCTTTTCGATATTCTTCGCGCAGAATATGCTTTTCTAAGGCTATCAACTAGGAAAATGAAGGAGAACCAGTTATCTCAAATAAGAACGGAATAACAGCGATTCTCATGAAGTTTCCAACCTTCGAAATAAATGTTCTCTGTTCGCGATTCTTTCTTCATTTTATGGTTTTCTAACGCTATCATACTAGAATAATGAAGGAGAAATAGTTATCTCCATTTGAAACGCAACAAAACGCGATTCTTTTGAAGTTTCGAAACCTGGAAAAAAATATTTTGCTTTTCGAGATTCTTTCCGCATAATATGCTTTTCTAAGGCTATCAAAGAAGAAAAATGAAAGAGAACCAGTTATGACAAATAAGAACGGAAAAACAGCGATTCTAATAAAGTTTCCAACCATCGAAATAAATGTGTTCATTTTGCGAATCTTTCTTCATTTTATGGTTTTCTAAGGCTATCAAAGTAGAATAATGAAGGAGAAATTGTTATCTCCATTTGAAACGCAACAAAACGCGATTCCTTTCAAGTTTCCAAACTTCGAAAAAATTTTTTTTTCTTTTCGAGATTCTTTGCGCAGTATATGCTTTTCTAAGGCCATCAAAGTAGAAAAATGAAAGAGAACAAGTTATGTCAAATAAGAACGCAAAAAAGTGATTCTAATGAAGTTTCCTACCATCGAAATAAATGTTTTCTTTTGCCGAATCTTTCTTCATTTTATGGCTTTTTAAGGCTATCAAACTAGAATAATGAAGGAGAAATAGTTATCTCCATTTGACACGCAACAAAACGCTATTCTTTTGAAGTTTCCAAAGTTCGAAAAAATTTTTTTTCTTTTCGAGATTCTTTCCGCATAATATCCTTTTGTAAAGCTATCAAAGAAGAAAAACGAAAGAAAACCAGTTATCTCAAATAAGAACGGAAAAAAAGCGATTCTAATGAAGTTTCCAACCATCGAAATAAATGTTTTCCTTTCGCGAATCTTTCTTTATTTTATGGTATTCTCAGGCTATCAAACCAGAATAATGAAGGAGAAATAGTAATCTCCATTTGAAACACAACAAAACGCGATTCACTTGAAGTTTCCAAACTTGGAAAAAATTTTTTTTCTTTTCTTCTTTCCCCATAATATGCTTTTCTAAGGCTATCAAACTAGAAAAATTAAAGAGAACCAGTTATCTCAAATAAGACCTGAAAAAAAGTGATTCTAATGAAGTTTCCAACAATCGAAATAAATCTTTTCTATTCGCAAATCTTTCTTCATTTTATGGTTTTCTTAGGCTATCAAACTAGAATAATATAGGAGAAATAGTTATCTCCATCTGAAACGGAACAAAACGCAATTCTTTTGAAGTTTCCAAACTTCGAAAAAATTTTTTTTCTTTTCTAGATTCTTTCCTCACAATATGCTTTTCTAAGGCTATCAAAGTGGAAAAATGAAAGAGAAACAGTTATCGGAAATAAGAACGGAAAAAAAAGTGATTCTAATGAAGTTTCCAACCATTGAAATAAAGGTTTTCATTTCGCGAATATTTCTTCACTTTATGGTTTTCTATGGCTATCAAACTAGAATAATGAAGCAGAAATAGTTATCTCCATTTGAAAGGCAAAAAAACGCGATTCTTTTGAAGTTTCCAACCTCGAAAATAAATTTTTTCTTGGGAGATTCTTTCCGCATAATATGCTTTTCCAATGCTATCAAAGAAGAAAAATGAAAGAGAACCAGTTATTTCAAATAAGAACGGAAAAACAGCGATTCTAATGAAGTTTCCAACCATCGAAATAAATGTTTTCTTTTCCCGAATCTTTCTTCATTTTATGGTTTTCTAAGGATATCAAACTAGAATAATGAAGGAGAAATAGTTATCTCCATTTGAAACGCAACAAAACGCGATTCTTTTGAAGTTTCCAAAGTTCGAAAAAATTTTTTTTTCTTTTCGAGATTCTTTCCGCATAATATGTTTTTGTAAAGCTATCAAAGTGGAAAAATGAAAGAGAACCAGTTTTCTGAAATAAGAACGGAAAAAAAGTAATTCTAATGAAGTTTCCAACCATCGAAATAAATGTTATCATATCGCGAATCATACTTCATTTTATGGTTTTCTAAGGCTATCAAACTAGAATAATGAAGGAGAAATAGTTATCTCCATTTGAAACGCAACAAAACACGATTCTTTTGAAGTTTCCAAACTTCGAAAAAAATTTTTTTTCTTTTCGATATTCTTCGCGCAGAATATGCTTTTCTAAGGCTATCAACTAGGAAAATGAAGGAGAACCAGTTATCTCAAATAAGAACGGAATAACAGCGATTCTCATGAAGTTTCCAACCTTCGAAATAAATGTTCTCTGTTCGCGATTCTTTCTTCATTTTATGGTTTTCTAACGCTATCATACTAGAATAATGAAGGAGAAATAGTTATCTCCATTTGATACGCAACAAAGCGCGGTTCTTTTGAAGTTTCCAAACTTCAGAAATTTTTTTTTTCCGATATTCTTTCCGCAGAATTTGCTTTTCTAAGGCTATCAAAGTAGAAAAATGAAAGTGAACCAGTTATTTCAAATAAGAACGGAAAAAAAAGTGATTCTAATGAACTTTCCAACCATCGAAATAAATGTTTTATTTTCGCGAATCTTTCTTCATTTTATGGTTTTCTAAGGCTATCAAACTAAAATAATGAAGGAGAAATACTTATCTCCATTTGAAACGCAAAAAAACACGATTCTTTTGAAGTTTCCAAACTTCGAAAAAAAATTTTTTTCTTTTCGATATTCTTCGCGCAGAATATGCTTTTCTAAAGCTATCAACTTGAAAAATGAAATAGAACCAGTTATCTCAAATAAGAACGGAAAAAAAGCAATTCTAATGAAGTTTCCAACCATCGAAATAAATGTTTTCATTTCGCGAATCTTTCTTCATTTTATGGTTTTCTAAGGCTATCAACCTAGAATAATTAAGGAGAAATAGTTATCTCCATTTGAAACGCAACAAAACGCGATTCTTTTGAAGTTTCGAAACCTGGAAAAAAATATTTTGCTTTTCGAGATTCTTTCCGCATAATATGCTTTTCTAAGGCTATCAAAGAAGAAAAATGAAAGAGAACCAGTTATGACAAATAAGAACGGAAAAACAGCGTTTCTAATAAAGTTTCCAACCATCGAAATAAATGTGTTCATTTTGCGAATCTTTCTTCATTTTATGGTTTTCTAAGGCTATCAAAGTAGAATAATGAAGGAGAAATTGTTATCTCCATTTGAAACGCAACAAAACGCGATTCCTTTCAAGTTTCCAAACTTCGAAAAAATTTTTTTTTCTTTTCGAGATTCTTTGCGCAGTATATGCTTTTCTAAGGCCATCAAAGTAGAAAAATGAAAGAGAACCAGTTATGTCAAATAAGAACGCAAAAAAGTGATTCTAATGAAGTTTCCTACCATCGAAATAAATGTTTTCTTTTGCCGAATCTTTCTTCATTTTTTGGCTTTTTAAGGCTATCAAACTAGAATAATGAAGGAGAAATAGTTATCTCCATTTGACACGCAAAAAAACGCGATTCTTTTGAAGCTTCCAAAGTTCGAAAAAAATTTTTTTTCTTTTCGAGATTCTTTCCGCATAATATCCTTTTGTAAAGCTATCAAAGAAGAAAAACGAAAGAGAACCAGTTATCTCAAATAAGAACGGAAAAAAAGCGATTCTAATGAAGTTTCCAACCATCGAAATAAATGTTTTCCTTTCGCGAATCTTTCTTTATTTTATGGTATTCTCAGGCTATCAAACCAGAATAATGAAGGAGAAATAGTAATCTCCATTTGAAACACAACAAAACGCGATTCACTTGAAGTTTCCAAACTTGGAAAAATTTTTTTTTCTTTTCTTCTTTCCCCATAATATGCTTTTCTAAGGCTATCAAACTAGAAAAATTAAAGAGAACCAGTTATCTCAAATAAGACCTGAAAAAAAGTGATTCTAATGAAGTTTCCAACAATCGAAATAAATCTTTTCTATTCGCAAATCTTTCTTCATTTTATGGTTTTCTTAGGCTATCAAACTAGAATAATATAGGAGAAATAGTTATCTCCATCTGAAACGGAACAAAACGCGATTCTTTTGAAGTTTCCAAACTTCGAAAAAATTTTTTTTCTTTTCTAGATTCTTTCCTCACAATATGCTTTTCTAAGGCTATCAAAGTGGAAAAATGAAAGAGAAACAGTTATCTGAAATAAGAACGGAAAAAAAAGTGATTCTAATGAAGTTTCCAACCATTGAAATAAAGGTTTTAATTTCGCGAATCTTTCTTCATTTTATGGTTTTCTAAGGATATCAAACTAGAATAATGATGGAGAAATAGTTATCTCCACTTGAAACGCAAGAAAACGCCATTCTATTGAAGTTTCCAAAGTTCGAAAATTTTTTTTTTTCTTTTCGAGATTCTTTCCGCATAATATGTTTTTGTAAAGCTATCAAAGTGGAAAAATGAAAGAGAACCAGTTTTCTGAAATAAGAACGGAAAAAAAGTAATACTAATGAAGTTTCCAACCATCGAAATAAATGTTATCATATCGCGAATCATTCTTCATTTTATGGTTTTCTAAGGCTATCAAACTAGAATAATGAAGGAGAAATAGTTATCTCCATTTGAAACGCAACAAAACACGATTCTTTTGAAGTATCCAAACTTCGAAAAAAAATTTTTTTCTTTTCGATATTCTTCGCGCAGAATATGCTTTTCTAAGGCTATCAACTAGGAAAATGAAGGAGAACCAGTTATCTCAAATAAGAACGGAAAAAAAAAAGTGATTCTAATGAACTTTCCAACCTTCAAAATAAATGTTTTATTTTCGCGAATCTTTCTTCATTTTATGGTTTTCTAAGGCTATCAAACTAAAATAATGAAGAATAAATACTTATCTCCATTTGAAACGCAACAAAACACGATTCTTTTTAAGTTTCCAAACTTCGAAAAAAAATTTTTTTCTTTTCGATATTCTTCGCGCAGAATATGCTTTTCTAAGGCTATCAACTTGAAAAATGAAATAGAACCAGTTATCTCAAATAAGAACGGAAAAAAAGCAATTCTAATGAAGTTTCCAACCATGGAAATAAATGTTTTCATTTCGCGAATCTTTCTTCATTTTATGGTTTTCTAAGGCTATCAACCTAGAATAATGAAGGAGAAAAAGTTATCTCCATTTGAAACGTAACAAAACGCGAATCTTTTGAAGTTTCCAAACTTCGAAAACAAATTTTTATCTTTTCGAGATTTTTCCCCATAATATGCTTTTCTAAGGCTATCAAACTAGAAAAATGAAAGAGAACTAGTTATCTCCATTTGAAATGCAAGAAAAAATGCGATTCTTTTGAATTTTCCAAACTTCGAAAATAGTTTTTTTTCTTTTCGAGATTCTTTGCGCACAATAATCTTTTCTAAGCTATCAAAGTAGAAAAATTAAAGAGAACCAGTTATCTCAAATAAGAACGGAAAAAAAGTGATTCTAATGAACTTTCTAACCATCGAAATAAACGTTTTATGTTCACGAATCTTTCTTCATTTTATGGTTTTCTAAGGCTATCAAACTAGAATAATGAAGCAGAAACAGTTATCTCCATTTGAAACGCAACAAAACGCGATTCCATATAAGTTTCCAAACTTCGAAAAAAAATTTTTTTCTTTTCGAGATTCTTTTCGCAATATATGCTTTTCTAAAGCCATCTAAGTAGAAAAATGAAAGAGAACCAGTTATATCAAATAAAAACGCAAAAAAGTGATTCTAATGAAGTTTCCTACCATCGAAATAAATGTTTTCTTTTCGAGTATCTTTCTTCATTTTATGGTTTTTTAAGGCTATCAAACTAGAATAATGAAGGAGAAATAGTTATCTCCATTTGAAACGCAACAAAACGCCATTCTTTTGAAGTTTCCAAAGTTCGAAAAAAAATTTTTTTCTTTTCGAGATTCTTTCCACATAATATCCTTTTGTAAAGCTATCAAAGAAGAAAATGGAAAGAGAACCAGTTATCTAAAATAAGAACGGAAAAAAAGGTGATTCTAATGAAGTTTCCAACCATGGAAATAAATGTTTTCATTTCGCGAATCTTTCTTCATTTTATGGTTTACTAAGGCTATCAAACTAGAATAATGAAGGAGAAATAGTTATTTCCATTTACAACGAAACAAAACGCTATTCTTTTTAAGTTTCCAAACTTCGAAAAAAATTTTTTTTCTTTTCTAGATGCTTTCCTCATAATATGGTTTTTAAGGCTATCAAAGTGGAAAAATGAATGAGAACCAGTTAACTGAAATAAAAACGGAAAAAAAGTGATTCTAATGAAGTTTCCAACCATTGAAATAAAGATTTTCATTTCGCGAATCTTTCTTCATTTTATGGTTTTCTAAGGCTATCTAACTAGAATATTGAAGGAGAAATAGTTATCTCCATTTGAAACGCAAAAAAATGCGATTCTTTTGAAGTTTTCAAACGGCGAAAATAAATTTTTTCTTGCGAGATTCTTTCCGCATAATATGCTTTTGTAAAGCTTTCAAAGAAGAAAAATGAAAGAGAACCAGTTATCTCAAATAAGAACGGAAAAAAGCGATTCTAATGAAGTTTCCAACCATCGTAATAAATGTTTTGTTTCCGCGAATCTTTCTTCATTTTATGGTATTCTAATGCTATCAGTGAAGAATAATGAAGGAGAAATAGTTATCTCCATTTCAAACGCAACAAAACGCGATTCATTTGAAGTTTCCAAACTTCGAAAAAATTTTTTTTCTTTTCTTGATTCTTTCCCCATAATATAATTTTCTAAGGTTATCAAACTAGTAAAATGAAGGAGAACCAGTTATCTCAAATAAGAACGGAAAAATAGTGATTCTAATGAGGATTCCAACCATCGAAATAAATCTTTTCTATTCGCAAATCTTTCTTCATTTAATGGTTTTCTAAGGCTATCAATCAAGAATAATAAAGGAGAAATAGTTATCTCGATTTCAAACGCAACAAAACGCGATTATTTTGAAGTTTCCAAAATCCAAAAAAAAATTTTTTTTCTTGACAGATTCTTTCCGCAAAATATGCCTTTGTAAAGCTATTAAAGTAGAAAAATGGAAGAGAACCAGTTATCTCAAATAAAAACGGAAAAAAAGTGATTCTAATGAAGTTTCCAACAATCGAAATAAATCTTTTCATTTTGCGAATCTTTCTTCATTTTATGATTTTCTAAGGCTATCAAACTAGAATAATGAAGGAGAAATAGTTATCTCCGTTTGAAACACAACAAAACGCGATTCTTTTGAAGGTTCCAAACTTGGAAAAAATTTTTTTTCTTTTCTAGATTCTTTCCTCATAATATGCTTTTCTAAGGCTATCAAAGTGGAAAAATGAATGAGAAACAGTTATCTGAAATAAGAACGGAAAAAAAAGTGATTCTAATGAAGTTTCCAACCATTGAAATAAAGGTTTTCAATTCGCGAATATTTCTTCATTTTATGGTTTTCTAAGGCTATCAAACTAGAATAATGAAGGAGGAATAGTTATCTCCATTTGAAACGCAAAAAATCGCGATTCTTTTGAAGTTACCAAACTTCGAAAATAAATTTTTTCTTGCGAGATTCTTTCCGCATAATATGCTTTTCTAAAGCTATCAAAGAAGAATAATGAAAGAGAACCAGTTATCTCAAATTAGAACGGAAAACTAGCGATTCTAATGAAGTTTCTAACAATCGAAATAAACGTTTTATGTTCGCGAATCTTTCTTCATTTTATGGTTTTCTAAGGCTATCAAACTAGAATAATGAAGGAGAAATTGTTATCTCCATTTGAAACGCAACAAAACGCGATTCCTTTCAAGTTTCCAAACTTCGAAAAAAAAATTTTTTCTTTTCGAGATTCTTTGCGCAGTATATGCTTTTCTAATGCCATCAAAGTAGAAAAATGAAAGAGAACCAATTATGTCAAATAAGAACGCAAAAAAGTGATCCTAATGAAGTTTCCTACCATCGAAATAAATGTTTTCTTTAGGCGAATCTTTCTTCATTTTATGGCTTTTTAAGGCTATCAAACTAGAATAATGAAGGAGAAATAGTTATCTCCATTTGAAACGCAACAAAACGCGATTCTTTTGAAGTTTCCAAAGTTCGAAAAAAATTTTTTTTCTTTTCGAGATTCTTTCCGCATAATATCCTTTTGTAAAGCTATCAAAGAAGAAAAACGAAAGAGAACCAGTTATCTCAAATAAGAACGGAAAAAGCGATTCTAATGAAGTTTCCAACCATCGAAATAAATGTTTTCTTTTCGCGAATCTTTCTTCATTTTATGGTATTCTTAGGCTATCAAACCAGAATAATGAAGGAGAAATAGTAATCTCCATTTGAAACACAACAAAACGCTATTCACTTGAAGTTTCCAAACTTCGAAAAAATTTTTTTTCTTTTCTGCTTTCCCCATAATATGCTTTTCTAAGGCTATCAAACTAGAAAAATTAAAGAGAACCAGTTATCTAAAATAAGACTTGAAAAAAAGTGATTCTAATGAAGTTTCCAACCACGGAAATAAATCTTATCTATTCGCGAATCTGTCTTCATTTTATTGTTTTCTAAGGCAATCAAACTAGAAAAATGAAGGAGAAATAGTTATCTACATTTGAAACGCATAAAAACGCCATTATTTTGAAATTTCCAACCTTCGAAAATAAATTTTTTCTTTCGAGATTCTTTCCGCATAATATGCCTTTGTAAAGCTATCAAAGTAGAAAAATGGAAGAGAACCAGTTATCTAAAATCAAAACGGAAAAAAAAGTCATTCTAATGAAGTTTCCAACAATCGAAATAAATCTTTTCTATTCGCAAATCTTTCTTCATTTTATGGTTTTCTTAGGCTATCGAACTAGAATAATATAGGAGAAATAGTTATCTCCATCTGAAACGGAACAAAACGCGATTCTTTTGAAGTTTCCAAACTTCGAAAAAATTTTTTTTCTTTTCTAGATTCTTTCCTCACAATATGCTTTTCTAAGGCTATCAAAGTGGAAAAATGGAAGGGAAACACTTATCTGAAATAAGAACGGAAAAAAAAGTGATTCTAATGAAGTTTCCAACCATTGAAATAAAGGTTTTAATTTCGCGAATATTTCTTAATTTAATGTTTTCAAAGGCTATCATACTAGAATAATGAAGGAGAAATAGTTATCTGCATTTGAAACGCAACAAAGCGTGATTCTTTTGATGTTTCCAAACTTCGAATATAAATTTTTTTCTTTTCGATATTCTTTGCGCAGAATATGCTTTTCTAAGGCTATCAAAGAAGAAAAATGAAATAGAACCAGTTATCTCAAATAAGAACGGAAAAACAGCGATTCAAATGAAGTTTCCAACCATCGAAATAAATATTTTCTTTTCGCGAATCTTTCTTCATTTTATGGTTTTCTAAGGCTATCAAACTAGATTAATGAAGGATAAATAGTTATCTGCATTTGAAAGGCAACAAAACGCCATTCTTTTGAAGTTTCCAAAATTCGAAAAAAAATTTTTTCTTTTCTAGATTCTTTCCGCATAATATGCTTTTCTAAGGCTATCAAACTGGAAAAATGAAAGAGAACCAGTTATGACAAAAAAGAACGGAAAAACAGCGATTCTAATGAAATTTGTAACATCGAAATAAATCTTTTCTATTCGCGAATCTTTCTTTAACTTATGCTTTAGAAGGCTATCAAACTAGAAATATTAAGGAGAAATAGTTATCTCCATTTGAAATGCAAGAAAAAATGCGATTCTTTTGAACTTTCCAACCTTCGAAAAAAAAATTTTTCTTTCGAGATTCTTTCCGCATAATATGCCTTTGTAAAGCTATCAAAGTAGAAAAATGGAAGAGAACCAGTTATCTAAAATAAAAACCGAAAAAAAAGTGATTCTAATGAAGTTTCCAACCATTGAAATAAAGGTTTTCATTTCGCGAATATTTCTTCACTTTATGGTTTTCTAAGGCTATCAAACTAGAATAATGAAGGAGAAATAGTTATCTCCATTTGAAACGCACAAAAAAGCGATTCTTTTGAAGTTTCCAAATTTCGAAAATAAATTTTTTCTTGCGAGATTCTTTCCGCATAATATGCTTTTCCAAGGCTATCAAAGAAGAAAAATGAAAGAGAACCAGTTATTTCAAATAAGAACCGAAAAACAGCGATTCTAATGAAGTTTCCAACCATCGAAATAAATGTTTTCTTTTCGCGAATCTTTCTTCATTTTATGGTTTTCTAAGGATATCAAACTAGAATAATGAAGGAGAAATAGTTATCTCCATTTGAAACGCAACAAAACGCGATTCTATTGAAGTTTCCAAAGTTCGAAAATTTTTTTTTTTCTTTTCGAGATTCTTTTCGCATAATATGTTTTTGTAAAGCTATCAAAGTGGAAAAATGAAAGAGAACCAGTTTTCTGAAATAAGAACGGAAAAAAAGTAATTCTAATGAAGTTTCCAACCGTCGAAATAAATGTTATCATATCGCGAATCATTCTTCATTTTATGGTTTTCTAAGGCTATCAAACTAGAATAATGAAGGAGAAATAGTTATCTCCATTTGAAACGCAACAAAACACGATTCTTTTGAAGTTTCCAAACTTCGAAAAAAAATTTTTTTCTTTTCGATATTCTTCGCGCAGAATATGCTTTTCTAAGACTATCAACTTGAAAAATGAAATAGAACCAGTTATCTCAAATAAGAACGGAAAAAAAGCAATTCTAATGAAGTTTCCAACCATCGAAAAAAATATTTTCATTTCGCGAATCTTTCTTCATTTTATGGTTTTCTAAGGCTGTCAACCTAGAATAATGAAGGAGAAATAGTTATCTCCATTTGAAACGCAACAAAACGCGATTCTTTTGAAGTTTCGAAACCTGGAAAAAAATATTTTTCTTTTCTAGGTTCTTTCCGCATAATATGCTTTTCTAAGGCTATCAAAGAAAAAAAATGAAAGAGAACCAGTTATGACAAATAAGAACGGAAAAACAGCGATTCTAATAAAGTTTCCAACCATCGAAATAAATGTTTTCTTTTGGCGAATCTTTCTTCATTTTATGGTTTTCTAAGGCTATCAAACTGGAAAAATGAAAGAGAACCAGTTATCGAAATAAGAACGGAAAAAAAGTAATTCATATGAAGTTTCCAACCATCGAAATAAATGTTTTCATTTCGCGAGTCTTTCTTTATTTTATGGGTTTCTAAGGCTATCAAAGTAGAATAATGAAGGAGAAATATTTATCTCCATTTGAAACGCAACAAAACGCGATTCTTTTGAAGTTTCCAAACTTCGAAAAAAAAATTTTTTCTTTTCTAGATTCTTTCAGCATAATATGCTTATCTAAGGCTATCAAACTAGAAAAATGAAAGAGAACCAGTTATCTCAACTAAGAACGGAGAAAAAGTGATTCTAATGAAATTTGCAACATCGAAATAAATCTTCATTATTCGCGAATCTTTCTTAAATTTATGCTTTAGAAGGTTATCAAACTAGAATAATGAAGGAGAATTAGTTATCTCAATTTGAAACGCAACAAATCGCGATTCTTTTGAAGTTTCCAAAGTTCGAAAAAAAATTTTTTTCTTTTCGAGATTCTTTCCGCATAATATCCGTTTGTAAAGCTATCAAAGAAGAAAAACGAAAGGGAACCAGTTATGTCAAATAAGAACGGAAAAAAAGCGATTCTAATGAAGATTCCAACCATCGAAATAAATGTTTTCTTTTCGCGAATCTTTATTCATTTTATGGTATTCTAAGGCTATCAAACAAGAATAATGAAGGAGAAATAGTAATCTCCATTTGAAACGCAACAAAACGCGATTCATTTGAAGTTTCCAAACTTCGAAATTTTTTTTTTTCTTTTCTTGATTTTTCCCCATAATATGCTTTCCTAAGGTTATCAAACTAGTAAAATGAAGGAGAACCATTTATCTCAAATAAGAACGGAAAAAAAATGATTTTAATGAAGATTCCAACCATCGAAATAAATTTTTCTTTTCGCGAATCTTTCTTCATTTTATGGTATTCTAAGGCTATCAAACAAGAATAATGAAGGAGAAATAGTTATCTCCATTTGAAACGTAACAAAACGCGATTCTTTTGAAGTTTCCAAACTTCGAAAGCAAATTTTTATCTTTTCGAGATTTTTTCCCTATAATATGCTTTTCTAAGGCTATCAAATTAGAAAAATGAAAGAGAACCAGTTATCTCAAATAAGACCGGAAAAAAGGTGATTGTAATGAAGTTTCCAACCACGGAAATAAATCTTATCTTTTCGCGAATCTTTCTTCATTTTATTGTTTTCTAAGGCAATCAAACTAGAAAAATGAAGGAGAAATAGTGATCTCCATTTGAAACGCATAAAAACGCCATTCTTTTGAAGTTTCCAACCTTCGAAAATAAATTTTTTCTTTCGAGATTGTTTCCCCATAATATGCTTTTGTAAAGCTATCAAAGTAGCAAAATGGAAGAGAACCAGTTATCTAAAATAAAAACGGAAAAAAAAGTGGTTTCTAATGAAGGTTCCAACCATCGAAATAAATGTTTTCATTTCGCGAATCTTTCTTTATTTTATGGCTTTCTAAGGCTATCAAACTAGAATAATAAAGGAGAAATAGTTATCTCCATTTGAAACGCAAAAAAACGCTATTCTTTTGAAGTTTCCAAACTTCGAAAAAATTTTTTTTTCTTTCTAGATGCTTTCCTCGTAATATGCTTTTTAAGGGTATCAAAGTGGAAAAATGAAAGAGAACCAGTTAGCTGAAATAAAAATGGAAAAAAAAGTGATTCTAATGAAGTTTCCAACCATTGAAATAAAGGATTTCTTTTCGCGAATCTTTGTTCATTTTATGGTTTTCTAAGGCTATCTAACTAGAATAATGAAGGAGAAATAGTTATCTCCATTTGAAACGCAAAAAAACGCGATTCTTTTGAAGTTTCCTAACTTCGAAAATAAATTTTTTCTTGCGAGATTCTTTCCGCATAATATGCTTTTGTAAAGCTTTCAAAGAAGAAAAATGAAAGAGAACCAGTTATCTCAAATAAGAACGGAAAAAAGCGATTATAATAAAGTTTCCAACGATCGAAATAAATGTTTTATTTTCGCGAATCTTTCTTCATTTTATGGTATTCTAAGGCTATCAAACAAGAATAATGAAGGAGAAATAGTAGTCTCCATTTGAAACGCAACAAAACGCGATTCATTTGAAGTTTCCAAACTTCGAAAAATTTTTTTTTCTTTTCTTGATTCTTTCCCCATAATATGCTTTTCTAAGGTTAAAAAACTAGTAAAATGAAGGAGAACCAGTTATCTCAAGTAAGACGGAAAAAAAGCGATTCTAATGAAGATTCCAACCATCGAAATAAATTTTTCTTTTCGCAAATCTTTCTTCATTTTATGGTATTCTAAGGCTATCAAACAAGAATAATGAACGAGAAATAGTTATCTCCATTTGAAACGTAACAAAACGCGTTTCTTTTGAAGTTTCCAAACTTCGAAAACAAATTTTTATCTTTTCAAGATTCTCTCCCCATAATATGCTTTTCTAAGGTTATCAAACTAGTAAAATGAAGGAGAACCAGTTATCTCAAATAAGAACGGAAAAAAAGTGATTCTAATGAGGATTCCAACCATCGAAATAAATCTTTTCTATTCGCAAATCTTTCTTCATTTAATGGTTTTCTAAGGCTATCAAAAGAGAATAATGAAGGAGAAATAGTTATCTCCATTTCAAAGGCAACAAAACGCGATTCTTTTGAAGTTTCCAAAATCCAAAAAAATTTTTTTTTTCTTTTCGAGATTCTTTCCTTATAATATGCTTTTCTAAGGCTATCAAAGAAGTAAAATGAAAGAGAACCAGTTATCTCAAATAAGAACGGAAAAACAGCTATTCTAATTAAGTTTCCAACCATCGAAATAAATTTTTCTTTTCGCGAATCTTTCTTCATTTTATGGTATTCTAAGGCTATCAAAAAAGAACAATGAAGGAGAAATAGTTATCTGCATTTGAAACTTTACAAAACGCGATTCTTTTGAAGTTTCCAAACTTCAAAAACAAATTCTTATCTTTTCGAGATTTTTTCCCCATAATATGCTTTTCTAAGGCTATCAAACTAGAAAAATGAAAGGGAACCAGTTATCTCAAATAAGACCGGAAAAAAAGTGATTCTAATAAAGTTTCCAACCACCGAAATAAATCTTATTTATTCGCGAATCTTTCTTCATTTTATGGATTTCTAAGGCAATCAAACTAGAAAAATGAAGGAGAAATAGTTATCTCCATTTGAAACGCATAAAAACGCCATTCTTTTGAACTTTCCAACCTTTGAAAATAAATTTTTTCTTTTCGAGATTCTTTCCGCATAATATGCTTTTGTAAAGCTATCAAAGTAGAAAAATGGAAGAGAACCAGTTATCTCAAATAAAAACGGAAAAAAAGTGATTCTAATGATGTTTCCAACCATCGAAATAAATGTTTTCATTTTGCGAATCTTTCTTCATTTTATGTTTTTCTAAGGCTATCAAACTAGAATAATGAAGGATAAATAGTTATCTCCATTTGAAACGCAACAAAACGCGATTCTTTTTAAGTTTCCCAATTTCGAAAAAAATTTTTTTCTTTTCTAAATTCTTTCCTCATAATATGCTTTTCTATGGCTATCAAAGTGGAAAAATGAAAGAGAAACAGTTATCTGAAATAAGAACGGAAAAAAGCGATTCTAATGAAGTTTCCAACCATCGTAATAAATGTTTTGTTTCCGCGAATCTTTCTTCATTTTATGGTATTCTAAGGCTATCAGTGAAGAATAATAAAGGAGAAATAGTTATCTCCATTTCAAACGCAACAAAACGCGATTCATTTAAAGTTTCCAAACTTCGAAAAAATTTTTTTTCTTTTCTTGATTCTTTCCCCATAATATAATTTTCTAAGGTTATCAAACTAGTAAAATGAAGGAGAACCAGTTATCTCAAATAAGAACGGAAAAAAAGTGATTCTAATGAAGTTTCCAACCATCGAAATAAATGTTTTCATTTTGCGAATCTTTCTTCATTTTATGATTTTCTAATGCTATCAAACTAGAATAATGAAGGAGAAATAGTTATCTCCATTTGAAACGCAACAAAACGCGATTCTTTTGAAGGTTCCAAAATTGGAAAAAATTTTTTTTCTTTTCTAGATTCTTTCCTCATAATATGCTTTTCTCAGGCTATCAAAGTGGAAAAATGAATGAGAAACAGTTATCTGAAATAAGAACGGAAAAAAAAGTGATTCTAATGAAGTTTCCAACCATTGAAATAAAGGTTTTCAATTCGCGAATATTTCTTCATTTTATGGCTTTTTAAGGCTATCAAACTAGAAAAATGAAGGAGAAATAGTTATCTACATTTGAAACGCATAAAAACGCCATTCTTTTGAAATTTCCAACCTTCGAAAATAAATTTTTTCTTGCGAGATTCTTTCCGCATAATATGCCTTTGTAAAGCTATCAAAGTAGAAAAATGGAAGAGAACCAGTTATCTAAAATCAAAACGGAAAAAAAGTGATTCTAATGAAGTTTCCAACAATCGAAATAAATCTTTTCTATTCGCAAATCTTTCTTCATTTTATGGTTTTCTTAGGCTATCAAACTAGAATAATATAGGAGAAATAGTTATCTCCATCTGAAACGGGACAAAACGCGATTCTTTTGAAGTTTCCAAACTTCGAAAAAATTTTTTTTCTTTTCTAGATTCTTTCCTCACAATATGCTTTTCTAAGGCTATCAAAGTGGAAAAATGAAAGAGAAACAGTTATCTGAAATAAGAACGGAAAAAAAAGTGATTCTAATGAAGTTTCCAACCATTGTAATAAAGGTTTTAATTTCGCGAATATTTCTTAATTTAATGTTTTCTAACGCTATCAAACTAGAATAATGAAGGAGAAATAGTTATCTGCATTTGAAACGCAACAAAGCGTGATTCTTTTAAAGTTTCCAAACTTCGAAAATAAATTTTTTCTTGCGAGATTCTTTCCGCATAATATGCTTTTCTAAGGCTATCAAAGAAGAAAAATGAAAGAGAACCAGTTATCTCTAATAAGAACGGAAAAAAAGCGATTCTAATGAAGTTTCCAACCATCGAAATAAATGTTTTCTTTTCGCGAATCTTTCTTCATTTTATGGTTTTCTAAGGCTATTAACCTAGAATAATGAAGGAGAAATAGTTATCTCCATTTGAAACGCAACAAAACGCGATTCTTTTGAAGTTTCGAAACCTGGAAAAAAATATGTTTCTTTTCCCATAATATGCTTTTCTAAGGCTATCAAAGAAGAAAAATGAAAAAGAACCAGTTATGACAAATAAGAACGGAAAAACAGCGATTCTAATAAAGTTTCCAACCATCGAAATAAATGTTTTCTTTTGGCGAATCTTTCTTAATTTAATGTTTTCTAAGCTATCAAACTAGAATAATGAAGGAGAAATAGTTATCTGCATTTGAAACGCAACAAAGCGCGATTCTTTTGAAGTTTCCAAAGTTCGAAAAAAAATTTTTTTCTCTTGGAGATTCTTTCCGTATAATATCCTTTTGTAAAGCTATCAAAGAAGAAAAACGAAAGAGAACCAGTCATCTCAAATAAGAACGGAAAAAAGCGATTCTAATGAAGTTTCCAACCATCGTAATAAATGTTTTTTTTCGCGAATCTTTCTTCATTTTATGGTATTCTAAGGCTATCAAACAAGAATAATGAAGGAGAAATAGTAATCTCCATTTGAAACGCACAAAACGCGATTCATTTGAAGTTTCCAAACTTCGAAAAATTTCTTTTTTCTTTTCTTGATTCTTTCCCCATAATATGCTTTCCTAAGGTTATCAAACTAGTAAAATGAAGGAGAACCAGTTATCTCAAATAAGAATGGAAAAAAGTGATTCTAATGAAGATTCCAACCATCGAAATAAATTTTTCTTTTCGCGAATCTTTCTTCATTTTATGGTATTCTAAGGCTAACAAACAAGAATAATGAAGGAGAAATAGTTATCTCCATTTGAAACGTAACCAAACGCGATTCTTTTGAAGTTTCCAAACTTTGAAAACAAATTTTTATCTTTTCGAGATTCTTTCCCCATAATATGCTTTTTTAAGGCTATTAAACTAGAAAAATGAAAGAGAACCAGTTATCTCAAATAAGACCGGAAAAAAAGTGATTCTAATGAAGTTTCCAACCACGGATATAAATCTTATCTATTCGCGAATCTTTCTTCATTTTATTGTTTTCTAAGGCAATCAAACTAGAAAAATGAAGGAGAAATAGTTATCTCCATTTGAAACGCAAAAAAACGCCATTCTTTTGAAGTTTCCAACCTTCGAAAATAAATTTTTTCTTTCGAGATTCTTTCCGCATAATATGCTTTTGTAAAGCTATCAAAGTAGAAAAATGGAAGAGAACCAGTTATCTAAAATAAAAACGGGAAAAAAAGTGATTCTAATGAAGTTTCCAACCATCGAAATAAATGTTTTCATTTCGCGAATATTTCTTCATTTTATGGTTTTCTAAGGCTATCAAACTAGAATAATGAAGGAGAAACAGTTAACTCCATTTGAAACGCAACAAAACGCTATTCTTTTGAAGTTTCCAAAGTTCGAAAAAAAATTTTTTTCTTTTCGAGATTCTTTCCGCATAATATCCTTTTGAAAAGCTATCAAAGAAGAAAATCGAAAGAGAACCAGTTATCTCAAATAAGCACGGAAAAAAAGTGATTCTAATGAAGATTCCAACCATGGAAATAAATTTGTCTTTTCGCGAATCTTTCTTTATTTTATGGTATTCTAAGGCTATCAAACAAGAATAATGAAGGAGAAATAGTTATCTCCATTCGAAACGTAACAAAACGCGAATCTTTTGAAGTTTCCAAACTTCGAAAACAAATTTTTATCTTTTCGAGATTTTTTCCCCATAATATGCTTTTCTAAGGCTATCAAACTAGAAAAATGAAAGAGAACCAATTATCTCAAATAAGACCGGAAAAAAAGTGATTCTAATGAAGTTTCCAACCACGGAAATAAATCTTATCTATTCGCGAATCTTTCTTCATTTTATGGTTTTCTAAGGCTAACAAACTAGAATAATGAAGGAGAAATTGTTATCTCCATTTGAAACGCAACAAAACGCGATTCCTTACAAGTTTCCAAACTTCGAAAAAAAATTTTTTTCTTTTCGAGATTCTTTCCGCATAATATCCTTTTGTAAAGCTATCAAAGAAGAAAATCGAAAGAGAACCAGTTATCTCAAATAAGAACGGAAAAAAAGTGATTCTAATGAAGATTCCAACCATCGAAATAAATTTTTCTTTTCGCGAATCTTTCTTCATTTTATGGTATTCTAAGGCTATCAAACAAGAATAATGAAGGAGAAATAGCTATCTCCATTCGAAACGTAACAAAACGCGAATCTTTTGAAGTTTCCAAACTTCAAAAACAAATTTTTATCTTTTCGAGATTTTTTCCCCATAATATGCTTTTCTAAGGCTATCAAACTAGAAAAATGAAAGAGAACCAGTTATCTCAAATAAGACCGGAAAAAAAGTGATTCTAATGAAGTTTCCAACCACGGAAATAAATCTTATCTATTCGCGAATCTTTCTTCATTTTATTGATTTCTAAGGCAATCAAACTAGAATAATGAAGGAGAAATAGTTATCTCCATTTGAAACTCATAAAAACGCCATTATTTTGAAGTTTCCAACCTTCGAAAATAAATTTTTTCTTTCCAGATTCTTTCCGTATAATATGCCTTTGTAAAGCTATCAAAGTGGAAAAATGGAAGAGAACCAGTTATCTAAAATAAAAACCGAAAAAAAAAGTGATTCTAATGAAGTTTCCAACCATTGAAATAAAGGTTTTCATTTCGCGAATATTTCTTCACTTTATGGTTTTCTAAGGCTATCAAACTAGAATAATGAAGCAGAAATAGTTATCTCCATTTGAAACGCAACAAAACGCGATTCTTTTGAAGTTTCCAAAGTTCGAAAAATTTTTTTTTTCTTTTCGAGATTCTTTCCGCATAATATGTTTTTGTAAAGCTATCAAAGTGGAAAAATGAAAGAGAACCAGTTTTCTGAAATAAGAACGGAAAAAAAGTAATTCTAATGAAGTTTCCAACCATCGAAATAAATGTTATCATATCGCGAATCATACTTCATTTTATGGTTTTCTAAGGCTATCAAACTAGAATAATGAAGGAGAAATAGTTATCTCCATTTGAAACGCAACAAAACACGATTCTTTTAAAGTTTCCAAACTTCGAAAAAAATTTTTTTTCTTTTCGATATTCTTCGCGCAGAATATGCTTTTCTAAGGCTATCAACTAGGAAAATGAAGGAGAACCAGTTATCTCAAATAAGAACGGAATAACAGCGATTCTCATGAAGTTTCCAACCTTCGAAATAAATGTTCTCTGTTCGCGATTCTTTCTTCATTTTATGGTTTTCTAACGCTATCATACTAGAATAATGAAGGAGAAATAGTTATCTCCATTTGAAACGCAACAAAGCGCGGTTCTTTTGAAGTTTCCAAACTTCAGAAATTTTTTTTTTCCGATATTCTTTCCGGAGAATTTGCTTTTCTAAGGCTATCAAAGTAGAAAAATGAAAGTGAACCAGTTATTTCAAATAAGAACGGAAAAAAAAGTGATTCTAATGAACTTTCCAACCATCGAAATAAATGTTTTATTTTCGCGAATCTTTCTTCATTTTATGGTTTTCTAAGGCTATCAAACTAAAATAATGAAGGAGAAATACTTATCTCCGTTTGAAACGCAAAAAAAACACGATTCTTTTGAAGTTTCCAAACTTCGAAAAAAAATTTTTTTCTTTTCGATATTCTTCGCGCAGAATATGCTTTTCTAAGGCTATCAACTTGAAAAATGAAATAGAACCAGTTATCTCAAATAAGAACGGAAAAAAAGCAATTCTAATGAAGTTTCCAACCATCGAAATAAATGTTTTCATTTCGCGAATCTTTCTTCATTTTATGGTTTTCTAAGGCTATCAACCTAGAATAATGAAGGAGAAATAGTTATCTCCATTTGAAACGCAACAAAACGCGATTCTTTTGAAGTTTCGAAACCTGGAAAAAAATATTTTGCTTTTCGAGATTCTTTCCGCATAATATGCTTTTCTAAGGCTATCAAAGAAGAAAAATGAAAGAGAACCAGTTATGACAAATAAGAACGGAAAAACAGCGAATCTAATAAAGTTTCCAACCATCGAAATAAATGTGTTCATTTTGCGAATCTTTCTTCATTTTATGGTTTTCTATGGCTATCAAAGTAGAATAATGAAGGAGAAATTGTTATCTCCATTTGAAACGCAACAAAACGCGATTCCTTTCAAGTTTCCAAACTTCGAAAAAATTTTTTTTTCTTTTCGAGATTCTTTGCGCAGTATATGCTTTTCTAAGGCCATCAAAGTAGAAAAATGAAAGAGAACCAGTTATGTCAAATAAGAACGCAAAAAAGTGATTCTAATGAAGTTTCCTACCATCGAAATAAATGTTTTCTTTTGCCGAATCTTTCTTCATTTTATGGCTTTTTAAGGCTATCAAACTAGAATAATGAAGGAGAAATAGTTATCTCCATTTGACACGCAACAAAACGCGATTCTTTTGAAGTTTCCAAAGTTCGAAAAAAATTTTTTTTCTTTTCGAGATTCTTTCCGCATAATATCCTTTTGTAAAGCTATCAAAGAAGAAAAACGAAAGAAAACCAGTTATCTCAAATAAGAACGGAAAAAAAGCGATTCTAATGAAGTTTCCAACCATCGAAATAAATGTTTTCCTTTCGCGAATCTTTCTTTATTTTATGGTATTCTCAGGCTATCAAACCAGAATAATGAAGGAGAAATAGTAATCTCCATTTGAAACACAACAAAACGCGATTCACTTGAAGTTTCCAAACTTGGAAAAAATTTTTTTTCTTTTCTTCTTTCCCCATAATATGCTTTTCTAAGGCTATCAAACTAGAAAAATTAAAGAGAACCAGTTATCTCAAATAAGACCTGAAAAAAAGTGATTCTAATGAAGTTTCCAACAATCGAAATAAATCTTTTCTATTCGCAAATCTTTCTTCATTTTATGGTTTTCTTAGGCTATCAAACTAGAATAATATAGGAGAAATAGTTATCTCCATCTGAAACGGAACAAAACGCGATTCTTTTGAAGTTTCCAAACTTCGAAAAAATTTTTTTTCTTTTCTAGATTCTTTCCTCACAATATGCTTTTCTAAGGCTATCAAAGTGGAAAAATGAAAGAGAAACAGTTATCTGAAATAAGAACGGAAAAAAAAGTGATTCTAATGAAGTTTCCAACCATTGAAATAAAGGTTTTAATTTCGCGAATATTTCTTCATTTTATGGTTTCCCAAGGCTATCAAACTAGAATAATGAAGGAGAAATAGTTATCTCCATTTGAAACGCAAAAAACGCGATTCTTTTGAATTTTCCAAACTTCGAAAATAAATTTTTTCTTGCGAGATTCTTTCCGCATAATATGCTTTTCTAAGGCTATCAAAGAAGAAAAATGAAAGAGAACCAGTTATCTCAAATAAGAACGGAAACACAGCGATTCTAATGAAGTTTCCAACCATCGAAATAAATGTTTTCTTTTCGCGAATCTTTCTTCATTTTATGGTTTTCTAAGGATATCAAACTAGAATAATGAAGGAGAAATAGTTATCTCCACTTGAAACGCAACAAAACGCCATTCTATTGAAGTTTCCAAAGTTCGAAAAATTTTTTTTTTCTTTTCGAGATTCTTTCCGCATAATATGTTTTTGTAAAGCTATCAAAGTGGAAAAATGAAAGAGAACCAGTTTTCTGAAATAAGAACGGAAAAAAAGTAATACTAATGAAGTTTCCAACCATCGAAATAAATGTTATCATATCGCGAATCATTCTTCATTTTATGGTTTTCTAAGGCTATCAAACTAGAATAATGAAGGAGAAATAGTTATCTCCATTTGAAACGCAACAAAACACGATTCTTTTGAAGTATCCAAACTTCGAAAATAAATTTTTTTCTTTTCGATATTCTTTACGCAGATTATGCTTTTCTAAGGCTATCAAAGAAGAAAAATGAAATAGAACCAGTTATCTCAAATAAGAACGGAAAAACAGCGATTCAAATGAAATTTGCAACATCGAAATAAATCTTTTCCATTCGCGAATCTTTCTTTAATTTATGCTTTAGAAGGCTATCAAACTAGAAAAATGAAGGAGAAATAGTTATCTCCATTTGAAATGCAAGAAAAAATGCGATTCTTTTGAATTTTCCAAAATTCGAAAAAAAAACTTTTCTTTTCTAGATTCTTTCCGCATAATATGCTTTTCTAAGGCTATCAAACTGGAAAAATGAAAGAGAACCAGTTATGACAAATAAGAACGGAAAAACAGCGATTCTAATGAAATTTGCAACATCGAAATAAATCTTTTCCATTCGCGAATCTTTCTTTAATTTATGCTTTAGAAGGCTATCAAACTAGAAAAATGAAGGAAAAATAGTTATCTCCATTTGAAATGCAAGAAAAAATGCGATTCTTTTGAATTTTCCAAACTTCGAAAATAGTTTTTTTTCTTTTCGAGATTCTTTGCGCAGAATAAGCATTTCTAAGCTATCAAAGTAGAAAAATGAAAGAGAACCAGTTATCTCAAATAAAAACGGAGAAAAAGTGATTCTAATGAACTTTCTAACCATCGAAATAAACGTTTTATGTTCGCGAATCTTTCTTCATTTTATGGTTTTCTAAGGCTAACAAACTAGAATAATGAAGGAGAAATTGTTATCTCCATTTGAAACGCAACAAAACGCGATTCCTTACAAGTTTCCAAACTTCGAAAAAAAATTTTTTTCTTTTCGAGATTCTTTCCGCATAATATCCTTTTGTAAAGCTATCAAAGAAGAAAATCGAAAGAGAACCAGTTATCTCAAATAAGAACGGAAAAAACGTGATTCTAATGAAGATTCCAACCATCGAAATAAATTTTTCTTTTCGCGAATCTTTCTTCATTTTATGGTATTCTAAGGCTATCAAACAAGAATAATGAAGGAGAAATAGCTATCTCCATTCGAAACGTAACAAAACGCGAATCTTTTGAAGTTTCCAAACTTCAAAAACAAATTTTTATCTTTTCGAGATTTTTTCCCCATAATATGCTTTTCTAAGGCTATCAAACTAGAAAAATGAAAGAGAACCAGTTATCTCAAATAAGACCGGAAAAAAAGTGATTCTAATGAAGTTTCCAACCACGGAAATAAATCTTATCTATTCGCGAATCTTTCTTCATTTTATTGATTTCTAAGGCAATCAAACTAGAATAATGAAGGAGAAATAGTTATCTCCATTTGAAACTCATAAAAACGCCATTATTTTGAAGTTTCCAACCTTCGAAAATAAATTTTTTCTTTCCAGATTCTTTCCGCATAATATGCCTTTGTAAAGCTATCAAAGTGGAAAAATGGAAGAGAACCAGTTATCTAAAATAAAAACCGAAAAAAAAGTGATTCTAATGAAGTTTCCAACCATTGAAATAAAGGTTTTCATTTCGCGAATATTTCTTCACTTTATGGTTTTCTAAGGCTATCAAACTAGAATAATGAAGCAGAAATAGTTATCTCCATTTGAAAGGCAAAAAAACGCGATTCTTTTGAAGTTTCCAAACCACGAAAATAAATTTTTTCTTGGGAGATTCTTTCCGCATAATATGCTTTTCCAAGGCTATCAAAGAAGAAAAATGAAAGAGAACCAGTTATTTCAAATAAGAACGGAAAAACAGCGATTCTAATGAAGTTTCCAACCATCGAAATAAATGTTTTCTTTTCCCGAATCTTTCTTCATTTTATGGTTTTCTAAGGATATCAAACTAGAATAATGAAGGAGAAATAGTTATCTCCATTTGAAACGCAACAAAACGCGATTCTTTTGAAGTTTCCAAAGTTCGAAAAATTTTTTTTTTCTTTTCGAGATTCTTTCCGCATAATATGTTTTTGTAAAGCTATCAAAGTGGAAAAATGAAAGAGAACCAGTTTTCTGAAATAAGAACGGAAAAAAAGTAATTCTAATGAAGTTTCCAACCATCGAAATAAATGTTATCATATCGCGAATCATACTTCATTTTATGGTTTTCTAAGGCTATCAAACTAGAATAATGAAGCAGAAATAGTTATCTCCATTTGAAACGCAACAAAACACGATTCTTTTGAAGTTTCCAAACTTCGAAAAAAATTTTTTTTCTTTTCGATATTCTTCGCGCAGAATATGCTTTTCTAAGGCTATCAACTAGGAAAATGAAGGAGAACCAGTTATCTCAAATAAGAACGGAATAACAGCGATTCTCATGAAGTTTCCAGCCTTCGAAATAAATGTTCTCTGTTCGCGATTCTTTCTTCATTTTATGGTTTTCTAACGCTATCATACTAGAATAATGAAGGAGAAATAGTTATCTCCATTTGAAACGCAACAAAGCGCGGTTCTTTTGAAGTTTCCAAACTTCAGAAATTTTTTTTTCCGATATTCTTTCCGCAGAATTTGCTTTTCTAAGGCTATCAAAGTAGAAAAATGAAAGTGAACCAGTTATTTCAAATAAGAACGGAAAAAAAAGTGATTCTAATGAACTTTCCAACCATCGAAATAAATGTTTTATTTTCGCGAATCTTTCTTCATTTTATGGTTTTCTAAGGCTATCAAACTAAAATAATGAAGGAGAAATACTTATCTCCATTTGAAACGCAAAAAAACACGATTCTTTTGAAGTTTCCAAACTTCGAAAAAAAATTTTTTTCTTTTCGATATTCTTCGCGCAGAATATGCTTTTCTAAGGCTATCAACTTGAAAAATGAAATAGAACCAGTTATCTCAAATAAGAACGGAAAAAAAGCAATTCTAATGAAGTTTCCAACCATCGAAATAAATGTTTTCATTTCGCGAATCTTTCTTCATTTTATGGTTTTCTAAGGCTATCAACCTAGAATAATGAAGGAGAAATAGTTATCTCCATTTGAAACGCAACAAAACGCGATTCTTTTGAAGTTTCGAAACCTGGAAAAAAATATTTTGCTTTTCGAGATTCTTTCCGCATAATATGCTTTTCTAAGGCTATCAAAGAAGAAAAATGAAAGAGAACCAGTTATGACAAATAAGAACGGAAAAACAGCGATTCTAATAAAGTTTCCAACCATCGAAATAAATGTGTTCATTTTGCGAATCTTTCTTCATTTTATGGTTTTCTAAGGCTATCAAAGTAGAATAATGAAGGAGAAATTGTTATCTCCATTTGAAACGCAACAAAACGCGATTCCTTTCAAGTTTCCAAACTTCGAAAAAATTTTTTTTTCTTTTCGAGATTCTTTGCGCAGTATATGCTTTTCTAAGGCCATCAAAGTAGAAAAATGAAAGAGAACCAGTTATGTCAAATAAGAACGCAAAAAAGTGATTCTAATGAAGTTTCCTACCATCGAAATAAATGTTTTCTTTTGCCGAATCTTTCTTCATTTTTTGGCTTTTTAAGGCTATCAAACTAGAATAATGAAGGAGAAATAGTTATCTCCATTTGACACGCAACAAAACGCGATTCTTTTGAAGCTTCCAAAGTTCGAAAAAAATTTTTTTTCTTTTCGAGATTCTTTCCGCATAATATCCTTTTGTAAAGCTATCAAAGAAGAAAAACGAAAGAGAACCAGTTATCTCAAATAAGAACGGAAAAAAAGCGATTCTAATGAAGTTTCCAACCATCGAAATAAATGTTTTCCTTTCGCGAATCTTTCTTTATTTTATGGCATTCTCAGGCTATCAAACCAGAATAATGAAGGAGAAATAGTTATCTCCATTTGAAACGCAACAAAACGCGATTCTTTTGAAGTTTCCAAAGTTCGAAAAATTTTTTTTTTCTTTTCGAGATTCTTTCCGCATAATATGTTTTTGTAAAGCTATCAAAGTGGAAAAATGAAAGGGAACCAGTTTTCTGAAATAAGAACGGAAAAAAAGTAATTCTAATGAAGTTTCCAACCATCGAAATAAATGTTATCATATCGCGAATCATACTTCATTTTATGGTTTTCTAAGGCTATCAAACTAGAATAATGAAGGAGAAATAGTTATCTCCATTTGAAACGCAACAAAACGCTATTCTTTTGAAGTTTCCAAACTTCGAAAAATTTTTTTTTCTCTTTTCTAGATGCTTTCCTCATAGTATGCTTTTTAAGGCTATCAAAATGGAAAAATGAAAGAGAACCAGTTAACTGAAATAAAAACGGAAAAAAAGTGATTCTAATGAAGTTTCCAACCATTGAAATAAAGGTTTTCATTTCGCGAATCATTCTTCATTTTATGGTTTTCTAAGGCTATCTAACTAGAATAATGAAGGAGAAATAGTTATCTCCATTTGAAACGCAAAAAAACGCGATTCTTTTGAAGTTTCCAAACTTCGAAAATAAATTTTTTCTTGCGAGATTCTTTGCGCATAATATGCTTTTGTAAAGCTTTCAAAGAAGAAAAATGAAAGAGAACCAGTTATCTCAAATAAGAACGGAAAAAAGCGATTCTAATGAAGTTTCCAACCATCGTAATAAATGTTTTGTTTCCGGGAATCTTTCTTCATTTTATGGTTTTCTAAGGCTATCAAACTAAAATAATGAAGGAGAAATACTTATCTCCATTTGAAACGCAAAAAAACACGATTCTTTTGAAGTTTCCAAACTTCGAAAAAAAATTTTTTTCTTTTCGATATTCTTCGCGCAGAATATGCTTTTCTAAGGCTATCAACTTGAAAAATGAAATAGAACCAGTTATCTCAAATAAGAACGGAAAAAAAGCAATTCTAATGAAGTTTCCAACCATCGAAATAAATGTTTTCATTTCGCGAATCTTTCTTCATTTTATGGTTTTCTAAGGCTATCATCCTAGAATAATGAAGGAGAAATAGTTATCTCCATTTGAAACGCAACAAAACGCGATTCTTTTGAAGTTTCGAAACCTGGAAAAAAATATTTTGCTTTTCGAGATTCTTTCCGCATAATATGCTTTTCTAAGGCTATCAAAGAAGAAAAATGAAAGAGAACCAGTTATGACAAATAAGAACGGAAAAACAGCGATTCTAATAAAGTTTCCAACCATCGAAATAAATGTGTTCATTTTGCGAATCTTTCTTCATTTTATGGTTTTCTAAGGCTATCAAAGTAGAATAATGAAGGAGAAATTGTTATCTCCATTTGAAACGCAACAAAACGCGATTCCTTTCAAGTGTCCAAACTTCGAAAAAATTTTTTTTTCTTTTCGAGATTCTTTGCGCAGTATATGCTTTTCTAAGGCCATCAAAGTAGAAAAATGAAAGAGAACCAGTTATGTCAAATAAGAACGCAAAAAAGTGATTCTAATGAAGTTTCCTACCATCGAAATAAATGTTTTCTTTTGCCGAATCTTTCTTCATTTTTTGGCTTTTTAAGGCTATCAAACTAGAATAATGAAGGAGAAATAGTTATCTCCATTTGACACGCAACAAAACGCGATTCTTTTGAAGCTTCCAAAGTTCGAAAAAAATTTTTTTTCTTTTCGAGATTCTTTCCGCATAATATCCTTTTGTAAAGCTATCAAAGAAGAAAAACGAAAGAGAACCAGTTATCTCAAATAAGAACGGAAAAAAAGCGATTCTAATGAAGTTTCCAACCATCGAAATAAATGTTTTCCTTTCGCGAATCTTTCTTTATTTTATGGTATTCTCAGGCTATCAAACCAGAATAATGAAGGAGAAATAGTAATCTCCATTTGAAACACAACAAAACGCGATTCACTTGAGGTTTCCAAACTTGGAAAAAATTTTTTTTCTTTTCTTCTTTCCCCATAATATGCTTTTCTAAGGCTATCAAACTAGAAAAATTAAAGAGAACCAGTTATCTCAAATAAGACCTGAAAAAAAGTGATTCTAATGAAGTTTCCAACAATCGAAATAAATCTTTTCTATTCGCAAATCTTTCTTCATTTTATGGTTTTCTTAGGCTATCAAACTAGAATAATATAGGAGAAATAGTTATCTCCATCTGAAACGGAACAAAACGCGATTCTTTTGAAGTTTCCAAACTTCGAAAAAATTTTTTTTCTTTTCTAGATTCTTTCCTCGCAATATGCTTTTCTAAGGCTATCAAAGTGGAAAAATGAAAGAGAAACAGTTATCTGAAATAAGAACGGAAAAAAAAGTGATTCTAATGAAGTTTCCAACCATTGAAATAAAGGTTTTAATTTCGCGAATATTTCTTCATTTTATGGTTTCCCAAGGCTATCAAACTAGAATAATGAAGGAGAAATAGTGATCTCCATTTGAAACGCAAAAAAACGCGATTCTTTTGAATTTTCCAAACTTCGAAAATAAATTTTTTCTTGCGAGATTCTTTCCGCATAATATGCTTTTCTAAGGCTATCAAAGAAGAAAAATGAAAGAGAACCAGTTATCTCAAATAAGAACGGAAACACAGCGATTCTAATGAAGTTTCCAACCATCGAAATAAATGTTTTCTTTTCGCGAATCTTTCTTCATTTTATGGTTTTCTAAGGATATCAAACTAGAATAATGATGGAGAAATAGTTATCTCCACTTGAAACGCAACAAAACGCCATTCTATTGAAGTTTCCAAAGTTCGAAAAATTTTTTTTTTCTTTTCGAGATTCTTTCCGCATAATATGTTTTTGTAAAGCTATCAAAGTGGAAAAATGAAAGAGAACCAGTTTTCTGAAATAAGAACGGAAAAAAAGTAATACTAATGAAGTTTCCAACCATCGAAATAAATGTTATCATATCGCGAATCATTCTTCATTTTATGGTTTTCTAAGGCTATCAAACTAGAATAATGAAGGAGAAATAGTTATCTCCATTTGAAACGCAACAAAACACGATTCTTTTGAAGTATCCAAACTTCGAAAAAAAATTTTTTTCTTTTCGATATTCTTCGCGCAGAATTTGCTTTTCTAAGGCTATCAACTAGGAAAATGAAGGAGAACCAGTTATCTCAAATAAGAACGGAAAAAAAAAAGTGATTCTAATAACCTTCCAACCTTCGAAATAAATGTTTTATTTTCGCGAATCTTTCTTCATTTTATGGTTTTCTAAGGCTATCAAACTAAAATAATGAAGAATAAATACTTGTCTCCATTTGAAACGCAACAAAACACGATTCTTTTGAAGTTTCCAAACTTCGAAAAAAAATTTTTTTCTTTTCGATATTCTTCGCGCAGAATATGCTTTTCTAAGGCTATCAACTTGAAAAATGAAATAGAACCAGTTATCTCAAATAAGAACGGAAAAAAAGCAATTCTAATGAAGTTTCCAACCATGGAAATAAATGTTTTCATTTCGCGAATCTTTCTTCATTTTATGGTTTTCTAAGGCTATCAACCTAGAATAATGAAGGAGAAAAAGTTATCTCCATTTGAAACGCAACAAAACGCGATTCTTTTGAAGTTTCGAAACCTGGAAAAAAATATTTTTCTTTTCGAGGTTCTTTCCGCATAATATGCTTTTCTAAGGCTATCAAAGAAGAAAAATGAAAGAGAACCAGTGATGACAAATAAGAACGGAAAAACAGCGATTCTAATAAAGTTTCCAACCATCGAAATAAATGTTTTCTTTTGGCGAATCTTTCTTCATTTTATGGTTTTCTAAGGCTATCAAAGTGGAAAAATGAAAGAGAACCAGTTATCGAAATAAGAACGGAAAAAAAGTAATTCATATGAAGTTTCCAACCATCGAAATAAATGTTTTCATTTCGGTAGTCTTTCTTTATTTTATGGTTTTCTAAGGCTATCAAAGTAGAATAATAAAGGAGAAATAGTTATCTCCATTTGAAACGCAACAAAACGCGATTCTTTTGAAGTTTCCAAACTTCGAAAAAAAAATTTTTTTCTTTTCTAGATTCTTTCAGCATAATATGCTTATCTAAGGCTATCAAACTGGAAAAATGAAAGAGAACCAGTTATCTCAACTAAGAACGGAAAAAAAGTGATTCTAATGAAATTTGCAACATCGAAATAAATCTTCTCTATTCGCGAATTTATCTTTAATTTATGCTTTAGAAGGCTATCAAACTAGAATAATGAAGGAGAATTAGTTATCTCCATTTGAAACGCAACACAACGCGATTCTTTTGAAGTTTCCAACCTTCGAAAATAAATTTTTTCTTTCGAGATTGTTTCCCCATAATATGCTTTTGTAAAGCTATCAAAGTAGCAAAATGGAAGAGAACCAGTTATCTAAAATAAAAACGGAACAAAAAGTGATTCTAATGAAGGTTCCAACCATCGAAATAAATGTTTTCATTTCGCGAATCTTTCTTTATTTTATGGTTTTCTAAGGCTATCAAACTAGAATAATAAAGGAGAAATAGTTATCTCCATTTGAAACGCAACAAAACGCTATTCTTTTGAAGTTTCCAAACTTCGAAACATTTTTTTTTTCTTTTCTAGATGCTTTCCTCATAATATGCTTTTTAAGGGTATCAAAGTGGAAAAATGATAGAGAACCAGTTAACTGAAATAAAAACGGAAAAAAAAGTGATTCTAATGAAGTTTCCAACCATTGAAATAAAGGATTTCTTTTCGCGAATCTTTGTTCATTTTATGGTATTCTAAGGCTATCAATCAAGAATAATGAAGGAGAAACTGTTATCTCCATTTGAAACGCAACAAATCGCGATTCTTTTCAAGTTTCCAAACTTCGAAAAAAATTTTTTTCTTTTCGAGATTCTTTGCGCAGTATATGCTTTTCTAAGGCCATCAAAGTAGAAAAATGAAAGAGAACCAGTTATGTCAAATAAGAACGCAAAATAGGGATTCTAATGAAGTTTCCTACCATCTAAATAAATGTTTTCTTTTCGCGAATCTTTCTTCATTTTATGGTATTCTAAGGCTATCAAACAAGAATAATGAAGGAGAAATAGTAATCTCCATTTGAAACGCAACAAAACGGGATTCATTTGAAGTTTCGAAACTTCGAAAAATTTTTTTTTCTTTTCTTGATTCTTTCCCCATAATATGCTTTTCTAAGGTTATCAAACTAGTAAAATGAAGGAGAACCAGTTATCTCAAATAAGACGGAAAAAAAGCGATTCTAATGAAGATTCCAACCATCGAAATAAATTTTTCTTTTCGCGAATCTTTCTTCATTTTATGGTATTCTAAGGCTATCAAACAAGAATAATGAAGGAGAAATAGTTATCTCCATTTGAAACGTAACAAAACGCGTTTCTTTTGAGGTTTCCAAACTTCGAAAACAAATTTTTATCTTTTCGAGATTCTCTCCCCATAATATGCTTTTCTAAGGTTATCAAACTAGTAAAATGAAGGAGAACCAGTTATCTCAAATAAGAACGGAAAAAAAGTGCTTCTAATGAGGATTCCAACCATCGAAATAAATCATTTCTATTCGCAAATCTTTCTTCATTTAATGGTTTTCTAAGGCTATCAAAAGAGAATAATGAAGGAGAAATAGTTATCTCCATTTCAAAGGCAACAAAACGCGATTCTTTTGAAGTTTCCAAAATCCAAAAAAATTTTTTTTTTCTTTTAGAGATTCTTTCCTTATAATATGCTTTTCTAAGGCTATCAAAGAAGTAAAATGAAAGAGAACCTGTTATCTCAAATAAGAACGGAAATACAGCTATTCTAATTAAGTTTCCAACCATCGAAATAAATTTTTCTTTTCGCGAATCTCTCTTCATTTTATGGTATTCTAAAGCTATCAAACAAGAATAATGAAGGAGAAATAGTTATCTGAATTTGAAACTTAACAAAACGCGATTCTTTTGAAGTTTCCAAACTTCGAAAACAAATTCTTATCTTTTCGAGATTTTTTCCCCATAATATGCTTTTCTAAGGCTATCAAACTAGAAAAATGAAAGGGAACCAGTTATCTCAAATAAGACCGGAAAAAAAGTGATTCTAATGAAGTTTCCAACCACCGAAATAAATCTTATTTTTTCGCGAATCTTTCTTCATTTTATGGATTTCTACGGCAATCAAACTAGAAAAATGAAGGAGAAATAGTTATCTCCATTTGAAACACATAAAAACGCCATTCTTTTGAAGTTTCCAACCTTCGAAAATAAAGTTTTTCTTGCAGATTCTTTCCGCATAATATGCTTTTGTAAAGCTATCAAAGTAGAAAAATGGAAGAGAACCAGTTATCTCAAATAAAAACGGAAAAAAAGTGATTCTAATGAAGTTTCCAACCATCGAAATAAATGTTTTCATTTTGCGAATCTTTCTTCATTTTATGTTTTTCTAAGGCTATCAAACTAGAATAATGAAGGATAAATAGTTATCTCCATTTGAAACGCAACAAAACGCGATTCTTTTGGAGTTTACAAACTTCGAAAAAAATTTTTTTCTTTTCTAGATTCTTTCCTCATAATATGCTGTTCTATGGCTTTCAAAGTGGAAAAATGAAAGAGAAACAGTTATCTGAAATAAGAACGGAAAAAAAAGTGATTCTAATGAAGTTTCCAACCATTGAAATAAAGGTTTTCATTTCGCGTATATTTCTTCATTTTATGTTTTTCTAAGGCTATCAAACTAGAATAATGAAGGAGAAATAGTTATCTCCATTTGTAACGCAAAAAAAAACGCGATTCTTTTGAAGTTTCCAAACTTCGAAAATGAATTTTTTCTTGCGAAATTGTTTGCGCAGTATATGATTTTCTAAAGCCATCAAAGTAGAAAAATGAAAGAGAACCAGTTATGTCAAATAGGAACGCAAAAAAGTGATTCTAATGAATTTTCCTACCATCGAAATAAATGTTTTCTTTTGGCGAATCTTTCTTCATTTTATGGCTTTTTAAGGCTATCAAACTAGAATAATGAAGGAGAATTTGTTATCTCCATTTGAAACGCCACAAAACGCGATTCTTTTGAAGTTTCCAAAGTTTGAAAAAAAAATTTTTTCTTTTCGAGATTCTTTCCGCATAATATCCTTTTGTAAAGCTATCAAAGAAGAAAAACGAAAGAGAACAAGTTATCTCAAATAAGAACGGAAAAACAGCGATTCTAATCAAGTTTCCAACCATCGAAATAAATGTTTGCTTTTCGCGAATCTTTCTTCATTTAATGGTTTTCTAAAGATATCAAACTAGAATAATGAAGGAGAAATAGTTATCTCGATTTGAAACGCAACAAAACGCGATTCTTTTGAAATTTCCAAAGTTCGAAAACTTTTTTTTTCTTTTCGAGATTCTTTCCGCATAATATGTTTTTGTAAAGCTATCAAAGTGGAAAAATGAAAGAGAACCAGTTCTCTCAACTAAGAACGGAAAAAAAGTGATTCTAATGAAATTTGCAACATCGAAATAAATCTTCTCTATTCGCGAATCTTTCTTTAATTTATGCTTTAGAAGGCTATCAAACTAGAATAATGAAGGAGAATTAGTTATCTCCAATTGAAACGCAACAAATCGCGATTCTTTTGAAGTTTCCAAAGTTCGAAAATAAATTTTTTCCTTCGGGACTGTTTCCCCATAATATGCTTTTGTAAAGCTATCAAAGTAGCAAAATGGAAGAGAACCAGTTATCTAAAATAAAAACGGAAAAAAAAGTGATTCTAATGAAGGTTCCAACCATCGAAATAAATGTTTTCATTTCGCGAATCTTTCTTCATTTTATGGTTTTCTAAGGCTATCAAACTAGAATAATGAAGGAGAAATAGTTATCTCCATTTGAAACGCAACAAAACGCTATTCTTTTGAAGTTTCCAAACTTCGAAAAAATTTTTTTTTCTTTTCTAGATGCTTTCCTCATAATATGCTTTTTAAGGGTATCAAAGTGGAAAAATGAAAGAGAACCAGTTAACTGAAATAAAAACGGAAAAAAAGTGATTCTAATGAAGTTTCCAACCATTGAAATAAAGGTTTTCTTTTCGCGAATCTTTGTTCATTTTATGGTATTCTAAGGCTATCAAACAAGAATAATGAAGGAGAAATAGTAATCTCCATTTGAAACGCAACAAAACGCGATTCATTTGAAGTTTCCAAACTTCGAAAATTTTTTTTTTCTTTTCTTGATTCTTTCCCCATAATATGCTTTTCTAAGGTTATCAAACTAGTAAAATGACGGAGAACCAGTTATCTCAAATAAGACGGAAAAAAAGCGATTCTAATGAAGATTCCAACCATCGAAATAAATCTTTTTTATTCGCAAATCTTTCTTCATTTAATGGTTTTCTAAGGCTATCAAAAGAGAATAATGAAGGAGAAATAATTATCTCCATTTCAAAGGCAACAAAACGCGATTCTTTTTAAGTTTCCAAAATCCAAAAAAAAATTTTTTTTCTTTTCGAGATTCTTTCCGCATAATATGCTTTTCTAAGGCTATCAAAGAAGTAAAATGAAAGAGAACCAGTTATCTCAAATAAGAACGGAAAAACAGCTATTCTAATTAAGTTTCCAACCATGGAAATAAATGTTTTCATTTCGCGAATCTTTCTTCATTTTATGGTTTTCTAAGGCTATCAACCTAGAATAATGAAGGAGAAAAAGTTATCTCCATTTGAAACGCAACAAAACGCGATTCTTTTGAAGTTTCGAAACCTGGAAAAAAATATTTTTCTTTTCGAGGTTCTTTCCGCATAATATGCTTTTCTAAGGCTATCAAAGAAGAAAAATGAAAGAGAACCAGTGATGACAAATAAGAACGGAAAAACAGCGATTCTAATGAAGTTTCCAACCATCGAAATAAATGTTTTCTTTTCGCGAATCTTTCTTCATTTTATGGTTTTCTAAGGATATCAAACTAGAATAATGATGGAGAAATAGTTATCTCCACTTGAAACGCAACAAAACGCCATTCTATTGAAGTTTCCAAAGTTCGAAAAATTTTTTTTTTCTTTTCGAGATTCTTTCCGCATAATATGTTTTTGTAAAGCTATCAAAGTGGAAAAATGAAAGAGAACCAGTTTTCTGAAATAAGAACGGAAAAAAAGTAATACTAATGAAGTTTCCAACCATCGAAATAATTGTTATCATATCGCGAATCATTCTTCATTTTATGGTTTTCTAAGGCTATCAAACTAGAATAATGAAGGAGAAATAGTTATCTCCATTTGAAACGCAACAAAACACGATTCTTTTGAAGTATCCAAACTTCGAAAAAAAATTTTTTTCTTTTCGATATTCTTCGCGCAGAATATGCTTTTCTAAGGCTATCAACTAGGAAAATGAAGGAGAACCAGTTATCTCAAATAAGAACGGAAAAAAAAAAGTGATTCTAATGAACTTTCCAACCTTCGAAATAAATGTTTTATTTTCGCGAATCTTTCTTCATTTTATGGTTTTCTAAGGCTATCAAACTAAAATAATGAAGAATAAATACTTGTCTCCATTTGAAACGCAACAAAACACGATTCTTTTGAAGTTTCCAAACTTCGAAAAAAAATTTTTTTCTTTTCGATATTCTTCGCGCAGAATATGCTTTTCTAAGGCTATCAACTTGAAAAATGAAATAGAACCAGTTATCTCAAATAAGAACGGAAAAAAAGCAATTCTAATGAAGTTTCCAACCATGGAAATAAATGTTTTCATTTCGCGAATCTTTCTTCATTTTATGGTTTTCTAAGGCTATCAACCTAGAATAATGAAGGAGAAAAAGTTATCTCCATTTGAAACGCAACAAAACGCGATTCTTTTGAAGTTTCGAAACCTGGAAAAAAATATTTTTCTTTTCGAGGTTCTTTCCGCATAATATGCATTTCTAAGGCTATCAAAGAAGAAAAATGAAAGAGAACCAGTGATGACAAATAAGAGCTAAAAACAGCGATTCTAATAAAGTTTCCAACCATCGAAATAAATGTTTTCTTTTGGCGAATCTTTCTTCATTTTATGGTTTTCTAAGGATATCAAACTAGAAAAATGAAGGAGAAATAGCTATCTCCATTTGAAACGCAAAAAGCGCGATTCTTTTGAAGTTTCCAAACTTCGAAAATGAATTTTTTCTTGCGAGATTGTTTGCGCAGTATATGATTTTCTAACGCCATCAAAGTAGAAAAATGAAAGAGAACCAGTTATGTCAAATAAGAACGCAAAAAAGTGATTCTAATGAAGTTTCCTACCATCGAAATAAATGTTTTCTTTTGGCGAATCTTTATTCATTTTATGGCTTTTTAAGGCTATCAAACTAGAATAATGAAGGAGAATTAGTTATCTGCATTTGAAACGCAACAAAACGCGATTCTTTTGAAGTTTCCAAAGTTTGAAAAAAAATTTTTTTCTTTTCTAATTTCTTTCCCCATAATATGCTTTTCTAAGGTTATCAAACGGGGAAATGAAGGAGAACCAGTTATCTCAAATAAGAACGGAAAAAAGTGATACTAATGAAGATTCCAACCATGGAAATAAATCTTTTCTTTTCGGAAATCTTTCTTCATTTAATGGTTTTCTAAGGCTATCAAACTAGAATAGTGAAGGAGAAATAGTTATCTCCATTTGAAACTTAACAAAACGCGATTGTTTTGAAGTTTCCAAATTTCAAAAAAAAATTTTTTCTTTTCGAGATTCTTTCCGCATAATATGCTTTTCTACGGCTATCAAAGAAGTAAAATGAAAGAGAACCAGTTATCTCAAATAAGAACGGAAAAAAAGTGATACTAATGAAGATTCCAACCATGGAAATAAATCTTTTCTTTTCGGAAATCTTTCTTCATTTAATGGTTTTCTAAGGCTATCAAACTAGAATAGTGAAGGAGAAATAGTTATCTCCATTTGAAACTTAACAAAACGCGATTGTTTTGAAGTTTCCAAATTTCAAAAAAAAAATTTTCTTTTCGAGATTCTTTCCGCATAATATGCTTTTCTAAGGCTATCAAAGAAGTAAAATGAAAGAGAACCAGTTATCTCAAATAAGAACGGAAAAACAGCGATTCTAATGAATTTTCCATCCATCGAAATAAATCTTATCTATTCGCGAATCTTTCTTCATTTTATGGTTTTCTAAGGCTATCAAACTAGAAAAATGAAGGAGAAATAGTTATCTCCACTTGAAACGCATAAAAACGCCATTCTTTTGAAGTTTCCAACCTTCGTAAATAAATTTTTTCTTTAGAGATTCTTTCCGCATAATATGCTTTTGTAAAGCTATCAAAGTAGAAAAATGGAAGAGAACCAGTTATCTAAAATAAAAACGGAAAAAAAAGTGATTCTAATGAAGTTTCCAACCATCGAAATAAATGTTTTCATTTCGCGAATCTTTCTTCATTTTATGGTTTTCTAAGGCTATCAAACTAGAATAATGAAGGAGAAATAGTTATCTCCATTTGAAACGCAACAAAACGCTATTCTTTTGAAGTTTCCAAACTTCGAAAAATTTTTTTTCTCTTTTCTAGATGCTTTCCTCGTAGTATGCTTTTTAAGGCTATCAAAATGGAAAAATGAAAGAGAACCAGTTAACTGAAATAAAAACGGAAAAAAAGTGATTCTAATGAAGTTTCCAACCATTGAAATAAAGGTTTTCATTTCGCGAATCATTCTTCATTTTATGGTTTTCTAAGGCTATCTAACTAGAAAAATGAAGGAGAAATAGTTATCTCCATTTGAAACGCAAAAAAAAACGCGATTCTTTTGAAGTTTCCAAACTTCGAAAATAAATTTTTTCTTGCGAGATTCTTTCCGCATAATATGCTTTTGTAAAGCTTTCAAAGAAGAAAAATGAAAGAGAACCAGTTATCTCAAATAAGAACGGAAAAAAGCGATTCTAATGAAGTTTCCAACCATCGTAATAAATGTTTTTTTTCCTGGGAATCTTTCTTCATTTTATGGTTTTCTAAGGCTATCAAACTAAAATAATGAAGGAGAAATACTTATCTCCATTTGAAACGCAAAAAAACACGATTCTTTTGAAGTTTCCAAACTTCGAAAAAAATTTTTTTTCTTTTCGATATTCTTCGCGCAGAATATGCTTTTCTAAGGCTATCAACTTGAAAAATGAAATAGAACCAGTTATCTCAAATAAGAACGGAAAAAAAGCAATTCTAATGAAGTTTCCAACCATCGAAATAAATGTTTTCATTTCGCGAATCTTTCTTCATTTTATGGTTTTCTAAGGCTATCAACCTAGAATAATGAAGGAGAAATAGTTATCTCCATTTGAAACGCAACAAAACGCGATTCTTTTGAAGTTTCGAAACCTGGAAAAAAATATTTTGCTTTTCGAGATTCTTTCCGCATAATATGCTTTTCTAAGGCTATCAAAGAAGAAAAATGAAAGAGAACCAGTTATGACAAATAAGAACGGAAAAACAGCGATTCTAATAAAGTTTCCAACCATCGAAATAAATGTGTTCATTTTGCGAATCTTTCTTCATTTTATGGTTTTCTAAGGCTATCAAAGTAGAATAATGAAGGAGAAATTGTTATCTCCATTTGAAACGCAACAAAACGCGATTCCTTTCAAGTGTCCAAACTTCGAAAAAATTTTTTTTTCTTTTCGAGATTCTTTGCGCAGTATATGCTTTTCTAAGGCCATCAAAGTAGAAAAATGAAAGAGAACCAGTTATGTCAAATAAGAACGCAAAAAAGTGATTCTAATGAAGTTTCCTACCATCGAAATAAATGTTTTCTTTTGCCGAATCTTTCTTCATTTTTTGGCTTTTTAAGGCTATCAAACTAGAATAATGAAGGAGAAATAGTTATCTCCATTTGACACGCAACAAAACGCGATTCTTTTGAAGCTTCCAAAGTTCGAAAAAAATTTTTTTTCTTTTCGAGATTCTTTCCGCATAATATCCTTTTGTAAAGCTATCAAAGAAGAAAAACGAAAGAGAACCAATTATCTCAAATAAGAACGGAAAAAAAGCGATTCTAATGAAGTTTCTAACCATCGAAATAAATGTTTTCCTTTCGAGAATCTTTCTTTATTTTATGGTATTCTCAGGCTATCAAACCAGAATAATGAAGGAGAAATAGTAATCTCCATTTGAAACACAACAAAACGCGATTCACTTGAGGTTTCCAAACTTGGAAAAAATTTTTTTTCTTTTCTTCTTTCCCCATAATATGCTTTTCTAAGGCTATCAAACTAGAAAAATTAAAGAGAACCAGTTATCTCAAATAAGACCTGAAAAAAAGTGATTCTAATGAAGTTTCCAACAATCGAAATAAATCTTTTCTATTCGCAAATCTTTCTTCATTTTATGGTTTTCTTAGGCTATCAAACTAGAATAATATAGGAGAAATAGTTATCTCCATCTGAAACGGAACAAAACGCGATTCTTTTGAAGTTTCCAAACTTCGAAAAAATTTTTTTTCTTTTCTAGATTCTTTCCTCACAATATGCTTTTCTAAGGCTATCAAAGTGGAAAAATGAAAGAGAAACAGTTATCTGAAATAAGAACGGAAAAAAAAGTGATTCTAATGAAGTTTCCAACCATTGAAATAAAGGTTTTAATTTCGCGAATATTTCTTCATTTTATGGTTTCCCAAGGCTATCAAACTAGAATAATGAAGGAGAAATAGTTATCTCCATTTGAAACGCAAAAAAACGCGATTCTTTTGAATTTTCCAAACTTCGAAAATAAATTTTTTCTTGCGAGATTCTTTCCGCATAATATGCTTTTCTAAGGCTATCAAAGAAGAAAAATGAAAGAGAACCAGTTATCTCAAATAAGAACGGAAACACAGCGATTTTAATGAAGTTTCCAACCATCGAAATAAATGTTTTCTTTTCGCGAATCTTTCCTCATTTTATGGTTTTCTAAGGATATCAAACTAGAATAATGATGGAGAAATAGTTATCTCCACTTGAAACGCAACAAAACGCCATTCTATTGAAGTTTCCAAAGTTCGAAAAATTTTTTTTTTCTTTTCGAGATTCTTTCCGCATAATATGTTTTTGTAAAGCTATCAAAGTGGAAAAATGAAAGAGAACCAGTTTTCTGAAATAAGAACGGAAAAAAAGTAATACTAATGAAGTTTCCAACCATCGAAATAAATGTTATCATATCGCGAATCATTCTTCATTTTATGGTTTTCTAAGGCTATCAAACTAGAATAATGAAGGAGAAATAGTTATCTCCATTTGAAACGCAACAAAACACGATTCTTTTGAAGTATCCAAACTTCGAAAAAAAATTTTTTTCTTTTCGATATTCTTCGCGCAGAATATGCTTTTCTAAGGCTATCAACTAGGAAAATGAAGGAGAACCAGTTATCTCAAATAAGAACGGAAAAAAAAAAGTGATTCTAATGAACTTTCCAACCTTCGAAATAAATGTTTTATTTTCGCGAATCTTTCTTCATTTTATGGTTTTCTAAGGCTATCAAACTAAAATAATGAAGAATAAATACTTATCTCCATTTGAAACGCAACAAAACTCGATTCTTTTGAAGTTTCCAAACTTCGAAAAAAAATTTTTTTCTTTTCGATATTCTTCGCGCAGAATATGCTTTTCTAAGGCTATCAACTTGAAAAATGAAATAGAACCAGTTATCTCAAATAAGAACGGAAAAAAAGCAATTCTAATGAAGTTTCCAACCATGGAAATAAATGTTTTCATTTCGCGAATCTTTCTTCATTTTATGGTTTTCTAAGGCTATCAACCTAGAATAATGAAGGAGAAAAAGTTATCTCCATTTGAAACGCAACAAAACGCGATTCTTTTGAAGTTTCGAAACCTGGAAAAAAATATTTTTCTTTTCGAGGTTCTTTCCGCATAATATGCTTTTCTAAGGCTATCAAAGAAGAAAAATGAAAGAGAACCAGTGATGACAAATAAGAACGGAAAAACAGCGATTCTAATAAAGTTTCCAACCATCGAAATAAATGTTTCCTTTTGGCGAATCTTTCTTCATTTTATGGTTTTCTAAGGCTATCAAAGTGGAAAAATGAAAGAGAACCAGTTATCGAAATAAGAACGGAAAAAAAGTAATTCATATGAAGTTTCCAACCATCGAAATAAATGTTTTCATTTCGGTAGTCTTTCTTTATTTTATGGTTTTCTAAGGCTATCAAAGTAGAATAATAAAGGAGAAATAGTTATCTCCATTTGAAACGCAACAAAACGCGATTCTTTTGAAGTTTCCAAACTTCGAAAAAAAAATTTTTTTCTTTTCTAGATTCTTTCAGCATAATATGCTTATCTAAGGCTATCAAACTGGAAAAATGAAAGAGAACCAGTTATCTCAACTAAGAACGGAAAAAAAGTGATTCTAATGAAATTTGCAACATCGAAATAAATCTTCTCTATTCGCGAATTTATCTTTAATTTATGCTTTAGAAGGCTATCAAACTAGAATAATGAAGGAGAATTAGTTATCTCCATTTGAAACGCAACACAACGCGATTCTTTTGAAGTTTCCAACCTTCGAAAATAAATTTTTTCTTTCGAGATTGTCTCCCCATAATATGCTTTTGTAAAGCTATCAAAGTAGCAAAATGGAAGAGAACCAGTTATCTAAAATAAAAACGGAACAAAAAGTGATTCTAATGAAGGTTCCAACCGACGAAATAAATGTTTTCATTTCGCGAATCTTTCTTTATTTTATTGTTTTCTAAGGCTATCAAACTAGAATAATAAAGGAGAAATAGTTATCTCCATTTGAAACGCAACAAAACGCTATTCTTTTGAAGTTTCCAAACTTCGAAACATTTTTTTTTCTTTTCTAGATGCTTTCCTCATAATATGCTTTTTAAGGGTATCAAAGTGGAAAAATGATAGAGAACCAGTTAACTGAAATAAAAACGGAAAAAAAAGTGATTCTAATGAAGTTTCCAACCATTGAAATAAAGGATTTCTTTTCGCGAATCTTTGTTCATTTTATGGTATTCTAAGGCTATCAATCAAGAATAATGAAGGAGAAATTGTTATCTCCATTTGAAACGCAACAAATCGCGATTCATTTCAAGTTTCCAAACTTCGAAAAAAATTTTTTTCTTTTCGAGATTCTTTGCGCAGTATATGCTTTTCTAAGGCCATCAAAGTAGAAAAATGAAAGAGAACCAGTTATGTCAAATAAGAACGCAAAAAAGGGATTCTAATGAAGTTTCCTACCATCTAAATAAATGTTTTCTTTTCGCGAATCTTTCTTCATTTTATGGTATTCTAAGGCTATCAAACAAGAATAATGAAGGAGAAATAGTAATCTCCATTTGAAACGCAACAAAACGGGATTCATTTGAAGTTTCGAAACTTCGAAAAATTTTTTTTTCTTTTCTTGATTCTTTCCCCATAATATGCTTATCTAAGGTTATCAAACTAGTAAAATGAAGGAGAACCAGTTATCTCAAATAAGACGGAAAAAAAGCGATTCTAATGAAGATTCCAACCATCGAAATAAATTTTTCTTTTCGCGAATCTTTCTTCATTTTATGGTATTCTAAGGCTATCAAACAAGAATAATGAAGGAGAAATAGTTATCTCCATTTGAAACGTAACAAAACGCGTTTCTTTTGAGATTTCCAAACTTCGAAAACAAATTTTTATCTTTTCGAGATTCTCTCCCCATAATATGCTTTTCTAAGGTTATCAAACTAGTAAAATGAAGGAGAACCAGTTATCTCAAATAAGAACGGAAAAAAAGTGCTTCTAATGAGGATTCCAACCATCGAAATAAATCATTTCTATTCGCAAATCTTTCTTCATTTAATGGTTTTCTAAGGCTATCAAAAGAGAATAATGAAGGAGAAATAGTTATCTCCTTTTCAAAGGCAACAAAACGCGATTCTTTTGAAGTTTCCAAAATCCAAAAAAATTTTTTTTTTCTTTTAGAGATTCTTTCCTTATAATATGCTTTTCTAAGGCTATCAAAGAAGTAAAATGAAAGAGAACCAGTTATCTCAAATAAGAACGGAAATACAGCTATTCTAATTAAGTTTCCAACCATCGAAATAAATTTTTCTTTTCGCGAATCTCTCTTCATTTTATGGTATTCTAAAGCTATCAAACAAGAATAATGAAGGAGAAATAGTTATCTGAATTTGAAACTTAACAAAACGCGATTCTTTTGAAGTTTCCAAACTTCGAAAACAAATTCTTATCTTTTCGAGATTTTTTCCCCATAATATGCTTTTCTAAGGCTATCAAACTAGAAAAATGAAAGGGAACCAGTTATCTCAAATAAGACCGGAAAAAAAGTGATTCTAATGAAGTTTCCAACCACCGAAATAAATCTTATTTTTTCGCGAATCTTTCTTCATTTTATGGATTTCTAAGGCAATCAAACTAGAAAAATGAGGGAGAAATAGTTATCTCCATTTGAAACACATAAAAACGCCATTCTTTTGAAGTTTCCAACCTTCGAAAATAAAGTTTTTCTTGCAGATTCTTTCCGCATAATATGCTTTTGTAAAGCTATCAAAGTAGAAAAATGGAAGAGAACCAGTTATCTCAAATAAAAACGGAAAAAAAGTGATTCTAATGAAGTTTCCAACCATCGAAATAAATGTTTTCATTTTGCGAATCTTTCTTCATTTTATGTTTTTCTAAGGCTATCAAACTAGAATAATGAAGGATAAATAGTTATCTCCATTTGAAACGCAACAAAACGCGATTCTTTTGAAGTTTACAAACTTCGAAAAAAATTTTTTTCTTTTCTAGATTCTTTCCTCATAATATGCTGTTCTATGGCTTTCAAAGTGGAAAAATGAAAGAGAAACAGTTATCTGAAATAAGAACGGAAAAAAAAGTGATTCTAATGAAGTTTCCAACCATTGAAATAAAGGTTTTCATTTCGCGTATATTTCTTCATTTTATGTTTTTCTAAGGCTATCAAACTAGAATAATGAAGGAGAAATAGTTATCTCCATTTGTAACGCAAAAAAAAAACGCGATTCTTTTGAAGTTTCCAAACTTCGAAAATGAATTTTTTCTTGCGAAATTGTTTGCGCAGTATATGATTTTCTAAAGCCATCAAAGTAGAAAAATGAAAGAGAACCAGTTATGTCAAATAGGAACGCAAAAAAGTGATTCTAATGAATTTTCCTACCATCGAAATAAATGTTTTCTTTTGGCGAATCTTTCTTCATTTTATGGCTTTTTAAGGCTATCAAACTAGAATAATGAAGGAGAATTTGTTATCTCCATTTGAAACGCCACAAAACGCGATTCTTTTGAAGTTTCCAAAGTTTGAAAAAAAAATTTTTTCTTTTCGAGATTCTTTCCGCATAATATCCTTTTGTAAAGCTATCAAAGAAGAAAAACGAAAGAGAACAAGTTATCTCAAATAAGAACGGAAAAACAGCGATTCTAATCAAGTTTCCAACCATCGAAATAAATGTTTGCTTTTCGCGAATCTTTCTTCATTTAATGGTTTTCTAAGGATATCAAACTAGAATAATGAAGGAGAAATAGTTATCTCGATTTGAAACGCAACAAAACGCGATTCTTTTGAAATTTCCAAAGTTCGAAAACTTTTTTTTTCTTTTCGAGATTCTTTCCGCATAATATGTTTTTGTAAAGCTATCAAAGTGGAAAAATGAAAGAGAACCAGTTCTCTCAACTAAGAACGGAAAAAAAGTGATTCTAATGAAATTTGCAACATCGAAATAAATCTTCTCTATTCGCGAATCTTTCTTTAATTTATGCTTTAGAAGGCTATCAAACTAGAATAATGAAGGAGAATTAGTTATCTCCAATTGAAACGCAACAAATCGCGATTCTTTTGAAGTTTCCAAAGTTCGAAAATAAATTTTTTCCTTCGGGACTGTTTCCCCATAATATGCTTTTGTAAAGCTATCAAAGTAGCAAAATGGAAGAGAACCAGTTATCTAAAATAAAAACGGAAAAAAAAGTGATTCTAATGAAGGTTCCAACCATCGAAATAAATGTTTTCATTTCGCGAATCTTTCTTCATTTTATGGTTTTCTAAGGCTATCAAACTAGAATAATGAAGGAGAAATAGTTATCTCCATTTGAAACGCAACAAAACGCTATTCTTTTGAAGTTTCCAAACTTCGAAAAATTTTTTTTTTCTTTTCTAGATGCTTTCCTCATAATATGCTTTTTAAGGGTATCAAAGTGGAAAAATGAAAGAGAACCAGTTAACTGAAATAAAAACGGAAAAAAAAGTGATTCTAATGAAGTTTCCAACCATTGAAATAAAGGTTTTCTTTTCGCGAATCTTTGTTCATTTTATGGTATTCTAACGCTATCAAACAAGAATAATGAAGGAGAAATAGTAATCTCCATTTGAAACGCAACAAAACGCGATTCATTTGAAGTTTCCAAACTTCGAAAATTTTTTTTTTTCTTTTCTTGATTCTTTCCCCATAATATGCTTTTCTAAGGTTATCAAACTAGTAAAATGACGGAGAACCAGTTATCTCAAATAAGACGGAAAAAAAGCGATTCTAATGAAGATTCCAACCATCGAAATAAATCTTTTCTATTCGCAAATCTTTCTTCATTTAATGGTTTTCTAAGGCTATCAAAAGAGAATAATGAAGGAGAAATAGTTATCTCCATTTCAAAGGCAACAAAACGCGATTCTTTTTAAGTTTCCAAAATCCAAAAAAAAATTTTTTTTCTTTTCGAGATTCTTTCCGCATAATATGCTTTTCTAAGGCTATCAAAGAAGTAAAATGAAAGAGAACCAGTTATCTCAAATAAGAACGGAAAAACAGCTATTCTAATTAAGTTTCCAACCAAAAAATAAATTTTTCTTTTCCCGAATCTTTCTTCATTTTATGGTATTCTAAGGCTATCAAACAAGAATAATGAAGGAGAAATAGTTATCTGCATTTGAAACTTAACAAAACGCGATTCTTTTGAAGTTTCCAAACTTCGAAAACAAATTCTTATCTTTTCGAGATTTTTTCCCCATAATATGCTTTTCTAAGGCTATCAAACTAGAAAAATGAAAGGGAACCAGTTATCTAAAATAAGAACGGAAAAACAGCGATTCTAATGAAGTTTCCAACCATCGAAATAAATGTTTTCTTTTCGCGAATTTTTCTTCATTTTATGGTTTTCTAAGGATATCAAACTAGAAAAATGAAGGAGAAATAGCTATCTCCATTTGAAACGCAAAAAAACGCGATTCTTTTGAAGTTTCCAAACTTCGAAAATGAATTTTTTCTTGCGAGATTGTTTGCGCAGTATATGATTTTCTAACGCCATCAAAGTAGAAAAATGAAAGAGAACCAGTTATGTCAAATAAGAACGCAAAAAAGTGATTCTAATGAAGTTTCCTACCATCGAAATAAATGTTTTCTTTTGGCGAATCTTTCTTCATTTTATGGTTTTTTAAGGCTATCAAACTAGAATAATGAAGGAGAATTAGTTATCTGCATTTGAAACGCAACAAAACGCGATTCTTTTGAAGTTTCCAAAGTTTGAAAAAAAATTTTTTTCTTTTCTAATTTCTTTCCCTATAATATGCTTTTCTAAGGTTATCAAACGGGGAAATGAAGGAGAACCAGTTATCTCAAATAAGAACGGAAAAAAGTGATACTAATGAAGATTCCAACCATGGAAATAAATCTTTTCTTTTCGGAAATCTTTCTTCATTTAATGGTTTTCTAAGGCTATCAAACTAGAATAGTGAAGGAGAAATAGTTATCTCCATTTGAAACTTAACAAAACGCGATTGTTTTGAAGTTTCCAAATTTCAAAAAAAAATTTTTTCTTTTCGAGATTCTTTCCGCATAATATGCTTTTCTACGGCTATCAAAGAAGTAAAATGAAAGAGAACCAGTTATCTCAAATAAGAACGGAAAAAAAGTGATACTAATGAAGATTCCAACCATGGAAATAAATCTTTTCTTTTCGGAAATCTTTCTTCATTTAATGGTTTTCTAAGGCTATCAAACTAGAATAGTGAAGGAGAAATAGTTATCTCCATTTGAAACTTAACAAAACGCGATTGTTTTGAAGTTTCCAAATTTCAAAAAAAAATTTTTCTTTTCGAGATTCTTTCCGCATAATATGCTTTTCTAAGGCTATCAAAGAAGTAAAATGAAAGAGAACCAGTTATCTCAAATAAGAACGGAAAAACAGCGATTCTAATGAATTTTCCTTCCATCGAAATAAATCTTATCTATTCGCGAATCTTTCTTCATTTTATGGTTTTCTAAGGCTATCAAACTAGAAAAATGAAGGAGAAATAGTTATCTCCACTTGAAACGCATAAAAACGCCATTCTTTTGAAGTTTCCAACCTTCGAAAATAAATTTTTTCTTTAGAGATTCTTTCCGCATAATATGCTTTTGTAAAGCTATCAAAGTAGAAAAATGGAAGAGAACCAGTTATCTAAAATAAAAACGGAAAAAAAAGTGATTCTAATGAAGTTTCCAACCATCGAAATAAATGTTTTCATTTCGCGAATCTTTCTTCATTTTATGGTTTTCTAAGGCTATCAAACTAGAATAATGAAGGAGAAATAGTTATCTCCATTTGAAACGCAACAAAACGCTATTCTTTTGAAGTTTCCAAACTTCGAAAAATTTTTTTTTCTCTTTTCTAGATGCTTTCCTCATAGTATGCTTTTTAAGGCTATCAAAATGGAAAAATGAAAGAGAACCAGTTAACTGAAATAAAAACGGAAAAAAAGTGATTCTAATGAAGTTTCCAACCATTGAAATAAAGGTTTTTATTTCGCGAATCATTCTTCATTTTATGGTTTTCTAAGGCTATCTAACTAGAATAATGAAGGAGAAATAGTTATCTCCATTTGAAACGCAAAAAAAACGCGATTCTTTTGAAGTTTCCAAACTTCGAAAATAAATTTTTTCTTGCGAGATTCTTTCCGCATAATATGCTTTTGTAAAGCTTTCAAAGAAGAAAAATGAAAGAGAACCAGTTATCTCAAATAAGAACGGAAAAAAGCGATTCTAATGAAGTTTCCAACCATGGTAATAAATGTTTTGTTTCCGGGAATCTTTCTTCATTTTATGGTATTCTAAGGCTATCAATCAAGAATAATGAAGGAGAAATAGATATCTCCATTTGAAATGCAAGAAAAAATGCGATTCTTTTCATGTTTCCAAACTTCGAAAATAATTTTTTTTCTTTTCGAGATTCTTTGCGCAGAATATGCTTTTCTAAGGCTATCAAAGTAGAAAAATGAGAGAAAACCAGTTATCTCAAATAAGAACGGAAAAAAAGTGATTCTAATGAACTTTCTAACCATCGAAATAAACGTTTTATGTTCGCGAATCTTTCTTCATTTTATGATTTTCTAAGGCTATCAAACTAGAATAATGAAGGAGAAATTGTTATCTCCATTTGAAACGCAACAAATCGCGATTCCTTTCAAGTTTCCAAACTTCGAAAAAAATTTTTTTCTTTTCGAGATTCTTTGCGCTGTATATGCTTTTCTAAGGCCATCAAAGTAGAAAAATGAAAGAGAACCAGTTATGTCAAATAAGAACGCAAAAAAGCGATTCTAATGAAGTTTCCTACCATCGAAATAAATGTTTTCTTTTGGCGAATCTATCTTCATTTTATGGTTTTTTAAGGCTATCAAACTAGAATAATGAAGGAGAAATAGTTATCTCCATTTGAAACGCAAAAAAACGCGATTCTTTTATAGTTTTCAAAGTTCAAAAAATTTTTTTTTTCTTTTCGAGATTCTTTCCGCATAATATTCTTTTGTAAAGCTATCAAAGAAGAAAAACGAAAGAGAACCCGTTATCTCAAATAAGAACGGAAAAAAAGTGATTCTAATGAAGTTTCCAACCACGGAAATAAATCTTATCTATTCGCGAATCTTTCTTCAATTTATTGTTTTCAAAGGCAATCAAACTAGAAAAATGAATGAGAAATAGTTATCTCCATTTAAAACGCATAAAAACGCCATTCTTTTGAAGTTTCCAACCTTCGAAAATAAATTTTTTCTTGCGAGATTCTTTCCGCATAATATGCCTTTGTAAAGCTATCAAAGTAGAAAAACGGAGGAGAACCAGTTATCTCAAATAAAAACGGAAAAAAAGTGATACTAATGGAGTTCCAACCATCGAAATAAATGTTTTCATTTCGCGAATCTTTCTTCATTTTATGGTTTCTAAGGCTATCAAAATAGAATAATGAAGGAGAAAAGTTAACTCCATTTGAAACGCAACAAAACGCGATTAATTTGCAGTTTCCAAACTTCGAAAAATTTTTTTTTTCTTTTCTAGATTCTTTCCGCATAATATGCTTTTCTAAGGCTATCAAACTGGAAAAATGAAAGAGAACCAGTTACCTCAACTAAGAACGGAAAAAAAGTGATTCTAATGAAATTTGCAACATCGAAATAAAGCTTTTCGATTCCCGAATCTTTCTTTATTTTATGCTTTAAAAGGCTATCAAACTAGAATAATGAAGGAGAATTAGTTATCTCCATTAGAAAAGCCACAAAATTCGATTCTTTTGAAGTTTTCAAACTTCGAAAAAAATTTCTTTTCTTTTCGAGATTCTTCGTGCAGAATATGCTTTTCTAAGGCTATCAAAGTGGAAAAATGAAAGAGAACCAGTTTTCTTAAATAACATCGGAAAAAAAGTAAAAATAATGAAGTTTCCAACCATCGAAATAAATGTTTTCATTTCGCGAATCTTTCTTCATTTTATGGTTTTCTAAGGCTATCAAACTAGAATAATAAAGGAGAAATAGTTATCTCCATTTGAAACGCAACAAAACGCGATTCTTTTGAAGTTTCCAAACTTCGAAAATAAATGTTTTTCTTTTCGATATTCTTCGCGCAGAATATGCTTTTCTAAGGCTATCAAACTAGAAAAATGAAAGAGAACCAGTTATCTCAAATAAAAACGGAAAAAAGTGATACAAATGAAGTTTCCAAACATCGAAATAAATGTATTCATTTCGCGAATCTTTCTCATTTTATGGTTTTCTAAGGCTATCAAACTAGAATAATGAAGGAGAAATTGTTATCTCCATTTGAAACGCAACAAAACGCGATTCTTTTGAAGTTTGCAAACTTCGAAAAAAAAAATTTTTTCTTTTCGATATTCTTTGCGCACAATATGCTTTTCTAAGGCTATCAAAGTAGAAAAATCAAAGAGAACCAGTTATCTCAAATAAGCACGGAAAACATCGATTTTAATGAAGTTTCCAACCTTCGAAATAAGTGTTTTCTGTTCGCGATTCTTTCTTCATTTTATGGTTTTCTAAGGCTGTCATACTAGAATAATGAAGGAGAAATTGTTATCTCCATTTGAAACGCAATAAAACGCGATTCCGTTCAAGTTTCCAAACTTCGAAAAAAAAATTTTTTCTTTTCGAGATTCTTTGCGCAGTATATGCTTTTCTAAGGCCATCAAAGAAGAAAAATGAAAGAGAACCAGTTATGTCAAATAAGAACGCAAAAAAGTGATTCTAATGAAGTTTCCTACCATCGAAATAAATGGTTTTTTTTGGCGAATCTTTCTTCATTTTATGGTTTTTTAAGGCTATCAAACTGGAATAATGAAGGAGAAATAGTTATATCCATTTGAAACGCAACAAAACGCGATTCATTTGATGTTTCCAAAGTTCGAAAAAAAATTTTTTTTCTTTTCGAGATTCTTTCCGCATAATATCCTTTTGTAAAGCTATCAAAGAAGAAAAACGAAAGAGAACCAGTTATCTCAAATAAGAACGGAAAAAAGCGATTCTAATGAAGTTTCCAACCATCGAAATAAATGTTTTCTTTTCGCAAATCTTTCTTCATTTTATGGTATTCTAAGGCTATCAAACAAGAATAATGAAGGAGAAACAGTAATCTCCATTTGAAACGCTACAAAACGCGATTCATTTGAAGTTTCCAAACTTCGAAAAATTTTTTTTTCTTTTCTTGATTCTTTCCCCATAATATGCTTTTCTAAGGTTATCAAACTAGTAAAATGAAGGAGAACCAGTTATCTCAAATAAGAACGGAAAAAAGTGATTCTAATGAAGATTCCAACCTTCGAAATAAATTTTTCTTTTCGCGAATCTTTCTTCATTTTATGGTATTCTAAGGCTATCAAACAAGAATAATTAAGAAGAAATAGTTAGCTCCATTTTAAACGTAACAAAACGTTTTTCTTTTGAAGTTTCCAAACTTCGAAAACAAATTTTTTTCTTTTCGAGATTTTTTCCCCATAATATGCTTTTCTAAGGCTATCAAACTAGAAAAATTAAAGAGAACCAGTTTATTCAAATAAGACCGGAAAAAAAGTGATTCTAATGAAGTTTCCAACCACGGAAATAAATCATATCTATTCGCGAATCTTTCTTCATTTTATTGCTTTCTAAGGCAATCAAACTAGAAAAATGAAGGAGAAATAGTTATCTCCATTTGAAACGTATAAAAACGCCATTCTTTTGAAGTTTCCAACCTTCGAAAATAAATTTTTTCATTCGAGATTCTTTCGCATAATATGCCTTTATAAAGCTATCAAAGTAGAAAAATGGAAGAAAACCAGTTATCTAAAATAAAAACGGAAAAAAAAGTGATTCTAATGAAGTTTCCAACCATCGAAATAAATCTTTTCTATTCGCGAATCTTTCTTCATTTTATGGTTTTCTAAGGCTATCAAACTAGAATAATGAAGGAGAAATAGTTATCTCTATTTGAAACGCAACAAAACGCTATTCTTTTGAAGTTTCCAAACTTCGAAACAAATTTTATTCTTTTCTAGATTCTATCCTCACAATAAGCTTTTCTAACGCAATCAAGGTGGAAAAATGAAAGAGAAACAGTTATCTCAAATAAGAAGGGAAAAAAAGCGATTGTAATGAAGTTTCCAACCATCGAAATAAATGTTTTCTTTTCGCGAATCTTTCTTCATTTTATGGTATTCTAAGGCTATCAAACAAAAATAATGAAGTAGAAATAGTAATCTCCATTTGAAACGCAACAAAACGCGATTCATTTGAAGTTTCTAAACTTCGAAAATAATTTTTTTTTTTTTCGAGATTCTTTGCGCAGAATATGCTTTTCTAAGGCTATCAAACTAGTAAAATGAAGCAGAACCAGTTATCTCAAATAAGAACGGAAAAAAAGTGATTCTAATGAAGATTCCAACCATCGAAATAAATTTTTCTTTTCGCGAATCTTTCTTCATTTTATGGTATTCTAAGGCTATCAAACAAGAATAATGAAGGAGAAATAGTTATCTCCATTTGAAACGTAACAAAACGCGATTCTTTTGAAGTTTCCAAACTTCGAAAACAAATTTTTATCTTTTCGAGATTTTTTCCCCATAATATGCTTTTCTAAGGCTATCAAACTAGAAAAATTAAAGAGAACCAGTTATCTCAAATAAGACCGGAAAAAAAGTGATTCTAATGAAGTTTCCAACCACGGAAATAAATCTTATTTATTGGCGAATCTTTCTTCAATTTATTGTTTTCTAAGGCAATCAAACTAGAAAAATGAATGAGAAATAGTTATCTCCATTTAAAACGCATAAAAAAGCCATTCTTTTGAAGTTTCCAACCTTCGAAAATAAATTTTTTCTTGCGAGATTCTTTCCGCATAATATGCCTTTGTAAAGCTATCAAAGTAGAAAAACGGAGGAGAACCAGTTATCTCAAATAAAAACGGAAAAAAAGTGATACTAATGGAGTTCCAACCATCGAAATAAATGTTTTCATTTCGCGAATCTTTCTTCATTTTATGGTTTCTAAGGCTATCAAAATAGAATAATGAAGGAGAAAAGTTAACTCCATTTGAAACGCAACAAAACGCGATTAATTTGCAGTTTCCAAACTTCGAAAAAATTTTTTTTTCTTTTCTAGATTCTTTCCGCATAATATGCTTTTCTAAGGCTATCAAACTGGAAAAATGAAAGAGAACCAGTTACCTCAACTAAGAACGGAAAAAAAGTGATTCTAATGAAATTTGCAACATCGAAATAAAGCTTTTCGATTCCCGAATCTTTCTTTATTTTATGCTTTAAAAGGCTATCAAACTAGAATAATGAAGGAGAATTAGTTATCTCCATTAGAAAAGCCACAAAATTCGATTCTTTTGAAGTTTTCAAACTTCGAAAAAAATTTCTTTTCTTTTCGAGATTCTTCGTGCAGAATATGCTTTTCTAAGGCTATCAAAGTGGAAAAATGAAAGAGAACCAGTTTTCTTAAATAACATCGGAAAAAAAGTAAAAATAATGAAGTTTCCAACCATCGAAATAAATGTTTTCATTTCGCGAATCTTTCTTCATTTTATGGTTGTCTAAGGCTATCAAACTAGAATAATGAAGGAGAAATAGTTATCTCCATTTGAAACGCAACAAAACGCGATTCTTTTGAAGTTTCCAAACTTCGAAAATAAATGTTTTTCTTTTCGATATTCTTCGCGCAGAATATGCTTTTCTAAGGCTATCAAACTAGAAAAATGAAAGAGAACCAGTTATCTGAAATAAAAACGGAAAAAAGTGATACAAATGAAGTTTCCAAACATCGAAATAAATGTATTCATTTCGCGAATCTTTCTCATTTTATGGTTTTCTAAGGCTATCAAAGTAGAATAATGAAGGAGAAATTGTTATCTCCATTTGAAACGCAACAAAACGCTATTCTTTTGAAGTTTGCAAACTTCGAAAAAAAAATTTTTTTCTTTTCGATATTCTTTGCGCACAATATGCTTTTCTAAGGCTATCAAAGTAGAAAAATCAAAGAGAACCAGTTATCTCAAATAAGCACGGAAAACATCGATTTTAATGAAGTTTCCAACCTTCGAAATAAGTGTTTTCTGTTCGCGATTCTTTCTTCATTTTATGGTTTTCTAAGGCTGTCATACTAGAATAATGAAGGAGAAATTGTTATCTCCATTTGAAAAGCAACAAAACGCGATTCCGTTCAAGTTTCCAAACTTCGAAAAAAAAATTTTTTCTTTTCGAGATTCTTTGCGCAGTATATGCTTTTCTAAGGCCATCAAAGAAGAAAAGTGAAAGAGAAGCAGTTATGTCAAATAAGAACGCAAAAAAGTGATTCTAATGAAGTTTCCTACCATCGAAATAAATGTTTTTTTTTGGCGAATCTTTCTTCATTTTATGGTTTTTTAAGGCTATCAAACTAGAATAATGAAGGAGAAATAGTTATATCCATTTGAAACGCAACAAAACGCGATTCATTTGATGTTTCCAAAGTTCGAAAAAAAAATTTTTTTCTTTTCTAGATTCTTTCCTCACAATAAGATTTTCTAACGCTATCAAGGTGGAAAAATGAAAGAGAAACAGTTATCTCAAATAAGAAGGGAAAAAAAAGTGATTCTAATAAAGATTCCAACAATCGAAATAAATTTTTTTTTTCGCGAATCTCTCTTCATTTTATGGTATTCTAAGGCTATCAAACAAGAATAATGAAGGAGAAATCGTTATCTCCTTTTGAAACGTAACAAAACGCGATTATTTTGAAGTTTCCAAACTTCGAAAACAAATTATTATCTTTTCGAGATATTTTCCCCATAATATGCTTTTCTAAGGCTATCAAACTAGGAAAGTTAAAGAGAACCAATTATCTCAAATAAGACCGGAAAAAAAGTGATTCTAATGAAGTTTCCAAACACGGAAATAAATCTTATCTATTCGCGAATCTTTCTTCATTTTATTGTTTTCTAATACAACCAAACTAGAAAAATGAATGAGAAATAGTTATCTCCATTTGAAACGCATAAAAACGCGATTCTTTTGAAGTTTCCAAACTTCGAAAATAAATTGTTATCTTTTCGAGATTTTTTCCCCATAATATGCTTTTCTAAGGCTATCAAACTAGAAAAATGAAAGGAAACCAGTTATCTCAAATAAGACCGGAAAAAAAGTGATTCTAATGAAGTTTCCAACCACCGAAATAAATCTTATCTATTCGCGAATCTTTCTTCATTTTATGGATTTATAAGGCAATCAAACTAGAAAAATGAAGGAGAAATAGTTATCTCCATTTGAAACGCATAAAAACGCCATTCTTTTGAAGTTTCCAACCTTCGAAAATAAATTTTTTCTTGCCAGATTCTTTCCGCATAATATGCTTTTGTAAAGCTATCAAAGTAGAAAAATGGAAGAGAACCAGTTATCTCAAATAAAAATAGAAAAAAAGTGATTCTAATGAAGTTTCCAACCATCGAAATAAATGTTTTCATTTTGCGAATCTTTCTTCATTTTATGTTTTTCTAAGGCTATCAAACTAGAATAATGAAGGATAAATAGTTATCTCCATTTGAAACGCAACAAAACGCGATTCTTTTGAAGTTTCCAAACTTCGAAAAAATTTTTTTTCTTTTCTAGATTCTTTCCTCATAATATGCTTTTCTAAGGCTATCAAAGTGGAAAAATGAAAGAGAAACAGTTATCTCAAATAAGAACGGAAAAAAAAGTGATTCTAATGAAGTTTCCAACCATTGAAATAAAGGTTTTCATTTCGCGAATATTTCTTCATTTTATGGTTTTCTAAGGCTATCAAACTAGAATAATGAAGGAGAAATAGTTATCTCCATTTGAAACGCAAAAAAACGTGATTCTTTTGAAGTTTCCAAACTTCGAAAATAAATTTTTTCTTGCGAGATTCTTTCCGCATAATATGCTTTTCTAAGGCTATCAAAGAAGAAAAATGAAAGAGAACCAGTTATCTCAAATAAGAACCGAAAAACAGCGATTCTAATGAAGTTTCCAACCATCGAAATAAATGTTTTCTTTTCGCGAATCTTTCTTCATTTTATGGTTTTCTAATGATATCAAACTAGAATAATGAAGGAGAAATAGTTATCTCCATTTGAAACGCAACAAAACGCGATTCTTTTGAAGTTTCCTAAGTTCGGAAATTTTTCTTTTCTTTTCGAGATTCTTTCCGCATAATATGCTTTGGTAAAGCTATCAAAGTGGAAAAATGAAAGAGAACCAGTTTTCTGAAATAAGAACGGAAAAAAAGTAATTCTAATGAAGTTTCCAACCATCGAAATAAATGTTTTCATATCGCAAATCATTCTTCATTTTATGGTTTTCTAAGGCTATCAAACTAGAATAATGAAGGAGAAATAGTTATCTCCATTTGAAACGCAAAAAACGCCATTCTTTTGAAGTATCCAACCATGAAAATAAATTTTTTCTTTCGAGATTCTTTCCGCATAATATGCTTTTCTAAAGCTATCAAAGTAGAAAAATGGAAGAGAACCAGTTATCTCAAATAAAAACGGAAAAAAGTGATACAAATGAAGTTTCAGAACATCGAAATAAATGTATTCATTTCGCGAATCTTTCTTCATTTTATGGTTTTCTAAGGCTATCAAACTAGAATAATGAAGGAGAAATTGTTATCTCCATTTGAAACGCAACAAAACGCGATTCTTTTCAAGTTTGCAAACTTCGAAAAAAAAATTTTTTTCTTTTCGATATTCTTTGCACAGAATATGCTTTTCTAAGGCTATCAAAGTATAAAAATCAAAGAGAACCAGTTATCTCAAATAAGCACGGAAAAACCGCGATTTTAATGAAGTTTCCAACCTTCGAAATAAGTGTTTTCAGTTCGCGATTCTTCCTTCATTTTATGGTTTTCTAAGGCTATCAAACTAGAATAAGAAGGAGAAATAGTTATCTCCATTTGAAACGCAAAAAAAAAACGCGATTCATTTGAAGTTTCCAAAGTTCGAAAAAAAATTTTTTTCTTTTCGAGATTCTTTCCGCATAATATCCTTTTGTAAAGCTATCAAAGAAGAAAAACGAAAGAGAACCAGTTATCTCAAATAGGAACGGAAAAAAAGCGATTCTAATGAAGTATCCAACCACCGATATAAATCTTATCTATTCGCGAATCTTTCTTCATTTTATGGATTTCTAAGGCAATCAAACTAGAAAATTGAAGGAGAAATAGTTATCTCCATTTGAAACGCATAAAAACGCCATTCTTTTGAAGTTTCCAAACTTCGAAAATAAATTTTTTCTTCCGAGATTCTTTCCGCATAATATGCCTTTGTAAAGCTATCAAAGTAGAAAAACGGAAGAGAACCAGTTATCTCAAATAAAAACGGAAAAAAAGTGATACTAATGAAGTTTCCAACCATCGAAATTAATGTTTTCATTTCGCGAATCTTTCTTCATTTTATGGTTTCTAAGGCTATCAAAATAGAATAATGAAGGAGAAATAGTTATCTCCATTTGAAACGCAACAAAACGCGATTAATTTGAAGTTTCCAAACTTCGAAAAAATTTTTTTTCTCTTCTAGATTCTTTCCGCCTAATATGCTTTTTTAAGGCTATCAAAGTGGAAAAATGAAAGAGAACCAGTTATCTCAACTAAGAACGGAAAAAAAGTGATTCTAATGAAATTTGCAACATCGAAATTAAGCTTTTCGATTCGTGAATCTTTCTTTATTTTATGGTTTTCTAAGGCTATCATACTAGAATAATGAAGGAGAAATAGTTATCTCCATTTGAAACGTAACAAAACGCGATTCCTTTGAAGTTTCCAAACTTCGAAAAAAAAATTTTCTTTTCGAGATTCTTTGCCCAGAATATGCTTTTCTAAGGCCATCAAAGTAGAAAAATGAAAGAGAACCAGTTATGTCAAATAAGAACGCAAAAAAGTGATTCTAATGAAGTTTCCACCCATCGAAATACATGTTTCCTTTTCGCGAATCTTTCTTAATTTTATCGTTTTCTAAGGCTATCAAACTACAATAATGAAGGAGAAATAGTTATCTCCATTTGAAACGCAACAAAACGCGATTCATTTGAAGTTTCCAAACTTCGAAAAAATATTTTTTTCTTTTCTAGATTTTCCCCATAATATGCTTTTCTAAGCTTATCAAACGGGGAAATGAAGGAGAACCAGTTATCTCAAATAAGAACAGAAAAAAAGTGATACTAATGAAGATTCCGACCATGGTAATAAATCTTTTCTTTTCGGAAATCTTTCTTCATTTTATGGTATTCTAAGGCTATCAAACAAGAATAATGAAGGAGAAATAGTTATCTCCATTTGAAACGCAAAAAACGCGATTCTTTTGAAGTTTGCAAACTTCGAAAACAAATTTTATCTTTTCGAGATTTTTTCCCCATAATATGCTTTTCCAAGGCTATCAAACTAGAAAAATGAAAGAGAACCAGTGATCTCAAATAAGACCGGAAAAAAAGTGATTGTAATGGAGTATCCAACCACCGATATAAATCTTATCTATTCGCGAATCTTTCTTCATTTTATGGTTTTCTAAGGCAATCAAACTAGAAAAATGAAGGAGAAATAGTTATCTCCATTTGAAACGCAACAAAGCGCGGTTCTTTTGAAGTTTCCAAACTTCGCAAATTTTTTTTTTTTTTTTCGATATTCTTTGCGCAGAATTTGCTTTCCTAAGGCTATCAAAGTAGAAAAATGAAAGAAAATCAGTTATCTAAAATAAGAACGGAAAAAAAGTGATTGTAATGAACTTTCCAACCATTGAAATAAATGTTTTATTTTCGCGAATCTTTCTTCATTTTATGGTTTTCTAAGGCTATCAAACTAGAATAATGAAGGAGAAATAGTTATCTCCATTTGAAACGTAACAAAACGCGATTCCTTTGAAGTTTCCAAACTTCGAAAAAAATTTTTTTCTTTTAGAGATTCTTTGCGCAGAATATGCTTTTCTAAGGCCATGAAAATAGAAAAATGAAAGAGAACCAGTTTTCTGAAATAAGAACGGAAAAAAAGTAATTCTAATGAAGTTTCCAACCATCGAAATAAATGTTTTCATATCGCAAATCATTCTTCATTTTATGGTTTTCTAAGGCTATCAAACTAGAATAATGAAGGAGAAATAGTTATCTCCATTTGAAACGCAAAAAACGCCATTCTTTTGAAGTTTCCAAATTTCGAAAATAAATTTTTTCTTTCGAGATTCTTTCCATATAAATTGCCTTTGTAATGCTATCAAAGTAGAAAAATGGAAGAGAACCAGTTATCTAAAATAAAAACGGAAAAAAAAGTGAATCTAATGAAGTTTCCAACCATCGAAATAAATCTTTTCTATTCGCGAATCATTCTTCATTATATGGTTTTCTAAGGCTATCAAACTGGAATAATGAGGGAGAAATAGTTTTCTCCATTTGAAACGCAACAAAACGCTATTCTTTTGAAGTTTCCGAACTTCGAAAAAATTTTTTTTCTTTTCTAGATTAATTCCTCACAATATGCTTTTCTAAGGCTATCAAAGTGGAAAAATGAAAGAGAAACAGTTATCTCAAATAAGAACCGAAAAACAGCGATTCTAATGAAGTTTCCAACCATCGAAATAAATGTTTTCTTTTCGCGATCTTTCTTCATTTTATGGTTTTCTAATGATATCAAACTAGAATAATGAAGGAGAAATAGTTATCTCCATTTGAAACGCAACAAAACGCGATTCTTTTGAAGTTTCCTAAGTTCGGAAATTTTTCTTTTCTTTTCGAGATTCTTTCCGCATAATATGCTTTGGTAAAGCTATCAAAGTGGAAAAATGAAAGAGAACCAGTTTTCTGAAATAAGAACGGAAAAAAAGTAATTCTAATGAAGTTTTCAACCATCGAAATAAATGTGTTCATATCGCAAATCATTCTTCATTTTATGGTTTTCTAAGGCTATCAAACTAGAATAATGAAGGAGAAATAGTTATCTCCATTTGAAACGCAAAAAACGCCATTCTTTTGAAGTATCCAACCATGAAAATAAATTTTTTCTTTCGAGATTCTTTCCGCATAATATGCTTTTCTAAAGCTATCAAAGTAGAAAAATGGAAGAGAACCAGTTATCTCAAATAAAAACGGAAAAAAGTGATACAAATGAAGTTTCAGAACATCGAAATAAATGTATTCATTTCGCGAATCTTTCTTCATTTTATGGTTTTCTAAGGCTATCAAACTAGAATAATGAAGGAGAAATTGTTATCTCCATTTGAAACGCAACAAAACGCGATTCTTTTGAAGTTTGCAAACTTCGAAAAAAAAAATTTTATTCTTTTCGATTTTCTTTGCACAGAATATGCTTTTCTAAGGCTATCAAAGTATAAAAATCAAAGAGAACCAGTTATCTCAAATAAGCACGGAAAAACAGCGATTTTAATGAAGTTTCCAACCTTCGAAATAAGTGTTTTCAGTTCGCGATTCTTTCTTCATTTTATGGTTTTCTAAGGCTATCAAACTAGAATAAGAAGGAGAAATAGTTATCTCCATTTGAAACGCAAAAAAAAACGCGATTCATTTGAAGTTTCCAAAGTTCGAAAAAAAAATTTTTTCTTTCGAGATTCTTTCCGCATAATATGCCTTTATAAAGCTATCAAAGTAGAAAAATGGAAGAGAACCAGTTATCTAAAATAAAAACGGGAAAAAAAGTGATTCTAATGAAGTTTCCAACCATCGAAATAAATCTTTTCTATTCGCGAATCTTTCTTCATTTTATGGTTTTCTAAAGCTATCAAACTAGAATAATGAAGGAGAAATAGTTATCTCCATTTGAAACGCAACAAAACGCTATTCTTTTGAAGTTTCCAAACTTCGAAAAAAAATTTATTCTTTTCTAGATTCTTTCCTCACAATATGCTTTTCTAACGCTATCAAAGTGGAAAAATGAAAGAGAAACAGTTATCTCAAATAAGAACGGAAAAAAAAGTGATTCTAATGAAGATTCCAACCATTGAAATAAATTTTTCTTTTCGCGAATCTCTCTTCATTTTATGGTATTCTAAGGCTATCAAACAAGAATAATGAAGGAGAAATAGTTATCTCCATTTGAAACGTGACAAAACGCGATTCTTTTGAAGTTTCCAAACTTCGAAAACAAATTATTATCTTTTCGAGACATTTTCCCCATAATATGCTTTTCTAAGGCTATCAAACTAGGAAAATTAAAGAGAACCAATTATCTCAAATAAGACGGGTAAAAAAGTGATTCTAATGAAGTTTCCAACCATCGAAATAAATGTTTTCATTTTGCGAATCTTTCTTCATTTTATGTTTTTCTAAGACTATCAAACTAGAATAATGAAGGATAAATAATTATCTCCATTTCAAACGCAACAAAACGCGATTCTTTTGAAGTTTCCAAACTTCGAAAAATTTATTTTTCTTTTCTAGATTCTTTCCTCATAATATGCTTTTCTAAGGCTATCAAAGTGGAAAAATGAAAGAGAAACAGTTATCTGAAATAAGAACGGAAAAAAAAAGTGATTCTAATGAAGTTTCCAACGATTGAAATAAAGGTTTTCATTTCGCGTATATTTCTTCATTTTATGGTTTTCTAAGGCTATCAAACAAGAATAATGAAGGAGAATGAGTTATCTCCATTTGAAACGCAACAAAACGCGATTCTTTTGAAGTTTCCAAATTTTGAAAAAAAAATTTTTTCTTTTCGAGATTCTTTCCGCATAATATCCTTTTGTAAAGCTATCAAAGAAATAAAAACGAAAGAGAACCAGTTATCTCAAATAAGAACGGAAAGAAAGCGATACTAACGAAGTTTCCAACCATCGAAATAAATGTTTTCTTTTCGCGAATCTTTCTTCATTTTATGGTATTCTAAGGCTATCAAACAAGAATAATGAAGGAGAAATAGTAATCTCCATTTGAAACGCAACAAAACGCGATTCATTTGAAGTTTCCAAACTTCGAAAAATTTTTTTTTTCTTTTCTTGATTCTTTCCACATAATATGCTTTTCTAAGGTTATCAAACTAGTAAAATGAAGGAGAACCAGTTATCTCAAATAAGAACGGAAAAAAGTGATACTAATGAAGATTCCAACCATGGAAATAAATCTTTTCTTTTCGGAAATCTTTCTTCATTTAATGGTTTTCTAAGGCTATCAAACTAGAATAGTGAAGGAGAAATAGTTATCTCCATTTGAAACTTAACAATACGCGATTGTTTTGAAGTTTCCAAATTTCAAAAAAAAATTTTCTTTTCGAGATTCTTTCCGCATAATATGCTTTTCTAAGGCTATCAAAGAAGTAAAATGAAAGAGAACCAGTTATCTCAAATAAGAACGGAAAAACAGCGATACTAATGAATTTTCCATCCATCGAAATAAATCTTATCTATTGGCGAATCTTTCTTCATTTTATGGTTTTCTAAGGCTATCAAACTAGAAAAATGAAGGAGAAATAGTTATCTCCACTTGAAACGCATAAAAACGCCATTCTTTTGAAGTTTCCAACCTTCGAAAATAAATTTTTTCTTTAGAGATTCTTTCCGCATAATATGCTTTTGTAAAGCTATCAAAGTAGAAAAATGGAAGAGAACCAGTTATCTAAAATAAAAACGGAAAAAAAAGTGATTCTAATGAAGTTTCCAACCATCGAAATAAATGTTTTCATTTCGCGAATCTTTCTTCATTTTATGGTTTTCTAAGGCTATCAAACTAGAATAATGAAGGAGAAATAGTTATCTCCATTTGAAACGCAACAAAACGCTATTCTTTTGAAGTTTCCAAACTTCGAAAATTTTTTTTTTCTCTTTTCTAGATGCTTTCCTCATAGTATGCTTTTTAAGGCTATCAAAATGGAAAAATGAAAGAGAACCAGTTAACTGAAATAAAAACGGAAAAAAAGTGATTCTAATGAAGTTTCCAACCATTGAAATAAAGGTTTTCATTTCGCGAATCATTCTTCATTTTATGGTTTTCTAAGGCTATCTAACTAGAATAATGAAGGAGAAATAGTTATCTCCATTTGAAACGCAAAAAAAACGCGATTCTTTTGAAGTTTCCAAACTTCGAAAATAAATTTTTTCTTGCGAGATTCTTTCCGCATAATATGCTTTTGTAAAGCTTTCAAAGAAGAAAAATGAAAGAGAACCAGTTATCTCAAATAAGAACGGAAAAAAGCGATTCTAATGAAGTTTCCAACCATCGTAATAAATGTTTTGTTTCCGGGAATCTTTGTTCATTTTATGGTTTTCTAAGGCTATCAAACTAAAATAATGAAGGAGAAATACTTATCTCCATTTGAAACGCAAAAAAACACGATTCTTTTGAAGTTTCCAAACTTCGAAAAAAAATTTTTTTCTTTTCGATATTCTTCGCGCAGAATATGCTTTTCTAAGGCTATCAACTTGAAAAATGAAATAGAACCAGTTATCTCAAATAAGAACGGAAAAAAAGCAATTCTAATGAAGTTTCCAACCATCGAAATAAATGTTTTCATTTCGCGAATCTTTCTTCATTTTATGGTTTTCTAAGGCTATCAACCTAGAATAATGAAGGAGAAATAGTTATCTCCATTTGAAACGCAACAAAACGCGATTCTTTTGAAGTTTCGAAACCTGGAAAAAAATATTTTGCTTTTCGAGATTCTTTCCGCATAATATGCTTTTCTAAGGCTATCAAAGAAGAAAAATGAAAGAGAACCAGTTATGACAAATAAGAACGGAAAAACAGCGATTCTAATAAAGTTTCCAACCATCGAAATAAATGTGTTCATTTTGCGAATCTTTCTTCATTTTATGGTTTTCTAAGGCTATCAAAGTAGAATAATGAAGGAGAAATTGTTATCTCCATTTGAAACGCAACAAAACGCGATTCCTTTCAAGTGTCCAAACTTCGAAAAAATTTTTTTTTCTTTTCGAGATTCTTTGCGCAGTATATGCTTTTCTAAGGCCATCAAAGTAGAAAAATGAAAGAGAACCAGTTATGTCAAATAAGAACGCAAAAAAGTGATTCTAATGAAGTTTCCTACCATCGAAATAAATGTTTTCTTTTGCCGAATCTTTCTTCATTTTTTGGCTTTTTAAGGCTATCAAACTAGAATAATGAAGGAGAAATAGTTATCTCCATTTGACACGCAACAAAACGCGATTCTTTTGAAGCTTCCAAAGTTCGAAAAAAATTTTTTTTCTTTTCGAGATTGTTTCCGCATAATATCCTTTTGTAAAGCTATCAAAGAAGAAAAACGAAAGAGAACCAGTTATCTTAAATAAGAACGGAAAAAAAGCGATTCTAATGAAGTTTCCAACCATCGAAATAAATGTTTTCCTTTCGCGAATCTTTCTTTATTTTATGGTATTCTCAGGCTATCAAACCAGAATAATGAAGGAGAAATAGTAATCTCCATTTGAAACACAACAAAACGCGATTCACTTGAGGTTTCCAAACTTGGAAAAAATTTTTTTTCTTTTCTTCTTTCCCCATAATATGCTTTTCTAAGGCTATCAAACTAGAAAAATTAAAGATAACCAGTTATCTCAAATAAGACCTGAAAAAAAGTGATTCTAATGAAGTTTCCAACAATCGAAATAAATCTTTTCTATTCGCAAATCTTTCTTCATTTTATGGTTTTCTTAGGCTATCAAACTAGAATAATATAGGAGAAATAGTTATCTCCATCTGAAACGGAACAAAACGCGATTCTTTTGAAGTTTCCAAACTTCGAAAAAATTTTTTTTCTTTTCTAGATTCTTTCCTCACAATATGCTTTTCTAAGGCTATCAAAGTGGAAAAATGAAAGAGAAACAGTTATCTGAAATAAGAACGGAAAAAAAAGTGATTCTAATGAAGTTTCCAACCATTGAAATAAAGGTTTTAATTTCGCGAATATTTCTTCATTTTATGGTTTCCCAAGGCTATCAAACTAGAATAATGAAGGAGAAATAGTTATCTCCATTTGAAACGCAAAAAAACGCGATTCTTTTGAATTTTCCAAACTTCGAAAATAAATTTTTTCTTGCGAGATTCTTTCCGCATAATATGCTTTTCTAAGGCTATCAAAGAAGAAAAATGAAAGAGAACCAGTTATCTCAAATAAGAACGGAAACACAGCGATTCTAATGAAGTTTCCAACCATCGAAATAAATGTTTTCTTTTCGCGAATCTTTCTTCATTTTATGGTTTTCTAAGGATATCAAACTAGAATAATGATGGAGAAATAGTTATCTCCACTTGAAACGCAACAAAACGCCATTCTATTGAAGTTTCGAAAGTTCGAAAAATTTTTTTTTTCTTTTCGAGATTCTTTCCGCATAATATGTTTTTGTAAAGCTATCAAAGTGGAAAAATGAAAGAGAACCAGTTTCTGAAATAAGAACGGAAAAAAAGTAATACTAATGAAGTTTCCAACCATCGAAATAAATGTTATCATATCGCGAATCATTCTTCATTTTATGGTTTTCTAAGGCTATCAAACTAGAATAATGAAGGAGAAATAGTTATCTCCATTTGAAACGCAACAAAACACGATTCTTTTGAAGTATCCAAACTTCGAAAAAAAATTTTTTTCTTTTCGATATTCTTCGCGCAGAATATGCTGTTCTAAGGCTATCAACTAGGAAAATGAAGGAGAACCAGTTATCTCAAATAAGAACGGAAAAAAAAAGTGATTCTAATGAACTTTCCAACCTTCGAAATAAATGTTTTATTTTCGCGAATCTTTCTTCATTTTATGGTTTTTTAAGGCTATCAAACTAAAATAATGAAGAATAAATACTTATCTCCATTTGAAACGCAACAAAACACGATTCTTTTGAAGTTTCCAAACTTCGAAAAAAAATTTTTTTCTTTTCGATATTCTTCGCGCAGAATATGCTTTTCTAAGGCTATCAACTTGAAAAATGAAATAGAACCAGTTATCTCAAATAAGAACGGAAAAAAAGCAATTCTAATGAAGTTTCCAACCATGGAAATAAATGTTTTCATTTCGCGAATCTTTCTTCATTTTATGGTTTTCTAAGGCTATCAACCTAGAATAATGAAGGAGAAAAAAATATCTCCATTTGAAACGCAACAAAACGCGATTCTTTTGAAGTTTCGAAACCTGGAAAAAAATATTTTTCTTTTCGAGGTTCTTTCCGCATAATATGCTTTTCTAAGGCTATCAAAGAAGAAAAATGAAAGAGAACCAGTGATGACAAATAAGAACGGAAAAACAGCGATTCTAATAAAGTTTCCAACCATCGAAATAAATGTTTTCTTTTGGCGAATCTTTCTTCATTTTATGGTTTTCTAAGGCTATCAAAGTGGAAAAATGAAAGAGAACCAGTTATCGAAATAAGAACGGAAAAAAAGTAATTCATATGAAGTTTCCAACCATCGAAATAAATGTTTTCATTTCGGTAGTCTTTCTTTATTTTATGGTTTTCTAAGGCTATCAAAGTAGAATAATAAAGGAGAAATAGTTATCTCCATTTGAAACGCAACAAAACGCGATTCTTTTGAAGTTTCCAAACTTCGAAAAAAAAATTTTTTTCTTTTCTAGATTCTTTCAGCATAATATGCTTATCTAAGGCTATCAAACTGGAAAAATGAAAGAGAACCAGTTATCTCAACTAAGAACGGAAAAAAAGTGATTCTAATGAAATTTGCAACATCGAAATAAATCTTCTCTATTCGCGAATTTATCTTTAATTTATGCTTTAGAAGGCTATCAAACTAGAATAATGAAGGAGAATTAGTTATCTCCATTTGAAACGCAACACAACGCGATTCTTTTGAAGTTTCCAACCTTCGAAAATAAATTTTTTCTTTCGAGATTGTTTCCCCATAATATGCTTTTGTAAAGCTATCAAAGTAGCAAAATGGAAGAGAACCAGTTATCTAAAATAAAAACGGAACAAAAAGTGATTCTAATGAAGGTTCCAACCATCGAAATAAATGTTTTCATTTCGCGAATCTTTCTTTATTTTATGGTTTTCTAAGGCTATCAAACTAGAATAATAAAGGAGAAATAGTTATCTCCATTTGAAACGCAACAAAACGCTATTCTTTTGAAGTTTCCAAACTTCGAAACATTTTTTTTTTCTTTTCTAGATGCTTTCCTCATAATATGCTTTTTAAGGGTATCAAAGTGGAAAAATGATAGAGAACCAGTTAACTGAAATAAAAACGGAAAAAAAAGTGATTCTAATGAAGTTTCCAACCATTGAAATAAAGGATTTCTTTTCGCGAATCTTTGTTCATTTTATGGTATTCTAAGGCTATCAATCAAGAATAATGAAGGAGAAATTGTTATCTCCATTTGAAACGCAACAAATCGCGATTCTTTTCAAGTTTCCAAACTTCGAAAAAAAATTTTTTCTTTTCGAGATTCTTTGCGCAGTATATGCTTTTCTAAGGCCATCAAAGTAGAAAAATGAAAGAGAACCAGTTATGTCAAATAAGAACGCAAAAAAGGGATTCTAATGAAGTTTCCTACCATCTAAATAAATGTTTTCTTTTCGCGAATCTTTCTTCATTTTATGGTATTCTAAGGCTATCAAACAAGAATAATGAAGGAGAAATAGTAATCTCCATTTGAAACGCAACAAAACGGGATTCATTTCAAGTTTCGAAACTTCGAAAAATTTTTTTTTCTTTTCTTGATTCTTTCCCCATAATATGCTTTTCTAAGGTTATCAAACTAGTAAAATGAAGGAGAACCAGTTATCTCAAATAAGACGGAAAAAAAGCGATTCTAATGAAGATTCCAACCATCGAAATAAATTTTTCTTTTCGCGAATCTTTCTTCATTTTATGGTATTCTAAGGCTATCAAACAAGAATAATGAAGGAGAAATAGTTATCTCCATTTGAAACGTAACAAAACGCGTTTCTTTTGAGGTTTCCAAACTTCGAAAACAAATTTTTATCTTTTCGAGATTCTCTCCCCATAATATGCTTTTCTAAGGTTATCAAACTAGTAAAATGAAGGAGAACCAGTTATCTCAAATAAGAACGGAAAAAAAGTGCTTCTAATGAGGATTCCAACCATCGAAATAAATCTTTTCTATTCGCAAATCTTTCTTCATTTAATGGTTTTCTAAGGCTATCAAAAGAGAATAATGAAGGAGAAATAGTTATCTCCATTTCAAAGGCAACAAAACGCGATTCTTTTGAAGTTTCCAAAATCCAAAAAAAATTTTTTTTTCTTTTAGAGATTTTTTCTTATAATATGCTTTTCTAAGGCTATCAAAGAAGTAAAATGAAAGAGAACCAGTTATCTCAAATAAGAACGGAAATACAGCTATTCTAATTAAGTTTCCAACCATCGAAATAAATTTTTCTTTTCGCGAATCTCTCTTCATTTTATGGTATTCTAAAGCTATCAAACAAGAATAATGAAGGAGAAATAGTTATCTGAATTTGAAACTTAACAAAACGCGATTCTTTTGAAGTTTCCAAACTTCGAAAACAAATTCTTATCTTTTCGAGATTTTTTCCCCATAATATGCTTTTCTAAGGCTATCAAACTAGAAAAATGAAAGGGAACCAGTTATCTCAAATAAGACCGGAAAAAAAGTGATTCTAATGAAGTTTCCAACCACCGAAATAAATCTTATTTTTTCGCGAATCTTTCTTCATTTTATGGATTTCTAAGGCAATCAAACTAGAAAAATGAAGGAGAAATAGTTATCTCCATTTGAAACACATAAGAACGCCATTCTTTTGAAGTTTCCAACCTTCGAAAATAAAGTTTTTCTTGCAGATTCTTTCCGCATAATATGCTTTTGTAAAGCTATCAAAGTAGAAAAATGGAAGAGAACCAGTTATCTCAAATAAAAACGGAAAAAAAGTGATTCTAATGAAGTTTCCAACCATCGAAATAAATGTTTTCATTTTGCGAATCTTTCCTTATTTTATGTTTTTCTAAGGCTATCAAACTAGAATAATGAAGGATAAATAGTTATCTCCATTTGAAACGCAACAAAACGCGATTCTTTTGAAGTTTACAAACTTCGAAAAAAATTTTTTTCTTTTCTAGATTCTTTCCTCATAATATGCTGTTCTATGGCTTTCAAAGTGGAAAAATGGAAGAGAACCAGTTATCTCAAATAAAAACGGAAAAAAAGTGATTCTAATGAAGTTTCCAACCATCGAAATAAATGTTTTCATTTTGCGAATCTTTCTTCATTTTATGTTTTTCTAAGGCTATCAAACTAGAATAATGAAGGATAAATAGTTATCTCCATTTGAAACGCAACAAAACGCGATTCTTTTGAAGTTTACAAACTTCGAAAAAAATTTTTTTCTTTTCTAGATTCTTTCCTCATAATATGCTGTTCTATGGCTTTCAAAGTGGAAAAATGAAAGAGAAACAGTTATCTGAAATAAGAACGGAAAAAAAAGGGATTCTAATGAAGTTTCCAACCATTGAAATAAAGGTTTTCATTTCGCGTATATTTCTTCATTTTATGTTTTTCTAAGGCTATCAAACTAGAATAATTAAGGAGAAATAGTTATCTCCATTTGTAACGCAAAAAAAAACGCGATTCTTTTGAAGTTTCCAAACTTCGAAAATGAATTTTTTCTTGCGAAATTGTTTGCGCAGTATATGATTTTCTAAAGCCATCAAAGTAGAAAAATGAAAGAGAACCAGTTATGTCAAATAGGAACGCAAAAAACTGATTCTAATGAATTTTCCTACCATCGAAATAAATGTTTTCTTTTGGCGAATCTTTCTTCATTTTATGGCTTTTTAAGGCTATCAAACTAGAATAATGAAGGAGAATTTGTTATCTCCATTTGAAACGCCACAAAACGCGATTCTTTTGAAGTTTCCAAAGTTTGAAAAAAAAATTTTTTCTTTTCGAGATTCTTTCCGCATAATATCCTTTTGTAAAGCTATCAAAGAAGAAAAACGAAAGAGAACAAGTTATCTCAAATAAGAACGGAAAAACAGCGATTCTAATCAAGTTTCCAACCATCGAAATAAATGTTTGCTTTTCGCGAATCTTTCTTCATTTAATGGTTTTCTAAGGATATCAAACTAGAATAATGAAGGAGAAATAGTTATCTCGATTTGAAACGCAACAAAACGCGATTCTTTTGAAATTTCCAAAGTTCGAAAACTTTTTTTTTCTTTTCGAGATTCTTTCCGCATAATATGTTTTTGTAAAGCTATCAAAGTGGAAAAATGAAAGAGAACCAGTTCTCTCAACTAAGAACGGAAAAAAAGTGATTCTAATGAAATTTGCAACATCGAAATAAATCTTCTCTATTCGCGAATCTTTCTTTAATTTATGCTTTAGAAGGCTATCAAACTAGAATAATGAAGGAGAATTAGTTATCTCCAATTGAAACGCAACAAATCGCGATTCTTTTGAAGTTTCCAAAGTTCGAAAATAAATTTTTTCCTTCGGGACTGTTTCCCCATAATATGCTTTTGTAAAGCTATCAAAGTAGCAAAATGGAAGAGAACCAGTTATCTAAAATAAAAACGGAAAAAAAAGTGATTCTAATGAAGGTTCCAACCATCGAAATAAATGTTTTCATTTCGCGAATCTTTCTTCATTTTATGGTTTTCTAAGGCTATCAAACTAGAATAATGAAGGAGAAATAGTTATCTCCATTTGAAACGCAACAAAACGCTATTCTTTTGAAGTTTCCAAACTTCGAAAAATTTTTTTTTTCTTTTCTAGATGCTTTCCTCATAATATGCTTTTTAAGGGTATCAAAGTGGAAAAATGAAAGAGAACCAGTTAACTGAAATAAAAACGGAAAAAAAAGTGATTCTAATGAAGTTTCCAACCATTGAAATAAAGGTTTTCTTTTCGCGAATCTTTGTTCATTTTATGGTATTCTAAGGCTATCAAACAAGAATAATGAAGGAGAAATAGTAATCTCCATTTGAAACGCAACAAAACGCGATTCATTTGAAGTTTCCAAACTTCGAAAATTTTTTTTTTCTTTTCTTGATTCTTTCCCCATAATATGCTTTTCTAAGGTTATCAAACTAGTAAAATGACGGAGAACCAGTTATCTCAAATAAGACGGAAAAAAAGCGATTCTAATGAAGATTCCAACCATCGAAATAAATCTTTTCTATTCGCAAATCTTTCTTCATTTAATGGTTTTATAAGGCTATCAAAAGAGAATAATGAAGGAGAAATAGTTATCTCCATTTCAAAGGCAACAAAACGCGATTCTTTTTAAGTTTCCAAAATCCAAAAAAAAATTTTTTTTCTTTTCGAGATTCTTTCCGCATAATATGCTTTTCTAAGGCTATCAAAGAAGTAAAATGAAAGAGAACCAGTTATCTCAAATAAGAACGGAAAAACAGCTATTCTAATTAAGTTTCCAACCAAAAAATAAATTTTTCTTTTCCCGAATCTTTCTTCATTTTATGGTATTCTAAGGCTATCAAACAAGAATAATGAAGGAGAAATAGTTATCTGCATTTGAAACTTAACAAAACGCGATTCTTTTGAAGTTTCCAAACTTCGAAAACAAATTCTTATCTTTTCGAGATTTTTTCCCCATAATATGCTTTTCTAAGGCTATCAAACTAGAAAAATGAAAGGGAACCAGTTATCTAAAATAATAACGGAAAAACAGCGATTCTAATGAAGTTTCCAACCATCGAAATAAATGTTTTCTTTTCGCGAATTTTTCTTCATTTTATGGTTTTCTAAGGATATCAAACTGGAAAAATGAAGGAGAAATAGCTATCTCCATTTGAAACGCAAAAAAACGCGATTCTTTTGAAGTTTCCAAACTTCGAAAATGAATTTTTTCTTGCGAGATTGTTTGCGCAGTATATGATTTTCTAACGCCATCAAAGTAGAAAAATGAAAGAGAACCAGTTATGTCAAATAAGAACGCAAAAAAGTGATTCTAATGAAGTTTCCTACCATCGAAATAAATGTTTTCTTTTGGCGAATCTTTCTTCATTTTATGGCTTTTTAAGGCTATCAAACTAGAATAATGAAGGAGAATTAGTTATCTGCATTTGAAACGCAACAAAACGCGATTCTTTTGAAGTTTCCAAAGTTTGAAAAAAAATTTTTTTCTTTTCTAATTTCTTTCCCTATAATATGCTTTTCTAAGGTTATCAAACGGGGAAATGAAGGAGAACCAGTTATCTCAAATAAGAACGGAAAAAAGTGATACTAATGAAGATTCCAACCATGGAAATAAATCTTTTCTTTTCGGAAATCTTTCTTCATTTAATGGTTTTCTAAGGCTATCAAACTAGAATAGTGAAGGAGAAATAGTTATCTCCATTTGAAACTTAACAAAACGCGATTGTTTTGAAGTTTCCAAATTTCAAAAAAAAATTTTTTCTTTTCGAGATTCTTTCCGCATAATATGCTTTTCTACGGCTATCAAAGAAGTAAAATGAAAGAGAACCAGTTATCTCAAATAAGAACGGAAAAAAAGTGATACTAATGAAGATTCCAACCATGGAAATAAATCTTTTCTTTTCGGAAATCTTTCTTCATTTAATGGTTTTCTAAGGCTATCAAACTAGAATAGTGAAGGAGAAATAGTTATCTCCATTTGAAACTTAACAAAACGCGATTGTTTTGAAGTTTCCAAATTTCAAAAAAAAATTTTTCTTTTCGAGATTCTTTCCGCATAATATGCTTTTCTAAGGCTATCAAAGAAGTAAAATGAAAGAGAACCAGTTATCTCAAATAAGAACGGAAAAACAGCGATTCTAATGAATTTTCCTTCCATCGAAATAAATCTTATCTATTCGCGAATCTTTCTTCATTTTATGGTTTTCTAAGGCTATCAAACTAGAAAAATGAAGGAGAAATAGTTATCTCCACTTGAAACGCATAAAAACGCCATTCTTTTGAAGTTTCCAACCTTCGAAAATAAATTTTTTCTTTAGAGATTCTTTCCGCATAATATGCTTTTGTAAAGCTATCAAAGTAGAAAAATGGAAGAGAACCAGTTATCTAAAATAAAAACGGAAAAAAAAGTGATTCTAATGAAGTTTCCAACCATCGAAATAAATGTTTTCATTTCGCGAATCTTTCTTCATTTTATGGTTTTCTAAGGCTATCAAACTAGAATAATGAAGCAGAAATAGTTATCTCCATTTGAAACGCAACAAAACGCTATTCTTTTGAAGTTTCCAAACTTCGAAAAATTTTTTTTTCTCTTTTCTAGATGCTTTCCTCATAGTATGCTTTTTAAGGCTATCAAAATGGAAAAATGAAAGAGAACCAGTTAACTGAAATAAAAACGGAAAAAAAGTGATTCTAATGAAGTTTCCAACCATTGAAATAAAGGTTTTCATTTCGCGAATCATTCTTCATTTTATGGTTTTCTAAGGCTATCTAACTAGAATAATGAAGGAGAAATAGTTATCTCCATTTGAAACGCAAAAAAAACGCGATTCTTTTGAAGTTTCCAAACTTCGAAAATAAATTTTTTCTTGCGAGATTCTTTCCGCATAATATGCTTTTGTAAAGCTTTCAAAGAAGAAAAATGAAAGAGAACCAGTTATCTCAAATAAGAACGGAAAAAAGCGATTCTAATGAAGTTTCCAACCATCGTAATAAATGTTTTGTTTCCGGGAATCTTTCTTCATTTTATGGTATTCTAAGGCTATCAATCAAGAATAATGAAGGAGAAATAGATATCTCCATTTGAAATGCAAGAAAAAATGCGATTCTTTTCATGTTTCCAAACTTCGAAAATAATTTTTTTTCTTTTCGAGATTCTTTGCGCAGAATATGCTTTTCTAAGGCTATCAAAGTAGAAAAATGAGAGAAAACCAGTTATCTCAAATAAGAACGGAAAAAAAGTGATTCTAATGAACTTTCTAACCATCGAAATAAACGTTTTATGTTCGCGAATCTTTCTTCATTTTATGATTTTCTAAGGCTATCAAACTAGAATAATGAAGGAGAAATTGTTATCTCCATTTGAAACGCAACAAATCGCGATTCCTTTCAAGTTTCCAAACTTCGAAAAAAATTTTTTTCTTTTCGAGATTCTTTGCGCTGTATATGCTTTTCTAAGGCCATCAAAGTAGAAAAATGAAAGAGAACCAGTTATGTCAAATAAGAACGCAAAAAAGCGATTCTAATGAAGTTTCCTACCATCGAAATAAATGTTTTCTTTTGGCGAATCTATCTTCATTTTATGGTTTTTTAAGGCTATCAAACTAGAATAATGAAGGAGAAATAGTTATCTCCATTTGAAACGCAAAAAAACGCGATTCTTTTATAGTTTTCAAAGTTCAAAAAATTTTTTTTTTCTTTTCGAGATTCTTTCCGCATAATATTCTTTTGTAAAGCTATCAAAGAAGAAAAACGAAAGAGAACCCGTTATCTCAAATAAGAACGGAAAAAAAGTGATTCTAATGAAGTTTCCAACCACGGAAATAAATCTTATCTATTCGCGAATCTTTCTTCAATTTATTGTTTTCAAAGGCAATCAAACTAGAAAAATGAATGAGAAATAGTTATCTCCATTTAAAACGCACAAAAACGCCATTCTTTTGAAGTTTCCAACCTTCGAAAATAAATCTTTTCTTGCGAGATTCTTTCCGCATAATATGCCTTTGTAAAGCTATCAAAGTAGAAAAACGGAGGAGAACCAGTTATCTCAAATAAAAACGGAAAAAAGTGATACTAATGGAGTTCCAACCATCGAAATAAATGTTTTCATTTCGCGAATCTTTCTTCATTTTATGGTTTCTAAGGCTATCAAAATAGAATAATGAAGGAGAAAAGTTAACTCCATTTGAAACGCAACAAAACGCGATTAATTTGCAGTTTCCAAACTTCGAAAAAATTTTTTTTTCTTTTCTAGATTCTTTCCGCATAATATGCTTTTCTAAGGCTATCAAACTGGAAAAATGAAAGAAAACCAGTTACCTCAACTAAGAACGGAAAAAAAGTGATTCTAATGAAATTTGCAACATCGAAATAAAGCTTTTCGATTCCCGAATCTTTCTTTATTTTATGCTTTAAAAGGCTATCAAACTAGAATAATGAAGGAGAATTAGTTATCTCCATTAGAAAAGCCACAAAATTCGATTCTTTTGAAGTTTTCAAACTTCGAAAAAAATTTCTTTTCTTTTCGAGATTCTTCGTGCAGAATATGCTTTTCTAAGGCTATCAAAGTGGAAAAATGAAAGAGAACCAGTTTTCTTAAATAACATCGGAAAAAAAGTAAAAATAATGAAGTTTCCAACCATCGAAATAAATGTTTTCATTTCGCGAATCTTTCTTCATTTTATGGTTTTCTAAGGCTATCAAACTAGAATAATAAAGGAGAAATAGTTATCTCCATTTGAAACGCAACAAAACGCGATTCTTTTGAAGTTTCCAAACTTCGAAAATAAATGTTTTTCTTTTCGATATTCTTCGCGCAGAATATGCTTTTCTAAGGCTATCAAACTAGAAAAATGAAAGAGAACCAGTTATCTCAAATAAAAACGGAAAAAAGTGATACAAATGAAGTTTCCAAACATCGAAATAAATGTATTCATTTCGCGAATCTTTCTCATTTTATGGTTTTCTAAGGCTATCAAACTAGAATAATGAAGGAGAAATTGTTATCTCCATTTGAAACGCAACAAAACGCGATTCTTTTGAAGTTTGCAAACTTCGAAAAAAAAATTTTTTTCTTTTCGATATTCTTTGCGCACAATATGCTTTTCTAAGGCTATCAAAGTAGAAAAATCAAAGAGAACCAGTTATCTCAAATAAGCACGGAAAACATCGATTTTAATGAAGTTTCCAACCTTCGAAATAAGTGTTTTCTGTTCGCGATTCTTTCTTCATTTTATGGTTTTCTAAGGCTGTCATACTAGAATAATGAAGGAGAAATTGTTATCTCCATTTGAAACGCAATAAAACGCGATTCCGTTCAAGTTTCCAAACTTCGAAAAAAAAATTTTTTCTTTTCGAGATTCTTTGCGCAGTATATGCTTTTCTAAGGCCATCAAAGAAGAAAAATGAAAGAGAACCAGTTATGTCAAATAAGAACGCAAAAAAGTGATTCTAATGAAGTTTCCTACCATCGAAATAAATGTTTTTTTTTGGCGAATCTTTCTTCATTTTATGGTTTTTTAAGGCTATCAAACTAGAATAATGAAGGAGAAATAGTTATATCCATTTGAAACGCAACAAAACGCGATTCATTTGATGTTTCCAAAGTTCGAAAAAAAAATTTTTTTCTTTTCGAGATTCTTTCCGCATAATATCCTTTTGTAAAGCTATCAAAGAAGAAAAACGAAAGAGAACCAGTTATCTCAAATAAGAACGGAAAAAAGCGATTCTAATGAAGTTTCCAACCATCGAAATAAATGTTTTCTTTTCGCAAATCTTTCTTCATTTTATGGTATTCTAAGGCTATCAAACAAGAATAATGAAGGAGAAACAGTAATCTCCATTTGAAACGCTACAAAACGCGATTCATTTGAAGTTTCCAAACTTCGAAAAATTTTTTTTTCTTTTCTTGATTCTTTCCCCATAATATGCTTTTCTAAGGTTATCAAACTAGTAAAATGAAGGAGAACCAGTTATCTCAAATAAGAACGGATAAAAAGTGATTCTAATGAAGTTTCAACCATCGAAAAAAATTTTTTTATCTTTTCGAGATTCTTTCCGCTGAATATGCTTTTCTACAGCTATCAAACTAGTAAAATGAAAGAGAACCAGTTATCTCAAATAAGAACGGAAAAAAAGTGATTCTAATGAAGTTTCCAAACGTTGAAAAAGTTTTTTTTTCTTTTCAAGATTCTTTCCGCATAATATGCTTTTCTACAGCTATCAAACTACCAAAATGAAAGAGAACTAGTTATCTCAAAAAAGAACGGAAAAAAAGTGATTCTCTTGGATTTTCCAAACTTCGAAAAAATGTTTTTTTCTTTTCGAGATTCTTTCCGCATAATATGCTTTTCTACAGCTACCAAACTAGCAAAATGAAAGAGAACCAGTTATCTCAAATAAGAACGGAAAAAAAGTCATTCTAATGAATTTTCCAACCATCGAAATAAATCTTTTCTTTTCGCGAATATTTCTTCATTTTATGGTTTTCTATGGCTATCCAAATAGTATAATGAAAGAGAACCGGTTATGTCAAATAAGAATGGAAAAAAATTGATTCATAAGGATTTTCCCAACATCAAAAAAAATTTTTTTTCTTTTCGAGATTCTTTCCGCATAATATTCATTTCTACAGCTATCAAACTAGCAAAATGAAAGAGAACCGGTTATCTAAAAAAAGAACGGAAAAAAATAGATTCTCTTGGATTTTCCAACCTTCGAAAAAAAATTTTTTTCTTTTCGAGATTCTTTCCGCATAATATACTTTGCTACAGCTATCAAACTAGCAAAATGAAAGAGAACCAGTTATCTCAAATAATCACGGAAAAAAGGGATTCTAATGAAGTTTCCAACCATCGAAATAAATATTTTCTTTTCGCGAATATTTCTTTCTTTTACGGTTTTCTATGGCTATCCAACTAGTATAATGAAAGAGAACCAGTTATCTCAAATAAGAATGGAAAAAAATTGATTCATAAGGATTTTCCAAACATCAAAAAAAAAATTTTTTTCTTTTCGAGATTCTTTCCGCATAATATGCATTTCTAAGGCTATCAAACTAGTATAATGAAAGAGAACCAGTTATTTTAAATAAGAACAGAAAAAAAAAATGATTCTCTTGGATTTTTCAACCTTCGAAAAAAATTAGTGATTCTAATGAAGTTTCCAACCATCGAAATAAATCTTTTCTTTTAGTGAATCTTTATTCATTTTATGGTTTTCTATGGCTATCAAACTAGTATAATGAAAGAGAACCAGTTATCTCAAATAAGAATGGAAAAAAATTGATTCATAATGATTTTCAAAACATCAAAAAAAATTTTTTTTCTTTTCGAGATTCTTTCCGCATGATATGCTTTTCTAAGGCTATCAAACTAGTAAAATGAAAGAGAACCAGTTATCTCAAATAAGAACGGAAAAAAAGTGATTCTAATGAAGTTTCAACCATCGAAAAATTTTTTTTTTCTTTTCGAGATTCTTTACGCTGAATATGCTTTTCTACAGCTATCAAACTAGCAAAATGAAAGACAACCAGTTATCTCAAAAAAGAACGGAAAAAAATTGATTCTCTTGGATTTTCCAACATTCGAAAAAAAATTTCTTTTTTCGAGATTCTTTCCGCGTAATATGCTTTTCTACCGCTATCAAACTAGCAAAATGAAACAGAACCAGATATCTCAAATAAGAATGGGAAAAAATTGATTCATTAAAATTTTCCAAACATTAAAAAAAATTTTTTTTCTTTTCGATATTCTTTCCGCATAATATGCTTTTTAAGGCTATCTAACTAGTATAATGAAAGAGAACCAGTTATCTAAAATAAGAACGGTAAAAAAGTGATTCTATTGAAGTTTCCAACCATGGAAATAAATCTTTTCTTTTCGCGAATCTTTCTTCATTTTATGGTTTTCTATGGCAATCAAACTAGTATAATGAAAGAGAACCAGTTATCTCAAATAAGAATGGAAAAAAATTGATTTATAAGGATTTTCCAAACATCAAAAAAAATTTTTTTTTCTTTTCGAGATTCTTTCGGCATAATATGCTTTTCTAAGGCTATCAAAGTAGTATAATGAAAGAGAACCAGTTATCTCAAAAAAGAAAAGAAAAAAGTGATTCTAATGAAGTTTCCAAAATTTGAAAAAAAATTTTTTTTTTCGAGATTCTTTCCGCATATTATGCTTTTCTACAGCTATCAAACTAGCAAAATTATTGAGAACCAGTTATCTCAATTAAGAATAGAAAAAAAGTAATTCTAATGAAGTTTCCAACAATCGATATAACTCTTTTCTTTTCGCGAATATTTCTACATTTTATGGTTTTCTATGCCTATCAAACTAGTATAATGAAAGAGAACCAGTTATCACAATTAAGAACAGAAAAAAAGTGATTCTAATGAAGTTTCCAAACGTTGAAAAAGTTTTTTTTTTTTCGAGATTCTTTCCGCATAATATGCTTTTCTACAGCTATCAAACTAGCAAAATGAAAGAGAACCAGTTATCTCAAAAAAGAACGGAAAAAAAGTGATTCTAATGAAGTTTCCAACCATCGAAATAAATCATTTCTTTTCGCGAATCTTTCTTCATTTCATGGTTTTCACTGGCTATCAAACTAGTATAATGAAAGAGAAGCAGTTATCTAAAATAAGAACGGAAAAAAGTGATTCTATTGAAGTTTCCAACCATCGAAATAAATCTTTTCTTTTCGCGAATCCTTCTTCATTTTATGGTATTCTAAGGCTATCAAACAAGAATAATGAAGGAGAAACAGTAATCTCCATTTGAAACGCTACAAAACGCGATTCATTTGAAGTTTCCAAACTTCGAAAAAATTTTTTTTCTTTTCTTGATTCTTTCCCCATAATATGCTTTTCTAAGGTTATCAAACTAGTAAAATGAAGGAGAACCAGTTATCTCAAATAAGAACGGAAAAAAGTGATTCTAATGAAGATTCCAACCTTCGAAATAAATTTTTCTTTTCGCCAATCTTTCTTCATTTTATGGTATTCCAAGGCTATCAAACAAGAATAATTAAGAAGAAATAGTTATCTCCATTTGAAACGTAACAAAACGCGATTCTTTTGAAGTTTCCAAACTTCGAAAATAAATTTTTTCCTTCGAGATTCTTTCCGCATAATATGCCTTTATAAAGCTATCAAAGTAGAAAAATGGAAGAAAACCAGTTATCTAAAATAAAAACGGAAAAAAATAGTGATTCTAATGAAGTTTCCAACCATCGAAATAAATCTTTTCTATTCGCGAATCTTTCTTCATTTTATGGTTTTCTAAGGCTATCAAACTAGAATAATGAAGGAGAAATAGTTATCTCCATTTGAAACGCAACAAAACGCTATTCTTTTGAAGTTTCCAAACTTCGAAAAAAATTTTATTCTTTTCTAGATTCTTTCCTCACAATAAGCTTTTCTAACGCTATCAAGGTGATAAAATGAAAGAGAAACAGTTATCTCAAATAAGAAGGGAAAAAAAAGTGATTCTAATACAGATTCTAACCATCGAAATAAATTTTTTTTTCGCGAATCTCTTATCATTTTATGGTATTCTAAGGCTATCAAACAAGAATAATGAAGGAGAAATAGTTATCTCCTTTTGAAACGTAACAAAACGCGATTATTTTGAAGTTTCCAAACTTCGAAAACAAATTATTATCTTTTCGAGATATTTTCCCCATAATATGCTTTTCTAAGGCTATCAAACTAGGAAAGTTCAAGAGAACCAATTATCTCAAATAAGACCGGAAAAAAAGTTATTCTAATGAAGTTTCCAAACACGGAAATAAATCTTATCTATTCGCGAATCTTTCTTCATTTTATTGTTTTCTAAGGCAACCAAACTAGAAAAATGAAGGAGAAATAGTTATCTCCATTTGAAACGCATAAAAACGCGATTTTTTTGAAGTTTCCAAACTTCGAAAACAAATTCTTATCTTTTCGAGATTTTTTTCCCCATAATATGCTTTTCTGAGGCTATTAAACTAGAAAAATGAAAGGGAACCAGTTATCTCAAATAAGACCGGAAAAAAAGTGATTCTAATGAAGTTTCCAACCATTGAAATAAAGGTTTTCATTTCGCGTATATTTCTTCATTTTATGGTTTTGTAAGGCTATCAAACTAGAATAATGAAAGAGAATTAGTTATCTCCATTTGAAACGCAACAAAACGCGATTCATTTGAAGTTTCCAAACTTCGAAAAATTTTTTTTTCTTTTCTTGATTCTTTCCCCGTAATATGGTTTTCTAAGGTTATCAAACTAGTAAAATGAAGGAGAACCAGTTATCTCAAATAAGAACGGAAAAAAGTGATTCTAATGAAGATTCCAACCATGGAAATAAATTTTTATTTTCGCGCATCTTTGTTCATTTTATGGCATTCTAAGGCTATCAAACAAGAATAATGAAGGAGAAATAGTTATCTCCATTTGAAACGTAACAAACCGCGATTCTTTTGAAGTTTCCAAACTTCGAAAACAAATTTTTATCTTTTCGAGATTTTTTCCTCATAATATGCTTTTCTAAGGTTATCAAACTAGTAAAATGAAGGAGAACCAGTTATCTCAAATAAGACCGGAAAAAAAGTGATTCTAATGAAGTTTCCAACCACGGACATAAATCTTATCTATTCGCGAATCTTTCTTCATTTTATTGTTTTCTAAGGCAATCAAACTAGAAAAATGAATGAAAAATAGTTATCTCCATTTGAAACGCAACAAAACGCGTTTCCTTTGAAGTTTCCAAACTTCGAAAAAAATTTTTTCTTTTCGAGATTCTTTGCAAAGTATATGCTTTTCTAAGGCCATCAAAGTAGAAAAATGAAAGAGAACCACTTATGTCAAATAAGAACGCAAAAAAGTGATTCTAATGAAGTTTACACCCATCGAATTAAATGTTTCCTTTTCGCGAATCTTTCTTCATTTTATCGTTTTCTAAGGTTGTCAAACTACATTAATGAAGGAGAAATAGTTATCTCCATTTGAAACGCAACAAAACGCAATTCTTTTGAAGTTTCCAAAGTTCGAAAAATTTTTTTTTGTCTTTTCGAGTTTCTTTCCGCAGAATTTGCTTTTCTAAGGCTATCAAAGTAGAAAAATGAAAGTGAACCAGTTATCTCAAATAAGAACGGAAAAAAAGTGATTCTAATGAACTTTCCAACCATCGAAATAAATGTATTATTTTCGCGAATCTTTCTTCATTTTATGGTTTTCTAAGGCTATCAAACTAGAATAATGTAGGAGAAATAGTTATCTCCATTTGAAACGCAACAAAACGCTATTCTTTTGAAGTTTCCAAAATTCGAAAAAATTTTTTTTCTTTTCTAGATTCTTTCCTCCAATATGCTTTTCTAAGGCTATCAAAGTGGAAAAATGAAAGAGAAACAGTTATCTCAAATAAGAACGGAAAAAAAAGTGATTCTAATGAAGTTTCCAACCATTGAAATAAAGGTTTTCATTTCGCGAATATTTCTTCATTTTATGGTTTTTTAAGGCTATCAAACTAGAATAATGAAGGAGAAATAGTTATCTCCATTTGAAACGCAAAAAAACGTGATTCTTTTGAAGTTTCCAAACTTCGAAAATAAATTTTTTCTTGCGAGATTCTTTACGCATAATATGCTTTTGTAAAGCTATCAAAGTGGAAAAATGAAAGAGAACCAGTTTTCTGAAATAAGAACGGAAAAAAAGTAATTCTAATGAAGTTTCCAACCATCGAAATAAATGTTTTCATATCGCAAATCATTCTTCATTTTATGGTTTTTTAAGGCTATCAAACTAGAATAATGAAGGAGAAATAGTTATCTCCATTTGAAACGCAAAAAAACGTGATTCTTTTGAAGTTTCCAAACTTCGAAAATAAATTTTTTCTTGCGAGATTCTTTACGCATAATATGCTTTTGTAAAGCTATCAAAGTGGAAAAATGAAAGAGAACCAGTTTTCTGAAATAAGAACGGAAAAAAAGTAATTCTAATGAAGTTTCCAACCATCGAAATAAATGTTTTCATATCGCAAATCATTCTTCATTTTATGGTTTTCTAAGGCTATCAAACTAGAATAATGAAGGAGAAATAGTTATCACCATTTGAAACGCAAAAACCCATTCTTTTGAAGTTTCCAACCTTCGAAAATAAATTTTTTCTTTCGAGATTTTTTCAGCATAATATGCTTTTCTAAAGCTATCAAAGTAGAAAAATGGAAGAGAACCAGTTATCTCAAATAAAAACGGAAAAAAGTGATACAAATGAAGTTTCCAAACATCGAAATAAATGTATTCATTTGGCGAATCTTTCTTCATTTTATGGTTTTCTAAGGCTATCAAACTAGAATAATGAAGGAGAAATTGTTATCTCCATTTGAAACGCAACAAAACGCGATTCTTTTGAAGTTTGCAAACTTCGAAAAAAAATTTTTTCTTTTCGATATTCTTTGCGCAGAATATGCTTTTCTAAGGCTATCAAAGTAGAAAAATCAAAGAGAACCAGTTATCTCAAATAAGCACGGAAAAACAGCGATTTTAATGAAGTTTCCAACCTTCGAAATAAGTGTTTTCGGTTCGCGATTCTTTCTTCATTTTATGGTTTTCTAAGGCTATCATACTAGAATAATGAAGGAGAAATTGTTATCTCCATTTGAAACGCAACAAAACGCGATTCCTTTCAAGTTTCCAAACTTCAAAAAAAAAAATTTTTTCTTTTCGAGATTCTTTGCGCAGTATATGCTTTTCTAAGGCCATCAAAGTAGATATTGAAAGAGAACCAGTTATCTGAAATAAAAATGCAAAAAAGTGATTCTAATGAAATTTCCTACCATCGAAATAAATGGTTTTTTTGGCGAATCTTTCTTCATTTTATGGTTTTTTAAGGCTATCAAACTAGAATAATGAAGGAGAAATTGTTATCTCCATTTGAAACGAAAAAAAACGCGATTCATTTGAAGTTTCCAAAGTTCGAAAAAATTTTTTTTTTCTTTTCGAGATTCTTTCCGCATAATATCCTTTTGTAAAGCTATCAAAGAAGAAAAACTAAAGAGAACCAGTTATCTCAAATAAGAACGGAAAAAAAGCGATTCTAATGAAGTTTCCAACCATCGAAATAAATGTTTTGTTTTCGCAAATCTTTCTTCATTTTATGGTATTCTAAGGCTATCAAACAAGAATAATGAAGGAGAAACAGTAATCTCCATTTGAAACGCAACAAAACGCGATTCATTTGAAGTTTCCAAACTTCGAAAAATTTTTTTTTCTTTTCTTGATTCTTTCCCCATAATATGCTTTTCTAAGGATATCAAACTAGAAAAATTAAAGACAACCAGTTATCTCAAATAAGACCGGAAAAAAAAGTGATTCTAATGAACTTTCCAAACATCGAAATAAATGTTTTATTTTTGCGAATCTTTCTTCATTTTATGGTATTCTAAGGCTATCAAACAAGATTAATGAAGGAGAAATAGTTATCTCCATTTGAAACGCAACAAAACGCGATTCTTTTGAAGTTTCCAAACTTCGAAAACAAATTTTTATCTTTTCGAGATTTATTCCCCATAATATGCTTTTCCAAGGCTATCAAACTAGAAAAATGAAAGAGAACCAATTATCTCAAATAAGACCGGAAAAATAGTGATTGTAATGAAGTATCCAACCACCGATATAAATCTTATCTATTCGCGAATCTTTCTTCATTTTATGGTTTTCTAAGGTAATCAAACTAGAAAATTGAAGGAGAAATAGTTATCTCCATTTAAAACGCATAAAAACGCCATTCTTTTGAAGGTTCCAAACTTCGAAAATAAATTTTTTCTTGCGAGATTCTTTCCGCATAATATGAATTTGTAAAGCTATCAAAGTAGAAAAACGGAAGAGAACCAGTTATCTCAAATAAAAACGGAAAAAAAGTGATACTAATGATGTTTCCAACCATCGAAATTAATGTTTTCATTTCGCGAATCTTTCTTCATTTTATGGTTTCTAAGGCTATCAAAATAGAATAATGAACGAGAAATAGTTATCTCCATTTGAAACGCAACAAAACGCGATTAATTTGAAGTTTCCAAACTTCGAAAATTTTTTTTTTCTTTTCTAGATTCTTTCCGCCTAATATGCTTTTCTAAGGCTATCAAAGTGGAAAAATGAAAGAGAACCCGTTATCTCAACTAAGAACGGAAAAAAAGTGATTCTAATGAAATTTGCAACATCCAAATAAAGCTTTTCGATTCGCGAATCTTTCTTTATTTTATGGTTTTCTAAGGCTATCATACTAGAATAATGAAGGAAAAATAGTTATCTCCATTTGAAACGTAACAAAACGCGATTCCTTTGAAGTTTCCAAACTTCGAAAAAAAAATTTTCTTTTCGACATTCCCCCCGCAGAATATGCTTTTCTAAGGCCATCAAAGTAGAAAAATGAAAGAAAACCAGTTATGTCAAATAAGAACGCAAAAAAGTGATTCTAATGGAGTTTCCTACCATCGAAATAAATGTTTTCTTTTGGCGAATCTTTCTTCATTTTACGGTTTTTTAAGGCTATCAAACTAGAATAATGAAGGAGAAATAGTTATCTCCATTTGAAACGCAAAAAAACGTGATTCTTTTGAAGTTTCCAAACTTCGAAAATAAATTTTTTCTTGCGAGATTCTTTCCGCATAATATGCTTTTCTAAGGATATCAAAGAAGAAAAATGAAAGAGAACCAGTTATCTCAAATAAGAACCGAAAAACAGCGATTCTAATGAAGTTTCCAACCATCGAAATAAATGTTTTCTTTTCGCGAATCTTTCTTCATTTTATGGTTTTCTAATGATATCAAACTAGAATAATGAAGGAGAAATAGTTATCTCCATTTGAAACGCAACAAAACGCGATTCTTTTGAAGTTTCCTAAGTTCGAAAATTTTTTTTTTCTTTTCGAGATTCTTTCCGCATAATATCCTTTTGTAAAGTTATCAAAGAAGAAAAACGAAAGAGAACCAGTTATCTCAAATAAGAACGGAAAAAAAGCGATTCTAATGAAGTTTCCAACCATTGAAATAAATGTTTTCTTTTCGCAAATCTTTCTTCATTTTATGGTATTCTAAGGCTATCAAACAAGAATAATGAAGGAGAAACAGTAATCTCCATTTGAAACGCAACAAAACGCGATTCATTTGAAGTTTCCAAACTTCGAAAAATTTTTTTTTCTTTTCTTGATTCTTTCCCCATAATATGCTTTTCTAACGTTATCAAACTAGTAAAATGAAGGAGAACTAGTTATCTCAAATAAGAACGGAAAAAAGTGATTCTAATGAAGATTCCAACCTTCGAAATAAATTTTTCTTTTCGCGAATCTTTCTTCATTTTATTGTTTTCTAAGGCAATCAAACTAAAAAAATGAAGGAGAAATAGTTATCTCCATTTGAAACGCATAAAAACGCCATTCTTTTGAAGTTTCCAACCTTCGAAAATAAATTTTTTCTTTCGAGATTCTTTCCGCATAATATGCCTTTATAAAGCTATCAAAGTAGAAAAATGGAAGAGAATCAGTTATCTAAAATAAAAACGGAAAAAAAAGTGATTCTAATGAAGTTTCCAACCATCGAAATAAATCTTTTCTATTCGCGAATCTTTCTTCATTTTATGGTTTTCTAAAGCTATCAAACTAGAATAATGAAGGAGAAATAGTTATCTCCATTTGAAACGCAACAAAATGCTATTTTTATGAAGTTTCCAAACTTCGAAAAAATTTTTATTCTTTTCTAGATTCTTTCCTCACAATATGCTTTTCTAACGTTATCAAACTAGTAAAATGAAGGAGAACCAGTTATCTCAAATAAGAAGGGAAAAAAGTGATTCTAATGAAGATTCCAACCTTCGAAATAAATTTTTCTTTTCGCGAATCTTTCTTCATTTTATGGTATTCTAAGGCTATCAAACAAGAATAATTAAGGAGAAATAGTTATCTCCATTTGAAACGTAACAAAACGCGATTCTTTTGAAGTTTCCAAACTTCGAAAACAAATTATTATCTTTTCGAGATATTTTCCCCATAATATGCTTTTCTAAGGCTATCAAACAAGGAAAATTAAAGAGAACCAATTATCTCAAATAAGACCGGAAAAAAAGTGATTCTAATGAAGTTTCCAACCATGGAAATAAATGTTTTCATTTTGCGAATCTTTCTTCATTTTATGTTTTTCTAAGGCTATCAAGTTAGAATAATGAAGGATAAATAGTTATCTCCATTTGAAACGCAACAAAATGCCATTCTTTTGAAGTTTCCAAACTTCGAAAAAATTTTTTTTCTTTTCTAGATTATTTCCTCATAATATGCTTTTCTATGGCTATCAAAGTGGAAAAATGAAAGAGAAACAGTTATCTGAAATAAGAACGGAAAAAAAGTGATTCTAATGAAGTTTCCAACCATTGAAATAAAGGTTTTCATTTCGCGTATATTTCTTCATTTTATGGTTTTCTAAGGCTATCAAACTAGAATAATGAAAGAGAAATAGTTATCTCCATTTGAAACGCAAAAAAACGCGATTCTTTTAAAGTTTCCAAACTTCGAAAATGAAGTTTTTCTTGCGAGATTGTTTCCGCAGTATATGATTTTCTAAGGCCATCAAAGTAGAAAAATGAAAGAGAACCAGTTATGTCAAATAAGAACGCATAAAAGTGATTCTAATGAAGTTTCCTACCATCGAAATAAATGTTTTCTTTTGGCGAATCTTTCTTCATTTTATGGCTTTTTAAGGCTATCAAACAAGAATAATGAAGGAGAATTAGTTATCTCCATTTGAAACGCAACAAAACGCGATTCTTTTGAAGTTTCCAAATTTTGAAAAAAAATTTTTTTCTTTTCGAGATTCTTTCCGCATAATATCCTTTTCTAAAGCTATCAAAGAAGAAAAACGAAAGAGAACCAGTTATCTCAAATAAGAACGGAAAGAAAGCGATACTAATGAAGTTTCCTACCATCGAAATAAATGTTTTCTTTTGGCGAATCTTTCTTCATTTTATGGTTTTTTAAGGCTATCAAACTAGAATAATGAAGGAGAAATAGTTATCTCCATTTGAAACGCAACAAAAGGCGTATCATTTGAAGTTTCCAAAGTTCGAAAAAAAATTTTTTTCTTTTCGAGATTCTTTCCCCATAATATCCTTTTGTAAAGCTATCAAAGAAGAAAAACGAAAGAGAACCAGTTATCTCAAATAAGAACGGAAAAAAGTGATTCTAATGAAGATTCCAACCATCGAAATAAATTTTTCTTTTCGCGAATCTTTCTTCATTTTATGGTATTCTAAGGCTATCAAACAAGAATAATGAAGGAGAAATAGTTATCTCCATTTGAAACGTAACAAAACGCGATTCTTTTGAAGTTTCCAAACTTCGAAAACAAATTTTTATCTTTTCGAAATTTTTTTCCCATAATATGCTTTTCTAAGGCTATCAAACTAGAAAAATTAAAGAGAACCAGTTATCTCAAATAAGACCGGAAAAAAAGTGATTCTAATGAAGTTTCCAACCACGGAAATAAATCTTATCTATTCGCGAATCTTTCTTCATTTTATTGTTTCTAAGGCAATCAAACTAGAAAAATGAAGGAGAAATAGTTATCTGCATTTGAAACGCATAAAAACGCCATTCTTTTGAAGTTTCCAACCTTCGAAAATAAATTTTTTCTTTCGAGATTCTTTCCGCATAATATGCCTTTGTAAAGCTATCAAAGTAGAAAAATGGAAGAGAACCAGTTATCTAAAATAAAAACGGAAAAAAAGTGATTCTAATGAAGTTTCCAACCATCGAAATAAATCTTTTCTATTCGCGAATCTTTCTTCATTTTATGGTTTTCTAAGGCTATCAAACTAGAATAATGTAGGAGAAATAGTTATCTCCATTTGAAACGCAACAAAACGCTATTATTTTGAAGTTTCCAAACTTCGAAAAAAATTTTTTTCTTTTCTAGATTCTTTCCTCACAATATGCTTTTCTAAGGCTATCAAAGTGGAAAAATGAAAGAGAAACAGTTATCTCAAATAAGAACGGAAAATAAAGTGATTCTAATTAAGTTTCCAACCATTGAAATAAAGGTTTTCATTTCGCGAATATTTCTTCGTTTTATGGTTTTCTAAGGCTATCAAACTAGAATAATGAAGGAGAAATAGTTATCTCCATTTGAAACGCAAAAAAACGTGATTCTTTTGAAGTTTCCAAACTTCGAAAATAAATTTTTTCTTGCGAGATTCTTTCCGCATAATATGCTTTTCTAAGGCTATCAAAGAAGAAAAATGAAAGAGAACCAGTTATCTCAAATAAGAACCGAAAAACAGTGATTCTAATGAAGTTTCCAACCATCGAAATAAATCTTTTCTATTCGCGAATCTTTCTTCATTTTATGGTTTTCTAATGATATCAAACTAGAATAATGAAGGAGAAATATTTATCTCCATTTGAAACGCAACAAAACGCGATTCTTTTGAAGTTTCCAAACTTCGAAAAAATTTTTTTTCTTTTCTAGATTCTTTCCTCATAATATGCTTTTCAATGGCTATCAAAGTGGAAAAATGAAAGAGAAACAGTTATCTGAAATAAGAACGGAAAAAAAGTGATTCTAATGAAGTTTCCAACCATTGAAATAAAGGTTTTCATTTCGCGTATATTTCTTCATTTTATGGTTTTCTAAGGCTATCAAACTATAATAATGAAAGAGAAATAGTTATCTCCATTTGAAACGCAAAAAAACGCGATTCTTTTGAAGTTTCCAAACTTCGAAAATGAATTTTTTCTTGCAAGATTGTTTGCGCAGTATATGATTTTCTAAGGCCATCAAAGTAGAAAAATGAAAGAGAACCAGTTATGTCAAATAAGAACGCAAAAAAGTGATTCTAATGAAGTTTCCTACCATCGAAATAAATGTTTTCATATCGCAAATCATTCTTCATTTTATGGTTTTCTAAGGCTATCAAACTAGAATAATGAAGGAGAAATAGTTATCTCCATTTGAAACGCAAAAAACACGATTCTTTTGAAGTTTTCAAACTTCGAAAAAAAATTTTTTCTTTTCGATATTCTTCGCGCAGAATATGCTTTTCTAAGGCTATCAAAGTAGAAAAATGAAAGAGAACCAGTTATCTCAAATAAGAACGGAAAAACAGCGATTCTAATGAAGTTTCCAACTTTCGAAATAAATGTTTTCTGTTCGCGATACTTTCTTCATTTTATGGTTTTCTAAGGCTATCATACTAGAATAATGAAGGAGAAATGGTTGTCTCCATTTGAAACGCAAAAAAGCGCGGTTCTTTTGAAGTATCCAAACTTCGGAATTTTTTTTTTTTTTTCCGATATTCTTTTCGCAGAATTTGCTTTTCTAAGGCTATCAAAGTAGAAAAATGAAAGTGAACCAGTTATCTCAAATAAGAACAGAAAAAAAGTGATTCTAATGAACTTTCCAACCATAGAAATAAATGTTTTATTTTCGCTAATCTTTATTCATTTTATGCTTTTCTAAGGCTATCAAATTAGAATAATGAAGGAGAAATAGTTATCTCCATTTGAAACGCAACAAAACGCGATTGTTTTGAAGTTTCCAAAGTTCGAATATTTTTTCTTTTCTTTTCGAGATTCTTTCCGCATAATATGCTTTTGTAAAGCTATCAAAGAAGAAAAATGAAAGAGAACCAGTTATCTCAAATAAGAACGGAAAAAGCGATTCTAATGAAGTTTCCAACCATTGAAATAAAGCTTTTCATTTCGCGAATATTTCTTCATTTTATGGATTTCTAAAGCTATCAAACTAGAATAATGAAGGAGAAATAATTATCTCCATTTGAAACGCAAAAAAAACGTGATTCTTTTGAAGTTTCCAAAATTCGAAAATAAATTTTTTCTTGCGAGATTCTTTCCGCATAATATGCTTTTCTAAGGCTATCAAAGAAGAAAAATGAAATAGAACCAGTTATCTCAAATAAGAACCGAAAAACAGCGATTCTAAGGAAGTTTCCAACAATCGAAATAAATGTTTTCATATCGCAAATCTTTCTTCATTTTATGGTTTTCTAATGATATCAAACTAGAATAATGAAGGAGAAATGGTTATCTCCATTTGAAACGCAACAAAACGCGATTCTTTTGAAGTTTCCAACCTTCGAAAATAAATTTTTTCTTTCGAGATTCTTTCCGTATAATATGCCTTTGTAAAGCTATCAAAGTAGAAAAATGGAAGAGAACCAGTTATCTAAAATAAAAACGGAAAAAAAAGTGAATCTAATGAAGTTTCCAACCATCGAAATAAATCTTTTCTATTCGCGAATCTTTGTTCATTTTATGGTTTTCTAAGGCTATCAAACTAGAATAATGAAGGAGAAATAGTTATCTCCATTTGAAACGCAACAAAACGCTATTCTTTTGAAGTTTCCAAACTTCGAAAAAATTTTTTTTCTTTTCTAGATTATTTCCTCAAAATATTTCTTTCTAAGGCTATCAAAGTGGAAAAATGAAAGAGAAACAGTTATCTCAAATAAGAACGGAAAAAAAGTGATTCTACTGAAATTTGCAACATCGAAATAAAGCTTTTCTATTCGCGAATCTTTCTTTATTTTATGCATTAGAAGGCTATCAAACTAGAATAATGAAGGAGAAATAGTTATCTCCATTTGAAATGCAACAAAACGCGATTAATTTGAAGTTTCCAAACTTCGAAAAAAATTTTTTTTTCTTTTCTAGATTATTTCCGCATAATATGCTTTTCAAAGGCTATCAAACTGGAAAAATGAAAGAGAACCAGTTATCTCAACTAAGAACGGAAAAAAAGTGATTCTACTGAAATTTGCAACATCGAAATAAAGCTTTTCTATTCGCGAATCTTTCTTTATTTTATGCATTAGAAGGCTATCAAACTAGAATAATGAAGGAGAAATAGTTATCTCCATTTGAAACGCAACAAAACGCGATTCTTTTGAAGTTTCCAAACTTCGAAAAAAAAATTTTTGTTTTCTAGATTCTTTCCGCACAATATGCTTTTCTAAGGCTATCAAACTGGAAAAATGTAAGAGAACCAGTTATCTCAACTAAAAACGGAAAAAAAGTAATTCTAATGAAATTTGCAACATCGAAATAAATCTTTTCTATTCGCGAATCTTTCTTTAATTTATGCTTTAGAAGGCCATCAACTAAAATAATGAAGGAGATATAGTTATCGCTATTTGAAACGAAAAAAACGCGTTTCTTGTGAAGTTTCCAAAGTTCGAAAAAAAATTTTTTTCTTTTCGAGATTCTTTCCGCATAATATGCTTTTCTAAGTCTATCAAACTAGTATAATGAAAGAGAACCAGTTATCTCAAATAAGAATGGAAAAAAAGTGATTCTAATGAAGTTTCAACCATCGAAAATAATTTTTTTTTTTCTTTTCGAGATTCTTTCCGCTGAATATGCTTTTCTAGAGCTATCAAACTAGCAAAATGAAACAGAACCAGTTATCTCAAATAAGAACAGAAAAAAACTGATTCTCTTGAATTTTCCAACCTTCGAAAAAAATTAGTGATTCTAATGAAGTTTTCAACCATCGAAATAAATCTTTTCATTTCGCGAATCTTTCTTCATTTTCTGGTTTTCTATGGCTATCAAACTAGTATAATGAAAGAGAACCAGTTATCTCAAATAAGAATGGAAAAAAATTGATTCATAAGGATTTTCCAAAAATCAAAAAAAATTTTCTTTCTTTTGGAGATTCTTTCCGCATAATATGCTTTTCTAAGGCTATCAAACTAGTATAATGAAAGAGAACCAGTTATCTCAAATAAGAACAGAAATAAATTGATTCTCTTGGAATTTCCAGCCTTTGAAAAAAATTTTTTTTCTTTTCGAGATTCTTTCCGCATAATATGCTTTTGTAAGACTATCTAACTAGTATAATGAAAGAGAACCAGTTATCTCAAAAAAGAACGGAAAAAAAGTGATTCTAATGAAGTTTCCAAACTTTAAAAAGTTTTTTTTTTTTTCGAGATTCTTTCCGCATAATATGCATTTCTACGGCTATCAAACTAGCAAAATGAAAGAGATCCAGTTATGTCAAATAAGCACGGAAAAAAAGTGATTCTAATGAAGTTTCCAACCATCGAAATAAATCTTTTCTTTTCGCGAATTTTTTTCATTTTATGGTTTTCTATGGCTATCAAATTAGTACCATGAAAGAGAACCAGTTATCTCAAATAAGGATGGAAAAAAATTGATTCATAATGATTTTCCAAACATCAAAAAAAAATTTTTTTCTTTTCGAGATTCTTTCCGCATAATATGCTTTTCTAAGGCTATCAAACTAGTATAATGAAAGATAACCAGTTATGTCAAATAAGAACGGAAAAAAAGTGATTCTAATGAAGTTTCACCCATCGAAAAAAATTTTTTTTTTCTTTTCGAGATTCTTTCCTCTGAATATGCATTTCTACAGCTATCAAATTAACAAAATGAAAGAGAACCAGTTATCTCAAATAAGAACGGAAAAAAGTGATTCTAATGAAGTTTCCAACCATCGAAATAAATCTTTTCTTTTCGCGAATATTTCTTCATTTTATGGTTTTCTATGGCTATCCAACTAGTATTATGAACGAGAACCAGTTATCTCAAATAAGAATGGAAAAAAATTGATTCATAAGTGTTTTCCTAACATCAAAAAAACATTTTTTTCTTTTCGAGATTCTTTCCGCATAATATGCTTTTCTAAGGCAATAAAACTAGTATAATGACAGAGAACCAGTTATCTCAAATAAGAACAGAAAAAAATTGATTCTCTTGGATTTTCCAACCTTCGAAAAAAATTTTTTTTCTTTTCGAGATGCTTTCCGCATAATATGCTTTTGTAAAACTATCTAACTAGTATAATGAAAGAGAACCAGTTAACTCAAATAAGAACGAAAAAAATTGATTCATAAGGCTTCTACAAACATCAAAGAAAAATTTTTTTCTTTTCGAGATTCTTTCCGCATAATATACTTTTCTATGACTATCAAATTAGTATTTTAAAAGAGAACCAGTTATCTCAAATAAGAACGGAAAAAAGTGATTCTAATGAAGTTTCCAAACTTTGAAAAATTTTTTTTTCTTTTCGAGATTCTTTCCGCATAATATTCATTTCTACAGCTATCAAACTAGCAAAATGAAAGAGAACCAGTTATCTCAAAAAAGAACGCAAAAAAATTGATTCTCTTGGATTTTCCAAATATCAAAAAAAAAACTTTTTCTTTTCGAGATTCTTTCCGCATAATATGCTTTTCTAAGGCTATCGGCTATCAAACTAGTATAATGAAAGATAACCAGTTTCTCAAATAAGAACGGAAAAAAAGTGATTTTAATGAAGTTTCCAAACTTTGAAAAAATTTTTTCCTTTCGAGATTCTTTCCGCATAATATGCTTTTCTTAAGGCTATGAAAATACTATAATGAAAGAGAATCATTTATCTCAAAAAAGAACGGTAAAAAATTGATTCTCATGGATTTTCCAAACTTCGAAAAAAATTTTTTTTCTTTTCGAGATTCTTTTCGCATAATATGCTTTTCTACAGCTATCAAACTAGCAAAATGAAAGAGAACCAGTTATCTCAAATAAGAATGGGAAAAAATTGATTCATAAAATTTTCCAAACATTAAAAAAAAATTTTTTTCTTTTCGAGATTCTTTCCGCATAATATGCTTTTCTAAGGCTATCTAACTAGTATAATGAAAGAGAACCAGTTATCTAAAATAAGAACGGTAAAAAAGTGATTCTATTGAAGTTTCCAACAATGGAAATAAATCTTTTCTTTTCGCGAATCTTTCTTCATTTTATGGTTTTCTATGGCAATCAAACTAGTATAATGAAAGAGAAACAGTTATCTCTAAAAAGAATGGAAAAAAATTGATTTATAAGGATTTTCCAAACATCAAAAAAAATTTTTTTTTCTTTTCGAGATTCTTTCCGCATAATATGCTTTTCTAAGGCTATCAAAGTAGTATAATGAAAGAGAACCAGTTATCTCAAATAAGAACGGAAAAAAAGTGATTCTAATGAAGTTTCCAACCATCGAAATAAATCATTTCTTTTCGCGAATCTTTCTTCATTTCATGGTTTTCATTGGCTATCAAACTAGTATAATGAAAGAGAACCAGTTATCTAAAATAAGAACGGAAAAAAAGTGATTCTATTGAGGTTTCCAACCATCGAAATAAATCTTTTCTTTTCGCGAATCCTTCTTCATTTTATGGTTTTCTATGGCAATCAAACTAGTACAATGAAAGAGAACCAGTTATCTCAAATAAGAATGGAAAAAAATTGATTTATTAGGATTTTCCAAACATCAAAAAAAAAATTTTTTTCTTTTCGAGATTCTTTCCGCATAATATGTATGATTTTCTAAGCTTATCAAACTAGTATAATGAAAGAGAACCAGTTATCTCAAATAAGAACGGAAAAAAGTGATTCTAATGAAGTTTCCAAACGTTAAAAAACTTTTTTTTTCTTTTCGAGATTCTTTCCGCATAATAAGCTTTTCTGCAGCTATCAAACTAGCAAAATGAAAGAGAACCGGTTATCTCAAATAAGAAAGGAAAAAAATTGATTCATAAGGATTTTCCAAATATCAAAAAAAAAAAACTTTTTCTTTTGGAGATTCTTTCCGAATAATATGCTTTTCTAAGGCTATTGGCTATCAAACTAGTATAATGAAAGAGAACCAGTTATCTCAAATAAGAACGGAAAGAAAGTGATTCTAATGAAGTTTCCAAAATTTGAAATGTTTTTTTTTTTTCGAGATTCTTTCCGCATATTATGCTTTTCTACAGCTATCAAACTAGCAAAATGAATGAGAACCAGTTATCTCAATTAAGAACAGAAAAAAAGTAATTCTAATGAAGTTTCCAACAATCGATATAACTCTTTTCTTTTCATGAATATTTCTTCATTTTATGGTTTTCTATGCCTATCAAACTAGTATAATGAAAAAGAACTAGTTATCACAATTAAGAACAGAAAAAAAGTGATTCTAATGAAGTTTCCAAACGTTGAAAAAGTTTTTTTTTCTTTTCGAGATTCTTTCCGCATAATATGCTTTTCTACAGCTATCAAACTAGCAAAATGAAAGACAACCAGTTATCTCAAATAAGCACGGAAAAAAAGTGATTCTAATGAAGTTTCAAACCATCGAAATAAATCTTTTCTTTTCGCGAATCTTTCTTCATTTTATGGTTTTCATTGGCTATCATACTAGTATAATGAATCAGAACCAGTTATCTAAAATAAGAACGGAAAAAAAGTGATTCTATTGAAGTTTCCAACCATCGAAATAAATCTTTTCTTTTCGCGAATCTTTCTTCATTTTATGGTTTTCTATGGCAATCAAACTAGTATACTAAAAGAGAACCAGTTATCTCAAATAAGAATGGAAAATAATTGATTTATAAGGATTTTCCAAACATCAAAAAAAAAAATTTTTTCTTTTCGAGATTCTTTCCGCATAATATGCTTTTCTAAGGCTATCAAACTGGTATAATGAAAGAGAACCAATTATATCAAATAAGAACGGAAAAAAAGTAATGCTAATGAAGTTTCAACCATCGAAATAATTTTTTTTTTCTTTTCGAGATTCTTTCCGCTGAATATGCTTTTCTACAGCTATCAAACTAGCAAATTCAAAGAGAACCAGTTATCTCAAATAAGGACGGAAAAAAAGTGATTCTAATGAAGTTTCCAAACTTTGAAAATTTTTTTATCTCTTTTCGAGATTCTTTCCGCATATTATGCTTTTCTAAAGCTATCAAACTAGCAAAATGAAAGAGAACCAGTTATCTCAAATAAGAACAGAAAAAAATTGATTCTCTTAGATTTTCCAACCTTCGAAGAAATTAGTGATTCTAATGAAGTTTCCAACCATCATCCATCAATCTTTTCTTTTCGCGATTCTTTCTTCATTTTGTGGTTTTCTATGGCTATCAAACTAGTATAATGAGTTATCTCAAATAAGAACGGATAAAAAGTGATTCCAATGAAGTTTCCAACCATCGAAATATATCTTTTCTTTTCGCGAATATTTCTTCATTTTATGGTTTTCTATGGCTATCCAACTAGTATAATGAAAGAGAACCAGTTATCTCAAATAAGAATGGAAAAAAATTGATTCATAAGGATTTTCCAAACATCAAAATAAATTTTTTTCTTTTCCAGATTCTTTCCGCATAATATGCTTTTCTAAGGCTATCAAACTAGTATAATGAAAGAGAACCAGATATCTCAAATAAGAACAGAAAAAAATTGATTCTCTTGGATTTTCCAACCTTCGAAAAAAATTAGTGATTCTAATGAGGTTTCCAACCATGGAAATAAATCTTTTCTTTTCGCGAATCTTTCTTCATTTTATGGTTTTCTATGGCTATACAACTAGTATAATAAAAGAGAACCAGTTATCTCATATAAGAATGGAAAAAAATTGATTCATAATGATTTTCCAAACATCAAAAAAAAAAAATTATTTCTTTTCGAGATTCTTTCCGCATAATATGCTTTTCTAAGGCTATCAAACTAGTATAAACAAAGAGAACCAAATATCTCTAATAAGAACGGAAAAACAGTGATTCTAATAAAGTTTCAACCATCGAAAAAAAATTTTTTTTCTTTTCGAGATTATTTCCGCTGAATATGCTTTTCTACAGCTATCAAACTAGCAAAATGAAAGAGAACCAGTTATCTCAAATAAGAACGGAAAAAAAGTGATTCTAATGAAATTTCCAACCATCGAAATAAATCTTTTCTTTTCGCGAATATTTCTTCATTTTACGGTTTTCTATGGCTATCCAACTGGTATAATGGAAGAGAACCAGTTATCTCAAATAAGAATGGAAAAAAATTGATTCATAAGGTTTTTCAAAACATCAAAAAAAAATTTTTTTCTTTTCCAGATTCTTTCCGCATAATATGCTTTTCTAAGGTATTAAACTAGTATAATGAAAGAGAACCAGTTATCTCAAATAAGAACAGAAAAAAAATGATTCCCTTGGATTTTGCAACCTTCGAAAAAAATTAGTGATTCTAATGAAGTTTCCAACCATCGAAATAAATCTTTTCTTTTCGCGAATATTTCTTCATTTTATGGTTTTCTATGGCTATCCAACTAGTATAATGAAAGAGAACCAGTTATCTCAAATAAGAATGGAAAAAAATTTATTCACTTGGATTTTCCAACCTTCGAAAAAAATTTTTTTTCTTTTCGAGATTCCTTCGGCGTAATATGCTTTTCTACAGCTATCAAACTAGCAAAATGAAAGAGAACCAGATATCTCAAATAAGCACGGAAAAAAAGTGATTCTAATGAAGTTACCAACCTTCAAAATAAATCATTTCTTTTCGCGAATCTTTCTTCATTTTATGGTTTTCTATGGCTATCCAACTAGTATAATGAAAGAGAACCAGTTATCTCAAATAAGAATGGAAAAAAATGGATTTATAGGGATTTTCCAAACATCAAAAAAAAATGTTTTTCTTTTCGAGATTCTTTCCGTATAATATGCTTTTCTAAGGCTATCAAACTAGTATAATGAAAGAGAACCAGTTATCTCAAATAAGTATGGAAAAAAATTGATTCATAATGATTTTCCAAACATCAAAATAAATTTTTTTTTTTTTGAGATTCTTTCCGCATAATATGCTTTTCTAAGGCTATCAAACTAGTATAATGAAAGAGAACCAGTTATCTCAAATAAGAACGGAAAAAAAAGTGATTCTAATGAAGTTTCAACAATCGAAAAAAATATTTTTTTTCTTTTCGAGATTCTTTCCTCTGAATATGCTTTCTACAGCTATCAAACTAGCAAAATGAAAGAGAACCAGTTATCTCAAATAAGAACGGAAAAAAAGTGATTCTAATGAAATTTCCAACCATCACAATAAATCTTCTTTTCGCGAATCTTTCTTCATTTTATGGTTTTCTATGCCTATCAAACTATAATAATGAAAGAAAACCAGTTATCTCAAAAAAGAACGGAAAAAAAGTGATTCAAATGAAGTTCCCAAACGTTGAAAAGGTTTTTTTTTCTTTTCGAGATTCTTTCGCATAATATGCTTTTCTACAGCTATCAAACTAGCAAAATGAAAGATAATCAGTTATCTCAAATAAGAACGGAAAAAAAGTGATTCTAATGAAGTTTCCAAACTTTGAAAAAAAGTTTTCTCTTTTCGAGATTCTTTCCGCATATTATGCTTTTCTAGGGCTATCAAACTAGCAAAATGAAAGAGAACCAGTTATCTCAAATAAGAACAGAAAAAAATTCATTATCTTCGATTTTCCAACCTTCGAAAAAAATTAGTGATTCTAATGAAGTTTCCAACCATCGAAATAAACCTTTTCTTTTCGCGAATCTTTCTTCATTTTATCGCTTTCTATGGCTATCAAACTAGTATAATGAAAGAGAACCAGTTATCTCAAATATGAATGGAAAAAATTTGATTCATAATGATTTTCCAAACATCAAAAAAAAATTTTTTTCTTTCCGAGATTCTTTCCCCATAATATGCTTTTCTGAGGCTATCAAACTACTATAATGAAAGAGAACCAGTTATCTCAAACAAGAACGGAAAAAAAGTGATTCTAATGAAATTTCCAACCATCACAATAAATCTTCTTTTCGCGAATCTTTCTTATTTTATGGTTTTCTATGCCTATCAAACTAGTATAATGAAAGAGAACCAGTTATCTCAAAAAAGAACGGAAAAAAAGTGATTCTAATGAAGTTCCCAAACGTTGAAAAGGTTTTTTTTTCTTTTCGAGATTCTTTCCGCATAATGTGCTTTTCTACCGCTATCAAACTAGCAAAATGAAAGAGAACCAGTTATCTCAAATAAGAACGGAAAAAAAGTGATTCTAATGAAGTTTCCAAACTTTGAAAAAAATTTTTTTTTTTTTCGAGATTCTTTCCGCATATTATGCTTTTCTAGAGCTATCAAACTAGCAAAATGAAAGAGAACCAGTTATCTCAAATAAGAACAGAAAAAAATTCATTATCTTGGATTTTCCAACCTTCGAAAAAAATTAGTGATTCTAATGAAGTTTCCAACCATCGAAATAAACCTTTTCTTTTCGCGAATCTTTCTTCATTTTATGGCTTTCTATGGCTATCAAACGAGTATAATGAAAGAGAACCAGTTATCTCAAATAAGAATGGAAAAAATTTGAATCATAAAGATTTACCAAACATCAAAAAAAATTTTTTTTCTTTCCGAGATTCTTTCCCCATAATATGCTTTTCTGAGGCTATCAAACTAGTATAATGAAAGAGAACCAGTTATCTGAAATAAGAACGGAAAAAAGTGATTCTAATGAAGTTTCAACCATTGAAAAAAATTTTTTTTTTCTTTTCGAGATTCGTTCGGCTGAATATGCTTTTCTACAGCTATCAAACTAGCAAAATGAAAGAGAACCAGTTATCTCAAATAAGAACATAAAAAAATTGATTCTCTTGTATTTTCCAACCTTCGAAAAAAATTTTATTTCCTTTCGAGATTCTTTCCGCATAATATACTTTTGTAAGTCTATCTAACTAGTGTAATAAAAGAGAACCAGTTATCTCAAATAAGAACGGAAAAAAATTGATTCATAAGGATTTTCGAAACATCAAAAAAAAATTTTTTTTTTCGAGATTCTTTCCGCATAATATGCTTTTCTATGGCTATCAAACTAGTATTTTGAAAGAGAACCAGTTATCTCAAATTAGAGGCGGAAAAAAGGTGATTCTAATGAAGTTTCCTAACTTTGAAACAGTTTTTTTTTCTTTTCGAGATTCTTTCCGCATAATATTCATTTCTACAGCTATCAAACTAGCAAAATGAAAGAGAACCAGTTATCTCAAATAAGAACAGAAAAAAAGTGATTCTAATGAAGTTTCCAAACTGTGAAAAAATTTTATCTTTTCAAGATTCTTTCCGCATAATATGCTTTTCTAAGGCTATTAAACTAGTATAATGAAAGAGAACCAGTTATCTCAAAAAAGAACGGAAAAAATTGATTCTCTTGGATTTACCAAACTTCGAAAAAAATTTTTTTCTTTTCGAGAATCTTTCCGCGTAATATGCTTTTCTACAGCTATCAAACTAGCAAAATGAAAGAGAACCAGTTATCTCAAATAAGCCCGGAAAAAAAGTGATTCTAATGAAGTTTCCAACCATGGAAATAAATCTTTTCTTTTCGCGAATCTTCCTTCATGTTATGGTTTTCTATGCCTATCAAACTAGTATAATGAAACAGAACCAGTTATCTCAAATAAGAATGGGAAAAAAGTGATTCTAATGAAGTTTCCAAACGTTGAAAAACTTTTTTTTTTCTTTTCGATATTCTCTCCGCATAATATGCTTTTCTACAGCTATCAAACTAGTATAATGAAAGAGAACCAGTTATCTCAAATAAGAACAGAAAAAAATTGATTCTCTTGGATTTTCCTTCTTCGAAAATTTTTTTTTTTCTTTTCGAGATTCTTTCCGCATAATATTCATTTCTACAGCTATCAAACTAGCAAAATGAAAGAGAACCGGTTATCTAAAAAAAGAACGGAAAAAAATAGATTCTCTTGGATTTTCCAACCTTCGAAAAAAAATTTTTTTCTTTTCGAGATTCTTTCCGCATAATATGCTTTGCTACAGCTATCAAACTAGCAAAATGAAACAGAACCAGTTATCTCAAATAATCACGGAAAAAAAGTGATTCTAATGAAGTTTCCAACCATCGAAATAAATATTTTCTTTTCGCGAATATTTCTTTATTTTACGGTTTTCTATGGCTATCCAACTAGTATAATGAAAGAGAACCAGTTATCTCAAATAAGAACAGAAAAAAAAATGATTCTCTTGGATTTTCCAACCTTCGAAAAAAATTAGTGATTCTAATGAAGTTTGCAACCATCGAAATAAATCTTTTCTTTTCGTGAATGTTTATTCATTTTATGGTTTTCTATGGCTATCAAACTAGTATAATGAAAGAGAACCAGTTATCTCAAATAAGAATGGAAAAAAATTGATTCATAATGATTTTCAAAACATTAAAAAAAATTTTTTTTCTTTTCGAGATTCTTTCCGCATAATATGCTTTTCTAAGGCTATCAAACTAGTAAAATGAAAGAGAACCAGTTATCTCAAATAAGAATGGAAAAAAATTGATTCATAATGATTTTCAAAACATTAAAAAAAATTTTTTTTCTTTTCGAGATTCTTTCCGCATAATATGCTTTTCTAAGGCTATCAAACTAGTAAAATGAAAGAGAACCAGTTATCTCAAATAAGAACGGAAAAAAAGTGATTCTAATGAAGTTTCAACCATCGAAAAAAATTTTTTTTTTTCTTTTCGAGATTCTTTCCGCTGAATATGCTTTTCTACAGCTATCAAACAAGCAAAATGAAAGACAACCAGTTATCTCAAAAAAGAACGGAAAAAAATTGATTCTCTTGGATTTTCCAACCATCGAAAATAAATTTCTTTTTTCGAGATTCTTTCCGCGTAATATGCTTTTCTACCGCTATCAAACTAGCAAAATGAAACAGAACCAGTTATCTCAAATAAGCACGGAAAAAAAGTGATTCTAATGAAGTTTCCAACCATCGAAATAAATAATTTCTTTTCGCGAATCCTTCTTCATTTTATGGTTTTCTATGGCTATCAAACTAGTATAATGAAAGAGAACCAGTTATCTCAAATATGAATGGAAAAAATTGATTCATGAGGATTTTCCAAACATCAAAAAAATTTTTTTTTCTTTTCGAGATTCTTTCCGCATAATATGCATTTCTAAGGCTATCAAACTAGTATAATGAAAGAGAACCGGTTATCTCAAATATGAACGGAAAAAAATTGATTCAAAAGGATTTTCCAATCATCAAAAAAAAACCTTTTTCTTTTCGAGATTCTTTCAGCGTAATATTCTTTTCTAAGTGTATCAAACTAGTATAATGAAAGAGAACAAGTTATTTCAAATAAGAACGGAAAAAAAGTGATTCTATCGAAGTTTCCAAACTTCGAAAAAAATTTTTTTTCTTTTCGAGATTCTTTGCGCATAATATGCTTTTCTGATGCTATCAAACTAGTATAATGAAAGAGAACCAGTTATCTCAAATAAGAACGGAAAAAAAGTTATTCAAACGAAGTTTCCAAATTTCGAAAAAAAACTTTTTTCTTTTCAAGATTCTTTGCGCATAATATGCTTTTCTGAGGCTATCAAACTAGTATAATGAAAGAGAACCAGTTATCTCAAATAAGAACGGAAAAAAAGTGATTCTAACGAAGTTTCCAAACTTCGAAAAAATTTTTTTTTCTTTTCCAGATTCTTTGTGCATAATATGCTTTACCGAGACTATCAAACTAGTATAATGAAAGAGAACCAGTTATTACAAATAAGAACGGAAAAAAAGTGATTCAAACGAAGTTTCCAAACTTCGAAAAAAAATTTTTTTCTTTTCGAGATTCTTTGTGCATAATATGCTTTACTGAGGCTATCAAACTAGTATAATGAAAGAGAACCAGTTATCTCAAATAAGAACGGAAAAAAAGTGATTCTAACGAAGTTTCCAAACTTCGAAAAATTTTTTTTTCTTTTCGAGATTCTTTGTGCATAATATGCTTTTCTGAGGCTATCAAACTACTATAATGAAAGAGAACCAGTAATCTCAAATAAGAACGGAAAAAAGTGATTCAAACGACGTTTCCAAAATTCGAAAAAAATTTTTTTTCTTTTGGAGATTCTTTGCGCATAATATGCTTTACTGAGGCTATCAAACTTGTATAATGAAAGAGAACCAGTTATCTCAAATAAGAACGGAATAAAGTGATTCTAACGAAGTTTCCAAACTTCGAAAAAAATTTTTTTTCTTTTCGAGATTCTTTGCGCATAATATGCTTTACTGAGGCTATCAAACTACTATAATGAACGAGAACCAGTTATCTGAAATAAGAACGGAAAAAAAGTGATTCAAACGAAGTTTCCAAACTTCGAAAAAAAACTTTTTTCTTTTCGAGATTCTTTGCGCATAATATGCTTTTCTGAGGTTATCAAATTAGTATAATGAAAGAGAACCAGTTATCTCAAATAAGAACGGAAAAAAAGTGATTCTAACGAAGTTTCCAAACTTCGAAAAAAATTTTTTTTCTTTTCCAGATTCTTTGCGCATAATATGCTTTACTGAGGCTATCAAACTAATATAATGAAAGAGAACCAGTTATCTCAAATAAGAACGGAAAAAAAGTGATTCTAATGAAGTTTCCAAACTTCGAAAAAATTTTTTTTTCTTTTCGAGATTCTTTCCGCATAATATGCTTTTCTTAAGGCTATGAAAATACTATAATGAAAGAGAACCATTTATCTCAAAAAAGAACGGTAAAAAATTGATTCTCATGGATTTTCCAAACTTCGAAAAAAATTTTTTTTCTTTTCGAGATTCTTTTCGCATAATATGCTTTTCTACAGCTATCAAACTAGCAAAATGAAAGAGAACCAGTTATCTCAAATAAGAATGGGAAAAAATTGATTCATAAAAATTTTCCAAACATTAAAAAAAAATTTTTTTCTTTTCGAGATTCTTTCCGCATAATATGCTTTTCTAAGGCTATGTAACTAGTATAATGAAAGAGAACCAGTTATCTAAAATAAGAACGGTAAAAAAGTGATTCTATTGAAGTTTCCAACCATGGAAATAAATCTTTTCTTTTCGCGAATCTTTCTTCATTTTATGGTTTTCTATGGCAATCAAACTAGTATAATGAAAGAGAACCAGTTATCTCAAATAAGAATGGAAAAAAATTGATTTATAAGGATTTTCAAAACATCAAAAAAATTTTTTTTTTCTTTTCGAGATTCTTTCCGCATAATATGCTTTTCTAAGGCTATCAAAGTAGTATAATGAAAGAGAACCAGTTATCTCAAATAAGAACGGAAAAAAAGTGATTCTAATGAAGTTTCCAACCATCGAAATAAATCATTTCTTTTCGCGAATCTTTCTTCATTTCATGGTTTTCATTGGCTATCAAACTAGTATAATGAAAGAGAACCAGTTATCTAAAATAAGAACGGAAAAAAAGTGATTCTATTGAAGTTTCCAACCATCGAAATAAATCTTTTCTTTTCGCGAATCCTTCTTCATTTTATGGTTTTCTATGGCAATCAAACTGGTATAATGAACTAGAACCATTTATCTCAAATAAGAATGGAAAAAAATTGATTTATTACGATTTTCCAAACATCAAAAAAAAAATTTTTTTCTTTTCGAGATTCTTTCCGCATAATATGTATGCTTTTCTAAGGCTATCAAACTAGTATAATGAAAGAGAACCAGTTATCTCAAATAAGAACGGAAAAAAGTGATTCTAATGAAGTTTCCAAACGTTGAAAAACTTTTTTTTTCTTTTCGAGATTCTTTCCGCATAATATGCTTTTCTACAGCTATCAAACTAGCAAAATGAAAGAGAACCGGTTATCTCAAATAAGAAAGGAAAAAAATTGATTCATAAGGATTTTCCAAATATCAAAAAAAAAACTTTTTCTTTTGGAGATTCTTTCCGAATAATATGCTTTTCTAAGGCTATTGGCTATCAAACTAGTATAATTAAAGAGAACCAGTTATCTCAAATAAGAACGGAAAGAAAGTGATACTAATGAAGTTTCCAAAATTTGAATTTTTTTTTTTTTTCGAGATTCTTTCCGCATATTATGCTTTTCTACAGCTATCAAACTAGCAAAATGAATCAGAACCAGTTATCTCAATTAAGAACAGAAAAAAAGTAATTCTAATGAAGTTTCCAACAATCGATATAACTCTTTTCTTTTCACGAATATTTCTTCATTTTATGGTTTTCTATGCCTATCAAACTAGTATAATGAAAAAGAACCAGTTATCACAATTAAGAACAGAAAAAAAGTGATTCTAATGAAGTTTCCAATCGTTGAAAAGTTTTTTTTTCTTTTCGAGATTCTTTCCGCATAATATGCTTTTCTACAGCTATCAAACTAGCAAAATGAAAGACAACCAGTTATCTCAAATAAGCACGGAACAAAAGTGATTCTAATGAAGTTTCCAACCATCGAAATAAATCTTTTCTTTTCGCGAATCTTTCTTCATTTTATGGTTTTCATTGGCTATCATACTAGTATAATGAATCAGAACCAGTTATCTAAAATAAGAACGGAAAAAAAGTGATTCTATTGAAGTTTCCAACCATCGAAATAAATCTTGTCTTTTCGCGAATCTTTCTTCATTTTATGGTTTTCTATGGCAATCAAACTAGTATAATGAAAGAGAACCAGTTATCTCAAATAAGAATGGAAAATAATTGATTTATAAGGATTTTCCAAACATCAAAAAAAAAAATTTTTTTCTTTTCGAGATTCTTTCCGCATAATATGCTTTTCTAAGGCTATCAAACTGGTATAATGAAAGAGAACCAGTTATATCAAATAAGAACGGAAAAAAAGAAATTCTAATGAAGTTTCAACCATCGAAATAATTTTTTTTTCTTTTCCAGATTCTTTGTGCATAATATGCTTTACCGAGACTATCAAACTAGTATAATGAAAGAGAACCAGTTATTACAAATAAGAACGGAAAAAAAGTGATTCAAACGAAGTTTCCAAACTTCGAAAAAAAATTTTTTTCTTTTCGAGATTCTTTGTGCATAATATGCTTTACTGAGGCTATCAAACTAGTATAATGAAAGAGAACCAGTTATCTCAAATAAGAACGGAAAAAAAGTGATTCTAACGAAGTTTCAAAACTTCGAAAAATTTTTTTTTCTTTTCGAGATTCTTTGTGCATAATATGCTTTTCTGAGGCTATCAAACTACTATAATGAAAGAGAACCAGTAATCTCAAATAAGAACGGAAAAAAGTGATTCAAACGACGTTTCCAAAATTCGAAAAAAATTTTTTTTCTTTTGGAGATTCTTTGCGCATAATATGCTTTACTGAGGCTATCAAACTTGTATAATGAAAGAGAACCAGTTATCTCAAATAAGAACGGAATAAAGTGATTCTAACGAAGTTTCCAAACTTCGAAAAAAATTTTTTTTCTTTTCGAGATTCTTTGCGCATAATATGCTTTACTGAGGCTATCAAACTACTATAATGAACGAGAACCAGTTATCTGAAATAAGAACGGAAAAAAAGTGATTCAAACGAAGTTTCCAAACTTCGAAAAAAAACTTTTTTCTTTTCGAGATTCTTTGCGCATAATATGCTTTTCTGAGGTTATCAAATTAGTATAATGAAAGAGAACCAGTTATCTCAAATAAGAACGGAAAAAAAGTGATTCTAACGAAGTTTCCAAACTTCGAAAAAAATTTTTTTTCTTTTCCAGATTCTTTGCGCATAATATGCTTTACTGAGGCTATCAAACTAATATAATGAAAGAGAACCAGTTATCTCAAATAAGAACGGAAAAAAAGTGATTCTAATGAAGTTTCCAAACTTCGAAAAAATTTTTTTTTCTTTTCGAGATTCTTTCCGCATAATATGCTTTTCTTAAGGCTATGAAAATACTATAATGAAAGAGAACCATTTATCTCAAAAAAGAACGGTAAAAAATTGATTCTCATGGATTTTCCAAACTTCGAAAAAAATTTTTTTTCTTTTCGAGATTCTTTTCGCATAATATGCTTTTCTACAGCTATCAAACTAGCAAAATGAAAGAGAACCAGTTATCTCAAATAAGAATGGGAAAAAATTGATTCATAAAAATTTTCCAAACATTAAAAAAAAATTTTTTTCTTTTCGAGATTCTTTCCGCATAATATGCTTTTCTAAGGCTATGTAACTAGTATAATGAAAGAGAACCAGTTATCTAAAATAAGAACGGTAAAAAAGTGATTCTATTGAAGTTTCCAACCATGGAAATAAATCTTTTCTTTTCGCGAATCTTTCTTCATTTTATGGTTTTCTATGGCAATCAAACTAGTATAATGAAAGAGAACCAGTTATCTCAAATAAGAATGGAAAAAAATTGATTTATAAGGATTTTCCAAACATCAAAAAAATTTTTTTTTTCTTTTCGAGATTCTTTCCGCATAATATGCTTTCCTAAGGCTATCAAAGTAGTATAATGAAAGAGAACCAGTTATCTCAAATAAGAACGGAAAAAAAGTGATTCTAATGAAGTTTCCAACCATCGAAATAAATCATTTCTTTTCGCGAATCTTTCTTCATTTCATGGTTTTCATTGGCTATCAAACTAGTATAATGAAAGAGAACCAGTTATCTAAAATAAGAACGGAAAAAAAGTGATTCTATTGAAGTTTCCAACCATCGAAATAAATCTTTTCTTTTCGCGAATCCTTCTTCATTTTATGGTTTTCTATGGCAATCAAACTGGTATAATGAACTAGAACCATTTATCTCAAATAAGAATGGAAAAAAATTGATTTATTACGATTTTCCAAACATCAAAAAAAAAATTTTTTTCTTTTCGAGATTCTTTCCGCATAATATGTATGCTTTTCTAAGGCTATCAAACTAGTATAATGAAAGAGAACCAGTTATCTCAAATAAGAACGGAAAAAAGTGATTCTAATGAAGTTTCCAAACGTTGAAAAACTTTTTTTTTCTTTTCGAGATTCTTTCCGCATTATATGCTTTTCTACAGCTATCAAACTAGCAAAATGAAAGAGAACCGGTTATCTCAAATAAGAAAGGAAAAAAATTGATTCATAAGGATTTTCCAAATATCAAAAAAAAAACTTTTTCTTTTGGAGATTCTTTCCGAATAATATGCTTTTCTAAGGCTATTGGCTATCAAACTAGTATAATTAAAGAGAACCAGTTATCTCAAATAAGAACGGAAAGAAAGTGATACTAATGAAGTTTCCAAAATTTGAATTTTTTTTTTTTTTCGAGATTCTTTCCGCATATTATGCTTTTCTACAGCTATCAAACTAGCAAAATGAATCAGAACCAGTTATCTCAATTAAGAACAGAAAAAAAGTAATTCTAATGAAGTTTCCAACAATCGATATAACTCTTTTCTTTTCACGAATATTTCTTCATTTTATGGTTTTCTATGCCTATCAAACTAGTATAATGAAAAAGAACCAGTTATCACAATTAAGAACAGAAAAAAAGTGATTCTAATGAAGTTTCCAATCGTTGAAAAGTTTTTTTTTCTTTTCGAGATTCTTTCCGCATAATATGCTTTTCTACAGCTATCAAACTAGCAAAATGAAAGACAACCAGTTATCTCAAATAAGCACGGAACAAAAGTGATTCTAATGAAGTTTCCAACCATCGAAATAAATCTTTTCTTTTCGCGAATCTTTCTTCATTTTATGGTTTTCATTGGCTATCATACTAGTATAATGAATCAGAACCAGTTATCTAAAATAAGAACGGAAAAAAGTGATTCTATTGAAGTTTCCAACCATCGAAATAAATCTTGTCTTTTCGCGAATCTTTCTTCATTTTATGGTTTTCTATGGCAATCAAACTAGTATAATGAAAGAGAACCAGTTATCTCAAATAAGAATGGAAAATAATTGATTTATAAGGATTTCCCAAACATCAAAAAAAAAAATTTTTTTCCTTTCGAGATTCTTTCCGCATAATATGCTTTTCTAAGGCTATCAAACTGGTATAATGAAAGAGAACCAGTTATATCAAATAAGAACGGAAAAAAAGAAATTCTAATGAAGTTTCAACCATCGAAATAATTTTTTTTTCTTTTCGAGATTCTTTCCGCTGAATATGCTTTTCTCTAGCTATCAAACTAGCAAAATCAAAGAGAACCAGTTATCTCAAATAAGGACGGGAAAAAAGTGATTCTAATGAAGTTTCCAAACTTTGAAAAAAATTTTTTCTCTTTTCGAGATTCTTTCCGCATATTATTCTTTTCTAAAGCTATCAAACTAGCAAAATGAAAGAGAACCAGTTATCTCAAATAAGAACAGAAAAAAATTGATTCTCTTAGATTTTCCAACCTTCGAAGAAATTAGTGATTCTAATGAAGTTTCCAACCATCATCCATCAATCTTTTCTTTTCGCGATTCTTTCTTCATTTTGTGGTTTTCTATGGCTATCAAACTAGTATAATGAGTTATCTCAAATAAGAACGGAAAAAAAGTGATTCTAATGAAGTTTCAAAAATGGAAAAAAAATTTTTTTTTCTTTTCGAGATTTTTTCCGCTGAATATGCTTTTCTACAGCTATCAAACTAGCAAAATGAAAGAGAACCAGTTATCCCAAATAAAAACGGATAAAAAGTGATTCCAATGAAGTTTCCAACCATCGAAATAAATCTTTTCTTTTCGCGAATATTTCTTCATTTTATGGTTTTCTATGGCTATCCAACTAGTATAATGAAAGAGAACCAGTTATCTCAAATAAGAATGGAAAAAAATTGATTCATAAGGATTTTCCAAACATCAAAATAAATTTTTCTCTTTTCCAGATTCTTTCCGCATAATATGCTTTTCTAAGGCTATCAAACTAGTATAATGAAAGAGAACCAGATATCTCAAATAAGAACAGAAAAAAATTGATTCTCTTAGATTTTCCAACCTTCGAAAAAAATTAGTGATTCTAATGAGGTTTCCAACCATGGAAATAAATCTTCTCTTTTCGCGAATCTTTCTTCATTTTATGGTTTTCTATGGCTATCCAACTAGTATAATAAAAGAGAACCAGTTATCTCATATAAGAATGGAAAAAAATTGATTCATAATGATTTTCCAAACATCAAAAAAAAAAAAAATTATTTCTTTTCGAGATTCTTTCCGCATAATATGCTTTTCTAAGGCTATCAAACTAGTATAAACAAAGAGAACCAAATATCTCTAATAAGAAAGGAAAAACAGTGATTCTAATAAAGTTTCAACCATCGAAAAAAAATTTTTTTTCTTTTCGAGATTATTTCCGCTGAATATGCTTTTCTACAGCTATCAAACTAGCAAAATGAAAGAGAACCAGTTATCTCAAATAAGAACGGAAAAAAAGTGATTCTAATGAAATTTCCAACCATCGAAATAAATCTTTTCTTTTCGCGAATATTTCTTCATTTTACGGTTTTCTATGGCTATCCAACTGGTATAATGGAAGAGAACCAGTTATCTCAAATAAGAATGGAAAAAAATTGATTCATAAGGTTTTTCAAAACATCAAAAAAAAATTTTTTTCTTTTCCAGATTCTTTCCGCATAATATGCTTTTCTAAGGTATCAAACTAGTATAATGAAAGAGAACCAGTTAGATCAAATAAGAACAAAAAAAAAAATGATTCCCTTGGATTTTGCAAATTTCGAAAAAAATTAGTGATTCTAATGAAGTTTCCAACCATCGAAATAAATCTTTTCTTTTCGCGAATATTTCTTCATTTTATGGTTTTCTATGGCTATCCAAATAGTATAATGAAAGAGAACCAGTTATCTCAAATAAGAATGGAAAAAAATTGATTCATAATGATTTTCCAAACTTCAAAAAAAAATTTTTTTCTATTCGAGATTCTTTCAGCATAATATGCTTTTCTAAGGCTATCATACTAGCATAATGAAAGAGAAACAGTTATCTCAAATAAGAACAGAAAAAAAGTGATTCTAATGAAGTTTCCAAACTGTGAAAAAATTTTATCTTTTCAAGATTCTTTCCGCATAATATGCTTTTCTAAGGCTATTAAACTAGTATAATGAAAGAGAACCAGTTATCTCAAAAAAGAACGGAAAAAATTGATTCTCTTGGATTTACCAAACTTCGAAAAAAATTTTTTTCTTTTCGAGAATCTTTCCGCGTAATATGCTTTTCTACAGCTATCAAACTAGCAAAATGAAAGAGAACCAGTTATCTCAAATAAGCCCGGAAAAAAAGTGATTCTAATGAAGTTTCCAAACGTTGAAAAAGTTTTTTTTTCCTTTCGATATTCTCTACGCATAATATGCTTTTCTACAGCTATCAAACTAGTATAATGAAAGAGAACCTGTTATCTCAAATAAGAACAGAAAAAAATTGATTCTCTTGGATTATCCTTCTTCGAAAAAAATTTTTTTTCTTTTCGAGATTCTTTCCGCATAATATTCATTTCTACAGCTATCAAACTAGCAAAATGAAAGAGAACCGGTTATCTAAAAAAAGAACGGAAAAAAATAGATTCTCTTGGATTTTCCAACCTTCGAAAAAAAATTTTTTTCTTTTCGAGATTCTTTCCGCATAATATGCTTTGCTACAGCTATCAAACTAGCAAAATGAAAGAGAACCAGTTATCTCAAATAATCACGGAAAAAAAGTGATTCTAATGAAGTTTCACCATCGAAATAAATATTTTCTTTTCGCGAATATTTCTTCATTTTACGGTTTTCTATGGCTATCCAACTAGTATAATGAAAGAGAACCAGTTAATTCAAATAAGAATGGGAAAAAATTGATTCATAAGGATTTTCCAAACATCAAAAAAAATTTTTTTTTCTTTTCCAGATTCTTTCCGCATAATATGCATTTCTAAGGCTATCAAACTAGTATAATGAAAGAGAACCAGTTATCACAAATAAGAACAGAAAAAAAAAAGTGATTCTCTTGGATTTTCCAACCTTCGAAAAAAATTAGTGATTCTAATGAAGTTTGCAACCATAGAAATAAATCTTTTCTTTTCGTGAATGTTTATTCATTTTATGGTTTTCTATGGCTATCAAACTAGTATAATTAAAGAGAACCAGTTATCTCAAATAAGAATGGAAAAAAATTGATTCATAATGATTTTCAAAGCATTAAAAAAAATTTTTTTTCTTTTCGAGATTCTTTCCGCATAATATGCTTTCTAAGGCTATCAAACTAGTAAAATGAAAGAGAACCAGTTATCTCAAATAAGAACGGAAAAAAAGTGATTCTAATGAAGTTTCAACCATCGAAAAAAATTTTTTTTTTCTTTTCGAGATTCTTTCCGCTGAATATGCTTTTCTACAGCTATCAAACTAGCAAAATGAAAGACAACCAGTTATCTCAAAAAAGAACGGAAAAAAATTGATTCTCTTGGATTTTCCAACCTTCGAAAAAAAATTTCTTTTTTCGAGATTCTTTCCGCGTAATATGCTTTTCTACCGCTATCAAACTAGCAAAATGAAACAGAACCAGTTATCTCAAATAAGCACGGAAAAAAAGTGATTCTAATGAAGTTTCCAACCATCGAAATAAATAGTTTCTTTTCGCGAATCCTTCTTCATTTTATGGTTTTCTATGGCTATCAAACTAGAATAATGAAAGAGAACCAGTTATCTCAAATATGAATGGAAAAAATTGATTCATGAGGATTTTCCAAACATCAAAAAAAATGTTTTTTCTTTTCGAGATTCTTTCCGCATAATATGCATTTCTAAGGCTATCAAACTAGTATAATGAAAGAGAACCGGTTATCTCAAATAAGAACGGAAAAAAATTGATTCATAAGGGATTTCCAATCATCAAAAAAAAAACTTTTTCTTTTCGAGATTCTTTCCTCGTAATATTCTTTTCTAAGTCTATCAAACTAGTATAATGACAGAGAACCAGTTATTTCAAATAAGAACGGAAAAAAAGTGATTCTATCGAAGTTTCCAAACTTCGAAAAAAATTTTTTTTCTTTTCGAGATTCTTTGCCCATAATATGCTTTTCTGATGCTATCAAACTAGTATAATGAAAGAGAACCAGTTATCTCAAATAAGAACGGAAAAAAAGTTATTCAAACGAAGTTTCCAAATTTCGAAAAAAAACTTTTTTCTTTTCAAGATTCTTTGCGCATAATATGCTTTTCTGAGGCTATCAAACTAGTATAATGAAAGAGAACCAGTTATCTCAAATAAGAACGGAAAAAAAGTGATTCTAACGAAGTTTCCAAACTTCGAAAAAATTTTTTTTTCTTTTCCAGATTCTTTGTGCATAATATGCTTTACAGAGACTATCAAACTAGTATAATGAAAGAGAACCAGTTATTACAAATAAGAACGGAAAAAAAGTGATTCAAACGAAGTTTCCAAACTTCGAAAAAAAATTTTTTTCTTTTCGAGATTCTTTGTGCATAATATGCTTTACTGAGGCTATCAAACTAGTATAATGAAAGAGAACCAGTTATCTCAAATAAGAACGGAAAAAAAGTGATTCTAACGAAGTTACCAACTTCGAAAAAAATTTTTTTTCTTTTCGAGATTCTTTGTGCATAATATGCTTTTCTGAGGCTATCAAACTACTATAATGAAAGAGAACCAGTAATCTCAAATAAGAACGGAAAAAAGTGATTCAAACGACGTTTCCAAAATTCGAAAAAAATTTTTTTTCTTTTCGAGATTCTTTGCGCATAATATGCTTTACTGAGGCTATCAAACTAGTATAATGAAAGAGAACAGTTATCTCAAATAAGAACGGAAAAAAGTGATTCTAACGAAGTTTCCAAACTTCGAAAAAAAATTTTTTTCTTTTCGAGATTCTTTGCGCATTATATGCTTTACTGAGGCTATCAAACTACTATAATGAACGAGAACCAGTTATCTGAAATAAGAACGGAAAAAAAGTGATTCAAACGAAGTTTCCAAACTTCGAAAAAAAACTTTTTTCTTTTCGAGATTCTTTGCGCATAAAATGCTTTTCTGAGGTTATCAAACTAGTATAATGAAAGAGAACCAGTTATCTCAAATAAGAACGGAAAAAAAGTGATTCTAACGAAGTTACCAACTTCGAAAAAAATTTTTTTTTTTTCGAGATTCTTTGTGCATAATATGCTTTTCTGAGGCTATCAAACTACTATAATGAAAGAGAACCAGTAATCTCAAATAAGAACGGAAAAAAGTGATTCAAACGACGTTTCCAAAATTCGAAAAAAATTTTTTTTCTTTTCGAGATTCTTTGCGCATAATATGCTTTACTGAGGCTATCAAACTAGTATAATGAAAGAGAACAGTTATCTCAAATAAGAACGGAAAAAAGTGATTCTAACGAAGTTTCCAAACTTCGAAAAAAAATTTTTTTCTTTTCGAGATTCTTTGCGCATTATATGCTTTACTGAGGCTTTCAAACTACTATAATGAACGAGAACCAGTTATCTGAAATAAGAACGGAAAAAAAGTGATTCAAACGAAGTTTCCAAACTTCGAAAAAAACTTTTTTCTTTTCGAGATTCTTTGCGCATAAAATGCTTTTCTGAGGTTATCAAACTAGTATAATGAAAGAGAACCAGTTATCTCAAATAAGAACGGAAAAAAAGTGATTCTAACGAAGTTTCCAAAGTTCTAAAAAAATTGTTTTATTTTCGAAATTCTTTGCGCGTAATATGCTTTTCAGAGGCTATCTAATTAGTATAATGAAAGAGAACCAGTTATCTCAAATAAGAACGGAAAAAAAGTGATTCTAAAGAAGTTTCCAAACTTCGAATAAAAATTTTTTTCTTTTCGAGATTCTTTGCGCATAATATGGTTTTCTGAGGCTATCAAACTAGTATAATAAAAGAGAACCAGTTATCTCAAATAAGAACGGAAAAAAAGTGATTCTAACGAAGTTTTCAAACTTCGAAAAAAATTTTTTTTCTTTTCGAGATTCTTTGCGCATAATATGCTTTACTGACGCTATCAAACTAGTATAATGAAAGAGAACCAGTTATCTCAAATAAGAACGCAAAAAAAGTGATTCTAACGAAGTTTCCAAACTTCGAAAAAAAATTTTTTTCTTTTCGAGATTCTTTGCGCATAATATGCTTTACTGAGGCTATCAAACTAGTATAATGAAAGAGAACCAGTTATCTCAAATAAGAACGGAAAAAAAGTGATTCTAACGAAGTTTCCAAACTTCGAAAAAAATGTTTTTTTGTTTTCCAGATTCTTTGCGCATAATATGCTTTACTGAGGCTATCAAACTAGTATAATGAAAGAGAACCAGTTATCTCAAATAAGAACGGAAAAAAAGTGATTCTAATGAAGTTTCCAAACTTCGAAAAACATTTTTTTTCTTTTCGAGATTCTATGTGCATATGCTTTGCTGAGGCTATCAAACTAGTATAATGAAAGAGAACCAGTTATCTCAAATAAGAACTAAAAAAAAGTGATTCAAACGAAGTTTCCAACCTTCGAAAAAAAATTATTTTCTTTTCGAGATTCTTTGCGCATAATATGCTTTTCTGAGGCTATCAAACTAGTATAATGAAAGAGAACCAGTTATCTCAAATAAGAACGGAAAAAAAGTGATTCTAACGAAGTTTCCAAAGTTCTAAAATATTTTTTTTTTATTTTTGAGATTCTTTGCGCGTAATATGCTTTTCTGAGGCTATCTAATTAGTATAATGAAAGAGAACCAGTTATCTCAAATAAGAACGGAAAAATACTGATTATAAAGAAGTTTCCAAACTTCGAAAGAAAATTTTTTTCTTTTCGAGATTCTTTGCGCATAATATGGTTTTCTGAGGCTATCAAACTAGTATAATGAAAGAGAACCAGTTATCTCAAATAAGAACGGAAAAAAAGTTATTCAAACGAAGTTTCCAAACTTCGAAAAAAAACTTTTTTCTTTCGAGATTCTTTGCGCATAATATGCTTTTCTGAGGTTATCAATCTAGTATAATGAAAGAGAACCAGTTATCTCAAATAAGAACGGAAAAAAGGTGATTCTAACGAAGTTTCCAAACTTCGAAAAAATTTTTTTTTCTTTTCCAGATTCCTTGCGCATAATATGCTTTACTGAGGCTATCAAACTAGTATAATGAAAGAGAACCAGTTATCTCAAATAAGAACGGAAAAAAAGTGATTCTAATGAAGTTTCCAAACTTCGAAAAAAATTTTTGTTCTTTTCGAAATTCTTTGTGCATAATATGCTTTACTGAGGCTATCAAACTAGTATAATGAAAGAGAACCAGTTATCTCAAATAAGAACGGAAAAAAAGTGGTTCTAACGAAGTTTCCAAAGTTCTAAAAAAATTGTTTTATTTTCGAGATTCTTTGCGCGTAATATGCTTTTCTGAGGCTATCTAATTAGTATAATGAAAGATAACCAGTTATCTCAAATAAGAACGGAAAAAAAGTGATTCTAAAGAAGTTTCCAAACTTCGAAAAAAATTTTTTTTCTTTTCGAGATTCTTTGCGCATAATATGGTTTTCTGAGGCTATCAAACTAGTATAATGAAAGAGAACCAGTTATCTCAAATAAGAACGGAAAAAAGTGATTCTAACGAAGTTTCCAAACTTCGAAAAATTTTTTTTTTCTTTTCGAGATTCTTTGCGCATAATATGCTTTACTGAGGCTATCAAACTAGTATAATGAAAGAGAACCAGTTATCTCAAATAAGATCGCAAAAAAAAGTGATTCTAACGAAGTTTCCAAACTTCGAAAAGAATTTTTTTTCTTTTCCAGATTCTTTGCGCATAATATTCTTTACTGAGGCTATCAAACTAGTATAATGAAAAGAACCAGTTATCTCAAATAAGAACGGAAAAAAAGTGATTCTAACGAAGTTTCCAAAGTTCTAAAAAAAAATTTTTTTTGAGATTCTTTGCGCGTAATATGCTTTTCTGAGGCTATCTAATTAGTATAATGAAAGAGAACCAGTTATCTCAAATAAGAACGGAAAAAAGTGATTCTAATGAAGTTTCCAAACTTCGAAAATTTTTTTTTTTTTTTTTTCGAGATTCTTTGTGCATAATATGCTTTACTGAGGCTATCAAACAAGTATAATGAAAGAGAACCAGTTATCTCAAATAAGAACGGAAAAAAGTGATTCTAACGAAGTTTCCAAACTTCGAAAAAATTTTTTTTTCTTTTCGAGATTCTTTGTGCATAATATGCTTTTCTGAGGCTATCAAACTAGTATAATGGAAGAGAACCAGTTATCTCAAATAAGAACGGAAAAAAAGTGATTCTAACAAAGTTTCCAAACATCGAAAAAAAATTTTTTTCTTTTCGAGATTCTTTGCGCATAATATGATTTTCTGAGGCTATCAAACTAGTATAATGAAAGAGAACCAGTTATCTCAAATAAGAACGGAAAAAAAGTGATTCTAACAAAGTTTCCAAACATCGAAAAATATTTTTTTTCTTTTCGAGATTCTTTGCGCATAATATGCTTTTCTGATGCTATCAAACTAGTATAATGAAAGAGAACAAGTTATCTCAAATAAGAACGGAAAAAAAGTGATTCTAACGAAGTTTCCAAACTTCGAAAAAAAAATTTTTTCTTTTCGAGATTCTTTGCGCATAATATGCTTTTCTGAGGCTATCAAACTAGTATAATGAAAGAGAACCAGTTATCTCAAATAAGAACGGAAAAATAGTGATTCAAACGAAGTTTCCAAACTTCGAAAAAAAACTTTCTTCTTTTCGAGATTCTTTGCGCATAATATGCCATTCTGAGGTTATCAAACTAGTATAATGAAAGAGAACCAGTTATCTCAAATAAAAACGGAAAAAAAGTGATTCTAACGAAGTTTCCAAACTTCGAAAAAAATTTTTTTTCTTTTCCAGATTCTTTGCGCATAATATACTTTACTGAGGCTATCAAACTAGTATAATTAAAGAGAACCAGTTATCTCAAATAAGAACGGAAAAAAAGTGATTCAAACGAAGTTTCCAAACTTCGAAAAAAATTTTTTTTCTTTTCGAGATTCTTTGCGCATAATATGCTTTTCTAAGGCTATCAAACTAGTATAATGAAAGAGAACCAGTTATCTCAAATAAGAACGGAAAAAAAGTGATTCTAACGAAGTTTCCAAACTTCGAAAAAAAACTTTTTTCTTTTCGAGATTCTTTGCGCGTAATATGCTTTTCTGAGGCTATCTAATTAGTATAATGAAAGAGAACCAGTTATCTCAAATAAAAACGGGAAAAAAGTGATTCTAAAGAAGTTTCCAAAATTCGAAAAAAATTTTTTTTCTTTTCGAGATTCTCTGCGCATAATATGGTTTTCTGAGGCTTTCAAACTAGTATAATGAAAGAGAACCAGTTATCTCAAATAAGAACGGAAAAAAAGTGATTCTAACGAAGTTTCCAAACTTCGAAAAATTTTTTTTTTCTTTTCGAGATTCTTTGCGCATAATATGCTTTACTGAGCCTATCAAACTAGTATAATGAAAGAGAACCAGTTATATCAAATAAGAACGCAAAAAAAGTGATTCTAACGAAGTTTCCAAACTTCGAAAAATTTTTTTTTTCTTTTCGAGATTCTTTGCGCATAATATGCTTTACTGAGGCTATCAAACTAGTATAATGAAAGAGAACCAGTTATCTCAAATAAGAACGGAAAAAAAGTGATTCTAACGAAATTTCCAAACTTCGAAAAAAAATTTTTTTCTTTTCGAGATTCTTTGTGCATAATATGCTTTTCTGAGGCTGTCAAACTAGTATAATGAAAGAGAACCAGTTATCTCAAATAAGAACGGAAAAGAAGTGATTTTAATGAAGTTTCCAAACTTTGAAAAAATTTTTTCTTTTCGAGATCCTTTCCGCATAATATGCTTTTCTTAAGGCTATGAAAATACTATAATGAAAGAGAACCATTTATCTCAAAAAAGAACGGTAAAAAATTGATTCTCATGGATTTTCCAAACTTCGAAAAAAAATTTTTTTCTTTTCGAGATTCTTTGTGCATAATATGCTTTTCTGAGGCTATCAAACTAGTATAATGGAAGAGAACCAGTTATCTCAAATAAGAACGGAAAAAAAGTGATTCTAACAAAGTTTCCAAACATCGAAAAAAAATTTTTTTCTTTTCGAGATTCTTTGCGCATAATATGATTTTCTGAGGCTATCAAACTAGTATAATGAAAGAGAACCAGTTATCTCAAATAAGAACGGAAAAAAAGTGATTCTAACAAAGTTTCCAAACATCGAAAAATATTTTTTTTCTTTTCGAGATTCTTTGCGCATAATATGCTTTTCTGATGCTATCAAACTAGTATAATGAAAGAGAACAAGTTATCTCAAATAAGAACGGAAAAAAAGTGATTCTAACGAAGTTTCCAAACTTCGAAAAAAAAATTTTTTCTTTTCGAGATTCTTTGCGCATAATATGCTTTTCTGAGGCTATCAAACTAGTATAATGAAAGAGAACCAGTTATCTCAAATAAGAACGGAAAAATAGTGATTCAAACGAAGTTTCCAAACTTCGAAAAAAAACTTTCTTCTTTTCGAGATTCTTTGCGCATAATATGCCATTCTGAGGTTATCAAACTAGTATAATGAAAGAGAACCAGTTATCTCAAATAAAAACGGAAAAAAAGTGATTCTAACGAAGTTTCCAAACTTCGAAAAAAATTTTTTTTCTTTTCCAGATTCTTTGCGCATAATATACTTTACTGAGGCTATCAAACTAGTATAATTAAAGAGAACCAGTTATCTCAAATAAGAACGGAAAAAAAGTGATTCAAACGAAGTTTCCAAACTTCGAAAAAAATTTTTTTTCTTTTCGAGATTCTTTGCGCATAATATGCTTTTCTAAGGCTATCAAACTAGTATAATGAAAGAGAACCAGTTATCTCAAATAAGAACGGAAAAAAAGTGATTCTAACGAAGTTTCCAAACTTCGAAAAAAAACTTTTTTCTTTTCGAGATTCTTTGCGCGTAATATGCTTTTCTGAGGCTATCTAATTAGTATAATGAAAGAGAACCAGTTATCTCAAATAAAAACGGGAAAAAAGTGATTCTAAAGAAGTTTCCAAAATTCGAAAAAAATTTTTTTTCTTTTCGAGATTCTCTGCGCATAATATGGTTTTCTGAGGCTTTCAAACTAGTATAATGAAAGAGAACCAGTTATCTCAAATAAGAACGGAAAAAAAGTGATTCTAACGAAGTTTCCAAACTTCGAAAAATTTTTTTTTTCTTTTCGAGATTCTTTGCGCATAATATGCTTTACTGAGCCTATCAAACTAGTATAATGAAAGAGAACCAGTTATATCAAATAAGAACGCAAAAAAAGTGATTCTAACGAAGTTTCCAAACTTCGAAAAATTTTTTTTTTCTTTTCGAGATTCTTTGCGCATAATATGCTTTACTGAGGCTATCAAACTAGTATAATGAAAGAGAACCAGTTATCTCAAATAAGAACGGAAAAAAAGTGATTCTAACGAAATTTCCAAACTTCGAAAAAAAATTTTTTTCTTTTCGAGATTCTTTGTGCATAATATGCTTTTCTGAGGCTGTCAAACTAGTATAATGAAAGAGAACCAGTTATCTCAAATAAGAACGGAAAAGAAGTGATTTTAATGAAGTTTCCAAACTTTGAAAAAATTTTTTCTTTTCGAGATCCTTTCCGCATAATATGCTTTTCTTAAGGCTATGAAAATACTATAATGAAAGAGAACCATTTATCTCAAAAAAGAACGGTAAAAAATTGATTCTCATGGATTTTCCAAACTTCGAAAAAAAATTTTTTTCTTTTCGAGATTCTTTTCGCATAATATGCTTTTCTACAGCTATCAAACTAGCAAAATGAAAGAGAACCAGTTATCTCAAATAAGAATGGGAAAAAATTGATTCATAAAAATTTTCCAAACATTAAAAAAAATTTTTTTTTCTTTTCGAGATTCTTTCCGCATAATATGCTTTTCTAAGGCTATCTAACTAGTATAATGAAAGAGAACCAGTTATCTAAAATAAGAACGGTAATAAAGTGATTCTATTGAAGTTTCCAACCATGGAAATAAATCTTTTCTTTTCTCGAATCTTTCTTCATTTTATGGTTTTCTATGGCAATCAAACTAGTATAATGAAAGAGAACCAGGTATCTCAAATAAGAATGGAAAAAAATTGATTTATAAGGATTTTCCAAACATCAAAAAAAATTTTTTTTTCTTTTCGAGATTCTTTCCGCATAATATGCTTTTCTAAGGCTATCAAAGTAGTATAATGAAAGAGAACCAGTTATCTCAAATAAGAGCGGAAAAAAAGTGATTCTAATGAAGTTTCCAAAATTTGAAAAAAAATTTTTTTTTTTTTCGAGATTCTTTCCGCATATTATGCTTTTCTACATCTATCAAACTAGCAAAATTATTGAGAACCAGTTATCTCAATTAAGAACAGAAAAAAAGTAATTCTAATGAAGTTTCCAACAATCGATATAACTCTTTTCTTTTCGCGAATATTTCTACATTTTATGGTTTTCTATGCCTATCAAACTAGTATAATGACAGAGAACCAGTTATCACAATTAAGAACAGAAAAAAAGTGATTCTAATGAAGTTTCCAAACGTTGAAAAAGTTTTTTTTTCTTTTCGAGATTCTTTCCGCATAATATGTATGCTTTTCTAAGGCTATCAAACTAGTATAATGAAAGAGAACCAGTTATCTCAAAAGAGAACGGAAAAAAAGTGATTCTAATGAAGTTTCCAACCATTGAAATAAATCATTTCTTTTCGCGAATCTTTCTTCATTTCATGGTTTTCATTGGCTATCAAACTAGTATAATGAAAGAGAACCAGTTATCTAAAATAAGAACGGAAAAAAAGTGATTCTATTGAAGTTTCCAACCATCGAAATAAATCTTTTCTTTTCGCGAATCCTTCTTCATTTTATGGTTTTCTATGGCAATCAAACTAGTATAATGAAAGAGAACCAGTTATCTCAAATAAGAATGGAAAAAAATTGATTTATTAGGATTTTCCAAACATCAAAAAAAAAATTTTTTTCTTTTCGAGATTCTTTCCGCATAATATGTATGCTTTTCTAAGGCTATCAAACTAGTATAATGAAAGAGAACCAGTTATCTCAAATAAGAACGGAAAAAAGTGATTCTAATGAAGTTTCCAAACGTTGAAAAACTTTTTTTTTCTTTTCGAGATTCTTTCCGCATAATATGCTTTTCTACAGCTATCAAACTAGCAAAATGAAAGAGAACCGGTTATCTCAAATAAGAAAGGAAAAAAATTGATTAATAAGGATTTTCCAAATATCAAAAAAAAACTTTTTCTTTTGGAGATTCTTTCCGAATAATATGCTTTTCTAAGGCTATCGGCTATCAAACTAGTATAATGAAAGAGAACCAGTTATCTCAAATAAGAACGGAAAGAAAGTGATTCTAATGAAGTTTCCAAAATTTGAATTTTTTTTTTTTTCGAGATTCTTTCCGCATATTATGCTTTTCTACAGCTATCAAACTAGCAAAATGAATGAAAACCAGTTATCTCAATTAAGAACAGAAAAAAAGTAATTCTAATGAAGTTTCCAACAATCGATATAACTCTTTTCTTTTCACGAATATTTCTTCATGTTATGGTTTTCTATGCCTATCAAACTAGTATAATGAAAAAGAACCAGTTATCACAATTAAGAACAGAAAAAAAGTGATTCTAATGAAGTTTCCAAACGTTGAAAAGGTTTTTTTTTCTTTTCGAGATTCTTTCCGCATAATATGCTTTTCTACAGCTATCAAACTAGCAAAATGAAAGAGAACCAGTTATCTCAAAAAAGAACGGAAAAAAAGTGATTCTAATGAAATTTCCAACCATCACAATAAATCTTCTTTTCGCGAATCTTTCTTCATTTTATGGTTTTCTATGCCTATCAAACTAGTATAATGAAAGAGAACCAGTTATCTGAAAAAAGAACGGAAAAAAAGTGATTCTAATGAAGTTCCCAAACGTTGAAAAGTTTTTTTTTCTTTTCGAGATTCTTTCCGCATAATGTGCTTTTCTACCGCTATCAAACTAGCAAAAAGAAAGAGAACCAGTTATCTCAAATAAGAACGGAAAAAAAGTGATTCTAATGAAGTTTCCAAACTTTGAAAATTTTTTTTTCTCTTTTCGAGATTCTTTCCGCATATTATGCTTTTCTAGAGCTATCAAACTAGCAAAATGAAAGAGAACCAGTTATCTCAAATAAGAACAGAAAAAAATTCATTATCTTGGATTTTCCAACCTTCGAAAAAAATTAGTGATTCTAATGAAGTTTCCAACCATCGAAATAAATCTTTTCTTTTCGTGAATGTTTATTCATTTTATGGTTTTCTATGGCTATCAAACTAGTATAATGAAAGAGAACCAGTTATCTCAAATAAGAATGGAAAAAAATTGATTCATAATGAATTTCAAAACATTAAAAAAAATTTTTTTTCTTTTCGAGATTCTTTCCGCATAATATGCTTTTCTAAGGCTATCAAACTAGCATAATGAAAGAGAAACAGTTATCTCAAATAAGAACAGAAAAAAAGTGATTCTAATGAAGTTGCCAAACTGTGAAAAAATTTTATCTTTTCAAGATTCTTTCCGCATAATATGCTTTTCTAAGGCTATTAAACTAGTATAATGAAAGAGAACCAGTTATCTCAAATAAGCCCGGAAAAAAAGTGATTCTAATGAAGTTTCCAACCATGGAAATAAATCTTTTCTTTTCGCGAATCTTCCTTCATGTTATGGTTTTCTATGCCTATCAAACTAGTATAATGAAACAGAACCAGTTATCTCAAATAAGAATGGAAAAAAAGTGATTCTAATGAAGTTTCCAAACGTTGAAAAAGTTTTTTTTTCTTTTCGATATTCTCTCCGCATAATATGCTTTTCTACAGCTATCAAACTAGTATAATGAAAAAGAACCAGTTATCTCAAATAAGAACAGAAAAAAATTGATTCTCTTGGATTTTACTTCTTCGAAAATTTTTTTTTTTCTTTTCGAGATTCTTTCCGCATAATATTCATTTCTACAGCTATCAAACTAGCAAAATGAAAGAGAACCGGTTATCTAAAAAAAGAACGGAAAAAAATAGATTCTCTTGGATTTTCCAACCTTCGAAAAAAATTTTTTTTCTTTTCGAGATTCTTTCCGCATAATATGCTTTGCTACAGCTATCAAACTAGCAAAATGAAAGAGAACCAGTTATCTCAAATAATCACGGAAAAAAAGTGATTCTAATGAAGTTTCCAACCATCGAAATAAATATTTTCTTTTCGCGAATATTTCTTCATTTTACGGTTTTCTATGGTTATCCAACTAGTATAATGAAAGAGAACCAGTTAATTCAAATAAGAATGGAAAAAAATTGATTCATAAGGATTTTCCAAACATCAAAAAAAAAATTTTTTTTCTTTTCGAGATTCTTTCCGCATAATATGCATTTCTAAGGCTATCAAACTAGTATAATGAAAGAGAACCAGTTATCTCAAATAAGAACAGAAAAAAAAAATGATTCTCTTGGATTTTCCAACCTTCGAAAAAAATTAGTGATTCTAATGAAGTTTGCAACCATCGAAATAAATCTTTTCTTTTCGTGAATGTTTATTCATTTTATGGTTTTCTATGGCTATCAAACTAGTATAATGAAAGAGAACCAGTTATCTCAAATAAGAATGGAAAAAAATTGATTCATAATGATTTTCAAAACATTAAAAAAAATTTTTTTTCTTTTCGATATTCTTTCCGCATAATATGCTTTTCTAAGGCTATCAAACTAGTAAAATGAAAGAGAACCAGTTATCTCAAATAAGAACGGAAAAAAAGTGATTCTAATGAAGTTTCAACCATCCAAAAAAATTTTTTTTTTCTTTTCGAGATTCTTTCCGCTGAATATGCTTTTCTACAACTATCAAACTAGCAAAATGAAAGACAACCAGTTATCTCAAAAAAGAACGGAAAAAAATTGATTCTCTTGGATTTTCCAACCTTCGAAAAAAAATTTCTTTTTTCGAGATTCTTTCCGCGTAATATGCTTTTCTACCGCTATCAAACTAGCAAAATGAAACAGAACCAGTTATCTCAAATAAGCACGGAAAAAAAGTGATTCTAATGAAGTTTCCAACCATCGAAATAAATAATTTCATTTCGCGAATCCTTCTTCATTTTATGGTTTTCTATGGCTATCAAACTAGTATAATGAAAGAGAACCAGTTATCTCAAATATGAATGGAAAAAATTGATTCATGAGGATTTTCCAAACATCAAAAAAATTTTTTTTTCTTTTCGAGATTCTTTCCGCATAATATGCATTTCAAAGGCTATCAAACTAGTATAATGAAAGAGAACCGGTTATCTCAAATAAGAACGGAAAAAAATTGATTCATAAGGATTTTCCAATCATCAAAAAAAAAACTTTTTCTTTCCAGATTCTTTCCGCGTAATATTCTTTTCTAAGTCTATCAAACTAGTATAATGAAAGAGAACCAGTTATTTCAAATAAGAACGGAAAAAAAGTGATTCTATCGAAGTTTCCAAACTTCGAAAAAAATTTTTTTTCTTTTCGAGATTCTTTGCGCATAATATGCTTTTCTGAGGCTATCAAACTAGTATAATGAAAGAGAACCAGTTATCTCAAATAAGAACGGAAAAAAAGTGATTCTAACGAAGTTTCCAAACTTCGTAAATTTTTTTTTCTTTTCCAGATTCTTTGTGCATAATATGCTTTACCGAGACTATCAAACTAGTATAATGAAAGAGAACCAGTTATTACAAATAAGAACGGAAAAAAAGTGATTCAAACGAAGTTTTCAAACTTCGAAAAAAAAATTTTTTCTTTTCGAGATTCTTTGTGCATAATATGCTTTACTGAGTCTATCAAACTAGTATAATGAAAGAGAACCAGTTATCTCAAATAAGAACGGAAAAAAAGTGATTCTAACGAAGTTTCCAAACTTCGAAAATAATTTTTTTTCTTTTCGAGATTCTTTGTGCATAATATGCTTTTCTGAGGCTATCAAACTACTATAATGAAAGAGAAGCAGTAATCTCAAATAAGAACGGAAAAAAGTGATTCAAACGACGTTTCCAAAATTCGAAAAAAATTTTTTTTCTTTTCGAGATTCTTTGCGCATAATATGCTTTACTGAGGCTATCAAACTAATATAATGAAAGAGAACCAGTTATCTCAAATAAGAACGGAAAAAAAGTGATTCTAACGAAGTTTCCAAACTTCGAAAAAAATTTTTTTTCTTTTCGAGATTCTTTGCGCATAATATGCTTTACTGAGGCTATCAAACTAGTATAATGAACGAGAACCATTTATCTGAAATAAGAGCGGAAAAAAAGTGATTCAAACGAAGTTTCCAAACTTCGAAAAAAAATTTTTTTCTTTTCGAGATTCTTTGCGCATAATATGCTTTTCTGAGGTTATCAAACTAGTATAATGAAAGAGAACCAGTTATCTCAAATAAGAACGGAAAAAAAGTGATTCTAACGAAGTTTCCAAACTTCGAAAAAAATTTTTTTTCTTTTCCAGATTCTTTGCGCATAATATACTTTACTGAGGCTATCAAACTAATATAATGAAAGAGAACCAGTTATTTCAAATAAGAACGGAAAAAAAGTGATTCTAATGAAGTTTCCAAACTTCGAAAAAATTTTTTTTTCTTTTCGAGATTCTTTGTGCATAATATGCTTTACTGAGGCTATCAAACTAGCATAATGAAAGAGAACCAGTTATCTCAAATAAGAACGGAAAAAAAGTGATTCTAACGAAGTTTCCAAACTTAGAAAAAAATTTTTTTTCTTTTCGAGATTCTTTGCGCATAATATGCTTTACTGAGGCTATCAAACTAGTATAATGAACGAGAACCATTTATCTGAAATAAGAGCGGAAAAAAAGTGATTCAAACGAAGTTTCCAAACTTCGAAAAAAAACTTTTTTCTTTTCGAGATTCTTTGCGCATAATATGCTTTTCTGAGGTTATCAAACTAGTATAATGAAAGAGAACCAGTTATCTCAAATAAGAACGGAAAAAAAAGTGATTCTAACGAAGTTTCCAAACTTCGAAAAAAATTTTTTTTCTTTTCCAGATTCTTTGCGCATAATATGCTTTACTGAGGCTATCAAACTAATATAATGAAAGAGAACCAGTTATTTCAAATAAGAACGGAAAAAAAGTGATTCTAATGAAGTTTCCAAACTTCGAAAAATTTTTTTTTTCTTTTCGAGATTCTTTGTGCATAATATGCTTTACTGAGGCTATCAAACTAGTATAATGAACGAGAACCATTTATCTGAAATAAGAGCGGAAAAAAAGTGATTCAAACGAAGTTTCCAAACTTCGAAAAAAAATTTTTTTCTTTTCGAGATTCTTTGCGCATAATATGCTTTTCTGAGGTTATCAAACTAGTATAATGAAAGAGAACCAGTTATCTCAAATAAGAACGGAAAAAAAGTGATTCAAACGAAGTTTCCAAACTTCGAAAAAAAATTTTTTTCTTTTCGAGATTCTTTGCGCATAATATGCTTTTCTAAGGCTATCAAACTAGTATAATGAAAGAGAAACAGTTATCTCAAATAAGAACGGAAAAAAGTGATTGTAACGAAGTTTCCAAAGTTCTAAAAAAATTGTTTTATTTTCGAGATTCTTTGCGCGTAATATGCTTTTCAGAGGCTATCTAATTAGTATAATGAAAGAGAACCAGTTATCTCAAATAAGAACGGAAAAAAAGTGATTCTAATGAAGTTTCCAAACTTCGAAAAAAAATTTTTTCTTTTCGAGATTCTTTGCGCATAATATGCTTTACTGAGGCTATCAAACTAGTATAATGAAAGAGAACCAGTTATTTCAAATAAGAACGGAAAAAAAGTGATTCTAATGAAGTTTCCAAACTTCGAAAAAAAATTTTTTTCTTTTCGAGATTCTATGTGCATATGCTTTGCTGAGGCTATCAAACTAGTATAATGAAAGAGAACCAGTTATCTCAAATAAGAACGGAAAAAAAGTGATTCAAACGAAGTTTCCAACCTTCGAAAAAAAATAATTTTCTTTTCGAGATTCTTTGCGCATAATGTGCTTTTCTGAGGCTATCAAACTAGTATAATGAAAGAGAACCAGTTATCTCAAATAAGAACGGAAAAAAAGTGATTCTAACGAAGTTTCCAAAGTTCTAAAATATTTTTTTTTTTTGAGATTCTTTGCGCGTAATAATCTTTTCTGAGGCTATCTAATTAGTATAATGAAAGAGAACCAGTTATCTCAAATAAGAACGGAAAAATAGTGATTATAAAGAAGTTTCCAAACTTCGAAAGAAAATTTTTTTCTTTTCGAGATTCTTTCCGCATAATATGCTTTTCTGAGGCTATCAAACTAGTATAATGAAAGAGAACCAGTTATTTCAAATAAGAACGGAAAAAAAGTAATTCTAACGAAGTTTCCAAATTTCGAAAAAATTTTTTTTTCTTTTCGAGATTCTTTGCGCATAATATGCTTTTCTGAGGCTATCAAACTAGTATAATGAAAGAGAACCAGTTATCTCAAATAAGAACGGAAAAAAAGTGATTTTAACGAAGTTTCCAAACTTCGAAAAAAATTTTTTTTCTTTTCGAAATTCTTTGCGCATAATATGCTTTTCTGAGGCTATCAAACTAGTATAATGAAAGAGAACCAGTTATCTCAAATAAGAACAGAAAAAAAGTGATTCTAACGAAGTTTCCAAACTTCGAAAAAATTTTTTTTCTTTTCGAGATTCTTTGCGCATAATATGCTTTACTGAGGCTATCAAACTAGTATAATGAAAGAGAACCAGTTATCTCAAATAAGAACGGAAAAAAAGTGATTCAAACGAAGTTTGCAAACTTCGAAAAAAAACTGTTTTCTTTTCGAGATTCTTTGCGCATAATATGCTTTTCTGAGGTTATCAATCTAGTATAATGAAAGAGAACCAGTTATCTCAAATAAGAACGGGAAAAAAGTGATTCTAACGAAGTTTCCAAACTTCGAAAAAATTTTTTTTCTTTTCCAGATTCCTTGCGCATAATATGCTTTACTGAGGCTATCAAACTAGTATAATGAAAGAGAACCAGTTATCTCAAATAAGAACGGAAAAAAAGTGATTCTAATGAAGTTTCCAAACTTCGAAAAAAATTTTTGTTCTTTTCGAAATTCTTTGTGCATAATATGCTTTACTGACGCTATCAAATTAGTATAATGAAAGAGAACCAGTTATCTCAAATAAAAACGGAAAAAAAGTGATTCTAACGAAGTTTCCAAAGTTCTAAAAAAATTGTTTTATTTTTGAGATTCTTTGCGCGTAATATGCTTTTCTGAGGCTATCTAATTAGTATAATGAAAGATAACCAGTTATCTCAAATAAGAACGGAAAAAAAGTGATTCTAAAGAAGTTTCCAAACTTCGAAAAAAAATTTTTTTCTTTTCGAGATTCTTTGCGCATAATATGGTTTTCTGAGTCTATCAAACTAGTATAATGAAAGAGAACCAGTTATCTCAAATAAGAACGGAAAAAAAGTGATTCTAACGAAGTTTCCAAACTTCGAAAAATTTTTTTTTTCTTTTCGAGATTCTTTGCGCATAATATGCTTTACTGAGGCTATCAAACTAGTATAATGAAAGAGAACCAGTTATCTCAAATAAGAAAACAAAAAAAGTGATTCTAACGAAGTTTCCAAACTTCGAAAAGAATTTTTTTTCTTTTCCAGATTCTTTGCGCATAATATGCTTTACTGAGGCTATCAAACTAGTATAATGAAAGAGAACCAGTTATCTCAAATAAGATCGGAAAAAAAGTGATTCTAATGAAGTTTCCAAACTTCAAAAATTTTTTTTTTCTTTTCGAGATTCTTTGTGCATATGCTTTGCTGAGGCTATCAAACTAGTATAATGAAAGAGAACCAGTTATCTCAAATAAGAACGGAAAAAAAGTGATTCAAAGGAAATATCCAAACTTCGAAAAAAATTTTTTTTCTTTTCGAGATTCTTTCCGCATAATATGCTTTACTGAGGCTATCAAACTAGTATAATGAAAGAGAACCAGTTATCTCAAATAAGAACGGAAAAAAAGTGATTCTAACGAAGTTTCCAAAGTTCTAAAATATTTTTTTTTTTTGAGATTCTTTGCGCGTAATAATCTTTTCTGAGGCTATCTAATTAGTATAATGAAAGAGAACCAGTTATCTCAAATAAGAACGGAAAAATAGTGATTATAAAGAAGTTTCCAAACTTCGAAAGAAAATTTTTTTCTTTTCGAGATTCTTTGCGCATAATATGCTTTTCTGAGGCTATCAAACTAGTATAATGAAAGAGAACCAGTTATTTCAAATAAGAACGGAAAAAAAGTGATTCTAACGAAGTTTCCAAATTTCGAAAAAATTTTTTTTTCTTTTCGAGATTCTTTGCGCATAATATGCTTTTCAGAGGCTATCAAACTAGTATAATGAAAGAGAACCAGTTATCTCAAATAAGAACGGAAAAAAAGTGATTTTAACGAAGTTTCCAAACTTCGAAAAAAATTTTTTTTCTTTTCGAGATTCTTTGCGCATAATATGCTTTACTGAGGCTATCAAACTAGTATAATGAAAGAGAACCAGTTATCTCAAATAAGAACGGAAAAAAAGTGATTCAAACGAAGTTTGCAAACTTCGAAAAAAAACTGTTTTCTTTTCGAGATTCTTTGCGCATAATATGCTTTTCTGAGGTTATCAATCTAGTATAATGAAAGAGAACCAGTTATCTCAAATAAGAACGGGAAAAAAGTGATTCTAACGAAGTTTCCAAACTTCGAAAAAATTTTTTTTCTTTTCCAGATTCCTTGCGCATAATATGCTTTACTGAGGCTATCAAACTAGTATAATGAAAGAGAACCAGTTATCTCAAATAAGAACGGAAAAAAAGTGATTCTAATGAAGTTTCCAAACTTCGAAAAAAATTTTTGTTCTTTTCGAAATTCTTTGTGCATAATATGCTTTACTGACGCTATCAAATTAGTATAATGAAAGAGAACCAGTTATCTCAAATAAAAACGGAAAAAAGGTGATTCTAACGAAGTTTCCAAAGTTCTAAAAAAATTGTTTTATTTTCGAGATTCTTTGCGCGTAATATGCTTTTCTGAGGCTATCTAATTAGTATAATGAAAGATAACCAGTTATCTCAAATAAGAACGGAAAAAAAGTGATTCTAAAGAAGTTTCCAAACTTCGAAAAAAAATTTTTTTCTTTTCGAGATTCTTTGCGCATAATATGGTTTTCTGAGTCTATCAAACTAGTATAATGAAAGAGAACCAGTTATCTCAAATAAGAACGGAAAAAAAGTGATTCTAACGAAGTTTCCAAACTTCGAAAAATTTTTTTTTTCTTTTCGAGATTCTTTGCGCATAATATGCTTTACTGAGGCTATCAAACTAGTATAATGAAAGAGAACCAGTTATCTCAAATAAGAACGCAAAAAAAGTGATTGTAACGAAGTTTCCAAACTTCGAAAAGAATTTTTTTTCTTTTCCAGATTCTTTGCGCATAATATGCTTTACTGAGGCTATCAAACTAGTATAATGAAAGAGAACCAGTTATCTCAAATAAGATCGGAAAAAAAGTGATTCTAATGAAGTTTCCAAACTTCAAAAATTTTTTTTTTCTTTTTGAGATTCTTTGTGCATATGCTTTGCTGAGGCTATCAAACTAGTATAATGAAAGAGAACCAGTTATCTCAAATAAGAACGGAAAAAAAGTGATTCAAAGGAAATATCCAAACTTCGAAAAAAATTTTTTTTCTTTTCGAGATTCTTTGCGCATAATATGCTTTTCAGAGGCTATCAAACTAGTATAATGAAAGAGAACCAGTTATCTCAAATAAGAACGGAAAAAAAGTGATTCTAACGAAGTTTCCAAAGTTCTAAAAAAATTTTTTTTTTGAGATTCTTTGCGCGTAATATGCTTTTCTGAGGCTATCTAATTAGTATAATGAAAGAGAACCAGTTATCTCAAATAAGAACGGAAAAATAGTGATTATAAAGAAGTTTCCAAACTTCGAAAAAAATTTTTTTTCTTTTCGAGATTCTTTGTGCATAATATGCTTTACTGAGGCTATCAAACTAGTATAATGAAAGAGAACCAGTTATCTCAAATAAGAACGGAAAAAAAGTGATTCAAACGAAGTTTCCAAACTTCGAAAAAAAATTTTTTTCTTTTCGAGATTCTTTGCGCATAATATGTTTTTCTGAGGCTATCAAACTAGTATAATGAAAGAGAACCAGTTATCTCAAATAAGAATGGAAAAAAAGTGATTCTAACGAAGTTTCCAAACTTCGAAATAATTTTTTTTTCTTTTCGAGATTCCTTGCGCATAATATGCTTTACTGTGGCTATCAAACTAGTATAATGAAAGAGATCCAGTTATGTCAAATAAGAACAAAAAAAAAGTGATTCTAATGAAGTTTCCAAACTTCGAAAAAAAATTTTTTTTTTTCGAGATTCTTTGTGCATAATATGCTTTACTGAGGCTATCAAACAAGTATAATGAAACAGAACCAGTTATCTCAAATAAGAACGGAAAAAAAGTGATTCTAACGAAGTTTCCAAACTTCGAAAAAAATTTTCTTTCTTTTCGAGATTCTTTGTGCATAATATGCTTTTCTGAGGCTATCAAACTAGTATAATGGAAGAGAACCAGTTATCTCAAATAAGAACGGAAAAAAAGTGATTCTAACAAAGTTTCCAAACATCGAAAAAAAATTTTTTTCTTTTCGAGATTCTTTGCGCATAATATGATTTTCTGAGGCTATCAAACTAGTATAATGAAAGAGAACCAGTTATCTCAAATAAGAACGGAATAAAAGTGATTCTAACAAAGTTTCCAAACATCGAAAAAAAATTTTTTTCTTTTCGAGATTCTTTGCGCATAATATGCTTTTCTGATGCTATCAAACTAGTATAATGAAAGAGAACCAGTTATCTCAAATAAGAACGGAAAAAAAGTGATTCTAACGAAGTTTCCAAACTTCGAAAAATTTTTTTTTTCTTTTCGAGATTCCTTGCGCATAATATGCTTTACTGTGGCTATCAAACTAGTATAATGAAAGAGATCCAGTTATGTCAAATAAGAACGGAAAAAAAGTGATTCTAATGAAGTTTCCAAACTTCGAAAAAATTTTTTTTTTTTTCGAGATACTTTGTGCATAATATGCTTTACTGAGGCTATCAAACAAGTATAATGAAACAGAACCAGTTATCTCAAATAAGAACGGAAAAAAAGTAATTCTAACGAAGTTTCCAAACTTCGAAAAAAATTTTTTTTCTTTTCGAGATTCTTTGTGCATAATATGCTTTTCTGAGGCTATCAAACTAGTATAATGGAAGAGAACCAGTTATCTCAAATAAGAACGGAAAAAAAGTGATTCTAATGAAGTTTCCAAACTTCGAAAAATTTTTTTTTTCTTTTCGAGATTCTTTGTGCATAATATGCTTTACTGAGGCTATCAAACTAGCATAATGAAAGAGAACCAGTTATCTCAAATAAGAACGGAAAAAAAGTGATTCAAACGAAGTTTCCAAACTTCGAAAAAAAAATTTTTTCTTTTCGAGATTCTTTGCGCATAATATGATTTTCTGAGGCTATCAAACTAGTATAATGAAAGAGAACCAGTTATCTCAAATAAGAACGGAATAAAAGTGATTCTAACAAAGTTTCCAAACATCGAAAAAAAATTTTTTTCTTTTCGAGATTCTTTGCGCATAATATGCTTTTCTGATGCTATCAAACTAGTATAATGAAAGAGAACCAGTTATCTCAAATAAGAACGGAAAAAAAGTGATTCTAACGAAGTTTCCAAACTTCGAAAAAAAAATTTTTTCTTTTCAAGATTCTTTGCGCATAATATGCTTTTCTGAGGCTATCAAACTAGTATAATGAATGAGAACCAGTTATCTCAAATAAGAACGGAAAAAAAGTTATTCAAACGAAGTTTCCAAACTTCGAAAAAAAACTTTTTTCTTTTCAAGATTCTTTGCGCATAATATGCTTTACTGAGGCTATCAAACTAGTATAATTAAAGAGAACCAGTTATCTCAAATAAGAACGGAAAAAAAGTGATTCAAACGAAGTTTCACAACTTCGAAAAAAATTTTTTTTCTTTTCGAGATTCTTTGCGCATAATATGCTTTTCTAAGGCTATCAAACTAGTATAATGAAAGAGAACCAGTTATCTCAAATAAGAACGGAAAAAAAGTGATTCTAACGAAGTTTCCAAACTTCGAAAAAAAACTTTTTTCTTTTCGAGATTCTTTGCGCGTAATATGCTTTTCTGAGGCTATCTAATTATTATAATGAAAGAGAACCAGTTATCTCAAATAAGAACGGAAAAAAAGTGATTCTAAAGAAGTTTCCAAAATTCGAAAAAAATTTTTTTTCTTTTCGAGATTCTTTGCGCATAATATGGTTTTCTGAGGCTATCAAACTAGTATAATGAAAGAGAACCAGTTATCTCAAATAAGAACGGAAAAAAAGTGATTCTAACGATGTTTCCAAACTTCGAAAAAATTTTTTTTCTTTTCGAGATTCTTTGCGCATAATATGCTTTACTGAGCCTATCAAACTAGTATAATGAAAGAGAACCAGTTATCTCAAATAAGAAAGCAAAAAAAGTGATTCTAACGAAGTTTCCAAACTTCCAAAAATTTTTTTTTTCTTTTCGAGATTCTTTGCGAATAATATGCTTTACTGAGGCTATTATACTAGTATAATGAAAGAGAACCAGTTATCTCAAATAAGAACGGAAAAAAAAGGGATTCTAATGAAGTTTCCAAACTTCGAAAAAAATTTTTTTCTATTCGAGATTCTTTGTGCATAATATGCTTTACTGGGGTTATGAAACTAGTATAATGGAAGAGAACCAGTTATCTCAAATAAGAACGGAAAAAAAGTGATTCTAACGAAGTTTCCAAACTTCGAAAAAAATTTTTTTTCTTTTCCAGATTCTTTGCGCATAATATGCTTTACTGAGGCTATCAAACTAGTATAATGAAAGAGAACCAGTTATCTCAAATAAGAACGGAAAAAAAGTGATTCTAAGGAAGTATCAAACTTCGAAAAAAATTTTTTTTCTTTTCGAGATTCTTTGTGCATAATATGCTTTACTGAGGCTATCAAAGTAGTATAATGAAAGAGAACCAGTTATCTCAAATAAGAACGGAAAAATAAGTGATTTTAATGAAGTTTCCAAACTTTGAAAAAATTTTTTCTTTTCGAGATTCTTTCCGCATAATATGCTTTTCTTAAGGCTATGAAAATACTATGATGAAAGAGAACCATTTATCTCAAAAAAGAACGGTAAAAAATTGATTCTCATGGATTTTCCAAACTTCGAAAAAAATTTTCTTTCTTTTCGAGATTCTTTTCGCATAATATGCTTTTCTACAGCTATCAAACTAGCAAAATGAAAGAGAACCAGTTATCTCAAATAAGAACGGAATAAAAGTGATTCTAACAAAGTTTCCAAACATCGAAAAAAAATTTTTTTCTTTTCGAGATTCTTTGCGCATAATATGCTTTTCTGATGCTATCAAACTAGTATAATGAAAGAGAACCAGTTATCTCAAATAAGAACGGAAAAAAAGTGATTCTAACGAAGTTTCCAAACTTCGAAAAAAAAATTTTTTCTTTTCAAGATTCTTTGCGCATAATATGCTTTTCTGAGGCTATCAAACTAGTATAATGAATGAGAACCAGTTATCTCAAATAAGAACGGAAAAAAAGTTATTCAAACGAAGTTTCCAAACTTCGAAAAAAAACTTTTTTCTTTTCAAGATTCTTTGCGCATAATATGCTTTACTGAGGCTATCAAACTAGTATAATTAAAGAGAACCAGTTATCTCAAATAAGAACGGAAAAAAAGTGATTCAAACGAAGTTTCACAACTTCGAAAAAAATTTTTTTTCTTTTCGAGATTCTTTGCGCATAATATGCTTTTCTAAGGCTATCAAACTAGTATAATGAAAGAGAACCAGTTATCTCAAATAAGAACGGAAAAAAAGTGATTCTAACGAAGTTTCCAAACTTCGAAAAAAAACTTTTTTCTTTTCGAGATTCTTTGCGCGTAATATGCTTTTCTGAGGCTATCTAATTATTATAATGAAAGAGAACCAGTTATCTCAAATAAGAACGGAAAAAAAGTGATTCTAAAGAAGTTTCCAAAATTCGAAAAAAAATTTTTTTCTTTTCGAGATTCTTTGCGCATAATATGGTTTTCTGAGGCTATCAAACTAGTATAATGAAAGAGAACCAGTTATCTCAAATAAGAACGGAAAAAAAGTGATTCTAACGATGTTTCCAAACTTCGAAAAAATTTTTTTTCTTTTCGAGATTCTTTGCGCATAATATGCTTTACTGAGCCTATCAAACTAGTATAATGAAAGAGAACCAGTTATCTCAAATAAGAAAGCAAAAAAAGTGATTCTAACGAAGTTTCCAAACTTCCAAAAATTTTTTTTTTCTTTTCGAGATTCTTTGCGAATAATATGCTTTACTGAGGCTATTATACTAGTATAATGAAAGAGAACCAGTTATCTCAAATAAGAACGGAAAAAAAAGGGATTCTAATGAAGTTTCCAAACTTCGAAAAAAATTTTTTTCTATTCGAGATTCTTTGTGCATAATATGCTTTACTGGGGTTATGAAACTAGTATAATGGAAGAGAACCAGTTATCTCAAATAAGAACGGAAAAAAAGTGATTCTAACGAAGTTTCCAAACTTCGAAAAAAATTTTTTTTCTTTTCCAGATTCTTTGCGCATAATATGCTTTACTGAGGCTATCAAACTAGTATAATGAAAGAGAACCAGTTATCTCAAATAAGAACGGAAAAAAAGTGATTCTAAGGAAGTATCAAACTTCGAAAAAAATTTTTTTTCTTTTCGAGATTCTTTGTGCATAATATGCTTTACTGAGGCTATCAAAGTAGTATAATGAAAGAGAACCAGTTATCTCAAATAAGAACGGAAAAATAAGTGATTTTAATGAAGTTTCCAAACTTTGAAAAAATTTTTTCTTTTCGAGATTCTTTCCGCATAATATGCTTTTCTTAAGGCTATGAAAATACTATGATGAAAGAGAACCATTTATCTCAAAAAAGAACGGTAAAAAATTGATTCTCATGGATTTTCCAAACTTCGAAAAAAATTTTCTTTCTTTTCGAGATTCTTTTCGCATAATATGCTTTTCTACAGCTATCAAACTAGCAAAATGAAAGAGAACCAGTTATCTCAAATAAGAATGGGAAAAAATTGATTCATAAAAATTTTCCAAACATTAAAAAAAAATTTTTTTCTTTTCGAGATTCTTTCCGCATAATATGCTTTTCCAAGGCTATCTAACTAGTATAATGAAAGAGAACCAGTTATCTAAAATAAGAACGGTGAAAAAGTGATTCTATTGAAGTTTCCAACCATGGAAATAAATCTTTTCTTTTCGCGAATCTTTCTTCATTTTATGGTTTTCTATGGCAATCAAACTAGTATAATGAAAGAGAACCAGTTATCTCAAATAAGAACGGAAAAAAAGTGATTCTAATGAAGTTTCCAAAATTTGAAAAAAAAATTTTTTTTTTTCGAGATTCTTTCCGCATATTATGCTTTTCTACATCTATCATACTAGCAAAATTATTGAGAACCAGTTATCTCAATTAAGAACAGAAAAAAAGTAATTCTAATGAAGTTTCCAACAATCGATATAACTCTTTTCTTTTCGCGAATATTTCTACATTTTATGGTTTTCTATGCCTATCAAACTAGTATAATGAAAGAGAACCAGTTATCACAATTAAGAGCAGAAAAAAAGTGATTCTAATGAAGTTTCCAAACGTTGAAAAAGTTTTTTTTTCTTTTCGAGATTCTTTCCGCATAATATGTATGCTTTTCTAAGGCTATCAAACTAGTATAATGAAAGAGAACCAGTTATCTCAAAAAAGAGCAGAAAAAAAGTGATTCTAATGAAGTTTCCAACCATTGAAATAAATCATTTCTTTTCGCGAATCTTTCTTCATTTCATGGTTTTCATTGGCTATCAAACTAGTATAATGAAAGAGAACCAGTTATCTAAAATAAGAACGGAAAAAAAGTGATTCTATTGAAGTTTCCAACCATCGAAATAAATCTTTTCTTTTCGCGAATCCTTCTTCATTTTATGGTTTTCTATGGCAATCAAACTAGTATAATGAAAGAGAACCAGTTATCTCAAATAAGAATGGAAAAAAATTGATTTATTAGGATTTTCCAAACATCAAAAAAAAATTTTTTTTCTTTTCGAGATTCTTTCCGCATAATATGTATGCTTTTCTAAGGCTATCAAACGAGTATAATGAAAGAGAACCAGTTATCTCAAATAAGAACGGAAAAAAGTGATTCTAATGAAGTTTCCAAACGTTGAAAAACTTTTTTTTTCTTTTCGAGATTCTTTCCGCATAATATGCTTTTCTACAGCTATCAAACTAGCAAAATGAAAGAGAACCGGTTATCTCAAATAAGAAAGGAAAAAAATTGATTCATAAGGATTTTCCAAATATCAAAAAAAAACTTTTTCTTTTGGAGATTCTTTCCGAATAATATGCTTTTCTCAGGCTATCGGCTATCAAACTAGTATAATGAAAGAGAACCAGTTATCTCAAATAAGAACGGAAAGAAAGTGATTCTAATGAAGTTTCCAAAATAGGAAATTTTTTTTTTTTCGAGATTCTTTCCGCATATTATGCTTTTCTACAGCTATCAAACTGGCAAAATGAATGAAAACCAGTTATCTAAATTAAGAACAGAAAAAAAGTAATTCAAATGAAGTTTCCAACAATCGATATAACTCTTTTCTTTTCACGAATATTTCTTCATTTTATGGTTTTCTATGCCTATCAAACTAGTATAATGAAAAAGAACCATTTATCACAATTAAGAACAGAAAAAAAGTGATTCTAATGAAGTTTCCAAACTTTGAAAAAAAAATTTTCTCTTTTCGAGATTCTTTCCGCATATTATGCTTTTCTAGAGCTATCAAACTAGCAAAATGAAAGAGAACCAGTTATCTCAAATAAGAACAGAAAAAAATTCATTATCCTGGATTTTCCATTCTTCGAAAAAAATTAGTGATTCTAATGAAGTTTCCAACCATCGAAATAAACCTTTTCTTTTCGTGAATCTTTCTTCATTTTATGGCTTTCTATGGCTATCAAACTAGTATAATGAAAGAGAACCAGTTATCTCAAATAAGAATGGAAAAAATTTGATTAATAATGATTTTCCAAACATCAAAAAAAATTATTTTTCTTTCCGAGATTCTTTCCCCATAATATGCTTTTCTGGGGCTATCAAACTACTATAATGAAAGAGAACAAGTTATCTCAAATAAGAACGGAAAAAAAGTGTTTCTAATGAAATTTCCAACCATCACAATAAATCTTCTTTTCGCGAATATTTCTTCATTTTATGGTTTTCTATGCCTATCAAACTAGTATAATGAAAGAGAACCAGTTATCTCAAAAAAGAACGGAAAAAAAGTGATTCTAATGAAGTTCCCAAACGTTGAAAAGGTTTTTTTTTCTTTTCGAGATTCTTTCCGCATAATATGCTTTTCTACAGCTATCAAACTAGCAAAATGAAAGAGAACCAGTTATCTCAAATAAGAACGGAAAAAAAGTGATTCTAATGAAGTTTCCAAACTTTGAAAATTTTTTTTTCTCTTTTCGAGATTCTTTCCGCATATTATGCTTTTCTAGAGCTATCAAACTAGCAAAATGAAAGAGAACCAGTTATCTCAAATAAGAACAGAAAAAAAATTCATTATCTTGGATTTTCCAACCATCGAAATAAATCTTTTGTTTTCGCGAATATTTCTTCATTTTACGGTTTTCTATGGCTATCCAACTGGTATAATGGAAGAGAACCAGTTATCTCAAATAAGAATGGAAAAAAATTGATTCATAAGGATTTTCAAAACATCAAAAAAAAATTTTTTTCTTTTCCAGATTCTTTCCGCATAATATGCTTTTCTAAGGTATCAAACTAGTATAATGAAAGAGAACCAGTTATCTCAAATAAGAACAAAAAAAAAATGATTCCCTTGGATTTCGCAACCTTCGAAAAAAATTAGTGATTCTAATGAAGTTTCCAACCATCGAAATAAATCTTTTCTTTTCGCGAATATTTCTTCATTTTATGGTTTTCTATGGCTATCCAACCAGTATAATGAAAGAGAACCAGTTATCTCAAATAAGAATGGAAAAAAATTGATTCATAATGATTTTCCAAACTTCAAAACAAAATTTTTTTCTTTTCGAGATTCTTTCCGCATAATATGCTTTTCTGAGGCTATCAAACTAGTAAAATGAAAGAGAACCAGTTATCTCAAATAAGAACGGAAAAAAAGTGATTCTAATGAAGTTTCAACCATCGAAAAAATTTTTTTTTTTCTTTTCGAGATTCTTTCCGCTGAATATGCTTTTCTACAGCTATCAAACTAGCAAAATGAAAGAGAACCAGTTATCTCAAAAAAGAACGGAAAAAAATTTATTCACTTGGATTTTGCAAAATTCGAAAAAAATTTTTTTTCTTTTCGAGATTCCTTCGGCGTAATATGCTTTTCTACAGCTATCAAACTAGCAAAATGAAAGAGAACCAGATATCTCAAATAAGCACGGAAAAAAAGTGATTCTAATGAAGTTACCAACCTTCAAAATAAATCATTTCTTTTCGCGAATCTTTCTTCATTTTATGGTTTTCTATGGCTATCCAACTAGTATAATGAAAGAGAACCAGTTATCTCAAATAAGAATTGAAAAAAATGGATTCATAAGGATTTTCCAAACATCAAAAAAAAAATGTTTTTCTTTTCGAGATTCTTTCTGTATAATATGCTTTTCTAAGGCTATCAAACTAGTATAATGAAAGAGAACCAGTTATCTCAAATAAGTATGGAAAAAAATTGATTCATAATGATTTTCCAAACATCAAAATAAAATTTTTTCTTTTCGAGATTCTTTGCGCATAATATGCTTTACTGAGGCTATCAAACCTGGTATAATGAAAGAGAACCAGTTATCTCAAATAAGAACGGAAAAAAAGTGATTCAAACGAAGTTTGCAAACTTGGAAAAAAAAATGTTTTCTTTTCGAGATTCTTTGCGCATAATATGCTTTTCTGAGGTTATCAATCTAGTATAATGAAAGAGAACCAGTTATCTCAAATAAGAACGGGAAAAAAGTGATTCTAACGAAGTTTCCAAACTTCGAAAAAATTTTTTTTTCTTTTCCAGATTCCTTGCGCATAATATGCTTTACTGAGGCTATCAAACTAGTATAATGAAAGAGAACCAGTTATCTCAAATAAGAACGGAAAAAAAGTGATTCTAATGAAGTTTCCAAACTTCGAAAAAAATTTTTGTTCTTTTCGAAATTCTTTGTGCATAATATGCTTTACTGACGCTATCAAACCAGTATAATGAAAGAGAACCAGTTATCTCAAATAAAAACGGAAAAAAAGTGATTCTAACGAAGTTTCCAAAGTTCTAAAAAAATTGTTTTATTTTCGAGATTCTTTGCGCGCAATATGCTTTTCTGAGGCTATCTAATTAGTATAATGAAAGATAACCAGTTATCTCAAATAAGAACGGAAAAAAAGTGATTCTAAAGAAGTTTCCAAACTTCGAAAAAAAATTTTTTTCTTTTCGAGATTCTTTGCGCATAATATGGTTTTCTGAGTCTATCAAACTAGTATAATGAAAGAGAACCAGTTATCTCAAATAAGAACGGAAAAAAAGTGATTCTAACGAAGTTTCCAAACTTCGAAAATTTTTTTTTTTCTTTTCGAGATTCTTTGCGCATAATATGCTTTACTGAGGCTATCAAACTAGTATAATGAAAGAGAACCAGTTATCTCAAATAAGAACGCAAAAAAAGTGATTCAAACGAAGTTTCCAAACTTCGAAAAGAATTTTTTTTCTTTTCCAGATTCTTTGCGCATAATATGCTTTACTGAGGCTATCAAACTAGTATAATGAAAGAGAACCAGTTATCTCAAATAAGATCGGAAAAAAAGTGATTCTAATGAAGTTTCCAAACTTCAAAAAATTTTTTTTTTCTTTTCGAGATTCTTTGTGCATATGCTTTGCTGAGGCTATCTAATTAGTATAATGAAAGAGAACCAGTTATCTCAAATAAGTACGGAAAAATAGTGATTATAAAGAAGTTTCCAAACTTCGAAAAAAATTTTTTTTCTTTTCGAGATTCTTTGTGCATAATATGCTTTACTGAGGCTATCAAACTAGTATAATGAAAGAGAACCAGTTATCTCAAATAAGAACGGAAAAAAAGTGATTCAAACGAAGTTTCCAAACTTCGAAAAAAAATTTTTTTCTTTTCGAGATTCTTTGCGCATAATATGCTTTTCTGAGGCTATCAAACTAGTATAATGAAAGAGAACCAGTTATCTCAAATAAGAACGGAAAAAAAGTGATTCTAACGAAGTTTCCAAACTTCGAAAAAATTTTTTTTTCTTTTCGAGATTCCTTGCGCATAATATGCTTTACTGTGGCTATCAAACTAGTATAATGAAAGAGATCCAGTTATGTCAAATAAGAACGGAAAAAAAGTGATTCTAATGAAGTTTCCAAACTTCGAAAAAAATTTTTTTTTTTTCGAGATTCTTTGTGCATAATATGCTTTACTGAGGCTATCAAACAAGTATAATGAAACAGAACCAGTTATCTCAAATAAGAACGGAAAAAAAGTGATTCTAACGAAGTTTCCAAACTTCGAAAAAAATTTTTTTTCTTTTCGAGATTCTTTGTGCATAATATGCTTTTCTGAGGCTATCAAACTAGTATAATGGAAGAGAACCAGTTATCTCAAATAAGAACGGAAAAAAAGTGATTCTAACAAAGTTTCCAAACATCGAAAAAAAATTTTTTTCTTTTCGAGATTCTTTGCGCATAATATGATTTTCTGAGGCTATCAAACTAGTATAATGAAAGAGAACCAGTTATCTCAAATAAGAACGGAATAAAAGTGATTCTAACAAAGTTTCCAAACATCGAAAAAAAATTTTTTTCTTTTCGAGATTCTTTGCGCATAATATGCTCATCTGATGCTATCAAACTAGTATAATGAAAGAGAACCAGTTATCTCAAATAAGAACGGAAAAAAAGTTATTCAAACGAAGTTTCCAAACTTCGAAAAAAAACTTTTTTCTTTTCAAGATTCTTTGCGCATAATATGCTTTACTGAAGCTATCAAACTAGTATAATGAAAGAGAACCAGTTATCTCAAATAAGAACGGAAAAAAAGTGATTCAAACGAAGTTTCCAAACTTCGAAAAAAAACTTTCTTCTTTTCGAGATTCTTTGCGCATAATATGCTTTTCTGAGGTTATCAAACTGGTATAATGAAAGAGAACCAGTTATCTCAAATAAAAACGGAAAAAAAGTGATTCTAACGAAGTTTCCAAACTTCGAAAAAAAACTTTTTTCTTTTCGAGATTCTTTGCGCGTAATATGCTTTTCTGAGGCTATCTAATTAGTATAATGAAAGAGAACCAGTTATCTCAAATAAGAACGGAAAAAAAGTGATTCTAAAGAGGTTTCCAAAATTCGAAAAAAAATTTTTTTCTCTTCGAGATTCTTTGCATATAATATGGTTTTCTGAGGCTATCAAACTAGTATAATGAAAGAGAACCAGTTATCTCAAATAAGAACGGAAAAAAAGTGATTCTAACGAAGTTTCCAAACTTCGAAAAAATTTTTTTTTCTTTTCGAGATTCTTTGCGCATAATATGCTTTACTGAGCCTATCAAACTAGTATAATGAAAGAGAACCAGTTATCTCAAATAAGAAAGCAAAAAAAGTGATTCTAACGAAGTTTCCAAACTTCCAAAAATTTTTTTTTTCTTTTCGAGATTCTTTGCGAATAATATGCTTTACTGAGGCTATTAAACTAGTATAATGAAAGAGAACCAGTTATCTCAAATAAGAACGGAAAAAAAGGGATTCTAATGAAGTTTCCAAACTTCGAAAAAAATTTTTTTCTATTCGAGATTCTTTGTGAATAATATGCTTTACTGGGGTTATGAAACTAGTATAATGGAAGAGAACCAGTTATCTCAAATAAGAACGGAAAAAAAGTGATTCTAACGAAGTTTCCAAACTTCGAAAAAAATTTTTTTTCTTTTCCAGATTCTTTGCGCATAATATGCTTTACTGAGGCTATCAAACTAGTATAATGAAAGAGAACCAGTTATCTCAAATAAGAACGGAAAAAAAGTGATTCTAAGGAAGTATCAAACTTCGAAAAAAATTTTTTTTCTTTTCGAGATTCTTTGTGCATAATATGCTTTACTGAGGCTATCAAAGTAGTATAATGAAAGATAACCAGTTATCTCAAATAAGAACGGAAAAAAAGTGATTCAAACGAAGTTTCCAAACTTCGAAAAAAAATTTTTTTCTTTTCGAGATTCTTTGCGCATAATATGCTTTTCTGAGTCTATCAAACTAGTATAATGAAAGAGAACCAGTTATCTCAAATAAGAACGGAAAAAAAGTGATTCTAACGAAATTTGCAAACTTCGAAAAAAAATTTTTTTCTTTTCGAGATTCTTTGTGCATAATATGCTTTTCTAAGGCTATCAAACTAGTATAATGAAAGAGAACCAGTTATCTCAAATAAGAACGGAAAAAAAGTGATTTTAATGAAGTTTCCAAACTTTGAAAAAATTTTTCCTTTTCGAGATTCTTTCCGCATAATATGCTTTTCTTAAGGCTATGAAAATACTATGATGAAAGAGAACCATTTATCTCAAAAAAGAACGGTAAAAAATTGATTCTCATGGATTTTCCAAACTTCGAAAAAAATTTTTTTTCTTTTCGAGATTCTTTTCGCATAATATGCTTTTCTACAGCTATCAAACTAGCAAAATGAAAGAGAACCAGTTATCTCAAATAAGAATGGGAAAAAATTGATTCATAAAAATTTTCCAAACATTAAAAAAAAATTTTTTTCTTTTCGAGATTCTTTCCGCATAATATGTATGCTTTTCTAAGGCTATCAAACTAGTATAATGAAAGAGAACCAGTTATCTCAAAAAAGAACAGAAAAAAAGTGATTCTAATGAAGTTTCCAACCATTGAAATAAATCATTTCTTTTCGCGAATCTTTCTTCATTTCATGGTTTTCATTGGCTATCAAACTAGTATAATGAAAGAGAACCAGTTATCTAAAATAAGAACGGAAAAAAAGTGATTCTATTGAAGTTTCCAACCATCGATATAAATCTTTTCTTTTCGCGAATCCTTCTTCATTTTATGGTTTTCTATGGCAATCAAACTAGTATAATGAAAGAGAACCAGTTATCTCAAATAAGAATGGAAAAAAATTGATTTATTAGGATTTTCCAAACATCAAAAAAAAAAATTTTTTTCTTTTCGAGATTCTTTCCGCATAATATGTATGCTTTTCTAAGGCTATCAAACGAGTATAATGAAAGAGAACCAGTTATCTCAAATAAGAACGGAAAAAAGTGATTCTAATAAGGTTTCCAAACGTTGAAAAACTTTTTTTTTCTTTTCGAGATTCTTTCCGCATAATATGCTTTTCTACAGCTATCAAACTAGCAAAATGAAAGAGAACCGGTTATCTCAAATAAGAAAGGAAAAAAATTGATTCATAAGGATTTTCCAAATATCAAAAAAAAACTTTTTCTTTTGGAGATTCTTTCCGAATAATATGCTTTTCTAAGGCTATCGGCTATCAAAATAGTATAATGAAAGAGAACCAGTTATCTCAAATAAGAACGGAAAGAAAGTGATTCTAATGAAGTTTCCAAAATAGGAAATTTTTTTTTTTTCGAGATTCTTTCCGCATATTATGCTTTTCTACAGCTATCAAACTGGCAAAATGAATGAAAACCAGTTATCTCAATTAAGAACAGAAAAAAAGTAATTCTAATGAAGTTTCCAACAATCGATATAACTCTTTTCTTTTCACGAATATTTCTTCATTTTATGGTTTTCTATGCCTATCAAACTAGTATAATGAAAAAGAACCAGTTATCACAATTAAGAACAGAAAAAAAGTGATTCTAATGAAGTTTCCAAACTTTGAAAAAAAAATTTTCTCTTTTCGAGATACTTTCCTCTGAATATGCTTTCTACAGCTATCAAACTAGCAAAATGAAAGAGAACCATTTATCTCAAATAAGAACGGAAAAAAAGATATTCTAATGAAATTTCCAACCATCACAATAAATCTTCTTTTCGCGAATCTTTCTTCATTTTATGGTTTTCTATGCCTATCAAACTAGCATAATGAAAGAAAACCAGTTATGTCAAAAAAGAACGGAAAAAAAGTGATTCAAATGAAGTTCCCAAACGTTGAAAAGTTTTTTTTCTTTTCGAGATTCTTTCCGCATAATATGCTTTTCTACAGCTATCAAACTAGCAAAATGAAAGAGAACCAGTTATCTCAAATAAGAACGAAAAAAAAGTGATTCTAATGAAGTTTCCAAACTTTGAAAAAAAAATTTTCTCTTTTCGAGATACTTTCCGCATATTATGCTTTTCTAGAGCTATCAAACTAGCAAAATGAAAGAGAACCAGTTATCTCAAATAAGAACAGAAAAAAATTCATTATCCTGGATTTTCCAACCTTCGAAAAAAATTAGTGATTCTAATGAAGTTTCCAACCATCGAAATAAACCTTTTCTTTTCGCGAATCTTTCTTCATTTTATGGCTTTCTATGGCTATCAAACTAGTATAATGAAAGAGAACCAGTTATCTCAAATAAGAATGGAAAAAATTTGATTAATAATGATTTTCCAAAGATCAAAAAATAATTTTTTTTCTTTCCGAGATTCTTTCCCCATAATATGCTTTTCTGAGGCTATCAAACTACTATAATGAAAGAGAACCATTTATCTCAAATAAGAACGGAAAAAAAGTGATTCTAATGAAATTTCCAACCATCACAATAAATCTTCTTTTCGCGAATCTTTCTTCATTTTATGGTTTTCTATGCCTATCAAACTAGTATAATGAAAGAGAACCAGTTATCTCAAAAAAGAACGGAAAAAAAGTGATTCCAATGAAGTTCCCAAACGTTGAAAAGGTTTTTTTTTCTTTTCGAGATTCTTTCCGCATAATCTGCTTTTCTACAGCTATCAAAATAGCAAAATGAAAGAGAACCAGTTATCTCAAATAAGAACGGAAAAAAAGTGATTGTAATGAAGTTTCCAAACTTTGAAAAAATTTTTTTCTCTTTTCGAGATTCTTTCCGCATATTATGCTTTTCTAGAGCTATCAAACTAGCAAAATGAAAGAGAACCAGTTATCTCAAATAAGAACAGAAAAAAATTCATTATCTTGGATTTTCCAACCATCGAAATAAATCTTTTGTTTTCGCGAATATTTCTTCATTTTACGGTTTTCTATGGCTATCCAACTGGTATAATGGAAGAGAACCAGTTATCTCAAATAAGAATGGAAAAAAATTGATTCATAAGGATTTTCAAAACATCAAAAAAAATTTTTTTTCTTTTCCAGATTCTTTCCGCATAATATGCTTTTCTAAGGTATCAAACTAGTATAATGAAAGAGAACCAGTTATCTCAAATAAGAACAGAAAAAAAATGATTCCCTTGGATTTTGCAACCTTCGAAAAAAATTAGTGATTCTAATGAAGTTTCCAACCATCGAAATAAATCTTTTCTTTTCGCGAATATTTCTTCATTTTATGGTTTTCTATGGCTATCCAACTAGTATAATGAAAGAGAACTAGTTATCTCAAATAAGAATGGAAAAAAATTGATTCATAATGATTTTCCAAACTTCAAAACAAAATTTTTTTCTTTTCGAGATTCTTTCCGCATAATATGCTTTTCTGAGGCTATCAAACTAGTAAAATGAAAGAGAACCAGTTATCTCAAATAAGAACGGAAAAAAAGTGATTCTAATGAAGGTTCAACCATCGATAAAATTTTTTTTTTTCTTTTCGAGATTCTTTCCGCTGAATATGCTTTTCTACAGCTATCAAACTAGCAAAATGAAAGAGAACCAGTTATCTCAAAAAAGAACGGAAAAAAATTTATTCACTTGGATTTTGCAACCTTCGAAAAAAAATTTTTTTCTTTTCGAGATTCCTTCGGCGTAATATGCTTTTCTACAGCTATCAAACTAGCAAAATGAAAGAGAACCAGATATCTCAAATAAGCACGGAAAAAAAGTGATTCTAATGAAGTTACCAACCTTCAAAATAAATCATTTCTTTTCGCGAATCTTTCTTCATTTTATGGTTTTCTATGGCTATCCAACTAGTATAATGAAAGAGAACCAGTTATCTCAAATAGGAATGGAAAAAAATGGATTCATAAGGATTTTCCAAACATCAAAAAAAAAATGTTTTTCTTTTCGAGATTCTTTCTGTATAATATGCTTTTCTAAGGCTATCAAACTAGTATAATGAAAGAGAACCAGTTATCTCAAATAAGTATGGAAAAAAATTGATTCATAATGATTTTCCAAACATCAAAATAAATTTTTTTAATTTCGAGATTCTTTGCGCATAATATGCTTTTCTAAGGCTATCAAACTAGTATAATGAAAGAGAACCAGTTATCTCAAATAAGAACGGAAAAAAAGTGATTCTAATGAAGTTTCAACAATCGATTAAAATATTTTTTTTCTTTTCGAGATTCTTTCCTCTGAATATGCTTTCTACAGCTATCAAACTAGCAAAATGAAAGAGAACCATTTATCTCAAATAAGAACGGAAAAAAAGATATTCTAATGAAATTTCCAACCATCACAATAAATCTTCTTTTCGCGAATCTTTCTTCATTTTATGGTTTTCTATGCCTATCAAACTAGCATAATGAAAGAACACCAGTTATGTCAAAACAGAACGGAAAAAAAGTGATTCAAATGAAGTTCCCAAACGTTGAAAAGTTTTTTTTTCTTTTCGAGATTCTTTCCGCATAATATGCATTTCTACAGCTATCAAACTAGCAAAATGAAAGAGAACCAGTTATCTCAAATAAGAACGAAAAAAAAGTGATTCTAATGAAGTTTCCAAACTTTGAAAAAATTTTTTTCTCTTTTCGAGATTCTTTCCGCATATTATGCTTTTCTAGAGCTATCAAACTAGCAAAATGAAAGAGAACCAGTTATCTCAAATAAGAACAGAAAAAAATTCATTATCCTGGATTTTCCAACCTTCGAAAAAAATTAGTGATTCTAATGAAGTTTCCAACCATCGAAATAAACCTTTTCTTTTCGCGAATCTTTCTTCATTTTATGGCTTTCTATGGCTATCAAACTAGTATAATGAAAGAGAACCAGTTATCTCAAATAAGAATGGAAAAAATTTGATTAATAATGATTTTCCAAAGATCAAAAAATAATTTTTTTTCTTTCCGAGATTCTTTCCCCATAATATGCTTTTCTGAGGCTATCAAACTACTATAATGAAAGAGAACCAGTTATCTCAAATAAGAACGGAAAAAAAGTGATTCTAATGAAATTTCCAACCATCACAATAAATCTTCTTTTCGCGAATCTTTCTTCATTTTATGGTTTTCTATGCCTATCAAACTAGTATAATGAAAGAGAACCAGTTATCTCAAAAAAGAACGGAAAAAAAGTGATTCCAATGAAGTTCCCAAACGTTGAAAAGGTTTTTTTTTCTTTTCGAGATTCTTTCCGCATAATATGCTTTTCTACAGCTATCAAACTAGCAAAATGAAAGAGAACCAGTTATCTCAAATAAGAACGGAAAAAAAGTGATTGTAATGAAGTTTCCAAACTTTGAAAAAATTTTTTTCTCTTTTCGAGATTCTTTCCGCATATTATGCTTTTCTAGAGCTATCAAACTAGCAAAATGAAAGAGAACCAGTTATCTCAAATAAGAACAGAAAAAAATTCATTATCTTGGATTTTCAAACCTTCGAAAAAAATTAGTGATTCTAATGAAGTTTCCAACCATCGAAATAAACCTTTTCTTTTCGCGAATCTTTCTTATTTTATGGCTTTCTATGGCTATCAAACTAGAATAATGAAAGAGAACCAGTTATCTCAAATAAGAATGGAAAAAATTTGATTCATAATGATTTTCCAAACATCAAAAAAATTTTTTTTTCTTTCCGAGATTCTTTCCCCATAATATGCTTTTCTGAGGCTATCAAACTAGTATAATGAAAGAGAACCAGTTATCTCAAATAAGAACGGAAAAAAGTGATTCTAATGAAGTTTCAACCATTGAAAAAAATTTTTTTTTTCTTTTCGAGATTCGTTCGGGTGAATATGCTTTTTTACAGCTATCAAACTAGCAAAATGAAAGAGAACCAGTTATCTCAAATAAGAACAGAAAAAAATTGATTCTCTTGTATTTTCCAACCTTCGAAAAAAATTTTATTTCCTTTCTTGATTCTTTCCGCATAATATACTTTTGTAAGTCTATCTAACTAGTGTAATAAAAGAGTACCAGTTATCTCAAATAAGAACGGAAAAAAATTGATTCATAAGGATTTTCCAAACATCAAAAAAAATTTTTTTTTTTTTCGAGATTGTTTCAGCATAATATGCTTTTCTATGGCTATCAAACTAGTATTTTGAAAGAGAACCAATTATCTCAAATAAGAACGGAAAAAAAGTGATTCTAATGAAGTTTCCTAACTTTGAAACAGTTTTTTTTTCTTTTCGAGATTCTTTCCCCATAATATGCTTTTCTACAGCTATCAAACTAGCAAAATGAAAGAGAACTAGCAAAATGAAAGAGAACTAGTTATCTCAAAAAAGAACGGAAAAAAAGTGATTCTCTTGGATTTTCCAAACTTCGAAAAAATGTCTTTTTCTTTTCGAGATTCTTTCCGCATAATATGCTTTTCTAAGGCTATTAAACTAGTATAATGAAAGAGAACCAGTTATCTCAAATAAGAACGGAAAAAAAGTCATTCTAATGAATTTTCCAACCATCGAAATAAATCTTTTCTTTTCGCGAATATTTCTTCATTTTATGATTTTCTATGGCTATCCAAATAGTATAATGAAAGAGAACCAGTTATCTAAAAAAAGAACGGAAAAAAATTGATTCTCTTGGATTTTCCAACCTTCGAAAGAAATTTTATTTCTTTTCGAGATTCTTTGCGCATAATATGCTTTTCTGATGCTATCAAACTAGTATAATGAAAGAGAACCAGTTATCTCAAATAAGAACGGAAAAAAAGTTATTCAAACGAAGTTTCCAAACTTCGAAAAAAAACTTTTTTCTTTTCAAGATTCTTTGCACATAATATGCTTTTCTGAGGCTATCAAACTAGTATAATGAAAGAGAACCAGTTATCTCAAATAAGAACGGAAAAAAGTGATTCAAACGACGTTTCCAAAATTCGAAAAAAAATTTTTTTCTTTTCGAGATTCTTTGCGCATAATATGCTTTACTGAGGCTATCAAACTAGTATAATGAAAGAGAACCAGTTATCTCAAATAAGAACGGAAAAAAAGTGATTCTAACGAAGTTTCCAAACTTCGAAAAAAATTTTTTTTCTTTTCGAGATTCTTTGCGCATAATATGCTTTACTGAGGCTATCAAACTAGTATAATGAAAGAGAACCAGTTATCTGAAATAAGAACGGAAAAAAAGTGATTCAAACGAAGTTTCCAAACTTCGAAAAAAAACTTTTTTCTTTTCGAGATTCTTTGCGCATAATATGCTTTTCTGAGGTTATCAAACTAGTATAATGAAAGAGAACCAGTTATCTCAAATAAGAACGGAAAAAAAGTGATTCTAACGAAGTTTCCAAACTTCGAAAAAAAATTTTTTTTTTCCAGATTCTTTGCGCATAATATGCTTTACTGAGGCCATCAAACTAATATAATGAAAGAGAACCAGTTATCTCAAATAAGAACGGAAAAAAAGTGATTCTAATGAAGTTTCCAAACTTCGAAAAAATTTTTTTTTCTTTTCGAGATTCTTTGTGCATAATATGCTTTACTGAGGCTATCAAACTAGTATAATGAAAGAGAACCAGTTATCTCAAATAAGAGCGGAAAAAAGTGATTCTAACGAAGTTTCCAAACTTCGAAAAAAATTTTTTTTCTTTTCGAGATTCATTGTGCATAATATGCTTTTCTGAGGCTATCAAACTACTATAATAAAAGAGAACCAGTAATCTCAAATAAGAACGGAAAAAAGTGATTCAAACGACGTTTCCAAAATTCGAAAAAAAATTTTTTTCTTTTCGAGATTCTTTGCGCATAATATGCTTTACTGAGGCTATCAAACTAGTATAATGAAAGAGAACCAGTTATCTCAAATAAGAACGGAAAAAAAGTGATTCTAACGAAGTTTCCAAACTTCGAAAAAATTTTGTTTTTTTTCCAGATTCTTTGCGCATAATATGCTTTACTGAGGCTATCAAACTAATATAATGAAAGAGAACCAGTTATCTCAAATAAGAACGGAAAAAAAGTGATTCTAATGAAGTTTCCAAACTTCGAAAAATTTTTTTTTTCTTTTCGAGATTCTTTGTGCATAATATGCTTTACTGAGGCTATCAAACTAGCATAATGAAAGAGAACCAGTTATCTCAAATAAGAACGGAAAAAAAGTGAATCAAACGAAGTTTCCAAACCTCGAAAAAAAATTTTTTTGTTTTCGAGATTCTTTGCGCATAATATGCTTTTCTAAGGCTATCAAACTAGTATAATGAAAGAGAAACAGTTATCTCAAATAAGAACGGAAAAAAAGTGATTCTAACGAAGTTTCCAAAGTTCTAAAAAAATTGTTTTATTTTCGAGATTCTTTGCGCGTAATATGCTTTTCAGAGGCTATCTAATTAGTATAATGAAAGAGAACCAGTTATCTCAAATAAGAACGGAAAAAAAGTGATTCTAAAGAAGTTTCCAAACTTCGAAAAAAAATTTTTTTCTTTTCGAGATTCTTTGCGCATAATATGGTTTTCTGAGGCTATCAAACTAGTATAATGAAAGAGAACCATTTATCTCAAATAAGAACGGAAAAAAAGTGATTCTAACGAAGTTTCCAAACTTCGAAAAAAATTTTTTTTCTTTTCGAGATTCTTTGCGCATAATATGCTTTACTGAGGCTATCAAACTAGTATAATGAAAGAGAACCAGTTATCTCAAATAAGAACGGGAAAAAAGTGATTCAAACGAAGTTTCCAACCTTCGAAAAAAATTTTTTTTCTTTTCGAGATTCTTTGCGCATAATATGCTTTTCTGAGGCTATCAAACTAGTATAATGAAAGAGAACCAGTTATCTCAAATAAGAACGGAAAAAAAGTGATTCTAACGAAGTTTCCAAAGTTCTAAAATATTTTTTTTATTTTTGAGATTCTTTGCGCGTAATATGCTTTTCTGAGGCTATCTAATTAGTATAATGAAAGAGAACCAGTTATCTCAAATAAGAACGGAAAAATAGTGATTATAAAGAAGTTTCCAAACTTCGAAAGAAAATTTTTTTCTTTTCGAGATTCTTTGCGCATAATATGGTTTTCTGAGGCTATCAAACTAGTATAATGAAAGAGAACCAGTTATCTCAAATAAGAACGGAAAAAAAGTTATTCAAACGAAGTTTCCAAACTTCGAAAAAAAACTTTTTTCTTTTCGAGATTCTTTGCGCATAATATGCTTTACTGAGGCTATCAAACTAGTATAATGAAAGAGAACCAGTTATCTCAAATAAGAACGGAAAAAAAGTGATTCAAACGAAGTTTCCAAACTTCGAAAAAAATTTTTTTTCTTTTCGAGATTCTTTGCGCATAATATGCTTTTCTGAGGCTATCAAACTAGTATAATGAAAGAGAACCAGTTATCTCAAATAAGAACGGAAAAAAAGTGATTTAACGAAGTTTCCAAACTTCGAAAAATTTTTTTTTTCTTTTCGAGATTCTTTGCGCATAATATGCTTTACTGAGGCTATCAAACTAGTATAATGAAAGAGAACCAGTTATCTCAAATAAGAACGGAAAAAAAGTGATTCAAACGAAGTTTCCAAACTTCGAAAAAAAATGTTTTTCTTTTCGAGATTCTTTGCGCATAATATGCTTTTCTGAGGTTATCAATCTAGTATAATGAAAGAGAACCACTTATCTCAAATAAGAACGGAAAAAAAGTGATTCTAACGAAGTTTCCAGACTTCGAAAAAAATTTTTTTTCTTTTCCAGATTCCTTGCGCATAATATGCTTTACTGAGGCTATCAAACTAGTATAATGAGAGAGAACCAGTTATCTCAAATAAGAACGGAAAAAAAGTGATTCTAATGAAGTTTCCAAACTTCGAAAAAAATTTTTGTTCTTTTCGAGATTCTTTGTGCATAATATGCTTTACTGAGGCTATCAAACTAGTATAATGAAAGAGAACCAGTTATTTCAAATAAGAACGGAAAAAAAGTGATTCTAACGAAGTTTCCAAAGTTCTAAAAAAATTGTTTTATTTTCGAGGTTCTTTGCGCGTAATATGCTTTTCTGAGGCTATCTAATTAGTATAATGAAAGAGAGCCAGTTATCTCAAATAAGAACGGAAAAAAAGTGATTCTAAAGAAGTTTCCAAACTTCGAAAAATATTTTTTTCTTTTCGAGATTCTTTGCGCATAATATGGTTTTCTGAGGCTATCAAACTAGTATAATGAAAGAGAACCAGTTATCTCAAATAAGAACGGAAAAAAAGTGATTCTAACGAAGTTTCCAAACTTCGAAAAAAAATTTTTTTCTTTTCGAGATTCTTTGCGCATAATATGCTTTACTGAGGCTATCAAACTAGTATAATGAAAGAGAACCAGTTATCTCAAATAAGAGCGGAAAAAAAGTGATTCTAACGAAGTTTCCAAACTTCGAAAAAAATTATTTTTCTTTTCGAGATTCTTTGTGCATAATATGCTTTTCTGAGGCTATCAAACTACTATAATGAAAGTGAACCAGTAATCTCAAATAAGAACGGAAAAAAGTGATTCAAACGACGTTTCCAAAATTCGAAAAATTTTTTTTTTCTTTTCGAGATTCTTTGCGCATAATATGCTTTACTGAGGCTATCAAACTAGTATAATGAAAGAGAACCAGTTATCTGAAATAAGAACGGAAAAAAAGTGATTCAAACGATGTTTCCAAACTTCGAAAAACACACTTTTTTCTTTTCGAGATTCTTTGCGCATTATATGCTTTTCTAAGGCTATCAAACTAGTATAATGAAAGAGAAACAGTTATCTCAAATAAGAACGGGAAAAAAGTGATTTTAACGAAGTTTCCAAACTTCGAGAAAAATTTTTTTTCTTTTCGAGATTCTTTGCGCATAATATGCTTTACTGAGGCTATCAAACTAGTATAATGAAAGAGAACCAGTTATCTCAAATAAGAACGGAAAAAAGTAATTAAAACGAAGTTTCCAAACTTCGAAAAAAAACTTTTTTCTTTTTGAGATTCTTTGCTCACAAAATGCTTTTCTGAGGTTATCAAACTAGTATAATGAAAGAGAACAAGTTATCTCAAATAAGAATGGAAAAAAAGTGATTCTAACGAAGTTTCCAAACTTCGAAAAAAATTTTTTTTTGTTTTCCAGATTCTTTGCGCATAATATGCTTTACTGAGGCTATCAAACTAGTATAACGAAAGAGAACCAGTTATCTCAAATAATAACGGAAAAAAAGTGATTCTAATGAAGTTTCCAAACTTCGAAAAAAATTTTTTTTCTTTTCGAGATTCTTAGTGCATATGCTTTGCTGAGGCTATCAAACTAGTATAATGAAACAGAACTAGTTATCTCAAATAAGAACGGAAAAACAGTCATTCAAACGAAGTTTCCAACCTTCGAAAAAAAAGTTTTTTCTTTTCGAGATTCTTTGCGCATAATATGCTTTACTGAGGCTATCAAACTCGTATAATGAAAGAGAACCAGTTATCTCAAATAAGAACGGAAAAAAGTGATTCTAACGAAGTTTCCAAACTTCGAAAAAATTTTTTTTTCTTTTCGAGATTCTTTGCGCATAATATGCTTTACTGAGGCTATCAAACTAGTATAATGAAAGAGAACCAGTTATCTGAAATAAGAACGGAAAAAAAGTGATTCAAACGATGTTTCCAAACTTTGAAAAACACACTTTTTTCTTTTCGAGATTCTTTGCGCATAATATGCTTTTCTAAGGCTATCAAACTAGTATAATGAAAGAGAAGCAGTTATCTCAAATAAGAACGGGAAAAAAGTGATTCTAACGAAGTTTCCAAACTTCGAGAAAAATTTATTTTCTTTTCGAGATTCTTTGCGCATAATACGCTTTACTGAGGCTATCAAACTAGTATAATGAAAGAGAACCAGTTATCTCAAATAAGAACGGAAAAAAAGTAGTTAAAACGAAGTTTCCAAACTTCGAAAAAAAACTTTTTTCTTTTTGAGATTCTTTGCGCATAATATGCTTTTCTGAGGTTATCAAACTAGTATAATGAAAGAGAACAAGTTATCTCAAATAAGAATGGAAAAAAAGTGATTCTAACGAAGTTTCCAAAATTCGAAAAAATTTTTTTTTTGTTTTCCAGATTCTTTGCGCATAATATGCTTTACTGAGGCTATCAAACTAGTATAACGAAAGAGAACCAGTTATCTCAAATAAGAACGGAAAAAAAGTGATTCTAATGAATTTTCCAAACTTCGAAAAAAATTTTTTTTTCTTTTCGAGATTCTTTGTGCATAATATGCTTTACTGAGGCTATCAAACTAGTATAATGAAAGAGAAACAGTTATCTCAAATAAGAACGGAAAAAAGTGATTCTAACGAAGTTTCCAAAGTTCTAAAAAAATTGTTTTATTTTCGAGATTCATTGCGCGTAACATGCTTTTCAGAGGCTATCTAATTAGTATAATGAAAGAGAACCAGTTATCTCAAATAAGAACGGAAAAAAGTGATTCTAAAGAAGTTTCCAAACTTCGAAAAAAAATTTTTTTTTTTTCGAGATTCTTTGCGCATAATATGGTTTTCTGAGGCTATCAAACTAGTATAATGAAAGAGAACCAGTTATCTCAAATAAGAACAGAAAAAAAGTGATTCTAACGAAGTTTCCAAACTTCGAAAAAAATTTTTTTTCTTTTCGAGATTCTTTGCGCATAATATGCTTTACTGAGGCTATCAAACTAGTATAATGAAAGAGAACCAGTTATCTCAAATAAGAACGCAAAAAAAGTGATTCTAACGAAGTTTCCAAACTTCGAAAAAATTTTTTTTTCTTTTCGAGATTCTTTGCGCATAATATGCTTTACTGAGGCTATCAAACTAGTATAATGAAAGAGAACCAGTTATCTCAAATAAGAACGGAAAAAAAGTAATTAAAACGAAGTTTCCAAACTTCGAAAAAAAACTTTTTTCTTTTTGAGATTCTTTGCGCATAATATGCTTTTCTGAGGTTATCAAACTAGTATAATGAAAGAGAGCAAGTTATCTCAAATAAGAATGGAAAAAAAGTGATTCTAACGAAGTTTCCAAACTTCGAAAAAAATTTTTTTTTGTTTTCCAGATTCTTTGCGCATAATATGCTTTACTGAGGCTATCAAACTAGTATAATGAAAGAGAACCAGTTATCTCAAATAAGAACGGAAAAAAAGTGATTCTAATGAAGTTTCCAAACTTCGAAAAAAATTTTTTTTCTTTTCGAGATTCTTAGTGCATATGCTTTGCTGAGGCTATCAAACTAGTATAATGAAAGAGAACTAGTTATCTCAAATAAGATCGGAAAAACAGTGATTCAAACGAAGTTTCCAACCTTCGAAAAAAAATTTTTTTCTTTTCGAGATTCTTTGCGCATAATATGCTTTTCTGAGACTATCAAACTAGTATAATGAAAGAGAACCAGTTATCTCAAATAAGAACGGAAAAAAAGTGATTCTAACGAAGTTTCCAAAGTTCTAAAATATTTTTTTTATTTTTGAGATTCTTTGCGCGTAATATGCTTTTCTGAGGTTATCTAATTAGTATAATGAAAGAGAACCAGTTATCTCAAATAAGAACGGAAAAAAAGTGATTCAAACGAAGTTTCCAAACTTCGAAGAAAAATTTTTTTCTTTTCGAGATTCTTTGCGCATAATATGCTTTACTGAGGCTATCAAACTAGTATAATGAAAGAGAACCAGTTATCTCAAATAAGAGCGGAAAAAAAGTGATTCTAACGAAGTTTCCAAACTTCGAAAAAAATTATTTTTCTTTTCGAGATTCTTTGTGCATAATATGCTTTTCTGAGGCTATCAAACTACTATAATGAAAGTGAACCAGTAATCTCAAATAAGAACGGAAAAAAGTGATTCAAACGACGTTTCCAAAATTCGAAAAATTTTTTTTTTCTTTTCGAGATTCTTTGCGCATAATATGCTTTACTGAGGCTATCAAACTAGTATAATGAAAGAGAACCAGTTATCTCAAATAAGAACGGAAAAAAGTGATTCTAACGAAGTTTCCAAACTTCGAAAATAATTTTTTTTCTTTTCGAGATTCTTTGCGCATAATATGCTTTACTGAGGCTATCAAACTAGTATAATGAAAGAGAACCAGTTATCTGAAATAAGAACGGAAAAAAAGTGATTCAAACGATGTTTCCAAACTTCGAAAAACACACTTTTTTCTTTTCGAGATTCTTTGCGCATTATATGCTTTTCTAAGGCTATCAAACTAGTATAATGAAAGAGAAACAGTTATCTCATATAAGAACGGGAAAAAAGTGATTCTAACGAAGTTTCCAAACTTCGAGAAAAATTTTTTTTCTTTTCGAGATTCTTTGCGCATAATATGCTTTACTGAGGCTATCAAACTAGTATAATGAAAGAGAACCAGTTATCTCAAATAAGAACGGAAAAAAGTAATTAAAACGAAGTTTCCAAACTTCGAAAAAAAACTTTTTTCTTTTTGAGATTCATTGCGCACAAAATGCTTTTCTGAGGTTATCAAACTAGTATAATGAAAGAGAACAAGTTATCTCAAATAAGAATGGAAAAAAAGTGATTCTAACGAAGTTTCCAAACTTCGAAAAAAATTTTTTTTTGTTTTCCAGATTCTTTGCGCATAATATGCTTTACTGAGGCTATCAAACTAGTATAACGAAAGAGAACCAGTTATCTCAAATAATAACGGAAAAAAAGTGATTCTAATGAAGTTTCCAAACTTCGAAAAAAATTTTTTTTCTTTTCGAGATTCTTAGTGCATATGCTTTGCTGAGGCTATCAAACTAGTATAATGAAACAGAACTAGTTATCTCAAATAAGAACGGAAAAACAGTCATTCAAACGAAGTTTCCAACCTTCGAAAAAAAAGTTTTTTCTTTTCGAGATTCTTTGCGCATAATATGCTTTACTGAGGCTATCAAACTCGTATAATGAAAGAGAACCAGTTATCTCAAATAAGAACGGAAAAAAGTGATTCTAACGAAGTTTCCAAACTTCGAAAAAAATTTTTTTTCTTTTCGAGATTCTTTGCGCATAATATGCTTTACTGAGGCTATCAAACTAGTATAATGAAAGAGAACCAGTTATCTGAAATAAGAACGGAAAAAAAGTGATTCAAACGATGTTTCCAAACTTTGAAAAACACACTTTTTTCTTTTCGAGATTCTTTGCGCATAATATGCTTTTCTAAGGCTATCAAACTAGTATAATGAAAGAGAAACAGTTATCTCAAATAAGAACGGGAAAAAAGTGATTCTAACGAAGTTTCCAAACTTCGAGAAAAATTTATTTTCTTTTCGAGATTCTTTGCGCATAATACGCTTTACTGAGGCTATCAAACTAGTATAATGAAAGAGAACCAGTTATCTCAAATAAGAACGGAAAAAAAGTAGTTAAAACGAAGTTTCCAAACTTCGAAAAAAAACTTTTTTCTTTTTGAGATTCTTTGCGCATAATATGCTTTTCTGAGGTTATCAAACTAGTATAATGAAAGAGAACAAGTTATCTCAAATAAGAATGGAAAAAAAGTGATTCTAACGAAGTTTCCAAAATTCGAAAAATATTTTTTTTTCTTTTCGAGATTCTTTGTGCATAATATGCTTTACTGAGGCTATCAAACTAGTATAATGAAAGAGAAACAGTTATCTCAAATAAGAACGGAAAAAAGTGATTCTAACGAAGTTTCCAAAGTTCTAAAAAAATTGTTTTATTTTCGAGATTCATTGCGCGTAACATGCTTTTCAGAGGCTATCTAATTAGTATAATGAAAGAGAACCAGTTATCTCAAATAAGAACGGAAAAAAGTGATTCTAAAGAAGTTTCCAAACTTCGAAAAAAAATTTTTTTTTTTCGAGATTCTTTGCGCATAATATGGTTTTCTGAGGCTATCAAACTAGTATAATGAAAGAGAACCAGTTATCTCAAATAAGAACAGAAAAAAAGTGATTCTAACGAAGTTTCCAAACTTCGAAAAAATTTTTTTTTCTTTTCGAGATTCTTTGCGCATAATATGCTTTACTGAGGCTATCAAACTAGTATAATGAAAGAGAACCAGTTATCTCAAATAAGAACGCAAAAAAAGTGATTCTAACGAAGTTTCCAAACTTCGAAAAAATTTTTTTTTCTTTTCGAGATTCTTTGCGCATAATATGCTTTACTGAGGCTATCAAACTAGTATAATGAAAGAGAACCAGTTATCTCAAATAAGAACGGAAAAAAAGTAATTAAAACGAAGTTTCCAAACTTCGAAAAAAAACTTTTTTCTTTTTGAGATTCTTTGCGCATAATATGCTTTTCTGAGGTTATCAAACTAGTATAATGAAAGAGAGCAAGTTATCTCAAATAAGAATGGAAAAAAAGTGATTCTAACGAAGTTTCCAAACTTCGAAAAAAATTTTTTTTTGTTTTCCAGATTCTTTGCGCATAATATGCTTTACTGAGGCTATCAAACTAGTATAATGAAAGAGAACCAGTTATCTCAAATAAGAACGGAAAAAAAGTGATTCTAATGAAGTTTCCAAACTTCGAAAAAAATTTTTTTTCTTTTCGAGATTCTTAGTGCATATGCTTTGCTGAGGCTATCAAACTAGTATAATGAAAGAGAACTAGTTATCTCAAATAAGATCGGAAAAACAGTGATTCAAACGAAGTTTCCAACCTTCGAAAAACAATTTTTTTCTTTTCGAGATTCTTTGCGCATAATATGCTTTTCTGAGACTATCAAACTAGTATAATGAAAGAGAACCAGTTATCTCAAATAAGAACGGAAAAAAAGTGATTCTAACGAAGTTTCCAAAGTTCTAAAATATTTTTTTTATTTTTGAGATTCTTTGCGCGTAATATGCTTTTCTGAGGTTATCTAATTAGTATAATGAAAGAGAACCAGTTATCTCAAATAAGAACGGAAAAAAAGTGATTCAAACGAAGTTTCCAAACTTCGAAGAAAAATTTTTTTCTTTTCGAGATTCTTTGCGCATAATATGCTTTTCTGAGGCTATCAAACTAGTATAATGAAAGAGAACCAGTTATCTCAAATAAGAACGGAAAAAAAGTGATTCTAACGAAGTTTCCAAACTTCGAAAAAAATTTTTTTTCTTTTTTGAGTTTCTTTGCGCATAATATGCTTTACTGAGGCTATCAAACTAGTATAATGAAAGAGAACCAGTTATCTCAAATAAGAACGGAAAAAAAGTGATTCAAACAAAGTTTCCAAACTTCGAAAAAAAACTTTTTTCTTTTCGAGATTCTTTGCGCATAATATGCTTTTTTGAGGTTATCAATCTAGTATAATGAAAGAGAACCAGTTATCTCAAATAAGAGCGGAAAAAAAGTGATTCTAACGAAGTTTCCAAACTTCGAAAAAAATTTTTTTTCTTTTCGAGATTCTTTGTGCATAATATGCTTTTCTGAGGCTATCAAACTACTATAATGAAAGAGAACCAGTAATCTCAAATAAGAACGGAAAAAAGTGATTCAAACGACGTTTCCAAAATTCGAAAAATTTTTTTTTTCTTTTCGAGATTCTTTGCGCATAATATGCTTTACTGAGGCTATCAAACTAGTATAATGAAAGAGAACCAGTTATCTCAAATAAGAACGGAAAAAAGTGATTCTAACGAAGTTTCCAAACTTCGAAAAAAATTTTTTTTCTTTTCGAGATTCTTTGCGCATAATATGCTTTACTGAGGCTATCAAACTAGTATAATGAAAGAGAACCAGTTATCTGAAATAAGAACGGAAAAAAAGTGATTCAAACGATGTTTCCAAACTTCGAAAAACACACTTTTATCTTTTCGAGATTCTTTGCGCATAATATGCTTTTCTAAGGCTATCAAACTAGTATAATGAAAGAGAAACAGTTATCTCAAATAAGAACGGGAAAAAAGTGATTCTAACGAAGTTTCCAAACTTCGAGAAAAATTTTTTTTCTTTTCGAGATTCTTTGCGCATAATATGCTTTACTGAGGCTATCAAACTAGTATAATGAAAGAGAACCAGTTATCTCAAATAAGAACGGAAAAAAAGTGATTCTAATGAAGTTTCCAAACTTCGAAAAAAATTTTTTTCTTTTCGAGATTCTTAGTGCATATGCTTTGCTGAGGCTATCAAACTATTATAATGAAAGAGAACTAGTTATCTCAAATAAGAACGGAAAAACAGTGATTCAAACGAAGTTTCCAACCTTCGAAAAAAAATTTTTTTCTTTTCGAGATTCGTTGCGCATAATATGCTTTTCTGAGGCTATCAAACTAGTATAATGAAAGAGAACCAGTTATCTCAAATAAGAACGGAAAAAAAGTGATTCTAACGAAGTTTCCAAAGTTCTAAAATATTTTTTTTATTTTTGAGATTCTTTGCGCGTAATATGCTTTTCTGAGGTTATCTAATTAGTATAATGAAAGAGAACCAGTTATCTCAAATAAGAACGGAAAAAAAGTGATTCAAACGAAGTTTCCAAACTTCGAAGAAAAATTTTTTTCTTTTCGAGATTCTTTGTGCATAATATGCTTTTCTGAGGCTATCAAACTAGTATAATGAAAGAGAACCAGTTATCTCAAATAAGAACGGAAAAAAAGTGATTCTAACGAAGTTTCCAAACTTCGAAAAAAATTTTTTTTCTTTTTGAGATTCTTTGCGCATAATATGCTTTACTGAGGCTATCAAACTAGTATAATGAAAGAGAACCAGTTATCTCAAATAAGAACGGAAAAAAAGTGATTCAAACAAAGTTTCCAAACTTCGAAAAAAAACTTTTTTCTTTTCGAGATTCTTTGCGCATAATATGCTTTTCTGAGGTTATCAATCTAGTATAATGAAAGAGAACCAGTTATCTCAAATAAGAGCGGAAAAAAAGTGATTCTAACGAAGTTTCCAAACTTCGAAAAAAAAAATTTTTCTTTTCGAGATTCTTTGTGCATAATATGCTTTTCTGAGGCTATCAAACTACTATAATGAAAGAGAACCAGTAATCTCAAATAAGAACGGAAAAAAGTGATTCAAACGACGTTTCCAAAATTCGAAAAATTTTTTTTTCTTTTCGAGATTCTTTGCGCATAATATGCTTTACTGAGGCTATCAAACTAGTATAATGAAAGAGAACCAGTTATCTCAAATAAGAACGGAAAAAAGTGATTCTAACGAAGTTTCCAAACTTCGAAAAAAATTTTTTTTCTTTTCGAGATTCTTTGCGCATAATATGCTTTACTGAGGCTATCAAACTAGTATAATGAAAGAGAACCAGTTATCTAAAATAAGAACGGAAAAAAAGTGATTCAAACGATGTTTCCAAACTTCGAAAAACACACTTTTTTCTTTTCGAGATTCTTTGCGCATAATATGCTTTTCTAAGGCTATCAAACTAGTATAATGAAAGAGAAACAGTTATCTCAAATAAGAAAGGGAAAAAAGTGATTCTAACGAAGTTTCCAAACTTCGAGAAAAATTTTTTTTCTTTTCGAGATTCTTTGCGCATAATATGCTTTACTGAGGCTATCAAACTAGTATAATGAAAGAGAACCAGTTATCTCAAATAAGAACGGAAAAAAGGTAATTAAAACGAAGTTTCCAAACTTCGAAAAAAAACTTTTTTCTTTTTGAGATTCTTTGCGCATAATATGCTTTTCTGAGGTTATCAAACTAGTATAATGAAAGAGAACAAGTTATCTCAAATAAGAATGGAAAAAAAGTGATTCTAACGAAGTTTCCAAACTTCGAAAAAAATTTTTTTTTGTTTTCCAGATTCTTTGCGCATAATATGCTTTACTGAGGCTATCAAACTAGTATAACGAAAGAGAACCAGTTATCTCAAATAAGAACGGAAAAAAAGTGATTCTAATGAAGTTTCCAAACTTCGAAAAAAATTTTTTTTCTTTTCGAGATTCTTAGTGCATATGCTTTGCTGAGGCTATCAAACTAGTATAATGAAAGAGAACTAGTTATCTCAAATAAGAACGGAAAAACAGTGATTCAAACGAAGTTTCCAACCTTCGAAAAAAAAGTTTTTTCTTTTCGAGATTCTTTGCGCATAATATGCTTTACTGAGGCTATCAAACTCGTATAATGAAAGAGAACCAGTTATCTCAAATAAGAACGGAAAAAAGTGATTCTAACGAAGTTTCCAAACTTCGAAAAAAATTTTTTTTCTTTTCGAGATTCTTTGCGCATAATATGCTTTACTGAGGCTATCAAACTAGTATAATGAAAGAGAACCAGTTATCTGAAATAAGAACGGAAAAAAAGTGATTCAAACGATGTTTGCAAACTTTGAAAAACACACTTTTTTCTTTTCGAGATTCTTTGCGCATAATATGCTTTTCTAAGGCTATCAAACTAGTATAATGAAAGAGAAACAGTTATCTCAAATAAGAACGGGAAAAAAGTGATTCTAACGAAGTTTCCAAACTTCGAGAAAAATTTATTTTCTTTTCGAGATTCTTTGCGCATAATATGCTTTACTGAGGCTATCAAACTAGTATAATGAAAGAGAACCAGTTATCTCAAATAAGAACGGAAAAAAAGTAATTAAAACGAAGTTTCCAAACTTCGAAAAAAAACTTTTTTCTTTTTGAGATTCTTTGCGCATAATATGCTTTTCTGAGGTTATCAAACTAGTATAATGAAAGAGAACAAGTTATCTCAAATAAGAATGGAAAAAAAGTGATTCTAACGAAGTTTCCAAACTTCGAAAAAAATTTTTTTTTGTTTTCCAGATTCTTTGCGCATAATATGCTTTTCTGATGCTATCAAACTAGTATAATGAAAGAGAACCAGTAATCTCAAATAAGAACGGAAAAAAAGTTATTCAAAAGAAGTTTCCAAACTTCGAAAAAAAACTTTTTTCTTTTCAAGATTCTTTGCGCATAATATGCTTTTCTGAGGCTATCAAACTAGTATAATGAAAGAGAACTAGTTATCTCAAATAAGAACGGAAAAACAGTGATTCAAACGAAGTTTCCAACCTTCGAAAAAAAATTTTTTTCTTTTCGAGATTCTTTGCGCATAATATGCTTTTCTGAGGCTATCAAACTAGTATAATGAAAGAGAACCAGTTATCTCAAATAAGAACGGAAAAAAAGTGATTCTAACGAAGTTTCCAAAGTTCTAAAATATTTTTTTTATTTTTGAGATTCTTTGCGCGTAATATGCTTTTCTGAGGCTATCTAATTAGTATAATGAAAGAGAACTAGTTATCTCAAACAAGAACGGAAAAATAGTGATTATAAAGATGTTTCCAAACTTCGAAAGAAAATTTTTTTCTTTTCGAGATTCTTTGCGCATAATATGGTTTTCTGAGGCTATCAAACTAGTATAATGAAAGAGAACCAGTTATTTCAAATAAGAACGGAAAAAAAGTGATTCTAACGAAGTTTCCAAATTTCGAAATTTTTTTTTTCTTTTCGAGATTCTTTGCGCATAATATGCTTTTCTGAGGCTATCAAACTAGTATAATGAAAGAGAACCAGTTATCTGAAATAAGAACGGAAAAGAAGTAATTCTAACGAAGTTTCCAAACTTCGAAAAAAAAATTTTTTCTTTTCGAGATTCTTTGCGCATAATATGCTTTTCTGAGGCTATCAAACTAGTATACTGAAAGAGAACCGGTTATCTCAAATAAGAACGGAAAAAAATTTATTCAAAAGAAGTTTCCAAACTTCGAAAAAAAACTTTTTTCTTTTCGAGATTCTTTGCGCATAATATGCTTTTCTGAGGCTATCAAACTAGTATAATGAAAGAGAACCAGTTATCTCAAATAAGAACGGAAAAAAAAGTGATTCTAACGAAGTTTCCAAACTTCGATAAAATTTTTTTTTCTTTTCCAGATTCTTTGTGCATAATATGCTTTACTGAGACTATCAAACTAGTATAATGAAAGAGAACCAGTTATTTCAAATAAGAACGGAAAAAAAGTGATTCAAACGAAGTTTCCAAACTTCGAAAAAAAATTTTTTTTTTTTCGAGATTCTTTGTGCATAATATGCTTTACTGAGGCTATCAAACTAGTATAATGAAAGAGAACCAGTTATCTCAAATAAGAACGGAAAAAAGTGATTCTAACGAAGTTTCCAAACTTCGAAAAAAATTTTTTTTCTTTTCGAGATTCTTTGTGCATAATATGCTTTTCTGAGGCTATCAAACTACTATAATGAAAGAGAACCAGTAATCTCAAATAAGAACGGAAAAAAGTGATTCAAACGACGTATCCAAAATTCGAAAAAATTTTTTTTTCTTTTCGAGATTCTTTGCGCATAATATGCTTTACTGAGGATATCAAACTAGTATAATGAAAGAGAACCAGTTATCTCAAATAAGAACGGAAAAAAGTGATTCTAACGAAGTTTCCAAACTTCGAAAAAAATTTTTTTTCTTTTCGAGATTCTTTGCGCATAATATGCTTTACTGAGGCTATCAAACTAGTATAATGAAAGAGAACCAGTTATCTGAAATAAGAACGGAAAAAATGTGATTCAAACGAAGTTTCCAAACTTCGAAAAAAAACTTTTTTCTTTTCGAGATTCTTTGCGCATAATATGGTTTTCTGAGGTTATCAAACTAGAATAATGAAAGAGAACCAGTTATCTCAAATAAGAACGGAAAAAAAGTGATTAAAACGAAGTTTCCAAACTTCGATAAAATTTTTTTTCTTTTCCAGATTCTTTGCGCATAATATGCTTTACTGAGGCTATCAAAGTAATATAATGAAAGAGAACCAGTTATCTCAAATAAGAACGGTAAAAAGTGATTCTAATGAAGTTTCCAAACTTCGAAAAAATTTTTTTTTCTTTTCGAGATTCTTTGTGCATAATATGCTTTACTGAGGCTATCAAACTAGTATAATGAAAGAGAAACAGTTATCTCAAATAAGAACGGAAAAAAGTGATTCTAACGAAGTTTCCAAAGTTCTAAAAAAATTGTTTTATTTTCGAGATTCATTGCGCGTAATATGCTTTTCAGAGGCTATCTAATTAGTATAATGAAAGAGAACCAGTTATCTCAAATAAGAACGGAAAAAAAAGTGATTCTAACGAAGTTTCCAAACTTCGAAAAAATTTTTTTTTCTTTTCCAGATTCTTTGTGCATAATATGCTTTACTGAGACTATCAAACTAGTATAATGAAAGAGAACCAGTTATTTCAAATAAGAACGGAAAAAAAGTGATTCAAAAGAAGTTTCCAAACTTCGAAAAAAATTTTTTTTTTTTTCGAGATTCTTTGTGCATAATATGCTTTACTGAGGCTATCAAACTAGTATAATGAAAGAGAACAAGTTATCTCAAATAAGAACGGAAAAAAGTGATTCTAACGAAGTTTCCAAACTTCGAAAAAAATTTTTTTTCTTTTCGAGATTCTTTGTGCATAATATGCTTTTCTGAGGCTATCAAACTACTATAATGAAAGAGAACCAGTAATCTCAAATAAGAACGGAAAAAAGTGATTCAAACGACGTTTCCAAAATTCGAAAAAAAATTTTTTTCTTTTCGAGATTCTTTGCGCATAATATGCTTTACTGAGGATATCAAACTAGTATAATGAAAGAGAACCAGTTATCTCAAATAAGAACGGAAAAAAGTGATTCTAACGAAGTTTCCAAACTTCGAAAAAAATTTTTTTTCTTTTCGAGATTCTTTGCGCATAATATGCTTTACTGAGGCTATCAAACTAGTATAATGAAAGAGAACCAGTTATCTGAAATAAGAACGGAAAAAAAGTGATTCAAACGAAGTTTCCAAACTTCGAAAAAAAACTTTTTTCTTTTCGAGATTCTTTGCGCATAATATGGTTTTCTGAGGTTATCAAACTAGAATAATGAAAGAGAACCAGTTATCTCAAATAAGAACGGAAAAAAAGTGATTAAAACGAAGTTTCCAAACTTCGATAAAATTTTTTTTTCTTTTCCAGATTCTTTGCGCATAATATGCTTTACTGAGGCTATCAAAGTAATATAATGAAAGAGAACCAGTTATCTCAAATAAGAACGGTAAAAAGTGATTCTAATGAAGTTTCCAAACTTCGAAAAATTTTTTTTTTCTTTTCGAGATTCTTTGTGCATAATATGCTTTACTGAGGCTATCAAACTAGTATAATGAAAGAGAAACAGTTATCTCAAATAAGAACGGAAAAAAGTGATTCTAACGAAGTTTCCAAAGTTCTAAAAAAATTGTTTTATTTTCGAGATTCATTGCGCGTAATATGCTTTTCAGAGGCTATCTAATTAGTATAATGAAAGAGAACCAGTTATCTCAAATAAGAACAGAAAAAAAGTGATTCTAACGAAGTTTCCAAACTTCGAAAAAAATTTTTTTTCTTTTCGAGATTCTTTGCGCATAATATGCTTTACTGAGGCTATCAAACTAGTATAATGAAAGAGAACCAGTTATCTCAAATAATCACGGAAAAAAAGTGATTCTAATGAAGTTTCCAAACTTCGAAAAAAATTTTTTTTCTTTTCGAGATTCTTTGCGCATAATATGCTTTACTGAGGCTATCAAACTAGTATAATGAAAGAGAACCAATTATCTCAAATAATCACGGAAAAAAAGTGATTCTAATGAAGTTTCCAACCATCGAAATAAATATTTTCTTTTCGCGAATATTTCTTCATTTTATGGTTTTCTATGGCTATCCAAATAGTATAATGAAAGAGAACCGGTTATGTCAAATAAGAATGGAAAAAAATTGATTCATAAGGATTTTCCAAACATCAAAAAAAAATTTTTTTATTTTCGAGATTCTTTCCGCATAATATGCCTTTCTAAGGCTATCAAACTAGTATAATGAAAGAGAACCAGTTATCTCAAATAAGAACAGAAAAAAATTGATTCTCTTGGATTTTCCTTCTTCGAAAAAATTTTTTTTTCTTTTCGAGATTCTTTCCGCATAATATGCTTTGCTACAGCTATCAAACTAGCAAAATGAAAGAGAACCAGTTATCTCAAATAATCACGGAAAAAAAGTGATTCTAATGAAGTTTCCAACCATCGAAATAAATATTTTCTTTTCGCGAATATTTCTTCATTTTACGGTTTTCTATGGCTATCCAACTAGTATAATGAAAGAGAACCAGTTATCTCAAATAGGAATGGAAAAAAATTGATTCATAAGGATTTTCCAAACATCAAAAAAAAAATTTTTTTCCTTTCGAGATTCTTTCCGCATAATATGCTTTTCTAAGGCCATCAAACTAGTATAATGAAAGAGAACCAGTTATCTCAAATAAGAACAGAAAAAAAAAAAAATGATTCTCTTCGATTTTCCAACCTTCGAAAAAAATTAGTGATTCTAATGAAGTTTCCAACCATCGAAATAAATCTTTTCTTTTCGTGAATCTTTATTCATTTTATGGTTTTCTATGGCTATCAAACTAGTATAATGAAAGAGAACCGGTTATCTCAAATAAGAATGGAAAAAATTGATACATAATGATTTTCAAAACATCAAAAAAAATTTTTTTTCTTTTCGAGATTCTTTCCGCATAATATGCTTTTCTAAGGCTATCAAACTAGTAAAATGAAAGAGAACCAGTTATTTCAAATAAGAACGGAAAAAAAGTGATTCTAATGAAGTTTCAACCATCGAAAAAAATTTTTTTTTTCTTTTCGAGATTCTTTCCGCTGAATATGCTTTTCTACAGCTATCAAACTAGCAAAATGAAAGAGAACCAGTTATCTCAAAAAAGAACGGAAAAAAATTGATTCTCTTGGATTTTCCAACCTTCGAAAAAAAATTTTTTTTTTTGGAGATTCTTTCCCCGTAATATGCTTTTCTACCGCTATGAAACTAGCAAAATGAAACAGAACCAGTTATCTCAAATAAGCACGGAAAAAAAGTGATTCTAATGAAGTTTCCAACCATCGAAATAAATAATTTCTTTTCGCGAATCCTTCTTCATTTTATGGTTTTCTATGGCTATCAAACTAGTATAATGAAAGAGAACCAGTTTTCTCAAATATGAATGGAAAAAATTGATTCATGAGGATTTTCCAAACATCAAAAAAAATTTTTTTTCTTTTCGAGATTCTTTCCGCATAATATGCATTTCTAAGGCTATCAAACTAGTATAATGAAAGAGAACCGGTTATCTCAAATAAGAACGGAAAAAAATTGGTTCATAAGGATTTTCCAATCATCAAAAAAAAAACTTTTTCTTTTCGAGATTCTTTCCGCGTAATATTCTTTTCTAAGTCTATCAAACTAGTATAATGAAAGAGAACCAGTTATTTCAAATAAGAACGGAAAAAAAGTGATTCTATCGAAGTTTCCAAACTTCGAAAAAAATTTTTTTTCTTTTCGAGATTCTTTGCGCATAATATGTTTTTCTGATGCTATCAAACTAGTATAATGAAAGAGAACCAGTTATCTCAAATAAGAACGGAAAAAAAGTGATTCTAACGAAGTTTCCAAACTTCGAAAAAAAACTTTTTCTTTTCGAGATTCATTGCGCATAATATGCTTTTCTGAGGCTATCAAACTAGTATAATGAAAGAGAACCAGTTATCTCAAATAAGAACGGAAAAAAAGTTATTCAAACGAAGTTTCCAAACTTCGAAAAAAAACTTTTTTCTTTTCAAGATTCTTTGCGCATAATATGCTTTTCTGAGGCTATCAAACTAGTATAATGAAAGAGAACCAGTTATCTCAAATAAGAACGGAAAAAAAAGTGATTCTAACGAAGTTTCCAAACTTCGAAAAAATTTTTTTTTCTTTTCCAGATTCTTTGTGCATAATATGCTTTACTGAGACTATCAAACTAGTATAATGAAAGAGAACCAGTTATTTCAAATAAGAACGGAAAAAAAGTGATTCAAACGAAGTTTCCAAACTTCGAAAAAATTTTTTTTTTTTCGAGATTCTTTTGCATAATATGCTTTACTGAGGCTATCAAACTAGTATAATGAAAGAGAACCAGTTATCTCAAATAAGAACGGAAAAAAGTGATTCTAACGAAGTTTCCAAACTTCGAAAAAAATTTTTTTTCTTTTCGAGATTCTTTGTGCATAATATGCTTTTCTGAGGCTATCAAACTACTATAATGAAAGAGAACCAGTAATCTCAAATAAGAACGGAAAAAAGTGATTCAAACGACGTTTCCAAAATTCGAAAAAAAAATTTTTTCTTTTCGAGATTCTTTGCGCATAATATGCTTTACTGAGGCTATCAAACTAGTATAATGAAAGAGAACCAGTTATCTCAAATAAGAACGGAAAAAAGTGATTCTAACGAAGTTTCCAAACTTCGAAAAAATTTTTTTTTCTTTTCGAGATTCTTTGCGCATAATATGCTTTACTGAGGCTATCAAACTAGTATAATGAAAGAGAACCAGTTATCTGAAATAAGAACGGAAAAAAAGTGATTCAAACGAAGTTTCCAAACTTCGAAAAAAAACTTTTTTCTTTTCGAGATTCTTTGCGCATAATATGGTTTTCTGAGGTTATCAAACTAGTATAATGAAAGAGAACCAGTTATCTCAAATAAGAACGGAAAAAAGTGATTCTAACGAAGTTTCCAAAGTTCTAAAATATTTTTTTTATTTTTGAGATTCTTTGCGCGTAATATGCTTTTCTGAGGTTATCTAATTAGTATAATGAAAGAGAACCAGTTATCTCAAATAAGAACGGAAAAAAAGTGATTCAAACGAAGTTTCCAAACTTCGAAGAAAAATTTTTTTCTTTTCGAGATTCTTTGCGCATAATATGCTTTTCTGAGGCTATCAAACTAGTATAATGAAAGAGAACCAGTTATCTCAAATAAGAACGGAAAAAAGTGATTCTAACGAAGTTTCCAAACTTCGAAAAAAATTTTTTTTCTTTTCGAGATTCTTTGCGCATAATATGCTTTACTGAGGCTATCAAACTAGTATAATGAAAGAGAACCAGTTATCTGAAATAAGAACGGAAAAAAAGTGATTCAAACGATGTTTCCAAACTTCGAAAAACACACTTTTTTCTTTTCGAGATTCTTTGCGCATAATATGCTTTTCTAAGGCTATCAAACTAGTATAATGAAAGAGAAACAGTTATCTCAAATAAGAACGGGAAAAAAGTGATTCTAACGAAGTTTCCAAACTTCGAGAAAAATTTTTTTTCTTTTCGAGATTCTTTGCGCATAATATGCTTTACTGAGGCTATCAAACTAGTATAATGAAAGAGAACCAGTTATCTCAAATAAGAACGGAAAAAAAGTAATTAAAACGAAGTTTCCAAACTTCGAAAAAAAACTTTTTTCTTTTTGAGATTCTTTGCGCATAATATGCTTTTCTGAGGTTATCAAACTAGTATAATGAAAGAGAACAAGTTATCTCAAATAAGAATGGAAAAAAAGTGATTCTAACGAAGTTTCCAAACTTCGAAAAAAATTTTTTTTTGTTTTCCAGATTCTTTGCGCATAATATGCTTTACTGAGGCTATCAAACTAGTATAATGAAAGAGAACCAGTTATCTCAAATAAGAACGGAAAAAAAGTGATTCTAATTAAGTTTCCAAACTTCGAAAAAAATTTTTTTTCTTTTCGAGATTCTTAGTGCATATGCTTTGCTGAGGCTATCAAACTAGTATAATGAAAGAGAACTAGTTATCTCAAATAAGAACGGAAAAACAGTGATTCAAATGAAGTTTCCAACCTTCGAAAAAAAATTTTTTTCTTTTCGAGATTCTTTGCGCATAATATGCTTTTCTGAGGCTATCAAACTAGTATAATGAAAGAGAACCAGTTATCTCAAATAAGAACGGAAAAAAAGTGATTCTAACGAAGTTTCCAAAGTTCTAAAATATTTTTTTTATTTTTGAGATTCTTTGCGCGTAATATGCTTTTCTGAGGTTATCTAATTAGTATAATGAAAGAGAACCAGTTATCTCAAATAAGAACGGAAAAAAAGTGATTCAAACGAAGTTTCCAAACTTCGAAGAAAAATTTTTTTCTTTTCGAGATTCTTTGCGCATAATATGCTTTTCTGAGGCTATCAAACTAGTATAATGAAAGAGAACCAGTTATCTCAAATAAGAACGGAAAAAAAGTGATTCTAACGAAGTTTCCAAACTTCGAAAAAAATTTTTTTTCTTTTTGAGATTCTTTGCGCATAATATGCTTTACTGAGGCTATCAAACTAGTATAATGAAAGAGAACCAGTTATCTCAAATAAGAACGGAAAAAAAGTTTTTCAAACAAAGTTTCCAAACTTCGAAAAAAAACTTTTTTCTTTTCGAGATTCTTTGCGCATAATATGCTTTTCTGAGGTTATCAATCTAGTATAATGAAAGAGAACCAGTTATCTCAAATAAGAGCGGAAAAAAAGTGATTCTAACGAAGTTTCCAAACTTCGAAAAAAAATTTTTTTCTTTTCGAGATTCTTTGTGCATAATATGCTTTTCTGAGGCTATCAAACTACTATAATGAAAGAGAACCAGTAATCTCAAATAAGAACGGAAAAAAGTGATTCAAACGACGTTTCCAAAATTCGAAAAATTTTTTTTTTCTTTTCGAGATTCTTTGCGCATAATATGCTTTACTGAGGCTATCAAACTAGTATAATGAAAGAGAACCAGTTATCTCAAATAAGAACGGAAAAAAGTGATTCTAACGAAGTTTTCAATGTTCGAAAAAAATTTTTTTTCTTTTCGAGATTCTTTGCGCATAATATGCTTTACTGAGGCTATCAAACTAGTATAATGAAAGAGAACCAGTTATCTGAAATAAGAACGGAAAAAAAGTGATTCAAACGATGTTTCCAAACTTCGAAAAACACACTTTTTTCTTTTCGAGATTCTTTGCGCATAATATGCTTTTCTAAGGCTATCAAACTAGTATAATGAAAGAGAAACAGTTATCTCAAATAAGAACGGGAAAAAAGTGATTCTAACGAAGTTTCCAAACTTCGAGAAAAATTTTTTTTCTTTTCGAGATTCTTTGCGCATAATATGCTTTACTGAGGCTATCAAACTAGTATAATGAAAGAGAACCAGTTATCTCAAATAAGAACGGAAAAAAAGTAATTAAAACGAAGTTTCCAAACTTCGAAAAAAAACTTTTTTCTTTTTGAGATTCTTTGCGCACAAAATGCTTTTCTGAGGTTATCAAACTAGTATAATGAAAGAGAACAAGTTATCTCAAATAAGAATGGAAAAAAAGTGATTCTAACGAAGTTTCCAAACTTCGAAAAAAATTTTTTTTTGTTTTCCAGATTTTTTGCGCATAATATGCTTTACTGAGGCTATCAAACTAGTATAACGAAAGAGAACCAGTTATCTCAAATAATAACGGAAAAAAAGTGATTCTAATGAAGTTTCCAAACTTCGAAAAAAATTTTTTTTCTTTTCGAGATTCTTAGTGCATATGCTTTGCTGAGGCTATCAAACTAGTATAATGAAACAGAACTAGTTATCTCAAATAAGAACGGAAAAACAGTCATTCAAACGAAGTTTCCAACCTTCGAAAAAAAAGTTTTTTCTTTTCGAGATTCTTTGCGCATAATATGCTTTACTGAGGCTATCAAACTCGTATAATGAAAGAGAACCAGTTATCTCAAATAAGAACGGAAAAAAGTGATTCTAGTGAAGTTTCCAAACTTCGAAAAAAATTTTTTTTCTTTTCGAGATTCTTTGCGCATAATATGCTTTACTGAGGCTATCAAACTAGTATAATGAAAGAGAACCAGTTATCTGAAATAAGAACGGAAAAAAAGTGATTCAAACGATGTTTCCAAACTTTGAAAAACACACTTTTTTCTTTTCGAGATTCTTTGCGCATAATATGCTTTTCTAAGGCTATCAAACTAGTATAATGAAAGAGAAACAGTTATCTCAAATAAGAACGGGAAAAAAGTGATTCTAACGAAGTTTCCAAACTTCGAGAAAAATTTATTTTTTTTCGAGATTCTTTGCGCATAATATGCTTTACTGAGGCTATCAAACTAGTATAATGAAAGAGAACCAGTTATCTCAAATAAGAACGGAAAAAAAGTAATTAAAACGAAGTTTCCAAACTTCGAAAAAAAACTTTTTTCTTTTTGAGATTCTTTGCGCATAATATGCTTTTCTGAGGTTATCAAACTAGTATAATGAAAGAGAACAAGTTATCTCAAATAAGAATGGAAAAAAAGTGATTCTAACGAAGTTTCCAAAATTCGAAAAAAATTTTTTTTTGTTTTCCAGATTCTTTGCGCATAATATGCTTTACTGAGGCTATCAAACTAGTATAACGAAAGAGAACCAGTTATCTCAAATAAGAACGGAAAAAAAGTGATTCTAATGAAGTTTCCAAACTTCGAAAAAAATTTTTTTTCTTTTCGAGATTCTTTGTGCATAATATGCTTTACTGAGGCTATCAAACTAGTATAATGAAAGAGAAACAGTTATCTCAAATAAGAACGGAAAAAAGTGATTCTAACGAAGTTTCCAAAGTTCTAAAAAAATTGTTTTATTTTCGAGATTCATTGCGCGTAATATGCTTTTCAGAGGCTATCTAATTAGTATAATGAAAGAGAACCAGTTATCTCAAATAAGAACGGAAAAAAGTGATTCTAAAGAAGTTTCCAAACTTCGAAAAACATTTTTTTTTTTTCGAGATTCTTTGCGCATAATATGGTTTTCTGAGGCTATCAAACTAGTATAATGAAAGAGAACCAGTTATCTCAAATAAGAACAGAAAAAAAGTGATTCTAACGAAGTTTCCAAACTTCGAAAAAAATTTTTTTTCTTTTCGAGATTCTTTGCGCATAATATGCTTTACTGAGGCTATCAAACTAGTATAATGAAAGAGAACCAGTTATCTCAAATAAGAACGCAAAAAAAGTGATTCTAACGAAGTTTCCAAACTTCGAAAAAATTTTTTTTTCTTTTCGAGATTCTTTGCGCATAATATGCTCTACTGAGGCTATCAAACTAGTATAATGAAAGAGAACCAGTTATCTCAAGTAAGAACGGAAAAAAAGTAATTAAAACGAAGTTTCCAAACTTCGAAAAAAAACTTTTTTCTTTTTGAGATTCTTTGCGCATAATATGCTTTTCTGAGGTTATCAAACTAGTATAATGAAAGAGAACAAGTTATCTCAAATAAGAATGGAAAAAAAGTGATTCTAACGAAGTTTCCAAACTTCGAAAAAATTTTTTTTTTGTTTTCCAGATTCTTTGCGCATAATATGCATTACTGAGGCTATCAAACTAGTATAATGAAAGAGAACCAGTTATCTCAAATAAGAACGGAAAAAAAGTGATTCTAATGAAGTTTCCAAACTTCGAAAAAAATTTTTTTTCTTTTCGAGATTCTTAGTGCATATGCTTTGCTGAGGCTATCAAACTAGTATAATGAAAGAGAACTAGTTATCTCAAATAAGAACGGAAAAACAGTGATTCAAACGAAATTTCCAACCTTCGAAAAAAAATTTTTTTCTTTTCGAGATTCTTTGCGCATAATATGCTTTTCTGAGGCTATCAAACTAGTATAATGAAAGAGAACCAGTTATCTCAAATAAGAACGGAAAAAAAGTGATTCTAACGAAGTTTCCAAAGTTCTAAAATATTTTTTTTATTTTTGAGATTCTTTTCGCGTAATATGCTTTTCTGAGGCTATCTAATTAGTATAATGAAAGAGAACCAGTTATCTCAAACAAGAACGGAAAAATAGTGATTATAAAGATGTTTCCAAACTTTGAAAGAAAATTTTTTTCTTTTCGAGATTCTTTGCGCATAATATGGTTTTCTGAGGCTATCAAACTAGTATAATGAAAGAGAACCAGTTATTTCAAATAAGAACGGAAAAAAAGTGATTCTAACGAAGTTTCCAAATTTCGAAATTTTTTTTTTTCTTTTCGAGATTCTTTGCGCATAATATGCTTTTCTGAGGCTATCAAACTAGTATAATGAAAGAGAACCAGTTATCTCAAATAAGAACGGAAAAGAAGTAATTCTAACGAAGTTTCCAAACTTCGAAAAAAAAATTTTTTCTTTTCGAGATTCTTTGCGCATAATATGCTTTTCTGAGGCTATCAAACTAGTATACTGAAAGAGAACCAGTTATCTCAAATAAGAACGGAAAAAAATTTATTCAAAAGAAGTTTCCAAACTTCGAAAAAAAACTTTTTTCTTTTCGAGGTTCTTTGCGCATAATATGCTTTTCTGAGGCTATCAAACTAGTATAATGAAAGAGAACCAGTTATCTCAAATAAGAACGGAAAAAAAGTGATTCTAACGAAGTTTCCAAAATTGGAAAAAATTTTTTTTTCTTTTCGAGATTCTTTGCGCATAATATGCTTTTCTGAGGTTATCAATCTAGTATAATGAAAGAGAACCAGTTATCTCAAATAAGAACGGAAAAAAAGTGATTCTAACGAGGTTTCCAAACTTCGAAAAAATTTTTTTTTCTTTTCGAGATTCTTTGTGCATAATATGCTTTTCTGAGTCTATCAAACTACTATAATGAAAGAGAACCAGTAATCTCAAATAAGAACGGAAAAAAGTGATTCTAACGAAGTTTCCAAACTTCGAAAAAATTTTTTTTTCTTTTCGAGATTCTTTGCGCATAATATGCTTTACTGAGGCTATCAAACTAGTATAATGAAAGAGAACCAGTTATCTGAAATAAGAACGGAAAAAAAGTGATTCAAACGAAGTTTCCAAACTTCGAAAAAAAACTTTTTTCTTTTCGAGATTCTTTGCGCATAATATGGTTTTCTGAGGTTATCAAACTGGTATAATGAAAGAGAACCAGTTATCTCAAATAAGAACGGAAAAAAAGTGATTCTAACGAAGTTTCCAAACTTCGATAAAAATTTTTTTTCTTTTCCAGATTCTTTGCGCATAATATGCTTTACTGAGGCTATCAAACTAATATAATGAAAGAGATCAGTTATCTCAAATAAGAACGGAAAAAAAGTGATTCAAATGAATTTTCCAAACTTCAAAAAATTTTTTTTTTCTTTTCGAGATTCTTTGTGCATAATATGCTTTACTGAGGCTATCAAACTAGCATAATGAAAGAGAACCAGTTATCTCAAATAAGAACGGAAAAAAAGTGATTCAAACGAAGTTTCCAAATTTCGAAAAAAAATTTTTTTCTTTTCGAGATTCTTTGCGCATAAAATGCTTTTCTAAGGCTATCAAACTAGTATAATGAAAGAGAAACAGTTATCTCAAATAAGAACGGAAAAAAAGTGATTCTAACGAAGTTTCCAAAGTTCTAAAAAAATTGTTTTATTTTCGAGATTCTTTTCGCGTAATATGCTTTTCAGAGGCTATCTAATTAGTATAATGAAAGAGAACCAGTTATCCCAAATAAGAACGGAAAAAAAGTGATTCTAACGAAGTTTCCAAACTTCGAAAAAAATTTTTTTTCTTTTCGAGATTCTTTGCGCATAATATGCTTTATTGAGGCTATCAAACTAGTATAATGAAAGAGAACCAGTTATCTCAAATAAGAACGCAAAAAAAGTGATTCTAACGAAGTTTCCAAACTTCGAAAAAAATTTTTTTTCTTTTCGAGATTCTTTGCGCATAATATGCTTTACTGAGGCTATCAAACTAGTATAATGGAAGAGAACCAGTTATCTCAAATAAGAACGGAAAAAAGTAATTAAAACGAAGTTTCAAAACTTCGAAAAAAAACTTTTTTCTTTTTTAAATTCTAATGCATATGCTTTGCTGAGGCTATCAAACAAGTATAATAAAAGAGAACTAGTTATCTCAAATAAGAACGGAAAAACAGTGATTCAAACAAAGTTTCCAACCTTCGAAAAAAAATTTTTTTCTTTTCGAGATTCTTTGCGCATAATATGCTTTTCTGAGGCTATCAAACTAGTATAATGAAAGAGAACCAGTTATCTCAAATAAGAACGGAAAAAAGTGATTCTAACGAAGTTTACATAGTTCTAAAATATTTTTTTTATTTTTGAGATTCTTTGCGCGTAATATGCTTTTCTGAGGCTATCTAATTAGTATAATGAAAGAGAACCAGTTATCTCAAATAAGAACGGAAAAATAGTGATTATAAAAATGTTTCCAAACTTCGAAAGAAAATTTTTTTCTTTTCGAGATTCTTTGCGCATAATATGGTTTTCTGAGTCTATCAAACTAGTATAATGAAAGAGAACCAGTTATTTCAAATAAGAACGGAAAAAAAGTGATTCTAACGAAGTTTCCAAATTTCGAAAAATTTTTTTTTTCTTTTCGAGATTCTTTGCGCATAATATGCTTTTCTGAGGCTATCAAACTAGTATAATGAAAGAGAACCAGTTATCTCAAATAAGAACGGAAAAGAAGTTATTCAAACGAAGTTTCCAAACTTCGAAAAAAAACTTTTTTCTTTTCGAGATTCTTTGCGCATAATATGCTTTACTGAGGCTATCAAACTAGTATAATGAAAGAGAACCAGTTATCTCAAATAAGAACGGAAAAAAAGTGATTCAAACGAAGTTTCCAAACTTCGAAAAAAATTTTTTTTCTTTTCGAGATTCTTTGCGCATAATATGCTTTTCTGAGGCTATCAAACTAGTATAATGAAAGAGAACCAGTTATCTCAAATAAGAACGGAAAAAAAGTGATTCTAACGAAGTTTCCAAACTTCGAAAAAAATTTTTTTTCTTTTCGAGATTCTTTGCGCATAATATGCTTTACTGAGGCTATCAAACTAGTATAATGAAAGAGAACCAGTTATCTCAAATAAGAACGGAAAAAAAGTGATTCAAACGAAGTTTCCAAACTTCGAAAAAAAACTTTTTTCTTTTCGAGATTCTTTGCGCATAATATGCTTTTCTGAGGTTATCAATCTAGTATAATGAAAGAGAACCAGTTATCTCAAATAAGAACGGAAAAAAAGTGATTCTAACGAAGTTTCCAAACTTCGAAAAAAATTTTTTATCTTTTCCAGATTCCTTGCGCATAATATGCTTTACTGAGGCTATCAAACTAGTATAATGAAAGAGAACCAGTTATCTCAAATAAGAACGGAAAAAAAGTGATTCTAATGAAGTTTCCAAACTTCGAAAAAAATTTTTGTTCTTTTCGAGATTCTTTGTGCATAATATGCTTTACTGAGGCTATCAAACTAGTATAATGAAAGAGAACAAGTTATCTCAAATAAGAACGGAAAAAAGTGATTCTAACGAAGTTTCCAAAGTTCTAAAAAATTGTTTTATTTTCGAGATTCTTTGCGCGTAATATGCTTTTCTGAGGCTATCTAATTAGCATAATGAAAGAGAACCAGTTATCTCAAATAAGAACGGAAAAAAAGTGATTCTAACGAAGTTTCCAAACTTCGAAAAGAATTTTTTTTCTTTTCCAGATTCTTTGTGCATAATATGCTTTACTGAGGCTATCAAACTAGTATAAAGAAAGAGAACCAGTTATCTCAAATAAGAACGGAAAAAAAGTGATTCTAATGAAGTTTCCAAACTTCGAAAAAATTTTTTTTTCTTTTCGAGATTCTTTGTGCATATGCTTTGCTGAGGCTATCAAATTAGTATAATGAAAGAGAACCAGTTATCTCAAATAAGAACGGAAAAAAAGTGATTCAAACGAAGTTTCCAAACTTCGAAAAAAAATTTTTTTCTTTTCGAGATTCTTTGCGCATAATATGATTTTCAGAGGCTATCAAACTAGTATAATAAAAGAGAACCAGTTATCTCAAATAAGAATGGAAAAAAGTGATTCTAACGAAGGTTCCAAAGTTCTAAAAAAATTTTTTTTTTTGAGATTCTTTGCGCGTAATATGCTCTTCTGAGGCTATCTAATTAGTATAATGAAAGAGAACCAGTTATCTCAAATAAGAACGGAAAAATAGTGATTATAAAGAAGTTTCCAAACTTCGAAAAAAAATTTTTTTCTTTTCGAGATTCTTTGTGCATAATATGCTTTACTCAGGCTATCAAACTAGTATAATGAAAGAGAACCATTTATCTCAAATAAGAACGGGAAAAAAATTAATTCAAACGAAGTTTCCAAACTTCGAAAAAAATTATTTTTCTTTTCGAGATTCTTTGCGCATAATATGCTTTTCTGAGGCTATCAAACTAGTATAATGAAAGAGAACCAGTTATCTTAAATAAGAACGGAAAAAAAGTGATTCTAAAGAAGTTTCCAAACTTCGAAAAAATTTTTTTATCTTTTCGAGATTCTTTGCGCATAATATGCTTTACTGTGGCTATCAAACTAGTATAATGAAAGAGATCCAGTTATCTCAAATAAGAACGGAAAAAAAGTGATTCTAATGAAGTTTCCAAACTTGGAAAAAAATTTTTTTTCTTTTCGAGATTCTTTGTGCATAATATGGTTTACAGAGGCTATCAAACAAGTATAATGAAAGAGAACCAGTTATCTCAAATAAGAACGGAAAAAAAGTGATTCTAACGAAGTTTCCAAACTTCGAGAAAACGTTTTTTCTTTTCGAGATTCTTTGTGCATAATATGCTTTTCTGAGGCTATCAAACTAGTATAATGGAAGAGTACCAGTTATCTCAAATAAGAACGGAAAGAAAGTGATTCTAACAAAGTTTCCAAACATCGAAAAAAAATTTTTTTCTTTTCGAGAATCTTTGCGCATAATATGATTTTCTGAGGCTATCAAACTAGTATAATGAAAGAGAACCAGTTATCTCAAATAAGAACGGAAAAAAAGTGATTCTAACAAAGTTTCCAAACATCGAAAAAAAATTTTTTTCTCTTCGAGATTCTTTGGGCATAATATGCTTTTCTGATGCTATCAAACTAGTATAATGAAAGAGAACCAGTTATCTCAAATAAGAACGGAAAAAAAGTGATTCTAACGAAGTTTCCAAACTTCGAAAAATAAAATTTTTCTTTTCGAGATTCTTTGCGCATAATATGCTTTTCTGAGGCTATCAAACTAGTGTAATGAAAGAGAACCTGTTATCTCAAATAAGAACGGAAAAAAAGTTATTCAAACGAAGTTTCCAAACTTCAAAAAAAAACTTTTTTCTTTTCAAGATTCTTTGCGCAGAATATGCTTTTCCGAGTCTATCAAACTAGTATAATGAAAGAGAACCAGTTATCTCAAATAAGAACGGAAAAAAAGTGATTCAAACGAAGTTTCCAAACTTCCAAAAAAAATTTTTTTCTTTTCGAGATTCTTTGTGCATAATATGCTTTACTGAGGCTATCAAAATAGTATAATGAAAGAGAACCGGTTATCTCAAATAAGAACGGAAAAAAAGTGATTCTAACGAAGTTTCCAAACTTCGAAAAAAATTTTTTTTCTTTTCCAGATTCTTTGTGCATAATATGCTTTACTGAGGCAATCAAACACGTATAATGAAAGAGAACCAGTTATCTCAAATAAGAACGGAAAAAAAGTGATTCTAACGAAGTTTCCAAACTTCGAAAAAAAAATTATTTCTTTTCGAGATTCTTTGCGCATAATATGCTTTTCTAAGTCTATCAAACTAGTATAATGAAAGAGAACCAGTTATCTCAAATAAGAACGGAAAAAAAGTGATTCTAACGAAGTTTCCAAAGTTCTAAAAAAATTGTTTTATTTTCGAGATTCTTTGCGCGTAATATGCTTTTCTGAGGCTATCTAGTTAGTATAATGAAAGAGAACCAGTTATCTCAAATAAGAACGGAAAAAAGTGATTCTAAAGAAGTTTCCAAACTTCGAAAAAAAATTTTTTTCTTTTCGAGATTCTTTGCGCATAATATGGTTTTCTGAGGCTATCAAACTAGTATAATGAAAGAGAACCAGTTATCTCAAATAAGAACGGAAAAAAAGTGATTCAAACGAAGTTTCCAAACTTTGAAAAAAATTTTTTTTCTTTTCGAGATTCTTTGCGCATAATATGCTTTACTGAGGCTATCAAACTAGTATAATGAAAGAGAACCAGTTATTTCAAATAAGAACGGAAAAAAAGTAATTCAAACGAAGTTTCCAAACTTCGAAAAAAAATTTTTTTCTTTTCGAGATTCTTTGTGCATAATATGCTTTACTGAGGCTATCAAACTAGTATATTGAAAGAGAACCAGTTATCTCAAATAAGAACGGATAAAAAGTGATTCTAACGAAGTTTCCAAACTTCGAAAAAAATTTTTTTTCTTTTCGAGATTCTTTGTGCATAATATGCTTTTCTGAGGTTATCAAACTACTATAATGAAAGAGAACCAGTAATCCCAAATAAGAACGGAAAAAAGTGATTCAAACTACGTTTCCAAAATTCGAAAAAATTTTTTTTTCTTTTCGAGATTCTTTGCGCATAATATGATTTACTGAGGCTATCAAACTAGTATAATTAAAGAGAACCAGTTATCTCAAATAAGAACGGAAAAAAAGTGATTCTAACTAAGTTTCCAAACTTCGAAAAAAATTTTTTTTCTTTTCGAGATTCTTTGTGCATAATATGCTTTACTGAGGCTATCAAACTAGTATAATGAAAGAGAACCAGTTATCTGAAATAAGAACGGAAAAAAAGTGATTCAAACGAAGTTTCCAAACTTCGAAAAAAAACTTTTTTCTTTTCGAGATTCTTTGCGCATAATATGCTTTTCTGAGGTCATCAAACTAGTATAATGAAAGAGAACCAGTTATCTCAAATAAGAACGGAAAAAAAGTGATTCTAACGAAGTTTCCAAACTTCGAAAAAATTTTTTTTTCTTTTCCAGATTCTTTGCGCATAATATGCTTTACTGAGGCTATCAAACTAGTATATTGAAAGAGAACCAGTTATCTAAAATAAGAACGGAATAAAAGTGATTCTAATGAAGTTTCCAAACTTCGAAAAAATTTTTTTCTTTTCGAGATTCTTTGTGCATAATATGCTTTACTGAGGCTATCAAACACGTATAATGAAAGAGAACCAGTTATCTCAAATAAGAACGGAAAAAAAGTGATTCTAACGAAGTTTCCAAACTTCGAAAAAAAATTTATTTCTTTTCGAGATTCTTTGCGCATAATATGCTTTTCTAAGTCTATCAAACTAGTATAATGAAAGAGAACCAGTTATCTCAAATAAGAACGGAAAAAAAGTGATTCTAACGAAGTTTCCAAACTTCGAAAAAAATTTTTTTTCTTTTCGAGATTCTTTGCGCATAATATGCTTTACTGAGGCTATCAAACACGTATAATGAAAGAGAACCAGTTATCTCAAATAAGAACGGAAAAAAGTGATTCTAACGAAGTTTCCAAACTTCGAAAAAAAATTTATTTCTTTTCGAGATTCTTTGCGCATAATATGCTTTTCTAAGTCTATCAAACTAGTATAATGAAAGAGAACCAGTTATCTCAAATAAGAACGGAAAAAAAGTGATTCAAACGAAGTTTCCAAACTTCGAAAAAAAACTTTTTTCTTTTCGAGATTCTTTGCGCATAATATGCTTTTCTGAGGTTATCAAACTAGTATAATGAAAGAGAACCAGTTATCTCAAATAAGAACGGAAAAAAAGTGATTCTAACGAAGTTTCCAAACTTCGAAAAAAAATTTTTTTCTTTTCAAGATTCCTTGCGCATAATATGCTTTACTGAGGCTATCAAACTAGTATAATGAAAGAGAACCAGTTATCTCAAATAAGAACGGAAAAAAAGTGATTCTAATGAAGTTTCCAAACTTCGAAAAAAATTTTTTTTCTTTTCGAGATTCTTTGCGCATAATATGCTTTACTGAGGCTATCAAACTAGTATAATGAAAGAGAACCAGTTATCTGAAATAAGAACGGAAAAAAAGTGATTCAAACGAAGTTTCCAAACTTCGAAAAAAAACTTTTTTCTTTTCGAGATTCTTTGCGCATAATATGCTTTTCTGAGGTCATCAAACTAGTATAATGAAAGAGAACCAGTTATCTCAAATAAGAACGGAAAAAAAGTGATTCTAACGAAGTTTCCAAACTTCGAAAAAAATTTTTTTTCTTTTCCAGATTCTTTGCGCATAATATGCTTTACTGAGGCTATCAAACTAGTATATTGAAAGAGAACCAGTTATCTAAAATAAGAACGGAATAAAAGTGATTCTAATGAAGTTTCCAAACTTCGAAAAAAATTTTTTTCTTTTCGAGATTCTTTGTGCATAATATGCTTTACTGAGGCTATCAAACACGTATAATGAAAGAGAACCAGTTATCTCAAATAAGAACGGAAAAAAAGTGATTCTAAGGAAGTTTCCAAACTTCGAAAAAAAATTTATTTCTTTTCGAGATTCTTTGCGCATAATATGCTTTTCTAAGTCTATCAAACTAGTATAATGAAAGAGAACCAGTTATCTCAAATAAGAACGGAAAAAAAGTGATTCTAACGAAGTTTCCAAACTTCGAAAAAAATTTTTTTTCTTTTCGAGATTCTTTGCGCATAATATGCTTTACTGAGGCTATCAAACACGTATAATGAAAGAGAACCAGTTATCTCAAATAAGAACGGAAAAAAAGTGATTCTAACGAAGTTTCCAAACTTCGAAAAAAAACTTTTTTCTTTTCGAGATTCTTTGCGCATAATATGCTTTTCTGAGGTTATCAAACTAGTATAATGAAAGAGAACCAGTTATCTCAAATAAGAACGGAAAAAAAGTGATTCTAACGCAGTTTCCAAACTTCGAAAAAAAATTTTTTTCTTTTCAAGATTCCTTGCGCATAATATGCTTTACTGAGGCTATCAAACTAGTATAATGAAAGAGAACCAGTTATCTCAAATAAGAACGGAAAAAAAGTGATTCTAATGAAGTTTCCAAACTTCGAAAAAAATTTTTTTTCTTTTCGAGATTCTTTGTGCATAATATGCTTTACTGAGGTTATCAAACTAGTATAATGAAAGAGAACCAGTTATCTCAAATAAGAACGGAAAAAAAGTGATTCAAACGAAGTTTCCAAACTTCGAAAAAAATTTTTTTTCTTTTCGAGATTCTTTGAGCATAATATGCTTTACTGAGGCTATAAAACTAGTATAATGAAAGAGAACCAGTTATCTCAAATAAGAACGGAAAAAAAGTGATTCTAACGAAGTTTCCAAACTTCGAAAAAAATTTTTTTTCTTTTCGAGATTCTTTGCGCATAATATGCTTTACTGAGGCTATCAAACTAGTACAATGAAAGAGAACCAGTTATTTCAAATAAGAACGGAAAAAAAAGTGATTCTAACGAAGTTTCCAAAGTTCTAAAAAAATTTTTTTATTTTTGAGATTCTTTGCGCGTAATATGCTTTTCTGAGGCTATCTAATTAGTATAATGAAAGAGAACCAGTTATCTCAAATAAGAACGGAAAAATAGTGATTATAAAGAAGTTTCCAAACTTCGAAAAAAAATTTTATTCTTTTCGAGATTCTTTGCGCATAATATGCTTTTCTGAGGCTATCAAACTAGTATAATGAAAGAGAACCGGTTATCTCAAATAAGAACGGAAAAAAAGTGATTCTAACGAAGTTTCCAAACTTCGAAAAAAATTTTTTTTCTTTTCCAGATTCTTTGCGCATAACATGCTTTACTGAGGCTATCAAACTAGTATATTGAAAGAGAACCAGTTATCTAAAATAAGAACGGAAAAAAAGTGATTCTAATGAAGTTTCTAAACTTCGAAAAAATTTTTTTTCTTTTCGAGATTCTTTGTGCATAATATGCTTTACTGAGGCTATCAAACACGTATAATGAAAGAGAACCAGTTATCTCAAATAAGAACGGAAAAAAAGTGATTCTAACGAAGTTTCCAAACTTCGAAAAAAAATTTATTTCTTTTCGAGATTCTTTGCGCATAATATGCTTTTCTAAGTCTATCAAACTAGTATAATGAAAGAGAACCAGTTATCTCAAATAAGAACGGAAAAAAAGTGATTCTAACGAAGTTTCCAAAGTTCTAAAAAAATTGTTTTATTTTCGAGATTCTTTGCGCGTAATATGCTTTTCTGAGGCTATCTAGTTAGTATAATGAAAGAGAACCAGTTATCTCAAATAAGAACGGAAAAAAGTGATTCTAAAGAAGTTTCCAAACTTCGAAAAAAAATTTTTTTCTTTTCGAGATTCTTTGCGCATAATATGGTTTTCTGAGGCTATCAAACTAGTATAATGAAAGAGAACCAGTTATCTCAAATAAGAACGGAAAAAAAGTGATTCAAACGAAGTTTCCAAACTTCGAAAAAAATTTTTTTTCTTTTCGAGATTCTTTGCGCATAATATGCTTTACTGAGGCTATCAAACTAGTATAATGAAAGAGAACCAGTTATCTGAAATAAGAACGGAAAAAAAGTGATTCAAACGAAGTTTCCAAACTTCGAAAAAAAACTTTTTTCTTTTCGAGATTCTTTGCGGATAATATGCTTTTCTGAGGTCATCAAACTAGTATAATGAAAGAGAACCAGTTATCTCAAATAAGAACGGAAAAAAAGTGATTCTAACGAAGTTTCCAAACTTCGAAAAAAATTTTTTTTCTTTTCCAGATTCTTTGCGCATAATATGCTTTACTGAGGCTATCAAACTAGTATATTGAAAGAGAACCAGTTATCTAAAATAAGAACGGAATAAAAGTGATTCTAATGAAGTTTCCAAACTTGGAAAAAAATTTTTTTCTTTTCGAGATTCTTTGTGCATAATATGCTTTACTGAGGCTATCAAACACGTATAATGAAAGAGAACCAGTTATCTCAAATAAGAACGGAAAAAAAGTGATTCTAACGAAGTTTCCAAATTTCGAAATTTTTTTTTTTCTTTTCGAGATTCTTTGCGCATAATATGCTTTTCTGAGGCTATCAAACTAGTATAATGAAAGAGAACCAGTTATCTCAAATAAGAACGGAAAAGAAGTAATTCTAACGAAGTTTCCAAACTTCGAAAAAAAAATTTTTTCTTTTCGAGATTCTTTGCGCATAATATGCTTTTCTGAGGCTATCAAACTAGTATACTGAAAGAGAACCAGTTATCTCAAATAAGAACGGAAAAAAATTTATTCAAAAGAAGTTTCCAAACTTCGAAAAAAAACTTTTTTCTTTTCGAGGTTCTTTGCGCATAATATGCTTTTCTGAGGCTATCAAACTAGTATAATGAAAGAGAACCAGTTATCTCAAATAAGAACGGAAAAAAAGTGATTCTAACGAAGTTTCCAAAATTGGAAAAAATTTTTTTTTCTTTTCGAGATTCTTTGCGCATAATATGCTTTTCTGAGGTTATCAATCTAGTATAATGAAAGAGAACCAGTTATCTCAAATAAGAACGGAAAAAAAGTGATTCTAACGAGGTTTCCAAACTTCGAAAAAATTTTTTTTTCTTTTCGAGATTCTTTGTGCATAATATGCTTTTCTGAGTCTATCAAACTACTATAATGAAAGAGAACCAGTAATCTCAAATAAGAACGGAAAAAAGTGATTCTAACGAAGTTTCCAAACTTCGAAAAAATTTTTTTTTCTTTTCGAGATTCTTTGCGCATAATATGCTTTACTGAGGCTATCAAACTAGTATAATGAAAGAGAACCAGTTATCTGAAATAAGAACGGAAAAAAAGTGATTCAAACGAAGTTTCCAAACTTCGAAAAAAAACTTTTTTCTTTTCGAGATTCTTTGCGCATAATATGGTTTTCTGAGGTTATCAAACTGGTATAATGAAAGAGAACCAGTTATCTCAAATAAGAACGGAAAAAAAGTGATTCTAACGAAGTTTCCAAACTTCGATAAAAATTTTTTTTCTTTTCCAGATTCTTTGCGCATAATATGCTTTACTGAGGCTATCAAACTAATATAATGAAAGAGAACCAGTTATCTCAAATAAGAACGGAAAAAAAGTGATTCAAATGAATTTTCCAAACTTCAAAAAATTTTTTTTTTCTTTTCGAGATTCTTTGTGCATAATATGCTTTACTGAGGCTATCAAACTAGCATAATGAAAGAGAACCAGTTATCTCAAATAAGAACGGAAAAAAAGTGATTCAAACGAAGTTTCCAAATTTCGAAAAAAAATTTTTTTCTTTTCGAGATTCTTTGCGCATAAAATGCTTTTCTAAGGCTATCAAACTAGTATAATGAAAGAGAAACAGTTATCTCAAATAAGAACGGAAAAAAAGTGATTCTAACGAAGTTTCCAAAGTTCTAAAAAAATTGTTTTATTTTCGAGATTCTTTTCGCGTAATATGCTTTTCAGAGGCTATCTAATTAGTATAATGAAAGAGAACCAGTTATCCCAAATAAGAACGGAAAAAAAGTGATTCTAACGAAGTTTCCAAACTTCGAAAAAAATTTTTTTTCTTTTCGAGATTCTTTGCGCATAATATGCTTTATTGAGGCTATCAAACTAGTATAATGAAAGAGAACCAGTTATCTCAAATAAGAACGCAAAAAAAGTGATTCTAACGAAGTTTCCAAACTTCGAAAAAAATTTTTTTTCTTTTCGAGATTCTTTGCGCATAATATGCTTTACTGAGGCTATCAAACTAGTATAATGGAAGAGAACCAGTTATCTCAAATAAGAACGGAAAAAAGTAATTAAAACGAAGTTTCAAAACTTCGAAAAAAAACTTTTTTCTTTTTTAAATTCTAATGCATATGCTTTGCTGAGGCTATCAAACAAGTATAATAAAAGAGAACTAGTTATCTCAAATAAGAACGGAAAAACAGTGATTCAAACAAAGTTTCCAACCTTCGAAAAAAAATTTTTTTCTTTTCGAGATTCTTTGCGCATAATATGCTTTTCTGAGGCTATCAAACTAGTATAATGAAAGAGAACCAGTTATCTCAAATAAGAACGGAAAAAAGTGATTCTAACGAAGTTTACATAGTTCTAAAATATTTTTTTTATTTTTGAGATTCTTTGCGCGTAATATGCTTTTCTGAGGCTATCTAATTAGTATAATGAAAGAGAACCAGTTATCTCAAATAAGAACGGAAAAATAGTGATTATAAAAATGTTTCCAAACTTCGAAAGAAAATTTTTTTCTTTTCGAGATTCTTTGCGCATAATATGGTTTTCTGAGTCTATCAAACTAGTATAATGAAAGAGAACCAGTTATTTCAAATAAGAACGGAAAAAAAGTGATTCTAACGAAGTTTCCAAATTTCGAAAATTTTTTTTTTTCTTTTCGAGATTCTTTGCGCATAATATGCTTTTCTGAGGCTATCAAACTAGTATAATGAAAGAGAACCAGTTATCTCAAATAAGAACGGAAAAGAAGTTATTCAAACGAAGTTTCCAAACTTCGAAAAAAAACTTTTTTCTTTTCGAGATTCTTTGCGCATAATATGCTTTACTGAGGCTATCAAACTAGTATAATGAAAGAGAACCAGTTATCTCAAATAAGAACGGAAAAAAAGTGATTCAAACGAAGTTTCCAAACTTCGAAAAAAATTTTTTTTCTTTTCGAGATTCTTTGCGCATAATATGCTTTTCTGAGGCTATCAAACTAGTATAATGAAAGAGAACCAGTTATCTCAAATAAGAACGGAAAAAAAGTGATTCAAACGAAGTTTCCAAATTTCGAAAAAAAATTTTTTTCTTTTCGAGATTCTTTGCGCATAAAATGCTTTTCTAAGGCTATCAAACTAGTATAATGAAAGAGAAACAGTTATCTCAAATAAGAACGGAAAAAAAGTGATTCTAACGAAGTTTCCAAAGTTCTAAAAAAATTGTTTTATTTTCGAGATTCTTTTCGCGTAATATGCTTTTCAGAGGCTATCTAATTAGTATAATGAAAGAGAACCAGTTATCCCAAATAAGAACGGAAAAAAAGTGATTCTAACGAAGTTTCCAAACTTCGAAAAAAATTTTTTTTCTTTTCGAGATTCTTTGCGCATAATATGCTTTATTGAGGCTATCAAACTAGTATAATGAAAGAGAACCAGTTATCTCAAATAAGAACGCAAAAAAAGTGATTCTAACGAAGTTTCCAAACTTCGAAAAAAATTTTTTTTCTTTTCGAGATTCTTTGCGCATAATATGCTTTACTGAGGCTATCAAACTAGTATAATGGAAGAGAACCAGTTATCTCAAATAAGAACGGAAAAAAGTAATTAAAACGAAGTTTCAAAACTTCGAAAAAAAACTTTTTTCTTTTTTAAATTCTAATGCATATGCTTTGCTGAGGCTATCAAACAAGTATAATAAAAGAGAACTAGTTATCTCAAATAAGAACGGAAAAACAGTGATTCAAACAAAGTTTCCAACCTTCGAAAAAAAATTTTTTTCTTTTCGAGATTCTTTGCGCATAATATGCTTTTCTGAGGCTATCAAACTAGTATAATGAAAGAGAACCAGTTATCTCAAATAAGAACGGAAAAAAGTGATTCTAACGAAGTTTACATAGTTCTAAAATATTTTTTTTATTTTTGAGATTCTTTGCGCGTAATATGCTTTTCTGAGGCTATCTAATTAGTATAATGAAAGAGAACCAGTTATCTCAAATAAGAACGGAAAAATAGTGATTATAAAAATGTTTCCAAACTTCGAAAGAAAATTTTTTTCTTTTCGAGATTCTTTGCGCATAATATGGTTTTCTGAGTCTATCAAACTAGTATAATGAAAGAGAACCAGTTATTTCAAATAAGAACGGAAAAAAAGTGATTCTAACGAAGTTTCCAAATTTCGAAAATTTTTTTTTTTCTTTTCGAGATTCTTTGCGCATAATATGCTTTTCTGAGGCTATCAAACTAGTATAATGAAAGAGAACCAGTTATCTCAAATAAGAACGGAAAAGAAGTTATTCAAACGAAGTTTCCAAACTTCGAAAAAAAACTTTTTTCTTTTCGAGATTCTTTGCGCATAATATGCTTTACTGAGGCTATCAAACTAGTATAATGAAAGAGAACCAGTTATCTCAAATAAGAACGGAAAAAAAGTGATTCAAACGAAGTTTCCAAACTTCGAAAAAAATTTTTTTTCTTTTCGAGATTCTTTGCGCATAATATGCTTTTCTGAGGCTATCAAACTAGTATAATGAAAGAGAACCAGTTATCTCAAATAAGAACGGAAAAAAAGTGATTCTAACGAAGTTTCCAAACTTCGAAAAAAATTTTTTTTCTTTTCGAGATTCTTTGCGCATAATATGCTTTACTGAGGCTATCAAACTAGTATAATGAAAGAGAACCAGTTATCTCAAATAAGAACGGAAAAAAAGTGATTCAAACGAAGTTTCCAAACTTCGAAAAAAAACTTTTTTCTTTTCGAGATTCTTTGCGCATAATATGCTTTTCTGAGGTTATCAATCTAGTATAATGAAAGAGAACCAGTTATCTCAAATAAGAACGGAAAAAAAGTGATTCTAACGAAGTTTCCAAACTTCGAAAAAAATTTTTTATCTTTTCCAGATTCCTTGCGCATAATATGCTTTACTGAGGCTATCAAACTAGTATAATGAAAGAGAACCAGTTATCTCAAATAAGAACGGAAAAAAAGTGATTCTAATGAAGTTTCCAAACTTCGAAAAAAATTTTTGTTCTTTTCGAGATTCTTTGTGCATAATATGCTTTACTGAGGCTATCAAACTAGTATAATGAAAGAGAACAAGTTATCTCAAATAAGAACGGAAAAAAGTGATTCTAACGAAGTTTCCAAAGTTCTAAAAAATTGTTTTATTTTCGAGATTCTTTGCGCGTAATATGCTTTTCTGAGGCTATCTAATTAGCATAATGAAAGAGAACCAGTTATCTCAAATAAGAACGGAAAAAAAGTGATTCTAATGAAGTTTCCAAACTTCGAAAAAATTTTTTTTTCTTTTCGAGATTCTTTGTGCATATGCTTTGCTGAGGCTATCAAATTAGTATAATGAAAGAGAACCAGTTATCTCAAATAAGAACGGAAAAAAAGTGATTCAAACGAAGTTTCCAAACTTCGAAAAAAAATTTTTTTCTTTTCGAGATTCTTTGCGCATAATATGATTTTCAGAGGCTATCAAACTAGTATAATAAAAGAGAACCAGTTATCTCAAATAAGAATGGAAAAAAGTGATTCTAACGAAGGTTCCAAAGTTCTAAAAAAATTTTTTTTTTTGAGATTCTTTGCGCGTAATATGCTCTTCTGAGGCTATCTAATTAGTATAATGAAAGAGAACCAGTTATCTCAAATAAGAACGGAAAAATAGTGATTATAAAGAAGTTTCCAAACTTCGAAAAAAAATTTTTTTCTTTTCGAGATTCTTTGTGCATAATATGCTTTACTCAGGCTATCAAACTAGTATAATGAAAGAGAACCATTTATCTCAAATAAGAACGGGAAAAAAATTAATTCAAACGAAGTTTCCAAACTTCGAAAAAAATTATTTTTCTTTTCGAGATTCTTTGCGCATAATATGCTTTTCTGAGGCTATCAAACTAGTATAATGAAAGAGAACCAGTTATCTTAAATAAGAACGGAAAAAAAGTGATTCTAAAGAAGTTTCCAAACTTCGAAAAAATTTTTTTATCTTTTCGAGATTCTTTGCGCATAATATGCTTTACTGTGGCTATCAAACTAGTATAATGAAAGAGATCCAGTTATCTCAAATAAGAACGGAAAAAAAGTGATTCTAATGAAGTTTCCAAACTTGGAAAAAAATTTTTTTTCTTTTCGAGATTCTTTGTGCATAATATGGTTTACAGAGGCTATCAAACAAGTATAATGAAAGAGAACCAGTTATCTCAAATAAGAACGGAAAAAAAGTGATTCTAACGAAGTTTCCAAACTTCGAGAAAACGTTTTTTCTTTTCGAGATTCTTTGTGCATAATATGCTTTTCTGAGGCTATCAAACTAGTATAATGGAAGAGTACCAGTTATCTCAAATAAGAACGGAAAGAAAGTGATTCTAACAAAGTTTCCAAACATCGAAAAAAAATTTTTTTCTTTTCGAGAATCTTTGCGCATAATATGATTTTCTGAGGCTATCAAACTAGTATAATGAAAGAGAACCAGTTATCTCAAATAAGAACGGAAAAAAAGTGATTCTAACAAAGTTTCCAAACATCGAAAAAAAATTTTTTTCTCTTCGAGATTCTTTGGGCATAATATGCTTTTCTGATGCTATCAAACTAGTATAATGAAAGAGAACCAGTTATCTCAAATAAGAACGGAAAAAAAGTGATTCTAACGAAGTTTCCAAACTTCGAAAAATAAAATTTTTCTTTTCGAGATTCTTTGCGCATAATATGCTTTTCTGAGGCTATCAAACTAGTGTAATGAAAGAGAACCTGTTATCTCAAATAAGAACGGAAAAAAAGTTATTCAAACGAAGTTTCCAAACTTCAAAAAAAAACTTTTTTCTTTTCAAGATTCTTTGCGCAGAATATGCTTTTCCGAGTCTATCAAACTAGTATAATGAAAGAGAACCAGTTATCTCAAATAAGAACGGAAAAAAAGTGATTCAAACGAAGTTTCCAAACTTCCAAAAAAAATTTTTTTCTTTTCGAGATTCTTTGTGCATAATATGCTTTACTGAGGCTATCAAAATAGTATAATGAAAGAGAACCGGTTATCTCAAATAAGAACGGAAAAAAAGTGATTCTAACGAAGTTTCCAAACTTCGAAAAAAATTTTTTTTCTTTTCCAGATTCTTTGTGCATAATATGCTTTACTGAGGCAATCAAACACGTATAATGAAAGAGAACCAGTTATCTCAAATAAGAACGGAAAAAAAGTGATTCTAACGAAGTTTCCAAACTTCGAAAAAAAAATTATTTCTTTTCGAGATTCTTTGCGCATAATATGCTTTTCTAAGTCTATCAAACTAGTATAATGAAAGAGAACCAGTTATCTCAAATAAGAACGGAAAAAAAGTGATTCTAACGAAGTTTCCAAAGTTCTAAAAAAATTGTTTTATTTTCGAGATTCTTTGCGCGTAATATGCTTTTCTGAGGCTATCTAGTTAGTATAATGAAAGAGAACCAGTTATCTCAAATAAGAACGGAAAAAAGTGATTCTAAAGAAGTTTCCAAACTTCGAAAAAAAATTTTTTTCTTTTCGAGATTCTTTGCGCATAATATGGTTTTCTGAGGCTATCAAACTAGTATAATGAAAGAGAACCAGTTATCTCAAATAAGAACGGAAAAAAAGTGATTCAAACGAAGTTTCCAAACTTTGAAAAAAATTTTTTTTCTTTTCGAGATTCTTTGCGCATAATATGCTTTACTGAGGCTATCAAACTAGTATAATGAAAGAGAACCAGTTATTTCAAATAAGAACGGAAAAAAAGTAATTCAAACGAAGTTTCCAAACTTCGAAAAAAAATTTTTTTCTTTTCGAGATTCTTTGTGCATAATATGCTTTACTGAGGCTATCAAACTAGTATATTGAAAGAGAACCAGTTATCTCAAATAAGAACGGATAAAAAGTGATTCTAACGAAGTTTCCAAACTTCGAAAAAAATTTTTTTTCTTTTCGAGATTCTTTGTGCATAATATGCTTTTCTGAGGTTATCAAACTACTATAATGAAAGAGAACCAGTAATCCCAAATAAGAACGGAAAAAAGTGATTCAAACTACGTTTCCAAAATTCGAAAAAATTTTTTTTTCTTTTCGAGATTCTTTGCGCATAATATGATTTACTGAGGCTATCAAACTAGTATAATTAAAGAGAACCAGTTATCTCAAATAAGAACGGAAAAAAAGTGATTCTAACTAAGTTTCCAAACTTCGAAAAAAATTTTTTTTCTTTTCGAGATTCTTTGTGCATAATATGCTTTACTGAGGCTATCAAACTAGTATAATGAAAGAGAACCAGTTATCTGAAATAAGAACGGAAAAAAAGTGATTCAAACGAAGTTTCCAAACTTCGAAAAAAAACTTTTTTCTTTTCGAGATTCTTTGCGTATAATATGCTTTTCTGAGGTCATCAAACTAGTATAATGAAAGAGAACCAGTTATCTCAAATAAGAACGGAAAAAAAGTGATTCTAACGAAGTTTCCAAACTTCGAAAAAATTTTTTTTTCTTTTCCAGATTCTTTGCGCATAATATGCTTTACTGAGGCTATCAAACTAGTATATTGAAAGAGAACCAGTTATCTAAAATAAGAACGGAATAAAAGTGATTCTAATGAAGTTTCCAAACTTCGAAAAAATTTTTTTCTTTTCGAGATTCTTTGTGCATAATATGCTTTACTGAGGCTATCAAACACGTATAATGAAAGAGAACCAGTTATCTCAAATAAGAACGGAAAAAAAGTGATTCTAACGAAGTTTCCAAACTTCGAAAAAAAATTTATTTCTTTTCGAGATTCTTTGCGCATAATATGCTTTTCTAAGTCTATCAAACTAGTATAATGAAAGAGAACCAGTTATCTCAAATAAGAACGGAAAAAAAGTGATTCTAACGAAGTTTCCAAACTTCGAAAAAAATTTTTTTTCTTTTCGAGATTCTTTGCGCATAATATGCTTTACTGAGGCTATCAAACACGTATAATGAAAGAGAACCAGTTATCTCAAATAAGAACGGAAAAAAGTGATTCTAACGAAGTTTCCAAACTTCGAAAAAAAATTTATTTCTTTTCGAGATTCTTTGCGCATAATATGCTTTTCTAAGTCTATCAAACTAGTATAATGAAAGAGAACCAGTTATCTCAAATAAGAACGGAAAAAAAGTGATTCAAACGAAGTTTCCAAACTTCGAAAAAAAACTTTTTTCTTTTCGAGATTCTTTGCGCATAATATGCTTTTCTGAGGTTATCAAACTAGTATAATGAAAGAGAACCAGTTATCTCAAATAAGAACGGAAAAAAAGTGATTCTAACGAAGTTTCCAAACTTCGAAAAAAAATTTTTTTCTTTTCAAGATTCCTTGCGCATAATATGCTTTACTGAGGCTATCAAACTAGTATAATGAAAGAGAACCAGTTATCTCAAATAAGAACGGAAAAAAAGTGATTCTAATGAAGTTTCCAAACTTCGAAAAAAATTTTTTTTCTTTTCGAGATTCTTTGCGCATAATATGCTTTACTGAGGCTATCAAACTAGTATAATGAAAGAGAACCAGTTATCTGAAATAAGAACGGAAAAAAAGTGATTCAAACGAAGTTTCCAAACTTCGAAAAAAAACTTTTTTCTTTTCGAGATTCTTTGCGCATAATATGCTTTTCTGAGGTCATCAAACTAGTATAATGAAAGAGAACCAGTTATCTCAAATAAGAACGGAAAAAAAGTGATTCTAACGAAGTTTCCAAACTTCGAAAAAAATTTTTTTTCTTTTCCAGATTCTTTGCGCATAATATGCTTTACTGAGGCTATCAAACTAGTATATTGAAAGAGAACCAGTTATCTAAAATAAGAACGGAATAAAAGTGATTCTAATGAAGTTTCCAAACTTCGAAAAAAATTTTTTTCTTTTCGAGATTCTTTGTGCATAATATGCTTTACTGAGGCTATCAAACACGTATAATGAAAGAGAACCAGTTATCTCAAATAAGAACGGAAAAAAAGTGATTCTAAGGAAGTTTCCAAACTTCGAAAAAAAATTTATTTCTTTTCGAGATTCTTTGCGCATAATATGCTTTTCTAAGTCTATCAAACTAGTATAATGAAAGAGAACCAGTTATCTCAAATAAGAACGGAAAAAAAGTGATTCTAACGAAGTTTCCAAACTTCGAAAAAAATTTTTTTTCTTTTCGAGATTCTTTGCGCATAATATGCTTTACTGAGGCTATCAAACACGTATAATGAAAGAGAACCAGTTATCTCAAATAAGAACGGAAAAAAAGTGATTCTAACGAAGTTTCCAAACTTCGAAAAAAAACTTTTTTCTTTTCGAGATTCTTTGCGCATAATATGCTTTTCTGAGGTTATCAAACTAGTATAATGAAAGAGAACCAGTTATCTCAAATAAGAACGGAAAAAAAGTGATTCTAACGAAGTTTCCAAACTTCGAAAAAAAATTTTTTTCTTTTCAAGATTCCTTGCGCATAATATGCTTTACTGAGGCTATCAAACTAGTATAATGAAAGAGAACCAGTTATCTCAAATAAGAACGGAAAAAAAGTGATTCTAATGAAGTTTCCAAACTTCGAAAAAAATTTTTTTTCTTTTCGAGATTCTTTGTGCATAATATGCTTTACTGAGGTTATCAAACTAGTATAATGAAAGAGAACCAGTTATCTCAAATAAGAACGGAAAAAAAGTGATTCAAACGAAGTTTCCAAACTTCGAAAAAAATTTTTTTTCTTTTCGAGATTCTTTGAGCATAATATGCTTTACTGAGGCTATAAAACTAGTATAATGAAAGAGAACCAGTTATCTCAAATAAGAACGGAAAAAAAGTGATTCTAACGAAGTTTCCAAACTTCGAAAAAAATTTTTTTTCTTTTCGAGATTCTTTGCGCATAATATGCTTTACTGAGGCTATCAAACTAGTACAATGAAAGAGAACCAGTTATTTCAAATAAGAACGGAAAAAAAAGTGATTCTAACGAAGTTTCCAAAGTTCTAAAAAAATTTTTTTATTTTTGAGATTCTTTGCGCGTAATATGCTTTTCTGAGGCTATCTAATTAGTATAATGAAAGAGAACCAGTTATCTCAAATAAGAACGGAAAAATAGTGATTATAAAGAAGTTTCCAAACTTCGAAAAAAAATTTTATTCTTTTCGAGATTCTTTGCGCATAATATGCTTTTCTGAGGCTATCAAACTAGTATAATGAAAGAGAACCGGTTATCTCAAATAAGAACGGAAAAAAAGTGATTCTAACGAAGTTTCCAAACTTCGAAAAAAATTTTTTTTCTTTTCCAGATTCTTTGCGCATAACATGCTTTACTGAGGCTATCAAACTAGTATATTGAAAGAGAACCAGTTATCTAAAATAAGAACGGAAAAAAAGTGATTCTAATGAAGTTTCTAAACTTCGAAAAAATTTTTTTTCTTTTCGAGATTCTTTGTGCATAATATGCTTTACTGAGGCTATCAAACACGTATAATGAAAGAGAACCAGTTATCTCAAATAAGAACGGAAAAAAAGTGATTCTAACGAAGTTTCCAAACTTCGAAAAAAAATTTATTTCTTTTCGAGATTCTTTGCGCATAATATGCTTTTCTAAGTCTATCAAACTAGTATAATGAAAGAGAACCAGTTATCTCAAATAAGAACGGAAAAAAAGTGATTCTAACGAAGTTTCCAAAGTTCTAAAAAAATTGTTTTATTTTCGAGATTCTTTGCGCGTAATATGCTTTTCTGAGGCTATCTAGTTAGTATAATGAAAGAGAACCAGTTATCTCAAATAAGAACGGAAAAAAGTGATTCTAAAGAAGTTTCCAAACTTCGAAAAAAAATTTTTTTCTTTTCGAGATTCTTTGCGCATAATATGGTTTTCTGAGGCTATCAAACTAGTATAATGAAAGAGAACCAGTTATCTCAAATAAGAACGGAAAAAAAGTGATTCAAACGAAGTTTCCAAACTTCGAAAAAAATTTTTTTTCTTTTCGAGATTCTTTGCGCATAATATGCTTTACTGAGGCTATCAAACTAGTATAATGAAAGAGAACCAGTTATCTGAAATAAGAACGGAAAAAAAGTGATTCAAACGAAGTTTCCAAACTTCGAAAAAAAACTTTTTTCTTTTCGAGATTCTTTGCGGATAATATGCTTTTCTGAGGTCATCAAACTAGTATAATGAAAGAGAACCAGTTATCTCAAATAAGAACGGAAAAAAAGTGATTCTAACGAAGTTTCCAAACTTCGAAAAAAATTTTTTTTCTTTTCCAGATTCTTTGCGCATAATATGCTTTACTGAGGCTATCAAACTAGTATATTGAAAGAGAACCAGTTATCTAAAATAAGAACGGAATAAAAGTGATTCTAATGAAGTTTCCAAACTTGGAAAAAAATTTTTTTCTTTTCGAGATTCTTTGTGCATAATATGCTTTACTGAGGCTATCAAACACGTATAATGAAAGAGAACCAGTTATCTCAAATAAGAACGGAAAAAAAGTGATTCTAACGAAGTTTCCAAACTTCGAAAAAAAATTTATTTCTTTTCGAGATTCTTTGCGCATAATATGCTTTTCTAAGTCTATCAAACTAGTATAATGAAAGAGAACCAGTTATCTCAAATAAGAACGGAAAAAAAGTGATTCTAACGAAGTTTCCAAACTTCGAAAAAAATTTTTTTTCTTTTCGAGATTCTTTGCGCATAATATGCTTTACTGAGGCTATCAAACACGTATAATGAAAGAGAACCAGTAATCTCAAATAAGAACGGAAAAAAAGTGATTCTAACGAAGTTTCCAAACTTCGAAAAAAAATTTATTTCTTTTCGAGATTCTTTGCGCATAATATGCTTTTCTAAGTCTATCAAACTAGTATAATGAAAGAGAACCAGTTATCTCAAATAAGAACGGAAAAAAAGTGATTCAAACGAAGTTTCCAAACTTCGAAAAAAAACTTTTTTCTTTTCGAGATTCTTTGCGCATAATATGCTTTTCTGAGGTTATCAAACTAGTATAATGAAAGAGAACCAGTTATCTCAAATAAGAACGGAAAAAAAGTGATTCTAACGAAGTTTCCAAACTTCGAAAAAAATTTTTTTTCTTTTCGAGATTCTTTGCGCATAATATGCTTTACTGAGGCTATCAAACACGTATAATGAAAGAGAACCAGTTATCTCAAATAAGAACGGAAAAAAGTGATTCTAACGAAGTTTCCAAACTTCGAAAAAAAATTTATTTCTTTTCGAGATTCTTTGCGCATAATATGCTTTTCTAAGTCTATCAAACTAGTATAATGAAAGAGAACCAGTTATCTCAAATAAGAACGGAAAAAAAGTGATTCAAACGAAGTTTCCAAACTTCGAAAAAAAACTTTTTTCTTTTCGAGATTCTTTGCGCATAATATGCTTTTCTAAGTCTATCAAACTAGTATAATGAAAGAGAACCAGTTATCTCAAATAAGAACGGAAAAAAAGTGATTCAAACGAAGTTTCCAAACTTCGAAAAAAAACTTTTTTCTTTTCGAGATTCTTTGCGCATAATATGCTTTTCTGAGGTTATCAAACTAGTATAATGAAAGAGAACCAGTTATCTCAAATAAGAACGGAAAAAAAGTGATTCTAACGAAGTTTCCAAACTTCGAAAAAAATTTTTTTCTTTTCAAGATTCCTTGCGCATAATATGCTTTACTGAGGCTATCAAACTAGTATAATGAAAGAGAACCAGTTATCTCAAATAAGAACGGAAAAAAAGTGATTCTAATGAAGTTTCCAAACTTCGAAAAAAATTTTTTTTCTTTTCGAGATTCTTTGCGCATAATATGCTTTACTGAGGCTATCAAACTAGTATAATGAAAGAGAACCAGTTATCTGAAATAAGAACGGAAAAAAAGTGATTCAAACGAAGTTTCCAAACTTCGAAAAAAAACTTTTTTCTTTTCGAGATTCTTTGCGCATAATATGCTTTTCTGAGGTCATCAAACTAGTATAATGAAAGAGAACCAGTTATCTCAAATAAGAACGGAAAAAAAGTGATTCTAACGAAGTTTCCAAACTTCGAAAAAAATTTTTTTTCTTTTCCAGATTCTTTGCGCATAATATGCTTTACTGAGGCTATCAAACTAGTATATTGAAAGAGAACCAGTTATCTAAAATAAGAACGGAATAAAAGTGATTCTAATGAAGTTTCCAAACTTCGAAAAAAATTTTTTTCTTTTCGAGATTCTTTGTGCATAATATGCTTTACTGAGGCTATCAAACACGTGTAATGAAAGAGAACCAGTTATCTCACATAAGAACGGAAAAAAAGTGATTCTAACGAAGTTTCCAAACTTCGAAAAAAAATTTATTTCTTTTCGAGATTCTTTGCGCATAATATGCTTTTCTAAGTCTATCAAACTAGTATAATGAAAGAGAACCAGTTATCTCAAATAAGAACGGAAAAAAAGTGATTCTAACGAAGTTTCCAAACTTCGAAAAAAATTTTTTTTCTTTTCGAGATTCTTTGCGCATAATATGCTTTACTGAGGCTATCAAACACGTATAATGAAAGAGAACCAGTAATCTCAAATAAGAACGGAAAAAAAGTGATTCTAACGAAGTTTCCAAACTTCGAAAAAAAATTTATTTCTTTTCGAGATTCTTTGCGCATAATATGCTTTTCTAAGTCTATCAAACTAGTATAATGAAAGAGAACCAGTTATCTCAAATAAGAACGGAAAAAAAGTGATTCAAACGAAGTTTCCAAACTTCGAAAAAAAACTTTTTTCTTTTCGAGATTCTTTGCGCATAATATGCTTTTCTGAGGTTATCAAACTAGTATAATGAAAGAGAACCAGTTATCTCAAATAAGAACGGAAAAAAAGTGATTCTAACGAAGTTTCCAAACTTCGAAAAAAATTTTTTTTCTTTTCGAGATTCTTTGCGCATAATATGCTTTACTGAGGCTATCAAACACGTATAATGAAAGAGAACCAGTTATCTCAAATAAGAACGGAAAAAAGTGATTCTAACGAAGTTTCCAAACTTCGAAAAAAAATTTATTTCTTTTCGAGATTCTTTGCGCATAATATGCTTTTCTAAGTCTATCAAACTAGTATAATGAAAGAGAACCAGTTATCTCAAATAAGAACGGAAAAAAAGTGATTCAAACGAAGTTTCCAAACTTCGAAAAAAAACTTTTTTCTTTTCGAGATTCTTTGCGCATAATATGCTTTTCTAAGTCTATCAAACTAGTATAATGAAAGAGAACCAGTTATCTCAAATAAGAACGGAAAAAAAGTGATTCAAACGAAGTTTCCAAACTTCGAAAAAAAACTTTTTTCTTTTCGAGATTCTTTGCGCATAATATGCTTTTCTGAGGTTATCAAACTAGTATAATGAAAGAGAACCAGTTATCTCAAATAAGAACGGAAAAAAAGTGATTCTAACGAAGTTTCCAAACTTCGAAAAAAAATTTTTTTCTTTTCAAGATTCCTTGCGCATAATATGCTTTACTGAGGCTATCAAACTAGTATAATGAAAGAGAACCAGTTATCTCAAATAAGAACGGAAAAAAAGTGATTCTAATGAAGTTTCCAAACTTCGAAAAAAATTTTTTTTCTTTTCGAGATTCTTTGCGCATAATATGCTTTACTGAGGCTATCAAACTAGTATAATGAAAGAGAACCAGTTATCTGAAATAAGAACGGAAAAAAAGTGATTCAAACGAAGTTTCCAAACTTCGAAAAAAAACTTTTTTCTTTTCGAGATTCTTTGCGCATAATATGCTTTTCTGAGGTCATCAAACTAGTATAATGAAAGAGAACCAGTTATCTCAAATAAGAACGGAAAAAAAGTGATTCTAACGAAGTTTCCAAACTTCGAAAAAAATTTTTTTTCTTTTCCAGATTCTTTGCGCATAATATGCTTTACTGAGGCTATCAAACTAGTATATTGAAAGAGAACCAGTTATCTAAAATAAGAACGGAATAAAAGTGATTCTAATGAAGTTTCCAAACTTCGAAAAAAATTTTTTTCTTTTCGAGATTCTTTGTGTATAATATGCTTTACTGAGGCTATCAAACACGTATAATGAAAGAGAACCAGTTATCTCAAATAAGAACGGAAAAAAAGTGATTCTAACGAAGTTTCCAAACTTCGAAAAAAAATTTATTTCTTTTCGAGATTCTTTGCGCATAATATGCTTTTCTAAGTCTATCAAACTAGTATAATGAAAGAGAACCAGTTATCTCAAATAAGAACGGAAAAAAAGTGATTCTAACGAAGTTTCCAAACTTCGAAAAAAATTTTTTTTCTTTTCGAGATTCTTTGCGCATAATATGCTTTACTGAGGCTATCAAACACGTATAATGAAAGAGAACCAGTTATCTCAAATAAGAACGGAAAAAAAGTGATTCTAACGAAGTTTCCTAACTTCGAAAAAAAATTTATTTCTTTTCGAGATTCTTTGCGCATAATATGCTTTTCTAAGTCTATCAAACTAGTATAATGAAAGAGAACCAGTTATCTCAAATAAGAACGGAAAAAAAGTGATTCAAACGAAGTTTCCAAACTTCGAAAAAAAACTTTTTTCTTTTCGAGATTCTTTGCGCATAATATGCTTTTCTGAGGTTATCAAACTAGTATAATGAAAGAGAACCAGTTATCTCAAATAAGAACGGAAAAAAAGTGATTCTAACGAAGTTTCCAAACTTCGAAAAAAATTTTTTTTCTTTTCGAGATTCTTTGCGCATAATATGCTTTACTGAGGCTATCAAACACGTATAATGAAAGAGAACCAGTTATCTCAAATAAGAACGGAAAAAAGTGATTCTAACGAAGTTTCCAAACTTCGAAATAAAATTTATTTCTTTTCGAGATTCTTTGCGCATAATATGCTTTTCTAAGTCTATCAAACTAGTATAATGAAAGAGAACCAGTTATCTCAAATAAGAACGGAAAAAAAGTGATTCAAACGAAGTTTCCAAACTTCGAAAAAAAACTTTTTTCTTTTCGAGATTCTTTGCGCATAATATGCTTTTCTGAGGTTATCAAACTAGTATAATGAAAGAGAACCAGTTATCTCAAATAAGAACGGAAAAAAAGTGATTCTAACGAAGTTTCCAAACTTCGAAAAAAAATTTTTTTCTTTTCAAGATTCCTTGCGCATAATATGCTTTACTGAGGCTATCAAACTAGTATAATGAAAGAGAACCAGTTATCTCAAATAAGAACGGAAAAAAAGTGATTCTAATGAAGTTTCCAAACTTCGAAAAAATTTTTTTTTCTTTTCGAGATTCTTTGCGCATAATATGCTTTACTGAGGCTATCAAACTAGTATAATGAAAGAGAACCAGTTATCTGAAATAAGAACGGAAAAAAAGTGATTCAAACGAAGTTTCCAAACTTCGAAAAAAAACTTTTTTCTTTTCGAGATTCTTTGCGCATAATATGCTTTTCTGAGGTCATCAAACTAGTATAATGAAAGAGAACCAGTTATCTCAAATAAGAACGGAAAAAAAGTGATTCTAACGAAGTTTCCAAACTTCGAAAAAAATTTTTTTTCTTTTCCAGATTCTTTGCGCATAATATGCTTTACTGAGGCTATCAAACTAGTATATTGAAAGAGAACCAGTTATCTAAAATAAGAACGGAATAAAAGTGATTCTAATGAAGTTTCCAAACTTCGAAAAAAATTTTTTTCTTTTCGAGATTCTTTGTGCATAATATGCTTTACTGAGGCTATCAAACACGTATAATGAAAGAGAACCAGTTATCTCAAATAAGAACGGAAAAAAAGTGATTCTAACGAAGTTTCCAAACTTCGAAAAAAAATTTATTTCTTTTCGAGATTCTTTGCGCATAATATGCTTTTCTAAGTCTATCAAACTAGTATAATGAAAGAGAACCAGTTATCTCAAATAAGACCGGAAAAAAAGTGATTCTAACGAAGTTTCCAAACTTCGAAAAAAATTTTTTTTCTTTTCGAGATTCTTTGCGCATAATATGCTTTTCTAAGTCTATCAAACTAGTATAATGAAAGAGAACCAGTTATCTCAAATAAGAACGGAAAAAAAGTGATTCTAACGAAGTTTCCAAAGTTCTAAAAAAATTGTTTTATTTTCGAGATTCTTTGCGCGTAATATGCTTTTCTGAGGCTATCTAGTTAGTATAATGAAAGAGAACCAGTTATCTCAAATAAGAACGGAAAAAAGTGATTCTAAAGAAGTTTCCAAACTTCGAAAAAAAATTTTTTTCTTTTCGAGATTCTTTGCGCATAATATGGTTTTCTGAGGCTATCAAACTAGTATAATGAAAGAGAACCAGTTATCTCAAATAAGAACGGAAAAAAAGTGATTCAAACGAAGTTTCCAAACTTCGAAAAAATTTTTTTTTCTTTTCGAGATTCTTTGCGCATAATATGCTTTACTGAGGCTATAAAACTAGTATAATGAAAGAGAACCAGTTATCTCAAATAAGAACGGAAAAAAAGTGATTCAAACGAAGTTTCCAAACTTCGAAAAAAAAATTTTTTCTTTTCGAGATTCTTTGTGCATAATATGCTTTACTGAGGCTATCAAACTAGTATATTGAAAGAGAACCAGTTATCTCAAATAAGAACGGAAAAAAAGTGATTCTAACGAAGTTTCCAAACTTCGAAAAAAATTTTTTTTCTTTTCCAGATTCTTTGTGCATAATATGCTTTTCTGAGGTTATCAAACTACTATAATGAAAGAGAACCAGTAATCCCAAATAAGAACGGAAAAAAGTGATTGAAACTACGTTTCCAAAATTCGAAAAATTTTTTTTTTCTTTTCGAGATTCTTTGCGCATAATGTGCTTTACTGAGGCTATCAAACTAGTATAATTAAAGAGAACCAGTTATCTCAAATAAGAACGGAAAAAAAGTGATTCTAACTAAGTTTCCAAACTTCGAAAAAAATTTTTTTTCTTTTCGAGATTCTTTGCGCATAATATGCTTTACTGAGGCTATCAAACTAGTATAATGAAAGAGAACCAGTTATCTGAAATAAGAACGGAAAAAAAGTGATTCAAACGAAGTTTCCAAACTTCGAAAAAAAACTTTTTTCTTTTCGAGATTCTTTGCGCATAATATGCTTTTCTGAGGTCATCAAACTAGTATAATGAAAGAGCACCAGTTATCTCAAATAAGAACGGAAAAAAAGTGATTCTAACGAAGTTTCCAAACTTCGAAAAAAATTTTTTTTCTTTTCCAGATTCTTTGCGCATAATATGCTTTACTGAGGCTATCAAACTAGTATATTGAAAGAGAACCAGTTATCTAAAATAAGAACGGAATAAAAGTGATTCTAATGAAGTTTCCAAACTTCGAAAGAAATTTTTTTCTTTTCGAGATTCTTTGTGCATAATATGCTTTACTGAGGCTATCAAACACGTATAATGAAAGACAACCAGTTATCTCAAATAAGAACGGAAAAAAAGTGATTCTAACGAAGTTTCCAAACTTCGAAAAAAAATTTATTTCTTTTCGAGATTCTTTGCGCATAATATGCTTTTCTAAGTCTATCAAACTCGTATAATGAAAGAGAACCAGTTATCTCAAATAAGAACGGAAAAAAAGTGATTCTAACGCAGTTTCCAAAGTTCTAAAAAAATTGTTTTATTTTCGAGATTCTTTGCGCGTAATATGCTTTTCTGAGGCTATCTAGTTAGTATAATGAAAGAGAACCAGTTATCTCAAATAAGAACGGAAAAAAAGTGATTCTCAAAAGGTTTCCAAACTTCGAAAAAAAATTTTTTTCTTTTCGAGATTCTTTGCGCATAATATGGTTTTCTGAGGCTATCAAACTAGTATAATGAAAGAGAACCAGTTATCTCAAATAAGAACGGAAAAAAAGTGATTCTAACGAAGTTTCCAAACTTCGAAAAAATTTTTTTTTCTTTTCGAGATTCTTTGCGCATAATATGCTTTACGAAGGCTATCAAACTAGTATAATGAAAGAGAACCAGTTATCTCAAATAAGAACGGAAAAAAAGTGATTCAAACGAAGTTTCCAAACTTCGAAAAAAAACTTTTTTCTTTTCGAGATTCTTTGCGCATAATATACTTTTCTGAGGTTATCATACTAGTATAATGAAAGAGAACCAGTTATCTCAAATAAGAACGGAAAAAAAGTGATTCTAAGGAAGTTTCCAAACTTCGAAAAAAATTTTTTTTCTTTTCAAGATTCCTTGCGCATAATATGCTTTACTGAGGCTATCAAAATAGTATAATGAAAGAGAACCAGTTATCTCAAATTGGAACGGAAAAAAAGTCATTCTAATGAAGTTTCCAAACTTCGAAAAAAATGTATTTTCTTTTCGAGATTCTTTGGGCATAATATGCATTACTGAGGCTATCAAACTAGTATAATGAAAGAGAAACAGTTATCTCAAATAAGAACGGAAAAAAAGTGATTCAAACGAAGTTTCCAAACTTCGAAAAAAAATTTTTTTCTTTTCGAGATTCTTTGCGCGTAATATGGTTTTCTGAGGCTATCAAACTAGTATAATGAAAGAGAACCAGTTATCTCAAATAAGAACGGAAAAAAAGTGATTCAAACGAAGTTTCCAGACTTCGAAAAAAATTTTTTTTCTTTTCGAGATTCTTTGCGCATAATATGCCTTACTGAGGCTATCAAACTAGTATAATGAAAGAGAACCAGTAATCTCAAATAAGAACGGAAAAAAGTGATTCAAATGAAGTTTCCAAACTTCGAAAATTTTTTTTTTTCTTTTCGAGATTCTTTGCGCATAATATGCATTACTGAGGCTATCAAACTAGTATAATGAAAGAGAACCAGTTATCTCAAATAAGAACGGAAAAAGAGTGATTCTAACGAAGTTTCCAAACTTCGAAACAAATTTTTTTTCTTTTCGAGATTCTTTGCGCATAATATGCTTTACTGAGGTTATCAAATTAGTATAATGAAAGAGAACCATTTATCTCAAATAAGAACGGAAAAAAAGTGATTCTAACGAAGTTTCCAAACTTCGAAAAAAATTTTTTTTCTTTTCCAGATTCATTGTGCATAATATGCTTTACTGAGGCTATCAAACTAGTATAATGAAAGAGAACCAGTTATTTCAAATAAGAACGGAAAAAAGTGATTCTAAAGAAGTTTCCAAAGTTCTAAAAAAATTTTTTTATTTTTGAGATTCTTTGCGCGTAATATGCTTTTTGAGGCTATATAATTAGTATAATGAATGAGAACCAGTTATCTCAAATAAGAACGGAAAAACAGTGATTATAAAGAAGTTTCCAAACTTCGAAAAATTTTTTTATTCTTTTCGAGATTCTTTGCGCATAATATGCTTTTCTGAGGCTATCAAACTAGTATAATGAAAGAGAACCAGTTATTTCAAATAAGAACGGAAAAAAAGTGATTCTATCGAAGTTTCCAAACTTCGAAAAAAATTGTTTTTCTTTTCGAGATTCTTTGCGCATAATATGCTTTTCTGATGCTATCAAACTAGTATAATGAAAGAGAACCAGTTATCTCAAATAAGAACGGAAAAAAAGTGATTCTAACGAAGTTTCCAAACTACGAAAAAAATTTTTTTTCTTTTCGAGATTCTTTGCGCATAATATGCTTTACTGAGGCTATCAAACTAGTATAATGAAAGAGAACCAGTTATCTCAAATAAGAACGGAAAAAAAGTGATTCTAAAGAAGTTTCCAAACTTCGAAAATAATTTTTTTTCTTTTCGAGATTCTTTGTGCATATGCTTTGCTGAGGCTATCAAACTAGTATAATGAAAGAGAACCAGTTATTCAAATAAGAACGGAAAAAAAGTGATTCAAACGAAGTTTCCAAACTTCGAAAAAAAATTTTTTTCTTTTCGAGATTCTTTGTGCATAATATGCTTTACTGAGGCTATCAAACTAGTATATTGAAAGAGAACCAGTTATCTCAAATAAGAACGGAAAAAAAGTGATTCTAACGAAGTTTCCAAAGTTCTAAAAAATTTGTTTTATTTTCGAGATTCTTTGCTCGTAATATGCTTTTCTGAGGCTATCTAGTTAGTATAATGAAAGAGAACCAGTTATCTCAAATAAGAACGGAAAAAAAGTGATTCTAAAGAAGTTTCCAAACTTCGAAAAAAAATTTTTTTCTTTTCGAGATTCTTTGCGCATAATATGGTTTTCTGAGGCTATCATACTAGTATAATGAAAGAGAACCAGTTATCTCAAATAAGAACGGAAAAAAAGTGATTCTAATGAAGTTTCCAAACTTCGAAAAAAATTTTTTTTCTTTTCGAGATTCTTTGCGCATAATATGCTTTACTGAGGCTATCAAACTAGTATAATGAAAGAGAACCAGTTATCTCAAATAAGAACGGAAAAAAAGTGATTCAAACGAAGTTTCCAAACTTCGAAAAAAAACTTTTTTCTTTTCGAGATTCTTTGTGCATAATATGCTTTTCTGAGGCTATCAAACTACTATAATGAAAGAGAACCAGTTATTTCAAATAAGAACGGAAAAAAAGTGATTCAAACGAAGTTTCCAAAATTCGAAAAAAAATTTTTTTCTTTTCCAAATTCTTTGTGCATAATATGCTTTACTGAGGCTATCAAACTAGTATATTGAAAGAGAACCAGTTATCTCAAATAAGAACGGAAAAAAAGTGATTCTAACGAAGTTTCCAAACTTCGAAAAATTTTTTTTTTCTTTTCGAGATTCTTTGTGCATAATATGCTTTTCTGAGGCTATCAAACTACTATAATGAAAGAGAACCAGTAATCCCAAATATGAACGGAAAAAAGTGATTCAAACTACGTTTCCAAAATTCGAAAAATTTTTTTTTTCTTTTCGAGATTCTTTGCGCATAATATGCTTTTCTAAGTCTATCAAACTAGTATAATGAAAGAGAACCAGTTATCTCAAATAAGAACGGAAAAAAAGTGATTCTAAAGAAGTTTCCAAACTTCGAAAAAAAAATTTTTTCTTTTCGAGATTCTTTGCGCATAATATGGTTTTCTGAGGCTATCAAACTAGTATAATGAAAGAGAACCAGTTATCTCAAATAAGAACGGAAAAAAAGTGATTCTAACGAAGTTTCCAAACTTCGAAAAAATTTTTTTTTCTTTTCGAGATTCTTTGCGCATAATATGCTTTACTGAGGCTATCAAACTAGTATAATGAAAGAAAACCAGTTATCTCAAATAAGAACGGAAAAAAAGTGATTCAAACGAAGTTTCCAAATTTCGAAAAAAAACTTTTTTCTTTTCGAGATTCTTTGTGCATAATATGCTTTTCTGAGGCTATCAATCTACTATAATGAAAGAGAACCAGTAATCTCAAATAAGAACGGAATAAAGTGATTCAAACTATGTTTCCAAAATTCGAAAAAAAAATTTTTTCTTTTCGAGATATTTTGCGCATAATATGCTTTACTGAGGCTATCAAACTAGTATAATTAAAGAGAACCAGTTATCTCAAATAAGAACGGAAAAAAAGTGATTCTAACGAAGTTTCCAAACTTCGAAAAAAATTTTTTTTCTTTTCGAGATTCTTTGCGCATAATATGCTTTACTGAGGCTATCAAACTAGTATAATGAAAGAGAACCAGTTATCTGAAATAAGAACGGAAAAAAAGTAATTCAAACGAAGTTTCCAAACTTCGAAAAATAACTTTTTTCTTTTCGAGATTCTTTGCGCATAATATGCTTTTCTGAGGTCATCAAACTAGTATAATGAAAGAGAACCAGTTATCTCAAATAAGAACGGAAAAAAAGTGATTCTAACGAAGTTTCCAAACTTCGAAAAAAATTTTTTTTCTTTTCCAGATTCTTTGCGCATAATATGCTTTACTGAGGCTATCAAACTAGTATATTGAAAGAGAACCAGTTATCTCAAATAAGAACGGAAAAAAAGTGATTCTAATGAAGTTTCCAATCTTCGAAAAAATTTTTTTTCTTTTCGAGATTCTTTGTGCATAATATGCTTTACTGAGGCTATCAAACACGTATAATGAAAGAGAACCAGTTATCTCAAATAAGAACGGAAAAAAAGTGATTCTAACGAAGTTTCCAAAGTTCGAAAAAAATTGTTTTATTTTCGAGATTCTTTGCGCGTAATATGCTTTTCTGAGGCTATCTAGTTAGTATAATGAAAGAGAACCAGTTAACACAAATAAGAACGGAAAAAAAGTGATTCTAAAGAAGTTTCCAAACTTCGAAAAAAATTTTTTTTCTTTTCCAGATTCTTTGCGCATAATATGGTTTTCTGAGGCTATCAAACTAGTATAATGAAAGAGAACCAGTTATCTCAAATAAGAACGGAAAAAAAGTGATTCTAACGAAGTTTCCAAACTTCGAAAAAAAATTTTTTTCTTTTCGAGATTCTTTTCGCATAATATGCTTTACTGAGGCTATCAAACTAGTATAATGAAAGAGAACCAGTTATCTCAAATAAGAACGGAAAAAAAGTGATTCTAAAGAAGTTTCCAAACTTCGAAAATAATTTTTTTTCTTTTCGAGATTCTTTGTGCATATGCTTTGCTGAGGCTATCAATCTACTATAATGAAAGAGAACCAGTTATTCAAATAAGAACGGAAAAAAAGTGATTCAAACGAAGTTTCCAAACTTCGAAAAAAAATTTTTTTCTTTTCGAGATTCTTTGTGCATAATATGCTTTACTGAGGCTATCAAACTAGTATATTGAAAGAGAACCAGTTATCTCAAATAAGAACGGAAAAAAAGTGATTCTAACGAAGTTTCCAAAGTTCTAAAAAATTTGTTTTATTTTCGAGATTCTTTGCGCGTAATATGCTTTTCTGAGGCTATCTAGTTAGTATAATGAAAGAGAACCAGTTATCTCAAATAAGAACGGAAAAAAAGTGATTCTAAAGAAGTTTCCAAACTTCGAAAAAAAATTTTTTTCTTTTCGAGATTCTTTGGGCATAATATGGTTTTCTGAGGCTATCATACTAGTATAATGAAAGAGAATCAGTTATCTCAAATAAGAACGGAAAAAAAGTGATTCTAAAGAAGTTTCCAAACTTCGAAAAAAATTTTTTTTCTTTTCGAGATTCTTTGCGCATAATATGCTTTACTGAGGCTATCAAACTAGTATAATGAAAGAGAACCAGTTATCTCAAATAAGAACGGAAAAAAAGTGATTCAAACGAAGTTTCCAAACTTCGAAAAAAAACTTTTTTCTTTTCGAGATTCTTTGTGCATAATATGCTTTTCTGAGGCTATCAAACTACTATAATGAAAGAGAACCAGTAATCTCAAATAAGAACGGAAAAAAGTGATTCAAACTACGTTTCCAAAATTGGAAAAAAAATTTTTTTCTTTTCGAGATTCTTTGCGCATAATATGCTTTACTGAGGCTATCAAACTAGTATAATTAAAGAGAACCAGTTATCTCAAATAAGAACGGAAAAAAAGTGATTCTAACGAAGTTTCCAAACTTCGAAAAAATTTTTTTTTCTTTTCGAGATTCTTTATGCATAATATGCTTTTCTGAGGCTATCAAACTACTATAATGAAAGAGAACCAGTAATCCCAAATATGAACGGAAAAAAGTGATTCAAACTACGTTTCTAAAATTCGAAAAAATTTTTTTTTCTTTTCGAGATTCTTTGCGCATAATATGCTTTTCTAAGTCTATCAAACTAGTATAATGAAAGAGAACCAGTTATCTCAAATAAGAACGGAAAAAAAGTGATTCTAACGAAGTTTCCAAAGTTCTAAAAAAATTGTTTTATTTTCGAGATTCTTTGCGCGTAATATGCCTTTCTGAGGCTATCTAGTTAGTATAATGAAAGAGAACCAGTTATCTCAAATAAGAACGGAAAAAAAAGTGATTCTAAAGAAGTTTCCAAACTTCGAAAATAATTTTTTTTCTTTTCGAGATTCTTTGTTCATATGCTTTGCTGAGGCTATCAAACTAGTATAATGAAAGAGAACCAGTTATTCAAATAAGAACGGAAAAAAAGTGATTCAAACGAAGTTTCCAAACTTCGAAAAAAAATTTTTTTCTTTTCGAGATTCTTTGTGCATAATATGCTTTACTGAGGCTATCAAACTAGTATATTGAAAGAGAACCAGTTATCTCAAATAAGAACGGAAAAAAAGTGATTCTAACGAAGTTTCCAAAGTTCTAAAAAATTTGTTTTATTTTCGAGATTTTTTGCGCGTAATATGCTTTTCTGAGGCTATCTAGTTAGTATAATGAAAGAGAACCAGTTATCTCAAATAAGAACGGAAAAAAAGTGATTCTAAAGAAGTTTCCAAACTTCGAAAAAAATTTTTTTTCTTTTCGAGATTCTTTGCGCATAATATGGTTTTCTGAGGCTATCATACTAGTATAATGAAAGAGAACCAGTTATCTCAAATAAGAACGGAAAAAAAGTGATTCTAAAGAAGTTTCCAAACTTCGAAAAAAATTTTTTTTCTTTTCGAGATTCTTTGCGCATAATATGGTTTTCTGAGGCTATCATACTAGTATAATGAAAGAGAACCAGTTATCTCAAATAAGAACGGAAAAAAAGTGATTCTAACGAAGTTTCCAAACTTCGAAAAAAATTTTTTTTCTTTTCGAGATTATTTGCGCATAATATGCTTTACTGAGGCTATCAAACTAGTATAATGAAAGAGAACCAGTTATCTCAAATAAGAACGGAAAAAAAGTGATTCAAACGAAGTTTCCAAACTTCGAAAAAAAACTTTTTTCTTTTCGAGATTCTTTGTGCATAATATGCTTTTCTGAAGCTGTCAAACTACTATAATGAAAGAGAACCAGTAATCTCAAATAAGAACGGAAAAAAGTGATTCAAACTACGTTTCCAAAATGGAAAAAAATTTTTTTTCTTTTCGAGATTCTTTGCGCATAATATGCTTTACTGAGGCTATCAAACTAGTATAATTAAAGAGAACCAGTTATCTCAAATAAGAACGGAAAAAAAGTGATTCTATCGAAGTTTCCAAACTTCGAAAAAATTTTTTTTTCTTTTCGAGATTCTTTGTGCATAATATGCTTTTCTGAGGCTATCAAACTACTATAATGAAAGAGAACCAGTAATCCCAAATATGAACGGAAAAAAGTGATTCAAACTACGTTTCCAAAATTCGAAAAATTTTTTTTTTCTTTTCGAGATTCTTTGCGCATAATATGCTTTTCTAAGTCTATCAAACTAGTATAATGAAAGAGAACCAGTTATCTCAAATAAGAACGGAAAAAAAGTGATTCTAACGAAGTTTCCAAAGTTCTAAAAAAATTGTTTTATTTTCGAGATTCTTTGCGCGTAATATGCTTTTCTAAGGCTATCTAGTTAGTATAATGAAAGAGAACCAGTTATCTCAAATAAGAACGGAAAAAAAGTGATTCTAAAGAAGTTTCCAAACTTCGAAAAAAAAATTTTTTCTTTTCGAGATTCTTTGCGCATAATATGGTTTTCTGAGGCTATCAAACTAGTATAATGAAAGAGAACCAGTTATCTCAAATAAGAACGGAAAAAAAGTGATTCTAACGAAGTTTCCAAACTTCGAAAAAATTTTTTTTTCTTTTCGAGATTCTTTGCGCATAATATGCTTTACTGAGGCTATCAAACTAGTATAATGAAAGAAAACCAGTTATCTCAAATAAGAACGGAAAAAAAGTGATTCAAACGAAGTTTCCAAACTTCGAAAAAAAACTTTTTTCTTTTCGAGATTCTTTGTGCATAATATGCTTTTCTGAGGCTATCAATCTACTATAATGAAAGAGAACCAGTAATCTCAAATAAGAACGGAATAAAGTGATTCAAACTACGTTTCCAAAATTCGAAAAAAAATTTTTTTCTTTTCGAGATATTTTGCGCATAATATGCTTTACTGAGGCTATCAAACTAGTATAATTAAAGAGAACCAGTTATCTCAAATAAGAACGGAAAAAAAGTGATTCTAACAAAGTTTCCAAACTTCGAAAAAAATTTTTTTTCTTTTCGGATTCTTTGCGCATAATATGCTTTACTGAGGCTATCAAACTAGTATAATGAAAGAGAACCAGTTATCTGAAATAAGAACGGAAAAAAAGTAATTCAAACGAAGTTTCCAAACTTCGAAAAATAACTTTATTCTTTTCGAGATTCTTTGCGCATAATATGCTTTTCTGAGGTCATCAAACTAGTATAATGAAAGAGAACCAGTTATCTCAAATAAGAACGGAAAATAAGTGATTCTAATGAAGTTTCCAAACTTCGAAAAAAATTTTTTTTCTTTTCGAGATTCTTTGTGCATAATATGCTTTAATGAGGCTATCAAGCACGTATAATGAAAGAGAACCAGTTATCTCAAATAAGAACGGAAAAAAAGTGATTCTAACGAAGTTTCCAAAGTTCTAAAAAAATTGTTTTATTTTCGAGATTCTTTGCGCGTAATATGCTTTTCTGAGGCTATCTAGTTAGTATAATGAAAGAGAACCAGTTATCTCAAATAAGAACGGAAAAAAAGTGATTCTAAAGAAGTTTCCAAACTTCGAAAAAAAATTTTTTTCTTTTCGAGATTCTTTGCGCATAATATGGTTTTCTGAGGCTATCAATCTAGTATAATGAAAGAGAACCAGTTATCTCAAATAAGAACGGAAAAAAAGTGATTCTAACGAAGTTACCAAACTTCGAAAAAAATTTTTTTTCTTTTCGAGATTCTTTGCGTATAATATGCTTTTCTGAGGCTATCAAACTAGTATAATGAAAGAGAACCAGTTATCTCAAATAAGAACGGAAAAAAAGTTATTCAAACGAAGTTTCCAAACTTCGAAAAAAAACTTTTTTCTTTTCAAGATTCTTTGCGCATAATATGCTTTTCTGAGGCTATCAAACTAGTATAATGAAAGCGAACCAGTTATCTCAAATAAGAACGGAAAAAAAGTGATTCTAACGAAGTTTCCAAACTTCGAAAAAAAATTTTTTTCTTTTCGAGATTCTTTGCGCATAATATGCTTTTCTGAGGCTATCAAACTAGTATAATGAAAAAGAACCAGTTATCTCAAATAAGAACGGAAAAATGATTCTAACGAAGTTTCCAAACTTCGAAAAAAATTTTTTTTCTTTTCGAGATTATTTGCGCATAATATGCTTTACTGAGGCTATCAAACTAGTATAATTAAAGAGAACCAGTTATCTCAAATAAGAACGGAAAAAAAGTGATTCTAACGAAGTTTCCAAACTTCGAAAAAATTTTTTTTTCTTTTCGAGATTCTTTGTGCATAATATGCTTTTCTGAGGCTATCAAACTACTATAATGAAAGAGAACCAGTAATCCCAAATATGAACGGAAAAAAGCGATTCAAACTACGTTTCCAAAATTCGAAAAAATTTTTTTTTCTTTCCGAGATTCTTTGCGCATAATATGCTTTTCTAAGTCTATCAAACTAGTATAATGAAAGAGAACCAGTTATCTCAAATAAGAACGGAAAAAAAGTGATTCTAACGAAGTTTCCAAAGTTCTAAAAAAATTGTTTTATTTTCGAGATTCTTTGCGCGTAATATGCTTTTCTGAGGCTATCTAGTTAGTATAATGAAAGAGAACCAGTTATCTCAAATAAGAACGGAAAAAAAGTGATTCTAAAGAAGTTTCCAAACTTCGAAAAAAAATTTTTTTTTTTTCGAGATTCTTTGCGCATAATATGGTTTTCTGAGGCTATCAAACTAGTATAATGAAAGAGAACCAGTTATCTCAAATAAGAACGGAAAAAAAGTGATTCTAACGAAGTTTCCAAACTTCGAAAAATTTTTTTTTTCTTTTCGAGATTCTTTGCGCATAATATGCTTTACTGAGGCTATCAAACTAGTATAATGAAAGAAAACCAGTTATCTCAAATAAGAACGGAAAAAAAGTTATTCAAACGAAGTTTCCAAACTTCGAAAAAAAACTTTTTTCTTTTCAAGATTCTTTGCGCATAATATGCTTTTCTGAGGCTATCAAACTAGTATAATGAAAGCGAACCAGTTATCTCAAATAAGAACGGAAAAAAAGTGATTCTAACGAAGTTTCCAAACTTCGAAAAAAAATTTTTTTCTTTTCGAGATTCTTTGCGCATAATATGCTTTTCTGAGGCTATCAAACTAGTATAATGAAAAAGAACCAGTTATCTCAAATAAGAACGGAAAAATGATTCTAACGAAGTTTCCAAACTTCGAAAAAAATTTTTTTTCTTTTCGAGATTATTTGCGCATAATATGCTTTACTGAGGCTATCAAACTAGTATAATTAAAGAGAACCAGTTATCTCAAATAAGAACGGAAAAAAAGTGATTCTAACGAAGTTTCCAAACTTCGAAAAAATTTTTTTTTCTTTTCGAGATTCTTTGTGCATAATATGCTTTTCTGAGGCTATCAAACTACTATAATGAAAGAGAACCAGTAATCCCAAATATGAACGGAAAAAAGCGATTCAAACTACGTTTCCAAAATTCGAAAAAATTTTTTTTTCTTTCCGAGATTCTTTGCGCATAATATGCTTTTCTAAGTCTATCAAACTAGTATAATGAAAGAGAACCAGTTATCTCAAATAAGAACGGAAAAAAAGTGATTCTAACGAAGTTTCCAAAGTTCTAAAAAAATTGTTTTATTTTCGAGATTCTTTGCGCGTAATATGCTTTTCTGAGGCTATCTAGTTAGTATAATGAAAGAGAACCAGTTATCTCAAATAAGAACGGAAAAAAAGTGATTCTAAAGAAGTTTCCAAACTTCGAAAAAAAATTTTTTTCTTTTCGAGATTCTTTGCGCATAATATGGTTTTCTGAGGCTATCAAACTAGTATAATGAAAGAGAACCAGTTATCTCAAATAAGAACGGAAAAAAAGTGATTCTAACGAAGTTTCCAAACTTCGAAAAATTTTTTTTTTCTTTTCGAGATTCTTTGCGCATAATATGCTTTACTGAGGCTATCAAACTAGTATAATGAAAGAAAACCAGTTATCTCAAATAAGAACGGAAAAAAAGTGATTCAAACGAAGTTTCCAAACTTCGAAAAAGAACTTTTTTCTTTTCGAGATTCTTTGTGCATAATATGCTTTTCTGAGGCTATCAATCTACTATAATGAAAGAGAACCAGTAATCTCAAATAAGAACGGAATAAAGTGATTCAAACTACGTTTCCAAAATTCGAAAAAAAATTTTTTTCTTTTCGAGATATTTTGCGCATAATATGCTTTATTGAGGCTATCAAACTAGTATAATTAAAGAGAACCAATTATCTCAAATAAGAACGGAAAAAAAGTGATTCTAACAAAGTTTCCAAACTTCGAAAAAAATTTTTTTTCTTTTCGAGATTCTTTGCGCATAATATGCTTTACTGAGGCTATCAAACTAGTATAATGAAAGAGAACCAGTTATCTCAAATAAGAACGGAAAAAAAGTGATTCTAAAGAAGTTTCCAAACTTCGAAAATAATTTTTTTTCTTTTCGAGATTCTTTGTGCATATGCTTTGCTGAGGCTATCAAACTAGTATAATGAAAGAGAACCAGTTATTCAAATAAGAACGGAAAAAAAGTGATTCAAACGAAGTTTCCAAACTTCGAAAAAAAATTTTTTTCTTTTCGAGATTCTTTGTGCATAATATGCTTTACTGAGGCTATCAAACTAGTATATTGAAAGAGAACCAGTTATCTCAAATAAGAACGGAAAAAAAGTGATTCTAACGAAGTTTCCAAAGTTCTAAAAAATTTGTTTTATTTTCGAGATTCTTTGCGCGTAATATGCTTTTCTGAGGCTATCTAGTTAGTATAATGAAAGAGAACCAGTTATCTCAAATAAGAACGGAAAAAAAGTGATTCTAAAGAAGTTTCCAAACTTCGAAAAAAAATTTTTTTCTTTTCGAGATTCTTTGCGCATAATATGGTTTTCTGAGGCTATCATACTAGTATAATGAAAGAGAACCAGTTATCTCAAATAAGAACGTAAAAAAAGTGATTCTAACGAAGTTTCCAAACTTCGAAAAAAATTTTTTTTCTTTTCGAGATTCTTTGCGCATAATATGCTTTTGAGGCTATCAAACTAGTATAATGAAAGAGAACCAGTTATCTCAAATAAGAACGGAAAAAAAGTGATTCTAACGAAGTTTCCAAACTTCGAAAAAAAATTTTTTTCTTTTCTAGATTCTTTGCGCATAATATGCTTTTCTGAGGCTATCAAACTAGTATAATGAAAGAGAACCAGTAATCTCAAATAAGAACGGAAAAATGATTCTAACGAAATTTCCAAACTTCGAAATAAATTTTTTTTCTTTACGAGATTCTTTGCGCATAATATGCTTTACTGTGGCTATCAAACTAGTATAATGAAAGAGAACCAGTTATCTCAAATAAGAACGGAAAAAAAGTGATTCTAATGAAGTTTCCAAACTTCGAAAAAAATTTTTTTTCTTTTCGAGATTCTTTGTGCATAATATGCTTTACTGAGGCTATCAAACTAGTATAATGAAAGAGAACCAGTTATCTCAAATAAGAACGGAAAAAAAGTGATTCTAACGAAGTTTCCAAACTTCGAAAAATTTTTTTTTTCTTTTCGAGATTCTTTGTGCATAATATACTTATCTGAGGCTATCAAACTAGTATAATGAAATAGAACCAGTTATCTCAAATAAGAACGGAAAAAAGTGAATGTAATAAAGTTTCCAAACATCGAAAAAAAATTTTTTTCTTTTCGAGATTCTTTGCGCATAATATGATTTTCTGAGACTATCAAACTAGTATAATGAAAGAAAACCAGTTATCTCAAATAAGAACGGAAAAATAGTGATTCTAACAAAGTTTCCAAACATCGAAAAAAAATTTTTTTCTTTTCGAGATTCTTTGCGCATAATATGATTTTCTGAGGCTATCAAACTAGTATAATGAAAGAGAACCAGTTATTTCAAATAAGAACGGAAAAAAGTGATTCTATCGAAGTTTCCAAAATTCGAAAAAAATTTTTTTTCTTTTCGAGATTCTTTGCGCATAATATGCTTTACTGAGGCTATCAAACTAGTACAATTAAAGAAAACCAGTTATCTCAAATAAGAACGGAAAAAAAGTGATTCTAACGAAGTTTCCAAACTTCGAAAAAAATTTTTTTTCTTATCGAGATTCTTTGCGCATAATATGCTTTACTGAGGCTATCAAACTAGTATAATGAAAGAGAACCAGTTATCTGAAATAAGAACGGAAAAAAAGTGATTCTAATGAAGTTTCTTAACTTCGAAAAATTTTTTTTTTCTTTTCGAGATTCTTTGTGCATAATATGCTTTACTGAGGGTATCAAACACGTATAATGAAAGAGAACCAGTTATCTCAAATAAGAACGGAAAAAAAGTGATTCAAACGAAGTTTCCAAACTTCAAAAAAAATTTTTTTTCTTTTCGAGATTCTTTGCGCATAATATGCTTTTCTAAGGCTATCAAACTAGTATAATGAAAGAGAACCAGTTATCTCAAATAAGAACGGAAAAAAAGTGATTCTAACGAAGTTTCCAAAGTTCTAAAAAAATTGTTTTATTTTCGAGATTCTTTGCGCGTAATATGCTTTTCTGAGGCTATGTAATTAGTATAATGAAAGAGAACCAGTTATCTCAAATAAGAACGGAAAAAAAGTGATTCTAAAGAAGTTTCCAAACTTCGAAAAAAAATTTTTTTCTTTTCGAGATTCTTTGCGCATAATATGGTTTTCTTAGGCTATCAAACTAGTATAATGAAAGAGAACCAGTTATCTCAAATAAGAACGGAAAAAAAGTGATTCTAACGAAGTTTCCAAACTTCGAAAAAAATTTTTTTTCTTTTCGAGATTCTTTGCGCATAATATGCTTTACTGAGGCTATCAAATTAGTATAATGAAAGAAAACCAGTTATCTCAAATAAGAACGGAAAAAAAGTGATTCAAACGAAGTTTCCAAATTTCGAAAAAAAACTTTTTTCTTTTCGAGATTCTTTGTGCATAATATGCTTTTCTGAGGCTATCAATCTACTATAATGAAAGAGAACCAGTAATCTCAAATAAGAACGGAATAAAGTGATTCAAACTATGTTTCCAAAATTCGAAAAAAAAATTTTTTCTTTTCGAGATATTTTGCGCATAATATGCTTTACTGAGGCTATCAAACTAGTATAATTAAAGAGAACCAGTTATCTCAAATAAGAACGGAAAAAAAGTGATTCTAACGAAGTTTCCAAACTTCGAAAAAAATTTTTTTTCTTTTCGAGATTCTTTGCGCATAATATGCTTTACTGAGGCTATCAAACTAGTATAATGAAAGAGAACCAGTTATCTGAAATAAGAACGGAAAAAAAGTAATTCAAACGAAGTTTCCAAACTTCGAAAAATAACTTTTTTCTTTTCGAGATTCTTTGCGCATAATATGCTTTTCTGAGGTCATCAAACTAGTATAATGAAAGAGAACCAGTTATCTCAAATAAGAACGGAAAAAAAGTGATTCTAACGAAGTTTCCAAACTTCGAAAAAAATTTTTTTTCTTTTCCAGATTCTTTGCGCATAATATGCTTTACTGAGGCTATCAAACTAGTATATTGAAAGAGAACCAGTTATCTCAAATAAGAACGGAAAAAAAGTGATTCTAATGAAGTTTCCAAACTTCGAAAAAATTTTTTTTCTTTTCGAGATTCTTTGTGCATAATATGCTTTACTGAGGCTATCAAACACGTATAATGAAAGAGAACCAGTTATCTCAAATAAGAACGGAAAAAAAGTGATTCTAACGAAGTTTCCAAAGTTCGAAAAAAATTGTTTTATTTTCGAGATTCTTTGCGCGTAATATGCTTTTCTGAGGCTATCTAGTTAGTATAATGAAAGAGAACCAGTTAACACAAATAAGAACGGAAAAAAAGTGATTCTAAAGAAGTTTCCAAACTTCGAAAAAAATTTTTTTTCTTTTCGAGATTCTTTGCGCATAATATGGTTTTCTGAGGCTATCAAACTAGTATAATGAAAGAGAACCAGTTATCTCAAATAAGAACGGAAAAAAAGTGATTCTAACGAAGTTTCCAAACTTCGAAAAAAAATTTTTTTCTTTTCGAGATTCTTTGCGCATAATATGCTTTACTGAGGCTATCAAACTAGTATAATGAAAGAGAACCAGTTATCTCAAATAAGAACGGAAAAAAAGTGATTCTAAAGAAGTTTCCAAACTTCGAAAATAATTTTTTTTCTTTTCGAGATTCTTTGTGCATATGCTTTGCTGAGGCTATCAATCTACTATAATGAAAGAGAACCAGTTATTCAAATAAGAACGGAAAAAAAGTGATTCAAACGAAGTTTCCAAACTTCGAAAAAAAATTTTTTTCTTTTCGAGATTCTTTGTGCATAATATGCTTTACTGAGGCTATCAAACTAGTATATTGAAAGAGAACCAGTTATCTCAAATAAGAACGGAAAAAAAGTGATTCTAACGAAGTTTCCAAAGTTCTAAAAAATTTGTTTTATTTTCGAGATTCTTTGCGCGTAATATGCTTTTCTGAGGCTATCTAGTTAGTATAATGAAAGAGAACCAGTTATCTCAAATAAGAACGGAAAAAAAGTGATTCTAAAGAAGTTTCCAAACTTCGAAAAAAAATTTTTTTCTTTTCGAGATTCTTTGCGCATAATATGGTTTTCTGAGGCTATCATACTAGTATAATGAAAGAGAATCAGTTATCTCAAATAAGAACGGAAAAAAAGTGATTCTAAAGAAGTTTCCAAACTTCGAAAAAAATTTTTTTTCTTTTCGAGATTCTTTGCGCATAATATGCTTTACTGAGGCTATCAAACTAGTATAATGAAAGAGAACCAGTTATCTCAAATAAGAACGGAAAAAAAGTGATTCAAACGAAGTTTCCAAACTTCGAAAAAAAACTTTTTTCTTTTCGAGATTCTTTGTGCATAATATGCTTTTCTGAGGCTATCAAACTACTATAATGAAAGAGAACCAGTAATCTCAAATAAGAACGGAAAAAAGTGATTCAAACTACGTTTCCAAAATTGGAAAAAAAATTTTTTTCTTTTCGAGATTCTTTGCGCATAATATGCTTTACTGAGGCTATCAAACTAGTATAATTAAAGAGAACCAGTTATCTCAAATAAGAACGGAAAAAAAGTGATTCTAACGAAGTTTCCAAACTTCGAAAAAATTTTTTTTTCTTTTCGAGATTCTTTATGCATAATATGCTTTTCTGAGGCTATCAAACTACTATAATGAAAGAGAACCAGTAATCCCAAATATGAACGGAAAAAAGTGATTCAAACTACGTTTCTAAAATTCGAAAAAAATTTTTTTTCTTTTCGAGATTCTTTGCGCATAATATGCTTTTCTAAGTCTATCAAACTAGTATAATGAAAGAGAACCAGTTATCTCAAATAAGAACGGAAAAAAAGTGATTCTAACGAAGTTTCCAAAGTTCTAAAAAAATTGTTTTATTTTCGAGATTCTTTGCGCGTAATATGCCTTTCTGAGGCTATCTAGTTAGTATAATGAAAGAGAACCAGTTATCTCAAATAAGAACGGAAAAAAAAGTGATTCTAAAGAAGTTTCCAAACTTCGAAAATAATTTTTTTTCTTTTCGAGATTCTTTGTTCATATGCTTTGCTGAGGCTATCAAACTAGTATAATGAAAGAGAACCAGTTATTCAAATAAGAACGGAAAAAAAGTGATTCAAACGAAGTTTCCAAACTTCGAAAAAAAATTTTTTTCTTTTCGAGATTCTTTGTGCATAATATGCTTTACTGAGGCTATCAAACTAGTATATTGAAAGAGAACCAGTTATCTCAAATAAGAACGGAAAAAAAGTGATTCTAACGAAGTTTCCAAAGTTCTAAAAAATTTGTTTTATTTTCGAGATTTTTTGCGCGTAATATGCTTTTCTGAGGCTATCTAGTTAGTATAATGAAAGAGAACCAGTTATCTCAAATAAGAACGGAAAAAAAGTGATTCTAAAGAAGTTTCCAAACTTCGAAAAAAATTTTTTTTCTTTTCGAGATTCTTTGCGCATAATATGGTTTTCTGAGGCTATCACACTAGTATAATGAAAGAGAACCAGTTATCTCAAATAAGAACGGAAAAAAAGTGATTCTAAAGAAGTTTCCAAACTTCGAAAAAAATTTTTTTTCTTTTCGAGATTCTTTGCGCATAATATGGTTTTCTGAGGCTATCATACTAGTATAATGAAAGAGAACCAGTTATCTCAAATAAGAACGGAAAAAAAGTGATTCTAACGAAGTTTCCAAACTTCGAAAAAAATTTTTTTTCTTTTCGAGATTATTTGCGCATAATATGCTTTACTGAGGCTATCAAACTAGTATAATGAAAGAGAACCAGTTATCTCAAATAAGAACGGAAAAAAAGTGATTCAAACGAAGTTTCCAAACTTCGAAAAAAAACTTTTTTCTTTTCGAGATTCTTTGTGCATAATATGCTTTTCTGAAGCTGTCAAACTACTATAATGAAAGAGAACCAGTAATCTCAAATAAGAACGGAAAAAAGTGATTCAAACTACGTTTCCAAAATGGAAAAAAATTTTTTTTCTTTTCGAGATTCTTTGCGCATAATATGCTTTACTGAGGCTATCAAACTAGTATAATTAAAGAGAACCAGTTATCTCAAATAAGAACGGAAAAAAAGTGATTCTATCGAAGTTTCCAAACTTCGAAAAAATTTTTTTTTCTTTTCGAGATTCTTTGTGCATAATATGCTTTTCTGAGGCTATCAAACTACTATAATGAAAGAGAACCAGTAATCCCAAATATGAACGGAAAAAAGTGATTCAAACTACGTTTCCAAAATTCGAAAAATTTTTTTTTTCTTTTCGAGATTCTTTGCGCATAATATGCTTTTCTAAGTCTATCAAACTAGTATAATGAAAGAGAACCAGTTATCTCAAATAAGAACGGAAAAAAAGTGATTCTAACGAAGTTTACAAAGTTCTAAAAAAATTGTTTTATTTTCGAGATTCTTTGCGCGTAATATGCTTTTCTAAGGCTATCTAGTTAGTATAATGAAAGAGAACCAGTTATCTCAAATAAGAACGGAAAAAAAGTGATTCTAAAGAAGTTTCCAAACTTCGAAAAAAAAATTTTTTCTTTTCGAGATTCTTTGCGCATAATATGGTTTTCTGAGGCTATCAAACTAGTATAATGAAAGAGAACCAGTTATCTCAAATAAGAACGGAAAAAAAGTGATTCTAACGAAGTTTCCAAACTTCGAAAAAATTTTTTTTTCTTTTCGAGATTCTTTGCGCATAATATGCTTTACTGAGGCTATCAAACTAGTATAATGAAAGAAAACCAGTTATCTCAAATAAGAACGGAAAAAAAGTGATTCAAACGAAGTTTCCAAACTTCGAAAAAAAACTTTTTTCTTTTCGAGATTCTTTGTGCATAATATGCTTTTCTGAGGCTATCAATCTACTATAATGAAAGAGAACCAGTAATCTCAAATAAGAACGGAATAAAGTGATTCAAACTACGTTTCCAAAATTCGAAAAAAAATTTTTTTCTTTTCGAGATATTTTGCGCATAATATGCTTTACTGAGGCTATCAAACTAGTATAATTAAAGAGAACCAGTTATCTCAAATAAGAACGGAAAAAAAGTGATTCTAACAAAGTTTCCAAACTTCGAAAAAAATTTTTTTTCTTTTCGGATTCTTTGCGCATAATATGCTTTACTGAGGCTATCAAACTAGTATAATGAAAGAGAACCAGTTATCTGAAATAAGAACGGAAAAAAAGTAATTCAAACGAAGTTTCCAAACTTCGAAAAATAACTTTATTCTTTTCGAGATTCTTTGCGCATAATATGCTTTTCTGAGGTCATCAAACTAGTATAATGAAAGAGAACCAGTTATCTCAAATAAGAACGGAAAATAAGTGATTCTAATGAAGTTTCCAAACTTCGAAAAAAATTTTTTTTCTTTTCGAGATTCTTTGTGCATAATATGCTTTAATGAGGCTATCAAGCACGTATAATGAAAGAGAACCAGTTATCTCAAATAAGAACGGAAAAAAAGTGATTCTAACGAAGTTTCCAAAGTTCTAAAAAAATTGTTTTATTTTCGAGATTCTTTGCGCGTAATATGCTTTTCTGAGGCTATCTAGTTAGTATAATGAAAGAGAACCAGTTATCTCAAATAAGAACGGAAAAAAAGTGATTCTAAAGAAGTTTCCAAACTTCGAAAAAAAATTTTTTTCTTTTCGAGATTCTTTGCGCATAATATGGTTTTCTGAGGCTATCAATCTAGTATAATGAAAGAGAACCAGTTATCTCAAATAAGAACGGAAAAAAAGTGATTCTAACGAAGTTACCAAACTTCGAAAAAAATTTTTTTTCTTTTCGAGATTCTTTGCGTATAATATGCTTTTCTGAGGCTATCAAACTAGTATAATGAAAGAGAACCAGTTATCTCAAATAAGAACGGAAAAAAAGTTATTCAAACGAAGTTTCCAAACTTCGAAAAAAAACTTTTTTCTTTTCAAGATTCTTTGCGCATAATATGCTTTTCTGAGGCTATCAAACTAGTATAATGAAAGCGAACCAGTTATCTCAAATAAGAACGGAAAAAAAGTGATTCTAACGAAGTTTCCAAACTTCGAAAAAAAATTTTTTTCTTTTCGAGATTCTTTGCGCATAATATGCTTTTCTGAGGCTATCAAACTAGTATAATGAAAAAGAACCAGTTATCTCAAATAAGAACGGAAAAATGATTCTAACGAAGTTTCCAAACTTCGAAAAAAATTTTTTTTCTTTTCGAGATTATTTGCGCATAATATGCTTTACTGAGGCTATCAAACTAGTATAATTAAAGAGAACCAGTTATCTCAAATAAGAACGGAAAAAAAGTGATTCTAACGAAGTTTCCAAACTTCGAAAAAATTTTTTTTTCTTTTCGAGATTCTTTGTGCATAATATGCTTTTCTGAGGCTATCAAACTACTATAATGAAAGAGAACCAGTAATCCCAAATATGAACGGAAAAAAGCGATTCAAACTACGTTTCCAAAATTCGAAAAAATTTTTTTTTCTTTCCGAGATTCTTTGCGCATAATATGCTTTTCTAAGTCTATCAAACTAGTATAATGAAAGAGAACCAGTTATCTCAAATAAGAACGGAAAAAAAGTGATTCTAACGAAGTTTCCAAAGTTCTAAAAAAATTGTTTTATTTTCGAGATTCTTTGCGCGTAATATGCTTTTCTGAGGCTATCTAGTTAGTATAATGAAAGAGAACCAGTTATCTCAAATAAGAACGGAAAAAAAGTGATTCTAAAGAAGTTTCCAAACTTCGAAAAAAAATTTTTTTCTTTTCGAGATTCTTTGCGCATAATATGGTTTTCTGAGGCTATCAAACTAGTATAATGAAAGAGAACCAGTTATCTCAAATAAGAACGGAAAAAAAGTGATTCTAACGAAGTTTCCAAACTTCGAAAAAATTTTTTTTTCTTTTCGAGATTCTTTGCGCATAATATGCTTTACTGAGGCTATCAAACTAGTATAATGAAAGAAAACCAGTTATCTCAAATAAGAACGGAAAAAAAGTGATTCAAACGAAGTTTCCAAACTTCGAAAAAGAACTTTTTTCTTTTCGAGATTCTTTGTGCATAATATGCTTTTCTGAGGCTATCAATCTACTATAATGAAAGAGAACCAGTAATCTCAAATAAGAACGGAATAAAGTGATTCAAACTACGTTTCCAAAATTCGAAAAAAAATTTTTTTCTTTTCGAGATATTTTGCGCATAATATGCTTTACTGAGGCTATCAAACTAGTATAATTAAAGAGAACCAATTATCTCAAATAAGAACGGAAAAAAAGTGATTCTAACAAAGTTTCCAAACTTCGAAAAAAATTTTTTTTCTTTTCGAGATTCTTTGCGCATAATATGCTTTACTGAGGCTATCAAACTAGTATAATGAAAGAGAACCAGTTATCTCAAATAAGAACGGAAAAAAAGTGATTCTAAAGAAGTTTCCAAACTTCGAAAATAATTTTTTTTCTTTTCGAGATTCTTTGTGCATATGCTTTGCTGAGGCTATCAAACTAGTATAATGAAAGAGAACCAGTTATTCAAATAAGAACGGAAAAAAGTGATTCAAACGAAGTTTCCAAACTTCGAAAAAAAATTTTTTTCTTTTCCAGATTCTTTGTGCATAATATGCTTTACTGAGGCTATCAAACTAGTATATTGAAAGAGAACCAGTTATCTCAAATAAGAACGGAAAAAAAGTGATTCTAACGAAGTTTCCAAAGTTCTAAAAAATTTGTTTTATTTTCGAGATTCTTTGCGCGTAATATGCTTTTCTGAGGTTATCTAGTTAGTATAATGAAAGAGAACCAGTTATCTCAAATAAGAACGGAAAAAAAGTGATTCTAAAGAAGTTTCCAAACTTCGAAAAAAAATTTTTTTCTTTTCGAGATTCTTTGCGCATAATATGGTTTTCTGAGGCTATCATACTAGTATAATGAAAGAGAACCAGTTATCTCAAATAAGAACGTAAAAAAAGTGATTCTAACGAAGTTTCCAAACTTCGAAAAAAATTTTTTTTCTTTTCGAGATTCTTTGCGCATAATATGCTTTTGAGGCTATCAAACTAGTATAATGAAAGAGAACCAGTTATCTCAAATAAGAACGGAAAAAAAGTGATTCTAACGAAGTTTCCAAACTTCGAAAAAAAATTTTTTTCTTTTCTAGATTCTTTGCGCATAATATGCTTTTCTGAGGCTATCAAACTAGTATAATGAAAGAGAACCAGTAATCTCAAATAAGAACGGAAAAATGATTCTAACGAAATTTCCAAACTTCGAAATAAATTTTTTTTCTTTACGAGATTCTTTGCGCATAATATGCTTTACTGTGGCTATCAAACTAGTATAATGAAAGAGAACCAGTTATCTCAAATAAGAACGGAAAAAAAGTGATTCTAATGAAGTTTCCAATCTTCGAAAAAATTTTTTTTTCTTTTCGAGATTCTTTGTGCATAATATGCTTTACTGAGGCTATCAAACTAGTATAATGAAAGAGAACCAGTTATCTCAAATAAGAACGGAAAAAAAGTGATTCTAACGAAGTTTCCAAACTTCGAAAAATTTTTTTTTTCTTTTCGAGATTCTTTGTGCATAATATACTTATCTGAGGCTATCAAACTAGTATAATGAAATAGAACCAGTTATCTCAAATAAGAACGGAAAAAAGTGAATGTAATAAAGTTTCCAAACATCGAAAAAAAATTTTTTTCTTTTCGAGATTCTTTGCGCATAATATGATTTTCTGAGACTATCAAACTAGTATAATGAAAGAAAACCAGTTATCTCAAATAAGAACGGAAAAATAGTGATTCTAACAAAGTTTCCAAACATCGAAAAAAAATTTTTTTCTTTTCGAGATTCTTTGCGCATAATATGATTTTCTGAGGCTATCAAACTAGTATAATGAAAGAGAACCAGTTATTTCAAATAAGAACGGAAAAAAGTGATTCTATCGAAGTTTCCAAACTTCGAAAAAAATTTTTTTTCTTTTCGAGATTCTTTGCGCATAATATGCTTTCCTGAGGCTATCAAACTACTATAATGAAACAGACCCAGTAATCTCAAATAAGAACGGAAAAAAGTGATTCAAACTACGTTTCCAAAATTCGAAAAAAATTTTTTTTCTTTTCGAGATTCTTTGCGCATAATATGCTTTACTGAGGCTATCAAACTAGTATAATTAAAGAGAACCAGTTATCTCAAATAAGAACGGAAAAAAAGTGATTCTAACGAAGTTTCCAAACTTCGAAAAAAATTTTTTTTCTTATCGAGATTCTTTGCGCATAATATGCTTTACTGAGGCTATCAAACTAGTATAATGAAAGAGAACCAGTTATCTGAAATAAGAACGGAAAAAAAGTGATTCTAATGAAGTTTCTTAACTTCGAAAAATTTTTTTTTTCTTTTCGAGATTCTTTGTGCATAATATGCTTTACTGAGGGTATCAAACACGTATAATGAAAGAGAACCAGTTATCTCAAATAAGAACGGAAAAAAAGTGATTCAAACGAAGTTTCCAAACTTCAAAAAAAATTTTTTTTCTTTTCGAGATTCTTTGCGCATAATATGCTTTTCTAAGGCTATCAAACTAGTATAATGAAAGAGAACCAGTTATCTCAAATAAGAACGGAAAAAAAGTGATTCTAACGAAGTTTCCAAAGTTCTAAAAAAATTGTTTTATTTTCGAGATTCTTTGCGCGTAATATGCTTTTCTGAGGCTATGTAATTAGTATGATGAAAGAGAACCAGTTATCTCAAATAAGAACGGAAAAAAAGTGATTCTAAAGAAGTTTCCAAACTTCGAAAAAAAATTTTTTTCTTTTCGAGATTCTTTGCGCATAATATGGTTTTCTTAGGCTATCAAACTAGTATAATGAAAGAGAACCAGTTATCTCAAATAAGAACGGAAAAAAAGTGATTCTAACGAAGTTTCCAAACTTCGAAAAAAATTTTTTTTCTTTTCGAGATTCTTTGCGCATAATATGCTTTACTGAGGCTATCAAACTAGTATAATGAAAGAGAACCAGTTATCTCAAATAAGAACGGAAAAAAAGTTATTCAAACGAAGTTTCCAAACTTCGAAAAAAAACTTTTTTCTTTTCAAGATTCTTTGCGCATAATGTGCTTTTCTGAGGCTATCAAACTAGTATAATGAAAGAGAACCAGTTATCTCAAATAAGAACGGAAAAAAAGTGATTCTAACGAAGTTTCCAAACTTCGAAAAAAAATTTTTTTCTTTTCGAAATTCTTTGCGCATAATATGCTTTACTGTGGCTATCAAACTAGTATAATGAAAGAGAACCAGTTATCTCAAATAAGAACGGAAAAAAAGTGATTCTAATGAAGTTTCCAAACTTCGAAAAAAATTTTTTTTCTTTTCGAGATTCTTTGTGCATAATATGCTTTACTGAGGCTATCAAACTAGTATAATGAAAGAGAACCAGTTATCTCAAATAAGAACGGAAAAAAAGTGATTCTAACGAAGTTTCCAAACTTCGAAAAAAATTTTTTTTCTTTTCGAGATTCTTTGTGCATAATATGCTTTTCTGAGGCTATCAAACTATTATAATGAAATAGAACCAGTTATCTCAAATAATAACGGAAAAAAAGTGAATCTAATAAAGTTTCCAAACATCGAAAAAAAATTTTTTTCTTTTCGAGATTCTTTGCGCATAATATGATTTTCTGAGGCTATCAAACTAGTATAATGAAAGAGAACCAGTTATCTCAAATAAGAACGGAAAAAAAGTGATTCTAACAAAGTTTCCAAACATCGAAAAAAAATTTTTTTCTTTTCGAGATTCTTTGCGCATAATATGATTTTCTGAGGCTATCAAACTAGTATAATGAAAGAGAACCAGTTATTTGAAATAAGAACGGAAAAAAAGTGATACTATCGAAGTTTCCAAACTTCGAAAAAAATTTTTTTTCTTTTCGAGATTCTTTGAGCATAATATGCTTTTCTGATGCTATCAAACTAGTATAATAAAAGAGAACCAGTTATCTCAAATAAGAACGGAAAAAAGTGATTCTAACGAAGATACCAAACTTCGAAAAAAAATTTTTTTCTTTTCGAGATTCTTTGCGCATAATATGCTTTTCTGAGGCTATCAAACTAGTATAATGAAAGAGAACCAGTTATCTCAAATAAGAACGGAAAAAAAGTTATTCAAACGAAGTTTCCAAACTTCGAAAAAAAATTTTTTTCTTTTCAAGATTCTTTGCGCATAATATGCTTTTCTGAGGCTATCAAACTTGTATAATGAAAGAGAACCAGGTATCTCAAATAAGAACGGAAAAAAAGTGATTCTAACGAAGTTTCCAAACTTCGAAAAAAAATTTTTTTATTTTCGAGATTCTTTGCGCATAATATGATTTTCTGAGGCATTCAAACTAGTATAATGAAAGAGAACCAGTTATCTCAAATAAGAACGGAAAAAAAGTGATTCTAACAAAGTTTCCAAACATCGAAAAAAAATTTTTTTCTTTTCGAGATTCTTTGCGCATAATATGATTTTCTGAGGCTATCAAACTAGTATAATGAAAGAGAACCAGTTATTTCAAATAAGAACGGAAAAAAAGTGATACTATCGAAGTTTCCAAACTACGAAAAAATTTTTTTTTCTTTTCGAGATTCTTTGAGCATAATATGCTTTTCTGATGCTATCAAACTAGTATAATGAAAGAGAACCAGTTATCTCAAATAAGAACGGAAAAAAGTGATTCTAATGAAATTTCTTAACTTCGAAAAAATTTTTTTTTCTTTTCGAGATTCTTTGTGCATAATATGCTTTACTGAGGCTATCAAACACGTATAATGAAAGAGAACCAGTTATCTCAAATAAGAACGGAAAAAAAGTGATTCTAACGAAGTTTCCAAACTTCGAAAAAAAAAGTTTTTCTTTTCGAGATTCTTTGCGCATAATATGCTTTTCTGAGGCTATCAAACTAGTATAATGAAAGAGAACCAGTTATCTCAAATAAGAACGGAAAAATGATTTTAACGAAGTTTCCAAAGTTCTAAAAAAATTTTTTTTTTGAGATTCTTTGCGCGTAATATGCTTTTCTGAGGCTATCTAATTAGTATAATGAAAGAGAACCAGTTATCTCAGTTAAGAACGGAAAAATAGTGATTATAAAGAAGTTTCCAAACTTCGAAAAAAAATTTTTTTCTTTTCGAGATTCTTTGCGCATAATATGGTTTTCTGAGGCTATCATACTAGTATAATGAAAGAGAACCAGTTATCTCAAATAAGAACGGAAAAAAAGTTATTCAAACGAAGTTTCCAAACTTCGAAAAAAAACTTTTTTCTTTTCAAGATTCTTTGCGCATAATATGATTTTCTGAGGCTATCAAACTTGTATAATGAAAGAGAACCAGGTATCTCAAATAAGAACGGAAAAAAAGTGATTCAAACGAAGTTTCCAAACTTCGAAAAAATTTTTTTTTCTTTTCGAGATTCTTTGTGCATAATATGCTTTACTGAGGCTATCAAACTAGTATAATGAAAGAGAACCACTTATCTCAAATAAGAACGGAAAAAAAGTGATTCTAACGAAGTTTCCAAACTTCGAAAAAAATTTTTTTTCTTTTCGAGATTCTTTGCGCATAATATGCTTTACTGAGGCTATCAAACTAGTATAATGAAAGAGAACCAGTTATCTCAAATAAGAACGGAAAAAAAAGGATTCTAACGAAGTTTCCAAACTTCGAAAAAATTTTTTTTTTCTTTTCGAGATTCTTTGTGCATAATTTGCTTTCCTGAGGCTATCAAACTACTATAATGAAAGAGAACCAGTAATCTCAAATAAGAACGGAGAAAAGTGATTCAAACTACGTTTCGAAAATTCGAAAAAAAATTTTTTTCTTTTCGAGATTCTTTGCGCATAATTTGCTTTACTGAGGCTATCAAACTAGTATAATTAAAGAGAACCAGTTATCTCAAATAAGAACGGAAAAAAAGTGATTCTAACGAAGTTTCCAAACTTCGAAAAAATTTTTTTTTCTTTTCGAGATTCTTTGCGCATAATATGCTTTACTGAGGCTATCAAACTAGTATAATGAAAGAGAACCAGTTATCTGAACTAAGAACGGAAAAAAAGTGATTCAAACGATGTTTCCACACTTCGAAAAAAAACTTTTTTCTTTTCGAGAATCTTTGCGCATAATATGCTCTTCTGAGGTCATCAAACTAGTATAATGAAAGAGAACCAGTTATCTCAAATAAGAACGGAAAAAAAGTGATTCTAACGAAGTTTCCAAACTTCGAAAAAAATTTTTTTTCTTTTCCAGATTCTTTGCGCATAATATGCTTTACCGAGGCTATCAAACTAGTATATTGAAAGAGAACCAGTTATCTCAAATAAGAACGGAAAAAAAGTGATTCTAATGAAATTTCTTAACTTCGAAAAAAATTTTTTTTCTTTTCGAGATTCTTTGTGCATAATATGCTTTACTGAGGCTATCAAACACGTATAATGAAAGAGAACCAGTTATCTCAAATAAGAACGGAAAAAAAGTGATTCTAACGAAGTTTCCAAAGTTCTAAAAAAATTGTGTAATTTTCGAGATTCTTTGCGCGTAATATGCTTTTCTGAGGCTATCTAATTAGTATAATGAAAGAGAACCAGTTATCTCAAATAAGAATGGAAAAATAGTGATTCTAAAGAAGTTTCCAAACTTCGAAAAAAATTTTTTTTCTTTTCGAGATTCTTTGCGCATTATATGGTTTTCTGAGGCTATCAAACTAGTATAATGAAAGAGAACCAGTTATCTCAAATAAGAACGGAAAAAAAGTTATTCAAACGAAGTTTCCAAACTTCGAAAAAAAACTTTTTTCTTTTCAAGATTCTTTGCGCATAATGTGCTTTTCTGAGGCTATCAAACTAGTATAATGAAAGAGAACCAGTTATCTCAAATAAGAACGGAAAAAAAGTGATTCTAACGAAGTTTCCAAACTTCGAAAAAAAAAGTTTTTCTTTTCGAGATTCTTTGCGCATAATATGCTTTTCTGAGGCTATCAAACTAGTATAATGAAAGAGAACCAGTTATCTCAAATAAGAACGGAAAAATGATTTTAACGAAGTTGCCAAACTTCGAAAAAAATTTTTTTTCTTTTCGAGAATGTTTGCGCATAATATGCTTTACTGTGGCTATCAAACTAGTATAATGAAAGAGAACCAGTTATCTCAAATAAGAACGGAAAAAAAGTGATTCTAATGAAGTTTCCAAACTTCGAAAAAAATTTTTTTTCTTTTCGAGATTCTTTGTGCATAATATGCTTTACTGAGGCTATGAAACTAGTATAATGAAAGAGAACCAGTTATCTCAAATAAGAACGGAAAAAAAGTGATTCTAACGAAGTTTCCAAACTTCGAAAAAAAATTTTTTTATTTTCGAGATTCTTTGCGCATAATATGATTTTCTGAGGCATTCAAACTAGTATAATGAAAGAGAACCAGTTATCTCAAATAAGAACGGAAAAAAAGTGATTCTAACGAAGTTTCCAAACATCGAAAAAAAATTTTTTTCTTTTCGAGATTCTTTGCGCATAATATGATTTTCTGAGGCTATCAAACTAGTATAATGAAAGAGAACCAGTTATTTCAAATAAGAACGGAAAAAAAGTGATACTATCGAAGTTTCCAAACTACGAAAAAATTTTTTTTTCTTTTCGAGATTCTTTGAGCATAATATGCTTTTCTGATGCTATCAAACTAGTATAATGAAAGAGAACCAGTTATCTCAAATAAGAACGGAAAAAAGTGATTCTAACGAAGATACCAAACTTCGAAAAAAAAATTTTTTCTTTTCGAGATTCTTTGCGCATAATATGCTTTTCTGAGGCTATCAAACTAGTATAATGAAAGAGAACCAGTTATCTCAAATAAGAACGGAAAAAAAGTTATTCAAACGAAGTTTCCAAACTTCGAAAAAAAACGTTTTTCTTTTCAAGATTCTTTGCGCATAATATGCTTTTCTGAGGCTATCAAACTTGTATAATGAAAGAGAACCAGGTATCTCAAATAAGAACGGGAAAAAAGTGATTCTAACGAAGTTTCCAAACTTCGAAAAAAAATTTTTTTCTTTTCGAGATTCTTTGTGCATAATTTGCTTTACTGAGGCTATCAAACTAGTATAATGAAAGAGAACCAGTTATTTCAAATAAGAACGGAAAAAAAGTGATTCAAACGAAGTTTCCAACTTCGAAAAAATTTTTTTTTCTTTTCGAGATTGTTTGTGCATAATTTGCTTTCCTGAGGCTATCAAACTACTATAATGAAAGAGAACCAGTAATCTCAAATAAGAACGGAAAAAGTGATTCAAACTACGTTTCCAAAATTCGAAAAAAATTTTTTTTCTTTTCGAGATTCTTTGCGCATAATATGCTTTACTGAGGCTATCAAACTAGTATAATTAAAGAGAACCAGTTATCTCAAATAAGAACGGAAAAAAAGTGATTCTAACGAAGTTTCCAAACTTCGAAAAAAATTTTTTTTCTTTTCGAGATTCTTTGCGCATAATATGCTCTACTGAGGCTATTAAACTAGTATAATGAAAGAGAACCAGTTATCTGAAATAAGAACGGCAAAAAAGTTATTCAAACGAAGTTTCCAAACTTCGAAAAAAAACTTTTTTCTTTTCAAGATTCTTTGCGCATAATATGCTTTTCTGAGGCTATAAAACTTGTATAATGAAAGAGAACCAGGTATCTCAAATAAGAACGGAAAAAAAGTGATTCAAACGAAGTTTCCAAACTTCGAAAAAATTTTTTTTTCTTTTCGAGATTCTTTGTGCATAATATGCTTTACTGAGGCTATCAAACTAGTATAATGAAAGAGAACCAGTTATCTCAAATAAGAACGGAAAAAAAGTGATTCTAACGAAGTTTCCAAACTTCGAAAAAAATTTTTTTTCTTTTCGAGATTCTTTGTGCATAATTTGCTTTCCTGAGGCTATCAAACTACTATAATGAAAGAGAACCAGTAATCTCAAATAAGAACGGAAAAAAGTGATTCAAACTACGTTTCCAAAATTCGAAAAAAATTATTTTTCTTTTCGAGATTCTTTGCGCATAATATGCTTTACTGAGGCTATCAAACTAGTATAATGAAAGAGAACCAGTTATTTCAAATAAGAACGGAAAAAAAGTGATTCAAACGAAGTTTCCAACTTCGAAAAAAAATTTTTTTCTTTTCGAGATTGTTTGTGTATAATATGCTTTACTGAGGCTATCAAACTAGTATAATGAAAGAGAACCAGTTATCTCAAATAAGAACGGAAAAAAAGTGATTCTAACGAAGTTTCCAAACTTCGAAAAAAATTTTTTTTCTTTTCGAGATTCTTTGTGCATAATTTGCTTTCCTGAGGCTATCAAACTACTATAATGAAAGAGAACCAGTAATCTCAAATAAGAACGGAAAAAAGTGATTCAAACTACGTTTCCAAAATTCGAAAAAAATTTTTTTTCTTTTCGAGATTCTTTGTGCATAATTTGCTTTCCTGAGGCTATCAAACTACTATAATGAAAGAGAACCAGTAATCTCAAATAAGAACGGAAAAAAGTGATTCAAACTACGTTTCGAAAATTCGAAAAAAATTTTTTTCTTTTCGAGATTCTTTGTGCATAATTTGCTTTACTGAGGCTATCAAACTAGTATAATGAAAGAGAACCAGTTATTTCAAATAAGAACGGAAAAAAAGTGATTCAAACGAAGTTTCCAACTTCGAAAAAAATTTTTTTTCTTTTCGAGATTGTTTGTGCATAATTTGCTTTCCTGAGGCTATCAAACTACTATAATGAAAGAGAACCAGTAATCTCAAATAAGAACGGAAAAAAGTGATTCAAACTTCGTTTCCAAAATTCGAAAAAAATTTTTTTTCTTTTCGAGATTCTTTGCGCATAATATGCTTTACTGAGGCTATCAAACTAGTATAATTAAAGAGAACCAGTTATCTCAAATAAGAACGGAAAAAAAGTGATTCTAACGAAGTTTCCAAACTTCGAAAAAAATTTTTTTTCTTTTCGAGATTCTTTGCGCATAATATGCTTTACTGAGGCTATTAAACTAGTATAATGAAAGAGAACCAGTTATCTGAAATAAGAACGGAAAAAAAGTGATTCAAACGAAGTTTCCAAACTTCGAAAAAAAACTTTTTTCTTTTCGAGATTCTTTGCGCATAATATGCTCTTCTGAGGTCATCAAACTAGTATAATGAAAGAGAACCAGTTATCTCAAATAAGAACGGAAAAAAAGTGATTCTAACGAAGTTTCCAAACTTCGAAAAAAATTTTTATTCTTTTCCAGATTCTTTGCGCATAATATGCTTTACTGAGGCTATCAAACTAGTATATTGAAAGAGAACCAGTTATCTCAAATAAGAACGGAAAAAAAGTGATTCTAATGAAATTTCCAAAGTTCTAAAAAAATTGTGTAATTTTCGAGATTCTTTGCGCGTAATATGCTTTTCTGAGGCTATCTAATTAGTATAATGAAAGAGAACCAGTTATCTCAAATAAGAATGGAAAAAAAGTGATTCTAAAGAAGGTTCCAAACTTCGAAAAAAATTTTTTTTCTTTTCGAGATTCTTTGCGCATTATATGGTTTTCTGAGGCTATCAAACTAGTATAATGAAAGAGAACCAGTTATCTCAAATAAGAACGGAAAAAAAGTGATTCTAACGAAGTTTCCAAACTTCGAAAAAAAATTTTTTTCTTTTCGAGATTCTTTGCGCATAATATGCTTTACTGAGGCTATCAAACTGGTATAATGAAAGAGAACCAGTTATCTCAAATAAGAACGGAAAAAAAGTTATTCAAACGAAGTTTCCAAACTTCGAAAAAAAACTTTTTTCTTTTCAAGATTCTTTGCGCATAATGTGCTTTTCTGAGGCTATCAAACTAGTATAATGAAAGAGAACCAGTTATCTCAAATAAGAACGGAAAAAAAGTGATTCTAACGAAGTTTCCAAACTTCGAAAAAAAAAAGTTTTTCTTTTCGAGATTCTTTGCGCATAATATGCTTTTCTGAGGCTATCAAACTAGTATAATGAAAGAGAACCAGTTATCTCAAATAAGAAGGGAAAAATGATTTTAACGAAGTTTCCAAAGTTCTAAAAAAATTTTTTTTTTTTGAGATTCTTTGCGCGTAATATGCTTTTCTGAAGCTATCTAATTAGTATAATGAAAGAGAACCAGTTATCTCAGTTAAGAACGGAAAAATAGTGATTATAAAGAAGTTTCCAAACTTCGAAAAAAAATTTTTTTCTTTTCGAGATTCTTTGCGCATAATATGGTTTTCTGAGGCTATCATACTAGTATAATGAAAGAGAACCAGTTATCTCAAATAAGAACGGCAAAAAAGTTATTCAAACGAAGTTTCCAAACTTCGAAAAAAAACTTTTTTCTTTTCAAGATTCTTTGCGCATAATATGCTTTTCTGAGGCTATCAAACTTGTATAATGAAAGAGAACCAGGTATCTCAAATAAGAACGGAAAAAAAGTGATTCAAACGAAGTTTCCAAACTTCGAAAAAATTTTTTTTTCTTTTCGAGATTCTTTGTGCATAATATGCTTTACTGAGGCTATCAAACTAGTATAATGAAAGAGAACCAGTTATCTCAAATAAGAACGGAAAAAAAGTGATTCTAACGAAGTTTCCAAACTTCGAAAAAAATTTTTTTTCTCTTCGAGATTCTTTGTTCATAATTTGCTTTCCTGAGGCTATCAAACTACTATAATGAAAGAGAACCAGTAATCTCAAATAAGAACGGAAAAAAGTGATTCAAACTACGTTTCCAAAATTCGAAAAAAATTATTTTTCTTTTCGAGATTCTTTGCGCATAATATGCTTTACTGAGGCTATCAAACTAGTATAATGAAAGAGAACCAGTTATTTCAAATAAGAACGGAAAAAAAGTGATTCAAACGAAGTTTCCAACTTCGAAAAAAAATTTTTTTCTTTTCGAGATTCTTTGTGCATAATTTGCTTTCCTGAGGCTATCAAACTACTATAATGAAAGAGAACCAGTAATCTCAAATAAGAACGGAAAAAAGTGATTCAAACTACGTTTCCAAAATTCGAAAAAATTTTTTTTTCTTTTCGAGATTCTTTGTGCATAATTTGCTTTCCTGAGGCTATCAAACTACTATAATGAAAGAGAACCAGTAATCTCAAATAAGAACGGAAAAAAGTGATTCAAACTACGTTTCGAAAATTCGAAAAAAATTTTTTTTCTTTTCGAGATTCTTTCCGCATAATATGCTTTACTGAGGCTATCAAACTAGTATAATTAAAGAGAACCAGTTATCTGAACTAAGAACGGAAAAAAAGTGATTCAAACGATGTTTCCACACTTCGAAAAAAAACTTTTTTCATTTCGAGAATCTTTGCGCATAATATGCTCTTCTGAGGTCATCAAACTAGTATAATGAAAGAGAACCAGTTATCTCAAATAAGAACGGAAAAAAAGTGATTATAACGAAGTTTCCAAACTTCGAAAAAAATTTTTTTTCTTTTCGAGATTCTTTGCGCATAATATGCTTTACTGAGGCTATTAAACTAGTATAATGAAAGAGAACCAGTTATCTGAAATAAGAACGGAAAAAAAGTGATTCAAACGAAGTTTCCAAACTTCGAAAAAAAACTTTTTTCTTTTCGAGATTCTTTGCGCATAATATGCTCTTCTGAGGTCATCAAACTAGTATAATGAAAGAGAACCAGTTATCTCAAATAAGAACGGAAAAAAAGTGATTCTAACGAAGTTTCCAAACTTCGAAAAAAATTTTTATTCTTTTCCAGATTCTTTGCGCATAATATGCTTTACTGAGGCTATCAAACTAGTATATTGAAAGAGAACCAGTTATCTCAAATAAGAACGGAAAAAAAGTGATTCTAATGAAATTTCCAAAGTTCTAAAAAAATTGTGTAATTTTCGAGATTCTTTGCGCGTAATATGCTTTTCTGAGGCTATCTAATTAGTATAATGAAAGAGAACCAGTTATCTCAAATAAGAATGGAAAAAAAGTGATTCTAAAGAAGGTTCCAAACTTCGAAAAAAATTTTTTTTCTTTTCGAGATTCTTTGCGCATTATATGGTTTTCTGAGGCTATCAAACTAGTATAATGAAAGAGAACCAGTTATCTCAAATAAGAACGGAAAAAAAGTGATTCTAACGAAGTTTCCAAACTTCGAAAAAAAATTTTTTTCTTTTCGAGATTCTTTGCGCATAATATGCTTTACTGAGGCTATCAAACTGGTATAATGAAAGAGAACCAGTTATCTCAAATAAGAACGGAAAAAAAGTTATTCAAACGAAGTTTCCAAACTTCGAAAAAAAACTTTTTTCTTTTCAAGATTCTTTGCGCATAATGTGCTTTTCTGAGGCTATCAAACTAGTATAATGAAAGAGAACCAGTTATCTCAAATAAGAACGGAAAAAAAGTGATTCTAACGAAGTTTCCAAACTTCGAAAAAAAAAAGTTTTTCTTTTCGAGATTCTTTGCGCATAATATGCTTTTCTGAGGCTATCAAACTAGTATAATGAAAGAGAACCAGTTATCTCAAATAAGAAGGGAAAAATGATTTTAACGAAGTTTCCAAAGTTCTAAAAAAATTTTTTTTTTTTGAGATTCTTTGCGCGTAATATGCTTTTCTGAAGCTATCTAATTAGTATAATGAAAGAGAACCAGTTATCTCAGTTAAGAACGGAAAAATAGTGATTATAAAGAAGTTTCCAAACTTCGAAAAAAAATTTTTTTCTTTTCGAGATTCTTTGCGCATAATATGGTTTTCTGAGGCTATCAAACTAGTATAATGAAAGAGAACCAGTTATCTCAAATAAGAACGGAAAAAAAGTGATTCTAACGAAGTTTCCAAACTTCGAAAAAAATTTTTTTTCTCTTCGAGATTCTTTGTTCATAATTTGCTTTCCTGAGGCTATCAAACTACTATAATGAAAGAGAACCAGTAATCTCAAATAAGAACGGAAAAAAGTGATTCAAACTACGTTTCCAAAATTTGAAAAAAATTATTTTTCTTTTCGAGATTCTTTGCGCATAATATGCTTTACTGAGGCTATCAAACTAGTATAATGAAAGAGAACCAGTTATTTCAAATAAGAACGGAAAAAAAGTGATTCAAACGAAGTTTCCAACTTCGAAAAAAAATTTTTTTCTTTTCGAGATTCTTTGTGCATAATTTGCTTTCCTGAGGCTATCAAACTACTATAATGAAAGAGAACCAGTAATCTCAAATAAGAACGGAAAAAAGTGATTCAAACTTCGTTTCCAAAATTCGAAAAAATTTTTTTTTCTTTTCGAGATTCTTTGTGCATAATTTGCTTTCCTGAGGCTATCAAACTACTATAATGAAAGAGAACCAGTAATCTCAAATAAGAACGGAAAAAAGTGATTCAAACTACGTTTCGAAAATTCGAAAAAAATTTTTTTTCTTTTCGAGATTCTTTCCGCATAATATGCTTTACTGAGGCTATCAAACTAGTATAATTAAAGAGAACCAGTTATCTGAACTAAGAACGGAAAAAAAGTGATTCAAACGATGTTTCCACACTTCGAAAAAAAACTTTTTTCATTTCGAGAATCTTTGCGCATAATATGCTCTTCTGAGGTCATCAAACTAGTATAATGAAAGAGAACCAGTTATCTCAAATAAGAACGGAAAAAAAGTGATTATAACGAAGTTTCCAAACTTCGAAAAAAATTTTTTTTCTTTTCCAGATACTTTGCGCATAATATGCTTTACTGAGGCTATCAAACTAGTATATTGAAAGAGAACCAGTTATCTCAAATAAGAACGGAAAAAAAGTGATTCTAATGAAATTTCTTAACTTCGAAAAAAATTTTTTTTCTTTTCCAGATTCTTTGTGCATAATATGCTTTACTGAGGCTATCAAACACGTATAATGAAAGAGAACCAGTTATCTCAAATAAGAACGGAAAAAAAGTGATTCTAACGAAGTTTCCAAAGTTCTAAAAAAATTGTGTAATTTTCGAGATTCTTTGCGCGTAATATGCTTTTCTGAGGCTATCTAATTAGTATAATGAAAGAGAACCAGTTATCTCAAATAAGAATGGAAAAAAAAGTGATTCTAAAGAAGTTTCCAAACTTCGAAAAAATTTTTTTTTCTTTTCGAGATTCTTTGCGCATTATATGGTTTTCTGAGGCTATCAAACTAGTATAATGAAAGAGAACCAGTTATCTCAAATAAGAACGGAAAAAAAGTGATTCTAACGAAGTTTCCAAACTTCGAAAAAAAATTTTTTTCTTTTCGAGATTCTTTGCGCATAATATGCTTTACTTAGGCTATCAAACTGGTATAATGAAAGAGAACCAGTTATCTCAAATAAGAACGGAAAAAAAGTTATTCAAACGAAGTTTCCAAACTTCGAAAAAAAACTTTTTTCTTTTCAAGATTCTTTGCGCATAATGTGCTTTTCTGAGGCTATCAAACTAGTATAATGAAAGAGAACCAGTTATCTCAAATAAGAACGGAAAAAAAGTGATTCTAACGAAGTTTCCAAACTTCGAAAAAAAAAGTTTTTCTTTTCGAGATTCTTTGCGCATAATATGCTTTTCTGAGGCTATCAAACTAGTATAATGAAAGAGAACCAGTTATCTCAAATAAGAACGGAAAAATGATTTTAACGAAGTTGCCAAACTTCGAAAAAATTTTTTTTACTTTTCGAGATTCTTTGTGCATAATATGCTTTACTGAGGCTATCAAACTAGTATAATGAAAGAGAACCAGTTATCCTAAATAAGAACGGAAAAAAAGTGATTCTAACGAAGTTTCCAAACTTCGAAAAAAATTTTTTTTCTTTTCGAGATTCTTTGTGCATAATATGCTTTTCTGAGGCTATCAAACTAGTATAATGAAATAGAACCAGTTATCTCAAATAAGAACGGAAAAAAAGTGAATCTAATAAAGTTTCCAAACATCGAAAAAAAATTTTTTTATTTTCGAGATTCTTTGCGCATAATATGATTTTCTGAGGCTATCAAACTAGTATAATGAAAGAGAACCAGTTATCTCAAATAAGAACGGAAAAAAAGTGATTCTAACAAAGTTTCCAAACATCGAAAAAAAATTTTTTTCTTTTCGAGATTCTTTGCGCATAATATGATTTTCTGAGGCTATCAAACTAGTATAATGAAAGAGAACCAGTTATCTCAAATAAGAACGGAAAAATGATTTTAACGAAGTTGCCAAACTTCGAAAAAATTTTTTTTACTTTTCGAGATTCTTTGTGCATAATATGCTTTACTGAGGCTATCAAACTAGTATAATGAAAGAGAACCAGTTATCCTAAATAAGAACGGAAAAAAAGTGATTCTAACGAAGTTTCCACACTTCGAAAAAAAACTTTTTTCATTTCGAGAATCTTTGCGCATAATATGCTCTTCTGAGGTCATCAAACTAGTATAATGAAAGAGAACCAGTTATCTCAAATAAGAACGGAAAAAAAGTGATTCTAACGAAGTTTCCAAACTTCGAAAAAAATTTTTTTTCTTTTCCAGATTCTTTGCGCATAATATGCTTTACTGAGGCTATCAAACTAGTATATTGAAAGAGAACCAGTTATCTCAAATAAGAACGGAAAAAAAGTGATTCTAATGAAATTTCTTAACTTCGAAAAAAATTTTTTTTCTTTTCGAGATTCTTTGTGCATAATATGCTTTACTGAGGCTATCAAACTAGTATAATGAAAGAGAACCAGTTATCTCAAATAAGAACGGAAAAAAAGTTATTCAAACGAAGTTTCCAAACTTCGAAAAAAAACGTTTTTCTTTTCAAGATTCTTTGCGCATAATATGCTTTTCTGAGGCTATCAAACTTGTATAATGAAAGAGAACCAGGTATCTCAAATAAGAACGGAAAAAAAGTGATTCTAACGAAGTTTCCAAAATTCGAAAAAAAATTTTTTTCTTTTCGAGATTCTTTGTGCATAATTAGCTTTACTGAGGCTATCAAACTAGTATAATGAAAGAGAACCAGTTATTTCAAATAAGAACGGAAAAAAAGTGATTCAAACGAAGTTTCCAACTTCGAAAAAAATTTTTTTTCTTTTCGAGATTGTTTGTGCATAATTTGCTTTCCTGAGGCTATCAAACTACCATAATGAAAGAGAACCAGTAATCTCAAATAAGAACGGAAAAAAGTGATTCAAACTACGTTTCCAAAATTCGAAAAAAATTTTTTTTCTTTTCGAGATTCTTTGCGCATAATATGCTTTACTGAGGCTATCAAACTAGTATAATTAAAGAGAACCAGTTATCTCAAATAAGAAGGGAAAAAAAGTGATTCTAACGAAGTTTCCAAACTTCGAAAAAAATTTTTTTTCTTTTCGAGATTCTTTGCGCATAATATGCTTTACTGAGGCTATTAAACTAGTATAATGAAAGAGAACCAGTTATCTGAAATAAGAACGGAAAAAAAGTGATTCAAACGAAGTTTCCAAACTTCGAAAAAAAACTTTTTTCTTTTCGAGATTCTTTGCGCATAATATGCTCTTCTGAGGTCATCAAACTAGTATAATGAAAGAGAACCAGTTATCTCAAATAAGAACGGAAAAAAAGTGATTCTAACGAAGTTTCCAAACTTCGAAAAAAATTTTTATTCTTTTCCAGATTCTTTGCGCATAATATGCTTTACTGAGGCTATCAAACTAGTATATTGAAAGAGAACCAGTTATCTTAAATAAGAACGGAAAAAAAGTGATTCTAATGAAATTTCTTAACTTCGAAAAAATTTTTTTTTCTTTTCGAGATTCTTTGTGCATAATATGCTTTACTGAGGCTATCAAACACGTATAATGAAAGAGAACCAGTTATCTCAAATAAGAACGGAAAAAAAGTGATTCTAACGAAGTTTCCAAAGTTCTAAAAAAATTGTGTAATTTTCGAGATTCTTTGCGCGTAATATGCTTTTCTGAGGCTATCTAATTAGTATAATGAAAGAGAACCAGTTATCTCAAATAAGAATGGAAAAAAAGTGAATCTAAAGAAGTTTCCAAACTTCGAAAAAATTTTTTTTTCTTTTCGAGATTCTTTGCGCATTATATGGTTTTCTGAGGCTATCAAACTAGTATAATGAAAGAGAACCAGTTATCTCAAATAAGAACGGAAAAAAAGTGATTCTAACGAAGTTTCCAAACTTCGAAAAAAAATTTTTTTCTTTTCGAGATTCTTTGCGCATAATATGCTTTACTGAGGCTATCAAACTGGTATAATGAAAGAGAACCAGTTATCTGAAATAAGAACGGAAAAAAAGTTATTCAAACGAAGTTTCCAAACTTCGAAAAAAAACTTTTTTCTTTTCAAGATTCTTTGCGCATAATGTGCTTTTCTGAGGCTATCAAACTAGTATAATGAAAGAGAACCAGTTATCTCAAATAAGAACGGAAAAAAAGTGATTCTAACGAAGTTTCCAAACTTCGAAAAAAAAAGTTTTTCTTTTCGAGATTCTTTGCGCATAATATGCTTTTCTGAGGCTATCAAACTAGTATAATGAAAGAGAACCAGTTATCTCAAATAAGAAGGGAAAAATGATTTTAACGAAGTTTCCAAAGTTCTAAAAAAAATTTTTTTTTTTTGAGATTCTTTGCGCGTAATATGCTTTTCTGAGGCTATCTAATTAGTATAATGAAAGAGAACCAGTTATCTCAGTTAAGAACGGAAAAATAGTGATTATAAAGAAGTTTCCAAACTTCGAAAAAAAATTTTTTTCTTTTCGAGATTCTTTGCGCATAATATGGTTTTCTGAGGCTATCATACTAGTATAATGAAAGAGAACCAGTTATCTCAAATAAGAACGGCAAAAAAGTTATTCAAACGAAGTTTCCAAACTTCGAAAAAAAACTTTTTTCTTTTCAAGATTCTTTGCGCATAATATGCTTTTCTGAGGCTATCAAACTTGTATAATGAAAGAGAACCAGGTATCTCAAATAAGAACGGAAAAAAAGTGATTCAAACGAAGTTTCCAAACTTCGAAAAAATTTTTTTTTCTTTTCGAGATTCTTTGTGCATAATATGCTTTACTGAGGCTATCAAACTAGTATAATGAAAGAGAACCAGTTATCTCAAATAAGAACGGAAAAAAAGTGATTCTAACGAAGTTTCCAAACTTCGAAAAAATTTTTTTTTCTTTTCGAGATTCTTTTTGCATAATATGCTTTACTGAGGCTATCAAACTAGTATAATGAAAGAGAACCAGTTATCTCAAATAAGAACGGAAAAAAAGTGATTCTAACGAAGTTTCCAAACTTCGAAAAACATTTTTTTTCTTTTCGAGATTCTTTGTGCATAATTTGCTTTCCTGAGGCTATCAAACTACTATAATGAAAGAGAACCAATAATCTCAAATAAGAACGGAAAAAAGTGATTCAAACTACGTTTCCAAAATTCGAAAAAAATTTTTTTTCTTTTCGAGATTCTTTGTGCATAATTTGCTTTCCTGAGGCTATCAAACTACTATAATGAAAGAGAACCAGTAATCTCAAATAAGAACGGAAAAAAGTGATTCAAACTACGTTTCGAAAATTCGAAAAAATTTTTTTTCTTTTCGAGATTCTTTGTGCATAATTTGCTTTACTGAGGCTATCAAACTAGTATAATGAAAGAGAACCAGTTATTTCAAATAAGAACGGAAAAAAAGTGATTCAAACGAAGTTTCCAACTTCGAAAAAAATTTTTTTTCTTTTCGAGATTGTTTGTGCATAATTTGCTTTCCTGAGGCTATCAAACTACTATAATGAAAGAGAACCAGTAATCTCAAATAAGAACGGAAAAAAGTGATTCAAACTTCGTTTCCAAAATTCGAAAAAAATTTTTTTTCTTTTCGAGATTCTTTGCGCATAATATGCTTTACTGAGGCTATCAAACTAGTATAATTAAAGAGAACCAGTTATCTCAAATAAGAACGGAAAAAAAGTGATTCTAACGAAGTTTCCAAACTTCGAAAAAAATTTTTTTTCTTTTCGAGATTCTTTGCGCATAATATGCTTTACTGAGGCTATTAAACTAGTATAATGAAAGAGAACCAGTTATCTGAAATAAGAACGGAAAAAAAGTGATTCAAACGAAGTTTCCAAACTTCGAAAAAAAACTTTTTTCTTTTCGAGATTCTTTGCGCATAATATGCTCTTCTGAGGTCATCAAACTAGTATAATGAAAGAGAACCAGTTATCTCAAATAAGAACGGAAAAAAAGTGATTCTAACGAAGTTTCCAAACTTCGAAAAAAATTTTTATTCTTTTCCAGATTCTTTGCGCATAATATGCTTTACTGAGGCTATCAAACTAGTATATTGAAAGAGAACCAGTTATCTCAAATAAGAACGGAAAAAAAGTGATTCTAATGAAATTTCCAAAGTTCTAAAAAAATTGTGTAATTTTCGAGATTCTTTGCGCGTAATATGCTTTTCTGAGGCTATCTAATTAGTATAATGAAAGAGAACCAGTTATCTCAAATAAGAATGGAAAAAAAGTGATTCTAAAGAAGGTTCCAAACTTCGAAAAAAATTTTTTTTCTTTTCGAGATTCTTTGCGCATTATAAGGTTTTCTGAGGCTATCAAACTAGTATAATGAAAGAGAACCAGTTATCTCAAATAAGAACGGAAAAAAAGTGATTCTAACGAAGTTTCCAAACTTCGAAAAAAAATTTTTTTCTTTTCGAGATTCTTTGCGCATAATATGCTTTACTGAGGCTATCAAACTGGTATAATGAAAGAGAACCAGTTATCTCAAATAAGAACGGAAAAAAAGTTATTCAAACGAAGTTTCCAAACTTCGAAAAAAAACTTTTATCTTTTCAAGATTCTTTGCGCATAATGTGCTTTTCTGAGGCTATCAAACTAGTATAATGAAAGAGAACCAGTTATCTCAAATAAGAACGGAAAAAAAGTGATTCTAACGAAGTTTCCAAACTTCGAAAAAAAAAGTTTTTCTTTTCGAGATTCTTTGCGCATAATATGCTTTTCTGAGGCTATCAAACTAGTATAATGAAAGAGAACCAGTTATCTCAAATAAGAAGGGAAAAATGATTTTAACGAAGTTTCCAAAGTTCTAAAAAAATTTTTTTTTTTTGAGATTCTTTGCGCGTAATATGCTTTTCTGAAGCTATCTAATTAGTATAATGAAAGAGAACCAGTTATCTCAGTTAAGAACGGAAAAATAGTGATTATAAAGAAGTTTCCAAACTTCGAAAAAAAATTTTTTTCTTTTCGAGATTCTTTGCGCATAATATGGTTTTCTGAGGCTATCATACTAGTATAATGAAAGAGAACCAGTTATCTCAAATAAGAACGGCAAAAAAGTTATTCAAACGAAGTTTCCAAACTTCGAAAAAAAACTTTTTTCTTTTCAAGATTCTTTGCGCATAATATGCTTTTCTGAGGCTATCAAACTTGTATAATGAAAGAGAACCAGGTATCTCAAATAAGAACGGAAAAAAAGTGATTCAAACGAAGTTTCCAAACTTCGAAAAAATTTTTTTTTCTTTTCGAGATTCTTTGTGCATAATATGCTTTACTGAGGCTATCAAACTAGTATAATGAAAGAGAACCAGTTATCTCAAATAAGAACGGAAAAAAAGTGATTCTAACGAAGTTTCCAAACTTCGAAAAAAATTTTTTTTCTCTTCGAGATTCTTTGTTCATAATTTGCTTTCCTGAGGCTATCAAACTACTATAATGAAAGAGAACCAGTAATCTCAAATAAGAACGGAAAAAAGTGATTCAAACTACGTTTTCAAAATTCGAAAAAAATTATTTTTCTTTTCGAGATTCTTTGCGCATAATATGCTTTACTGAGGCTATCAAACTAGTATAATGAAAGAGAACCAGTTATTTCAAATAAGAACGGAAAAAAAGTGATTCAAACGAAGTTTCCAACTTCGAAAAAAAATTTTTTTCTTTTCGAGATTCTTTGTGCATAATTTGCTTTCCTGAGGCTATCAAACTACTATAATGAAAGAGAACCAGTAATCTCAAATAAGAACGGAAAAAAGTGATTCAAACTACGTTTCCAAAATTCGAAAAAATTTTTTTTTCTTTTCGAGATTCTTTGTGCATAATTTGCTTTCCTGAGGCTATCAAACTACTATAATGAAAGAGAACCAGTAATCTCAAATAAGAACGGAAAAAAGTGATTCAAACTACGTTTCGAAAATTCGAAAAAAATTTTTTTTCTTTTCGAGATTCTTTCCGCATAATATGCTTTACTGAGGCTATCAAACTAGTATAATGAAAGAGAACCAGTTATCTGAAATAAGAACGGAAAAAAAGTGATTCAAACGAAGTTTCCAAACTTCGAAAAAAAACTTTTTTCTTTTCGAGATTCTTTGCGCATAATATGCTTTTCTGAGGTCATCAAACTAGTATAATGAAAGAGAACCAGTTATCTCAAATAAGAACGGAAAAAAAGTGATTCTAACGAAGTTTCCAAACTTCGAAAAAATTTTTTTTTCTTTTCCAGATTCTTTGCGCATAATATGCTTTACTGAGGCTATCAAACTAGTATATTGAAAGAGAACCAGTTATCTCAAATAAGAACGGAAAAAAAGTGATTCTAATGAAGTTTCCAAACTTCGAAAAAAATTTTTTTTCTTTTCGAGATTCTTTGTGCATATGCTTTGCTGAGGCTATGAAACTAGTATAATGAAAGAGAACCAGTTATCTCAAATAGGGAAAAAAAGTGATTCAAACTAAGTTTCCAAACTTCGAAAAAAATTTTTTTCTTTTCGAGATTCTTTGCGCATAATATGCTTTTCTGAGGCTATCAAATTAGTATAATGAAAGAGAACCAGTTATCTCAAATAAGAACGGAAAAAAAGTGATTCTAACGAAGTTTCCAAAGTTCTAAAAAATTTTTTTTTTTTTTTGAGATTCTTTGCGCGTAATATGCTTTTATGAGGCTATCTAATTAGTATAATGAAAGAGAACCAGTTATCTCAGTTAAGAACGGAAAAATAGTGATTATAAAGAAGTTTCCAAACTTCGAAAAAAACTTTTTTCTTTTCAAGATTCTTTGCGCATAATGTGCTTTTCTGAGGCTATCAAACTAGTATAATGAAAGAGAACCAGCTATCTCAAATAAGAACGCAAAAAAAGTGATTCTAACGAAGTTTCCAAACTTCGAAAAAAATTTTTTTTCTTTTCCAGATTCTTTGTGCATAATATGCTTTACTGAGGGTATCAAACTAGTATAATGAAAGAGAACCAGTTATTTCAAATAAGAACGGAAAAAAAGTGATTCAAACGAGGTTTCCAAACTTCGAAAAAAAATTTTTTTCTTTTCGAGATTCTTTGTGCATAATATGCTTTACTGAGGCTATCAAACTAGTATAATGAAAGAGAACATTATCTCAAATAAGAACGGAAAAAAAGTGATTCAAACGAAGTTTCCAAACTTCGAAAAAAATTTTTTTTCTTTTGGAGATTCTTTGCGCATAATATGGTTTTCTGAGGCTACCAAATAGTATAATGAAAGAGAACCAGTTATCTCAAATAAGAACGGAAAAAAAGTGATTCTAACGAAGTTTACAAACTTCGAAAAAAAATTTTATTCTTTTCGAGATTCTTTGCGCATAATATGCTTTTCTGAGGCTATCAAACTAGTATAATGAAAGAGAACCAGTTATCTCAAATAAGAACGGAAAAAAAGTTATTCAAACGAAGTTTCCAAACTTCGAAAAAAAACTTTTTTCTTTTCGAGATTCTTTGCGCATAATATGCTTTACTGAGGCTATCAAACTAGTATAATGAAAGAGAACCAGTTATCTCAAATAAGAACGGAAAAAAAGTGATTCAAACGAAGTTTCCAAACTTCGAAAAAAAATTTTTTTCTTTTCGAGATTCTTTGCGCATAATATGCTTTTCTGAGGCTATCAAACTAGTATAATGAAAGAGAACCAGTTATCTCAAATAAGAACGGAAAAAAAGTGATACTAACGAAGTTTCCAAACTTCAAAAAAAATTTTTTTCTTTTCCAGATTCTTTGCGCATAATATGCTTTACTGTGGCTATCAAACTAGTATAATGAAAGAGAACCAGTTATCTCAAATAAGAACGTAAAAAAAGTGATTCTAATGAAGTTTCCAAACTTCGAAAAAAATTTTTTTTCTTTTCGAGATTCTTTGTGCATAATATGCTTTACTGAGGCTATCAAACTAGTATAATGAAAGAGAACCAGTTATCTCAAATAAGAACGGAAAAAAAGTGATTCTAACGAAGTTTCCAAACTTCGAAAAAAATTTTTTCTTTTCGAGATTCTTTGCGCATAATATGCTTTTCTGAGGCTATCAAACAATGAAAGAGAACCAGTTATCTCAAATAAGAACGGAAAAAAAGTGATTCTAACAAAGTTTCCAAACATCGAAAAAAATTTTTTTTCTTTTCGAGATTCTTTGCGCATAATATGATTTTCTGAGGCTATCAAACTAGTATAATGAAAGAGAACCAGTTATTTCAAATAAGAACGGAAAAAAAGTGATTCTATCGAAGTTTCCAAACTTCGAAAAATTTTTTTTTTTTCTAGATTCTTTGCGCATAATATGCTTTTCTGATGCTATCAAACTAGTATAATGAAAGCGAACCAGTTATCTCAAATAAGAATGGAAAAAAAGTGATTCTAACGAAGTTTCCAAACTTCGAAAAAAAAAATTTTTATTTTCGAGATTCTTTGCGCATAATATGCTTTTCTGAGGCTATCAAACTAGTATAATGAAAGAGAACCAGTTATCTCAAAAAAGAACGGAAAAAAAGTGATTCTAACGAAGTTTCCAAAGTTCTAAAAAAATTGTTTTATTTTCGAGATTCTTTGCGCATAATATGCTTTACTGAGGCTATCAAACTAGTATAATGAAAGAGAACCAGCTATCTCAAATAAGAACGCAAAAAAAGTGATTCTAACGAAGTTTCCAAACTTCGAAAAAAATTTTTTTTCTTTTCCAGATTCTTTGTGCATAATATGCGTTACTGAGGCTATCAAACTAGTATAATGAAAGAGAACCAGTTATTTCAAATAAGAACGGAAAAAAAGTGATTCAAACGAAGTTTCCAAACTTCGAAAAAAAATTTTTTTCTTTTCGAGATTCTTTGCGCATAATATGCTTTTCTGAGGCTATCAAACTAGTATAATGAAAGCGAACCAGTTATCTCAAATAAGAACGGAAAAAAAGTGATACTAACGAAGTTTCCAAACTTCGAAAAAAAAAATTTTTATTTTCGAGATTCTTTGCGCATAATATGCTTTTCTGAGGCTATCAAACTAGTATAATGAAAGAGAACCAGTTATCTCAAAAAAGAACGGAAAAAAAGTGATTCTAACGAAGTTTCCAAAGTTCTAAAAAAATTGTTTTATTTTCGAGATTCTTTGCGCATAATATGCTTTACTGAGGCTATCAAACTAGTATAATGAAAGAGAACCAGCTATCTCAAATAAGAACGCAAAAAAAGTGATTCTAACGAAGTTTCCAAACTTCGAAAAAAATTTTTTTTCTTTTCCAGATTCTTTGTGCATAATATGCGTTACTGAGGCTATCAAACTAGTATAATGAAAGAGAACCAGTTATTTCAAATAAGAACGGAAAAAAAGTGATTCAAACTAAGTTTCCAAACTTCGAAAAAAAATTTTTTTCTTTTCGAGATTCTTTGCGCATAATATGCTTTTCTGAGGCTATCAAACTAGTATAATGAAAGAGAACCAGTTATCTCAAATAAGAACGGAAAAAAAGTGATACTAACGAAGTTTCCAAACTTCAAAAAAAATTTTTTCTTTTCCAGATTCTTTGCGCATAATATGCTTTACTGTGGCTATCAAACTAGTATAATGAAAGAGAACCAGTTATCTCAAATAAGAACGTAAAAAAAGTGATTCTAATGAAGTTTCCAAACTTCGAAAAAATTTTTTTTTCTTTTCGAGATTCTTTGTGCATAATATGCTTTACTGAGGCTATCAAACTAGTATAATGAAAGAGAACCAGTTATCTCAAATAAGAACGGAAAAAAAGTGATTCTAACGAAGTTTCCAAACTTCGAAAAAAATTTTTTTCTTTTCGAGATTCTTTGCGCATAATATGCTTTTCTGAGGCTATCAAACTAGTATAATGAAAGAGAACCAGTTATCTCAAATAAGAACGGAAAAAAAGTGATTCTAACAAAGTTTCCAAACATCGAAAAAAATTTTTTTTCTTTTCGAGATTCTTTGCGCATAATATGATTTTCTGAGGCTATCAAACTAGTATAATGAAAGAGAACCAGTTATTTCAAATAAGAACGGAAAAAAAGTGATTCTATCGAAGTTTCCAAACTTCGAAAATTTTTTTTTTTTTCTAGATTCTTTGCGCATAATATGCTTTTCTGATGCTATCAAACTAGTATAATGAAAGCGAACCAGTTATCTCAAATAAGAATGGAAAAAAAGTGATTCTAACGAAGTTTCCAAACTTCGAAAAAAAAAATTTTTATTTTCGAGATTCTTTGCGCATAATATGCTTTTCTGAGGCTATCAAACTAGTATAATGAAAGAGAACCAGTTATCTGAAATAAGAACGGAAAAAAAGTGATTCTAACAAAGTTTCCAAACATCGAAAAAAAATTTTTTTCTTTTCGAGATTCTTTGCGCATAATATGATTTTCTGAGGCTATCAAACTAGTATAATGAAAGAGAACCAGTTATTTCAAATAAAAACGGAAAAAAAGTGATTCTATGGAAGTTTCCAAACTTCGAAAAAAATTTTTTTTCTTTTCGAGATTCTTTGTGCATAATATGCTTTACTGAGGCTATCAAACTAGTATAATGAAAGAGAACCAGTTATCTCAAATAAGAACGGAAAAAAAGTGATTCTAACGAAGTTTCCAAACTTCGAAAAAAATTTATTTTCTTTTCGAGATTCTTTGCGCATAATATGCTTTACTGAGGCTATCAAACTAGTATAATGAAAGAGAACCAGTTATCTCAAATAAGAACGGAAAAAAAGTTATTCAAACGAAGTTTCCAAACTTCGAAAAAAAACTTTTTTCTTTTCGAGATTCTTTGCGCATAATATGCTTTACTGAGGCTATCAAACTAGTATAATGAAAGAGAACCAGTTATCTCAAATAAGAACGGAAAAAAAGTGATTCAAACGAAGTTTCCAAACTTCGAAAAAAAATTTTTTTCTTTTCGAGATTCTTTGCGCATAATATGCTTTTCTGAGGCTATCAAACTAGTATAATGAAAGAGAACCAGTTATCTCAAATAAGAACGGAAAAAAAGTGATACTAACGAAGTTTCCAAACTTCAAAAAAAATTTTTTTCTTTTCCAGATTCTTTGCGCATAATATGCTTTACTGTGGCTATCAAACTAGTATAATGAAAGAGAACCAGTTATCTCAAATAAGAACGTAAAAAAAGTGATTCTAATGAAGTTTCCAAACTTCGAAAAAAATTTTTTTTCTTTTCGAGGTTCTTTGTGCATAATATGCTTTACTGAGGCTATCAAACTAGTATAATGAAAGAGAACCAGTTATCTCAAATAAGAACGGAAAAAAAGTGATTCTAACGAAGTTTCCAAACTTCGAAAAAAAATTTTTTCTTTTCGAGATTCTTTGCGCATAATATGCTTTTCTGAGGCTATCAAACAATGAAAGAGAACCAGTTATCTCAAATAAGAACGGAAAAAAAGTGATTCTAACAAAGTTTCCAAACATCGAAAAAAATTTTTTTTCTTTTCGAGATTCTTTGCGCATAATATGATTTTCTGAGGCTATCAAACTAGTATAATGAAAGAGAACCAGTTATTTCAAATAAGAACGGAAAAAAAGTGATTCTATCGAAGTTTCCAAACTTCGAAAAATTTTTTTTTTTTCTAGATTCTTTGCGCATAATATGCTTTTCTGATGCTATCAAACTAGTATAATGAAAGCGAACCAGTTATCTCAAATAAGAATGGAAAAAAAGTGATTCTAACGAAGTTTCCAAACTTCGAAAAAAAAAATTTTTATTTTCGAGATTCTTTGCGCATAATATGCTTTTCTGAGGCTATCAAACTAGTATAATGAAAGAGAACCAGTTATCTCAAAAAAGAACGGAAAAAAAGTGATTCTAACGAAGTTTCCAAAGTTCTAAAAAAATTGTTTTATTTTCGAGATTCTTTGCGCATAATATGCTTTACTGAGGCTATCAAACTAGTATAATGAAAGAGAACCAGCTATCTCAAATAAGAACGCAAAAAAAGTGATTCTAACGAAGTTTCCAAACTTCGAAAAAAATTTTTTTTCTTTTCCAGATTCTTTGTGCATAATATGCGTTACTGAGGCTATCAAACTAGTATAATGAAAGAGAACCAGTTATTTCAAATAAGAACGGAAAAAAAGTGATTCAAACGAAGTTTCCAAACTTCGAAAAAAAATTTTTTTCTTTTCGAGATTCTTTGCGCATAATATGCTTTTCTGAGGCTATCAAACTAGTATAATGAAAGCGAACCAGTTATCTCAAATAAGAACGGAAAAAAAGTGATACTAACGAAGTTTCCAAACTTCGAAAAAAAAATTTTTTATTTTCGAGATTCTTTGCGCATAATATGCTTTTCTGAGGCTATCAAACTAGTATAATGAAAGAGAACCAGTTATCTCAAAAAAGAACGGAAAAAAAGTGATTGTAACGAAGTTTCCAAAGTTCTAAAAAAATTGTTTTATTTTCGAGATTCTTTGCGCATAATATGCTTTACTGAGGCTATCAAACTAGTATAATGAAAGAGAACCAGCTATCTCAAATAAGAACGCAAAAAAAGTGATTCTAACGAAGTTTCCAAACTTCGAAAAAAATTTTTTTTCTTTTCCAGATTCTTTGTGCATAATATGCGTTACTGAGGCTATCAAACTAGTATAATGAAAGAGAACCAGTTATTTCAAATAAGAACGGAAAAAAAGTGATTCAAACTAAGTTTCCAAACTTCGAAAAAAAATTTTTTTCTTTTCGAGATTCTTTGCGCATAATATGCTTTTCTGAGGCTATCAAACTAGTATAATGAAAGAGAACCAGTTATCTCAAATAAGAACGGAAAAAAAGTGATACTAACGAATTTTCCAAACTTCAAAAAAAATTTTTTCTTTTCCAGATTCTTTGCGCATAATATGCTTTACTGTGGCTATCAAACTAGTATAATGAAAGAGAACCAGTTATCTCAAATAAGAACGTAAAAAAAGTGATTCTAATGAAGTTTCCAAACTTCGAAAAAATTTTTTTTTCTTTTCGAGATTCTTTGTGCATAATATGCTTTACTGAGGCTATCAAACTAGTATAATGAAAGAGAACCAGTTATCTCAAATAAGAACGGAAAAAAAGTGATTCTAACGAAGTTTCCAAACTTCGAAAAAAATTTTTTTCTTTTCGAGATTCTTTGCGCATAATATGCTTTTCTGAGGCTATCAAACTAGTATAATGAAAGAGAACCAGTTATCTCAAATAAGAACGGAAAAAAAGTGATTCTAACAAAGTTTCCAAACATCGAAAAAAATTTTTTTTCTTTTCGAGATTCTTTGCGCATAATATGATTTTCTGAGGCTATCAAACTAGTATAATGAAAGAGAACCAGTTATTTCAAATAAGAACGGAAAAAAAGTGATTCTATCGAAGTTTCCAAACTTCGAAAATTTTTTTTTTTTTCTAGATTCTTTGCGCATAATATGCTTTTCTGATGCTATCAAACTAGTATAATGAAAGCGAACCAGTTATCTCAAATAAGAATGGAAAAAAAGTGATTCTAACGAAGTTTCCAAACTTCGAAAAAAAAAATTTTTATTTTCGAGATTCTTTGCGCATAATATGCTTTTCTGAGGCTATCAAACTAGTATAATGAAAGAGAACCAGTTATCTGAAATAAGAACGGAAAAAAAGTGATTCTAACAAAGTTTCCAAACATCGAAAAAAAATTTTTTTCTTTTCGAGATTCTTTGCGCATAATATGATTTTCTGAGGCTATCAAACTAGTATAATGAAAGAGAACCAGTTATTTCAAATAAAAACGGAAAAAAAGTGATTCTATGGAAGTTTCCAAACTTCGAAAAAAATTTTTTTTCTTTTCGAGATTCTTTGTGCATAATATGCTTTACTGAGGCTATCAAACTAGTATAATGAAAGAGAACCAGTTATCTCAAATAAGAACGGAAAAAAAGTGATTCTAACGAAGTTTCCAAACTTCGAAAAAATTTTTTTTTCTTTTCGAGATTCTTTGTGCATAATATGCTTTTCTGAGGCTATCAAACTAGTATAATGAAAGAGAACCAGTTATCTCAAATAAGAACGGAAAAAAAGTGATTCTAACGAAGTTTCCAAAGTTCTTAAAAAATTGTTTTATTTTCGAGATTCTTTGCGCGTAATATGCTTTTCTGAGGCTATCTAATTAGTATAATGAAAGAGAACCAGTTATCTCAAATAAGAACGGAAAAAAAGTGATTCTAACGAAGTTTCCAAACTTCGAAAAAAATTTATTTTCTTTTCGAGATTCTTTGCGCATAATATGCTTTACTGAGGCTATCAAACTAGTATAATGAAAGAGAACCAGTTATCTCAAATAAGAACGGAAAAAAAGTTATTCAAACGAAGTTTCCAAACTTCGAAAAAAAACTTTTTTCTTTTCAAGATTCTTTGCGCATAATGTGCTTTTCTGAGGCTATCAAACTAGTATAATGAAAGAGAACCAGTTATCTCAAATAAGAACGGAAAAAAAGTGATTCTAACGAAGTTTCCAAACTTCGAAAAAAATTTTTTTTCTTTTCGAGATTCTTTGCGCATAATATGCTTTACTGAGGCTATCAAACTAGTATAATTAAAGAGAACCAGTTATCTCAAATAAGAACGGAAAAAAAGTGATTCTAACGAAGTTTCCAAACTTCGAAAAAAATTTTTTTTCTTTTCGAGATTCTTTGCGCATAATATGCTTTACTGAGGCTATCAAACTAGTATAATGAAAGAGAACCAGTTATCTGAAATAAGAACGGAAAAAAAGTGATTCAAACGAAGTTTCCAAACTTCGAAAATTTTTTTTATTCTTTTCGAGATTCTTTGCGCATAATATGCTTTACTGAGGCTATCAAACTAGTATAATGAAAGAGAACCAGTTATCTGAAATAAGAACGGAAAAAAAGTGATTCAAACGAAGTTTCCAAACTTCGAAAAAAAACTTTTTTCTTTTCGAGATTCTTTGCGCATAATATGCTTTTCTGAGGTCATCAAACTAGTATAATGAAAGAGAACCAGTTATCTCAAATAAGAACGGAAAAAAAGTGATTCTAACGAAGTTTCCAAACTTCGAAAAAATTTTTTTTTCTTTTCCAGATTCTTTGCCCATAATATGCTTTACTGAGGCTATCAAACTAGTATATTGAAAGAGAACCAGTTATCTCAAATAAGAACGGAAAAAAAGTGATTCCAATGAAGTTTCCAAACTTCGAAAAAAATTTTTTTTCTTTTCGAGATTCTTTGTGCATAATATGCTTTACTGAGGCTATCAAACACGTATAATGAAAGAGAACCAGTTATCTCAAATAAGAACGGAAAAAAAGTGATTCAAACGAAGTTTCCAAACTTCGAAAAAAATTTTTTTTCTTTTCGAGATTCTTTGCTCATAATATGCTTTTCTAAGGCTATCAAACTAGTATAATGAAAGAGAACCAGTTATCTCAAATAAGAACGGAAAAAAAGTGATTCTAACGAAGTTTCCAAAGTTCTAAAAAAATTGTTTTATTTTCGAGATTCTTTGCGCGTAATATGCTTTTCTGAGGCTATCTAATTAGTATAATGAAAGAGAACCAGTTATCTCAAATAAGAACGGAAAAAAAGTGATTCTAAAGAAGTTTCCAAACTTCGAAAAAATTTTTTTTTCTTTTCCAGATTCTTTGCGCATAATATGCTTTACTGAGGCTATCAAACTAGTATATTGAAAGAGAACCAGTTATCTCAAATAAGAACGGAAAAAAAGTGATTCCAATGAAGTTTCCAAACTTCGAAAAAATTTTTTTTTCTTTTCGAGATTCTTTGTGCATAATATGCTTTACTGAGGCTATCAAACACGTATAATGAAAGAGAACCAGTTATCTCAAATAAGAACGGAAAAAAAGTGATTCAAACGAAGTTTCCAAACTTCGAAAAAAATTTTTTTTCTTTTCGAGATTCTTTGCGCATAATATGCTTTTCTAAGGCTATCAAACTAGTATAATGAAAGAGAACCAGTTATCTCAAATAAGAACGGAAAAAAAGTGATTCTAACGAAGTTTCCAAAGTTCTAAAAAAATTGTTTTATTTTCGAGATTCTTTGCGCATAATATGCTTTACTGAGGCTATCAAACTAGTATAATGAAAGAGATCCAGCTATCTCAAATAAGAACGCAAAAAAAGTGATTCTAACGAAGTTTCCAAAGTTCGAAAAAATTTTTTTTTCTTTTCGAGATTCTTTGCGCATAATATGCTTTACTGAGGCTATCAAACCAGTATAATGAAAGAGAACCAGTTATCTCAAATAAGAACGGAAAAAAAGTGATTCAAACGAAGTTTCCAAACTTCGAAAAAAAACTTTTTTCTTTTCGAGATTCTTTGCGCATAATATGCTTTACTGAGGCTATCAAACTAGTATAATGAAAGAGAACCAGTTATCTCAAATAAGAACGGAAAAAAAGTGATTCTAATGAAGTTTCCAAACTTCGAAAAAAAATTTTTTTCTTTTCGAGATTCTTTGTGCATATGCTTTGCTGAGGCTATCAAACTATTATAATGAAAGAGAACCAGTTATCTCAAATAAGAACGGAAAAAAAGTGATTCAAACGAAGTTTCCAAACTTCGAAAAAACACTTTTTTCTTTTCGAGATTCTTTGCGCATAATATGCTTTTCTGAGGCTATCAAACTAGTATAATGAAAGAGAACCAGTTATCTCAAATAAGAACGGAAAAAAAGTGATTCTAACGAAGTTTCCAAAGTTCTAAAAAATTTTTTTTTTTTTGAGATTCTTTGCGCGTAATATGCTTTTCTGAGGCTATCTAATTAGTATAATGAAAGAGAACCAGTTTTCTCAGTTAAGAACGGAAAAATAGTGATTATAAAGAAGTTTCCAAACTTCGAAAAAAAATTTTTTTCTTTTCGAGATTCTTTGCGCATAGTATGGTTTTCTGAGGCTATCAAAATAGTATAATGAAAGAGAACCAGTTATCTCAAATAAGAACGGAAAAAAAGTGATACTAACTAAGTTTCCAAACTTCAAAAAAAATTTTTTTCTTTTCCAGATTCTTTGCGCATAATATGCTTTACTGTGGCTATCAAACTAGTATAATGAAAGAGAACCAGTTATCTCAAATAAGAACGTAAAAAAAGTGATTCTAATGAAGTTTCCAAACTTCGAAAAAAAATTTTTTTCTTTTCGAGATTCTTTGTGCATAATATGCTTTACTGAGGCTATCAAACTAGTATAATGAAAGAGAACCAGTTATCTCAAATAAGAACGGAAAAAAAGTGATTCTAACGAAGTTTCCAAACTTCGAAAACAAATTTTTTCTTTTCGAGATTCTTTGCGCATAATATGCTTTTCTGAGGCTATCAAACTAGTATAATGAAAGAGAACCAGTTATCTCAAATAAGAACGGAAAAAAAGTGATTCTAACAAAGTTTCCAAACATCGAAAAAAAATTTTTTTCTTTTCGAGATTCTTTGCGCATAATATGATTTTCTGAGGCTATCAAACTAGTATAATGAAAGAGAACCAGTTATTTCAAATAAAAACGGAAAAAAAGTGATTCTATGGAAGTTTCCAAACTTCGAAAAAATTTTTTTTTCTTTTCGAGATTCTTTGTGCATAATATGCTTTACTGAGGCTATCAAACTAGTATGATGAAAGAGAACCAGTTATCTCAAATAAGAACGGAAAAAAAGTGATTCTAACGAAGTTTCCAAACTTCGAAAAAAATTTTTTTTCTTTTCGAGATTCTTTGTGCATAATATGCTTTTCTGAGGCTATCAAACTAGTATAATGAAAGAGAACCAGTTATCTCAAATAAGAACGGAAAAAAAGTGATTCTAACGAAGTTTCCAAAGTTCTAAAAAAATTGTTTTATTTTCGAGATTCTTTGCGCGTAATATGCTTTTCTGAGGCTATCTAATTAGTATAATGAAAGAAAACCAGTTATCTCAAATAAGAACGGAAAAAAAGTGATTCTAAAGAAGTTTACAAACTTCGAAAAAAATTTTTTTTCTTTTCGAGATTCTTTGCGCATAATATGGTTTTCTGAGGCTATCATACTAGTATAATGAAAGAGAACCAGTTATCTCAAATAAGAACGGAAAAAAAGTGATTCTAACGAAGTTTCCAATCTTCGAAAAAAATTTTTTTTCTTTTCGAGATTCTTTGCGCATAATATGCTTTACTGAGGCTATCAAACTAGTATAATGAAAGAGAACCAGTTATCTCAAATAAGAACGGAAAAAAAAATTATTCAAACGAAGTTTCCAAACTTCGAAAAAAAACTTTTTTCTTTTCAAGATTCTTTGCGCATAATGTGCTTTTCTGAGGCTATCAAACTAGTATAATGAAAGAGAACCAGTTATCTCAAATAAGAACGGAAAAAAAGTGATTCTAACGAAGTTTCTAAACTTCGAAAAAAAATTTTTTTCTTTTCGAGATTCTTTGCGCATAATATGCTTTACTGAGGCTATCAAACTAGTATAATTAAAGAGAACCAGTTATCTCAAATAAGAACGGAAAAAAAGTGATTCTAACGAAGTTTCCAAACTTCGAAAAAAATTTTTTTTCTTTTCGAGATTCTTTGCGCATAATATGCTTTACTGAGGCTATCAAACTAGTATAATGAAAGAGAACCAGTTATCTGAAATAAGAACGGAAAAAAAGTGATTCAAACGAAGTTTCCAAACTTCGAAAAAAAACTTTTTTCTTTTCGAGATTCTTTGCGCATAATATGCTTTACTGAGGCTATCAAACTAGTATAATGAAAGAGAACCAGTTATCTGAAATAAGAACGGAAAAAAAGTGATTCAAACGAAGTTTCCAAACTTCGAAAAAAAACTTTTTTCTTTTCGAGATTCTTTGCGCATAATATGCTTTTCTCAGGTCATCAAACTAGTATAATGAAAGAGAACCAGTTATCTCAAATAAGAACGGAAAAAAAGTGATTCTAACGAAGTTTCCAAACTTCGAAAAAAATTTTTTTTCTTTTCCAGATTCTTTGCGCATAATATGCTTTACTGAGGCTATCAAACTAGTATATTGAAAGAGAACCAGTTATCTCAAATAAGAACGGAAAAAAAGTGATTCCAATGAAGTTTCCAAACTTCGAAAAAAATTTTTTTTCTTTTCGAGATTCTTTGCGCATAATATGCTTTACTGAGGCTATCAAACTAGTATAATGAAAGAGAACCAGTTATCTCAAATAAGAACGGAAAAAAAGTGATTCTAACGAAGTTTCCAAACTTCGAAAAAAATTTTTTTTCTTTTCGAGATTCTTTGCGCATAATATGCTTTACTGAGACTATCAAACTAGTATAATGAAAGAGAACCAGTTATCTCAAATAAGAACGGACAAAAAGTTATTCAAACGAAGTTTCCAAACTTCGAAAAAAAACTTTTTTCTTTTCAAGATTCTTTGCGCATAATATGCTTTTCTGAGGCTATCAAAATAGTATAATGAAAGAGAACCAGTTATCTCAAATAAGAACGGAAAAATGATTCTAACGAAGTTTCCAAACTTCGAAAAAAATTTTTTTTCTTTTCGAGATTCTTTGCGCATAATATGCTTTACTGTGGCTATCAAACTAGTATAATGAAAGAGAACCAGTTATCTCAAATAAGAACGGAAAAAAAGTGATTCTAATGAAGTTTCCAAACTTCGAAAAAAATTTTTTTTCTTTTCGAGATTCTTTGTGCATAATATGCTTTACTGAGGCTATCAAACTAGTATAATGAAAGAGAACCAGTTATCTCAAATAAGAACGGAAAAAAAGTGATTCAAACGAAGTTTCCAAACTTCGAAAAAAAACTTTTTTCTTTTCGAGATTCTTTGCGCATAATATGCTTTACTGAGGCTATCAAACTAGTATAATGAAAGAGAACCAGTTATCTCAAATAAGAACGGAAAAAAAGTGATTCTAATGAAGTTTCCAAACTTCGAAAAAAAATTTTTTTCTTTTCGAGATTCTTTGTGCATATGCTTTGCTGAGGCTATCAAACTATTATAATGAAAGAGAACCAGTTATCTCAAATAAGAACGGAAAAAAAGTGATTCAAACGAAGTTTCCAAACTTCGAAAAAACCTTTTTTCTTTTCGAGATTCTTTGCGCATAATATGCTTTTCTGAGGCTATCAAACTAGTATAATGAAAGAGAACCAGTTATCTCAAATAAGAACGGAAAAAAAGTGATTCTAACGAAGTTTCCAAAGTTCTAAAAAATTTTTTTTTTTTTGAGATTCTTTGCGCGTAATATGCTTTTCTGAGGCTATCTAATTAGTATAATGAAAGAGAACCAGTTTTCTCAGTTAAGAACGGAAAAATAGTGATTATAAAGAAGTTTCCAAACTTCGAAAAAAAATTTTTTTCTTTTCGAGATTCTTTGCGCATAGTATGGTTTTCTGAGGCTATCAAAATAGTATAATGAAAGAGAACCAGTTATCTCAAATAAGAACGGAAAAAAAGTGATACTAACTAAGTTTCCAAACTTCAAAAAAAATTTTTTTCTTTTCCAGATTCTTTGCGCATAATATGCTTTACTGTGGCTATCAAACTAGTATAATGAAAGAGAACCAGTTATCTCAAATAAGAACGTAAAAAAAGTGATTCTAATGAAGTTTCCAAACTTCGAAAAAAATTTTTTTTCTTTTCGAGATTCTTTGTGCATAATATGCTTTACTGAGGCTATCAAACTAGTATAATGAAAGAGAACCAGTTATCTCAAATAAGAACGGAAAAAAAGTGATTCTAACGAAGTTTCCAAACTTCGAAAACAAATTTTTTCTTTTCGAGATTCTTTGCGCATAATATGCTTTTCTGAGGCTATCAAACTAGTATAATGAAAGAGAACCAGTTATCTCAAATAAGAACGGAAAAAAAGTGATTCTAACAAAGTTTCCAAACATCGAAAAAAAATTTTTTTCTTTTCGAGATTCTTTGCGCATAATATGATTTTCTGAGGCTATCAAACTAGTATAATGAAAGAGAACCAGTTATTTCAAAAAAAACGGAAAAAAAGTGATTCTATGGAAGTTTCCAAACTTCGAAAAATTTTTTTTTTCTTTTCGAGATTCTTTGTGCATAATATGCTTTACTGAGGCTATCAAACTAGTATGATGAAAGAGAACCAGTTATCTCAAATAAGAACGGAAAAAAAGTGATTCTAACGAAGTTTCCAAACTTCGAAAAAAATTTTTTTTCTTTTCGAGATTCTTTGTGCATAATATGCTTTTCTGAGGCTATAAAACTAGTATAATGAAAGAGAACCAGTTATCTCAAATAAGAACGGAAAAAAAGTGATTCTAACGAAGTTTCCAAAGTTCTAAAAAAATTGTTTTATTTTCGAGATTCTTTGCGCGTAATATGCTTTTCTGAGGCTATCTAATTAGTATAATGAAAGAGAACCAGTTATCTCAAATAAGAACGGAAAAAAAGTGATTCTAAAGAAGTTTACAAACTTCGAAAAAAATTTTTTTTCTTTTCGAGATTCTTTGCGCATAATATGGTTTTCTGAGGCTATCATACTAGTATAATGAAAGAGAACCAGTTATCTCAAATAAGAACGGAAAAAAAGTGATTCTAACGAAGTTTCCAATCTTCGAAAAAAATTTTTTTTCTTTTCGAGATTCTTTGCGCATAATATGCTTTACTGAGGCTATCAAACTAGTATAATGAAAGACAACCAGTTATCTCAAATAAGAACGGAAAAAAAATTATTCAAACGAAGTTTCCAAACTTCGAAAAAAAACTTTTTTCTTTTCAAGACTCTTTGCGCATAATGTGCTTTTCTGAGGCTATCAAACTAGTATAATGAAAGAGAACCAGTTATCTCAAATAAGAACGGAAAAAAAGTGATTCTAACGAAGTTTCTAAACTTCGAAAAAAAATTTTTTTCTTTTCGAGATTCTTTGCGCATAATATGCTTTACTGAGGCTATCAAACTAGTATAATTAAAGAGAACCAGTTATCTCAAATAAGAACGGAAAAAAAGTGATTCTAACGAAGTTTCCAAACTTCGAAAAAAATTTTTTTTCTTTTCGAGATTCTTTGCGCATAATATGCTTTACTGAGGCTATCAAACTAGTATAATGAAAGAGAACCAGTTATCTGAAATAAGAACGGAAAAAAAGTGATTCAAACGAAGTTTCCAAACTTCGAAAAAAAACTTTTTTCTTTTCGAGATTCTTTGCGCATAATATGCTTTACTGAGGCTATCAAACTAGTATAATGAAAGAGAACCAGTTATCTGAAATAAGAACGGAAAAAAAGTGATTCAAACGAAGTTTCCAAACTTCGAAAAAAAACTTTTTTCTTTTCGAGATTCTTTGCGCATAATATGCTTTTCTCAGGTCATCAAACTAGTATAATGAAAGAGAACCAGTTATCTCAAATAAGAACGGAAAAAAAGTGATTCTAACGAAGTTTCCAAACTTCGAAAAAAATTTTTTTTCTTTTCCAGATTCTTTGCGCATAATATGCTTTACTGAGGCTATCAAACTAGTATATTGAAAGAGAACCAGTTATCTCAAATAAGAACGGAAAAAAAGTGATTCCAATGAAGTTTCCAAACTTCGAAAAAAATTTTTTTTCTTTTCGAGATTCTTTGCGCATAATATGCTTTACTGAGGCTATCAAACTAGTATAATGAAAGAGAACCAGTTATCTCAAATAAGAACGGAAAAAAAGTGATTCTAACGAAGTTTCCAAACTTCGAAAAAAATTTTTTTTCTTTTCGAGATTCTTTGCGCATAATATGCTTTACTGAGACTATCAAACTAGTATAATGAAAGAGAACCAGTTATCTCAAATAAGAACGGACAAAAAGTTATTCAAACGAAGTTTCCAAACTTCGAAAAAAAACTTTTTTCTTTTCAAGATTCTTTGCGCATAATATGCTTTTCTGAGGCTATCAAAATAGTATAATGAAAGAGAACCAGTTATCTCAAATAAGAGCGGAAAAATGATTCTAACGAAGTTTCCAAACTTCGAAAAAAATTTTTTTTCTTTTCGAGATTCTTTGCGCATAATATGCTTTACTGTGGCTATCAAACTAGTATAATGAAAGAGAACCAGTTATCTCAAATAAGAACGGAAAAAAAGTGATTCTAATGAAGTTTCCAAACTTCGAAAAAATTTTTTTTCTTTTCGAGATTCTTTGTGCATTATATGCTTTACTGAGGCTATCAAACTAGTATAATGAAAGAGAACCAGTTATCTCAAATAAGAACGGAAAAAAAGTGATTCTAAGGAAGTTTCCAAACTTCGAAAAAAATTTTTTTATATTTCGAGATTCTTTGTGCATAATATGCTTTTCTGAGGCTATCAAACTAGTATAATGAAATAGAACCAGTTATCTCAAATAAGAACGGAAAAAAAGTGAATCTAATAAAGTTTCCAAACATCGAAAAAAATTTTTTTTCTTTTCGAGATTCTTTGCGCATAATATGATTTTCTGAGGCTATCAAACTAGTATATTGAAAGAGAACCAGTTATCTCAAATAAGAACGGAAAAAAAGTGATTCTAACAAAGTTTCCAAACATCGAAAAAAATTTTTTTTCTTTTCGAGATTCTTTGCGCATAATATGATTTTCTGAGGCTATCAAACTAGTATAATGAAAGAGAACCAGTTATTTCAAATAAGAACGGAAAAAAAGTGATACTATCGAAGTTTCCAAACTACGAAAAAAATTTTTTTTCTTTTCGAGATTCTTTGCGCATAATATGCTTCTCTGATGCTATCAAACTAGTATAATGAAAGAGAACCAGTTATCTCAAATAAGAACGGAAAAAAAGTGATTCTAACGAAGTTTCCAACTTCGAAAAAAAAATTTTTTCTTTTCGAGATCCTTTGCGCATAATATGCTTTTCTGAGGCTATCAAACTAGTATAATGAAAGAGAACCAGTTATCACATATAAGAACGGAAAAAAAGTTATTCAAACGAAGTTTCCAAACTTCGAAAAAAAACTTTTTTCTTTTCAAGATTCTTTGCGCATAATATGCTTTTCTGAGGCTATCAAACTAGTATAATGAAAGAGAACCAGGTATCTCAAATAAGAACGGAAAAAAAGTGATTCTAACGAAGTTTCCAAACTTCGAAAAAAATTTTTTTTCTTTTCCAGATTCTTTGTGCATAATATGCTTTACTGAGGCTATCAAACTAGTATAATGAAAGAGAACCAGTTATCTCAAATAAGAACGGAAAAAAAGTGATTCTATCGAAGTTTCCAAACTTCGAAAAAAATTTTTTTTCTTTTCGAGATTCTTTGTGCATAATTTGCTTTCCTGAGGCTATCAAACTACTATAATGAAAGAGAACCAGTAATCTCAAATAAGAACGGAAAAAAGTGATTCAAACTACCTTTCCAAAATTCGAAAAAAATTATTTTTCTTTTCGAGATTCTTTGCGCATAATATGCTTTACTGAGGCTATCAAACTAGTATAATTAAAGAGAACCAGTTATCTCAAATAAGAACGGAAAAAAAGTGATTCTAACGAAGTTTCCAAACTTCGAAAAAAAATTTTTTTTCTTTTCGAGATTCTTTGCGCATAATATGCATTACTGAGGCTATCAAACTAGTATAATGAAAGAGAACCAGTTATCTCAAATAAGAACGGAAAAAAAGTGATTCTAACGAAGTTTCCAAACTTCGAAAAAATTTTTTTTTCTTTTCGAGATTCTTTGCGCATAATATGCTTTTCTGAGGCTATCAAACTAGTATAATGAAAGAGAACCAGTTATCTCAAATAAGAACGGAAAAATGATTTTAACGAAGTTTCCAAACTTCGAAAAAATTTTTTTTTCTTTTCGAGATTCTTTGTGCATATGCTTTGCTGAGGCTATCAAACTAGTATAATGAAAGAGAACCAGTTATCTCAAATAAGAACGGAAAAAAAAGTGATTCAAACGAAGTTTCCAAACTTCGAAAAAAAATTTTTTTCTTTTCGAGATTCTTTGGGCATAATATGCTTTACTGAGGCTATCAAACACGTATAATGAAAGAGAACCTGTTATCTCAAATAAGAACGGAAAAAAAGTGATTCTAACGAAGTTTCCAAAGTTCTAAAAAAATTGTTTTATTTTCGAGATTCTTTGCGCGTAATATGCTTTTCTGAGGCTATCTAGTTAGTATAATGAAAGAGAACCAGTTATCTCAAATAAGAACGGAAAAAAAGTGATTCTAAAGAAGTTTCCAAACTTCGAAAAAAAATTTTTTTCTTTTCGAGATTCTTTGCGCATAATATGGTTTTCTGAGGCTATCAAACTAGTATAATGAAAGAGAACCAGTTATCTCAAATAAGAACGGAAAAAAAGTGATTCTAAAGAGGTTTCCAAACTTCGAAAAAAAATTTTTTTCTTTTCGAGATTCTTTGCGCATAATATGCTTTACTGAGGCTATCAAACTAGCATAATGAAAGAGAACCAGTTATCTCAAATAAGAACGGAAAAAAAGTGATTCTAATGAAGTTTCCAAACTTCGAAAATAATTTTTTTTCTTTTCGAGATTCTTTGTGCATAATATGCTTTACTGAGGCTATCAAACTAGTATAATAAAAGAGAACCAGTTATCTCAAATAAGAACGGAAAAAAAGTGATTCTAACGAAGTTTCCAAACTTCGAAAAATTTTTTTTTTCTTTTCGAGATTCTTTGTGCGTAATATGCTTTTCTGAGGCTATCAAACTAGTATAATGAAATAGAACCAGTTATCTCAAATAAGAACGGAAAAAAAGTGATTCTAACAAAGTTTCCAAACATCGAAAAATATTTTTTTCTTTTCGAGATTCTTTGCCCATAATATGATTTTCTGAGGCAATCAAACTAGTATAATGAAAGAGAACCAGTTATTTCAAATAAGAACGGAATAAAAGTGATACTATCGAAGTTTCCAAACTTCGAAAAAAATTTTTTTTCTTTTCGAGATTCTTTGCGCATAATATGCTTTTCTGATGCTATCAAACTAGTGTAATGAAAGAGAACCAGTTATCTCAAATAAGAACGGAAAAAAAGTGATTCAAACGAAGTTTCCAAACTTCGAAAAAAAACTTTTTTCTTTTCGAGATTCTTTGTGCATAATATGCTTTTCTGAGGCTATAAAACTACTATAATGAAAGAGAACCAGTAATCTCAAATAAGAACAGAAAAAAGTGATTCAAACTACGTTTCCAAAATTCGAAAAATTTTTTTTTTCTTTTCGAGATTCTTTGCGCATAATATGCTTTACTGAGGCTATCAAACTAGTATAATTAAAGAGAACCAGTTATCTCAAATAAGAACGGAAAAAAGTGATTCTAACGAAGTTTCCAAACTTCGAAAAAAAATTTTTTTCTTTTCGAGATTCTTTGCGCATAATATGCTTTACTGAGGCTATCAAACTAGTATAATGAAAGAGAACCAGTTATCTGAAATAAGAACGGAAAAAAAGTGATTCAAACGAAGTTTCCAAACTTCGAAAAAAAACTTTTTTCTTTTCGAGATTCTTTGCGCATAATATGCATTTCTGAGGTCATCAAACTAGTATAATGAAAGAGAACCAGTTATCTCAAATAAGAACGGAAAAAAAGTGATTCTAACGAAGTTTCCAAACTTCGAAAAAATTTTTTTTCTTTTCCAGATTCTTTGCGCATAATATGCTTTACTGAGGCTATCAAACACGTATAATGAAAGAGAACCAGTTATCTCAAATAAGAACGGAAAAAAAGTGATTCTAACGAAGTTTCCAAAGTTCTAAAAAAATTGTTTTATTTTCGAGATTCTTTGCGCGTAATATGCTTTTCTGAGGCTATCTAGTTAGTATAATGAAAGAGAACCTGTTATCTCAAATAAGAACGGAAAAAAAGTGATTCTAACGAAGTTTCCAAAGTTCTAAAAAAATTGTTTTATTTTCGAGATTCTTTGTGCATAATATGCTTTTCTGAGGCTATCAAACTAGTATAATGAAATAGAACCAGTTATCTCAAATAAGAACGGAAAAAAAGTGATTCTAACAAAGTTTCCAAACATCGAAAAACAATTTTTTTCTTTTCGAGATTCTTTGCCCATAATATGATTTTCTGAGGCAATCAAACTAGTATAATGAAAGAGAACCAGTTATTTCAAATAAGAACGGAATAAAAGTGATACTATCGAAGTTTCCAAACTTCGAAAAAAATTTTTTTTCTTTTCGAGATTCTTTGCGCATAATATGCTTTTCTGATGCTATCAAACTAGTGTAATGAAAGAGAACCAGTTATCTCAAATAAGAACGGAAAAAAAAGTGATTCAAACGAAGTTTCCAAACTTCGAAAAAAAACTTTTTTCTTTTCGAGATTCTTTGTGCATAATATGCTTTTCTGAGGCTATAAAACTACTATAATGAAAGAGAACCAGTAATCTCAAATAAGAACAGAAAAAAGTGATTCAAACTACGTTTCCAAAATTCGAAAAATTTTTTTTTTCTTTTCGAGATTCTTTGCGCATAATATGCTTTACTGAGGCTATCAAACTAGTATAATTAAAGAGAACCAGTTATCTCAAATAAGAACGGAAAAAAGTGATTCTAACGAAGTTTCCAAACTTCGAAAAAAAAATTTTTTTCTTTTCGAGATTCTTTGCGCATAATATGCTTTACTGAGGCTATCAAACTAGTATAATGAAAGAGAACCAGTTATCTGAAATAAGAACGGAAAAAAAGTGATTCAAACGAAGTTTCCAAACTTCGAAAAAAAACTTTTTTCTTTTCGAGATTCTTTGCGCATAATATGCTTTTCTGAGGTGATCAAACTAGTATAATGAAAGAGAACCAGTTATCTCAAATAAGAACGGAAAAAAAGTGATTCTAACGAAGTTTCCAAACTTCGAAAAAATTTTTTTTCTTTTCCAGATTCTTTGCGCATAATATGCTTTACTGAGGCTATCAAACACGTATAATGAAATAGAACCAGTTATCTCAAATAAGAACGGAAAAAAAGTGATTCTAACGAAGTTTCCAAAGTTCTAAAAAAATTGTTTTATTTTCGAGATTCTTTGCGCGTAATATGCTTTTCTGAGGCTATCTAGTTAGTATAATGAAAGAGAACCAGTTATCTCAAATAAGAACGGAAAAAAAGTGATTCTAAAGAAGTTTCCAAACTTCGAAAAAAAATTTTTTTCTTTTCGAGATTCTTTGCGCATAATATGGTTTTCTGAGGCTATCAAACTAGTATAATGAAAGAGAACCAGTTATCTCAAAATAGAACGGAAAAAAAGTGATTCTAACGAAGTTTCCAAACTTCGAAAAAAAATTTTTTTCTTTTCGAGATTCTTTGCGCATAATATGCTTTACTGAGGCTATCAAACTAGTATAATGAAAGAGAACCAGTTATCTCAAATAAGAACGGAAAAAAAGTGATTCTAACGAAGTTTCCAAACTTCGAAAATTTTTTTTTTTCTTTTCGAGATTCTTTGTGCATAATATGCTTTTCTGAGGCTATCAAACTAGTATAATGAAATAGAACCAGTTATCTCAAATAAGAACGGAAAAAAAGTGATTCTAACAAAGTTTCCAAACATCGAAAAACAATTTTTTTCTTTTCGAGATTCTTTGCGCATAATATGATTTTCTGAGGCAATCAAACTAGTATAATGAAAGAGAACCAGTTATTTCAAATAAGAACGGAATAAAAGTGATACTATCGAAGTTTCCAAACTTCGAAAAAAATTTTTTTTCTTTTCGAGATTCTTTGCGCATAATATGCTTTTCTGATGCTATCAAACTAGTATAATGAAAGAGAACCAGTAATCTCAAATAAGAACGGAAAAAAAGTTATTCAAAAGAAGTTTCCAAACTTCGAAAAAAAACTTTTTTCTTTTCAAGATTCTTTGCGCATAATATGCTTTTCTGAGGCTATCAAACTAGTATAATGAAAGAGAACCAGTTATCTCAAATAAGAACGGAAAAAAAGTGATTCTAACGAAGTTTCCAAACTTCGAAAAAAAATTTTTTTATTTTCGAGATTCTTTGCGCATAATATGCTTTTCTGAGGCTATCAAAATAGTATAATGAAAGAGAACCAGTTATCTCAAATAAGAACGGAAAAATGATTCTAACGAAGTTTCCAAACTTCGAAAAAAATTTTTTTTCTTTTCGAGATTCCTTGCGCATAATATGCTTTACTGTGGCTATCAAACTAGTATAATGAAAGAGAACCAGTTATCTCAAATAAGAACGGAAAAAAAGTGATTCTAAGGAAGTTTCCAAACTTCGAAAAAAATTTTTTTTCTTTTCGAGATTCTTTGTGCATAATATGCTTTTCTGAGGCTATCAAACTAGTATAATGAAATAGAACCAGTTATCTCAAATAAGAACGGAAAAAAAGTGAATCTAATAAAGTTTCCAAACATCGAAAAAAATTTTTTTTCTTTTCGAAATTCTTTGCGCATAATATGATTTTGTGAGGCTATCAAACTAGTATATTGAAAGAGAACCAGTTATCTCAAATAAGAACGGAAAAAAAGTGATTCAAACGAAGTTTCCAAACTTCGAAAAAAAACTTTTTTCTTTTTAAGATTCTTTGCGCATAATATGCTTTTCTGAGGCTATCAAACTGGTATAATTAAAGAGAACCAGTTATCTCAAATAAGAACGTAAAAAAAGTGATTCTAACGAAGTTTCCAAACTTCGAAAAAAAATTTTTTTTCTTTTCCAGATTCTTTGCGCATAATATGCTTTACTGAGGCTATCAAACTAGTATATTGAAAGAGAACCAGTTATCTCAAATAAGAACGGGAAAAAAGTGATTCTAATGAAGTTTCCAAACTTCGAAAAAAAATTTTTTCTTTTCGAGATTCCTTGTGCATAATATGCTTTACTGAGGCTATCAAACACGTATAATGAAAGAGAACCAGTTATCTCATATAAGAACGGAAAAAAAGTGATTCTAACGAAGTTTCCAAATTTCGAAAAAAATTTTTAATCTTTTCGAGATTCTTTGTGCATAATATGCTTTACTGAGGCTATCAAACAGGTATAATGAAAGAGAACCAGTTATCTCAAATAAGAACGGAAAAAAAGTGATTCTAACGAAGTTTCCCAAGTTCTAAAAAAATTGTTTTATTTTCCAGATTCTTTGCGCGTAATATGCTTTTCTGAGGCTATCTAGTTAGTATAATGAAAGAGAACCAGTTATCTGAAATAAGAACGGAAAAAAAGTGATTCAAACGAAATTTCCAAACTTCGAAAAAAAACTTTTTTCTTTTCGAGATTCTTTGCGCATAATATGCTTTTCTGAGGTCATCAAACTAGTATAATGAAAGAGAACCAGTTATCTCAAATAAGAACGGAAAAAAAGTGATTCTAACGAAGTTTCCAAACTTCGAAAAAATTTTTTTTTCTTTTCCAGATTCTTTGCGCATAATATGCTTTACTGAGGCTATCAAACTAGTATATTGAAAGAGAACCAGTTATCTCAAATAAGAACGGAAAAAAAGTGATTCCAATGAAGTTTCCAAACTTCGAAAAAAATTTTTTTTCTTTTCGAGATTCTTTGTGCATAATATGCTTTACTGAGGCTATCAAACACGTATAATGAAAGAGAACCAGTTATCTCAAATAAGAACGGAAAAAAAGTGATTCAAACGAAGTTTCCAAACTTCGAAAAAATTTTTTTTTCTTTTCGAGATTCTTTGCGCATTATATGGTTTTCTGAGGCTATCAAACTAGTATAATGAAGGAGAACCAGTTATCTCAATTAAGAACGGAAAAAAAGTGATTCAAACGAAGTTTCCAAACTTCGAAAAAAAACTTTTTTCTTTTCGAGATTCTTTGCGCATAATATGCTTTACTGAGGCTATCAAACTAGTATAATGAAAGAGAACCAGTTATCTCAAAAAAGAACGGAAAAAAAGTGATTCTAATGAAGTTTCCAAACTTCGAAAAAAATTTTTTTTCTTTTCGAGATTCTTTGTGCATATGCTTTGCTGAGGCTATGAAACTAGTATAATGAAAGAGAACCAGTTATCTCAAATAGGGAAAAAAAGTGATTCAAACGAAGTTTCCAAACTTCGAAAAAAAATTTTTTTCTTTTCGAGATTCTTTGCGCATAATATGCTTTTCTGAGGCTATCAAATTAGTATAATGAAAGAGAACCAGTTATCTCAAATAAGAACGGAAAAAAAGTGATTCTAACGAAGTTTCCAAAGTTCTAAAAATTTTTTTTTTTTTTTTGAGATTCTTTGCGCGTAATATGCTTTTATGAGGCTATCTAATTAGTATAATGAAAGAGAACCAGTTATCTCAGTTAAGAACGGAAAAATAGTGATTATAAAGAAGTTTCCAAACTTCGAAAAAAACTTTTTTCTTTTCAAGATTCTTTGCGCATAATGTGCTTTTCTGAGGCTATCAAACTAGTATAATGAAAGAGAACCAGCTATCTCAAATAAGAACGCAAAAAAAGTGATTCTAACGAAGTTTCCAAACTTCGAAAAAAATTTTTTTTCTTTTCCAGATTCTTTGTGCATAATATGCTTTACTGAGGCTATCAAACTAGTATAATGAAAGAGAACCAGTTATTTCAAATAAGAACGGAAAAAAAGTGATTCTAACGAAGTTTCCCAAGTTCTAAAAAAATTGTTTTATTTTCCAGATTCTTTGCGCGTAATATGCTTTTCTGAGGCTATCTAGTTAGTATAATGAAAGAGAACCAGTTATCTGAAATAAGAACGGAAAAAAAGTGATTCAAACGAAGTTTCCAAACTTCGAAATAAAACTTTTTTCTTTTCGAGATTCTTTGCGCATAATATGCTTTTCTGAGATCATCAAACTAGTATAATGAAAGAGAACCAGTTATCTCAAATAAGAACGGAAAAAAAGTGATTCTAACGAAGTTTCCAAACTTCGAAAAAAAATTTTATTCTTTTCGAGATTCTTTGCGCATAATATGCTTTTCTGAGGCTATCAAACTAGTATAATGAAAGAGAACCAGTTATCTCAAATAAGAACGGAAAAAAAGTTATTCAAACGAAGTTTCCAAACTTCGAAAAAAAACTTTTTTCTTTTCGAGATTCTTTGCGCATAATATGCTTTACTGAGGCTATCAAACTAGTATAATGAAAGAGAACCAGTTATCTCAAATAAGAACGGAAAAAAAGTGATTCAAACGAAGTTTCCAAACTTCGAAAAAAAATTTTTTTCTTTTCGAGATTCTTTGCGCATAATATGCTTTTCTGAGGCTATCAAACTAGTATAATGAAAGAGAACCAGTTATCTCAAATAAGAACGGAAAAAAAGTGATACTAACGAAGTTTCCAAACTTCAAAAAAAATTTTTTTCTTTTCCAGATTCTTTGCGCATAATATGCTTTACTGTGGCTATCAAACTAGTATAATGAAAGAGAACCAGTTATCTCAAATAAGAACGTAAAAAAAGTGATTCTAATGAAGTTTCCAAACGTCGAAAAAAATTTTTTTTCTTTTCGAGATTCTTTGTGCATAATATGCTTTACTGAGGCTATCAAACTAGTATAATGAAAGAGAACCAGTTATCTCAAATAAGAACGGAAAAAAAGTGATTCTAACGAAGTTTCCAAAATTCGAAAAAAAATTTTTTCTTTTCGAGATTCTTTGCGCATAATATGCTTTTCTGAGGCTATCAAACAATGAAAGAGAACCAGTTATCTCAAATAAGAACGGAAAAAAAGTGATTCTAACAAAGTTTCCAAACATCGAAAAAAATTTTTTTTCTTTTCGAGATTCTTTGCGCATAATATGATTTTCTGAGGCTATCAAACTAGTATAATGAAAGAGAACCAGTTATTTCAAATAAGAACGGAAAAAAAGTGATTCTATCGAAGTTTCCAAACTTCGAAAAAATTTTTTTTTTCTAGATTCTTTGCGCATAATATGCTTTTCTGATGCTATCAAACTAGTATAATGAAAGCGAACCAGTTATCTCAAATAAGAATGGAAAAAAAGTGATTCTAACGAAGTTTCCAAACTTCGAAAAAAAAAATTTTTATTTTCGAGATTCTTTGCGCATAATATGCTTTTCTGAGGCTATCAAACTAGTATAATGAAAGAGAACCAGTTATCTCAAAAAAGAACGGAAAAAAAGTGATTCTAACGAAGTTTCCAAAGTTCTAAAAAAATTGTTTTATTTTCGAGATTCTTTGCGCATAATATGCTTTACTGAGGCTATCAAACTAGTATAATGAAAGAGAACCAGCTATCTCAAATAAGAACGCAAAAAAAGTGATTCTAACGAAGTTTCCAAACTTCGAAAAAAATTTTTTTTCTTTTCCAGATTCTTTGTGCATAATATGCGTTACTGAGGCTATCAAACTAGTATAATGAAAGAGAACCAGTTATTTCAAATAAGAACGGAAAAAAAGTGATTCTAATGAAGTTTCCAAACTTCGAAAAAATTTTTTTTTCTTTTCGAGATTCTTTGTGCATAATATGCTTTACTGAGGCTATCAAACTAGTATAATGAAAGAGAACCAGTTATCTCAAATAAGAACGGAAAAAAAGTGATTCTAACGAAGTTTCCAAACTTCGAAAAAAATTTTTTTCTTTTCGAGATTCTTTGCGCATAATATGCTTTTCTGAGGCTATCAAACTAGTATAATGAAAGAGAACCAGTTATCTCAAATAAGAACGGAAAAAAAGTGATTCTAACAAAGTTTCCAAACATCGAAAAAAATTTTTTTTCTTTTCGAGATTCTTTGCGCATAATATGATTTTCTGAGGCTATCAAACTAGTATAATGAAAGAGAACCAGTTTTTTCAAATAAGAACGGAAAAAAAGTGATTCTATCGAAGTTTCCAAACTTCGAAAATTTTTTTTTTTTTCTAGATTCTTTGCGCATAATATGCTTTTCTGATGCTATCAAACTAGTATAATGAAAGCGAACCAGTTATCTCAAATAAGAATGGAAAAAAAGTGATTCTAACGAAGTTTCCAAACTTCGAAAAAAAAAATTTTTATTTTCGAGATTCTTTGCGCATAATATGCTTTTCTGAGGCTATCAAACTAGTATAATGAAAGAGAACCAGTTATCTGAAATAAGAACGGAAAAAAAGTGATTCTAACAAAGTTTCCAAACATCGAAAAAAAATTTTTTTCTTTTCGAGATTCTTTGCGCATAATATGACTTTCTGAGGCTATCAAACTAGTATAATGAAAGAGAACCAGTTATTTCAAATAAAAACGGAAAAAAAGTGATTCTATGGAAGTTTCCAAACTTCGAAAAAAATTTTTTTTCTTTTCGAGATTCTTTGTGCATAATATGCTTTACTGAGGCTATCAAACTAGTATAATGAAAGAGAACCAGTTATCTCAAATAAGAACGGAAAAAAAGTGATTCTAACGAAGTTTCCAAACTTCGAAAAAATTTTTTTTTCTTTTCGAGATTCTTTGTGCATAATATGCTTTTCTGAGGCTATCAAACTAGTATAATGAAAGAGAACCAGTTATCTCAAATAAGAACGGAAAAAAAGTGATTCTAACGAAGTTTCCAAAGTTCTTAAAAAATTGTTTTATTTTCGAGATTCTTTGCGCGTAATATGCTTTTCTGAGGCTATCTAATTAGTATAATGAAAGAGAACCAGTTATCTCAAATAAGAACGGAAAAAAAGTGATTATAACGAAGTTTCCAAACTTCGAAAAATATTTATTTTCTTTTCGAGATTCTTTGCGCATAATATGCTTTACTGAGGCTATCAAACTAGTATAATGAAAGAGAACCAGTTATCTCAAATAAGAACGGAAAAAAAGTTATTCAAACGAAGTTTCCAAACTTCGAAAAAAAACTTTTTTCTTTTCAAGATTCTTTGCGCATAATGTGCTTTTCTGAGGCTATCAAACTAGTATAATGAAAGAGAACCAGTTATCTCAAATAAGAACGGAAAAAAAGTGATTCTAAAGAAGTTTCCAAACTTCGAAAAAAATTTTTTTTCTTTTCGAGATTCTTTGCGCATAATATGCTTTACTGAGGCTATCAAACTAGTATAATTAAAGAGAACCAGTTATCTCAAATAAGAACGGAAAAAAAGTGATTCTAACGAAGTTTCCAAACTTCGAAAAAAATTTTTTTTCTTTTCGAGATTCTTTGCGCATAATATGCTTTACTGAGGCTATCAAACTAGTATAATGAAAGAGAACCAGTTATCTTAAATAAGAACGGAAAAAAAGTGATTCAAACGAAGTTTCCAAACTTCGAAAAAAAACTTTTTTCTTTTCGAGATTCTTTGCGCATAATATGCTTTACTGAGGCTATCAAACTAGTATAATGAAAGAGAACCAGTTATCTGAAATAAGAACGGAAAAAAAGTGATTCAAACGAAGTTTCCAAACTTCGAAAAAAAACTTTTTTCTTTTCGAGATTCTTTGCGCATAATATGCTTTTCTGAGGTCATCAAACTAGTATAATGAAAGAGAACCAGTTATCTCAAATAAGAACGGAAAAAAGTGATTCTAACGAAGTTTCCAAACTTCGAAAAAAATTTTTTTTCTTTTCCAGATTCTTTGCCCATAATATGCTTTACTGAGGCTATCAAACTAGTATATTGAAAGAGAACCAGTTATCTCAAATAAGAACGGAAAAAAAGTGATTCCAATGAAGTTTCCAAACTTCGAAAAAAATTTTTTTTCTTTTCGAGATTCTTTGTGCATAATATGCTTTACTGAGGCTATCAAACACGTATAATGAAAGAGAACCAGTTATCTCAAATAAGAACGGAAAAAAAGTGATTCAAACGAAGTTTCCAAACTTCGAAAAAAATTTTTTTTCTTTTCGAGATTCTTTGCTCATAATATGCTTTTCTAAGGCTATCAAACTAGTATAATGAAAGAGAACCAGTTATCTCAAATAAGAACGGAAAAAAAGTGATTCTAACAAAGTTTCCAAAGTTCAAAAAAATTGTTTTATTTTCGAGATTCTTTGCGCGTAATATGCTTTTCTGAGGCTATCTAATTAGTATAATGAAAGAGAACCAGTTATCTCAAATAAGAACGGAAAAAAAGTGATTCTAAAGAAGTTTCCAAACTTCGAAAAAATTTTTTTTTCTTTTCCAGATTCTTTGCGCATAATATGCTTTACTGAGGCTATCAAACTAGTATATTGAAAGAGAACCAGTTATCTCAAATAAGAACGGAAAAAAAGTGATTCCAATGAAGTTTCCAAACTTCGAAAAAATTTTTTTTTCTTTTCGAGATTCTTTGTGCATAATATGCTTTACTGAGGCTATCAAACACGTATAATGAAAGAGAACCAGTTATCTCAAATAAGAACGGAAAAAAAGTGATTCAAACGAAGTTTCCAAACTTCGAAAAAAATTTTTTTTCTTTTCGAGATTCTTTGCGCATAATATGCTTTTCTAAGGCTATCAAACTAGTATAATGAAAGAGAACCAGTTATCTCAAATAAGAACGGAAAAAAAGTGATTCTAACGAAGTTTCCAAAGTTCTAAAAAAATTGATTTATTTTCGAGATTCTTTGCGCATAATATGCTTTACTGAGGCTATCAAACTAGTATAATGAAAGAGATCCAGCTATCTCAAATAAGAACGCAAAAAAAGTGATTCTAACGAAGTTTCCAAACTTGGAAAAAATTTTTTTTTCTTTTCGAGATTCTTTGCGCATAATATGCTTTACTGAGGCTATCAAACCAGTATAATGAAAGAGAACCAGTTATCTCAAATAAGAACGGAAAAAAAGTGATTCAAACGAAGTTTCCAAACTTCGAAAAAAAACTTTTTTCTTTTCGAGATTCTTTGCGCATAATATGCTTTACTGAGGCTATCAAACTAGTATAATGAAAGAGAACCAGTTATCTCAAATAAGAACGGAAAAAAAGTGATTCTAATGAAGTTTCCAAACTTCGAAAAAAAATTTTTTTCTTTTCGAGATTCTTTGTGCATATGCTTTGCTGAGGCTATCAAACTATTATAATGAAAGAGAACCAGTTATCTCAAATAAGAACGGAAAAAAAGTGATTCAAACGAAGTTTCCAAACTTCGAAAAAACACTTTTTTCTTTTCGAGATTCTTTGCGCATAATATGCTTTTCTGAGGCTATCAAACTAGTATAATGAAAGAGAACCAGTTATCTCAAATAAGAACGGAAAAAAAGTGATTCTAACGAAGTTTCCAAAGTTCTAAAAAATTTTTTTTTTTTTGAGATTCTTTGCGCGTAATATGCTTTTCTGAGGCTATCTAATTAGTATAATGAAAGAGAACCAGTTTTCTCAGTTAAGAACGGAAAAATAGTGATTATAAAGAAGTTTCCAAACTTCGAAAAAAAATTTTTTTCTTTTCGAGATTCTTTGCGCATAGTATGGTTTTCTGAGGCTATCAAAATAGTATAATGAAAGAGAACCAGTTATCTCAAATAAGAACGGAAAAAAAGTGATTCTAACGAAGTTTCCAAACTTCGAAAAAATTTTTTATTCTTTTCGAGATTCTTTGCGCATAATATGCTTTTCTGAGGCTATCAAACTAGTATAATGAAAGAGAACCAGTTATCTCAAATAAGAACGGAAAAAAAGTTATTCAAACGAAGTTTCCAAACTTCGAAAAAAAACTTTTTTCTCTTCGAGATTCTTTGCGCATAATATGCTTTACTGAGGCTATCAAACTAGTATAATGAAAGAGAACCAGTTATCTCAAATAAGAACGGAAAAAAAGTGATTCAAACGAAGTTTCCAAACTTCGAAAAAAATTTTTTTTCTTTTCGAGATTCTTTGCGCATAATATGCTTTTCTGAGGCTATCAAAGTAGTATAATGAAAGAGAACCAGTTATCTCAAATAAGAACGGAAAAAACGTGATACTAACTAAGTTTCCAAACTTCAAAAAAAATTTTTTTCTTTTCCAGATTCTTTGCGCATAATATGCTTTACTGTGGCTATCAAACTAGTATAATGAAAGAGAACCAGTTATCTCAAATAAGAACGTAAAAAAAGTGATTCTAATGAAGTTTCCAAACTTCGAAAAAAATTTTTTTTCTTTTCGAGATTCTTTGTGCATAATATGCTTTACTGAGGCTATCAAACTAGTATAATGAAAGAGAACCAGTTATCTCAAATAAGAACGGAAAAAAAGTGATTCTAACGAAGTTTCCAAACTTCGAAAACAAATTTTTTCTTTTCGAGATTCTTTGCGCATAATATGCTTTTCTGAGGCTATCAAACTAGTATAATGAAAGAGAACCAGTTATCTCAAATAAGAACGGAAAAAAAGTGATTCTAACAAAGTTTCCAAACATCGAAAAAAAATTTTTTTCTTTTCGAGATTCTTTGCGCATAATATGATTTTCTGAGGCTATCAAACTAGTATAATGAAAGAGAACCAGTTATTTCAAATAAAAACGGAAAAAAAGTGATTCTATGGAAGTTTCCAAACTTCGAAAAAATTTTTTTTTCTTTTCGAGATTCTTTGTGCATAATATGCTTTACTGAGGCTATCAAACTAGTATGATGAAAGAGAACCAGTAATCTCAAATAAGAACGGAAAAAAAGTGATTCTAACGAAGTTTCCAAACTTCGAAAAAAATTTTTTTTCTTTTCGAGATTCTTTGTGCATAATATGCTTTTCTGAGGCTATCAAACTAGTATAATGAAAGAGAACCAGTTATCTCAAATAAGAACGGAAAAAAAGTGATTCTAACGAAGTTTCCAAAGTTCTAAAAAAATTGTTTTATTTTCGATATTCTTTGCGCGTAATATGCTTTTCTGAGGCTATCTAATTAGTATAATGAAAGAGAACCAGTTATCTCAAATAAGAACGGAAAAAAAGTGATTCTAAAGAAGTTTACAAACTTCGAAAAAAATTTTTTTTCTTTTCGAGATTCTTTGCGCATAATATGGTTTTCTGAGGCTATCATACTAGTATAATGAAAGAGAACCAGTTATCTCAAATAAGAACGGAAAAAAAGTGATTCTAACGAAGTTTCCAATCTTCGAAAAAAATTTTTTTTCTTTTCGAGATTCTTTGCGCATAATATGCTTTACTGAGGCTATCAAACTAGTATAATGAAAGAGAACCAGTTATCTCAAATAAGAACGGAAAAAAAATTATTCAAACGAAGTTTCCAAACTTCGAAAAAAAACTTTTTTCTTTTCAAGACTCTTTGCGCATAATGTGCTTTTCTGAGGCTATCAAACTAGTATAATGAAAGAGAACCAGTTATCTCAAATAAGAACGGAAAAAAAGTGATTCTAACGAAGTTTCCAAACTTCGAAAAAAAATTTTTTTCTTTTCGAGATTCTTTGCGCATAATATGCTTTACTGAGGCTATCAAACTAGTATAATTAAAGAGAACCAGTTATCTCAAATAAGAACGGAAAAAAAGTGATTCTAACGAAGTTTCCAAACTTCGAAAAAAATTTTTTTTCTTTTCGAGATTCTTTGCGCATAATATGCTATACTGAGGCTATCAAACTAGTATAATGAAAGAGAACCAGTTATCTGAAATAAGAACGGAAAAAAAGTGATTCAAACGAAGTTTCCAAACTTCGAAAAAAAACTTTTTTCTTTTCGAGATTCTTTGCGCATAATATGCTTTACTGAGGCTATCAAACTAGTATAATGAAAGAGAACCAGTTATCTCAAATAAGAACGGAAAAAAAGTTATTCAAACGAAGTTTCCAAACTTCGAAAAAAAACTTTTTTCTTTTCAAGATTCTTTGCGCATAATGTGCTTTTCTGAGGCTATCAAACTAGTATAATGAAAGAGAACCAGTTATCTCAAATAAGAACGGAAAAAAAGTGATTCTAAAGAAGTTTCCAAACTTCGAAAAAAATTTTTTTTCTTTTCGAGATTCTTTGCGCATAATATGCTTTACTGAGGCTATCAAACTAGTATAATTAAAGAGAACCAGTTATCTCAAATAAGAACGGAAAAAAAGTGATTCTAACGAAGTTTCCAAACTTCGAAAAAAATTTTTTTTCTTTTCGAGATTCTTTGCGCATAATATGCTTTACTGAGGCTATCAAACTAGTATAATGAAAGAGAACCAGTTATCTGAAATAAGAACGGAAAAAAAGTGATTCAAACGAAGTTTCCAAACTTCGAAAAAAAACTTTTTTCTTTTCGAGATTCTTTGCGCATAATATGCTTTACTGAGGCTATCAAACTAGTATAATGAAAGAGAACCAGTTATCTGAAATAAGAACGGAAAAAAAGTGATTCAAACGAAGTTTCCAAACTTCGAAAAAAAACTTTTTTCTTTTCGAGATTCTTTGCGCATAATATGCTTTTCTGAGGTCATCAAACTAGTATAATGAAAGAGAACCAGTTATCTCAAATAAGAACGGAAAAAAAGTGATTCTAACGAAGTTTCCAAACTTCGAAAAAAATTTTTTTTCTTTTCCAGATTCTTTGCCCATAATATGCTTTACTGAGGCTATCAAACTAGTATATTGAAAGAGAACCAGTTATCTCAAATAAGAACGGAAAAAAAGTGATTCCAATGAAGTTTCCAAACTTCGAAAAAAATTTTTTTTCTTTTCGAGATTCTTTGTGCATAATATGCTTTACTGAGGCTATCAAACACGTATAATGAAAGAGAACCAGTTATCTCAAATAAGAACGGAAAAAAAGTGATTCAAACGAAGTTTCCAAAGTTCTTAAAAAATTGTTTTATTTTCGAGATTCTTTGCGCGTAATATGCTTTTCTGAGGCTATCTAATTAGTATAATGAAAGAGAACCAGTTATCTCAAATAAGAACGGAAAAAAAGTGATTATAACGAAGTTTCCAAACTTCGAAAAATATTTATTTTCTTTTCGAGATTCTTTGCGCATAATATGCTTTACTGAGGCTATCAAACTAGTATAATGAAAGAGAACCAGTTATCTCAAATAAGAACGGAAAAAAAGTTATTCAAACGAAGTTTCCAAACTTCGAAAAAAAACTTTTTTCTTTTCAAGATTCTTTGCGCATAATGTGCTTTTCTGAGGCTATCAAACTAGTATAATGAAAGAGAACCAGTTATCTCAAATAAGAACGGAAAAAAAGTGATTCTAAAGAAGTTTCCAAACTTCGAAAAAAATTTTTTTTCTTTTCGAGATTCTTTGCGCATAATATGCTTTACTGAGGCTATCAAACTAGTATAATTAAAGAGAACCAGTTATCTCAAATAAGAACGGAAAAAAAGTGATTCTAACGAAGTTTCCAAACTTCGAAAAAAATTTTTTTTCTTTTCGAGATTCTTTGCGCATAATATGCTTTACTGAGGCTATCAAACTAGTATAATGAAAGAGAACCAGTTATCTGAAATAAGAACGGAAAAAAAGTGATTCAAACGAAGTTTCCAAACTTCGAAAAAAAACTTTTTTCTTTTCGAGATTCTTTGCGCATAATATGCTTTACTGAGGCTATCAAACTAGTATAATGAAAGAGAACCAGTTATCTGAAATAAGAACGGAAAAAAAGTGATTCAAACGAAGTTTCCAAACTTCGAAAAAAAACTTTTTTCTTTTCGAGATTCTTTGCGCATAATATGCTTTTCTGAGGTCATCAAACTAGTATAATGAAAGAGAACCAGTTATCTCAAATAAGAACGGAAAAAAGTGATTCTAACGAAGTTTCCAAACTTCGAAAAAAATTTTTTTTCTTTTCCAGATTCTTTGCCCATAATATGCTTTACTGAGGCTATCAAACTAGTATATTGAAAGAGAACCAGTTATCTCAAATAAGAACGGAAAAAAAGTGATTCCAATGAAGTTTCCAAACTTCGAAAAAAATTTTTTTTCTTTTCGAGATTCTTTGTGCATAATATGCTTTACTGAGGCTATCAAACACGTATAATGAAAGAGAACCAGTTATCTCAAATAAGAACGGAAAAAAAGTGATTCAAACGAAGTTTCCAAACTTCGAAAAAAATTTTTTTTCTTTTCGAGATTCTTTGCTCATAATATGCTTTTCTAAGGCTATCAAACTAGTATAATGAAAGAGAACCAGTTATCTCAAATAAGAACGGAAAAAAAGTGATTCTAACAAAGTTTCCAAAGTTCAAAAAAATTGTTTTATTTTCGAGATTCTTTGCGCGTAATATGCTTTTCTGAGGCTATCTAATTAGTATAATGAAAGAGAACCAGTTATCTCAAATAAGAACGGAAAAAAAGTGATTCTAAAGAAGTTTCCAAACTTCGAAAAAATTTTTTTTTCTTTTCCAGATTCTTTGCGCATAATATGCTTTACTGAGGCTATCAAACTAGTATATTGAAAGAGAACCAGTTATCTCAAATAAGAACGGAAAAAAAGTGATTCCAATGAAGTTTCCAAACTTCGAAAAAATTTTTTTTTCTTTTCGAGATTCTTTGTGCATAATATGCTTTACTGAGGCTATCAAACACGTATAATGAAAGAGAACCAGTTATCTCAAATAAGAACGGAAAAAAAGTGATTCAAACGAAGTTTCCAAACTTCGAAAAAAATTTTTTTTCTTTTCGAGATTCTTTGCGCATAATATGCTTTTCTAAGGCTATCAAACTAGTATAATGAAAGAGAACCAGTTATCTCAAATAAGAACGGAAAAAAAGTGATTCTAACGAAGTTTCCAAAGTTCTAAAAAAATTGATTTATTTTCGAGATTCTTTGCGCATAATATGCTTTACTGAGGCTATCAAACTAGTATAATGAAAGAGATCCAGCTATCTCAAATAAGAACGCAAAAAAAGTGATTCTAATGAAGTTTCCAAACTTGGAAAAAATTTTTTTTTCTTTTCGAGATTCTTTGCGCATAATATGCTTTACTGAGGCTATCAAACCAGTATAATGAAAGAGAACCAGTTATCTCAAATAAGAACGGAAAAAAAGTGATTCAAACGAAGTTTCCAAACTTCGAAAAAAAACTTTTTTCTTTTCGAGATTCTTTGCGCATAATATGCTTTACTGAGGCTATCAAACTAGTATAATGAAAGAGAACCAGTTATCTCAAATAAGAACGGAAAAAAAGTGATTCTAATGAAGTTTCCAAACTTCGAAAAAAAATTTTTTTCTTTTCGAGATTCTTTGTGCATATGCTTTGCTGAGGCTATCAAACTATTATAATGAAAGAGAACCAGTTATCTCAAATAAGAACGGAAAAAAAGTGATTCAAACGAAGTTTCCAAACTTCGAAAAAACACTTTTTTCTTTTCGAGATTCTTTGCGCATAATATGCTTTTCTGAGGCTATCAAACTAGTATAATGAAAGAGAACCAGTTATCTCAAATAAGAACGGAAAAAAAGTGATTCTAACGAAGTTTCCAAAGTTCTAAAAAAATTTTTTTTTTTTGAGATTCTTTGCGCGTAATATGCTTTTCTGAGGCTATCTAATTAGTATAATGAAAGAGAACCAGTTTTCTCAGTTAAGAACGGAAAAATAGTGATTATAAAGAAGTTTCCAAACTTCGAAAAAAAATTTTTTTCTTTTCGAGATTCTTTGCGCATAGTATGGTTTTCTGAGGCTATCAAAATAGTATAATGAAAGAGAACCAGTTATCTCAAATAAGAACGGAAAAAAAGTGATTCTAACGAAGTTTCCAAACTTCGAAAAAATTTTTTATTCTTTTCGAGATTCTTTGCGCATAATATGCTTTTCTGAGGCTATCAAACTAGTATAATGAAAGAGAACCAGTTATCTCAAATAAGAACGGAAAAAAAGTTATTCAAACGAAGTTTCCAAACTTCGAAAAAAAACTTTTTTCTCTTCGAGATTCTTTGCGCATAATATGCTTTACTGAGGCTATCAAACTAGTATAATGAAAGAGAACCAGTTATCTCAAATAAGAACGGAAAAAAAGTGATTCAAACGAAGTTTCCAAACTTCGAAAAAAATTTTTTTTCTTTTCGAGATTCTTTGCGCATAATATGCTTTTCTGAGGCTATCAAAGTAGTATAATGAAAGAGAACCAGTTATCTCAAATAAGAACGGAAAAAACGTGATACTAACTAAGTTTCCAAACTTCAAAAAAAATTTTTTTCTTTTCCAGATTCTTTGCGCATAATATGCTTTACTGTGGCTATCAAACTAGTATAATGAAAGAGAACCAGTTATCTCAAATAAGAACGTAAAAAAAGTGATTCTAATGAAGTTTCCAAACTTCGAAAAAAATTTTTTTTCTTTTCGAGATTCTTTGTGCATAATATGCTTTACTGAGGCTATCAAACTAGTATAATGAAAGAGAACCAGTTATCTCAAATAAGAACGGAAAAAAAGTGATTCTAACGAAGTTTCCAAACTTCGAAAACAAATTTTTTCTTTTCGAGATTCTTTGCGCATAATATGCTTTTCTGAGGCTATCAAACTAGTATAATGAAAGAGAACCAGTTATCTCAAATAAGAACGGAAAAAAAGTGATTCTAACAAAGTTTCCAAACATCGAAAAAAAATTTTTTTCTTTTCGAGATTCTTTGCGCATAATATGATTTTCTGAGGCTATCAAACTAGTATAATGAAAGAGAACCAGTTATTTCAAATAAAAACGGAAAAAAAGTGATTCTATGGAAGTTTCCAAACTTCGAAAAAATTTTTTTTTCTTTTCGAGATTCTTTGTGCATAATATGCTTTACTGAGGCTATCAAACTAGTATGATGAAAGAGAACCAGTAATCTCAAATAAGAACGGAAAAAAAGTGATTCTAACGAAGTTTCCAAACTTCGAAAAAAATTTTTTTTCTTTTCGAGATTCTTTGTGCATAATATGCTTTTCTGAGGCTATCAAACTAGTATAATGAAAGAGAACCAGTTATCTCAAATAAGAACGGAAAAAAAGTGATTCTAACGAAGTTTCCAAAGTTCTAAAAAAATTGTTTTATTTTCGATATTCTTTGCGCGTAATATGCTTTTCTGAGGCTATCTAATTAGTATAATGAAAGAGAACCAGTTATCTCAAATAAGAACGGAAAAAAAGTGATTCTAAAGAAGTTTACAAACTTCGAAAAAAATTTTTTTTCTTTTCGAGATTCTTTGCGCATAATATGGTTTTCTGAGGCTATCATACTAGTATAATGAAAGAGAACCAGTTATCTCAAATAAGAACGGAAAAAAAGTGATTCTAACGAAGTTTCCAATCTTCGAAAAAAATTTTTTTTCTTTTCGAGATTCTTTGCGCATAATATGCTTTACTGAGGCTATCAAACTAGTATAATGAAAGAGAACCAGTTATCTCAAATAAGAACGGAAAAAAAATTATTCAAACGAAGTTTCCAAACTTCGAAAAAAAACTTTTTTCTTTTCAAGACTCTTTGCGCATAATGTGCTTTTCTGAGGCTATCAAACTAGTATAATGAAAGAGAACCAGTTATCTCAAATAAGAACGGAAAAAAAGTGATTCTAACGAAGTTTCCAAACTTCGAAAAAAAATTTTTTTCTTTTCGAGATTCTTTGCGCATAATATGCTTTACTGAGGCTATCAAACTAGTATAATTAAAGAGAACCAGTTATCTCAAATAAGAACGGAAAAAAAGTGATTCTAACGAAGTTTCCAAACTTCGAAAAAAATTTTTTTTCTTTTCGAGATTCTTTGCGCATAATATGCTATACTGAGGCTATCAAACTAGTATAATGAAAGAGAACCAGTTATCTGAAATAAGAACGGAAAAAAAGTGATTCAAACGAAGTTTCCAAACTTCGAAAAAAAACTTTTTTCTTTTCGAGATTCTTTGCGCATAATATGCTTTACTGAGGCTATCAAACTAGTATAATGAAAGAGAACCAGTTATCTCAAATAAGAACGGAAAAAAAGTTATTCAAACGAAGTTTCCAAACTTCGAAAAAAAACTTTTTTCTTTTCAAGATTCTTTGCGCATAATGTGCTTTTCTGAGGCTATCAAACTAGTATAATGAAAGAGAACCAGTTATCTCAAATAAGAACGGAAAAAAAGTGATTCTAAAGAAGTTTCCAAACTTCGAAAAAAATTTTTTTTCTTTTCGAGATTCTTTGCGCATAATATGCTTTACTGAGGCTATCAAACTAGTATAATTAAAGAGAACCAGTTATCTCAAATAAGAACGGAAAAAAAGTGATTCTAACGAAGTTTCCAAACTTCGAAAAAAATTTTTTTTCTTTTCGAGATTCTTTGCGCATAATATGCTTTACTGAGGCTATCAAACTAGTATAATGAAAGAGAACCAGTTATCTGAAATAAGAACGGAAAAAAAGTGATTCAAACGAAGTTTCCAAACTTCGAAAAAAAACTTTTTTCTTTTCGAGATTCTTTGCGCATAATATGCTTTACTGAGGCTATCAAACTAGTATAATGAAAGAGAACCAGTTATCTGAAATAAGAACGGAAAAAAAGTGATTCAAACGAAGTTTCCAAACTTCGAAAGAAAACTTTTTTCTTTTCGAGATTCTTTGCGCATAATATGCTTTTCTGAGGTCATCAAACTAGTATAATGAAAGAGAACCAGTTATCTCAAATAAGAACGGAAAAAAAGTGATTCTAACGAAGTTTCCAAACTTCGAAAAAAATTTTTTTTCTTTTCCAGATTCTTTGCCCATAATATGCTTTACTGAGGCTATCAAACTAGTATATTGAAAGAGAACCAGTTATCTCAAATAAGAACGGAAAAAAAGTGATTCCAATGAAGTTTCCAAACTTCGAAAAAAATTTTTTTTCTTTTCGAGATTCTTTGTGCATAATATGCTTTACTGAGGCTATCAAACACGTATAATGAAAGAGAACCAGTTATCTCAAATAAGAACGGAAAAAAAGTGATTCAAACGAAGTTTCCAAACTTCGAAAAAAATTTTTTTTCTTTTCGAGATTCTTTGCTCATAATATGCTTTTCTAAGGCTATCAAACTAGTATAATGAAAGAGAACCAGTTATCTCAAATAAGAACGGAAAAAAAGTGATTCTAACAAAGTTTCCAAAGTTCAAAAAAATTGTTTTATTTTCGAGATTCTTTGCGCGTAATATGCTTTTCTGAGGCTATCTAATTAGTATAATGAAAGAGAACCAGTTATCTCAAATAAGAACGGAAAAAAAGTGATTCTAAAGAAGTTTCCAAACTTCGAAAAAATTTTTTTTTCTTTTCCAGATTCTTTGCGCATAATATGCTTTACTGAGGCTATCAAACTAGAATATTGAAAGAGAACCAGTTATCTCAAATAAGAACGGAAAAAAAGTGATTCCAATGAAGTTTCCAAACTTCGAAAAAATTTTTTTTTCTTTTCGAGATTCTTTGTGCATAATATGCTTTACTGAGGCTATCAAACACGTATAATGAAAGAGAACCAGTTATCTCAAATAAGAACGGAAAAAAAGTGATTCAAACGAAGTTTCCAAACTTCGAAAAAAATTTTTTTTCTTTTCGAGATTCTTTGCGCATAATATGCTTTTCTAAGGCTATCAAACTAGTATAATGAAAGAGAACCAGTTATCTCAAATAAGAACGGAAAAAAAGTGATTCTAACGAAGTTTCCAAAGTTCTAAAAAAATTGATTTATTTTCGAGATTCTTTGCGCATAATATGCTTTACTGAGGCTATCAAACTAGTATAATGAAAGAGATCCAGCTATCTCAAATAAGAACGCAAAAAAAGTGATTCTAACGAAGTTTCCAAACTTGGAAAAAATTTTTTTTTCTTTTCGAGATTCTTTGCGCATAATATGCTTTACTGAGGCTATCAAACCAGTATAATGAAAGAGAACCAGTTATCTCAAATAAGAACGGAAAAAAAGTGATTCAAACGAAGTTTCCAAACTTCGAAAAAAAACTTTTTTCTTTTCGAGATTCTTTGCGCATAATATGCTTTACTGAGGCTATCAAACTAGTATAATGAAAGAGAACCAGTTATCTCAAATAAGAACGGAAAAAAAGTGATTCTAATGAAGTTTCCAAACTTCGAAAAAAAATTTTTTTCTTTTCGAGATTCTTTGTGCATATGCTTTGCTGAGGCTATCAAACTATTATAATGAAAGAGAACCAGTTATCTCAAATAAGAACGGAAAAAAAGTGATTCAAACGAAGTTTCCAAACTTCGAAAAAACACTTTTTTCTTTTCGAGATTCTTTGCGCATAATATGCTTTTCTGAGGCTATCAAACTAGTATAATGAAAGAGAACCAGTTATCTCAAATAAGAACGGAAAAAAAGTGATTCTAACGAAGTTTCCAAAGTTCTAAAAAATTTTTTTTTTTTTGAGATTCTTTGCGCGTAATATGCTTTTCTGAGGCTATCTAATTAGTATAATGAAAGAGAACCAGTTTTCTCAGTTAAGAACGGAAAAATAGTGATTATAAAGAAGTTTCCAAACTTCGAAAAAAAATTTTTTTCTTTTCGAGATTCTTTGCGCATAGTATGGTTTTCTGAGGCTATCAAAATAGTATAATGAAAGAGAACCAGTTATCTCAAATAAGAACGGAAAAAAAGTGATTCTAACGAAGTTTCCAAACTTCGAAAAAATTTTTTATTCTTTTCGAGATTCTTTGCGCATAATATGCTTTTCTGAGGCTATCAAACTAGTATAATGAAAGAGAACCAGTTATCTCAAATAAGAACGGAAAAAAAGTTATTCAAACGAAGTTTCCAAACTTCGAAAAAAAAACTTTTTTCTCTTCGAGATTCTTTGCGCATAATATGCTTTACTGAGGCTATCAAACTAGTATAATGAAAGAGAACCAGTTATCTCAAATAAGAACGGAAAAAAAGTGATTCAAACGAAGTTTCCAAACTTCGAAAAAAATTTTTTTTCTTTTCGAGATTCTTTGCGCATAATATGCTTTTCTGAGGCTATCAAAGTAGTATAATGAAAGAGAACCAGTTATCTCAAATAAGAACGGAAAAAACGTGATACTAACTAAGTTTCCAAACTTCAAAAAAAATTTTTTTCTTTTCCAGATTCTTTGCGCATAATATGCTTTACTGTGGCTATCAAACTAGTATAATGAAAGAGAACCAGTTATCTCAAATAAGAACGTAAAAAAAGTGATTCTAATGAAGTTTCCAAACTTCGAAAAAAATTTTTTTTCTTTTCGAGATTCTTTGTGCATAATATGCTTTACTGAGGCTATCAAACTAGTATAATGAAAGAGAACCAGTTATCTCAAATAAGAACGGAAAAAAAGTGATTCTAACGAAGTTTCCAAACTTCGAAAACAAATTTTTTCTTTTCGAGATTCTTTGCGCATAATATGCTTTTCTGAGGCTATCAAACTAGTATAATGAAAGAGAACCAGTTATCTCAAATAAGAACGGAAAAAAAGTGATTCTAACAAAGTTTCCAAACATCGAAAAAAAATTTTTTTCTTTTCGAGATTCTTTGCGCATAATATGATTTTCTGAGGCTATCAAACTAGTATAATGAAAGAGAACCAGTTATTTCAAATAAAAACGGAAAAAAAGTGATTCTATGGAAGTTTCCAAACTTCGAAAAAATTTTTTTTTCTTTTCGAGATTCTTTGTGCATAATATGCTTTACTGAGGCTATCAAACTAGTATGATGAAAGAGAACCAGTAATCTCAAATAAGAACGGAAAAAAAGTGATTCTAACGAAGTTTCCAAACTTCGAAAAAAATTTTTTTTCTTTTCGAGATTCTTTGTGCATAATATGCTTTTCTGAGGCTATCAAACTAGTATAATGAAAGAGAACCAGTTATCTCAAATAAGAACGGAAAAAAAGTGATTCTAACGAAGTTTCCAAAGTTCTAAAAAAATTGTTTTATTTTCGATATTCTTTGCGCGTAATATGCTTTTCTGAGGCTATCTAATTAGTATAATGAAAGAGAACCAGTTATCTCAAATAAGAACGGAAAAAAAGTGATTCTAAAGAAGTTTACAAACTTCGAAAAAAATTTTTTTTCTTTTCGAGATTCTTTGCGCATAATATGGTTTTCTGAGGCTATCATACTAGTATAATGAAAGAGAACCAGTTATCTCAAATAAGAACGGAAAAAAAGTGATTCTAACGAAGTTTCCAATCTTCGAAAAAAATTTTTTTTCTTTTCGAGATTCTTTGCGCATAATATGCTTTACTGAGGCTATCAAACTAGTATAATGAAAGAGAACCAGTTATCTCAAATAAGAACGGAAAAAAAATTATTCAAACGAAGTTTCCAAACTTCGAAAAAAAACTTTTTTCTTTTCAAGACTCTTTGCGCATAATGTGCTTTTCTGAGGCTATCAAACTAGTATAATGAAAGAGAACCAGTTATCTCAAATAAGAACGGAAAAAAAGTGATTCTAACGAAGTTTCCAAACTTCGAAAAAAAATTTTTTTCTTTTCGAGATTCTTTGCGCATAATATGCTTTACTGAGGCTATCAAACTAGTATAATTAAAGAGAACCAGTTATCTCAAATAAGAACGGAAAAAAAGTGATTCTAACGAAGTTTCCAAACTTCGAAAAAAATTTTTTTTCTTTTCGAGATTCTTTGCGCATAATATGCTATACTGAGGCTATCAAACTAGTATAATGAAAGAGAACCAGTTATCTGAAATAAGAACGGAAAAAAAGTGATTCAAACGAAGTTTCCAAACTTCGAAAAAAAACTTTTTTCTTTTCGAGATTCTTTGCGCATAATATGCTTTACTGAGGCTATCAAACTAGTATAATGAAAGAGAACCAGTTATCTGAAATAAGAACGGAAAAAAAGTGATTCAAACGAAGTTTCCAAACTTCGAAAAAAAACTTTTTTCTTTTCGAGATTCTTTGCGCATAATATGCTTTTCTCAGGTCATCAAACTAGTATAATGAAAGAGAACCAGTTATCTCAAATAAGAACGGAAAAAAAGTGATTCTAACGAAGTTTCCAAACTTCGAAAAAAATTTTTTTTCTTTTCCAGATTCTTTGCGCATAATATGCTTTACTGAGGCTATCAAACTAGTATAATGAAAGAGAACCAGTTATCTCAAATAAGAACGGAAAAATGATTCTAACGAAGTTTCCAAACTTCGAAAAAAATTTTTTTTCTTTTCGAGATTCTTTGCGCATAATATGCTTTACTGTGGCTATCAAACTAGTATAATGAAAGAGAACCAGTTATCTCAAATAAGAACGGAAAAAAAGTGATTCTAAGGAAGTTTCCAAACTTGGAAAAAAATTTTTTTATATTTCGAGATTCTTTGTGCATAATATGCTTTTCTGAGGCTATCAAACTAGTATAATGAAATAGAACCAGTTATCTCAAATAAGAACGGAAAAAAAGTGAATCTAATAAAGTTTCCAAACATCGAAAAAAATTTTTTTTCTTTTCGAGATTCTTTGCGCATAATATGATTTTCTGAGGCTATCAAACTAGTATATTGAAAGAGAACCAGTTATCTCAAATAAGAACGGAAAAAAAGTGATTCTAACAAAGTTTCCAAACATCGAAAAAAAATTTTTTTCTTTTCGAGATTCTTTGCGCATAATATGATTTTCTGAGGCTATCAAACTAGTATAATGAAAGAGAACCAGTTATTTCAAATAAGAACGGAAAAAAAGTGATACTATCGAAGTTTCCAAACTACGAAAAAAATTTTTTTTCTTTTCGAGATTCTTTGCGCATAATATGCTTCTCTGATGCTATCAAACTAGTATAATGAAAGAGAACCAGTTATCTCAAATAAGAACGGAAAAAAAGTGATTCTAACGAAGTTTCCAAACTTCGAAAAAAAAATTTTTTCTTTTCGAGATCCATTGCGCATAATATGCTTTTCTGAGGCTATCAAACTAGTATAATGAAAGAGAACCAGTTATCACATATAAGAACGGAAAAAAAGTTATTCAAACGAAGTTTCCAAACTTCGAAAAAAAATTTTTTCTTTTCAAGATTCTTTGCGCATAATATGCTTTTCTGAGGCTATCAAACTAGTATAATGAAAGAGAACCAGGTATCTCAAATAAGAACGGAAAAAAAGTGATTCTAACGAAGTTTCCAAACTTCGAAAAAAATTTTTTTTCTTTTCCAGATTCTTTGTGCATAATATGCTTTACTGAGGCTATCAAACTAGTATAATGAAAGAGAACCAGTTATTTCAAATAACAACGGAGAAAAAGTGATTCAAAAGAAGTTTCCAAACTTCGAAAAAAATTTTTTTTCTTTTCGAGATTCTTTGTGCATAATATGCTTTACTGAGGCTATCAAACTAGTATAATGAAAGAGAACCAGGTATCTCAAATAAGAACGGAAAAAAAGTGATTCAAACGAAGTTTCCAAACTTCGAAAAAAAACTTTTTTCTTTTCGAGATTCTTTGTGCATAATATGCTTTTCTGTGGCTATAAAACTACTATAATGAAAGAGAACCAGTAATCTCAAATAAGAACAGAAAAAAGTGATTCAAACTACGTTTCCAAAATTCGAAAAATTTTTTTTTTCTTTTCGAGATTCTTTGCGCATAATATGCTTTACTGAGGCTATCAAACTAGTATAATTAAAGAGAACCAGTTATCTCAAATAAGAACGGAAAAAAGTGATTCTAACGAAGTTTCCAAACTTCGAAAAAAAATTTTTTTCTTTTCGAGATTCTTTGCGCATAATATGCTTTACTGAGGCTATCAAACTAGTATAATGAAAGAGAACCAGTTATCTGAAATAAGAACGGAAAAAAAGTGATTCAAACGAAGTTTCCAAACTTCGAAAAAAAACTTTTTTCTTTTCGAGATTCTTTGCGCATAATATGCTTTTCTGAGGTCATCAAACTAGTATAATGAAAGAGAACCAGTTATCTCAAATAAGAACGGAAAAAAAGTGATTCTAACGAAGTTTCCAAACTTCGAAAAAATTTTTTTTCTTTTCCAGATTCTTTGCGCATAATATGCTTTACTGAGGTTATCAAACACGTATAATGAAAGAGAACCAGTTATCTCAAATAAGAACGGAAAAATAGTGATTCTAACGAAGTTTCCAAAGTTCTAAAAAAATTGTTTTATTTTCGAGATTCTTTGCGCGTAATATGCTTTTCTGAGGCTATCTAGTTAGTATAATGAAAGAGAACCAGTTATCTCAAATAAGAACGGAAAAAAAGTGATTCTAAAGAAGTTTCCAAACTTCGAAAAAAAATTTTTTTCTTTTCGAGATTCTTTGCGCATAATATGGTTTTCTGAGGCTATCAAACTAGTATAATGGAAGAGAACCAGTTATCTCAAATAAGAACGGAAAAAAAGTGATTCTAACGAAGTTTCCAAACTTCGAAAAAAAATTTTTTTCTTTTGAGATTCTTTGCGCATAATATGCATTACTGAGGCTATCAAACTAGTATAATGAAAGAGAACCAGTTATCTCAAATAAGAACGGAAAAAAAGTGATTCTAACGAAGTTTCCAAACATCGAAAAAATTTTTTTTTCTTTCCGAGATTCTTTGCGCATAATATGCTTTTCTGAGGCTATCAAACTAGTATAATGAAAGAGAACCAGTTATCTCAAATAAGAACGGAAAAATGATTTTAACGAAGTTTCCAAACTTCGAAAAAATTTTTTTTTCTTTTCGAGATTCTTTGTGCATATGCTTTGCTGAGGCTATCAAACTAGTATAATGAAAGAGAACCAGTTATCTCAAATAAGAACGGAAAAAAAAGTGATTCAAACGAAGTTTCCAAACTTCGAAAAAAAATTTTTTTCTTTTCGAGATTCTTTGGGCATAATATGCTTTACTGAGGCTATCAAACACGTATAATGAAAGAGAACCTGTTATCTCAAATAAGAACGGAAAAAAAGTGATTCTAACGAAGTTTCCAAAGTTCTAAAAAAATTGTTTTATTTTCGAGATTCTTTGCGCGTAATATGCTTTTCTGAGGCTATCTAGTTAGTATAATGAAAGAGAACCAGTTATCTCAAATAAGAACGGAAAAAAAGTGATTCTAAAGAAGTTTCCAAACTTCGAAAAAAAATTTTTTTCTTTTCGAGATTCTTTGCGCATAATATGGTTTTCTGAGGCTATCAAACTAGTATAATGAAAGAGAACCAGTTATCTCAAATAAGAACGGAAAAAAAGTGATTCTAACGAAGTTTCCAAACTTCGAAAAAAAATTTTTTTCTTTTCGAGATTCTTTGCGCATAATATGCTTTACTGAGGCTATCAAACTAGCATAATGAAAGAGAACCAGTTATCTCAAATAAGAACGGAAAAAAAGTGATTCTAATGAAGTTTCCAAACTTCGAAAATAATTTTTTTTCTTTTCGAGATTCTTTGTGCATAATATGCTTTACTGAGGCTATCAAACTAGTATAATAAAAGAGAACCAGTTATCTCAAATAAGAACGGAAAAAAAGTGATTCTAACGAATTTTCCAAACTTCGAAAAATTTTTTTTTTCTTTTCGAGATTCTTTGTGCATAATATGCTTTTCTGAGGCTATCAAACTAGTATAATGAAATAGAACCAGTTATCTCAAATAAGAACGGAAAAAAAGTGATTCTAACAAAGTTTCCAAACATCGAAAAATATTTTTTTCTTTTCGAGATTCTTTGCCCATAATATGATTTTCTGAGGCAATCAAACTAGTATAATGAAAGAGAACCAGTTATTTCAAATAAGAACGGAATAAAAGTGATACTATCGAAGTTTCCAAACTTCGAAAAAAATTTTTTTTCTTTTCGAGATTCTTTGCGCATAATATGCTTTTCTGATGCTATCAAACTAGTGTAATGAAAGAGAACCAGTTATCTCAAATAAGAACGGAAAAAAAGTGATTCAAACGAAGTTTCCAAACTTCGAAAAAAAACTTTTTTCTTTTCGAGATTCTTTGTGCATAATATGCTTTTCTGAGGCTATAAAACTACTATAATGAAAGAGAACCAGTAATCTCAAATAAGAACAGAAAAAAGTGATTCAAACTACGTTTCCAAAATTCGAAAATTTTTTTTTTTCTTTTCGAGATTCTTTGCGCATAATATGCTTTACTGAGGCTATCAAACTAGTATAATTAAAGAGAACCAGTTATCTCAAATAAGAACGGAAAAAAGTGATTCTAACGAAGTTTCCAAACTTCGAAAAAAAATTTTTTTCTTTTCGAGATTCTTTGCGCATAATATGCTTTACTGAGGCTATCAAACTAGTATAATGAAAGAGAACCAGTTATCTGAAATAAGAACGGAAAAAAAGTGATTCAAACGAAGTTTCCAAACTTCGAAAAAAAACTTTTTTCTTTTCGAGATTCTTTGCGCATAATATGCTTTTCTGAGGTCATCAAACTAGTATAATGAAAGAGAACCAGTTATCTCAAATAAGAACGGAAAAAAAGTGATTCTAACGAAGTTTCCAAACTTCGAAAAAATTTTTTTTCTTTTCCAGATTCTTTGCGCATAATATGCCTTACTGAGGCTATCAAACACGTATAATGAAAGAGAACCAGTTATCTCAAATAAGAACGGAAAAAAAGTGATTCTAACGAAGTTTCCAAAGTTCTAAAAAAATTGTTTTATTTTCGAGATTCTTTGCGCGTAATATGCTTTTCTGAGGCTATCTAGTTAGTATAATGAAAGAGAACCAGTTATCTCAAATAAGAACGGAAAAAAAGTGATTCTAAAGAAGTTTCCAAACTTCGAAAAAAAATTTTTTTCTTTTCGAGATTCTTTGCGCATAATATGGTTTTCTGAGGCTATCAAACTAGTATAATGAAAGAGAACCAGTTATCTCAAAATAGAACGGAAAAAAAGTGATTCTAACGAAGTTTCCAAACTTCGAAAAAAAATTTTTTTCTTTTCGAGATTCTTTGCGCATAATATGCTTTACTGAGGCTATCAAACTAGTATAATGAAAGAGAACCAGTTATCTCAAATAAGAACGGAAAAAAAGTGATTCTAACGAAGTTTCCAAACTTCGAAAAATTTTTTTTTTCTTTTCGAGATTCTTTGTGCATAATATGCTTTTCTGAGGCTATCAAACTAGTATAATGAAATAGAACCAGTTATCTCAAATAAGAACGGAAAAAAAGTGATTCTAACAAAGTTTCCAAACATCGAAAAACAATTTTTTTCTTTTCGAGATTCTTTGCGCATAATATGATTTTCTGAGGCAATCAAACTAGTATAATGAAAGAGAACCAGTTATTTCAAATAAGAACGGAATAAAAGTGATACTATCGAAGTTTCCAAACTTCGAAAAAAATTTTTTTTCTTTTCGAGATTCTTTGCGCATAATATGCTTTTCTGATGCTATCAAACTAGTATAATGAAAGAGAACCAGTAATCTCAAATAAGAACGGAAAAAAAGTTATTCAAAAGAAGTTTCCAAACTTCGAAAAAAAACTTTTTTCTTTTCAAGATTCTTTGCGCATAATATGCTTTTCTGAGGCTATCAAACTAGTATAATGAAAGAGAACCAGTTATCTCAAATAAGAACGGAAAAAAAGTGATTCTAACGAAGTTTCCAAACTTCGAAAAAAAATTTTTTTATTTTCGAGATTCTTTGCGCATAATATGGTTTTCTGAGGCTATCAAACTAGTATAATGAAAGAGAACCAGTTATCTCAAATAAGACCGGAAAAAAAGTGATTCTAACGAAGTTTCCAAACTTCGAAAAAAATTTTTTTTCTTTTCGAGATTCTTTGCGCATAATATGCATTACTGAGGCTATCAAACTAGTATAATGAAAGAGAACCAGTTATCTCAAATAAGAACGGAAAAAAAGTGATTCTAACGAAGTTTCCAAACTTCGAAAAAATTTTTTTTTCTTTTCGAGATTCTTTGCGCATAATATGCTTTTCTGAGGCTATCAAACTAGTATAATGAAAGAGAACCAGTTATCTCAAATAAGAACGGAAAAATGATTTTAACGAAGTTTCCAAACTTCGAAAAAATTTTTTTTTCTTTTCGAGATTCTTTGTGCATATGCTTTGCTGAGGCTATCAAACTAGTATAATGAAAGAGAACCAGTTATCTCAAATAAGAACGGAAAAAAAAGTGATTCAAACGAAGTTTCCAAACTTCGAAAAAAAATTTTTTTCTTTTCGAGATTCTTTGGGCATAATATGCTTTACTGAGGCTATCAAACACGTATAATGAAAGAGAACCTGTTATCTCAAATAAGAACGGAAAAAAAGTGATTCTAACGAAGTTTCCAAAGTTCTAAAAAAATTGTTTTATTTTCGAGATTCTTTGCGCGTAATATGCTTTTCTGAGGCTATCTAGTTAGTATAATGAAAGAGAACCAGTTATCTCAAATAAGAACGGAAAAAAAGTGATTCTAAAGAAGTTTCCAAACTTCGAAAAAAAATTTTTTTCTTTTCGAGATTCTTTGCGCATAATATGGTTTTCTGAGGCTATCAAACTAGTATAATGAAAGAGAACCAGTTATCTCAAATAAGAACGGAAAAAAAGTGATTCTAACGAAGTTTCCAAACTTCGAAAAAAATTTTTTTCTTTTCGAGATTCTTTGCGCATAATATGCTTTACTGAGGCTATCAAACTAGCATAATGAAAGAGAACCAGTTATCTCAAATAAGAACGGAAAAAAAGTGATTCTAATGAAGTTTCCAAACTTCGAAAATAATTTTTTTTCTTTTCGAGATTCTTTGTGCATAATATGCTTTACTGAGGCTATCAAACTAGTATAATAAAAGAGAACCAGTTATCTCAAATAAGAACGGAAAAAAAGTGATTCTAACGAAGTTTCCAAACTTCGAAAAATTTTTTTTTTCTTTTCGAGATTCTTTGTGCATAATATGCTTTTCTGAGGCTATCAAACTAGTATAATGAAATAGAACCAGTTATCTCAAATAAGAACGGAAAAAAAGTGATTCTAACAAAGTTTCCAAACATCGAAAAACAATTTTTTTCTTTTCGAGATTCTTTGCCCATAATATGATTTTCTGAGGCAATCAAACTAGTATAATGAAAGAGAACCAGTTATTTCAAATAAGAACGGAATAAAAGTGATACTATCGAAGTTTCCAAACTTCGAAAAAAATTTTTTTTCTTTTCGAGATTCTTTGCGCATAATATGTTTTTCTGATGCTATCAAACTAGTGTAATGAAAGAGAACCAGTTATCTCAAATAAGAACGGAAAAAAAGTGATTCAAACGAAGTTTCCAAACTTCGAAAAAAAACTTTTTTCTTTTCGAGATTCTTTGTGCATAATATGCTTTTCTGAGGCTATAAAACTACTATAATGAAAGAGAACCAGTAATCTCAAATAAGAACAGAAAAAAGTGATTCAAACTACGTTTCCAAAATTCGAAAAATTTTTTTTTTCTTTTCGAGATTCTTTGCGCATAATATGCTTTACTGAGGCTATCAAACTAGTATAATTAAAGAGAACCAGTTATCTCAAATAAGAACGGAAAAAAGTGATTCTAACGAATTTTCCAAACTTCGAAAAAAAATTTTTTTCTTTTCGAGATTCTTTGGGCATAATATGCTTTACTGAGGCTATCAAACACGTATAATGAAAGAGAACCTGTTATCTCAAATAAGAACGGAAAAAAAGTGATTCTAACGAAGTTTCCAAAGTTCTAAAAAAATTGTTTTATTTTCGAGATTCTTTGCGCGTAATATGCTTTTCTGAGGCTATCTAGTTAGTATAATGAAAGAGAACCAGTTATCTCAAATAAGAACGGAAAAAAAGTGATTCTAAAGAAGTTTCCAAACTTCGAAAAAAAATTTTTTTCTTTTCGAGATTCTTTGCGCATAATATGGTTTTCTGAGGCTATCAAACTAGTATAATGAAAGAGAACCAGTTATCTCAAATAAGAACGGAAAAAAAGTGATTCTAACGAAGTTTCCAAACTTCGAAAAAAAATTTTTTTCTTTTCGAGATTCTTTGCGCATAATATGCTTTACTGAGGCTATCAAACTAGCATAATGAAAGAGAACCAGTTATCTCAAATAAGAACGGAAAAAAAGTGATTCTAATGAAGTTTCCAAACTTCGAAAATAATTTTTTTTCTTTTCGAGATTCTTTGTGCATAATATGCTTTACTGAGGCTATCAAACTAGTATAATAAAAGAGAACCAGTTATCTCAAATAAGAACGGAAAAAAAGTGATTCTAACGAAGTTTCCAAACTTCGAAAAATTTTTTTTTTCTTTTCGAGATTCTTTGTGCATAATATGCTTTTCTGAGGCTATCAAACTAGTATAATGAAATAGAACCAGTTATCTCAAATAAGAACGGAAAAAAAGTGATTCTAACAAAGTTTCCAAACATCGAAAAACAATTTTTTTCTTTTCGAGATTCTTTGCCCATAATATGATTTTCTGAGGCAATCAAACTAGTATAATGAAAGAGAACCAGTTATTTCAAATAAGAACGGAATAAAAGTGATACTATCGAAGTTTCCAAACTTCGAAAAAAAATTTTTTTCTTTTCGAGATTCTTTGCGCATAATATGCTTTTCTGATGCTATCAAACTAGTGTAATGAAAGAGAACCAGTTATCTCAAATAAGAACGGAAAAAAAGTGATTCAAACGAAGTTTCCAAACTTCGAAAAAAAACTTTTTTCTTTTCGAGATTCTTTGTGCATAATATGCTTTTCTGAGGCTATAAAACTACTATAATGAAAGAGAACCAGTAATCTCAAATAAGAACAGAAAAAAGTGATTCAAACTACGTTTCCAAAATTCGAAAAATTTTTTTTTTCTTTTCGAGATTCTTTGCGCATAATATGCTTTACTGAGGCTATCAAACTAGTATAATTAAAGAGAACCAGTTATCTCAAATAAGAACGGAAAAAAGTGATTCTAACGAATTTTCCAAACTTCGAAAAAAAATTTTTTTCTTTTCGAGATTCTTTGCGCATAATATGCTTTACTGAGGCTATCAAACTAGTATAATGAAAGAGAACCAGTTATCTGAAATAAGAACGGAAAAAAAGTGATTCAAACGAAGTTTCCAAACTTCGAAAAAAAACTTTTTTCTTTTCGAGATTCTTTGCGCATAATATGCTTTTCTGAGGTGATCAAACTAGTATAATGAAAGAGAACCAGTTATCTCAAATAAGAACGGAAAAAAAGTGATTCTAACGAAGTTTCCAAACTTCGAAAAAATTTTTTTTCTTTTCCAGATTCTTTGCGCATAATATGCTTTACTGAGGCTATCAAACACGTATAATGAAAGAGAACCAGTTATCTCAAATAAGAACGGAAAAAAAGTGATTCTAACGAAGTTTCCAAAGTTCTAAAAAAATTGTTTTATTTTCGAGATTCTTTGCGCGTAATATGCTTTTCTGAGGCTATCTAGTTAGTATAATGAAAGAGAACCAGTTATCTCAAATAAGAACGGAAAAAAAGTGATTCTAAAGAAGTTTCCAAACTTCGAAAAAAAATTTTTTTCTTTTCGAGATTCTTTGCGCATAATATGGTTTTCTGAGGCTATCAAACTAGTATAATGAAAGAGAACCAGTTATCTCAAAATAGAACGGAAAAAAAGTGATTCTAACGAAGTTTCCAAACTTCGAAAAAAAATTTTTTTCTTTTCGAGATTCTTTGCGCATAATATGCTTTACTGAGGCTATCAAACTAGTATAATGAAAGAGAACCAGTTATCTCAAATAAGAACGGAAAAAAAGTGATTCTAACGAAGTTTCCAAACTTCGAAAATTTTTTTTTTTCTTTTCGAGATTCTTTGTGCATAATATGATTTTCTGAGGCAATCAAACTAGTATAATGAAAGAGAACCAGTTATTTCAAATAAGAACGGAATAAAAGTGATACTATCGAAGTTTCCAAACTTCGAAAAAAATTTTTTTTCTTTTCGAGATTCTTTGCGCATAATATGCTTTTCTGATGCTATCAAACTAGTATAATGAAAGAGAACCAGTAATCTCAAATAAGAACGGAAAAAAAGTTATTCAAAAGAAGTTTCCAAACTTCGAAAAAAAACTTTTTTCTTTTCAAGATTCTTTGCGCATAATATGCTTTTCTGAGGCTATCAAACTAGTATAATGAAAGAGAACCAGTTATCTCAAATAAGAACGGAAAAAAAGTGATTCTAACGAAGTTTCCAAACTTCGAAAAAAAATTTTTTTATTTTCGAGATTCTTTGTGCATAATATGCTTTACTGAGGCTATCAAACTAGTATAATGAAAGAGAACCAGTTATCTCAAATAAGAACGGAAAAAAAGTGATTCTAAGGAAGTTTCCAAACTTCGAAAAAAATTTTTTTATATTTCGAGATTCTTTGTGCATAATATGCTTTTCTGAGGCTATCAAACTAGTATAATGAAATAGAACCAGTTATCTCAAATAAGAACGGAAAAAAAGTGAATCTAATAAAGTTTCCAAACATCGAAAAAAATTTTTTTTCTTTTCGAAATTCTTTGCGCATAATATGATTTTCTGAGGCTATCAAACTAGTATATTGAAAGAGAACCAGTTATCTCAAATAAGAACGGAAAAAAAGTGATTCTAACAAAGTTTCCAAACATCGAAAAAAAATTTTTTTCTTTTCGAGATTCTTTGCGCATAATATGATTTTCTGAGGCTATCAAACTAGTATAATGAAAGAGAACCAGTTATTTCAAATAAGAACGGAAAAAAAGTGATACTATCGAAGTTTCCAAACTACGAAAAAAATTTTTTTTCTTTTCGAGATTCTTTGCGCATAATATGCTTCTCTGATGCTATCAAACTAGTATAATGAAAGAGAACCAGTTATCTCAAATAAGAACGGAAAAAAAGTGATTCTAACGAAGTTTCCAAACTTCGAAAAAAAAATTTTTTCTTTTCGTGATCCATTGCGCATAATATGCTTTTCTGAGGCTATCAAACTAGTATAATGAAAGAGAACCAGTTATCACATATAAGAACGGAAAAAAAGTTATTCAAACGAAGTTTCCAAACTTCGAAAAAAAATTTTTTCTTTTCAAGATTCTTTGCGCATAATATGCTTTTCTGAGGCTATCAAACTAGTATAATGAAAGAGAACCAGGTATCTCAAATAAGAACGGAAAAAAAGTGATTCTAACGAAGTTTCCAAACTTCGAAAAAAATTTTTTTTCTTTTCCAGATTCTTTGTGCATAATATGCTTTACTGAGGCTATCAAACTAGTATAATGAAAGAGAACCAGTTATTTCAAATAACAACGGAGAAAAAGTGATTCAAAAGAAGTTTCCAAACTTCGAAAAAAATTTTTTTTCTCTTCGAGATTCTTTGTGCATAATATGCTTTACTGAGGCTATCAAACTAGTATAATGAAAGAGAACCAGTTATCTCAAATAAGAACGGAAAAAAAGTGATTCTAACGAAGTTTCCAAACTTCGAAAAAATTTTTTTTTCTTTTCGAGATTCTTTGTGCATAATTTGCTTTCCTGAGGCTATCAAACTACTATAATGAAAGAGAACCAGTAATCTCAAATAAGAACGGAAAAAAGTGATTCAAACTACCTTTCCAAAATTCGAAAAAAATTATTTTTCTTTTCGAGATTCTTTGCGCATAATATGCTTTACTGAGGCTATCAAACTAGTATAATTAAAGAGAACCAGTTATCTCAAATAAGAACGGAAGAAAAGTGATTCTAACGAAGTTTCCAAACTTCGAAAAAAAATTTTTTTTCTTTTCGAGATACTTTGGGCATAATATCCTTTACTGAGGCTATCAAACTAGTATAATGAAAGAGAACCAGGTATCTCAAATAAGAACGGAAAAAAAGTGATTCAAACGAAGTTTCCAAACTTCGAAAAAAAACTTTTTTCTTTTCGAGATTCTTTGTGCATAATATGCTTTTCTGTGGCTATAAAACTACTATAATGAAAGAGAACCAGTAATCTCAAATAAGAACAGAAAAAAGTGATTCAAACTACGTTTCCAAAATTCGAAAAATTTTTTTTTTCTTTTCGAGATTCTTTGCGCATAATATGCTTTACTGAGGCTATCAAACTAGTATAATTAAAGAGAACCAGTTATCTCAAATAAGAACGGAAAAAAGTGATTCTAACGAAGTTTCCAAACTTCGAAAAAAAATTTTTTTCTTTTCGAGATTCTTTGCGCATAATATGCTTTACTGAGGCTATCAAACTAGTATAATGAAAGAGAACCAGTTATCTGAAATAAGAACGGAAAAAAAGTGATTCAAACGAAGTTTCCAAACTTCGAAAAAAAACTTTTTTCTTTTCGAGATTCTTTGCGCATAATATGCTTTTCTGAGGTCATCAAACTAGTATAATGAAAGAGAACCAGTTATCTCAAATAAGAACGGAAAAAAAGTGATTCTAACGAAGTTTCCAAACTTCGAAAAAATTTTTTTTCTTTTCCAGATTCTTTGCGCATAATATGCTTTACTGAGGTTATCAAACACGTATAATGAAAGAGAACCAGTTATCTCAAATAAGAACGGAAAAATAGTGATTCTAACGAAGTTTCCAAAGTTCTAAAAAAATTGTTTTATTTTCGAGATTCTTTGCGCGTAATATGCTTTTCTGAGGCTATCTAGTTAGTATAATGAAAGAGAACCAGTTATCTCAAATAAGAACGGAAAAAAAGTGATTCTAAAGAAGTTTCCAAACTTCGAAAAAAAATTTTTTTCTTTTCGAGATTCTTTGCGCATAATATGGTTTTCTGAGGCTATCAAACTAGTATAATGAAAGAGAACCAGTTATCTCAAATAAGAACGGAAAAAAAGTGATTCTAACGAAGTTTCCAAACTTCGAAAAAAAATTTTTTTCTTTTCGAGATTCTTTGCGCATAATATGCATTACTGAGGCTATCAAACTAGTATAATGAAATAGAACCAGTTATCTCAAATAAGAACGGAAAAAAAGTGATTCTAACGAAGTTTCCAAACTTCGAAAAAATTTTTTTTTCTTTTCGAGATTCTTTGCGCATAATATGCTTTTCTGAGGCTATCAAACTAGTATAATGAAAGAGAACCAGTTATCTCAAATAAGAACGGAAAAATGATTTTAACGAAGTTTCCAAACTTCGAAAAAAATTTTTTTTCTTTTCGAGATTCTTTGTGCATATGCTTTGCTGAGGCTATCAAACTAGTATAATGAAAGAGAACCAGTTATCTCAAATAAGAACGGAAAAAAAAGTGATTCAAACGAAGTTTCCAAACTTCGAAAAAAAATTTTTTTCTTTTCGAGATTCTTTGGGCATAATATGCTTTACTGAGGCTATCAAACACGTATAATGAAAGAGAACCTGTTATCTCAAATAAGAACGGAAAAAAAGTGATTCTAACGAAGTTTCCAAAGTTCTAAAAAAATTGTTTTATTTTCGAGATTCTTTGCGCGTAATATGCTTTTCTGAGGCTATCTAGTTAGTATAATGAAAGAGAACCAGTTATCTCAAATAAGAACGGAAAAAAAGTGATTCTAAAGAAGTTTCCAAACTTCGAAAAAAAATTTTTTTCTTTTCGAGATTCTTTGCGCATAATATGGTTTTCTGAGGCTATCAAACTAGTATAATGAAAGAGAACCAGTTATCTCAAATAAGAACGGAAAAAAAGTGATTCTAACGAAGTTTCCAAACTTCGAAAAAAAATTTTTTTCTTTTCGAGATTCTTTGCGCATAATATGCTTTACTGAGGCTATCAAACTAGCATAATGAAAGAGAACCAGTTATCTCAAATAAGAACGGAAAAAAAGTGATTCTAATGAAGTTTCCAAACTTCGAAAATAATTTTTTTTCTTTTCGAGATTCTTTGTGCATAATATGCTTTACTGAGGCTATCAAACTAGTATAATAAAAGAGAACCAGTTATCTCAAATAAGAACGGAAAAAAAGTGATTCTAACGAAGTTTCCAAACTTCGAAAAATTTTTTTTTTCTTTTCGAGATTCTTTGTGCATAATATGCTTTTCTGAGGCTATCAAACTAGTATAATGAAATAGAACCAGTTATCTCAAATAAGAACGGAAAAAAAGTGATTCTAACAAAGTTTCCAAACATCGAAAATTATTTTTTTCTTTTCGAGATTCTTTGCCCATAATATGATTTTCTGAGGCTATCAAACTAGTATAATTAAAGAGAACCAGTTATCTCAAATAAGAACGGAAGAAAAGTGATTCTAACGAAGTTTCCAAACTTCGAAAAAAAATTTTTTTTCTTTTCGAGATACTTTGGGCATAATATCCTTTACTGAGGCTATCAAACTAGTATAATGAAAGAGAACCAGGTATCTCAAATAAGAACGGAAAAAAAGTGATTCAAACGAAGTTTCCAAACTTCGAAAAAAAACTTTTTTCTTTTCGAGATTCTTTGTGCATAATATGCTTTTCTGTGGCTATAAAACTACTATAATGAAAGAGAACCAGTAATCTCAAATAAGAACAGAAAAAAGTGATTCAAACTACGTTTCCAAAATTCGAAAAAATTTTTTTTTCTTTTCGAGATTCTTTGCGCATAATATGCTTTACTGAGGCTATCAAACTAGTATAATTAAAGAGAACCAGTTATCTCAAATAAGAACGGAAAAAAGTGATTCTAACGAAGTTTCCAAACTTCGAAAAAAAATTTTTTTCTTTTCGAGATTCTTTGCGCATAATATGCTTTACTGAGGCTATCAAACTAGTATAATGAAAGAGAACCAGTTATCTGAAATAAGAACGGAAAAAAAGTGATTCAAACGAAGTTTCCAAACTTCGAAAAAAAACTTTTTTCTTTTCGAGATTCTTTGCGCATAATATGCTTTTCTGAGGTCATCAAACTAGTATAATGAAAGAGAACCAGTTATCTCAAATAAGAACGGAAAAAAAGTGATTCTAACGAAGTTTCCAAACTTCGAAAAAATTTTTTTTCTTTTCCAGATTCTTTGCGCATAATATGCTTTACTGAGGTTATCAAACACGTATAATGAAAGAGAACCAGTTATCTCAAATAAGAACGGAAAAATAGTGATTCTAACGAAGTTTCCAAAGTTCTAAAAAAATTGTTTTATTTTCGAGATTCTTTGCGCGTAATATGCTTTTCTGAGGCTATCTAGTTAGTATAATGAAAGAGAACCAGTTATCTCAAATAAGAACGGAAAAAAAGTGATTCTAAAGAAGTTTCCAAACTTCGAAAAAAAATTTTTTTCTTTTCGAGATTCTTTGCGCATAATATGGTTTTCTGAGGCTATCAAACTAGTATAATGAAAGAGAACCAGTTATCTCAAATAAGAACGGAAAAAAAGTGATTCTAACGAAGTTTCCAAACTTCGAAAAAAAATTTTTTTCTTTTCGAGATTCTTTGCGCATAATATGCATTACTGAGGCTATCAAACTAGTATAATGAAATAGAACCAGTTATCTCAAATAAGAACGGAAAAAAAGTGATTCTAACGAAGTTTCCAAACTTCGAAAAAATTTTTTTTTCTTTTCGAGATTCTTTGCGCATAATATGCTTTTCTGAGGCTATCAAACTAGTATAATGAAAGAGAACCAGTTATCTCAAATAAGAACGGAAAAATGATTTTAACGAAGTTTCCAAACTTCGAAAAAAATTTTTTTTCTTTTCGAGATTCTTTGTGCATATGCTTTGCTGAGGCTATCAAACTAGTATAATGAAAGAGAACCAGTTATCTCAAATAAGAACGGAAAAAAAAGTGATTCAAACGAAGTTTCCAAACTTCGAAAAAAAATTTTTTTCTTTTCGAGATTCTTTGGGCATAATATGCTTTACTGAGGCTATCAAACACGTATAATGAAAGAGAACCTGTTATCTCAAATAAGAACGGAAAAAAAGTGATTCTAACGAAGTTTCCAAAGTTCTAAAAAAATTGTTTTATTTTCGAGATTCTTTGCGCGTAATATGCTTTTCTGAGGCTATCTAGTTAGTATAATGAAAGAGAACCAGTTATCTCAAATAAGAACGGAAAAAAAGTGATTCTAAAGAAGTTTCCAAACTTCGAAAAAAAATTTTTTTCTTTTCGAGATTCTTTGCGCATAATATGGTTTTCTGAGGCTATCAAACTAGTATAATGAAAGAGAACCAGTTATCTCAAATAAGAACGGAAAAAAAGTGATTCTAACGAAGTTTCCAAACTTCGAAAAAAAATTTTTTTCTTTTCGAGATTCTTTGCGCATAATATGCTTTACTGAGGCTATCAAACTAGCATAATGAAAGAAAACCAGTTATCTCAAATAAGAACGGAAAAAAAGTGATTCTAATGAAGTTTCCAAACTTCGAAAATAATTTTTTTTCTTTTCGAGATTCTTTGTGCATAATATGCTTTACTGAGGCTATCAAACTAGTATAATAAAAGAGAACCAGTTATCTCAAATAAGAACGGAAAAAAAGTGATTCTAACGAAGTTTCCAAACTTCGAAAAATTTTTTTTTTCTTTTCGAGATTCTTTGTGCATAATATGCTTTTCTGAGGCTATCAAACTAGTATAATGAAATAGAACCAGTTATCTCAAATAAGAACGGAAAAAAAGTGATTCTAACAAAGTTTCCAAACATCGAAAAATATTTTTTTCTTTTCGAGATTCTTTGCCCATAATATGATTTTCTGAGGCAATCAAACTAGTATAATGAAAGAGAACCAGTTATTTCAAATAAGAACGGAATAAAAGTGATACTATCGAAGTTTCCAAACTTCGAAAAAAATTTTTTTTCTTTTCGAGATTCTTTGCGCATAATATGCTTTTCTGATGCTATCAAACTAGTGTAATGAAAGAGAACCAGTTATCTCAAATAAGAACGGAAAAAAAGTGATTCAAACGAAGTTTCCAAACTTCGAAAAAAAACTTTTTTCTTTTCGAGATTCTTTGTGCATAATATGCTTTTCTGAGGCTATAAAACTACTATAATGAAAGAGAACCAGTAATCTCAAATAAGAACAGAAAAAAGTGATTCAAACTACGTTTCCAAAATTCGAAAAATTTTTTTTTTCTTTTCGAGATTCTTTGCGCATAATATGCTTTACTGAGGCTATCAAACTAGTATAATTAAAGAGAACCAGTTATCTCAAATAAGAACGGAAAAAAGTGATTCTAACGAAGTTTCCAAACTTCGAAAAAAAATTTTTTTCTTTTCGAGATTCTTTGCGCATAATATGCTTTACTGAGGCTATCAAACTAGTATAATGAAAGAGAACCAGTTATCTGAAATAAGAACGGAAAAAAAGTGATTCAAACGAAGTTTCCAAACTTCGAAAAAAAACTTTTTTCTTTTCGAGATTCTTTGCGCATAATATGCTTTTCTGAGGTCATCAAACTAGTGTAATGAAAGAGAACCAGTTATCTCAAATAAGAACGGAAAAAAAGTGATTCTAACGAAGTTTCCAAACTTCGAAAAAATTTTTTTTCTTTTCCAGATTCTTTGCGCATAATATGCTTTACTGAGGCTATCAAACACGTATAATGAAAGAGAACCAGTTATCTCAAATAAGAACGGAAAAAAAGTGATTCTAACGAAGTTTCCAAAGTTCTAAAAAAATTGTTTTATTTTCGAGATTCTTTGCGCGTAATATGCTTTTCTGAGGCTATCTAGTTAGTATAATGAAAGAGAACCAGTTATCTCAAATAAGAACGGAAAAAAAGTGATTCTAAAGAAGTTTCCAAACTTCGAAAAAAAATTTTTTTCTTTTCGAGATTCTTTGCGCATAATAGGGTTTTCTGAGGCTATCAAACTAGTATAATGAAAGAGAACCAGTTATCTCAAAATAGAACGGAAAAAAAGTGATTCTAACGAAGTTTCCAAACTTCGAAAAAAAATTTTTTTCTTTTCGAGATTCTTTGCGCATAATATGCTTTACTGAGGCTATCAAACTAGTATAATGAAAGAGAACCAGTTATCTCAAATAAGAACGGAAAAAAAGTGATTCTAACGAAGTTTCCAAACTTCGAAAAATTTTTTTTTTCTTTTCGAGATTCTTTGTGCATAATATGCTTTTCTGAGGCTATCAAACTAGTATAATGAAATAGAACCAGTTATCTCAAATAAGAACGGAAAAAAAGTGATTCTAACAAAGTTTCCAAACATCGAAAAACAATTTTTTTCTTTTCGAGATTCTTTGCGCATAATATGATTTTCTGAGGCAATCAAACTAGTATAATGAAAGAGAACCAGTTATTTCAAATAAGAACGGAATAAAAGTGATACTATCGAAGTTTCCAAACTTCGAAAAAAATTTTTTTTCTTTTCGAGATTCTTTGCGCATAATATGCTTTTCTGATGCTATCAAACTAGTATAATGAAAGAGAACCAGTAATCTCAAATAAGAACGGAAAAAAAGTTATTCAAAAGAAGTTTCCAAACTTCGAAAAAAAACTTTTTTCTTTTCAAGATTCTTTGCGCATAATATGCTTTTCTGAGGCTATCAAACTAGTATAATGAAAGAGAACCAGTTATCTCAAATAAGAACGGAAAAAAAGTGATTCTAACGAAGTTTCCAAACTTCGAAAAAAAATTTTTTTATTTTCGAGATTCTTTGCGCATAATATGGTTTTCTGAGGCTATCAAACTAGTATAATGAAAGAGAACCAGTTATCTCAAATAAGAACGGAAAAAAAGTGATTCTAACGAAGTTTCCAAACTTCGAAAAAAAATTTTTTTCTTTTCGAGATTCTTTGCGCATAATATGCATTACTGAGGCTATCAAACTAGTATAATGAAAGAGAACCAGTTATCTCAAATAAGAACGGAAAAAAAGTGATTCTAACGAAGTTTCCAAACTTCGAAAAAATTTTTTTTTCTTTTCGAGATTCTTTGCGCATAATATGCTTTTCTGAGGCTATCAAACTAGTATAATGAAAGAGAACCAGTTATCTCAAATAAGAACGGAAAAATGATTTTAACGAAGTTTCCAAACTTCGAAAAAATTTTTTTTTCTTTTCGAGATTCTTTGTGCATATGCTTTGCTGAGGCTATCAAACTAGTATAATGAAAGAGAACCAGTTATCTCAAATAAGAACGGAAAAAAAAGTGATTCAAACGAAGTTTCCAAACTTCGAAAAAAAATTTTTTTCTTTTCGAGATTCTTTGGGCATAATATGCTTTACTGAGGCTATCAAACACGTATAATGAAAGAGAACCTGTTATCTCAAATAAGAACGGAAAAAAAGTGATTCTAACGAAGTTTCCAAAGTTCTAAAAAAATTGTTTTATTTTCGAGATTCTTTGCGCGTAATATGCTTTTCTGAGGCTATCTAGTTAGTATAATGAAAGAGAACCAGTTATCTCAAATAAGAACGGAAAAAAAGTGATTCTAAAGAAGTTTCCAAACTTCGAAAAAAAATTTTTTTCTTTTCGAGATTCTTTGCGCATAATATGGTTTTCTGAGGCTATCAAACTAGTATAATGAAAGAGAACCAGTTATCTCAAATAAGAACGGAAAAAAAGTGATTCTAACGAAGTTTCCAAACTTCGAAAAAAAATTTTTTTCTTTTCGAGATTCTTTGCACATAATATGCTTTACTGAGGCTATCAAACTAGCATAATGAAAGAGAACCAGTTATCTCAAATAAGAACGGAAAAAAAGTGATTCTAATGAAGTTTCCAAACTTCGAAAATAATTTTTTTTCTTTTCGAGATTCTTTGTGCATAATATGCTTTACTGAGGCTATCAAACTAGTATAATAAAAGAGAACCAGTTATCTCAAATAAGAACGGAAAAAAAGTGATTCTAACGAAGTTTCCAAAATTCGAAAAATTTTTTTTTTCTTTTCGAGATTCTTTGTGCATAATATGCTTTTCTGAGGCTATCAAACTAGTATAATGAAATAGAACCAGTTATCTCAAATAAGAACGGAAAAAAAGTGATTCTAACAAAGTTTCCAAACATCGAAAAACAATTTTTTTCTTTTCGAGATTCTTTGCCCATAATATGATTTTCTGAGGCAATCAAACTAGTATAATGAAAGAGAACCAGTTATTTCAAATAAGAACGGAATAAAAGTGATACTATCGAAGTTTCCAAACTTCGAAAAAAATTTTTTTTCTTTTCGAGATTCTTTGCGCATAATATGCTTTTCTGATGCTATCAAACTAGTGTAATGAAAGAGAACCAGTTATCTCAAATAAGAACGGAAAAAAAGTGATTCAAACGAAGTTTCCAAACTTCGAAAAAAAACTTTTTTCTTTTCGAGATTCTTTGTGCATAATATGCTTTTCTGAGGCTATAAAACTACTATAATGAAAGAGAACCAGTAATCTCAAATAAGAACAGAAAAAAGTGATTCAAACTACGTTTCCAAAATTCGAAAAATTTTTTTTTTCTTTTCGAGATTCTTTGCGCATAATATGCTTTACTGAGGCTATCAAACTAGTATAATTAAAGAGAACCAGTTATCTCAAATAAGAACGGAAAAAAGTGATTCTAACGAATTTTCCAAACTTCGAAAAAAAATTTTTTTCTTTTCGAGATTCTTTGCGCATAATATGCTTTACTGAGGCTATCAAACTAGTATAATGAAAGAGAACCAGTTATCTGAAATAAGAACGGAAAAAAAGTGATTCAAACGAAGTTTCCAAACTTCGAAAAAAAACTTTTTTCTTTTCGAGATTCTTTGCGCATAATATGCTTTTCTGAGGTGATCAAACTAGTATAATGAAAGAGAACCAGTTATCTCAAATAAGAACGGAAAAAAAGTGATTCTAACGAAGTTTCCAAACTTCGAAAAAATTTTTTTTCTTTTCCAGATTCTTTGCGCATAATATGCTTTACTGAGGCTATCAAACACGTATAATGAAAGAGAACCAGTTATCTCAAATAAGAACGGAAAAAAAGTGATTCTAACGAAGTTTCCAAAGTTCTAAAAAAATTGTTTTATTTTCGAGATTCTTTGCGCGTAATATGCTTTTCTGAGGCTATCTAGTTAGTATAATGAAAGAGAACCAGTTATCTCAAATAAGAACGGAAAAAAAGTGATTCTAAAGAAGTTTCCAAACTTCGAAAAAAAATTTTTTTCTTTTCGAGATTCTTTGCGCATAATATGGTTTTCTGAGGCTATCAAACTAGTATAATGAAAGAGAACCAGTTATCTCAAAATAGAACGGAAAAAAAGTGATTCTAACGAAGTTTCCAAACTTCGAAAAAAAATTTTTTTCTTTTCGAGATTCTTTGCGCATAATATGCTTTACTGAGGCTATCAAACTAGTATAATGAAAGAGAACCAGTTATCTCAAATAAGAACGGAAAAAAAGTGATTCTAACGAAGTTTCCAAACTTCGAAAAAATTTTTTTTTCTTTTCGAGATTCTTTGCGCATAATATGCTTTTCTGAGGCTATCAAACTAGTATAATGAAAGAGAACCAGTTATCTCAAATAAGAACGGAAAAATGATTTTAACGAAGTTTCCAAACTTCGAAAAAATTTTTTTTTCTTTTCGAGATTCTTATGCATATGCTTTGCTGAGGCTATCAAACTAGTATAATGAAAGAGAACCAGTTATCTCAAATAAGAACGGAAAAAAAAGTGATTCAAACGAAGTTTCCAAACTTCGAAAAAAAATTTTTTTCTTTTCGAGATTCTTTGGGCATAATATGCTTTACTGAGGCTATCAAACACGTATAATGAAAGAGAACCTGTTATCTCAAATAAGAACGGAAAAAAAGTGATTCTAACGAAGTTTCCAAAGTTCTAAAAAAATTGTTTTATTTTCGAGATTCTTTGCGCGTAATATGCTTTTCTGAGGCTATCTAGTTAGTATAATGAAAGAGAACCAGTTATCTCAAATAAGAACGGAAAAAAAGTGATTCTAAAGAAGTTTCCAAACTTCGAAAAAAAATTTTTTTCTTTTCGAGATTCTTTGCGCATAATATGGTTTTCTGAGGCTATCAAACTAGTATAATGAAAGAGAACCAGTTATCTCAAATAAGAACGGAAAAAAAGTGATTCTAACGAAGTTTCCAAACTTCGAAAAAAAATTTTTTTCTTTTCGAGATTCTTTGCGCATAATATGCTTTACTGAGGCTATCAAACTAGCATAATGAAAGAGAACCAGTTATCTCAAATAAGAACGGAAAAAAAGTGATTCTAATGAAGTTTCCAAACTTCGAAAATAATTTTTTTTCTTTTCGAGATTCTTTGTGCATAATATGCTTTACTGAGGCTATCAAACTAGTATAATAAAAGAGAACCAGTTATCTCAAATAAGAACGGAAAAAAAGTGATTCTAACGAATTTTCCAAACTTCGAAAAATTTTTTTTTTCTTTTCGAGATTCTTTGTGCATAATATGCTTTTCTGAGGCTATCAAACTAGTATAATGAAATAGAACCAGTTATCTCAAATAAGAACGGAAAAAAAGTGATTCTAACAAAGTTTCCAAACATCGAAAAACAATTTTTTTCTTTTCGAGATTCTTTGCCCATAATATGATTTTCTGAGGCAATCAAACTAGTATAATGAAAGAGAACCAGTTATTTCAAATAAGAACGGAATAAAAGTGATACTATCGAAGTTTCCAAACTTCGAAAAAAATTTTTTTTCTTTTCGAGATTCTTTGCGCATAATATGCTTTTCTGATGCTATCAAACTAGTGTAATGAAAGAGAACCAGTTATCTCAAATAAGAACGGAAAAAAAGTGATTCAAACGAAGTTTCCAAACTTCGAAAAAAAACTTTTTTCTTTTCGAGATTCTTTGTGCATAATATGCTTTTCTGAGGCTATAAAACTACTATAATGAAAGAGAACCAGTAATCTCAAATAAGAACAGAAAAAAGTGATTCAAACTACGTTTCCAAAATTCGAAAAATTTTTTTTTTCTGACGAGATTCTTTGCGCATAATATGCTTTACTGAGGCTATCAAACTAGTATAATTAAAGGGAACCAGTTATCTCAAATAAGAACGGAAAAAAAGTGATTCTAACGAAGTTTCCAAAGTTCTAAAAAAATTGTTTTATTTTCGAGATTCTTTGCGCGTAATATGCTTTTCTGAGGCTATCTAGTTAGTATAATGAAAGAGAACCAGTTATCTCAAATAAGAACGGAAAAAAAGTGATTCTAAAGAAGTTTCCAAACTTCGAAAAAAAATTTTTTTCTTTTCGAGATTCTTTGCGCATAATATGGTTTTCTGAGGCTATCAAACTAGCATAATGAAAGAGAACCAGTTATCTCAAATAAGAACGGAAAAAAAGTGATTCTAATGAAGTTTCCAAACTTCGAAAATAATTTTTTTTCTTTTCGAGATTCTTTGTGCATAATATGCTTTACTGAGGCTATCAAACTAGTATAATAAAAGAGAACCAGTTATCTCAAATAAGAACGGAAAAAAAGTGATTCTAACGAATTTTCCAAACTTCGAAAAATTTTTTTTTTCTTTTCGAGATTCTTTGTGCATAATATGCTTTTCTGAGGCTATCAAACTAGTATAATGAAATAGAACCAGTTATCTCAAATAAGAACGGAAAAAAAGTGATTCTAACAAAGTTTCCAAACATCGAAAAACAATTTTTTTCTTTTCGAGATTCTTTGCCCATAATATGATTTTCTGAGGCAATCAAACTAGTATAATGAAAGAGAACCAGTTATTTCAAATAAGAACGGAATAAAAGTGATACTATCGAAGTTTCCAAACTTCGAAAAAAATTTTTTTTCTTTTCGAGATTCTTTGCGCATAATATGCTTTTCTGATGCTATCAAACTAGTGTAATGAAAGAGAACCAGTTATCTCAAATAAGAACGGAAAAAAAGTGATTCAAACGAAGTTTCCAAACTTCGAAAAAAAACTTTTTTCTTTTCGAGATTCTTTGTGCATAATATGCTTTTCTGAGGCTATAAAACTACTATAATGAAAGAGAACCAGTAATCTCAAATAAGAACAGAAAAAAGTGATTCAAACTACGTTTCCAAAATTCGAAAATTTTTTTTTTTCTGACGAGATTCTTTGCGCATAATATGCTTTACTGAGGCTATCAAACTAGTATAATTAAAGGGAACCAGTTATCTCAAATAAGAACGGAAAAAAAGTGATTCTAACGAAGTTTACAAAGTTCTAAAAAAATTGTTTTATTTTCGAGATTCTTTGCGCGTAATATGCTTTTCTGAGGCTATCTAGTTAGTATAATGAAAGAGAACCAGTTATCTCAAATAAGAACGGAAAAAAAGTGATTCTAAAGAAGTTTCCAAACTTCGAAAAAAAATTTTTTTCTTTTCGAGATTCTTTGCGCATAATATGGTTTTCTGAGGCTATCAAACTAGTATAATGAAAGAGAACCAGTTATCTCAAAATAGAACGGAAAAAAAGTGATTCTAACGAAGTTTCCAAACTTCGACAAAAAATTTTTTTCTTTTCGAGATTCTTTGCGCATAATATGCTTTACTGAGGCTATCAAACTAGTATAATGAAAGAGAACCAGTTATCTCAAATAAGAACGGAAAAAAAGTGATTCTAACGAAGTTTCCAAACTTCGAAAATTTTTTTTTTTCTTTTCGAGATTCTTTGTGCATAATATGCTTTTCTGAGGCTATCAAACTAGTATAATGAAATAGAACCAGTTATCTCAAATAAGAACGGAAAAAAAGTGATTCTAACAAAGTTTCCAAACATCGAAAAACAATTTTTTTCTTTTCGAGATTCTTTGCGCATAATATGATTTTCTGAGGCAATCTAACTAGTATAATGAAAGAGAACCAGTTATTTCAAATAAGAACGGAATAAAAGTGATACTATCGAAGTTTCCAAACTTCGAAAATTTTTTTTTTTCTTTTCGAGATTCTTTGCGCATAATATGCTTTTCTGATGCTATCAAACTAGTATAATGAAAGAGAACCAGTAATCTCAAATAAGAACGGAAAAAAAGTTATTCAAAAGAAGTTTCCAAACTTCGAAAAAAAACTTTTTTCTTTTCAAGATTCTTTGCGCATAATATGCTTTTCTGAGGCTATCAAACTAGTATAATGAAAGAGAACCAGTTATCTCAAATAAGAACGGAAAAAAAGTGATTCTAACGAAGTTTCCAAACTTCGAAAAAAAATTTTTTTATTTTCGAGATTCTTTGCGCATAATATGCTTTTCTGAGGCTATCAAAATAGTATAATGAAAGAGAACCAGTTATCTCAAATAAGAACGGAAAAATGATTCTAACGAAGTTTCCAAACTTCGAAAAAAATTTTTTTTCTTTTCGAGATTCTTTGCGCATAATATGCTTTACTGCGGCTATCAAACTAGTATAATGAAAGAGAACCAGTTATCTCAAATAAGAACGGAAAAAAAGTGATTCTAAGGAAGTTTCCAAACTTCGAAAAAAATTTTTTTTCTTTTCGAGATTCTTTGTGCATAATATGCTTTTCTGAGGCTATCAAACTAGTATAATGAAATAGAACCAGTTATCTCAAATAAGAACGGAAAAAAAGTGAATCTAATAAAGTTTCCAAACATCGAAAAAAAATTTTTTTCTTTTCGAAATTCTTTGCGCATAATATGATTTTGTGAGGCTATGAAACTAGTATATTGAAAGAGAACCAGTTATCTGAAATAAGACCGGAAAAAAAGTGATTCAAACGAAGTTTCCAAACTTCGAAAAAAAACTTTTTTCTTTTTAAGATTCTTTGCGCATAATATGCTTTTCTGAGGCTATCAAACTGGTATAATTAAAGAGAACCAGTTATCTCAAATAAGAACGTAAAAAAAGTGATTCTAACGAAGTTTCCAAACTTCGAAAAAAAATTTTTTTTCTTTTCCAGATTCTTTGCGCATAATATGCTTTACTGAGGCTATCAAACTAGTATATTGAAAGAGAACCAGTTATCTCAAATAAGAACGGGAAAAAAGTGATTCTAATGAAGTTTCCAAACTTCGAAAAAAAATTTTTTCTTTTCGAGATTCCTTGTGCATAATATGCTTTACTGAGGCTATCAAACACGTATAATGAAAGAGAACCAGTTATCTCATATAAGAACGGAAAAAAAGTGATTCTAACGAAGTTTCCAAACTTCGAAAAAAATTTTTAATCTTTTCGAGATTCTTTGTGCATAATATGCTTTACTGAGGCTATCAAACAGGTATAATGAAAGAGAACCAGTTATCTCAAATAAGAACGGAAAAAAAGTGATTCTAACGAAGTTTCCAAACTTCGAAAAAAAATTTTTTTCTTTTCGAGATTCTTTGCGCATAATATGCTTTACTGAGGCTATCAAACTAGTATAATGAAAGAGAACCAGTTATCTCAAATAAGAACGGAAAAAAAGTGATTCTAACCAAGTTTCCAAACTTCGAAAAAAATTTTTTTTCTTTTCGAGATTCTTTGTGCATATGCTTTGCTGAGGCTATCAAACTAGTATAATGAAAGAGAACCAGTTATCTCAAATAAGAACGGAAAAAAAAGTGATTCAAATGATGTTTCCAAACTTCGAAAAAAAAATTTTTTCTTTTCGAGATTCTTTGCGCATAATATGCTTTACTGAGGCGATCAAACTAGTATAATGAAAGAGAACCAGTTATCTCAAATAAGAACAGAAAAAAAGTTATTCAAACGAAGTTTCCAAACTTCGAAAAAAAACTTTTTTCTTTTCAAGATTCTTTGCGCATAATGTGCTTTTCTGAGGCTATCAAACTAGTATAATGAAAGAGAACCAGTTATCCCAAATAAGAACGGAAAAAAAGTGATTCTAACGAAGTTTCCAAACTTCGAAAAAATTTTTTTTTCTTTTCGAGATTCTTTGCGCATAATATGCTTTACTGAGGCTATCAAACACGTATAATGAAAGAGAACCAGTTATCTCAAATAAGAACGGAAAAAAAGTGATTCTAACGAAGTTTCCAAAGTTCTAAAAAAATTGTTTTATTTTCGAGATTCTTTGCGCGTAATATCCTTTTCTGAGGCTATCTAGTTAGTATAATGAAAGAGAACCAGTTATCTCAAATAAGAACGGAAAAAAAGTGATTCTAAAGAAGTTTCCAAACTTCGAAAAAAAATTTTTTTCTTTTCGAGATTCTTTGCGCATAATATGGTTTTATGAGGCTATCAAACTAGTATAATGAAAGAGAACCAGTTATCTCAAATAAGAACGGAAAAAAAGTGATTCTAACGAAGTTTCCAAACTTCGAAAAAAAATTTTTTTCTTTTCGAGATTCTTTGCGCATAATATGCTTTACTGAGGCTATCAAACTAGTATAATGAAAGAGAACCAGTTATCTGAAATAAGAACGGAAAAAAAGTGATTCAAACGAAGTTTCCAAACTTCGAAAAAAAACTTTTTTCTTTTCGAGATTCTATGCGCATAATATGCTTTTCTGAGGTCATCAAACTAGTATAATGAAAGAGAACCAGTTATCTCAAATAAGAACGGAAAAAAAGTGATTCTAAAGAAGTTTCCAAACTTCGAAAAAATTTTTTTTTCTTTTCGAGATTCTTTGTGCATAATATGCATTTCTGAGGCTATCAAACTAGTATAATGAAATAGAACCAGTTATCTCAAATAAGAACGGAAAAAAAGTGAATCTAATAAAGTTTCCAAACATCGAAAAAAATTTTTTTTCTTTTCGAGATTCTTTGCGCATAATATGATTTTCTGAGGCTATCAAACTAGTATAATGAAAGAGAACCAGTTATCTCAAATAAGAACGGGAAAAAAGTGATTCTAACAAAGTTTCCAAACATCGAAAAAAAATTTTTTTCTTTTCGAGATTCTTTGCGCATAATATGATTTTCTGAGGCTATCAAACTAGTATAATGAAAGAGAACCAGTTATTTCAAATAAGAACGGAAAAAAAGTGATACTATCGAAGTTTCCAAACTTCGAAAAAAATTTTTTTTCTTTTCGAGATTCTTTGCGCATAATATGCTTTTCTGATGCTATCAAACTAGTATAATGAAAGAGAACCAGTTATCTCAAATAAGAACGGAAAAAAAGTGATTCTAACGAAGTTTCAAAACTTCGAAAAAAAAATTTTTTCTTTTCGAGATTCTTTGCGCATAATATGCTTTTCTGAGGCTATCAAACTAGTATAATGAAAGAGAACCAGTTATCTCAAATAAGAACGGAAAAAAAGTGATTCTAACGAAGTTTCCAAACTTCGAAAAAAATTTTTTTTCTTTTCGAGATTCTTTGTGCATAATATGCTTTACTAAGGCTATCAAACACGTATAATGAAAGAGAACCAGTTATCTCAAATAAGAACGGAAAAAAAGTGATTCTAACGAAGTTTCCAAAGTTTTAAAAAAATTGTTTTATTTTCGAGATTCTTTGCGCGTAATATGCTTTTCTGAGGCTATCTAGTTAGTATAATGAAAGAGAACCAGTTATCTCAAATCAGAACGGAAAAAAAGTGATTCTAAAGAAGTTTCCAAACTTCGAAAAAAAATTTTTTTCTTTTCGAGATTCTTTGCGCATAATATGGTTTTCTGAGGCTATCAAACTAGTATAATGAAAGAGAACCAGTTATCTCAAATAAGAACGGGAAAAAAGTGATTCTAACGAAGTTTCCAAACTTCGAAAAAAAATTTTTTTCTTTTCGAGATTCTTTGCGCATAATATGCATTACTGAGGCTATCAAACTAGTATAATGAAATAGAACCAGTTATCTCAAATAAGAACGGAAAAAAAGTGATTCTAACGAAGTTTCCAAACTTCGAAAAAATTTTTTTTTCTTTTCGAGATTCTTTGCGCATAATATGCTTTTCTGAGGCTATCAAACTAGTATAATGAAAGAGAACCAGTTATCTCAAATAAGAACGGAAAAATGATTTTAACGAAGTTTCCAAACTTCGAAAAAAATTTTTTTTCTTTTCGAGATTCTTTGTGCATATGCTTTGCTGAGGCTATCAAACTAGTATAATGAAAGAGAACCAGTTATCTCAAATAAGAACGGAAAAAAAAGTGATTCAAACGAAGTTTCCAAACTTCGAAAAAAAATTTTTTTCTTTTCGAGATTCTTTGGGCATAATATGCTTTACTGAGGCTATCAAACACGTATAATGAAAGAGAACCTGTTATCTCAAATAAGAACGGAAAAAAAGTGATTCTAACGAAGTTTCCAAAGTTCTAAAAAAATTGTTTTATTTTCGAGATTCTTTGCGCGTAATATGCTTTTCTGAGGCTATCTAGTTAGTATAATGAAAGAGAACCAGTTATCTCAAATAAGAACGGAAAAAAAGTGATTCTAAAGAAGTTTCCAAACTTCGAAAAAAAATTTTTTTCTTTTCGAGATTCTTTGCGCATAATATGGTTTTCTGAGGCTATCAAACTAGCATAATGAAAGAGAACCAGTTATCTCAAATAAGAACGGAAAAAAAGTGATTCTAACGAAGTTTCCAAACTTCGAAAAAAAATTTTTTTCTTTTCGAGATTCTTTGCGCATAATATGCTTTACTGAGGCTATCAAACTAGCATAATGAAAGAGAACCAGTTATCTCAAATAAGAACGGAAAAAAAGTGATTCTAATGAAGTTTCCAAACTTCGAAAATAATTTTTTTTCTTTTCGAGATTCTTTGTGCATAATATGCTTTACTGAGGCTATCAAACTAGTATAATAAAAGAGAACCAGTTATCTCAAATAAGAACGGAAAAAAAGTGATTCTAACGAAGTTTCCAAACTTCGAAAAATTTTTTTTTTCTTTTCGAGATTCTTTGTGCATAATATGCTTTTCTGAGGCTATCAAACTAGTATAATGAAATAGAACCAGTTATCTCAAATAAGAACGGAAAAAAAGTGATTCTAACAAAGTTTCCAAACATCGAAAAATATTTTTTTCTTTTCGAGATTCTTTGCCCATAATATGATTTTCTGAGGCAATCAAACTAGTATAATGAAAGAGAACCAGTTATTTCAAATAAGAACGGAATAAAAGTGATACTATCGAAGTTTCCAAACTTCGAAAAAAATTTTTTTTCTTTTCGAGATTCTTTGCGCATAATATGCTTTTCTGATGCTATCAAACTAGTGTAATGAAAGAGAACCAGTTATCTCAAATAAGAACGGAAAAAAAGTGATTCAAACGAAGTTTCCAAACTTCGAAAAAAAACTTTTTTCTTTTCGAGATTCTTTGTGCATAATATGCTTTTCTGAGGCTATAAAACTACTATAATGAAAGAGAACCAGTAATCTCAAATAAGAACAGAAAAAAGTGATTCAAACTACGTTTCCAAAATTCGAAAAATTTTTTTATTCTTTTCGAGATTCTTTGCGCATAATATGCTTTACTGAGGCTATGAAACTAGTATAATTAAAGAGAACCAGTTATCTCAAATAAGAACGGAAAAAAGTGATTCTAACGAAGTTTCCAAACTTCGAAAAAAAATTTTTTTCTTTTCGAGATTCTTTGCGCATAATATGCTTTACTGAGGCTATCAAACTAGTATAATGAAAGAGAACCAGTTATCTGAAATAAGAACGGAAAAAAAGTGATTCAAACGAAGTTTCCAAACTTCGAAAAAAAACTTTTTTCTTTTCGAGATTCTTTGCGCATAATATGCTTTTCTGAGGTCATCAAACTAGTATAATGAAAGAGAACCAGTTATCTCAAATAAGAACGGAAAAAAAGTGATTCTAACTAAGTTTCCAAACTTCGAAAAAATTTTTTTTCTTTTCCAGATTCTTTGCGCATAATATGCTTTACTGAGGCTATCAAACACGTATAATGAAAGAGAACCAGTTATCTCAAATAAGAACGGAAAAAAAGTGATTCTAACAAAGTTTCCAAAGTTCTAAAAAAATTGTTTTATTTTCGAGATTATTTGCGCGTAATATGCTTTTCTGAGGCTATCTAGTTAGTATAATGAAAGAGAACCAGTTATCTCAAATAAGAACGGAAAAAAAGTGATTCTAAAGAAGTTTCCAAACTTCGAAAAAAAATTTTTTTCTTTTCGAGATTCTTTGCGCATAATATGGTTTTCTGAGGCTATCAAACTAGTATAATGAAAGAGAACCAGTTATCTCAAAATAGAACGGAAAAAAAGTGATTCTAACGAAGTTTCCAAACTTCGAAAAAAAATTTTTTTCTTTTCGAGATTCTTTGCGCATAATATGCTTTACTGAGGCTATCAAACTAGTATAATGAAAGAGAACCAGTTATCTCAAATAAGAACGGAAAAAAAGTGATTCTAACGAAGTTTCCAAACTTCGAAAAATTTTTTTTTTCTTTTCGAGATTCTTTGTGCATAATATGCTTTTCTGAGGCTATCAAACTAGTATAATGAAATAGAACCAGTTATCTCAAATAAGAACGGAAAAAAAGTGATTCTAACAAAGTTTCCAAACATCGAAAAACAATTTTTTTCTTTTCGAGATTCTTTGCGCATAATATGATTTTCTGAGGCAATCAAACTAGTATAATGAAAGAGAACCAGTTATTTCAAATAAGAACGGAATAAAAGTGATACTATCGAAGTTTCCAAACTTCGAAAAAAATTTTTTTTCTTTTCGAGATTCTTTGCGCATAATATGCTTTTCTGATGCTATCAAACTAGTATAATGAAAGAGAACCAGTAATCTCAAATAAGAACGGAAAAAAAGTTATTCAAAAGAAGTTTCCAAACTTCGAAAAAAAACTTTTTTCTTTTCAAGATTCTTTGCGCATAATATGCTTTTCTGAGGCTATCAAACTAGTATAATGAAAGAGAACCAGTTATCTCAAATAAGAACGGAAAAAAAGTGATTCTAACGAAGTTTCCAAACTTCGAAAAAAAATTTTTTTATTTTCGAGATTCTTTGCGCATAATATGGTTTTCTGAGGCTATCAAACTAGTATAATGAAAGAGAACCAGTTATCTCAAATAAGAACGGAAAAAAAGTGATTCTAACGAAGTTTCCAAACTTCGAAAAAAAATTTTTTTCTTTTCGAGATTCTTTGCGCATAATATGCATTACTGAGGCTATCAAACTAGTATAATGAAAGAGAACCAGTTATCTCAAATAAGAACGGAAAAAAAGTGATTCTAACGAAGTTTCCAAACTTCGAAAAAATTTTTTTTTCTTTTCGAGATTCTTTGCGCATAATATGCTTTTCTGAGGCTATCAAACTAGTATAATGAAAGAGAACCAGTTATCTCAAATAAGAACGGAAAAATGATTTTAACGAAGTTTCCAAACTTCGAAAAAATTTTTTTTTCTTTTCGAGATTCTTTGTGCATATGCTTTGCTGAGGCTATCAAACTAGTATAATGAAAGAGAACCAGTTATCTCAAATAAGAACGGAAAAAAAAGTGATTCAAACGAAGTTTCCAAACTTCGAAAAAAAATTTTTTTCTTTTCGAGATTCTTTGGGCATAATATGCTTTACTGAGGCTATCAAACACGTATAATGAAAGAGAACCTGTTATCTCAAATAAGAACGGAAAAAAAGTGATTCTAACGAAGTTTCCAAAGTTCTAAAAAAATTGTTTTATTTTCGAGATTCTTTGCGCATAATATGCTTTACTGAGGCTATCAAACTAGCATAATGAAAGAGAACCAGTTATCTCAAATAAGAACGGAAAAAAAGTGATTCTAATGAAGTTTCCAAACTTCGAAAATAATTTTTTTTCTTTTCGAGATTCTTTGTGCATAATATGCTTTACTGAGGCTATCAAACTAGTATAATAAAAGAGAACCAGTTATCTCAAATAAGAACGGAAAAAAAGTGATTCTAACGAAGTTTCCAAACTTCGAAAAATTTTTTTTTTCTTTTCGAGATTCTTTGTGCATAATATGCTTTTCTGAGGCTATCAAACTAGTATAATGAAATAGAACCAGTTATCTCAAATAAGAACGGAAAAAAAGTGATTCTAACAAAGTTTCCAAACATCGAAAAACAATTTTTTTCTTTTCGAGATTCTTTGCCCATAATATGATTTTCTGAGGCAATCAAACTAGTATAATGAAAGAGAACCAGTTATTTCAAATAAGAACGGAATAAAAGTGATACTATCGAAGTTTCCAAACTTCGAAAAAAATTTTTTTTCTTTTCGAGATTCTTTGCGCATAATATGCTTTTCTGATGCTATCAAACTAGTGTAATGAAAGAGAACCAGTTATCTCAAATAAGAACGGAAAAAAAGTGATTCAAACGAAGTTTCCAAACTTCGAAAAAAAACTTTTTTCTTTTCGAGATTCTTTGTGCATAATATGCTTTTCTGAGGCTATAAAACTACTATAATGAAAGAGAACCAGTAATCTCAAATAAGAACAGAAAAAAGTGATTCAAACTACGTTTCCAAAATTCGAAAAATTTTTTTTTTCTTTTCGAGATTCTTTGCGCATAATATGCTTTACTGAGGCTATCAAACTAGTATAATTAAAGAGAACCAGTTATCTCAAATAAGAACGGAAAAAAGTGATTCTAACGAATTTTCCAAACTTCGAAAAAAAATTTTTTTCTTTTCGAGATTCTTTGCGCATAATATGCTTTACTGAGGCTATCAAACTAGTATAATGAAAGAGAACCAGTTATCTGAAATAAGAACGGAAAAAAAGTGATTCAAACGAAGTTTCCAAACTTCGAAAAAAAACTTTTTTCTTTTCGAGATTCTTTGCGCATAATATGCTTTTCTGAGGTGATCAAACTAGTATAATGAAAGAGAACCAGTTATCTCAAATAAGAACGGAAAAAAAGTGATTCTAACGAAGTTTCCAAACTTCGAAAAAATTTTTTTTCTTTTCCAGATTCTTTGCGCATAATATGCTTTACTGAGGCTATCAAACACGTATAATGAAAGAGAACCAGTTATCTCAAATAAGAACGGAAAAAAAGTGATTCTAACGAAGTTTCCAAAGTTCTAAAAAAATTGTTTTATTTTCGAGATTCTTTGCGCGTAATATGCTTTTCTGAGGCTATCTAGTTAGTATAATGAAAGAGAACCAGTTATCTCAAATAAGAACGGAAAAAAAGTGATTCTAAAGAAGTTTCCAAACTTCGAAAAAAAATTTTTTTCTTTTCGAGATTCTTTGCGCATAATATGGTTTTCTGAGGCTATCAAACTAGTATAATGAAAGAGAACCAGTTATCTCAAAATAGAACGGAAAAAAAGTGATTCTAACGAAGTTTCCAAACTTCGAAAAAAAATTTTTTTCTTTTCGAGATTCTTTGCGCATAATATGCTTTACTGAGGCTATCAAACTAGTATAATGAAAGAGAACCAGTTATCTCAAATAAGAACGGAAAAAAAGTGATTCTAACGAAGTTTCCAAACTTCGAAAATTTTTTTTTTTTCTTTTCGAGATTCTTTGTGCATAATATGCTTTTCTGAGGCTATCAAACTAGTATAATGAAATAGAACCAGTTATCTCAAATAAGAACGGAAAAAAAGTGATTCTAACAAAGTTTCCAAACATCGAAAAACAATTTTTTTCTTTTCGAGATTCTTTGCGCATAATATGATTTTCTGAGGCAATCAAACTAGTATAATGAAAGAGAACCAGTTATTTCAAATAAGAACGGAATAAAAGTGATACTATCGAAGTTTCCAAACTTCGAAAAAAATTTTTTTTCTTTTCGAGATTCTTTGCGCATAATATGCTTTTCTGATGCTATCAAACTAGTATAATGAAAGAGAACCAGTAATCTCAAATAAGAACGGAAAAAAAGTTATTCAAAAGAAGTTTCCAAACTTCGAAAAAAAACTTTTTTCTTTTCAAGATTCTTTGCGCATAATATGCTTTTCTGAGGCTATCAAACTAGTATAATGAAAGAGAACCAGTTATCTCAAATAAGAACGGAAAAAAAGTGATTCTAACGAAGTTTCCAAACTTCGAAAAAAAATTTTTTTATTTTCGAGATTCTTTGCGCATAATATGCTTTTCTGAGGCTATCAAAATAGTATAATGAAAGAGAACCAGTTATCTCAAATAAGAACGGAAAAATGATTCTAACGAAGTTTCCAAACTTCGAAAAAAATTTTTTTTCTTTTCGAGATTCTTTGCGCATAATATGCTTTACTGCGGCTATCAAAGTAGTATAATGAAAGAGAACCAGTTATCTCAAATAAGAACGGAAAAAAAGTGATTCTAAGGAAGTTTCCAAACTTCGAAAAAAATTTTTTTTCTTTTCGAGATTCTTTGTGCATAATATGCTTTTCTGAGGCTATCAAACTAGTATAATGAAATAGAACCAGTTATCTCAAATAAGAACGGAAAAAAAGTGAATCTAATAAAGTTTCCAAACATCGAAAAAAAATTTTTTTCTTTTCGAAATTCTTTGCGCATAATATGATTTTGTGAGGCTATCAAACTAGTATATTGAAAGAGAACCAGTTATCTCAAATAAGACCGGAAAAAAAGTGATTCAAACGAAGTTTCCAAACTTCGAAAAAAAACTTTTTTCTTTTTAAGATTCTTTGCGCATAATATGCTTTTCTGAGGCTATCAAACTGGTATAATTAAAGAGAACCAGTTATCTCAAATAAGAACGTAAAAAAAGTGATTCTAACGAAGTTTCCAAACTTCGAAAAAAAATTTTTTTTCTTTTCCAGATTCTTTGCGCATAATATGCTTTACTGAGGCTATCAAACTAGTATATTGAAAGAGAACCAGTTATCTCAAATAAGAACGGGAAAAAAGTGATTCTAATGAAGTTTCCAAACTTCGAAAAAAAATTTTTTCTTTTCGAGATTCCTTGTGCATAATATGCTTTACTGAGGCTATCAAACACGTATAATGAAAGAGAACCAGTTATCTCATATAAGAACGGAAAAAAAGTGATTCTAACGAAGTTTCCAAACTTCGAAAAAAATTTTTAATCTTTTCGAGATTCTTTGTGCATAATATGCTTTACTGAGGCTATCAAACAGGTATAATGAAAGAGAACCAGTTATCTCAAATAAGAACGGAAAAAAAGTGATTCTAACGAAGTTTCCAAACTTCGAAAAAAAATTTTTTTCTTTTCGAGATTCTTTGCGCATAATATGCTTTACTGAGGCTATCAAACTAGTATAATGAAAGAGAACCAGTTATCTCAAATAAGAACGGAAAAAAAGTGATTTTAACCAAGTTTCCAAACTTCGAAAAAAATTTTTTTTCTTTTCGAGATTCTTTGTGCATATGCTTTGCTGAGGCTATCAAACTAGTATAATGAAAGAGAACCAGTTATCTCAAATAAGAACGGAAAAAAAAGTGATTCAAATGATGTTTCCAAACTTCGAAAAAAAAATTTTTTCTTTTCGAGATTCTTTGCGCATATAATGCTTTACTGAGGCTATCAAACTAGTATAATGAAAGAGAACCAGTTATCTCTAATAAGAACAGAAAAAAAGTTATTCAAACGAAGTTTCCAAACTTCGAAAAAAAACTTTTTTCTTTTCAAGATTCTTTGCGCATAATGTGCTTTTCTGAGGCTATCAAACTAGTATAATGAAAGAGAACCAGTTATCCCAAATAAGAACGGAAAAAAAGTGATTCTAACGAAGTTTCCAATCTTCGAAAAAATTTTTTTTTCTTTTCGAGATTCTTTGCGCATAATATGCTTTACTGAGGCTATCAAACACGTATAATGAAAGAGAACCAGTTATCTCAAATAAGAACGGAAAAAAAGTGATTCTAACGAAGTTTCCAAAGTTCTAAAAAAATTGTTTTATTTTCGAGATTCTTTGCGCGTAATATCCTTTTCTGAGGCTATCTAGTTAGTATAATGAAAGAGAACCAGTTATCTCAAATAAGAACGGAAAAAAAGTGATTCTAAAGAAGTTTCCAAACTTCGAAAAAAATTTTTTTTCTTTTCGAGATTCTTTGCGCATAATATGGTTTTATGAGGCTATCAAACTAGTATAATGAAAGAGAACCAGTTATCTCAAATAAGAACGGAAAAAAAGTGATTCTAACGAAGTTTCCAAACTTCGAAAAAAAATTTTTTTCTTTTCGAGATTCTTTGCGCATAATATGCTTTACTGAGGCTATCAAACTAGTATAATGAAAGAGAACCAGTTATCTGAAATAAGAACGGAAAAAAAGTGATTCAAACGAAGTTTCCAAACTTCGAAAAAAAACTTTTTTCTTTTCGAGATTCTATGCGCATAATATGCTTTTCTGAGGTCATCAAACTAGTATAATGAAAGAGAACCAGTTATCTCAAATAAGAACGGAAAAAAAGTGATTCTAAAGAAGTTTCCAAACTTCGAAAAAATTTTTTTTTCTTTTCGAGATTCTTTGTGCATAATATGCATTTCTGAGGCTATCAAACTAGTATAATGAAATAGAACCAGTTATCTCAAATAAGAACGGAAAAAAAGTGAATCTAATAAAGTTTCCAAACATCGAAAAAAATTTTTTTTCTTTTCGAGATTCTTTGCGCATAATATGATTTTCTGAGGCTATCAAACTAGTATAATGAAAGAGAACCAGTTATCTCAAATAAGAACGGGAAAAAAGTGATTCTAACAAAGTTTCCAAACATCGAAAAAAAATTTTTTTCTTTTCGAGATTCTTTGCGCATAATATGATTTTCTGAGGCTATCAAACTAGTATAATGAAAGAGAACCAGTTATTTCAAATAAGAACGGAAAAAAAGTGATACTATCGAAGTTTCCAAACTTCGAAAAAAATTTTTTTTCTTTTCGAGATTCTTTGTGCATAATATGCTTTACTGAGGCTATCAAACACGTATAATGAAAGAGAACCAGTTATCTCAAATAAGAACGGAAAAAAAGTGATTCTAACGAAGTTTCCAAAGTTTTAAAAAAATTGTTTTATTTTCGAGATTCTTTGCGCGTAATATGCTTTTCTGAGGCTATCTAGTTAGTATAATGAAAGAGAACCAGTTATCTCAAATAAGAACGGAAAAAAAGTGATTCTAAAGAAGTTTCCAAACTTCGAAAAAATTTTTTTTCTTTTCGAGATTCTTTGCGCATAATATGGTTTTCTGAGGCTATCAAACTAGTATAATGAAAGAGAACCAGTTATCTCAAATAAGAACGGAAAAAAAAAGTGATTCAAACGAAGTTTCCAAACTTCGAAAAAAAATTTTTTTCTTTTCGAGATTCTTTGCGCATAATATGCTTTACTGAGACTATCAAACTAGTATAATGAAAGAGAACCAGTTATCTCAAATAAGAACGGAAAAAAAGTTATTCAAACGAAGTTTCCAAACTTCGAAAAAAAACTTTTTTCTTTTCAAGATTCTTTGCGCATAATGTGCTTTTCTGAGGCTATCAAACTAGTATAATGAAAGGGAACCAGTTATCTCAAATAAGAACGGAAAAAAAGTGATTCTAACGAAGTTTCAAAACTTCGAAAAAAAAATTTTTTCTTTTCGAGATTCTTTGCGCATAATATGCTTTTCTGAGGCTATCAAACTAGTATAATGAAAGAGAACCAGTTATCTCAAATAAGAACGGAAAAATGATTCTAACGAAGTTTCCAAACTTCGAAAAACATTTTTTTTCTTTTCGAGATTCTTTGCGCATAATATGCTTTACTGTGGCTATCAAAGTAGTATAATGAAAGAGAACCAGTTATCTCAAATAAGAACGGAAAAAAAGTGATTCTAATGAATTTTCCAAACTTCGAAAAAAAATTTTTTTCTTTTCGAGATTCTTTGTGCATAATATGCTTTACTGAGGCTATCAAACTAGTATAATAAAAGAGAACCAGTTATCTCAAATAAGAACGGAAAAAAAGTGATTCTAACGAAGTTTCCAAACTTCGAAAAATTTTTTTTTTCTTTTCGAGATTCTTTGTGCATAATATGCTTTTCTGAGGCTATCAAACTAGTATAATGAAATAGAACCAGTTATCTCAAATAAGAACGGAAAAAAAGTGAATCTAATAAAGTTTCCAAACATCGAAAAAAAATTTTTTTCTTTTCGAGATTCTTTGCGCATAATATGATTTTCTGAGGCTATCAAACTAGTATAATGAAAGAGAACCAGTTATCTCAAATAAGAACGGAAAAAAAGTTATTCAAACGAAGTTTCCAAACTTCGAAAAAAAACTTTTTTCTTTTCAAGATTCTTTTCGCATTATATGCTTTTCTGAGGCTATCAAACTAGTATAATGAAAGAGAACCAGGTATCTCAAATAAGAACGGAAAAAAAGTGATTCTAACGAAGTTTCCATACTTCGAAAAAATTTTTTTTTCTTTTCCAGATTCTTTGTGCATAATATGCTTTACTGAGGCTATCAAACTAGTATAATGAAAGAGAACCAGTTATCTCAAATAAGAACGGAAAAAAAGTGATTCTAATGAAGTTTCCAAACTTCGAAAAAAATTTTTTTTCTTTTCGAGATTCTTTGTGCATAATATGCTTTACTGAGGCTATCAAACTAGTATAATGAAAGAGAACCAGTTATCTCAAATAAGAACGGAAAAAAAGTGATTCTAACGAAGTTTCCAATCTTCGAAAAAATTTTTTTTTCTTTTCGAGATTCTTTGTGCATAATATGCTTTTCTGAGGCTATCAAACTAGTATAATGAAATAGAACCAGTTATCTCAAATAAAAACGGAAAAAAAGTGAATCTAACAAAGTTTCCACACATCGAAAAAAAATTTTTTTCTTTTCGAGATTCTTTGCGCATAATATGATTTTCTGAGGCTGTCAAACTAGTATAATGAAAGAGAACCAGTTATCTCAAATAAGAACGGAAAAAAAGTGATTCTAACAAAGTTTCCAAACATCGAAAAAAAATTTTTTTCTTTTCGAGATTCTTTGCGCATAATATGATTTTCTGAGGCTATCAAAATAGTATAATGAAAGAGAACCAGTTATCTCAAATAGGAACGGAAAAAAAGTTATTCAAACGAAGTTTCCAAACTTCGAAAAAAAACTTTTTTCTTTTCAAGATTCTTTGCGCATAATGTGCTTTTCTGAGGCTATCAAACTAGTATAATGAAAGAGAACCAGTTATCTCAAATAAGAACGGAAAAAAAGTGATTCTAACGAAGTTTCCAAACTTCGAAAAAAAATTTTTTGCTTTTCGAGATTCTTTGCGCATAATATGCTTTTCTGAGGCTATCAAACTAGTATAATGAAAGAGAACCAGTTATCTGAAATAAGAACGGAAAAATGATTCTAACGAAATTTCCAAACTTCGAAAATAATTTTTTTCTTTTCGAGATTCTTTGCGCATAATATGCTTTACTGTGGCTACCAAAATAGTATAATGAAAGAGAACCAGTTATCTCAAATAAGAACGGAAAAAAAAGTGATTCTAATGAAGTTTCCAAACTTCGAAAAAAAATTTTTTTCTTTTCCAGATTCTTTGTGCATAATATGCTTTACTGAGGCTATCAAACTAGTATAATGAAAGAGAACCAGTTATCTCAAATAAGAACGGAAAAAAAGTGATTCTAACGAAGTTTCCAAACTTCGAAAAAAATTTTTTTTCTTTTCGAGATTCTTTGCGCGTAATATGATTTTCTGAGGCTATCAAACTAGTATAATGAAAGAGAACCAGTTATCTCAAATAAGAACGGAAAAAAAGTGATTCTAACAAAGTTTCCAAACATCGAAAAAAATTTTTTTCTTTTCGAGATTCTTTGCGCATAATATGATTTTCTGAGGCTATCAAACTAGTATAATGAAAGAGAACCAGCTATTTCAAATAAGAACGGAAAAAAAGTGATTCTATCGAAGTTTCCAAACTTCGAAAAAAATTTTTTTTCTTTTCGAGATTCTTTGGGCATAATATGCTTTTCTGATGCAATCAAATTAGTATAATGAAAGAGAACCAGTTATCTCAAATAAGAACGGAAAAAAAGTTATTCTAACGAAGTTTCCAAACTTCGAAAAAAAAATTTTTTCTTTTCCAGATTCTTTGTGCATAATATGCTTTACTGAGGCTATCAAAATATTATAATGAAAGAGAAACAGTTATCTCAAATAAGAACGGAAAAAAAGTGATTCAAACGTAGTTTCCAAACTTCGAAAAAAATGTTTTTCTTTTCGAGATTCTTTGCGCATAATATGCTTTACTGAGGCTATCAAACTAGTAAAATGAAAGAGAACCAGTTATCTCAAATAAGAACAGAAAATAAGTGATTCTAAAGAAGTTTCCAAACTTCGAAAAAAAATTTTTTTCTTTTCGAGATTCTTTGCGCATAATATGCTTTACTGAGGCTATCAAACTAGTATAATGAAAGAGAACAAGTTATCTCAAATAAGAACGGAAAAAAAATTGATTCTAAAGAAGTTTCCAAACTTCGAAAAAAAATGTTTTTCTTTTCGAGATTCTTTGCGCATAATATGCTTTTCTGGGGCTATCAAACTAGTATAATGAAAGAGAACCAGTTATCTCAAATAAGAACGGAAAAAAAGTGATTCTAACGAAGTTTCCAAACTTCGAAAAAATTTTTTTTTCTTTTCGAGATTCTTTGCGCATAATATGCTTTACTGAGGCTATCAAACTAGTATAATGAAAGAGAACCAGTTATCTCGAATAAGAACGGAAAAAAAGTGATTCTAATGAAGTTTCCAAACTTCGAAAAAAATTTTTTTTCTTTTCGAGATTCTTTGTGCATATGCTTTGCTGAGGCTATCAAACTAGTTTAATGAAAGAGAACCAGTTATCTCAAATAGGGAAAAAAAGTGATTCAAACGAAGTTTCCAAACTTCGAAAAAAAATTTTTTTCTTTTCGAGATTCTTTGCGCATAATATGCTTTTCTGAGGCTATCAAATTAGTATAATGAAAGAGAACCAGTTATCTCCAATAAGAACGGAAAAAAAGTGATTCTAACGAAGTTTCCAAAGTTCTAAAAAAATTTTTTTTTTTTGAGATTCTTTGCGCGTAATATGCTTTTATGAGGCTATCTAATTAGTATAATGAAAGAGAACCAGTTATCTCAGTTAAGAACGGAAAAATAGTGATTATAAAGAAGTTTCCAAACTTCGAAAAAAAATTTTTTTCTTTTCGAGATTCTTTGCGCATAATATTGTTTTCTGAGGCTATCAAAATAGTATAATGAAAGAGAACCAGTTATCTCAAATAAGAACGGAAAAAAAGTGATTCTAAAGAAGTTTCCAAACTTCGAAAAAAATTTTTATTCTTTTCGAGATTCTTTGCGCATAATATGCTTTTCTGAGGCTATCAAACTAGTATAATGAAAGAGAACCAGTTATCTCAAATAAGAACGGAAAAAAAGTGATTCAAACGAAGTTTCCAAACTTCGAAAAAAATTTTTTTCTTTTCGAGATTCTTTGCGCATAATATGCTTTACTGAGGCTATCAAAATAGTATAATGAAAGAGAAACAGTTATCTCAAATAAGAACGGAAAAAAAGTGATTCAAACGTAGTTTCCAAACTTCGAAAAAAAATGTTTTTCTTTTCGAGATTCTTTGCGCATAATATGCTTTACTGAGGCTATCAAACTAGTAAAATGAAAGAGAACCAGTTATCTCAAATAAGAACAGAAAAAAAGTGATTCTAAAGAAGTTTCCAAACTTCGAAAAAAAATTTTTTTCTTTTCGAGATTCTTTGCGCATAATATGCTTTACTGAGGCTATCAAACTAGTATAATGAAAGAGAACAAGTTATCTCAACTAAGAACGGAATAAAATTGATTCTAAAGAAGTTTCCAAACTTCGAAAAAAAATTTTTTTCTTTTCGAGATTCTTTGCGCATAATATGCTTCTAGAGGCTATCAAAATAGTATAATGAAAGAGAAACAGTTATCTCAAATAAGAACGGAAAAAAAGTGATTCAAACGTAGTTTCCAAACTTCGAAAAAAAATGTTTTTCTTTTCGAGATTCTTTGCGCATAATATGCTTTACTGAGGCTATCAAACTAGTAAAATGAAAGAGAACCAGTTATCTCAAATAAGAACAGAAAAAAATTGATTCTAAAGAAGTTTCCAAACTTCGAAAAAAATTTTTTTCTTTTCGAGATTCTTTGCGCATAATATGCTTTACTGAGGCTATCAAACTAGTATAATGAAAGAGAACAAGTTATCTCAAATAAGAACGGAAAAAAAATTGATTCTAAAGAAGTTTCCAAACTTCGAAAAAAAATGTTTTTCTTTTCGAGATTCTTTGCGCATAATATGCTTTTCTGGGGCTATCAAACTAGTATAATGAAAGAGAACCAGTTATCTCAAATAAGAACGGAAAAAAAGTGATTCTAACGAAGTTTCCAAACTTCGAAAAATTTTTTTTTTCTTTTCGAGATTCTTTGCGCATAATAAGCTTTACTGAGGCTATCAAATTAGTATAATGAAAGAGAACCAGTTATCTCAAATAAGAACGGAAAAAAAGTGATTCAAACGAAGTTTCCAAACTTCGAAAAAAAATGTTTTTCTTTTCGAGATTCTTTGCGCATAATATGCTTTTCTGAGGCTATCAAACTAGTATAATGAAAGAGAACCAGTTATCTCAAATAAGAACGGAAAAAATGTGATTCAAATGAAGTTTCCAAACTTCGAAAAAAAATTTTTTTCTTTTCGAGATTCTTTGCGCATAATATACTTTTCTACGGCTATCAAACTAGTAAAATGAAAGAGAACCAGTAATCTCGAATAAGAACGGAAAAAAAGTGATTCTAACGAAGTTTCCAAACTTCGAAAAAAAATGTTTTTCTTTTCGAGATTCTTTGCGCATAATATGCTTTTCTACGGCTATCAAACTAGTAAAATGAAAGAGAACCAGTTATCTCGAATAAGAACGGAAAAAAAGTGATTCTAACGAAGTTTCCAAACTTCGAAAATTTTTTTTATTCTTTTCGAGATTCTTTGCGCATAATATGCTTTACTGAGGCTATCAAACTAGTATAATGAAAGAGAACCAGTTATCTCAAATAAGAACAGAAAAAAAGTGATTCTAAAGAAGTTTCCAAACTTCGAAAAAAAATTTTTTTCTTTTCGAGATTCTTTGCGCATAATATGCTTTACTGAGGCTATCAAACTAGTATAATGAAAGAGGACAAGTTATCTCAAATAAGAACGGAATAAAATTGATTCTAAAGAAGTTTCCAAACTTCGAAAAAAAATTTTTTTCTTTTCGAGATTTTTTGCGCATAATATGCTTTACTGAGGCTATCAAAATAGTATAATGAAAGAGAAACAGTTATCTCAAATAAGAACGGAAAAAAAGTGATTCAAACGTAGTTTCCAAACTTCGAAAAAAAATGTTTTTCTTTTCGAGATTCTTTGCGCATAATATGCTTTACTGAGGCTATCAAACTAGTATAATGAAAGAGAACCAGTTATCTCAAATATGAACAGAAAAAAAGTGATTCTAAAGAAGTTTCCAACTTCGAAAAAAAATTTTTTTCTTTTCGAGATTCTTTGCGCATAATATGCTTTACTGAGGATATCAAACTAGTATAATGAAAGAGAACAAGTTATCTCAAATAAGAACGGAAAAAAAATTGATTCTAAAGAAGTTTCCAAACTTCGAAAAAAAATGTTTTTCTTTTCGAGATTCTTTGCGCATAATATGCTTTTCTGGGGCTATCAAACTAGTATAATGAAAGAGAACCAGTTATCTCAAATAGGAACGGGAAAAAAGTGATTCTAACGAAGTTTCCAAACTTCGAAAAAAATTTTTTTTCTTTTCGAGATTCTTTGCGCATAATATGCTTTACTGAGGCTATCAAACTAGTATAATGAAAGACAACCAGTTATCTCAAATAAGAACGGAAAAAAAGTGATTCTAACGAAGTTTCAAAACTTGGAAAAATTTTTTTTTTCTTTTCGAGATTCTTTGCGCATAATATGCTTTACTGAGGCTATCAAACTAGTATAATGAAAGAGAACCAGTTATCTCAAATAAGAACGGAAAAAATGTGATTCAAATGAACTTTCCAAACTTCGAAAAAAAATTTTTTTCTTTTCGAGATTCTTTGCGCATAATATGCTTTTCAGGGGCTATCAAACTAGTAAAATGAAAGAGAACCAGTTATCTCGAATAAGAACGGAAAAAAAGTGATTCTAACGAAGTTTCCAAACTTGGAAAAAATTTTTTTTTCTTTTCGAGATTCATTGCGCATAATATGCTTTACTGAGGCTATCAAACTAGTATAATGAAAGAGAACCAGTTATCTCAAATAAGAACAGAAAAAAAGTAATTCTATAGAAGTTTCCAAACTTCGAAAAAATTTTTTTTTCTTTTCGAGATTCTTTGCGCATAATATGCTTTACTGAGGCTATCAAACTAGTATAATGAAAGAGAACCAGTTATCTCAAATAAGAACGGAAAAAAATTGATTCTAAAGAAGTTTCCAAACTTCGAAAAAAATTTTTTTTCTTTTCGAGATTCTTTGCGCATAATATGGTTTACTGAGGCTATCAAACTAGTATAATGAAAGAGAAACAGTTATCTCAAATAAGAACGGAAAAAAAGTGATTCAAACGAAGTTTCCAAACTTCGAAAAAAAATGTTTTTCTTTTCGAGATTCTTTGCGCATAATATGCTTTTCTGAGGCTATCAAACTAGTAAAATGAAAGAGAACCAGTTATCTCGAATAAGAACGGAAAAAAAGTAATTCTAACGAAGTTTCCAAACTTCGAAAAAAATATTTTTTCTTTTCGAGATTCTTTGCGCATAATATGCTTTACTGAGGCTATCAAACTAGTATAATGAAAGAGAACCAGTTATCTCAAATAAGAACGGAAAAAAGTGATTCTAACGAAGTTTCCAAACTTCGAAAAAAATTTTTTTTTCTTTTAGAAATTCTTTGCGCATAATATGCTTTACTGAGTCTATCAAACTTGTATAATGAAAGAGAACCAGTTATCTCAAATAAGAACGGAAATAAGTGATTCTAACGAAGTTTCCAAACTTCGAAAATAATTTTTTTTCTTTTCGTGATTCTTTGTGCTAAATATGCTTTTCTGAGGCTATCAAACTAGTATAATGAAAGAGAACCAGTTATCGCAAATAAGAACGGAAAAAAAGTGATTTTAACGAAGTTTCCAAACTTCGAAAATTTTTTTTATTCTTTTCGAGATTCTTTGCGCATAATATGCTTTACTGAGGCTATCAAACTAGTATAAAGAAAGAGAACCAGTTATCTCAAATAAGAACGGAAAAAAAGTGATTCTAACGAAGTTTCCAAACTTCGAAAATTTTTTTTTTTCTTTTCGAGATTCTTTGCGCATAATATGCTTTACTGAGGCTATCAAATTAGTATAATGAAAGAGAACCAGTTATCTCAAATAAGAACGGAAAAAAGTGTTTCTAACGAAGTTTCCAAACTTCGAAAAAAAATTTTTTTCTTTTCGAGATTCTTTGCGCATAATATGCTTTACTGAGGCTATCAAACTAGTATAATGAAAGAGAACCAGTTATCTCAAATAAGAACAGAAAAAAAGTGATTCTAACGAAGTTTCCAAACTTGGAAAAAATTTTTTTTTCTTTTCGAGATTCATTGCGCATAATATGCTTTACTGAGGCTATCAAACTAGTATAATGAAAGAGAACCAGTTATCTCAAATAAGAACAGAAAAAAAGTAATTCTATAGAAGTTTCCAAACTTCGAAAAAATTTTTTTTTCTTTTCGAGATTCTTTGCGCATAATATGCTTTACTGAGGCTATCAAACTAGTATAATGAAAGAGAACCAGTTATCTCAAATAAGAACGGAAAAAAATTGATTCTAAAGAAGTTTCCAAACTTCGAAAAAAATTTTTTTTCTTTTCGAGATTCTTTGCGCATAATATGGTTTACTGAGGCTATCAAACTAGTATAATGAAAGAGAAACAGTTATCTCAAATAAGAACGGAAAAAAAGTGATTCAAACGAAGTTTCCAAACTTCGAAAAAAAATGTTTTTCTTTTCGAGATTCTTTGCGCATAATATGCTTTTCTGAGGCTATCAAACTAGTAAAATGAAAGAGAACCAGTTATCTCGAATAAGAACGGAAAAAAAGTAATTCTAACGAAGTTTCCAAACTTCGAAAAAAATATTTTTTCTTTTCGAGATTCTTTGCGCATAATATGCTTTACTGAGGCTATCAAACTAGTATAATGAAAGAGAACCAGTTATCTCAAATAAGAACGGAAAAAAGTGATTCTAACGAAGTTTCCAAACTTCGAAAAAATTTTTTTTTTCTTTAAGAAATTCTTTGCGCATAATATGCTTTACTGAGTCTATCAAACTTGTATAATGAAAGAGAACCAGTTATCTCAAATAAGAACGGAAATAAGTGATTCTAACGAAGTTTCCAAACTTCGAAAATAATTTTTTTTCTTTTCGTGATTCTTTGTGCTAAATATGCTTTTCTGAGGCTATCAAACTAGTATAATGAAAGAGAACCAGTTATCGCAAATAAGAACGGAAAAAAAGTGATTTTAACGAAGTTTCCAAACTTCGAAAATTTTTTTTATTCTTTTCGAGATTCTTTGCGCATAATATGCTTTACTGAGGCTATCAAACTAGTATAAAGAAAGAGAACCAGTTATCTCAAATAAGAACGGAAAAAAAGTGATTCTAACGAAGTTTCCAAACTTCGAAAATTTTTTTTTTTCTTTTCGAGATTCTTTGCGCATAATATGCTTTACTGAGGCTATCAAATTAGTATAATGAAAGAGAACCAGTTATCTCAAATAAGAACGGAAAAAAGTGTTTCTAACGAAGTTTCCAAACTTCGAAAAAAAATTTTTTTCTTTTCGAGATTCTTTGCGCATAATATGCTTTACTGAGGCTATCAAACTAGTATAATGAAAGAGAACCAGTTATCTCAAATAAGAACAGAAAAAAAGTGATTCTAAAGAAGTTTCTAAACTTCGAAAAAAAATTTTTTTCTTTTCGAGATTCTTTGCGCATAATATGCTTTACTGAGGCTATCAAACTAGTATAATGAAAGAGAACCAGTTATCTCAAATAAGAACGGAAAAAAATTGATTCTAAAGAAGTTTCCAAACTTCGAAAAAAAATTTTTTTCTTTTCGAGATTCTTTGCGCATCATATGCTTTTCTGGGGCTATCAAACTAGTATAATGAAAGAGAACCAGTTATCTCAAATAAGAACGGGAAAAAAGTGATTCTAACGAAGTTTCCAAACTTCGAAATAAAATTTTTTTCTTTTCGAGATTCTTTGCGCATAATATGCTTTTCTACGGCTATCAAACTAGTAAAATGAAAGAGAACCAGTTATCTCGAATAAGAACGGAAAAAAAGTGATTCTAACGAAGTTTCAAACTTCGAAAAATTTTTTTTGTCTTTTCGAGATTCTTTGCGCATAATATGCTTTACTGAGGCTATCAAACTAGTATAATGAAAGAGAACCAGTTATCTCAAATAAGAACAGAAAAAAAAGTAATTCTATAGAAGTTTCCAAACTTCGAAAAAAATTTTTTTTCTTTTCGAGATTCTTTGCGCATAATATGCTTTACTGAGGCTATCAAACTAGTATAATGAAAGAGAACCAGTTATCTCAAATAAGAACGGAAAAAAAGTGATTCTAAAGAAGTTTCCAAACTTCGAAAAAAATTTTTTTTCTTTTCGAGATTCTTTGCGCATAATATGGTTTACTGAGGCTATCAAACTAGTATAATGAAAGAGAAACAGTTATCTCAAATAAGAACGGAAAAAAAGTGATTCAAACGAAGTTTCCAAACTTCGAAAAAAAATGTTTTTCTTTTCGAGATTCTTTGCGCATAATATGCTTTTCTGAGGCTATCAAACTAGTAAAATGAAAGAGAACCAGTTATCTCGAATAAGAACGGAAAAAAAGTAATTCTAACGAAGTTTCCAAACTTCGAAAAAAATATTTTTTCTTTTCGAGATTCTTTGCGCATAATATGCTTTACTGAGGCTATCAAACTAGTATAATGAAAGAGAACCAGTTATCTCAAATAAGAACGGAAAAAAGTGATTCTAACGAAGTTTCCAAACTTCGAAAAAATTTTTTTTTTCTTTTCGAAATTCTTTGCGCATAATATGCTTTACTGAGGCTATCAAACTAGTATAATGAAAGAGAACCAGTTATCTCAAATAAGAACGGAAAAAAGTGATTCTAACGAAGTTTTCAAACTTCGAAAATAATTTTTTTTCTTTTCGTTATTCTTTGTGCTAAATATGCTTTTCTGAGGCTATCAAACTAGTATAATGAAAGAGAACCAGTTATCGCAAATAAGAACGGAAAAAAAGTGATTTTAACGAAGTTTCCAAACTTCGAAAATTTTTTTTATTCTTTTCGAGATTCTTTGCGCATAATATGCTTTACTGAGGCTATCAAACTAGTATAAAGAAAGAGAACCAGTTATCTCAAATAAGAACGGAAAAAAAGTGATTCTAACGAAGTTTCCAAACTTCGAAAAATTTTTTTTTTCTTTTCGAGATTCTTTGCGCATAATATGCTTTACTGAGGCTATCAAATTAGTATAATGAAAGAGAACCTGTTATCTCAAATAAGAACGGAAAAAAGTGTTTCTAACGAAGTTGCCAAACTTCGAAAAAAAATTTTTTTCTTTTCGAGATTCTTTGCGCATAATATGCTTTACTCAGGCTATCAAATTAGTATAATGAAAGAGAACCAGTTATCTCAAATAAGAACGGGAAAAAAGTGATTCTAACGAAGTTTCCAAACTTCGAAAAAAATTTTTTTTCTTTTCGAGATTCTTTGCGCATAATATGCTTTACTGAGGCTATCAAACTATTATATGAAAGAGAACCAGTTATCTCAAATAAGAACGGAAAAAAGTGATTCTAACGAAGTTTTCAAACTTCGAAAAAAAAATTTTTTCTTTTCGAGATTCTTTGCGCATAATATGCATTACTGAGGCTATCAAACTAGTACAATGAAAGAGAACCAGTTATCTCAAATAAGAACGGAAAAAAAGTGATTCTAATGAAGTTTCAAAACTTGGAAAAATTTTTTTTTTCTTTTCGAGATTCTTTGCGCATAATATGCTTTACTGAGGCTATCAAACTAGTATAATGAAAGAGAACCAGTTATCTCAAATAAGAACGGAAAAAATGTGATTCAAATGAAGTTTCCAAACTTCGAAAAAAATTTTTTTTCTTTTCGAGATTCTTTGCGCATAATATGCTTTTCTACGGCTATCAAACTAGTAAAATGAAAGAGAACCAGTTATCTCGAATAAGAACGGAAAAAAAGTGATTCTAACGAAGTTTCCAAACTTCGAAAATAATTTTTTTTCTTTTCCTGATTCTTTGTGCTAAATATGCTTTTCTGAGGCTATCAAACTAGTATAATGAAAGAGAACCAGTTATCGCAAATAAGAACAGAAAAAAAGTGATTCTAAAGAAGTTTCCAAACTTCGAAAAATTTTTTTTTTCTTTTCGAGATTCTTTGCGCATAATATGCTTTACTGAGGCTATCAAACTAGTATAATGAAAGAGAACCAGTTATCTCAAATAAGAACGGAAAAAAAGTGATTCAAACGAAGTTTCCAAACTTCGAAAAAAAATGTTTTTCTTTTCGAGATTCTTTGCGCATAATATGCTTTTCTGAGGCTATCAAACTAGTATAATGAAAGAGAACCAGTTATCTCAAATAAGAACGGAAAAAAAGTGATTCAAACGAAGTTTCCAAACCTCGAAAAAAAATTTTTTTCTTTTCGAGATTCTTTGCGCATAATATGCTTTTCTACGGCTATCAAACTAGTAAAATGAAAGAGAACCAGTTATCTCGAATAAGAACGGAAAAAAAGTTATTCTAACGAAATTTCCAAACTTCGAAAAAAAATTTTTTTCTTTTCGAGATTCTTTGCGCATAATATGCTTTACTGAGGCTATCAAACTAGTATAATGAAAGAGAACCAGTTATCTCAAATAAGAACAGAAAAAAGTGATTCTAAAGAAGTTTCCAAACTTCGAAAAAAAATTTTTTTCTTTTCGAGATTCTTTGCGCATAATATGCTTTACTGAGGCTATCAAACTAGTATAATGAACGAGAACAAGTTATCTCAAATAAGAACGGAAAAAAATTGATTCTAAAGAAGTTTCCAAACTTCGAAAAAAAAATTTTTTTCTTTTCGAGATTCTTTGCGCATAATATGCTTTACTGAGGCTATCAAAATAGTATAATGAAAGAGAAACAGTTATCTCAAATAAGAACGGAAAAAAGTGTTTCTAACGAAGTTTCCAAACTTCGAAAAAAAATTTTTTTCTTTTCGAGATTCTTTGCGCATAATATGCTTTACTGAGGCTATCAAACTAGTATAATGAAAGAGAACCAGTTATCTCAAATAAGAACAGAAAAAAAGTGATTCTAACGAAGTTTCCAAACTTGGAAAAAATTTTTTTTTCTTTTCGAGATTCATTGCGCATAATATGCTTTACTGAGGCTATCAAACTAGTATAATGAAAGAGAACCAGTTATCTCAAATAAGAACAGAAAAAAAGTAATTCTATAGAAGTTTCCAAACTTCGAAAAAATTTTTTTTTCTTTTCGAGATTCTTTGCGCATAATATGCTTTACTGAGGCTATCAAACTAGTATAATGAAAGAGAACCAGTTATCTCAAATAAGAACGGAAAAAAATTGATTCTAAAGAAGTTTCCAAACTTCGAAAAAAATTTTTTTTCTTTTCGAGATTCTTTGCGCATAATATGGTTTACTGAGGCTATCAAACTAGTATAATGAAAGAGAAACAGTTATCTCAAATAAGAACGGAAAAAAAGTGATTCAAACGAAGTTTCCAAACTTCGAAAAAAAATGTTTTTCTTTTCGAGATTCTTTGCGCATAATATGCTTTTCTGAGGCTATCAAACTAGTAAAATGAAAGAGAACCAGTTATCTCGAATAAGAACGGAAAAAAAGTGATTTTAACGAAGTTTCCAAACTTCGAAAATTTTTTTTATTCTTTTCGAGATTCTTTGCGCATAATATGCTTTACTGAGGCTATCAAACTAGTATAAAGAAAGAGAACCAGTTATCTCAAATAAGAACGGAAAAAAAGTGATTCTAACGAAGTTTCCAAACTTCGAAAAATTTTTTTTTTCTTTTCGAGATTCTTTGCGCATAATATGCTTTACTGAGGCTATCAAATTAGTATAATGAAAGAGAACCTGTTATCTCAAATAAGAACGGAAAAAAGTGTTTCTAACGAAGTTGCCAAACTTCGAAAAAAAATTTTTTTCTTTTCGAGATTCTTTGCGCATAATATGCTTTACTCAGGCTATCAAATTAGTATAATGAAAGAGAACCAGTTATCTCAAATAAGAACGGGAAAAAAGTGATTCTAACGAAGTTTCCAAACTTCGAAAAAAATTTTTTTTCTTTTCGAGATTCTTTGCGCATAATATGCTTTACTGAGGCTATCAAACTATTATATGAAAGAGAACCAGTTATCTCAAATAAGAACGGAAAAAAGTGATTCTAACGAAGTTTTCAAACTTCGAAAAAAAAATTTTTTCTTTTCGAGATTCTTTGCGCATAATATGCATTACTGAGGCTATCAAACTAGTACAATGAAAGAGAACCAGTTATCTCAAATAAGAACGGAAAAAAAGTGATTCTAATGAAGTTTCAAAACTTGGAAAAATTTTTTTTTTCTTTTCGAGATTCTTTGCGCATAATATGCTTTACTGAGGCTATCAAACTAGTATAATGAAAGAGAACCAGTTATCTCAAATAAGAACGGAAAAAATGTGATTCAAATGAAGTTTCCAAACTTCGAAAAAAATTTTTTTTCTTTTCGAGATTCTTTGCGCATAATATGCTTTTCTACGGCTATCAAACTAGTAAAATGAAAGAGAACCAGTTATCTCGAATAAGAACGGAAAAAAAGTGATTCTAACGAAGTTTCCAAACTTCGAAAATAATTTTTTTTCTTTTCCTGATTCTTTGTGCTAAATATGCTTTTCTGAGGCTATCAAACTAGTATAATGAAAGAGAACCAGTTATCGCAAATAAGAACAGAAAAAAAGTGATTCTAAAGAAGTTTCCAAACTTCGAAAAATTTTTTTTTTCTTTTCGAGATTCTTTGCGCATAATATGCTTTACTGAGGCTATCAAACTAGTATAATGAAAGAGAACCAGTTATCTCAAATAAGAACGGAAAAAAAGTGATTCAAACGAAGTTTCCAAACTTCGAAAAAAAATGTTTTTCTTTTCGAGATTCTTTGCGCATAATATGCTTTTCTGAGGCTATCAAACTAGTATAATGAAAGAGAACCAGTTATCTCAAATAAGAACGGAAAAAAAGTGATTCAAACGAAGTTTCCAAACCTCGAAAAAAAATTTTTTTCTTTTCGAGATTCTTTGCGCATAATATGCTTTTCTACGGCTATCAAACTAGTAAAATGAAAGAGAACCAGTTATCTCGAATAAGAACGGAAAAAAAGTTATTCTAACGAAATTTCCAAACTTCGAAAAAAAATTTTTTTCTTTTCGAGATTCTTTGCGCATAATATGCTTTACTGAGGCTATCAAACTAGTATAATGAAAGAGAACCAGTTATCTCAAATAAGAACAGAAAAAAGTGATTCTAAAGAAGTTTCCAAACTTCGAAAAAAAATTTTTTTCTTTTCGAGATTCTTTGCGCATAATATGCTTTACTGAGGCTATCAAACTAGTATAATGAACGAGAACAAGTTATCTCAAATAAGAACGGAAAAAAATTGATTCTAAAGAAGTTTCCAAACTTCGAAAAAAAAATTTTTTTCTTTTCGAGATTCTTTGCGCATAATATGCTTTACTGAGGCTATCAAAATAGTATAATGAAAGAGAAACAGTTATCTCAAATAAGAACGGAAAAAAGTGTTTCTAACGAAGTTTCCAAACTTCGAAAAAAAATTTTTTTCTTTTCGAGATTCTTTGCGCATAATATGCTTTACTGAGGCTATCAAACTAGTATAATGAAAGAGAACCAGTTATCTCAAATAAGAACAGAAAAAAAGTGATTCTAACGAAGTTTCCAAACTTGGAAAAAATTTTTTTTTCTTTTCGAGATTCATTGCGCATAATATGCTTTACTGAGGCTATCAAACTAGTATAATGAAAGAGAACCAGTTATCTCAAATAAGAACAGAAAAAAAGTAATTCTATAGAAGTTTCCAAACTTCGAAAAAATTTTTTTTTCTTTTCGAGATTCTTTGCGCATAATATGCTTTACTGAGGCTATCAAACTAGTATAATGAAAGAGAACCAGTTATCTCAAATAAGAACGGAAAAAAATTGATTCTAAAGAAGTTTCCAAACTTCGAAAAAAATTTTTTTTCTTTTCGAGATTCTTTGCGCATAATATGGTTTACTGAGGCTATCAAACTAGTATAATGAAAGAGAAACAGTTATCTCAAATAAGAACGGAAAAAAAGTGATTCAAACGAAGTTTCCAAACTTCGAAAAAAAATGTTTTTCTTTTCGAGATTCTTTGCGCATAATATGCTTTTCTGAGGCTATCAAACTAGTAAAATGAAAGAGAACCAGTTATCTCGAATAAGAACGGAAAAAAAGTAATTCTAACGAAGTTTCCAAACTTCGAAAAAAATATTTTTTCTTTTCGAGATTCTTTGCGCATAATATGCTTTACTGAGGCTATCAAACTAGTATAATGAAAGAGAACCAGTTATCTCAAATAAGAACGGAAAAAAGTGATTCTAACGAAGTTTCCAAACTTCGAAAAAAATTTTTTTTTCTTTTAGAAATTCTTTGCGCATAATATGCTTTACTGAGTCTATCAAACTTGTATAATGAAAGAGAACCAGTTATCTCAAATAAGAACGGAAATAAGTGATTCTAACGAAGTTTCCAAACTTCGAAAATAATTTTTTTTCTTTTCGTGATTCTTTGTGCTAAATATGCTTTTCTGAGGCTATCAAACTAGTATAATGAAAGAGAACCAGTTATCGCAAATAAGAACGGAAAAAAAGTGATTTTAACGAAGTTTCCAAACTTCGAAAATTTTTTTTATTCTTTTCGAGATTCTTTGCGCATAATATGCTTTACTGAGGCTATCAAACTAGTATAAAGAAAGAGAACCAGTTATCTCAAATAAGAACGGAAAAAAAGTGATTCTAACGAAGTTTCCAAACTTCGAAAATTTTTTTTTTTCTTTTCGAGATTCTTTGCGCATAATATGCTTTACTGAGGCTATCAAATTAGTATAATGAAAGAGAACCAGTTATCTCAAATAAGAACGGAAAAAAGTGTTTCTAACGAAGTTTCCAAACTTCGAAAAAAAATTTTTTTCTTTTCGAGATTCTTTGCGCATAATATGCTTTACTGAGGCTATCAAACTAGTATAATGAAAGAGAACCAGTTATCTCAAATAAGAACAGAAAAAAAGTGATTCTAAAGAAGTTTCTAAACTTCGAAAAAAAATTTTTTTCTTTTCGAGATTCTTTGCGCATAATATGCTTTACTGAGGCTATCAAACTAGTATAATGAAAGAGAACCAGTTATCTCAAATAAGAACGGAAAAAAATTGATTCTAAAGAAGTTTCCAAACTTCGAAAAAAAATTTTTTTCTTTTCGAGATTCTTTGCGCATCATATGCTTTTCTGGGGCTATCAAACTAGTATAATGAAAGAGAACCAGTTATCTCAAATAAGAACGGGAAAAAAGTGATTCTAACGAAGTTTCCAAACTTCGAAATAAAATTTTTTTCTTTTCGAGATTCTTTGCGCATAATATGCTTTTCTACGGCTATCAAACTAGTAAAATGAAAGAGAACCAGTTATCTCGAATAAGAACGGAAAAAAAGTGATTCTAACGAAGTTTCAAACTTCGAAAAATTTTTTTTGTCTTTTCGAGATTCTTTGCGCATAATATGCTTTACTGAGGCTATCAAACTAGTATAATGAAAGAGAACCAGTTATCTCAAATAAGAACAGAAAAAAAAGTAATTCTATAGAAGTTTCCAAACTTCGAAAAAAATTTTTTTTCTTTTCGAGATTCTTTGCGCATAATATGCTTTACTGAGGCTATCAAACTAGTATAATGAAAGAGAACCAGTTATCTCAAATAAGAACGGAAAAAAAGTGATTCTAAAGAAGTTTCCAAACTTCGAAAAAAATTTTTTTTCTTTTCGAGATTCTTTGCGCATAATATGGTTTACTGAGGCTATCAAACTAGTATAATGAAAGAGAAACAGTTATCTCAAATAAGAACGGAAAAAAAGTGATTCAAACGAAGTTTCCAAACTTCGAAAAAAAATGTTTTTCTTTTCGAGATTCTTTGCGCATAATATGCTTTTCTGAGGCTATCAAACTAGTAAAATGAAAGAGAACCAGTTATCTCGAATAAGAACGGAAAAAAAGTAATTCTAACGAAGTTTCCAAACTTCGAAAAAAATATTTTTTCTTTTCGAGATTCTTTGCGCATAATATGCTTTACTGAGGCTATCAAACTAGTATAATGAAAGAGAACCAGTTATCTCAAATAAGAACGGAAAAAAGTGATTCTAACGAAGTTTCCAAACTTCGAAAAAATTTTTTTTTTCTTTTCGAAATTCTTTGCGCATAATATGCTTTACTGAGGCTATCAAACTAGTATAATGAAAGAGAACCAGTTATCTCAAATAAGAACGGAAAAAAGTGATTCTAACGAAGTTTTCAAACTTCGAAAATAATTTTTTTTCTTTTCGTTATTCTTTGTGCTAAATATGCTTTTCTGAGGCTATCAAACTAGTATAATGAAAGAGAACCAGTTATCGCAAATAAGAACGGAAAAAAAGTGATTTTAACGAAGTTTCCAAACTTCGAAAATTTTTTTTATTCTTTTCGAGATTCTTTGCGCATAATATGCTTTACTGAGGCTATCAAACTAGTATAAAGAAAGAGAACCAGTTATCTCAAATAAGAACGGAAAAAAAGTGATTCTAACGAAGTTTCCAAACTTCGAAAAATTTTTTTTTTCTTTTCGAGATTCTTTGCGCATAATATGCTTTACTGAGGCTATCAAATTAGTATAATGAAAGACAACCTGTTATCTCAAATAAGAACGGAAAAAAGTGTTTCTAACGAAGTTGCCAAACTTCGAAAAAAAATTTTTTTCTTTTCGAGATTCTTTGCGCATAATATGCTTTACTCAGGCTATCAAATTAGTATAATGAAAGAGAACCAGTTATCTCAAATAAGAACGGGAAAAAAGTGATTCTAACGAAGTTTCCAAACTTCGAAAAAAATTTTTTTTCTTTTCGAGATTCTTTGCGCATAATATGCTTTACTGAGGCTATCAAACTATTATATGAAAGAGAACCAGTTATCTCAAATAAGAACGGAAAAAAGTGATTCTAACGAAGTTTTCAAACTTCGAAAAAAAAATTTTTTCTTTTCGAGATTCTTTGCGCATAATATGCATTACTGAGGCTATCAAACAAGTACAATGAAAGAGAACCAGTTATCTCAAATAAGAACGGAAAAAAAGTGATTCTAATGAAGTTTCAAAACTTGGAAAAATTTTTTTTTTCTTTTCGAGATTCTTTGCGCATAATATGCTTTACTGAGGCTATCAAACTAGTATAATGAAAGAGAACCAGTTATCTCAAATAAGAACGGAAAAAATGTGATTCAAATGAAGTTTCCAAACTTCGAAAAAAATTTTTTTTCTTTTCGAGATTCTTTGCGCATAATATGCTTTTCTACGGCTATCAAACTAGTAAAATGAAAGAGAACCAGTTATCTCGAATAAGAACGGAAAAAAAGTGATTCTAACGAAGTTTCCAAACTTCGAAAATAATTTTTTTTCTTTTCCTGATTCTTTGTGCTAAATATGCTTTTCTGAGGCTATCAAACTAGTATAATGAAAGAGAACCAGTTATCGCAAATAAGAACAGAAAAAAAGTGATTCTAAAGAAGTTTCCAAACTTCGAAAAATTTTTTTTTTCTTTTCGAGATTCTTTGCGCATAATATGCTTTACTGAGGCTATCAAACTAGTATAATGAAAGAGAACCAGTTATCTCAAATAAGAACGGAAAAAAAGTGATTCAAACGAAGTTTCCAAACTTCGAAAAAAAATGTTTTTCTTTTCGAGATTCTTTGCGCATAATATGCTTTTCTGAGGCTATCAAACTAGTATAATGAAAGAGAACCAGTTATCTCAAATAAGAACGGAAAAAAAGTGATTCAAACGAAGTTTCCAAACCTCGAAAAAAAATTTTTTTCTTTTCGAGATTCTTTGCGCATAATATGCTTTTCTACGGCTATCAAACTAGTAAAATGAAAGAGAACCAGTTATCTCGAATAAGAACGGAAAAAAAGTTATTCTAACGAAATTTCCAAACTTCGAAAAAAAATTTTTTTCTTTTCGAGATTCTTTGCGCATAATATGCTTTACTGAGGCTATCAAACTAGTATAATGAAAGAGAACCAGTTATCTCAAATAAGAACAGAAAAAAGTGATTCTAAAGAAGTTTCCAAACTTCGAAAAAAAATTTTTTTCTTTTCGAGATTCTTTGCGCATAATATGCTTTACTGAGGCTATCAAACTAGTATAATGAACGAGAACAAGTTATCTCAAATAAGAACGGAAAAAAATTGATTCTAAAGAAGTTTCCAAACTTCGAAAAAAAAATTTTTTTCTTTTCGAGATTCTTTGCGCATAATATGCTTTACTGAGGCTATCAAAATAGTATAATGAAAGAGAAACAGTTATCTCAAATAAGAACGGAAAAAAAGTGATCCAAACGTAGTTTCCAAACTTCGAAAAAAAATGTTTTTCTTTTCGAGATTCTTTGCGCATAATATGCTTTTCTGGGGCTATCAAACTAGTATAATGAAAGAGAACCAGTTATCTCAAATAAGAAGGGGAAAAAAGTGATTCTAACGAAGTTTCCAAACTTCGAAAAAAATTTTTTTTCTTTTCGAGATTCTTTGCGCATAATATGCTTTACTGAGGCTATCAAACTAGTATAATGAAAGAGAACCAGTTATCTCAAATAAGAACGGAAAAAAAGTGATTCTAACGAAATTTCCAAACTTCGAAAAAAAATGTTTTTCTTTTCGAGATTCTTTGCGCATAATATGCTTTACTGAGGCTATCAAACTAGTATAATGAAAGAGAACCAATTATCTCAAATAAGAACGGAAAAAAAGTGATTCAAACGAAGTTGCCAAACTTCGAAAAAAAATGTTTTTCTTTTCGAGATTCTTTGCGCATAATATGCTTTTCTGAGGCTATCAAACTAGTATAATGAAAGAGAACCAGTTATCTCAAATAAGAACGGAAAAAATGTGATTCAAATGAAGTTTCCAAACTTCGAAAAAAAATTTTTTTCTTTTCGAGATTCTTTGCGCATAATATGGTTTTCTACGGCTATCAAACTAGTAAAATGAAAGAGAACCAGTAATCTCGAATAAGAACGGAAAAAAAGTGATTCTAACGAAGTTTCCAAACTTCGAAAAAAAATGTTTTTCTTTTCGAGATTCTTTGCGCATAATATGCTTTTCTGAGGCTATCAAACTAGTATAATGAAAGAGAACCAGTTATCTCAAATAAGAACGGAAAAAAAGTGATTCAAACGAAGTTTCCAAACTTCGAAAAAAAATTTTTTTCTTTTCGAGATTCTTTGCGCATAATAAGCTTTTCTACGGCTATCAAACTAGTAAAATGAAAGAGAACCAGTTATCTCGAATAAGAACGGAAAAAAAGTGATTCTAACGAAGTTTCCAAACTTCGAAAATTTTTTTTATTCTTTTCGAGATTCTTTGCGCATAATATGCTTTTCTACGGCTATCAAACTAGTAAAATGAAAGAGAACCAGTTATCTCGAATAAGAACGGAAAAAAAGTGATTCTAACGAAGTTTCCAAACTTCAAAATTTTTTTTATTCTTTTCGAGATTCTTTGCGCATAATATGCTTTACTGAGGCTATCAAACTAGTATAATGAAAGAGAACCAGTTATCTCAAATAAGAACAGAAAAAAAGTGATTCTAAAGAAGTTTCCAAACTTCGAAAAAAAATTTTTTTCTTTTCGAGATTCTTTGCGCATAATATGCTTTACTGAGGCTATCAAACTAGTATAATGAAAGAGAACAAGTTATCTCAAATAAGAACGGAATAAAATTGATTCTAAAGAAGTTTCCAAACTTCGAAAAAAAATTTTTTTCTTTTCGAGATTTTTTGCGCATAATATGCTTTACTGAGGATATCAAAATAGTATAATGAAAGAGAAACAGTTATCTCAAATAAGAACGGAAAAAAAGTGATTCAAACGTAGTTTCCAAACTTCGAAAAAAAATGTTTTTCTTTTCGAGATTCTTTGCGCATAATATGCTTTACTGAGGCTATCAAACTAGTATAATGAAAGAGAACCAGTTATCTCAAATATGAACAGAAAAAAAGTGATTCTAAAGAAGTTTCCAAACTTCGAAAAAAAATTTTTTTCTTTTCGAGATTCTTTGCGCATAATATGCTTTACTGAGAATATCAAACTAGTATAATGAAAGAGAACAAGTTATCTCAAATAAGAACGGCAAAAAATTGATTCTAAAGAAGTTTCCAAACTTCGAAAAAAAATGTTTTTCTTTTCGAGATTCTTTGCGCATAATATGCTTTTCTGGGGCTATCAAACTAGTATAATGAAAGAGAACCAGTTATCTCAAATAGGAACGGGAAAAAAGTGAGTCTAACGAAGTTTCCAAACTTCGAAAAAAATTTTTTTTCTTTTCGAGATTCTTTGCGCATAATATGCTTTACTGAGGCTATCAAACTAGTATAATGAAAGAGAACCAGTTATCTCAAATAAGAACGGAAAAAAAGTGATTCTAAGGAAGTTTCAAACCTTGGAAAACCTTTTTTTTTCTTTTCGAGATTCTTTGCGCATAATATGCTTTACTGAGGCGAGGCTATCAAACTAGTAAAATGAAAGAGAACCAGTTATCTCGAATAAGAACGGAAAAAAAGTGATTCTAACGTAGTTTCCAAACTTCGAAAAAAAATGTTTTTCTTTTCGAGATTCTTTGCGCATAATATGCTTTACTGAGGCTACCAAACTAGTATAATGAAAGAGAACCAGTTATCTCAAATAAGAACAGAAAAAAAGGGATTCTAGAGAAGTTTCTAAACTTCGAAAAAAAATTTTTTTCTTTTCGATATTCTTTGCGCATAATATGCTTTACTGAGGCTATCAAACTAGTATAATGGAAGAGAACCAGTTATCTCAAATAAGAACGGAAAAAAATTGATTCTAAAGAAGTTTCCAAACTTCGAAAAAAAATTTTTTTCTTTTCGAGATTCTTTGCGCATAATATGCTTTACTGAGGCTATCAAACTAGTATAATGAAAGAGAAACAGATATCTCAAATATGAACGGAAAAAAAGTGATTCAAACCAAGTTTCCAAACTTCGAAAAAAAATGTTTTTCTTTTCGAGATTCTTTGCGCATAATATGCTTTACTGAGGATATCAAACTAGTATAATGAAAGAGAACAAGTTATCTCAAATAAGAACGGAAAAAAAATTGATTCTAAAGAAGTTTCCAAACTTCGAAAGAAAATGTTTTTCTTTTCGAGATTCTTTGCGCATAATATGCTTTACTGAGGCTATCAAACTAGTATAATGAAAGAGAACAAGTTATCTCAAATAAGAACGGAAAAAAAATTGATTCTAAAGAAGTTTCCAAACTTCGAAAAAAAATGTTTTTCTTTTCGAGATTCTTTGCGCATAATATGCTTTTCTGGGGGTATCAAACAAGCATAATGAAAGAGAACCAGTTATCTCAAATAAGAACGGAAAAAAAGTGATTCTAACGAAGTTTCCAAACTTCGAAAAAAATTTTTTTTCTTTTCGAGATTCTTTGCGCATAATATGCTTTACTGAGGCTATCAAACTAGTATAATGAAAGAGAACCAGTTATCTCAAATAACAACGGAAAAAAAGTGATTCAAACGAAGTTTCCAAACTTCGAAAAAAAATGTTTTTCTTTTCGAGATTCTTTGCGCATAATATGCTTTTCTGAGGCTATCAAACTAGTATAATGAAAGAGAACCAGTTATCTCAAATAAGAACGGAAAAAATGTGATTCAAATGAAGTTTCCAAACTTCGAAAAAAAATTTTTTTCTTTACGAGATTCTTTGCGCATAATATGCTTTTCTACGGCTATCAAACTAGTAAAATGAAAGAGAACCAGTAATCTCGAATAAGAAAGGAAAAAAAGTGATTCTAACGAAGTTTCCAAACTTCGAAAAAAAATGTTTTTCTTTTCGAGATTCTTTGCGCATAATATGCTTTTCTGAGGCTATCAAACTAGTATAATGAAAGAGAACCAGTTATCTCAAATAAGAACGGAAAAAAAGTGATTCAAACGAAGTTTCCAAAATTCGAAAAAAAATTTTTTTCTTTTCGAGATTCTTTGCGCATAATATGCTTTTCTACGGCTATCAAACTAGTAAAATGAAAGAGAACCAGTTATCTCGAATAAGAACGGAAAAAAAGTGATTCTAACGAAGTTTCCAAACTTCGAAAATTTTTTTTATTCTTTTCGAGATTCTTTGCGCATAATATGCTTTACTGAGGCTATCAAACTAGTATAATGAAAGAGAACCAGTTATCTCAAATAAGAACAGAAAAAAAGTGATTCTAAAGAAGTTTCCAAACTTCGAAAAAAAATTTTTTTCTTTTCGAGATTCTTTGCGCATAATATGCTTTACTGAGGCTATGAAACTAGTATAATGAAAGAGAACAAGTTATCTCAAATAAGAACGGAATAAAATTGATTCTAAAGAAGTTTCCAAACTTCGAAAAAAAATTTTTTTCTTTTCGAGATTTTTTGCGCATAATATGCTTTACCGAGGCTATCAAAATAGTATAATGAAAGAGAAACAGATATCTCAAATAAGAACGGAAAAAAAGTGATTCAAACGTAGTTTCCAAACTTCGAAAAAAAATGTTTTTCTTTTCGAGATTCTTTGCGCATAATATGCTTTACTGAGGCTATCAAACTAGTATAATGAAAGAGAACCAGTTATCTCAAATATGAACAGAAAAAAAGTGATTCTAAAGAAGTTTCCAAACTTCGAAAAAAAATTTTTTTCTTTTCGAGATTCTTTGCGCATAATATGCTTTACTGAGGATATCAAACTAGTATAATGAAAGAGAACAAGTTATCTCAAATAAGAACGGAAAAAATATTGATTCTAAAGAAGTTTCCAAACTTCGAAAAAATATGTTTTTCTTTTCGAGATTCTTTGCGCATAATATGCTTTTCTGGGGCTATCAAACTAGTATAATGAAAGAGAACCAGTTATCTCAAATAGGAACGGGAAAAAAGTGATTCTAACGAAGTTTCCAAACTTCGAAAAAAATTTTTTTCTTTTCGAGATTTTTTGCGCATAATATGCTTTACTGAGGCTATCAAAATAGTATAATGAAAGAGAAACAGTTATCTCAAATAAGAACGGAAAAAAAGTGATTCAAACGTAGTTTCCAAACTTCGAAAAAAAATTTTTTTCTTTTCGAGATTCTTTGCGCATAATATGCTTTACTGAGGCTATCAAACTAGTATAATGAAAGAGAACCAGTTATCTCAAATATGAACAGAAAAAAAGTGATTCTAAAGAAGTTTCCAAACTTCAAAATTTTTTTTATTCTTTTCGAGATTCTTTGCGCATAATATGCTTTACTGAGGCTATCAAACTAGTAAAATGAAAGAGAACCAGTAATCTCGAATAAGAACGGAAAAAAAGTGATTCTAACGAAGTTTCCAAACTTCGAAAAAAAATGTTTTTCTTTTCGAGATTCTTTGCGCATAATATGCTTTTCTGAGGCTATCAAACTAGTATAATGAAAGAGAACCAGTTATCTCAAATAAGAACGGAAAAAAAGTGATTCAAACGAAGTTTCCAAACTTCGAAAAAAAATTTTTTTCTTTTCGAGATTCTTTGCGCATAATATGCTTTTCTACGGCTATCAAACTAGTAAAATGAAAGAGAACCAGTTATCTCGAATAAGAACGGAAAAAAAGTGATTCTAACGAAGTTTCCAAACTTCGAAAATTTTTTTTATTCTTTTCGAGATTCTTTGCGCATAATATGCTTTTCTACGGCTATCAAACTAGTAAAATGAAAGAGAACCAGTTATCTCGAATAAGAACGGAAAAAAAGTGATTCTAACGAAGTTTCCAAACTTCAAAATTTTTTTTATTCTTTTCGAGATTCTTTGCGCATAATATGCTTTACTGAGGCTATCAAACTAGTATAATGAAAGAGAACCAGTTATCTCAAATAAGAACAGAAAAAAAGTGATTCTAAAGAAGTTTCCAAACTTCGAAAAAAAAATTTTTTCTTTTCGAGATTCTTTGCGCATAATATGCTTTACTGAGGCTATCAAACTAGTATAATGAAAGAGAACAAGTTATCTCAAATAAGAACGGAATAAAATTGATTCTAAAGAAGTTTCCAAACTTCGAAAAAAAATTTTTTTCTTTTCGAGATTTTTTGCGCATAATATGCTTTACTGAGGATATCAAAATAGTATAATGAAAGAGAAACAGTTATCTCAAATAAGAACGGAAAAAAAGTGATTCAAACGTAGTTTCCAAACTTCGAAAAAAAATGTTTTTCTTTTCGAGATTCTTTGCGCATAATATGCTTTACTGAGGCTATCAAACTAGTATAATGAAAGAGAACCAGTTATCTCAAATATGAACAGAAAAAAAGTGATTCTAAAGAAGTTTCCAAACTTCGAAAAAAAATTTTTTTCTTTTCGAGATTCTTTGCGCATAATATGCTTTACTGAGAATATCAAACTAGTATAATGAAAGAGAACAAGTTATCTCAAATAAGAACGGCAAAAAATTGATTCTAAAGAAGTTTCCAAACTTCGAAAAAAAATGTTTTTCTTTTCGAGATTCTTTGCGCATAATATGCTTTTCTGGGGCTATCAAACTAGTATAATGAAAGAGAACCAGTTATCTCAAATAGGAACGGGAAAAAAGTGAGTCTAACGAAGTTTCCAAACTTCGAAAAAAATTTTTTTTCTTTTCGAGATTCTTTGCGCATAATATGCTTTACTGAGGCTATCAAACTAGTATAATGAAAGAGAACCAGTTATCTCAAATAAGAACGGAAAAAAAGTGATTCTAAGGAAGTTTCAAACCTTGGAAAACCTTTTTTTTTCTTTTCGAGATTCTTTGCGCATAATATGCTTTACTGAGGCGAGGCTATCAAACTAGTAAAATGAAAGAGAACCAGTTATCTCGAATAAGAACGGAAAAAAAGTGATTCTAACGTAGTTTCCAAACTTCGAAAAAAAATGTTTTTCTTTTCGAGATTCTTTGCGCATAATATGCTTTACTGAGGCTATCAAACTAGTATAATGAAAGAGAACCAGTTATCTCAAATAAGAACAGAAAAAAAGGGATTCTAGAGAAGTTTCTAAACTTCGAAAAAAAATTTTTTTCTTTTCGATATTCTTTGCGCATAATATGCTTTACTGAGGCTATCAAACTAGTATAATGGAAGAGAACCAGTTATCTCAAATAAGAACGGAAAAAAATTGATTCTAAAGAAGTTTCCAAACTTCGAAAAAAAATTTTTTTCTTTTCGAGATTCTTTGCGCATAATATGCTTTACTGAGGCTATCAAACTAGTATAATGAAAGAGAAACAGATATCTCAAATATGAACGGAAAAAAAGTGATTCAAACCAAGTTTCCAAACTTCGAAAAAAAATGTTTTTCTTTTCGAGATTCTTTGCGCATAATATGCTTTACTGAGGATATCAAACTAGTATAATGAAAGAGAACAAGTTATCTCAAATAAGAACGGAAAAAAAATTGATTCTAAAGAAGTTTCCAAACTTCGAAAGAAAATGTTTTTCTTTTCGAGATTCTTTGCGCATAATATGCTTTACTGAGGCTATCAAACTAGTATAATGAAAGAGAACAAGTTATCTCAAATAAGAACGGAAAAAAAATTGATTCTAAAGAAGTTTCCAAACTTCGAAAAAAAATGTTTTTCTTTTCGAGATTCTTTGCGCATAATATGCTTTTCTGGGGGTATCAAACAAGCATAATGAAAGAGAACCAGTTATCTCAAATAAGAACGGAAAAAAAGTGATTCTAACGAAGTTTCCAAACTTCGAAAAAAATTTTTTTTCTTTTCGAGATTCTTTGCGCATAATATGCTTTACTGAGGCTATCAAACTAGTATAATGAAAGAGAACCAGTTATCTCAAATAACAACGGAAAAAAAGTGATTCAAACGAAGTTTCCAAACTTCGAAAAAAAATGTTTTTCTTTTCGAGATTCTTTGCGCATAATATGCTTTTCTGAGGCTATCAAACTAGTATAATGAAAGAGAACCAGTTATCTCAAATAAGAACGGAAAAAATGTGATTCAAATGAAGTTTCCAAACTTCGAAAAAAAATTTTTTTCTTTACGAGATTCTTTGCGCATAATATGCTTTTCTACGGCTATCAAACTAGTAAAATGAAAGAGAACCAGTAATCTCGAATAAGAACGGAAAAAAAGTGATTCTAACGAAGTTTCCAAACTTCGAAAAAAAATGTTTTTCTTTTCGAGATTCTTTGCGCATAATATGCTTTTCTGAGGCTATCAAACTAGTATAATGAAAGAGAACCAGTTATCTCAAATAAGAACGGAAAAAAAGTGATTCAAACGAAGTTTCCAAAATTCGAAAAAAAATTTTTTTCTTTTCGAGATTCTTTGCGCATAATATGCTTTTCTACGGCTATCAAACTAGTAAAATGAAAGAGAACCAGTTATCTCGAATAAGAACGGAAAAAAAGTGATTCTAACGAAGTTTCCAAACTTCGAAAATTTTTTTTATTCTTTTCGAGATTCTTTGCGCATAATATGCTTTACTGAGGCTATCAAACTAGTATAATGAAAGAGAACCAGTTATCTCAAATAAGAACAGAAAAAAAGTGATTCTAAAGAAGTTTCCAAACTTCGAAAAAAAATTTTTTTCTTTTCGAGATTCTTTGCGCATAATATGCTTTACTGAGGCTATGAAACTAGTATAATGAAAGAGAACAAGTTATCTCAAATAAGAACGGAATAAAATTGATTCTAAAGAAGTTTCCAAACTTCGAAAAAAAATTTTTTTCTTTTCGAGATTTTTTGCGCATAATATGCTTTACCGAGGCTATCAAAATAGTATAATGAAAGAGAAACAGTTATCTCAAATAAGAACGGAAAAAAAGTGATTCAAACGTAGTTTCCAAACTTCGAAAAAAAATGTTTTTCTTTTCGAGATTCTTTGCGCATAATATGCTTTACTGAGGCTATCAAACTAGTATAATGAAAGAGAACCAGTTATCTCAAATATGAACAGAAAAAAAGTGATTCTAAAGAAGTTTCCAAACTTCGAAAAAAAATTTTTTTCTTTTCGAGATTCTTTGCGCATAATATGCTTTACTGAGGATATCAAACTAGTATAATGAAAGAGAACAAGTTATCTCAAATAAGAACGGAAAAAATATTGATTCTAAAGAAGTTTCCAAACTTCGAAAAAATATGTTTTTCTTTTCGAGATTCTTTGCGCATAATATGCTTTTCTGGGGCTATCAAACTAGTATAATGAAAGAGAACCAGTTATCTCAAATAGGAACGGGAAAAAAGTGATTCTAACGAAGTTTCCAAACTTCGAAAAAAATTTTTTTCTTTTCGAGATTTTTTGCGCATAATATGCTTTACTGAGGCTATCAAAATAGTATAATGAAAGAGAAACAGTTATCTCAAATAAGAACGGAAAAAAAGTGATTCAAACGTAGTTTCCAAACTTCGAAAAAAAATGTTTTTCTTTTCGAGATTCTTTGCGCATAATATGCTTTACTGAGGCTATCAAACTAGTATAATGAAAGAGAACCAGTTATCTCAAATATGAACAGAAAAAAAGTGATTCTAAAGAAGTTTCCAACTTCGAAAAAAAATTTTTTTCTTTTCGAGATTCTTTGCGCATAATATGCTTTACTGAGGATATCAAACTAGTATAATGAAAGAGAACAAGTTATCTCAAATAAGAACGGAAAAAAAAATTGATTCTAAAGAAGTTTCCAAACTTCGAAAAAAAATATTTTTCTTTTCGAGATTCTTTGCGCATAATATGCTTTTCTGGGGCTATCAAACTAGTATAATGAAAGAGAACCAGTTATCTCAAATAGGAACGGGAAAAAAGTGATTCTAACGAAGTTTCCAAACTTCGAAAAAATTTTTTTTTCTTTTCGAGATTCTTTGCGCATAATATGCTTTACTGAGGCTATCAAACTAGTATAATGAAAGAGAACCAGTTATCTCAAATAAGAACGGAAAAAAAGTGATTCTAACGAAGTTTCAAAACTTGGAAAAAATTTTTTTTTCTTTTCGAGATTCTTTGCGCATAATATGCTTTACTGAGGCTATCAAACTAGTATAATGAAAGAGAACCAGTTATCTCAAATAAGAACGGAAAAAATGTGATTCAAATGAACTTTCCAAACTTCGAAAAAAAATTTTTTTCTTTTCGAGATTCTTTGCGCATAATATGCTTTTCAGGGGCTATCAAACTAGTAAAATGAAAGAGAACCAGTTATCTCGAATAAGAACGGAAAAAAAGTGATTCTAACGAAGTTTCCAAACTTGGAAAAAATTTTTTTTTCTTTTCGAGATTCATTGCGCATAATATGCTTTACTGAGGCTATCAAACTAGTATAATGAAAGAGAACCAGTTATCTCAAATAAGAACAGAAAAAAAGTAATTCTATAGAAGTTTCCAAACTTCGAAAAAAATTTTTTTTCTTTTCGAGATTCTTTGCGCATAATATGCTTTACTGAGGCTATCAAACTAGTATAATGAAAGAGAACCAGTTATCTCAAATAAGAACGGAAAAAAATTGATTCTAAAGAAGTTTCCAAACTTCGAAAAAAATTTTTTTTCTTTTCGAGATTCTTTGCGCATAATATGGTTTACTGAGGCTATCAAACTAGTATAATGAAAGAGAAACAGTTATCTCAAATAAGAACGGAAAAAAAGTGATTCAAACGAAGTTTCCAAACTTCGAAAAAAAATGTTTTTCTTTTCGAGATTCTTTGCGCATAATATGCTTTTCTGAGGCTATCAAACTAGTAAAATGAAAGAGAACCAGTTATCTCGAATAAGAACGGAAAAAAAGTAATTCTAACGAAGTTTCCAAACTTCGAAAAAAATATTTTTTCTTTTCGAGATTCTTTGCGCATAATATGCTTTACTGAGGCTATCAAACTAGTATAATGAAAGAGAACCAGTTATCTCAAATAAGAACGGAAAAAAGTGATTCTAACGAAGTTTCCAAACTTCGAAAAAATTTTTTTTTCTTTTCGAAATTCTTTGCGCATAATATGCTTTACTGAGTCTATCAAACTTGTATAATGAAAGAGAACCAGTTATCTCAAATAAGAACGGAAATAAGTGATTCTAACGAAGTTTCCAAACTTCGAAAATAATTTTTGTTTCTTTTCGTGATTCTTTGTGCTAAATATGCTTTTCTGAGGCTATCAAACTAGTATAATGAAAGAGAACCAGTTATCGCAAATAAGAACGGAAAAAAAGTGATTTTAACGAAGTTTCCAAACTTCGAAAATTTTTTTTATTCTTTTCGAGATTCTTTGCGCATAATATGCTTTACTGAGGCTATCAAACTAGTATAATGGAAGAGAACCAGTTATCTCAAATAAGAACGGAAAAAAATTGATTCTAAAAAAGTTTCCAAACTTCGAAAAAAAATTTTTTTCTTTTCGAGATTCTTTGCGCATAATATGCTTTACTGAGGCTATCAAACTAGTATAATGAAAGAGAACCAGTTATCTCAAATAAGAACGGAAAAAAAGTGATTCTAAGGAAGTTTCAAACCTTGGAAAACATTTTTTTTTCTTTTCGAGATTCTTTGCGCATAATATGCTTTACTGAGGCTATCAAACTAGTAAAATGAAAGAGAACCAGTTATCTCGAATAAGAACGGAAAAAAAGTGATTCTAACGAAGTTTCCAAACTTCGAAAAATTTTTTTTTTCTTTTCGAGATTCTTTGCGCATAATATGCTTTACTGAGGCTATCAAATTAGTATAATGAAAGAGAACCAGTTATCTCAAATAAGAACGGAAAAAAGTGTTTCTAACGAAGTTTCCAAACTTCGAAAAAAAATTTTTTTCTTTTCGAGATTCTTTGCGCATAATATGCTTTACTGAGGCTATCAAACAAGTATAATGAAAGAGAACCAGTTATCTCAAATAAGAACAGAAAAAAAGGGATTCTAGAGAAGTTTCTAAACTTCGAAAAAAAATTTTTTTCTTTTCGATATTCTTTGCGCATAATATGCTTTACTGAGGCTATCAAACTAGTATAATGGAAGAGAACCAGTTATCTCAAATAAGAACGGAAAAAAATTGATTCTAAAGAAGTTTCCAAACTTCGAAAAAAAATTTTTTTCTTTTCGAGATTCTTTGCGCATAATATGCTTTACTGAGGCTATCAAACTAGTATAATGAAAGAGAAACAGATATCTCAAATATGAACGGAAAAAAAGTGATTCAAACCAAGTTTCCAAACTTCGAAAAAAAATGTTTTTCTTTTCGAGATTCTTTGCGCATAATATGCTTTACTGAGGATATCAAACTAGTATAATGAAAGAGAACAAGTTATCTCAAATAAGAACGGAAAAAAAATTGATTCTAAAGAAGTTTCCAAACTTCGAAAGAAAATGTTTTTCTTTTCGAGATTCTTTGCGCATAATATGCTTTACTGAGGCTATCAAACTAGTATAATGAAAGAGAACAAGTTATCTCAAATAAGAACGGAAAAAAAATTGATTCTAAAGAAGTTTCCAAACTTCGAAAAAAAATGTTTTTCTTTTCGAGATTCTTTGCGCATAATATGCTTTTCTGGGGGTATCAAACAAGTATAATGAAAGAGAACCAGTTATCTCAAATAAGAACGGAAAAAAAGTGATTCTAACGAAGTTTCCAAACTTCGAAAAAAATTTTTTTTCTTTTCGAGATTCTTTGCGCATAATATGCTTTACTGAGGCTATCAAACTAGTATAATGAAAGAGAACCAGTTATCTGAAATAAGAACGGAAAAAAAGTGATTCAAACGAAGTTTCCAAACTTCGAAAAAAAATGTTTTTCTTTTCGAGATTCTTTGCGCATAATATGCTTTTCTGAGGCTATCAAACTAGTATAATGAAAGAGAACCAGTTATCTCAAATAAGAACGGAAAAAATGTGATTCAAATGAAGTTTCCAAACTTCGAAAAAAAATTTTTTTCTTTTCGAGATTCTTTGCGCATAATATGCTTTTCTACGGCTATCAAACTAGTAAAATGAAAGAGAACCAGTAATCTCGAATAAGAACGTAAAAAAAGTGATTCTAACGAAGTTTCCAAACTTCGAAAAAAAATGTTTTTCTTTTCGAGATTCTTTGCGCATAATATGCTTTTCTGAGGCTATCAAACTAGTATAATGAAAGAGAACCAGTTATCTCAAATAAGAACGGAAAAAAAGTGATTCAAACGAAGTTTCCAAAATTCGAAAAAAAATTTTTTTCTTTTCGAGATTCTTTGCGCATAATATGCTTTTCTACGGCTATCAAACTAGTAAAATGAAAGAGAACCAGTTATCTCGAATAAGAACGGAAAAAAAGTGATTCTAACGAAGTTTCCAAACTTCGAAAATTTTTTTTATTCTTTTCGAGATTCTTTGCGCATAATATGCTTTACTGAGGCTATCAAACTAGTATAATGAAAGAGAACCAGTTATCTCAAATAAGAACAGAAAAAAAGTGATTCTGAAGAAGTTTCCAAACTTCGAAAAAAAATTTTTTTCTTTTCGAGATTCTTTGCGCATAATATGCTTTACTGAGGCTATGAAACTAGTATAATGAAAGAGAACAAGTTATCTCAAATAAGAACGGAATAAAATTGATTCTAAAGAAGTTCCCAAACTTCGAAAAAAAATTTTTTTCTTTTCGAGATTCTTTGCGCATCATATGCTTTTCTGGGGCTATCAAACTAGTATAATGAAAGAGAACCAGTTATCTCAAATAAGAACGGGAAAAAAGTGATTCTAACGAAGTTTCCAAACTTCGAAATAAAATTTTTTTCTTTTCGAGATTCTTTGCGCATAATATGCTTTTCTACGGCTATCAAACTAGTAAAATGAAAGAGAACCAGTTATCTCGAATAAGAACGGAAAAAAAGTGATTCTAACGAAGTTTCCAAACTTCGAAAAATTTTTTTTGTCTTTTCGAGATTCTTTGCGCATAATATGCTTTACTGAGGCTATCAAACTAGTATAATGAAAGAGAACCAGTTATCTCAAATAAGAACAGAAAAAAAAGTAATTCTATAGAAGTTTCCAAACTTCGAAAAAAATTTTTTTTCTTTTCGAGATTCTTTGCGCATAATATGCTTTACTGAGGCTATCAAACTAGTATAATGAAAGAGAACCAGTTATCTCAAATAAGAACGGAAAAAAAGTGATTCTAAAGAAGTTTCCAAACTTCGAAAAAAATTTTTTTTCTTTTCGAGATTCTTTGCGCATAATATGGTTTACTGAGGCTATCAAACTAGTATAATGAAAGAGAAACAGTTATCTCAAATAAGAACGGAAAAAAAGTGATTCAAACGAAGTTTCCAAACTTCGAAAAAAAATGTTTTTCTTTTCGAGATTCTTTGCGCATAATATGCTTTTCTGAGGCTATCAAACTAGTAAAATGAAAGAGAACCAGTTATCTCGAATAAGAACGGAAAAAAAGTAATTCTAACGAAGTTTCCAAACTTCGAAAAAAATATTTTTTCTTTTCGAGATTCTTTGCGCATAATATGCTTTACTGAGGCTATCAAACTAGTATAATGAAAGAGAACCAGTTATCTCAAATAAGAACGGAAAAAAGTGATTCTAACGAAGTTTCCAAACTTCGAAAAAAATTTTTTTTTCTTTTCGAAATTCTTTGCGCATAATATGCTTTACTGAGGCTATCAAACTAGTATAATGAAAGAGAACCAGTTATCTCAAATAAGAACGGAAAAAAGTGATTCTAACGAAGTTTTCAAACTTCGAAAATAATTTTTTTTCTTTTCGTTATTCTTTGTGCTAAATATGCTTTTCTGAGGCTATCAAACTAGTATAATGAAAGAGAACCAGTTATCGCAAATAAGAACGGAAAAAAAGTGATTTTAACGAAGTTTCCAAACTTCGAAAATTTTTTTTATTCTTTTCGAGATTCTTTGCGCATAATATGCTTTACTGAGGCTATCAAACTAGTATAAAGAAAGAGAACCAGTTATCTCAAATAAGAACGGAAAAAAAGTGATTCTAACGAAGTTTCCAAACTTCGAAAAATTTTTTTTTTCTTTTCGAGATTCTTTGCGCATAATATGCTTTACTGAGGCTATCAAATTAGTATAATGAAAGAGAACCTGTTATCTCAAATAAGAACGGAAAAAAGTGTTTCTAACGAAGTTGCCAAACTTCGAAAAAAAATTTTTTTCTTTTCGAGATTCTTTGCGCATAATATGCTTTACTCAGGCTATCAAATTAGTATAATGAAAGAGAACCAGTTATCTCAAATAAGAACGGGAAAAAAGTGATTCTAACGAAGTTTCCAAACTTCGAAAAAAATTTTTTTTCTTTTCGAGATTCTTTGCGCATAATATGCTTTACTGAGGCTATCAAACTATTATATGAAAGAGAACCAGTTATCTCAAATAAGAACGGAAAAAAGTGATTCTAACGAAGTTTTCAAACTTCGAAAAAAAAATTTTCTCTTTTCGAGATTCTTTGCGCATAATATGCATTACTGAGGCTATCAAACTAGTACAATGAAAGAGAACCAGTTATCTCAAATAAGAACGGAAAAAAAGTGATTCTAATGAAGTTTCAAAACTTGGAAAAATTTTTTTTTTCTTTTCGAGATTCTTTGCGCATAATATGCTTTACTGAGGCTATCAAACTAGTATAATGAAAGAGAACCAGTTATCTCAAATAAGAACGGAAAAAATGTGATTCAAATGAAGTTTCCAAACTTCGAAAAAATTTTTTTTTCTTTTCGAGATTCTTTGCGCATAATATGCTTTTCTACGGCTATCAAACTAGTAAAATGAAAGAGAACCAGTTATCTCGAATAAGAACGGAAAAAAAGTGATTCTAACGAAGTTTCCAAACTTCGAAAATAATTTTTTTTCTTTTCCTGATTCTTTGTGCTAAATATGCTTTTCTGAGGCTATCAAACTAGTATAATGAAAGAGAACCAGTTATCGCAAATAAGAACAGAAAAAAAGTGATTCTAAAGAAGTTTCCAAACTTCGAAAAATTTTTTTTTTCTTTTCGAGATTCTTTGCGCATAATATGCTTTACTGAGGCTATCAAACTAGTATAATGAAAGAGAACCAGTTATCTCAAATAAGAACGGAAAAAAAGTGATTCAAACGAAGTTTCCAAACTTCGAAAAAAAATGTTTTTCTTTTCGAGATTCTTTGCGCATAATATGCTTTTCTGAGGCTATCAAACTAGTATAATGAAAGAGAACCAGTTATCTCAAATAAGAACGGAAAAAAAGTGATTCAAACGAAGTTTCCAAACCTCGAAAAAAAATTTTTTTCTTTTCGAGATTCTTTGCGCATAATATGCTTTTCTACGGCTATCAAACTAGTAAAATGAAAGAGAACCAGTTATCTCGAATAAGAACGGAAAAAAAGTTATTCTAACGAAATTTCCAAACTTCGAAAAAAAATTTTTTTCTTTTCGAGATTCTTTGCGCATAATATGCTTTACTGAGGCTATCAAACTAGTATAATGAAAGAGAACCAGTTATCTCAAATAAGAACAGAAAAAAGTGATTCTAAAGAAGTTTCCAAACTTCTAAAAAAAATTTTTTTCTTTTCGAGATTCTTTGCGCATAATATGCTTTACTGAGGCTATCAAACTAGTATAATGAACGAGAACAAGTTATCTCAAATAAGAACGGAAAAAAATTGATTCTAAAGAAGTTTCCAAACTTCGAAAAAAAAATTTTTTTCTTTTCGAGATTCTTTACGCATAATATGCTTTACTGAGGCTATCAAAATAGTATAATGAAAGAGAAACAGTTATCTCAAATAAGAACGGAAAAAAAGTGATCCAAACGTAGTTTCCAAACTTCGAAAAAAAATGTTTTTCTTTTCGAGATTCTTTGCGCATAATATGCTTTTCTGGGGCTATCAAACTAGTATAATGAAAGAGAACCAGTTATCTCAAATAAGAAGGGGAAAAAAGTGATTCTAACGAAGTTTCCAAACTTCGAAAAAAATTTTTTTTCTTTTCGAGATTCTTTGCGCATAATATGCTTTACTGAGGCTATCAAACTAGTATAATGAAAGAGAACCAGTTATCTCAAATAAGAACGGAAAAAAAGTGATTCTAACGAAATTTCCAAACTTCGAAAAAAAATGTTTTTCTTTTCGAGATTCTTTGCGCATAATATGCTTTACTGAGGCTATCAAACTAGTATAATGAAAGAGAACCAATTATCTCAAATAAGAACGGAAAAAAAGTGATTCAAACGAAGTTGCCAAACTTCGAAAAAAAATGTTTTTCTTTTCGAGATTCTTTGCGCATAATATGCTTTTCTGAGGCTATCAAACTAGTATAATGAAAGAGAACCAGTTATCTCAAATAAGAACGGAAAAAATGTGATTCAAATGAAGTTTCCAAACTTCGAAAAAAAATTTTTTTCTTTTCGAGATTCTTTGCGCATAATATGGTTTTCTACGGCTATCAAACTAGTAAAATGAAAGAGAACCAGTAATCTCGAATAAGAACGGAAAAAAAGTGATTCTAACGAAGTTTCCAAACTTCGAAAAAAAATGTTTTTCTTTTCGAGATTCTTTGCGCATAATATGCTTTTCTGAGGCTATCAAACTAGTATAATGAAAGAGAACCAGTTATCTCAAATAAGAACGGAAAAAAAGTGATTCAAACGAAGTTTCCAAACTTCGAAAAAAAATTTTTTTCTTTTCGAGATTCTTTGCGCATAATATGCTTTTCTACGGCTATCAAACTAGTAAAATGAAAGAGAACCAGTTATCTAGAATAAGAACGGAAAAAAAGTGATTCTAACGAAGTTTCCAAACTTCGAAAATTTTTTTTATTCTTTTCGAGATTCTTTGCGCATAATATGCTTTTCTACGGCTATCAAACTAGTAAAATGAAAGAGAACCAGTTATCTCGAATAAGAACGGAAAAAAAGTGATTCTAACGAAGTTTCCAAACTTCAAAATTTTTTTTATTCTTTTCGAGATTCTTTGCGCATAATATGCTTTACTGAGGCTATCAAACTAGTATAATGAAAGAGAACCAGTTATCTCAAATAAGAACAGAAAAAAAGTGATTCTAAAGAAGTTTCCAAACTTCGAAAAAAAAATTTTTTCTTTTCGAGATTCTTTGCGCATAATATGCTTTACTGAGGCTATCAAACTAGTATAATGAAAGAGAACAAGTTATCTCAAATAAGAACGGAATAAAATTGATTCTAAAGAAGTTTCCAAACTTCGAAAAAAAATTTTTTTCTTTTCGAGATTTTTTGCGCATAATATGCTTTACTGAGGATATCAAAATAGTATAATGAAAGAGAAACAGTTATCTCAAATAAGAACGGAAAAAAAGTGATTCAAACGTAGTTTCCAAACTTCGAAAAAAAATGTTTTTCTTTTCGAGATTCTTTGCGCATAATATGCTTTACTGAGGCTATCAAACTAGTATAATGAAAGAGAACCAGTTATCTCAAATATGAACAGAAAAAAAGTGATTCTAAAGAAGTTTCCAAACTTCGAAAAAAATTTTTTTTCTTTTCGAGATTCTTTGCGCATAATATGCTTTACTGAGAATATCAAACTAGTATAATGAAAGAGAACAAGTTATCTCAAATAAGAACGGCAAAAAATTGATTCTAAAGAAGTTTCCAAACTTCGAAAAAAAATGTTTTTCTTTTCGAGATTCTTTGCGCATAATATGCTTTTCTGGGGCTATCAAACTAGTATAATGAAAGAGAACCAGTTATCTCAAATAGGAACGGGAAAAAAGTGAGTCTAACGAAGTTTCCAAACTTCGAAAAAAATTTTTTTTCTTTTCGAGATTCTTTGCGCATAATATGCTTTACTGAGGCTATCAAACTAGTATAATGAAAGAGAACCAGTTATCTCAAATAAGAACGGAAAAAAAGTGATTCTAAGGAAGTTTCAAACCTTGGAAAACCTTTTTTTTTCTTTTCGAGATTCTTTGCGCATAATATGCTTTACTGAGGTGAGGCTATCAAACTAGTAAAATGAAAGAGAACCAGTTATCTCGAATAAGAACGGAAAAAAAGTGATTCTAACGAAGTTTCCAAACTTCGAAAAATTTTTTTTTTCTTTTCGAGATTCTTTGCGCATAATATGCTTTACTGAGGCTATCAAATTAGTATAATGAAAGAGAACCAGTTATCTCAAATAAGAACGGAAAAAAGTGTTTCTAACGAAGTTTCCAAACTTCGAAAAAAAATTTTTTTCTTTTCGAGATTCTTTGCGCATAATATGCTTTACTGAGGCTATCAAACTAGTATAATGAAAGAGAACCAGTTATCTCAAATAAGAACAGAAAAAAAGGGATTCTAGAGAAGTTTCTAAACTTCGAAAAAAAATTTTTTTCTTTTCGATATTCTTTGCGCATAATATGCTTTACTGAGGCTATCAAACTAGTATAATGGAAGAGAACCAGTTATCTCAAATAAGAACGGAAAAAAATTGATTCTAAAGAAGTTTCCAAACTTCGAAAAAAAATTTTTTTCTTTTCGAGATTCTTTGCGCATAATATGCTTTACTGAGGCTATCAAACTAGTATAATGAAAGAGAAACAGATATCTCAAATATGAACGGAAAAAAAGTGATTCAAACCAAGTTTCCAAACTTCGAAAAAAAATGTTTTTCTTTTCGAGATTCTTTGCGCATAATATGCTTTACTGAGGATATCAAACTAGTATAATGAAAGAGAACAAGTTATCTCAAATAAGAACGGAAAAAAAATTGATTCTAAAGAAGTTTCCAAACTTCGAAAGAAAATGTTTTTCTTTTCGAGATTCTTTGCGCATAATATGCTTTACTGAGGCTATCAAACTAGTATAATGAAAGAGAACAAGTTATCTCAAATAAGAACGGAAAAAAAATTGATTCTAAAGAAGTTTCCAAACTTCGAAAAAAAAATGTTTTTCTTTTCGAGATTCTTTGCGCATAATATGCTTTTCTGGGGGTATCAAACAAGCATAATGAAAGAGAACCAGTTATCTCAAATAAGAACGGAAAAAAAGTGATTCTAACGAGGTTTCCAAACTTCGAAAAAAATTTTTTTTCTTTTCGAGATTCTTTGCGCATAATATGCTTTACTGAGGCTATCAAACTAGTATAATGAAAGAGAACCAGTTATCTCAAATAACAACGGAAAAAAAGTGATTCAAACGAAGTTTCCAAACTTCGAAAAAAAATGTTTTTCTTTTCGAGATTCTTTGCGCATAATATGCTTTTCTGAGGCTATCAAACTAGTATAATGAAAGAGAACCAGTTATCTCAAATAAGAACGGAAAAAATGTGATTCAAATGAAGTTTCCAAACTTCGAAAAAAAATTTTTTTCTTTTCGAGATTCTTTGCGCATAATATGCTTTTCTACGGCTATCAAACTAGTAAAATGAAAGAGAACCAGTAATCTCGAATAAGAACGGAAAAAAAGTGATTCTAACGAAGTTTCCAAACTTCGAAAAAAAATGTTTTTCTTTTCGAGATTCTTTGCGCATAATATGCTTTTCTGAGGCTATCAAACTAGTATAATGAAAGAGAACCAGTTATCTCAAATAAGAACGGAAAAAAAGTGATTCAAACGAAGTTTCCAAAATTCGAAAAAAAATTTTTTTCTTTTCGAGATTCTTTGCGCATAATATGCTTTTCTACGGCTATCAAACTAGTAAAATGAAAGAGAACCAGTTATCTCGAATAAGAACGGAAAAAAAGTGATTCTAACGAAGTTTCCAAACTTCGAAAATTTTTTTTATTCTTTTCGAGATTCTTTGCGCATAATATGCTTTACTGAGGCTATCAAACTAGTATAATGAAAGAGAACCAGTTATCTCAAATAAGAACAGAAAAAAAGTGATTCTAAAGAAGTTTCCAAACTTCGAAAAAAAATTTTTTTCTTTTCGAGATTCTTTGCGCATAATATGCTTTACTGAGGCTATGAAACTAGTATAATGAAAGAGAACAAGTTATCTCAAATAAGAACGGAATAAAATTGATTCTAAAGAAGTTTCCAAACTTCGAAAAAAAATTTTTTTCTTTTCGAGATTTTTTGCGCATAATATGCTTTACCGAGGCTATCAAAATAGTATAATGAAAGAGAAACAGTTATCTCAAATAAGAACGGAAAAAAAGTGATTCAAACGTAGTTTCCAAACTTCGAAAAAAAATGTTTTTCTTTTCGAGATTCTTTGCGCATAATATGCTTTACTGAGGCTATCAAACTAGTATAATGAAAGAGAACCAGTTATCTCAAATATGAACAGAAAAAAAGTGATTCTAAAGAAGTTTCCAAACTTCGAAAAAAAATTTTTTTCTTTTCGAGATTCTTTGCGCATAATATGCTTTACTGAGGATATCAAACTAGTATAATGAAAGAGAACAAGTTATCTCAAATAAGAACGGAAAAAATATTGATTCTAAAGAAGTTTCCAAACTTCGAAAAAATATGTTTTTCTTTTCGAGATTCTTTGCGCATAATATGCTTTTCTGGGGCTATCAAACTAGTATAATGAAAGAGAACCAGTTATCTCAAATAGGAACGGGAAAAAAGTGATTCTAACGAAGTTTCCAAACTTCGAAAAAAATTTTTTTCTTTTCGAGATTTTTTGCGCATAATATGCTTTACTGAGGCTATCAAAATAGTATAATGAAAGAGAAACAGTTATCTCAAATAAGAACGGAAAAAAAGTGATTCAAACGTAGTTTCCAAACTTCGAAAAAAAATGTTTTTCTTTTCGAGATTCTTTGCGCATAATATGCTTTACTGAGGCTATCAAACTAGTATAATGAAAGAGAACCAGTTATCTCAAATATGAACAGAAAAAAAGTGATTCTAAAGAAGTTTCCAACTTCGAAAAAAAATTTTTTTCTTTTCGAGATTCTTTGCGCATAATATGCTTTACTGAGGATATCAAACTAGTATAATGAAAGAGAACAAGTTATCTGAAATAAGAACGGAAAAAAAATTGATTCTAAAGAAGTTTCCAAACTTCGAAAAAAAATATTTTTCTTTTCGAGATTCTTTGCGCATAATATGCTTTTCTGGGGCTATCAAACTAGTATAATGAAAGAGAACCAGTTATCTCAAATAGGAACGGGAAAAAAGTGATTCTAACGAAGTTTCCAAACTTCGAAAAAAATTTTTTTTCTTTTCGAGATTCTTTGCGCATAATATGCTTTACTGAGGCTATCAAACTAGTATAATGAAAGAGAACCAGTTATCTCAAATAAGAACGGAAAAAAAGTGATTCTAACGAAGTTTCAAAACTTGGAAAAAATTTTTTTTTCTTTTCGAGATTCTTTGCGCATAATATGCTTTACTGAGGCTATCAAACTAGTATAATGAAAGAGAACCAGTTATCTCAAATAAGAACGGAAAAAATGTGATTCAAATGAACTTTCCAAACTTCGAAAAAAAATTTTTTTCTTTTCGAGATTCTTTGCGCATAATATGCTTTTCAGGGGCTATCAAACTAGTAAAATGAAAGAGAACCAGTTATCTCGAATAAGAACGGAAAAAAAGTGATTCTAACGAAGTTTCCAAACTTGGAAAAAATTTTTTTTTCTTTTCGAGATTCATTGCGCATAATATGCTTTACTGAGGCTATCAAACTAGTATAATGAAAGAGAACCAGTTATCTCAAATAAGAACAGAAAAAAAGTAATTCTATAGAAGTTTCCAAACTTCGAAAAAAATTTTTTTTCTTTTCGAGATTCTTTGCGCATAATATGCTTTACTGAGGCTATCAAACTAGTATAATGAAAGAGAACCAGTTATCTCAAATAAGAACGGAAAAAAATTGATTCTAAAGAAGTTTCCAAACTTCGAAAAAAATTTTTTTTCTTTTCGAGATTCTTTGCGCATAATATGGTTTACTGAGGCTATCAAACTAGTATAATGAAAGAGAAACAGTTATCTCAAATAAGAACGGAAAAAAAGTGATTCAAACGAAGTTTCCAAACTTCGAAAAAAAATGTTTTTCTTTTCGAGATTCTTTGCGCATAATATGCTTTTCTGAGGCTATCAAACTAGTAAAATGAAAGAGAACCAGTTATCTCGAATAAGAACGGAAAAAAAGTAATTCTAACGAAGTTTCCAAACTTCGAAAAAAATATTTTTTCTTTTCGAGATTCTTTGCGCATAATATGCTTTACTGAGGCTATCAAACTAGTATAATGAAAGAGAACCAGTTATCTCAAATAAGAACGGAAAAAAGTGATTCTAACGAAGTTTCCAAACTTCGAAAAAATTTTTTTTTTCTTTTCGAAATTCTTTGCGCATAATATGCTTTACTGAGTCTATCAAACTTGTATAATGAAAGAGAACCAGTTATCTCAAATAAGAACGGAAATAAGTGATTCTAACGAAGTTTCCAAACTTCGAAAATAATTTTTTTTTCTTTTCGTGATTCTTTGTGCTAAATATGCTTTTCTGAGGCTATCAAACTAGTATAATGAAAGAGAACCAGTTATCGCAAATAAGAACGGAAAAAAAGTGATTTTAACGAAGTTTCCAAACTTCGAAAATTTTTTTTATTCTTTTCGAGATTCTTTGCGCATAATATGCTTTACTGAGGCTATCAAACTAGTATAATGGAAGAGAACCAGTTATCTCAAATAAGAACGGAAAAAAATTGATTCTAAAGAAGTTTCCAAACTTCGAAAAAAAATTTTTTTCTTTTCGAGATTCTTTGCGCATAATATGCTTTACTGAGGCTATCAAACTAGTATAATGAAAGAGAACCAGTTATCTCAAATAAGAACGGAAAAAAAGTGATTCTAAGGAAGTTTCAAACCTTGGAAAACATTTTTTTTTCTTTTCGAGATTCTTTGCGCATAATATGCTTTACTGAGGCTATCAAACTAGTAAAATGAAAGAGAACCAGTTATCTCGAATAAGAACGGAAAAAAAGTGATTCTAACGAAGTTTCCAAACTTCGAAAAATTTTTTTTTTCTTTTCGAGATTCTTTGCGCATAATATGCTTTACTGAGGCTATCAAATTAGTATAATGAAAGAGAACCAGTTATCTCAAATAAGAACGGAAAAAAGTGTTTCTAACGAAGTTTCCAAACTTCGAAAAAAAATTTTTTTCTTTTCGAGATTCTTTGCGCATAATATGCTTTACTGAGGCTATCAAACAAGTATAATGAAAGAGAACCAGTTATCTCAAATAAGAACAGAAAAAAAGGGATTCTAGAGAAGTTTCTAAACTTCGAAAAAAAATTTTTTTCTTTTCGATATTCTTTGCGCATAATATGCTTTACTGAGGCTATCAAACTAGTATAATGGAAGAGAACCAGTTATCTCAAATAAGAACGGAAAAAAATTGATTCTAAAGAAGTTTCCAAACTTCGAAAAAAAATTTTTTTCTTTTCGAGATTCTTTGCGCATAATATGCTTTACTGAGGCTATCAAACTAGTATAATGAAAGAGAAACAGATATCTCAAATATGAACGGAAAAAAAGTGATTCAAACCAAGTTTCCAAACTTCGAAAAAAAATGTTTTTCTTTTCGAGATTCTTTGCGCATAATATGCTTTACTGAGGATATCAAACTAGTATAATGAAAGAGAACAAGTTATCTCAAATAAGAACGGAAAAAAAATTGATTCTAAAGAAGTTTCCAAACTTCGAAAGAAAATGTTTTTCTTTTCGAGATTCTTTGCGCATAATATGCTTTACTGAGGCTATCAAACTAGTATAATGAAAGAGAACAAGTTATCTCAAATAAGAACGGAAAAAAAATTGATTCTAAAGAAGTTTCCAAACTTCGAAAAATAATGTTTTTCTTTTCGAGATTCTTTGCGCATAATATGCTTTTCTGGGGGTATCAAACAAGTATAATGAAAGAGAACCAGTTATCTCAAATAAGAACGGAAAAAAAGTGATTCTAACGAAGTTTCCAAACTTCGAAAAAAATTTTTTTTCTTTTCGAGATTCTTTGCGCATAATATGCTTTACTGAGGCTATCAAACTAGTATAATGAAAGAGAACCAGTTATCTGAAATAAGAACGGAAAAAAAGTGATTCAAACGAAGTTTCCAAACTTCGAAAAAAAATGTTTTTCTTTTCGAGATTCTTTGCGCATAATATGCTTTTCTGAGGCTATCAAACTAGTATAATGAAAGAGAACCAGTTATCTCAAATAAGAACGGAAAAAATGTGATTCAAATGAAGTTTCCAAACTTCGAAAAAAAATTTTTTTCTTTTCGAGATTCTTTGCGCATAATATGCTTTTCTACGGCTATCAAACTAGTAAAATGAAAGAGAACCAGTAATCTCGAATAAGAACGGAAAAAAAGTGATTCTAACGAAGTTTCCAAACTTCGAAAAAAAATGTTTTTCTTTTCGAGATTCTTTGCGCATAATATGCTTTTCTGAGGCTATCAAACTAGTATAATGAAAGAGAACCAGTTATCTCAAATAAGAACGGAAAAAAAGTGATTCAAACGAAGTTTCCAAAATTCGAAAAAAAATTTTTTTCTTTTCGAGATTCTTTGCGCATAATATGCTTTTCTACGGCTATCAAACTAGTAAAATGAAAGAGAACCAGTTATCTCGAATAAGAACGGAAAAAAAGTGATTCTAACGAAGTTTCCAAACTTCGAAAATTTTTTTTATTCTTTTCGAGATTCTTTGCGCATAATATGCTTTACTGAGGCTATCAAACTAGTATAATGAAAGAGAACCAGTTATCTCAAATAAGAACAGAAAAAAAGTGATTCTAAAGAAGTTTCCAAACTTCGAAAAAAAATTTTTTTCTTTTCGAGATTCTTTGCGCATAATATGCTTTACTGAGGCTATGAAACTAGTATAATGAAAGAGAACAAGTTATCTCAAATAAGAACGGAATAAAATTGATTCTAAAGAAGTTTCCAAACTTCGAAAAAAAATTTTTTTCTTTTCGAGATTTTTTGCGCATAATATGCTTTACCGAGGCTATCAAAATAGTATAATGAAAGAGAAACAGTTATCTCAAATAAGAACGGAAAAAAAGTGATTCAAACGTAGTTTCCAAACTTCGAAAAAAAATGTTTTTCTTTTCGAGATTCTTTGCGCATAATATGCTTTACTGAGGCTATCAAACTAGTATAATGAAAGAGAACCAGTTATCTCAAATATGAACAGAAAAAAAGTGATTCTAAAGAAGTTTCCAAACTTCGAAAAAAAATTTTTTTCTTTTCGAGATTCTTTGCGCATAATATGCTTTACTGAGGATATCAAACTAGTATAATGAAAGAGAACAAGTTATCTCAAATAAGAACGGAAAAAATATTGATTCTAAAGAAGTTTCCAAACTTCGAAAAAATATGTTTTTCTTTTCGAGATTCTTTGCGCATAATATGCTTTTCTGGGGCTATCAAACTAGTATAATGAAAGAGAACCAGTTATCTCAAATAGGAACGGGAAAAAAGTGATTCTAACGAAGTTTCCAAACTTCGAAAAAAATTTTTTTCTTTTCGAGATTTTTTGCGCATAATATGCTTTACTGAGGCTATCAAAATAGTATAATGAAAGAGAAACAGTTATCTCAAATAAGAACGGAAAAAAAGTGATTCAAACGTAGTTTCCAAACTTCGAAAAAAAATGTTTTTCTTTTCGAGATTCTTTGCGCATAATATGCTTTACTGAGGCTATCAAACTAGTATAATGAAAGAGAACCAGTTATCTCAAATATGAACAGAAAAAAAGTGATTCTAAAGAAGTTTCCAACTTCGAAAAAAAATTTTTTTCTTTTCGAGATTCTTTGCGCATAATATGCTTTACTGAGGATATCAAACTAGTATAATGAAAGAGAACAAGTTATCTGAAATAAGAACGGAAAAAAAATTGATTCTAAAGAAGTTTCCAAACTTCGAAAAAAAATATTTTTCTTTTCGAGATTCTTTGCGCATAATATGCTTTTCTGGGGCTATCAAACTAGTATAATGAAAGAGAACCAGTTATCTCAAATAGGAACGGGAAAAAAGTGATTCTAACGAAGTTTCCAAACTTCGAAAAAAATTTTTTTTCTTTTCGAGATTCTTTGCGCATAATATGCTTTACTGAGGCTATCAAACTAGTATAATGAAAGAGAACCAGTTATCTCAAATAAGAACGGAAAAAAAGTGATTCTAACGAAGTTTCAAAACTTGGAAAAAATTTTTTTTTCTTTTCGAGATTCTTTGCGCATAATATGCTTTACTGAGGCTATCAAACTAGTATAATGAAAGAGAACCAGTTATCTCAAATAAGAACGGAAAAAATGTGATTCAAATGAACTTTCCAAACTTCGAAAAAAAATTTTTTTCTTTTCGAGATTCTTTGCGCATAATATGCTTTTCAGGGGCTATCAAACTAGTAAAATGAAAGAGAACCAGTTATCTCGAATAAGAACGGAAAAAAAGTGATTCTAACGAAGTTTCCAAACTTGGAAAAAATTTTTTTTTCTTTTCGAGATTCATTGCGCATAATATGCTTTACTGAGGCTATCAAACTAGTATAATGAAAGAGAACCAGTTATCTCAAATAAGAACAGAAAAAAAGTAATTCTATAGAAGTTTCCAAACTTCGAAAAAAATTTTTTTTCTTTTCGAGATTCTTTGCGCATAATATGCTTTACTGAGGCTATCAAACTAGTATAATGAAAGAGAACCAGTTATCTCAAATAAGAACGGAAAAAAATTGATTCTAAAGAAGTTTCCAAACTTCGAAAAAAATTTTTTTTCTTTTCGAGATTCTTTGCGCATAATATGGTTTACTGAGGCTATCAAACTAGTATAATGAAAGAGAAACAGTTATCTCAAATAAGAACGGAAAAAAAGTGATTCAAACGAAGTTTCCAAACTTCGAAAAAAAATGTTTTTCTTTTCGAGATTCTTTGCGCATAATATGCTTTTCTGAGGCTATCAAACTAGTAAAATGAAAGAGAACCAGTTATCTCGAATAAGAACGGAAAAAAAGTAATTCTAACGAAGTTTCCAAACTTCGAAAAAAATATTTTTTCTTTTCGAGATTCTTTGCGCATAATATGCTTTACTGAGGCTATCAAACTAGTATAATGAAAGAGAACCAGTTATCTCAAATAAGAACGGAAAAAAGTGATTCTAACGAAGTTTCCAAACTTCGAAAAAATTTTTTTTTTCTTTTCGAAATTCTTTGCGCATAATATGCTTTACTGAGTCTATCAAACTTGTATAATGAAAGAGAACCAGTTATCTCAAATAAGAACGGAAATAAGTGATTCTAACGAAGTTTCCAAACTTCGAAAATAATTTTTTTTTCTTTTCGTGATTCTTTGTGCTAAATATGCTTTTCTGAGGCTATCAAACTAGTATAATGAAAGAGAACCAGTTATCGCAAATAAGAACGGAAAAAAAGTGATTTTAACGAAGTTTCCAAACTTCGAAAATTTTTTTTATTCTTTTCGAGATTCTTTGCGCATAATATGCTTTACTGAGGCTATCAAACTAGTATAATGGAAGAGAACCAGTTATCTCAAATAAGAACGGAAAAAAATTGATTCTAAAGAAGTTTCCAAACTTCGAAAAAAAATTTTTTTCTTTTCGAGATTCTTTGCGCATAATATGCTTTACTGAGGCTATCAAACTAGTATAATGAAAGAGAACCAGTTATCTCAAATAAGAACGGAAAAAAAGTGATTCTAAGGAAGTTTCAAACCTTGGAAAACATTTTTTTTTCTTTTCGAGATTCTTTGCGCATAATATGCTTTACTGAGGCTATCAAACTAGTAAAATGAAAGAGAACCAGTTATCTCGAATAAGAACGGAAAAAAAGTGATTCTAACGAAGTTTCCAAACTTCGAAAAATTTTTTTTTTCTTTTCGAGATTCTTTGCGCATAATATGCTTTACTGAGGCTATCAAATTAGTATAATGAAAGAGAACCAGTTATCTCAAATAAGAACGGAAAAAAGTGTTTCTAACGAAGTTTCCAAACTTCGAAAAAAAATTTTTTTCTTTTCGAGATTCTTTGCGCATAATATGCTTTACTGAGGCTATCAAACAAGTATAATGAAAGAGAACCAGTTATCTCAAATAAGAACAGAAAAAAAGGGATTCTAGAGAAGTTTCTAAACTTCGAAAAAAAATTTTTTTCTTTTCGATATTCTTTGCGCATAATATGCTTTACTGAGGCTATCAAACTAGTATAATGGAAGAGAACCAGTTATCTCAAATAAGAACGGAAAAAAATTGATTCTAAAGAAGTTTCCAAACTTCGAAAAAAAATTTTTTTCTTTTCGAGATTCTTTGCGCATAATATGCTTTACTGAGGCTATCAAACTAGTATAATGAAAGAGAAACAGATATCTCAAATATGAACGGAAAAAAAGTGATTCAAACCAAGTTTCCAAACTTCGAAAAAAAATGTTTTTCTTTTCGAGATTCTTTGCGCATAATATGCTTTACTGAGGATATCAAACTAGTATAATGAAAGAGAACAAGTTATCTCAAATAAGAACGGAAAAAAAATTGATTCTAAAGAAGTTTCCAAACTTCGAAAGAAAATGTTTTTCTTTTCGAGATTCTTTGCGCATAATATGCTTTACTGAGGCTATCAAACTAGTATAATGAAAGAGAACAAGTTATCTCAAATAAGAACGGAAAAAAAATTGATTCTAAAGAAGTTTCCAAACTTCGAAAAATAATGTTTTTCTTTTCGAGATTCTTTGCGCATAATATGCTTTTCTGGGGGTATCAAACAAGTATAATGAAAGAGAACCAGTTATCTCAAATAAGAACGGAAAAAAAGTGATTCTAACGAAGTTTCCAAACTTCGAAAAAAATTTTTTTTCTTTTCGAGATTCTTTGCGCATAATATGCTTTACTGAGGCTATCAAACTAGTATAATGAAAGAGAACCAGTTATCTGAAATAAGAACGGAAAAAAAGTGATTCAAACGAAGTTTCCAAACTTCGAAAAAAAATGTTTTTCTTTTCGAGATTCTTTGCGCATAATATGCTTTTCTGAGGCTATCAAACTAGTATAATGAAAGAGAACCAGTTATCTCAAATAAGAACGGAAAAAATGTGATTCAAATGAAGTTTCCAAACTTCGAAAAAAAATTTTTTTCTTTTCGAGATTCTTTGCGCATAATATGCTTTTCTACGGCTATCAAACTAGTAAAATGAAAGAGAACCAGTAATCTCGAATAAGAACGTAAAAAAAGTGATTCTAACGAAGTTTCCAAACTTCGAAAAAAAATGTTTTTCTTTTCGAGATTCTTTGCGCATAATATGCTTTTCTGAGGCTATCAAACTAGTATAATGAAAGAGAACCAGTTATCTCAAATAAGAACGGAAAAAAAGTGATTCAAACGAAGTTTCCAAAATTCGAAAAAAAATTTTTTTCTTTTCGAGATTCTTTGCGCATAATATGCTTTTCTACGGCTATCAAACTAGTAAAATGAAAGAGAACCAGTTATCTCGAATAAGAACGGAAAAAAAGTGATTCTAACGAAGTTTCCAAACTTCGAAAATTTTTTTTATTCTTTTCGAGATTCTTTGCGCATAATATGCTTTACTGAGGCTATCAAAATAGTATAATGAAAGAGAACCAGTTATCTCAAATAAGAACAGAAAAAAAGTGATTCTGAAGAAGTTTCCAAACTTCGAAAAAAAATTTTTTTCTTTTCGAGATTCTTTGCGCATAATATGCTTTACTGAGGCTATGAAACTAGTATAATGAAAGAGAACAAGTTATCTCAAATAAGAACGGAATAAAATTGATTCTAAAGAAGTTCCCAAACTTCGAAAAAAAATTTTTTTCTTTTCGAGATTTTTTGCGCATAATATGCTTTACCGAGGCTATCAAAATAGTATAATGAAAGAGAAACAGTTATCTCAAATAAGAACGGAAAAAAAGTGATTCAAACGTAGTTTCCAAACTTCGAAAAAAAATGTTTTTCTTTTCGAGATTCTTTGCGCATAATATGCTTTACTGAGGCTATCAAACTAGTATAATGAAAGAGAACCAGTTATCTCAAATATGAACAGAAAAAAAGTGATTCTAAAGAAGTTTCCAAACTTCGAAAAAAAATTTTTTTCTTTTCGAGATTCTTTGCGCATAATATGCTTTACTGAGGATATCAAACTAGTATAATGAAAGAGAACAAGTTATCTCAAATAAGAACGGTAAAAATATTGATTCTAAAGAAGTTTCCAAACTTCGAAAAAATATGTTTTTCTTTTCGAGATTCTTTGCGCATAATATGCTTTTCTGGGGCTATCAAACTAGTATAATGAAAGAGAACCAGTTATCTCAAATAGGAACGGGAAAAAAGTGATTCTAACGAAGTTTCCAAACTTCGAAAAAAATTTTTTTCTTTTCGAGATTTTTTGCGCATAATATGCTTTACTGAGGCTATCAAAATAGTATAATGAAAGAGAAACAGTTATCTCAAATAAGAACGGAAAAAAAGTGATTCAAACGTAGTTTCCAAACTTCGAAAAAAAATGTTTTTCTTTTCGAGATTCTTTGCGCATAATATGCTTTACTGAGGCTATCAAACTAGTATAATGAAAGAGAACCAGTTATCTCAAATATGAACAGAAAAAAAGTGATTCTAAAGAAGTTTCCAACTTCGAAAAAAAATTTTTTTCTTTTCGAGATTCTTTGCGCATAATATGCTTTACTGAGGATATCAAACTAGTATAATGAAAGAGAACAAGTTATCTCAAATAAGAACGGAAAAAAAATTGATTCTAAAGAAGTTTCCAAACTTCGAAAAAAAATATTTTTCTTTTCGAGATTCTTTGCGCATAATATGCTTTTCTGGGGCTATCAAACTAGTATAATGAAAGAGAACCAGTTATCTCAAATAGGAACGGGAAAAAAGTGATTCTAACGAAGTTTCCAAACTTCGAAAAAAATTTTTTTTCTTTTCGAGATTCTTTGCGCATAATATGCTTTACTGAGGCTATCAAACTAGTATAATGAAAGAGAACCAGTTATCGCAAATAAGAACGGAAAAAAAGTGATTCTAACGAAGTTTCAAAACTTGGAAAAAATTTTTTTTTCTTTTCGAGATTCTTTGCGCATAATATGCTTTACTGAGGCTATCAAACTAGTATAATGAAAGAGAACCAGTTATCTCAAATAAGAACGGAAAAAATGTGATTCAAATGAACTTTCCAAACTTCGAAAAAAAATTTTTTTCTTTTCGAGATTCTTTGCGCATAATATGCTTTTCAGGGGCTATCAAACTAGTAAAATGAAAGAGAACCAGTTATCTCGAATAAGAACGGAAAAAAAGTGATTCTAACGAAGTTTCCAAACTTGGAAAAAATTTTTTTTTCTTTTCGAGATTCATTGCGCATAATATGCTTTACTGAGGCTATCAAACTAGTATAATGAAAGAGAACCAGTTATCTCAAATAAGAACAGAAAAAAAGTAATTCTATAGAAGTTTCCAAACTTCGAAAAAAATTTTTTTTCTTTTCGAGATTCTTTGCGCATAATATGGTTTACTGAGGCTATCAAACTAGTATAATGAAAGAGAAACAGTTATCTCAAATAAGAACGGAAAAAAAGTGATTCAAACGAAGTTTCCAAACTTCGAAAAAAAATGTTTTTCTTTTCGAGATTCTTTGCGCATAATATGCTTTTCTGAGGCTATCAAACTAGTAAAATGAAAGAGAACCAGTTATCTCGAATAAGAACGGAAAAAAAGTAATTCTAACGAAGTTTCCAAACTTCGAAAAAAATATTTTTTCTTTTCGAGATTCTTTGCGCATAATATGCTTTACTGAGGCTATCAAACTAGTATAATGAAAGAGAACCAGTTATCTCAAATAAGAACGGAAAAAAGTGATTCTAACGAAGTTTCCAAACTTCGAAAAAATTTTTTTTTTCTTTTCGAAATTCTTTGCGCATAATATGCTTTACTGAGTCTATCAAACTTGTATAATGATAGAAAACCAGTTATCTCAAATAAGAACGGAAATAAGTGATTCTAACGAAGTTTCCAAACTTCGAAAATAATTTTTTTTTCTTTTCGTGATTCTTTGTGCTAAATATGCTTTTCTGAGGCTATCAAACTAGTATAATGAAAGAGAACCAGTTATCGCAAATAAGAACGGAAAAAAAGTGATTTTAACGAAGTTTCCAAACTTCGAAAATTTTTTTTAATCTTTTCGAGATTCTTTGCGCATAATATGCTTTACTGAGGCTATCAAACTATTATAATGGAAGAGAACCAGTTATCTCAAATAAGAACGGAAAAAAATTGATTCTAAAGAAGTTTCCAAACTTCAAAAAAAAATTTTTTTCTTTTCGAGATTCTTTGCGCATAATATGCTTTACTGAGGCTATCAAACTAGTATAATGAAAGAGAAACAGATATCTCAAATATGAACGGAAAAAAGGTGATTCAAACCAAGTTTCCAAACTTCGAAAAAAAATGTTTTTCTTTTCGAGATTCTTTGCGCATAATATGCTTTACTGAGGATATCAAACTAGTATAATGAAAGAGAACAAGTTATCTCAAATAAGAACGGAAAAAAAATTGATTCTAAAGAAGTTTCCAAACTTCGAAAGAAAATGTTTTTCTTTTCGAGATTCTTTGCGCATAATATGCTTTACTGAGGCTATCAAACTAGTATAATGAAAGAGAACAAGTTATCTCAAATAAGAACGGAAAAAAAATTGATTCTAAAGAAGTTTCCAAACTTCGAAAAAAAATGTTTTTCTTTTCGAGATTCTTTGCGCATAATATGCTTTTCTGGGGGTATCAAACAAGTATAATGAAAGAGAACCAGTTATCTCAAATAAGAACGGAAAAAAAGTGATTCTAACGAAGTTTCCAAACTTCGAAAAAATTTTTTTTCTTTTCGAGATTCTTTGCGCATAATATGCTTTACTGAGGCTATCAAACTAGTATAATGAAAGAGAACCAGTTATCTCAAATAAGAACGGAAAAAAAGTGATTCAAACGAAGTTTCCAAACTTCGAAAAAAAATGTTTTTCTTTTCGAGATTCTTTGCGCATAATATGCTTTTCTGAGGCTATCAAACTAGTATAATGAAAGAGAACCAGTTATCTCAAATAAGAACGGAAAAAATGTGATTCAAATGAAGTTTCCAAACTTCGAAAAAAAATTTTTTTCTTTTCGAGATTCTTTGCGCATAATATGCTTTTCTACGGCTATCAAACTAGTAAAATGAAAGAGAAACAGTAATCTCGAATAAGAACGGAAAAAAAGTGATTCTAACGAAGTTTCCAAACTTCGAAAAAAAATGTTTTTCTTTTCGAGATTCTTTGCGCATAATATGCTTTTCTGAGGCTATCAAACTAGTATAATGAAAGAGAACCAGTTATCTCAAATAAGAACGGAAAAAAAGTGATTCAAACGAAGTTTCCAAAATTCGAAAAAAAATTTTTTTCTTTTCGAGATTCTTTGCGCATAATATGCTTTTCTACGGCTATCAAACTAGTAAAATGAAAGAGAACCAGTTATCTCGAATAAGAACGGAAAAAAAGTGATTCTAACGAAGTTTCCAAACTTCGAAAATTTTTTTTATTCTTTTCGAGATTCTTTGCGCATAATATGCTTTACTGAGGCTATCAAACTAGTATAATGAAAGAGAACCAGTTATCTCAAATAAGAACAGAAAAAAAGTGATTCTAAAGAAGTTTCCAAACTTCGAAAAAAAATTTTTTTCTTTTCGAGATTCTTTGCGCATAATATGCTTTACTGAGGCTATGAAACTAGTATAATGAAAGAGAACAAGTTATCTCAAATAAGAACGGAATAAAATTGATTCTAAAGAAGTTTCCAAACTTCGAAATAAAATTTTTTTCTTTTCGAGATTTTTTGCGCATAATATGCTTTACTGAGGCTATCAAAATAGTATAATGAAAGAGAAACAGTTATCGCAAAATAGAACGGAAAAAAAGTGATTTTAACGAAGTTTCCAAACTTCGAAAATTTTTTTTATTCTTTTCGAGATTCTTTGCGCATAATATGCTTTACTGAGGCTATCAAACTAGTATAAAGAAAGAGAACCAGTTATCTCAAATAAGAACGGAAAAAAAGTGATTCTAACGAAGTTTCCAAACTTCGAAAAAATTTTTTTTTCTTTTCGAGATTCTTTGCGCATAATATGCTTTACTGAGGCTATCAAATTAGTATAATGAAAGAGAACCAGTTATCTCAAATAAGAACGGAAAAAAGTGTTTCTAACGAAGTTTCCAAACTTCGAAAAAAAATTTTTTTCTTTTCGAGATTCTTTGCGCATAATATGCTTTACTGAGGCTATCAAACTAGTATAATGAAAGAGAACCAGTTATCTCAAATAAGAACAGAAAAAAAGTGATTCTAAAGAAGTTTCTAAACTTCGAAAAAAAATTTTTTTCTTTTCGAGATTCTTTGCGCATAATATGCTTTACTGAGGCTATCAAACTAGTATAATGAAAGAGAACCAGTTATCTCAAATAAGAACGGAAAAAAATTGATTCTAAAGAAGTTTCCAAACTTCGAAAAAAAATTTTTTTCTTTTCGAGATTCTTTGCGCATCATATGCTTTTCTGGGGCTATCAAACTAGTATAATGAAAGAGAACCAGTTATCTCAAATAAGAACGGGAAAAAAGTGACTCTAACGAAGTTTCCAAACTTCGAAATAAAATTTTTTTCTTTTTGAGATTCTTTGCGCATAATATGCTTTTCTACGGCTATCAAACTAGTAAAATGAAAGAGAACCAGTTATCTCGAATAAGAACGGAAAAAAAGTGATTCTAACGAAGTTTCCAAACTTCGAAAAAATTTTTTTTTCTTTTCGAGATTCTTTGCGCATAATATGCTTTACTGAGGCTATCAAACTAGTATAATGAAAGAGAACCAGTTATCTCAAATATGAACAGAAAAAAAGTGATTCTAAAGAAGTTTCCAAACTTCGAAAAAAAATTTTTTTCTTTTCGAGATTCTTTGCGCATAATATGCTTTACTGAGGATATCAAACTAGTATAATGAAAGAGAACAAGTTATCTCAAATAAGAACGGAAAAAATATTGATTCTAAAGAAGTTTCCAAACTTCGAAAAAATATGTTTTTCTTTTCGAGATTCTTTGCGCATAATATGCTTTTCTGGGGCTATCAAACTAGTATAATGAAAGAGAACCAGTTATCTCAAATAGGAACGGGAAAAAAGTGATTCTAACGAAGTTTCCAAACTTCGAAAAAAATTTTTTTCTTTTCGAGATTTTTTGCGCATAATATGCTTTACTGAGGCTATCAAAATAGTATAATGAAAGAGAAACAGTTATCTCAAATAAGAACGGAAAAAAAGTGATTCAAACGTAGTTTCCAAACTTCGAAAAAAAATGTTTTTCTTTTCGAGATTCTTTGCGCATAATATGCTTTACTGAGGCTATCAAACTAGTATAATGAAAGAGAACCAGTTATCTCAAATATGAACAGAAAAAAAGTGATTCTAAAGAAGTTTCCAACTTCGAAAAAAAATTTTTTTCTTTTCGAGATTCTTTGCGCATAATATGCTTTACTGAGGATATCAAACTAGTATAATGAAAGAGAACAAGTTATCTCAAATAAGAACGGAAAAAAAATTGATTCTAAAGAAGTTTCCAAACTTCGAAAAAAAATATTTTTCTTTTCGAGATTCTTTGCGCATAATATGCTTTTCTGGGGCTATCAAACTAGTATAATGAAAGAGAACCAGTTATCTCAAATAGGAACGGGAAAAAAGTGATTCTAACGAAGTTTCCAAACTTCGAAAAAAATTTTTTTTCTTTTCGAGATTCTTTGCGCATAATATGCTTTACTGAGGCTATCAAACTAGTATAATGAAAGAGAACCAGTTATCTCAAATAAGAACGGAAAAAAAGTGATTCTAACGAAGTTTCAAAACTTGGAAAAAATTTTTTTTTCTTTTCGAGATTCTTTGCGCATAATATGCTTTACTGAGGCTATCAAACTAGTATAATGAAAGAGAACCAGTTATCTCAAATAAGAACGGAAAAAATGTGATTCAAATGAACTTTCCAAACTTCGAAAAAAAATTTTTTTCTTTTCGAGATTCTTTGCGCATAATATGCTTTTCAGGGGCTATCAAACTAGTAAAATGAAAGAGAACCAGTTATCTCGAATAAGAACGGAAAAAAAGTGATTCTAACGAAGTTTCCAAACTTGGAAAAAATTTTTTTTTCTTTTCGCGATTCATTGCGCATAATATGCTTTACTGAGGCTATCAAACTAGTATAATGAAAGAGAACCAGTTATCTCAAATAAGAACAGAAAAAAAGTAATTCTATAGAAGTTTCCAAACTTCGAAAAAAATTTTTTTTCTTTTCGAGATTCTTTGCGCATAATATGCTTTACTGAGGCTATCAAACTAGTATAATGAAAGAGAACCAGTTATCTCAAATAAGAACGGAAAAAAATTGATTCTAAAGAAGTTTCCAAACTTCGAAAAAAAATGTTTTTCTTTTCGAGATTCTTTGCGCATAATATGCTTTTCTGAGGCTATCAAACTAGTAAAATGAAAGAGAACCAGTTATCTCGAATAAGAACGGAAAAAAAGTAATTCTAACGAAGTTTCCAAACTTCGAAAAAAATATTTTTTCTTTTCGAGATTCTTTGCGCATAATATGCTTTACTGAGGCTATCAAACTAGTATAATGAAAGAGAACCAGTTATCTCAAATAAGAACGGAAAAAAGTGATTCTAACGAAGTTTCCAAACTTCGAAAAAATTTTTTTTTTCTTTTCGAAATTCTTTGCGCATAATATGCTTTACTGAGTCTATCAAACTTGTATAATGAAAGAGAACCAGTTATCTCAAATAAGAACGGAAATAAGTGATTCTAACGAAGTTTCCAAACTTCGAAAATAATTTTTTTTTCTTTTCGTGATTCTTTGTGCTAAATATGCTTTTCTGAGGCTATCAAACTAGTATAATGAAAGAGAACCAGTTATCGCAAATAAGAACGGAAAAAAAGTGATTTTAACGAAGTTTCCAAACTTCGAAAATTTTTTTTATTCTTTTCGAGATTCTTTGCGCATAATATGCTTTACTGAGGCTATCAAACTAGTATAATGGAAGAGAACCAGTTATCTCAAATAAGAACGGAAAAAAATTGATTCTAAAGAAGTTTCCAAACTTCGAAAAAAAATTTTTTTCTTTTCGAGATTCTTTGCGCATAATATGCTTTACTGAGGCTATCAAACTAGTATAATGAAAGAGAACCAGTTATCTCAAATAAGAACGGAAAAAAAGTGATTCTAAGGAAGTTTCAAACCTTGGAAAACATTTTTTTTTCTTTTCGAGATTCTTTGCGCATAATATGCTTTACTGAGGCTATCAAACTAGTAAAATGAAAGAGAACCAGTTATCTCGAATAAGAACGGAAAAAAAGTGATTCTAACGAAGTTTCCAAACTTCGAAAAATTTTTTTTTTCTTTTCGAGATTCTTTGCGCATAATATGCTTTACTGAGGCTATCAAATTAGTATAATGAAAGAGAACCAGTTATCTCAAATAAGAACGGAAAAAAGTGTTTCTAACGAAGTTTCCAAACTTCGAAAAAAAATTTTTTTCTTTTCGAGATTCTTTGCGCATAATATGCTTTACTGAGGCTATCAAACAAGTATAATGAAAGAGAACCAGTTATCTCAAATAAGAACAGAAAAAAAGGGATTCTAGAGAAGTTTCTAAACTTCGAAAAAAAATTTTTTTCTTTTCGATATTCTTTGCGCATAATATGCTTTACTGAGGCTATCAAACTAGTATAATGGAAGAGAACCAGTTATCTCAAATAAGAACGGAAAAAAATTGATTCTAAAGAAGTTTCCAAACTTCGAAAAAAAATTTTTTTCTTTTCGAGATTCTTTGCGCATAATATGCTTTACTGAGGCTATCAAACTAGTATAATGAAAGAGAAACAGATATCTCAAATATGAACGGAAAAAAAGTGATTCAAACCAAGTTTCCAAACTTCGAAAAAAAATGTTTTTCTTTTCGAGATTCTTTGCGCATAATATGCTTTACTGAGGATATCAAACTAGTATAATGAAAGAGAACAAGTTATCTCAAATAAGAACGGAAAAAAAATTGATTCTAAAGAAGTTTCCAAACTTCGAAAGAAAATGTTTTTCTTTTCGAGATTCTTTGCGCATAATATGCTTTACTGAGGCTATCAAACTAGTATAATGAAAGAGAACAAGTTATCTCAAATAAGAACGGAAAAAAAATTGATTCTAAAGAAGTTTCCAAACTTCGAAAAAAAATGTTTTTCTTTTCGAGATTCTTTGCGCATAATATGCTTTTCTGGGGGTATCAAACAAGTATAATGAAAGAGAACCAGTTATCTCAAATAAGAACGGAAAAAAAGTGATTCTAACGAAGTTTCCAAACTTCGAAAAAAATTTTTTTTCTTTTCGAGATTCTTTGCGCATAATATGCTTTACTGAGGCTATCAAACTAGTATAATGAAAGAGAACCAGTTATCTGAAATAAGAACGGAAAAAAAGTGATTCAAACGAAGTTTCCAAACTTCGAAAAAAAATGTTTTTCTTTTCGAGATTCTTTGCGCATAATATGCTTTTCTGAGGCTATCAAACTAGTATAATGAAAGAGAACCAGTTATCTCAAATAAGAACGGAAAAAATGTGATTCAAATGAAGTTTCCAAACTTCGAAAAAAAATTTTTTTCTTTTCGAGATTCTTTGCGCATAATATGCTTTTCTACGGCTATCAAACTAGTAAAATGAAAGAGAACCAGTAATCTCGAATAAGAACGTAAAAAAAGTGATTCTAACGAAGTTTCCAAACTTCGAAAAAAAATGTTTTTCTTTTCGAGATTCTTTGCGCATAATATGCTTTTCTGAGGCTATCAAACTAGTATAATGAAAGAGAACCAGTTATCTCAAATAAGAACGGAAAAAAAGTGATTCAAACGAAGTTTCCAAAATTCGAAAAAAAATTTTTTTCTTTTCGAGATTCTTTGCGCATAATATGCTTTTCTACGGCTATCAAACTAGTAAAATGAAAGAGAACCAGTTATCTCGAATAAGAACGGAAAAAAAGTGATTCTAACGAAGTTTCCAAACTTCGAAAATTTTTTTTATTCTTTTCGAGATTCTTTGCGCATAATATGCTTTACTGAGGCTATCAAACTAGTATAATGAAAGAGAACCAGTTATCTCAAATAAGAACAGAAAAAAAGTGATTCTGAAGAAGTTTCCAAACTTCGAAAAAAAATTTTTTTCTTTTCGAGATTCTTTGCGCATAATATGCTTTACTGAGGCTATGAAACTAGTATAATGAAAGAGAACAAGTTATCTCAAATAAGAACGGAATAAAATTGATTCTAAAGAAGTTCCCAAACTTCGAAAAAAAATTTTTTTCTTTTCGAGATTTTTTGCGCATAATATGCTTTACCGAGGCTATCAAAATAGTATAATGAAAGAGAAACAGTTATCTCAAATAAGAACGGAAAAAAAGTGATTCAAACGTAGTTTCCAAACTTCGAAAAAAAATATTTTTCTTTTCGAGATTCTTTGCGCATAATATGCTTTACTGAGGCTATCAAACTAGTATAATGAAAGAGAACCAGTTATCTCAAATATGAACAGAAAAAAAGTGATTCTAAAGAAGTTTCCAAACTTCGAAAAAAAATTTTTTTCTTTTCGAGATTCTTTGCGCATAATATGCTTTACTGAGGATATCAAACTAGTATAATGAAAGAGAACAAGTTATCTCAAATAAGAACGGAAAAAATATTGATTCTAAAGAAGTTTCCAAACTTCGAAAAAATATGTTTTTCTTTTCGAGATTCTTTGCGCATAATATGCTTTTCTGGGGCTATCAAACTAGTATAATGAAAGAGAACCAGTTATCTCAAATAGGAACGGGAAAAAAGTGATTCTAACGAAGTTTCCAAACTTCGAAAAAAATTTTTTTCTTTTCGAGATTTTTTGCGCATAATATGCTTTACTGAGGCTATCAAAATAGTATAATGAAAGAGAAACAGTTATCTCAAATAAGAACGGAAAAAAAGTGATTCAAACGTAGTTTCCAAACTTCGAAAAAAAATGTTTTTCTTTTCGAGATTCTTTGCGCATAATATGCTTTACTGAGGCTATCAAACTAGTATAATGAAAGAGAACCAGTTATCTCAAATATGAACAGAAAAAAAGTGATTCTAAAGAAGTTTCCAACTTCGAAAAAAAATTTTTTTCTTTTCGAGATTCTTTGCGCATAATATGCTTTACTGAGGATATCAAACTAGTATAATGAAAGAGAACAAGTTATCTCAAATAAGAACGGAAAAAAAATTGATTCTAAAGAAGTTTCCAAACTTCGAAAAAAAATATTTTTCTTTTCGAGATTCTTTGCGCATAATATGCTTTTCTGGGGCTATCAAACTAGTATAATGAAAGAGAACCAGTTATCTCAAATAGGAACGGGAAAAAAGTGATTCTAACGAAGTTTCCAAACTTCGAAAAAAATTTTTTTTCTTTTCGAGATTCTTTGCGCATAATATGCTTTACTGAGGCTATCAAACTAGTATAATGAAAGAGAACCAGTTATCTCAAATAAGAACGGAAAAAAAGTGATTCTAACGAAGTTTCAAAACTTGGAAAAAATTTTTTTTTCTTTTCGAGATTCTTTGCGCATAATATGCTTTACTGAGGCTATCAAACTAGTATAATGAAAGAGAACCAGTTATCTCAAATAAGAACGGAAAAAATGTGATTCAAATGAACTTTCCAAACTTCGAAAAAAAATTTTTTTCTTTTCGAGATTCTTTGCGCATAATATGCTTTTCAGGGGCTATCAAACTAGTAAAATGAAAGAGAACCAGTTATCTCGAATAAGAACGGAAAAAAAGTGATTCTAACGAAGTTTCCAAACTTGGAAAAAATTTTTTTTTCTTTTCGAGATTCATTGCGCATAATATGCTTTACTGAGGCTATCAAACTAGTATAATGAAAGAGAACCAGTTATCTCAAATAAGAACAGAAAAAAAGTAATTCTATAGAAGTTTCCAAACTTCGAAAAAAATTTTTTTTCTTTTCGAGATTCTTTGCGCATAATATGGTTTACTGAGGCTATCAAACTAGTATAATGAAAGAGAAACAGTTATCTCAAATAAGAACGGAAAAAAAGTGATTCAAACGAAGTTTCCAATCTTCGAAAAAAAATGTTTTTCTTTTCGAGATTCTTTGCGCATAATATGCTTTTCTGAGGCTATCAAACTAGTAAAATGAAAGAGAACCAGTTATCTCGAATAAGAACGGAAAAAAAGTAATTCTAACGAAGTTTCCAAACTTCGAAAAAAATATTTTTTCTTTTCGAGATTCTTTGCGCATAATATGCTTTACTGAGGCTATCAAACTAGTATAATGAAAGAGAACCAGTTATCTCAAATAAGAACGGAAAAAAGTGATTCTAACGAAGTTTCCAAACTTCGAAAAAATTTTTTTTTTCTTTTCGAAATTCTTTGCGCATAATATGCTTTACTGAGTCTATCAAACTTGTATAATGAAAGAGAACCAGTTATCTCAAATAAGAACGGAAATAAGTGATTCTAACGAAGTTTCCAAACTTCGAAAATAATTTTTTTTTCTTTTCGTGATTCTTTGTGCTAAATATGCTTTTCTGAGGCTATCAAACTAGTATAATGAAAGAGAACCAGTTATCGCAAATAAGAACGGAAAAAAAGTGATTTTAACGAAGTTTCCAAACTTCGAAAATTTTTTTTAATCTTTTCGAGATTCTTTGCGCATAATATGCTTTACTGAGGCTATCAAACTAGTATAATGGAAGAGAACCAGTTATCTCAAATAAGAACGGAAAAAAATTGATTCTAAAGAAGTTTCCAAACTTCAAAAAAAAATTTTTTTCTTTTCGAGATTCTTTGCGCATAATATGCTTTACTGAGGCTATCAAACTAGTATAATGAAAGAGAAACAGATATCTCAAATATGAACGGAAAAAAAGTGATTCAAACCAAGTTTCCAAACTTCGAAAAAAAATGTTTTTCTTTTCAAGATTCTTTGCGCATAATATGCTTTACTGAGGATATCAAACTAGTATAATGAAAGAGAACAAGTTATCTCAAATAAGAACGGAAAAAAAATTGATTCTAAAGAAGTTTCCAAACTTCGAAAGAAAATGTTTTTCTTTTCGAGATTCTTTGCGCATAATATGCTTTACTGAGGCTATCAAACTAGTATAATGAAAGAGAACAAGTTATCTCAAATAAGAACGGAAAAAAAATTGATTCTAAAGAAGTTTCCAAACTTCGAAAAAAAATGTTTTTCTTTTCGAGATTCTTTGCGCATAATATGCTTTTCTGGGGGTATCAAACAAGTATAATGAAAGAGAACCAGTTATCTCAAATAAGAACGGAAAAAAAGTGATTCTAACGAAGTTTCCAAACTTCGAAAAATTTTTTTTTTCTTTTCGAGATTCTTTGCGCATAATATGCTTTTCTACGGCTATCAAACTAGTAAAATGAAAGAGAACCAGTAATCTCGAATAAGAACGGAAAAAAAGTGATTCTAACGAAGTTTCCAAACTTCGAAAAAAAATGTTTGCGCATAATATGCTTTACTGAGGCTATGAAACTAGTATAATGAAAGAGAACAAGTTATCTCAAATAAGAACGGAATAAAATTGATTCTAAAGAAGTTTCCAAACTTCGAAATAAAATTTTTTTCTTTTCGAGATTTTTTGCGCATAATATGCTTTACTGAGGCTATCAAAATAGTATAATGAAAGAGAAACAGTTATCTCAAATAAGAACGGAAAAAAAGTGATTCAAACGTAGTTTCCAAACTTCGAAAAAAAATGTTTTTCTTTTCGAGATTCTTTGCGCATAATATGCTTTACTGAGGCTATCAAACTAGTATAATGAAAGAGAACCAGTTATCTCAAATATGAACAGAAAAAAAGTGATTCTAAAGAAGTTTCCAACTTCGAAAAAAAATTTTTTTCTTTTCGAGATTCTTTGCGCATAATGCTTTACTGAGGATATCAAACTAGTATAATGAAAGAGAACAAGTTATCTCAAATAAGAACGGAAAAAAAATTGATTCTAAAGAAGTTTCCAAACTTCGAAAAAAAATATTTTTCTTTTCGAGATTCTTTGCGCATAATATGCTTTTCAAACTAGTATAATGAAAGAGAACCAGTTATCTCAAATAGGAACGGGAAAAAAGTGATTCTAACGAAGTTTCCAAACTTCGAAAAAAATTTTTTTTCTTTTCGAGATTCTTTGCGCATAATATGCTTTACTGAGGCTATCAAACTAGTATAATGAAAGAGAACCAGTTATCTCAAATAAGAACGGAAAAAAAGTGATTCAAACGAAGTTTCCAAACTTCGAAAAAAAATGTTTTTCTTTTCGAGATTCTTTGCGCATAATATGCTTTTCTGAGGCTATCAAATTAGTATAATGAAAGAGAACCAGTTATCTCAAATAAGAACGGAAAAAATGTGATTCAAATGAAGTTTCCAAACTTCGAAAAAAAATTTTTTTCTTTTCGAGATTCTTTGCGCATAATATGGTTTTCTACGGCTATCAAACTAGTAAAATGAAAGAGAACCAGTAATCTCGAATAAGAACGGAAAAAAAGTGATTCTAACGAAGTTTCCAAACTTCGAAAAAAAATGTTTGCGCATAATATGCTTTACTGAGGCTATGAAACTAGTATAATGAAAGAGAACAAGTTATCTCAAATAAGAACGGAATAAAATTGATTCTAAAGAAGTTTCCAAACTTCGAAATAAAATTTTTTTCTTTTCGAGATTTTTTGCGCATAATATGCTTTACTGAGGCTATCAAAATAGTATAATGAAAGAGAAACAGTTATCTCAAATAAGAACGGAAAAAAAGTGATTCAAACGTAGTTTCCAAACTTCGAAAAAAAATGTTTTTCTTTTCGAGATTCTTTGCGCATAATATGCTTTACTGAGGCTATCAAACTAGTATAATGAAAGAGAACCAGTTATCTCAAATATGAACAGAAAAAAAGTGATTCTAAAGAAGTTTCCAACTTCGAAAAAAAATTTTTTTCTTTTCGAGATTCTTTGCGCATAATGCTTTACTGAGGATATCAAACTAGTATAATGAAAGAGAACAAGTTATCTCAAATAAGAACGGAAAAAAAATTGATTCTAAAGAAGTTTCCAAACTTCGAAAAAAAATATTTTTCTTTTCGAGATTCTTTGCGCATAATATGCTTTTCAAACTAGTATAATGAAAGAGAACCAGTTATCTCAAATAGGAACGGGAAAAAAGTGATTCTAACGAAGTTTCCAAACTTCGAAAAAAATTTTTTTTCTTTTCGAGATTCTTTGCGCATAATATGCTTTACTGAGGCTATCAAACTAGTATAATGAAAGAGAACCAGTTATCTCAAATAAGAACGGAAAAAAAGTGATTCTAACGAAGTTTCAAAACTTGGAAAAAATTTTTTTTTCTTTTCGAGATTCTTTGCGCATAATATGCTTTACTGAGGCTATCAAACTAGTATAATGAAAGAGAACCAGTTATCTCAAATAAGAACGGAAAAAATGTGATTCAAATGAACTTTCCAAACTTCGAAAAAAAATTTTTTTCTTTTCGAGATTCTTTGCGCATAATATGCTTTTCAGGGGCTATCAAACTAGTAAAATGAAAGAGAACCAGTTATCTCGAATAAGAACGGAAAAAAAGTGATTCTAACGAAGTTTCCAAACTTGGAAAAAATTTTTTTTTCTTTTCGCGATTCATTGCGCATAATATGCTTTACTGAGGCTATCAAACTAGTATAATGAAAGAGAACCAGTTATCTCAAATAAGAACAGAAAAAAAGTAATTCTATAGAAGTTTCCAAACTTCGAAAAAAATTTTTTTTCTTTTCGAGATTCTTTGCGCATAATATGCTTTACTGAGGCTATCAAACTAGTATAATGAAAGAGAACCAGTTATCTCAAATAAGAACGGAAAAAAATTGATTCTAAAGAAGTTTCCAAACTTCGAAAAAAATTTTTTTTCTTTTCGAGATTCTTTGCGCATAATATGGTTTACTGAGGCTATCAAACTAGTATAATGAAAGAGAACCAGTTATCTCAAATAAGAACGGAAAAAAAGTGATTCAAACGAAGTTTCCAAACTTCGAAAAAAAATTTTTTTCTTTTCGAGATTCTTTGCGCATAATATGCTTTTCTGAGGCTATCAAACTAGTAAAATGAAAGAGAACCAGTTATCTCGAATAAGAACGGAAAAAAAGTAATTCTAACGAAGTTTCCAAACTTCGAAAATTTTTTTTATTCTTTTCGAGATTCTTTGCGCATAATATGCTTTACTGAGGCTATCAAACTAGTATAATGAAAGAGAACCAGTTATCTCAAATAAGAACAGAAAAAAAGTGATTCTAAAGAAGTTTCCAAACTTCGAAAAAATTTTTTTCTTTTCGAGATTCTTTGCGCATAATATGCTTTACTGAGGCTATCAAACTTGTATAATGAAAGAGAACAAGTTATCTCAAATAAGAACGGAATAAAATTGATTCTAAAGAAGTTTCCAAACTTCGAAATAAAATTTTTTTCTTTTCGAGATTTTTTGTGCTAAATATGCTTTTCTGAGGCTATCAAACTAGTATAATGAAAGAGAACCAGTTATCGCAAATAAGAACGGAAAAAAAGTGATTTTAACGAAGTTTCCAAACTTCGAAAATTTTTTTTATTCTTTTCGAGATTCTTTGCGCATAATATGCTTTACTGAGGCTATCAAACTAGTATAATGGAAGAGAACCAGTTATCTCAAATAAGAACGGAAAAAAATTGATTCTAAAGAAGTTTCCAAACTTCGAAAAAAAATTTTTTTCTTTTCGAGATTCTTTGCGCATAATATGCTTTACTGAGGCTATCAAACTAGTATAATGAAAGAGAACCAGTTATCTCAAATAAGAACGGAAAAAAAGTGATTCTAAGGAAGTTTCAAACCTTGGAAAACATTTTTTTTTCTTTTCGAGATTCTTTGCGCATAATATGCTTTACTGAGGCTATCAAACTAGTAAAATGAAAGAGAACCAGTTATCTCGAATAAGAACGGAAAAAAAGTGATTCTAACGAAGTTTCCAAACTTCGAAAAATTTTTTTTTTCTTTTCGAGATTCTTTGCGCATAATATGCTTTACTGAGGCTATCAAATTAGTATAATGAAAGAGAACCAGTTATCTCAAATAAGAACGGAAAAAAGTGTTTCTAACGAAGTTTCCAAACTTCGAAAAAAAATTTTTTTCTTTTCGAGATTCTTTGCGCATAATATGCTTTACTGAGGCTATCAAACAAGTATAATGAAAGAGAACCAGTTATCTCAAATAAGAACAGAAAAAAAGGGATTCTAGAGAAGTTTCTAAACTTCGAAAAAAAATTTTTTTCTTTTCGATATTCTTTGCGCATAATATGCTTTACTGAGGCTATCAAACTAGTATAATGGAAGAGAACCAGTTATCTCAAATAAGAACGGAAAAAAATTGATTCTAAAGAAGTTTCCAAACTTCGAAAAAAAATTTTTTTCTTTTCGAGATTCTTTGCGCATAATATGCTTTACTGAGGCTATCAAACTAGTATAATGAAAGAGAAACAGATATCTCAAATATGAACGGAAAAAAAGTGATTCAAACCAAGTTTCCAAACTTCGAAAAAAAATGTTTTTCTTTTCGAGATTCTTTGCGCATAATATGCTTTACTGAGGATATCAAACTAGATTAATGAAAGAGAACAAGTTATCTCAAATAAGAACGGAAAAAAAATTGATTCTAAAGAAGTTTCCAAACTTCGAAAGAAAATGTTTTTCTTTTCGAGATTCTTTGCGCATAATATGCTTTACTGAGGCTATCAAACTAGTATAATGAAAGAGAACAAGTTATCTCAAATAAGAACGGAAAAAAAATTGATTCTAAAGAAGTTTCCAAACTTCGAAAAAAAATGTTTTTCTTTTCGAGATTCTTTGCGCATAATATGCTTTTCTGGGGGTATCAAACAAGTATAATGAAAGAGAACCAGTTATCTCAAATAAGAACGGAAAAAAAGTGATTCTAACGAAGTTTCCAAACTTCGAAAAAATTTTTTTTTCTTTTCGAGATTCTTTGCGCATAATATGCTTTACTGAGGCTATCAAACTAGTATAATGAAAGAGAACCAGTTATCTCAAATAAGAACGGAAAAAAAGTGATTCAAACGAAGTTTCCAAACTTCGAAAAAAAATGTTTTTCTTTTCGAGATTCTTTGCGCATAATATGCTTTTCTGAGGCTATCAAACTAGTATAATGAAAGAGAACCAGTTATCTCAAATAAGAACGGAAAAAATGTGATTCAAATGAAGTTTCCAAACTTCGAAAAAAAATTTTTTTCTTTTCGAGATTCTTTGCGCATAATATGCTTTTCTACGGCTATCAAACTAGTAAAATGAAAGAGAACCAGTAATCTCGAATAAGAACGGAAAAAAAGTGATTCTAACGAAGTTTCCAAACTTCGAAAAAAAATGTTTTTCTTTTCGAGATTCTTTGCGCATAATATGCTTTTCTGAGGCTATCAAACTAGTATAATGAAAGAGAACCAGTTATCTCAAATAAGAACGGAAAAAAAGTGATTCAAACGAAGTTTCCAAAATTCGAAAAAAAATTTTTTTCTTTTCGAGATTCTTTGCGCATAATATGCTTTTCTACGGCTATCAAACTAGTAAAATGAAAGAGAACCAGTTATCTCGAATAAGAACGGAAAAAAAGTGATTCTAACGAAGTTTCCAAACTTCGAAAATTTTTTTTATTCTTTTCGAGATTCTTTGCGCATAATATGCTTTACTGAGGCTATCAAACTAGTATAATGAAAGAGAACCAGTTATCTCAAATAAGAACAGAAAAAAAGTGATTCTAAAGAAGTTTACAAACTTCGAAAAAAAATTTTTTTCTTTTCGAGATTCTTTGCGCATAATATGCTTTACTGAGGCTATGAAACTAGTATAATGAAAGAGAACAAGTTATCTCAAATAAGAACGGAATAAAATTGATTCTAAAGAAGTTTCCAAACTTCGAAATAAAATTTTTTTCTTTTCGAGATTTTTTGCGCATAATATGCTTTACTGAGGCTATCAAAATAGTATAATGAAAGAGAAACAGTTATCTCAAATAAGAACGGAAAAAAAGTGATTCAAACGTAGTTTCCAAACTTCGAAAAAAAATGTTTTTCTTTTCGAGATTCTTTGCGCATAATATGCTTTACTGAGGCTATCAAACTAGTATAATGAAAGAGAACCAGTTATCTCAAATATGAACAGAAAAAAAGTGATTCTAAAGAAGTTTCCAAACTTCGAAAAAAAATTTTTTTCTTTTCGAGATTCTTTGCGCATAATATGCTTTACTGAGGATATCAAACTAGTATAATGAAAGAGAACAAGTTATCTCAAATAAGAACGGAAAAAAAATTGATTCTAAAGAAGTTTCCAAACTTCGAAAAAATATGTTTTTCTTTTCGAGATTCTTTGCGCATAATATGCTTTTCTGGGGCTATCAAACTAGTATAATGAAAGAGAACCAGTTATCTCAAATAGGAACGGGAAAAAAGTGATTCTAACGAAGTTTCCAAACTTCGAAAAAAATTTTTTTCTTTTCGAGATTTTTTGCGCATAATATGCTTTACTGAGGCTATCAAAATAGTATAATGAAAGAGAAACAGTTATCTCAAATAAGAACGGAAAAAAAGTGATTCAAACGTAGTTTCCAAACTTCGAAAAAAAATGTTTTTCTTTTCGAGATTCTTTGCGCATAATATGCTTTACTGAGGCTATCAAACTAGTATAATGAAAGAGAACCAGTTATCTCAAATATGAACAGAAAAAAAGTGATTCTAAAGAAGTTTCCAACTTCGAAAAAAAATTTTTTTCTTTTCGAGATTCTTTGCGCATAATATGCTTTACTGAGGATATCAAACTAGTATAATGAAAGAGAACAAGTTATCTCAAATAAGAACGGAAAAAAAATTGATTCTAAAGAAGTTTCCAAACTTCGAAAAAAAATGTTTTTCTTTTCGAGATTCTTTGCGCATAATATGCTTTTCTGGGGCTATCAAACTAGTATAATGAAAGAGAACCAGTTATCTCAAATAGGAACGGGAAAAAAGTGATTCTAACGAAGTTTCCAAACTTCGAAAAAAATTTTTTTTCTTTTCGAGATTCTTTGCGCATAATATGCTTTACTGAGGCTATCAAACTAGTATAATGAAAGAGAACCAGTTATCTCAAATAAGAACGGAAAAAAAGTGATTCTAACGAAGTTTCAAAACTTGGAAAAAATTTTTTTTTCTTTTCGAGATTCTTTGCGCATAATATGCTTTACTGAGGCTATCAAACTAGTATAATGAAAGAGAACCAGTTATCTCAAATAAGAACGGAAAAAATGTGATTCAAATGAACTTTCCAAACTTCGAAAAAAAATTTTTTTCTTTTCGAGATTCTTTGCGCATAATATGCTTTTCAGGGGCTATCAAACTAGTAAAATGAAAGAGAACCAGTTATCTCGAATAAGAACGGAAAAAAGTGATTCTAACGAAGTTTCCAAACTTGGAAAAATTTTTTTTTTCTTTTCGAGATTCATTGCGCATAATATGCTTTACTGAGGCTATCAAACTAGTATAATGAAAGAGAACCAGTTATCTCAAATAAGAACAGAAAAAAAGTAATTCTATAGAAGTTTCCAAACTTCGAAAAAAATTTTTTTTCTTTTCGAGATTCTTTGCGCATAATATGCTTTACTGAGGCTATCAAACTAGTATAATGAAAGAGAACCAGTTATCTCAAATAAGAACGGAAAAAAATTGATTCTAAAGAAGTTTCCAAACTTCGAAAAAAATTTTTTTTCTTTTCGAGATTCTTTGCGCATAATATGGTTTACTGAGGCTATCAAACTAGTATAATGAAAGAGAAACAGTTATCTCAAATAAGAACGGAAAAAAAGTGATTCAAACGAAGTTTCCAAACTTCGAAAAAAAATGTTTTTCTTTTCGAGATTCTTTGCGCATAATATGCTTTTCTGAGGCTATCAAACTAGTAAAATGAAAGAGAACCAGTTATCTCGAATAAGAACGGAAAAAAAGTAATTCTAACGAAGTTTCCAAACTTCGAAAATTTTTTTTATTCTTTTCGAGATTCTTTGCGCATAATATGCTTTACTGAGGCTATCAAACTAGTATAAAGAAAGAGAACCAGTTATCTCAAATAAGAACGGAAAAAAAGTGATTCTAACGAAGTTTCCAAACTTCGAAAAAATTTTTTTTTCTTTTCGAGATTCTTTGCGCATAATATGCTTTACTGAGGCTATCAAATTAGTATAATGAAAGAGAACCAGTTATCTCAAATAAGAACGGAAAAAAGTGTTTCTAACGAAGTTTCCAAACTTCGAAAAAAAATTTTTTTCTTTTCGAGATTCTTTGCGCATAATATGCTTTACTGAGGCTATCAAACTAGTATAATGAAAGAGAACCAGTTATCTCAAATAAGAACAGAAAAAAAGTGATTCTAAAGAAGTTTCTAAACTTCGAAAAAAAATTTTTTTCTTTTCGAGATTCTTTGCGCATAATATGCTTTACTGAGGCTATCAAACTAGTATAATGAAAGAGAACCAGTTATCTCAAATAAGAACGGAAAAAAATTGATTTTAAAGAAGTTTCCAAACTTCGAAAAAAAATTTTTTTCTTTTCGAGATTCTTTGCGCATCATATGCTTTTCTGGGGCTATCAAACTAGTATAATGAAAGAGAACCAGTTATCTCAAATAAGAACGGGAAAAAAGTGACTCTAACGAAGTTTCCAAACTTCGAAATAAAATTTTTTTCTTTTTGAGATTCTTTGCGCATAATATGCTTTTCTACGGCTATCAAACTAGTAAAATGAAAGAGAACCAGTTATCTCGAATAAGAACGGAAAAAAAGTGATTCTAACGAAGTTTCCAAACTTCGAAAAAATTTTTTTTTCTTTTCGAGATTCTTTGCGCATAATATGCTTTACTGAGGCTATCAAACTAGTATAATGAAAGAGAACCAGTTATCTCAAATAAGAACAGAAAAAAAGTAATTCTATAGAAGTTTCCAAACTTCGAAAAAAATTTTTTTTCTTTTCGAGATTCTTTGCGCATAATATGCTTTACTGAGGCTATCAAACTAGTATAATGAAAGAGAACCAGTTATCTCAAATAAGAACGGAAAAAAAGTGATTCTAAAGAAGTTTCCAAACTTCGAAAAAAATTTTTTTTCTTTTCGAGATTCTTTGCGCATAATATGGTTTACTGAGGCTATCAAACTAGTATAATGAAAGAGAAACAGTTATCTCAAATAAGAACGGAAAAAAAGTGATTCAAACGAAGTTTCCAAACTTCGAAAAAAAATGTTTTTCTTTTCGAGATTCTTTGCGCATAATATGCTTTTCTGAGGCTATCAAACTAGTAAAATGAAAGAGAACCAGTTTTCTCGAATAAGAACGGAAAAAAAGTAATTCTAACGAAGTTTCCAAACTTCGAAAAAAATATTTTTTCTTTTCGAGATTCTTTGCGCATAATATGCTTTACTGAGGCTATCAAACTAGTATAATGAAAGAGAACCAGTTATCTCAAATAAGAACGGAAAAAAGTGATTCTAAATAAGTTTCCAAACTTCGAAAAAAAATTTTTTTCTTTTCGAGATTCTTTGCGCATCATATGCTTTTCTGGGGCTATCAAACTAGTATAATGAAAGAGAACCAGTTATCTCAAATAAGAACGATAAAAAAGTGACTCTAACGAAGTTTCCAAACTTCGAAATAAAATTTTTTTCTTTTTGAGATTCTTTGCGCATAATATGCTTTTCTACGGCTATCAAACTAGTAAAATGAAAGAGAACCAGTTATCTCGAATAAGAACGGAAAAAAAGTGATTCTAACGAAGTTTCCAAACTTCGAAAAAATTTTTTTTTCTTTTCGAGATTCTTTGCGCATAATATGCTTTACTGAGGCTATCAAACAAGTATAATGAAAGAGAACCAGTTATCTCAAATAAGAACCGAAAAAAAGTAATTCTATAGAAGTTTCCAAACTTCGAAAAAAATTTTTTTTCTTTTCGAGATTCTTTGCGCATAATATGCTTTACTGAGGCTATCAAACTAGTATAATGAAAGAGAACCAGTTATCTCAAATAAGAACGGAAAAAAAGTGATTCTAAAGAAGTTTCCAAACTTCGAAAAAAATTTTTTTTCTTTTCGAGATTCTTTGCGCATAATATGGTTTACTGAGGCTATCAAACTAGTATAATGAAAGAGAAACAGTTATCTCAAATAAGAACGGAAAAAAAGTGATTCAAACGAAGTTTCCAAACTTCGAAAAAAAATGTTTTTCTTTTCGAGATTCTTTGCGCATAATATGCTTTTCTGAGGCTATCAAACTAGTAAAATGAAAGAGAACCAGTTTTCTCGAATAAGAACGGAAAAAAAGTAATTCTAACGAAGTTTCCAAACTTCGAAAAAAATATTTTTTCTTTTCGAGATTCTTTGCGCATAATATGCTTTACTGAGGCTATCAAACTAGTATAATGAAAGAGAACCAGTTATCTCAAATAAGAACGGAAAAAAGTGATTCTAACGAAGTTTCCAAACTTCGAAAAAAATTTTTTTTTCTTTTCGAAATTCTTTGCGCATAATATGCTTTACTGAGGCTATCAAACTAGTATAATGAAAGAGAACCAGTTATCTCAAATAAGAACGGAAATAAGTGATTCTAACGAAGTTTCCAAACTTCGAAAATAATTTTTTTTCTTTTCGTTATTCTTTGTGCTAAATATGCTTTTCTGAGGCTATCAAACTAGTATAATGAAAGAGAACCAGTTATCGCAAATAAGAACGGAAAAAAAGTGATTTTAACGAAGTTTCCAAACTTCGAAAATTTTTTTTATTCTTTTCGAGATTCTTTGCGCATAATATGCTTTACTGAGGCTATCAAACTAGTATAAAGAAAGAGAACCAGTTATCTCAAATAAGAACGGAAAAAAAGTGATTCTAACGAAGTTTCCAAACTTCGAAAAATTTTTTTTTTCTTTTCGAGATTCTTTGCGCATAATATGCTTTACTGAGGCTATCAAATTAGTATAATGAAAGAGAACCAGTTATCTCAAATAAGAACGGAAAAATGTGTTTCTAACGAAGTTTCCAAACTTCGAAAAAAAATTTTTTTCTTTTCGAGATTCTTTGCGCATAATATGCTTTACTCAGGCTATCAAACTAGTATAATGAAAGAGAACCAGTTATCTCAAATAAGAACGGGAAAAAAGTGATTCTAACGAAGTTTCCAAACTTCGAAAAAAATTTTTTTTCTTTTCGAGATTCTTTGCGCATAATATGCTTTACTGAGGCTATCAAACTATTATATGAAAGAGAACCACTTATCTCAAATAAGAACGGAAAAAAGTGATTCTAACGAAGTTTTCAAACTTCGAAAAAAAATTTTTTTCTTTTCGAGATTCTTTGCGCATAATATGCATTACTGAGGCTATCAAACTAGTACAATGAAAGAGAACCAGTTATCTCAAATAAGAACGGAAAAAAAGTGATTCTAATGAAGTTTCAAAACTTGGAAAAAATTTTTTTTTCTTTTCGAGATTCTTTGCGCATAATATGCTTTACTGAGGCTATCAAACTAGTATAATGAAAGAGAACCAGTTATCTCAAATAAGAACGGAAAAAATGTGATTCAAATGAAGTTTCCAAACTTCGAAAAAAATTTTTTTTCTTTTCGAGATTCTTTGCGCATAATATGCTTTTCTACGGCTATCAAACTAGTAAAATGAAAGAGAACCAGTTATCTCGAATAAGAACGGAAAAAAAGTGATTCTAACGAAGTTTCCAAACTTCGAAAATAATTTTTTTTCTTTTCCTGATCCTTTGTGCTAAATATGCTTTTCTGAGGCTATCAAACTAGTATAATGAAAGAGAACCAGTTATCGCAAATAAGAACAGAAAAAAAGTGATTCTAAAGAAGTTTCCAAACTTCGAAAAATTTTTTTTTTCTTTTCGAGATTCTTTGCGCATAATATGCTTTACTGAGGCTATCAAACTAGTATAATGAAAGAGAACCAGTTATCTCAAATAAGAACGGAAAAAAAGTGATTCAAACGAAGTTTCCAAACTTCGAAAAAAAATGTTTTTCTTTTCGAGATTCTTTGCGCATAATATGCTTTTCTGAGGCTATCAAACTAGTATAATGAAAGAGAACCAGTTATCTCAAATAAGAACGGAAAAAAAGTGATTCAAACGAAGTTTCCAAACTTCGAAAAAAAATTTTTTTCTTTTCGAGATTCTTTGCGCATAATATGCTTTTCTACGGCTATCAAACTAGTAAAATGAAAGAGAACCAGTTATCTCGAATAAGAACGGAAAAAAAGTTATTCTAACGAAATTTCCAAACTTCGAAAAAAAATTTTTTTCTTTTCGAGATTCTTTGCGCATAATATGCTTTACTGAGGCTATCAAACTAGTATAATGAAAGAGAACCAGTTATCTCAAATAAGAACAGAAAAAAAGTGATTCTAAAGAAGTTTCCAAACTTCGAAAAAAAATTTTTTTCTTTTCGAGATTCTTTGCGCATAAAATGCTTTACTGAGGCTATCAAACTAGTATAATGAACGAGAACAAGTTATCTCAAATAAGAACGGAAAAAAATTGATTCTAAAGAAGTTTCCAAACTTCGAAAAAAAAATTTTTTCTTTTCGAGATTCTTTGCGCATACTATGCTTTATTGAGGCTATCAAAATAGTATAATGAAAGAGAAACAGTTATCTCAAATAAGAACGGAAAAAAAGTGATCCAAACGTAGTTTCCAAACTTCGAAAAAAAATGTTTTTCTTTTCGAGATTCTTTGCGCATAATATGCTTTTCTGGGGCTATCAAACTAGTATAATGAAAGAGAACCAGTTATCTCAAATAAGAACGGAAAAAAAGTGATTCTAACGAAATTTCCAAACTTCGAAAAAAAATGTTTTTCTTTTCGAGATTCTTTGCGCATAATATGCTTTTCTGAGGCTATCAAACTAGTATAATGAAAGAGAACCAGTTATCTCGAATAAGAACGGAAAAAAAGTGATTTTAACGAAGTTTCCAAACTTCGAAAATTTTTTTTATTCTTTTCGAGATTCTTTGCGCATAATATGCTTTACTGTGGCTATCAAACTAGTATAATGAAAGAGAACCAGTTATCTCAAATAAGAACAGAAAAAAAGTGATTCTAAAGAAGTTTCCAAACTTCGAAAAAAAATTTTTTTCTTTTCGAGATTCTTTGCGCATAATATGCTTTACTGAGGCTATCAAACTAGTATAATGAAAGAGAACAAGTTATCTCAACTAAGAACGGAATAAAATTGATTCTAAAGAAGTTTCCAAACTTCGAAAAAAAATTTTTTTCTTTTCGAGATTCTTTGCGCATAATATGCTTTACTGAGGCTATCAAAATAGTATAATGAAAGAGAAATTGTTATCTCAAATAAGAACGGAAAAAAAGTGATTCAAACGTAGTTTCCAAACTTCGAAAAAAAATGTTTTTCTTTTCGAGATTCTTTGCGCATAATATGCTTTACTGAGGCTATCAAACTAGTAAAATGAAAGAGAACCAGTTATCTCAAATAAGAACAGAAAAAAAGTGATTCTAAAGAAGTTTCCAAACTTCGAAAAAAAATTTTTTTCTTTTCGAGATTCTTTGCGCATAATATGCTTTACTGAGGCTATCAAACTAGTATAATGAAAGAGAACAAGTTATCTCAAATAAAAACGGAAAAAAAATTGATTCTAAAGAAGTTTCCAAACTTCGAAAAAAAATATTTTTCTTTTCGAGATTCTTTGCGCATAATATGCTTTTCTGGGGCTATCAAACTAATATAATGAAAGAGAACCAGTTATCTCAAATAAGAACGGAAAAAAAGTGATTCTAACGAAGTTTCCAAACTTCGAAAAAATTTTTTTTTCTTTTCGAGATTCTTTGCGCATAATATGCTTTACTGAGGCTATCAAACTAGTATAATGAAAGAGAACCAATTATCTCAAATAAGAACGGAAAAAAAGTGATTCAAACGAAGTTTCCAAACTTCGAAAAAAAATGTTTTTCTTTTCGAGATTCTTTGCGCATAATATGCTTTTCTGAGGCTATCAAACTAGTATAATGAAAGAGAACCAGTTATCTCAAATAAGAACGGAAAAAATGTGATTCAAATGAAGTTTCCAAACTTCGAAAAAAAATTTTTTTCTTTTCGAGATTCTTTGCGCATAATATGCTTTTCTACGGCTATCAAACTAGTAAAATGAAAGAGAACCAGTAATCTCGAATAAGAACGGAAAAAAAGTGATTCTAACGAAGTTTCCAAACTTCGAAAAAAAATGTTTTTCTTTTCGAGATTCTTTGCGCATAATATGCTTTTCTGAGGCTATCAAACTAGTATAATGAAAGAGAACCAGTTATCTCAAATAAGAACGGAAAAAAAGTGATTCAAACGAAGTTTCCAAACTTCGAAAAAAATTTTTTTTCTTTTCGAGAATCTTTGCGCATAATATGCTTTTCTACGGCTATCAAACTAGTAGAATGAAAGAGAACCAGTTATCTCGAATAAGAACGGAAAAAAAGTGATTCTAACGAAGTTTCCAAACTTCGAAAATTTTTTTTATTCTTTTCGAGATTCTTTGCGCATAATATGCTTTTCTACGGCTATCAAACTATTAAAATGAAAGAGAACCAGTTATCTCGAATAAGAACGGAAAAAAAGTGATTCTAACGAAGTTTCCAAACTTCAAAATTTTTTTTATTCTTTTCGAGATTCTTTGCGCATAATATGCTTTACTGAGGCTATCAAACTAGTATAATGAAAGAGAACCAGTTATCTCAAATAAGAACAGAAAAAAAGTGATTCTAAAGAAGTTTCCAAACTTCGAAAAAAAATTTTTTTCTTTTCGAGATTCTTTGCGCATAATATGCTTTACTGAGGCTATCAAACTAGTATAATGAAAGAGAACAAGTTATCTCAAATAAGAACGGAATAAAATTGATTCTAAAGAAGTTTCCAAACTTCGAAATAAAATTTTTTTCTTTTTGAGATTCTTTGCGCATAATATGCTTTTCTACGGCTATCAAACTAGTAAAATGAAAGAGAACCAGTTATCTCGAATAAGAACGGAAAAAAAGTGATTCTAACGAAGTTTCCAAACTTCGAAAAAATTTTTTTTTCTTTTCGAGATTCTTTGCGCATAATATGCTTTACTGAGGCTATCAAACAAGTATAATGAAAGAGAACCAGTTATCTCAAATAAGAACCGAAAAAAAGTAATTCTATAGAAGTTTCCAAACTTCGAAAAAAATTTTTTTTCTTTTCGAGATTCTTTGCGCATAATATGCTTTACTGAGGCTATCAAACTAGTATAATGAAAGAGAACCAGTTATCTCAAATAAGAACGGAAAAAAAGTGATTCTAAAGAAGTTTCCAAACTTCGAAAAAAATTTTTTTTCTTTTCGAGATTCTTTGCGCATAATATGGTTTACTGAGGCTATCAAACTAGTATAATGAAAGAGAAACAGTTATCTCAAATAAGAACGGAAAAAAAGTGATTCAAACGAAGTTTCCAAACTTCGAAAAAAAATGTTTTTCTTTTCGAGATTCTTTGCGCATAATATGCTTTTCTGAGGCTATCAAACTAGTAAAATGAAAGAGAACCAGTTTTCTCGAATAAGAACGGAAAAAAAGTAATTCTAACGAAGTTTCCAAACTTCGAAAAAAATATTTTTTCTTTTCGAGATTCTTTGCGCATAATATGCTTTACTGAGGCTATCAAACTAGTATAATGAAAGAGAACCAGTTATCTCAAATAAGAACGGAAAAAAGTGATTCTAACGAAGTTTCCAAACTTCGAAAAAAATTTTTTTTTCTTTTCGAAATTCTTTGCGCATAATATGCTTTACTGAGGCTATCAAACTAGTATAATGAAAGAGAACCAGTTATCTCAAATAAGAACGGAAATAAGTGATTCTAACGAAGTTTCCAAACTTCGAAAATAATTTTTTTTCTTTTCGTTATTCTTTGTGCTAAATATGCTTTTCTGAGGCTATCAAACTAGTATAATGAAAGAGAACCAGTTATCGCAAATAAGAACGGAAAAAAAGTGATTTTAACGAAGTTTCCAAACTTCGAAAATTTTTTTTATTCTTTTCGAGATTCTTTGCGCATAATATGCTTTACTGAGGCTATCACACTAGTATAAAGAAAGAGAACCAGTTATCTCAAATAAGAACGGAAAAAAAGTGATTCTAACGAAGTTTCCAAACTTCGAAAAATTTTTTTTTTCTTTTCGAGATTCTTTGCGCATAATATGCTTTACTGAGGCTATCAAATTAGTATAATGAAAGAGAACCAGTTATCTCAAATAAGAACGGAAAAAAGTGTTTCTAACGAAGTTTCCAAACTTCGAAAAAAAATTTTTTTCTTTTCGAGATTCTTTGCGCATAATATGCTTTACTCAGGCTATCAAACTAGTATAATGAAAGAGAACCAGTTATCTCAAATAAGAACGGGAAAAAAGTGATTCTAACGAAGTTTCCAAACTTCGAAAAAAATTTTTTTTCTTTTCGAGATTCTTTGCGCATAATATGCTTTACTGAGGCTATCAAACTATTATATGAAAGAGAACCACTTATCTCAAATAAGAACGGAAAAAAGTGATTCTAACGAAGTTTTCAAACTTCGAAAAAAAATTTTTTTCTTTTCGAGATTCTTTGCGCATAATATGCATTACTGAGGCTATCAAACTAGTACAATGAAAGAGAACCAGTTATCTCAAATAAGAACGGAAAAAAAGTGATTCTAATGAAGTTTCAAAACTTGGAAAAAAATTTTTTTTCTTTTCGAGATTCTTTGCGCATAATATGCTTTACTGAGGCTATCAAACTAGTATAATGAAAGAGAACCAGTTATCTCAAATAAGAACGGAAAAAATGTGATTCAAATGAAGTTTCCAAACTTCGAAAAAAATTTTTTTTCTTTTCGAGATTCTTTGCGCATAATATGCTTTTCTACGGCTATCAAACTAGTAAAATGAAAGAGAACCAGTTATCTCGAATAAGAACGGAAAAAAAGTGATTCTAACGAAGTTTCCAAACTTCGAAAATAATTTTTTTTCTTTTCCTGATCCTTTGTGCTAAATATGCTTTTCTGAGGCTATCAAACTAGTATAATGAAAGAGAACCAGTTATCGCAAATAAGAACAGAAAAAAAGTGATTCTAAAGAAGTTTCCAAACTTCGAAAAATTTTTTTTTTCTTTTCGAGATTCTTTGCGCATAATATGCTTTACTGAGGCTATCAAACTAGTATAATGAAAGAGAACCAGTTATCTCAAATAAGAACGGAAAAAAAGTGATTCAAACGAAGTTTCCAAACTTCGAAAAAAAATGTTTTTCTTTTCGAGATTCTTTGCGCATAATATGCTTTTCTGAGGCTATCAAACTAGTATAATGAAAGAGAACCAGTTATCTCAAATAAGAACGGAAAAAAAGTGATTCAAACGAAGTTTCCAAACTTCGAAAAAAAATTTTTTTCTTTTCGAGATTCTTTGCGCATAATATGCTTTTCTACGGCTATCAAACTAGTAAAATGAAAGAGAACCAGTTATCTCGAATAAGAACGGAAAAAAAGTTATTCTAACGAAATTTCCAAACTTCGAAAAAAAATTTTTTTCTTTTCGAGATTCTTTGCGCATAATATGCTTTACTGAGGCTATCAAACTAGTATAATGAAAGAGAACCAGTTATCTCAAATAAGAACAGAAAAAAAGTGATTCTAAAGAAGTTTCCAAACTTCGAAAAAAAATTTTTTTCTTTTCGAGATTCTTTGCGCATAAAATGCTTTACTGAGGCTATCAAACTAGTATAATGAACGAGAACAAGTTATCTCAAATAAGAACGGAAAAAAATTGATTCTAAAGAAGTTTCCAAACTTCGAAAAAAAAATTTTTTCTTTTCGAGATTCTTTGCGCATACTATGCTTTATTGAGGCTATCAAAATAGTATAATGAAAGAGAAACAGTTATCTCAAATAAGAACGGAAAAAAAGTGATCCAAACGTAGTTTCCAAACTTCGAAAAAAAATGTTTTTCTTTTCGAGATTCTTTGCGCATAATATGCTTTTCTGGGGCTATCAAACTAGTATAATGAAAGAGAACCAGTTATCTCAAATAAGAACGGAAAAAAAGTGATTCTAACGAAATTTCCAAACTTCGAAAAAAAATGTTTTTCTTTTCGAGATTCTTTGCGCATAATATGCTTTTCTGAGGCTATCAAACTAGTATAATGAAAGAGAACCAGTTATCTCGAATAAGAACGGAAAAAAAGTGATTTTAACGAAGTTTCCAAACTTCGAAAATTTTTTTTATTCTTTTCGAGATTCTTTGCGCATAATATGCTTTACTGTGGCTATCAAACTAGTATAATGAAAGAGAACCAGTTATCTCAAATAAGAACAGAAAAAAAGTGATTCTAAAGAAGTTTCCAAACTTCGAAAAAAAATTTTTTTCTTTTCGAGATTCTTTGCGCATAATATGCTTTACTGAGGCTATCAAACTAGTATAATGAAAGAGAACAAGTTATCTCAACTAAGAACGGAATAAAATTGATTCTAAAGAAGTTTCCAAACTTCGAAAAAAAATTTTTTTCTTTTCGAGATTCTTTGCGCATAATATGCTTTACTGAGGCTATCAAAATAGTATAATGAAAGAGAAATTGTTATCTCAAATAAGAACGGAAAAAAAGTGATTCAAACGTAGTTTCCAAACTTCGAAAAAAAATGTTTTTCTTTTCGAGATTCTTTGCGCATAATATGCTTTACTGAGGCTATCAAACTAGTAAAATGAAAGAGAACCAGTTATCTCAAATAAGAACAGAAAAAAAGTGATTCTAAAGAAGTTTCCAAACTTCGAAAAAAAATTTTTTTCTTTTCGAGATTCTTTGCGCATAATATGCTTTACTGAGGCTATCAAACTAGTATAATGAAAGAGAACAAGTTATCTCAAATAAAAACGGAAAAAAAATTGATTCTAAAGAAGTTTCCAAACTTCGAAAAAAAATATTTTTCTTTTCGAGATTCTTTGCGCATAATATGCTTTTCTGGGGCTATCAAACTAATATAATGAAAGAGAACCAGTTATCTCAAATAAGAACGGAAAAAAAGTGATTCTAACGTAGTTTCCAAACTTCGAAAAAATTTTTTTTTCTTTTCGAGATTCTTTGCGCATAATATGCTTTACTGAGGCTATCAAACTAGTATAATGAAAGAGAACCAATTATCTCAAATAAGAACGGAAAAAAAGTGATTCAAACGAAGTTTCCAAACTTCGAAAAAAAATGTTTTTCTTTTCGAGATTCTTTGCGCATAATATGCTTTTCTGAGGCTATCAAACTAGTATAATGAAAGAGAACCAGTTATCTCAAATAAGAACGGAAAAAATGTGATTCAAATGAAGTTTCCAAACTTCGAAAAAAAATTTTTTTCTTTTCGAGATTCTTTGCGCATAATATGCTTTTCTACGGCTATCAAACTAGTAAAATGAAAGAGAACCAGTAATCTCGAATAAGAACGGAAAAAAAGTGATTCTAACGAAGTTTCCAAACTTCGAAAAAAAATGTTTTTCTTTTCGAGATTCTTTGCGCATAATATGCTTTTCTGAGGCTATCAAACTAGTATAATGAAAGAGAACCAGTTATCTCAAATAAGAACGGAAAAAAAGTGATTCAAACGAAGTTTCCAAACTTCGAAAAAAATTTTTTTTCTTTTCGAGATTCTTTGCGCATAATATGCTTTTCTACGGCTATCAAACTAGTAGAATGAAAGAGAACCAGTTATCTCGAATAAGAACGGAAAAAAAGTGATTCTAACGAAGTTTCCAAACTTCGAAAATTTTTTTTATTCTTTTCGAGATTCTTTGCGCATAATATGCTTTTCTACGGCTATCAAACTATTAAAATGAAAGAGAACCAGTTATCTCGAATAAGAACGGAAAAAAAGTGATTCTAACGAAGTTTCCAAACTTCAAAATTTTTTTTATTCTTTTCGAGATTCTTTGCGCATAATATGCTTTACTGAGGCTATCAAACTAGTATAATGAAAGAGAACCAGTTATCTCAAATAAGAACAGAAAAAAAGTGATTCTAAAGAAGTTTCCAAACTTCGAAAAAAAATTTTTTTCTTTTCGAGATTCTTTGCGCATAATATGCTTTACTGAGGCTATCAAACTAGTATAATGAAAGAGAACAAGTTATCTCAAATAAGAACGGAATAAAATTGATTCTAAAGAAGTTTCCAAACTTCGAAAAAAATTTTTTTCTTTTCGAGATTTTTTGCGCATAATATGCTTTACTGAGGCTATCAAAATAGTATAATGAAAGAGAAACAGTTATCTCAAATAAGAACGGAAAAAAAGTGATTCTAACGAAGTTTCCAAACTTCAAAATTTTTTTATTCTTTTCGAGATTCTTTGCGCATAATATGCTTTACTGAGGCTATCAAACTAGTATAATGAAAGAGAACCAGTTATCTCAAATAAGAACAGAAAAAAAGTGATTCTAAAGAAGTTTCCAAACTTCGAAAAAAAATTTTTTTCTTTTCGAGATTCTTTGCGCATAATATGCTTTACTGAGGCTATCAAACTAGTATAATGAAAGAGAACAAGTTATCTCAAATAAGAACGGAATAAAATTGATTCTAAAGAAGTTTCCAAACTTCGAAAAAAATTTTTTTCTTTTCGAGATTTTTTGCGCATAATATGCTTTACTGAGGCTATCAAAATAGTATAATGAAAGAGAAACAGTTATCTCAAATAAGAACGGAAAAAAAGTGATTCAAACGTAGTTTCCAAACTTCGAAAAAAAATGTTTTTCTTTTCGAGATTCTTTGCGCATAATATGCTTTACTGAGGCTATCAAACTAGTATAATGAAAGAGAACCAGTTATCTCAAATATGAACAGAAAAAAAGTGATTCTAAAGAAGTTTCCAAACTTCGAAAAAAAATGTTTTTCTTTTCGAGATTCTTTGCGCATAATATGCTTTTCTGGGGCTATCAAACTAGTATAATGAAAGAGAACCAGTTATCTCAAATAGGAACGGGAAAAAAGTGATTCTAATGAAGTTTCCAAACTTCGAAAAAAATTTTTTTTCTTTTCGAGATTCTTTGCGCATAATATGCTTTACTGAGGCTATCAAACTAGTATAATGAAAGAGAACCAGTTATCTCAAATAAGAACGGAAAAAAAGTGATTCTAAGGAAGTTTCAAACCTTGGAAAAATTTTTTTTTTCTTTTCGAGATTCTTTGCGCATAATATGCTTTACTGAGGCTATCAAACTAGTAAAATGAAAGAGAACCAGTTATCTCGAATAAGAACGGAAAAAAAGTGATTCTAACGAAGTTTCCAAACTTCGAAAATTTTTTTTTTTCTTTTCGAGATTCTTTGCGCATAATATGCTTTACTGAGGCTATCAAATTAGTATAATGAAAGAGAACCAGTTATCTCAAATAAGAACGGAAAAAAGTGTTTCTAACGAAGTTTCCAAACTTCGAAAAAAAATTTTTTTCTTTTCGAGATTCTTTGCGCATAATATGCTTTACTGAGGCTATCAAACTAGTATAATGAAAGAGAACCAGTTATCTCAAATAAGAACATAAAAAAAGTGATTCTAAAGAAGTTTCTAAACTTCGAAAAAAAATTTTTTTCTTTTCGATATTCTTTGCGCATAATATGCTTTACTGAGGCTATCAAACTAGTATAATGGAAGAGAACCAGTTATCTCAAATAAGAACGGAAAAAAATTGATTCTAAAGAAGTTTCCAAACTTCGAAAAAAAATTTTTTTCTTTTCGAGATTCTTTGCGCATAATATGCTTTACTGCGGCTATCAAACTAGTATAATGAAAGAGAAACAGATATCTCAAATATGAACGGAAAAAAAGTGATTCAAACCAAGTTTCCAAACTTCGAAAAAAAATGTTTTTCTTTTCGAGATTCTTTGCGCATAATATGCTTTACTGAGGATATCAAACTAGTATAATGAAAGAGAACAAGTTATCTCAAATAAGAACGGAAAAAAAATTGATTCTAAAGAAGTTTCCAAACTTCGAAAGAAAATGTTTTTCTTTTCGAGATTCTTTGCGCATAATATGCTTTACTGAGGCTATCAAACTAGTATAATGAAAGAGAACAAGTTATCTCAAATAAGAACAGAAAAAAAAATGATTCTAAAGAAGTTTCCAAACTTCGAAAAAAAATGTTTTTCTTTTCGAGATTCTTTGCGCATAATATGCTTTTCTGGGGCTATCAAACAAGTATAATGAAAGAGAACCAGTTATCTCAAATAAGAACGGAAAAAAAGTGATTCTAACGAAGTTTCCAAACTTCGAAAAATTTTTTTTTTCTTTTCGAGATTCTTTGCGCATAATATGCTTTACTGAGGCTATCAAACTAGTATAATGAAAGAGAACCAGTTATCTCAAATAAGAACGGAAAAAAAGTGATTCAAACGAAGTTTCCAAACTTCGAAAAAAAATGTTTTTCTTTTCGAGATTCTTTGCGCATAATATGCTTTTCTGAGGCTATCAAACTAGTATAATGAAAGAGAACCAGTTATCTCAAATAAGAACGGAAAAAATGTGATTCAAATGAAGTTTCCAAACTTCGAAAAAAAATTTTTTTCTTTTCGAGATTCTTTGCGCATAATATGCTTTTCTACGGCTATCAAACTAGTAAAATGAAAGAGAACCAGTAATCTCGAATAAGAACGGAAAAAAAGTGATTCTAACGAAGTTTCCAAACTTCGAAAAAAAATGTTTTTCTTTTCGAGATTCTTTGCGCATAATATGCTTTTCTGAGGCTATCAAACTAGTATAATGAAAGAGAACCAGTTATCTCAAATAAGAACGGAAAAAAAGTGATTCAAACGAAGTTTCCAAAATTCGAAAAAAAATTTTTTTCTTTTCGAGATTCTTTGCGCATAATATGCTTTTCTACGGCTATCAAACTAGTAAAATGAAAGAGAACCAGTTATCTCGAATAAGAACGGAAAAAAAGTGATTCTAACGAAGTTTCCAAACTTCGAAAATTTTTTTTATTCTTTTCGAGATTCTTTGCGCATAATATGCTTTTCTGAGGCTATCAAACTAGTATAATGAAAGAGAACCAGTTATCTCAAATAAGAACAGAAAAAAAGTGATTCTAAAGAAATTTCCAAACTTCGAAAAAAAATTTTTTTCTTTTCGAGATTCTTTGCGCATAATATGCTTTACTGAGGCTATGAAACTAGTATAATGAAAGAGAACAAGTTATCTCAAATAAGAACGGAATAAAATTGATTCTAAAGAAGTTTCCAAACTTCGAAAAAAAATTTTTTTCTTTTCGAGATTTTTTGCGCATAATATGCTTTACTGAGGCTATCAAAATAGTATAATGAAAGAGAAACAGTTATCTCAAATAAGAACGGAAAAAAAGTGATTCAAACGTAGTTTCCAAACTTCGAAAAAAAATGTTTTTCTTTTCGAGATTCTTTGCGCATAATATGCTTTACTGAGGCTATCAAACTAGTATAATGAAAGAGAACCAGTTATCTCAAATATGAACAGAAAAAAAGTGATTCTAAAGAAGTTTCCAAACTTCGAAAAAAAATTTTTTTCTTTTCGAGATTCTTTGCGCATAATATGCTTTACTGAGGATATCAAACTAGTATAATGAAAGAGAACAAGTTATCTCAAATAAGAACGGAAAAAAAATTGATTCTAAAGAAGTTTCCAAACTTCTAAAAAATATGTTTTTCTTTTCGAGATTCTTTGCGCATAATATGCTTTTCTGGGGCTATCAAACTAGTATAATGAAAGAGAACCAGTTATCTCAAATAGGAACGGGAAAAAAGTGATTCTAACGAAGTTTCCAAACTTCGAAAAAAATTTTTTTTCTTTTCGAGATTCTTTGCGCATAATATGCTTTACTGAGGCTATCAAACTAGTATAATGAAAGAGAACCAGTTATCTCAAATAAGAACGGAAAAAAAGTGATTCTAAGGAAGTTTCAAAACTTGGAAAATTTTTTTTATTCTTTTCGAGATTCTTTGCGCATAATATGCTTTACTGAGGCTATCAAACTAGTATAATGAAAGAGAACAAGTTATCTCAAATAAGAACGGAAAAAATGTGATTCAAATGAACTTTCCAAACTTCGAAAAAAAATTTTTTTCTTTTCGAGATTCTTTGCGCATAATATGCTTTTCTACGGCTATCAAACTAGTAAAATGAAAGAGAACCAGTTATCTCGAATAAGAACGGAAAAAAAGTGATTCTAACGAAGTTTCCAAACTTCGAAAAATTTTTTTTTTCTTTTCGAGATTCTTTGCGCATAATATGCTTTACTGAGGCTATCAAATTAGTATAATGAAAGAGAACCAGTTATCTCAAATAAGAACGGAAAAAAGTGTTTCTAACGAAGTTTCCAAACTTCGAAAAAAAATTTTTTTCTTTTCGAGATTCTTTGCGCATAATATGCTTTACTGAGGCTATCAAACTAGTATAATGAAAGAGAACCAGTTATCTCAAATAAGAACAGAAAAAAAGTGATTCTAAAGAAGTTTCTAAACTTCGAAAAAAAATTTTTTTCTTTTCGATATTCTTTGCGCATAATATGCTTTACTGAGGCTATCAAACCAGTATAATGAAAGAGAACCAGTTATCTCAAATAAGAACGGAAAGAAATTCATTCTAAAGAAGTTTCCAAACTTCGAAAAAAAATTTTTTTCTTTTCGAGATTCTTTGCGCATAATATGCTTTACTGAGGCTATCAAACTAGTATAATGAAAGAGAAACAGATATCTCAAATATGAACGGAAAAAAAGTGATTCAAACCAAGTTTCCAAACTTCGAAAAAAAATGTTTTTCTTTTCGAGATTCTTTGCGCATAATATGCTTTTCTGGGGCTATCAAACTAGTATAATGAAAGAGAACCAGTTATCTCAAATAAGAACGGGAAAAAAGTGATTCTAACGAAGTTTCCAAACTTCGAAAAAAATTTTTTTTCTTTTCGAGATTCTTTGCGCATAATATGCTTTACTGAGGCTATCAAATTATTATATGAAAGAGAACCAGTTATCTCAAATAAGAACGGAAAAAAGTGATTCTAACGAAGTTTTCAAACTTCGAAAAATAACTTTTTTCTTTTCGAGATTCTTTGCGCATAATATGCATTACTGAGGCTATCAAACTAGTACAATGAAAGAGAACCAGTTATCTCAAATAAGAACAGAAAAAAAGTGATTCTAAAGAAGTTTCCAAACTTCGAAAAAAAAATTTTTTTCTTTTGGAGATTCTTTGCGCATAATATGCTTTACTGAGGCTATCAAATTAGTATAATGAAAGAGAACCAGTTATCTCAAATAAGAACGGAAAAAAATTGATTCTAAAGAAGTTTCCAAAGTTCGAAAAAAAAATTTTTTCTTTTAGAGATTCTTTGCGCATAATATGCTTTACTGAGGCTATCAACCTAGTATAATGAAAGAGAAACAGTTATCTCAAATAAGAACGGAAAAAAAGTGATTCTAAAGTAGTTTCCAAACTTCGAAAGAAAATTTTTTTCTTTTCGTGATTCTTTTCGCTAAATATGCTTTTCTGAGGCTAACAAACTAGTAATGAAAGAGAACCAGTTATCTCAAATAAGAACAGAAAAAAAGTGATTCTAAAGAAGTTTCCAAACTTCGAAAAAAAATTTTTTTCTTTTCGAGATTCTTTGCGCATAATATGCTTTTCTGGGGCTATCAAACTAGTATAATGAAAGAGAACCAGTTATCTCAAATAGGAACGGGAAAAAAGTGATTCTAACGAAGTTTCCAAACTTCGAAAAAATTTTTTTTTCTTTTCGAGATTCTTTGCGCATAATATGCTTTACTGAGGCTATCAAACTAGTATAATGAAAGAGAACCAGTTATCTCAAATAAGAAAGGAAAAAAAGTGATTCAAACGAAGTTTCCAAACTTCGAAAAAAAATGTTTTTCTTTTCGAGATTCTTTGCGCATAATATGCTTTTCTGAGGCTATCAAACTAGTATAATGAAAGAGAACCAGTTATCTCAAATAAGAACGGAAAAAATGTGATTCAAATGAAGTTTCCAAACTTCGAAAAAAAATTTTTTTCTTTTCGAGATTCTTTGCGCATAATATGCTTTTCTACGGCTATCAAACTAGTAAAATGAAAGAGAACCAGTTATCTCGAATAAGAACGGAAAAAAAGTGATTCTAACGAAGTTTCCAAACTTCGAAAAAATTTTTTTTTCTTTTCGAGATTCTTTGCGCATAATATGCTTTACTGAGGCTATCAAACTAATATAATGAAAGAGAACCAGTTATCTCAAATAAGAACAGAAAAAAAGTAATTCTATAGAAGTTTCCAAACTTCGAAAAAATTTTTTTTTCTTTTCGAGATTCTTTGCGCATAATATGCTTTACTGAGGCTATCAAACTAGTATAATGAAAGAGAACCAGTTATCTCAAATAAGAACGGAAAAAAATTGATTCTAAAGAAGTTTCCAAACTTCGAAAAAAATTTTTTTTCTTTTCGAGATTCTTTGCGCATAATATGGTTTACTGAGGCTATCAAACTAGTAAAATGAAAGAGAAACAGTTATCTCAAATAAGAACGGAAAAAAAGTGATTCAAACGAAGTTTCCAAACTTCGAAAAAAAATGTTTTTCTTTTCGAGATTCTTTGCGCATAATATGCTTTTCTGAGGCTATCAAACTAGTAAAATGAAAGAGAACCAGTTATCTCGAATAAGAACGGAAAAAAAGTAATTCTAACGAAGTTTCCAAACTTCGAAAAAAATATTTTTTCTTTTCGAGATTCTTTGCGCATAATATGCTTTACTGAGGCTATCAAACTAGTATAATGAAAGAGAACCAGTTATCTCAAATAAGAACGGAAAAAAGTGATTCTGACGAAGTTTCCCAACTTCGAAAAAAATTTTTTTTTCTTTTCGAAATTCTTTGCGCATAATATGCTTTACTGAGGCTATCAAACTAGTATAATGAAAGAGAACCAGTTATCTCAAATAAGAACGGAAATAAGTGATTCTAACGAAGTTTCCAAACTTCGAAAATAATTTTTTTTCTTTTCGTGATTCTTTGTGCTAAATATGCTTTTCTGAGGCTATCAAACTAGTATAATGAAAGAGAACCAGTTATCGCAAATAAGAACGGAAAAAAAGTGATTTTAACGAAGTTTCCAAACTTCGAAAATTTTTTTTATTCTTTTCGAGATTCTTTGCGCATAATATGCTTTACTGAGGCTATCAAACCAGTATAATGAAAGAGAACCAGTTATCTCAAATAAGAACGGAAAAAAAGTGATTCTAACGAAGTTTCCAAACTTCGAAAAATTTTTTTTTTCTTTTCGAGATTCTTTGCGCATAATATGCTTTACTGAGGCTATCAAATTAGTATAATGAAAGAGAACCAGTTATCTCAAATAAGAACGGAAAAAAGTGTTTCTAACGAAGTTTCCAAACTTCGAAAAAAATTTTTTTCTTTTCGAGATTCTTTGCGCATAATATTCTTTACTGAGGCTATCAAACTAGTATAATGAAAGAGAACCAGTTATCTCAAATAAGAACAGAAAAAAAGTTATTCTAAAGAAGTTTCTAAACTTCGAAAAAAAAATTTTTCTTTTCGAGATTCTTTGCGCATAATATGCTTTACTGAGGCTATCAAACTAGTATAATGAAAGAGAACCAGTTATCTCAAATAAGAACGGAAAAAAATTGATTCTAAAGAAGTTTCCAAACTTCGAAAAAAATTTTTTTCTTTTCGATATTCTTTGCGCATAATATGCTTTTCTGGGGCTATCAAACTAGTATAATGAAAGAGAAACAGATATCTCAAATATGAACGGAAAAAAAGTGATTCAAACCAAGTTTCCAAACTTCGAAAAAAAATGTTTTTCTTTTCGAGATTCTTTGCGCATAATATGCTTTTCTGGGGCTATCAAACTAGTATAATGAAAGAGAACCAGTTATCTCAAATAAGAACGGGAAAAAAGTGATTCTAACGAAGTTTCCAAACTTCGAAAAAAAATTTTTTTCTTTTCGAGATTCTTTGCGCATAATATGCTTTACTGAGGCTATCAAACTAGTATAATGAAAGAGAACCAGTTATCTCAAATAAGAACAGAAAAAAAGTGATTCTAAAGAAGTTTCTAAACTTCGAAAAAAAATTTTTTTCTTTTCGAGATTCTTTGCGCATAATATGCTTTACTGAGGCTATCAAACTAGTATAATGAAAGAGAACCAGTTATCTCAAATAAGAACGGAAAAAAATTGATTCTAAAGAAGTTTCCAAACTTCGAAAAAAAATTTTTTTCTTTTCGAGATTCTTTGCGCATCATATGCTTTTCTGGGGCTATCAAACTAGTATAATGAAAGAGAACCAGTTATCTCAAATTAGAACGGGAAAAAAGTGACTCTAACGAAGTTTCCAAACTTCGAAATAAAATTTTTTTCTTTTTGAGATTCTTTGCGCATAATATGCTTTTCTACGGCTATCAAACTAGTAAAATGAAAGAGAACCAGTTATCTCGAATAAGAACGGAAAAAAAGTGATTCTAACGAAGTTTCCAAACTTCGAAAAAATTTTTTTTTCTTTTCGAGATTCTTTGCGCATAATATGCTTTACTGAGGCTATCAAACTAGTATAATGAAAGAGAACCAGTTATCTCAAATAAGAACAGAAAAAAAGTAATTCTATAGAAGTTTCCAAACTTCGAAAAAAATTTTTTTTCTTTTCGAGATTCTTTGCGCATAATATGCTTTACTGAGGCTATCAAACTAGTATAATGAAAGAGAACCAGTTATCTCAAATAAGAACGGAAAAAAAGTGATTCTAAAGAAGTTTCCAAACTTCGAAAAAAATTTTTTTTCTTTTCGAGATTCTTTGCGCATAATATGGTTTACTGAGGCTATCAAACTAGTATAATGAAAGAGAAACAGTTATCTCAAATAAGAACGGAAAAAAAGTGATTCAAACGAAGTTTCCAAACTTCGAAAAAAAATGTTTTTCTTTTCGAGATTCTTTGCGCATAATATGCTTTTCTGAGGCTATCAAACTAGTAAAATGAAAGAGAACCAGTTTTCTCGAATAAGAACGGAAAAAAAGTAATTCTAACGAAGTTTCCAAACTTCGAAAAAAATATTTTTTCTTTTCGAGATTCTTTGCGCATAATATGCTTTACTGAGGCTATCAAACTAGTATAATGAAAGAGAACCAGTTATCTCAAATAAGAACGGAAAAAAGTGATTCTAAATAAGTTTCCAAACTTCGAAAAAAAATTTTTTTCTTTTCGAGATTCTTTGCGCATAATATGCTTTACTGAGGCTATCAAACTAGTATAATGAAAGAGAACCAGTTATCTCAAATAAGAACGGAAAAAAATTGATTCTAAAGAAGTTTCCAAACTTCGAAAAAAAATTTTTTTCTTTTCGAGATTCTTTGCGCATCATATGCTTTTCTGGGGCTATCAAACTAGTATAATGAAAGAGAACCAGTTATCTCAAATAAGAACGGGAAAAAAGTGACTCTAACGAAGTTTCCAAACTTCGAAATAAAATTTTTTTCTTTTTGAGATTCTTTGCGCATAATATGCTTTTCTACGGCTATCAAACTAGTAAAATGAAAGAGAACCAGTTATCTCGAATAAGAACGGAAAAAAAGTGATTCTAACGAAGTTTCCAAACTTCGAAAAAATTTTTTTTTCTTTTCGAGATTCTTTGCGCATAATATGCTTTACTGAGGCTATCAAACTAGTATAATGAAAGAGAACCAGTTATCTCAAATAAGAACAGAAAAAAAGTAATTCTATAGAAGTTTCCAAACTTCGAAAAAAATTTTTTTTCTTTTCGAGATTCTTTGCGCATAATATGCTTTACTGAGGCTATCAAACTAGTATAATGAAAGAGAACCAGTTATCTCAAATAAGAACGGAAAAAAAGTGATTCTAAAGAAGTTTCCAAACTTCGAAAAAAATTTTTTTTCTTTTCGAGATTCTTTGCGCATAATATGGTTTACTGAGGCTATCAAACTAGTATAATGAAAGAGAAACAGTTATCTCAAATAAGAACGGAAAAAAAGTGATTCAAACGAAGTTTCCAAACTTCGAAAAAAAATGTTTTTCTTTTCGAGATTCTTTGCGCATAATATGCTTTTCTGAGGCTATCAAACTAGTAAAATGAAAGAGAACCAGTTTTCTCGAATAAGAACGGAAAAAAAGTAATTCTAACGAAGTTTCCAAACTTCGAAAAAAATATTTTTTCTTTTCGAGATTCTTTGCGCATAATATGCTTTACTGAGGCTATCAAACTAGTATAATGAAAGAGAACCAGTTATCTCAAATAAGAACGGAAAAAAGTGATTCTAAATAAGTTTCCAAACTTCGAAAAAAAATTTTTTTCTTTTCGAGATTCTTTGCGCATCATATGCTTTTCTGGGGCTATCAAACTAGTATAATGAAAGAGAACCAGTTATCTCAAATAAGAACGGGAAAAAAGTGACTCTAACGAAGTTTCCAAACTTCGAAATAAAATTTTTTTCTTTTTGAGATTCTTTGCGCATAATATGCTTTTCTACGGCTATCAAACTAGTAAAATGAAAGAGAACCAGTTATCTCGAATAAGAACGGAAAAAAAGTGATTCTAACGAAGTTTCCAAACTTCGAAAAAATTTTTTTTTCTTTTCGAGATTCTTTGCGCATAATATGCTTTACTGAGGCTATCAAACTAGTATAATGAAAGAGAACCAGTTATCTCAAATAAGAACCGAAAAAAAGTAATTCTATAGAAGTTTCCAAACTTCGAAAAAAATTTTTTTTCTTTTCGAGATTCTTTGCGCATAATATGCTTTACTGAGGCTATCAAACTAGTATAATGAAAGAGAACCAGTTATCTCAAATAAGAACGGAAAAAAAGTGATTCTAAAGAAGTTTCCAAACTTCGAAAAAAATTTTTTTTCTTTTCGAGATTCTTTGCGCATAATATGGTTTACTGAGGCTATCAAACTAGTATAATGAAAGAGAAACAGTTATCTCAAATAAGAACGGAAAAAAAGTGATTCAAACGAAGTTTCCAAACTTCGAAAAAAAATGTTTTTCTTTTCGAGATTCTTTGCGCATAATATGCTTTTCTGAGGCTATCAAACTAGTAAAATGAAAGAGAACCAGTTTTCTCGAATAAGAACGGAAAAAAAGTAATTCTAACGAAGTTTCCAAACTTCGAAAAAAATATTTTTTCTTTTCGAGATTCTTTGCGCATAATATGCTTTACTGAGGCTATCAAACTAGTATAATGAAAGAGAACCAGTTATCTCAAATAAGAACGGAAAAAAGTGATTCTAACGAAGTTTCCAAACTTCGAAAAAAATTTTTTTTTCTTTTCGAAATTCTTTGCGCATAATATGCTTTACTGAGGCTATCAAACTAGTATAATGAAAGAGAACCAGTTATCTCAAATAAGAACGGAAATAAGTGATTCTAACGAAGTTTCCAAACTTCGAAAATAATTTTTTTTCTTTTCGTTATTCTTTGTGCTAAATATGCTTTTCTGAGGCTATCAAACTAGTATAATGAAAGAGAACCAGTTATCGCAAATAAGAACGGAAAAAAAGTGATTTTAACGAAGTTTCCAAACTTCGAAAATTTTTTTTATTCTTTTCGAGATTCTTTGCGCATAATATGCTTTACTGAGGCTATCAAACTAGTATAAAGAAAGAGAACCAGTTATCTCAAATAAGAACGGAAAAAAAGTGATTCTAACGAAGTTTCCAAACTTCGAAAAATTTTTTTTTTCTTTTCGAGATTCTTTGCGCATAATATGCTTTACTGAGGCTATCAAATTAGTATAATGAAAGAGAACCAGTTATCTCAAATAAGAACGGAAAAAAGTGTTTCTAACGAAGTTTCCAAACTTCGAAAAAAAATTTTTTTCTTTTCGAGATTCTTTGCGCATAATATGCTTTACTCAGGCTATCAAACTAGTATAATGAAAGAGAACCAGTTATCTCAAATAAGAACGGGAAAAAAGTGATTCTAACGAAGTTTCCAAACTTCGAAAAAAATTTTTTTTCTTTTCGAGATTCTTTGCGCATAATATGCTTTACTGAGGCTATCAAACTATTATATGAAAGAGAACCACTTATCTCAAATAAGAACGGAAAAAAGTGATTCTAACGAAGTTTTCAAACTTCGAAAAAAAAATTTTTTCTTTTCGAGATTCTTTGCGCATAATATGCATTACTGAGGCTATCAAACTAGTACAATGAAAGAGAACCAGTTATCTCAAATAAGAACGGAAAAAAAGTGATTCTAATGAAGTTTCAAAACTTGGAAAAAATTTTTTTTTCTTTTCGAGATTCTTTGCGCATAATATGCTTTACTGAGGCTATCAAACTAGTATAATGAAAGAGAACCAGTTATCTCAAATAAGAACGGAAAAAATGTGATTCAAATGAAGTTTCCAAACTTCGAAAAAAATTTTTTTTCTTTTCGAGATTCTTTGCGCATAATATGCTTTTCTACGGCTATCAAACTAGTAAAATGAAAGAGAACCAGTTATCTCGAATAAGAACGGAAAAAAAGTGATTCTAACGAAGTTTCCAAACTTCGAAAATAATTTTTTTTCTTTTCCTGATCCTTTGTGCTAAATATGCTTTTCTGAGGCTATCAAACTAGTATAATGAAAGAGAACCAGTTATCGCAAATAAGAACAGAAAAAAAGTGATTCTAAAGAAGTTTCCAAACTTCGAAAAATTTTTTTTTTCTTTTCGAGATTCTTTGCGCATAATATGCTTTACTGAGGCTATCAAACTAGTATAATGAAAGAGAACCAGTTATCTCAAATAAGAACGGAAAAAAAGTGATTCAAACGAAGTTTCCAAACTTCGAAAAAAAATGTTTTTCTTTTCGAGATTCTTTGCGCATAATATGCTTTTCTGAGGCTATCAAACTAGTATAATGAAAGAGAACCAGTTATCTCAAATAAGAACGGAAAAAAAGTGATTCAAACGAAGTTTCCAAACTTCGAAAAAAAATTTTTTTCTTTTCGAGATTCTTTGCGCATAATATGCTTTTCTACGGCTATCAAACTAGTAAAATGAAAGAGAACCAGTTATCTCGAATAAGAACGGAAAAAAAGTTATTCTAACGAAATTTCCAAACTTCGAAAAAAAATTTTTTTCTTTTCGAGATTCTTTGCGCATAATATGCTTTACTGAGGCTATCAAACTAGTATAATGAAAGAGAACCAGTTATCTCAAATAAGAACAGTAAAAAAGTGATTCTAAAGAAGTTTCCAAACTTCGAAAAAAAATTTTTTTCTTTTCGAGATTCTTTGCGCATAAAATGCTTTACTGAGGCTATCAAACTAGTATAATGAACGAGAACAAGTTATCTCAAATAAGAACGGAAAAAAATTGATTCTAAAGAAGTTTCCAAACTTCGGAAAAAAAATTTTTTTCTTTTCGAGATTCTTTGCGCATACTATGCTTTATTGAGGCTATCAAAATTGTATAATGAAAGAGAAACAGTTATCTCAAATAAGAACGGAAAAAAAGTGATCCAAACGTAGTTTCCAAACTTCGAAAAAAAATGTTTTTCTTTTCGAGATTCTTTGCGCATAATATGCTTTTCTGGGGCTATCAAACTAGTATAATGAAAGAGAACCAGTTATCTCAAATAAGAAGGGGAAAAAAGTGATTCTAACGAAGTTTCCAAACTTCGAAAAAAATTTTTTTTCTTTTCGAGATTCTTTGCGCATAATATGCTTTACTGAGGCTATCAAACTAGTATAATGAAAGAGAACCAGTTATCTCAAATAAGAACGGAAAAAAAGTGATTCTAACGAAATTTCCAAACTTCGAAAAAAAATGTTTTTCTTTTCGAGATTCTTTGCGCATAATATGCTTTTCTGAGGCTATCAAACTAGTATAATGAAAGAGAACCAGTTATCTCGAATAAGAACGGAAAAAAAGTGATTTTAACGAAGTTTCCAAACTTCGAAAATTTTTTTTATTCTTTTCGAGATTCTTTGCGCATAATATGCTTTACTGAGGCTATCAAACTAGTATAATGAAAGAGAACCAGTTATCTCAAATAAGAACAGAAAAAAAGTGATTCTAAAGAAGTTTCCAAACTTCGAAAAAAAATTTTTTTCTTTTCGAGATTCTTTGCGCATAATATGCTTTACTGAGGCTATCAAACTAGTATAATGAAAGAGAACAAGTTATCTCAACTAAGAACGGAATAAAATTGATTCTAAAGAAGTTTCCAAACTTCGAAAAAAAATTTTTTTCTTTTCGAGATTCTTTGCGCATAATATGCTTTACTGAGGCTATCAAAATAGTATAATGAAAGAGAAATTGTTATCTCAAATAAGAACGGAAAAAAAGTGATTCAAACGTAGTTTCCAAACTTCGAAAAAAAATGTTTTTCTTTTCGAGATTCTTTGCGCATAATATGCTTTACTGAGGCTATCAAACTAGTAAAATGAAAGAGAACCAGTTATCTCAAATAAGAACAGAAAAAAAGTGATTCTAAAGAAGTTTCCAAACTTCGAAAAAAAATTTTTTTCTTTTCGAGATTCTTTGCGCATAATATGCTTTACTGAGGCTATCAAACTAGTATAATGAAAGAGAACAAGTTATCTCAAATAAAAACGGAAAAAAAATTGATTCTAAAGAAGTTTCCAAACTTCGAAAAAAAATATTTTTCTTTTCGAGATTCTTTGCGCATAATATGCTTTTCTGGGGCTATCAAACTAGTATAATGAAAGAGAACCAGTTATCTCAAATAAGAACGGAAAAAAAGTGATTCTAACGAAGTTTCCAAACTTCGAAAAAATTTTTTTTTCTTTTCGAGATTCTTTGCGCATAATATGCTTTACTGAGGCTATCAAACTAGTATAATGAAAGAGAACCAATTATCTCAAATAAGAACGGAAAAAAAGTGATTCAAACGAAGTTTCCAAACTTCGAAAAAAAATGTTTTTCTTTTCGAGATTCTTTGCGCATAATATGCTTTTCTGAGGCTATCAAACTAGTATAATGAAAGAGAACCAGTTATCTCAAATAAGAACGGAAAAAATGTGATTCAAATGAAGTTTCCAAACTTCGAAAAAAAATTTTTTTCTTTTCGAGATTCTTTGCGCATAATATGCTTTTCTACGGCTATCAAACTAGTAAAATGAAAGAGAACCAGTAATCTCGAATAAGAACGGAAAAAAAGTGATTCTAACGAAGTTTCCAAACTTCGAAAAAAAATGTTTTTCTTTTCGAGATTCTTTGCGCATAATATGCTTTTCTGAGGCTATCAAACTAGTATAATGAAAGAGAACCAGTTATCTCAAATAAGAACGGAAAAAAAGTGATTCAAACGAAGTTTCCAAACTTCGAAAAAAATTTTTTTTCTTTTCGAGATTCTTTGCGCATAATATGCTTTTCTACGGCTATCAAACTAGTAAAATGAAAGAGAACCAGTTATCTCGAATAAGAACGGAAAAAAAGTGATTCTAACGAAGTTTCCAAACTTCGAAAATTTTTTTTATTCTTTTCGAGATTCTTTGCGCATAATATGCTTTTCTACGGCTATCAAACTATTAAAATGAAAGAGAACCAGTTATCTCGATTAAGAACGGAAAAAAAGTGATTCTAACGAAGTTTCCAAACTTCAAAATTTTTTTTATTCTTTTCGAGATTCTTTGCGCATAATATGCTTTACTGAGGCTATCAAACTAGTATAATGAAAGAGAACCAGTTATCTCAAATAAGAACAGAAAAAAAGTGATTCTAAAGAAGTTTCCAAACTTCGAAAAAAAATTTTTTTCTTTTCGAGATTCTTTGCGCATAATATGCTTTACTGAGGCTATCAAACTAGTATAATGAAAGAGAACAAGTTATCTCAAATAAGAACGGAATAAAATTGATTCTAAAGAAGTTTCCAAACTTCGAAAAAAATTTTTTTCTTTTCGAGATTTTTTGCGCATAATATGCTTTACTGAGGCTATCAAAATAGTATAATGAAAAGAAACAGTTATCTCAAATAAGAACGGAAAAAAAGTGATTCAAACGTAGTTTCCAAACTTCGAAAAAAAATGTTTTTCTTTTCGAGATTCTTTGCGCATAATATGCTTTACTGAGGCTATCAAACTAGTATAATGAAAGAGAACCAGTTATCTCAAATATGAACAGAAAAAAAGTGATTCTAAAGAAGTTTCCAAACTTCGAAAAAAAATGTTTTTCTTTTCGAGATTCTTTGCGCATAATATGCTTTTCTGGGGCTATCAAACTAGTATAATGAAAGAGAACCAGTTATCTCGAATAAGAACGGAAAAAAAGTGATTCTAACGAAGTTTCCAAACTTCAAAATTTTTTTTATTCTTTTCGAGATTCTTTGCGCATAATATGCTTTACTGAGGCTATCAAACTAGTATAATGAAAGAGAACCAGTTATCTCAAATAAGAACAGAAAAAAAGTGATTCTAAAGAAGTTTCCAAACTTCGAAAAAAAATTTTTTTCTTTTCGAGATTCTTTGCGCATAATATGCTTTACTGAGGCTATCAAACTAGTATAATGAAAGAGAACAAGTTATCTCAAATAAGAACGGAATAAAATTGATTCTAAAGAAGTTTCCAAACTTCGAAAAAAATTTTTTTCTTTTCGAGATTTTTTGCGCATAATATGCTTTACTGAGGCTATCAAAATAGTATAATGAAAGAGAAACAGTTATCTCAAATAAGAACGGAAAAAAAGTGATTCAAACGTAGTTTCCAAACTTCGAAAAAAAATGTTTTTCTTTTCGAGATTCTTTGCGCATAATATGCTTTACTGAGGCTATCAAACTAGTATAATGAAAGAGAACCAGTTATCTCAAATATGAACAGAAAAAAAGTGATTCTAAAGAAGTTTCCAAACTTCGAAAAAAAATGTTTTTCTTTTCGAGATTCTTTGCGCATAATATGCTTTTCTGGGGCTATCAAACTAGTATAATGAAAGAGAACCAGTTATCTCAAATAGGAACGGGAAAAAAGTGATTCTAATGAAGTTTCCAAACTTCGAAAAAAATTTTTTTTCTTTTCGAGATTCTTTGCGCATAATATGCTTTACTGAGGCTATCAAACTAGTATAATGAAAGAGAACCAGTTATCTCAAATAAGAACGGAAAAAAAGTGATTCTAAGGAAGTTTCAAACCTTGGAAAAATTTTTTTTTTCTTTTCGAGATTCTTTGCGCATAATATGCTTTACTGAGGCTATCAAACTAGTAAAATGAAAGAGAACCAGTTATCTCGAATAAGAACGGAAAAAAAGTGATTCTAACGAAGTTTCCAAACTTCGAAAAATTTTTTTTTTCTTTTCGAGATTCTTTGCGCATAATATGCTTTACTGAGGCTATCAAATTAGTATAATGAAAGAGAACCAGTTATCTCAAATAAGAACGGAAAAAAGTGTTTCTAACGAAGTTTCCAAACTTCGAAAAAAAATTTTTTTCTTTTCGAGATTCTTTGCGCATAATATGCTTTACTGAGGCTATCAAACTAGTATAATGAAAGAGAACCAGTTATCTCAAATAAGAACATAAAAAAAGTGATTCTAAAGAAGTTTCTAAACTTCGAAAAAAAATTTTTTTCTTTTCGATATTCTTTGCGCATAATATGCTTTACTGAGGCTATCAAACTAGTATAATGGAAGAGAACCAGTTATCTCAAATAAGAACGGAAAAAAATTGATTCTAAAGAAGTTTCCAAACTTCGAAAAAAAATTTTTTTCTTTTCGAGATTCTTTGCGCATAATATGCTTTACTGAGGCTATCAAACTAGTATAATGAAAGAGAAACAGATATCTCAAATATGAACGGAAAAAAAATGATTCAAACCAAGTTTCCAAACTTCGAAAAAAAATGTTTTTCTTTTCGAGATTCTTTGCGCATAATATGCTTTACTGAGGATATCAAACTAGTATAATGAAAGAGAACAAGTTATCTCAAATAAGAACGGAAAAAAAATTGATTCTAAAGAAGTTTCCAAACTTCGAAAGAAAATGTTTTTCTTTTCGAGATTCTTTGCGCATAATATGCTTTACTGAGGCTATCAAACTAGTATAATGAAAGAGAACAAGTTATCTCAAATAAGAACAGAAAAAAAAATGATTCTAAAGAAGTTTCCAAACTTCGAAAAAAAATGTTTTTCTTTTCGAGATTCTTTGCGCATAATATGCTTTTCTGGGGCTATCAAACAAGTATAATGAAAGAGAACCAGTTATCTCAAATAAGAACGGAAAAAAAGTGATTCTAACGAAGTTTCCAAACTTCGAAAAAATTTTTTTTTCTTTTCGAGATTCTTTGCGCATAATATGCTTTACTGAGGCTATCAAACTAGTATAATGAAAGAGAACCAGTTATCTCAAATAAGAACGGAAAAAAAGTGATTCAAACGAAGTTTCCAAACTTCGAAAAAAAATGTTTTTCTTTTCGAGATTCTTTGCGCATAATATGCTTTTCTGAGGCTATCAAACTAGTATAATGAAAGAGAACCAGTTATCTCAAATAAGAACGGAAAAAATGTGATTCAAATGAAGTTTCCAAACTTCGAAAAAAAATTTTTTTCTTTTCGAGATTCTTTGCGCATAATATGCTTTTCTACGGCTATCAAACTAGTAAAATGAAAGAGAACCAGTAATCTCGAATAAGAACGGAAAAAAAGTGATTCTAACGAAGTTTCCAAACTTCGAAAAAAAATGTTTTTCTTTTCGAGATTCTTTGCGCATAATATGCTTTTCTACGGCTATCAAACTATTAAAATGAAAGAGAACCAGTTATCTCGATTAAGAACGGAAAAAAAGTGATTCTAACGAAGTTTCCAAACTTCAAAATTTTTTTTATTCTTTTCGAGATTCTTTGCGCATAATATGCTTTACTGAGGCTATCAAACTAGTATAATGAAAGAGAACCAGTTATCTCAAATAAGAACAGAAAAAAAGTGATTCTAAAGAAGTTTCCAAACTTCGAAAAAAAATTTTTTTCTTTTCGAGATTCTTTGCGCATAATATGCTTTACTGAGGCTATCAAACTAGTATAATGAAAGAGAACAAGTTATCTCAAATAAGAACGGAATAAAATTGATTCTAAAGAAGTTTCCAAACTTCGAAAAAAATTTTTTTCTTTTCGAGATTTTTTGCGCATAATATGCTTTACTGAGGCTATCAAAATAGTATAATGAAAAGAAACAGTTATCTCAAATAAGAACGGAAAAAAAGTGATTCAAACGTAGTTTCCAAACTTCGAAAAAAAATGTTTTTCTTTTCGAGATTCTTTGCGCATAATATGCTTTACTGAGGCTATCAAACTAGTATAATGAAAGAGAACCAGTTATCTCAAATATGAACAGAAAAAAAGTGATTCTAAAGAAGTTTCCAAACTTCGAAAAAAAATGTTTTTCTTTTCGAGATTCTTTGCGCATAATATGCTTTTCTGGGGCTATCAAACTAGTATAATGAAAGAGAACCAGTTATCTCGAATAAGAACGGAAAAAAAGTGATTCTAACGAAGTTTCCAAACTTCAAAATTTTTTTTATTCTTTTCGAGATTCTTTGCGCATAATATGCTTTACTGAGGCTATCAAACTAGTATAATGAAAGAGAACCAGTTATCTCAAATAAGAACAGAAAAAAAGTGATTCTAAAGAAGTTTCCAAACTTCGAAAAAAAATTTTTTTCTTTTCGAGATTCTTTGCGCATAATATGCTTTACTGAGGCTATCAAACTAGTATAATGAAAGAGAACAAGTTATCTCAAATAAGAACGGAATAAAATTGATTCTAAAGAAGTTTCCAAACTTCGAAAAAAATTTTTTTCTTTTCGAGATTTTTTGCGCATAATATGCTTTACTGAGGCTATCAAAATAGTATAATGAAAGAGAAACAGTTATCTCAAATAAGAACGGAAAAAAAGTGATTCAAACGTAGTTTCCAAACTTCGAAAAAAAATGTTTTTCTTTTCGAGATTCTTTGCGCATAATATGCTTTACTGAGGCTATCAAACTAGTATAATGAAAGAGAACCAGTTATCTCAAATATGAACAGAAAAAAAGTGATTCTAAAGAAGTTTCCAAACTTCGAAAAAAAATGTTTTTCTTTTCGAGATTCTTTGCGCATAATATGCTTTTCTGGGGCTATCAAACTAGTATAATGAAAGAGAACCAGTTATCTCAAATAGGAACGGGAAAAAAGTGATTCTAATGAAGTTTCCAAACTTCGAAAAAAATTTTTTTTCTTTTCGAGATTCTTTGCGCATAATATGCTTTACTGAGGCTATCAAACTAGTATAATGAAAGAGAACCAGTTATCTCAAATAAGAACGGAAAAAAAGTGATTCTAAGGAAGTTTCAAACCTTGCAAAAATTTTTTTTTTCTTTTCGAGATTCTTTGCGCATAATATGCTTTACTGAGGCTATCAAACTAGTAAAATGAAAGAGAACCAGTTATCTCGAATAAGAACGGAAAAAAAGTGATTCTAACGAAGTTTCCAAACTTCGAAAAATTTTTTTTTTCTTTTCGAGATTCTTTGCGCATAATATGCTTTACTGAGGCTATCAAATTAGTATAATGAAAGAGAACCAGTTATCTCAAATAAGAACGGAAAAAAGTGTTTCTAACGAAGTTTCCAAACTTCGAAAACAAATTTTTTTCTTTTCGAGATTCTTTGCGCATAATATGCTTTACTGAGGCTATCAAACTAGTATAATGAAAGAGAACCAGTTATCTCAAATAAGAACATAAAAAAAGTGATTCTAAAGAAGTTTCTAAACTTCGAAAAAAAATTTTTTTCTTTTCGATATTCTTTGCGCATAATATGCTTTACTGAGGCTATCAAACTAGTATAATGGAAGAGAACCAGTTATCTCAAATAAGAACGGAAAAAAATTGATTCTAAAGAAGTTTCCAAACTTCGAAAAAAAATTTTTTTCTTTTCGAGATTCTTTGCGCATAATATGCTTTACTGAGGCTATCAAACTAGTATAATGAAAGAGAAACAGATATCTCAAATATGAACGGAAAAAAAATGATTCAAACCAAGTTTCCAAACTTCGAAAAAAAATGTTTTTCTTTTCGAGATTCTTTGCGCATAATATGCTTTACTGAGGATATCAAACTAGTATAATGAAAGAGAACAAGTTATCTCAAATAAGAACGGAAAAAAAATTGATTCTAAAGAAGTTTCCAAACTTCGAAAGAAAATGTTTTTCTTTTCGAGATTCTTTGCGCATAATATGCTTTACTGAGGCTATCAAACTAGTATAATGAAAGAGAACAAGTTATCTCAAATAAGAACAGAAAAAAAAATGATTCTAAAGAAGTTTCCAAACTTCGAAAAAAAATGTTTTTCTTTTCGAGATTCTTTGCGCATAATATGCTTTTCTGGGGCTATCAAACAAGTATAATGAAAGAGAACCAGTTATCTCAAATAAGAACGGAAAAAAAGTGATTCTAACGAAGTTTCCAAACTTCGAAAAAATTTTTTTTTCTTTTCGAGATTCTTTGCGCATAATATGCTTTACTGAGGCTATCAAACTAGTATAATGAAAGAGAACCAGTTATCTCAAATAAGAACGGAAAAAAAGTGATTCAAACGAAGTTTCCAAACTTCGAAAAAAAATGTTTTTCTTTTCGAGATTCTTTGCGCATAATATGCTTTTCTGAGGCTATCAAACTAGTATAATGAAAGAGAACCAGTTATCTCAAATAAGAACGGAAAAAATGTGATTCAAATGAAGTTTCCAAACTTCGAAAAAAAATTTTTTTCTTTTCGAGATTCTTTGCGCATAATATGCTTTTCTACGGCTATCAAACTAGTAAAATGAAAGAGAACCAGTAATCTCGAATAAGAACGGAAAAAAAGTGATTCTAACGAAGTTTCCAAACTTCGAAAAAAAATGTTTTTCTTTTCGAGATTCTTTGCGCATAATATGCTTTTCTGAGGCTATCAAACTAGTATAATGAAAGAGAACCAGTTATCTCAAATAAGAACGGAAAAAAAGTGATTCAAACGAAGTTTCCAAAATTCGAAAAAAAATTTTTTTCTTTTCGAGATTCTTTGCGCATAATATGCTTTTCTACGGCTATCAAACTAGTAAAATGAAAGAGAACCAGTTATCTCGAATAAGAACGGAAAAAAAGTGATTCTAACGAAGTTTCCAAACTTCGAAAAAAAATTTTTTTCTTTTCGAGATTTTTTGCGCATAATATGCTTTACTGAGGCTATCAAAATAGTATAATGAAAGAGAAACAGTTATCTCAAATAAGAACGGAAAAAAAGTGATTCAAACGTAGTTTCCAAACTTCGAAAAAAAATGTTTTTCTTTTCGAGATTCTTTGCGCATAATATGCTTTACTGAGGCTATCAAACTAGTATAATGAAAGAGAACCAGTTATCTCAAATATGAACAGAAAAAAAGTGATTCTAAAGAAGTTTCCAAACTTCGAAAAAAAATTTTTTTCTTTTCGAGATTCTTTGCGCATAATATGCTTTACTGAGGATATCAAACTAGTATAATGAAAGAGAACAAGTTATCTCAAATAAGAACGGAAAAAAAATTGATTCTAAAGAAGTTTCCAAACTTCGAAAAAATATGTTTTTCTTTTCGAGATTCTTTGCGCATAATATGCTTTTCTGGGGCTATCAAACTAGTATAATGAAAGAGAACCAGTTATCTCAAATAGGAACGGGAAAAAAGTGATTCTAACGAAGTTTCCAAACTTCGAAAAAAATTTTTTTTCTTTTCGAGATTCTTTGCGCATAATATGCTTTACTGAGGCTATCAAACTAGTATAATGAAAGAGAACCAGTTATCTCAAATAAGAACGGAAAAAAAGTGATTCTAAGGAAGTTTCAAAACTTGGAAAATTTTTTTTTTTCTTTTCGAGATTCTTTGCGCATAATATGCTTTACTGAGGCTATCAAACTAGTATAATGAAAGAGAAACAGTTATCTCAAATAAGAACGGAAAAAAAGTGATTCTAAAGTAGTTTCCAAACTTCGAAAAAAAATTTTTTTCTTTTCGTGATTCTTTTCGCTAAATATGCTTTTCTGAGGCTATCAAACTAGTAATGAAAGAGAACCAGTTATCTCAAATAAGAACAGAAAAAAAGTGATTCTAGAGAAGTTTCCAAACTTCGAAAAAAAATTTTTTTCTTTTCGAGATTCTTTGCGCATAATATGCTTTTCTGGGGCTATCAAACTAGTATAGTGAAAGAGAACCAGTTATCTCAAATAGGAACGGGAAAAAAGTGATTCTAACGAAGTTTCCAAACTTCGAAAAATTTTTTTTTTCTTTTCGAGATTCTTTGCGCATAATATGCTTTACTGAAGCTATCAAACTAGTATAATGAAAGAGAACCAGTTATCTCAAATAAGAACGGAAAAAAAGTGATTCAAACGAAGTTTCCAAACTTCGAAAAAAAATGTTTTTCTTTTCGAGATTCTTTGCGCATAATATGCTTTACTGAGGCTATCAAACTAGTATAATGAAAGAGAACCAGTTATCTCAAATAAGAACGGAAAAAAAGTGATTAAAATGAAGTTTCCAAACTTCGAAAAAAAATTTTTTTCTTTTCGAGATTCTTTGCGCATAATATGCTTTTCTACGGCTATCAAACTAGTAAAATGAAAGAGAACCAGTTATCTCGAATAAGAACGGAAAAAAAGTGATTCTAACGAAGTTTCCAAACTTCGAAAAAAAATGTTTTTCTTTTCGAGATTCTTTGCGCATAATATGCTTTTCTGAGCCTATCAAAATAGTATAATGAAAGAGAACCAGTTATCTCAAATAAGAACAATAAAAAAGTGATTCTAAAGAAGTTTCCAAACTTCGAAAAAAATTATTTTTTCTTTTCGAAATTCTTTGCGCATAATATGCTTTACTGAGGCTATCAAACTAGTATAATGAAAGAGAACCAGTTATCTCAAATAAGAACGGAAATAAGTGATTCTAACGAAGTTTCCAAACTTCGAAAATAATTTTTTTTCTTTTCGTGATTCTTTGTGCTAAATATGCTTTTCTGAGGCTATCAAACTAGTATAATGAAAGAGAACCAGTTATCGCAAATAAGAACGGAAAAAAAGTGATTTTAACGAAGTTTCCAAACTTCGAAAATTTTGTTTATTCTTTTCGAGATTCTTTGCGCATAATATGCTTTACTGAGGCTATCAAACTAGTATAATGAAGGAGAACCAGTTATCTCAAATAAGAACGGGAAAAAAGTGATTCTAACGAAGTTTCCAAACTTCGAAAAATTTTTTTTTTCTTTTCGAGATTCTTTGCGCATAATATGCTTTACTGAGGCTATCAAATTAGTATAATGAAAGAGAACCAGTTATCTCAAATAAGAACGGAAAAAAGTGTTTCTAACGAAGTTTCCAAACTTCGAAAAAAAATTTTTTTCTTTTCGAGATTCTTTGCGCATAATATGCTTTACTGAGGCTATCAAACTAGTATAATGAAAGAGAACCAGTTATCTCAAATAAGAACAGAAAAAAAGTGATTCTAAAGAAGTTTCTAAACTTCGAAAAAAAATTTTTTTCTTTTCGAGATTCTTTGCGCATAATATGCTTTACTGAGGCTATCAAACTAGTATAATGAAAGAGAACCAGTTATCTCAAATAAGAACGGAAAAAAATTGATTCTAAAGAAGTTTCCAAACTTCGAAAAAAAATTTTTTTCTTTTCGAGATTCTTTGCGCATAATATGCTTTTCTGGGGCTATCAAACTAGTATAATGAAAGAGAACCAGTTATCTCAAATAAGAACGGGAAGAAAGTCATTCTAACGAAGTTTCCAAACTTCGAAAAAATTTTTTTTTCTTTTCGAGATTCTTTGCGCATAATATGCTTTACTGAGGCTATCAAACTATTATATGAAAGAGAGCCAGTTATCTCAAATAAGAACGGAAAAAAGTGATTCTAACGAAGTTTTCAAACTTCGAAAAAAAAATTTTTTCTTTTCGAGATTCCTTGCGCATAATATGCATTACTGAGGCTATCAAACTAGTACAATGAAAGAGAACCAGTTATCTCAAATAAGAACAGAAAAAAAGTGATTCTAAAGAAGTTTCCAAACTTCGAAAAAAAAATTTTTTTCTTTTGGAGTTTTTTGCGCATAATATGCTTTACTGAGGCTATCAAACTAGTATAATGAAAGAGAACCAGTTATCTCAAATAAGAACGGAAAAAAGTGATTCTAAAGTAGTTTCCAAACTTCAAAAAAAAATTTTTTTCTTTTCGTGATTCTTTTCGCTAAATATGCTTTTCTGAGGCTATCAAACTAGTAATGAAAGAGAACCGGTTATCTCAAATAAGAACAGAAAAAAAGTGATTCTAACGAAGTTTCCAAACTTCGAAAAAATTTTTTTTTCTTTTCGAGATTCTTTGCGCATAATATGCTTTACTGAAGCTATCAAACTAGTATAATGAAAGAGAACCAGTTATCTCAAATAAGAACGGAAAAAAAGTGATTCAAACGAAGTTTCCAAACTTCGAAAAAAAATGTTTTTCTTTTCGAGATTCTTTGCGCATAATATGCTTTTCTGAGGCTATCAAACTAGTATAATGAAAGAGAACCAGTTATCTCAAATAAGAACGGAAAAAATGTGATTAAATTGAAGTTTCCATACTTCGAAAAAAAATTTTTTTCTTTTCGAGATTCTTTGCGCATAATATGCTTTTCTACGGCTATCAAACTAGTAAAATGAAAGAGAACCAGTTATCTCGAATAAGAACGGAAAAAAAGTGATTCTAACGAAGTTTCCAAACTTCGAAAAAAAATGTTTTTCTTTTCGAGATTCTTTGCGCATAATATGCTTTTCTGAGGCTATCAAAATAGTATAATGAAAGAGAACCAGTTATCTCAAATAAGAACGGAAAAAAAGTGATTCTAACGAAGTTTCCAAACTTCGAAAAATTTTTTTTTTCTTTTCGAGATTCTTTGCGCATAATATGCTTTACTGAGGCTATCAAATTAGTATAATGAAAGAGAACCAGTTATCTCAAATAAGAACGGAAAAAAGTGTTTCTAACGAAGTTTCCAAACTTCGAAAAAAAATTTTTTTCTTTTCGAGATTCTTTGCGCATAATATGCTTTACTGAGGCTATCAAAATAGTATAATGAAAGAGAACCAGTTATCTAAAATAAGAACAGAAAAAAAGTGATTCTAAAGAAGTTTCTAAACTTCGAAAAAAAATTTTTTCTTTTCGAGATTCTTTGCGCATAATATGCTTTACTGAGGCTATCAAACTAGTATAATGAAAGAGAACCAGTTATCTCAAATAAGAACAGAAAAAAGTGATTCTAACGAAGTTTTCAAACTTCGAAAAAAAAATTTTTTCTTTTCGAGATTCTTTGCGCATAATATGCATTACTGAGGCTATCAAACTAATACAATGAAAGAGAACCAGTTATCTCAAATAAGAACAGAAAAAAAGTGATTCTAAAGAAGTTTCCAAACTTCGAAAAAAAAATTTTTTTCTTTTGGAGATTCTTTGCGCATAATATGCTTTACTGAGGCTATCAAACTAGTATAATGAAAGAGAACCAGTTATCTCAAATAAGAACGGAAAAAAAGTGATTCTAAAGTAGTTTCCAAACTTCGAAAAAAAATTTTTTTCTTTTCGTGATTCTTTTCGCTAAATATGCTTTTCTGAGGCTATCAAACTAGTAATGAAAGAGAACCAGTTATCTCAAATAAGAACAGAAAAAAAGTGATTCTAACGAAGTTTCCAAACTTCGAAAAAATTTTTTCTTCTTTTCGAGATTCTTTGCGCATAATATGCTTTACTGAAGCTATCAAACTAGTATAATGAAAGAGAACCAGTTATCTCAAATAAGAACGGAAAAAAAGTGATTCAAACGAAGTTTCCAAACTTCGAAAAAAAATGTTTTTCTTTTCGAGATTCTTTGCGCATAATATGCTTTTCTGAGGCTATCAAACTAGTATAATGAAAGAGAACCAGTTATCTCAAATAAGAACGGAAAAAATGTGATTAAAATGAAGTTTCCATACTTCGAAAAAAAATTTTTTTCTTTTCGAGATTCTTTGCGCATAATATGCTTTTCTACGGCTATCAAACTAGTAAAATGAAAGAGAACCAGTTATCTCGAATAAGAACGGAAAAAAAGTGATTCTAACGAAGTTTCCAAACTTCGAAAAAAAATGTTTTTCTTTTCGAGATTCTTTGCGCATAATATGCTTTTCTGAGCCTATCAAAATAGTATAATGAAAGAGAACCAGTTATCTCAAATAAGAACAGAAAAAAAGTGATTCTAAAGAAGTTTCCAAACTTCGAAAAAAATTATTTTTTCTTTTCGAAATTCTTTGCGCATAATATGCTTTACTGAGGCTATCAAAATAGTATAATGAAAGAGAACCAGTTATCTCAAATAAGAACGGAAATAAGTGATTCTAACGAAGTTTCCAAACTTCGAAAATAATTTTTTTTCTTTTCGTGATTCTTTGTGCTAAATATGCTTTTCTGAGGCTATCAAACTAGTATAATGAAAGAGAACCAGTTATCGCAAATAAGAACGGAAAAAAAGTGATTTTAACGAAGTTTCCAAACTTCGAAAATTTTGTTTATTCTTTTCGAGATTCTTTGCGCATAATATGCTTTACTGAGGCTATCAAACTAGTATAATGAAAGAGAACCAGTTATCTCAAATAAGAACGGAAAAAAAGTGATTCTAACGAAGTTTCCAAACTTCGAAAAATTTTTTTTTTCTTTTCGAGATTCTTTGCGCATAATATGCTTTACTGAGGCTATCAAATTAGTATAATGAAAGAGAACCAGTTATCTCAAATAAGAACGGAAAAAAGTGTTTCTAACGAAGTTTCCAAACTTCGAAAAAATCTTTTCGAGATTCTTTGCGCATAATATGCTTTACTGAGGCTATCAAACTATTATATGAAAGAGAGCCAGTTATCTCAAATAAGAACGGAAAAAAGTGATTCTAACGAAGTTTTCAAACTTCGAAAAAAAAATTTTTTCTTTTCGAGATTCTTTGCGCATAATATGCATTACTGAGGCTATCAAACTAGTACAATGAAAGAGAACCAGTTATCTCAAATAAGAACAGAAAAAAAGTGATTCTAAAGAAGTTTCCAAACTTCGAAAAAAAAAATTTTTTCTTTTGGAGTTTTTTGCGCATAATATGCTTTACTGAGGCTATCAAACTAGTATAATGAAAGAGAACCAGTTATCTCAAATAAGAACGGAAAAAAAGTGATTTTAAAGTAGTTTCCAAACTTCGAAAAAAAATTTTTTTCTTTTCGTGATTCTTTTCGCTAAATATGCTTTTCTGAGGCTATCAAACTAGTAATGAAAGAGAACCGGTTATCTCAAATAAGAACAGAAAAAAAGTGATTCTAACGAAGTTTCCAAACTTCGAAAAAATTTTTTTTTCTTTTCGAGATTCTTTGCGCATAATATGCTTTTCTGAGGCTATCAAACTAGTATAATGAAAGAGAACCAGTTATCTCAAATAAGAACGGAAAAAATGTGATTAAAATGAAGTTTCCATACTTCGAAAAAAAATTTTTTTCTTTTCGAGATTCTTTGCGCATAATATGCTTTTCTACGGCTATCAAACTAGTGAAATGAAAGAGAACCAGTTATCTCGAATAAGAACAGAAAAAAAGTGATTCTAAAGAAGTTTCCAAACTTCGAAAAAAATTTTTTTTCTTTTCGAGATTCTTTGCGCATAATATGCTTTACTGAGGCTATCAAACTAGTATAATGAACGAGAACAAGTTATCTCAAATAAGAACGGAAAAAAATTGATTCTAAAGAAGTTTCCAAACTTCGAAAAAAAATTTTTTTCTTTTCGAGATTCTTTGCGCACAATATGCTTTACTGAGGCTATCAAACTAGTAAAATGAAAGAGAACCAGTTATCTCAAATAAGAACGGAAAAAAAGTGATCCAAACGTAGTTTCCAAACTTCGAAAAAAAATGTTTTTCTTTTCGAGATTCTTTGCGCATAATATGCTTTTCTGGGGCTATCAAACTAGTATAATGAAAGAGAACCAGTTATCTCAAATAAGAACGGGAAAAAAGTGATTCTAAAGTAGTTGCCAAACTTCGAAAAAAAATTTTTTTCTTTTCGTGATTCTTTTCGCTAAATATGCTTTTCTGAGGCTCTCAAACTAGTATAATGAAAGAGAACCAGTTATCTCAAATAAGAACAGAAAAAAAGTGATTCTAAAAAAGTTTCCAAACTTCGAAATAAAATTTTTTTCTTTTCGTGATTCTTTGCGCATAATATGCTTTACTGAGGCTATCAAACTAGTATAATGAAAGAGAAGCAGTTATCTCAAATAAGAACAGAAAAAAAGTGATTCTAAAGAAGTTTCCAAACTTCGAAAAATTTTTTTTTTCTTTTCGAGATTCTTTGCGCATAATATGCTTTACTGAGGCTATCAAACTAGTATAATGAAAGAGAACCAGTTATCTCAAATAAGAACAGAAAAAAAGTAATTCTATAGAAGTTTCCAAACTTCGAAAAAAATTTTTTTTCTTTTCGAGATTCTTTGCGCATAATATGCTTTACTGAGGCTATCAAACTAGTATAATGAAAGAGAACCAGTTATCTCAAATAAGAACGGAAAAAAATTGATTCTAAAGAAGTTTCCAAACTTCGAAAAAAAATTTTTTTCTTTTCGAGATTCTTTGCGCATAATATGGTTTACTGAGGCTATCAAACTAGTATAATGAAAGAGAAACAGTTATCTCAAATAAGAACGGAAAAAAAGTGATTCAAACGAAGTTTCCAAACTTCGAAAAAAATGTTTTTCTTTTCGAGATTTTTGCGCATAATATGCTTTTCTGAGGCTATCAAATTAGTATAATGAAAGAGAACCAGTTATCTCAAATAAGAACGGAAAAAAAGTGATTCTAACGAAGTTTCCAAACTTCTAAAAATTTTTTTTTTCTTTTCCAGATTCTTTGCGCATAATATGCTTTACTGAGGCTATCAAATTAGTATAATGAAAGAGAACCAGTTATCTCAAATAAGAACGGAAAAAAGTGTTTCTAACGAAGTTTCCAAACTTCGAAAAAAAATTTTTTTCTTTTCGAGATTCTTTGCGCATAATATGCTTTACTGAGGCTATCAAACTAGTATAATGAAAGAGAACCAGTTATCTCAAATAAGAACAGAAAAAAAGTGATTCTAAAGAAGTTTCTAAACTTCGAAAAAAAAATTTTTTCTTTTCGAGATTCTTTGCGCATAATATGCTTTACTGAGGCTATCAAACTAGTATAATGAAAGAGAACCAGTTATCTCAAATAAGAACAGAAAAAAAGTGATTCTAAAGATGTTTCCAAACTTCTAAAAAAAATTTTTTTCTTTTGGAGATTCATTGCGCATAATATGCTTTACTGAGGCTATCAAACTAGTATAATGAAAGAGAACCAGTTATCTCAAATAAGAAGGGAAAAAAATTGATTCTAAAGAAGTTTCCAAAGTTCGAAAAAAAATTTTTTTCTTTTCGAGATTCTTTGCGCATAATATGCTTTACTGAGGCTATCAACCTAGTATAATGAAAGAGAAACAGTTATCTCAAATAAGAACGGAAAAAAAGTGATTCTAAAGTAGTTTCCAAACTTCGAAAAAAAATTTTTTTCTTTTCGTGATTCTTTTCGCTAAATATGCTTTTCTGAGGCTATCAAACTAGTAATGAAAGAGAACCAGTTATCTCAAATAAGAACAGAAAAAAAGTGATTCTAAACAAGTTTCCAAACTTCGAAAAAAAATTTTTTTCTTTTCGAGATTCTTTGCGCATAATATGCTTTTCTGGGGCTATCAAACTAGTATAATGAAAGAGAACCAGTTATCTCAAATAGGAACGGGAAAAAAGTGATTCTAACGAAGTTTCCAAACTTCGAAAAAATTTTTTTTTCTTTTCGAGATTCTTTGCGCATAATATGCTTTACTGAAGCTATCAAACTAGTATAATGAAAGAGAACCAGTTATCTCAAATAAGAACGGAAAAAAAGTGATTCAAACGAAGTTTCCAAACTTCGAAAAAAAATGTTTTTCTTTTCGAGATTCTTTGCGCATAATATGCTTTTCTGAGGCTATCAAACTAGTATAATGAAAGAGAACCAGTTATCTCAAATAAGAACGGAAAAAATGTGATTAAAATGAAGTTTCCATACTTCGAAAAAAAATTTTTTTCTTTTCGAGATTCTTTGCGCATAATATGCTTTTCTACGGCTATCAAACTAGTAAAATGAAAGAGAACCAGTTATCTCGAATAAGAACGGAAAAAAAGTGATTCTAACGAAGTTTCCAAACTTCGAAAAAAAATGTTTTTCTTTTCGAGATTCTTTGCGCATAATATGCTTTTCTGAGGCTATCAAAATAGTATAATGAAAGAGAACCAGTTATCTCAAATAAGAACGGAAAAAAAGTGATTCTAACGAAGTTTCCAAACTTCGAAAAATTTTTTTTTTCTTTTCGAGATTCTTTGCGCATAATATGCTTTACTGAGGCTATCAAATTAGTATAATGAAAGAGAACCAGTTATCTCAAATAAGAACGGAAAAAAGTGTTTCTAACGAAGTTTCCAAACTTCGAAAAAAAATTTTTTTCTTTTCGAGATTCTTTGCGCATAATATGCTTTACTGAGGCTATCAAACTAGTATAATGAAAGAGAACCAGTTATCTAAAATAAGAAGAGAAAAAAAGTGATTCTAAAGAAGTTTCTAAACTTCGAAAAAAAATTTTTTTCTTTTCGAGATTCTTTGCGCATAATATGCTTTACTGAGGCTATCAAACTAGTATAATTAAAGAGAACCAGTTATCTCAAATAAGAACGGAAAAAAATTGATTCTAAAGAAGTTTCCAAACTTCGAAAAAAAATTTTTTTCTTTTCGAGATTCTTTGCGCATAATATGCTTTTCTGGGGCTATCAAACTAGTATAATGAAAGAGAACCAGTTATCTCAAATAAGAACGGGAAAAAAGTGATTCTAACGAAGTTTCCAAACTTCGAAAAAAATTTTTTTTCTTTTCGAGATTCTTTGCGCATAATATGCTTTACTGAGGCTATCAAACTATTATATGAAAGAGAGCCAGTTATCTCAAATAAGAACGGAAAAAAGTGATTCTAACGAAGTTTTCAAACTTCGAAAAAAAAATTTTTTCTTTTCGAGATTCTTTGCGCATAATATGCATTACTGAGGCTATCAAACTAGTACAATGAAAGAGAACCAGTTATCTCAAATAAGAACAGAAAAAAAGTGATTCTAAAGAAGTTTCCAAACTTCGAAAAAAAATTTTTTTTCTTTTGGAGATTCTTTGCGCATAATATGCTTTACTGAGGCTATCAAACTAGTATAATGAAAGAGAACCAGTTATCTCAAATAAGAACGGAAAAAAAGTGATTCTAAGGTAGTTTCCAAACTTCGAAAAAAAATTTTTTTCTTTTCGTGATTCTTTTCGCTAAATATGCTTTTCTGAGGCTATCAAACTAGTAATGAAAGAGAACCAGTTATCTCAAATAAGAACAGAAAAAAAGTGATTCTAACGAAGTTTCCAAACTTCGAAAAATTTTTTTTTTCTTTTCGAGATTCTTTGCGCATAATATGCTTTACTGAAGCTCTCAAACTAGTATAATGAAAGAGAACCAGTTATCTCAAATAAGAACGGAAAAAAAGTGATTCAAACGAAATTTCCAAACTTCGAAAAAAAATGTTTTTCTTTTCGAGATTCTTTGCGCATAATATGCTTTTCTGAGGCTATCAAACTAGTATAATGAAAGAGAACCAGTTATCTCAAATAAGAACGGAAAAAATGTGATTAAAATGAAGTTTCCATTCTTCGAAAAAAAATTTTTTTCTTTTCGAGATTCTTTGCGCATAATATGCTTTTCTACGGCTATCAAACTAGTAAAATAAAAGAGAACCAGTTATCTCGAATAAGAACGGAAAAAAAGTGATTCCTACGAAGTTTCCAAACTTCGAAAAAAAATGTTTTTCTTTTCGAGATTCTTTGCGCATAATATGCTTTTCTGAGGCTATCAAAATAGTATAATGAAAGAGAACCAGTTATCTCACATAAGAACAGAAAAAAAGTGATTCTAAAGACGTTTCCAAACTTCGAAAAAAATTTTTTTTCTTTTCGAGATTCTTTGCGCATAATATACTTTACTGAGGCTATCAAACTAGTATAATGAACGAGAACAAGTTATCTCAAATAAGAACGGAAAAAAATTGATTCTAAAGAAGTTTCCAAACTTCGAAAAAAAATTTTTTTCTTTTCGAGATTCTTTGCGCACAATATGCTTTACTGAGGCTATCAAACTAGTAAAATGAAAGAGAACCAGTTATCTCAAATAAGAACGGAAAAAAAGTGATCCAAACGTAGTTTCCAAACTTCGAAAAAAAATGTTTTTCTTTTCGAGATTCTTTGCGCATAATATGCTTTTCTGGGGCTATCAAACTAGTATAATGAAAGAGAACCAATTATCTCAAATAAGAACGGGAAAAAAGTGATTCTAACGAAGTTTCCAAACTTCGAAAAAAATTTTTTTTCTTTTCGAGATTCTTTGCGCATAATATGCTTTACTGAGGCTATCAAACTAGTATAATGAAAGAGAAACAGTTATCTCAAATAAGAACGGAAAAAAAGTGATTCTAAAGTAGTTTCCAAACTTCGAAAAAAAATTTTTTTCTTTTCGTGATTCTTTTCGCTAAATATGCTTTACTGAGGCTATCAAACTAGTATAATGAAAGAGAACCAGTTATCTAAAATAAGAACAGAAAAAAAGTGATTCTAAAAAAGTTTCCAAACTTCGAAAAAAAATTTTTTTCTTTTCGAGATTCTTTGCGCATAATATGCTTTACTGACGCTATCAAACTAGTATAATGAAAGAGAACCAGTTATCTCAAATAAGAACAGAAAAAAAGTGATTCTAAAGAAGTTTCCAAACTTCGAAAAAATTTTTTTTTCCTTTCGAGATTCTTTGCGCATAATATGCTTTACTGAGGCTATCAAACTAGTATAATGAAAGAGAACCAGTTATCTCAAATAAGAACAGAAAAAAAGTAATTCTATAGAAGTTTCCAAACTTCGAAAAAAGTTTTTTTTCTTTTCGAGATTCTTTGCGCATAATATGCTTTACTGAGGCTATCAAACTAGTATAATGAAAGAGAAACAGTTATCTCAAATAAGAACGGAAAAAAAGTGATTCTAAAGTAGTTTCCAAACTTCGAAAAAAAATTTTTTTCTTTTCGTGATTCTTTTCGCTAAATATGCTTTTCTGAGGCTATCAAACTAGTATAATGAAAGAGAACCAGTTATCTCAAATAAGAACAGAAAAAAAGTGATTCTAAAAAAGTTTCCAAACTTCGAAAAAAAATTTTTTTCTTTTCGAGATTCTTTGCGCATAATATGCTTTACTGAGGCTATCAAACTAGTATAATGAAAGAGAACCAGTTATCTCAAATAAGAACAGAAAAAAAGTGATTCTAAAGAAGTTTCCAAACTTCGAAAAATTTTTTTTTTCTTTTCGAGATTCTTTGCGCATAATATGCTTTACTGAGGCTATCAAACTAGTATAATGAAAGAGAACCAGTTATCTCAAATAAGAACAGAAAAAAAGTAATTCTATAGAAGTTTCCAAACTTCGAAAAAAATTTTTTTTCTTTTCGAGATTCTTTGCGCATAATATGCTTTACTGAGGCTATCAAACTAGTATAATGAAAGAGAACCAGTTATCTCAAATAAGAACGGAAAAAAATTGATTCTAAAGAAGTTTCCAAACTTCGAAAATTTTTTTTATTCTTTTCGAGATTCTTTGCGCATAATATGCTTTACTGAGGCTATCAAACCAGTATAATGAAAGAGAACCAGTTATCTCAAATAAGAACGGAAAAAAAGTGATTCTAACGAAGTTTCCAAACTTCGAAAAATTTTTTTTTTCTTTTCAAGATTCTTTGCGCATAATATGCTTTACTGAGGCTATCAAATTAGTATAATGAAAGAGAACCAGTTATCTCAAATAAGAACGGAAAAAAGTGTTTCTAACGAAGTTTCCAAACTTCGAAAAAAAATTTTTTTCTTTTCGAGATTCTTTGCGCATAATATGCATTACTGAGGCTATCAAACTAGTACAATGAAAGAGAACCAGTTATCTCAAATAAGAACAGAAAAAAAGTGATTCTAAAGAAGTTTCCAAACTTCGAAAAAAAATTTTTTTCTTTTGGAGATTCTTTGCGCATAATATGCTTTACTGAGGCTATCAAACTAGTATAATGAAAGAGAACCAGTTATCTCAAATAAGAACGGAAAAAAATTGATTCTAAAGAAGTTTCCAAAGTTCGAAAAAAAAATTTTTTCTTTTCGAGATTCTTTGCGCATAATATGCTATACTGAGGCTATCAACCTAGTATAACGAAAGAGAAACAGTTATCTCAAATAAGAACGGAAAAAAAGTGATTCTAAAGTAGTTTCCAAACTTCGAAAAAAAATTTTTTTCTTTTCGTGATTCTTTTCGCTAAATATGCTTTTCTGAGGCTATCAAACTAGTAATGAAAGAGAACCAGTTATCTCAAATAAAAACAGAAAAAAAGTGATTCAAACGAAGTTTCCAAACTTCGAAAAAAATTTTTTTTCTTTTCGAGATTCTTTGCGCATAATATGCTTTTCTGGGGCTATCAAACTAGTATAATGAAAGAGAAGCAGTTATCTCAAATAAGAACGGGAAAAAAGTGATTCTAACGAAGTTTACAAACTTCGAAAAAAATTTTTTTTCTTTTCGAGATTGCTTGCGCATAATATGCTTTACTGAGGCTATCAAACTAGTATAATGAAAGAGAACCAGTTATCACAAATAAGAACAGAAAAAAAGTGATTCTAAAGAAGTTTCCAAACTTCGAAAAAAAAATTTTTTCTTTTCGAGATTCTTTGCGCATAATATGCTTTTCTGAGGCTATCAAACTAGTATAATGAAAGAGAACCAGTTATCTCAAATAAGTACAGAAAAAAAGTGATTCTAAAGAAGTTTCCAAACTTCGAAAAATTTTTTTTTTCTTTTCGAGATTCTTTGCGCATAATATGCTTTACTGAGGCTATCAAACTAGTATAATGAAAGAGAACCAGTTATCTCAAATAAGAACGGAAAAAAGTGATTCAAACGAAGTTTCCAAACTTCGAAAAAAAATGTTTTTCTTTTCGAGATTCTTTGCGCATAATATGCTTTTCTCGGGCTATCAAACTAGTATAATGAAAGAGAACCAGTTATCTCAAATAAGAACGGAAAAAAAGTGATTCAAACGAAGTTTCCAAACTTCGAAAAAAAATGTTTTTCTTTTCGAGATTCTTTGCGCATAATATGCTTTACTGAGGCTATCAAACTAGTATAATGAAAGAGAAACAGATATCTCAAATATGAACGGAAAAAAAGTGATTCAAACGAAGTTTCCAAAATTCGAAAAAAAATGTTTTTCTTTTCGAGATTCTTTGCGCATAATATGCTTTTCTGGGGCTATCAAACTAGTATAATGAAAGAGAACCAGTTATCGCAAATAAGAACGGGAAAAAAGTGATTCTAACGAAGTTTCCAAACTTCGAAAAAAAATGTTTTTCTTTTCGAGATTCTTTGCGCATAATATGCTTTTCTGGGGCTATCAAACTAGTATAATGAAAGAAAACCAGTTATCTCAAATAAGAACGGGAAAAAAGTGATTCTAACGAAGTTTCCAAACTTCGAAAATAATTTTTTTTCTTTTCGTAATTCTTTGCGCTAAATATGCTTTTCTGAGGCTATCAAACTAGTATAATGAAAGAGAACCAGTTATCTCAAATAAGAAGAGAAAAAAAGTGATTCTAAAGAAGTTTCCAAACTTCGAAAAAAATTTTTTTTCTTTTCGTTATTCTTTTCACTAAATATGCTTTTCTGAGGCTATCTAATTAGTATAATGAAAGAGAACCAGTTATCTCAAATAAGAACAGAAAAAAAGTGATTCTAAAGAAGTTTCTATACTTCGAAAAAAAAGTTTTTTCTTTTCGAGATTCTTTGCGCATAATATGCTTCACTGAGGCTATCAAACTAGTATAATGAAAGAGAACCAGTTATCTCAAATAAGAACGGAAAAAAATTGATTCTAAAGAAGTTTCCAAACTTCGAAAAAAAATTTTTTTCTTTTCGAGATTCTTTGCGCATAATATGCTTTACTGAGGCTATCAAACTAGTATAATGAAAGAGAAACAGATATCTCAAATAAGAACGGAAAAAAAGTGATTCAAACGAAGTTTCCAAACTTCGAAAAAAATGTTTTTCTTTTCGAGATTCTTTGCGCATAATATGCTTTTCTGGGGCTATCAAACTAGTATAATGAAAGAGAAGCAGTTATCTCAAATAAGAACGGGAAAAAAGTGATTCTAACGAAGTTTCCAAACTTCGAAAAAAATTTTTTTTCTTTTCGAGATTGTTTGCGCATAATATCCTTTACTGAGGCTATCAAACTAGTATAATGAAAGAGAACCAGTTATCTGAAATAAGAACGGGAAAAAAGTGATTCTAACGAAGTTTCCAAACCTCGAAAAAAATTTTTTTTCTTTTCGTGATTCTTTGCGCTAAATATGCTTTTCTGAGGCTATCAAAGTAGTATTATAAAAGAGAACCAGTTATCTCAAATAAGAACGGAAAAAAAGTGATTCAAACGAAGTTTCCAAACTTGGAAAAAATTTTTTTTTCTTTTCGTGATTCTTTTCGCTAAATATGCTTTTCTGAGGCTATCAAACTAGTATAATGAAAGAGAACCAGTTATCTCAAATAAGTACAGAAAAAAAGTGATTCTAAAGAAGTTTCCAAACTTCGAAAAAATTTTTTTTTCTTTTCGAGATTCTTTGCGCATAATATGCTTTACTGAGGCTATCAAACTAGTATAATGAAAGAGAACCAGTTATCTCAAATAAGAACGGAAAAAAAGTGATTCAAACGAAGTTTCCAAACTTCGAAAAAAATTTTTTTTCTTTTCGTGATTCTTTGCGCTAAATATGCTTTTCTGAGGCTATCAAACTAGTATAATGAAAAGAACCAGTTATCTCAAATAAGAAGAGAAAAAAAGTGATTCTAAATAAGTTTCCAAACTTCGAAAAAAAATTTTTTTCTTTTCGTGATTCTTTTCGCTAAATATGCTTTTCTGAGGCTATCAAACTAGTATAATGAAAGAGAACCAGTTATCGCAAATAAGAACAGCAAAAAAGTGATTCTAAAGAAGTTTCCAAACTTCGAAAAATTTTTTTTTTCTTTTCGAGATTCTTTGCGCATAATATGCTTTACTGAGGCTATCAAACTAGTATAATGAAAGAGAACAAGTTATCTCAAATAAGAACGGAAAAAAAGTGATTCTAACGAAGTTTCCAAACTAAAAAAAAAAATTTTTTTCTTTTCGAGATTCTTTGCGCATAATATGCTTTACTGAGGCTATCAAACTAGTACAATGAAAGAGAACCAGTTATCACAAATAAGAACAGAAAAAAAGTGATTCTAAAGACGTTTCCAAACTTCGAAAAAAAATTTTTTTCTTTTCGAGATTCTTTGCGCATAATATGCTTTTCTGAGGCTATCAAACTAGTATAATGAAAGAGAACCAGTTATCTCAAATAAGTACAGAAAAAAAGTGATTCTAAAGAAGTTTCCAAACTTCGAAAAAATTTTTTTTTCTTTTCGAGATTCTTTGCGCATAATATGCTTTACTGAGGCTATCAAACTAGTATAATGAAAGAGAACCAGTTATCTCAAATAAGAACGGAAAAAAAGTGATTCAAACGAAGTTTCCAAACTTCGAAAAAAAATGTTTTTCTTTTCGAGATTCTTTGCGCATAATATGCTTTTCTCGGGCTATCAAACTAGTATAATGAAAGAGAACCAGTTATCTCAAATAAGAACGGAAAAAAAGTGATTCAAACGAAGTTTCCAAACTTCGAAAAAAAATGTTTTTCTTTTCGAGATTCTTTGCGCATATTATGCTTTACTGAGGCTATCAAACTAGTATAATGAAAGAGAAACAGATATCTCAAATATGAACGGAAAAAAAGTGATTCAAACGAAGTTTCCAAACTTCGAAAAAAAATGTTTTTCTTTTCGAGATTCTTTGCGCATAATATGCTTTTCTGGGGCTATCAAACTAGTATAATGAAAGAGAACCAGTTATCGCAAATAAGAACGGGAAAAAAGTGATTCTAACAAAGTTTCCAAACTTCGAAAATAATTTTTTTTCTTTTCGTAATTCTTTGCGCTAAATATGCTTTTCTGAGGCTATCAAACTAGTATAATGAAAGAGAACCAGTTATCTCAAATAAGAAGAGAAAAAAAGTGATTCTGAAGAAGTTTCCAAACTTCGAAAAAAATTTTTTTTCTTTTCGTTATTCTTTTCACTAAATATGCTTTTCTGAGGCTATCTAACTAGTATAATGAAAGAGAACCAGTTATCTCAAATAAGAACAGAAAAAAAGTGATTCTAAAGAAGTTTCCAAACTTCAAATAAAAATTTTTTTCTTTTCGAGATTCTTTGCGCATATAATGCTTTACTGATGCTATCAAACTAGTATAATGAAAGAGAACCAGTTATCTCAAATAAGAACAGAAAAAAAGTGATTCTAAAGAAGTTTCTAAACTTCGAAAAAAAAGTTTTTTCTTTTCGAGATTCTTTGCGCATAATATGCTTCACTGAGGCTATCAAACTAGTATAATGAAAGAGAACCAGTTATCTCAAATAAGAACGGAAAAAAATTGATTCTAAAGAAGTTTCCAAACTTCGAAAAAAAATTTTTTTCTTTTCGAGATTCTTTGCGCATAATATGCTTTAATGAGGCTATCAAACTAGTATAATGAAAGAGAAACAGATATCTCAAATAAGAACGGAAAAAAAGTGATTGAAACGAAGTTTCCAAACTTCGAAAAAAATGTTTTTCTTTTCGTGATTCTTTGCGCTAAATATGCTTTTCTGAGGCTATCAAACTAGTATAATGAAAGAGAACCAGTTATCTCAAATAAGAAGAGAAAAAAAGTGATTCTAAAGAAGTTTCCAAACTTCGAAAAAAAATTTTTTTCTTTTCGTGATTCTTTTCGCTAAATATGCTTTTCTGAGGCTATCAAACTAGTATAATGAAAGAGAACCAGTTATCTCAAATAAGAACAGAAAAAAAGTGATTCTAAATAGGTTTCCAAACTTCGAAAAAAAATTTTTTTCTTTTCGAGATTCTTTGCGCATAATATGCTTTACTGAGGCTATAAAACTAGTATAATGAAAGAGAACCAGTTATCTCAAATAAGAACGGAAAAAAATTGATTCTAAAAAAGTTTCCAAACTTCGAAAAAAAATTTTTTCTTTTAGAGATTCTTTGCGCATAATATGGTTTACTGAGGTTATCAAACTGGTATAATGAAAGAGAAACAGTTATCTCAAATAAGAACGGAAAAAAAGTGATTCAAACGAAGTTTCGAAACTTCGAAAAAAAATGTTTTTCTTTTCGAGATTCTTTGCTCATAATATGCTTTTCTGAGACTATCAAACTAGTAAAATGAAAGAGAACCAGTTATCTCGAAAAAGAACGGAAAAAAAGTAATTCTAACGAAGTTTCCAAACTTCGAAAAAATTTTTTTTTCTTTTGGAGATTCTTTGCGCATAATATGCTTTACTGAAGCTATCAAACTAGTATAATGAAAGAGAACCAGTTATCTCAAATAAGAACGGAAAAAAAGTGATTCTAACGAAGTTTCCAAACTTCGAAAAAAATTTTTTTTTCTTTTCGAAATTCTTTGCGCATAAAATGCTTTACTGAGGCTATCAAACTAGTATAATGAAAGAGAACCAGTTATCTCAAATAAGAACGGAAGTAAGTGATTCTAACGAAGTTTCCAAACTTCGAAAATAATTTTTTTTCTTTTCGTGATTCTTTGTGCTAAATATGCTTTTCTGAGGCTATCAAACTAGTATAATGAAAGAGAACCAGTTATCGCAAATAAGAACAGAAAAAAAGTGATTCTAAAGAAGTTTCCAAACTTGGAAAAAAATTTTCTTCTTTTCGAGATTCTTTGCGCATAATATGCTTTACTGAGGCTATCAAACTAGTATAATGAAAGAGAACCAGTTATCTCAAATAAGAACGGAAAAAAAGTGATTCAAACGAAGTTTCCAAACTTAGAAAAAAAATATTTTTCTTTTCGAGATTCTTTGCGCATTATATGCTTTTCTGAGGCTATCAAAATAGTATAATGAAAGAGAACCAGTTATCTCAAATAAGAACGGAAAAAAAATGATTCTAACGAAGTTTCCGAACTTCGAAAAAAATTTTTTTTCTTTTCGAGATTCTTTGCGCATAATATGCTTTACTGAGGCTATCAAACTAGTATAATGAAAGAGAACCAGTTATCTCAAATAAGAACGGAAAAAAAGTGATTCAAACGAAGTTTCCAAACTTCGAAAAAAAATGTTTTTCTTTTCGAGATTCTTTGCGCATAATATGCTTTTCTCGGGCTATCAAACTAGTATAATGAAAGAGAACCAGTTATCTCAAATAAGAACGGAAAAAAAGTGATTCAAACGAAGTTTCCAAACTTCGAAAAAAAATGTTTTTCTTTTCGAGATTCTTTGCGCATAATATGCTTTACTGAGGCTATCAAACTAGTATAATGAAAGAGAAACAGATATCTCAAATATGAACGGAAAAAAAGTGATTCAAACGAAGTTTCCAAACTTCGAAAAAAAATGTTTTTCTTTTCGAGATTCTTTGCGCATAATATGCTTTTCTGGGGCTATCAAACTAGTATAATGAAAGAGAACCAGTTATCGCAAATAAGAACGGCAAAAAAGTGATTCTAACGAAGTTTCCAAACTTCGAAAATAATTTTTTTTCTTTTCGTAATTCTTTGCGCTAAATATGCTTTTCTGAGGCTATCAAACTAGTATAATGAAAGAGAACCAGTTATCTCAAATAAGAAGAGAAAAAAAGTGATTCTGAAGAAGTTTCCAAACTTCGAAAAAAATTTTTTTTCTTTTCGTTATTCTTTTCACTAAATATGCTTTTCTGAGGCTATCTAACTAGTATAATGAAAGAGAACCAGTTATCTCAAATAAGAACAGAAAAAAAGTGATTCTAAAGAAGTTTCCAAACTTCAAATAAAAATTTTTTTCTTTTCGAGATTCTTTGCGCATATAATGCTTTACTGATGCTATCAAACTAGTATAATGAAAGAGAACCAGTTATCTCAAATAAGAACAGAAAAAAAGTGATTCTAAAGAAGATTCTAAACTTCGAAAAAAAAGTTTTTTCTTTTCGAGATTCTTTGCGCATAATATGGTTTACTGAGGTTATCAAACTGGTATAATGAAAGAGAAACAGTTATCTCAAATAAGAACGGAAAAAAAGTGATTCAAACGAAGTTTCGAAACTTCGAAAAAAAATGTTTTTCTTTTCGAGATTCTTTGCTCATAATATGCTTTTCTGAGACTATCAAACTAGTAAAATGAAAGAGAACCAGTTATCTCGAAAAAGAACGGAAAAAAAGTAATTCTAACGAAGTTTCCAAACTTCGAAAAATTTTTTTTTCTTTTGGAGATTCTTTGCGCATAATATGCTTTACTGAAGCTATCAAACTAGTATAATGAAAGAGAACCAGTTATCTCAAATAAGAACGGAAAAAAAAGTGATTCTAACGAAGTTTCCAAACTTCGAAAATAATTTTTTTTCTTTTCGTGATTCTTTGCGCATAATATGCTTTACTGAAGCTATCAAACTAGTATAATGAAAGAGAACCAGTTATCTCAAATAAGAACAGAAAAAAAAGTGATTCTAACGAAGTTTCCAAACTTCGAAAATAATTTTTTTTCTTTTCGTGATTCTTTGTGCTAAATATGCTTTTCTGAGGCTATCAAACTAGTATAATGAAAGAGAACCAGTTATCGCAAATAAGAACAGAAAAAAAGTGATTCTAAAGAAGTTTCCAAACTTGGAAAAAAATTTTCTTCTTTTCGAGATTCTTTGCGCATAATATGCTTTACTGAGGCTATCAAACTAGTATAATGAAAGAGAACCAGTTATCTCAAATAAGAACGGAAAAAAAGTGATTCAAACGAAGTTTCCAAACTTAGAAAAAAAATATTTTTCTTTTCGAGATTCTTTGCGCATAATATGCTTTTCTGAGGCTATCAAAATAGTATAATGAAAGAGAACCAGTTATCTCAAATAAGAACGGAAAAAAAATGATTCTAACGAAGTTTCCGAACTTCTAAAAAAAATTTTTTTCTTTTCGAGATTCTTTGCGCATAATATACTTTACTGAGGCTATCAAACTAGTATAATGAAAGAGAAACAGTTATCTCAAATAAGAACAGAAAAAAAAGTGATTCTAACGAAGTTTCCAAACTTCGAAAATAATTTTTTTTCTTTTCGTGATTCTTTGCGCATAATATGCTTTACTGAAGCTATCAAACTAGTATAATGAAAGAGAACCAGTTATCTCAAATAAGAACGGAAAAAAAAGTGATTCTAACGAAGTTTCCAAACTTCGAAAATAATTTTTTTTCTTTTCGTGATTCTTTGTGCTAAATATGCTTTTCTGAGGCTATCAAACTAGTATAATGAAAGAGAACCAGTTATCGCAAATAAAAACAGAAAAAAAGTGATTCTAAAGAAGTTTCCAAACTTGGAAAAAAATTTTCTTCTTTTCGAGATTCTTTGCGCATAATATGCTTTACTGAGGCTATCAAACTAGTATAATGAAAGAGAACCAGTTATCTCAAATAAGAACGGAAAAAAAGTGATTCAAACGAAGTTTCCAAACTTCGAAAAAAATTTTTTTTCTTTTCGTGATTCTTTGCGCTAAATATGCTTTTCTGAGGCTATCAAACTAGTATAATGAAAGAGAACCAGTTATCTCAAATAAGAAGAGAAAAAAAGTGATTCTAAAGAAGTTTCCAAACTTCGAAAAAATTTTTTTTTCTTTTCGTGATTCTTTTCGCTAAATATGCTTTTCTGAGGCTATCAAACTAGTATAATGAAAGAGAACCAGTTATCTCAAATAAGAACAGAAAAAAAGTGATTCTAAAGATGTTTCGAAACTTCGAAAAAAATTTTTTTTCTTTTCGAGATTCTTTGCGCATAATATGCTTTACTGAGGCTATCAAACTAGTATAATGAAAGAGAACCAGTTATCTCAAATAAGAGCAGAAAAAAAGTAATTCTAAAGAAGTTTCCAAACTTCGAAAAAAATTTTTTTTCTTTTCGAGATTCTTTGCGCATAATATGCTTTACTGAGGCTATCATAATAGTATAATGAAAGAGAACCAGTTATCTGAAATAAGAACGGGAAAAAAGTGATTCTAACGAAGTTTCCAAACCTCGAAAAAAATTTTTTTTCTTTTCGTGATTCTTTGCGCTAAATATGCTTTTCTGAGGCTATCAAACTAGTATAATGAAAGAGAACCAGTTATCTCAAATAAGAAGAGAAAAAAAGTGATTCTAAATAAGTTTCCAAACTTCGAAAAAAAATTTTTTTCTTTTCGTGATTCTTTTCGCTAAATATGCTTTTCTGAGGCTATCAAACTAGTATAATGAAAGAGAACCAGTTATCGCAAATAAGAACAGCAAAAAAGTGATTCTAAAGAAGTTTCCAAACTTCGAAAATTTTTTTTTTTCTTTTCGAGATTCTTTGCGCAAAATATGCTTTACTGAGGCTATCAAACTAGTATAATGAAAGAGAACCAGTTATCTCAAATAAGAACGGAAAAAAAGTGATTCAAACGAAGTTTCCAAACTTCGAAAAAAAATGTTTTTCTTTTCGAGATTCTTTGCGCATAATATGCTTTTCTGAGGCTATCAAACTAGTATAATGAAAGAGAACCAGTTATCTCAAATAAGTACAGAAAAAAAGTGATTCTAAAGAAGTTTCCAAACTTCGAAAAAATTTTTTTTTCTTTTCGAGATTCTTTGCGCATAATATGCTTTACTGAGGCTATCAAATTAGTATAATGAAAGAGAACCAGTTATCTCAAATAAGAACGGAAAAAAAGTGATTCAAACGAAGTTTCCAAACTTCGAAAAAAAATTTTTTTCTTTTCGAGATTCTTTGCGCATAATATGCTTTACTGAGGCTATCAAACTAGTATAATGAAAGAGAAACAGATATCTCAAATAAGAACGGAAAAAAAGTGATTCAAACGAAGTTTCCAAACTTCGAAAAAAAATGTTTTTCTTTTCGAGATTCTTTGCGCATAATATGGTTTACTGAGGTTATCAAACTGGTATAATGAAAGAGAAACAGTTATCTCAAATAAGAACGGAAAAAAAGTGATTCAAACGAAGTTTCGAAACTTCGAAAAAAAATGTTTTTCTTTTCGAGATTCTTTGCTCATAATATGCTTTTCTGAGACTATCAAACTAGTAAAATGAAAGAGAACCAGTTATCTCAAATAAGAACGGAAAAAAAATGATTCTAACGAAGTTTCCGAACTTCTAAAAAAAATTTTTTTCTTTTCGAGATTCTTTGCGCATAATATACTTTACTGAGGCTATCAAACTAGTATAATGAAAGAGAACCAGTTATCTCAAATAAGAACAGAAAAAAAAGTGATTCTAAAGAAGTTTCCAAACTTCGAAAAAAATTTTTTTCTTTTCGAGATTCTTTGCGCATAATATGCTTTACTGAGGCTATCAAACTAGTATAATGAAAGAGAACCAGTTATCTCAAATAAGAACGGAAAAAAATTGATTCTAAAGAAGTTTCCAAACTTCGAAAAAAAATTTTTTTCTTTTCGAGATTCTTTGCGCATAATATGCTTTACTGAGGCTATCAAACTAGTATAATGAAAGAGAAACAGTTATCTCAAATAAGAACGGGAAAAAAGTGATTCTAACGAAGTTTCCAAACTTCGAAAAAAATTTTTTTTCTTTTCGTGATTCTTTGCGCTAAATATGCTTTTCTGAGGTTATCAAAGTAGTATTATAAAGGAGAACCAGTTATCTCAAATAAGAACAGAAAAAAAGTGATTCTAAAGAAGTTTCCAAACTTCGAAAAAAATTTTTTTTACTTTTCGAGATTCTTTGCGCATAAATGCTTTACTGAGGCTATCAAACTAGTATAATGAAAGAGAACCAGTTATCTCAAATAAGAACGGGAAAAAAGTGATTCTAACGAGGTTTTCAAACTTCGAAAAAAATTTTTTTTCTTTTCGTGATTCTTTGCGCTAAATATGCTTTTCTGAGGCTATCAAACTAGTATAATGAAAGAGAACCAGTTATCTCAAATAAGAAGAGAAAAAAAGTGATTCTAAAGAAGTTTCCAAACTTCGAAAAATTTTTTTTTTTCTTTTCGTGATTCTTTTCGCTAAATATGCTTTTCTGAGGCTATCAAACTAGTATAATGAAAGAGAACCAGTTATCTCAAATAAGAGCAGAAAAAAAGTAATTCTAAAGAAGTTTCCAAACTTCGAAAAAAATTTTTTTTCTTTTCGAGATTCTTTGCGCATAATATGCTTTACTGAGGCTATTATAGTAGTATAATGAAAGAGAACCAGTTATCTCAAATAAGAACGGAAAAAAATTGATTCTAAAGAAGTTTCCAAACTTCGAAAAAAAATTTTTTTCTTTTCGAGATTCTTTGCGCATAATATGGTTTACTGAGGCTATCAAACTAGTATAATGAAAGAGAAACAGTTATCTCAAATAAGAACGGAAAAAAAGTGATTCAAACGAAGTTTCCAAACTTCAAAAAAAAATTTTTTCCTTTCGAGATTCTTTGCGCATAATATGTTTCACTGAGGCTATCAAACTAGTACTATGAAAGAGAACCAGTTATCTCAAATAAGAACAGAAAAAAAGTGATGCTAAAGAAGTTTCCAAACTTCGAAAAAAAATTTTTTTCTTATGGAGATTCTTTGGGCATAATATGCTTTTCTGGGGCTATCAAACTAGTATAATGAAAGAGAAGCAGTTATCTCAAATAAGAACGGGAAAAAAGTGATTCTAACGAAGTTTCCAAACTTCGAAAAAAATTTTTTTTCTTTTCGAGATTGTTTGCGCATAATATCCTTTACTGAGGCTATCAAACTAGTATAATGAAAGAGAACCAGTTATCTGAAATAAGAACGGGAAAAAAGTGATTCTAACGAAGTTTACAAACCTCGAAAAAAATTTTTTTTCTTTTCGTGATTCTTTGCGCTAAATATGCTTTTCTGAGGCTATCAAACTAGTATAATGAAAGAGAACCAGTTATCTCAAATAAGAAGAGAAAAAAAGTGATTCTAAATAAGTTTCCAAACTTCGAAAAAAATTTTTTTCTTTTCGTGATTCTTTTCGCTAAATATGCTTTTCTGAGGCTATCAAACTAGTATAATGAAAGAGAACCAGTTATCGCAAATAAGAACAGCAAAAAAGTGATTCTAAAGAAGTTTCCAAACTTCGAAAAATTTTTTTTTTCTTTTCGAGATTCTTTGCGCAAAATATGCTTTACTGAGGCTATCAAACTAGTATAATGAAAGAGAACCAGTTATCTCAAATAAGAACGGAAAAAAAGTGATTCAAACGAAGTTTCCAAACTTCGAAAAAAAATGTTTTTCTTTTCGAGATTCTTTGCGCATAATATGCTTTTCTGAGGCTATCAAACTAGTATAATGAAAGAGAACCAGTTATCTCAATTAAGTACAGAAAAAAAGTGATTCTAAAGAAGTTTCCAAACTTCGAAAAAATTTTTTTTTCTTTTCGAGATTCTTTGCGCATAATATGCTTTACTGAGGCTATCAAACTAGTATAATGAAAGAGAACCAGTTATCTCAAATAAGAACGGAAAAAAAGTGATTCAAACGAAGTTTCCAAACTTCGAAAAAAAATTTTTTTCTTTTCGAGATTCTTTGCGCATAATATGCTTTACTGAGGCTATCAAAATAGTATAATGAAAGAGAAACAGATATCTCAAATAAGAACGGAAAAAAAGTGATTCAAACGAAGTTTCCAAACTTCGAAAAAAAATGTTTTTCTTTTCGAGATTCTTTGCGCATAATATGGTTTACTGAGGTTATCAAACTGGTATAATGAAAGAGAAACAGTTATCTCAAATAAGAACGGAAAAAAAGTGATTCAAACGAAGTTTCGAAACTTCGAAAAAAAATGTTTTTCTTTTCGAGATTCTTTGCTCATAATATGCTTTTCTGAGACTATCAAACTAGTAAAATGAAAGAGAACCAGTTATCTCGAAAAAGAACGGAAAAAAAGTAATTCTAACGAAGTTTCCAAACTTCGAAAAATTTTTTTTTTCTTTTGGAGATTCTTTGCGCATAATATGCTTTACTGAAGCTATCAAACTAGTATAATGAAAGAGAACCAGTTATCTCAAATAAGAACGGAAAAAAAGTGATTCTAACGAAGTTTCCAAACTTCGAAAAAAATTTTTTTTTCTTTTCGAAATTCTTTGCGCATAAAATGCTTTACTGAGGCTATCAAACTAGTATAATGAAAGAGAACCAGTTATCTCAAATAAGAACGGAAATAAGTGATTCTAACGAAGTTTCCAAACTTCGAAAATAATTTTTTTTCTTTTCGTGATTCTTTGTGCTAAATATGCTTTACTGAGGCTATTAAACTAGTATAATGAAAGAGAACCAGTTATCTCAAATAAGAACGGAAAAAAAGTGATTCAAACGAAGTTTCCAAACTTAGAAAAAAAATATTTTTCTTTTCGAGATTCTTTGCGCATAATATGCTTTTCTGAGGCTATCAAAATAGTATAATGAAAGAGAACCAGTTATCTCAAATAAGAACGGAAAAAAAATGATTCTAACGAAGTTTCCGAACTTCTAAAAAAAATTTTTTTCTTTTCGAGATTCTTTGCGCATAATATACTTTACTGAGGCTATCAAACTAGTATAATGAAAGAGAACCAGTTATCTCAAATAAGAACAGAAAAAAAAGTGATTCTAAAGAATTTTCCAAACTTCGAAAAAAATTTTTTTCTTTTCGAGATTCTTTGCGCATAATATGCTTTACTGAGGCTATCAAACTAGTATAATGAAAGAGAACCAGTTATCTCAAATAAGAACGGAAAAAAATTGATTCTAAAGAAGTTTCCAAACTTCGAAAAAAAATTTTTTTCTTTTCGAGATTCTTTGCGCATAATGTGCTTTACTGAGGCTATCAAACTAGTATAATGAAAGAGAAACAGTTATCTCAAATAAGAACGGGAAAAAAGTGATTCTAACGAAGTTTCCAAACTTCGAAAAAAATTTTTTTTCTTTTCGTGATTCTTTGCGCTAAATATGCTTTTCTGAGGTTATCAAAGTAGTATTATAAAGGAGAACCAGTTATCTCAAATAAGAACAGAAAAAAAGTGATTCTAAAGAAGTTTCCAAACTTCGAAAAAAATTTTTTTTACTTTTCGAGATTCTTTGCGCATAAATGCTTTACTGAGGCTATCAAACTAGTATAATGAAAGAGAACCAGTTATCTCAAATAAGAACGGGAAAAAAGTGATTCTAACGAGGTTTTCAAACTTCGAAAAAAATTTTTTTTCTTTTCGTGATTCTTTGCGCTAAATATGCTTTTCTGAGGCTATCAAACTAGTATAATGAAAGAGAACCAGTTATCTCAAATAAGAAGAGAAAAAAAGTGATTCTAAAGATGTTTCCAAACTTCGAAAAATTTTTTTTTTCTTTTCGTGATTCTTTTCGCTAAATATGCTTTTCTGAGGCTATCAAACTAGTATAATGAAAGAGAACCAGTTATCTCAAATAAGAACAGAAAAAAAGTGATTCTAAAGAAGTTTCCAAACTTCGAAAAAAAATTTTTTTCTTTTCGAGATTCTTTGCGCATAATATGCTTTACTGAGGCTATCAAACTAGTATAATGAAAGAGAACCAGTTATCTCAAATAAGAGCAGAAAAAAAGTAATTCTAAAGAAGTTTCCAAACTTCGAAAAAAATTTTTTTTCTTTTCGAGATTCTTTGCGCATAATATGCTTTACTGAGGCTATCATAATAGTATAATGAAAGAGAACCAGTTATCTCAAATAAGAACGGAAAAAAATTGATTCTAAAGAAGTTTCCAAACTTCGAAAAAAAATTTTTTTCTTTTCGAGATTCTTTGCGCATAATATGGTTTACTGAGGCTATCAAACTAGTATAATGAAAGAGAAACAGTTATCTCAAATAAGAACGGAAAAAAAGTGATTCAAACGAAGTTTCCAAACTTCGAAAAAAAATTTTTTCCTTTCGAGATTCTTTGCGCATAATATGTTTCACTGAGGCTATCAAACTAGTACAATGAAAGAGAACCAGTTATCTCAAATAAGAACAGAAAAAAAGTGATGCTAAAGAAGTTTCCAAACTTCGAAAAAAAATTTTTTTCTTATGGAGATTCTTTGGGCATAATATGCTTTTCTGGGGCTATCAAACTAGTATAATGAAAGAGAAGCAGTTATCTCAAATAAGAACGGGAAAAAAGTGATTCTAACGAAGTTTCCAAACTTCGAAAAAAATTTTTTTTCTTTTCGAGATTGTTTGCGCATAATATCCTTTACTGAGGCTATCAAACTAGTATAATGAAAGAGAACCAGTTATCTGAAATAAGAACGGGAAAAAAGTGATTCTAACGAAGTTTCCAAACCTCGAAAAAATTTTTTTTTCTTTTCGTGATTCTTTGCGCTAAATATGCTTTTCTGAGGCTATCAAACTAGTATAATGAAAGAGAACCAGTTATCTCAAATAAGAAGAGAAAAAAAGTGATTCTAAATAAGTTTCCAAACTTCGAAAAAAAATTTTTTTCTTTTCGTGATTCTTTTCGCTAAATATGCTTTTCTGAGGCTATCAAACTAGTATAATGAAAGAGAACCAGTTATCGCAAATAAGAACAGCAAAAAAGTGATTCTAAAGAAGTTTCCAAACTTCGAAAAATTTTTTTTTTCTTTTCGAGATTCTTTGCGCAAAATATGCTTTACTGAGGCTATCAAACTAGTATAATGAAAGAGAACCAGTTATCTCAAATAAGAACGGAAAAAAAGTGATTCAAACGAAGTTTCGAAACTTCGAAAAAAAATGTTTTTCTTTTCGAGATTCTTTGCTCATAATATGCTTTTCTGAGACTATCAAACTAGTAAAATGAAAGAGAACCAGTTATCTCGAAAAAGAACGGAAAAAAAGTAATTCTAACGAAGTCTCCAAACTTCGAAAAAATTTTTTTTTCTTATGGAGATTCTTTGCGCATAATATGCTTTACTGAAGCTATCAAACTAGTATAATGAAAGAGAACCAGTTATCTCAAATAAGAACGGAAAAAAAGTGATTCTAACGAAGTTTCCAAACTTAGAAAAAAAATATTTTTCTTTTCGAGATTCTTTGCGCATAATATGCTTTTCTGAGGCTATCAAAATAGTATAATGAAAGAGAACCAGTTATCTCAAATAAGAACGGAAAAAAAATGATTCTAACGAAGTTTCCGAACTTCTAAATAAAATTTTTTTCTTTTCGAGATTCTTTGCGCATAATATACTTTACTGAGGCTATCAAACTAGTATAATGAAAGAGAACCAGTTATCTCAAATAAGAACAGAAAAAAAAGTGATTCTAAAGAAGTTTCCAAACTTCGAAAAAATTTTTTTTCTTTTCGAGATTCTTTGCGCATAATATGCTTTACTGAGGCTATCAAACTAGTATAATGAAAGAGAACCAGTTATCTCAAATAAGAACGGAAAAAAATTGATTCTAAAGAAGTTTCCAAACTTCGAAAAAAAATTTTTTTCTTTTCGAGATTCTTTGCGCATAATATGCTTTACTGAGGCTATCAAACTAGTATAATGAAAGAGAAACAGTTATCTCAAATAAGAACGGGAAAAAAGTGATTCTAACGAAGTTTCCAAACTTCGAAAAAAATTTTTTTTCTTTTCGTGATTCTTTGCGCTAAATATGCTTTTCTGAGGTTATCAAAGTAGTATTATAAAGGAGAACCAGTTATCTCAAATAAGAACAGAAAAAAAGTGATTCTAAAGAAGTTTCCAAACTTCGAAAAAAATTTTTTTTACTTTTCGAGATTCTTTGCGCATAAATGCTTTACTGAGGCTATCAAACTAGTATAATGAAAGAGAACCAGTTATCTCAAATAAGAACGGGAAAAAAGTGATTCTAACGAGGTTTTCAAACTTCGAAAAAAATTTTTTTTCTTTTCGTGATTCTTTGCGCTAAATATGCTTTTCTGAGGCTATCAAACTAGTATAATGAAAGAGAACCAGTTATCTCAAATAAGAAGAGAAAAAAAGTGATTCTAAAGAAGTTTCCAAACTTCGAAAAAATTTTTTTTTCTTTTCGTGATTCTTTTCGCTAAATATGCTTTTCTGAGGCTATCAAACTAGTATAATGAAAGAGAACCAGTTATCTCAAATAAGAACAGAAAAAAAGTGATTCTAAAGATGTTTCGAAACTTCGAAAAAAATTTTTTTTCTTTTCGAGATTCTTTGCGCATAATATGCTTTACTGAGGCTATCAAACTAGTATAATGAAAGAGAACCAATTATCTCAAATAAGAGCAGAAAAAAAGTAATTCTAAAGAAGTTTCCAAATTTCGAAAAAAATTTTTTTTCTTTTCGAGATTCTTTGCGCATAATATGCTTTACTGAGGCTATCATAATAGTATAATGAAAGAGAACCAGTTATCTCAAATAAGAACGGAAAAAAATTGATTCTAAAGAAGTTTCCAAACTTCGAAAAAAAATTTTTTTCTTTTCGAGATTCTTTGCGCATAATATGGTTTACTGAGGCTATCAAACTAGTATAATGAAAGAGAAACAGTTATCTCAAATAAGAACGGAAAAAAAGTGATTCAAACGAAGTTTCCAAACTTCGAAAAAAAATTTTTTCCTTTCGAGATTCTTTGCGCATAATATGTTTCACTGAGGCTATCAAACTAGTACAATGAAAGAGAACCAGTTATCTCAAATAAGAACAGAAAAAAAGTGATGCTAAAGAAGTTTCCAAACTTGGAAAAAAATTTTTTTTCTTATGGAGATTCTTTGGGCATAATATGCTTTTCTGGGGCTATCAAACTAGTATAATGAAAGAGAAGCAGTTATCTCAAATAAGAACGGGAAAAAAGTGATTCTAACGAAGTTTCCAAACTTCGAAAAAAATTTTTTTTCTTTTCGAGATTGTTTGCGCATAATATCCTTTACTGAGGCTATCAAACTAGTATAATGAAAGAGAACCAGTTATCTGAAATAAGAACGGGAAAAAAGTGATTCTAACGAAGTTTCCAAACCTCGAAAAAAATTTTTTTTCTTTTCGTGATTCTTTGCGCTAAATATGCTTTTCTGAGGCTATCAAACTAGTATAATGAAAGAGAACCAGTTATCTCAAATAAGAAGAGAAAAAAAGTGATTCTAAATAAGTTTCCAAACTTCGAAAAAAAATTTTTTTCTTTTCGTGATTCTTTTCGCTAAATATGCTTTTCTGAGGCTATCAAACTAGTATAATGAAAGAGAACCAATTATCTCAAATAAGTACAGAAAAAAAGTGATTCTAAAGAAGTTTCCAAACTTCGAAAAAATTTTTTTTTCTTTTCGAGATTCTTTGCGCATAATATGCTTTACTGAGGCTATCAAACTAGTATAATGAAAGAGAACCAGTTATCTCAAATAAGAACGGAAAAAAAGTGATTCAAACGAAGTTTCCAAACTTCGAAAAAAAATTTTTTTCTTTTCGAGATTCTTTGCGCATAATATGCTTTACTGAGGCTATCAAACTAGTATAATGAAAGAGAAACAGATATCTCAAATAAGAACGGAAAAAAGTGATTCAAACGAAGTTTCCAAACTTCGAAAAAAAATGTTTTTCTTTTCGAGATTCTTTGCGCATAATATGGTTTACTGAGGTTATCAAACTGGTATAATGAAAGAGAAACAGTTATCTCAAATAAGAACGGAAAAAAAGTGATTCAAACGAAGTTTCGAAACTTCGAAAAAAAATGTTTTTCTTTTCGAGATTCTTTGCTCATAATATGCTTTTCTGAGACTATCAAACTAGTAAAATGAAAGAGAACCAGTTATCTCGAAAAAGAACGGAAAAAAAGTAATTCTAACGAAGTTTCCAAACTTCGAAAAAATTTTTTTTTCTTTTGGAGATTCTTTGCGCATAATATGCTTTACTGAAGCTATCAAACTAGTATAATGAAAGAGAACCAGTTATCTCAAATAAGAACGGAAAAAAAGTGATTCTAACGAAGTTTCCAAACTTCGAAAAAAATTTTTTTTTCTTTTCGAAATTCTTTGCGCATAAAATGCTTTACTGAGGCTATCAAACTAGTATAATGAAAGAGAACCAGTTATCTCAAATAAGAACGGAAATAAGTGATTCTAACGAAGTTTCCAAACTTTGAAAATAATTTTTTTTCTTTTCGTGATTCTTTGTGCTAAATATGCTTTACTGAGGCTATTAAACTAGTATAATGAAAGAGAACCAGTTATCTCAAATAAGAACGGAAAAAAAGTGATTCAAACGAAGTTTCCAAACTTAGAAAAAAAATATTTTTCTTTTCGAGATTCTTTGCGCATAATATGCTTTTCTGAGGCTATCAAAATAGTATAATGAAAGAGAACCAGTTATCTCAAATAAGAACGGAAAAAAAATGATTCTAACGAAGTTTCCGAACTTCTAAAAAAAATTTTTTTCTTTTCGAGATTCTTTGCGCATAATATACTTTACTGAGGCTATCAAACTAGTATAATGAAAGAGAACCAGTTATCTCAAATAAGAACAGAAAAAAAAGTGATTCTAAAGAAGTTTCCAAACTTCGAAAAAAATTTTTTTCTTTTCGAGATTCTTTGCGCATAATATGCTTTACTGAGGCTATCAAACTAGTATAATGAAAGAGAACCAGTTATCTCAAATAAGAACGGAAAAAAATTGATTCTAAAGAAGTTTCCAAACTTCGAAAAAAAATTTTTTTCTTTTCGAGATTCTTTGCGCATAATGTGCTTTACTGAGGCTATCAAACTAGTATAATGAAAGAGAAACAGTTATCTCAAATAAGAACGGGAAAAAAGTGATTCTAACGAAGTTTCCAAACTTCGAAAAAAATTTTTTTTCTTTTCGTGATTCTTTGCGCTAAATATGCTTTTCTGAGGTTATCAAAGTAGTATTATAAAGGAGAACCAGTTATCTCAAATAAGAACAGAAAAAAAGTGATTCTAAAGAAGTTTCCAAACTTCGAAAAAAATTTTTTTTACTTTTCGAGATTCTTTGCGCATAAATGCTTTACTGAGGCTATCAAACTAGTATAATGAAAGAGAACCAGTTATCTCAAATAAGAACGGGAAAAAAGTGATTCTAACGAGGTTTTCAAACTTCGAAAAAAATTTTTTTTCTTTTCGTGATTCTTTGCGCTAAATATGCTTTTCTGAGGCTATCAAACTAGTATAATGAAAGAGAACCAGTTATCTCAAATAAGAAGAGAAAAAAAGTGATTCTAAAGAAGTTTCCAAACTTCGAAAAAATTTTTTTTTCTTTTCGTGATTCTTTTCGCTAAATATGCTTTTCTGAGGCTATCAAACTAGTATAATGAAAGAGAACCAGTTATCTCAAATAAGAACAGAAAAAAAGTGATTCTAAAGAAGTTTCCAAACTTCGAAAAAAAATTTTTTTCTTTTCGAGATTCTTTGCGCATAATATGCTTTACTGAGGCTATCAAACTAGTATAATGAAAGAGAACCAGTTATCTCAAATAAGAGCAGAAAAAAAGTAATTCTAAAGAAGTTTCCAAACTTCGAAAAAAATTTTTTTTCTTTTCGAGATTCTTTGCGCATAATATGCTTTACTGAGGCTATCATAATAGTATAATGAAAGAGAACCAGTTATCTCAAATAAGAACGGAAAAAAATTGATTCTAAAGAAGTTTCCAAACTTCGAAAAAAAATTTTTTTCTTTTCGAGATTCTTTGCGCATAATATGGTTTACTGAGGCTATCAAACTAGTATAATGAAAGAGAAACAGTTATCTCAAATAAGAACGGAAAAAAAGTGATTCAAACGAAGTTTCCAAACTTCGAAAAAAAATTTTTTCCTTTCGAGATTCTTTGCGCATAATATGTTTCACTGAGGCTATCAAACTAGTACAATGAAAGAGAACCAGTTATCTCAAATAAGAACAGAAAAAAAGTGATGCTAAAGAAGTTTCCAAACTTCGAAAAAAAATTTTTTTCTTATGGAGATTCTTTGGGCATAATATGCTTTTCTGGGGCTATCAAACTAGTATAATGAAAGAAAAGCAGTTATCTCAAATAAGAACGGGAAAAAAGTGATTCTAACGAAGTTTCCAAACTTCGAAAAAAATTTTTTTTCTTTTCGAGATTGTTTGCGCATAATATCCTTTACTGAGGCTATCAAACTAGTATAATGAAAGAGAACCAGTTATCTGAAATAAGAACGGGAAAAAAGTGATTCTAACGAAGTTTCCAAACCTCGAAAAAAATTTTTTTTCTTTTCGTGATTCTTTGCGCTAAATATGCTTTTCTGAGGCTATCAAACTAGTATAATGAAAGAGAACCAGTTATCTCAAATAAGAAGAGAAAAAATGTGATTCTAAATAAGTTTCCAAACTTCGAAAAAAAATTTTTCTCTTTTCGTGATTCTTTTCGCTAAATATGCTTTTCTGAGGCTATCAAACTAGTATAATGAAAGAGAACCAGTTATCGCAAATAAGAACAGCAAAAAAGTGATTCTAAAGAAGTTTCCAAACTTCGAAAAATTTTTTTTTTCTTTTCGAGATTCTTTGCGCATAATATGCTTTTCTGAGGCTATCAAACTAGTATAATGAAAGAGAACCAGTTATCTCAAATAAGTACAGAAAAAAAGTGATTCTAAAGAAGTTTCCAAACTTCGAAAAAATTTTTTTTTCTTTTCGAGATTCTTTGCGCATAATATGCTTTACTGAGGCTATCAAACTAGTATAATGAAAGAGAACCAGTTATCTCAAATAAGAACGGAAAAAAAGTGATTCAAACGAGGTTTCCAAACTTCGAAAAAAAATTTTTTTCTTTTCGAGATTCTTTGCGCATAATATGCTTTACTGAGGCTATCAAACTAGTATAATGAAAGAGAAACAGATATCTCAAATAAGAACGGAAAAAAAGTGATTCAAACGAAGTTTCCAAACTTCGAAAAAAAATGTTTTTCTTTTCGAGATTCTTTGCGCATAATATGGTTTACTGAGGTTATCAAACTGGTATAATGAAAGAGAAACAGTTATCTCAAATAAGAACGGAAAAAAAGTGATTCAAACGAAGTTTCGAAACTTCGAAAAAAAATGTTTTTCTTTTCGAGATTCTTTGCTCATAATATGCTTTTCTGAGACTATCAAACTAGTAAAATGAAAGAGAACCAGTTATCTCGAAAAAGAACGGAAAAAAAGTAATTCTAACGAAGTTTCCAAACTTCGAAAAAATTTTTTTTTCTTTTGGAGATTCTTTGCGCATAATATGCTTTACTGAAGCTATCAAACTAGTATAATGAAAGAGAACCAGTTATCTCAAATAAGAACGGAAAAAAAGTGATTCTAACGAAGTTTCCAAACTTCGAAAAAAATTTTTTTTTCTTTTCGAAATTCTTTGCGCATAAAATGCTTTACTGAGGCTATCAAACTAGTATAATGAAAGAGAACCAGTTATCTCAAATAAGAACGGAAATAAGTGATTCTAACGAAGTTTCCAAACTTCGAAAATAATTTTTTTTCTTTTCGTGATTCTTTGTGCTAAATATGCTTTACTGAGGCTATCAAACTAGTATAATGAAAGAGAACCAGTTATCTCAAATAAGAACGGAAAAAAAGTGATTCAAACGAAGTTTCCAAACTTAGAAAAAAAATATTTTTCTTTTCGAGATTCTTTGCGCATAATATGCTTTTCTGAGGCTATCAAAATAGTATAATGAAAGAGAACCAGTTATCTCAAATAAGAACGGAAAAAAAATGATTCTAACGAAGTTTCCGAACTTCTAAAAAAAATTTTTTTCTTTTCGAGATTCTTTGCGCATAATATACTTTACTGAGGCTATCAAACTAGTATAATGAAAGAGAACCAGTTATCTCAAATAAGAACAGAAAAAAAAGTGATTCTAAAGAAGTTTCCAAACTTCGAAAAAAATTTTTTTCTTTTCGAGATTCTTTGCGCATAATATGCTTTACTGAGGCTATCAAACTAGTATAATGAAAGAGAACCAGTTATCTCAAATAAGAACGGAAAAAAATTGATTCTAAAGAAGTTTCCAAACTTCGAAAAAAAAATTTTTTCTTTTCGAGATTCTTTGCGCATAATATGCTTTACTGAGGCTATCAAACTAGTATAATGAAAGAGAAACAGTTATCTCAAATAAGAACGGGAAAAAAGTGATTCTAACGAAGTTTCCAAACTTCGAAAAAAATTTTTTTTCTTTTCGTGATTCTTTGCGCTAAATATGCTTTTCTGAGGTTATCAAAGTAGTATTATAAAGGAGAACCAGTTATCTCAAATAAGAACAGAAAAAAAGTGATTCTAAAGAAGTTTCCAAACTTCGAAAAAAATTTTTTTTACTTTTCGAGATTCTTTGCGCATAAATGCTTTACTGAGGCTATCAAACTGGTATAATGAAAGAGAACCAGTTATCTCAAATAAGAACGGGAAAAAAGTGATTCTAACGAAGTTTTCAAACTTCGAAAAAATTTTTTTTTCTTTTCGTGATTCTTTGCGCTAAATATGCTTTTCTGAGGCTATCAAACTAGTATAATGAAAGAGAACCAGTTATCTCAAATAAGAAGAGAAAAAAAGTGATTCTAAAGAAGTTTCCAAACTTCGAAAAAATTTTTTTTTCTTTTCGTGATTCTTTTCGCTAAATATGCTTTTCTGAGGCTATCAAACTAGTATAATGAAAGAGAACCAGTTATCTCAAATAAGAACAGAAAAAAAGTGATTCTAAAGAAGTTTCCAAACTTCGAAAAAAAATTTTTTTCTTTTCGAGATTCTTTGCGCATAATATGCTTTACTGAGGCTATCAAACTAGTATAATGAAAGAGAACCAGTTATCTCAAATAAGAGCAGAAAAAAAGTAATTCTAAAGAAGTTTCCAAACTTCGAAAAAAAATTTTTTCCTTTCGAGATTCTTTGCGCATAATATGCTTCACTGAGGCTATCAAACTAGTACAATGAAAGAGAACCAGTTATCTCAAATAAGAACAGAAAAAAAGTGATGCTAAAGAAGTTTCCAAACTTCGAAAAAAATTTTTTTCTTTTGGAGATTCTTTGGGCATAATATGCTTTTCTGGGACTATCAAACTAGTATAATGAAAGAGAAGCAGTTATCTGAAATAAGAACGGGAAAAAAGTGATTCTAACGAAGTTTCCAAACCTAGAAAAAAATTTTTTTTCTTTTCGTGATTCTTTGCGCTAAATATGCTTTTCTGAGGCTATCAAAGTAGTATTATAAAAGAGAACCAGTTATCTCAAATAAGAACGGCAAAAAGTGATTCAAACGAAGTTTCCAAACTTGGAAAAAATTTTTTTTTCTTTTCGTGATTCTTTTCGCTAAATATGCTTTTCTGAGGCTATCAAACTAGTATAATGAAAGAGAACCAGTTATCTCAAATAAGTACAGAAAAAAAGTGATTCTAAAGAAGTTTCCAAACTTCGAAAAATTTTTTTTTTCTTTTCGAGATTCTTTGCGCATAATATGCTTTACTGAGGCTATCAAACTAGTATAATGAAAGAGAACCAGTTATCTCAAATAAGAACGGAAAAAAAGTGATTCAAACGACGTTTCCAAACTTCGAAAAAAATTTTTTTTCTTTTCGTGATTCTTTGCGCTAAATATGCTTTTCTGAGGCTATCAAACTAGTATAATGAAAGAGAACCAGTTATCTCAAATAAGAAGAGAAAAAAAGTGATTCTAAATAAGTTTCCAAACTTCGAAAAAAAATTTTTTTCTTTTCGTGATTCTTTTCGCTAAATATGCTTTTCTGAGGCTATCAAACTAGTATAATGAAAGAGAAACAGTTATCTCAAATAAGAACGGAAAAAAAGTGATTCAAACGAAGTTTCGAAACTTCGAAAAAAAATGTTTTTCTTTTCGAGATTCTTTGCTCATAATATGCTTTTCTGAGACTATCAAACTAGTAAAATGAAAGAGAACCAGTTATCTCGAAAAAGAACGGAAAAAAAGTAATTCTAACGAAGTTTCCAAACTTCGAAAAAATTTTTTTTTCTTTTGGAGATTCTTTCCGCATAATATGCTTTACTGAAGCTATCAAACTAGTATAATGAAAGAGAACCAGTTATCTCAAATAAGAACGGAAAAAAAGTGATTCTAACGAGGTTTCCAAACTTCGAAAAAAATTTTTTTTTCTTTTCGAAATTCTTTGCGCATAAAATGCTTTACTGAGGCTATCAAACTAGTATAATGAAAGAGAACCAGTTATCTCAAATAAGAACGGAAATAAGTGATTCTAACGAAGTTTCCAAACCTCGAAAAAAATTTTTTTTCTTTTCGTGATTCTTTGCGCTAAATATGCTTTTCTGAGGCTATCAAACTAGTATAATGAAAGAGAACCAGTTATCTCAAATAAGAAGAGAAAAAAAGTGATTCTAAATAAGTTTCCAAACTTCGAAAAAAAATTTTTTTCTTTTCGTGATTCTTTTCGCTAAATATGCTTTTCTGAGGCTATCAAACTAGTATAATGAAAGAGAACCAGTTATCGCAAATAAGAACAGCAAAAAAGTGATTCTAAAGAAGTTTCCAAACTTCGAAAAATTTTTTTTTTTCTTTTCGAGATTCTTTGCGCAAAATATGCTTTACTGAGGCTATCAAACTAGTATAATGAAAGAGAACCAGTTATCTCAAATAAGAACGGAAAAAAAGTGATTCAAACGAAGTTTCCAAACTTCGAAAAAAAATGTTTTTCTTTTCGAGATTCTTTGCGCATAATATGCTTTTCTGAGGCTATCAAACTAGTATAATGAAAGAGAACCAGTTATCTCAAATAAGTACAGAAAAAAAGTGATTCTAAAGAAGTTTCCAAACTTCGAAAAAATTTTTTTTTCTTTTCGAGATTCTTTGCGCATAATATGCTTTACTGAGGCTATCAAACTAGTATAATGAAAGAGAACCAGTTATCTCAAATAAGAACGGAAAAAAAGTGATTCAAACGAGGTTTCCAAACTTCGAAAAAAAATTTTTTTCTTTTCGAGATTCTTTGCGCATAATATGCTTTACTGAGGCTATCAAACTAGTATAATGAAAGAGAAACAGATATCTCAAATAAGAACGGAAAAAAAGTGATTCAAACGAAGTTTCCAAACTTCGAAAAAAAATGTTTTTCTTTTCGAGATTCTTTGCGCATAATATGGTTTACTGAGGTTATCAAACTGGTATAATGAAAGAGAAACAGTTATCTCAAATAAGAACGGAAAAAAAGTGATTCAAACGAAGTTTCGAAACTTCGAAAAAAAATGTTTTTCTTTTCGAGATTCTTTGCTCATAATATGCTTTTCTGAGACTATCAAACTAGTAAAATGAAAGAGAACCAGTTATCTCGAAAAAGGACGGAAAAAAAGTAATTCTAACGAAGTTTCCAAACTTCGAAAAAATTTTTTTTTCTTTTGGAGATTCTTTGCGCATAATATGCTTTACTGAAGCTATCAAACTAGTATAATGAAAGAGAACCAGTTATCTCAAATAAGAACGGAAAAAAAGTGATTCTAACGAAGTTTCCAAACTTCGAAAAAAATTTTTTTTTCTTTTCGAAATTCTTTGCGCATAAAATGCTTTACTGAGGCTATCAAACTAGTATAATGAAAGAGAACCAGTTATCTCAAATAAGAACGGAAATAAGTGATTCTAACGAAGTTTCCAAACTTCGAAAATAATTTTTTTTCTTTTCGAGATTCTTTGCGCATAATATACTTTACTGAGGCTATCAAACTAGTATAATGAAAGAGAACTAGTTATCTCAAATAAGAACAGAAAAAAAAGTGATTCTAAAGAAGTTTCCAAACTTCGAAAAAAATTTTTTTCTTTTCGAGATTCTTTGCGCATAATATGCTTTACTGAGGCTATCAAACTAGTATAATGAAAGAGAACCAGTTATCTCAAATAAGAACGGAAAAAAATTGATTCTAAAGAAGTTTCCAAACTTCGAAAAAAAATTTTTTTCTTTTCGAGATTCTTTGCGCATAATATGCTTTACTGAGGCTATCAAACTAGTATAATGAAAGAGAAACAGTTATCTCAAATAAGAACGGGAAAAAAGTGATTCTAACGAAGTTTCCAAACTTCGAAAAAAATTTTTTTTCTTTTCGTGATTCTTTGCGCTAAATATGCTTTTCTGAGGTTATCAAAGTAGTATTATAAAGGAGAACCAGTTATCTCAAATAAGAACAGAAAAAAAGTGATTCTAAAGAAGTTTCCAAACTTCGAAAAAAATTTTTTTTACTTTTCGAGATTCTTTGCGCATAAATGCTTTACTGAGGCTATCAAACTAGTATAATGAAAGAGAACCAGTTATCTCAAATAAGAACGGGAAAAAAGTGATTCTAACGAAGTTTTCAAACTTCGAAACAATTTTTTTTTCTTTTCGTGATTCTTTGCGCTAAATATGCTTTTCTGAGGCTATCAAACTAGTATAATGAAAGAGAACCAGTTATCTCAAATAAGAAGAGAAAAAAAGTGATTCTAAAGAAGTTTCCAAACTTCGAAAAAATTTTTTTTTCTTTTCGTGATTCTTTTCGCTAAATATGCTTTTCTGAGGCTATCAAACTAGTATAATGAAAGAGAACCAGTTATCTCAAATAAGAACAGAAAAAAAGTGATTCTAAAGAAGTTTCCAAACTTCGAAAAAAATTTTTTTTCTTTTCGAGATTCTTTGCGCATAATATGCTTTACTGAGGCTATCAAACTAGTATAATGAAAGAGAACCAGTTATCTCAAATAAGAGCAGAAAAAAAGTAATTCTAAAGAAGTTTCCAAACTTCGGAAAAAATTTTTTTTCTTTTCGAGATTCTTTGCGCATAATATGCTTTACTGAGGCTATCATAATAGTATAATGAAAGAGAACCAGTTATCTCAAATAAGAACGGAAAAAAATTGATTCTAAAGAAGTTTCCAAACTTCGAAAAAAATTTTTTTTCTTTTCGAGATTCTTTGCGCATAATATGGTTTACTGAGGCTATCAAACTAGTATAATGAAAGAGAAACAGTTATCTCAAATAAGAACGGAAAAAAAGTGATTCAAACGAAGTTTCCAAACTTCGAAAAACATTTTTTTCCTTTCGAGATTCTTTGCGCATAATATGCTTCACTGAGGCTATCAAACTAGTACAATGAAAGAGAACCAGTTATCTCAAATAAGAACAGAAAAAAAGTGATGCTAAAGAAGTTTCCAAACTTCGAAAAAAAATTTTTTTCTTTTGGAGATTCTTTGGGCATAATATGCTTTTCTGGGGCTATCAAACTAGTATAATGAAAGAGAAGCAGTTATCTCAAATAAGAACGGGAAAAAAGTGATTCTAACGAAGTTTCCAAACTTCGAAAAAAATTTTTTTTCTTTTCGAGATTGTTTGCGCATAATATCCTTTACTGAGGCTATCAAACTAGTATAATGAAAGAGAACCAGTTATCTGAAATAAGAACGGGAAAAAAGTGATTCTAACGAAGTTTCCAAACCTCGAAAAAAATTTTTTTTCTTTTCGTGATTCTTTGCGCTAAATATGCTTTTCTGAGGCTATCAAAGTAGTATTATAAAAGAGAACCAGTTATCTCAAATAAGAACGGAAAAAAAGTGATTCAAACGAAGTTTCCAAACTTGGAAAAATTTTTTTTTTCTTTTCGTGATTCTTTTCGCTAAATATGCTTTTCTGAGGCTATCAAACTAGTATAATGAAAGAGAACCAGTTATTTCAAATAAGAACGGAAAAAAAGTGATTCTAATGAAGTTTCCAAACTTCGAAAAAAAATTTTTTTCTTTTCGAGATTCTATGTGCATATGCTTTGCTGAGGCTATCAAACTAGTATAATGAAAGAGAACCAGTTATCTCAAATAAGAACGGAAAAAAAGTGATTCAAACGAAGTTTCCAACCTTCGAAAAAAAATAATTTTCTTTTCGAGATTCTTTGCGCATAATGTGCTTTTCTGAGGCTATCAAACTAGTATAATGAAAGAGAACCAGTTATCTCAAATAAGAACGGAAAAAAAGTGATTCTAACGAAGTTTCCAAAGTTCTAAAATATTTTTTTTTTTTTGAGATTCTTTGCGCGTAATAATCTTTTCTGAGGCTATCTAATTAGTATAATGAAAGAGAACCAGTTATCTCAAATAAGAACGGAAAAATAGTGATTATAAAGAAGTTTCCAAACTTCGAAAGAAAATTTTTTTCTTTTCGAGATTCTTTGCGCATAATATGCTTTTCTGAGGCTATCAAACTAGTATAATGAAAGAGAACCAGTTATTTCAAATAAGAACGGAAAAAAAGTAATTCTAACGAAGTTTCCAAATTTCGAAAAAATTTTTTTTTCTTTTCGAGATTCTTTGCGCATAATATGCTTTTCTGAGGCTATCAAACTAGTATAATGAAAGAGAACCAGTTATCTCAAATAAGAACGGAAAAAAAGTGATTTTAACGAAGTTTCCAAACTTCGAAAAAAATTTTTTTCTTTTCGAGATTCTTTGCGCATAATATGCTTTTCTGAGTCTATCAAACTAGTATAATGAAAGAGAACCAGTTATCTCAAATAAGAACAGAAAAAAAGTGATTCTAACGAAGTTTCCAAACTTCGAAAAAATTTTTTTTCTTTTCGAGATTCCTTGCGCATAATATGCTTTACTGAGGCTATCAAACTAGTATAATGAAAGAGAACCAGTTATCTCAAATAAGAACGGAAAAAAAGTGATTCTAATGAAGTTTCCAAACTTCGAAAAAAATTTTTGTTCTTTTCGAAATTCTTTGTGCATAATATGCTTTACTGACGCTATCAAATTAGTATAATGAAAGAGAACCAGTTATCTCAAATAAAAACGGAAAAAAAGTGATTCTAACGAAGTTTCCAAAGTTCTAAAAAAATTGTTTTATTTTCGAGATTCTTGCGCGTAATATGCTTTTCTGAGGCTATCTAATTAGTATAATGAAAGATAACCAGTTATCTCAAATAAGAACGGAAAAAAAGTGATTCTAAAGAAGTTTCCAAACTTCGAAAAAAAATTTTTTTCTTTTCGAGATTCTTTGCGCATAATATGGTTTTCTGAGTCTATCAAACTAGTATAATGAAAGAGAACCAGTTATCTGAAATAAGAACGGAAAAAAAGTGATTCTAACGAAGTTTCCAAACTTCGAAAAATTTTTTTTTTCTTTTCGAGATTCTTTGCGCATAATATGCTTTACTGAGGCTATCAAACTAGTATAATGAAAGAGAACCAGTTATCTCAAATAAGAACGCAAAAAAAGTGATTCTAACGAAGTTTCCAATCTTCGAAAAGAATTTTTTTTCTTTTCCAGATTCTTTGCGCATAATATGCTTTACTGAGGCTATCAAACTAGTATAATGAAAGAGAACCAGTTATCTCAAATAAGATCGGAAAAAAAGTGATTCTAATGAAGTTTCCAAACTTCAAAATTTTTTTTTTTCTTTTCGAGATTCTTTGTGCATATGCTTTGCTGAGGCTATCAAACTAGTATAATGAAAGAGAACCAGTTATCTCAAATAAGAACGGAAAAAAAGTGATTCAAAGGAAATATCCAAACTTCGAAAAAAATTTTTTTTCTTTTCGAGATTCTTTGCGCATAATATGCTTTTCAGAGGCTATCAAACTAGTATAATTAAAGAGAACCAGATATCTCAAATAAGAACGGAAAAAAAGTGATTCTAACGAAGTTTCCAAACTTCGAAAAGAATTTTTTTTCTTTTCCAGATTCTTTGCGCATAATATGCTTTACTGAGGCTATCAAACTAGTATAATGAAAGAGAACCAGTTATCTCAAATAAGATCGGAAAAAAAGTGATTCTAATGAAGTTTCCAAACTTCAAAAATTTTTTTTTTCTTTTCGAGATTCTTTGTGCATATGCTTTGCTGAGGCTATCAAACTAGTATAATGAAAGAGAACCAGTTATCTCAAATAAGAACGGAAAAAAAGTGATTCAAAGGAAATATCCAAACTTCGAAAAAAATTTTTTTTCTTTTCGAGATTCTTTGCGCATAATATGCTTTACTGAGGCTATCAAACTAGTATAATGAAAGAGAACCAGTTATCTCAAATAAGAACGGAAAAAAAGTGATTCTAACGAAGTTTCCAAAGTTCTAAAATATTTTTTTTTTTTGAGATTCTTTGCGCGTAATAATCTTTTCTGAGGCTATCTAATTAGTATAATGAAAGAGAACCAGTTATCTCAAATAAGAACGGAAAAATAGTGATTATAAAGAAGTTTCCAAACTTCGAAAGAAAATTTTTTTCTTTTCGAGATTCTTTGCGCATAATATGCTTTTCTGAGGCTATCAAACTAGTATAATGAAAGAGAACCAGTTATTTCAAATAAGAACGGAAAAAAAGTGATTCTAACGAAGTTTCCAAATTTCGAAAAAATTTTTTTTTCTTTTCGAGATTCTTTGCGCATAATATGCTTTTCTGAGGCTATCAAACTAGTATAATGAAAGAGAACCAGTTATCTCAAATAAGAACGGAAAAAAAGTGATTTTAACGAAGTTTCCAAACTTCGAAAAAATTTTTTTTTCTTTTCGAGATTCTTTGCGCATAATATGCTTTTCTGAGGCTATCAAACTAGTATAATGAAAGAGAACCAGTTATCTCAAATAAGAACAGAAAAAAAGTGATTCTAACGAAGTTTCCAAACTTCGAAAAAATTTTTTTTCTTTTCGAGATTCTTTGCGCATAATATGCTTTACTGAGGCTATCAAACTAGTATAATGAAAGAGAACCAGTTATCTCAAATAAGAACGGAAAAAAAGTGATTCAAACGAAGTTTGCAAACTTCGAAAAAAAACTGTTTTCTTTTCGAGATTCTTTGCGCATAATATGCTTTTCTGAGGTTATCAATCTAGTATAATGAAAGAGAACCAGTTATCTCAAATAAGAACGGGAAAAAAGTGATTCTAACGAAGTTTCCAAACTTCGAAAAAATTTTTTTTCTTTTCCAGATTCCTTGCGCATAATATGCTTTACTGAGGCTATCAAACTAGTATAATGAAAGAGAACCAGTTATCTCAAATAAGAACGGAAAAAAAGTGATTCTAATGAAGTTTCCAAACTTCGAAAAAAATTTTTGTTCTTTTCGAAATTCTTTGTGCATAATATGCTTTACTGACGCTATCAAATTAGTATAATGAAAGAGAACCAGTTATCTCAAATAAAAACGGAAAAAAAGTGATTCTAACGAAGTTTCCAAAGTTCTAAAAAAATTGTTTTATTTTCGAGATTCTTTGCGCGTAATATGCTTTTCTGAGGCTATCTAATTAGTATAATGAAAGATAACCAGTTATCTCAAATAAGAACGGAAAAAAAGTGATTCTAAAGAAGTTTCCAAACTCCAAAAAAAATTTTTTTCTTTTCGAGATTCTTTGCGCATAATATGGTTTTCTGAGTCTATCAAACTAGTATAATGAAAGAGAACCAGTTATCTCAAATAAGAACGGAAAAAAAGTGATTCTAACGAAGTTTCCAAACTTCGAAAAATTTTTTTTTTCTTTTCGAGATTCTTTGCGCATAATATGCTTTACTGAGGCTATCAAACTAGTATAATGAAAGAGAACCAGTTATCTCAAATAAGAACGCAAAAAAAGTGATTCTAACGAAGTTTCCAAACTTCGAAAAGAATTTTTTTTCTTTTCCAGATTCTTTGCGCATAATATGCTTTACTGAGGCTATCAAACTAGTATAATGAAAGAGAACCAGTTATCTCAAATAAGATCGGAAAAAAAGTGATTCTAATGAAGTTTCCAAACTTCAAAAATTTTTTTTTTCTTTTCGAGATTCTTTGTGCATATGCTTTGCTGAGGCTATCAAACTAGTATAATGAAAGAGAACCAGTTATCTCAAATAAGAACGGAAAAAAAGTGATTCAAAGGAAATATCCAAACTTCGAAAAAAATTTTTTTTCTTTTCGAGATTCTTTGCGCATAATATGCTTTTCAGAGGCTATCAAACTAGTATAATGAAAGAGAACCAGATATCTCAAATAAGAACGGAAAAAAAGTGATTCTAACGAAGTTTCCAAAGTTCTAAAAAAATTTTTTTTTTTGAGATTCTTTGCGCGTAATATGCTTTTCTGAGGCTATCTAATTAGTATAATGAAAGAGAACCAGTTATCTCAAATAAGAACGGAAAAATAGTGATTATAAAGAAGTTTCCAAACTTCGAAAAAAATTTTTTTTCTTTTCGAGATTCTTTGTGCATAATATGCTTTACTGAGGCTATCAAACTAGTATAATGAAAGAGAACCAGTTATCTCAAATAAGAACGGAAAAAAAGTGATTCAAACGAAGTTTCCAAACTTCGAAAAAAAATTTTTTTCTTTTCGAGATTCTTTGCGCATAATATGCTTTTCTGAGGCTATCAAACTAGTATAATGAAAGAGAACCAGTTATCTCAAATAAGAATGGAAAAAAAGTGATTCTAACGAAGTTTCCAAACTTCGAAATAATTTTTTTTTCTTTTCGAGATTCCTTGCGCATAATATGCTTTACTGTGGCTATCAAACTAGTATAATGAAAGAGATCCAGTTATGTCAAATAAGAACGGAAAAAAAGTGATTCTAATGAAGTTTCCAAACTTCGAAAAAATTTTTTTTTTTTTCGAGATACTTTGTGCATAATATGCTTTACTGAGGCTATCAAACAAGTATAATGAAACAGAACCAGTTATCTCAAATAAGAACGGAAAAAAAGTGATTCTAACGAAGTTTCCAAACTTCGAAAAAAATTTTTTTTCTTTTCGAGATTCTTTGTGCATAATATGCATTTCTGAGGCTATCAAACTAGTATAATGGAAGAGAACCAGTTATCTCAAATAAGAACGGAAAAAAAGTGATTCTAATGAAGTTTCCAAACTTCGAAAAATTTTTTTTTTCTTTTCGAGATTCTTTGTGCATAATATGCTTTACTGAGGCTATCAAACTAGCATAATGAAAGAGAACCAGTTATCTCAAATAAGAACGGAAAAAAAGTGATTCAAACGAAGTTTCCAAACTTCGAAAAAAAAATTTTTTCTTTTCGAGATTCTTTGCGCATAATATGATTTTCTGAGGCTATCAAACTAGTATAATGAAAGAGAACCAGTTATCTCAAATAAGAACGGAATAAAAGTGATTCTAACAAAGTTTCCAAACATCGAAAAAAAATTTTTTTCTTTTCGAGATTCTTTGCGCATAATATGCTTTTCTGATGCTATCAAACTAGTATAATGAAAGAGAACCAGTTATCTCAAATAAGAACGGAAAAAAAGTGATTCTAACGAAGTTTCCAAACTTCGAAAAAAAAATTTTTCTTTTCAAGATTCTTTGCGCATAATATGCTTTTCTGAGGCTATCAAACTAGTATAATGAATGAGAACCAGTTATCTCAAATAAGAACGGAAAAAAAGTTATTCAAACGAAGTTTCCAAACTTCGAAAAAAAACTTTTTTCTTTTCAAGATTCTTTGCGCATAATATGCTTTACTGAGGCTATCAAACTAGTATAATTAAAGAGAACCAGTTATCTCAAATAAGAACGGAAAAAAAGTGATTCAAACGAAGTTTCCAAACTTCGAAAAAATTTTTTTTTCTTTTCGAGATTCTTTGCGCATAATATGCTTTTCTAAGGCTATCAAACTACTATAATGAAAGAGAACCAGTTATCTCAAATAAGAACGGAAAAAAAGTGATTCTAAAGAAGTTTCCAAACTTCGAAAAAAAACTTTTTTCTTTTCGAGATTCTTTGCGCGTAATATGCTTTTCTGAGGCTATCTAATTATTATAATGAAAGAGAACCAGTTATCTCAAATAAGAACGGAAAAAAAGTGATTCTAAAGAAGTTTCCAAAATTCGAAAAAAAATTTTTTTCTTTTCGAGATTCTTTGCGCATAATATGGTTTTCTGAGGCTATCAAACTAGTATAATGAAAGAGAACCAGTTATCTCAAATAAGAACGGAAAAAAAGTGATTCTAACGATGTTTCCAAACTTCGAAAAAATTTTTTTTCTTTTCGAGATTCTTTGCGCATAATATGCTTTACTGAGCCTATCAAACTAGTATAATGAAAGAGAACCAGTTATCTCAAATAAGAAAGCAAAAAAAGTGATTCTAACGAAGTTTCCAAACTTCCAAAAATTTTTTTTTTCTTTTCGAGATTCTTTGCGAATAATATGCTTTACTGAGGCTATTATACTAGTATAATGAAAGAGAACCAGTTATCTCAAATAAGAACGGAAAAAAAAGGGATTCTAATGAAGTTTCCAAACTTCGAAAAAAATTTTTTTCTATTCGAGATTCTTTGTGCATAATATGCTTTACTGGGGTTATGAAACTAGTATAATGGAAGAGAACCAGTTATCTCAAATAAGAACGGAAAAAAAGTGATTCTAACGAAGTTTCCAAACTTCGAAAAAAATTTTTTTTCTTTTCCAGATTCTTTGCGCATAATATGCTTTACTGAGGCTATCAAACTAGTATAATGAAAGAGAACCAGTTATCTCAAATAAGAACGGAAAAAAAGTGATTCTAAGGAAGTATCAAACTTCGAAAAAAATTTTTTTTCTTTTCGAGATTCTTTGTGCATAATATGCTTTACTGAGGCTATCAAAGTAGTATAATGAAAGAGAACCAGTTATCTCAAATAAGAACGGAAAAATAAGTGATTTTAATGAAGTTTCCAAACTTTGAAAAAATTTTTTCTTTTTTAGATTCTTTCCGCATAATATGCTTTTCTTAAGGCTATGAAAATACTATGATGAAAGAGAACCATTTATCTCAAAAAAGAACGGTAAAAAATTGATTCTCATGGATTTTCCAAACTTCGAAAAAAATTTTCTTTCTTTTCGAGATTCTTTTCGCATAATATGCTTTTCTACAGCTATCAAACTAGCAAAATGAAAGAGAACCAGTTATCTCAAATAAGAATGGGAAAAAATTGATTCATAAAAATTTTCCAAACATTAAAAAAAAATTTTTTTCTTTTCGAGATTCTTTCCGCATAATATGCTTTTCCAAGGCTATCTAACTAGTATAATGAAAGAGAACCAGTTATCTAAAATAAGAACGGTGAAAAAGTGATTCTATTGAAGTTTCCAACCATGGAAATAAATCTTTTCTTTTCGCGAATCTTTCTTCATTTTATGGTTTTCTATGGCAATCAAACTAGTATAATGAAAGAGAACCAGTTATCTCAAATAAGAACGGAAAAAAAGTGATTCTAATGAAGTTTCCAAAATTTAAAAAAAAAATTTTTTTTTTTCGAGATTCTTTCCGCATATTATGCTTTTCTACATCTATCATACTAGCAAAATTATTGAGAACCAGTTATCTCAATTAAGAACAGAAAAAAAGTAATTCTAATGAAGTTTCCAACAATCGATATAACTCTTTTCTTTTCGCGAATATTTCTACATTTTATGGTTTTCTATGCCTATCAAACTAGTATAATGAAAGAGAACCAGTTATCACAATTAAGAGCAGAAAAAAAGTGATTCTAATGAAGTTTCCAAACGTTGAAAAAGTTTTTTTTTCTTTTCGAGATTCTTTCCGCATAATATGTATGCTTTTCTAAGGCTATCAAACTAGTATAATGAAAGAGAACCAGTTATCTCAAAAAAGAACAGAAAAAAAGTGATTCTAATGAAGTTTCCAACCATTGAAATAAATCATTTCTTTTCGCGAATCTTTCTTCATTTCATGGTTTTCATTGGCTATCAAACTAGTATAATGAAAGAGAACCAGTTATCTAAAATAAGAACGGAAAAAAAGTGATTCTATTGAAGTTTCCAACCATCGAAATAAATCTTTTCTTTTCGCGAATCCTTCTTCATTTTATGGTTTTCTATGGCAATCAAACTAGTATAATGAAAGAGAACCAGTTATCTCAAATAAGAATGGAAAAAAATTGATTTATTAGGATTTTCCAAACATCAAAAAAAAATTTTTTTTCTTTTCGAGATTCTTTCCGCATAATATGCATGCTTTTCTAAGGCTATCAAACGAGTATAATGAAAGAGAACCAGTTATCTCAAATAAGAACGGAAAAAAGTGATTCTAATGAAGTTTCCAAACGTTGAAAAACTTTTTTTTTCTTTTCGAGATTCTTTCCGCATAATATGCTTTTCTACAGCTATCAAACTAGCAAAATGAAAGAGAACCGGTTATCTCAAATAAGAAAGGAAAAAAATTGATTCATAAGGATTTTCCAAATATCAAAAAAAAACTTTTTCTTTTGGAGATTCTTTCCGAATAATATGCTTTTCTCAGGCTATCGGCTATCAAACTAGTATAATGAAAGAGAACCAGTTATCTCAAATAAGAACGGAAAGAAAGTGATTCTAATGAAGTTTCCAAAATAGGAAATTTTTTTTTTTTTCGAGATTCTTTCCGCATATTATGCTTTTCTACAGCTATCAAACTGGCAAAATGAATGAAAACCAGTTATCTCAATTAAGAACAGAAAAAAAGTAATTCAAATGAAGTTTCCAACAATCGATATAACTCTTTTCTTTTCACGAATATTTCTTCATTTTATGGTTTTCTATGCCTATCAAACTAGTATAATGAAAAAGAACCATTTATCACAATTAAGAACAGAAAAAAAGTGATTCTAATGAAGTTTCCAAACTTTGAAAAAAAAATTTTCTCTTTTCGAGATTCTTTCCGCATATTATGCTTTTCTAGAGCTATCAAACTAGCAAAATGAAAGAGAACCAGTTATCTCAAATAAGAACAGAAAAAAATTCATTATCCTGGATTTTCCATTCTTCGAAAAAAATTAGTGATTCTAATGAAGTTTCCAACCATCGAAATAAACCTTTTCTTTTCGTGAATCTTTCTTCATTTTATGGCTTTCTATGGCTATCAAACTAGTATAATGAAAGAGAACCAGTTATCTCAAATAAGAATGGAAAAAATTTGATTAATAATGATTTTCCAAACATCAAAAAAAATTATTTTTCTTTCCGAGATTCTTTCCCCATAATATGCTTTTCTGGGGCTATCAAACTACTATAATGAAAGAGAACAAGTTATCTCAAATAAGAACGGAAAAAAAGTGATTCTAATGAAGTTTCCAAACTTCGAAAAAAATTTTTTTCTATTCGAGATTCTTTGTGCATAATATGCTTTACTGGGGTTATGAAACTAGTATAATGGAAGAGAACCAGTTATCTCAAATAAGAACGGAAAAAAAGTGATTCTAACGAAGTTTCCAAACTTCGAAAAAAATTTTTTTTCTTTTCCAGATTCTTTGCGCATAATATGCTTTACTGAGGCTATCAAACTAGTATAATGAAAGAGAACCAGTTATCTCAAATAAGAACGGAAAAAAAGTGATTCTAAGGAAGTATCAAACTTCGAAAAAAATTTTTTTTCTTTTCGAGATTCTTTGTGCATAATATGCTTTACTGAGGCTATCAAAGTAGTATAATGAAAGATAACCAGTTATCTCAAATAAGAACGGAAAAAAAGTGATTCAAACGAAGTTTCCAAACTTCGAAAAAAAATTTTTTTTTTTTTTCGAGATTCTTTGCGCATAATATGCTTTTCTGAGGCTATCAAACTAGTATAATGTTAGAGAACCAGTTATCTCAAATAAGAACGGAAAAAAAGTGATTCTAACGAAATTTGCAAACTTCGAAAAAAAATTTTTTTCTTTTCGAGATTCCTTGTGCATAATATGCTTCTCTGAGGCTATCAAACTAGTATAATGAAAGAGAACCAGTTATCTCAAATAAGAACGGAAAAATAAGTGATTTTAATGAAGTTTCCAAACTTTGAAAAAATTTTTTCTTTTCGAGATTCTTTCCGCATAATATGCTTTTCTTAAGGCTATGAAAATACTATGATGAAAGAGAACCATTTATCTCAAAAAAGAACGGTAAAAAATTGATTCTCATGGATTTTCCAAACTTCGAAAAAAATTTTCTTTTTTTTCGAGATTCTTTTCGCATAATATGCTTTTCTACAGCTATCAAACTAGCAAAATGAAAGAGAACCAGTTATCTCAAATAAGAATGGGAAAAAATTGATTCATAAAAATTTTCCAAACATTAAAAAAAAATTTTTTTCTTTTCGAGATTCTTTCCGCATAATATGCTTTTCCAAGGCTATCTAACTAGTATAATGAAAGAGAACCAGTTATCTAAAATAAGAACGGTGAAAAAGTGATTCTATTGAAGTTTCCAACCATGGAAATAAATCTTTTCTTTTCGCGAATCTTTCTTCATTTTATGGTTTTCTATGGCAATCAAACTAGTATAATGAAAGAGAACCAGTTATCTCAAATAAGAACGGAAAAAAAGTGATTCTAATGAAGTTTCCAAAATTTGAAAAAAAAATTTTTTTTTTTCGAGATTCTTTCCGCATATTATGCTTTTCTACATCTATCATACTAGCAAAATTATTGAGAACCAGTTATCTCAATTAAGAACAGAAAAAAAGTAATTCTAATGAAGTTTCCAACAATCGATATAACTCTTTTCTTTTCGCGAATATTTCTACATTTTATGGTTTTCTATGCCTATCAAACTAGTATAATGAAAGAGAACCAGTTATCACAATTAAGAGCAGAAAAAAAGTGATTCTAATGAAGTTTCCAAACGTTGAAAAAGTTTTTTTTTCTTTTCGAGATTCTTTCCGCATAATATGTATGCTTTTCTAAGGCTATCAAACTAGTATAATGAAAGAGAACCAGTTATCTCAAAAAAGAACAGAAAAAAAGTGATTCTAATGAAGTTTCCAACCATTGAAATAAATCATTTCTTTTCGCGAATCTTTCTTCATTTCATGGTTTTCATTGGCTATCAAACTAGTATAACGAAAGAGAACCAGTTATCTAAAATAAGAACGGAAAAAAAGTGATTCTATTGAAGTTTCCAACCATCGAAATAAATCTTTTCTTTTCGCGAATCCTTCTTCATTTTATGGTTTTCTATGGCAATCAAACTAGTATAATGAAAGAGAACCAGTTATCTCAAATAAGAATGGAAAAAAATTGATTTATTAGGATTTTCCAAACATCAAAAAAAAATTTTTTTTCTTTTCGAGATTCTTTCCGCATAATATGTATGCTTTTCTAAGGCTATCAAACGAGTATAATGAAAGAGAACCAGTTATCTCAAATAAGAACGGAAAAAAGTGATTCTAATGAAGTTTCCAAACGTTGAAAAACTTTTTTTTTCTTTTCGAGATTCTTTCCGCATAATATGCTTTTCTACAGCTATCAAACTAGCAAAATGAAAGAGAACCGGTTATCTCAAATAAGAAAGGAAAAAAATTGATTCATAAGGATTTTCCAAATATCAAAAAAAAACTTTTTCTTTTGGAGATTCTTTCCGAATAATATGCTTTTCTCAGGCTATCGCCTATCAAACTAGTATAATGAAAGAGAACCAGTTATCTCAAATGAGAACGGAAAGAAAGTGATTCTAATGAAGTTTCCAAAATAGGAAATTTTTTTTTTTTTCGAGATTCTTTCCGCATATTATGCTTTTCTACAGCTATCAAACTGGCAAAATGAATGAAAACCAGTTATCTCAATTAAGAACAGAAAAAAAGTAATTCAAATGAAGTTTCCAACAATCGATATAACTCTTTTCTTTTCACGAATATTTCTTCATTTTATGGTTTTCTATGCCTATCAAACTAGTATAATGAAAAAGAACCATTTATCACAATTAAGAACAGAAAAAAAGTGATTCTAATGAAGTTTCCAAACTTTGAAAAAAAAATTTTCTCTTTTCGAGATTCTTTCCGCATATTATGCTTTTCTAGAGCTATCAAACTAGCAAAATGAAAGAGAACCAGTTATCTCAAATAAGAACAGAAAAAAATTCATTATCCTGGATTTTCCATTCTTCGAAAAAAATTAGTGATTCTAATGAAGTTTCCAACCATCGAAATAAACCTTTTCTTTTCGTGAATCTTTCTTCATTTTATGGCTTTCTATGGCTATCAAACTAGTATAATGAAAGAGAACCAGTTATCTCAAATAAGAATGGAAAAAATTTGATTAATAATGATTTTCCAAACATCAAAAAAAATTATTTTTCTTTCCGAGATTCTTTCCCCATAATATGCTTTTCTGGGGCTATCAAACTACTATAATGAAAGAGAACAAGTTATCTCAAATAAGAACGGAAAAAAAGTGATTCTAATGAAATTTCCAACCATCACAATAAATCTTCTTTTCGCGAATATTTCTTCATTTTATGGTTTTCTATGCCTATCAAACTAGTATAATGAAAGAGAACCAGTTATCTCAAAAAAGAACGGAAAAAAAGTGATTCTAATGAAGTTCCCAAACGTTGAAAAGGTTTTTTTTTTCTTTTCGAGATTCTTTCCGCATAATATGCTTTTCTACAGCTATCAAACTAGCAAAATGAAAGAGAACCAGTTATCTCAAATAAGAACGGAAAAAAAGTGATTCTAATGAAGTTTCCAAACTTTGAAAATTTTTTTTTCTCTTTTCGAGATTCTTTCCGCATATTATGCTTTTCTAGAGCTATCAAACTAGCAAAATGAAAGAGAACCAGTTATCTCAAATAAGAACAGAAAAAAAATTCATTATCTTGGATTTTCCAACCATCGAAATAAATCTTTTGTTTTCGCGAATATTTCTTCATTTTACGGTTTTCTATGGCTATCCAACTGGTATAATGGAAGAGAACCAGTTATCTCAAATAAGAATGGAAAAAAATTGATTCATAAGGATTTTCAAAACATCAAAAAAAAATTTTTTTCTTTTCCAGATTCTTTCCGCATAATATGCTTTTCTAAGGTATCAAACTAGTATAATGAAAGAGAACCAGTTATCTCAAATAAGAACAAAAAAAAAATGATTCCCTTGGATTTCGCAACCTTCGAAAAAAATTAGTGATTCTAATGAAGTTTCCAACCATCGAAATAAATCTTTTCTTTTCGCGAATATTTCTTCATTTTATGGTTTTCTATGGCTATCCAACCAGTATAATGAAAGAGAACCAGTTATCTCAAATAAGAATGGAAAAAAATTGATTCATAATGATTTTCCAAACTTCAAAACAAAATTTTTTTCTTTTCGAGATTCTTTCCGCATAATATGCTTTTCTGAGGCTATCAAACTAGTAAAATGAAAGAGAACCAGTTATCTCAAATAAGAACGGAAAAAAAGTGATTCTAATGAAGTTTCAACCATCGAAAAAATTTTTTTTTTTCTTTTCGAGATTCTTTCCGCTGAATATGCTTTTCTACAGCTATCAAACTAGCAAAATGAAAGAGAACCAGTTATCTCAAAAAAGAACGGAAAAAAATTTATTCACTTGGATTTTGCAAAATTCGAAAAAATTTTTTTTTCTTTTCGAGATTCCTTCGGCGTAATATGCTTTTCTACAGCTATCAAACTAGCAAAATGAAAGAGAACCAGATATCTCAAATAAGCACGGAAAAAAAGTGATTCTAATGAAGTTACCAACCTTCAAAATAAATCATTTCTTTTCGCGAATCTTTCTTCATTTTATGGTTTTCTATGGCTATCCAACTAGTATAATGAAAGAGAACCAGTTATCTCAAATAAGAATTGAAAAAAATGGATTCATAAGGATTTTCCAAACATCAAAAAAAAAATGTTTTTCTTTTCGAGATTCTTTCTGTATAATATGCTTTTCTAAGGCTATCAAACTAGTATAATGAAAGAGAACCAGTTATCTCAAATAAGTATGGAAAAAAAATGATTCATAATGATTTTCCAAACATCAAAATAAAATTTTTTCTTTTCGAGATTCTTTGCGCATAATATGCTTTTCTAAGGCTATCAAACTAGTATAATGAAAGAGAACCAGTTATCTCAAATAAGAACAGAAAAAAAGTGATTCTAACGAAGTTTCCAAACTTCGAAAAAATTTTTTTTCTTTTCGAGATTCTCTGCGCATAATATGCTTTACTGAGGCTATCAAACCTGGTATAATGAAAGAGAACCAGTTATCTCAAATAAGAACGGAAAAAAAGTGATTCAAACGAAGTTTGCAAACTTGGAAAAAAAAATGTTTTCTTTTCGAGATTCTTTGCGCATAATATGCTTTTCTGAGGTTATCAATCTAGTATAATGAAAGAGAACCAGTTATCTCAAATAAGAACGGGAAAAAAGTGATTCTAACGAAGTTTCCAAACTTCGAAAAAATTTTTTTTTCTTTTCCAGATTCCTTGCGCATAATATGCTTTACTGAGGCTATCAAACTAGTATAATGAAAGAGAACCAGTTATCTCAAATAAGAACGGAAAAAAAGTGATTCTAATGAAGTTTCCAAACTTCGAAAAAAATTTTTGTTCTTTTCGAAATTCTTTGTGCATAATATGCTTTACTGACGCTATCAAACCAGTATAATGAAAGAGAACCAGTTATCTCAAATAAAAACGGAAAAAAAGTGATTCTAACGAAGTTTCCAAAGTTCTAAAAAAATTGTTTTATTTTCGAGATTCTTTGCGCGCAATATGCTTTTCTGAGGCTATCTAATTAGTATAATGAAAGATAACCAGTTATCTCAAATAAGAACGGAAAAAAAGTGATTCTAAAGAAGTTTCCAAACTTCGAAAAAAAATTTTTTTCTTTTCGAGATTCTTTGCGCATAATATGGTTTTCTGAGTCTATCAAACTAGTATAATGAAAGAGAACCAGTTATCTCAAATAAGAACGGAAAAAAAGTGATTCTAACGAAGTTTCCAAACTTCGAAAAATTTTTTTTTTCTTTTCGAGATTCTTTGCGCATAATATGCTTTACTGAGGCTATCAAACTAGTATAATGAAAGAGAACCAGTTATCTCAAATAAGAACGCAAAAAAAGTGATTCAAACGAAGTTTCCAAACTTCGAAAAGAATTTTTTTTCTTTTCCAGATTCTTTGCGCATAATATGCTTTACTGAGGCTATCAAACTAGTATAATGAAAGAGAACCAGTTATCTCAAATAAGATCGGAAAAAAAGTGATTCTAATGAAGTTTCCAAACTTCAAAAAATTTTTTTTTTCTTTTCGAGATTCTTTGTGCATATGCTTTGCTGAGGCTATCTAATTAGTATAATGAAAGAGAACCAGTTATCTCAAATAAGTACGGAAAAATAGTGATTATAAAGAAGTTTCCAAACTTCGAAAAAAATTTTTTTTCTTTTCGAGATTCTTTGTGCATAATATGCTTTACTGAGGCTATCAAACTAGTATAATGAAAGAGAACCAGTTATCTCAAATAAGAACGGAAAAAAAGTGATTCAAACGAAGTTTCCAAACTTCGAAAAAAAATTTTTTTCTTTTCGAGATTCTTTGCGCATAATATGCTTTTCTGAGGCTATCAAACTAGTATAATGAAAGAGAACCAGTTATCTCAAATAAGAACGGAAAAAAAGTGATTCTAACGAAGTTTCCAAACTTCGAAAAAATTTTTTTTCTTTTCGAGATTCTTTCCGCATAATATGTATGCTTTTCTAAGGCTATCAAACGAGTATAATGAAAGAGAACCAGTTATCTCAAATAAGAACGGAAAAAAGTGATTCTAATGAAGTTTCCAAACGTTGAAAAACTTTTTTTTTCTTTTCGAGATTCTTTCCGCATAATATGCTTTTCTACAGCTATCAAACTAGCAAAATGAAAGAGAACCGGTTATCTCAAATAAGAAAGGAAAAAAATTGATTCATAAGGATTTTCCAAATATCAAAAAAAAACTTTTTCTTTTGGAGATTCTTTCCGAATAATATGCTTTTCTCAGGCTATCGCCTATCAAACTAGTATAATGAAAGAGAACCAGTTATCTCAAATGAGAACGGAAAGAAAGTGATTCTAATGAAGTTTCCAAAATAGGAAATTTTTTTTTTTTTCGAGATTCTTTCCGCATATTATGCTTTTCTACAGCTATCAAACTGGCAAAATGAATGAAAACCAGTTATCTCAATTAAGAACAGAAAAAAAGTAATTCAAATGAAGTTTCCAACAATCGATATAACTCTTTTCTTTTCACGAATATTTCTTCATTTTATGGTTTTCTATGCCTATCAAACTAGTATAATGAAAAAGAACCATTTATCACAATTAAGAACAGAAAAAAAGTGATTCTAATGAAGTTTCCAAACTTTGAAAAAAAAATTTTCTCTTTTCGAGATTCTTTCCGCATATTATGCTTTTCTAGAGCTATCAAACTAGCAAAATGAAAGAGAACCAGTTATCTCAAATAAGAACAGAAAAAAATTCATTATCCTGGATTTTCCATTCTTCGAAAAAAATTAGTGATTCTAATGAAGTTTCCAACCATCGAAATAAACCTTTTCTTTTCGTGAATCTTTCTTCATTTTATGGCTTTCTATGGCTATCAAACTAGTATAATGAAAGAGAACCAGTTATCTCAAATAAGAATGGAAAAAATTTGATTAATAATGATTTTCCAAACATCAAAAAAAATTATTTTTCTTTCCGAGATTCTTTCCCCATAATATGCTTTTCTGGGGCTATCAAACTACTATAATGAAAGAGAACAAGTTATCTCAAATAAGAACGGAAAAAAAGTGATTCTAATGAAATTTCCAACCATCACAATAAATCTTCTTTTCGCGAATATTTCTTCATTTTATGGTTTTCTATGCCTATCAAACTAGTATAATGAAAGAGAACCAGTTATCTCAAAAAAGAACGGAAAAAAAGTGATTCTAATGAAGTTCCCAAACGTTGAAAAGGTTTTTTTTTTCTTTTCGAGATTCTTTCCGCATAATATGCTTTTCTACAGCTATCAAACTAGCAAAATGAAAGAGAACCAGTTATCTCAAATAAGAACGGAAAAAAAGTGATTCTAATGAAGTTTCCAAACTTTGAAAATTTTTTTTTCTCTTTTCGAGATTCTTTCCGCATATTATGCTTTTCTAGAGCTATCAAACTAGCAAAATGAAAGAGAACCAGTTATCTCAAATAAGAACAGAAAAAAAATTCATTATCTTGGATTTTCCAACCATCGAAATAAATCTTTTGTTTTCGCGAATATTTCTTCATTTTACGGTTTTCTATGGCTATCCAACTGGTATAATGGAAGAGAACCAGTTATCTCAAATAAGAATGGAAAAAAATTGATTCATAAGGATTTTCAAAACATCAAAAAAAAATTTTTTTCTTTTCCAGATTCTTTCCGCATAATATGCTTTTCTAAGGTATCAAACTAGTATAATGAAAGAGAACCAGTTATCTCAAATAAGAACAAAAAAAAAATGATTCCCTTGGATTTCGCAACCTTCGAAAAAAATTAGTGATTCTAATGAAGTTTCCAACCATCGAAATAAATCTTTTCTTTTCGCGAATATTTCTTCATTTTATGGTTTTCTATGGCTATCCAACCAGTATAATGAAAGAGAACCAGTTATCTCAAATAAGAATGGAAAAAAATTGATTCATAATGATTTTCCAAACTTCAAAACAAAATTTTTTTCTTTTCGAGATTCTTTCCGCATAATATGCTTTTCTGAGGCTATCAAACTAGTAAAATGAAAGAGAACCAGTTATCTCAAATAAGAACGGAAAAAAAGTGATTCTAATGAAGTTTCAACCATCGAAAAAAATTTTTTTTTTCTTTTCGAGATTCTTTCCGCTGAATATGCTTTTCTACAGCTATCAAACTAGCAAAATGAAAGAGAACCAGTTATCTCAAAAAAGAACGGAAAAAAATTTATTCACTTGGATTTTGCAAAATTCGAAAAAATTTTTTTTTCTTTTCGAGATTCCTTCGGCGTAATATGCTTTTCTACAGCTATCAAACTAGCAAAATGAAAGAGAACCAGATATCTCAAATAAGCACGGAAAAAAAGTGATTCTAATGAAGTTACCAACCTTCAAAATAAATCATTTCTTTTCGCGAATCTTTCTTCATTTTATGGTTTTCTATGGCTATCCAACTAGTATAATGAAAGAGAACCAGTTATCTCAAATAAGAATTGAAAAAAATGGATTCATAAGGATTTTCCAAACATCAAAAAAAAAATGTTTTTCTTTTCGAGATTCTTTCTGTATAATATGCTTTTCTAAGGCTATCAAACTAGTATAATGAAAGAGAACCAGTTATCTCAAATAAGTATGGAAAAAAAATGATTCATAATGATTTTCCAAACATCAAAATAAAATTTTTTCTTTTCGAGATTCTTTGCGCATAATATGCTTTTCTAAGGCTATCAAACTAGTATAATGAAAGAGAACCAGTTATCTCAAATAAGAACAGAAAAAAAGTGATTCTAACGAAGTTTCCAAACTTCGAAAAAATTTTTTTTCTTTTCGAGATTCTCTGCGCATAATATGCTTTACTGAGGCTATCAAACCTGGTATAATGAAAGAGAACCAGTTATCTCAAATAAGAACGGAAAAAAAGTGATTCAAACGAAGTTTGCAAACTTGGAAAAAAAAATGTTTTCTTTTCGAGATTCTTTGCGCATAATATGCTTTTCTGAGGTTATCAATCTAGTATAATGAAAGAGAACCAGTTATCTCAAATAAGAACGGGAAAAAAGTGATTCTAACGAAGTTTCCAAACTTCGAAAAAATTTTTTTTTCTTTTCCAGATTCCTTGCGCATAATATGCTTTACTGAGGCTATCAAACTAGTATAATGAAAGAGAACCAGTTATCTCAAATAAGAACGGAAAAAAAGTGATTCTAATGAAGTTTCCAAACTTCGAAAAAAATTTTTGTTCTTTTCGAAATTCTTTGTGCATAATATGCTTTACTGACGCTATCAAACCAGTATAATGAAAGAGAACCAGTTATCTCAAATAAAAACGGAAAAAAAGTGATTCTAACGAAGTTTCCAAAGTTCTAAAAAAATTGTTTTATTTTCGAGATTCTTTGCGCGCAATATGCTTTTCTGAGGCTATCTAATTAGTATAATGAAAGATAACCAGTTATCTCAAATAAGAACGGAAAAAAAGTGATTCTAAAGAAGTTTCCAAACTTCGAAAAAAAATTTTTTTCTTTTCGAGATTCTTTGCGCATAATATGGTTTTCTGAGTCTATCAAACTAGTATAATGAAAGAGAACCAGTTATCTCAAATAAGAACGGAAAAAAAGTGATTCTAACGAAGTTTCCAAACTTCGAAAAATTTTTTTTTTCTTTTCGAGATTCTTTGCGCATAATATGCTTTACTGAGGCTATCAAACTAGTATAATGAAAGAGAACCAGTTATCTCAAATAAGAACGCAAAAAAAGTGATTCAAACGAAGTTTCCAAACTTCGAAAAGAATTTTTTTTCTTTTCCAGATTCTTTGCGCATAATATGCTTTACTGAGGCTATCAAACTAGTATAATGAAAGAGAACCAGTTATCTCAAATAAGATCGGAAAAAAAGTGATTCTAATGAAGTTTCCAAACTTCAAAAAATTTTTTTTTTCTTTTCGAGATTCTTTGTGCATATGCTTTGCTGAGGCTATCTAATTAGTATAATGAAAGAGAACCAGTTATCTCAAATAAGTACGGAAAAATAGTGATTATAAAGAAGTTTCCAAACTTCGAAAAAAATTTTTTTTCTTTTCGAGATTCTTTGTGCATAATATGCTTTACTGAGGCTATCAAACTAGTATAATGAAAGAGAACCAGTTATCTCAAATAAGAACGGAAAAAAAGTGATTCAAACGAAGTTTCCAAACTTCGAAAAAAAATTTTTTTCTTTTCGAGATTCTTTGCGCATAATATGCTTTTCTGAGGCTATCAAACTAGTATAATGAAAGAGAACCAGTTATCTCAAATAAGAACGGAAAAAAAGTGATTCTAACGAAGTTTCCAAACTTCGAAAAAATTTTTTTTTCTTTTCGAGATTTCTTGCGCATAATATGCTTTACTGTGGCTATCAAACTAGTATAATGAAAGAGATCCAGTTATGTCAAATAAGAACGGAAAAAAAGTGATTCTAATGAAGTTTCCAAACTTCGAAAAAAATTTTTTTTTTTTTCGAGATTCTTTGTGCATAATATGCTTTACTGAGGCTATCAAACAAGTATAATGAAACAGAACCAGTTATCTCAAATAAGAACGGAAAAAAAGTGATTCTAACGAAGTTTCCAAACTTCGAAAAAAATTTTTTTTCTTTTCGAGATTCTTTGTGCATAATATGCTTTTCTGAGGCTATCAAACTAGTATAATGGAAGAGAACCAGTTATCTCAAATAAGAACGGAAAAAAAGTGATTCTAACAAAGTTTCCAAACATCGAAAAAAAATTTTTTTCTTTTCGAGATTCTTTGCGCATAATATGATTTTCTGAGGCTATCAAACTAGTATAATGAAAGAGAACCAGTTATCTCAAATAAGAACGGAATAAAAGTGATTCTAACAAAGTTTCCAAACATCGAAAAAAAATTTTTTTCTTTTCGAGATTCTTTGCGCATAATATGCTCATCTGATGCTATCAAACTAGTATAATGAAAGAGAACCAGTTATCTCAAATAAGAACGGAAAAAAAGTTATTCAAACGAAGTTTCCAAACTTCGAAAAAAAACTTTTTTCTTTTCAAGATTCTTTGCGCATAATATGCTTTACTGAAGCTATCAAACTAGTATAATGAAAGAGAACCAGTTATCTCAAATAAGAACGGAAAAAAAGTGATTCAAACGAAGTTTCCAAACTTCGAAAAAAAACTTTCTTCTTTTCGAGATTCTTTGCGCATAATATGCTTTTCTGAGGTTATCAAACTGGTATAATGAAAGAGAACCAGTTATCTCAAATAAAAACGGAAAAAAAGTGATTCTAACGAAGTTTCCAAACTTCGAAATTTTTTTTTTTTTCTTTTCCAGATTCTTTGCGCATAATATGCTTTACTGAGGCTATCAAACTAGTATAATTAAAGAGAACCAGTTATCTCAAATAAGAACGGAAAAAAAGTGATTCAAACGAAGTTTCCAAACTTCGAAAAAAATTTTTTTTCTTTTCGAGATTCTTTGCGCATAATATGCTTTTCTAAGGCTATCAAACTAGTATAATGAAAGAGAACCAGTTATCTCAAATAAGAACGGAAAAAAAGTGATTCTAACGAAGTTTCCAAACTTCGAAAAAAAACTTTTTTCTTTTCGAGATTCTTTGCGCGTAATATGCTTTTCTGAGGCTATCTAATTAGTATAATGAAAGAGAACCAGTTATCTCAAATAAGAACGGAAAAAAAGTGATTCTAAAGAGGTTTCCAAAATTCGAAAAAAAATTTTTTTCTCTTCGAGATTCTTTGCATATAATATGGTTTTCTGAGGCTATCAAACTAGTATAATGAAAGAGAACCAGTTATCTCAAATAAGAACGGAAAAAAAGTGATTCTAACGAAGTTTCCAAACTTCGAAAAAATTTTTTTTTCTTTTCGAGATTCTTTGCGCATAATATGCTTTACTGAGCCTATCAAACTAGTATAATGAAAGAGAACCAGTTATCTCAAATAAGAAAGCAAAAAAAGTGATTCTAACGAAGTTTCCAAACTTCCAAAAATTTTTTTTTTCTTTTCGAGATTCTTTGCGAATAATATGCTTTACTGAGGCTATTAAACTAGTATAATGAAAGAGAACCAGTTATCTCAAATAAGAACGGAAAAAAAGGGATTCTAATGAAGTTTCCAAACTTCGAAAAAAATTTTTTTCTATTCGAGATTCTTTGTGAATAATATGCTTTACTGGGGTTATGAAACTAGTATAATGGAAGAGAACCAGTTATCTCAAATAAGAACGGAAAAAAAGTGATTCTAACGAAGTTTCCAAACTTCGAAAAAAATTTTTTTTCTTTTCCAGATTCTTTGCGCATAATATGCTTTACTGATGCTATCAAACTAGTATAATGAAAGAGAACCAGTTATCTCAAATAAGAACGGAAAAAAAGTGATTCTAAGGAAGTATCAAACTTCGAAAAAAATTTTTTTTCTTTTCGAGATTCTTTGTGCATAATATGCTTTACTGAGGCTATCAAAGTAGTATAATGAAAGATAACCAGTTATCTCAAATAAGAACGGAAAAAAAGTGATTCAAACGAAGTTTCCAAACTTCGAAAAAAAATTTTTTTCTTTTCGAGATTCTTTGCGCATAATATGCTTTTCTGAGTCTATCAAACTAGTATAATGAAAGAGAACCAGTTATCTCAAATAAGAACGGAAAAAAAGTGATTCTAACGAAATTTGCAAACTTCGAAAAAAAATTTTTTTCTTTTCGAGATTCTTTGTGCATAATATGCTTTTCTAAGGCTATCAAACTAGTATAATGAAAGAGAACCAGTTATCTCAAATAAGAACGGAAAAAAAGTGATTTTAATGAAGTTTCCAAACTTTGAAAAAATTTTTCCTTTTCGAGATTCTTTCCGCATAATATGCTTTTCTTAAGGCTATGAAAATACTATGATGAAAGAGAACCATTTATCTCAAAAAAGAACGGTAAAAAATTGATTCTCATGGATTTTCCAAACTTCGAAAAAAATTTTTTTTCTTTTCGAGATTCTTTTCGCATAATATGCTTTTCTACAGCTATCAAACTAGCAAAATGAAAGAGAACCAGTTATCTCAAATAAGAATGGGAAAAAATTGATTCATAAAAATTTTCCAAACATTAAAAAAAAATTTTTTACTTATCGAGATTCTTTCCGCATAATATGTATGCTTTTCTAAGGCTATCAAACTAGTATAATGAAAGAGAACCAGTTATCTCAAAAAAGAACAGAAAAAAAGTGATTCTAATGAAGTTTCCAACCATTGAAATAAATCATTTCTTTTCGCGAATCTTTCTTCATTTCATGGTTTTCATTGGCTATCAAACTAGTATAATGAAAGAGAACCAGTTATCTAAAATAAGAACGGAAAAAAAGTGATTCTATTGAAGTTTCCAACCATCGATATAAATCTTTTCTTTTCGCGAATCCTTCTTCATTTTATGGTTTTCTATGGCAATCAAACTAGTATAATGAAAGAGAACCAGTTATCTCAAATAAGAATGGAAAAAAATTGATTTATTAGGATTTTCCAAACATCAAAAAAAAAATTTTTTTCTTTTCGAGATTCTTTCCGCATAATATGTATGCTTTTCTAAGGCTATCAAACGAGTATAATGAAAGAGAACCAGTTATCTCAAATAAGAACGGAAAAAAGTGATTCTAATGAAGTTTCCAAACGTTGAAAAACTTTTTTTTTCTTTTCGAGATTCTTTCCGCATAATATGCTTTTCTACAGCTATCAAACTAGCAAAATGAAAGAGAACCGGTTATCTCAAATAAGAAAGGAAAAAAATTGATTCATAAGGATTTTCCAAATATCAAAAAAAAACTTTTTCTTTTGGAGATTCTTTCCGAATAATATGCTTTTCTAAGGCTATCGGCTATCAAAATAGTATAATGAAAGAGAACCAGTTATCTCAAATAAGAACGGAAAGAAAGTGATTCTAATGAAGTTTCCAAAATAGGAAATTTTTTTTTTTTCGAGATTCTTTCCGCATATTATGCTTTTCTACAGCTATCAAACTGGCAAAATGAATGAAAACCAGTTATCTCAATTAAGAACAGAAAAAAAGTAATTCTAATGAAGTTTCCAACAATCGATATAACTCTTTTCTTTTCACGAATATTTCTTTATTTTATGGTTTTCTATGCCTATCAAACTAGTATAATGAAAAAGAACCAGTTATCACAATTAAGAACAGAAAAAAAGTGATTCTAATGAAGTTTCCAAACTTTGAAAAAAAAATTTTCTCTTTTCGAGATACTTTCCTCTGAATATGCTTTCTACAGCTATCAAACTAGCAAAATGAAAGAGAACCATTTATCTCAAATAAGAACGGAAAAAAAGATATTCTAATGAAATTTCCAACCATCACAATAAATCTTCTTTTCGCGAATCTTTCTTCATTTTATGGTTTTCTATGCCTATCAAACTAGCATAATGAAAGAAAACCAGTTATGTCAAAAAAGAACGGAAAAAAAGTGATTCAAATGAAGTTCCCAAACGTTGAAAAGTTTTTTTTCTTTTCGAGATTCTTTCCGCATAATATGCTTTTCTACAGCTATCAAACTAGCAAAATGAAAGAGAACCAGTTATCTCAAATAAGAACGAAAAAAAAGTGATTCTAATGAAGTTTCCAAACTTTGAAAAAAAAATTTTCTCTTTTCGAGATACTTTCCGCATATTATGCTTTTCTAGAGCTATCAAACTAGCAAAATGAAAGAGAACCAGTTATCTCAAATAAGAACAGAAAAAAATTCATTATCCTGGATTTTCCAACCTTCGAAAAAAATTAGTGATTCTAATGAAGTTTCCAACCATCGAAATAAACCTTTTCTTTTCGCGAATCTTTCTTCATTTTATGGCTTTCTATGGCTATCAAACTAGTATAATGAAAGAGAACCAGTTATCTCAAATAAGAATGGAAAAAATTTGATTAATAATGATTTTCCAAAGATCAAAAAATAATTTTTTTTCTTTCCGAGATTCTTTCCCCATAATATGCTTTTCTGAGGCTATCAAACTACTATAATGAAAGAGAACCATTTATCTCAAATAAGAACGGAAAAAAAGTGATTCTAATGAAATTTCCAACCATCACAATAAATCTTCTTTTCGCGAATCTTTCTTCATTTTATGGTTTTCTATGCCTATCAAACTAGTATAATGAAAGAGAACCAGTTATCTCAAAAAAGAACGGAAAAAAAGTGATTCCAATGAAGTTCCCAAACGTTGAAAAGGTTTTTTTTTCTTTTCGAGATTCTTTCCGCATAATCTGCTTTTCTACAGCTATCAAACTAGCAAAATGAAAGAGAACCAGTTATCTCAAATAAGAACGGAAAAAAAGTGATTGTAATGAAGTTTCCAAACTTTGAAAAAATTTTTTTCTCTTTTCGAGATTCTTTCCGCATATTATGCTTTTCTAGAGCTATCAAACTAGCAAAATGAAAGAGAACCAGTTATCTCAAATAAGAACAGAAAAAAATTCATTATCTTGGATTTTCCAACCATCGAAATAAATCTTTTGTTTTCGCGAATATTTCTTCATTTTACGGTTTTCTATGGCTATCCAACTGGTATAATGGAAGAGAACCAGTTATCTCAAATAAGAATGGAAAAAAATTGATTCATAAGGATTTTCAAAACATCAAAAAAAATTTTTTTTCTTTTCCAGATTCTTTCCGCATAATATGCTTTTCTAAGGTATCAAACTAGTATAATGAAAGAGAACCAGTTATCTCAAATAAGAACAGAAAAAAAATGATTCCCTTGGATTTTGCAACCTTCGAAAAAAATTAGTGATTCTAATGAAGTTTCCAACCATCGAAATAAATCTTTTCTTTTCGCGAATATTTCTTCATTTTATGGTTTTCTATGGCTATCCAACTAGTATAATGAAAGAGAACTAGTTATCTCAAATAAGAATGGAAAAAAATTGATTCATAATGATTTTCCAAACTTCAAAACAAAATTTTTTTCTTTTCGAGATTCTTTCCGCATAATATGCTTTTCTGAGGCTATCAAACTAGTAAAATGAAAGAGAACCAGTTATCTCAAATAAGAACGGAAAAAAAGTGATTCTAATGAAGTTTCAACCATCGATAAAATTTTTTTTTTTTTTTTCGAGATTCTTTCCGCTGAATATGCTTTTCTACAGCTATCAAACTAGCAAAATGAAAGAGAACCAGTTATCTCAAAAAAGAACGGAAAAAAATTTATTCACTTGGATTTTGCAACCTTCGAAAAAAAATTTTTTTCTTTTCGAGATTCCTTCGGCGTAATATGCTTTTCTACAGCTATCAAACTAGCAAAATGAAAGAGAACCAGATATCTCAAATAAGCACGGAAAAAAAGTGATTCTAATGAAGTTACCAACCTTCAAAATAAATCATTTCTTTTCGCGAATCTTTCTTCATTTTATGGTTTTCTATGGCTATCCAACTAGTATAATGAAAGAGAACCAGTTATCTCAAATAGGAATGGAAAAAAATGGATTCATAAGGATTTTCCAAACATCAAAAAAAAATGTTTTTCTTTTCGAGATTCTTTCTGTATAATATGCTTTTCTAAGGCTATCAAACTAGTATAATGAAAGAGAACCAGTTATCTCAAATAAGTATGGAAAAAAATTGATTCATAATGATTTTCCAAACATCAAAATAAATTTTTTTAATTTCGAGATTCTTTGCGCATAATATGCTTTTCTAAGGCTATCAAACTAGTATAATGAAAGAGAACCAGTTATCTCAAATAAGAACGGAAAAAAAGTGATTCTAATGAAGTTTCAACAATCGATTAAAATATTTTTTTTCTTTTCGAGATTCTTTCCTCTGAATATGCTTTCTACAGCTATCAAACTAGCAAAATGAAAGAGAACCATTTATCTCAAATAAGAACGGAAGAAAAGATATTCTAATGAAATTTCCAACCATCACAATAAATCTTCTTTTCGCGAATCTTTCTTCATTTTATGGTTTTCTATGCCTATCAAACTAGCATAATGAAAGAACACCAGTTATGTCAAAACAGAACGGAAAAAAAGTGATTCAAATGAAGTTCCCAAACGTTGAAAAGTTTTTTTTTCTTTTCGAGATTCTTTCCGCATAATATGCATTTCTACAGCTATCAAACTAGCAAAATGAAAGAGAACCAGTTATCTCAAATAAGAACGAAAAAAAAGTGATTCTAATGAAGTTTCCAAACTTTGAAAAAATTTTTTTCTCTTTTCGAGATTCTTTCCGCATATTATGCTTTTCTAGAGCTATCAAACTAGCAAAATGAAAGAGAACCAGTTATCTCAAATAAGAACAGAAAAAAATTCATTATCCTGGATTTTCCAACCTTCGAAAAAAATTAGTGATTCTAATGAAGATTCCAACCATCGAAATAAACCTTTTCTTTTCGCGAATCTTTCTTCATTTTATGGCTTTCTATGGCTATCAAACTAGTATAATGAAAGAGAACCAGTTATCTCAAATAAGAATGGAAAAAATTTGATTAATAATGATTTTCCAAAGATCAAAAAATAATTTTTTTTCTTTCCGAGATTCTTTCCCCATAATATGCTTTTCTGAGGCTATCAAACTACTATAATGAAAGAGAACCAGTTATCTCAAATAAGAACGGAAAAAAAGTGATTCTAATGAAATTTCCAACCATCACAATAAATCTTCTTTTCGCGAATCTTTCTTCATTTTATGGTTTTCTATGCCTATCAAACTAGTATAATGAAAGAGAACCAGTTATCTCAAAAAAGAACGGAAAAAAAGTGATTCCAATGAAGTTCCCAAACGTTGAAAAGGTTTTTTTTTCTTTTCGAGATTCTTTCCGCATAATATGCTTTTCTACAGCTATCAAACTAGCAAAATGAAAGAGAACCAGTTATCTCAAATAAGAACGGAAAAAAAGTGATTGTAATGAAGTTTCCAAACTTTGAAAAAATTTTTTTCTCTTTTCGAGATTCTTTCCGCATATTATGCTTTTCTAGAGCTATCAAACTAGCAAAATGAAAGAGAACCAGTTATCTCAAATAAGAACAGAAAAAAATTCATTATCTTGGATTTTCAAACCTTCGAAAAAAATTAGTGATTCTAATGAAGTTTCCAACCATCGAAATAAACCTTTTCTTTTCGCGAATCTTTCTTATTTTATGGCTTTCTATGGCTATCAAACTAGAATAATGAAAGAGAACCAGTTATCTCAAATAAGAATGGAAAAAATTTGATTCATAATGATTTTCCAAACATCAAAAAAATTTTTTTTTCTTTCCGAGATTCTTTCCCCATAATATGCTTTTCTGAGGCTATCAAACTAGTATAATGAAAGAGAACCAGTTATCTCAAATAAGAACGGAAAAAAGTGATTCTAATGAAGTTTCAACCATTGAAAAAAAATTTTTTTTTCTTTTCGAGATTCGTTCGGGTGAATATGCTTTTTTACAGCTATCAAACTAGCAAAATGAAAGAGAACCAGTTATCTCAAATAAGAACAGAAAAAAATTGATTCTCTTGTATTTTCCAACCTTCGAAAAAAATTTTATTTCCTTTCTTGATTCTTTCCGCATAATATACTTTTGTAAGTCTATCTAACTAGTGTAATAAAAGAGTACCAGTTATCTCAAATAAGAACGGAAAAAAATTGATTCATAAGGATTTTCCAAACATCAAAAAAAATTTTTTTTTTCGAGATTGTTTCAGCATAATATGCTTTTCTATGGCTATCAAACTAGTATTTTGAAAGAGAACCAGTTATCTCAAATAAGAACGGAAAAAAAGTGATTCTAATGAAGTTTCCTAACTTTGAAACAGTTTTTTTTTCTTTTCGAGATTCTTTCCCCATAATATGCTTTTCTACAGCTATCAAACTAGCAAAATGAAAGAGAACTAGTTATCTCAAAAAAGAACGGAAAAAAAGTGATTCTCTTGGATTTTCCAAACTTCGAAAAAATGTCTTTTTCTTTTCGAGATTCTTTCCGCATAATATGCTTTTCTAAGGCTATTAAACTAGTATAATGAAAGAGAACCAGTTATCTCAAATAAGAACGGAAAAAAAGTCATTCTAATGAATTTTCCAACCATCGAAATAAATCTTTTCTTTTCGCGAATATTTCTTCATTTTATGATTTTCTATGGCTATCCAAATAGTATAATGAAAGAGAACCAGTTATCTAAAAAAAGAACGGAAAAAAATTGATTCTCTTGGATTTTCCAACCTTCGAAAGAAATTTTATTTCTTTTCGAGATTCTTTGCGCATAATATGCTTTTCTGATGCTATCAAACTAGTATAATGAAAGAGAACCAGTTATCTCAAATAAGAACGGAAAAAAAGTTATTCAAACGAAGTTTCCAAACTTCGAAAAAAAACTTTTTTCTTTTCAAGATTCTTTGCACATAATATGCTTTTCTGAGGCTATCAAACTAGTATAATGAAAGAGAACCAGTTATCTCAAATAAGAACGGAAAAAAGTGATTCAAACGACGTTTCCAAAATTCGAAAAAAAATTTTTTTCTTTTCGAGATTCTTTGCGCATAATATGCTTTACTGAGGCTATCAAACTAGTATAATGAAAGAGAACCAGTTATCTCAAATAAGAACGGAAAAAAAGTGATTCTAACGAAGTTTCCAAACTTCGAAAAAAATTTTTTTTCTTTTCGAGATTCTTTGCGCATAATATGCTTTACTGAGGCTATCAAACTAGTATAATGAAAGAGAACCAGTTATCTGAAATAAGAACGGAAAAAAAGTGATTCAAACGAAGTTTCCAAACTTCGAAAAAAAACTTTTTTCTTTTCGAGATTCTTTGCGCATAATATGCTTTTCTGAGGTTATCAAACTAGTATAATGAAAGAGAACCAGTTATCTCAAATAAGAACGGAAAAAAAGTGATTCTAACGAAGTTTCCAAACTTCGAAAAAAAATTTTTTTTTTCCAGATTCTTTGCGCATAATATGCTTTACTGAGGCCATCAAACTAATATAATGAAAGAGAACCAGTTATCTCAAATAAGAACGGAAAAAAAGTGATTCTAATGAAGTTTCCAAACTTCGAAAAATTTTTTTTTTCTTTTCGAGATTCTTTGTGCATAATATGCTTTACTGAGGCTATCAAACTAGTATAATGAAAGAGAACCAGTTATCTCAAATAAGAGCGGAAAAAAGTGATTCTAACGAAGTTTCCAAACTTCGAAAAAAATTTTTTTTCTTTTCGAGATTCATTGTGCATAATATGCTTTTCTGAGGCTATCAAACTACTATAATAAAAGAGAACCAGTAATCTCAAATAAGAACGGAAAAAAGTGATTCAAACGACGTTTCCAAAATTCGAAAAAAAATTTTTTTCTTTTCGAGATTCTTTGCGCATAATATGCTTTACTGAGGCTATCAAACTAGTATAATGAAAGAGAACCAGTTATCTCAAATAAGAACGGAAAAAAAGTGATTCTAACGAAGTTTCCAAACTTCGAAAAAATTTTGTTTTTTTTCCAGATTCTTTGCGCATAATATGCTTTACTGAGGCTATCAAACTAATATAATGAAAGAGAACCAGTTATCTCAAATAAGAACGGAAAAAAAGTGATTCTAATGAAGTTTCCAAACTTCGAAAAATTTTTTTTTTCTTTTCGAGATTTATTGTGCATAATATGCTTTACTGAGGCTATCAAACTAGCATAATGAAAGAGAACCAGTTATCTCAAATAAGAACGGAAAAAAAGTGAATCAAACGAAGTTTCCAAACCTCGAAAAAAAATTTTTTTGTTTTCGAGATTCTTTGCGCATAATATGCTTTTCTAAGGCTATCAAACTATTATAATGAAAGAGAAACAGTTATCTCAAATAAGAACGGAAAAAAAGTGATTCTAACGAAGTTTCCAAAGTTCTAAAAAAATTGTTTTATTTTCGAGATTCTTTGCGCGTAATATGCTTTTCAGAGGCTATCTAATTAGTATAATGAAAGAGAACCAGTTATCTCAAATAAGAACGGAAAAAAAGTGATTCTAAAGAAGTTTCCAAACTTCGAAAAAAAATTTTTTTCTTTTCGAGATTCTTTGCGCATAATATGGTTTTCTGAGGCTATCAAACTAGTATAATGAAAGAGAACCATTTATCTCAAATAAGAACGGAAAAAAAGTGATTCTAACGAAGTTTCCAAACTTCGAAAAAAATTTTTTTTCTTTTCGAGATTCTTTGCGCATAATATGCTTTACTGAGGCTATCAAACTAGTATAATGAAAGAGAACCAGTTATCTCAAATAAGAACGGGAAAAAAGTGATTCAAACGAAGTTTCAGACCTTCGAAAAAAATTTTTTTTCTTTTCGAGATTCTTTGCGCATAATATGCTTTTCTGAGGCTATCAAACTAGTATAATGAAAGAGAACCAGTTATCTCAAATAAGAACGGAAAAAAAGTGATTCTAACGAAGTTTCCAAAGTTCTAAAATATTTTTTTTATTTTTGAGATTCTTTGCGCGTAATATGCTTTTCTGAGGCTATCTAATTAGTATAATGAAAGAGAACCAGTTATCTCAAATAAGAACGGAAAAATAGTGATTATAAAGAAGTTTCCAAACTTCGAAAGAAAATTTTTTTCTTTTCGAGATTCTTTGCGCATAATATGGTTTTCTGAGGCTATCAAACTAGTATAATGAAAGAGAACCAGTTATCTCAAATAAGAACGGAAAAAAAGTTATTCAAACGAATTTTCCAAACTTCGAAAAAAAACTTTTTTCTTTTCGAGATTCTTTGCGCATAATATGCTTTACTGAGGCTATCAAACTAGTATAATGAAAGAGAACCAGTTATCTCAAATAAGAACGGAAAAAAAGTGATTCAAACGAAGTTTCCAAACTTCGAAAAAAATTTTTTTTCTTTTCGAGATTCTTTGCGCATAATATGCTTTTCTGAGGCTATCAAACTAGTATAATGAAAGAGAACCAGTTATCTCAAATAAGAACGGAAAAAAGTGATTTAACGAAGTTTCCAAACTTCGAAAAATTTTTTTTTTCTTTTCGAGATTCTTTGCGCATAATATGCTTTACTGAGGCTATCAAACTAGTATAATGAAAGAGAACCAGTTATCTCAAATAAGAACGGAAAAAAAGTGATTCAAACGAAGTTTCCAAACTTCGAAAAAAAATGTTTTTCTTTTCGAGATTCTTTGCGCATAATATGCTTTTCTGAGGTTATCAATCTAGTATAATGAAAGAGAACCACTTATCTCAAATAAGAACGGAAAAAAAGTGATTCTAACGAAGTTTCCAAACTTCGAAAAAAATTTTTTTTCTTTTCCAGATTCCTTGCGCATAATATGCTTTACTGAGGCTATCAAACTAGTATAATGAGAGAGAACCAGTTATCTCAAATAAGAACGGAAAAAAAGTGATTCTAATGAAGTTTCCAAACTTCGAAAAAAATTTTTGTTCTTTTCGAGATTCTTTGTGCATAATATGCTTTACTGAGGCTATCAAACTAGTATAATGAAAGAGAACCAGTTATTTCAAATAAGAACGGAAAAAAAGTGATTCTAACGAAGTTTCCAAAGTTCTAAAAAAATTGTTTTATTTTCGAGGTTCTTTGCGCGTAATATGCTTTTCTGAGGCTATCTAATTAGTATAATGAAAGAGAGCCAGTTATCTCAAATAAGAACGGAAAAAAAGTGATTCTAAAGAAGTTTCCAAACTTCGAAAAATATTTTTTTCTTTTCGAGATTCTTTGCGCATAATATGGTTTTCTGAGGCTATCAAACTAGTATAATGAAAGAGAACCAGTTATCTCAAATAAGAACGGAAAAAAAGTGATTCTAACGAAGTTTCCAAACTTCGAAAAAAAATTTTTTTCTTTTCGAGATTCTTTGCGCATAATATGCTTTACTGAGGCTATCAAACTAGTATAATGAAAGAGAACCAGTTATCTCAAATAAGAGCGGAAAAAAAGTGATTCTAACGAAGTTTCCAAACTTCGAAAAAAATTATTTTTCTTTTCGAGATTCTTTGTGCATAATATGCTTTTCTGAGGCTATCAAACTACTATAATGAAAGTGAACCAGTAATCTCAAATAAGAACGGAAAAAAGTGATTCAAACGACGTTTCCAAAATTCGAAAAAAAATTTTTTTCTTTTCGAGATTCTTTGCGCATAATATGCTTTACTGAGGCTATCAAACTAGTATAATGAAAGAGAACCAGTTATCTCAAATAAGAACGGAAAAAAGTGATTCTAACGAAGTTTCCAAACTTCGAAAAAAATTTTTTTTCTTTTCGAGATTCTTTGCGCATAATATGCTTTACTGAGGCTATCAAACTAGTATAATGAAAGAGAACCAGTTATCTGAAATAAGAACGGAAAAAAAGTGATTCAAACGATGTTTCCAAACTTCGAAAAACACACTTTTTTCTTTTCGAGATTCTTTGCGCATTATATGCTTTTCTAAGGCTATCAAACTAGTATAATGAAAAAGAAACAGTTATCTCAAATAAGAACGGGAAAAAAGTGATTCTAACGAAGTTTCCAAACTTCGAGAAAAATTTTTTTTCTTTTCGAGATTCTTTGCGCATAATATGCTTTACTGAGGCTATCAAACTAGTATAATGAAAGAGAACCAGTTATCTCAAATAAGAACGGAAAAAAGTAATTAAAACGAAGTTTCCAAACTTCGAAAAAAAACTTTTTTCTTTTTGAGATTCTTTGCGCACAAAATGCTTTTCTGAGGTTATCAAACTAGTATAATGAAAGAGAACAAGTTATCTCAAATAAGAATGGAAAAAAAGTGATTCTAACGAAGTTTCCAAACTTCGAAAAAAATTTTTTTTTGTTTTCCAGATTCTTTGCGCATAATATGCTTTACTGAGGCTATCAAACTAGTATAACGAAAGAGAACCAGTTATCTCAAATAATAACGGAAAAAAAGTGATTCTAATGAAGTTTCCAAACTTCGAAAAAAATTTTTTTTCTTTTCGAGATTCTTAGTGCATATGCTTTGCTGAGGCTATCAAACTAGTATAATGAAACAGAACTAGTTATCTCAAATAAGAACGGAAAAACAGTCATTCAAACGAAGTTTCCAACCTTCGAAAAAAAAGTTTTTTCTTTTCGAGATTCTTTGCGCATAATATGCTTTACTGAGGCTATCAAACTCGTATAATGAAAGAGAACCAGTTATCTCAAATAAGAACGGAAAAAAGTGATTCTAACGAAGTTTCCAAACTTCGAAAAAAATTTTTTTTCTTTTCGAGATTCTTTGCGCATAATATGCTTTACTGAGGCTATCAAACTAGTATAATGAAAGAGAACCAGTTATCTGAAATAAGAACGGAAAAAAAGTGATTCAAACGATGTTTCCAAACTTTGAAAAACACACTTTTTTCTTTTCGAGATTCTTTGCGCATAATATGCTTTTCTAAGGCTATCAAACTAGTATAATGAAAGAGAAGCAGTTATCTCAAATAAGAACGGGAAAAAAGTGATTCTAACGAAGTTTCCAAACTTCGAGAAAAATTTATTTTCTTTTCGAGATTCTTTGCGCATAATACGCTTTACTGAGGCTATCAAACTAGTATAATGAAAGAGAACCAGTTATCTCAAATAAGAACGGAAAAAAAGTAGTTAAAACGAAGTTTCCAAACTTCGAAAAAAAACTTTTTTCTTTTTGAGATTCTTTGCGCATAATATGCTTTTCTGAGGTTATCAAACTAGTATAATGAAAGAGAACAAGTTATCTCAAATAAGAATGGAAAAAAAGTGATTCTAACGAAGTTTCCAAAATTCGAAAAAATTTTTTTTTTGTTTTCCAGATTCTTTGCGCATAATATGCTTTACTGAGGCTATCAAACTAGTATAACGAAAGAGAACCAGTTATCTCAAATAAGAACGGAAAAAAAGTGATTCTAATGAATTTTCCAAACTTCGAAAAAAATTTTTTTTTCTTTTCGAGATTCTTTGTGCATAATATGCTTTACTGAGGCTATCAAACTAGTATAATGAAAGAGAAACAGTTATCTCAAATAAGAACGGAAAAAAGTGATTCTAACGAAGTTTCCAAAGTTCTAAAAAAATTGTTTTATTTTCGAGATTCATTGCGCGTAACATGCTTTTCAGAGGCTATCTAATTAGTATAATGAAAGAGAACCAGTTATCTCAAATAAGAACGGAAAAAAAGTGATTCTAATGAAGTTTCCAAACTTCGAAAAAATTTTTTTTTCTTTTCGAGATTCTTTGTGCATAATATGCTTTACTGAGGCTATCAAACTAGTATAATGAAAGAGAACCAGTTATCTCAAATAAGAGCGGAAAAAAGTGATTCTAACGAAGTTTCCAAACTTCGAAAAAAATTTTTTTTCTTTTCGAGATTCATTGTGCATAATATGCTTTTCTGAGGCTATCAAACTACTATAATAAAAGAGAACCAGTAATCTCAAATAAGAACGGAAAAAAGTGATTCAAACGACGTTTCCAAAATTCGAAAAAAAATTTTTTTCTTTTCGAGATTCTTTGCGCATAATATGCTTTACTGAGGCTATCAAACTAGTATAATGAAAGAGAACCAGTTATCTCAAATAAGAACGGAAAAAAAGTGATTCTAACGAAGTTTCCAAACTTCGAAAAAATTTTGTTTTTTTTCCAGATTCTTTGCGCATAATATGCTTTACTGAGGCTATCAAACTAATATAATGAAAGAGAACCAGTTATCTCAAATAAGAACGGAAAAAAAGTGATTCTAATGAAGTTTCCAAACTTCGAAAAATTTTTTTTTTCTTTTCGAGATTTATTGTGCATAATATGCTTTACTGAGGCTATCAAACTAGCATAATGAAAGAGAACCAGTTATCTCAAATAAGAACGGAAAAAAAGTGAATCAAACGAAGTTTCCAAACCTCGAAAAAAAATTTTTTTGTTTTCGAGATTCTTTGCGCATAATATGCTTTTCTAAGGCTATCAAACTATTATAATGAAAGAGAAACAGTTATCTCAAATAAGAACGGAAAAAAAGTGATTCTAACGAAGTTTCCAAAGTTCTAAAAAAATTGTTTTATTTTCGAGATTCTTTGCGCGTAATATGCTTTTCAGAGGCTATCTAATTAGTATAATGAAAGAGAACCAGTTATCTCAAATAAGAACGGAAAAAAAGTGATTCTAAAGAAGTTTCCAAACTTCGAAAAAAAATTTTTTTCTTTTCGAGATTCTTTGCGCATAATATGGTTTTCTGAGGCTATCAAACTAGTATAATGAAAGAGAACCATTTATCTCAAATAAGAACGGAAAAAAAGTGATTCTAACGAAGTTTCCAAACTTCGAAAAAAATTTTTTTTCTTTTCGAGATTCTTTGCGCATAATATGCTTTACTGAGGCTATCAAACTAGTATAATGAAAGAGAACCAGTTATCTCAAATAAGAACGGGAAAAAAGTGATTCAAACGAAGTTTCCAACCTTCGAAAAAAATTTTTTTTCTTTTCGAGATTCTTTGCGCATAATATGCTTTTCTGAGGCTATCAAACTAGTATAATGAAAGAGAACCAGTTATCTCAAATAAGAACGGAAAAAAAGTGATTCTAACGAAGTTTCCAAAGTTCTAAAATATTTTTTTTATTTTTGAGATTCTTTGCGCGTAATATGCTTTTCTGAGGCTATCTAATTAGTACAATGAAAGAGAACCAGTTATCTCAAATAAGAACGGAAAAATAGTGATTATAAAGAAGTTTCCAAACTTCGAAAGAAAATCTTTTTCTTTTCGAGATTCTTTGCGCATAATATGGTTTTCTGAGGCTATCAAACTAGTATAATGAAAGAGAACCAGTTATCTCAAATAAGAACGGAAAAAAAGTTATTCAAACGAATTTTCCAAACTTCGAAAAAAAACTTTTTTCTTTTCGAGATTCTTTGCGCATAATATGCTTTACTGAGGCTATCAAACTAGTATAATGAAAGAGAACCAGTTATCTCAAATAAGAACGGAAAAAAAGTGATTCAAACGAAGTTTCCAAACTTCGAAAAAAATTTTTTTTCTTTTCGAGATTCTTTGCGCATAATATGCTTTTCTGAGGCTATCAAACTAGTATAATGAAAGAGAACCAGTTATCTCAAATAAGAACGGAAAAAAAGTGATTTAACGAAGTTTCCAAACTTCGAAAAATTTTTTTTTTCTTTTCGAGATTCTTTGCGCATAATATGCTTTACTGAGGCTATCAAACTAGTATAATGAAAGAGAACCAGTTATCTCAAATAAGAACGGAAAAAAAGTGATTCAAACGAAGTTTCCAAACTTCGAAAAAAAATGTTTTTCTTTTCGAGATTCTTTGCGCATAATATGCTTTTCTGAGGTTATCAATCTAGTATAATGAAAGAGAACCACTTATCTCAAATAAGAACGGAAAAAAAGTGATTCTAACGAAGTTTCCAAACTTCGAAAAAAATTTTTTTTCTTTTCCAGATTCCTTGCGCATAATATGCTTTACTGAGGCTATCAAACTAGTATAATGAGAGAGAACCAGTTATCTCAAATAAGAACGGAAAAAAAGTGATTCTAATGAAGTTTCCAAACTTCGAAAAAAATTTTTGTTCTTTTCGAGATTCTTTGTGCATAATATGCTTTACTGAGGCTATCAAACTAGTATAATGAAAGAGAACCAGTTATTTCAAATAAGAACGGAAAAAAAGTGATTCTAACGAAGTTTCCAAAGTTCTAAAAAAATTGTTTTATTTTCGAGGTTCTTTGCGCGTAATATGCTTTTCTGAGGCTATCTAATTAGTATAATGAAAGAGAGCCAGTTATCTCAAATAAGAACGGAAAAAAAGTGATTCTAAAGAAGTTTCCAAACTTCGAAAAATATTTTTTTCTTTTCGAGATTCTTTGCGCATAATATGGTTTTCTGAGGCTATCAAACTAGTATAATGAAAGAGAACCAGTTATCTCAAATAAGAACGGAAAAAAAGTGATTCTAACGAAGTTTCCAAACTTCGAAAAAAAATTTTTTTCTTTTCGAGATTCTTTGCGCATAATATGCTTTACTGAGGCTATCAAACTAGTATAATGAAAGAGAACCAGTTATCTCAAATAAGAGCGGAAAAAAAGTGATTCTAACGAAGTTTCCAAACTTCGAAAAAAATTATTTTTCTTTTCGAGATTCTTTGTGCATAATATGCTTTTCTGAGGCTATCAAACTACTATAATGAAAGTGAACCAGTAATCTCAAATAAGAACGGAAAAAAGTGATTCAAACGACGTTTCCAAAATTCGAAAAAAAATTTTTTTCTTTTCGAGATTCTTTGCGCATAATATGCTTTACTGAGGCTATCAAACTAGTATAATGAAAGAGAACCAGTTATCTCAAATAAGAACGGAAAAAAGTGATTCTAACGAAGTTTCCAAACTTCGAAAAAAATTTTTTTTCTTTTCGAGATTCTTTGCGCATAATATGCTTTACTGAGGCTATCAAACTAGTATAATGAAAGAGAACCAGTTATCTGAAATAAGAACGGAAAAAAAGTGATTCAAACGATGTTTCCAAACTTCGAAAAACACACTTTTTTCTTTTCGAGATTCTTTGCGCATTATATGCTTTTCTAAGGCTATCAAACTAGTATAATGAAAAAGAAACAGTTATCTCAAATAAGAACGGGAAAAAAGTGATTCTAACGAAGTTTCCAAACTTCGAGAAAAATTTTTTTTCTTTTCGAGATTCTTTGCGCATAATATGCTTTACTGAGGCTATCAAACTAGTATAATGAAAGAGAACCAGTTATCTCAAATAAGAACGGAAAAAAGTAATTAAAACGAAGTTTCCAAACTTCGAAAAAAAACTTTTTTCTTTTTGAGATTCTTTGCGCACAAAATGCTTTTCTGAGGTTATCAAACTAGTATAATGAAAGAGAACAAGTTATCTCAAATAAGAATGGAAAAAAAGTGATTCTAACGAAGTTTCCAAACTTCGAAAAAAATTTTTTTTTGTTTTCCAGATTCTTTGCGCATAATATGCTTTACTGAGGCTATCAAACTAGTATAACGAAAGAGAACCAGTTATCTCAAATAATAACGGAAAAAAAGTGATTCTAATGAAGTTTCCAAACTTCGAAAAAAATTTTTTTTCTTTTCGAGATTCTTAGTGCATATGCTTTGCTGAGGCTATCAAACTAGTATAATGAAACAGAACTAGTTATCTCAAATAAGAACGGAAAAACAGTCATTCAAACGAAGTTTCCAACCTTCGAAAAAAAAGTTTTTTCTTTTCGAGATTCTTTGCGCATAATATGCTTTACTGAGGCTATCAAACTCGTATAATGAAAGAGAACCAGTTATCTCAAATAAGAACGGAAAAAAGTGATTCTAACGAAGTTTCCAAACTTCGAAAAAAATTTTTTTTCTTTTCGAGATTCTTTGCGCATAATATGCTTTACTGAGGCTATCAAACTAGTATAATGAAAGAGAACCAGTTATCTGAAATAAGAACGGAAAAAAAGTGATTCAAACGATGTTTCCAAACTTTGAAAAACACACTTTTTTCTTTTCGAGATTCTTTGCGCATAATATGCTTTTCTAAGGCTATCAAACTAGTATAATGAAAGAGAAGCAGTTATCTCAAATAAGAACGGGAAAAAAGTGATTCTAACGAAGTTTCCAAACTTCGAGAAAAATTTATTTTCTTTTCGAGATTCTTTGCGCATAATACGCTTTACTGAGGCTATCAAACTAGTATAATGAAAGAGAACCAGTTATCTCAAATAAGAACGGAAAAAAAGTAGTTAAAACGAAGTTTCCAAACTTCGAAAAAAAACTTTTTTCTTTTTGAGATTCTTTGCGCATAATATGCTTTTCTGAGGTTATCAAACTAGTATAATGAAAGAGAACAAGTTATCTCAAATAAGAATGGAAAAAAAGTGATTCTAACGAAGTTTCCAAAATTCGAAAAAATTTTTTTTTTGTTTTCCAGATTCTTTGCGCATAATATGCTTTACTGAGGCTATCAAACTAGTATAACGAAAGAGAACCAGTTATCTCAAATAAGAACGGAAAAAAAGTGATTCTAATGAATTTTCCAAACTTCGAAAAAAATTTTTTTTTCTTTTCGAGATTCTTTGTGCATAATATGCTTTACTGAGGCTATCAAACTAGTATAATGAAAGAGAAACAGTTATCTCAAATAAGAACGGAAAAAAGTGATTCTAACGAAGTTTCCAAAGTTCTAAAAAAATTGTTTTATTTTCGAGATTCATTGCGCGTAACATGCTTTTCAGAGGCTATCTAATTAGTATAATGAAAGAGAACCAGTTATCTCAAATAAGAACGGAAAAAAGAGATTCTAAAGAAGTTTCCAAACTTCGAAAAAAAATTTTTTTTTTTCGAGATTCTTTGCGCATAATATGGTTTTCTGAGGCTATCAAACTAGTATAATGAAAGAGAACCAGTTATCTCAAATAAGAAGAGAAAAAAAGTGATTCTAACGAAGTTTCCAAACTTCGAAAAAAATTTTTTTTCTTTTCGAGATTCTTTGCGCATAATATGCTTTACTGAGGCTATCAAACTAGTATAATGAAAGAGAACCAGTTATCTCAAATAAGAACGCAAAAAAAGTGATTCTAACGAAGTTTCCAAACTTCGAAAAAATTTTTTTTCTTTTCGAGATTCTTTGCGCATAATATGCTTTACTGAGGCTATCAAACTAGTATAATGAAAGAGAACCAGTTATCTCAAATAAGAACGGAAAAAAAGTAATTAAAACGAAGTTTCCAAACTTCGAAAAAAAACTTTTTTCTTTTTGAGATTCTTTGCGCATAATATGCTTTTCTGAGGTTATCAAACTAGTATAATGAAAGAGAGCAAGTTATCTCAAATAAGAATGGAAAAAAAGTGATTCTAACGAAGTTTCCAAACTTCGAAAAAAATTTTTTTTTGTTTTCCAGATTCTTTGCGCATAATATGCTTTACTGAGGCTATCAAACTAGTATAATGAAAGAGAACCAGTTATCTCAAATAAGAACGGAAAAAAAGTGATTCTTATGAAGTTTCCAAACTTCGAAAAAAATTTTTTTTCTTTTCGAGATTCTTAGTGCATATGCTTTGCTGAGGCTATCAAACTAGTATAATGAAAGAGAACTAGTTATCTCAAATAAGATCGGAAAAACAGTGATTCAAACGAAGTTTCCAACCTTCGAAAAAAAATTTTTTTCTTTTCGAGATTCTTTGCGCATAATATGCTTTTCTGAGACTATCAAACTAGTATAATGAAAGAGAACCAGTTATCTCAAATAAGAACGGAAAAAAAGTGATTCTAACGAAGTTTCCAAAGTTCTAAAATATTTTTTTTATTTTTGAGATTCTTTGCGCGTAATATGCTTTTCTGAGGTTATCTAATTAGTATAATGAAAGAGAACCAGTTATCTCAAATAAGAACGGAAAAAAAGTGATTCAAACGAAGTTTCCAAACTTCGAAGAAAAATTTTTTTCTTTTCGAGATTCTTTGCGCATAATATGCTTTACTGAGGCTATCAAACTAGTATAATGAAAGAGAACCAGTTATCTCAAATAAGAGCGGAAAAAAAGTGATTCTAACGAAGTTTCCAAACTTCGAAAAAAATTATTTTTCTTTTCGAGATTCTTTGTGCATAATATGCTTTTCTGAGGCTATCAAACTACTATAATGAAAGTGAACCAGTAATCTCAAATAAGAACGGAAAAAAGTGATTCAAACGACGTTTCCAAAATTCGAAAAATTTTTTTTTTCTTTTAGAGATTCTTTGCGCATAATATGCTTTACTGAGGCTATCAAACTAGTATAATGAAAGAGAACCAGTTATCTCAAATAAGAACGGAAAAAAGTGATTCTAACGAAGTTTCCAAACTTCGAAAAAATTTTTTTTTCTTTTCGAGATTCTTTGCGCATAATGTGCTTTACTGAGGCTATCAAACTAGTATAATGAAAGAGAACCAGTTATCTGAAATAAGAACGGAAAAAAAGTGATTCAAACGATGTTTCCAAACTTCGAAAAACACACTTTTTTCTTTTCGAGATTCTTTGCGCATTATATGCTTTTCTAAGGCTATCAAACTAGTATAATGAAAGAGAAGCAGTTATCTCAAATAAGAACGGGAAAAAAGTGATTCTAACGAAGTTTCCAAACTTCGAGAAAAATTTTTTTTCTTTTCGAGATTCTTTGCGCATAATATGCTTTACTGAGGCTATCAAACTAGTATAATGAAAGAGAACCAGTTATCTCAAATAAGAACGGAAAAAAGTAATTAAAACGAAGTTTCCAAACTTCGAAAAAAAACTTTTTTCTTTTTGAGATTCTTTGCGCACAAAATGCTTTTCTGAGGTTATCAAACTAGTATAATGAAAGAGAACAAGTTATCTCAAATAAGAATGGAAAAAAAGTGATTCTAACGAAGTTTCCAAACTTCGAAAAAAATTTTTTTTTGTTTTCCAGATTCTTTGCGCATAATATGCTTTACTGAGGCTATCAAACTAGTATAACGAAAGAGAACCAGTTATCTCAAATAATAACGGAAAAAAAGTGATTCTAATGAAGTTTCCAAACTTCGAAAAAAATTTTTTTTCTTTTCGAGATTCTTAGTGCATATGCTTTGCTGAGGCTGTCAAACTAGTATAATGAAACAGAACTAGTTATCTCAAATAAGAACGGAAAAACAGTCATTCAAACGAAGTTTCCAACCTTCGAAAAAAAAGTTTTTTCTTTTCGAGATTCTTTGCGCATAATATGCTTTACTGAGGCTATCAAACTCGTATAATGAAAGAGAACCAGTTATCTCAAATAAGAACGGAAAAAAGTGATTCTAACGAAGTTTCCAAACTTCGAAAAAAATTTTTTTTCTTTTCGAGATTCTTTGCGCATAATATGCTTTACTGAGGCTATCAAACTAGTATAATGAAAGAGAACCAGTTATCTGAAATAAGAACGGAAAAAAAGTGATTCAAACGATGTTTCCAAACTTTGAAAAACACACTTTTTTCTTTTCGAGATTCTTTGCGCATAATATGCTTTTCTAAGGCTATCAAACTAGTATAATGAAAGAGAAACAGTTATCTCAAATAAGAACGGAAAAAAAGTAGTTAAAACGAAGTTTCCAAACTTCGAAAAAAAACTTTTTTCTTTTTGAGATTCTTTGCGCATAATATGCTTTTCTGAGGTTATCAAACTAGTATAATGAAAGAGAACAAGTTATCTCAAATAAGAATGGAAAAAAAGTGATTCTAACGAAGTTTCCAAAATTCGAAAAAATTTTTTTTTTGTTTTCCAGATTCTTTGCGCATAATATGCTTTACTGAGGCTATCAAACTAGTATAACGAAAGAGAACCAGTAATCTCAAATAAGAACGGAAAAAAAGTGATTCTAATGAATTTTCCAAACTTCGAAAAAATTTTTTTTTTCTTTTCGAGATTCTTTGTGCATAATATGCTTTACTGAGGCTATCAAACTAGTATAATGAAAGAGAAACAGTTATCTCAAATAAGAACGGAAAAAAGTGATTCTAACGAAGTTTCCAAAGTTCTAAAAAAATTGTTTTATTTTCGAGATTCATTGCGCGTAACATGCTTTTCAGAGGCTATCTAATTAGTATAATGAAAGAGAACCAGTTATCTCAAATAAGAACGGAAAAAAGTGATTCTAAAGAAGTTTCCAAACTTCGAAAAAAAATTTTTTTTTTTCGAGATTCTTTGCGCATAATATGGTTTTCTGAGGCTATCAAACTAGTATAATGAAAGAGAACCAGTTATCTCAAATAAGAACAGAAAAAAAGTGATTCTAACGAAGTTTCCAAACTTCGAAAAAAATTTTTTTTCTTTTCGAGATTCTTTGCGCATAATATGCTTTACTGAGGCTATCAAACTAGTATAATGAAAGAGAACCAGTTATCTCAAATAAGAACGCAAAAAAAGTGATTCTAACGAAGTTTCCAAACTTCGAAAAAATTTTTTTTTCTTTTCGAGATTCTTTGCGCATAATATGCTTTACTGAGGCTATCAAACTAGTATAATGAAAGAGAACCAGTTATCTCAAATAAGAACGGAAAAAAAGTAATTAAAACGAAGTTTCCAAACTTCGAAAAAAAACTTTTTTCTTTTTGAGATTCTTTGCGCATAATATGCTTTTCTGAGGTTATCAAACTAGTATAATGAAAGAGAGCAAGTTATCTCAAATAAGAATGGAAAAAAAGTGATTCTAACGAAGTTTCCAAACTTCGAAAAAAATTTTTTTTTGTTTTCCAGATTCTTTGCGCATAATATGCTTTACTGAGGCTATCAAACTAGTATAATGAAAGAGAACCAGTTATCTCAAATAAGAACGGAAAAAAAGTGATTCTAATGAAGTTTCCAAACTTCGAAAAAAATTTTTTTTCTTTTCGAGATTCTTAGTGCATATGCTTTGCTGAGGCTATCAAACTAGTATAATGAAAGAGAACTAGTTATCTCAAATAAGATCGGAAAAACAGTGATTCAAACGAAGTTTCCAACCTTCGAAAAAAAATTTTTTTCTTTTCGAGATTCTTTGCGCATAATATGCTTTTCTGAGACTATCAAACTAGTATAATGAAAGAGAACCAGTTATCTCAAATAAGAACGGAAAAAAAGTGATTCTAACGAAGTTTGCAAAGTTCTAAAATATTTTTTTTATTTTTGAGATTCTTTGCGCGTAATATGCTTTTCTGAGGTTATCTAATTAGTATAATGAAAGAGAACCAGTTATCTCAAATAAGAACGGAAAAAAAGTGATTCAAACGAAATTTCCAAACTTCGAAGAAAAATTTTTTTCTTTTCGAGATTCTTTGCAAATAATATGCTTTTCTGAGGCTATCAAACTAGTATAATGAAAGAGAACCAGTTATCTCAAATAAGAACGGAAAAAAAGTGATTCTAACGAAGTTTCCAAACTTCGAAAAAAATTTTTTTTCTTTTTGAGATTCTTTGCGCATAATATGCTTTACTGAGGCTATCAAACTAGTATAATGAAAGAGAACCAGTTATCTCAAATAAGAACGGAAAAAAAGTGATTCAAACAAAGTTTCCAAACTTCGAAAAAAAACTTTTTTCTTTTCGAGATTCTTTTCGCATAATATGCTTTTTTGAGGTTATCAATCTAGTATAATGAAAGAGAACCAGTTATCTCAAATAAGAGCGGAAAAAAAGTGATTCTAACGAAGTTTCCAAACTTCGAAAAAAATTTTTTTTCTTTTCGAGATTCTTTGTGCATAATATGCTTTTCTGAGGCTATCAAACTACTATAATGAAAGAGAACCAGTAATCTCAAATAAGAACGGAAAAAAGTGATTCAAACGACGTTTCCAAAATTCGAAAAATTTTTTTTTTCTTTTCGAGATTCTTTGCGCATAATATGCTTTACTGAGGCTATCAAACTAGTATAATGAAAGAGAACCAGTTATCTCAAATAAGAACGGAAAAAAGTGATTCTAACGAAGTTTCCAAACTTCGAAAAAAATTTTTTTTCTTTTCGAGATTCTTTGCGCATAATATGCTTTACTGAGGCTATCAAACTAGTATAATGAAAGAGAACCAGTTATCTGAAATAAGAACGGAAAAAAAGTGATTCAAACGATGTTTCCAAACTTCGAAAAACACACTTTTATCTTTTCGAGATTCTTTGCGCATAATATGCTTTTCTAAGGCTATCAAACTAGTATAATGAAAGAGAAACAGTTATCTCAAATAAGAACGGGAAAAAAGTGATTCTAACGAAGTTTCCAAACTTCGAGAAAAATTTTTTTTCTTTTCGAGATTCTTTGCGCATAATATGCTTTACTGAGGCTATCAAACTAGTATAATGAAAGAGAACCAGTTATCTCAAATAAGAACGGAAAAAAAGTAATTAAAACGAAGTTTCCAAACTTCGAAAAAAAACTTTTTTCTTTTTGAGATTCTTTGCGCATAATATGCTTTTCTGAGGTTATCAAACTAGTATAATGAAAGAGAACAAGTTATCTCAAATAAGAATGGAAAAAAAGTGATTCTAACGAAGTTTCCAAACTTCGAAAAAAATTTTTTTTTGTTTTCCAGATTCTTTGCGCATAATATGCTTTACTGAGGCTATCAAACTAGTATAATGAAAGAGAACCAGTTATCTCAAATAAGAACGGAAAAAAAGTGATTCTAATGAAGTTTCCAAACTTCGAAAAAAATTTTTTTTCTTTTCGAGATTCTTAGTGCATATGCTTTGCTGAGGCTATCAAACTATTATAATGAAAGAGAACTAGTTATCTCAAATAAGAACGGAAAAACAGTGATTCAAACGAAGTTTCCAACCTTCGAAAAAAAATTTTTTTCTTTTCGAGATTCGTTGCGCATAATATGCTTTTCTGAGGCTATCAAACTAGTATAATGAAAGAGAACCAGTTATCTCAAATAAGAACGGAAAAAAAGTGATTCTAACGAAGTTTCCACAGTTCTAAAATATTTTTTTTATTTTTGAGATTCTTTGCGCGTAATATGCTTTTCTGAGGTTATCTAATTAGTATAATGAAAGAGAACCAGTTATCTCAAATAAGAACGGAAAAAAAGTGATTCACACGAAGTTTCCAAACTTCGAAGAAAAATTTTTTTCTTTTCGAGATTCTTTGTGCATAATATGCTTTTCTGAGGCTATCAAACTAGTATAATGAAAGAGAACCAGTTATCTCAAATAAGAACGGAAAAAAAGTGATTCTAACGAAGTTTCCAAACTTCGAAAAAAATTTTTTTTCTTTTTGAGATTCTTTGCGCATAATATGCTTTACTGAGGCTATCAAACTAGTATAATGAAAGAGAACCAGTTATCTCAAATAAGAACGGAAAAAAAGTGATTCAAACAAAGTTTCCAAACTTCGAAAAAAAACTTTTTTCTTTTCGAGATTCTTTGCGCATAATATGCTTTTCTGAGGTTATCAATCTAGTATAATGAAAGAGAACCAGTTATCTCAAATAAGAGCGGAAAAAAAGTGATTCTAACGAAGTTTCCAAACTTCGAAAAAAAATTTTTTTCTTTTCGAGATTCTTTGTGCATAATACGCTTTTCTGAGGCTATCAAACTACTATAATGAAAGAGAACCAGTAATCTCAAATAAGAACGGAAAAAAGTGATTCAAACGACGTTTCCAAAATTCGAAAAATTTTTTTTTTCTTTTCGAGATTCTTTGCGCATAATATGCTTTACTGAGGCTATCAAACTAGTATAATGAAAGAGAACCAGTTATCTCAAATAAGAACGGAAAAAAGTGATTCTAACGAAGTTTCCAAACTTCGAAAAAAATTTTTTTTCTTTTCGAGATTCTTTGCGCATAATATGCTTTACTGAGGCTATAAAACTAGTATAATGAAAGAGAACCAGTTATCTGAAATAAGAACGGAAAAAAAGTGATTCAAACGATGTTTCCAAACTTCGAAAAACACACTTTTTTCTTTTCGAGATTCTTTGCGCATAATATGCTTTTCTAAGGCTATCAAACTAGTATAATGAAAGAGAAACAGTTATCTCAAATAAGAACGGGAAAAAAGTGATTCTAACGAAGTTTCCAAACTTCGAGAAAAATTTTTTTTCTTTTCGAGATTCTTTGCGCATAATATGCTTTACTGAGGCTATCAAACTAGTATAATAAGAGAACCAGTTATCTCAAATAAGAACGGAAAAAAAGTAATTAAAACGAAGTTTCCAAACTTCGAAAAAAAACTTTTTTCTTTTTGAGATTCTTTGCGCATAATATGCTTTTCTGAGGTTATCAAACTAGTATAATGAAAGAGAACAAGTTATCTCAAATAAGAATGGAAAGAAAGTGATTCTAACGAAGTTTCCAAACTTCGAAAAAAATTTTTTTTTGTTTTCCAGATTCTTTGCGCATAATATGCTTTACTGAGGCTATCAAACTAGTATAATGAAAGAGAACCAGTTATCTCAAATAAGAACGGAAAAAAAGTGATTTTAATGAAGTTTCCAAACTTCGAAAAAAATTTTTTTTCTTTTCGAGATTCTTAGTGCATATGCTTTGCTGAGGCTATCAAACTAGTATAATGAAAGAGAACTAGTTATCTCAAATAAGATTGGAAAAACAGTGATTCAAACGAAGTTTCCAACCTTCGAAAAAAAATTTTTTTCTTTTCGAGATTCTTTGCGCATAATATGCTTTTCTGAGACTATCAAACTAGTATAATGAAAGAGAACCAGTTATCTCAAATAAGAACGGAAAAAAAGTGATTCTAACGAAGTTTCCAAAGTTCTAAAATATTTTTTTTATTTTTGAGATTCTTTGCGCGTAATATGCTTTTCTGAGGTTATCTAATTAGTATAATGAAAGAGAACCAGTTATCTCAAATAAGAACGGAAAAAAAGTGATTCAAACGAAGTTTCCAAACTTCGAAGAAAAATTTTTTTCTTTTCGAGATTCTTTGCGCATAATATGCTTTTCTGAGGCTATCAAACTAGTATAATGAAAGAGAACCAGTTATCTCAAATAAGAACGGAAAAAAAGTGATGCTAACGAAGTTTCCAAACTTCGAAAAAAATTTTTTTTCTTTTTGAGATTCTTTGCGCATAATATGCTTTACTGAGGCTATCAAACTAGTATAATGAAAGAGAACCAGTTATCTCAAATAAGAGCGGAAAAAAAGTGATTCTAACGAAGTTTCCAAACTTCGAAAAAAAATTTTTTTCTTTTCGAGATTCTTTGTGCATAATATGCTTTTCTGAGGCTATCAAACTACTATAATGAAAGAGAACCAGTAATCTCAAATAAGAACGGAAAAAAGTGATTCAAACGACGTTTCCAAAATTCGAAAAATTTTTTTTTCTTTTCGAGATTCTTTGCGCATAATATGCTTTACTGAGGCTATCAAACTAGTATAATGAAAGAGAACCAGTTATCTCAAATAAGAACGGAAAAAAGTGATTCTAACGAAGTTTCCAAACTTCGAAAAAAATTTTTTTTCTTTTCGAGATTCTCTGCGCATAATATGCTTTACTGAGGCTATCAAACTAGTATAATGAAAGAGAACCAGTTATCTAAAATAAGAACGGAAAAACAGTGATTCAAACGATGTTTCCAAACTTCGAAAAACACACTTTTTTCTTTTCGAGATTCTTTGCGCATAATATGCTTTTCTAAGGCTATCAAACTAGTATAATGAAAGAGAAACAGTTATCTCAAATAAGAAACGGAAAAAAGTGATTCTAACGAAGTTTCCAAACTTCGAGAAAAATTTTTTTTCTTTTCGAGATTCTTTGCGCATAATATGCTTTACTGAGGCTATCAAACTAGTATAATGAAAGAGAACCAGTTATCTCAAATAAGAACGGAAAAAAGGTAATTAAAACGAAGTTTCCAAACTTCGAAAAAAAACTTTTTTCTTTTTGAGATTCTTTGCGCATAATATGCTTTTCTGAGGTTATCAAACTAGTATAATGAAAGAGAACAAGTTATCTCAAATAAGAATGGAAAAAAAGTGATTCTAACGAAGTTTCCAAACTTCGAAAAAAATTTTTTTTTGTTTTCCAGATTCTTTGCGCATAATATGCTTTACTGAGGCTATCAAACTAGTATAACGAAAGAGAACCAGTTATCTCAAATAAGAACGGAAAAAAAGTGATTCTAATGAAGTTTCCAAACTTCGAAAAAAATTTTTTTTCTTTTCGAGATTCTTAGTGCATATGCTTCTTGAGGCTATCAAACTAGTATAATGAAAGAGAACTAGTTATCTCAAATAAGAACGGAAAAACAGTGATTCAAACGAAGTTTCCAACCTTCGAAAAAAAAGTTTTTTCTTTTCGAGATTCTTTGCGCATAATATGCTTTACTGAGGCTATCAAACTCGTATAATGAAAGAGAACCAGTTATCTCAAATAAGAACGGAAAAAAGTGATTCTAACGAAGTTTCCAAACTTCGAAAAAAATTTTTTTTCTTTTCGAGATTCTTTGCGCATAATATGCTTTACTGAGGCTATCAAACTAGTATAATGAAAGAGAACCAGTTATCTGAAATAAGAACGGAAAAAAAGTGATTCAAACGATGTTTGCAAACTTTGAAAAACACACTTTTTTCTTTTCGAGATTCTTTGCGCATAATATGCTTTTCTAAGGCTATCAAACTAGTATAATGAAAGAGAAACAGTTATCTCAAATAAGAACGGGAAAAAAGTGATTCTAACGAAGTTTCCAAACTTCGATAAAAATTTATTTTCTTTTCGAGATTCTTTGCGCATAATATGCTTTACTGAGGCTATCAAACTAGTATAATGAAAGAGAACCAGTTATCTCAAATAAGAACGGAAAAAAAGTAATTAAAACGAAGTTTCCAAACTTCGAAAAAAAACTTTTTTCTTTTTGAGATTCTTTGCGCATAATATGCTTTTCTGAGGTTATCAAACTAGTATAATGAAAGAGAACAAGTTATCTCAAATAAGAATGGAAAAAAAGTGATTCTAACGAAGTTTCCAAACTTCGAAAAAAATTTTTTTTTGTTTTCCAGATTCTTTGCGCATAATATGCTTTACTGAGGCTATCAAACTAGTATAACGAAAGAGAACCAGTTATCTCAAATAAGAACGGAAAAAAAGTGATTCTAATGAAGTTTCCAAACTTCGAAAAAAATTTTTTTTCTTTTCGAGATTCTTAGTGCATATGCTTTGCTGAGGCTATCAAACTAGTATAATGAAAGAGAACTAGTTATCTCAAATAAGAACGGAAAAACAGTGATTCAAACGAAGTTTCCAACCTTCGAAAAAAAATTTTTTTCTTTTCGAGATTCTTTGCGCATAATATGCTTTTCTGAGGCTATCAAACTAGTATAATGAAAGAGAACCAGTTATCTCAAATAAGAACGGAAAAAAAGTGATTCTAACGAAGTTTCCAAAGTTCTAAAATATTTTTTTTATTTTTGAGATTCTTTGCGCGTAATATGCTTTTCTGAGGCTATCTAATTAGTATAATGAAAGAGAACTAGTTATCTCAAACAAGAACGGAAAAATAGTGATTATAAAGATGTTTCCAAACTTCGAAAGAAAATTTTTTTCTTTTCGAGATTCTTTGCGCATAATATGGTTTTCTGAGGCTATCAAACTAGTATAATGAAAGAGAACCAGTTATTTCAAATAAGAACGGAAAAAAAGTGATTCTAACGAAGTTTCCAAATTTCGAAATTTTTTTTTTTCTTTTCGAGATTCTTTGCGCATAATATGCTTTTCTGAGGCTATCAAACTAGTATAATGAAAGAGAACCAGTTATCTCAAATAAGAACGGAAAAGAAGTAATTCTAACGAAGTTTCCAAACTTCGAAAAAAAAATTTTTTCTTTTCGAGATTCTTTGCGCATAATATGCTTTTCTGAGGCTATCAAACTAGTATACTGAAAGAGAACCGGTTATCTCAAATAAGAACGGAAAAAAATTTATTCAAAAGAAGTTTCCAAACTTCGAAAAAAAACTTTTTTCTTTTCGAGATTCTTTGCGCATAATATGCTTTTCTGAGGCTATCAAACTAGTATAATGAAAGAGAACCAGTTATCTCAAATAAGAACGGAAAAAAAAGTGATTCTAACGAAGTTTCCAAACTTCGAAAAAATTTTTTTTTCTTTTCCAGATTCTTTGTGCATAATATGCTTTACTGAGACTATCAAACTAGTATAATGAAAGAGAACCAGTTATCTCAAATAAGAACGGAAAAAAGTGATTCTAACGAAGTTTCCAAACTTTGGAAAAAATTTTTTTTTCTTTTCGAGATTCTTTGTGCATAATATGCTTTTCTGAGGCTATCAAACTACTATAATGAAAGAGAACCAGTAATCTCAAATAAGAACGGAAAAAAGTGATTCAAACGACGTTTCCAAAATTCGAAAAAATTTTTTTTTCTTTTCGAGATTCTTTGCGCATAATATGCTTTACTGAGGATATCAAACTAGTATAATGAAAGAGAACCAGTTATCTCAAATAAGAACGGAAAAAAGTGATTCTAACGAAGTTTCCAAACTTCGAAAAAAATTTTTTTTCTTTTCGAGATTCTTTGCGCATAATATGCTTTACTGAGGCTATCAAACTAGTATAATGAAAGAGAACCAGTTATCTGAAATAAGAACGGAAAAAAAGTGATTCAAACGAAGTTTCCAAACTTCGAAAAAAAACTTTTTTCTTTTCGAGATTCTTTGCGCATAATATGGTTTTCTGAGGTTATCAAACTAGAATAATGAAAGAGAACCAGTTATCTCAAATAAGAACGGAAAAAAAGTGATTAAAACGAAGTTTCCAAACTTCGATAAAATTTTTTTTCTTTTCCAGATTCTTTGCGCATAATATGCTTTACTGAGGCTATCAAAGTAATATAATGAAAGAGAACCAGTTATCTCAAATAAGAACGGTAAAAAGTGATTCTAATGAAGTTTCCAAACTTCGAAAAAAATTTTTTTTCTTTTCGAGATTCTTTGTGCATAATATGCTTTACTGAGGCTATCAAACTAGTATAATGAAAGAGAAACAGTTATCTCAAATAAGAACGGAAAAAAGTGATTCTAACGAAGTTTCCAAAGTTCTAAAAAAATTGTTTTATTTTCGAGATTCATTGCGCGTAATATGCTTTTCAGAGGCTATCTAATTAGTATAATGAAAGAGAACCAGTTATCTCAAATAAGAACGGAAAAAAAAGTGATTCTAACGAAGTTTCCAAACTTCGAAAAAATTTTTTTTTCTTTTCCAGATTCTTTGTGCATAATATGCTTTACTGAGACTATCAAACTAGTATAATGAAAGAGAACCAGTTATTTCAAATAAGAACGGAAAAAAAGTGATTCAAACGAAGTTTCCAAACTTCGAAAAAATTTTTTTTTTTTTTCGAGATTCTTTGTGCATAATATGCTTTACTGAGGCTATCAAACTAGTATAATGAAAGAGAACCAGTTATCTCAAATAAGAACGGAAAAAAGTGATTCTAACGAAGTTTCCAAACTTCGAAAAAAATTTTTTTTCTTTTCGAGATTCTTTGTGCATAATATGCTTTTCTGAGGCTATCAAACTACTATAATGAAAGAGAACCAGTAATCTCAAATAAGAACGGAAAAAAGTGATTCAAACGACGTTTCCAAAATTCGAAAAAAATTTTTTTTCTTTTCGAGATTCTTTGCGCATAATATGCTTTACTGAGGATATCAAACTAGTATAATGAAAGAGAACCAGTTATCTCAAATAAGAACGGAAAAAAGTGATTCTAACGAAGTTTCCAAACTTCGAAAAAAATTTTTTTTCTTTTCGAGATTCTTTGCGCATAATATGCTTTACTGAGGCTATCAAACTAGTATAATGAAAGAGAACCAGTTATCTGAAATAAGAACGGAAAAAAAGTGATTCAAACGAAGTTTCCAAACTTCGAAAAAAAACTTTTTTCTTTTCGAGATTCTTTGCGCATAATATGGTTTTCTGAGGTTATCAAACTAGAATAATGAAAGAGAACCAGTTATCTCAAATAAGAACGGAAAAAAAGTGATTAAAACGAAGTTTCCAAACTTCGATAAAATTTTTTTTTCTTTTCCAGATTCTTTGCGCATAATATGCTTTACTGAGGCTATCAAAGTAATATAATGAAAGAGAACCAGTTATCTCAAATAAGAACGGTAAAAAGTGATTCTAATGAAGTTTCCAAACTTCGAAAAAATTTTTTTTTCTTTTCGAGATTCTTTGTGCATAATATGCTTTACTGAGGCTATCAAACTAGTATAATGAAAGAGAAACAGTTATCTCAAATAAGAACGGAAAAAAGTGATTCTAACGAAGTTTCCAAAGTTCTAAAAAAATTGTTTTATTTTCGAGATTCATTGCGCGTAATATGCTTTTCAGAGGCTATCTAATTAGTATAATGAAAGAGAACCAGTTATCTCAAATAAGAACAGAAAAAAAGTGATTCTAACGAAGTTTCCAAACTTCGAAAAAAATTTTTTTTCTTTTCGAGATTCTTTGCGCATAATATGCTTTACTGAGGCTATCAAACTAGTATAATGAAAGAGAACCAGTTATCTCAAATAATCACGGAAAAAAAGTGATTCTAATGAAGTTTCCAAACTTCGAAAAAAATTTTTTTTCTTTTCGAGATTCTTTGCGCATAATATGCTTTACTGAGGCTATCAAACTAGTATAATGAAAGAGAACCAATTATCTCAAATAATCACGGAAAAAAAGTGATTCTAATGAAGTTTCCAACCATCGAAATAAATATTTTCTTTTCGCGAATATTTCTTCATTTTATGGTTTTCTATGGCTATCCAAATAGTATAATGAAAGAGAACCGGTTATGTCAAATAAGAATGGAAAAAAATTGATTCATAAGGATTTTCCAAACATCAAAAAAAAATTTTTTTATTTTCGAGATTCTTTCCGCATAATATGCCTTTCTAAGGCTATCAAACTAGTATAATGAAAGAGAACCAGTTATCTCAAATAAGAACAGAAAAAAATTGATTCTCTTGGATTTTCCTTCTTCGAAAAAATTTTTTTTTCTTTTCGAGATTCTTTCCGCATAATATGCTTTGCTACAGCTATCAAACTAGCAAAATGAAAGAGAACCAGTTATCTCAAATAATCACGGAAAAAAAGTGATTCTAATGAAGTTTCCAACCATCGAAATAAATATTTTCTTTTCGCGAATATTTCTTCATTTTACGGTTTTCTATGGCTATCCAACTAGTATAATGAAAGAGAACCAGTTATCTCAAATAGGAATGGAAAAAAATTGATTCATAAGGATTTTCCAAACATCAAAAAAAAATTTTTTTCCTTTCGAGATTCTTTCCGCATAATATGCTTTTCTAAGGCCATCAAACTAGTATAATGAAAGAGAACCAGTTATCTCAAATAAGAACAGAAAAAAAAAAAAATGATTCTCTTCGATTTTCCAATCTTCGAAAAAAATTAGTGATTCTAATGAAGTTTCCAACCATCGAAATAAATCTTTTCTTTTCGTGAATCTTTATTCATTTTATGGTTTTCTATGGCTATCAAACTAGTATAATGAAAGAGAACCGGTTATCTCAAATAAGAATGGAAAAAATTGATACATAATGATTTTCAAAACATCAAAAAAAATTTTTTTTCTTTTCGAGATTCTTTCCGCATAATATGCTTTTCTAAGGCTATCAAACTAGTAAAATGAAAGAGAACCAGTTATCTCAAATAAGAACGGAAAAAAAGTGATTCTAATGAAGTTTCAACCATCGAAAAAAATTTTTTTTTTCTTTTCGAGATTCTTTCCGCTGAATATGCTTTTCTACAGCTATCAAACTAGCAAAATGAAAGAGAACCAGTTATCTCAAAAAAGAACGGAAAAAAATTGATTCTCTTGGATTTTCCAACCTTCGAAAAAAAATTTTTTTTTTTGGAGATTCTTTCCCCGTAATATGCTTTTCTACCGCTATGAAACTAGCAAAATGAAACAGAACCAGTTATCTCAAATAAGCACGGAAAAAAAGTGATTCTAATGAAGTTTCCAACCATCGAAATAAATAATTTCTTTTCGCGAATCCTTCTTCATTTTATGGTTTTCTATGGCTATCAAACTAGTATAATGAAAGAGAACCAGTTTTCTCAAATATGAATGGAAAAAATTGATTCATGAGGATTTTCCAAACATCAAAAAAAATGTTTTTTCTTTTCGAGATTCTTTCCGCATAATATGCATTTCTAAGGCTATCAAACTAGTATAATGAAAGAGAACCGGTTATCTCAAATAAGAACGGAAAAAAATTGGTTCATAAGGATTTTCCAATCATCAAAAAAAAAACTTTTTCTTTTCGAGATTCTTTCCGCGTAATATTCTTTTCTAAGTCTATCAAACTAGTATAATGAAAGAGAACCAGTTATTTCAAATAAGAACGGAAAAAAAGTGATTCTATCGAAGTTTCCAAACTTCGAAAAAAATTTTTTTTCTTTTCGAGATTCTTTGCGCATAATATGTTTTTCTGATGCTATCAAACTAGTATAATGAAAGAGAACCAGTTATCTCAAATAAGAACGGAAAAAAAGTGATTCTAACGAAGTTTCCAAACTTCGAAAAAAAACTTTTTTCTTTTCGAGATTCATTGCGCATAATATGCTTTTCTGAGGCTATCAAACTAGTATAATGAAAGAGAACCAGTTATCTCAAATAAGAACGGAAAAAAAGTTATTCAAACGAAGTTTCCAAACTTCGAAAAAAAACTTTTTTCTTTTCAAGATTCTTTGCGCATAATATGCTTTTCTGAGGCTATCAAACTAGTATAATGAAAGAGAACCAGTTATCTCAAATAAGAACGGAAAAAAAAGTGATTCTAACGAAGTTTCCAAACTTCGAAAAAATTTTTTTTTCTTTTCCAGATTCTTTGTGCATAATATGCTTTACTGAGACTATCAAACTAGTATAATGAAAGAGAACCAGTTATTTCAAATAAGAACGGAAAAAAAGTGATTCAAACGAAGTTTCCAAACTTCGAAAAAATTTTTTTTTTTTTCGAGATTCTTTTGCATAATATGCTTTACTGAGGCTATCAAACTAGTATAATGAAAGAGAACCAGTTATCTCAAATAAGAACGGAAAAAAGTGATTCTAACGAAGTTTCCAAACTTCGAAAAAAATTTTTTTTCTTTTCGAGATTCTTTGTGCATAATATGCTTTTCTGAGGCTATCAAACTACTATAATGAAAGAGAACCAGTAATCTCAAATAAGAACGGAAAAAAGTGATTCAAACGACGTTTCCAAAATTCGAAAAAAAAATTTTTTCTTTTCGAGATTCTTTGCGCATAATATGCTTTACTGAGGCTATCAAACTAGTATAATGAAAGAGAACCAGTTATCTCAAATAAGAACGGAAAAAAGTGATTCTAACGAAGTTTCCAAACTTCGAAAAAAATTTTTTTTCTTTTCGAGATTCTTTGCGCATAATATGCTTTACTGAGGCTATCAAACTAGTATAATGAAAGAGAACCAGTTATCTGAAATAAGAACGGAAAAAAAGTGATTCAAACGAAGTTTCCAAACTTCGAAAAAAAACTTTTTTCTTTTCGAGATTCTTTGCGCATAATATGGTTTTCTGAGGTTATCAAACTAGTATAATGAAAGAGAACCAGTTATCTCAAATAAGAACGGAAAAAAGTGATTCTAACGAAGTTTCCAAAGTTCTAAAATATTTTTTTTATTTTTGAGATTCTTTGCGCGTAATATGCTTTTCTGAGGTTATCTAATTAGTATAATGAAAGAGAACCAGTTATCTCAAATAAGAACGGAAAAAAGTGATTCTAACGAAGTTTCCAAACTTCGAAAAAAATTTTTTTTCTTTTCGAGATTCTTTGCGCATAATATGCTTTACTGAGGCTATCAAACTAGTATAATGAAAGAGAACCAGTTATCTGAAATAAGAACGGAAAAAAAGTGATTCAAACGATGTTTCCAAACTTCGAAAAACACACTTTTTTCTTTTCGAGATTCTTTGCGCATAATATGCTTTTCTAAGGCTATCAAACTAGTATAATGAAAGAGAAACAGTTATCTCAAATAAGAACGGGAAAAAAGTGATTCTAACGAAGTTTCCAAACTTCGAGAAAAATTTTTTTTCTTTTCGAGATTCTTTGCGCATAATATGCTTTACTGAGGCTATCAAACTAGTATAATGAAAGAGAACCAGTTATCTCAAATAAGAACGGAAAAAAAGTAATTAAAACGAAGTTTCCAAACTTCGAAAAAAAACTTTTTTCTTTTTGAGATTCTTTGCGCATAATATGCTTTTCTGAGGTTATCAAACTAGTATAATGAAAGAGAACAAGTTATCTCAAATAAGAATGGAAAAAAAGTGATTCTAACGAAGTTTCCAAACTTCGAAAAAAATTTTTTTTTGTTTTCCAGATTCTTTGCGCATAATATGCTTTACTGAGGCTATCAAACTAGTATAATGAAAGAGAACCAGTTATCTCAAATAAGAACGGAAAAAAAGTGATTCTAATTAAGTTTCCAAACTTCGAAAAAAATTTTTTTTCTTTTCGAGATTCTTAGTGCATATGCTTTGCTGAGGCTATCAAACTAGTATAATGAAAGAGAACTAGTTATCTCAAATAAGAACGGAAAAACAGTGATTCAAACGAAGTTTCCAACCTTCGAAAAAAAATTTTTTTCTTTTCGAGATTCTTTGCGCATAATATGCTTTTCTGAGGCTATCAAACTAGTATAATGAAAGAGAACCAGTTATCTCAAATAAGAACGGAAAAAAAGTGATTCTAACGAAGTTTCCAAAGTTCTAAAATATTTTTTTTATTTTTGAGATTCTTTGCGCGTAATATGCTTTTCTGAGGTTATCTAATTAGTATAATGAAAGAGAACCAGTTATCTCAAATAAGAACGGAAAAAAAGTGATTCAAACGAAGTTTCCAAACTTCGAAGAAAAATTTTTTTCTTTTCGAGATTCTTTGCGCATAATATGCTTTTCTGAGGCTATCAAACTAGTATAATGAAAGAGAACCAGTTATCTCAAATAAGAACGGAAAAAAAGTGATTCTAACGAAGTTTCCAAACTTCGAAAAAAATTTTTTTTCTTTTTGAGATTCTTTGCGCATAATATGCTTTACTGAGGCTATCAAACTAGTATAATGAAAGAGAACCAGTTATCTCAAATAAGAACGGAAAAAAAGTGATTCAAACAAAGTTTCCAAACTTCGAAAAAAAACTTTTTTCTTTTCGAGATTCTTTGCGCATAATATGCTTTTCTGAGGTTATCAATCTAGTATAATGAAAGAGAACCAGTTATCTCAAATAAGAGCGGAAAAAAAGTGATTCTAACGAAGTTTCCAAACTTCGAAAAAAAATTTTTTTCTTTTCGAGATTCTTTGTGCATAATATGCTTTTCTGAGGCTATCAAACTACTATAATGAAAGAGAACCAGTAATCTCAAATAAGAACGGAAAAAAGTGATTCAAACGACGTTTCCAAAATTCGAAAAATTTTTTTTTTCTTTTCGAGATTCTTTGCGCATAATATGCTCTACTGAGGCTATCAAACTAGTATAATGAAAGAGAACCAGTTATCTCAAATAAGAACGGAAAAAAGTGATTCTAACGAAGTTTCCAATGTTCGAAAAAAATTTTTTTTCTTTTCGAGATTCTTTGCGCATAATATGCTTTACTGAGGCTATCAAACTAGTATAATGAAAGAGAACCAGTTATCTGAAATAAGAACGGAAAAAAAGTGATTCAAACGATGTTTCCAAACTTCGAAAAACACACTTTTTTCTTTTCGAGATTCTTTGCGCATAATATGCTTTTCTAAGGCTATCAAACTAGTATAATGAAAGAGAAACAGTTATCTCAAATAAGAACGGGAAAAAAGTGATTCTAACGAAGTTTCCAAACTTCGAGAAAAATTTTTTTTCTTTTCGAGATTCTTTGCGCATAATATGCTTTACTGAGGCTATCAAACTAGTATAATGAAAGAGAACCAGTTATCTCAAATAAGAACGGAAAAAAAGTAATTAAAACGAAGTTTCCAAACTTCGAAAAAAAACTTTTTTCTTTTTGAGATTCTTTGCGCACAAAATGCTTTTCTGAGGTTATCAAACTAGTATAATGAAAGAGAACAAGTTATCTCAAATAAGAATGGAAAAAAAGTGATTCTAACGAAGTTTCCAAACTTCGAAAAAAATTTTTTTTTGTTTTCCAGATTCTTTGCGCATAATATGCTTTACTGAGGCTATCAAACTAGTATAACGAAAGAGAACCAGTTATCTCAAATAATAACGGAAAAAAAGTGATTCTAATGAAGTTTCCAAACTTCGAAAAAAATTTTTTTTCTTTTCGAGATTCTTAGTGCATATGCTTTGCTGAGGCTATCAAACTAGTATAATGAAACAGAACTAGTTATCTCAAATAAGAACGGAAAAACAGTCATTCAAACGAAGTTTCCAACCTTCGAAAAAAAAGTTTTTTCTTTTCGAGATTCTTTGCGCATAATATGCTTTACTGAGGCTATCAAACTCGTATAATGAAAGAGAACCAGTTATCTCAAATAAGAACGGAAAAAAGTGATTCTAACGAAGTTTCCAAACTTCGAAAAAAATTTTTTTTCTTTTCGAGATTCTTTGCGCATAATATGCTTTACTGAGGCTATCAAACTAGTATAATGAAAGAGAACCAGTTATCTGAAATAAGAACGGAAAAAAAGTGATTCAAACGATGTTTCCAAACTTTGAAAAACACACTTTTTTCTTTTCGAGATTCTTTGCGCATAATATGCTTTTCTAAGGCTATCAAACTAGTATAATGAAAGAGAAACAGTTATCTCAAATAAGAACGGGAAAAAAGTGATTCTAACGAAGTTTCCAAACTTCGAGAAAAATTAATTTTTTTTCGTGATTCTTTGCGCATAATATGCTTTACTGAGGCTATCAAACTAGTATAATGAAAGAGAACCAGTTATCTCAAATAAGAACGGAAAAAAAGTAATTAAAACGAAGTTTCCAAACTTCGAAAAAAAACTTTTTTCTTTTTGAGATTCTTTGCGCATAATATGCTTTTCTGAGGTTATCAAACTAGTATAATGAAAGAGAACAAGTTATCTCAAATAAGAATGGAAAAAAAGTGATTCTAACGAAGTTTCCAAAATTCGAAAAAAATTTTTTTTTGTTTTCCAGATTCTTTGCGCATAATATGCTTTACTGAGGCTATCAAACTAGTATAACGAAAGAGAACCAGTTATCTCAAATAAGAACGGAAAAAAAGTGATTCTAATGAAGTTTCCAAACTTCGAAAAAAATTTTTTTTCTTTTCGAGATTCTTTGTGCATAATATGCTTTACCGAGGCTATCAAACTAGTATAATGAAAGAGAAACAGTTATCTCAAATAAGAACGGAAAAAAGTGATTCTAACGAAGTTTCCAAAGTTCTAAAAAAATTGTTTTATTTTCGAGATTCATTGCGTGTAATATGCTTTTCAGAGGCTATCTAATTAGTATAATGAAAGAGAACCAGTTATCTCAAATAAGAACGGAAAAAAGTGATTCTAAAGAAGTTTCCAAACTTCGAAAAACATTTTTTTTTTTTCGAGATTCTTTGCGCATATTATGGTTTTCTGAGGCTATCAAACTAGTATAATGAAAGAGAACCAGTTATCTCAAATAAGAACAGAAAAAAAGTGATTCTAACGAAGTTTCCAAACTTCGAAAAAAATTTTTTTTCTTTTCGAGTTTCTTTGCGCATAATATGCTTTACTGAGGCTATCAAACTAGTATAATGAAAGAGAACCACTTATCTCAAATAAGAACGCAAAAAAAGTGATTCTAACGAAGTTTCCAAACTTCGAAAAAATTTTTTTTTCTTTTCGAGATTCTTTGCGCATAATATGCTCTACTGAGGCTATCAAACTAGTATAATGAAAGAGAACCAGTTATCTCAAGTAAGAACGGAAAAAAAGTAATTAAAACGAAGTTTCCAAACTTCGAAAAAAAACTTTTTTCTTTTTGAGATTCTTTGCGCATAATATGCTTTTCTGAGGTTATCAAACTAGTATAATGAAAGAGAACAAGTTATCTCAAATAAGAATGGAAAAAAAGTGATTCTAACGAAGTTTCCAAACTTCGAAAAAAATTTTTTTTTGTTTTCCAGATTCTTTGCGCATAATATGCATTACTGAGGCTATCAAACTAGTATAATGAAAGAGAACCAGTTATCTCAAATAAGAACGGAAAAAAAGTGATTCTAATGAAGTTTCCAAACTTCGAAAAAAATTTTTTTTCTTTTCGAGATTCTTAGTGCATATGCTTTGCTGAGGCTATCAAACTAGTATAATGAAAGAGAACTAGTTATCTCAAATAAGAACGGAAAAACAGTGATTCAAACGAAATTTCCAACCTTCGAAAAAAAATTTTTTTCTTTTCGAGATTCTTTGCGCATAATATGCTTTTCTGAGGCTATCAAACTAGTATAATGAAAGAGAACCAGTTATCTCAAATAAGAACGGAAAAAAAGTGATTCTAACGAAGTTTCCAAAGTTCTAAAATATTTTTTTTATTTTTGAGATTCTTTGCGCGTAATATGCTTTTCTGAGGCTATCTAATTAGTATAATGAAAGAGAACCAGTTATCTCAAACAAGAACGGAAAAATAGTGATTATAAAGATGTTTCCAAACTTTGAAAGAAAATTTTTTTCTTTTCGAGATTCTTTGCGCATAATATGGTTTTCTGAGGCTATCAAACTAGTATAATGAAAGAGAACCAGTTATTTCAAATAAGAACGGAAAAAAAGTGATTCTAACGAAGTTTCCAAATTTCGAAATTTTTTTTTTTCTTTTCGAGATTCTTTGCGCATAATATGCTTTTCTGAGGCTATCAAACTAGTATAATGAAAGAGAACCAGTTATCTCAAATAAGAACGGAAAAGAAGTAATTCTAACGAAGTTTCCAAACTTCGAAAAAAAAATTTTTTCTTTTCGAGATTCTTTGCGCATAATATGCTTTTCTGAGGCTATCAAACTAGTATACTGAAAGAGAACCAGTTATCTCAAATAAGAACGGAAAAAAATTTATTCAAAAGAAGTTTCCAAACTTCGAAAAAAAACTATTTTCTTTTCGAGATTCTTTGCGCATAATATGCTTTTCTGAGGCTATCAAACTAGTATAATGAAAGAGAACCAGTTATCTCAAATAAGAACGGAAAAAAAGTGATTCTAACGAAGTTTCCAAAATTGGAAAAAATTTTTTTTTCTTTTCGAGATTCTTTGCGCATAATATGCTTTTCTGAGGTTATCAATCTAGTATAATGAAAGAGAACCAGTTATCTCAAATAAGAACGGAAAAAAAGTGATTCTAACGAGGTTTCCAAACTTCGAAAAAATTTTTTTTTCTTTTCGAGATTCCTTGTGCATAATATGCTTTTCTGAGTCTATCAAACTACTATAATGAAAGAGAACCAGTAATCTCAAATAAGAACGGAAAAAAGTGATTCTAACGAAGTTTCCAAACTTCGAAAAAAATTTTTTTTCTTTTCGAGATTCTTTGCGCATAATATGCTTTACTGAGGCTATCAAACTAGTATAATGAAAGAGAACCAGTTATCTGAAATAAGAACGGAAAAAAAGTGATTCAAACGAAGTTTCCAAACTTCGAAAAAAAACTTTTTTCTTTTCGAGATTCTTTGCGCATAATATGGTTTTCTGAGGTTATCAAACTGGTATAATGAATGAGAACCAGTTATCTCAAATAAGAACGGAAAAAAAGTGATTCTAACGAAGTTTCCAAACTTCGATAAAAATTTTTTTTCTTTTCCAGATTCTTTGCGCATAATATGCTTTACTGAGGCTATCAAACTAATATAATGAAAGAGAACCAGTTATCTCAAATAAGAACGGAAAAAAAGTGATTCAAATGAATTTTCCAAACTTCAAAAAATTTTTTTTTTCTTTTCGAGATTCTTTGTGCATAATATGCTTTACTGAGGCTATCAAACTAGCATAATGAAAGAGAACCAGTTATCTCAAATAAGAACGGAAAAAAAGTGATTCAAACGAAGTTTCCAAATTTCGAAAAAAAATTTTTTTCTTTTCGAGATTCTTTGCGCATAAAATGCTTTTCTAAGGCTATCAAACTAGTATAATGAAAGAGAAACAGTTATCTCAAATAAGAACGGAAAAAAAGTGATTCTAACGAAGTTTCCAAAGTTCTAAAAAAATTGTTTTATTTTCGAGATTCTTTGCGCGTAATATGCTTTTCAGAGGCTATCTAATTAGTATAATGAAAGAGAACCAGTTATCCCAAATAAGAACGGAAAAAAAGTGATTCTAACGAAGTTTCCAAACTTCGAAAAAAATTTTTTTTCTTTTCGAGATTCTTTGCGCATAATATGCTTTATTGAGGCTATCAAACTAGTATAATGAAAGAGAACCAGTTATCTCAAATAAGAACGCAAAAAAAGTGATTCTAACGAAGTTTCCAAACTTCGAAAAAAATTTTTTTTCTTTTCGAGATTCTTTGCGCATAATATGCTTTACTGAGGCTATCAAACTAGTATAATGGAAGAGAACCAGTTATCTCAAATAAGAACGGAAAAAAGTAATTAAAACGAAGTTTCAAAACTTCGAAAAAAAACTTTTTTCTTTTTGAGATTCTAATGCATATGCTTTGCTGAGGCTATCAAACAAGTATAATAAAAGAGAACTAGTTATCTCAAATAAGAACGGAAAAACAGTGATTCAAACAAAGTTTCCAACCTTCGAAAAAAAATTTTTTTCTTTTCGAGATTCTTTGCGCATAATATGCTTTTCTGAGGCTATCAAACTAGTATAATGAAAGAGAACCAGTTATCTCAAATAAGAACGGAAAAAAGTGATTCTAACGAAGTTTACATAGTTCTAAAATATTTTTTTTATTTTTGAGATTCTTTGCGCGTAATATGCTTTTCTGAGGCTATCTAATTAGTATAATGAAAGAGAACCAGTTATCTCAAATAAGAACGGAAAAATAGTGATTATAAAAATGTTTCCAAACTTCGAAAGAAAATTTTTTTCTTTTCGAGATTCTTTGCGCATAATATGGTTTTCTGAGTCTATCAAACTAGTATAATGAAAGAGAACCAGTTATTTCAAATAAGAACGGAAAAAAAGTGATTCTAACGAAGTTTCCAAATTTCGAAAAATTTTTTTTTTCTTTTCGAGATTCTTTGCGCATAATATGCTTTTCTGAGGCTATCAAACTAGTATAATGAAAGAGAACCAGTTATCTCAAATAAGAACGGAAAAGAAGTTATTCAAACGAAGTTTCCAAACTTCGAAAAAAAACTTTTTTCTTTTCGAGATTCTTTGCGCATAATATGCTTTACTGAGGCTATCAAACTAGTATAATGAAAGAGAACCAGTTATCTCAAATAAGAACGGAAAAAAAGTGATTCAAACGAAGTTTCCAAACTTCGAAAAAAATTTTTTTTCTTTTCGAGATTCTTTGCGCATAATATGCTTTTCTGAGGCTATCAAACTAGTATAATGAAAGAGAACCAGTTATCTCAAATAAGAACGGAAAAAAAGTGATTCTAACGAAGTTTCCAAACTTCGAAAAAAATTTTTTTTCTTTTCGAGATTCTTTGCGCATAATATGCTTTACTGAGGCTATCAAACTAGTATAATGAAAGAGAACCAGTTATCTCAAATAAGAACGGAAAAAAAGTGATTCAAACGAAGTTTCCAAACTTCGAAAAAAAACTTTTTTCTTTTCGAGATTCTTTGCGCATAATATGCTTTTCTGAGGTTATCAATCTAGTATAATGAAAGAGAACCAGTTATCTCAAATAAGAACGGAAAAAAAGTGATTCTAACGAAGTTTCCAAACTTCGAAAAAAATTTTTTATCTTTTCCAGATTCCTTGCGCATAATATGCTTTACTGAGGCTATCAAACTAGTATAATGAAAGAGAACCAGTTATCTCAAATAAGAACGGAAAAAAAGTGATTCTAATGAAGTTTCCAAACTTCGAAAAAAATTTTTGTTCTTTTCGAGATTCTTTGTGCATAATATGCTTTACTGAGGCTATCAAACTAGTATAATGAAAGAGAACAAGTTATCTCAAATAAGAACGGAAAAAAGTGATTCTAACGAAGTTTCCAAAGTTCTAAAAAATTGTTTTATTTTCGAGATTCTTTGCGCGTAATATGCTTTTCTGAGGCTATCTAATTAGCATAATGAAAGAGAACCAGTTATCTCAAATAAGAACGGAAAAAAAGTGATTCTAACGAAGTTTCCAAACTTCGAAAAGAATTTTTTTTCTTTTCCAGATTCTTTGCGCATAATATGCTTTACTGAGGCTATCAAACTAGTATAATGAAAGAGAACCAGTTATCTCAAATAAGAACGGAAAAAAAGTGATTCTAATGAAGTTTCCAAACTTCGAAAAAATTTTTTTTTCTTTTCGAGATTCTTTGTGCATATGCTTTGCTGAGGCTATCAAATTAGTATAATGAAAGAGAACCAGTTATCTCAAATAAGAACGGAAAAAAAGTGATTCAAACGAAGTTTCCAAACTTCGAAAAAAAATTTTTTTCTTTTCGAGATTCTTTGCGCATAATATGATTTTCAGAGGCTATCAAACTAGTATAATAAAAGAGAACCAGTTATCTCAAATAAGAATGGAAAAAAGTGATTCTAACGAAGGTTCCAAAGTTCTAAAAAAATTTTTTTTTTTGAGATTCTTTGCGCGTAATATGCTCTTCTGAGGCTATCTAATTAGTATAATGAAAGAGAACCAGTTATCTCAAATAAGAACGGAAAAATAGTGATTATAAAGAAGTTTCCAAACTTCGAAAAAAAATTTTTTTCTTTTCGAGATTCTTTGTGCATAATATGCTTTACTCAGGCTATCAAACTAGTATAATGAAAGAGAACCATTTATCTCAAATAAGAACGGGAAAAAAATTAATTCAAACGAAGTTTCCAAACTTCGAAAAAAATTATTTTTCTTTTCGAGATTCCTTGCGCATAATATGCTTTTCTGAGGCTATCAAACTAGTATAATGAAAGAGAACCAGTTATCTTAAATAAGAACGGAAAAAAAGTGATTCTAAAGAAGTTTCCAAACTTCGAAAAAATTTTTTTATCTTTTCGAGATTCTTTGCGCATAATATGCTTTACTGTGGCTATCAAACTAGTATAATGAAAGAGATCCAGTTATCTCAAATAAGAACGGAAAAAAAGTGATTCTAATGAAGTTTCCAAACTTGGAAAAAATTTTTTTTTCTTTTCGAGATTCTTTGTGCATAATATGGTTTACAGAGGCTATCAAACAAGTATAATGAAAGAGAATCAGTTATCTCAAATAAGAACGGAAAAAAAGTGATTCTAACGAAGTTTCCAAACTTCGAGAAAACGTTTTTTCTTTTCGAGATTCTTTGTGCATAATATGCTTTTCTGAGGCTATCAAACTAGTATAATGGAAGAGTACCAGTTATCTCAAATAAGAACGGAAAGAAAGTGATTCTAACAAAGTTTCCAAACATCGAAAAAAATTTTTTTCTTTTCGAGAATCTTTGCGCATAATATGATTTTCTGAGGCTATCAAACTAGTATAATGAAAGAGAACCAGTTATCTCAAATAAGAACGGAAAAAAAGTGATTCTAACAAAGTTTCCAAACATCGAAAAAAAATTTTTTTCTCTTCGAGATTCTTTGGGCATAATATGCTTTTCTGATGCTATCAAACTAGTATAATGAAAGAGAACCAGTTATCTCAAATAAGAACGGAAAAAAAGTGATTCTAACGAAGTTTCCAAACTTCGAAAAATAAAATTTTTCTTTTCGAGATTCTTTGCGCATAATATGCTTTTCTGAGGCTATCAAACTAGTGTAATGAAAGAGAACCAGTTATCTCAAATAAGAACGGAAAAAAAGTTATTCAAACGAAGTTTCCAAACTTCAAAAAAAAACTTTTTTCTTTTCAAGATTCTTTGCGCAGAATATGCTTTTCCGAGTCTATCAAACTAGTATAATGAAAGAGAACCAGTTATCTCAAATAAGAACGGAAAAAAAGTGATTCAAACGAAGTTTCCAAACTTCGAAAAAAAATTTTTTTCTTTTCGAGATTCTTTGTGCATAATATGCTTTACTGAGGCTATCAAAATAGTATAATGAAAGAGAACCGGTTATCTCAAATAAGAACGGAAAAAAAGTGATTCTAACGAAGTTTCCAAACTTCGAAAAAAATTTTTTTTCTTTTCCAGATTCTTTGTGTATAATATGCTTTACTGAGGCTATCAAACACGTATAATGAAAGAGAACCAGTTATCTCAAATAAGAACGGAAAAAAAGTGATTCTAACGAAGTTTCCAAACTTCGAAAAAAAATTTATTTCTTTTCGAGATTCTTTGCGCATAATATGCTTTTCTAAGTCTATCAAACTAGTATAATGAAAGAGAACCAGTTATCTCAAATAAGAACGGAAAAAAAGTGATTCTAACGAAGTTTCCAAAGTTCTAAAAAAATTGTTTTATTTTCGAGATTCTTTGCGCGTAATATGCTTTTCTGAGGCTATCTAGTTAGTATAATGAAAGAGAACCAGTTATCTCAAATAAGAACGGAAAAAAGTGATTCTAAAGAAGTTTCCAAACTTCGAAAAAAAATTTTTTTCTTTTCGAGATTCTTTGCGCATAATATGGTTTTCTGAGGCTATCAAACTAGTATAATGAAAGAGAACCAGTTATCTCAAATAAGAACGGAAAAAAAGTGATTCAAACGAAGTTTCCAAACTTTGAAAAAAATTTTTTTTCTTTTCGAGATTCTTTGCGCATAATATGCTTTACTGAGGCTATCAAACTAGTATAATGAAAGAGAACCAGTTATTTCAAATAAGAACGGAAAAAAAGTAATTCAAACGAAGTTTCCAAACTTCGAAAAAAAATTTTTTTCTTTTCGAGATTCTTTGTGCATAATATGCTTTACTGAGGCTATCAAACTAGTGTATTGAAAGAGAACCAGTTATCTCAAATAAGAACGGATAAAAAGTGATTCTAACGAAGTTTCCAAACTTCGAAAAAAATTTTTTTTCTTTTCGAGATTCTTTGTGCATAATATGCTTTTCTGAGGTTATCAAACTACTATAATGAAAGAGAACCAGTAATCCCAAATAAGAACGGAAAAAAGTGATTCAAACTACGTTTCCAAAATTCGAAAAAATTTTTTTTTCTTTTCGAGATTCTTTGCGCATAATATGCTTTACTGGGGCTATCAAACTAGTATAATTAAAGAGAACCAGTTATCTCAAATAAGAACGGAAAAAAAGTGATTCTAACTAAGTTTCCAAACTTCGAAAAAAATTTTTTTTCTTTTCGAGATTCTTTGTGCATAATATGCTTTACTGAGGCTATCAAACTAGTATAATGAAAGAGAACCAGTTATCTGAAATAAGAACGGAAAAAAAGTGATTCAAACGAAGTTTCCAAACTTCGAAAAAAAACTTTTTTCTTTTCGAGATTCTTTGCGCATAATATGCTTTTCTGAGGTCATCATACTAGTATAATGAAAGAGAACCAGTTATCTCAAATAAGAACGGAAAAAAAGTGATTCTAACGAAGTTTCCAAACTTCGAAAAAATTTTTTTTTCTTTTCCAGATTCTTTGCGCATAATATGCTTTACTGAGGCTATCAAACTAGTATATTGAAAGAGAACCAGTTATCTAAAATAAGAACGGAATAAAAGTGATTCTAATGAAGTTTCCAAACTTCGAAAAAAATTTTTTTCTTTTCGAGATTCTTTGTGCATAATATGCTTTACTGAGGCTATCAAACACGTATAATGAAAGAGAACCAGTTATCTCAAATAAGAACGGAAAAAAAGTGATTCTAACGAAGTTTCCAAACTTCGAAAAAAAATTTATTTCTTTTCGAGATTCTTTGCGCATAATATGCTTTTCTAAGTCTATCAAACTAGTATAATGAAAGAGAACCAGTTATCTCAAATAAGAACGGAAAAAAAGTGATTCTAACGAAGTTTCCAAACTTCGATAAAAATTTTTTTTCTTTTCCAGATTCTTTGCGCATAATATGCTTTACTGAGGCTATCAAACTAATATAATGAAAGAGAACCAGTTATCTCAAATAAGAACGGAAAAAAAGTGATTCAAATGAATTTTCCAAACTTCAAAAAATTTTTTTTTTCTTTTCGAGATTCTTTGTGCATAATATGCTTTACTGAGGCTATCAAACTAGCATAATGAAAGAGAACCAGTTATCTCAAATAAGAACGGAAAAAAAGTGATTCAAACGAAGTTTCCAAATTTGGAAAAAAAATTTTTTTCTTTTCGAGATTCTTTGCGCATAAAATGCTTTTCTAAGGCTATCAAACTAGTATAATGAAAGAGAAACAGTTATCTCAAATAAGAACGGAAAAAAAGTGATTCTAACGAAGTTTCCAAAGTTCTAAAAAAATTGTTTTATTTTCGAGATTCTTTGCGCGTAATATGCTTTTCAGAGGCTATCTAATTAGTATAATGAAAGAGAACCAGTTATCCCAAATAAGAACGGAAAAAAAGTGATTCTAACGAAGTTTCCAAACTTCGAAAAAAATTTTTTTTCTTTTCGAGATTCTTTGCGCATAATATGCTTTATTGAGGCTATCAAACTAGTATAATGAAAGAGAACCAGTTATCTCAAATAAGAACGCAAAAAAAGTGATTCTAACGAAGTTTCCAAACTTCGAAAAAAATTTTTTTTCTTTTCGAGATTCTTTGCGCATAATATGCTTTACTGAGGCTATCAAACTAGTATAATGGAAGAGAACCAGTTATCTCAAATAAGAACGGAAAAAAGTAATTAAAACGAAGTTTCAAAACTTCGAAAAAAAACTTTTTTCTTTTTGAGATTCTAATGCATATGCTTTGCTGAGGCTATCAAACAAGTATAATAAAAGAGAACTAGTTATCTCAAATAAGAACGGAAAAACAGTGATTCAAACAAAGTTTCCAACCTTCGAAAAAAAATTTTTTTCTTTTCGAGATTCTTTGCGCATAATATGCTTTTCTGAGGCTATCAAACTAGTATAATGAAAGAGAACCAGTTATCTCAAATAAGAACGGAAAAAAGTGATTCTAACGAAGTTTACATAGTTCTAAAATATTTTTTTTATTTTTGAGATTCTTTGCGCGTAATATGCTTTTCTGAGGCTATCTAATTAGTATAATGAAAGAGAACCAGTTATCTCAAATAAGAACGGAAAAATAGTGATTATAAAAATGTTTCCAAACTTCGAAAGAAAATTTTTTTCTTTTCGAGATTCTTTGCGCATAATATGGTTTTCTGAGTCTATCAAACTAGTATAATGAAAGAGAACCAGTTATTTCAAATAAGAACGGAAAAAAAGTGATTCTAACGAAGTTTCCAAATTTCGAAAAATTTTTTTTTTCTTTTCGAGATTCTTTGCGCATAATATGCTTTTCTGAGGCTATCAAACTAGTATAATGAAAGAGAACCAGTTATCTCAAATAAGAACGGAAAAGAAGTTATTCAAACGAAGTTTCCAAACTTCGAAAAAAAACTTTTTTCTTTTCGAGATTCTTTGCGCATAATATGCTTTACTGAGGCTATCAAACTAGTATAATGAAAGAGAACCAGTTATCTCAAATAAGAACGGAAAAAAAGTGATTCAAACGAAGTTTCCAAACTTCGAAAAAAATTTTTTTTCTTTTCGAGATTCTTTGCGCATAATATGCTTTTCTGAGGCTATCAAACTAGTATAATGAAAGAGAACCAGTTATCTCAAATAAGAACGGAAAAAAAGTGATTCTAACGAAGTTTCCAAACTTCGAAAAAAATTTTTTTTCTTTTCGAGATTCTTTGCGCATAATATGCTTTACTGAGGCTATCAAACTAGTATAATGAAAGAGAACCAGTTATCTCAAATAAGAACGGAAAAAAAGTGATTCAAACGAAGTTTCCAAACTTCGAAAAAAAACTTTTTTCTTTTCGAGATTCTTTGCGCATAATATGCTTTTCTGAGGTTATCAATCTAGTATAATGAAAGAGAACCAGTTATCTCAAATAAGAACGGAAAAAAAGTGATTCTAACGAAGTTTCCAAACTTCGAAAAAAATTTTTTATCTTTTCCAGATTCCTTGCGCATAATATGCTTTACTGAGGCTATCAAACTAGTATAATGAAAGAGAACCAGTTATCTCAAATAAGAACGGAAAAAAAGTGATTCTAATGAAGTTTCCAAACTTCGAAAAAAATTTTTGTTCTTTTCGAGATTCTTTGTGCATAATATGCTTTACTGAGGCTATCAAACTAGTATAATGAAAGAGAACAAGTTATCTCAAATAAGAACGGACAAAAGTGATTCTAACGAAGTTTCCAAAGTTCTAAAAAATTGTTTTATTTTCGAGATTCTTTGCGCGTAATATGCTTTTCTGAGGCTATCTAATTAGCATAATGAAAGAGAACCAGTTATCTCAAATAAGAACGGAAAAAAAGTGATTCTAACGAAGTTTCCAAACTTCGAAAAGAATTTTTTTTCTTTTCCAGATTCTTTGCGCATAATATGCTTTACTGAGGCTATCAAACTAGTATAATGAAAGAGAACCAGTTATCTCAAATAAGAACGGAAAAAAAGTGATTCTAATGAAGTTTCCAAACTTCGAAAAAATTTTTTTTTCTTTTCGAGATTCTTTGTGCATATGCTTTGCTGAGGCTATCAAATTAGTATAATGAAAGAGAACCAGTTATCTCAAATAAGAACGGAAAAAAAGTGATTCAAACGAAGTTTCCAAACTTCGAAAAAAAATTTTTTTCTTTTCGAGATTCTTTGCGCATAATATGATTTTCAGAGGCTATCAAACTAGTATAATAAAAGAGAACCAGTTATCTCAAATAAGAATGGAAAAAAGTGATTCTAACGAAGGTTCCAAAGTTCTAAAAAAATTTTTTTTTTTGAGATTCTTTGCGCGTAATATGCTATTCTGAGGCTATCTAATTAGTATAATGAAAGAGAACCAGTTATCTCAAATAAGAACGGAAAAATAGTGATTATAAAGAAGTTTCCAAACTTCGAAAAAAAATTTTTTTCTTTTCGAGATTCTTTGTGCATAATATGCTTTACTCAGGCTATCAAACTAGTATAATGAAAGAGAACCATTTATCTCAAATAAGAACGGGAAAAAAATTAATTCAAACGAAGTTTCCAAACTTCGAAAAAAATTATTTTTCTTTTCGAGATTCCTTGCGCATAATATGCTTTTCTGAGGCTATCAAACTAGTATAATGAAAGAGAACCAGTTATCTTAAATAAGAACGGAAAAAAAGTGATTCTAAAGAAGTTTCCAAACTTCGAAAAAATTTTTTTATCTTTTCGAGATTCTTTGCGCATAATATGCTTTACTGTGGCTATCAAACTAGTATAATGAAAGAGATCCAGTTATCTCAAATAAGAACGGAAAAAAAGTGATTCTAATGAAGTTTCCAAACTTGGAAAAAATTTTTTTTTCTTTTCGAGATTCTTTGTGCATAATATGGTTTACAGAGGCTATCAAACAAGTATAATGAAAGAGAACCAGTTATCTCAAATAAGAACGGAAAAAAAGTGATTCTAACGAAGTTTCCAAACTTCGAAAAAACGTTTTTTCTTTTCGAGATTCTTTGTGCATAATATGCTTTTCTGAGGCTATCAAACTAGTATAATGGAAGAGTACCAGTTATCTCAAATAAGAACGGAAAGAAAGTGATTCTAACAAAGTTTCCAAACATCGAAAAAAAATTTTTTTCTTTTCGAGAATCTTTGCGCATAATATGATTTTCTGAGGCTATCAAACTAGTATAATGAAAGAGAACCAGTTATCTCAAATAAGAACGGAAAAAAAGTGATTCTAACAAAGTTTCCAAACATCGAAAAAAAATTTTTTTCTCTTCGAGATTCTTTGGGCATAATATGCTTTTCTGATGCTATCAAACTAGTATAATGAAAGAGAACCAGTTATCTCAAATAAGAACGGAAAAAAAGTGATTCTAACGAAGTTTCCAAACTTCGAAAAATAAAATTTTTCTTTTCGAGATTCTTTGCGCATAATATGCTTTTCTGAGGCTATCAAACTAGTGTAATGAAAGAGAACCAGTTATCTCAAATAAGAACGGAAAAAAAGTTATTCAAACGAAGTTTCCAAACTTCAAAAAAAAACTTTTTTCTTTTCAAGATTCTTTGCGCAGAATATGCTTTTCCGAGTCTATCAAACAAGTATAATGAAAGAGAACCAGTTATCTCAAATAAGAACGGAAAAAAAGTGTTTCAAACGAAGTTTCCAAACTTCGAAAAAAAATTTTTTTCTTTTCGAGATTCTTTGTGCATAATATGCTTTACTGAGGCTATCAAAATAGTATAATGAAAGAGAACCGGTTATCTCAAATAAGAACGGAAAAAAAGTGATTCTAACGAAGTTTCCAAACTTCGAAAAAAATTTTTTTTCTTTTCCAGATTCTTTGTGCATAATATGCTTTACTGAGGCTATCAAACACGTATAATGAAAGAGAACCAGTTATCTCAAATAAGAACGGAAAAAAAGTGATTCTAACGAAGTTTCCAAACTTCGAAAAAAAATTTATTTCTTTTCGAGATTCTTTGCGCATAATATGCTTTTCTAAGTCTATCAAACTAGTATAATGAAAGAGAACCAGTTATCTCAAATAAGAACGGAAAAAAAGTGATTCTAACGAAGTTTCCAAAGTTCTAAAAAAATTGTTTTATTTTCGAGATTCTTTGCGCGTAATATGCTTTTCTGAGGCTATCTAGTTAGTATAATGAAAGAGAACCAGTTATCTCAAATAAGAACGGAAAAAAGTGATTCTAAAGAAGTTTCCAAACTTCGAAAAAAAATTTTTTTCTTTTCGAGATTCTTTGCGCATAATATGGTTTTCTGAGGCTATCAAACTAGTATAATGAAAGAGAACCAGTTATCTCAAATAAGAACGGAAAAAAAGTGATTCAAACGAAGTTTCCAAACTTTGAAAAAAATTTTTTTTCTTTTCGAGATTCTTTGCGCATAATATGCTTTACTGAGGCTATCAAACTAGTATAATGAAAGAGAACCAGTTATTTCAAATAAGAACGGAAAAAAAGTAATTCAAACGAAGTTTCCAAACTTCGAAAAAAAATTTTTTTCTTTTCGAGATTCTTTGTGCATAATATGCTTTACTGAGGCTATCAAACTAGTATATTGAAAGAGAACCAGTTATCTCAAATAAGAACGGATAAAAAGTGATTCTAACGAAGTTTCCAAACTTCGAAAAAAATTTTTTTTCTTTTCGAGATTCTTTGTGCATAATATGCTTTTCTGAGGTTATCAAACTACTATAATGAAAGAGAACCAGTAATCCCAAATAAGAACGGAAAAAAGTGATTCAAACTACGTTTCCAAAATTCGAAAAAATTTTTTTTTCTTTTCGAGATTCTTTGCGCATAATATGCTTTACTGAGGCTATCAAACTAGTATAATTAAAGAGAACCAGTTATCTCAAATAAGAACGGAAAAAAAGTGATTCTAACTAAGTTTCCAAACTTCGAAAAAAATTTTTTTTCTTTTCGAGATTCTTTGTGCATAATATGCTTTACTGAGGCTATCAAACTAGTATAATGAAAGAGAACCAGTTATCTGAAATAAGAACGGAAAAAAAGTGATTCAAACGAAGTTTCCAAACTTCGAAAAAAAACTTTTTTCTTTTCGAGATTCTTTGCGCATAATATGCTTTTCTGAGGTCATCAAACTAGTATAATGAAAGAGAACCAGTTATCTCAAATAAGAACGGAAAAAAAGTGATTCTAACGAAGTTTCCAAACTTCGAAAAAATTTTTTTTTCTTTTCCAGATTCTTTGCGCATAATATGCTTTACTGAGGCTATCAAACTAGTATATTGAAAGAGAACCAGTTATCTAAAATAAGAACGGAATAAAAGTGATTCTAATGAAGTTTCCAAACTTCGAAAAAAATTTTTTTCTTTTCGAGATTCTTTGTGCATAATATGCTTTACTGAGGCTATCAAACACGTATAATGAAAGAGAACCAGTTATCTCAAATAAGAACGGAAAAAATGTGATTCTAACGAAGTTTCCAAACTTCGAAAAAAAATTTATTTCTTTTCGAGATTCTTTGCGCATAATATGCTTTTCTAAGTCTATCAAACTAGTATAATGAAAGAGAACCAGTTATCTCAAATAAGAACGGAAAAAAAGTGATTCTAACGAAGTTTCCAAACTTCGAAAAAAATTTTTTTTCTTTTCGAGATTCTTTGCGCATAATATGCTTTACTGAGGCTATCAAACACGTATAATGAAAGAGAACCAGTTATCTCAAATAAGAACGGAAAAAAGTGATTCTAACGAAGTTTCCAAACTTCGAAAAAAAATTTATTTCTTTTCGAGATTCTTTGCGCATAATATGCTTTTCTAAGTCTATCAAACTAGTATAATGAAAGAGAACCAGTTATCTCAAATAAGAACGGAAAAAAAGTGATTCAAACGAAGTTTCCAAACTTCGAAAAAAAACTTTTTTCTTTTCGAGATTCTTTGCGCATAATATGCTTTTCTGAGGTTATCAAACTAGTATAATGAAAGAGAACCAGTTATCTCAAATAAGAACGGAAAAAAAGTGATTCTAACGAAGTTTCCAAACTTCGAAAAAAAATTTTTTTCTTTTCAAGATTCCTTGCGCATAATATGCTTTACTGAGGCTATCAAACTAGTATAATGAAAGAGAACCAGTTATCTCAAATAAGAACGGAAAAAAAGTGATTCTAATGAAGTTTCCAAACAACGAAAAAAATTTTTTTTCTTTTCGAGATTCTTTGCGCATAATATGCTTTACTGAGGCTATCAAACTAGTATAATGAAAGAGAACCAGTTATCTGAAATAAGAACGGAAAAAAAGTGATTCAAACGAAGTTTCCAAACTTCGAAAAAAAACTTTTTTCTTTTCGAGATTCTTTGCGCATAATATGCTTTTCTGAGGTCATCAAACTAGTATAATGAAAGAGAACCAGTTATCTCAAATAAGAACGGAAAAAAAGTGATTCTAACGAAGTTTCCAAACTTCGAAAAAAAATTTTTTTCTTTTCAAGATTCCTTGCGCATAATATGCTTTACTGAGGCTATCAAACTAGTATAATGAAAGAGAACCAGTTATCTCAAATAAGAACGGAAAAAAAGTGATTCTAATGAAGTTTCCAAACTTCGAAAAAAATTTTTTTTCTTTTCGAGATTCTTTGTGCATAATATGCTTTACTGAGGTTATCAAACTAGTATAATGAAAGAGAACCAGTTATCTCAAATAAGAACGGAAAAAAAGTGATTCAAACGAAGTTTCCAAACTTCGAAAAAAATTTTTTTTCTTTTCGAGATTCTTTGAGCATAATATGCTTTACTGAGGCTATAAAACTAGTATAATGAAAGAGAACCAGTTATCTCAAATAAGAACGGAAAAAAAGTGATTCTAACGAAGTTTCCAAACTTCGAAAAAAATTTTTTTTCTTTTCGAGATTCTTTGCGCATAATATGCTTTACTGAGGCTATCAAACTAGTACAATGAAAGAGAACCAGTTATTTCAAATAAGAACGGAAAAAAAAAGTGATTCTAACGAAGTTTCCAAAGTTCTAAAAAAATTTTTTTATTTTTGAGATTCTTTGCGCGTAATATGCTTTTCTGAGGCTATCTAATTAGTATAATGAAAGAGAACCAGTTATCTCAAATAAGAACGGAAAAATAGTGATTATAAAGAAGTTTCCAAACTTCGAAAAAAAATTTTATTCTTTTCGAGATTCTTTGCGCATAATATGCTTTTCTGAGGCTATCAAACTAGTATAATGAAAGAGAACCGGTTATCTCAAATAAGAACGGAAAAAAAGTGATTCTAACGAAGTTTCCAAACTTCGAAAAAAATTTTTTTTCTTTTCCAGATTCTTTGCGCATAACATGCTTTACTGAGGCTATCAAACTAGTATATTGAAAGAGAACCAGTTATCTAAAATAAGAACGGAAAAAAAGTGATTCTAAAGAAGTTTCCAAACTTCGAAAAAAAATTTTTTTCTTTTCGAGATTCTTTGCGCATAATATGGTTTTCTGAGGCTATCAAACTAGTATAATGAAAGAGAACCAGTTATCTCAAATAAGAACGGAAAAAAAGTGATTCAAACGAAGTTTCCAAACTTCGAAAAAAATTTTTTTTCTTTTCGAGATTCTTTGCGCATAATATGCTTTACTGAGGCTATCAAACTAGTATAATTAAAGAGAACCAGTTATCTCAAATAAGAACGGAAAAAAAGTGATTCAAACTAAGTTTCAAAACTTCGAAAAAAATTTTTTTTCTTTTCGAGATTCTTTGCGCATAATATGCTTTACTGAGGCTATCAAACTAGTATAATGAAAGAGAACCAGTTATCTGAAATAAGAACGGAAAAAAAGTGATTCAAACGAAGTTTCCAAACTTCGAAAAAAAACTTTTTTCTTTTCGAGATTCTTTGCGCATAATATGCTTTTCTGAGGTCATCAAACTAGTATAATGAAAGAGCACCAGTTATCTCAAATAAGAACGGAAAAAAAGTGATTCTAACGAAGTTTCCAAACTTCGAAAAAAATTTTTTTTCTTTTCCAGATTCTTTGCGCATAATATGCTTTACTGAGGCTATCAAACTAGTATATTGAAAGAGAACCAGTTATCTAAAATAAGAACGGAATAAAAGTGATTCTAATGAAGTTTCCAAACTTCGAAAGAAATTTTTTTCTTTTCGAGATTCTTTGTGCATAATATGCTTTACTGAGGCTATCAAACACGTATAATGAAAGACAACCAGTTATCTCAAATAAGAACGGAAAAAAAGTGATTCTAACGAAGTTTCCAAACTTCGAAAAAAAATTTATTTCTTTTCGAGATTCTTTGCGCATAATATGCTTTTCTAAGTCTATCAAACTCGTATAATGAAAGAGAACCAGTTATCTCAAATAAGAACGGAAAAAAAGTGATTCTAACGCAGTTTCCAAAGTTCTAAAAAAATTGTTTTATTTTCGAGATTCTTTGCGCGTAATATGCTTTTCTGAGGCTATCTAGTTAGAATAATGAAAGAGAACCAGTTATCTCAAATAAGAACGGAAAAAAAGTGATTCAAACGAAGTTTCCAAACTTCGAAAAAAAATTTTTTTCTTTTCGAGATTCTTTGTGCATAATATGCTTTACTGAGGCTATCAAAATAGTATAATGAAAGAGAACCGGTTATCTCAAATAAGAACGGAAAAAAAGTGATTCTAACGAAGTTTCCAAACTTCGAAAAAAATTTTTTTTCTTTTCCAGATTCTTTGTGCATAATATGCTTTACTGAGGCTATCAAACACGTATAATGAAAGAGAACCAGTTATCTCAAATAAGAACGGAAAAAAAGTGATTCTAACGAAGTTTCCAAACTTCGAAAAAAAATTTATTTCTTTTCGAGATTCTTTGCGCATAATATGCTTTTCTAAGTCTATCAAACTAGTATAATGAAAGAGAACCAGTTATCTCAAATAAGAACGGAAAAAAAGTGATTCTAACGAAGTTTCCAAAGTTCTAAAAAAATTGTTTTATTTTCGAGATTCTTTGCGCGTAATATGCTTTTCTGAGGCTATCTAGTTAGTATAATGAAAGAGAACCAGTTATCTCAAATAAGAACGGAAAAAAGTGATTCTAAAGAAGTTTCCAAACTTCGAAAAAAAATTTTTTTCTTTTCGAGATTCTTTGCCCATAATATGGTTTTCTGAGGCTATCAAACTAGTATAATGAAAGAGAACCAGTTATCTCAAATAAGAACGGAAAAAAAGTGATTCAAACGAAGTTTCCAAACTTTGAAAAAAATTTTTTTTCTTTTCGAGATTCTTTGCGCATAATATGCTTTACTGAGGCTATCAAACTAGTATAATGAAAGAGAACCAGTTATTTCAAATAAGAACGGAAAAAAAGTAATTCAAACGAAGTTTCCAAACTTCGAAAAAAAATTTTTTTCTTTTCGAGATTCTTTGTGCATAATATGCTTTACTGAGGCTATCAAACTAGTATATTGAAAGAGAACCAGTTATCTCAAATAAGAACGGATAAAAAGTGATTCTAACGAAGTTTCCAAACTTCGAAAAAAATTTTTTTTCTTTTCGAGATTCTTTGTGCATAATATGCTTTTCTGAGGTTATCAAACTACTATAATGAAAGAGAACCAGTAATCCCAAATAAGAACGGAAAAAAGTGATTCAAACTACGTTTCCAAAATTCGAAAAAATTTTTTTTTCTTTTCGAGATTCTTTGCGCATAATATGCTTTACTGAGGCTATCAAACTAGTATAATTAAAGAGAACCAGTTATCTCAAATAAGAACGGAAAAAAAGTGATTCTAACTAAGTTTCCAAACTTCGAAAAAAATTTTTTTTCTTTTCGAGATTCTTTGTGCATAATATGCTTTACTGAGGCTATCAAACTAGTATAATGATAGAGAACCAGTTATCTCCAATGAGAACGGAAAAAAAGTGATTCTAACGAAGTTTCCAAACTTCGAAAAAAAATTTTTTTCTTTTCCAGATTCTTTGTGCATAATATGCTTTTCTGAGGCTATCAAACTACTATAATGAAAGAGAACCAGTAATCCCAAATAAGAACCGAAAAAAGTGATTCAAACTACGTTTCCAAAATTCGAAAAAAATTGTTTTTCTTTTCGAGATTCTTTGCGCATAATATGCTTTACTGAGGCTATCAAACTAGTATAATTAAAGAGAACCAGTTATCTCAAATAAGAACGGAAAAAAAGTGATTCTAACTAAGTTTCCAAACTTCGAAAAAAAATTTTTTTCTTTTCGAGATTCTTTGCGCATAATATGCTTTACTGAGGCTATCAAACTAGTATAATGAAAGAGAACCAGTTATCTGAAATAAGAACGGAAAAAAAGTGATTCAAACGAAGTTTCCAAACTTCGAAAAAAAACTTATTTCTTTTCGAGATTCTTTGCGCATAATATGCTTTTCTGAGGTCATCAAACTAGTATAATGAAAGAGAACCAGTTATCTCAAATAAGAACGGAAAAAAAGTGATTCTAACGAAGTTTCCAAACTTCGAAAAAAATTTTTTTTCTTTTCCAGATTCTTTGCGCATAATATGCTTTACTGAGGCTATCAAACTAGTATATTGAAAGAGAACCAGTTATCTAAAATAAGAACGGAATAAAAGTGATTCTAATGAAGTTTCCAAACTTCGAAAAAAATTTTTTTCTTTTCGAGATTCTTTGTGCATAATATGCTTTACTGAGGCTATCAAACACGTATAATGAAAGAGAACCAGTTATCTCAAATAAGAACGGAAAAAAGTGATTCTAACGAAGTTTCCAAATTTCGAAAAAAAATTTATTTCTTTTCGAGATTCTTTGCGCATAATATGCTTTTCTAAGTCTATCAAACTAGTATAATGAAAGAGAACCAGTTATCTCAAATAAGAACGGAATAAAAGTGATTCTAACGAAGTTTCCAAACTTCGAAAAAAATTTTTTTTCTTTTCGAGATTCTTTGCGCATAATATGCTTTACTGAGGCTATCAAACACGTATAATGAAAGAGAACCAGTTATCTCAAATAAGAACGGAAAAAAGTGATTCTAACGAAGTTTCCAAACTTCGAAAAAAAATTTATTTCTTTTCGAGATTCTTTGCGCATAATATGCTTTTCTAAGTCTATCAAACTAGTATAATGAAAGAGAACCAGTTATCTCAAATAAGAACGGAAAAAAAGTGATTCAAACGAAGTTTCCAAACTTCGAAAAAAAACTTTTTTCTTTTCGAGATTCTTTGCGCATAATATGCTTTTCTGAGGTTATCAAACTAGTATAATGAAAGAGAACCAGTTATCTCAAATAAGAACGGAAAAAAAGTGATTCTAACGCAGTTTCCAAAGTTCTAAAAAAATTGTTTTATTTTCGAGATTCTTTGCGCGTAATATGCTTTTCTGAGGCTATCTAGTTAGAATAATGAAAGAGAACCAGTTATCTCAAATAAGAACGGAAAAAAAGTGATTCAAACGAAGTTTCCAAACTTCGAAAAAAAATTTTTTTCTTTTCGAGATTCTTTGTGCATAATATGCTTTACTGAGGCTATCAAAATAGTATAATGAAAGAGAACCGGTTATCTCAAATAAGAACGGAAAAAAAGTGATTCTAACGAAGTTTCCAAACTTCGAAAAAAATTTTTTTTCTTTTCCAGATTCTTTGTGCATAATATGCTTTACTGAGGCTATCAAACACGTATAATGAAAGAGAACCAGTTATCTCAAATAAGAACGGAAAAAAAGTGATTCTAACGAAGTTTCCAAACTTCGAAAAAAAATTTATTTCTTTTCGAGATTCTTTGCGCATAATATGCTTTTCTAAGTCTATCAAACTAGTATAATGAAAGAGAACCAGTTATCTCAAATAAGAACGGAAAAAAAGTGATTCTAACGAAGTTTCCAAAGTTCTAAAAAAATTGTTTTATTTTCGAGATTCTTTGCGCGTAATATGCTTTTCTGAGGCTATCTAGTTAGTATAATGAAAGAGAACCAGTTATCTCAAATAAGAACGGAAAAAAGTGATTCTAAAGAAGTTTCCAAACTTCGAAAAAAAATTTTTTTCTTTTCGAGATTCTTTGCGCATAATATGGTTTTCTGAGGCTATCAAACTAGTATAATGAAAGAGAACCAGTTATCTCAAATAAGAACGGAAAAAAAGTGATTCAAACGAAGTTTCCAAACTTTGAAAAAAATTTTTTTTCTTTTCCAGATTCTTTGCGCATAATATGCTTTACTGAGGCTATCAAACTAGTATAATGAAAGAGAACCAGTTATTTCAAATAAGAACGGAAAAAAAGTAATTCAAACGAAGTTTCCAAACTTCGAAAAAAAATTTTTTTCTTTTCGAGATTCTTTGTGCATAATATGCTTTACTGAGGCTATCAAACTAGTATATTGAAAGAGAACCAGTTATCTCAAATAAGAACGGATAAAAAGTGATTCTAACGAAGTTTCCAAACTTCGAAAAAAATTTTTTTTCTTTTCGAGATTCTTTGTGCATAATATGCTTTTCTGAGGTTATCAAACTACTATAATGAAAGAGAACCAGTAATCCCAAATAAGAACGGAAAAAAGTGATTCAAACTACGTTTCCAAAATTCGAAAAAAATTTTTTTTCTTTTCGAGATTCTTTGCGCATAATATGCTTTACTGAGGCTATCAAACTAGTATAATTAAAGAGAACCAGTTATCTCAAATAAGAACGGAAAAAAAGTGATTCTAACTAAGTTTCCAAACTTCGAAAAAAATTTTTTTTCTTTTCGAGATTCTTTGTGCATAATATGCTTTACTGAGGCTATCAAACTAGTATAATGATAGAGAACCAGTTATCTCCAATGAGAACGGAAAAAAAGTGATTCTAACGAAGTTTCCAAACTTCGAAAAAAAATTTTTTTCTTTTCGAGATTCTTTATGCATAATATGCTTTTCTGAGGCTATCAAACTACTATAATGAAAGAGAACCAGTAATCCCAAATAAGAACGGAAAAAAGTGATTCAAACTACGTTTCCAAAATTCGAAAAAAATTGTTTTTCTTTTCGAGATTCTTTGCGCATAATATGCTTTACTGAGGCTATCAAACTAGTATAATTAAAGAGAACCAGTTATCTCAAATAAGAACGGAAAAAAAGTGATTCTAACTAAGTTTCCAAACTTCGAAAAAAAATTTTTTTCTTTTCGAGATTCTTTGCGCATAATATGCTTTACTGAGGCTATCAAACTAGTATAATGAAAGAGAACCAGTTATCTGAAATAAGAACGGAAAAAAAGTGATTCAAACGAAGTTTCCAAACTTCGAAAAAAAACTTTTTTCTTTTCGAGATTCTTTGCGCATAATATGCTTTTCTGAGGTCATCAAACTAGTATAATGAAAGAGAACCAGTTATCTCAAATAAGAACGGAAAAAAAGTGATTCTAACGAAGTTTCCAAACTTCGAAAAAAATTTTTTTTCTTTTCCAGATTCTTTGCGCATAATATGCTTTACTGAGGCTATCAAACTAGTATATTGAAAGAGAACCAGTTATCTAAAATAAGAACGGAATAAAAGTGATTCTAATGAAGTTTCCAAACTTCGAAAAAAATTTTTTTCTTTTCGAGATTCTTTGTGCATAATATGCTTTACTGAGGCTATCAAACACGTATAATGAAAGAGAACCAGTTATCTCAAATAAGAACGGAAAAAAAGTGATTCTAACGAAGTTTCCAAACTTCGAAAAAAAATTTATTTCTTTTCGAGATTCTTTGCGCATAATATGCTTTTCTAAGTCTATCAAACTAGTATAATGAAAGAGAACCAGTTATCTCAAATAAGAACGGAAAAAAAGTGATTCTAACGAAGTTTCCAAACTTCGAAAAAAATTTTTTTTCTTTTCGAGATTCTTTGCGCATAATATGCTTTACTGAGGCTATCAAACACGTATAATGAAAGAGAACCAGTTATCTCAAATAAGAACGGAAAAAAGTGATTCTAACGAAGTTTCCAAACTTCGAAAAAAAATTTATTTCTTTTCGAGATTCTTTGCGCATAATATGCTTTTCTAAGTCTATCAAACTAGTATAATGAAAGAGAACCAGTTATCTCAAATAAGAACGGAAAAAAAGTGATTCAAACGAAGTTTCCAAACTTCGAAAAAAAACTTTTTTCTTTTCGAGATTCTTTGCGCATAATATGCTTTTCTGAGGTTATCAAACTAGTATAATGAAAGAGAACCAGTTATCTCAAATAAGAACGGAAAAAAAGTGATTCTAACGAAGTTTCCAAACTTCGAAAAAAAATTTTTTTCTTTTCAAGATTCCTTGCGCATAATATGCTTTACTGAGGCTATCAAACTAGTATAATGAAAGAGAACCAGTTATCTCAAATAAGAACGGAAAAAAAGTGATTCTAATGAAGTTTCCAAACTTCGAAAAAAATTTTTTTTCTTTTCGAGATTCTTTGCGCATAATATGCTTTACTGAGGCTATCAAACTAGTATAATGAAAGAGAACCAGTTATCTGAAATAAGAACGGAAAAAAAGTGATTCAAACGAAGTTTCCAAACTTCGAAAAAAAACTTTTTTCTTTTCGAGATTCTTTGCGCATAATATGCTTTTCTGAGGTCATCAAACTAGTATAATGAAAGAGAACCAGTTATCTCAAATAAGAACGGAAAAAAAGTGATTCTAACGAAGTTTCCAAACTTCGAAAAAAATTTTTTTTCTTTTCCAGATTCTTTGCGCATAATATGCTTTACTGAGGCTATCAAACTAGTATATTGAAAGAGAACCAGTTATCTAAAATAAGAACGGAATAAAAGTGATTCTAATGAAGTTTCCAAACTTCGAAAAAAATTTTTTTCTTTTCGAGATTCTTTGTGCATAATATGCTTTACTGAGGCTATCAAACACGTATTATGAAAGAGAACCAGTTATCTCAAATAAGAACGGAAAAAAAGTGATTCTAACGAAGTTTCCAAACTTCGAAAAAAAATTTATTTCTTTTCGAGGTTCTTTGCGCATAATATGCTTTTCTAAGTCTATCAAACTAGTATAATGAAAGAGAACCAGTTATCTCAAATAAGAACGGAAAAAAAGTGATTCTAACGAAGTTTCCAAACTTCGAAAAAAATTTTTTTTCTTTTCGAGATTCTTTGCGCATAATATGCTTTACTGAGGCTATCAAACACGTATAATGAAAGAGAACCAGTTATCTCAAATAAGAACGGAAAAAAAGTGATTCTAACTAAGTTTCCAAACTTCGAAAAAAAATTTATTTCTTTTCGAGATTCTTTGCGCATAATATGCTTTTCTAAGTCTATCAAACTAGTATAATGAAAGAGAACCAGTTATCTCAAATAAGAACGGAAAAAAAGTGATTCAAACGAAGTTTCCAAACTTCGAAAAAAAACTTTTTTCTTTTCGAGATTCTTTGCGCATAATATGCTTTTCTGAGGTTATCAAACTAGTATAATGAAAGAGAACCAGTTATCTCAAATAACAACGGAAAAAAAGTGATTCTAACGAAGTTTCCAAACTTCGAAAAAAAATGTTTTTCTTTTCAAGATTCCTTGCGCATAATATGCTTTACTGAGGCTATCAAACTAGTATAATGAAAGAGAACCAGTTATCTCAAATAAGAACGGAAAAAAAGTGATTCTAATGAAGTTTCCAAACTTCGAAAAAAATTTTTTTTCTTTTCGAGATTCTTTGTGCATAATATGCTTTACTGAGGTTATCAAACTAGTATAATGAAAGAGAACCAGTTATCTCAAATAAGAACGGAAAAAAAGTGATTCAAACGAAGTTTCCAAACTTCGAAAAAAATTTTTTTTCTTTTCGAGATTCTTTGAGCATAATATGCTTTACTGAGGCTATAAAACTAGTATAATGAAAGAGAACCTGTTATCTCAAATAAGAACGGAAAAAAAGTGATTCTAACGAAGTTTCCAAACTTCGAAAAAAATTTTTTTTCTTTTCGAGATTCTTTGCGCATAATATGCTTTACTGAGGCTATCAAACTAGTACAATGAAAGAGAACCAGTTATTTCAAATAAGAACGGAAAAAAAAGTGATTCTAACGAAGTTTCCAAAGTTCTAAAAAAATTTTTTTATTTTTGAGATTCTTTGCGCGTAATATGCTTTTCTGAGGCTATCTAATTAGTATAATGAAAGAGAACCAGTTATCTCAAATAAGAACGGAAAAATAGTGATTATAAAGAAGTTTCCAAACTTCGAAAAAAAATTTTATTCTTTTCGAGATTCTTTGCGCATAATATGCTTTTCTGAGGCTATCAAACTAGTATAATGAAAGAGAACCGGTTATCTCAAATAAGAACGGAAAAAAGTGATTCTAACGAAGTTTCCAAACTTCGAAAAAAATTTTTTTTCTTTTCCAGATTCTTTGCGCATAACATGCTTTACTGAGGCTATCAAACTAGTATATTGAAAGAGAACCAGTTATCTAAAATAAGAACGGAAAAAAAGTGATTCTAATGAAGTTTCTAAACTTCGAAAAAATTTTTTTTCTTTTCGAGATTCTTTGTGCATAATATGCTTTACTGAGGCTATCAAACACGTATAATGAAAGAGAACCAGTTATCTCAAATAAGAACGGAAAAAAAGTGATTCTAACGAAGTTTCCAAACTTCGAAAAAAAATTTATTTCTTTTCGAGATTCTTTGCGCATAATATGCTTTTCTAAGTCTATCAAACTAGTATAATGAAAGAGAACCAGTTATCTCAAATAAGAACGGAAAAAAAGTGATTCTAACGAAGTTTCCAAAGTTCTAAAAAAATTGTTTTATTTTCGAGATTCTTTGCGCGTAATATGCTTTTCTGAGGCTATCTAGTTAGTATAATGAAAGAGAACCAGTTATCTCAAATAAGAACGGAAAAAAGTGATTCTAAAGAAGTTTCCAAACTTCGAAAAAAAATTTTTTTCTTTTCGAGATTCTTTGCGCATAATATGGTTTTCTGAGGCTATCAAACTAGTATAATGAAAGAGAACCAGTTATCTCAAATAAGAACGGAAAAAAAGTGATTCAAACGAAGTTTCCAAACTTCGAAAAAATTTTTTTTTCTTTTCGAGATTCTTTGCGCATAATATGCTTTACTGAGGCTATCAAACTAGTATAATGAAAGAGAACCAGTTAATTCAAATAAGAACGGAAAAAAAGTGATTCAAACGAAGTTTCCAAACTTCGAAAAAAAAATTTTTTCTTTTCGAGATTCTTTGTGCATAATATGCTTTACTGAGGCTATCAAACTAGTATATTGAAAGAGAACCAGTTATCTCAAATAAGAACGGAAAAAAAGTGATTCTAACGAAGTTTCCAAACTTCGAAAAAAATTTTTTTTCTTTTCCAGATTCTTTGTGCATAATATGCTTTTCTGAGGTTATCAAACTACTATAATGAAAGAGAACCAGTAATCCCAAATAAGAACGGAAAAAAGTGATTGAAACTACGTTTCCAAAATTCGAAAAATTTTTTTTTTCTTTTCGAGATTCTTTGCGCATAATGTGCTTTACTGAGGCTATCAAACTAGTATAATTAAAGAGAACCAGTTATCTCAAATAAGAACGGAAAAAAAGTGATTCTAACTAAGTTTCCAAACTTCGAAAAAAATTTTTTTTCTTTTCGAGATTCTTTGCGCATAATATGCTTTACTGAGGCTATCAAACTAGTATAATGAAAGAGAACCAGTTATCTGAAATAAGAACGGAAAAAAAGTGATTCAAACGAAGTTTCCAAACTTCGAAAAAAAACTTTTTTCTTTTCGAGATTCTTTGCGCATAATATGCTTTTCTGAGGTCATCAAACTAGTATAATGAAAGAGCACCAGTTATCTCAAATAAGAACGGAAAAAAAGTGATTCTAACGAAGTTTCCAAACTTCGAAAAAAATTTTTTTTCTTTTCCAGATTCTTTGCGCATAATATGCTTTACTGAGGCTATCAAACTAGTATATTGAAAGAGAACCAGTTATCTAAAATAAGAACGGAATAAAAGTGATTCTAATGAAGTTTCCAAACTTCGAAAGAAATTTTTTTCTTTTCGAGATTCTTTGTGCATAATATGCTTTACTGAGGCTATCAAACACGTATAATGAAAGACAACCAGTTATCTCAAATAAGAACGGAAAAAAAGTGATTCTAACGAAGTTTCCAAACTTCGAAAAAAAATTTATTTCTTTTCGAGATTCTTTGCGCATAATATGCTTTTCTAAGTCTATCAAACTCGTATAATGAAAGAGAACCAGTTATCTCAAATAAGAACGGAAAAAAAGTGATTCTAACGCAGTTTCCAAAGTTCTAAAAAAATTGTTTTATTTTCGAGATTCTTTGCGCGTAATATGCTTTTCTGAGGCTATCTAGTTAGTATAATGAAAGAGAACCAGTTATCTCAAATAAGAACGGAAAAAAAGTGATTCTAACGAAGTTTCCAAACTTCGAAAAAATTTTTTTTTCTTTTCGAGATTCTTTGTGCATAATATGCTTTTCTGAGGCTATCAAACTACTATAATGAAAGAGAACCAGTAATCCCAAATATGAACGGAAAAAAGTGATTCAAACTACGTTTCCAAAATTCGAAAAAATTTTTTTTTCTTTTCCAGATTCTTTGCGCATAATATGCTTTTCTAAGTCTATCAAACTAGTATAATGAAAGAGAACCAGTTATCTCAAATAAGAACGGAAAAAAAGTGATTCTAACGAAGTTTCCAAAGTTCTAAAAAAATTGTTTTATTTTCGAGATTCTTTGCGCGTAATATGCTTTTCTGAGGCTATCTAGTTAGTATAATGAAAGAGAACCAGTTATCTCAAATAAGAACGGAAAAAAAGTGATTCTAAAGAAGTTTCCAAACTTCGAAAAAAAATTTTTTTCTTTTCGAGATTCTTTGCGCATAATATGGTTTTCTGAGGCTATCAAACTAGTATAATGAAAGAGAACCAGTTATCTCAAATAAGAACGGAAAAAAAGTGATTCTAACGAAGTTTCCAAACTTCGAAAAAATTTTTTTTTCTTTTCGAGATTCTTTGCGCATAATATGCTTTACGAAGGCTATCAAACTAGTATAATGAAAGAGAACCAGTTATCTCAAATAAGAACGGAAAAAAAGTGATTCAAACGAAGTTTCCAAACTTCGAAAAAAAACTTTTTTCTTTTCGAGATTCTTTGCGCATAATATACTTTTCTGAGGTTATCATACTAGTATAATGAAAGAGAACCAGTTATCTCAAATAAGAACGGAAAAAAAGTGATTCTAAGGAAGTTTCCAAACTTCGAAAAAAATTTTTTTTCTTTTCAAGATTCCTTGCGCATAATATGCTTTACTGAGGCTATCAAAATAGTATAATGAAAGAGAACCAGTTATCTCAAATAAGAACGGAAAAAAAGTGATTCTAATGAAGTTTCCAAACTTCGAAAAAAATGTATTTTCTTTTCGAGATTCTTTGGGCATAATATGCTTTACTGAGGCTATCAAACTAGTATAATGAAAGAGAAACAGTTATCTCAAATAAGAACGGAAAAAAAGTGATTCAAACGAAGTTTCCAAACTTCGAAAAAAAATTTTTTTCTTTTCGAGATTCTTTGCGCATAATATGGTTTTCTGAGGCTATCAAACTAGTATAATGAAAGAGAACCAGTTATCTCAAATAAGAACGGAAAAAAAGTGATTCAAACGAAGTTTCCAGACTTCGAAAAAAATTTTTTTTCTTTTCGAGATTCTTTGCGCATAATATGCCTTACTGAGGCTATCAAACTAGTATAATGAAAGAGAACCAGTAATCTCAAATAAGAACGGAAAAAAGTGATTCAAATGAAGTTTCCAAACTTCGAAAATTTTTTTTTTTCTTTTCGAGATTCTTTGCGCATAATATGCATTACTGAGGCTATCAAACTAGTATAATGAAAGAGAACCAGTTATCTCAAATAAGAACGGAAAAAGAGTGATTCTAACGAAGTTTCCAAACTTCGAAACAAATTTTTTTTCTTTTCGAGATTCTTTGCGCATAATATGCTTTACTGAGGTTATCAAATTAGTATAATGAAAGAGAACCATTTATCTCAAATAAGAACGGAAAAAAAGTGATTCTAACGAAGTTTCCAAACTTCGAAAAAAATTTTTTTTCTTTTCCAGATTCTTTGTGCATAATATGCTTTACTGAGGCTATCAAACTAGTATAATGAAAGAGAACCAGTTATTTCAAATAAGAACGGAAAAAAGTGATTCTAAAGAAGTTTCCAAAGTTCTAAAAAAATTTTTTTATTTTTGAGATTCTTTGCGCGTAATATGCTTTTTGAGGCTATATAATTAGTATAATGAATGAGAACCAGTTATCTCAAATAAGAACGGAAAAACAGTGATTATAAAGAAGTTTCCAAACTTCGAAAAAATTTTTTATTCTTTTCGAGATTCTTTGCGCATAATATGCTTTTCTGAGGCTATCAAACTAGTATAATGAATGAGAACCAGTTATTTCAAATAAGAACGGAAAAAAAGTGATTCTATCGAAGTTTCCAAACTTCGAAAAAAATTGTTTTTCTTTTCGAGATTCTTTGCGCATAATATGCTTTTCTGAGGCTATCAAACTAGTATAATGAAAGAAAACCAGTTATTCAAATAAGAACGGAAAAAAAGTGATTCAAACGAAGTTTCCAAACTTCGAAAAAAAATTTTTTTCTTTTCGAGATTCTTTGTGCATAATATGCTTTACTGAGGCTATCAAACTAGTATATTGAAAGAGAACCAGTTATCTCAAATAAGAACGGAAAAAAAGTGATTCTAACGAAGTTTCCAAAGTTCTAAAAAATTTGTTTTATTTTCGAGATTCTTTGCGCGTAATATGCTTTTCTGAGGCTATCTAGTTAGTATAATGAAAGAGAACCAGTTATCTCAAATAAGAACGGAAAAAAAGTGATTCTAAAGAAGTTTCCAAACTTCGAAAAAAAATTTTTTTCTTTTCGAGATTCTTTGCGCATAATATGGTTTTCTGAGGCTATCATACTAGTATAATGAAAGAGAACCAGTTATCTCAAATAAGAACGGAAAAAAAGTGATTCTAACGAAGTTTCCAAACTTCGAAAAAAATTTTTTTTCTTTTCGAGATTCTTTGCGCATAATATGCTTTACTGAGGCTATCAAACTAGTATAATGAAAGAGAACCAGTTATCTCAAATAAGAACGGAAAAAAAGTGATTCAAACGAAGTTTCCAAACTTCGAAAAAAAACTTTTTTCTTTTCGAGATTCTTTGTGCATAATATGCTTTTCTGAGGCTATCAAACTACTATAATGAAAGAGAACCAGTTATTTCAAATAAGAACGGAAAAAAAGTGATTCAAACGAAGTTTCCAAAATTCGAAAAAAAATTTTTTTCTTTTCCAAATTCTTTGTGCATAATATGCTTTACTGAGGCTATCAAACTAGTATATTGAAAGAGAACCAGTTATCTCAAATAAGAACGGAAAAAAAGTGATTCTAACGAAGTTTCCAAACTTCGAAAAATTTTTTTTTTCTTTTCGAGATTCTTTGTGCATAATATGCTTTTCTGAGGCTATCAAACTACTATAATGAAAGAGAACCAGTAATCCCAAATATGAACGGTAAAAAGTGATTCAAACTACGTTTCCAAAATTCGAAAAAATTTTTTTTTCTTTTCGAGATTCTTTGCGCATAATATGCTTTTCTAAGTCTATCAAACTAGTATAATGAAAGAGAACCAGTTATCTCAAATAAGAACGGAAAAAAAGTGATTCTAAAGAAGCTTCCAAACTTCGAAAAAAAAATTTTTTCTTTTCGAGATTCTTTGCGCATAATATGGTTTTCTGAGGCTATCAAACTAGTATAATGAAAGAGAACCAGTTATCTCAAATAAGAACGGAAAAAAAGTGATTCTAACGAAGTTTCCAAACTTCGAAAAAATTTTTTTTTCTTTTCGAGATTCTTTGCGCATAATATGCTTTACTGAGGCTATCAAACTAGTATAATGAAAGAAAACCAGTTATCTCAAATAAGAACGGAAAAAAAGTGATTCAAACGAAGTTTCCAAATTTCGAAAAAAAACTTTTTTCTTTTCGAGATTCTTTGTGCATAATATGCTTTTCTGAGGCTATCAATCTACTATAATGAAAGAGAACCAGTAATCTCAAATAAGAACGGAATAAAGTGATTCAAACTACGTTTCCAAAATTCGAAAAAAAAATTTTTTCTTTTCGAGATATTTTGCGCATAATATGCTTTACTGAGGCTATCAAACTAGTATAATTAAAGAGAACCAGTTATCTCAAATAAGAACGGAAAAAAAGTGATTCTAACGAAGTTTCCAAACTTCGAAAAAAATTTTTTTTCTTTTCGAGATTCTTTGCGCATAATATGCTTTACTGAGGCTATCAAACTAGTATAATGAAAGAGAACCAGTTATCTGAAATAAGAACGGAAAAAAAGTAATTCAAACGAAGTTTCCAAACTTCGAAAAATAACTTTTTTCTTTTCGAGATTCTTTGCGCATAATATGCTTTTCTGAGGTCATCAAACTAGTATAATGAAAGAGAACCAGTTATCTCAAATAAGAACGGAAAAAAAGTGATTCTAACGAAGTTTCCAAACTTCGAAAAGAATTTTTTTTCTTTTCCAGATTCTTTGCGCATAATATGCTTTACTGAGGCTATCAAACTAGTATATTGAAAGAGAACCAGTTATCTCAAATAAGAACGGAAAAAAAGTGTTTCTAATGAAGTTTCCAAACTTCGAAAAAATTTTTTTTCTTTTCGAGATTCTTTGTGCATAATATGCTTTACTGAGGCTATCAAACACGTATAATGAAAGAGAACCAGTTATCTCAAATAAGAACGGAAAAAAAGTGATTCTAACGAAGTTTCCAAAGTTCGAAAAAAATTGTTTTATTTTCGAGATTCTTTGCGCGTAATATGCTTTTCTGAGGCTATCTAGTTAGTATAATGAAAGAGAACCAGTTAACACAAATAAGAACGGAAAAAAAGTGATTCTAAAGAAGTTTCCAAACTTCGAAAAAAATTTTTTTTCTTTTCGAGATTCTTTGCGCATAATATGGTTTTCTGAGGCTATCAAATTAGTATAATGAAAGAGAACCAGTTATCTCAAATAAGAACGGAAAAAAAGTGATTCTAACGAAGTTTCCAAACTTCGAAAAAAAATTTTTTTCTTTTCGAGATTCTTTGCGCATAATATGCTTTACTGAGGCTATCAAACTAGTATAATGAAAGAGAACCAGTTATCTGAAATAAGAACGGAGAAAAAGTGATTCTAAAGAAGTTTCCAAACTTCGAAAATAATTTTTTTTCTTTTCGAGATTCTTTGTGCATATGCTTTGCTGAGGCTATCAATCTACTATAATGAAAGAGAACCAGTTATTCAAATAAGAACGGAAAAAAAGTGATTCAAACGAAGTTTCCAAACTTCGAAAAAAAATTTTTTTCTTTTCGAGATTCTTTGTGCATAATATGCTTTACTGAGGCTATCAAACTAGTATATTGAAAGAGAACCAGTTATCTCAAATAAGAACGGAAAAAAAGTGATTCTAACGAAGTTTCCAAAGTTCTAAAAAATTTGTTTTATTTTCGAGATTCTTTGCGCGTAATATGCTTTTCTGAGGCTATCTAGTTAGTATAATGAAAGAGAACCAGTTATCTCAAATAAGAACGGAAAAAAAGTGATTCTAAAGAAGTTTCCAAACTTCGAAAAAAAATTTTTTTCTTTTCGAGATTCTTTGCGCATAATATGGTTTTCTGAGGCTATCATACTAGTATAATGAAAGAGAATCAGTTATCTCAAATAAGAACGGAAAAAAAGTGATTCTAAAGAAGTTTCCAAACTTCGAAAAAAATTTTTTTTCTTTTCGAGATTCTTTGCGCATAATATGCTTTACTGAGGCTATCAAACTAGTATAATGAAAGAGAACCAGTTATCTCAAATAAGAACGGAAAAAAGTGATTCAAACGAAGTTTCCAAACTTCGAAAAAAAACTTTTTTCTTTTCGAGATTCTTTGTGCATAATATGCTTTTCTGAGGCTATCAAACTACTATAATGAAAGAGAACCAGTAATCTCAAATAAGAACGGAAAAAAGTGATTCAAACTACGTTTCCAAAATTGGAAAAAAAATTTTTTTCTTTTCGAGATTCTTTGCGCATAATATGCTTTACTGAGGCTATCAAACTAGTATAATTAAAGAGAATCAGTTATCTCAAATAAGAACGGAAAAAAAGTGATTCTAACGAAGTTTCCAAACTTCGAAAAAATTTTTTTTTCTTTTCGAGATTCTTTGTGCATAATATGCTTTTCTGAGGCTATCAAACTACTATAATGAAAGAGAACCAGTAATCCCAAATATGAACGGAAAAAAGTGATTCAAACTACGTTTCTAAAATTCGAAAAAACTTTTTTTTCTTTTCGAGATTCTTTGCGCATAATATGCTTTTCTAAGTCTATCAAACTAGTATAATGAAAGAGAACCAGTTATCTCAAATAAGAACGGAAAAAAAGTGATTCTAACGAAGTTTCCAAAGTTCTAAAAAAATTGTTTTATTTTCGAGATTCTTTGCGCGTAATATGCCTTTCTGAGGCTATCTAGTTAGTATAATGAAAGAGAACCAGTTATCTCAAATAAGAACGGAAAAAAAAGTGATTCTAAAGAAGTTTCCAAACTTCGAAAATAATTTTTTTTCTTTTCGAGATTCTTTGTTCATATGCTTTGCTGAGGCTATCAAACTAGTATAATGAAAGAGAACCAGTTATTCAAATAAGAACGGAAAAAAAGTGATTCAAACGAAGTTTCCAAACTTCGAAAAAAAATTTTTTTCTTTTCGAGATTCTTTGTGCATAATATGCTTTACTGAGGCTATCAAACTAGTATATTGAAAGAGAACCAGTTATCTCAAATAAGAACGGAAAAAAAGTGATTCTAACGAAGTTTCCAAAGTTCTAAAAAATTTGTTTTATTTTCGAGATTTTTTGCGCGTAATATGCTTTTCTGAGGCTATCTAGTTAGTATAATGAAAGAGAACCAGTTATCTCAAATAAGAACGGAAAAAAAGTGATTCTAAAGAAGTTTCCAAACTTCGAAAAAAATTTTTTTTCTTTTCGAGATTCTTTGCGCATAATATGGTTTTCTGAGGCTATCATACTAGTATAATGAAAGAGAACCAGTTATCTCAAATAAGAACGGAAAAAAAGTGATTCTAAAGAAGTTTCCAAACTTCGAAAAAAATTTTTTTTCTTTTCGAGATTCTTTGCGCATAATATGGTTTTCTGAGGCTATCATACTAGTATAATGAAAGAGAACCAGTTATCTGAAATAAGAACGGAAAAAAAGTGATTCTAACGAAGTTTCCAAACTTCGAAAAAAATTTTTTTTCTTTTCGAGATTATTTGCGCATAATATGCTTTACTGAGGCTATCAAACTAGTATAATGAAAGAGAACCAGTTATCTCAAATAAGAACGGAAAAAAAGTGATTCAAACGAAGTTTCCAAACTTCGAAAAAAAACTTTTTTCTTTTCGAGATTCTTTGTGCATAATATGCTTTTCTGAAGCTGTCAAACTACTATAATGAAAGAGAACCAGTAATCTCAAATAAGAACGGAAAAAAGTGATTCAAACTACGTTTCCAAAATGGAAAAAAATTTTTTTTCTTTTCGAGATTCTTTGCGCATAATATGCTTTACTGAGGCTATCAAACTAGTATAATTAAAGAGAACCAGTTATCTCAAATAAGAACGGAAAAAAAGTGATTCTATCGAAGTTTCCAAACTTCGAAAAAATTTTTTTTTCTTTTCGAGATTCTTTGTGCATAATATGCTTTTCTGAGGCTATCAAACTACTATAATGAAAGAGAACCAGTAATCCCAAATATGAACGGAAAAAAGTGATTCAAACTACGTTTCCAAAATTCGAAAAATTTTTTTTTTCTTTTCGAGATTCTTTGCGCATAATATGCTTTTCTAAGTCTATCAAACTAGTATAATGAAAGAGAACCAGTTATCTCAAATAAGAACGGAAAAAAGTGATTCTAACGAAGTTTCCAAAGTTCTAAAAAAATTGTTTTATTTTCGAGATTCTTTGCGCGTAATATGCTTTTCTAAGGCTATCTAGTTAGTATAATGAAAGAGAACCAGTTATCTCAAATAAGAACGGAAAAAAAGTGATTCTAAAGAAGTTTCCAAACTTCGAAAAAAAAATTTTTTCTTTTCGAGATTCTTTGCGCATAATATGGTTTTCTGAGGCTATCAAACTAGTATAATGAAAGAGAACCAGTTATCTCAAATAAGAACGGAAAAAAAGTGATTCTAACGAAGTTTCCAAACTTCGAAAAAATTTTTTTTTCTTTTCGAGATTCTTTGCGCATAATATGCTTTACTGAGGCTATCAAACTAGTATAATGAAAGAAAACCAGTTATCTCAAATAAGAACGGAAAAAAAGTGATTCAAACGAAGTTTCCAAACTTCGAAAAAAAACTTTTTTCTTTTCGAGATTCTTTGTGCATAATATGCTTTTCTGAGGCTATCAATCTACTATAATGAAAGAGAACCAGTAATCTCAAATAAGAACGGAATAAAGTGATTCAAACTACGTTTCCAAAATTCGAAAAAAAATTTTTTTCTTTTCGAGATATTTTGCGCATAATATGCTTTACTGAGGCTATCAAACTAGTATAATTAAAGAGAACCAGTTATCTCAAATAAGAACGGAAAAAAAGTGATTCTAACAAAGTTTCCAAACTTCGAAAAAAATTTTTTTTCTTTTCGGATTCTTTGCGCATAATATGCTTTACTGAGGCTATCAAACTAGTATAATGAAAGAGAACCAGTTATCTGAAATAAGAACGGAAAAAAAGTAATTCAAACGAAGTTTCCAAACTTCGAAAAATAACTTTATTCTTTTCGAGATTCTTTGCGCATAATATGCTTTTCTGAGGTCATCAAACTAGTATAATGAAAGAGAACCAGTTATCTCAAATAAGAACGGAAAATAAGTGATTCTAATGAAGTTTCCAAACTTCGAAAAAAATTTTTTTTCTTTTCGAGATTCTTTGTGCATAATATGCTTTAATGAGGCTATCAAGCACGTATAATGAAAGAGAACCAGTTATCTCAAATAAGAACGGAAAAAAAGTGATTCTAACGAAGTTTCCAAAGTTCTAAAAAAATTGTTTTATTTTCGAGATTCTTTGCGCGTAATATGCTTTTCTGAGGCTATCTAGTTAGTATAATGAAAGAGAACCAGTTATCTCAAATAAGAACGGAAAAAAAGTGATTCTAAAGAAGTTTCCAAACTTCGAAAAAAAATTTTTTTCTTTTCGAGATTCTTTGCGCATAATATGGTTTTCTGAGGCTATCAATCTAGTATAATGAAAGAGAACCAGTTATCTCAAATAAGAACGGAAAAAAAGTGATTCTAACGAAGTTACCAAACTTCGAAAAAAATTTTTTTCTTTTCGAGATTCTTTGCGTATAATATGCTTTTCTGAGGCTATCAAACTAGTATAATGAAAGAGAACCAGTTATCTCAAATAAGAACGGAAAAAAAGTTATTCAAACGAAGTTTCCAAACTTCGAAAAAAAACTTTTTTCTTTTCAAGATTCTTTGCGCATAATATGCTTTTCTGAGGCTATCAAACTAGTATAATGAAAGCGAACCAGTTATCTCAAATAAGAACGGAAAAAAAGTGATTCTAACGAAGTTTCCAAACTTCGAAAAAAAATTTTTTTCTTTTCGAGATTCTTTGCGCATAATATGCTTTTCTGAGGCTATCAAACTAGTATAATGAAAAAGAACCAGTTATCTCAAATAAGAACGGAAAAATGATTCTAACGAAGTTTCCAAACTTAGAAAAAAATTTTTTTTCTTTTCGAGATTATTTGCGCATAATATGCTTTACTGAGGCTATCAAACTAGTATAATTAAAGAGAACCAGTTATCTCAAATAAGAACGGAAAAAAAGTGATTCTAACGAAGTTTCCAAACTTCGAAAAAATTTTTTTTTCTTTTCGAGATTCTTTGTGCATAATATGCTTTTCTGAGGCTATCAAACTACTATAATGAAAGAGAACCAGTAATCCCAAATATGAACGGAAAAAAGCGATTCAAACTACGTTTCCAAAATTCGAAAAAATTTTTTTTTCTTTCCGAGATTCTTTGCGCATAATATGCTTTTCTAAGTCTATCAAACTAGTATAATGAAAGAGAACCAGTTATCTCAAATAAGAACGGAAAAAAAGTGATTCTAACGAAGTTTCCAAAGTTCTAAAAAAATTGTTTTATTTTCGAGATTCTTTGCGCGTAATATGCTTTTCTGAGGCTATCTAGTTAGTATAATGAAAGAGAACCAGTTATCTCAAATAAGAACGGAAAAAAAGTGATTCTAAAGAAGTTTCCAAACTTCGAAAAAAAATTTTTTTCTTTTCGAGATTCTTTGCGCATAATATGGTTTTCTGAGGCTATCAAACTAGTATAATGAAAGAGAACCAGTTATCTCAAATAAGAACGGAAAAAAAGTGATTCTAACGAAGTTTCCAAACTTCGAAAAAATTTTTTTTTCTTTTCGAGATTCTTTGCGCATAATATGCTTTACTGAGGCTATCAAACTAGTATAATGAAAGAAAACCAGTTATCTCAAATAAGAACGGAAAAAAAGTGATTCAAACGAAGTTTCCAAACTTCGAAAAAGAACTTTTTTCTTTTCGAGATTCTTTGCGCATAATATGCTTTACTGAGGCTATCAAACTAGTATAATGAAAGAGAACCAGTTATCTCAAATAAGAACGGAAAAAAAGTGATTCTAAAGAAGTTTCCAAACTTCGAAAATAATTTTTTTTCTTTTCGAGATTCTTTGTGCATTGGCTTTGCTGAGGCTATCAAACTAGTATAATGAAAGAGAACCAGTTATTCAAATAAGAACGGAAAAAAAGTGATTCAAACGAAGTTTCCAAACTTCGAAAAAAAATTTTTTTCTTTTCGAGATTCTTTGTGCATAATATGCTTTACTGAGGCTATCAAACTAGTATATTGAAAGAGAACCAGTTATCTCAAATAAGAACGGAAAAAAAATGATTCTAACGAAGTTTCCAAAGTTCTAAAAAATTTGTTTTATTTTCGAGATTCTTTGCGCGTAATATGCTTTTCTGAGGCTATCTAGTTAGTATAATGAAAGAGAACCAGTTATCTCAAATAAGAACGGAAAAAAAGTGATTCTAAAGAAGTTTCCAAACTTCGAAAAAAAATTTTTTTCTTTTCGAGATTCTTTGCGCATAATATGGTTTTCTGAGGCTATCATACTAGTATAATGAAAGAGAACCAGTTATCTCAAATAAGAACGTAAAAAAAGTGATTCTAACGAAGTTTCCAAACTTCGAAAAAAATTTTCTTTCTTTTCGAGATTCTTTGCGCATAATATGCTTTTGAGGCTATCAAACTAGTATAATGAAAGAGAACCAGTTATCTCAAATAAGAACGGAAAAAAAGTGATTCTAACGAAGTTTCCAAACTTCGAAAAAAAATTTTTTTCTTTTCTAGATTCTTTGCGCATAATATGCTTTTCTGAGGCTATCAAACTAGTATAATGAAAGAGAACCAGTAATCTCAAATAAGAACGGAAAAATGATTCTAACGAAGTTTCCAAACTTCGAAAAAAATTTTTTTTCTTTTCGAGATTATTTGCGCATAATATGCTTTACTGAGGCTATCAAACTAGTATAATTAAAGAGAACCAGTTATCTCAAATAAGAACGGAAAAAAAGTGATTCTAACGAAGTTTCCAAACTTCGAAAAAAATTTTTTTTCTTTTCGAGATTCTTTGTGCATAATATGCTTTTCTGAGGCTATCAAACTACTATAATGAAAGAGAACCAGTAATCCCAAATATGAACGGAAAAAAGCGATTCAAACTACGTTTCCAAAATTCGAAAAAATTTTTTTTTCTTTCCGAGATTCTTTGCGCATAATATGCTTTTCTAAGTCTATCAAACTAGTATAATGAAAGAGAACCAGTTATCTCAAATAAGAACGGAAAAAAAGTGATTCTAACGAAGTTTCCAAAGTTCTAAAAAAATTGTTTTATTTTCGAGATTCTTTGCGCGTAATATGCTTTTCTGAGGCTATCTAGTTAGTATAATGAAAGAGAACCAGTTATCTCAAATAAGAACGGAAAAAAAGTGATTCTAAAGAAGTTTCCAAACTTCGAAAAAAAATTTTTTTCTTTTCGAGATTCTTTGCGCATAATATGGTTTTCTGAGGCTATCAAACTAGTATAATGAAAGAGAACCAGTTATCTCAAATAAGAACGGAAAAAAAGTGATTCTAACGAAGTTTCCAAACTTCGAAAAAATTTTTTTTTCTTTTCGAGATTCTTTGCGCATAATATGCTTTACTGAGGCTATCAAACTAGTATAATGAAAGAAAACCAGTTATCTCAAATAAGAACGGAAAAAAAGTGATTCAAACGAAGTTTCCAAATTTCGAAAAAGAACTTTTTTCTTTTCGAGATTCTTTGTGCATAATATGCTTTTCTGAGGCTATCAATCTACTATAATGAAAGAGAACCAGTAATCTCAAATAAGAACGGAATAAAGTGATTCAAACTACGTTTCCAAAATTCGAAACAAAATTTTTTTCTTTTCGAGATATTTTGCGCATAATATGCTTTACTGAGGCTATCAAACTAGTATAATTAAAGAGAACCAATTATCTCAAATAAGAACGGAAAAAAAGTGATTCTAACAAAGTTTCCAAACTTCGAATAAAATTTTTTTTCTTTTCGAGATTCTTTGCGCATAATATGCTTTACTGAGGCTATCAAACTAGTATAATGAAAGAGAACCAGTTATCTCAAATAAGAACGGAAAAAAAGTGATTCTAAAGAAGTTTCCAAACTTCGAAAATAATTTTTTTTCTTTTCGAGATTCTTTGTGCATATGCTTTGCTGAGGCTATCAAACTAGTATAATGAAAGAGAACCAGTTATTCAAATAAGAACGGAAAAAAAGTGATTCAAACGAAGTTTCCAAACTTCGAAAAAAAATTTTTTTCTTTTCGAGATTCTTTGTGCATAATATGCTTTACTGAGGCTATCAAACTAGTATATTGAAAGAGAACCAGTTATCTCAAATAAGAACGGAAAAAAAGTGATTCTAACGAAGTTTCCAAAGTTCTAAAAAATTTGTTTTATTTTCGAGATTCTTTGCGCGTAATATGCTTTTCTGAGGCTATCTAGTTAGTATAATGAAAGAGAACCAGTTATCTCAAATAAGAACGTAAAAAAAGTGATTCTAACGAAGTTTCCAAACTTCGAAAAAAATTTTTTTTCTTTTCGAGATTCTTTGCGCATAATATGCTTTTGAGGCTATCAAACTAATATAATGAAAGAGAACCAGTTATCTCAAATAAGAACGGAAAAAAAGTGATTCTAACGAAGTTTCCAAACTTCGAAAAAAAATTTTTTTCTTTTCTAGATTCTTTGCGCATAATATGCTTTTCTGAGGCTATCAAACTAGTATAATGAAAGAGAACCAGTAATCTCAAATAAGAACGGAAAAATGATTCTAACGAAATTTCCAAACTTCGAAAAAAATTTTTTTTCTTTACGAGATTCTTTGCGCATAATATGCTTTACTGTGGCTATCAAACTAGTATAATGAAAGAGAACCAGTTATCTCAAATAAGAACGGAAAAAAAGTGATTCTAATGAAGTTTCCAAACTTCGAAAAAAATTTTTTTTCTTTTCGAGATTCTTTGTGCATAATATGCTTTACTGAGGCTATCAAACTAGTATAATGAAAGAGAACCAGTTATCTCAAATAAGAACGGAAAAAAAGTGATTCTAACGAAGTTTCCAAACTTCGAAAAATTTTTTTTTTCTTTTCGAGATTCTTTGTGCATAATATACTTTTCTGAGGCTATCAAACTAGTATAATGAAATAGAACCAGTTATCTCAAATAAGAACGGAAAAAAGTGAATGTAATAAAGTTTCCAAACATCGAAAAAAAATTTTTTTCTTTTCGAGATTCTTTGCGCATAATATGATTTTCTGAGGCTATCAAACTAGTATAATGAAAGAAAACCAGTTATCTCAAATAAGAACGGAAAAATAGTGATTCTAACAAAGTTTCCAAACATCGAAAAAAAATTTTTTTCTTTTCGAGATTCTTTGCGCATAATATGATTTTCTGAGGCTATCAAACTAGTATAATGAAAGAGAACCAGTTATTTCAAATAAGAACGGAAAAAAGTGATTCTATCGAAGTTTCCAAACTTCGAAAAAAATTTTTTTTCTTTTCGAGATTCTTTGCGCATAATATGTTTTCCTGAGGCTATCAAACTACTATAATGAAACAGAACCAGTAATCTCAAATAAGAACGGAAAAAAGTGATTCAAACTACGTTTCCAAAATTCGAAAAAAATTTTTTTTCTTTTCGAGATTCTTTGCGCATAATATGCTTTACTGAGGCTATCAAACTAGTATAATTAAAGAGAACCAGTTATCTCAAATAAGAACGGAAAAAAAGTGATTCTAACGAAGTTTCCAAACTTCGAAAAAAATTTTTTTTCTTATCGAGATTCTTTGCGCATAATATGCTTTACTGAGGCTATCAAACTAGTATAATGAAAGAGAACCAGTTATCTGAAATAAGAACGGAAAAAAAGTGATTCTAATGAAGTTTCTTAACTTCGAAAAATTTTTTTTTTCTTTTCGAGATTCTTTGTGCATAATATGCTTTACTGAGGGTATCAAACACGTATAATGAAAGAGAACCAGTTATCTCAAATAAGAACGGAAAAAAAGTGATTCAAACGAAGTTTCCAAACTTCAAAAAAAATTTTTTTTCTTTTCGAGATTCTTTGCGCATAATATGCTTTTCTAAGGCTATCTAACTAGTATAATGAAAGAGAACCAGTTATCTCTAATAAGAACGGAAAAAAAGTGATTCTAACGAAGTTTCCAATGTTCTAAAAAATTTGTTTTATTTTCGAGATTCTTTGCGCGTAATATGCTTTTCTGAGGCTATGTAATTAGTATAATGAAAGAGAACCAGTTATCTCAAATAAGAACGGAAAAAAAGTGATTCTAAAGAAGTTTCCAAACTTCGAAAAAAAATTTTTTTCTTTTCGAGATTCTTTGCGCATAATATGGTTTTCTTAGGCTATCAAACTAGTATAATGAAAGAGAACCAGTTATCTCAAATAAGAACGGAAAAAAAGTGATTCTAAAGAAGTTTCCAAACTTCGAAAAAAAATTTTTTTCTTTTCGAGATTCTTTGCGCATAATATGGTTTTCTTAGGCTATCAAACTAGTATAATGAAAGAGAACCAGTTATCTCAAATAAGAACGGAAAAAAAGTGATTCTAACGAAGTTTCCAAACTTCGAAAAAAATTTTTTTTCTTTTCGAGATTCTTTGCGCATAATATGCTTTACTGAGGCTATCAAACTAGTATAATGAAAGAGAACCAGTTATCTCAAATAAGAACGGAAAAAAAGTTATTCAAACGAAGTTTCCAAACTTCGAAAAAAAACTTTTTTCTTTTCAAGATTCTTTGCGCATAATGTGCTTTTCTGAGGCTATCAAACTAGTATAATGAAAGAGAACCAGTTATCTCAAATAAGAACGGAAAAAAAGTGATTCTAACGAAGTTTCCAAACTTCGAAAAAAAATTTTTTTCTTTTCGAAATTCTTTGCGCATAATATGCTTTACTGTGGCTATCAAACTAGTATAATGAAAGAGAACCAGTTATCTCAAATAAGAACGGAAAAAAAGTGATTCTAATGAAGTTTCCAAACTTCGAAAAAAATTTTTTTTCTTTTCGAGATTCTTTGTGCATAATATGCTTTACTGAGGCTATCAAACTAGTATAATGAAAGAGAACCAGTTATCTCAAATAAGAACGGAAAAAAAGTGATTCTAACGAAGTTTCCAAACTTCGAAAAAAATTTTTTTTCTTTTCGAGATTCTTTGTGCATAATATGCTTTTCTGAGGCTATCAAACTATTATAATGAAATAGAACCAGTTATCTCAAATAATAACGGAAAAAAAGTGAATCTAATAAAGTTTCCAAACATCGAAAAAAAATTTTTTTCTTTTCGAGATTCTTTGCGCATAATATGATTTTCTGAGGCTATCAAACTAGTATAATGAAAGAGAACCAGTTATCTCAAATAAGAACGGAAAAAAAGTGATTCTAACAAAGTTTCCAAACATCGAAAAAAAATTTTTTTCTTTTCGAGATTCTTTGCGCATAATATGATTTTCTGAGGCTATCAAACTAGTATAATGAAAGAGAACCAGTTATTTGAAATAAGAACGGAAAAAAAGTGATACTATCGAAGTTTCCAAACTTCGAAAAAAATTTTTTTTCTTTTCGAGATTCTTTGAGCATAATATGCTTTTCTGATGCTATCAAACTAGTATAATAAAAGAGAACCAGTTATCTCAAATAAGAACGGAAAAAAGTGATTCTAACGAAGATACCAAACTTCGAAAAAAAATTTTTTTCTTTTCGAGATTCTTTGCGCATAATATGCTTTTCTGAGGCTATCAAACTAGTATAATGAAAGAGAACCAGTTATCTCAAATAAGAACGGAAAAAAAGTTATTCAAACGAAGTTTCCAAACTTCGAAAAAAAATTTTTTTCTTTTCAAGATTCTTTGCGCATAATATGCTTTTCTGAGGCTATCAAACTTGTATAATGAAAGAGAACCAGGTATCTCAAATAAGAACGGAAAAAAAGTGATTCTAACGAAGTTTCCAAACTTCGAAAAAAAATTTTTTTATTTTCGAGATTCTTTGCGCATAATATGATTTTCTGAGGCATTCAAACTAGTATAATGAAAGAGAACCAGTTATCTCAAATAAGAACGGAAAAAAAGTGATTCTAACAAAGTTTCCAAACATCGAAAAAAAATTTTTTTCTTTTCGAGATTCTTTGCGCATAATATGATTTTCTGAGGCTATCAAACTAGTATAATGAAAGAGAACCAGTTATTTCAAATAAGAACGGAAAAAAAGTGATACTATCGAAGTTTCCAAACTACGAAAAAATTTTTTTTTCTTTTCGAGATTCTTTGAGCATAATATGCTTTTCTGATGCTATCAAACTAGTATAATGAAAGAGAACCAGTTATCTCAAATAAGAACGGAAAAAAGTGATTCTAATGAAATTTCTTAACTTCGAAAAAATTTTTTTTTCTTTTCGAGATTCTTTGTGCATAATATGCTTTACTGAGGCTATCAAACACGTATAATGAAAGAGAACCAGTTATCTCAAATAAGAACGGAAAAAAAGTGATTCTAACGAAGTTTCCAAACTTCGAAAAAAAAAGTTTTTCTTTTCGAGATTCTTTGCGCATAATATGCTTTTCTGAGGCTATCAAACTAGTATAATGAAAGAGAACCAGTTATCTCAAATAAGAACGGAAAAATGATTTTAACGAAGTTTCCAAAGTTCTAAAAAAATTTTTTTTTTGAGATTCTTTGCGCGTAATATGCTTTTCTGAGGCTATCTAATTAGTATAATGAAAGAGAACCAGTTATCTCAGTTAAGAACGGAAAAATAGTGATTATAAAGAAGTTTCCAAACTTCGAAAAAAAATTTTTTTCTTTTCGAGATTCTTTGCGCATAATATGGTTTTCTGAGGCTATCATACTAGTATAATGAAAGAGAACCAGTTATCTCAAATAAGAACGGAAAAAAAGTTATTCAAACGAAGTTTCCAAACTTCGAAAAAAAACTTTTTTCTTTTCAAGATTCTTTGCGCATAATATGATTTTCTGAGGCTATCAAACTTGTATAATGAAAGAGAACCAGGTATCTCAAATAAGAACGGAAAAAAAGTGATTCAAACGAAGTTTCCAAACTTCGAAAAAATTTTTTTTTCTTTTCTAGATTCTTTGTGCATAATATGCTTTACTGAGGCTATCAAACTAGTATAATGAAAGAGAACCACTTATCTCAAATAAGAACGGAAAAAAAGTGATTCTAACGAAGTTTCCAAACTTCGAAAAAAATTTTTTTTCTTTTCGAGATTCTTTGCGCATAATATGCTTTACTGAGGCTATCAAACTAGTATAATGAAAGAGAACCAGTTATCTCAAATAAGAACGGAAAAAAAGGGATTCTAACGAAGTTTCCAAACTTCGAAAAAATTTTTTTTTTCTTTTCGAGATTCTTTGTGCATAATTTGCTTTCCTGAGGCTATCAAACTACTATAATGAAAGAGAACCAGTAATCTCAAATAAGAACGGAGAAAAGTGATTCAAACTACGTTTCGAAAATTCGAAAAAAAATTTTTTTCTTTTCGAGATTCTTTGCGCATAATATGCTTTACTGAGGCTATCAAACTAGTATAATTAAAGAGAACCAGTTGTCTCAAATAAGAACGGAAAAAAAGTGATTCTAACGAAGTTTCCAAACTTCGAAAAAATTTTTTTTTCTTTTCGAGATTCTTTGCGCATAATATGCTTTACTGAGGCTATCAAACTAGTATAATGAAAGAGAACCAGTTATCTGAACTAAGAACGGAAAAAAAGTGATTCAAACGATGTTTCCACACTTCGAAAAAAAACTTTTTTCTTTTCGAGAATCTTTGCGCATAATATGCTCTTCTGAGGTCATCAAACTAGTATAATGAAAGAGAACCAGTTATCTCAAATAAGAACGGAAAAAAAGTGATTCTAACGAAGTTTCCAAACTTCGAAAAAAATTTTTTTTCTTTTCCAGATTCTTTGCGCATAATATGCTTTACTGAGGCTATCAAACTAGTATATTGAAAGAGAACCAGTTATCTCAAATAAGAACGGAAAAAAAGTGATTCTAATGAAATTTCTTAACTTCGAAAAAAATTTTTTTTCTTTTCGAGATTCTTTGTGCATAATATGCTTTACTGAGGCTATCAAACACGTATAATGAAAGAGAACCAGTTATCTCAAATAAGAACGGAAAAAAAGTGATTCTAACGAAGTTTCCAAAGTTCTAAAAAAATTGTGTAATTTTCGAGATTCTTTGCGCGTAATATGCTTTTCTGAGGCTATCTAATTAGTATAATGAAAGAGAACCAGTTATCTCAAATAAGAATGGAAAAATAGTGATTCTAAAGAAGTTTCCAAACTTCGAAAAAAATTTTTTTTCTTTTCGAGATTCTTTGCGCATTATATGGTTTTCTGAGGCTATCAAACTAGTATAATGAAAGAGAACCAGTTATCTCAAATAAGAACGGAAAAAAAGTTATTCAAACGAAGTTTCCAAACTTCGAAAAAAAACTTTCTTCTTTTCAAGATTCTTTGCGCATAATGTGCTTTTCTGAGGCTATCAAACTAGTATAATGAAAGAGAACCAGTTATCTCAAATAAGAACGGAAAAAAAGTGATTCTAACGAAGTTTCCAAACTTCGAAAAAAAAAGTTTTTCTTTTCGAGATTCTTTGCGCATAATATGCTTTTCTGAGGCTATCAAACTAGTATAATGAAAGAGAACCAGTTATCTCAAATAAGAACGGAAAAATGATTTTAACGAAGTTGCCAAACTTCGAAAAAAATTTTTTTTCTTTTCGAGAATGTTTGCGCATAATATGCTTTACTGTGGCTATCAAACTAGTATAATGAAAGAGAACCAGTTATCTCAAATAAGAACGGAAAAAAAGTGATTCTAATGAAGTTTCCAAACTTCGAAAAAAATTTTTTTTCTTTTCGAGATTCTTTGTGCATAATATGCTTTACTGAGGCTATGAAACTAGTATAATGAAAGAGAACCAGTTATCTCAAATAAGAACGGAAAAAAAGTGATTCTAACGAAGTTTCCAAACTTCGAAAAAAAATTTTTTTATTTTCGAGATTCTTTGCGCATAATATGATTTTCTGAGGCATTCAAACTAGTATAATGAAAGAGAACCAGTTATCTCAAATAAGAACGGAAAAAAAGTGATTCTAACAAAGTTTCCAAACATCGAAAAAAAATTTTTTTCTTTTCGAGATTCTTTGCGCATAATATGATTTTCTGAGGCTATCAAACTGGTATAATGAAAGAGAACCAGTTATTTCAAATAAGAACGGAAAAAAAGTGATACTATCGAAGTTTCCAAACTACGAAAAAATTTTTTTTTCTTTTCGAGATTCTTTGAGCATAATATGCTTTTCTGATGCTATCAAACTAGTATAATGAAAGAGAACCAGTTATCTCAAATAAGAACGGAAAAAAGTGATTCTAACGAAGATACCAAACTTCGAAAAAAAAATTTTTTCTTTTCGAGATTCTTTGCGCATAATATGCTTTTCTGAGGCTATCAAACTAGTATAATGAAAGAGAACCAGTTATCTCAAATAAGAACGGAAAAAAAGTTATTCAAACGAAGTTTCCAAACTTCGAAAAAAAACGTTTTTCTTTTCAAGATTCTTTGCGCATAATATGCTTTTCTGAGGCTATCAAACTTGTATAATGAAAGAGAACCAGGTATCTCAAATAAGAACGGGAAAAAAGTGATTCTAACGAAGTTTCCAAACTTCGAAAAAAAATTTTTTTCTTTTCGAGATTCTTTGTGCATAATTTGCTTTACTGAGGCTATCAAACTAGTATAATGAAAGAGAACCAGTTATTTCAAATAAGAACGGAAAAAAAGTGATTCAAACGAAGTTTCCAACTTCGAAAAATTTTTTTTTTCTTTTCGAGATTGTTTGTGCATAATTTGCTTTCCTGAGGCTATCAAACTACTATAATGAAAGAGAACCAGTAATCTCAAATAAGAACGGAAAAAGTGATTCAAACTACGTTTCCAAAATTCGAAAAAAATTTTTTTTCTTTTCGAGATTCTTTGCGCATAATATGCTTTACTGAGGCTATCAAACTAGTATAATTAAAGAGAACCAGTTATCTCAAATAAGAACGGAAAAAAAGTGATTCTAACGAAGTTTCCAAACTTCGAAAAAAATTTTTTTTCTTTTCGAGATTCTTTGCGCATAATATGCTCTACTGAGGCTATTAAACTAGTATAATGAAAGAGAACCAGTTATCTGAAATAAGAACGGCAAAAAAGTTATTCAAACGAAGTTTCCAAACTTCGAAAAAAAACTTTTTTCTTTTCAAGATTCTTTGCGCATAATATGCTTTTCTGAGGCTATCAAACTTCTATAATGAAAGAGAACCAGGTATCTCAAATAAGAACGGAAAAAAAGTGATTCAAACGAAGTTTCCAAACTTCGAAAAAATTTTTTTTTCTTTTCGAGATTCTTTGTGCATAATATGCTTTACTGAGGCTATCAAACTAGTATAATGAAAGAGAACCAGTTATCTCAAATAAGAACGGAAAAAAAGTGATTCTAACGAAGTTTCCAAACTTCGAAAAAAATTTTTTTTCTTTTCGAGATTCTTTGTGCATAATTTGCTTTCCTGAGGCTATCAAACTACTATAATGAAAGAGAACCAGTAATCTCAAATAAGAACGGAAAAAAGTGATTCAAACTACGTTTCCAAAATTCGAAAAAAATTATTTTTCTTTTCGAGATTCTTTGCGCATAATATGCTTTACTGAGGCTATCAAACTAGTATAATGAAAGAGAACCAGTTATTTCAAATAAGAACGGAAAAAAAGTGATTCAAACGAAGTTTCCAACTTCGAAAAAAAATTTTTTTCTTTTCGAGATTGTTTGTGTATAATATGCTTTACTGAGGCTATCAAACTAGTATAATGAAAGAGAACCAGTTATCTCAAATAAGAACGGAAAAAAAGTGATTCTAACGAAGTTTCCAAACTTCGAAAAAAATTTTTTTTCTTTTCGAGATTCTTTGTGCATAATTTGCTTTCCTGAGGCTATCAAACTACTATAATGAAAGAGAACCAGTAATCTCAAATAAGAACGGAAAAAAGTGATTCAAACTACGTTTCCAAAATTCGAAAAAAATTTTTTTTCTTTTCGAGATTCTTTGTGCATAATTTGCTTTCCTGAGGCTATCAAACTACTATAATGAAAGAGAACCAGTAATCTCAAATAAGAACGGAAAAAAGTAATTCAAACTACGTTTCGAAAATTCGAAAAAATTTTTTTTCTTTTCGAGATTCTTTGTGCATAATTTGCTTTACTGAGGCTATCAAACTAGTATAATGAAAGAGAACCAGTTATTTCAAATAAGAACGGAAAAAAAGTGATTCAAACGAAGTTTCCAACTTCGAAAAAAATTTTTTTTCTTTTCGAGATTGTTTGTGCATAATTTGCTTTCCTGAGGCTATCAAACTACTATAATGAAAGAGAACCAGTAATCTCAAATAAGAACGGAAAAAAGTGATTCAAACTTCGTTTCCAAAATTCGAAAAAAATTTTTTTTCTTTTCGAGATTCTTTGCGCATAATATGCTTTACTGAGGCTATCAAACTAGTATAATTAAAGAGAACCAGTTATCTCAAATAAGAATGGAAAAAAAGTGATTCTAACGAAGTTTCCAAACTTCGAAAAAAATTTTTTTTCTTTTCGAGATTCTTTGCGCATAATATGCTTTACTGAGGCTATTAAACTAGTATAATGAAAGAGAACCAGTTATCTGAAATAAGAACGGAAAAAAAGTGATTCAAACGAAGTTTCCAAACTTCGAAAAAAAACTTTTTTCTTTTCGAGATTCTTTGCGCATAATATGCTCTTCTGAGGTCATCAAACTAGTATAATGAAAGAGAACCAGTTATCTCAAATAAGAACGGAAAAAAAGTGATTCTAACGAAGTTTCCAAACTTCGAAAAAAATTTTTATTCTTTTCCAGATTCTTTGCGCATAATATGCTTTACTGAGGCTATCAAACTAGTATATTGAAAGAGAACCAGTTATCTCAAATAAGAACGGAAAAAAAGTGATTCTAATGAAATTTCCAAAGTTCTAAAAAAATTGTGTAATTTTCGAGATTCTTTGCGCGTAATATGCTTTTCTGAGGCTATCTAATTAGTATAATGAAAGAGAACCAGTTATCTCAAATAAGAATGGAAAAAAAGTGATTCTAAAGAAGGTTCCAAACTTCGAAAAAAATTTTTTTTCTTTTCGAGATTCTTTGCGCATTATATGGTTTTCTGAGGCTATCAAACTAGTATAATGAAAGAGAACCAGTTATCTCAAATAAGAACGGAAAAAAAGTGATTCTAACGAAGTTTCCAAACTTCGAAAAAAAATTTTTTTCTTTTCGAGATTCTTTGCGCATAATATGCTTTACTGAGGCTATCAAACTGGTATAATGAAAGAGAACCAGTTATCTCAAATAAGAACGGAAAAAAAGTTATTCAAACGAAGTTTCCAAACTTCGAAAAAAAACTTTTTTCTTTTCAAGATTCTTTGCGCATAATGTGCTTTTCTGAGGCTATCAAACTAGTATAATGAAAGAGAACCAGTTATCTCAAATAAGAACGGAAAAAAAGTGATTCTAACGAAGTTTCCAAACTTCGAAAAAAAAAGTTTTTCTTTTCGAGATTCTTTGCGCATAATATGCTTTTCTGAGGCTATCAAACTAGTATAATGAAAGAGAACCAGTTATCTCAAATAAGAAGGGAAAAATGATTTTAACGAAGTTTCCAAAGTTCTAAAAAAATTTTTTTTTTTTGAGATTCTTTGCGCGTAATATGCTTTTCTGAAGCTATCTAATTAGTATAATGAAAGAGAACCAGTTATCTCAGTTAAGAACGGAAAAATAGTGATTATAAAGAAGTTTCCAAACTTCGAAAAAAAATTTTTTTCTTTTCGAGATTCTTTGCGCATAATATGGTTTTCTGAGGCTATCATACTAGTATAATGAAAGAGAACCAGTTATCTCAAATAAGAACGGCAAAAAAGTTATTCAAACGAAGTTTCCAAACTTCGAAAAAAAACTTTTTTCTTTTCAAGATTCTTTGCGCATAATATGCTTTTCTGAGGCTATCAAACTTGTATAATGAAAGAGAACCAGGTATCTCAAATAAGAACGGAAAAAAAGTGATTCAAACGAAGTTTCCAAACTTCGAAAAAATTTTTTTTTCTTTTCGAGATTCTTTGTGCATAATATGCTTTACTGAGGCTATCAAACTAGTATAATGAAAGAGAACCAGTTATCTCAAATAAGAACGGAAAAAAAGTGATTCTAACGAAGTTTCCAAACTTCGAAAAAAATTTTTTTTCTCTTCGAGATTCTTTGTTCATAATTTGCTTTCCTGAGGCTATCAAACTACTATAATGAAAGAGAACCAGTAATCTCAAATAAGAACGGAAAAAAGTGATTCAAACTACGTTTCCAAAATTCGAAAAAAATTATTTTTCTTTTCGAGATTCTTTGCGCATAATATGCTTTACTGAGGCTATCAAACTAGTATAATGAAAGAGAACCAGTTATTTCAAATAAGAACGGAAAAAAAGTGATTCAAACGAAGTTTCCAACTTCGAAAAAAAATTTTTTTCTTTTCGAGATTCTTTGTGCATAATTTGCTTTCCTGAGGCTATCAAACTACTATAATGAAAGAGAACCAGTAATCTCAAATAAGAACGGAAAAAAGTGATTCAAACTACGTTTCCAAAATTCGAAAAAATTTTTTTTTCTTTTCGAGATTCTTTGTGCATAATTTGCTTTCCTGAGGCTATCAAACTACTATAATGAAAGAGAACCAGTAATCTCAAATAAGAACGGAAAAAAGTGATTCAAACTACGTTTCGAAAATTCGAAAAAAATTTTTTTTCTTTTCGAGATTCTTTCCGCATAATATGCTTTACTGAGGCTATCAAACTAGTATAATTAAAGAGAACCAGTTATCTGAACTAAGAACGGAAAAAAAGTGATTCAAACGATGTTTCCACACTTCGAAAAAAAACTTTTTTCATTTCGAGAATCTTTGCGCATAATATGCTCTTCTGAGGTCATCAAACTAGTATAATGAAAGAGAACCAGTTATCTCAAATAAGAACGGAAAAAAAGTGATTCTAACGAAGTTTCCAAACTTCGAAAAAAATTTTTTTTCTTTTCCAGATTCTTTGCGCATAATATGCTTTACTGAGGCTATCAAACTAGTATATTGAAAGAGAACCAGTTATCTCAAATAAGAACGGAAAAAAAGTGATTCTAATGAAATTTCTTAACTTCGAAAAAATTTTTTTTTCTTTTCCAGATTCTTTGTGCATAATATGCTTTACTGAGGCTATCAAACACGTATAATGAAAGAGAACCAGTTATCTCAAATAAGAACGGAAAAAAAGTGATTCTAACGAAGTTTCCAAAGTTCTAAAAAAATTGTGTAATTTTCGAGATTCTTTGCGCGTAATATGCTTTTCTGAGGCTATCTAATTAGTATAATGAAAGAGAACCAGTTATCTCAAATAAGAATGGAAAAAAAAGTGATTCTAAAGAAGTTTCCAAACTTCGAAAAAATTTTTTTTTCTTTTCGAGATTCTTTGCGCATTATATGGTTTTCTGAGGCTATCAAACTAGTATAATGAAAGAGAACCAGTTATCTCAAATAAGAACGGAAAAAAAGTGATTCTAACGAAGTTTCCAAACTTCGAAAAAAATTTTTTTTCTTTTCGAGATTCTTTGCGCATAATATGCTTTACTGAGGCTATCAAACTGGTATAATGAAAGAGAACCAGTTATCTCAAATAAGAACGGAAAAAAAGTTATTCAAACGAAGTTTCCAAACTTCGAAAAAAAACTTTTTTCTTTTCAAGATTCTTTGCGCATAATGTGCTTTTCTGAGGCTATCAAACTAGTATAATGAAAGAGAACCAGTTATCTCAAATAAGAACGGAAAAAAGTGATTCTAACGAAGTTTCCAAACTTCGAAAAAAAAAGTTTTTCTTTTCGAGATTCTTTGCGCATAATATGTTTTTCTGAGGCTATCAAACTAGTATAATGAAAGAGAACCAGTTATCTCAAATAAGAACGGAAAAATGATTTTAACGAAGTTGCCAAACTTCGAAAAAATTTTTTTTACTTTTCGAGATTCTTTGTGCATAATATGCTTTACTGAGGCTATCAAACTAGTATAATGAAAGAGAACCAGTTATCCTAAATAAGAACGGAAAAAAAGTGATTCTAACGAAGTTTCCAAACTTCGAAAAAAATTTTTTTTCTTTTCGAGATTCTTTGTGCATAATATGCTTTTCTGAGGCTATCAAACTAGTATAATGAAATAGAACCAGTTATCTCAAATAAGAACGGAAAAAAAGTGAATCTAATAAAGTTTCCAAACATCGAAAAAAAATTTTTTTATTTTCGAGATTCTTTGCGCATAATATGATTTTCTGAGGCTATCAAACTAGTATAATGAAAGAGAACCAGTTATCTCAAATAAGAACGGAAAAAAAGTGATTCTAACAAAGTTTCCAAACATCGAAAAAAAATTTTTTTCTTTTCGAGATTCTTTGCGCATAATATGATTTTCTGAGGCTATCAAACTAGTATAATGAAAGAGAACCAGTTATCTCAAATAAGAACGGAAAAATGATTTTAACGAAGTTGCCAAACTTCGAAAAAATTTTTTTTACTTTTCGAGATTCTTTGTGCATAATATGCTTTACTGAGGCTATCAAACTAGTATAATGAAAGAGAACCAGTTATCCTAAATAAGAACGGAAAAAAAGTGATTCTAACGAAGTTTCCACACTTCGAAAAAAAACTTTTTTCATTTCGAGAATCTTTGCGCATAATATGCTCTTCTGAGGTCATCAAACTAGTATATTGAAAGAGAACCAGTTATCTCAAATAAGAACGGAAAAAAAGTGATTCTAATGAAATTTCTTAACTTCGAAAAAAATTTTTTTTCTTTTCGAGATTCTTTGTGCATAATATGCTTTACTGAGGCTATCAAACTAGTATAATGAAAGAGAACCAGTTATCTCAAATAAGAACGGAAAAAAAGTTATTCAAACGAAGTTTCCAAACTTCGAAAAAAAACGTTTTTCTTTTCAAGATTCTTTGCGCATAATATGCTTTTCTGAGGCTATCAAACTTGTATAATGAAAGAGAACCAGGTATCTCAAATAAGAACGGAAAAAAAGTGATTCTAACGAAGTTTCCAAAATTCGAAAAAAAATTTTTTTCTTTTCGAGATTCTTTGTGCATAATTAGCTTTACTGAGGCTATCAAACTAGTATAATGAAAGAGAACCAGTTATTTCAAATAAGAACGGAAAAAAAGTGATTCAAACGAAGTTTCCAACTTCGAAAAAAATTTTTTTTCTTTTCGAGATTGTTTGTGCATAATTTGCTTTCCTGAGGCTATCAAACTACCATAATGAAAGAGAACCAGTAATCTCAAATAAGAACGGAAAAAAGTGATTAAAACTACGTTTCCAAAATTCGAAAAAAATTTTTTTTCTTTTCGAGATTCTTTGCGCATAATATGCTTTACTGAGGCTATCAAACTAGTATAATTAAAGAGAACCAGTTATCTCAAATAAGAAGGGAAAAAAAGTGATTCTAACGAAGTTTCCAAACTTCGAAAAAAATTTTTTTTCTTTTCGAGATTCTTTGCGCATAATATGCTTTACTGAGGCTATTAAACTAGTATAATGAAAGAGAACCAGTTATCTGAAATAAGAACCGAAAAAAAGTGATTCAAACGAAGTTTCCAAACTTCGAAAAAAAACTTTTTTCTTTTCGAGATTCTTTGCGCATAATATGCTCTTCTGAGGTCATCAAACTAGTATAATGAAAGAGAACCAGTTATCTCAAATAAGAACGGAAAAAAAGTGATTCTAACGAAGTTTCCAAACTTCGAAAAAAATTTTTATTCTTTTCCAGATTCTTTGCGCATAATATGCTTTACTGAGGCTATCAAACTAGTATATTGAAAGAGAACCAGTTATCTTAAATAAGAACGGAAAAAAAGTGATTCTAATGAAATTTCTTAACTTCGAAAAAATTTTTTTTTCTTTTCGAGATTCTTTGTGCATAATATGCTTTACTGAGGCTATCAAACACGTATAATGAAAGAGAACCAGTTATCTCAAATAAGAACGGAAAAAAAGTGATTCTAACGAAGTTTCCAAAGTTCTAAAAAAATTGTGTAATTTTCGAGATTCTTTGCGCGTAATATGCTTTTCTGAGGCTATCTAATTAGTATAATGAAAGAGAACCAGTTATCTCAAATAAGAATGGAAAAAAAGTGAATCTAAAGAAGTTTCCAAACTTCGAAAAAAATTTTTTTTCTTTTCGAGATTCTTTGCGCATTATATGGTTTTCTGAGGCTATCAAACTAGTATAATGAAAGAGAACCAGTTATCTCAAATAAGAACGGAAAAAAAGTGATTCTAACGAAGTTTCCAAACTTCGAAAAAAAATTTTTTTCTTTTCGAGATTCTTTGCGCATAATATGCTTTACTGAGGCTATCAAACTGGTATAATGAAAGAGAACCAGTTATCTGAAATAAGAACGGAAAAAAAGTTATTCAAACGAAGTTTCCAAACTTCGAAAAAAAACTTTTTTCTTTTCAAGATTCTTTGCGCATAATGTGCTTTTCTGAGGCTATCAAACTAGTATAATGAAAGAGAACCAGTTATCTCAAATAAGAACGGAAAAAAAGTGATTCTAACGAAGTTTCCAAACTTCGAAAAAAAAAGTTTTTCTTTTCGAGATTCTTTGCGCATAATATGCTTTTCTGAGGCTATCAAACTAGTATAATGAAAGAGAACCAGTTATCTCAAATAAGAAGGGAAAAATGATTTTAACGAAGTTTCCAAAGTTCTAAAAAAAATTTTTTTTTTTTGAGATTCTTTGCGCGTAATATGCTTTTCTGAGGCTATCTAATTAGTATAATGAAAGAGAACCAGTTATCTCAGTTAAGAACGGAAAAATAGTGATTATAAAGAAGTTTCCAAACTTCGAAAAAAAATTTTTTTCTTTTCGAGATTCTTTGCGCATAATATGGTTTTCTGAGGCTATCATACTAGTATAATGAAAGAGAACCAGTTATCTCAAATAAGAACGGCAAAAAAGTTATTCAAACGAAGTTTCCAAACTTCGAAAAAAAACTTTTTTCTTTTCAAGATTCTTTGCGCATAATATGCTTTTCTGAGGCTATCAAACTTGTATAATGAAAGAGAACCAGGTATCTCAAATAAGAACGGAAAAAAAGTGATTCAAACGAAGTTTCCAAACTTCGAAAAAATTTTTTTTTCTTTTCGAGATTCTTTGTGCATAATATGCTTTACTGAGGCTATCAAACTAGTATAATGAAAGAGAACCAGTTATCTCAAATAAGAACGGAAAAAAAGTGATTCTAACGAAGTTTCCAAACTTCGAAAAAATTTTTTTTTCTTTTCGAGATTCTTTGTGCATAATATGCTTTACTGAGGCTATCAAACTAGTATAATGAAAGAGAACCAGTTATCTCAAATAAGAACGGAAAAAAAGTGATTCTAACGAAGTTTCCAAACTTCGAAAAAAATTTTTTTTCTTTTCGAGATTCTTTGTGCATAATTTGCTTTCCTGAGGCTATCAAACTACTATAATGAAAGAGAACCAGTAATCTCAAATAAGAACGGAAAAAAGTGATTCAAAATACGTTTCCAAAATTCGAAAAAAATTTTTTTTCTTTTCGAGATTCTTTGTGCATAATTTGCTTTCCTGAGGCTATCAAACTACTATAATGAAAGAGAACCAGTAATCTCAAATAAGAACGGAAAAAAGTGATTCAAACTACGTTTCGAAAATTCGAAAAAATTTTTTTTCTTTTCGAGATTCTTTGTGCATAATTTGCTTTACTGAGGCTATCAAACTAGTATAATGAAAGAGAACCAGTTATTTCAAATAAGAACGGAAAAAAAGTGATTCAAACGAAGTTTCCAAATTCGAAAAAAATTTTTTTTCTTTTCGAGATTGTTTGTGCATAATTTGCTTTCCTGAGGCTATCAAACTACTATAATGAAAGAGAACCAGTAATCTCAAATAAGAACGGAAAAAAGTGATTCAAACTTCGTTTCCAAAATTCGAAAAAAATTTTTTTTCTTTTCGAGATTCTTTGCGCATAATATGCTTTACTGAGGCTATCAAACTAGTATAATTAAAGAGAACCAGTTATCTCAAATAAGAACGGAAAAAAAGTGATTCTAACGAAGTTTCCAAACTTCGAAAAAAATTTTTTTTCTTTTCGAGATTCTTTGCGCATAATATGCTTTACTGAGGCTATTAAACTAGTATAATGAAAGAGAACCAGTTATCTGAAATAAGAACGGAAAAAAAGTGATTCAAACGAAGTTTCCAAACTTCGAAAAAAAACTTTTTTTTTTTCGAGAATCTTTGCGCATAATATGCTCTTCTGAGGTCATCAAACTAGTATAATGAAAGAGAACCAGTTATCTCAAATAAGAACGGAAAAAAAGTGATTCTAACGAAGTTTCCAAACTTCGAAAAAAATTTTTATTCTTTTCCAGATTCTTTGCGCATAATATGCTTTACTGAGGCTATCAAACTAGTATATTGAAAGAGAACCAGTTATCTCAAATAAGAACGGAAAAAAAGTGATTCTAATGAAATTTCCAAAGTTCTAAAAAAATTGTGTAATTTTCGAGATTCTTTGCGCGTAATATGCTTTTCTGAGGCTATCTAATTAGTATAATGAAAGAGAACCAGTTATCTCAAATAAGAATGGAAAAAAAGTGATTCTAAAGAAGGTTCCAAACTTCGAAAAAAATTTTTTTTCTTTTCGAGATTCTTTGCGCATTATATGGTTTTCTGAGGCTATCAAACTAGTATAATGAAAGAGAACCAGTTATCTCAAATAAGAACGGAAAAAAAGTGATTCTAACGAAGTTTCCAAACTTCGAAAAAAAATTTTTTTCTTTTCGAGATTCTTTGCGCATAATATGCTTTACTGAGGCTATCAAACTGGTATAATGAAAGAGAACCAGTTATCTCAAATAAGAACGGAAAAAAAGTTATTCAAACGAAGTTTCCAAACTTCGAAAAAAAACTTTTTTCTTTTCAAGATTCTTTGCGCATAATGTGCTTTTCTGAGGCTATCAAACTAGTATAATGAAAGAGAACCAGTTATCTCAAATAAGAACGGAAAAAAAGTGATTCTAACGAAGTTTCCAAACTTCGAAAAAAAAAGTTTTTCTTTTCGAGATTCTTTGCGCATAATATGCTTTTCTGAGGCTATCAAACTAGTATAATGAAAGAGAACCAGTTATCTCAAATAAGAAGGGAAAAATGATTTTAACGAAGTTTCCAAAGTTCTAAAAAAATTTTTTTTTTTGAGATTCTTTGCGCGTAATATGCTTTTCTGAAGCTATCTAATTAGTATAATGAAAGAGAATCAGTTATCTCAGTTAAGAACGGAAAAATAGTGATTATAAAGAAGTTTCCAAACTTCGAAAAAAAATTTTTTTCTTTTCGAGATTCTTTGCGCATAATATGGTTTTCTGAGGCTATCATACTAGTATAATGAAAGAGAACCAGTTATCTCAAATAAGAACGGCAAAAAAGTTATTCAAACGAAGTTTCCAAACTTCGAAAAAAAACTTTTTTCTTTTCAAGATTCTTTGCGCATAATATGCTTTTCTGAGGCTATCAAACTTGTATAATGAAAGAGAACCAGGTATCTCAAATAAGAACGGAAAAAAAGTGATTCAAACGAAGTTTCCAAACTTCGAAAAAATTTTTTTTTCTTTTCGAGATTCTTTGTGCATAATATGCTTTACTGAGGCTATCAAACTAGTATAATGAAAGAGAACCAGTTATCTCAAATAAGAACGGAAAAAAAGTGATTCTAACGAAGTTTCCAAACTTCGAAAAAAATTTTTTTTCTCTTCGAGATTCTTTGTTCATAATTTGCTTTCCTGAGGCTATCAAACTACTATAATGAAAGAGAACCAGTAATCTCAAATAAGAACGGAAAAAAGTGATTCAAACTACGTTTCCAAAATTCGAAAAAAATTATTTTTCTTTTCGAGATTCTTTGCGCATAATATGCTTTACTGAGGCTATCAAACTAGTATAATGAAAGAGAACCAGTTATTTCAAATAAGAACGGAAAAAAAGTGATTCAAACGAAGTTTCCAACTTCGAAAAAAAATTTTTTTCTTTTCGAGATTCTTTGTGCATAATTTGCTTTCCTGAGGCTATCAAACTACTATAATGAAAGAGAACCAGTAATCTCAAATAAGAACGGAAAAAAGTGATTCAAACTACGTTTCCAAAATTCGAAAAAATTTTTTTTTCTTTTCGAGATTCTTTGTGCATAATTTGCTTTCCTGAGGCTATCAAACTACTATAATGAAAGAGAACCAGTAATCTCAAATAAGAACGGAAAAAAGTGATTCAAACTACGTTTCGAAAATTCGAAAAAAATTTTTTTTCTTTTCGAGATTCTTTCCGCATAATATGCTTTACTGAGGCTATCAAACTAGTATAATTAAAGAGAACCAGTTATCTGAACTAAGAACGGAAAAAAAGTGATTCAAACGATGTTTCCACACTTCGAAAAAAAACTTTTTTCATTTCGAGAATCTTTGCGCATAATATGCTCTTCTGAGGTCATCAAACTAGTATAATGAAAGAGAACCAGTTATCTCAAATAAGAACGGAAAAAATGTGATTCTAACGAAGTTTCCAAACTTCGAAAAAAATTTTTTTTTCTTTTCCAGATTCTTTGCGCATAATATGCTTTACTGAGGCTATCAAACTAGTATATTGAAAGAGAACCAGTTATATCAAATAAGAACGGAAAAAAAGTGATTCTAATGAAATTTCTTAACTTCGAAAAAAATTTTTTTTCTTTTCCAGATTCTTTGTGCATAATATGCTTTACTGAGGCTATCAAACACGTATAATGAAAGAGAACCAGTTATCTCAAATAAGAACGGAAAAAAAGTGATTCTAACGAAGTTTCCAAAGTTCTAAAAAAATTGTGTAATTTTCGAGATTCTTTGCGCGTAATATGCTTTTCTGAGGCTATCTAATTAGTATAATGAAAGAGAACCAGTTATCTCAAATAAGAATGGAAAAAAAAGTGATTCTAAAGAAGTTTCCAAACTTCGAAAAAATTTTTTTTTCTTTTCGAGATTCTTTGCGCATTATATGGTTTTCTGAGGCTATCAAACTAGTATAATGAAAGAGAACCAGTTATCTCAAATAAGAACGGAAAAAAAGTGATTCTAACGAAGTTTCCAAACTTCGAAAAAAAATTTTTTTCTTTTCGAGATTCTTTGCGCATAATATGCTTTACTGAGGCTATCAAACTGGTATAATGAAAGAGAACCAGTTATCTCAAATAAGAACGGAAAAAAAGTTATTCAAACGAAGTTTCCAAACTTCGAAAAAAACTTTTTTCTTTTCAAGATTCTTTGCGCATAATGTGCTTTTCTGAGGCTATCAAACTAGTATAATGAAAGAGAACCAGTTATCTCAAATAAGAACGGAAAAAAAGTGATTCTAACGAAGTTTCCAAACTTCGAAAAAAAAAGTTTTTCTTTTCGAGATTCTTTGCGCATAATATGCTTTTCTGAGGCTATCAAACTAGTATAATGAAAGAGAAGCAGTTATCTCAAATAAGAACGGAAAAATGATTTTAACGAAGTTGCCAAACTTCGAAAAAATTTTTTTTACTTTTCGAGATTCTTTGTGCATAATATGCTTTACTGAGGCTATCAAACTAGTATAATGAAAGAGAACCAGTTATCCTAAATAAGAACGGAAAAAAAGTGATTCTAACGAAGTTTCCAAACTTCGAAAAAAATTTTTTTTCTTTTCGAGATTCTTTGTGCATAATATGCTTTTCTGAGGCTATCAAACTAGTATAATGAAATAGAACCAGTTATCTCAAATAAGAACGGAAAAAAAGTGAATCTAATAAAGTTTCCAAACATCGAAAAAAATTTTTTTTATTTTCGAGATTCTTTGCGCATAATATGATTTTCTGAGGCTATCAAACTAGTATAATGAAAGAGAACCAGTTATCTCAAATAAGAACGGAAAAAAAGTGATTCTAACAAAGTTTCCAAACATCGAAAAAAAATTTTTTTCTTTTCGAGATTCTTTGCGCATAATATGATTTTCTGAGGCTATCAAACTAGTATAATGAAAGAGAACCAGTTATCTCAAATAAGAACGGAAAAATGATTTTAACGAAGTTGCCAAACTTCGAAAAAATTTTTTTTACTTTTCGAGATTCTTTGTGCATAATATGCTTTACTGAGGCTATCAAACTAGTATAATGAAAGAGAACCAGTTATCCTAAATAAGAACGGAAAAAAAGTGATTCTAACGAAGTTTCCACACTTCGAAAAAAAACTTTTTTCATTTCGAGAATCTTTGCGCATAATATGCTCTTCTGAGGTCATCAAACTAGTATAATGAAAGAGAACCAGTTATCTCAAATAAGAACGGAAAAAAAGTGATTCTAACGAAGTTTCCAAACTTCGAAAAAAATTTTTTTTCTTTTCCAGATTCTTTGCGCATAATATGCTTTACTGAGGCTATCAAACTAGTATATTGAAAGAGAACCAGTTATCTCAAATAAGAACGGAAAAAAAGTGATTCTAATGAAATTTCTTAACTTCGAAAAAAATTTTTTTTCTTTTCGAGATTCTTTGTGCATAATATGCTTTACTGAGGCTATCAAACTAGTATAATGAAAGAGAACCAGTTATCTCAAATAAGAACGGAAAAAAAGTTATTCAAACGAAGTTTCCAAACTTCGAAAAAAAACGTTTTTCTTTTCAAGATTCTTTGCGCATAATATGCTTTTCTGAGGCTATCAAACTTGTATAATGAAAGAGAACCAGGTATCTCAAATAAGAACGAAAAAAAGTGATTCTAACGAAGTTTCCAAAATTCGAAAAAAATTTTTTTTCTTTTCGAGATTCTTTGTGCATAATTAGCTTTACTGAGGCTATCAAACTAGTATAATGAAAGAGAACCAGTTATTTCAAATAAGAACGGAAAAAAAGTGATTCAAACGAAGTTTCCAACTTCGAAAAAAATTTTTTTTCTTTTCGAGATTGTTTGTGCATAATTTGCTTTCCTGAGGCTATCAAACTACTATAATGAAAGAGAACCAGTAATCTCAAATAAGAACGGAAAAAAGTGATTCAAACTACGTTTCCAAAATTCGAAAAAAATTTTTTTTCTTTTCGAGATTCTTTGCGCATAATATGCTTTACTGAGGCTATCAAACTAGTATAATTAAAGAGAACCAGTTATCTCAAATAAGAAGGGAAAAAAAGTGATTCTAACGAAGTTTCCAAACTTCGAAAAAAATTTTTTTTCTTTTCGAGATTCTTTGCGCATAATATGCTTTACTGAGGCTATTAAACTAGTATAATGAAAGAGAACCAGTTATCTGAAATAAGAACGGAAAAAAAGTGATTCAAACGAAGTTTCCAAACTTCGAAAAAAAACTTTTTTCTTTTCGAGATTCTTTGCGCATAATATGCTCTTCTGAGGTCATCAAACTAGTATAATGAAAGAGAACCAGTTATCTCAAATAAGAACGGAAAAAAAGTGATTCTAACGAAGTTTCCAAACTTCGAAAAAAATTTTTATTCTTTTCCAGATTCTTTGCGCATAATATGCTTTACTGAGGCTATCAAACTAGTATATTGAAAGAGAACCAGTTATCTTAAATAAGAACGGAAAAAAAGTGATTCTAATGAAATTTCTTAACTTCGAAAAAATTTTTTTTTCTTTTCGAGATTCTTTGTGCATAATATGCTTTACTGAGGCTATCAAACACGTATAATGAAAGAGAACCAGTTATCTCAAATAAGAACGGAAAAAAAGTGATTCTAACGAAGTTTCCAAAGTTCTAAAAAAATTGTGTAATTTTCGAGATTCTTTGCGCGTAATATGCTTTTCTGAGGCTATCTAATTAGTATAATGAAAGAGAACCAGTTATCTCAAATAAGAATGGAAAAAAAGTGAATCTAAAGAAGTTTCCAAACTTCGAAAAAAATTTTTTTTCTTTTCGAGATTCTTTGCGCATTATATGGTTTTCTGAGGCTATCAAACTAGTATAATGAAAGAGAACCAGTTATCTCAAATAAGAACGGAAAAAAAGTGATTCTAACGAAGTTTCCAAACTTCGAAAAAAAATTTTTTTCTTTTCGAGATTCTTTGCGCATAATATGCTTTACTGAGGCTATCAAACTGGTATAATGAAAGAGAACCAGTTATCTCAAATAAGAACGGAAAAAAAGTTATTCAAACGAAGTTTCCAAACTTCGAAAAAAAACTTTTTTCTTTTCAAGATTCTTTGCGCATAATGTGCTTTTCTGAGGCTATCAAACTAGTATAATGAAAGAGAACCAGTTATCTCAAATAAGAACGGAAAAAAAGTGATTCTAACGAAGTTTCCAAACTTCGAAAAAAAAAGTTTTTCTTTTCGAGATTCTTTGCGCATAATATGCTTTTCTGAGGCTATCAAACTAGTATAATGAAAGAGAACCAGTTATCTCAAATAAGAAGGGAAAAATGATTTTAACGAAGTTTCCAAAGTTCTAAAAAAAATTTTTTTTTTTTGAGATTCTTTGCGCGTAATATGCTTTTCTGAGGCTATCTAATTAGTATAATGAAAGAGAACCAGTTATCTCAGTTAAGAACGGAAAAATAGTGATTATAAAGAAGTTTCCAAACTTCGAAAAAAAATTTTTTTCTTTTCGAGATTCTTTGCGCATAATATGGTTTTCTGAGGCTATCATACTAGTATAATGAAAGAGAACCAGTTATCTCAAATAAGAACGGCAAAAAAGTTATTCAAACGAAGTTTCCAAACTTCGAAAAAAAACTTTTTTCTTTTCAAGATTCTTTGCGCATAATATGCTTTTCTGAGGCTATCAAACTTGTATAATGAAAGAGAACCAGGTATCTCAAATAAGAACGGAAAAAAAGTGATTCAAACGAAGTTTCCAAACTTCGAAAAAATTTTTTTTTCTTTTCGAGATTCTTTGTGCATAATATGCTTTACTGAGGCTATCAAACTAGTATAATGAAAGAGAACCAGTTATCTCAAATAAGAACGGAAAAAAAGTGATTCTAACGAAGTTTCCAATCTTCGAAAAATTTTTTTTTTCTTTTCGAGATTCTTTGTGCATAATATGCTTTACTGAGGCTATCAAACTAGTATAATGAAAGAGAACCAGTTATCTCAAATAACAACGGAAAAAAAGTGATTCTAACGAAGTTTCCAAACTTCGTAAAAAATTTTTTTTCTTTTCGAGATTCTTTGTGCATAATTTGCTTTCCTGAGGCTATCAAACTACTATAATGAAAGAGAACCAGTAATCTCAAATAAGAACGGAAAAAAGTGATTCAAACTACGTTTCCAAAATTCGAAAAAAATTATTTTTCTTTTCGAGATTCTTTGCGCATAATATGCTTTACTGAGGCTATCAAACTAGTATAATGAAAGAGAACCAGTTATTTCAAATAAGAACGGAAAAAAAGTGATTCAAACGAAGTTTCCAACTTCGAAAAAAAATTTTTTTCTTTTCGAGATTGTTTGTGCATAATATGCTTTACTGAGGCTATCAAACCAGTATAATGAAAGAGAACCAGTTATCTCAAATAAGAACGGAAAAAAAGTGATTCTAACGAAGTTTCCAAACTTCGAAAAAAATTTTTTTTCTTTTCGAGATTCTTTGTGCATAATTTGCTTTCCTGAGGCTATCAAACTACTATAATGAAAGAGAACCAGTAATCTCAAATAAGAACGGAAAAAAGTGATTCAAACTACGTTTCCAAAATTCGAAAAAAAATTTTTTTCTTTTCGAGATTGTTTGTGCATAATATGCTTTACTGAGGCTATCAAACTAGTATAATGAAAGAGAACCAGTTATCTCAAATAAGAACGGAAAAAAAGTGATTCTAACGAAGTTTCCAAACTTCGAAAAAATTTTTTTTTCTTTTCGAGATTCTTTGTGCATAATTTGCTTTCCTGAGGCTATCAAACTACTATAATGAAAGAGAACCAGTAATCTCAAATAAGAACGGAAAAAAGTGATTCAAACTACGTTTCCAAAATTCGAAAAAAATTTTTTTTGTTTTCGAGATTCTTTGCGCATAATATGCTTTACAGAGGCTATCAAACTAGTATAATTAAAGAGAACCAGTTATCTCAAATAAGAACGGAAAAAAAGTGATTCTATCGAAGTTTCCAAACTTCGAAAAAAATTTTTTTTCTTTTCGAGATTCTTTGCGCATAATATGGTTTACTGAGGCTATCAAACTAGTATAATGAAAGAGAACCAGTTATCTGAAATAAGAACGGAAAAAAAGTGATTCAAACGAAGTTTCCAAACTTCGAAAAAAAACTTTTTTCTTTTCGAGATTCTTTGCGCATAATATGCTCTTCTGAGGTCATCAAACTAGTATAATGAAAGAGAACCAGTTATCTCAAATAAGAACGGAAAAAAAGTGATTCTAACGAAGTTTCCAAACTTCGAAAAAAATTTTTTTTCTTTTCCAGATTCTTTGCGCATAATATGCTTTACTGAATCTATCAAACTAGTATATTGAAAGAGAACCAGTTATCTCAAATAAGAACGGAAAAAGAGTGATTCTAATGAAATTTCTTAACTTCGAAAAAAATTTTTTTTCTTTTCGAGATTCTTTGAGCTTAATATGCTTTACTGAGGCTATCAAACACGTATAATGAAAGAGAACCAGTTATCTCAAATAAGAACGGAAAAAAGTGATTCTAACGAAGTTTCCAAAGTTCTAAAAAAATTGTGTAATTTTCGAGATTCTTTGCGCGTAATATGCTTTTCTGAGGCTATCTAATTAGTATAATGAAAGAGAACCAGTTATCTCAAATAAGAATGGAAAAAAAGTGATTCTAAAGAAGTTTCCAAACTTCGAAAAAAATTTTTTTTCTTTTCGAGATTCTTTGCGCATTATATGGTTTTCTGAGGCTATCAAACTAGTATAATGAAAGAGAACCAGTTATCTCAAATAAGAACGGAAAAAAAGTGATTCTAACGAAGTTTCCAAACTTCGAAAAAAAATTTTTTCTTTTCAAGATTCTTTGCGCATAATGTGCTTTTCTGAGGCTATCAAACTAGTATAATGAAAGAGAACCAGTTATCTCAAATAAGAACGGAAAAAAAGTGATTCTAACGAAGTTTCCAAACTTCGAAAAAAAAAGTTTTTCTTTTCGAGATTCTTTGCGCATAATATGCTTTTCTGAGGCTATCAAACTAGTATAATGAAAGAGAACCAGTTATCTCAAATAAGAACGGAAAAATGATTTTAACGAAGTTGCCAAACTTCGAAAAAATTTTTTTTTCTTTTCGAGATTCTTTGCGCATAATATGCTTTACTGTGGCTATCAAACTAGTCTAATGAAAGAGAACCAGTTATCTCAAATAAGAAAGGAAAAAAAGTGATTCTAATGAAGTTTCCAAACTTCGAAAAAAATTTTTTTTCTTTTCGAGATTACTTGTGCATAATATGCTTTACTGAGGCTATCAAACTAGTATAATGAAAGAGAACCAGTTATCTCAAATAAGAACGTAAAAAAAGTGATTCTAACGAAGTTTCCAAACTTCGAAAAAAAATTTTTTTCTTTTCGAGATTCTTTGTGCATAATATGCTTTTCTGAGGCTATCAAACTAGTATAATGAAATAGAACCAGTTATCTCAAATAAGAACGGAAAAAAAGTAAATCTAATAAAGTTTCCAAACATCGAAAAAAATTTTTTTTCTTTTCGAGATTCTTTGCGCATAATATGATTTTCTGAGGCTATCAAACTAGTATAATGAAAGAGAACCAGTTATCTCAAATAAGAACGGAAAAAAAATGATACTATCGAAGTTTCCAAACTTCGAAAAAATTTTTTTTTCTTTTCGAGATTCTTTGAGCATAATATGCTTTTCTGATGCTATCAAACTAGTATAATGAAAGAGAACCAGTTATCTCAAATAAGAATGGAAAAAAAGTGATTCTAACGAAGTTACCAAACTTCGAAAAAAAATTTTTTTCTTTTCGAGATTCTTTGCGCATAATATGCTTTTCTGAGGCTATCAAACTAGTACAATGAAAGAGAACCAGTTATCTCAAATAAGAACGGAAAAAAAGTTATTCAAACGAAGTTTCCAAACTTCGAAAAAAAACTTTTTTCTTTTCGAGATTCTTTGCGCATAATATGCTTTACTAAGGCTATCAAACTAGTATAATGAAAGAGAACCAGTTATCTCAAATAAGAACGGAAAAAAAGTGATTCTAATGAAGTTTCCAAACTTCGCAAAAAATTTTTTTTCTCTTCGAGATTCTTTGTGCATATGCTTTGCTGAGGCTATCAAACTAGTATAATGAAAGAGAACCAGTTATCTCAAATAGGGAAAAAAAGTGATTCTAACGAAGTTTCCAAAGTTCTAAAAAAATTTTTTTTTTTTGAGATTCTTTGCGCGTAATATGCTTTTCTGAGGCTATCTAATTAGTATAATGAAAGAGAACCAGTTATCTCAGTTAAGAACGGAAAAATAGTGATTATAAAGAAGTTTCCAAACTTCGAAAAAAAATTTTTTTCTTTTCGAGATTCTTTGCGCATAATATGGTTTTCTGAGGCTATCATACTAGTATAATGAAAGAGAACCAGTTATCTCAAATAAGAACGGAAAAAAAGTGATTCTAACGAAGTTTCCAAACTTCGAAAAAATTTTTTTTTCTTTTTGAGATTCTTTGCGCATAATATGCTTTACTGAGGCTATCAAACTAGTATAATGAAAGAGAACCAGTTATCTCAAATAAGAACGGAAAAAAAGTGATTCAAACGAAGTTTCCAAACTTCGAAAAAAAACTTTTTTCTTTTCGACATTCTTTGTGCATAATATGCTTTTCTGAGGCTATCAAACTACTATAATGAAAGAGAACCAGTAATCTCAAATAAGAACGGAAAAAAGTGATTCAAACTACGTTTCCAAAATTGGAAAAAAATTTTTTTTCTTTTCGAGATTCTTTGCGCATAATATGCTTTACTGAGGCTATCAAACTAGTATAATTAAAGAGAACCAGTTATCTCAAATAAGAACGGAAAAAAAGTGATTCTAACGAAGTTTCCAAACTTCGAAAAAAATTTTTTTTCTTTTCGAGATTCTTTGCGCATAATATGCTTTACTGAGGCTATCAAATTAGTATAATGAAAGAGAACCAGTTATCTGAAATAAGAACGGAAAAAAAGTGATTCAAACGAAGTTTCCAAACTTCGAAAAATAACTTTTTTCTTTTCGAGATTCTTTGCGCATAATATGCTTTTCTGAGGTCATCAAACTAGTATAATGAAAGAGAACCAGTTATCTCAAATAAGAACGGAAAAAAAGTGATTCTAATGAAGTTTCCAAACTTCGAAAAAAAATTTTTTTCTTTTCCAGATTCTTTGCGCATAATATGCTTTACTGAGGCTATCAAACTAGTATATTGAAAGAGAACCAGTTATCTCAAATAAGAACGGAAAAAAAGTGATTCTAATGAAGTTTCCAAACTTCGAAAAAAATTTTTTTTCTTTTCGAGATTCTTTGTGCATAATATGCTTTACTGAGGCTATCAAACACGTATAATGAAAGAGAACCAGTTATCTCAAATAAGAACGGAAAAAAAGTGATTCTAACGAAGTTTCCAAAGTTCTAAAAAAATTGTTTTATTTTCGAGATTCTTTGCGCGTAATATGCTTTTCTGAGGCTATCTAGTTAGTATAATGAAAGAGAACCAGTTATCTCAAATAAGAACGGAAAAAAAGTGATTCTAAAGAAGTTTCCAAACTTCGAAAAAAAATTTTTTTCTTTTCGAGATTCTTTGCGCATAATATGGTTTTCTGAGGCTATCAATCTAGTATAATGAAAGAGAACCAGTTATCTCAAATAAGAAAGGAAAAAAAGTGATTCTAACGAAGTTACCAAACTTCGAAAAAAATTTTTTTTCTTTTCGAGATTCTTTGCGTATAATATGCTTTTCTGAGGCTATCAAACTAGTATAATGAAAGAGAACCAGTTATCTCAAATAAGAACAGAAAAAAAGTGATTCAAACGAAGTTACCAAACTTCGAAAAAAAACTTTTTTCTTTTCGAGATTCTTTGTGCATAATATGCTTTACTGAGGCTATCAAACTAGTACAATGAATGAAAACCAGTTATCTCAAATAAGAACGGAAAAAAAGTGATTCTAACGAAGTTTCCAAACTTCGAAAAAATTTTTTTTTCTTTTCGAGATTCTTTGCGCATAATATGCTTTCCTGAGGTCATCAAACTAGTATAATGAAAGAGAACCAGTTATCTCAAATAAGAACGGAAAAAAAGTGATTCTAACGAAGTTTCCAAACTTCGAAAAAAATTTTTTTTCTTTTCCAGATTCTTTGCGCATAATATGCTTTACTGATGCTATCAAACTAGTATATTGAAAGAGAACCAGTTATCTCAAATAAGAACGGAAAAAAAGTGATTCCAATGAAGTTTCCAAACTTCGAAAAAAATTTTTTTTCTTTTCGAGATTCTTTGCGCATTATATGCTTTACTGAGGCTATCAAACTAGTATAATGAAAGAGAACCAGCTATCTCAAATAAGAACGCAAAAAAAGTGATTCTAACGAAGTTTCCAATCTTCGAAAAAAATTTTTTTTCTTTTCGAGATTCTTTGCGCATAATATGCTTTACTGAGGCTATCAAACTAGTATAATGAAAGAGAACCAGTTATCTCAAATAAGAACGGAAAAAAAAAGATTCTAATCAAGTTTCCAAACTTCGAAAAAAATTTTTTTTCTTTTCGAGATTCTTTGTGCATATGCTTTGCTGAGGCTATCAAACTAGTATAATGAAAGAGAACCAGTTATCTCAAATAGGGAAAAAAAGTGATTCAAACGAAGTTTCCAAACTTCGAAAAAAAATTTTTTTCTTTTCGAGATTCTTTGCGCATAATATGCTTTTCTGAGGCTATCAAATTAGTATAATGAAAGAGAACCAATTATCTCAAATAAGAACGGAAAAAAAGTGATTCTAACGAAGTTTCCAAAGTTATAAAAAAATTTTTTTTTTTGAGATTCTTTGCGCGTAATATGCTTTTCTGAGGCTTTCTAATTAGTATAATGAAAGAAAACCAGTTATCTCAGTTAAGAACGGAAAAATAGTGATTATAAAGAAGTTTCCAAACTTCGAAAAAAAATTTTTTTCTTTTCGAGATTCTTTGCGCATAATATGGTTTTCTGAGGCTATCATACTAGTATAATGAAAGAGAACCAGTTATCTCAAATAAGAACGGAAAAAAAGTGATTCTAACGAAGTTTCCAAACTTCGAAAAAATTTTTTTTTCTTTTCGAGATTCTTTGCGCATAATATGCTTTACTGAGGCTATCAAACTAGTATAATGAAAGAGAACCAGTTATCTCAAATAAGAACGGAAAAAAAGTGATTCAAACGAAGTTTCCAAACTTCGAAAAAAAACTTTTTTCTTTTCGAGATTCTTTGTGCATAATATGCTTTTCTGAGGCTATCAAACTACTATAATGAAAGAGAACCAGTAATCTCAAATAAGAACGGAAAAAAGTGATTCAAACTACGTTTCCAAAATTGGAAAAATTTTTTTTTTCTTTTCGAGATTCTTTGCGCATAATATGCTTTACTGAGGCTATCAAACTAGTATAATTAAAGAGAACCAGTTATCTCAAATAAGAACGGAAAAAAAGTGATTCTAACGAAGTTTCCAAACTTCGAAAAAAATTTTTTTTCTTTTCGATATTCTTTGCGCATAATATGCTTTACTGAGGCTATCAAATTAGTATAATGAAAGAGAACCAGTTATCTGAAATAAGAACGGAAAAAAAGTGATTCAAACGAAGTTTCCAAACTTCGAAAAATAACTTTTTTCTTTTCGAGATTCTTTGCGCATAATATGCTTTTCTGAGGTCATCAAACTAGTATAATGAAAGAGAACCAGTTATCTCAAATAAGAACGGAAAAAAAGTGATTCTAACGAAGTTTCCAAACTTCGAAAAAAAATTTTTTTCTTTTCCAGATTCTTTGCGCATAATATGCTTTACTGAGGCTATCAAACTAGTATATTGAAAGAGAACCAGTTATCTCAAATAAGAACGGAAAAAAAGTGATTTTAATGAAGTTTCCAAACTTCGAAAAAAATTTTTTTTCTTTTCGAGATTCTTTGTGCATAATATGCTTTACTGAGGCTATCAAACACGTATAATGAAAGAGAACCAGTTATCTCAAATAAGAACGGAAAAAAGGTGATTCTAACGAAGTTTCCAAAGTTCTAAAAAAATTGTTTTATTTTCGAGATTCTTTGCGCGTAATATGCTTTTCTGAGGCTATCTAGTTAGTATAATGAAAGAGAACCAGTTATCTCAAATAAGAACGGAAAAAAAGTGATTCTAAAGAAGTTTCCAAACTTCGAAAAAAAACTTTTTTCTTTTAAAGATTCTTTGCGCATAATGTGGTTTTCTGAGGCTATCAAACTAGTATAATGAAAGAGAACCAGTTATCTCAAATAAGAACGGAAAAAAAAGTGATTCTAACGAAGTTTCCAAACTTCGAAAAAATTTTTTTTTCTTTTCGAGATTCTTTGCGCATAATATGCTTTTCTGAGGCTATCAAACTAGTATAATGAAAGAGAACCAGTAATCTCAAATAAGAACGGAAAAATGATTCTAACGAAATTTCCAAACTTCGAAAAAAATTTTTTTTCTTTTCGAGATTCTTTGCGCATAATATGCTTTACTGTGGCTATCAAACTAGTATAATGAAAGAGAACCAGTTATCTCAAATAAGAACGGAAAAAAAGTGATTCTAATGAAGTTTCCAAACTTCGAAAACATTTTTTTTTCTTTTCGAGATTCTTTCTGCATAATATGCTTTACTGAGGCTATCAAACTAGTATAATGAAAGAGAACCAGTTATCTCAAATAAGAACGGAAAAAAAGTGATTCTAACGAAGTTTCCAAACTTCGAAAATTTTTTTTTTTCTTTTCGAGATTCTTTGTGCATAATATGCTTTTCTGAGGCTATCAAACTAGTATAATGAAAGAGAACCAGTTATCTCAAATAAGAACGGAAAAAAAGTGATTCTAACAAAGTTTCCAAACATCGAAAAAAATTTTTTTTCTTTTCGAGATTCTTTGCGCATAATATGATTTTCTGAGGCTATCAAACTAGTATAATGAAAGAGAACCAGTTATTTCAAATAAGAACGGAAAAAAAGTGATTCTATCGAAGTTTCCAAACTTCGAAAAAAATTTTTTTTCTTTTCGAGATTCTTTGCGCATAATATGCTTTTCTGATGCTATCAAACTAGTATAATGAAAGAGAACCAGTTATCTCAAATAAGAACGGAAAAAAAGTGATTCTAACGAAGTTTCCAAACTTCGAAAAAAAAATTGTTTCTTTTCGAGATTCTTTGCGCATAATATATTTTTCTGAGGCTATCAAACTAGTATAATGAAAGAGAACCAGTTATCTCAAATAAGAACGGAAAAAAAGTTATTCAAACGAAGTTTCCAAACTTCGAAAAAAAACCTTTTTTCTTTTCAAGATTCTTTGCGCATAATATGCTTTTCTGAGGCTATCAAACTAGTATAATGAAAGAGAACCAGTTATCTCAAATAAGAACGGAAAAAAAGTGATTCTAACGAAGTTTCCAAACTTCGAAAAAAATTTTTTTCTTTTCCAGATTCTTTGTGCATAATATGCTTTACTGAGGCTATCAAACTAGTATAATGAAAGAGAACCAGTTATTTCAAATAAGAACGGAAAAAAAGTGATTCAAACTAAGTTTCCAAACTTCGAAAAAAATTTTTTTTCTTTTCGAGATTCTTTGTGCATAATATGCTTTACTGAGGCTATCAAACTAGTATAATGAAAGAGAACCAGTTATCTCAAATAAGAACGGAAAAAAAGTGATTCTAAGGAAGTTTCCAAACTTCGAAAAAATTTTTTTTTCTTTTCGAGATTCTTTGTGCATAATTTGCTTTCCTGAGGCTATCAAACTACTATAATAAAGAGAACCAGTAATCTCAAATAAGAACGGAAAAAAGTGATTCAAACTACGTTTCCAAAATTCGAAAAAAATTTTTTTTCTTTTCGAGATTCTTTGCGCATAATATGCTTTACTGAGGCTATCAAACTAGTATAATTAAAGAGAACCAGTTATCTCAAATAAGAACGGAAAAAAAGTGATTCTAACGAAGTTTCCAAACTTCGAAAAAAATTTTTTTTCTTATCGAGATTCTTTGCGCATAATATGCTTTACTGAGGCTATCAAACTAGTATAATGAAAGAGAACCAGTTATCTGAAATAAGAACGGAAAAAAAGTGATTCTAATGAAGTTTCTTAACTTCGAAAAAAATTTTTTTTCTTTTCGAGATTCTTTGTGCATAATATGCTTTACTGAAGGTATCAAACACGTATAATGAAAGAGAACCAGTTATCTCAAATAAGAACGGAAAAAAAGTGATTCAAACGAAGTTTCCAAACTTCAAAAAAAAATTTTTTTTCTTTTCGAGATTCTTTGCGCATAATATGCTTTTCTAAGGCTATCAAACTAGTATAATGAAAGAGAACCAGTTATCTCAAATAAGAACGGAAAAAAAGTGATTCTAACGAAGTTTCCAAAGTTCTAAAAAAATTGTTTTATTTTCGAGATTCTTTGCGCGTAATATGCTTTTCTGAGGCTATCTAATTAGTATAATGAAAGAGAACCAGTTATCTCAAATAAGAAGGGAAAAAAAGTGATTCTAAAGAAGTTTCCAAACTTCGAAAAAAATTTTTTTTCTTTTCGAGATTCTTTGCGCATAATATGGTTTTCTTAGGCTATCAAACTAGTATAATGAAAGAGAACCAGTTATCTCAAATAAGAACGGAAAAAAAGTGATTCTAACGAAGTTTCCAAATTTCGAAAAAAATTTTTTTTCTTTTCTAGATTCTTTGCGCATAATATGCTTTACTGAGGCTATCAAACTAGTATAATGAAAGAGAACCAGTTATCTCAAATAAGAACGGAAAAAAAGTTATTCAAACGAAGTTTCCAAACTTGGAAAAAAAACTTTTTTCTTTTCAAGATTCTTTGCGCATAATGTGCTTTTCTGAGGCTATCAAACTAGTATAATGAAAGAGAACCAGTTATCTCAAATAAGAACGGAAAAAAGTGATTCTAACGAAGTTTCCAAACTTCGAAAAAAAATTTTTTTCTTTTCGAAATTCTTTGCGCATAATATGCTTTTGTGAGGCTATCAAACTAGTATAATGAAAGAGAACCAGTTATCTCAAATAAGAACGGAAAAATGATTTTAACGAAGTTTCCAAACTTCGAAAAAAATTTTTTTTCTTTTCGAGATTCTTTGCGCATAATATGCTTTACTGTGGCTATCAAACTAGTATAATGAAAGAGAACCAGTTATCTCAAATAAGAACGGAAAAAAAAGTGATTCTAATGAAGTTTCCAAACTTCGAAAAAAATTTTTTTTTCTTTTCGAGATTCTTTGGGCATAATATGCTTTACTGAGGCTATCAAACTAGTATAATGAAAGAGAACCAGTTATCTCAAATAAGAACGGAAAAAAAGTGATTCTAACGAAGTTTCCAAACTTCGAAAAAAATTTTTTTTCTTTTCGAGATTCTTTGTGCATAATATGATTTTCTGAGGCTATCAAACTAGTATAATGAAAGAGAACCAGTTATCTCAAATAAGAACGGAAAAAAAGTGATTCTAACAAAGTTTCCAAACATCGAAAAAAAATTTTTTTCTTTTCGAGATTCTTTGCGCATAATATGATTTTCTGAGGCTATCAAACTAGTATAATGAAAGAGAACCAGTTATTTCAAATAAGAACGCAAAAAAAGTGATACTATCGAAGTTTCCAAACTTCGAAAAATTTTTTTTTTCTTTTCGAGATTCTTTGAGCATAATATGCTTTTCTGATGCTATCAAACTAGTATAATGAAAGAGAACCGGTTATCTCAAATAAGAACGGAAAAAAGTGATTCTAACGAAGATACTAAACTTCGAAAAAAAAATTTTTTCTTTTCGAGATTCTTTGCGCATAATATGCTTTTCTGAGGCTATCAAACTAGTATAATGAAAGAGAACCAGTTATCTCAAATAAGAACGGAAAAAAAGTTATTCAAACGAAGTTTCCAAACTTCGAAAAAAAACTTTTTTCTTTTCAAGATTCTTTGCGCATAATATGCTTTTCTGAGGCTATCAAACTTGTATAATGAAAGAGAACCAGGTATCTCAAATAAGAACGGAAAAAAAGTGATTCTAACGAAGTTTCCAAACTTCGAAAAATTTTTTTTTTCTTTTCGAGATTCTTTGTGCATAATTTGCTTTACTGAGGCTATCAAACTAGTATAATGAAAGAGAACCAGTTATTTCAAATAAGAACGGAAAAAAAGTGATTCAAACGAAGTTTCCAACTTCGAAAAAAATTTTTTTTCTTTTCGAGATTGTTTGTGCATAATATGCTTTACTGAGGCTATCAAACTAGTATAATGAAAGAGAACCAGTTATCTCAAATAAGAACGGAAAAAAAGTGATTCTAACAAAGTTTCCAAACTTCGAAAAACATTTTTTTTCTTTTCGAGATTCTTTGTGCATAATTTGCTTTCCTGAGGCTATCAAACTACTATAATGAAAGAGAACCAGTAATCTGAAATAAGAACGGAAAAAAGTGATTCAAACTACGTTTCCAAAATTCGAAAAAAATTTTTTTTCTTTTCGAGATTCTTTGCGCATAATATGCTTTACTGAGGCTATCAAACTAGTATAATTAAAGAGAACCAGTTATCTCAAATAAGAACGGAAAAAAAGTGATTCTAACGAAGTTTCCAAACTTCGAAAAAAATTTTTTTTCTTTTCGAGATTCTTTGCGCATAATATGCTTTACTGAGACTATCAAACTAGTATAATGAAAGAGAAGCAGTTATCTGAAATAAGAACGGAAAAAAAGTGATTCAAACGAAGTTTCCAAACTTCGAAAAAAAACTTTTTTCTTATCGAGATTCTTTGCGCATAATATGCTCTTCTGAGGTCATCAAACTAGTATAATGAAAGAGAACCAGTTATCTCAAATAAGAACAGAAAAAAAGTGATTCTAACGAAGTTTCCAATCTTCGAAAAAAATTTTTTTTCTTTTCCAGATTCTTTGCGCATAATATGCTTTACTGAGGCTATCAAACTAGTATATTGAAAGAGAACCAGTTATCTCAAATAAGAACGGAAAAAAAGTGATTCTAATGAAATTTCTTAACTTCGAAAAAATTTTTTTTTCTTTTCGAGATTCTTTGTGCATAATATGCTTTACTGAGGCTATCAAACACGTATAATGAAAGAGAACCAGTTATCTCAAATAAGAACGGAAAAAAAGTGATTCTAACGAAGTTTCCAAAGTTCTAAAAAAATTGTGTAATTTTCGAGATTCTTTGCGCGTAATATGCTTTTCTGAGGCTATCTAATTAGTATAATGAAAGAGAACCAGTTATCTCAAATAAGAATGGAAAAAAAGTGATTCTAAAGAAGTTTCCAAACTTCGAAAAAAATTTTTTTTCTTTTCGAGATTCTTTGCGCATTATATGGTTTTCTGAGGCTATCAAACTAGTATAATGAAAGAGAACCAGTTATCTCAAATAAGAACGGAAAAAAAGTGATTCTAACGAAGTTTCCAAACTTCGAAAAAAATTTTTTTTCTTTTCGAGATTCTTTGCGCATAATATGCTTTACTGAGGCTATCAAACTGGTATAATGAAAGAGAACCAGTTATCTCAAATAAGAACGGAAAAAAAGTTATTCAAACGAAGTTTCCAACTTCCAAAAAAATTTTTTTTCTTTTCGAGATTGTTTGTGCATAATATGCTTTACTGAGGCTATCAAACTAGTATAATGAAAGAGAACCAGTTATCTCAAATAAGAACGGAAAAAAAGTGATTCTAATGAAGTTTCTTAACTTCGAAAAAAATTTTTTTTCTTTTCGAGATTCTTTGTGCATAATATGCTTTACTGAAGGTATCAAACACGTATAATGAAAGAGAACCAGTTATCTCAAATAAGAACGGAAAAAAAGTGATTCAAACGAAGTTTCCAAACTTCAAAAAAAAATTTTTTTTCTTTTCGAGATTCTTTGCGCATAATATGCTTTTCTAAGGCTATCAAACTAGTATAATGAAAGAGAACCAGTTATCTCAAATAAGAACGGAAAAAAAGTGATTCTAACGAAGTTTCCAAAGTTCTAAAAAAATTGTTTTATTTTCGAGATTCTTTGCGCGTAATATGCTTTTCTGAGGCTATCTAATTAGTATAATGAAAGAGAACCAGTTATCTCAAATAAGAAGGGAAAAAAAGTGATTCTAAAGAAGTTTCCAAACTTCGAAAAAAAATTTTTTTCTTTTCGAGATTCTTTGCGCATAATATGGTTTTCTTAGGCTATCAAACTAGTATAATGAAAGAGAACCAGTTATCTCAAATAAGAACGGAAAAAAAGTGATTCTAACGAAGTTTCCAAACTTCGAAAAAAATTTTTTTTCTTTTCTAGATTCTTTGCGCATAATATGCTTTACTGAGGCTATCAAACTAGTATAATGAAAGAGAACCAGTTATCTCAAATAAGAACGGAAAAAAAGTTATTCAAACGAAGTTTCCAAACTTGGAAAAAAAACTTTTTTCTTTTCAAGATTCTTTGCGCATAATGTGCTTTTCTGAGGCTATCAAACTAGTATAATGAAAGAGAACCAGTTATCTCAAATAAGAACGGAAAAAAAGTGATTCTAACGAAGTTTCCAAACTTCGAAAAAAAATTTTTTTCTTTTCGAAATTCTTTGCGCATAATATGCTTTTGTGAGGCTATCAAACTAGTATAATGAAAGAGAACCAGTTATCTCAAATAAGAACGGAAAAATGATTTTAACGAAGTTTCCAAACTTCGAAAAAAATTTTTTTTCTTTTCGAGATTCTTTGCGCATAATATGCTTTACTGTGGCTATCAAACTAGTATAATGAAAGAGAACCAGTTATCTCAAATAAGAACGGAAAAAAAAGTGATTCTAATGAAGTTTCCAAACTTCGAAAAAAATTTTTTTTCTTTTCGAGATTCTTTGGGCATAATATGCTTTACTGAGGCTATCAAACTAGTATAATGAAAGAGAACCAGTTATCTCAAATAAGAACGGAAAAAAAGTGATTCTAACGAAGTTTCCAAACTTCGAAAAAAATTTTTTTTCTTTTCGAGATTCTTTGTGCATAATATGATTTTCTGAGGCTATCAAACTAGTATAATGAAAGAGAACCAGTTATCTCAAATAAGAACGGAAAAAAAGTGATTCTAACAAAGTTTCCAAACATCGAAAAAAAATTTTTTTCTTTTCGAGATTCTTTGCGCATAATATGATTTTCTGAGGCTATCAAACTAGTATAATGAAAGAGAACCAGTTATTTCAAATAAGAACGCAAAAAAAGTGATACTATCGAAGTTTCCAAACTTCGAAAAATTTTTTTTTTCTTTTCGAGATTCTTTGAGCATAATATGCTTTTCTGATGCTATCAAACTAGTATAATGAAAGAGAACCGGTTATCTCAAATAAGAACGGAAAAAAGTGATTCTAACGAAGATACCAAACTTCGAAAAAAAAATTTTTTCTTTTCGAGATTCTTTGCGCATAATATGCTTTTCTGAGGCTATCAAACTAGTATAATGAAAGAGAACCAGTTATCTCAAATAAGAACGGAAAAAAAGTTATTCAAACGAAGTTTCCAAACTTCGAAAAAAAACTTTTTTCTTTTCAAGATTCTTTGCGCATAATATGCTTTTCTGAGGCTATCAAACTTGTATAATGAAAGAGAACCAGGTATCTCAAATAAGAACGGAAAAAAAGTGATTCTAACGAAGTTTCCAAACTTCGAAAAATTTTTTTTTTCTTTTCGAGATTCTTTGTGCATAATTTGCTTTACTGAGGCTATCAAACTAGTATAATGAAAGAGAACCAGTTATTTCAAATAAGAACGGAAAAAAAGTGATTCAAACGAAGTTTCCAACTTCGAAAAAAATTTTTTTTCTTTTCGAGATTGTTTGTGCATAATATGCTTTACTGAGGCTATCAAACTAGTATAATGAAAGAGAACCAGTTATCTCAAATAAGAACGGAAAAAAAGTGATTCTAACAAAGTTTCCAAACTTCGAAAAACATTTTTTTTCTTTTCGAGATTCTTTGTGCATAATTTGCTTTCCTGAGGCTATCAAACTACTATAATGAAAGAGAACCAGTAATCTGAAATAAGAACGGAAAAAAGTGATTCAAACTACGTTTCCAAAATTCGAAAAAAATTTTTTTTCTTTTCGAGATTCTTTGCGCATAATATGCTTTACTGAGGCTATCAAACTAGTATAATTAAAGAGAACCAGTTATCTCGAATAAGAACGGAAAAAAAGTGATTCTAACGAAGTTTCCAAACTTCGAAAAAAATTTTTTTTCTTTTCGAGATTCTTTGCGCATAATATGCTTTACTGAGACTATCAAACTAGTATAATGAAAGAGAAGCAGTTATCTGAAATAAGAACGGAAAAAAAGTGATTCAAACGAAGTTTCCAAACTTCGAAAAAAAACTTTTTTCTTATCGAGATTCTTTGCGCATAATATGCTCTTCTGAGGTCATCAAACTAGTATAATGAAAGAGAACCAGTTATCTCAAATAAGAACAGAAAAAAAGTGATTCTAACGAAGTTTCCAATCTTCGAAAAAAATTTTTTTTCTTTTCCAGATTCTTTGCGCATAATATGCTTTACTGAGGCTATCAAACTAGTATATTGAAAGAGAACCAGTTATCTCAAATAAGAACGGAAAAAAAGTGATTCTAATGAAATTTCTTAACTTCGAAAAAATTTTTTTTTCTTTTCGAGATTCTTTGTGCATAATATGCTTTACTGAGGCTATCAAACACGTATAATGAAAGAGAACCAGTTATCTCAAATAAGAACGGAAAAAAAGTGATTCTAACGAAGTTTCCAAAGTTCTAAAAAAATTGTGTAATTTTCGAGATTCTTTGCGCGTAATATGCTTTTCTGAGGCTATCTAATTAGTATAATGAAAGAGAACCAGTTATCTCAAATAAGAATGGAAAAAAAGTGATTCTAAAGAAGTTTCCAAACTTCGAAAAAAATTTTTTTTCTTTTCGAGATTCTTTGCGCATTATATGGTTTTCTGAGGCTATCAAACTAGTATAATGAAAAAGAACCAGTTATCTCAAATAAGAACGGAAAAAAAGTGATTCTAACGAAGTTTCCAAACTTCGAAAAAAATTTTTTTTCTTTTCGAGATTCTTTGCGCATAATATGCTTTACTGAGGCTATCAAACTGGTATAATGAAAGAGAACCAGTTATCTCAAATAAGAACGGAAAAAAAGTTATTCAAACGAAGTTTCCAACTTCCAAAAAAATTTTTTTTCTTTTCGAGATTGTTTGTGCATAATATGCTTTACTGAGGCTATCAAACTAGTATAATGAAAGAGAACCAGTTATCTCAAATAAGAACGGAAAAAAAGTAATTCTAACGAAGTTTCCAAACTTCGAAAAAAATTTTTTTTCTTTTCGAGATTCTTTGTGCATAATTTGCTTTCCTGAGGCTATCAAACTACTATAATGAAAGAGAACCAGTAATCTGAAATAAGAACGGAAAAAAGTGATTCAAACTACGTTTCCAAAATTCGAAAAAAATTTTTTTTCTTTTCGAGATTCTTTGCGCATAATATGCTTTACTGAGGCTATCAAACTAGTATAATTAAAGAGAACCAGTTATCTCAAATAAGAACGGAAAAAAAGTGATTCTAACGAAGTTTCCAAACTTCGAAAAAAATTTTTTTTCTTTTCGAGATTCTTTGCGCATAATATGCTTTACTGAGACTATCAAACTAGTATAATGAAAGAGAACCAGTTATCTGAAATAAGAACGGAAAAAAAGTGATTCAAACGAAGTTTCCAAACTTCGAAAAAAAACTTTTTTCTTTTCTAGATTCTTTGCGCATAATATGCTCTTCTGAGGTCATCAAACTAGTATAATGAAAGAGAACCAGTTATCTCAAATAAGAACGGAAAAAAAGTGATTCTAACGAATTTTCCAATCTTCGAAAAAAATTTTTTTTCTTTTCCAGATTCTTTGCGCATAATATGCTTTACTGAGGCTATCAAACTAGTATATTGAAAGAGAACCAGTTATCTCAAATAAGAACGGAAAAAAAGTGATTCTAATGAAATTTCTTAACTTCGAAAAAAATTTTTTTTCTTTTCGAGATTCTTTGTGCATAATATGCTTTACTGAGGCTATCAAACACGTATAATGAAAGAGAACCAGTTATCTCAAATAAGAACGGAAAAAAAGTGATTCTAACGAAGTTTCCAAAGTTCTAAAAAAATTGTGTAATTTTCGAGATTCTTTGCGCGTAATATGCTTTTCTGAGGCTATCTAATTAGTATAATGAAAGAGAACCAGTTATCTCAAATAAGAATGGAAAAAAAGTGATTCTAAAGAAGTTTCCAAACTTCGAAAAAAATTTTTTTTCTTTACGAGATTCTTTGCGCATTATATGGTTTTCTGAGGCTATCAAACTAGTATAATGAAAGAGAACCAGTTATCTCAAATAAGAACGGAAAAAAAGTGATTCTAACGAAGTTACCAAACTTCGAAAAAAAATTTTTTTCTTTTCGAGATTCTTTGCGCATAATATGCTTTACTGAGGCTATCAAACTGGTATAATGAAAGAGAACCAGTTATCTCAAATAAGAACGGAAAAAAAGTTATTCAAACGAAGTTTCCAAACTTCGAAAAAAAACTTTTTTCTTTTCAAGATTCTTTGCGCATAATGTGCTTTTCTGAGGCTATCAAACTAGTATAATGAAAGAGAACCAGTTATCTCAAATAAGAACGGAAAAAAAGTGATTCTAACGAAGTTTCCAAACTTCGAAAAAAAAAGTTTTTCTTTTAGAGATTCTTTGCGCATAATATGCTTTTCTGAGGCTATCAAACTAGTATAATGAAAGAGTACCAGTTATCTCAAATAAGAACGGAAAAATGATTTTAACGAAGTTGCCAAACTTCGAAAAAATTTTTTTTTCTTTTCGAGATTCTTTGCGCATAATATGCTTTACATTGGCTATCAAACTAGTATAATGAAAGAGAACCAGTTATCTCAAATAAGAACGGAAAAAAAGTGATTCTAATGAAGTTTCCAAACTTCGAAAAAATTTTTTTTTCTTTTCGAGATTCTTTGTGCATAATATGCTTTTCTGAGGCTATCAAACTAGTATAATGAAATAGAACCAGTTATCTCAAATAAGAACGGAAAAAAAGTGAATCTAATAAAGTTTCCAAACATCGAAAAAAATTTTTTTTCTTTTCGAGATTCTTTGCGCATAATATGATTTTCTGAGGCTATCAAACTAGTATAATGAAAGAGAACCAGTTATCTCAAATAAGAACGGAAAAAAAGTGTTACTATCGAAGTTTCCAAACTTCGAAAAAATTTTTTTTTCTTTTCGAGATTCTTTTAGCATAATATGCTTTTCTGATGCTATCAAACTAGTATAATGAAAGAGAACCAGTTATCTCAAATAAGAACGGAAAAAAAGTGATTCTAACGAAGTTACCATACTTCGAAAAAAAAATTTTTTCTTTTCGAGATTCTTTGCGCATAATATGCTTTTCTGAGGCTATCAAACTAGTATAATGAAAGAGAACCAGTTATCTCAAATAAGAACGGAAAAAAAGTTATTCAAACCAAGTTTCCAAACTTCGAAAAAAAACTTTTTTCTTTTCAAGATTCTTTGCGCATAATATGCTTTTCTGAGGCTATCAAACTTGTATAATGAAAGAGAACCAGGTATCTCAAATAAGAACGCAAAAAAAGTGATTCTAACGAAGTTTCCAAACTTCGAAAAAAATTTTTTTTCTTTTCGAGATTCTTTGCGCATAATATGCTTTACTGAGGCTATCAAACTAGTATAATGAAAGAGAACCAGTTATCTCAAATAAGAACGGAAAAAAAGTGATTCAAACGAAGTTTCCAAACTTCGAAAAAAAACTTTTTTCTTTTCGAGATTCTTTGCGCATAATATGCTTTACTGAGGCTATCAAACTAGTATAATGAAAGAGAACCAGTTATCTCAAATAAGAACGGAAAAAAAGTGATTCTAATGAAGTTTCCAAACTTCGAAAAAAATTTTTTTTCTTTTCGAGATTCTTTGTGCATATGCTTTGCTGAGGCTATCAAACTAGTATAATGAAAGAGAACCAGTTATCTCAAATAAGAACGGAAAAAAAGTGATTCTAACGAAGTTTCCAAAGTTCTAAAAAAATTTTTTTTTTTTTGAGATTCTTTGCGCGTAATATGCTTTTCTGAGGCTATCTAATTAGTATAATGAAAGAGAACCAGTTATCTCAGTTAAGAACGGAAAAATAGTGATTATAAAGAAGTTTCCAAACTTCGAAAAAAATTTTTTTTCTTTTCGAGATTCTTTGCGCATAATATGGTTTTCTGAGGCTATCAAAATAGTATAATGAAAGAGAACCAGTTATCTCAAATAAGAACGGAAAAAAAGTGATTCTAACGAAGTTTCCAAACTTCGAAAAAAATTTTAATTCTTTTCGAGATTCTTTGCGCATAATATGCTTTTCTGAGGCTATCAAACTAGTATAATGAAAGAGAACCAGTTATCTCAAATAAGAACGGAAAAAAGTTATTCAAACGAAGTTTCCAAACTTCGAAAAAAAACGTTTTTCTTTTCGAGATTCTTTGCGCATAATATGCTTTACTGAGGCTATCAAACTAGTATAATGAAAGAGAACCAGTTATCTCAAATAAGAACGGAAAAAAAGTGATTCAAACGAAGTTTCCAAACTTCGAAAAAAAATTTTTTTCTTTTCGAGATTCTTTGCGCATAATATGCTTTTCTGAGGCTATCAAACTAGTATAATGAAAGAGAACCAGTTATCTCAAATAAGAACGGAAAAAAAGTGATACTAACGAAGTTTCCAAACTTCAAAAAAATTTTTTTTCTTTTCCAGATTCTTTGCGCATTATATGCTTTAATGTGGCTATCAAACTAGTATAATGAAAGAGAACCAGTTATTTCAAATAAGAACTGAAAAAAAGTTATTCTATCGAAGTTTCCAAACTTCGAAAATTTTTTTTTTTTTTTCTAGATTCTTTGCGCATAATATTCTTTTCTGATGCTATCAAACTAGTATAATGAAAGCGAACCAGTTATCTCAAATAAGAATGGAAAAAAAGTGATTCTAACGAAGTTTCCAAACTTCGAAAAAAAAATTTTTTATTTTCGAGATTCTTTGCGCATAATATGCTTTTCTGAGGCTATCAAACTAGTATAATGAAAGAGAACCAGTTATCTCAAATAAGAACGGAAAAAAATTGATTCTAACAAAGTTTCCAAACATCGAAAAAAAAATTTTTTCTTTTCGAGATTCTTTGCGCATAATATGATTTAAGGAGGCTATCAAACTAGTATAATGAAAGAGAACCATTTATCTCAAATAAGAACGGAAAAAAAGTGATTCTAACGAAGTTTCCAAACTTCGAAAAAATTTTTTTTTCTTTTCGAGATTCTTTGCGCATAATATGCTTTACTGAGGCTATCAAACTAGTATAATGAAAGAGAACCAGCTATCTCAAATAAGAACGCAAAAAAAGTGATTCTAACGAAGTTTCCAAACTTCGAAAAAAATTTTTTTTCTTTTCCAGATTCTTTGTGCATAATATGCTTTACTGAGGCTATCAAACTAGTATAATGAAAGAGAACCAGTTATTTCAAATAAGAACGGAAAAAAAGTGATTCAAACGAAGTTTCCAAACTTCGAAAAAAATTTTTTTTCTTTTCGAGATTCTTTGTGCATAATATGCTTTACTGAGGCTATCAAACTAGTATAATGAAAGAGAACATTATCTCAAATAAGAACGGAAAAAAAGTGATTCTAACGAAGTTTCCAAACTTCGAAAAAAATTTTTTTTCTTTTCGAGATTCTTTGTGCATAATTTGCTTTCCTGAGGCTATCAAACTACTATAATGAAAGAGAACCAGTAATCTCAAATAAGAACGGAAAAAAGTGATTCAAACTGCGTTTCCAAAATTCGAAAAAAATTATTTTTCTTTTCGAGATTCTTTGCGCATAATATGCTTTACTGAGGCTATAAAACTAGTATAATTAAAGAGAACCAGTTATCTCAAATAAGAACGGAAAAAAAGTGATTCTAACGAAGTTTCCAAACTTCGAAAAAAATTTTTTTTCTTTTCGAGATTCTTTGCGCATAATATGCTTTACTGAGGCTATCAAACTAGTATAATGAAAGAGAACCAGTTATCTGAAATAAGAACGGAAAAAAAGTGATTCAAACGAAGTTTCCAAACTTCGAAAAAAAACTTTTTTCTTTTCGAGAATCTTTGCGCATAATATGCTTTTCTGAGGTCATCAAACTAGTATAATGAAAGAGAACCAGTTATCTCAAATAAGAACGGAAAAAAAGTGATTCTAACGAAGTTTCCAAACTTCGAAAAAAATTTTTTTTCTTTTCCAGAATCTTTGCGCATAATATGCTTTACTGAGGCTATCAAACTAGTATATTGAAAGAAAAAAAGTTATCTCAAATAAGAACGGAAAAAAAGTGATTCCAATGAAGTTTCCAAACTTCGAAAAAAATTTTTTTTCTTTTCGAGATTCTTTGTGCATAATATGCTTTACTGAGGCTATCAAACTAGTATAATGAAAGAGAACCAGTTATCTCAAATAAGAACGGAAAAAAGGTGATTCAAACGAAGTTTCCAAACTTCGAAAAAAATTTTTTTTCTTTTCGAGATTCTTTGCGCATAATATGCTTTTCTAAGGCTATCAAACTAGTATAATGAAAGAGAACCAGTTATCTCAAATAACGGAAAAAAAGTGATTCTAACGAAGTTTCCAAAGTTCTAAAAAAATTGTTTTATTTTCGAGATTCTTTGCGCATAATATGCTTTACTGAGGCTATCAAACTAGTATAATGAAAGAGAACCAGCTATCTCAAATAAGAACGCAAAAAAAGTGATTCTAACGAAGTTTCCAAACTTCGAAAAAAAATTTTTTTCTTTTCGAGATTCTTTGCGCATAATATGCTTTTCTGAGGCTATCAAGCTAGTATAATGAAAGAGAATCAGTTATCTCAAATAAGAACGGAAAAAAAGTGATACTAACGAAGTTTCCAAACTTCAAAAAAATTTTTTTTCTTTTCCAGATTCTTTGCGCATTATATGCTTTAATGTGGCTATCAAACTAGTATAATGAAAGAGAACCAGTTATTTCAAATAAGAACTGAAAAAAAGTTATTCTATCGAAGTTTCCAAACTTCGAAAATTTTTTTTTTTTTTTCTAGATTCTTTGCGCATAATATGCTTTTCTGATGCTATCAAACTAGTATAATGAAAGCGAACCAGTTATCTCAAATAAGAATGGAAAAAAAGTGATTCTAACGAAGTTTCCAAACTTCGAAAAAAAAATTTTTTATTTTCGAGATTCTTTGCGCATAATATGCTTTTCTGAGGCTATCAAACTAGTATAATGAAAGAGAACCAGTTATCTCAAATAAGAACGGAAAAAAATTGATTCTAACAAAGTTTCCAAACATCGAAAAAAAAATTTTTTCTTTTCGAGATTCTTTGCGCATAATATGATTTAAGGAGGCTATCAAACTAGTATAATGAAAGAGAACCATTTATCTCAAATAAGAACGGAAAAAAAGTGATTCTAACGAAGTTTCCAAACTTCGAAAAAATTTTTTTTTCTTTTCGAGATTCTTTGCGCATAATATGCTTTACTGAGGCTATCAAACTAGTATAATGAAAGAGAACCAGCTATCTCAAATAAGAACGCAAAAAAAGTGATTCTAACGAAGTTTCCAAACTTCGAAAAAAATTTTTTTTCTTTTCCAGATTCTTTGTGCATAATATGCTTTACTGAGGCTATCAAACTAGTATAATGAAAGAGAACCAGTTATTTCAAATAAGAACGGAAAAAAAGTGATTCAAACGAAGTTTCCAAACTTCGAAAAAAATTTTTTTTCTTTTCGAGATTCTTTGTGCATAATATGCTTTACTGAGGCTATCAAACTAGTATAATGAAAGAGAACATTATCTCAAAAAAGAACGGAAAAAAAGTGATTCTAACGAAGTTTCCAAACTTCGAAAAAAATTTTTTTTCTTTTCGAGATTCTTTGTGCATAATTTGCTTTCCTGAGGCTATCAAACTACTATAATGAAAGAGAACCAGTAATCTCAAATAAGAACGGAAAAAAGTGATTCAAACTGCGTTTCCAAAATTCGAAAAAAATTATTTTTCTTTTCGAGATTCTTTGCGCATAATATGCTTTACTGAGGCTATAAAACTAGTATAATTAAAGAGAACCAGTTATCTCAAATAAGAACGGAAAAAAAGTGATTCTAACGAAGTTTCCAAACTTCGAAAAAAATTTTTTTTCTTTTCGAGATTCTTTGCGCATAATATGCTTTACTGAGGCTATCAAACTAGTATAATGAAAGAGAACCAGTTATCTGAAATAAGAACGGAAAAAAAGTGATTCAAACGAAGTTTCCAAACTTCGAAAAAAAACTTTTTTCTTTTCGAGAATCTTTGCGCATAATATGCTTTTCTGAGGTCATCAAACTAGTATAATGAAAGAGAACCAGTTATCTCAAATAAGAACGGAAAAAAAGTGATTCTAACGAAGTTTCCAAACTTCGAAAAAAATTTTTTTTCTTTTCCAGAATCTTTGCGCATAATATGCTTTACTGAGGCTATCAAACTAGTATATTGAAAGAAAAAAAGTTATCTCAAATAAGAACGGAAAAAAAGTGATTCCAATGAAGTTTCCAAACTTCGAAAAAAATTTTTTTTCTTTTCGAGATTCTTTGTGCATAATATGCTTTACTGAGGCTATCAAACTAGTATAATGAAAGAGAACCAGTTATCTCAAATAAGAACGGAAAAAAGGTGATTCAAACGAAGTTTCCAAACTTCGAAAAAAATTTTTTTTCTTTTCGAGATTCTTTGCGCATAATATGCTTTTCTAAGGCTATCAAACTAGTATAATGAAAGAGAACCAGTTATCTCAAATAACGGAAAAAAAGTGATTCTAACGAAGTTTCCAAAGTTCTAAAAAAATTGTTTTATTTTCGAGATTCTTTGCGCATAATATGCTTTACTGAGGCTATCAAACTAGTATAATGAAAGAGAACCAGCTATCTCAAATAAGAACGCAAAAAAAGTGATTCTAACGAAGTTTCCAAACTTCGAAAAAAATTTTTTTACTTTTCGAGATTCTTTGCGCATAATATGCTTTACTGAGGCTATCAAACCAGTATAATGAAAGAGAACCAGTTATCTCAAATAAGAACGGAAAAAAAGTGATTCAAACTAAGTTTCCAAACTTCGAAAAAAAACTTTTTTCTTTTCGAGATTCTTTGCGCATAATATGCTTTACTGAGGCTATCAAACTAGTATAATGAAAGAGAACCAGTTATGTCAAATAAGAACGGAAAATAAGTGATTCTAATGAAGTTTCCAAACTTCAAAAAAATTTTTTTTCTTTTCCAGATTCTTTGCGCATAATATGCTTTACTGTGGCTATCAAACTAGTATAATGAAAGAGAACCAGTTATTTCAAATAAGAACTGAAAAAAAGTTATTCTATCGAAGTTTCCAAACTTCGAATTTTTTTTTTTTTCTAGATTCTTTGCGCATAATATGCTTTTCTGATGCTATCAAACTAGTATAATGAAAGCGAACCAGTTATCTCAAATAAGAATGGAAAAAAAGTGATTCTAACGAAGTTTCCAAACTTCGAAAAAAAAATTTTTTATTTTCGAGATTCTTTGCGCATAATATGCTTTTCTGAGGCTATCAAACTAGTATAATGAAAGAGAACCAGTTATCTCAAATAAGAACGGAAAAAAAGTGATTCTAACAAAGTTTCCAAACATCGAAAAAAAAATTTTTTCTTTTCGAGATTCTTTGCGCATAATATGATTTAAGGAGGCTATCAAACTAGTATAATGAAAGAGAACCAGTTATTTCAAATAAAAACAGAAAAAAAGTGATTCTATGGAAGTTTCCAAACTTCGAAAAAATTTTTTTTTTCTTTTCGAGATTCTTTGAGCATAATATGCTTTACTGAGGCTATCAAACTAATATAATGAAAGAGAACCAGTTATCTCAAATAAGAACGGAAAAAAAGTGATTCTAAAGAAGTTTCCAAACTTCGAAAAAAAATTTTTTTCTTTTCGAGATTCTTTGCGCATAATATGGTTTTCTGAGGCTATCAAACTAGTATAATGAAAGAGAACCATTTATCTCAAATAAGAACGGAAAAAAAGTGATTCTAACGAAGTTTCCAAACTTCGAAAAAAATTTTTTTTCTTTTCGAGATTCTTTGCGCATAATATGCTTTACTGAGGCTATCAAACTAGTATAATGAAAGAGAACCAGCTATCTGAAATAAGAACGCAAAAAAAGTGATTCTAACGAAGTTTCCAAACTTCGAAAAAAATTTTTTTTCTTTTCCAGATTCTTTGTGCATAATATGCTTTACTGAGGCTATCAAACTAGTATAATGAAAGAGAACCAGTTATTTCAAATAAGAACGGAAAAAAAGTGATTCAAACGAAGTTTCCAAACTTCGAAAAAAATTTTTTTTCTTTTCGAGATTCTTTGTGCATAATATGCTTTACTGAGGCTATCAAACTAGTATAATGAAAGAGAACATTATCTCAAATAAGAACGGAAAAAAAGTGATTCTAACGAAGTTTCCAAACTTCGAAAAAAATTTTTTTTCTTTTCGAGATTCTTTGTGCATAATTTGCTTTCCTGAGGCTATCAAACTACTATAATGAAAGAGAACCAGTAATCTCAAATAAGAACGGAAAAAAGTGATTCAAACTACGTTTCCAAAATTCGAAAAAAATTATTTTTCTTTTCGAGATTCTTTGCGCATAATATGCTTTACTGAGGCTATCAAATTAGTATAATTAAAGAGAACCAGTTATCTCAAATAAGAACGGAAAAAAAGTGATTCTAACGAAGTTTCCAATCTTCGAAAAAATTTTTTTTTCTTTTCGAGATTCTTTGCGCATAATATGCTTTACCGAGGCTATCAAACTAGTATAATGAAAGAGAACCAGTTATCTGAAATAAGAACGGAAAAAAAGTGATTCAAACGAAGTTTCCAAACTTCGAAAAAAAACTTTTTCTTTTCGAGATTCTTTGCGCATAATATGCTTTTCTGAGGTCATCAAACTAGTATAATGAAAGAGAACCAGTTATCTCAAATAAGAACGGAAAAAAAGTGATTCTAACGAAGTTTCCAAACTTCGAAAAAAATTTTTTTTCTTTTCCAGATTCTTTGCGCATAATATGCTTTACTGAGGCTATCAAACTAGTATATTGAAAGAAAACCAGTTATCTCAAATAAGAACGGAAAAAAAGTGATTCCAATGAAGTTTCCAAACTTCGAAAAAAATTTTTTTTCTTTTCGAGATTCTTTGTGCATAATATGCTTTACTGAGGCTATCAAACTAGTATAATGAAAGAGAACCAGTTATCTCAAATAAGAACGGAAAAAAAGTGATTCAAACGAAGTTTCCAAACTTCGAAAAAAATTTTTTTTCTTTTCGAGATTCTTTGCGCATAATATGCTTTTCTAAGGCTATCAAACTAGTATAATGAAAGAGAACCAGTTATCTCAAATAAGAACGGAAAAAAAGTGATTCTAACGAAGTTTCCAAAGTTCTAAAAAAATTGTTTTATTTTCGAGATTCTTTGCGCATAATATGCTTTACTGAGGCTATCAAACTAGTATAATGAAAGAGAACCAGTTATCTCAAATAAGAACGGAAAAAAAGTGATTCTAATGAAGTTTCCAAACTTCGAAAAAAATTTTTTTTCTTTTCGAGATTCTTTGTGCATATGCTTTGCTGAGGCTATCAAACTATTATAATGAAAGAGAACCAGTTATCTCAAATAAGAACGGAAAAAAAGTGATTCAAACGAAGTTTCCAAACTTCGAAAAAAAATTTTTTTCTTTTCGAGATTCTTTGCGCATAATATGCTTTTCTGAGGCTATCAAACTAGTATAATGAAAGAGAACCAGTTATCTCAAATAAGAACGGAAAAAAGTGATTCTAACGAAGTTTCCAATGTTCTAAAAATTTTTTTTTTTTTTGAGATTCTTTGCGCGTAATATGCTTTTCTGAGGCTATCTTTTTAGTATAATGAAAGAGAACCAGTTTTCTCAGTTAATAACGGAAAAATAGTGATTATAAAGAAGTTTCCAAACTTCGAAAAAAAATTTTTTTCTTTTCGAGATTCTTTGCGCATAATATGGTTTTCTGAGGCTATCAAAATAGTATAATGAAAGAGAACCAGTTATCTCAAATAAGAACGGAAAAAAAGTGATTCTAACGAAGTTTCCAAACTTCGAAAAAAAATTTTATTCTTTTCGAGATTCTTTGCGCATAATATGCTTTTCTGAGGCTATCAAACTAGTATAATGAAAGAGAACCAGTTATCTCAAATAAGAACGGAAAAAAAGTTATTCAAACGAAGTTTCCAAACTTCGAAAAAAAACTTTTTTCTTTTCGAGATTCTTTGCGCATAATATGCTTTACTGAGGCTATCAAACTAGTATAATAAAGAGAACCAGTTATCTCAAATAAGAACGGAAAAAAAGTGATTCAAACGAAGTTTCCAAACTTCGAAAAAAAATTTTTTTCTTTTCGAGATTCTTTGCGCATAATATGCTTTTCTGAGGCTATCAAACTAGTATAATGAAAGAGAACCAGTTATCTCAAATAAGAACGGAAAAAAAGTGATTCTAACGAAGTTTCCAAACTTCAAAAAAAATTTTTTTCTTTTCCAGATTCTTTGCGCATAATATGCTTTACTGTGGCTATCAAACTAGTATAATGAAAGAGAACCAGTTATCTCAAATAAGAACGTAAAAAAAGTGATTCTAATGAAGTTTCCAAACTTCGAAAAAAATTTTTTTTCTTTTCGAGATTCTTTGTGCATAATATGCTTTACTGAGGCTATCAAACTAGTATAATGAAAGAGAACCAGTTATCTCAAATAAGAACGGAAAAAAAGTGATTCTAACGAAGTTTCCAAACTTCGAAAAAAAATTTTTTCTTTTCGAGATTCTTTGCGCATAATATGCTTTTCTGAGGCTATCAAACTAGTATAATGAAAGAGAACCAGTTATCTCAAATAAGAACGGAAAAAAAGTGATTCTAACAAAGTTTCCAAACATCGAAAAAAAATTTTTTTCTTTTCGAGATTCTTTGCGCATAATATGATTTTCTGAGGCTATCAAACTAGTATAATGAAAGAGAACCAGTTATTTCAAATAAGAACGGAAAAAAAGTGATTCTATCGAAGTTTCCAAACTTCGAAAAATTTTTTTTTTTTTCTAGATTCTTTGCGCATAATATGCTTTTCTGATGCTATCAAACTAGTATAATGAAAGCAAACCAGTTATCTCAAAAAAGAATGGAAAAAAAGTGATTCTAACGAAGTTTCCAAACTTCGAAAAAAAAAAATTTTATTTTCGAGATTCTTTGCGCATAATATGCTTTTCTGAGGCTATCAAACTAGTATAATGAAAGAGAACCAGTTATCTCAAATAAGAACGGAAAAAAAGTGATTCTAACAAAGTTTCCAAACATCGAAAAAAAATTTTTTCTTTTCGAGATTCTTTGCGCATAATATGATTTTCTGAGGCTATCAAACTAGTATAATGAAAGAGAACCAGTTATTTCAAATAAAAACGGAAAAAAAGTGATTCTATGGAAGTTTCCAAACTTCGAAAAAATTTTTTTTTCTTTTCGAGATTCTTTGTGCATAATATGCTTTACTGAGGCTATCAAACTAGTATAATGAAAGAGAACCAGTTATCTCAAATAAGAACGGAAAAAAAGTGATTCTAACGAAGTTTCCAAACTTCGAAAAAATTTTTTTTTCTTTTCGAGATTCTTTGTGCATAATATGCTTTTCTGAGGCTATCAAACTAGTATAATGAAAGAGAACCAGTTATCTCAAATAAGAACGGAAAAAAAGTGATTCTAACGAAGTTTCCAAAGTTCTAAAAAAATTGTTTTATTTTCGAGATTTTTTGCGCGTAATATGCTTTTCTGAGGCCATCTAATTAGTATAATGAAAGAGAACCAGTTATCTCAAATAAGAACGGAAAAGAAGTGATTCTAAAGAAGTTTCCAAACTTCGAAAAAAATTTTTTTTCTTTTCGAGATTCTTTGCGCATAATATGCTTTACTGAGGCTATCAAACTAGTATAATGAAAGAGAACCAGTTATCTCAAATAAGAACGGAAAAAAAGTTATTCAAACGAAGTTTCCAAACTTCGAAAAAAAACTTTTTTCTTTTCAAGATTCTTTGCGCATAATGTGCTTTTCTGAGGCTATCAAACTAGTATAATGAAAGAGAACCAGTTATCTCAAATAAGAACGGAAAAAAAGTGATTTTAACGAAGTTTCCAAACTTCGAAAAAAAATTTTTTTCTTTTCGAGATTCTTTGCGCATAATATGCTTTACTGAGGCTATCAAACTAGTATAATTAAAGAGAACCAGTTATCTCAAATAAGAACGGAAAAAAAGTGATTCTAACGAAGTTTCCAAACTTCGAAAAAAATTTTTTTTCTTTTCGAGATTCTTTGCGCATAATATGCTTTACTGAGGCTATCAAACTAGTATAATGAAAGAGAACCAGTTATCTGAAATAAGAACGGAAAAAAAGTGATTCAAACGAAGTTTCCAAACTTCGAAAAAAAACTTTTTTCTTTTCGAGATTCTTTGCGCATAATATGCTTTTCTGAGGTCATCAAACTAGTATAATGAAAGAGAACCAGTTATCTCAAATAAGAACGGAAAAAAAGTGATTCTAACGAAGTTTCCAAACTTCGAAAAAATTTTTTTTTCTTTTCCAGATTCTTTGCGCATAATATGCTTTACTGAGGCTATCAAACTAGTATATTGAAAGAGAACCAGTTATCTCAAATAAGAACGGAAAAAAAGTGATTCTAATGAAGTTTCCAAACTTCGAAAAAAATTTTTTTTCTTTTCGAGATTCTTTGTGCATATGCTTTGCTGAGGCTATGAAACTAGTATAATGAAAGAGAACCAGTTATCTCAAATAGGGAAAAAAAGTGATTCAAACTAAGTTTCCAAACTTCGAAAAAAAATTTTTTTCTTTTCGAGATTCTTTGCGCATAATATGCTTTTCTGAGGCTATCAAATTAGTATAATGAAAGAGAACCAGTTATCTCAAATAAGAACGGAAAAAAAGTGATTCTAACGAAGTTTCCAAAGTTCTAAAAAAATTTTTTTTTTTTTTGAGATTCTTTGCGCGTAATATGCTTTTATGAGGCTATCTAATTAGTATAATGAAAGAGAACCAGTTATCTCAGTTAAGAACGGAAAAATAGTGATTATAAAGAAGTTTCCAAACTTCGAAAAAAACTTTTTTCTTTTCAAGATTCTTTGCGCATAATGTGCTTTTCTGAGGCTATCAAACTAGTATAATGAAAGAGAACCAGCTATCTCAAATAAGAACGCAAAAAAAGTGATTCTAACGAAGTTTCCAAACTTCGAAAAAAATTTTTTTTCTTTTCCAGATTCTTTGTGCATAATATGCTTTACTGAGGCTATCAAACTAGTATAATGAAAGAGAACCAGTTATTTCAAATAAGAACGGAAAAAAAGTGATTCAAACGAGGTTTCCAAACTTCGAAAAAAAATTTTTTTCTTTTCGAGATTCTTTGTGCATAATATGCTTTACTGAGGCTATCAAACTAGTATAATGAAAGAGAACATTATCTCAAATAAGAACGGAAAAAAAGTGATTCAAACGAAGTTTCCAAACTTCGAAAAAAATTTTTTTTCTTTTGGAGATTCTTTGCGCATAATATGGTTTTCTGAGGCTATCAAAATAGTATAATGAAAGAGAACCAGTTATCTCAAATAAGAACGGAAAAAAAGTGATTCTAACGAAGTTTCCAAACTTCGAAAAAAAATTTTATTCTTTTCAAGATTCTTTGCGCATAATATGCTTTTCTGAGGCTATCAAAATAATATAATGAAAGAGAACCAGTTATCTCAAATAAGAACGGAAAAAAAGTTATTCAAACGAAGTTTCCAAACTTCGAAAAAAAACTTTTTTCTTTTCGAGATTCTTTGCGCATAATATGCTTTACTGAGGCTATCAAACTAGTATAATGAAAGAGAACCAGTTATCTCAAATAAGAACGGAAAAAAAGTGATTCAAACGAAGTTTCCAAACTTCGAAAAAAAATTTTTTTCTTTTCGAGATTCTTTGCGCATAATATGCTTTTCTGAGGCTATCAAACTAGTATAATGAAAGAGAACCAGTTATCTCAAATAAGATCGGAAAAAAAGTGATACTAACGAAGTTTCCAAACTTCAAAAAAAATTTTTTTCTTTTCCAGATTCTTTGCGCATAATATGCTTTACTGTGGCTATCAAACTAGTATAATGAAAGAGAACCAGTTATCTCAAATAAGAACGTAAAAAAAGTGATTCTAATGAAGTTTCCAAACTTCGAAAAAAATTTTTTTTCTTTTCGAGATTCTTTGTGCATAATATGCTTTACTGAGGCTATCAAACTAGTATAATGAAAGAGAACCAGTTATCTCAAATAAGAACGGAAAAAAAGTGATTCTAACGAAGTTTCCAAACTTCGAAAAAAAATTTTTTCTTTTCGAGATTCTTTGCGCATAATATGCTTTTCTGAGGCTATCAAACAATGAAAGAGAACCAGTTATCTCAAATAAGAACGGAAAAAAAGTGATTCTAACAAAGTTTCCAAACATCGAAAAAAATTTTTTTTCTTTTCGAGATTCTTTGCGCATAATATGATTTTCTGAGGCTATCAAACTAGTATAATGAAAGAGAACCAGTTATTTCAAATAAGAACGGAAAAAAAGTGATTCTATCGAAGTTTCCAAACTTCGAAAAATTTTTTTTTTTTCTAGATTCTTTGCGCATAATATGCTTTTCTGATGCTATCAAACTAGTATAATGAAAGCGAACCAGTTATCTCAAATAAGAATGGAAAAAAAGTGATTCTAACGAAGTTTCCAAACTTCGAAAAAAAAAATTTTTATTTTCGAGATTCTTTGCGCATAATATGCTTTTCTGAGGCTATCAAACTAGTATAATGAAAGAGAACCAGTTATCTCAAAAAAGAACGGAAAAAAAGTGATTCTAACGAAGTTTCCAAAGTTCTAAAAAAATTGTTTTATTTTCGAGATTCTTTGCGCATAATATGCTTTACTGAGGCTATCAAACTAGTATAATGAAAGAGAACCAGCTATCTCAAATAAGAACGCAAAAAAAGTGATTCTAACGAAGTTTCCAAACTTCGAAAAAAATTTTTTTTCTTTTCCAGATTCTTTGTGCATAATATGCGTTACTGAGGCTATCAAACTAGTATAATGAAAGAGAACCAGTTATTTCAAATAAGAACGGAAAAAAAGTGATTCAAACGAAGTTTCCAAACTTCGAAAAAAATTTTTTTTCTTTTCGAGATTCTTTGCGCATAATATGCTTTTCTGAGGCTATCAAACTAGTATAATGAAAGAGAACCAGTTATCTCAAATAAGAACGGAAAAAAAGTGATACTAACGAAGTTTCCAAACTTCAAAAAAAATTTTTTTCTTTTCCAGATTCTTTGCGCATAATATGCTTTACTGTGGCTATCAAACTAGTATAATGAAAGAGAACCAGTTATCTCAAATAAGAACGTAAAAAAAGTGATTCTAATGAAGTTTCCAAACTTCGAAAAAATTTTTTTTTCTTTTCGAGATTCTTTGTGCATAATATGCTTTACTGAGGCTATCAAACTAGTATAATGAAAGAGAACCAGTTATCTCAAATAAGAACGGAAAAAAAGTGATTCTAACGAAGTTTCCAAACTTCGAAAAAAATTTTTTTCTTTTCGAGATTCTTTGCGCATAATATGCTTTTCTGAGGCTATCAAACTAGTATAATGAAAGAGAACCAGTTATCTCAAATAAGAACGGAAAAAAAGTGATTCTAACAAAGTTTCCAAACATCGAAAAAAATTTTTTTTCTTTTCGAGATTCTTTGCGCATAATATGATTTTCTGAGGCTATCAAACTAGTATAATGAAAGAGAACCAGTTATTTCAAATAAGAACGGAAAAAAAGTGATTCTATCGAAGTTTCCAAACTTCGAAAATTTTTTTTTTTTTCTAGATTCTTTGCGCATAATATGCTTTTCTGATGCTATCAAACTAGTATAATGAAAGCGAACCAGTTATCTCAAATAAGAATGGAAAAAAAGTGATTCTAACGAAGTTTCCAAACTTCGAAAAAAAAAATTTTTATTTTCGAGATTCTTTGCGCATAATATGCTTTTCTGAGGCTATCAAACTAGTATAATGAAAGAGAACCAGTTATCTGAAATAAGAACGGAAAAAAAGTGATTCTAACAAAGTTTCCAAACATCGAAAAAAAATTTTTTTCTTTTCGAGATTCTTTGCGCATAATATGATTTTCTGAGGCTATCAAACTAGTATAATGAAAGAGAACCAGTTATTTCAAATAAAAACGGAAAAAAAGTGATTCTATGGAAGTTTCCAAACTTCGAAAAAAATTTTTTTTCTTTTCGAGATTCTTTGTGCATAATATGCTTTACTGAGGCTATCAAACTAGTATAATGAAAGAGAACCAGTTATCTCAAATAAGAACGGAAAAAAAGTGATTCTAACGAAGTTTCCAAACTTCGAAAAAATTTTTTTTTCTTTTCGAGATTCTTTGTGCATAATATGCTTTTCTGAGGCTATCAAACTAGTATAATGAAAGAGAACCAGTTATCTCAAATAAGAACGGAAAAAAAGTGATTCTAACGAAGTTTCCAAAGTTCTTAAAAAATTGTTTTATTTTCGAGATTCTTTGCGCGTAATATGCTTTTCTGAGGCTATCTAATTAGTATAATGAAAGAGAACCAGTTATCTCAAATAAGAACGGAAAAAAAGTGATTCTAACGAAGTTTCCAAACTTCGAAAAAAATTTATTTTCTTTTCGAGATTCTTTGCGCATAATATGCTTTACTGAGGCTATCAAACTAGTATAATGAAAGAGAACCAGTTATCTCAAATAAGAACGGAAAAAAAGTTATTCAAACGAAGTTTCCAAACTTCGAAAAAAAACTTTTTTCTTTTCAAGATTCTTTGCGCATAATGTGCTTTTCTGAGGCTATCAAACTAGTATAATGAAAGAGAACCAGTTATCTCAAATAAGAACGGAAAAAAAGTGATTCTAACGAAGTTTCCAAACTTCGAAAAAAATTTTTTTTCTTTTCGAGATTCTTTGCGCATAATATGCTTTACTGAGGCTATCAAACTAGTATAATTTAAGAGAACCAGTTATCTCAAATAAGAACGGAAAAAAAGTGATTCTAACGAAGTTTCCAAACTTCGAAAAAAATTTTTTTTCTTTTCGAGATTCTTTGCGCATAATATGCTTTACTGAGGCTATCAAACTAGTATAATGAAAGAGAACCAGTTATCTGAAATAAGAACGGAAAAAAAGTGATTCAAACGAAGTTTCCAAACTTCGAAAAAAAACTTTTTTCTTTTCGAGATTCTTTGCGCATAATATGCTTTACTGAGGCTATCAAACTAGTATAATGAAAGAGAACCAGTTATCTGAAATAAGAACGGAAAAAAAGTGATTCAAACGAAGTTTCCAAACTTCGAAAAAAAACTTTTTTCTTTTCGAGATTCTTTGCGCATAATATGCTTTTCTGAGGTCATCAAACTAGTATAATGAAAGAGAACCAGTTATCTCAAATAAGAACGGAAAAAAAGTGATTCTAACGAAGTTTCCAAACTTCGAAAAAAATTTTTTTTCTTTTCCAGATTCTTTGCCCATAATATGCTTTACTGAGGCTATCAAACTAGTATATTGAAAGAGAACCAGTTATCTCAAATAAGAACGGAAAAAAAGTGATTCCAATGAAGTTTCCAAACTTCGAAAAAAATTTTTTTTCTTTTCGAGATTCTTTGTGCATAATATGCTTTACTGAGGCTATCAAACACGTATAATGAAAGAGAACCAGTTATCTCAAATAAGAACGGAAAAAAAGTGATTCAAACGAAGTTTCCAAACTTCGAAAAAAATTTTTTTTCTTTTCGAGATTCTTTGCTCATAATATGCTTTTCTAAGGCTATCAAACTAGTATAATGAAAGAGAACCAGTTATCTCAAATAAGAACGGAAAAAAAGTGATTCTAACGAAGTTTCCAAAGTTCTAAAAAAATTGTTTTATTTTCGAGATTCTTTGCGCGTAATATGCTTTTCTGAGGCTATCTAATTAGTATAATGAAAGAGAACCAGTTATCTCAAATAAGAACGGAAAAAAAGTGATTCTAAAGAAGTTTCCAAACTTCGAAAAAATTTTTTTTTCTTTTCCAGATTCTTTGCGCATAATATGCTTTACTGAGGCTATCAAACTAGTATATTGAAAGAGAACCAGTTATCTCAAATAAGAACGGAAAAAAAGTGATTCCAATGAAGTTTCCAAACTTCGAAAAAATTTTTTTTTCTTTTCGAGATTCTTTGTGCATAATATGCTTTACTGAGGCTATCAAACACGTATAATGAAAGAGAACCAGTTATCTCAAATAAGAACGGAAAAAAAGTGATTCAAACGAAGTTTCCAAACTTCGAAAAAAATTTTTTTTCTTTTCGAGATTCTTTGCGCATAATATGCTTTTCTAAGGCTATCAAACTAGTATAATGAAAGAGAACCAGTTATCTCAAATAAGAACGGAAAAAAAGTGATTCTAACGAAGTTTCCAAAGTTCTAAAAAAATTGTTTTATTTTCGAGATTCTTTGCGCATAATATGCTTTACTGAGGCTATCAAACTAGTATAATGAAAGAGATCCAGCTATCTCAAATAAGAACGCAAAAAAAGTGATTCTAACGAAGTTTCCAAAGTTCGAAAAAATTTTTTTTTCTTTTCGAGATTCTTTGCGCATAATATGCTTTACTGAGGCTATCAAACCAGTATAATGAAAGAGAACCAGTTATCTCAAATAAGAACGGAAAAAAAGTGATTCAAACGAAGTTTCCAAACTTCGAAAAAAAACTTTTTTCTTTTCGAGATTCTTTGCGCATAATATGCTTTACTGAGGCTATCAAACTAGTATAATGAAAGAGAACCAGTTATCTCAAATAAGAACGGAAAAAAAGTGATTCTAATGAAGTTTCCAAACTTCGAAAAAAAATTTTTTTCTTTTCGAGATTCTTTGTGCATATGCTTTGCTGAGGCTATCAAACTATTATAATGAAAGAGAACCAGTTATCTCAAATAAGAACGGAAAAAAAGTGATTCAAACGAAGTTTCCAAACTTCGAAAAAACACTTTTTTCTTTTCGAGATTCTTTGCGCATAATATGCTTTTCTGAGGCTATCAAACTAGTATAATGAAAGAGAACCAGTTATCTCAAATAAGAACGGAAAAAAAGTGATTCTAACGAAGTTTCCAAAGTTCTAAAAAATTTTTTTTTTTTTGAGATTCTTTGCGCGTAATATGCTTTTCTGAGGCTATCTAATTAGTATAATGAAAGAGAACCAGTTTTCTCAGTTAAGAACGGAAAAATAGTGATTATAAAGAAGTTTCCAAACTTCGAAAAAAAATTTTTTTCTTTTCGAGATTCTTTGCGCATAGTATGGTTTTCTGAGGCTATCAAAATAGTATAATGAAAGAGAACCAGTTATCTCAAATAAGAACGGAAGAAAAGTGATACTAACTAAGTTTCCAAACTTCAAAAAAAATTTTTTTCTTTTCCAGATTCTTTGCGCATAATATGCTTTACTGTGGCTATCAAACTAGTATAATGAAAGAGAACCAGTTATCTCAAATAAGAACGTAAAAAAAGTGATTCTAATGAAGTTTCCAAACTTCGAAAAAAAATTTTTTTCTTTTCGAGATTCTTTGTGCATAATATGCTTTACTGAGGCTATCAAACTAGTATAATGAAAGAGAACCAGTTATCTCAAATAAGAACGGAAAAAAAGTGATTCTAACGAAGTTTCCAAACTTCGAAAACAAATTTTTTCTTTTCGAGATTCTTTGCGCATAATATGCTTTTCTGAGGCTATCAAACTAGTATAATGAAAGAGAACCAGTTATCTCAAATAAGAACGGAAAAAAAGTGATTCTAACAAAGTTTCCAAACATGGAAAAAAAATTTTTTTCTTTTCGAGATTCTTTGCGCATAATATGATTTTCTGAGGCTATCAAACTAGTATAATGAAAGAGAACCAGTTATTTCAAATAAAAACGGAAAAAAAGTGATTCTATGGAAGTTTCCAAACTTCGAAAAAATTTTTTTTTCTTTTCGAGATTCTTTGTGCATAATATGCTTTACTGAGGCTATCAAACTAGTATGATGAAAGAGAACCAGTTATCTCAAATAAGAACGGAAAAAAAGTGATTCTAACGAAGTTTCCAAACTTCGAAAAAAATTTTTTTTCTTTTCGAGATTCTTTGTGCATAATATGCTTTTCTGAAGCTATCAAACTAGTATAATGAAAGAGAACCAGTTATCTCAAATAAGAACGGAAAAAAAGTGATTCTAACGAAGTTTCCAAAGTTCTAAAAAAATTGTTTTATTTTCGAGAATCTTTGCGCGTAATATGCTTTTCTGAGGCTATCTAATTAGTATAATGAAAGAGAACCAGTTATCTCAAATAAGAACGGAAAAAAAGTGATTCTAAAGAAGTTTACAAACTTCGAAAAAAATTTTTTTTCTTTTCGAGATTCTTTGCGCATAATATGGTTTTCTGAGGCTATCATACTAGTATAATGAAAGAGAACCAGTTATCTCAAATAAGAACGGAAAAAAAGTGATTCTAACGAAGTTTCCAATCTTCGAAAAAATTTTTTTTTCTTTTCGAGATTCTTTGCGCATAATATGCTTTACTGAGGCTATCAAACTAGTATAATGAAAGAGAACCAGTTATCTCAAATAAGAACGGAAAAAAAATTATTCAAACGAAGTTTCCAAACTTCGAAAAAAAACTTTTTTCTTTTCAAGACTCTTTGCGCATAATGTGCTTTTCTGAGGCTATCAAACTAGTATAATGAAAGAGAACCAGTTATCTCAAATAAGAACGGAAAAAAAGTGATTCTAACGAAGTTTCTAAACTTCGAAAAAAAATTTTTTTCTTTTCGAGATTCTTTGCGCATAATATGCTTTACTGAGGCTATCAAACTAGTATAATTAAAGAGAACCAGTTATCTCAAATAAGAACGGAAAAAAAGTGATTCTAACGAAGTTTCCAAACTTCGAAAAAAATTTTTTTTCTTTTCGAGATTCTTTGCGCATAATATGCTTTACTGAGGCTATCAAACTAGTATAATGAAAGAGAACCAGTTATCTGAAATAAGAACGGAAAAAAAGTGATTCAAACGAAGTTTCCAAACTTCGAAAAAAACTTTTTTCTTTTCGAGATTCTTTGCGCATAATATGCTTTACTGAGGCTATCAAACTAGTATAATGAAAGAGAACCAGTTATCTGAAATAAGAACGGAAAAAAAGTGATTCAAACGAAGTTTCCAAACTTCGAAAAAAAACTTTTTTCTTTTCGAGATTCTTTGCGCATAATATGCTTTTCTCAGGTCATCAAACTAGTATAATGAAAGAGAACCAGTTATCTCAAATAAGAACGGAAAAAAAGTGATTCTAACGAAGTTTCCAAACTTCGAAAAAAATTTTTTTTCTTTTCAAGATTCTTTGCGCATAATATGCTTTTCTGAGGCTATCAAAATAGTATAATGAAAGAGAACCAGTTATCTCAAATAAGAACGGAAAAATGATTCTAACGAAGTTTCCAAACTTCGAAAAAAATTTTTTTTCTTTTCGAGATTCTTTGCGCATAATATGCTTTACTGTGGCTATCAAACTAGTATAATGAAAGAGAACCAGTTATCTCAAATAAGAACGGAAAAAAAGTGATTCTAATGAAGTTTCCAAACTTCGAAAAAAATTTTTTTTCTTTTCGAGATTCTTTGTGCATAATATGCTTTACTGAGGCTATCAAACTAGAATAATGAAAGAGAACCAGTTATCTCAAATAAGAACGGAAAAAAAGTGATTCAAACGAAGTTTCCAAACTTCGAAAAAAAACTTTTTTCTTTTCGAGATTCTTTGCGCATAATATGCTTTACTGAGGCTATCAAACTAGTATAATGAAAGAGAACCAGTTATCTCAAATAAGAACGGAAAAAAAGTGATTCTAATGAAGTTTCCAAACTTCGAAAAAAAATTTTTTTCTTTTCGAGATTCTTTGTGCATATGCTTTGCTGAGGCTATCAAACTATTATAATGAAAGAGAACCAGTTATCTCAAATAAGAACGGAAAAAAAGTGATTCAAACGAAGTTTCCAAACTTCGAAAAAACACTTTTTTCTTTTCGAGATTCTTTGCGCATAATATGCTTTTCTGAGGCTATCAAACTAGTATAATGAAAGAGAACCAGTTATCTCAAATAAGAACGGAAAAAAAGTGATTCTAACGAAGTTTCCAAAGTTCTAAAAAATTTTTTTTTTTTTGAGATTCTTTGCGCGTAATATGCTTTTCTGAGGCTATCTAATTAGTATAATGAAAGAGAACCAGTTTTCTCAGTTAAGAACGGAAAAATAGTGATTATAAAGAAGTTTCCAAACTTCGAAAAAAAATTTTTTTCTTTTCGAGATTCTTTGCGCATAGTATGGTTTTCTGAGGCTATCAAAATAGTATAATGAAAGAGAACCAGTTATCTCAAATAAGAACGGAAAAAAAGTGATACTAACTAAGTTTCCAAACTTCAAAAAAAAATTTTTTCTTTTCCAGATTCTTTGCGCATAATATGCTTTACTGTGGCTATCAAACTAGTATAATGAAAGAGAACCAGTTATCTCAAATAAGAACGTAAAAAAAGTGATTCTAATGAAGTTTCCAAACTTCGAAAAAAATTTTTTTTCTTTTCGAGATTCTTTGTGCATAATATGCTTTACTGAGGCTATCAAACTAGTATAATGAAAGAGAACCAGTTATCTCAAATAAGAACGGAAAAAAAGTGATTCTAACGAAGTTTCCAAACTTCGAAAACAAATTTTTTCTTTTCGAGATTCTTTGCGCATAATATGCTTTTCTGAGGCTATCAAACTAGTATAATGAAAGAGAACCAGTTATCTCAAATAAGAACGGAAAAAAAGTGATTCTAACAAAGTTTCCAAACATCGAAAAAAAATTTTTTTCTTTTCGAGATTCTTTGCGCATAATATGATTTTCTGAGGCTATCAAACTAGTATAATGAAAGAGAACCAGTTATTTCAAATAAAAACGGAAAAAAAGTGATTCTATGGAAGTTTCCAAACTTCGAAAAAATTTTTTTTTCTTTTCGAGATTCTTTGTGCATAATATGCTTTACTGAGGCTATCAAACTAGTATGATGAAAGAGAACCAGTTATCTCAAATAAGAACGGAAAAAAAGTGATTCTAACGAAGTTTCCAAACTTCGAAAAAAATTTTTTTTCTTTTCGAGATTCTTTGTGCATAATATGCTTTTCTGAGGCTATCAAACTAGTATAATGAAAGAGAACCAGTTATCTCAAATAAGAACGGAAAAAAAGTGATTCTAACGAAGTTTCCAAAGTTCTAAAAAAATTGTTTTATTTTCGAGATTCTTTGCGCGTAATATGCTTTTCTGAGGCTATCTAATTAGTATAATGAAAGAGAACCAGTTATCTCAAATAAGAACGGAAAAAAAGTGATTCTAAAGAAGTTTACAAACTTCGAAAAAAATTTTTTTTCTTTTCGAGATTCTTTGCGCATAATATGGTTTTCTGAGGCTATCATACTAGTATAATGAAAGAGAACCAGTTATCTCAAATAAGAACGGAAAAAAAGTGATTCTAACGAAGTTTCCAATCTTCGAAAAAAATTTTTTTTCTTTTCGAGATTCTTTGCGCATAATATGCTTTACTGAGGCTATCAAACTAGTATAATGAAAGAGAACCAGTTATCTCAAATAAGAACGGAAAAAAAATTATTCAAACGAAGTTTCCAAACTTCGAAAAAAAACTTTTTTCTTTTCAAGACTCTTTGCGCATAATGTGCTTTTCTGAGGCTATCAAACTAGTATAATGAAAGAGAACCAGTTATCTCAAATAAGAACGGAAAAAAAGTGATTCTAACGAAGTTTCTAAACTTCGAAAAAAAATTTTTTTCTTTTCGAGATTCTTTGCGCATAATATGCTTTACTGAGGCTATCAAACCATTATAATTAAAGAGAACCAGTTATCTCAAATAAGAACGGAAAAAAAGTGATTCTAACGAAGTTTCCAAACTTCGAAAAAAATTTTTTTTCTTTTCGAGATTCTTTGCGCATAATATGCTTTACTGAGGCTATCAAACTAGTATAATGAAAGAGAACCAGTTATCTGAAATAAGAACGGAAAAAAAGTGATTCAAACGAAGTTTCCAAACTTCGAAAAAAAACTTTTTTCTTTTCGAGATTCTTTGCGCATAATATGCTTTACTGAGGCTATCAAACTAGTATAATGAAAGAGAACCAGTTATCTGAAATAAGAACGGAAAAAAAGTGATTCAAACGAAGTTTCCAAACTTCGAAAAAAAACTTTTTTCTTTTCGAGATTCTTTGCGCATAATATGCTTTTCTCAGGTCATCAAACTAGTATAATGAAAGAGAACCAGTTATCTCAAATAAGAACGGAAAAAAAGTGATTCTAACGAAGTTTCCAAACTTCGAAAAAAATTTTTTTTCTTTTCCAGATTCTTTGCGCATAATATGCTTTACTGAGGCTATCAAACTAGTATATTGAAAGAGAACCAGTTATCTCAAATAAGAACGGAAAAAAAGTGATTCCAATGAAGTTTCCAAACTTCGAAAAAAATTTTTTTTCTTTTCGAGATTCTTTGCGCATAATATGCTTTACTGAGGCTATAAAACTAGTATAATGAAAGAGAACCAGTTATCTCAAATAAGAACGGAAAAAAAGTGATTCTAACGAAGTTTCCAAACTTCGAAAAAAATTTTTTTTCTTTTCGAGATTCTTTGCGCATAATATGCTTTACTGAGACTATCAAACTAGTATAATGAAAGAGAACCAGTTATCTCAAATAAGAACGGACAAAAAGTTATTCAAACGAAGTTTCCAAACTTCGAAAAAAAACTTTTTTCTTTTCAAGATTCTTTGCGCATAATATGCTTTTCTGAGGCTATCAAAATAGTATAATGAAAGAGAACCAGTTATCTCAAATAAGAACGGAAAAATGATTCTAACGAAGTTTCCAAACTTCGAAAAAAATTTTTTTTCTTTTCGAGATTCTTTGCGCATAATATGCTTTACTGTGGCTATCAAACTAGTATAATGAAAGAGAACCAGTTATCTCAAATAAGAACGGAAAAAAAGTGATTTTAATGAAGTTTCCAAACTTCGAAAAAAATTTTTTTTCTTTTCGAGATTCTTTGTGCATAATATGCTTTACTGAGGCTATCAAACTAGTATAATGAAAGAGAACCAGTTATCTCAAATAAGAACGGAAAAAAAGTGATTCTAAGGAAGTTTCCAAACTTCGAAAAAATTTTTTTTATATTTCGAGATTCTTTGTGCATAATATGCTTTTCTGAGGCTATCAAACTGGTATAATGAAATAGAACCAGTTATCTCAAATAAGAACGGAAAAAAAGTGAATCTAATAAAGTTTCCAAACATCGAAAAAAATTTTGTTTCTTTTCGAGATTCTTTGCGCATAATATGATTTTCTGAGGCTATCAAACTAGTATATTGAAAGAGAACCAGTTATCTCAAATAAGAACGGAAAAAAAGTGATTCTAACAAAGTTTCCAAACATCGAAAAAAATTTTTTTTCTTTTCGAGATTCTTTGCGCATAATATGATTTTCTGAGGCTATCAAACTAGTATAATGAAAGAGAACCAGTTATTTCAAATAAGAACGGAAAAAAAGTGATACTATCGAAGTTTCCAAACTACGAAAAAAATTTTTTTTCTTTTCGAGATTCTTTGCGCATAATATGCTTCTCTGATGCTATCAAACTAGTATAATGAAAGAGAACCAGTTATCTCAAATAAGAACGGAAAAAAAGTGATTCTAACGAAGTTTCCAAACTTCGAAAAAAAAATTTTTTCTTTTCGAGATCCTTTGCGCATAATATGCTTTTCTGAGGCTATCAAACTAGTATAATGAAAGAGAACCAGTTATCACATATAAGAACGGAAAAAAAGTTATTCAAACGAAGTTTCCAAACTTCGAAAAAAAACTTTTTTCTTTTCAAGATTCTTTGCGAATAATATGCTTTTCTGAGGCTATCAAACTAGTATAATGAAAGAGAACCAGGTATCTCAAATAAGAACGGAAAAAAAGTGATTCTAACGAAGTTTCCAAACTTCGAAAAAAATTTTTTTTCTTTTCCAGATTCTTTGTGCATAATATGCTTTACTGAGGCTATCAAACTAGTATAATGAAAGAGAACCAGTTATTTCAAATAACAACGGAGAAAAAGTGATTCAAAAGAAGTTTCCAAACTTCGAAAAAAATTTTTTTTCTTTTCGAGATTCTTTGTGCATAATATGCTTTACTGAGGCTATCAAACTAGTATAATGAAAGAGAACCAGTTATCTCAAATAAGAACGGAAAAAAAGTGATTCTAACGAAGTTTCCAAACTTCGAAAAAAATTTTTTTTCTTTTCGAGATTCTTTGTGCATAATTTGCTTTCCTGAGGCTATCAAACTACTATAATGAAAGAGAACCAGTAATCTCAAATAAGAACGGAAAAAAGTGATTCAAACTACCTTTCCAAAATTCGAAAAAAATTATTTTTCTTTTCGAGATTCTTTGCGCATAATATGCTTTACTGAGGCTATCAAACTACTATAATTAAAGAGAACCAGTTATCTCAAATAAGAACGGAAAAAAAGTGATTCTAACGAAGTTTCCAAACTTCGAAAAAAAATTTTTTTTCTTTTCGAGATACTTTGGGCATAATATCCTTTACTGAGGCTATCAAACTAGTATAATGAAAGAGAACCAGGTATCTCAAATAAGAACGGAAAAAAAGTGATTCAAACGAAGTTTCCAAACTTCGAAAAAAAACTTTTTTCTTTTCGAGATTCTTTGTGCATAATATGCTTTTCTGTGGCTATAAAACTACTATAATGAAAGAGAACCAGTAATCTCAAATAAGAACAGAAAAAAGTGATTGAAACTACGTTTCCAAAATTCGAAAAATTTTTTTTTTCTTTTCGAGATTCTTTGCGCATAATATGCTTTACTGAGGCTATCAAACTAGTATAATTAAAGAGAACCAGTTATCTCAAATAAGAACGGAAAAAAGTGATTCTAACGAAGTTTCCAAACTTCGAAAAAAAATTTTTTTCTTTTCGAGATTCTTTGCGCATAATATGCTTTACTGAGGCTATCAAACTAGTATAATGAAAGAGAACCAGTTATCTGAAATAAGAACGGAAAAAAAGTGATTCAAACGAAGTTTCCAAACTTCAAAAAAAAATTTTTTCTTTTCCAGATTCTTTGCGCATAATATGCTTTACTGTGGCTATCAAACTAGTATAATGAAAGAGAACCAGTTATCTCAAATAAGAACGTAAAAAAAGTGATTCTAATGAAGTTTCCAAACTTCGAAAAAAATTTTTTTTCTTTTCGAGATTCTTTGTGCATAATATGCTTTACTGAGGCTATCAAACTAGTATAATGAAAGAGAACCAGTTATCTCAAATAAGAACGGAAAAAAAGTGATTCTAACGAAGTTTCCAAACTTCGAAAACAAATTTTTTCTTTTCGAGATTCTTTGCGCATAATATGCTTTTCTGAGGCTATCAAACTAGTATAATGAAAGAGAACCAGTTATCTCAAATAAGAACGGAAAAAAAGTGATTCTAACAAAGTTTCCAAACATCGAAAAAAAATTTTTTTCTTTTCGAGATTCTTTGCGCATAATATGATTTTCTGAGGCTATCAAACTAGTATAATGAAAGAGAACCAGTTATTTCAAATAAAAACGGAAAAAAAGTGATTCTATGGAAGTTTCCAAACTTCGAAAAAATTTTTTTTTCTTTTCGAGATTCTTTGTGCATAATATGCTTTACTGAGGCTATCAAACTAGTATGATGAAAGAGAACCAGTTATCTCAAATAAGAACGGAAAAAAAGTGATTCTAACGAAGTTTCCAAACTTCGAAAAAAATTTTTTTTCTTTTCGAGATTCTTTGTGCATAATATGCTTTTCTGAGGCTATCAAACTAGTATAATGAAAGAGAACCAGTTATCTCAAATAAGAACGGAAAAAAAGTGATTCTAACGAAGTTTCCAAAGTTCTAAAAAAATTGTTTTATTTTCGAGATTCTTTGCGCGTAATATGCTTTTCTGAGGCTATCTAATTAGTATAATGAAAGAGAACCAGTTATCTCAAATAAGAACGGAAAAAAAGTGATTCTAAAGAAGTTTACAAACTTCGAAAAAAATTTTTTTTCTTTTCGAGATTCTTTGCGCATAATATGGTTTTCTGAGGCTATCATACTAGTATAATGAAAGAGAACCAGTTATCTCAAATAAGAACGGAAAAAAAGTGATTCTAACGAAGTTTCCAATCTTCGAAAAAAATTTTTTTTCTTTTCGAGATTCTTTGCGCATAATATGCTTTACTGAGGCTATCAAACTAGTATAATGAAAGAGAACCAGTTATCTCAAATAAGAACGGAAAAAAAATTATTCAAACGAAGTTTCCAAACTTCGAAAAAAAACTTTTTTCTTTTCAAGACTCTTTGCGCATAATGTGCTTTTCTGAGGCTATCAAACTAGTACAATGAAAGAGAACCAGTTATCTCAAATAAGAACGGAAAAAAAGTGATTCTAACGAAGTTTCTAAACTTCGAAAAAAAATTTTTTTCTTTTCGAGATTCTTTGCGCATAATATGCTTTACTGAGGCTATCAAACCATTATAATTAAAGAGAACCAGTTATCTCAAATAAAAACGGAAAAAAAGTGATTCTAACGAAGTTTCCAAACTTCGAAAAAAATTTTTTTTCTTTTCGAGATTCTTTGCGCATAATATGCTTTACTGAGGCTATCAAACTAGTATAATGAAAGAGAACCAGTTATCTGAAATAAGAACGGAAAAAAAGTGATTCAAACGAAGTTTCCAAACTTCGAAAAAAAACTTTTTTCTTTTCGAGATTCTTTGCGCATAATATGCTTTACTGAGGCTATCAAACTAGTATAATGAAAGAGAACCAGTTATCTGAAATAAGAACGGAAAAAAAGTGATTCAAACGAAGTTTCCAAACTTCGAAAGAAAACTTTTTTCTTTTCGAGATTCTTTGCGCATAATATGCTTTTCTCAGGTCATCAAACTAGTATAATTAAAGAGAACCAGTTATCTCAAATAAGAACGGAAAAAAAGTGATTCTAACGAAGTTTCCAAACTTCGAAAAAAATTTTTTTTCTTTTCCAGATTCTTTGCGCATAATATGCTTTACTGAGGCTATCAAACTAGTATATTGAAAGAGAACCAGTTATCTCAAATAAGAACGGAAAAAAAGTGATTCCAATGAAGTTTCCAAACTTCGAAAAAAATTTTTTTTCTTTTCGAGATTCTTTGCGCATAATATGCTTTACTGAGGCTATAAAACTAGTATAATGAAAGAGAACCAGTTATCTCAAATAAGAACGGAAAAAAAGTGATTCTAACGAAGTTTCCAAACTTCGAAAAAAATTTTTTTTCTTTTCGAGATTCTTTGCGCATAATATGCTTTACTGAGACTATCAAACTAGTATAATGAAAGAGAACCAGTTATCTCAAATAAGAACGGACAAAAAGTTATTCAAACGAAGTTTCCAAACTTCGAAAAAAAACTTTTTTCTTTTCAAGATTCTTTGCGCATAATATGCTTTTCTGAGGCTATCAAAATAGTATAATGAAAGAGAACCAGTTATCTCAAATAAGAACGGAAAAATGATTCTAACGAAGTTTCCAAACTTCGAAAAAAATTTTTTTTCTTTTCGAGATTCTTTGCGCATAATATGCTTTACTGTGGCTATCAAACTAGTATAATGAAAGAGAACCAGTTATCTCAAATAAGAACGGAAAAAAAGTGATTCTAATGAAGTTTCCAAACTTCGAAAAAAATTTTTTTTCTTTTCGAGATTCTTTGTGCATAATATGCTTTACTGAGGCTATCAAACTAGTATAATGAAAGAGAACCAGTTATCTCAAATAAGAACGGAAAAAAAGTGATTCTAAGGAAGTTTCCAAACTTCGAAAAAATTTTTTTTATATTTCGAGATTCTTTGTGCATAATATGCTTTTCTGAGGCTATCAAACTAGTATAATGAAATAGAACCAGTTATCTCAAATAAGAACGGAAAAAAAGTGAATCTAATAAAGTTTCCAAACATCGAAAAAAATTTTTTTTCTTTTCGAGATTCTTTGCGCATAATATGATTTTCTGAGGCTATCAAACTAGTATATTGAAAGAGAACCAGTTATCTCAAATAAGAACGGAAAAAATGTGATTCTAACAAAGTTTCCAAACATCGAAAAAAATTTTTTTTCTTTTCGAGATTCTTTGCGCATAATATGATTTTCTGAGGCTATCAAACTAGTATAATGAAAGAGAACCAGTTATTTCAAATAAGAACGGAAAAAAAGTGATACTATCGAAGTTTCCAAACTACGAAAAAAATTTTTTTTCTTTTCGAGATTCTTTGCGCATAATATGCTTCTCTGATGCTATCAAACTAGTATAATGAAAGAGAACCAGTTATCTCAAATAAGAACGGAAAAAAAGTGATTCTAACGAAGTTTCCAAACTTCGAAAAAAAAATTTTTTCTTTTCGAGATCCTTTGCGCATAATATGCTTTTCTGAGGCTATCAAACTAGTATAATGAAAGAGAACCAGTTATCACATATAAGAACGGAAAAAAAGTTATTCAAACGAAGTTTCCAAACTTCGAAAAAAAACTTTTTTCTTTTCAAGATTCTTTGCGAATAATATGCTTTTCTGAGGCTATCAAACTAGTATAATGAAAGAGAACCAGGTATCTCAAATAAGAACGGAAAAAAAGTGATTCTAACGAAGTTTCCAAACTTCGAAAAAAATTTTTTTTCTTTTCCAGATTCTTTGTGCATAATATGCTTTACTGAGGCTATCAAACTAGTATAATGAAAGAGAACCAGTTATTTCAAATAACAACGGAGAAAAAGTGATTCAAAAGAAGTTTCCAAACTTCGAAAAAAATTTTTTTTCTTTTCGAGATTCTTTGTGCATAATATGCTTTACTGAGGCTATCAAACTAGTATAATGAAAGAGAACCAGTTATCTCAAATAAGAACGGAAAAAAAGTGATTCTAACGAAGTTTCCAAACTTCGAAAAAAATTTTTTTTCTTTTCGAGATTCTTTGTGCATAATTTGCTTTCCTGAGGCTATCAAACTACTATAATGAAAGAGAACCAGTAATCTCAAATAAGAACGGAAAAAAGTGATTCAAACTACCTTTCCAAAATTCGAAAAAAATTATTTTTCTTTTCGAGATTCTTTGCGCATAATATGCTTTACTGAGGCTATCAAACTACTATAATTAAAGAGAACCAGTTATCTCAAATAAGAACGGAAAAAAAGTGATTCTAACGAAGTTTCCAAACTTCGAAAAAAAATTTTTTTTCTTTTCGAGATACTTTGGGCATAATATCCTTTACTGAGGCTATCAAACTAGTATAATGAAAGAGAACCAGGTATCTCAAATAAGAACGGAAAAAAAGTGATTCAAACGAAGTTTCCAAACTTCGAAAAAAAACTTTTTTCTTTTCGAGATTCTTTGTGCATAATATGCTTTTCTGTGGCTATAAAACTACTATAATGAAAGAGAACCAGTAATCTCAAATAAGAACAGAAAAAAGTGATTGAAACTACGTTTCCAAAATTCGAAAAATTTTTTTTTTCTTTTCGAGATTCTTTGCGCATAATATGCTTTACTGAGGCTATCAAACTAGTATAATTAAAGAGAACCAGTTATCTCAAATAAGAACGGAAAAAAGTGATTTTAACGAAGTTTCCAAACTTCGAAAAAAATTTTTTTTCTTTTCGAGATTCTTTGCGCATAATATGCTTTACTGAGGCTATCAAACTAGTATAATGAAAGAGAACCAGTTATCTGAAATAAGAACGGAAAAAAAGTGATTCAAACGAAGTTTCCAAACTTCGAAAAAAAACTTTTTTCTTTTCGAGATTCTTTGCGCATAATATGCTTTTCTGAGGTCATCAAACTAGTATAATGAAAGAGAACCAGTTATCTCAAATAAGAACGGAAAAATAGTGATTCTAACGAAGTTTCCAAAGTTCTAAAAAAACTGTTTTATTTTCGAGATTCTTTGCGCGTAATATGCTTTTCTGAGGCTATCTAGTTAGTATAATGAAAGAGAACCAGTTATCTCAAATAAGAACGGAAAAAAAGTGATTCTAAAGAAGTTTCCAAACTTCGAAAAAAAATTTTTTTCTTTTCGAGATTCTTTGCGCATAATATGGTTTTCTGAGGCTATCAAACTAGTATAATGAAAGAGAACCAGTTATCTCAAATAAGAACGGAAAAAAAGTGATTCTAACGAAGTTTCCAAACTTCGAAAAAAAATTTTTTTCTTTTCGAGATTCTTTGCGCATAATATGCATTACTGAGGCTATCAAACTAGTATAATGAAAGAGAACCAGTTATCTCAAATAAGAACGGAAAAAAAGTGATTCTAACGAAGTTTCCAAACTTCGAAAAAATTTTTTTTTCTTTTCGAGATTCTTTGCGCATAATATGCTTTTCTGAGGCTATCAAACTAGTATAATGAAAGAGAACCAGTTATCTCAAATAAGAACGGAAAAATGATTTTAACGAAGTTTCCAAACTTCGAAAAAATTTATTTTTCTTTTCGAGATTCTTTGTGCATATGCTTTGCTGAGGCTATCAAACTAGTATAATGAAAGAGAACCAGTTATCTCAAATAAGAACGGAAAAAAAAGTGATTCAAACGAAGTTTCCAAACTTCGAAAAAAAATTTTTTTCTTTTCGAGATTCTTTGGGCATAATATGCTTTACTGAGGCTATCAAACACGTATAATGAAAGAGAACCTGTTATCTCAAATAAGAACGGAAAAAAAGTGATTCTAACGAAGTTTCCAAAGTTCTAAAAAAATTGTTTTATTTTCGAGATTCTTTGCGCGTAATATGCTTTTCTGAGGCTATCTAGTTAGTATAATGAAAGAGAACCAGTTATCTCAAATAAGAACGGAAAAAAAGTGATTCTAAAGAAGTTTCCAAACTTCGAAAAAAAATTTTTTTCTTTTCGAGATTCTTTGCGCATAATATGGTTTTCTGAGGCTATCAAACTAGTATAATGAAAGAGAACCAGTTATCTCAAATAAGAACGGAAAAAAAGTGATTCTAACGAAGTTTCCAAACTTCGAAAAAAAATTTTTTTCTTTTCGAGATTCTTTGCGCATAATATGCTTTACTGAGGCTATCAAACTAGCATAATGAAAGAGAACCAGTTATCTCAAATAAGAACGGAAAAAAAGTGATTCTAATGAAGTTTCCAAACTTCGAAAATAATTTTTTTTCTTTTCGAGATTCTTTGTGCATAATATGCTTTACTGAGGCTATCAAACTAGTATAATAAAAGAGAACCAGTTATCTCAAATAAGAACGGAAAAAAAGTGATTCTAACGAAGTTTCCAAACTTCGAAAAATTTTTTTTTTCTTTTCGAGATTCTTTGTGCGTAATATGCTTTTCTGAGGCTATCAAACTAGTATAATGAAATAGAACCAGTTATCTCAAATAAGAACGGAAAAAAAGTGATTCTAACAAAGTTTCCAAACATCGAAAAATATTTTTTTCTTTTCGAGATTCTTTGCCCATAATATGATTTTCTGAGGCAATCAAACTAGTATAATGAAAGAGAACCAGTTATTTCAAATAAGAACGGAATAAAAGTGATACTATCGAAGTTTCCAAACTTCGAAAAAAATTTTTTTTCTTTTCGAGATTCTTTGCGCATAATATGCTTTTCTGATGCTATCAAACTAGTGTAATGAAAGAGAACCAGTTATCTCAAATAAGAACGGAAAAAAAGTGATTCAAACGAAGTTTCCAAACTTCGAAAAAAAACTTTTTTCTTTTCGAGATTCTTTGTGCATAATATGCTTTTCTGAGGCTATAAAACTACTATAATGAAAGAGAACCAGTAATCTCAAATAAGAACAGAAAAAAGTGATTCAAACTACGTTTCCAAAATTCGAAAAATTTTTTTTTTCTTTTCGAGATTCTTTGCGCATAATATGCTTTACTGAGGCTATCAAACTAGTATAATTAAAGAGAACCAGTTATCTCAAATAAGAACGGAAAAAAGTGATTCTAACGAAGTTTCCAAACTTCGAAAAAAAATTTTTTTCTTTTCGAGATTCTTTGCGCATAATATGCTTTACTGAGGCTATCAAACTAGTATAATGAAAGAGAACCAGTTATCTGAAATAAGAACGGAAAAAAAGTGATTCAAACGAAGTTTCCAAACTTCGAAAAAAAACTTTTTTCTTTTCGAGATTCTTTGCGCATAATATGCTTTTCTGAGGTCATCAAACTAGTATAATGAAAGAGAACCAGTTATCTCAAATAAGAACGGAAAAAAAGTGATTCTAACGAAGTTTCCAAACTTCGAAAAAATTTTTTTTCTTTTCCAGATTCTTTGCGCATAATATGCTTTACTGAGGCTATCAAACACGTATAATGAAAGAGAACCAGTTATCTCAAATAAGAACGGAAAAAAAGTGATTCTAACGAAGTTTCCAAAGTTCTAAAAAAATTGTTTTATTTTCGAGATTCTTTGCGCGTAATATGCTTTTCTGAGGCTATCTAGTTAGTATAATGAAAGAGAACCTGTTATCTCAAATAAGAACGGAAAAAAAGTGATTCTAACGAAGTTTCCAAAGTTCTAAAAAAATTGTTTTATTTTCGAGATTCTTTGCGCGTAATATGCTTTTCTGAGGCTATCTAGTTAGTATAATGAAAGAGAACCAGTTATCTCAAATAAGAACGGAAAAAAAGTGATTCTAAAGAAGTTTCCAAACTTCGAAAAAAAATTTTTTTCTTTTCGAGATTCTTTGCGCATAATATGGTTTTCTGAGGCTATCAAACTAGTATAATGAAAGAGAACCAGTTATCTCAAATAAGAACGGAAAAAAAGTGATTCTAACGAAGTTTCCAAACTTCGAAAAAAAATTTTTTTCTTTTCGAGATTCTTTGCGCATAATATGCTTTACTGAGGCTATCAAACTAGCATAATGAAAGAGAACCAGTTATCTCAAATAAGAACGGAAAAAAAGTGATTCTAATGAAGTTTCCAAACTTCGAAAATAATTTTTTTTCTTTTCGAGATTCTTTGTGCATAATATGCTTTACTGAGGCTATCAAACTAGTATAATAAAAGAGAACCAGTTATCTCAAATAAGAACGGAAAAAAAGTGATTCTAACGAAGTTTCCAAACTTCGAAAAATTTTCTTTTTCTTTTCGAGATTCTTTGTGCATAATATGCTTTTCTGAGGCTATCAAACTAGTATAATGAAATAGAACCAGTTATCTCAAATAAGAACGGAAAAAAAGTGATTCTAACAAAGTTTCCAAACATCGAAAAACAATTTTTTTCTTTTCGAGATTCTTTGCCCATAATATGATTTTCTGAGGCAATCAAACTAGTATAATGAAAGAGAACCAGTTATTTCAAATAAGAACGGAATAAAAGTGATACTATCGAAGTTTCCAAACTTCGAAAAAAATTTTTTTTCTTTTCGAGATTCTTTGCGCATAATATGCTTTTCTGATGCTATCAAACTAGTGTAATGAAAGAGAACCAGTTATCTCAAATAAGAACGGAAAAAAAAGTGATTCAAATGAAGTTTCCAAACTTCGAAAAAAAACTTTTTTCTTTTCAAGATTCTTTGCGCATAATATGCTTTTCTGAGGCTATCAAAATAGTATAATGAAAGAGAACCAGTTATCTCAAATAAGAACGGAAAAAAAGTGATTCTAACGAAGTTTCCAAACTTCGAAAAAAATTTTTTTTCTTTTCGAGATTCTTTGCGCATAATATGCTTTACTGAGACTATCAAACTAGTATAATGAAAGAGAACCAGTTATCTCAAATAAGAACGGACAAAAAGTTATTCAAACGAAGTTTCCAAACTTCGAAAAAAAACTTTTTTCTTTTCAAGATTCTTTGCGCATAATATGCTTTTCTGAGGCTATCAAAATAGTATAATGAAAGAGAACCAGTTATCTCAAATAAGAACGGAAAAATGATTCTAACGAAGTTTCCAAACTTCGAAAAAAATTTTTTTTCTTTTCGAGATTCTTTGCGCATAATATGCTTTACTGTGGCTATCAAACTAGTATAATGAAAGAGAACCAGTTATCTCAAATAAGAACGGAAAAAAAGTGATTCTAATGAAGTTTCCAAACTTCGAAAAAAATTTTTTTTCTTTTCGAGATTCTTTGTGCATAATATGCTTTACTGAGGCTATCAAACTAGTATAATGAAAGAGAACCAGTTATCTCAAATAAGAACGGAAAAAAAGTGATTCTAAGGAAGTTTCCAAACTTCGAAAAAATTTTTTTTATATTTCGAGATTCTTTGTGCATAATATGCTTTTCTGAGGCTATCAAACTAGTATAATGAAATAGAACCAGTTATCTCAAATAAGAACGGAAAAAAAGTGAATCTAATAAAGTTTCCAAACATCGAAAAAAATTTTTTTTCTTTTCGAGATTCTTTGCGCATAATATGATTTTCTGAGGGCTATCAAACTAGTATATTGAAAGAGAACCAGTTATCTCAAATAAGAACGGAATAAAACTGATTCTAACAAAGTTTCCAAACATCGAAAAAAATTTTTTTTCTTTTCGAGATTCTTTGCGCATAATATGATTTTCTGAGGCTATCAAACTAGTATAATGAAAGAGAACCAGTTATTTCAAATAAGAACGGAAAAAAGTGATACTATCGAAGTTTCCAAACTACGAAAAAAATTTTTTTTCTTTTCGAGATTCTTTGCGCATAATATGCTTCTCTGATGCTATCAAACTAGTATAATGAAAGAGAACCAGTTATCTCAAATAAGAACGGAAAAAAAGTGATTCTAACGAAGTTTCCAAACTTCGAAAAAAAAAATTTTTTCTTTTCGAGATCCTTTGCGCATAATATGCTTTTCTGAGGCTATCAAACTAGTATAATGAAAGAGAACCAGTTATCACATATAAGAACGGAAAAAAAGTTATTCAAACGAAGTTTCCAAACTTCGAAAAAAAACTTTTTTCTTTTCAAGATTCTTTGCGAATAATATGCTTTTCTGAGGCTATCAAACTAGTATAATGAAAGAGAACCAGGTATCTCAAATAAGAACGGAAAAAAAGTGATTCTAACGAAGTTTCCAAACTTCGAAAAAAATTTTTTTTCTTTTCCAGATTCTTTGTGCATAATATGCTTTACTGAGGCTATCAAACTAGTATAATGAAAGAGAACCAGTTATTTCAAATAACAACGGAGAAAAAGTGATTCAAAAGAAGTTTCCAAACTTCGAAAAAAATTTTTTTTCTTTTCGAGATTCTTTGTGCATAATATGCTTTACTGAGGCTATCAAACTAGTATAATGAAAGAGAACCAGTTATCTCAAATAAGAACGGAAAAAAAGTGATTCTAACGAAGTTTCCAAACTTCGAAAAAAATTTTTTTTCTTTTCGAGATTCTTTGTGCATAATTTGCTTTCCTGAGGCTATCAAACTACTATAATGAAAGAGAACCAGTAATCTCAAATAAGAACGGAAAAAAGTGATTCAAACTACCTTTCCAAAATTCGAAAAAAATTATTTTTCTTTTCGAGATTCTTTGCGCATAATATGCTTTACTGAGGCTATCAAACTAGTATAATTAAAGAGAACCAGTTATCTCAAATAAGAACGGAAAAAAAGTGATTCTAACGAAGTTTCCAAACTTCGAAAAAAAATTTTTTTTCTTTTCGAGATAATTTGGGCATAATATCCTTTACTGAGGCTATCAAACTAGTATAATGAAAGAGAACCAGGTATCTCAAATAAGAACGGAAAAAAAGTGATTCAAACGAAGTTTCCAAACTTCGAAAAAAAACTTTTTTCTTTTCGAGATTCTTTGTGCATAATATGCTTTTCTGTGGCTATAAAACTACTATAATGAAAGAGAACCAGTAATCTCAAATAAGAACAGAAAAAAGTGATTGAAAATACGTTTCCAAAATTCGAAAAATTTTTTTTTTCTTTTCGAGATTCTTTGCGCATAATATGCTTTACTGAGGCTATCAAACTAGTATAATTAAAGAGAACCAGTTATCTCAAATAAGAACGGAAAAAAGTGATTCTAACGAAGTTTCCAAACTTCGAAAAAAAATTTTTTTCTTTTCGAGATTCTTTGCGCATAATATGCTTTACTGAGGCTATCAAACTAGTATAATGAAAGAGAACCAGTTATCTGAAATAAGAACGGAAAAAAAGTGATTCAAACGAAGTTTCCAAACTTCGAAAAAAAACTTTTTTCTTTTCGAGATTCTTTGCGCATAATATGCTTTTCTGAGGTCATCAAACTAGTATAATGAAAGAGAACCAGTTATCTCAAATAAGAACGGAAAAATAGTGATTCTAACGAAGTTTCCAAAGTTCTAAAAAAACTGTTTTATTTTCGAGATTCTTTGCGCGTAATATGCTTTTCTGAGGCTATCTAGTTAGTATAATGAAAGAGAACCAGTTATCTCAAATAAGAACGGAAAAAAAGTGATTCTAAAGAAGTTTCCAAACTTCGAAAAAAAATTTTTTTCTTTTCGAGATTCTTTGCGCATAATATGGTTTTCTGAGGCTATCAAACTAGTATAATGAAAGAGAACCAGTTATCTCAAATAAGAACGGAAAAAAAGTGATTCTAACGAAGTTTCCAAACTTCGAAAAAAAATTTTTTTCTTTTCGAGATTCTTTGCGCATAATATGCATTACTGAGGCTATCAAACTAGTATAATGAAAGAGAACCAGTTATCTCAAATAAGAACGGAAAAAAAGTGATTCTAACGAAGTTTCCAAACTTCGAAAAATTTTTTTTTTCTTTTCGAGATTCTTTGCGCATAATATGCTTTTCTGAGGCTATCAAACTAGTATAATGAAAGAGAACCAGTTATCTCAAATAAGAACGGAAAAATGATTTTAACGAAGTTTCCAAACTTCGAAAAAATTTTTTTTTCTTTTCGAGATTCTTTGTGCATATGCTTTGCTGAGGCTATCAAACTAGTATAATGAAAGAGAACCAGTTATCTCAAATAAGAACGGAAAAAAAAGTGATTCAAACGAAGTTTCCAAACTTCGAAAAAAAATTTTTTTCTTTTCGAGATTCTTTGGGCATAATATGCTTTACTGAGGCTATCAAACACGTATATTGAAAGAGAACCTGTTATCTCAAATAAGAACGGAAAAAAAGTGATTCTAACGAAGTTTCCAAAGTTCTAAAAAAATTGTTTTATTTTCGAGATTCTTTGCGCGTAATATGCTTTTCTGAGGCTATCTAGTTAGTATAATGAAAGAGAACCAGTTATCTCAAATAAGAACGGAAAAAAAGTGATTCTAAAGAAGTTTCCAAACTTCGAAAAAAAATTTTTTTCTTTTCGAGATTCTTTGCGCATAATATGGTTTTCTGAGGCTATCAAACTAGTATAATGAAAGAGAACCAGTTATCTCAAATAAGAACGGAAAAAAAGTGATTCTAACGAAGTTTCCAAACTTCGAAAAAAAATTTTTTTCTTTTCGAGATTCTTTGCGCATAATATGCTTTACTGAGGCTATCAAACTAGCATAATGAAAGAGAACCAGTTATCACAAATAAGAACGGAAAAAAAGTGATTCTAATGAAGTTTCCAAACTTCGAAAATAATTTTTTTTCTTTTCGAGATTCTTTGTGCATAATATGCTTTACTGAGGCTATCAAACTAGTATAATAAAAGAGAACCAGTTATCTCAAATAAGAACGGAAAAAAAGTGATTCTAACGAAGTTTCCAAACTTCGAAAAATTTTTTTTTTCTTTTCGAGATTCTTTGTGCGTAATATGCTTTTCTGAGGCTATCAAACTAGTATAATGAAATAGAACCAGTTATCTCAAATAAGAACGGAAAAAAAGTGATTCTAACAAAGTTTCCAAACATCGAAAAATATTTTTTTCTTTTCGAGATTCTTTGCCCATAATATGATTTTCTGAGGCAATCAAACTAGTATAATGAAAGAGAACCAGTTATTTCAAATAAGAACGGAATAAAAGTGATACTATCGAAGTTTCCAAACTTCGAAAAAAATTTTTTTTCTTTTCGAGATTCTTTGCGCATAATATGCTTTTCTGATGCTATCAAACTAGTGTAATGAAAGAGAACCAGTTATCTCAAATAAGAACGGAAAAAAAGTGATTCAAACGAAGTTTCCAAACTTCGAAAAAAAACTTTTTTCTTTTCGAGATTCTTTGTGCATAATATGCTTTTCTGAGGCTATAAAACTACTATAATGAAAGAGAACCAGTAATCTCAAATAAGAACAGAAAAAAGTGATTCAAACTACGTTTCCAAAATTCGAAAAATTTTTTTTTTCTTTTCGACATTCTTTGCGCATAATATGCTTTACTGAGGCTATCAAACTAGTATAATTAAAGAGAACCAGTTATCTCAAATAAGAACGGAAAAAAGTGATTCTAACGAAGTTTCCAAACTTCGAAAAAAAATTTTTTTCTTTTCGAGATTCTTTGCGCATAATATGCTTTACTGAGGCTATCAAACTAGTATAATGAAAGAGAACCAGTTATCTGAAATAAGAACGGAAAAAAAGTGATTCAAACGAAGTTTCCAAACTTCGAAAAAAAACTTTTTTCTTTTCGAGATTCTTTGCGCATAATATGCTTTTCTGAGGTCATCAAACTAGTATAATGAAAGAGAACCAGTTATCTCAAATAAGAACGGAAAAAAAGTGATTCTAACGAAGTTTCCAAACTTCGAAAAAATTTTTTTTCTTTTCCAGATTCTTTGCGCATATTATGCTTTACTGAGGCTATCAAACACGTATAATGAAAGAGAACCAGTTATCTCAAATAAGAACGGAAAAAAAGTGATTCTAACGAAGTTTCCAAAGTTCTAAAAAAATTGTTTTATTTTCGAGATTCTTTGCGCGTAATATGCTTTTCTGAGGCTATCTAGTTAGTATAATGAAAGAGAACCTGTTATCTCAAATAAGAACGGAAAAAAAGTGATTCTAACGAAGTTTCCAAAGTTCTAAAAAAATTGTTTTATTTTCGAGATTCTTTGCGCGTAATATGCTTTTCTGAGGCTATCTAGTTAGTATAATGAAAGAGAACCAGTTATCTCAAATAAGAACGGAAAAAAAGTGATTCTAAAGAAGTTTCCAAACTTCGAAAAAAAATTTTTTTCTTTTCGAGATTCTTTGCGCATAATATGGTTTTCTGAGGCTATCAAACTAGTATAATGAAAGAGAACCAGTTATCTCAAATAAGAACGGAAAAAAAGTGATTCTAACGAAGTTTCCAAACTTCGAAAAAAAATTTTTTTCTTTTCGAGATTCTTTGCGCATAATATGCTTTACTGAGGCTATCAAACTAGCATAATGAAAGAGAACCAGTTATCTCAAATAAGAACGGAAAAAAAGTGATTCTAATGAAGTTTCCAAACTTCGAAAATAATTTTTTTTCTTTTCGAGATTCTTTGTGCATAATATGCTTTACTGAGGCTATCAAACTAGTATAATAAAAGAGAACCAGTTATCTCAAATAAGAACGGAAAAAAAGTGATTCTAACGAAGTTTCCAAACTTCGAAAAATTTTCTTTTTCTTTTCGAGATTCTTTGTGCATAATATGCTTTTCTGAGGCTATCAAACTAGTATAATGAAATAGAACCAGTTATCTCAAATAAGAACGGAAAAAAAGTGATTCTAACAAAGTTTCCAAACATCGAAAAACAATTTTTTTCTTTTCGAGATTCCTTGCCCATAATATGATTTTCTGAGGCAATCAAACTAGTATAATGAAAGAGAACCAGTTATTTCAAATAAGAACGGAATAAAAGTGATACTATCGAAGTTTCCAAACTTCGAAAAAAATTTTTTTTCTTTTCGAGATTCTTTGCGCATAATATGCTTTTCTGATGCTATCAAACTAGTGTAATGAAAGAGAACCAGTTATCTCAAATAAGAACGGAAAAAAAAGTGATTCAAACGAAGTTTCCAAACTTCGGAAAAAAACTTTTTTCTTTTCGAGATTCTTTGTGCATAATATGCTTTTCTGAGGCTATAAAACTACTATAATGAAAGAGAACCAGTAATCTCAAATAAGAACAGAAAAAAGTGATTCAAACTACGTTTCCAAAATTCGAAAAATTTTTTTTTTCTTTTCGAGATTCTTTGCGCATAATATGCTTTACTGAGGCTATCAAACTAGTATAATTAAAGAGAACCAGTTATCTCAAATAAGAACGGAAAAAAGTGATTCTAACGAAGTTTCCAAACTTCGAAAAAAAAATTTTTTTCTTTTCGAGATTCTTTGCGCATAATATGCTTTACTGAGGCTATCAAACTAGTATAATGAAAGAGAACCAGTTATCTGAAATAAGAACGGAAAAAAAGTGATTCAAACGAAGATTCCAAACTTCGAAAAAAAACTTTTTTCTTTTCGAGATTCTTTGCGCATAATATGCTTTTCTGAGGTGATCAAACTAGTATAATGAAAGAGAACCAGTTATCTCAAATAAGAACGGAAAAAAAGTGATTCTAACGAAGTTTCCAAACTTCGAAAAAATTTTTTTTCTTTTCCAGATTCTTTGCGCATAATATGCTTTACTGAGGCTATCAAACACGTATAATGAAAGAGAACCAGTTATCTCAAATAAGAACGGAAAAAAAGTGATTCTAACGAAGTTTCCAAAGTTCTAAAAAAATTGTTTTATTTTCGAGATTCTTTGCGCGTAATATGCTTTTCTGAGGCTATCTAGTTAGTATAATGAAAGAGAACCAGTTATCTCAAATAAGAACGGAAAAAAAGTGATTCTAAAGAAGTTTCCAAACTTCGAAAAAAAATTTTTTTCTTTTCGAGATTCTTTGCGCATAATATGGTTTTCTGAGGCTATCAAACTAGTATAATGAAAGAGAACCAGTTATCTCAAAATAGAACGGAAAAAAAGTGATTCTAACGAAGTTTCCAAACTTCGAAAAAAAATTTTTTTCTTTTCGAGATTCTTTGCGCATAATATGCTTTACTGAGGCTATCAAACTAGTATAATGAAAGAGAACCAGTTATCTCAAATAAGAACGGAAAAAAAGTGATTCTAACGAAGTTTCCAAACTTCGAAAATTTTTTTTTTTCTTTTCGAGATTCTTTGTGCATAATATGCTTTTCTGAGGATATCAAACTAGTATAATGAAATAGAACCAGTTATCTCAAATAAGAACGGAAAAAAAGTGATTCTAACAAAGTTTCCAAACATCGAAAAACAATTTTTTTCTTTTCGAGATTCTTTGCGCATAATATGATTTTCTGAGGCAATCAAACTAGTATAATGAAAGAGAACCAGTTATTTCAAATAAGAACGGAATAAAAGTGATACTATCGAAGTTTCCAAACTTCGAAAAAATTTTTTTTTCTTTTCGAGATTCTTTGCGCATAATATGCTTTTCTGATGCTATCAAACTAGTATAATGAAAGAGAACCAGTAATCTCAAATAAGAACGGAAAAAAAGTTATTCAAAAGAAGTTTCCAAACTTCGAAAAAAAACTTTTTTCTTTTCAAGATTCTTTGCGCATAATATGCTTTTCTGAGGCTATCAAACTAGTATAATGAAAGAGAACCAGTTATCTCAAATAAGAACGGAAAAAAAGTGATTCTAACGAAGTTTCCAAACTTCGAAAAAAAATTTTTTTATTTTCGAGATTCTTTGCGCATAATATGCTTTTCTGAGGCTATCAAAATAGTATAATGAAAGAGAACCAGTTATCTCAAATAAGAACGGAAAAATGATTCTAACGAAGTTTCCAAACTTCGAAAAAAATTTTTTTTCTTTTCGAGATTCCTTGCGCATAATATGCTTTACTGTGGCTATCAAACTAGTATAATGAAAGAGAACCAGTTATCTCAAATAAGAACGGAAAAAAAGTGATTCTAAGGAAGTTTCCAAACTTCGAAAAAAATTTTTTTTCTTTTCGAGATTCTTTGTGCATAATATGCTTTTCTGAGGCTATCAAACTAGTATAATGAAATAGAACCAGTTATCTCAAATAAGAACGGAAAAAAAGTGAATCTAATAAAGTTTCCAAACATCGAAAAAAAATTTTTTTCTTTTCGAAATTCTTTGCGCATAATATGATTTTGTGAGGCTATCAAACTAGTATATTGAAAGAGAACCAGTTATCTCAAATAAGAACGGAAAAAAAGTGATTCAAGCGAAGTTTCCAAACTTCGAAAAAAAACTTTTTTCTTTTTAAGATTCTTTGCGCATAATATGCTTTTCTGAGGCTATCAAACTGGTATAATTAAAGAGAACCAGTTATCTCAAATAAGAACGTAAAAAAAGTGATTCTAACGAAGTTTCCAAACTTCGAAAAAAAATTTTTTTTCTTTTCCAGATTCTTTGCGCATAATATGCTTTACTGAGGCTATCAAACTAGTATATTGAAAGAGAACCAGTTATCTCAAATAAGAACGGGAAAAAAGTGATTCTAATGAAGTTTCCAAACTTCGAAAAAAAATTTTTTCTTTTCGAGATTCCTTGTGCATAATATGCTTTACTGAGGCTATCAAACACGTATAATGAAAGAGAACCAGTTATCTCATATAAGAACGGAAAAAAAGTGATTCTAACGAAGTTTCCAAATTTCGAAAAAAATTTTTAATCTTTTCGAGATTCTTTGTGCATAATATGCTTTACTGAGGCTATCAAACAGGTATAATGAAAGAGAACCAGTTATCTCAAATAAGAACGGAAAAAAAGTGATTCTAACGAAGTTTCCCAAGTTCTAAAAAAATTGTTTTATTTTCCAGATTCTTTGCGCGTAATATGCTTTTCTGAGGCTATCTAGTTAGTATAATGAAAGAGAACCAGTTATCTGAAATAAGAACGGAAAAAAAGTGATTCAAACGAAGTTTCCAAACTTCGAAAAAAAACTTTTTTCTTTTCGAGATTCTTTGCGCATAATATGCTTTTCTGAGGTCATCAAACTAGTATAATGAAAGAGAACCAGTTATCTCAAATAAGAACGGAAAAAAAGTGATTCTAACGAAGTTTCCAAACTTCGAAAAAATTTTTTTTTCTTTTCCAGATTCTTTGCGCATAATATGCTTTACTGAGGCTATCAAACTAGTATATTGAAAGAGAACCAGTTATCTCAAATAAGAACGGAAAAAAAGTGATTCCAATGAAGTTTCCAAACTTCGAAAAAAATTTTTTTTCTTTTCGAGATTCTTTGTGCATAATATGCTTTACTGAGGCTATCAAACACGTATAATGAAAGAGAACCAGTTATCTCAAATAAGAACGGAAAAAAAGTGATTCAAACGAAGTTTCCAAACTTCGAAAAAATTTTTTTTTCTTTTCGAGATTCTTTGCGCATTATATGGTTTTCTGAGGCTATCAAACTGGTATAATGAAGGAGAACCAGTTATCTCAATTAAGAACGGAAAAAAAGTGATTCAAACGAAGTTTCCAAACTTCGAAAAAAAACTTTTTTCTTTTCGAGATTCTTTGCGCATAATATGCTTTACTGAGGCTATCAAACTAGTATAATGAAAGAGAACCAGTTATCTCAAATAAGAACGGAAAAAAAGTGATTCTAATGAAGTTTCCAAACTTCGAAAAAAATTTTTTTTCTTTTCGAGATTCTTTGTGCATATGCTTTGCTGAGGCTATGAAACTAGTATAATGAAAGAGAACCAGTTATCTCAAATAGGGAAAAAAAGTGATTCAAACGAAGTTTCCAAACTTCGAAAAAAAATTTTTTTCTTTTCGAGATTCTTTGTGCATAATATGCTTTTCTGAGGCTATCAAATTAGTATAATGAAAGAGAACCAGTTATCTCAAATAAGAACGGAAAAAAAGTGATTCTAACGAAGTTTCCAAAGTTCTAAAAAATTTTTTTTTTTTTTTGAGATTCTTTGCGCGTAATATGCTTTTATGAGGCTATCTAATTAGTATAATGAAAGAGAACCAGTTATCTCAGTTAAGAACGGAAAAATAGTGATTATAAAGAAGTTTCCAAACTTCGAAAAAAACTTTTTTCTTTTCAAGATTCTTTGCGCATAATGTGCTTTTCTGAGGCTATCAAACTAGTATAATGAAAGAGAACCAGCTATCTCAAATAAGAACGCAAAAAAAGTGATTCTAACGAAGTTTCCCAAGTTCTAAAAAAATTGTTTTATTTTCCAGATTCTTTGCGCGTAATATGCTTTTCTGAGGCTATCTAGTTAGTATAATGAAAGAGAACCAGTTATCTGAAATAAGAACGGAAAAAAAGTGATTCAAACGAAGTTTCCAAACTTCGAAATAAAACTTTTTTCTTTTCGAGATTCTTTGCGCATAATATGCTTTTCTGAGGTCATCAAACTAGTATAATGAAAGAGAACCAGTTATCTCAAATAAGAACGGAAAAAAAGTGATTCTAACGAAGTTTCCAAACTTCGAAAAAAAATTTTATTCTTTTCGAGATTCTTTGCGCATAATATGCTTTTCTGAGGCTATCAAACTAGTATAATGAAAGAGAACCAGTTATCTCAAATAAGAACGGAAAAAAAGTTATTCAAACGAAGTTTCCAAACTTCGAAAAAAAACTTTTTTCTTTTCGAGATTCTTTGCGCATAATATGCTTTACTGAGGCTATCAAACTAGTATAATGAAAGAGAACCAGTTATCTCAAATAAGAACGGAAAAAAAGTGATTCAAACGAAGTTTCCAAACTTCGAAAAAAAATTTTTTTCTTTTAGAGATTCTTTGCGCATAATATGCTTTTCTGAGGCTATCAAACTAGTATAATGAAAGAGAACCAGTTATCTCAAATAAGAACGGAAAAAAAGTGATACTAACGAAGTTTCCAAACTTCAAAAAAAATTTTTTTCTTTTCCAGATTCTTTGCGCATAATATGCTTTACTGTGGCTATCAAACTAGTATAATGAAAGAGAACCAGTTATCTCAAATAAGAACGTAAAAAAAGTGATTCTAATGAAGTTTCCAAACTTCGAAAAAAATTTTTTTTCTTTTCGAGATTCTTTGTGCATAATATGCTTTACTGAGGCTATCAAACTAGTATAATGAAAGAGAACCAGTTATCTCAAATAAGAACGGAAAAAAAGTGATTCTAACGAAGTTTCCAAAATTCGAAAAAAAATTTTTTCTTTTCGAGATTCTTTGCGCATAATATGCTTTTCTGAGGCTATCAAACAATGAAAGAGAACCAGTTATCTCAAATAAGAACGGAAAAAAAGTGATTCTAACAAAGTTTCCAAACATCGAAAAAAATTTTTTTTCTTTTCGAGATTCTTTGCGCATAATATGATTTTCTGAGGCTATCAAACTAGTATAATGAAAGAGAACCAGTTATTTCAAATAAGAACGGAAAAAAAGTGATTCTATCGAAGTTTCCAAACTTCGAAAAAAATTTTTTTTTTCTAGATTCTTTGCGCATAATATGCTTTTCTGATGCTATCAAACTAGTATAATGAAAGCGAACCAGTTATCTCAAATAAGAATGGAAAAAAAGTGATTCTAACGAAGTTTCCAAACTTCGAAAAAAAAAATTTTTATTTTCGAGATTCTTTGCGCATAATATGCTTTTCTGAGGCTATCAAACTAGTATAATGAAAGAGAACCAGTTATCTCAAAAAAGAACGGAAAAAAAGTGATTCTAACGAAGTTTCCAAAGTTCTAAAAAAATTGTTTTATTTTCGAGATTCTTTGCGCATAATATGCTTTACTGAGGCTATCAAACTAGTATAATGAAAGAGAACCAGCTATCTCAAATAAGAACGCAAAAAAAGTGATTCTAACGAAGTTTCCAAACTTCGAAAAAAATTTTTTTTCTTTTCCAGATTCTTTGTGCATAATATGCGTTACTGAGGCTATCAAATTAGTATAATGAAAGAGAACCAGTTATTTCAAATAAGAACGGAAAAAAAGTGATTCTAATGAAGTTTCCAAACTTCGAAAAAATTTTTTTTTCTTTTCGAGATTCTTTGTGCATAATATGCTTTACTGAGGCTATCAAACTAGTATAATGAAAGAGAACCAGTTATCTCAAATAAGAACGGAAAAAAAGTGATTCTAACGAAGTTTCCAAACTTCGAAAAAAATTTTTTTCTTTTCGAGATTCTTTGCGCATAATATGCTTTTCTGAGGCTATCAAACTAGTATAATGAAAGAGAACCAGTTATCTCAAATAAGAACGGAAAAAAAGTGATTCTAACAAAGTTTCCAAACATCGAAAAAAATTTTTTTTCTTTTCGAGATTCTTTGCGCATAATATGATTTTCTGAGGCTATCAAACTAGTATAATGAAAGAGAACCAGTTTTTTCAAATAAGAACGGAAAAAAAGTGATTCTATCGAAGTTTCCAAACTTCGAAAATTTTTTTTTTTTTCTAGATTCTTTGCGCATAATATGCTTTTCTGATGCTATCAAACTAGTATAATGAAAGCGAACCAGTTATCTCAAATAAGAATGGAAAAAAAGTGATTCTAACGAAGTTTCCAAACTTCGAAAAAAAAAATTTTTATTTTCGAGATTCTTTGCGCATAATATGCTTTTCTGAGGCTATCAAACTAGTATAATGAAAGAGAACCAGTTATCTGAAATAAGAACGGAAAAAAAGTGATTCTAACAAAGTTTCCAAACATCGAAAAAAATTTTTTTTCTTTTCGAGATTCTTTGCGCATAATATGACTTTCTGAGGCTATCAAACTAGTATAATGAAAGAGAACCAGTTATTTCAAATAAAAACGGAAAAAAAGTGATTCTATGGAAGTTTCCAAACTTCGAAAAAAATTTTTTTTCTTTTCGAGATTCTTTGTGCATAATATGCTTTACTGAGGCTATCAAACTAGTATAATGAAAGAGAACCAGTTATCTCAAATAAGAACGGAAAAAAAGTGATTCTAACGAAGTTTCCAAACTTCGAAAAAATTTTTTTTTCTTTTCGAGATTCTTTGTGCATAATATGCTTTTCTGAGGCTATCAAACTAGTATAATGAAAGAGAAACAGTTATCTCAAATAAGAACGGAAAAAAAGTGATTCTAACGAAGTTTCCAAAGTTCTTAAAAAATTGTTTTATTTTCGAGATTCTTTGCGCGTAATATGCTTTTCTGAGGCTATCTAATTAGTATAATGAAAGAGAACCAGTTATCTCAAATAAGAACGGAAAAAAAGTGATTATAACGAAGTTTCCAAACTTCGAAAAAAATTTATTTTCTTTTCGAGATTCTTTGCGCATAATATGCTTTACTGAGGCTATCAAACTAGTATAATGAAAGAGAACCAGTTATCTCAAATAAGAACGGAAAAAAAGTTATTCAAACGAAGTTTCCAAACTTCGAAAAAAAACTTTTTTCTTTTCAAGATTCTTTGCGCATAATGTGCTTTTCTGAGGCTATCAAACTAGTATAATGAAAGAGAACCAGTTATCTCAAATAAGAACGGAAAAAAAGTGATTCTAAAGAAGTTTCCAAACTTCGAAAAAAATTTTTTTTCTTTTCGAGATTCTTTGCGCATAATATGCTTTACTGAGGCTATCAAACTAGTATAATTAAAGAGAACCAGTTATCTCAAATAAGAACGGAAAAAAAGTGATTCTAACGAAGTTTCCAAACTTCGAAAAAAATTTTTTTTCTTTTCGAGATTCTTTGCGCATAATATGCTTTACTGAGGCTATCAAACTAGTATAATGAAAGAGAACCAGTTATCTGAAATAAGAACGGAAAAAAAGTGATTCAAACGAAGTTTCCAAACTTCGAAAAAAAATTTTTTCTTTTCGAGATTCTTTGCGCATAATATGCTTTACTGAGGCTATCAAACTAGTATAATGAAAGAGAACCAGTTATCTGAAATAAGAACGGAAAAAAAGTGATTCAAACGAAGTTTCCAAACTTCGAAAAAAAACTTTTTTCTTTTCGAGATTCTTTGCGCATAATATGCTTTTCTGAGGTCATCAAACTAGTATAATGAAAGAGAACCAGTTATCTCAAATAAGAACGGAAAAAAAGTGATTCTAACGAAGTTTCCAAACTTCGAAAAAAATTTTTTTTCTTTTCCAGATTCTTTGCCCATAATATGCTTTACTGAGGCTATCAAACTAGTATATTGAAAGAGAACCAGTTATCTCAAATAAGAACGGAAAAAAAGTGATTCCAATGAAGTTTCCAAACTTCGAAAAAAATTTTTTTTCTTTTCGAGATTCTTTGTGCATAATATGCTTTACTGAGGCTATCAAACACGTATAATGAAAGAGAACCAGTTATCTCAAATAAGAACGGAAAAAAAGTGATTCAAACGAAGTTTCCAAACTTCGAAAAAAATTTTTTTTCTTTTCGAGATTCTTTGCTCATAATATGCTTTTCTAAGGCTATCAAACTAGTATAATGAAAGAGAACCAGTTATCTCAAATAAGAACGGAAAAAAAGTGATTCTAACGAAGTTTCCAAAGTTCTAAAAAAATTGTTTTATTTTCGAGATTCTTTGCGCGTAATATGCTTTTCTGAGGCTATCTAATTAGTATAATGAAAGAGAACCAGTTATCTCAAATAAGAACGGAAAAAAAGTGATTCTAAAGAAGTTTCCAAACTTCGAAAAAATTTTTTTTTCTTTTCCAGATTCTTTGCGCATAATATGCTTTACTGAGGCTATCAAACTAGTATATTGAAAGAGAACCAGTTATCTCAAATAAGAACGGAAAAAAAGTGATTCCAATGAAGTTTCCAAACTTCGAAAAAATTTTTTTTTCTTTTCCAGATTCTTTGTGCATTATATGCTTTACTGAGGCTATCAAACACGTATAATGAAAGAGAACCAGTTATCTCAAATAAGAACGGAAAAAAAGTGATTCAAACGAAGTTTCCAAACTTCGAAAAAAATTTTTTTTCTTTTCGAGATTCTTTGCGCATAATATGCTTTTCTAAGGCTATCAAACTAGTATAATGAAAGAGAACCAGTTATCTCAAATAAGAACGGAAAAAAAGTGATTCTAACGAAGTTTCCAAAGTTCTAAAAAAATTGTTTTATTTTCGAGATTCTTTGCGCATAATATGCTTTACTGAGGCTATCAAACTAGTATAATGAAAGAGATCCAGCTATCTCAAATAAGAACGCAAAAAAAGTGATTCTAACGAAGTTTCCAAACTTGGAAAAAATTTTTTTTTCTTTTCGAGATTCTTTGCGCATAATATGCTTTACTGAGGCTATCAAACCAGTATAATGAAAGAGAACCAGTTATCTCAAATAAGAACGGAAAAAAAGTGATTCAAACGAAGTTTCCAAACTTCGAAAAAAAACTTTTTTCTTTTCGAGATTCTTTGCGCATAATATGCTTTACTGAGGCTATCAAACTAGTATAATGAAAGAGAACCAGTTATCTCAAATAAGAACGGAAAAAAAGTGATTCTAATGAAGTTTCCAAACTTCGAAAAAAAATTTTTTTCTTTTCGAGATTCTTTGTGCATATGCTTTGCTGAGGCTATCAAACTATTATAATGAAAGAGAACCAGTTATCTCAAATAAGAACGGAAAAAAAGTGATTCAAACGAAGTTTCCAAACTTCGAAAAAACACTTTTTTCTTTTCGAGATTCTTTGCGCATAATATGCTTTTCTGAGGCTATCAAACTAGTATAATGAAAGAGAACCAGTTATCTCAAATAAGAACGGAAAAAAAGTGATTCTAACGAAGTTTCCAAAGTTCTAAAAAATTTTTTTTTTTTTTGAGATTCTTTGCGCGTAATATGCTTTTCTGAGGCTATCTAATTAGTATAATGAAAGAGAACCAGTTTTCTCAGTTAAGAACGGAAAAATAGTGATTATAAAGAAGTTTCCACACTTCGAAAAAAAATTTTTTTCTTTTCGAGATTCTTTGCGCATAGTATGGTTTTCTGAGGCTATCAAAATAGTATAATGAAAGAGAACCAGTTATCTCAAATAAGAACGGAAAAAAAGTGATTCTAACGAAGTTTCCAAACTTCGAAAAAATTTTTTATTCTTTTCGAGATTCTTTGCGCATAATATGCTTTTCTGAGGCTATCAAACTAGTATAATGAAAGAGAACCAGTTATCTCAAATAAGAACGGAAAAAAAGTTATTCAAACGAAGTTTCCAAACTTCGAAAAAAAACTTTTTTCTTTTCGAGATTCTTTGCGCATAATATGCTTTACTGAGGCTATCAAACTAGTATAATGAAAGAGAACCAGTTATCTCAAATAAGAACGGAAAAAAAGTGATTCAAACGAAGTTTCCAAACTTCGAAAAAAATTTTTTTTCTTTTCGAGATTCTTTGCGCATAATATGCTTTTCTGAGGCTATCAAAGTAGTATAATGAAAGAGAACCAGTTATCTCAAATAAGAACGGAAAAAAAGTGATACTAACTAAGTTTCCAAACTTCAAAAAAAATTTTTTTCTTTTCCAGATTCTTTGCGCATAATATGCTTTACTGTGGCTATCAAACTAGTATAATGAAAGAGAACCAGTTATCTCAAATAAGAACGTAAAAAAAGTGATTCTAATGAAGTTTCCAAACTTCGAAAAAAATTTTTTTTCTTTTCGAGATTCTTTGTGCATAATATGCTTTACTGAGGCTATCAAACTAGTATAATGAAAGAGAACCAGTTATCTCAAATAAGAACGGAAAAAAAGTGATTCTAACGAAGTTTCCAAACTTCGAAAACAAATTTTTTCTTTTCGAGATTCTTTGCGCATAATATGCTTTTCTGAGGCTATCAAACTAGTATAATGAAAGAGAACCAGTTATCTCAAATAAGAACGGAAAAAAAGTGATTCTAACAAAGTTTCCAAACATCGAAAAAAAATTTTTTTCTTTTCGAGATTCTTTGCGCATAATATGATTTTCTGAGGCTATCAAACTAGTATAATGAAAGAGAACCAGTTATTTCAAATAAAAACGGAAAAAAAGTGATTCTATGGAAGTTTCCAAACTTCGAAAAATTTTTTTTTTCTTTTCGAGATTCTTTGTGCATAATATGCTTTACTGAGGCTATCAAACTAGTATGATGAAAGAGAACCAGTTATCTCAAATAAGAACGGAAAAAAAGTGATTCTAACGAAGTTTCCAAACTTCGAAAAAAATTTTTTTTCTTTTCGAGATTCTTTGTGCATAATATGCTTTTCTGAGGCTATCAAACTAGTATAATGAAAGAGAACCAGTTATCTCAAATAAGAACGGAAAAAAAGTGATTCTAACGAAGTTTCCAAAGTTCTAAAAAAATTGTTTTATTTTCGAGATTCTTTGCGCGTAATATGCTTTTCTGAGGCTATCTAATTAGTATAATGAAAGAGAACCAGTTATCTCAAATAAGAACGGAAAAAAAGTGATTCTAAAGAAGTTTACAAACTTCGAAAAAAATTTTTTTTCTTTTCGAGATTCTTTGCGCATAATATGGTTTTCTGAGGCTATCATACTAGTATAATGAAAGAGAACCAGTTATCTCAAATAAGAACGGAAAAAAAGTGATTCTAACGAAGTTTCCAATCTTCGAAAAAAATTTTTTTTCTTTTCGAGATTCTTTGCGCATAATATGCTTTACTGAGGCTATCAAACTAGTATAATGAAAGAGAACCAGTTATCTCAAATAAGAACGGAAAAAAAATTATTCAAACGAAGTTTCCAAACTTCGAAAAAAAACTTTTTTCTTTTCAAGACTCTTTGCGCATAATGTGCTTTTCTGAGGCTATCAAACTAGTATAATGAAAGAGAACCAGTTATCTCAAATAAGAACGGAAAAAAATTGATTCTAACGAAGTTTCCAAACTTCGAAAAAAAATTTTTTTCTTTTCGAGATTCTTTGCGCATAATATGCTTTACTGAGGCTATCAAACTAGTATAATTAAAGAGAACCAGTTATCTCAAATAAGAACGGAAAAAAAGTGATTCTAACGAAGTTTCCAAACTTCGAAAAAAATTTTTTTTCTTTTCGAGATTCTTTGCGCATAATATGCTTTACTGAGGCTATCAAACTAGTATAATGAAAGAGAACCAGTTATCTGAAATAAGAACGGAAAAAAAGTGATTCAAACGAAGTTTCCAAACTTCGAAAAAAAACTTTTTTCTTTTCGAGATTCTTTGCGCATAATATGCTTTACTGAGGCTATCAAACTAGTATAATGAAAGAGAACCAGTTATCTGAAATAAGAACGGAAAAAAAGTGATTCAAACGAAGTTTCCAAACTTCGAAAAAAAACTTTTTTCTTTTCGAGATTCTTTGCGCATAATATGCTTTTCTCAGGTCATCAAACTAGTATAATGAAAGAGAACCAGTTATCTCAAATAAGAACGGAAAAAAAGTGATTCTAACGAAGTTTCCAAACTTCGAAAAAAATTTTTTTTTGTTTTTCCAGATTCTTTGCGCATAATATGCTTTACTGAGGCTATCAAACTAGTATATTGAAAGAGAACCAGTTATCTCAAATAAGAACGGAAAAAAAGTGATTCCAATGAAGTTTCCAAACTTCGAAAAAAATTTTTTTTCTTTTCGAGATTCTTTGCGCATAATATGCTTTACTGAGGCTATCAAACTAGTATAATGAAAGAGAACCAGTTATCTCAAATAAGAACGGAAAAAAAGTGATTCTAACGAAGTTTCCAAACTTCGAAAAAAATTTTTTTTCTTTTCGAGATTCTTTGCGCATAATATGCTTTACTGAGACTATCAAACTAGTATAATGAAAGAGAACCAGTTATCTCAAATAAGAACGGACAAAAAGTTATTCAAACGAAGTTTCCAAACTTCGAAAAAAAACTTTTTTCTTTTCAAGATTCTTTGCGCATAATATGCTTTTCTGAGGCTATCAAAATAGTATAATGAAAGAGAACCAGTTATCTCAAATAAGAACGGAAAAATGATTCTAACGAAGTTTCCAAACTTCGAAAAAAATTTTTTTTCTTTTCGAGATTCTTTGCGCATAATATGCTTTACTGTGGCTATCAAACTAGTATAATGAAAGAGAACCAGTTATCTCAAATAAGAACGGAAAAAAAGTGATTCTAAGGAAGTTTCCAAACTTGGAAAAAAATTTTTTTATATTTCGAGATTCTTTGTGCATAATATGCTTTCCTGAGGCTATCAAACTAGTATAATGAAATAGAACCAGTTATCTCAAATAAGAACGGAAAAAAAGTGAATCTAATAAAGTTTCCAAACATCGAAAAAAATTTTTTTTCTTTTCGAGATTCTTTGCGCATAATATGATTTTCTGAGGCTATCAAACTAGTATATTGAAAGAGAACCAGTTATCTCAAATAAGAACGGAAAAAAAGTGATTCTAACAAAGTTTCCAAACATCGAAAAAAAATTTTTTTCTTTTCGAGATTCTTTGCGCATAATATGATTTTCTGAGGCTATCAAACTAGTATAATGAAAGAGAACCAGTTATTTCAAATAAGAACGGAAAAAAAGTGATACTATCGAAGTTTCCAAACTACGAAAAAAATTTTTTTTCTTTTCGAGATTCTTTGCGCATAATATGCTTCTCTGATGCTATCAAACTAGTATAATGAAAGAGAACCAGTTATCTCAAATAAGAACGGAAAAAAAGTGATTCTAACAAAGTTTCCAAACTTCGAAAAAAAAATTTTTTCTTTTCGAGATCCATTGCGCATAATATGCTTTTCTGAGGCTATCAAACTAGTATAATGAAAGAGAACCAGTTATCACATATAAGAACGGAAAAAAAGTTATTCAAACGAAGTTTCCAAACTTCGAAAAAAAATTTTTTCTTTTCAAGATTCTTTGCGCATAATATGCTTTTCTGAGGCTATCAAACTAGTATAATGAAAGAGAACCAGGTATCTCAAATAAGAACGGAAAAAAAGTGATTCTAACGAAGTTTCCAAACTTCGAAAAAAATTTTTTTTCTTTTCCAGATTCTTTGTGCATAATATGCTTTACTGAGGCTATCAAACTAGTATAATGAAAGAGAACCAGTTATTTCAAATAACAACGGAGAAAAAGTGATTCAAAAGAAGTTTCCAAACTTCGAAAAAAATTTTTTTTCTTTTCGAGATTCTTTGTGCATAATATGCTTTACTGAGGCTATCAAACTAGTATAATGAAAGAGAACCAGGTATCTCAAATAAGAACGGAAAAAAAGTGATTCAAACGAAGTTTCCAAACTTCGAAAAAAAACTTTTTTCTTTTCGAGATTCTTTGTGCATAATATGCTTTTCTGTGGCTATAAAACTACTATAATGAAAGAGAACCAGTAATCTCAAATAAGAACAGAAAAAAGTGATTCAAACTACGTTTCCAAAATTCGAAAAAATTTTTTTTTCTTTTCGAGATTCTTTGCGCATAATATGCTTTACTGAGGCTATCAAACTAGTATAATTAAAGAGAACCAGTTATCTCAAATAAGAACGGAAAAAAGTGATTCTAACGAAGTTTCCAAACTTCGAAAAAAAATTTTATTCTTTTCGAGATTCTTTGCGCATAATATGCTTTACTGAGGCTATCAAACTAGTATAATGAAAGAGAACCAGTTATCTGAAATAAGAACGGAAAAAAAGTGATTCAAACGAAGTTTCCAAACTTCGAAAAAAAACTTTTTTCTTTTCGAGATTCTTTGCGCATAATATGCTTTTCTCAGGTCATCAAACTAGTATAATGAAAGAGAACCAGTTATCTCAAATAAGAACGGAAAAAAAGTGATTCTAACGAAGTTTCCAAACTTCGAAAAAATTTTTTTTCTTTTCCAGATTCTTTGCGCATAATATGCTTTACTGAGGTTATCAAACACGTATAATGAAAGAGAACCAGTTATCTCAAATAAGAACGGAAAAATAGTGATTCTAACGAAGTTTCCAAAGTTCTAAAAAAATTGTTTTATTTTCGAGATTCTTTGCGCGTAATATGCTTTTCTGAGGCTATCTAGTTAGCATAATGAAAGAGAACCAGTTATCTCAAATAAGAACGGAAAAAAAGTGATTCTAAAGAAGTTTCCAAACTTCGAAAAAAAATTTTTTTCTTTTCGAGATTCTTTGCGCATAATATGGTTTTCTGAGGCTATCAAACTAGTATAATGAAAGAGAACCAGTTATCTCAAATAAGAACGGAAAAAAAGTGATTCTAACGAAGTTTCCAAACTTCGAAAAAAAATTTTTTTCTTTTCGAGATTCTTTGCGCATAATATGCATTACTGAGGCTATCAAACTAGTATAATGAAAGAGAACCAGTTATCTCAAATAAGAACGGAAAAAAAGTGATTCTAACGAAGTTTCCAAACTTCGAAAAAATTTTTTTTTCTTTTCGAGATTCTTTGCGCATAATATGCTTTTCTGAGGCTATCAAACTAGTATAATGAAAGAGAACCAGTTATCTCAAATAAGAACGGAAAAATGATTTTAACGAAGTTTCCAAACTTCGAAAAAATTTTTTTTTCTTTTCGAGATTCTTTGTGCATATGCTTTGCTGAGGCTATCAAACTAGTATAATGAAAGAGAACCAGTTATCTCAAATAAGAACGGAAAAAAAAGTGATTCAAACGAAGTTTCCAAACTTCGAAAAAAAATTTTTTTCTTTTCGAGATTCTTTGGGCATAATATGCTTTACTGAGGCTATCAAACACGTATAATGAAAGAGAACCTGTTATCTCAAATAAGAACGGAAAAAAAGTGATTCTAACGAAGTTTCCAAAGTTCTAAAAAAATTGTTTTATTTTCGAGATTCTTTGCGCGTAATATGCTTTTCTGAGGCTATCTAGTTAGTATAATGAAAGAGAACCAGTTATCTCAAATAAGAACGGAAAAAAAGTGATTCTAAAGAAGTTTCCAAACTTCGAAAAAAAATTTTTTTCTTTTCGAGATTCTTTGCGCATAATATGGTTTTCTGAGGCTATCAAACTAGTATAATGAAAGAGAACCAGTTATCTCAAATAAGAACGGAAAAAAAGTGATTCTAACGAAGTTTCCAAACTTCGAAAAAAAATTTTTTTCTTTTCGAGATTCTTTGCGCATAATATGCTTTACTGAGGCTATCAAACTAGCATAATGAAAGAGAACCAGTTATCTCAAATAAGAACGGAAAAAAAGTGATTCTAATGAAGTTTCCAAACTTCGAAAATAATTTTTTTTCTTTTCGAGATTCTTTGTGCATAATATGCTTTACTGAGGCTATCAAACTAGTATAATAAAAGAGAACCAGTTATCTCAAATAAGAACGGAAAAAAAGTGATTCTAACGAAGTTTCCAAACTTCGAAAAATTTTTTTTTTCTTTTCGAGATTCTTTGTGCATAATATGCTTTTCTGAGGCTATCAAACTAGTATAATGAAATAGAACCAGTTATCTCAAATAAGAACGGAAAAAAAGTGATTCTAACAAAGTTTCCAAACATCGAAAAATATTTTTTTCTTTTCGAGATTCTTTGCCCATAATATGATTTTCTGAGGCAATCAAACTAGTATAATGAAAGAGAACCAGTTATTTCAAATAAGAACGGAATAAAAGTGATACTATCGAAGTTTCCAAACTTCGAAAAAAATTTTTTTTCTTTTCGAGATTCTTTGCGCATAATATGCTTTTCTGATGCTATCAAACTAGTGTAATGAAAGAGAACCAGTTATCTCAAATAAGAACGGAAAAAAAGTGATTCAAACGAAGTTTCCAAACTTCGAAAAAAAACTTTTTTCTTTTCGAGATTCTTTGTGCATAATATGCTTTTCTGAGGCTATAAAACTACTATAATGAAAGAGAACCAGTAATCTCAAATAAGAACAGAAAAAAGTGATTCAAACTACGTTTCCAAAATTCGAAAATTTTTTTTTTTCTTTTCGAGATTCTTTGCGCATAATATGCTTTACTGAGGCTATCAAACTAGTATAATTAAAGAGAACCAGTTATCTCAAATAAGAACGGAAAAAAGTGATTCTAACGAAGTTTCCAAACTTCGAAAAAAAATTTTTTTCTTTTCGAGATTCTTTGCGCATAATATGCTTTACTGAGGCTATCAAACTAGTATAATGAAAGAGAACCAGTTATCTGAAATAAGAACGGAAAAAAAGTGATTCAAACGAAGTTTCCAAACTTCGAAAAAAAACTTTTTTCTTTTCGAGATTCTTTGCGCATAATATGCTTTTCTGAGGTCATCAAACTAGTATAATGAAAGAGAACCAGTTATCTCAAATAAGAACGGAAAAAAAGTGATTCTAACGAAGTTTCCAAACTTCGAAAAAATTTTTTTTCTTTTCCAGATTCTTTGCGCATAATATGCCTTACTGAGGCTATCAAACACGTATAATGAAAGAGAACCAGTTATCTCAAATAAGAACGGAAAAAAAGTGATTCTAACGAAGTTTCCAAAGTTCTAAAAAAATTGTTTTATTTTCGAGATTCTTTGCGCGTAATATGCTTTTCTGAGGCTATCTAGTTAGTATAATGAAAGAGAACCAGTTATCTCAAATAAGAACGGAAAAAAAGTGATTCTAAAGAAGTTTCCAAACTTCGAAAAAAAATTTTTTTCTTTTCGAGATTCTTTGCGCATAATATGGTTTTCTGAGGCTATCAAACTAGTATAATGAAAGAGAACCAGTTATCTCAAAATAGAACGGAAAAAAAGTGATTCTAACGAAGTTTCCAAACTTCGAAAAAAAATTTTTTTCTTTTCGAGATTCTTTGCGCATAATATGCTTTACTGAGGCTATCAAACTAGTATAATGAAAGAGAACCAGTTATCTCAAATAAGAACGGAAAAAAAGTGATTCTAACGAAGTTTCCAAACTTCGAAAAATTTTTTTTTTCTTTTCGAGATTCTTTGTGCATAATATGCTTTTCTGAGGCTATCAAACTAGTATAATGAAATAGAACCAGTTATCTCAAATAAGAACGGAAAAAAAGTGATTCTAACAAAGTTTCCAAACATCGAAAAACAATTTTTTTCTTTTCGAGATTCTTTGCGCATAATATGATTTTCTGAGGCAATCAAACTAGTATAATGAAAGAGAACCAGTTATTTCAAATAAGAACGGAATAAAAGTGATACTATCGAAGTTTCCAAACTTCGAAAAAAATTTTTTTTCTTTTCGAGATTCTTTGCGCATAATATGCTTTTCTGATGCTATCAAACTAGTATAATGAAAGAGAACCAGTAATCTCAAATAAGAACGGAAAAAAAGTTATTCAAAAGAAGTTTCCAAACTTCGAAAAAAAACTTTTTTCTTTTCAAGATTCTTTGCGCATAATATGCTTTTCTGAGGCTATCAAACTAGTATAATGAAAGAGAACCAGTTATCTCAAATAAGAACGGAAAAAAAGTGATTCTAACGAAGTTTCCAAACTTCGAAAAAAAATTTTTTTATTTTCGAGATTCTTTGCGCATAATATGGTTTTCTGAGGCTATCAAACTAGTATAATGAAAGAGAACCAGTTATCTCAAATAAGAACGGAAAAAAAGTGATTCTAACGAAGTTTCCAAACTTCGAAAAAAAATTTTTTTCTTTTCGAGATTCTTTGCGCATAATATGCATTACTGAGGCTATCAAACTAGTATAATGAAAGAGAACCAGTTATCTCAAATAAGAACGGAAAAAAAGTGATTCTAACGAAGTTTCCAAACTTCGAAAAAATTTTTTTTTCTTTTCGAGATTCTTTGCGCATAATATGCTTTTCTGAGGCTATCAAACTAGTATAATGAAAGAGAACCAGTTATCTCAAATAAGAACGGAAAAATGATTTTAACGAAGTTTCCAAACTTCGAAAAAATTTTTTTTTCTTTTCGAGATTCTTTGTGCATATGCTTTGCTGAGGCTATCAAACTAGTATAATGAAAGAGAACCAGTTATCTCAAATAAGAACGGAAAAAAAAGTGATTCAAACGAAGTTTCCAAACTTCGAAAAAAAATTTTTTTCTTTTCGAGATTCTTTGGGCATAATATGCTTTACTGAGGCTATCAAACACGTATAATGAAAGAGAACCTGTTATCTCAAATAAGAACGGAAAAAAAGTGATTCTAACGAAGTTTCCAAAGTTCTAAAAAAATTGTTTTATTTTCGAGATTCTTTGCGCGTAATATGCTTTTCTGAGGCTATCTAGTTAGTATAATGAAAGAGAACCAGTTATCTCAAATAAGAACGGAAAAAAAGTGATTCTAAAGAAGTTTCCAAACTTCGAAAAAAAATTTTTTTCTTTTCGAGATTCTTTGCGCATAATATGGTTTTCTGAGGCTATCAAACTAGTATAATGAAAGAGAACCAGTTATCTCAAATAAGAACGGAAAAAAAGAGATTCTAACGAAGTTTCCAAACTTCGAAAAAAATTTTTTTCTTTTCGAGATTCTTTGCGCATAATATGCTTTACTGAGGCTATCAAACTAGCATAATGAAAGAGAACCAGTTATCTCAAATAAGAACGGAAAAAAAGTGATTCTAATGAAGTTTCCAAACTTCGAAAATAATTTTTTTTCTTTTCGAGATTCTTTGTGCATAATATGCTTTACTGAGGCTATCAAACTAGTATAATAAAAGAGAACCAGTTATCTCAAATAAGAACGGAAAAAAAGTGATTCTAACGAAGTTTCCAAACTTCGAAAAATTTTTTTTTTCTTTTCGAGATTCTTTGTGCATAATATGCTTTTCTGAGGCTATCAAACTAGTATAATGAAATAGAACCAGCTATCTCAAATAAGAACGGAAAAAAAGTGATTCTAACAAAGTTTCCAAACATCGAAAAACAATTTTTTTCTTTTCGAGATTCTTTGCCCATAATATGATTTTCTGAGGCAATCAAACTAGTATAATGAAAGAGAACCAGTTATTTCAAATAAGAACGGAATAAAAGTGATACTATCGAAGTTTCCAAACTTCGAAAAAATTTTTTTTTCTTTTCGAGATTCTTTGCGCATAATATGCTTTTCTGATGCTATCAAACTAGTGTAATGAAAGAGAACCAGTTATCTCAAATAAGAACGGAAAAAAAGTGATTCAAACGAAGTTTCCAAACTTCGAAAAAAAACTTTTTTCTTTTCGAGATTCTTTGTGCATAATATGCTTTTCTGAGGCTATAAAACTACTATAATGAAAGAGAACCAGTAATCTCAAATAAGAACAGAAAAAAGTGATTCAAACTACGTTTCCAAAATTCGAAAAATTTTTTTTTTCTTTTCGAGATTCTTTGCGCATAATATGCTTTACTGAGGCTATCAAACTAGTATAATTAAAGAGAACCAGTTATCTCAAATAAGAACGGAAAAAAGTGATTCTAACGAATTTTCCAAACTTCGAAAAAAATTTTTTTTCTTTTCGAGATTCTTTGGGCATAATATGCTTTACTGAGGCTATCAAACACGTATAATGAAAGAGAACCTGTTATCTCAAATAAGAACGGAAAAAAAGTGATTCTAACGAAGTTTCCAAAGTTCTAAAAAAATTGTTTTATTTTCGAGATTCTTTGCGCGTAATATGCTTTTCTGAGGCTATCTAGTTAGTATAATGAAAGAGAACCAGTTATCTCAAATAAGAACGGAAAAAAAGTGATTCTAAAGAAGTTTCCAAACTTCGAAAAAAAATTTTTTTCTTTTCGAGATTCTTTGCGCATAATATGGTTTTCTGAGGCTATCAAACTAGTATAATGAAAGAGAACCAGTTATCTCAAATAAGAACGGAAAAAAAGTGATTCTAACGAAGTTTCCAAACTTCGAAAAAAAATTTTTTTCTTTTCGAGATTCTTTGCGCATAATATGCTTTACTGAGGCTATCAAACTAGTATAATGAAAGAGAACCAGTTATCTCAAATAAGAACGGAAAAAAAGTTATTCAAACGAAGTTTCCAAACTTCGAAAAAAAACTTTTTTCTTTTCGAGATTCTTTGCGCATAATATGCTTTACTGAGGCTATCAAACTAGTATAATGAAAGAGAACCAGTTATCTCAAATAAGAACGGAAAAAAAGTGATTCAAACGAAGTTTCCAAACTTCAAAAAAAAATTTTTTTCTTTTAGAGATTCTTTGCGCATAATATGCTTTTCTGAGGCTATCAAACTAGTATAATGAAAGAGAACCAGTTATCTCAAATAAGAACGGAAAAAAAGTGATACTAACGAAGTTTCCAAACTTCAAAAAAAATTTTTTTCTTTTCCAGATTCTTTGCGCATAATATGCTTTACTGTGGCTATCAAACTAGTATAATGAAAGAGAACCAGTTATCTCAAATAAGAACGTAAAAAAAGTGATTCTAATGAAGTTTCCAAACTTCGAAAAAAATTTTTTTTCTTTTCGAGATTCTTTGTGCATAATATGCTTTACTGAGGCTATCAAACTAGTATAATGAAAGAGAACCAGTTATCTCAAATAAGAACGGAAAAAAAGTGATTCTAACGAAGTTTCCAAAATTCGAAAAAAAATTTTTTCTTTTCGAGATTCTTTGCGCATAATATGCTTTTCTGAGGCTATGAAACAATGAAAGAGAACCAGTTATCTCAAATAAGAACGGAAAAAAAGTGATTCTAACAAAGTTTCCAAACATCGAAAAAAATTTTTTTTCTTTTCGAGATTCTTTGCGCATAATATGATTTTCTGAGGCTATCAAACTAGTATAATGAAAGAGAACCAGTTATTTCAAATAAGAACGGAAAAAAAGTGATTCTATCGAAGTTTCCAAACTTCGAAAAAATTTTTTTTTTTCTAGATTCTTTGCGCATAATATGCTTTTCTGATGCTATCAAACTAGTATAATGAAAGCGAACCAGTTATCTCAAATAAGAATGGAAAAAAAGTGATTCTAACGAAGTTTCCAAACTTCGAAAAAAAAAATTTTTATTTTCGAGATTCTTTGCGCATAATATGCTTTTCTGAGGCTATCAAACTAGTATAATGAAAGAGAACCAGTTATCTCAAAAAAGAACGGAAAAAAAGTGATTCTAACGAAGTTTCCAAAGTTCTAAAAAAATTGTTTTATTTTCGAGATTCTTTGCGCATAATATGCTTTACTGAGGCTATCAAACTAGTATAATGAAAGAGAACCAGCTATCTCAAATAAGAACGCAAAAAAAGTGATTCTAACGAAGTTTCCAAACTTCGAAAAAAATTTTTTTTCTTTTCCAGATTCTTTGTGCATAATATGCGTTACTGAGGCTATCAAACTAGTATAATGAAAGAGAACCAGTTATTTCAAATAAGAACGGAAAAAAAGTGATTCTAATGAAGTTTCCAAACTTCGAAAAAATTTTTTTTTCTTTTCGAGATTCTTTGTGCATAATATGCTTTACTGAGGCTATCAAACTAGTATAATGAAAGAGAACCAGTTATCTCAAATAAGAACGGAAAAAAAGTGATTCTAACGAAGTTTCCAAACTTCGAAAAAAATTTTTTTCTTTTCGAGATTCTTTGCGCATAATATGCTTTTCTGAGGCTATCAAACTAGTATAATGAAAGAGAACCAGTTATCTCAAATAAGAACGGAAAAAAAGTGATTCTAACAAAGTTTCCAAACATCGAAAAAAATTTTTTTTCTTTTCGAGATTCTTTGCGCATAATATGATTTTCTGAGGCTATCAAACTAGTATAATGAAAGAGAACCAGTTTTTTCAAATAAGAACGGAAAAAAAGTGATTCTATCGAAGTTTCCAAACTTCGAAAATTTTTTTTTTTTTCTAGATTCTTTGCGCATAATATGCTTTTCTGATGCTATCAAACTAGTATAATGAAAGCGAACCAGTTATCTCAAATAAGAATGGAAAAAAAGTGATTCTAACGAAGTTTCCAAACTTCGAAAAAAAAAATTTTTATTTTCGAGATTCTTTGTGCATAATATGCTTTTCTGAGGCTATCAAACTAGTATAATGAAAGAGAACCAGTTATCTGAAATAAGAACGGAAAAAAAGTGATTCTAACAAAGTTTCCAAACATCGAAAAAAATTTTTTTTCTCTTCGAGATTCTTTGCGCATAATATGACTTTCTGAGGCTATCAAACTAGTATAATGAAAGAGAACCAGTTATTTCAAATAAAAACGGAAAAAAAGTGATTCTATGGAAGTTTCCAAACTTCGAAAAAAATTTTTTTTCTTTTCGAGATTCTTTGTGCATAATATGCTTTACTGAGGCTATCAAACTAGTATAATGAAAGAGAACCAGTTATCTCAAATAAGAACGGAAAAAAAGTGATTCTAACGAAGTTTCCAAACTTCGAAAAAATTTTTTTTTCTTTTCGAGATTCTTTGTGCATAATATGCTTTTCTGAGGCTATCAAACTAGTATAATGAAAGAGAAACAGTTATCTCAAATAAGAACGGAAAAAAAGTGATTCTAACGAAGTTTCCAAAGTTCTTAAAAAATTGTTTTATTTTCGAGATTCTTTGCGCGTAATATGCTTTTCTGAGGCTATCTAATTAGTATAATGAAAGAGAACCAGTTATCTCAAATAAGAACGGAAAAAAAGTGATTATAACGAAGTTTCCAAACTTCGAAAAAAATTTATTTTCTTTTCGAGATTCTTTGCGCATAATATGCTTTACTGAGGCTATCAAACTAGTATAATGAAAGAGAACCAGTTATCTCAAATAAGAACGGAAAAAAAGTTATTCAAACGAAGTTTCCAAACTTCGAAAAAAAACTTTTTTCTTTTCAAGATTCTTTGCGCATAATGTGCTTTTCTGAGGCTATCAAACTAGTATAATGAAAGAGAACCAGTTATCTCAAATAAGAACGGAAAAAAAGTGATTCTAAAGAAGTTTCCAAACTTCGAAAAAAATTTTTTTTCTTTTCGAGATTCTTTGGGCATAATATGCTTTACTGAGGCTATCAAACACGTATAATGAAAGAGAACCTGTTATCTCAAATAAGAACGGAAAAAAAGTGATTCTAACGAAGTTTCCAAAGTTCTAAAAAAATTGTTTTATTTTCGAGATTCTTTGCGCGTAATATGCTTTTCTGAGGCTATCTAGTTAGTATAATGAAAGAGAACCAGTTATCTCAAATAAGAACGGAAAAAAAGTGATTCTAAAGAAGTTTCCAAACTTCGAAAAAAAATTTTTTTCTTTTCGAGATTCTTTGCGCATAATATGGTTTTCTGAGGCTATCAAACTAGTATAATGAAAGAGAACCAGTTATCTCAAATAAGAACGGAAAAAAAGTGATTCTAACGAAGTTTCCAAACTTCGAAAAAAAATTTTTTTCTTTTCGAGATTCTTTGCGCATAATATGCTTTACTGAGGCTATCAAACTAGCATAATGAAAGAGAACCAGTTATCTCAAATAAGAACGGAAAAAAAGTGATTCTAATGAAGTTTCCAAACTTCGAAAATAATTTTTTTTCTTTTCGAGATTCTTTGTGCATAATATGCTTTACTGAGGCTATCAAACTAGTATAATAAAAGAGAACCAGTTATCTCAAATAAGAACGGAAAAAAAGTGATTCTAACGAAGTTTCCAAACTTCGAAAAATTTTTTTTTTCTTTTCGAGATTCTTTGTGCATAATATGCTTTTCTGAGGCTATCAAACTAGTATAATGAAATAGAACCAGTTATCTCAAATAAGAACGGAAAAAAAGTGATTCTAACAAAGTTTCCAAACATCGAAAAATATTTTTTTCTTTTCGAGATTCTTTGCCCATAATATGATTTTCTGAGGCAATCAAACTAGTATAATGAAAGAGAACCAGTTATTTCAAATAAGAACGGAATAAAAGTGATACTATCGAAGTTTCCAAACTTCGAAAAAAATTTTTTTTCTTTTCGAGATTCTTTGCGCATAATATGCTTTTCTGATGCTATCAAACTAGTGTAATGAAAGAGAACCAGTTATCTCAAATAAGAACGGAAAAAAAGTGATTCAAACGAAGTTTCCAAACTTCGAAAAAAAACTTTTTTCTTTTCGAGATTCTTTGTGCATAATATGCTTTTCTGAGGCTATAAAACTACTATAATGAAAGAGAACCAGTAATCTCAAATAAGAACAGAAAAAAGTGATTCAAACTACGTTTCCAAAATTCGAAAATTTTTTTTTTTCTTTTCGAGATTCTTTGCGCATAATATGCTTTACTGAGGCTATCAAACTAGTATAATTAAAGAGAACCAGTTATCTCAAATAAGAACGGAAAAAAGTGATTCTAACGAAGTTTCCAAACTTCGAAAAAAAATTTTTTTCTTTTCGAGATTCTTTGCGCATAATATGCTTTACTGAGGCTATCAAACTAGTATAATGAAAGAGAACCAGTTATCTGAAATAAGAACGGAAAAAAAGTGATTCAAACGAAGTTTCCAAACTTCGAAAAAAAACTTTTTTCTTTTCGAGATTCTTTGCGCATAATATGCTTTTCTGAGGTCATCAAACTAGTATAATGAAAGAGAACCAGTTATCTCAAATAAGAACGGAAAAAAAGTGATTCTAACGAAGTTTCCAAACTTCGAAAAAATTTTTTTTCTTTTCCAGATTCTTTGCGCATAATATGCCTTACTGAGGCTATCAAACACGTATAATGAAAGAGAACCAGTTATCTCAAATAAGAACGGAAAAAAAGTGATTCTAACGAAGTTTCCAAAGTTCTAAAAAAATTGTTTTATTTTCGAGATTCTTTGCGCGTAATATGCTTTTCTGAGGCTATCTAGTTAGTATAATGAAAGAGAACCAGTTATCTCAAATAAGAACGGAAAAAAAGTGATTCTAAAGAAGTTTCCAAACTTCGAAAAAAAATTTTTTTCTTTTCGAGATTCTTTGCGCATAATATGGTTTTCTGAGGCTATCAAACTAGTATAATGAAAGAGAACCAGTTATCTCAAAATAGAACGGAAAAAAAGTGATTCTAACGAAGTTTCCAAACTTCGAAAAAAAATTTTTTTCTTTTCGAGATTCTTTGCGCATAATATGCTTTACTGAGGCTATCAAACTAGTATAATGAAAGAGAACCAGTTATCTCAAATAAGAACGGAAAAAAAGTGATTCTAACGAAGTTTCCAAACTTCGAAAAATTTTTTTTTTCTTTTCGAGATTCTTTGTGCATAATATGCTTTTCTGAGGCTATCAAACTAGTATAATGAAATAGAACCAGTTATCTCAAATAAGAACGGAAAAAAAGTGATTCTAACAAAGTTTCCAAACATCGAAAAACAATTTTTTTCTTTTCGAGATTCTTTGCGCATAATATGATTTTCTGAGGCAATCAAACTAGTATAATGAAAGAGAACCAGTTATTTCAAATAAGAACGGAATAAAAGTGATACTATCGAAGTTTCCAAACTTCGAAAAAAATTTTTTTTCTTTTCGAGATTCTTTGCGCATAATATGCTTTTCTGATGCTATCAAACTAGTATAATGAAAGAGAACCAGTAATCTCAAATAAGAACGGAAAAAAAGTTATTCAAAAGAAGTTTCCAAACTTCGAAAAAAAACTTTTTTCTTTTCAAGATTCTTTGCGCATAATATGCTTTTCTGAGGCTATCAAACTAGTATAATGAAAGAGAACCAGTTATCTCAAATAAGAACGGAAAAAAAGTGATTCTAACGAAGTTTCCAAACTTCGAAAAAAAATTTTTTTATTTTCGAGATTCTTTGCGCATAATATGGTTTTCTGAGGCTATCAAACTAGTATAATGAAAGAGAACCAGTTATCTCAAATAAGAACGGAAAAAAAGTGATTCTAACGAAGTTTCCAAACTTCGAAAAAAAATTTTTTTCTTTTCGAGATTCTTTGCGCATAATATGCATTACTGAGGCTATCAAACTAGTATAATGAAAGAGAACCAGTTATCTCAAATAAGAACGGAAAAAAAGTGATTCTAACGAAGTTTCCAAACTTCGAAAAAATTTTTTTTTCTTTTCGAGATTCTTTGCGCATAATATGCTTTTCTGAGGCTATCAAACTAGTATAATGAAAGAGAACCAGTTATCTCAAATAAGAACGGAAAAATGATTTTAACGAAGTTTCCAAACTTCGAAAAAATTTTTTTTTCTTTTCGAGATTCTTTGTGCATATGCTTTGCTGAGGCTATCAAACTAGTATAATGAAAGAGAACCAGTTATCTCAAATAAGAACGGAAAAAAAAGTGATTCAAACGAAGTTTCCAAACTTCGAAAAAAAATTTTTTTCTTTTCGAGATTCTTTGGGCATAATATGCTTTACTGAGGCTATCAAACACGTATAATGAAAGAGAACCTGTTATCTCAAATAAGAACGGAAAAAAAGTGATTCTAACGAAGTTTCCAAAGTTCTAAAAAAATTGTTTTATTTTCGAGATTCTTTGCGCGTAATATGCTTTTCTGAGGCTATCTAGTTAGTATAATGAAAGAGAACCAGTTATCTCAAATAAGAACGGAAAAAAAGTGATTCTAAAGAAGTTTCCAAACTTCGAAAAAAAATTTTTTTCTTTTCGAGATTCTTTGCGCATAATATGGTTTTCTGAGGCTATCAAACTAGTATAATGAAAGAGAACCAGTTATCTCAAATAAGAACGGAAAAAAAGAGATTCTAACGAAGTTTCCAAACTTCGAAAAAAATTTTTTTCTTTTCGAGATTCTTTGCGCATAATATGCTTTACTGAGGCTATCAAACTAGCATAATGAAAGAGAACCAGTTATCTCAAATAAGAACGGAAAAAAAGTGATTCTAATGAAGTTTCCAAACTTCGAAAATAATTTTTTTTCTTTTCGAGATTCTTTGTGCATAATATGCTTTACTGAGGCTATCAAACTAGTATAATAAAAGAGAACCAGTTATCTCAAATAAGAACGGAAAAAAAGTGATTCTAACGAAGTTTCCAAACTTCGAAAAATTTTTTTTTTCTTTTCGAGATTCTTTGTGCATAATATGCTTTTCTGAGGCTATCAAACTAGTATAATGAAATAGAACCAGTTATCTCAAATAAGAACGGAAAAAAAGTGATTCTAACAAAGTTTCCAAACATCGAAAAACAATTTTTTTCTTTTCGAGATTCTTTGCCCATAATATGATTTTCTGAGGCAATCAAACTAGTATAATGAAAGAGAACCAGTTATTTCAAATAAGAACGGAATAAAAGTGATACTATCGAAGTTTCCAAACTTCGAAAAAATTTTTTTTTCTTTTCGAGATTCTTTGCGCATAATATGCTTTTCTGATGCTATCAAACTAGTGTAATGAAAGAGAACCAGTTATCTCAAATAAGAACGGAAAAAAAGTGATTCAAACGAAGTTTCCAAACTTCGAAAAAAAACTTTTTTCTTTTCGAGATTCTTTGTGCATAATATGCTTTTCTGAGGCTATAAAACTACTATAATGAAAGAGAACCAGTAATCTCAAATAAGAACAGAAAAAAGTGATTCAAACTACGTTTCCAAAATTCGAAAAATTTTTTTTTTCTTTTCGAGATTCTTTGCGCATAATATGCTTTACTGAGGCTATCAAACTAGTATAATTAAAGAGAACCAGTTATCTCAAATAAGAACGGAAAAAAGTGATTCTAACGAATTTTCCAAACTTCGAAAAAAATTTTTTTTCTTTTCGAGATTCTTTGGGCATAATATGCTTTACTGAGGCTATCAAACACGTATAATGAAAGAGAACCTGTTATCTCAAATAAGAACGGAAAAAAAGTGATTCTAACGAAGTTTCCAAAGTTCTAAAAAAATTGTTTTATTTTCGAGATTCTTTGCGCGTAATATGCTTTTCTGAGGCTATCTAGTTAGTATAATGAAAGAGAACCAGTTATCTCAAATAAGAACGGAAAAAAAGTGATTCTAAAGAAGTTTCCAAACTTCGAAAAAAAATTTTTTTCTTTTCGAGATTCTTTGCGCATAATATGGTTTTCTGAGGCTATCAAACTAGTATAATGAAAGAGAACCAGTTATCTCAAATAAGAACGGAAAAAAAGTGATTCTAACGAAGTTTCCAAACTTCGAAAAAAAATTTTTTTCTTTTCGAGATTCTTTGCGCATAATATGCTTTACTGAGGCTATCAAACTAGTATAATGAAAGAGAACCAGTTATCTCAAATAAGAACGGAAAAAAAGTTATTCAAACGAAGTTTCCAAACTTCGAAAAAAAACTTTTTTCTTTTCGAGATTCTTTGCGCATAATATGCTTTACTGAGGCTATCAAACTAGTATAATGAAAGAGAACCAGTTATCTCAAATAAGAACGGAAAAAAAGTGATTCAAACGAAGTTTCCAAACTTCGAAAAAAAATTTTTTTCTTTTAGAGATTCTTTGCGCATAATATGCTTTTCTGAGGCTATCAAACTAGTATAATGAAAGAGAACCAGTTATCTCAAATAAGAACGGAAAAAAAGTGATACTAACGAAGTTTCCAAACTTCAAAAAAAATTTTTTTCTTTTCCAGATTCTTTGCGCATAATATGCTTTACTGTGGCTATCAAACTAGTATAATGAAAGAGAACCAGTTATCTCAAATAAGAACGTAAAAAAAGTGATTCTAATGAAGTTTCCAAACTTCGAAAAAAATTTTTTTTCTTTTCGAGATTCTTTGTGCATAATATGCTTTACTGAGGCTATCAAACTAGTATAATGAAAGAGAACCAGTTATCTCAAATAAGAACGGAAAAAAAGTGATTCTAACGAAGTTTCCAAAATTCGAAAAAAAATTTTTTCTTTTCGAGATTCTTTGCGCATAATATGCTTTTCTGAGGCTATGAAACAATGAAAGAGAACCAGTTATCTCAAATAAGAACGGAAAAAAAGTGATTCTAACAAAGTTTCCAAACATCGAAAAAAATTTTTTTTCTTTTCGAGATTCTTTGCGCATAATATGATTTTCTGAGGCTATCAAACTAGTATAATGAAAGAGAACCAGTTATTTCAAATAAGAACGGAAAAAAAGTGATTCTATCGAAGTTTCCAAACTTCGAAAAAATTTTTTTTTTTCTAGATTCTTTGCGCATAATATGCTTTTCTGATGCTATCAAACTAGTATAATGAAAGCGAACCAGTTATCTCAAATAAGAATGGAAAAAAAGTGATTCTAACGAAGTTTCCAAACTTCGAAAAAAAAAATTTTTATTTTCGAGATTCTTTGCGCATAATATGCTTTTCTGAGGCTATCAAACTAGTATAATGAAAGAGAACCAGTTATCTCAAAAAAGAACGGAAAAAAAGTGATTCTAACGAAGTTTCCAAAGTTCTAAAAAAATTGTTTTATTTTCGAGATTCTTTGCGCATAATATGCTTTACTGAGGCTATCAAACTAGTATAATGAAAGAGAACCAGCTATCTCAAATAAGAACGCAAAAAAAGTGATTCTAACGAAGTTTCCAAACTTCGAAAAAAATTTTTTTTCTTTTCCAGATTCTTTGTGCATAATATGCGTTACTGAGGCTATCAAACTAGTATAATGAAAGAGAACCAGTTATTTCAAATAAGAACGGAAAAAAAGTGATTCTAATGAAGTTTCCAAACTTCGAAAAAATTTTTTTTTCTTTTCGAGATTCTTTGTGCATAATATGCTTTACTGAGGCTATCAAACTAGTATAATGAAAGAGAACCAGTTATCTCAAATAAGAACGGAAAAAAAGTGATTCTAACGAAGTTTCCAAACTTCGAAAAAAATTTTTTTCTTTTCGAGATTCTTTGCGCATAATATGCTTTTCTGAGGCTATCAAACTAGTATAATGAAAGAGAACCAGTTATCTCAAATAAGAACGGAAAAAAAGTGATTCTAACAAAGTTTCCAAACATCGAAAAAAATTTTTTTTCTTTTCGAGATTCTTTGCGCAAAATATGATTTTCTGAGGCTATCAAACTAGTATAATGAAAGAGAACCAGTTTTTTCAAATAAGAACGGAAAAAAAGTGATTCTATCGAAGTTTCCAAACTTCGAAAATTTTTTTTTTTTTCTAGATTCTTTGCGCATAATATGCTTTTCTGATGCTATCAAACTAGTATAATGAAAGCGAACCAGTTATCTCAAATAAGAATGGAAAAAAAGTGATTCTAACGAAGTTTCCAAACTTCGAAAAAAAAAATTTTTATTTTCGAGATTCTTTGTGCATAATATGCTTTTCTGAGGCTATCAAACTAGTATAATGAAAGAGAACCAGTTATCTGAAATAAGAACGGAAAAAAAGTGATTCTAACAAAGTTTCCAAACATCGAAAAAAATTTTTTTTCTCTTCGAGATTCTTTGCGCATAATATGACTTTCTGAGGCTATCAAACTAGTATAATGAAAGAGAACCAGTTATTTCAAATAAAAACGGAAAAAAAGTGATTCTATGGAAGTTTCCAAACTTCGAAAAAAATTTTTTTTCTTTTCGAGATTCTTTGTGCATAATATGCTTTACTGAGGCTATCAAACTAGTATAATGAAAGAGAACCAGTTATCTCAAATAAGAACGGAAAAAAAGTGATTCTAACGAAGTTTCCAAACTTCGAAAAAATTTTTTTTTCTTTTCGAGATTCTTTGTGCATAATATGCTTTTCTGAGGCTATCAAACTAGTATAATGAAAGAGAAACAGTTATCTCAAATAAGAACGGAAAAAAAGTGATTCTAACGAAGTTTCCAAAGTTCTTAAAAAATTGTTTTATTTTCGAGATTCTTTGCGCGTAATATGCTTTTCTGAGGCTATCTAATTAGTATAATGAAAGAGAACCAGTTATCTCAAATAAGAACGGAAAAAAAGTGATTATAACGAAGTTTCCAAACTTCGAAAAAAATTTATTTTCTTTTCGAGATTCTTTGCGCATAATATGCTTTACTGAGGCTATCAAACTAGTATAATGAAAGAGAACCAGTTATCTCAAATAAGAACGGAAAAAAAGTTATTCAAACGAAGTTTCCAAACTTCGAAAAAAAACTTTTTTCTTTTCAAGATTCTTTGCGCATAATGTGCTTTTCTGAGGCTATCAAACTAGTATAATGAAAGAGAACCAGTTATCTCAAATAAGAACGGAAAAAAAGTGATTCTAAAGAAGTTTCCAAACTTCGAAAAAAATTTTTTTTCTTTTCGAGATTCTTTGCGCATAATATGCTTTACTGAGGCTATCAAACTAGTATAATTAAAGAGAACCAGTTATCTCAAATAAGAACGGAAAAAAAGTGATTCTAACGAAGTTTCCAAACTTCGAAAAAAATTTTTTTTCTTTTCGAGATTCTTTGCGCATAATATGCTTTACTGAGGCTATCAAACTAGTATAATGAAAGAGAACCAGTTATCTGAAATAAGAACGGAAAAAAAGTGATTCAAACGAAGTTTCCAAACTTCGAAAAAAAACTTTTTTCTTTTCGAGATTCTTTGCGCATAATATGCTTTACTGAGGCTATCAAACTAGTATAATGAAAGAGAACCAGTTATCTGAAATAAGAACGGAAAAAAAGTGATTCAAACGAAGTTTCCAAACTTCGAAAAAAAACTTTTTTCTTTTCGAGATTCTTTGCGCATAATATGCTTTTCTGAGGTCATCAAACTAGTATAATGAAAGAGAACCAGTTATCTCAAATAAGAACGGAAAAAAAGTGATTCTAACGAAGTTTCCAAACTTCGAAAAAAATTTTTTTTCTTTTCCAGATTCTTTGCCCATAATATGCTTTACTGAGGCTATCAAACTAGTATATTGAAAGAGAACCAGTTATCTCAAATAAGAACGGAAAAAAAGTGATTCCAATGAAGTTTCCAAACTTCGAAAAAAATTTTTTTTCTTTTCGAGATTCTTTGTGCATAATATGCTTTACTGAGGCTATCAAACACGTATAATGAAAGAGAACCAGTTATCTCAAATAAGAACGGAAAAAAAGTGATTCAAACGAAGTTTCCAAACTTCGAAAAAAATTTTTTTTCTTTTCGAGATTCTTTGCTCATAATATGCTTTTCTAAGGCTATCAAACTAGTATAATGAAAGAGAACCAGTTATCTCAAATAAGAACGGAAAAAAAGTGATTCTAACGAATTTTCCAAAGTTCTAAAAAAATTGTTTTATTTTCGAGATTCTTTGCGCGTAATATGCTTTTCTGAGGCTATCTAATTAGTATAATGAAAGAGAACCAGTTATCTCAAATAAGAACGGAAAAAAAGTGATTCTAAAGAAGTTTCCAAACTTCGAAAAAATTTTTTTTTCTTTTCCAGATTCTTTGCGCATAATATGCTTTACTGAGGCTATCAAACTAGTATATTGAAAGAGAACCAGTTATCTCAAATAAGAACGGAAAAAAAGTGATTCCAATGAAGTTTCCAAACTTCGAAAAAATTTTTTTTTCTTTTCCAGATTCTTTGTGCATAATATGCTTTACTGAGGCTATCAAACACGTATAATGAAAGAGAACCAGTTATCTCAAATAAGAACGGAAAAAAAGTGATTCAAACGAAGTTTCCAAACTTCGAAAAAAATTTTTTTTCTTTTCGAGATTCTTTGCGCATAATATGCTTTTCTAAGGCTATCAAACTAGTATAATGAAAGAGAACCAGTTATCTCAAATAAGAACGGAAAAAAAGTGATTCTAACGAAGTTTCCAAAGTTCTAAAAAAATTGTTTTATTTTCGAGATTCTTTGCGCATAATATGCTTTACTGAGGCTATCAAACTAGTATAATGAAAGAGATCCAGCTATCTCAAATAAGAACGCAAAAAAAGTGATTCTAACGAAGTTTCCAAACTTGGAAAAAATTTTTTTTTCTTTTCGAGATTCTTTGCGCATAATATGCTTTACTGAGGCTATCAAACCAGTATAATGAAAGAGAACCAGTTATCTCAAATAAGAACGGAAAAAAAGTGATTCAAACGAAGTTTCCAAACTTCGAAAAAAAACTTTTTTCTTTTCGAGATTCTTTGCGCATAATATGCTTTACTGAGGCTATCAAACTAGTATAATGAAAGAGAACCAGTTATCTCAAATAAGAACGGAAAAAAAGTGATTCTAATGAAGTTTCCAAACTTCGAAAAAAAATTTTTTTCTTTTCGAGATTCTTTGTGCATATGCTTTGCTGAGGCTATCAAACTATTATAATGAAAGAGAACCAGTTATCTCAAATAAGAACGGAAAAAAAGTGATTCAAACGAAGTTTCCAAACTTCGAAAAAACACTTTTTTCTTTTCGAGATTCTTTGCGCATAATATGCTTTTCTGAGGCTATCAAACTAGTATAATGAAAGAGAACCAGTTATCTCAAATAAGAACGGAAAAAAAGTGATTCTAACGAAGTTTCCAAAGTTCTAAAAAATTTTTTTTTTTTTGAGATTCTTTGCGCGTAATATGCTTTTCTGAGGCTATCTAATTAGTATAATGAAAGAGAACCAGTTTTCTCAGTTAAGAACGGAAAAATAGTGATTATAAAGAAGTTTCCACACTTCGAAAAAAAATTTTTTTCTTTTCGAGATTCTTTGCGCATAGTATGGTTTTCTGAGGCTATCAAAATAGTATAATGAAAGAGAACCAGTTATCTCAAATAAGAACGGAAAAAAAGTGATTCTAACGAAGTTTCCAAACTTCGAAAAAATTTTTTATTCTTTTCGAGATTCTTTGCGCATAATATGCTTTTCTGAGGCTATCAAACTAGTATAATGAAAGAGAACCAGTTATCTCAAATAAGAACGGAAAAAAAGTTATTCAAACGAAGTTTCCAAACTTTGAAAAAAAACTTTTTTCTTTTCGAGATTCTTTGCGCATAATATGCTTTACTGAGGCTATCAAACTAGTATAATGAAAGAGAACCAGTTATCTCAAATAAGAACGGAAAAAAAGTGATTCAAACGAAGTTTCCAAACTTCGAAAAAAATTTTTTTTCCTTCGAGATTCTTTGCGCATAATATGCTTTTCTGAGGCTATCAAAGTGGTATAATGAAAGAGAACCAGTTATCTCAAATAAGAACGGAAAAAAAGTGATACTAACTAAGTTTCCAAACTTCAAAAAAAATTTTTTTCTTTTCCAGATTCTTTGCGCATAATATGCTTTACTGTGGCTATCAAACTAGTATAATGAAAGAGAACCAGTTATCTCAAATAAGAACGTAAAAAAAGTGATTCTAATGAAGTTTCCAAACTTCGAAAAAAATTTTTTTTCTTTTCGAGATTCTTTGTGCATAATATGCTTTACTGAGGCTATCAAACTAGTATAATGAAAGAGAACCAGTTATCTCAAATAAGAACGGAAAAAAAGTGATTCTAACGAAGTTTCCAAACTTCGAAAACAAATTTTTTCTTTTCGAGATTCTTTGCGCATAATATGCTTTTCTGAGGCTATCAAACTAGTATAATGAAAGAGAACCAGTTATCTCAAATAAGAACGGAAAAAAAGTGATTCTAACAAAGTTTCCAAACATCGAAAAAAAATTTTTTTCTTTTCGAGATTCTTTGCGCATAATATGATTTTCTGAGGCTATCAAACTAGTATAATGAAAGAGAACCAGTTATTTCAAATAAAAACGGAAAAAAAGTGATTCTATGGAAGTTTCCAAACTTCGAAAAATTTTTTTTTTCTTTTCGAGATTCTTTGTGCATAATATGCTTTACTGAGGCTATCAAACTAGTATGATGAAAGAGAACCAGTTATCTCAAATAAGAACGGAAAAAAAGTGATTCTAACGAAGTTTCCAAACTTCGAAAAAAATTTTTTTTCTTTTCGAGATTCTTTGTGCATAATATGCTTTTCTGAGGCTATCAAACTAGTATAATGAAAGAGAACCAGTTATCTCAAATAAGAACGGAAAAAAAGTGATTCTAACGAAGTTTCCAAAGTTCTAAAAAAATTGTTTTATTTTCGAGATTCTTTGCGCGTAATATGCTTTTCTGAGGCTATCTAATTAGTATAATGAAAGAGAACCAGTTATCTCAAATAAGAACGGAAAAAAAGTGATTCTAAAGAAGTTTACAAACTTCGAAAAAAATTTTTTTTCTTTTCGAGATTCTTTGCGCATAATATGGTTTTCTGAGGCTATCATACTAGTATAATGAAAGAGAACCAGTTATCTCAAATAAGAACGGAAAAAAAGTGATTCTAACGAAGTTTCCAATCTTCGAAAAAAATTTTTTTTCTTTTCGAGATTCTTTGCGCATAATATGCTTTACTGAGGCTATCAAACTAGTATAATGAAAGAGAACCAGTTATCTCAAATAAGAACGGAAAAAAAATTATTCAAACGAAGTTTCCAAACTTCGAAAAAAAACTTTTTTCTTTTCAAGACTCTTTGCGCATAATGTGCTTTTCTGAGGCTATCAAACTAGTATAATGAAAGAGAACCAGTTATCTCAAATAAGAACGGAAAAAAAGTGATTCTAACGAAGTTTCCAAACTTCGAAAAAAAATTTTTTTCTTTTCGAGATTCTTTGCGCATAATATGCTTTACTGAGGCTATCAAACTAGTATAATTAAAGAGAACCAGTTATCTCAAATAAGAACGGAAAAAAAGTGATTCTAACGAAGTTTCCAAACTTCGAAAAAAATTTTTTTTCTTTTCGAGATTCTTTGCGCATAATATGCTTTACTGAGGCTATCAAACTAGTATAATGAAAGAGAACCAGTTATCTGAAATAAGAACGGAAAAAAAGTGATTCAAACGAAGTTTCCAAACTTCGAAAAAAAACTTTTTTCTTTTCGAGATTCTTTGCGCATAATATGCTTTACTGAGGCTATCAAACTAGTATAATGAAAGAGAACCAGTTATCTGAAATAAGAACGGAAAAAAAGTGATTCAAACGAAGTTTCCAAACTTCGAAAAAAAACTTTTTTCTTTTCGAGATTCTTTGCGCATAATATGCTTTTCTCAGGTCATCAAACTAGTATAATGAAAGAGAACCAGTTATCTCAAATAAGAACGGAAAAAAAGTGATTCTAACGAAGTTTCCAAACTTCGAAAAAAATTTTTTTTTGTTTTTCCAGATTCTTTGCGCATAATATGCTTTACTGAGGCTATCAAACTAGTATATTGAAAGAGAACCAGTTATCTCAAATAAGAACGGAAAAAAAGTGATTCCAATGAAGTTTCCAAACTTCGAAAAAAATTTTTTTTCTTTTCGAGATTCTTTGCGCATAATATGCTTTACTGAGGCTATCAAAATAGTATAATGAAAGAGAACCAGTTATCTCAAATAAGAACGGAAAAAAAGTGATTCTAACGAAGTTTCCAAACTTCGAAAAAAATTTTTTTTCTTTTCGAGATTCTTTGCGCATAATATGCTTTACTGAGACTATCAAACTAGTATAATGAAAGAGAACCAGTTATCTCAAATAAGAACGGACAAAAAGTTATTCAAACGAAGTTTCCAAACTTCGAAAAAAAACTTTTTTCTTTTCAAGATTCTTTGCGCATAATATGCTTTTCTGAGGCTATCAAAATAGTATAATGAAAGAGAACCAGTTATCTCAAATAAGAACGGAAAAATGATTCTAACGAAGTTTCCAAACTTCGAAAAAAATTTTTTTTCTTTTCGAGATTCTTTGCGCATAATATGCTTTACTGTGGCTATCAAACTAGTATAATGAAAGAGAACCAGTTATCTCAAATAAGAACGGAAAAAAAGTGATTCTAAGGAAGTTTCCAAACTTGGAAAAAAATTTTTTTATATTTCGAGATTCTTTGTGCATAATATGCTTTTCTGAGGCTATCAAACTAGTATAATGAAATAGAACCAGTTATCTCAAATAAGAACGGAAAAAAAGTGAATCTAATAAAGTTTCCAAACATCGAAAAAAATTTTTTTTCTTTTCGAGATTCTTTGCGCATAATATGATTTTCTGAGGCTATCAAACTAGTATATTGAAAGAGAACCAGTTATCTCAAATAAGAACGGAAAAAAAGTGATTCTAACAAAGTTTCCAAACATCGAAAAAAAATTTTTTTCTTTTCGAGATTCTTTGCGCATAATATGATTTTCTGAGGCTATCAAACTAGTATAATGAAAGAGAACCAGTTATTTCAAATAAGAACGGAAAAAAAGTGATACTATCGAAGTTTCCAAACTACGAAAAAAATTTTTTTTCTTTTCGAGATTCTTTGCGCATAATATGCTTCTCTGATGCTATCAAACTAGTATAATGAAAGAGAACCAGTTATCTCAAATAAGAACGGAAAAAAAGTGATTCTAACGAAGTTTCCAAACTTCGAAAAAAAAATTTTTTCTTTTCGAGATCCATTGCGCATAATATGCTTTTCTGAGGCTATCAAACTAGTATAATGAAAGAGAACCAGTTATCACATATAAGAACGGAAAAAAAGTTATTCAAACGAAGTTTCCAAACTTCGAAAAAAAATTTTTTCTTTTCAAGATTCTTTGCGCATAATATGCTTTTCTGAGGCTATCAAACTAGTATAATGAAAGAGAACCAGGTATCTCAAATAAGAACGGAAAAAAAGTGATTCTAACGAAGTTTCCAAACTTCGAAAAAAATTTTTTTTCTTTTCCAGATTCTTTGTGCATAATATGCTTTACTGAGGCTATCAAACTAGTATAATGAAAGAGAACCAGTTATTTCAAATAACAACGGAGAAAAAGTGATTCAAAAGAAGTTTCCAAACTTCGAAAAAAATTTTTTTTCTTTTCGAGATTCTTTGTGCATAATATGCTTTACTGAGGCTATCAAACTAGTATAATGAAAGAGAACCAGGTATCTCAAATAAGAACGGAAAAAAAGTGATTCAAACGAAGTTTCCAAACTTCGAAAAAAAACTTTTTTCTTTTCGAGATTCTTTGTGCATAATATGCTTTTCTGTGGCTATAAAACTACTATAATGAAAGAGAACCAGTAATCTCAAATAAGAACAGAAAAAAGTGATTCAAACTACGTTTCCAAAATTCGAAAAAATTTTTTTTTCTTTTCGAGATTCTTTGCGCATAATATGCTTTACTGAGGCTATCAAACTAGTATAATTAAAGAGAACCAGTTATCTCAAATAAGAACGGAAAAAAGTGATTCTAACGAAGTTTCCAAACTTCGAAAAAAAATTTTATTCTTTTCGAGATTCTTTGCGCATAATATGCTTTACTGAGGCTATCAAACTAGTATAATGAAAGAGAACCAGTTATCTGAAATAAGAACGGAAAAAAAGTGATTCAAACGAAGTTTCCAAACTTCGAAAAGAACTTTTTTCTTTTCGAGATTCTTTGCGCATAATATGCTTTTCTCAGGTCATCAAACTAGTATAATGAAAGAGAACCAGTTATCTCAAATAAGAACGGAAAAAAAGTGATTCTAACGAAGTTTCCAAACTTCGAAAAAATTTTTTTTCTTTTCCAGATTCTTTGCGCATAATATGCTTTACTGAGGTTATCAAACACGTATAATGAAAGAGAACCAGTTATCTCAAATAAGAACGGAAAAATAGTGATTCTAACGAAGTTTCCAAAGTTCTAAAAAAATTGTTTTATTTTCGAGATTCTTTGCGCGTAATATGCTTTTCTGAGGCTATCTAGTTAGCATAATGAAAGAGAACCAGTTATCTCAAATAAGAACGGAAAAAAAGTGATTCTAAAGAAGTTTCCAAACTTCGAAAAAAAATTTTTTTCTTTTCGAGATTCTTTGCGCATAATATGGTTTTCTGAGGCTATCAAACTAGTATAATGAAAGAGAACCAGTTATCTCAAATAAGAACGGAAAAAAAGTGATTCTAACGAAGTTTCCAAACTTCGAAAAAAAATTTTTTTCTTTTCGAGATTCTTTGCGCATAATATGCATTACTGAGGCTATCAAACTAGTATAATGAAAGAGAACCAGTTATCTCAAATAAGAACGGAAAAAAAGTGATTCTAACGAAGTTTCCAAACTTCGAAAAAATTTTTTTTTCTTTTCGAGATTCTTTGCGCATAATATGCTTTTCTGAGGCTATCAAACTAGTATAATGAAAGAGAACCAGTTATCTCAAATAAGAACGGAAAAATGATTTTAACGAAGTTTCCAAACTTCGAAAAAATTTTTTTTTCTTTTCGAGATTCTTTGTGCATATGCTTTGCTGAGGCTATCAAACTAGTATAATGAAAGAGAACCAGTTATCTCAAATAAGAACGGAAAAAAAAGTGATTCAAACGAAGTTTCCAAACTTCGAAAAAAAATTTTTTTCTTTTCGAGATTCTTTGGGCATAATATGCTTTACTGAGGCTATCAAACACGTATAATGAAAGAGAACCTGTTATCTCAAATAAGAACGGAAAAAAAGTGATTCTAACGAAGTTTCCAAAGTTCTAAAAAAATTGTTTTATTTTCGAGATTCTTTGCGCGTAATATGCTTTTCTGAGGCTATCTAGTTAGTATAATGAAAGAGAACCAGTTATCTCAAATAAGAACGGAAAAAAAGTGATTCTAAAGAAGTTTCCAAACTTCGAAAAAAAATTTTTTTCTTTTCGAGATTCTTTGCGCATAATATGGTTTTCTGAGGCTATCAAACTAGTATAATGAAAGAGAACCAGTTATCTCAAATAAGAACGGAAAAAAAGTGATTCTAACGAAGTTTCCAAACTTCGAAAAAAAATTTTTTTCTTTTCGAGATTCTTTGCGCATAATATGCTTTACTGAGGCTATCAAACTAGCATAATGAAAGAGAACCAGTTATCTCAAATAAGAACGGAAAAAAAGTGATTCTAATGAAGTTTCCAAACTTCGAAAATAATTTTTTTTCTTTTCGAGATTCTTTGTGCATAATATGCTTTACTGAGGCTATCAAACTAGTATAATAAAAGAGAACCAGTTATCTCAAATAAGAACGGAAAAAAAGTGATTCTAACGAAGTTTCCAAACTTCGAAAAATTTTTTTTTTCTTTTCGAGATTCTTTGTGCATAATATGCTTTTCTGAGGCTATCAAACTAGTATAATGAAATAGAACCAGTTATCTCAAATAAGAACGGAAAAAAAGTGATTCTAACAAAGTTTCCAAACATCGAAAAATATTTTTTTCTTTTCGAGATTCTTTGCCCATAATATGATTTTCTGAGGCAATCAAACTAGTATAATGAAAGAGAACCAGTTATTTCAAATAAGAACGGAATAAAAGTGATACTATCGAAGTTTCCAAACTTCGAAAAAAATTTTTTTTCTTTTCGAGATTCTTTGCGCATAATATGCTTTTCTGATGCTATCAAACTAGTGTAATGAAAGAGAACCAGTTATCTCAAATAAGAACGGAAAAAAAGTGATTCAAACGAAGTTTCCAAACTTCGAAAAAAAACTTTTTTCTTTTCGAGATTCTTTGTGCATAATATGCTTTTCTGAGGCTATAAAACTACTATAATGAAAGAGAACCAGTAATCTCAAATAAGAACAGAAAAAAGTGATTCAAACTACGTTTCCAAAATTCGAAAATTTTTTTTTTTCTTTTCGAGATTCTTTGCGCATAATATGCTTTACTGAGGCTATCAAACTAGTATAATTAAAGAGAACCAGTTATCTCAAATAAGAACGGAAAAAAGTGATTCTAACGAAGTTTCCAAACTTCGAAAAAAAATTTTTTTCTTTTCGAGATTCTTTGCGCATAATATGCTTTACTGAGGCTATCAAACTAGTATAATGAAAGAGAACCAGTTATCTGAAATAAGAACGGAAAAAAAGTGATTCAAACGAAGTTTCCAAACTTCGAAAAAAAACTTTTTTCTTTTCGAGATTCTTTGCGCATAATATGCTTTTCTGAGGTCATCAAACTAGTATAATGAAAGAGAACCAGTTATCTCAAATAAGAACGGAAAAAAAGTGATTCTAACGAAGTTTCCAAACTTCGAAAAAATTTTTTTTCTTTTCCAGATTCTTTGCGCATAATATGCCTTACTGAGGCTATCAAACACGTATAATGAAAGAGAACCAGTTATCTCAAATAAGAACGGAAAAAAAGTGATTCTAACGAAGTTTCCAAAGTTCTAAAAAAATTGTTTTATTTTCGAGATTCTTTGCGCGTAATATGCTTTTCTGAGGCTATCTAGTTAGTATAATGAAAGAGAACCAGTTATCTCAAATAAGAACGGAAAAAAAGTGATTCTAAAGAAGTTTCCAAACTTCGAAAAAAAATTTTTTTCTTTTCGAGATTCTTTGCGCATAATATGGTTTTCTGAGGCTATCAAACTAGTATAATGAAAGAGAACCAGTTATCTCAAAATAGAACGGAAAAAAAGTGATTCTAACGAAGTTTCCAAACTTCGAAAAAAAATTTTTTTCTTTTCGAGATTCTTTGCGCATAATATGCTTTACTGAGGCTATCAAACTAGTATAATGAAAGAGAACCAGTTATCTCAAATAAGAACGGAAAAAAAGTGATTCTAACGAAGTTTCCAAACTTCGAAAAATTTTTTTTTTCTTTTCGAGATTCTTTGTGCATAATATGCTTTTCTGAGGCTATCAAACTAGTATAATGAAATAGAACCAGTTATCTCAAATAAGAACGGAAAAAAAGTGATTCTAACAAAGTTTCCAAACATCGAAAAACAATTTTTTTCTTTTCGAGATTCTTTGCGCATAATATGATTTTCTGAGGCAATCAAACTAGTATAATGAAAGAGAACCAGTTATTTCAAATAAGAACGGAATAAAAGTGATACTATCGAAGTTTCCAAACTTCGAAAAAAATTTTTTTTCTTTTCGAGATTCTTTGCGCATAATATGCTTTTCTGATGCTATCAAACTAGTATAATGAAAGAGAACCAGTAATCTCAAATAAGAACGGAAAAAAAGTTATTCAAAAGAAGTTTCCAAACTTCGAAAAAAAACTTTTTTCTTTTCAAGATTCTTTGCGCATAATATGCTTTTCTGAGGCTATCAAACTAGTATAATGAAAGAGAACCAGTTATCTCAAATAAGAACGGAAAAAAAGTGATTCTAACGAAGTTTCCAAACTTCGAAAAAAAATTTTTTTATTTTCGAGATTCTTTGCGCATAATATGGTTTTCTGAGGCTATCAAACTAGTATAATGAAAGAGAACCAGTTATCTCAAATAAGAACGGAAAAAAAGTGATTCTAACAAAGTTTCCAAACTTCGAAAAAAAATTTTTTTCTTTTCGAGATTCTTTGCGCATAATATGCATTACTGAGGCTATCAAACTAGTATAATGAAAGAGAACCAGTTATCTCAAATAAGAACGGAAAAAAAGTGATTCTAACGAAGTTTCCAAACTTCGAAAAAATTTTTTTTTCTTTTCGAGATTCTTTGCGCATAATATGCTTTTCTGAGGCTATCAAACTAGTATAATGAAAGAGAACCAGTTATCTCAAATAAGAACGGAAAAATGATTTTAACGAAGTTTCCAAACTTCGAAAAAATTTTTTTTTCTTTTCGAGATTCTTTGTGCATATGCTTTGCTGAGGCTATCAAACTAGTATAATGAAAGAGAACCAGTTATCTCAAATAAGAACGGAAAAAAAAGTGATTCAAACGAAGTTTCCAAACTTCGAAAAAAAATTTTTTTCTTTTCGAGATTCTTTGGGCATAATATGCTTTACTGAGGCTATCAAACACGTATAATGAAAGAGAACCTGTTATCTCAAATAAGAACGGAAAAAAAGTGATTCTAACGAAGTTTCCAAAGTTCTAAAAAAATTGTTTTATTTTCGAGATTCTTTGCGCGTAATATGCTTTTCTGAGGCTATCTAGTTAGTATAATGAAAGAGAACCAGTTATCTCAAATAAGAACGGAAAAAAAGTGATTCTAAAGAAGTTTCCAAACTTCGAAAAAAAATTTTTTTCTTTTCGAGATTCTTTGCGCATAATATGGTTTTCTGAGGCTATCAAACTAGTATAATGAAAGAGAACCAGTTATCTCAAATAAGAACGGAAAAAAAGTGATTCTAACGAAGTTTCCAAACTTCGAAAAAAATTTTTTTCTTTTCGAGATTCTTTGCGCATAATATGCTTTACTGAGGCTATCAAACTAGCATAATGAAAGAGAACCAGTTATCTCAAATAAGAACGGAAAAAAAGTGATTCTAATGAAGTTTCCAAACTTCGAAAATAATTTTTTTTCTTTTCGAGATTCTTTGTGCATAATATGCTTTACTGAGGCTATCAAACTAGTATAATAAAAGAGAACCAGTTATCTCAAATAAGAACGGAAAAAAAGTGATTCTAACGAAGTTTCCAAACTTCGAAAAATTTTTTTTTTCTTTTCGAGATTCTTTGTGCATAATATGCTTTTCTGAGGCTATCAAACTAGTATAATGAAATAGAACCAGTTATCTCAAATAAGAACGGAAAAAAAGTGATTCTAACAAAGTTTCCAAACATCGAAAAACAATTTTTTCTTTTCGAGATTCTTTGCCCATAATATGATTTTCTGAGGCAATCAAACTAGTATAATGAAAGAGAACCAGTTATTTCAAATAAGAACGGAATAAAAGTGATACTATCGAAGTTTCCAAACTTCGAAAAAAATTTTTTTTCTTTTCGAGATTCTTTGCGCATAATATGCTTTTCTGATGCTATCAAACTAGTGTAATGAAAGAGAACCAGTTATCTCAAATAAGAACGGAAAAAAAGTGATTCAAACGAAGTTTCCAAACTTCGAAAAAAAACTTTTTTCTTTTCGAGATTCTTTGTGCATAATATGCTTTTCTGAGGCTATAAAACTACTATAATGAAAGAGAACCAGTAATCTCAAATAAGAACAGAAAAAAGTGATTCAAACTACGTTTCCAAAATTCGAAAAATTTTTTTTTTCTTTTCGAGATTCTTTGCGCATAATATGCTTTACTGAGGCTATCAAACTAGTATAATTAAAGAGAACCAGTTATCTCAAATAAGAACGGAAAAAAGTGATTCTAACGAATTTTCCAAACTTCGAAAAAAAATTTTTTTCTTTTCGAGATTCTTTGGGCATAATATGCTTTACTGAGGCTATCAAACACGTATAATGAAAGAGAACCTGTTATCTCAAATAAGAACGGAAAAAAAGTGATTCTAACGAAGTTTCCAAAGTTCTAAAAAAATTGTTTTATTTTCGAGATTCTTTGCGCGTAATATGCTTTTCTGAGGCTATCTAGTTAGTATAATGAAAGAGAACCAGTTATCTCAAATAAGAACGGAAAAAAAGTGATTCTAAAGAAGTTTCCAAACTTCGAAAAAAAATTTTTTTCTTTTCGAGATTCTTTGCGCATAATATGGTTTTCTGAGGCTATCAAACTAGTATAATGAAAGAGAACCAGTTATCTCAAATAAGAACGGAAAAAAAGTGATTCTAACGAAGTTTCCAAACTTGGAAAAAAAATTTTTTTCTTTTCGAGATTCTTTGCGCATAATATGCTTTACTGAGGCTATCAAACTAGCATAATGAAAGAGAACCAGTTATCTCAAATAAGAACGGAAAAAAAGTGATTCTAATGAAGTTTCCAAACTTCGAAAATAATTTTTTTTCTTTTCGAGATTCTTTGTGCATAATATGCTTTACTGAGGCTATCAAACTAGTATAATAAAAGAGAACCAGTTATCTCAAATAAGAACGGAAAAAAAGTGATTCTAACGAAGTTTCCAAACTTCGAAAAATTTTTTTTTTCTTTTCGAGATTCTTTGTGCATAATATGCTTTTCTGAGGCTATCAAACTAGTATAATGAAATAGAACCAGTTATCTCAAATAAGAACGGAAAAAAAGTGATTCTAACAAAGTTTCCAAACATCGAAAAACAATTTTTTTCTTTTCGAGATTCTTTGCCCATAATATGATTTTCTGAGGCAATCAAACTAGTATAATGAAAGAGAACCAGTTATTTCAAATAAGAACGGAATAAAAGTGATACTATCGAAGTTTCCAAACTTCGAAAAAAATTTTTTTTCTTTTCGAGATTCTTTGCGCATAATATGCTTTTCTGATGCTATCAAACTAGTGTAATGAAAGAGAACCAGTTATCTCAAATAAGAACGGAAAAAAAGTGATTCAAACGAAGTTTCCAAACTTCGAAAAAAAACTTTTTTCTTTTCGAGATTCTTTGTGCATAATATGCTTTTCTGAGGCTATAAAACTACTATAATGAAAGAGAACCAGTAATCTCAAATAAGAACAGAAAAAAGTGATTCAAACTACGTTTCCAAAATTCGAAAAATTTTTTTTTTCTTTTCGAGATTCTTTGCGCATAATATGCTTTACTGAGGCTATCAAACTAGTATAATTAAAGAGAACCAGTTATCTCAAATAAGAACGGAAAAAAGTGATTCTAACGAATTTTCCAAACTTCGAAAAAAAATTTTTTTCTTTTCGAGATTCTTTGCGCATAATATGCTTTACTGAGGCTATCAAACTAGTATAATGAAAGAGAACCAGTTATCTGAAATAAGAACGGAAAAAAAGTGATTCAAACGAAGTTTCCAAACTTCGAAAAAAAACTTTTTTCTTTTCGAGATTCTTTGCGCATAATATGCTTTTCTGAGGTGATCAAACTAGTATAATGAAAGAGAACCAGTTATCTCAAATAAGAACGGAAAAAAAGTGATTCTAACGAAGTTTCCAAACTTCGAAAAAATTTTTTTTCTTTTCCAGATTCTTTGCGCATAATATGCTTTACTGAGGCTATCAAACACGTATAATGAAAGAGAACCAGTTATCTCAAATAAGAACGGAAAAAAAGTGATTCTAACGAAGTTTCCAAAGTTCTAAAAAAATTGTTTTATTTTCGAGAATCTTTGCGCGTAATATGCTTTTCTGAGGCTATCTAGTTAGTATAATGAAAGAGAACCAGTTATCTCAAATAAGAACGGAAAAAAAGTGATTCTAAAGAAGTTTCCAAACTTCGAAAAAAAATTTTTTTCTTTTCGAGATTCTTTGCGCATAATATGGTTTTCTGAGGCTATCAAACTAGTATAATGAAAGAGAACCAGTTATCTCAAAATAGAACGGAAAAAAAGTGATTCTAACGAAGTTTCCAAACTTCGAAAAAAAATTTTTTTCTTTTCGAGATTCTTTGCGCATAATATGCTTTACTGAGGCTATCAAACTAGTATAATGAAAGAGAACCAGTTATCTCAAATAAGAACGGAAAAAAAGTGATTCTAACGAAGTTTCCAAACTTCGAAAATTTTTTTTTTTCTTTTCGAGATTCTTTGTGCATAATATGCTTTTCTGAGGCTATCAAACTAGTATAATGAAATAGAACCAGTTATCTCAAATAAGAACGGAAAAAAAGTGATTCTAACAAAGTTTCCAAACATCGAAAAACAATTTTTTTCTTTTCGAGATTCTTTGCGCATAATATGATTTTCTGAGGCAATCAAACTAGTATAATGAAAGAGAACCAGTTATTTCAAATAAGAACGGAATAAAAGTGATACTATCGAAGTTTCCAAACTTCGAAAAAAATTTTTTTTCTTTTCGAGATTCTTTGCGCATAATATGCTTTTCTGATGCTATCAAACTAGTATAATGAAAGAGAACCAGTAATCTCAAATAAGAACGGAAAAAAAGTTATTCAAAAGAAGTTTCCAAACTTCGAAAAAAAACTTGTTTCTTTTCAAGATTCTTTGCGCATAATATGCTTTTCTGAGGCTATCAAACTAGTATAATGAAAGAGAACCAGTTATCTCAAATAAGAACGGAAAAAAAGTGATTCTAACGAAGTTTCCAAACTTCGAAAAAAATTTTTTTTATTTTCGAGATTCTTTGTGCATAATATGCTTTACTGAGGCTATCAAACTAGTATAATGAAAGAGAACCAGTTATCTCAAATAAGAACGGAAAAAAAGTGATTCTAAGGAAGTTTCCAAACTTCGAAAAAAATTTTTTTATATTTCGAGATTCTTTGTGCATAATATGCTTTTCTGAGGCTATCAAACTAGTACAATGAAATAGAACCAGTTATCTCAAATAAGAACGGAAAAAAAGTGAATCTAATAAAGTTTCCAAACATCGAAAAAAATTTTTTTTCTTTTCGAAATTCTTTGCGCATAATATGATTTTCTGAGGCTATCAAACTAGTATATTGAAAGAGAACCAGTTATCTCAAATAAGAACGGAAAAAAAGTGATTCTAACAAAGTTTCCAAACATCGAAAAAAAATTTTTTTCTTTTCGAGATTCTTTGCGCATAATATGATTTTCTGAGGCTATCAAACTAGTATAATGAAAGAGAACCAGTTATTTCAAATAAGAACGGAAAAAAAGTGATACTATCGAAGTTTCCAAACTACGAAAAAAATTTTTTTTCTTTTCGAGATTCTTTGCGCATAATATGCTTCTCTGATGCTATCAAACTAGTATAATGAAAGAGAACCAGTTATCTCAAATAAGAACGGAAAAAAAGTGATTCTAACGAAGTTTCCAAACTTCGAAAAAAAAATTTTTTCTTTTCGAGATCCATTGCGCATAATATGCTTTTCTGAGGCTATCAAACTAGTATAATGAAAGAGAACCAGTTATCACATATAAGAACGGAAAAAAAGTTATTCAAACGAAGTTTCCAAACTTCGAAAAAAATTTTTTTCTTTTCAAGATTCTTTGCGCATAATATGCTTTTCTGAGGCTATCAAACTAGTATAATGAAAGAGAACCAGGTATCTCAAATAAGAACGGAAAAAAAGTGATTCTAACGAAGTTTCCAAACTTCGAAAAAAATTTTTTTTCTTTTCCAGATTCTTTGTGCATAATATGCTTTATTGAGGCTATCAAACTAGTATAATGAAAGAGAACCAGTTATTTCAAATAACAACGGAGAAAAAGTGATTCAAAAGAAGTTTCCAAACTTCGAAAAAAATTTTTTTTCTTTTCGAGATTCTTTGTGCATAATATGCTTTACTGAGGCTATCAAACTAGTATAATGAAAGAGAACCAGTTATCTCAAATAAGAACGGAAAAAAAGTGATTCTAACGAAGTTTCCAAACTTCGAAAAAAATTTTTTTTCTTTTCGAGATTCTTTGTGCATAATTTGCTTTCCTGAGGCTATCAAACTACTATAATGAAAGAGAACCAGTAATCTCAAATAAGAACGGAAAAAAGTGATTCAAACTACCTTTCCAAAATTCGAAAAAAATTATTTTTCTTTTCGAGATTCTTTGCGCATAATATGCTTTACTGAGGCTATCAAACTAGTATAATTAAAGAGAACCAGTTATCTCAAATAAGAACGGAAAAAAACTGATTCTAACGAAGTTTCCAAACTTCGAAAAAAAATTTTTTTTCTTTTCGAGATACTTTGGGCATAATATCCTTTACTGAGGCTATCAAACTAGTATAATGAAAGAGAACCAGGTATCTCAAATAAGAACGGAAAAAAAGTGATTCAAACGAAGTTTCCAAACTTCGAAAAAAAACTTTTTTCTTTTCGAGATTCTTTGTGCATAATATGCTTTTCTGTGGCTATAAAACTACTATAATGAAAGAGAACCAGTAATCTCAAATAAGAACAGAAAAAAGTGATTCAAACTACGTTTCCAAAATTCGAAAAAATTTTTTTTTCTTTTCGAGATTCTTTGCGCATAATATGCTTTACTGAGGCTATCAAACTAGTATAATCAAAGAGAACCAGTTATCTCAAATAAGAACGGAAAAAAGTGATTCTAACGAAGTTTCCAAACTTCGAAAAAAAATTTTTTTCTTTTCGAGATTCTTTGCGCATAATATGCTTTACTGAGGCTATCAAACTAGTATAATGAAAGAGAACCAGTTATCTGAAATAAGAACGGAAAAAAAGTGATTCAAACGAAGTTTCCAAACTTCGAAAAAAAACTTTTTTCTTTTCGAGATTCTTTGCGCATAATATGCTTTTCTGAGGTCATCAAACTAGTATAATGAAAGAGAACCAGTTATCTCAAATAAGAACGGAAAAATAGTGATTCTAACGAAGTTTCCAAAGTTCTAAAAAAATTGTTTTATTTTCGAGATTCTTTGCGCGTAATATGCTTTTCTGAGGCTATCTAGTTAGTATAATGAAAGAGAACCAGTTATCTCAAATAAGAACGGAAAAAAAGTGATTCTAAAGAAGTTTCCAAACTTCGAAAAAAAATTTTTTTCTTTTCGAGATTCTTTGCGCATAATATGGTTTTCTGAGGCTATCAAACTAGTATAATGAAAGAGAACCAGTTATCTCAAATAAGAACGGAAAAAAAGTGATTCTAACGAAGTTTCCAAACTTCGAAAAAAAATTTTTTTCTTTTCGAGATTCTTTGCGCATAATATGCATTACTGAGGCTATCAAACTAGTATAATGAAATAGAACCAGTTATCTCAAATAAGAACGGAAAAAAAGTGATTCTAACGAAGTTTCCAACTTCGAAAAAATTTTTTTTTCTTTTCGAGATTCTTTGCGCATAATATGCTTTTCTGAGGCTATCAAACTAGTATAATGAAAGAGAACCAGTTATCTCAAATAAGAACGGAAAAATGATTTTAACGAAGTTTCCAAACTTCGAAAAAAATTTTTTTTCTTTTCGAGATTCTTTGTGCATATGCTTTGCTGAGGCTATCAAACTAGTATAATGAAAGAGAACCAGTTATCTCAAATAAGAACGGAAAAAAAAGTGATTCAAACGAAGTTTCCAAACTTCGAAAAAAATTTTTTTCTTTTCGAGATTCTTTGGGCATAATATGCTTTACTGAGGCTATCAAACACGTATAATGAAAGAGAACCTGTTATCTCAAATAAGAACGGAAAAAAAGTGATTCTAACGAAGTTTCCAAAGTTCTAAAAAAATTGTTTTATTTTCGAGATTCTTTGCGCGTAATATGCTTTTCTGAGGCTATCTAGTTAGTATAATGAAAGAGAACCAGTTATCTCAAATAAGAACGGAAAAAAAGTGATTCTAAAGAAGTTTCCAAACTTCGAAAAAAAATTTTTTTCTTTTCGAGATTCTTTGCGCATAATATGGTTTTCTGAGGCTATCAAACTAGTATAATGAAAGAGAACCAGTTATCTCAAATAAGAACGGAAAAAAAGTGATTCTAACGAAGTTTCCAAACTTCGAAAAAAAATTTTTTTCTTTTCGAGATTCTTTGCGCATAATATGCTTTACTGAGGCTATCAAACTAGCATAATGAAAGAGAACCAGTTATCTCAAATAAGAACGGAAAAAAAGTGATTCTAATGAAGTTTCCAAACTTCGAAAATAATTTTTTTTCTTTTCGAGATTCTTTGTGCATAATATGCTTTACTGAGGCTATCAAACTAGTATAATAAAAGAGAACCAGTTATCTCAAATAAGAACGGAAAAAAAGTGATTCTAACGAAGTTTCCAAACTTCGAAAAATTTTTTTTTTCTTTTCGAGATTCTTTGTGCATAATATGCTTTTCTGAGGCTATCAAACTAGTATAATGAAATAGAACCAGTTATCTCAAATAAGAACGGAAAAAAAGTGATTCTAACAAAGTTTCCAAACATCGAAAAATATTTTTTTCTTTTCGAGATTCTTTGCCCATAATATGATTTTCTGAGGCAATCAAACTAGTATAATGAAAGAGAACCAGTTATTTCAAATAAGAACGGAATAAAAGTGATACTATCGAAGTTTCCAAACTTCGAAAAAAATTTTTTTTCTTTTCGAGATTCTTTGCGCATAATATGCTTTTCTGATGCTATCAAACTAGTGTAATGAAAGAGAACCAGTTATCTCAAATAAGAACGGAAAAAAAGTGATTCAAACGAAATTTCCAAACTTCGAAAAAAAACTTTTTTCTTTTCGAGATTCTTTGTGCATAATATGCTTTTCTGAGGCTATAAAACTACTATAATGAAAGAGAACCAGTAATCTCAAATAAGAACAGAAAAAAGTGATCAAACTACGTTTCCAAAATTCGAAAAATTTTTTTTTTCTTTTCGAGATTCTTTGCGCATAATATGCTTTACTGAGGCTATCAAACTAGTATAATTAAAGAGAACCAGTTATCTCAAATAAGAACGGAAAAAAGTGATTCTAACGAAGTTTCCAAACTTCGAAAAAAAATTTTTTTCTTTTCGAGATTCTTTGCGCATAATATGCTTTACTGAGGCTATCAAACTAGTATAATGAAAGAGAACCAGTTATCTGAAATAAGAACGGAAAAAAAGTGATTCAAACGAAGTTTCCAAACTTCGAAAAAAAACTTTTTTCTTTTCGAGATTCTTTGCGCATAATATGCTTTTCTGAGGTCATCAAACTAGTATAATGAAAGAGAACCAGTTATCTCAAATAAGAACGGAAAAAAAGTGATTCTAACGAAGTTTCCAAACTTCGAAAAAATTTTTTTTCTTTTCCAGATTCTTTGCGCATAATATGCTTTACTGAGGCTATCAAACACGTATAATGAAAGAGAACCAGTTATCTCAAATAAGAACGGAAAAAAAGTGATTCTAACGAAGTTTCCAAAGTTCTAAAAAAATTGTTTTATTTTCGAGATTCTTTGCGCGTAATATGCTTTTCTGAGGTTATCTAGTTAGTATAATGAAAGAGAACCAGTTATCTCAAATAAGAACGGAAAAAAAGTGATTCTAAAGAAGTTTCCAAACTTCGAAAAAAAATTTTTTTCTTTTCGAGATTCTTTGCGCATAATATGGTTTTCTGAGGCTATCAAACTAGTATAATGAAAGAGAACCAGTTATCTCAAAATAGAACGGAAAAAAAGTGATTCTAACGAAGTTTCCAAACTTCGAAAAAAAATTTTTTTCTTTTCGAGATTCTTTGCGCATAATATGCTTTACTGAGGCTATCAAACTAGTATAATGAAAGAGAACCAGTTATCTCAAATAAGAACGGAAAAAAAGTGATTCTAACGAAGTTTCCAAACTTCGAAAAATTTTTTTTTTCTTTTCGAGATTCTTTGTGCATAATATGCTTTTCTGAGGCTATCAAACTAGTATAATGAAATAGAACCAGTTATCTCAAATAAGAACGGAAAAAAAGTGATTCTAACAAAGTTTCCAAACATCGAAAAACAATTTTTTTCTTTTCGAGATTCTTTGCGCATAATATGATTTTCTGAGGCAATCAAACTAGTATAATGAAAGAGAACCAGTTATTTCAAATAAGAACGGAATAAAAGTGATACTATCGAAGTTTCCAAACTTCGAAAAAAATTTTTTTTCTTTTCGAGATTCTTTGCGCATAATATGCTTTTCTGATGCTATCAAACTAGTATAATGAAAGAGAACCAGTAATCTCAAATAAGAACGGAAAAAAAGTTATTCAAAAGAAGTTTCCAAACTTCGAAAAAAAACTTTTTTCTTTTCAAGATTCTTTGCGCATAATATGCTTTTCTGAGGCTATCAAACTAGTATAATGAAAGAGAACCAGTTATCTCAAATAAGAACGGAAAAAAAGTGATTCTAACGAAGTTTCCAAACTTCGAAAAAAAATTTTTTTATTTTCGAGATTCTTTGCGCATAATATGGTTTTCTGAGGCTATCAAACTAGTATAATGAAAGAGAACCAGTTATCTCAAATAAGAACGGAAAAAAAGTGATTCTAACGAAGTTTCCAAACTTCGAAAAAAAATTTTTTTCTTTTCGAGATTCTTTGCGCATAATATGCATTACTGAGGCTATCAAACTAGTATAATGAAAGAGAACCAGTTATCTCAAATAAGAACGGAAAAAAAGTGATTCTAACGAAGTTTCCAAACTTCGAAAAAATTTTTTTTTCTTTTCGAGATTCTTTGCGCATAATATGATTTTCTGAGGCAATCAAACTAGTATAATGAAAGAGAACCAGTTATTTCAAATAAGAACGGAATAAAAGTGATACTATCGAAGTTTCCAAACTTCGAAAAAAATTTTTTTTCTTTTCGAGATTCTTTGCGCATAATATGCTTTTCTGATGCTATCAAACTAGTGTAATGAAAGAGAACCAGTTATCTCAAATAAGAAGGGAAAAAAAGTGATTCAAACGAAGTTTCCAAACTTCGAAAAAAAACTTTTTTCTTTTCGAGATTCTTTGTGCATAATATGCTTTTCTGAGGCTATAAAACTACTATAATGAAAGAGAACCAGTAATCTCAAATAAGAACAGAAAAAAGTGATTCAAACTACGTTTCCAAAATTCGAAAAATTTTTTTTTTCTTTTCGAGATTCTTTGCGCATAATATGCTTTACTGAGGCTATCAAACTAGTATAATTAAAGAGAACCAGTTATCTCAAATAAGAACGGAAAAAAGTGATTCTAACGAATTTTCCAAACTTCGAAAAAAAATTTTTTTCTTTTCGAGATTCTTTGCGCATAATATGCTTTACTGAGGCTATCAAACTAGTATAATGAAAGAGAACCAGTTATCTGAAATAAGAACGGAAAAAAAGTGATTCAAACGAAGTTTCCAAACTTCGAAAAAAAACTTTTTTCTTTTCGAGATTCTTTGCGCATAATATGCTTTTCTGAGGTGATCAAACTAGTATAATGAAAGAGAACCAGTTATCTCAAATAAGAACGGAAAAAAAGTGATTCTAACGAAGTTTCCAAACTTCGAAAAAATTTTTTTTCTTTTCCAGATTCTTTGCGCATAATATGCTTTACTGAGGCTATCAAACACGTATAATGAAAGAGAACCAGTTATCTCAAATAAGAACGGAAAAAAAGTGATTCTAACGAAGTTTCCAAACTTCGAAAAAATTTTTTTTTCTTTTCGAGATTCTTTGCGCATAATATGCTTTTCTGAGGCTATCAAACTAGTATAATGAAAGAGAACCAGTTATCTCAAATAAGAACGGAAAAATGATTTTAACGAAGTTTCCAAACTTCGAAAAAATTTTTTTTTCTTTTCGAGATTCTTTGTGCATATGCTTTGCTGAGGCTATCAAACTAGTATAATGAAAGAGAACCAGTTATCTCAAATAAGAACGGAAAAAAAAGTGATTCAAACGAAGTTTCCAAACTTCGAAAAAAAATTTTTTTCTTTTCGAGATTCTTTGGGCATAATATGCTTTACTGAGGCTATCAAACACGTATAATGAAAGAGAACCTGTTATCTCAAATAAGAACGGAAAAAAAGTGATTCTAACGAAGTTTCCAAAGTTCTAAAAAAATTGTTTTATTTTCGAGATTCTTTGCGCGTAATATGCTTTTCTGAGGCTATCTAGTTAGTATAATGAAAGAGAACCAGTTATCTCAAATAAGAACGGAAAAAAAGTGATTCTAAAGAAGTTTCCAAACTTCGAAAAAAAATTTTTTTCTTTTCGAGATTCTTTGCGCATAATATGGTTTTCTGAGGCTATCAAACTAGTATAATGAAAGAGAACCAGTTATCTCAAATAAGAACGGAAAAAAAGTGATTCTAACGAAGTTTCCAAACTTCGAAAAAAAATTTTTTTCTTTTCGAGATTCTTTGCGCATAATATGCTTTACTGAGGCTATCAAACTAGCATAATGAAAGAGAACCAGTTATCTCAAATAAGAACGGAAAAAAAGTGATTCTAATGAAGTTTCCAAACTTCGAAAATAATTTTTTTTCTTTTCGAGATTCTTTGTGCATAATATGCTTTACTGAGGCTATCAAACTAGTATAATAAAAGAGAACCAGTTATCTCAAATAAGAACGGAAAAAAAGTGATTCTAACGAAGTTTCCAAACTTCGAAAAATTTTTTTTTTCTTTTCGAGATTCTTTGTGCATAATATGCTTTTCTGAGGCTATCAAACTAGTATAATGAAATAGAACCAGTTATCTCAAATAAGAACGGAAAAAAAGTGATTCTAACAAAGTTTCCAAACATCGAAAAACAATTTTTTTCTTTTCGAGATTCTTTGCCCATAATATGATTTTCTGAGGCAATCAAACTAGTATAATGAAAGAGAACCAGTTATTTCAAATAAGAACGGAATAAAAGTGATACTATCGAAGTTTCCAAACTTCGAAAAAATTTTTTTTTCTTTTCGAGATTCTTTGCGCATAATATGCTTTTCTGATGCTATCAAACTAGTGTAATGAAAGAGAACCAGTTATCTCAAATAAGAACGGAAAAAAAGTGATTCAAACGAAGTTTCCAAACTTCGAAAAAAAACTTTTTTCTTTTCGAGATTCTTTGTGCATAATATGCTTTTCTGAGGCTATCAAACTAGTATAATGAAATAGAACCAGTTATCTCAAATAAGAACGGAAAAAAAGTGATTCTAACAAAGTTTCCAAACATCGAAAAACAATTTTTTTCTTTTCGAGATTCTTTGCGCATAATATGATTTTCTGAGGCAATCAAACTAGTATAATGAAAGAGAACCAGTTATTTCAAATAAGAACGGAATAAAAGTGATACTATCGAAGTTTCCAAACTTCGAAAAAAATTTTTTTTCTTTTCGAGATTCTTTGCGCATAATATGCTTTTCTGATGCTATCAAACTAGTATAATGAAAGAGAACCAGTAATCTCAAATAAGAACGGAAAAAAAGTTATTCAAAAGAAGTTTCCAAACTTCGAAAAAAAACTTTTTTCTTTTCAAGATTCTTTGCGCATAATATGCTTTTCTGAGGCTATCAAACTAGTATAATGAAAGAGAACCAGTTATCTCAAATAAGAACGGAAAAAAAGTGATTCTAACGAAGTTTCCAAACTTCGAAAAAAAATTTTTTTATTTTCGAGATTCTTTGCGCATAATATGCTTTTCTGAGGCTATCAAAATAGTATAATGAAAGAGAACCAGTTATCTCAAATAAGAACGGAAAAATGATTCTAACGAAGTTTCCAAACTTCGAAAAAAATTTTTTTTCTTTTCGAGATTCTTTGCGCATAATATGCTTTACTGCGGCTATCAAACTAGTATAATGAAAGAGAACCAGTTATCTCAAATAAGAACGGAAAAAAAGTGATTCTAAGGAAGTTTCCAAACTTCGAAAAAAATTTTTTTTCTTTTCGAGATTCTTTGTGCATAATATGCTTTTCTGAGGCTATCAAACTAGTATAATGAAATAGAACCAGTTATCTCAAATAAGAACGGAAAAAAAGTGAATCTAATAAAGTTTCCAAACATCGAAAAAAAATTTTTTTCTTTTCGAAATTCTTTGCGCATAATATGATTTTGTGAGGCTATCAAACTAGTATATTGAAAGAGAACCAGTTATCTCAAATAAGACCGGAAAAAAAGTGATTCAAACGAAGTTTCCAAACTTCGAAAAAAAACTTTTTTCTTTTTAAGATTCTTTGCGCATAATATGCTTTTCTGAGGCTATCAAACTGGTATAATTAAAGAGAACCAGTTATCTCAAATAAGAACGTAAAAAAAGTGATTCTAACGAAGTTTCCAAACTTCGAAAAAAAATTTTTTTTCTTTTCCAGATTCTTTGCGCATAATATGCTTTACTGAGGCTATCAAACTAGTATATTGAAAGAGAACCAGTTATCTCAAATAAGAACGGGAAAAAAGTGATTCTAATGAAGTTTCCAAACTTCGAAAAAAAATTTTTTCTTTTCGAGATTCCTTGTGCATAATATGCTTTACTGAGGCTATCAAACACGTATAATGAAAGAGAACCAGTTATCTCATATAAGAACGGAAAAAAAGTGATTCTAACGAAGTTTCCAAACTTCGAAAAAAATTTTTAATCTTTTCGAGATTCTTTGTGCATAATATGCTTTACTGAGGCTATCAAACAGGTATAATGAAAGAGAACCAGTTATCTCAAATAAGAACGGAAAAAAAGTGATTCTAACGAAGTTTCCAAACTTCGAAAAAAAATTTTTTTCTTTTCGAGATTCTTTGCGCATAATATGCTTTACTGAGGCTATCAAACTAGTATAATGAAAGAGAACCAGTTATCTCAAATAAGAACGGAAAAAAAGTGATTCTAACCAAGTTTCCAAACTTCGAAAAAAATTTTTTTTCTTTTCGAGATTCTTTGTGCATATGCTTTGCTGAGGCTATCAAACTAGTATAATGAAAGAGAACCAGTTATCTCAAATAAGAACGGAAAAAAAAGTGATTCAAATGATGTTTCCAAACTTCGAAAAAAAAATTTTTTCTTTTCGAGATTCTTTGCGCATAATATGCTTTACTGAGGCTATCAAACTAGTATAATGAAAGAGAACCAGTTATCTCAAATAAGAACAGAAAAAAAGTTATTCAAACGAAGTTTCCAAACTTCGAAAAAAAACTTTTTTCTTTTCAAGATTCTTTGCGCATAATGTGCTTTTCTGAGGCTATCAAACTAGTATAATGAAAGAGAACCAGTTATCCCAAATAAGAACGGAAAAAAAGTGATTCTAACGAAGTTTCCAAACTTCGAAAAATTTTTTTTTTCTTTTCGAGATTCTTTGCGCATAATATGCTTTACTGAGGCTATCAAACACGTATAATGAAAGAGAACCAGTTATCTCAAATAAGAACGGAAAAAAAGTGATTCTAACGAAGTTTCCAAAGTTCTAAAAAAATTGTTTTATTTTCGAGATTCTTTGCGTGTAATATCCTTTTCTGAGGCTATCTAGTTAGTATAATGAAAGAGAACCAGTTATCTCAAATAAGAACGGAAAAAAAGTGATTCTAAAGAAGTTTCCAAACTTCGAAAAAAATTTTTTTTCTTTTCGAGATTCTTTGCGCATAATATGGTTTTATGAGGCTATCAAACTAGTATAATGAAAGAGAACCAGTTATCTCAAATAAGAACGGAAAAAAAGTGATTCTAACGAAGTTTCCAAACTTCGAAAAAAAATTTTTTTCTTTTCGAGATTCTTTGCGCATAATATGCTTTACTGAGGCTATCAAACTAGTATAATGAAAGAGAACCAGTTATCTGAAATAAGAACGGAAAAAAAGTGATTCAAACGAAGTTTCCAAACTTCGAAAAAAAACTTTTTTCTTTTCGAGATTCTATGCGCATAATATGCTTTTCTGAGGTCATCAAACTAGTTTAATGAAAGAGAACCAGTTATCTCAAATAAGAACGGAAAAAAAGTGATTCTAAAGAAGTTTCCAAACTTCGAAAAAATTTTTAATTCTTTTCGAGATTCTTTGTGCATAATATGCATTTCTGAGGCTATCAAACTAGTATAATGAAATAGAACCAGTTATCTCAAATAAGAACGGAAAAAAAGTGAATCTAATAAAGTTTCCAAACATCGAAAAAAATTTTTTTTCTTTTCGAGATTCTTTGCGCATAATATGATTTTCTGAGGCTATCAAACTAGTATAATGAAAGAGAACCAGTTATCTCAAATAAGAACGGGAAAAAAGTGATTCTAACAAAGTTTCCAAACATCGAAAAAAAATTTTTTTCTTTTCGAGATTCTTTGCGCATAATATGATTTTCTGAGGCTATCAAACTAGTATAATGAAAGAGAACCAGTTATTTCAAATAAGAACGGAAAAAAAGTGATACTATCGAAGTTTCCAAACTTCGAAAAAAATTTTTTTTCTTTTCGAGATTCTTTGCGCATAATATGCTTTTCTGATGCTATCAAACTAGTATAATGAAAGAGAACCAGTTATCTCAAATAAGAACGGAAAAAAAGTGATTCTAACGAAGTTTCAAAACTTCGAAAAAAAAATTTTTTCTTTTCGAGATTCTTTGCGCATAATATGCTTTTCTGAGGCTATCAAACTAGTATAATGAAAGAGAACCAGTTATCTCAAATAAGAACGGAAAAAAAGTGATTCTAACGAAGTTTCCAAACTTCGAAAAAAATTTTTTTTCTTTTCGAGATTCTTTGTGCATAATATGCTTTACTGAGGCTATCAAACACATATAATGAAAGAGAACCAGTTATCTCAAATAAGAACGGAAAAAAAGTGATTCTAACGAAGTTTCCAAAGTTTTAAAAAAATTGTTTTATTTTCGAGATTCTTTGCGCGTAATATGCTTTTCTGAGGCTATCTAGTTAGTATAATGAAAGAGAACCAGTTATCTCAAATAAGAACGGAAAAAAAGTGATTCTAAAGAAGTTTCCAAACTTCGAAAAAAAATTTTTTTCTTTTCGAGATTCTTTGCGCATAATATGGTTTTCTGAGGCTATCAAACTAGTATAATGAAAGAGAACCAGTTATCTCAAATAAGAACGGAAAAAAAGTGATTCTAACGAAGTTTCCAAACTTCGAAAAAAAATTTTTTTCTTTTCGAGATTCTTTGCGCATAATATGCATTACTGAGGCTATCAAACTAGTATAATGAAATAGAACCAGTTATCTCAAATAAGAACGGAAAAAAAGTGATTCTAACGAAGTTTCCAAACTTCGAAAAAATTTTTTTTTCTTTTCGAGATTCTTTGCGCATAATATGCTTTTCTGAGGCTATCAAACTAGTATAATGAAAGAGAACCAGTTATCTCAAATAAGAACGGAAAAATGATTTTAACGAAGTTTCCAAACTTCGAAAAAAATTTTTTTTCTTTTCGAGATTCTTTGTGCATATGCTTTGCTGAGGCTATCAAACTAGTATAATGAAAGAGAACCAGTTATCTCAAATAAGAACGGAAAAAAAAGTGATTCAAACGAAGTTTCCAAACTTCGAAAAAAAATTTTTTTCTTTTCGAGATTCTTTGGGCATAATATGCTTTACTGAGGCTATCAAAAACGTATAATGAAAGAGAACCTGTTATCTCAAATAAGAACGGAAAAAAAGTGATTCTAACGAAGTTTCCAAAGTTCTAAAAAAATTGTTTTATTTTCGAGATTCTTTGCGCGTAATATGCTTTTGTGAGGCTATCTAGTTAGTATAATGAAAGAGAACCAGTTATCTCAAATAAGAACGGAAAAAAAGTGATTCTAAAGAAGTTTCCAAACTTCGAAAAAAAATTTTTTTCTTTTCGAGATTCTTTGCGCATAATATGGTTTTCTGAGGCTATCAAACTAGTATAATGAAAGAGAACCAGTTATCTCAAATAAGAACGGAAAAAAAGTGATTCTAACGAAGTTTCCAAACTTCGAAAAAAAATTTTTTTCTTTTCGAGATTCTTTGCGCATAATATGCTTTACTGAGGCTATCAAACTAGCATAATGAAAGAGAACCAGTTATCTCAAATAAGAACGGAAAAAAAGTGATTCTAATGAAGTTTCCAAACTTCGAAAATAATTTTTTTTCTTTTCGAGATTCTTTGTGCATAATATGCTTTACTGAGGCTATCAAACTAGTATAATAAAAGAGAACCAGTTATCTCAAATAAGAACGGAAAAAAAGTGATTCTAACGAAGTTTCCAAACTTCGAAAAATTTTTTTTTTCTTTTCGAGATTCTTTGTGCATAATATGCTTTTCTGAGGCTATCAAACTAGTATAATGAAATAGAACCAGTTATCTCAAATAAGAACGGAAAAAAAGTGATTCTAACAAAGTTTCCAAACATCGAAAAATATTTTTTTCTTTTCGAGATTCTTTGCCCATAATATGATTTTCTGAGGCAATCAAACTAGTATAATGAAAGAGAACCAGTTATTTCAAATAAGAACGGAATAAAAGTGATACTATCGAAGTTTCCAAACTTCGAAAAAAATTTTTTTTCTTTTCGAGATTCTTTGCGCATAATATGCTTTTCTGATGCTATCAAACTAGTGTAATGAAAGAGAACCAGTTATCTCAAATAAGAACGGAAAAAAAGTGATTCAAACGAAGTTTCCAAACTTCGAAAAAAAACTTTTTTCTTTTCGAGATTCTTTGTGCATAATATGCTTTTCTGAGGCTATAAAACTACTATAATGAAAGAGAACCAGTAATCTCAAATAAGAACAGAAAAAAGTGATTCAAACTACGTTTCCAAAATTCGAAAAATTTTTTTTTTCTTTTCGAGATTCTTTGCGCATAATATGCTTTACTGAGGCTATCAAACTAGTATAATTAAAGAGAACCAGTTATCTCAAATAAGAACGGAAAAAAGTGATTCTAACGAAGTTTCCAAACTTCGAAAAAAAATTTTTTTCTTTTCGAGATTCTTTGCGCATAATATGCTTTACTGAGGCTATCAAACTAGTATAATGAAAGAGAACCAGTTATCTGAAATAAGAACGGAAAAAAAGTGATTCAAACGAAGTTTCCAAACTTCGAAAAAAAACTTTTTTCTTTTCGAGATTCTTTGCGCATAATATGCTTTTCTGAGGTCATCAAACTAGTATAATGAAAGAGAACCAGTTATCTCAAATAAGAACGGAAAAAAAGTGATTCTAACGAAGTTTCCAAACTTCGAAAAAATTTTTTTTCTTTTCCAGATTCTTTGCGCATAATATGCTTTACTGAGGCTATCAAACACGTATAATGAAAGAGAACCAGTTATCTCAAATAAGAACGGAAAAAAAGTGATTCTAACGAAGTTTCCAAAGTTCTAAAAAATTGTTTTATTTTCGAGATTCTTTGCGTGTAATATGCTTTTCTGAGGCTATCTAGTTAGTATAATGAAAGAGAACCAGTTATCTCAAATAAGAACGGAAAAAAAGTGATTCTAAAGAAGTTTCCAAACTTCGAAAAAAAATTTTTTTCTTTTCGAGATTCTTTGCGCATAATATGGTTTTCTGAGGCTATCAAACTAGTATAATGAAAGAGAACCAGTTATCTCAAAATAGAACGGAAAAAAAGTGATTCTAACGAAGTTTCCAAACTTCGAAAAAAATTTTTTTTCTTTTCGAGATTCTTTGCGCATAATATGCTTTACTGAGGCTATCAAACTAGTATAATGAAAGAGAACCAGTTATCTCAAATAAGAACGGAAAAAAAGTGATTCTAACGAAGTTTCCAAACTTCGAAAAATTTTTTTTTTCTTTTCGAGATTCTTTGTGCATAATATGCTTTTCTGAGGCTATCAAACTAGTATAATGAAATAGAACCAGTTATCTCAAATAAGAACGGAAAAAAAGTGATTCTAACAAAGTTTCCAAACATCGAAAAACAATTTTTTTCTTTTCGAGATTCTTTGCGCATAATATGATTTTCTGAGGCAATCAAACTAGTATAATGAAAGAGAACCAGTTATTTCAAATAAGAACGGAATAAAAGTGATACTATCGAAGTTTCCAAACTTCGAAAAAATTTTTTTTTCTTTTCGAGATTCTTTGCGCATAATATGCTTTTCTGATGCTATCAAACTAGTATAATGAAAGAGAACCAGTAATCTCAAATAAGAACGGAAAAAAAGTTATTCAAAAGAAGTTTCCAAACTTCGAAAAAAAACTTTTTTCTTTTCAAGATTCTTTGCGCATAATATGCTTTTCTGAGGCTATCAAACTAGTATAATGAAAGAGAACCAGTTATCTCAAATAAGAACGGAAAAAAAGTGATTCTAACGAAGTTTCCAAACTTCGAAAAAAAATTTTTTTATTTTCGAGATTCTTTGCGCATAATATGGTTTTCTGAGGCTATCAAACTAGTATAATGAAAGAGAACCAGTTATCTCAAATAAGAACGGAAAAAAAGTGATTCTAACGAAGTTTCCAAACTTCGAAAAAAAATTTTTTTCTTTTCGAGATTCTTTGCGCATAATATGCATTACTGAGGCTATCAAACTAGTATAATGAAAGAGAACCAGTTATCTCAAATAAGAACGGAAAAAAAGTGATTCTAACGAAGTTTCCAAACTTCGAAAAAATTTTTTTTTCTTTTCGAGATTCTTTGCGCATAATATGCTTTTCTGAGGCTATCAAACTAGTATAATGAAAGAGAACCAGTTATCTCAAATAAGAACGGAAAAATGATTTTAACGAAGTTTCCAAACTTCGAAAAAATTTTTTTTTCTTTTCGAGATTCTTTGTGCATATGCTTTGCTGAGGCTATCAAACTAGTATAATGAAAGAGAACCAGTTATCTCAAATAAGAACGGAAAAAAAAGTGATTCAAACGAAGTTTCCAAACTTCGAAAAAAAATTTTTTTCTTTTCGAGATTCTTTGGGCATAATATGCTTTACTGAGGCTATCAAACACGTATAATGAAAGAGAACCTGTTATCTCAAATAAGAACGGAAAAAAAGTGATTCTAACGAAGTTTCCAAAGTTCTAAAAAAATTGTTTTATTTTCGAGATTCTTTGCGCGTAATATGCTTTTCTGAGGCTATCTAGTTAGTATAATGAAAGAGAACCAGTTATCTCAAATAAGAACGGAAAAAAAGTGATTCTAAAGAAGTTTCCAAACTTCGAAAAAAAATTTTTTTCTTTTCGAGATTCTTTGCGCATAATATGGTTTTCTGAGGCTATCAAACTAGTATAATGAAAGAGAACCAGTTATCTCAAATAAGAACGGAAAAAAAGTGATTCTAACGAAGTTTCCAAACTTCGAAAAAAAATTTTTTTCTTTTCGAGATTCTTTGCGCATAATATGCTTTACTGAGGCTATCAAACTAGCATAATGAAAGAGAACCAGTTATCTCAAATAAGAACGGAAAAAAAGTGATTCTAATGAAGTTTCCAAACTTCGAAAATAATTTTTTTTCTTTTCGAGATTCTTTGTGCATAATATGCTTTACTGAGGCTATCAAACTAGTATAATAAAAGAGAACCAGTTATCTCAAATAAGAACGGAAAAAAAGTGATTCTAACGAAGTTTCCAAACTTCGAAAAATTTTTTTTTTCTTTTCGAGATTCTTTGTGCATAATATGCTTTTCTGAGGCTATCAAACTAGTATAATGAAATAGAACCAGTTATCTCAAATAAGAACGGAAAAAAAGTGATTCTAACAAAGTTTCCAAACATCGAAAAACAATTTTTTTCTTTTCGAGATTCTTTGCCCATAATATGATTTTCTGAGGCAATCAAACTATTATAATGAAAGAGAACCAGTTATTTCAAATAAGAACGGAATAAAAGTGATACTATCGAAGTTTCCAAACTTCGAAAAAAATTTTTTTTCTTTTCGAGATTCTTTGCGCATAATATGCTTTTCTGATGCTATCAAACTAGTGTAATGAAAGAGAACCAGTTATCTCAAATAAGAACGGAAAAAAAGTGATTCAAACGAAGTTTCCAAACTTCGAAAAAAAACTTTTTTCTTTTCGAGATTCTTTGTGCATAATATGCTTTTCTGAGGCTATAAAACTACTATAATGAAAGAGAACCAGTAATCTCAAATAAGAACAGAAAAAAGTGATTCAAACTACGTTTCCAAAATTCGAAAAATTTTTTTTTTCTTTTCGAGATTCTTTGCGCATAATATGCTTTACTGAGGCTATCAAACTAGTATAATTAAAGAGAACCAGTTATCTCAAATAAGAACGGAAAAAAGTGATTCTAACGAATTTTCCAAACTTCGAAAAAAAATTTTTTTCTTTTCGAGATTCTTTGCGCATAATATGCTTTACTGAGGCTATCAAACTAGTATAATGAAAGAGAACCAGTTATCTGAAATAAGAACGGAAAAAAAGTGATTCAAACGAAGTTTCCAAACTTCGAAAAAAAACTTTTTTCTTTTCGAGATTCTTTGCGCATAATATGCTTTTCTGAGGTGATCAAACTAGTATAATGAAAGAGAACCAGTTATCTCAAATAAGAACGGAAAAAAAGTGATTCTAACGAAGTTTCCAAACTTCGAAAAAATTTTTTTTCTTTTCCAGATTCTTTGCGCATAATATGCTTTACTGAGGCTATCAAACTAGTATAATGAAAGAGAACCAGTTATCTCAAATAAGAACGGAAAAAAAGTGATTCTAACGAAGTTTCCAAACTTCGAAAATTTTTTTTTTTCTTTTCGAGATTCTTTGTGCATAATATGCTTTTCTGAGGCTATCAAACTAGTATAATGAAATAGAACCAGTTATCTCAAATAAGAACGGAAAAAAAGTGATTCTAACAAAGTTTCCAAACATCGAAAAACAATTTTTTTTTTTTCGAGATTCTTTGCGCATAATATGATTTTCTGAGGCAATCAAACTAGTATAATGAAAGAGAACCAGTTATTTCAAATAAGAACGGAATAAAAGTGATACTATCGAAGTTTCCAAACTTCGAAAAAAATTTTTTATCTTTTCGAGATTCTTTGCGCATAATATGCTTTTCTGATGCTATCAAACTAGTATAATGAAAGAGAACCAGTAATCTCAAATAAGAACGGAAAAAAAGTTATTCAAAAGAAGTTTCCAAACTTCGAAAAAAAACTTTTTTCTTTTCAAGATTCTTTGCGCATAATATGCTTTTCTGAGGCTATCAAACTAGTATAATGAAAGAGAACCAGTTATCTCAAATAAGAACGGAAAAAAAGTGATTCTAACGAAGTTTCCAAACTTCGAAAAAAAATTTTTTTATTTTCGAGATTCTTTGCGCATAATATGCTTTTCTGAGGCTATCAAAATAGTATAATGAAAGAGAACCAGTTATCTCAAATAAGAACGGAAAAATGATTCTAACGAAGTTTCCAAACTTCGAAAAAAATTTTTTTTCTTTTCGAGATTCTTTGCGCATAATATGCTTTACTGCGGCTATCAAACTAGTATAATGAAAGAGAACCAGTTATCTCAAATAAGAACGGAAAAATAGTGATTCTAAGGAAGTTTCCAAACTTCGAAAAAATTTTTTTTCTTTTCGAGAATCTTTGTGCATAATATGCTTTTCTGAGGCTATCAAACTAGTATAATGAAATAGAACCAGTTATCTCAAATAAGAACGGAAAAAAAGTGAATCTAATAAAGTTTCCAAACATCGAAAAAAAATTTTTTTCTTTTCGAAATTCTTTGCGCATAATATGATTTTGTGAGGCTATCAAACTAGTATATTGAAAGAGAACCAGTTATCTCAAATAAGACCGGAAAAAAAGTGATTCAAACGAAGTTTCCAAACTTCGAAAAAAAACTTTTTTCTTTTTAAGATTCTTTGCGCATAATATGCTTTTCTGAGGCTATCAAACTGGTATAATTAAAGAGAACCAGTTATCTCAAATAAGAACGTAAAAAAAGTGATTCTAACGAAGTTTCCAAACTTCGAAAAAAAATTTTTTTTCTTTTCCAGATTCTTTGCGCATAATATGCTTTACTGAGGCTATCAAACTAGTATATTGAAAGAGAACCAGTTATCTCAAATAAGAACGGGAAAAAAGTGATTCTAATGAAGTTTCCAAACTTCGAAAAAAAATTTTTTCTTTTCGAGATTCCTTGTGCATAATATGCTTTACTGAGGCTATCAAACTAGTATAATGAAAGAGAACCAGTTATCTCAAATAAGAACGGAAAAAAAAGTGATTCAAATGATGTTTCCAAACTTCGAAAAAAAAATTTTTTCTTTTCGAGATTCTTTGCGCATAATATGCTTTACTGAGGCTATCAAACTAGTATAATGAAAGAGAACCAGTTATCTCAAATAAGAACAGAAAAAAAGTTATTCAAACGAAGTTTCCAAACTTCGAAAAAAAACTTTTTTCTTTTCAAGATTCTTTGCGCATAATGTGCTTTTCTGAGGCTATCAAACTAGTATAATGAAAGAGAACCAGTTATCCCAAATAAGAACGGAAAAAAAGTGATTCTAACGAAGTTTCCAAACTTCGAAAAAATTTTTTTTTCTTTTCGAGATTCTTTGCGCATAATATGCTTTACTGAGGCTATCAAACACGTATAATGAAAGAGAACCAGTTATCTCAAATAAGAACGGAAAAAAAGTGATTCTAACGAAGTTTCCAAAGTTCTAAAAAAATTGTTTTATTTTCGAGATTCTTTGCGCGTAATATCCTTTTCTGAGGCTATCTAGTTAGTATAATGAAAGAGAACCAGTTATCTCAAATAAGAACGGAAAAAAAGTGATTCTAAAGAAGTTTCCAAACTTCGAAAAAAAATTTTTTTCTTTTCGAGATTCTTTGCGCATAATATGGTTTTATGAGGCTATCAAACTAGTATAATGAAAGAGAACCAGTTATCTCAAATAAGAACGGAAAAAAAGTGATTCTAACGAAGTTTCCAAACTTCGAAAAAAAATTTTTTTCTTTTCGAGATTCTTTGCGCATAATATGCTTTACTGAGGCTATCAAACTAGTATAATGAAAGAGAACCAGTTATCTGAAATAAGAACGGAAAAAAAGTGATTCAAACGAAGTTTCCAAACTTCGAAAAAAAACTTTTTTCTTTTCGAGATTCTATGCGCATAATATGCTTTTCTGAGGTCATCAAACTAGTATAATGAAAGAGAACCAGTTATCTCAAATAAGAACGGAAAAAAAGTGATTCTAAAGAAGTTTCCAAACTTCGAAAAAATTTTTTTTTCTTTTCGAGATTCTTTGTGCATAATATGCATTTCTGAGGCTATCAAACTAGTATAATGAAATAGAACCAGTTATCTCAAATAAGAACGGAAAAAAAGTGAATCTAATAAAGTTTCCAAACATCGAAAAAAATTTTTTTTCTTTTCGAGATTCTTTGCGCATAATATGATTTTCTGAGGCTATCAAACTAGTATAATGAAAGAGAACCAGTTATCTCAAATAAGAACGGGAAAAAAGTGATTCTAACAAAGTTTCCAAACATCGAAAAAAAATTTTTTTCTTTTCGAGATTCTTTGCGCATAATATGATTTTCTGAGGCTATCAAACTAGTATAATGAAAGAGAACCAGTTATTTCAAATAAGAACGGAAAAAAAGTGATACTATCGAAGTTTCCAAACTTCGAAAAAAATTTTTTTTCTTTTCGAGATTCTTTGCGCATAATATGCTTTTCTGATGCTATCAAACTAGTATAATGAAAGAGAACCAGTTATCTCAAATAAGAACGGAAAAAAAGTGATTCTAACGAAGTTTCAAAACTTCGAAAAAAAAATTTTTTCTTTTCGAGATTCTTTGCGCATAATATGCTTTTCTGAGGCTATCAAACTAGTATAATGAAAGAGAACCAGTTATCTCAAATAAGAACGGAAAAAAAGTGATTCTAACGAAGTTTCCAAACTTCGAAAAAAATTTTTTTTCTTTTCGAGATTCTTTGTGCATAATATGCTTTACTGAGGCTATCAAACACGTATAATGAAAGAGAACCAGTTATCTCAAATAAGAACGGAAAAAAAGTGATTCTAACGAAGTTTCCAAAGTTTTAAAAAAATTGTTTTATTTTCGAGATTCTTTGCGCGTAATATGCTTTTCTGAGGCTATCTAGTTAGTATAATGAAAGAGAACCAGTTATCTCAAATAAGAACGGAAAAAAAGTGATTCTAAAGAAGTTTCCAAACTTCGAAAAAATTTTTTTTCTTTTCGAGATTCTTTGCGCATAATATGGTTTTCTGAGGCTATCAAACTAGTATAATGAAAGAGAACCAGTTATCTCAAATAAGAACGGAAAAAAAAAGTGATTCAAACGAAGTTTCCAAACTTCGAAAAAAAATTTTTTTCTTTTCGAGATTCTTTGCGCATAATATGCTTTACTGAGACTATCAAACTAGTATAATGAAAGAGAACCAGTTATCTCAAATAAGAACGGAAAAAAAGTTATTCAAACGAAGTTTCCAAACTTCGAAAAAAAACTTTTTTCTTTTCAAGATTCTTTGCGCATAATGTGCTTTTCTGAGGCTATCAAACTAGTATAATGAAAGGGAACCAGTTATCTCAAATAAGAACGGAAAAAAAGTGATTCTAACGAAGTTTCAAAACTTCGAAAAAAAAATTTTTTCTTTTCGAGATTCTTTGCGCATAATATGCTTTTCTGAGGCTATCAAACTAGTATAATGAAAGAGAACCAGTTATCTCAAATAAGAACGGAAAAATGATTCTAACGAAGTTTCCAAACTTCGAAAAAAATTTTTTTTCTTTTCGAGATTCTTTGCGCATAATATGCTTTACTGTGGCTATCAAAGTAGTATAATGAAAGAGAACCAGTTATCTCAAATAAGAACGGAAAAAAAGTGATTCTAATGAATTTTCCAAACTTCGAAAAAAAATTTTTTTCTTTTCGAGATTCTTTGTGCATAATATGCTTTACTGAGGCTATCAAACTAGTATAATAAAAGAGAACCAGTTATCTCAAATAAGAACGGAAAAAAAGTGATTCTAACGAAGTTTCCAAACTTCGAAAAATTTTTTTTTTCTTTTCGAGATTCTTTGTGCATAATATGCTTTTCTGAGGCTATCAAACTAGTATAATGAAATAGAACCAGTTATCTCAAATAAGAACGGAAAAAAAGTGAATCTAATAAAGTTTCCAAACATCGAAAAAAAATTTTTTTCTTTTCGAGATTCTTTGCGCATAATATGATTTTCTGAGGCTATCAAACTAGTATAATGAAAGAGAACCAGTTATCTCAAATAAGAACGGAAAAAAAGTTATTCAAACGAAGTTTCCAAACTTCGAAAAAAAACTTTTTTCTTTTCAAGATTCTTTTCGCATTATATGCTTTTCTGAGGCTATCAAACTAGTATAATGAAAGAGAACCAGGTATCTCAAATAAGAACGGAAAAAAAGTGATTCTAACGAAGTTTCCATACTTCGAAAAAATTTTTTTTTCTTTTCCAGATTCTTTGTGCATAATATGCTTTACTGAGGCTATCAAACTGGTATAATTAAAGAGAACCAGTTATCTCAAATAAGAACGTAAAAAAAGTGATTCTAACGAAGTTTCCAAACTTCGAAAAAAAATTTTTTTTCTTTTCCAGATTCTTTGCGCATAATATGCTTTACTGAGGCTATCAAACTAGTATATTGAAAGAGAACCAGTTATCTCAAATAAGAACGGGAAAAAAGTGATTCTAATGAAGTTTCCAAACTTCGAAAAAAAATTTTTTCTTTTCGAGATTCCTTGTGCATAATATGCTTTACTGAGGCTATCACACACGTATAATGAAAGAGAACCAGTTATCTCATATAAGAACGGAAAAAAAGTGATTCTAACGAAGTTTCCAAACTTCGAAAAAAATTTTTAATCTTTTCGAGATTCTTTGTGCATAATATGCTTTACTGAGGCTATCAAACAGGTATAATGAAAGAGAACCAGTTATCTCAAATAAGAACGGAAAAAAAGTGATTCTAACGAAGTTTCCAAACTTCGAAAAAAAATTTTTTTCTTTTCGAGATTCTTTGCGCATAATATGCTTTACTGAGGCTATCAAACTAGTATAATGAAAGAGAACCAGTTATCTCAAATAAGAACGGAAAAAAAGTGATTCTAACCAAGTTTCCAAACTTCGAAAAAAATTTTTTTTCTTTTCGAGATTCTTTGTGCATATGCTTTGCTGAGGCTATCAAACTAGTATAATGAAAGAGAACCAGTTATCTCAAATAAGAACGGAAAAAAAAGTGATTCAAATGATGTTTCCAAACTTCGAAAAAAAAATTTTTTCTTTTCGAGATTCTTTGCGCATAATATGCTTTACTGAGGCTATCAAACTAGTATAATGAAAGAGAACCAGTTATCTCAAATAAGAACAGAAAAAAAGTTATTCAAACGAAGTTTCCAAACTTCGAAAAAAAACTTTTTTCTTTTCAAGATTCTTTGCGCATAATGTGCTTTTCTGAGGCTATCAAACTAGTATAATGAAAGAGAACCAGTTATCCCAAATAAGAACGGAAAAAAAGTGATTCTAACGAAGTTTCCAAACTTCGAAAAAATTTTTTTTTCTTTTCGAGATTCTTTGCGCATAATATGCTTTACTGAGGCTATCAAACACGTATAATGAAAGAGAACCAGTTATCTCAAATAAGAACGGAAAAAAAGTGATTCTAACGAAGTTTCCAAAGTTCTAAAAAAATTGTTTTATTTTCGAGATTCTTTGCGCGTAATATCCTTTTCTGAGGCTATCTAGTTAGTATAATGAAAGAGAACCAGTTATCTCAAATAAGAACGGAAAAAAAGTGATTCTAAAGAAGTTTCCAAACTTCGAAAAAAAATTTTTTTCTTTTCGAGATTCTTTGCGCATAATATGGTTTTATGAGGCTATCAAACTAGTATAATGAAAGAGAACCAGTTATCTCAAATAAGAACGGAAAAAAAGTGATTCTAACGAAGTTTCCAAACTTCGAAAAAAAATTTTTTTCTTTTCGAGATTCTTTGCGCATAATATGCTTTACTGAGGCTATCAAACTAGTATAATGAAAGAGAACCAGTTATCTGAAATAAGAACGGAAAAAAAGTGATTCAAACGAAGTTTCCAAACTTCGAAAAAAAACTTTTTTCTTTTCGAGATTCTATGCGCATAATATGCTTTTCTGAGGTCATCAAACTAGTATAATGAAAGAGAACCAGTTATCTCAAATAAGAACGGAAAAAAAGTGATTCTAAAGAAGTTTCCAAACTTCGAAAAAATTTTTTTTTCTTTTCGAGATTCTTTGTGCATAATATGCATTTCTGAGGCTATCAAACTAGTATAATGAAATAGAACCAGTTATCTCAAATAAGAACGGAAAAAAAGTGAATCTAATAAAGTTTCCAAACATCGAAAAAAATTTTTTTTCTTTTCGAGATTCTTTGCGCATAATATGATTTTCTGAGGCTATCAAACTAGTATAATGAAAGAGAACCAGTTATCTCAAATAAGAACGGGAAAAAAGTGATTCTAACAAAGTTTCCAAACATCGAAAAAAAATTTTTTTCTTTTCGAGATTCTTTGCGCATAATATGATTTTCTGAGGCTATCAAACTAGTATAATGAAAGAGAACCAGTTATTTCAAATAAGAACGGAAAAAAAGTGATACTATCGAAGTTTCCAAACTTCGAAAAAAATTTTTTTTCTTTTCGAGATTCTTTGCGCATAATATGCTTTTCTGATGCTATCAAACTAGTATAATGAAAGAGAACCAGTTATCTCAAATAAGAACGGAAAAAAAGTGATTCTAACGAAGTTTCAAAACTTCGAAAAAAAAATTTTTTCTTTTCGAGATTCTTTGCGCATAATATGCTTTTCTGAGGCTATCAAACTAGTATAATGAAAGAGAACCAGTTATCTCAAATAAGAACGGAAAAAAAGTGATTCTAACGAAGTTTCCAAACTTCGAAAAAAATTTTTTTTCTTTTCGAGATTCTTTGTGCATAATATGCTTTACTGAGGCTATCAAACACGTATAATGAAAGAGAACCAGTTATCTCAAATAAGAACGGAAAAAAAGTGATTCTAACGAAGTTTCCAAAGTTTTAAAAAAATTGTTTTATTTTCGAGATTCTTTGCGCGTAATATGCTTTTCTGAGGCTATCTAGTTAGTATAATGAAAGAGAACCAGTTATCTCAAATAAGAACGGAAAAAAAGTGATTCTAAAGAAGTTTCCAAACTTCGAAAAAATTTTTTTTCTTTTCGAGATTCTTTGCGCATAATATGGTTTTCTGAGGCTATCAAACTAGTATAATGAAAGAGAACCAGTTATCTCAAATAAGAACGGAAAAAAAAAGTGATTCAAACGAAGTTTCCAAACTTCGAAAAAAAATTTTTTTCTTTTCGAGATTCTTTGCGCATAATATGCTTTACTGAGACTATCAAACTAGTATAATGAAAGAGAACCAGTTATCTCAAATAAGAACGGAAAAAAAGTTATTCAAACGAAGTTTCCAAACTTCGAAAAAAAACTTTTTTCTTTTCAAGATTCTTTGCGCATAATGTGCTTTTCTGAGGCTATCAAACTAGTATAATGAAAGGGAACCAGTTATCTCAAATAAGAACGGAAAAAAAGTGATTCTAACGAAGTTTCAAAACTTCGAAAAAAAAATTTTTTCTTTTCGAGATTCTTTGCGCATAATATGCTTTACTGTGGCTATCAAAGTAGTATAATGAAAGAGAACCAGTTATCTCAAATAAGAGCGGAAAAAAAGTGATTCTAATGAATTTTCCAAACTTCGAAAAAAAATTTTTTTCTTTTCGAGATTCTTTGTGCATAATATGCTTTACTGAGGCTATCAAACTAGTATAATAAAAGAGAACCAGTTATCTCAAATAAGAACGGAAAAAAAGTGATTCTAACGAAGTTTCCAAACTTCGAAAAATTTTTTTTTTCTTTTCGAGATTCTTTGTGCATAATATGCTTTTCTGAGGCTATCAAACTAGTATAATGAAATAGAACCAGTTATCTCAAATAAGAACGGAAAAAAAGTGAATCTAATAAAGTTTCCAAACATCGAAAAAAAATTTTTTTCTTTTCGAGATTCTTTGCGCATAATATGATTTTCTGAGGCTATCAAACTAGTATAATGAAAGAGAAACAGTTATCTCAAATAAGAACGGAAAAAAAGTTATTCAAACGAAGTTTCCAAACTTCGAAAAAAAACTTTTTTCTTTTCAAGATTCTTTTCGCATTATATGCTTTTCTGAGGCTATCAAACTAGTATAATGAAAGAGAACCAGGTATCTCAAATAAGAACGGAAAAAAAGTGATTCTAACGAAGTTTCCATACTTCGAAAAAATTTTTTTTTCTTTTCCAGATTCTTTGTGCATAATATGCTTTACTGAGGCTATCAAACTAGTATAATGAAAGAGAACCAGTTATCTCAAATAAGAACGGAAAAAAAGTGATTCTAATGAAGTTTCCAAACTTCGAAAAAAATTTTTTTTCTTTTCGAGATTCTTTGTGCATAATATGCTTTACTGAGGCTATCAAACTAGTATAATGAAAGAGAACCAGTTATCTCAAATAAGAACGGAAAAAAAGTGATTCTAACGAAGTTTCCACACATCGAAAAAAAATTTTTTTCTTTTCGAGATTCTTTGCGCATAATATGATTTTCTGAGGCTGTCAAACTAGTATAATGAAAGAGAACCAGTTATCTCAAATAAGAACGGAAAAAAAGTGATTCTAACAAAGTTTCCAAACATCGAAAAAAAATTTTTTTCTTTTCGAGATTCTTTGCGCATAATATGATTTTCTGAGGCTATCAAAATAGTATAATGAAAGAGAACCAGTTATCTCAAATAGGAACGGAAAAAAAGTTATTCAAACGAAGTTTCCAAACTTCGAAAAAAAACTTTTTTCTTTTCAAGATTCTTTGCGCATAATGTGCTTTTCTGAGGCTATCAAACTAGTATAATGAAAGAGAACCAGTTATCTCAAATAAGAACGGAAAAATGATTCTAACGAAATTTCCAAACTTCGAAAATAATTTTTTTCTTTTCGAGATTCTTTGCGCATAATATGCTTTACTGTGGCTACCAAAATAGTATAATGAAAGAGAACCAGTTATCTCAAATAAGAACGGAAAAAAAAGTGATTCTAATGAAGTTTCCAAACTTCGAAAAAAAATTTTTTTCTTTTCCAGATTCTTTGTGCATAATATGCTTTACTGAGGATATCAAACTAGTATAATGAAAGAGAACCAGTTATCTCAAATAAGAACGGAAAAAAAGTGATTCTAACGAAGTTTCCAAACTTCGAAAAAAATTTTTTTTCTTTTCGAGATTCTTTGCGCGTAATATGATTTTCTGAGGCTATCAAACTAGTATAATGAAAGAGAACCAGTTATCTCAAATAAGAACGGAAAAAAAGTGATTCTAACAAAGTTTCCAAACATCGAAAAAAATTTTTTTCTTTTCGAGATTCTTTGCGCATAATATGATTTTCTGAGGATATCAAACTAGTATAATGAAAGAGAACCAGCTATTTCAAATAAGAACGGAAAAAAAGTGATTCTATCGAAGTTTCCAAACTTCGAAAAAAATTTTTTTTCTTTTCGAGATTCTTTGGGCATAATATGCTTTTCTGATGCAATCAAATTAGTATAATGAAAGAGAACCAGTTATCTCAAATAAGAACGGAAAAAAAGTTATTCTAACGAAGTTTCCAAACTTCGAAAAAAAAATTTTTTCTTTTCCAGATTCTTTGTGCATAATATGCTTTACTGAGGCTATCAAAATAGTATAATGAAAGAGAAACAGTTATCTCAAATAAGAACGGAAAAAAAGTGATTCAAACGTAGTTTCCAAACTTCGAAAAAAATGTTTTTCTTTTCGAGATTCTTTGCGCATAATATGCTTTACTGAGGCTATCAAACTTGTATAATGAAAGAGAACCAGTTATCTCAAATAAGAACGGAAAAAAAGTGATTCAAACGAAGTTTCCAAACTTCGAAAAAAAATGTTTTTCTTTTCGAGATTCTTTGCGCATAATATGCTTTTCTGAGGCTATCAAACTAGTATAATGAAAGAGAACCAGTTATCTCAAATAAGAACGGAAAAAATGTGATTCAAATGAAGTTTCCAAACTTCGAAAAAAAACTTTTTTCTTTTCGAGATTCTTTGCGCATAATATGCTTTACTGAGGCTATCAAACTAGTATAATGAAAGAGAACCAGTTATCTCGAATAAGAACGGAAAAAAAGTGATTCTAATGAAGTTTCCAAACTTCGAAAAAAATTTTTTTTCTTTTCGAGATTCTTTGTGCATATGCTTTGCTGAGGCTATCAAACTAGTTTAATGAAAGAGAACCAGTTATCTCAAATAGGGAAAAAAAGTGATTCAAACGAAGTTTCCAAACTTCGAAAAAAAATTTTTTTCTTTTCGAGATTCTTTGCGCATAATATGCTTTTCTGAGGCTATCAAATTAGTATAATGAAAGAGAACCAGTTATCTCCAATAAGAACGGAAAAAAAGTGATTCTAACGAAGTTTCCAAAGTTCTAAAAAAATTTTTTTTTTTTTGAGATTCTTTGCGCGTAATATGCTTTTATGAGGCTATCTAATTAGTATAATGAAAGAGAACCAGTTATCTCAGTTAAGAACGGAAAAATAGTGATTATAAAGAAGTTTCCAAACTTCGAAAAAAAATTTTTTTCTTTTCGAGATTCTTTGCGCATAATATGGTTTTCTGAGGCTATCAAAATAGTATAATGAAAGAGAACCAGTTATCTCAAATAAGAACGGAAAAAAAGTGATTCTAACGAAGTTTCCAAACTTCGAAAAAAATTTTTATTCTTTTCGAGATTCTTTGCGCATAATATGCTTTTCTGAGGCTATCAAACTAGTATAATGAAAGAGAACCAGTTATCTCAAATAAGAACGGAAAAAAAGTGATTCAAACGAAGTTTCCAAACTTCGAAAAAAAATTTTTTTCTTTTCGAGATTCTTTGCGCATAATATGCTTTTCTACGGTTATCAAACTAGTAAAATGAAAGAGAACCAGTTATCTCGAATAAGAACGGAAAAAAAAGTGATTTTAACGAAGTTTCCAAACTTCGAAAATTTTTTTTATTCTTTTCGAGATTCTTTGCGCATAATATGCTTTACTGAGGCTATCAAACTAGTATAATGAAAGAGAACCAGTTATCTCAAATAAGAACAGAAAAAAAGTGATTCTAAAGAAGTTTCCAAACTTCGAAAAAAAATTTTTTTCTTTTCGAGATTCTTTGCGCATAATATGCTTTACTGAGGCTATCAAACTAGTATAATGAAAGAGAACAAGTTATCTCAACTAAGAACGGAATAAAATTGATTCTAAAGAAGTTTCCAAACTTCGAAAAAAAATTTTTTTCTTTTCGAGATTCTTTGCGCATAATATGCTTTACTGAGGCTATCAAAATAGTATAATGAAAGAGAAACAGTTATCTCAAATAAGAACGGAAAAAAAGTGATTCAAACGTAGTTTCCAAACTTCGAAAAAAAATGTTTTTCTTTTCGAGATTCTTTGCGCATAATATGCTTTACTGAGGCTATCAAACTAGTAAAATGAAAGAGAACCAGTTATCTCAAATAAGAACAGAAAAAAAGTGATTCTAAAGAAGTTTCCAAACTTCGAAAAAAAATTTTTTTCTTTTCGAGATTCTTTGCGCATAATATGCTTTACTGAGGCTATCAAACTAGTATAATGAAAGAGAACAAGTTATCTCAAATAAGAACGGAAAAAAAATTGATTCTAAAGAAGTTTCCAAACTTCGAAAAAAAATGTTTTTCTTTTCGAGATTCTTTGCGCATAATATGCTTTTCTGGGGCTATCAAACTAGTATAATGAAAGAGAACCAGTTATCTCAAATAAGAACGGAAAAAAAGTGATTCTAACGAAGTTTCCAAACTTCGAAAAAATTTTTTTTTCTTTTCGAGATTCTTTGCGCATAATAAGCTTTACTGAGGCTATCAAATTAGTATAATGAAAGAGAACCAGTTATCTCAAATAAGAACGGAAAAAAAGTGATTCAAACGAAGTTTCCAAACTTCGAAAAAAAATGTTTTTCTTTTCGAGATTCTTTGCGCATAATATGCTTTTCTGAGGCTATCAAACTAGTATAATGAAAGAGAACCAGTTATCTCAAATAAGAACGGAAAAAATGTGATTCAAATGAAGTTTCCAAACTTCGAAAAAAAATTTTTTTCTTTTCGAGATTCTTTGCGCATAATATACTTTTCTACGGCTATCAAACTAGTAAAATGAAAGAGAACCAGTAATCTCGAATAAGAACGGAAAAAAAGTGATTCTAACGAAGTTTCCAAACTTCGAAAAAAAATGTTTTTCTTTTCGAGATTCTTTGCGCATAATATGCTTTTCTACGGCTATCAAACTAGTAAAATGAAAGAGAACCAGTTATCTCGAATAAGAACGGAAAAAAAGTGATTCTAACGAAGTTTCCAAACTTCGAAAATTTTTTTTATTCTTTTCGAGATTCTTTGCGCATAATATGCTTTACTGAGGCTATCAAACTAGTATAATGAAAGAGAACCAGTTATCTCAAATAAGAACAGAAAAAAAGTGATTCTAAAGAAGTTTCCAAACTTCGAAAAAAAATTTTTTTCTTTTCGAGATTCTTTGCGCATAATATGCTTTACTGAGGCTATCAAACTAGTATAATGAAAGAGGACAAGTTATCTCAAATAAGGACGGAATAAAATTGATTCTAAAGAAGTTTCCAAACTTCGAAAAAAAATTTTTTTCTTTTCGAGATTTTTTGCGCATAATATGCTTTACTGAGGCTATCAAAATAGTATAATGAAAGAGAAACAGTTATCTCAAATAAGAACGGAAAAAAAGTGATTCAAACGTAGTTTCCAAACTTCGAAAAAAAATGTTTTTCTTTTCGAGATTCTTTGCGCATAATATGCTTTACTGAGGCTATCAAACTAGTATAATGAAAGAGAACCAGTTATCTCAAATATGAACAGAAAAAAAGTGATTCTAAAGAAGTTTCCAACTTCGAAAAAAAATTTTTTTCTTTTCGAGATTCTTTGCGCATAATATGCTTTACTGAGGATATCAAACTAGTATAATGAAAGAGAACAAGTTATCTCAAATAAGAACGGAAAAAAAATTGATTCTAAAGAAGTTTCCAAACTTCGAAAAAAAATGTTTTTCTTTTCGAGATTCTTTGCGCATAATATGCTTTTCTGGGGCTATCAAACTAGTATAATGAAAGAGAACCAGTTATCTCAAATAGGAACGGGAAAAAAGTGATTCTAACGAAGTTTCCAACTTCGAAAAAAAATTTTTTTCTTTTCGAGATTCTTTGCGCATAATATGCTTTACTGAGGCTATCAAACTAGTATAATGAAAGAGAACCAGTTATCTCAAATAAGAACGGAAAAAAAGTGATTCTAACGAAGTTTCAAAACTTGGAAAAATTTTTTTTTTCTTTTCGAGATTCTTTGCGCATAATATGCTTTACTGAGGCTATCAAACTAGTATAATGAAAGAGAACCAGTTATCTCAAATAAGAACGGAAAAAATGTGATTCAAATGAACTTTCCAAACTTCGAAAAAAAATTTTTTTCTTTTCGAGATTCTTTGCGCATAATATGCTTTTCAGGGGCTATCAAACTAGTAAAATGAAAGAGAACCAGTTATCTCGAATAAGAACGGAAAAAAAGTGATTCTAACGAAGTTTCCAAACTTGGAAAAATTTTTTTTTTCTTTTCGAGATTCATTGCGCATAATATGCTTTACTGAGGCTATCAAACTAGTATAATGAAAGAGAACCAGTTATCTCAAATAAGAACAGAAAAAAAGTAATTCTATAGAAGTTTCCAAACTTCGAAAAAATTTTTTTTTCTTTTCGAGATTCTTTGCGCATAATATGCTTTACTGAGGCTATCAAACTAGTATAATGAAAGAGAACCAGTTATCTCAAATAAGAACGGAAAAAAATTGATTCTAAAGAAGTTTCCAAACTTCGAAAAAAATTTTTTTTCTTTTCGAGATTCTTTGCGCATAATATGGTTTACTGAGGCTATCAAACTAGTATAATGAAAGAGAAACAGTTATCTCAAATAAGAACGGAAAAAAAGTGATTCAAACGAAGTTTCCAAACTTCGAAAAAAAATGTTTTTCTTTTCGAGATTCTTTGCGCATAATATGCTTTTCTGAGGCTATCAAACTAGTAAAATGAAAGAGAACCAGTTATCTCGAATAAGAACGGAAAAAAAGTAATTCTAACGAAGTTTCCAAACTTCGAAAAAAATATTTTTTCTTTTCGAGATTCTTTGCGCATAATATGCTTTACTGAGGCTATCAAACTAGTATAATGAAAGAGAACCAGTTATCTCAAATAAGAACGGAAAAAAGTGATTCTAACGAAGTTTCCAAACTTCGAAAAAAATTTTTTTTTCTTTTCGAAATTCTTTGCGCATAATATGCTTTACTGAGTCTATCAAACTTGTATAATGAAAGAGAACCAGTTATCTCAAATAAGAACGGAAATAAGTGATTCTAACGAAGTTTCCAAACTTCGAAAATAATTTTTTTTCTTTTCGTGATTCTTTGTGCTAAATATGCTTTTCTGAGGCTATCAAACTAGTATAATGAAAGAGAACCAGTTATCGCAAATAAGAACGGAAAAAAAGTGATTTTAACGAAGTTTCCAAACTTCGAAAATTTTTTTTATTCTTTTCGAGATTCTTTGCGCATAATATGCTTTACTGAGGCTATCAAACTAGTATAAAGAAAGAGAACCAGTTATCTCAAATAAGAACGGAAAAAAAGTGATTCTAACGAAGTTTCCAAACTTCGAAAATTTTTTTTTTTCTTTTCGAGATTCTTTGCGCATAATATGCTTTACTGAGGCTATCAAATTAGTATAATGAAAGAGAACCAGTTATCTCAAATAAGAACGGAAAAAAGTGTTTCTAACGAAGTTTCCAAACTTCGAAAAAAATTTTTTTTCTTTTCGAGATTCTTTGCGCATAATATGCTTTACTGAGGCTATCAAACTAGTATAATGAAAGAGAACCAGTTATCTCAAATAAGAACAGAAAAAAAGTGATTCTAAAGAAGTTTCTAAACTTCGAAAAAAAATTTTTTTCTTTTCGAGATTCTTTGCGCATAATATGCTTTACTGAGGCTATCAAACTAGTATAATGAAAGAGAACCAGTTATCTCAAATAAGAACGGAAAAAAATTGATTCTAAAGAAGTTTCCAAACTTCGAAAAAAAATTTTTTTCTTTTCGAGATTCTTTAGGCATCATATGCTTTTCTGGGGCTATCAAACTAGTATAATGAAAGAGAACCAGTTATCTCAAATAAGAACGGGAAAAAAGTGATTCTAACGAAGTTTCCAAACTTCGAAATAAAATTTTTTTCTTTTCGAGATTCTTTGCGCATAATATGCTTTTCTACGGCTATCAATCTAGTAAAATGAAAGAGAACCAGTTATCTCGAATAAGAACGGAAAAAAAGTGATTCTAACGAAGTTTCCAAACTTCGAAAAATTTTTTTTGTCTTTTCGAGATTCTTTGCGCATAATATGCTTTACTGAGGCTATCAAACTAGTATAATGAAAGAGAACCAGTTATCTCAAATAAGAACGGAAAAAAAGTGATTCTAACCAAGTTTCCAAACTTCGAAAAAAATTTTTTTTCTTTTCGAGATTCTTTGTGCATATGCTTTGCTGAGGCTATCAAACTAGTATAATGAAAGAGAACCAGTTATCTCAAATAAGAACGGAAAAAAAAGTGATTCAAATGATGTTTCCAAACTTCGAAAAAAAAATTTTTTCTTTTCGAGATTCTTTGCGCATAATATGCTTTACTGAGGCTATCAAACTAGTATAATGAAAGAGAACCAGTTATCTCAAATAAGAACAGAAAAAAAGTTATTCAAACGAAGTTTCCAAACTTCGAAAAAAAACTTTTTTCTTTTCAAGATTCTTTGCGCATAATGTGCTTTTCTGAGGCTATCAAACTAGTATAATGAAAGAGAACCAGTTATCCCAAATAAGAACGGAAAAAAAGTGATTCTAACGAAGTTTCCAAACTTCGAAAAAATTTTTTTTTCTTTTCGAGATTCTTTGCGCATAATATGCTTTACTGAGGCTATCAAACACGTATAATGAAAGAGAACCAGTTATCTCAAATAAGAACGGAAAAAAAGTGATTCTAACGAAGTTTCCAAAGTTCTAAAAAAATTGTTTTATTTTCGAGATTCTTTGCGCGTAATATCCTTTTCTGAGGCTATCTAGTTAGTATAATGAAAGAGAACCAGTTATCTCAAATAAGAACGGAAAAAAAGTGATTCTAAAGAAGTTTCCAAACTTCGAAAAAAAATTTTTTTCTTTTCTAGATTCTTTGCGCATAATATGGTTTTATGAGGCTATCAAACTAGTATAATGAAAGAGAACCAGTTATCTCAAATAAGAACGGAAAAAAAGTGATTCTAACGAAGTTTCCAAACTTCGAAAAAAAATTTTTTTCTTTTCGAGATTCTTTGCGCATAATATGCTTTACTGAGGCTATCAAACTAGTATAATGAAAGAGAACCAGTTATCTGAAATAAGAACGGAAAAAAAGTGATTCAAACGAAGTTTCCAAACTTCGAAAAAAAACTTTTTTCTTTTCGAGATTCTATGCGCATAATATGCTTTTCTGAGGTCATCAAACTAGTATAATGAAAGAGAACCAGTTATCTCAAATAAGAACGGAAAAAAAGTGATTCTAAAGAAGTTTCCAAACTTCGAAAAAATTTTTTTTTCTTTTCGAGATTCTTTGTGCATAATATGCATTTCTGAGGCTATCAAACTAGTATAATGAAATAGAACCAGTTATCTCAAATAAGAACGGAAAAAAAGTGAATCTAATAAAGTTTCCAAACATCGAAAAAAATTTTTTTTCTTTTCGAGATTCTTTGCGCATAATATGATTTTCTGAGGCTATCAAACTAGTATAATGAAAGAGAACCAGTTATCTCAAATAAGAACGGGAAAAAAGTGATTCTAACAAAGTTTCCAAACATCGAAAAAAAATTTTTTTCTTTTCGAGATTCTTTGCGCATAATATGATTTTCTGAGGCTATCAAACTAGTATAATGAAAGAGAACCAGTTATTTCAAATAAGAACGGAAAAAAAGTGATACTATCGAAGTTTCCAAACTTCGAAAAAAATTTTTTTTCTTTTCGAGATTCTTTGCGCATAATATGCTTTTCTGATGCTATCAAACTAGTATAATGAAAGAGAACCAGTTATCTCAAATAAGAACGGAAAAAAAGTGATTCTAACGAAGTTTCAAAACTTCGAAAAAAAAATTTTTTCTTTTCGAGATTCTTTGCGCATAATATGCTTTTCTGAGGCTATCAAACTAGTATAATGAAAGAGAACCAGTTATCTCAAATAAGAACGGAAAAAAAGTGATTCTAACGAAGTTTCCAAACTTCGAAAAAAATTTTTTTTCTTTTCGAGATTCTTTGTGCATAATATGCTTTACTCAGGCTATCAAACACGTATAATGAAAGAGAACCAGTTATCTCAAATAAGAACGGAAAAAAAGTGATTCTAACGAAGTTTCCAAAGTTTTAAAAAAATTGTTTTATTTTCGAGATTCTTTGCGCGTAATATGCTTTTCTGAGGCTATCTAGTTAGTATAATGAAAGAGAACCAGTTATCTCAAATAAGAACGGAAAAAAAGTGATTCTAAAGAAGTTTCCAAACTTCGAAAAAATTTTTTTTCTTTTCGAGATTCTTTGCGCATAATATGGTTTTCTGAGGCTATCAAACTAGTATAATGAAAGAGAACCAGTTATCTCAAATAAGAACGGAAAAAAAAAGTGATTCAAACGAAGTTTCCAAACTTCGAAAAAAAATTTTTTTCTTTTCGAGATTCTTTGCGCATAATATGCTTTACTGAGACTATCAAACTAGTATAATGAAAGAGAACCAGTTATCTCAAATAAGAACGGAAAAAAAGTTATTCAAACGAAGTTTCCAAACTTCGAAAAAAAACTTTTTTCTTTTCAAGGTTCTTTGCGCATAATGTGCTTTTCTGAGGCTATCAAACTAGTATAATGAAAGGGAACCAGTTATCTCAAATAAGAACGGAAAAAAAGTGATTCTAACGAAGTTTCAAAACTTCGAAAAAAAAATTTTTTCTTTTCGAGATTCTTTGCGCATAATATGCTTTTCTGAGGCTATCAAACTAGTATAATGAAAGAGAACCAGTTATCTCAAATAAGAACGGAAAAATGATTCTAACGAAGTTTCCAAACTTCGAAAAAAATTTTTTTTCTTTTCGAGATTCTTTGCGCATAATATGCTTTACTGTGGCTATCAAAGTAGTATAATGAAAGAGAACCAGTTATCTCAAATAAGAACGGAAAAAAAGTGATTCTAATGAATTTTCCAAACTTCGAAAAAAAATTTTTTTCTTTTCGAGATTCTTTGTGCATAATATGCTTTACTGAGGCTATCAAACTAGTATAATAAAAGAGAACCAGTTATCTCAAATAAGAACGGAAAAAAAGTGATTCTAACGAAGTTTCCAAACTTCGAAAAATTTTTTTTTTCTTTTCGAGATTCTTTGTGCATAATATGCTTTTCTGAGGCTATCAAACTAGTATAATGAAATAGAACCAGTTATCTCAAATAAGAACGGAAAAAAAGTGAATCTAATAAAGTTTCCAAACATCGAAAAAAAATTTTTTCTTTTCGAGATTCTTTGCGCATAATATGATTTTCTGAGGCTATCAAACTAGTATAATGAAAGAGAACCAGTTATCTCAAATAAGAACGGAAAAAAAGTTATTCAAACGAAGTTTCCAAACTTCGAAAAAAAACTTTTTTCTTTTCAAGATTCTTTTCGCATTATATGCTTTTCTGAGGCTATCAAACTAGTATAATGAAAGAGAACCAGGTATCTCAAATAAGAACGGAAAAAAAGTGATTCTAACGAAGTTTCCATACTTCGAAAAAATTTTTTTTTCTTTTCCAGATTCTTTGTGCATAATATGCTTTACTGAGGCTATCAAACTAGTATAATGAAAGAGAACCAGTTATCTCAAATAAGAACGGAAAAAAAGTGATTCTAATGAAGTTTCCAAACTTCGAAAAAAATTTTTTTTCTTTTCGAGATTCTTTGTGCATAATATGCTTTACTGAGGCTATCAAACTAGTATAATGAAAGAGAACCAGTTATCTCAAATAAGAACGGAAAAAAAGTGATTCTAACGAAGTTTCCAAACTTCGAAAAAATTTTTTTTTCTTTTCGAGATTCTTTGTGCATAATATGCTTTTCTGAGGCTATCAAACTAGTATAATGAAATAGAACCAGTTATCTCAAATAAAAACGGAAAAAAGTGAATCTAACAAAGTTTCCACACATCGAAAAAAAATTTTTTTCTTTTCGAGATTCTTTGCGCATAATATGATTTTCTGAGGCTGTCAAACTAGTATAATGAAAGAGAACCAGTTATCTCAAATAAGAACGGAAAAAAAGTGATTCTAACAAAGTTTCCAAACATCGAAAAAAAATTTTTTTCTTTTCGAGATTCTTTGCGCATAATATGATTTTCTGAGGCTATCAAAATAGTATAATGAAAGAGAACCAGTTATCTCAAATAGGAACGGAAAAAAAGTTATTCAAACGAAGTTTCCAAACTTCGCAAAAAAACTTTTTTCTTTTCAAGATTCTTTGCGCATAATGTGCTTTTCTGAGGCTATCAAACTAGTATAATGAAAGAGAACCAGTTATCTCAAATAAGAACGGAAAAAAAGTGATTCTAACGAAGTTTCCAAACTTCGAAAAAAAATTTTTTGCTTTTCGAGATTCTTTGCGCATAATATGCTTTTCTGAGGCTATCAAACTAGTATAATGAAAGAGAACCAGTTATCTCAAATAAGAACGGAAAAATGATTCTAACGAAATTTCCAAACTTCGAAAATAATTTTTTTCTTTTCGAGATTCTTTGCGCATAATATGCTTTACTGTGGCTACCAAAATAGTATAATGAAAGAGAACCAGTTATCTCAAATAAGAACGGAAAAAAAAGTGATTCTAATGAAGTTTCCAAACTTCGAAAAAAAATTTTTTTCTTTTCCAGATTCTTTGTGCATAATATGCTTTACTGAGGATATCAAACTAGTATAATGAAAGAGAACCAGTTATCTCAAATAAGAAAGGAAAAAAAGTGATTCTAACGAAGTTTCCAAACTTCGAAAAAAATTTTTTTTCTTTTCGAGATTCTTTGCGCGTAATATGATTTTCTGAGGCTATCAAACTAGTATAATGAAAGAGAACCAGTTATCTCAAATAAGAACGGAAAAAAAGTGATTCTAACAAAGTTTCCAAACATCGAAAAAAATTTTTTTCTTTTCGAGATTCTTTGCGCATAATATGATTTTCTGAGGCTATCAAACTAGTATAATGAAAGAGAACCAGCTATTTCAAATAAGAACGGAAAAAAAGTGATTCTATCGAAGTTTCCAAACTTCGAAAAAAATTTTATTTCTTTTCGAGATTCTTTGGGCATAATATGCTTTTCTGATGCAATCAAATTAGTATAATGAAAGAGAACCAGTTATCTCAAATAAGAACGGAAAAAAAGTTATTCTAACGAAGTTTCCAAACTTCGAAAAAAAAATTTTTTCTTTTCCAGATTCTTTGTGCATAATATGCTTTACTGAGGCTATCAAAATAGTATAATGAAAGAGAAACAGTTATCTCAAATAAGAACGGAAAAAAAGTGATTCAAACGTAGTTTCCAAACTTCGAAAAAAATGTTTTTCTTTTCGAGATTCTTTCCGCATAATATGCTTTACTGAGGCTATCAAACTAGTAAAATGAAAGAGAACCAGTTATCTCAAATAAGAACAGAAAAAAAGTGATTCTAAAGAAGTTTCCAAACTTCGAAAAAAAATTTTTTTCTTTTCGAGATTCTTTGCGCATAATATGCTTTACTGAGGCTATCAAACTAGTATAATGAAAGAGAACAAGTTATCTCAAATAAGAACGGAAAAAAAATTGATTCTAAAGAAGTTTCCAAACTTCGAAAAAAAATGTTTTTCTTTTCGAGATTCTTTGCGCATAATATGCTTTTCTGGGGCTATCAAACTAGTATAATGAAAGAGAACCAGTTATCTCAAATAAGAACGGAAAAAAAGTGATTCTAACGAAGTTTCCAAACTTCGAAAAAATTTTTTTTTCTTTTCGAGATTCTTTGCGCATAATATGCTTTACTGAGGCTATCAAACTAGTATAATGAAAGAGAACCAGTTATCTCAAATAAGAACGGAAAAAAAGTGATTCAAACGAAGTTTCCAAACTTCGAAAAAAAATGTTTTTCTTTTCGAGATTCTTTGCGCATAATATGCTTTTCTGAGGCTATCAAACTAGTATAATGAAAGAGAACCAGTTATCTCAAATAAGAACGGAAAAAATGTGATTCAAATGAAGTTTCCAAACTTCGAAAAAAAACTTTTTTCTTTTCGAGATTCTTTGCGCATAATATGCTTTACTGAGGCTATCAAACTAGTATAATGAAAGAGAACCAGTTATCTCGAATAAGAACGGAAAAAAAGTGATTCTAATGAAGTTTCCAAACTTCGAAAAAAATTTTTTTTCTTTTCGAGATTCTTTGTGCATATGCTTTGCTGAGGCTATCAAACTAGTTTAATGAAAGAGAACCAGTTATCTCAAATAGGGAAAAAAAGTGATTCAAACGAAGTTTCCAAACTTCGAAAAAAAATTTTTTTCTTTTCGAGATTCTTTGCGCATAATATGCTTTTCTGAGGCTATCAAATTAGTATAATGAAAGAGAACCAGTTATCTCCAATAAGAACGGAAAAAAAGTGATTCTAACGAAGTTTCCAAACATCGAAAAAAAATTTTTTTCTTTTCGAGATTCTTTGCGCATAATATGATTTTCTGAGGCTATCAAAATAGTATAATGAAAGAGAACCAGTTATCTCAAATAGGAACGGAAAAAAAGTTATTCAAACGAAGTTTCCAAACTTCGAAAAAAAACTTTTTTCTTTTCAAGATTCTTTGCGCATAATGTGCTTTTCTGAGGCTATCAAACTAGTATAATGAAAGAGAACCAGTTATCTCAAATAAGAACGGAAAAAAAGTGATTCTAACGAAGTTTCCAAACTTCGAAAAAAAATTTTTTGCTTTTCGAGATTCTTTGCGCATAATATGCTTTTCTGAGGCTATCAAACTAGTATAATGAAAGAGAACCAGTTATCTCAAATAAGAACGGAAAAATGATTCTAACGAAATTTCCAAACTTCGAAAATAATTTTTTTCTTTTCGAGATTCTTTCCGCATAATATGCTTTACTGTGGCTACCAAAATAGTATAATGAAAGAGAACCAGTTATCTCAAATAAGAACGGAAAAAAAAGTGATTCTAATGAAGTTTCCAAACTTCGAAAAAAAATTTTTTTCTTTTCCAGATTCTTTGTGCATAATATGCTTTACTGAGGATATCAAACTAGTATAATGAAAGAGAACCAGTTATCTCAAATAAGAACGGAAAAAAAGTGATTCTAACGAAGTTTCCAAACTTCGAAAAAAATTTTTTTTCTTTTCGAGATTCTTTGCGCGTAATATGATTTTCTGAGGCTATCAAACTAGTATAATGAAAGAGAACCAGTTATCTCAAATAAGAACGGAAAAAAAGTGATTCTAACAAAGTTTCCAAACATCGAAAAAAATTTTTTTCTTTTCGAGATTCTTTGCGCATAATATGATTTTCTGAGGCTATCAAACTAGTATAATGAAAGAGAACCAGCTATTTCAAATAAGAACGGAAAAAAAGTGATTCTATCGAAGTTTCCAAACTTCGAAAAAAATTTTTTTTCTTTTCGAGATTCTTTGGGCATAATATGCTTTTCTGATGCAATCAAATTAGTATAATGAAAGAGAACCAGTTATCTCAAATAAGAACGGAAAAAAAGTTATTCTAACGAAGTTTCCAAACTTCGAAAAAAAAATTTTTTCTTTTCCAGATTCTTTGTGCATAATATGCTTTACTGAGGCTATCAAAATAGTATAATGAAAGAGAAACAGTTATCTCAAATAAGAACGGAAAAAAAGTGATTCAAACGTAGTTTCCAAACTTCGAAAAAAATGTTTTTCTTTTCGAGATTCTTTGCGCATAATATGCTTTACTGAGGCTATCAAACTAGTAAAATGAAAGAGAACCAGTTATCTCAAATAAGAACAGAAAAAAAGTGATTCTAAAGAAGTTTCCAAACTTCGAAAAAAAATTTTTTTCTTTTCGAGATTCTTTGCGCATAATATGCTTTACTGAGGCTATCAAACTAGTATAATGAAAGAGAACAAGTTATCTCAAATAAGAACGGAAAAAAAATTGATTCTAAAGAAGTTTCCAAACTTCGAAAAAAAATGTTTTTCTTTTCGAGATTCTTTGCGCATAATATGCTTTTCTGGGGCTATCAAACTAGTATAATGAAAGAGAACCAGTTATCTCAAATAAGAACGGAAAAAAAGTGATTCTAACGAAGTTTCCAAACTTCGAAAAAATTTTTTTTTCTTTTCGAGATTCTTTGCGCATAATATGCTTTACTGAGGCTATCAAACTAGTATAATAAAAGAGAACCAGTTATCTCAAATAAGAACGGAAAAAAAGTGATTCAAACGAAGTTTCCAAACTTCGAAAAAAAATGTTTTTCTTTTCGAGATTCTTTGCGCATAATATGCTTTTCTGAGGCTATCAAACTAGTATAATGAAAGAGAACCAGTTATCTCAAATAAGAACGGAAAAAATGTGATTCAAATGAAGTTTCCAAACTTCGAAAAAAAACTTTTTTCTTTTCGAGATTCTTTGCGCATAATATGCTTTACTGAGGCTATCAAACTAGTATAATGAAAGAGAACCAGTTATCTCGAATAAGAACGGAAAAAAAGTGATTCTAATGAAGTTTCCAAACTTCGAAAAAAATTTTTTTTCTTTTCGAGATTCTTTGTGCATATGCTTTGCTGAGGCTATCAAACTAGTTTAATGAAAGAGAACCAGTTATCTCAAATAGGGAAAAAAAGTGATTCAAACGAAGTTTCCAAACTTCGAAAAAAAATTTTTTTCTTTTCGAGATTCTTTGCGCATAATATGCTTTTCTGAGGCTATCAAATTAGTATAATGAAAGAGAACCAGTTATCTCCAATAAGAACGGAAAAAAAGTGATTCTAACGAAGTTTCCAAAGTTCTAAAAAAATTTTTTTTTTTTTGAGATTCTTTGCGCGTAATATGCTTTTATGAGGCTATCTAATTAGTATAATGAAAGAGAACCAGTTATCTCAGTTAAGAACGGAAAAATAGTGATTATAAAGAAGTTTCCAAACTTCGAAAAAAAATTTTTTTCTTTTCGAGATTCTTTGCGCATAATATGGTTTTCTGAGGCTATCAAAATAGTATAATGAAAGAGAACCAGTTATCTCAAATAAGAACGGAAAAAAAGTGATTCTAACGAAGTTTCCAAACTTCGAAAAAAATTTTTATTCTTTTCGAGATTCTTTGCGCATAATATGCTTTTCTGAGGCTATCAAACTAGTATAATGAAAGAGAACCAGTTATCTCAAATAAGAACGGAAAAAAAGTGATTAAAACGAAGTTTCCAAACTTCGAAAAAAAATTTTTTTCTTTTCGAGATTCTTTGCGCATAATATGCTTTTCTACGGTTATCAAACTAGTAAAATGAAAGAGAACCAGTTATCTCGAATAAGAACGGAAAAAAAAGTGATTTTAACGAAGTTTCCAAACTTCGAAAATTTTTTTTATTCTTTTCGAGATTCTTTGCGCATAATATGCTTTACTGAGGCTATCAAACTAGTATAATGAAAGAGAACCAGTTATCTCAAATAAGAACAGAAAAAAAGTGATTCTAAAGAAGTTTCCAAACTTCGAAAAAAAATTTTTTTCTTTTCGAGATTCTTTGCGCATAATATGCTTTACTGAGGCTATCAAACTAGTATAATGAAAGAGAACAAGTTATCTCAACTAAGTACGGAATAAAATTGATTCTAAAGAAGTTTCCAAACTTCGAAAAAAAATTTTTTTCTTTTCGAGATTCTTTGCGCATAATATGCTTTACTGAGGCTATCAAAATAGTATAATGAAAGAGAAACAGTTATCTCAAATAAGAACGGAAAAAAAGTGATTCAAACGTAGTTTCCAAACTTCGAAAAAAAATGTTTTTCTTTTCGAGATTCTTTGCGCATAATATGCTTTACTGAGGCTATCAAACTAGTAAAATGAAAGAGAACCAGTTATCTCAAATAAGAACAGAAAAAAAGTGATTCTAAAGAAGTTTCCAAACTTCGAAAAAAAATTTTTTTCTTTTCGAGATTCTTTGCGCATAATATGCTTTACTGAGGCTATCAAACTAGTATAATGAAAGAGAACAAGTTATCTCAAATAAGAACGGAAAAAAAATTGATTCTAAAGAAGTTTCCAAACTTCGAAAAAAAATGTTTTTCTTTTCGAGATTCTTTGCGCATAATATGCTTTTCTGGGGCTATCAAACTAGTATAATGAAAGAGAACCAGTTATCTCAAATAAGAACGGAAAAAAAGTGATTCTAACGAAGTTTCCAAACTTCGAAAAATTTTTTTTTTCTTTTCGAGATTCTTTGCGCATAATAAGCTTTACTGAGGCTATCAAATTAGTATAATGAAAGAGAACCAGTTATCTCAAATAAGAACGGAAAAAAAGTGATTCAAACGAAGTTTCCAAACATCGAAAAAAAATGTTTTTCTTTTCGAGATTCTTTGCGCATAATATGCTTTTCTGAGGCTATCAAACTAGTATAATGAAAGAGAACCAGTTATCTCAAATAAGAACGGAAAAAATGTGATTCAAATGAAGTTTCCAAACTTCGAAAAAAAATTTTTTTCTTTTCGAGATTCTTTGCGCATAATATACTTTTCTACGGCTATCAAACTAGTAAAATGAAAGAGAACCAGTAATCTCGAATAAGAACGGAAAAAAAGTGATTCTAACGAAGTTTCCAAACTTCGAAAAAAAATGTTTTTCTTTTCGAGATTCTTTGCGCATAATATGCTTTTCTACGGCTATCAAACTAGTAAAATGAAAGAGAACCAGTTATCTCGAATAAGAACGGAAAAAAAGTGATTCTAACGAAGTTTCCAAACTTCGAAAATTTTTTTTATTCTTTTCGAGATTCTTTGCGCATAATATGCTTTACTGAGGCTATCAAACTAGTATAATGAAAGAGAACCAGTTATCTCAAATAAGAACAGAAAAAAAGTGATTCTAAAGAAGTTTCCAAACTTCGAAAAAAAATTTTTTTCTTTTCGAGATTCTTTGCGCATAATATGCTTTACTGAGGCTATCAAACTAGTATAATGAAAGAGGACAAGTTATCTCAAATAAGAACGGAATAAAATTGATTCTAAAGAAGTTTCCAAACTTCGAAAAAAAATTTTTTTCTTTTCGAGATTTTTTGCGCATAATATGCTTTACTGAGGCTATCAAAATAGTATAATGAAAGAGAAACAGTTATCTCAAATAAGAACGGAAAAAAAGTGATTCAAACGTAGTTTCCAAACTTCGAAAAAAAATGTTTTTCTTTTCGAGATTCTTTGCGCATAATATGCTTTACTGAGGATATCAAACTAGTATAATGAAAGAGAACCAGTTATCTCAAATATGAACAGAAAAAAAGTGATTCTAAAGAAGTTTCCAACTTCGAAAAAAAATTTTTTTCTTTTCGAGATTCTTTGCGCATAATATGCTTTACTGAGGATATCAAACTAGTATAATGAAAGAGAACAAGTTATCTCAAATAAGAACGGAAAAAAAATTGATTCTAAAGAAGTTTCCAAACTTCGAAAAAAAATGTTTTTCTTTTCGAAATTCTTTGCGCATAATATGCTTTTCTGGGGCTATCAAACTAGTATAATGAAAGAGAACCAGTTATCTCCAATAGGAACGGGAAAAAAGTGATTCTAACGAAGTTTCCAACTTCGAAAAAAATTTTTTTTCTTTTCGAGATTCTTTGCGCATAATATGCTTTACTGAGGCTATCAAACTAGTATAATGAAAGAGAACCAGTTATCTCAAATAAGAACGGAAAAAAAGTGATTCTAACGAAGTTTCAAAACTTGGAAAAATTTTTTTTTTCTTTTCGAGATTCTTTGCGCATAATATGCTTTACTGAGGCTATCAAACTAGTATAATGAAAGAGAACCAGTTATCTCAAATAAGAACGGAAAAAATGTGATTCAAATGAACTTTCCAAACTTCGAAAAAAAATTTTTTTCTTTTCGAGATTCTTTGCGCATAATATGCTTTTCAGGGGCTATCAAACTAGTAAAATGAAAGAGAACCAGTTATCTCGAATAAGAACGGAAAAAAAGTGATTCTAACGAAGTTTCCAAACTTGGAAAAAATTTTTTTTTCTTTTCGAGATTCATTGCGCATAATATGCTTTACTGAGGCTATCAAACTAGTATAATGAAAGAGAACCAGTTATCTCAAATAAGAACAGAAAAAAAGTAATTCTATAGAAGTTTCCAAACTTCGAAAAAATTTTTTTTTCTTTTCGAGATTCTTTGCGCATAATATGCTTTACTGAGGCTATCAAACTAGTATAATGAAAGAGAACCAGTTATCTCAAATAAGAACGGAAAAAAATTGATTCTAAAGAAGTTTCCAAACTTCGAAAAAAATTTTTTTTCTTTTCGAGATTCTTTGCGCATAATATGGTTTACTGAGGCTATCAAACTAGTATAATGAAAGAGAAACAGTTATCTCAAATAAGAACGGAAAAAAAGTGATTCAAACGAAGTTTCCAAACTTCGAAAAAAAATGTTTTTCTTTTCGAGATTCTTTGCGCATAATATGCTTTTCTGAGGCTATCAAACTAGTAAAATGAAAGAGAACCAGTTATCTCGAATAAGAACGGAAAAAAAGTAATTCTAACGAAGTTTCCAAACTTCGAAAAAAATATTTTTTCTTTTCGAGATTCTTTGCGCATAATATGCTTTACTGAGGCTATCAAACTAGTATAATGAAAGAGAACCAGTTATCTCAAATAAGAACGGAAAAAAGTGATTCTAACGAAGTTTCCAAACTTCGAAAAAAATTTTTTTTTCTTTTCGAAATTCTTTGCGCATAATATGCTTTACTGAGTCTATCAAACTTGTATAATGAAAGAGAACCAGTTATCTCAAATAAGAACGGAAATAAGTGATTCTAACGAAGTTTCCAAACTTCGAAAATAATTTTTTTTCTTTTCGTGATTCTTTGTGCTAAATATGCTTTTCTGAGGCTATCAAACTAGTATAATGAAAGAGAACCAGTTATCGCAAATAAGAACGGAAAAAAAGTGATTTTAACGAAGTTTCCAAACTTCGAAAATTTTTTTTATTCTTTTCGAGATTCTTTGCGCATAATATGCTTTACTGAGGCTATCAAACTAGTATAAAGAAAGAGAACCAGTTATCTCAAATAAGAACGGAAAAAAAGTGATTCTAACGAAGTTTCCAAACTTCGAAAATTTTTTTTTTTCTTTTCGAGATTCTTTGCGCATAATATGCTTTACTGAGGCTATCAAATTAGTATAATGAAAGAGAACCAGTTATCTCAAATAAGAACGGAAAAAAGTGTTTCTAACGAAGTTTCCAAACTTCGAAAAAAATTTTTTTTCTTTTCGAGATTCTTTGCGCATAATATGCTTTACTGAGGCTATCAAACTAGTATAATGAAAGAGAACAAGTTATCTCAACTAAGTACGGAATAAAATTGATTCTAAAGAAGTTTCCAAACTTCGAAAAAAAATTTTTTTCTTTTCGAGATTCTTTGCGCATAATATGCTTTACTGAGGCTATCAAAATAGTATAATGAAAGAGAAACAGTTATCTCAAATAAGAACGGAAAAAAAGTGATTCAAACGTAGTTTCCAAACTTCGAAAAAAAATGTTTTTCTTTTCGAGATTCTTTGCGCATAATATGCTTTACTGAGGCTATCAAACTAGTAAAATGAAAGAGAACCAGTTATCTCAAATAAGAACAGAAAAAAAGTGATTCTAAAGAAGTTTCCAAACTTCGAAAAAAAATTTTTTTCTTTTCGAGATTCTTTGCGCATAATATGCTTTACTGAGGCTATCAAACTAGTATAATGAAAGAGAACAAGTTATCTCAAATAAGAACGGAAAAAAAATTGATTCTAAAGAAGTTTCCAAACTTCGAAAAAAAATGTTTTTCTTTTCGAGATTCTTTGCGCATAATATGCTTTTCTGGGGCTATCAAACTAGTATAATGAAAGAGAACCAGTTATCTCAAATAAGAACGGAAAAAAAGTGATTCTAACGAAGTTTCCAAACTTCGAAAAATTTTTTTTTTCTTTTCGAGATTCTTTGCGCATAATAAGCTTTACTGAGGCTATCAAATTAGTATAATGAAAGAGAACCAGTTATCTCAAATAAGAACGGAAAAAAAGTGATTCAAACGAAGTTTCCAAACATCGAAAAAAAATGTTTTTCTTTTCGAGATTCTTTGCGCATAATATGCTTTTCTGAGGCTATCAAACTAGTATAATGAAAGAGAACCAGTTATCTCAAATAAGAACGGAAAAAATGTGATTCAAATGAAGTTTCCAAACTTCGAAAAAAAATTTTTTTCTTTTCGAGATTCTTTGCGCATAATATACTTTTCTACGGCTATCAAACTAGTAAAATGAAAGAGAACCAGTAATCTCGAATAAGAACGGAAAAAAAGTGATTCTAACGAAGTTTCCAAACTTCGAAAAAAAATGTTTTTCTTTTCGAGATTCTTTGCGCATAATATGCTTTTCTACGGCTATCAAACTAGTAAAATGAAAGAGAACCAGTTATCTCGAATAAGAACGGAAAAAAAGTGATTCTAACGAAGTTTCCAAACTTCGAAAATTTTTTTTATTCTTTTCGAGATTCTTTGCGCATAATATGCTTTACTGAGGCTATCAAACTAGTATAATGAAAGAGAACCAGTTATCTCAAATAAGAACAGAAAAAAAGTGATTCTAAAGAAGTTTCCAAACTTCGAAAAAAAATTTTTTTCTTTTCGAGATTCTTTGCGCATAATATGCTTTACTGAGGCTATCAAACTAGTATAATGAAAGAGGACAAGTTATCTCAAATAAGAACGGAATAAAATTGATTCTAAAGAAGTTTCCAAACTTCGAAAAAAAATTTTTTTCTTTTCGAGATTTTTTGCGCATAATATGCTTTACTGAGGCTATCAAAATAGTATAATGAAAGAGAAACAGTTATCTCAAATAAGAACGGAAAAAAAGTGATTCAAACGTAGTTTCCAAACTTCGAAAAAAAATGTTTTTCTTTTCGAGATTCTTTGCGCATAATATGCTTTACTGAGGATATCAAACTAGTATAATGAAAGAGAACCAGTTATCTCAAATATGAACAGAAAAAAAGTGATTCTAAAGAAGTTTCCAACTTCGAAAAAAAATTTTTTTCTTTTCGAGATTCTTTGCGCATAATATGCTTTACTGAGGATATCAAACTAGTATAATGAAAGAGAACAAGTTATCTCAAATAAGAACGGAAAAAAAATTGATTCTAAAGAAGTTTCCAAACTTCGAAAAAAAATGTTTTTCTTTTCGAAATTCTTTGCGCATAATATGCTTTTCTGGGGCTATCAAACTAGTATAATGAAAGAGAACCAGTTATCTCCAATAGGAACGGGAAAAAAGTGATTCTAACGAAGTTTCCAACTTCGAAAAAAATTTTTTTTCTTTTTGAGATTCTTTGCGCATAATATGCTTTACTGAGGCTATCAAACTAGTATAATGAAAGAGAACCAGTTATCTCAAATAAGAACGGAAAAAAAGTGATTCTAACGAAGTTTCAAAACTTGGAAAAATTTTTTTTTTCTTTTCGAGATTCTTTGCGCATAATATGCTTTACTGAGGCTATCAAACTAGTATAATGAAAGAGAACCAGTTATCTCAAATAAGAACGGAAAAAATGTGATTCAAATGAACTTTCCAAACTTCGAAAAAAAATTTTTTTCTTTTCGAGATTCTTTGCGCATAATATGCTTTTCAGGGGCTATCAAACTAGTAAAATGAAAGAGAACCAGTTATCTCGAATAAGAACGGAAAAAAAGTGATTCTAACGAAGTTTCCAAACTTGGAAAAAATTTTTTTTTCTTTTCGAGATTCATTGCGCATAATATGCTTTACTGAGGCTATCAAACTAGTATAATGAAAGAGAACCAGTTATCTCAAATAAGAACAGAAAAAAAGTAATTCTATAGAAGTTTCCAAACTTCGAAAAAATTTTTTTTTCTTTTCGAGATTCTTTGCGCATAATATGCTTTACTGAGGCTATCAAACTAGTATAATGAAAGAGAACCAGTTATCTCAAATAAGAACGGAAAAAAATTGATTCTAAAGAAGTTTCCAAACTTCGAAAAAAATTTTTTTTCTTTTCGAGATTCTTTGCGCATAATATGGTTTACTGAGGCTATCAAACTAGTATAATGAAAGAGAAACAGTTATCTCAAATAAGAACGGAAAAAAAGTGATTCAAACGAAGTTTCCAAACTTCGAAAAAAAATGTTTTTCTTTTCGAGATTCTTTGCGCATAATATGCTTTTCTGAGGCTATCAAACTAGTAAAATGAAAGAGAACCAGTTATCTCGAATAAGAACGGAAAAAAAGTAATTCTAACGAAGTTTCCAAACTTCGAAAAAAATATTTTTTCTTTTCGAGATTCTTTGCGCATAATATGCTTTACTGAGGCTATCAAACTAGTATAATGAAAGAGAACCAGTTATCTCAAATAAGAACGGAAAAAAGTGATTCTAACGAAGTTTCCAAACTTCGAAAAAAATTTTTTTTTCTTTTCGAAATTCTTTGCGCATAATATGCTTTACTGAGTCTATCAAACTTGTATAATGAAAGAGAACCAGTTATCTCAAATAAGAACGGAAATAAGTGATTCTAACGAAGTTTCCAAACTTCGAAAATAATTTTTTTTCTTTTCGTGATTCTTTGTGCTAAATATGCTTTTCTGAGGCTATCAAACTAGTATAATGAAAGAGAACCAGTTATCGCAAATAAGAACGGAAAAAAAGTGATTTTAACGAAGTTTCCAAACTTCGAAAATTTTTTTTATTCTTTTCGAGATTCTTTGCGCATAATATGCTTTACTGAGGCTATCAAACTAGTATAAAGAAAGAGAACCAGTTATCTCAAATAAGAACGGAAAAAAAGTGATTCTAACGAAGTTTCCAAACTTCGAAAATTTTTTTTTTTCTTTTCGAGATTCTTTGCGCATAATATGCTTTACTGAGGCTATCAAATTAGTATAATGAAAGAGAACCAGTTATCTCAAATAAGAACGGAAAAAAGTGTTTCTAACGAAGTTTCCAAACTTCGAAAAAAATTTTTTTTCTTTTCGAGATTCTTTGCGCATAATATGCTTTACTGAGGCTATCAAACTAGTATAATGAAAGAGAACCAGTTATCTCAAATAAGAACAGAAAAAAAGTGATTCTAAAGAAGTTTCTAAACTTCGAAAAAAATTTTTTTTCTTTTCGAGATTCTTTGCGCATAATATGCTTTACTGAGGCTATCAAACTAGTATAATGAAAGAGAACCAGTTATCTCAAATAAGAACGGAAAAAAATTGATTCTAAATAAGTTTCCAAACTTCGAAAAAAAATTTTTTTCTTTTCGAGATTCTTTAGGCATCATATGCTTTTCTGGGGCTATCAAACTAGTATAATGAAAGAGAACCAGTTATCTCAAATAAGAACGGGAAAAAAGTGATTCTAACGAAGTTTCCAAACTTCGAAATAAAATTTTTTTCTTTTCGAGATTCTTTGCGCATAATATGCTTTTCTACGGCTATCAAACTAGTAAAATGAAAGAGAACCAGTTATCTCGAATAAGAACGGAAAAAAAATGATTCTAACGAAGTTTCCAAACTTCGAAAAATTTTTTTTGTCTTTTCGAGATTCTTTGCGCATAATATGCTTTACTGAGGCTATCAAACTAGTATAATGAAAGAGAACCAGTTATCTCAAATAAGAACGGAAAAAAAGTGATTCTAACCAAGTTTCCAAACTTCGAAAAAAATTTTTTTTCTTTTCGAGATTCTTTGTGCATATGCTTTGCTGAGGCTATCAAACTAGTATAATGAAAGAGAACCAGTTATCTCAAATAAGAACGGAAAAAAAAGTGATTCAAATGATGTTTCCAAACTTCGAAAAAAAAATTTTTTCTTTTCGAGATTCTTTGCGCATAATATGCTTTACTGAGGCTATCAAACTAGTATAATGAAAGAGAACCAGTTATCTCAAATAAGAACAGAAAAAAAGTTATTCAAACGAAGTTTCCAAACTTCGAAAAAAAACTTTTTTCTTTTCAAGATTCTTTGCGCATAATGTGCTTTTCTGAGGCTATCAAACTAGTATAATGAAAGAGAACCAGTTATCCCAAATAAGAACGGAAAAAAAGTGATTCTAACGAAGTTTCCAAACTTCGAAAAAATTTTTTTTTCTTTTCGAGATTCTTTGCGCATAATATGCTTTACTGAGGCTATCAAACACGTATAATGAAAGAGAACCAGTTATCTCAAATAAGAACGGAAAAAAAGTGATTCTAACGAAGTTTCCAAAGTTCTAAAAAAATTGTTTTATTTTCGAGATTCTTTGCGCGTAATATCCTTTTCTGAGGCTATCTAGTTAGTATAATGAAAGAGAACCAGTTATCTCAAATAAGAACGGAAAAAAAGTGATTCTAAAGAAGTTTCCAAACTTCGAAAAAAAATTTTTTTCTTTTCTAGATTCTTTGCGCATAATATGGTTTTATGAGGCTATCAAACTAGTATAATGAAAGAGAACCAGTTATCTCAAATAAGAACGGAAAAAAAGTGATTCTAACGAAGTTTCCAAACTTCGAAAAAAAATTTTTTTCTTTTCGAGATTCTTTGCGCATAATATGCTTTACTGAGGCTATCAAACTAGTATAATGAAAGAGAACCAGTTATCTGAAATAAGAACGGAAAAAAAGTGATTCAAACGAAGTTTCCAAACTTCGAAAAAAAACTTTTTTCTTTTCGAGATTCTATGCGCATAATATGCTTTTCTGAGGTCATCAAACTAGTATAATGAAAGAGAACCAGTTATCTCAAATAAGAACGGAAAAAAAGTGATTCTAAAGAAGTTTCCAAACTTCGAAAAAATTTTTTTTTCTTTTCGAGATTCTTTGTGCATAATATGCATTTCTGAGGCTATCAAACTAGTATAATGAAATAGAAACAGTTATCTCAAATAAGAACGGAAAAAAAGTGAATCTAATAAAGTTTCCAAACATCGAAAAAAATTTTTTTTCTTTTCGAGATTCTTTGCGCATAATATGATTTTCTGAGGCTATCAAACTAGTATAATGAAAGAGAACCAGTTATCTCAAATAAGAACGGGAAAAAAGTGATTCTAACAAAGTTTCCAAACATCGAAAAAAAATTTTTTTCTTTTCGAGATTCTTTGCGCATAATATGATTTTCTGAGGCTATCAAACTAGTATAATGAAAGAGAACCAGTTATTTCAAATAAGAACGGAAAAAAAGTGATACTATCGAAGTTTCCAAACTTCGAAAAAAATTTTTTTTCTTTTCGAGATTCTTTGCGCATAATATGCTTTTCTGATGCTATCAAACTAGTATAATGAAAGAGAACCAGTTATCTCAAATAAGAACGGAAAAAAAGTGATTCTAACGAAGTTTCAAAACTTCGAAAAAAAAATTTTTTCTTTTCGAGATTCTTTGCGCATAATATGCTTTTCTGAGGCTATCAAACTAGTATAATGAAAGAGAACCAGTTATCTCAAATAAGAACGGAAAAAAAGTGATTCTAACGAAGTTTCCAAACTTCGAAAAAAATTTTTTTTCTTTTCGAGATTCTTTGTGCATAATATGCTTTACTCAGGCTATCAAACACGTATAATGAAAGAGAACCAGTTATCTCAAATAAGAACGGAAAAAAAGTGATTCTAACGAAGTTTCCAAAGTTTTAAAAAAATTGTTTTATTTTCGAGATTCTTTGCGCGTAATATGCTTTTCTGAGGCTATCTAGTTAGTATAATGAAAGAGAACCAGTTATCTCAAATAAGAACGGAAAAAAAGTGATTCTAAAGAAGTTTCCAAACTTCGAAAAAATTTTTTTTCTTTTCGAGATTCTTTGCGCATAATATGGTTTTCTGAGGCTATCAAACTAGTATAATGAAAGAGAACCAGTTATCTCAAATAAGAACGGAAAAAAAAAGTGATTCAAACGAAGTTTCCAAACTTCGAAAAAAAATTTTTTTCTTTTCGAGATTCTTTGCGCATAATATGCTTTACTGAGACTATCAAACTAGTATAATGAAAGAGAACCAGTTATCTCAAATAAGAACGGAAAAAAAGTTATTCAAACGAAGTTTCCAAACTTCGAAAAAAAACTTTTTTCTTTTCAAGATTCTTTGCGCATAATGTGCTTTTCTGAGGCTATCAAACTAGTATAATGAAAGGGAACCAGTTATCTCAAATAAGAACGGAAAAAAAGTGATTCTAACGAAGTTTCAAAACTTCGAAAAAAAAATTTTTTCTTTTCGAGATTCTTTGCGCATAATATGCTTTTCTGAGGCTATCAAACTAGTATAATGAAAGAGAACCAGTTATCTCAAATAAGAACGGAAAAATGATTCTAACGAAGTTTCCAAACTTCGAAAAAAATTTTTTTCTTTTCGAGATTCTTTGCGCATAATATGCTTTACTGTGGCTATCAAAGTAGTATAATGAAAGAGAACCAGTTATCTCAAATAAGAACGGAAAAAAAGTGATTCTAATGAATTTTCCAAACTTCGAAAAAAAATTTTTTTCTTTTCGAGATTCTTTGTGCATAATATGCTTTACTGAGGCTATCAAACTAGTATAATTAAAGAGAACCAGTTATCTCAAATAAGAACGGAAAAAAAGTGATTCTAACGAAGTTTCCAAACTTCGAAAAATTTTTTTTTTCTTTTCGAGATTCTTTGTGCATAATATGCTTTTCTGAGGCTATCAAACTAGTATAATGAAATAGAACCAGTTATCTCAAATAAGAACGGAAAAAAAGTGAATCTAATAAAGTTTCCAAACATCGAAAAAAAATTTTTTTCTTTTCGAGATTCTTTGCGCATAATATGATTTTCTGAGGCTATCAAACTAGTATAATGAAAGAGAACCAGTTATCTCAAATAAGAACGGAAAAAAAGTTATTCAAACGAAGTTTCCAAACTTCGAAAAAAAACTTTTTTCTTTTCAAGATTCTTTTCGCATTATATGCTTTTCTGAGGCTATCAAACTAGTATAATGAAAGAGAACCAGGTATCTCAAATAAGAACGGAAAAAAAGTGATTCTAACGAAGTTTCCATACTTCGAAAAAATTTTTTTTTCTTTTCCAGATTCTTTGTGCATAATATGCTTTACTGAGGCTATCAAACTAGTATAATGAAAGAGAACCAGTTATCTCAAATAAGAACGGCAAAAAAGTGATTCTAATGAAGTTTCCAAACTTCGAAAAAAATTTTTTTTCTTTTCGAGATTCTTTGTGCATAATATGCTTTACTGAGGCTATCAAACTAGTATAATGAAAGAGAACCAGTTATCTCAAATAAGAACGGAAAAAAAGTGATTCTAACGAAGTTTCCAAACTTCGAAAAAATTTTTTTTTCTTTTCGAGATTCTTTGTGCATAATATGCTTTTCTGAGGCTATCAAACTAGTATAATGAAATAGAACCAGTTATTTCAAATAAAAACGGAAAAAAAGTGAATCTAACAAAGTTTCCACACATCGAAAAAAAATTTTTTTCTTTTCGAGATTCTTTGCGCATAATATGATTTTCTGAGGCTGTCAAACTAGTATAATGAAAGAGAACCAGTTATCTCAAATAAGAACGGAAAAAAAGTGATTCTAACAAAGTTTCCAAACATCGAAAAAAAATTTTTTTCTTTTCGAGATTCTTTGCGCATAATATGATTTTCTGAGGCTATCAAAATAGTATAATGAAAGAGAACCAGTTATCTCAAATAGGAACGGAAAAAAAGTTATTCAAACGAAGTTTCCAAACTTCGAAAAAAAACTTTTTTCTTTTCAAGATTCTTTGCGCATAATGTGCTTTTCTGAGGCTATCAAACTAGTATAATGAAAGAGAACCAGTTATCTCAAATAAGAACGGAAAAAAAGTGATTGTAACGAAGTTTCCAAACTTCGAAAAAAAATTTTTTGCTTTTCGAGATTCTTTGCGCATAATATGCTTTTCTGAGGCTATCAAACTAGTATAATGAAAGAGAACCAGTTATCTCAAATAAGAACGGAAAAATGATTCTAACGAAATTTCCAAACTTCGAAAATAATTTTTTTTTTTCGAGATTCTTTGCGCATAATATGCTTTACTGTGGCTACCAAAATAGTATAATGAAAGAGAACCAGTTATCTCAAATAAGAACGGAAAAAAAAGTGATTCTAATGAAGTTTCCAAACTTCGAAAAAAAATTTTTTTCTTTTCCAGATTCTTTGTGCATAATATGCTTTACTGAGGATATCAAACTAGTATAATGAAAGAGAACCAGTTATCTCAAATAAGAAAGGAAAAAAAGTGATTCTAACGAAGTTTCCAAACTTCGAAAAAAATTTTTTTTCTTTTCGAGATTCTTTGCGCGTAATATGATTTTCTGAGGCTATCAAACTAGTATAATGAAAGAGAACCAGTTATCTCAAATAAGAACGGAAAAAAAGTGATTCTAACAAAGTTTCCAAACATCGAAAAAAATTTTTTTCTTTTCGAGATTCTTTGCGCATAATATGATTTTCTGAGGCTATCAAACTAGTATAATGAAAGAGAACCAGCTATTTCAAATAAGAACGGAAAAAAAGTGATTCTATCGAAGTTTCCAAACTTCGAAAAAAATTTTATTTCTTTTCGAGATTCTTTGGGCATAATATGCTTTTCTGATGCAATCAAATTAGTATAATGAAAGAGAACCAGTTATCTCAAATAAGAACGGAAAAAAAGTTATTCTAACGAAGTTTCCAAACTTCGAAAAAAAAATTTTTTCTTTTCCAGATTCTTTGTGCATAATATGCTTTACTGAGGCTATCAAAATAGTATAATGAAAGAGAAACAGTTATCTCAAATAAGAACGGAAAAAAAGTGATTCAAACGTAGTTTCCAAACTTCGAAAAAAATGTTTTTCTTTTCGAGATTCTTTGCGCATAATATGCTTTACTGAGGCTATCAAACTAGTAAAATGAAAGAGAACCAGTTATCTCAAATAAGAACAGAAAAAAAGTGATTCTAAAGAAGTTTCCAAACTTCGAAAAAAAATTTTTTTCTTTTCGAGATTCTTTGCGCATAATATGCTTTACTGAGGCTATCAAACTAGTATAATGAAAGAGAACAAGTTATCTCAAATAAGAACGGAAAAAAAATTGATTCTAAAGAAGTTTCCAAACTTCGAAAAAAAATGTTTTTCTTTTAGAGATTATTTGCGCATAATATGCTTTTCTGGGGCTATCAAACTAGTATAATGAAAGAGAACCAGTTATCTCAAATAAGAACGGAAAAAAAGTGATTCTAACGAAGTTTCCAAACTTCGAAAAAATTTTTTTTTCTTTTCGAGATTCTTTGCGCATAATATGCTTTACTGAGGCTATCAAACTAGTATAATGAAAGAGAACCAGTTATCTCAAATAAGAACGGAAAAAAAGTGATTCAAACGAAGTTTCCAAACTTCGAAAAAAAATGTTTTTCTTTTCGAGATTCTTTGCGCATAATATGCTTTTCTGAGGCTATCAAACTAGTATAATGAAAGAGAACCAGTTATCTCAAATAAGAACGGAAAAAATGTGATTCAAATGAAGTTTCCAAACTTCGAAAAAAAACTTTTTTCTTTTCGAGATTCTTTGCGCATAATATGCTTTACTGAGGCTATCAAACTAGTATAATGAAAGAGAACCAGTTATCTCGAATAAGAACGGAAAAAAAGTGATTCTAATGAAGTTTCCAAACTTCGAAAAAAATTTTTTTTCTTTTCGAGATTCTTTGTGCATATGCTTTGCTGAGGCTATCAAACTAGTTTAATGAAAGAGAACCAGTTATCTCAAATAGGGAAAAAAAGTGATTCAAACGAAGTTTCCAAACTTCGAAAAAAAATTTTTTTCTTTTCGAGATTCTTTGCGCATAATATGCTTTTCTGAGGCTATCAAATTAGTATAATGAAAGAGAACCAGTTATCTCCAATAAGAACGGAAAAAAAGTGATTCTAACGAAGTTTCCAAAGTTCTAAAAAAATTTTTTTTTTTTTGAGATTCTTTGCGCGTAATATGATTTTATGAGGCTATCTAATTAGTATAATGAAAGAGAACCAGTTATCTCAGTTAAGAACGGAAAAATAGTGATTATAAAGAAGTTTCCAAACTTCGAAAAAAAATTTTTTTCTTTTCGAGATTCTTTGCGCATAATATGGTTTTCTGAGGCTATCAAAATAGTATAATGAAAGAGAACCAGTTATCTCAAATAAGAACGGAAAAAAAGTGATTCTAACGAAGTTTCCAAACTTCGAAAAAAATTTTTATTCTTTTCGAGATTCTTTGCGCATAATATGCTTTTCTGAGGCTATCAAACTAGTATAATGAAAGAGAACCAGTTATCTCAAATAAGAACGGAAAAAAAGTGATTCAAACGAAGTTTCCAAACTTCGAAAAAAAATTTTTTTCTTTTCGAGATTCTTTGCGCATAATATGCTTTTCTACGGTTATCAAACTAGTAAAATGAAAGAGAACCAGTTATCTCGAATAAGAACGGAAAAAAAAGTGATTTTAACGAAGTTTCCAAACTTCGAAAATTTTTTTTATTCTTTTCGAGATTCTTTGCGCATAATATGCTTTACTGAGGCTATCAAACTAGTATAATGAAAGAGAACCAGTTATCTCAAATAAGAACAGAAAAAAAGTGATTCTAAAGAAGTTTCCAAACTTCGAAAAAAAATTTTTTTCTTTTCGAGATTCTTTGCGCATAATATGCTTTACTGAGGCTATCAAACTAGTATAATGAAAGAGAACAAGTTATCTCAACTAAGAACGGAATAAAATTGATTCTAAAGAAGTTTCCAAACTTCGAAAAAAAATTTTTTTCTTTTCGAGATTCTTTGCGCATAATATGCTTTACTGAGGCTATCAAAATAGTATAATGAAAGAGAAACAGTTATCTCAAATAAGAACGGAAAAAAAGTGATTCAAACGTAGTTTCCAAACTTCGAAAAAAAATGTTTTTCTTTTCGAGATTCTTTGCGCATAATATGCTTTACTGAGGCTATCAAACTAGTAAAATGAAAGAGAACCAGTTATCTCAAATAAGAACAGAAAAAAAGTGATTCTAAAGAAGTTTCCAAACTTCGAAAAAAAATTTTTTTCTTTTCGAGATTCTTTGCGCATTATATGCTTTACTGAGGCTATCAAACTAGTATAATGAAAGAGAACAAGTTATCTCAAATAAGAACGGAAAAAAAATTGATTCTAAAGAAGTTTCCAAACTTCGAAAAAAAATGTTTTTCTTTTCGAGATTCTTTGCGCATAATATGCTTTTCTGGGGCTATCAAACTAGTATAATGAAAGAGAACCAGTTATCTCAAATAAGAACGGAAAAAAAGTGATTCTAACGAAGTTTCCAAACTTCGAAAAAATTTTTTTTTCTTTTCGAGATTCTTTGCGCATAATAAGCTTTACTGAGGCTATCAAATTAGTATAATGAAAGAGAACCAGTTATCTCAAATAAGAACGGAAAAAAAGTGATTCAAACAAAGTTTCCAAACTTCGAAAAAAAATGTTTTTCTTTTCGAGATTCTTTGCGCATAATATGCTTTTCTGAGGCTATCAAACTAGTATAATGAAAGAGAACCAGTTATCTCAAATAAGAACGGAAAAAATGTGATTCAAATGAAGTTTCCAAACTTCGAAAAAAAATTTTTTTCTTTTCGAGATTCTTTGCGCATAATATACTTTTCTACGGCTATCAAACTAGTAAAATGAAAGAGAACCAGTAATCTCGAATAAGAACGGAAAAAAAGTGATTCTAACGAAGTTTCCAAACTTCGAAAAAAAATGTTTTTCTTTTCGAGATTCTTTGCGCATAATATGCTTTTCTACGGCTATCAAACTAGTAAAATGAAAGAGAACCAGTTATCTCGAATAAGAACGGAAAAAAAGTGATTCTAACGAAGTTTCCAAACTTCGAAAATTTTTTTTATTCTTTTCGAGATTCTTTGCGCATAATATGCTTTACTGAGGCTATCAAACTAGTATAATGAAAGAGAACCAGTTATCTCAAATAAGAACAGAAAAAAAGTGATTCTAAAGAAGTTTCCAAACTTCGAAAAAAAATTTTTTTCTTTTCGAGATTCTTTGCGCATAATATGCTTTACTGAGGCTATCAAACTAGTATAATGAAAGAGGACAAGTTATCTCAAATAAGAACGGAATAAAATTGATTCTAAAGAAGTTTCCAAACTTCGAAAAAAAATTTTTTTCTTTTCGAGATTTTTTGCGCATAATATGCTTTACTGAGGCTATCAAAATAGTATAATGAAAGAGAAACAGTTATCTCAAATAAGAACGGAAAAAAAGTGATTCAAACGTAGTTTCCAAACTTCGAAAAAAAATGTTTTTCTTTTCGAGATTCTTTGCGCATAATATGCTTTACTGAGGCTATCAAACTAGTATAATGAAAGAGAACCAGTTATCTCAAATATGAACAGAAAAAAAGTGATTCTAAAGAAGTTTCCAACTTCGAAAAAAAATTTTTTTCTTTTCGAGATTCTTTGCGCATAATATGCTTTACTGAGGATATCAAACTAGTATAATGAAAGAGAACAAGTTATCTCAAATAAGAACGGAAAAAAAATTGATTCTAAAGAAGTTTCCAAACTTCGAAAAAAAATGTTTTTCTTTTCGAGATTCTTTGCGCATAATATGCTTTTCTGGGGCTATCAAACTAGTATAATGAAAGAGAACCAGTTATCTCAAATAGGAACGGGAAAAAAGTGATTCTAACGAAGTTTCCAACTTCGAAAAAAATTTTTTTTCTTTTCGAGATTCTTTGCGCATAATATGCTTTACTGAGGCTATCAAACTAGTATAATGAAAGAGAACCAGTTATCTCAAATAAGAACGGAAAAAAAGTGATTCTAACGAAGTTTCAAAACTTGGAAAAATTTTTTTTTTCTTTTCGAGATTCTTTGCGCATAATATGCTTTACTGAGGCTATCAAACTAGTATAATGAAAGAGAACCAGTTATCTCAAATAAGAACGGAAAAAATGTGATTCAAATGAACTTTCCAAACTTCGAAAAAAAATTTTTTTCTTTTCGAGATTCTTTGCGCATAATATGCTTTTCAGGGGCTATCAAACTAGTAAAATGAAAGAGAACCAGTTATCTCGAATAAGAACGGAAAAAAAGTGATTCTAACGAAGTTTCCAAACTTGGAAAAAATTTTTTTTTCTTTTCGAGATTCATTGCGCATAATATGCTTTACTGAGGCTATCAAACTAGTATAATGAAAGAGAACCAGTTATCTCAAATAAGAACAGAAAAAAAGTAATTCTATAGAAGTTTCCAAACTTCGAAAAAATTTTTTTTTCTTTTCGAGATTCTTTGCGCATAATATGCTTTACTGAGGCTATCAAACTAGTATAATGAAAGAGAACCAGTTATCTCAAATAAGAACGGAAAAAAATTGATTCTAAAGAAGTTTCCAAACTTCGAAAAAAATTTTTTTTCTTTTCGAGATTCTTTGCGCATAATATGGTTTACTGAGGCTATCAAACTAGTATAATGAAAGAGAAACAGTTATCTCAAATAAGAACGGAAAAAAAGTGATTCAAACGAAGTTTCCAAACTTCGAAAAAAAATGTTTTTCTTTTCGAGATTCTTTGCGCATAATATGCTTTTCTGAGGCTATCAAACTAGTAAAATGAAAGAGAACCAGTTATCTCGAATAAGAACGGAAAAAAAGTAATTCTAACGAAGTTTCCAAACTTCGAAAAAAATATTTTTTCTTTTCGAGATTCTTTGCGCATAATATGCTTTACTGAGGCTATCAAACTAGTATAATGAAAGAGAACCAGTTATCTCAAATAAGAACGGAAAAAAGTGATTCTAACGAAGTTTCCAAACTTCGAAAAAAATTTTTTTTTCTTTTTGAAATTCTTTGCGCATAATATGCTTTACTGAGTCTATCAAACTTGTATAATGAAAGAGAACCAGTTATCTCAAATAAGAACGGAAATAAGTGATTCTAACGAAGTTTCCAAACTTCGAAAATAATTTTTTTTCTTTTCGTGATTCTTTGTGCTAAATATGCTTTTCTGAGGCTATCAAACTAGTATAATGAAAGAGAACCAGTTATCGCAAATAAGAACGGAAAAAAAGTGATTTTAACGAAGTTTCCAAACTTCGAAAATTTTTTTTATTCTTTTCGAGATTCTTTGCGCATAATATGCTTTACTGAGGCTATCAAACTAGTATAAAGAAAGAGAACCAGTTATCTCAAATAAGAACGGAAAAAAAGTGATTCTAACGAAGTTTCCAAACTTCGAAAATTTTTTTTTTCTTTTCGAGATTCTTTGCGCATAATATGCTTTACTGAGGCTATCAAATTAGTATAATGAAAGAGAACCAGTTATCTCAAATAAGAACGGAAAAAAGTTTTTCTAACGAAGTTTCCAAACTTCGAAAAAAATTTTTTTTCTTTTCGAGATTCTTTGCGCATAATATGCTTTACTGAGGCTATCAAACTAGTATAATGAAAGAGAACCAGTTATCTCAAATAAGAACAGAAAAAAAGTGATTCTAAAGAAGTTTCTAAACTTCGAAAAAAAATTTTTTTCTTTTCGAGATTCTTTGCGCATAATATGCTTTACTGAGGCTATCAAACTAGTATAATGAAAGAGAACCAGTTATCTCAAATAAGAACGGAAAAAAATTGATTCTAAAGAAGTTTCCAAACTTCGAAAAAAAATTTTTTTCTTTTCGAGATTCTTTGCGCATCATATGCTTTTCTGGGGCTATCAAACTAGTATAATGAATGAGAACCAGTTATCTCAAATAAGAACGGGAAAAAAGTGATTCTAACGAAGTTTCCAAACTTCGAAATAAAATTTTTTTCTTTTCGAGATTCTTTGCGCATAATATGCTTTTCTACGGCTATCAAACTAGTAAAATGAAAGAGAACCAGTTATCTCGAATAAGAACGGAAAAAAAGTGATTCTAACGAAGTTTCCAAACTTCGAAAAATTTTTTTTGTCTTTTCGAGATTCTTTGCGCATAATATGCTTTACTGAGGCTATCAAACTAGTATAATGAAAGAGAACCAGTTATCTCAAATAAGAACAGAAAAAAAAGTAATTCTATAGAAGTTTCCAAACTTCGAAAAAAATTTTTTTTCTTTTCGAGATTCTTTGCGCATAATATGCTTTACTGAGGCTATCAAACTAGTATAATGAAAGAGAACCAGTTATCTCAAATAAGAACGGAAAAAAAGTGATTCTAAAGAAGTTTCCAAACTTCGAAAAAAATTTTTTTTCTTTTCGAGATTCTTTGCGCATAATATGGTTTACTGAGGCTATCAAACTAGTATAATGAAAGAGAAACAGTTATCTCAAATAAGAACGGAAAAAAAGTGATTCAAACGAAGTTTCCAAACTTCGAAAAAAAATGTTTTTCTTTTCGAGATTCTTTGCGCATAATATGCTTTTCTGAGGCTATCAAACTAGTAAAATGAAAGAGAACCAGTTATCTCGAATAAGAACGGAAAAAAAGTAATTCTAACGAAGTTTCCAAACTTCGAAAAAAATATTTTTTCTTTTCGAGATTCTTTGCGCATAATATGCTTTACTGAGGCTATCAAACTAGTATAATGAAAGAGAACCAGTTATCTCAAATAAGAACGGAAAAAAGTGATTCTAACGAAGTTTCCAAACTTCGAAAAAAATTTTTTTTTCTTTTCGAAATTCTTTGCGCATAATATGCTTTACTGAGGCTATCAAACTAGTATAATGAAAGAGAACCAGTTATCTCAAATAAGAACGGAAAAAAGTGATTCTAACGAAGTTTTCAAACTTCGAAAATAATTTTTTTTCTTTTCGTTATTCTTTGTGCTAAATATGCTTTTCTGAGGCTATCAAACTAGTATAATGAAAGAGAACCAGTTATCGCAAATAAGAACGGAAAAAAAGTGATTTTAACGAAGTTTCCAAACTTCGAAAATTTTTTTTATTCTTTTCGAGATTCTTTGCGCATAATATGCTTTACTGAGGCTATCAAACTAGTATAAAGAAAGAGAACCAGTTATCTCAAATAAGAACGGAAAAAAAGTGATTCTAACGAAGTTTCCAAACTTCGAAAAATTTTTTTTTTCTTTTCGAGATTCTTTGCGCATAATATGCTTTACTGAGGCTATCAAATTAGTATAATGAAAGAGAACCAGTTATCTCAAATAAGAACGGAAAAAAGTGTTTCTAACGAAGTTGCCAAACTTCGAAAAAAAATTTTTTTCTTTTCGAGATTCTTTGCGCATAATATGCTTTACTCAGGCTATCAAATTAGTATAATGAAAGAGAACCAGTTATCTCAAATAAGAACGGGAAAAAAGTGATTCTAACGAAGTTTCCAAACTTCGAAAAAAATTTTTTTTCTTTTCGAGATTCTTTGCGCATAATATGCTTTACTGAGGCTATCAAACTATTATATGAAAGAGAACCAGTTATCTCAAATAAGAACGGAAAAAAGTGATTCTAACGAAGTTTTCAAACTTCGAAAAAAAAATTTTTTCTTTTCGAGATTCTTTGCGCATAATATGCATTACTGAGGCTATCAAACTAGTACAATGAAAGAGAACCAGTTATCTCAAATAAGAACGGAAAAAAAGTGATTCTAATGAAGTTTCAAAACTTGGAAAAATTTTTTTTTTCTTTTCGAGATTCTTTGCGCATAATATGCTTTACTGAGGCTATCAAACTAGTATAATGAAAGAGAACCAGTTATCTCAAATAAGAACGGAAAAAATGTGATTCAAATGAAGTTTCCAAACTTCGAAAAAAATTTTTTTTCTTTTCGAGATTCTTTGCGCATAATATGCTTTTCTACGGCTATCAAACTAGTAAAATGAAAGAGAACCAGTTATCTCGAATAAGAACGGAAAAAAAGTCATTCTAACGAAGTTTCCAAACTTCGAAAATAATTTTTTTTCTTTTCCTGATTCTTTGTGCTAAATATGCTTTTCTGAGGCTATCAAACTAGTATAATGAAAGAGAACCAGTTATCGCAAATAAGAACAGAATAAAAGTGATTCTAAAGAAGTTTCCAAACTTCGAAAAATTTTTTTTTTCTTTTCGAGATTCTTTGCGCATAATATGCTTTACTGAGGCTATCAAACTAGTATAATGAAAGAGAACCAGTTATCTCAAATAAGAACGGAAAAAAAGTGATTCAAACGAAGTTTCCAAACTTCGAAAAAAAATGTTTTTCTTTTCGAGATTCTTTGCGCATAATATGCTTTTCTGAGGCTATCAAACTAGTATAATGAAAGAGAACCAGTTATCTCAAATAAGAACGGAAAAAAAGTGATTCAAACGAAGTTTCCAAACCTCGAAAAAAAATTTTTTTCTTTTCGAGATTCTTTGCGCATAATATGCTTTTCTACGGCTATCAAACTAGTAAAATGAAAGAGAACCAGTTATCTCGAATAAGAACGGAAAAAAAGTTATTCTAACGAAATTTCCAAACTTCGAAAAAAAATTTTTTTCTTTTCGAGATTCTTTGCGCATAATATGCTTTACTGAGGCTATCAAACTAGTATAATGAAAGAGAACCAGTTATCTCAAATAAGAACAGAAAAAAGTGATTCTAAAGAAGTTTCCAAACTTCGAAAAAAAATTTTTTTCTTTTCGAGATTCTTTGCGCATAATATGCTTTACTGAGGCTATCAAACTAGTATAATGAACGAGAACAAGTTATCTCAAATAAGAACGGAAAAAAATTGATTCTAAAGAAGTTTCCAAACTTCGAAAAAAAATTTTTTTTCTTTTCGAGATTCTTTGCGCATAATATGCTTTACTGAGGCTATCAAAATAGTATAATGAAAGAGAAACAGTTATCTCAAATAAGAACGGAAAAAAAGTGATCCAAACGTAGTTTCCAAACTTCGAAAAAAAATGTTTTTCTTTTCGAGATTCTTTGCGCATAATATGCTTTTCTGGGGCTATCAAACTAGTATAATGAAAGAGAACCAGTTATCTCAAATAAGAAGGGGAAAAAAGTGATTCTAACGAAGTTTCCAAACTTCGAAAAAAAATGTTTTTCTTTTCGAGATTCTTTGCTCATAATATGCTTTACTGAGGCTATCAAACTAGTATAATGAAAGAGAACCAATTATCTCAAATAAGAACGGAAAAAAAGTGATTCAAACGAAGTTGCCAAACTTCGAAAAAAAATGTTTTTCTTTTCGAGATTCTTTGCGCATAATATGCTTTTCTGAGGCTATCAAACTAGTATAATGAAAGAGAACCAGTTATCTCAAATAAGAACGGAAAAAATGTGATTCAAATGAAGTTTCCAAACTTCGAAAAAAATTTTTTTTCTTTTCGAGATTCTTTGCGCATAATATGGTTTTCTACGGCTATCAAACTAGTAAAATGAAAGAGAACCAGTAATCTCGAATAAGAACGGAAAAAAAGTGATTCTAACGAAGTTTCCAAACTTCGAAAAAAAATGTTTTTCTTTTCGAGATTCTTTGCGCATAATATGCTTTTCTGAGGCTATCAAACTAGTATAATGAAAGAGAACCAGTTATCTCAAATAAGAACGGAAAAAAAGTGATTCAAACGAAGTTTCCAAACTTCGAAAAAAAATTTTTTTCTTTTCGAGATTCTTTGCGCATAATATGCTTTTCTACGGCTATCAAACTATTAAAATGAAAGAGAACCAGTTATCTCGAATAAGAACGGAAAAAAAGTGATTCTAACGAAGTTTCCAAACTTCGAAAATTTTTTTTATTCTTTTCGAGATTCTTTGCGCATAATATGCTTTTCTACGGCTATCAAACTAGTAAAATGAAAGAGAACCAGTTATCTCGAATAAGAACGGAAAAAAAGTGATTCTAACGAAGTTTCCAAACTACAAAATTTTTTTTATTCTTTTCGAGATTCTTTGCGCATAATATGCTTTACTGAGGCTATGAAACTAGTATAATGAAAGAGAACCAGTTATCTCAAATAAGAACAGAAAAAAAGTGATTCTAAAGAAGTTTCCAAACTTGGAAAAAAAAATTTTTTCTTTTCGAGATTCTTTGCGCATAATATGCTTTACTGAGGCTATCAAACTAGTATAATGAAAGAGAACAAGTTATCTCAAATAAGAACGGAATAAAATTGATTCTAAAGAAGTTTCCAAACTTCGAAAAAAAATTTTTTTCTTTTCGAGATTTTTTGCGCATAATATGCTTTACTGAGGATATCAAAATAGTATAATGAAAGAGAAACAGTTATCTCAAATAAGAACGGAAAAAAAGTGATTCAAACGTAGTTTCCAAACTTCGAAAAAAAATGTTTTTCTTTTCGAGATTCTTTGCGCATAATATGCTTTACTGAGGCTATCAAACTAGTATAATGAAAGAGAACCAGTTATCTCAAATATGAACAGAAAAAAAGTGATTCTAAAGAAGTTTCCAAACTTCGAAAAAAAATTTTTTTCTTTTCGAGATTCTTTGCGCATAATATGCTTTACTGAGAATATCAAACTAGTATAATGAAAGAGAACAAGTTATCTCAAATAAGAACGGCAAAAAATTGATTCTAAAGAAGTTTCCAAACTTCGAAAAAAAATGTTTTTCTTTTCGAGATTCTTTGCGCATAATATGCTTTTCTGGGGCTATCAAACTAGTATAATGAAAGAGAACCAGTTATCTCAAATAGGAACGGGAAAAAAGTGATTCTAACGAAGTTTCCAAACTTCGAAAAAAATTTTTTTTCTTTTCGAGATTCTTTGCGCATAATATGCTTTACTGAGGCTATCAAACTAGTATAATGAAAGAGAACCAGTTATCTCAAATAAGAACGGAAAAAAAGTGATTCTAAGGAAGTTTCAAACCTTGGAAAACATTTTTTTTTCTTTTCGAGATTCTTTGCGCATAATATGCTTTACTGAGGCTATCAAACTAGTAAAATGAAAGAGAACCAGTTATCTCGAATAAGAACGGAAAAAAAGTGATTCTAACGAAGTTTCCAAACTTCGAAAAATTTTTTTTTTCTTTTCGAGATTCTTTGCGCATAATATGCTTTACTGAGGCTATCAAATTAGTATAATGAAAGAGAACCAGTTATCTCAAATAAGAACGGAAAAAAGTGTTTCTAACGAAGTTTCCAAACTTCGAAAAAAAATTTTTTTCTTTTCGAGATTCTTTGCGCATAATATGCTTTACTGAGGCTATCAAACTAGTATAATGAAAGAGAACCAGTTATCTCAAATAAGAACAGAAAAAAAGGGATTCTAGAGAAGTTTCTAAACTTCGAAAAAAAATTTTTTTCTTTTCGATATTCTTTGCGCATAATATGCTTTACTGAGGCTATCAAACTAGTATAATGGAAGAGAACCAGTTATCTCAAATAAGAACGGAAAAAAATTGATTCTAAAGAAGTTTCCAAACTTCGAAAAAAAATTTTTTTCTTTTCGAGATTCTTTGCGCATAATATGCTTTACTGAGGCTATCAAACTAGTATAATGAAAGAGAACAAGTTATCTCAAATAAGAACGGAAAAAAAATTGATTCTAAAGAAGTTTCCAAACTTCGAAAGAAAATGTTTTTCTTTTCGAGATTCTTTGCGCATAATATGCTTTACTGAGGCTATCAAACTAGTATAATGAAAGAGAACAAGTTATCTCAAATAAGAACGGAAAAAAAATTGATTCTAAAGAAGTTTCCAAACTTCGAAAAAAAATGTTTTTCTTTTCGAGATTCTTTGCGCATAATATGCTTTTCTGGGGGTATCAAACAAGTATAATGAAAGAGAACCAGTTATCTCAAATAAGAACGGAAAAAAAGTGATTCTAACGAAGTTTCCAAACTTCGAAAAAAATTTTTTTTCTTTTCGAGATTCTTTGCGCATAATATGCTTTACTGAGGCTATCAAACTAGTATAATGAAAGAGAACCAGTTATCTCAAATAAGAACGGAAAAAAAGTGATTCAAACGAAGTTTCCAAACTTCGAAAAAAAATGTTTTTCTTTTCGAGATTCTTTGCGCATAATATGCTTTTCTGAGGCTATCAAACTAGTATAATGAAAGAGAACCAGTTATCTCAAATAAGAACGGAAAAAATGTGATTCAAATGAAGTTTCCAAACTTCGAAAAAAAATTTTTTTCTTTTCGAGATTCTTTGCGCATAATATGCTTTTCTACGGCTATCAAACTAGTAAAATGAAAGAGAACCAGTAATCTCGAATAAGAACGGAAAAAAAGTGATTCTAACGAAGTTTGCAAACTTCGAAAAAAAATGTTTTTCTTTTCGAGATTCTTTGCGCATAATATGCTTTTCTGAGGCTATCAAACTAGTATAATGAAAGAGAACCAGTTATCTCAAATAAGAACGGAAAAAAAGTGATTCAAACGAAGTTTCCAAAATTCGAAAAAAAATTTTTTTCTTTTCGAGATTCTTTGCGCATAATATGCTTTTCTACGGCTATCAAACTAGTAAAATGAAAGAGAACCAGTTATCTCGAATAAGAACGGAAAAAAAGTGATTCTAACGAAGTTTCCAAACTTCGAAAATTTTTTTTATTCTTTTCGAGATTCTTTGCGCATAATATGCTTTACTGAGGCTATCAAACTAGTATAATGAAAGAGAACCAGTTATCTCAAATAAGAACAGAAAAAAAGTGATTCTAAAGAAGTTTCCAAACTTCGAAAAAAAATTTTTTTCTTTTCGAGATTCTTTGCGCATAATATGCTTTACTGAGGCTATGAAACTAGTATAATGAAAGAGAACAAGTTATCTCAAATAAGAACGGAATAAAATTGATTCTAAAGAAGTTTCCAAACTTCGAAAAAAAATTTTTTTCTTTTCGAGATTTTTTGCGCATAATATGCTTTACCGAGGCTATCAAAATAGTATAATGAAAGAGAAACAGTTATCTCAAATAAGAACGGAAAAAAAGTGATTCAAACGTAGTTTCCAAACTTCGAAAAAAAATGTTTTTCTTTTCGAGATTCTTTGCGTATAATATGCTTTACTGAGGCTATCAAACTAGTATAATGAAAGAGAACCAGTTATCTCAAATATGAACAGAAAAAAAGTGATTCTAAAGAAGTTTCCAAACTTCGAAAAAAAATTTTTTTCTTTTCGAGATTCTTTGCGCATAATATGCTTTACTGAGGATATCAAACTAGTATAATGAAAGAGAACAAGTTATCTCAAATAAGAACAGAAAAAATATTGATTCTAAAGAAGTTTCCAAACTTCGAAAAAATATGTTTTTCTTTTCGGGATTCTTTGCGCATAATATGCTTTTCTGGGGCTATCAAACTAGTATAATGAAAGAGAACCAGTTATCTCAAATAGGAACGGGAAAAAAGTGATTCTAACGAAGTTTCCAAACTTCGAAAAAAATTTTTTTCTTTTCGAGATTTTTTGCGCATAATATGCTTTACTGAGGCTATCAAAATAGTATAATGAAAGAGAAACAGTTATCTCAAATAAGAACGGAAAAAAAGTGATTCAAACGTAGTTTCCAAACTTCGAAAAAAAATGTTTTTCTTTTCGAGATTCTTTGCGCATAATATGCTTTACTGAGGCTATCAAACTAGTATAATGAAAGAGAACCAGTTATCTCAAATATGAACAGAAAAAAAGTGATTCTAAAGAAGTTTCCAACTTCGAAAAAAAATTTTTTTCTTTTCGAGATTCTTTGCGCATAATATGCTTTACTGAGGATATCAAACTAGTATAATGAAAGAGAACAAGTTATCTCAAATAAGAACGGAAAAAAAATTGATTCTAAAGAAGTTTCCAAACTTCGAAAAAAAATATTTTTCTTTTCGAGATTCTTTGCGCATAATATGCTTTTCTGGGGCTATCAAACTAGTATAATGAAAGAGAACCAGTTATCTCAAATAGGAACGGGAAAAAAGTGATTCTAACGAAGTTTCCAAACTTCGAAAAAAATTTTTTTTCTTTTCGAGATTCTTTGCGCATAATATGCTTTACTGAGGCTATCAAACTAGTATAATGAAAGAGAACCAGTTATCTCAAATAAGAACGGAAAAAAAGTGATTCTAACGAAGTTTCAAAACTTGGAAAAAATTTTTTTTTCTTTTCGAGATTCTTTGCGCATAATATGCTTTACTGAGGCTATCAAACTAGTATAATGAAAGAGAACCAGTTATCTCAAATAAGAACGGAAAAAATGTGATTCAAATGAACTTTCCAAACTTCGAAAAAAAATTTTTTTCTTTTCGAGATTCTTTGCGCATAATATGCTTTTCAGGGGCTATCAAACTAGTAAAATGAAAGAGAACCAGTTATCTCGAATAAGAACGGAAAAAAAGTGATTCTAACGAAGTTTCCAAACTTGGAACAAATTTTTTTTTCTTTTCGAGATTCATTGCGCATAATATGCTTTACTGAGGCTATCAAACTAGTATAATGAAAGAGAACCAGTTATCTCAAATAAGAACAGAAAAAAAGTAATTCTATAGAAGTTTCCAAACTTCGAAAAAAATTTTTTTTCTTTTCGAGATTCTTTGCGCATAATATGCTTTACTGAGGCTATCAAACTAGTATAATGAAAGAGAACCAGTTATCTCAAATAAGAACGGAAAAAAATTGATTCTAAAGAAGTTTCCAAACTTCGAAAAAAATTTTTTTTCTTTTCGAGATTCTTTGCGCATAATATGGTTTACTGAGGCTATCAAACTAGTATAATGAAAGAGAAACAGTTATCTCAAATAAGAACGGAAAAAAAGTGATTCAAACGAAGTTTCCAAACTTCGAAAAAAAATGTTTTTCTTTTCGAGATTCTTTGCGCATAATATGCTTTTCTGAGGCTATCAAACTAGTAAAATGAAAGAGAACCAGTTATCTCGAATAAGAACGGAAAAAAAGTAATTCTAACGAAGTTTCCAAACTTCGAAAAAAATATTTTTTCTTTTCGAGATTCTTTGCGCATAATATGCTTTACTGAGGCTATCAAACTAGTATAATGAAAGAGAACCAGTTATCTCAAATAAGAACGGAAAAAAGTGATTCTAACGAAGTTTCCAAACTTCGAAAAAATTTTTTTTTTCTTTTCGAAATTCTTTGCGCATAATATGCTTTACTGAGTCTATCAAACTTGTATAATGAAAGAGAACCAGTTATCTCAAATAAGAACGGAAATAAGTGATTCTAACGAAGTTTCCAAACTTCGAAAATAATTTTTTTTTCTTTTCGTGATTCTTTGTGCTAAATATGCTTTTCTGAGGCTATCAAACTAGTATAATGAAAGAGAACCAGTTATCGCAAATAAGAACGGAAAAAAAGTGATTTTAACGAAGTTTCCAAACTTCGAAAATTTTTTTTATTCTTTTCGAGATTCTTTGCGCATAATATGCTTTACTGAGGCTATCAAACTAGTATCATGGAAGAGAACCAGTTATCTCAAATAAGAACGGAAAAAAATTGATTCTAAAGAAGTTTCCAAACTTCGAAAAAAAATTTTTTTCTTTTCGAGATTCTTTGCGCATAATATGCTTTACTGAGGCTATCAAACTAGTATAATGAAAGAGAACCAGTTATCTCAAATAAGAACGGAAAAAAAGTGATTCTAAGGAAGTTTCAAACCTTGGAAAACATTTTTTTTTCTTTTCGAGATTCTTTGCGCATAATATGCTTTACTGAGGCTATCAAACTAGTAAAATGAAAGAGAACCAGTTATCTCGAATAAGAACGGAAAAAAAGTGATTCTAACGAAGTTTCCAAACTTCGAAAAATTTTTTTTTTCTTTTCGAGATTCTTTGCGCATAATATGCTTTACTGAGGCTATCAAATTAGTATAATGAAAGAGAACCAGTTATCTCAAATAAGAACGGAAAAAAGTGTTTCTAACGAAGTTTCCAAACTTCGAAAAAAAATTTTTTTCTTTTCGAGATTCTTTGCGCATAATATGCTTTACTGAGGCTATCAAACAAGTATAATGAAAGAGAACCAGTTATCTCAAATAAGAACAGAAAAAAAGGGATTCTAGAGAAGTTTCTAAACTTCGAAAAAAAATTTTTTCTTTTCGATATTCTTTGCGCATAATATGCTTTACTGAGGCTATCAAACTAGTATAATGGAAGAGAACCAGTTATCTCAAATAAGAACGGAAAAAAATTGATTCTAAAGAAGTTTCCAAACTTCGAAAAAAAATTTTTTTCTTTTCGAGATTCTTTGCGCATAATATGCTTTACTGAGGCTATCAAACTAGTATAATGAAAGAGAAACAGATATCTCAAATATGAACGGAAAAAAAGTGATTCAAACCAAGTTTCCAAACTTCGAAAAAAAATGTTTTTCTTTTCGAGATTCTTTGCGCATAATATGCTTTACTGAGGATATCAAACTAGTATAATGAAAGAGAACAAGTTATCTCAAATAAGAACGGAAAAAAAATTGATTCTAAAGAAGTTTCCAAACTTCGAAAGAAAATGTTTTTCTTTTCGAGATTCTTTGCGCATAATATGCTTTACTGAGGCTATCAAACTAGTATAATGAAAGAGAACAAGTTATCTCAAATAAGAACGGAAAAAAAATTGATTCTAAAGAAGTTTCCAAACTTCGAAAAAAAATGTTTTTCTTTTCGAGATTCTTTGCGCATAATATGCTTTTCTGGGGGTATCAAACAAGTATAATGAAAGAGAACCAGTTATCTCAAATAAGAACGGAAAAAAAGTGATTCTAACGAAGTTTCCAAACTTCGAAAAAAATTTTTTTTCTTTTCGAGATTCTTTGCGCATAATATGCTTTACTGAGGCTATCAAACTAGTATAATGAAAGAGAACCGGTTATCTGAAATAAGAACGGAAAAAAAGTGATTCAAACGAAGTTTCCAAACTTCGAAAAAAAATGTTTTTCTTTTCGAGATTCTTTGCGCATAATATGCTTTTCTGAGGCTATCAAACTAGTATAATGAAAGAGAACCAGTTATCTCAAATAAGAACGGAAAAAATGTGATTCAAATGAAGTTTCCAAACTTCGAAAAAAAATTTTTTTCTTTTCGAGATTCTTTGCGCATAATATGCTTTTCTACGGCTATCAAACTAGTAAAATGAAAGAGAACCAGTAATCTCGAATAAGAACGGAAAAAAAGTGATTCTAACGAAGTTTCCAAACTTCGAAAAAAAATGTTTTTCTTTTCGAGATTCTTTGCGCATAATATGCTTTTCTGAGGCTATCAAACTAGTATAATGAAAGAGAACCAGTTATCTCAAATAAGAACGGAAAAAAAGTGATTCAAACGAAGTTTCCAAAATTCGAAAAAAAATTTTTTTCTTTTCGAGATTCTTTGCGCATAATATGCTTTTCTACGGCTATCAAACTAGTAAAATGAAAGAGAACCAGTTATCTCGAATAAGAACGGAAAAAAAGTGATTCTAACGAAGTTTCCAAACTTCGAAAATTTTTTTTATTCTTTTCGAGATTCTTTGCGCATAATATGCTTTACTGAGGCTATCAAACTAGTATAATGAAAGAGAACCAGTTATCTCAAATAAGAACAGAAAAAAAGTGATTCTAAAGAAGTTTCCAAACTTCGAAAAAAAATTTTTTTCTTTTCGAGATTCTTTGCGCATAATATGCTTTACTGAGGCTATGAAACTAGTATAATGAAAGAGAACAAGTTATCTCAAATAAGAACGGAATAAAATTGATTCTAAAGAAGTTCCCAAACTTCGAAAAAAAATTTTTTTCTTTTCGAGATTTTTTGCGCATAATATGCTTTACCGAGGCTATCAAAATAGTATAATGAAAGAGAAACAGTTATCTCAAATAAGAACGGAAAAAAAGTGATTCAAACGTAGTTTCCAAACTTCGAAAAAAAATGTTTTTCTTTTCGAGATTCTTTGCGCATAATATGCTTTACTGAGGCTATCAAACTAGTATAATGAAAGAGAACCAGTTATCTCAAATATGAACAGAAAAAAAGTGATTCTAAAGAAGTTTCCAAACTTCGAAAAAAAATTTTTTTCTTTTCGAGATTCTTTGCGCATAATATGCTTTACTGAGGATATCAAACTAGTATAATGAAAGAGAACAAGTTATCTCAAATAAGAACGGAAAAAATATTGATTCTAAAGAAGTTTCCAAACTTCGAAAAAATATGTTTTTCTTTTCGAGATTCTTTGCGCATAATATGCTTTTCTGGGGCTATCAAATTAGTATAATGAAAGAGAACCAGTTATCTCAAATAGGAACGGGAAAAAAGTGATTCTAATGAAGTTTCCAAACTTCGAAAAAAATTTTTTTCTTTTCGAGATTTTTTGCGCATAATATGCTTTACTGAGGCTATCAAAATAGTATAATGAAAGAGAAACAGTTATCTCAAATAAGAACGGAAAAAAAGTGATTCAAACGTAGTTTCCAAACTTCGAAAAAAAATGTTTTTCTTTTCGAGATTCTTTGCGCATAATATGCTTTACTGAGGCTATCAAACTAGTATAATGAAAGAGAACCAGTTATCTCAAATATGAACAGAAAAAAAGTGATTCTAAAGAAGTTTCCAACTTCGAAAAAAAATTTTTTTCTTTTCGAGATTCTTTGCGCATAATATGCTTTACTGAGGATATCAAACTAGTATAATGAAAGAGAACAAGTTATCTCAAATAAGAACGGAAAAAAAATTGATTCTAAAGAAGTTTCCAAACTTCGAAAAAAAATATTTTTCTTTTCGAGATTCTTTGCGCATAATATGCTTTTCTGGGGCTATCAAACTAGTATAATGAAAGAGAACCAGTTATCTCAAATAGGAACGGGAAAAAAGTGATTCTAACGAAGTTTCCAAACTTCGAAAAAAATTTTTTTTCTTTTCGAGATTCTTTGCGCATAATATGCTTTACTGAGGCTATCAAACTAGTATAATGAAAGAGAACCAGTTATCTCAAATAAGAACGGAAAAAAAGTGATTCTAACGAAGTTTCAAAACTTGGAAAAAATTTTTTTTTCTTTTCGAGATTCTTTGCGCATAATATGCTTTACTGAGGCTATCAAACAAGTATAATGAAAGAGAACCAGTTATCTCAAATAAGAACGGAAAAAATGTGATTCAAATGAACTTTCCAAACTTCGAAAAAAAATTTTTTTCTTTTCGAGATTCTTTGCGCATAATATGCTTTTCAGGGGCTATCAAACTAGTAAAATGAAAGAGAACCAGTTATCTCGAATAAGAACGGAAAAAAAGTGATTCTAACGAAGTTTCCAAACTTGGAAAAAATTTTTTTTTCTTTTCGAGATTCATTGCGCATAATATGCTTTACTGAGGCTATCAAACTAGTATAATGAAAGAGAACCAGTTATCTCAAATAAGAACAGAAAAAAAGTAATTCTATAGAAGTTTCCAAACTTCGAAAAAAATTTTTTTTCTTTTCGAGATTCTTTGCGCATAATATGCTTTACTGAGGCTATCAAACTAGTATAATGAAAGAGAACCAGTTATCTCAAATAAGAACGGAAAAAAATTGATTCTAAAGAAGTTTCCAAACTTCGAAAAAAATTTTTTTTCTTTTCGAGATTCTTTGCGCATAATATGGTTTACTGAGGCTATCAAACTAGTATAATGAAAGAGAAACAGTTATCTCAAATAAGAACGGAAAAAAAGTGATTCAAACGAAGTTTCCAAACTTCGAAAAAAAATGTTTTTCTTTTCGAGATTCTTTGCGCATAATATGCTTTTCTGAGGCTATCAAACTAGTAAAATGAAAGAGAACCAGTTATCTCGAATAAGAACGGAAAAAAAGTAATTCTAACGAAGTTTCCAAACTTCGAAAAAAATATTTTTTCTTTTCGAGATTCTTTGCGCATAATATGCTTTACTGAGGCTATCAAACTAGTATAATGAAAGAGAACCAGTTATCTCAAATAAGAACGGAAAAAAGTGATTCTAACGAAGTTTCCAAACTTCGAAAAAATTTTTTTTTTCTTTTCGAAATTCTTTGCGCATAATATGCTTTACTGAGTCTATCAAACTTGTATAATGAAAGAGAACCAGTTATCTCAAATAAGAACGGAAATAAGTGATTCTAACGAAGTTTCCAAACTTGGAAAATAATTTTTTTTTCTTTTCGTGATTCTTTGTGCTAAATATGCTTTTCTGAGGCTATCAAACTAGTATAATGAAAGAGAACCAGTTATCGCAAATAAGAACGGAAAAAAAGTGATTTTAACGAAGTTTCCAAACTTCGAAAATTTTTTTTATTCTTTTCGAGATTCTTTGCGCATAATATGCTTTACTGAGGCTATCAAACTAGTATAATGGAAGAGAACCAGTTATCTCAAATAAGAACGGAAAAAAATTGATTCTAAAGAAGTTTCCAAACTTCGAAAAAAAATTTTTTTCTTTTCGAGATTCTTTGCGCATAATATGCTTTACTGAGGCTATCAAACTAGTATAATGAAAGAGAAACAGATATCTCAAATATGAACGGAAAAAAAGTGATTCAAACCAAGTTTCCAAACTTCGAAAAAAAATGTTTTTCTTTTCGAGATTCTTTGCGCATAATATGCTTTACTGAGGATATCAAACTAGTATAATGAAAGAGAACAAGTTATCTCAAATAAGAACGGAAAAAAAATTGATTCTAAAGAAGTTTCCAAACTTCGAAAGAAAATGTTTTTCTTTTCGAGATTCTTTGCGCATAATATGCTTTACTGAGGCTATCAAACTAGTATAATGAAAGAGAACAAGTTATCTGAAATAAGAACGGAAAAAAAATTGATTCTAAAGAAGTTTCCAAACTTCGAAAAAAAATGTTTTTCTTTTCGAGATTCTTTGCGCATAATATGCTTTTCTGGGGGTATCAAACAAGTATAATGAAAGAGAACCAGTTATCTCAAATAAGAACGGAAAAAAAGTGATTCTAACGAAGTTTCCAAACTTCGAAAAAATTTTTTTTTCTTTTCGAGATTCTTTGCGCATAATATGCTTTACTGAGGCTATCAAACTAGTATAATGAAAGAGAACCAGTTATCTCAAATAAGAACGGAAAAAAAGTGATTCAAACGAAGTTTCCAAACTTCGAAAAAAAATGTTTTTCTTTTCGAGATTCTTTGCGCATAATATGCTTTTCTGAGGCTATCAAACTAGTATAATGAAAGAGAACCAGTTATCTCAAATAAGAACGGAAAAAATGTGATTCAAATGAAGTTTCCAAACTTCGAAAAAAAATTTTTTTCTTTTCGAGATTCTTTGCGCATAATATGCTTTTCTACGGCTATCAAACTAGTAAAATGAAAGAGAACCAGTAATCTCGAATAAGAACGGAAAAAAAGTGATTCTAACGAAGTTTCCAAACTTCGAAAAAAAATGTTTTTCTTTTCGAGATTCTTTGCGCATAATATGCTTTTCTGAGGCTATCAAACTAGTATAATGAAAGAGAACCAGTTATCTCAAATAAGAACGGAAAAAAAGTGATTCAAACGAAGTTTCCAAAATTCGAAAAAAAATTTTTTTCTTTTCGAGATTCTTTGCGCATAATATGCTTTTCTACGGCTATCAAACTAGTAAAATGAAAGAGAACCAGTTATCTCGAATAAGAACGGAAAAAAAGTGATTCTAACGAAGTTTCCAAACTTCGAAAATTTTTTTTATTCTTTTCGAGATTCTTTGCGCATAATATGCTTTACTGAGGCTATCAAACTAGTATAATGAAAGAGAACCAGTTATCTCAAATAAGAACAGAAAAAAAGTGATTCTAAAGAAGTTTCCAAACTTCGAAAAAAAATTTTTTTCTTTTCGAGATTCTTTGCGCATAATATGCTTTACTGAGGCTATGAAACTAGTATAATGAAAGAGAACAAGTTATCTCAAATAAGAACGGAATAAAATTGATTCTAAAGAAGTTTCCAAACTTCGAAATAAAATTTTTTTCTTTTCGAGATTTTTTGCGCATAATATGCTTTACTGAGGCTATCAAAATAGTATAATGAAAGAGAAACAGTTATCTCAAATAAGAACGGAAAAAAAGTGATTCAAACGTAGTTTCCAAACTTCGAAAAAAAATGTTTTTCTTTTCGAGATTCTTTGCGCATAATATGCTTTACTGAGGCTATCAAACTAGTATAATGAAAGAGAACCAGTTATCTCAAATATGAACAGAAAAAAAGTGATTCTAAAGAAGTTTCCAAACTTCGAAAAAAAATTTTTTTCTTTTCGAGATTCTTTGCGCATAATATGCTTTACTGAGGATATCAAACTAGTATAATGAAAGAGAACAAGTTATCTCAAATAAGAACGGAAAAAAAATTGATTCTAAAGAAGTTTCCAAACTTCGAAAAAATATGTTTTTCTTTTCGAGATTCTTTGCGCATAATATGCTTTTCTGGGGCTATCAAACTAGTATAATGAAAGAGAACCAGTTATCTCAAATAGGAACGGGAAAAAAGTGATTCTAACGAAGTTTCCAAACTTCGAAAAAAATTTTTTTCTTTTCGAGATTTTTTGCGCATAATATGCTTTACTGAGGCTATCAAAATAGTATAATGAAAGAGAAACAGTTATCTCAAATAAGAACGGAAAAAAAGTGAGTCAAACGTAGTTTCCAAACTTCGAAAAAAAATGTTTTTCTTTTCGAGATTCTTTGCGCATAATATGCTTTACTGAGGCTATCAAACTAGTATAATGAAAGAGAACCAGTTATCTCAAATATGAACAGAAAAAAAGTGATTCTAAAGAAGTTTCCAACTTCGAAAAAAAAATTTTTTCTTTTCGAGATTCTTTGCGCATAATATGCTTTACTGAGGATATCAAACTAGTATAATGAAAGAGAACAAGTTATCTCAAATAAGAACGGAAAAAAAATTGATTCTAAAGAAGTTTCCAAACTTCGAAAAAAAATGTTTTTCTTTTCGAGATTCTTTGCGCATAATATGCTTTTCTGGGGCTATCAAACTAGTATAATGAAAGAGAACCAGTTATCTCAAATAGGAACGGGAAAAAAGTGATTCTAACGAAGTTTCCAAACTTCGAAAAAAAATTTTTTTCTTTTCGAGATTCTTTGCGCATAATATGCTTTACTGAGGCTATCAAACTAGTATAATGAAAGAGAACCAGTTATCTCAAATAAGAACGGAAAAAAAGTGATTCTAACGAAGTTTCAAAACTTGGAAAAATTTTTTTTTTCTTTTCGAGATTCTTTGCGCATAATATGCTTTACTGAGGCTATCAAACTAGTATAATGAAAGAGAACCAGTTATCTCAAATAAGAACGGAAAAAATGTGATTCAAATGAACTTTCCAAACTTCGAAAAAAAATTTTTTTCTTTTCGAGATTCTTTGCGCATAATATGCTTTTCAGGGGCTATCAAACTAGTAAAATGAAAGAGAACCAGTTATCTCGAATAAGAACGGAAAAAAAGTGATTCTAACGAAGTTTCCAAACTTGGAAAAAATTTTTTTTTCTTTTCGAGATTCATTGCGCATAATATGCTTTACTGAGGCTATCAAACTAGTATAATGAAAGAGAACCAGTTATCTCAAATAAGAACAGAAAAAAAGTAATTCTATAGAAGTTTCCAAACTTCGAAAAAAATTTTTTTTCTTTTCGAGATTCTTTGCGCATAATATGCTTTACTGAGGCTATCAAACTAGTATAATGAAAGAGAACCAGTTATCTCAAATAAGAACGGAAAAAAATTGATTCTAAAGAAGTTTCCATACTTCGAAAAAAATTTTTTTTCTTTTCGAGATTCTTTGCGCATAATATGGTTTACTGAGGCTATCAAACTAGTATAATGAAAGAGAAACAGTTATCTCAAATAAGAACGGAAAAAAAGTGATTCAAACGAAGTTTCCAAACTTCGAAAAAAAATGTTTTTCTTTTCGAGATTCTTTGCGCATAATATGCTTTTCTGAGGCTATCAAACTAGTAAAATGAAAGAGAACCAGTTATCTCGAATAAGAACGGAAAAAAAGTAATTCTAACGAAGTTTCCAAACTTCGAAAAAAATATTTTTTCTTTTCGAGATTCTTTGCGCATAATATGCTTTACTGAGGCTATCAAACTAGTATAATGAAAGAGAACCAGTTATCTCAAATAAGAACGGAAAAAAGTGATTCTAACGAAGTTTCCAAACTTCGAAAAAAATTTTTTTTTCTTTTCGAAATTCTTTGCGCATAATATGCTTTACTGAGTCTATCAAACTTGTATAATGAAAGAGAACCAGTTATCTCAAATAAGAACGGAAATAAGTGATTCTAACGAAGTTTCCAAACTTCGAAAATAATTTTTTTTTCTTTTCGTGATTCTTTGTGCTAAATATGCTTTTCTGAGGCTATCAAACTAGTATAATGAAAGAGAACCAGTTATCGCAAATAAGAACGGAAAAAAAGTGATTTTAACGAAGTTTCCAAACTTCGAAAATTTTTTTTATTCTTTTCGAGATTCTTTGCGCATAATATGCTTTACTGAGGCTATCAAACTAGTATAAAGAAAGAGAACCAGTTATCTCAAATAAGAACGGAAAAAAAGTGATTCTAACGAAGTTTCCAAACTTCGAAAAATTTTTTTTTTCTTTTCGAGATTCTTTGCGCATAATATGCTTTACTGAGGCTATCAAATTAGTATAATGAAAGAGAACCAGTTATCTCAAATAAGAACGGAAAAAAGTGTTTCTAACGAAGTTTCCAAACTTCGAAAAAAAATTTTTTTCTTTTCGAGATTTTTTGCGCATAATATGCTTTACTGAGGCTATCAAACTAGTATAATGAAAGAGAACCAGTTATCTCAAATAAGAACAGAAAAAAAGTGATTCTAAAGAAGTTTCTAAACTTCGAAAAAAAATTTTTTTCTTTTCGAGATTCTTTGCGCATAATATGCTTTACTGAGGCTATCAAACTAGTATAATGAAAGAGAACCAGTTATCTCAAATAAGAACGGAAAAAAATTGATTCTAAAGAAGTTTCCAAACTTCGAAAAAAAATTTTTTTCTTTTCGAGATTCTTTGCGCATCATATGCTTTTCTGGGGCTATCAAACTAGTATAATGAAAGAGAACCAGTTATCTCAAATAAGAACGGGAAAAAAGTGACTCTAACGAAGTTTCCAAACTTCGAAATAAAATTTTTTTCTTTTTGAGATTCTTTGCGCATAATATGCTTTTCTACGGCTATCAAACTAGTAAAATGAAAGAGAACCAGTTATCTCGAATAAGAACGGAAAAAAAGTGATTCTAACGAAGTTTCCAAACTTCGAAAAAATTTTTTTTTCTTTTCGAGATTCTTTGCGCATAATATGCTTTACTGAGGCTATCAAACTAGTATAATGAAAGAGAACCAGTTATCTCAAATAAGAACAGAAAAAAAGTAATTCTATAGAAGTTTCCAAACTTCGAAAAAAATTTTTTTTCTTTTCGAGATTCTTTGCGCATAATATGCTTTACTGAGGCTATCAAACTAGTATAATGAAAGAGAACCAGTTATCTGAAATAAGAACGGAAAAAAAGTGATTCTAAAGAAGTTTCCAAACTTCGAAAAAAATTTTTTTTCTTTTCGAGATTCTTTGCGCATAATATGGTTTACTGAGGCTATCAAACTAGTATAATGAAAGAGAAACAGTTATCTCAAATAAGAACGGAAAAAAAGTGATTCAAACGAAGTTTCCAAACTTCGAAAAAAAATGTTTTTCTTTTCGAGATTCTTTGCGCATAATATGCTTTTCTGAGGCTATCAAACTAGTAAAATGAAAGAGAACCAGTTTTCTCGAATAAGAACAGAAAAAAAGTAATTCTAACGAAGTTTCCAAACTTCGAAAAAAATATTTTTTCTTTTCGAGATTCTTTGCGCATAATATGCTTTACTGAGGCTATCAAACTAGTATAATGAAAGAGAACCAGTTATCTCAAATAAGAACGGAAAAAAGTGATTCTAAATAAGTTTCCAAACTTCGAAAAAAAATTTTTTTCTTTTCGAGATTCTTTGCGCATCATATGCTTTTCTGGGGCTATCAAACTAGTATAATGAAAGAGAACCAGTTATCTCAAATAAGAACGGGAAAAAAGTGACTCTAACGAAGTTTCCAAACTTCGAAATAAAATTTTTTTCTTTTTGAGATTCTTTGCGCATAATATGCTTTTCTACGGCTATCAAACTAGTAAAATGAAAGAGAACCAGTTATCTCGAATAATTACGGAAAAAAAGTGATTCTAACGAAGTTTCCAAACTTCGAAAAAATTTTTTTTTCTTTTCGAGATTCTTTGCGCATAATATGCTTTACTGAGGCTATCAAACTAGTATAATGAAAGAGAACCAGTTATCTCAAATAAGAACCGAAAAAAAGTAATTCTATAGAAGTTTCCAAACTTCGAAAAAAATTTTTTTTCTTTTCGAGATTCTTTGCGCATAATATGCTTTACTGAGGCTATCAAACTAGTATAATGAAAGAGAACCAGTTATCTCAAATAAGAACGGAAAAAAAGTGATTCTAAAGAAGTTTCCAAACTTCGAAAAAAATTTTTTTTCTTTTCGAGATTCTTTGCGCATAATATGGTTTACTGAGGCTATCAAACTAGTATAATGAAAGAGAAACAGTTATCTCAAATAAGAACGGAAAAAAAGTGATTCAAACGAAGTTTCCAAACTTCGAAAAAAAATGTTTTTCTTTTCGAGATTCTTTGCGCATAATATGCTTTTCTGAGGCTATCAAACTAGTAAAATGAAAGAGAACCAGTTTTCTCGAATAAGAACGGAAAAAAAGTAATTCTAACGAAGTTTCCAAACTTCGAAAAAAATATTTTTTCTTTTCGAGATTCTTTGCGCATAATATGCTTTACTGAGGCTATCAAACTAGTATAATGAAAGAGAACCAGTTATCTCAAATAAGAACGGAAAAAAGTGATTCTAACGAAGTTTCCAAACTTCGAAAAAATTTTTTTTTTCTTTTCGAAATTCTTTGCGCATAATATGCTTTACTGAGGCTATCAAACTAGTATAATGAAAGAGAACCAGTTATCTCAAATAAGAACGGAAATAAGTGATTCTAACGAAGTTTCCAAACTTCGAAAATAATTTTTTTTCTTTTCGTTATTCTTTGTGCTAAATATGCTTTTCTGAGGCTATCAAACTAGTATAATGAAAGAGAACCAGTTATCGCAAATAAGAACGGAAAAAAAGTGATTTTAACGAAGTTTCCAAACTTCGAAAATTTTTTTTATTCTTTTCGAGATTCTTTGCGCATAATATGCTTTACTGAGGCTATCAAACTAGTATAAAGAAAGAGAACCAGTTATCTCAAATAAGAACGGAAAAAAAGTGATTCTAACGAAGTTTCCAAACTTCGAAAAATTTTTTTTTTCTTTTCGAGATTCTTTGCGCATAATATGCTTTACTGAGGCTATCAAATTAGTATAATGAAAGAGAACCAGTTATCTCAAATAAGAACGGAAAAAAGTGTTTCTAACGAAGTTTCCAAACTTCGAAAAAAAATTTTTTTCTTTTCGAGATTCTTTGCGCATAATATGCTTTACTCAGGCTATCAAACTAGTATAATGAAAGAGAACCAGTTATCTCAAATAAGAACGGGAAAAAAGTGATTCTAACGAAGTTTCCAAACTTCGAAAAAAATTTTTTTACTTTTCGAGATTCTTTGCGCATAATATGCTTTACTGAGGCTATCAAACTATTATATGAAAGAGAACCACTTATCGCAAATAAGAACGGAAAAAAGTGATTCTAACGAAGTTTTCAAACTTCGAAAAAAAAATTTTTTCTTTTCGAGATTCTTTGCGCATAATATGCATTACTGAGGCTATCAAACTAGTACAATGAAAGAGAACCAGTTATCTCAAATAAGAACGGAAAAAAAGTGATTCTAATGAAGTTTCAAAACTTGGAAAAAATTTTTTTTTCTTTTCGAGATTCTTTGCGCATAATATGCTTTACTGAGGCTATCAAACTAGTATAATGAAAGAGAACCAGTTATCTCAAATAAGAACGGAAAAAATGTGATTCAAATGAAGTTTCCAAACTTCGAAAAAAATTTTTTTTCTTTTCGAGATTCTTTGCGCATAATATGCTTTTCTACGGCTATCAAACTAGTAAAATGAAAGAGAACCAGTTATCTCGAATAAGAACGGAAAAAAAGTGATTCTAACGAAGTTTCCAAACTTCGAAAATAATTTTTTTTCTTTTCCTGATCCTTTGTGCTAAATATGCTTTTCTGAGGCTATCAAACTAGTATAATGAAAGAGAACCAGTTATCGCAAATAAGAACAGAAAAAAAGTGATTCTAAAGAAGTTTCCAAACTTCGAAAAATTTTTTTTTTCTTTTCGAGATTCTTTGCGCATAATATGCTTTACTGAGGCTATCAAACTAGTATAATGAAAGAGAACCAGTTATCTCAAATAAGAACGGAAAAAAAGTGAATCAAACGAAGTTTCCAAACTTCGAAAAAAAATGTTTTTCTTTTCGAGATTCTTTGCGCATAATATGCTTTTCTGAGGCTATCAAACTAGTATAATGAAAGAGAACCAGTTATCTCAAATAAGAACGGAAAAAAAGTGATTCAAACGAAGTTTCCAAACTTCGAAAAAAAATTTTTTTCTTTTCGAGATTCTTTGCGCATAATATGCTTTTCTACGGCTATCAAACTAGTAAAATGAAAGAGAACCAGTTATCTCGAATAAGAACGGAAAAAAAGTTATTCTAACGAAATTTCCAAACTTCGAAAAAAAATTTTTTTCTTTTCGAGATTCTTTGCGCATAATATGCTTTACTGAGGCTATCAAACTAGTATAATGAAAGAGAACCAGTTATCTCAAATAAGAACAGAAAAAAAGTGATTCTAAAGAAGTTTCCAAACTTCGAAAAAAAATTTTTTTCTTTTCGAGATTCTTTGCGCATAAAATGCTTTACTGAGGCTATCAAACTAGTATAATGAACGAGAACAAGTTATCTCAAATAAGAACGGAAAAAAATTGATTCTAAAGAAGTTTCCAAACTTCGAAAAAAAAATGTTTTTCTTTTCGAGATTCTTTGCGCATACTATGCTTTATTGAGGCTATCAAAATAGTATAATGAAAGAGAAACAGTTATCTCAAATAAGAACGGAAAAAAAGTGATCCAAACGTAGTTTCCAAACTTCGAAAAAAAATGTTTTTCTTTTCGAGATTCTTTGCGCATAATATGCTTTTCTGGGGCTATCAAACTAGTATAATGAAAGAGAACCAGTTATCTCAAATAAGAAGGGGAAAAAAGTGATTCTAACGAAGTTTCCAAACTTCGAAAAAAATTTTTTTTCTTTTCGAGATTCTTTGCGCATAATATGCTTTACTGAGGCTATCAAACTAGTATAATGAAAGAGAACCAGTTATCTCAAATAAGAACGGAAAAAAAGTGATTCTAACGAAATTTCCAAACTTCGAAAAAAAATGTTTTTCTTTTCGAGATTCTTTGCGCATAATATGCTTTTCTGAGGCTATCAAACTAGTATAATGAAACAGAACCAGTTATCTCGAATAAGAACGGAAAAAAAGTGATTTTAACGAAGTTTCCAAACTTCGAAAATTTTTTTTATTCTTTTCGAGATTCTTTGCGCATAATATGCTTTACTGAGGCTATCAAACTAGTATAATGAAAGAGAACCAGATATCTCAAATAAGAACAGAAAAAAAGTGATTCTAAAGAAGTTTCCAAACTTCGAAAAAAAATTTTTTTCTTTTCGAGATTCTTTGCGCATAATATGCTTTACTGAGGCTATCAAACTAGTATAATGAAAGAGAACAAGTTATCTCAACTAAGAACGGAATAAAATTGATTCTAAAGAAGTTTCCAAACTTCGAAAAAAAAATTTTTTCTTTTCGAGATTCTTTGCGCATAATATGCTTTATTGAGGCTATCAAAATAGTATAATGAAAGAGAAATTGTTATCTCAAATAAGAACGGAAAAAAAGTGATTCAAACGTAGTTTCCAAACTTCGAAAAAAAATGTTTTTCTTTTCGAGATTCTTTGCGCATAATATGCTTTACTGAGGCTATCAAACTAGTAAAATGAAAGAGAACCAGTTATCTCAAATAAGAACAGAAAAAAAGTGATTCTAAAGAAGTTTCCAAACTTCGAAAAAAAATTTTTTTCTTTTCGAGATTCTTTGCGCATAATATGCTTTACTGAGGCTATCAAACTAGTATAATGAAAGAGAACAAGTTATCTCAAATAAAAACGGAAAAAAAATTGATTCTAAAGAAGTTTCCAAACTTCGAAAAAAAATATTTTTCTTTTCGAGATTCTTTGCGCATAATATGCTTTTCTGGGGCTATCAAACTAGTATAATGAAAGAGAACCAGTTATCTCAAATAAGAACGGAAAAAAAGTGATTCTAACGAAGTTTCCAAACTTCGAAAAAATTTTTTTTTCTTTTCGAGATTCTTTGCGCATAATATGCTTTACTGAGGCTATCAAACTAGTATAATGAAAGAGAACCAATTATCTCAAATAAAAACGGAAAAAAAGTGATTCAAACGAAGTTTCCAAACTTCGAAAAAAAATGTTTTTCTTTTCGAGATTCTTTGCGCATAATATGCTTTTCTGAGGCTATCAAACTAGTATAATGAAAGAGAACCAGTTATCTCAAATAAGAACGGAAAAAATGTGATTCAAATGAAGTTTCCAAACTTCGAAAAAAAATTTTTTTCTTTTCGAGATTCTTTGCGCATAATATGCTTTTCTACGGCTATCAAACTAGTAAAATGAAAGAGAACCAGTAATCTCGAATAAGAACGGAAAAAAAGTGATTCTAACGAAGTTTCCAAACTTCGAAAAAAAATGTTTTTCTTTTCGAGATTCTTTGCGCATAATATGCTTTTCTGAGGCTATCAAACTAGTATAATGAAAGAGAACCAGTTATCTCAAATAAGAACGGAAAAAAAGTGATTCAAACGAAGTTTCCAAACTTCGAAAAAAAATTTTTTTCTTTTCGAGATTCTTTGCGCATAATATGCTTTTATACGGCTATCAAACTAGTAAAATGAAAGAGAACCAGTTATCTCGAATAAGAACGGAAAAAAAGTGATTCTAACGAAGTTTCCAAACTTCGAAAATTTTTTTTATTCTTTTCGAGATTCTTTGCGCATAATATGCTTTTCTACGGCTATCAAACTAGTAAAATGAAAGAGAACCAGTTATCTCGAATAAGAACGGAAAAAAAGTGATTCTAACGAAGTTTCCAAACTTCAAAATTTTTTTTATTCTTTTCGAGATTCTTTGCGCATAATATGCTTTACTGAGGCTATCAAACTAGTATAATGAAAGAGAACCAGTTATCTCAAATATGAACAGAAAAAAAGTGATTCTAAAGAAGTTTCCAAACTTCGAAAAAAAATGTTTTTCTTTTCGAGATTCTTTGCGCATAATATGCTTTTCTGGGGCTATCAAACTAGTATAATGAAAGAGAACCAGTTATCTCAAATAGGAACGGGAAAAAAGTGATTCTAATGAAGTTTCCAAACTTCGAAAAAAATTTTTTTTCTTTTCGAGATTCTTTGCGCATAATATGCTTTACTGAGGCTATCAAACTAGTATAATGAAAGAGAACCAGTTATCTCAAATAAGAACGGAAAAAAAGTGATTCTAAGGAAGTTTCAAACCTTGGAAAATTTTTTTTTTCTTTTCGAGATTCTTTGCGCATAATATGCTTTACTGAGGCTATCAAACTAGTAAAATGAAAGAGAACCAGTTATCTCAAATATGAACAGAAAAAAAGGATTCTAAAGAAGTTTCCAAACTTCGAAAAAAAATTTTTTTCTTTTCGAGATTCTTTGCGCATAAAATGCTTTACTGAGGCTATCAAACTAGTATAATGAACGAGAACAAGTTATCTCAAATAAGAACGGAAAAAAATTGATTCTAAAGAAGTTTCCAAACTTCGAAAAAAAAATTTTTTTCTTTTCGAGATTCTTTGCGCATACTATGCTTTATTGAGGCTATCAAAATAGTATAATGAAAGAGAAACAGTTATCTCAAATAAGAACGGAAAAAAAGTGATCCAAACGTAGTTTGCAAACTTCGAAAAAAAATGTTTTTCTTTTCGAGATTCTTTGCGCATAATATGCTTTTCTGGGGCTATCAAACTAGTATAATGAAAGAGAACCAGTTATCTCAAATAAGAAGGGGAAAAAAGTGATTCTAACGAAGTTTCCAAACTTCGAAAAAAATTTTTTTTCTTTTCGAGATTCTTTGCGCATAATATGCTTTACTGAGGCTATCAAAATAGTATAATGAAAGAGAAACAGTTATCTCAAATAAGAACGGAAAAAAAGTGATTCAAACGTAGTTTCCAAACTTCGAAAAAAAATGTTTTTCTTTTCGAGATTCTTTGCGCATAATATGCTTTACTGAGGCTATCAAACTAGTATAATGAAAGAGAACCAGTTATCTCAAATATGAACAGAAAAAAAGTGATTCTAAAGAAGTTTCCAAACTTCGAAAAAAAATTTTTTTCTTTTCGAGATTCTTTGCGCATAATATGCTTTACTGAGGATATCAAACTAGTATAATGAAAGAGAACAAGTTATCTCAAATAAGAACGAGAAAAAATTGATTCTAAAGAAGTTTCCAAACTTCGAAAAAATATGTTTTTCTTTTCGAGATTCTTTGCGCATAATATGCTTTTCTGGGGCTATCAAACTAGTATAATGAAAGAGAACCAGTTATCTCAAATAGGAACGGGAAAAAAGTGATTCTAACGAAGTTTCCAAACTTCGAAAAAAATTTTTTTTCTTTTCGAGATTCTTTGCGCATAATATGCTTTACTGAGGCTATCAAACTAGTATAATGAAAGAGAACCAGTTATCTCAAATAAGAACGGAAAAAAAGTGATTCTAAGGAAGTTTCAAAACTTGGAAAAATTTTTTTTTTCTTTTCGAGATTCTTTGCGCATAATATGCTTTACTGAGGCTATCAAACTAGTATAATGAAAGAGAACCAGTTATCTCAAATAAGAACGGAAAAAATGTGATTCAAATGAACTTTCCAAACTTCGAAAAAAAATTTTTTTCTTTTCGAGATTCTTTGCGCATAATATGCTTTTCTACGGCTATCAAACTAGTAAAATGAAAGAGAACCAGTTATCTCGAATAAGAACGGAAAAAAAGTGATTCTAACGAAGTTTCCAAACTTCGAAAAATTTTTTTTTTCTTTTCGAGATTCTTTGCGCATAATATGCTTTACTGAGGCTATCAAATTAGTATAATGAAAGAGAACCAGTTATCTCAAATAAGAACGGAAAAAAGTGTTTCTAACGAAGTTTCCAAACTTCGAAAAAAAATTTTTTTCTTTTCGAGATTCTTTGCGCATAATATGCTTTACTGAGGCTATCAAACTAGTATAATGAAAGAGAACCAGTTATCTCAAATAAGAACAGAAAAAAAGTGATTCTAAAGAAGTTTCTAAACTTCGAAAAAAAATTTTTTTCTTTTCGATATTCTTTGCGCATAATATGCTTTACTGAGGCTATCAAACCAGTATAATAAAAGAGAACCAGTTATCTCAAATAAGAACGGAAAGAAATTCATTCTAAAGAAGTTTCCAAACTTCGAAAAAAAATTTTTTTCTTTTCGAGATTCTTTGCGCATAATATGCTTTACTGAGGCTATCAAACTAGTATAATGAAAGAGAAACAGATATCTCAAATATGAACGGAAAAAAAGTGATTCAAACCAAGTTTCCAAACTTCGAAAAAAAATGTTTTTCTTTTCGAGATTCTTTGCGCATAATATGCTTTTCTGGGGCTATCAAACTAGTATAATGAAAGAGAACCAGTTATCTCAAATAAGAACGGGAAAAAAGTGATTCTAACGAAGTTTCCAAACTTCGAAAAAAATTTTTTTTCTTTTCGAGATTCTTTGCGCATAATATGCTTTACTGAGGCTATCAAACTATTATATGAAAGAGAACCAGTTATCTCAAATAAGAACGGAAAAAAGTGATTCTAACGAAGTTTTCAAACTTCGAAAAATAACTTTTTTCTTTTCGAGATTCTTTGCGCATAATATGCATTACTGAGGCTATCAAACTAGTACAATGAAAGAGAACCAGTTATCTCAAATAAGAACAGAAAAAAAGTGATTCTAAAGAAGTTTCCAAACTTCGAAAAAAAAATTTTTTTCTTTTGGAGATTCTTTGCGCATAATATGCTTTACTGAGGCTATCAAACTAGTATAATGAAAGAGAACCAGTTATCTCAAATAAGAACGGAAAAAAATTGATTCTAAAGAAGTTTCCAAAGTTCGAAAAAAAAATTTTTTCTTTTAGAGATTCTTTGCGCATAATATGCTTTACTGAGGCTATCAACCTAGTATAATGAAAGAGAAACAGTTATCTCAAATAAGAACGGAAAAAAAGTGATTCTAAAGTAGTTTCCAAACTTCGAAAGAAAATTTTTTTCTTTTCGTGATTCTTTTCGCTAAATATGCTTTTCTGAGGCTAACAAACTAGTAATGAAAGAGAACCAGTTATCTCAAATAAGAACAGAAAAAAAGTGATTCTAAAGAAGTTTCCAAACTTCGAAAAAAAATTTTTTTCTTTTCGAGATTCTTTGCGCATAATATGCTTTTCTGGGGCTATCAAACTAGTATAATGAAAGAGAACCAGTTATCTCAAATAGGAACGGGAAAAAAGTGATTCTAACGAAGTTTCCAAACTTCGAAAAAATTTTTTTTTCTTTTCGAGATTCTTTGCGCATAATATGCTTTACTGGGGCTATCAAACTAGTATAATGAAAGAGAAACAGATATCTCAAATATGAACGGAAAAAAAGTGATTCAAACCAAGTTTCCAAACTTCGAAAAAAAATGTTTTTCTTTTCGAGATTCTTTGCGCATAATATGCTTTTCTGGGGCTATCAAACTAGTATAATGAAAGAGAACCAGTTATCTCAAATAAGAAGGGGAAAAAAGTGATTCTAACGAAGTTTCCAAACTTCGAAAAAAATTTTTTTTCTTTTCGAGATTCTTTGCGCATAATATGCTTTACTGAGGCTATCAAACTATTATATGAAAGAGAACCAGTTATCTCAAATAAGAACGGAAAAAAGTGATTCTAACGAAGTTTTCAAACTTCGAAAAAAAAATTTTTTCTTTTCGAGATTCTTTGCGCATAATATGCTTTACTGAGGCTATCAACCTAGTATAATGAAAGAGAAACAGTTATCTCAAATAAGCACGGAAAAAAAGTGATTCTAAAGTAGTTTCCAAACTTCGAAAAAAAATTTTTTTCTATTCGTGATTCTTTTCGCTAAATATGCTTTTCTGAGGCTATCAAACTAGTATAATGAAAGAGAACCAGTTATCTCAAATAAGAACAGAAAAAAAGTGATTCTAAAGAAGTTTCCAAACTTCGAAAAAAAATTTTTTTCTTTTCGAGATTCTTTGCGCATAATATGCTTTTCTGGGGCTATCAAACTAGTATAATGAAAGAGAACCAGTTATCTCAAATAAGAACAGAAAAAATGTGATTCTAAAGAAGTTTCCAAACTTCGAAAAAATTTTTTTTTCTTTTCGAGATTCTTTGCGCATAATATGCTTTACTGAGGCTATCAAACTAGTATAATGAAAGAGAACCAGTTATCTCAAATAAGAACGGAAAAAAATTGATTCTCAAGAAGTTTCCAAACTTCGAAAAAAAATTTTTTTCTTTTCGAGATTCTTTGCGCATAATATGGTTTACTGAGGCTATCAAACTAGTATAATGAAAGAGAACCAGTTATCTCAAATAAGAACCGATAAAAAGTGATTCAAACGAAGTTTCCAAACTTCGAAAAAAAATGTTTTTCTTTTCGAGATTCTTTGCGCATAATATGCTTTTCTGAGGCTATCAAATTAGTAAAATGAAAGAGAACCAGTTATCTCGAATAAGAACGGAAAAAAAGTAATTCTAACGAAGTTTCCAAACTTCGAAAAAAATATTTTTTCTTTTCGAGATTCTTTGCGCATAATATGCTTTTCTGAGGCTATCAAACTAGTATAATGAAAGAGAACCAGTTATCTCAAATAAGAACGGAAAAAAAGTGATTCAAACGAAGTTTCCAAACTTCGAAAAAAAATTTTTTTCTTTTCGAGATTCTTTGCGCATAATATGCTTTTCTACGGCTATCAAACTAGTAAAATGAAAGAGAACCAGTTATCTCGAATAAGAACGGAAAAAAAGTTATTCTAACGAAGTTTCCAAACTTCGAAAAATTTTTTTTTTCTTTTCGAGATTCTTTGCGCATAATATGCTTTACTGAGGCTATCAAACTAGTATAATGAAAGAGAACCAGTTATCTCAAATAAGAACAGAAAAAAAGTGATTCTAAAGAAGTTTCCAAACTTCGAAAAAAAATTTTTTTCTTTTCGAGATTCTTTGCGCATAATATGCTTTACTGAGGCTATCAATATAGTGTAATGAAAGAGAAACAGTTATCTCAAATAAGAACGGAAAAAAGGTGATCCAAACGTAGTTTCCAAACTTCGAAAAAAAATGTTTTTCTTTTCGAGATTCTTTGCGCATAATATGCTTTTCTGGGGATATCAAACTAGTATAATGAAAGAGAACCAGTTATCTCAAATAAGAACGGGAAAGAAGTGATTCTAACGAAGTTTCCAAACTTCGAAAAATTTTTTTTTTCTTTTCGAGATTCTTTGCGCATAATATGCTTTTCTGGGGATATCAAACTAGTATAATGAAAGAGAACCAGTTATCTCAAATAAGAACGGGAAAAAAGTGTTTCTAACGAAGTTTCCAAACTTCGAAAAAAATTTTTTTTCTTTGGGAGATTCTTTGCGCATAATATGCTTTACTGAGGCTATCAAACTAGTATAATGAAAGAGAACCAGTTATCTCAAATAAGAACAGAAAAAAAGTGATTCTAAAGAAGTTTCCAAACTTCGAAAAAAAATTTTTTTCTTTTCGAGATTCTTTGCGCATAATATGCTTTTCTGGGGCTATCAAACTAGTATAATGAAAGAGAACCAGTTATCTCAAATAAGAACAGAAAAAAAGTGATTCTAAAGAAGTTTCCAAACTTCGAAAAAATTTTTTTCTTTTCGAGATTCTTTGCGCATAATATGCTTTACTGAGGCTATCAAACTAGTATAATGAAAGAGAAACAGATATCTCAAATATGAACGGAAAAAAAGTGATTCAAACCAAGTTTCCAAACTTCGAAAAAAAATGTTTTTCTTTTCGAGATTCTTTGCGCATAATATGCTTTTCTGGGTCTATCAAACTAGTATAATGAAAGAGAACCAGTTATCTCATATAAGAACGGGAAAAAAGTGATTCTAACGAAGTTTCCAAACTTCGAAAAATTTTTTTTTTCTTTTCGAGATTCTTTGCGCATAATATGCTTTACTGAGGCTATCAAACTAGTATAATGAAAGAGAACCAGTTATCTCAAATAAGAACGGAAAAAAAGTGATTCAAACGAAGTTTCCAAACTTCGAAAAAAAATGTTTTTCTTTTCGAGACTCTTTGCGCATAATATGCTTTTCTGAGGCTATCAAACTAGTATAATGAAAGAGAACCAGTTATCTCAAATAAGAACGGAAAAAATGTGATTCAAATGAAGTTTCCAAACTTCGAAAAAAATTTTTTTTCTTTTCGAGATTCTTTGCGCATAATATGCTTTTCTACGGCTATCAAACTAGTAAAATGAAAGAGAACCAGTTATCTCGAATAAGAACGGAAAAAAAGTGATTCTAACGAAGTTTCCAAACTTCGAAAAAAAATGTTTTTCCTTTCGAGATTCTTTGCGCATAATATGCTTTTCTGAGGCTATCAAACTAGTATAATGAAAGAGAACCAGTTATCTCAAATAAGAACGGAAAAAAAGTGATTCAAACGAAGTTTCCAAACTTCGAAAAAAAATTTTTTTCTTTTCGAGATTCTTTGCGCATAATATGCTTTTCTACGGCTATCAAACTAGTAAATTGAAAGAGAACCAGTTATCTCGAATAAGAACGGAAAAAAGTGATTCTAACGATGTTTCCAAACTTCGAAAATTTTTTTTATTCTTTTCGAGATTCTTTGCGCATAATATGCTTTACTGAGGCTATCAAACTAGTATAATGAAAGAGAACCATTTATCTCAAATAAGAACAGAAAAAAAGTGATTCTAAAGAAGTTTCCAAACTTCGAAAAAAAATTTTTTTCTTTTCGAGATTCTTTGCGCATAATATGCTTTACTGAGGCTATCAAACTAGTATAATGAAAGAGAACAAGTTATCTCAAATAAGAACGGAATAAAATTGATTCTAAAGAAGTTTCCAAACTTCGAAAAAAAATTTTTTTCTTTTCGAGATTCTTTGCGCATAATATGCTTTTCTACTACTATCAAACTAGTAAAATGAAAGAGAACCAGTTATTTCAAATAAGAACGGAAAAAAGTGTTTCTAACGAAGTTTCCAAACTTCGAAAAAAAATTTTTTTCTTTTCGAGATTCTTTGCGCATAATATGCTTTACTGAGGCTATCAAAATAGTATAATGAAAGAGAAACAGTTATCTCAAATAAGAACGGAAAAAAAGTGATCCAAACGTAGTTTCCAAACTTCGAAAAAAAATGTTTTTCTTTTCGTGATTCTTTTCGCTAAATATGCTTTTCTGAGGCTATCAAACTAGTATAATGAAAGAGAACCAGTTATCTCAAATAAGAACAGAAAAAAAGTGATTCTAAAGAAGTTTCCAAACTTCGAAAAAAATTTTTTTTCTTTTCGAGATTCTTTGCGCATAATATGCTTTACTGAGGCTATCAAACAAGTATAATGAAAGAGAACCAGTTATCTCAAATAAGAACAGAAAAAAAGTGATTCTAAAGAAGTTTCCAAACTTCGAAAAAATTTTTTTTTCTTTTCGAGATTCTTTGCGCATAATATGCTTTACTGAGGCTATCAAACTAGTATAATGAAAGAGAACCAGTTATCTCAAATAAGAACAGAAAAAAAGTAATTCTAAAGAAGTTTCCAAACTTCGAAAAAAATTTTTTTTCTTTTCGAGATTCTTTGCGCATAATATGCTTTTCTACGGCTATCAAACTAGTAAAATGAAAGAGAACCAGTTATCTCGAATAAGAACGGAAAAAAATTGATTCTAAAGAAGTTTCCAAACTTCGAAAAAAATTTTTTTCTTTTCGAGATTCTTTGCGCATAATATGCTTTACTGAGGCTATCAAAATAGTATAATGAAAGAGAAACAGTTATCTCAAATAAGAACGGAAAAAAAAGTGATCCAAACGTAGTTTCCAAACTTCGAAAAAAAATGTTTTTCTTTTCGAGATTCTTTGCGCATAATATGCTTTTCTGGGGCTATCAAACTAGTATAATGAAAGAGAACCAGTTATCTCAAATAAGAACGGGAAAAAAGTGATTCTAACGAAGTTTCCAAACTTCGAAAAAAAATTTTTTTCTTTTCGTGATTCTTTTCGCTAAATATGCTTTTCTGAACCTATCAAACTAGTATAATGAAAGAGAACCAGTTATCTCAAATAAGAACAGAAAAAAAGTGATTCTAAAGAAGTTTCCAAACTTCGAAATAAAATTTTTTTCTTTTCGAGATTCTTTGCGCATAATATGCTTTACTGAGGCTATCAAACTAGTATAATGAAAGAGAACCAGTTATCTCAAATAAGAACAGAAAAAAAGTGATTCTAAAGAAGTTTCCAACCTTCGAAAAAATTTTTTTTTCTTTTCGAGATTCTTTGCACATAATATGCTTTACTGAGGCTATCAAACTAGTATAATGAAAGAGAACCAGTTATCTCAAATAAGAACAGAAAAAAAGTAATTCTATAGAAGTTTCCAAACTTCGAAAAAATTTTTTTTTCTTTTCGAGATTCTTTGCGCATAATATGCTTTACTGAGGCTATCAAACTAGTATAATGAAAGAGAACCAGTTATCTCAAATAAGAACGGAAAAAAGTGATTCTAACGAAGTTTCCAAACTTCGAAAAAAATTTTTTTTTTCTTTTCGAAATTCTTTGCGCATAATATGCTTTACTGAGGCTATCAAACTACTATAATGAAAGAGAACCAGTTATCGCAAATATGAACGGAAAAAAAGTGATTCAAACCAAGTTTCCAAACTTCGAAAAAAAATGTTTTTCTTTTCGAGATTCTTTGCGCATAATATGCTTTTCTGGGTCTATCAAACTAGTATAATGAAAGAGAACCAGTTATCTCAAATAAGAACGGGAAAAAAGTGATTCTAATGAAGTTTCCAAACTTCGAAAATTTTTTTTTTTCTTTTCGAGATTCTTTGCGCATAATATGCTTTACTGAGGCTATCAAACTAGTATAATGAAAGAGAACCAGTTATCTCAAATAAGAACGGAAAAAAAGTGATTCAAAAGAAGTTTCCAAACTTCGAAAAAAAATGTTTTTCTTTTCGAGACTCTTTGCGCATAATATGCTTTTCTGAGGCTATCAAACTAGTATAATGAAAGAGAACCAGTTATCTCAAATAAGAACGGAAAAAATGTGATTCAAATGAAGTTTCCAAACTTCGAAAAAAATTTTTTTTCTTTTCGATATTCTTTGCGCATAATATGCTTTTCTACGGCTATCAAACTAGTAAAATGAAAGAGAACCAGTTATCTCGAATAAGAACGGAAAAAAAGTGATTCTAACGAAGTTTCCAAAATTCGAAAAAAAATGTTTTTCTTTTCGAGATTCTTTGCGCATAATATGCTTTTCTGAGGCTATCAAACTAGTATAATGAAAGAGAACCAGTTATCTCAAATAAGAACGGAAAAAAAGTGATTCAAACGAAGTTTCCAAACTTCGAAAAAAATTTTTTTTCTTTTCGAGATTCTTTGCGCATAATATGCTTTTCTACGGCTATCAAAATAGTATAATGAAAGAGAAACAGTTATCTCAAATAAGAACGGAAAAAAAGTGATTCAAACGTAGTTTCCAAACTTCGAAAAAAAATTTTTTTCTTTTCGAGATTCTTTGCGCATAATATGCTTTTCTACGGCTATCAAACTAGTAAAATGAAAGAGAACCAGTTATCTCAAATAAGAAAGGAAAAAAAGTGATTGTAACGAAGTTTCCAAACTTCGAAAAAAAATTTTTTTCTTTTCGAGATTCTTTGCGCATAATATGCTTTACTGAGGCTATCAAACTAGTATAATGAAAGAGAACCAGTTATTTCAAATAAGAACGGAAAAAAGTGTTTCTAACGAAGTTTCCAAACTTCGAAAAAAAATTTTTTTCTTTTCGAGATTCTTTGCGCATAATATGCTTTACTGAGGCTATCAAAATAGTATAATGAAAGAGAAACAGTTATCTCAAATAAGAACGGAAAAAAAGTGATCCAAACGTAGTTTCCAAACTTCGAAAAAAAATGTTTTTCTTTTCGTGATTCTTTTCGCTAAATATGCTTTTCTGAGGCTATCAAACTAGTATAATGAAAGAGAACCAGTTATCTCAAATAAGAACAGAAAAAAAGTGATTCTAAAGAAGTTTCCAAACTTCGAAAAAAATTTTTTTTCTTTTCGAGATTCTTTGCGCATAATATGCTTTACTGAGGCTATCAAACAAGTATAATGAAAGAGAACCAGTTATCTCAAATAAGAACAGAAAAAAAGTGATTCTAAAGAAGTTTCCAAACTTCGAAAAAATTTTTTTTTCTTTTCGAGATTCTTTGCGCATAATATGCTTTACTGAGGCTATCAAACTAGTATAATGAAAGAGAACCAGTTATCTCAAATAAGAACAGAAAAAAAGTAATTCTAAAGAAGTTTCCAAACTTCGAAAAAAATTTTTTTTCTTTTCGAGATTCTTTGCGCATAATATGCTTTACTGCGGCTATCAAACTAGTATAATGAAAGAGAACCAGTTATCTCAAATAAGAACGGAAAAAAATTGATTATAAAGAAGTTTCCAAACTTCGAAAAAAAAATTTTTTCTTTTCGAGATTCTTTGCGCATAATATGGTTTACTGAGGCTATCAAACTAGTATAATGAAAGAGAAACAGTTATCTCAAATAAGAACGGAAAAAAAGTGATTCAAACGAAGTTTCCAAACTTCGAAAAAAAATGTTTTTCTTTTCGAGATTCTTTGCGCATAATATGCTTTTCTGGGGCTATCAAACTAGTAAAATGAAAGAGAACCAGTTATCTCGAATAAGAACGGAAAAAAAGTAATTCTAACGAAGTTTCCAAACTTCGAAAAAAATATTTTTTCTTTTCGAGATTCTTTGCGCATAATATGCTTTTCTGAGGCTATCAAACTAGTAAAATGAAAGAGAACCAGTTATCTCGAATAATAACGGAAAAAAAGTAATTCTAACGAAGTTTCCAAACTTCGAAAAAAATATTTTTTCTTTTCGAGATTCTTTGCGCATAATATGCTTTACTGAGGCTATCAAACTAGTATAATGAAAGAGAACCAGTTATCTCAAATAAGAACGGAAAAAAGTTATTCTAACGAAGTTTCCAAACTTCGAAAAAAATTTTTTTTCTTTTCGAAATTCTTTGCGCATATTATGCTTTACTGAGGCTATCAAACTAGTATAATGAAAGAGAACCAGTTATCTCAAATAAGAACGGAAATAAGTGATTCTAACGAAGTTTCCAAACTTCGAAAAAAATTTTTTTTCTTTTCGAGATTCTTTGCGCATAATATGCTTTACTGAGGCTATCAAACAAGTATAATGAAAGAGAACCAGTTATCTCAAATAAGAACAGAAAAAAAGTGATTCTAAAGAAGTTTCAAAACTTCGAAAAAATTTTTTTTTCTTTTCGAGATTCTTTGCGCATAATATGCTTTACTGAGGCTATCAAACTAGTATAATGAAAGAGAACCAGTTATCTCAAATAAGAACAGAAAAAAAGTAATTCTAAAGAAGTTTCCAAACTTCGAAAAAAATTTTTTTTCTTTTCGAGATTCTTTGCGCATAATATGCTTTACTGAGGCTATCAAACTAGTATAATGAAAGAGAACCAGTTATCTCAAATAAGAACGGAAAAAAATTGATTCTAAAGAAGTTTCCAAACTTCGAAAAAAAATTTTTTTCTTTTCGAGATTCTTTGCGCATAATATGGTTTACTGAGGCTATCAAACTAGTATAATGAAAGAGAAACAGTTATCTCAAATAAGAACGGAAAAAAAGTGATTCAAACGAAGTTTCCAAACTTCGAAAAAAAATGTTTTTCTTTTCGAGATTCTTTGCGCATAATATGCTTTTCTGAGGCTATCAAACTAGTAAAATGAAAGAGAACCAGTTATCTCGAATAAGAACGGAAAAAAAGTAATTCTAACGAAGTTTCCAAACTTCGAAAAAAATATTTTTTCTTTTCGAGATTCTTTGCGCATAATATGCTTTACTCAGGCTATCAAACTAGTATAATGAAAGAGAACCAGTTATCTCAAATAAGAACGGAAAAAAGTGATTCTAACGAAGTTTCCAAACTTCGAAAAAAATGTTTTTCTTTTCGAGATTCTTTGCGCATAATATGCTTTACTGAGGCTATCAAACTAGTATAATGAAAGAGAACCAGTTATCTCAAATAAGAACAGAAAAAAAGTGATTCTAAAGAAGTTTGTAAACTTCGAAAAAAAATTTTTTTCTTTTCGAGATTCTTTGCGCATAATATGCTTTACTGAGGCTATCAAACTAGTATAATGAAAGAGAACCAGTTATCTCAAATAAGAACGGAAAAAAATTGATTCTAAAGAAGTTTCCAAACTTCGAAAAAAAAAGTTTTTTTTTTTTCGAGATTCTTTGCGCATAATATGCTTTACTGGGGCTATCAAACTAGTATAATGAAAGAGAAACAGATATCTCAAATATGAACGGAAAAAAAGTGATTCAAACCAAGTTTCCAAACTTCGAAAAAAAATGTTTTTCTTTTCGAGATTCTTTGCGCATAATATGCTTTTCTGGGGCTATCAAACTAGTATAATGAAAGAGAACCAGTTATCTCAAATAAGAAGGGGAAAAAAGTGATTCTAACGAAGTTTCCAAACTTCGAAAAAAATTTTTTTTCTTTTCGAGATTCTTTGCGCATAATATGCTTTACTGAGGCTATCAAACTATTATATGAAAGAGAACCAGTTATCTCAAATAAGAACGGAAAAAAGTGATTCTAACGAAGTTTTCAAACTTCGAAAAAAAAATTTTTTCTTTTCGAGATTCTTTGCGCATAATATGCTTTACTGAGGCTATCAACCTAGTATAATGAAAGAGAAACAGTTATCTCAAATAAGCACGGAAAAAAAGTGATTCTAAAGTAGTTTCCAAACTTCGAAAAAAAATTTTTTTCTATTCGTGATTCTTTTCGCTAAATATGCTTTTCTGAGGCTATCAAACTAGTATAATGAAAGAGAACCAGTTATCTCAAAGAAGAACAGAAAAAAAGTGATTCTAAAGAAGTTTCCAAACTTCGAAAAAAAATTTTTTTCTTTTCGAGATTCTTTGCGCATAATATGCTTTTCTGGGGCTATCAAACTAGTATAATGAAAGAGAACCAGTTATCTCAAATAAGAACAGAAAAAAAGTGATTCTAAAGAAGTTTCCAAACTTCGAAAAAATTTTTTTTTCTTTTCGAGATTCTTTGCGCATAATATGCTTTACTGAGGCTATCAAACTAGTATAATGAAAGAGAACCAGTTATCTCAAATAAGAACGGAAAAAAATTGATTCTCAAGAAGTTTCCAAACTTCGAAAAAAAATTTTTTTCTTTTCGAGATTCTTTGCGCATAATATGGTTTACTGAGGCTATCAAACTAGTATAATGAAAGAGAACCAGTTATCTCAAATAAGAACGGATAAAAAGTGATTCAAACGAAGTTTCCAAACTTCGAAAAAAAATGTTTTTCTTTTCGAGATTCTTTGCGCATAATATGCTTTTCTGAGGCTATCAAATTAGTAAAATGAAAGAGAACCAGTTATCTCGAATAAGAACGGAAAAAAAAGTAATTCTAACGAAGTTTCCAAACTTCGAAAAAAATATTTTTTCTTTTCGAGATTCTTTGCGCATAATATGCTTTTCTGAGGCTATCAAACTAGTATAATGAAAGAGAACCAGTTATCTCAAATAAGAACGGAAAAAAAGTGATTCAAACGAAGTTTCCAAACTTCGAAAAAAAATTTTTTTCTTTTCGAGATTCTTTGCGCATAATATGCTTTTCTACGGCTATCAAACTAGTAAAATGAAAGAGAACCAGTTATCTCGAATAAGAACGGAAAAAAAGTTATTCTAACGAAGTTTCCAAACTTCGAAAAATTTTTTTTTTCTTTTCGAGATTCTTTGCGCATAATATGCTTTACTGAGGCTATCAAACTAGTATAATGAAAGAGAACCAGTTATCTCAAATAAGAACGGAAAAAAGTGATTCTAACGAAGTTTCCAAACTTCGAAAAAAAATTTTTTTCTTTTCGAGATTCTTTGCGCATAATATGCTTTACTGAGGCTATCAAACTAGTATAATGAAAGAGAACCAGTTATCTCAAATAAGAACAGAAAAAAAGTGATTCTAAAGAAGTTTCCAAACTTCGAAAAAAAATTTTTTTCTTTTCGAGATTCTTTGCGCATAATATGCTTTACTGAGGCTATCAAACTAGTATAATGAACGAGAACAAGTTATCTCAAATAAGAACGGAAAAAAATTGATTCTAAAGAAGTTTGCAAACTTCGAAAAAAAATTTTTTTCTTTTCGAGATTCTTTGCGCATAATATGCTTTACTGAGGCTATCAATATAGTATAATGAAAGAGAAACAGTTATCTCAAATAAGAACGGAAAAAAAGTGATCCAAACGTAGTTTCCAAACTTCGAAAAAAAATGTTTTTCTTTTCGATAATCTTTGCGCATAATATGCTTTTCTGGGGATATCAAACTAGTATAATGAAAGAGAACCAGTTATCTCAAATAAGAACGGGAAAAAAGTGATTCTAACGAAGTTTCCAAACTTCGAAAAAAATTTATTTTCTTTTCGAGATTCTTTGCGCGTAATATGCTTTTCTGAGGCTATCAAACTAGTATAATGAAAGAGAACCAGTTATCGCAAATAAGAACGGAAAAAAAGTGATTCAAACGAAGTTTCCAAACTTCGAAAAAAAATTTTTTTCTTTTCGAGATTCTTTGCGCATAATATGCTTTTCTACGGCTATCAAACTAGTAAAATGAAAGAGAACCAGTTATCTCGAATAAGAACGGAAAAAAAGTGATTCAAACGAAGTTTCCAATTTCGAAAAAAATGTTTTTCTTTTCGAGATTCTTTGCGCATAATATGCTTTACTGAGGCTATCAAACTAGTATAATGAAAGAGAACCAGTTATCTCAAATAAGAACAGAAAAAAAGTGATTCTAAAGAAGTTTGTAAACTTCGAAAAAAAATTTTTTTCTTTTCGAGATTCTTTGCGCATAATATGCTTTACTGAGGCTATCAAACTAGTATAATGAAAGAGAACCAGTTATCTCAAATAAGAACGGAAAAAAATTGATTCTAAAGAAGTTTCCAAACTTCGAAAAAAAAAGTTTTTTTTTTTTCGAGATTCTTTGCGCATAATATGCTTTACTGGGGCTATCAAACTAGTATAATGAAAGAGAAACAGATATCTCAAATATGAACGGAAAAAAAGTGATTCAAACCAAGTTTCCAAACTTCGAAAAAAAATGTTTTTCTTTTCGAGATTCTTTGCGCATAATATGCTTTTCTGGGGCTATCAAACTAGTATAATGAAAGAGAACCAGTTATCTCAAATAAGAAGGGGAAAAAAGTGATTCTAACGAAGTTTCCAAACTTCGAAAAAAATTTTTTTTCTTTTCGAGATTCTTTGCGCATAATATGCTTTACTGAGGCTATCAAACTATTATATGAAAGAGAACCAGTTATCTCAAATAAGAACGGAAAAAAGTGATTCTAACGAAGTTTTCAAACTTCGAAAAAAAAATTTTTTCTTTTCGAGATTCTTTGCGCATAATATGCTTTACTGAGGCTATCAACCTAGTATAATGAAAGAGAAACAGTTATCTCAAATAAGCACGGAAAAAAAGTGATTCTAAAGTAGTTTCCAAACTTCGAAAAAAAATTTTTTTCTATTCGTGATTCTTTTCGCTAAATATGCTTTTCTGAGGCTATCAAACTAGTATAATGAAAGAGAACCAGTTATCTCAAATAAGAACAGAAAAAAAGTGATTCTAAAGAAGTTTCCAAACTTCGAAAAAAAATTTTTTTCTTTTCGAGATTCTTTGCGCATAATATGCTTTTCTGGGGCTATCAAACTAGTATAATGAAAGAGAACCAGTTATCTCAAATAAGAACAGAAAAAAAGTGATTCTAAAGAAGTTTCCAAACTTCGAAAAAATTTTTTTTTCTTTTCGAGATTCTTTGCGCATAATATGCTTTACTGAGGCTATCAAACTAGTATAATGAAAGAGAACCAGTTATCTCAAATAAGAACGGAAAAAAATTGATTCTCAAGAAGTTTCCAAACTTCGAAAAAAAATTTTTTTCTTTTCGAGATTCTTTGCGCATAATATGGTTTACTGAGGCTATCAAACTAGTATAATGAAAGAGAACCAGTTATCTCAAATAAGAACGGATAAAAAGTGATTCAAACGAAGTTTCCAAACTTCGAAAAAAAATGTTTTTCTTTTCGAGATTCTTTGCGCATAATATGCTTTTCTGAGGCTATCAAATTAGTAAAATGAAAGAGAACCAGTTATCTCGAATAAGAACGGAAAAAAAGTAATTCTAACGAAGTTTCCAAACTTCGAAAAAAATATTTTTTCTTTTCGAGATTCTTTGCGCATAATATGCTTTTCTGAGGCTATCAAACTAGTATAATGAAAGAGAACCAGTTATCTCAAATAAGAACGGAAAAAAAGTGATTCAAACAAAGTTTCCAAACTTCGAAAAAAAATTTTTTTCTTTTCGAGATTCTTTGCGCATAATATGCTTTTCTACGGCTATCAAACTAGTAAAATGAAAGAGAACCAGTTATCTCGAATAAGAACGGAAAAAAAGTTATTCTAACGAAGTTTCCAAACTTCGAAAAATTTTTTTTTTCTTTTCGAGATTCTTTGCGCATAATATGCTTTACTGAGGCTATCAAACTAGTATAATGAAAGAGAACCAGTTATCTCAAATAAGAACAGAAAAAAAGTGATTCTAAAGAAGTTTCCAAACTTCGAAAAAAAATTTTTTTCTTTTCGAGATTCTTTGCGCATAATATGCTTTTCTGGGGCTATCAAACTAGTATAATGAAAGAGAACCAGTTATCTCAAATAAGAACAGAAAAAAGTGATTCTAAAGAAGTTTCCAAACTTCGAAAAAATTTTTTTCTTTTCGAGATTCTTTGCGCATAATATGCTTTACTGAGGCTATCAAACTAGTATAATGAAAGAGAAACAGATATCTCAAATATGAACGGAAAAAAAGTGATTCAAACCAAGTTTCCAAACTTCGAAAAAAAATGTTTTTCTTTTCGAGATTCTTTGCGCATAATATGCTTTTCTGGGTCTATCAAACTAGTATAATGAAAGAGAACCAGTTATCTCAAATAAGAACGGGAAAAAAGTGATTCTAACGAAGTTTCCAAACTTCGAAAAATTTTTTTTTTCTTTTCGAGATTCTTTGCGCATAATATGCTTTACTGAGGCTATCAAACTAGTATAATGAAAGAGAACCAGTTATCTCAAATAAGAACGGAAAAAAAGTGATTCAAACGAAGTTTCCAAACTTCGAAAAAAAATGTTTTTCTTTTCGAGACTCTTTGCGCATAATATGCTTTTCTGAGGCTATCAAACTAGTATAATGAAAGAGAACCAGTTATCTCAAATAAGAACGGAAAAAATGTGATTCAAATGAAGTTTCCAAACTTCGAAAAAAATTTTTTTTCTTTTCGAGATTCTTTGCGCATAATATGCTTTTCTACGGCTATCAAACTAGTAAAATGAAAGAGAACCAGTTATCTCGAATAAGAACGGAAAAAAAGTGATTCTAACGAAGTTTCCAAACTTCGAAAAAAAATGTTTTTCCTTTCGAGATTCTTTGCGCATAATATGCTTTTCTGAGGCTATCAAACTAGTATAATGAAAGAGAACCAGTTATCTCAAATAAGAACGGAAAAAAAGTGATTCAAACGAAGTTTCCAAACTTCGAAAAAAAATTTTTTTCTTTTCGAGATTCTTTGCGCATAATATGCTTTTCTACGGCTATCAAACTAGTAAATTCAAAGAGAACCAGTTATCTCGAATAAGAACGGAAAAAAGTGATTCTAACGATGTTTCCAAACTTCGAAAATTTTTTTTATTCTTTTCGAGATTCTTTGCGCATAATATGCTTTACTGAGGCTATCAAACTAGTATAATGAAAGAGAACCATTTATCTCAAATAAGAACAGAAAAAAAGTGATTCTAAAGAAGTTTCCAAACTTCGAAAAAAAATTTTTTTCTTTTCGAGATTCTTTGCGCATAATATGCTTTACTGAGGCTATCAAACTAGTATAATGAAAGAGAACAAGTTATCTCAAATAAGAACGGAATAAAATTGATTCTAAAGAAGTTTCCAAACTTCGAAAAAAAATTTTTTTCTTTTCGAGATTCTTTGCGCATAATATGCTTTTCTACGGCTATCAAACTAGTAAAATGAAAGAGAACCAGTTATCTCAAATAAGAAAGGAAAAAAAGTGATTGTAACGAAGTTTCCAAACTTCGAAAAAAAATTTTTTTCTTTTCGAGATTCTTTGCGCATAATATGCTTTACTGAGGCTATCAAACTAGTATAATGAAAGAGAACCAGTTATTTCAAATAAGAACGGAAAAAAGTGTTTCTAACGAAGTTTCCAAACTTCGAAAAAAAATTTTTTTCTTTTCGAGATTCTTTGCGCATAATATGCTTTACTGAGGCTATCAAAATAGTATAATGAAAGAGAAACAGTTATCTCAAATAAGAACGGAAAAAAAGTGATCCAAACGTAGTTTCCAAACTTCGAAAAAAAATGTTTTTCTTTTCGTGATTCTTTTCGCTAAATATGCTTTTCTGAGGCTATCAAACTAGTATAATGAAAGAGAACCAGTTATCTCAAATAAGAACAGAAAAAAAGTGATTCTAAAGAAGTTTCCAAACTTCGAAAAAAATTTTTTTTCTTTTCGAGATTCTTTGCGCATAATATGCTTTACTGAGGCTATCAAACAAGTATAATGAAAGAGTACCAGTTATCTCAAATAAGAACAGAAAAAAAGTGATTCTAAAGAAGTTTCCAAACTTCGAAAAAATTTTTTTTTCTTTTCGAGATTCTTTGCGCATAATATGCTTTACTGAGGCTATCAAACTAGTATAATGAAAGAGAACCAGTTATCTCAAATAAGAACAGAAAAAAAGTAATTCTAAAGAAGTTTCCAAACTTCGAAAAAAATTTTTTTTCTTTTCGAGATTCTTTGCGCATAATATGCTTTTCTACGGCTATCAAACTAGTAAAATGAAAGAGAACCAGTTATCTCGAAAAAGAACGGAAAAAAATTGATTCTAAAGAAGTTTCCAAACTTCGAAAAAAATTTTTTTCTTTTCGAGATTCTTTGCGCATAATATGCTTTACTGAGGCTATCAAAATAGTATAATGAAAGAGAAACAGTTATCTCAAATAAGAACGGAAAAAAAGTGATCCAAACGTAGTTTCCAAACTTCGAAAAAAAATGTTTTTCTTTTCGAGATTCTTTGCGCATAATATGCTTTTCTGGGGCTATCAAACTAGTATAATGAAAGAGAACCAGTTATCTCAAATAAGAACGGGAAAAAAGTGATTCTAACGAAGTTTCCAAACTTCGAAAAAAAATTTTTTTCTTTTCGTGATTCTTTTCGCTAAATATGCTTTTCTGAACCTATCAAACTAGTATAATGAAAGAGAACCAGTTATCTCAAATAAGAACAGAAAAAAAGTGATTCTAAAGAAGTTTCCAAACTTCGAAATAAAATTTTTTCTTTTCGAGATTCTTTGCGCATAATATGCTTTACTGAGGCTATCAAACTAGTATAATGAAAGAGAACCAGTTATCTCAAATAAGAACAGAAAAAAAGTGATTCTAAAGAAGTTTCCAACCTTCGAAAAAATTTTTTTTTCTTTTCGAGATTCTTTGCACATAATATGCTTTACTGAGGCTATCAAACTAGTATAATGAAAGAGAACCAGTTATCTCAAATAAGAACAGAAAAAAAGTAATTCTATAGAAGTTTCCAAACTTCGAAAAAATTTTTTTTTCTTTTCGAGATTCTTTGCGCATAATATGCTTTACTGAGGCTATCAAACTAGTATAATGAAAGAGAACCAGTTATCTCAAATAAGAACGGAAAAAAATTGATTCTAAAGAAGTTTCCAAACTTCGAAAAAAATTTTTTTTCTTTTCGAGATTCTTTGCGCATAATATGGTTTACTGAGGCTATCAAACTAGTATAATGAAAGAGAAACAGTTATCTCAAATAAGAACGGAAAAAAGTGATTCAAACGAAGTTTCCAAATTTCGAAAAAAAATGTTTTTCTTTTCGAGATTCTTTGCGCATAATATGCTTTTCTGAGGCTATCAAACTAGTAAAATGAAAGAGAACCAGTTATCTCGAATAAGAACGGAAAAAAAGTAATTCTAACGAAGTTTCCAAACTTCGAAAAAAATATTTTTTCTTTTCGAGATTCTTTGCGCATAATATGCTTTACTGAGGCTATCAAACTAGTATAATGAAAGAGAACCAGTTATCTCAAATAAGAACGGAAAAAAGTGATTCTAACGAAGTTTCCAAACTTCGAAAAAATTTTTTTTTTCTTTTCGAAATTCTTTGCGCATAATATGCTTTACTGAGGCTATCAAACTACTATAATGAAAGAGAACCAGTTATCGCAAATATGAACGGAAAAAAAGTGATTCAAACCAAGTTTCCAAACTTCGAAAAAAAATGTTTTTCTTTTCGAGATTCTTTGCGCATAATATGCTTTTCTGGGTCTATCAAACTAGTATAATGAAAGAGAACCAGTTATCTCAAATAAGAACGGGAAAAAAGTGATTCTAACGAAGTTTCCAAACTTCGAAAATTTTTTTTTTTCTTTTCGAGATTCTTTGCGCATAATATGCTTTACTGAGGCTATCAAACTAGTATAATGAAAGAGAACCAGTTATCTCAAATAAGAACGGAAAAAAAGTGATTCAAACGAAGTTTCCAAACTTCGAAAAAAAATGTTTTTCTTTTCGAGACTCTTTGCGCATAATATGCTTTTCTGAGGCTATCAAACTAGTATAATGAAAGAGAACCAGTTATCTCAAATAAGAACGGAAAAAATGTGATTCAAATGAAGTTTCCAAACTTCGAAAAAAATTTTTTTTCTTTTCGAGATTCTTTGCGCATAATATGCTTTTCTACGGCTATCAAACTAGTAAAATGAAAGAGAACCAGTTATCTCGAATAAGAACGGAAAAAAAGTGATTCTAACGAAGTTTCCAAAATTCGAAAAAAAATGTTTTTCTTTTCGAGATTCTTTGCGCATAATATGCTTTTCTGAGGCTATCAAACTAGTATAATGAAAGAGAACCAGTTATCTCCAATAAGAACGGAAAAAAAGTGATTCAAACGAAGTTTCCAAACTTCGAAAAAAAATTTTTTTCTTTTCGAGATTCTTTGCGCATAATATGCTTTTCTACGGCTATCAAAATAGTATAATGAAAGAGAAACAGTTATCTCAAATAAGAACGGAAAAAAAGTGATTCAAACGTAGTTTCCAAACTTCGAAAAAAAATTTTTTTCTTTTCGAGATTCTTTGCGCATAATATGCTTTTCTACGGCTATCAAACTAGTAAAATGAAAGAGAACCAGTTATCTCAAATAAGAAAGGAAAAAAAGTGATTGTAACGAAGTTTCCAAACTTCGAAAAAAAATTTTTTTCTTTTCGAGATTCTTTGCGCATAATATGCTTTACTGAGGCTATCAAACTAGTATAATGAAAGAGAACCAGTTATTTCAAATAAGAACGGAAAAAAGTGTTTCTAACGAAGTTTCCAAACTTCGAAAAAAAATTTTTTTCTTTTCGAGATTCTTTGCGCATAATATGCTTTACTGAGGCTATCAAAATAGTATAATGAAAGAGAAACAGTTATCTCAAATAAGAACGGAAAAAAAGTGATCCAAACGTAGTTTCCAAACTTCGAAAAAAAATGTTTTTCTTTTCGTGATTCTTTTCGCTAAATATGCTTTTCTGAGGCTATCAAACTAGTATAATGAAAGAGAACCAGTTATCTCAAATAAGAACAGAAAAAAAGTGATTCTAAAGAAGTTTCCAAACTGCGAAAAAAATTTTTTTTCTTTTCGAGATTCTTTGCGCATAATATGCTTTACTGAGGCTATCAAACAAGTATAATGAAAGAGAACCAGTTATCTCAAATAAGAACAGAAAAAAAGTGATTCTAAAGAAGTTTCCAAACTTCGAAAAATTTTTTTTTTCTTTTCGAGATTCTTTGCGCATAATATGCTTTACTGAGGCTATCAAACTAGTATAATGAAAGAGAACCAGTTATCTCAAATAAGAACAGAAAAAAAGTAATTCTAAAGAAGTTTCCAAACTTCGAAAAAAATTTTTTTTCTTTTCGAGATTCTTTGCGCATAATATGCTTTACTGCGGCTATCAAACTAGTATAATGAAAGAGAACCAGTTATCTCAAATAAGAACGGAAAAAAATTGATTATAAAGAAGTTTCCAAACTTCGAAAAAAAAATTTTTTCTTTTCGAGATTCTTTGCGCATAATATGGTTTACTGAGGCTATCAAACTAGTATAATGAAAGAGAAACAGTTATCTCAAATAAGAACGGAAAAAAAGTGATTCAAACGAAGTTTCCAAACTTCGAAAAAAAATGTTTTTCTTTTCGAGATTCTTTGCGCATAATATGCTTTTCTGGGGCTATCAAACTAGTAAAATGAAAGAGAACCAGTTATCTCGAATAAGAACGGAAAAAAAGTAATTCTAACGAAGTTTCCAAACTTCGAAAAAAATATTTTTTCTTTTCGAGATTCTTTGCGCATAATATGCTTTTCTGAGGCTATCAAACTAGTAAAATGAAAGAGAACAAGTTATCTCGAATAATAACGGAAAAAAAGTAATTCTAACGAAGTTTCCAAACTTCGAAAAAAATATTTTTTCTTTTCGAGATTCTTTGCGCATAATATGCTTTACTGAGGCTATCAAACTAGTATAATGAAAGAGAACCAGTTATCTCAAATAAGAACGGAAAAAAGTGATTCTAACGAAGTTTCCAAACTTCGAAAAAAATTTTTTTTCTTTTCGAAATTCTTTGCGCATAATATGCTTTACTGAGGCTATCAAACTAGTATAATGAAAGAGAACCAGTTATCTCAAATAAGAACGGAAATAAGTGATTCTAACGAAGTTTCCAAACTTCGAAAAAAATTTTTTTTCTTTTCGAGATTCTTTGCGCATAATATGCTTTACTGAGGCTATCAAACAAGTATAATGAAAGAGAACCAGTTATCTCAAATAAGAACAGAAAAAAAGTGATTCTAAAGAAGTTTCAAAACTTCGAAAAAATTTTTTTTTCTTTTCGAGATTCTTTGCGCATAATATGCTTTACTGAGGCTATCAAACTAGTATAATGAAAGAGAACCAGTTATCTCAAATAAGAACAGAAAAAAAGTAATTCTAAAGAAGTTTCCAAACTTCGAAAAAAATTTTTTTTCTTTTCGAGATTCTTTGCGCATAATATGCTTTACTGAGTCTATCAAACTAGTATAATGAAAGAGAACCAGTTATCTCAAATAAGAACGGAAAAAAATTGATTCTAAAGAAGTTTCCAAACTTCGAAAAAAAATTTTTTTCTTTTCGAGATTCTTTGCGCATAATATGGTTTACTGAGGCTATCAAACTAGTATAATGAAAGAGAAACACTTATCTCAAATAAGAACGGAAAAAAAGTGATTCAAACGAAGTTTCCAAACTTCGAAAAAAAATGTTTTTCTTTTCGAGATTCTTTGCGCATAATATGCTTTTCTGAGGCTATCAAACTAGTATAATGAAAGAGAACCAGTTATCTCAAATAAGAACAGAAAAAAAGTGATTCTAAAGAAGTTTCTAAACTTCGAAAAAAATTTTTTTTCTTTTCGAGATTCTTTGCGCATATTATGCTTTACTGAGGCTATCAAACTAGTATAATGAAAGAGAACCAGTTATCTCAAATAAGAACGGAAAAAAATTGATTCTAAAGAAGTTTCCAAACTTCGAAAAAAAAAATTTTTTTCTTTTCGAGATTCTTTGCGCATAATATGCTTTACTGAGGCTATCAAACTAGTATAATGAAAGAGAAACAGATATCTCAAATATGAACGGAAAAAAAGTGATTCAAACTAAGTTTCCAAACTTCGAAAAAAAATGTTTTTTTTTTCGAGATTCTTTGCGCATAATATGCTTTTCTGGGTCTATCAAACTAGTATAATGAAAGAGAACCAGTTATCTCAAATAAGAACGGGAAAAAAGTGATTCTAACGAAGTTTCCAAACTTCGAAAAAATTTTTTTTTCTTTTCGAGATTCTTTGCGCATAATATGCTTTACTGAGGCTATCAAACTAGTATAATGAAAGAGAACCAGTTATCTCAAATAAGAACGGAAAAAAAGTGATTCAAACGAAGTTTCCAAACTTCGAAAAAAAATGTTTTTCTTTTCGAGATTCTTTGCGCATAATATGCTTTTCTGAGGCTATCAAACTAGTATAATGAAAGAGAACCAGTTATCTCAAATAAGAACGGAAAAAATGTGATTCAAATGAAGTTTCCAAACTTCGAAAAAAAATTTTTTTCTCTTCGAGATTCATTGCGCATAATATGCTTTTCTACGGCTATCAAACTAGTAAAATGAAAGAGAACCAGTTATCTCGAATAAGAACGGAAAAAAAGTGATTCTAACGAAGTTTCCAAACTTCGAAAAAAAATGTTTTTCTTTTCGAGATTCTTTGCGCATAATATGCTTTTCTGAGGCTATCAAACTAGTATAATGAAAGAGAACCAGTTATCTCAAATAAGAACGGAAAAAATGTGATTCAAATGAAGTTTCCAAACTTCGAAAAAAAATTTTTTTCTTTTCGAGATTCTTTGCGCATAATATGCTTTTCTACGGCTATCAAACTAGTAAAATGAAAGAGAACCAGTTATCTCGAATAAGAACGGAAAAAAAGTGATTCTAACGAAGTTTCCAAACTTCGAAAAAAAATGTTTTTCTTTTCGAGATTCTTTGCGCATAATATGCTTTTCTGAGGCTATCAAACTAGTATAATGAAAGAGAACCAATTATCTCAAATAAGAACGGAAAAAAAGTGATTCAAACGAAGTTTCCAAACTTCGAAAAAAAATTTTTTTCTTTTCGAGATTCTTTGCGCATAATATGCTTTACTGAGGGTATCAAAATAGTATAATGAAAGAGAAACAGTTATCTCGAATAAGAACGGAAAAAAAGTGATTCAAACGTAGTTTCCAAACTTCGAAAAAAAATTTTTTTCTTTTCGAGATTCTTTGCGCATAATATGCTTTTCTACGGCTATCAAACTAGTAAAATGAAAGAGAACCAGTTATCTCAAATAAGAACGGAAAAAAAGTGATTGTAACGAAGTTTCCAAACTTCGAAAAAAAATTTTTTTCTTTTCGAGATTCTTTGCGCATATTATGCTTTTCTACGGCTATCAAACTAGTAAAATGAAAGAGAACCAGTTATCTCGAATAAGAACGGAAAAAAAGTGATTCTAACGAAGTTTCCAAACTTCGAAAAATTTTTTTTTTCTTTACGAGATTCTTTGCGCATAATATGCTTTACTGAGGCTATCAAACTAGTATAATGAAAGAGAACCAGTTATCTCAAATAAGAACGGAAAAAAGTGTTTCTAACGAAGTTTCCAAACTTCGAAAAAAAAGTTTTTCTTTTCGAGATTCTTTGCGCATAATATGCTTTACTGAGGCTATCAAAATAGTATAATGAAAGAGAAACAGTTATCTCAAATAAGAACGGAAAAAAAGTGATCCAAACGTAGTTTCCAAACTTCGAAAAAAAATGTTTTTCTTTTCGTGATTCTTTTCGCTAAATATGCTTTTCTGAGGCTATCAAACTAGTATAATGAAAGAGAACCAGTTATCTCAAATAAGAACAGAAAAAAAGTGATTCTAAAGAAGTTTCCAAACTTCGAAAAAAATTTTTTTTCTTTTCGAGATTCTTTGCGCATAATATGCTTTATTGAGGCTATCAAACAAGTATAATGAAAGAGAACCAGTTATCTCAAATAAGAACAGAAAAAAAGTGATTCTAAAGAAGTTTCCAAACTTCGAAAAAATTTTTTTTTCTTTTCGAGATTCTTTGCGCATAATATGCTTTACTGAGGCTATCAAACTAGTATAATGAAAGAGAACCAGTTATCTCAAATAAGAACGGAAATAAGTGATTCTAACGAAGTTTCCAAACTTCGAAAATAATTTTTTTTCTTTTCGTGATTCTTTGTGCTAAATATGCTTTTCTGAGGCTATCAAACTAGTATAATGAAAGAGAACCAGTTATCGCAAATAAGAACAGAAAAAAAGTGATTCTAAAGAAGTTTCCAAACTTCGAAAAATTTTTTTTTTCTTTTCGAGATTCTTTGCGCATAATATGCTTTACTGAGGCTATCAAACTAGTATAATGAAAGAGAACCAGTTATCTCAAATAAGAACGGAAAAAAGTGATTCAAACGAAGTTTCCAAACTTCGAAAAAAAATGTTTTTCTTTTCGAGATTCTTTGCGCATAATATGCTTTTCTGAGGCTATCAAACTAGTATAATGAAAGAGAACCAGTTATCTCAAATAAGAACGGAAAAAAAGTGATTCAAACGAAGTTTCCAAACTTCGAAAAAAAATTTTTTTCTTTTCGAGATTCTTTGCGCATAATATGCTTTTCTACGGCTATCAAACTAGTAAAATGAAAGAGAACCAGTTATCTCGAATAAGAACGGAAAAAAAGTTATTCTAACGAAGTTTCCAAACTTCGAAAAATTTTTTTTTTCTTTTCGAGATTCTTTGCGCATAATATGCTTTACTGAGGCTATCAAACTAGTATAATGAAAGAGAACCAGTTATCTCAAATAAGAACGGAAAAAAGTGATTCTAACGAAGTTTCCAAACTTCGAAAAAAAATTTTTTTCTTTTCGAGATTCTTTGCGCATAATATGCTTTACTGAGGCTATCAAACTAGTATAATGAAAGAGAACCAGTTATCTCAAATAAGAACAGAAAAAAAGTGATTCTAAAGAAGTTTCCAAACTTCGAAAAAAAATTTTTTCTTTTCGAGATTCTTTGCGCATAATATGCTTTACTGAGGCTATCAAACTAGTATAATGAACGAGAACAAGTTATCTCAAATAAGAACGGAAAAAAATTGATTCTAAAGAAGTTTGCAAACTTCGAAAAAAAATTTTTTTCTTTTCGAGATTCTTTGCGCATAATATGCTTTACTGAGGCTATCAATATAGTATAATGAAAGAGAAACAGTTATCTCAAATAAGAACGGAAAAAAAGTGATCCAAACGTAGTTTCCAAACTTCGAAAAAAAATGTTTTTCTTTTCGAGATTCTTTGCGCATAATATGCTTTTCTGGGGATATCAAACTAGTATAATGAAAGAGAACCAGTTATCTGAAATAAGAACGGGAAAAAAGTGATTCTAACGAAGTTTCCAAACTTCGAAAAATTTTTTTTTTCTTTTCGAGATTCTTTGCGCATAATATGCTTTTCTGGGGATATCAAACTAGTATAATGAAAGAGATCCAGTTATCTCAAATAAGAACGGGAAAAAAGTGTTTCTAACGAAGTTTCCAAACTTCGAAAAAAAATTTTTTTCTTTGGGAGATTCTTTGCGCATAATATGCTTTACTGAGGCTATCAAACTAGTATAATGAAAGAGAACCAGTTATCTCAAATAAGAACAGAAAAAAAGTGATTCTAAAGAAGTTTCTAAACTTCGAAAAAAATTTTTTTTCTTTTCGAGATTCTTTGCGCATAATATGCTTTACTGAGGCTATCAAACTAGTATAATGAAAGAGAACCAGTTATCTCAAATAAGAACGGAAAAAAATTGATTCTAAAGAAGTTTCCAAACTTCGAAAAAAAAAATTTTTTTCTTTTCGAGATTCTTTGCGCATAATATGCTTTACTGAGGCTATCAAACTAGTATAATGAAAGAGAAACAGATATCTCAAATATGAACGGAAAAAAAGTGATTCAAACTAAGTTTCCAAACTTCGAAAAAAAATGTTTTTTTTTTCGAGATTCTTTGCGCATAATATGCTTTTCTGGGTCTATCAAACTAGTATAATGAAAGAGAACCAGTTATCTCAAATAAGAACGGGAAAAAAGTGATTCTAACGAAGTTTCCAAACTTCGAAAAAATTTTTTTTTCTTTTCGAGATTCTTTGCGCATAATATGCTTTACTGAGGCTATCAAACTAGTATAATGAAAGAGAACCAGTTATCTCAAATAAGAACGGAAAAAAAGTGATTCAAACGAAGTTTCCAAACTTCGAAAAAAAATGTTTTTCTTTTCGAGATTCTTTGCGCATAATATGCTTTTCTGAGGCTATCAAACTAGTATAATGAAAGAGAACCAGTTATCTCAAATAAGAACGGAAAAAATGTGATTCAAATGAAGTTTCCAAACTTCGAAAAAAAATTTTTTTCTCTTCGAGATTCATTGCGCATAATATGCTTTTCTACGGCTATCAAACTAGTAAAATGAAAGAGAACCAGTTATCTCGAATAAGAACGGAAAAAAAGTGATTCTAACGAAGTTTCCAAACTTCGAAAAAAAATGTTTTTCTTTTCGAGATTCTTTGCGCATAATATGCTTTTCTGAGGCTATCAAACTAGTATAATGAAAGAGAACCAGTTATCTCAAATAAGAACGGAAAAAATGTGATTCAAATGAAGTTTCCAAACTTCGAAAAAAAATTTTTTTCTTTTCGAGATTCTTTGCGCATAATATGCTTTTCTACGGCTATCAAACTAGTAAAATGAAAGAGAACCAGTTATCTCGAATAAGAACGGAAAAAAAGTGATTCTAACGAAGTTTCCAAACTTCGAAAAAAAATGTTTTTCTTTTCGAGATTCTTTGCGCATAATATGCTTTTCTGAGGCTATCAAACTAGTATAATGAAAGAGAACCAATTATCTCAAATAAGAACGGAAAAAAAGTGATTCAAACGAAGTTTCCAAACTTCGAAAAAAAATTTTTTTCTTTTCGAGATTCTTTGCGCATAATATGCTTTACTGAGGGTATCAAAATAGTATAATGAAAGAGAAACAGTTATCTCGAATAAGAACGGAAAAAAAGTGATTCAAACGTAGTTTCCAAACTTCGAAAAAAAATTTTTTTCTTTTCGAGATTCTTTGCGCATAATATGCTTTTCTACGGCTATCAAACTAGTAAAATGAAAGAGAACCAGTTATCTCAAATAAGAACGGAAAAAAAGTGATTGTAACGAAGTTTCCAAACTTCGAAAAAAAATTTTTTTCTTTTCGAGATTCTTTGCGCATATTATGCTTTTCTACGGCTATCAAACTAGTAAAATGAAAGAGAACCAGTTATCTCGAATAAGAACGGAAAAAAAGTGATTCTAACGAAGTTTCCAAACTTCGAAAAATTTTTTTTTTCTTTACGAGATTCTTTGCGCATAATATGCTTTACTGAGGCTATCAAACTAGTATAATGAAAGAGAACCAGTTATCTCAAATAAGAACGGAAAAAAGTGTTTCTAACGAAGTTTCCAAACTTCGAAAAAAAAGTTTTTCTTTTCGAGATTCTTTGCGCATAATATGCTTTACTGAGGCTATCAAAATAGTATAATGAAAGAGAAACAGTTATCTCAAATAAGAACGGAAAAAAAGTGATCCAAACGTAGTTTCCAAACTTCGAAAAAAAATGTTTTTCTTTTCGTGATTCTTTTCGCTAAATATGCTTTTCTGAGGCTATCAAACTAGTATAATGAAAGAGAACCAGTTATCTCAAATAAGAACAGAAAAAAAGTGATTCTAAAGAAGTTTCCAAACTTCGAAAAAAATTTTTTTTCTTTTCGAGATTCTTTGCGCATAATATGCTTTATTGAGGCTATCAAACAAGTATAATGAAAGAGAACCAGTTATCTCAAATAAGAACAGAAAAAAAGTGATTCTAAAGAAGTTTCCAAACTTCGAAAAAATTTTTTTTTCTTTTCGAGATTCTTTGCGCATAATATGCTTTACTGAGGCTATCAAACTAGTATAATGAAAGAGAACCAGTTATCTCAAATAAGAACGGAAATAAGTGATTCTAACGAAGTTTCCAAACTTCGAAAATAATTTTTTTTCTTTTCGTGATTCTTTGTGCTAAATATGCTTTTCTGAGGCTATCAAACTAGTATAATGAAAGAGAACCAGTTATCGCAAATAAGAACAGAAAAAAAGTGATTCTAAAGAAGTTTCCAAACTTCGAAAAATTTTTTTTTTCTTTTCGAGATTCTTTGCGCATAATATGCTTTACTGAGGCTATCAAACTAGTATAATGAAAGAGAACCAGTTATCTCAAATAAGAACGGAAAAAAGTGATTCAAACGAAGTTTCCAAACTTCGAAAAAAAATGTTTTTCTTTTCGAGATTCTTTGCGCATAATATGCTTTTCTGAGGCTATCAAACTAGTATAATGAAAGAGAACCAGTTATCTCAAATAAGAACGGAAAAAAAGTGATTCAATTGAAGTTTCCAAACTTCGAAAAAAAATTTTTTCTTTTCGAGATTCTTTGCGCATAATATGCTTTTCTACGGCTATCAAACTAGTAAAATGAAAGAGAACCAGTTATCTCGAATAAGAACGGAAAAAAAGTTATTCTAACGAAGTTTCCAAACTTCGAAAAATTTTTTTTTTCTTTTCGAGATTCTTTGCGCATAATATGCTTTACTGAGGCTATCAAACTAGTATAATGAAAGAGAACCAGTTATCTCAAATAAGAACGGAAAAAAGTGATTCTAACGAAGTTTCCAAACTTCGAAAAAAAATTTTTTTCTTTTCGAGATTCTTTGCGCATAATATGCTTTACTGAGGCTATCAAACTAGTATAATGCAAGAGAACCAGTTATCTCAAATAAGAACAGAAAAAAAGTGATTCTAAAGAAGTTTCCAAACTTCGAAAAAAAATTTTTTTCTTTTCGAGATTCTTTGCGCATAATATGCTTTACTGAGGCTATCAATATAGTATAATGAAAGAGAAACAGTTATCTCAAATAAGAACGGAAAAAAAGTGATCCAAACGTAGTTTCCAAACTTCGAAAAAAAATGTTTTTCTTTTCGAGATTCTTTGCGCATAATATGCTTTTCTGGGGATATCAAACTAGTATAATGAAAGAGAACCAGTTATCTCAAATAAGAACGGGAAAAAAGTGATTCTAACGAAGTTTCCAAACTTCGAAAAATTTTTTTTTTCTTTTCGAGATTCTTTGCGCATAATATGCTTTACTGAGGCTATCAAACTAGTATAATGAAAGAGAACCAGTTATCTCAAATAAGAACGGAAAAAAATTGATTCTAAAGAAGTTTCCAAACTTCGAAAAAAAAAATTTTTTTCTTTTCGAGATTCTTTGCGCATAATATGCTTTACTGAGGCTATCAAACTAGTATAATGAAAGAGAAACAGATATCTCAAATATGAACGGAAAAAAAGTGATTCAAAATAAGTTTCCAAACTTCGAAAAAAAATGTTTTTTTTTTCGAGATTCTCTGCGCATAATATGCTTTTCTGGGTCTATCAAACTAGTATAATGAAAGAGAACCAGTTATCTCAAATAAGAACGGGAAAAAAGTGATTCTAACGAAGTTTCCAAACTTCGAAAAAATTTTTTTTTCTTTTCGAGATTCTTTGCGCATAATATGCTTTACTGAGGCTATCAAACTAGTAAAATGAAAGAGAACCAGTTATCTCGAATAAGAACGGAAAAAAAGTGATTCTAACGAAGTTTCCAAACTTCGAAAAAAAATGTTTTTCTTTTCGAGATTCTTTGCGCATAATATGCTTTTCTGAGGCTATCAAACTAGTATAATGAAAGAGAACCAGTTATCTCAAATAAGAACGGAAAAAATGTGATTCAAATGAAGTTTCCAAACTTCGAAAAAAAATTTTTTTCTTTTCGAGATTCTTTGCGCATAATATGCTTTTCTACGGCTATCAAACTAGTAAAATGAAAGAGAACCAGTTATCTCGAATAAGAACGGAAAAAAAGTGATTCTAACGAAGTTTCCAAACTTCGAAAAAAAATGTTTTTCTTTTCGAGATTCTTTGCGCATAATATGCTTTTCTGAGGCTATCAAACTAGTATAATGAAAGAGAACCAGTTATCTCAAATAAGAACGGAAAAAAAGTGATTCAAACGAAGTTTCCAAACTTCGAAAAAAAATTTTTTTCTTTTCGAGATTCTTTGCGCATAATATGCTTTTCTACGGCTATCAAACTAGTAAATTGAAAGAGAACCAGTTATCTCGAATAAGAACGGAAAAAAGTGATTCTAACGATGTTTCCAAACTTCGAAAATTTTTTTTATTCTTTTCGAGATTCTTTGCGCATAATATGCTTTACTGAGGCTATCAAAATAGTATAATGAAAGAGAAACAGTTATCTCAAATAAGAACGGAAAAAAAGTGATTCAAACGTAGTTTCCAAACTTCGAAAAAAAATTTTTTTCTTTTCGAGATTCTTTGCGCATAATATGCTTTTCTACGGCTATCAAACTAGTAAAATGAAAGAGAACCAGTTATCTCAAATAAGAACGGAAAAAAAGTGATTGTAACGAAGTTTCCAAACTTCGAAAAAAAATTTTTTTCTTTTCGAGATTCTTTGCGCATAATATGCTTTTATACGGCTATCAAACTAGTAAAATGAAAGAGAACCAGTTATCTCGAATAAGAACGGAAAAAAAGTGATTCTAACGAAGTTTCCAAACTTCGAAAAATTTTTTTTTTCTTTACGAGATTCTTTGCGCATAATATGCTTTACTGAGGCTATCAAACTAGTATAATGAAAGAGAACCAGTTATCTCAAATAAGAACGGAAAAAAGTGTTTCTAACGAAGTTTCCAAACTTCGAAAAAAAATTTTTTTCTTTTGGAGATTCTTTGCGCATAATATGCTTTACTGAGGCTATCAAAATAGTATAATGAAAGAGAAACAGTTATCTCAAATAAGAACGGAAAAAAAGTGATCCAAACGTAGTTTCCAAACTTCGAAAAAAAATGTTTTTCTTTTCGTGATTCTTTTCGCTAAATATGCTTTTCTGAGGCTATCAAACTAGTATAATGAAAGAGAACCAGTTATCTCAAATAAGAACAGAAAAAAAGTGATTCTAAAGAAGTTTCCAAACTTCGAAAAAAATTTTTTTTCTTTTCGAGATTCTTTGCGCATAATATGCTTTACTGAGGCTATCAAACAAGTATAATGAAAGAGAACCAGTTATCTCAAATAAGAACAGAAAAAAAGTGATTCTAAAGAAGTTTCCAAACTTCGAAAAAATTTTTTTTTCTTTTCGAGATTCTTTGCGCATAATATGCTTTACTGAGGCTATCAAACTAGTATAATGAAAGAGAACCAGTTATCTCAAATAAGAACAGAAAAAAAGTAATTCTAAAGAAGTTTCCAAACTTCGAAAAAAATTTTTTTTCTTTTCGAGATTCTTTGCGCATAATATGCTTTACTGCGGCTATCAAACTAGTATAATGAAAGAGAACCAGTTATCTCAAATAAGAACGGAAAAAAATTGATTATAAAGAAGTTTCCAAACTTCGAAAAAAAATTTTTTTCTTTTCGAGATTCTTTGCGCATAATATGCTTTTCTACGGCTATCAAACTAGTAAAATGAAAGAGAACCAGTTATCTCAAATAAGAACGGAAAAAAAGTGATTGTAACGAAGTTTCCAAACTTCGAAAAAAAATTTTTTTCTTTTCGAGATTCTTTGCGCATAATATGCTTTTCTACGGCTATCAAACTAGTAAAATGAAAGAGAACCAGTTATCTCGAATAAGAACGGAAAAAAAGTGATTCTAACGAAGTTTCCAAACTTCGAAAAATTTTTTTTTTCTTTACGAGATTCTTTGCGCATAATATGCTTTACTGAGGCTATCAAACTAGTATAATGAAAGAGAACCAGTTATCTCAAATAAGAACGGAAAAAAGTGTTTCTAACGAAGTTTCCAAACTTCGAAAAAAAAGTTTTTCTTTTCGAGATTCTTTGCGCATAATATGCTTTACTGAGGCTATCAAAATAGTATAATGAAAGAGAAACAGTTATCTCAAATAAGAACGGAAAAAAAGTGATCCAAACGTAGTTTCCAAACTTCGAAAAAAAATGTTTTTCTTTTCGTGATTCTTTTCGCTAAATATGCTTTTCTGAGGCTATCAAACTAGTATAATGAAAGAGAACCAGTTATCTCAAATAAGAACAGAAAAAAAGTGATTCTAAAGAAGTTTCCAAACTTCGAAAAAAATTTTTTTTCTTTTCGAGATTCTTTGCGCATAATATGCTTTATTGAGGCTATCAAACAAGTATAATGAAAGAGAACCAGTTATCTCAAATAAGAACAGAAAAAAAGTGATTCTAAAGAAGTTTCCAAACTTCGAAAAAATTTTTTTTTCTTTTCGAGATTCTTTGCGCATAATATGCTTTACTGAGGCTATCAAACTAGTATAATGAAAGAGAACCAGTTATCTCAAATAAGAACGGAAATAAGTGATTCTAACGAAGTTTCCAAACTTCGAAAATAATTTTTTTTCTTTTCGTGATTCTTTGTGCTAAATATGCTTTTCTGAGGCTATCAAACTAGTATAATGAAAGAGAACCAGTTATCGCAAATAAGAACAGAAAAAAAGTGATTCTAAAGAAGTTTCCAAACTTCGAAAAATTTTTTTTTTCTTTTCGAGATTCTTTGCGCATAATATGCTTTACTGAGGCTATCAAACTAGTATAATGAAAGAGAACCAGTTATCTCAAATAAGAACGGAAAAAAGTGATTCAAACGAAGTTTCCAAACTTCGAAAAAAAATGTTTTTCTTTTCGAGATTCTTTGCGCATAATATGCTTTTCTGAGGCTATCAAACTAGTATAATGAAAGAGAACCAGTTATCTCAAATAAGAACGGAAAAAAAGTGATTCAATTGAAGTTTCCAAACTTCGAAAAAAAATTTTTTCTTTTCGAGATTCTTTGCGCATAATATGCTTTTCTACGGCTATCAAACTAGTAAAATGAAAGAGAACCAGTTATCTCGAATAAGAACGGAAAAAAAGTTATTCTAACGAAGTTTCCAAACTTCGAAAAATTTTTTTTTTCTTTTCGAGATTCTTTGCGCATAATATGCTTTACTGAGGCTATCAAACTAGTATAATGAAAGAGAACCAGTTATCTCAAATAAGAACGGAAAAAAGTGATTCTAACGAAGTTTCCAAACTTCGAAAAAAAATTTTTTTCTTTTCGAGATTCTTTGCGCATAATATGCTTTACTGAGGCTATCAAACTAGTATAATGCAAGAGAACCAGTTATCTCAAATAAGAACAGAAAAAAAGTGATTCTAAAGAAGTTTCCAAACTTCGAAAAAAAATTTTTTTCTTTTCGAGATTCTTTGCGCATAATATGCTTTACTGAGGCTATCAAACTAGTATAATGAACGAGAACAAGTTATCTCAAATAAGAACGGAAAAAAATTGATTCTAAAGAAGTTTGCAAACTTCGAAAAAAAATTTTTTTCTTTTCGAGATTCTTTGCGCATAATATGCTTTACTGAGGCTATCAATATAGTATAATGAAAGAGAAACAGTTATCTCAAATAAGAACGGAAAAAAAGTGATCCAAACGTAGTTTCCAAACTTCGAAAAAAAATGTTTTTCTTTTCGAGATTCTTTGCGCATAATATGCTTTTCTGGGGATATCAAACTAGTATAATGAAAGAGAACCAGTTATCTCAAATAAGAACGGGAAAAAAGTGATTCTAACGAAGTTTCCAAACTTCGAAAAATTTTTTTTTTCTTTTCGAGATTCTTTGCGCATAATATGCTTTACTGAGGCTATCAAACTAGTATAATGAAAGAGAACCAGTTATCTCAAATAAGAACGGAAAAAAATTGATTCTAAAGAAGTTTCCAAACTTCGAAAAAAAAAATTTTTTTCTTTTCGAGATTCTTTGCGCATAATATGCTTTACTGAGGCTATCAAACTAGTATAATGAAAGAGAAACAGATATCTCAAATATGAACGGAAAAAAAGTGATTCAAACTAAGTTTCCAAACTTCGAAAAAAAATGTTTTTTTTTTCGAGATTCTCTGCGCATAATATGCTTTTCTGGGTCTATCAAACTAGTATAATGAAAGAGAACCAGTTATCTCAAATAAGAACGGGAAAAAAGTGATTCTAACGAAGTTTCCAAACTTCGAAAAAATTTTTTTTTCTTTTCGAGATTCTTTGCGCATAATATGCTTTACTGAGGCTATCAAACTAGTAAAATGAAAGAGAACCAGTTATCTCGAATAAGAACGGAAAAAAAGTGATTCTAACGAAGTTTCCAAACTTCGAAAAAAAATGTTTTTCTTTTCGAGATTCTTTGCGCATAATATGCTTTTCTGAGGCTATCAAACTAGTATAATGAAAGAGAACCAGTTATCTCAAATAAGAACGGAAAAAATGTGATTCAAATGAAGTTTCCAAACTTCGAAAAAAAATTTTTTTCTTTTCGAGATTCTTTGCGCATAATATGCTTTTCTACGGCTATCAAACTAGTAAAATGAAAGAGAACCAGTTATCTCGAATAAGAACGGAAAAAAAGTGATTCTAACGAAGTTTCCAAACTTCGAAAAAAAATGTTTTTCTTTTCGAGATTCTTTGCGCATAATATGCTTTTCTGAGGCTATCAAACTAGTATAATGAAAGAGAACCAGTTATCTCAAATAAGAACGGAAAAAAAGTGATTCAAACGAAGTTTCCAAACTTCGAAAAAAAATTTTTTTCTTTTCGAGATTCTTTGCGCATAATATGCTTTTCTACGGCTATCAAACTAGTAAATTGAAAGAGAACCAGTTATCTCGAATAAGAACGGAAAAAAGTGATTCTAACGATGTTTCCAAACTTCGAAAATTTTTTTTATTCTTTTCGAGATTCTTTGCGCATAATATGCTTTACTGAGGCTATCAAAATAGTATAATGAAAGAGAAACAGTTATCTCAAATAAGAACGGAAAAAAAGTGATTCAAACGTAGTTTCCAAACTTCGAAAAAAAATTTTTTTCTTTTCGAGATTCTTTGCGCATAATATGCTTTTCTACGGCTATCAAACTAGTAAAATGAAAGAGAACCAGTTATCTCAAATAAGAACGGAAAAAAAGTGATTGTAACGAAGTTTCCAAACTTCGAAAAAAAATTTTTTTCTTTTCGAGATTCTTTGCGCATAATATGCTTTTCTACGGCTATCAAACTAGTAAAATGAAAGAGAACCAGTTATCTCGAATAAGAACGGAAAAAAAGTGATTCTAACGAAGTTTCCAAACTTCGAAAAATTTTTTTTTTCTTTACGAGATTCTTTGCGCATAATATGCTTTACTGAGGCTATCAAACTAGTATAATGAAAGAGAACCAGTTATCTCAAATAAGAACGGAAAAAAGTGTTTCTAACGAAGTTTCCAAACTTCGAAAAAAAATTTTTTTCTTTTCGAGATTCTTTGCGCATAATATGCTTTACTGAGGCTATCAAAATAGTATAATGAAAGAGAAACAGTTATCTCAAATAAGAACGGAAAAAAAGTGATCCAAACGTAGTTTCCAAACTTCGAAAAAAAATGTTTTTCTTTTCGTGATTCTTTTCGCTAAATATGCTTTTCTGAGGCTATCAAACTAGTATAATGAAAGAGAACCAGTTATCTCAAATAAGAACAGAAAAAAAGTGATTCTAAAGAAGTTTCCAAACTTCGAAAAAAATTTTTTTTCTTTTCGAGATTCTTTGCGCATAATATGCTTTACTGAGGCTATCAAACAAGTATAATGAAAGAGAACCAGTTATCTCAAATAAGAACAGAAAAAAAGTGATTCTAAAGAAGTTTCCAAACTTCGAAAAAATTTTTTTTTCTTTTCGAGATTCTTTGCGCATAATATGCTTTACTGAGGCTATCAAACTAGTATAATGAAAGAGAACCAGTTATCTCAAATAAGAACAGAAAAAAAGTAATTCTAAAGAAGTTTCCAAACTTCGAAAAAAATTTTTTTTCTTTTCGAGATTCTTTGCGCATAATATGCTTTACTGCGGCTATCAAACTAGTATAATGAAAGAGAACCAGTTATCTCAAATAAGAACGGAAAAAAATTGATTATAAAGAAGTTTCCAAACTTCGAAAAAAAATTTTTTTCTTTTCGAGATTCTTTGCGCATAATATGGTTTACTGAGGCTATCAAACTAGTATAATGAAAGAGAAACAGTTATCTCAAATAAGAACGGAAAAAAAGTGATTCAAACGAAGTTTCCAAACTTCGAAAAAAAATGTTTTTCTTTTCGAGATTCTTTGCGCATAATATGCTTTTCTGGGGCTATCAAACTAGTAAAATGAAAGAGAACCAGTTATCTCGAATAAGAACGGAAAAAAAGTAATTCTAACGAAGTTTCCAAACTTCGAAAAAAATATTTTTTCTTTTCGAGATTCTTTGCGCATAATATGCTTTTCTGAGGCTATCAAACTAGTAAAATGAAAGAGAACCAGTTATCTCGAATAAGAACGGAAAAAAAGTAATTCTAACGAAGTTTCCAAACTTCGAAAAAAATATTTTTTCTTTTCGAGATTCTTTGCGCATAAAATGCTTTACTGAGGCTATCAAACTAGTATAATGAAAGAGAACCAGTTATCTCAAATAAGAACGGAAAAAAGTGATTCTAACGAAGTTTCCAAACTTCGAAAAAAATTTTTTTTCTTTTCGAAATTCTTTGCGCATAATATGCTTTACTGAGGCTATCAAACTAGTATAATGAAAGAGAACCAGTTATCTCAAATAAGAACGGAAATAAGTGATTCTAACGAAGTTTCCAAACTTCGAAAAAAATTTTTTTTCTTTTCGAGATTCTTTGCGCATAATATGCTTTACTGAGGCTATCAAACAAGTATAATGAAAGAGAACCAGTTATCTCAAATAAGAACAGAAAAAAAGTGATTCTAAAGAAGTTTCAAAACTTCGAAAAATTTTTTTTTTCTTTTCGAGATTCTTTGCGCATAATATGCTTTACTGAGGCTATCAAACTAGTATAATGAAAGAGAACCAGTTATCTCAAATAAGAACAGAAAAAAAGTAATTCTAAAGAAGTTTCCAAACTTCGAAAAAAAATTTTTTTCTTTTCGAGATTCTTTGCGCATAATATGTTTTACTGAGGCTATCAAACTAGTATAATGAAAGAGAACCAGTTATCTCAAATAAGAACGGAAAAAAAGTGATTCAAACGAAGTTTCCAAACTTCGAAAAAAAATGTTTTTCTTTTCGAGATTCTTTGCGCATAATATGCTTTTCTGAGGCTATCAAACTAGTATAATGAAAGAGAACCAGTTATCTCAAATAAGAACGGAAAAAATGTGATTCAAATGAAGTTTCCAAACTTCGAAAAAAAATTTTTTTCTCTTCGAGATTCTTTGCGCATAATATGCTTTTCTACGGCTATCAAACTAGTAAAATGAAAGAGAACCAGTTATCTCGAATAAGAACGGAAAAAAAGTGATTCTAACGAAGTTTCCAAACTTCGAAAAAAAATGTTTTTCTTTTCGAGATTCTTTGCGCATAATATGCTTTTCTGAGGCTATCAAACTAGTATGATGAAAGAGAACCAGTTATCTCAAATAAGAACGGAAAAAATGTGATTCAAATGAAGTTTCCAAACTTCGAAAAAAAATTTTTTTCTTTTCGAGATTCTTTGCGCATAATATGCTTTTCTACGGCTATCAAACTAGTAAAATGAAAGAGAACCAGTTATCTCGAATAAGAACGGAAAAAAAGTGATTCTAACGAAGTTTCCAAACTTCGAAAAAAAATGTTTTTCTTTTCGAGATTCTTTGCGCATAATATGCTTTTCTGAGGCTATCAAACTAGTATAATGAAAGAGAACCTGTTATCTCAAATAAGAACGGAAAAAAAGTGATTCAAACGAAGTTTCCAAACTTCGAAAAAAAATTTTTTTCTTTTCGAGATTCTTTGCGCATAATATGCTTTTCTACGGCTATCAAACTAGTAAATTGAAAGAGAACCAGTTATCTCGAATAAGAACGGAAAAAAGTGATTCTAACGATGTTTCCAAACTTCGAAAATTTTTTTTATTCTTTTCGAGATTCTTTGCGCATAATATGCTTTACTGAGGCTATCAAAATAGTATAATGAAAGAGAAACAGTTATCTCAAATAAGAACGGAAAAAAAGTGATTCAAACGTAGTTTCCAAACTTCGAAAAAAAATTTTTTTCTTTTCGAGATTCTTTGCGCATAATATGCTTTTCTACGGCTATCAAACTAGTAAAATGAAAGAGAACCAGTTATCTCAAATAAGAACAGAAAAAAAGTGATTGTAACGAAGTTTCCAAACTTCGAAAAAAATTTTTTTTCTTTTCGAGATTCTTTGCGCATAATATGCTTTTCTACGGCTATCAAACTAGTAAAATGAAAGAGAACCAGTTATCTCGAATAAGAACGGAAAAAAAGTGATTCTAACGAAGTTTCCAAACTTCGAAAAATTTTTTTTTTCTTTACGAGATTCTTTGCGCATAATATGCTTTACTGAGGCTATCAAACTAGTATAATGAAAGAGAACCAGTTATCTCAAATAAGAACGGAAAAAAATTGATTCTAAAGAAGTTTCCAAACTTCGAAAAAAAATTTTTTTCTTTTCGAGATTCTTTGCGCATAATATGCTTTACTGAGGCTATCAAAATAGTATAATGAAAGAGAAACAGTTATCTCAAATAAGAACGGAAAAAAAGTGATCCAAACGTAGTTTCCAAACTTCGAAAAAAAATGTTTTTCTTTTCGAGATTCTTTGCGCATAATATGCTTTTCTGGGGCTATCAAACTAGTATAATGAAAGAGAACCAGTTATCTCAAATAAGAACGGGAAAAAAGTGATTCTAACGAAGTTTCCAAACTTCGAAAAAAAATTTTTTTCTTTTCGTGATTCTTTTCGCTAAATATGCTTTTCTGAGGCTATCAAACTAGTATAATGAAAGAGAACCAGTTATCTCAAATAAGAACAGAAAAAAAGTGATTCTAAAGAAGTTTCCAAACTTCGAAAAAAAATTTTTTTCTTTTCGAGATTCTTTGCGCATAATATGCTTTACTGAGGCTATCAAACTAGTATAATGAACGAGAACAAGTTATCTCAAATAAGAACGGAAAAAAATTGATTCTAAAGAAGTTTGCAAACTTCGAAAAAAAATTTTTTTCTTTTCAAGATTCTTTGCGCATAATATGCTTTACTGAGGCTATCAATATAGTATAATGAAAGAGAAACAGTTATCTCAAATAAGAACGGAAAAAAAGTGATCCAAACGTAGTTTCCAAACTTCGAAAAAAAATGTTTTTCTTTTCGATAATCTTTGCGCATAATATGCTTTTCTGGGGATATCAAACTAGTATAATGAAAGAGAACCAGTTATCTCAAATAAGAACGGGAAAAAAGTGATTCTAACGAAGTTTCCAAACTTCGAAAAAAATTTTTTTTCTTTTCGAGATTCTTTGCGCATAATATGCTTTTCTGAGGCTATCAAACTAGTAAAATGAAAGAGAACCAGTTATCTAGAATAAGAACGGAAAAAAAGTAATTCTAACGAAGTTTCCAAACTTCGAAAAAAATATTTTTTCTTTTCGAGATTCTTTGCGCATAATATGCTTTACTGAGGCTATCAAACTAGTATAATGAAAGAGAACCAGTTATCTCAAATAAGAACGGAAATAAGATATTCTAACGAAGTTTCCAAACTTCGAAAATAATTTTTTTTCTTTTCGTGATTCTTTGTGCTAAATATGCTTTTCTGAGGCTATTAAACTAGTATAATGAAAGAGAACCAGTTATCGCAAATAAGAACAGAAAAAAAGTGATTCTAAAGAAGTTTCCAAACTTCGAAAAAATTTTTTTTTCTTTTCGAGATTCTTTGCGCATAATATGCTTTACTGAGGCTATCAAACTAGTATAATGAAAGAGAACCAGTTATCTCAAATAAGAACGGAAAAAAAAGATTCTAACGAAGTTTCCAAACTTCGAAAAAAAATTTTTTTCTTTTCGAGATTCTTTGCGCATAATATGCTTTACTGAGGCTATCAAACTAGTATAATGAAAGAGAACCAGTAATCTCAAATAAGAACAGAAAAAAAGTGATTCTAAAGAAGTTTCCAAACTTCGAAAAAAAATTTTTTTCTTTTCGAGATTCTTTGCGCATAATATGCTTTACTGAGGCTATCAAACTAGTATAATGAAAGTGAACAAGTTATCTCAAATAAGAACGGAAAAAAATTGATTCTAAAGAAGTTTCCAAACTTCGAAAAAAAATTTTTTTCTTTTCGAGATTCTTTGCGCATAATATGCTTTACTGAGGCTATCAAAATAGTATAATGAAAGAGAAACAGTTATCTCAAATAAGAACGGAAAAAAAGTGATCCAAACGTAGTTTCCAAACTTCGAAAAAAAATGTTTTTCTTTTCGAGATTCTTTGCGCATAATATGCTTTTCTGGGGCTATCAAACTAGTATAATGAAAGAGAACCAGTTATCTCAAATAAGAACGGGAAAAAAGTGATTCTAACGAAGTTTCCAAACTTCGAAAAAAAATTTTTTTCTTTTCGTGATTCTTTTCGCTAAATATGCTTTTCTGAGGCTATCAAACTAGTATAATGAAAGAGAACCAGTTATCTCAAATAAGAAAAGAAAAAAAGTGATTCTAAAGAAGTTTCCAAACTTCGAAAAAAAATTTTTTTCTTTTCGAGATTCTTTGCGCATAATATGCTTTACTGAGGCTATCAAACTAGTATAATGAACGAGAACAAGTTATCTCAAATAAGAACGGAAAAAAATTGATTCTAAAGAAGTTTGCAAACTTCGAAAAAAAATTTTTTTCTTTTCGAGATTCTTTGCGCATAATATGCTTTACTGAGGCTATCAATATAGTATAATGAAAGAGAAACAGTTATCTCAAATAAGAACGGAAAAAAAGTGATCCAAACGTAGTTTCCAAACTTCGAAAAAAAATGTTTTTCTTTTCGATAATCTTTGCGCATAATATGCTTTTCTGGGGATATCAAACTAGTATAATGAAAGAGAACCAGTTATCTCAAATAAGAACGGGAAAAAAGTGATTCTAACGAAGTTTCCAAACTTCGAAAAAAAATTTTTTTCTTTTCGTGATTCTTTTCGCTAAATATGCTTTTCTGAGGCTATCAAACTAGTATAATGAAAGAGAACCAGTTATCTCAAATAAGAACAGAAAAAAAGTGATTCTAAAGAAGTTTCCAAACTTCGAAAAAAAATTTTTTTCTTTTCGAGATTCTTTGCGCATAATATGCTTTACTGAGGCTATCAAACTAGTATAATGAACGAGAACAAGTTATCTCAAATAAGAACGGAAAAAAATTGATTCTAAAGAAGTTTGCAAACTTCGAAAAAAAATTTTTTTCTTTTCAAGATTCTTTGCGCATAATATGCTTTACTGAGGCTATCAATATAGTATAATGAAAGAGAAACAGTTATCTCAAATAAGAACGGAAAAAAAGTGATCCAAACGTAGTTTCCAAACTTCGAAAAAAAATGTTTTTCTTTTCGATAATCTTTGCGCATAATATGCTTTTCTGGGGATATCAAACTAGTATAATGAAAGAGAACCAGTTATCTCAAATAAGAACGGGAAAAAAGTGATTCTAACGAAGTTTCCAAACTTCGAAAAAAATTTTTTTTCTTTTCGAGATTCTTTGCGCATAATATGCTTTTCTGAGGCTATCAAACTAGTAAAATGAAAGAGAACCAGTTATCTCGAATAAGAACGGAAAAAAAGTAATTCTAACGAAGTTTCCAAACTTCGAAAAAAATATTTTTTCTTTTCGAGATTCTTTGCGCATAATATGCTTTACTGAGGCTATCAAACTAGTATAATGAAAGAGAACCAGTTATCTCAAATAAGAACGGAAATAAGATATTCTAACGAAGTTTCCAAACTTCGAAAATAATTTTTTTTCTTTTCGTGATTCTTTGTGCTAAATATGCTTTTCTGAGGCTATTAAACTAGTATAATGAAAGAGAACCAGTTATCGCAAATAAGAACAGAAAAAAAGTGATTCTAAAGAAGTTTCCAAACTTCGAAAAATTTTTTTTTTCTTTTCGAGATTCTTTGCGCATAATATGCTTTACTGAGGCTATCAAACTAGTATAATGAAAGAGAACCAGTTATCTCAAATAAGAACGGAAAAAAAAGATTCTAACGAAGTTTCCAATATTCGAAAAAAAATTTTTTTCTTTTCGAGATTCTTTGCGCATAATATGCTTTACTGAGGCTATCAAACTAGTATAATGAAAGAGAACCAGTTATCTCAAATAAGAACAGAAAAAAAGTGATTCTAAAGAAGTTTCCAAACTTCGAAAAAAAATTTTTTTCTTTTCGAGATTCTTTGCGCATAATATGCTTTACTGAGGCTATCAAACTAGTATAATGAAAGTGAACAAGTTATCTCAAATAAGAACGGAAAAAAATTGATTCTAAAGAAGTTTCCAAACTTCGAAAAAAAATTTTTTTCTTTTCGAGATTCTTTGCGCATAATATGCTTTACTGAGGCTATCAAAATAGTATAATGAAAGAGAAACAGTTATCTCAAATAAGAACGGAAAAAAAGTGATCCAAACGTAGTTTCCAAACTTCGAAAAAAAATGTTTTTCTTTTCGAGATTCTTTGCGCATAATATGCTTTTCTGGGGCTATCAAACTAGTATAATGAAAGAGAACCAGTTATCTCAAATAAGAACGGGAAAAAAGTGATTCTAACGAAGTTTCCAAACTTCGAAAAAAAATTTTTTTCTTTTCGTGATTCTTTTCGCTAAATATGCTTTTCTGAGGCTATCAAACTAGTATAATGAAAGAGAACCAGTTATCTCAAATAAGAAAAGAAAAAAAGTGATTCTAAAGAAGTTTCCAAACTTCGAAAAAAAATTTTTTTCTTTTCGAGATTCTTTGCGCATAATATGCTTTACTGAGGCTATCAAACTAGTATAATGAACGAGAACAAGTTATCTCAAATAAGAACGGAAAAAAATTGATTCTAAAGAAGTTTGCAAACTTCGAAAAAAAATTTTTTTCTTTTCGAGATTCTTTGCGCATAATATGCTTTACTGAGGCTATCAATATAGTATAATGAAAGAGAAACAGTTATCTCAAATAAGAACGGAAAAAAAGTGATCCAAACGTAGTTTCCAAACTTCGAAAAAAAATGTTTTTCTTTTCGATAATCTTTGCGCATAATATGCTTTTCTGGGGATATCAAACTAGTATAATGAAAGAGAACCAGTTATCTCAAATAAGAACGGGAAAAAAGTGATTCTAACGAAGTTTCCAAACTTCGAAAAAAATTTTTTTTCTTTTCGAGATTCTTTGCGCGTAATATGCTTTTCTGAGGCTATCAAACTAGTATAATGAAAGAGAACCAGTTATCGCAAATAAGAACGGAAAAAAAGTGATTCAAACGAAGTTTCCAAACTTCGAAAAAAAATTTTTTTCTTTTCGAGATTCTTTGCGCATAATATGCTTTTCTACGGCTATCAAACTAGTAAAATGAAAGAGAACCAGTTATCTCGAATAAGAACGGAAAAAAAGTGATTCAAACGAAGTTTCCAAACTTCGAAAAAAATGTTTTTCTTTTCGAGATTCTTTGCGCATAATATGCTTTACTGAGGCTATCAAACTAGTATAATGAAAGAGAACCAGTTATCTCAAATAAGAACAGAAAAAAAGTGATTCTAAAGAAGTTTGTAAACTTCGAAAAAAAATTTTTTTCTTTTCGAGATTCTTTGCGCATAATATGCTTTACTGAGGCTATCAAACTAGTATAATGAAAGAGAACCAGTTATCTCAAATAAGAACGGAAAAAAATTGATTCTAAAGAAGTTTCCAAACTTCGAAAAAAAAAGTTTTTTTTTTTTCGAGATTCTTTGCGCATAATATGCTTTACTGGGGCTATCAAACTAGTATAATGAAAGAGAAACAGATATCTCAAATATGAACGGAAAAAAAGTGATTCAAACCAAGTTTCCAAACTTCGAAAAAAAAATTTTTTCTTTTCGAGATTCTTTGCGCATAATATGCTTTACTGAGGCTATCAACCTAGTATAATGAAAGAGAAACAGTTATCTCAAATAAGCACGGAAAAAAAGTGATTCTAAAGTAGTTTCCAAACTTCGAAAAAAAATTTTTTTCTATTCGTGATTCTTTTCGCTAAATATGCTTTTCTGAGGCTATCAAACTAGTATAATGAAAGAGAACCAGTTATCTCAAATAAGAACAGAAAAAAAGTGATTCTAAAGAAGTTTCCAAACTTCGAAAAAAAATTTTTTTCTTTTCGAGATTCTTTGCGCATAATATGCTTTTCTGAGGCTATCAAACTAGTATAATGAAAGAGAACCAGTTATCTCAAATAAGAACAGAAAAAAAGTGATTCTAAAGAAGTTTCCAAACTTCGAAAAAATTTTTTTTTCTTTTCGAGATTCTTTGCGCATAATATGCTTTACTGAGGCTATCAAACTAGTATAATGAAAGAGAACCAGTTATCTCAAATAAGAACGGAAAAAAATTGATTCTCAAGAAGTTTCCAAACTTCGAAAAAAAATTTTTTTCTTTTCGAGATTCTTTGCGCATAATATCGTTTACTGAGGCTATCAAACTAGTATAATGAAAGAGAACCAGTTATCTCAAATAAGAACGGAAAAAAATTGATTCTAAAGAAGTTTCCAAACTTGGAAAAAAAATGTTTTTCTTTTCGAGATTCTTTGCGCATAATATGCTTTTCTGAGGCTATCAAATTAGTAAAATGAAAGAGAACCAGTTATCTCGAATAAGAACGGAAAAAAAGTAATTCTAACGAAGTTTCCAAATTTCGAAAAAAATATTTTTTCTTTTCGAGATTCTTTGCGCATAATATGCTTTTCTGAGGCTATCAAACTAGTATAATGAAAGAGAACCAGTTATCTCAAATAAGAACGGAAAAAAAGTGATTCAAACGAAGTTTCCAAACTTCGAAAAAAAATTTTTTTCTTTTCGAGATTCTTTGCGCATAATATGCTTTTCTACGGCTATCAAACTAGTAAAATGAAAGAGAACCAGTTATCTCGAATAAGAACGGAAAAAAAGTTATTCTAACGAAGTTTCCAAACTTCGAAAAATTTTTTTTTTCTTTTCGAGATTCTTTGCGCATAATATGCTTTACTGAGGCTATCAAACTAGTATAATGAAAGAGAACCAGTTATCTCAAATAAGAACGGAAAAAAGTGATTCTAACGAAGTTTCCAAACTTCGAAAAAAAATTTTTTTTTTTTCGAGATTCTTTGCGCATAATATGCTTTACTGAGGGTATCAAACTAGTATAATGAAAGAGAACCAGTTATCTCAAATAAGAACAGAAAAAAAGTGATTCTAAAGAAGTTTCCAAACTTCGAAAAAAAATTTTTTTCTTTTCGAGATTCTTTGCGCATAATATGCTTTACTGAGGCTATCAAACTAGTATAATGAACGAGAACAAGTTATCTCAAATAAGAACGGAAAAAAATTGATTCTAAAGAAGTTTGCAAACTTCGAAAAAAAATTTTTTTCTTTTCGAGATTCTTTGCGCATAATATGCTTTACTGAGGCTATCAATATAGTATAATGAAAGAGAAACAGTTATCTCAAATAAGAACGGAAAAAAAGTGATCCAAACGTAGTTTCCAAACTTCGAAAAAAAATGTTTTTCTTTTCGATAATCTTTGCGCATAATATGCTTTTCTGGGGATATCAAACTAGTATAATGAAAGAGAACCAGTTATCTCAAATAAGAACGGGAAAAAAGTGATTCTAACGAAGTTTCCAAACTTCGAAAAAAATTTATTTTCTTTTCGAGATTCTTTGCGCGTAATATGCTTTTCTGAGGCTATCAAACTAGTATAATGAAAGAGAACCAGTTATCGCAAATAAGAACGGAAAAAAAGTGATTCAAACGAAGTTTCCAAACTTCGAAAAAAAATTTTTTTCTTTTCGAGATTCTTTGCGCATAATATGCTTTTCTACGGCTATCAAACTAGTAAAATGAAAGAGAACCAGTTATCTCGAATAAGAACGGAAAAAAAGTGATTCAAACGAAGTTTCCAAACTTCGAAAAAAATGTTTTTCTTTTCGAGATTCTTTGCGCATAATATGCTTTTCTGAGGCTATCAAACTAGTATAATGAAAGAGAACCAGTTATCTCAAATAAGAACGGAAAAAATGTGATTCAAATGAAGTTTCCAAACTTCGAAAAAAAATTTTTTTCTTTTCGAGATTCTTTGCGCATAATATGCTTTTCTACTGCTATCAAACTAGTAAAATGAAAGAGAACCAGTTATCTCGAATAAGAACGGAAAAAAAGTGATTCTAACGAAGTTTCCAAACTTCGAAAAAAAATGTTTTTCTTTTCGAGATTCTTTGCGCATAATATGCTTTTCTGAGGCTATCAAACTAGTATAATGAAAGAGAACCTGTTATCTCAAATAAGAACGGAAAAAAAGTGATTCAAACGAAGTTTCCAAACTTCGAAAAAAAATTTTTTTCTTTTCGAGATTCTTTGCGCATAATATGCTTTTCTACGGCTATCAAACTAGTAAATTGAAAGAGAACCAGTTATCTCGAATAAGAACGGAAAAAAGTGATTCTAACGATGTTTCCAAACTTCGAAAATTTTTTTTATTCTTTTCGAGATTCTTTGCGCATAATATGCCTTACTGAGGCTATCAAAATAGTATAATGAAAGAGAAACAGTTATCTCAAATAAGAACGGAAAAAAAGTGATTCAAACGTAGTTTCCAAACTTCGAAAAAAAATTTTTTTCTTTTCGAGATTCTTTGCGCATAATATGCTTTTCTACGGCTATCAAACTAGTAAAATGAAAGAGAACCAGTTATCTCAAATAAGAACGGAAAAAAAGTGATTGTAACGAAGTTTCCAAACTTCGAAAAAAAATTTTTTTCTTTTCGAGATTCTTTGCGCATAATATGCTTTTCTACGGCTATCAAACTAGTAAAATGAAAGAGAACCAGTTATCTCGAATAAGAACGGAAAAAAAGTGATTCTAACGAAGTTTCCAAACTTCGAAAAATTTTTTTTTTCTTTACGAGATTCTTTGCGCATAATATGCTTTACTGAGGCTATCAAACTAGTATAATGAAAGAGAACCAGTTATCTCAAATAAGAACGGAAAAAAATTGATTCTAAAGAAGTTTCCAAACTTCGAAAAAAAATTTTTTTCTTTTCGAGATTCTTTGCGCATAATATGCTTTACTGAGGCTATCAAAATAGTATAATGAAAGAGAAACAGTTATCTCAAATAAGAACGGAAAAAAAGTGATCCAAACGTAGTTTCCAAACTTCGGAAAAAAATGTTTTTCTTTTCGAGATTCTTTGCGCATAATATGCTTTTCTGGGGCTATCAAACTAGTATAATGAAAGAGAACCAGTTATCTCAAATAAGAACGGGAAAAAAGTGATTCTAACGAAGTTTCCAAACTTCGAAAAAAAATTTTTTTCTTTTCGTGATTCTTTTCGCTAAATATGCTTTTCTGAGGCTATCAAACTAGTATAATGAAAGAGAACCAGTTATCTCAAATAAGAACAGAAAAAAAGTGATTCTAAAGAAGTTTCCAAACTTCGAAAAAAAATTTTTTTCTTTTCGAGATTCTTTGCGCATAATATGCTTTACTGAGGCTATCAAACTAGTATAATGAACGAGAACAAGTTATCTCAAATAAGAACGGAAAAAAATTGATTCTAAAGAAGTTTGCAAACTTCGAAAAAAAATTTTTTTCTTTTCGAGATTCTTTGCGCATAATATGCTTTACTGAGGCTATCAATATAGTATAATGAAAGAGAAACAGTTATCTCAAATAAGAACGGAAAAAAAGTGATCCAAACGTAGTTTCCAAACTTCGAAAAAAAATGTTTTTCTTTTCGATAATCTTTGCGCATAATATGCTTTTCTGGGGATATCAAACCAGTATAATGAAAGAGAACCAGTTATCTCAAATAAGAACGGGAAAAAAGTGATTCTAACGAAGTTTCCAAACTTCGAAAAAAATTTTTTTTCTTTTCGAGATTCTTTGCGCATAATATGCTTTTCTGAGGCTATCAAACTAGTAAAATGAAAGAGAACCAGTTATCTCGAATAAGAACGGAAAAAAAGTAATTCTAACGAAGTTTCCAAACTTCGAAAAAAATATTTTTTCTTTTCGAGATTCTTTGCGCATAATATGCTTTACTGAGGCTATCAAACTAGTATAATGAAAGAGAACCAGTTATCTCAAATAAGAACGGAAAAAAGTGATTCTAACGAAGTTTCCAAACTTCGAAAAAAATTTTTTTTCTTTTCGAAATTCTTTGCGCATAATATGCTTTACTGAGGCTATCAAACTAGTATAATGAAAGAGAACCAGTTATCTCAAATAAGAACGGAAATAAGATATTCTAACGAAGTTTCCAAACTTCGAAAATAATTTTTTTTCTTTTCGTGATTCTTTGTGCTAAATATGTTTTTCTGAGGCTATTAAACTAGTATAATGAAAGAGAACCAGTTATCGCAAATAAGAACAGAAAAAAAGTGATTCTAAAGAAGTTTCCAAACTTCGAAAAATTTTTTTTTTCTTTTCGAGATTCTTTGCGCATAATATGCTTTACTGAGGCTATCAAACTAGTATAATGAAAGAGAACCAGTTATCTCAAATAAGAACGGAAAAAAAATATTCTAACGAAGTTTCCAAACTTCGAAAAAAAATTTTTTTCTTTTCGAGATTCTTTGCGCATAATATGCTTTACTGAGGCTATCAAACTAGTATAATGAAAGAGAACCAGTTATCTCAAATAAGAACAGAAAAAAAGTGATTCTAAAGAAGTTTCCAAACTTCGAAAAAATATTTTTTTCTTTTCGAGATTCTTTGCGCATAATATGCTTTACTGAGGCTATCAAACTAGTATAATGAACGTGAACAAGTTATCTCAAATAAGAACGGAAAAAAATTGATTCTAAAGAAGTTTCCAAACTTCGAAAAAAAATTTTTTTCTTTTCGAGATTCTTTGCGCATAATATGCTTTACTGAGGCTATCAAAATAGTATAATGAAAGAGAAACAGTTATCTCAAATAAGAACGGAAAAAAAGTGATCCAAACGTAGTTTCCAAACTTCGAAAAAAAATGTTTTTCTTTTCGAGATTCTTTGCGCATAATATGCTTTTCTGGGGCTATCAAACTAGTATAATGAAAGAGAACCAGTTATCTCAAATAAGAACGGGAAAAAAGTGATTCTAACGAAGTTTCCAAACTTCGAAAAAAATTTTTTTTCTTTTCGAGATTCTTTGCGCGTAATATGCATTTCTGAGGCTATCAAACTAGTATAATGAAAGAGAACCAGTTATCGCAAATAAGAACGGAAAAAAAGTGATTCAAACGAAGTTTCCAAACTTCGAAAAAAATGTTTTTCTTTTCGAGATTCTTTGCGCATAATATGCTTTACTGAGGCTATCAAACTAGTATAATGAAAGAGAACCAGTTATCTCAAATAAGAACAGAAAAAAAGTGATTCTAAAGAAGTTTGTAAACTTCGAAAAAAAATTTTTTTCTTTTCGAGATTCTTTGCGCATAATATGCTTTACTGAGGCTATCAAACTAGTATAATGAAAGAGAACCAGTTATCTCAAATAAGAACGGAAAAAAATTGATTCTAAAGAAGTTTCCAAACTTCGAAAAAAAAAGTTTTTTTTTTTTCGAGATTCTTTGCGCATAATATGCTTTACTGGGGCTATCAAACTAGTATAATGAAAGAGAAACAGATATCTCAAATATGAACGGAAAAAAAGTGATTTAAACCAAGTTTCCAAACTTCGAAAAAAAATGTTTTTCTTTTCGAGATTCTTTGCGCATAATATGCTTTTCTGGGGCTATCAAACTAGTATAATGAAAGAGAACCAGTTATCTCAAATAAGAAGGGGAAAAAAGTGATTCTAACGAAGTTTCCAAACTTCGAAAAAAATTTTTTTTCTTTTCGAGATTCTTTGCGCATAATATGCTTTACTGAGGCTATCAAACTATTATATGAAAGAGAACCAGTTATCTCAAATAAGAACGGAAAAAAGTGATTCTAACGAAGTTTTCAAACTTCGAAAAAAAAATTTTTTCTTTTCGAGATTCTTTGCGCATAATATGCTTTACTGAGGCTATCAACCTAGTATAATGAAAGAGAAACAGTTATCTCAAATAAGCACGGAAAAAAAGTGATTCTAAAGTAGTTTCCAAACTTCGAAAAAAAATTTTTTTCTATTCGTGATTCTTTTCGCTAAATATGCTTTTCTGAGGCTATCAAACTAGTATAATGAAAGAGAACCAGTTATCTCAAATAAGAACAGAAAAAAAGTGATTCTAAAGAAGTTTCCAAACTTCGAAAAAAAATTTTTTTCTTTTCGAGATTCTTTGCGCATAATATGCTTTTCTGGGGCTATCAAACTAGTATAATGAAAGAGAACCAGTTATCTCAAATAAGAACAGAAAAAAAGTGATTCTAAAGAAGTTTCCAAACTTCGAAAAAATTTTTTTTTCTTTTCGAGATTCTTTGCGCATAATATGCTTTACTGAGGCTATCAAACTAGTATAATGAAAGAGAACCAGTTATCTCAAATAAGAACGGAAAAAAATTGATTCTCAAGAAGTTTCCAAACTTCGAAAAAAAATTTTTTTCTTTTCGAGATTCTTTGCGCATAATATGGTTTACTGAGGCTATCAAACTAGTATAATGAAAGAGAACCAGTTATCTCAAATAAGAACGGATAAAAAGTGATTCAAACGAAGTTTCCAAACTTCGAAAAAAAATGTTTTTCTTTTCGAGATTCTTTGCGCATAATATGCTTTTCTGAGGCTATCAAATTAGTAAAATGAAAGAGAACCAGTTATCTCGAATAAGAACGGAAAAAAAGTAATTCTAACGAAGTTTCCAAACTTCGAAAAAAATATTTTTTCTTTTCGAGATTCTTTGCGCATAATATGCTTTTCTGAGGCTATCAAACTAGTATAATGAAAGAGAACCAGTTATCTCAAATAAGAACGGAAAAAAAGTGATTCAAACTAAGTTTCCAAACTTCGAAAAAAAATTTTTTTCTTTTCGAGATTCTTTGCGCATAATATGCTTTTCTACGGCTATCAAACTAGTAAAATGAAAGAGAACCAGTTATCTCGAATAAGAACGGAAAAAAAGTTATTCTAACGAAGTTTCATAACTTCGAAAAATTTTTTTTTTCTTTTCGAGATTCTTTGCGCATAATATGCTTTACTGAGGCTATCAAACTAGTATAATGAAAGAGAACCAGTTATCTCAAATAAGAACGGAAAAAAGTGATTCTAACGAAGTTTCCAAACTTCGAAAAAAAATTTTTTTCTTTTCGAGATTCTTTGCGCATAATATGCTTTACTGAGGCTATCAAACTAGTATAATGAAAGAGAACCAGTTATCTCAAATAAGAACAGAAAAAAAGTGATTCTAAAGAAGTTTCCAAACTTCGAAAAAAAATTTTTTTCTTTTCGAGATTCTTTGCGCATAATATGCTTTACTGAGGCTATCAAACTAGTATAATGAACGAGAATAAGTTATCTCAAATAAGAACGGAAAAAAATTGATTCTAAAGAAGTTTGCAATCTTCGAAAAAAAATTTTTTTCTTTTCGAGATTCTTTGCGCATAATATGCTTTACTGAGGCTATCAATATAGTATAATGAAAGAGAAACAGTTATCTCAAATAAGAACGGAAAAAAAGTGATCCAAACGTAGTTTCCAAACTTCGAAAAAAAATGTTTTTCTTTTCGATAATCTTTGCGCATAATATGCTTTTCTGGGGATATCAAACTAGTATAATGAAAGAGAACCAGTTATCTCAAATAAGAACGGGAAAAAAGTGATTCTAACGAAGTTTCCAAACTTCGAAAAAAATTTATTTTCTTTTCGAGATTCTTTGCGCGTAATATGCTTTTCTGAGGCTATCAAACTAGTATAATGAAAGAGAACCAGTTATCGCAAATAAGAACGGAAAAAAAGTGATTCAAACGAAGTTTCCAAACTTCGAAAAAAAATTTTTTTCTTTTCGAGATTCTTTGCGCATAATATGCTTTTCTACGGCTATCAAACTAGTAAAATGAAAGAGAACCAGTTATCTCGAATAAGAACGGAAAAAAAGTGATTCAAACGAAGTTTCCAAACTTCGAAAAAAATGTTTTTCTTTTCGAGATTCTTTGCGCATAATATGCTTTACTGAGGCTATCAAACTAGTATAATGAAAGAGAACCAGTTATCTCAAATAAGAACAGAAAAAAAGTGATTCTAAAGAAGTTTGTAAACTTCGAAAAAAAATTTTTTTCTTTTCGAGATTCTTTGCGCATAATATGCTTTACTGAGGCTATCAAACTAGTATAATGAAAGAGAACCAGTTATCTCAAATAAGAACGGAAAAAAATTGATTCTAAAGAAGTTTCCAAACTTCGAAAAAAAAAGTTTTTTTTTTTTCGAGATTCTTTGCGCATAATATGCTTTACTGGGGCTATCAAACTAGTATAATGAAAGAGAAACAGATATCTCAAATATGAACGGAAAAAAAGTGATTCAAACCAAGTTTCCAAACTTCGAAAAAAAATGTTTTTCTTTTCGAGATTCTTTGCGCATAATATGCTTTTCTGGGGCTATCAAACTAGTATAATGAAAGAGAACCAGTTATCTCAAATAAGAAGGGGAAAAAAGTGATTCTAACGAAGTTTCCAAACTTCGAAAAAAATTTTTTTTCTTTTCGAGATTCTTTGCGCATAATATGCTTTACTGAGGCTATCAAACTATTATATGAAAGAGAACCAGTTATCTCAAATAAGAACGGAAAAAAGTGATTCTAACGAAGTTTTCAAACTTCGAAAAAAAAATTTTTTCTTTTCGAGATTCTTTGCGCATAATATGCTTTACTGAGGCTATCAACCTAGTATAATGAAAGAGAAACAGTTATCTCAAATAAGCACGGAAAAAAAGTGATTCTAAAGTAGTTTCCAAACTTCGAAAAAAAATTTTTTTCTATTCGTGATTCTTTTCGCTAAATATGCTTTTCTGAGGCTATCAAACTAGTATAATGAAAGAGAACCAGTTATCTCAAATAAGAACAGAAAAAAAGTGATTCTAAAGAAGTTTCCAAACTTCGAAAAAAAATTTTTTTCTTTTCGAGATTCTTTGCGCACAATATGCTTTTCTGGGGCTATCAAACTAGTATAATGAAAGAGAACCAGTTATCTCAAATAAGAACAGAAAAAAAGTGATTCTAAAGAAGTTTCCAAACTTCGAAAAAATTTTTTTTTCTTTTCGAGATTCTTTGCGCATAATATGCTTTACTGAGGCTATCAAACTAGTATAATGAAAGAGAACCAGTTATCTCAAATAAGAACGGAAAAAAATTGATTCTCAAGAAGTTTCCAAACTTCGAAAAAAAATTTTTTTCTTTTCGAGATTCTTTGCGCATAATATGGTTTACTGAGGCTATCAAACTAGTATAATGAAAGAGAACCAGTTATCTCTAATAAGAACGGATAAAAAGTGATTCAAACGAAGTTTCCAAACTTCGAAAAAAAATGTTTTTCTTTTCGAGATTCTTTGCGCATAATATGCTTTTCTGAGGCTATCAAATTAGTAAAATGAAAGAGAACCAGTTATCTCGAATAAGAACGGAAAAAAAGTAATTCTAACGAAGTTTCCAAACTTCGAAAAAAATATTTTTTCTTTTCGAGATTCTTTGCGCATAATATGCTTTTCTGAGGCTATCAAACTAGTATAATGAAAGAGAACCAGTTATCTCAAATAAGAACGGAAAAAAAGTGATTCAAACGAAGTTTCCAAACTTCGAAAAAAAATTTTTTTCTTTTCGAGATTCTTTGCGCATAATATGCTTTTCTACGGTTATCAAACTAGTAAAATGAAAGAGAACCAGTTATCTCGAATAAGAACGGAAAAAAAGTTATTCTAACGAAGTTTCCAAACTTCGAAAAATTTTTTTTTTCTTTTCGAGATTCTTTGCGCATAATATGCTTTACTGAGGCTATCAAACTAGTATAATGAAAGAGAACCAGTTATCTCAAATAAGAACAGAAAAAAAGTGATTCTAAAGAAGTTTCCAAACTTCGAAAAAAAATTTTTTTCTTTTCGAGATTCTTTGCGCATAATATGCTTTACTGAGGCTATCAATATAATGTAATGAAAGAGAAACAGTTATCTCAAATAAGAACGGAAAAAAAGTGATCCAAACGTAGTTTCCAAACTTCGAAAAAAAATGTTTTTCTTTTCGAGATTCTTTGCGCATAATATGCTTTTCTGGGGATATCAAACTAGTATAATGAAAGAGAACCAGTTATCTCAAATAAGAACGGGAAAAAAGTGATTCTAACGAAGTTTCCAAACTTCGAAAAATTTTTTTTTTCTTTTCGAGATTCTTTGCGCATAATATGCTTTTCTGGGGATATCAAACTAGTATAATGAAAGAGAACCAGTTATCTCAAATAAGAACGGGAAAAAAGTGTTTCTAACGAAGTTTCCAAACTTCGAAAAATAATTTTTTTCTTTGGGAGATTCTTTGCACATAATATGCTTTACTGAGGCTATCAAACTAGTATAATGAAAGAGAACCAGTTATCTCAAATAAGAACAGAAAAAAAGTGATTCTAAAGAAGTTTCCAAACTTCGAAAAAAAATTTTTTTCTTTTCGAGATTCTTTGCGCATAATATGCTTGTCTGGGGCTATCAACCTAGTATAATGAAAGAGAAACAGTTATCTCAAATAAGCACGGAAAAAAAGTGATTCTAAAGTAGTTTCCAAACTTCGAAAAAAAATTTTTTTCTATTCGTGATTCTTTTCGCTAAATATGCTTTTCTGAGGCTATCAAACTAGTATAATGAAAGAGAACCAGTTATCTCAAATAAGAACAGAAAAAAAGTGATTCTAAAGAAGTTTCCAAACTTCGAAAAAAAATTTTTTTCTTTTCGAGATTCTTTGCGCATAATATGCTTTTCTGGGGCTATCAAACTAGTATAATGAAAGAGAACCAGTTATCTCAAATAAGAACAGAAAAAAAGTGATTCTAAAGAAGTTTCCAAACTTCGAAAAAATTTTTTTTTCTTTTCGAGATTCTTTGCGCATAATATGCTTTACTGAGGCTATCAAACTAGTATAATGAAAGAGAACCAGTTATCTCAAATAAGAACGGAAAAAAATTGATTCTCAAGAAGTTTCCAAACTTCGAAAAAAAATTTTTTTCTTTTCGAGATTCTTTGCGCATAATATGGTTTACTGAGGCTATCAAACTAGTATAATGAAAGAGAACCAGTTATCTCAAATAAGAACGGATAAAAAGTGATTCAAACGAAGTTTCCAAACTTCGAAAAAAAATGTTTTTCTTTTCGAGATTCTTTGCGCATAATATGCTTTTCTGAGGCTATCAAATTAGTAAAATGAAAGAGAACCAGTTATCTCGAATAAGAACGGAAAAAAAGTAATTCTAACGAAGTTTCCAAACTTCGAAAAAAATATTTTTTCTTTTCGAGATTCTTTGCGCATAATATGCTTTTCTGAGGCTATCAAACTAGTATAATGAAAGAGAACCAGTTATCTCAAATAAGAACGGAAAAAAAGTGATTCAAACGAAGTTTCCAAACTTCGAAAAAAAATTTTTTTCTTTTCGAGATTCTTTGCGCATAATATGCTTTTCTACGGCTATCAAACTAGTAAAATGAAAGAGAACCAGTTATCTCGAATAAGAACGGAAAAAAAGTTATTCTAACGAAGTTTCCAAACTTCGAAAAATTTTTTTTTTCTTTTCGAGATTCTTTGCGCATAATATGCTTTACTGAGGCTATCAAACTAGTATAATGAAAGAGAACCAGTTATCTCAAATAAGAACAGAAAAAAAGTGATTCTAAAGAAGTTTCCAAACTTCGAAAAAAAATTTTTTTCTTTTCGAGATTCTTTGCGCATAATATGCTTTACTGAGGCTATCAATATAGTGTAATGAAAGAGAAACAGTTATCTCAAATAAGAACGGAAAAAAAGTGATCCAAACGTAGTTTCCAAACTTCGAAAAAAAATGTTTTTCTTTTCGAGATTCTTTGCGCATAATATGCTTTTCTGGGGATATCAAACTAGTATAATGAAAGAGAACCAGTTATCTCAAATAAGAACGGGAAAAAAGTGATTCTAACGAAGTTTCCAAACTTCGAAAAATTTTTTTTTTCTTTTCGAGATTCTTTGCGCATAATATGCTTTTCTGGGGATATCAAACTAGTATAATGAAAGAGAACCAGTTATCTCAAATAAGAACGGGAAAAAAGTGTTTCTAACGAAGTTTCCAAACTTCGAAAAAAAATTTTTTTCTTTGGGAGATTCTTTGCGCATAATATGCTTTACTGAGGCTATCAAACTAGTATAATGATAGAGAACCAGTTATCTCAAATAAGAACAGAAAAAAAGTGATTCTAAAGAAGTTTCCAAACTTCGAAAAAAAATTTTTTTCTTTTCGAGATTCTTTGCGCATAATATGCTTTTCTGGGGCTATCAAACTAGTATAATGAAAGAGAACCAGTTATCTCAAATAAGAACAGAAAAAAAGTGATTCTAAAGAAGTTTCCAAACTTCGAAAAAATTTTTTTTTCTTTTCGAGATTCTTTGCGCATAATATGCTTTACTGAGGCTATCAAACTAGTATAATGAAAGAGAACCAGTTATCTCAAATAAGAACGGAAAAAAATTGATTCTAAAGAAGTTTCCAAACTTCGAAAAAAAATTTTTTTCTTTTCGAGATTCTTTGCGCATAATATGGTTTACCGAGGCTATCAAACTAGTATAATGAAAGAGAACCAGTTATCTCAAATAAGAACGGATAAAAAGTGATTCAAACGAAGTTTCCAAACTTCGAAAAAAAATGTTTTTCTTTTCGAGATTCTTTGCGCATAATATGCTTTTCTGAGGCTATCAAACTAGTAAAATGAAAGAGAACCAGTTATCTCGAATAAGAACGGAAAAAAAGTAATTCTAACGAAGTTTCCAAACTTCGAAAAAAATATTTTTTCTTTTCGAGATTCTTTGCGCATAATATGCTTTACTGAGGCTATCAAACTAGTATAATGAAAGAGAACCAGTTATCTCAAATCTGAACGGAAAAAAGTGATTCTAACGAAGTTTCCAAACTTCGAAAAAAATTTTTTTTTCTTTTCGAAAATCTTTGCGCATAATATGCTTTACTGAGGCTATCAAACTAGTATAATGAAAGAGAACCAGTTATCTCAAATAAGAACGGAAATAAGTGATTCTAACGAAGTTTCCAAACTTAGAAAATAATTTTTTTTCTTTCGTGATTCTTTGTGCTAAATATGCTTTTCTGAGGCTATCAAACTAGTATAATGAAAGAGAACCAGTTATCGCAAATAAGAACAGAAAAAAAGTGATTCTAAAGAAGTTTCCAAACTTCGAAAAATTTTTTTTTTCTTTTCGAGATTCTTTGCGCATAATATGCTTTACTGAGGCTATCAAACTAGTATAATGAAAGAGAACCAGTTATCTCAAATAAGAACGGAAAAAAAGTGATTCAAACGAAGTTTCCAAACTTCGAAAAAAAATGTTTTTCTTTTCGAGATTCTTTGCGCATAATATGCTTTTCTGAGGCTATCAAACTAGTATAATGAAAGAGAACCAGTTATCTCAAATAAGAACGGAAAAAAAGTGATTCAAACGAAGTTTCCAAACTTCGAAAAAAATTTTTTTTCTTTTCGAGATTCTTTGCGCATAATATGCTTTTCTACGGCTATCAAACTAGTAAAATGAAAGAGAACCAGTTATCTCGAATAAGAACGGAAAAAAAGTTATTCTAACGAAGTTTCCAAACTTCGAAAAATTTTTTTTTTCTTTTCGAGATTCTTTGCGCATAATATGCTTTACTGAGGCTATCAAACTAGTATAATGAAAGAGAACCAGTTATCTCAAATAAGAACGGAAAAAAGTGATTCTAACGAAGTTTCCAAACTTCGAAAAAAAATTTTTTTCTTTTCGAGATTCTTTGCGCATAATATGCTTTACTGAGGCTATCAAACTAGTATAATGAAAGAGAACCAGTTATCTCAAATAAGAACAGAAAAAAAGTGATTCTAAAGAAGTTTCCAAACTTCGAAAAAAAATTTTTTTCTTTTCGAGATTCTTTGCGCATAATATGCTTTACTGAGGCTATCAAACTAGTATAATGAACGAGAACAAGTTATCTCAAATAAGAACGGAAAAAAATTGATTCTAAAGAAGTTTGCAAACTTCGAAAAAAATTTTTTTTCTTTTCGAGATACTTTGCGCATAATATGCTTTACTGAGGCTATCAATATAGTATAATGAAAGAGAAACAGTTATCTCAAATAAGAACGGAAAAAAAGTGATCCAAACGTAGTTTCCAAACTTCGAAAAAAAATGTTTTTCTTTTGGAGATTCTTTGCGCATAATATGCTTTTCTGGGGATATCAAACTAGTATAATGAAAGAGAACCAGTTATCTCAAATAAGAACGGGAAAAAAGTGATTCTAACGAAGTTTCCAAACTTCGAAAAATTTTTTTTTTCTTTTCGAGATTCTTTGCGCATAATATGCTTTTCTGGGGATATCAAACTAGTATAATGAAAGAGAACCAGTTATCTCAAATAAGAACGGGAAAAAAGTGTTTCTAACGAAGTTTCCAAACTTCGAAAAAAAATTTTTTTCTTTGGGAGATTCTTTGCGCATAATATGCTTTACTGAGGCTATCAAACTAGTATAATGAAAGAGAACCAGTTATCTCAAATAAGAACAGAAAAAAAGTGATTCTAAAGAAGTTTCTAAACTTCGAAAAAAAATTTTTTTCTTTTCGAGATTCTTTGCGCATAATATGCTTTACTGAGGCTATCAAACTAGTATAATGAAAGAGAAACAGATATCTCAAATATGAACGGAAAAAAAGTGATTCAAACCAAGTTTCCAAACTTCGAAAAAAAATGTTTTTCTTTTCGAGATTCTTTGCGCATAATATGCTTTTCTGGGTCTATCAAACTAGTATAATGAAAGAGAACCAGTTATCTCAAATAAGAACGGGAAAAAAGTGATTCTAACGAAGTTTCCAAACTTCGAAAAATTTTTTTTTTCTTTTCGAGATTCTTTGCGCATAATATGCTTTACTGAGGCTATCAAACTAGTATAATGAAAGAGAACCAGTTATCTCAAATAAGAACGGAAAAAAAGTGATTCAAACGAAGTTTCCAAACTTCGAAAAAAAATGTTTTTCTTTTCGAGACTCTTTGCGCATAATATGCTTTTCTGAGGCTATCAAACTAGTATAATGAAAGAGAACCAGTTATCTCAAATAAGAACGGAAAAAATGTGATTCAAATGAAGTTTCCAAACTTCGAAAAAAATTTTTTTTCTTTTCGAGATTCTTTGCGCATAATATGCTTTTCTACGGCTATCAAACTAGTAAAATGAAAGAGAACCAGTTATCTCGAATAAGAACGGAAAAAAAGTGATTCTAACGAAGTTTCCAAACTTCGAAAAAAAATGTTTTTCTTTTCGAGATTCTTTGCGCATAATATGCTTTTCTGAGGCTATCAAACTAGTATAATGAAAGAGAACCAGTTATCTCAAATAAGAACGGAAAAAAAGTGATTCAAACGAAGTTTCCAAACTTCGAAAAAAAATTTTTTTCTTTTCGAGATTCTTTGCGCATAATATGCTTTTCTACGGCTATCAAACTAGTAAATTGAAAGAGAACCAGTTATCTCGAATAAGAACGGAAAAAAGTGATTCTAACGATGTTTCCAAACTTCGAAAATTTTTTTTATTCTTTTCGAGATTCTTTGCGCATAATATGCTTTACTGAGGCTATCAAACTAGTATAATGAAAGAGAACCATTTATCTCAAATAAGAACAGAAAAAAAGTGATTCTAAAGAAGTTTCCAAACTTCGAAAAAAAATTTTTTTCTTTTCGAGATTCTTTGCGCATAATATGCTTTACTGAGGCTATCAAACTAGTATAATGAAAGAGAACAAGTTATCTCAAATAAGAACGGAATAAAATTGATTCTAAAGAAGTTTCCAAACTTCGAAAAAAAATTTTTTTCTTTTCGAGATTCTTTGCGCATAATATGCTTTACTGAGGCTATCAAAATAGTATAATGAAAGAGAAACAGTTATCTCAAATAAGAACGGAAAAAAAGTGATTCAAACGTAGTTTCCAAACTTCGAAAAAAAATTTTTTTCTTTTCGAGATTCTTTGCGCATAATATGCTTTTCTACGGCTATCAAACTAGTAAAATGAAAGAGAACCAGTTATCTCAAATAAGAAAGGAAAAAAAGTGATTGTAACGAAGTTTCCAAACTTCGAAAAAAAATTTTTTTCTTTTCGAGATTCTTTGCGCATAATATGCTTTACTGAGGCTATCAAACTAGTATAATGAAAGAGAACCAGTTATTTCAAATAAGAACGGAAAAAAGTGTTTCTAACGAAGTTTCCAAACTTAGAAAAAAAATTTTTTTCTTTTCGAGATTCTTTGCGCATAATATGCTTTACTGAGGATATCAAAATAGTATAATGAAAGAGAAACAGTTATCTCAAATAAGAACGGAAAAAAAGTGATCCAAACGTAGTTTCCAAACTTCGAAAAAAAATGTTTTTCTTTTCGTGATTCTTTTCGCTAAATATGCTTTTCTGAGGCTATCAAACTAGTATAATGAAAGAGAACCAGTTATCTCAAATAAGAACAGAAAAAAAGTGATTCTAAAGAAGTTTCCAAACTTCGAAAAAAATTTTTTTTCTTTTCGAGATTCTTTGCGCATAATATGCTTTACTGAGGCTATCAAACAAGTATAATGAAAGAGAACCAGTTATCTCAAATAAGAACAGAAAAAAAGTGATTCTAAAGAAGTTTCCAAACTTCGAAAAAATTTTTTTTTCTTTTCGAGATTCTTTGCGCATAATATGCTTTACTGAGGCTATCAAACTAGTATAATGAAAGAGAACCAGTTATTTCAAATAAGAACGGAAAAAAGTGTTTCTAACGAAGTTTCCAAACTTCGAAAAAAAATTTTTTTCTTTTCGAGATTCTTTGCGCATAATATGCTTTACTGAGGCTATCAAAATAGTATAATGAAAGAGAAACAGTTATCTCAAATAAGAACGGAAAAAAAGTGATCCAAACGTAGTTTCCAAACTTCGAAAAAAAATGTTTTTCTTTTCGTGATTCTTTTCGCTAAATATGCTTTTCTGAGGCTATCAAACTAGTCTAATGAAAGAGAACCAGTTATCTCAAATAAGAACAGAAAAAAAGTGATTCTAAAGAAGTTTCCAAACTTCGAAAAAAATTTTTTTTCTTTTCGAGATTCTTTGCGCATAATATGCTTTACTGAGGCTATCAAACAAGTATAATGAAAGAGAACCAGTTATCTCAAATAAGAACAGAAAAAAAGTGATTCTAAAGAAGTTTCCAAACTTCGAAAAAATTTTTTTTTCTTTTCGAGATTCTTTGCGCATAATATGCTTTACTGAGGCTATCAAACTAGTATAATGAAAGAGAACCAGTTATCTCAAATAAGAACAGAAAAAAAGTGATTCTAAAGAAGTTTCCAAACTTCGAAAAAAAATTTTTTTCTTTTCGAGATTCTTTGCGCATAATATGCTTTACTGAGGCTATCAATATAGCGTAATGAAAGAGAAACAGTTATCTCAAATAAGAACGGAAAAAAAGTGATCCAAACGTAGTTTCCAAACTTCGAAAAAAAATTTTTTTCTTTTCGAGATTCTTTGCGCATAATATGCTTTTCTGGGGATATCAAACTAGTATAATGAAAGAGAACCATTTATCTCAAATAAGAACGGGAAAAAAGTGATTCTAACGAAGTTTCCAAACTTCGAAAAATTTTTTTTTTCTTTTCGAGATTCTTTGCGCATAATATGCTTTTCTGGGGATATCAAACTAGTATAATGAAAGTGAACCAATTTATCTCAAATAAGAACGGGAAAAAAGTGTTTCTAACGAAGTTTCCAAACTTCGAAAAAAAATTTTTTTCTTTGGGAGATTCTTTGCGCATAATATGCTTTACTGAGGCTATCAAACTAGTATAATGAAAGAGAACCAGTTATCTCAAATAAGAACAGAAAAAAAGTGATTCTAAAGAAGTTTCCAAACTTCGAAAAAAAATTTTTTTCTTTTCGAGATTCTTTGCGCATAATATGCTTTTCTGGGGCTATCAAACTAGTATAATGAAAGAGAACCAGTTATCTCAAATAAGAACAGAAAAAAAGTGATTCTAAAGAAGTTTCCAAACTTCGAAAAAATTTTTTTTTCTTTTCGAGATTCTTTGCGCATAATATGCTTTACTGAGGCTATCAAACTAGTATAATGAAAGAGAACCAGTTATCTCAAATAAGAACGGAAAAAAATTGATTCTAAAGAAGTTTCCAAACTTCGAAAAAAAATTTTTTTCTTTTCGAGATTCTTTGCGCATAATATGGTTTACCGAGGCTATCAAACTAGTATAATGAAAGAGAACCAGTTATCTCAAATAAGAACGGATAAAAAGTGATTCAAACGAAGTTTCCAAACTTCGAAAAAAAATGTTTTTCTTTTCGAGATTCTTTGCGCATAATATGCTTTTCTGAGGCTATCAAACTAGTAAAATGAAAGAGAACCAGTTATCTCGAATAAGAACGGAAAAAAAGTAATTCTAACGAAGTTTCCAAACTTCGAAAAAAATATTTTTTCTTTTCGAGATTCTTTGCGCATAATATGCTTTACTGAGGCTATCAAACTAGTATAATGAAAGAGAACCAGTTATCGCAAATAAGAACAGAAAAAAAGTGATTCTAATAAAGTTTCCAAACTTCGAAAAATTTTTTTTTTCTTTTCGAGATTCTTTGCGCATAATATGCTTTACTGAGGCTATCAAACTAGTATAATGAAAGAGAACCAGTTATCTCAAATAAGAACGGAAAAAAAGTGATTCAAACGAAGTTTCCAAACTTCGAAAAAAAATGTTTTTCTTTTCGAGATTCTTTGCGCATAATATGCTTTTCTGAGGCTATCAAACTAGTATAATGAAAGAGAACCAGTTATCTCAAATAAGAACGGAAAAAAAGTGATTCAAACGAAGTTTCCAAACTTCGAAAAAAATTTTTTTTCTTTTCGAGATTCTTTGCGCATAATATGCTTTTCTACGGCTATCAAACTAGTAAAATGAAAGAGAACCATTTATCTCGAATAAGAACGGAAAAAAAGTTATTCTAACGAAGTTTCCAAACTTCGAAAAATTTTTTTTTTCTTTTCGAGATTCTTTGCGCATAATATGCTTTACTGAGGCTATCAAACTAGTATAATGAAAGAGAACCAGTTATCTCAAATAAGAACGGAAAAAAGTGATTCTAACGAAGTTTCCAAACTTCGAAAAAAAATTTTTTTCTTTTCGAGATTCTTTGCGCATAATATGCTTTACTGAGGCTATCAAACTAGTATAATGAAAGAGAACCAGTTATCTCAAATAAGAACAGAAAAAAAGTGATTCTAAAGAAGTTTCCAAACTTCGAAAAAAAATTTTTTTCTTTTCGAGATTCTTTGCGCATAATATGCTTTACTGAGGCTATCAAACTAGTATAATGAACGAGAACAAGTTATCTCAAATAAGAACGGAAAAAAATTGATTCTAAAGAAGTTTGCAAACTTCGAAAAAAAATTTTTTTCTTTTCGAGATTCTTTGCGCATAATATGCTTTACTGAGGCTATCAATATAGTATAATGAAAGAGAAACAGTTATCTCAAATAAGAACGGAAAAAAAGTGATCCAAACGTAGTTTCCAAACTTCGAAAAAAAATGTTTTTCTTTTCGAGATTCTTTGCGCATAATATGCTTTTCTGGGGATATCAAACTAGTATAATGAAAGAGAACCAGTTATCTCAAATAAGAACGGGAAAAAAGTGATTCTAACGAAGTTTCCAAACTTCGAAAAATTTTTTTTTTCTTTTCGAGATTCTTTGCGCATAATATGCTTTTCTGGGGATATCAAACTAGTATAATGAAAGAGAACCAGTTATCTCAAATAAGAACGGGAAAAAAGTGTTTCTAACGAAGTTTCCAAACTTCGAAAAAAAATTTTTTTCTTTGGGAGATTCTTTGCGCATAATATGCTTTACTGAGGCTATCAAACTAGTATAATGAAAGAGAACCAGTTATCTCAAATAAGAACAGAAAAAAAGTGATTCTAAAGAAGTTTCTAAACTTCGAAAAAAAATTTTTTTCTTTTCGAGATTCTTTGCGCATAATATGCTTTACTCAGGCTATCAAACTAGTATAATGAAAGAGAAACAGATATCTCAAATATGAACGGAAAAAAAGTGATTCAAACCAAGTTTCTAAACTTCGAAAAAAAATGTTTTTCTTTTCGAGATTCTTTGCGCATAATATGCTTTTCTGGGTCTATCAAACTAGTATAATGAAAGAGAACCAGTTATCTCAAATAAGAACGGGAAAAAAGTGATTCTAACGAAGTTTCCAAACTTCGAAAAATTTTTTTTTTCTTTTCGAGATTCTTTGCGCATAATATGCTTTACTGAGGCTATCAAACTAGTATAATGAAAGAGAACCAGTTATCTCAAATAAGAACGGAAAAAAAGTGATTCAAACGAAGTTTCCAAACTTCGAAAAAAAATGTTTTTCTTTTCGAGACTCTTTGCGCATAATATGCTTTTCTGAGGCTATCAAACCAGTATAATGAAAGAGAACCAGTTATCTCAAATAAGAACGGAAAAAATGTGATTCAAATGAAGTTTCCAAACTTCGAAAAAATTTTTTTTTCTTTTCGAGATTCTTTGCGCATAATATGCTTTTCTACGGCTATCAAACTAGTAAAATGAAAGAGAACCAGTTATCTCGAATAAGAACGGAAAAAAAGTGATTCTAACGAAGTTTCCAAACTTCGAAAAAAAATGTTTTTCTTTTCGAGATTCTTTGCGCATAATATGCTTTTCTGAGGCTATCAAACTAGTATAATGAAAGAGAACCAGTTATCTCAAATAAGAACGGAAAAAAAGTGATTCAAACGAAGTTTCCAAACTTCGAAAAAAAATTTTTTTCTTTTCGAGATTCTTTGCGCATAATATGCTTTTCTACGGCTATCAAACTAGTAAATTGAAAGAGAACCAGTTATCTCGAATAAGAACGGAAAAAAGTGATTCTAACGATGTTTCCAAACTTCGAAAATTTTTTTTATTCTTTTCGAGATTCTTTGCGCATAATATGCTTTACTGAGGCTATCAAACTAGTATAATGAAAGAGAACCATTTATCTCAAATAAGAACAGAAAAAAAGTGATTCTAAAGAAGTTTCCAAACTTCGAAAAAAAATTTTTTTCTTTTCGAGATTCTTTGCGCATAATATGCTTTACTGAGGCTATCAAACTAGTATAATGAAAGAGAACAAGTTATCTCAAATAAGAACGGAATAAAATTGATTCTAAAGAAGTTTCCAAACTTCGAAAAAAAATTTTTTTCTTTTCGAGATTCTTTGCGCATAATATGCTTTACTGAGGCTATCAAAATAGTATAATGAAAGAGAAACAGTTATCTCAAATAAGAACGGAAAAAAAGTGATTCAAACGTAGTTTCCAAACTTCGAAAAAAAATTTTTTTCTTTTCGAGATTCTTTGCGCATAATATGCTTTTCTACGGCTATCAAACTAGTAAAATGAAAGAGAACCAGTTATCTCAAATAAGAAAGGAAAAAAAGTGATTGTAACGAAGTTTCCAAACTTCGAAAAAAAATTTTTTTCTTTTCGAGATTCTTTGCGCATAATATGCTTTACTGAGGCTATCAAACTAGTATAATGAAAGAGAACCAGTTATTTCAAATAAGAACGGAAAAAAGTGTTTCTAACGAAGTTTCCAAACTTCGAAAAAAAATTTTTTTCTTTTCGAGATTCTTTGCGCATAATATGCTTTACTGAGGCTATCAAAATAGTATAATGAAAGAGAAACAGTTATCTCAAATAAGAACGGAAAAAAAGTGATCCAAACGTAGTTTCCAAACTTCGAAAAAAAATGTTTTTCTTTTCGTGATTCTTTTCGCTAAATATGCTTTTCTGAGGCTATCAAACTAGTATAATGAAAGAGAACCAGTTATCTCAAATAAGAACAGAAAAAAAGTGATTCTAAAGAAGTTTCCAAACTTCGAAAAAAATTTTTTTTCTTTTCGAGATTCTTTGCGCATAATATGCTTTACTGAGGCTATCAAACAAGTATAATGAAAGAGAACCAGTTATCTCAAATAAGAACAAAAAAAAAGTGATTCTAAAGAAGTTTCCAAACTTCGAAAAAATTTTTTTTTCTTTTCGAGATTCTTTGCGCATAATATGCTTTACTGAGGCTATCAAACTAGTATAATGAAAGAGAACCAGTTATCTCAAATAAGAACAGAAAAAAAGTAATTCTAAAGAAGTTTCCAAACTTCGAAAAAAATTTTTTTTCTTTTCGAGATTCTTTGCGCATAATATGCTTTACTGCGGCTATCAAACTAGTATAATGAAAGAGAACCAGTTATCTCAAATAAGAACGGAAAAAAATTGATTATAAAGAAGTTTCCAAACTTCGAAAAAAAAATTTTTTCTTTTCGAGATTCTTTGCGCATAATATGGTTTACTGAGGCTATCAAACTAGTATAATGAAAGAGAAACAGATATCTCAAATAAGAACGGAAAAAAAGTGATTCAAACGAAGTTTCCAAACTTCGAAAAAAAATGTTTTTCTTTTCGAGATTCTTTGCGCATAATATGCTTTTCTGGGGCTATCAAACTAGTAAAATGAAAGAGAACCAGTTATCTCGAATAAGAACGGAAAAAAAGTAATTCTAACGAAGTTTCCAAACTTCGAAAAAAATATTTTTTCTTTTCGAGATTCTTTGCGCATAATATGCTTTTCTGAGGCTATCAAACTAGTAAAATGAAAGAGAACCAGTTATCTCGAATAATAACGGAAAAAAAGTAATTCTAACGAAGTTTCCAAACTTCGAAAAAAATATTTTTTCTTTTCGAGATTCTTTGCGCATAATATGCTTTACTGAGGCTATCAAACTGGTATAATGAAAGAGAACCAGTTATCTCAAATAAGAACGGAAAAAAGTGATTCTAACGAAGTTTCCAAACTTCGAAAAAAATTTTTTTTCTTTTCGAAATTCTTTGCGCATAATATGCTTTACTGAGGCTATCAAACTAGTATAATGAAAGAGAACCAGTTATCTCAAATAAGAACGGAAATAAGTGATTCTAACGAAGTTTCCAAACTTCGAAAAAAATTTTTTTTCTTTTCGAGATTCTTTGCGCATAATATGCTTTACTGAGGCTATCAAACAGGTATAATGAAAGAGAACCAGTTATCTCAAATAAGAACAGAAAAAAAGTGATTCTAAAGAAGTTTCAAAACTTCGAAAAAATTTTTTTTTCTTTTCGAGATTCTTTGCGCATAATATGCTTTACTGAGGCTATCAAACTAGTATAATGAAAGAGAACCAGTTATCTCAAATAAGAACAGAAAAAAAGTAATTCTAAAGAAGTTTCCAAACTTCGAAAAAAATTTTTTTTCTTTTCGAGATTCTTTGCGCATAATATGCTTTACTGAGGCTATCAAACTAGTATAATGAAAGAGAACCAGTTATCTCAAATAAGAACGGAAAAAAATTGATTCTAAAGAAGTTTCCAAACTTCGAAAAAAAATTTTTTTCTTTTCGAGATTCTTTGCGCATAATATGGTTTACTGAGGCTATCAAACTAGTATAATGAAAGAGAAACAGTTATCTCAAATAAGAACGGAAAAAAAGTGATTCAAACGAAGTTTCCAAACTTCGAAAAAAAATGTTTTTCTTTTCGAGATTCTTTGCGCATAATATGCTTTTCTGAGGCTATCAAACTAGTATAATGAAAGAGAACCATTTATCTCAAATAAGAACGGAAAAAAGTGATTCTAACGAAGTTTCCAAACTTCGAAAAAAATTTTTTTTCTTTTCGAAATTCTTTGCGCATAATATGCTTTACTGAGGCTATCAAACTAGTATAATGAAAGAGAACCAGTTATCTCAAATAAGAACGGAAATAAGATATTCTAACGAAGTTTCCAAACTTCGAAAATAATTTTTTTTCTTTTCGTGATTCTTTGTGCTAAATATGCTTTTCTGAGGCTATTAAACTAGTATAATGAAAGAGAAACAGATATCTCAAATATGAACGGAAAAAAAGTGATTCAAACCAAGTTTCCAAACTTCGAAAAAAAATGTTTTTCTTTTCGAGATTCTTTGCGCATAATATGCTTTTCTGGGTCTATCAAACTAGTATAATGAAAGAGAACCAGTTATCTCAAATAAGAACGGGAAAAAAGTGATTCTAACGAAGTTTCCAAACTTCGAAAAATTTTTTTTTTCTTTTCGAGATTCTTTGCGCATAATATGCTTTACTGAGGCTATCAAACTAGTATAATGAAAGAGAACCAGTTATCTCAAATAAGAACGGAAAAAAAGTGATTCAAACGAAGTTTCCAAACTTCGAAAAAAAATGTTTTTCTTTTCGAGACTCTTTGCGCATAATATGCTTTTCTGAGGCTATCAAACTAGTATAATGAAAGAGAACCAGTTATCTCAAATAAGAACGGAAAAAATGTGATTCAAATGAAGTTTCCAAACTTCGAAAAAAATTTTTTTTCTTTTCGAGATTCTTTGCGCATAATATGCTTTTCTACGGCTATCAAACTAGTAAAATGAAAGAGAACCAGTTATCTCGAATAAGAACGGAAAAAAGTGTTTCTAACGAAGTTTCCAAACTTCGAAAAAAAATTTTTTTCTTTTCGAGATTCTTTGCGCATAATATGCTTTACTGAGGCTATCAAAATAGTATAATGAAAGAGAAACAGTTATCTCAAATAAGAACGGAAAAAAAGTGATCCAAACGTAGTTTCCAAACTTCGAAAAAAAATGTTTTTCTTTTCGTGATTCTTTTCGCTAAATATGCTTTTCTGAGGCTATCAAACTGGTATAATGAAAGAGAACCAGTTATCTCAAATAAGAACAGAAAAAAAGTGATTCTAAAGAAGTTTCCAAACTTCGAAAAAAATTTTTTTTCTTTTCGAGATTCTTTGCGCATAATATGCTTTACTGAGGCTATCAAACAAGTATAATGAAAGAGAACCAGTTATCTCAAATAAGAACAGAAAAAAAGTGATTCTAAAGAAGTTTCCAAACTTCGAAAAATTTTTTTTTTCTTTTCGAGATTCTTTGCGCATAATATGCTTTACTGAGGCTATCAAACTAGTATAATGAAAGAGAACCAGTTATCTCAAATAAGAACAGAAAAAAAGTAATTCTAAAGAAGTTTCCAAACTTCGAAAAAAATTTTTTTTCTTTTCGAGATTCTTTGCGCATAATATGCTTTACTGCGGCTATGAAACTAGTATAATGAAAGAGAACCAGTTATCTCAAATAAGAACGGAAAAAAATTGATTATAAAGAAGTTTCCAAACTTCGAAAAAAAAATTTTTTTTTTTCGAGATTCTTTGCGCATAATATGGTTTACTGAGGCTATCAAACTAGTATAATGAAAGAGAAACAGTTATCTCAAATAAGAACGGAAAAAAAGTGATTCAAACGAAGTTTCCAAACTTCGAAAAAAAATGTTTTTCTTTTCGAGATTCTTTGCGCATAATATGCTTTTCTGGGGCTATCAAACTAGTAAAATGAAAGAGAACCAGTTATCTCGAATAAGAACGGAAAAAAAGTAATTCTAACGAAGTTTCCAAACTTCGAAAAAAATATTTTTTCTTTTCGAGATTCTTTGCGCATAATATGCTTTTCTGAGGCTATCAAACTAGTAAAATGAAAGAGAACCAGTTATCTCGAATAATAACGGAAAAAAAGTAATTCTAACGAAGTTTCCAAACTTCGAAAAAAATATTTTTTCTTTTCGAGATTCTTTGCGCATAATATGCTTTACTGAGGCTATCAAACTAGTATAATGAAAGAGAACCAGTTATCTCAAATAAGAACGGAAAAAAGTGATTCTAACGAAGTTTCCAAACTTCGAAAAAAATTTTTTTTCTTTTCGAAATTCTTTGCGCATAATATGCTTTACTGAGGCTATCAAACTAGTATAATGAAAGAGAACCAGTTATCTCAAATAAGAACGGAAATAAGTTACTCTAACGAAGTTTCCAAACTTCGAAAAAAATTTTTTTTCTTTTCGAGATTCTTTGCGCATAATATGCTTTACTGAGGCTATCAAACAAGTATAATGAAAGAGAACCAGTTATCTCAAATAAGAACAGAAAAAAAGTGATTCTAAAAAAGTTTCAAAACTTCGAAAAAATTTTTTTTTCTTTTCGAGATTCTTTGCGCATAATATGCTTTACTGAGGCTATCAAACTAGTATAATGAAAGAGAACCAGTTATCTCAAATAAGAACAGAAAAAAAGTAATTCTAAAGAAGTTTCCAAACTTCGAAAAAAATTTTTTTTCTTTTCGAGATTCTTTGCGCATAATATGCTTTACTGAGGCTATCAAACTAGTATAATGAAAGAGAACCAGTTATCTCAAATAAGAACGGAAAAAAAGTGATTCAAACGAAGTTTCCAAACTTCGAAAAAAAATGTTTTTCTTTTCGAGATTCTTTGCGCATAATATGCTTTTCTGAGGCTATCAAACTAGTAAAATGAAAGAGAACCAGTTATCTCGAATAAGAACGGAAAAAAAGTAATTCTAACGAAGTTTCCAAACTTCGAAAAAAATATTTTTTCTTTTCGAGATTCTTTGCGCATAATATGCTTTACTCAGGCTATCAAACTAGTATAATGAAAGAGAACCAGTTATCTCAAATAAGAACGGAAAAAAGTGATTCTAACGAAGTTTCCAAACTTCGAAAAAAATTTTTTTTCTTTTCGAAATTCTTTGCCCATAATATGCTTTACTGAGGCTATCAAACTAGTATAATGAAAGAGAACCAGTTATCTCAAATAAGAACGGAAAAAAAGTAATTCTAAAGAAGTTTCCAAACTTCGAAAAAAAATTTTTTTCTTTTCGAGATTCTTTGCGCATAATATGCTTTACTGAGGCTATCAAACTAGTATAATGAAAGAGAACCAGTTATCTCAAATAAGAACGGAAAAAAATTGATTCTAAAGAAGTTTCCAAACTTCGAAAAAAAATTTTTTTCTTTTCGAGATTCTTTGCGCATAATATGGTTTACTGAGGCTATCAAACTAGTATAATGAAAGAGAAACAGTTATCTCAAATAAGAACGGAAAAAAAGTGATTCAAACGAAGTTTCCAAACTTCGAAAAAAAATGTTTTTCTTTTCGAGATTCTTTGCGCATAATATGCTTTTCTGAGGCTATCAAACTAGTAAAATGAAAGAGAACCAGTTATCTCGAATAAGAACGGAAAAAAAGTAATTCTAACGAAGTTTCCAAACTTCGAAAAAAAATTTTTTTCTTTTCGTGATTCTTTTCGCATAATATGCTTTACTGAGGCTATCAAACTAGTATAATGAAAGAGAACCAGTTATCTCAAATAAGAACAGAAAAAAAGTGATTCTAAAGAAGTTTCCAACCTTCGAAAAATTTTTTTTTTCTTTTCGAGATTCTTTGCACATAATATGCTTTACTGAGGCTATCAAACTAGTATAATGAAAGAGAACCAGTTATCTCAAATAAGAACGGAAAATAATTGATTCTAAAGAAGTTTCCAAACTTCGAAAAAAAATTTTTTTCTTTTCGAGATTCTTTGCGCATAATATGGTTTACTGAGGCTATCAAACTAGTATAATGAAAGAGAAACAGTTATCTCAAATAAGAACGGAAAAAAAGTGATTCAAACGAAGTTTCCAATTTTCGAAAAAAAATGTTTTTCTTTTCGAGATTCTTTGCGCATAATATGCTGCTCTGAGGCTATCAAACTAGTAAAATGAAAGAGAACCAGTTATCTCGAATAAGAACGGAAAAAAAGTAATTCTAACGAAGTTTCCAAACTTCGAAAAAAATATTTTTTCTTTTCGAGATTCTTTGCGCATAATATGCTTTACTGAGGCTATCAAACTAGTATAATAAAAGAGAACCAGTTATCTCAAATAAGAACGGAAAAAAGTGATTCTAACGAAGTTTCCAAACTTCGAAAAAATTTTTTTTTCTTTTCGAAATTCTTTGCGCATAATATGCTTTACTGAGGCTATCAAACTACTATAATGAAAGAGAACCAGTTATCGCAAATATGAACGGAAAAAAAGTGATTCAAACCAAGTTTCCAAACTTCGAAAAAAAATGTTTTTCTTTTCGAGATTCTTTGCGCATAATATGCTTTTCTGGGTCTATCAAACTAGTATAATGAAAGAGAACCAGTTATCTCAAATAAGAACGGGAAAAAAGTGATTCTAAGGAAGTTTCCAAACTTCGAAAAATTTTTTTTTTCTTTTCGAGATTCTTTGCGCATAATATGCTTTACTGAGGCTATCAAACTAGTATAATGAAAGAGAACCAGTTATCTCAAATAAGAACGGAAAAAAAGTGATTCAAACGAAGTTTCCAAACTTCGAAAAAAAATGTTTTTCTTTTCGAGACTCTTTGCGCATAATATGCTTTTCTGAGGCTATCAAACTAGTATAATGAAAGAGAACCAGTTATCTCAAATAAGAACGGAAAAAATGTGATTCAAATGAAGTTTCCAAACTTCGAAAAAAATTTTTTTTCTTTTCGAGATTCTTTGCGCATAATATGCTTTTCTACGGCTATCAAACTAGTAAAATGAAAGAGAACCAGTTATCTCGAATAAGAACGGAAAAAAAGTGATTCTAACGAAGTTTCCAAACTTCGAAAAAAAATGTTTTTCTTTTCGAGATTCTTTGCGCATAATATGCTTTTCTGAGGCTATCAAACTAGTATAATGAAAGAGAACCAGTTATCTCAAATAAGAACGGAAAAAAAGTGATTCAAACGAAGTTTCCAAACTTCGAAAAAAAATTTTTTTCTTTTCGAGATTCTTTGCGCATAATATGCTTTTCTACGGCTATCAAAATAGTATAATGAAAGAGAAACAGTTATCTCAAATAAGAACGGAAAAAAAGTGATTCAAACGTAGTTTCCAAACTTCGAAAAAAAATTTTTTTCTTTTCGAGATTCTTTGCGCATAATATGCTTTTCTAAGGCTATCAAACTAGTAAAATGAAAGAGAACCAGATATCTCAAATAAGAAAGGAAAAAAAGTGATTGTAACGAAGTTTCCAAACTTCGAAAAAAAATTTTTTTCTTTTCGAGATTCTTTGCGCATAATATGCTTTACTGAGGCTATCAAACTAGTATAATGAAAGAGAACCAGTTATTTCAAATAAGAACGGAAAAAAGTGTTTCTAACGAAGTTTCCAAACTTCGAAAAAAAATTTTTTTCTTTTCGAGATTCTTTGCGCATAATATGCTTTACTGAGGCTATCAAAATAGTATAATGAAAGAGAAACAGTTATCTCAAATAAGAACGGAAAAAAAGTGATCCAAACGTAGTTTCCAAACTTCGAAAAAAAATGTTTTTCTTTTCGTGATTCTTTTCGCTAAATATGCTTTTCTGAGGCTATCAAACTAGTATAATGAAAGAGAACCAGTTATCTCAAATAAGAACAGAAAAAAAGTGATTCTAAAGAAGTTTCCAAACTTCGAAAAAAATTTTTTTTCTTTTCGAGATTCTTTGCGCATAATATGCTTTACTGAGTCTATCAAACAAGTATAATGAAAGAGAACCAGTTATCTCAAATAAGAACGGAAAAAAAGTGATTCAAACGAAGTTTCCAAACTTCGAAAAAAAATGTTTTTCTTTTCGAGATTCTTTGCGCATAATATGCTTTTCTGGGGCTATCAAACTAGTAAAATGAAAGAGAACCAGTTATCTCGAATAAGAACGGAAAAAAAGTAATTCTAACGAAGTTTCCAAACTTCGAAAAAAATATTTTTTCTTTTCGAGATTCTTTGCGCATAATATGCTTTTCTGAGGCTATCAAACTAGTAAAATGAAAGAGAACCAGTTATCTCGAATAATAACGGAAAAAAAGTAATTCTAACGAAGTTTCCAAACTTCGAAAAAAATATTTTTTCTTTTCGAGATTCTTTGCGCATAATATGCTTTACTGACGCTATCAAACTAGTATAATGAAAGAGAACCAGTTATCTCAAATAAGAACGGAAAAAAGTGATTCTAACGAAGTTTCCAAACATCGAAAAAAATTTTTTTTCTTTTCGAAATTCTTTGCGCATAATATGCTTTACTGAGGCTATCAAACTAGTATAATGAAAGAGAACCAGTTATCTCAAATAAGAACGGAAATAAGTGATTCTAACGAAGTTTCCAAACTTCGAAAAAAATTTTTTTTCTTTTCGAGATTCTTTGCGCATAATATGCTTTACTGAGGCTATCAAACAAGTATAATGAAAGAGAACCAGTTATCTCAAATAAGAACAGAAAAAAAGTGATTCTAAAGAAGTTTCAAAACTTCGAAAAAATTTTTTTTTTCTTTTCGAGATTCTTTGCGCATAATATGCTTTACTGAGGCTATCAAACTAGTATAATGAAAGAGAACCAGTTATCTCAAATAAGAACAGAAAAAAAGTAATTCTAAAGAAGTTTCCAAACTTCGAAAAAAATTTTTTTTCTTTTCGAGATTCTTTGCGCATAATATGCTTTACTGAGGCTATCAAACTAGTATAATGAAAGAGAACCAGTTATCTCAAATAAGAACGGAAAAAAATTGATTCTAAAGAAGTTTCCAAACTTCGAAAAAAAATTTTTTTCTTTTCGAGATTCTTTGCACATAATATGGTTTACTGAGGCTATCAAACTAGTATAATGAAAGAGAAACAGTTATCTCAAATAAGAACGGAAAAAAAGTGATTCAAACGAAGTTTCCAAACTTCGAAAAAAAATGTTTTTCTTTTCGAGATTCTTTGCGCATAATATGCTTTTCTGAGGCTATCAAACTAGTAAAATGAAAGAGAACCAGTTATCTCGAATAAGAACGGAAAAAAAGTAATTCTAACGAAGTTTCCAAACTTCGAAAAAAATATTTTTTCTTTTCGAGATTCTTTGCGCATAATATGCTTTACTCAGGCTATCAAACTAGTATAATGAAAGAGAACCAGTTATCTCAAATAAGAACGGAAAAAAGTGATTCTAAGGAAGTTTCCAAACTTCGAAAAAAATTTTTTTTCATTTCGAAATTCTTTGCGCATAATATGCTTTACTGAGGCTATCAAACTAGTATAATGAAAGAGAACCAGTTATCTCAAATAAGAACGGAAATAAGATATTCTAACGAAGTTTCCAAACTTCGAAAATAATTTTTTTTCTTTTCGTGATTCTTTGTGCTAAATATGCTTTTCTGAGGCTATTAAACTAGTATAATGAAAGAGAACCAGTTATCGCAAATAAGAACAGAAAAAAAGTGATTCTAAAGAAGTTTCCAAATTTCGAAAAATTTTTTTTTTCTTTTCGAGATTCTTTGCGCATAATATGCTTTACTGAGGCTATCAAACTAGTATAATGAAAGAGAACCAGTTATCTCAAATAAGAACAGAAAAAAAGTGATTCTAAAGAAGTTTCCAAACTTCGAAAAAAAATTTTTTTCTTTTCGAGATTCTTTGCGCATAATATGCTTTACTGAGGCTATCAAACTAGTATAATGAACGTGAACAAGTTATCTCAAATAAGAACGAAAAAAAATTGATTCTAAAGAAGTTTCCAAACTTCGAAAAAAATTTTTTTCTTTTCGAGATTCTTTGCGCATAATATGCTTTACTGAGGCTATCAAAATAGTATAATGAAAGAGAAACAGTTATCTCAAATAAGAACGGAAAAAAAGTGATCCAAACCTAGTTTCCAAACTTCGAAAAAAAATGTTTTTCTTTTCGAGATTCTTTGCGCATAATATGCTTTTCTGGGGCTATCAAACTAGTATAATGAAAGAGAACCAGTTATCTCAAATAAGAACGGGAAAAAAGTGATTCAAACGAAGTTTCCAAACTTCGAAAAAAAATTTTTTTCTTTTCGTGATTCTTTTCGCTAAATATGCTTTTCTGAACCTATCAAACTAGTATAATGAAAGAGAACCAGTTATCTCAAATAAGAACAGAAAAAAAGTGATTCTAAAGAAGTTTCCAAACTTCGAAATAAAATTTTTTTCTTTTCGAGATTCTTTGCGCATAATATGCTTTACTGAGGCTATCAAACTAGTATAATGAAAGAGAACCAGTTATCTCAAATAAGAACAGAAAAAAAGTGATTCTAAAGAAGTTTCCAACCTTCGAAAAAATTTTTTTTTCTTTTCGAGATTCTTTGCACATAATATGCTTTACTGAGGCTATCAAACTAGTATAATGAAAGAGAACCAGTTATCTCAAATAAGAACAGAAAAAAAGTAATTCTATAGAAGTTTCCAAACTTCGAAAAAATTTTTTTTTCTTTTCGAGATTCTTTGCGCATAATATGCTTTACTGAGGCTATCAAACTAGTATAATGAAAGAGAACCAGTTATCTCAAATAAGAACGGAAAAAAATTGATTCTAAAGAAGTTTCCAAACTTCGAAAAAAATTTTTTTTCTTTTCGAGATTCTTTGCGCATAATATGGTTTACTGAGGCTATCAAACTAGTATAATGAAAGAGAAACAGTTATCTCAAATAAGAACGGAAAAAAAGTGATTCAAACGAAGTTTCCAATTTTCGAAAAAAAATGTTTTTCTTTTCGAGATTCTTTGCGCATAATATGCTTTTCTGAGGCTATCAAACTAGTAAAATGAAAGAGAACCAGTTATCTCGAATAAGAACGGAAAAAAAGTAATTCTAACGAAGTTTCCAAACTTCGAAAAAAATATTTTTTCTTTTCGAGATTCTTTGCGCATAATATGCTTTACTGAGGCTATCAAACTAGTATAATGAAAGAGAACCAGTTATCTCAAATAAGAACGGAAAAAAGTGATTCTAACGAAGTTTCCAAACTTCGAAAAAATTTTTTTTTTTTTTCTTTTCGAAATTCTTTGCGCATAATATGCTTTACTGAGGCTATCAAACTACTATAATGAAAGAGAACCAGTTATCGCAAATATGAACGGAAAAAAAGTGATTCAAACCAAGTTTCCAAACTTCGAAAAAAAATGTTTTTCTTTTCGAGATTCTTTGCGCATAATATGCTTTTCTGGGTCTATCAAACTAGTATAATGAAAGAGAACCAGTTATCTCAAATAAGAACGGGAAAAAAGTGATTCTAACGAAGTTTCCAAACTTCGAAAAATTTTTTTTTTCTTTTCGAGATTCTTTGCGCATAATATGCTTTACTGAGGCTATCAAACTAGTATAATGAAAGAGAACCAGTTATCTCAAATAAGAACGGAAAAAAAGTGATTCAAACGAAGTTTCCAAACTTCGAAAAAAAATGTTTTTCTTTTCGAGACTCTTTGCGCATAATATGCTTTTCTGAGGCTATCAAACTAGTATAATGAAAGAGAACCAGTTATCTCAAATAAGAACGGAAAAAATGTGATTCAAATGAAGTTTCCAAACTTCGAAAAAAATTTTTTTTCTTTTCGAGATTCTTTGCGCATAATATGCTTTTCTACGGCTATCAAACTAGTAAAATGAAAGAGAACCAGTTATCTCGAATAAGAACGGAAAAAAAGTGATTCTAACGAAGTTTCCAAAATTCGAAAAAAAATGTTTTTCTTTTCGAGATTCTTTGCGCATAATATGCTTTTCTGAGGCTATCAAACTAGTATAATGAAAGAGAACCAGTTATCTCAAATAAGAACGGAAAAAAAGTGATTCAAACGAAGTTTCCAAACTTCGAAAAAAAATTTTTTTCTTTTCGAGATTCTTTGCGCATAATATGCTTTTCTACGGCTATCAAAATAGTATAATGAAAGAGAAACAGTTATCTCAAATAAGAACGGAAAAAAAGTGATTCAAACGTAGTTTCCAAACTTCGAAAAAAAATTTTTTTCTTTTCGAGATTCTTTGCGCATAATATGCTTTTCTACGGCTATCAAACTAGTAAAATGAAAGAGAACCATTTATCTCAAATAAGAAAGGAAAAAAAGTGATTGTAACGAAGTTTCCAAACTTCGAAAAAAAATTTTTTTTTTTCGAGATTCTTTGCGCATAATATGCTTTACTGAGGCTATCAAAATAGTATAATGAAAGAGAAACAGTTATCTCAAATAAGAACGGAAAAAAAGTGATCCAAACGTAGTTTCCAAACTTCGAAAAAAAATGTTTTTCTTTTCGTGATTCTTTTCGCTAAATATGCTTTTCTGAGGCTATCAAACTAGTATAATGAAAGAGAACCAGTTATCTCAAATAAGAACGGAAAAAAAGTGATTCAAACGAAGTTTCCAAACTTCGAAAAAAAATTTTTTTCTTTTCGAGATTCTTTGCGCATAATATGCTTTTCTACGGCTATCAAAATAGTATAATGAAAGAGAAACAGTTATCTCAAATAAGAACGGAAAAAAAGTGATTCAAACGTAGTTTCCAAACTTCGAAAAAAAATTTTTTTCTTTTCGAGATTCTTTGCGCATAATATGCTTTTCTAAGGCTATCAAACTAGTATAATGAAAGAGAACCAGTTATCTCAAATAAGAACGGAAAAAAAGTGATTCAAACGAAGTTTCCAAACTTCGAAAAAAAATTTTTTTCTTTTCGAGATTCTTTGCGCATAATATGCTTTTCTACGGCTATCAAAATAGTATAATGAAAGAGAAACAGTTATCTCAAATAAGAACGGAAAAAAAGTGATTCAAACGTAGTTTCCAAACTTCGAAAAAAAATTTTTTTCTTTTCGAGATTCTTTGCGCATAATATGCTTTTCTAAGGCTATCAAACTAGTAAAATGAAAGAGAACCAGTTATCTCAAATAAGAAAGGAAAAAAAGTGATTGTAACGAAGTTTCCAAACTTCGAAAAAAAATTTTTTTCTTTTCGAGATTCTTTGCGCATAATATGCTTTACTGAGGCTATCAAACTAGTATAATGAAAGAGAACCAGTTATTTCAAATAAGAACGGAAAAAAGTGTTTCTAACGAAGTTTCCAAACTTCGAAAAAAAATTTTTTTCTTTTCGAGATTCTTTGCGCATAATATGCTTTACTGAGGCTATCAAAATAGTATAATGAAAGAGAAACAGTTATCTCAAATAAGAACGGAAAAAAAGTGATCCAAACGTAGTTTCCAAATTTCGAAAAAAAATGTTTTTCTTTTCGTGATTCTTTTCGCTAAATATGCTTTTCTGAGGCTATCAAACTAGTATAATGAAAGAGAACCAGTTATCTCAAATAAGAACAGAAAAAAAGTGATTCTAAAGAAGTTTCCAAACTTCGAAAAAAATTTTTTTTCTTTTCGAGATTCTTTGCGCATAATATGCTTTACTGAGGCTATCAAACAAGTATATTGAAAGAGAACCAGTTATCTCAAATAAGAACGGAAAAAAAGTGATTCAAACGAAGTTTCCAAACTTCGAAAAAAAATGTTTTTCTTTTCGAGATTCTTTGCGCATAATATGCTTTTCTGGGGCTATCAAACTAGTAAAATGAAAGAGAACCAGTTATCTCGAATAAGAACGGAAAAAAAGTAATTCTAACGAAGTTTCCAAACTTCGAAAAAAATATTTTTTCTTTTCGAGATTCTTTGCGCATAATATGCTTTTCTGAGGCTATCAAACTAGTAAAATGAAAGAGAACCAGTTATCTCGAATAATAACGGAAAAAAAGTAATTCTAACGAAGTTTCCAAACTTCGAAAAAAATATTTTTTCTTTTCGAGATTCTTTGCGCATAATATGCTTTACTGACGCTATCAAACTAGTATAATGAAAGAGAACCAGTTATCTCAAATAAGAACGGAAAAAAGTGATTCTAACGAAGTTTCCAAACATCGAAAAAAATTTTTTTTCTTTTCGAAATTCTTTGCGCATAATATGCTTTACTGAGTCTATCAAACTAGTATAATGAAAGAGAACCAGTTATCTCAAATAAGAACGGAAATAAGTGATTCTAACGAAGTTTCCAAACTTCGAAAAAAATTTTTTTTCTTTTCGAGATTCTTTGCGCATAATATGCTTTACTGAGGCTATCAAACAAGTATAATGAAAGAGAACCAGTTATCTCAAATAAGAACAGAAAAAAAGTGATTCTAAAGAAGTTTCAAAACTTCGAAAAAATTTTTTTTTTCTTTTCGAGATTCTTTGCGCATAATATGCTTTACTGAGGCTATCAAACTAGTATAATGAAAGAGAACCAGTTATCTCAAATAAGAACAGAAAAAAAGTAATTCTAAAGAAGTTTCCAAACTTCGAAAAAAATTTTTTTTCTTTTCGAGATTCTTTGCGCATAATATGCTTTACTGAGGCTATCAAACTAGTATAATGAAAGAGAACCAGTTATCTCAAATAAGAACGGAAAAAAATTGATTCTAAAGAAGTTTCCAAACTTCGAAAAAAAATTTTTTTCTTTTCGAGATTCTTTGCGCATAATATGGTTTACTGAGGCTATCAAACTAGTATAATGAAAGAGAAACAGTTATCTCAAATAAGAACGGAAAAAAAGTGATTCAAACGAAGTTTCCAAACTTCGAAAAAAAATGTTTTTCTTTTCGAGATTCTTTGCGCATAATATGCTTTTCTGAGGCTATCAAACTAGTAAAATGAAAGAGAACCAGTTATCTCGAATAAGAACGGAAAAAAAGTAATTCTAACGAAGTTTCCAAACTTCGAAAAAAATATTTTTTCTTTTCGAGATTCTTTGCGCATAATATGCTTTACTCAGGCTATCAAACTAGTATAATGAAAGAGAACCAGTTATCTCAAATAAGAACGGAAAAAAGTGATTCTAACGAAGTTTCCAAACTTCGAAAAAAATTTTTTTTCATTTCGAAATTCTTTGCGCATAATATGCTTTACTGAGGCTATCAAACTAGTATAATGAAAGAGAACCAGTTATCTCAAATAAGAACGGAAATAAGATATTCTAACGAAGTTTCCAAACTTCGAAAATAATTTTTTTTCTTTTCGTGATTCTTTGTGCTAAATATGCTTTTCTGAGGCTATTAAACTAGTATAATGAAAGAGAACCAGTTATCGCAAATAAGAACAGAAAAAAAGTGATTCTAAAGAAGTTTCCAAATTTCGAAAAATTTTTTTTTTCTTTTCGAGATTCTTTGCGCATAATATGCTTTACTGAGGCTATCAAACTAGTATAATGAAAGAGAACCAGTTATCTCAAATAAGAACGGAAAAAAAAGATTCTAACGAAGTTTCCAAACTTCGAAAAAAAATTTTTTTCTTTTCGAGATTCTTTGCGCATAATATGCTTTACTGAGGCTATCAAACTAGTATAATGAAAGAGAACCAGTTATCTCAAATAAGAACAGAAAAAAAGTGATTCTAAAGAAGTTTCCAAACTTCGAAAAAAAATTTTTTTCTTTTCGAGATTCTTTGCGCATAATATGCTTTACTGAGGCTATCAAACTAGTATAATGAACGTGAACAAGTTATCTCAAATAAGAACGGAAAAAAATTGATTCTAAAGAAGTTTCCAAACTTCGAAAAAAATTTTTTTCTTTTCGAGATTCTTTGCGCATAATATGCTTTACTGAGGCTATCAAAATAGTATAATGAAAGAGAAACAGTTATCTCAAATAAGAACGGAAAAAAAGTGATCCAAACCTAGTTTCCAAACTTCGAAAAAAAATGTTTTTCTTTTCGAGATTCTTTGCGCATAATATGCTTTTCTGGGGCTATCAAACTAGTATAATGAAAGAGAACCAGTTATCTCAAATAAGAACGGGAAAAAAGTGATTCTAACGAAGTTTCCAAACTTCGAAAAAAAATTTTTTTCTTTTCGTGATTCTTTTCGCTAAATATGCTTTTCTGAACCTATCAAACTAGTATAATGAAAGAGAACCAGTTATCTCAAATAAGAACAGAAAAAAAGTGATTCTAAAGAAGTTTCCAAACTTCGAAATAAAATTTTTTTCTTTTCGAGATTCTTTGCGCATAATATGCTTTACTGAGGCTATCAAACTAGTATAATGAAAGAGAACCAGTTATCTCAAATAAGAACAGAAAAAAAGTGATTCTAAAGAAGTTTCCAACCTTCGAAAAAATTTTTTTTTCTTTTCGAGATTCTTTGCACATAATATGCTTTACTGAGGCTATCAAACTAGTATAATGAAAGAGAACCAGTTATCTCAAATAAGAACAGAAAAAAAGTAATTCTATAGAAGTTTCCAAACTTCGAAAAAATTTTTTTTTCTTTTCGAGATTCTTTGCGCATAATATGCTTTACTGAGGCTATCAAACTAGTATAATGAAAGAGAACCAGTTATCTCAAATAAGAACGGAAAAAAATTGATTCTAAAGAAGTTTCCAAACTTCGAAAAAAATTTTTTTTCTTTTCGAGATTCTTTGCGCATAATATGGTTTACTGAGGCTATCAAACTAGTATAATGAAAGAGAAACAGTTATCTCAAATAAGAACGGAAAAAAAGTGATTCAAACGAAGTTTCCAATTTTCGAAAAAAAATGTTTTTCTTTTCGAGATTCTTTGCGCATAATATGCTTTTCTGAGGCTATCAAACTAGTAAAATGAAAGAGAACCAGTTATCTCGAATAAGAACGGAAAAAAAGTAATTCTAACGAAGTTTCCAAACTTCGAAAAAAATATTTTTTCTTTTCGAGATTCTTTGCGCATAATATGCTTTACTGAGGCTATCAAACTAGTATAATGAAAGAGAACCAGTTATCTCAAATAAGAACGGAAAAAAGTGATTCTAACGAAGTTTCCAAACTTCGAAAAAATTTTTTTTTTCTTTTCGAAATTCTTTGCGCATAATATGCTTTACTGAGGCTATCAAACTACTATAATGAAAGAGAACCAGTTATCGCAAATATGAACGGAAAAAAAGTGATTCAAACCAAGTTTCCAAACTTCGAAAAAAAATGTTTTTCTTTTCGAGATTCTTTGCGCATAATATGCTTTTCTGGGTCTATCAAACTAGTATAATGAAAGAGAACCAGTTATCTCAAATAAGAACGGGAAAAAAGTGATTCTAACGAAGTTTCCAAACTTCGAAAAATTTTTTTTTTCTTTTCGAGATTCTTTGCGCATAATATGCTTTACTGAGGCTATCAAACTAGTATAATGAAAGAGAACCAGTTATCTCAAATAAGAACGGAAAAAAAGTGATTCAAACGAAGTTTCCAAACTTCGAAAAAAAATGTTTTTCTTTTCGAGACTCTTTGCGCATAATATGCTTTTCTGAGGCTATCAAACTAGTATAATGAAAGAGAACCAGTTATCTCAAATAAGAACGGAAAAAATGTGATTCAAATGAAGTTTCCAAACTTCGAAAAAAATTTTTTTTCTTTTCGAGATTCTTTGCGCATAATATGCTTTTCTACGGCTATCAAACTAGTAAAATGAAAGAGAACCAGTTATCTCGAATAAGAACGGAAAAAAAGTGATTCTAACGAAGTTTCCAAAATTCGAAAAAAAATGTTTTTCTTTTCGAGATTCTTTGCGCATAATATCCTTTTCTGAGGCTATCAAACTAGTATAATGAAAGAGAACCAGTTATCTCAAATAAGAACGGAAAAAAAGTGATTCAAACGAAGTTTCCAAACTTCGAAAAAAAATTTTTTTCTTTTCGAGATTCTTTGCGCATAATATGCTTTTCTACGGCTATCAAAATAGTATAATGAAAGAGAAACAGTTATCTCAAATAAGAACGGAAAAAAAGTGATTCAAACGTAGTTTCCAAACTTCGAAAAAAAATTTTTTTCTTTTCGAGATTCTTTGCGCATAATATGCTTTTCTACGGCTATCAAACTAGTAAAATGAAAGAGAACCAGTTATCTCAAATAAGAAAGGAAAAAAAGTGATTGTAACGAAGTTTCCAAACTTCGAAAAAAAATTTTTTTCTTTTCGAGATTCTTTGCGCATAATATGCTTTACTGAGGCTATCAAAATAGTATAATGAAAGAGAAACAGTTATCTCAAATAAGAACGGAAAAAAAGTGATCCAAACGTAGTTTCCAAACTTCGAAAAAAAATGTTTTTCTTTTCGTGATTCTTTTCGCTAAATATGCTTTTCTGAGGCTATCAAACTAGTATAATGAAAGAGAACCAGTTATCTCAAATAAGAACAGAAAAAAAGTGATTCTAAAGAAGTTTCCAAACTTCGAAAAAAATTTTTTTTCTTTTCGAGATTCTTTGCGCATAATATGCTTTACTGAGGCTATCAAACAAGTATAATGAAAGAGAACCAGTTATCTCAAATAAGAACAGAAAAAAAGTGATTCTAAAGAAGTTTCCAAACTTCGAAAAAATTTTTTTTTCTTTTCGAGATTCTTTGCGCATAATATGCTTTACTGAGGCTATCAAACTAGTATAATGAAAGAGAACCAGTTATCTCAAATAAGAACAGAAAAAAAGTAATTCTAAAGAAGTTTCCAAACTTCGAAAAAAATTTTTTTTCTTTTCGAGATTCTTTGCGCATAATATGCTTTACTGCGGCTATCAAACTAGTATAATGAAAGAGAACCAGTTATCTCAAATAAGAACGGAAAAAAATTGATTATAAAGAAGTTTCCAAACTTCGAAAAAAAAATTTTTTCTTTTCGAGATTCTTTGCGCATAATATGGTTTACTGAGGCTATCAAACTAGTATAATGAAAGAGAAGCAGTTATCTCAAATAAGAACGGAAAAAAGTGATTCAAACGAAGTTTCCAAACTTCGAAAAAAAATGTTTTTCTTTTCGAGATTCTTTGCGCATAATATGCTTTTCTGGGGCTATCAAACTAGTAAAATGAAAGAGAACCAGTTATCTCGAATAAGAACGGAAAAAAAGTAATTCTAACGAAGTTTCCAAACTTCGAAAAAAATATTTTTTCTTTTCGAGATTCTTTGCGCATAATATGCTTTTCTGAGGCTATCAAACTAGTAAAATGAAAGAGAACCAGTTATCACGAATAATAACGGAAAAAAAGTAATTCTAACGAAGTTTCCAAACTTCGAAAAAAATATTTTTTCTTTTCGAGATTCTTTGCGCATAATATGCTTTACTGAGGCTATCAAACTAGTATAATGAAAGAGAACCAGTTATCTCAAATAAGAACGGAAAAAAGTGATTCTAACGAAGTTTCCAAACTTCGAAAAAAATTTTTTTTCTTTTCGAAATTCTTTGCGCATAATATGCTTTACTGAGGCTATCAAACTAGTATAATGAAAGAGAACCAGTTATCTCAAATAAGAACGGAAATAAGTGATTCTAACGAAGTTTCCAAACTTCGAAAAAAATTTTTTTTCTTTTCGAGATTCTTTGCGCATAATATGCTTTACTGAGGCTATCAAACAAGTATAATGAAAGAGAACCAGTTATCTCAAATAAGAACAGAAAAAAAGTGATTCTAAAGAAGTTTCAAAACTTCGAAAAAATTTTTTTTTCTTTTCGAGATTCTTTGCGCATAATATGCTTTACTGAGGCTATCAAACTAGTATAATGAAAGAGAACCAGTTATCTCAAATAAGAACAGAAAAAAAGTAATTCTAAAGAAGTTTCCAAACTTCGAAAAAAATTTTTTTTCTTTTCGAGATTCTTTGCGCATAATATGCTTTACTGAGGCTATCAAACTAGTATAATGAAAGAGAACCAGTTATCTCAAATAAGAACGGAAAAAAATTGATTCTAAAGAAGTTTCCAAACTTCGAAAAAAAATTTTTTTCTTTTCGAGATTCTTTGCGCATAATATGGTTTACTGAGGCTATCAAACTAGTATAATGAAAGAGAAACAGTTATCTCAAATAAGAACGGAAAAAAAGTGATTCAAACGAAGTTTCCAAACTTCGAAAAAAAATGTTTTTCTTTTCGAGATTCTTTGCGCATAATATGCTTTTCTGAGGCTATCAAACTAGTAAAATGAAAGAGAACCAGTTATCTCGAATAAGAACGGAAAAAAAGTAATTCTAACGAAGTTTCCAAACTTCGAAAAAAATATTTTTTCTTTTCGAGATTCTTTGCGCATAATATGCTTTACTCAGGCTACCAAACTAGTATAATGAAAGAGAACCAGTTATCTCAAATAAGAACGGAAAAAAGTGATTCTAACGAAGTTTCCAAACTTCGAAAAAAATTTTTTTTCTTTTCGAAATTCTTTGCGCCTAATATGCTTTACTGAGGCTATCAAACTAGTATAATGAAAGAGAACCAGTTATCTCAAATAAGAACGGAAATAAGATATTCTAACGAAGTTTCCAAACTTCGAAAATAATTTTTTTTCTTTTCGTGATTCTTTGTGCTAAATATGCTTTTCTGAGGCTATTAAACTAGTATAATGAAAGAGAACCAGTTATCGCAAATAAGAACAGAAAAAAAGTGATTCTAAAGAAGTTTCCAAATTTCGAAAAATTTTTTTTTTCTTTTCGAGATTCTTTGCGCATAATATGCTTTACTGAGGCTATCAAACTAGTATAATGAAAATGAACCAGTTATCTCAAATAAGAACGGAAAAAAAAGATTCTAACGAAGTTTCCAAACTTCGAAAAAAAATTTTTTTCTTTTCGAGATTCTTTGCGCATAATATGCTTTACTGAGGCTATGAAACTAGTATAATGAAAGAGAACCAGTTATCTCAAATAAGAACAGAAAAAAAGTGATTCTAAAGAAGTTTCCAAACTTCGAAAAAAAATTTTTTTCTTTTCGAGATTCTTTGCGCATTATATGCTTTACTGAGGCTATCAAACTAGTATAATGAACGTGAACAAGTTATCTCAAATAAGAACGGAAAAAAATTGATTCTAAAGAAGTTTCCAAACTTCGAAAAAAATTTTTTTCTTTTCGAGATTCTTTGCGCATAATATGCTTTACTGAAGCTATCAAAATTGTATAATGAAAGAGAAACAGTTATCTCAAATAAGAACGGAAAAAAAGTGATCCAAACGTAGTTTCCAAACTTCGAAAAAAAATGTTTTTCTTTTCGAGATTCTTTGCGCATAATATGCTTTTCTGGGGCTATCAAACTAGTATAATGAAAGAGAACCAGTTATCTCAAATAAGAACGGGAAAAAAGTGATTCTAACGAAGTTTCCAAACTTCGAAAAAAAATTTTTTTCTTTTCGTGATTCTTTTCGCTAAATATGCTTTTTTGAACCTATCAAACTAGTATAATGAAAGAGAACCAGTTATCTCAAATAAGAACAGAAAAAAAGTGATTCTAAAGAAGTTTCCAAACTTCGAAATAAAATTTTTTTCTTTTCGAGATTCTTTGCGCATAATATGCTTTACTGAGGCTATCAAACTAGTATAATGAAAGAGAACCAGTTATCTCAAATAAGAACAGAAAAAAAGTGATTCTAAAGAAGTTTCCAACCTTCGAAAAAATTTTTTTTTCTTTTCGAGATTCTTTGCACATAATATGCTTTACTGAGGCTATCAAACTAGTATAATGAAAGAGAACCAGTTATCTCAAATAAGAACAGAAAAAAAGTAATTCTATAGAAGTTTCCAAACTTCGAAAAAATTTTTTTTTCTTTTCGAGATTCTTTGCGCATAATATGCTTTACTGAGGCTATCAAACTAGTATAATGAAAGAGAACCAGTTATCTCAAATAAGAACGGAAAAAAATTGATTCTAAAGAAGTTTCCAAACTTCGAAAAAAAATTTTTTTCTTTTCGAGATTCTTTGCGCATAATATGGTTTACTGAGGCTATCAAACTAGTATAATGAAAGAGAAACAGTTATCTCAAATAAGAACGGAAAAAAAGTGATTCAAACGAAGTTTCCAATTTTCGAAAAAAAATGTTTTTCTTTTCGAGATTCTTTGCGCATAATATGCTTTTCTGAGGCTATCAAACTAGTAAAATGAAAGAGAACCAGTTATCTCGAATAAGAACGGAAAAAAAGTAATTCTAACGAAGTTTCCAAACTTCGAAAAAAATATTTTTTCTTTTCGAGATTCTTTGCGCATAATATGCTTTACTGAGGCTATCAAACTAGTATAATGAAAGAGAACCAGTTATCTCAAATAAGAACGGAAAAAAGTGATTCTAACGAAGTTCCCAAACTTCGAAAAAATTTTTTTTTTCTTTTCGAAATTCTTTGCGCATAATATGCTTTACTGAGGCTATCAAACTACTATAATGAAAGAGAACCAGTTATCGCAAATAAGAACAGAAAAAAAGTGATTCTAAAGAAGTTTCCAAACTTCCAAAAATTTTTTTTTTCTTTGCGAGATTCTTTGCGCATAATATGCTTTACTGAGGCTATCAAACTAGTATAATGAAAGAGAACCAGTTATCTCAAATAAGAACGGAAAAAAAGTGATTCAAACGAAGTTTCCAAACTTCGAAAAAAAATGTTTTTCTTTTCGAGATTCTTTGCGCATAATATGCTTTTCTGAGGCTATCAAACTAGTATAATGAAAGAGAACCAGTTATCTCAAATAAGAACGGAAAAAAAGTTATTCTAACGAAGTTTCCAAACTTCGAAAAATTTTTTTTTTCTTTTCGAGATTCTTTGCGCATAATATGCTTTACTGAGGCTATCAAACTAGTATAATGAAACAGAACCAGTTATCTCAAATAAGAACGGAAAAAAGTGATTCAAACGAAGTTTCCAAACTTCGAAAAAAAATTTTTTTCTTTTCGAGATTCTTTGCGCATAATATGCTTTACTGAGTCTATCAAACTAGTATAATGAAAGAGAACCAGTTATCTCAAATAAGAACAGAAAAAAAGTGATTCTAAAGAAGTTTCCAAACTTCGAAAAAAAATTTTTTTCTTTTCGAGATTCTTTGCGCATAATATGCTTTACTGAGGCTATCAAACTAGTATAATGAACGAGAACAAGTTATCTCAAATAAGAACGGAAAAAAATTGATTCTAAAGAAGTTTGCAAACTTCGAAAAAAAATTTTTTTCTTTTCGAGATTCTTTGCGCATAATATGCTTTACTGAGGCTATCAAAATAGTATAATGAAAGAGAAACAGTTATCTCAAATAAGAACGGAAAAAAAGTGATCCAAACGTAGTTTCTAAACTTCGAAAAAAAATGTTTTTCTTTTCGATATTCTTTGCGCATAATATGCTTTTCTGGGGATATCAAACTAGTATAATGAAAGAGAACCAGTTATCTCAAATAAGAACGGGAAAAAAGTGATTCTAACGAAGTTTCCAAACTTCGAAAAAAAATTTTTTTCTTTTCGAGATTCTTTGCCCATAATATGCTTTACTGAGGCTATCAAACTAGTATAATGAAAGAGAACCAGTTATCTCAAATAAGAACGGAAAAAAAGTTGTTCTAACGAAGTTTCCAAACTTCGAAAAAAAATGTTTTTCTTTTCGAGATTCTTTGCGCATAATATGCTTTTCTGAGGCTATCAAACTAGTATAATGAAAGAGAACCAGTTATCGCAAATAAGAACGGAAAAAAAGTGATTCAAACGAAGTTTCCAAACTTCGAAAAAAATTTTTTTTCTTTTCGAGATTCTTTGCGCATAATATGCTTTTCTACGGCTATCAAACTAGCAAAATGAAAGAGAACCAGTTATCTCGAATAAGAACGGAAAAAAAGTGATTTTAACGAAGTTTCCAAACTTCGAAAATTTTTTTTATTCTTTTCGAGATTCTTTGCGCATAATATGCTTTACTGAGGCTATCAAACTAGTATAATGAAAGAGAACCAGTTATCTCAAATAAGAACAGAAAAAAAGTGATTCTAAAGAAGTTTCCAAAATTCGAAAAAAAAATTTTTTCTTTTCGAGATTCTTTGCGCATAATATGCTTTACTGAGGCTATCAAACTAGTATAATGAAAGAGAACAAGTTATCTCAACTAAGAACGAAATAAAATTGATTCTAAAGAAGTTTCCAAACTTCGAAAAAAATTTTTTTTCTTTTCGAGATTCTTTGCGCATAATATGCTTTACTGATGCTATCAAAATAGTATAATGAAAGAGAAACAGTTATCTCAAATAAGAACGGAAAAAAAGTGATTCAAACGTAGTTTCCAAACTTCGAAAAAAAATTTTTTTCTTTTCGAGATTCTTTGCGCATAATATGCTTTACTGAGGCTATCAAACTAGTATAATGAAAGAGAACCAGTTATCTCAAATAAGAACGGAAAAAAATTGATTCTAAAGAAGTTTCCAAACTTCGAAAAAAAAAATTTTTTTCTTTTCGAGATTCTTTGCGCATAATATGCTTTACTGAGGCTATCAAACTAGTATAATGAAAGAGAAACAGATATCTCAAATATGAACGGAAAAAAAGTGATTCAAACCAAGTTTCCAAACTTCGAAAAAAAATGTTTTTCTTTTCGAGATTCTTTGCGCATAATATGCTTTTCTGGGTCTATCAAACTAGTATAATGAAAGAGAACCAGTTATCTCAAATAAGAACGGGAAAAAAGTGATTCTAACGAAGTTTCCAAACTTCGAAAAAAATTTTTTTTCTTTTCCAGATTCTTTGCGCATAATATGCTTTACTGAGGCTATCAAACTATTATATGAAAGAAAACCAGTTATCTCAAATAAGAACGGAAAAAAGTGATTCTAACGATGTTTTCAAACTTCGAAAAAAAAATTTTTTCTTTTCGAGATTCTTTGCGCATAATATGCTTTACTGAGGCTATCAAACTAGTACAATGAAAGAGAACCAGTTATCTCAAATAAGAACAGAAAAAAAGTGATTCTAAAGAAGTTTCCAAATTTCGAAAAAAAAATTTTTTCTTTTCGAGATTCTTTGCGCATAATATGCTTTACTGAGGCTATCAACCTAGTATAATGAAAGAGAAACAGTTATCTCAAATATGAACGGAAAAAAAGTGATTCTAAAGTAGTTTCCAAACTTCGAAAAAAAATTTTTTTCTTTTCGTTATTCTTTTCGCTAAATATGCTTTTCTGAGGCTATCAAACTAGTATAATGAAAGAGTACCAGTATTCTCAAATAAGAACAGAAAAAAAGTGATTCTAAAGAAGTTTCCAAACTTCGAAAAAAAATTTTTTTCTTTTCGAGATTCTTTGCGCATAATATGCTTTTCTAGGGCTATCAAACTAGTATAATAAAAGAGAACCAGTTATCTCAAATAGGAACGGGAAAAAAGTGATTCTAACGAAGTTTCCAAACTTCGAAAAAATTTTTTTTTCTTTTCGAGATTCTTTGCGCATAATATGCTTTACTGAGGCTATCAAACTAGTATAATGAAAGAGAACCAGTTATCTCAAATAAGAACGGAAAAAAGGTGATTCAAACGAAGTTTCCAAACTTCGAAAAAAAATGTTTTTCTTTTCGAGATTCTTTGCGCATAATATGCTTTTCTGAGGCTATCAAACTAGTATAATGAAAGAGAACCAGTTATCTCAAATAAGAACGGAAAAAATGTGATTCAAATGAAGTTTCCAAACTTCGAAAAAAAATTTTTTTCTTTTCGAGATTCTTTGCGCATAATATGCTTTTCTACGGCTATCAAACTAGTAAAATGAAAGAGAACCAGTTATCTCGAATAAGAACGGAAAAAAAGTGATTCTAACGAAGTTTCCAAACTTCGAAAAATTTTTTTTTCTTTTCGAGATTCTTTGCGCATAATATGCTTTACTGAGGCTATCAAATTAGTATAATGAAAGAGAACCAGTTATCTCAAATAAGAACGGAAAAAAGAGTTTCTAACGAAGTTTCCAAACTTCGAAAAAAAATTTTTTTCTTTTGCAGATTCTTTGCGCATAATATGCTTTACTGAGGCTATCAAACTAGTATAATGAAAGAGAACCAGTTATCTCAAATAAGAACAGAAAAAAAGTGATTCTAAAGAAGTTTCTAAACTTCGAAAAAAAATTTTTTTCTTTTCGAGATTCTTTGCGCATAATATGCTTTACTGAAGCTATCAAACTAGTATAATGAAAGAGAACCAGTTATCTCAAATAAGAACGGAAAAAAATTGATTCTAAAGAAGTTTCCAAACTTCGAAAAAAATTTTTTTTCTTTTCGAGATTCTTTGCGCATAATATGCTTTACTGAGGCTATCAAACTATTATATGAAAGAGAACCAGTTATCTCAAATAAGAACGGAAAAAAGTGATTCTAACGAAGTTTTCAAACTTCGAAAAAAAAATTTTTTCTTTTCGAGATTCTTTGCGCATAATATGCTTTACTGAGGCTATCAACCTAGTATAATGAAAGAGAAACAGTTATCTCAAATAAGCACGGAAAAAAAGTGATTCTAAAGTAGTTTCCAAACTTCGAAAAAAAATTTTTTTCTATTCGTGATTCTTTTCGCTAAATATGCTTTTCTGAGGCTATCAAACTAGTATAATGAAAGAGAACCAGTTATCTCAAATAAGAACAGAAAAAAAGTGATTCTAAAGAAGTTTCCAAACTTCGAAAAAAAATTTTTTTCTTTTCGAGATTCTTTGCGCATAATATGCTTTTCTGGGGCTATCAAACTAGTATAATGAAAGAGAACCAGTTATCTCAAATAAGAACAGAAAAAAAGTGATTCTAAAGAAGTTTCCAAACTTCGAAAAAATTTTTTTTTCTTTTCGAGATTCTTTGCGCATAATATGCTTTACTGAGGCTATCAAACTAGTATAATGAAAGAGAACCAGTTATCTCAAATAAGAACGGAAAAAAATTGATTCTAAAGAAGTTTCCAAACTTCGAAAAAAAATTTTTTTCTTTTCGAGATTCTTTGCGCATAATATGGTTTACTGAGGCTATCAAACTAGTATAATGAAAGAGAACCAGTTATCTCAAATAAGAACGGATAAAAAGTGATTCAAACGAAGTTTCCAAACTTCGAAAAAAAATGTTTTTCTTTTCGAGATTCTTTGCGCATAATATGCTTTTCTGAGGCTATCAAACTAGTAAAATGAAAGAGAACCAGTTATCTCGAATAAGAACGGAAAAAAAGTAATTCTAACGAAGTTTCCAAACTTCGAAAAAAAATTTTTTTCTTTTCGAGATTCTTTGCGCATAATATGCTTTTCTGAGGCTATCAAACTAGTAAAATGAAAGAGAACCAGTTATCTCGAATAAGAACGGAAAAAAAGTAATTCTAACGAAGTTTCCAAACTTCGAAAAAAATATTTTTTCTTTTCGAGATTCTTTGCGCATAATATGCTTTACTGAGGCTATCAAACTAGTATAATGAAAGAGAACCAGTTATCTCAAATAAGAACGGAAAAAAGTGATTCTAACGAAGTTTCCAAACTTCGAAAAAAATTTTTTTTTCTTTTCGAAAATCTTTGCGCATAATATGCTTTACTGAGGCTATCAAACTAGTATAATGAAAGAGAACCAGTTATCTCAAATAAGAACGGAAATAAGTGATTCTAACGAAGTTTCCAAACTTCGAAAATAATTTTTTTTCTTTTCGTGATTCTTTGTGCTAAATATGCTTTTCTGAGGCTATCAAACTAGTATAATGAAAGAGAACCAGTTATCTCAAATAAGAACAGAAAAAAAGTGATTCTAAAGAAGTTTCCAAACTTCGAAAAATTTTTTTTTTCTTTTCGAGATTCTTTGCGCATAATATGCTTTACTGAGGCTATCAAACTAGTATAATGAAAGAGAACCAGTTATCTCAAATAAGAACGGAAAAAAGTGATTCAAACGAAGTTTCCAAACTTCGAAAAAAAATGTTTTTCTTTTCGAGATTCTTTGCGCATAATATGCTTTTCTGAGGCTATCAAACTAGTATAATGAAAGAGAACCAGTTATCTCAAATAAGAACGGAAAAAAAGTGATTCAAACGAAGTTTCCAAACTTCGAAAAAAAATTTTTTTCTTTTCGAGATTCTTTGCGAATAATATGCTTTTCTACGGCTATCAAACTAGTAAAATGAAAGAGAACCAGTTATCTCGAATAAGAACGGAAAAAAAGTTATTCTAACGAAGTTTCCAAACTTCGAAAAATTTTTTTTTTCCTTTCGAGATTCTTTGCGCATAATATGCTTTACTTAGGCTATCAAACTAGTATAATGAAAGAGAACCAGTTATCTCAAATAAGAACGGAAAAAAGTGATTCTAACGAAGTTTCCAAACTTCGAAAAAAAAATTTTTTCTTTTCGAGATTCTTTGCGCATAATATGCTTTACTGAGGCTATCAAACTAGTATAATGAAAGAGAACCAGTTATCTCAAATAAGAACAGAAAAAAAGTGATTCTAAAGAAGTTTCCAAACTTCGAAAAAAAATTTTTTTCTTTTCGAGATTCTTTGCGCATAATATGCTTTACTGAGGCTATCAAACTAGTATAATGAACGAGAACAAGTTATCTCAAATAAGAACGGAAAAAAATTGATTCTAAAGAAGTTTGCAAACTTCGAAAAAAAATTTTTTTCTTTTCGAGATTCTTTGCGCATAATATGCTTTACTGAGGCTATCAATATAGTATAATGAAAGAGAAACAGTTATCTCAAATAAGAACGGAAAAAAAGTGATCCAAACGTAGTTTCCAAACTTCGAAAAAAAATGTTTTTCTTTTCGAGATTCTTTGCGCATAATATGCTTTTCTGGGGATATCAAACTAGTATAATGAAAGAGAACCAGTTATCTCAAATAAGAACGGGAAAAAAGTGATTCTAACGAAGTTTCCAAACTTCGAAAAATTTTTTTTTTCTTTTCGAGATTCTTTGCGCATAATATGCTTTTCTGGGGATATCAAACTAGTATAATGAAAGAGAACCAGTTATCTCAAATAAGAACGGGAAAAAAGTGTTTCTAACGAAGTTTCCAAACTTCGAAAAAAAATTTTTTTCTTTGGGAGATTCTTTGCGCATAATATGCTTTACTGAGGCTATCAAACTAGTATAATGAAAGAGAACCAGTTATCTCAAATAAGAACAGAAAAAAAGTGATTCTAAAGAAGTTTCTAAACTTCGAAAAAAGTTTTTTTTCTTTTCGAGATTCTTTGCGCATAATATGCTTTACTGAGGCTATCAAACTAGTATAATGAAAGAGAACCAGTTATCTCAAATAAGAACGGAAAAAAATTGATTCTAAAGAAGTTTCCAAACTTCGAAAAAAAAAATTTTTTTCTTTTCGAGATTCTTTGCGCATAATATGCTTTACTGAGGCTATCAAACTAGTATAATGAAAGAGAAACAGATATCTCAAATATGAACGGAAAAAAAGTGATTCAAACTAAGTTTCCAAACTTCGAAAAAAAATGTTTTTTTTTTCGAGATTCTTTGCGCATAATATGCTTTTCTGGGTCTATCAAACTAGTATAATGAAAGAGAACCAATTATCTCAAATAAGAACGGGAAAAAAGTGATTCTAACGAAGTTTCCAAACTTCGAAAAAATTTTTTTTCTTTTCGAGATTCTTTGCGCATAATATGCTTTACTGAGGCTATCAAACTAGTATAATGAAAGAGAACCAGTTATCTCAAATAAGAACGGAAAAAAAGTGATTCAAACGAAGTTTCCAAACTTCGAAAAAAAATGTTTTTCTTTTCGAGATTCTTTGCGCATAATATGCTTTTCTGAGGCTATCAAACTAGTATAATGAAAGAGAACCAGTTATCTCAAATAAGAACGGAAAAAATGTGATTCAAATGAAGTTTCCAAACTTCGAAAAAAAATTTTTTTCTCTTCGAGATTCTTTGCGCATAATATGCTTTTCTACGGCTATCAAACTAGTAAAATGAAAGAGAACCAGTTATCTCGAATAAGAACGGAAAAAAAGTGATTCTAACGAAGTTTCCAAACTTCGAAAAAAAATGTTTTTCTTTTCGAGATTCTTTGCGCATAATATGCTTTTCTGAGGCTATCAAACTAGTATAATGAAAGAGAACCAGTTATCTCAAATAAGAACGGAAAAAATGTGATTCAAATGAAGTTTCCAAACTTCGAAAAAAAATTTTTTTCTTTTCGAGATTCTTTGCGCATAATATGCTTTTCTACGGCTATCAAACTAGTAAAATGAAAGAGAACCAGTTATCTCGAATAAGAACGGAAAAAAAGTGATTCTAACGAAGTTTCCAAACTTCGAAAAAAAATGTTTTTCTTTTCGAGATTCTTTGCGCATAATATGCTTTACTGAGGCTATCAAACTAGTATAATGAAAGAGAACCAGTTATCTCAAATAAGAACGGAAAAAAATTGATTCTAAAGAAGTTTCCAAACTTCGAAAAAAAATTTTTTTCTTTTCGAGATTCTTTGCGCATAATATGGTTTACTGAGGCTATCAAACTAGTATAATGAAAGAGAAACAGTTATCTCAAATAAGAACGGAAAAAAAGTGATTCAAACGAAGTTTCCAATTTTCGAAAAAAAATGTTTTTCTTTTCGAGATTCTTTGCGCATAATATGCTTTTCTGAGGCTATCAAACTAGTAAAATGAAAGAGAACCAGTTATCTCGAATAAGAACGGAAAAAAAGTAATTCTAACGAAGTTTCCAAACTTCGAAAAAAATATTTTTTCTTTTCGAGATTCTTTGCGCATAATATGCTTTACTGAGGCTATCAAACTAGTATAATGAAAGAGAACCAGTTATCTCAAATAAGAACGGAAAAAAGTGATTCTAACGAAGTTCCCAAACTTCGAAAAAATTTTTTTTTTCTTTTCGAAATTCTTTGCGCATAATATGCTTTACTGAGGCTATCAAACTACTATAATGAAAGAGAACCAGTTATCGCAAATAAGAACAGAAAAAAAGTGATTCTAAAGAAGTTTCCAAACTTCCAAAAATTTTTTTTTTTCTTTTCGAGATTCTTTGCGCATAATATGCTTTACTGAGGCTATCAAACTAGTATAATGAAAGAGAACCAGTTATCTCAAATAAGAACGGAAAAAAAGTGATTCAAACGAAGTTTCCAAACTTCGAAAAAAAATGTTTTTCTTTTCGAGATTCTTTGCGCATAATATGCTTTTCTGAGGCTATCAAACTAGTATAATGAAAGAGAACCAGTTATCTCAAATAAGAACGGAAAAAAAGTTATTCTAACGAAGTTTCCTAACTTCGAAAAATTTTTTTTTTCTTTTCGAGATTCTTTGCGCATAATATGCTTTACTGAGGCTATCAAACTAGTATAATGAAACAGAACCAGTTATCTCAAATAAGAACGGAAAAAAGTGATTCAAACGAAGTTTCCAAACTTCGAAAAAAATTTTTTTTCTTTTCGAGATTCTTTGCGCATAATATGCTTTACTGAGGCTATCAAACTAGTATAATGAAAGAGAACCAGTTATCTCAAATAAGAACAGAAAAAAAGTGATTCTAAAGAAGTTTCCAAACTTCGAAAAAAAATTTTTTTCTTTTCGAGATTCTTTGCGCATAATATGCTTTACTGAGGCTATCAAACTAGTATAATGAACGAGAACAAGTTATCTCAAATAAGAACGGAAAAAAATTGATTCTAAAGAAGTTTGCAAACTTCGAAAAAAAATTTTTTTCTTTTCGAGATTCTTTGCGCATAATATGCTTTACTGAGGCTATCAAAATAGTATAATGAAAGAGAAACAGTTATCTCAAATAAGAACGGAAAAAAAGTGATCCAAACGTAGTTTCTAAACTTCGAAAAAAAATGTTTTTCTTTTCGATATTCTTTGCGCATAATATGCTTTTCTGGGGATATCAAACTAGTATAATGAAAGAGAACCAGTTATCTCAAATAAGAACGGGAAAAAAGTGATTCTAACGAAGTTTCCAAACTTCGAAAAAAAATTTTTTTCTTTTCGAGATTCTTTGCCCATAATATGCTTTACTGAGGCTATCAAACTAGTATAATGAAAGAGAACCAGTTATCTCAAATAAGAACGGAAAAAAAGTGATTCTAACGAAGTTTCCAAACTTCGAAAAAAAATGTTTTTCTTTTCGAGATTCTTTGCGCATAATATGCTTTTCTGAGGCTATCAAACTAGTATAATGAAAGAGAACCAGTTATCGCAAATAAGAACGGAAAAAAAGTGATTCAAACGAAGTTTCCAAACTTCGAAAAAAATTTTTTTTCTTTTCGAGATTCTTTGCGCATAATATGCTTTTCTACGGCTATCAAACTAGTAAAATGAAAGAGAACCAGTTATCTCGAATAAGAACGGAAAAAAAGTGATTTTAACGAAGTTTCCAAACTTCGAAAATTTTTTTTATTCTTTTCGAGATTCTTTGCGCATAATATGCTTTACTGAGGCTATCAAACTAGTATAATGAAAGAGAACCAGTTATCTCAAATAAGAACGGAAAAAAGTGATTCTAACGAAGTTTTCAAACTTCGAAAAAAAATTTTTTTCTTTTCGAGATTCTTTGCGCATAATATGCTTTACTGAGGCTATCAATATAGTATAATGAAAGAGAAACAGTTATCTCAAATAAGAACGGAAAAAAAGTGATCCAAACGTAGTTTCCAAACTTCGAAAAAAAATGTTTTTCTTTTCGAGATTCTTTGCGCATAATATGTTTTTCTGGGTATATCAAACTAGTATAATGAAAGAGAACCAGTTATCTCAAATAAGAACGGGAAAAAAGTGATTCTAACGAAGTTTCCAAACTTCGAAAAATTTTTTTTTTCTTTTCGAGATTCTTTGCGCATAATATGCTTTTCTGGGGATATCAAACTAGTATAATGAAAGAGAACCAGTTATCTCAAATAAGAACGGGAAAAAAGTGTTTCTAACGAAGTTTCCAAACTTCGAAAAAAAATTTTTTTCTTTGGGAGATTCTTTGCGCATAATATGCTTTACTGAGGCTATCAAACTAGTATAATGAAAGAGAACCAGTTATCTCAAATAAGAACAGAAAAAAAGTGATTCTAAAGAAGTTTCTAAACTTCGAAAAAAGTTTTTTTTCTTTTCGAGATTGTTTGCGCATAATATGCTTTACTGAGGCTATCAAACTAGTATAATGAAAGAGAACCAGTTATCTCAAATAAGAACGGAAAAAAATTGATTCTAAAGAAGTTTCCAAACTTCGAAAAAAAAAATTTTTTTCTTTTCGAGATTCTTTGCGCATAATATGCTTTACTGAGGCTATCAAACTAGTATAATGAAAGAGAAACAGATATCTCAAATATGAACGGAAAAAAAGTGATTCAAACTAAGTTTCCAAACTTCGAAAAAAAATGTTTTTTTTTTCGAGATTCTTTGCGCATAATATGCTTTTCTGGGTCTATCAAACTAGTATAATGAAAGAGAACCAATTATCTCAAATAAGAACGGGAAAAAAGTGATTCTAACGAAGTTTCCAAACTTCGAAAAAAATTTTTTTTCTTTTCGAGATTCTTTGCGCATAATATGCTTTACTGAGGCTATCAAACTAGTATAATGAAAGAGAACCAGTTATCTCAAATAAGAACGGAAAAAAAGTGATTCAAACGAAGTTTCCAAACTTCGAAAAAAAATGTTTTTCTTTTCGAGATTCTTTGCGCATAATATGCTTTTCTGAGGCTATCAAACTAGTATAATGAAAGAGAACCAGTTATCTCAAATAAGAACGGAAAAAATGTGATTCAAATGAAGTTTCCAAACTTCGAAAAAAAATTTTTTTCTCTTCGAGATTCTTTGCGCATAATATGCTTTTCTACGGCTATCAAACTAGTAAAATGAAAGAGAACCAGTTATCTCGAATAAGAACGGAAAAAAGGTGATTCAAACGAAGTTTCCAAACTTCGAAAAAAAATGTTTTTCTTTTCGAGATTCTTTGCGCATAATATGCTTTTCTGAGGCTATCAAACTAGTATAATGAAAGAGAACCAGTTATCTCAAATAAGAACGGAAAAAATGTGATTCAAATGAAGTTTCCAAACTTCGAAAAAAAATTTTTTTCTTTTCGAGATTCTTTGCGCATAATATGCTTTTCTACGGCTATCAAACTAGTAAAATGAAAGAGAACCAGTTATCTCGAATAAGAACGGAAAAAAAGTGATTCTAACGAAGTTTCCAAACTTCGAAAAAAAATGTTTTTCTTTTCGAGATTCTTTGCGCATAATATGCTTTACTGAGGCTATCAAACTAGTATAATGAAAGAGAACCAGTTATCTCAAATAAGAACGGAAAAAAATTGATTCTAAAGAAGTTTCCAAACTTCGAAAAAAAATTTTTTTCTTTTCGAGATTCTTTGCGCATAATATGGTTTACTGAGGCTATCAAACTAGTATAATGAAAGAGAAACAGTTATCTCAAATAAGAACGGAAAAAAAGTGATTCAAACGAAGTTTCCAATTTTCGAAAAAAAATGTTTTTCTTTTCGAGATTCTTTGCGCATAATATGCTTTTCTGAGGCTATCAAACTAGTAAAATGAAAGAGAACCAGTTATCTCGAATAAGAACGGAAAAAAAGTAATTCTAACGAAGTTTCCAAACTTCGAAAAAAATATTTTTTCTTTTCGAGATTCTTTGCGCATAATATGCTTTACTGAGGCTATCAAACTAGTATAATGAAAGAGAACCAGTTATCTCAAATAAGAACGGAAAAAAGTGATTCTAACGAAGTTCCCAAACTTCGAAAAAATTTTTTTTTTCTTTTCGAAATTCTTTGCGCATAATATGCTTTACTGAGGCTATCAAACTACTATAATGAAAGAGAACCAGTTATCGCAAATAAGAACAGAAAAAAAGTGATTCTAAAGAAGTTTCCAAACTTCCAAAAATTTTTTTTTTCTTTTCGAGATTCTTTGCGCATAATATGCTTTACTGAGGCTATCAAACTAGTATAATGAAAGAGAACCAGTTATCTCAAATAAGAACGGAAAAAAAGTGATTCAAACGAAGTTTCCAAACTTCGAAAAAAAATGTTTTTCTTTTCGAGATTCTTTGCGCATAATATGCTTTTCTGAGGCTATCAAACTAGTATAATGAAAGAGAACCAGTTATCTCAAATAAGAACGGAAAAAAAGTTATTCTAACGAAGTTTCCTAACTTCGAAAAATTTTTTTTTTCTTTTCGAGATTCTTTGCGCATAATATGCTTTACTGAGGCTATCAAACTAGTATAATGAAACAGAACCAGTTATCTCAAATAAGAACGGAAAAAAGTGATTCAAACAAAGTTTCCAAACTTCGAAAAAAAATTTTTTTCTTTTCGAGATTCTTTGCGCATAATATGCTTTACTGAGGCTATCAAACTAGTATAATGAAAGAGAACCAGTTATCTCAAATAAGAACAGAAAAAAAGTGATTCTAAAGAAGTTTCCAAACTTCGAAAAAAAATTTTTTTCTTTTCGAGATTCTTTGCGCATAATATGCTTTACTGAGGCTATCAAACTAGTATAATGAACGAGAACAAGTTATCTCAAATAAGAACGGAAAAAAATTGATTCTAAAGAAGTTTGCAAACTTCGAAAAAAAATTTTTTTCTTTTCGAGATTCTTTGCGCATAATATGCTTTACTGAGGCTATCAAAATAGTATAATGAAAGAGAAACAGTTATCTCAAATAAGAACGGAAAAAAAGTGATCCAAACGTAGTTTCTAAACTTCGAAAAAAAATGTTTTTCTTTTCGATATTCTTTGCGCATAATATGCTTTTCTGGGGATATCAAACTAGTATAATGAAAGAGAACCAGTTATCTCAAATAAGAACGGGAAAAAAGTGATTCTAACGAAGTTTCCAAACTTCGAAAAAAAATTTTTTTCTTTTCGAAATTCTTTGCCCATAATATGCTTTACTGAGGCTATCAAACTAGTATAATGAAAGAGAACCAGTTATCTCAAATAAGAACGGAAAAAAAGTGATTCTAACGAAGTTTCCAAACTTCGAAAAAAAATGTTTTTCTTTTCGAGATTCTTTGCGCATAATATGCTTTTCTGAGGCTATCAAACTAGTATAATGAAAGAGAACCAGTTATCGCAAATAAGAACGGAAAAAAAGTGATTCAAACGAAGTTTCCAAACTTCGAAAAAAATTTTTTTTCTTTTCGAGATTCTTTGCGCATAATATGCTTTTCTACGGCTATCAAACTAGTAAAATGAAAGAGAACCAGTTATCTCGAATAAGAACGGAAAAAAAGTGATTTTAACGAAGTTTCCAAACTTCGAAAATTTTTTTTATTCTTTTCGAGATTCTTTGCGCATAATATGCTTTACTGAGGCTATCAAACTAGTATAATGAAAGAGAACCAGTTATCTCAAATAAGAACGGAAAAAAGTGATTCTAACGAAGTTTTCAAACTTCGAAAAAAAAATTTTTTCTTTTCGAGATTCTTTGCGCATAATATGCTTTACTGAGGCTATCAAACTAGTACAATGAAAGAGAACCAGTTATCTCAAATAAGAACAGAAAAAAAGTGATTCTAAAGAAGTTTCCAAATTTCGAAAAAAAAATTTTTTCTTTTCGAGATTCTTTGCGCATAATATGCTTTACTGAGGCTATCAACCTAGTATAATGAAAGAGAAACAGTTATCTCAAATAAGAACGGAAAAAAAGTGATTCTAAAGTAGTTTCCAAACTTCGAAAAAAAATTTTTTTCTTTTCGTTATTCTTTTCGCTAAATATGCTTTTCTGAGGCTATCAAACTAGTATAATGAAAGAGAACCAGTTATCTCAAATAAGAACAGAAAAAAAGTGATTCTAAAGAAGTTTCCAAACTTCGAAAAAAAATTTTTTTCTTTTCGAGATTCTTTGCGCATAATATGCTTTTCTGGGGCTATCAAACTAGTATAATAAAAGAGAACCAGTTATCTCAAATAGGAACGGGAAAAAAGTGATTCTAACGAAGTTTCCAAACTTCGAAAAAATTTTTTTTTCTTTTCGAGATTCTTTGCGCATAATATGCTTTACTGAGGCTATCAAACTAGTATAATGAAAGAGAACCAGTTATCTCAAATAAGAACGGAAAAAAGGTGATTCAAACGAAGTTTCCAAACTTCGAAAAAAAATGTTTTTCTTTTCGAGATTCTTTGCGCATAATATGCTTTTCTGAGGCTATCAAACTAGTATAATGAAAGAGAACCGGTTATCTCAAATAAGAACGGAAAAAATGTGATTCTAATGAAGTTTCCAAACTTCGAAAAAAAATTTTTTTCTTTTCGAGATTCTTTGCGCATAATATGCTTTTCTACGGCTATCAAACTAGTAAAATGAAAGAGAACCAGTTATCTGGAATAAGAACGGAAAAAAAGTGATTCTAACGAAGTTTCTAAACTTCGAAAAAAAATTTTTTTCTTTTCGAGATTCTTTGCGCATAATATGCTTTACTGAAGCTATCAAACTAGTATAATGAAAGAGAACCAGTTATCTCAAATAAGAACGGAAAAAAATTGATTCTAAAGAAGTTTCCAAACTTCGAAAAAAATTTTTTTTCTTTTCGAGATTCTTTGCGCATAATATGCTTTACTGAGGCTATCAAACTATTATATGAAAGAGAACCAGTTATCTCAAATAAGAACGGAAAAAAGTGATTCTAACGAAGTTTTCAAACTTCGAAAAAAAAATTTTTTCTTTTCGAGATTCTTTGCGCATAATATGCTTTACTGAGGCTATCAACCTAGTATAATGAAAGAGAAACAGTTATCTCAAATAAGCACGGAAAAAAAGTGATTCTAAAGTAGTTTCCAAACTTCGAAAAAAAATTTTTTTCTATTCGTGATTCTTTTCGCTAAATATGCTTTTCTGAGGCTATCAAACTAGTATAATGAAAGAGAACCAGTTATCTCAAATAAGAACAGAAAAAAAGTGATTCTAAAGAAGATTCCAAACTTCGAAAAAAAATTTTTTTCTTTTCGAGATTCTTTGCGCATAATATGCTTTTCTGGGGCTATCAAACTAGTATAATGAAAGAGAACCAGTTATCTCAAATAAGAACAGAAAAAAAGTGATTCTAAAGAAGTTTCCAAACTTCGAAAAAATTTTTTTTTCTTTTCGAGATTCTTTGCGCATAATATGCTTTACTGAGGCTATCAAACTAGTATAATGAAAGAGAACCAGTTATCTCAAATAAGAACGGAAAAAAATTGATTCTAAAGAAGTTTCCAAACTTCGAAAAAAAATTTTTTTCTTTTCGAGATTCTTTGCGCATAATATGGTTTACTGAGGCTATCAAACTAGTATAATGAAAGAGAACCAGTTATCTCAAATAAGAACGGATAAAAAGTGATTCAAACGAAGTTTCCAAACTTCGAAAAAAAATGTTTTTCTTTTCGAGATTCTTTGCGCATAATATGCTTTTCTGAGGCTATCAAACTAGTAAAATGAAAGAGAACCAGTTATCTCGAATAAGAACGGAAAAAAAGTAATTCTAACGAAGTTTCCAAACTTCGAAAAAAATATTTTTTCTTTTCGAGATTCTTTGCGCATAATATGCTTTACTGAGGCTATCAAACTAGTATAATGAAAGAGAACCAGTTATCTCAAATAAGAACGGAAAAAAGTGATTCTAACGAAGTTTCCAAACTTCGAAAAAAATTTTTTTTTCTTTTCGAAAATCTTTGCGCATAATATGCTTTACTGAGGCTATCAAACTAGTATAATGAAAGAGAACCAGTTATCTCAAATAAGAACGGAAATAAGTGATTCTAACGAAGTTTCCAAACTTCGAAAATAATTTTTTTTCTTTTCGTGATTCTTTGTGCTAAATATGCTTTTCTGAGGCTATCAAACTAGTATAATGAAAGAGAACCAGTTATCGCAAATAAGAACAGAAAAAAAGTGATTCTAAAGAAGTTTCCAAACTTCGAAAAATTTTTTTTTTCTTTTCGAGATTCTTTGCGCATAATATGCTTTACTGAGGCTATCAAACTAGTACAATGAAAGAGAACCAGTTATCTCAAATAAGAACGGAAAAAAGTGATTCAAACGAAGTTTCCAAACTTCGAAAAAAAATGTTTTTCTTTTCGAGATTCTTTGCGCATAATATGCTTTTCTGAGGCTATCAAACTAGTATAATGAAAGAGAACCAGTTATCTCAAATAAGAACGGAAAAAAAGTGATTCAAACGAAGTTTCCAAACTTCGAAAAAAAATTTTTTTCTTTTCGAGATTCTTTGCGCATAATATGCTTTTCTACGGCTATCAAACTAGTAAAATGAAAGAGAACCAGTTATCTCGAATAAGAACGGAAAAAAAGTTATTCTAACGAAGTTTCCAAACTTCGAAAAATTTTTTTTTTCTTTTCGAGATTCTTTGCGCATAATATGCTTTACTGAGGCTATCAAACTAGTATAATGAAAGAGAACCAGTTATCTCAAATAAGAACGGAAAAAAGTGATTCTAACGAAGTTTCCAAACTTCGAAAAAAAATTTTTTTCTTTTCGAGATTCTTTGCGCATAATATGCTTTACTGAGGCTATCAAACTAGTATAATGAAAGAGAACCAGTTATCTCAAATAAGAACAGAAAAAAAGTGATTCTAAAGAAGTTTCCAAACTTCGAAAAAAAATTTTTTTCTTTTCGAGATTCTTTGCGCATAATATGCTTTACTGAGGCTATCAAACTAGTATAATGAACGAGAACAAGTTATCTCAAATAAGAACGGAAAAAAATTGATTCTAAAGAAGTTTGCAAACTTCGAAAAAAAATTTTTTTCTTTTCGAGATTCTTTGCGCATAATATGCTTTACTGAGGCTATCAATATAGTATAATGAAAGAGAAACAGTTATCTCAAATAAGAACGGAAAAAAAGTGATCCAAACGTAGTTTCCAAACTTCGAAAAAAAATGTTTTTCTTTTCGAGATTCTTTGCGCATAATATGCTTTTCTGGGGATATCAAACTAGTATAATGAAAGAGAACCAGTTATCTCAAATAAGAACGGGAAAAAAGTGATTCTAACGAAGTTTCCAAACTTCGAAAAAAAATTTTTTTCTTTGGGAGATTCTTTGCGCATAATATGCTTTACTGAGGCTATCAAACTAGTATAATGAAAGAGAACCAGTTATCTCAAATAAGAACAGAAAAAAAGTGATTCTAAAGAAGTTTCTAAACTTCGAAAAAAATTTTTTTTCTTTTCGAGATTCTTTGCGCATAATATGCTTTACTGAGGCTATCAAACTAGTATAATGAAAGAGAACCAGTTATCTCAAATAAGAACGGAAAAAAATTGATTCTAAAGAAGTTTCCAAACTTCGAAAAAAAAAATTTTTTTCTTTTCGAGATTCTTTGCGCATAATATGCTTTACTGAGGCTATCAAACTAGTATAATGAAAGAGAAACAGATATCTCAAATATGAACGGAAAAAAAGTGATTCAAACTAAGTTTCCAAACTTCGAAAAAAAATGTTTTTTTTTTCGAGATTCTTTGCGCATAATATGCTTTTCTGGGTCTATCAAACTAGTATAATGAAAGAGAACCAGTTATCTCAAATAAGAACGAGAAAAAAGTGATTCTAACGAAGTTTCCAAACTTCGAAAAAATTTTTTTTTCTTTTCGAGATTCTTTGCGCATAATATGCTTTACTGAGGCTATCAAACTAGTATAATGAAAGAGAACCAGTTATCTCAAATAAGAACGGAAAAAAAGTGATTCAAACGAAGTTTCCAAACTTCGAAAAAAAATGTTTTTCTTTTCGAGATTCTTTGCGCATAATATGCTTTTCTGAGGCTATCAAACTAGTATAATGAAAGAGAACCAGTTATCTCAAATAAGAACGGAAAAAATGTGATTCAAATGAAGTTTCCAAACTTCGAAAAAAAATTTTTTTCTCTTCGAGATTCTTTGCGCATAATATGCTTTTCTACGGCTATCAAACTAGTAAAATGAAAGAGAACCAGTTATCTCGAATAAGAACGGAAAAAAAGTGATTCTAACGAAGTTTCCAAACTTCGAAAAAAAATGTTTTTCTTTTCGAGATTCTTTGCGCATAATATGCTTTTCTGAGGCTATCAAACTAGTATAATGAAAGAGAACCAGTTATCTCAAATAAGAACGGAAAAAATGTGATTCAAATGAAGTTTCCAAACTTCGAAAAAAAATTTTTTTCTTTTCGAGATTCTTTGCGCATAATATGCTTTTCTACGGCTATCAAACTAGTAAAATGAAAGAGAACCAGTTATCTCGAATAAGAACGGAAAAAAAGTGATTCTAACGAAGTTTCCAAACTTCGAAAAAAAATGTTTTTCTTTTCGAGATTCTTTGCGCATAATATGCTTTTCTGAGGCTATCAAACTAGTATAATGAAAGAGAACCAGTTATCTCAAATAAGAACGGAAAAAAAGTGATTCAAACGAAGTTTCCAAACTTCGAAAAAAAATTTTTTTCTTTTCGAGATTCTTTGCGCATAATATGCTTTTCTACGGCTATCAAACTAGTAAATTGAAAGAGAACTAGTTATCTCGAATAAGAACGGAAAAAAGTGATTCTAACGATGTTTCCAAACTTCGAAAATTTTTTTTATTCTTTTCGAGATTCTTTGCGCATAATATGCTTTACTGAGGCTATCAAAATAGTATAATGAAAGAGAAACAGTTATCTCAAATAAGAACGGAAAAAAAGTGATTCAAACGTAGTTTCCAAACTTCGAAAAAAAATTTTTTTCTTTTCGAGATTCTTTGCGCATAATATGCTTTTCTACGGCTATCAAACTAGTAAAATGAAAGAGAACCAGTTATCTCAAATAAGAACGGAAAAAAAGTGATTGTAACGAAGTTTCCAAACTTCGAAAAAAAATTTTTTTCTTTTCGAGATTCTTTGCGCATAATATGCTTTTCTACGGCTATCAAACTAGTAAAATGAAAGAGAACCAGTTATCTCGAATAAGAACGGAAAAAAAGTGATTCTAACGAAGTTTCCAAACTTCGAAAAATTTTTTTTTTCTTTACGAGATTCTTTGCGCATAATATGCTTTACTGAGGCTATCAAACTAGTATAATGAAAGAGAACCAGTTATCTCAAATAAGAACAGAAAAAAGTGATTCTAAAGAAGTTTCCAAACTTCGAAAAAAATTTTTTTTCTTTTCGAGATTCTTTGCGCATAATATGCTTTATTGAGGCTATCAAACAAGTATAATGAAAGAGAACCAGTTATCTCAAATAAGAACAGAAAAAAAGTGATTCTAAAGAAGTTTCCAAACTTCGAAAAAATTTTTTTTTCTTTTCGAGATTCTTTGCGCATAATATGCTTTACTGAGGCTATCAAACTAGTATAATGAAAGAGAACCAGTTATCTCAAATAAGAACGGAAATAAGTGATTCTAACGAAGTTTCCAAACTTCGAAAATAATTTTTTTTCTTTTCGTGATTCTTGGTGCTAAATATGCTTTTCTGAGGCTATCAAACAAGTATAATGAAAGAGAACCAGTTATCGCAAATAAGAACAGAAAAAAAGTGATTCTAAAGAAGTTTCCAAACTTCGAAAAATTTTTTTTTTCTATTCGAGATTCTTTGCGCATAATATGCTTTACTGAGGCTATCAAACTAGTATAATGAAAGAGAACCAGTTATCTCAAATAAGAACGGAAAAAAGTGATTCAAACGAAGTTTCCAAACTTCGAAAAAAAATGTTTTTCTTTTCGAGATTCTTTGCGCATAATATGCTTTTCTGAGGCTATCAAACTAGTATAATGAAAGAGAACCAGTTATCTCAAATAAGAACGGAAAAAAAGTGATTCAAACGAAGTTTCCAAACTTCGAAAAAAAATTTTTTTCTTTTCGAGATTCTTTGCGCATAATATGCTTTTCTACGGCTATCAAACTAGTAAAATGAAAGAGAACCAGTTATCTCGAATAAGAACGGAAAAAAAGTTATTCTAACGAAGTTTCCAAACTTCGAAAATTTTTTTTTTTCTTTTCGAGATTCTTTGCGCATAATATGCTTTTCTGGGTCTATCAAACTAGTATAATGAAAGAGAACCAGTTATCTCAAATAAGAACGGGAAAAAAGTGATTCTAACGAAGTTTCCAAACTTCGAAAAAAATTTTTTTTTCTTTTCGAGATTCTTTGCGCATAATATGCTTTACTGAGGCTATCAAACTAGTATAATGAAAGAGAAACAGTTATCTCAAATAAGAACGGAAAAAAAGTGATTCAAACGAAGTTTCCAAACTTCGAAAAAAAATGTTTTTCTTTTCGAGATTCTTTGCGCATAATATGCTTTTCTGAGGCTATCAAACTAGTATAATGAAAGAGAACCAGTTATCTCAAATAAGAACGGAAAAAATGTGATTCAAATGAAGTTTCCAAACTTCGAAAAAAAATTTTTTTCTCTTCGAGATTCTTTGCGCATAATATGCTTTTCTACGGCTATCAAACTAGTAAAATGAAAGAGAACCAGTTATCTCGAATAAGAACGGAAAAAAAGTGATTCTAACGAAGTTTCCAAACTTCGAAAAAAAATGTTTTTCTTTTCGAGATTCTTTGCGCATAATATGCTTTTCTGAGGCTATCAAACTAGTATAATGAAAGAGAACCAGTTATCTCAAATAAGAACGGAAAAAATGTGATTCAAATGAAGTTTCCAAACTTCGAAAAAATAATTTTTTTCTTTGGGAGATTCTTTGCGCATAATATGCTTTTCTACGGCTATCAAACTAGTAAAATGAAAGAGAACCAGTTATCTCGAATAAGAACGGAAAAAAAGTGATTCTAACGAAGTTTCCAAACTTCGAAAAAAAATGTTTTTCTTTTCGAGATTCTTTGCGCATAATATGCTTTTCTGAGGCTATCAAACTAGTATAATGAAAGAGAACCAGTTATCTCAAATAAGAACGGAAAAAAAGTGATTCAAACGAAGTTTCCAAACTTCGAAAAAAAATTTTTTTCTTTTCGAGATTCTTTGCGCATAATATGCTTTTCTACGGCTATCAAACTAGTAAATTGAAAGAGAAGCAGTTATCTCGAATAAGAACGGAAAAAAGTGATTCTAACGATGTTTCCAAACTTCGAAAATTTTTTTTATTCTTTTCGAGATTCTTTGCGCATAATATGCTTTACTGAGGCTATCAAAATAGTATAATGAAAGAGAAACAGTTATCTCAAATAAGAACGGAAAAAAAGTGATTCAAACGTAGTTTCCAAACTTCGAAAAAAAATTTTTTTCTTTTCGAGATTCTTTGCGCATAATATGCTTTTCTACGGCTATCAAACTAGTAAAATGAAAGAGAACCAGTTATCTCAAATAAGAACGGAAAAAAAGTGATTGTAACGAAGTTTCCAAACTTCGAAAAAAAATTTTTTTCTTTTCGAGATTCTTTGCGCATAATATGCTTTTCTACGGCTATCAAACTAGTAAAATGAAAGAGAACCAGTTATCTCGAATAAGAACGGAAAAAAAGTGATTCTAACGAAGTTTCCAAACTTCGAAAATTTTTTTTCTTCTTTACGAGATTCTTTGCGCATAATATGCTTTACTGAGGCTATCAAACTAGTATAATGAAAGAGAACCAGTTATCTCAAATAAGAACGGAAAAAAGTGTTTCTAACGAAGTTTCCAAACTTCGAAAAAAAATTTTTTTCTTTTCGAGATTCTTTGCGCATAATATGCTTTACTGAGGCTATCAAAATAGTATAATGAAAGAGAAACAGTTATCTCAAATAAGAACGGAAAAAAGGTGATCCAAACGTAGTTTCCAAACTTCGAAAAAAAATGTTTTTCTTTTCGTGATTCTTTTCGCTAAATATGCTTTTCTGAGGCTATCAAACTAGTATAATGAAAGAGAACCAGTTATCTCAAATAAGAACAGAAAAAAAGTGATTCTAAAGAAGTTTCCAAACTTCGAATAAAATTTTTTTTCTTTTCGAGATTCTTTGCGCATAATATGCTTTACTGAGGCTATCAAACAAGTATAATGAAAGAGAACCAGTTATCTCAAATAAGAACAGAAAAAAAGTGATTCTAAAGAAGTTTCCAAACTTCGAAAAAATTTTTTTTTCTTTTCGTGATTCTTTGCGCATAATATGCTTTACTGAGGCTATCAAACTAGTATAATGAAAGAGAACCAGTTATCTCAAATAAGAACAGAAAAAAAGTAATTCTAAAGAAGTTTCCAAACTTCGAAAAAATTTTTTTTTCTTTTCGAGATTCTTTGCGCATAATATGCTCTACTGCGGCTATCAAACTAGTATAATGAAATAGAACCAGTTATCTCAAATAAGAACGGAAAAAAATTGATTATAAAGAAGTTTCCAAACTTCGAAAAAAAATTTTTTTCTTTTCGAGATTCTTTGCGCATAATATGGTTTACTGAGGCTATCAAACTAGTATAATGAAAGAGAAACAGTTATCTCAAATAAGAACGGAAAAAAAGTGATTCAAACGAAGTTTCCAAACTTCGAAAAAAAATGTTTTTCTTTTCGAGATTCTTTGCGCATAATATGCTTTTCTGGGGCTATCAAACTAGTAAAATGAAAGAGAACCAGTTATCTCGAATAAGAACGGAAAAAAAGTAATTCTAACGAAGTTTCCAAACTTCGAAAAAAATATTTTTTCTTTTCGAGATTCTTTGCGCATAATATGCTTTTCTGAGGCTATCAAACTAGTAAAATGAAAGAGAACCAGTTATCTCGAATAAGAACGGAAAAAAAGTAATTCTAACGAAGTTTCCAAACTTCGAAAAAAATATTTTTTCTTTTCGAGATTCTTTGCGCATAATATGCTTTACTGAGGCTATCAAACTAGTATAATGAAAGAGAACCAGTTATCTCAAATAAGAACGGAAAAAAGTGATTCTAACGAAGTTTCCAAACTTCGAAAAAAATTTTTTTTCTTTTCGAAATTCTTTGCGCATAATATGCTTTACTGAGGCTATCAAACTAGTATAATGAAAGAGAACCAGTTATCTCAAATAAGAACGGAAATAAGTGATTCTAACGAAGTTTCCAAACTTCGAAAAAAATTTTTTTTCTTTTCGAGATTCTTTGCGCATAATATGCTTTACTGAGGCTATCAAACAAGTATAATGAAAGAGAACCAGTTATCTCAAATAAGAACAGAAAAAAAGTGATTCTAAAGAAGTTTCAAAACTTCGAAAAATTTTTTTTTTCTTTTCGAGATTCTTTGCGCATAATATGCTTTACTGAGGCTATCAAACTAGTATAATGAAAGAGAACCAGTTATCTCAAATAAGAACAGAAAAAAAGTAATTCTAAAGAAGTTTCCAAACTTCGAAAAAAAATTTTTTTCTTTTCGAGATTCTTTGCGCTTAATATGCTTTACTGAGGCTATCAAACTAGTATAATGAAAGAGAACCAGTTATCTCAAATAAGAACGGAAAAAAAGTGATTCAAACGAAGTTTCCAAACTTCGAAAAAAAATGTTTTTCTTTTCGAGATTCTTTGCGCATAATATGCTTTTCTGAGGCTATCAAACTAGTATAATGAAAGAGAACCAGTTATCTCAATTAAGAACGGAAAAAATGTGATTCAAATGAAGTTTCCAAACTTCGAAAAAAAATTTTTTTCTCTTCGAGATTCTATGCGCATAATATGCTTTTCTACGGCTATCAAACTAGTAAAATGAAAGAGAACCAGTTATCTCGAATAAGAACGGAAAAAAAGTGATTCTAACGAAGTTTCCAAACTTCGAAAAAAAATGTTTTTCTTTTCGAGATTCTTTGCGCATAATATGCTTTTCTGAGGCTATCAAACTAGTATAATGAAAGAGAACCAGTTATCTCAAATAAGAACGGAAAAAATGTGATTCAAATGAAGTTTCCAAACTTCGAAAAAAAATTTTTTTCTTTTCGAGATTCTTTGCGCATAATATGCTTTTCTACGGCTATCAAACTAGTAAAATGAAAGAGAACCAGTTATCTCGAATATGAACGGAAAAAAAGTGATTCTAACGAAGTTTCCACACTTCGAAAAAAAATGTTTTTCTTTTCGAGATTCTTTGCGCATAATATGCTTTTCTGAGGCTATCAAACTAGTATAATGAAAGAGAACCTGTTATCTCAAATAAGAACGGAAAAAAAGTGATTCAAACGAAGTTTCCAAAGTTCGAAAAAAAATTTTTTTCTTTTCGAGATTCTTTGCGCATAATATGCTTTTCTACGGCTATCAAACTAGTAAATTGAAAGAGAACCAGTTATCTCGAATAAGAACGGAAAAAAGTGATTCTAACGATGTTTCCAAACTTCGAAAATTTTTTTTATTCTTTTCGAGATTCTTTGCGCATAATATGCTTTACTGAGGCTATCAAAATAGTATAATGAAAGAGAAACAGTTATCTCAAATAAGAACGGAAAAAAAGTGATTCAAACGTAGTTTCCAAACTTCGAAAAAAAATTTTTTTCTTTTCGAGATTCTTTGCGCATAATATGCTTTTCTACGGCTATCAAACTAGTAAAATGAAAGAGAACCAGTTATCTCAAATAAGAACGGAAAAAAAGTGATTGTAACGAAGTTTCCAAACTTCGAAAAATTTTTTTTTTCTTTACGAGATTCTTTGCGCATAATATGCTTTACTGAGGCTATCAAACTAGTATAATGAAAGAGAACCAGTTATCTCAAATAAGAACGGAAAAAAGTGTTTCTAACGAAGTTTCCAAACTTCGAAAAAAAATTTTTTTCTTTTCGAGATTCTTTGCGCATAATATGCTTTACTGAGGCTATCAAAATAGTATAATGAAAGAGAAACAGTTATCTCAAATAAGAACGGAAAAAAAGTGATTCAAACGTAGTTTCCAAACTTCGAAAAAAAATTTTTTTCTTTTCGAGATTCTTTGCGCATAATATGCTTTTCTACGGCTATCAAACTAGTAAAATGAAAGAGAACCAGTTATCTCAAATAAGAACGGAAAAAAAGTGATTGTAACGAAGTTTCCAAACTTCGAAAAAAAATTTTTTTCTTTTCGAGATTCTTTGCGCATAATATGCTTTTCTACGGCTATCAAACTAGTAAAATGAAAGAGAACCAGTTATCTCGAATAAGAACGGAAAAAAAGTGATTCTAAAGAAGTTTCCAAACTTCGAAAAAATTTTTTTTTCTTTTCGAGATTCTTTGCGCATAATATGCTTTACTGAGGCTATCAAACTAGTATAATGAAAGAGAACCAGTTATCTCAAATAAGAACAGAAAAAAAGTAATTCTAAAGAAGTTTCCAAACTTCGAAAAAAATTTTTTTTCTTTTCGAGATTCTTTGCGCATAATATGCTTTACTGCGGCTATCAAACTAGTATAATGAAAGAGAACCAGTTATCTCAAATAAGAACGGAAAAAAATTGATTATAAAGAAGTTTCCAAACTTCGAAAAAAAATTTTTTTCTTTTCGAGATTCTTTGCGCATAATATGGTTTACTGAGGCTATCAAACTAGTATAATGAAAGAGAAACAGTTATCTCAAATAAGAACGGAAAAAAAGTGATTCAAACGAAGTTTCCAAACTTCGAAAAAAAATGTTTTTCTTTTCGAGATTCTTTGCGCATAATATGCTTTTCTGGGGCTATCAAACTAGTAAAATGAAAGAGAACCAGTTATCTCGAATAAGAACGGAAAAAAAGTAATTCTAACGAAGTTTCCAAACTTCGAAAAAAATATTTTTTCTTTTCGAGATTCTTTGCGCATAATATGCTTTTCTGAGGCTATCAAACTAGTAAAATGAAAGAGAACCAGTTATCTCGAATAAGAACGGAAAAAAAGTAATTCTAACGAAGTTTCCAAACTTCGAAAAAAATATTTTTTCTTTTCGAGATTCTTTGCGCATAATATGCTTTACTGAGGCTATCAAACTAGTATAATGAAAGAGAACCAGTTATCTCAAATAAGAACGGAAAAAAGTGATTCTAACGAAGTTTCCAAACTTCGAAAAAAATTTTTTTTCTTTTCGAAATTCTTTGCGCATAATATGCTTTACTGAGGCTATCAAACTAGTATAATGAAAGAGAACCAGTTATCTCAAATAAGAACGGAAATAAGTGATTGTAACGAAGTTTCCAAACTTCGAAAAAAATTTTTTTTCTTTTCGAGATTCTTTGCGCATAATATGGTTTACTGAGGCTATCAAACTAGTATAATGAAAGAGAACCAGTTATCTCAAATAAGAACGGAAAAAAATTGATTCTAAAGAAGTTTCCAAACTTCGAAAAAAAATTTTTTTCTTTTCGAGATTCTTTGCGCATAATATGGTTTACTGAGGCTATCAAACTAGTATAATGAAAGAGAAACAGTTATCTCAAATAAGAACGGAAAAAAAGTAATTCTAACGAAGTTTCCAAACTTCGAAAAAAATATTTTTTCTTTTCGAGATTCTTTGCGCATAATATGCTTTACTGAGGCTATCAAACTAGTATAATGAAAGTGAACCAGTTATCTCAAATAAGAACGGAAAAAAGTGATTCTAACGAAGTTTCCAAACTTCGAAAAAAATTTTTTTTTCTTTTCGAAATTCTTTGCGCATAATATGCTTTACTGAGGCTATCAAACTAGTATAATGAAAGAGAACCAGTTATCGCAAATAAGAACAGAAAAAAAGTGATTCTAAAGAAGTTTCCAAACTTCGAAAAATTTTTTTTTTCTTTTCGAGATTCTTTGCGCATAATATGCTTTACTGAGGCTATCAAACTAGTATAATGAAAGAGAACCAGTTATCTCAAATAAGAACGGAAAAAAAGTTATTCTAACGAAGTTTCCAAGCTTCGAAAAATTTTTTTTTTCTTTTCGAGATTCTTTGCGCATAATATGCTTTACTGAGGCTATCAAACTAGTATAATGAAAGAGAACCAGTTATCTCAAATAAGAACGGAAAAAAGTGATTCTAACGAAGTTTCCAAACTTCGAAAAAAAATTTTTTTCTTTTCGAGATTCTTTGCGCATAATATGCTTTACTGAGGCTATCAAACTAGTATAATGAAAGAGAACCAGTTATCTCAAATAAGAACAGAAAAAAAGTGATTCTAAAGAAGTTTCCAAACTTCGAAAAAAAATTTTTTTCTTTTCGAGATTCTTTGCGCATAATATGCTTTACTGAGGCTATCAAAATAGTATAATGAAAGAGAAACAGTTATCTCAAATAAGAACGGAAAAAAAGTGATCCAAACGTAGTTTCTAAACTTCGAAAAAAAATGTTTTTCTTTTCGATATTCTTTGCGCATAATATGCTTTTCTGGGGATATCAAACTAGTATAATGAAAGAGAACCAGTTATCTCAAATAAGAACGGGAAAAAAGTGATTCTAACGAAGTTTCCAAACTTCGAAAAAAAATTTTTTTCTTTTCGAGATTCTTTGCGCATAATATGCTTTACTGAGGCTATCAAACAAGTATAATGAAAGAGAACCAGTTATCTCAAATAAGAACAGAAAAAAAGTGATTCTAAAGAAGTTTCCAAACTTCGAAAAATTTTTTTTTTCTTTTCGAGATTCTTTGCGCATAATATGCTTTACTGAGGCTATCAAACTAGCATAATGAAAGAGAACCAGTTATCTCAAATAAGAACAGAAAAAAAGTAATTCTAAAGAAGTTTCCAAACTTCGAAAAAAATTTTTTTTCTTTTCGAGATTCTTTGCGCATAATATGCTTTACTGCGGCTATCAAACTAGTATAATGAAAGAGAACCAGTTATCTCAAATAAGAACGGAAAAAAATTGATTATAAAGAAGTTTCCAAACTTCGAAAAAAAATTTTTTTCTTTTCGAGATTCTTTGCGCATAATATGGTTTACTGAGGCTATCAAACTAGTATAATGAAAGAGAAACAGTTATCTCAAATAAGAACGGAAAAAAAGTGATTCAAACGAAGTTTCCAAACTTCGAAAAAAAATGTTTTTCTTTTCGAGATTCTTTGCGCATAATATGCTTTTCTGGGGCTATCAAAATAGTATAATGAAAGAGAAACAGTTATCTCAAATAAGAACGGAAAAAAAGTGATCCAAACGTAGTTTCCAAACTTCGAAAAAAAATGTTTTTCTTTTCGTGATTCTTTTCGCTAAATATGCTTTTCTGAGGCTATCAAACTAGTATAATGAAAGAGAACCAGTTATCTCAAATAAGAACAGAAAAAAAGTGATTCTAAAGAAGTTTCCAAACTTCGAAAAAAATTTTTTTTCTTTTCGAGATTCTTTGCGCATAATATGCTTTACTGAGGCTATCAAACAAGTATAATGAAAGAGAACCAGTTATCTCAAATAAGAACAGAAAAAAAGTGATTCTAAAGAAGTTTCCAAACTTCGAAAAAATTTTTTTTTCTTTTCGAGATTCTTTGCGCATAATATGCTTTACTGAGGCTATCAAACTAGTATAATGAAAGAGAACCAGTTATCTCAAATAAGAACAGAAAAAAAGTAATTCTAAAGAAGTTTCCAAACTTCGAAAAAAATTTTTTTTCTTTTCGAGATTCTTTGCGCATAATATGCTTTACTGCGGCTATCAAACTAGTATAATGAAAGAGAACCAGTTATCTCAAATAAGAACGGAAAAAAATTGATTATAAAGAAGTTTCCAAACTTCGAAAAAAAATTTTTTTCTTTTCGAGATTCTTTGCGCATAATATGGTTTACTGAGGCTATCAAACTAGTATAATGAAAGAGAAACAGTTATCTCAAATAAGAACGGAAAAAAAGTGATTCAAACGAAGTTTCCAAACTTCGAAAAAAAATGTTTTTCTTTTCGAGATTCTTTGCGCATAATATGCTTTTCTGGGGCTATCAAACTAGTAAAATGAAAGAGAACCAGTTATCTCGAATAAGAACGGAAAAAAAGTAATTCTAACGAAGTTTCCAAACTTCGAAAAAAATATTTTTTCTTTTCGAGATTCTTTGCGCATAATATGCTTTTCTGAGGCTATCAAACTAGTAAAATGAAAGAGAACCAGTTATCTCGAATAAGAACGGAAAAAAAGTAATTCTAACGAAGTTTCCAAACTTCGAAAAAAATATTTTTTCTTTTCGAGATTCTTTGCGCATAATATGCTTTACTGAGGCTATCAAACTAGTATAATGAAAGAGAACCAGTTATCTCAAATAAGAACGGAAAAAAGTGATTCTAACGAAGTTTCCAAACTTCGAAAAAAATTTTTTTTCTTTTCGAAATTCTTTGCGCATAATATGCTTTACTGAGGCTATCAAACTAGTATAATGAAAGAGAACCAGTTATCTCAAATAAGAACGGAAATAAGTGATTCTAACGAAGTTTCCAAACTTCGAAAAAAATTTTTTTTCTTTTCGAGATTCTTTGCGCATAATATGCTTTACTGAGGCTATCAAACAAGTATAATGAAAGAGAACCAGTTATCTCAAATAAGAACAGAAAAAAAGTGATTCTAAAGAAGTTTCAAAACTTCGAAAAATTTTTTTTTTCTTTTCGAGATTCTTTGCGCATAATATGCTTTACTGAGGCTATCAAACTAGTATAATGAAAGAGAACCAGTTATCTCAAATAAGAACAGAAAAAAAGTAATTCTAAAGAAGTTTCCAAACTTCGAAAAAAAATTTTTTTCTTTTCGAGATTCTTTGCGCATAATATGCTTTACTGAGGCTATCAAACTAGTATAATGAAAGAGAACCAGTTATCTCAAATAAGAACGGAAAAAAAGTGATTCAAACGAAGTTTCCAAACTTCGAAAAAAAATGTTTTTCTTTTCGAGATTCTTTGCGCATAATATGCTTTTCTGAGGCTATCAAACTAGTATAATGAAAGAGAACCAGTTATCTCAAATAAGAACGGAAAAAATGTGATTCAAATGAAGTTTCCAAACTTCGAAAAAAAATTTTTTTCTTTTCGAGATTCTTTGCGCATAATATGCTTTTCTACGGCTATCAAACTAGTAAAATGAAAGAGAACCAGTTATCTCGAATAAGAACGGAAAAAAAGTGATTCTAACGAAGTTTCCAAACTTCGAAAAAAAATGTTTTTCTTTTCGAGATTCTTTGCGCATAATATGCTTTTCTGAGGCTATCAAACTAGTATAATGAAAGAGAACCAGTTATCTCAAATAAGAACGGAAAAAATGTGATTCAAATGAAGTTTCCAAACTTCGAAAAAAAATTTTTTTCTTTTCGAGATTCTTTGCGCATAATATGCTTTTCTACGGCTATCAAACTAGTAAAATGAAAGAGAACCAGTTATCTCGAATAAGAACGGAAAAAGTGATTCTAACGAAGTTTCCAAACTTCGAAAAAAAATGATTTTCTTTTCGAGATTCTTTGCGCATAATATGCTTTTCTGAGGCTATCAAACTAGTATAATGAAAGAGAACCTGTTATCTCAAATAAGAACGGAAAAAAAGTGATTCAAACGAAGTTTCCAAACTTCGAAAAAAAATTTTTTTCTTTTCGAGATTCTTTGCGCATAATATGCTTTTCTACGGCTATCAAACTAGTAAATTGAAAGAGAACCAGTTATCTCGAATAAGAACGGAAAAAAGTGATTCTAACGATGTTTCCAAACTTCGAAAATTTTTTTTATTCTTTTCGAGATTCTTTGCGCATAATATGCTTTACTGAGGCTATCAAAATAGTATAATGAAAGAGAAACAGTTATCTCAAATAAGAACGGAAAAAAAGTGATTCAAACGTAGTGTCCAAACTTCGAAAAAAAATTTTTTTCTTTTCGAGATTCTTTGCGCATAATATGCTTTTCTACGGCTATCAAACTAGTAAAATGAAAGAGAACCAGTTATCTCAAATAAGAACGGAAAAAAAGTGATTGTAACGAAGTTTCCAAACTTCGAAAAATTTTTTTTTTCTTTACGAGATTCTTTGCGCATAATATGCTTTACTGAGGCTATCAAACTAGTATAATGAAAGAGAACCAGTTATCTCAAATAAGAACGGAAAAAAGTGTTTCTAACGAAGTTTCCAAACTTCGAAATAAAATTTTTTTCTTTTCGAGATTCTTTGCGCATAATATGCTTTACTGAGGCTATCAAAATAGTATAATGAAAGAGAAACAGTTATCTCAAATAAGAACGGAAAAAACGTGATCCAAACGTAGTTTCCAAACTTCGAAAAAAAATGTTTTTCTTTTCGTGATTCTTTTCGCTAAATATGCTTTTCTGAGGCTATCAAACTAGTATAATGAAAGAGAACCAGTTATCTCAAATAAGAACAGAAAAAAAGTGATTCTAAAGAAGTTTCCAAACTTCGAAAAAAATTTTTTTTCTTTTCGAGATTCTTTGCGCATAATATGCTTTACTGAGGCTATCAAACAAGTATAATGAAAGAGAACCAGTTATCTCAAATAAGAACAGAAAAAAAGTGATTCTAAAGAAGTTTCCAAACTTCGAAAAAATTTTTTTTTCTTTTCGAGATTCTTTGCGCATAATATGCTTTACTGAGGCTATCAAACTAGTATAATGAAAGAGAACCAGTTATCTCAAATAAGAACAGAAAAAAAGTAATTCTAAAGAAGTTTCCAAACTTCGAAAAAAATTTTTTTTCTTTTCGAGATTCTTTGCGCATAATATGCTTTACTGCGGCTATCAAACTAGTATAATGAAAGAGAACCAGTTATCTCAAATAAGAACGGAAAAAAATTGATTATAAAGAAGTTTCCAAACTTCGAAAAAAAATTTTTTTCTTTTCAAGATTCTTTGCGCATAATATGGTTTACTGAGGCTATCAAACTAGTATAATGAAAGAGAAACAGTTATCTCAAATAAGAACGGAAAAAAAGTGATTCAAACGAAGTTTCCAAACTTCGAAAAAAAATGTTTTTCTTTTCGAGATTCTTTGCGCATAATATGCTTTTCTGGGGCTATCAAACTAGTAAAATGAAAGAGAACCAGTTATCTCGAATAAGAACGGAAAAAAAGTAATTCTAACGAAGTTTCCAAACTTCGAAAAAAATATTTTTTCTTTTCGAGATTCTTTGCGCATAATATGCTTTTCTGAGGCTATCAAACTAGTAAAATGAAAGAGAACCAGTTATCTCGAATAAGAACGGAAAAAAAGTAATTCTAACGAAGTTTCCAAACTTCGAAAAAAATATTTTTTCTTTTCGAGATTCTTTGCGCATAATATGCTTTACTGAGGCTATCAAACTAGTATAATGAAAGAGAACCAGTTATCTCAAATAAGAACGGAAAAAAGTGATTCAAACGAAGTTTCCAAACTTCGAAAAAAATTTTTTTTCTTTTCGAAATTCTTTGCGCATAATATGCTTTACTGAGGCTATCAAACTAGTATAATGAAAGAGAACCAGTTATCTCAAATAAGAACGGAAATAAGTGATTCTAACGAAGTTTCCAAACTTCGAAAAAAATTTTTTTTCTTTTCGAGATTCTTTGCGCATAATATGCTTTTCTGAGGCTATGAAAATAGTATAATGAAAGAGAACCAGTTATCTCAAATAAGAACGGAAAAAAATTGATTCTAAAGAAGTTTCCAAACTTCGAAAAAAAATTTTTTTCTTTTCGAGATTCTTTGCGCATAATATGGTTTACTGAGGCTATCAAACTAGTATAATGAAAGAGAAACAGTTATCTCAAATAAGAACGGAAAAAAAGTAATTCTAACGATGTTTCCAAACTTCGAAAAAATATTTTTTCTTTTCGAGATTCTTTGCGCATAATATGCTTTACTGAGGCTATCAAACTAGTATAATGAAAGAGAACCAGTTATCTCAAATAAGAACGGAAAAAAGTGATTCTAACGAAGTTTCCAAACTTCGAAAAAAATTTTTTTTTCTTTTCGAAATTCTTTGCGCATAATATGCTTTACTGAGGCTATCAAACTAGTATAATGAAAGAGAACCAGTTATCGCAAATACGAACAGAAAAAAAGTGATTCTAAAGAAGTTTCCAAACTTCGAAAAATTTTTTTTTTCTTTTCGAGATTCTTTGCGCATAATATGCTTTACTGAGGCTATCAAACTAGTATAATGAAAGAGAACCAGTTATCTCAAATAAGAACGGAAAAAAAGTTATTCTAACGAAGTTTCCAAGCTTCGAAAAATTTTTTTTTTCTTTTCGAGATTCTTTGCGCATAATATGCTTTACTGAGGCTATCAAACTAGTATAATGAAAGAGAACCAGTTATCTCAAATAAGAACGGAAAAAAGTGATTCTAACGAAGTTTCCAAACTTCGAAAAAAAATTTTTTTCTTTTCGAGATTCTTTGCGCATAATATGCTTTACTGAGGCTATCAAACTAGTATAATGAAAGAGAACCAGTTATCTCAAATAAGAACAGAAAAAAAGTGATTCTAAAGAAGTTTCCAAACTTCGAAAAAAATATTTTTTCTTTTCGAGATTCTTTGCGCATAATATGCTTTACTGAGGCTATCAAACTAGTATAATGAAAGAGAACCAGTTATCTCAAATAAGAACGGAAAAAAGTGATTCTAACGAAGTTTCCAAACTTCGAAAAAAATTTTTTTTCTTTTCGAAATTCTTTGCGCATAATATGCTTTACTGAGGCTATCAAACTAGTATAATGAAAGAGAACCAGTTATCTCAAATAAGAACGGAAATAAGTGATTCTAACGAAGTTTCCAAACTTCGAAAAAAATTTTTTTTCTTTTCGAGATTCTTTGCGCATAATATGCTTTACTGAGGCTATCAAACAAGTATAATGAAAGAGAACCAGTTATCTCAAATAAGAACAGAAAAAAAGTGATTCTAAAGAAGTTTCAAAACTTCGAAAAATTTTTTTTTTCTTTTCGAGATTCTTTGCGCATAATATGCTTTACTGAGGCTATCAAACTAGTATAATGAAAGAGAACCAGTTATCTCAAATAAGAACAGAAAAAAAGTAATTCTAAAGAAGTTTCCAAACTTCGAAAAAAAATTTTTTTCTTTTCGAGATTCTTTGCGCTTAATATGCTTTACTGAGGCTATCAAACTAGTATAATGAAAGAGAACCAGTTATCTCAAATAAGAACGGAAAAAAAGTGATTCAAACGAAGTTTCCAAACTTCGAAAAAAAATGTTTTTCTTTTCGAGATTCTTTGCGCATAATATGCTTTTCTGAGGCTATCAAACTAGTATAATGAAAGAGAACCAGTTATCTCAATTAAGAACGGAAAAAATGTGATTCAAATGAAGTTTCCAAACTTCGAAAAAAAATTTTTTTCTCTTCGAGATTCTATGCGCATAATATGCTTTTCTACGGCTATCAAACTAGTAAAATGAAAGAGAACCAGTTATCTCGAATAAGAACGGAAAAAAAGTGATTCTAACGAAGTTTCCAAACTTCGAAAAAAAATGTTTTTCTTTTCGAGATTCTTTGCGCATAATATGCTTTTCTGAGGCTATCAAACTAGTATAATGAAAGAGAACCAGTTATCTCAAATAAGAACGGAAAAAATGTGATTCAAATGAAGTTTCCAAACTTCGAAAAAAAATTTTTTTCTTTTCGAGATTCTTTGCGCATAATATGCTTTTCTACGGCTATCAAACTAGTAAAATGAAAGAGAACCAGTTATCTCGAATATGAACGGAAAAAAAGTGATTCTAACGAAGTTTCCACACTTCGAAAAAAAATGTTTTTCTTTTCGAGATTCTTTGCGCATAATATGCTTTTCTGAGGCTATCAAACTAGTATAATGAAAGAGAACCTGTTATCTCAAATAAGAACGGAAAAAAAGTGATTCAAACGAAGTTTCCAAAGTTCGAAAAAAAATTTTTTTCTTTTCGAGATTCTTTGCGCATAATATGCTTTTCTACGGCTATCAAACTAGTAAATTGAAAGAGAACCAGTTATCTCGAATAAGAACGGAAAAAAGTGATTCTAACGATGTTTCCAAACTTCGAAAATTTTTTTTATTCTTTTCGAGATTCTTTGCGCATAATATGCTTTACTGAGGCTATCAAAATAGTATAATGAAAGAGAAACAGTTATCTCAAATAAGAACGGAAAAAAAGTGATTCAAACGTAGTTTCCAAACTTCGAAAAAAAATTTTTTTCTTTTCGAGATTCTTTGCGCATAATATGCTTTTCTACGGCTATCAAACTAGTAAAATGAAAGAGAACCAGTTATCTCAAATAAGAACGGAAAAAAAGTGATTGCAACGAAGTTTCCAAACTTCGAAAAATTTTTTTTTTCTTTACGAGATTCTTTGCGCATAATATGCTTTACTGAGGCTATCAAACTAGTATAATGAAAGAGAACCAGTTATCTCAAATAAGAACGGAAAAAAGTGTTTCTAACGAAGTTTCCAAACTTCGAAAAAAAATTTTTTTCTTTTCGAGATTCTTTGCGCATAATATGCTTTACTGAGGCTATCAAAATAGTATAATGAAAGAGAAACAGTTATCTCAAATAAGAACGGAAAAAAAGTGATTCAAACGTAGTTTCCAAACTTCGAAAAAAAATTTTTTTCTTTTCGAGATTCTTTGCGCATAATATGCTTTTCTACGGCTATCAAACTAGTAAAATGAAAGAGAACCAGTTATCTCAAATAAGAACGGAAAAAAAGTGATTGTAACGAAGTTTCCAAACTTCGAAAAAAAATTTTTTTCTTTTCGAGATTCTTTGCGCATAATATGCTTTTCTACGGCTATCAAACTAGTAAAATGAAAGAGAACCAGTTATCTCGAATAAGAACGGAAAAAAAGTGATTCTAAAGAAGTTTCCAAACTTCGAAAAAATTTTTTTTTCTTTTCGAGATTCTTTGCGCATAATATGCTTTACTGAGGCTATCAAACTAGTATAATGAAAGAGAACCAGTTATCTCAAATAAGAACAGAAAAAAAGTAATTCTAAAGAAGTTTCCAAACTTCGAAAAAAATTTTTTTTCTTTTCGAGATTCTTTGCGCATAATATGCTTTACTGCGGCTATCAAACTAGTATAATGAAAGAGAACCAGTTATCTCAAATAAGAACGGAAAAAAATTGATTATAAAGAAGTTTCCAAACTTCGAAAAAAAATTTTTTTCTTTTCGAGATTCTTTGCGCATAATATGGTTTACTGAGGCTATCAAACTAGTATAATGAAAGAGAAACAGTTATCTCAAATAAGAACGGAAAAAAAGTGATTCAAACGAAGTTTCCAAACTTCGAAAAAAAATGTTTTTCTTTTCGAGATTCTTTGCGCATAATATGCTTTTCTGGGGCTATCAAACTAGTAAAATGAAAGAGAACCAGTTATCTCGAATAAGAACGGAAAAAAAGTAATTCTAACGAAGTTTCCAAACTTCGAAAAAAATATTTTTTCTTTTCGAGATTCTTTGCGCATAATATGCTTTTCTGAGGCTATCAAACTAGTAAAATGAAAGAGAACCAGTTATCTCGAATAAGAACGGAAAAAAAGTAATTCTAACGAAGTTTCCAAACTTCGAAAAAAATATTTTTTCTTTTCGAGATTCTTTGCGCATAATATGCTTTACTGAGGCTATCAAACTAGTATAATGAAAGAGAACCAGTTATCTCAAATAAGAACGGAAAAAAGTGATTCTAACGAAGTTTCCAAACTTCGAAAAAAATTTTTTTTCTTTTCGAAATTCTTTGCGCATAATATGCTTTACTGAGGCTATCAAACTAGTATAATGAAAGAGAACCAGTTATCTCAAATAAGAACGGAAATAAGTGATTGTAACGAAGTTTCCAAACTTCGAAAAAAATTTTTTTTCTTTTCGAGATTCTTTGCGCATAATATGGTTTACTGAGGCTATCAAACTAGTATAATGAAAGAGAACCAGTTATCTCAAATAAGAACGGAAAAAAATTGATTCTAAAGAAGTTTCCAAACTTCGAAAAAAAATTTTTTTCTTTTCGAGATTCTTTGCGCATAATATGGTTTACTGAGGCTATCAAACTAGTATAATGAAAGAGAAACAGTTATCTCAAATAAGAACGGAAAAAAAGTAATTCTAACGAAGTTTCCAAACTTCGAAAAAAATATTTTTTCTTTTCGAGATTCTTTGCGCATAATATGCTTTACTGAGGCTATCAAACTAGTATAATGAAAGTGAACCAGTTATCTCAAATAAGAACGGAAAAAAGTGATTCTAACGAAGTTTCCAAACTTCGAAAAAAATTTTTTTTTCTTTTCGAAATACTTTGCGCATAATATGCTTTACTGAGGCTATCAAACTAGTATAATGAAAGAGAACCAGTTATCGCAAATAAGAACAGAAAAAAAGTGATTCTAAAGAAGTTTCCAAACTTCGAAAAATTTTTTTTTTCTTTTCGAGATTCTTTGCGCATAATATGCTTTACTGAGGCTATCAAACTAGTATAATGAAAGAGAACCAGTTATCTCAAATAAGAACGGAAAAAAAGTTATTCTAACGAAGTTTCCAAGCTTCGAAAAATTTTTTTTTTCTTTTCGAGATTCTTTGCGCATAATATGCTTTACTGAGGCTATCAAACTAGTATAATGAAAGAGAACCAGTTATCTCAAATAAGAACGGAAAAAAGTGATTCTAACGAAGTTTCCAAACTTCGAAAAAAAATTTTTTTCTTTTCGAGATTCTTTGCGCATAATATGCTTTACTGAGGCTATCAAACTAGTATAATGAAAGAGAACCAGTTATCTCAAATAAGAACAGAAAAAAAGTGATTCTAAAGAAGTTTCCAAACTTCGAAAAAAAATTTTTTTCTTTTCGAGATTCTTTGCGCATAATATGCTTTACTGAGGCTATCAAAATAGTATAATGAAAGAGAAACAGTTATCTCAAATAAGAACGGAAAAAAAGTGATCCAAACGTAGTTTCTAAACTTCGAAAAAAAATGTTTTTCTTTTCGATATTCTTTGCGCATAATATGCTTTTCTGGGGATATCAAACTAGTATAATGAAAGAGAACCAGTTATCTCAAATAAGAACGGGAAAAAAGTGATTCTAACGAAGTTTCCAAACTTCGAAAAAAAATTTTTTTCTTTTCGAGATTCTTTGCGCATAATATGCTTTACTGAGGCTATCAAACAAGTATAATGAAAGAGAACCAGTTATCTCAAATAAGAACAGAAAAAAAGTGATTCTAAAGAAGTTTCCAAACTTCGAAAAATTTTTTTTTTCTTTTCGAGATTCTTTGCGCATAATATGCTTTACTGAGGCTATCAAACTAGCATAATGAAAGAGAACCAGTTATCTCAAATAAGAACAGAAAAAAAGTAATTCTAAAGAAGTTTCCAAACTTCGAAAAAAATTTTTTTTCTTTTCGAGATTCTTTGCGCATAATATGCTTTACTGCGGCTATCAAACTAGTATAATGAAAGAGAACCAGTTATCTCAAATAAGAACGGAAAAAAATTGATTATAAAGAAGTTTCCAAACTTCGAAAAAAAATTTTTTTCTTTTCGAGATTCTTTGCGCATAATATGGTTTACTGAGGCTATCAAACTAGTATAATGAAAGAGAAACAGTTATCTCAAATAAGAACGGAAAAAAAGTGATTCAAACGAAGTTTCCAAACTTCGAAAAAAAATGTTTTTCTTTTCGAGATTCTTTGCGCATAATATGCTTTTCTGGGGCTATCAAAATAGTATAATGAAAGAGAAACAGTTATCTCAAATAAGAACGGAAAAAAAGTGATCCAAACGTAGTTTCCAAACTTCGAAAAAAAATGTTTTTCTTTTCGTGATTCTTTTCGCTAAATATGCTTTTCTGAGGCTATCAAACTAGTATAATGAAAGAGAACCAGTTATCTCAAATAAGAACAGAAAAAAAGTGATTCTAAAGAAGTTTCCAAACTTCGAAAAAAATTTTTTTTCTTTTCGAGATTCTTTGCGCATAATATGCTTTACTGAGGCTATCAAACAAGTATAATGAAAGAGAACCAGTTATCTCAAATAAGAACAGAAAAAAAGTGATTCTAAAGAAGTTTCCAAACTTCGAAAAAATTTTTTTTTCTTTTCGAGATTCTTTGCGCATAATATGCTTTACTGAGGCTATCAAACTAGTATAATGAAAGAGAACCAGTTATCTCAAATAAGAACAGAAAAAAAGTAATTCTAAAGAAGTTTCCAAACTTCGAAAAAAATTTTTTTTCTTTTCGAGATTCTTTGCGCATAATATGCTTTACTGCGGCTATCAAACTAGTATAATGAAAGAGAACCAGTTATCTCAAATAAGAACGGAAAAAATTGATTATAAAGAAGTTTCCAAACTTCGAAAAAAAATTTTTTTCTTTTCGAGATTCTTTGCGCATAATATGGTTTACTGAGGCTATCAAACTAGTATAATGAAAGAGAAACAGTTATCTCAAATAAGAACGGAAAAAAAGTGATTCAAACGAAGTTTCCAAACTTCGAAAAAAAATGTTTTTCTTTTCGAGATTCTTTGCGCATAATATGCTTTTCTGGGGCTATCAAACTAGTAAAATGAAAGAGAACCAGTTATCTCGAATAAGAACGGAAAAAAAGTAATTCTAACGAAGTTTCCAAACTTCGAAAAAAATATTTTTTCTTTTCGAGATTCTTTGCGCATAATATGCTTTTCTGAGGCTATCAAACTAGTAAAATGAAAGAGAACCAGTTATCTCGAATAAGAACGGAAAAAAAGTAATTCTAACGAAGTTTCCAAACTTCGAAAAAAATATTTTTTCTTTTCGAGATTCTTTGCGCATAATATGCTTTACTGAGGCTATCAAACTAGTATAATGAAAGAGAACCAGTTATCTCAAATAAGAACGGAAAAAAGTGATTCTAACGAAGTTTCCAAACTTCGAAAAAAATTTTTTTTCTTTTCGAAATTCTTTGCGCATAATATGCTTTACTGAGGCTATCAAACTAGTATAATGAAAGAGAACCAGTTATCTCAAATAAGAACGGAAATAAGTGATTCTAACGAAGTTTCCAAACTTCGAAAAAAATTTTTTTTCTTTTCGAGATTCTTTGCGCATAATATGCTTTACTGAGGCTATCAAACAAGTATAATGAAAGAGAACCAGTTATCTCAAATAAGAACAGAAAAAAAGTGATTCTAAAGAAGTTTCAAAACTTCGAAAAATTTTTTTTTTCTTTTCGAGATTCTTTGCGCATAATATGCTTTACTGAGGCTATCAAACTAGTATAATGAAAGAGAACCAGTTATCTCAAATAAGAACAGAAAAAAAGTAATTCTAAAGAAGTTTCCAAACTTCGAAAAAAAATTTTTTTCTTTTCGAGATTCTTTGCGCATAATATGCTTTACTGAGGCTATCAAACTAGTATAATGAAAGAGAACCAGTTATCTCAAATAAGAACGGAAAAAAAGTGATTCAAACGAAGTTTCCAAACTTCGAAAAAAAATGTTTTTCTTTTCGAGATTCTTTGCGCATAATATGCTTTTCTGAGGCTATCAAACTAGTATAATGAAAGAGAACCAGTTATCTCAAATAAGAACGGAAAAAATGTGATTCAAATGAAGTTTCCAAACTTCGAAAAAAAATTTTTTTCTTTTCGAGATTCTTTGCGCATAATATGCTTTTCTACGGCTATCAAACTAGTAAAATGAAAGAGAACCAGTTATCTCGAATAAGAACGGAAAAAAAGTGATTCTAACGAAGTTTCCAAACTTCGAAAAAAAATGTTTTTCTTTTCGAGATTCTTTGCGCATAATATGCTTTTCTGAGGCTATCAAACTAGTATAATGAAAGAGAACCAGTTATCTCAAATAAGAACGGAAAAAATGTGATTCAAATGAAGTTTCCAAACTTCGAAAAAAAATTTTTTTCTTTTCGAGATTCTTTGCGCATAATATGCTTTTCTACGGCTATCAAACTAGTAAAATGAAAGAGAACCAGTTATCTCGAATAAGAACGGAAAAAGTGATTCTAACGAAGTTTCCAAACTTCGAAAAAAAATGATTTTCTTTTCGAGATTCTTTGCGCATAATATGCTTTTCTGAGGCTATCAAACTAGTATAATGAAAGAGAACCTGTTATCTCAAATAAGAACGGAAAAAAAGTGATTCAAACGAAGTTTCCAAACTTCGAAAAAAAATTTTTTTCTTTTCGAGATTCTTTGCGCATAATATGCTTTTCTACGGCTATCAAACTAGTAAATTGAAAGAGAACCAGTTATCTCGAATAAGAACGGAAAAAAGTGATTCTAACGATGTTTCCAAACTTCGAAAATTTTTTTTATTCTTTTCGAGATTCTTTGCGCATAATATGCTTTACTGAGGCTATCAAAATAGTATAATGAAAGAGAAACAGTTATCTCAAATAAGAACGGAAAAAAAGTGATTCAAACGTAGTGTCCAAACTTCGAAAAAAAATTTTTTTCTTTTCGAGATTCTTTGCGCATAATATGCTTTTCTACGGCTATCAAACTAGTAAAATGAAAGAGAACCAGTTATCTCAAATAAGAACGGAAAAAAAGTGATTGTAACGAAGTTTCCAAACTTCGAAAAATTTTTTTTTTCTTTACGAGATTCTTTGCGCATAATATGCTTTACTGAGGCTATCAAACTAGTATAATGAAAGAGAACCAGTTATCTCAAATAAGAACGGAAAAAAGTGTTTCTAACGAAGTTTCCAAACTTCGAAATAAAATTTTTTTCTTTTCGAGATTCTTTGCGCATAATATGCTTTACTGAGGCTATCAAAATAGTATAATGAAAGAGAAACAGTTATCTCAAATAAGAACGGAAAAAACGTGATCCAAACGTAGTTTCCAAACTTCGAAAAAAAATGTTTTTCTTTTCGTGATTCTTTTCGCTAAATATGCTTTTCTGAGGCTATCAAACTAGTATAATGAAAGAGAACCAGTTATCTCAAATAAGAACAGAAAAAAAGTGATTCTAAAGAAGTTTCCAAACTTCGAAAAAAATTTTTTTTCTTTTCGAGATTCTTTGCGCATAATATGCTTTACTGAGGCTATCAAACAAGTATAATGAAAGAGAACCAGTTATCTCAAATAAGAACAGAAAAAAAGTGATTCTAAAGAAGTTTCCAAACTTCGAAAAAATTTTTTTTTCTTTTCGAGATTCTTTGCGCATAATATGCTTTACTGAGGCTATCAAACTAGTATAATGAAAGAGAACCAGTTATCTCAAATAAGAACAGAAAAAAAGTAATTCTAAAGAAGTTTCCAAACTTCGAAAAAAATTTTTTTTCTTTTCGAGATTCTTTGCGCATAATATGCTTTACTGCGGCTATCAAACTAGTATAATGAAAGAGAACCAGTTATCTCAAATAAGAACGGAAAAAAATTGATTATAAAGAAGTTTCCAAACTTCGAAAAAAAATTTTTTTCTTTTCAAGATTCTTTGCGCATAATATGGTTTACTGAGGCTATCAAACTAGTATAATGAAAGAGAAACAGTTATCTCAAATAAGAACGGAAAAAAAGTGATTCAAACGAAGTTTCCAAACTTCGAAAAAAAATGTTTTTCTTTTCGAGATTCTTTGCGCATAATATGCTTTTCTGGGGCTATCAAACTAGTAAAATGAAAGAGAACCAGTTATCTCGAATAAGAACGGAAAAAAAGTAATTCTAACGAAGTTTCCAAACTTCGAAAAAAATATTTTTTCTTTTCGAGATTCTTTGCGCATAATATGCTTTTCTGAGGCTATCAAACTAGTAAAATGAAAGAGAACCAGTTATCTCGAATAAGAACGGAAAAAAAGTAATTCTAACGAAGTTTCCAAACTTCGAAAAAAATATTTTTTCTTTTCGAGATTCTTTGCGCATAATATGCTTTACTGAGGCTATCAAACTAGTATAATGAAAGAGAACCAGTTATCTCAAATAAGAACGGAAAAAAGTGATTCAAACGAAGTTTCCAAACTTCGAAAAAAATTTTTTTTCTTTTCGAAATTCTTTGCGCATAATATGCTTTACTGAGGCTATCAAACTAGTATAATGAAAGAGAACCAGTTATCTCAAATAAGAACGGAAATAAGTGATTCTAACGAAGTTTCCAAACTTCGAAAAAAATTTTTTTTCTTTTCGAGATTCTTTGCGCATAATATGCTTTTCTGAGGCTATGAAAATAGTATAATGAAAGAGAACCAGTTATCTCAAATAAGAACGGAAAAAAATTGATTCTAAAGAAGTTTCCAAACATCGAAAAAAAATTTTTTTCTTTTCGAGATTCTTTGCGCATAATATGGTTTACTGAGGCTATCAAACTAGTATAATGAAAGAGAAACAGTTATCTCAAATAAGAACGGAAAAAAAGTAATTCTAACGATGTTTCCAAACTTCGAAAAAATATTTTTTCTTTTCGAGATTCTTTGCGCATAATATGCTTTACTGAGGCTATCAAACTAGTATAATGAAAGAGAACCAGTTATCTCAAATAAGAACGGAAAAAAGTGATTCTAACGAAGTTTCCAAACTTCGAAAAAAATTTTTTTTTCTTTTCGAAATTCTTTGCGCATAATATGCTTTACTGAGGCTATCAAACTAGTATAATGAAAGAGAACCAGTTATCGCAAATACGAACAGAAAAAAAGTGATTCTAAAGAAGTTTCCAAACTTCGAAAAATTTTTTTTTTCTTTTCGAGATTCTTTGCGCATAATATGCTTTACTGAGGCTATCAAACTAGTATAATGAAAGAGAACCAGTTATCTCAAATAAGAACGGAAAAAAAGTTATTCTAACGAAGTTTCCAAGCTTCGAAAAATTTTTTTTTTCTTTTCGAGATTCTTTGCGCATAATATGCTTTACTGAGGCTATCAAACTAGTATAATGAAAGAGAACCAGTTATCTCAAATAAGAACGGAAAAAAGTGATTCTAACGAAGTTTCCAAACTTCGAAAAAAAATTTTTTTCTTTTCGAGATTCTTTGCGCATAATATGCTTTACTGAGGCTATCAAACTAGTATAATGAAAGAGAACCAGTTATCTCAAATAAGAACGGAAAAAAGTGATTCTAACGAAGTTTCCAAACTTCGAAAAAAATTTTTTTTCTTTTCGAAATTCTTTGCGCATAATATGCTTTACTGAGGCTATCAAACTAGTATAATGAAAGAGAACCAGTTATCTCAAATAAGAACGGAAAAAAGTGATTCTAACGAAGTTTCCAAACTTCGAAAAAAAATTTTTTTCTTTTCGAGATTCTTTGCGCATAATATGCTTTACTGAGGCTATCAAACTAGTATAATGAAAGAGAACCAGTTATCTCAAATAAGAACAGAAAAAAAGTGATTCTAAAGAAGTTTCCAAACTTCGAAAAAAAATTTTTTTCTTTTCGAGATTCTTTGCGCATAATATGCTTTACTGTGGCTATCAAAATAGTATAATGAAAGAGAAACAGTTATCTCAAATAAGAACGGAAAAAAAGTGATCCAAACGTAGTTTCTAAACTTCGAAAAAAAATGTTTTTCTTTTCGATATTCTTTGCGCATAATATGCTTTTCTGGGGATATCAAACTAGTATAATGAAAGAGAACCAGTTATCTCAAATAAGAACGGGAAAAAAGTGATTCTAACGAAGTTTCCAAACTTCGAAAAAAAATTTTTTTCTTTTCGAGATTCTTTGCGCATAATATGCTTTACTGAGGCTATCAAACAAGTATAATGAAAGAGAACCAGTTATCTCAAATAAGAACAGAAAAAAAGTGATTCTAAAGAAGTTTCCAAATTTGAAAAATTTTTTTTTTCTTTTCGAGATTCTTTGCGCATAATATGCTTTACTGAGGCTATCAAACTAGTATAATGAAAGAGAACCAGTTATCTCAAATAAGAACAGAAAAAAAGTAATTCTAAAGAAGTTTCCAAACTTCGAAAAAAATTTTTTTTCTTTTCGAGATTCTTTGCGCATAATATGCTTTACTGCGGCTATCAAACTAGTATAATGAAAGAGAACCAGTTATCTCAAATAAGAACGGAAAAAATTGATTATAAAGAAGTTTCCAAACTTCGAAAAAAAATTTTTTTCTTTTCGAGATTCTTTGCGCATAATATGGTTTACTGAGGCTATCAAACTAGTATAATGAAAGAGAAACAGTTATCTCAAATAAGAACGGAAAAAAAGTGATTCAAACGAAGTTTCCAAACTTCGAAAAAAAATGTTTTTCTTTTCGAGATTCTTTGCGCATAATATGCTTTTCTGGGGCTATCAAACTAGTAAAATGAAAGAGAACCAGTTATCTCGAATAAGAACGGAAAAAAAGTAATTCTAACGAAGTTTACAAACTTCGAAAAAAATATTTTTTCTTTTCGAGATTCTTTGCGCATAATATGCTTTTCTGAGGCTATCAAACTAGTAAAATGAAAGAGAACCAGTTATCTCGAATAAGAACGGAAAAAAAGTAATTCTAACGAAGTTTCCAAACTTCGAAAAAAATATTTTTTCTTTTCGAGATTCTTTGCGCATAATATGCTTTACTGAGGCTATCAAACTAGTATAATGAAAGAGAACCAGTTATCTCAAATAAGAACGGAAAAAAGTGATTCTAACGAAGTTTCCAAACTTCGAAAAAAATTTTTTTTCTTTTCGAAATTCTTTGCGCATAATATGCTTTACTGAGGCTATCAAACTAGTATAATGAAAGAGAACCAGTTATCTCAAATAAGAACGGAAATAAGTGATTCTAACGAAGTTTCCAAACTTCGAAAAAAATTTTTTTTCTTTTCGAGATTCTTTGCGCATAATATGGTTTACTGAGGCTATCAAACTAGTATAATGAAAGAGAAACAGTTATCTCAAATAAGAACGGAAAAAAAGTGATTCAAACGAAGTTTCCAAACTTCGAAAAAAAATGTTTTTCTTTTCGAGATTCTTTGCGCATAATATGCTTTTCTACGGCTATCAAACTAGTAAATTGAAAGAGAACCAGTTATCTCGAATAAGAACGGAAAAAAGTGATTTTAACGATGTTTCCAAACTTCGAAAATTTTTTTTATTCTTTTCGAGATTCTTTGCGCATAATATGCTTTACTGAGGCTATCAAAATAGTATAATGAAAGAGAAACAGTTATCTCAAATAAGAACGGAAAAAAAGTGATTCAAACGTAGTTTCCAAACTTCGAAAAAAAATTTTTTTCTTTTCGAGATTCTTTGCGCATAATATGCTTTTCTACGGCTATCAAACTAGTAAAATGAAAGAGAACCAGTTATCTCAAATAAGAACGGAAAAAAAGTGATTGTAACGAAGTTTCCAAACTTCGAAAAAAAATTTTTTTCTTTTCGAGATTCTTTGCGCATAATATGCTTTTCTACGGCTATCAAACTAGTAAAATGAAAGAGAACCAGTTATCTCGAATAAGAACGGAAAAAAAGTGATTCTAACGAAGTTTCCAAACTTCGAAAAATTTTTTTTTTCTTTACGAGATTCTTTGCGCATAATATGCTTTACTGAGGCTATCAAACTAGTAACCAGTTATCTCAAATAAGAACGGAAAAAAGTGTTTCTAACGAAGTTTCCAAACTTCGAAAAAAAATTTTTTTCTTTTCGAGATTCTTTGAGCATAATATGCTTTACTGAGGCTATCAAAATAGTATAATGAAAGAGAAACAGTTATCTCAAATAAGAACGGAAAAAAAGTGATCCAAACGTAGTTTCCAAACTTCGAAAAAAAATGTTTTTCTTTTCGTGATTCTTTTCGCTAAATATGCTTTTCTGAGGCTATCAAACTAGTATAATGAAAGAGAACCAGTTATCTCAAATAAGAACAGAAAAAAAGTGATTCTAAAGAAGTTTCCAAACTTCGAAAAAAATTTTTTTTCTTTTCGAGATTCTTTGCGCATAATATGCTTTACTGAGGCTATCAAACAAGTATAATGAAAGAGAACCAGTTATCTCAAATAAGAACAGAAAAAAAGTGATTCTAAAGAAGTTTCCAAACTTCGAAAAAATTTTTTTTTCTTTTCGAGATTCTTTGCGCATAATATGCTTTACTGAGGCTATCAAACTAGTATAATGAAAGAGAACCAGTTATCTCAAATAAGAACAGAAAAAAAGTAATTCTAAAGAAGTTTCCAAACTTCGAAAAAAATTTTTTTTCTTTTCGAGATTCTTTGCGCATAATATGCTTTACTGCGGCTATCAAACTAGTATAATGAAAGAGAACCAGTTATCTCAAATAAGAACGGAAAAAAATTGATTATAAAGAAGTTTCCAAACTTCGAAAAAAAATTTTTTTCTTTTCGAGATTCTTTGCGTATAATATGGTTTACTGAGGCTATCAAACTAGTATAATGAAAGAGAAACAGTTATCTCAAATAAGAACGGAAAAAAAGTGATTCAAACGAAGTTTCCAAACTTCGAAAAAAAATGTTTTTCTTTTCGAGATTCTTTGCGCATAATATGCTTTTCTGGGGCTATCAAACTAGTAAAATGAAAGAGAACCAGTTATCTCGAATAAGAACAGAAAAAAAGTGATTCTAAAGAAGTTTCCAAACTTCGAAAAATTTTTTTTTTCTTTTCGAGATTCTTTGCGCATAATATGCTTTACTGAGGCTATCAAACTAGTATAATGAAAGAGAACCAGTTATCTCAAATAAGAACGGAAAAAAGTGATTCAAACGAAGTTTCCAAACTTCGAAAAAAAATGTTTTTCTTTTCGAGATTCTTTGCGCATAATATGCTTTTCTGAGGCTATCAAACTAGTATAATGAAAGAGAACCAGTTATCTCAAATAAGAACGGAAAAAAAGTGATTCAAACGAAGTTTCCAAACTTCGAAAAAAAATTTTTTTCTTTTCGAGATTCTTTGCGCATAATATGCTTTTCTACGGCTATCACACTAGTAAAATGAAAGAGAACCAGTTATCTCGAATAAGAACGGAAAAAAAGTTATTCTAACGAAGTTTCCAAACTTCGAAAAATTTTTTTTTTCTTTTCGAGATTCTTTGCGCATAATATGCTTTACTGAGGCTATCAAACTAGTATAATGAAAGAGAACCAGTTATCTCAAATAAGAACGGAAAAAAGTGATTCTAACGAAGTTTCCAAACTTCGAAAAAAAATTTTTTTCTTTTCGAGATTCTTTGCGCATAATATGCTTTACTGAGGCTATCAAACTAGTATAATGAAAGAGAACCAGTTATCTCAAATAAGAACAGAAAAAAAGTGATTCTAAAGAAGTTTCCAAACTTCGAAAAAAAATTTTTTTCTTTTCGAGATTCTTTGCACATAATATGCTTTATTGAGGCTATCAAACTAGTATAATGAACGAGAACAAGTTATCTCAAATAAGAACGGAAAAAAATTGATTCTAAAGAAGTTTGCAAACTTCGAAAAAAAATTTTTTTCTTTTCGAGATTCTTTGCGCATAATATGCTTTACTGAGGCTATCAATATAGTATAATGAAAGAGAAACAGTTATCTCAAATAAGAACGAAAAAAAAGTGATCCAAACGTAGTTTCCAAACTTCGAAAAAAAATGTTTTTCTTTTCGAGATTCTTTGCGCATAATATGCTTTTCTGGGGATATCAAACTAGTATAATGAAAGAGAACCAGTTATCTCAAATAAGAACGGGAAAAAAGTGATTCTAACGAAGTTTCCAAACTTCGAAAAATTTTTTTTTTCTTTTCGAGATTCTTTGCGCATAATATGCTTTACTGAGGCTATCAAACTAGTATAATGAAAGAGAACCAGTTATCTCAAATAAGAACGGAAAAAACTTTATTCTAAAGAAGTTTCCAAACTTCGAAAAAAAAAATTTTTTTCTATTCGAGATTCTTTGCGCATAATATGCTTTACTGAGGCTATCAAACTAGTATAATGAAAGAGAAACAGATATCTCAAATATGAACGGAAAAAAAGTGATTCAAACTAAGTTTCCAAACTTCGAAAAAAAATGTTTTTTTTTTCGAGATTCTCTGCGCATAATATGCTTTTCTGGGTCTATCAAACTAGTATAATGAAAGAGAACCAGTTATCTCAAATAAGAACGGGAAAAAAGTGATTCTAACGAAGTTTCCAAACTTCGAAAAAATTTTTTTTTCTTTTCGAGATTCTTTGCGCATAATATGCTTTACTGAGGCTATCAAACTAGTATAATGAAAGAGAACCAGTTATCTCAAATAAGAACGGAAAAAAGTGATTCAAACGAAGTTTCCAAACTTCGAAAAAAAATGTTTTTCTTTTCGAGATTCTTTGCGCATAATATGCTTTTCTGAGGCTATCAAACTAGTATAATGAAAGAGAACCAGTTATCTCAAATAAGAACGGAAAAAAAGTGATTCAAACGAAGTTTCCAAACTTCGAAAAAAAATTTTTTTCTTTTCGAGATTCTTTGCGCATAATATGCTTTTCTACGGCTATCAAACTAGTAAAATGAAAGAGAACCAGTTATCTCGAATAAGAACGGAAAAAAAGTTATTCTAACGAAGTTTCCAAACTTCGAAAAACTTTTTTTTTCTTTTCGAGATTCTTTGCGCATAATATGCTTTACTGAGGCTATCAAACTAGTATAATGAAAGAGAACCAGTTATCTCAAATAAGAACGGAAAAAAGTGATTCTAACGAAGTTTCCAAACTTCGAAAAAAAATTTTTTTCTTTTCGAGATTCTTTGCGCATAATATGCTTTACTGAGGCTATCAAACTAGTATAATGAAAGAGAACCAGTTATCTCAAATAAGAACAGAAAAAAAGTGATTCTAAAGAAGTTTCCAAACTTCGAAAAAAAATTTTTTTCTTTTCGAGATTCTTTGCACATAATATGCTTTATTGAGGCTATCAAACTAGTATAATGAACGAGAACAAGTTATCTCAAATAAGAACGGAAAAAAATTGATTCTAAAGAAGTTTGCAAACTTCGAAAAAAATTTTTTTTCTTTTCGAGATTCTTTGCGCATAATATGCTTTACTGAGGCTATCAATATAGTATAATGAAAGAGAACCAGTTATCTCAAATAAGAACGGGAAAAAAGTGATTCTAACGAAATTTCCAAACTTCGAAAAAATTTTTTTTTCTTTTCGAGATTCTTTGCGCATAATATGCTTTACTGAGGCTATCAAACTAGTATAATGAAAGAGAACCAGTTATCTCAAATAAGAACGGAAAAAAGTGATTCAAACGAAGTTTCCAAACTTCGAAAAAAAATGTTTTTCTTTTCGAGATTCTTTGCGCATAATATGCTTTTCTGAGGCTATCAAACTAGTATAATGAAAGAGAACCAGTTATCTCAAATAAGAACGGAAAAAAAGTGATTCAAACGAAGTTTCCAAACTTCGAAAAAAAATTTTTTTCTTTTCGAGATTCTTTGCGCATAATATGCTTTTCTGGGTCTATCAAACTAGTATAATGAAAGAGAACCAGTTATATCTCAAATAAGAACGGGAAAAAAGTGATTCTAACGAAGTTTCCAAACTTCGAAAAAATTTTTTTTTCTTTTCGAGATTCTTTGCGCATAATATGCTTTACTGAGGCTATCAAACTAGCTAGTATAATGAAAGAGAACCAGTTATCTCAAATAAGAACGGAAAAAAGTGATTCAAACGAAGTTTCCAAACTTCGAAAAAAAATGTTTTTCTTTTCGAGATTCTTTGCGCATAATATGCTTTTCTGAGGCTATCAAACTAGTATAATGAAAGAGAACCAGTTATCTCAAATAAGAACGGAAAAAAAGTGATTCAAACGAAGTTTCCAAACTTCGAAAAAAAATTTTTTTCTTTTCGAGATTCTTTGCGCATAATATGCTTTTCTACGGCTATCAAACTAGTAAAATGAAAGAGAACCAGTTATCTCGAATAAGAACGGAAAAAAAGTGATTCTAACGAAGTTTCCAAACTTCGAAAAAAAATGTTTTTCTTTTCGAGATTCTTTGCGCATAATATGCTTTTCTGAGGCTATCTAACTAGTATAATGAAAGAGAACCAGTTATCTCAAATAAGAACGGAAAAAAAGTGATTCAAACGAAGTTTCCAAACTTCGAAAAAAAATTTTTTTCTTTTCGAGATTCTTTGCGCATAATATGCTTTTCTACGGCTATCAAACTAGTAAATTGAAAGAGAACCAGTTATCTCGAATAAGAACGGAAAAAAGTGATTCTAACGATGTTTCCAAACTTCGAAAATTTTTTTTATTCTTTTCGAGATTCTTTGCGCATAATATGCTTTACTGAGGCTATCAAAATAGTATAATGAAAGAGAAACAGTTATCTCAAATAAGAACGGAAAAAAAGTGATTCAAACGTAGTTTCCAAACTTCGAAAAAAAATTTTTTTCTTTTCGAGATTCTTTGCGCATAATATGCTTTTCTACGGCTATCAAACTAGTAAAATGAAAGAGAACCAGTTATCTCAAATAAGAACGGAAAAAAAGTGATTGTAACGAAGTTTCCAAACTTCGAAAAAAAATTTTTTTCTTTTCGAGATTCTTTGCGCATAATATGCTTTTCTACGGCTATCAAACTAGTAAAATGAAAGAGAACCAGTTATCTCGAATAAGAACGGAAAAAAAGTGATTCTAACGAAGTTTCCAAACTTCGAAAAATTTTTTTTTTCTTTACGAGATTCTTTGCGCATAATATGCTTTACTGAGGCTATCAAACTAGTAACCAGTTATCTCAAATAAGAACGGAAAAAAGTGTTTCTAACGAAGTTTCCAAACTTCGAAAAAAAATTTTTTTCTTTTCGAGATTCTTTGAGCATAATATGCTTTACTGAGGCTATCAAAATAGTATAATGAAAGAGAAACAGTTATCTCAAATAAGAACGGAAAAAAAGTGATCCAAACGTAGTTTCCAAACTTCGAAAAAAATGTTTTTCTTTTCGTGATTCTTTTCGCTAAATATGCTTTTCTGAGGCTATCAAACTAGTATAATGAAAGAGAACCAGTTATCTCAAATAAGAACAGAAAAAAAGTGATTCTAAAGAAGTTTCCAAACTTCGAAAAAAATTTTTTTTCTTTTCGAGATTCTTTGCGCATAATATGCTTTACTGAGGCTATCAAACAAGTATAATGAAAGAGAACCAGTTATCTCAAATAAGAACAGAAAAAAAGTGATTCTAAAGAAGTTTCGAAACTTCGAAAAATTTTTTTTTCTTTTCGAGATTCTTTGCGCATAATATGCTTTACTGAGGCTATCAAACTAGTATAATGAAAGAGAACCAGTTATCTCAAATAAGAACAGAAAAAAAGTAATTCTAAAGAAGTTTCCAAACTTCGAAAAAAATTTTTTTTCTTTTCGAGATTCTTTGCGCATAATATGCTTTACTGCGGCTATCAAACTAGTATAATGAAAGAGAACCAGTTATCTCAAATAAGAACGGAAAAAAATTGATTATAAAGAAGTTTCCAAACTTCGAAAAAAAATTTTTTTCTTTTCGAGATTCTTTGCGCATAATATGGTTTACTGAGGCTATCAAACTAGTATAATGAAAGAGAAACAGTTATCTCAAATAAGAACGGAAAAAAAGTGATTCAAACGAAGTTTCCAAACTTCGAAAAAAAATGTTTTTCTTTTCGAGATTCTTTGCGCATAATATGCTTTTCTGGGGCTATCAAACTAGTAAAATGAAAGAGAACCAGTTATCTCGAATAAGAACAGAAAAAAAGTGATTCTAAAGAAGTTTCCAAACTTCGAAAAATTTTTTTTTTCTTTTCGAGATTCTTTGCGCATAATATGCTTTACTGAGGCTATCAAACTAGTATAATGAAAGAGAACCAGTTATCTCAAATAAGAACGGAAAAAAGTGATTCAAACGAAGTTTCCAAACTTCGAAAAAAAATGTTTTTCTTTTCGAGATTCTTTGCGCATAATATGCTTTTCTGAGGCTATCAAACTAGTATAATGAAAGAGAACCAGTTATCTCAAATAAGAACGGAAAAAAAGTGATTCAAACGAAGTTTCCAAACTTCGAAAAAAAATTTTTTTCTTTTCGAGATTCTTTGCGCATAATATGCTTTTCTACGGCTATCAAACTAGTAAAATGAAAGAGAACCAGTTATCTCGAATAAGAACGGAAAAAAAGTTATTCTAACGAAGTTTCCAAACTTCGAAAAATTTTTTTTTTCTTTTCGAGATTCTTTGCGCATAATATGCTTTACTGAGGCTATCAAACTAGTATAATGAAAGAGAACCAGTTATCTCAAATAAGAACGGAAAAAAGTGATTCTAACGAAGTTTCCAAACTTCGAAAAAAAATTTTTTTCTTTTCGAGATTCTTTGCGCATAATATGCTTTACTGAGGCTATCAAACTAGTATAATGAAAGAGAACCAGTTATCTCAAATAAGAACAGAAAAAAAGTGATTCTAAAGAAGTTTCCAAACTTCGAAAAAAAATTTTTTTCTTTTCGAGATTCTTTGCACATAATATGCTTTATTGAGGCTATCAAACTAGTATAATGAACGAGAACAAGTTATCTCAAATAAGAACGGAAAAAAATTGATTCTAAAGAAGTTTGCAAACTTCGAAAAAAAATTTTTTTCTTTTCGAGATTCTTTGCGCATAATATGCTTTACTGAGGCTATCAATATAGTATAATGAAAGAGAAACAGTTATCTCAAATAAGAACGGAAAAAAAGTGATCCAAACGTAGTTTCCAAACTTCGAAAAAAAATGTTTTTCTTTTCGAGATTCTTTGCGCATAATATGCTTTTCTGGGGATATCAAACTAGTATAATGAAAGAGAACCAGTTATCTCAAATAAGAACGGGAAAAAAGTGATTCTAACGAAGTTTCCAAACTTCGAAAAATTTTTTTTTTCTTTTCGAGATTCTTTGCGCATAATATGCTTTACTGAGGCTATCAAACTAGTATAATGAAAGAGAACCAGTTATCTCAAATAAGAACGGAAAAAACTTGATTCTAAAGAAGTTTCCAAACTTCGAAAAAAAAAATTTTTTTCTTTTCGAGATTCTTTGCGCATAATATGCTTTACTGAGGCTATCAAACTAGTATAATGAAAGAGAAACAGATATCTCAAATATGAACGGAAAAAAAGTGATTCAAACTAAGTTTCCAAACTTCGAAAAAAAATGTTTTTTTTTTCGAGATTCTCTGCGCATAATATGCTTTTCTGGGTCTATCAAACTAGTATAATGAAAGAGAACCAGTTATCTCAAATAAGAACGGGAAAAAAGTGATTCTAACGAAGTTTCCAAACTTCGAAAAAATTTTTTTTTCTTTTCGAGATTCTTTGCGCATAATATGCTTTACTGAGGCTATCAAACTAGTATAATGAAAGAGAACCAGTTATCTCAAATAAGAACGGAAAAAAGTGATTCAAACGAAGTTTCCAAACTTCGAAAAAAAATGTTTTTCTTTTCGAGATTCTTTGCGCATATAATGCTTTTCTGAGGCTATCAAACTAGTATAATGAAAGAGAACCAGTTATCTCAAATAAGAACGGAAAAAAAGTGATTCAAACGAAGTTTCCAAACTTCGAAAAAAAATTTTTTTCTTTTCGAGATTCTTTGCGCATAATATGCTTTTCTACGGCTATCAAACTAGTAAAATGAAAGAGAACCAGTTATCTCGAATAAGAACGGAAAAAAAGTTATTCTAACGAAGTTTCCAAACTTCGAAAAATTTTTTTTTTCTTTTCGAGATTCTTTGCGCATAATATGCTTTACTGAGGCTATCAAACTAGTATAATGAAAGAGAACCAGTTATCTCAAATAAGAACGGAAAAAAGTGATTCTAACGAAGTTTCCAAACTTCGAAAAAAAATTTTTTTCTTTTCGAGATTCTTTGCGCATAATATGCTTTACTGAGGCTATCAAACTAGTATAATGAAAGAGAACCAGTTATCTCAAATAAGAACAGAAAAAAAGTGATTCTAAAGAAGTTTCCAAACTTCGAAAAAAATTTTTTTCTTTTCGAGATTCTTTGCACATAATATGCTTTATTGAGGCTATCAAACTAGCATAATGAACGAGAACAAGTTATCTCAAATAAGAACGGAAAAAAATTGATTCTAAAGAAGTTTGCAAACTTCGAAAAAAAATTTTTTTCTTTTCGAGATTCTTTGCGCATAATATGCTTTACTGAGGCTATCAATATAGTATAATGAAAGAGAAACAGTTATCTCAAATAAGAACGGAAAAAAAGTGATCCAAACGTAGTTTCCAAACTTCGAAAAAAAATGTTTTTCTTTTCGAGATTCTTTGCGCATAATATGCTTTTCTGGGGATATCAAACTAGTATAATGAAAGAGAACCAGTTATCTCAAATAAGAACGGGAAAAAAGTGATTCTAACGAAGTTTCCAAACTTCGAAAAATTTTTTTTTTCTTTTCGAGATTCTTTGCGCATAATATGCTTTACTGAGGCTATCAAACTAGTATAATGAAAGAGAACCAGTTATCTCAAATAAGAACGGAAAAAACTTGATTCTAAAGAAGTTTCCAAACTTCGAAAAAAAAAATTTTTTTCTTTTCGAGATTCTTTGCGCATAATATGCTTTACTGAGGCTATCAAACTAGTATAATGAAAGAGAAACAGATATCTCAAATATGAACGGAAAAAAAGTGATTCAAACTAAGTTTCCAAACTTCGAAAAAAAATGTTTTTTTTTTCGAGATTCTCTGCGCATAATATGCTTTTCTGGGTCTATCAAACTAGTATAATGAAAGAGAACCAGTTATCTCAAATAAGAACGGGAAAAAAGTGATTCTAAAGAAGTTTCCAAACTTCGAAAATTTTTTTTTTTCTTTTCGAGATTCTTTGCGCATAATATGCTTTACTGAGGCTATCAAACTAGTATAATGAAAGAGAACCAGTTATCTCAAATAAGAACGGAAAAAAAGTTATTCTAACGAAGTTTCCAAGCTTCGAAAAATTTTTTTTTTCTTTTCGAGATTCTTTGCGCATAATATGCTTTACTGAGGCTATCAAACTAGTATAATGAAAGAGAACCAGTTATCTCAAATAAGAACGGAAAAAAGTGATTCTAACGAAGTTTCCAAACTTCGAAAAAAAATTTTTTTCTTTTCGAGATTCTTTGCGCATAATATGCTTTACTGAGGCTATCAAACTAGTATAATGAAAGAGAACCAGTTATCTCAAATAAGAACGGGAAAAAAGTGATTCTAACGAAGTTTCCAAACTTCGAAAAATTTTTTTTTTCTTTTCGAGATTCTTTGCGCATAATATGCTTTACTGAGGCTATCAAACTAGTATAATGAAAGAGAACCAGTTATCTCAAATAAGAACGGAAAAAACTTGATTCTAAAGAAGTTTCCAAACTTCGAAAAAAAAAATTTTTTTCTTTTCGAGATTCTTTGCGCATAATATGCTTTACTGAGGCTATCAAACTAGTATAATGAAAGAGAAACAGATATCTCAAATATGAACGGAAAAAAAGTGATTCAAACTAAGTTTCCAAACTTCGAAAAAAAATGTTTTTTTTTTCGAGATTCTCTGCGCATAATATGCTTTTCGGGGTCTATCAAACTAGTATAATGAAAGAGAACCAGTTATCTCGAATAAGAACGGAAAAAAAGTGATTCTAACGAAGTTTCCAAACTTCGAAAAAAAATGTTTTTCTTTTCGAGATTCTTTGCGCATAATATGCTTTTCTGAGGCTATCAAACTAGTATAATGAAAGAGAACCAGTTATCTCAAATAAGAACGGAAAAAATGTGATTCAAATGAAGTTTCCAAACTTCGAAAAAAAAATTTTTTCTTTTCGAGATTCTTTGCGCATAATATGCTTTTCTACGGCTATCAAACTAGTAAAATGAAAGAGAACCAGTTATCTCGAATAAGAACGGAAAAAAAGTGATTCTAACGAAGTTTCCAAACTTCGAAAAAAAATGTTTTTCTTTTCGAGATTCTTTGCGCATAATATGCTTTTCTGAGGCTATCAAACTAGTATAATGAAAGAGAACCTGTTATCTCAAATAAGAACGGAAAAAAAGTGATTCAAACGAAGTTTCCAAACTTCGAAAAAAAATTTTTTTCTTTTCGAGATTCTTTGCGCATAATATGCTTTTCTACGGCTATCAAACTAGTAAATTGAAAGAGAACCAGTTATCTCGAATAAGAACGGAAAAAAGTGATTCTAACGATGTTTCCAAACTTCGAAAATTTTTTTTTTTCTTTTCGAGATTCTTTGCGCATAATATGCTTTTCTACGGCTATCAAACTAGTAAAATGAAAGAGAACCAGTTATCTCGAATAAGAACGGAAAAAAAGTGATTCTAACGAAGTTTCCAAACTTCGAAAAAAAATGTTTTTCTTTTCGAGATTCTTTGCGCATAATATGCTTTTCTGAGGCTATCAAACTAGTATAATGAAAGAGAACCTGTTATCTCAAATAAGAACGGAAAAAAAGTGATTCAAACGAAGTTTCCAAACTTCGAAAAAAAATTTTTTTCTTTTCGAGATTCTTTGCGCATAATATGCTTTTCTACGGCTATCAAACTAGTAAATTGAAAGAGAACCAGTTATCTCGAATAAGAACGGAAAAAAGTGATTCTAACGATGTTTCCAAACTTCGAAAATTTTTTTTATTCTTTTCGAGATTCTTTGCGCATAATATGCTTTACTGAGGCTATCAAAATAGTATAATGAAAGAGAAACAGTTATCTCAAATAAGAACGGAAAAAAAGTGATCCAAACGTAGTTTCCAAACTTCGAAAAAAAATGTTTTTCTTTTCGTGATTCTTTTCGCTAAATATGCTTTTCTGAGGCTATCAAACTAGTATAATGAAAGAGAACCAGTTATCTCAAATAAGAACAGAAAAAAAGTGATTCTAAAGAAGTTTCCAAACTTCGAAAAAAATTTTTTTTCTTTTCGAGATTCTTTGCGCATAATATGCTTTACTGAGGCTATCAAACAAGTATAATGAAAGAGAACCAGTTATCTCAAATAAGAACAGAAAAAAAGTGATTCTAAAGAAGTTTCCAAACTTCGAAAAAATTTTTTTTTCTTTTCGAGATTCTTTGCGCATAATATGCTTTACTGAGGCTATCAAACTAGTATAATGAAAGAGAACCAGTTATCTCAAATAAGAACAGAAAAAAAGTAATTCTAAAGAAGTTTCCAAACTTCGAAAAAAATTTTTTTTCTTTTCGATATTCTTTGCGCATAATATGCTTTACTGCGGCTATCAAACTAGTATAATGAAAGAGAACCAGTTATCTCAAATAAGAACGGAAAAAAATTGATTATAAAGAAGTTTCCAAACTTCGAAAAAAAATTTTTTTCTTTTCGAGATTCTTTGCGCATAATATGGTTTACTGAGGCTATCAAACTAGTATAATGAAAGAGAAACAGTTATCTCAAATAAGAACGGAAAAAAAGTGATTCAAACGAAGTTTCCAAACTTCGAAAAAAAATGTTTTTCTTTTCGAGATTCTTTGCGCATAATATGCTTTTCTGGGGGTATCAAACTAGTAAAATGAAAGGGAACCAGTTATCTCGAATAAGAACGGAAAAAAAGTAATTCTAACGAAGTTTCCAAACTTCGAAAAAAATATTTTTTCTTTTCGAGATTCTTTGCGCATAATATGCTTTTCTGAGGCTATCAAACTAGTAAAATGAAAGAGAACCAGTTATCTCGAATAAGAACGAAAAAAAAGTAATTCTAACGAAGTTTCCAAACTTCGAAAAAAATATTTTTTCTTTTCGAGATTCTTTGCGCATAATATGCTTTACTGAGGCTATCAAACTAGTATAATGAAAGAGAACCAGTTATCTCAAATAAGAACGGAAAAAAGTGATTCTAACGAAGTTTCCAAACTTCGAAAAAAATTTTTTTTCTTTTCGAAATTCTTTGCGCATAATATGCTTTACTGAGGCTATCAAACTAGTATAATGAAAGAGAACCAGTTATCTCAAATAAGAACGGAAATAAGTGATTCTAACGAAGTTTCCAAACTTCGAAAAAAATTTTTTTTCTTTTCGAGATTCTTTGCGCATAATATGCTTTACTGAGGCTATCAAACTAGTATAATGAAAGAGAACCAGTTATCTCAAATAAGAACGGAAAAAAATTGATTCTAAAGAAGTTTCCAAACTTCGAAAAAAAATTTTTTTCTTTTCGAGATTCTTTGCGCATAATATGGTTTACTGAGGCTATCAAACTAGTATAATGAAAGAGAAACAGTTATCTCAAATAAGAACGGAAAAAAAGTAATTCTAACGAAGTTTCCAAACTTCGAAAAAAATATTTTTTCTTTTCGAGATTCTTTGCGCATAATATGCTTTACTGAGGCTATCAAACTAGTATAATGAAAGAGAACCAGTTATCTCAAATAAGAACGGAAAAAAGTGATTCTAACGAAGTTTCCAAACTTCGAAAAAAATTTTTTTTTCTTTTCGAAATTCTTTGCGCATAATATGCTTTACTGAGGCTATCAAACTAGTATAATGAAAGAGAACCAGTTATCACAAATAAGAACAGAAAAAAAGTGATTCTAAAGAAGTTTCCAAACTTCGAAAATTTTTTTTTTTCTTTTCGAGATTCTTTGCGCATAATATGCTTTACTGAGGCTATCAAACTAGTATAATGAAAGAGAACCAGTTATCTCAAATAAGAACGGAAAAAAAGTTATTCTAACGAAGTTTCCAAGCTTCGAAAAATTTTTTTTTTCTTTTCGAGATTCTTTGCGCATAATATGATTTACTGAGGCTATCAAACTAGTATAATGAAAGAGAACCAGTTATCTCAAATAAGAACGGAAAAAAGTGATTCTAACGAAGTTTCCAAACTTCGAAAAAAAATTTTTTTCTTTTCGAGATTCTTTGCGCATAATATGCTTTACTGAGGCTATCAAACTAGTATAATGAAAGAGAACCAGTTATCTCAAATAAGAACGGGAAAAAAGTGATTCTAACGAAGTTTCCAAACTTCGAAAAATTTTTTTTTTCTTTTCGAGATTCTTTGCGCATAATATGCTTTACTGAGGCTATCAAACTAGTATAATGAAAGAGAACCAGTTATCTCAAATAAGAACGGAAAAAACTTGATTCTAAAGAAGTTTCCAAACTTCGAAAAAAAAAATTTTTTTCTTTTCGAGATTCTTTGCGCATAATATGCTTTACTGAGGCTATCAAACTAGTATAATGAAAGAGAAACAGATATCTCAAATATGAACGGAAAAAAAGTGATTCAAACTAAGTTTCCAAACTTCGAAAAAAAATGTTTTTTTTTTCGAGATTCTCTGCGCATAATATGCTTTTCGGGGTCTATCAAACTAGTATAATGAAAGAGAACCAGTTATCTCGAATAAGAACGGAAAAAAAGTGATTCTAACGAAGTTTCCAAACTTCGAAAAAAAATGTTTTTCTTTTCGAGATTCTTTGCGCATAATATGCTTTTCTGAGGCTATCAAACTAGTATAATGAAAGAGAACCAGTTATCTCAAATAAGAACGGAAAAAATGTGATTCAAATGAAGTTTCCAAACTTCGAAAAAAAAATTTTTTCTTTTCGAGATTCTTTGCGCATAATATGCTTTTCTACGGCTATCAAACTAGTAAAATGAAAGAGAACCAGTTATCTCGAATAAGAACGGAAAAAAAGTGATTCTAACGAAGTTTCCAAACTTCGAAAAAAAATGTTTTTCTTTTCGAGATTCTTTGCGCATAATATGCTTTTCTGAGGCTATCAAACTAGTATAATGAAAGAGAACCTGTTATCTCAAATAAGAACGGAAAAAAAGTGATTCAAACGAAGTTTCCAAACTTCGAAAAAAAATTTTTTTCTTTTCGAGATTCTTTGCGCATAATATGCTTTTCTACGGCTATCAAACTAGTAAATTGAAAGAGAACCAGTTATCTCGAATAAGAACGGAAAAAAGTGATTCTAACGATGTTTCCAAACTTCGAAAATTTTTTTTATTCTTTTCGAGATTCTTTGCGCATAATATGCTTTACTGAGGCTATCAAAATAGTATAATGAAAGAGAAACAGTTATCTCAAATAAGAACGGAAAAAAAGTGATTCAAACGTAGTTTCCAAACTTCGAAAAAAAATTTTTTTCTTTTCGAGATTCTTTCCGCATAATATGCTTTTCTACGGCTATCAAACTAGTAAAATGAAAGAGAACCAGTTATCTCAAATAAGAACGGAAAAAAAGTGATTGTAACGAAGTTTCCAAACTTCGAAAAATTTTTTTTTTCTTTACGAGATTCTTTGTGCATAATATGCTTTACTGAGGCTATCAAACTAGTATAATGAAAGAGAACCAGTTATCTCAAATAAGAACGGAAAAAAGTGTTTCTAACGAAGTTTCCAAACTTCGAAAAAAAATTTTTTTCTTTTCGAGATTCTTTGCGCATAATATGCTTTACTGAGGCTATCAAAATAGTATAATGAAAGAGAAACAGTTATCTCAAATAAGAACGGAAAAAAAGTGATCCAAACGTAGTTTCCAAACTTCGAAAAAAAATGTTTTTCTTTTCGTGATTCTTTTCGCTAAATATGCTTTTCTGAGGCTATCAAACTAATATAATGAAAGAGAACCAGTTATCTCAAATAAGAACAGAAAAAAAGTGATTCTAAAGAAGTTTCCAAACTTCGAAAAAATTTTTTTTTCTTTTCGAGATTCTTTGGGCATAATATGCTTTACTGAGGCTATCAAACAAGTATAATGAAAGAGAACCAGTTATCTCAAATAAGAACAGAAAAAAAGTGATTCTAAAGAAGTTTCCAAACTTCGAAAAAATTTTTTTTTCTTTTCGAGATTCTTTGCGCATAATATGCTTTACTGAGGCTATCAAACTAGTATAATGAAAGAGAACCAGTTATCTCAAATAAGAACAGAAAAAAAGTAATTCTAAAGAAGTTTCCAAACTTCGAAAAAAATTTTTTTTCTTTTCGAGATTCTTTGCGCATAATATGCTTTACTGCGGCTATCAAACTAGTATAATGAAAGAGAACCAGTTATCTCAAATAAGAACGGAAAAAAATTGATTATAAAGAAGTTTCCAAACTTCGAAAAAAAATTTTTTTCTTTTCGAGATTCTTTGCGCATAATATGGTTTACTGAGGCTATCAAACTAGTATAATGAAAGAGAAACAGTTATCTCAAATAAGAACGGAAAAAAAGTGATTCAAACGAAGTTTCCAAACTTCGAAAAAAAATGTTTTTCTTTTCGAGATTCTTTGCGCATAATATGCTTTTCTGGGGGTATCAAACTAGTAAAATGAAAGAGAACCAGTTATCTCGAATAAGAACGGAAAAAAAGTAATTCTAACGAAGTTTCCAAACTTCGAAAAAAATATTTTTTCTTTTCGAGATTCTTTGCGCATAATATGCTTTTCTGAGGCTATCAAACTAGTAAAATGAAAGAGAACCAGTTATCTCGAATAAGAACGGAAAAAAAGTAATTCTAACGAAGTTTCCAAACTTCGAAAAAAATATTTTTTCTTTTCGAGATTCTTTGCGCATAATATGCTTTACTGAGGCTATCAAACTAGTATAATGAAAGAGAACCAGTTATCTCAAATAAGAACGGAAAAAAGTGATTCTAACGAAGTTTCCAAACTTCGAAAAAAATTTTTTTTCTTTTCGAAATTCTTTGCGCATAATATGCTTTACTGAGGCTATCAAACTAGTATAATGAAAGAGAACCAGTTATCTCAAATAAGAACGGAAATAAGTGATTCTAACGAAGTTTCCAAACTTCGAAAAAAATTTTTTTTCTTTTCGAGATTCTTTGCGCATAATATGCTTTACTGAGGCTATCAAACTAGTATAATGAAAGAGAACCAGTTATCTCAAATAAGAACGGAAAAAAATTGATTCTAAAGAAGTTTCCAAACTTCGAAAAAAAATTTTTTTCTTTTCGAGATTCTTTGCGCATAATATGGTTTACTGAGGCTATCAAACTAGTATAATGAAAGAGAAACAGTTATCTCAAATAAGAACGGAAAAAAAGTAATTCTAACGAAGTTTCCAAACTTCGAAAAAAATATTTTTTCTTTTCGAGATTCTTTGCGCATAATATGCTTTACTGAGGCTATCAAACTAGTATAATGAAAGAGAACCAGTTATCTCAAATAAGAACGGAAAAAAGTGATTCTAACGAAGTTTCCAAACTTCGAAAAAAATTTTTTTTTCTTTTCGAAATTCTTTGCGCATAATATGCTTTACTGAGGCTATCAAACTAGTATAATGAAAGAGAACCAGTTATCACAAATAAGAACAGAAAAAAAGTGATTCTAAAGAAGTTTCCAAACTTCGAAAATTTTTTTTTTTCTTTTCGAGATTCTTTGCGCATAATATGCTTTACTGAGGCTATCAAACTAGTATAATGAAAGAGAACCAGTTATCTCAAATAAGAACGGAAAAAAAGTTATTCTAACGAAGTTTCCAAGCTTCGAAAAATTTTTTTTTTCTTTTCGAGATTCTTTGCGCATAATATGCTTTACTGAGGCTATCAAACTAGTATAATGAAAGAGAACCAGTTATCTCAAATAAGAACGGAAAAAAGTGATTCTAACGAAGTTTCCAAACTTCGAAAAAAAATTTTTTTCTTTTCGAGATTCTTTGCGCATAATATGCTTTACTGAGGCTATCAAACTAGTATAATGAAAGAGAACCAGTTATCTCAAATAAGAACGGGAAAAAAGTGATTCTAACGAAGTTTCCAAACTTCGAAAAATTTTTTTTTTCTTTTCGAGATTCTTTGCGCATAATATGCTTTACTGAGGCTATCAAACTAGTATAATGAAAGAGAACCAGTTATCTCAAATAAGAACGGAAAAAACTTGATTCTAAAGAAGTTTCCAAACTTCGAAAAAAAAAATTTTTTTCTTTTCGAGATTCTTTGCGCATAATATGCTTTACTGAGGCTATCAAACTAGTATAATGAAAGAGAAACAGATATCTCAAATATGAACGGAAAAAAGTGATTCAAACTAAGTTTCCAAACTTCGAAAAAAAATGTTTTTTTTTTTCGAGATTCTCTGCGCATAATATGCTTTTCTGGGTCTATCAAACTAGTATAATGAAAGAGAACCAGTTATCTCAAATAAGAACGGGAAAAAAGTGATTCTAACGAAGTTTCCAAACTTCGAAAAAATTTTTTTTTCTTTTCGAGATTCTTTGCGCATAATATGCTTTACTGAGGCTATCAAACTAGTATAATGAAAGAGAACCAGTTATCTCAAATAAGAACGGAAAAAAAGTGATTCAAACGAAGTTTCCAAACTTCGAAAAAAAATGTTTTTCTTTTCGAGATTCTTTGCGCATAATATGCTTTTCTGAGGCTATCAAACTAGTATAATGAAAGAGAACCAGTTATCTCAAATAAGAACGGAAAAAATGTGATTCAAATGAAGTTTCCAAACTTCGAAAAAAAATTTTTTTCTCTTCGAGATTCTTTGCGCATAATATGCTTTTCTACGGCTATCAAACTAGTAAAATGAAAGAGAACCAGTTATCTCGAATAAGAACGGAAAAAAAGTGATTCTAACGAAGTTTCCAAACTTCGAAAAAAAATGTTTTTCTTTTCGAGATTCTTTGCGCATAATATGCTTTTCTGAGGCTATCAAACTAGTATAATGAAAGAGAACCAGTTATCTCAAATAAGAACGGAAAAAATGTGATTCAAATGAAGTTTCCAAACTTCGAAAAAAAATTTTTTTCTTTTCGAGATTCTTTGCGCATAATATGCTTTTCTACGGCTATCAAACTAGTAAAATGAAAGAGAACCAGTTATCTCGAATAAGAACGGAAAAAAAGTGATTCTAACGAAGTTTCCAAACTTCGAAAAAAATGTTTTTCTTTTCGAGATTCTTTGCGCATAATATGCTTTTCTGAGGCTATCAAACTAGTATAATGAAAGAGAACCAGTTATCTCAAATAAGAACGGAAAAAAAGTGATTCAAACGAAGTTTCCAAACTTCGAAAAAAATTTTTTTTCTTTTCGAGATTCTTTGCGCATAATATGCTTTTCTACGGCTATCAAACTAGTAAAATGAAAGAGAACCAGTTATCTCAAATAAGAACGGAAAAAAAGTGATTGTAACGAAGTTTCCAAACTTCGAAAAAAAATTTTTTTCTTTTCGAGATTCTTTGCGCATAATATGCTTTTCTACGGCTATCAAACTAGTAAAATGAAAGAGAACCAGTTATCTCGAATAAGAACGGAAAAAAAGTGATTCTAACGAAGTTTCCAAACTTCGAAAAATTTTTTTTTTCTTTACGAGATTCTTTGCGCATAATATGCTTTACTGAGGCTATCAAACTAGTAACCAGTTATCTCAAATAAGAACGGAAAAAAGTGTTTCTAACGAAGTTTCCAAACTTCGAAAAAAAATTTTTTTCTTTTCGAGATTCTTTGAGCATAATATGCTTTACTGAGGCTATCAAAATAGTATAATGAAAGAGAAACAGTTATCTCAAATAAGAACGGAAAAAAAGTGATCCAAACGTAGTTTCCAAACTTCGAAAAAAAATGTTTTTCTTTTCGTGATTCTTTTCGCTAAATATGCTTTTCTGAGGCTACCAAACTAGTATAATGAAAGAGAACCAGTTATCTCAAATAAGAACAGAAAAAAAGTGATTCTAAAGAAGTTTCCAAACTTCGAAAAAAATTTTTTTTCTTTTCGAGATTCTTTGCGCATAATATGCTTTACTGAGGCTATCAAACAAGTATAATGAAAGAGAACCAGTTATCTCAAATAAGAACAGAAAAAAAGTGATTCTAAAGAAGTTTCCAAACTTCGAAAAAATTTTTTTTTCTTTTCGAGATTCTTTGCGCATAATATGCTTTACTGAGGCTATCAAACTAGTATAATGAAAGAGAACCAGTTATCTCAAATAAGAACAGAAAAAAAGTAATTCTAAAGAAGTTTCCAAACTTCGAAAAAAATTTTTTTTCTTTTCGAGATTCTTTGCGCATAATACGCTTTACTGCGGCTATCAAACTAGTATAATGAAAGAGAACCAGTTATCTCAAATAAGAACGGAAAAAAATTGATTATAAAGAAGTTTCCAAACTTCGAAAAAAAATTTTTTTCTTTTCGAGATTCTTTGCGCATAATATGGTTTACTGAGGCTATCAAACTAGTATAATGAAAGAGAAACAGTTATCTCAAATAAGAACGGAAAAAAAGTGATTCAAACGAAGTTTCCAAACTTCGAAAAAAAATGTTTTTCTTTTCGAGATTCTTTGCGCATAATATGCTTTTCTGGGGCTATCAAACTAGTAAAATGAAAGAGAACCAGTTATCTCGAATAAGAACGGAAAAAAAGTAATTCTAACGAAGTTTCCAAACTTCGAAAAAAATATTTTTTCTTTTCGAAATTCTTTGCGCATAATATGCTTTTCTGACGCTATCAAACTAGTAAAATGAAAGAGAACCAGTTATCTCGAATAAGAACGGAAAAAAAGTAATTCTAACGAAGTTTCCAAACTTCGAAAAAAATATTTTTTCTTTTCGAGATTCTTTGCGCATAATATGCTTTACTGAGGCTATCAAACTAGTATAATGAAAGAGAACCAGTTATCTCAAATAAGAACGGAAAAAAGTGATTCTAACGAAGTTTCCAAACTTCGAAAAAAATTTTTTTTCTTTTCGAAATTCTTTGCGCATAATATGCTTTACTGAGGCTATCAAACTAGTATAATGAAAGAGAACCAGTTATCTCAAATAAGAACGGAAATAAGTGATTCTAACGAAGTTTCCAAACTTCGAAAAAAATTTTTTTTCTTTTCGAGATTCTTTGCGCATAATATGCTTTACTGAGGCTATCAAACAAGTATAATGAAAGAGAACCAGTTATCTCAAATAAGAACAGAAAAAAAGTGATTCTAAAGAAGTTTCAAAACTTCGAAAAATTTTTTTTTTCTTTTCGAGATTCTTTGCGCATAATATGCTTTACTGAGGCTATCAAACTAGTATAATGAAAGAGAACCAGTTATCTCAAATAAGAACAGAAAAAAAGTAATTCTAAAGAAGTTTCCAAACTTCGAAAAAAAATTTTTTTCTTTTCGAGATTCTTTGCGCATAATATGCTTTACTGAGGCTATCAAACTAGTATAATGAAAGAGAACCAGTTATCTCAAATAAGAACGGAAAAAAAGTGATTCAAACGAAGTTTCCAAACTTCGAAAAAAAATGTTTTTCTTTTCGAGATTCTTTGCGCATAATATGCTTTTCTGAGGCTATCAAACTAGTATAATGAAAGAGAACCAGTTATCTCAAATAAGAACGGAAAAAATGTGATTCAAATGAAGTTTCCAAACTTCGAAAAAAAATTTTTTTCTCTTCGAGATTCTTTGCGCATAATATGCTTTTCTACGGCTATCAAACTAGTAAAATGAAAGAGAACCAGTTATCTCGAATAAGAACGGAAAAAAAGTGATTCTAACGAAGTTTCCAAACTTCGAAAAAAAATGTTTTTCTTTTCGAGATTCTTTGCGCATAATATGCTTTTCTGAGGCTATCAAACTAGTATAATGAAAGAGAACCAGTTATCTCAAATAAGAACGGAAAAAATGTGATTCAAATGAAGTTTCCAAACTTCGAAAAAAAATTTTTTTCTTTTCGAGATTCTTTGCGCATAATATGCTTTTCTACGGCTATCAAACTAGTAAAATGAAAGAGAACCAGTTATCTCGAATAAGAACGGAAAAAAAGTGATTCTAACGAAGTTTCCAAACTTCGAAAAAAAATGTTTTTCTTTTCGAGATTCTTTCCGCATAATATGCTTTTCTACGGCTATCAAACTAGTAAAATGAAAGAGAACCAGTTATCTCAAATAAGAACGGAAAAAAAGTGATTGTAACGAAGTTTCCAAACTTCGAAAAATTTTTTTTTTCTTTACGAGATTCTTTGCGCATAATATGCTTTACTGAGGCTATCAAACTAGTATAATGAAAGAGAACCAGTTATCTCAAATAAGAACGGAAAAAAGTGTTTCTAACGAAGTTTCCAAACTTCGAAAAAAAATTTTTTTCTTTTCGAGATTCTTTGCGCATAATATGCTTTACTGAGGCTATCAAAATAGTATAATGAAAGAGAAACAGTTATCTCAAATAAGAACGGAAAAAAAGTGATCCAAACGTAGTTTCCAAACTTCGAAAAAAAATGTTTTTCTTTTCGTGATTCTTTTCGCTAAATATGCTTTTCTGAGGCTATCAAACTAGTATAATGAAAGAGAACCAGTTATCTCAAATAAGAACAGAAAAAAAGTGATTCTAAAGAAGTTTCCAAACTTCGAAAAAAATTTTTTTTCTTTTCGAGATTCTTTGCGCATAATATGCTTTACTGAGGCTATCAAACAAGTATAATGAAAGAGAACCAGTTATCTCAAATAAGAACAGAAAAAAAGTGATTCTAAAGAAGTTTCCAAACTTCGAAAAAATTTTTTTTTCTTTTCGAGATTCTTTGCGCATAATATGCTTTACTGAGGCTATCAAACTAGTATAATGAAAGAGAACCAGTTATCTCAAATAAGAACAGAAAAAAAGTAATTCTAAAGAAGTTTCCAAACTTCGAAAAAAATTTTTTTTCTTTTCGAGATTCTTTGCGCATAATATGCTTTACTGCGGCTATCAAACTAGTATAATGAAAGAGAACCAGTTATCTCAAATAAGAACGGAAAAAAATTGATTATAAAGAAGTTTCCAAACTTCGAAAAAAATTTTTTTTCTTTTCGAGATTCTTTGCGCATAATATGGTTTACTGAGGCTATCAAACTAGTATAATGAAAGAGAAACAGTTATCTCAAATAAGAACGGAAAAAAAGTGATTCAAACGAAGTTTCCAAACTTCGAAAAAAAATGTTTTTCTTTTCGAGATTCTTTGCGCATAATATGCTTTTCTGGGGCTATCAAACTAGTAAAATGAAAGAGAACCAGTTATCTCGAATAAGAACGGAAAAAAAGTAATTCTAACGAAGTTTCCAAACTTCGAAAAAAATATTTTTTCTTTTCGAGATTCTTTGCGCATAATATGCTTTTCTGAGGCTATCAAACTAGTAAAATGAAAGAGAACCAGTTATCTCGAATAAGAACGGAAAAAAAGTAATTCTAACGAAGTTTCCAAACTTCGAAAAAAAATTTTTTTCTTTTCGAGATTCTTTGCGCATAATATGGTTTACTGAGGCTATCAAACTAGTATAATGAAAGAGAAACAGTTATCTCAAATAAGAACGGAAAAAAAGTGATTCAAACGAAGTTTCCAAACTTCGAAAAAAAATGTTTTTCTTTTCGAGATTCTTTGCGCATAATATGCTTTTCTGGGGCTATCAAACTAGTAAAATGAAAGAGAACCAGTTATCTCGAATAAGAACGGAAAAAAAGTAATTCTAACGAAGTTTCCAAACTTCGAAAAAAATATTTTTTCTTTTCGAGATTCTTTGCGCATAATATGCTTTTCTGAGGCTATCAAACTAGTAAAATGAAAGAGAACCAGTTATCTCGAATAAGAACGGAAAAAAAGTAATTCTAACGAAGTTTCCAAACTTCGAAAAAAATATTTTTTCTTTTCGAGATTCTTTGCGCATAATATGCTTTACTGAGGCTATCAAACTAGTATAATGAAAGAGAACCAGTTATCTCAAATAAGAACGGAAAAAAGTGATTCTAACGAAGTTTCCAAACTTCGAAAAAAATTTTTTTTCTTTTCGAAATTCTTTGCGCATAATATGCTTTACTGAGGCTATCAAACTAGTATAATGAAAGAGAACCAGTTATCTCAAATAAGAACGGAAATAAGTGATTCTAACGAAGTTTCCAAACTTCGAAAAAAATTTTTTTTCTTTTCGAGATTCTTTGCGCATAATATGCTTTACTGAGGCTATCAAACTAGTATAATGAAAGAGAACCAGTTATCTCAAATAAGAACGGAAAAAAATTGATTCTAAAGAAGTTTCCAAACTTCGAAAAAAAATTTTTTTCTTTTCGAGATTCTTTGCGCATAATATGGTTTACTGAGGCTATCAAACTAGTATAATGAAAGAGAAAGAGTTATCTCAAATAAGAACGGAAAAAAAGTAATTCTAACGAAGTTTCCAAACTTCGAAAAAAATATTTTTTCTTTTCGAGATTCTTTGCGCATAATATGCTTTACTGAGGCTATCAAACTAGTATAATGAAAGAGAACCAGTTATCTCAAATAAGAACGGAAAAAAGTGATTCTAACGAAGTTTCCAAACTTCGAAAAAATTTTTTTTTTCTTTTCGAAATTCTTTGCGCATAATATGCTTTACTGAGGCTATCAAACTAGTATAATGAAAGAGAACCAGTTATCACAAATAAGAACAGAAAAAAAGTGATTCTAAAGAAGTTTCCAAACTTCGAAAATTTTTTTTTTTCTTTTCGAGATTCTTTGCGCATAATATGCTTTACTGAGGCTATCAAACTAGTATAATGAAAGAGAACCAGTTATCTCAAATAAGAACGGAAAAAAAGTTATTCTAACGAAGTTTCCAAGCTTCGAAAAATTTTTTTTTTCTTTTCGAGATTCTTTGCGCATAATATGCTTTACTGAGGCTATCAAACTAGTATAATGAAAGAGAACCAGTTATCTCAAATAAGAACGGAAAAAAGTGATTCTAACGAAGTTTCCAAACTTCGAAAAAAAATTTTTTTCTTTTCGAGATTCTTTGCGCATAATATGCTTTACTGAGGCTATCAAACTAGTATAATGAAAGAGAACCAGTTATCTCAAATAAGAACAGAAAAAAAGTGATTCTAAAGAAGTTTCCAAACTTCGAAAAAAATTTTTTTTCTTTTCGAGATTCTTTGCGCATAATATGCTTTACTGAGGCTATCAAAATAGTATAATGAAAGAGAAACAGTTATCTCAAATAAGAACGGAAAAAAAGTGATCCAAACGTAGTTTCTAAACTTCGAAAAAAAATGTTTTTCTTTTCGATATTCTTTGCGCATAATATGCTTTTCTGGGGATATCAAACTAGTATAATGAAAGAGAACCAGTTATCTCAAATAAGAACGGGAAAAAAGTGATCTAACGAAGTTTCCATACTTCGAAAAAAAATTTTTTTCTTTTCGAGATTCTTTGCGCATAATATGCTTTACTGAGGCTATCAAACAAGTATAATGAAAGAGAACCAGTTATCTCAAATAAGAACAGAAAAAAAGTGATTCTAAAGAAGTTTCCAAACTTCGAAAAATTTTTTTTTTCTTTTCGAGATTCTTTGCGCATAATATGCTTTACTGAGGCTATCAAACTAGTATAATGAAAGAGAACCAGTTATCTCAAATAAGAACAGAAAAAAAGTAATTCTAAAGAAGTTTCCAAACTTCGAAAAAAATTTTTTTTCTTTTCGAGATTCTTTGCGCATAATATGCTTTACTGCGGCTATCAAACTAGTATAATGAAAGAGAACCAGTTATCTCAAATAAGAACGGAAAAAAATTGATTATAAAGAAGTTTCCAAACTTCGAAAAAAAATTTTTTTCTTTTCGAGATTCTTTGCGCATAATATGGTTTACTGAGGCTATCAAACTAGTATAATGAAAGAGAAACAGTTATCTCAAATAAGAACGGAAAAAAAGTGATTCAAACGAAGTTTCCAAACTTCGAAAAAAAATGTTTTTCTTTTCGAGATTCTTTGCGCATAATATGCTTTTCTGGGGCTATCAAACTAGTAAAATGAAAGAGAACCAGTTATCTCGAATAAGAACGGAAAAAAAGTAATTCTAACGAAGTTTCCAAACTTCGAAAAAAATATTTTTTCTTTTCGAGATTCTTTGCGCATAATATGCTTTTCTGAGGCTATCAAACTAGTAAAATGAAAGAGAACCAGTTATCTCGAATAAGAACGGAAAAAAAGTAATTCTAACGAAGTTTCCAAACTTCGAAAAAAATATTTTTTCTTTTCGAGATTCTTTGCGCATAATATGCTTTACTGAGGCTATCAAACTAGTATAATGAAAGAGAACCAGTTATCTCAAATAAGAACGGAAAAAAGTGATTCTAACGAAGTTTCCAAACTTCGAAAAAAATTTTTTTTCTTTTCGAAATTCTTTGCGCATAATATGCTTTACTGAGGCTATCAAACTAGTATAATGAAAGAGAACCAGTTATCTCAAATAAGAACGGAAATAAGTGATTCTAACGAAGTTTCCAAACTTCGAAAAAAATTTTTTTTCTTTTCGAGATTCTTTGCGCATAATATGCTTTTCTGAGGCTATCAAACTAGTAAAATGAAAGAGAACCAGTTATCTCGAATAAGAACGGAAAAAAAGTAATTCTAACGAAGTTTCCAAACTTCGAAAAAAATATTTTTTCTTTTCGAGATTCTTTGCGCATAATATGCTTTACTGAGGCTATCAAACTAGTATAATGAAAGAGAACCAGTTATCTCAAATAAGAACGGAAAAAAGTGATTCTAACGAAGTTTCCAAACTTCGAAAAAAATTTTTTTTCTTTTCGAAATTCTTTGCGCATAATATGCTTTTCTGAGGCTATCAAACTAGTAAAATGAAAGAGAACCAGTTATCTCGAATAAGAACGGAAAAAAAGTAATTCTAACGAAGTTTCCAAACTTCGAAAAAAATATTTTTTCTTTTCGAGATTCTTTGCGCATAATATGCTTTTCTGAGGCTATCAAACTAGTAAAATGAAAGAGAACCAGTTATCTCGAATAAGAACGGAAAAAAAGTAATTCTAACGAAGTTTCCAAACTTCGAAAAAAATATTTTTTCTTTTCGAGATTCTTTGCGCATAATATGCTTTACTGAGGCTATCAAACTAGTATAACGAAAGAGAACCAGTTATCTCAAATAAGAACGGAAAAAAGTGATTCTAACGAAGTTTCCAAACTTCGAAAAAAATTTTTTTTCTTTTCGAAATTCTTTGCGCATAATATGCTTTACTGAGGCTATCAAACTAGTATAATGAAAGAGAACCAGTTATCTCAAATAAGAACGGAAATAAGATATTCTAACAAAGTTTCCAAACTTCGAAAATAATTTTTTTTCTTTTCGTGATTCTTTGTGCTAAATATGCTTTTCTGAGGCTATTAAACTAGTATAATGAAAGAGAACCAGTTATCGCAAATAAGAACAGAAAAAAAGTGATTCTAAAGAAGTTTCCAAACTTCGAAAAATTTTTTTTTTCTTTTCGAGATTCTTTGCGCATAATATGCTTTACTGAGGCTATCAAACTAGTATAATGAAAGAGAACCAGTTATCTCAAATAAGAACGGAAAAAAAAGATTCTAACGAAGTTTCCAAACTTCGAAAAAAAATTTTTTTCTTTTCAATATTCTTTGCGCATAATATGCTTTACTGAGGCTATCAAACTAGTATAATGAAAGAGAACCAGTTATCTCAAATAAGAACAGAAAAAAAGTGATTCTAAAGAAGTTTCCAAACTTCGAAAAAAAATTTTTTTCTTTTCGAGATTCTTTGCGCATAATATGCTTTACTGAGGCTATCAAACTAGTATAATGAACGTGAACAAGTTATCTCAAATAAGAACGGAAAAAAATTGATTCTAAAGAAGTTTCCAAACTTCGAAAAAAAATTTTTTTCTTTTCGAGATTCTTTGCGCATAATATGCTTTACTGAGGCTATCAAAATAGTATAATGAAAGAGAAACAGTTATCTCAAATAAGAACGGAAAAAAAGTGATCCAAACGTAGTTTCCAAACTTCGAAAAAAAATGTTTTTCTTTTCGAGATTCTTTGCGCATAATATGCTTTTCTGGGGCTATCAAACTAGTATAATGAAAGAGAACCAGTTATCTCAAATAAGAACGGGAAAAAAGTGATTCTAACGAAGTTTCCAAACTTCGAAAAAAATTTTTTTTCTTTTCGTGATTCTTTTCGCTAAATATGCTTTTCTGAGGCTATCAAACTAGTATAATGAAAGAGAACCAGTTATCTCAAATAAGAACAGAAAAAAAGTATTTCTAAAGAAGTTTCCAAACTTCGAAAAAAAATTTTTTTCTTTTCGAGATTCTTTGCGCATAATATGCTTTACTGAGGCTATCAAACTAGTATAATGAAAGAGAACCAGTTATCTCAAATAAGAACAGAAAAAAAGTGATTCTAAAGAAGTTTCCAACCTTCGAAAAAATTTTTTTTTCTTTTCGAGATTCTTTGCACATAATATGCTTTACTGAGGCTATCAAACTAGTATAATGAAAGAGAACCAGTTATCTCAAATAAGAACAGAAAAAAAGTAATTCTATAGAAGTTTCCAAACTTCGAAAAAAATTTTTTTTCTTTTCGAGATTCTTTGCGCATAATATGCTTTACTGAGGCTATCAAACTAGTATAATGAAAGAGAACCAGTTATCTCAAATAAGAACGGAAAAAAATTGATTCTAAAGAAGTTTCCAAACTTGGAAAAAAATTTTTTTTCTTTTCGAGATTCTTTGCGCATAATATGGTTTACTGAGGCTATCAAACTAGTATAATGAAAGAGAAACAGTTATCTCAAATAAGAACGGAAAAAAAGTGATTCAAACGAAGTTTCCAATTTTCGAAAAAAAATGTTTTTCTTTTCGAGATTCTTTGCGCATAATATGCTTTTCTGAGGCTATCAAACTAGTAAAATGAAAGAGAACCAGTTATCTCGAATAAGAACGGAAAAAAAGTAATTCTAACGAAGTTTCCAAACTTCGAAAAAAATATTTTTTCTTTTCGAGATTCTTTGCGCATAATATGCTTTACTGAGGCTATCAAACTAGTATAATGAAAGAGAACCAGTTATCTCAAATAAGAACGGAAAAAAGTGATTCTAACGAAGTTTCCAAACTTCGAAAAAAATTTTTTTTTCTTATCGAAATTCTTTGCGCATAATATGCTTTACTGAGGCTATCAAACTAGTATAATGAAAGAGAACCAGTTATCGCAAATAAGAACAGAAAAAAAGTGATTCTAAAGAAGTTTCCAAACTTCGAAAAATTTTTTTTTTCTTTTCGAGATTCTTTGCGCATAATATGCTTTACTGAGGCTATCAAACTAGTATAATGAAAGAGAACCAGTTATCTCAAATAAGAACGGAAAAAAAGTGATTCAAACGAAGTTTCCAAACTTCGAAAAAAAATGTTTTTCTTTTCGAGATTCTTTGCGCATAATATGCTTTTCTGAGGCTATCAAACTAGTATAATGAAAGAGAACCAGTTATCTCAAATAAGAACGGAAAAAAAGTTATTCTAACGAAGTTTCCAAACTTGGAAAAATTTTTTTTTTCTTTTCGAGATTCTTTGCGCATAATATGCTTTACTGAGGCTATCAAACTAGTATAATGAAAGAGAACCAGTTATCTCAAATAAGAACGGAAAAAAGTGATTCTAACGAAGTTTCCAAACTTCGAAAAAAAATTTTTTTCTTTTCGAGATTCTTTGCGCATAATATGCTTTACTGAGGCTATCAAACTAGTATAATGAAAGAGAACCAGTTATCTCAAATAAGAACAGAAAAAAAGTGATTCTAAAGAAGTTTCCAAACTTCGAAAAAAAATTTTTTTCTTTTCGAGATTCTTTGCGCATAATATGCTTTACTGAGGCTATCAAACTAGTATAATGAACGAGAACAAGTTATCTCAAATAAGAACGGAAAAAAATTGATTCTAAAGAAGTTTGCAAACTTCGAAAAAAAATTTTTTTCTTTTCGAGATTCTTTGCGCATAATATGCTTTACTGAGGCTATCAAAATAGTATAATGAAAGAGAAACAGTTATCTCAAATAAGAACGGAAAAAAAGTGATCCAAACGTAGTTTCTAAACTTCGAAAAAAAATGTTTTTCTTTTCGATATTCTTTGCGCATAATATGCTTTTCTGGGGATATCAAACTAGTATAATGAAAGAGAACCAGTTATCTCAAATAAGAACGGAAAAAAAGTAATTCTAACGAAGTTTCCAAACTTCGAAAAAAATATTTTTTCTTTTCGAGATTCTTTGCGCATAATATGCTTTACTGAGGCTATCAAACTAGTATAATGAAAGAGAACCAGTTATCTCAAATAAGAACGGAAAAAAGTGATTCTAACGAAGTTTCCAAACTTCGAAAAAAATTTTTTTTCTTTTCGAAATTCTTTGCGCATAATATGCTTTACTGAGGCTATCAAACTAGTATAATGAAAGAGAACCAGTTATCTCAAATAAGAACGGAAATAAGATATTCTAACGAAGTTTCCAAACTTCGAAAATAATTTTTTTTCTTTTCGTGATTCTTTGTGCTAAATATGCTTTTCTGAGGCTATTAAACTAGTATAATGAAAGAGAACCAGTTATCGCAAATAAGAACAGAAAAAAAGTGATTCTAAAGAAGTTTCCAAACTTCGAAAAATTTTTTTTTTCTTTTCGAGATTCTTTGCGCATAATATGCTTTACTGAGGCTATCAAACTAGTATAATGAAAGAGAACCAGTTATCTCAAATAAGAACGGAAAAAAAAGATTCTAACGAAGTTTCCAAACTTCGAAAAAAAATTTTTTTCTTTTCAATATTCTTTGCGCATAATATGCTTTACTGAGGCTATCAAACTAGTATAATGAAAGAGAACCAGTTATCTCAAATAAGAACAGAAAAAAAGTGATTCTAAAGAAGTTTCCAAACTTCGAAAAAAAATTTTTTTCTTTTCGAGATTCTTTGCGCATAATATGCTTTACTGAGGCTATCAAACTAGTATAATGAACGTGAACAAGTTATCTCAAATAAGAACGGAAAAAAATTGATTCTAAAGAAGTTTCCAAACTTCGAAAAAAAATTTTTTTCTTTTCGAGATTCTTTGCGCATAATATGCTTTACTGAGGCTATCAAAATAGTATAATGAAAGAGAAACAGTTATCTCAAATAAGAACGGAAAAAAAGTGATCCAAACGTAGTTTCCAAACTTCGAAAAAAAATGTTTTTCTTTTCGAGATTCTTTGCGCATAATATGCTTTTCTACGGCTATCAAACTAGTAAAATGAAAGAGAACCAGTTATCTCAAATAAGAACGGAAAAAAAGTGATTGTAACGAAGTTTCCAAACTTCGAAAAATTTTTTTTTTCTTTACGAGATTCTTTGCGCATAATATGCTTTACTGAGGCTATCAAACTAGTATAATGAAAGAGAACCAGTTATCTCAAATAAGAACGGAAAAAAGTGTTTCTAACGAAGTTTCCAAACTTCGAAAAAAAATTTTTTTCTTTTCGAGATTCTTTGCGCATAATATGCTTTACTGAGGCTATCAAAATAGTATAATGAAAGAGAAACAGTTATCTCAAATAAGAACGGAAAAAAAGTGATCCAAACGTAGTTTCCAAACTTCGAAAAAAAATGTTTTTCTTTTCGTGATTCTTTTCGCTAAATATGCTTTTCTGAGGCTATCAAACTAGTATAATGAAAGAGAACCAGTTATCTCAAATAAGAACAGAAAAAAAGTGATTCTAAAGAAGTTTCCAAACTTCGAAAAAAATTTTTTTTCATTTCGAGATTCTTTGCGCATAATATGCTTTACTGAGGCTATCAAACAAGTATAATGAAAGAGAACCAGTTATCTCAAATAAGAACAGAAAAAAAGTGATTCTAAAGAAGTTTCCAAACTTCGAAAAATTTTTTTTTTCTTTTCGAGATTCTTTGCGCATAATATGCTTTACTGAGGCTACCAAACTAGTATAATGAAAGAGAACCAGTTATCTCAAATAAGAACAGAAAAAAAGTAATTCTAAAGAAGTTTCCAAACTTCGAAAAAAATTTTTTTTCTTTTCGAGATTCTTTGCGCATAATATGCTTTACTGCGGCTATCAAACTAGTATAATGAAAGAGAACCAGTTATCTCAAATAAGAACGGAAAAAAATTGATTATAAAGAAGTTTCCAAACTTCGAAAAAAAATTTTTTTTTTTCCAGATTCTTTGCGCATAATATGGTTTACTGAGGCTATCAAACTAGTATAATGAAAGAGAAACAGTTATCTCAAATAAGAACGGAAAAAAAGTGATTCAAACGAAGTTTCCAAACTTCGAAAAAAAATGTTTTTCTTTTCGAGATTCTTTGCGCATAATATGCTTTTCTGGGGCTATCAAACTAGTAAAATGAAAGAGAACCAGTTATCTCGAATAAGAACGGAAAAAAAGTAATTCTAACGAAGTTTCCAAACTTCGAAAAAAATATTTTTTCTTTTCGAGATTCTTTGCGCATAATATGCTTTTCTGAGGCTATCAAACTAGTAAAATGAAAGAGAACCAGTTATCTCGAATAAGAACGGAAAAAAAGTAATTCTAACGAAGTTTCCAAACTTCGAAAAAAATATTTTTTCTTTTCGAGATTCTTTGCGCATAATATGCTTTACTGAGGCTATCAAACTAGTATAATGAAAGAGAACCAGTTATCTCAAATAAGAACGGAAAAAAGTGATTCTAACGAAGTTTCCAAACTTCGAAAAAAATTTTTTTTCTTTTCGAAATTCTTTGCGCATAATATGCTTTACTGAGGCTATCAAACTAGTATAATGAAAGAGAACCAGTTATCTCAAATAAGAACGGAAATAAGTGATTCTAACGAAGTTTCCAAACTTCGAAAAAAATTTTTTTTCTTTTCGAGATTCTTTGCGCATAATATGCTTTACTGAGGCTATCAAACTAGTATAATGAAAGAGAACCAGTTATCTCAAATAAGAACGGAAAAAAATTGATTCTAAAGAAGTTTCCAAACTTCGAAAAAAAATTTTTTTCTTTTCGAGATTCTTTGCGCATAATATGGTTTACTGAGGCTATCAAACTAGTATAATGAAAGAGAAACAGTTATCTCAAATAAGAACGGAAAAAAAGTAATTCTAACGATGTTTCCAAACTTCGAAAAAAATATTTTTTCTTTTCGAGATTCTTTGCGCATAATATGCTTTACTGAGGCTATCAAACTAGTATAATGAAAGAGAACCAGTTATCTCAAATAAGAACGGAAAAAAGTGATTCTAACGAAGTTTCCAAACTTCGAAAAAAATTTTTTTTTCTTTTCGAAATTCTTTGCGCATAATATGCTTTACTGAGGCTATCAAACTAGTATAATGAAAGAGAACCAGTTATCACATATAAGAACAGAAAAAAAGTGATTCTAAAGAAGTTTCCAAACTTCGAAAATTTTTTTTTTTCTTTTCGAGATTCTTTGCGCATAATATGCTTTACTGAGGCTATCAAACTAGTATAATGAAAGAGAACCAGTTATCTCAAATAAGAACGGAAAAAAAGTTATTCTAACGAAGTTTCCAAGCTTCGAAAAATTTTTTTTTTCTTTTCGAGATTCTTTGCGCATAATATGCTTTACTGAGGCTATCAAACTAGTATAATGAAAGAGAACCAGTTATCTCAAATAAGAACGGAAAAAAGTGATTCTAACGAAGTTTCCAAACTTCGAAAAAAAATTTTTTTCTTTTCGAGATTCTTTGCGCATAATATGCTTTACTGAGGCTATCAAACTAGTATAATGAAAGAGAACCAGTTATCTCAAATAAGAACAGAAAAAAAGTGATTCTAAAGAAGTTTCCAAACTTCGAAAAAAAATTTTTTTCTTTTCGAGATTCTTTGCGCATAATATGCTTTACTGAGGCTATCAAAATAGTATAATGAAAGAGAAACAGTTATCTCAAATAAGAACGGAAAAAAAGTGATCCAAACGTAGTTTCTAAACTTCGAAAAAAAATGTTTTTCTTTTCGATATTCTTTGCGCATAATATGCTTTTCTGGGGATATCAAACTAGTATAATGAAAGAGAACCAGTTATCTCAAATAAGAACGGGAAAAAAGTGATCTAACGAAGTTTCCAAACTTCGAAAAAAAATTTTTTTCTTTTCGAGATTCTTTGCGCATAATATGCTTTACTGAGGCTATCAAACAAGTATAATGAAAGAGAACCAGTTATCTCAAATAAGAACAGAAAAAAAGTGATTCTAAAGAAGTTTCCAAACTTCGAAAAATTTTTTTTTTCTTTTCGAGATTCTTTGCGCATAATATGCTTTACTGAGGCTATCAAACTAGTATAATGAAAGAGAACCAGTTATCTCAAATAAGAACAGAAAAAAAGTAATTCTAAAGAAGTTTCCAAACTTCGAAAAAAATTTTTTTTCTTTTCGAGATTCTTTGCGCATAATATGCTTTACTGCGGCTATCAAACTAGTATAATGAAAGAGAACCAGTTATCTCAAATAAGAACGGAAAAAAATTGATTATAAAGAAGTTTCCAAACTTCGAAAAAAAATTTTTTTCTTTTCGAGATTCTTTGCGCATAATATGGTTTACTGAGGCTATCAAACTAGTATAATGAAAGAGAAACAGTTATCTCAAATAAGAACGGAAAAAAAGTGATTCAAACGAAGTTTCCAAACTTCGAAAAAAAATGTTTTTCTTTTCGAGATTCTTTGCGCATAATATGCTTTTCTGGGGCTCTCAAACTAGTAAAATGAAAGAGAACCAGTTATCTCGAATAAGAACGGAAAAAAAGTAATTCTAACGAAGTTTCCAAACTTCGAAAAAAATATTTTTTCTTTTCGAGATTCTTTGCGCATAATATGCTTTTCTGAGGCTATCAAACTAGTAAAATGAAAGAGAACCAGTTATCTCGAATAAGAACGGAAAAAAAGTAATTCTAACGAAGTTTCCAAACTTCGAAAAAAATATTTTTTCTTTTCGAGATTCTTTGCGCATAATATGCTTTACTGAGGCTATCAAACTAGTATAATGAAAGAGAACCAGTTATCTCAAATAAGAACGGAAAAAAGTGATTCTAACGAAGTTTCCAAACTTCGAAAAAAATTTTTTTTCTTTTCGAAATTCTTTGCGCATAATATGCTTTACTGAGGCTATCAAACTAGTATAATGAAAGAGAACCAGTTATCTCAAATAAGAACGGAAATAAGTGATTCTAACGAAGTTTCCAAACTTCGAAAAAAATTTTTTTTCTTTTCGAGATTCTTTGCGCATAATATGGTTTACTGAGGCTATCAAACTAGTATAATGAAAGAGAAACAGTTATCTCAAATAAGAACGGAAAAAAAGTGATTCAAACGAAGTTTCCAAACTTCGAAAAAAAATGTTTTTCTTTTCGAGATTCTTTGCGCATAATATGCTTTTCTGAGGCTATCAAACTAGTAAAATGAAAGAGAACCAGTTATCTCGAATAAGAACGGAAAAAAAGTAATTCTAACGAAGTTTCCAAACTTCGAAAAAAATATTTTTTCTTTTCGAGATTCTTTGCGCATAATATGCTTTTCTGAGGCTATCAAACTAGTAAAATGAAAGAGAACCAGTTATCTCGAATAAGAACGGAAAAAAAGTAATTCTAACGAAGTTTCCAAACTTCGAAAAAAATATTTTTTCTTTTCGAGATTCTTTGCGCATAATATGCTTTACTGAGGCTATCAAACTAGTATAATGAAAGAGAACCAGTTATCTCAAATAAGAACGGAAAAAAGTGATTCTAACGAAGTTTCCAAACTTCGAAAAAAATTTTTTTTCTTTTCGAAATTCTTTGCGCATAATATGCTTTACTGAGGCTATCAAACTAGTATAATGAAAGAGAACCAGTTATCTCAAATAAGAACGGAAATAAGATATTCTAACGAAGTTTCCAAACTTCGAAAATAATTTTTTTTCTTTTCGTGATTCTTTGTGCTAAATATGCTTTTCTGAGGCTTTTAAACTAGTATAATGAAAGAGAACCAGTTATCGCAAATAAGAACAGAAAAAAAGTGATTCTAAAGAAGTTTCCAAACTTCGAAAAATTTTTTTTTCTTTTCGAGATTCTTTGCGCATAATATGCTTTACTGAGGCTATCAAACTAGTATAATGAAAGAGAACCAGTTATCTCAAATAAGAACGGAAAAAAAAGATTCTAACGAAGTTTCCAAACTTCGAAAAAAAATTTTTTTCTTTTCAATATTCTTTGCGCATAATATGCTTTACTGAGGCTATCAAACTAGTATAATGAAAGAGAACCAGTTATCTCAAATAAGAACAGAAAAAAAGTGATTCTAAAGAAGTTTCCAAACTTCGAAAAAAAATTTTTTTCTTTTCGAGATTCTTTGCGCATAATATGCTTTACTGAGGCTATCAAACTAGTATAATGAACGTGAACAAGTTATCTCAAATAAGAACGGAAAAAAATTGATTCTAAAGAAGTTTCCAAACTTCGAAAAAAAATTTTTTTCTTTTCGAGATTCTTTGCGCATAATATGCTTTACTGAGGCTATCAAAATAGTATAATGAAAGAGAAACAGTTATCTCAAATAAGAACGGAAAAAAAGTGATCCAAACGTAGTTTCCAAACTTCGAAAAAAAATGTTTTTCTTTTCGAGATTCTTTGCGCATAATATGCTTTTCTGGGGCTATCAAACTAGTATAATGAAAGAGAACCAGTTATCTCAAATAAGAACGGGAAAAAAGTGATTCTAACGAAGTTTCCAAACTTCGAAAAAAATTTTTTTTCTTTTCGTGATTCTTTTCGCTAAATATGCTTTTCTGATGCTATCAAACTAGTATAATGAAAGAGAACCAGTTATCTCAAATAAGAACAGAAAAAAAGTGATTCTAAAGAAGTTTCCAAACTTCGAAAAAAAATTTTTTTCTTTTCGAGATTCTTTGCGCATAATATGCTTTACTGAGGCTATCAAACTAGTATAATGAAAGAGAACCAGTTATCTCAAATAAGAACAGAAAAAAAGTGATTCTAAAGAAGTTTCCAACCTTCGAAAAAATTTTTTTTTCTTTTCGAGATTCTTTGCACATAATATGCTTTACTGAGGCTATCAAACTAGTATAATGAAAGAGAACCAGTTATCTCAAATAAGAACAGAAAAAAAGTAATTCTATAGAAGTTTCCAAACTTCGAAAAAAATTTTTTTTCTTTTCGAGATTCTTTGCGCATAATATGCTTTACTGAGGCTATCAAACTAGTATAATGAAAGAGAACCAGTTATCTCAAATAAGAACGGAAAAAAATTGATTCTAAAGAAGTTTCCAAACTTGGAAAAAAAATTTTTTTCTTTTCGAGATTCTTTGCGCATAATATGGTTTACTGAGGCTATCAAACTAGTATAATGAAAGAGAAACAGTTATCTCAAATAAGAACGGAAAAAAAGTGATTCAAACGAAGTTTCCAATTTTCGAAAAAAAATGTTTTTCTTTTCGAGATTCTTTGCGCATAATATGCTTTTCTGAGGCTATCAAACTAGTAAAATGAAAGAGAACCAGTTATCTCGAATAAGAACGGAAAAAAAGTAATTCTAACGAAGTTTCCAAACTTCGAAAAAAATATTTTTTCTTTTCGAGATTCTTTGCGCATAATATGCTTTACTGAGGCTATCAAACTAGTATAATGAAAGAGAACCAGTTATCTCAAATAAGAACGGAAAAAAGTGATTCTAACGAAGTTTCCAAACTTCGAAAAAAATTTTTTTTTCTTTTCGAAATTCTTTGCGCATAATATGCTTTACTGAGGCTATCAAACTAGTATAATGAAAGAGAACCAGTTATCGCAAATAAGAACAGAAAAAAAGTGATTCTAAAGAAGTTTCCAAACTTCGAAAAATTTTTTTTTTCTTTTCGAGATTCTTTGCGCATAATATGCTTTACTGAGGCTATCAAACTAGTATAATGAAAGAGAACCAGTTATCTCAAATAAGAACGGAAAAAAAGTGATTCAAACGAAGTTTCCAAACTTCGAAAAAAAATGTTTTTCTTTTCGAGATTCTTTGCGCATAATATGCTTTTCTGAGGCTATCAAACTAGTATAATGAAAGAGAACCAGTTATCTCAAATAAGAACGGAAAAAAAGTTATTCTAACGAAGTTTCCAAACTTCGAAAAATTTTTTTTTTCTTTTCGAGATTCTTTGCGCATAATATGCTTTACTGAGGCTATCAAACTAGTATAATGAAAGAGAACCAGTTATCTCAAATAAGAACGGAAAAAAGTGATTCTAACGAAGTTTCCAAACTTCGAAAAAAAATTTTTTTCTTTTCGAGATTCTTTGCGCATAATATGCTTTACTGAGGCTATCAAACTAGTATAATGAAAGAGAACCAGTTATCTCAAATAAGAACAGAAAAAAAGTGATTCTAAAGAAGTTTCCAAACTTCGAAAAAAAATTTTTTTCTTTTCGAGATTCTTTGCGCATAATATGCTTTACTGAGGCTATCAAACTAGTATAATGAACGAGAACAAGTTATCTCAAATAAGAACGGAAAAAAATTGATTCTAAAGAAGTTTGCAAACTTCGAAAAAAAATTTTTTTCTTTTCGAGATTCTTTGCGCATAATATGCTTTACTGAGGCTATCAAAATAGTATAATGAAAGAGAAACAGTTATCTCAAATAAGAACGGAAAAAAAGTGATCCAAACGTAGTTTCTAAACTTCGATAAAAAAAAGGTTTTTCTTTTCGATATTCTTTGCGCATAATATGCTTTTCTGGGGATATCAAACTAGTATAATGAAAGAGAACCAGTTATCTCAAATAAGAACGGGAAAAAAGTGATTCTAACGAAGTTTCCAAACTTCGAAAAAAAATTTTTTTCTTTTCGAGATTCTTTGCCCATAATATGCTTTACTGAGGCTATCAAACTAGTATAATGAAAGAGAACCAGTTATCTCAAATAAGAACGGAAAAAAAGTGATTCTAACGAAGTTTCCAAACTTCGAAAAAAAATGTTTTTCTTTTCGAGATTCTTTGCGCATAATATGCTTTTCTGAGGCTATCAAACTAGTATAATGAAAGAGAACCAGTTATCGCAAATAAGAACGGAAAAAAAGTGATTCAAACGAAGTTTCCAAACTTCGAAAAAAATTTTTTTTCTTTTCGAGATTCTTTGCGCATAATATGCTTTTCTACGGCTATCAAACTAGTAAAATGAAAGAGAACCAGTTATCTCAAATAAGAACGGAAATAAGTGATTCTAACGAAGTTTCCAAACTTCGAAAAAAATTTTTTTTCTTTTCGAGATTCTTTGCGAATAATATGGTTTACTGAGGCTATCAAAATAGTATAATGAAAGAGAAACAGTTATCTCAAATAAGAACGGAAAAAAAGTGATTCAAACGAAGTTTCCAAACTTCGAAAAAAAATGTTTTTCTTTTCGAGATTCTTTGCGCATAATATGCTTTTCTGAGGCTATCAAACTAGTAAAATGAAAGAGAACCAGTTATCTCGAATAAGAACGGAAAAAAAGTAATTCTAACGAAGTTTCCAAACTTCGAAAAAAATATTTTTTCATTTCGAGATTCTTTGCGCATAATATGCTTTTCAGAGGCTATCAAACTAGTAAAATGAAAGAGAACCAGTTATCTCGAATAAGAACGGAAAAAAAGTAATTCTAACGAAGTTTCCAAACTTCGAAAAAAAATTTTTTTCTTTTCGAGATTCTTTGCGCATAATATGCTTTACTGAGGCTATCAAACTAGTATAATGAAAGAGAAACAGTTATCTCAAATAAGAACGGAAAAAAAGTGATTCAAACGAAGTTTCCAAACTTCGAAAAAAAATGTTTTTCTTTTCGAGATTCTTTGCGCATAATATGCTTTTCTGAGGCTATCAAACTAGTAAAATGAAAGAGAACCAGTTATCTCGAATAAGAACGGAAAAAAAGTAATTCTAACGAAGTTTCCAAACTTCGAAAAAAATATTTTTTCTTTTCGAGATTCTTTGCGCATAATATGCTTTTCTGAGGCTATCAAACTAGTAAAATGAAAGAGAACCAGTTATCTCGAATAAGAACGGAAAAAAAGTAATTCTAACGAAGTTTCCAAACTTCGAAAAAAATATTTTTTCTTTTCGAGATTCTTTGCGCATAATATGCTTTACTGAGGCTATCAAACTAGTATAATGAAAGAGAACCAGTTATCTCAAATAAGAACGGAAAAAAGTGATTCTAACGAAGTTTCCAAACTTCGAAAAAAATTTTTTTTCTTTTCGAAATTCTTTGCGCATAATATGCTTTACTGAGGCTATCAAACTAGTATAATGAAAGAGAACCAGTTATCTCAAATAAGAACGGAAATAAGATATTCTAACGAAGTTTCCAAACTTCGAAAATAATTTTTTTTCTTTTCGTGATTCTTTGTGCTAAATATGCTTTTCTGAGGCTATTAAACTAGTATAATGAAAGAGAACCAGTTATCGCAAATAAGAACAGAAAAAAAGTGATTCTAAAGAAGTTTCCAAACTTCGAAAAATTTTTTTTTTCTTTTCGAGATTCTTTGCGCATAATATGCTTTACTGAGGCTATCAAACTAGTATAATGAAAGAGAAACAGTTATCTCAAATAAGAACGGAAAAAAAAGATTCTAACGAAGTTTCCAAACTTCGAAAAAAAATTTTTTTCTTTTCAATATTCTTTGCGCATAATATGCTTTACTGAGGCTATCAAACTAGTATAATGAAAGAGAACCAGTTATCTCAAATAAGAACAGAAAAAAAGTGATTCTAAAGAAGTTTCCAAACTTCGAAAAAAAATTTTTTTCTTTTCGAGATTCTTTGCGCATAATATGCTTTACTGAGGCTATCAAACTAGTATAATGAACGTGAACAAGTTATCTCAAATAAGAACGGAAAAAAATTGATTCTAAAGAAGTTTCCAAACTTCGAAAAAAAATTTTTTTCTTTTCGAGATTCTTTGCGCATAATATGCTTTACTGAGGCTATCAAAATAGTATAATGAAAGAGAAACAGTTATCTCAAATAAGAACGGAAAAAAAGTGATCCAAACGTAGTTTCCAAACTTCGAAAAAAAATGTTTTTCTTTTCGAGATTCTTTGCGCATAATATGCTTTTCTGGGGCTATCAAACTAGTATAATGAAAGAGAACCAGTTATCTCAAATAAGAACGGGAAAAAAGTGATTCTAACGAAGTTTCCAAACTTCGAAAAAAATTTTTTTTCTTTTCGTGATTCTTTTCGCTAAATATGCTTTTCTGAGGCTATCAAACTAGTATAATGAAAGAGAACCAGTTATCTCAAATAAGAACAGAAAAAAAGTGATTCTAAAGAAGTTTCCAAACTTCGAAAAAAAATTTTTTTCTTTTCGAGATTCTTTGCGCATAATATGCTTTACTGAGGCTATCAAACTAGTATAATGAAAGAAAACCAGTTATCTCAAATAAGAACAGAAAAAAAGTGATTCTAAAGAAGTTTCCAACCTTCGAAAAAATTTTTTTTTCTTTTCGAGATTCTTTGCACATAATATGCTTTACTGAGGCTATCAAACTAGTATAATGAAGGAGAACCAGTTATCTCAAATAAGAACAGAAAAAAAGTAATTCTATAGAAGTTTCCAAACTTCGAAAAAAATTTTTTTTCTTTTCGAGATTCTTTGCGCATAATATGCTTTACTGAGGCTATCAAACTAGTATAATGAAAGAGAACCAGTTATCTCAAATAAGAACGGAAAAAAATTGATTCTAAAGAAGTTTCCAAACTTGGAAAAAAAATTTTTTTCTTTTCGAGATTCTTTGCGCATAATATGGTTTACTGAGGCTATCAAACTAGTATAATGAAAGAGAAACAGTTATCTCAAATAAGAACGGAAAAAAAGTGATTCAAACGAAGTTTCCAATTTTCGAAAAAAAATGTTTTTCTTTTCGAGATTCTTTGCGCATAATATGCTTTTCTGAGGCTATCAAACTAGTAAAATGAAAGAGAACCAGTTATCTCGAATAAGAACGGAAAAAAAGTAATTCTAACGAAGTTTCCAAACTTCGAAAAAAATATTTTTTCTTTTCGAGATTCTTTGCGCATAATATGCTTTACTGAGGCTATCAAACTAGTATAATGAAAGAGAACCAGTTATCTCAAATAAGAACGGAAAAAAGTGATTCTAACGAAGTTTCCAAACTTCGACAAAAATTTTTTTTTCTTTTCGAAATTCTTTGCGCATAATATGCTTTACTGAGGCTATTAAACTAGTATAATGAAAGAGAACCAGTTATCGCAAATAAGAACAGAAAAAAAGTGATTCTAAAGAAGTTTCCAAAGTTCGAAAATTTTTTTTTTTCTTTTCGAGATTCTTTGCGCATAATATGCTTTACTGAGGCTATCAAACTAGTATAATGAAAGAGAACCAGTTATCTCAAATAAGAACGGAAAAAAAGTGATTCAAACGAAGTTTCCAAACTTCGAAAAAAAATGTTTTTCTTTTCGAGATTCTTTGCGCATAATATGCTTTTCTGAGGCTATCAAACTAGTATAATGAAAGAGAACCAGTTATCTCAAATAAGAACGGAAAAAAAGTTATTCTAACGAAGTTTCCAAACTTCGAAAATTTTTTTTTTTCTTTTCGAGATTCTTTGCGCATAATATGCTTTACTGAGGCTATCAAACTAGTATAATGAAAGAGAACCAGTTATCTCAAATAAGAACGGAAAAAAGTGATTCTAACGAAGTTTCCAAACTTCGAAAAAAAATTTTTTTCTTTTCGAGATTCTTTGCGCATAATATGCTTTACTGAGGCTATCAAACTAGTATAATGAAAGAGAACCAGTTATCTCAAATAAGAACAGAAAAAAAGTGATTCTAAAGAAGTTTCCAAACTTCGAAAAAAAATTTTTTTCTTTTCGAGATTCTTTGCGCATAATATGCTTTACTGAGGCTATCAAACTAGTATAATGAACGAGAACAAGTTATCTCAAATAAGAACGGAAAAAAATTGATTCTAAAGAAGTTTGCAAACTTCGAAAAAAAATTTTTTTCTTTTCGAGATTGTTTGCGCATAATATGCTTTACTGAGGCTATCAAAATAGTATAATGAAAGAGAAACAGTTATCTCAAATAAGAACGGAAAAAAAGTGATCCAAACGTAGTTTCTAAACTTCGAAAAAAAATGTTTTTCTTTTCGATATTCTTTGCGCATAATATGCTTTTCTGGGGATATCAAACTAGTATAATGAAAGAGAACCAGTTATCTCGAATAAGAACGGGAAAAAAGTGATTCTAACGAAGTTTCCAAACTTGGAAAAAAAATTTTTTTCTTTTCGAGATTCTTTGCCCATAATATGCTTTACTGAGGCTATCAAACTAGTATAATGAAAGAGAACCAGTTATCTCAAATAAGAACGGAAAAAAAGTGATTCTAACGAAGTTTCCAAACTTCGAAAAAAAATGTTTTTCTTTTCGAGATTCTTTGCGCATAATATGCTTTTCTGAGGCTATCAAACTAGTATAATGAAAGAGAACCAGTTATCGCAAATAAGAACGGAAAAAAAGTGATTCAAACGAAGTTTCCAAACTTCGAAAAAAATTTTTTTTCTTTTCGAGATTCTTTGCGCATAATATGCTTTTCTACGGCTATCAAACTAGTAAAATGAAAGAGAACCAGTTATCTCGAATAAGAACGGAAAAAAAGTGATTTTAACGAAGTTTCCAAACTTCGAAAATTTTTTTTATTCTTTTCGAGATTCTTTGCGCATAATATGCTTTACTGAGGCTATCAAACTAGTATAATGAAAGAGAACCAGTTATCTCAAATAAGAACAGAAAAAAAGTGATTCTAAAGAAGTTTCCAAAATTCGAAAAAAAAATTTTTTCTTTTCGAGATTCTTTGCGCATAATATGCTTTACTGAGGCTATCAAACTAGTATAATGAAAGAGAACAAGTTATCTCAACTAAGAACGAAATAAAATTGATTCTAAAGAAGTTTCCAAACTTCGAAAAAAAATTTTTTTCTTTTTGAGATTCTTTGCGCATAATATGCTTTACTGAGGCTATCAAAATAGTATAATGAAAGAGAAACAGTTATCTCAAATAAGAACGGAAAAAAAGTGATTCAAACGTAGTTTCCAAACTTCGAAAAAAAATTTTTTTCTTTTCGAGATTCTTTGCGCATAATATGCTTTACTGAGGCTATCAAACTAGTATAATGAAAGAGAACCAGTTATCTCAAATAAGAACGGAAAAAAATTGATTCTAAAGAAGTTTCCAAACTTCGAAAAAAAAAATTTTTTTCTTTTCGAGATTCTTTGCGCATAATATGCTTTACTGAGGCTATCAAACTAGTATAATGAAAGAGAAACAGATATCTCAAATATGAACGGAAAAAAAGTGATTCAAACCTAGTTTCCAAACTTCGAAAAAAAATGTTTTTCTTTTCGAGATTCTTTGCGCATAATATGCTTTTCTGGGTCTATCAAACTAGTATAATGAAAGAGAACCAGTTATCTCAAATAAGAACGGGAAAAAAGTGATTCTAACGAAGTTTCCAAACTTCGAAAAAAATTTTTTTTCTTTTCGAGATTCTTTGCGCATAATATGCTGTACTGAGGCTATCAAACTATTATATGAAAGAAAACCAGTTATCTCAAATAAGAACGGAAAAAAGTGATTCTAACGAAGTTTTCAAACTTCGAAAAAAAAATTTTTTCTTTTCGAGATTCTTTGCGCATAATATGCTTTACTGAGGCTATCAAACTAGTACAATGAAAGAGAACCAGTTATCTCAAATAAGAACAGAAAAAAAGTGATTCTAAAGAAGTTTCCAAATTTCGATAAAAAAATTTTTTCTTTTCGAGATTCTTTGCGCATAATATGCTTTACTGAGGCTATCAACCTAGTATAATGAAAGAGAAACAGTTATCTCAAATAAGAACGGAAAAAAAGTGATTCTAAAGTAGTTTCCAAACTTCGAAAAAAAATTTTTTTCTTTTCGTTATTCTTTTCGCTAAATATGCTTTTCTGAGGCTATCAAACTAGTATAATGAAAGAGAACCAGTTATCTCAAATAAGAACAGAAAAAAAGTGATTCTAAAGAAGTTTCCAAACTTCGAAAAAAAAATTTTTTCTTTTCGAGATTCTTTGCGCATAATATGCTTTACTGAGGCTATCAAACTAGTACAATGAAAGAGAACCAGTTATCTCAAATAAGAACAGAAAAAAAGTGATTCTAAAGAAGTTTCCAAACTTCGAAAAAAAATTTTTTTCTTTTCGAGATTCTTTGCGCATAATATGCTTTTCTGGGGCTATCAAACTAGTATAATAAAAGAGAACCAGTTATCTCAAATAGGAACGGGAAAAAAGTGATTCTAACGAAGTTTCCAAACTTCGAAAAAAATTTTTTTTCTTTTCGAGATTCTTTGCGCATAATATGCTTTACTGAGGCTATCAAACAAGTATAATGAAAGAGAACCAGTTATCTCAAATAAGAACAGAAAAAAAGTGATTCTAAAGAAGTTTCAAAACTTCGAAAAAATTTTTTTTTCTTTTCGAGATTCCTTGCGCATAATATGCTTTACTGAGGCTATCAAACTAGTATAATGAAAGAGAACCAGTTATCTCAAATAAGAACAGAAAAAAAGTAATTCTATAGAAGTTTCCAAACTTCGAAAAAAATTTTTTTTCTTTTCGAGATTCTTTGCGCATAATATGTTTTACTGAGGCTATCAAACTAGTATAATGAAAGAGAACCAGTTATCTCAAATAAGAACGGAAAAAAATTGATTCTAAAGAAGTTTCCAAACTTGGAAAAAAAATTTTTTTCTTTTCGAGATTCTTTGCGCATAATATGGTTTACTGAGGCTATCAAACTAGTATAATGAAAGAGAAACAGTTATCTCAAATAAGAACGGAAAAAAAGTGATTCAAACGAAGTTTCCAATTTTCGAAAAAAAATGTTTTTCTTTTCGAGATTCTTTGCGCATAATATGCTTTTCTGAGGCTATCAAACTAGTAAAATGAAAGAGAACCAGTTATCTCGAATAAGAACGGAAAAAAAGTAATTCTAACGAAGTTTCCAAACTTCGAAAAAAATATTTTTTCTTTTCGAGATTCTTTGCGCATAATATGCTTTACTGAGGCTATCAAACTAGTATAATGAAAGAGAACCAGTTATCGCAAATAAGAACAGAAAAAAAGTGATTCTAAAGAAGTTTCCAAACTTCGAAAAATTTTTTTTTTCTTTTCGAGATTCTTTGCGCATAATATGCTTTACTGAGGCTATCAAACTAGTATAATGAAAGAGAACCAGTTATCTCAAATAAGAACGGAAAAAAAGTGATTCAAACGAAGTTTCCAAACTTCGAAAAAAAATGTTTTTCTTTTCGAGATTCTTTGCGCATAATATGCTTTTCTGAGGCTATCAAACTAGTATAATGAAAGAGAACCAGTTATCTCAAATAAGAACGGAAAAAAAGTTATTCTAACGAAGTTTCCAAACTTCGAAAAATTTTTTTTTTCTTTTCGAGATTCTTTGCGCATAATATGCTTTACTGAGGCTATCAAACTAGTATAATGAAAGAGAACCAGTTATCTCAAATAAGAACAGAAAAAAAGTGATTCTAAAGAAGTTTCCAAACTTCGAAAAAAAATTTTTTTCTTTTCGAGATTCTTTGCGCATAATATGCTTTACTGAGGCTATCAAACTAGTATAATGAACGAGAACAAGTTATCTCAAATAAGAACGGAAAAAAATTGATTCTAAAGAAGTTTGCAAACTTCGAAAAAAAATTTTTTTCTTTTCGAGATTCTTTGCGCATAATATGCTTTACTGAGGCTATCAAAATAGTATAATGAAAGAGAAACAGTTATCTCAAATAAGAACGGAAAAAAAGTGATCCAAACGTAGTTTCTAAACTTCGAAAAAAAATGTTTTTCTTTTCGATATTCTTTGCGCATAATATGCTTTTCTGGGGATATCAAACTAGTATAATGAAAGAGAACCAGTTATCTCAAATAAGAACGGGAAAAAAGTGATTCTAACGAAGTTTCCAAACTTCGAAAAAAAATTTTTTTCTTTTCGAGATTCTTTGCCCATAATATGCTTTACTGAGGCTATCAAACTAGTATAATGAAAGAGAACCAGTTATCTCAAATAAGAACGGAAAAAAAGTGATTCTAACGAAGTTTCCAAACTTCGAAAAAAAATGTTTTTCTTTTCGAGATTCTTTGCGCATAATATGCTTTTCTGAGGCTATCAAACTAGTATAATGAAAGAGAACCAGTTATCGCAAATAAGAACGGAAAAAAAGTGATTCAAACGAAGTTTCCAAACTTCGAAAAAAATTTTTTTTCTTTTCGAGATTCTTTGCGCATAATATGCTTTTCTACGGCTATCAAACTAGTAAAATGAAAGAGAACCAGTTATCTCAAATAAGAACGGAAATAAGTGATTCTAACGAAGTTTCCAAACTTCGAAAAAAATTTTTTTTCTTTTCGAGATTCTTTGCGCATAATATGGTTTACTGAGGCTATCAAAATAGTATAATGAAAGAGAAACAGTTATCTCAAATAAGAACGGAAAAAAAGTGATTCAAACGAAGTTTCCAAACTTCGAAAAAAAATGTTTTTCTTTTCGAGATTCTTTGCGCATAATATGCTTTTCTGAGGCTATCAAACTAGTAAAATGAAAGAGAACCAGTTATCTCGAATAAGAACGGAAAAAAAGTAATTCTAACGAAGTTTCCAAACTTCGAAAAAAATATTTTTTCTTTTCGAGATTCTTTGCGCATAATATGCTTTTCTGAGGCTATCAAACTAGTAAAATGAAAGAGAACCAGTTATCTCGAATAAGAACGGAAAAAAAGTAATTCTAACGAAGTTTCCAAACTTCGAAAAAAATATTTTTTCTTTTCGAGATTCTTTGCGCATAATATGCTTTACTGAGGCTATCAAACTAGTATAATGAAAGAGAACCAGTTATCTCAAATAAGAACGGAAAAAAGTGATTCTAACGAAGTTTCCAAACTTCGAAAAAAATTTTTTTTCTTTTCGAAATTCTTTGCGCATAATATGCTTTACTGAGGCTATCAAACTAGTATAATGAAAGAGAACCAGTTATCTCAAATAAGAACGGAAATAAGATATTCTAACGAAGTTTCCAAACTTCGAAAATAATTTTTTTTCTTTTCGTGATTCTTTGTGCTAAATATGCTTTTCTGAGGCTATTAAACTAGTATAATGAAAGAGAACCAGTTATCGCAAATAAGAACAGAAAAAAAGTGATTCTAAAGAAGTTTCCAAACTTCGAAAAATTTTTTTTTTCTTTTCGAGATTCTTTGCGCATAATATGCTTTACTGAGGCTATCAAACTAGTATAATGAAAGAGAACCAGTTATCTCAAATAAGAACGGAAAAAAAAGATTCTAACGAAGTTTCCAAACTTCGAAAAAAAATTTTTTTCTTTTCAATATTCTTTGCGCATAATATGCTTTACTGAGGCTATCAAACTAGTATAATGAAAGAGAACCAGTTATCTCAAATAAGAACAGAAAAAAAGTGATTCTAAAGAAGTTTCCAAACTTCGAAAAAAAATTTTTTTCTTTTCGAGATTCTTTGCGCATAATATGCTTTACTGAGGCTATCAAACTAGTATAATGAACGTGAACAAGTTATCTCAAATAAGAACGGAAAAAAATTGATTCTAAAGAAGTTTCCAAACTTCGAAAAAAAATTTTTTTCTTTTCGAGATTCTTTGCGCATAATATGCTTTACTGAGGCTATCAAACTAGTATAATGAAAGAGAAACAGTTATCTCAAATAAGAACGGAAAAAAAGTGATTCAAACGAAGTTTCCAAACTTCGAAAAAAAATGTTTTTCTTTTCGAGATTCTTTGCGCATAATATGCTTTTCTGAGGCTATCAAACTAGTAAAATGAAAGAGAACCAGTTATCTCGAATAAGAACGGAAAAAAAGTAATTCTAACGAAGTTTCCAAACTTCGAAAAAAATATTTTTTCTTTTCGAGATTCTTTGCGCATAATATGCTTTTCTGAGGCTATCAAACTAGTAAAATGAAAGAGAACCAGTTATCTCGAATAAGAACGGAAAAAAAGTAATTCTAACGAAGTTTCCAAACTTCGAAAAAAATATTTTTTCTTTTCGAGATTCTTTGCGCATAATATGCTTTACTGAGGCTATCAAACTAGTATAATGAAAGAGAACCAGTTATCTCAAATAAGAACGGAAAAAAGTGATTCTAACGAAGTTTCCAAACTTCGAAAAAAAATTTTTTTCTTTTCGAAATTCTTTGCGCATAATATGCTTTACTGAGGCTATCAAACTAGTATAATGAAAGAGAACCAGTTATCTCAAATAAGAACGGAAATAAGATATTCTAACGAAGTTTCCAAACTTCGAAAAAAATTTTTTTTCTTTTCGAGATTCTTTGCGCATAATATGCTTTACTGAGGCTATCAAACTAGTATAATGAAAGAGAACCAGTTATCTCAAATAAGAACGGAAAAAAATTGATTCTAAAGAAGTTTCCAAACTTGGAAAAAAAATTTTTTTCTTTTCGAGATTCTTTGCGCATAATATGGTTTACTGAGGCTATCAAACTAGTATAATGAAAGAGAAACAGTTATCTGAAATAAGAACGGAAAAAAAGTGATTCAAACGAAGTTTCCAATTTTCGAAAAAAAATGTTTTTCTTTTCGAGATTCTTTGCGCATAATATGCTTTTCTGAGGCTATCAAACTAGTAAAATGAAAGAGAACCAGTTATCTCGAATAAGAACGGAAAAAAAGTAATTCTAACGAAGTTTCCAAACTTCGAAAAAAATATTTTTTCTTTTCGAGATTCTTTGCGCATAATATGCTTTACTGAGGCTATCAAACTAGTATAATGAAAGAGAACCAGTTATCTCAAATAAGAACGGAAAAAAGTGATTCTAACGAAGTTTCCAAACTTCGAAAAAAATTTTTTTTTCTTTTCGAAATTCTTTGCGCATAATATGCTTTACTGAGGCTATCAAACTAGTATAATGAAAGAGAACCAGTTATCGCAAATAAGAACAGAAAAAAAGTGATTCTAAAGAAGTTTCCAAAGTTCGAAAAATTTTTTTTTTCTTTTCGAGATTCTTTGCGCATAATATGCTTTACTGAGGCTATCAAACTAGTATAATGAAAGAGAACCAGTTATCTCAAATAAGAACGGAAAAAAAGTGATTCAAACGAAGTTTCCAAACTTCGAAAAAAAATGTTTTTCTTTTCGAGATTCTTTGCGCATAATATGCTTTTCTGAGGCTATCAAACTAGTATAATGAAAGAGAACCAGTTATCTCAAATAAGAACGGAAAAAAAGTTATTCTAACGAAGTTTCCAAACTTCGAAAAATTTTTTTTTTCTTTTCGAGATTCTTTGCGCATAATATGCTTTACTGAGGCTATCAAACTAGTATAATGAAAGAGAACCAGTTATCTCAAATAAGAACGGAAAAAAGTGATTCTAACGAAGTTTCCAAACTTCGAAAAAAAATTTTTTTCTTTTCGAGATTCTTTGCGCATAATATGCTTTACTGAGGCTATCAAACTAGTATAATGAAAGAGAACCAGTTATCTCAAATAAGAACAGAAAAAAAGTGATTCTAAAGAAGTTTCCAAACTTCGAAAAAAAATTTTTTTCTTTTCGAGATTCTTTGCGCATAATATGCTTTACTGAGGCTATCAAACTAGTATAATGAACGAGAACAAGTTATCTCAAATAAGAACGGAAAAAAATTGATTCTAAAGAAGTTTGCAAACTTCGAAAAAAAATTTTTTTCTTTTCGAGATTCTTTGCGCATAATATGCTTTACTGAGGCTATCAAAATAGTATAATGAAAGAGAAACAGTTATCTCAAATAAGAACGGAAAAAAAGTGATCCAAACGTAGTTTCTAAACTTCGAAAAAAAATGTTTTTCTTTTCGATATTCTTTGCGCATAATATGCTTTTCTGGGGATATCAAACTAGTATAATGAAAGAGAACCAGTTATCTCAAATAAGAACGGGAAAAAAGTGATTCTAACGAAGTTTCCAAACTTGGAAAAAAAATTTTTTTCTTTTCGAGATTCTTTGCCCATAATATGCTTTACTGAGGCTATCAAACTAGTATAATGAAAGAGAACCAGTTATCTCAAATAAGAACGGAAAAAAAGTGATTCTAACGAAGTTTCCAAACTTCGAAAAAAAATGTTTTTCTTTTCGAGATTCTTTGCGCATAATATGCTTTTCTGAGGCTATCAAACTAGTATAATGAAAGAGAACCAGTTATCGCAAATAAGAACGGAAAAAAAGTGATTCAAACGAAGTTTCCAAACTTCGAAAAAAATTTTTTTTCTTTTCGAGATTCTTTGCGCATAATATGCTTTTCTACGGCTATCAAACTAGTAAAATGAAAGAGAACCAGTTATCTCGAATAAGAACGGAAAAAAAGTGATTTTAACGAAGTTTCCAAACTTCGAAAATTTTTTTTATTCTTTTCGAGATTCTTTGCGCATAATATGCTTTACTGAGGCTATCAAACTAGTATAATGAAAGAGAACCAGTTATCTCAAATAAGAACAGAAAAAAAGTGTTCTAAAGAAGTTTCCAAAATTCGAAAAAAAAATTTTTTCTTTTCGAGATTCTTTGCGCATAATATGCTTTACTGAGGCTATCAAACTAGTATAATGAAAGAGAACAAGTTATCTCAACTAAGAACGAAATAAAATTGATTCTAAAGAAGTTTCCAAACTTCGAAAAAAAATTTTTTTTTTTCGAGATTCTTTGCGCATAATATGCTTTACTGAGGCTATCAAAATAGTATAATGAAAGAGAAACAGTTATCTCAAATAAGAACGGAAAAAAAGTGATTCAAACGTAGTTTCCAAACTTCGAAAAAAAATTTTTTTCTTTTCGAGATTCTTTGCACATAATATGCTTTACTGAGGCTATCAAACTAGTATAATGAAAGAGAACCAGTTATCTCAAATAAGAACGGAAAAAAATTGATTCTAAAGAAGTTTCCAAACTTCGAAAAAAAAAATTTTTTTCTTTTCGAGATTCTTTGCGCATAATATGCTTTACTGAGGCTATCAAACTAGTATAATGAAAGAGAAACAGATATCTCAAATATGAACGGAAAAAAAGTGATTCAAACCAAGTTTCCAAACTTCGAAAAAAAATGTTTTTCTTTTCGAGATTCTTTGCGCATAATATGCTTTACTGAGGCTATCAAACTAGTACAATGAAAGAGAACCAGTTATCTCAAATAAGAACAGAAAAAAAGTGATTCTAAAGAAGTTTCCAAATTTCGATAAAAAAATTTTTTCTTTTCGAGATTCTTTGCGCATAATATGCTTTACTGAGGCTATCAACCTAGTATAATGAAAGAGAAACAGTTATCTCAAATAAGAACGGAAAAAAAGTGATTCTAAAGTAGTTTCCAAACTTCGAAAAAAATTTTTTTTCTTTTCGTTATTCTTTTCGCTAAATATGCTTTTCTGAGGCTATCAAACTAGTATAATGAAAGAGAACCAGTTATCTCAAATAAGAACAGAAAAAAAGTGATTCTAAAGAAGTTTCCAAACTTCGAAAAAAAATTTTTTTCTTTTCGAGATTCTTTGCGCATAATATGCTTTTCTGGGGCTATCAAACTAGTATAATAAAAGAGAACCAGTTATCTCAAATAGGAACGGGAAAAAAGTGATTCTAACGAAGTTTCCAAACTTCGAAAAAAAATTTTTTTCTTTTCGAGATTCTTTGCGCATAATATGCTTTACTGAGGCTATCAAACAAGTATAATGAAAGAGAACCAGTTATCTCAAATAAGAACAGAAAAAAAGTGATTCTAAAGAAGTTTCAAAACTTCGAAAAAATTTTTTTTTCTTTTCGAGATTCTTTGCGCATAATATGCTTTACTGAGGCTATCAAACTAGTATAATGAAAGAGAACCAGTTATCTCAAATAAGAACAGAAAAAAAGTAATTCTAAAGAAGTTTCCAAACTTCGAAAAAAATTTTTTTTCTTTTCGAGATTCTTTGCGCATAATATGCTTTACTGAGGCTATCAAACTAGTATAATGAAAGAGAACCAGTTATCTCAAATAAGAACGGAAAAAAATTGATTCTAAAGAAGTTTCCAAACTTCGAAAAAAAAATTTTTTCTTTTCGAGATTCTTTGCGCATAATATGGTTTACTGAGGCTATCAAACTAGTATAATGAAAGAGAAACAGTTATCTCAAATAAGAACGGAAAAAAAGTGATTCAAACGAAGTTTCCAAACTTCGAAAAAAAATGTTTTTCTTTTCGAGATTCTTTGCGCATAATATACTTTTCTGAGGCTATCAAACTAGTAAAATGAAAGAGAACCAGTTATCTCGAATAAGAACGGAAAAAAAGTAATTCTAACGAAGTTTCCAAACTTCGAAAAAAATATTTTTTCTTTTCGAGATTCTTTGCGCATAATATGCTTTTCTGAGGCTATCAAACTAGTAAAATGAAAGAGAACCAGTTATCTCGAATAAGAACGGAAAAAAAGTAATTCTAACGAAGTTTCCAAACTTCGAAAAAAATATTTTTTCTTTTCGAGATTCTTTGCGCATAATATGCTTTACTGAGGCTATCAAACTAGTATAATGAAAGAGAACCAGTTATCTCAAATAAGAACGGAAAAAAGTGATTCTAACGAAGTTTCCAAACTTCGAAAAAAATTTTTTTTCTTTTCGAAATTCTTTGCGCATAATATGCTTTACTGAGGCTATCAAACTAGTATAATGAAAGAGAACCAGTTATCTCAAGTAAGAACGGAAATAAGATATTCTAACGAAGTTTCCAAACTTCGAAAATAATTTTTTTTCTTTTCGTGATTCTTTGTGCTAAATATGCTTTTCTGAGGCTATTAAACTAGTATAATGAAAGAGAACCAGTTATCGCAAATAAGAACAGAAATAAAGTGATTCTAAAGAAGTTTCCAAACTTCGAAAAATTTTTTTTTCTTTTCGAGATTCTTTGCGCATAATATGCTTTACTGAGGCTATCAAACTAGTATAATGAAAGAGAACCAGTTATCTCAAATAAGAACGGAAAAAAAAGATTCTAACGAAGTTTCCAAACTTCGAAAAAAAATTTTTTTCTTTTCAATATTCTTTGCGCATAATATGCTTTACTGAGGCTATCAAACTAGTATAATGAAAGAGAACCAGTTATCTCAAATAAGAACAGAAAAAAGTGATTCTAAAGAAGTTTCCAAACTTCGAAAAAAAATTTTTTTTTTTTCGAGATTCTTTGCGCATAATATGCTTTACTGAGGCTATCAAACTAGTATAATGAACGTGAACAAGATATCTCAAATAAGAACGGAAAAAAATTGATTCTAAAGAAGTTTCCAAACTTCGAAAAAAAATTTTTTTCTTTTCGAGATTCTTTGCGCATAATATGTTTTACTGAGGCTATCAAAATAGTATAATGAAAGAGAAACAGTTATCTCAAATAAGAACGGAAAAAAAGTGATCCAAACGTAGTTTCCAAACTTCGAAAAAAAATGTTTTTCTTTTCGAGATTCTTTGCGCATAATATGGTTTACTGAGGCTATCAAACTAGTATAATGAAAGAGAAACAGTTATCTCAAATAAGAACGGAAAAAAAGTAATTCTAACGAAGTTTCCAAACTTCGAAAAAAATATTTTTTCTTTTCGAGATTCTTTGCGCATAATATGCTTTACTGAGGCTATCAAACTAGTATAATGAAAGAGAACCAGTTATCTCAAATAAGAACGGAAAAAAGTGATTCTAACGAAGTTTCCAAACTTCGAAAAAAATTTTTTTTTCTTTTCGAAATTCTTTGCGCATAATATGCTTTACTGAGGCTATCAAACTAGTATAATGAAAGAGAACCAGTTATCACAAATAAGAACAGAAAAAAAGTGATTCTAAAGAAGTTTCCAAACTTCGAAAATTTTTTTTTTTCTTTTCGAGATTCTTTGCGCATAATATGCTTTACTGAGGCTATCAAACTAGTATAATGAAAGAGAACCAGTTATCTCAAATAAGAACGGAAAAAAAGTTATTCTAACGAAGTTTCCAAGCTTCGAAAAATTTTTTTTTTCTTTTCGAGATTCTTTGCGCATAATATGCTTTACTGAGGCTATCAAACTAGTATAATGAAAGAGAACCAGTTATCTCAAATAAGAACGGAAAAAAGTGATTCTAACGAAGTTTCCAAACTTCGAAAAAAAATTTTTTTCTTTTCGAGATTCTTTGCGCATAATATGCTTTACTGAGGCTATCAAACTAGTATAATGAAAGAGAACCAGTTATCTCAAATAAGAACAGAAAAAAAGTGATTCTAAAGAAGTTTCCAAACTTCGAAAAAAAATTTTTTTCTTTTCGAGATTCTTTGCGCATAATATGCTTTACTGAGGCTATCAAAATAGTATAATGAAAGAGAAACAGTTATCTCAAATAAGAACGGAAAAAAAGTGATCCAAACGTAGTTTCTAAACTTCGAAAAAAATGTTTTTCTTTTCGATATTCTTTGCGCATAATATGCTTTTCTGGGGATATCAAACTAGTATAATGAAAGAGAACCAGTTATCTCAAATAAGAACGGGAAAAAAGTGATCTAACGAAGTTTCCAAACTTCGAAAAAAAATTTTTTTCTTTTCGAGATTCTTTGCGCATAATATGCTTTACTGAGGCTATCAAACAAGTATAATGAAAGAGAACCAGTTATCTCAAATAAGAACAGAAAAAAAGTGATTCTAAAGAAGTTTCCAAACTTCGAAAAATTTTTTTTTTCTTTTCGAGATTCTTTGCGCATAATATGCTTTACTGAGGCTATCAAACTAGTATAATGAAAGAGAACCAGTTATCTCAAATAAGAACAGAAAAAAAGTAATTCTAAAGAAGTTTCCAAACTTCGAAAAAAATTTTTTTTCTTTTCGAGATTCTTTGCGCATAATATGCTTTACTGCGGCTATCAAACTAGTATAATGAAAGAGAACCAGTTATCTCAAATAAGAACGGAAAAAAATTGATTATAAAGAAGTTTCCAAACTTCGAAAAAAAATTTTTTTCTTTTCGAGATTCTTTGCGCATAATATGGTTTACTGAGGCTATCAAACTAGTATAATGAAAGAGAAACAGTTATCTCAAATAAGAACGGAAAAAAAGTGATTCAAACGAAGTTTCCAAACTTCGAAAAAAAATGTTTTTCTTTTCGAGATTCTTTGCGCATAATATGCTTTTCTGGGGCTATCAAACTAGTAAAATGAAAGAGAACCAGTTATCTCGAATAAGAACGGAAAAAAAGTAATTCTAACGAAGTTTCCAAACTTCGAAAAAAATATTTTTTCTTTTCGAGATTCTTTGCGCATAATATGCTTTTCTGAGGCTATCAAACTAGTAAAATGAAAGAGAACCAGTTATCTCGAATAAGAACGGAAAAAAAGTAATTCTAACGAAGTTTCCAAACTTCGAAAAAAATATTTATTCTTTTCGAGATTCTTTGTGCATAATATGCTTTACTGAGGCTATCAAACTAGTATAATGAAAGAGAACCAGTTATCTCAAATAAGAACGGAAAAAAGTGATTCTAACGAAGTTTCCAAACTTCGAAAAAAATTTTTTTTCTTTTCGAAATTCTTTGCGCATAATATGCTTTACTGAGGCTATCAAACTAGTATAATGAAAGAGAACCAGTTATCTCAAATAAGAACGGAAATAAGTGATTCTAACGAAGTTTCCAAACTTCGAAAAAATTTTTTTTTCTTTTCGAGATTCTTTGCGCATAATATGGTTTACTGAGGCTATCAAACTAGTATAATGAAAGAGAAACAGTTATCTCAAATAAGAACGGAAAAAAAGTGATTCAAACGAAGTTTCCAAACTTCGAAAAAAAATGTTTTTCTTTTCGAGATTCTTTGTGCATAATATGCTTTTCTGAGGCTATCAAACTAGTAAAATGAAAGAGAACCAGTTATCTCGAATAAGAACGGAAAAAAAGTAATTCTAACGAAGTTTCCAAACTTCGAAAAAAATATTTTTTCTTTTCGAGATTCTTTGCGCATAATATGCTTTTCTGAGGCTATCAAACTAGTAAAATGAAAGAGAACCAGTTATCTCGAATAAGAACGGAAAAAAAGTAATTCTAACGAAGTTTCCAAACTTCGAAAAAAATATTTTTTCTTTTCGAGATTCTTTGCGCATAATATGCTTTACTGAGGCTATCAAACTAGTATAATGAAAGAGAACCAGTTATCTCAAATAAGAACGGAAAAAAGTGATTCTAACGAAGTTTCCAAACTTCGAAAAAAATTTTTTTTCTTTTCGAAATTCTTTGCGCATAATATGCTTTACTGAGGCTATCAAACTAGTATAATGAAAGAGAACCAGTTATCTCAAATAAGAACGGAAATAAGATATTCTAACGAAGTTTCCAAACTTCGAAAATAATTTTTTTTCTTTTCGTGATTCTTTGTGCTAAATATGCTTTTCTGAGGCTATTAAACTAGTATAATGAAAGAGAACCAGTTATCGCAAATAAGAACAGAAAAAAAGTGATTCTAAAGAAGTTTCCAAACTTCGAAAAATTTTTTTTTTCTTTTCGAGATTCTTTGCGCATAATATGCTTTACTGAGGCTATCAAACTAGTATAATGAAAGAGAACCAGTTATCTCAAATAAGAACGGAAAAAAAAGATTCTAACGAAGTTTCCAAACTTCGAAAAAAAATTTTTTTCTTTTCAATATTCTTTGCGCATAATATGCTTTACTGAGGCTATCAACCTAGTATAATGAAAGAGAAACAGTTATCTCAAATAAGAACGGAAAAAAAGTGATTCTAAAGTAGTTTCCAAACTTCGAAAAAAATTTTTTTTCTTTTCGTTATTCTTTTCGCTAAATATGCTTTTCTGAGGCTATCAAACTAGTATAATGAAAGAGAACCAGTTATCTCAAATAAGAACAGAAAAAAAGTGATTCTAAAGAAGTTTCCAAACTTCGAAAAAAAATTTTTTTCTTTTCGAGATTCTTTGCGCATAATATGCTTTTCTGGGGCTATCAAACTAGTATAATAAAAGAGAACCAGTTATCTCAAATAGGAACGGGAAAAAAGTGATTCTAACGAAGTTTCCAAACTTCGAAAAAAAATTTTTTTCTTTTCGAGATTCTTTGCGCATAATATGCTTTACTGAGGCTATCAAACAAGTATAATGAAAGAGAACCAGTTATCTCAAATAAGAACAGAAAAAAAGTGATTCTAAAGAAGTTTCAAAACTTCGAAAAAATTTTTTTTTCTTTTCGAGATTCTTTGCGCATAATATGCTTTACTGAGGCTATCAAACTAGTATAATGAAAGAGAACCAGTTATCTCAAATAAGAACAGAAAAAAAGTAATTCTAAAGAAGTTTCCAAACTTCGAAAAAAATTTTTTTTCTTTTCGAGATTCTTTGCGCATAATATGCTTTACTGAGGCTATCAAACTAGTATAATGAAAGAGAACCAGTTATCTCAAATAAGAACGGAAAAAAATTGATTCTAAAGAAGTTTCCAAACTTCGAAAAAAAAATTTTTTCTTTTCGAGATTCTTTGCGCATAATATGGTTTACTGAGGCTATCAAACTAGTATAATGAAAGAGAAACAGTTATCTCAAATAAGAACGGAAAAAAAGTGATTCAAACGAAGTTTCCAAACTTCGAAAAAAAATGTTTTTCTTTTCGAGATTCTTTGCGCATAATATACTTTTCTGAGGCTATCAAACTAGTAAAATGAAAGAGAACCAGTTATCTCGAATAAGAACGGAAAAAAAGTAATTCTAACGAAGTTTCCAAACTTCGAAAAAAATATTTTTTCTTTTCGAGATTCTTTGCGCATAATATGCTTTTCTGAGGCTATCAAACTAGTAAAATGAAAGAGAACCAGTTATCTCGAATAAGAACGGAAAAAAAGTAATTCTAACGAAGTTTCCAAACTTCGAAAAAAATATTTTTTCTTTTCGAGATTCTTTGCGCATAATATGCTTTACTGAGGCTATCAAACTAGTATAATGAAAGAGAACCAGTTATCTCAAATAAGAACGGAAAAAAGTGATTCTAACGAAGTTTCCAAACTTCGAAAAAAATTTTTTTTCTTTTCGAAATTCTTTGCGCATAATATGCTTTACTGAGGCTATCAAACTAGTATAATGAAAGAGAACCAGTTATCTCAAGTAAGAACGGAAATAAGATATTCTAACGAAGTTTCCAAACTTCGAAAATAATTTTTTTTCTTTTCGTGATTCTTTGTGCTAAATATGCTTTTCTGAGGCTATTAAACTAGTATAATGAAAGAGAACCAGTTATCGCAAATAAGAACAGAAATAAAGTGATTCTAAAGAAGTTTCCAAACTTCGAAAAATTTTTTTTTCTTTTCGAGATTCTTTGCGCATAATATGCTTTACTGAGGCTATCAAACTAGTATAATGAAAGAGAACCAGTTATCTCAAATAAGAACGGAAAAAAAAGATTCTAACGAAGTTTCCAAACTTCGAAAAAAATTTTTTTTCTTTTCAATATTCTTTGCGCATAATATGCTTTACTGAGGCTATCAAACTAGTATAATGAAAGAGAACCAGTTATCTCAAATAAGAACAGAAAAAAGTGATTCTAAAGAAGTTTCCAAACTTCGAAAAAAAATTTTTTTTTTTTCGAGATTCTTTGCGCATAATATGCTTTACTGAGGCTATCAAACTAGTATAATGAACGTGAACAAGATATCTCAAATAAGAACGGAAAAAAATTGATTCTAAAGAAGTTTCCAAACTTCGAAAAAAAATTTTTTTCTTTTCGAGATTCTTTGCGCATAATATGTTTTACTGAGGCTATCAAAATAGTATAATGAAAGAGAAACAGTTATCTCAAATAAGAACGGAAAAAAAGTGATCCAAACGTAGTTTCCAAACTTCGAAAAAAAATGTTTTTCTTTTCGAGATTCTTTGCGCATAATATGGTTTACTGAGGCTATCAAACTAGTATAATGAAAGAGAAACAGTTATCTCAAATAAGAACGGAAAAAAAGTAATTCTAACGAAGTTTCCAAACTTCGAAAAAAATATTTTTTCTTTTCGAGATTCTTTGCGCATAATATGCTTTACTGAGGCTATCAAACTAGTATAATGAAAGAGAACCAGTTATCTCAAATAAGAACGGAAAAAAGTGATTCTAACGAAGTTTCCAAACTTCGAAAAAAATTTTTTTTTCTTTTCGAAATTCTTTGCGCATAATATGCTTTACTGAGGCTATCAAACTAGTATAATGAAAGAGAACCAGTTATCACAAATAAGAACAGAAAAAAAGTGATTCTAAAGAAGTTTCCAAACTTCGAAAATTTTTTTTTTTCTTTTCGAGATTCTTTGCGCATAATATGCTTTACTGAGGCTATCAAACTAGTATAATGAAAGAGAACCAGTTATCTCAAATAAGAACGGAAAAAAAGTTATTCTAACGAAGTTTCCAAGCTTCGAAAAATTTTTTTTTTCTTTTCGAGATTCTTTGCGCATAATATGCTTTACTGAGGCTATCAAACTAGTATAATGAAAGAGAACCAGTTATCTCAAATAAGAACGGAAAAAAGTGATTCTAACGAAGTTTCCAAACTTCGAAAAAAAATTTTTTTCTTTTCGAGATTCTTTGCGCATAATATGCTTTACTGAGGCTATCAAACTAGTATAATGAAAGAGAACCAGTTATCTCAAATAAGAACAGAAAAAAAGTGATTCTAAAGAAGTTTCCAAACTTCGAAAAAAAATTTTTTTCTTTTCGAGATTCTTTGCGCATAATATGCTTTACTGAGGCTATCAAAATAGTATAATGAAAGAGAAACAGTTATCTCAAATAAGAACGGAAAAAAAGTGATCCAAACGTAGTTTCTAAACTTCGAAAAAAATGTTTTTCTTTTCGATATTCTTTGCGCATAATATGCTTTTCTGGGGATATCAAACTAGTATAATGAAAGAGAACCAGTTATCTCAAATAAGAACGGGAAAAAAGTGATCTAACGAAGTTTCCAAACTTCGAAAAAAAATTTTTTTCTTTTCGAGATTCTTTGCGCATAATATGCTTTACTGAGGCTATCAAACAAGTATAATGAAAGAGAACCAGTTATCTCAAATAAGAACAGAAAAAAAGTGATTCTAAAGAAGTTTCCAAACTTCGAAAAATTTTTTTTTTCTTTTCGAGATTCTTTGCGCATAATATGCTTTACTGAGGCTATCAAACTAGTATAATGAAAGAGAACCAGTTATCTCAAATAAGAACAGAAAAAAAGTAATTCTAAAGAAGTTTCCAAACTTCGAAAAAAATTTTTTTTCTTTTCGAGATTCTTTGCGCATAATATGCTTTACTGCGGCCATCAAACTAGTATAATGAAAGAGAACCAGTTATCTCAAATAAGAACGGAAAAAAATTGATTATAAAGAAGTTTCCAAACTTCGAAAAAAAATTTTTTTCTTTTCGAGATTCTTTGCGCATAATATGGTTTACTGAGGCTATCAAACTAGTATAATGAAAGAGAAACAGTTATCTCAAATAAGAACGGAAAAAAAGTGATTCAAACGAAGTTTCCAAACTTCGAAAAAAAATGTTTTTCTTTTCGAGATTCTTTGCGCATAATATGCTTTTCTGGGGCTATCAAACTAGTAAAATGAAAGAGAACCAGTTATCTCGAATAAGAACGGAAAAAAAGTAATTCTAACGAAGTTTCCAAACTTCGAAAAAAATATTTTTTCTTTTCGAGATTCTTTGCGCATAATATGCTTTTCTGAGGCTATCAAACTAGTAAAATGAAAGAGAACCAGTTATCTCGAATAAGAACGGAAAAAAAGTAATTCTAACGAAGTTTCCAAACTTCGAAAAAAATATTTATTCTTTTCGAGATTCTTTGTGCATAATATGCTTTACTGAGGCTATCAAACTAGTATAATGAAAGAGAACCAGTTATCTCAAATAAGAACGGAAAAAAGTGATTCTAACGAAGTTTCCAAACTTCGAAAAAAATTTTTTTTCTTTTCGAAATTCTTTGCGCATAATATGCTTTACTGAGGCTATCAAACTAGTATAATGAAAGAGAACCAGTTATCTCAAATAAGAACGGAAATAAGTGATTCTAACGAAGTTTCCAAACTTCGAAAAAATTTTTTTTTCTTTTCGAGATTCTTTGCGCATAATATGGTTTACTGAGGCTATCAAACTAGTATAATGAAAGAGAAACAGTTATCTCAAATAAGAACGGAAAAAAAGTGATTCAAACGAAGTTTCCAAACTTCGAAAAAAAATGTTTTTCTTTTCGAGATTCTTTGTGCATAATATGCTTTTCTGAGGCTATCAAACTAGTAAAATGAAAGAGAACCAGTTATCTCGAATAAGAACGGAAAAAAAGTAATTCTAACGAAGTTTCCAAACTTCGAAAAAAATATTTTTTCTTTTCGAGATTCTTTGCGCATAATATGCTTTTCTGAGGCTATCAAACTAGTAAAATGAAAGAGAACCAGTTATCTCGAATAAGAACGGAAAAAAAGTAATTCTAACGAAGTTTCCAAACTTCGAAAAAAATATTTTTTCTTTTCGAGATTCTTTGCGCATAATATGCTTTACTGAGGCTATCAAACTAGTATAATGAAAGAGAACCAGTTATCTCAAATAAGAACGGAAAAAAGTGATTCTAACGAAGTTTCCAAACTTCGAAAAAAATTTTTTTTCTTTTCGAAATTCTTTGCGCATAATATGCTTTACTGAGGCTATCAAACTAGTATAATGAAAGAGAACCAGTTATCTCAAATAAGAACGGAAATAAGATATTCTAACGAAGTTTCCAAACTTCGAAAATAATTTTTTTTCTTTTCGTGATTCTTTGTGCTAAATATGCTTTTCTGAGGCTATTAAACTAGTATAATGAAAGAGAACCAGTTATCGCAAATAAGAACAGAAAAAAAGTGATTCTAAAGAAGTTTCCAAACTTCGAAAAATTTTTTTTTTCTTTTCGAGATTCTTTGCGCATAATATGCTTTACTGAGGCTATCAAACTAGTATAATGAAAGAGAACCAGTTATCTCAAATAAGAACGGAAAAAAAAGATTCTAACGAAGTTTCCAAACTTCGAAAAAAAATTTTTTTCTTTTCAATATTCTTTGCGCATAATATGCTTTACTGAGGCTATCAAACTAGTATAATGAAAGAGAACCAGTTATCTCAAATAAGAACGGAAAAAAAGTGATTCAAACGAAGTTTCCAAACTTCCAAAAAAAATTTTTTTCTTTTCGAGATTCTTTGCGCATAATATGCTTTACTGAGGCTATCAAACTAGTATAATGAACGTGAACAAGTTATCTCAAATAAGAACGGAAAAAAATTGATTCTAAAGAAGTTTCCAAACTTCGAAAAAAAATTTTTTTCTTTTCGAGATTCTTTGCGCATAATATGCTTTACTGAGGCTATCAAAATAGTATAATGAAAGAGAAACAGTTATCTCAAATAAGAACGGAAAAAAAGTGATCCAAACGTAGTTTCCAAACTTCGAAAAAAAATGTTTTTCTTTTCGAGATTCTTTGCGCATAATATGCTTTTCTGGGGCTATCAAACTAGTATAATGAAAGAGAACCAGTTATCTCAAATAAGAACGGGAAAAAAGTGATTCTAACGAAGTTTCCAAACTTCGAAAAAAATTTTTTTTCTTTTCGTGATTCTTTTCGCTAAATATGCTTTTCTGAGGCTATCAAACTAGTATAATGAAAGAGAACCAGTTATCTCAAATAAGAACAGAAAAAAAGTGATTCTAAAGAAGTTTCCAAACTTCGAAAAAAAATTTTTTTCTTTTCGAGATTCTTTGCGCATAATATGCTTTACTGAGGCTATCAAACTAGTATAATGAAAGAGAACCAGTTATCTCAAATAAGAACAGAAAAAAAGTGATTCTAAAGAAGTTTCCAACCTTCGAAAAAATTTTTTTTTCTTTTCGAGATTCTTTGCACATAATATGCTTTACTGAGGCTATCAAACTAGTATAATGAAAGAGAACCAGTTATCTCAAATAAGAACAGAAAAAAAGTAATTCTATAGAAGTTTCCAAACTTCGAAAAAAATTTTTTTTCTTTTCGAGATTCTTTGCGCATAATATGCTTTACTGAGGCTATCAAACTAGTATAATGAAAGAGAACCAGTTATCTCAAATAAGAACGGAAAAAAATTGATTCTAAAGAAGTTTCCAAACTTGGAAAAAAAATTTTTTTCTTTTCGAGATTCTTTGCGCATAATATGGTTTACTGAGGCTATCAAACTAGTATAATGAAAGAGAAACAGTTATCTCAAATAAGAACGGAAAAAAAGTGATTCAAACGAAGTTTCCAATTTTCGAAAAAAAATGTTTTTCTTTTCGAGATTCTTTGCGCATAATATGCTTTTCTGAGGCTATCAAACTAGTAAAATGAAAGAGAACCAGTTATCTCGAATAAGAACGGAAAAAAAGTAATTCTAACGAAGTTTCCAAACTTCGAAAAAAATATTTTTTCTTTTCGAGATTCTTTGCGCATAATATGCTTTACTGAGGCTATCAAACTAGTATAATGAAAGAGAACCAGTTATCTCAAATAAGAACGGAAAAAAGTGATTCTAACGAAGTTTCCAAACTTCGAAAAAAATTTTTTTTTCTTTTCGAAATTCTTTGCGCATAATATGCTTTACTGAGGCTATCAAACTAGTATAATGAAAGAGAACCAGTTATCGCAAATAAGAACAGAAAAAAAGTGATTCTAAAGAAGTTTCCAAACTTCGAAAAATTTTTTTTTTCTTTTCGAGATTCTTTGCGCATAATATGCTTTACTGAGGCTATCAAACTAGTATAATGAAAGAGAACCAGTTATCTCAAATAAGAACGGAAAAAAAGTGATTCAAACGAAGTTTCCAAACTTCGAAAAAAAATGTTTTTCTTTTCGAGATTCTTTGCGCATAATATGCTTTTCTGAGGCTATCAAACTAGTATAATGAAAGAGAACCAGTTATCTCAAATAAGAACGGAAAAAAAGTTATTCTAACGAAGTTTCCAAACTTCGAAAAATTTTTTTTTTCTTTTCGAGATTCTTTGGGCATAATATGCTTTACTGAGGCTATCAAACTAGTATAATGAAAGAGAACCAGTTATCTCAAATAAGAACGGAAAAAAGTGATTCTAACGAAGTTTCCAAACTTCGAAAAAAAATTTTTTTCTTTTCGAGATTCTTTGCGCATAATATGCTTTACTGAGGCTATCAAACTAGTATAATGAAAGAGAACCAGTTATCTCAAATAAGAACAGAAAAAAAGTGATTCTAAAGAAGTTTCCAAACTTCGAAAAAAATTTTTTTTCTTTTCGAGATTCTTTGCGCATAATATGCTTTACTGAGGCTATCAAACTAGTATAATGAACGAGAACAAGTTATCTCAAATAAGAACGGAAAAAAATTGATTCTAAAGAAGTTTGCAAACTTCGAAAAAAAATTTTTTTCTTTTCGAGATTCTTTGCGCATAATATGCTTTACTGAGGCTATCAAAATAGTATAATGAAAGAGAAACAGTTATCTCAAATAAGAACGGAAAAAAAGTGATCCAAACGTAGTTTCTAAACTTCGAAAAAAAATGTTTTTCTTTTCGATATTCTTTGCGCATAATATGCTTTTCTGGGGATATCAAACTAGTATAATGAAAGAGAACCAGTTATCTCAAATAAGAACGGGAAAAAAGTGATTCTAACGAAGTTTCCAAACTTCGAAAAAAAATTTTTTTCTTTTCGAGATTCTTTGCCCATAATATGCTTTACTGAGGCTATCAAACTAGTATAATGAAAGAGAACCAGTTATCTCAAATAAGAACGGAAAAAAAGTGATTCTAACGAAGTTTCCAAACTTCGAAAAAAAATGTTTTTCTTTTCGAGATTCTTTGCGCATAATATGCTTTTCTGAGGCTATCAAACTAGTATAATGAAAGAGAACCAGTTATCGCAAATAAGAACGGAAAAAAAGTGATTCAAACGAAGTTTCCAAACTTCGAAAAAAATTTTTTTTCTTTTCGAGATTCTTTGCGCATAATATGCTTTTCTACGGCTATCAAACTAGTAAAATGAAAGAGAACCAGTTATCTCAAATAAGAACGGAAATAAGTGATTCTAACGAAGTTTCCAAACTTCGAAAAAAATTTTTTTTCTTTTCGAGATTCTTTGCGCATAATATGGTTTACTGAGGCTATCAAACTAGTATAATGAAAGAGAAACAGTTATCTCAAATAAGAACGGAAAAAAAGTGATTCAAACGAAGTTTCCAAACTTCGAAAAAAAATGTTTTTCTTTTCGAGATTCTTTGCGCATAATATGCTTTTCTGAGGCTATCAAACTAGTAAAATGAAAGAGACCCAGTTATCTCGAATAAGAACGGAAAAAAAGTAATTCTAACGAAGTTTCCAAACTTCGAAAAAAATATTTTTTCTTTTCGAGATTCTTTGCGCATAATATGCTTTTCTGAGGCTATCAAACTAGTAAAATGAAAGAGAACCAGTTATCTCGAATAAGAACGGAAAAAAAGTAATTCTAACGAAGTTTCCAAACTTCGAAAAAAATATTTTTTCTTTTCGAGATTCTTTGCGCATAATATGCTTTACTGAGGCTATCAAACTAGTATAATGAAAGAGAACCAGTTATCTCAAATAAGAACGGAAAAAAGTGATTCTAACGAAGTTTCCAAACTTCGAAAAAAATGTTTTTCTTTTCGATATTCTTTGCGCATAATATGCTTTTCTGGGGATATCAAACTAGTATAATGAAAGAGAACCAGTTATCTCAAATAAGAACGGGAAAAAAGTGATCTAACGAAGTTTCCAAACTTCGAAAAAAAAATTTTTTCTTTTCGAGATTCTTTGCGCATAATATGCTTTACTGAGGCTATCAAACAAGTATAATGAAAGAGAACCAGTTATCTCAAATAAGAACAGAAAAAAAGTGATTCTAAAGAAGTTTCCAAACTTCGAAAAAAATATTTTTTCTTTTCGAGATTCTTTGCGCATAATATGCTTTTCTGAGGCTATCAAACTAGTAAAATGAAAGAGAACCAGTTATCTCGAATAAGAACGGAAAAAAAGTAATTCTAACGAAGTTTCCAAACTTCGAAAAAAATATTTTTTCTTTTCGAGATTCTTTGCGCATAATATGCTTTACTGAGGCTATCAAACTAGTATAATGAAAGAGAACCAGTTATCTCAAATAAGAACGGAAAAAAGTGATTCTAACGAAGTTTCCAAACTTCGAAAAAAAATTTTTTTCTTTTCGAAATTCTTTGCGCATAATATGCTTTACTGAGGCTATCAAACTAGTATAATGAAAGAGAACCAGTTATCTCAAATAAGAACGGAAATAAGATATTCTAACGAAGTTTCCAAACTTCGAAAATAATTTTTTTTCTTTTCGTGATTCTTTGTGCTAAATATGCTTTTCTGAGGCTATTAAACTAGTATAATGAAAGAGAACCAGTTATCGCAAATAAGAACAGAAAAAAAGTGATTCTAAAGAAGTTTCCAAACTTCGAAAAAATTTTTTTTTCTTTTCGAGATTCTTTGCGCATAATATGCTTTACTGAGGCTATCAAACTAGTATAATGAAAGAGAACCAGTTATCTCAAATAAGAACGGAAAAAAAAGATTCTAACGAAGTTTCCAAACTTCGAAAAAAAATTTTTTTCTTTTCAATATTCTTTGCGCATAATATGCTTTACTGAGGCTATCAAACTAGTATAATGAAAGAGAACCAGTTATCTCAAATAAGAACGGAAAAAAAGTGATTCAAACGAAGTTTCCAAACTTCCAAAAAAAATTTTTTTCTTTTCGAGATTCTTTGCGCATAATATGCTTTACTGAGGCTATCAAACTAGTATAATGAACGTGAACAAGTTATCTCAAATAAGAACAGAAAAAAATTGATTCTAAAGAAGTTTCCAAACTTCGAAAAAAAATTTTTTTCTTTTCGAGATTCTTTGCGCATAATATGCTTTACTGAGGCTATCAAAATAGTATAATGAAAGAGAAACAGTTATCTCAAATAAGAACGGAAAAAAAGTGATCCAAACGTAGTTTCCAAACTTCGAAAAAAAATGTTTTTCTTTTCGAGATTCTTTGCGCATAATATGCTTTTCTGGGGCTATCAAACTAGTATAATGAAAGAGAACCAGTTATCTCAAATAAGAACGGGAAAAAAGTGATTCTAACGAAGTTTCCAAACTTCGAAAAAAATTTTTTTTCTTTTCGTGATTCTTTTCGCTAAATATGCTTTTCTGAGGCTATCAAACTAGTATAATGAAAGAGAACCAGTTATCTCAAATAAGAACAGAAAAAAAGTGATTCTAAAGAAGTTTCCAAACTTCGAAAAAAAATTTTTTTCTTTTCGAGATTCTTTGCGCATAATATGCTTTACTGAGGCTATCAAACTAGTATAATGAAAGAGAACCAGTTATCTCAAATAAGAACAGAAAAAAAGTGATTCTAAAGAAGTTTCCAACCTTCGAAAAAATTTTTTTTTCTTTTCGAGATTCTTTGCACATAATATGCTTTACTGAGGCTATCAAACTAGTATAATGAAAGAGAACCAGTTATCTCAAATAAGAACAGAAAAAAAGTAATTCTATAGAAGTTTCCAAACTTCGAAAAAAATTTTTTTTCTTTTCGAGATTCTTTGCGCATAATATGCTTTACTGAGGCTATCAAACTAGTATAATGAAAGAGAACCAGTTATCTCAAATAAGAACGGAAAAAAATTGATTCTAAAGAAGTTTCCAAACTTGGAAAAAAAATTTTTTTCTTTTCGAGATTCTTTGCGCATAATATGGTTTACTGAGGCTATCAAACTAGTATAATGAAAGAGAAACAGTTATCTCAAATAAGAACGGAAAAAAAGTGATTCAAACGAAGTTTCCAATTTTCGAAAAAAAATGTTTTTCTTTTCGAGATTCTTTGCGCATAATATGCTTTTCTGAGGCTATCAAACTAGTAAAATGAAAGAGAACCAGTTATCTCGAATAAGAACGGAAAAAAAGTAATTCTAACGAAGTTTCCAAACTTCGAAAAAAATATTTTTTCTTTTCGAGATTCTTTGCGCATAATATGCTTTACTGAGGCTATCAAACTAGTATAATGAAAGAGAACCAGTTATCTCAAATAAGAACGGAAAAAAGTGATTCTAACGAAGTTTCCAAACTTCGAAAAAAATTTTTTTTTCTTTTCGAAATTCTTTGCGCATAATATGCTTTACTGAGGCTATCAAACTAGTATAATGAAAGAGAACCAGTTATCGCAAATAAGAACAGAAAAAAAGTGATTCTAAAGAAGTTTCCAAACTTCGAAAAATTTTTTTTTTCTTTTCGAGATTCTTTGCGCATAATATGCTTTACTGAGGCTATCAAACTAGTATAATGAAAGAGAACCAGTTATCTCAAATAAGAACGGAAAAAAAGTGATTCAAACGAAGTTTCCAAACTTCGAAAAAAAATGTTTTTCTTTTCGAGATTCTTTGCGCATAATATGCTTTTCTGAGGCTATCAAACTAGTATAATGAAAGAGAACCAGTTATCTCAAATAAGAACGGAAAAAAAGTTATTCTAACGAAGTTTCCAAACTTCGAAAAATTTTTTTTTTCTTTTCGAGATTCTTTGCGCATAATATGCTTTACTGAGGCTATCAAACTAGTATAATGAAAGAGAACCAGTTATCTCAAATAAGAACGGAAAAAAGTGATTCTAACGAAGTTTCCAAACTTCGAAAAAAAATTTTTTTCTTTTCGAGATTCTTTGCGCATAATATGCTTTACTGAGGCTATCAAACTAGTATAATGAAAGAGAACCAGTTATCTCAAATAAGAACAGAAAAAAAGTGATTCTAAAGAAGTTTCCAAACTTCGAAAAAAAATTTTTTTCTTTTCGAGATTCTTTGCGCATAATATGCTTTACTGAGGCTATCAAACTAGTATAATGAACGAGAACAAGTTATCTCAAATAAGAACGGAAAAAAATTGATTCTAAAGAAGTTTGCAAACTTCGAAAAAAAATTTTTTTCTTTTCGAGATTCTTTGCGCATAATATGCTTTACTGAGGCTATCAAAATAGTATAATGAAAGAGAAACAGTTATCTCAAATAAGAACGGAAAAAAAGTGATCCAAACGTAGTTTCTAAACTTCGAAAAAAAATGTTTTTCTTTTCGATATTCTTTGCGCATAATATGCTTTTCTGGGGATATCAAACTAGTATAATGAAAGAGAACCAGTTATCTCAAATAAGAACGGGAAAAAAGTGATTCTAACGAAGTTTCCAAACTTCGAAAAAAAATTTTTTTCTTTTCGAGATTCTTTGCCCATAATATGCTTTACTGAGGCTATCAAACTAGTATAATGAAAGAGAACCAGTTATCTCAAATAAGAACGGAAAAAAAGTGATTCTAACGAAGTTTCCAAACTTCGAAAAAAAATGTTTTTCTTTTCGAGATTCTTTGCGCATAATATGCTTTTCTGAGGCTATCAAACTAGTATAATGAAAGAGAACCAGTTATCGCAAATAAGAACGGAAAAAAAGTGATTCAAACGAAGTTTCCAAACTTCGAAAAAAATTTTTTTTCTTTTCGAGATTCTTTGCGCATAATATGCTTTTCTACGGCTATCAAACTAGTAAAATGAAAGAGAACCAGTTATCTCAAATAAGAACGGAAATAAGTGATTCTAACGAAGTTTCCAAACTTCGAAAAAAATTTTTTTTCTTTTCGAGATTCTTTGCGCATAATATGGTTTACTGAGGCTATCAAACTAGTATAATGAAAGAGAAACAGTTATCTCAAATAAGAACGGAAAAAAAGTGATTCAAACGAAGTTTCCAAACTTCGAAAAAAAATGTTTTTCTTTTCGAGATTCTTTGCGCATAATATGCTTTTCTGAGGCTATCAAACTAGTAAAATGAAAGAGAACCAGTTATCTCGAATAAGAACGGAAAAAAAGTAATTCTAACGAAGTTTCCAAACTTCGAAAAAAATATTTTTTCTTTTCGAGATTCTTTGCGCATAATATGCTTTTCTGAGGCTATCAAACTAGTAAAATGAAAGAGAACCAGTTATCTCGAATAAGAACGGAAAAAAAGTAATTCTAACGAAGTTTCCAAACTTCGAAAAAAATATTTTTTCTTTTCGAAATTCTTTGCGCATAATATGCTTTACTGAGGCTATCAAACTAGTATAATGAAAGAGAACCAGTTATCTCAAATAAGAACGGAAAAAAGTGATTCTAACGAAGTTTCCAAACTTCGAAAAAAATGTTTTTCTTTTCGATATTCTTTGCGCATAATATGCTTTTCTGGGGATATCAAACTAGTATAATGAAAGAGAACCAGTTATCTCAAATAAGAACGGGAAAAAAGTGATCTAACGAAGTTTCCAAACTTCGAAAAAAAATTTTTTTCTTTTCGAGATTCTTTGCGCATAATATGCTTTACTGAGGCTATCAAACAAGTATAATGAAAGAGAACCAGTTATCTCAAATAAGAACAGAAAAAAAGTGATTCTAAAGAAGTTTCCAAACTTCGAAAAAAATATTTTTTCTTTTCGAGATTCTTTGCGCATAATATGCTTTTCTGAGGCTATCAAACTAGTAAAATGAAAGAGAACCAGTTATCTCGAATAAGAACGGAAAAAAAGTAATTCTAACGAAGTTTCCAAACTTCGAAAAAAATATTTTTTCTTTTCGAGATTCTTTGCGCATAATATGCTTTACTGAGGCTATCAAACTAGTATAATGAAAGAGAACCAGTTATCTCAAATAAGAACGGAAAAAAGTGATTCTAACGAAGTTTCCAAACTTCGAAAAAAATTTTTTTTCTTTTCGAAATTCTTTGCGCATAATATGCTTTACTGAGGCTATCAAACTAGTATAATGAAAGAGAACCAGTTATCTCAAATAAGAACGGAAATAAGATATTCTAACGAAGTTTCCAAACTTCGAAAATAATTTTTTTTCTTTTCGTGATTCTTTGTGCTAAATATGCTTTTCTGAGGCTATTAAACTAGTATAATGAAAGAGAAACAGTTATCTCAAATAAGAACGGAAAAAAAGTGATCCAAACGTAGTTTCTAAACTTCGAAAAAAAATGTTTTTCTTTTCGATATTCTTTGCGCATAATATGCTTTTCTGGGGATATCAAACTAGTATAATGAAAGAGAACCAGTTATCTCAAATAAGAACGGGAAAAAAGTGATTCTAACGAAGTTTCCAAACTTCGAAAAAAAATTTTTTTCTTTTCGAGATTCTTTGCCCATAATATGCTTTACTGAGGCTATCAAACTAGTATAATGAAAGAGAACCAGTTATCTCAAATAAGAACGGAAAAAAAGTGATTCTAACGAAGTTTCCAAACTTCGAAAAAAAATGTTTTTCTTTTCGAGATTCTTTGCGCATAATATGCTTTTCTGAGGCTATCAAACTAGTATAATGAAAGAGAACCAGTTATCGCAAATAAGAACGGAAAAAAAGTGATTCAAACGAAGTTTCCAAACTTCGAAAAAAATTTTTTTTCTTTTCGAGATTCTTTGCGCATAATATGCTTTTCTACGGCTATCAAACTAGTAAAATGAAAGAGAACCAGTTATCTCAAATAAGAACGGAAATAAGTGATTCTAACGAAGTTTCCAAACTTCGAAAAAAATTTTTTTTCTTTTCGAGATTCTTTGCGCATAATATGGTTTACTGAGGCTATCAAACTAGTATAATGAAAGAGAAACAGTTATCTCAAATAAGAACGGAAAAAAAGTGATTCAAACGAAGTTTCCAAACTTCGAAAAAAAATGTTTTTCTTTTCGAGATTCTTTGCGCATAATATGCTTTTCTGAGGCTATCAAACTAGTAAAATGAAAGAGAACCAGTTATCTCGAATAAGAACGGAAAAAAAGTAATTCTAACGAAGTTTCCAAACTTCGAAAAAAATATTTTTTCTTTTCGAGATTCTTTGCGCATAATATGCTTTTCTGAGGCTATCAAACTAGTAAAATGAAAGAGAACCAGTTATCTCGAATAAGAACGGAAAAAAAGTAATTCTAACGAAGTTTCCAAACTTCGAAAAAAATATTTTTTCTTTTCGAAATTCTTTGCGCATAATATGCTTTACTGAGGCTATCAAACTAGTATAATGAAAGAGAACCAGTTATCTCAAATAAGAACGGAAAAAAGTGATTCTAACGAAGTTTCCAAACTTCGAAAAAAATGTTTTTCTTTTCGATATTCTTTGCGCATAATATGCTTTTCTGGGGATATCAAACTAGTATAATGAAAGAGAACCAGTTATCTCAAATAAGAACGGGAAAAAAGTGATCTAACGAAGTTTCCAAACTTCGAAAAAAAATTTTTTTCTTTTCGAGATTCTTTGCGCATAATATGCTTTACTGAGGCTATCAAACAAGTATAATGAAAGAGAACCAGTTATCTCAAATAAGAACAGAAAAAAAGTGATTCTAAAGAAGTTTCCAAACTTCGAAAAAAATATTTTTTCTTTTCGAGATTCTTTGCGCATAATATGCTTTTCTGAGGCTATCAAACTAGTAAAATGAAAGAGAACCAGTTATCTCGAATAAGAACGGAAAAAAAGTAATTCTAACGAAGTTTCCAAACTTCGAAAAAAATATTTTTTCTTTTCGAGATTCTTTGCGCATAATATGCTTTACTGAGGCTATCAAACTAGTATAATGAAAGAGAACCAGTTATCTCAAATAAGAACGGAAAAAAGTGATTCTAACGAAGTTTCCAAACTTCGAAAAAAATTTTTTTTCTTTTCGAAATTCTTTGCGCATAATATGCTTTACTGAGGCTATCAAACTAGTATAATGAAAGAGAACCAGTTATCTCAAATAAGAACGGAAATAAGATATTCTAACGAAGTTTCCAAACTTCGAAAATAATTTTTTTTCTTTTCGTGATTCTTTGTGCTAAATATGCTTTTCTGAGGCTATTAAACTAGTATAATGAAAGAGAACCAGTTATCGCAAATAAGAACAGAAAAAAAGTGATTCTAAAGAAGTTTCCAAACTTCGAAAAATTTTTTTTTTCTTTTCGAGATTCTTTGCGCATAATATGCTTTACTGAGGCTATCAAACTAGTATAATGAAAGAGAACCAGTTATCTCAAATAAGAACGGAAAAAAAAGATTCTAACGAAGTTTCCAAACTTCGAAAAAAAATTTTTTTCTTTTCAATATTCTTTGCGCATAATATGCTTTACTGAGGCTATCAAACTAGTATAATGAAAGAGAACCAGTTATCTCAAATAAGAACGGAAAAAAAGTGATTCAAACGAAGTTTCCAAACTTCCAAAAAAAATTTTTTTCTTTTCGAGATTCTTTGCGCATAATATGCTTTACTGAGGCTATCAAACTAGTATAATGAACGTGAACAAGTTATCTCAAATAAGAACGGAAAAAAATTGATTCTAAAGAAGTTTCCAAACTTCGAAAAAAAATTTTTTTCTTTTCGAGATTCTTTGCGCATAATATGCTTTACTGAGGCTATCAAAATAGTATAATGAAAGAGAAACAGTTATCTCAAATAAGAACGGAAAAAAAGTGATCCAAACGTAGTTTCCAAACTTCGAAAAAAAATGTTTTTCTTTTCGAGATTCTTTGCGCATAATATGCTTTTCTGGGGCTATCAAACTAGTATAATGAAAGAGAACCAGTTATCTCAAATAAGAACGGGAAAAAAGTGATTCTAACGAAGTTTCCAAACTTCGAAAAAAATTTTTTTTCTTTTCGTGATTCTTTTCGCTAAATATGCTTTTCTGAGGCTATCAAACTAGTATAATGAAAGAGAACCAGTTATCTCAAATAAGAACAGAAAAAAAGTGATTCTAAAGAAGTTTCCAAACTTCGAAAAAAAATTTTTTTCTTTTCGAGATTCTTTGCGCATAATATGCTTTACTGAGGCTATCAAACTAGTATAATGAAAGAGAACCAGTTATCTCAAATAAGAACAGAAAAAAAGTGATTCTAAAGAAGTTTCCAACCTTCGAAAAAATTTTTTTTTCTTTTCGAGATTCTTTGCACATAATATGCTTTACTGAGGCTATCAAACTAGTATAATGAAAGAGAACCAGTTATCTCAAATAAGAACAGAAAAAAAGTAATTCTATAGAAGTTTCCAAACTTCGAAAAAATTTTTTTTTCTTTTCGAGATTCTTTGCGCATAATATGCTTTACTGAGGCTATCAAACTAGTATAATGAAAGAGAACCAGTTATCTCAAATAAGAACGGAAAAAAATTGATTCTAAAGAAGTTTCCAAACTTGGAAAAAAAATTTTTTTCTTTTCGAGATTCTTTGCGCATAATATGGTTTACTGAGGCTATCAAACTAGTATAATGAAAGAGAAACAGTTATCTCAAATAAGAACGGAAAAAAAGTGATTCAAACGAAGTTTCCAATTTTCGAAAAAAAATGTTTTTCTTTTCGAGATTCTTTGCGCATAATATGCTTTTCTGAGGCTATCAAACTAGTAAAATGAAAGAGAACCAGTTATCTCGAATAAGAACGGAAAAAAAGTAATTCTAACGAAGTTTCCAAACTTCGAAAAAAATATTTTTTCTTTTCGAGATTCTTTGCGCATAATATGCTTTACTGAGGCTATCAAACTAGTATAATGAAAGAGAACCAGTTATCTCAAATAAGAACGGAAAAAAGTGATTCTAACGAAGTTTCCAAACTTCGAAAAAAATTTTTTTTTCTTTTCGAAATTCTTTGCGCATAATATGCTTTACTGAGGCTATCAAACTAGTATAATGAAAGAGAACCAGTTATCGCAAATAAGAACAGAAAAAAAGTGATTCTAAAGAAGTTTCCAAACTTCGAAAAATTTTTTTTTTCTTTTCGAGATTCTTTGCGCATAATATGCTTTACTGAGGCTATCAAACTAGTATAATGAAAGAGAACCAGTTATCTCAAATAAGAACGGAAAAAAAGTGATTCAAACGAAGTTTCCAAACTTCGAAAAAAAATGTTTTTCTTTTCGAGATTCTTTGCGCATAATATGCTTTTCTGAGGCTATCAAACTAGTATAATGAAAGAGAACCAGTTATCTCAAATAAGAACGGAAAAAAAGTTATTCTAACGAAGTTTCCAAACTTCGAAAAATTTTTTTTTCTTTTCGAGATTCTTTGCGCATAATATGCTTTACTGAGGCTATCAAACTAGTATAATGAAAGAGAACCAGTTATCTCAAATAAGAACGGAAAAAAGTGATTCTAACGAAGTTTCCAAACTTCGAAAAAAATTTTTTTTCTTTTCGAGATTCTTTGCGCATAATATGCTTTACTGAGGCTATCAAACTAGTATAATGAAAGAGAACCAGTTATCTCAAATAAGAACAGAAAAAAAGTGATTCTAAAGAAGTTTCCAAACTTCGAAAAAAAATTTTTTTCTTTTCGAGATTCTTTGCGCATAATATGCTTTACTGAGGCTATCAAACTAGTATAATGAACGAGAACAAGTTATCTCAAATAAGAACGGAAAAAAATTGATTCTAAAGAAGTTGCAAACTTCGAAAAAAAATTTTTTTCTTTTCGAGATTCTTTGCGCATAATATGCTTTACTGAGGCTATCAAAATAGTATAATGAAAGAGAAACAGTTATCTCAAATAAGAACGGAAAAAAAGTGATCCAAACGTAGTTTCTAAACTTCGAAAAAAAATGTTTTTCTTTTCGATATTCTTTGCGCATAATATGCTTTTCTGGGGATATCAAACTAGTATAATGAAAGAGAACCAGTTATCTCAAATAAGAACGGGAAAAAAGTGATTCTAACGAAGTTTCCAAACTTCGAAAAAAAATTTTTTTCTTTTCGAGATTCTTTGCCCATAATATGCTTTACTGAGGCTATCAAACTAGTATAATGAAAGAGAACCAGTTATCTCAAATAAGAACGGAAAAAAAGTGATTCTAACGAAGTTTCCAAACTTCGAAAAAAAATGTTTTTCTTTTCGAGATTCTTTGCGCATAATATGCTTTTCTGAGGCTATCAAACTAGTATAATGAAAGAGAACCAGTTATCGCAAATAAGAACGGAAAAAAAGTGATTCAAACGAAGTTTCCAAACTTCGAAAAAAATTTTTTTTCTTTTCGAGATTCTTTGCGCATAATATGCTTTTCTACGGCTATCAAACTAGTAAAATGAAAGAGAACCAGTTATCTCAAATAAGAACGGAAATAAGTGATTCTAACGAAGTTTCCAAACTTCGAAAAAAATTTTTTTTCTTTTCGAGATTCTTTGCGCATAATATGGTTTACTGAGGCTATCAAACTAGTATAATGAAAGAGAAACAGTTATCTCAAATAAGAACGGAAAAAAAGTGATTCAAACGAAGTTTCCAAACTTCGAAAAAAAATGTTTTTCTTTTCGAGATTCTTTGCGCATAATATGCTTTTCTGAGGCTATCAAACTAGTAAAATGAAAGAGAACCAGTTATCTCGAATAAGAACGGAAAAAAAGTAATTCTAACGAAGTTTCCAAACTTCGAAAAAAATATTTTTTCTTTTCGAGATTCTTTGCGCATAATATGCTTTTCTGAGGCTATCAAACTAGTAAAATGAAAGAGAACCAGTTATCTCGAATAAGAACGGAAAAAAAGTAATTCTAACGAAGTTTCCAAACTTCGAAAAAAATATTTTTTCTTTTCGAGATTCTTTGCGCATAATATGCTTTACTGAGGCTATCAAACTAGTATAATGAAAGAGAACCAGTTATCTCAAATAAGAACGGAAAAAAGTGATTCTAACGAAGTTTCCAAACTTCGAAAAAAATGTTTTTCTTTTCGATATTCTTTGCGCATAATATGCTTTTCTGGGGATATCAAACTAGTATAATGAAAGAGAACCAGTTATCTCAAATAAGAACGGGAAAAAAGTGATCTAACGAAGTTTCCAAACTTCGAAAAAAAATTTTTTTCTTTTCGAGATTCTTTGCGCATAATATGCTTTACTGAGGCTATCAAACTAGTATAATGAAAGAGAACCAGTTATCTCAAATAAGAACAGAAAAAAAGTGATTCTAAAGAAGTTTCCAAACTTCGAAAAAAATATTTTTTCTTTTCGAGATTCTTTGCGCATAATATGCTTTTCTGAGGCTATCAAACTAGTAAAATGAAAGAGAACCAGTTATCTCGAATAAGAACGGAAAAAAAGTAATTCTAACGAAGTTTCCAAACTTCGAAAAAAATATTTTTTCTTTTCGAGATTCTTTGCGCATAATATGCTTTACTGAGGCTATCAAACTAGTATAATGAAAGAGAACCAGTTATCTCAAATAAGAACGGAAAAAAGTGATTCTAACGAAGTTTCCAAACTTCGAAAAAAATTTTTTTTCTTTTCGAAATTCTTTGCGCATAATATGCTTTACTGAGGCTATCAAACTAGTATAATGAAAGAGAACCAGTTATCTCAAATAAGAACGGAAATAAGATATTCTAACGAAGTTTCCAAACTTCGAAAATAATTTTTTTTCTTTTCGTGATTCTTTGTGCTAAATATGCTTTTCTGAGGCTATTAAACTAGTATAATGAAAGAGAACCAGTTATCGCAAATAAGAACAGAAAAAAAGTGATTCTAAAGAAGTTTCCAAACTTCGAAAAATTTTTTTTTTCTTTTCGAGATTCTTTGCGCATAATATGCTTTACTGAGGCTATCAAACTAGTATAATGAAAGAGAACCAGTTATCTCAAATAAGAACGGAAAAAAAAGATTCTAACGAAGTTTCCAAACTTCGAAAAAAAATTTTTTTCTTTTCAATATTCTTTGCGCATAATATGCTTTACTGAGGCTATCAAACTAGTATAATGAAAGAGAACCAGTTATCTCAAATAAGAACGGAAAAAAAGTGATTCAAACGAAGTTTCCAAACTTCCAAAAAAAATTTTTTTCTTTTCGAGATTCTTTGCGCATAATATGCTTTACTGAGGCTATCAAACTAGTATAATGAACGTGAACAAGTTATCTCAAATAAGAACGGAAAAAAATTGATTCTAAAGAAGTTTCCAAACTTCGAAAAAAAATTTTTTTCTTTTCGAGATTCTTTGCGCATAATATGCTTTACTGAGGCTATCAAAATAGTATAATGAAAGAGAAACAGTTATCTCAAATAAGAACGGAAAAAAAGTGATCCAAACGTAGTTTCCAAACTTCGAAAAAAAATGTTTTTCTTTTCGAGATTCTTTGCCCATAATATGCTTTTCTGGGGCTATCAAACTAGTATAATGAAAGAGAACCAGTTATCTCAAATAAGAACGGAAAAAAAAGATTCTAACGAAGTTTCCAAACTTCGAAAATAATTTTTTTTCTTTTCGTGATTCTTTTCGCTAAATATGCTTTTCTGAGGCTATCAAACTAGTATAATGAAAGAGAACCAGTTATCTCAAATAAGAACAGAAAAAAAGTGATTCTAAAGAAGTTTCCAAACTTCGAAAAAAAATTTTTTTCTTTTCGAGATTCTTTGCGCATAATATGCTTTACTGAGGCTATCAAACTAGTATAATGAAAGAGAACCAGTTATCTCAAATAAGAACAGAAAAAAAGTGATTCTAAAGAAGTTTCCAACCTTCGAAAAAATTTTTTTTTCTTTTCGAGATTCTTTGCACATAATATGCTTTACTGAGGCTATCAAACTAGTATAATGAAAGAGAACCAGTTATCTCAAATAAGAACAGAAAAAAAGTAATTCTATAGAAGTTTCCAAACTTCGAAAAAAATTTTTTTTCTTTTCGAGATTCTTTGCGCATAATATGCTTTACTGAGGCTATCAAACTAGTATAATGAAAGAGAACCAGTTATCTCAAATAAGAACGGAAAAAAATTGATTCTAAAGAAGTTTCCAAACTTGGAAAAAAAATTTTTTTCTTTTCGAGATTCTTTGCGCATAATATGGTTTACTGAGGCTATCAAACTAGTATAATGAAAGAGAAACAGTTATCTCAAATAAGAACGGAAAAAAAGTGATTCAAACGAAGTTTCCAATTTTCGAAAAAAAATGTTTTTCTTTTCGAGATTCTTTGCGCATAATATGCTTTTCTGAGGCTATCAAACTAGTAAAATGAAAGAGAACCAGTTATCTCGAATAAGAACGGAAAAAAAGTAATTCTAACGAAGTTTCCAAACTTCGAAAAAAATATTTTTTCTTTTCGAGATTCTTTGCGCATAATATGCTTTACTGAGGCTATCAAACTAGTATAATGAAAGAGAACCAGTTATCTCAAATAAGAACGGAAAATAGTGATTCTAACGAAGTTTCCAAACTTCGAAAAAAATTTTTTTTTCTTTTCGAGATTCTTTGCGCATAATATGCTTTACTGAGGCTATCAAAATAGTATAATGAAAGAGAAACAGTTATCTCAAATAAGAACGGAAAAAAAGTGATCCAAACGTAGTTTCTAAACTTCGAAAAAAAATGTTTTTCTTTTCGATATTCTTTGCGCATAATATGCTTTTCTGGGGATATCAAACTAGTATAATGAAAGAGAACCAGTTATCTCAAATAAGAACGGGAAAAAAGTGATTCTAACGAAGTTTCCAAACTTCGAAAAAAAATTTTTTTCTTTTCGAGATTCTTTGCCCATAATATGCTTTACTGAGGCTATCAAACTAGTATAATGAAAGAGAACCAGTTATCTCAAATAAGAACGGAAAAAAAGTGATTCTAACGAAGTTTCCAAACTTCGAAAAAAAATGTTTTTCTTTTCGAGATTCTTTGCGCATAATATGCTTTTCTGAGGCTATCAAACTAGTATAATGAAAGAGAACCAGTTATCGCAAATAAGAACGGAAAAAAAGTGATTCAAACGAAGTTTCCAAACTTCGAAAAAAATTTTTTTTCTTTTCGAGATTCTTTGCGCATAATATGCTTTTCTACGGCTATCAAACTAGTAAAATGAAAGAGAACCAGTTATCTCAAATAAGAACGGAAATAAGTGATTCTAACGAAGTTTCCAAACTTCGAAAAAAATTTTTTTTCTTTTCGAGATTCTTTGCGCATAATATGGTTTACTGAGGCTATCAAACTAGTATAATGAAAGAGAAACAGTTATCTCAAATAAGAACGGAAAAAAAGTGATTCAAACGAAGTTTCCAAACTTCGAAAAAAAATGTTTTTCTTTTCGAGATTCTTTGCGCATAATATGCTTTTCTGAGGCTATCAAACTAGTAAAATGAAAGAGAACCAGTTATCTCGAATAAGAACGGAAAAAAAGTAATTCTAACGAAGTTTCCAAACTTCGAAAAAAATATTTTTTCTTTTCGAGATTCTTTGCGCATAATATGCTTTTCTGAGGCTATCAAACTAGTAAAATGAAAGAGAACCAGTTATCTCGAATAAGAACGGAAAAAAAGTAATTCTAACGAAGTTTCCAAACTTCGAAAAAAATATTTTTTCTTTTCGAGATTCTTTGCGCATAATATGCTTTACTGAGGCTATCAAACTAGTATAATGAAAGAGAACCAGTTATCTCAAATAAGAACGGAAAAAAGTGATTCTAACGAAGTTTCCAAACTTCGAAAAAAATGTTTTTCTTTTCGATATTCTTTGCGCATAATATGCTTTTCTGGGGATATCAAACTAGTATAATGAAAGAGAACCAGTTATCTCAAATAAGAACGGGAAAAAAGTGATCTAACGAAGTTTCCAAACTTCGAAAAAAAATTTTTTTCTTTTCGAGATTCTTTGCGCATAATATGCTTTACTGAGGCTATCAAACAAGTATAATGAAAGAGAACCAGTTATCTCAAATAAGAACAGAAAAAAAGTGATTCTAAAGAAGTTTCCAAACTTCGAAAAAAATATTTTTTCTTTTCGAGATTCTTTGCGCATAATATGCTTTTCTGAGGCTATCAAACTAGTAAAATGAAAGAGAACCAGTTATCTCGAATAAGAACGGAAAAAAAGTAATTCTAACGAAGTTTCCAAACTTCGAAAAAAATATTTTTTCTTTTCGAGATTCTTTGCGCATAATATGCTTTACTGAGGCTATCAAACTAGTATAATGAAAGAGAACCAGTTATCTCAAATAAGAACGGAAAAAAGTGATTCTAACGAAGTTTCCAAACTTCGAAAAAAATTTTTTTTCTTTTCGAAATTCTTTGCGCATAATATGCTTTACTGAGGCTATCAAACTAGTATAATGAAAGAGAACCAGTTATCTCAAATAAGAACGGAAATAAGATATTCTAACGAAGTTTCCAAACTTCGAAAATAATTTTTTTTCTTTTCGTGATTCTTTGTGCTAAATATGCTTTTCTGAGGCTATTAAACTAGTATAATGAAAGAGAACCAGTTATCGCAAATAAGAACAGAAAAAAAGTGATTCTAAAGAAGTTTCCAAACTTCGAAAAATTTTTTTTTTCTTTTCGAGATTCTTTGCGCATAATATGCTTTACTGAGGCTATCAAACTAGTATAATGAAAGAGAACCAGTTATCTCAAATAAGAACGGAAAAAAAAGATTCTAACGAAGTTTCCAAACTTCGAAAAAAAATTTTTTTCTTTTCAATATTCTTTGCGCATAATATGCTTTACTGAGGCTATCAAACTAGTATAATGAAAGAGAACCAGTTATCTCAAATAAGAACGGAAAAAAAGTGATTCAAACGAAGTTTCCAAACTTCCAAAAAAAATTTTTTTCTTTTCGAGATTCTTTGCGCATAATATGCTTTACTGAGGCTATCAAACTAGTATAATGAACGTGAACAAGTTATCTCAAATAAGAACGGAAAAAAATTGATTCTAAAGAAGTTTCCAAACTTCGAAAAAAAATTTTTTTCTTTTCGAGATTCTTTGCGCATAATATGCTTTACTGAGGCTATCAAAATAGTATAATGAAAGAGAAACAGTTATCTCAAATAAGAACGGAAAAAAAGTGATCCAAACGTAGTTTCCAAACTTCGAAAAAAAATGTTTTTCTTTTCGAGATTCTTTGCGCATAATATGCTTTTCTGGGGCTATCAAACTAGTATAATGAAAGAGAACCAGTTATCTCAAATAAGAACGGAAAAAAAAGATTCTAACGAAGTTTCCAAACTTCGAAAAAAATTTTTTTTCTTTTCGTGATTCTTTTCGCTAAATATGCTTTTCTGAGGCTATCAAACTAGTATAATGAAAGAGAACCAGTTATCTCAAATAAGAACAGAAAAAAAGTGATTCTAAAGAAGTTTCCAAACTTCGAAAAAAAATTTTTTTCTTTTCGAGATTCTTTGCGCATAATATGCTTTACTGAGGCTATCAAACTAGTATAATGAAAGAGAACCAGTTATCTCAAATAAGAACAGAAAAAAAGTGATTCTAAAGAAGTTTCCAACCTTCGAAAAAATTTTTTTTTCTTTTCGAGATTCTTTGCACATAATATGCTTTACTGAGGCTATCAAACTAGTATAATGAAAGAGAACCAGTTATCTCAAATAAGAACAGAAAAAAAGTAATTCTATAGAAGTTTCCAAACTTCGAAAAAAATTTTTTTTCTTTTCGAGATTCTTTGCGCATAATATGCTTTACTGAGGCTATCAAACTAGTATAATGAAAGAGAACCAGTTATCTCAAATAAGAACGGAAAAAAATTGATTCTAAAGAAGTTTCCAAACTTGGAAAAAAAATTTTTTTCTTTTCGAGATTCTTTGCGCATAATATGGTTTACTGAGGCTATCAAACTAGTATAATGAAAGAGAAACAGTTATCTCAAATAAGAACGGAAAAAAAGTGATTCAAACGAAGTTTCCAATTTTCGAAAAAAAATGTTTTTCTTTTCGAGATTCTTTGCGCATAATATGCTTTTCTGAGGCTATCAAACTAGTAAAATGAAAGAGAACCAGTTATCTCGAATAAGAACGGAAAAAAAGTAATTCTAACGAAGTTTAGAAAATTCGAAAAAAATATTTTTTCTTTTCGAGATTCTTTGCGCATAATATGCTTTACTGAGGCTATCAAACTAGTATAATGAAAGAGAACCAGTTATCTCAAATAAGAACGGAAAATAGTGATTCTAACGAAGTTTCCAAACTTCGAAAAAAATTTTTTTTTCTTTTCGAAATTCTTTGCGCATAATATGCTTTACTGAGGCTATCAAACTAGTATAATGAAAGAGAACCAGTTATCGCAAATAAGAACAGAAAAAAAGTGATTCTAAAGAAGTTTCCAAACTTCGAAAAATTTTTTTTTTCTTTTCGAGATTCTTTGCGCATAATATGCTTTACTGAGGCTATCAAACTAGTATAATGAAAGAGAACCAGTTATCTCAAATAAGAACGGAAAAAAAGTGATTCAAACGAAGTTTCCAAACTTCGAAAAAAAATGTTTTTCTTTTCGAGATTCTTTGCGCATAATATGCTTTTCTGAGGCTATCAAACTAGTATAATGAAAGAGAACCAGTTATCTCAAATAAGAACGGAAAAAAAGTTATTCTAACGAAGTTTCCAAACTTCGAAAAATTTTTTTTTTCTTTTCGAGATTCTTTGCGCATAATATGCTTTACTGAGGCTATCAAACTAGTATAATGAAAGAGAACCAGTTATCTCAAATAAGAACGGAAAAAAGTGATTCTAACGAAGTTTCCAAACTTCGAAAAAAAATTTTTTTCTTTTCGAGATTCTTTGCGCATAATATGCTTTACTGAGGCTATCAAACTAGTATAATGAAAGAGAACCAGTTATCTCAAATAAGAACCGAAAAAAAGTGATTCTAAAGAAGTTTCCAAACTTCGAAAAAAAATTTTTTTCTTTTCGAGATTCTTTGCGCATAATATGCTTTACTGAGGCTATCAAACTAGTATAATGAACGAGAACAAGTTATCTCAAATAAGAACGGAAAAAAATTGATTCTAAAGAAGTTTGCAAACTTCGAAAAAAAATTTTTTTCTTTTCGAGATTCTTTGCGCATAATATGCTTTACTGAGGCTATCAAAATAGTATAATGAAAGAGAAACAGTTATCTCAAATAAGAACGGAAAAAAAGTGATCCAAACGTAGTTTCTAAACTTCGAAAAAAAATGTTTTTCTTTTCGATATTCTTTGCGCATAATATGCTTTTCTGGGGATATCAAACTAGTATAATGAAAGAGAACCAGTTATCTCAAATAAGAACGGGAAAAAAGTGATTCTAACGAAGTTTCCAAACTTCGAAAAAAAATTTTTTTCTTTTCGAGATTCTTTGCCCATAATATGCTTTACTGGGGCTATCAAACTAGTATAATGAAAGAGAACCAGTTATCTCAAATAAGAACGGAAAAAAAGTGATTCTAACGAAGTTTCCAAACTTCGAAAAAAAATGTTTTTCTTTTCGAGATTCTTTGCGCATAATATGCTTTTCTGAGGCTATCAAACTAGTATAATGAAAGAGAACCAGTTATCGCAAATAAGAACGGAAAAAAAGTGATTCAAACGAAGTTTCCAAACTTCGAAAAAAATTTTTTTTCTTTTCGAGATTCTTTGCGCATAATATGCTTTTCTACGGCTATCAAACTAGTAAAATGAAAGAGAACCAGTTATCTCAAATAAGAACGGAAATAAGTGATTCTAACGAAGTTTCCAAACTTCGAAAAAAATTTTTTTTCTTTTCGAGATTCTTTGCGCATAATATGGTTTACTGAGGCTATCAAACTAGTATAATGAAAGAGAAACAGTTATCTCAAATAAGAACGGAAAAAAAGTGATTCAAACGAAGTTTCTAAACTTCGAAAAAAAATGTTTTTCTTTTCGAGATTCTTTGCGCATAATATGCTTTTCTGAGGCTATCAAACTAGTAAAATGAAAGAGAACCAGTTATCTCGAATAAGAACGGAAAAAAAGTAATTCTAACGAAGTTTCCAAACTTCGAAAAAAATATTTTTTCTTTTCGAGATTCTTTGCGCATAATATGCTTTTCTGAGGCTATCAAACTAGTAAAATGAAAGAGAACCAGTTATCTCGAATAAGAACGGAAAAAAAGTAATTCTAACGAAGTTTCCAAACTTCGAAAAAAATATTTTTTCTTTTCGAGATTCTTTGCGCATAATATGCTTTACTGAGGCTATCAAACTAGTATAATGAAAGAGAACCAGTTATCTCAAATAAGAACGGAAAAAAGTGATTCTAACGAAGTTTCCAAACTTCGAAAAAAATTTTTTTTCTTTTCGAAATTCTTTGCGCATAATATGCTTTACTGAGGCTATCAAACTAGTATAATGAAAGAGAACCAGTTATCTCAAATAAGAACGGAAATAAGATATTCTAACGAAGTTTCCAAACTTCGAAAATAATTTTTTTTCTTTTCGTGATTCTTTGTGCTAAATATGCTTTTCTGAGGCTATTAAACTAGTATAATGAAAGAGAACCAGTTATCGCAAATAAGAACAGAAAAAAAGTGATTCTAAAGAAGTTTCCAAACTTCGAAAAATTTTTTTTTTCTTTTCGAGATTCTTTGCGCATAATATGCTTTACTGAGGCTATCAAACTAGTATAATGAAAGAGAACCAGTTATCTCAAATAAGAACGGAAAAAAAAGATTCTAACGAAGTTTCCAAACTTCGAAAAAAAATTTTTTTCTTTTCAATATTCTTTGCGCATAATATGCTTTACTGAGGCTATCAAACTAGTATAATGAAAGAGAACCAGTTATCTCAAATAAGAACAGAAAAAAAGTGATTCTAAAGAAGTTTCCAAACTTCGAAAAAAAATTTTTTTCTTTTCGAGATTCTTTGCGCATAATATGCTTTACTGAGGCTATCAAACTAGTATAATGAACGTGAACAAGTTATCTCAAATAAGAACGGAAAAAAATTGATTCTAAAGAAGTTTCCAAACTTCGAAAAAAAATTTTTTTCTTTTCGAGATTCTTTGCGCATAATATGCTTTACTGAGGCTATCAAACTAGTATAATGAAAGAGAAACAGTTATCTCAAATAAGAACGGAAAAAAAGTGATTCAAACGAAGTTTCCAAACTTCGAAAAAAAATGTTTTTCTTTTCGAGATTCTTTGCGCATAATATGCTTTTCTGAGGCTATCAAACTAGTAAAATGAAAGAGAACCAGTTATCTCGAATAAGAACGGAAAAAAAGTAATTCTAACGAAGTTTCCAAACTTCGAAAAAAATATTTTTTCTTTTCGAGATTCTTTGCGCATAATATGCTTTTCTGAGGCTATCAAACTAGTAAAATGAAAGAGAACCAGTTATCTCGAATAAGAACGGAAAAAAAGTAATTCTAACGAAGTTTCCAAACTTCGAAAAAAATATTTTTTCTTTTCGAGATTCTTTGCGCATAATATGCTTTACTGAGGCTATCAAACTAGTATAATGAAAGAGAACCAGTTATCTCAAATAAGAACGGAAAAAAGTGATTCTAACGAAGTTTCCAAACTTCGAAAAAAATTTTTTTTCTTTTCGAAATTCTTTGCGCATAATATGCTTTACTGAGGCTATCAAACTAGTATAATGAAAGAGAACCAGTTATCTCAAATAAGAACGGAAATAAGATATTCTAACGAAGTTTCCAAACTTCGAAAATAATTTTTTTTCTTTTCGTGATTCTTTGTGCTAAATATGCTTTTCTGAGGCTATTAAACTAGTATAATGAAAGAGAACCAGTTATCGCAAATAAGAACAGAAAAAAAGTGATTCTAAAGAAGTTTCCAAACTTCGAAAAATTTTTTTTTTCTTTTCGAGATTCTTTGCGCATAATATGCTTTACTGAGGCTATCAAACTAGTATAATGAAAGAGAACCAGTTATCTCAAATAAGAACGGAAAAAAAAGATTCTAACGAAGTTTCCAAACTTCGAAAAAAAATTTTTTTCTTTTCAATATTCTTTGCGCATAATATGCTTTACTGAGGCTATCAAACTAGTATAATGAAAGAGAACCAGTTATCTCAAATAAGAACAGAAAAAAAGTGATTCTAAAGAAGTTTCCAAACTTCGAAAAAAAATTTTTTTCTTTTCGAGATTCTTTGCGCATAATATGCTTTACTGAGGCTATCAAACTAGTATAATGAACGTGAACAAGTTATCTCAAATAAGAACGGAAAAAAATTGATTCTAAAGAAGTTTCCAAACTTCGAAAAAAAATTTTTTTCTTTTCGAGATTCTTTGCGCATAATATGCTTTACTGAGGCTATCAAAATAGTATAATGAAAGAGAAACAGTTATCTCAAATAAGAACGGAAAAAAAGTGATCCAAACGTAGTTTCCAAACTTCGAAAAAAAATGTTTTTCTTTTCGAGATTCTTTGCGCATAATATGCTTTTCTGGGGCTATCAAACTAGTATAATGAAAGAGAACCAGTTATCTCAAATAAGAACGGGAAAAAAGTGATTCTAACGAAGTTTCCAAACTTCGAAAAAAATTTTTTTTCTTTTCGTGATTCTTTTCGCTAAATATGCTTTTCTGAGGCTATCAAACTAGTATAATGAAAGAGAACCAGTTATCTCAAATAAGAACAGAAAAAAAGTGATTCTAAAGAAGTTTCCAAACTTCGAAAAAAAATTTTTTTCTTTTCGAGATTCTTTGCGCATAATATGCTTTACTGAGGCTATCAAACTAGTATAATGAAAGAGAACCAGTTATCTCAAATAAGAACAGAAAAAAAGTGATTCTAAAGAAGTTTCCAACCTTCGAAAAAATTTTTTTTTCTTTTCGAGATTCTTTGCACATAATATGCTTTACTGAGGCTATCAAACTAGTATAATGAAAGAGAACCAGTTATCTCAAATAAGAACAGAAAAAAAGTAATTCTATAGAAGTTTCCAAACTTCGAAAAAAATTTTTTTTCTTTTCGAGATTCTTTGCGCATAATATGCTTTACTGAGGCTATCAAACTAGTATAATGAAAGAGAACCAGTTATCTCAAATAAGAACGGAAAAAAATTGATTCTAAAGAAGTTTCCAAACTTGGAAAAAAAATTTTTTTCTTTTCGAGATTCTTTGCGCATAATATGGTTTACTGAGGCTATCAAACTAGTATAATGAAAGAGAAACAGTTATCTCAAATAAGAAAGGAAAAAAAGTGATTCAAACGAAGTTTCCAATTTTCGAAAAAAAATGTTTTTCTTTTCGAGATTCTTTGCGCATAATATGCTTTTCTGAGGCTATCAAACTAGTAAAATGAAAGAGAACCAGTTATCTCGAATAAGAACGGAAAAAAAGTAATTCTAACGAAGTTTCCAAACTTCGAAAAAAATATTTTTTCTTTTCGAGATTCTTTGCGCATAATATGCTTTACTGAGGCTATCAAACTAGTATAATGAAAGAGAACCAGTTATCTCAAATAAGAACGGAAAAAAGTGATTCTAACGAAGTTTCCAAACTTCGAAAAAAATTTTTTTTTCTTTTCGAAATTCTTTGCGCATAATATGCTTTACTGAGGCTATCAAACTAGTATAATGAAAGAGAACCAGTTATCGCAAATAAGAACAGAAAAAAAGTGATTCTAAAGAAGTTTCCAAAGTTCGAAAAATTTTTTTTTTCTTTTCGAGATTCTTTGCGCATAATATGCTTTACTGAGGCTATCAAACTAGTATAATGAAAGAGAACCAGTTATCTCAAATAAGAACGGAAAAAAAGTGATTCAAACGAAGTTTCCAAACTTCGAACAAAAATGTTTTTCTTTTCGAGATTCTTTGCGCATAATATGCTTTTCTGAGGCTATCAAACTAGTATAATGAAAGAGAACCAGTTATCTCAAATAAGAACGGAAAAAAAGTTATTCTAAAGAAGTTTCCAAACTTCGAAAAATTTTTTTTTTCTTTTCGAGATTCTTTGCGCATAATATGCTTTACTGAGGCTATCAAACTAGTATAATGAAAGAGAACCAGTTATCTCAAATATGAACGGAAAAAAGTGATTCTAACGAAGTTTCCAAACTTCGAAAAAAAATTTTTTTCTTTTCGAGATTCTTTGCGCATAATATGCTTTACTGAGGCTATCAAACTAGTATAATGAAAGAGAACCAGTTATCTCAAATAAGAACAGAAAAAAAGTGATTCTAAAGAAGTTTCCAAACTTCGAAAAAAAATTTTTTTCTTTTCGAGATTCTTTGCGCATAATATGCTTTACTGAGGCTATCAAACTAGTATAATGAACGAGAACAAGTTATCTCAAATAAGAACGGAAAAAAATTGATTCTAAAGAAGTTTGCAAACTTCGAAAAAAAATTTTTTTCTTTTCGAGATTCTTTGCGCATAATATGCTTTACTGAGGCTATCAAAATAGTATAATGAAAGAGAAACAGTTATCTCAAATAAGAACGGAAAAAAAGTGATCCAAACGTAGTTTCTAAACTTCGAAAAAAAATGTTTTTCTTTTCGATATTCTTTGCGCATAATATGCTTTTCTGGGGATATCAAACTAGTATAATGAAAGAGAACCAGTTATCTCAAATAAGAACGGGAAAAAAGTGATCTAACGAAGTTTCCAAACTTCGAAAAAAAATTTTTTTCTTTTCGAGATTCTTTGCGCATAATATGCTTTACTGAGGCTATCAAACAAGTATAATGAAAGAGAACCAGTTATCTCAAATAAGAACAGAAAAAAAGTGATTCTAAAGAAGTTTCCAAACTTCGAAAAATTTTTTTTTTCTTTTCGAGATTCTTTGCGCATAATATGCTTTACTGAGGCTATCAAACTAGTATAATGAAAGAGAACCAGTTATCTCAAATAAGAACAGAAAAAAAGTAATTCTAAAGAAGTTTCCAAACTTCGAAAAAAATTTTTTTTCTTTTCGAGATTCTTTGCGCATAATATGCTTTACTGCGGCTATCAAACTAGTATAATGAAAGAGAACCAGTTATCTCAAATAAGAACGGAAAAAAATTGATTATAAAGAAGTTTCCAAACTTCGAAAAAAAATTTTTTTCTTTTCGAGATTCTTTGCGCATAATATGGTTTACTGAGGCTATCAAACTAGTATAATGAAAGAGAAACAGTTATCTCAAATAAGAACGGAAAAAAAGTGATTCAAACGAAGTTTCCAAACTTCGAAAAAAAATGTTTTTCTTTTCGAGATTCTTTGCGCATAATATGCTTTTCTGGGGCTATCAAACTAGTAAAATGGAAGAGAACCAGTTATCTCGAATAAGAACGGAAAAAAAGTAATTCTAACGAAGTTTCCAAACTTCGAAAAAAATATTTTTTCTTTTCGAGATTCTTTGCGCATAATATGCTTTTCTGAGGCTATCAAACTAGTAAAATGAAAGAGAACCAGTTATCTCGAATAAGAACGGAAAAAAAGTAATTCTAACGAAGTTTCCAAACTTCGAAAAAAATATTTTTTCTTTTCGAGATTCTTTGCGCATAATATGCTTTACTGAGGCTATCAAACTAGTATAATGAAAGAGAACCAGTTATCTCAAATAAGAACGGAAAAAAGTGATTCTAACGAAGTTTCCAAACTTCGAAAAAAATTTTTTTTCTTTTCGAAATTCTTTGCGCATAATATGCTTTACTGAGGCTATCAAACTAGTATAATGAAAGAGAACCAGTTATCTCAAATAAGAACGGAAATAAGTGATTCTAACGAAGTTTCCAAACTTCGAAAAAAATTTTTTTTCTTTTCGAGATTCTTTGCGCATAATATGGTTTACTGAGGCTATCAAACTAGTATAATGAAAGAGAAACAGTTATCTCAAATAAGAACGGAAAAAAAGTGATTCAAACGAAGTTTCCAAACTTCGAAAAAAAATGTTTTTCTTTTCGAGATTCTTTGCGCATAATATGCTTTTCTGAGGCTATCAAACTAGTAAAATGAAAGAGAACCAGTTATCTCGAATAAGAACGGAAAAAAAGTAATTCTAACGAAGTTTCCAAACTTCGAAAAAAATATTTTTTCTTTTCGAGATTCTTTGCGCATAATATGCTTTTCTGAGGCTATCAAACTAGTAAAATGAAAGAGAACAAGTTATCTCGAATAAGAACGGAAAAAAAGTAATTCTAACGAAGTTTCCAAACTTCGAAAAAAATATTTTTTCTTTTCGAGATTCTTTGCGCATAATATGCTTTACTGAGGCTATCAAACTAGTATAATGAAAGAGAACCAGTTATCTCAAATAAGAACGGAAAAAAGTGATTCTAACGAAGTTTCCAAACTTCGAAAAAAATTTTTTTTCTTTTCGAAATTCTTTGCGCATAATATGCTTTACTGAGGCTATCAAACTAGTATAATGAAAGAGAACCAGTTATCTCAAATAAGAACGGAAATAAGATATTCTAACGAAGTTTCCAAACTTCGAAAATAATTTTTTTTCTTTTCGTGATTCTTTGTGCTAAATATGCTTTTCTGAGGCTATTAAACTAGTATAATGAAAGAGAACCAGTTATCGCAAATAAGAACAGAAAAAAAGTGATTCTAAAGAAGTTTCCAAACTTCGAAAAATTTTTTTTTTCTTTTCGAGATTCTTTGCGCATAATATGCTTTACTGAGGCTATCAAACTAGTATAATGAAAGAGAACCAGTTATCTCAAATAAGAACGGAAAAAAAAGATTCTAACGAAGTTTCCAAACTTCGAAAAAAAATTTTTTTCTTTTCAATATTCTTTGCGCATAATATGCTTTACTGAGGCTATCAAACTAGTATAATGAAAGAGAACCAGTTATCTCAAATAAGAACGGAAAAAAAGTGATTCAAACGAAGTTTCCAAACTTCCAAAAAAAATTTTTTTCTTTTCGAGATTCTTTGCGCATAATATGCTTTACTGAGGCTATCAAACTAGTATAATGAACGTGAACAAGTTATCTCAAATAAGAACGGAAAAAAATTGATTCTAAAGAAGTTTCCAAACTTCGAAAAAAAATTTTTTTCTTTTCGAGATTCTTTGCGCATAATATGCTTTACTGAGGCTATCAAAATAGTATAATGAAAGAGAAACAGTTATCTCAAATAAGAACGGAAAAAAAGTGATCCAAACGTAGTTTCCAAACTTCGAAAAAAAATGTTTTTCTTTTCGAGATTCTTTGCGCATAATATGCTTTTCTGGGGCTATCAAACTAGTATAATGAAAGAGAACCAGTTATCTCAAATAAGAACGGGAAAAAAGTGATTCTAACGAAGTTTCCAAACTTCGAAAAAAATTTTTTTTCTTTTCGTGATTCTTTTCGCTAAATATGCTTTTCTGAGGCTATCAAACTAGTATAATGAAAGAGAACCAGTTATCTCAAATAAGAACAGAAAAAAAGTGATTCTAAAGAAGTTTCCAAACTTCGAAAAAAAATTTTTTTCTTTTCGAGATTCTTTGCGCATAATATGCTTTACTGAGGCTATCAAACTAGTATAATGAAAGAGAACCAGTTATCTCAAATAAGAACAGAAAAAAAGTGATTCTAAAGAAGTTTCCAACCTTCGAAAAAATTTTTTTTTCTTTTCGAGATTCTTTGCACATAATATGCTTTACTGAGGCTATCAAACTAGTATAATGAAAGAGAACCAGTTATCTCAAATAAGAACAGAAAAAAAGTAATTCTATAGAAGTTTCCAAACTTCGAAAAAAATTTTTTTTCTTTTCGAGATTCTTTGCGCATAATATGCTTTACTGAGGCTATCAAACTAGTATAATGAAAGAGAACCAGTTATCTCAAATAAGAACGGAAAAAAATTGATTCTAAAGAAGTTTCCAAACTTGGAAAAAAAATTTTTTTCTTTTCGAGATTCTTTGCGCATAATATGGTTTACTGAGGCTATCAAACTAGTATAATGAAAGAGAAACAGTTATCTCAAATAAGAACGGAAAAAAAGTGATTCAAACGAAGTTTCCAATTTTCGAAAAAAAATGTTTTTCTTTTCGAGATTCTTTGCGCATAATATGCTTTTCTGAGGCTATCAAACTAGTAAAATGAAAGAGAACCAGTTATCTCGAATAAGAACGGAAAAAAAGTAATTCTAACGAAGTTTCCAAACTTCGAAAAAAATATTTTTTCTTTTCGAGATTCTTTGCGCATAATATGCTTTACTGAGGCTATCAAACTAGTATAATGAAAGAGAACCAGTTATCTCAAATAAGAACGGAAAAAAGTGATTCTAACGAAGTTTCCAAACTTCGAAAAAAATTTTTTTTTCTTTTCGAAATTCTTTGCGCATAATATGCTTTACTGAGGCTATCAAACTAGTATAATGAAAGAGAACCAGTTATCTCAAATAAGAACGGAAAAAAGTGATTCTAACGAAGTTTCCAAACTTCGAAAAAAATGTTTTTCTTTTCGATATTCTTTGCGCATAATATGCTTTTCTGGGGATATCAAACTAGTATAATGAAAGAGAACCAGTTATCTCAAATAAGAACGGGAAAAAAGTGATCTAACGAAGTTTCCAAACTTCGAAAAAAAATTTTTTTCTTTTCGAGATTCTTTGCGCATAATATGCTTTACTGAGGCTATCAAACTAGTATAATGAAAGAGAACCAGTTATCTCAAATAAGAACAGAAAAAAAGTGATTCTAAAGAAGTTTCCAAACTTCGAAAAAAATATTTTTTCTTTTCGAGATTCTTTGCGCATAATATGCTTTTCTGAGGCTATCAAACTAGTAAAATGAAAGAGAACCAGTTATCTCGAATAAGAACGGAAAAAAAGTAATTCTAACGAAGTTTCCAAACTTCGAAAAAAATATTTTTTCTTTTCGAGATTCTTTGCGCATAATATGCTTTACTGAGGCTATCAAACTAGTATAATGAAAGAGAACCAGTTATCTCAAATAAGAACGGAAAAAAGTGATTCTAACGAAGTTTCCAAACTTCGAAAAAAATTTTTTTTCTTTTCGAAATTCTTTGCGCATAATATGCTTTACTGAGGCTATCAAACTAGTATAATGAAAGAGAACCAGTTATCTCAAATAAGAACGGAAATAAGATATTCTAACGAAGTTTCCAAACTTCGAAAATAATTTTTTTTCTTTTCGTGATTCTTTGTGCTAAATATGCTTTTCTGAGGCTATTAAACTAGTATAATGAAAGAGAACCAGTTATCGCAAATAAGAACAGAAAAAAAGTGATTCTAAAGAAGTTTCCAAACTTCGAAAAATTTTTTTTTTCTTTTCGAGATTCTTTGCGCATAATATGCTTTACTGAGGCTATCAAACTAGTATAATGAAAGAGAACCAGTTATCTCAAATAAGAACGGAAAAAAAAGATTCTAACGAAGTTTCCAAACTTCGAAAAAAAATTTTTTTCTTTTCAATATTCTTTGCGCATAATATGCTTTACTGAGGCTATCAAACTAGTATAATGAAAGAGAACCAGTTATCTCAAATAAGAACGGAAAAAAAGTGATTCAAACGAAGTTTCCAAACTTCCAAAAAAAATTTTTTTCTTTTCGAGATTCTTTGCGCATAATATGCTTTACTGAGGCTATCAAACTAGTATAATGAACGTGAACAAGTTATCTCAAATAAGAACGGAAAAAAATTGATTCTAAAGAAGTTTCCAAACTTCGAAAAAAAATTTTTTTCTTTTCGAGATTCTTTGCGCATAATATGCTTTACTGAGGCTATCAAAATAGTATAATGAAAGAGAAACAGTTATCTCAAATAAGAACGGAAAAAAAGTGATCCAAACGTAGTTTCCAAACTTCGAAAAAAAATGTTTTTCTTTTCGAGATTCTTTGCCCATAATATGCTTTTCTGGGGCTATCAAACTAGTATAATGAAAGAGAACCAGTTATCTCAAATAAGAACGGAAAAAAAAGATTCTAACGAAGTTTCCAAACTTCGAAAATAATTTTTTTTCTTTTCGTGATTCTTTTCGCTAAATATGCTTTTCTGAGGCTATCAAACTAGTATAATGAAAGAGAACCAGTTATCTCAAATAAGAACAGAAAAAAAGTGATTCTAAAGAAGTTTCCAAACTTCGAAAAAAAATTTTTTTCTTTTCGAGATTCTTTGCGCATAATATGCTTTACTGAGGCTATCAAACTAGTATAATGAAAGAGAACCAGTTATCTCAAATAAGAACAGAAAAAAAGTGATTCTAAAGAAGTTTCCAACCTTCGAAAAAATTTTTTTTTCTTTTCGAGATTCTTTGCACATAATATGCTTTACTGAGGCTATCAAACTAGTATAATGAAAGAGAACCAGTTATCTCAAATAAGAACAGAAAAAAAGTAATTCTATAGAAGTTTCCAAACTTCGAAAAAAATTTTTTTTCTTTTCGAGATTCTTTGCGCATAATATGCTTTACTGAGGCTATCAAACTAGTATAATGAAAGAGAACCAGTTATCTCAAATAAGAACGGAAAAAAATTGATTCTAAAGAAGTTTCCAAACTTGGAAAAAAAATTTTTTTCTTTTCGAGATTCTTTGCGCATAATATGGTTTACTGAGGCTATCAAACTAGTATAATGAAAGAGAAACAGTTATCTCAAATAAGAACGGAAAAAAAGTGATTCAAACGAAGTTTCCAATTTTCGAAAAAAAATGTTTTTCTTTTCGAGATTCTTTGCGCATAATATGCTTTTCTGAGGCTATCAAACTAGTAAAATGAAAGAGAACCAGTTATCTCGAATAAGAACGGAAAAAAAGTAATTCTAACGAAGTTTCCAAACTTCGAAAAAAATATTTTTTCTTTTCGAGATTCTTTGCGCATAATATGCTTTACTGAGGCTATCAAACTAGTATAATGAAAGAGAACCAGTTATCTCAAATAAGAACGGAAAATAGTGATTCTAACGAAGTTTCCAAACTTCGAAAAAAATTTTTTTTTCTTTTCGAGATTCTTTGCGCATAATATGCTTTACTGAGGCTATCAAAATAGTATAATGAAAGAGAAACAGTTATCTCAAATAAGAACGGAAAAAAAGTGATCCAAACGTAGTTTCTAAACTTCGAAAAAAAATGTTTTTCTTTTCGATATTCTTTGCGCATAATATGCTTTTCTGGGGATATCAAACTAGTATAATGAAAGAGAACCAGTTATCTCAAATAAGAACGGGAAAAAAGTGATTCTAACGAAGTTTCCAAACTTCGAAAAAAAATTTTTTTCTTTTCGAGATTCTTTGCCCATAATATGCTTTACTGAGGCTATCAAACTAGTATAATGAAAGAGAACCAGTTATCTCAAATAAGAACGGAAAAAAAGTGATTCTAACGAAGTTTCCAAACTTCGAAAAAAAATGTTTTTCTTTTCGAGATTCTTTGCGCATAATATGCTTTTCTGAGGCTATCAAACTAGTATAATGAAAGAGAACCAGTTATCGCAAATAAGAACGGAAAAAAAGTGATTCAAACGAAGTTTCCAAACTTCGAAAAAAATTTTTTTTCTTTTCGAGATTCTTTGCGCATAATATGCTTTTCTACGGCTATCAAACTAGTAAAATGAAAGAGAACCAGTTATCTCAAATAAGAACGGAAATAAGTGATTCTAACGAAGTTTCCAAACTTCGAAAAAAATTTTTTTTCTTTTCGAGATTCTTTGCGCATAATATGGTTTACTGAGGCTATCAAACTAGTATAATGAAAGAGAAACAGTTATCTCAAATAAGAACGGAAAAAAAGTGATTCAAACGAAGTTTCCAAACTTCGAAAAAAAATGTTTTTCTTTTCGAGATTCTTTGCGCATAATATGCTTTTCTGAGGCTATCAAACTAGTAAAATGAAAGAGAACCAGTTATCTCGAATAAGAACGGAAAAAAAGTAATTCTAACGAAGTTTCCAAACTTCGAAAAAAATATTTTTTCTTTTCGAGATTCTTTGCGCATAATATGCTTTTCTGAGGCTATCAAACTAGTAAAATGAAAGAGAACCAGTTATCTCGAATAAGAACGGAAAAAAAGTAATTCTAACGAAGTTTCCAAACTTCGAAAAAAATATTTTTTCTTTTCGAGATTCTTTGCGCATAATATGCTTTACTGAGGCTATCAAACTAGTATAATGAAAGAGAACCAGTTATCTCAAATAAGAACGGAAAAAAGTGATTCTAACGAAGTTTCCAAACTTCGAAAAAAATGTTTTTCTTTTCGATATTCTTTGCGCATAATATGCTTTTCTGGGGATATCAAACTAGTATAATGAAAGAGAACCAGTTATCTCAAATAAGAACGGGAAAAAAGTGATCTAACGAAGTTTCCAAACTTCGAAAAAAAATTTTTTTCTTTTCGAGATTCTTTGCGCATAATATGCTTTACTGAGGCTATCAAACAAGTATAATGAAAGAGAACCAGTTATCTCAAATAAGAACAGAAAAAAAGTGATTCTAAAGAAGTTTCCAAACTTCGAAAAAAATATTTTTTCTTTTCGAGATTCTTTGCGCATAATATGCTTTTCTGAGGCTATCAAACTAGTAAAATGAAAGAGAACCAGTTATCTCGAATAAGAACGGAAAAAAAGTAATTCTAACGAAGTTTCCAAACTTCGAAAAAAATATTTTTTCTTTTCGAGATTCTTTGCGCATAATATGCTTTACTGAGGCTATCAAACTAGTATAATGAAAGAGAACCAGTTATCTCAAATAAGAACGGAAAAAAGTGATTCTAACGAAGTTTCCAAACTTCGAAAAAAATTTTTTTTCTTTTCGAAATTCTTTGCGCATAATATGCTTTACTGAGGCTATCAAACTAGTATAATGAAAGAGAACCAGTTATCTCAAATAAGAACGGAAATAAGATATTCTAACGAAGTTTCCAAACTTCGAAAATAATTTTTTTTCTTTTCGTGATTCTTTGTGCTAAATATGCTTTTCTGAGGCTATTAAACTAGTATAATGAAAGAGAACCAGTTATCGCAAATAAGAACAGAAAAAAAGTGATTCTAAAGAAGTTTCCAAACTTCGAAAAATTTTTTTTTTCTTTTCGAGATTCTTTGCGCATAATATGCTTTACTGAGGCTATCAAACTAGTATAATGAAAGAGAACCAGTTATCTCAAATAAGAACGGAAAAAAAAGATTCTAACGAAGTTTCCAAACTTCGAAAAAAAATTTTTTTCTTTTCAATATTCTTTGCGCATAATATGCTTTACTGAGGCTATCAAACTAGTATAATGAAAGAGAACCAGTTATCTCAAATAAGAACGGAAAAAAAGTGATTCAAACGAAGTTTCCAAACTTCCAAAAAAAATTTTTTTCTTTTCGAGATTCTTTGCGCATAATATGCTTTACTGAGGCTATCAAACTAGTATAATGAACGTGAACAAGTTATCTCAAATAAGAACGGAAAAAAATTGATTCTAAAGAAGTTTCCAAACTTCGAAAAAAAATTTTTTTCTTTTCGAGATTCTTTGCGCATAATATGCTTTACTGAGGCTATCAAAATAGTATAATGAAAGAGAAACAGTTATCTCAAATAAGAACGGAAAAAAAGTGATCCAAACGTAGTTTCCAAACTTCGAAAAAAAATGTTTTTCTTTTCGAGATTCTTTGCGCATAATATGCTTTTCTGGGGCTATCAAACTAGTATAATGAAAGAGAACCAGTTATCTCAAATAAGAACGGAAAAAAAAGATTCTAACGAAGTTTCCAAACTTCGAAAAAAATTTTTTTTCTTTTCGTGATTCTTTTCGCTAAATATGCTTTTCTGAGGCTATCAAACTAGTATAATGAAAGAGAACCAGTTATCTCAAATAAGAACAGAAAAAAAGTGATTCTAAAGAAGTTTCCAAACTTCGAAAAAAAATTTTTTTCTTTTCGAGATTCTTTGCGCATAATATGCTTTACTGAGGCTATCAAACTAGTATAATGAAAGAGAACCAGTTATCTCAAATAAGAACAGAAAAAAAGTGATTCTAAAGAAGTTTCCAACCTTCGAAAAAATTTTTTTTTCTTTTCGAGATTCTTTGCACATAATATGCTTTACTGAGGCTATCAAACTAGTATAATGAAAGAGAACCAGTTATCTCAAATAAGAACAGAAAAAAAGTAATTCTATAGAAGTTTCCAAACTTCGAAAAAAATTTTTTTTCTTTTCGAGATTCTTTGCGCATAATATGCTTTACTGAGGCTATCAAACTAGTATAATGAAAGAGAACCAGTTATCTCAAATAAGAACGGAAAAAAATTGATTCTAAAGAAGTTTCCAAACTTGGAAAAAAAATTTTTTTCTTTTCGAGATTCTTTGCGCATAATATGGTTTACTGAGGCTATCAAACTAGTATAATGAAAGAGAAACAGTTATCTCAAATAAGAACGGAAAAAAAGTGATTCAAACGAAGTTTCCAATTTTCGAAAAAAAATGTTTTTCTTTTCGAGATTCTTTGCGCATAATATGCTTTTCTGAGGCTATCAAACTAGTAAAATGAAAGAGAACCAGTTATCTCGAATAAGAACGGAAAAAAAGTAATTCTAACGAAGTTTAGAAAATTCGAAAAAAATATTTTTTCTTTTCGAGATTCTTTGCGCATAATATGCTTTACTGAGGCTATCAAACTAGTATAATGAAAGAGAACCAGTTATCTCAAATAAGAACGGAAAATAGTGATTCTAACGAAGTTTCCAAACTTCGAAAAAAATTTTTTTTTCTTTTCGAAATTCTTTGCGCATAATATGCTTTACTGAGGCTATCAAACTAGTATAATGAAAGAGAACCAGTTATCGCAAATAAGAACAGAAAAAAAGTGATTCTAAAGAAGTTTCCAAACTTCGAAAAATTTTTTTTTTCTTTTCGAGATTCTTTGCGCATAATATGCTTTACTGAGGCTATCAAACTAGTATAATGAAAGAGAACCAGTTATCTCAAATAAGAACGGAAAAAAAGTGATTCAAACGAAGTTTCCAAACTTCGAAAAAAAATGTTTTTCTTTTCGAGATTCTTTGCGCATAATATGCTTTTCTGAGGCTATCAAACTAGTATAATGAAAGAGAACCAGTTATCTCAAATAAGAACGGAAAAAAAGTTATTCTAACGAAGTTTCCAAACTTCGAAAAATTTTTTTTTTCTTTTCGAGATTCTTTGCGCATAATATGCTTTACTGAGGCTATCAAACTAGTATAATGAAAGAGAACCAGTTATCTCAAATAAGAACGGAAAAAAGTGATTCTAACGAAGTTTCCAAACTTCGAAAAAAAATTTTTTTCTTTTCGAGATTCTTTGCGCATAATATGCTTTACTGAGGCTATCAAACTAGTATAATGAAAGAGAACCAGTTATCTCAAATAAGAACCGAAAAAAAGTGATTCTAAAGAAGTTTCCAAACTTCGAAAAAAAATTTTTTTCTTTTCGAGATTCTTTGCGCATAATATGCTTTACTGAGGCTATCAAACTAGTATAATGAACGAGAACAAGTTATCTCAAATAAGAACGGAAAAAAATTGATTCTAAAGAAGTTTGCAAACTTCGAAAAAAAATTTTTTTCTTTTCGAGATTCTTTGCGCATAATATGCTTTACTGAGGCTATCAAAATAGTATAATGAAAGAGAAACAGTTATCTCAAATAAGAACGGAAAAAAAGTGATCCAAACGTAGTTTCTAAACTTCGAAAAAAAATGTTTTTCTTTTCGATATTCTTTGCGCATAATATGCTTTTCTGGGGATATCAAACTAGTATAATGAAAGAGAACCAGTTATCTCAAATAAGAACGGGAAAAAAGTGATTCTAACGAAGTTTCCAAACTTCGAAAAAAAATTTTTTTCTTTTCGAGATTCTTTGCCCATAATATGCTTTACTGGGGCTATCAAACTAGTATAATGAAAGAGAACCAGTTATCTCAAATAAGAACGGAAAAAAAGTGATTCTAACGAAGTTTCCAAACTTCGAAAAAAAATGTTTTTCTTTTCGAGATTCTTTGCGCATAATATGCTTTTCTGAGGCTATCAAACTAGTATAATGAAAGAGAACCAGTTATCGCAAATAAGAACGGAAAAAAAGTGATTCAAACGAAGTTTCCAAACTTCGAAAAAAATTTTTTTTCTTTTCGAGATTCTTTGCGCATAATATGCTTTTCTACGGCTATCAAACTAGTAAAATGAAAGAGAACCAGTTATCTCAAATAAGAACGGAAATAAGTGATTCTAACGAAGTTTCCAAACTTCGAAAAAAATTTTTTTTCTTTTCGAGATTCTTTGCGCATAATATGGTTTACTGAGGCTATCAAACTAGTATAATGAAAGAGAAACAGTTATCTCAAATAAGAACGGAAAAAAAGTGATTCAAACGAAGTTTCTAAACTTCGAAAAAAAATGTTTTTCTTTTCGAGATTCTTTGCGCATAATATGCTTTTCTGAGGCTATCAAACTAGTAAAATGAAAGAGAACCAGTTATCTCGAATAAGAACGGAAAAAAAGTAATTCTAACGAAGTTTCCAAACTTCGAAAAAAATATTTTTTCTTTTCGAGATTCTTTGCGCATAATATGCTTTTCTGAGGCTATCAAACTAGTAAAATGAAAGAGAACCAGTTATCTCGAATAAGAACGGAAAAAAAGTAATTCTAACGAAGTTTCCAAACTTCGAAAAAAATATTTTTTCTTTTCGAGATTCTTTGCGCATAATATGCTTTACTGAGGCTATCAAACTAGTATAATGAAAGAGAACCAGTTATCTCAAATAAGAACGGAAAAAAGTGATTCTAACGAAGTTTCCAAACTTCGAAAAAAATTTTTTTTCTTTTCGAAATTCTTTGCGCATAATATGCTTTACTGAGGCTATCAAACTAGTATAATGAAAGAGAACCAGTTATCTCAAATAAGAACGGAAATAAGATATTCTAACGAAGTTTCCAAACTTCGAAAATAATTTTTTTTCTTTTCGTGATTCTTTGTGCTAAATATGCTTTTCTGAGGCTATTAAACTAGTATAATGAAAGAGAACCAGTTATCGCAAATAAGAACAGAAAAAAAGTGATTCTAAAGAAGTTTCCAAACTTCGAAAAATTTTTTTTTTCTTTTCGAGATTCTTTGCGCATAATATGCTTTACTGAGGCTATCAAACTAGTATAATGAAAGAGAACCAGTTATCTCAAATAAGAACGGAAAAAAAAGATTCTAACGAAGTTTCCAAACTTCGAAAAAAAATTTTTTTCTTTTCAATATTCTTTGCGCATAATATGCTTTACTGAGGCTATCAAACTAGTATAATGAAAGAGAACCAGTTATCTCAAATAAGAACAGAAAAAAAGTGATTCTAAAGAAGTTTCCAAACTTCGAAAAAAAATTTTTTTCTTTTCGAGATTCTTTGCGCATAATATGCTTTACTGAGGCTATCAAACTAGTATAATGAACGTGAACAAGTTATCTCAAATAAGAACGGAAAAAAATTGATTCTAAAGAAGTTTCCAAACTTCGAAAAAAAATTTTTTTCTTTTCGAGATTCTTTGCGCATAATATGCTTTACTGAGGCTATCAAACTAGTATAATGAAAGAGAAACAGTTATCTCAAATAAGAACGGAAAAAAAGTGATTCAAACGAAGTTTCCAAACTTCGAAAAAAAATGTTTTTCTTTTCGAGATTCTTTGCGCATAATATGCTTTTCTGAGGCTATCAAACTAGTAAAATGAAAGAGAACCAGTTATCTCGAATAAGAACGGAAAAAAAGTAATTCTAACGAAGTTTCCAAACTTCGAAAAAAATATTTTTTCTTTTCGAGATTCTTTGCGCATAATATGCTTTTCTGAGGCTATCAAACTAGTAAAATGAAAGAGAACCAGTTATCTCGAATAAGAACGGAAAAAAAGTAATTCTAACGAAGTTTCCAAACTTCGAAAAAAATATTTTTTCTTTTCGAGATTCTTTGCGCATAATATGCTTTACTGAGGCTATCAAACTAGTATAATGAAAGAGAACCAGTTATCTCAAATAAGAACGGAAAAAAGTGATTCTAACGAAGTTTCCAAACTTCGAAAAAAATTTTTTTTCTTTTCGAAATTCTTTGCGCATAATATGCTTTACTGAGGCTATCAAACTAGTATAATGAAAGAGAACCAGTTATCTCAAATAAGAACGGAAATAAGATATTCTAACGAAGTTTCCAAACTTCGAAAATAATTTTTTTTCTTTTCGTGATTCTTTGTGCTAAATATGCTTTTCTGAGGCTATTAAACTAGTATAATGAAAGAGAACCAGTTATCGCAAATAAGAACAGAAAAAAAGTGATTCTAAAGAAGTTTCCAAACTTCGAAAAATTTTTTTTTTCTTTTCGAGATTCTTTGCGCATAATATGCTTTACTGAGGCTATCAAACTAGTATAATGAAAGAGAACCAGTTATCTCAAATAAGAACGGAAAAAAAAGATTCTAACGAAGTTTCCAAACTTCGAAAAAAAATTTTTTTCTTTTCAATATTCTTTGCGCATAATATGCTTTACTGAGGCTATCAAACTAGTATAATGAAAGAGAACCAGTTATCTCAAATAAGAACAGAAAAAAAGTGATTCTAAAGAAGTTTCCAAACTTCGAAAAAAAATTTTTTTCTTTTCGAGATTCTTTGCGCATAATATGCTTTACTGAGGCTATCAAACTAGTATAATGAACGTGAACAAGTTATCTCAAATAAGAACGGAAAAAAATTGATTCTAAAGAAGTTTCCAAACTTCGAAAAAAAATTTTTTTCTTTTCGAGATTCTTTGCGCATAATATGCTTTACTGAGGCTATCAAAATAGTATAATGAAAGAGAAACAGTTATCTCAAATAAGAACGGAAAAAAAGTGATCCAAACGTAGTTTCCAAACTTCGAAAAAAAATGTTTTTCTTTTCGAGATTCTTTGCGCATAATATGCTTTTCTGGGGCTATCAAACTAGTATAATGAAAGAGAACCAGTTATCTCAAATAAGAACGGGAAAAAAGTGATTCTAACGAAGTTTCCAAACTTCGAAAAAAATTTTTTTTCTTTTCGTGATTCTTTTCGCTAAATATGCTTTTCTGAGGCTATCAAACTAGTATAATGAAAGAGAACCAGTTATCTCAAATAAGAACAGAAAAAAAGTGATTCTAAAGAAGTTTCCAAACTTCGAAAAAAAATTTTTTTCTTTTCGAGATTCTTTGCGCATAATATGCTTTACTGAGGCTATCAAACTAGTATAATGAAAGAGAACCAGTTATCTCAAATAAGAACAGAAAAAAAGTGATTCTAAAGAAGTTTCCAACCTTCGAAAAAATTTTTTTTTCTTTTCGAGATTCTTTGCACATAATATGCTTTACTGAGGCTATCAAACTAGTATAATGAAAGAGAACCAGTTATCTCAAATAAGAACAGAAAAAAAGTAATTCTATAGAAGTTTCCAAACTTCGAAAAAAATTTTTTTTCTTTTCGAGATTCTTTGCGCATAATATGCTTTACTGAGGCTATCAAACTAGTATAATGAAAGAGAACCAGTTATCTCAAATAAGAACGGAAAAAAATTGATTCTAAAGAAGTTTCCAAACTTGGAAAAAAAATTTTTTTCTTTTCGAGATTCTTTGCGCATAATATGGTTTACTGAGGCTATCAAACTAGTATAATGAAAGAGAAACAGTTATCTCAAATAAGAAAGGAAAAAAAGTGATTCAAACGAAGTTTCCAATTTTCGAAAAAAAATGTTTTTCTTTTCGAGATTCTTTGCGCATAATATGCTTTTCTGAGGCTATCAAACTAGTAAAATGAAAGAGAACCAGTTATCTCGAATAAGAACGGAAAAAAAGTAATTCTAACGAAGTTTCCAAACTTCGAAAAAAATATTTTTTCTTTTCGAGATTCTTTGCGCATAATATGCTTTACTGAGGCTATCAAACTAGTATAATGAAAGAGAACCAGTTATCTCAAATAAGAACGGAAAAAAGTGATTCTAACGAAGTTTCCAAACTTCGAAAAAAATTTTTTTTTCTTTTCGAAATTCTTTGCGCATAATATGCTTTACTGAGGCTATCAAACTAGTATAATGAAAGAGAACCAGTTATCGCAAATAAGAACAGAAAAAAAGTGATTCTAAAGAAGTTTCCAAAGTTCGAAAAATTTTTTTTTTCTTTTCGAGATTCTTTGCGCATAATATGCTTTACTGAGGCTATCAAACTAGTATAATGAAAGAGAACCAGTTATCTCAAATAAGAACGGAAAAAAAGTGATTCAAACGAAGTTTCCAAACTTCGAACAAAAATGTTTTTCTTTTCGAGATTCTTTGCGCATAATATGCTTTTCTGAGGCTATCAAACTAGTATAATGAAAGAGAACCAGTTATCTCAAATAAGAACGGAAAAAAAGTTATTCTAAAGAAGTTTCCAAACTTCGAAAAATTTTTTTTTTCTTTTCGAGATTCTTTGCGCATAATATGCTTTACTGAGGCTATCAAACTAGTATAATGAAAGAGAACCAGTTATCTCAAATATGAACGGAAAAAAGTGATTCTAACGAAGTTTCCAAACTTCGAAAAAAAATTTTTTTCTTTTCGAGATTCTTTGCGCATAATATGCTTTACTGAGGCTATCAAACTAGTATAATGAAAGAGAACCAGTTATCTCAAATAAGAACAGAAAAAAAGTGATTCTAAAGAAGTTTCCAAACTTCGAAAAAAAATTTTTTTCTTTTCGAGATTCTTTGCGCATAATATGCTTTACTGAGGCTATCAAACTAGTATAATGAACGAGAACAAGTTATCTCAAATAAGAACGGAAAAAAATTGATTCTAAAGAAGTTTGCAAACTTCGAAAAAAAATTTTTTTCTTTTCGAGATTCTTTGCGCATAATATGCTTTACTGAGGCTATCAAAATAGTATAATGAAAGAGAAACAGTTATCTCAAATAAGAACGGAAAAAAAGTGATCCAAACGTAGTTTCTAAACTTCGAAAAAAAATGTTTTTCTTTTCGATATTCTTTGCGCATAATATGCTTTTCTGGGGATATCAAACTAGTATAATGAAAGAGAACCAGTTATCTCAAATAAGAACGGGAAAAAAGTGATCTAACGAAGTTTCCAAACTTCGAAAAAAAATTTTTTTCTTTTCGAGATTCTTTGCGCATAATATGCTTTACTGAGGCTATCAAACAAGTATAATGAAAGAGAACCAGTTATCTCAAATAAGAACAGAAAAAAAGTGATTCTAAAGAAGTTTCCAAACTTCGAAAAATTTTTTTTTTCTTTTCGAGATTCTTTGCGCATAATATGCTTTACTGAGGCTATCAAACTAGTATAATGAAAGAGAACCAGTTATCTCAAATAAGAACAGAAAAAAAGTAATTCTAAAGAAGTTTCCAAACTTCGAAAAAAATTTTTTTTCTTTTCGAGATTCTTTGCGCATAATATGCTTTACTGCGGCTATCAAACTAGTATAATGAAAGAGAACCAGTTATCTCAAATAAGAACGGAAAAAAATTGATTATAAAGAAGTTTCCAAACTTCGAAAAAAAATTTTTTTCTTTTCGAGATTCTTTGCGCATAATATGGTTTACTGAGGCTATCAAACTAGTATAATGAAAGAGAAACAGTTATCTCAAATAAGAACGGAAAAAAAGTGATTCAAACGAAGTTTCCAAACTTCGAAAAAAAATGTTTTTCTTTTCGAGATTCTTTGCGCATAATATGCTTTTCTGGGGCTATCAAACTAGTAAAATGAAAGAGAACCAGTTATCTCGAATAAGAACGGAAAAAAAGTAATTCTAACGAAGTTTCCAAACTTCGAAAAAAATATTTTTTCTTTTCGAGATTCTTTGCGCATAATATGCTTTTCTGAGGCTATCAAACTAGTAAAATGAAAGAGAACCAGTTATCTCGAATAAGAACGGAAAAAAAGTAATTCTAACGAAGTTTCCAAACTTCGAAAAAAATATTTTTTCTTTTCGAGATTCTTTGCGCATAATATGCTTTACTGAGGCTATCAAACTAGTATAATGAAAGAGAACCAGTTATCTCAAATAAGAACGGAAAAAAGTGATTCTAACGAAGTTTCCAAACTTCGAAAAAAATTTTTTTTCTTTTCGAAATTCTTTGCGCATAATATGCTTTACTGAGGCTATCAAACTAGTATAATGAAAGAGAACCAGTTATCTCAAATAAGAACGGAAATAAGTGATTCTAACGAAGTTTCCAAACTTCGAAAAAAATTTTTTTTCTTTTCGAGATTCTTTGCGCATAATATGGTTTACTGAGGCTATCAAACTAGTATAATGAAAGAGAAACAGTTATCTCAAATAAGAACGGAAAAAAAGTGATTCAAACGAAGTTTCCAAACTTCGAAAAAAAATGTTTTTCTTTTCGAGATTCTTTGCGCATAATATGCTTTTCTGAGGCTATCAAACTAGTAAAATGAAAGAGAACCAGTTATCTCGAATAAGAACGGAAAAAAAGTAATTCTAACGAAGTTTCCAAACTTCGAAAAAAATATTTTTTCTTTTCGAGATTCTTTGCGCATAATATGCTTTTCTGAGGCTATCAAACTAGTAAAATGAAAGAGAACAAGTTATCTCGAATAAGAACGGAAAAAAAGTAATTCTAACGAAGTTTCCAAACTTCGAAAAAAATATTTTTTCTTTTCGAGATTCTTTGCGCATAATATGCTTTACTGAGGCTATCAAACTAGTATAATGAAAGAGAACCAGTTATCTCAAATAAGAACGGAAAAAAGTGATTCTAACGAAGTTTCCAAACTTCGAAAAAAATTTTTTTTCTTTTCGAAATTCTTTGCGCATAATATGCTTTACTGAGGCTATCAAACTAGTATAATGAAAGAGAACCAGTTATCTCAAATAAGAACGGAAATAAGATATTCTAACGAAGTTTCCAAACTTCGAAAATAATTTTTTTTCTTTTCGTGATTCTTTGTGCTAAATATGCTTTTCTGAGGCTATTAAACTAGTATAATGAAAGAGAACCAGTTATCGCAAATAAGAACAGAAAAAAAGTGATTCTAAAGAAGTTTCCAAACTTCGAAAAATTTTTTTTTTCTTTTCGAGATTCTTTGCGCATAATATGCTTTACTGAGGCTATCAAACTAGTATAATGAAAGAGAACCAGTTATCTCAAATAAGAACGGAAAAAAAAGATTCTAACGAAGTTTCCAAACTTCGAAAAAAAATTTTTTTCTTTTCAATATTCTTTGCGCATAATATGCTTTACTGAGGCTATCAAACTAGTATAATGAAAGAGAACCAGTTATCTCAAATAAGAACGGAAAAAAAGTGATTCAAACGAAGTTTCCAAACTTCCAAAAAAAATTTTTTTCTTTTCGAGATTCTTTGCGCATAATATGCTTTACTGAGGCTATCAAACTAGTATAATGAACGTGAACAAGTTATCTCAAATAAGAACGGAAAAAAATTGATTCTAAAGAAGTTTCCAAACTTCGAAAAAAAATTTTTTTCTTTTCGAGATTCTTTGCGCATAATATGCTTTACTGAGGCTATCAAAATAGTATAATGAAAGAGAAACAGTTATCTCAAATAAGAACGGAAAAAAAGTGATCCAAACGTAGTTTCCAAACTTCGAAAAAAAATGTTTTTCTTTTCGAGATTCTTTGCGCATAATATGCTTTTCTGGGGCTATCAAACTAGTATAATGAAAGAGAACCAGTTATCTCAAATAAGAACGGGAAAAAAGTGATTCTAACGAAGTTTCCAAACTTCGAAAAAAATTTTTTTTCTTTTCGTGATTCTTTTCGCTAAATATGCTTTTCTGAGGCTATCAAACTAGTATAATGAAAGAGAACCAGTTATCTCAAATAAGAACAGAAAAAAAGTGATTCTAAAGAAGTTTCCAAACTTCGAAAAAAAATTTTTTTCTTTTCGAGATTCTTTGCGCATAATATGCTTTACTGAGGCTATCAAACTAGTATAATGAAAGAGAACCAGTTATCTCAAATAAGAACAGAAAAAAAGTGATTCTAAAGAAGTTTCCAACCTTCGAAAAAATTTTTTTTTCTTTTCGAGATTCTTTGCACATAATATGCTTTACTGAGGCTATCAAACTAGTATAATGAAAGAGAACCAGTTATCTCAAATAAGAACAGAAAAAAAGTAATTCTATAGAAGTTTCCAAACTTCGAAAAAAATTTTTTTTCTTTTCGAGATTCTTTGCGCATAATATGCTTTACTGAGGCTATCAAACTAGTATAATGAAAGAGAACCAGTTATCTCAAATAAGAACGGAAAAAAATTGATTCTAAAGAAGTTTCCAAACTTGGAAAAAAAATTTTTTTCTTTTCGAGATTCTTTGCGCATAATATGGTTTACTGAGGCTATCAAACTAGTATAATGAAAGAGAAACAGTTATCTCAAATAAGAACGGAAAAAAAGTGATTCAAACGAAGTTTCCAATTTTCGAAAAAAAATGTTTTTCTTTTCGAGATTCTTTGCGCATAATATGCTTTTCTGAGGCTATCAAACTAGTAAAATGAAAGAGAACCAGTTATCTCGAATAAGAACGGAAAAAAAGTAATTCTAACGAAGTTTCCAAACTTCGAAAAAAATATTTTTTCTTTTCGAGATTCTTTGCGCATAATATGCTTTACTGAGGCTATCAAACTAGTATAATGAAAGAGAACCAGTTATCTCAAATAAGAACGGAAAAAAGTGATTCTAACGAAGTTTCCAAACTTCGAAAAAAATTTTTTTTTCTTTTCGAAATTCTTTGCGCATAATATGCTTTACTGAGGCTATCAAACTAGTATAATGAAAGAGAACCAGTTATCGCAAATAAGAACAGAAAAAAAGTGATTCTAAAGAAGTTTCCAAACTTCGAAAAATTTTTTTTTTCTTTTCGAGATTCTTTGCGCATAATATGCTTTACTGAGGCTATCAAACTAGTATAATGAAAGAGAACCAGTTATCTCAAATAAGAACGGAAAAAAAGTGATTCAAACGAAGTTTCCAAACTTCGAAAAAAAATGTTTTTCTTTTCGAGATTCTTTGCGCATAATATGCTTTTCTGAGGCTATCAAACTAGTATAATGAAAGAGAACCAGTTATCTCAAATAAGAACGGAAAAAAAGTTATTCTAACGAAGTTTCCAAACTTCGAAAAATTTTTTTTTTCTTTTCGAGATTCTTTGCGCATAATATGCTTTACTGAGGCTATCAAACTAGTATAATGAAAGAGAACCAGTTATCTCAAATAAGAACGGAAAAAAGTGATTCTAACGAAGTTTCCAAACTTCGAAAAAAATTTTTTTTCTTTTCGAGATTCTTTGCGCATAATATGCTTTACTGAGGCTATCAAACTAGTATAATGAAAGAGAACCAGTTATCTCAAATAAGAACAGAAAAAAAGTGATTCTAAAGAAGTTTCCAAACTTCGAAAAAAAATTTTTTTCTTTTCGAGATTCTTTGCGCATAATATGCTTTACTGAGGCTATCAAACTAGTATAATGAACGAGAACAAGTTATCTCAAATAAGAACGGAAAAAAATTGATTCTAAAGAAGTTTGCAAACTTCGAAAAAAAATTTTTTTCTTTTCGAGATTCTTTGCGCATAATATGCTTTACTGAGGCTATCAAAATAGTATAATGAAAGAGAAACAGTTATCTCAAATAAGAACGGAAAAAAAGTGATCCAAACGTAGTTTCTAAACTTCGAAAAAAAATGTTTTTCTTTTCGATATTCTTTGCGCATAATATGCTTTTCTGCGGATATCAAACTAGTATAATGAAAGAGAACCAGTTATCTCAAATAAGAACGGGAAAAAAGTGATTCTAACGAAGTTTCCAAACTTCGAAAAAAAATTTTTTTCTTTTCGAGATTCTTTGCCCATAATATGCTTTACTGAGGCTATCAAACTAGTATAATGAAAGAGAACCAGTTATCTCAAATAAGAACGGAAAAAAAGTGATTCTAACGAAGTTTCCAAACTTCGAAAAAAAATGTTTTTCTTTTCGAGATTCTTTGCGCATAATATGCTTTTCTGAGGCTATCAAACTAGTATAATGAAAGAGAACCAGTTATCGCAAATAAGAACGGAAAAAAAGTGATTCAAACGAAGTTTCCAAACTTCGAAAAAAATTTTTTTTCTTTTCGAGATTCTTTGCGCATAATATGCTTTTCTACGGCTATCAAACTAGTAAAATGAAAGAGAACCAGTTATCTCAAATAAGAACGGAAATAAGTGATTCTAACGAAGTTTCCAAACTTCGAAAAAAATTTTTTTTCTTTTCGAGATTCTTTGCGCATAATATGGTTTACTGAGGCTATCAAACTAGTATAATGAAAGAGAAACAGTTATCTCAAATAAGAACGGAAAAAAAGTGATTCAAACGAAGTTTCCAAACTTCGAAAAAAAATGTTTTTCTTTTCGAGATTCTTTGCGCATAATATGCTTTTCTGAGGCTATCAAACTAGTAAAATGAAAGAGAACCAGTTATCTCGAATAAGAACGGAAAAAAAGTAATTCTAACGAAGTTTCCAAACTTCGAAAAAAATATTTTTTCTTTTCGAGATTCTTTGCGCATAATATGCTTTTCTGAGGCTATCAAACTAGTAAAATGAAAGAGAACCAGTTATCTCGAATAAGAACGGAAAAAAAGTAATTCTAACGAAGTTTCCAAACTTCGAAAAAAATATTTTTTCTTTTCGAGATTCTTTGCGCATAATATGCTTTACTGAGGCTATCAAACTAGTATAATGAAAGAGAACCAGTTATCTCAAATAAGAACGGAAAAAAGTGATTCTAACGAAGTTTCCAAACTTCGAAAAAAATTTTTTTTCTTTTCGAAATTCTTTGCGCATAATATGCTTTACTGAGGCTATCAAACTAGTATAATGAAAGAGAACCAGTTATCTCAAATAAGAACGGAAAAAAAGTGATTCTAAAGTAGTTTCCAAACTTCGAAAAAAAATTTTTTTCTTTTCGTGATTCTTTTCGCTAAATATGCTTTTCTGAGGCTATTAAACTAGTATAATGAAAGAGAACCAGTTATCGCAAATAAGAACAGAAAAAAAGTGATTCTAAAGAAGTTTCCAAACTTCGAAAAATTTTTTTTTTCTTTTCGAGATTCTTTGCGCATAATATGCTTTACTGAGGCTATCAAACTAGTATAATGAAAGAGAACCAGTTATCTCAAATAAGAACGGAAAAAAAAGATTCTAACGAAGTTTCCAAACTTCGAAAAAAAATTTTTTTCTTTTCAATATTCTTTGCGCATAATATGCTTTACTGAGGCTATCAAACTAGTATAATGAAAGAGAACCAGTTATCTCAAATAAGAACAGAAAAAAAGTGATTCTAAAGAAGTTTCCAAACTTCGAAAAAAAATTTTTTTCTTTTCGAGATTCTTTGCGCATAATATGCTTTACTGAGGCTATCAAACTAGTATAATGAACGTGAACAAGTTATCTCAAATAAGAACGGAAAAAATTTGATTCTAAAGAAGTTTCCAAACTTCGAAAAAAAATTTTTTTCTTTTCGAGATTCTTTGCGCATAATATGCTTTACTGAGGCTATCAAACTAGTATAATGAAAGAGAAACAGTTATCTCAAATAAGAACGGAAAAAAAGTGATTCAAACGAAGTTTCCAAACTTCGAAAAAAAATGTTTTTCTTTTCGAGATTCTTTGCGCATAATATGCTTTTCTGAGGCTATCAAACTAATAAAATGAAAGAGAACCAGTTATCTCGAATAAGAACGGAAAAAAAGTAATTCTAACGAAGTTTCCAAACTTCGAAAAAAATATTTTTTCTTTTCGAGATTCTTTGCGCATAATATGCTTTTCTGAGGCTATCAAACTAGTAAAATGAAAGAGAACCAGTTATCTCGAATAAGAACGGAAAAAAAGTAATTCTAACGAAGTTTCCAAACTTCGAAAAAAATATTTTTTCTTTTCGAGATTCTTTGCGCATAATATGCTTTACTGAGGCTATCAAACTAGTATAATGAAAGAGAACCAGTTATCTCAAATAAGAACGGAAAAAAGTGATTCTAACGAAGTTTCCAAACTTCGAAAAAAATTTTTTTTCTTTTCGAAATTCTTTGCGCATAATATGCTTTACTGAGGCTATCAAACTAGTATAATGAAAGAGAACCAGTTATCTCAAATAAGAACGGAAATAAGATATTCTAACGAAGTTTCCAAACTTCGAAAATAATTTTTTTTCTTTTCGTGATTCTTTGTGCTAAATATGCTTTTCTGAGGCTATTAAACTAGTATAATGAAAGAGAACCAGTTATCGCAAATAAGAACAGAAAAAAAGTGATTCTAAAGAAGTTTCCAAACTTCGAAAAATTTTTTTTTTCTTTTCGAGATTCTTTGCGCATAATATGCTTTACTGAGGCTATCAAACTAGTATAATGAAAGAGAACCAGTTATCTCAAATAAGAACGGAAAAAAAAGATTCTAACGAAGTTTCCAAACTTCGAAAAAAAATTTTTTTCTTTTCAATATTCTTTGCGCATAATATGCTTTACTGAGGCTATCAAACTAGTATAATGAAAGAGAACCAGTTATCTCAAATAAGAACAGAAAAAAAGTGATTCTAAAGAAGTTTCCAAACTTCGAAAAAAAATTTTTTTCTTTTCGAGATTCTTTGCGCATAATATGCTTTACTGAGGCTATCAAACTAGTATAATGAACGTGAACAAGTTATCTCAAATAAGAACGGAAAAAAATTGATTCTAAAGAAGTTTCCAAACTTCGAAAAAAAATTTTTTTCTTTTCGAGATTCTTTGCGCATAATATGCTTTACTGAGGCTATCAAAATAGTATAATGAAAGAGAAACAGTTATCTCAAATTAGAACGGAAAAAAAGTGATCCAAACGTAGTTTCCAAACTTCGAAAAAAAATGTTTTTCTTTTCGAGATTCTTTGCGCATAATATGCTTTTCTGGGGCTATCAAACTAGTATAATGAAAGAGAACCAGTTATCTCAAATAAGAACGGGAAAAAAGTGATTCTAACGAAGTTTCCAAACTTCGAAAAAAATTTTTTTTCTTTTCGTGATTCTTTTCGCTAAATATGCTTTTCTGAGGCTATCAAACTAGTATAATGAAAGAGAACCAGTTATCTCAAATAAGAACAGAAAAAAAGTGATTCTAAGGAAGTTTCCAAACTTCGAAAAAAAATTTTTTTCTTTTCGAGATTCTTTGCGCATAATATGCTTTACTGAGGCTATCAAACTAGTATAATGAAAGAGAACCAGTTATCTCAAATAAGAACAGAAAAAAAGTGATTCTAAAGAAGTTTCCAACCTTCGAAAAAATTTTTTTTTCTTTTCGAGATTCTTTGCACATAATATGCTTTACTGAGGCTATCAAACTAGTATAATGAAAGAGAACCAGTTATCTCAAATAAGAACAGAAAAAAAGTAATTCTATAGAAGTTTCCAAACTTCGAAAAAAATTTTTTTTCTTTTCGAGATTCTTTGCGCATAATATGCTTTACTGAGGCTATCAAACTAGTATAATGAAAGAGAACCAGTTATCTCAAATAAGAACGGAAAAAAATTGATTCTAAAAAAGTTTCCAAACTTGGAAAAAAAATTTTTTTCTTTTCGAGATTCTTTGCGCATAATATGGTTTACTGAGGCTATCAAACTAGTATAATGAAAGAGAAACAGTTATCTCAAATAAGAACGGAAAAAAAGTGATTCAAACGAAGTTTCCAATTTTCGAAAAAAAATGTTTTTCTTTTCGAGATTCTTTGCGCATAATATGCTTTTCTGAGGCTATCAAACTAGTAAAATGAAAGAGAACCAGTTATCTCGAATAAGAACGGAAAAAAAGTAATTCTAACGAAGTTTCCAAACTTCGAAAAAAATATTTTTTCTTTTCGAGATTCTTTGCGCATAATATGCTTTACTGAGGCTATCAAACTAGTATAATGAAAGAGAACCAGTTATCTCAAATAAGAACGGAAAAAAGTGATTCTAACGAAGTTTCCAAACTTCGAAAAAAATTTTTTTTTCTTTTCGAAATTCTTTGCGCATAATATGCTTTACTGAGGCTATCAAACTAGTATAATGAAAGAGAACCAGTTATCGCAAATAAGAACAGAAAAAAAGTGATTCTAAAGAAGTTTCCAAAGTTCGAAAAATTTTTTTTTTCTTTTCGAGATTCTTTGCGCATAATATGCTTTACTGAGGCTATCAAACTAGTATAATGAAAGAGAACCAGTTATCTCAAATAAGAACGGAAAAAAAGTGATTCAAACGAAGTTTCCAAACTTCGAACAAAAATGTTTTTCTTTTCGAGATTCTTTGCGCATAATATGCTTTTCTGAGGCTATCAAACTAGTATAATGAAAGAGAACCAGTTATCTCAAATAAGAACGGAAAAAAAGTTATTCTAACGAAGTTTCCAAACTTCGAAAAATTTTTTTTTTCTTTTCGAGATTCTTTGCGCATAATATGCTTTACTGAGGCTATCAAACTAGTATAATGAAAGAGAACCAGTTATCTCAAATAAGAACGGAAAAAAGTGATTCTAACGAAGTTTCCAAACTTCGAAAAAAAATTTTTTTCTTTTCGAGATTCTTTGCGCATAATATGCTTTACTGAGGCTATCAAACTAGTATAATGAAAGAGAACCAGTTATCTCAAATAAGAACAGAAAAAAAGTGATTCTAAAGAAGTTTCCAAACTTCGAAAAAAAATTTTTTTCTTTTCGAGATTCTTTGCGCATAATATGCTTTACTGAGGCTATCAAACTAGTATAATGAACGAGAACAAGTTATCTCAAATAAGAACGGAAAAAAATTGATTCTAAAGAAGTTTGCAAACTTCGAAAAAAAAATTTTTTTCTTTTCGAGATTCTTTGCGCATAATATGCTTTACTGAGGCTATCAAAATAGTATAATGAAAGAGAAACAGTTATCTCAAATAAGAACGGAAAAAAAGTGATCCAAACGTAGTTTCTAAACTTCGAAAAAAAATGTTTTTCTTTTCGATATTCTTTGCGCATAATATGCTTTACTGAGGCTATCAAACTAGTATAATGAACGAGAACAAGTTATCTCAAATAAGAACGGAAAAAAATTGATTCTAAAGAAGTTTGCAAACTTCGAAAAAAAAATTTTTTTCTTTTCGAGATTCTTTGCGCATAATATGCTTTACTGAGGCTATCAAAATAGTATAATGAAAGAGAAACAGTTATCTCAAATAAGAACGGAAAAAAAGTGATCCAAACGTAGTTTCTAAACTTCGAAAAAAAATGTTTTTCTTTTCGATATTCTTTGCGCATAATATGCTTTTCTGGGGATATCAAACTAGTATAATGAAAGAGAACCAGTTATCTCAAATAAGAACGGGAAAAAAGTGATTCTAACGAAGTTTCCAAACTTGGAAAAAAAATTTTTTTCTTTTCGAGATTCTTTGCCCATAATATGCTTTACTGAGGCTATCAAACTAGTATAATGAAAGAGAACCAGTTATCTCAAATAAGAACGGAAAAAAAGTGATTCTAACGAAGTTTCCAAACTTCGAAAAAAAATGTTTTTCTTTTCGAGATTCTTTGCGCATAATATGCTTTTCTGAGGCTATCAAACTAGTATAATGAAAGAGAACCAGTTATCGCAAATAAGAACGGAAAAAAAGTGATTCAAACGAAGTTTCCAAACTTCGAAAAAAATTTTTTTTCTTTTCGAGATTCTTTGCGCATAATATGCTTTTCTACGGCTATCAAACTAGTAAAATGAAAGAGAACCAGTTATCTCGAATAAGAACGGAAAAAAAGTGATTTTAACGAAGTTTCCAAACTTCGAAAATTTTTTTTATTCTTTTCGAGATTCTTTGCGCATAATATGCTTTACTGAGGCTATCAAACTAGTATAATGAAAGAGAAACAGATATCTCAAATATGAACGGAAAAAAAGTGATTCAAACCAAGTTTCCAAACTTCGAAAAAAAATGTTTTTCTTTTCGAGATTCTTTGCGCATAATATGCTTTTCTGGGTCTATCAAACTAGTATAATGAAAGAGAACCAGTTATCTCAAATAAGAACGGGAAAAAAGTGATTCTAACGAAGTTTCCAAACTTCGAAAAAAATTTTTTTTCTTTTCGAGATTCTTTGCGCATAATATGCTGTACTGAGGCTATCAAACTATTATATGAAAGAAAACCAGTTATCTCAAATAAGAACGGAAAAAAGTGATTCTAACGAAGTTTTCAAACTTCGAAAAAAAAATTTTTTCTTTTCGAGATTCTTTGCGCATAATATGCTTTACTGAGGCTATCAAACTAGTACAATGAAAGAGAACCAGTTATCTCAAATAAGAACAGAAAAAAAGTGATTCTAAAGAAGTTTCCAAATTTCGATAAAAAAATTTTTTCTTTTCGAGATTCTTTGCGCATAATATGTTTTACTGAGGCTATCAACCTAGTATAATGAAAGAGAAACAGTTATCTCAAATAAGAACGGAAAAAAAGTGATTCTAAAGTAGTTTCCAAACTTCGAAAAAAAATTTTTTTCTTTTCGTTATTCTTTTCGCTAAATATGCTTTTCTGAGGCTATCAAACTAGTATAATGAAAGAGAACCAGTTATCTCAAATAAGAACAGAAAAAAAGTGATTCTAAAGAAGTTTCCAAACTTCGAAAAAAAATTTTTTTCTTTTCGAGATTCTTTGCGCATAATATGCTTTTCTGGGGCTATCAAACTAGTATAATAAAAGAGAACCAGTTATCTCAAATAGGAACGGGAAAAAAGTGATTCTAACGAAGTTTCCAAACTTCGAAAAAAATTTTTTTTCTTTTCGAGATTCTTTGCGCATAATATGCTTTACTGAGGCTATCAAACAAGTATAATGAAAGAGAACCAGTTATCTCAAATAAGAACAGAAAAAAAGTGATTCTAAAGAAGTTTCAAAACTTCGAAAAAATTTTTTTTTCTTTTCGAGATTCTTTGCGCATAATATGCTTTACTGAGGCTATCAAACTAGTATAATGAAAGAGAACCAGTTATCTCAAATAAGAACAGAAAAAAAGTAATTCTAAAGAAGTTTCCAAACTTCGAAAAAAATTTTTTTTCTTTTCGAGATTCTTTGCGCATAATATGCTTTACTGAGGCTATCAAACTAGTATAATGAAAGAACCAGTTATCTCAAATAAGAACGGAAAAAAATTGATTCTAAAGAAGTTTCCAAACTTCGAAAAAAATTTTTTTTCTTTTCGAGATTCTTTGCGCATAATATGGTTTACTGAGGCTATCAAACTAGTATAATGAAAGAGAAACAGTTATCTCAAATAAGAACGGAAAAAAAGTGATTCAAACGAAGTTTCCAAACTTCGAAAAAAAATGTTTTTCTTTTCGAGATTCTTTGCGCATAATATACTTTTCTGAGGCTATCAAACTAGTAAAATGAAAGAGAACCAGTTATCTCGAATAAGAACGGAAAAAAAGTAATTCTAACGAAGTTTCCAAACTTCGAAAAAAATATTTTTTCTTTTCGAGATTCTTTGCGCATAATATGCTTTTCTGAGGCTATCAAACTATTAAAATGAAAGAGAACCAGTTATCTCGAATAAGAACGGAAAAAAAGTAATTCTAACGAAGTTTCCAAACTTCGAAAAAAATATTTTTTCTTTTCGAGATTCTTTGCGCATAATATGCTTTACTGAGGCTATCAAACTAGTATAATGAAAGAGAACCAGTTATCTCAAATAAGAACGGAAAAAAGTGATTCTAACGAAGTTTCCAAACTTCGAAAAAAATTTTTTTTCTTTTCGAAATTCTTTGCGCATAATATGCTTTACTGAGGCTATCAAACTAGTATAATGAAAGAGAACCAGTTATCTCAAGTAAGAACGGAAATAAGATATTCTAACGAAGTTTCCAAACTTCGAAAATAATTTTTTTTCTTTTCGTGATTCTTTGTGCTAAATATGCTTTTCTGAGGCTATTAAACTAGTATAATGAAAGAGAACCAGTTATCGCAAATAAGAACAGAAATAAAGTGATTCTAAAGAAGTTTCCAAACTTCGAAAAATTTTTTTTTCTTTTCGAGATTCTTTGCGCATAATATGCTTTACTGAGGCTATCAAACTAGTATAATGAAAGAGAACCAGTTATCTCAAATAAGAACGGAAAAAAAAGATTCTAACGAAGTTTCCAAACTTCGAAAAAAAATTTTTTTCTTTTCAATATTCTTTGCGCATAATATGCTTTACTGAGGCTATCAAACTAGTATAATGAAAGAGAACCAGTTATCTCAAATAAGAACAGAAAAAAAGTGATTCTAAAGAAGTTTCCAAACTTCGAAAAAAAATTTTTTTTTTTTCGAGATTCTTTGCGCATAATATGCTTTACTGAGGCTATCAAACTAGTATAATGAACGTGAACAAGTTATCTCAAATAAGAACGGAAAAAAATTGATTCTAAAGAAGTTTCCAAACTTCGAAAAAAAATTTTTTTCTTTTCGAGATTCTTTGCGCATAATATGTTTTACTGAGGCTATCAAAATAGTATAATGAAAGAGAAACAGTTATCTCAAATAAGAACGGAAAAAAAGTGATCCAAACGTAGTTTCCAAACTTCGAAAAAAAATGTTTTTCTTTTCGAGATTCTTTGCGCATAATATGCTTTTCTGGGGCTATCAAACTAGTATAATGAAAGAGAACCAGTTATCTCAAATAAGAACGGGAAAAAAGTGATTCTAACGAAGTTTCCAAACTTCGAAAAAAAATTTTTTTCTTTTCGTGATTCTTTTCGCTAAATATGCTTTTCTGAGGCTATCAAACTAGTATAATGAAAGAGAACCAGTTATCTCAAATAAGAACAGAAAAAAAGTGATTCTAAAGAAGTTTCCAAACTTCGAAAAAAATTTTTTTTCTTTTCGAGATTCTTTGCGCATAATATGCTTTACTGAGGCTATCAAACTAGTATAATGAAAGAGAACCAGTTATCTCAAATAAGAACAGAAAAAAAGTGATTCTAACGAAGTTTCCAAACTTCGAAAAAAAATGTTTTTCTTTTCGAGATTCTTTGCGCATAATATGCTTTTCTGGGGATATCAAACTAGTATAATGAAAGAGAACCAGTTATCTCAAATAAGAACGGAAAAAAAGTGATTCTAACGAAGTTTCCAAACTTCGAAAAAAAATGTTTTTCTTTTCGAGATTCTTTGCGCATAATATGCTTTTCTGAGGCTATCAAACTAGTATAATGAAAGAGAACCAGTTATCGCAAATAAGAACGGAAAAAAAGTGATTCAAACGAAGTTTCCAAACTTCGAAAAAAATTTTTTTTCTTTTCGAGATTCTTTGCGCATAATATGCTTTTCTACGGCTATCAAACTAGTAAAATGAAAGAGAACCAGTTATCTCGAATAAGAACGGAAAAAAAGTGATTTTAACGAAGTTTCCAAACTTCGAAAATTTTTTTTATTCTTTTCGAGATTCTTTGCGCATAATATGCTTTACTGAGGCTATCAAACTAGTATAATGAAAGAGAAACAGATATCTCAAATATGAACGGAAAAAAAGTGATTCAAACCAAGTTTCCAAACTTCGAAAAAAAATGTTTTTCTTTTCGAGATTCTTTGCGCATAATATGCTTTTCTGGGTCTATCAAACTAGTATAATGAAAGAGAACCAGTTATCTCAAATAAGAACGGGAAAAAAGTGATTCTAACGAAGTTTCCAAACTTCGAAAAAAATTTTTTTTCTTTTCGAGATTCTTTGCGCATAATATGCTGTACTGAGGCTATCAAACTATTATATGAAAGAAAACCAGTTATCTCAAATAAGAACGGAAAAAAGTGATTCTAACGAAGTTTTCAAACTTCGAAAAAAAAATTTTTTCTTTTCGAGATTCTTTGCGCATAATATGCTTTACTGAGGCTATCAAACTAGTACAATGAAAGAGAACCAGTTATCTCAAATAAGAACAGAAAAAAAGTGATTCTAAAGAAGTTTCCAAATTTCGATAAAAAAATTTTTTCTTTTCGAGATTCTTTGCGCATAATATGCTTTACTGAGGCTATCAACCTAGTATAATGAAAGAGAAACAGTTATCTCAAATAAGAACGGAAAAAAAGTGATTCTAAAGTAGTTTCCAAACTTCGAAAAAAAAATTTTTTCTTTTCGTTATTCTTTTCGCTAAATATGCTTTTCTGAGGCTATCAAACTAGTATAATGAAAGAGAACCAGTTATCTCAAATAAGAACAGAAAAAAAGTGATTCTAAAGAAGTTTCCAAACTTCGAAAAAAAAATTTTTCTTTTCGAGATTCTTTGCGCATAATATGCTTTTCTGGGGCTATCAAACTAGTATAATAAAAGAGAACCAGTTATCTCAAATAGGAACGGGAAAAAAGTGATTCTAACGAAGTTTCCAAACTTCGAAAAAAATTTTTTTTCTTTTCGAGATTCTTTGCGCATAATATGCTTTACTGAGGCTATCAAACAAGTATAATGAAAGAGAACCAGTTATCTCAAATAAGAACAGAAAAAAAGTGATTCTAAAGAAGTTTCAAAACTTCGAAAAAATTTTTTTTTCTTTTCGAGATTCTTTGCGCATAATATGCTTTACTGAGGCTATCAAACTAGTATAATGAAAGAGAACCAGTTATCTCAAATAAGAACAGAAAAAAAGTAATTCTAAAGAAGTTTCCAAACTTCGAAAAAAATTTTTTTTCTTTTCGAGATTCTTTGCGCATAATATGCTTTACTGAGGCTATCAAACTAGTATAATGAAAGAGAACCAGTTATCTCAAATAAGAACGGAAAAAAATTGATTCTAAAGAAGTTTCCAAACTTCGAAAAAAAATTTTTTTCTTTTCGAGATTCTTTGCGCATAATATGGTTTACTGAGGCTATCAAACTAGTATAATGAAAGAGAAACAGTTATCTCAAATAAGAACGGAAAAAAAGTGATTCAAACGAAGTTTCCAAACTTCGAAAAAAAATGTTTTTCTTTTCGAGATTCTTTGCGCATAATATACTTTTCTGAGGCTATCAAACTAGTAAAATGAAAGAGAACCAGTTATCTCGAATAAGAACGGAAAAAAAGTAATTCTAACGAAGTTTCCAAACTTCGAAAAAAATATTTTTTCTTTTCGAGATTCTTTGCGCATAATATGCTTTTCTGAGGCTATCAAACTAGTAAAATGAAAGAGAACCAGTTATCTCGAATAAGAACGGAAAAAAAGTAATTCTAACGAAGTTTCCAAACTTCGAAAAAAATATTTTTTCTTTTCGAGATTCTTTGCGCATAATATGCTTTACTGAGGCTATCAAACTAGTATAATGAAAGAGAACCAGTTATCTCAAATAAGAACGGAAAAAAGTGATTCTAACGAAGTTTCCAAACTTCGAAAAAAATTTTTTTTCTTTTCGAAATTCTTTGCGCATAATATGCTTTACTGAGGCTATCAAACTAGTATAATGAAAGAGAACCAGTTATCTCAAGTAAGAACGGAAATAAGATATTCTAACGAAGTTTCCAAACTTCGAAAATAATTTTTTTTCTTTTCGTGATTCTTTGTGCTAAATATGCTTTTCTGAGGCTATTAAACTAGTATAATGAAAGAGAACCAGTTATCGCAAATAAGAACAGAAATAAAGTGATTCTAAAGAAGTTTCCAAACTTCGAAAAATTTTTTTTTCTTTTCGAGATTCTTTGCGCATAATATGCTTTACTGAGGCTATCAAACTAGTATAATGAAAGAGAACCAGTTATCTCAAATAAGAACGGAAAAAAAAGATTCTAACGAAGTTTCCAAACTTCGAAAAAAAATTTTTTTCTTTTCAATATTCTTTGCGCATAATATGCTTTACTGAGGCTATCAAACTAGTATAATGAAAGAGAACCAGTTATCTCAAATAAGAACAGAAAAAAAGTGATTCTAAAGAAGTTTCCAAACTTCGAAAAAAAATTTTTTTTTTTTCGAGATTCTTTGCGCATAATATGCTTTACTGAGGCTATCAAACTAGTATAATGAACGTGAACAAGTTATCTCAAATAAGAACGGAAAAAAATTGATTCTAAAGAAGTTTCCAAACTTCGAAAAAAAATTTTTTTCTTTTCGAGATTCTTTGCGCATAATATGTTTTACTGAGGCTATCAAAATAGTATAATGAAAGAGAAACAGTTATCTCAAATAAGAACGGAAAAAAAGTGATCCAAACGTAGTTTCCAAACTTCGAAAAAAAATGTTTTTCTTTTCGAGATTCTTTGCGCATAATATGCTTTTCTGGGGCTATCAAACTAGTATAATGAAAGAGAACCAGTTATCTCAAATAAGAACGGGAAAAAAGTGATTCTAACGAAGTTTCCAAACTTCGAAAAAAAATTTTTTTCTTTTCGTGATTCTTTTCGCTAAATATGCTTTTCTGAGGCTATCAAACTAGTATAATGAAAGAGAACCAGTTATCTCAAATAAGAACAGAAAAAAAGTGATTCTAAAGAAGTTTCCAAACTTCGAAAAAAATTTTTTTTCTTTTCGAGATTCTTTGCGCATAATATGCTTTACTGAGGCTATCAAACTAGTATAATGAAAGAGAACCAGTTATCTCAAATAAGAACAGAAAAAAAGTGATTCTAAAGAAGTTTCCAACCTTCGAAAAAATTTTTTTTTCTTTTCGAGATTCTTTGCACATAATATGCTTTACTGAGGCTATCAAACTAGTATAATGAAAGAGAACCAGTTATCTCAAATAAGAACAGAAAAAAATTGATTCTAAAGAAGTTTCCAAACTTCGAAAAAAAATTTTTTTCTTTTCGAGATTCTTTGCGCATAATATGGTTTACTGAGGCTATCAAACTAGTATAATGAAAGAGAAACAGTTATCTCAAATAAGAACGGAAAAAAAGTAATTCTAACGAAGTTTCCAAACTTCGAAAAAAATATTTTTTCTTTTCGAGATTCTTTGCGCATAATATGCTTTACTGAGGCTATCAAACTAGTATAATGAAAGAGAACCAGTTATCTCAAATAAGAACGGAAAAAAGTGATTCTAACGAAGTTTCCAAACTTCGAAAAAAATTTTTTTTTCTTTTCGAAATTCTTTGCGCATAATATGCTTTACTGAGGCTATCAAACTAGTATAATGAAAGAGAACCAGTTATCGCAAATAAGAACAGAAAAAAAGTGATTCTAAAGAAGTTTCCAAACTTCGAAAAATTTTTTTTTTCTTTTCGAGATTCTTTGCGCATAATATGCTTTACTGAGGCTATCAAACTAGTATAATGAAAGAGAACCAGTTATCTCAAATAAGAACGGAAAAAAAGTGATTCAAACGAAGTTTCCAAACTTCGAAAAAAAATGTTTTTCTTTTCGAGATTCTTTGCGCATAATATGCTTTTCTGAGGCTATCAAACTAGTATAATGAAAGAGAACCAGTTATCTCAAATAAGAACGGAAAAAAAGTTATTCTAACGAAGTTTCCAAGCTTCGAAAATTTTTTTTTTTCTTTTCGAGATTCTTTGCGCATAATATGGTTTACTGAGGCTATCAAACTAGTATAATGAAAGAGAACCAGTTATCTCAAATAAGAACGGAAAAAAGTGATTCTAACGAAGTTTCCAAACTTCGAAAAAAAATTTTTTTCTTTTCGAGATTCTTTGCGCATAATATGCTTTACTGAGGCTATCAAACTAGTATAATGAAAGAGAACCAGTTATCTCAAATAAGAACAGAAAAAAAGTGATTCTAAAGAAGTTTCCAAACTTCGAAAAAAAATTTTTTTCTTTTCGAGATTCTTTGCGCATAATATGCTTTACTGAGGCTATCAAACTAGTATAATGAACGAGAACAAGTTATCTCAAATAAGAACGGAAAAAAATTGATTCTAAAGAAGTTTGCAAACTTCGAAAAAAAATTTTTTTTTTTCGAGATTCTTTGCGCATAATATGCTTTACTGAGGCTATCAAAATAGTATAATGAAAGAGAAACAGTTATCTCAAATAAGAACGGAAAAAAAGTGATCCAAACGTAGTTTCTAAACTTCGAAAAAAAATGTTTTTCTTTTCGATATTCTTTGCGCATAATATGCTTTTCTGGGGATATCAAACTAGTATAATGAAAGAGAACCAGTTATCTCAAATAAGAACGGGAAAAAAGTGATTCTAACGAAGTTTCCAAACTTCGAAAAAAAATTTTTTTCTTTTCGAGATTCTTTGCGCATAATATGCTTTACTGAGGCTATCAAACAAGTATAATGAAAGAGAACCAGTTATCTCAAATAAGAACAGAAAAAAAGTGATTCTAAAGAAGTTTCCAAACTTCGAAAAAATTTTTTTTTCTTTTCGAGATTCTTTGCGCATAATATGCTTTACTGAGGCTATCAAACTAGTATAATGAAAGAGAACCAGTTATCTCGAATAAGAACGGAAAAAAAGTTATTCTAACGAAGTTTCCAAACTTCGAAAAATTTTTTTTTTCTTTTCGAGATTCTTTGCGCATAATATGCTTTACTGAGGCTATCAAACTAGTATAATGAAAGAGAACCAGTTATCTCAAATAAGAACGGAAAAAAGTGATTCTAACGAAGTTTCCAAACTTCGAAAAAAATTTTTTTTCTTTTCGAAATTCTTTGCGCATAATATGCTTTACTGAGGCTATCAAACTAGTATAATGAAAGAAAACCAGTTATCTCAAATAAGAACGGAAATAAGATATTCTAACGAAGTTTCCAAACTTCGAAAATAATTTTTTTTCTTTTCGTGATTCTTTGTGCTAAATATGCTTTTCTGAGGCTATTAAACTAGTATAATGAAAGAGAACCAGTTATCGCAAATAAGAACAGAAATAAAGTGATTCTAAAGAAGTTTCCAAACTTCGAAAAATTTTTTTTTTCTTTTCGAGATTCTTTGCGCATAATATGCTTTACTGAGGCTATCAAACTAGTATAATGAAAGAGAACCAGTTATCTCAAATAAGAACGGAAAAAAAAGATTCTAACGAAGTTTCCAAACTTCGAAAAAAAATTTTTTTCTTTTCAATATTCTTTGCGCATAATATGCTTTACTGAGGCTATCAAACTAGTATAATGAAAGAGAACCAGTTATCTCAAATAAGAACAGAAAAAAAGTGATTCTAAAGAAGTTTCCAAACTTCGAAAAAAAATTTTTTTTTTTTCGAGATTCTTTGCGCATAATATGCTTTACTGAGGCTATCAAACTAGTATAATGAACGTGAACAAGTTATCTCAAATAAGAACGGAAAAAAATTGATTCTAAAGAAGTTTCCAAACTTCGAAAAAAAATTTTTTTCTTTTCGAGATTCTTTGCGCATAATATGCTTTACTGAGGCTATCAAAATAGTATAATGAAAGAGAAACAGTTATCTCAAATAAGAACGGAAAAAAAGTGATCCAAACGTAGTTTCCAAACTTCGAAAAAAAATGTTTTTCTTTTCGAGATTCTTTGCGCATAATATGCTTTTCTGGGGCTATCAAACTAGTATAATGAAAGAGAACCAGTTATCTCAAATAAGAACGGGAAAAAAGTGATTCTAACGAAGTTTCCAAACTTCGAAAAAAAATTTTTTTCTTTTCGTGATTCTTTTCATTAAATATGCTTTTCTGAGGCTATCAAACTAGTATAATGAAAGAGAACCAGTTATCTCAAATAAGAACAGAAAAAAAGTGATTCTAAAGAAGTTTCCAAACTTCGAAAAAAAATTTTTTTCTTTTCGAGATTCTTTGCGCATAATATGCTTTACTGAGGCTATCAAACTAGTATAATGAAAGAGAACCAGTTATCTCAAATAAGAACAGAAAAAAAGTGATTCTAAAGAAGTTTCCAACCTTCGAAAAAATTTTTTTTTCTTTTCGAGATTCTTTGCACATAATATGCTTTACTGAGGCTATCAAACTAGTATAATGAAAGAGAACCAGTTATCTCAAATAAGAACAGAAAAAAAGTAATTCTATAGAAGTTTCCAAACTTCGAAAAAAATTTTTTTTCTTTTCGAGATTCTTTGCGCATAATATGCTTTACTGAGGCTATCAAACTAGTATAATGAAAGAGAACCAGTTATCTCAAATAAGAACGGAAAAAAATTGATTCTAAAGAAGTTTCCAAACTTCGAAAAAAAATTTTTTTCTTTTCGAGATTCTTTGCGCATAATATGGTTTACTGAGGCTATCAAACTAGTATAATGAAAGAGAAACAGTTATCTCAAATAAGAACGGAAAAAAAGTAATTCTAACGAAGTTTCCAAACTTCGAAAAAAATATTTTTTCTTTTCGAGATTCTTTGCGCATAATATGCTTTACTGAGGCTATCAAACTAGTATAATGAAAGAGAACCAGTTATCTCAAATAAGAACGGAAAAAAGTGATTCTAACGAAGTTTCCAAACTTCGAAAAAAATTTTTTTTTCTTTTCGAAATTCTTTGCGCATAATATGCTTTTCTACGGCTATCAAACTAGTAAAATGAAAGAGAACCAGTTATCTCGAATAAGAACGGAAAAAAAGTGATTTTAACGAAGTTTCCAAACTTCGAAAATTTTTTTTATTCTTTTCGAGATTCTTTGCGCATAATATGCTTTACTGAGGCTATCAAACTAGTATAATGAAAGAGAAACAGATATCTCAAATATGAACGGAAAAAAAGTGATTCAAACCAAGTTTCCAAACTTCGAAAAAAAATGTTTTTCTTTTCGAGATTCTTTGCGCATAATATGCTTTTCTGGGTCTATCAAACTAGTATAATGAAAGAGAACCAGTTATCTCAAATAAGAACGGGAAAAAAGTGATTCTAACGAAGTTTCCAAACTTCGAAAAAAATTTTTTTTCTTTTCGAGATTCTTTGCGCATAATATGCTGTACTGAGGCTATCAAACTATTATATGAAAGAAAACCAGTTATCTCAAATAAGAACGGAAAAAAGTGATTCTAACGAAGTTTTCAAACTTCGAAAAAAAAATTTTTTCTTTTCGAGATTCTTTGCGCATAATATGCTTTACTGAGGCTATCAAACTAGTACAATGAAAGAGAACCAGTTATCTCAAATAAGAACAGAAAAAAAGTGATTCTAAAGAAGTTTCCAAATTTCGATAAAAAAATTTTTTCTTTTCGAGATTCTTTGCGCATAATATGCTTTACTGAGGCTATCAACCTAGTATAATGAAAGAGAAACAGTTATCTCAAATAAGAACGGAAAAAAAGTGATTCTAAAGTAGTTTCCAAACTTCGAAAAAAAATTTTTTTCTTTTCGTTATTCTTTTCGCTAAATATGCTTTTCTGAGGCTATCAAACTAGTATAATGAAAGAGAACCAGTTATCTCAAATAAGAACAGAAAAAAAGTGATTCTAAAGAAGTTTCCAAACTTCGAAAAAAAAATTTTTTCTTTTCGAGATTCTTTGCGCATAATATGCTTTTCTGGGGCTATCAAACTAGTATAATAAAAGAGAACCAGTTATCTCAAATAGGAACGGGAAAAAAGTGATTCTAACGAAGTTTCCAAACTTCGAAAAAAATTTTTTTTCTTTTCGAGATTCTTTGCGCATAATATGCTTTACTGAGGCTATCAAACAAGTATAATGAAAGAGAACCAGTTATCTCAAATAAGAACAGAAAAAAAGTGATTCTAAAGAAGTTTCAAAACTTCGAAAAAATTTTTTTTTTTTTCGAGATTCTTTGCGCATAATATGCTTTACTGAGGCTATCAAACTAGTATAATGAAAGAGAACCAGTTATCTCAAATAAGAACAGAAAAAAAGTAATTCTAAAGAAGTTTCCAAACTTCGAAAAAAATTTTTTTTCTTTTCGAGATTCTTTGCGCATAATATGCTTTACTGAGGCTATCAAACTAGTATAATGAAAGAGAACCAGTTATCTCAAATAAGAACGGAAAAAAATTGATTCTAAAGAAGTTTCCAAACTTCGAAAAAAAATTTTTTTCTTTTCGAGATTCTTTGCGCATAATATGGTTTACTGAGGCTATCAAACTAGTATAATGAAAGAGAAACAGTTATCTCAAATAAGAACGGAAAAAAAGTGATTCAAACGAAGTTTCCAAACTTCGAAAAAAAATGTTTTTCTTTTCGAGATTCTTTGCGCATAATATACTTTTCTGAGGCTATCAAACTAGTAAAATGAAAGAGAACCAGTTATCTCGAATAAGAACGGAAAAAAAGTAATTCTAACGAAGTTTCCAAACTTCGAAAAAAATATTTTTTCTTTTCGAGATTCTTTGCGCATAATATGCTTTTCTGAGGCTATCAAACTAGTAAAATGAAAGAGAACCAGTTATCTCGAATAAGAACGGAAAAAAAGTAATTCTAACGAAGTTTCCAAACTTCGAAAAAAATATTTTTTCTTTTCGAGATTCTTTGCGCATAATATGCTTTACTGAGGCTATCAAACTAGTATAATGAAAGAGAACCAGTTATCTCAAATAAGAACGGAAAAAAGTGATTCTAACGAAGTTTCCAAACTTCGAAAAAAATTTTTTTTCTTTTCGAAATTCTTTGCGCATAATATGCTTTACTGAGGCTATCAAACTAGTATAATGAAAGAGAACCAGTTATCTCAAGTAAGAACGGAAATAAGATATTCTAACGAAGTTTCCAAACTTCGAAAATAATTTTTTTTCTTTTCGTGATTCTTTGTGCTAAATATGCTTTTCTGAGGCTATTAAACTAGTATAATGAAAGAGAACCAGTTATCGCAAATAAGAACAGAAATAAAGTGATTCTAAAGAAGTTTCCAAACTTCGAAAAATTTTTTTTTCTTTTCGAGATTCTTTGCGCATAATATGCTTTACTGAGGCTATCAAACTAGTATAATGAAAGAGAACCAGTTATCTCAAATAAGAACGGAAAAAAAAGATTCTAACGAAGTTTCCAAACTTCGAAAAAAAATTTTTTTCTTTTCAATATTCTTTGCGCATAATATGCTTTACTGAGGCTATCAAACTAGTATAATGAAAGAGAACCAGTTATCTCAAATAAGAACAGAAAAAAAGTGATTCTAAAGAAGTTTCCAAACTTCGAAAAAAAATTTTTTTTTTTCGAGATTCTTTGCGCATAATATGCTTTACTGAGGCTATCAAACTAGTATAATGAACGTGAACAAGTTATCTCAAATAAGAACGGAAAAAAATTGATTCTAAAGAAGTTTCCAAACTTCGAAAAAAAATTTTTTTCTTTTCGAGATTCTTTGCGCATAATATGTTTTACTGAGGCTATCAAAATAGTATAATGAAAGAGAAACAGTTATCTCAAATAAGAACGGAAAAAAAGTGATCCAAACGTAGTTTCCAAACTTCGAAAAAAAATGTTTTTCTTTTCGAGATTCTTTGCGCATAATATGCTTTTCTGGGGCTATCAAACTAGTATAATGAAAGAGAACCAGTTATCTCAAATAAGAACGGGAAAAAAGTGATTCTAACGAAGTTTCCAAACTTCGAAAAAAAATTTTTTTCTTTTCGTGATTCTTTTCGCTAAATATGCTTTTCTGAGGCTATCAAACTAGTATAATGAAAGAGAACCAGTTATCTCAAATAAGAACAGAAAAAAAGTGATTCTAAAGAAGTTTCCAAACTTCGAAAAAAATTTTTTTTCTTTTCGAGATTCTTTGCGCATAATATGCTTTACTGAGGCTATCAAACTAGTATAATGAAAGAGAACCAGTTATCTCAAATAAGAACAGAAAAAAAGTGATTCTAAAGAAGTTTCCAACCTTCGAAAAAATTTTTTTTTCTTTTCGAGATTCTTTGCACATAATATGCTTTACTGAGGCTATCAAACTAGTATAATGAAAGAGAACCAGTTATCTCAAATAAGAACAGAAAAAAAGTAATTCTATAGAAGTTTCCAAACTTCGAAAAAAATTTTTTTTCTTTTCGAGATTCTTTGCGCATAATATGCTTTACTGAGGCTATCAATCTAGTATAATGAAAGAGAACCAGTTATCTCAAATAAGAACGGAAAAAAATTGATTCTAAAGAAGTTTCCAAACTTCGAAAAAAAATTTTTTTCTTTTCGAGATTCTTTGCGCATAATATGGTTTACTGAGGCTATCAAACTAGTATAATGAAAGAGAAACAGTTATCTCAAATAAGAACGGAAAAAAAGTAATTCTAACGAAGTTTCCAAACTTCGAAAAAAATATTTTTTCTTTTCGAGATTCTTTGCGCATAATATGCTTTACTGAGGCTATCAAACTAGTATAATGAAAGAGAACCAGTTATCTCAAATAAGAACGGAAAAAAGTGATTCTAACGAAGTTTCCAAACTTCGAAAAAAATTTTTTTTTCTTTTCGAAATTCTTTGCGCATAATATGCTTTACTGAGGCTATCAAACTAGTATAATGAAAGAGAACCAGTTATCGCAAATAAGAACAGAAAAAAAGTGATTCTAAAGAAGTTTCCAAACTTCGAAAAATTTTTTTTTTCTTTTCGAGATTCTTTGCGCATAATATGCTTTACTGAGGCTATCAAACTAGTATAATGAAAGAGAACCAGTTATCTCAAATAAGAACGGAAAAAAAGTGATTCAAACGAAGTTTCCAAACATCGAAAAAAAATGTTTTTCTTTTCGAGATTCTTTGCGCATAATATGCTTTTCTGAGGCTATCAAACTAGTATAATGAAAGAGAACCAGTTATCTCAAATAAGAACGGAAAAAAAGTTATTCTAACGAAGTTTCCAAGCTTCGAAAATTTTTTTTTTTCTTTTCGAGATTCTTTGCGCATAATATGGTTTACTGAGGCTATAAAACTAGTATAATGAAAGAGAACCAGTTATCTCAAATAAGAACGGAAAAAAGTGATTCTAACGAAGTTTCCAAACTTCGAAAAAAAATTTTTTTCTTTTCGAGATTCTTTGCGCATAATATGCTTTACTGAGGCTATCAAACTAGTATAATGAAAGAGAACCAGTTATCTCAAATAAGAACAGAAAAAAAGTGATTCTAAAGAAGTTTCCAAACTTCGAAAAAAAATTTTTTTCTTTTCGAGATTCTTTGCGCATAATATGCTTTACTGAGGCTATCAAACTAGTATAATGAACGAGAACAAGTTATCTCAAATAAGAACGGAAAAAAATTGATTCTAAAGAAGTTTGCAAACTTCGAAAAAAAATTTTTTTTTTTCGAGATTCTTTGCGCATAATATGCTTTACTGAGGCTATCAAAATAGTATAATGAAAGAGAAACAGTTATCTCAAATAAGAACGGAAAAAAAGTGATCCAAACGTAGTTTCTAAACTTCGAAAAAAAATGTTTTTCTTTTCGATATTCTTTGCGCATAATATGCTTTTCTGGGGATATCAAACTAGTATAATGAAAGAGAACCAGTTATCTCAAATAAGAACGGGAAAAAAGTGATTCTAACGAAGTTTCCAAACTTCGAAAAAAAATTTTTTTCTTTTCGAGATTCTTTGCGCATAATATGCTTTACTGAGGCTATCAAACAAGTATAATGAAAGAGAACCAGTTATCTCAAATAAGAACAGAAAAAAAGTGATTCTAAAGAAGTTTCCAAACTTCGAAAAAATTTTTTTTTCTTTTCGAGATTCTTTGCGCATAATATGCTTTACTGAGGCTATCAAACTAGTATAATGAAAGAGAACCAGTTATCTCGAATAAGAACGGAAAAAAAGTTATTCTAACGAAGTTTCCAAACTTCGAAAAATTTTTTTTTTCTTTTCGAGATTCTTTGCGCATAATATGCTTTACTGAGGCTATCAAACTAGTATAATGAAAGAGAACCAGTTATCTCAAATAAGAACGGAAAAAAGTGATTCTAACGAAGTTTCCAAACTTCGAAAAAAATTTTTTTTCTTTTCGAAATTCTTTGCGCATAATATGCTTTACTGAGGCTATCAAACTAGTATAATGAAAGAAAACCAGTTATCTCAAATAAGAACGGAAATAAGATATTCTAACGAAGTTTCCAAACTTCGAAAATAATTTTTTTTCTTTTCGTGATTCTTTGTGCTAAATATGCTTTTCTGAGGCTATTAAACTAGTATAATGAAAGAGAACCAGTTATCGCAAATAAGAACAGAAATAAAGTGATTCTAAAGAAGTTTCCAAACTTCGAAAAATTTTTTTTTTCTTTTCGAGATTCTTTGCGCATAATATGCTTTACTGAGGCTATCAAACTAGTATAATGAAAGAGAACCAGTTATCTCAAATAAGAACGGAAAAAAAAGATTCTAACGAAGTTTCCAAACTTCGAAAAAAAATTTTTTTCTTTTCAATATTCTTTGCGCATAATATGCTTTACTGAGGCTATCAAACTAGTATAATGAAAGAGAACCAGTTATCTCAAATAAGAACAGAAAAAAAGTGATTCTAAAGAAGTTTCCAAACTTCGAAAAAAAATTTTTTTTTTTTCGAGATTCTTTGCGCATAATATGCTTTACTGAGGCTATCAAACTAGTATAATGAACGTGAACAAGTTATCTCAAATAAGAACGGAAAAAAATTGATTCTAAAGAAGTTTCCAAACTTCGAAAAAAAATTTTTTTCTTTTCGAGATTCTTTGCGCATAATATGCTTTACTGAGGCTATCAAAATAGTATAATGAAAGAGAAACAGTTATCTCAAATAAGAACGGAAAAAAAGTGATCCAAACGTAGTTTCCAAACTTCGAAAAAAAATGTTTTTCTTTTCGAGATTCTTTGCGCATAATATGCTTTTCTGGGGCTATCAAACTAGTATAATGAAAGAGAACCAGTTATCTTAAATAAGAACGGGAAAAAAGTGATTCTAACGAAGTTTCCAAACTTCGAAAAAAAATTTTTTTCTTTTCGTGATTCTTTTCACTAAATATGCTTTTCTGAGGCTATCAAACTAGTATAATGAAAGAGAACCAGTTATCTCAAATAAGAACAGAAAAAAAGTGATTCTAAAGAAGTTTCCAAACTTCGAAAAAAAATTTTTTTCTTTTCGAGATTCTTTGCGCATAATATGCTTTACTGAGGCTATCAAACTAGTATAATGAAAGAGAACCAGTTATCTCAAATAAGAACAGAAAAAAAGTGATTCTAAAGAAGTTTCCAACCTTCGAAAAAATTTTTTTTTCTTTTCGAGATTCTTTGCACATAATATGCTTTACTGAGGCTATCAAACTAGTATAATGAAAGAGAACCAGTTATCTCAAATAAGAACAGAAAAAAAGTAATTCTATAGAAGTTTCCAAACTTCGAAAAAAATTTTTTTTCTTTTCGAGATTCTTTGCGCATAATATGCTTTACTGAGGCTATCAAACTAGTATAATGAAAGAGAACCAGTTATCTCAAATAAGAACGGAAAAAAATTGATTCTAAAGAAGTTTCCAAACTTCGAAAAAAAAATTTTTTTCTTTTCGAGATTCTTTGCGCATAATATGGTTTACTGAGGCTATCAAACTAGTATAATGAAAGAGAAACAGTTATCTCAAATAAGAACGGAAAAAAAGTAATTCTAACGAAGTTTCCAAACTTCGAAAAAAATATTTTTTCTTTTCGAGATTCTTTGCGCATAATATGCTTTACTGAGGCTATCAAACTAGTATAATGAAAGAGAACCAGTTATCTCAAATAAGAACGGAAAAAAGTGATTCTAACGAAGTTTCCAAACTTCGAAAAAAATTTTTTTTTCTTTTCGAAATTCTTTGCGCATAATATGCTTTACTGAGGCTATCAAACTAGTATAATGAAAGAGAACCAGTTATCGCAAATAAGAACAGAAAAAAAGTGATTCTAAAGAAGTTTCCAAACTTCGAAAAATTTTTTTTTTCTTTTCGAGATTCTTTGCGCATAATATGCTTTACTGAGGCTATCAAACTAGTATAATGAAAGAGAACCAGTTATCTCAAATAAGAACGGAAAAAAAGTGATTCAAACGAAGTTTCCAAACTTCGAAAAAAAATGTTTTTCTTTTCGAGATTCTTTGCGCATAATATGCTTTTCTGAGGCTATCAAACTAGTATAATGAAAGAGAACCAGTTATCTCAAATAAGAACGGAAAAAAAGTTATTCTAACGAAGTTTCCAAGCTTCGAAAAATTTTTTTTTTCTTTTCGAGATTCTTTGCGCATAATATGGTTTACTGAGGCTATCAAACTAGTATAATGAAAGAGAACCAGTTATCTCAAATAAGAACGGAAAAAAGTGATTCTAACGAAGTTTCCAAACTTCGAAAAAAAATTTTTTTCTTTTCGAGATTCTTTGCGCATAATATGCTTTACTGAGGCTATCAAACTAGTATAATGAAAGAGAACCAGTTATCTCAAATAAGAACAGAAAAAAAGTGATTCTAAAGAAGTTTCCAAACTTCGAAAAAAAATTTTTTTCTTTTCGAGATTCTTTGCGCATAATATGCTTTACTGAGGCTATCAAACTAGTATAATGAACGAGAACAAGTTATCTCAAATAAGAACGGAAAAAAATTGATTCTAAAGAAGTTTGCAAACTTCGAAAAAAAATTTTTTTCTTTTCGAGATTCTTTGCGCATAATATGCTTTACTGAGGCTATCAAAATAGTATAATGAAAGAGAAACAGTTATCTCAAATAAGAACGGAAAAAAAGTGATCCAAACGTAGTTTCTAAACTTCGAAAAAAAATGTTTTTCTTTTCGATATTCTTTGCGCATAATATGCTTTTCTGGGGATATCAAACTAGTATAATGAAAGAGAACCAGTTATCTCAAATAAGAACGGGAAAAAAGTGATTCTAACGAAGTTTCCAAACTTCGAAAAAAAATTTTTTTCTTTTCGAGATTCTTTGCGCATAATATGCTTTACTGAGGCTATCAAACAAGTATAATGAAAGAGAACCAGTTATCTCAAATAAGAACAGAAAAAAAGTGATTCTAAAGAAGTTTCCAAACTTCGAAAAAATTTTTTTTTCTTTTCGAGATTCTTTGCGCATAATATGCTTTACTGAGGCTATCAAACTAGTATAATGAAAGAGAACCAGTTATCTCAAATAAGAACAGAAAAAAAGTAATTCTAAAGAAGTTTCCAAACTTCGAAAAAAATTTTTTTTCTTTTCGAGATTCTTTGCGCATAATATGCTTTACTGCGGCTATCAAACTAGTATAATGAAAGAGAACCAGTTATCTCAAATAAGAACGGAAAAAAATTGATTATAAAGAAGTTTCCAAACTTCGAAAAAAAATTTTTTTCTTTTCGAGAATCTTTGCGCATAATATGGTTTACTGAGGCTATCAAACTAGTATAATGAAAGAGAAACAGTTATCTCAAATAAGAACGGAAAAAAAGTGATTCAAACGAAGTTTCCAAACTTCGAAAAAAATGTTTTTTTTTCGAGATTCTTTGCGCATAATATGCTTTTCTGAGGCTATCAAACTAGTAAAATGAAAGAGAACCAGTTATCTCGAATAAGAACGGAAAAAAAGTAATTCTAACGAAGTTTCCAAACTTCGAAAAAAATATTTTTTCTTTTCGAGTGTCTTTGCGCATAATATGCTTTTCTGAGGCTATCAAACTAGTAAAATGAAAGAGAACCAGTTATCTCGAATAAGAACGGAAAAAAAGTAATTCTAACGAAGTTTCCAAACTTCGAAAAAAATATTTTTTCTTTTCGAGATTCTTTGCGCATAATATGCTTTACTGAGGCTATCAAACTAGTATAATGAAAGAGAACCAGTTATCTCAAATAAGAACGGAAAAAAGTGATTCTAACGAAGTTTCCAAACTTCGAAAAAAATTTTTTTTCTTTTCGAAATTCTTTGCGCATAATATGCTTTACTGAGGCTATCAAACTAGTATAATGAAAGAGAACCAGTTATCTCAAATAAGAACGGAAATAAGTGATTCTAACGAAGTTTCCAAACTTCGAAAAAAATTTTTTTTCTTTTCGAGATTCTTTGCGCATAATATGCTTTACTGAGGCTATCAAACAAGTATAATGAAAGAGAACCAGTTATCTCAAATAAGAACAGAAAAAAAGTGATTCTAAAGAAGTTTCAAAACTTCGAAAAAATTTTTTTTTCTTTTCGAGATTCTTTGCGCATAATATGCTTTACTGAGGCTATCAAACTAGTATAATGAAAGAGAACCAGTTATCTCAAATAAGAACAGAAAAAAAGTAATTCTAAAGAAGTTTCCAAACTTCGAAAAAAATTTTTTTTCTTTTCGAGATTCTTTGCGCATAATATGCTTTACTGAGGCTATCAAACTAGTATAATGAAAGAGAACCAGTTATCTCAAATAAGAACAGAAAAAAAGTAATTCTAAAGAAGTTTCCAAACTTCGAAAAAAATTTTTTTTCTTTTCGAGATTCTTTGCGCATAATATGCTTTACTGAGGCTATCAAACTAGTATAATGAAAGAGAACCAGTTATCTCAAATAAGAACGGAAAAAAATTGATTCTAAAGAAGTTTCCAAACTTCGAAAAAAAATTTTTTTCTTTTCGAGATTCTTTGCGCATAATATGGTTTACTGAGGCTATCAAACTAGTATAATGAAAGAGAAACAGTTATCTCAAATAAGAACGGAAAAAAAGTGATTCAAACGAAGTTTCCAAACTTCGAAAAAAAATGTTTTTCTTTTCGAGATTCTTTGCGCATAATATGCTTTTCTGAGGCTATCAAACTAGTAAAATGAAAGAGAACCAGTTATCTCGAATAAGAACGGAAAAAAAGTAATTCTAACGTAGTTTCCAAACTTCGAAAAAAATATTTTTTCTTTTCGAGATTCTTTGCGCATAATATGCTTTTCTGAGGCTATCAAACTAGTAAAATGAAAGAGAACCAGTTATCTCGAATAAGAACGGAAAAAAAGTAATTCTAACGAAGTTTCCAAACTTCGAAAAAAATATTTTTTCTTTTCGAGATTCTTTGCGCATAATATGCTTTACTGAGGCTATCAAACTAGTATAATGAAAGAGAACCAGTTATCTCAAATAAGAACGGAAAAAAGTGATTCTAACGAAGTTTCCAAACTTCGAAAAAAATTTTTTTTCTTTTCGAAATTCTTTGCGCATAATATGCTTTACTGAGGCTATCAAACTAGTATAATGAAAGAGAACCAGTTATCTCAAATAAGAACGGAAATAAGATATTCTAACGAAGTTTCCAAACTTCGAAAATAATTTTTTTTCTTTTCGTGATTCTTTGTGCTAAATATGCTTTTCTGAGGCTATTAAACTAGTATAATGAAAGAGAACCAGTTATCGCAAATAAGAACAGAAATAAAGTGATTCTAAAGAAGTTTCCATACTACGAAAAATTTTTTTTTTCTTTTCGAGATTCTTTGCGCATAATATGCTTTACTGAGGCTATCAAACTAGTATAATGAAAGAGAACCAGTTATCTCGAATAAGAACGGAAAAAAAGTTATTCTAACGAAGTTTCCAAACTTCGAAAAATTTTTTTTTTCTTTTCGAGATTCTTTGCGCATAATATGCTTTACTGAGGCTATCAAACTAGTATAATGAAAGAGAACCAGTTATCTCAAATAAGAACGGAAAAAAGTGATTCTAACGAAGTTTCCAAACTTCGAAAAAAATTTTTTTTCTTTTCGAAATTCTTTGCGCATAATATGCTTTACTGAGGCTATCAAACTAGTATAATGAAAGAGAACCAGTTATCTCAAATAAGAACGGAAATAAGATATTCTAACGAAGTTTCCAAACTTTGAAAATAATTTTTTTTCTTTTCGTGATTCTTTGTGCTAAATATGCTTTTCTGAGGCTATTAAACTAGTATAATGAAAGAGAACCAGTTATCGCAAATAAGAACAGAAATAAAGTGATTCTAAAGAAGTTTCCAAACTTCGAAAAATTTTTTTTTTCTTTTCGAGATTCTTTGCGCATAATATGCTTTACTGAGGCTATCAAACTAGTATAATGAAAGAGAACCAGTTATCTCAAATAAGAACGGAAAAAAAAGATTCTAACGAAGTTTCCAAACTTCGAAAAAAAATTTTTTTCTTTTCAATATTCTTTGCGCATAATATGCTTTACTGAGGCTATCAAACTAGTATAATGAAAGAGAACCAGTTATCTCAAATAAGAACAGAAAAAAAGTGATTCTAAAGAAGTTTCCAAACTTCGAAAAAAAATTTTTTTTTTTTCGAGATTCTTTGCGCATAATATGCTTTACTGAGGCTATCAAACTAGTATAATGAACGTGAACAAGTTATCTCAAATAAGAACGGAAAAAAATTGATTCTAAAGAAGTTTCCAAACTTCGAAAAAAAATTTTTTTCTTTTCGAGATTCTTTGCGCATAATATGCTTTACTGAGGCTATCAAAATAGTATAATGAAAGAGAAACAGTTATCTCAAATAAGAACGGAAAAAAAGTGATCCAAACGTAGTTTCCAAACTTCGAAAAAAAATGTTTTTCTTTTCGAGATTCTTTGCGCATAATATGCTTTTCTGGGGCTATCAAACTAGTATAATGAAAGAGAACCAGTTATCTCAAATAAGAACGGGAAAAAAGTGATTCTAACGAAGTTTCCAAACTTCGAAAAAAAATTTTTTTCTTTTCGTGATTCTTTTCACTAAATATGCTTTTCTGAGGCTATCAAACTAGTATAATGAAAGAGAACCAGTTATCTCAAATAAGAACAGAAAAAAAGTGATTCTAAAGAAGTTTCCAAACTTCGAAAAAAAATTTTTTTCTTTTCGAGATTCTTTGCGCATAATATGCTTTACTGAGGCTATCAAACTAGTATAATGAAAGAGAACCAGTTATCTCAAATAAGAACAGAAAAAAAGTGATTCTAAAGAAGTTTCCAACCTTCGAAAAAAATTTTTTTTCTTTTCGAGATTCTTTGCACATAATATGCTTTACTGAGGCTATCAAACTAGTATAATGAAAGAGAACCAGTTATCTCAAATAAGAACAGAAAAAAAGTAATTCTATAGAAGTTTCCAAACTTCGAAAAAAATTTTTTTTCTTTTCGAGATTCTTTGCGCATAATATGCTTTACTGAGGCTATCAAACTAGTATAATGAAAGAGAACCAGTTATCTCAAATAAGAACGGAAAAAAATTGATTCTAAAGAAGTTTCCAAACTTCGAAAAAAAATTTTTTTCTTTTCGAGATTCTTTGCGCATAATATGGTTTACTGAGGCTATCAAACTAGTATAATGAAGGAGAACCAGTTATCTCAAATAAGAACGGAAAAAAAGTGATTCAAACGAAGTTTCCAAACTTCGAAAAAAAATGTTTTTCTTTTCGAGATTCTTTGCGCATAATATGCTTTTCTGAGGCTATCAAACTAGTATAATGAAAGAGAACCAGTTATCTCAAATAAGAACGGAAAAAAAGTTATTCTAACGAAGTTTCCAAGCTTCGAAAAATTTTTTTTTTCTTTTCGAGATTCTTTGCGCATAATATGGTTTACTGAGGCTATCAAACTAGTATAATGAAAGAGAACCAGTTATCTCAAATAAGAACGGAAAAAAGTGATTCTAACGAAGTTTCCAAACTTCGAAAAAAAATTTTTTTCTTTTCGAGATTCTTTGCGCATAATATGCTTTACTGAGGCTATCAAACTAGTATAATGAAAGAGAACCAGTTATCTCAAATAAGAACAGAAAAAAAGTGATTCTAAAGAAGTTTCCAAACTTCGAAAAAAAATTTTTTTCTTTTCGAGATTCTTTGCGCATAATATGCTTTACTGAGGCTATCAAACTAGTATAATGAACGAGAACAAGTTATCTCAAATAAGAACGGAAAAAAATTGATTCTAAAGAAGTTTGCAAACTTCGAAAAAAAATTTTTTTCTTTTCGAGATTCTTTGCGCATAATATGCTTTACTGAGGCTATCAAAATAGTATAATGAAAGAGAAACAGTTATCTCAAATAAGAACGGAAAAAAAGTTATTCTAACGAAGTTTCCAAGCTTCGAAAAATTTTTTTTTTCTTTTCGAGATTCTTTGCGCATAATATGGTTTACTGAGGCTATCAAACTAGTATAATGAAAGAGAACCAGTTATCTCAAATAAGAACGGAAAAAAGTGATTCTACCGAAGTTTCCAAACTTCGAAAAAAAATTTTTTTCTTTTCGAGATTCTTTGCGCATAATATGCTTTACTGAGGCTATCAAACTAGTATAATGAAAGAGAACCAGTTATCTCAAATAAGAACAGAAAAAAAGTGATTCTAAAGAAGTTTCCAAACTTCGAAAAAAAATTTTTTTCTTTTCGAGATTCTTTGCGCATAATATGCTTTACTGAGGTTATCAAACTAGTATAATGAACGAGAACAAGTTATCTCAAATAAGAACGGAAAAAAATTGATTCTAAAGAAGTTTGCAAACTTCGAAAAAAAATTTTTTTCTTTTCGAGATTTTTTGCGCATAATATGCTTTACTGAGGCTATCAAAATAGTATAATGAAAGAGAAACAGTTATCTCAAATAAGAACGGAAAAAAAGTGATCCAAACGTAGTTTCTAAACTTCGAAAAAAAATGTTTTTCTTTTCGATATTCTTTGCGCATAATATGCTTTTCTGGGGATATCAAACTAGTATAATGAAAGAGAACCAGTTATCTCAAATAAGAACGGGAAAAAAGTGATTCTAACGAAGTTTCCAAACTTCGAAAAAAAATTTTTTTCTTTTCGAGATTCTTTGCGCATAATATGCTTTACTGAGGCTATCAAAAAAGTATAATGAAAGAGAACCAGTTATCTCAAATAAGAATAGAAAAAAAGTGATTCTAAAGAAGTTTCCAAACTTCGAAAAAAATTTTTTTTCTTTTCGAGATTCTTTGCGCATAATATGCTTTACTGAGGCTATCAAACTAGTATAATGAAAGAGAACCAGTTATCTCAAATACGAACAGAAAAAAAGTAATTCTAAAGAAGTTTCCAAACTTCGAAAAAAATTTTTTTTCTTTTCGAGATTCTTTGCGCATAATATGCTTTACTGCGGCTATCAAACTAGTATAATGAAAGAGAACCAGTTATCTCAAATAAGAACGGAAAAAAATTGATTATAAAGAAGTTTCCAAACTTCGAAAAAAAATTTTTTTCTTTTCGAGATTCTTTGCGCATAATATGGTTTACTGAGGCTATCAAACTAGTATAATGAAAGAGAAACAGTTATCTCAAATAAGAACGGAAAAAAAGTGATTCAAACGAAGTTTCCAAACTTCGAAAAAAAATGTTTTTCTTTTCGAGATTCTTTGCGCATAATATGCTTTTCTGGGGCTATCAAACTAGTAAAATGAAAGAGAACCAGTTATCTCGAATAAGAACGGAAAAAAAGTAATTCTAACGAAGTTTCCAAACTTCGAAAAAAATATTTTTTCTTTTCGAGATTCTTTGCGCATAATATGCTTTACTGAGGCTATCAAACTAGTATAATGAAAGAGAACCAGTTATCTCAAATAAGAACGGAAAAAGTGATTCTAACGAAGTTTCCAAACTTCGAAAAAAATTTTTTTTCTTTTCGAAATTCTTTGCGCATAATATGCTTTACTGAGGCTATCAAACTAGTATAATGAAAGAGAACCAGTTATCTCAAATAAGAACGGAAATAAGATATTCTAACGAAGTTTCCAAACTTCGAAAATAATTTTTTTTCTTTTCGTGATTCTTTGTGCTAAATATGCTTTTCTGAGGCTATTAAACTAGTATAATGAAAGAGAACCAGTTATCGCAAATAAGAACAGAAATAAAGTGATTCTAAAGAAGTTTCCAAACTACGAAAAATTTTTTTTTTCTTTTCGAGATTCTTTGCGCATAATATGCTTTACTGAGGCTATCAAACTAGTATAATGAAAGAGAACCAGTTATCTCAAATAAGAACGGAAAAAAAAGATTCTAACGAAGTTTCCAAACTTCGAAAAAAAATTTTTTTCTTTTCAATATTCTTTGCGCATAATATGCTTTACTGAGGCTATCAAACTAGTATAATGAAAGAGAACCAGTTATCTCAAATAAGAACAGAAAAAAAGTGATTCTAAAGAAGTTTCCAAACTTCGAAAAAAAAAATTTTTTTTTTCGAGATTCTTTGCGCATAATATGCTTTACTGAGGCTATCAAACTAGTATAATGAACGTGAACAAGTTATCTCAAATAAGAACGGAAAAAAATTGATTCTAAAGAAGTTTCCAAACTTCGAAAAAAAATTTTTTTCTTTTCGAGATTCTTTGCGCATAATATGCTTTACTGAGGCTATCAAAATAGTATAATGAAAGAGAAACAGTTATCTGAAATAAGAACGGAAAAAAAGTGATCCAAACGTAGTTTCCAAACTTCGAAAAAAAATGTTTTTCTTTTCGAGATTCTTTGCGCATAATATGCTTTTCTGGGGCTATCAAACTAGTATAATGAAAGAGAACCAGTTATGTCAAATAAGAACGGGAAAAAAGTGATTCTAACGAAGTTTCCAAACTTCGAAAAAAAATTTTTTTCTTTTCGTGATTCTTTTCGCTAAATATGCTTTTCTGAGGCTATCAAACTAGTATAATGAAAGAGAACCAGTTATCTCAAATAAGAACAGAAAAAAAGTGATTCTAAAGAAGTTTCCAAACTTCGAAAAAAAATTTTTTTCTTTTCGAGATTCTTTGCGCATAATATGCTTTACTGAGGCTATCAAACTAGTATAATGAAAGAGAACCAGTTATCTCAAATAAGAACAGAAAAAAAGTGATTCTAAAGAAGTTTCCAACCTTCGAAAAAATTTTTTTTTCTTTTCGAGATTCTTTGCACATAATATGCTTTACTGAGGCTATCAAACTAGTATAATGAAAGACCACCAGTTATCTCAAATAAGAACAGAAAAAAAGTAATTCTATAGAAGTTTCCAAACTTCGAAAAAAATTTTTTTTCTTTTCGAGATTCTTTGCGCATAATATGCTTTACTGAGGCTATCAAACTAGTATAATGAAAGAGAACCAGTTATCTCAAATAAGAACGGAAAAAAATTGATTCTAAAGAAGTTTCCAAACTTCGAAAAAAAATTTTTTTCTTTTCGAGATTCTTTGCGCATAATATGGTTTACTGAGGCTATCAAACTAGTATAATGAAAGAGAAACAGTTATCTCAAATAAGAACGGAAAAAAAGTAATTCTAACGAAGTTTCCAAACTTCGAAAAAAATATTTTTTCTTTTCGAGATTCTTTGCGCATAATATGCTTTACTGAGGCTATCAAACTAGTATAATGAAAGAGAACCAGTTATCTCAAATAAGAACGGAAAAAAGTGATTCTAACGAAGTTTCCAAACTTCGAAAAAAATTTTTTTTTCTTTTCGAAATTCTTTGCGCATAATATGCTTTACTGAGGCTATCAAACTAGTATAATGAAAGAGAACCAGTTATCGCAAATAAGAACAGAAAAAAAGTGATTCTAAAGAAGTTTCCAAACTTCGAAAAATTTTTTTTTTCTTTTCGAGATTCTTTGCGCATAATATGCTTTACTGAGGCTATCAAACTAGTATAATGAAAGAGAACCAGTTATCTCAAATAAGAACGGAAAAAAAGTGATTCAAACGAAGTTTCCAAACTTCGAAAAAAAATGTTTTTCTTTTCGAGATTCTTTGCGCATAATATGCTTTTCTGAGGCTATCAAACTAGTATAATGAAAGAGAACCAGTTATCTCAAATAAGAACGGAAAAAAAGTTATTCTAACGAAGTTTCCAAGCTTCGAAAAATTTTTTTTTTCTTTTCGAGATTCTTTGCGCATAATATGGTTTACTGAGGCTATCAAACTAGTATAATGAAAGAGAACCAGTTATCTCAAATAAGAACGGAAAAAAGTGATTCTAACGAAGTTTCCAAACTTCGAAAAAAAATTTTTTTCTTTTCGAGATTCTTTGCGCATAATATGCTTTACTGAGGCTATCAAACTAGTATAATGAAAGAGAACCAGTTATCTCAAATAAGAACAGAAAAAAAGTGATTCTAAAGAAGTTTCCAAACTTCGAAAAAAAATTTTTTTCTTTTCGAGATTCTTTGCGCATAATATGCTTTACTGAGGCTATCAAACTAGTATAATGAACGAGAACAAGTTATCTCAAATAAGAACGGAAAAAAATTGATTCTAAAGAAGTTTGCAAACTTCGAAAAAAAATTTTTTTCTTTTCGAGATTTTTTGCGCATAATATGCTTTACTGAGGCTATCAAAATAGTATAATGAAAGAGAAACAGTTATCTCAAATAAGAACGGAAAAAAAGTGATCCAAACGTAGTTTCTAAACTTCGAAAAAAAATGTTTTTCTTTTCGATATTCTTTGCGCATAATATGCTTTTCTGGGGATATCAAACTAGTATAATGAAAGAGAACCAGTTATCTCAAATAAGAACGGGAAAAAAGTGATTCTAACGAAGTTTCCAAACTTCGAAAAAAAATTTTTTTCTTTTCGAGATTCTTTGCGCATAATATGCTTTACTGAGGCTATCAAAAAAGTATAATGAAAGAGAACCAGTTATCTCAAATAAGAATAGAAAAAAAGTGATTCTAAAGAAGTTTCCAAACTTCGAAAAAAATTTTTTTTCTTTTCGAGATTCTTTGCGCATAATATGCTTTACTGAGGCTATCAAACTAGTATAATGAAAGAGAACCAGTTATCTCAAATAAGAACAGAAAAAAAGTAATTCTAAAGAAGTTTCCAAACTTCGAAAAAAATTTTTTTTCTTTTCGAGATTCTTTGCGCATAATATGCTTTACTGCGGCTATCAAACTAGTATAATGAAAGAGAACCAGTTATCTCAAATAAGAACGGAAAAAAATTGATTATAAAGAAGTTTCCAAACTTCGAAAAAAAATTTTTTTCTTTTCGAGATTCTTTGCGCATAATATGGTTTACTGAGGCTATCAAACTAGTATAATGAAAGAGAAACAGTTATCTCAAATAAGAACGGAAAAAAAGTGATTCAAACGAAGTTTCCAAACTTCGAAAAAAAATGTTTTTCTTTTCGAGATTCTTTGCGCATAATATGCTTTTCTGGGGCTATCAAACTAGTAAAATGAAAGAGAACCAGTTATCTCGAATAAGAACGGAAAAAAAGTAATTCTAACGAAGTTTCCAAACTTCGAAAAAAATATTTTTTCTTTTCGAGATTCTTTGCGCATAATATGCTTTTCTGAGGCTATCAAACTAGTAAAATGAAAGAGAACCAGTTATCTCGAATAAGAACGGAAAAAAAAGTAATTCTAACGAAGTTTCCAAACTTCGAAAAAAATATTTTTTCTTTTCGAGATTCTTTGCGCATAATATGCTTTACTGAGGCTATCAAACTAGTATAATGAAAGAGAACCAGTTATCTCAAATAAGAACGGAAAAAAGTGATTCTAACGAAGTTTCCAAACTTGGAAAAAAATTTTTTTTCTTTTCGAAATTCTTTGCGCATAATATGCTTTACTGAGGCTATCAAACAAGTATAATGAAAGAGAACCAGTTATCTCAAATAAGAACAGAAAAAAAGTGATTCTAAAGAAGTTTCAAAACTTCGAAAAAAATTTTTTTTCTTTTCGAGATTCTTTGCGCATAATATGCTTTACTGAGGCTATCAAACTAGTATAATGAAAGAGAACCAGTTATCTCAAATAAGAACGGAAAAAAATTGATTCTAAAGAAGTTTCCAAACTTCAAAAAAAATTTTTTTCTTTTCGAGATTCTTTGCGCATAATATGGTTTACTGAGGCTATCAAACTAGTATAATGAAAGAGAACCAGTTATCTCAAATAACAACGGAAAAAAAAGATTCTAACGAAGTTTCCAAACTTCGAAAAAAAATTTTTTTCTTTTCAATATTCTTTGCGCATAATATGCTTTACTGAGGCTATCAAACTAGTATAATGAAAGAGAACCAGTTATCTCAAATAAGAACAGAAAAAAAGTGATTCTAAAGAAGTTTCCAAACTTCGAAAAAAAATTTTTTTCTTTTCGAGATTCTTTACGCATAATATGCTTTACTGAGGCTATCAAACTAGTATAATGAACGTGAACAAGTTATCTCAAATAAGAACGGAAAAAAATTGATTCTAAAGAAGTTTCCAAACTTCGAAAAAAAATTTTTTTCTTTTCGAGATTCTTTGCGCATAATATGCTTTACTGAGGCTATCAAAATAGTATAATGAAAGAGAAACAGTTATCTCAAATAAGAACGGAAAGAAAGTGATCCAAACGTAGTTTCCAAACTTCGAAAAAAAATGTTTTTCTTTTCGAGATTCTTTGCGCATAATATGCTTTTCTGGGGCTATCAAACTAGTATAATGAAAGAGAACCAGTTATCTCAAATAAGAACGGGAAAAAAGTGATTCTAACGAAGTTTCCAAACTTCGAAAAAAAATTTTTTTCTTTTCGTGATTCTTTTCGCTAAATATGCTTTTCTGAGGCTATCAAACTAGTATAATGAAAGAGAACCAGTTATCTCAAATAAGAACAGAAAAAAAGTGATTCTAAAGAAGTTTCCAAACTCGAAAAAAAATTTTTTTCTTTTCGAGATTCTTTGCGCATAATATGCTTTACTGAGGCTATCAAACTAGTATAATGAAAGAGAACCAGTTATCTCAAATAAGAACAGAAAAAAAGTGATTCTAAAGAAGTTTCCAACCTTCGAAAAAATTTTTTTTTCTTTTCGAGATTCTTTGCACATAATATGCTTTACTGAGGCTATCAAACTAGTATAATGAAAGAGAACCAGTTATCTCAAATAAGAACAGAAAAAAAGTAATTCTATAGAAGTTTCCAAACTTCGAAAAAAAAATTTTTTCTTTTCGAGACTCTTTGCGCATAATATGCTTTACTGAGGCTATCAAACTAGTATAATGAAAGAGAACCAGTTATCTCAAATAAGAACGGAAAAAAAATTGATTCTAAAGAAATTTCCAAACTTGGAAAAAAAATTTTTTTCTTTTCGAGATTCTTTGCGCATAATATGGTTTACTGAGGCTATCAAACTAGTATAATGAAAGAGAAACAGTTATCTCAAATAAGAACGGAAAAAAAGTGATTCAAACGAAGTTTCCAATTTTCGAAAAAAAATGTTTTTCTTTTCGAGATTCTTTGCGCATAATATGCTTTTCTGAGGCTATCAAACTAGTAAAATGAAAGAGAACCAGTTATCTCGAATAAGAACGGAAAAAAAGTAATTCTAACGAAGTTTCCAAACTTCGAAAAAAATATTTTTTCTTTTCGAGATTCTTTGCGCATAATATGCTTTACTGAGGCTATCAAACTAGTATAATGAAAGAGAACCAGTTATCTCAAATAAGAACGGAAAAAAGTGATTCTAACGAAGTTTCCAAACTTCGAAAAAAATTTTTTTTTCTTTTCGAAATTCTTTGCGCATAATATGCTTTACTGAGGCTATCAAACTAGTATAATGAAAGAGAACCAGTTATCGCAAATAAGAACAGAAAAAAAGTGATTCTAAAGAAGTTTCCAAACTTCGAAAAATTTTTTTTTTCTTTTCGAGATTCTTTGCGCATAATATGCTTTACTGAGGCTATCAAACTAGTATAATGAAAGAGAACCAGTTATCTCAAATAAGAACGGAAAAAAAGTGATTCAAACGAAGTTTCCAAACTTCGAAAAAAAATGTTTTTCTTTTCGAGATTCTTTGCGCATAATATGCTTTTCTGAGGCTATCAAACTAGTATAATGAAAGAGAACCAGTTATCTCAAATAAGAACGGAAAAAAAGTTATTCTAACGAAGTTTCCAAACTTCGAAAAATTTTTTTTTTCTTTTCGAGATTCTTTGCGCATAATATGCTTTACTGAGGCTATCAAACTAGTATAATGAAAGAGAACCAGTTATCTCAAATAAGAACGGAAAAAAGTGATTCTAACGAAGTTTCCAAACTTCGAAAAAAAATTTTTTTCTTTTCGAGATTCTTTGCGCATAATATGCTTTACTGAGGCTATCAAACTAGTATAATGAAAGAGAACCAGTTATCTCAAATAAGAACAGAAAAAAAGTGATTCTAAAGAAGTTTCCAAACTTCGAAAAAAAATTTTTTTCTTTTCGAGATTCTTTGCGCATAATATGCTTTACTGAGGCTATCAAACTAGTATAATGAACGAGAACAAGTTATCTCAAATAAGAACGGAAAAAAATTGATTCTAAAGAAGTTTGCAAACTTCGAAAAAAAATTTTTTTCTTTTCGAGATTCTTTGCGCATAATATGCTTTACTGAGGCTATCAAAATAGTATAATGAAAGAGAAACAGTTATCTCAAATAAGAACGGAAAAAAAGCGATCCAAACGTAGTTTCTAAACTTCGAAAAAAAATGTTTTTCTTTTCGATATTCTTTGCGCATAATATGCTTTTCTGGGGATATCAAACTAGTATAATGAAAGAGAACCAGTTATCTCAAATAAGAACGGGAAAAAAGTGATTCTAACGAAGTTTCCAAACTTCGAAAAAAAATTTTTTTCTTTTCGAGATTCTTTGCCCATAATATGCTTTACTGAGGCTATCAAACTAGTATACTGAAAGAGAACCAGTTATCTCAAATAAGAACGGAAAAAAAGTGATTCTAACGAAGTTTCCAAACTTCGAAAAAAAATGTTTTTCTTTTCGAGATTCTTTGCGCATAATATGCTTTTCTGAGGCTATCAAACTAGTATAATGAAAGAGAACCAGTTATCGCAAATAAGAACGGAAAAAAAGTGCTTCAAACGAAGTTTCCAAACTTCGAAAAAAATTTTTTTTCTTTTCGAGATTCTTTGCGCATAATATGCTTTTCTACGGCTATCAAACTAGTAAAATGAAAGAGAACCAGTTATCTCGAATAAGAACGGAATAAAAGTGATTTTAACGAAGTTTCCAAACTTCGAAAATTTTTTTTATTCTTTTCGAGATTCTTTGCGCATAATATGCTTTACTGAGGCTATCAAACCAGTATAATGAAAGAGAACCAGTTATCTCAAATAAGAACAGAAAAAAAGTGATTCTAAAGAAGTTTCCAAAATTCGAAAAAAAAAATTTTTCTTTTCGAGATTCTTTGCGCATAATATGCTTTACTGAGGCTATCAAACTAGTATAATGAAAGAGAACAAGTTATCTCAACTAAGAACGAAATAAAATTGATTCTAAAGAAGTTTCCAAACTTCGAAAAAAAATTTTTTTCTTTTCGAGATTCTTTGCGCATAATATGCTTTACTGAGGCTATCAAAATAGTATAATGAAAGAGAAACAGTTATCTCAAATATGAACGGAAAAAAAGTGATTCAAACCAAGTTTCCAAACTTCGAAAAAAAATGTTTTTCTTTTCGAGATTCTTTGCGCATAATATGCTTTTCTGGGTCTATCAAACTAGTATAATGAAAGAGAACCATTTATCTCAAATAAGAACGGGAAAAAAGTGATTCTAACGAAGTTTCCAAACTTCGAAAAAAATTTTTTTTCTTTTCGAGATTCTTTGCGCATAATATGCTTTACTGAGGTATCAAACTATTATATGAAAGAAAACCAGTTATCTCAAATAAGAACGGAAAAAAGTGATTCTAACGAAGTTTTCAAACTTCGAAAAAAAAATTTTTTCTTTTCGAGATTCTTTGCGCATAATATGCTTTACTGAGGCTATCAAACTAGTACAATGAAAGAGAACCAGTTATCTCAAATAAGAACAGAAAAAAAGTGATTCTAAAGAAGTTTCCAAATTTCGAAAAAAAAATTTTTTCTTTTCGAGATTCTTTGCGCATAATATGCTTTACTGAGGCTATCAACCTAGTATAATGAAAGAGAAATTGTTATCTCAAATAAGAACGGAAAAAAAGTGATTCTAAAGTAGTTTCCAAACTTCGAAAAAAAATTTTTTTCTTTTCGTTATTCTTTTCGCTATATATGCTTTTCTGAGGCTATCAAACTAGTATAATGAAAGAGAACCAGTTATCTCAAATAAGAACAGAAAAAAAGTGATTCTAAAGAAGTTTCCAAACTTCGAAAAAAAATTTTTTTCTTTTCGAGATTCTTTGCGCATAATATGCTTTTCTGGGGCTATCAAACTAGTATAATAAAAGAGAACCAGTTATCTCAAATAGGAACGGGAAAAAAGTGATTCTAACGAAGTTTCCAAACTTCGAAAAAATTTTTTTTTCTTTTCGAGATTCTTTGCGCATAATATGCTTTACTGAGGCTATCAAACTAGTATAATGAAAGAGAACCAGTTATCTCAAATAAGAACGGAAAAAAAGTGATTCAAACGAAGTTTCCAAACTTCGAAAAAAAATGTTTTTCTTTTCGAGATTCTTTGCGCATAATATGCTTTTCTGAGGCTATCAAACTAGTATAATGAAAGAGAACCAGTTATCTCAAATAAGAACGGAAAAAATGTGATTCTAATGAAGTTTCCAAACTTCGAAAAAAAAATTTTTTTCTTTTCGAGTTTTTTTGCGCATAATATGCTTTTCTACGGCTATCAAACTAGTAAAATGAAAGAGAACCAGTTATCTCGAATAAGAACGGAAAAAAAGTGATTGTAACGAAGTTTCCAAACTTCGAAAAAAAATGTTTTTCTTTTCGAGATTCTTTGCGCATAATATGCTTTTCTGAGGCTATCAAACTAGTATAATGAAAGAGAACCAGTTATCTCAAATAAGAACGGAAAAAATGTGATTCAAATGAAGTTTCCAAACTTCGAAAAAAAATTTTTTTCTTTTCGAGATTCTTTGCGCATAATATGCTTTTCTACGGCTATCAAACTAGTAAAATGAAAGAGAACCAGTTATCTCGAATAAGAACGGAAAAAAAGTGATTCTAACGAAGTTTCCAAACTTCGAAAAATTTTTTTTTTCTTTTCGAGATTCTTTGCGCATAATATGCTTTACTGAGGCTATCAAACTAGTATAATGAAAGAGAACCAGTTATCTCAAATAAGAACGGGAAAAAAGTGATTCTAACGAAGTTTCCAAACTTCGAAAAAAATTTTTTTTCTTTTCGAAATTCTTTGCGCATAATATGCTTTACTGAGGCTATCAAACTATTATATGAAAGAAAACCAGTTATCTCAAATAAGAACGGAAAAAAGTGATTCTAACGAAGTTTTCAAACTTCGAAAAAAAAATTTTTTCTTTTCGAGATTCTTTGCGCATAATATGCTTTACTGAGGCTATCAAACTAGTACAATGAAAGAGAACCAGTTATCTCAAATAAGAACAGAAAAAAAGTGATTCTAAAGAAGTTTCCAAACTTCGAAAAAAAAATTTTTTTCTTTTGGAGATTCTTTGCGCATAATATGCTTTACTGAGGCTATCAAACTAGTATAATGAAAGAGAACCAGTTATCTCAAATAAGAATGGAAAAAAATTGATTCTAAAGAAGTTTCCAAAGTTCGAAAAAAAAATTTTTTCTTTTCGAGATTCTTTGCGCATAATATGCTTTACTGAGGCTATCAACCTAGTATAATGAAAGAGAAACAGTTATCTCAAATAAGAACGGAAAAAAAGTGATTCTAAAGTAGTTTCCAAACTTCGAAAAAAAATTTTTTTCTTTTCGTGATTCTTTTCGCTAAATATGCTTTTCTGAGGCTATCAAACTAGTATAATGAAAGAGAACCAGTTATCTCAAATAAGAACAGAAAAAAGTGCTTCTAAAGAAGTTTCCATCTTCGAAAAAAAATTTTTTTCTTTTCGAGATTCTTTGCGCATAATATGCTTTTCTGGGGCTATCAAACTAGTATAATGAAAGAGAACCAGTTATCTCAAATAAGAACAGAAAAAAAGTGATTCTAAAGAAGTTTCTAAACTTCGAAAAAAAATTTTTTTCTTTTCGAGATTCTTTGCGCATAATATGCTTTACTGAGGCTATCAAACTAGTATAATGAAAGAGAACCAGTTATCTCAAATAAGAACGGAAAAAAATTGATTCTAAAGAAGTTTCCAAACTTCGAAAAAAAAAATTTTTTTCTTTTCGAGATTCTTTGCGCATAATATGCTTTACTGAGGCTATCAAACTAGTATAATGAAAGAGAAACAGATATCTGAAATATGAACAGAAAAAAAGTGATTCAAACCAAGTTTCCAAACTTCGAAAAAAAATGTTTTTCTTTTCGAGATTCCTTGCGCATAATATGCTTTTCTGGGTCTATCAAACTAGTATAATGAAAGAGAACCAGTTATCTCAAATAAGAACGGGAAAAAAGTGATTCTAACGAAGTTTCCAAACTTCGAAAAAAATTTTTTTTCTTTTCGAGATTCTTTGCGCATAATATGCTTTACTGAGGCTATCAAACTATTATATGAAAGAAAACCAGTTATCTCAAATAAGAACGGAAAAAAGTGATTCTAACGAAGTTTTCAAACTTCGAAAAAAAAATTTTTTCTTTTCGAGATTCTTTGCGCATAATATGCTTTACTGAGGCTATCAAACTAGTACAATGAAAGAGAACCAGTTATCTCAATTAAGAACAGAAAAAAAGTCATTCTAAAGAAGTTTCCAAATTTCGAAAAAAAAATTTTTTCTTTTCGAGATTCTTTGCGCATAATATGCTTTACCGAGGCTATCAACCTAGTATAATGAAAGAGAAACAGTTATCTCAAATAAGAACGGAAAAAAAGTGATTCTAAAGTGGTTTCCAAACTTCGAAAAAAAATTTTTTTCTTTTCGTGATTCTTTTCGCTAAATATGCTTTTCTGAGGCTATCAGACTAGTATAATGAAAGAGAACCAGTTATCTCAAATAAGAACAGAAAAAAAGTGATTCTAAAGAAGTTTCCAAACTTCGAAAAAAAATTTTTTTCTTTTCGAGATTCTTTACGCATAATATGCTTTACTGAGGCTATCAAACTAGTATAATGAACGTGAACAAGTTATCTCAAATAAGAACGGAAAAAAATTGATTCTAAAGAAGTTTCCAAACTTCGAAAAAAAATTTTTTTCTTTTCGAGATTCTTTGCGCATAATATGCTTTACTGAGGCTATCAAAATAGTATAATGAAAGAGAAACAGTTATCTCAAATAAGAACGGAAAAAAAGTGATCCAAACGTAGTTTCCAAACTTCGAAAAAAAATGTTTTTCTTTTCGAGATTCTTTGCGCATAATATGCTTTTCTGGGGCTATCAAACTAGTATAATGAAAGAGAACCAGTTATCTCAAATAAGAACGGGAAAAAAGTGATTCTAACGAAGTTTCCAAACTTCGAAAAAAAATTTTTTTCTTTTCGTGATTCTTTTCGCTAAATATGCTTTTCTGAGGCTATCAAACTAGTATAATGAAAGAGAACCAGTTATCTCAAATAAGAACAGAAAAAAAGTGATTCTAAAGAAGTTTCCAAACTTCGAAAATAAATTTTTTTCTTTTCGAGATTCTTTGCGCATAATATGCTTTACTGAGGCTATCAAACTAGTATAATGAAAGAGAACCAGTTATCTCAAATAAGAACAGAAAAAAAGTGATTCTAAAGAAGTTTCCAACCTTCGAAAAAATTTTTTTTTCTTTTCGAGATTCTTTGCACATAATATGCTTTACTGAGGCTATCAAACTAGTATAATGAAAGAGAACCAGTTATCTCAAATAAGAACAGAAAAAAAGTAATTCTATAGAAGTTTCCAAACTTCGAAAAAAAAATTTTTTCTTTTCGAGACTCTTTGCGCATAATATGCTTTACTGAGGCTATCAAACTAGTATAATGAAAGAGAACCAGTTATCTCAAATAAGAACGGAAAAAAATTGATTCTAAAGAAGTTTCCAAACTTGGAAAAAAAATTTTTTTCTTTTCGAGATTCTTTGCGCATAATATGGTTTACTGAGGCTATCAAACTAGTATAATGAAAGAGAAACAGTTATCTCAAATAAGAACGGAAAAAAAGTGATTCAAACGAAGTTTCCAATTTTCGAAAAAAAATGTTTTTCTTTTCGAGATTCTTTGCGCATAATATGCTTTTCTGAGGCTATCAAACTAGTAAAATGAAAGAGAACCAGTTATCTCGAATAAGAACGGAAAAAAAGTAATTCTAACGAAGTTTCCAAACTTCGAAAAAAATATTTTTTCTTTTCGAGATTCTTTGCGCATAATATGCTTTACTGAGGCTATCAAACTAGTATAATGAAAGAGAACCAGTTATCTCAAATAAGAACGGAAAAAAGTGATTCTAACGAAGTTTCCAAACTTCGAAAAAAATTTTTTTTTCTTTTCGAAATTCTTTGCGCATAATATGCTTTACTGAGGCTATCAAACTAGTATAATGAAAGAGAACCAGTTATCGCAAATAAGAACAGAAAAAAAGTGATTCTAAAGAAGTTTCCAAACTTCGAAAAATTTTTTTTTTCTTTTCGAGATTCTTTGCGCATAATATGCTTTACTGAGGCTATCAAACTAGTATAATGAAAGAGAACCAGTTATCTCAAATAAGAACGGAAAAAAAGTGATTCAAACGAAGTTTCCAAACTTCGAAAAAAAATGTTTTTCTTTTCGAGATTCTTTGCGCATAATATGCTTTTGTGAGGCTATCAAACTAGTATAATGAAAGAGAACCAGTTATCTCAAATAAGAACGGAAAAAATGTTATTCTAACGAAGTTTCCAAACTTCGAAAAATTTTTTTTTTCTTTTCGAGATTCTTTGCGCATAATATGCTTTACTGAGGCTATCAAACTAGTATAATGAAAGAGAACCAGTTATCTCAAATAAGAACGGAAAAAAGTGATTCTAACGAAGTTTCCAAACTTCGAAAAAAAATTTTTTTCTTTTCGAGATTCTTTGCGCATAATATGCTTTACTGAGGCTATCAAACTAGTATAATGAAAGAGAACCAGTTATCTCAAATAAGAACAGAAAAAAAGTGATTCTAAAGAAGTTTCCAAACTTCGAAAAAAAATTTTTTTCTTTTCGAGATTCTTTGCGCATAATATGCTTTACTGAGGCTATCAAACTAGTATAATGAACGAGAACAAGTTATCTCAAATAAGAACGGAAAAAAATTGATTCTAAAGAAGTTTGCAAACTTCGAAAAAAAATTTTTTTCTTTTCGAGATTCTTTGCGCATAATATGCTTTACTGAGGCTATCAAAATAGTATAATGAAAGAGAAACAGTTATCTCAAATAAGAACGGAAAAAAAGCGATCCAAACGTAGTTTCTAAACTTCGAAAAAAAATGTTTTTCTTTTCGATATTCTTTGCGCATAATATGCTTTTCTGGGGATATCAAACTAGTATAATGAAAGAGAACCAGTTATCTCAAATAAGAACGGGAAAAAAGTGATTCTAACGAAGTTTCCAAACTTCGAAAAAAAATTTTTTTCTTTTCGAGATTCTTTGCCCATAATATGCTTTACTGAGGCTATCAAACTAGTATAATGAAAGAGAACCAGTTATCTCAAATAAGAACGGAAAAAAAGTGATTCTAACGAAGTTTCCAAACTTCGAAAAAAAATGTTTTTCTTTTCGAGATTCTTTGCGCATAATATGCTTTTCTGAGGCTATCAAACTAGTATAATGAAAGAGAACCAGTTATCGCAAATAAGAACGGAAAAAAAGTGCTTCAAACGAAGTTTCCAAACTTCGAAAAAAATTTTTTTTCTTTTCGAGATTCTTTGCGCATAATATGCTTTTCTACGGCTATCAAACTAGTAAAATGAAAGAGAACCAGTTATCTCGAATAAGAACGGAATAAAAGTGATTTTAACGAAGTTTCCAAACTTCGAAAATTTTTTTTATTCTTTTCGAGATTCTTTGCGCATAATATGCTTTACTGAGGCTATCAAACCAGTATAATGAAAGAGAACCAGTTATCTCAAATAAGAACAGAAAAAAAGTGATTCTAAAGAAGTTTCCAAAATTCGAAAAAAAAATTTTTTCTTTTCGAGATTCTTTGCGCATAATATGCTTTACTGAGGCTATCAAACTAGTATAATGAAAGAGAACAAGTTATCTCAACTAAGAACGAAATAAAATTGATTCTAAAGAAGTTTCCAAACTTCGAAAAAAAATTTTTTTCTTTTCGAGATTCTTTGCGCATAATATGCTTTACTGAGGCTATCAAAATAGTATAATGAAAGAGAAACAGTTATCTCAAATATGAACGGAAAAAAAGTGATTCAAACCAAGTTTCCAAACTTCGAAAAAAAATGTTTTTCTTTTCGAGATTCTTTGCGCATAATATGCTTTTCTGGGTCTATCAAACTAGTATAATGAAAGAGAACCATTTATCTCAAATAAGAACGGGAAAAAAGTGATTCTAACGAAGTTTCCAAACTTCGAAAAAAATTTTTTTTCTTTTCGAGATTCTTTGCGCATAATATGCTTTACTGAGGCTATCAAACTATTATATGAAAGAAAACCAGTTATCTCAAATAAGAACGGAAAAAAGTGATTCTAACGAAGTTTTCAAACTTCGAAAATAAAATTTTTTCTTTTCGAGATTCTTTGCGCATAATATGCTTTACTGAGGCTATCAAACTAGTACAATGAAAGAGAACCAGTTATCTCAAATAAGAACAGAAAAAAAGTGATTCTAAAGAAGTTTCCAAATTTCGAAAAAAAAATTTTTTCTTTTCGAGATTCTTTGCGCATAATATGCTTTACTGAGGCTATCAACCTAGTATAATGAAAGAGAAACAGTTATCTCAAATAAGAACGGAAAAAAAGTGATTCTAAAGTAGTTTCCAAACTTCGAAAAAAATTTTTTTCTTTTCGTTATTCTTTTCGCTAAATATGCTTTTCTGAGGCTATCAAACTAGTATAATGAAAGAGAACCAGTTATCTCAAATAAGAACAGAAAAAAAGTGATTCTAACGAAGTTTCCAAACTTCGAAAAAAAATGTTTTTCTTTTCGAGATTCTTTGCGCATAATATGCTTTTCTGAGGCTATCAAACTAGTATAATGAAAGAGAACCAGTTATCTCAAATAAGAACGGAAAAAATGTGATTCTAATGAAGTTTCCAAACTTCGAAAAAAAATTTTTTTCTTTTCGAGATTCTTTGCGCATAATATGCTTTTCTACGGCTATCAAACTAGTAAAATGAAAGAGAACCAATTATCTCGAATAAGAACGGAAAAAAAGTGATTGTAACGAAGTTTCCAAACTTCGAAAAAAAATGTTTTTCTTTTCGAGATTCTTTGCGCATAATATGCTTTTCTGAGGCTATCAAACTAGTATAATGAAAGAGAACCAGTTATCTCAAATAAGAACGGAAAAAATGTGATTCAAATGAAGTTTCCAAACTTCGAAAAAAAATTTTTTTCTTTTCGAGATTCTTTGCGCATAATATGCTTTTCTACGGCTATCAAACTAGTAAAATGAAAGAGAACCAGTTATCTCGAATAAGAACGGAAAAAAAGTGATTCTAACGAAGTTTCCAAACTTCGAAAAATTTTTTTTTTCTTTTCGAGATTCTTTGCGCATAATATGCTTTACTGAGGCTATCAAACTAGTATAATGAAAGAGAACCAGTTATCTCAAATAAGAACGGGAAAAAAGTGATTCTAACGAAGTTTCCAAACTTCGAAAAAAATTTTTTTTCTTTTCGAAATTCTTTGCGCATAATATGCTTTACTGAGGCTATCAAACTATTATATGAAAGAAAACCAGTTATCTCAAATAAGAACGGAAAAAAGTGATTCTAACGAAGTTTTCAAACTTCGAAAAAAAAATTTTTTCTTTTCGAGATTCTTTGCGCATAATATGCTTTACTGAGGCTATCAAACTAGTACAATGAAAGAGAACCAGTTATCTCAAATAAGAACAGAAAAAAAGTGATTCTAAAGAAGTTTCCAAACTTCGAAAAAAAAATTTTTTTCTTTTGGAGATTCTTTGCGCATAATATGCTTTACTGAGGCTATCAAACTAGTATAATGAAAGAGAACCAGTTATCTCAAATAAGAATGGAAAAAAATTGATTCTAAAGAAGTTTCCAAAGTTCGAAAAAAAAATTTTTTCTTTTCGAGATTCTTTGCGCATAATATGCTTTACTGAGGCTATCAACCTAGTATAATGAAAGAGAAACAGTTATCTCAAATAAGAACGGAAAAAAAGTGATTCTAAAGTAGTTTCCAAACTTCGAAAAAAAATTTTTTTCTTTTCGTGATTCTTTTCGCTAAATATGCTTTTCTGAGGCTATCAAACTAGTATAATGAAAGAGAACCAGTTATCTCAAATAAGAACAGAAAAAAGTGCTTCTAAAGAATTTTCCAAACTTCGAAAAAAAATTTTTTTCTTTTCGAGATTCTTTGCGCATAATATGCTTTTCTGGGGCTATCAAACTAGTATAATGAAAGAGAACCAGTTATCTCAAATAAGAACAGAAAAAAAGTGATTCTAAAGAAGTTTCTAAACTTCGAAAAAAAATTTTTTTCTTTTCGAGATTCTTTGCGCATAATATGCTTTACTGAGGCTATCAAACTAGTATAATGAAAGAGAACCAGTTATCTCAAATAAGAACGGAAAAAAATTGATTCTAAAGAAGTTTCCAAACTTCGAAAAAAAAAATTTTTTTCTTTTCGAGATTCTTTGCGCATAATATGCTTTACTGAGGCTATCAAACTAGTATAATGAAAGAGAAACAGATATCTGAAATATGAACAGAAAAAAAGTGATTCAAACCAAGTTTCCAAACTTCGAAAAAAAATGTTTTTCTTTTCGAGATTCTTTGCGCATAATATGCTTTTCTGGGTCTATCAAACTAGTATAATGAAAGAGAACCAGTTATCTCAAATAAGAACGGGAAAAAAGTGATTCTAACGAAGTTTCCAAACTTCGAAAAAAATTTTTTTTCTTTTCGAGATTCTTTGCGCATAATATGCTTTACTGAGGCTATCAAACTATTATATGAAAGAAAACCAGTTATCTCAAATAAGAACGGAAAAAAGTGATTCTAACGAAGTTTTCAAACTTCGAAAAAAAAATTTTTTCTTTTCGAGATTCTTTGCGCATAATATGCTTTACTGAGGCTATCAAACTAGTACAATGAAAGAGAACCAGTTATCTCAATTAAGAACAGAAAAAAAGTCATTCTAAAGAAGTTTCCAAATTTCGAAAAAAAATTTTTTTCTTTTCGAGATTCTTTGGGCATAATATGCTTTACTGAGGCTATCAACCTAGTACAATGAAAGAGAAACAGTTATCTCAAATAAGAACGGAAAAAAAGTGATTCTAAAGTAGTTTCCAAACTTCGAAAAAAAATTTTTTTTCTTTTCGTGATTCTTTTCGCTAAATATGCTTTTCTGAGGCTATCAAACTAGTATAATGAAAGAGAACCAGTTATCTCAAATAAGAACAGAAAAAAAGTGATTCTAAAGAAGTTTCCAAACTTCGAAAAAAAATTTTTTTCTTTTCGAGATTCGTTGCGCATAATATGCTTTACTGAGGCTATCAAACTAGTATAATGAAAGAGAACCAGTTATCTCAAATAAGAACAGAAAAAAAGTGATTCTAAAGAAGTTTCCAACCTTCGAAAAAATTTTTTTTTCTTTTCGAGATTCTTTGCACATAATATGCTTTACTGAGGCTATCAAACTAGTATAATGAAAGAGAACCAGTTATCTCAAATAAGAACAGAAAAAAAGTAATTCTATAGAAGTTTCCAAACTTCGAAAAAAATTTTTTTTCTTTTCGAGATTCTTTGCGCATAATATGCTTTACTGAGGCTATCAAACTAGTATAATGAAAGAGAACCAGTTATCTCAAATAAGAACGGAAAAAAATTGATTCTAAAGAAGTTTCCAAACTTCGAAAAAAAATTTTTTTCTTTTCGAGATTCTTTGCGCATAATATGGTTTACTGAGGCTATCAAACTAGTATAATGAAAGAGAAACAGTTATCTCAAATAAGAACGGAAAAAAAGTGATTCAAACGAAGTTTCCAATTTTCGAAAAAAAATGTTTTTCTTTTCGAGATTCTTTGCGCATAATATGCTTTTCTGAGGCTATCAAACTAGTAAAATGAAAGAGAACCAGTTATCTCGAATAAGAACGGAAAAAAAGTAATTCTAACGAAGTTTCCAAACTTCGAAAAAAATATTTTTTCTTTTCGAGATTCTTTGCGCATAATATGCTTTACTGAGGCTATCAAACTAGTATAATGAAAGAGAACCAGTTATCGCAAATAAGAACAGAAAAAAAGTGATTTTAAAGAAGTTTCCAAACTTCGAAAATTTTTTTTTTTCTTTTCGAGATTCTTTGCGCATAATATGCTTTACTGAGGATATCAAACTAGTATAATGAAAGAGAACCAGTTATCTCAAATAAGAACGGAAAAAAAGTGATTCAAACGAAGTTTCCAAACTTCGAAAAAAAATGTTTTTCTTTTCGAGATTCTTTGCGCATAATATGCTTTACTGAGGCTATCAAACTAGTATAATGAAAGAGAACCAGTTATCTCAAATAAGAACGGAAAAAAGGGATTCTAACGAAGTTTCCAAACTTCGAAAAAAAAATTTTTTCTTTTCGAGATTCTTTGCGCATAATATGCTTTATTGAGGCTATCAAACTAGTATAATGAAAGAGAACCAGTTATCTCAAATAAGAACAGAAAAAAAGTGATTCTAAAGAAGTTTCCAAACTTCGAAAAAAAATTTTTTTCTTTTCGAGATTCTTTGCGCATAATATGCTTTACTGAGGCTATCAAACTAGTATAATGAACGAGAACAAGTTATCTCAAATAAGAACGGAAAAAAATTGATTCTAAAGAAGTTTGCAAACTTCGAAAAAAAATTTTTTTCTTTTCGAGATTCTTTGCGCATAATATGCTTTACTGAGGCTATCAAAATAGTATAATGAAAGAGAAACAGTTATCTCAAATAAGAACGGAAAAAAAGTGATCCAAACGTAGTTTCTAAACTTCGAAAAAAAATGTTTTTCTTTTCGATATTCTTTGCGCATAATATGCTTTTCTGGGGATATCAAACTAGTATAATGAAAGAGAACCAGTTATCTCAAATAAGAACGGAAAAAATGTGATTCTAATGAAGTTTCCAAACTTCGAAAAAAAATTTTTTTCTTTTCGAGATTCTCTGCGCATAATATGCTTTTCTACGGCTATCAAACTAGTAAAATGAAAGAGAACCAGTTATCTCGAATAAGAACGGAAAAAAAGTGATTGTAACGAAGTTTCCAAACTTCGAAAAAAAATGTTTTTCTTTTCGAGATTCTTTGCGCATAATATGCTTTACTGAAGCTATCAAACTAGTATAATGAAAGAGAAACAGATATCTCAAATATGAACGGAAAAAAAGTGATTCAAACCAAGTTTCCAAACTTCCAAAAAAAATGTTTTTCTTTTAGAGATTCTTTGCGCATAATATGCTTTTCTGGGTCTATCAAACTAGTATAATGAAAGAGAACCAGTTATCTCAAATAAGAACGGGAAAAAAGTGATTCTAACGAAGTTTCCAAACTTCGAAAAAAATTTTTTTTCTTTTCGAGATTCTTTGCGCATAATATGCTTTACTGAGGCTATCAAACTATTATATGAAAGAAAACCAGTTATCTCAAATAAGAACGGAAAAAAGTGATTCTAACGAAGTTTTCAAACTTCGAAAAAAAAATTTTTTCTTTTCGAGATTCTTTGCGCATAATATGCTTTACTGAGACTATCAAACTAGTACAATGAAAGAGAACCAGTTATCTCAAATAAGAACAGAAAAAAAGTGATTCTAAAGAAGTTTCCAAACTTCGAAAAAAAAATTTTTTTCTTTTGGAGATTCTTTGCGCATAATATGCTTTACTGAGGCTATCAAACTAGTATAATGAAAGAGAACCAGTTATCTCAAATAAGAATGGAAAAAAATTGATTCTAAAGAAGTTTCCAAAGTTCGAAAAAAAAATTTTTTCTTTTCGAGATTCTTTGCGCATAATATGCTTTACTGAGGCTATCAACCTAGTATAATGAAAGAGAAACAGTTATCTCAAATAAGAACGGAAAAAAAGTGATTCTAAAGTAGTTTCCAAACTTCGAAAAAAAATTTTTTTCTTTTCGTGATTCTTTTCGCTAAATATGCTTTTCTGAGGCTATCAAACTAGTATAATGAAAGAGAACCAGTTATCTCAAATAAGAACAGAAAAAAAGTGCTTCTAAAGAAGTTTCCAAACTTCGAAAAAAAATTTTTTTCTTTTCGAGATTCTTTGCGCATAATATGCTTTTCTGGGGCTATCAAACTAGTATAATGAAAGAGAACCAGTTATCTCAAATAAGAAAAGAAAAAAAGTGATTCTAAAGAAGTTTCTAAACTTCGAAAAAAAATTTTTTTCTTTTCGAGATTCTTTGCGCATAATATGCTTTACTGAGGCTATCAAACTAGTATAATGAAAGAGAAACAGATATCTCAAATATGAACGGAAAAAAAGTGATTCAAACCAAGTTTCCAAACTTCGAAAAAAAATGTTTTTCTTTTCGAGATTCTTTGCGCATAATATGCTTTTCTGGGTCTATCAAACTAGTATAATGAAAGAGAACCAGTTATCTCAAATAAGAACGGGAAAAAAGTGATTCTAACGAAGTTTCCAAACTTCGAAAAATTTTTTTTTTCTTTTCGAGATTCTTTGCGCATAATATGCTTTTCTGGGGATATCAAACTAGTATAATGAAAGAGAACCAGTTATCTCAAATAAGAACGGGAAAAAAGTGTTTCTAACGAAGTTTCCAAACTTCGAAAAAAAATTTTTTTCTTTGGGAGATTCTTTGCGCATAATATGCTTTACTGAGGCTATCAAACTAGTATAATGAAAGAGAACCAGTTATCTCAAATAAGAACAGAAAAAAAGTGATTCTAAAGAAGTTTCTAAACTTCGAAAAAAAATTTTTTTCTTTTCGAGATTCTTTGCGCATAATATGCTTTACTGAGGCTATCAAACTAGTATAATGAAAGAGAACCAGTTATCTCAAATAAGAACGGAAAAAAATTGATTCTAAAGAAGTTTCCAAACTTCGAAAAAAAAAATTTTTTTCTTTTCGAGATTCTTTGCGCATAATATGCTTTACTGAGGCTGTCAAACTAGTATAATGAAAGAGAAACAGATATCTCAAATATGAACGGAAAAAAACTGATTCAAACCAAGTTTCCAAACTTCGAAAAAAAATGTTTTTCTTTTCGAGATTCTTTGCGCATAATATGCTTTTCTGGGTCTATCAAACTAGTATAATGAAAGAGAACCAGTTATCTAAAATAAGAACGGGAAAAAAGTGATTCTAACGAAGTTTCCAAACTTCGAAAAAATTTTTTTTTCTTTTCGAGATTCTTTGCGCATAATATGCTTTACTGAGGCTATCAAACTAGTATAATGAAAGAGAACCAGTTATCTCAAATAAGAACGGAATAAAAGTGATTCAAACGAAGTTTCCAAACTTCGAAAAAAAATGTTTTTCTTTTCGAGATTCTTTGCGCATAATATGCTTTTCTGAGGCTATCAAACTAGTATAATGAAAGAGAACCAGTTATCTCAAATAAGAGCGGAAAAAATGTGATTCAAATGAAGTTTCCAAACTTCGAAAAAAAATTTTTTTCTTTTCGAGATTCTTTGCGCATAATATGCTTTTCTACGGCTATCAAACTAGTAAAATGAAAGAGAACCAGTTATCTCGAATAAGAACGGAAAAAAAGTGATTCTAACGAAGTTTCCAAACTTCGAAAAAAATGTTTTTCTTTTCGAGATTCTTTGCGCATAATATGCTTTTCTGAGGCTATCAAACTAGTATAATGAAAGAGAACCAGTTATCTCAAATAAGAACGGAAAAAATGTGATTCAAATGAAGTTTCCAAACTTCGAAAAAAAATTTTTTTCTTTTCGAGATTCTTTGCGCATAATATGCTTTTCTACGGCTATCAAACTAGTAAAATGAAAGAGAACCAGTTATCTCGAATAAGAACGGAAAAAAAGTGATTCTAACGAAGTTTCCAAACTTCGAAAAAAAATGTTTTTCTTTTCGAGATTCTTTGCGCATAATATGCTTTTCTGAGGCTATCAAACTAGTATAATGAAAGAGAACCAGTTATCTCAAATAAGAACGGAAAAAAAGTGATTCAAACGAAGTTTCCAAACTTCGAAAAAAAATTTTTTTCTTTTCGAGATTCTTTGCGCATAATATGCTTTTCTACGGCTATCAAACTAGTAAATTGAAAGAGAACCAGTTATGTCGAATAAGAACGGAAAAAAGTGATTCTAACGATGTTTCCAAACTTCGAAAATTTTTTTTATTCTTTTCGAGATTCTTTGCAAATAATATGCTTTACTGAGGCTATCAAACTAGTATAATGAAAGAGAACCATTTATCTAAAATAAGAACAGAAAAAAAGTGATTCTAAAGAAGTTTCCAAACTTCGAAAAAAAATTTTTTTCTTTTCGAGATTCTTTGCGCATAATATGCTTTACTGAGGCTATCAAACTAGTATAATGGAAGAGAACAAGTTATCTCAAATAAGAACGGAATAAAATTGATTCTAAAGAAGTTTCCAAACTTCGAAAAAAAATTTTTTTCTTTTCGAGATTCTTTGCGCATAATATGCTTTACTGAGGCTATCAAAATAGTATAATGAAAGATAAACAGTTATCTCAAATAAGAACGGAAAAAAAGTGATTCAAACGTAGTTTCCAAACTTCGAAAAAAAATTTTTTTCTTTTCGAGATTCTTTGCGCATAATATGCTTTTCTACGGCTATCAAACTAGTAAAATGAAAGAGAACCAGTTATCTCAAATAAGAACGGAAAAAAAGTGATTGTAACGAAGTTTCCAAACTTCGAAAAATTTTTTCTTTCTTTACGAGATTCTTTGCGCATAATATGCTTTACTGAGGCTATCAAACTAGTATAATGAAAGAGAACCAGTTATCTCAAATAAGAACGGAAAAAAGTGTTTCTAACGAAGTTTCCAAACTTCGAAATAAAATTTTTTTCTTTTCGAGATTCTTTGCGCATAATATGCTTTACTGAGGCTATCAAAATAGTATAATGAAAGAGAAACAGTTATCTCAAATAAGAACGGAAAAAAAGTGATCCAAACGTAGTTTCCAAACTTCGAAAAAAAATGTTTTTCTTTTCGTGATTCTTTTCGCTAAATATGCTTTTCTGAGGCTATCAAACTAGTATAATGAAAGAGAACCAGTTATCTCAAATAAGAACGGAAAAAAAGTGATTCAAACGAAGTTTCCAAACTTCGAAAAAAAATGTTTTTCTTTTCGAGATTCTTTGCGCATAATATGCTTTACTGAGGCTATCAAACTAGTATAATGAAAGAGAACCAGTTATCTCAAATAAGAACGGAAAAAAGGGATTCTAACGAAGTTTCCAAACTTCGAAAAAAAAATTTTTTCTTTTCGAGATTCTTTGCGCATAATATGCTTTATTGAGGCTATCAAACTAGTATAATGAAAGAGAACCAGTTATCTCAAATAAGAACAGAAAAAAAGTGATTCTAAAGAAGTTTCCAAACTTCGAAAAAAAATTTTTTTCTTTTCGAGATTCTTTGCGCATAATATGCTTTACTGAGGCTATCAAACTAGTATAATGAACGAGAACAAGTTATCTCAAATAAGAACGGAAAAAAATTGATTCTAAAGAAGTTTGCAAACTTCGAAAAAAAATTTTTTTCTTTTCGAGATTCTTTGCGCATAATATGCTTTACTGAGGCTATCAAAATAGTATAATGAAAGAGAAACAGTTATCTCAAATAAGAACGGAAAAAAAGTGATCCAAACGTAGTTTCTAAACTTCGAAAAAAAATGTTTTTCTTTTCGATATTCTTTGCGCATAATATGCTTTTCTGGGGATATCAAACTAGTATAATGAAAGAGAACCAGTTATCTCAAATAAGAACGGAAAAAATGTGATTCTAATGAAGTTTCCAAACTTCGAAAAAAAATTTTTTTCTTTTCGAGATTCTCTGCGCATAATATGCTTTTCTACGGCTATCAAACTAGTAAAATGAAAGAGAACCAGTTATCTCGAATAAGAACGGAAAAAAAGTGATTGTAACGAAGTTTCCAAACTTCGAAAAAAAATGTTTTTCTTTTCGAGATTCTTTGCGCATAATATGCTTTACTGAAGCTATCAAACTAGTATAATGAAAGAGAAACAGATATCTCAAATATGAACGGAAAAAAAGTGATTCAAACCAAGTTTCCAAACTTCCAAAAAAAATGTTTTTCTTTTCGAGATTCTTTGCGCATAATATGCTTTTCTGGGTCTATCAAACTAGTATAATGAAAGAGAACCAGTTATCTCAAATAAGAACGGGAAAAAAGTGATTCTAACGAAGTTTCCAAACTTCGAAAAAAATTTTTTTTCTTTTCGAGATTCTTTGCGCATAATATGCTTTACTGAGGCTATCAAACTATTATATGAAAGAAAACCAGTTATCTCAAATAAGAACGGAAAAAAGTGATTCTAACGAAGTTTTCAAACTTCGAAAAAAAAATTTTTTCTTTTCGAGATTCTTTGCGCATAATATGCTTTACTGAGGCTATCAAACTAGTACAATGAAAGAGAACCAGTTATCTCAAATAAGAACAGAAAAAAAGTGATTCTAAAGAAGTTTCCAAACTTCGAAAAAAAAATTTTTTTCTTTTGGAGATTCTTTGCGCATAATATGCTTTACTGAGGCTATCAAACTAGTATAATGAAAGAGAACCAGTTATCTCAAATAAGAATGGAAAAAAATTGATTCTAAAGAAGTTTCCAAAGTTCGAAAAAAAAATTTTTTCTTTTCGAGATTCTTTGCGCATAATATGCTTTACTGAGGCTATCAACCTAGTATAATGAAAGAGAAACAGTTATCTCAAATAAGAACGGAAAAAAAGTGATTCTAAAGTAGTTTCCAAACTTCGAAAAAAAATTTTTTTCTTTTCGTGATTCTTTTCGCTAAATATGCTTTTCTGAGGCTATCAAACTAGTATAATGAAAGAGAACCAGTTATCTCAAATAAGAACAGAAAAAAAGTGCTTCTAAAGAAGTTTCCAAACTTCGAAAAAAAATTTTTTTCTTTTCGAGATTCTTTGCGCATAATATGCTTTTCTGGGGCTATCAAACTAGTATAATGAAAGAGAACCAGTTATCTCAAATAAGAAAAGAAAAAAAGTGATTCTAAAGAAGTTTCTAAACTTCGAAAAAAAATTTTTTTCTTTTCGAGATTCTTTGCGCATAATATGCTTTACTGAGGCTATCAAACTAGTATAATGAAAGAGAAACAGATATCTCAAATATGAACGGAAAAAAAGTGATTCAAACCAAGTTTCCAAACTTCGAAAAAAAATGTTTTTCTTTTCGAGATTCTTTGCGCATAATATGCTTTTCTGGGTCTATCAAACTAGTATAATGAAAGAGAACCAGTTATCTCAAATAAGAACGGGAAAAAAGTGATTCTAACGAAGTTTCCAAACTTCGAAAAATTTTTTTTTTCTTTTCGAGATTCTTTGCGCATAATATGCTTTTCTGGGGATATCAAACTAGTATAATGAAAGAGAACCAGTTATCTCAAATAAGAACGGGAAAAAAGTGTTTCTAACGAAGTTTCCAAACTTCGAAAAAAAATTTTTTTCTTTGGGAGATTCTTTGCGCATAATATGCTTTACTGAGGCTATCAAACTAGTATAATGAAAGAGAACCAGTTATCTCAAATAAGAACAGAAAAAAAGTGATTCTAAAGAAGTTTCTAAACTTCGAAAAAAAATTTTTTTCTTTTCGAGATTCTTTTCGCATAATATGCTTTACTGAGGCTATCAAACTAGTATAATGAAAGAGAACCAGTTATCTCAAATAAGAACGGAAAAAAATTGATTCTAAAGAAGTTTCCAAACTTCGAAAAAAAAAATTTTTTTCTTTTCGAGATTCTTTGCGCATAATATGCTTTACTGAGGCTGTCAAACTAGTATAATGAAAGAGAAACAGATATCTCAAATATGAACGGAAAAAAACTGATTCAAACCAAGTTTCCAAACTTCGAAAAAAAATGTTTTTCTTTTCGAGATTCTTTGCGCATAATATGCTTTTCTGGGTCTATCAAACTAGTATAATGAAAGAGAACCAGTTATCTAAAATAAGAACGGGAAAAAAGTGATTCTAACGAAGTTTCCAAACTTCGAAAAAATTTTTTTTTCTTTTCGAGATTCTTTGCGCATAATATGCTTTACTGAGGCTATCAAACTAGTATAATGAAAGAGAACCAGTTATCTCAAATAAGAACGGAATAAAAGTGATTCAAACGAAGTTTCCAAACTTCGAAAAAAAATGTTTTTCTTTTCGAGATTCTTTGCGCATAATATGCTTTTCTGAGGCTATCAAACTAGTATAATGAAAGAGAACCAGTTATCTCAAATAAGAGCGGAAAAAATGTGATTCAAATGAAGTTTCCAAACTTCGAAAAAAAATTTTTTTCTTTTCGAGATTCTTTGCGCATAATATGCTTTTCTACGGCTATCAAACTAGTAAAATGAAAGAGAACCAGTTATCTCGAATAAGAACGGAAAAAAAGTGATTCTAACGAAGTTTCCAAACTTCGAAAAAAATGTTTTTCTTTTCGAGATTCTTTGCGCATAATATGCTTTTCTGAGGCTATCAAACTAGTATAATGAAAGAGAACCAGTTATCTCAAATAAGAACGGAAAAAATGTGATTCAAATGAAGTTTCCAAACTTCGAAAAAAAATTTTTTTCTTTTCGAGATTCTTTGCGCATAATATGCTTTTCTACGGCTATCAAACTAGTAAAATGAAAGAGAACCAGTTATCTCGAATAAGAACGGAAAAAAAGTGATTCTAACGAAGTTTCCAAACTTCGAAAAAAAATGTTTTTCTTTTCGAGATTCTTTGCGCATAATATGCTTTTCTGAGGCTATCAAACTAGTATAATGAAAGAGAACCAGTTATCTCAAATAAGAACGGAAAAAAAGTGATTCAAACGAAGTTTCCAAACTTCGAAAAAAAATTTTTTTCTTTTCGAGATTCTTTGCGCATAATATGCTTTTCTACGGCTATCAAACTAGTAAATTGAAAGAGAACCAGTTATGTCGAATAAGAACGGAAAAAAGTGATTCTAACGATGTTTCCAAACTTCGAAAATTTTTTTTATTCTTTTCGAGATTCTTTGCAAATAATATGCTTTACTGAGGCTATCAAACTAGTATAATGAAAGAGAACCATTTATCTAAAATAAGAACAGAAAAAAAGTGATTCTAAAGAAGTTTCCAAACTTCGAAAAAAAATTTTTTTCTTTTCGAGATTCTTTGCGCATAATATGCTTTACTGAGGCTATCAAACTAGTATAATGGAAGAGAACAAGTTATCTCAAATAAGAACGGAATAAAATTGATTCTAAAGAAGTTTCCAAACTTCGAAAAAAAATTTTTTTCTTTTCGAGATTCTTTGCGCATAATATGCTTTACTGAGGCTATCAAAATAGTATAATGAAAGATAAACAGTTATCTCAAATAAGAACGGAAAAAAAGTGATTCAAACGTAGTTTCCAAACTTCGAAAAAAAATTTTTTTCTTTTCGAGATTCTTTGCGCATAATATGCTTTTCTACGGCTATCAAACTAGTAAAATGAAAGAGAAACAGTTATCTCAAATAAGAACGGAAAAAAAGTGATTGTAACGAAGTTTCCAAACTTCGAAAAATTTTTTCTTTCTTTACGAGATTCTTTGCGCATAATATGCTTTACTGAGGCTATCAAACTAGTATAATGAAAGAGAACCAGTTATCTCAAATAAGAACGGAAAAAAGTGTTTCTAACGAAGTTTCCAAACTTCGAAATAAAATTTTTTTCTTTTCGAGATTCTTTGCGCATAATATGCTTTACTGAGGCTATCAAAATAGTATAATGAAAGAGAACCAGTTATCTCAAATAAGAACGGAAAAAAATTGATTCTAAAGAAGTTTCCAAACTTCGAAAAAAAAAATTTTTTTCTTTTCGAGATTCTTTGCGCATAATATGCTTTACTGAGGCTGTCAAACTAGTATAATGAAAGAGAAACAGATATCTCAAATATGAACGGAAAAAAACTGATTCAAACCAAGTTTCCAAACTTCGAAAAAAAATGTTTTTCTTTTCGAGATTCTTTGCGCATAATATGCTTTTCTGGGTCTATCAAACTAGTATAATGAAAGAGAACCAGTTATCTAAAATAAGAACGGGAAAAAAGTGATTCTAACGAAGTTTCCAAACTTCGAAAAAATTTTTTTTTCTTTTCGAGATTCTTTGCGCATAATATGCTTTACTGAGGCTATCAAACTAGTATAATGAAAGAGAACCAGTTATCTCAAATAAGAACGGAATAAAAGTGATTCAAACGAAGTTTCCAAACTTCGAAAAAAAATGTTTTTCTTTTCGAGATTCTTTGCGCATAATATGCTTTTCTGAGGCTATCAAACTAGTATAATGAAAGAGAACCAGTTATCTCAAATAAGAGCGGAAAAAATGTGATTCAAATGAAGTTTCCAAACTTCGAAAAAAAATTTTTTTCTTTTCGAGATTCTTTGCGCATAATATGCTTTTCTACGGCTATCAAACTAGTAAAATGAAAGAGAACCAGTTATCTCGAATAAGAACGGAAAAAAAGTGATTCTAACGAAGTTTCCAAACTTCGAAAAAAATGTTTTTCTTTTCGAGATTCTTTGCGCATAATATGCTTTTCTGAGGCTATCAAACTAGTATAATGAAAGAGAACCAGTTATCTCAAATAAGAACGGAAAAAATGTGATTCAAATGAAGTTTCCAAACTTCGAAAAAAAATTTTTTTCTTTTCGAGATTCTTTGCGCATAATATGCTTTTCTACGGCTATCAAACTAGTAAAATGAAAGAGAACCAGTTATCTCGAATAAGAACGGAAAAAAAGTGATTCTAACGAAGTTTCCAAACTTCGAAAAAAAATGTTTTTCTTTTCGAGATTCTTTGCGCATAATATGCTTTTCTGAGGCTATCAAACTAGTATAATGAAAGAGAACCAGTTATCTCAAATAAGAACGGAAAAAAAGTGATTCAAACGAAGTTTCCAAACTTCGAAAAAAAATTTTTTTCTTTTCGAGATTCTTTGCGCATAATATGCTTTTCTACGGCTATCAAACTAGTAAATTGAAAGAGAACCAGTTATGTCGAATAAGAACGGAAAAAAGTGATTCTAACGATGTTTCCAAACTTCGAAAATTTTTTTTATTCTTTTCGAGATTCTTTGCAAATAATATGCTTTACTGAGGCTATCAAACTAGTATAATGAAAGAGAACCATTTATCTAAAATAAGAACAGAAAAAAAGTGATTCTAAAGAAGTTTCCAAACTTCGAAAAAAAATTTTTTTCTTTTCGAGATTCTTTGCGCATAATATGCTTTACTGAGGCTATCAAACTAGTATAATGGAAGAGAACAAGTTATCTCAAATAAGAACGGAATAAAATTGATTCTAAAGAAGTTTCCAAACTTCGAAAAAAAATTTTTTTCTTTTCGAGATTCTTTGCGCATAATATGCTTTACTGAGGCTATCAAAATAGTATAATGAAAGATAAACAGTTATCTCAAATAAGAACGGAAAAAAAGTGATTCAAACGTAGTTTCCAAACTTCGAAAAAAAATTTTTTTCTTTTCGAGATTCTTTGCGCATAATATGCTTTTCTACGGCTATCAAACTAGTAAAATGAAAGAGAACCAGTTATCTCAAATAAGAACGGAAAAAAAGTGATTGTAACGAAGTTTCCAAACTTCGAAAAATTTTTTCTTTCTTTACGAGATTCTTTGCGCATAATATGCTTTACTGAGGCTATCAAACTAGTATAATGAAAGAGAACCAGTTATCTCAAATAAGAACGGAAAAAAGTGTTTCTAACGAAGTTTCCAAACTTCGAAATAAAATTTTTTTCTTTTCGAGATTCTTTGCGCATAATATGCTTTACTGACGCTATCAAAATAGTATAATGAAAGAGAAACAGTTATCTCAAATAAGAACGGAAAAAAAGTGATCCAAACGTAGTTTCCAAACTTCGAAAAAAAATGTTTTTCTTTTCGTGATTCTTTTCGCTAAATATGCTTTTCTGAGGCTATCAAACTAGTATAATGAAAGAGAACCAGTTATCTCAAATAAGAACAGAAAAAAAGTGATTCTAAAGAAGTTTCCAAACTTCGAAAAAAATTTTTTTTCTTTTCGAGATTCTTTGCGCATAATATGCTTTACTGAGGCTATCAAACAAGTATAATGAAAGAGAACCAGTTATCTCAAATAAGAACAGAAAAAAAGTGATTCTAAAGAAGTTTCCAAACTTCGAAAAAATTTTTTTTTTCTTTTCGAGATTCTTTGCGCATAATATGCTTTACTGAGGCTATCAAACTAGTATAATGAAAGAGAACCAGTTATCTCAAATAAGAACAGAAAAAAAGTAATTCTAAAGAAGTTTCCAAACTTCGAAAAAAATTTTTTTTCTTTTCGAGATTCTTTGCGCATAATATGCTTTACTGCGGCTATCAAACTAGTATAATGAAAGAGAACCAGTTATCTCAAATAAGAACGGAAAAAAATTGATTATAAAGAAGTTTCCAAACTTCGAAAAAAAATTTTTTTCTTTTCGAGATTCTTTGCGCATAATATGGTTTACTGAGGCTATCAAACTAGTATAATGAAAGAGAAACAGTTATCTCAAATAAGAACGGAAAAAAAGTGATTCAAACGAAGTTTCCAAACTTCGAAAAAAAATGTTTTTCTTTTCGAGATTCTTTGCGCATAATATGGTTTACTGAGGCTATCAAACTAGTATAATGAAAGAGAAACAGTTATCTCGAATAAGAACGGAAAAAAAGTAATTCTAACGAAGTTTCCAAACTTCGAAAAAAATATTTTTTCTTTTCGAGATTCTTTGCGCATAATATGCTTTTCTGAGGCTATCAAACTAGTATAATGAAAGAGAACCAGTTATCTCAAATAAGAACGGAAAAAAGTGATTCTAACGAAGTTTCCAAACTTCGAAAAAAATTTTTTTTCTTTTCGAAATTCTTTGCGCATAATATGCTTTACTGAGGCTATCAAACTAGTATAATGAAAGAGAACCATTTATCTAAAATAAGAACAGAAAAAAAGTGATTCTAAAGAAGTTTCCAAACTTCGAAAAAAAATTTTTTTCTTTTCGAGATTCTTTGCGCATAATATGCTTTACTGAGGCTATCAAACTAGTATAATGGAAGAGAACAAGTTATCTCAAATAAGAACGGAATAAAATTGATTCTAAAGAAGTTTCCAAACTTCGAAAAAAAATTTTTTTCTTTTCGAGATTCTTTGCGCATAATATGCTTTACTGAGGCTATCAAAATAGTATAATGAAAGATAAACAGTTATCTCAAATAAGAACGGAAAAAAAGTGATTCAAACGTAGTTTCCAAACTTCGAAAAAAAATTTTTTTCTTTTCGAGATTCTTTGCGCATAATATGCTTTTCTACGGCTATCAAACTAGTAAAATGAAAGAGAACCAGTTATCTCAAATAAGAACGGAAAAAAAGTGATTGTAACGAAGTTTCCAAACTTCGAAAAATTTTTTCTTTCTTTACGAGATTCTTTGCGCATAATATGCTTTACTGAGGCTATCAAACTAGTATAATGAAAGAGAACCAGTTATCTCAAATAAGAACGGAAAAAAGTGTTTCTAACGAAGTTTCCAAACTTCGAAATAAAATTTTTTTCTTTTCGAGATTCTTTGCGCATAATATGCTTTACTGAGGCTATCAAAATAGTATAATGAAAGAGAAACAGTTATCTCAAATAAGAACGGAAAAAAAGTGATCCAAACGTAGTTTCCAAACTTCGAAAAAAAATGTTTTTCTTTTCGTGATTCTTTTCGCTAAATATGCTTTTCTGAGGCTATCAAACTAGTATAATGAAAGAGAACCAGTTATCTCAAATAAGAACAGAAAAAAAGTGATTCTAAAGAAGTTTCCAAACTTCGAAAAAAATTTTTTTTCTTTTCGAGATTCTTTGCGCATAATATGCTTTACTGAGGCTATCAAACAAGTATAATGAAAGAGAACCAGTTATCTCAAATAAGAACAGAAAAAAAGTGATTCTAAAGAAGTTTCCAAACTTCGAAAAAATTTTTTTTTTCTTTTCGAGATTCTTTGCGCATAATATGCTTTACTGAGGCTATCAAACTAGTATAATGAAAGAGAACCAGTTATCTCAAATAAGAACAGAAAAAAAGTAATTCTAAAGAAGTTTCCAAACTTCGAAAAAAATTTTTTTTCTTTTCGAGATTCTTTGCGCATAATATGCTTTACTGCGGCTATCAAACTAGTATAATGAAAGAGAACCAGTTATCTCAAATAAGAACGGAAAAAAATTGATTATAAAGAAGTTTCCAAACTTCGAAAAAAAATTTTTTTCTTTTCGAGATTCTTTGCGCATAATATGGTTTACTGAGGCTATCAAACTAGTATAATGAAAGAGAAACAGTTATCTCAAATAAGAACGGAAAAAAAGTGATTCAAACGAAGTTTCCAAACTTCGAAAAAAAATGTTTTTCTTTTCGAGATTCTTTGCGCATAATATGGTTTACTGAGGCTATCAAACTAGTATAATGAAAGAGAAACAGTTATCTCGAATAAGAACGGAAAAAAAGTAATTCTAACGAAGTTTCCAAACTTCGAAAAAAATATTTTTTCTTTTCGAGATTCTTTGCGCATAATATGCTTTTCTGAGGCTATCAAACTAGTATAATGAAAGAGAACCAGTTATCTCAAATAAGAACGGAAAAAAGTGATTCTAACGAAGTTTCCAAACTTCGAAAAAAATTTTTTTTCTTTTCGAAATTCTTTGCGCATAATATGCTTTACTGAGGCTATCAAACTAGTATAATGAAAGAGAACCAGTTATCTCAAATAAGAACGGAAATAAGTGATTCTAACGAAGTTTCCAAACTTCGAAAAAAAATTTTATTCTTTTCGAGATTCTTTGCGCATAATATGCTTTACTGAGGCTATCAAACAAGTATAATGAAAGAGAACCAGTTATCTCAAATAAGAACAGAAAAAAAGTGATTCTAAAGAAGTTTCAAAACTTCGAAAAAAATTTTTTTTCTTTTCGAGATTCTTTGCGCATAATATGCTTTACTGAGGCTATCAAACTAGTATAATGAAAGAGAACCAGTTATCTCAAATAAGAACAGAAAAAAAGTAATTCTAAAGAAGTTTCCAAACTTCGAAAAAAATTTTTTTTCTTTTCGAGATTCTTTGCGCATAATATGCTTTACTGAGGCTATCAAACTAGTATAATGAAAGAGAACCAGTTATCTCAAATAAGAACGGAAAAAAATTGATTCTAAAGAAGTTTCCAAACTTCGAAAAAAAATTTTTTTCTTTTCGAGATTCTTTGCGCATAATATGGTTTACTGAGGCTATCAAACTAGTATAATGAAAGAGAAACAGTTATCTCAAATAAGAACGGAAAAAAAGTGATTCAAACGAAGTTTCCAAACTTCGAAATAAAATGTTTTTCTTTTCGAGATTCTTTGCGCATAATATGCTTTTCTGAGGCTATCAAACTAGTAAAATGAAAGAGAACCAGTTATCTCGAATAAGAACGGAAAAAAAGTAATTCTAACGAAGTTTCCAAACTTCGAAAAAAATATTTTTTCTTTTCGAGATTCTTTGCGCATAATATGCTTTTCTGAGGCTATCAAACTAGTAAAATGAAAGAGAACCAGTTATCTCGAATAAGAACGGAAAAAAAGTAATTCTAACGAAGTTTCCAAACTTCGAAAAAAATATTTTTTCTTTTCGAGATTTTTTGCGCATAATATGCTTTACTGAGGCTATCAAACTAGTATAATGAAAGAGAACCAGTTATCTCAAATAAGAACGGAAAAAAGTGATTCTAACGAAGTTTCCAAACTTCGAAAAAAATTTTTTTTCTTTTCGAAATTCTTTGCGCATAATATGCTTTACTGAGGCTATCAAACTAGTATAATGAAAGAGAACCAGTTATCTCAAATAAGAACGGAAATAAGATATTCTAACGAAGTTTCCAAACTTCGAAAATAATTTTTTTTCTTTTCGTGATTCTTTGTGCTAAATATGCTTTTCTGAGGCTATTAAACTAGTATAATGAAAGAGAACCAGTTATCGCAAATAAGAACAGAAAAAAAGTGATTCTAAAGAAGTTTCCAAACTTCGAAAAATTTTTTTTTTCTTTTCGAGATTCTTTGCGCATAATATGCTTTACTGAGGCTATCAAACTAGTATAATGAAAGAGAACCAGTTATCTCAAATAAGAACGGAAAAAAAAGATTCTAACGAAGTTTCCAAACTTCGAAAAAAAATTTTTTTCTTTTCAATATTCTTTGCGCATAATATGCTTTACTGAGGCTATCATACTAGTATAATGAAAGAGAACCAGTTATCTCAAATAAGAACAGAAAAAAAGTGATTCTAAAGAAGTTTCCAAACTTCGAAAAAAATTTTTTTCTTTTCGAGATTCTTTGCGCATAATATGCTTTACTGAGGCTATCAAACTAATATAATGAACGTGAACAAGTTATCTCAAATAAGAACGGAAAAAAATTGATTCTAAAGAAGTTTCTAAACTTCGAAAAAAAATTTTTTTCTTTTCGAGATTCTTTGCGCATAATATCCTTTACTGAGGCTATCAAACTAGTATAATGAAAGAGAACCAGTTATCTCAAATAAGAACGGAAAAAAGTGATTCTAACGAAGTTTCCAAACTTCGAACAAAATTTTTTTTCTTTTCGAAATTCTTTGCGCATAATATGCTTTACTGAGGCTATCAAACTAGTATAATGAAAGAGAACCAGTTATCTCAAATAAGAACGGAAATAAGATATTCTAACGAAGTTTCCAAACTTCGAAAATAATTTTTTTTCTTTTCGTGATTCTTTGTGCTAAATATGCTTTTCTGAGGCTATTAAACTAGTATAATGAAAGAGAACCAGTTATCGCAAATAAGAACAGAAAAAAAGTGATTCTAAAGAAGTTTCCAAACTTCGAAAAATTTTTTTTTTCTTTTCGAGATTCTTTGCGCATAATATGCTTTACTGAGGCTATCAAACTAGTATAATGAAAGAGAACCAGTTATCTCAAATAAGAACGGAAAAAAAAGATTCTAACGAAGTTTCCAAACTTCGAAAAAAAATTTTTTTCTTTTCAATATTCTTTGCGCATAATATGCTTTACTGAGGCTATCAAACTAGTATAATGAAAGAGAACCAGTTATCTCAAATAAGAACAGAAAAAAAGTGATTCTAAAGAAGTTTCAAAACTTCGAAAAAAATTTTTTTTCTTTTCGAGATTCTTTGCGCATAATATGCTTTACTGAGGCTATCAAACTAGTATAATGAAAGAGAACCAGTTATCTCAAATAAGAACAGAAAAAAAGTAATTCTAAAGAAGTTTCCAAACTTCGAAAAAAATTTTTTTTCTTTTCGAGATTCTTTGCGCATAATATGCTTTACTGAGGCTATCAAACTAGTATAATGAAAGAGAACCAGTTATCTCAAATAAGAACGGAAAAAAATTGATTCTAAAGAAGTTTCCAAACTTCGAAAAAAAATTTTTTTCTTTTCGAGATTCTTTGCGCATAATATGGTTTACTGAGGCTATCAAACTAGTATAATGAAAGAGAAACAGTTATCTCAAATAAGAACGGAAAAAAAGTGATTCAAACGAAGTTTCCAAACTTCGAAATAAAATGTTTTTCTTTTCGAGATTCTTTGCGCATAATATGCTTTTCTGAGGCTATCAAACTAGTAAAATGAAAGAGAACCAGTTATCTCGAATAAGAACGGAAAAAAAGTAATTCTAACGAAGTTTCCAAACTTCGAAAAAAATATTTTTTCTTTTCGAGATTCTTTGCGCATAATATGCTTTTCTGAGGCTATCAAACTAGTAAAATGAAAGAGAACCAGTTATCTCGAATAAGAACGGAAAAAAAGTAATTCTAACGAAGTTTCCAAACTTCGAAAAAAATATTTTTTCTTTTCGAGATTCTTTGCGCATAATATGCTTTACTGAGGCTATCAAACTAGTATAATGAAAGAGAACCAGTTATCTCAAATAAGAACGGAAAAAAGTGATTCTAACGAAGTTTCCAAACTTCGAAAAAAATTTTTTTTCTTTTCGAAATTCTTTGCGCATAATATGCTTTACTGAGGCTATCAAACTAGTATAATGAAAGAGAACCAGTTATCTCAAATAAGAACGGAAATAAGATATTCTAACGAAGTTTCCAAACTTCGAAAATAATTTTTTTTCTTTTCGTGATTCTTTGTGCTAAATATGCTTTTCTGAGGCTATTAAACTAGTATAATGAAAGAGAACCAGTTATCGCAAATAAGAACAGAAAAAAAGTGATTCTAAAGAAGTTTCCAAACTTCGAAAAATTTTTTTTTTCTTTTCGAGATTCTTTGCGCATAATATGCTTTACTGAGGCTATCAAACTAGTATAATGAAAGAGAACCAGTTATCTCAAATAAGAACGGAAAAAAAAGATTCTAACGAAGTTTCCAAACTTCGAAAAAAAATTTTTTTCTTTTCAATATTCTTTGCGCATAATATGCTTTACTGAGGCTATCATACTAGTATAATGAAAGAGAACCAGTTATCTCAAATAAGAACAGAAAAAAAGTGATTCTAAAGAAGTTTCCAAACTTCGAAAAAAATTTTTTTCTTTTCGAGATTCTTTGCGCATAATATGCTTTACTGAGGCTATCAAACTAATATAATGAACGTGAACAAGTTATCTCAAATAAGAACGGAAAAAAATTGATTCTAAAGAAGTTTCTAAACTTCGAAAAAAAATTTTTTTCTTTTCGAGATTCTTTGCGCATAATATCCTTTACTGAGGCTATCAAACTAGTATAATGAAAGAGAACCAGTTATCTCAAATAAGAACGGAAAAAAGTGATTCTAACGAAGTTTCCAAACTTCGAACAAAATTTTTTTTCTTTTCGAAATTTATTGCGCATAATATGCTTTACTGAGGCTATCAAACTAGTATAATGAAAGAGAACCAGTTATCTCAAATAAGAACGGAAATAAGATATTCTAACGAAGTTTCCAAACTTCGAAAATAATTTTTTTTCTTTTCGTGATTCTTTGTGCTAAATATGCTTTTCTGAGGCTATTAAACTAGTATAATGAAAGAGAACCAGTTATCGCAAATAAGAACAGAAAAAAAGTGATTCTAAAGAAGTTTCCAAACTTCGAAAAATTTTTTTTTTCTTTTCGAGATTCTTTGCGCATAATATGCTTTACTGAGGCTATCAAACTAGTATAATGAAAGAGAACCAGTTATCTCAAATAAGAACGGAAAAAAAAGATTCTAACGAAGTTTCCAAACTTCGAAAAAAAATTTTTTTCTTTTCAATATTCTTTGCGCATAATATGCTTTACTGAGGCTATCAAACTAGTATAATGAAAGAGAACCAGTTATCTCAAATAAGAACAGAAAAAAAGTGATTCTAAAGAAGTTTCCAAACTTCGAAAAAAAATTTTTTTCTTTTCGAGATTCTTTGCGCATAATATGCTTTACTGAGGCTATCAAACTAGTATAATGAACGTGAACAAGTTATCTCAAATAAGAACGGAAAAAAATTGATTCTAAAGAAGTTTCCAAACTTCGAAAAAAAATTTTTTTCTTTTCGAGATTCTTTGCGCATAATATGCTTTACTGAGGCTATCAAAATAGTATAATGAAAGAGAAACAGTTATCTCAAATAAGAACGGAAAAAAAGTGATCCAAACGTAGTTTCCAAACTTCGAAAAAAAATGTTTTTCCTTTCGAGATTCTTTGCGCATAATATGCTTTTCTGGGGCTATCAAACTAGTATAATGAAAGAGAACCAGTTATCTCAAATAAGAACGGGAAAAAAGTGATTCTAACGAAGTTTCCAAACTTCGAAAAAAATTTTTTTTCTTTTCGAGATTCTTTGCGCATAATATGCTTTACTGAGGCTATCAAACTAGTATAATGAAAGAGAACCAGTTATCTCAAATAAGAACGGAAAAAAATTGATTCTAAAGAAGTTTCCAAACTTCGAAAAAAAATTTTTTTCTTTTCGAGATTCTTTGCGCATAATATGGTTTACTGAGGCTATCAAACTAGTATAATGAAAGAGAAACAGTTATCTCAAATAAGAACGGAAAAAAAGTGATTCAAACGAAGTTTCCAAACTTCGAAATAAAATGTTTTTCTTTTCGAGATTCTTTGCGCATAATATGCTTTTCTGAGGCTATCAAACTAGTAAAATGAAAGAGAACCAGTTATCTCGAATAAGAACGGAAAAAAAGTAATTCTAACGAAGTTTCCAAACTTCGAAAAAAATATTTTTTCTTTTCGAGATTCTTTGCGCATAATATGCTTTTCTGAGGCTATCAAACTAGTAAAATGAAAGAGAACCAGTTATCTCGAATAAGAACGGAAAAAAAGTAATTCTAACGAAGTTTCCAAACTTCGAAAAAAATATTTTTTCTTTTCGAGATTCTTTGCGCATAATATGCTTTACTGAGGCTATCAAACTAGTATAATGAAAGAGAACCAGTTATCTCAAATAAGAACGGAAAAAAGTGATTCTAACGAAGTTTCCAAACTTCGAAAAAAATTTTTTTTCTTTTCGAAATTCTTTGCGCATAATATGCTTTACTGAGGCTATCAAACTAGTATAATGAAAGAGAACCAGTTATCTCAAATAAGAACGGAAATAAGATATTCTAACGAAGTTTCCAAACTTCGAAAATAATTTTTTTTCTTTTCGTGATTCTTTGTGCTAAATATGCTTTTCTGAGGCTATTAAACTAGTATAATGAAAGAGAACCAGTTATCGCAAATAAGAACAGAAAAAAAGTGATTCTAAAGAAGTTTCCAAACTTCGAAAAATTTTTTTTTTCTTTTCGAGATTCTTTGCGCATAATATGCTTTACTGAGGCTATCAAACTAGTATAATGAAAGAGAACCAGTTATCTCAAATAAGAACGGAAAAAAAAGATTCTAACGAAGTTTCCAAACTTCGAAAAAAAATTTTTTTCTTTTCAATATTCTTTGCGCATAATATGCTTTACTGAGGCTATCAAACTAGTATAATGAAAGAGAACCAGTTATCTCAAATAAGAACAGAAAAAAAGTGATTCTAAAGAAGTTTCCAAACTTCGAAAAAAAATTTTTTTCTTTTCGAGATTCTTTGCGCATAATATGCTTTACTGAGGCTATCAAACTAATATAATGAACGTGAACAAGTTATCTCAAATAAGAACGGAAAAAAATTGATTCTAAAGAAGTTTCCAAACTTCGAAAAAAAATTTTTTTCTTTTCGAGATTCTTTGCGCATAATATGCTTTACTGAGGCTATCAAACTAGTATAATGAAAGAGAACCAGTTATCTCAAATAAGAACGGAAAAAAGTGATTCTAACGAAGTTTCCAAACTTCGAAAAAAATTTTTTTTCTTTTCGAAATTCTTTGCGCATAATATGCTTTACTGAGGCTATCAAACTAGTATAATGAAAGAGAACCAGTTATCTCAAATAAGAACGGAAATAAGATATTCTAACGAAGTTTCCAAACTTCGAAAATAATTTTTTTTCTTTTCGTGATTCTTTGTGCTAAATATGCTTTTCTGAGGCTATTAAACTAGTATAATGAAAGAGAACCAGTTATCGCAAATAAGAACAGAAAAAAAGTGATTCTAAAGAAGTTTCCAAACTTCGAAAAATTTTTTTTTTCTTTTCGAGATTCTTTGCGCATAATATGCTCTACTGAGGCTATCAAACTAGTATAATGAAAGAGAACCAGTTATCTCAAATAAGAACGGAAAAAAAAGATTCTAACGAAGTTTCCAAACTTCGAAAAAAAATTTTTTTCTTTTCAATATTCTTTGCGCATAATATGCTTTACTGAGGCTATCAAACTAGTATAATGAAAGAGAACCAGTTATCTCAAATAAGAACAGAAAAAAAGTGATTCTAAAGAAGTTTCCAAACTTCGAAAAAAAATTTTTTTCTTTTCGAGATTCTTTGCGCATAATATGCTTTACTGAGGCTATCAAACTAGTATAATGAACGTGAACAAGTTATCTCAAATAAGAACGGAAAAAAATTGATTCTAAAGAAGTTTCCAAACTTCGAAAAAAAATTTTTTTCTTTTCGAGATTCTTTGCGCATAATATGCTTTACTGAGGCTATCAAAATAGTATAATGAAAGAGAAACAGTTATCTCAAATAAGAACGGAAAAAAAGTGATCCAAACGTAGTTTCCAAACTTCGAAAAAAAATGTTTTTCTTTTCGAGATTCTTTGCGCATAATATGCTTTTCTGGGGCTATCAAACTAGTATAATGAAAGAGAACCAGTTATCTCAAATAAGAACGGGAAAAAAGTGATTCTAACGAAGTTTCCAAACTTCGAAAAAAAATTTTTTTCTTTTCGTGATTCTTTTCGCTAAATATGCTTTTCTGAGGCTATCAAACTAGTATAATGAAAGAGAACCAGTTATCTCAAATAAGAACAGAAAAAAAGTGATTCTAAAGAAGTTTCCAAACTTCGAAAAAAAATTTTTTTCTTTTCGAGATTCTTTGCGCATAATATGCTTTACTGAGGCTATCAAACTAGTATAATGAAAGAGAACCAGTTATCTCAAATAAGAACAGAAAAAAAGTGATTCTAAAGAAGTTTCCAACCTTCGAAAAAATTTTTTTTTCTTTTCGAGATTCTTTGCACATAATATGCTTTACTGAGGCTATCAAACTAGTATAATGAAAGAGAACCAGTTATCTCAAATAAGAACAGAAAAAAAGTAATTCTATAGAAGTTTCCAAACTTCGAAAAAAATTTTTTTTCTTTTCGAGATTCTTTGCGCATAATATGCTTTACTGAGGCTATCAAACTAGTATAATGAAAGAGTACCAGTTATCTCAAATAAGAACGGAAAAAAATTGATTCTAAGGAAGTTTCCAAACTTCGAAAAAAAATTTTTTTCTTTTCGAGATTCTTTGCGCATAATATGGTTTACTGAGGCTATCAAACTAGTATAATGAAAGAGAAACAGTTATCTCAAATAAGAACGGAAAAAAAGTGATTCAAACGAAGTTTCCAATTTTCGAAAAAAAATGTTTTTCTTTTCGAGATTCTTTGCGCATAATATGCTTTTCTGAGGCTATCAAACTAGTAAAATGAAAGAGAACCAGTTATCTCGAATAAGAACGGAAAAAAAGTAATTCTAACGAAGTTTCCAAACTTCGAAAAAAATATTTTTTCTTTTCGAGATTCTTTGCGCATAATATGCTTTACTGAGGCTATCAAACAAGTATAATGAAAGAGAACCAGTTATCTCAAATAAGAACGGAAAAAAAGTGATTCAAACGAAGTTTCCAAACTTCGAAAAAAAATGTTTTTCTTTTCGAGATTCTTTGCGCATAATATGCTTTTCTGAGGCTATCAAACTAGTATAATGAAAGAGAACCAGTTATCTCAAATAAGAACGGAAAAAAAGTTATTCTAACGAAGTTTCCAAACTTCGAAAAATTTTTTTTTTCTTTTCGAGATTCTTTGCGCATAATATGCTTTACTGAGGCTATCAAACTAGTATAATGAAAGAGAACCAGTTATCTCAAATAAGAACGGAAAAAAGTGATTCTAACGAAGTTTCCAAACTTCGAAAAAAAATTTTTTTCTTTTCGAGATTCTTTGCGCATAATATGCTTTACTGAGGCTATCAAACTAGTATAATGAAAGAGAACCAGTTATCTCAAATAAGAACAGAAAAAAAGTAATTCTAAAGAAGTTTCCAAACTTCGAAAAAAAATTTTTTTCTTTTCGAGATTCTTTGCGCATAATATGCTTTACTGAGGCTATCAAACTAGTATAATGAACGAGAACAAGTTATCTCAAATAAGAACGGAAAAAAATTGATTCTAAAGAAGTTTGCAAACTTCGAAAAAAATTTTTTTTCTTTTCGAGATTCTTTGCGCATAATATGCTTTACTGAGGCTATCAAAATAGTATAATGAAAGAGAAACAGTTATCTCAAATAAGAACGGAAAAAAAGTGATCCAAACGTAGTTTCTAAACTTCGAAAAAAAATGTTTTTCTTTTCGATATTCTTTGCGCATAATATGCTTTTCTGGGGATATCAAACTAGTATAATGAAAGAGAACCAGTTATCTCAAATAAGAACGGGAAAAAAGTGATTCTAACGAAGTTTCCAAACTTCGAAAAAAAATTTTTTTCTTTTCGAGATTCTTTGCCCATAATATGCTTTACTGAGGCTATCAAACTAGTATAATGAAAGAGAACCAGTTATCTCAAATAAGAACGGAAAAAAAGTGATTCTAACGAAGTTTCCAAACTTCGAAAAAAAATGTTTTTCTTTTCGAGATTCTTTGCGCATAATATGCTTTTCTGAGGCTATCAAACTAGTATAATGAAAGAGAACCAGTTATCGCAAATAAGAACGGAAAAAAAGTGATTCAAACGAAGTTTCCAAACTTCGAAAAAAATTTTTTTTCTTTTCGAGATTCTTTGCGCATAATATGCTTTTCTACGGCTATCAAACTAGTAAAATGAAAGAGAACCAGTTATCTCGAATAAGAACGGAAAAAAAGTGATTTTAACGAAGTTTCCAAACTTCGAAAATTTTTTTTATTCTTTTCGAGATTCTTTGCGCATAATATGCTTTACTGAGGCTATCAAACTTGTATAAGGAAAGAGAACCAGTTATCTCAAATAAGAACAGAAAATTAGTGATTCTAATGAAGTTTCCAAAATTCGAAAAAAAAATTTTTTCTTTTCGAGATTCTTTGCGCATAATATGCTTTACTGAGGCTATCAAACTAGTATAATGAAAGAGAACAAGTTATCTCAACTAAGAACGAAATAAAATTGATTCTAAAGAAGTTTCCAAACTTCGAAAAAAAATTTTTTTCTTTTCGAGATTCTTTGCGCATAATATGCTATACTGAGGCTATCAAAATAGTATAATGAAAGAGAAACAGTTATCTCAAATAAGAACGGAAAAAAAGTGATTCAAACGTAGTTTCCAAAATTCGAAAAAAAATTTTTTTCTTTTCGAGATTCTTTGCGCATAATATGCTTTACTGAGGCTATCAAACTAGTATAATGAAAGAGAAACAGATATCTCAAATATGAACGGAAAAAAAGTGATTCAAACCAAGTTTCCAAACTTCGAAAAATAATGTTTTTCTTTTCGAGATTCTTTGCGCATAATATGCTTTTCTGGGTCTATCAAACTAGTATAATGAAAGAGAACCAGTTATCTCAAATAAGAACGGGAAAAAAGTGATTCTAACGAAGTTTCCAAACTTCGAAAAAAATTTTTTTTCTTTTCGAGATTCTTTGCGCATAATATGCTTTACTGAGGCTATCAAACTATTATATGAAAGAAAACCAGTTATCTCAAATAAGAACGGAAAAAAGTGATTCTAACGAAGTTTTCAAACTTCGAAAAAAAAATTTTTTCTTTTCGAGATTCTTTGCGCATAATATGCTTTACTGAGGCTATCAAACTAGTACAATGAAAGAGAACCAGTTATCTCAAATAAGAACAGAAAAAAAGTGATTCTAAAGAAGTTTCCAAATTTCGAAAAAAAAATTTTTTCTTTTCGAGATTCTTTGCGCATAATATGCTTTACTGAGGCTATCAACCTAGTATAATGAAAGAGAAACAGTTATCTCAAATAAGAACGGAAAAAAAGTGATTCTAAAGTAGTTTCCAAACTTCGAAAAAAAATTTTTTTCTTTTCGTTATTCTTTTCGCTAAATATGCTTTTCTGAGGCTATCAAACTAGTATAATGAAAGAGAACCAGTTATCTCAAATAAGAACAGAAAAAAAGTGATTCTAAAGAAGTTTCCAAACTTCGAAAAAAAATTTTTTTCTTTTCGAGATTCTTTGCGCATAATATGCTTTTCTGGGGCTATCAAACTAGTATAATAAAAGAGAACCAGTTATCTCAAATAGGAACGGGAAAAAAGTGATTCTAACGAAGTTTCCAAACTTCGAAAAAAATTTTTTTTCTTTTCGAGATTCTTTGCGCATAATATGCTTTACTGAGGCTATCAAACTAGTATAATGAAAGAGAACCAGTTATCTCAAATAAGAACGGAAAAAAAAAGATTCAAACGAAGTTTCCAAACTTCGAATAAAAATGTTTTTCTTTTCGAGATTCTTTGCGCATAATATGCTTTTCTGAGGCTATCAAACTAGTATAATGAAAGAGAACCAGTTATCTCAAATAAGAACGGAAAAAATGTGATTCTAATGAAGTTTCCAAACTTCGAAAAAAAATTTTTTTCTTTTCGAGATTCTTTGCATATAATATGCTTTTCTACGGCTATCAAACTAGTAAAATGAAAGAGAACCAGTTATCTCGAATAAGAACGGAAAAAAAGTGATTGTAACGAAGTTTCCAAACTTCGAAAAAAAATGTTTTTCTTTTCGAGATTCTTTGCGCATAATATGCTTTTCTGAGGCTATCAAACTAGTATAATGAAAGAGAACCAGTTATCTCAAATAAGAACGGAAAAAATGTGATTCAAATGAAGTTTCCAAACTTCGAAAAAAAATTTTTTTCTTTTCGAGATTCTTTGCGCATAATATGCTTTTCTACGGCTATCAAACTAGTAAAATGAAAGAGAACCAGTTATCTCGAATAAGAACGGAAAAAAAGTGATTCTAACGAAGTTTCCAAACTTCGAAAATTTTTTTTTTTCTTTTCGAGATTCTTTGCGCATAATATGCTTTACTGAGGCTATCAAATTAGTATAATGAAAGAGAACCAGTTATCTCAAATAAGAACGGAAAAAAGTGTTTCTAACGAAGTTTCCAAACTTCGAAAAAAAATTTTTTTCTTTTGGAGATTCTTTGCGCATAATATGCTTTACTGAGGCTATCAAACTAGTATAATGAAAGAGAACCAGTTATCTCAAATAAGAACAGAAAAAAAGTGATTCTAAAGAAGTTTCTAAACTTCGAAAAAAAATTTTTTTCTTTTCGAGATTCTTTGCGCATAATATGCTAGCTATTATGCTATTATGCTATCAAACTAGTATAATGAAAGAGAACCAGTTATCTCAAATAAGAACGGAAAAAAATTGATTCTAAAGAAGTTTCCAAACTTCGAAAAAAAAAATTTTTTTCTTTTCGAGATTCTTTGCGCATAATATGCTTTACTGAAGCTATCAAACTAGTATAATGAAAGAGAAACAGATATCTCAAATATGAACGGAAAAAAAGTGATTCAAACCAAGTTTCCAAACTTCCAAAAAAAATGTTTTTCTTTTCGAGATTCTTTGCGCATAATATGCTTTTCTGGGTCTATCAAACTAGTATAATGAAAGAGAACCAGTTATCTCAAATAAGAACGGGAAAAAAGTGATTCTAACGAAGTTTCCAAACTTCGAAAAAAATTTTTTTTCTTTTCGAAATTCTTTGCGCATAATATGCTTTACTGAGGCTATCAAACTATTATATGAAAGAAAACCAGTTATCTCAAATAAGAACGGAAAAAAGTGTATCTAACGAAGTTTTCAAACTTCGAAAAAAAAATTTTTTCTTTTCGAGATTCTTTGCGCATAATATGCTTTACTGAGGCTATCAAACTATTACAATGAAAGAGAACCAGTTATCTCAAATAAGAACAGAAAAAAAGTGATTCTAAAGAAGTTTCCAAACTTCGAAAAAAAAATTTTTTTCTTTTGGAGATTCTTTGCGCATAATATGCTTTACTGAGGCTATCAAACTAGTATAATGAAAGAGAACCAGTTATCTCAAATAAGAATGGAAAAAAATTGATTCTAAAGAAGTTTCCAAAGTTCGAAAAAAAAATTTTTTCTTTTCGAGATTCTTTGCGCATAATATGCTTTACTGAGGCTATCAACCTAGTATAATGAAAGAGAAACAGTTATCTCAAATAAGAACGGAAAAAAAGTGATTCTAAAGTAGTTTCCAAACTTCGAAAAAAATTTTTTTTCTTTTCGTGATTCTTTTCGCTAAATATGCTTTTCTGAGGCTATTAAACTAGTATAATGAAAGAGAACCAGTTATCGCAAATAAGAACAGAAAAAAAGTGATTCTAAAGAAGTTTCCAAACTTCGAAAAATTTTTTTTTTCTTTTCGAGATTCTTTGCGCATAATATGCTTTACTGAGGCTATCAAACTAGTATAATGAAAGAGAACCAGTTATCTCAAATAAGAACGGAAAAAAAAGATTCTAACGAAGTTTCCAAACTTCGAAAAAAATTTTTTTCTTTTCAATATTCTTTGCGCATAATATGCTTTACTGAGGCTATCAAACTAGTATAATGAAAGAGAACCAGTTATCTCAAATAAGAACAGAAAAAAAGTGATTCTAAAGAAGTTTCCAAACTTCGAAAAAAAATTTTTTTCTTTTCGAGATTCTTTGCGCATAATATGCTTTACTGAGGCTATCAAACTAATATAATGAACGTGAACAAGTTATCTCAAATAAGAACGGAAAAAAATTGATTCTAAAGAAGTTTCCAAACTTCGAAAAAAAATTTTTTTCTTTTCGAGATTCTTTGCGCATAATATGCTTTACTGAGGCTATCAAACTAGTATAATGAAAGAGAACCAGTTATCTCAAATAAGAACGGAAATAAGATATTCTAACGAAGTTTCCAAACTTCGAAAATAATTTTTTTTCTTTTCGTGATTCTTTGTGCTAAATATGCTTTTCTGAGGCTATTAAACTAGTATAATGAAAGAGAACCAGTTATCGCAAATAAGAACAGAAAAAAAGTGATTCTAAAGAAGTTTCCAAACTTCGAAAAATTTTTTTTTTCTTTTCGAGATTCTTTGCGCATAATATGCTTTACTGAGGCTATCAAACTAGTATAATGAAAGAGAACCAGTTATCTCAAATAAGAACGGAAAAAAAAGATTCTAACGAAGTTTCCAAACTTCGAAAAAAAATTTTTTTCTTTTCAATATTCTTTGCGCATAATATGCTTTACTGAGGCTATCAAACTAGTATAATGAAAGAGAACCAGTTATCTCAAATAAGAACAGAAAAAAAGTGATTCTAAAGAAGTTTCCAAACTGCGAAAAAAATTTTTTTTCTTTTCGAGATTCTTTGCGCATAATATGCTTTACTGAGGCTATCAAACTAGTATAATGAACGTGAACAAGTTATCTCAAATAAGAACGGAAAAAAATTGATTCTAAAGAAGTTTCCAAACTTCGAAAAAAAATTTTTTTCTTTTCGAGATTCTTTGCGCATAATATGCTTTACTGAGGCTATCAAAATAGTATAATGAAAGAGAAACAGTTATCTCAAATAAGAACGGAAAAAAAGTGATCCAAACGTAGTTTCCAAACTTCGAAAAAAAATGTTTTTCTTTTCGAGATTCTTTGCGCATAATATGCTTTTCTGGGGCTATCAAACTAGTATAATGAAAGAGAACCAGTTATCTCAAATAAGAACGGGAAAAAAGTGATTCTAACGAAGTTTCCAAACTTCGAAAAAAAATTTTTTTCTTTTCGTGATTCTTTTCGCTAAATATGCTTTTCTGAGGCTATCAAACTAGTATAATGAAAGAGAACCAGTTATCTCAAATAAGAACAGAAAAAAAGTGATTCTAAAGAAGTTTCCAAACTTCGAAAAAAAATTTTTTTCTTTTCGAGATTCTTTGCGCATAATATGCTTTACTGAGGCTATCAAACTAGTATAATGAAAGAGAACCAGTTATCTCAAATAAGAACAGAAAAAAAGTGATTCTAAAGAAGTTTCCAACCTTCGAAAAAAATTTTTTTTCTTTTCGAGATTCTTTGCACATAATATGCTTTACTGAGGCTATCAAACTAGTATAATGAAAGAGAACCAGTTATCTCAAATAAGAACAGAAAAAAAGTAATTCTATAGAAGTTTCCAAACTTCGAAAAAAATTTTTTTTCTTTTCGAGATTCTTTGCGCATAATATGCTTTACTGAGGCTATCAAACTAGTATAATGAAAGAGAACCAGTTATCTCAAATAAGAACGGAAAAAAATTGATTCTAAGGAAGTTTCCAAACTTCGAAAAAAAATTTTTTTCTTTTCGAGATTCTTTGCGCATAATATGGTTTACTGAGGCTATCAAACTAGTATAATGAAAGAGAAACAGTTATCTCAAATAAGAACGGAAAAAAAGTGATTCAAACGAAGTTTCCAATTTTCGAAAAAAAATGTTTTTCTTTTCGAGATTCTTTGCGCATAATATGCTTTTCTGAGGCTATCAAACTAGTAAAATGAAAGAGAACCAGTTATCTCGAATAAGAACGGAAAAAAAGTAATTCTAACGAAGTTTCCAAACTTCGAAAAAAATATTTTTTCTTTTCGAGATTCTTTGCGCATAATATGCTTTACTGAGGCTATCAAACTAGTATAATGAAAGAGAACCAGTTATCTCAAATAAGAACGGAAAAAAAGTGATTCAAACGAAGTTTCCAAACTTCGAAAAAAAATGTTTTTCTTTTCGAGATTCTTTGCGCAAATATGATTTTCTGAGGCTATCAAACTAGTATAATGAAAGAGAACCAGTTATCTCAAATAAGAACGGAAAAAAAGTTATTCTAACGAAGTTTCCAAACTTCGAAAAATTTTTTTTTTCTTTTCGAGATTCTTTGCGCATAATATGCTTTACTGAGGCTATCAAACTAGTATAATGAAAGAGAACCAGTTATCTCAAATAAGAACGTAAAAAAGTGATTCTAACGAAGTTTCCAAACTTCGAAAAAAAATTTTTTTCTTTTCGAGATTCTTTGCGCATAATATGCTTTACTGAGGCTATCAAACTAGTATAATGAAAGAGAACCAGTTATCTCAAATAAGAACAGAAAAAAAGTAATTCTAAAGAAGTTTCCAAACTTCGAAAAAAAATTTTTTTCTTTTCGAGATTCTTTGCGCATAATATGCTTTACTGAGGCTATCAAACTAGTATAATGAACGAGAACAAGTTATCTCAAATAAGAACGGAAAAAAATTGATTCTAAAGAAGTTTGCAAACTTCGAAAAAAAATTTTTTTCTTTTCGAGATTCTTTGCGCATAATATGCTTTACTGAGGCTATCAAAATAGTATAATGAAAGAGAAACAGTTATCTCAAATAAGAACGGAAAAAAAGTGATCCAAACGTAGTTTCTAAACTTCGAAAAAAAATGTTTTTCTTTTCGATATTCTTTGCGCATAATATGCTTTTCTGGGGATATCAAACTAGTATAATGAAAGAGAACCAGTTATCTCAAATAAGAACGGGAAAAAAGTGATTCTAACGAAGTTTCCAAACTTCGAAAAAAAATTTTTTTCTTTTCGAGATTCTTTGCCCATAATATGCTTTACTGAGGCTATCAAACTAGTATAATGAAAGAGAACCAGTTATCTCAAATAAGAACGGAAAAAAAGTGATTCTAACGAAGTTTCCAAACTTCGAAAAAAAATGTTTTTCTTTTCGAGATTCTTTGCGCATAATATGCTTTTCTGAGGCTATCAAACTAGTATAATGAAAGAGAACCAGTTATCGCAAATAAGAACGGAAAAAAAGTGATTCAAACGAAGTTTCCAAACTTCGAAAAAAATTTTTTTTCTTTTCGAGATTCTTTGCGCATAATATGCTTTTCTACGGCTATCAAACTAGTAAAATGAAAGAGAACCAGTTATCTCGAATAAGAACGGAAAAAAAGTGATTTTAACGAAGTTTCCAAACTTCGAAAATTTTTTTTATTCTTTTCGAGATTCTTTGCGCATAATATGCTTTACTGAGGCTATCAAACTTGTATAAGGAAAGAGAACCAGTTATCTCAAATAAGAACAGAAAATTAGTGATTCTAAAGAAGTTTCCAAAATTCGAAAAAAAAATTTTTTCTTTTCGAGATTCTTTGCGCATAATATGCTTTACTGAGGCTATCAAACTAGTATAATGAAAGAGAACAAGTTATCTCAACTAAGAACGAAATAAAATTGATTCTAAAGAAGTTTCCAAACTTCGAAAAAAAATTTTTTTCTTTTCGAGATTCTTTGCGCATAATATGCTATACTGAGGCTATCAAAATAGTATAATGAAAGAGAAACAGTTATCTCAAATAAGAACGGAAAAAAAGTGATTCAAACGTAGTTTCCAAACTTCGAAAAAAAATTTTTTTCTTTTCGAGATTCTTTGCGCATAATATGCTTTACTGAGGCTATCAAACTAGTATAATGAAAGAGAAGCAGTTATCTCAAATAAGAACGGAAAAAAATTGATTCTAAAGAAGTTTCCAAACTTCGAAAAAAAAAAATTTTTTCTTTTCGAGATTCTTTGCGCATAATATGCTTTACTGAGGCTATCAAACTAGTATAATGAAAGAGAAACAGATATCTCAAATATGAACGGAAAAAAAGTGATTCAAACCAAGTTTCCAAACTTCGAAAAATAATGTTTTTCTTTTCGAGATTCTTTGCGCATAATATGCTTTTCTGGGTCTATCAAACTAGTATAATGAAAGAGAACCAGTTATCTCAAATAAGAACGGGAAAAAAGTGATTCTAACGAAGTTTCCAAACTTCGAAAAAAAATTTTTTTCTTTTCGAGATTCTTTGCGCATAATATGCTTTACTGAGGCTATCAAACTATTATATGAAAGAAAACCAGTTATCTCAAATAAGAACGGAAAAAAGTGATTCTAACGAAGTTTTCAAACTTCGAAAAAAAAATTTTTCCTTTTCGAGATTCTTTGCGCATAATATGCTTTACTGAGGCTATCAAACTAGTACAATGAAAGAGAACCAGTTATCTCAAATAAGAACAGAAAAAAAGTGATTCTAAAGAAGTTTCCAAATTTCGAAAAAAAAATTTTTTCTTTTCGAGATTCTTTGCGCATAATATGCTTTACTGAGGCTATCAACCTAGTATAATGAAAGAGAAACAGTTATCTCAAATAAGAACGGAAAAAAAGTGATTCTAAAGTAGTTTCCAAACTTCGAAAAAAAATTTTTTTCTTTTCGTTATTCTTTTCGCTAAATATGCTTTTCTGAGGCTATCAAACTAGTATATTGAAAGAGAACCAGTTATCTCAAATAAGAACAGAAAAAAAGTGATTCTAAAGAAGTTTCCAAACTTCGAAAAAAAATTTTTTTCTTTTCGAGATTCTTTGCGCATAATATGCTTTTCTGGGGCTATCAAACTAGTATAATAAAAGAGAACCAGTTATCTCAAATAGGAACGGGAAAAAAGTGATTCTAACGAAGTTTCCAAACTTCGAAAAAAATTTTTTTTCTTTTCGAGATTCTTTGCGCATAATATGCTTTACTGAGGCTATCAAACTAGTATAATGAAAGAGAACCAGTTATCTCAAATAAGAACGGAAAAAAAGTGATTCAAACGAAGTTAACAAACTTCGAAAAAAAATGTTTTTCTTTTCGAGATTCTTTGCGCATAATATGCTTTTCTGAGGCTATCAAACTAGTATAATGAAAGAGAACCAGTTATCTCAAATAAGAACGGAAAAAATGTGATTCTAATGAAGTTTCCAAACTTCCAAAAAAAATTTTTTTCTTTTCGAGATTCTTTGCATATAATATGCTTTTCTACGGCTATCAAACTAGTAAAATGAAAGAGAACCAGTTATCTCGAATAAGAACGGAAAAAAAGTGATTGTAACGAAGTTTCCAAACTTCGAAAAAAAATGTTTTTCTTTTCGAGATTCTTTGCGCATAATATGCTTTTCTGAGGCTATCAAACTAGTATAATGAAAGAGAACCAGTTATCTCAAATAAGAACGGAAAAAATGTGATTCAAATGAAGTTTCCAAACTTCGAAAAAAAATTTTTTTCTTTTCGGGATTCTTTGCGCATAATATGCTTTTCTACGGCTATCAAACTAGTAAAATGAAAGAGAACCAGTTATCTCGAATAAGAACGGAAAAAAAGTGATTCTAACGAAGTTTCCAAACTTCGAAAAATTTTTTTTTTCTTTTCGAGATTCTTTGCGCATAATATGCTTTACTGAGGCTATCAAATTAGTATAATGAAAGAGAACCAGTTATCTCAAATAAGAACGGAAAAAAGTGTTTCTAACGAAGTTTCCAAACTTCGAAAAAAAATTTTTTTCTTTTGGAGATTCTTTGCGCATAATATGCTTTACTGAGGCTATCAAACTAGTATAATGAAAGAGAACCAGTTATCTCAAATAAGAACAGAAAAAAAGTGATTCTAAAGAAGTTTCTAAACTTCGAAAAAAAATTTTTTTCTTTTCGAGATTCTTTGCGCATAATATGCTTTACTGAAGCTATCAAACTAGTATAATGAAAGAGAACCAGTTATCTCAAATAAGAACGGAAAAAAATTGATTCTAAAGAAGTTTCCAAACTTCGAAAAAAAAAATTTTTTTCTTTTCGAGATTCTTTGCGCATAATATGCTTTACTGAAGCTATCAAACTAGTATAATGAAAGAGAAACAGATATCTCAAATATGAACGGAAAAAAAGTGATTCAAACCAAGTTTCCAAACTTCCAAAAAAAATGTTTTTCTTTTCGAGATTCTTTGCGCATAATATGCTTTTCTGGGTCTATCAAACTAGTATAATGAAAGAGAACCAGTTATCTCAAATAAGAACGGGAAAAAAGTGATTCTAACGAAGTTTCCAAACTTCGAAAAAAATTTTTTTTCTTTTCGAAATTCTTTGCGCATAATATGCTTTACTGAGGCTATCAAACTATTATATGAAAGAAAACCAGTTATCTCAAATAAGAACGGAAAAAAGTGTATCTAACGAAGTTTTCAAACTTCGAAAAAAAAATTTTTTCTTTTCGAGATTCTTTGCGCATAATATGCTTTACTGAGGCTATCAAACTATTACAATGAAAGAGAACCAGTTATCTCAAATAAGAACAGAAAAAAAGTGATTCTAAAGAAGTTTCCAAACTTCGAAAAAAAAATTTTTTTCTTTTGGAGATTCTTTGCGCATAATATGCTTTACTGAGGCTATCAAACTAGTATAATGAAAGAGAACCAGTTATCTCAAATAAAATGGAAAAAAATTGATTCTAAAGAAGTTTCCAAAGTTCGAAAAAAAAATTTTTTCTTTTCGAGATTCTTTGCGCATAATATGCTTTACTGAGGCTATCAACCTAGTATAATGAAAGAGAAACAGTTATCTCAAATAAGAACGGAAAAAAAGTGATTCTAAAGTAGTTTCCAAACTTCGAAAAAAAATTTTTTTCTTTTCGTGATTCTTTTCGCTAAATATGGTTTTCTGAGGCTATCAAACTAGTATAATGAAAGAGAACAAGTTATCTCAAATAAGAACGGAAAAAAATTGATTCTAAAGAAGTTTCCAAACTTCGAAAAAAATTTTTCTCTTTTCGAGATTCTTTGCGCATAATATGCTTTACTGAGGCTATCAAAATAGTATAATGAAAGAGAAACAGTTATCTCAAATAAGAACGGAAAAAAAGTGATTCAAACGTAGTTTCCAAACTTCGAAAAAAAATGTTTTTCTTTTCGAGATTCTTTGCGCATAATATGCTTTACTGAGGCTATAAAACTAGTATATTGAAAGAGAACCAGTTATCTCAAATAAAAACAGAAAAAAAGTGATTCTAAAGAAGTTTCCAAACTTCGAAAAAAAATTTTTTTCTTTTCGAGATTCTTTGCGCATAATATGCTTTACTGAGGCTATCAAACTAGTATAATGAAAGAGAACAAGTTATCTCAAATAAGAACGGGAAAAAATTGATTCTAAAGAAGTTTCCAAACTTCGAAAAAAAATTTTTTTCTTTTCGAGATTCTTTGCGCATAATATGCTTTACTGAGGCTATCAAAATAGTATAATGAAAGAGAGACAGTTATCTCAAATAAGAACGGAAAAAAAGTGATTCAAACGTAGTTTCCAAACTTCGAAAAAAAATGTTTTTCTTTTCGAGATTCTTTGCGCATAATATGCTTTTCTGGGGCTATCAAACTAGTATAATGAAAGAGAACCAGTTATCTCAAATAAGAACGGGAAAAAAGTGATTCTAACGAAGTTTCCAAACTTCGAAAAAAATTTTTTTTCTTTTCGAGATTCTTTGCGCATAATATGCTTTACTGAGGCTATCAAACTAGTATAATGAAAGAGAACCAGTTATCTCAAATAAGAACGGAAAAAAAGTGATTCTAACGAAGTTTCCAAACTTGGAAAAAAAAATTTTTTCTTTTGGAGATTCTTTGCGCATAATATGCTTTACTGAGGCTATCAAACTAGTACAATGAAAGAGAACCAGTTATCTCAAATAAGAACAGAAAAAAAGTGATTCTAAAGAAGTTTCCAAACTTCGAAAAAAAATTTTTTTCTTTTCGAGATTCTTTGCGCATAATATGCTTTTCTGGGGCTATCAAACTAGTATAATGAAAGAGAACCAGTTATCTCAAATAAGAACGGGAAAAAAGTGATTCTAACGAAGTTTCCAAACTTCGAAAAAAATTTTTTTTCTTTTCCAGATTCATTGCGCATAATATGCTTTACTGAGGCTAACAAACTAGTATAATGAAAGAGAACCAGTTATCTCAAATAAGAACGGAAAAAAGTGATTCTAACGAATTTTTCAAACTTCGAAAAAAAATTTTTTTCTTTTCGAGATTCTTTGCGCATAATATGCTTTACTGAGGCTATCAAACTAGTACAATGAAAGAGAACCAGTTATCTCAAATAAGAACACAAAAAAAGTGATTCTAAAGAAGTTTCCAAACTTCGAAAAAAAATTTTTTTCTTTTGGAGATTCTTTGCGCATAATATGCTTTACTGAGGCTATCAAACTAGTATAATGAAAGAGAACCAGTTATCTCAAATAAGAACGGAAAAAAATTGATTCTAAAGAAGTTTCCAAAGTTCGAAAAAAAATTTTTTTCTTTTCGAGATTCTTTGCGCATAATATGCTTTACTGAGGCTATCAACCTAGTATAATGAAAGAGAAACAGTTATCTCAAATAAGAACGGAAAAAAAGTGATTCTAAAGTAGTTTCCAAAGTTCGAAAAAAAATTTTTTTCTTTTCGTGATTCTTTTCGCTAAATATGCTTTTCTGAGGCTATCAAACTAGTGTAATGAAAGAGAACCAGTTATCTCAAATTAGAACAGAAAAAAAGTGATTCTAAAGAAGTTTCCAAACTTCGAAAAAAAATTTTTTTCTTTTGGAGATTCTTTGCGCATAATATGCTTTACTGAGGCTATCAAACTAGTATAATGAAAGAGAACCAGTTATCTCAAATATGAACGGAAAAAAAGTGATTCAAACGAAGTTTCCAAACTTCGAAAAAAAATGTTTTTCTTTTCGAGATTCTTTGCGCATAATATGCTTTTCTGGGGCTATCAAACTAGTATAATGAAAGAGAACCAGTTATCTCAAATAAGAACGGGAAAAAAGTGATTCTAACGAAGTTTCCAAACTTCGAAAAAAATTTTTTTTCTTTTCGAGATTCTTTGCGCATAATATGCTTTACTGAGGCTAACAAACTAGTATAATGAAAGAGAACCAGTTATCTCAAATAAGAACGGAAAAAAGTGATTCTAACGAATTTTTCAAACTTCGAAAAAAAATTTTTTTCTTTTCGAGATTCTTTGCGCCTAATATGCTTTACTGAGGCTATCAAACTAGTACAATGAAAGAGAACCAGTTATCTCAAATAAGAACAGAAAAAAAGTGATTCTAAAGAAGTTTCCAAACTTCGAAAAAAAATTTTTTTCTTTTGGAGATTCTTTGCGCATAATATGCTTTACTGAGGCTATCAAACTAGTATAATGAAAGAGAACCAGTTATCTCAAATAAGAACGGAAAAAAATTGATTCTAAAGAAGTTTCCAAAGTTCGAAAAAAAATTTTTTTCTTTTCGAGATTCTTTGCGCATAATATGCTTTACTGAGGCTATCAAACTAGTATAATGAAAGAGAACCAGTTATCTCAAATAAGAACGGAAAAAAGTGATTCTAACGAATTTTTCATACTTCGAAAAAAAATTTTTTTCTTTTCGAGATTCTTTGCGCATAATATGCTTTACTGAGGCTATCAAACTAGTACAATGAAAGAGAACCAGTTATCTCAAATAAGAACAGAAAAAAAGTGATTCTAAAGAAGTTTCCAAACTTCGAAAAAAAATTTTTTTCTTTTGGAGATTCTTTGCGCATAATATGCTTTACTGAGGCTATCAAACTAGTATAATGAAAGAGAACCAGTTATCTCAAATAAGAACGGAAAAAAATTGATTCTAAAGAAGTTTCCAAAGTTCGAAAAAAAATTTTTTTCTTTTCGAGATTCTTTGCGCATAATATGCTTTACTGAGGCTATCAAACTAGTATAATGAAAGAGAAACAGATATCTCAAATATGAACGGAAAAAAAGTTATTCAAACGAAGTTTCCAAACTTCGAAAAAAAATGTTTTTCTTTTCGATATTCTTTGCGCATAATATGCTTTTCTGAGGCTATCAAACTAGTATAATGAAAGAGAACCAGTTATCTGAAATAAGAACGGGAAAAAAGTGATTCAAACGAAGTTTCCAAACCTCGAAAAAATTTTTTTTTCTTTTCGTGATTCTTTTCGCTAAATATGCTTTTCTGAGGCTATCAAAGTAGTATTATAAAAGAGAACCAGTTATCTCAAATAAGAACGGAAAAAAAGTGATTCAAACGAAGTTTCCAAACTTGGAAAAAAATTTTTTTTCTTTTCGTGATTCTTTTCGCTAAATATGCTTTTATGAGGCTATCAAACTAGTATAATGAAAGAGAACCAGTTATCTCAAATAAGAACAGAAAAAAAGTGATTCTAAAGAAGTTTCCAAACTTCGAAAAAATTTTTTTTTCTTTTCGAGATTCTTTGAGCATAATTTGCTTTACTGAGGCTATCAAACTAGTATAATGAAAGAGAACCAGTTATCTCGAATAAGAACGCAAAAAAAGTGATTCTAACGAAGTTTCCAAACTTCGAAAATTTTTTTTTTCTTTTCGAGATTCTTTGCGCATAATATGCTTTACTGAGGCTATCAAACTAGTATAATGAAAGAGAACCAGTTATCTCAAATAAGAACGGAAAAAAGTGATTCTAAACAAGTTTCCAAACTTCGAAAAAAAATTTTTTTCTTTTCGAGATTCTTTGCGCATAATATGCTTTACTGAGGCTATCAAACTAGTATAATGAAAGAGAACAAGTTATCTCAAATAAGAACGGAAAAAAATTGATTCTAAAGAAGTTTCCAAACTTCGAAAAAAAATTTTTTTCTTTTCGAGATTCTTTGCGCATAATATGCTTTACTGAGGCTATCAAAATAGTATAATGAAAGGGAAACAGTTATCTCAAATAAGAACGGAAAAAAAGTTATTCAAACGTAGTTTCCAAACTTCGAAAAAAAATGTTTTTCTTTTCGAGATTCTTTGCGCATAATATGCTTTTCTGGGTCTATCAAACTAGTATTATGAAAGAGAACCAGTTATCTCAAATAAGAACGGGAAAAAAGTGATTCTAACGAAGTTTCCAAACTTCGAAAAAAATTTTTTTTCTTTTCGAGATTCTTTGCGCATAATATGCTTCACTGAGGCTATCAAACTAGTATAATGAAAGAGAAACAGATATCTCAAATATGAACGGAAAAAAAGTGATTCAAACGAAGTTTCCAAACTTCGAAAAAAAATGGTTTTCTTTTCGATATTCTTTGCGCATAATATGCTTTTCTGAGGCTATCAAACTAGTATAATGAAAGAGTACCAGTTATCTGAAATAAGAACGGGAAAAAAGTGATTCAAACGAAGTTTCCAAACCTCGAAAAAAATTTTTTTTCTTTTCGTGATTCTTTGCGCTAAATATGCTTTTCTGAGGCTATCAAAGTAGTATTATAAAAGAGAACCAGCTATCTCAAATAAGAACGGAAAAAAAGTGATCCAAACGAAGTTTCCAAACTTGGAAAAAAATTTTTTTTCTTTTCGTGATTCTTTTCGCTAAATATGCTTTTCTGAGGCTATCAAACTAGTATAATGAAAGAGAACCAGTTATCTCAAATAAGAACAGAAAAAAAGTGATTCTAAAGAAGTTTCCAAACTACGAAAAAATTTTTTTTTCTTTTCGAGATTCTTTGCGCATAATATGCTTTTCTACGGCTATCAAACTAGTAAAATGAAAGAGAACCAGTTATCTCGAATAAGAACGGAAAAAAAGTGATTTTAACGAAGTTTCCAAACTTCGAAAATTTTTTTTATTCTTTTCGAGATTCTTTGCGCATAATATGCTTTACTGAGGCTATCAAACTTGTATAAGGAAAGAGAACCAGTTATCTCAAATAAGAACAGAAAATTAGTGATTCTAAAGAAGTTTCCAAAATTCGAAAAAAAAATTTTTTCTTTTCGAGATTCTTTGCGCATAATATGCTTTACTGAGGCTATCAAACTAGTATAATGAAAGAGAACAAGTTATCTCAACTAAGAACGAAATAAAATTGATTCTAAAGAAGTTTCCAAACTTCGAAAAAAAATTTTTTTCTTTTCGAGATTCTTTGCGCATAATATGCTATACTGAGGCTATCAAAATAGTATAATGAAAGAGAAACAGTTATCTCAAATAAGAACGGAAAAAAAGTGATTCAAACGTAGTTTCCAAACTTCGAAAAAAAATTTTTCTCTTTTCGAGATTCTTTGCGCATAATATGCTTTACTGAGGCTATCAAACTAGTATAATGAAAGAGAACCAGTTATCTCAAATAAGAACGGAAAAAAATTGATTCTAAAGAAGTTTCCAAACTTCGAAAAAAAAAAATTTTTTCTTTTCGAGATTCTTTGCGCATAATATGCTTTACTGAGGCTATCAAACTAGTATAATGAAAGAGAAACAGATATCTCAAATATGAACGGAAAAAAAGTGATTCAAACCAAGTTTCCAAACTTCGAAAAATAATGTTTTTCTTTTCGAGATTCTTTGCGCATAATATGCTTTTCTGGGTCTATCAAACTAGTATAATGAAAGAGAACCAGTTATCTCAAATAAGAACGGGAAAAAAGTGATTCTAACGAAGTTTCCAAACTTCGAAAAAAATTTTTTTTCTTTTCGAGATTCTTTGCGCATAATATGCTTTACTGAGGCTATCAAACTATTATATGAAAGAAAACCAGTTATCTCAAATAAGAACGGAAAAAAGTGATTCTAACGAAGTTTTCAAACTTCGAAAAAAAAATTTTTTCTTTTCGAGATTCTTTGCGCATAATATGCTTTACTGAGGCTATCAAACTAGTACAATGAAAGAGAACCAGTTATCTCAAATAAGAACAGAAAAAAAGTGATTCTAAAGAAGTTTCCAAATTTCGAAAAAAAAATTTTTTCTTTTCGAGATTCTTTGCGCATAATATGCTTTACTGAGGCTATCAAGCTAGTATAATGAAAGAGAAACAGTTATCTCAAATAAGAACGGAAAAAAAGTGATTCTAAAGTAGTTTCCAAACTTCGAAAAAAAATTTTTTTCTTTTCGTTATTCTTTTCGCTAAATATGCTTTTCTGAGGCTATCAAACTAGTATATTGAAAGAGAACCAGTTATCTCAAATAAGAACAGAAAAAAAGTGATTCTAAAGAAGTTTCCAAACTTCGAAAAAAAATTTTTTTCTTTTCGAGATTCTTTGCGCATAATATGCTTTTCTGGGGCTATCAAACTAGTATAATAAAAGAGAACCAGTTATCTCAAATAGGAACGGGAAAAAAGTGATTCTAACGAAGTTTCCAAACTTCGAAAAAAATTTTTTTTCTTTTCGAGATTCTTTGCGCATAATATGCTTTACTGAGGCTATCAAACTAGTATAATGAAAGAGAACCAGTTATCTCAAATAAGAACGGAAAAAAAGTGATTCAAACGAAGTTAACAAACTTCGAAAAAAAATGTTTTTCTTTTCGAGATTCTTTGCGCATAATATGCTTTTCTGAGGCTATCAAACTAGTATAATGAAAGAGAACCAGTTATCTCAAATAAGAACGGAAAAAATGTGATTCTAATGAAGTTTCCAAACTTCGAAAAAAAATTTTTTTCTTTTCGAGATTCTTTGCATATAATATGCTTTTCTACGGCTATCAAACTAGTAAAATGAAAGAGAAGCAGTTATCTCGAATAAGAACGGAAAAAAAGTGATTGTAACGAAGTTTCCAAACTTCGAAAAAAAATGTTTTTCTTTTCGAGATTCTTTGCGCATAATATGCTTTTCTGAGGCTATCAAACTAGTATAATGAAAGAGAACCAGTTATCTCAAATAAGAACGGAAAAAATGTGATTCAAATGAAGTTTCCAAACTTCGAAAAAAAATTTTTTTCTTTTCGAGATTCTTTGCGCATAATATGCTTTTCTACGGCTATCAAACTAGTAAAATGAAAGAGAACCAGTTATCTCGAATAAGAACGGAAAAAAAGTGATTCTAACGAAGTTTCCAAACTTCGAAAAATTTTTTTTTTCTTTTCGAGATTCTTTGCGCATAATATGCTTTACTGAAGCTATCAAATTAGTATAATGAAAGAGAACCAGTTATCTCAAATAAGAACGGAAAAAAGTGTTTCTAACGAAGTTTCCAAACTTCGAAAAAAATTTTTTTTCTTTTGGAGATTCTTTGCGCATAATATGCTTTACTGAGGCTATCAAACTAGTATAATGAAAGAGAACCAGTTATCTCAAATAAGAACAGAAAAAAAGTGATTCTAAAGAAGTTTCTAAACTTCGAAAAAAAATTTTTTTCTTTTCGAGATTCTTTGCGCATAATATGCTTTACTGAAGCTATCAAACTAGTATAATGAAAGAGAACCAGTTATCTCAAATAAGAACGGAAAAAAATTGATTCTAAAGAAGTTTCCAAACTTCGAAAAAAAAATTTTTTTTCTTTTCGAGATTCTTTGCGCATAATATGCTTTACTGAAGCTATCAAACTAGTATAATGAAAGAGAAACAGATATCTCAAATATGAACGGAAAAAAAGTGATTCAAACCAAGTTTCCAAACTTCCAAAAAAAATGTTTTTCTTTTCGAGATTCTTTGCGCATAATATGCTTTTCTGGGTCTATCAAACTAGTATAATGAAAGAGAACCAGTTATCTCAAATAAGAACGGGAAAAAAGTGATTCTAACGAAGTTTCCAAACTTCGAAAAAAAATTTTTTTCTTTTCGAGATTCTTTGCGCATAATATGCTTTACTGAGGCTATCAAACTAGTATAATGAAAGAGAACAAGTTATCTCAAATAAGAACGGGAAAAAATTGATTCTAAAGAAGTTTCCAAACTTCGAAAAAAAATTTTTTTCTTTTCGAGATTCTTTGCGCATAATATGCTTTACTGAGGCTATCAAAATAGTATAATGAAAGAGAGACAGTTATCTCAAATAAGAACGGAAAAAAAGTGATTCAAACGTAGTTTCCAAACTTCGAAAAAAAATGTTTTTCTTTTCGAGATTCTTTGCGCATAATATGCTTTTCTGGGGCTATCAAACTAGTATAATGAAAGAGAACCAGTTATCTCAAATAAGAACGGGAAAAAAGTGATTCTAACGAAGTTTCCAAACTTCGAAAAAAAATTTTTTTCTTTTCGAGATTCTTTGCGCATAATATGCTTTTCTGGGGCTATCAAACTAGTATAATGAAAGAGAACCAGTTATCTCAAATAAGAACGGGAAAAAAGTGATTCTAACGAAGTTTCCAAACTTCGAAAAAAATTTTTTTTCTTTTCCAGATTCATTGCGCATAATATGCTTTACTGAGGCTAACAAACTAGTATAATGAAAGAGAACCAGTTATCTCAAATAAGAACGGAAAAAAGTGATTCTAACGAATTTTTCAAACTTCGAAAAAAAAATTTTTTCTTTTCGAGATTCTTTGCGCATAATATGCTTTACTGAGGCTATCAAACTAGTACAATGAAAGAGAACCAGTTATCTCAAATAAGAACAGAAAAAAAGTGATTCTAAAGAAGTTTCCAAACTTCGCAAAAAAATTTTTTTCTTTTGGAGATTCTTTGCGCATAATATGCTTTACTGAGGCTATCAAACTAGTATAATGAAAGAGAACCAGTTATCTCAAATAAGAACGGAAAAAAATTGATTCTAAAGAAGTTTCCAAAGTTCGAAAAAAAATTTTTTTCTTTTCGAGATTCTTTGCGCATAATATGCTTTACTGAGGCTATCAACATAGTATAATGAAAGAGAAACAGTTATCTCAAATAAGAACGGAAAAAAAGTGATTCTAAAGTAGTTTCCAAAGTTCGAAAAAAAATTTTTTTCTTTTCGTGATTCTTTTCGCTAAATATGCTTTTCTGAGGCTATCAAACTAGTGTAATGAAAGAGAACCAGTTATCTCAAATTAGAACAGAAAAAAAGTGATTCTAAAGAAGTTTCCAAACTTCGAAAAAAAATTTTTTTCTTTTGGAGATTCTTTGCGCATAATATGCTTTACTGAGGCTATCAAACTAGTATAATGAAAGAGAACCAGTTATCTCAAATATGAACGGAAAAAAAGTGATTCAAACGAAGTTTCCAAACTTCGAAAAAAAATGTTTTTCTTTTCGAGATTCTTTGCGCATAATATGCTTTTCTGGGGCTATCAAACTAGTATAATGAAAGAGAACCAGTTATCTCAAATAAGAACGGGAAAAAAGTGATTCTAACGAAGTTTCCAAACTTCGAAAAAAATTTTTTTTCTTTTCGAGATTCTTTGCGCATAATATGCTTTACTGAGGCTAACAAACTAGTATAATGAAAGAGAACCAGTTATCTCAAATAAGAACGGAAAAAAGTGATTCTAACGAATTTTTCAAACTTCGAAAAAAAATTTTTTTCTTTTCGAGATTCTTTGCGCCTAATATGCTTTACTGAGGCTATCAAACTAGTACAATGAAAGAGAACCAGTTATCTCAAATAAGAACAGAAAAAAAGTGATTCTAAAGAAGTTTCCAAACTTCGAAAAAAAATTTTTTTCTTTTGGAGATTCTTTGCGCATAATATGCTTTACTGAGGCTATCAAACTAGTATAATGAAAGAGAACCAGTTATCTCAAATAAGAACGGAAAAAAATTGATTCTAAAGAAGTTTCCAAAGTTCGAAAAAAAATTTTTTTCTTTTCGAGATTCTTTGCGCATAATATGCTTTACTGAGGCTATCAAACTAGTATAATGAAAGAGAACCAGTTATCTCAAATAAGAACGGAAAAAAGTGATTCTAACGAATTTTTCATACTTCGAAAAAAAATTTTTTTCTTTTCGAGATTCTTTGCGCATAATATGCTTTACTGAGGCTATCAAACTAGTACAATGAAAGAGAACCAGTTATCTCAAATAAGAACAGAAAAAAAGTGATTCTAAAGAAGTTTCCAAACTTCGAAAAAAAATTTTTTTCTTTTGGAGATTCTTTGCGCATAATATGCTTTACTGAGGCTATCAAACTAGTATAATGAAAGAGAACCAGTTATCTCAAATAAGAACGGAAAAAAATTGATTCTAAAGAAGTTTCCAAAGTTCGAAAAAAAATTTTTTTCTTTTCGAGATTCTTTGCGCATAATATGCTTTACTGAGGCTATCAAACTAGTATAATGAAAGAGAAACAGATATCTCAAATATGAACGGATAAAAAGTTATTCAAACGAAGTTTCCAAACTTCGAAAAAAAATGTTTTTCTTTTCGATATTCTTTGCGCATAATATGCTTTTCTGAGGCTATCAAACTAGTATAATGAAAGAGAACCAGTTATCTGAAATAAGAACGGGAAAAAAGTGATTCAAACGAAGTTTCCAAACCTCGAAAAAATTTTTTTTTCTTTTCGTGATTCTTTGCGCTAAATATGTTTTTCTGAGTCTATCAAAGTAGTATTATAAAAGAGAACCAGTTATCTCAAATAAGAACGGAAAAAAAGTGATTCAAACGAAGTTTCCAAACTTGGAAAAAAATTTTTTTTCTTTTCGTGATTCTTTTCGCTAAATATGCTTTTATGAGGCTATCAAACTAGTATAATGAAAGAGAACCAGTTATCTCAAATAAGAACAGAAAAAAAGTGATTCTAAAGAAGTTTCCAAACTTCGAAAAAATTTTTTTTTCTTTTCGAGATTCTTTGAGCATAATATGCTTTACTGAGGCTATCAAACTAGTATAATGAAAGAGAACCAGTTATCTCGAATAAGAACGGAAAAAAAGTGATTCTAACGAAGTTTCCAAACTTCGAAAATTTTTTTTTTCTTTTCGAGATTCTTTGCGCATAATATGCTTTACTGAGGCTATCAAACTAGTATAATGAAAGAGAACCAGTTATCTCAAATAAGAACGGAAAAAAGTGATTCTAAACAAGTTTCCAAACTTCGAAAAAAAATTTTTTTCTTTTCGAGATTCTTTGCGCATAATATGCTTTACTGAGGCTATCAAACTAGTATAATGAAAGAGAACAAGTTATCTCAAATAAGAACGGAAAAAAATTGATTCTAAAGAAGTTTCCAAACTTCGAAAAAAAATTTTTTTCTTTTCGAGATTATTTGCGCATAATATGCTTTAATGAGGATATCAAAATAGTATAATGAAAGAGAAACAGTTATCTCAAATAAGAACGGAAAAAAAGTTATTCAAACGTAGTTTCCAAACTTCGAAAAAAAATGTTTTTCTTTTCGAGATTCTTTGCGCATAATATGCTTTTCTGGGTCTATCAAACTAGTATTATGAAAGAGAACCAGTTATCTCAAATAAGAACGGGAAAAAAGTGATTCTAACGAAGTTCCCAAACTTCGAAAAAAATTTTTTTTCTTTTCGAGATTCTTTGCGCATAATATGCTTTACTGAGGCTATCAAACTAGTATAATGAAAGAGAAACAGATATCTCAAATATGAACGGAAAAAAAGTGATTCAAACGAAGTTTCCAAACTTCGAAAAAAAATGGTTTTCTTTTCGATATTCTTTGCGCATAATATGCTTTTCTGAGGCTATCAAACTAGTATAATGAAAGAGTACCAGTTATCTGAAATAAGAACGGGAAAAAAGTGATTCAAACGAAGTTTCCAAACCTCGAAAAAAATTTTTTTTCTTTTCGTGATTCTTTGCGCTAAATATGCTTTTCTGAGGCTATCAAAGTAGTATTATAAAAGAGAACCAGTTATCTCAAATAAGAACGGAAAAAAAGTGATCCAAACGAAGTTTCCAAACTTGGAAAAAAATTTTTTTTCTTTTCGTGATTCTTTTCGCTAAATATGCTTTTCTGAGGCTATCAAACTAGTATAATGAAAGAGAACCAGTTATCTCAAATAAGAACAGAAAAAAAGTGATTCTAAAGAAGTTTCCAAACTACGAAAAAATTTTTTTTTCTTTTCGAGATTCTTTGCGCATAATATGCTTTACTGAGGCTATCAAACTAGTATAATGAAAGAGAACCAGTTATCTCGAATAAGAACGGAAAAAAAGTGATTCTAACGAAGTTTCCAAACTTCGAAAATTTTTTTTTTCTTTTCGAGATTCTTTGCGCATAATATGCTTTACTGAGGCTATCAAACTAGTATTATGAAAGAGAACCAGTTATCTCAAATAAGAACGGAAAAAAGTGATTCTAACGAAGTTTCCAAACTTCGAAAAAAAATTTTTTTCTTTTCGAGATTCTTTGCGCATAATATGCTTTACTGAGGCTATCAAACTAGTATAATGAAAGAGAACAAGTTATTTCAAATAAGAACGGAAAAAAATTGATTCTAAAGAAGTTTCCAAACTTCGAAAAAAATTTTTCTCTTTTCGAGATTCTTTGCGCATAATATGCTTTACTGAGGCTATCAAAATAGTATAATGAAAGAGAAACAGTTATCTCAAATAAGAACGGAGAAAAAGTGATTCAAACGTAGTTTCCAAACTTCGAAAAAAAATGTTTTTCTTTTCGAGATTCTTTGCGCATAATATGCTTTACTGAGGCTATAAAACTAGTATAATGAAAGAGAACCAGTTAATTCAAATAAGAACAGAAAAAAAGTGATTCTAAAGAAGTTTCCAAACTTCGAAAAAAAATTTTTTTCTTTTCGAGATTCTTTGCGCATAATATGCTTTACTGAGGCTATCAAACTAGTATAATGAAAGAGAACAAGTTATCTCAAATAAGAACGGGAAAAAATTGATTCTAAAGAAGTTTCCAAACTTCGAAAAAAAATTTTTTTCTTTTCGAGATTCTTTGCGCATAATATGCTTTACTGAGGCTATCAAAATAGTATAATGAAAGAGAGACAGTTATCTCAAATAAGAACGGAAAAAAAGTGATTCAAACGTAGTTTCCAAACTTCGAAAAAAAATGTTTTTCTTTTCGAGATTCTTTGCGCATAATATGCTTTTCTGGGGCTATCAAACTAGTATAATGAAAGAGAACCAGTTATCTCAAATAAGAACGGGAAAAAAGTGATTCTAACGAAGTTTCCAAACTTCGAAAAAAATTTTTTTTCTTTTCGAGATTCTCTGCGCATAATATGCTTTACTGAGGCTATCAAACTAGTATAATGAAAGAGAACCAGTTATCTCAAATAAGAACGGAAAAAAAGTGATTCTAACGAAGTTTCCAAACTTGGAAAAAAAAATTTTTTCTTTTCGAGATTCTTTGCGCATAATATGCTTTACTGAGGCTATCAAACTAGTACAATGAAAGAGAACCAGTTATCTCAAATAAGAACCGAAAAAAAGTGATTCTAAAGAAGTTTCCAAACTTCGAAAAAAAAATTTTTTCTTTTCGAGATTCTTTGCGCATAATATGCTTTACTGAGGCTATCAAACTAGTATAATGAAAGAGAACAAGTTATCTCAAATAAGAACGGGAAAAAATTGATTCTAAAGAAGTTTCCAAACTTCGAAAAAAAATTTTTTTCTTTTCGAGATTCTTTGCGCATAATATGCTTTACTGAGGCTATCAAAATAGTATAATGAAAGAGAGACAGTTATCTCAAATAAGAACGGAAAAAAAGTGATTCAAACGTAGTTTCCAAACTTCGAAAAAAAATGTTTTTCTTTTCGAGATTCTTTGCGCATAATATGCTTTTCTGGGGCTATCAAACTAGTATAATGAAAGAGAACCAGTTATCTCAAATAAGAACGGGAAAAAAGTGATTCTAACGAAGTTTCCAAACTTCGAAAAAAATTTTTTTTCTTTTCGAGATTCTTTGCGCATAATATGCTTTACTGAGGCTATCAAACTAGTATAATGAAAGAGAACCAGTTATCTCAAATAAGAACGGAAAAAAAGTGATTCTAACGAAGTTTCCAAACTTGGAAAAAAAAATTTTTTCTTTTCGAGATTCTTTGCGCATAATATGCTTTACTGAGGCTATCAAACTAGTACAATGAAAGAGAACCAGTTATCTCAAATAAGAACCGAAAAAAAGTGATTCTAAAGAAGTTTCCAAACTTCGAAAAAAAATTTTTTTCTTTTCGAGATTCTTTGCGCATAATATGCTTTACTGAGGCTATCAAAATAGTATAATGAAAGAGAGACAGTTATCTCAAATAAGAACGGAAAAAAAGTGATTCAAACGTAGTTTCCAAACTTCGAAAAAAAATGTTTTTCTTTTCGAGATTCTTTGCGCATAATATGCTTTTCTGGGGCTATCAAACTAGTATAATGAAAGAGAACCAGTTATCTCAAATAAGAACGGGAAAAAAGTGATTCTAACGAAGTTTCCAAACTTCGAAAAAAATTTTTTTTCTTTTCGAGATTCTTTGCGCATAATATGCTTTACTGAGGCTATCAAACTAGTATAATGAAAGAGAACCAGTTATCTCAAATAAGAACAGAAAAAAAATGATTCTAAAGAAGTTTCCAAACTTCGAAAAAAAATGTTTTTCTTTTCGAGATTCTTTGCGCATAATATGCTTTTCTGGGGCTATCAAACTAGTATAATGAAAGAGAACCAGTTATCTCAAATAAGAACGGGAAAAAAGTGATTCTAACGAAGTTTCCAAACTTCGAAAAAATTTTTTTTCTTTTCGAGATTCTTTGCGCATAATATGCTTTACTGAGGCTAACAAACTAGTATAATGAAAGAGAACCAGTTATCTCAAATAAGAACGGAAAAAAGTGATTCTAACGAATTTTTCAAACTTCGAAAAAAAATTTTTTTCTTTTCGAGATTCTTTGCGCATAATATGCTTTACTGAGGCTATCAAACTAGTACAATGAAAGAGAACCAGTTATCTCAAATAAGAACAGAAAAAAAGTGATTCTAAAGAAGTTTCCAAACTTCGAAAAAAAATTTTTTTCTTTTGGAGATTCTTTGCGCATAATATGCTTTACTGAGGCTATCAAACTAGTATAATGAAAGAAAACCAGTTATCTCAAATAAGAACGGAAAAAAATTGATTATAAAGAAGTTTCCAAAGTTCGAAAAAAAATTTTTTTCTTTTCGAGATTCTTTGCGCATAATATGCTTTACTGAGGCTATCAACCTAGTATAATGAAAGAGAAACAGTTATCTCAAATAAGAACGGAAAAAAAGTGATTCTAAAGTAGTTTCCAAAGTTCGAAAAAAAATTTTTTTCTTTTCGTGATTCTTTTCGCTAAATATGCTTTTCTGAGGCTATCAAACTAGTGTAATAAAAGAGAACCAGTTATCTCAAATTAGAACAGAAAAAAAGTGATTCTAAAGAAGTTTCCAAACTTCGAAAAAAAATTTTTTTCTTTTCGAGATTCTTTGCGCATAATATGCTTTACTGAGGCTATCAAACTAGTATAATGAAAGAACCAGTTATCTCAAATATGAACGGAAAAAAAGTGATTCAAACGAAGTTTCCAAACTTCGAAAAAAAATGTTTTTCTTTTCGAGATTCTTTGCGCCTAATATGCTTTACTGAGGCTATCAAACTAGTACAATGAAAGAGAACCAGTTATCTCAAATAAGAACAGAAAAAAAGTGATTCTAAAGAAGTTTCCAAACTTCGAAAAAAAATTTTTTTCTTTTGGAGATTCTTTGCGCATAATATGCTTTACTGAGGCTATCAAACTAGTATAATGAAAGAAAACCAGTTATCTCAAATAAGAACGGAAAAAAATTGATTATAAAGAAGTTTCCAAAGTTCGAAAAAAAATTTTTTTCTTTTCGAGATTCTTTGCGCATAATATGCTTTACTGAGGCTATCAACCTAGTATAATGAAAGAGAAACAGTTATCTCAAATAAGAACGGAAAAAAAGTGATTCTAAAGTAGTTTCCAAAGTTCGAAAAAAAATTTTTTTCTTTTCGTGATTCTTTTCGCTAAATATGCTTTTCTGAGGCTATCAAACTAGTGTAATAAAAGAGAACCAGTTATCTCAAATTAGAACAGAAAAAAGTGATTCTAAAGAAGTTTCCAAACTTCGAAAAAAATTTTTTTTCTTTTCGAGATTCTTTGCGCATAATATGCTTTACTGAGGCTATCAAACTAGTATAATGAAAGAACCAGTTATCTCAAATATGAACGGAAAAAAAGTGATTCAAACGAAGTTTCCAAACTTCGAAAAAAAATGTTTTTCTTTTCGAGATTCTTTGCGCCTAATATGCTTTACTGAGGCTATCAAACTAGTATAATGAAAGAGAACCAGTTATCTCAAATAAGAACAGAAAAAAAGTGATTCTAAAGAAGTTTCCAAACTTCGAAAAAAAATTTTTTTCTTTTGGAGATTCTTTGCGCATAATATGCTTTACTGAGGTTATCAAACTAGTATAATGAAAGAGAACCAGTTATCTCAAATAAGAACGGAAAAAAATTGATTCTAAAGAAGTTTCCAAAGTTCGAAAAAAAATTTTTTTCTTTTCGAAATTCTTTGCGCATAATATGCTTTACTGAGGCTATCAAACTAGTATAATGAAAGAGAACCAGTTATCTCAAATAAGAACGGAAAAAAGTGATTCTAACGAATTTTTCAAACTTCGAAAAAAAATTTTTTTCTTTTCGAGATTCTTTGCGCATAATATGCTTTACTGAGGCTATCAAACTAGTACAATGAAAGAGAACCAGTTATCTCAAATAAGAACAGAAAAAAAGTGATTCTAAAGAAGTTTCCAAACTTCGAAAAAAAATTTTTTTCTTTTGGAGATTCTTTGCGCATAATATGCTTTACTGAGGCTATCAAACTAGTATAATGAAAGAGAACCAGTTATCTCAAATAAGAACGGAAAAAAATTGATTCTAAAAAAGTTTCCAAAGTTCGAAAAAAATTTTTTTCTTTTCGAGATTCTTTGCGCATAATATGCTTTACTGAGGCTATCAAACTAGTATAATGAAAGAGAACCGGTTATCTCAAATAAGAACAGAAAAAAAGTGATTCTAAAGAAGTTTCCAAACTTCGAAAAAAAATTTTTTTCTTTTCGAGATTCTTTGCGCATAATATGCTTTACTGAGGCTATCAAACGGAAAAAAAGTGATTCAAACGAAGTTTCCAAACTTCGAAAAAAAATGGTTTTCTTTTCGATATTCTTTGCGCATAATATGCTTTTCTGAGGCTATCAAACTAGTATAATGAAAGAGAACCAGTTATCTGAAATAAGAACGGGAAAAAAGTGATTCAAACGAAGTTTCCAAACCTCGAAAAAAATTTTTTTTCTTTTCGAGATTTTTTGCGCATAATATGCTTTACTGAGGCTATCAAACTAGTATAATGAAAGAGAACCAGTTATCTCGAATAAGAACGGAAAAAAAGTGATTCTAAGGAAGTTTCCAAACTTCGAAAATTTTTTTTTTGTTTTCGAGATTCTTTGCGCATAATATGCTTTACTGAGGCTATCAAACTAGTATTATGAAAGAGAACCAGTTATCTCAAATAAGAACGGAAAAAAGTGATTCTAACGAAGTTTCCAAACTTCGAAAAAAAATTTTTTTCTTTTCGAGATTCTTTGCGCATAATATGCTTTACTGAGGCTATCAAACTAGTATAATGAAAGAGAACAAGTTATCTCAAATAAGAACGGAAAAAAATTGATTCTAAAGAAGTTTCCAAACTTCGAAAAAAATTTTTCTCTTTTCGAGATTCTTTGCGCATAATATGCTTTACTGAGGCTATCAAAATAGTATAATGAAAGAGAAACAGTTATCTCAAATAAGAACGGAAAAAAAGTGATTCAAACGTAGTTTCCAAACTTCGAAAAAAAATGTTTTTCTTTTCGAGATTCTTTGCGCATAATATGCTTTACTGAGGCTATAAAACTAGTATAATGAAAGAGAACCAGTTATCTCAAATAAGAACAGAAACAAAGTGATTCTAAAGAAGTTTCCAAACTTCGAAAAAAAATTTTTTTCTTTTCGAGATTCTTTGCGCATAATATGCTTTACTGAGGCTATCAAACTAGTATAATGAAAGAGAACAAGTTATCTCAAATAAGAACGGGAAAATTTGATTCTAAAGAAGTTTCCAAACTTCGAAAAAAAATTTTTTTCTTTTCGAGATTCTTTGCGCATAATATGCTTTACTGAGGCTATCAAAATAGTATAATGAAAGAGAGACAGTTATCTCAAATAAGAACGGAAAAAAAGTGATTCAAACGTAGTTTCCAAACTTCGAAAAAAAATGTTTTTCTTTTCGAGATTCTTTGCGCATAATATGCTTTTCTGGGGCTATCAAACTAGTATAATGAAAGAGAACCAGTTATCTCAAATAAGAACGGGAAAAAAGTGATTCTAACGAAGTTTCCAAACTTCGAAAAAAATTTTTTTTCTTTTCGAGATTCTTTGCGCATAATATGCTTTACTGAGGCTATCAAACTAGTATAATGAAAGAGAACCAGTTATCTCAAATAAGAACGGAAAAAAAGTGATTCTAACGAAGTTTCCACACTTGGAAAAAAAAATTTTTTCTTTTCGAGATTCTTTGCGCATAATATGCTTTACTGAGGCTATCAAACTAGTACAATGAAAGAGAACCAGTTATCTCAAATAAGAACAGAAAAAAGTGATTCTAAAGAAGTTTCCAAACTTCGAAAAAAAATTTTTTTCTTTTCGAGATTCTTTGCGCATAATATGCTTTACTGAGGCTATCAAACTAGTATAATGAAAGAGAAACAGATATCTCAAATATGAACGGAAAAAAAGTGATTCAAACGAAGTTTCCAAACTTCGAAAAAAAATGTTTTTCTTTTCGAGATTCTTTGCGCATAATATGCTTTTCTGGGGCTATCAAACTAGTATAATGAAAGAGAACCAGTTATCTCAAATAAGAACGGGAAAAAAGTGATTCTAACGAAGTTTCCAAACTTCGAAAAAAAATTTTTTTCTTTTCGAGATTCTTTGCGCATAATATGCTTTACTGAGGCTATCAAACTAGTACAATGAAAGAGAACCAGTTATCTCAAATAAGAACAGAAAAAAAGTGATTCTATTCTAAAGAAGTTTCCAAACTTCGAAAAAAAATTTTTTTCTTTTGGAGATTCTTTGCGCATAATATGCTTTACTGAGGCTATCAAACTAGTATAATGAAAGAGAACCAGTTATCTCAAATAAGAACGGAAAAAAATTGATTCTAAAGAAGTTTCCAAAGTTCGAAAAAAAATTTTTTTCTTTTCGAGATTCTTTGCGCATAATATGCTTTACTGAGGCTATCAACCTAGTATAATGAAAGAGAAACAGTTATCTCAAATAAGAACGGAAAAAAAGGGTTCTAAAGTAGTTTCCAAAGTTCGAAAAAAAATTTTTTTCTTTTCGTGATTCTTTTCCCTAAATATGCTTTTCTGAGGCTATCAAACTAGTGTAATGAAAGAGAACCAGTTATCTCAAATTAGAACAGAAAAAAAGTGATTCTAAAGAAGTTTCCAAACTTCGAAAAAAAATTTTTTTCTTTTCGAGATTCTTTGCGCATAATATGCTTTACTGAGGCTATCAAACTAGTATAATGAAAGAGAGCCAGTTATCTCAAATATGAACGGAAAAAAAGTGATTCAAACGAAGTTTCCAAACTTCGAAAAAAAATGTTTTTCTTTTCGAGATTCTTTGCGCATAATATGCTTTTCTGGGGCTATCAAACTAGTATAATGAAAGAGAACCAGTTATCTCAAATAAGAACGGAAAAAAGTGATTCTAACGAATTTTTCAAACTTCGAAAAAAAATTTTTTTCTTTTCGAGATTCTTTGCGCCTAATATGCTTTACTGAGGCTATCAAACTAGTACAATTAAAGAGAACCAGTTATCTCAAATAAGAACAGAAAAAAAGTGATTCTAAAGAAGTTTCCAAACTTCGAAAAAAAATTTTTTTCTTTTGGAGATTCTTTGCGCATAATATGCTTTACTGAGGCTATCAAACTAGTATAATGAAAGAGAACCAGTTATCTCAAATAAGAACGGAAAAAAATTGATTCTAAAGAAGTTTCCAAAGTTCGAAAAAAAATTTTTTTCTTTTCGAGATTCTTTGCGCATAATATGCTTTACTGAGGCTATCAAACTAGTATAATGAAAGAGAACCAGTTATCTCAAATAAGAACGGAAAAAAGTGATTCTAACGAATTTTTCATACTTCGAAAAAAAATTTTTTTCTTTTCGAGATTCTTTGCGCATAATATGCTTTACTGAGGCTATCAAACTAGTACAATGAAAGAGAACCAGTTATCTCAAATAAGAACAGAAAAAAAAGTGATTCTAAAGAAGTTTCCAAACTTCGAAAAAAAATTTTTTTCTTTTGGAGATTCTTTGCGCATAATATGCTTTACTGAGGCTATCAAACTAGTATAATGAAAGAGAACCAGTTATCTCAAATAAGAACGGAAAAAAATTGGTTCTAAAGAAGTTTCCAAAGTTCGAAAAAAAATTTTTTTCTTTTCGAGATTCTTTGCGCATAATATGCTTTACTGAGGCTATCAAACTAGTATAATGAAAGAGAACCGGTTATCTCAAATAAGAACAGAAAAAAAGTGATTCTAAAGAAGTTTCCAAACTTCGAAAAAAAATTTTTTTCTTTTAGAGATTCTTTGCGCATAATATGCTTTACTGAGGCTATCAAACTAGTATAATGAAAGAGAACCAGTTATCTGAAATAAGAACGGGAAAAAAGTGATTCAAACGAAGTTTCCAAACCTCGAAAAATTTTTTTTTTCTTTTCGTGATTCTTTGCGCTAAATATGCTTTTCTGAGGCTATCAAAGTAGTATTATAAAAGAGAACCAGTTATCTCAAATAAGAACGGAAAAAAAGTGATTCAAACGAAGTTTCCAAACTTGGAAAAAAAATTTTTTTCTTTTCGTGATTCTTTTCGCTAAATATGCTTTTATGAGGCTATCAAACTAGTATAATGAAAGAGAACCAGTTATCTCAAATAAGAACAGAAAAAAAGTGATTCTAAAGAAGTTTCCAAACTTCGAAAAAATTTTTTTTTCTTTTCGAGATTCTTTGAGCATAATATGCTTTACTGAGGCTATCAAACTAGTATAATGAAAGAGAACCAGTTATCTCGAATAAGAACGGAAAAAAAGTGATTCTAACGAAGTTTCCAAACTTCGAAAATTTTTTTTTTCTTTTTGAGATTCTTTGCGCATAATATGCTTTACTGAGGCTATCAAACTAGTATAATGAAAGAGAACCAGTTATCTCAAATAAGAACGGAAAAAAGTGATTCTAACGAAGTTTCCAAACTTCGAAAAAAAAATTTTTTCTTTTCGAGATTCTTTGCGCATAATATGCTTTACTGAGGCTATCAAACTAGTATAATGAAAGAGAACCAGTTACCTCAAATAAGAACAGAAAAAAAGTGATTCTAAAGAAGTTTCCAAACTTCGAAAAAAAATTTTTTTCTTTTCGAGATTCTTTGCGCATAATATGCTTTACTGAGGCTATCAAACTAGTATAATTAAAGAGAACAAGTTATCTCAAATAAGAACGGAAAAAAATTGATTCTAAAGAAGTTTCCAAACTTCGAAAAAAAATTTTTTTCTTTTCGAGATTCTTTGCGCATAATATGCTTTACTGAGGCTATCAAACTAGTATAATGAAAGAGAACCAGTTATCTCAAATAAGAACAGAAAAAAAGTGATTCTAAAGAAGTTTCCAAACTTCGAAAAATAATTTTTTTCTTTTCGAGATTTTTTGCGCATAATATGCTTTACTGAGGCTATCAAACTAGTATAATGAAAGAGAACAAGTTATCTCAAATAAGAACGGAAAAAAATTGATTCTAAAGAAGTTTCCAAACTTCGAAAAAAAATTTTTTTCTTTTCGAGATTCTTTGCGCATAATATGCTTTACTGAGGCTATCAAAATAGTATAATGAAAGAGAAACAGTTATCTCAAATAAGAACGGAAAAAAAGTTATTCAAACGTAGTTTCCAAACTTCGAAAAAAAATGTTTTTCTTTTCGAGATTCTTTGCGCATAATATGCTTTTCTGGGGCTATCAAACTAGTATTATGAAAGAGAACCAGTTATCTCAAATAAGAACGGGAAAAAAAGTGATTCTAACGAAGTTTCCAAACTTCGAAAAAAATTTTTTTTCTTTTCGAGATTCTTTGCGCATAATATGCTTTACTGAGGCTATCAAACTAGTATAATGAAAGAGAAACAGATATCTCAAATATGAACGGAAAAAAAGTGATTCAAACGAAGTTTCCAAACTTCGAAAAAAAATGGTTTTCTTTTCGATATTCTTTGCGCATAATATGCTTTTCTGAGGCTATCAAACTAGTATAATGAAAGAGAACCAGTTATCTGAAATAAGAACGGGAAAAAAGTGATTCAAACGAAGTTTCCAAACCTCGAAAAAAATTTTTTTTCTTTTCGTGATTCTTTGCCTTAAATATGCTTTTCTGAGGCTATCAAAATAGTATAATGAAAGAGAAACAGTTATCTGAAATAAGAACGGAAAAAAAGTGATTGAAACATAGTTTCCAAACTTCGAAAAAAAATGTTTTTCTTTTCGAGATTCTTTGCGCATAATATGCTTTACTGAGGCTATAAAACTAGTATAATGAAAGAGAACCAGTTATCTCAAATAAGAACAGAAAAAAAGTGATTCTAAAGAAGTTTCCAAACTTCGAAAAAAAATTTTTTTCTTTTCGAGATTCTTTGCGCATAATATGCTTTACTGAGGCTATCAAACTAGTATAATGAAAGACAACAAGTTATCTCAAATAAGAACGGGAAAAAATTGATTCTAAAGAAGTTTCCAAACTTCGAAAAAAATTTTTTTTCTTTTCGAGATTCTTTGCGCATAATATGCTTTACTGAGGCTATCAAAATAGTATAATGAAAGAGAGACAGTTATCTCAAATAAGAACGGAAAAAAAGTGATTCAAACGTAGTTTCCAAACTTCGAAAAAAAATGTTTTTCTTTTCGAGATTCTTTGCGCATAATATGCTTTTCTGGGGCTATCAAACTAGTATAATGAAAGAGAACCAGTTATCTCAAATAAGAACGGGAAAAAAGTGATTCTAACGAAGTTTCCAAACTTCGAAAAAAATTTTTTTTCTTTTCGAGATACTTTGCGCATAATATGCTTTACTGAGGCTATCAAACTAGTACAATGAAAGAGAACCAGTTATCTCAAATAAGAACAGAAAAAAAGTGATTCTAAAGAAGTTTCCAAACTTCGAAAAAAAATTTTTTTCTTTTCGAGATTCTTTGCGCATAATATGCTTTACTGAGGCTATCAAACTAGTATAATGAAAGACAACAAGTTATCTCAAATAAGAACGGGAAAAAATTGATTCTAAAGAAGTTTCCAAACTTCGAAAAAAATTTTTTTTCTTTTCGAGATTCTTTGCGCATAATATGCTTTTCTGGGGCTATCAAACTAGTATAATGAAAGAGAACCAGTTATCTCAAATAAGAACGGGAAAAAAGTGATTCTAACGAAGTTTCCAAACTTCGAAAAAAATTTTTTTTCTTTTCGAGATTCTTTGCGCATAATATGCTTTACTGAGGCTAACAAACTAGTATAATGAAAGAGAACCAGTTATCTCAAATAAGAACGGAAAAAAGTGATTCTAACGAATTTTTCAAACTTCGAAAAAAAATTTTTTTCTTTTCGAGATTCTTTGAGCATAATATGCTTTACTGAGGCTATCAAACTAGTACAATGAAAGAGAACCAGTTATCTCAAATAAGAACAGAAAAAAAGTGATTCTAAAGAAGTTTCCAAACTTCGAAAAAAAATTTTTTTCTTTTGGAGATTCTTTGCGCATAATATGCTTTACTGAGGCTATCAAACTAGTATAATGAAAGAGAACCAGTTATCTCAAATAAGAACGGAAAAAAATTGATTCTAAAGAAGTTTCCAAAGTTCGAAAAAAACTTTTTTTCTTTTCGAGATTCTTTGCGCATAATATGCTTTACTGAGGCTATCAACCTAGTATAATGAAAGAGAAACAGTTATCTCAAATAAGAACGGAAAAAAAGTGATTCTAAAGTAGTTTCCAAACTTCGAAAAAAAATTTTTTTCTTTTCGTGATTCTTTTCGCTAAATATGCTTTTCTGAGGCTATCAAACTAGTGTAATGAAAGAGAACCAGTTATCTCAAATTAGAACAGAAAAAAAGTGATTCTAAAGAAGTTTCCAAACTTCGAAAAAAATTTTTTTTCTTTTCGAGATTCTTTGCGCATAATATGCTTTTCTGGGGCTATCAAACTTGTATAATGAAAGAGAGCCAGTTATCTCAAATAAGAACGGTAAAAAAGTGATTCTAACGAAGTTTCCAAACTTCGAAAAAAATTTGTTTTCTTTTCGAGATTCTTTGCGCATAATATGCTTTACTGAGGCTAACAAACTAGTATAATGAAAGAGAACCAGTTATCTCAAATAAGAACGGAAAAAAGTGATTCTAACGAATTTTTCAAACTTCGAAAAAAAATTTTTTTCTTTTCGAGATTCTTTGCGCATAATATGCTTTACTGAGGCTATCAAACTAGTACAATGAAAGAGAACCAGTTATCTCAAATAAGAACAGAAAAAAAGTGATTCTAAAGAAGTTTCCAAACTTCGAAAAAAATTTTTTTTCTTTTGGAGATTCTTTGCGCATAATATGCTTTACTGAGGCTATCAAACTAGTATAATGAAAGAGAACCAGTTATCTCAAATAAGAACGGAAAAAAATTGATTCTAAAGAAGTTTCCAAAGTTCGAAAAAAAATTTTTTTCTTTTCGAGATTCTTTGCGCATAATATGCTTTACTGAGGCTAACAACCTAGTATAATGAAAGAGTAACAGTTATCTCAAATAAGAACGGAAAAAAAGTGATTCTAAAGTAGTTTCCAAACTTCGAAAAAAAATTTTTTTCTTTTCGTGATTCTTTTCGCTAAATATGCTTTTCTGAGGCTATCAAACTAGTGTAATGAAAGAGAACCAGTTATCTCAAATTAGAACAGAAAAAAAGTGATTCTAAAGAAGTTTCCAAACTTCGAAAAAAAATTTTTTTCTTTTCGAGATTCTTTGCGCATAATATGCTTTACTGAGGCTATCAAACTAGTATAATTAAAGAGAACCAGTTATCTCAAATAAGAACGGAAAAAAATTGATTCTAAAGAAGTTTCCAAACTTCGAAAAAAAATTTTTTTCTTTTCGTGATTCTTTTCGCTAAATATGCTTTTCTGAGGCTATCAAACTAGTATAATGAAAGAGAAACAGTTATCTCAAATAAGAACGGAAAAAAAGTGATTCAAACGAAGTTTCCAAACTTCGAAAAAAAATGTTTTTCTTTTCGAGATTCTTTGCGCATAATATGCTTTTCTGAGGCTATCAAACTAGTAAAATGAAAGAGAACCAGTTATCTCGAATAAGAACGGAAAAAAAGTAATTCTAAAGAAGTTTCCAAACTTCGAAAAATTTTTTTTTCTTTTCGAGATTCTTTGCGCATAATATGCTTTACTGAGGCTATCAAACTAGTATAATGAAAGAGAACCAGTTATCTCATATAAGAACGGAAAAAAAGTGATTCTAACGAAGTTTCCAAACTTCGAAAAAAATTTTTTTTTCTTTTCGAAATTCTTTGCGCATAATATGCTTTACTGAGGCTATCAAACTAGTATAATGAAAGAGAACCAGTTATCTCAAATAAGAACGGAAAAAAGTGATTCAAACGAAGTTTCCAAACTTCGAAAAATGTTTTTTTTCTTTTCGAGATTTTTTGCGCATAATATGCTTTACTGAGTCTATCAAACTAGTATAATGAAAGAGAACCAGTTATCTCAAATAAGAACGGAAAAAAGTGATTCTAACGAAGTTTCCAAACTTCGAAAAAAAATTTTTTTCTTTTCGAGATTCTTTGCGCATAATATGCTTTACTGAGGCTATCAAACTAGTATAATGAAAGAGAACCAGTTATCTCAAATAAGAACAGAAAAAAAGTGATTCTAAAGTAGTTTCCAAACTTCGAAAAAAAAATTTTTTCTTTTCGAGATTCTTTGCGCATAATATGCTTTACTGAGGCTATCAAACTAGTATAATGAAAGAGAACCAGTTATCTCAAATAAGAACGGAAAAAAATTGATTCTAACGAAGTTTCCAAACTTCGAAAAAAATTTTTTTTTCTTTTCCAAATTCTTTGCGCATAATATGCTTTACTGAGGCTATCAAATTAGTATAATGAAAGAGAACCAGTTATCTCAAATAAGAACGGAAAAAAGTGATTCTAACGAAGTTTCCAAACTTCGAAAAAAATTTTTTTTCTTTTCGAGATTCTTTGCGCATAATATGCTTTACTGAGGCTATCAAACTAGTATAATGAAAGAGAACGAGTTATCTCAAATAAGAACAGAAAAAAAGTGATTCTAAAGAAGTTTCCAAACTTCGAAAAAAAATTTTTTTCTTTTGGAGATTCTTTGCGCATAATATGCTTTACTGAGGCTATCAAACTAGTATAATGAAAGAGAACCAGTTATCTCAAATAAGAACGGAAAAAAATTGATTCTAAAGAAGTTTCCAAAGTTCGAAAAAAAAATTTTTTCTTTTCGAGATTCTTTGCGCATAATATGCTTTACTGAGGCTATCAACCTAGTATAATGAAATAGAAACAGTTATCTCAAATAAGAACGGAAAAAAAGTGATTCTAAAGTAGTTTCCAAACTTCGAAAAAAATTTTTTTTCTTTTCGTGATTATTTTCGCTAAATATGCTTTTCTGAGGCTATCAAACTAGTGTAATGAAAGGGAACCAGTTATCTCAAATTAGAACAGAAAAAAAGTGATTCTAAAGAAGTTTCCAAACTTCGAAAAAAAATTTTTTTCTTTTCGAGATTCTTTGCGCATAATATGCTTTACTGAGGCTATCAAACTAGTATAATGAAAGAGAACCAGTTATCTCATATAAGAACGGAAAAAAAGTGATTCTAACGAAGATTCCAAACTTCGAAAAAAATTTTTTTTTCTTTTCGAAATTCTTTGCGCATAAATTGCTTTACTGAGGCTATCAAACTAGTATAATGAAAGAGAACCAGTTATCTCAATTAAGAACGGAAAAAAAGTGATTCAAACGAAGTTTCCAAATTTCGAAAAAAAATGTTTTTTTTTTCGAGATTCTTTGCGCATAATATGCTTTTCTACGGCTATCAAACTAGTAAAATGAAAGAGAACCAGTTATCTCGAATAAGAACGGAAATAAAGTGATTCTAACGAAGTTTCCAAACTTCGAAAAATGTTTTTTTTCTTTTCGAGATTCTTTGCGCATAATATACTTTACTGAGTCTATCAAACTAGTATAATGAAAGAGAACCAGTTATCTCAAATAAGAACGGAAAAAAGTGATTCTAACGAAGTTTCCAAACTTCGAAAAAAAATTTTTTTCTTTTCGAGATTCTTTGCGCATAATATGCTTTACTGAGGCTATCAAACTAGTATAATGAAAGAGAACCAGTTATCTCAAATAAGAACGGAAAAAAGTGATTCTAACGAAGTTTCCAAACTTCGAAAAAATTTTTTTTCTTTTCGAGATTCTTTTCGCTAAATATGCTTTTCTGAGGCTATCAAACTAGTGTAATGAAAGAGAACCAGTTATCTCAAATTAGAACAGAAAAAAAGTGATTCTAAAGAAGTTTCCAAACTTCGAAAAAAAATTTTTTTCTTTTCGAGATTCTTTGCGCATAATATGCTTTACTGAGGCTATCAAACTAGTATAATGAAAGAGAACCAGTTATCTCAAATAAGAACAGAAAAAAAGTGATTCTAAAGAAGTTTCCAAACTTCGAAAAAAAATTTTTTTCTTTTCGAGATTCTTTGCGCATAATATGCTTTACTGAGGCTATCAAACTAGTATAATGAAAGAGAACCAGTTATCTCAAATAAGAACGGAAAAAAATTGATTCTAAAGAAGTTTGCAAACTTCGAAAAAAAATTTTTTCCCTTCGAGATTCTTTGCGCATAATATGCTTTACTAAGGCTATCAAACTAGTACAATGAAAGAGAACCAGTTATCTCAAATAAGAACAGAAAAAAAGTGATTCTAAAGAAGTTTCCAAACTTCGAAAAAATTTTTTTTCTTTTGGAGATTCTTTGCGCATATAATGCTTTACTGAGGCTATCAAACTAGTATAATGAAAGAGAACCAGTTATCTCAAATAAGAACGGAAAAAAATTGATTCTAAAGAAGTTTCCAAAGTTCAAAAAAAAAATTTTTTCTTTTCGAGATTCTTTGCGCATAATATGCTTTACTGAGGCTATCAACCTAGTATAATGAAAGAGAAACAGTTATCTCAAATAAGAACGGAAAAAAAGTGATTCTAAAGTAGTTTCCAAACTTCGAAAAAAATTTTTTTTCTTTTCGTGATTCTTTTCGCTAAATATGCTTTTCTGAGGCTATCAAACTAGTGTAATGAAAGAGAACCAGTTATCTCAAATTAGAACAGAAAAAAAGTGATTCTAAAGAAGTTTCCAAACTTCGAAAAAAAATTTTTTTCTTTTCGAAATTCTTTGCGCATAATATGCTTTACTGAGGCTATCAAACTAGTATAATGAAAGAGAACCACTGGTTCTTTTTTCTTTTTTCTTTCTTTCTCTTTCTCGTTCTTATCTCATATAAGAACGGAAAAAAAGTGATTCTAACGAAGTTTCCAAACTTCGAAAAAAATTAATTTTTCTTTTCGAAATTCTTTGCGCATAAATTGCTTTACTGAGGCTATCAAACTAGTATAATGAAAGAGAACCAGTTATCTCAAATAAGAACGGAAAAAAAGTGATTCAAACGAAGTTTCCAAACTTCGAAAAAAAATGTTTTTTTTTTCGAGATTCTTTGCGCATAATATGCTTTTCTACGGCTATAAAACTAGTAAAATGAAAGAGAACCAATTATCTCGAATAAGAACGGAAAAAAAGTGATTCAAACGAAGTTTCCAAACTTCGAAAAAAAATTTTTTTCTTTTCGAGATTCTTTGCGCATAATATGCTTTACTGAGGCTATCAAACTAGTATAATGAAAGAGAACCAGTTATCTCAAATAAGAACGGAAAAAAATTGATTCTAACGAAGTTTCCAAACTTCGAAAATTTTTTTTTTTCTTTTCCAGATTCTTTGCGCATAATATGCTTTACTGAGGCTATCAAACGAGTATAATGAAAGAGAACCAGTTATCTCAAATAAGAACGGAAAAAAGTGATTCTAACGAAGTTTCCAAACTTCGAAAAAAAATTTTTTTCTTTTCGAGATTCTTTTCGCTAAATATGCTTTTCTGAGGCTATCAAACTAGTGTAATGAAAGAGAACCAGTTATCTCAAATTAGAACAGAAAAAAAGTGATTCTAAAGAAGTTTTCAAACTTCGAAAAAAAAATTTTTTCTTTTCGAGATTCTTTGCGCATAATATGCTTTACTGAGGCTATCAAACTAGTATAATTAAAGAGAACCAGTTATCTCAAATAAGAACAGAAAAAAAGTGATTCTAAAGAAGTTTCCAAACTTCGAAAAAAATTTTTTTTCTTTTCGAGATTCTTTGCGCATAATATGCTTTACTGAGGCTATCAAACTAGTATAATGAAAGAGAACCAATTATCTCAAATAAGAACGGAAAAAAATTGATTCTAAAGAAGTTTGCAAACTTCGAAAAAAAATTTTTTCCCTTCGAGATTCTTTGCGCATAATATGCTTTACTGAGGCTATCAAACTAGTACAATGAAAGAGAACCAGTTATCTCAAATAAGAACAGAAAAAAAGTGATTCTAAAGAAGTTTCCAAACTTCGAAAAAAAATTTTTTTCTTTTGGAGATTCTTTGCGCATATAATGCTTTACTGAGGCTATCAAACTAGTATAATGAAAGAGAACCAGTTATCTCAAATAAGAATGGAAAAAAATTGATTCTAAAGAAGTTTCCAAAGTTCGAAAAAAAAATTTTTTCTTTTCCAGATTCTTTGCGCATAATATGCTTTACTGAGGCTATCAACCTAGTATAATGAAAGAGAAACAGTTATCTCAAATAAGAACGGAAAAAAAGTGATTCTAAAGTAGTTTCCAAACTTCGAAAAAAATTTTTTGCTTTTCGTGATTCTTTTCGCTAAATATGCTTTTCTGAGGCTATCAAACTAGTGTAATGAAAGAGAACCAGTTATCTCAAATTAGAACAGAAAAAAAGTGATTCTAAAGAAGTTTTCAAACTTCGAAAAAAAATTTTTTTCTTTTCGAGATTCTTTGCGCATAATATGCTTTACTGAGGCTATCAAACTAGTATAATGAAAGAGAACCAGTTATCTCAAATAAGAACAGAAAAAAAGTGATTCTAAAGAAGTTTCCAAACTTCGAAAAAAATTTTTTTTCTTTTCGAGATTCTTTGCGCATAATATGCTTTACTGAGGCTATCAAACTAGTATAATGAAAGAGAACCAGTTATCTCAAATAAGAACGGAAAAAAATTGATTCTAAAGAAGTTTCCAAACTTCGAAAAAAAATTTATTTCTTTTCGAGATTCTTTGCGCATAATATGGTTTACAGAGGCTATCAAACTAGTATAATGAAAGAGAAACAGTTATCTCAAATAAGAACGGAAAAAAAGTGATACAAACGAAGTTTCCAAACTTCGAAAAAAAATGTTTTTCTTTTCGAGATTCTATGCGCATAATATGCTTTTCTGAGGCTATCAAACTAGTAAAATGAAAGAGAACCAGTTATCTCGAATAAGAACGGAAAAAAAGTAATTCTAAAGAAGTTTCCAAAGTTCGAAAAAATTTTTTTTTCTTTTCGAGATTCTTTGCGCATAATATGCTTTACTGAGGCTATCAAACTAGTATAATGAAAGAGAACCAGTTATCTCATATAAGAACGGAAAAAAAGTGATTCTAACGAAGTTTCCAAACTTCGAAAAAAATTTTTTTTTCTTTTCGAAATTCTTTGCGCATAATATGCTTTACTTAGGCTATCAAACTAGTATAATGAAAGAGAACCAGTTATCTTAAATAAGAACGGAAAAAAAGTGATTCAAACGAAGTTTCCAAACTTCGAAAAAAAATGGTTTTCTTTTCGAGATTCTTTGCGCATAATATGCTTTTCTACGGCTATCAAACTAGTAAAATGAAAGAGAACTAGTTATCTCGAATAAGAACGGAAAAAAAGTGATTCTAACGAAGTTTCCAAACTTCGAAAAATGTTTTTTTTCTTTTCGAAATTCTTTGCGCATAATATGCTTTACTGAGTCTATCAAACTAGTATAATGAAAGAGAACCAGTTATCTCAAATAAGAACGGAAAAAAGTGATTCTAACGAAGTTTCCAAACTTCGAAAAAAATTTTTTTTCTTTTCGAGATTCTTTGCGCATAATATGCTTTACTGAGGCTATCAACCTAGTATAATGAAAGAGAAACAGTTATCTCAAATAACAACGGAAAAAAAGTGATTCTAAAGTATGTAAAGTATGATTCTAATGTTTTTCTTTTCGAGATTCTTTGCGCATAATATGCTTTTCTGAGGCTATCAAACTAGTAAAATGAAAGAGAACCAGTTATCTCGAATAAGAACGGAAAAAAAGTAATTCTAACGAAGTTTCCAAACTTCGAAAAAAATATTTTTTCTTTTCGAGATTCTTTGCGCATAATATGCTTTACTGAGGCTATCAAACTAGTATAATGAAAGAGAACCAGTTATCTCAAATAAGAACGGAAAAAAAGTGATTCAAACGAAGTTTCCAAACTTCGAAAAAAAATGTTTTTCTTTTCGAGATTCTTTGCGCAAATATGATTTTCTGAGGCTATCAAACTAGTATAATGAAAGAGAACCAGTTATCTCAAATAAGAACGGAAAAAAAGTTATTCTAACGAAGTTTCCAAACTTCGAAAAATTTTTTTTTTCTTTTCGAGATTCTTTGCGCATAATATGCTTTTCTGGGGCTATCAAACTTGTATAATGAAAGAGAACCAGTTATCTCAAATAAGAACGGAAAAAAAGTTATTCTAACGAAGTTTCCAAACTTCGAAAAAAAATGTTTTTCTTTTCGAGATTCTTTGCGCATAATATGCTTTTCTGGGGCTATCAAACTAGTATAATGAAAGAGAACCAGTTATCTCAAATAAGAACGGGAAAAAAGTGATTCTAACGAAGTTTCCAAACTTCGAAAAAAATTTTTTTTCTTTTCGAGATTCTTTGCGCATAATATGCTTTACTGAGGCTAACAAACTAGTATAATGAAAGAGAACCAGTTATCTCAAATAAGAACGGAAAAAAGTGATTCTAACGAATTTTTCAAACTTCGAAAAAAAATTTTTTTCTTTTCGAGATTCTTTGAGCATAATATGCTTTACTGAGGCTATCAAACTAGTACAATGAAAGAGAACCAGTTATCTCAAATAAGAACAGAAAAAAAGTGATTCTAAAGAAGTTTCCAAACTTCGAAAAAAAATTTTTTTCTTTTGGAGATTCTTTGCGCATAATATGCTTTACTGAGGCTATCAAACTAGTATAATGAAAGAGAACCAGTTATCTCAAATAAGAACGGAAAAAAATTGATTCTAAAGAAGTTTCCAAAGTTCGAAAAAAAATTTTTTTCTTTTCGAGATTCTTTGCGCATAATATGCTTTACTGAGGCTATCAACCTAGTATAATGAAAGAGAAACAGTTATCTCAAATAAGAACGGAAAAAAAGTGATTCTAAAGTAGTTTCCAAACTTCGAAAAAAAATTTTTTTCTTTTCGTGATTCTTTTCGCTAAATATGCTTTTCTGAGGCTATCAAACTAGTGTAATGAAAGAGAACCAGTTATCTCAAATTAGAACAGAAAAAAAGTGATTCTAAAGAAGTTTCCAAACTTCGAAAAAAATTTTTTTTCTTTTCGAGATTCTTTGCGCATAATATGCTTTTCTGGGGCTATCAAACTTGTATAATGAAAGAGAGCCAGTTATCTCAAATAAGAACGGTAAAAAAGTGATTCTAACGAAGTTTCCAAACTTCGAAAAAAATTTGTTTTCTTTTCGAGATTCTTTGCGCATAATATGCTTTACTGAGGCTAACAAACTAGTATAATGAAAGAGAACCAGTTATCTCAAATAAGAACGGGAAAAAAGTGATTCTAACGAATTTTTCAAACTTCGAAAAAAAATTTTTTTCTTTTCGAGATTCTTTGCGCATAATATGCTTTACTGAGGCTATCAAACTAGTACAATGAAAGAGAACCAGTTATCTCAAATAAGAACAGAAAAAAAGTGATTCTAAAGAAGTTTCCAAACTTCGAAAAAAATTTTTTTTCTTTTGGAGATTCTTTGCGCATAATATGCTTTACTGAGGCTATCAAACTAGTATAATGAAAGAGAACCAGTTATCTCAAATAAGAACGGAAAAAAATTGATTCTAAAGAAGTTTCCAAAGTTCGAAAAAAAATTTTTTTCTTTTCGAGATTCTTTGCGCATAATATGCTTTACTGAGGCTAACAACCTAGTATAATGAAAGAGTAACAGTTATCTCAAATAAGAACGGAAAAAAAGTGATTCTAAAGTAGTTTCCAAACTTCGAAAAAAAATTTTTTTCTTTTCGTGATTCTTTTCGCTAAATATGCTTTTCTGAGGCTATCAAACTAGTGTAATGAAAGAGAACCAGTTATCTCAAATTAGAACAGAAAAAAAGTGATTCTAAAGAAGTTTCCAAACTTCGAAAAAAAATTTTTTTCTTTTCGAGATTCTTTGCGCATAATATGCTTTACTGAGGCTATCAAACTAGTATAATTAAAGAGAACCAGTTATCTCAAATAAGAACGGAAAAAAATTGATTCTAAAGAAGTTTCCAAACTTCGAAAAAAAATTTTTTTCTTTTCGTGATTCTTTTCGCTAAATATGCTTTTCTGAGGCTATCAAACTAGTATAATGAAAGAGAAACAGTTATCTCAAATAAGAACGGAAAAAAAGTGATTCAAACGAAGTTTCCAAACTTCGAAAAAAAATGTTTTTCTTTTCGAGATTCTTTGCGCATAATATGCTTTTCTGAGGCTATCAAACTAGTAACATGAAAGAGAACCAGTTATCTCGAATAAGAACGGAAAAAAAGTAATTCTAAAGAAGTTTCCAAACTTCGAAAAAATTTTTTTTCTTTTCGAGATTCTTTGCGCATAATATGCTTTACTGAGTCTATCAAACTAGTATAATGAAAGAGAACCAGTTATCTCATATAAGAACGGAAAAAAAGTGATTCTAACGAAGTTTCCAAACTTCGAAAAAAATTTTTTTTTCTTTTCGAAATTCTTTGCGCATAATATGCTTTACTGAGGCTATCAAACTAGTATAATGAAAGAGAACCAGTTATCTCAAATAAGAACGGAAAAAAAGTGATTCAAACGAAGTTTCCAAACTTCGAAAAATGTTTTTTTTCTTTTCGAGATTTTTTGCGCATAATATGCTTTACTGAGTCTATCAAACTAGTATAATGAAAGAGAACCAGTTATCTCAAATAAGAACGGAAAAAAGTGATTCTAACGAAGTTTCCAAACTTCGAAAAAAAATTTTTTTCTTTTCGAGATTCTTTGCGCATAATATGCTTTACTGAGGCTATCAAACTAGTATAATGAAAGAGAACCAGTTATCTCAAATAAGAACAGAAAAAAAGTGATTCTAAAGAAGTTTCCAAACTTCGAAAAAAAAATTTTTTCTTTTCGAGATTCTTTGCGCATAATATGCTTTACTGAGGCTATCAAACTAGTATAATGAAAGAGAACCAGTTATCTCAAATAAGAACGGAAAAAAATTTATTCTAACGAAGTTTCCAAACTTCGAAAAAAATTTTTTTTTCTTTTCCAAATTCTTTGCGCATAATATGCTTTACTGAGGCTATCAAATTAGTATAATGAAAGAGAACCAGTTATCTCAAATAAGAACGGAAAAAAGTGATTCTAACGAAGTTTCCAAACTTCGAAAAAAATTTTTTTTCTTTTCGAGATTCTTTGCGCATAATATGCTTTACTGAGGCTATCAAACTAGTATAATGAAAGAGAACGAGTTATCTCAAATAAGAACAGAAAAAAAGTGATTCTAAAGAAGTTTCCAAACTTCGAAAAAAAATTTTTTTCTTTTGGAGATTCTTTGCGCATAATATGCTTTACTGAGGCTATCAAACTAGTATAATGAAAGAGAACCAGTTATCTCAAATAAGAACGGAAAAAAATTGATTCTAAAGAAGTTTCCAAAGTTCGAAAAAAAAATTTTTTCTTTTCGAGATTCTTTGCGCATAATATGCTTTACTGAGGCTATCAACCTAGTATAATGAAATAGAAACAGTTATCTCAAATAAGAACGGAAAAAAAGTGATTCTAAAGTAGTTTCCAAACTTCGAAAAAAATTTTTTTTCTTTTCGTGATTATTTTCGCTAAATATGCTTTTCTGAGGCTATCAAACTAGTGTAATGAAAGGGAACCAGTTATCTCAAATTAGAACAGAAAAAAAGTGATTCTAAAGAAGTTTCCAAACTTCGAAAAAAAATTTTTTTCTTTTCGAGATTCTTTGCGCATAATATGCTTTACTGAGGCTATCAAACTAGTATAATGAAAGAGAACCAGTTATCTCATATAAGAACGGAAAAAAAGTGATTCTAACGAAGATTCCAAACTTCGAAAAAAATTTTTTTTTCTTTTCGAAATTCTTTGCGCATAAATTGCTTTACTGAGGCTATCAAACTAGTATAATGAAAGAGAACCAGTTATCTCAATTAAGAACGGAAAAAAAGTGATTCAAACGAAGTTTCCAAATTTCGAAAAAAAATGTTTTTTTTTTCGAGATTCTTTACGCATAATATGCTTTTCTACGGCTATCAAACTAGTAAAATGAAAGAGAACCAGTTATCTCGAATAAGAACGGAAATAAAGTGATTCTAACGAAGTTTCCAAACTTCGAAAAATGTTTTTTTTCTTTTCGAGATTCTTTGCGCATAATATACTTTACTGAGTCTATCAAACTAGTATAATGAAAGAGAACCAGTTATCTCAAATAAGAACGGAAAAAAGTGATTCTAACGAAGTTTCCAAACTTCGAAAAAAAATTTTTTTCTTTTCGAGATTCTTTGCGCATAATATGCTTTACTGAGGCTATCAAACTAGTATAATGAAAGAGAACCAGTTATCTCAAATAAGAACGGAAAAAAGTGATTCTAACGAAGTTTCCAAACTTCGAAAAAATTTTTTTTCTTTTCGAGATTCTTTTCGCTAAATATGCTTTTCTGAGGCTATCAAACTAGTGTAATGAAAGAGAACCAGTTATCTCAAATTAGAACAGAAAAAAAGTGATTCTAAAGAAGTTTCCAAACTTCGAAAAAAAATTTTTTTCTTTTCGAGATTCTTTGCGCATAATATGCTTTACTGAGGCTATCAAACTAGTATAATGAAAGAGAACCAGTTATCTCAAATAAGAACAGAAAAAAAGTGATTCTAAAGAAGTTTCCAAACTTCGAAAAAAATTTTTTTTCTTTTCGAGATTCTTTGCGCATAATATGCTTTACTGAGGCTATCAAACTAGTATAATGAAAGAGAACCAGTTATCTCAAATAAGAACGGAAAAAAATTGATTCTAAAGAAGTTTGCAAACTTCGAAAAAAAATTTTTTCCCTTCGAGATTCTTTGCGCATAATATGCTTTACTAAGGCTATCAAACTAGTACAATGAAAGAGAACCAGTTATCTCAAATAAGAACAGAAAAAAAGTGATTCTAAAGAAGTTTCCAAACTTCGAAAAAATTTTTTTTCTTTTGGAGATTCTTTGCGCATATAATGCTTTACTGAGGCTATCAAACTAGTATAATGAAAGAGAACCAGTTATCTCAAATAAGAACGGAAAAAAATTGATTCTAAAGAAGTTTCCAAAGTTCGAAAAAAAAATTTTTTCTTTTCGAGATTCTTTGCGCATAATATGCTTTACTGAGGCTATCAACCTAGTATAATGAAAGAGAAACAGTTATCTCAAATAAGAACGGAAAAAAAGTGATTCTAAAGTAGTTTCCAAACTTCGAAAAAAATTTTTTTTCTTTTCGTGATTCTTTTCGCTAAATATGCTTTTCTGAGGCTATCAAACTAGTGTAATGAAAGAGAACCAGTTATCTCAAATTAGAACAGAAAAAAAGTGATTCTAAAGAAGTTTCCAAACTTCGAAAAAAAATTTTTTTCTTTTCGAAATTCTTTGCGCATAATATGCTTTACTGAGGCTATCAAACTAGTATAATGAAAGAGAACCACTGGTTCTTTTTTCTTTTTTCTTTCTTTCTCTTTCTCGTTCTTATCTCATATAAGAACGGAAAAAAAGTGATTCTAACGAAGTTTCCAAACTTCGAAAAAAATTAATTTTTCTTTTCGAAATTCTTTGCGCATAAATTGCTTTACTGAGGCTATCAAACTAGTATAATGAAAGAGAACCAGTTATCTCAAATAAGAACGGAAAAAAAGTGATTCAAACGAAGTTTCCAAACTTCGAAAAAAAATGTTTTTTTTTTCGAGATTCTTTGCGCATAATATGCTTTTCTACGGCTATAAAACTAGTAAAATGAAAGAGAACCAATTATCTCGAATAAGAACGGAAAAAAAGTGATTCTAACGAAGTTTCCAAACTTCGAAAAATGTTTTTTTTCTTTTCGAGATTCTTTGCGCATAATATGCTTTACTGGGTCTATCAAACTAGTATAATGAAAGAGAACCAGTTATCTCAAATAAGAACGGAAAAAAGTGATTCTAACGAAGTTTCCAAACTTCGAAAAAAAATTTTTTTCTTTTCGAGATTCTTTGCGCATAATATGCTTTACTGAGGCTATCAAACTAGTATAATGAAAGAGAACCAGTTATCTCAAATAAGAACGGAAAAAAATTGATTCTAACGAAGTTTCCAAACTTCGAAAATTTTTTTTTTTCTTTTCCAGATTCTTTGCGCATAATATGCTTTACTGAGGCTATCAAACGAGTATAATGAAAGAGAACCAGTTATCTCAAATAAGAACGGAAAAAAGTGATTCTAACGAAGTTTCCAAACTTCGAAAAAAAATTTTTTTCTTTTCGAGATTCTTTTCGCTAAATATGCTTTTCTGAGGCTATCAAACTAGTGTAATGAAAGAGAACCAGTTATCTCAAATTAGAACAGAAAAAAAGTGATTCTAAAGAAGTTTTCAAACTTCGAAAAAAAAATTTTTTCTTTTCGAGATTCTTTGCGCATAATATGCTTTACTGAGGCTATCAAACTAGTATAATGAAAGAGAACCAGTTATCTCAAATAAGAACAGAAAAAAAGTGATTCTAAAGAAGTTTCCAAACTTCGAAAAAAATTTTTTTTCTTTTCGAGATTCTTTGCGCATAATTTGCTTTACTGAGGCTATCAAACTAGTATAATGAAAGAGAACCAATTATCTCAAATAAGAACGGAAAAAAATTGATTCTAAAGAAGTTTGCAAACTTCGAAAAAAAATTTTTTCCCTTCGAGATTCTTTGCGCATAATATGCTTTACTGAGGCTATCAAACTAGTACAATGAAAGAGAACCAGTTATCTCAAATAAGAACAGAAAAAAAGTGATTCTAAAGAAGTTTCCAAACTTCGAAAAAAATTTTTTTCTTTTGGAGATTCTTTGAACATATAATGCTTTACTGAGGCTATCAAACTAGTATAATGAAAGAGAACCAGTTATCTCAAATAAGAATGGAAAAAAATTGATTCTAAAGAAGTTTCCAAAGTTCGAAAAAAAAATTTTTTCTTTTCCAGATTCTTTGCGCATAATATGCTTTACTGAGGCTATCAACCTAGTATAATGAAAGAGAAACAGTTATCTCAAATAAGAACGGAAAAAAAGTGATTCTAAAGTAGTTTCCAAACTTCGAAAAAAATTTTTTGCTTTTCGTGATTCTTTTCGCTAAATATGCTTTTCTGAGGCTATCAAACTAGTGTAATGAAAGAGAACCAGTTATCTCAAATTAGAACAGAAAAAAAGTGATTCTAAAGAAGTTTCCAAACTTCGAAAAAAAATTTTTTTCTTTTCGAGATTCTTTGCGCATAATATGCTTTACTGAGGCTATCAAACTAGTATAATGAAAGAGAACCAGTTATCTCAAATAAGAACAGAAAAAAAGTGATTCTAAAGAAGTTTCCAAACTTCGAAAAAAATTTTTTTTCTTTTCGAGATTCTTTGCGCATAATATGCTTTACTGAGGCTATCAAACTAGTATAATGAAAGAGAACCAGTTATCTCAAATAAGAACGGAAAAAAATTGATTCTAAAGAAGTTTCCAAACTTCGAAAAAAAATTTATTTCTTTTCGAGATTCTTTGCGCATAATATGGTTTACAGAGGCTATCAAACTAGTATAATGAAAGAGAAACAGTTATCTCAAATAAGAACGGAAAAAAAGTGATACAAACGAAGTTTCCAAACTTCGAAAAAAAATGTTTTTCTTTTCGAGATTCTATGCGCATAATATGCTTTTCTGAGGCTATCAAACTAGTAAAATGAAAGAGAACCAGTTATCTCGAATAAGAACGGAAAAAAAGTAATTCTAAAGAAGTTTCCAAAGTTCGAAAAAAATTTTTTTTCTTTTCGAGATTCTTTGCGCATAATATGCTTTACTGAGGCTATCAAACTAGTATAATGAAAGAGAACCAGTTATCTCATATAAGAACGGAAAAAAAGTGATTCTAACGAAGTTTCCAAACTTCGAAAAAAATTTTTTTTTCTTTTCGAAATTCTTTGCGCATAATATGCTTTACTGAGGCTATCAAACTAGTATAATGAAAGAGAACCAGTTATCTTAAATAAGAACGGAAAAAAAGTGATTCAAACGAAGTTTCCAAACTTCGAAAAAAAATGGTTTTCTTTTCGAGATTCTTTGCGCATAATATGCTTTTCTACGGCTATCAAACTAGTAAAATGAAAGAGAAATAGTTATCTCGAATAAGAACGGAAAAAAAGTGATTCTAACGAAGTTTTAAACTTCGAAAAATGTTTTTTTTCTTTTCGAAATTCTTTGCGCATAATATGCTTTACTGAGTCTATCAAACTAGTATAATGAAAGAGAACCAGTTATCTCAAATAAGAACGGAAAAAAGTGATTCTAACGAAGTTTCCAAACTTCGAAAAAAATTTTTTTTCTTTTCGAGATTCTTTGCGCATAATATGCTTTACTGAGGCTATCAACCTAGTATAATGAAAGAGAAACAGTTATCTCAAATAAGAACGGAAAAAAAGTGATTCTAAAGTATGTAAAGTATGATTCTAATGTTTTTCTTTTCGAGATTCTTTGCGCATAATATGCTTTTCTGAGGCTATCAAACTAGTAAAATGAAAGAGAACCAGTTATCTCGAATAAGAACGGAAAAAAAGTAATTCTAACGAAGTTTCCAAACTTCGAAAAAAATATTTTTTCTTTTCGAGATTCTTTGCGCATAATATGCTTTACTGAGGCTATCAAACTAGTATAATGAAAGAGAACCAGTTATCTCAAATAAGAACGGAAAAAAAGTGATTCAAACGAAGTTTCCAAACTTCGAAAAAAAATGTTTTTCTTTTCGAGATTCTTTGCGCAAATATGATTTTCTGAGGCTATCAAACTAGTATAATGAAAGAGAACCAGTTATCTCAAATAAGAACGGAAAAAAAGTTATTCTAACGAAGTTTCCAAACTTCGAAAAATTTTTTTTTTCTTTTCGAGATTCTTTGCGCATAATATGCTTTACTGAGGCTATCAAACTAGTATAATGAAAGAGAACCAGTTATCTCAAATAAGAACGGAAAAAAGTGATTCTAACGAAGTTTCCAAACTTCGAAAAAAAATTTTTTTCTTTTCGAGATTCTTTGCGCATAATATGCTTTACTGAGGCTATCAAACTAGTATAATGAAAGAGAACCAGTTATCTCAAATAAGAACAGAAAAAAAGTAATTCTAAAGAAGTTTCCAAACTTCGAAAAAAAATTTTTTTCTTTTCGAGATTCTTTGCGCATAATATGCTTTACTGAGGCTATCAAACTAGTATAATGAACGAGAACAAGTTATCTCAAATAAGAACGGAAAAAAATTGATTCTAAAGAAGTTTGCAAACTTCGAAAAAAAATTTTTTTCTTTTCGAGATTCTTTGCGCATAATATGCTTTACTGAGGCTATCAAAATAGTATAATGAAAGAGAAACAGTTATCTCAAATAAGAACGGAAAAAAAGTGATCCAAACGTAGTTTCTAAACTTCGAAAAAAAATGTTTTTCTTTTCGATATTCTTTGCGCATAATATGCTTTTCTGGGGATATCAAACTAGTATAATGAAAGAGAACCAGTGATCTCAAATAAGAACGGGAAAAAAGTGATTCTAACGAAGTTTCCAAACTTCGAAAAAAAATTTTTTTCTTTTCGAGATTCTTTGCCCATAATATGCTTTACTGAGGCTATCAAACTAGTATAATGAAAGAGAACCAGTTATCTCAAATAAGAACGGAAAAAAAGTGATTCTAACGAAGTTTCCAAACTTCGAAAAAAAATGTTTTTCTTTTCGAGATTCTTTGCGCATAATATGCTTTTCTGAGGCTATCAAACTAGTATAATGAAAGAGAACCAGTTATAGCAAATAAGAACGGAAAAAAAGTGATTCAAACGAAGTTTCCAAACTTCGAAAAAAATTTTTTTTCTTTTCGAGATTCTTTGCGCATAATATGCTTTTCTACGGCTATCAAACTAGTAAAATGAAAGAGAACCAGTTATCTCGAATAAGAACGGAAAAAAAGTGATTTTAACGAAGTTTCCAAACTTCGAAAATTTTTTTTATTCTTTTCGAGATTCTTTGCGCATAATATGCTTTACTGAGGCTATCAAACTTGTATAAGGAAAGAGAACCAGTTATCTCAAATAAGAACAGAAAATTAGTGATTCTAAAGAAGTTTCCAAAATTCGAAAAAAAAATTTTTTCTTTGCGAGATTCTTTGCGCATAATATGCTTTACTGAGGCTATCAAACTAGTATAATGAAAGAGAACAAGTTATCTCAACTAAGAACGAAATAAAATTGATTCTAAAGAAGTTTCCAAACTTCGAAAAAAAATTTTTTTCTTTTCGAGATTCTTTGCGCATAATATGCTATACTGAGGCTATCAAAATAGTATAATGAAAGAGAAACAGTTATCTCAAATAAGAACGGAAAAAAAGTGATTCAAACGTAGTTTCCAAACTTCGAAAAAAAATTTTTTTCTTTTCCAGATTCTTTGCGCATAATATGCTTTACTGAGGCTATTAAACTAGTATAATGAAAGAGAACCAGTTATCTCAAATAAGAACGGAAAAAAATTGATTCTAAAGAAGTTTCCAAACTTCGAAAAAAAAAATTTTTTTCTTTTCGAGATTCTTTGCGCATAATATGCTTTACTGAGGCTATCAAACTAGTATAATGAAAGAGAAACAGATATCTCAAATATGAACGGAAAAAAAGTGATTCAAACCAAGTTTCCAAACTTCGAAAAATAATGTTTTTCTTTTCGAGATTCTTTGCGCATAATATGCTTTTCTGGGTCTATCAAACTAGTATAATGAAAGAGAACCAGTTATCTCAAATAAGAACGGGAAAAAAGTGATTCTAACGAAGTTTCCAAACTTCGAAAAAAATTTTTTTTCTTTTCGAGATTCTTTGCGCATAATATGCTTTACTGAGGCTATCAAACTATTATATGAAAGAACTCCAGTTATCTCAAATAAGAACGGAAAAAAGTGATTCTAACGAAGTTTTCAAACTTCGAAAAAAAAATTTTTTCTTTTCGAGATTCTTTGCGCATAATATGCTTTACTGAGGCTATCAAACTAGTACAATGAAAGAGAACCAGTTATCTCAAATAAGAACAGAAAAAAAGTGATTCTAAAGAAGTTTCCAAATTTCGAAAAAAAAATTTTTTCTTTTCGAGATTCTTTGCGCATAATATGCTTTACTGAGGCTATCAACCTAGTATAATGAAAGAGAAACAGTTATCTCAAATAAGAACGGAAAAAAGTGATTCTAAAGTAGTTTCCAAACTTCGAAAAAAAATTTTTTTCTTTTCGTTATTCTTTTCGCTAAATATGCTTTTCTGAGGCTATCAAACTAGTATATTGAAAGAGAACCAGTTATCTCAAATAAGAACAGAAAAAAAGTGATTCTAAAGAAGTTTCCAAACTTCGAAAAAAAATTTTTTTCTTTTCGAGATTCTTTGCGCATAATATGCTTTTCTGGGGCTATCAAACTAGTATAATAAAAGAGAACCAGTTATCTCAAATAGGAACGGGAAAAAAGTGATTCTAACGAAGTTTCCAAACTTCGAAAAAAATTTTTTTTCTTTTCGAGATTCTTTGCGCATAATATGCTTTACTGAGGCTATCAAACTAGTATAATGAAAGAGAACCAGTTATCTCAAATAAGAACGGAAAAAAAGTGATTCAAACGAAGTTAACAAACTTCGAAAAAAAATGTTTTTCTTTTCGAGATTCTTTGCGCATAATATGCTTTTCTGAGGCTATCAAACTAGTATAATGAAAGAGAACCAGTTATCTCAAATAAGAACGGAAAAAATGTGATTCTAATGAAGTTTCCAAACTTCGAAAAAAAATTTTTTTCTTTTCGAGATTCTTTGCATATAATATGCTTTTCTACGGCTATCAAACTAGTAAAATGAAAGAGAACCAGTTATCTCGAATAAGAACGGAAAAAAAGTGATTGTAACGAAGTTTCCAAACTTCGAAAAAAAATGTTTTTCTTTTCGAGATTCTTTGCGCATAATATGCTTTTCTGAGGCTATCAAACTAGTATAATGAAAGAGAACCAGTTATCTCAAATAAGAACGGAAAAAATGTGATTCAAATGAAGTTTCCAAACTTCGAAAAAAAATTTTTTTCTTTTCGAGATTCTTTGCGCATAATATGCTTTTCTACGGCTATCAAACTAGTAAAATGAAAGAGAACCAGTTATCTCGAATAAGAACGGAAAAAAAGTGATTCTAACGAAGTTTCCAAACTTCGAAAAATTTTTTTTTTCTTTTCGAGATTCTTTGCGCATAATATGCTTTACTGAGGCTATCAAATTAGTATAATGAAAGAGAACCAGTTATCTCAAATAAGAACGGAAAAAAGTGTTTCTAACGAAGTTTCCAAACTTCGAAAAAAAATTTTTTTCTTTTGGAGATTCTTTGCGCATAATATGCTTTACTGAGGCTATCAAACTAGTATAATGAAAGAGAACCAGTTATCTCAAATAAGAACAGAAAAAAAGTGATTCTAAAGAAGTTTCTAAACTTCGAAAAAAAATTTTTTTCTTTTCGAGATTCTTTGCGCATAATATGCTTTACTGAAGCTATCAAACTAGTATAATGAAAGAGAACCAGTTATCTCAAATAAGAACGGAAAAAAATTGATTCTAAAGAAGTTTCCAAACTTCGAAAAAAAAAATTTTTTTCTTTTCGAGATTCTTTGCGCATAATATGCTTTACTGAAGCTATCAAACTAGTATAATGAAAGAGAAACAGATATCTCAAATATGAACGGAAAAAAAGTGATTCAAACCAAGTTTCCAAACTTCCAAAAAAAATGTTTTTCTTTTCGAGATTCTTTGCGCATAATATGCTTTTCTGGGTCTATCAAACTAGTATAATGAAAGAGAACCAGTTATCTCAAATAAGAACGGGAAAAAAGTGATTCTAACGAAGTTTCCAAACTTCGAAAAAAATTTTTTTTCTTTTCGAAATTCTTTGCGCATAATATGCTTTACTGAGGCTATCAAACTATTATATGAAAGAAAACCAGTTATCTCAAATAAGAACGGAAAAAAGTGTATCTAACGAAGTTTTCAAACTTCGAAAAAAAAATTTTTTCTTTTCGAGATTCTTTGCGCATAATATGCTTTTCTGGGTCTATCAAACTATTACAATGAAAGAGAACCAGTTATCTCAAATAAGAACAGAAAAAAGGTGATTCTAAAGAAGTTTCCAAACTTCGAAAAAAAAATTTTTTTCTTTTGGAGATTCTTTGCGCATAATATGCTTTACTGAGGCTATCAAACTAGTATAATGAAAGAGAACCAGTTATCTCAAATAAGAATGGAAAAAAATTGATTCTAAAGAAGTTTCCAAAGTTCGAAAAAAAAAATTTTTCTTTTCGAGATTCTTTGCGCATAATATGCTTTACTGAGGCTATCAACCTAGTATAATGAAAGAGAAACAGTTATCTCAAATAAGAACGGAAAAAAAGTGATTCTAAAGTAGTTTCCAAACTTCGAAAAAAAATTTTTTTCTTTTCGTGATTCTTTTCGCTAAATATGCTTTTCTGAGGCTATCAAACTAGTATAATGAAAGAGAACAAGTTATCTCAAATAAGAACGGAAAAAAATTGATTCTAAAGAAGTTTCCAAACTTCGAAAAAAATTTTTCTCTTTTCGAGATTCTTTGCGCATAATATGCTTTACTGAGGCTATCAAAATAGTATAATGAAAGAGAAACAGTTATCTCAAATAAGAACGGAAAAAAAGTGATTCAAACGTAGTTTCCAAACTTCGAAAAAAAATGTTTTTCTTTTCGAGATTCTTTGCGCATAATATGCTTTACTGAGGCTATAAAACTAGTATATTGAAAGAGAACCAGTTATCTCAAATAAGAACAGAAAAAAAGTGATTCTAAAGAAGTTTCCAAACTTCGAAAAAAAATTTTTTTCTTTTCGAGATTCTTTGCGCATAATATGCTTTACTGAGGCTATCAAACTAGTATAATGAAAGAGAACAAGTTATCTCAAATAAGAACGGGAAAAAATTGATTCTAAAGAAGTTTCCAAACTTCGAAAAAAAATTTTTTTCTTTTCGAGATTCTTTGCGCATAATATGCTTTACTGAGGCTTTAAAAATAGTATAATGAAAGAGAGACAGTTATCTCAAATAAGAACGGAAAAAAAGTGATTCAAACGTAGTTTCCAAACTTCGAAAAAAAATGTTTTTCTTTTCGAGATTCTTTGCGCATAATATGCTTTTCTGGGGCTATCAAACTAGTATAATGAAAGAGAACCAGTTATCTCAAATAAGAACGGGAAAAAAGTGATTCTAACGAAGTTTCCAAACTTCGAAAAAAATTTTTTTTCTTTTTGAGATTCTTTGCGCATAATATGCTTTACTGAGGCTATCAAACTAGTATAATGAAAGAGAACCAGTTATCTCAAATAAGAACGGAAAAAAAGTGATTCTAACGAAGTTTCCAAACTTGGAAAAAAAAATTTTTTCTTTTCGAGATTCTTTGCGCATAATATGCTTTACTGAGGCTATCAAACTAGTACAATGAAAGAGAACCAGTTATCTCAAATAAGAACAGAAAAAAAGTGATTCTAAAGAAGTTTCCAAACTTCGAAAAAAAATTTTTTTCTTTTCGAGATTCTTTGCGCATAATATGCTTTTCTGGGGCTATCAAACTAGTATAATGAAAGAGAACCAGTTATCTCAAATAAGAACGGGAAAAAAGTGATTCTAACGAAGTTTCCAAACTTCGAAAAAAATTTTTTTTCTTTTCCAGATTCATTGCGCATAATATGCTTTACTGAGGCTAACAAACTAGTATAATGAAAGAGAACCAGTTATCTCAAATAAGAACGGAAAAAAGTGATTCTAACGAATTTTTCAAACTTCGAAAAAAAATTTTTTTCTTTTCGAGATTCTTTGCGCATAATATGCTTTACTGAGGCTATCAAACTAGTACAATGAAAGAGAACCAGTTATCTCAAATAAGAACAGAAAAAAAGTGATTCTAAAGAAGTTTCCAAACTTCGAAAAAAAATTTTTTTCTTTTGGAGATTCTTTGCGCATAATATGCTTTACTGAGGCTATCAAACTAGTATAATGAAAGAGAACCAGTTATCTCAAATAAGAACGGAAAAAAATTGATTCTAAAGAAGTTTCCAAAGTTCGAAAAAAAATTTTTTTCTTTTCGAGATTCTTTGCGCATAATATGCTTTACTGAAACTATCAACCTAGTATAATGAAAGAGAAACAGTTATCTCAAATAAGAACGGAAAAAAAGTGATTCTAAAGTAGTTTCCAAAGTTCGAAAAAAAATTTTTTTCTTTTCGTGATTCTTTTCGCTAAATATGCTTTTCTGAGGCTATCAAACTAGTGTAATGAAAGAGAACCAGTTATCTCAAATTAGAACAGAAAAAAAGTGATTCTAAAGAAGTTTCCAAACTTCGAAAAAAAATTTTTTTCTTTTGGAGATTCTTTGCGCATAATATGCTTTACTGAGGCTATCAAACTAGTATAATGAAAGAGAACCAGTTATCTCAAATATGAACGGAAAAAAAGTGATTCAAACGAAGTTTCCAAACTTCGAAAAAAAATGTTTTTCTTTTCGAGATTCTTTGCGCATAATATGCTTTTCTGGGGCTATCAAACTAGTATAATGAAAGAGAACCAGTTATCTCAAATAAGAACGGGAAAAAAGTGATTCTAACGAAGTTTCCAAACTTCGAAAAAAAATTTTTTTCTTTTCGAGATTCTTTGCGCATAATATGCTTTACTGAGGCTATCAAACTAGTATAATGAAAGAGAACCAGTTATCTCAAATAAGAACGGAAAAAAGTGATTCTAACGAATTTTTCATACTTCGAAAAAAAATTTTTTTCTTTTCGAGATTCTTTGCGCATAATATGCTTTACTGAGGCTATCAAACTAGTACAATGAAAGAGAACCAGTTATCTCAAATAAGAACAGAAAAAAAGTGATTCTAAAGAAGTTTCCAAACTTCGAAAAAAAATTTTTTTCTTTTGGAGATTCTTTGCGCATAATATGCTTTACTGAGGCTATCAAACTAGTATAATGAAAGAGAACCAGTTATCTCAAATAAGAACGGAAAAAAATTGATTCTAAAGAAGTTTCCAAAGTTCGAAAAAAAATTTTTTTCTTTTCGAGATTCTTTGCGCATAATATGCTTTACTGAGGCTATCAAACTAGTATAATGAAAGAGAAACAGATATCTCAAATATGAACGGAAAAAAAGTTATTCAAACGAAGTTTCCAAACTTCGAAAAAAAATGTTTTTCTTTTCGATATTCTTTGTGCATAATATGCTTTTCTGAGGCTATCAAACTAGTATAATGAAAGAGAACCAGTTATCTGAAATAAGAACGGGAAAAAAGTGATTCAAACGAAGTTTCCAAACCTCGAAAAAATTTTTTTTTCTTTTCGTGATTCTTTTCGCTAAATATGCTTTTCTGAGGCTATCAAAGTAGTATTATAAAAGAGAACCAGTTATCTCAAATAAGAACGGAAAAAAAGTGATTCAAACGAAGTTTCCAAACTTGGAAAAAATTTTTTTTTCTTTTCGTGATTCTTTTCGCTAAATATGCTTTTATGAGGCTATCAAACTAGTATAATGAAAGAGAACCAGTTATCTCAAATAAGAACAGAAAAAAAGTGATTCTAAAGAAGTTTCCAAACTTCGAAAAAATTTTTTTTTCTTTTCGAGATTCTTTGAGCATAATATGCTTTACTGAGGCTATCAAACTAGTATAATGAAAGAGAACCAGTTATCTCGAATAAGAACGGAAAAAAAGTGATTCTAACGAAGTTTCCAAACTTCGAAAATTTTTTTTTTCTTTTCGAGATTCTTTGCGCATAATATGCTTTACTGAGGCTATCAAACTAGTATAATGAAAGAGAACCAGTTATCTCAAATAAGAACGGAAAAAAGTGATTCTAAACAAGTTTCCAAACTTCGAAAAAAAATTTTTTTCTTTTCGAGATTCTTTGCGCATAATATGCTTTACTGAGGCTATCAAACTAGTATAATGAAAGAGAACAAGTTATCTCAAATAAGAACGGAAAAAAATTGATTCTAAAGAAGTTTCCAAACTTCGAAAAAAAATTTTTTTCTTTTCGAGATTCTTTGCGCATAATATGCTTTACTGAGGCTATCAAAATAGTATAATGAAAGAGAAACAGTTATCTCAAATAAGAACGGAAAAAAAGTTATTCAAACGTAGTTTCCAAACTTCGAAAAAAAATGTTTTTCTTTTCGAGATTCTTTGCGCATAATATGCTTTTCTGGGTCTATCAAACTAGTATTATGAAAGAGAACCAGTTATCTCAAATAAGAACGGGAAAAAAGTGATTCTAACGAAGTTTCCAAACTTCGAAAAAAATTTTTTTTCTTTTCGAGATTCTTTGCGCATAATATGCTTTACTGAGGCTATCAAACTAGTATAATGAAAGAGAAACAGATATCTCAAATATGAACGGAAAAAAAGTGATTCAAACGAAGTTTCCAAACTTCGAAAAAAAATGGTTTTCTTTTCGATATTCTTTGCGCATAATATGCTTTTCTGAGGCTATCAAACTAGTATAATGAAAGAGTACCAGTTATCTGAAATAAGAACGGGAAAAAAGTGATTCAAACGAAGTTTCCAAACCTCGAAAAAAATTTTTTTTCTTTTCGTGATTCTTTGCGCTAAATATGCTTTTCTGAGGCTATCAAAGTAGTATTATAAAAGAGAACCAGTTATCTCAAATAAGAACGGAAAAAAAGTGATCCAAACGAAGTTTCCAAACTTGGAAAAAAATTTTTTTTCTTTTCGTGATTCTTTTCGCTAAATATGCTTTTCTGAGGCTATCAAACTAGTATAATGAAAGAGAACCAGTTATCTCAAATAAGAACAGAAAAAAAGTGATTCTAAAGAAGTTTCCAAACTACGAAAAAATTTTTTTTTCTTTTCGAGATTCTTTGCGCATAATATGCTTTTCTACGGCTATCAAACTAGTAAAATGAAAGAGAACCAGTTATCTCGAATAAGAACGGAAAAAAAGTGATTTTAACGAAGTTTCCAAACTTCGAAAATTTTTTTTATTCTTTTCGAGATTCTTTGCGCATAATATGCTTTACTGAGGCTATCAAACTTGTATAAGGAAAGAGAACCAGTTATCTCAAATAAGAACAGAAAATTAGTGATTCTAAAGAAGTTTCCAAAATTCGAAAAAAAAATTTTTTCTTTTCGAGATTCTTTGCGCATAATATGCTTTACTGAGGCTATCAAACTAGTATAATAAAAGAGAACAAGTTATCTCAACTAAGAACGAAATAAAATTGATTCTAAAGAAGTTTCCAAACTTCGAAAAAAAATTTTTTTCTTTTCGAGATTCTTTGCGCATAATATGCTATACTGAGGCTATCAAAATAGTATAATGAATGAGAAACAGTTATCTCAAATAAGAACGGAAAAAAAGTGATTCAAACGTAGTTTCCAAACTTCGAAAAAAAATTTTTTTCTTTTCGAGATTCTTTGCGCATAATATGCTTTACTGAGGCTATCAAACTAGTATAATGAAAGAGAACCAGTTATCTCAAATAAGAACGGAAAAAAATTGATTCTAAAGAAGTTTCCAAACTTCGAAAAAAAAAAATTTTTTCTTTTCGAGATTCTTTGCGCATAATATGCTTTACTGAGGCTATCAAACTAGTATAATGAAAGAGAAACAGATATCTCAAATATGAACGGAAAAAAAGTGATTCAAACCAAGTTTCCAAACTTCGAAAAATAATGTTTTTCTTTTCGAGATTCTTTGCGCATAATATGCTTTTCTGGGTCTATCAAACTAGTATAATGAAAGAGAACCAGTTATCTCAAATAAGAACGGGAAAAAAGTGATTCTAACGAAGTTTCCAAACTTCGAAAAAAATTTTTTTTCTTTTCGAGATTCTTTGCGCATAATATGCTTTACTGAGGCTATCAAACTATTATATGAAAGAAAACCAGTTATCTCAAATAAGAACGGAAAAAAGTGATTCTAACGAAGTTTTCAAACTTCGAAAAAAAAATTTTTTCTTTTCGAGATTCTTTGCGCATAATATGCTTTACTGAGGCTATCAAACTAGTACAATGAAAGAGAACCAGTTATCTCAAATAAGAACAGAAAAAAAGTGATTCTAAAGAAGTTTCCAAATTTCGAAAAAAAAATTTTTTCTTTTCGAGATTCTTTGCGCATAATATGCTTTACTGAGGCTATCAACCTAGTATAATGAAAGAGAAACAGTTATCTCAAATAAGAACGGAAAAAAAGTGATTCTAAAGTAGTTTCCAAACTTCGAAAAAAAATTTTTTTCTTTTCGTTATTCTTTTCGCTAAATATGCTTTTCTGAGGCTATCAAACTAGTATATTGAAAGAGAACCAGTTATCTCAAATAAGAACAGAAAAAAAGTGATTCTAAAGAAGTTTCCAAACTTCGAAAAAAAATTTTTTTCTTTTCGAGATTCTTTGCGCATAATATGCTTTTCTGGGGCTATCAAACTAGTATAATAAAAGAGAACCAGTTATCTCAAATAGGAACGGGAAAAAAGTGATTCTAACGAAGTTTCCAAACTTCGAAAAAAATTTTTTTTCTTTTCGAGATTCTTTGCGCATAATATGCTTTACTGAGGCTATCAAACTAGTATAATGAAAGAGAACCAGTTATCTCAAATAAGAACGGAAAAAAAGTGATTCAAACGAAGTTAACAAACTTCGAAAAAAAATGTTTTTCTTTTCGAGATTCTTTGCGCATAATATGCTTTTCTGAGGCTATCAAACTAGTATAATGAAAGAGAACCAGTTATCTCAAATAAGAACGGAAAAAATGTGATTCTAATGAAGTTTCCAAACTTCGAAAAAAAATTTTTTTCTTTTCGAGATTCTTTGCATATAATATGCTTTTCTACGGCTATCAAACTAGTAAAATGAAAGAGAACCAGTTATCTCGAATAAGAACGGAAAAAAAGTGATTGTAACGAAGTTTCCAAACTTCGAAAAAAAATGTTTTTCTTTTCGAGATTCTTTGCGCATAATATGCTTTTCTGAGGCTATCAAACTAGTATAATGAAAGAGAACCAGTTATCTCAAATAAGAACGGAAAAAATGTGATTCAAATGAAGTTTCCAAACTTCGAAAAAAAATTTTTTTCTTTTCGAGATTCTATGCGCATAATATGCTTTTCTACGGCTATCAAACCAGTAAAATGAAAGAGAACCAGTTATCTCGAATAAGAACGGAAAAAAAGTGATTCTAACGAAGTTTCCAAACTTCGAAAAATTTTTTTTTTCTTTTCGAGATTCTTTGCGCATAATATGCTTTACTGAGGCTATCAAATTAGTATAATGAAAGAGAACCAGTTATCTCAAATAAGAACGGAAAAAAGTGTTTCTAACGAAGTTTCCAAACTTCGAAAAAAAATTTTTTTCTTTTGGAGATTCTTTGCGCATAATATGCTTTACTGAGGCTATCAAACTAGTATAATGAAAGAGAACCAGTTATCTCAAATAAGAACAGAAAAAAAGTGATTCTAAAGAAGTTTCTAAACTTCGAAAAAAAATTTTTTTCTTTTCGAGATTCTTTGCGCATAATATGCTTTACTGAAGCTATCAAACTAGTATAATGAAAGAGAACCAGTTATCTCAAATAAGAACGGAAAAAAATTGATTCTAAAGAAGTTTCCAAACTTCGAAAAAAAAAAATTTTTTCTTTTCGAGATTCTTTGCGCATAATATGCTTTACTGAGGCTATCAAACTAGTATAATGAAAGAGAAACAGATATCTCAAATATGAACGGAAAAAAAGTGATTCAAACCAAGTTTCCAAACTTCCAAAAAAAATGTTTTTCTTTTCGAGATTCTTTGCGCATAATATGCTTTTCTGGGTCTATCAAACTAGTATAATGAAAGAGAACCAGTTATCTCAAATAAGAACGGGAAAAAAGTGAATCTAACGAAGTTTCCAAACTTCGAAAAAAATTTTTTTTCTTTTCGAAATTCTTTGCGCATAATATGCTTTACTGAGGCTATCAAACTATTATATGAAAGAAAACCAGTTATCTCAAATAAGAACGGAAAAAAGTGTATCTAACGAAGTTTTCAAACTTCGAAAAAAAAATTTTTTCTTTTCGAGATTCTTTGCGCATAATATGCTTTACTGAGGCTATCAAACTATTACAATGAAAGAGAACCAGTTATCTCAAATAAGAACAGAAAAAAAGTGATTCTAAAGAAGTTTCCAAACTTCGAAAAAAAAATTTTTTTCTTTTGGAGATTCTTTGCGCATAATATGCTTTACTGAGGCTATCAAACTAGTATAATGAAAGAGAACCAGTTATCTCAAATAAGAATGGAAAAAAATTGATTCTAAAGAAGTTTCCAAAGTTCGAAAAAAAAATTTTTTCTTTTCGAGATTCTTTGCGCATAATATGCTTTACTGAGGCTATCAACCTAGTATAATGAAAGAGAAACAGTTATCTCAAATAAGAACGGAAAAAAAGTGATTCTAAAGTAGTTTCCAAACTTCGAAAAAAAATTTTTTTCTTTTCGTGATTCTTTTCGCTAAATATGCTTTTCTGAGGCTATCAAACTAGTATAATGAAAGAGAACAAGTTATCTCAAATAAGAACGGAAAAAAATTGATTCTAAAGAAGTTTCCAAACTTCGAAAAAAATTTTTCTCTTTTCGAGATTCTTTGCGCATAATATGCTTTACTGAGGCTATCAAAATAGTATAATGAAAGAGAAACAGTTATCTCAAATAAGAACGGAAAAAAAGTGATTCAAACGTAGTTTCCAAACTTCGAAAAAAAATGTTTTTCTTTTCGAGATTCTTTGCGCATAATATGCTTTACTGAGGCTATAAAACTAGTATATTGAAAGAGAACCAGTTATCTCAAATAAGAACAGAAAAAAAGTGATTCTAAAGAAGTTTCCAAACTTCGAAAAAAAATTTTTTTCTTTTCGAGATTCTTTGCGCATAATATGCTTTACTGAGGCTATCAAACTAGTATAATGAAAGAGAACCAGTTATCTCAAATAAGAACAGAAAAAAAGTGATTCTAAAGAAGTTTCCAAACTTCGAAAAAAAAATTTTTTTCTTTTGGAGATTCTTTGCGCATAATATGCTTTACTGAGGCTATCAAACTAGTATAATGAAAGAGAACCAGTTATCTCAAATAAGAATGGAAAAAAATTGATTCTAAAGAAGTTTCCAAAGTTCGAAAAAAAAATTTTTTCTTTTCGAGATTCTTTGCGCATAATATGCTTTACTGAGGCTATCAACCTAGTATAATGAAAGAGAAACAGTTATCTCAAATAAGAACGGAAAAAAAGTGATTCTAAAGTAGTTTCCAAACTTCGAAAAAAAATTTTTTTCTTTTCGTGATTCTTTTCGCTAAATATGCTTTTCTGAGGCTATCAAACTAGTATAATGAAAGAGAACAAGTTATCTCAAATAAGAACGGAAAAAAATTGATTCTAAAGAAGTTTCCAAACTTCGAAAAAAATTTTTCTCTTTTCGAGATTCTTTGCGCATAATATGCTTTACTGAGGCTATCAAAATAGTATAATGAAAGAGAAACAGTTATCTCAAATAAGAACGGAAAAAAAGTGATTCAAACGTAGTTTCCAAACTTCGAAAAAAAATGTTTTTCTTTTCGAGATTCTTTGCGCATAATATGCTTTACTGAGGCTATAAAACTAGTATATTGAAAGAGAACCAGTTATCTCAAATAAGAACAGAAAAAAAGTGATTCTAAAGAAGTTTCCAAACTTCGAAAAAAAATTTTTTTCTTTTCGAGATTCTTTGCGCATAATATGCTTTACTGAGGCTATCAAACTAGTATAATGAAAGAGAACAAGTTATCTCAAATAAGAACGGGAAAAAATTGATTCTAAAGAAGTTTCCAAACTTCGAAAAAAAATTTTTTTCTTTTCGAGATTCTTTGCGCATAATATGCTTTACTGAGGCTATCAAAATAGTATAATGAAAGAGAGACAGTTATCTCAAATAAGAACGGAAAAAAAGTGATTCAAACGTAGTTTCCAAACTTCGAAAAAAAATGTTTTTCTTTTCGAGATTCTTTGCGCATAATATGCTTTTCTGGGGCTATCAAACTAGTATAATGAAAGAGAACCAGTTATCTCAAATAAGAACGGGAAAAAAGTGATTCTAACGAAGTTTCCAAACTTCGAAAAAAATTTTTTTTCTTTTCGAGATTCTTTGCGCATAATATGCTTTACTGAGGCTATCAAACTAGTATAATGAAAGAGAACCAGTTATCTCAAATAAGAACGGAAAAAAAGTGATTCTAACGAAGTTTCCAAACTTGGAAAAAAAAATTTTTTCTTTTCGAGATTCTTTGCGCATAATATGCTTTACTGAGGCTATCAAACTAGTACAATGAAAGAGAACCAGTTATCTCAAATAAGAACAGAAAAAAAGTGATTCTAAAGAAGTTTCCAAACTTCGAAAAAAAATTTTTTTCTTTTCGAGATTCTTTGCGCATAATATGCTTTTCTGTGGCTATCAAACTAGTATAATGAAAGAGAACCAGTTATCTCAAATAAGAACGGGAAAAAAGTGATTCTAACGAAGTTTCCAAACTTCGAAAAAAATTTTTTTTCTTTTCCAGATTCATTGCGCATAATATGCTTTACTGAGGCTAACAAACTAGTATAATGAAAGAGAACCAGTTATCTCAAATAAGAACGGAAAAAAGTGATTCTAACGAATTTTTCAAACTTCGAAAAAAAATTTTTTTCTTTTCGAGATTCTTTGCCCATAATATGCTTTACTGAGGCTATCAAACTAGTACAATGAAAGAGAACCAGTTATCTCAAATAAGAACAGAAAAAAAGTGATTCTAAAGAAGTTTCCAAACTTCGAAAAAAAATTTTTTTCTTTTGGAGATTCTTTGCGCATAATATGCTTTACTGAGGCTATCAAACTAGTATAATGAAAGAGAACCAGTTATCTCAAATAAGAGCGGAAAAAAATTGATTCTAAAGAAGTTTCCAAAGTTCGAAAAAAAATTTTTTTCTTTTCGAGATTCTTTGCGCATAATATGCTTTACTGAGGCTATCAACCTAGTATAATGAAAGAGAAACAGTTATCTCAAATAAGAACGGAAAAAAAGTGATTCTAAAGTAGTTTCCAAAGTTCGAAAAAAAATTTTTTTCTTTTCGTGATTCTTTTCGCTAAATATGCTTTTCTGAGGCTATCAAACTAGTGTAATGAAAGAGAACCAGTTATCTCAAATTAGAACAGAAAAAAAGTGATTCTAAAGAAGTTTCCAAACTTCGAAAAAAAATTTTTTTCTTTTGGAGATTCTTTGCGCATAATATGCTTTACTGAGGCTATCAAACTAGTATAATGAAAGAGAACCAGTTATCTCAAATATGAACGGAAAAAAAGTGATTCAAACGAAGTTTCCAAACTTCGAAAAAAAATGTTTTTCTTTTCGAGATTCTTTGCGCATAATATGCTTTTCTGGGGCTATCAAACTAGTATAATGAAAGAGAACCAGTTATCTCAAATAAGAACGGGAAAAAAGTGATTCTAACGAAGTTTCCAAACTTCGAAAAAAATTTTTTTTCTTTTCGAGATTCTTTGCGCATAATATGCTTTACTGAGGCTAACAAACTAGTATAATGAAAGAGAACCAGTTATCTCAAATAAGAACGGAAAAAAGTGATTCTAACGAATTTTTCAAACTTCGAAAAAAAAGTTTTTTCTTTTCGAGATTCTTTGCGCCTAATATGCTTTACTGAGGCTATCAAACTAGTACAATGAAAGAGAACCAGTTATCTCAAATAAGAACAGAAAAAAAGTGATTCTAAAGAAGTTTCCAAACTTCGAAAAAAAATTTTTTTCTTTTGGAGATTCTTTGCGCATAATATGCTTTACTGAGGCTATCAAACTAGTATAATGAAAGAGAACCAGTTATCTCAAATAAGAACGGAAAAAAATTGATTCTAAAGAAGTTTCCAAAGTTCGAAAAAAAATTTTTTTCTTTTCGAGATTCTTTGCGCATAATATGCTTTACTGAGGCTATCAAACTAGTATAATGAAAGAGAACCAGTTATCTCAAATAAGAACGGAAAAAAGTGATTCTAACGAATTTTTCATACTTCGAAAAAAAATTTTTTTCTTTTCGAGATTCTTTGCGCATAATATGCTTTACTGAGGCTATCAAACTAGTACAATGAAAGAGAACCAGTTATCTCAAATAAGAACAGAAAAAAAGTAATTCTAAAGAAGTTTCCAAACTTCGAAAAAAAATTTTTTTCTTTTGGAGATTCTTTGCGCATAATATGCTTTACTGAGGTTATCAAACTAGTATAATGAAAGAGAACCAGTTATCTCAAATAAGAACGGAAAAAAATTGATTCTAAAAAGTTTCCAAAGTTCGAAAAAAAATTTTTTTCTTTTCGAGATTCTTTGCGCTAAATATGCTTTTCTGAGGCTATCAAAGTAGTATTATAAAAGAGAACCAGTTATCTCAAATAAGAACGGAAAAAAAGTGATTCAAACGAAGTTTACAAACTTGGAAAAAAATTTTTTTTCTTTTCGTGATTCTTTTCGCTAAATATGCTTTTATGAGGCTATCAAACTAGTATAATGAAAGAGAACCAGTTATCTCAAATAAGAACAGAAAAAAAGTGATTCTAAAGAAGTTTCCAAACTTCGAAAAAATTTTTTTTTCTTTTCGAGATTCTTTGAGCATAATATGCTTTACTGAGGCTATCAAACTAGTATAATGAAAGAGAACCAGTTATCTCGAATAAGAACGGAAAAAAAGTGATTCTAACGAAGTTTCCAAACTTCGAAAATTTTTTTTTTCTTTTCGAGATTCTTTGCGCATAATATGCTTTACTGAGGCTATCAAACTAGTATAATGAAAGAGAACCAGTTATCTCAAATAAGAACGGAAAAAAGTGATTCTAAACAAGTTTCCAAACTTCGAAAAAAAATTTTTTTCTTTTCGAGATTCTTTGCGCATAATATGCTTTACTGAGGCTATCAAACTAGTATAATGAAAGAGAACAAGTTATCTCAAATAAGAACGGAAAAAAATTGATTCTAAAGAAGTTTCCAAACTTCGAAAAAAAATTTTTTTCTTTTCGAGATTCTTTGCGCCTAATATGCTTTACTGAGGCTATCAAACTAGTACAATGAAAGAGAACCAGTTATCTCAAATAAGAACAGAAAAAAAGTGATTCTAAAGAAGTTTCCAAACTTCGAAAAAAAATTTTTTTCTTTTGGAGATTCTTTGCGCATAATATGCTTTACTGAGGCTATCAAACTAGTATAATGAAAGAGAACCAGTTATCTCAAATAAGAACGGAAAAAAATTGATTCTAAAGAAGTTTCCAAAGTTCGAAAAAAAATTTTTTTCTTTTCGAGATTCTTTGCGCATAATATGCTTTACTGAGGCTATCAAACTAGTATAATGAAAGAGAACCAGTTATCTCAAATAAGAACGGAAAAAAGTGATTCTAACGAATTTTTCATACTTCGAAAAAAAATTTTTTTCTTTTCGAGATTCTTTGCGCATAATATGCTTTACTGAGGCTATCAAACTAGTACAATGAAAGAGAACCAGTTATCTCAAATAAGAACAGAAAAAAAGTAATTCTAAAGAAGTTTCCAAACTTCGAAAAAAAATTTTTTTCTTTTGGAGATTCTTTGCGCATAATATGCTTTACTGAGGTTATCAAACTAGTATAATGAAAGAGAACCAGTTATCTCAAATAAGAACGGAAAAAAATTGATTCTAAAAAGTTTCCAAAGTTCGAAAAAAAATTTTTTTCTTTTCGAGATTCTTTGCGCTAAATATGCTTTTCTGAGGCTATCAAAGTAGTATTATAAAAGAGAACCAGTTATCTCAAATAAGAACGGAAAAAAAGTGATTCAAACGAAGTTTACAAACTTGGAAAAAAATTTTTTTTCTTTTCGTGATTCTTTTCGCTAAATATGCTTTTATGAGGCTATCAAACTAGTATAATGAAAGAGAACCAGTTATCTCAAATAAGAACAGAAAAAAAGTGATTCTAAAGAAGTTTCCAAACTTCGAAAAAATTTTTTTTTCTTTTCGAGATTCTTTGAGCATAATATGCTTTACTGAGGCTATCAAACTAGTATAATGAAAGAGAACCAGTTATCTCGAATAAGAACGGAAAAAAAGTGATTCTAACGAAGTTTCCAAACTTCGAAAATTTTTTTTTTCTTTTCGAGATTCTTTGCGCATAATATGCTTTACTGAGGCTATCAAACTAGTATAATGAAAGAGAACCAGTTATCTCAAATAAGAACGGAAAAAAGTGATTCTAAACAAGTTTCCAAACTTCGAAAAAAAATTTTTTTCTTTTCGAGATTCTTTGCGCATAATATGCTTTACTGAGGCTATCAAACTAGTATAATGAAAGAGAACAAGTTATCTCAAATAAGAACGGAAAAAAATTGATTCTAAAGAAGTTTCCAAACTTCGAAAAAAAATTTTTTTCTTTTCGAGATTCTTTGCGCATAATATGCTTTACTGAGGCTATCAAAATAGTATAATGAAAGAGAAACAGTTATCTCAAATAAGAACGGAAAAAAAGTTATTCAAACGTAGTTTCCAAACTTCGAAAAAAAATGTTTTTCTTTTCGAGATTCTTTGCGCATAATATGCTTTTCTGGGTCTATCAAACTAGTATTATGAAAGAGAACCAGTTATCTCAAATAAGAACGGGAAAAAAGTGATTCTAACGAAGTTTCCAAACTTCGAAAAAAATTTTTTTTCTTTTCGAGATTCTTTGCGCATAATATGCTTTACTGAGGCTATCAAACTAGTATAATGAAAGAGAAACAGATATCTCAAATATGAACGGAAAAAAAGTGATTCAAACGAAGTTTCCAAACTTCGAAAAAAAATGGTTTTCTTTTCGATATTCTTTGCGCATAATATGCTTTTCTGAGGCTATCAAACTAGTATAATGAAAGAGTACCAGTTATCTGAAATAAGAACGGGAAAAAAGTGATTCAAACGAAGTTTCCAAACCTCGAAAAAAATTTTTTTTCTTTTCGTGATTCTTTGCGCTAAATATGCTTTTCTGAGGCTATCAAAGTAGTATTATAAAAGAGAACCAGTTATCTCAAATAAGAACGGAAAAAAAGTGATCCAAACGAAGTTTCCAAACTTGGAAAAAAATTTTTTTTCTTTTCGTGATTCTTTCCGCTAAATATGCTTTTCTGAGGCTATCAAACTAGTATAATGAAAGAGAACCAGTTATCTCAAATAAGAACAGAAAAAAAGTGATTCTAAAGAAGTTTCCAAACTACGAAAAAATTTTTTTTTCTTTTCGAGATTCTTTGCGCATAATATGCTTTACTGAGGCTATCAACCTAGTATAATGAAAGAGAAACAGTTATCTCAAATAAGAACGGAAAAAAAGTGATTCTAAAGTAGTTTCCAAACTTCGAAAAAAAATTTTTTTCTTTTCGTTATTCTTTTCGCTAAATATGCTTTTCTGAGGCTATCAAATTAGTATATTGAAAGAGAACCAGTTATCTCAAATAAGAACAGAAAAAAAGTGATTCTAAAGAAGTTTCCAAACTTCGAAAAAAAATTTTTTTCTTTTCGAGATTCTTTGCGCATAATATGCTTTTCTGGGGCTATCAAACTAGTATAATAAAAGAGAACCAGTTATCTCAAATAGGAACGGGAAAAAAGTGATTCTAACGAAGTTTCCAAACTTCGAAAAAAATTTTTTTTCTTTTCGAGATTCTTTGCGCATAATATGCTTTACTGAGGCTATCAAACTAGTATAATGAAAGAGAACCAGTTATCTCAAATAAGAACGGAAAAAAAGTGATTCAAACGAAGTTAACAAACTTCGAAAAAAAATGTTTTTCTTTTCGAGATTCTTTGCGCATAATATGCTTTTCTGAGGCTATCAAACTAGTATAATGAAAGAGAACCAGTTATCTCAAATAAGAACGGAAAAAATGTGATTCTAATGAAGTTTCCATACTTCGAAAAAAAATTTTTTTCTTTTCGAGATTCTTTGCATATAATATGCTTTTCTACGGCTATCAAACTAGTAAAATGAAAGAGAACCAGTTATCTCGAATAAGAACGGAAAAAAAGTGATTGTAACGAAGTTTCCAAACTTCGAAAAAAAATGTTTTTCTTTTCGAGATTCTTTGCGCATAATATGCTTTTCTGAGGCTATCAAACTAGTATAATGAAAGAGAAGCAGTTATCTCAAATAAGAACGGAAAAAATGTGATTCAAATGAAGTTTCCAAACTTCGAAAAAAAATTTTTTTCTTTTCGGGATTCTTTGCGCATAATATGCTTTTCTACGGCTATCAAACTAGTAAAATGAAAGAGAACCAGTTATCTCGAATAAGAACGGAAAAAAAGTGATTCTAACGAAGTTTCCAAACTTCGAAAAATTTTTTTTTTCTTTTCGAGATTCTTTGCGCATAATATGCTTTACTGAGGCTATCAAATTAGTATAATGAAAGAGAACCAGTTATCTCAAATAAGAACGGAAAAAAGTGTTTCTAACGAAGTTTCCAAACTTCGAAAAAAATTTTTTTTCTTTTGGAGATTCTTTGCGCATAATATGCTTTACTGAGGCTATCAAACTAGTATAATGAAAGAGAACCAGTTATCTCAAATAAGAACAGAAAAAAAGTGATTCTAAAGAAGTTTCTAAACTTCGAAAAAAAATTTTTTTCTTTTCGAGATTCTTTGCGCATAATATGCTTTACTGAAGCTATCAAACTAGTATAATGAAAGAGAACCAGTTATCTCAAATAAGAACGGAAAAAAATTGATTCTAAAGAAGTTTCCAAACTTCGAAAAAAAAAATTTTTTTCTTTTCGAGATTCTTTGCGCATAATATGCTTTACTGAAGCTATCAAACTAGTATAATGAAAGAGAAACAGATATCTCAAATATGAACGGAAAAAAAGTGATTCAAACCAAGTTTCCAAACTTCCAAAAAAAATGTTTTTCTTTTCGAGATTCTTTGCGCATAATATGCTTTTCTGGGTCTATCAAACTAGTATAATGAAAGAGAACCAGTTATCTCAAATAAGAACGGGAAAAAAGTGATTCTAACGAAGTTTCCAAACTTCGAAAAAAATTTTTTTTCTTTTCGAAATTCTTTGCGCATAATATGCTTTACTGAGGCTATCAAACTATTATATGAAAGAAAACCAGTTATCTCAAATAAGAACGGAAAAAAGTGTATCTAACGAAGTTTTCAAACTTCGAAAAAAAAATTTTTTCTTTTCGAGATTCTTTGCGCATAATATGCTTTACTGAGGCTATCAAACTATTACAATGAAAGAGAACCAGTTATCTCAAATAAGAACAGAAAAAAAGTGATTCTAAAGAAGTTTCCAAACTTCGAAAAAAAAATTTTTTTCTTTTGGAGATTCTTTGCGCATAATATGCTTTACTGAGGCTATCAAACTAGTATAATGAAAGAGAACCAGTTATCTCAAATAAGAATGGAAAAAAATTGATTCTAAAGAAGTTTCCAAAGTTCGAAAAAAAAATTTTTTCTTTTCGAGATTCTTTGCGCATAATATGCTTTACTGAGGCTATCAACCTAGTATAATGAAAGAGAAACAGTTATCTCAAATAAGAACGGAAAAAAAGTGATTCTAAAGTAGTTTCCAAACTTCGAAAAAAATTTTTTTTCTTTTCGTGATTCTTTTCGCTAAATATGCTTTTCTGAGGCTATCAAACTAGTATAATGAAAGAGAACAAGTTATCTCAAATAAGAACGGAAAAAAATTGATTCTAAAGAAGTTTCCAAATCTCGAAAAAAATTTTTCTCTTTTCGAGATTCTTTGCGCATAATATGCTTTACTGAGGCTATCAAAATAGTATAATGAAAGAGAAACAGTTATCTCAAATAAGAACGGAAAAAAAGTGATTCAAACGTAGTTTCCAAACTTCGAAAAAAAATGTTTTTCTTTTCGAGATTCTTTGCGCATAATATGCTTTACTGAGGCTATAAAACTAGTATATTGAAAGAGAACCAGTTATCTCAAATAAAAACAGAAAAAAAGTGATTCTAAAGAAGTTTCCAAACTTCGAAAAAAAATTTTTTTCTTTTCGAGATTCTTTGCGCATAATATGCTTTACTGAGGCTATCAAACTAGTATAATGAAAGAGAACAAGTTATCTCAAATAAGAACGGGAAAAAATTGATTCTAAAGAAGTTTCCAAACTTCGAAAAAAAAATTTTTTCTTTTCGAGATTCTTTGCGCATAATATGCTTTACTGAGGCTATCAAAATAGTATAATGAAAGAGAGACAGTTATCTCAAATAAGAACGGAAAAAAAGTGATTCAAACGTAGTTTCCAAACTTCGAAAAAAAATGTTTTTCTTTTCGAGATTCTTTGCGCATAATATGCTTTTCTGGGGCTATCAAACTAGTATAATGAAAGAGAACCAGTTATCTCAAATAAGAACGGGAAAAAAGTGATTCTAACGAAGTTTCCAAACTTCGAAAAAAATTTTTTTTCTTTTCGAGATTCTTTGCGCATAATATGCTTTACTGAGGCTATCAAACTAGTATAATGAAAGAGAACCAGTTATCTCAAATAAGAACGGAAAAAAAGTGATTCTAACGAAGTTTCCAAACTTGGAAAAAAAAATTTTTTCTTTTCGAGATTCTTTGCGCATAATATGCTTTACTGAGGCTATCAAACTAGTACAATGAAAGAGAACCAGTTATCTCAAATAAGAACAGAAAAAAAGTGATTCTAAAGAAGTTTCCAAACTTCGAAAAAAAATTTTTTTCTTTTCGAGATTCTTTGCGCATAATATGCTTTTCTGGGGCTATCAAACTAGTATAATGAAAGAGAACCAGTTATCTCAAATAAGAACGGGAAAAAAGTGATTCTAACGAAGTTTCCAAACTTCGAAAAAAATTTTTTTTCTTTTCCAGATTCATTGCGCATAATATGCTTTACTGAGGCTAACAAACTAGTATAATGAAAGAGAACCAGTTATCTCAAATAAGAACGGAAAAAAGTGATTCTAACGTTTTTTTCAAACTTCGAAAAAAAATTTTTTTCTTTTCGAGATTCTTTGCGCATAATATGCTTTACTGAGGCTATCAAACTAGTACAATGAAAGAGAACCAGTTATCTCAAATAAGAACAGAAAAAAAGTGATTCTAAAGAAGTTTCCAAACTTCGAAAAAAAATTTTTTTCTTTTGGAGATTCTTTGCGCATAATATGCTTTACTGAGGCTATCAAACTAGTATAATGAAAGAGAACCAGTTATCTCAAATAAGAACGGAAAAAAATTGATTCTAAAGAAGTTTCCAAAGTTCGAAAAAAAATTTTTTTCTTTTCGAGATTCTTTGCGCATAATATGCTTTACTGAGGCTATCAACCTAGTATAATGAAAGAGAAACAGTTATCTCAAATAAGAACGGAAAAAAAGTGATTCTAAAGTAGTTTCCAAAGTTCGAAAAAAAATTTTTTTCTTTTCGTGATTCTTTTCGCTAAATATGCTTTTCTGAGGCTATCAAACTAGTGTAATGAAAGAGAACCAGTTATCTCAAATTAGAACAGAAAAAAAGTGATTCTAAAGAAGTTTCCAAACTTCGAAAAAAAATTTTTTTCTTTTGGAGATTCTTTGCGCATAATATGCTTTACTGAGGCTATCAAACTAGTATAATGAAAGAGAACCAGTTATCTCAAATATGAACGGAAAAAAAGTGATTCAAACGAAGTTTCCAAACTTCGAAAAAAAATGTTTTTCTTTTCGAGATTCTTTGCGCATAATATGCTTTTCTGGGGCTATCAAACTAGTATAATGAAAGAGAACCAGTTATCTCAAATAAGAACGGGAAAAAAGTGATTCTAACGAAGTTTCCAAACTTCGAAAAAAATTTTTTTTCTTTTCGAGATTCTTTGCGCATAATATGCTTTACTGAGGCTAACAAACTAGTATAATGAAAGAGAACCAGTTATCTCAAATAAGAACGGAAAAAAGTGATTCTAACGAATTTTTCAAACTTCGAAAAAAAATTTTTTTCTTTTCGAGATTCTTTGCGCCTAATATGCTTTACTGAGGCTATCAAACTAGTACAATGAAAGAGAACCAGTTATCTCAAATAAGAACAGAAAAAAAGTGATTCTAAAGAAGTTTCCAAACTTCGAAAAAAAATTTTTTTCTTTTGGAGATTCTTTGCGCATAATATGCTTTACTGAGGCTATCAAACTAGTATAATGAAAGAGAACCAGTTATCTCAAATAAGAACGGAAAAAAATTGATTCTAAAGAAGTTTCCAAAGTTCGAAAAAAAATTTTTTTCTTTTCGAGATTCTTTGCGCATAATATGCTTTACTGAGGCTATCAAACTAGTATAATGAAAGAGAACCAGTTATCTCAAATAAGAACGGAAAAAAGTGATTCTAACGAATTTTTCATACTTCGAAAAAAAATTTTTTTCTTTTCGAGATTCTTTGCGCATAATATGCTTTACTGAGGCTATCAAACTAGTACAATGAAAGAGAACCAGTTATCTCAAATAAGAACAGAAAAAAAGTGATTCTAAAGAAGTTTCCAAACTTCGAAAAAAAATTTTTTTCTTTTGGAGATTCTTTGCGCATAATATGCTTTACTGAGGCTATCAAACTGGTATAATGAAAGAGAACCAGTTATCTCAAATAAGAACGGAAAAAAATTGATTCTAAAGAATTTTCCAAAGTTCGAAAAAAAATTTTTTTCTTTTCGAGATTCTTTGCGCATAATATGCTTTACTGAGGCTATCAAACTAGTATAATGAAAGAGAAACAGATATCTCAAATATGAACGGAAAAAAAGTTATTCAAACGAAGTTTCCAAACTTCGAAAAAAAATGTTTTTCTTTTCGATATTCTTTGCGCATAATATGCTTTTCTGAGGCTATCAAACTAGTATAATGAAAGAGAACCAGTTATCTGAAATAAGAACGGGAAAAAAGTGATTCAAACGAAGTTTCCAAACCTCGAAAAAATTTTTTTTTCTTTTCGTGATTCTTTTCGCTAAATATGCTTTTCTGAGGCTATCAAAGTAGTATTATAAAAGAGAACCAGTTATCTCAAATAAGAACGGAAAAAAAGTGATTCAAACGAAGTTTCCAAACTTGGAAAAAAATTTTTTTTCTTTTCGTGATTCTTTTCGCTAAATATGCTTTTATGAGGCTATCAAACTAGTATAATGAAAGAGAACCAGTTATCTCAAATAAGAACAGAAAATAAGTGATTCTAAAGAAGTTTCCAAACTTCGAAAAAATTTTTTTTTCTTTTCGAGATTCTTTGAGCATAATATGCTTTACTGAGGCTATCAAACTAGTATAATGAAAGAGAACCAGTTATGTCGAATAAGAACGGAAAAAAAGTGATTCTAACGAAGTTTCCAAACTTCGAAAATTTTTTTTTTCTTTTCGAGATTCTTTGCGCATAATATGCTTTACTGAGGCTATCAAACTAGTATAATGAAAGAGAACCAGTTATCTCAAATAAGAACGGAAAAAAGTGATTCTAAACAAGTTTCCAAACTTCGAAAAAAAATTTTTTTCTTTTCGAGATTCTTTGCGCATAATATGCTTTACTGAGGCTATCAAACTAGTATAATGAAAGAGAACAAGTTATCTCAAATAAGAACGGAAAAAAATTGATTCTAAAGAAGTTTCCAAACTTCGAAAAAAAATTTTTTTCTTTTCGAGATTCTTTGCGCATAATATGCTTTACTGAGGCTATCAAAATAGTATAATGAAAGAGAAACAGTTATCTCAAATAAGAACGGAAAAAAAGTTATTCAAACGTAGTTTCCAAACTTCGAAAAAAAATGTTTTTCTTTTCGAGATTCTTTGCGCATAATATGCTTTTCTGGGTCTATCAAACTAGTATTATGAAAGAGAACCAGTTATCTCAAATAGGAACGGGAAAAAAGTGATTCTAACGAAGTTTCCAAACTTCGAAAAAAATTTTTTTTCTTTTCGAGATTCTTTGCGCATAATATGCTTTACTGAGGCTATCAAACTAGTATAATGAAAGAGAAACAGATATCTCAAATATGAACGGAAAAAAAGTGATTCAAACGAAGTTTCCAAACTTCGAAAAAAAATGGTTTTCTTTTCGATATTCTTTGCGCATAATATGCTTTTCTGAGGCTATCAAACTAGTATAATGAAAGAGTACCAGTTATCTGAAATAAGAACGGGAAAAAAGTGATTCAAACGAAGTTTCCAAACCTCGAAAAAAATTTTTTTTCTTTTCGTGATTCTTTGCGCTAAATATGCTTTTCTGAGGCTATCAAAGTAGTATTATAAAAGAGAACCAGTTATCTCAAATAAGAACGGAAAAAAAGTGATCCAAACGAAGTTTCCAAACTTGGAAAAAAATTTTTTTTCTTTTCGTGATTCTTTTCGCTAAATATGCTTTTCTGAGGCTATCAAACTAGTATAATGAAAGAGAACCAGTTATCTCAAATAAGAACAGAAAAAAAGTGATTCTAAAGAAGTTTCCAAACTACGAAAAAATTTTTTTTTCTTTTCGAGATTCTTTGCGCATAATATGCTTTTCTACGGCTATCAAACTAGTAAAATGAAAGAGAACCAGTTATCTCGAATAAGAACGGAAAAAAAGTGATTTTAACGAAGTTTCCAAACTTCGAAAATTTTTTTTATTCTTTTCGAGATTCTTTGCGCATAATATGCTTTACTGAGGCTATCAAACTTGTATAAGGAAAGAGAACCAGTTATCTCAAATAAGAACAGAAAATTAGTGATTCTAAAGAAGTTTCCAAAATTCGAAAAAAAAATTTTTTCTTTTCGAGATTCTTTGCGCATAATATGCTTTTCTGGGTCTATCAAACTAGTATAATGAAAGAGAACCAGTTATCTCAAATAAGAACGGGAAAAAAGTGATTCTAACGAAGTTTCCAAACTTCGAAAAAAATTTTTTTTCTTTTCGAGATTCTTTGCGCATAATATGCTTTACTGAGGCTATCAAACTATTATATGAAAGAAAACCAGTTATCTCAAATAAGAACGGAAAAAAGTGATTCTAACGAAGTTTTCAAACTTCGAAAAAAAAATTTTTTCTTTTCGAGATTCTTTGCGCATAATATGCTTTACTGAGGCTATCAAACTAGTACAATGAAAGAGAACCAGTTATCTCAAATAAGAACAGAAAAAAAGTGATTCTAAAGAAGTTTCCAAATTTCGAAAAAAAAATTTTTTCTTTTCGAGATTCTTTGCGCATAATATGCTTTACTGAGGCTATCAACCTAGTATAATGAAAGAGAAACAGTTATCTCAAATAAGAACGGAAAAAAAGTGATTCTAAAGTAGTTTCCAAACTTCGAAAAAAAATTTTTTTCTTTTCGTTATTCTTTTCGCTAAATATGCTTTTCTGAGGCTATCAAACTAGTATATTGAAAGAGAACCAGTTATCTCAAATAAGAACAGAAAAAAAGTGATTCTAAAGAAGTTTCCAAACTTCGAAAAAAAATTTTTTTCTTTTCGAGATCTTTGCGCATAATATGCTTTTCTGGGGCTATCAAACTAGTATAATAAAAGAGAACCAGTTATCTCAAATAGGAACGGGAAAAAAGTGATTCTAACGAAGTTTCCAAACTTCGAAAAAAATTTTTTTTCTTTTCGAGATTCTTTGCGCATAATATGCTTTACTGAGGCTATCAAACTAGTATAATGAAAGAGAACCAGTTATCTCAAATAAGAACGGAAAAAAAGTGATTCAAACGAAGTTAACAAACTTCGAAAAAAAATGTTTTTCTTTTCGAGATTCTTTGCGCATAATATGCTTTTCTGAGGCTATCAAACTAGTATAATGAAAGAGAACCAGTTATCTCAAATAAGAACGGAAAAAATGTGATTCTAATGAAGTTTCCAAACTTCGAAAAAAAATTTTTTTCTTTTCGAGATTCTTTGCATATAATATGCTTTTCTACGGCTATCAAACTAGTAAAATGAAAGAGAACCAGTTATCTCGAATAAGAACGGAAAAAAAGTGATTGTAACGAAGTTTCCAAACTTCGAAAAAAAATGTTTTTCTTTTCGAGATTCTTTGCGCATAATATGCTTTTCTGAGGCTATCAAACTAGTATAATGAAAGAGAACCAGTTATCTCAAATAAGAACGGAAAAAATGTGATTCAAATGAAGTTTCCAAACTTCGAAAAAAAATTTTTTTCTTTTCGAGATTCTTTGCGCATAATATGCTTTTCTACGGCTATCAAACTAGTAAAATGAAAGAGAACCAGTTATCTCGAATAAGAACGGAAAAAAAGTGATTCTAACGAAGTTTCCAAACTTCGAAAAATTTTTTTTTTCTTTTCGAGATTCTTTGCGCATAATATGCTTTACTGAGGCTATCAAATTAGTATAATGAAAGAGAACCAGTTATCTCAAATAAGAACGGAAAAAAGTGTTTCTAACGAAGTTTCCAAACTTCGAAAAAAAATTTTTTTCTTTTGGAGATTCTTTGCGCATAATATGCTTTACTGAGGCTATCAAACTAGTATAATGAAAGAGAACCAGTTATCTCAAATAAGAACAGAAAAAAAGTGATTCTAAAGAAGTTTCTAAACTTCGAAAAAAAATTTTTTTCTTTTCGAGATTCTTTGCGCATAATATGCTTTACTGAAGCTATCAAACTAGTATAATGAAAGAGAACCAGTTATCTCAAATAAGAACGGAAAAAAATTGATTCTAAAGAAGTTTCCAAACTTCGAAAAAAAAAATTTTTTTCTTTTCGAGATTCTTTGCGCATAATATGCTTTACTGAAGCTATCAAACTAGTATAATGAAAGAGAAACAGATATCTCAAATATGAACGGAAAAAAAGTGATTCAAACCAAGTTTCCAAACTTCCAAAAAAAATGTTTTTCTTTTCGAGATTCTTTGCGCATAATATGCTTTTCTGGGTCTATCAAACTAGTATAATGAAAGAGAACCAGTTATCTCAAATAAGAACGGGAAAAAAGTGATTCTAACGAAGTTTCCAAACTTCGAAAAAAATTTTTTTTCTTTTCGAAATTCTTTGCGCATAATATGCTTTACTGAGGCTATCAAACTATTATATGAAAGAAAACCAGTTATCTCAAATAAGAACGGAAAAAAGTGTATCTAACGAAGTTTTCAAACTTCGAAAAAAAAATTTTTTCTTTTCGAGATTCTTTGCGCATAATATGCTTTACTGAGGCTATCAAACTATTACAATGAAAGAGAACCAGTTATCTCAAATAAGAACAGAAAAAAAGTGATTCTAAAGAAGTTTCCAAACTTCGAAAAAAAAATTTTTTTCTTTTGGAGATTCTTTGCGCATAATATGCTTTACTGAGGCTATCAAACTAGTATAATGAAAGAGAACCAGTTATCTCAAATAAGAATGGAAAAAAATTGATTCTAAAGAAGTTTCCAAAGTTCGAAAAAAAAATTTTTTCTTTTCGAGATTCTTTGCGCATAATATGCTTTACTGAGGCTATCAACCTAGTATAATGAAAGAGAAACAGTTATCTCAAATAAGAACGGAAAAAAAGTGATTCTAAAGTAGTTTCCAAACTTCGAAAAAAAATTTTTTTCTTTTCGTGATTCTTTTCGCTAAATATGCTTTTCTGAGGCTATCAAACTAGTATAATGAAAGAGAACAAGTTATCTCAAATAAGAACGGAAAAAAATTGATTCTAAAGAAGTTTCCAAACTTCGAAAAAAATTTTTCTCTTTTCGAGATTCTTTGCGCATAATATGCTTTACTGAGGCTATCAAAATAGTGTAATGAAAGAGAAACAGTTATCTCAAATAAGAACGGAAAAAAAGTGATTCAAACGTAGTTTCCAAACTTCGAAAAAAAATGTTTTTCTTTTCGAGATTCTTTGCGCATAATATGCTTTACTGAGGCTATAAAACTAGTATATTGAAAGAGAACCAGTTATCTCAAATAAGAACAGAAAAAAAGTGATTCTAAAGAAGTTTCCAAACTTCGAAAAAAAATTTTTTTCTTTTCGAGATTCTTTGCGCATAATATGCTTTACTGAGGCTATCAAACTAGTATAATGAAAGAGAACAAGTTATCTCAAATAAGAACGGGAAAAAATTGATTCTAAAGAAGTTTCCAAACTTCGAAAAAAATTTTTTTTCTTTTCGAGATTCTTTGCGCATAATATGCTTTACTGAGGCTATCAAAATAGTATAATGAAAGAGAGACAGTTATCTCAAATAAGAACGGAAAAAAAGTGATTCAAACGTAGTTTCCAAACTTCGAAAAAAAATTTTTTTCTTTTCGAGATTCTTTGCGCATAATATGCTTTTCTGGGGCTATCAAACTAGTATAATGAAAGAGAACCAGTTATCTCAAATAAGAACGGGAAAAAAGTGATTCTAACGAAGTTTCCAAACTTCGAAAAAAATTTTTTTTCTTTTCGAGATTCTTTGCGCATAATATGCTTTACTGAGGCTATCAAACTAGTATAATGAAAGAGAACCAGTTATCTCAAATAAGAACGGAAAAAAAGTGATTCTAACGAAGTTTCCAAACTTGGAAAAAAAAATTTTTTCTTTTCGAGATTCTTTGCGCATAATATGCTTTACTGAGGCTATCAAACTAGTACAATGAAAGAGAACCAGTTATCTCAAATAAGAACAGAAAAAAAGTGATTCTAAAGAAGTTTCCAAACTTCGAAAAAAAATTTTTTTCTTTTCGAGATTCTTTGCGCATAAAATGCTTTTCTGGGGCTATCAAACTAGTATAATGAAAGAGAACCAGTTATCTCAAATAAGAACGGGAAAAAAGTGATTCTAACGAAGTTTCCAAACTTCGAAAAAAATTTTTTTTCTTTTCCAGATTCATTGCGCATAATATGCTTTACTGAGGCTAACAAACTAGTATAATGAAAGAGAACCAGTTATCTCAAATAAGAACGGAAAAAAGTGATTCTAACGAATTTTCCAAACTTCGAAAAAAAATGGTTTTCTTTTCGATATTCTTTGCGCATAATATGCTTTTCTGAGGCTATCAAACTAGTATAATGAAAGAGTACCAGTTATCTGAATTAAGAACGGGAAAAAAGTGATTCAAACGAAGTTTCCAAACCTCGAAAAAAATTTTTTTTCTTTTCGTGATTCTTTGCGCTAAATATGCTTTTCTGAGGCTATCAAAGTAGTATTATAAAAGAGAACCAGTTATCTCAAATAAGAACGGAAAAAAAGTGATCCAAACGAAGTTTCCAAACTTGGAAAAAAATTTTTTTCTTTTCGAGATTCTTTGCGCATAATATGCTTTACTGAGGCTATCAAACTAGTACAATGAAAGAGAACCAGTTATCTCAAATAAGAACAGAAAAAAAGTGATTCTAAAGAAGTTTCCAAACTTCGAAAAAAAATTTTTTTCTTTTGGAGATTCTTTGCGCATAATATGCTTTACTGAGGCTATCAAACTAGTATAATGAAAGAAAACCAGTTATCTCAAATAAGAACGGAAAAAAATTGATTATAAAGAAGTTTCCAAAGTTCGAAAAAAAATTTTTTTCTTTTCCAGATTCTTTGCGCATAATATGCTTTACTGAGGCTATCAACCTAGTATAATGAAAGAGAAACAGTTATCTCAAATAAGAACGGAAAAAAAGTGATTCTAAAGTAGTTTCCAAAGTTCGAAAAAAAATTTTTTTCTTTTCGTGATTCTTTTCGCTAAATATGCTTTTCTGAGGCTATCAAACTAGTGTAATAAAAGAGAACCAGTTATCTCAAATTAGAACAGAAAAAAAGTGATTCTAAAGAAGTTTCCAAACTTCGAAAAAAAATTTTTTTCTTTTCGAGATTCTTTGCGCATAATATGCTTTACTGAGGCTATCAAACTAGTATAATGAAAGAACCAGTTATCTCAAATATGAACAGAAAAAAAGTGATTCAAACGAAGTTTCCAAACTTCGAAAAAAAATGTTTTTCTTTTCGAGATTCTTTGCGCCTAATATGCTTTACTGAGGCTATCAAACTAGTACAATGAAAGAGAACCAGTTATCTCAAATAAGAACAGAAAAAAAGTGATTCTAAAGAAGTTTCCAAACTTCGAAAAAAAATTTTTTTCTTTTGGAGATTCTTTGCGCATAATATGCTTTACTGAGGCTATCAAACTAGTATAATGAAAGAAAACCAGTTATCTCAAATAAGAACGGAAAAAAATTGATTATAAAGAAGTTTCCAAAGTTCGAAAAAAAATTTTTTTCTTTTCGAGATTCTTTGCGCATAATATGCTTTACTGAGGCTATCAACCTAGTATAATGAAAGAGAAACAGTTATCTCAAATAAGAACGGAAAAAAAGTGATTCTAAAGTAGTTTCCAAAGTTCGAAAAAAAATTTTTTTCTTTTCGTGATTCTTTTCGCTAAATATGCTTTTCTGAGGCTATCAAACTAGTGTAATAAAAGAGAACCAGTTATCTCAAATTAGAACAGAAAAAAGTGATTCTAAAGAAGTTTCCAAACTTCGAAAAAAAATTTTTTTCTTTTCGAGATTCTTTGCGCATAATATGCTTTACTGAGGCTATCAAACTAGTATAATGAAAGAACCAGTTATCTCAAATATGAACGGAAAAAAAGTGATTCAAACGAAGTTTCCAAACTTCGAAAAAAAATGTTTTTCTTTTCGAGATTCTTTGCGCCTAATATGCTTTACTGAGGCTATCAAACTAGTATAATGAAAGAGAACCAGTTATCTCAAATAAGAACAGAAAAAAAGTGATTCTAAAGAAGTTTCCAAACTTCGAAAAAAAATTTTTTTCTTTTGGAGATTCTTTGCGCATAATATGCTTTACTGAGGTTATCAAACTAGTATAATGAAAGAGAACCAGTTATCTCAAATAAGAACGGAAAAAAATTGATTCTAAAGAAGTTTCCAAAGTTCGAAAAAAAATTTTTTTCTTTTCGAAATTCTTTGCGCATAATATGCTTTACTGAGGCTATCAAACTAGTATAATGAAAGAGAACCAGTTATCTCAAATAAGAACGGAAAAAAGTGATTCTAACGAATTTTTCAAACTTCGAAAAAAAATTTTTTTCTTTTCGAGATTCTTTGCGCATAATATGCTTTACTGAGGCTATCAAACTAGTACAATGAAAGAGAACCAGTTATCTCAAATAAGAACAGAAAAAAAGTGATTCTAAAGAAGTTTCCAAACTTCGAAAAAAAATTTTTTTCTTTTGGAGATTCTTTGCGCATAATATGCTTTACTGAGGCTATCAAACTAGTATAATGAAAGAGAACCAGTTATCTCAAATAAGAACGGAAAAAAATTGATTCTAAAGAAGTTTCCAAAGTTCGAAAAAAAATTTTTTTCTTTTCGAGATTCTTTGCGCATAATATGCTTTACTGAGGCTATCAAACTAGTATAATGAAAGAGAACCGGTTATCTCAAATAAGAACAGAAAAAAAGTGATTCTAAAGAAGTTTCCAAACTTCGAAAAAAAATTTTTTTCTTTTCGAGATTCTTTGCGCATAATATGCTTTACTGAGGCTATCAAACTAGTATAATGAAAGAGAACCGGTTATCTCAAATAAGAACAGAAAAAAAGTGATTCTAAAGAAGTTTCCAAACTTCGAAAAAAAATTTTTTTCTTTTCGAGATTCTTTGCGCATAATATGCTTTACTGAGGCTATCAAACGGAAAAAAAGTGATTCAAACGAAGTTTCCAAACTTCGAAAAAAAATGGTTTTCTTTTCGATATTCTTTGCGCATAATATGCTATTCTGAGGCTATCAAACTAGTATAATGAAAGAGAACCAGTTATCTGAAATAAGAACGGGAAAAAAGTGATTCAAACGAAGTTTCCAAACCTCGAAAAAAATTTTTTTTCTTTTCGTGATTCTTTGCGCTAAATATGCTTTTCTGAGGCTATCAAAGTAGTATTATAAAAGAGAACCAGTTATCTCAAATAAGAACGGAAAAAAAGTGATTCAAATGAAGTTTCCAAACCTCGAAAAAAATTTTTTTTCTTTTCGTGATTCTTTGCGCTAAATATGCTTTACTGAGGCTATCAACCTAGTATAATGAAAGAGAAACAGTTATCTCAAATAAGAACGGAAAAAAAGGGTTCTAAAGTAGTTTCCAAAGTTCGAAAAAAAATTTTTTTCTTTTCGTGATTCTTTTCCCTAAATATGCTTTTCTGAGGCTATCAAACTAGTGTAATGAAAGAGAACCAGTTATCTCAAATTAGAACAGAAAAAAAGTGATTCTAAAGAAGTTTCCAAACTTCGAAAAAAAATTTTTTTCTTTTCGAGATTCTTTGCGCATAATATGCTTTACTGAGGCTATCAAACTAGTATAATGAAAGAGAGCCAGTTATCTCAAATATGAACGGAAAAAAAGTGATTCAAACGAAGTTTCCAAACTTCGAAAAAAAATTTTTTTCTTTTCGAGATTCTTTGCGCATAATATGCATTTCTGGGGCTATCAAACTAGTATAATGAAAGAGAACCAGTTATCTCAAATAAGAACGGAAAAAAGTGATTCTAACGAATTTTTCAAACTTCGAAAAAAAATTTTTTTCTTTTCGAGATTCTTTGCGCCTAATATGCTTTACTGAGGCTATCAAACTAGCACAATTAAAGAGAACCAGTTATCTCAAATAAGAACAGAAAAAAAGTGATTCTAAAGAAGTTTCCAAACTTCGAAAAAAAATTTTTTTCTTTTGGAGATTCTTTGCGCATAATATGCTTTACTGAGGCTATCAAACTAGTATAATGAAAGAGAACCAGTTATCTCAAATAAGAACGGAAAAAAATTGATTCTAAAGAAGTTTCCAAAGTTCGAAAAAAAATTTTTTTCTTTTCGAGATTCTTTGCGCATAATATGCTTTACTGAGGCTATCAAACTAGTATAATGAAAGAGAACCAGTTATCTCAAATAAGAACGGAAAAAAGTGATTCTAACGAATTTTTCATACTTCGAAAAAAAATTTTTTTCTTTTCGAGATTCTTTGCGCATAATATGCTTTACTGAGGCTATCAAACTAGTACAATGAAAGAGAACCAGTTATCTCAAATAAGAACAGAAAAAAAGTGATTCTAAAGAAGTTTCCAAACTTCGAAAAAAAATTTTTTTCTTTTGGAGATTCTTTGCGCATAATATGCTTTACTGAGGCTATCAAACTAGTATAATGAAAGAGAACCAGTTATCTCAAATAAGAACGGAAAAAAATTGATTCTAAAGAAGTTTCCAAAGTTCGAAAAAAAAATTTTTTCTTTTCGAGATTCTTTGCGCATAATATGCTTTACTGAGGCTATCAAACTAGTATAATGAAAGAGAACCGGTTATCTCAAATAAGAACAGAAAAAAAGTGATTCTAAAGAAGTTTCCAAACTTCGAAAAAAAATTTTTTTCTTTTAGAGATTCTTTGCGCATAATATGCTTTACTGAGGGTATCAAACTAGTATAATGAAAGAGAAACAGATATCTCAAATATGAACGGAAAAAAAGTTATTCAAACGAAGTTTCCAAACTTCGAAAAAAAATGTTTTTCTTTTCGATATTCTTTGCGCATAATATGCTTTTCTGAGGCTATCAAACTAGTATAATGAAAGAGAACCAGTTATCTGAAATAAGAACGGGAAAAAAGTGATTCAAACGAAGTTTCCAAACCTCGAAAAAATTTTTTTTTCTTTTCGTGATTCTTTGCGCTAAATATGCTTTTCTGAGGCTATCAAAGTAGTATTATAAAAGAGAACCAGTTATCTCAAATAAGAACGGAAAAAAAGTGATTCAAACGAAGTTTCCAAACTTGGAAAAAAAATTTTTTTCTTTTCGTGATTCTTTTCGCTAAATATGCTTTTATGAGGCTATCAAACTAGTATAATGAAAGAGAACCAGTTATCTCAAATAAGAACAGAAAAAAAGTGATTCTAAAGAAGTTTCCAAACTTCGAAAAAATTTTTTTTTCTTTTCGAGATTCTTTGAGCATAATATGCTTTACTGAGGCTATCAAACTAGTATAATGAAAGAGAACCAGTTATCTCGAATAAGAACGGAAAAAAAGTGATTCTAACGAAGTTTCCAAACTTCGAAAATTTTTTTTTTCTTTTCGAGATTCTTTGCGCATAATATGCTTTACTGAGGCTATCAAACTAGTATAATGAAAGAGAACCAGTTATCTCAAATAAGAACGGAAAAAAGTGATTCTAACGAAGTTTCCAAACTTCGAAAAAAAATTTTTTTCTTTTCGTGATTCTTTGCGCTAAATATGCTTTTCTGAGGCTGTCAAAGTAGTATTATAAAAGAGAACCAGTTATCTCAAATAAGAACGGAAAAAAAGTGATTCAAACGAAGTTTCCAAACTTGGAAAAAATTTTTTTATCTTTTCGTGATTCTTTTCGCTAAATATGCTTTTATGAGGCTATCAAACTAGTATAATGAAAGAGAACCAGTTATCTCAAATAAGAACAGAAAAAAAGTGATTCTAAAGAAGTTTCCAAACTTCGAAAAAATTTTTTTTTCTTTTCGAGATTCTTTGAGCATAATATGCTTTACTGAGGCTATCAAACTAGTATAATGAAAGAGAACCAGTTATCTCGAATAAGAACGGAAAAAAAGTGATTCTAACGAAGTTTCCAAACTTCGAAAAATTTTTTTTTCTTTTTGAGATTCTTTGCGCATAATATGCTTTACTGAGGCTATCAAACTAGTATAATGAAAGAGAACCAGTTATCTCAAATAAGAACGGAAAAAAGTGATTCTAACGAAGTTTCCAAACTTCGAAAAAAAAATTTTTTCTTTTCGAGATTCTTTGCGCATAATATGCTTTACTGAGGCTATCAAACTAGTATAATGAAAGAGAACCAGTTACCTCAAATAAGAACAGAAAAAAAGTGATTCTAAAGAAGTTTCCAAACTTCGAAAAAAAATTTTTTTCTTTTCGAGATTCTTTGCGCATAATATGCTTTACTGAGGCTATCAAACTAGTATAATTAAAGAGAACAAGTTATCTCAAATAAGAACGGAAAAAAATTGATTCTAAAGAAGTTTCCAAACTTCGAAAAAAAATTTTTTTCTTTTCGAGATTCTTTGCGCATAATATGCTTTACTGAGGCTATCAAACTAGTATAATGAAAGAGAACCAGTTATCTCAAATAAGAACAGAAAAAAAGTGATTCTAAAGAAGTTTCCAAACTTCGAAAAAAAATTTTTTTCTTTTCGAGATTTTTTGCGCATAATATGCTTTACTGAGGCTATCAAACTAGTATAATGAAAGAGAACAAGTTATCTCAAATAAGAACGGAAAAAAATTGATTCTAAAGAAGTTTCCAAACTTCGAAAAAAAATTTTTTTCTTTTCGAGATTCTTTGCGCATAATATGCTTTACTGAGGCTATCAAAATAGTATAATGAAAGAGAAACAGTTATCTCAAATAAGAACGGAAAAAAAGTTATTCAAACGTAGTTTCCAAACTTCGAAAAAAAATGTTTTTCTTTTCGAGATTCTTTGCGCATAATATGCTTTTCTGGGGCTATCAAACTAGTATTATGAAAGAGAACCAGTTATCTCAAATAAGAACGGGAAAAAAAGTGATTCTAACGAAGTTTCCAAACTTCGAAAAAAATTTTTTTTCTTTTCGAGATTCTTTGCGCATAATATGCTTTACTGAGGCTATCAAACTAGTATAATGAAAGAGAAACAGATATCTCAAATATGAACGGAAAAAAAGTGATTCAAACGAAGTTTCCAAACTTCGAAAAAAAATGGTTTTCTTTTCGATATTCTTTGCGCATAATATGCTTTTCTGAGGCTATCAAACTAGTATAATGAAAGAGAACCAGTTATCTGAAATAAGAACGAAAAAAGTGATTCAAACGAAGTTTCCAAACCTCGAAAAAATTTTTTTTTCTTTTCGTGATTCTTTGCGCTAAATATGCTTTTCTGAGGCTATCAAAATAGTATAATGAAAGAGAAACAGTTATCTGAAATAAGAACGGAAAAAAAGTGATTGAAACGTAGTTTCCAAACTTCGAAAAAAAATGTTTTTCTTTTCGAGATTCTTTGCGCATAATATGCTTTACTGAGGCTATAAAACTAGTATAAATAAAGAGAACCAGTTATCTCAAATAAGAACAGAAAAAAAGTGATTCTAAAGAAGTTTCCAAACTTCGAAAAAAAATTTTTTTCTTTTCGAGATTCTTTGCGCATAATATGCTTTACTGAGGCTATCAAACTAGTATAATGAAAGACAACAAGTTATCTCAAATAAGAACGGGAAAAAATTGATTCTAAAGAAGTTTCCAAACTTGGAAAAAAAATTTTTTTCTTTTCGAGATTCTTTGCGCATAATATGCTTTACTGAGGCTATCAAAATAGTATAATGAAAGAGAGACAGTTATCTCAAATAAGAACGGAAAAAAAGTGATTCAAACGTAGTTTCCAAACTTCGAAAAAAAATGTTTTTCTTTTCGAGATTCTTTGCGCATAATATGCTTTTCTGGGGCTATCAAACTAGTATAATGAAAGAGAACCAGTTATCTCAAATAAGAACGGGAAAAAAGTGATTCTAACGAAGTTTCCAAACTTCGAAAAAAATTTTTTTTCTTTTCGAGATACTTTGCGCATAATATGCTTTACTGAGGCTATCAAACTAGTATAATGAAAGAGAACCAGTTATCTCAAATAAGAACGGAAAAAAAGTGATTCTAACGAAGTTTCCAAACTTGGAAAAAAAATTTTTTTCTTTTCGAGATTCTTTGCGCATAATATGCTTTACTGAGGCTATCAAACTAGTACAATGAAAGAGAACCAGTTATCTCAAATAAGAACAGAAAAAAAGTGATTCTAAAGAAGTTTCCAAACTTCGAAAAAAAATTTTTTTCTTTTAGAGATTCTTTGCGCATAATATGCTTTACTGAGGCTATCAAACTAGTATAATGAAAGAGAAACAGATATCTCAAATATGAACGGAAAAAAAGTGATTCAAACGAAGATTCCAAACTTCGAAAAAAAATGTTTTTCTTTTCGAGATTCTTTGCGCATAATATGCTTTTCTGGGGTTATCAAACTAGTATAATGAAAGAGAACCAGTTATCTCAAATAAGAACGGGAAAAAAGTGATTCTAACGAAGTTTCCAAACTTCGAAAAAAATTTTTTTTCTTTTCGAGATTCTTTGCGCTTAATATGCTTTACTGAGGCTAACAAACTAGTATAATGAAAGAGAACCAGTTATCTCAAATAAGAACGGAAAAAAGTGATTCTAACGAATTTTTCAAACTTCGAAAAAAAATTTTTTTCTTTTCGAGATTCTTTGAGCATAATATGCTTTACTGAGGCTATCAAACTAGTACAATGAAAGAGAACCAGTTATCTCAAATAAGAACAGAAAAAAAGTGATTCTAAAGAAGTTTCCAAACTTCGAAAAAAAATTTTTTTCTTTTGGAGATTCTTTGCGCATAATATGCTTTACTGAGGCTATCAAACTAGTATAATGAAAGAGAACCAGTTATCTCAAATAAGAACGGAAAAAAATTGATTCTAAAGAAGTTTCCAAAGTTCGAAAAAAAATTTTTTTCTTTTCGAGATTCTTTGCGCATAATATGCTTTACTGAGGCTATCAACCTAGTATAATGAAAGAGAAACAGTTATCTCAAATAAGAACGGAAAAAAAGTGATTCTAAAGTAGTTTCCAAACTTCGAAAAAAAATTTTTTTCTTTTCGTGATTCTTTTCGCTAAATATGCTTTTCTGAGGCTATCAAACTAGTGTAATGAAAGAGAACCAGTTATCTCAAATTAGAACAGAAAAAAAGTGATTCTAAAGAAGTTTCCAAACTTCGAAAAAAATTTTTTTTCTTTTCGAGATTCTTTGCGCATAATATGCTTTTCTGGGGCTATCAAACTTGTATAATGAAAGAGAACCAGTTATCTCAAATAAGAACGGTAAAAAAGTGATTCTAACGAAGTTTCCAAACTTCGAAAAAAATTTGTTTTCTTTTCGAGATTCTTTGCGCATAATATGCTTTACTGAGGCTAACAAACTAGTATAATGAAAGAGAACCAGTTATCTCAAATAAGAACGGAAAAAAGTGATTCTAACGAATTTTTCAAACTTCGAAAAAAAATTTTTTTCTTTTCGAGATTCTTTGCGCATAATATGCTTTACTGAGGCTATCAAACTAGTACAATGAAAGAGAACCAGTTATCTCAAATAAGAACAGAAAAAAAGTGATTCTAAAGAAGTTTCCAAACTTCGAAAAAAATTTTTTTTCTTTTGGAGATTCTTTGCGCATAATATGCTTTACTGAGGCTATCAAACTAGTATAATGAAAGAGAACCAGTTATCTCAAATAAGAACGGAAAAAAATTGATTCTAAAGAAGTTTCCAAAGTTCGAAAAAAAATTTTTTTCTTTTCGAGATTCTTTGCGCATAATATGCTTTACTGAGGCTAACAACCTAGTATAATGAAAGAGTAACAGTTATCTCAAATAAGAACGGAAAAAAAGTGATTCTAAAGTAGTTTCCAAACTTCGAAAAAAAATTTTTTTCTTTTCGTGATTCTTTTCGCTAAATATGCTTTTCTGAGGCTATCAAACTAGTGTAATGAAAGAGAACCAGTTATCTCAAATTAGAACAGAAAAAAAGTGATTCTAAAGAAGTTTCCAAACTTCGAAAAAAAATTTTTTTCTTTTCGAGATTCTTTGCGCATAATATGCTTTACTGAGGCTATCAAACTAGTATAATTAAAGAGAACCAGTTATCTCAAATAAGAACGGAAAAAAATTGATTCTAAAGAAGTTTCCAAACTTCGAAAAAAATTTTTTTTCTTTTCGTGATTCTTTTCGCTAAATATGCTTTTCTGAGGCTATCAAACTAGTATAATGAAAGAGAAACAGTTATCTCAAATAAGAACGGAAAAAAAGTGATTCAAACGAAGTTTCCAAACTTCGAAAAAAAATGTTTTTCTTTTCGAGATTCTTTGCGCATAATATGCTTTTCTGAGGCTATCAAACTAGTAAAATGAAAGAGAACCAGTTATCTCGAATAAGAACGGAAAAAAAGTAATTCTAAAGAAGTTTCCAAACTTCGAAAAAATTTTTTTTCTTTTCGAGATTCTTTGCGCATAATATGCTTTACTGAGGCTATCAAACTAGTATAATGAAAGAGAACCAGTTATCTCATATAAGAACGGAAAAAAAGTGATTCTAACGAAGTTTCCAAACTTCGAAAAAAATTTTTTTTTCTTTTCCAAATTCTTTGCGCATAATATGCTTTACTGAGGCTATCAAACTAGTATAATGAAAGAGAACCAGTTATCTCAAATAAGAACGGAAAAAAAGTGATTCAAACGAAGTTTCCAAACTTCGAAAAATGTTTTTTTTCTTTTCGAGATTTTTTGCGCATAATATGCTTTACTGAGTCTATCAAACTAGTATAATGAAAGAGAACCAGTTATCTCAAATAAGAACGGAAAAAAGTGATTCTAACGAAGTTTCCAAACTTCGAAAAAAAATTTTTTTCTTTTCGAGATTCTTTGCGCATAATATGCTTTACTGAGGCTATCAAACTAGTATAATGAAAGAGAACCAGTTATCTCAAATAAGAACAGAAAAAAAGTGATTCTAAAGAAGTTTCCAAACTTCGAAAAAAAAATTTTTTCTTTTCGAGATTCTTTGCGCATAATATGCTTTACTGAGGCTATCAAACTAGTATAATGAAAGAGAACCAGTTATCTCAAATAAGAACGGAAAAAAATTGATTCTAACGAAGTTTCCAAACTTCGAAAAAAATTTTTTTTTCTTTTCCAAATTCTTTGCGCATAATATGCTTTACTGAGGCTATCAAATTAGTATAATGAAAGAGAACCAGTTATCTCAAATAAGAACGGAAAAAAGTGATTCTAACGAAGTTTCCAAACTTCGAAAAAAATTTTTTTTCTTTTCGAGATTCTTTGCGCATAATATGCTTTACTGAGGCTATCAAACTAGTATAATGAAAGAGAACGAGTTATCTCAAATAAGAACAGAAAAAAAGTGATTCTAAAGAAGTTTCCAAACTTCGAAAAAAAATTTTTTTCTTTTGGAGATTCTTTGCGCATAATATGCTTTACTGAGGCTATCAAACTAGTATAATGAAAGAGAACCAGTTATCTCAAATAAGAACGGAAAAAAATTGATTCTAAAGAAGTTTCCAAAGTTCGAAAAAAAAATTTTTTCTTTTCGAGATTCTTTGCGCATAATATGCTTTACTGAGGCTATCAACCTAGTATAATGAAATAGAAACAGTTATCTCAAATAAGAACGGAAAAAAAGTGATTCTAAAGTAGTTTCCAAACTTCGAAAAAAATTTTTTTTCTTTTCGTGATTATTTTCGCTAAATATGCTTTTCTGAGGCTATCAAACTAGTGTAATGAAAGGGAACCAGTTATCTCAAATTAGAACAGAAAAAAAGTGATTCTAAAGAAGTTTCCAAACTTCGAAAAAAATTTTTTTTCTTTTCGAGATTCTTTGCGCATAATATGCTTTACTGAGGCTATCAAACTAGTATAATGAAAGAGAACCAGTTATCTCATATAAGAACGGAAAAAAAGTGATTCTAACGAAGATTCCAAACTTCGAAAAAAATTTTTTTTTCTTTTCGAAATTCTTTGCGCATAAATTGCTTTACTGAGGCTATCAAACTAGTATAATGAAAGAGAACCAGTTATCTCAATTAAGAACGGAAAAAAAGTGATTCAAACGAAGTTTCCAAATTTCGAAAAAAAATGTTTTTTTTTTCGAGATTCTTTGCGCATAATATGCTTTTCTACGGCTATCAAACTAATAAAATGAAAGAGAACCAGTTATCTCGAATAAGAACGGAAATAAAGTGATTCTAACGAAGTTTCCAAACTTCGAAAAATGTTTTTTTTCTTTTCGAGATTCTTTGCGCATAATATACTTTACTGAGTCTATCAAACTAGTATAATGAAAGAGAACCAGTTATCTCAAATAAGAACGGAAAAAAGTGATTCTAACGAAGTTTCCAAACTTCGAAAAAAAATTTTTTTCTTTTCGAGATTCTTTGCGCATAATATGCTTTACTGAGGCTATCAAACTAGTATAATGAAAGAGAACCAGTTATCTCAAATAAGAACGGAAAAAAGTGATTCTAACGAAGTTTCCAAACTTCGAAAAAATTTTTTTTCTTTTCGAGATTCTTTTCGCTAAATATGCTTTTCTGAGGCTATCAAACTAGTGTAATGAAAGAGAACCAGTTATCTCAAATTAGAACAGAAAAAAAGTGATTCTAAAGAAGTTTCCAAACTTCGAAAAAAAATTTTTTTCTTTTCGAGATTCTTTGCGCATAATATGCTTTACTGAGGCTATCAAACTAGTATAATGAAAGAGAACCAGTTATCTCAAATAAGAACAGAAAAAAAGTGATTCTAAAGAAGTTTCCAAACTTCGAAAATAATTTTTTTTCTTTTCGAGATTCTTTGCGCTTAATATGCTTTACTGAGGCTAACAAACTAGTATAATGAAAGAGAACCAGTTATCTCAAATAAGAACGGAAAAAAGTGATTCTAACGAATTTTTCAAACTTCGAAAAAAAATTTTTTTCTTTTCGAGATTCTTTGAGCATAATATGCTTTACTGAGGCTATCAAACTAGTACAATGAAAGAGAACCAGTTATCTCAAATAAGAACAGAAAAAAAGTGATTCTAAAGAAGTTTCCAAACTTCGAAAAAAAATTTTTTTCTTTTGGAGATTCTTTGCGCATAATATGCTTTACTGAGGCTATCAAACTAGTATAATGAAAGAGAACCAGTTATCTCAAATAAGAACGGAAAAAAATTGATTCTAAAGAAGTTTCCAAAGTTCGAAAAAAAATTTTTTTCTTTTCGAGATTCTTTGCGCATAATATGCTTTACTGAGGCTATCAACCTAGTATAATGAAAGAGAAACAGTTATCTCAAATAAGAACGGAAAAAAAGTGATTCTAAAGTAGTTTCCAAACTTCGAAAAAAAATTTTTTTCTTTTCGTGATTCTTTTCGCTAAATATGCTTTTCTGAGGCTATCAAACTAGTGTAATGAAAGAGAACCAGTTATCTCAAATTAGAACAGAAAAAAAGTGATTCTAAAGAAGTTTCCAAACTTCGAAAAAAATTTTTTTTCTTTTCGAGATTCTTTGCGCATAATATGCTTTTCTGGGGCTATCAAACTTGTATAATGAAAGAGAACCAGTTATCTCAAATAAGAACGGTAAAAAAGTGATTCTAACGAAGTTTCCAAACTTCGAAAAAAATTTGTTTTCTTTTCGAGATTCTTTGCGCATAATATGCTTTACTGAGGCTAACAAACTAGTATAATGAAAGAGAACCAGTTATCTCAAATAAGAACGGAAAAAAGTGATTCTAACGAATTTTTCAAACTTCGAAAAAAAATTTTTTTCTTTTCGAGATTCTTTGCGCATAATATGCTTTACTGAGGCTATCAAACTAGTACAATGAAAGAGAACCAGTTATCTCAAATAAGAACAGAAAAAAAGTGATTCTAAAGAAGTTTCCAAACTTCGAAAAAAATTTTTTTTCTTTTGGAGATTCTTTGCGCATAATATGCTTTACTGAGGCTATCAAACTAGTATAATGAAAGAGAACCAGTTATCTCAAATAAGAACGGAAAAAAATTGATTCTAAAGAAGTTTCCAAAGTTCGAAAAAAAATTTTTTTCTTTTCGAGATTCTTTGCGCATAATATGCTTTACTGAGGCTAACAACCTAGTATAATGAAAGAGTAACAGTTATCTCAAATAAGAACGGAAAAAAAGTGATTCTAAAGTAGTTTCCAAACTTCGAAAAAAAATTTTTTTCTTTTCGTGATTCTTTTCGCTAAATATGCTTTTCTGAGGCTATCAAACTAGTGTAATGAAAGAGAACCAGTTATCTCAAATTAGAACAGAAAAAAAGTGATTCTAAAGAAGTTTCCAAACTTCGAAAAAAAATTTTTTTCTTTTCGAGATTCTTTGCGCATAATATGCTTTACTGAGGCTATCAAACTAGTATAATTAAAGAGAACCAGTTATCTCAAATAAGAACGGAAAAAAATTGATTCTAAAGAAGTTTCCAAACTTCGAAAAAAATTTTTTTTCTTTTCGTGATTCTTTTCGCTAAATATGCTTTTCTGAGGCTATCAAACTAGTATAATGAAAGAGAAACAGTTATCTCAAATAAGAACGGAAAAAAAGTGATTCAAACGAAGTTTCCAAACTTCGAAAAAAAATGTTTTTCTTTTCGAGATTCTTTGCGCATAATATGCTTTTCTGAGGCTATCAAACTAGTAAAATGAAAGAGAACCAGTTATCTCGAATAAGAACGGAAAAAAAGTAATTCTAAAGAAGTTTCCAAACTTCGAAAAAATTTTTTTTCTTTTCGAGATTCTTTGCGCATAATATGCTTTACTGAGGCTATCAAACTAGTATAATGAAAGAGAACCAGTTATCTCATATAAGAACGGAAAAAAAGTGATTCTAACGAAGTTTCCAAACTTCGAAAAAAATTTTTTTTTCTTTTCCAAATTCTTTGCGCATAATATGCTTTACTGAGGCTATCAAACTAGTATAATGAAAGAGAACCAGTTATCTCAAATAAGAACGGAAAAAAAGTGATTCAAACGAAGTTTCCAAACTTCGAAAAATGTTTTTTTTCTTTTCGAGATTTTTTGCGCATAATATGCTTTACTGAGTCTATCAAACTAGTATAATGAAAGAGAACCAGTTATCTCAAATAAGAACGGAAAAAAGTGATTCTAACGAAGTTTCCAAACTTCGAAAAAAAATTTTTTTCTTTTCGAGATTCTTTGCGCATAATATGCTTTACTGAGGCTATCAAACTAGTATAATGAAAGAGAACCAGTTATCTCAAATAAGAACAGAAAAAAAGTGATTCTAAAGAAGTTTCCAAACTTCGAAAAAAAAATTTTTTCTTTTCGAGATTCTTTGCGCATAATATGCTTTACTGAGGCTATCAAACTAGTATAATGAAAGAGAACCAGTTATCTCAAATAAGAACGGAAAAAAATTGATTCTAACGAAGTTTCCAAACTTCGAAAAAAATTTTTTTTTCTTTTCCAAATTCTTTGCGCATAATATGCTTTACTGAGGCTATCAAATTAGTATAATGAAAGAGAACCAGTTATCTCAAATAAGAACGGAAAAAAGTGATTCTAACGAAGTTTCCAAACTTCGAAAAAAATTTTTTTTCTTTTCGAGATTCTTTGCGCATAATATGCTTTACTGAGGCTATCAAACTAGTATAATGAAAGAGAACGAGTTATCTCAAATAAGAACAGAAAAAAAGTGATTCTAAAGAAGTTTCCAAACTTCGAAAAAAAATTTTTTTCTTTTGGAGATTCTTTGCGCATAATATGCTTTACTGAGGCTATCAAACTAGTATAATGAAAGAGAACCAGTTATCTCAAATAAGAACGGAAAAAAATTGATTCTAAAGAAGTTTCCAAAGTTCGAAAAAAAAATTTTTTCTTTTCGAGATTCTTTGCGCATAATATGCTTTACTGAGGCTATCAACCTAGTATAATGAAATAGAAACAGTTATCTCAAATAAGAACGGAAAAAAAGTGATTCTAAAGTAGTTTCCAAACTTCGAAAAAAATTTTTTTTCTTTTCGTGATTATTTTCGCTAAATATGCTTTTCTGAGGCTATCAAACTAGTGTAATGAAAGGGAACCAGTTATCTCAAATTAGAACAGAAAAAAAGTGATTCTAAAGAAGTTTCCAAACTTCGAAAAAAAATTTTTTTCTTTTCGAGATTCTTTGCGCATAATATGCTTTACTGAGGCTATCAAACTAGTATAATGAAAGAGAACCAGTTATCTCATATAAGAACGGAAAAAAAGTGATTCTAACGAAGATTCCAAACTTCGAAAAAAATTTTTTTTTCTTTTCGAAATTCTTTGCGCATAAATTGCTTTACTGAGGCTATCAAACTAGTATAATGAAAGAGAACCAGTTATCTCAATTAAGAACGGAAAAAAAGTGATTCAAACGAAGTTTCCAAATTTCGAAAAAAAATGTTTTTTTTTTCGAGATTCTTTGCGCATAATATGCTTTTCTACGGCTATCAAACTAATAAAATGAAAGAGAACCAGTTATCTCGAATAAGAACGGAAATAAAGTGATTCTAACGAAGTTTCCAAACTTCGAAAAATGTTTTTTTTCTTTTCGAGATTCTTTGCGCATAATATACTTTACTGAGTCTATCAAACTAGTATAATGAAAGAGAACCAGTTATCTCAAATAAGAACGGAAAAAAGTGATTCTAACGAAGTTTCCAAACTTCGAAAAAAAATTTTTTTCTTTTCGAGATTCTTTGCGCATAATATGCTTTACTGAGGCTATCAAACTAGTATAATGAAAGAGAACCAGTTATCTCAAATAAGAACGGAAAAAAGTGATTCTAACGAAGTTTCCAAACTTCGAAAAAATTTTTTTTCTTTTCGAGATTCTTTTCGCTAAATATGCTTTTCTGAGGCTATCAAACTAGTGTAATGAAAGAGAACCAGTTATCTCAAATTAGAACAGAAAAAAAGTGATTCTAAAGAAGTTTCCAAACTTCGAAAAAAAATTTTTTTCTTTTCGAGATTCTTTGCGCATAATATGCTTTACTGAGGCTATCAAACTAGTATAATGAAAGAGAACCAGTTATCTCAAATAAGAACAGAAAAAAAGTGATTCTAAAGAAGTTTCCAAACTTCGAAAATAATTTTTTTTCTTTTCGAGATTCTTTGCGCATAATATGCTTTACTGAGGCTATCAAACTAGTATAATGAAAGAGAACCAGTTATCTCAAATAAGAACGGAAAAAAATTGATTCTAAAGAAGTTTGCAAACTTCGAAAAAAAATTTTTTCCCTTCGAGATTCTTTGCGCATAATATGCTTTACTAAGGCTATCAAACTAGTACAATGAAAGAGAACCAGTTATCTCAAATAAGAACAGAAAAAAAGTGATTCTAAAGAAGTTTCCAAACTTCGAAAAAATTTTTTTTCTTTTGGAGATTCTTTGCGCATATAATGCTTTACTGAGGCTATCAAACTAGTATAATGAAAGAGAACCAGTTATCTCAAATAAGAACGGAAAAAAATTGATTCTAAAGAAGTTTCCAAAGTTCGAAAAAAAATTTTTTTCTTTTCGAGATTCTTTGCGCATAATATGCTTTACTGAGGCTATCAACCTAGTATAATGAAAGAGAAACAGTTATCTCAAATAAGAACGGAAAAAAAGTGATTCTAAAGTAGTTTCCAAACTTCGAAAAAAATTTTTTTTCTTTTCGTGATTCTTTTCGCTAAATATGCTTTTCTGAGGCTATCAAACTAGTGTAATGAAAGAGAACCAGTTATCTCAAATTAGAACAGAAAAAAAGTGATTCTAAAGAAGTTTCCAAACTTCGAAAAAAAATTTTTTTCTTTTCGAAATTCTTTGCGCATAATATGCTTTACTGAGGCTATCAAACTAGTATAATGAAAGAGAACCACTGGTTCTTTTTTCTTTTTTCTTTCTTTCTCTTTCTCGTTCTTATCTCATATAAGAACGGAAAAAATGTGATTCTAACGAAGTTTCCAAACTTCGAAAAAAATTAATCTTTCTTTTCGAAATTCTTTGCGCATAAATTGCTTTACTGAGGCTATCAAACTAGTATAATGAAAGAGAACCAGTTATCTCAAATAAGAACGGAAAAAAAGTGATTCAAACGAAGTTTCCAAACTTCGAAAAAAAATGTTTTTTTTTTCGAGATTCTTTGCGCATAATATGCTTTTCTACGGCTATAAAACTAGTAAAATGAAAGAGAACCAATTATCTCGAATAAGAACGGAAAAAAAGTGATTCTAACGAAGTTTCCAAACTTCGAAAAATGTTTTTTTTCTTTTCGAGATTCTTTGCGCATAATATGCTTTACTGGGTCTATCAAACTAGTATAATGAAAGAGAACCAGTTATCTCAAATAAGAACGGAAAAAAGTGATTCTAACGAAGTTTCCAAACTTCGAAAAAAAATTTTTTTCTTTTCGAGATTCTTTGCGCATAATATGCTTTACTGAGGCAATCAAACTAGTATAATGAAAGAGAACCAGTTATCTCAAATAAGAACGGAAAAAAATTGATTCTAACGAAGTTTCCAAACTTCGAAAATTTTTTTTTTTCTTTTCCAGATTCTTTGCGCATAATATGCTTTACTGAGGCTATCAAACGAGTATAATGAAAGAGAACCAGTTATCTCAAATAAGAACGGAAAAAAGTGATTCTAACGAAGTTTCCAAACTTCGAAAAAAAATTTTTTTCTTTTCGAGATTCTTTTCGCTAAATATGCTTTTCTGAGGCTATCAAACTAGTGTAATGAAAGAGAACCAGTTATCTCAAATTAGAACAGAAAAAAAGTGATTCTAAAGAAGTTTTCAAACTTCGAAAAAAAAATTTTTTCTTTTCGAGATTCTTTGCGCATAATATGCTTTACTGAGGCTATCAAACTAGTATAATGAAAGAGAACCAGTTATCTCAAATAAGAACAGAAAAAAAGTGATTCTAAAGAAGTTTCCAAACTTCGAAAAAAATTTTTTTTCTTTTCGAGATTCTTTGCGCATAATATGCTTTACTGAGGCTATCAAACTAGTATAATGAAAGAGAACCAATTATCTCAAATAAGAACGGAAAAAAATTGATTCTAAAGAAGTTTGCAAACTTCGAAAAAAAATTTTTTCCCTTCGAGATTCTTTGCGCATAATATGCTTTACTGAGGCTATCAAACTAGTACAATGAAAGAGAACCAGTTATCTCAAATAAGAACAGAAAAAAAGTGATTCTAAAGAAGTTTCCAAACTTCGAAAAAAAATTTTTTTCTTTTGGAGATTCTTTGCGCATATAATGCTTTACTGAGGCTATCAAACTAGTATAATGAAAGAGAACCAGTTATCTCAAATAAGAATGGAAAAAAATTGATTCTAAAGAAGTTTCCAAAGTTCGAAAAAAAAATTTTTTCTTTTCCAGATTCTTTGCGCATAATATGCTTTACTGAGGCTATCAACCTAGTATAATGAAAGAGAAACAGTTATCTCAAATAAGAACGGAAAAAAAGTGATTCTAAAGTAGTTTCCAAACTTCGAAAAAAATTTTTTGCTTTTCGTGATTCTTTTCGCTAAATATGCTTTTCTGAGGCTATCAAACTAGTGTAATGAAAGAGAACCAGTTATCTCAAATTAGAACAGAAAAAAAGTGATTCTAAAGAAGTTTCCAAACTTCGAAAAAAAATTTTTTTCTTTTCGAGATTCTTTGCGCATAATATGCTTTACTGAGGCTATCAAACTAGTATAATGAAAGAGAACCAGTTATCTCAAATAAGAACAGAAAAAAAGTGATTCTAAAGAAGTTTCCAAACTTCGAAAAAAATTTTTTTTCTTTTCGAGATTCTTTGCGCATAATATGCTTTACTGAGGCTATCAAACTAGTATAATGAAAGAGAACCAGTTATCTCAAATAAGAACGGAAAAAAATTGATTCTAAAGAAGTTTCCAAACTTCGAAAAAAAAAGTATTTCTTTTCGAGATTCTTTGCGCATAATATGGTTTACAGAGGCTATCAAACTAGTATAATGAAAGAGAAACAGTTATCTCAAATAAGAACGGAAAAAAAGTGATACAAACGAAGTTTCCAAACTTCGAAAAAAAATGTTTTTCTTTTCGAGATTCTATGCGCATAATATGCTTTTCTGAGGCTATCAAACTAGTAAAATGAAAGAGAACCAGTTATCTCGAATAAGAACGGAAAAAAAGTAATTCTAAAGAAGTTTCCAAAGTTCGAAAAAAATTTTTTTTCTTTTCGAGATTCTTTGCGCATAATATGCTTTACTGAGGCTATCAAACTAGTATAATGAAAGAGAACCAGTTATCTCATATAAGAACGGAAAAAAAGTGATTCTAACGAAGTTTCCAAACTTCGAAAAAAATTTTTTTTTCTTTTCGAAATTCTTTGCGCATAATATGCTTTACTGAGGCTATCAAACTAGTATAATGAAAGAGAACCAGTTATCTTAAATAAGAACGGAAAAAAAGTGATTCAAACGAAGTTTCCAAACTTCGAAAAAAAATGGTTTTCTTTTCGAGATTCTTTGCGCATAATATGCTTTTCTACGGCTATCAAACTAGTAAAATGAAAGAGAACTAGTTATCTCGAATAAGAACGGAAAAAAAGTGATTCTAACGAAGTTTCCAAACTTCGAAAAATGTTTTTTTTCTTTTCGAAATTCTTTGCGCATAATATGCTTTACTGAGTCTATCAAACTAGTATAATGAAAGTGAACCAGTTATCTCAAATAAGAACGGAAAAAAGTGATTCTAACGAAGTTTCCAAACTTCGAAAAAAATTTTTTTTCTTTTCGAGATTCTTTGCGCATAATATGCTTTACTGAGGCTATCAACCTAGTATAATGAAAGAGAAACAGTTATCTCAAATAAGAACGGAAAAAAAGTGATTCTAAAGTATGTAAAGTATGATTCTAATGTTTTTCTTTTCGAGATTCTTTGCGCATAATATGCTTTTCTGAGGCTATCAAACTAGTAAAATGAAAGAGAACCAGTTATCTCGAATAAGAACGGAAAAAAAGTAATTCTAACGAAGTTTCCAAACTTCGAAAAAAATATTTTTTCTTTTCGAGATTCTTTGCGCATAATATGCTTTACTGAGGCTATCAAACTAGTATAATGAAAGAGAACCAGTTATCTCAAATAAGAACGGAAAAAAAGTGATTCAAACGAAGTTTCCAAACTTCGAAAAAAAATGTTTTTCTTTTCGAGATTCTTTGCGCAAATATGATTTTCTGAGGCTATCAAACTAGTATAATGAAAGAGAACCAGTTATCTCAAATAAGAACGGAAAAAAAGTTATTCTAACGAAGTTTCCAAACTTCGAAAAATTTTTTTTTTCTTTTCGAGATTCTTTGCGCATAATATGCTTTACTGAGGCTATCAAACTAGTATAATGAAAGAGAACCAGTTATCTCAAATAAGAACGGAAAAAAGTGATTCTAACGAAGTTTCCAAACTTCGAAAAAAAATTTTTTTCTTTTCGAGATTCTTTGCGCATAATATGCTTTACTGAGGCTATCAAACTAGTATAATGAAAGAGAACCAGTTATCTCAAATAAGAACAGAAAAAAAGTAATTCTAAAGAAGTTTCCAAACTTCGAAAAAAAATTTTTTTCTTTTCGAGATTCTTTGCGCATAATATGCTTTACTGAGGCTATCAAACTAGTATAATGAACGAGAACAAGTTATCTCAAATAAGAACGGAAAAAAATTGATTCTAAAGAAGTTTGCAAACTTCGAAAAAAAATTTTTTTCTTTTCGAGATTCTTTGCGCATAATATGCTTTACTGAGGCTATCAAAATAGTATAATGAAAGAGAAACAGTTATCTCAAATAAGAACGGAAAAAAAGTGATCCAAACGTAGTTTCTAAACTTCGAAAAAAAATGTTTTTCTTTTCGATATTCTTTGCGCATAATATGCTTTTCTGGGGATATCAAACTAGTATAATGAAAGAGAACCAGTTATCTCAAATAAGAACGGGAAAAAAGTGATTCTAACGAAGTTTCCAAACTTCGAAAAAAAAATTTTTTCTTTTCGAGATTCTTTGCCCATAATATGCTTTACTGAGGCTATCAAACTAGTATAATGAAAGAGAACCAGTTATCTCAAATAAGAACGGAAAAAAAGTGATTCTAACGAAGTTTCCAAACTTCGAAAAAAAATGTTTTTCTTTTCGAGATTCTTTGCGCATAATATGCTTTTCTGAGGCTATCAAACTAGTATAATGAAAGAGAACCAGTTATCGCAAATAAGAACGGAAAAAAAGTGATTCAAACGAAGTTTCCAAACTTCGAAAAAAATTTTTTTTCTTTTCGAGATTCTTTGCGCATAATATGCTTTTCTACGGCTATCAAACTAGTAAAATGAAAGAGAACCAGTTATCTCGAATAAGAACGGAAAAAAAGTGATTTTAACGAAGTTTCCAAACTTCGAAAATTTTTTTTATTCTTTTCGAGATTCTTTGCGCATAATATGCTTTACTGAGGCTATCAAACTTGTATAAGGAAAGAGAACCAGTTATCTCAAATAAGAACAGAAAATTAGTGATTCTAAAGAAGTTTCCAAAATTCGAAAAAAAAATTTTTTCTTTTCGAGATTCTTTGCGCATAATATGCTTTACTGAGGCTATCAAACTAGTATAATGAAAGAGAACAAGTTATCTCAACTAAGAACGAAATAAAATTGATTCTAAAGAAGTTTCCAAACTTCGAAAAAAAATTTTTTTCTTTTCGAGATTCTTTGCGCATAATATGCTATACTGAGGCTATCAAAATAGTATAATGAAAGAGAAACAGTTATCTCAAATAAGAACGGAAAAAAAGTGATTCAAACGTAGTTTCCAAACTTCGAAAAAAAATTTTTTTCTTTTCGAGATTCTTTGCGCATAATATGCTTTACTGAGGCTATCAAACTAGTATAATGAAAGAGAACCAGTTATCTCAAATAAGAACGGAAAAAAATTGATTCTAAAGAAGTTTCCAAACTTCGAAAAAAAAAAATTTTTTCTTTTCGAGATTCTTTGCGCATAATATGCTTTACTGAGGCTATCAAACTAGTATAATGAAAGAGAAACAGATATCTCAAATATGAACGGAAAAAAAGTGATTCAAACCAAGTTTCCAAACTTCGAAAAATAATGTTTTTCTTTTCGAGATTCTTTGCGCATAATATGCTTTTCTGGGTCTATCAAACTAGTATAATGAAAGAGAACCAGTTATCTCAAATAAGAACGGGAAAAAAGTGATTCTAACGAAGTTTCCAAACTTCGAAAAAAATTTTTTTTCTTTTCGAGATTCTTTGCGCATAATTTGCTTTACTGAGGCTATCAAACTATTATATGAAAGAAAACCAGTTATCTCAAATAAGAACGGAAAAAAGTGATTCTAACGAAGTTTTCAAACTTCGAAAAAAAAATTTTTTCTTTTCGAGATTCTTTGCGCATAATATGCTTTACTGAGGCTATCAAACTAGTACAATGAAAGAGAACCAGTTATCTCAAATAAGAACAGAAAAAAAGTGATTCTAAAGAAGTTTCCAAATTTCGAAAAAAAAATTTTTTCTTTTCGAGATTCTTTGCGCATAATATGCTTTACTGAGGCTATCAACCTAGTATAATGAAAGAGAAACAGTTATCTCAAATAAGAACGGAAAAAAAGTGATTCTAAAGTAGTTTCCAAACTTCGAAAAAAAATTTTTTTCTTTTCGTTATTCTTTTCGCTAAATATGCTTTTCTGAGGCTATCAAACTAGTATATTGAAAGAGAACCAGTTATCTCAAATAAGAACAGAAAAAAAGTGATTCTAAAGAAGTTTCCAAACTTCGAAAAAAAATTTTTTTCTTTTCGAGATTCTTTGCGCATAATATGCTTTTCTGGGGCTATCAAACTAGTATAATAAAAGAGAACCAGTTATCTCAAATAGGAACGGGAAAAAAGTGATTCTAACGAAGTTTCCAAACTTCGAAAAAAATTTTTTTTCTTTTCGAGATTCTTTGCGCATAATATGCTTTACTGAGGCTATCAAACTAGTATAATGAAAGAGAACCAGTTATCTCAAATAAGAACGGAAAAAAAGTGATTCAAACGAAGTTAACAAACTTCGAAAAAAAATGTTTTTCTTTTCGAGATTCTTTGCGCATAATATGCTTTTCTGAGGCTATCAAACTAGTATAATGAAAGAGAACCAGTTATCTCAAATAAGAACGGAAAAAATGTGATTCTAATGAAGTTTCCAAACTTCGAAAAAAAATTTTTTTCTTTTCGAGATTCTTTGCATATAATATGCTTTTCTACGGCTATCAAACTAGTAAAATGAAAGAGAAGCAGTTATCTCGAATAAGAACGGAAAAAAAGTGATTGTAACGAAGTTTCCAAACTTCGAAAAAAAATGTTTTTCTTTTCGAGATTCTTTGCGCATAATATGCTTTTCTGAGGCTATCAAACTAGTATAATGAAAGAGAACCAGTTATCTCAAATAAGAACGGAAAAAATGTGATTCAAATGAAGTTTCCAAACTTCGAAAAAAAATTTTTTTCTTTTCGAGATTCTTTGCGCATAATATGCTTTTCTACGGCTATCAAACTAGTAAAATGAAAGAGAACCAGTTATCTCGAATAAGAACGGAAAAAAAGTGATTCTAACGAAGTTTCCAAACTTCGAAAAATTTTTTTTTTCTTTTCGAGATTCTTTGCGCATAATATGCTTTACTGAGGCTATCAAATTAGTATAATGAAAGAGAACCAGTTATCTCAAATAAGAACGGAAAAAAGTGTTTCTAACGAAGTTTCCAAACTTCGAAAAAAAATTTTTTTCTTTTGGAGATTCTTTGCGCATAATATGCTTTACTGAGGCTATCAAACTAGTATAATGAAAGAGAACCAGTTATCTCAAATAAGAACAGAAAAAAAGTGATTCTAAAAAAGTTTCTAAACTTCGAAAAAAAATTTTTTTCTTTTCGAGATTCTTTGCGCATAATATGCTTTACTGAAGCTATCAAACTAGTATAATGAAAGAGAACCAGTTATCTCAAATAAGAACGGAAAAAAATTGATTCTAAAGAAGTTTCCAAACTTCGAAAAAAAAAATTTTTTTCTTTTCGAGATTCTTTGCGCATAATATGCTTTACTGAAGCTATCAAACTAGTATAATGAAAGAGAAACAGATATCTCAAATATGAACGGAAAAAAATTGATTCAAACCAAGTTTCCAAACTTCCAAAAAAAATGTTTTTCTTTTCGAGATTCTTTGCGCATAATATGCTTTTCTGGGTCTATCAAACTAGTATAATGAAAGAGAACCAGTTATCTCAAATAAGAACGGGAAAAAAGTGATTCTAACGAAGTTTCCAAACTTCGAAAAAAATTTTTTTTCTTTTCGAAATTCTTTGCGCATAATATGCTTTACTGGGGCTATCAAACTATTATATGAAAGAAAACCAGTTATCTCAAATAAGAACGGAAAAAAGTGTATCTAACGAAGTTTTCAAACTTCGAAAAAAAATTTTTTTCTTTTCGAGATTCTTTGCGCATAATATGCTTTACTGAGGCTATCAAACTATTACAATGAAAGAGAACCAGTTATCTCAAATAAGAACAGAAAAAAAGTGATTCTAAAGAAGTTTCCAAACTTCGAAAAAAAAATTTTTTTCTTTTGGAGATTCTTTGCGCATAATATGCTTTACTGAGGCTATCAAACTAGTATAATGAAAGAGAACCAGTTATCTCAAATAAGAATGGAAAAAAATTGATTCTAAAGAAGTTTCCAAAGTTCGAAAAAAAAATTTTTTCTTTTCGAGATTCTTTGCGCATAATATGCTTTACTGAGGCTATCAACCTAGTATAATGAAAGAGAAACAGTTATCTCAAATAAGAACGGAAAAAAAGTGATTCTAAAGTAGTTTCCAAACTTCGAAAAAAAATTTTTTTCTTTTCGTGATTCTTTTCGCTAAATATGCTTTTCTGAGGCTATCAAACTAGTATAATGAAAGAGAACAAGTTATCTCAAATAAGAACGGAAAAAAATTGATTCTAAAGAAGTTTCCAAACTTCGAAAAAAATTTTTCTCTTTTCGAGATTCTTTGCGCATAATATGCTTTACTGAGGCTATCAAACTAGTATAATGAAAGAGAACCAGTTATCTCAAATAAGAACGGAAAAAAAGTGATTCAAACGTAGTTTCCAAACTTCGAAAAAAAATGTTTTTCTTTTCGAGATTCTTTGCGCATAATATGCTTTACTGAGGCTATAAAACTAGTATATTGAAAGAGAACCAGTTATCTCAAATAAGAACAGAAAAAAAGTGATTCTAAAGAAGTTTCCAAACTTCGAAAAAAATTTTTTTTCTTTTCGAGATTCTTTGCGCATAATATGCTTTACTGAGGCTATCAAACTAGTATAATGAAAGAGAGACAGTTATCTCAAATAAGAACGGAAAAAAAGTGATTCAAACGTAGTTTCCAAACTTCGAAAAAAAATGTTTTTCTTTTCGAGATTCTTTGCGCATAATATGCTTTTCTGGGGCTATCAAACTAGTATAATGAAAGAGAACCAGTTATCTCAAATAAGAACGGGAAAAAAGTGATTCTAACGAAGTTTCCAAACTTCGAAAAAAATTTTTTTTCTTTTCGAGATTCTTTGCGCATAATATGCTTTACTGAGGCTATCAAACTAGTATAATGAAAGAGAACCAGTTATCTCAAATAAGAACGGAAAAAAAGTGATTCTAACGAAGTTTCCAAACTTGGAAAAAAAAATTTTTTCTTTTCGAGATTCTTTGCGCATAATATGCTTTACTGAGGCTATCAAACTAGTACAATGAAAGAGAACCAGTTATCTCAAATAAGAACAGAAAAAAAGTGATTCTAAAGAAGTTTCCAAACTTCGAAAAAAAATTTTTTTCTTTTCGAGATTCTTTGCGCATAATATGCTTTTCTGGGGCTATCAAACTAGTATAATGAAAGAGAACCAGTTATCTCAAATAAGAACGGGAAAAAAGTGATTCTAACGAAGTTTCCAAACTTCGAAAAAAATTTTTTTTCTTTTCCAGATTCATTGCGCATAATATGCTTTACTGAGGCTAACAAACTAGTATAATGAAAGAGAACCAGTTATCTCAAATAAGAACGGAAAAAAGTGATTCTAACGAATTTTTCAAACTTCGAAAAAAAATTTTTTTCTTTTCGAGATTCTTTGCGCATAATATGCTTTACTGAGGCTATCAAACTAGTACAATGAAAGAGAACCAGTTATCTCAAATAAGAACAGAAAAAAAGTGATTCTAAAGAAGTTTCCAAACTTCGAAAAAAAATTTTTTTCTTTTGGAGATTCTTTGCGCATAATATGCTTTACTGAGGCTATCAAACTAGTATAATGAAAGAGAACCAGTTATCTCAAATAAGAACGGAAAAAAATTGATTCTAAAGAAGTTTCCAAAGTTCGAAAAAAAATTTTTTTCTTTTCGAGATTCTTTGCGCATAATATGCTTTACTGAGGCTATCAACCTAGTATAATGAAAGAGAAACAGTTATCTCAAATAAGAACGGAAAAAAAGTGATTCTAAAGTAGTTTCCAAAGTTCGAAAAAAAATTTTTTTCTTTTCGTGATTCTTTTCGCTAAATATGCTTTTCTGAGGCTATCAAACTAGTGTAATGAAAGAGAACCAGTTATCTCAAATTAGAACAGAAAAAAAGTGATTCTAAAGAAGTTTCCAAACTTCGAAAAAAAATTTTTTTCTTTTGGAGATTCTTTGCGCATAATATGCTTTACTGAGGCTATCAAACTAGTATAATGAAAGAGAACCAGTTATCTCAAATATGAACGGAAAAAAAGTGATTCAAACGAAGTTTCCAAACTTCGAAAAAAAATGTTTTTCTTTTCGAGATTCTTTGCGCATAATATGCTTTTCTGGGGCTATCAAACTAGTATAATGAAAGAGAACCAGTTATCTCAAATAAGAACGGGAAAAAAGTGATTCTAACGAAGTTTCCAAACTTCGAAAAAAATTTTTTTTCTTTTCGAGATTCTTTGCGCATAATATGCTTTACTGAGGCTAACAAACTAGTATAATGAAAGAGAACCAGTTATCTCAAATAAGAACGGAAAAAAGTGATTCTAACGAATTTTTCAAACTTCGAAAAAAAATTTTTTTCTTTTCGAGATTCTTTGCGCCTAATATGCTTTACTGAGGCTATCAAACTAGTACAATGAAAGAGAACCAGTTATATCAAATAAGAACAGAAAAAAAGTGATTCTAAAGAAGTTTCCAAACTTCGAAAAAAAATTTTTTTCTTTTGGAGATTCTTTGCGCATAATATGCTTTACTGAGGCTATCAAACTAGTATAATGAAAGAGAACCAGTTATCTCAAATAAGAACGGAAAAAAATTGATTCTAAAGAAGTTTCCAAAGTTCGAAAAAAAATTTTTTTCTTTTCGAGATTCTTTGCGCATAATATGCTTTACTGAGGCTATCAAACTAGTATAATGAAAGAGAACCAGTTATCTCAAATAAGAACGGAAAAAAGTGATTCTAACGAATTTTTCATACTTCGAAAAAAAATTTTTTTCTTTTCGAGATTCTTTGCGCATAATATGCTTTACTGAGGCTATCAAACTAGTACAATGAAAGAGAACCAGTTATCTCAAATAAGAACAGAAAAAAAGTGATTCTAAAGAAGTTTCCAAACTTCGAAAAAAAATTTTTTTCTTTTGGAGATTCTTTGCGCATAATATGCTTTACTGAGGCTATCAAACTAGTATAATGAAAGAGAACCAGTTATCTCAAATAAGAACGGAAAAAAATTGATTCTAAAGAAGTTTCCAAAGTTCGAAAAAAAATTTTTTTCTTTTCGAGATCCTTTGCGCATAATATGCTTTACTGAGGCTATCAAACTAGTATAATGAAAGAGAAACAGATATCTCAAATATGAACGGAAAAAAAGTTATCAAACGAAGTTTCCAAACTTCGAAAAAAAATGTTTTTCTTTTCGATATTCTTTGCGCATAATATGCTTTTCTGAGGCTATCAAACTAGTATAATGAAAGAGAACCAGTTATCTGAAATAAGAACGGGAAAAAAGTGATTCAAACGAAGTTTCCAAACTTCGAAAAAAATTTTTTTTCTTTTCGAGATTCTTTGCGCATAATATGCTTTACTGAGGCTAACAAACTAGTATAATGAAAGAGAACCAGTTATCTCAAATAAGAACGGAAAAAAATTGATTCTAAAGAAGTTTCCAAAGTTCGAAAAAAAATTTTTTTCTTTTCGAGATCCTTTGCGCATAATATGCTTTACTGAGGCTATCAAACTAGTATAATGAAAGAGAAACAGATATCTCAAATATGAACGGAAAAAAAGTTATTCAAACGAAGTTTCCAAACTTCGAAAAAAAATGTTTTTCTTTTCGATATTCTTTGCGCATAATATGCTTTTCTGAGGCTATCAAACTAGTATAATGAAAGAGAACCAGTTATCTGAAATAAGAACGGGAAAAAAGTGATTCAAACGAAGTTTCCAAACCTCGAAAAAATTTTTTTTTCTTTTCGTGATTCCTTTCGCTAAATATGCTTTTCTGAGGCTATCAAAGTAGTATTATAAAAGAGAACCAGTTATCTCAAATAAGAACGGAAAAAAAGTGATTCAAACGAAGTTTCCAAACTTGGAAAAAAATTTTTTTTCTTTTCGTGATTCTTTTCGCTAAATATGCTTTTATGAGGCTATCAAACTAGTATAATGAAAGAGAACCAGTTATCTCAAATAAGAACAGAAAAAAAGTGATTCTAAAGAAGTTTCCAAACTTCGAAAAAATTTTTTTTTCTTTTCGAGATTCTTTGAGCATAATATGCTTTACTGAGGCTATCAAACTAGTATAATGAAAGAGAACCAGTTATCTCGAATAAGAACGGAAAAAAAGTGATTCTAACGAAGTTTCCAAACTTCGAAAATTTTTTTTTTCTTTTCGAGATTCTTTGCGCATAATATGCTTTACTGAGGCTATCAAACTAGTATAATGAAAGAGAACCAGTTATCTCAAATAAGAACGGAAAAAAGTGATTCTAAACAAGTTTCCAAACTTCGAAAAAAAATTTTTTTCTTTTCGAGATTCTTTGCGCATAATATGCTTTACTGAGGCTATCAAATTAGTATAATGAAAGAGAACAAGTTATCTCAAATAAGAACGGAAAAAAAGTTATTCAAACGTAGTTTCCAAACTTCGAAAAAAAATGTTTTTCTTTTCGAGATTCTTTGCGCATAATATGCTTTTCTGGGTCTATCAAACTAGTAATATGAAAGAGAACCAGTTATCTCAAATAAGAACGGGAAAAAAGTGATTCTAACGAAGTTTCCAAACTTCGAAAAAAATTTTTTTTCTTTTCGAGATTCTTTGCGCATAATATGCTTTACTGAGGCTATCAAACTAGTATAATGAAAGAGAAACAGATATCTCAAATATGAACGGAAAAAAAGTGATTCAAACGAAGTTTCCAAACTTCGAAAAAAAATGGTTTTCTTTTCGATATTCTTTGCGCATAATATGCTTTTCTGAGGCTATCAAACTAGTATAATGAAAGAGTACCAGTTATCTGAAATAAGAACGGGAAAAAAGTGATTCAAACGAAGTTTCCAAACCTCGAAAAAAATTTTTTTTCTTTTCGTGATTCTTTGCGCTAAATATGCTTTTCTGAGGCTATCAAAGTAGTATTATAAAAGAGAACCAGTTATCTCAAATAAGAACGGAAAAAAAGTGATCCAAACGAAGTTTCCAAACTTGGAAAAAAATTTTTTTTCTTTTCGTGATTCTTTTCGCTAAATATGCTTTTCTGAGGCTATCAAACTAGTATAATGAAAGAGAACCAGTTATCTCAAATAAGAACAGAAAAAAAGTGATTCTAAAGAAGTTTCCAAACTACGAAAAAATTTTTTTTTCTTTTCGAGATTCTTTGCGCATAATATGCTTTTCTACGGCTATCAAACTAGTAAAATGAAAGAGAACCAGTTATCTCGAATAAGAACGGAAAAAAAGTGATTTTAACGAAGTTTCCAAACTTCGAAAATTTTTTTTATTCTTTTCGAGATTCTTTGCGCATAATATGCTTTACTGAGGCTATCAAACTTGTATAAGGAAAGAGAACCAGTTATCTCAAATAAGAACAGAAAATTAGTGATTCTAAAGAAGTTTCCAAAATTCGAAAAAAAAATTTTTTCTTTTCGAGATTCTTTGCGCATAATATGCTTTACTGAGGCTATCAAACTAGTATAATGAAAGAGAACAAGTTATCTCAACTAAGAACGAAATAAAATTGATTCTAAAGAAGTTTCCAAACTTCGAAAAAAAATTTTTTTCTTTTCGAGATTCTTTGCGCATAATATGCTATACTGAGGCTATCAAAATAGTATAATGAAAGAGAAACAGTTATCTCAAATAAGAACGGAAAAAAAGTGATTCAAACGTAGTTTCCAAACTTCGAAAAAAAATTTTTTTCTTTTCGAGATTCTTTGCGCATAATATGCTTTACTGAGGCTATCAAACTAGTATAATGAAAGAGAACCAGTTATCTCAAATAAGAACGGAAAAAAATTGATTCTAAAGAAGTTTCCAAACTTCGAAAAAAAAAAATTTTTTCTTTTCGAGATTCTTTGCGCATAATATGCTTTACTGAGGCTATCAAACTAGTATAATGAAAGAGAAACAGATATCTCAAATATGAACGGAAAAAAAGTGATTCAAACCAAGTTTCCAAACTTCGAAAAATAATGTTTTTCTTTTCGAGATTCTTTGCGCATAATATGCTTTTCTGGGTCTATCAAACTAGTATAATGAAAGAGAACCAGTTATCTCAAATAAGAACGGGAAAAAAGTGATTCTAACGAAGTTTCCAAACTTCGAAAAAAATTTTTTTTCTTTTCGAGATTCTTTGCGCATAATATGCTTTACTGAGGCTATCAAACTATTATATGAAAGAAAACCAGTTATCTCAAATAAGAACGGAAAAAAGTGATTCTAACGAAGTTTTCAAACTTCGAAAAAAAAATTTTTTCTTTTCGAGATTCTTTGCGCATAATATGCTTTACTGAGGCTATCAAACTAGTACAATGAAAGAGAACCAGTTATCTCAAATAAGAACAGAAAAAAAGTGATTCTAAAGAAGTTTCCAAATTTCGAAAAAAAAAGTCTTTCTTTTCGAGATTCTTTGCGCATAATATGCTTTACTGAGGCTATCAACCTAGTATAATGAAAGAGAAACAGTTATCTCAAATAAGAACGGAAAAAAAGTGATTCTAAAGTAGTTTCCAAACTTCGAAAAAAAATTTTTTTCTTTTCGTTATTCTTTTCGCTAAATATGCTTTTCTGAGGCTATCAAACTAGTATATTGAAAGAGAACCAGTTATCTCAAATAAGAACAGAAAAAAAGTGATTCTAAAGAAGTTTCCAAACTTCGAAAAAAAATTTTTTTCTTTTCGAGATTCTTTGCGCATAATATGCTTTTCTGGGGCTATCAAACTAGTATAATAAAAGAGAACCAGTTATCTCAAATAGGAACGGGAAAAAAGTGATTCTAACGAAGTTTCCAAACTTCGAAAAAAATTTTTTTTCTTTTCGAGATTCTTTGCGCATAATATGCTTTACTGAGGCTATCAAACTAGTATAATGAAAGAGAACCAGTTATCTCAAATAAGAACGGAAAAAAAGTGATTCAAACGAAGTTAACAAACTTCGAAAAAAAATGTTTTTCTTTTCGAGATTCTTTGCGCATAATATGCTTTTCTGAGGCTATCAAACTAGTATAATGAAAGAGAACCAGTTATCTCAAGTAAGAACGGAAAAAATGTGATTCTAATGAAGTTTCCAAACTTCGAAAAAAAATTTTTTTCTTTTCGAGATTCTTTGCATATAATATGCTTTTCTACGGCTATCAAACTAGTAAAATGAAAGAGAACCAGTTATCTCGAATAAGAACGGAAAAAAAGTGATTGTAACGAAGTTTCCAAACTTCGAAAAAAAATGTTTTTCTTTTCGAGATTCTTTGCGCATAATATGCTTTTCTGAGGCTATCAAACTAGTATAATGAAAGAGAACCAGTTATCTCAAATAAGAACGGAAAAAATGTGATTCAAATGAAGTTTCCAAACTTCGAAAAAAAATTTTTTTCTTTTCGAGATTCTTTGCGCATAATATGCTTTTCTACGGCTATCAAACCAGTAAAATGAAAGAGAACCAGTTATCTCGAATAAGAACGGAAAAAAAGTGATTCTAACGAAGTTTCCAAACTTCGAAAAATTTTTTTTTTCTTTTCGAGATTCTTTGCGCATAATATGCTTTACTGAGGCTATCAAATTAGTATAATGAAAGAGAACCAGTTATCTCAAATAAGAACGGAAAAAAGTGTTTCTAACGAAGTTTCCAAACTTCGAAAAAAAATTTTTTTCTTTTGGAGATTCTTTGCGCATAATATGCTTTACTGAGGCTATCAAACTAGTATAATGAAAGAGAACCAGTTATCTCAAATAAGAACAGAAAAAAAGTGATTCTAAAGAAGTTTCTAAACTTCGAAAAAAAATTTTTTTCTTTTCGAGATTGTTTGCGCATAATATGCTTTACTGAAGCTATCAAACTAGTATAATGAAAGAGAACCAGTTATCTCAAATAAGAACGGAAAAAAATTGATTCTAAAGAAGTTTCCAAACTTCGAAAAAAAAAATTTTTTTCTTTTCGAGATTCTTTGCGCATAATATGCTTTACTGAGGCTATCAAACTAGTATAATGAAAGAGAAACAGATATCTCAAATATGAACGGAAAAAAAGTGATTCAAACCAAGTTTCCAAACTTCCAAAAAAAATGTTTTTCTTTTCGAGATTCTTTGCGCATAATATGCTTTTCTGGGTCTATCAAACTAGTATAATGAAAGAGAACCAGTTATCTCAAATAAGAACGGGAAAAAAGTGATTCTAACGAAGTTTCCAAACTTCGAAAAAAATTTTTTTTCTTTTCGAAATTCTTTGCGCATAATATGCTTTACTGAGGCTATCAAACTATTATATGAAAGAAAACCAGTTATCTCAAATAAGAACGGAAAAAAGTGTATCTAACGAAGTTTTCAAACTTCGAAAAAAAAATTTTTTCTTTTCGAGATTCTTTGCGCATAATATGCTTTACTGAGGCTATCAAACTATTACAATGAAAGAGAACCAGTTATCTCAAATAAGAACAGAAAAAAAGTGATTCTAAAGAAGTTTCCAAACTTCGAAAAAAAAATTTTTTTCTTTTGGAGATTCTTTGCGCATAATATGCTTTACTGAGGCTATCAAACTAGTATAATGAAAGAGAACCAGTTATCTCAAATAAGAATGGAAAAAAATTGATTCTAAAGAAGTTTCCAAAGTTCGAAAAAAAAATTTTTTCTTTTCGAGATTCTTTGCGCATAATATGCTTTACTGAGGCTATCAACCTAGTATAATGAAAGAGAAACAGTTATCTCAAATAAGAACGGAAAAAAAGTGATTCTAAAGTAGTTTCCAAACTTCGAAAAAAATTTTTTTTCTTTTCGTGATTCTTTTCGCTAAATATGCTTTTCTGAGGCTATCAAACTAGTATAATGAAAGAGAACAAGTTATCTCAAATAAGAACGGAAAAAAATTGATTCTAAAGAAGTTTCCAAACTTCGAAAAAAATTTTTCTCTTTTCGAGATTCTTTGCGCATAATATGCTTTACTGAGGCTATCAAAATAGTATAATGAAAGAGAAACAGTTATCTCAAATAAGAACGGAAAAAAAGTGATTCAAACGTAGTTTCCAAACTTCAAAAAAAAATTTTTTTCTTTTCGAGATTCTTTGCGCATAATATGCTTTACTGAGGCTATCAAACTAGTATAATGAAAGAGAACAAGTTATCTCAAATAAGAACGGGAAAAAATTGATTCTAAAGAAGTTTCCAAACTTCGAAAAAAAATTTTTTTCTTTTCGAGATTCTTTGCGCATAATATGCTTTACTGAGGCTATCAAAATAGTATAATGAAAGAGAGACAGTTATCTCAAATAAGAACGGAAAAAAAGTGATTCAAACGTAGTTTCCAAACTTCGAAAAAAAATGTTTTTCTTTTCGAGATTCTTACGCATAATATGCTTTTCTGGGGCTATCATACTAGTATAATGAAAGAGAACCAGTTATCTCAAATAAGAACGGGAAAAAAGTGATTCTAACGAAGTTTCCAAACTTCGAAAAAAATTTTTTTTCTTTTCGAGATTCTTTGCGCATAATATGCTTTACTGAGGCTATCAAACTAGTATAATGAAAGAGAACCAGTTATCTCAAATAAGAACGGAAAAAAAGTGATTCTAACGAAGTTTCCAAACTTGGAAAAAAAAATTTTTTCTTTTCGAGATTCTTTGCGCATAATATGCTTTACTGAGGCTATCAAACTAGTACAATGAAAGAGAACCAGTTATCTCAAATAAGAACAGAAAAAAAGTGATTCTAAAGAAGTTTCCAAACTTCGAAAAAAATTTTTTTCTTTTCGAGATTCTTTGCGCATAATATGCTTTTCTGGGGCTATCAAACTAGTATAATGAAAGAGAACCAGTTATCTCAAATAAGAACGGGAAAAAAGTGATTCTAACGAAGTTTCCAAACTTCGAAAAAAATTTTTTTTCTTTTCCAGATTCATTGCGCATAATATGCTTTACTGAGGCTAACAAACTAGTATAATGAAAGAGAACCAGTTATCTCAAATAAGAACGGAAAAAAGTGATTCTAACGAATTTTTCAAACTTCGAAAAAAAATTTTTTTCTTTTCGAGATTCTTTGCGCATAATATGCTTTACTGAGGCTATCAAACTAGTACAATGAAAGAGAACTAGTTATCTCAAATAAGAACAGAAAAAAAGTGATTCTAAAGAAATTTCCAAACTTCGAAAAAAAATTTTTTTCTTTTGGAGATTCTTTGCGCATAATATGCTTTACTGAGGCTATCAAACTAGTATAATGAAAGAGAACCAGTTATCTCAAATAAGAACGGAAAAACGTTGATTCTAAAGAAGTTTCCAAAGTTCGAAAAAAAATTTTTTTCTTTTCGAGATTCTTTGCGCATAATATGCTTTACTGAGGCTATCAACCTAGTATAATGAAAGAGAAACAGTTATCTCAAATAAGAACGGAAAAAAAGTGATTCTAAAGAAGTTTCCAAAGTTCGAAAAAAAATTTTTTTCTTTTCGAGATCCTTTGCGCATAATATGCTTTACTGAGGCTATCAAACTAGTATAATGAAAGAGAAACAGATATCTCAAATATGAACGGAAAAAAAGTTATTCAAACGAAGTTTCCAAACTTCGAAAAAAAATGTTTTTCTTTTCGATATTCTTTGCGCATAATATGCTTTTCTGAGGCTATCAAACTAGTATAATGAAAGAGAACCAGTTATCTGAAATAAGAACGGGAAAAAAGTGATTCAAACGAAGTTTCCAAACCTCGAAAAAATTTTTTTTTCTTTTCGTGATTCTTTTCGCTAAATATGCTTTTCTGAGGCTATCAAAGTAGTATTATAAAAGAGAACCAGTTATCTCAAATAAGAACGGAAAAAAAGTGATTCAAACGAAGTTTCCAAACTTGGAAAAAAATTTTTTTTCTTTTCGTGATTCTTTTCGCTAAATATGCTTTTATGAGGCTATCAAACTAGTATAATGAAAGAGAACCAGTTATCTCAAATAAGAACAGAAAAAAAGTGATTCTAAAGAAGTTTCCAAACTTCGAAAAAATTTTTTTTTCTTTTCGAGATTCTTTGAGCATAATATGCTTTACTGAGGCTATCAAACTAGTATAATGAAAGAGAACCAGTTATCTCGAATAAGAACGGAAAAAAAGTGATTCTAACGAAGTTTCCAAACTTCGAAAATTTTTTTTTTCTTTTCGAGATTCTTTGCGCATAATATGCTTTACTGAGGCTATCAAACTAGTATAATGAAAGAGAACCAGTTATCTCAAATAAGAACGGAAAAAAGTGATTCTAAACAAGTTTCCAAACTTCGAAAAAAAATTTTTTTCTTTTCGAGATTCTTTGCGCATAATATGCTTTACTGAGGCTATCAAATTAGTATAATGAAAGAGAACAAGTTATCTCAAATAAGAACGGAAAAAAATTGATTCTAAAGAAGTTTCCAAACTTCGAAAAAAAATTTTTTTCTTTTCGAGATTCTTTGCGCATAATATGCTTTACTGAGGCTATCAAAATAGTATAATGAAAGAGAAACAGTTATCTCAAATAAGAACGGAAAAAAAGTTATTCAAACGTAGTTTCCAAACTTCGAAAAAAAATGTTTTTCTTTTCGAGATTCTTTGCGCATAATATGCTTTTCTGGGTCTATCAAACTAGTATTATGAAAGAGAACCAGTTATCTCAAATAAGAACGGGAAAAAAGTGATTCTAACGAAGTTTCCAAACTTCGAAAAAAATTTTTTTTCTTTTCGAGATTCTTTGCGCATAATATGCTTTACTGAGGCTATCAAACTAGTATAATGAAAGAGAAACAGATATCTCAAATATGAACGGAAAAAAAGTGATTCAAACGAAGTTTCCAAACTTCGAAAAAAAATGGTTTTCTTTTCGATATTCTTTGCGCATAATATGCTTTTCTGAGGCTATCAAACTAGTATAATGAAAGAGTACCAGTTATCTGAAATAAGAACGGGAAAAAAGTGATTCAAACGAAGTTTCCAAACCTCGAAAAAAATTTTTTTTCTTTTCGTGATTCTTTGCGCTAAATATGCTTTTCTGAGGCTATCAAAGTAGTATTATAAAAGAGAACCAGTTATCTCAAATAAGAACGGAAAAAAAGTGATCCAAACGAAGTTTCCAAACTTGGAAAAAAATTTTTTTTCTTTTCGTGATTCTTTTCGCTAAATATGCTTTTCTGAGGCTATCAAACTAGTATAATGAAAGAGAACCAGTTATCTCAAATAAGAACAGAAAAAAAGTGATTCTAAAGAAGTTTCCAAACTACGAAAAAATTTTTTTTTCTTTTCGAGATTCTTTGCGCATAATATGCTTTTCTACGGCTATCAAACTAGTAAAATGAAAGAGAACCAGTTATCTCGAATAAGAACGGAAAAAAAGTGATTTTAACGAAGTTTCCAAACTTCGAAAATTTTTTTTATTCTTTTCGAGATTCTTTGCGCATAATATGCTTTACTGAGGCTATCAAACTTGTATAAGGAAAGAGAACCAGTTATCTCAAATAAGAACAGAAAATTAGTGATTCTAAAGAAGTTTCCAAAATTCGAAAAAAAAATTTTTTCTTTTCGAGATTCTTTGCGCATAATATGCTTTACTGAGGCTATCAAACTAGTATAATGAAAGAGAACAAGTTATCTCAACTAAGAACGAAATAAAATTGATTCTAAAGAAGTTTCCAAACTTCGAAAAAAAATTTTTTTCTTTTCGAGATTCTTTGCGCATAATATGCTATACTGAGGCTATCAAAATAGTATAATGAAAGAGAAACAGTTATCTCAAATAAGAACGGAAAAAAAGTGATTCAAACGTAGATTCCAAACTTCGAAAAAAAATTTTTTTCTTTTCGAGATTCTTTGCGCATAATATGCTTTACTGAGGCTATCAAACTAGTATAATGAAAGAGAACCAGTTATCTCAAATAAGAACGGAAAAAAATTGATTCTAAAGAAGTTTCCAAACTTCGAAAAAAAAAAATTTTTTCTTTTCGAGATTCTTTGCGCATAATATGCTTTACTGAGGCTATCAAACTAGTATAATGAAAGAGAAACAGATATCTCAAATATGAACGGAAAAAAAGTGATTCAAACCAAGTTTCCAAACTTCGAAAAATAATGTTTTTCTTTTCGAGATTCTTTGCGCATAATATGCTTTTCTGGGTCTATCAAACTAGTATAATGAAAGAGAACCAGTTATCTCAAATAAGAACGGGAAAAAAGTGATTCTAACGAAGTTTCCAAACTTCGAAAAAAATTTTTTTTCTTTTCGAGATTCTTTGCGCATAATATGCTTTACTGAGGCTATCAAACTATTATATGAAAGAAAACCAGTTATCTCAAATAAGAACGGAAAAAAGTGATTCTAACGAAGTTTTCAAACTTCGAAAAAAAAATTTTTTCTTTTCGAGATTCTTTGCGCATAATATGCTTTACTGAGGCTATCAAACTAGTACAATGAAAGAGAACCAGTTATCTCAAATAAGAACAGAAAAAAAGTGATTCTAAAGAAGTTTCCAAATTTCGAAAAAAAAATTCTTTCTTTTCGAGATTCTTTGCGCATAATATGCTTTACTGAGGCTATCAACCTAGTATAATGAAAGAGAAACAGTTATCTCAAATAAGAACGGAAAATAAGTGATTCTAAAGTAGTTTCCAAACTTCGAAAAAAAATTTTTTTCTTTTCGTTATTCTTTTCGCTAAATATGCTTTTCTGAGGCTATCAAACTAGTATATTGAAAGAGAACCAGTTATCTCAAATAAGAACAGAAAAAAAGTGATTCTAAAGAAGTTTCCAAACTTCGAAAAAAAATTTTTTTCTTTTCGAGATTCTTTGCGCATAATATGCTTTTCTGGGGCTATCAAACTAGTATAATAAAAGAGAACCAGTTATCTCAAATAGGAACGGGAAAAAAGTGATTCTAACGAAGTTTCCAAACTTCGAAAAAAATTTTTTTTCTTTTCGAGATTCTTTGCGCATAATATGCTTTACTGAGGCTATCAAACTAGTATAATGAAAGAGAACCAGTTATCTCAAATAAGAACGGAAAAAAAGTGATTCAAACGAAGTTAACAAACTTCGAAAAAAATGTTTTTCTTTTCGAGATTCTTTGCGCATAATATGCTTTTCTGAGGCTATCAAACTAGTATAATGAAAGAGAACCAGTTATCTCAAATAAGAACGGAAAAAATGTGATTCTAATGAAGTTTCCAAACTTCGAAAAAAAATTTTTTTCTTTTCGAGATTCTTTGCATATAATATGCTTTTCTACGGCTATCAAACTAGTAAAATGAAAGAGAACCAGTTATCTCGAATAAGAACGGAAAAAAAGTGATTGTAACGAAGTTTCCAAACTTCGAAAAAAAATGTTTTTCTTTTCGAGATTCTTTGCGCATAATATGCTTTTCTGAGGCTATCAAACTAGTATAATGAAAGAGAACCAGTTATCTCAAATAAGAACGGAAAAAATGTGATTCAAATGAAGTTTCCAAACTTCGAAAAAAAATTTTTTTCTTTTCGAGATTCTTTGCGCATAATATGCTTTTCTACGGCTATCAAACCAGTAAAATGAAAGAGAACCAGTTATCTCGAATAAGAACGGAAAAAAAGTGATTCTAACGAAGTTTCCAAACTTCGAAAAATTTTTTTTTTCTTTTCGAGATTCTTTGCGCATAATATGCTTTACTGAGGCTATCAAATTAGTATAATGAAAGAGAACCAGTTATCTCAAATAAGAACGGAAAAAAGTGTTTCTAACGAAGTTTCCAAACTTCGAAAAAAAATTTTTTTCTTTTGGAGATTCTTTGCGCATAATATGCTTTACTGAGGCTATCAAACTAGTATAATGAAAGAGAACCAGTTATCTCAAATAAGAACAGAAAAAAAGTGATTCTAAAGAAGTTTCTAAACTTCGAAAAAAAATTTTTTTCTTTTCGAGATTCTTTGCGCATAATATGCTTTACTGAAGCTATCAAACTAGTATAATGAAAGAGAACCAGTTATCTCAAATAAGAACGGAAAAAAATTGATTCTAAAGAAGTTTCCAAACTTCGAAAAAAAAAATTTTTTTCTTTTCGAGATTCTTTGCGCATAATATGCTTTACTGAGGCTATCAAACTAGTATAATGAAAGAGAAACAGATATCTCAAATATGAACGGAAAAAAAGTGATTCAAACCAAGTTTCCAAACTTCCAAAAAAAATGTTTTTCTTTTCGAGATTCTTTGCGCATAATATGCTTTTCTGGGTCTATCAAACTAGTATAATGAAAGAGAACCAGTTATCTCAAATAAGAACGGGAAAAAAGTGATTCTAACGAAGTTTCCAAACTTCGAAAAAAATTTTTTTTCTTTTCGAAATTCTTTGCGCATAATATGCTTTACTGAGGCTATCAAACTATTATATGAAAGAAAACCAGTTATCTCAAATAAGAACGGAAAAAAGTGTATCTAACGAAGTTTTCAAACTTCGAAAAAAAAATTTTTTCTTTTCGAGATTCTTTGCGCATAATATGCTTTACGGAGGCTATCAAACTATTACAATGAAAGAGAACCAGTTATCTCAAATAAGAACAGAAAAAAAGTGATTCTAAAGAAGTTTCCAAACTTCGAAAAAAAAATTTTTTTCTTTTGGAGATTCTTTGCGCATAATATGCTTTACTGAGGCTATCAAACTAGTATAATGAAAGAGAACCAGTTATCTCAAATAAGAATGGAAAAAAATTGATTCTAAAGAAGTTTCCAAAGTTCGAAAAAAAAATTTTTTCTTTTCGAGATTCTTTGCGCATAATATGCTTTACTGAGGCTATCAACCTAGTATAATGAAAGAGAAACAGTTATCTCAAATAAGAACGGAAAAAAAGTGATTCTAAAGTAGTTTCCAAACTTCGAAAAAAATTTTTTTTCTTTTCGTGATTCTTTTCGCTAAATATGCTTTTCTGAGGCTATCAAACTAGTATAATGAAAGAGAACAAGTTATCTCAAATAAGAACGGAAAAAAATTGATTCTAAAGAAGTTTCCAAACTTCGAAAAAAATTTTTCTCTTTTCGAGATTCTTTGCGCATAATATGCTTTACTGAGGCTATCAAAATAGTATAATGAAAGAGAAACAGTTATCTCAAATAAGAACGGAAAAAAAGTGATTCAAACGTAGTTTCCAAACTTCGAAAAAAAATTTATTTCTTTTCGAGATTCTTTGCGCATAATATGCTTTACTGAGGCTATCAAACTAGTATAATGAAAGAGAACAAGTTATCTCAAATAAGAACGGGAAAAAATTGATTCTAAAGAAGTTTCCAAACTTCGAAAAAAAATTTTTTTCTTTTCGAGATTCTTTGCGCATAATATGCTTTACTGAGGCTATCAAAATAGTATAATGAAAGAGAGACAGTTATCTCAAATAAGAACGGAAAAAAAGTGATTCAAACGTAGTTTCCAAACTTCGAAAAAAAATGTTTTTCTTTTCGAGATTCTTTGCGCATAATATGCTTTTCTGGGGCTATCATACTAGTATAATGAAAGAGAACCAGTTATCTCAAATAAGAACGGGAAAAAAGTGATTCTAACGAAGTTTCCAAACTTCGAAAAAAATTTTTTTTCTTTTCGAGATTCTTTGCGCATAATATGCTTTACTGAGGCTATCAAACTAGTATAATGAAAGAGAACCAGTTATCTCAAATAAGAACGGAAAAAAAGTGATTCTAACGAAGTTTCCAAACTTGGAAAAAAAAATTTTTTCTTTTCGAGATTCTTTGCGCATAATATGCTTTACTGAGGCTATCAAACTAGTACAATGAAAGAGAACCAGTTATCTCAAATAAGAACAGAAAAAAAGTGATTCTAAAGAAGTTTCCAAACTTCGAAAAAAAATTTTTTTCTTTTCGAGATTCTTTGCGCATAATATGCTTTTCTGGGGCTATCAAACTAGTATAATGAAAGAGAACCAGTTATCTCAAATAAGAACGGGAAAAAAGTGATTCTAACGAAGTTTCCAAACTTCGAAAAAAATTTTTTTTCTTTTCCAGATTCATTGCGCATAATATGCTTTACTGAGGCTAACAAACTAGTATAATGAAAGAGAACCAGTTATATCAAATAAGAACGGAAAAAAGTGATTCTAACGAATTTTTCAAACTTCGAAAAAAAATTTTTTTCTTTTCGAGATTCTTTGCGCATAATATGCTTTACTGAGGCTATCAAACTAGTACAATGAAAGAGAACCAGTTATCTCAAATAAGAACAGAAAAAAAGTGATTCTAAAGAAGTTTCCAAACTTCGAAAAAAAATTTTTTTCTTTTGGAGATTCTTTGCGCATAATATGCTTTACTGAGGCTATCAAACTAGTATAATGAAAGAGAACCAGTTATCTCAAATAAGAACGGAAAAACGTTGATTCTAAAGAAGTTTCCAAAGTTCGAAAAAAAATTTTTTTCTTTTCGAGATTCTTTGCGCATAATATGCTTTACTGAGGCTATCAACCTAGTATAATGAAAGAGAAACAGTTATCTCAAATAAGAACGGAAAAAAAGTGATTCTAAAGTAGTTTCCAAAGTTCGAAAAAAAATTTTTTTCTTTTCGTGATTCTTTTCGCTAAATATGCTTTTCTGAGGCTATCAAACTAGTGTAATGAAAGAGAACCAGTTATCTCAAATTAGAACAGAAAAAAGTGATTCTAAAGAATTTTCCAAACTTCGAAAAAAAATTTTTTTCTTTTGGAGATTCTTTGCGCATAATATGCTTTACTGAGGCTATCAAACTAGTATAATGAAAGAGAACCAGTTATCTCAAATATGAACGGAAAAAAAGTGATTCAAACGAAGTTTCCAAACTTCGAAAAAAAATGTTTTTCTTTTCGAGATTCTTTGCGCATAATATGCTTTTCTGGGGCTATCAAACTAGTATAATGAAAGAGAACCAGTTATCTCAAATAAGAACGGGAAAAAAGTGATTCTAACGAAGTTTCCAAACTTCGAAAAAAATTTTTTTTCTTTTCGAGATTCTTTGCGCATAATATGCTTTACTGAGGCTAACAAACTAGTATAATGAAAGAGAACCAGTTATCTCAAATAAGAACGGAAAAAAGTGATTCTAACGAATTTTTCAAACTTCGAAAAAAAATTTTTTTCTTTTCGAGATTCTTTGCGCCTAATATGCTTTACTGAGGCTATCAAACTAGTACAATGAAAGAGAACCAGTTATCTCAAATAAGAACAGAAAAAAAGTGATTCTAAAGAAGTTTCCAAACTTCGAAAAAAAATTTTTTTCTTTTGGAGATTCTTTGCGCATAATATGCTTTACTGAGGCTATCAAACTAGTATAATGAAAGAGAACCAGTTATCTCAAATAAGAACGGAAAAAAATTGATTCTAAAGAAGTTTCCAAAGTTCGAAAAAAAATTTTTTTCTTTTCGAGATTCTTTGCGCATAATATGCTTTACTGAGGCTATCAAACTAGTATAATGAAAGAGAACCAGTTATCTCAAATAAGAACGGAAAAAAGTGATTCTAACGAATTTTTCATACTTCGAAAAAAAATTTTTTTCTTTTCGAGATTCTTTGCGCATAATATGCTTTACTGAGGCTATCAAACTAGTACAATGAAAGAGAACCAGTTATTTCAAATAAGAACAGAAAAAAAGTGATTCTAAAGAAGTTTCCAAACTTCGAAAAAAAATTTTTTTCTTTTGGAGATTCTTTGCGCATAATATGCTTTACTGAGGTTATCAAACTAGTATAATGAAAGAGAACCAGTTATCTCAAATAAGAACGGAAAAAAATTGATTCTAAAGAAGTTTCCAAAGTTCGAAAAAAATTTTTTTTCTTTTCGAGATTCTTTGCGCATAATATGCTTTACTGAGGCTATCAAACTAGTATAATGAAAGAGAAACAGATATCTCAAATATGAACGGAAAAAAAGTTTTTCAAACGAAGTTTCCAAACTTCGAAAAAAAATGTTTTTCTTTTCGATATTCTTTGCGCATAATATGCTTTTCTGAGGCTATCAAACTAGTATAATGAAAGAGAACCAGTTATCTGAAATAAGAACGGGAAAAAAGTGATTCAAACGAAGTTTCCAAACCTCGAAAAAATTTTTTTTTCTTTTCGTGATTCTTTGCGCTAAATATGCTTTTCTGAGGCTATCAAAGTAGTATTATAAAAGAGAACCAGTTATCTCAAATAAGAACGGAAAAAAAGTGATTCAAACGAAGTTTCCAAACTTCGAAAAAAATTTGTTTTCTTTTCGAGATTCTTTGCGCATAATATGCTTTACTGAGGCTAACAAACTAGTATAATGAAAGAGAACCAGTTATCTCAAATAAGAACGGAAAAAAGTGATTCTAACGAATTTTTCAAACTTCGAAAAAAAATTTTTTTCTTTTCGAGATTCTTTGCGCATAATATGCTTTACTGAGGCTATCAAACTAGTACAATGAAAGAGAACCAGTTATCTCAAATAAGAACAGAAAAAAAGTGATTCTAAAGAAGTTTCCAAACTTCGAAAAAAATTTTTTTTCTTTTGGAGATTCTTTGCGCATAATATGCTTTACTGAGGCTATCAAACTAGTATAATGAAAGAGAACCAGTTATCTCAAATAAGAACGGAAAAAAATTGATTCTAAAGAAGTTTCCAAAGTTCGAAAAAAAATTTTTTTCTTTTCGAGATTCTTTGCGCATAATATGCTTTACTGAGGCTAACAACCTAGTATAATGAAAGAGTAACAGTTATCTCAAATAAGAACGGAAAAAAAGTGATTCTAAAGTAGTTTCCAAACTTCGAAAAAAAATTTTTTTCTTTTCGTGATTCTTTTCGCTAAATATGCTTTTCTGAGGCTATCAAACTAGTGTAATGAAAGAGAACCAGTTATCTCAAATTAGAACAGAAAAAAAGTGATTCTAAAGAAGTTTCCAAACTTCGAAAAAAAATTTTTTTCTTTTCGAGATTCTTTGCGCATAATATGCTTTACTGAGGCTATCAAACTAGTATAATTAAAGAGAACCAGTTATCTCAAATAAGAACGGAAAAAAATTGATTCTAAAGAAGTTTCCAAACTTCGAAAAAAAATTTTTTTCTTTTCGTGATTCTTTTCGCTAAATATGCTTTTCTGAGGCTATCAAACTAGTATAATGAAAGAGAAACAGTTATCTCAAATAAGAACGGAAAAAAAGTGATTCAAACGAAGTTTCCAAACTTCGAAAAAAAATGTTTTTCTTTTCGAGATTCTTTGCGCATAATATGCTTTTCTGAGGCTATCAAACTAGTAAAATGAAAGAGAACCAGTTATCTCGAATAAGAACGGAAAAAAAGTAATTCTAAAGAAGTTTCCAAACTTCGAAAAAATTTTTTTTCTTTTTGAGATTCTTTGCGCATAATATGCTTTACTGAGGCTATCAAACTAGTATAATGAAAGAGAACCAGTTATCTCATATAAGAACGGAAAAAAAGTGATTCTAACGAAGTTTCCAAACTTCGAAAAAAATTTTTTTTTCTTTTCCAAATTCTTTGCGCATAATATGCTTTACTGAGGCTATCAAACTAGTATAATGAAAGAGAACCAGTTATCTCAAATAAGAACGGAAAAAAAGTGATTCAAACGAAGTTTCCAAACTTCGAAAAATGTTTTTTTTCTTTTCGAGATTTTTTGCGCATAATATGCTTTACTGAGTCTATCAAACTAGTATAATGAAAGAGAACCAGTTATCTCAAATAAGAACGGAAAAAAGTGATTCTAACGAAGTTTCCAAACTTCGAAAAAAAATTTTTTTCTTTTCGAGATTCTTTGCGCATAATATGCTTTACTGAGGCTATCAAACTAGTATAATGAAAGAGAACCAGTTATCTCAAATAAGAACAGAAAAAAAGTGATTCTAAAGAAGTTTCCAAACTTCGAAAAAAAAATTTTTTCTTTTCGAGATTCTTTGCGCATAATATGCTTTACTGAGGCTATCAAACTAGTATAATGAAAGAGAACCAGTTATCTCAAATAAGAACGGAAAAAAATTGATTCTAACGAAGTTTCCAAACTTCGAAAAAAATTTTTTTTTCTTTTCCAAATTCTTTGCGCATAATATGCTTTACTGAGGCTATCAAATTAGTATAATGAAAGAGAACCAGTTATCTCAAATAAGAACGGAAAAAAGTGATTCTAACGAAGTTTCCAAACTTCGAAAAAAATTTTTTTTCTTTTCGAGATTCTTTGCGCATAATATGCTTTACTGAGGCTATCAAACTAGTATAATGAAAGAGAACGAGTTATCTCAAATAAGAACAGAAAAAAAGTGATTCTAAAGAAGTTTCCAAACTTCGAAAAAAAATTTTTTTCTTTTGGAGATTCTTTGCGCATAATATGCTTTACTGAGGCTATCAAACTAGTATAATGAAAGAGAACCAGTTATCTCAAATAAGAACGGAAAAAAATTGATTCTAAAGAAGTTTCCAAAGTTCGAAAAAAAAATTTTTTCTTTTCGAGATTCTTTGCGCATAATATGCTTTACTGAGGCTATCAACCTAGTATAATGAAATAGAAACAGTTATCTCAAATAAGAACGGAAAAAAAGTGATTCTAAAGTAGTTTCCAAACTTCGAAAAAAATTTTTTTTCTTTTCGTGATTATTTTCGCTAAATATGCTTTTCTGAGGCTATCAAACTAGTGTAATGAAAGGGAACCAGTTATCTCAAATTAGAACAGAAAAAAAGTGATTCTAAAGAAGTTTCCAAACTTCGAAAAAAAATTTTTTTCTTTTCGAGATTCTTTGCGCATAATATGCTTTACTGAGGCTATCAAACTAGTATAATGAAAGAGAACCAGTTATCTCATATAAGAACGGAAAAAAAGTGATTCTAACGAAGATTCCAAACTTCGAAAAAAATTTTTTTTTCTTTTCGAAATTCTTTGCGCATAAATTGCTTTACTGAGGCTATCAAACTAGTATAATGAAAGAGAACCAGTTATCTCAATTAAGAACGGAAAAAAAGTGATTCAAACGAAGTTTCCAAATTTCGAAAAAAAATGTTTTTTTTTTCGAGATTCTTTGCGCATAATATGCTTTTCTACGGCTATCAAACTAATAAAATGAAAGAGAACCAGTTATCTCGAATAAGAACGGAAATAAAGTGATTCTAACGAAGTTTCCAAACTTCGAAAAATGTTTTTTTTCTTTTCGAGATTCTTTGCGCATAATATACTTTACTGAGTCTATCAAACTAGTATAATGAAAGAGAACCAGTTATCTCAAATAAGAACGGAAAAAAGTGATTCTAACGAAGTTTCCAAACTTCGAAAAAAAATTTTTTTCTTTTCGAGATTCTTTGCGCATAATATGCTTTACTGAGGCTATCAAACTAGTATAATGAAAGAGAACCAGTTATCTCAAATAAGAACGGAAAAAAGTGATTCTAACGAAGTTTCCAAACTTCGAAAAAATTTTTTTTCTTTTCGAGATTCTTTTCGCTAAATATGCTTTTCTGAGGCTATCAAACTAGTGTAATGAAAGAGAACCAGTTATCTCAAATTAGAACAGAAAAAAAGTGATTCTAAAGAAGTTTCCAAACTTCGAAAAAAAATTTTTTTCTTTTCGAGATTCTTTGCGCATAATATGCTTTACTGAGGCTATCAAACTAGTATAATGAAAGAGAACCAGTTATCTCAAATAAGAACAGAAAAAAAGTGATTCTAAAGAAGTTTCCAAACTTCGAAAATAATTTTTTTTCTTTTCGAGATTCTTTGCGCATAATATGCTTTACTGAGGCTATCAAACTAGTATAATGAAAGAGAACCAGTTATCTCAAATAAGAACGGAAAAAAATTGATTCTAAAGAAGTTTGCAAACTTCGAAAAAAAATTTTTTCCCTTCGAGATTCTTTGCGCATAATATGCTTTACTAAGGCTATCAAACTAGTACAATGAAAGAGAACCAGTTATCTCAAATAAGAACAGAAAAAAAGTGATTCTAAAGAAGTTTCCAAACTTCGAAAAAATTTTTTTTCTTTTGGAGATTCTTTGCGCATATAATGCTTTACTGAGGCTATCAAACTAGTATAATGAAAGAGAACCAGTTATCTCAAATAAGAACGGAAAAAAATTGATTCTAAAGAAGTTTCCAAAGTTCGAAAAAAAATTTTTTTCTTTTCGAGATTCTTTGCGCATAATATGCTTTACTGAGGCTATCAACCTAGTATAATGAAAGAGAAACAGTTATCTCAAATAAGAACGGAAAAAAAGTGATTCTAAAGTAGTTTCCAAACTTCGAAAAAAATTTTTTTTCTTTTCGTGATTCTTTTCGCTAAATATGCTTTTCTGAGGCTATCAAACTAGTGTAATGAAAGAGAACCAGTTATCTCAAATTAGAACAGAAAAAAAGTGATTCTAAAGAAGTTTCCAAACTTCGAAAAAAAATTTTTTTCTTTTCGAAATTCTTTGCGCATAATATGCTTTACTGAGGCTATCAAACTAGTATAATGAAAGAGAACCACTGGTTCTTTTTTCTTTTTTCTTTCTTTCTCTTTCTCGTTCTTATCTCATATAAGAACGGAAAAAAAGTGATTCTAACGAAGTTTCCAAACTTCGAAAAAAATTAATCTTTCTTTTCGAAATTCTTTGCGCATAAATTGCTTTACTGAGGCTATCAAACTAGTATAATGAAAGAGAACCAGTTATCTCAAATAAGAACGGAAAAAAAGTGATTCAAACGAAGTTTCCAAACTTCGAAAAAAAATGTTTTTTTTTTCGAGATTCTTTGCGCATAATATGCTTTTCTACGGCTATAAAACTAGTAAAATGAAAGAGAACCAATTATCTCGAATAAGAACGGAAAAAAAGTGATTCTAACGAAGTTTCCAAACTTCGAAAAATGTTTTTTTTCTTTTCGAGATTCTTTGCGCATAATATGCTTTACTGGGTCTATCAAACTAGTATAATGAAAGAGAACCAGTTATCTCAAATAAGAACGGAAAAAAGTGATTCTAACGAAGTTTCCAAACTTCGAAAAAAAATTTTTTTCTTTTCGAGATTCTTTGCGCATAATATGCTTTACTGAGGCAATCAAACTAGTATAATGAAAGAGAACCAGTTATCTCAAATAAGAACGGAAAAAAATTGATTCTAACGAAGTTTCCAAACTTCGAAAATTTTTTTTTTTCTTTTCCAGATTCTTTGCGCATAATATGCTTTACTGAGGCTATCAAACGAGTATAATGAAAGAGAACCAGTTATCTCAAATAAGAACGGAAAAAAGTGATTCTAACGAAGTTTCCAAACTTCGAAAAAAAATTTTTTTCTTTTCGAGATTCTTTTCGCTAAATATGCTTTTCTGAGGCTATCAAACTAGTGTAATGAAAGAGAACCAGTTATCTCAAATTAGAACAGAAAAAAAGTGATTCTAAAGAAGTTTTCAAACTTCGAAAAAAAAATTTTTTCTTTTCGAGATTCTTTGCGCATAATATGCTTTACTGAGGCTATCAAACTAGTATAATGAAAGAGAACCAGTTATCTCAAATAAGAACAGAAAAAAAGTGATTCTAAAGAAGTTTCCAAACTTCGAAAAAAATTTTTTTTCTTTTCGAGATTCTTTGCGCATAATATGCTTTACTGAGGCTATCAAACTAGTATAATGAAAGAGAACCAATTATCTCAAATAAGAACGGAAAAAAATTGATTCTAAAGAAGTTTGCAAACTTCGAAAAAAAATTTTTTCCCTTCGAGATTCTTTGCGCATAATATGCTTTACTGAGGCTATCAAACTAGTACAATGAAAGAGAACCAGTTATCTCAAATAAGAACAGAAAAAAAGTGATTCTAAAGAAGTTTCCAAACTTCGAAAAAAAATTTTTTTCTTTTGGAGATTCTTTGCGCATATAATGCTTTACTGAGGCTATCAAACTAGTATAATGAAAGAGAACCAGTTATCTCAAATAAGAATGGAAAAAAATTGATTCTAAAGAAGTTTCCAAAGTTCGAAAAAAAAATTTTTTCTTTTCCAGATTCTTTGCGCATAATATGCTTTACTGAGGCTATCAACCTAGTATAATGAAAGAGAAACAGTTATCTCAAATAAGAACGGAAAAAAAGTGATTCTAAAGTAGTTTCCAAACTTCGAAAAAAATTTTTTGCTTTTCGTGATTCTTTTCGCTAAATATGCTTTTCTGAGGCTATCAAACTAGTGTAATGAAAGAGAACCAGTTATCTCAAATTAGAACAGAAAAAAAGTGATTCTAAAGAAGTTTCCAAACTTCGAAAAAAAATTTTTTTCTTTTCGAGATTCTTTGCGCATAATATGCTTTACTGAGGCTATCAAACTAGTATAATGAAAGAGAACCAGTTATCTCAAATAAGAACAGAAAAAAAGTGATTCTAAAGAAGTTTCCAAACTTCGAAAAAAATTTTTTTTCTTTTCGAGATTCTTTGCGCATAATATGCTTTACTGAGGCTATCAAACTAGTATAATGAAAGAGAACCAGTTATCTCAAATAAGAACGGAAAAAAATTGATTCTAAAGAAGTTTCCAAACTTCGAAAAAAAAAGTATTTCTTTTCGAGATTCTTTGCGCATAATATGGTTTACAGAGGCTATCAAACAGGTATAATGAAAGAGAAACAGTTATCTCAAATAAGAACGGAAAAAAAGTGATACAAACGAAGTTTCCAAACTTCGAAAAAAAATGTTTTTCTTTTCGAGATTCTATGCGCATAATATGCTTTTCTGAGGCTATCAAACTAGTAAAATGAAAGAGAACCAGTTATCTCGAATAAGAACGGAAAAAAAGTAATTCTAAAGAAGTTTCCAAAGTTCGAAAAAAATTTTTTTTCTTTTCGAGATTCTTTGCGCATAATATGCTTTACTGAGGCTATCAAACTAGTATAATGAAAGAGAACCAGTTATCTCATATAAGAACGGAAAAAAAGTGATTCTAACGAAGTTTCCAAACTTCGAAAAAAATTTTTTTTTCTTTTCGAAATTCTTTGCGCATAATATGCTTTACTGAGGCTATCAAACTAGTATAATGAAAGAGAACCAGTTATCTTAAATAAGAACGGAAAAAAAGTGATTCAAACGAAGTTTCCAAACTTCGAAAAAAAATGGTTTTCTTTTCGAGATTCTTTGCGCATAATATGCTTTTCTACGGCTATCAAACTAGTAAAATGAAAGAGAACTAGTTATCTCGAATAAGAACGGAAAAAAAGTGATTCTAACGAAGTTTCCAAACTTCGAAAAATGTTTTTTTTCTTTTCGAAATTCTTTGCGCATAATATGCTTTACTGAGTCTATCAAACTAGTATAATGAAAGTGAACCAGTTATCTCAAATAAGAACGGAAAAAAGTGATTCTAACGAAGTTTCCAAACTTCGAAAAAAATTTTTTTTCTTTTCGAGATTCTTTGCGCATAATATGCTTTACTGAGGCTATCAACCTAGTATAATGAAAGAGAAACAGTTATCTCAAATAAGAACGGAAAAAAAGTGATTCTAAAGTATGTAAAGTATGATTCTAATGTTTTTCTTTTCGAGATTCTTTGCGCATAATATGCTTTTCTGAGGCTATCAAACTAGTAAAATGAAAGAGAACCAGTTATCTCGAATAAGAACGGAAAAAAAGTAATTCTAACGAAGTTTCCAAACTTCGAAAAAAATATTTTTTCTTTTCGAGATTCTTTGCGCATAATATGCTTTACTGAGGCTATCAAACTAGTATAATGAAAGAGAACCAGTTATCTCAAATAAGAACGGAAAAAAAGTGATTCAAACGAAGTTTCCAAACTTCGAAAAAAAATGTTTTTCTTTTCGAGATTCTTTGCGCAAATATGATTTTCTGAGGCTATCAAACTAGTATAATGAAAGAGAACCAGTTATCTCAAATAAGAACGGAAAAAAAGTTATTCTAACGAAGTTTCCAAACTTCGAAAAATTTTTTTTTTCTTTTCGAGATTCTTTGCGCATAATATGCTTTACTGAGGCTATCAAACTAGTATAATGAAAGAGAACCAGTTATCTCAAATAAGAACGGAAAAAAGTGATTCTAACGAAGTTTCCAAACTTCGAAAAAAAATTTTTTTCTTTTCGAGATTCTTTGCGCATAATATGCTTTACTGAGGCTATCAAACTAGTATAATGAAAGAGAACCAGTTATCTCAAATAAGAACAGAAAAAAAGTAATTCTAAAGAAGTTTCCAAACTTCGAAAAAAAATTTTTTTCTTTTCGAGATTCTTTGCGCATAATATGCTTTACTGAGGCTATCAAACTAGTATAATGAACGAGAACAAGTTATCTCAAATAAGAACGGAAAAAAATTGATTCTAAAGAAGTTTGCAAACTTCGAAAAAAAATTTTTTTCTTTTCGAGATTCTTTGCGCATAATATGCTTTACTGAGGCTATCAAAATAGTATAATGAAAGAGAAACAGTTATCTCAAATAAGAACGGAAAAAAAGTGATCCAAACGTAGTTTCTAAACTTCGAAAAAAAATGTTTTTCTTTTCGATATTCTTTGCGCATAATATGCTTTTCTGGGGATATCAAACTAGTATAATGAAAGAGAACCAGTGGTTCTTTTTTCTTTTTTCTTTCTTTCTCTTTCTCGTTCTTATCTCATATAAGAACGGAAAAAAAGTGATTCTAACGAAGTTTCCAAACTTCGAAAAAAATTAATCTTTCTTTTCGAAATTCTTTGCGCATAAATTGCTTTACTGAGGCTATCAAACTAGTATAATGAAAGAGAACCAGTTATCTCAAATAAGAACGGAAAAAAATTGATTCTAAAGAAGTTTCCAAAGTTCGAAAAAAAATTTTTTTCTTTTCGAGATTCTTTGCGCATAATATGCTTTACTGAGGCTATCAACCTAGTATAATGAAAGAGAAACAGTTATCTCAAATAAGAACGGAAAAAAAGTGATTCTAAAGTAGTTTCCAAACTTCGAAAAAAATTTTTTTTCTTTTCGTGATTCTTTTCGCTAAATATGCTTTTCTGAGGCTATCAAACTAGTGTAATGAAAGAGAACCAGTTATCTCAAATTAGAACAGAAAAAAAGTGATTCTAAAGAAGTTTCCAAACTTCGAAAAAAAATTTTTTTCTTTTCGAAATTCTTTGCGCATAATATGCTTTACTGAGGCTATCAAACTAGTATAATGAAAGAGAACCACTGGTTCTTTTTTCTTTTTTCTTTCTTTCTCTTTCTCGTTCTTATCTCATATAAGAACGGAAAAAAAGTGATTCTAACGAAGTTTCCAAACTTCGAAAAAAATTAATCTTTCTTTTCGAAATTCTTTGCGCATAAATTGCTTTACTGAGGCTATCAAACTAGTATAATGAAAGAGAACCAGTTATCTCAAATAAGAACGGAAAAAAAGTGATTCAAACGAAGTTTCCAAACTTCGAAAAAAAATGTTTTTTTTTTCGAGATTCTTTGCGCATAATATGCTTTTCTACGGCTATAAAACTAGTAAAATGAAAGAGAACCAATTATCTCGAATAAGAACGGAAAAAAAGTGATTCTAACGAAGTTTCCAAACTTCGAAAAATGTTTTTTTTCTTTTCGAGATTCTTTGCGCATAATATGCTTTACTGGGTCTATCAAACTAGTATAATGAAAGAGAACCAGTTATCTCAAATAAGAACGGAAAAAAGTGATTCTAACGAAGTTTCCAAACTTCGAAAAAAAATTTTTTTCTTTTCGAGATTCTTTGCGCATAATATGCTTTACTGAGGCAATCAAACTAGTATAATGAAAGAGAACCAGTTATCTCAAATAAGAACGGAAAAAAATTGATTCTAACGAAGTTTCCAAACTTCGAAAATTTTTTTTTTTCTTTTCCAGATTCTTTGCGCATAATATGCTTTACTGAGGCTATCAAACGAGTATAATGAAAGAGAACCAGTTATCTCAAATAAGAACGGAAAAAAGTGATTCTAACGAAGTTTCCAAACTTCGAAAAAAAATTTTTTTCTTTTCGAGATTCTTTTCGCTAAATATGCTTTTCTGAGGCTATCAAACTAGTGTAATGAAAGAGAACCAGTTATCTCAAATTAGAACAGAAAAAAAGTGATTCTAAAGAAGTTTTCAAACTTCGAAAAAAAAATTTTTTCTTTTCGAGATTCTTTGCGCATAATATGCTTTACTGAGGCTATCAAACTAGTATAATGAAAGAGAACCAGTTATCTCAAATAAGAACAGAAAAAAAGTGATTCTAAAGAAGTTTCCAAACTTCGAAAAAAATTTTTTTTCTTTTCGAGATTCTTTGCGCATAATATGCTTTACTGAGGCTATCAAACTAGTATAATGAAAGAGAACCAATTATCTCAAATAAGAACGGAAAAAAATTGATTCTAAAGAAGTTTGCAAACTTCGAAAAAAAATTTTTTCCCTTCGAGATTCTTTGCGCATAATATGCTTTACTGAGGCTATCAAACTAGTACAATGAAAGAGAACCAGTTATCTCAAATAAGAACAGAAAAAAAGTGATTCTAAAGAAGTTTCCAAACTTCGAAAAAAAATTTTTTTCTTTTGGAGATTCTTTGCGCATATAATGCTTTACTGAGGCTATCAAACTAGTATAATGAAAGAGAACCAGTTATCTCAAATAAGAATGGAAAAAAATTGATTCTAAAGAAGTTTCCAAAGTTCGAAAAAAAAATTTTTTCTTTTCCAGATTCTTTGCGCATAATATGCTTTACTGAGGCTATCAACCTAGTATAATGAAAGAGAAACAGTTATCTCAAATAAGAACGGAAAAAAAGTGATTCTAAAGTAGTTTCCAAACTTCGAAAAAAATTTTTTGCTTTTCGTGATTCTTTTCGCTAAATATGCTTTTCTGAGGCTATCAAACTAGTGTAATGAAAGAGAACCAGTTATCTCAAATTAGAACAGAAAAAAAGTGATTCTAAAGAAGTTTCCAAACTTCGAAAAAAAATTTTTTTCTTTTCGAGATTCTTTGCGCATAATATGCTTTACTGAGGCTATCAAACTAGTATAATGAAAGAGAACCAGTTATCTCAAATAAGAACAGAAAAAAAGTGATTCTAAAGAAGTTTCCAAACTTCGAAAAAAATTTTTTTTCTTTTCGAGATTCTTTGCGCATAATATGCTTTACTGAGGCTATCAAACTAGTATAATGAAAGAGAACCAGTTATCTCAAATAAGAACGGAAAAAAATTGATTCTAAAGAAGTTTCCAAACTTCGAAAAAAAAAGTATTTCTTTTCGAGATTCTTTGCGCATAATATGGTTTACAGAGGCTATCAAACTAGTATAATGAAAGAGAAACAGTTATCTCAAATAAGAACGGAAAAAAAGTGATACAAACGAAGTTTCCAAACTTCGAAAAAAAATGTTTTTCTTTTCGAGATTCTATGCGCATAATATGCTTTTCTGAGGCTATCAAACTAGTAAAATGAAAGAGAACCAGTTATCTCGAATAAGAACGGAAAAAAAGTAATTCTAAAGAAGTTTCCAAAGTTCGAAAAAAATTTTTTTTCTTTTCGAGATTCTTTGCGCATAATATGCTTTACTGAGGCTATCAAACTAGTATAATGAAAGAGAACCAGTTATCTCATATAAGAACGGAAAAAAAGTGATTCTAACGAAGTTTCCAAACTTCGAAAAAAATTTTTTTTTCTTTTCGAAATTCTTTGCGCATAATATGCTTTACTGAGGCTATCAAACTAGTATAATGAAAGAGAACCAGTTATCTTAAATAAGAACGGAAAAAAAGTGATTCAAACGAAGTTTCCAAACTTCGAAAAAAAATGGTTTTCTTTTCGAGATTCTTTGCGCATAATATGCTTTTCTACGGCTATCAAACTAGTAAAATGAAAGAGAACTAGTTATCTCGAATAAGAACGGAAAAAAAGTGATTCTAACGAAGTTTCCAAACTTCGAAAAATGTTTTTTTTCTTTTCGAAATTCTTTGCGCATAATATGCTTTACTGAGTCTATCAAACTAGTATAATGAAAGTGAACCAGTTATCTCAAATAAGAACGGAAAAAAGTGATTCTAACGAAGTTTCCAAACTTCGAAAAAAATTTTTTTTCTTTTCGAGATTCTTTGCGCATAATATGCTTTACTGAGGCTATCAACCTAGTATAATGAAAGAGAAACAGTTATCTCAAATAAGAACGGAAAAAAAGTGATTCTAAAGTATGTAAAGTATGATTCTAATGTTTTTCTTTTCGAGATTCTTTGCGCATAATATGCTTTTCTGAGGCTATCAAACTAGTAAAATGAAAGAGAACCAGTTATCTCGAATAAGAACGGAAAAAAAGTAATTCTAACGAAGTTTCCAAACTTCGAAAAAAATATTTTTTCTTTTCGAGATTCTTTGCGCATAATATGCTTTACTGAGGCTATCAAACTAGTATAATGAAAGAGAACCAGTTATCTCAAATAAGAACGGAAAAAAAGTGATTCAAACGAAGTTTCCAAACTTCGAAAAAAAATGTTTTTCTTTTCGAGATTCTTTGCGCAAATATGATTTTCTGAGGCTATCAAACTAGTATAATGAAAGAGAACCAGTTATCTCAAATAAGAACGGAAAAAAAGTTATTCTAACGAAGTTTCCAAACTTCGAAAAATTTTTTTTTTCTTTTCGAGATTCTTTGCGCATAATATGCTTTACTGAGGCTATCAAACTAGTATAATGAAAGAGAACCAGTTATCTCAAATAAGAACGGAAAAAAGTGATTCTAACGAAGTTTCCAAACTTCGAAAAAAAATTTTTTTCTTTTCGAGATTCTTTGCGCATAATATGCTTTACTGAGGCTATCAAACTAGTATAATGAAAGAGAACCAGTTATCTCAAATAAGAACAGAAAAAAAGTAATTCTAAAGAAGTTTCCAAACTTCGAAAAAAAATTTTTTTCTTTTCGAGATTCTTTGCGCATAATATGCTTTACTGAGGCTATCAAACTAGTATAATGAACGAGAACAAGTTATCTCAAATAAGAACGGAAAAAAATTGATTCTAAAGAAGTTTGCAAACTTCGAAAAAAAATTTTTTTCTTTTCGAGATTCTTTGCGCATAATATGCTTTACTGAGGCTATCAAAATAGTATAATGAAAGAGAAACAGTTATCTCAAATAAGAACGGAAAAAAAGTGATCCAAACGTAGTTTCTAAACTTCGAAAAAAAATGTTTTTCTTTTCGATATTCTTTGCGCATAATATGCTTTTCTGGGGATATCAAACTAGTATAATGAAAGAGAACCAGTTATCTCAAATAAGAACGGGAAAAAAGTGATTCTAACGAAGTTTCCAAACTTCGAAAAAAAAATTTTTTCTTTTCGAGATTCTTTGCCCATAATATGCTTTACTGAGGCTATCAAACTAGTATAATGAAAGAGAACCAGTTATCTCAAATAAGAACGGAAAAAAAGTGATTCTAACGAAGTTTCCAAACTTCGAAAAAAAATGTTTTTCTTTTCGAGATTCTTTGCGCATAATATGCTTTTCTGAGGCTATCAAACTAGTATAATGAAAGAGAACCAGTTATCGCAAATAAGAACGGAAAAAAAGTGATTCAAACGAAGTTTCCAAACTTCGAAAAAAATTTTTTTTCTTTTCGAGATTCTTTGCGCATAATATGCTTTTCTACGGCTATCAAACTAGTAAAATGAAAGAGAACCAGTTATCTCGAATAAGAACGGAAAAAAAGTGATTTTAACGAAGTTTCCAAACTTCGAAAATTTTTTTTATTCTTTTCGAGATACTTTGCGCATAATATGCTTTACTGAGGCTATCAAACTTGTATAAGGAAAGAGAACCAGTTATCTCAAATAAGAACAGAAAATTAGTGATTCTAAAGAAGTTTCCAAAATTCGAAAAAAAAATTTTTTCTTTTCGAGATTCTTTGCGCATAATATGCTTTACTGAGGCTATCAAACTAGTATAATGAAAGAGAACAAGTTATCTCAACTAAGAACGAAATAAAATTGATTCTAAAGAAGTTTCCAAACTTCGAAAAAAAATTTTTTTCTTTTCGAGATTCTTTGCGCATAATATGCTATACTGAGGCTATCAAAATAGTATAATGAAAGAGAAACAGTTATCTCAAATAAGAACGGAAAAAAAGTGATTCAAACGTAGTTTCCAAACTTCGAAAAAAAATTTTTTTCTTTTCGAGATTCTTTGCGCATAATATGCTTTACTGAGGCTATCAAACTAGTATAATGAAAGAGAACCAGTTATCTCAAATAAGAACGGAAAAAAATTGATTCTAAAGAAGTTTCCAAACTTCGAAAAAAAAAAATTTTTTCTTTTCGAGATTCTTTGCGCATAATATGCTTTACTGAGGCTATCAAACTAGTATAATGAAAGAGAAACAGATATCTCAAATATGAACGGAAAAAAAGTGATTCAAACCAAGTTTCCAAACTTCGAAAAATAATGTTTTTCTTTTCGAGATTCTTTGCGCATAATATGCTTTTCTGGGTCTATCAAACTAGTATAATGAAAGAGAACCAGTTATCTCAAATAAGAACGGGAAAAAAGTGATTCTAACGAAGTTTCCAAACTTCGAAAAAAATTTTTTTTCTTTTCGAGATTCTTTGCGCATAATTTGCTTTACTGAGGCTATCAAACTATTATATGAAAGAAAACCAGTTATCTCAAATAAGAACGGAAAAAAGTGATTCTAACGAAGTTTTCAAACTTCGAAAAAAAAATTTTTTCTTTTCGAGATTCTTTGCGCATAATATGCTTTACTGAGGCTATCAAACTAGTACAATGAAAGAGAACCAGTTATCTCAAATAAGAACAGAAAAAAAGTGATTCTAAAGAAGTTTCCAAATTTCGAAAAAAAAATTTTTTCTTTTCGAGATTCTTTGCGCATAATATGCTTTACTGAGGCTATCAACCTAGTATAATGAAAGAGAAACAGTTATCTCAAATAAGAACGGAAAAAAAGTGATTCTAAAGTAGTTTCCAAACTTCGAAAAAAAATTTTTTTCTTTTCGTTATTCTTTTCGCTAAATATGCTTTTCTGAGGCTATCAAACTAGTATATTGAAAGAGAACCAGTTATCTCAAATAAGAACAGAAAAAAAGTGATTCTAAAGAAGTTTCCAAACTTCGAAAAAAAATTTTTTTCTTTTCGAGATTCTTTGCGCATAATATGCTTTTCTGGGGCTATCAAACTAGTATAATAAAAGAGAACCAGTTATCTCAAATAGGAACGGGAAAAAAGTGATTCTAACGAAGTTTCCAAACTTCGAAAAAAATTTTTTTTCTTTTCGAGATTCTTTGCGCATAATATGCTTTACTGAGGCTATCAAACTAGTATAATGAAAGAGAACCAGTTATCTCAAATAAGAACGGAAAAAAAGTGATTCAAACGAAGTTAACAAACTTCGAAAAAAAATGTTTTTCTTTTCGAGATTCTTTGCGCATAATATGCTTTTCTGAGGCTATCAAACTAGTATAATGAAAGAGAACCAGTTATCTCAAATAAGAACGGAAAAAATGTGATTCTAATGAAGTTTCCAAACTTCGAAAAAAAATTTTTTTCTTTTCGAGATTCTTTGCATATAATATGCTTTTCTACGGCTATCAAACTAGTAAAATGAAAGAGAAGCAGTTATCTCGAATAAGAACGGAAAAAAAGTGATTGTAACGAAGTTTCCAAACTTCGAAAAAAAATGTTTTTCTTTTCGAGATTCTTTGCGCATAATATGCTTTTCTGAGGCTATCAAACTAGTATAATGAAAGAGAACCAGTTATCTCAAATAAGAACGGAAAAAATGTGATTCAAATGAAGTTTCCAAACTTCGAAAAAAAATTTTTTTCTTTTCGAGATTCTTTGCGCATAATATGCTTTTCTACGGCTATCAAACTAGTAAAATGAAAGAGAACCAGTTATCTCGAATAAGAACGGAAAAAAAGTGATTCTAACGAAGTTTCCAAACTTCGAAAAATTTTTTTTTTCTTTTCGAGATTCTTTGCGCATAATATGCTTTACTGAGGCTATCAAATTAGTATAATGAAAGAGAACCAGTTATCTCAAATAAGAACGGAAAAAAGTGTTTCTAACGAAGTTTCCAAACTTCGAAAAAAAATTTTTTTCTTTTGGAGATTCTTTGCGCATAATATGCTTTACTGAGGCTATCAAACTAGTATAATGAAAGAGAACCAGTTATCTCAAATAAGAACAGAAAAAAAGTGATTCTAAAAAAGTTTCTAAACTTCGAAAAAAAATTTTTTTCTTTTCGAGATTCTTTGCGCATAATATGCTTTACTGAAGCTATCAAACTAGTATAATGAAAGAGAACCAGTTATCTCAAATAAGAACGGAAAAAAATTGATTCTAAAGAAGTTTCCAAACTTCGAAAAAAAAAATTTTTTTCTTTTCGAGATTCTTTGCGCATAATATGCTTTACTGAAGCTATCAAACTAGTATAATGAAAGAGAAACAGATATCTCAAATATGAACGGAAAAAAATTGATTCAAACCAAGTTTCCAAACTTCCAAAAAAAATGTTTTTCTTTTCGAGATTCTTTGCGCATAATATGCTTTTCTGGGTCTATCAAACTAGTATAATGAAAGAGAACCAGTTATCTCAAATAAGAACGGGAAAAAAGTGATTCTAACGAAGTTTCCAAACTTCGAAAAAAATTTTTTTTCTTTTCGAAATTCTTTGCGCATAATATGCTTTACTGGGGCTATCAAACTATTATATGAAAGAAAACCAGTTATCTCAAATAAGAACGGAAAAAAGTGTATCTAACGAAGTTTTCAAACTTCGAAAAAAAAATTTTTTCTTTTCGAGATTCTTTGCGCATAATATGCTTTACTGAGGCTATCAAACTATTACAATGAAAGAGAACCAGTTATCTCAAATAAGAACAGAAAAAAAGTGATTCTAAAGAAGTTTCCAAACTTCGAAAAAAAAATTTTTTTCTTTTGGAGATTCTTTGCGCATAATATGCTTTACTGAGGCTATCAAACTAGTATAATGAAAGAGAACCAGTTATCTCAAATAAGAATGGAAAAAAATTGATTCTAAAGAAGTTTCCAAAGTTCGAAAAAAAAATTTTTTCTTTTCGAGATTCTTTGCGCATAATATGCTTTACTGAGGCTATCAACCTAGTATAATGAAAGAGAAACAGTTATCTCAAATAAGAACGGAAAAAAAGTGATTCTAAAGTAGTTTCCAAACTTCGAAAAAAAATTTTTTTCTTTTCGTGATTCTTTTCGCTAAATATGCTTTTCTGAGGCTATCAAACTAGTATAATGAAAGAGAACAAGTTATCTCAAATAAGAACGGAAAAAAATTGATTCTAAAGAAGTTTCCAAACTTCGAAAAAAATTTTTCTCTTTTCGAGATTCTTTGCGCATAATATGCTTTACTGAGGCTATCAAACTAGTATAATGAAAGAGAACCAGTTATCTCAAATAAGAACGGAAAAAAAGTGATTCAAACGTAGTTTCCAAACTTCGAAAAAAAGTGTTTTTCTTTTCGAGATTCTTTGCGCATAATATGCTTTACTGAGGCTATAAAACTAGTATATTGAAAGAGAACCAGTTATCTCAAATAAGAACAGAAAAAAAGTGATTCTAAAGAAGTTTCCAAACTTCGAAAAAAATTTTTTTTCTTTTCGAGATTCTTTGCGCATAATATGCTTTACTGAGGCTATCAAACTAGTATAATGAAAGAGAGACAGTTATCTCAAATAAGAACGGAAAAAAAGTGATTCAAACGTAGTTTCCAAACTTCGAAAAAAAATGTTTTTCTTTTCGAGATTCTTTGCGCATAATATGCTTTTCTGGGGCTATCAAACTAGTATAATGAAAGAGAACCAGTTATCTCAAATAAGAACGGGAAAAAAGTGATTCTAACGAAGTTTCCAAACTTCGAAAAAAATTTTTTTTCTTTTCGAGATTCTTTGCGCATAATATGCTTTACTGAGGCTATCAAACTAGTATAATGAAAGAGAACCAGTTATCTCAAATAAGAACGGAAAAAAAGTGATTCTAACGAAGTTTCCAAACTTGGAAAAAAAAATTTTTTCTTTTCGAGATTCTTTGCGCATAATATGCTTTACTGAGGCTATCAAACTAGTACAATGAAAGGGAACCAGTTATCTCAAATAAGAACAGAAAAAAAGTGATTCTAAAGAAGTTTCCAAACTTCGAAAAAAAATTTTTTTCTTTTCGAGATTCTTTGCGCATAATATGCTTTTCTGGGGCTATCAAACTAGTATAATGAAAGAGAACCAGTTATCTCAAATAAGAACGGGAAAAAAGTGATTCTAAGGAAGTTTCCAAACTTCGAAAAAAATTTTTTTTCTTTTCCAGATTCATTGCGCATAATATGCTTTACTGAGGCTATCAAACTAGTATAATGAAAGAGAACCAGTTATCTCAAATAAGAACAGAAAAAAAGTGATTCTAAAGAAGTTTCCAAACTTCGAAAAAAATTTTTTTTCTTTTCGAGATTCTTTGCGCATAATATGCTTTACTGAGGCTATCAAACTAGTATAATGAAAGAGAACCAATTATCTCAAATAAGAACGGAAAAAAATTGATTCTAAAGAAGTTTGCAAACTTCGAAAAAAAATTTTTTCCCTTCGAGATTCTTTGCGCATAATATGCTTTACTGAGGCTATCAAACTAGTACAATGAAAGAGAACCAGTTATCTCAAATAAGAACAGAAAAAAAGTGATTCTAAAGAAGTTTCCAAACTTCGAAAAAAAATTTTTTTCTTTTGGAGATTCTTTGCGCATATAATGCTTTACTGAGGCTATCAAACTAGTATAATGAAAGAGAACCAGTTATCTCAAATAAGAATGGAAAAAAATTGATTCTAAAGAAGTTTCCAAAGTTCGAAAAAAAAATTTTTTCTTTTCCAGATTCTTTGCGCATAATATGCTTTACTGAGGCTATCAACCTAGTATAATGAAAGAGAAACAGTTATCTCAAATAAGAACGGAAAAAAAGTGATTCTAAAGTAGTTTCCAAACTTCGAAAAAAATTTTTTGCTTTTCGTGATTCTTTTCGCTAAATATGCTTTTCTGAGGCTATCAAACTAGTGTAATGAAAGAGAACCAGTTATCTCAAATTAGAACAGAAAAAAAGTGATTCTAAAGAAGTTTCCAAACTTCGAAAAAAAATTTTTTTCTTTTCGAGATTCTTTGCGCATAATATGCTTTACTGAGGCTATCAAACTAGTATAATGAAAGAGAACCAGTTATCTCAAATAAGAACAGAAAAAAAGTGATTCTAAAGAAGTTTCCAAACTTCGAAAAAAATTTTTTTTCTTTTCGAGATTCTTTGCGCATAATATGCTTTACTGAGGCTATCAAACTAGTATAATGAAAGAGAACCAGTTATCTCAAATAAGAACGGAAAAAAATTGATTCTAAAGAAGTTTCCAAACTTCGAAAAAAAAAGTATTTCTTTTCGAGATTCTTTGCGCATAATATGGTTTACAGAGGCTATCAAACTAGTATAATGAAAGAGAAACAGTTATCTCAAATAAGAACGGAAAAAAAGTGATACAAACGAAGTTTCCAAACTTCGAAAAAAAATGTTTTTCTTTTCGAGATTCTATGCGCATAATATGCTTTTCTGAGGCTATCAAACTAGTAAAATGAAAGAGAACCAGTTATCTCGAATAAGAACGGAAAAAAAGTAATTCTAAAGAAGTTTCCAAAGTTCGAAAAAAATTTTTTTTCTTTTCGAGATTCTTTGCGCATAATATGCTTTACTGAGGCTATCAAACTAGTATAATGAAAGAGAACCAGTTATCTCATATAAGAACGGAAAAAAAGTGATTCTAACGAAGTTTCCAAACTTCGAAAAAAATTTTTTTTTCTTTTCGAAATTCTTTGCGCATAATATGCTTTACTGAGGCTATCAAACTAGTATAATGAAAGAGAACCAGTTATCTTAAATAAGAACGGAAAAAAAGTGATTCAAACGAAGTTTCCAAACTTCGAAAAAAAATGGTTTTCTTTTCGAGATTCTTTGCGCATAATATGCTTTTCTACGGCTATCAAACTAGTAAAATGAAAGAGAACTAGTTATCTCGAATAAGAACGGAAAAAAAGTGATTCTAACGAAGTTTCCAAACTTCGAAAAATGTTTTTTTTCTTTTCGAAATTCTTTGCGCATAATATGCTTTACTGAGTCTATCAAACTAGTATAATGAAAGTGAACCAGTTATCTCAAATAAGAACGGAAAAAAGTGATTCTAACGAAGTTTCCAAACTTCGAAAAAAATTTTTTTTCTTTTCGAGATTCTTTGCGCATAATATGCTTTACTGAGGCTATCAACCTAGTATAATGAAAGAGAAACAGTTATCTCAAATAAGAACGGAAAAAAAGTGATTCTAAAGTATGTAAAGTATGATTCTAATGTTTTTCTTTTCGAGATTCTTTGCGCATAATATGCTTTTCTGAGGCTATCAAACTAGTAAAATGAAAGAGAACCAGTTATCTCGAATAAGAACGGAAAAAAAGTAATTCTAACGAAGTTTCCAAACTTCGAAAAAAATATTTTTTCTTTTCGAGATTCTTTGCGCATAATATGCTTTACTGAGGCTATCAAACTAGTATAATGAAAGAGAACCAGTTATCTCAAATAAGAACGGAAAAAAAGTGATTCAAACGAAGTTTCCAAACTTCGAAAAAAAATGTTTTTCTTTTCGAGATTCTTTGCGCAAATATGATTTTCTGAGGCTATCAAACTAGTATAATGAAAGAGAACCAGTTATCTCAAATAAGAACGGAAAAAAAGTTATTCTAACGAAGTTTCCAAACTTCGAAAAATTTTTTTTTTCTTTTCGAGATTCTTTGCGCATAATATGCTTTACTGAGGCTATCAAACTAGTATAATGAAAGAGAACCAGTTATCTCAAATAAGAACGGAAAAAAGTGATTCTAACGAAGTTTCCAAACTTCGAAAAAAAATTTTTTTCTTTTCGAGATTCTTTGCGCATAATATGCTTTACTGAGGCTATCAAACTAGTATAATGAAAGAGAACCAGTTATCTCAAATAAGAACAGAAAAAAAGTAATTCTAAAGAAGTTTCCAAACTTCGAAAAAAAATTTTTTTCTTTTCGAGATTCTTTGCGCATAATATGCTTTACTGAGGCTATCAAACTAGTATAATGAACGAGAACAAGTTATCTCAAATAAGAACGGAAAAAAATTGATTCTAAAGAAGTTTGCAAACTTCGAAAAAAAATTTTTTTCTTTTCGAGATTCTTTGCGCATAATATGCTTTACTGAGGCTATCAAAATAGTATAATGAAAGAGAAACAGTTATCTCAAATAAGAACGGAAAAAAAGTGATCCAAACGTAGTTTCTAAACTTCGAAAAAAAATGTTTTTCTTTTCGATATTCTTTGCGCATAATATGCTTTTCTGGGGATATCAAACTAGTATAATGAAAGAGAACCAGTTATCTCAAATAAGAACGGGAAAAAAGTGATTCTAACGAAGTTTCCAAACTTCGAAAAAAAAATTTTTTCTTTTCGAGATTCTTTGCCCATAATATGCTTTACTGAGGCTATCAAACTAGTATAATGAAAGAGAACCAGTTATCTCAAATAAGAACGGAAAAAAAGTGATTCTAACGAAGTTTCCAAACTTCGAAAAAAAATGTTTTTCTTTTCGAGATTCTTTGCGCATAATATGCTTTTCTGAGGCTATCAAACTAGTATAATGAAAGAGAACCAGTTATCGCAAATAAGAACGGAAAAAAAGTGATTCAAACGAAGTTTCCAAACTTCGAAAAAAATTGTTTTTCTTTTCGAGATTCTTTGCGCATAATATGCTTTTCTACGGCTATCAAACTAGTAAAATGAAAGAGAACCAGTTATCTCGAATAAGAACGGAAAAAAAGTGATTTTAACGAAGTTTCCAAACTTCGAAAATTTTTTTTATTCTTTTCGAGATACTTTGCGCATAATATGCTTTACTGAGGCTATCAAACTTGTATAAGGAAAGAGAACCAGTTATCTCAAATAAGAACAGAAAATTAGTGATTCTAAAGAAGTTTCCAAAATTCGAAAAAAAAATTTTTTCTTTTCGAGATTCTTTGCGCATAATATGCTTTACTGAGGCTATCAAACTAGTATAATGAAAGAGAACAAGTTATCTCAACTAAGAACGAAATAAAATTGATTCTAAAGAAGTTTCCAAACTTCGAAAAAAAATTTTTTTCTTTTCGAGATTCTTTGCGCATAATATGCTATACTGAGGCTATCAAAATAGTATAATGAAAGAGAAACAGTTATCTCAAATAAGAACGGAAAAAAAGTGATTCAAACGTAGTTTCCAAACTTCGAAAAAAAATTTTTTTCTTTTCGAGATTCTTTGCGCATAATATGCTTTACTGAGGCTATCAAACTAGTATAATGAAAGAGAACCAGTTATCTCAAATAAGAACGGAAAAAAATTGATTCTAAAGAAGTTTCCAAACTTCGAAAAAAAAAAATTTTTTCTTTTCGAGATTCTTTGCGCATAATATGCTTTACTGAGGCTATCAAACTAGTATAATGAAAGAGAAACAGATATCTCAAATATGAACGGAAAAAAAGTGATTCAAACCAAGTTTCCAAACTTCGAAAAATAATGTTTTTCTTTTCGAGATTCTTTGCGCATAATATGCTTTTCTGGGTCTATCAAACTAGTATAATGAAAGAGAACCAGTTATCTCAAATAAGAACGGGAAAAAAGTGATTCTAACGAAGTTTCCAAACTTCGAAAAAAATTTTTTTTCTTTTCGAGATTCTTTGCGCATAATTTGCTTTACTGAGGCTATCAAACTATTATATGAAAGAAAACCAGTTATCTCAAATAAGAACGGAAAAAAGTGATTCTAACGAAGTTTTCAAACTTCGAAAAAAAAATTTTTTCTTTTCGAGATTCTTTGCGCATAATATGCTTTACTGAGGCTATCAAACTAGTACAATGAAAGAGAACCAGTTATCTCAAATAAGAACAGAAAAAAAGTGATTCTAAAGAAGTTTCCAAATTTCGAAAAAAAAATTTTTTCTTTTCGAGATTCTTTGCGCATAATATGCTTTACTGAGGCTATCAACCTAGTATAATGAAAGAGAAACAGTTATCTCAAATAAGAACGGAAAAAAAGTGATTCTAAAGTAGTTTCCAAACTTCGAAAAAAAATTTTTTTCTTTTCGTTATTCTTTTCGCTAAATATGCTTTTCTGAGGCTATCAAACTAGTATATTGAAAGAGAACCAGTTATCTCAAATAAGAACAGAAAAAAAGTGATTCTAAAGAAGTTTCCAAACTTCGAAAAAAAATTTTTTTCTTTTCGAGATTCTTTGCGCATAATATGCTTTTCTGGGGCTATCAAACTAGTATAATAAAAGAGAACCAGTTATCTCAAATAGGAACGGGAAAAAAGTGATTCTAACGAAGTTTCCAAACTTCGAAAAAAATTTTTTTTCTTTTCGAGATTCTTTGCGCATAATATGCTTTACTGAGGCTATCAAACTAGTATAATGAAAGAGAACCAGTTATCTCAAATAAGAACGGAAAAAAAGTGATTCAAACGAAGTTAACAAACTTCGAAAAAAAATGTTTTTCTTTTCGAGATTCTTTGCGCATAATATGCTTTTCTGAGGCTATCAAACTAGTATAATGAAAGAGAACCAGTTATCTCAAATAAGAACGGAAAAAATGTGATTCTAATGAAGTTTCCAAACTTCGAAAAAAAATTTTTTTCTTTTCGAGATTCTTTGCATATAATATGCTTTTCTACGGCTATCAAACTAGTAAAATGAAAGAGAAGCAGTTATCTCGAATAAGAACGGAAAAAAAGTGATTGTAACGAAGTTTCCAAACTTCGAAAAAAAATGTTTTTCTTTTCGAGATTCTTTGCGCATAATATGCTTTTCTGAGGCTATCAAACTAGTATAATGAAAGAGAACCAGTTATCTCAAATAAGAACGGAAAAAATGTGATTCAAATGAAGTTTCCAAACTTCGAAAAAAAATTTTTTTCTTTTCGAGATTCTTTGCGCATAATATGCTTTTCTACGGCTATCAAACTAGTAAAATGAAAGAGAACCAGTTATCTCGAATAAGAACGGAAAAAAAGTGATTCTAACGAAGTTTCCAAACTTCGAAAAATTTTTTTTTTCTTTTCGAGATTCTTTGCGCATAATATGCTTTACTGAGGCTATCAAATTAGTATAATGAAAGAGAACCAGTTATCTCAAATAAGAACGGAAAAAAGTGTTTCTAACGAAGTTTCCAAACTTCGAAAAAAAATTTTTTTCTTTTGGAGATTCTTTGCGCATAATATGCTTTACTGAGGCTATCAAACTAGTATAATGAAAGAGAACCAGTTATCTCAAATAAGAACAGAAAAAAAGTGATTCTAAAAAAGTTTCTAAACTTCGAAAAAAAATTTTTTTCTTTTCGAGATTCTTTGCGCATAATATGCTTTACTGAAGCTATCAAACTAGTATAATGAAAGAGAACCAGTTATCTCAAATAAGAACGGAAAAAAATTGATTCTAAAGAAGTTTCCAAACTTCGAAAAAAAAAATTTTTTTCTTTTCGAGATTCTTTGCGCATAATATGCTTTACTGAAGCTATCAAACTAGTATAATGAAAGAGAAACAGATATCTCAAATATGAACGGAAAAAAATTGATTCAAACCAAGTTTCCAAACTTCCAAAAAAAATGTTTTTCTTTTCGAGATTCTTTGCGCATAATATGCTTTTCTGGGTCTATCAAACTAGTATAATGAAAGAGAACCAGTTATCTCAAATAAGAACGGGAAAAAAGTGATTCTAACGAAGTTTCCAAACTTCGAAAAAAATTTTTTTTCTTTTCGAAATTCTTTGCGCATAATATGCTTTACTGGGGCTATCAAACTATTATATGAAAGAAAACCAGTTATCTCAAATAAGAACGGAAAAAAGTGTATCTAACGAAGTTTTCAAACTTCGAAAAAAAAATTTTTTCTTTTCGAGATTCTTTGCGCATAATATGCTTTACTGAGGCTATCAAACTATTACAATGAAAGAGAACCAGTTATCTCAAATAAGAACAGAAAAAAAGTGATTCTAAAGAAGTTTCCAAACTTCGAAAAAAAAATTTTTTTCTTTTGGAGATTCTTTGCGCATAATATGCTTTACTGAGGCTATCAAACTAGTATAATGAAAGAGAACCAGTTATCTCAAATAAGAATGGAAAAAAATTGATTCTAAAGAAGTTTCCAAAGTTCGAAAAAAAAATTTTTTCTTTTCGAGATTCTTTGCGCATAATATGCTTTACTGAGGCTATCAACCTAGTATAATGAAAGAGAAACAGTTATCTCAAATAAGAACGGAAAAAAAGTGATTCTAAAGTAGTTTCCAAACTTCGAAAAAAAATTTTTTTCTTTTCGTGATTCTTTTCGCTAAATATGCTTTTCTGAGGCTATCAAACTAGTATAATGAAAGAGAACAAGTTATCTCAAATAAGAACGGAAAAAAATTGATTCTAAAGAAGTTTCCAAACTTCGAAAAAAATTTTTCTCTTTTCGAGATTCTTTGCGCATAATATGCTTTACTGAGGCTATCAAACTAGTATAATGAAAGAGAACCAGTTATCTCAAATAAGAACGGAAAAAAAGTGATTCAAACGTAGTTTCCAAACTTCGAAAAAAAGTGTTTTTCTTTTCGAGATTCTTTGCGCATAATATGCTTTACTGAGGCTATAAAACTAGTATATTGAAAGAGAACCAGTTATCTCAAATAAGAACAGAAAAAAAGTGATTCTAAAGAAGTTTCCAAACTTCGAAAAAAATTTTTTTTCTTTTCGAGATTCTTTGCGCATAATATGCTTTACTGAGGCTATCAAACTAGTATAATGAAAGAGAGACAGTTATCTCAAATAAGAACGGAAAAAAAGTGATTCAAACGTAGTTTCCAAACTTCGAAAAAAAATGTTTTTCTTTTCGAGATTCTTTGCGCATAATATGCTTTTCTGGGGCTATCAAACTAGTATAATGAAAGAGAACCAGTTATCTCAAATAAGAACGGGAAAAAAGTGATTCTAACGAAGTTTCCAAACTTCGAAAAAAATTTTTTTTCTTTTCGAGATTCTTTGCGCATAATATGCTTTACTGAGGCTATCAAACTAGTATAATGAAAGAGAACCAGTTATCTCAAATAAGAACGGAAAAAAAGTGATTCTAACGAAGTTTCCAAACTTGGAAAAAAAAATTTTTTCTTTTCGAGATTCTTTGCGCATAATATGCTTTACTGAGGCTATCAAACTAGTACAATGAAAGAGAACCAGTTATCTCAAATAAGAACAGAAAAAAAGTGATTCTAAAGAAGTTTCCAAACTTCGAAAAAAAATTTTTTTCTTTTCGAGATTCTTTGCGCATAATATGCTTTTCTGGGGCTATCAAACTAGTATAATGAAAGAGAACCAGTTATCTCAAATAAGAACGGGAAAAAAGTGATTCTAAGGAAGTTTCCAAACTTCGAAAAAAATTTTTTTTCTTTTCCAGATTCATTGCGCATAATATGCTTTACTGAGGCTAACAAACTAGTATAATGAAAGAGAACCAGTTATCTCAAATAAGAACGGAAAAAAGTGATTCTAACGAATTTTTCAAACTTCGAAAAAAAATTTTTTTCTTTTCGAGATTCTTTGCGCATAATATGCTTTACTGAGGCTATCAAACTAGTACAATGAAAGAGAACCAGTTATCTCAAATAAGAACAGAAAAAAAGTGATTCTAAAGAAGTTTCCAAACTTCGAAAAAAAATTTTTTTCTTTTGGAGATTCTTTGCGCATAATATGCTTTACTGAGGCTATCAAACTAGTATAATGAAAGAGAACCAGTTATCTCAAATAAGAACGGAAAAAAATTGATTCTAAAGAAGTTTCCAAAGTTCGAAAAAAAATTTTTTTCTTTTCGAGATTCTTTGCGCATAATATGCTTTACTGAGGCTATCAACCTAGTATAATGAAAGAGAAACAGTTATCTCAAATAAGAACGGAAAAAAAGTGATTCTAAAGTAGTTTCCAAAGTTCGAAAAAAAATTTTTTTCTTTTCGTGATTCTTTTCGCTAAATATGCTTTTCTGAGGCTATCAAACTAGTGTAATGAAAGAGAACCAGTTATCTCAAATTAGAACAGAAAAAAAGTGATTCTAAAGAAGTTTCCAAACTTCGAAAAAAAATTTTTTTCTTTTGGAGATTCTTTGCGCATAATATGCTTTACTGAGGCTATCAAACTAGTATAATGAAAGAGAACCAGTTATCTCAAATATGAACGGAAAAAAAGTGATTCAAACGAAGTTTCCAAACTTCGAAAAAAAATGTTTTTCTTTTCGAGATTCTTTGCGCATAATATGCTTTTCTGGGGCTATCAAACTAGTATAATGAAAGAGAACCAGTTATCTCAAATAAGAACGGGAAAAAAGTGATTCTAACGAAGTTTCCAAACTTCGAAAAAAATTTTTTTTCTTTTCGAGATTCTTTGCGCATAATATGCTTTACTGAGGCTAACAAACTAGTATAATGAAAGAGAACCAGTTATCTCAAATAAGAACGGAAAAAAGTGATTCTAACGAATTTTTCAAACTTCGAAAAAAAATTTTTTTCTTTTCGAGATTCTTTGCGCCTAATATGCTTTACTGAGGCTATCAAACTAGTACAATGAAAGAGAACCAGTTATATCAAATAAGAACAGAAAAAAAGTGATTCTAAAGAAGTTTCCAAACTTCGAAAAAAAATTTTTTTCTTTTGGAGATTCTTTGCGCATAATATGCTTTACTGAGGCTATCAAACTAGTATAATGAAAGAGAACCAGTTATCTCAAATAAGAACGGAAAAAAATTGATTCTAAAGAAGTTTCCAAAGTTCGAAAAAAAATTTTTTTCTTTTCGAGATTCTTTGCGCATAATATGCTTTACTGAGGCTATCAAACTAGTATAATGAAAGAGAACCAGTTATCTCAAATAAGAACGGAAAAAAGTGATTCTAACGAATTTTTCATACTTCGAAAAAAAATTTTTTTCTTTTCGAGATTCTTTGCGCATAATATGCTTTACTGAGGCTATCAAACTAGTACAATGAAAGAGAACCAGTTATCTCAAATAAGAACAGAAAAAAAGTGATTCTAAAGAAGTTTCCAAACTTCGAAAAAAAATTTTTTTCTTTTGGAGATTCTTTGCGCATAATATGCTTTACTGAGGCTATCAAACTAGTATAATGAAAGAGAACCAGTTATCTCAAATAAGAACGGAAAAAAATTGATTCTAAAGAAGTTTCCAAAGTTCGAAAAAAAATTTTTTTCTTTTCGAGATCCTTTGCGCATAATATGCTTTACTGAGGCTATCAAACTAGTATAATGAAAGAGAAACAGATATCTCAAATATGAACGGAAAAAAAGTTATCAAACGAAGTTTCCAAACTTCGAAAAAAAATGTTTTTCTTTTCGATATTCTTTGCGCATAATATGCTTTTCTGAGGCTATCAAACTAGTATAATGAAAGAGAACCAGTTATCTGAAATAAGAACGGGAAAAAAGTGATTCAAACGAAGTTTCCAAACTTCGAAAAAAATTTTTTTTCTTTTCGAGATTCTTTGCGCATAATATGCTTTACTGAGGCTAACAAACTAGTATAATGAAAGAGAACCAGTTATCTCAAATAAGAACGGAAAAAAATTGATTCTAAAGAAGTTTCCAAAGTTCGAAAAAAAATTTTTTTCTTTTCGAGATCCTTTGCGCATAATATGCTTTACTGAGGCTATCAAACTAGTATAATGAAAGAGAAACAGATATCTCAAATATGAACGGAAAAAAAGTTATTCAAACGAAGTTTCCAAACTTCGAAAAAAAATGTTTTTCTTTTCGATATTCTTTGCGCATAATATGCTTTTCTGAGGCTATCAAACTAGTATAATGAAAGAGAACCAGTTATCTGAAATAAGAACGGGAAAAAAGTGATTCAAACGAAGTTTCCAAACCTCGAAAAAATTTTTTTTTCTTTTCGTGATTCCTTTCGCTAAATATGCTTTTCTGAGGCTATCAAAGTAGTATTATAAAAGAGAACCAGTTATCTCAAATAAGAACGGAAAAAAAGTGATTCAAACGAAGTTTCCAAACTTGGAAAAAAATTTTTTTTCTTTTCGTGATTCTTTTCGCTAAATATGCTTTTATGAGGCTATCAAACTAGTATAATGAAAGAGAACCAGTTATCTCAAATAAGAACAGAAAAAAAGTGATTCTAAAGAAGTTTCCAAACTTCGAAAAAATTTTTTTTTCTTTTCGAGATTCTTTGAGCATAATATGCTTTACTGAGGCTATCAAACTAGTATAATGAAAGAGAACCAGTTATCTCGAATAAGAACGGAAAAAAAGTGATTCTAACGAAGTTTCCAAACTTCGAAAATTTTTTTTTTCTTTTCGAGATTCTTTGCGCATAATATGCTTTACTGAGGCTATCAAACTAGTATAATGAAAGAGAACCAGTTATCTCAAATAAGAACGGAAAAAAGTGATTCTAAACAAGTTTCCAAACTTCGAAAAAAAATTTTTTTCTTTTCGAGATTCTTTGCGCATAATATGCTTTACTGAGGCTATCAAATTAGTATAATGAAAGAGAACAAGTTATCTCAAATAAGAACGGAAAAAAATTGATTCTAAAGAAGTTTCCAAACTTCGAAAAAAAATTTTTTTCTTTTCGAGATTCTTTGCGCATAATATGCTTTACTGAGGCTATCAAAATAGTATAATGAAAGAGAAACAGTTATCTCAAATAAGAACGGAAAAAAAGTTATTCAAACGTAGTTTCCAAACTTCGAAAAAAAATGTTTTTCTTTTCGAGATTCTTTGCGCATAATATGCTTTTCTGGGTCTATCAAACTAGTAATATGAAAGAGAACCAGTTATCTCAAATAAGAACGGGAAAAAAGTGATTCTAACGAAGTTTCCAAACTTCGAAAAAAATTTTTTTTCTTTTCGAGATTCTTTGCGCATAATATGCTTTACTGAGGCTATCAAACTAGTATAATGAAAGAGAAACAGATATCTCAAATATGAACGGAAAAAAAGTGATTCAAACGAAGTTTCCAAACTTCGAAAAAAAATGGTTTTCTTTTCGATATTCTTTGCGCATAATATGCTTTTCTGAGGCTATCAAACTAGTATAATGAAAGAGTACCAGTTATCTGAAATAAGAACGGGAAAAAAGTGATTCAAACGAAGTTTCCAAACCTCGAAAAAAATTTTTTTTCTTTTCGTGATTCTTTGCGCTAAATATGCTTTTCTGAGGCTATCAAAGTAGTATTATAAAAGAGAACCAGTTATCTCAAATAAGAACGGAAAAAAAGTGATCCAAACGAAGTTTCCAAACTTGGAAAAAAATTTTTTTTCTTTTCGTGATTCTTTTCGCTAAATATGCTTTTCTGAGGCTATCAAACTAGTATAATGAAAGAGAACCAGTTATCTCAAATAAGAACAGAAAAAAAGTGATTCTAAAGAAGTTTCCAAACTACGAAAAAATTTTTTTTTCTTTTCGAGATTCTTTGCGCATAATATGCTTTTCTACGGCTATCAAACTAGTAAAATGAAAGAGAACCAGTTATCTCGAATAAGAACGGAAAAAAAGTGATTTTAACGAAGTTTCCAAACTTCGAAAATTTTTTTTATTCTTTTCGAGATTCTTTGCGCATAATATGCTTTACTGAGGCTATCAAACTTGTATAAGGAAAGAGAACCAGTTATCTCAAATAAGAACAGAAAATTAGTGATTCTAAAGAAGTTTCCAAAATTCGAAAAAAAAATTTTTTCTTTTCGAGATTCTTTGCGCATAATATGCTTTACTGAGGCTATCAAACTAGTATAATGAAAGAGAACAAGTTATCTCAACTAAGAACGAAATAAAATTGATTCTAAAGAAGTTTCCAAACTTCGAAAAAAAATTTTTTTCTTTTCGAGATTCTTTGCGCATAATATGCTATACTGAGGCTATCAAAATAGTATAATGAAAGAGAAACAGTTATCTCAAATAAGAACGGAAAAAAAGTGATTCAAACGTAGTTTCCAAACTTCGAAAAAAAATTTTTTTCTTTTCGAGATTCTTTGCGCATAATATGCTTTACTGAGGCTATCAAACTAGTATAATGAAAGAGAACCAGTTATCTCAAATAAGAACGGAAAAAAATTGATTCTAAAGAAGTTTCCAAACTTCGAAAAAAAAAAATTTTTTCTTTTCGAGATTCTTTGCGCATAATATGCTTTACTGAGGCTATCAAACTAGTATAATGAAAGAGAAACAGATATCTCAAATATGAACGGAAAAAAAGTGATTCAAACCAAGTTTCCAAACTTCGAAAAATAATGTTTTTCTTTTCGAGATTCTTTGCGCATAATATGCTTTTCTGGGTCTATCAAACTAGTATAATGAAAGAGAACCAGTTATCTCAAATAAGAACGGGAAAAAAGTGATTCTAACGAAGTTTCCAAACTTCGAAAAAAATTTTTTTTCTTTTCGAGATTCTTTGCGCATAATATGCTTTACTGAGGCTATCAAACTATTATATGAAAGAAAACCAGTTATCTCAAATAAGAACGGAAAAAAGTGATTCTAACGAAGTTTTCAAACTTCGAAAAAAAAATTTTTTCTTTTCGAGATTCTTTGCGCATAATATGCTTTACTGAGGCTATCAAACTAGTACAATGAAAGAGAACCAGTTATCTCAAATAAGAACAGAAAAAAAGTGATTCTAAAGAAGTTTCCAAATTTCGAAAAAAAAAGTCTTTCTTTTCGAGATTCTTTGCGCATAATATGCTTTACTGAGGCTATCAACCTAGTATAATGAAAGAGAAACAGTTATCTCAAATAAGAACGGAAAAAAAGTGATTCTAAAGTAGTTTCCAAACTTCGAAAAAAAATTTTTTTCTTTTCGTTATTCTTTTCGCTAAATATGCTTTTCTGAGGCTATCAAACTAGTATATTGAAAGAGAACCAGTTATCTCAAATAAGAACAGAAAAAAAGTGATTCTAAAGAAGTTTCCAAACTTCGAAAAAAAATTTTTTTCTTTTCGAGATTCTTTGCGCATAATATGCTTTTCTGGGGCTATCAAACTAGTATAATAAAAGAGAACCAGTTATCTCAAATAGGAACGGGAAAAAAGTGATTCTAACGAAGTTTCCAAACTTCGAAAAAAATTTTTTTTCTTTTCGAGATTCTTTGCGCATAATATGCTTTACTGAGGCTATCAAACTAGTATAATGAAAGAGAACCAGTTATCTCAAATAAGAACGGAAAAAAAGTGATTCAAACGAAGTTAACAAACTTCGAAAAAAAATGTTTTTCTTTTCGAGATTCTTTGCGCATAATATGCTTTTCTGAGGCTATCAAACTAGTATAATGAAAGAGAACCAGTTATCTCAAATAAGAACGGAAAAAATGTGATTCTAATGAAGTTTCCAAACTTCGAAAAAAAATTTTTTTCTTTTCGAGATTCTTTGCATATAATATGCTTTTCTACGGCTATCAAACTAGTAAAATGAAAGAGAACCAGTTATCTCGAATAAGAACGGAAAAAAAGTGATTGTAACGAAGTTTCCAAACTTCGAAAAAAAATGTTTTTCTTTTCGAGATTCTTTGCGCATAATATGCTTTTCTGAGGCTATCAAACTAGTATAATGAAAGAGAACCAGTTATCTCAAATAAGAACGGAAAAAATGTGATTCAAATGAAGTTTCCAAACTTCGAAAAAAAATTTTTTTCTTTTCGAGATTCTTTGCGCATAATATGCTTTTCTACGGCTATCAAACCAGTAAAATGAAAGAGAACCAGTTATCTCGAATAAGAACGGAAAAAAAGTGATTCTAACGAAGTTTCCAAACTTCGAAAAATTTTTTTTTTCTTTTCGAGATTCTTTGCGCATAATATGCTTTACTGAGGCTATCAAATTAGTATAATGAAAGAGAACCAGTTATCTCAAATAAGAACGGAAAAAAGTGTTTCTAACGAAGTTTCCAAACTTCGAAAAAAAATTTTTTTCTTTTGGAGATTCTTTGCGCATAATATGCTTTACTGAGGCTATCAAACTAGTATAATGAAAGAGAACCAGTTATCTCAAATAAGAACAGAAAAAAAGTGATTCTAAAGAAGTTTCTAAACTTCGAAAAAAAATTTTTTTCTTTTCGAGATTGTTTGCGCATAATATGCTTTACTGAAGCTATCAAACTAGTATAATGAAAGAGAACCAGTTATCTCAAATAAGAACGGAAAAAAATTGATTCTAAAGAAGTTTCCAAACTTCGAAAAAAAAAATTTTTTTCTTTTCGAGATTCTTTGCGCATAATATGCTTTACTGAGGCTATCAAACTAGTATAATGAAAGAGAAACAGATATCTCAAATATGAACGGAAAAAAAGTGATTCAAACCAAGTTTCCAAACTTCCAAAAAAAATGTTTTTCTTTTCGAGATTCTTTGCGCATAATATGCTTTTCTGGGTCTATCAAACTAGTATAATGAAAGAGAACCAGTTATCTCAAATAAGAACGGGAAAAAAGTGATTCTAACGAAGTTTCCAAACTTCGAAAAAAATTTTTTTTCTTTTCGAAATTCTTTGCGCATAATATGCTTTACTGAGGCTATCAAACTATTATATGAAAGAAAACCAGTTATCTCAAATAAGAACGGAAAAAAGTGTATCTAACGAAGTTTTCAAACTTCGAAAAAAAAATTTTTTCTTTTCGAGATTCTTTGCGCATAATATGCTTTACTGAGGCTATCAAACTATTACAATGAAAGAGAACCAGTTATCTCAAATAAGAACAGAAAAAAAGTGATTCTAAAGAAGTTTCCAAACTTCGAAAAAAAAATTTTTTCTTTTCGAGATTCTTTGCGCATAATATGCTTTACTGAGGCTATCAAACTAGTATAATGAAAGAGAACCAGTTATCTCAAATAAGAATGGAAAAAAATTGATTCTAAAGAAGTTTCCAAAGTTCGAAAAAAAAATTTTTTCTTTTCGAGATTCTTTGCGCATAATATGCTTTACTGAGGCTATCAACCTAGTATAATGAAAGAGAAACAGTTATCTCAAATAAGAACGGAAAAAAAGTGATTCTAAAGTAGTTTCCAAACTTCGAAAAAATTTTTTTTTCTTTTCGTGATTCTTTTCGCTAAATATGCTTTTCTGAGGCTATCAAACTAGTATAATGAAAGAGAACAAGTTATCTCAAATAAGAACGGAAAAAAATTGATTCTAAAGAAGTTTCCAAACTTCGAAAAAAATTTTTCTCTTTTCGAGATTCTTTGCGCATAATATGCTTTACTGAGGCTATCAAAATAGTATAATGAAAGAGAAACAGTTATCTCAAATAAGAACGGAAAAAAAGTGATTCAAACGTAGTTTCCAAACTTCAAAAAAAAATTTTTTTCTTTTCGAGATTCTTTGCGCATAATATGCTTTACTGAGGCTATCAAACTAGTATAATGAAAGAGAACAAGTTATCTCAAATAAGAACGGGAAAAAATTGATTCTAAAGAAGTTTCCAAACTTCGAAAAAAAATTTTTTTCTTTTCGAGATTCTTTGCGCATAATATGCTTTACTGAGGCTATCAAAATAGTATAATGAAAGAGAGACAGTTATCTCAAATAAGAACGGAAAAAAAGTGATTCAAACGTAGTTTCCAAACTTCGAAAAAAAATGTTTTTCTTTTCGAGATTCTTACGCATAATATGCTTTTCTGGGGCTATCATACTAGTATAATGAAAGAGAACCAGTTATCTCAAATAAGAACGGGAAAAAAGTGATTCTAACGAAGTTTCCAAACTTCGAAAAAAATTTTTTTTCTTTTCGAGATTCTTTGCGCATAATATGCTTTACTGAGGCTATCAAACTAGTATAATGAAAGAGAACCAGTTATCTCAAATAAGAACGGAAAAAAAGTGATTCTAACGAAGTTTCCAAACTTGGAAAAAAAAATTTTTTCTTTTCGAGATTCTTTGCGCATAATATGCTTTACTGAGGCTATCAAACTAGTACAATGAAAGAGAACCAGTTATCTCAAATAAGAACAGAAAAAAAGTGATTCTAAAGAAGTTTCCAAACTTCGAAAAAAAATTTTTTCTTTTCGAGATTCTTTGCGCATAATATGCTTTTCTGGGGCTATCAAACTAGTATAATGAAAGAGAACCAGTTATCTCAAATAAGAACGGGAAAAAAGTGATTCTAACGAAGTTTCCAAACTTCGAAAAAAATTTTTTTTCTTTTCCAGATTCATTGCGCATAATATGCTTTACTGAGGCTAACAAACTAGTATAATGAAAGAGAACCAGTTATCTCAAATAAGAACGGAAAAAAGTGATTCTAACGAATTTTTCAAACTTCGAAAAAAAATTTTTTTCTTTTCGAGATTCTTTGCGCATAATATGCTTTACTGAGGCTATCAAACTAGTACAATGAAAGAGAACTAGTTATCTCAAATAAGAACAGAAAAAAAGTGATTCTAAAGAAATTTCCAAACTTCGAAAAAAAATTTTTTTCTTTTGGAGATTCTTTGCGCATAATATGCTTTACTGAGGCTATCAAACTAGTATAATGAAAGAGAACCAGTTATCTCAAATAAGAACGGAAAAACGTTGATTCTAAAGAAGTTTCCAAAGTTCGAAAAAAAATTTTTTTCTTTTCGAGATTCTTTGCGCATAATATGCTTTACTGAGGCTATCAACCTAGTATAATGAAAGAGAAACAGTTATCTCAAATAAGAACGGAAAAAAAGTGATTCTAAAGAAGTTTCCAAAGTTCGAAAAAAAATTTTTTTCTTTTCGAGATCCTTTGCGCATAATATGCTTTACTGAGGCTATCAAACTAGTATAATGAAAGAGAAACAGATATCTCAAATATGAACGGAAAAAAAGTTATTCAAACGAAGTTTCCAAACTTCGAAAAAAAATGTTTTTCTTTTCGATATTCTTTGCGCATAATATGCTTTTCTGAGGCTATCAAACTAGTATAATGAAAGAGAACCAGTTATCTGAAATAAGAACGGGAAAAAAGTGATTCAAACGAAGTTTCCAAACCTCGAAAAAATTTTTTTTTCTTTTCGTGATTCTTTTCGCTAAATATGCTTTTCTGAGGCTATCAAAGTAGTATTATAAAAGAGAACCAGTTATCTCAAATAAGAACGGAAAAAAAGTGATTCAAACGAAGTTTCCAAACTTGGAAAAAAATTTTTTTTCTTTTCGTGATTCTTTTCGCTAAATATGCTTTTATGAGGCTATCAAACTAGTATAATGAAAGAGAACCAGTTATCTCAAATAAGAACAGAAAAAAAGTGATTCTAAAGAAGTTTCCAAACTTCGAAAAAATTTTTTTTTCTTTTCGAGATTCTTTGAGCATAATATGCTTTACTGAGGCTATCAAACTAGTATAATGAAAGAGAACCAGTTATCTCGAATAAGAACGGAAAAAAAGTGATTCTAACGAAGTTTCCAAACTTCGAAAATTTTTTTTTTCTTTTCGAGATTCTTTGCGCATAATATGCTTTACTGAGGCTATCAAACTAGTATAATGAAAGAGAACCAGTTATCTCAAATAAGAACGGAAAAAAGTGATTCTAAACAAGTTTCCAAACTTCGAAAAAAAATTTTTTTCTTTTCGAGATTCTTTGCGCATAATATGCTTTACTGAGGCTATCAAATTAGTATAATGAAAGAGAACAAGTTATCTCAAATAAGAACGGAAAAAAATTGATTCTAAAGAAGTTTCCAAACTTCGAAAAAAAATTTTTTTCTTTTCGAGATTCTTTGCGCATAATATGCTTTACTGAGGCTATCAAAATAGTATAATGAAAGAGAAACAGTTATCTCAAATAAGAACGGAAAAAAAGTTATTCAAACGTAGTTTCCAAACTTCGAAAAAAAATGTTTTTCTTTTCGAGATTCTTTGCGCATAATATGCTTTTCTGGGTCTATCAAACTAGTATTATGAAAGAGAACCAGTTATCTCAAATAAGAACGGGAAAAAAGTGATTCTAACGAAGTTTCCAAACTTCGAAAAAAATTTTTTTTCTTTTCGAGATTCTTTGCGCATAATATGCTTTACTGAGGCTATCAAACTAGTATAATGAAAGAGAAACAGATATCTCAAATATGAACGGAAAAAAAGTGATTCAAACGAAGTTTCCAAACTTCGAAAAAAAATGGTTTTCTTTTCGATATTCTTTGCGCATAATATGCTTTTCTGAGGCTATCAAACTAGTATAATGAAAGAGTACCAGTTATCTGAAATAAGAACGGGAAAAAAGTGATTCAAACGAAGTTTCCAAACCTCGAAAAAAATTTTTTTTCTTTTCGTGATTCTTTGCGCTAAATATGCTTTTCTGAGGCTATCAAAGTAGTATTATAAAAGAGAACCAGTTATCTCAAATAAGAACGGAAAAAAAGTGATCCAAACGAAGTTTCCAAACTTGGAAAAAAATTTTTTTTCTTTTCGTGATTCTTTTCGCTAAATATGCTTTTCTGAGGCTATCAAACTAGTATAATGAAAGAGAACCAGTTATCTCAAATAAGAACAGAAAAAAAGTGATTCTAAAGAAGTTTCCAAACTACGAAAAAATTTTTTTTTTCTTTTCGAGATTCTTTGCGCATAATATGCTTTTCTACGGCTATCAAACTAGTAAAATGAAAGAGAACCAGTTATCTCGAATAAGAACGGAAAAAAAGTGATTTTAACGAAGTTTCCAAACTTCGAAAATTTTTTTTATTCTTTTCGAGATTCTTTGCGCATAATATGCTTTACTGAGGCTATCAAACTTGTATAAGGAAAGAGAACCAGTTATCTCAAATAAGAACAGAAAATTAGTGATTCTAAAGAAGTTTCCAAAATTCGAAAAAAAAATTTTTTCTTTTCGAGATTCTTTGCGCATAATATGCTTTACTGAGGCTATCAAACTAGTATAATGAAAGAGAACAAGTTATCTCAACTAAGAACGAAATAAAATTGATTCTAAAGAAGTTTCCAAACTTCGAAAAAAAATTTTTTTCTTTTCGAGATTCTTTGCGCATAATATGCTATACTGAGGCTATCAAAATAGTATAATGAAAGAGAAACAGTTATCTCAAATAAGAACGGAAAAAAAGTGATTCAAACGTAGATTCCAAACTTCGAAAAAAAATTTTTTTCTTTTCGAGATTCTTTGCGCATAATATGCTTTACTGAGGCTATCAAACTAGTATAATGAAAGAGAACCAGTTATCTCAAATAAGAACGGAAAAAAATTGATTCTAAAGAAGTTTCCAAACTTCGAAAAAAAAAAATTTTTTCTTTTCGAGATTCTTTGCGCATAATATGCTTTACTGAGGCTATCAAACTAGTATAATGAAAGAGAAACAGATATCTCAAATATGAACGGAAAAAAAGTGATTCAAACCAAGTTTCCAAACTTCGAAAAATAATGTTTTTCTTTTCGAGATTCTTTGCGCATAATATGCTTTTCTGGGTCTATCAAACTAGTATAATGAAAGAGAACCAGTTATCTCAAATAAGAACGGGAAAAAAGTGATTCTAACGAAGTTTCCAAACTTCGAAAAAAATTTTTTTTCTTTTCGAGATTCTTTGCGCATAATATGCTTTACTGAGGCTATCAAACTATTATATGAAAGAAAACCAGTTATCTCAAATAAGAACGGAAAAAAGTGATTCTAACGAAGTTTTCAAACTTCGAAAAAAAATTTTTTTCTTTTCGAGATTCTTTGCGCATAATATGCTTTACTGAGGCTATCAAACTAGTACAATGAAAGAGAACCAGTTATCTCAAATAAGAACAGAAAAAAAGTGATTCTAAAGAAGTTTCCAAATTTCGAAAAAAAATTTTTTTCTTTTCGAGATTCTTTGCGCATAATATGCTTTACTGAGGCTATCAACCTAGTATAATGAAAGAGAAACAGTTATCTCAAATAAGAACGGAAAATAAGTGATTCTAAAGTAGTTTCCAAACTTCGAAAAAAAATTTTTTTCTTTTCGTTATTCTTTTCGCTAAATATGCTTTTCTGAGGCTATCAAACTAGTATATTGAAAGAGAACCAGTTATCTCAAATAAGAACAGAAAAAAAGTGATTCTAAAGAAGTTTCCAAACTTCGAAAAAAAATTTTTTTCTTTTCGAGATTCTTTGCGCATAATATGCTTTTCTGGGGCTATCAAACTAGTATAATAAAAGAGAACCAGTTATCTCAAATAGGAACGGGAAAAAAGTGATTCTAACGAAGTTTCCAAACTTCGAAAAAAATTTTTTTTCTTTTCGAGATTCTTTGCGCATAATATGCTTTACTGAGGCTATCAAACTAGTATAATGAAAGAGAACCAGTTATCTCAAATAAGAACGGAAAAAAAGTGATTCAAACGAAGTTAACAAACTTCGAAAAAAATGTTTTTCTTTTCGAGATTCTTTGCGCATAATATGCTTTTCTGAGGCTATCAAACTAGTATAATGAAAGAGAACCAGTTATCTCAAATAAGAACGGAAAAAATGTGATTCTAATGAAGTTTCCAAACTTCGAAAAAAAATTTTTTTCTTTTCGAGATTCTTTGCATATAATATGCTTTTCTACGGCTATCAAACTAGTAAAATGAAAGAGAACCAGTTATCTCGAATAAGAACGGAAAAAAAGTGATTGTAACGAAGTTTCCAAACTTCGAAAAAAAATGTTTTTCTTTTCGAGATTCTTTGCGCATAATATGCTTTTCTGAGGCTATCAAACTAGTATAATGAAAGAGAACCAGTTATCTCAAATAAGAACGGAAAAAATGTGATTCAAATGAAGTTTCCAAACTTCGAAAAAAAATTTTTTTCTTTTCGAGATTCTTTGCGCATAATATGCTTTTCTACGGCTATCAAACCAGTAAAATGAAAGAGAACCAGTTATCTCGAATAAGAACGGAAAAAAAGTGATTCTAACGAAGTTTCCAAACTTCGAAAAATTTTTTTTTTCTTTTCGAGATTCTTTGCGCATAATATGCTTTACTGAGGCTATCAAATTAGTATAATGAAAGAGAACCAGTTATCTCAAATAAGAACGGAAAAAAGTGTTTCTAACGAAGTTTCCAAACTTCGAAAAAAAATTTTTTTCTTTTGGAGATTCTTTGCGCATAATATGCTTTACTGAGGCTATCAAACTAGTATAATGAAAGAGAACCAGTTATCTCAAATAAGAACAGAAAAAAAGTTATTCTAAAGAAGTTTCTAAACTTCGAAAAAAAATTTTTTTCTTTTCGAGATTCTTTGCGCATAATATGCTTTACTGAAGCTATCAAACTAGTATAATGAAAGAGAACCAGTTATCTCAAATAAGAACGGAAAAAAATTGATTCTAAAGAAGTTTCCAAACTTCGAAAAAAAAAATTTTTTTCTTTTCGAGATTCTTTGCGCATAATATGCTTTACTGAGGCTATCAAACTAGTATAATGAAAGAGAAACAGATATCTCAAATATGAACGGAAAAAAAGTGATTCAAACCAAGTTTCCAAACTTCCAAAAAAAATGTTTTTCTTTTCGAGATTCTTTGCGCATAATATGCTTTTCTGGGTCTATCAAACTAGTATAATGAAAGAGAACCAGTTATCTCAAATAAGAACGGGAAAAAAGTGATTCTAACGAAGTTTCCAAACTTCGAAAAAAATTTTTTTTCTTTTCGAAATTCTTTGCGCATAATATGCTTTACTGAGGCTATCAAACTATTATATGAAAGAAAACCAGTTATCTCAAATAAGAACGGAAAAAAGTGTATCTAACGAAGTTTTCAAACTTCGAAAAAAAAATTTTTTCTTTTCGAGATTCTTTGCGCATAATATGCTTTACTGAGGCTATCAAACTATTACAATGAAAGAGAACCAGTTATCTCAAATAAGAACAGAAAAAAAGTGATTCTAAAGAAGTTTCCAAACTTCGAAAAAAAATTTTTTTTCTTTTGGAGATTCTTTGCGCATAATATGCTTTACTGAGGCTATCAAACTAGTATAATGAAAGAGAACCAGTTATCTCAAATAAGAATGGAAAAAAATTGATTCTAAAGAAGTTTCCAAAGTTCGAAAAAAAAATTTTTTCTTTTCGAGATTCTTTGCGCATAATATGCTTTACTGAGGCTATCAACCTAGTATAATGAAAGAGAAACAGTTATCTCAAATAAGAACGGAAAAAAAGTGATTCTAAAGTAGTTTCCAAACTTCGAAAAAAATTTTTTTTCTTTTCGTGATTCTTTTCGCTAAATATGCTTTTCTGAGGCTATCAAACTAGTATAATGAAAGAGAACAAGTTATCTCAAATAAGAACGGAAAAAAATTGATTCTAAAGAAGTTTCCAAACTTCGAAAAAAATTTTTCTCTTTTCGAGATTCTTTGCGCATAATATGCTTTACTGAGGCTATCAAAATAGTATAATGAAAGAGAAACAGTTATCTCAAATAAGAACGGAAAAAAAGTGATTCAAACGTAGTTTCCAAACTTCGAAAAAAAATTTATTTCTTTTCGAGATTCTTTGCGCATAATATGCTTTACTGAGGCTATCAAACTAGTATAATGAAAGAGAACAAGTTATCTCAAATAAGAACGGGAAAAAATTGATTCTAAAGAAGTTTCCAAACTTCGAAAAAAAATTTTTTTCTTTTCGAGATTCTTTGCGCATAATATGCTTTACTGAGGCTATCAAAATAGTATAATGAAAGAGAGACAGTTATCTCAAATAAGAACGGAAAAAAAGTGATTCAAACGTAGTTTCCAAACTTCGAAAAAAAATGTTTTTCTTTTCGAGATTCTTTGCGCATAATATGCTTTTCTGGGGCTATCATACTAGTATAATGAAAGAGAACCAGTTATCTCAAATAAGAACGGGAAAAAAGTGATTCTAACGAAGTTTCCAAACTTCGAAAAAAATTTTTTTTCTTTTCGAGATTCTTTGCGCATAATATGCTTTACTGAGGCTATCAAACTAGTATAATGAAAGAGAACCAGTTATCTCAAATAAGAACGGAAAAAAAGTGATTCTAACGAAGTTTCCAAACTTGGAAAAAAAAATTTTTTCTTTTCGAGATTCTTTGCGCATAATATGCTTTACTGAGGCTATCAAACTAGTACAATGAAAGAGAACCAGTTATCTCAAATAAGAACAGAAAAAAAGTGATTCTAAAGAAGTTTCCAAACTTCGAAAAAAAATTTTTTTCTTTTCGAGATTCTTTGCGCATAATATGCTTTTCTGGGGCTATCAAACTAGTATAATGAAAGAGAACCAGTTATCTCAAATAAGAACGGGAAAAAAGTGATTCTAACGAAGTTTCCAAACTTCGAAAAAAATTTTTTTTCTTTTCCAGATTCATTGCGCATAATATGCTTTACTGAGGCTAACAAACTAGTATAATGAAAGAGAACCAGTTATATCAAATAAGAACGGAAAAAAGTGATTCTAACGAATTTTTCAAACTTCGAAAAAAAATTTTTTTCTTTTCGAGATTCTTTGCGCATAATATGCTTTACTGAGGCTATCAAACTAGTACAATGAAAGAGAACCAGTTATCTCAAATAAGAACAGAAAAAAAGTGATTCTAAAGAAGTTTCCAAACTTCGAAAAAAAATTTTTTTCTTTTGGAGATTCTTTGCGCATAATATGCTTTACTGAGGCTATCAAACTAGTATAATGAAAGAGAACCAGTTATCTCAAATAAGAACGGAAAAACGTTGATTCTAAAGAAGTTTCCAAAGTTCGAAAAAAAATTTTTTTCTTTTCGAGATTCTTTGCGCATAATATGCTTTACTGAGGCTATCAACCTAGTATAATGAAAGAGAAACAGTTATCTCAAATAAGAACGGAAAAAAAGTGATTCTAAAGTAGTTTCCAAAGTTCGAAAAAAAATTTTTTTCTTTTCGTGATTCTTTTCGCTAAATATGCTTTTCTGAGGCTATCAAACTAGTGTAATGAAAGAGAACCAGTTATCTCAAATTAGAACAGAAAAAAGTGATTCTAAAGAATTTTCCAAACTTCGAAAAAAAATTTTTTTCTTTTGGAGATTCTTTGCGCATAATATGCTTTACTGAGGCTATCAAACTAGTATAATGAAAGAGAACCAGTTATCTCAAATATGAACGGAAAAAAAGTGATTCAAACGAAGTTTCCAAACTTCGAAAAAAAATGTTTTTCTTTTCGAGATTCTTTGCGCATAATATGCTTTTCTGGGGCTATCAAACTAGTATAATGAAAGAGAACCAGTTATCTCAAATAAGAACGGGAAAAAAGTGATTCTAACGAAGTTTCCAAACTTCGAAAAAAATTTTTTTTCTTTTCGAGATTCTTTGCGCATAATATGCTTTACTGAGGCTAACAAACTAGTATAATGAAAGAGAACCAGTTATCTCAAATAAGAACGGAAAAAAGTGATTCTAACGAATTTTTCAAACTTCGAAAAAAAATTTTTTTCTTTTCGAGATTCTTTGCGCCTAATATGCTTTACTGAGGCTATCAAACTAGTACAATGAAAGAGAACCAGTTATCTCAAATAAGAACAGAAAAAAAGTGATTCTAAAGAAGTTTCCAAACTTCGAAAAAAAATTTTTTTCTTTTGGAGATTCTTTGCGCATAATATGCTTTACTGAGGCTATCAAACTAGTATAATGAAAGAGAACCAGTTATCTCAAATAAGAACGGAAAAAAATTGATTCTAAAGAAGTTTCCAAAGTTCGAAAAAAAATTTTTTTCTTTTCGAGATTCTTTGCGCATAATATGCTTTACTGAGGCTATCAAACTAGTATAATGAAAGAGAACCAGTTATCTCAAATAAGAACGGAAAAAAGTGATTCTAACGAATTTTTCATACTTCGAAAAAAAATTTTTTTCTTTTCGAGATTCTTTGCGCATAATATGCTTTACTGAGGCTATCAAACTAGTACAATGAAAGAGAACCAGTTATTTCAAATAAGAACAGAAAAAAAGTGATTCTAAAGAAGTTTCCAAACTTCGAAAAAAAATTTTTTTCTTTTGGAGATTCTTTGCGCATAATATGCTTTACTGAGGTTATCAAACTAGTATAATGAAAGAGAACCAGTTATCTCAAATAAGAACGGAAAAAAATTGATTCTAAAGAAGTTTCCAAAGTTCGAAAAAAATTTTTTTTCTTTTCGAGATTCTTTGCGCATAATATGCTTTACTGAGGCTATCAAACTAGTATAATGAAAGAGAAACAGATATCTCAAATATGAACGGAAAAAAAGTTTTTCAAACGAAGTTTCCAAACTTCGAAAAAAAATGTTTTTCTTTTCGATATTCTTTGCGCATAATATGCTTTTCTGAGGCTATCAAACTAGTATAATGAAAGAGAACCAGTTATCTGAAATAAGAACGGGAAAAAAGTGATTCAAACGAAGTTTCCAAACCTCGAAAAAATTTTTTTTTCTTTTCGTGATTCTTTGCGCTAAATATGCTTTTCTGAGGCTATCAAAGTAGTATTATAAAAGAGAACCAGTTATCTCAAATAAGAACGGAAAAAAAGTGATTCAAACGAAGTTTCCAAACTTGGAAAAAAATTTTTTTTCTTTTCGTGATTCTTTTCGCTAAATATGCTTTTATGAGGCTATCAAACTAGTATAATGAAAGAGAACCAGTTATCTCAAATAAGAACAGAAAAAAAGTGATTCTAAAGAAGTTTCCAAACTTCGAAAAAATTTTTTTTTCTTTTCGAGATTCTTTGAGCATAATATGCTTTACTGAGGCTATCAAACTAGTATAATGAAAGAGAACCAGTTATCTCGAATAAGAACGGAAAAAAAGTGATTCTAACGAAGTTTCCAAACTTCGAAAATTTTTTTTTTCTTTTCGAGATTCTTTGCGCATAATATGCTTTACTGAGGCTATCAAACTAGTATAATGAAAGAGAACCAGTTATCTCAAATAAGAACGGAAAAAAGTGATTCTAAACAAGTTTCCAAAGTTCGAAAAAAAATTTTTTTCTTTTCGAGATTCTTTGCGCATAATATGCTTTACTGAGGCTATCAAACTAGTATAATGAAAGAGAACAAGTTATCTCAAATAAGAACGGAAAAAAATTGATTCTAAAGAAGTTTCCAAACTTCGAAAAAAAATTTTTTTCTTTTCGAGATTCTTTGCGCATAATATGCTTTACTGAGGCTATCAAACTAGTATAATGAAAGAGAACCAGTTATCTCAAATAAGAACGGAAAAAAATTGATTCTAAACAAGTTTCCAAACTTCGAAAAAAAATTTTTTTCTTTTCGAAATTCTTTGCGCATAATATGCTTTACTGAGGCTATCAAACTAGTATAATGAAAGAGAACCACTGGTTCTTTTTTCTTTTTTCTTTCTTTCTCTTTCTCGTTCTTATCTCATATAAGAACGGAAAAAAAGTGATTCTAACGAAGTTTCCAAACTTCGAAAAAAATTAATTTTTCTTTTCGAAATTCTTTGCGCATAAATTGCTTTACTGAGGCTATCAAACTAGTATAATGAAAGAGAACCAGTTATCTCAAATAAGAACAGAAAAAAAGTGATTCTAAAGAAGTTTCCAAACTTCGAAAAAAATTTTTTTTCTTTTCGAGATTCTTTGCGCATAATATGCTTTACTGAGGCTATCAAACTAGTATAATGAAAGAGAACCAGTTATCTCAAATAAGAACGGAAAAAAATTGATTCTAAAGAAGTTTGCAAACTTCGAAAAAAAATTTTTTCCCTTCGAGATTCTTTGCGCATAATATGCTTTACTGAGGCTATCAAACTAGTACAATGAAAGAGAACCAGTTATCTCAAATAAGAACAGAAAAAAAGTGATTCTAAAGAAGTTTCCAAACTTCGAAAAAAAATTTTTTTCTTTTGGAGATTCTTTGCGCATATAATGCTTTACTGAGGCTATCAAACTAGTATAATGAAAGAGAACCAGTTATCTCAAATAAGAATGGAAAAAAATTGATTCTAAAGAAGTTTCCAAATTTCGAAAAAAAAATTTTTTCTTTTCCAGATTCTTTGCGCATAATATGCTTTACTGAGGCTATCAACCTAGTATAATGAAAGAGAAACAGTTATCTCAAATAAGAACGGAAAAAAAGTGATTCTAAAGTAGTTTCCAAACTTCGAAAAAAATTTTTTGCTTTTCGTGATTCTTTTCGCTAAATATGCTTTTCTGAGGCTATCAAACTAGTGTAATGAAAGAGAACCAGTTATCTCAAATTAGAACAGAAAAAAAGTGATTCTAAAGAAGTTTCCAAACTTCGAAAAAAAATTTTTTTCTTTTCGAGATTCTTTGCGCATAATATGCTTTACTGAGGCTATCAAACTAGTATAATGAAAGAGAACCAGTTATCTCAAATAAGAACGGAAAAAAAGTGATTCAAACGTAGTTTCCAAACTTCGAAAAAAAATGTTTTTCTTTTCGAGATTCTTTGCGCATAATATGCTTTTCTGGGGCTATCAAACTAGTATAATGAAAGAGAACCAGTTATCTCAAATAAGAACGGGAAAAAAGTGATTCTAACGAAGTTTCCAAACTTCGAAAAAAATTTTTTTTCTTTTCGAGATACTTTGCGCATAATATGCTTTACTGAGGCTATCAAACTAGTATAATGAAAGAGAACCAGTTATCTCAAATAAGAACGGAAAAAAAGTGATTCTAACGAAGTTTCCAAACTTGGAAAAAAAATTTTTTTCTTTTCGAGATTCTTTGCGCATAATATGCTTTACTGAGGCTATCAAACTAGTACAATGAAAGAGAACCAGTTATCTCAAATAAGAACAGAAAAAAAGTGATTCTAAAGAAGTTTCCAAACTTCGAAAAAAAATTTTTTTCTTTTCGAGATTCTTTGCGCATAATATGCTTTACTGAGGCTATCAAACTAGTATAATGAAAGAGAAACAGATATCTCAAATATGAACGGAAAAAAAGTGATTCAAACGAAGTTTCCAAACTTCGAAAAAAAATGTTTTTCTTTTCGAGATTCTTTGCGCATAATATGCTTTTCTGGGGCTATCAAACTAGTATAATGAAAGAGAACCAGTTATCTCAAATAAGAACGGGAAAAAAGTGATTCTAACGAAGTTTCCAAACTTCGAAAAAAATTTTTTTTCTTTTCGAGATTCTTTGCGCATAATATGCTTTACTGAGGCTAACAAACTAGTATAATGAAAGAGAACCAGTTATCTCAAATAAGAACGGAAAAAAGTGATTCTAACGAATTTTTCAAACTTCGAAAAAAAATTTTTTTCTTTTCGAGATTCTTTGAGCATAATATGCTTTACTGAGGCTATCAAACTAGTACAATGAAAGAGAACCAGTTATCTCAAATAAGAACAGAAAAAAAGTGATTCTAAAGAAGTTTCCAAACTTCGAAAAAAAATTTTTTTCTTTTGGAGATTCTTTGCGCATAATATGCTTTACTGAGGCTATCAAACTAGTATAATGAAAGAGAACCAGTTATCTCAAATAAGAACGGAAAAAAATTGATTCTAAAGAAGTTTCCAAAGTTCGAAAAAAAATTTTTTTCTTTTCGAGATTCTTTGCGCATAATATGCTTTACTGAGGCTATCAACCTAGTATAATGAAAGAGAAACAGTTATCTCAAATAAGAACGGAAAAAAAGTGATTCTAAAGTAGTTTCCAAACTTCGAAAAAAAATTTTTTTCTTTTCGTGATTCTTTTCGCTAAATATGCTTTTCTGAGGCTATCAAACTAGTGTAATGAAAGAGAACCAGTTATCTCAAATTAGAACAGAAAAAAAGTGATTCTAAAGAAGTTTCCAATCTTCGAAAAAAATTTTTTTTCTTTTCGAGATTCTTTGCGCATAATATGCTTTTCTGGGGCTATCAAACTTGTATAATGAAAGAGAACCAGTTATCTCAAATAAGAACGGTAAAAAAGTGATTCTAACGAAGTTTCCAAACTTCGAAAAAAATTTGTTTTCTTTTCGAGATTCTTTGCGCATAATATGCTTTACTGAGGCTAACAAACTAGTATAATGAAAGAGAACCAGTTATCTCAAATAAGAACGGAAAAAAGTGATTCTAACGAATTTTTCAAACTTCGAAAAAAAATTTTTTTCTTTTCGAGATTCTTTGCGCATAATATGCTTTACTGAGGCTATCAAACTAGTACAATGAAAGAGAACCAGTTATCTCAAATAAGAACAGAAAAAAAGTGATTCTAAAGAAGTTTCCAAACTTCGAAAAAAATTTTTTTTCTTTTGGAGATTCTTTGCGCATAATATGCTTTACTGAGGCTATCAAACTAGTATAATGAAAGAGAACCAGTTATCTCAAATAAGAACGGAAAAAAATTGATTCTAAAGAAGTTTCCAAAGTTCGAAAAAAAATTTTTTTCTTTTCGAGATTCTTTGCGCATAATATGCTTTACTGAGGCTAACAACCTAGTATAATGAAAGAGTAACAGTTATCTCAAATAAGAACGGAAAAAAAGTGATTCTAAAGTAGTTTCCAAACTTCGAAAAAAAATTTTTTTCTTTTCGTGATTCTTTTCGCTAAATATGCTTTTCTGAGGCTATCAAACTAGTGTAATGAAAGAGAACCAGTTATCTCAAATTAGAACAGAAAAAAAGTGATTCTAAAGAAGTTTCCAAACTTCGAAAAAAAATTTTTTTCTTTTCGAGATTCTTTGCGCATAATATGCTTTACTGAGGCTATCAAACTAGTATAATTAAAGAGAACCAGTTATCTCAAATAAGAACGGAAAAAAATTGATTCTAAAGAAGTTTCCAAACTTCGAAAAAAAATTTTTTTCTTTTCGTGATTCTTTTCGCTAAATATGCTTTTCTGAGGCTATCAAACTAGTATAATGAAAGAGAAACAGTTATCTCAAATAAGAACGGAAAAAAAGTGATTCAAACGAAGTTTCCAAACTTCGAAAAAAAATGTTTTTCTTTTCGAGATTCTTTGCGCATAATATGCTTTTCTGAGGCTATCAAACTAGTAAAATGAAAGAGAACCAGTTATCTCGAATAAGAACGGAAAAAAAGTAATTCTAAAGAAGTTTCCAAACTTCGAAAAAATTTTTTTTCTTTTCGAGATTCTTTGCGCATAATATGCTTTACTGAGGCTATCAAACTAGTATAATGAAAGAGAACCAGTTATCTCATATAAGAACGGAAAAAAAGTGATTCTAACGAAGTTTCCAAACTTCGAAAAAAATTTTTTTTTCTTTTCGAAATTCTTTGCGCATAATATGCTTTACTGAGGCTATCAAACTAGTATAATGAAAGAGAACCAGTTATCTCAAATAAGAACGGAAAAAAAGTGATTCAAACGAAGTTTCCAAACTTCGAAAAATGTTTTTTTTCTTTTCGAGATTTTTTGCGCATAATATGCTTTACTGAGTCTATCAAACTAGTATAATGAAAGATAACCAATTATCTCAAATAAGAACGGAAAAAAGTGATTCTAACGAAGTTTCCAAACTTCGAAAAAAAATTTTTTTCTTTTCGAGATTCTTTGCGCATAATATGCTTTACTGAGGCTATCAAACTAGTATAATGAAAGAGAACCAGTTATCTCAAATAAGAACAGAAAAAAAGTGATTCTAAAGAAGTTTCCAAACTTCGAAAAAAAAATTTTTTCTTTTCGAGATTCTTTGCGCATAATATGCTTTACTGAGGCTATCAAACTAGTATAATGAAAGAGAACCAGTTATCTCAAATAAGAACGGAAAAAAATTGATTCTAACGAAGTTTCCAAACTTCGAAAAAAATTTTTTTTTCTTTTCCAAATTCTTTGCGCATAATATGCTTTACTGAGGCTATCAAATTAGTATAATGAAAGAGAACCAGTTATCTCAAATAAGAACGGAAAAAAGTGATTCTAACGAAGTTTCCAAACTTCGAAAAAAATTTTTTTTCTTTTCGAGATTCTTTGCGCATAATATGCTTTACTGAGGCTATCAAACTAGTATAATGAAAGAGAACGAGTTATCTCAAATAAGAACAGAAAAAAAGTGATTCTAAAGAAGTTTCCAAACTTCGAAAAAAAATTTTTTTCTTTTGGAGATTCTTTGCGCATAATATGCTTTACTGAGGCTATCAAACTAGTATAATGAAAGAGAACCAGTTATCTCAAATAAGAACGGAAAAAAATTGATTCTAAAGAAGTTTCCAAAGTTCGAAAAAAAAATTTTTTCTTTTCGAGATTCTTTGCGCATAATATGCTTTACTGAGGCTATCAACCTAGTATAATGAAATAGAAACAGTTATCTCAAATAAGAACGGAAAAAAAGTGATTCTAAAGTAGTTTCCAAACTTCGAAAAAAATTTTTTTTCTTTTCGTGATTATTTTCGCTAAATATGCTTTTCTGAGGCTATCAAACTAGTGTAATGAAAGGGAACCAGTTATCTCAAATTAGAACAGAAAAAAAGTGATTCTAAAGAAGTTTCCAAACTTCGAAAAAAAATTTTTTTCTTTTCGAGATTCTTTGCGCATAATATGCTTTACTGAGGCTATCAAACTAGTATAATGAAAGAGAACCAGTTATCTCATATAAGAACGGAAAAAAAGTGATTCTAACGAAGATTCCAAACTTCGAAAAAAATTTTTTTTTCTTTTCGAAATTCTTTGCGCATAAATTGCTTTACTGAGGCTATCAAACTAGTATAATGAAAGAGAACCAGTTATCTCAATTAAGAACGGAAAAAAAGTGATTCAAACGAAGTTTCCAAATTTCGAAAAAAAATGTTTTTTTTTTCGAGATTCTTTGCGCATAATATGCTTTTCTACGGCTATCAAACTAGTAAAATGAAAGAGAACCAGTTATCTCGAATAAGCACGGAAATAAAGTGATTCTAACGAAGTTTCCAAACTTCGAAAAATGTTTTTTTTCTTTTCGAGATTCTTTGCGCATAATATACTTTACTGAGTCTATCAAACTAGTATAATGAAAGAGAACCAGTTATCTCAAATAAGAACGGAAAAAAGTGATTCTAACGAAGTTTCCAAACTTCGAAAAAAAATTTTTTTCTTTTCGAGATTCTTTGCGCATAATATGCTTTACTGAGGCTATCAAACTAGTATAATGAAAGAGAACCAGTTATCTCAAATAAGAACGGAAAAAAGTGATTCTAACGAAGTTTCCAAACTTCGAAAAAATTTTTTTTCTTTTCGAGATTCTTTTCGCTAAATATGCTTTTCTGAGGCTATCAAACTAGTGTAATGAAAGAGAACCAGTTATCTCAAATTAGAACAGAAAAAAAGTGATTCTAAAGAAGTTTCCAAACTTCGAAAAAAAATTTTTTTCTTTTCGAAATTCTTTGCGCATAATATGCTTTACTGAGGCTATCAAACTAGTATAATGAAAGAGAACCACTGGTTCTTTTTTCTTTTTTCTTTCTTTCTCTTTCTCGTTCTTATCTCATATAAGAACGGAAAAAAAGTGATTCTAACGAAGTTTCCAAACTTCGAAAAAAATTAATTTTTCTTTTCGAAATTCTTTGCGCATAAATTGCTTTACTGAGGCTATCAAACTAGTATAATGAAAGAGAACCAGTTATCTCAAATAAGAACGGAAAAAAAGTGATTCAAACGAAGTTTCCAAACTTCGAAAAAAAATGTTTTTTTTTTCGAGATTCTTTGCGCATAATATGCTTTTCTACGGCTATAAAACTAGTAAAATGAAAGAGAACCAATTATCTCGAATAAGAACGGAAAAAAAGTGATTCTAACGAAGTTTCCAAACTTCGAAAAATGTTTTTTTTCTTTTCGAGATTCTTTGCGCATAATATGCTTTACTGGGTCTATCAAACTAGTATAATGAAAGAGAACCAGTTATCTCAAATAAGAACGGAAAAAAGTGATTCTAACGAAGTTTCCAAACTTCGAAAAAAAATTTTTTTCTTTTCGAGATTCTTTGCGCATAATATGCTTTACTGAGGCTATCAAACTAGTATAATGAAAGAGAACCAGTTATCTCAAATAAGAACGGAAAAAAATTGATTCTAACGAAGTTTCCAAACTTCGAAAATTTTTTTTTTTTCTTTTCCAGATTCTTTGCGCATAATATGCTTTACTGAGGCTATCAAACGAGTATAATGAAAGAGAACCAGTTATCTCAAATAAGAACGGAAAAAAGTGATTCTAACGAAGTTTCCAAACTTCGAAAAAAAATTTTTTTCTTTTCGAGATTCTTTTCGCTAAATATGCTTTTCTGAGGCTATCAAACTAGTGTAATGAAAGAGAACCAGTTATCTCAAATTAGAACAGAAAAAAAGTGATTCTAAAGAAGTTTTCATACTTCGAAAAAAAAATTTTTTCTTTTCGAGATTCTTTGCGCATAATATGCTTTACTGAGGCTATCAAACTAGTATAATGAAAGAGAACCAGTTATCTCAAATAAGAACAGAAAAAAAGTGATTCTAAAGAAGTTTCCAAACTTCGAAAAAAATTTTTTTTCTTTTCGAGATTCTTTGCGCATAATATGCTTTACTGAGGCTATCAAACTAGTATAATGAAAGAGAACCAGTTATCTCAAATAAGAACGGAAAAAAATTGATTCTAAAGAAGTTTGCAAACTTCGAAAAAAAATTTTTTCCCTTCGAGATTCTTTGCGCATAATATGCTTTACTGAGGCTATCAAACTAGTACAATGAAAGAGAACCAGTTATCTCAAATAAGAACAGAAAAAAAGTGATTCTAAAGAAGTTTCCAAACTTCGAAAAAAAATTTTTTTCTTTTGGAGATTCTTTGCGCATATAATGCTTTACTGAGGCTATCAAACTAGTATAATGAAAGAGAACCAGTTATCTCAAATAAGAATGGAAAAAAATTGATTCTAAAGAAGTTTCCAAAGTTCGAAAAAAAAATTTTTTCTTTTCCAGATTCTTTGCGCATAATATGCTTTACTGAGGCTATCAACCTAGTATAATGAAAGAGAAACAGTTATCTCAAATAAGAACGGAAAAAAAGTGATTCTAAAGTAGTTTCCAAACTTCGAAAAAAATTTTTTGCTTTTCGTGATTCTTTTCGCTAAATATGCTTTTCTGAGGCTATCAAACTAGTGTAATGAAAGAGAACCAGTTATCTCAAATTAGAACAGAAAAAAAGTGATTCTAAAGAAGTTTCCAAACTTCGAAAAAAAATTTTTTTCTTTTCGAGATTCTTTGCGCATAATATGCTTTACTGAGGCTATCAAACTAGTATAATGAAAGAGAACCAGTTATCTCAAATAAGAACAGAAAAAAAGTGATTCTAAAGAAGTTTCCAAACTTCGAAAAAAATTTTTTTTCTTTTCGAGATTCTTTGCGCATAATATGCTTTACTGAGGCTATCAAACTAGTATAATGAAAGAGAACCAGTTATCTCAAATAAGAACGGAAAAAAATTGATTCTAAAGAAGTTTCCAAACTTCGAAAAAAAATTTATTTCTTTTCGAGATTCTTTGCGCATAATATGGTTTACAGAGGCTATCAAACTAGTATAATGAAAGAGAAACAGTTATCTCAAATAAGAACGGAAAAAAAGTGATTCAAACGAAGTTTCCAAACTTCGAAAAAAAATGTTTTTATTTTCGAGATTCTATGCGCATAATATGCTTTTCTGAGGCTATCAAACTAGTAAAATGAAAGAGAACCAGTTATCTCTAATAAGAACGGAAAAAAAGTAATTCTAAATAAGTTTCCAAAGTTCGAAAAAAATTTTTTTTCTTTTCGAGATTCTTTGCGCATAATATGCTTTACTGAGGCTATCAAACTAGTATAATGAAAGAGAACCAGTTATCTCATATAAGAACGGAAAAAAAGTGATTCTAACGAAGTTTCCAAACTTCGAAAAAAATTTTTTTTTCCTTTCGAAATTCTTTGCGCATAATATGCTTTACTGAGGCTATCAAACTAGTATAATGAAAGAGAACCAGTTATCTTAAATAAGAACGGAAAAAAAGTGATTCAAACGAAGTTTCCAAACTTCGAAAAAAAATGGTTTTCTTTTCGAGATTCTTTGCGCATAATATGCTTTTCTACGGCTATCAAACTAGTAAAATGAAAGAGAACTAGTTATCTCGAATAAGAACGGAAAAAAAGTGATTCTAACGAAGTTTCCAAACTTCGAAAAATGTTTTTTTTCTTTTCGAAATTCTTTGCGCATAATATGCTTTACTGAGTCTATCAAACTAGTATAATGAAAGAGAACCAGTTATCTCAAATAAGAACGGAAAAAAGTGATTCTAACGAAGTTTCCAAACTTCGAAAAAAATTTTTTTCTTTTCGAGATTCTTTGCGCATAATATGCTTTACTGAGGCTATCAAACTAGTATAATGAAAGAGAACCAGTTATCTCAAATAAGAACGGAAAAAAATTGATTCTAACGAAGTTTCCAAACTTCGAAAAAAATTTTTTTTTCTTTTCGAAATTCTTTGCGCATAATATGCTTTACTGAGGCTATCAAACTGGTATAATGAAAGAGAACCAGTTATCTCAAATAAGAACGGAAAAAAAGTGATTCAAACGAAGTTTCCAAACTTCGAAAAATGTTTTTTTTCTTTTCGAGATTTTTTGCGCATAATATGCTTTACTGAGTCTATCAAACTAGTACAATGAAAGATAACCAGTTATCTCAAATAAGAACGGAAAAAAGTGATTCTAACGAAGTTTCCAAACTTCGAAAAAAAATTTTTTTCTTTTCGAGATTCTTTGCGCATAATATGCTTTACTGAGGCTATCAAACTAGTATAATGAAAGAGAACCAGTTATCTCAAATAAGAACAGAAAAAAAGTGATTCTAAAGAAGTTTCCAAACTTCGAAAAAAAAATTTTTTCTTTTCGAGATTCTTTGCGCATAATATGCTTTACTGAGGCTATCAAACTAGTATAATGAAAGAGAACCAGTTATCTCAAATAAGAACGGAAAAAAATTGATTCTAACGAAGTTTCCAAACTTCGAAAAAAATTTTTTTTTCTTTTCCAAATTCTTTGCGCATAATATGCTTTACTGAGGCTATCAAATTAGTATAATGAAAGAGAACCAGTTATCTCAAATAAGAACGGAAAAAAGTGATTCTAACGAAGTTTCCAAACTTCGAAAAAAATTTTTTTTCTTTTCGAGATTCTTTGCGCATAATATGCTTTACTGAGGCTATCAAACTAGTATAATGAAAGAGAACGAGTTATCTCAAATAAGAACAGAAAAAAAGTGATTCTAAAGAAGTTTCCAAACTTCGAAAAAAAATTTTTTTCTTTTGGAGATTCTTTGCGCATAATATGCTTTACTGAGGCTATCAAACTAGTATAATGAAAGAGAACCAGTTATCTCAAATAAGAACGGAAAAAAATTGATTCTAAAGAAGTTTCCAAAGTTCGAAAAAAAAATTTTTTCTTTTCGAGATTCTTTGCGCATAATATGCTTTACTGAGGCTATCAACCTAGTATAATGAAATAGAAACAGTTATCTCAAATAAGAACGGAAAAAAAGTGATTCTAAAGTAGTTTCCAAACTTCGAAAAAAATTTTTTTTCTTTTCGTGATTATTTTCGCTAAATATGCTTTTCTGAGGCTATCAAACTAGTGTAATGAAAGGGAACCAGTTATCTCAAATTAGAACAGAAAAAAAGTGATTCTAAAGAAGTTTCCAAACTTCGAAAAAAAATTTTTTTCTTTTCGAGATTCTTTGCGCATAATATGCTTTACTGAGGCTATCAAACTAGTATAATGAAAGAGAACCAGTTATCTCATATAAGAACGGAAAAAAAGTGATTCTAACGAAGATTCCAAACTTCGAAAAAAATTTTTTTTTCTTTTCGAAATTCTTTGCGCATAAATTGCTTTACTGAGGCTATCAAACTAGTATAATGAAAGAGAACCAGTTATCTCAATTAAGAACGGAAAAAAAGTGATTCAAACGAAGTTTCCAAATTTCGAAAAAAAATGTTTTTTTTTCGAGATTCTTTGCGCATAATATGCTTTTCTACGGCTATCAAACTAGTAAAATGAAAGAGAACCAGTTATCTCGAATAAGAACGGAAATAAAGTGATTCTAACGAAGTTTCCAAACTTCGAAAAATGTTTTTTTTCTTTTCGAGATTCTTTGCGCATAATATACTTTACTGAGTCTATCAAACTAGTATAATGAAAGAGAACCAGTTATCTCAAATAAGAACGGAAAAAAAGTGATTGAAACGAAGTTTCCAAACTTGGAAAAAAAATTTTTTTCTTTTCGTGATTCTTTTCGCTAAATATGCTTTTATGAGGCTATCAAACTAGTATAATGAAAGAGAACCAGTTATCTCAAATAAGAACGGAAAAAAGTGATTCTAACGAAGTTTCCAAACTTCGAAAAAATTTTTTTTCTTTTCGAGATTCTTTTCGCTAAATATGCTTTTCTGAGGCTATCAAACTAGTGTAATGAAAGAGAACCAGTTATCTCAAATTAGAACAGAAAAAAAGTGATTCTAAAGAAGTTTCCAAACTTCGAAAAAAAATTTTTTTCTTTTCGAGATTCTTTGCGCATAATATGCTTTACTGAGGCTATCAAACTAGTATAATGAAAGAGAACCAGTTATCTCAAATAAGAACAGAAAAAAAGTGATTCTAAAGAAGTTTCCAAACTTCGAAAAAAATTTTTTTTCTTTTCGAGATTCTTTGCGCATAATATGCTTTACTGAGGCTATCAAACTAGTATAATGAAAGAGAACCAGTTATCTCAAATAAGAACGGAAAAAAATTGATTCTAAAGAAGTTTGCAAACTTCGAAAAAAAATTTTTTCCCTTCGAGATTCTTTGCGCATAATATGCTTTACTAAGGCTATCAAACTAGTACAATGAAAGAGAACCAGTTATCTCAAATAAGAACAGAAAAAAAGTGATTCTAAAGAAGTTTCCAAACTTCGAAAAAATTTTTTTTCTTTTGGAGATTCTTTGCGCATATAATGCTTTACTGAGGCTATCAAACTAGTATAATGAAAGAGAACCAGTTATCTCAAATAAGAACGGAAAAAAATTGATTCTAAAGAAGTTTCCAAAGTTCGGAAAAAAAATTTTTTCTTTTCGAGATTCTTTGCGCATAATATGCTTTACTGAGGCTATCAACCTAGTATAATGAAAGAGAAACAGTTATCTCAAATAAGAACGGAAAAAAAGTGATTCTAAAGTAGTTTCCAAACTTCGAAAAAAATTTTTTTTCTTTTCGTGATTCTTTTCGCTAAATATGCTTTTCTGAGGCTATCAAACTAGTGTAATGAAAGAGAACCAGTTATCTCAAATTAGAACAGAAAAAAAGTGATTCTAAAGAAGTTTCCAAACTTCGAAAAAAAATTTTTTTCTTTTCGAAATTCTTTGCGCATAATATGCTTTACTGAGGCTATCAAACTAGTATAATGAAAGAGAACCACTGGTTCTTTTTTCTTTTTTCTTTCTTTCTCTTTCTCGTTCTTATCTCATATAAGAACGGAAAAAAAGTGATTCTAACGAAGTTTCCAAACTTCGAAAAAAATTAATTTTTCTTTTCGAAATTCTTTGCGCATAAATTGCTTTACTGAGGCTATCAAACTAGTATAATGAAAGAGAACCAGTTATCTCAAATAAGAACGGAAAAAAAGTGATTCAAACGAAGTTTCCAAACTTCGAAAAAAAATGTTTTTTTTTTCGAGATTCTTTGCGCATAATATGCTTTTCTACGGCTATAAAACTAGTAAAATGAAAGAGAACCAATTATCTCGAATAAGAACGGAAAAAAAGTGATTCTAACGAAGTTTCCAAACTTCGAAAAATGTTTTTTTTCTTTTCGAGATTCTTTGCGCATAATATGCTTTACTGGGTCTATCAAACTAGTATAATGAAAGAGAACCAGTTATCTCAAATAAGAACGGAAAAAAGTGATTCTAACGAAGTTTCCAAACTTCGAAAAAAAATTTTTTTCTTTTCGAGATTCTTTGCGCATAATATGCTTTACTGAGGCTATCAAACTAGTATAATGAAAGAGAACCAGTTATCTCAAATAAGAACGGAAAAAAATTGATTCTAACGAAGTTTCCAAACTTCGAAAATTTTTTTTTTTCTTTTCCAGATTCTTTGCGCATAATATGCTTTACTGAGGCTATCAAACGAGTATAATGAAAGAGAACCAGTTATCTCAAATAAGAACGGAAAAAAGTGATTCTAACGAAGTTTCCAAACTTCGAAAAAAAATTTTTTTCTTTTCGAGATTCTTTTCGCTAAATATGCTTTTCTGAGGCTATCAAACTAGTGTAATGAAAGAGAACCAGTTATCTCAAATTAGAACAGAAAAAAAGTGATTCTAAAGAAGTTTCCAAACTTCGAAAAAAAATTTTTTTCTTTTCGAGATTCTTTGCGCATAATATGCTTTACTGAGGCTATCAAACTAGTATAATGAAAGAGAACCAGTTATCTCAAATAAGAACGGAAAAAAAGTGATTCAAACGTAGTTTCCAAACTTCGAAAAAAAATGTTTTTCTTTTCGAGATTCTTTGCGCATAATATGCTTTTCTGGGGCTATCAAACTAGTATAATGAAAGAGAACCAGTTATCTCAAATAAGAACGGGAAAAAAGTGATTCTAACGAAGTTTCCAAACTTCGAAAAAAATTTTTTTTCTTTTCGAGATACTTTGCGCATAATATGCTTTACTGAGGCTATCAAACTAGTATAATGAAAGAGAACCAGTTATCTCAAATAAGAACGGAAAAAAAGTGATTCTAACGAAGTTTCCAAACTTGGAAAAAAAATTTTTTTCTTTTCGAGATTCTTTGCGCATAATATGCTTTACTGAGGCTATCAAACTAGTACAATGAAAGAGAACCAGTTATCTCAAATAAGAACAGAAAAAAAGTGATTCTAAAGAAGTTTCCAAACTTCGAAAAAAAATTTTTTTCTTTTCGAGATTCTTTGCGCATAATATGCTTTACTGAGGCTATCAAACTAGTATAATGAAAGAGAAACAGATATCTCAAATATGAACGGAAAAAAAGTGATTCAAACGAAGTTTCCAAACTTCGAAAAAAAATGTTTTTCTTTTCGAGATTCTTTGCGCATAATATGCTTTTCTGGGGCTATCAAACTAGTATAATGAAAGAGAACCAGTTATCTCAAATAAGAACGGGAAAAAAGTGATTCTAACGAAGTTTCCAAACTTCGAAAAAAATTTTTTTTCTTTTCGAGATTCTTTGCGCATAATATGCTTTACTGAGGCTAACAAACTAGTATAATGAAAGAGAACCAGTTATCTCAAATAAGAACGGAAAAAAGTGATTCTAACGAATTTTTCAAACTTCGAAAAAAAATTTTTTTCTTTTCGAGATTCTTTGAGCATAATATGCTTTACTGAGGCTATCAAACTAGTACAATGAAAGAGAACCAGTTATCTCAAATAAGAACAGAAAAAAAGTGATTCTAAAGAAGTTTCCAAACTTCGAAAAAAAATTTTTTTCTTTTGGAGATTCTTTGCGCATAATATGCTTTACTGAGGCTATCAAACTAGTATAATGAAAGAGAACCAGTTATCTCAAATAAGAACGGAAAAAAATTGATTCTAAAGAAGTTTCCAAAGTTCGAAAAAAAATTTTTTTCTTTTCGAGATTCTTTGCGCATAATATGCTTTACTGAGGCTATCAACCTAGTATAATGAAAGAGAAACAGTTATCTCAAATAAGAACGGAAAAAAAGTGATTCTAAAGTAGTTTCCAAACTTCGAAAAAAAATTTTTTTCTTTTCGTGATTCTTTTCGCTAAATATGCTTTTCTGAGGCTATCAAACTAGTGTAATGAAAGAGAACCAGTTATCTCAAATTAGAACAGAAAAAAAGTGATTCTAAAGAAGTTTCCAATCTTCGAAAAAAATTTTTTTTCTTTTCGAGATTCTTTGCGCATAATATGCTTTTCTGGGGCTATCAAACTTGTATAATGAAAGAGAACCAGTTATCTCAAATAAGAACGGTAAAAAAGTGATTCTAACGAAGTTTCCAAACTTCGAAAAAAATTTGTTTTCTTTTCGAGATTCTTTGCGCATAATATGCTTTACTGAGGCTAACAAACTAGTATAATGAAAGAGAACCAGTTATCTCAAATAAGAACGGAAAAAAGTGATTCTAACGAATTTTTCAAACTTCGAAAAAAAATTTTTTTCTTTTCGAGATTCTTTGCGCATAATATGCTTTACTGAGGCTATCAAACTAGTACAATGAAAGAGAACCAGTTATCTCAAATAAGAACAGAAAAAAAGTGATTCTAAAGAAGTTTCCAAACTTCGAAAAAAATTTTTTTTCTTTTGGAGATTCTTTGCGCATAATATGCTTTACTGAGGCTATCAAACTAGTATAATGAAAGAGAACCAGTTATCTCAAATAAGAACGGAAAAAAATTGATTCTAAAGAAGTTTCCAAAGTTCGAAAAAAAATTTTTTTCTTTTCGAGATTCTTTGCGCATAATATGCTTTACTGAGGCTAACAACCTAGTATAATGAAAGAGTAACAGTTATCTCAAATAAGAACGGAAAAAAAGTGATTCTAAAGTAGTTTCCAAACTTCGAAAAAAAATTTTTTTCTTTTCGTGATTCTTTTCGCTAAATATGCTTTTCTGAGGCTATCAAACTAGTGTAATGAAAGAGAACCAGTTATCTCAAATTAGAACAGAAAAAAAGTGATTCTAAAGAAGTTTCCAAACTTCGAAAAAAAATTTTTTTCTTTTCGAGATTCTTTGCGCATAATATGCTTTACTGAGGCTATCAAACTAGTATAATTAAAGAGAACCAGTTATCTCAAATAAGAACGGAAAAAAATTGATTCTAAAGAAGTTTCCAAACTTCGAAAAAAAATTTTTTTCTTTTCGTGATTCTTTTCGCTAAATATGCTTTTCTGAGGCTATCAAACTAGTATAATGAAAGAGAAACAGTTATCTCAAATAAGAACGGAAAAAAAGTGATTCAAACGAAGTTTCCAAACTTCGAAAAAAAATGTTTTTCTTTTCGAGATTCTTTGCGCATAATATGCTTTTCTGAGGCTATCAAACTAGTAAAATGAAAGAGAACCAGTTATCTCGAATAAGAACGGAAAAAAAGTAATTCTAAAGAAGTTTCCAAACTTCGAAAAAATTTTTTTTCTTTTCGAGATTCTTTGCGCATAATATGCTTTACTGAGGCTATCAAACTAGTATAATGAAAGAGAACCAGTTATCTCATATAAGAACGGAAAAAAAGTGATTCTAACGAAGTTTCCAAACTTCGAAAAAAATTTTTTTTTCTTTTCGAAATTCTTTGCGCATAATATGCTTTACTGAGGCTATCAAACTAGTATAATGAAAGAGAACCAGTTATCTCAAATAAGAACGGAAAAAAAGTGATTCAAACGAAGTTTCCAAACTTCGAAAAATGTTTTTTTTCTTTTCGAGATTTTTTGCGCATAATATGCTTTACTGAGTCTATCAAACTAGTATAATGAAAGATAACCAATTATCTCAAAAAAAGTGATTCTAACGAAGTTTCCAAACTTCGAAAAAAAATTTTTTTCTTTTCGAGATTCTTTGCGCATAATATGCTTTACTGAGGCTATCAAACTAGTATAATGAAAGAGAACCAGTTATCTCAAATAAGAACAGAAAAAAAGTGATTCTAAAGAAGTTTCCAAACTTCGAAAAAAAAATTTTTTCTTTTCGAGATTCTTTGCGCATAATATGCTTTACTGAGGCTATCAAACTAGTATAATGAAAGAGAACCAGTTATCTCAAATAAGAACGGAAAAAAATTGATTCTAACGAAGTTTCCAAACTTCGAAAAAAATTTTTTTTTCTTTTCCAAATTCTTTGCGCATAATATGCTTTACTGAGGCTATCAAATTAGTATAATGAAAGAGAACCAGTTATCTCAAATAAGAACGGAAAAAAGTGATTCTAACGAAGTTTCCAAACTTCGAAAAAAATTTTTTTTCTTTTCGAGATTCTTTGCGCATAATATGCTTTACTGAGGCTATCAAACTAGTATAATGAAAGAGAACGAGTTATCTCAAATAAGAACAGAAAAAAAGTGATTCTAAAGAAGTTTCCAAACTTCGAAAAAAAATTTTTTTCTTTTGGAGATTCTTTGCGCATAATATGCTTTACTGAGGCTATCAAACTAGTATAATGAAAGAGAACCAGTTATCTCAAATAAGAACGGAAAAAAATTGATTCTAAAGAAGTTTCCAAAGTTCGAAAAAAAAATTTTTTCTTTTCGAGATTCTTTGCGCATAATATGCTTTACTGAGGCTATCAACCTAGTATAATGAAATAGAAACAGTTATCTCAAATAAGAACGGAAAAAAAGTGATTCTAAAGTAGTTTCCAAACTTCGAAAAAAATTTTTTTTCTTTTCGTGATTATTTTCGCTAAATATGCTTTTCTGAGGCTATCAAACTAGTGTAATGAAAGGGAACCAGTTATCTCAAATTAGAACAGAAAAAAAGTGATTCTAAAGAAGTTTCCAAACTTCGAAAAAAAATTTTTTTCTTTTCGAGATTCTTTGCGCATAATATGCTTTACTGAGGCTATCAAACTAGTATAATGAAAGAGAACCAGTTATCTCATATAAGAACGGAAAAAAAGTGATTCTAACGAAGATTCCAAACTTCGAAAAAAATTTTTTTTTCTTTTCGAAATTCTTTGCGCATAAATTGCTTTACTGAGGCTATCAAACTAGTATAATGAAAGAGAACCAGTTATCTCAATTAAGAACGGAAAAAAAGTGATTCAAACGAAGTTTCCAAATTTCGAAAAAAAATGTTTTTTTTTTCGAGATTCTTTGCGCATAATATGCTTTTCTACGGCTATCAAACTAGTAAAATGAAAGAGAACCAGTTATCTCGAATAAGCACGGAAATAAAGTGATTCTAACGAAGTTTCCAAACTTCGAAAAATGTTTTTTTTCTTTTCGAGATTCTTTGCGCATAATATACTTTACTGAGTCTATCAAACTAGTATAATGAAAGAGAACCAGTTATCTCAAATAAGAACGGAAAAAAGTGATTCTAACGAAGTTTCCAAACTTCGAAAAAAAATTTTTTTCTTTTCGAGATTCTTTGCGCATAATATGCTTTACTGAGGCTATCAAACTAGTATAATGAAAGAGAACCAGTTATCTCAAATAAGAACGGAAAAAAGTGATTCTAACGAAGTTTCCAAACTTCGAAAAAATTTTTTTTCTTTTCGAGATTCTTTTCGCTAAATATGCTTTTCTGAGGCTATCAAACTAGTGTAATGAAAGAGAACCAGTTATCTCAAATTAGAACAGAAAAAAAGTGATTCTAAAGAAGTTTCCAAACTTCGAAAAAAAAATTTTTTCTTTTCGAGATTCTTTGCGCATAATATGCTTTACTGAGGCTATCAAACTAGTATAATGAAAGAGAACCAGTTATCTCAAATAAGAACAGAAAAAAAGTGATTCTAAAGAAGTTTCCAAACTTCGAAAAAAATTTTTTTTCTTTTCGAGATTCTTTGCGCATAATATGCTTTACTGAGGCTATCAAACTAGTATAATGAAAGAGAACCAGTTATCTCAAATAAGAACGGAAAAAAATTGATTCTAAAGAAGTTTGCAAACTTCGAAAAAAAATTTTTTCCCTTCGAGATTCTTTGCGCATAATATGCTTTACTAAGGCTATCAAACTAGTACAATGAAAGAGAACCAGTTATCTCAAATAAGAACAGAAAAAAAGTGATTCTAAAGAAGTTTCCAAACTTCGAAAAAATTTTTTTTCTTTTGGAGATTCTTTGCGCATATAATGCTTTACTGAGGCTATCAAACTAGTATAATGAAAGAGAACCAGTTATCTCAAATAAGAACGGAAAAAAATTGATTCTAAAGAAGTTTCCAAAGTTCGGAAAAAAAATTTTTTCTTTTCGAGATTCTTTGCGCATAATATGCTTTACTGAGGCTATCAACCTAGTATAATGAAAGAGAAACAGTTATCTCAAATAAGAACGGAAAAAAAGTGATTCTAAAGTAGTTTCCAAACTTCGAAAAAAATTTTTTTTCTTTTCGTGATTCTTTTCGCTAAATATGCTTTTCTGAGGCTATCAAACTAGTGTAATGAAAGAGAACCAGTTATCTCAAATTAGAACAGAAAAAAAGTGATTCTAAAGAAGTTTCCAAACTTCGAAAAAAAATTTTTTTCTTTTCGAAATTCTTTGCGCATAATATGCTTTACTGAGGCTATCAAACTAGTATAATGAAAGAGAACCACTGGTTCTTTTTTCTTTTTTCTTTCTTTCTCTTTCTCGTTCTTATCTCATATAAGAACGGAAAAAAAGTGATTCTAACGAAGTTTCCAAACTTCGAAAAAAATTAATTTTTCTTTTCGAAATTCTTTGCGCATAAATTGCTTTACTGAGGCTATCAAACTAGTATAATGAAAGAGAACCAGTTATCTCAAATAAGAACGGAAAAAAAGTGATTCAAACGAAGTTTCCAAACTTCGAAAAAAAATGTTTTTTTTTTCGAGATTCTTTGCGCATAATATGCTTTTCTACGGCTATAAAACTAGTAAAATGAAAGAGAACCAATTATCTCGAATAAGAACGGAAAAAAAGTGATTCTAACGAAGTTTCCAAACTTCGAAAAATGTTTTTTTTCTTTTCGAGATTCTTTGCGCATAATATGCTTTACTGGGTCTATCAAACTAGTATAATGAAAGAGAACCAGTTATCTCAAATAAGAACGGAAAAAAGTGATTCTAACGAAGTTTCCAAACTTCGAAAAAAAATTTTTTTCTTTTCGAGATTCTTTGCGCATAATATGCTTTACTGAGGCTATCAAACTAGTATAATGAAAGAGAACCAGTTATCTCAAATAAGAACGGAAAAAAATTGATTCTAACGAAGTTTCCAAACTTCGAAAATTTTTTTTTTTCTTTTCCAGATTCTTTGCGCATAATATGCTTTACTGAGGCTATCAAACGAGTATAATGAAAGAGAACCAGTTATCTCAAATAAGAACGGAAAAAAGTGATTCTAACGAAGTTTCCAAACTTCGAAAAAAAATTTTTTTCTTTTCGAGATTCTTTTCGCTAAATATGCTTTTCTGAGGCTATCAAACTAGTGTAATGAAAGAGAACCAGTTATCTCAAATTAGAACAGAAAAAAAGTGATTCTAAAGAAGTTTTCATACTTCGAAAAAAAAATTTTTTCTTTTCGAGATTCTTTGCGCATAATATGCTTTACTGAGGCTATCAAACTAGTATAATGAAAGAGAACCAGTTATCTCAAATAAGAACAGAAAAAAAGTGATTCTAAAGAAGTTTCCAAACTTCGAAAAAAATTTTTTTTCTTTTCGAGATTCTTTGCGCATAATATGCTTTACTGAGGCTATCAAACTAGTATAATGAAAGAGAACCAGTTATCTCAAATAAGAACGGAAAAAAATTGATTCTAAAGAAGTTTGCAAACTTCGAAAAAAAATTTTTTCCCTTCGAGATTCTTTGCGCATAATATGCTTTACTGAGGCTATCAAACTAGTACAATGAAAGAGAACCAGTTATCTCAAATAAGAACAGAAAAAAAGTGATTCTAAAGAAGTTTCCAAACTTCGAAAAAAAATTTTTTTCTTTTGGAGATTCTTTGCGCATATAATGCTTTACTGAGGCTATCAAACTAGTATAATGAAAGAGAACCAGTTATCTCAAATAAGAATGGAAAAAAATTGATTCTAAAGAAGTTTCCAAAGTTCGAAAAAAAAATTTTTTCTTTTCCAGATTCTTTGCGCATAATATGCTTTACTGAGGCTATCAACCTAGTATAATGAAAGAGAAACAGTTATCTCAAATAAGAACGGAAAAAAAGTGATTCTAAAGTAGTTTCCAAACTTCGAAAAAAATTTTTTGCTTTTCGTAATTCTTTTCGCTAAATATGCTTTTCTGAGGCTATCAAACTAGTGTAATGAAAGAGAACCAGTTATCTCAAATTAGAACAGAAAAAAAGTGATTCTAAAGAAGTTTCCAAACTTCGAAAAAAAATTTTTTTCTTTTCGAGATTCTTTGCGCATAATATGCTTTACTGAGGCTATCAAACTAGTATAATGAAAGAGAACCAGTTATCTCAAATAAGAACAGAAAAAAAGTGATTCTAAAGAAGTTTCCAAACTTCGAAAAAAATTTTTTTTCTTTTCGAGATTCTTTGCGCATAATATGCTTTACTGAGGCTATCAAACTAGTATAATGAAAGAGAACCAGTTATCTCAAATAAGAACGGAAAAAAATTGATTCTAAAGAAGTTTCCAAACTTCGAAAAAAAATTTATTTCTTTTCGAGATTCTTTGCGCATAATATGGTTTACAGAGGCTATCAAACTAGTATAATGAAAGAGAAACAGTTATCTCAAATAAGAACGGAAAAAAAGTGATTCAAACGAAGTTTCCAAACTTCGAAAAAAAATGTTTTTATTTTCGAGATTCTATGCGCATAATATGCTTTTCTGAGGCTATCAAACTAGTAAAATGAAAGAGAACCAGTTATCTCTAATAAGAACGGAAAAAAAGTAATTCTAAATAAGTTTCCAAATTTCGAAAAAAATTTTTTTTCTTTTCGAGATTCTTTGCGCATAATATGCTTTACTGAGGCTATCAAACTAGTATAATGAAAGAGAACCAGTTATCTCATATAAGAACGGAAAAAAAGTGATTCTAACGAAGTTTCCAAACTTCGAAAAAAATTTTTTTTTCCTTTCGAAATTCTTTGCGCATAATATGCTTTACTGAGGCTATCAAACTAGTATAATGAAAGAGAACCAGTTATCTTAAATAAGAACGGAAAAAAAGTGATTCAAACGAAGTTTCCAAACTTCGAAAAAAAATGGTTTTCTTTTCGAGATTCTTTGCGCATAATATGCTTTTCTACGGCTATCAAACTAGTAAAATGAAAGAGAACTAGTTATCTCGAATAAGAACGGAAAAAAAGTGATTCTAACGAAGTTTCCAAACTTCGAAAAATGTTTTTTTTCTTTTCGAAATTCTTTGCGCATAATATGCTTTACTGAGTCTATCAAACTAGTATAATGAAAGAGAACCAGTTATCTCAAATAAGAACGGAAAAAAGTGATTCTAACGAAGTTTCCAAACTTCGAAAAAAATTTTTTTCTTTTCGAGATTCTTTGCGCATAATATGCTTTACTGAGGCTATCAAACTAGTATAATGAAAGAGAACCAGTTATCTCAAATAAGAACGGAAAAAAATTGATTCTAACGAAGTTTCCAAACTTCGAAAAAAATTTTTTTTTCTTTTCGAAATTCTTTGCGCATAATATGCTTTACTGAGGCTATCAAACTGGTATAATGAAAGAGAACCAGTTATCTCAAATAAGAACGGGAAAAAAGTGATTCAAACGAAGTTTCCAAACTTCGAAAAATGTTTTTTTTCTTTTCGAGATTTTTTGCGCATAATATGCTTTACTGAGTCTATCAAACTAGTATAATGAAAGATAACCAGTTATCTCAAATAAGAACGGAAAAAAGTGATTCTAACGAAGTTTCCAAACTTCGAAAAAAAATTTTTTTCTTTTCGAGATTCTTTGCGCATAATATGCTTTACTGAGGCTATCAAACTAGTATAATGAAAGAGAACCAGTTATCTCAAATAAGAACAGAAAAAAAGTGATTCTAAAGAAGTTTCCAAACTTCGAAAAAAAAATTTTTTCTTTTCGAGATTCTTTGCGCATAATATGCTTTACTGAGGCTATCAAACTAGTATAATGAAAGAGAACCAGTTATCTCAAATAAGAACGGAAAAAAATTGATTCTAACGAAGTTTCCAAACTTCGAAAAAAATTTTTTTTTCTTTTCCAAATTCTTTGCGCATAATATGCTTTACTGAGGCTATCAAATTAGTATAATGAAAGAGAACCAGTTATCTCAAATAAGAACGGAAAAAAGTGATTCTAACGAAGTTTCCAAACTTCGAAAAAAATTTTTTTTCTTTTCGAGATTCTTTGCGCATAATATGCTTTACTGAGGCTATCAAACTAGTATAATGAAAGAGAACGAGTTATCTCAAATAAGAACAGAAAAAAAGTGATTCTAAAGAAGTTTCCAAACTTCGAAAAAAAATTTTTTTCTTTTGGAGATTCTTTGCGCATAATATGCTTTACTGAGGCTATCAAACTAGTATAATGAAAGAGAACCAGTTATCTCAAATAAGAACGGAAAAAAATTGATTCTAAAGAAGTTTCCAAAGTTCGAAAAAAAAATTTTTTCTTTTCGAGATTCTTTGCGCATAATATGCTTTACTGAGGCTATCAACCTAGTATAATGAAATAGAAACAGTTATCTCAAATAAGAACGGAAAAAATGTGATTCTAAAGTAGTTTCCAAACTTCGAAAAAAATTTTTTTTCTTTTCGTGATTATTTTCGCTAAATATGCTTTTCTGAGGCTATCAAACTAGTGTAATGAAAGGGAACCAGTTATCTCAAATTAGAACAGAAAAAAAGTGATTCTAAAGAAGTTTCCAAACTTCGAAAAAAAATTTTTTTCTTTTCGAGATTCTTTGCGCATAATATGCTTTACTGAGGCTATCAAACTAGTATAATGAAAGAGAACCAGTTATCTCATATAAGAACGGAAAAAAAGTGATTCTAACGAAGATTCCAAACTTCGAAAAAAATTTTTTTTTCTTTTCGAAATTCTTTGCGCATAAATTGCTTTACTGAGGCTATCAAACTAGTATAATGAAAGAGAACCAGTTATCTCAATTAAGAACGGAAAAAAAGTGATTCAAACGAAGTTTCCAAATTTCGAAAAAAAATGTTTTTTTTTTCGAGATTCTTTGCGCATAATATGCTTTTCTACGGCTATCAAACTAGTAAAATGAAAGAGAACCAGTTATCTCGAATAAGAACGGAAATAAAGTGATTCTAACGAAGTTTCCAAACTTCGAAAAATGTTTTTTTTCTTTTCGAGATTCTTTGCGCATAATATACTTTACTGAGTCTATCAAACTAGTATAATGAAAGAGAACCAGTTATCTCAAATAAGAACGGAAAAAAGTGATTCTAACGAAGTTTCCAAACTTCGAAAAAAAATTTTTTTCTTTTCGAGATTCTTTGCGCATAATATGCTTTACTGAGGCTATCAAACTAGTATAATGAAAGAGAACCAGTTATCTCAAATAAGAACGGAAAAAAGTGATTCTAACGAAGTTTCCAAACTTCGAAAAAATTTTTTTTCTTTTCGAGATTCTTTTCGCTAAATATGCTTTTCTGAGGCTATCAAACTAGTGTAATGAAAGAGAACCAGTTATCTCAAATTAGAACAGAAAAAAAGTGATTCTAAAGAAGTTTCCAAACTTCGAAAAAAAATTTTTTTCTTTTCGAGATTCTTTGCGCATAATATGCTTTACTGAGGCTATCAAACTAGTATAATGAAAGAGAACCAGTTATCTCAAATAAGAACAGAAAAAAAGTGATTCTAAAGAAGTTTCCAAACTTCGAAAAAAATTTTTTTTCTTTTCGAGATTCTTTGCGCATAATATGCTTTACTGAGGCTATCAAACTAGTATAATGAAAGAGAACCAGTTATCTCAAATAAGAACGGAAAAAAATTGATTCTAAAGAAGTTTGCAAACTTCGAAAAAAAATTTTTTCCCTTCGAGATTCTTTGCGCATAATATGCTTTACTAAGGCTATCAAACTAGTACAATGAAAGAGAACCAGTTATCTCAAATAAGAACAGAAAAAAAGTGATTCTAAAGAAGTTTCCAAACTTCGAAAAAATTTTTTTTCTTTTGGAGATTCTTTGCGCATATAATGCTTTACTGAGGCTATCAAACTAGTATAATGAAAGAGAACCAGTTATCTCAAATAAGAACGGAAAAAAATTGATTCTAAAGAAGTTTCCAAAGTTCGGAAAAAAAATTTTTTCTTTTCGAGATTCTTTGCGCATAATATGCTTTACTGAGGCTATCAACCTAGTATAATGAAAGAGAAACAGTTATCTCAAATAAGAACGGAAAAAAAGTGATTCTAAAGTAGTTTCCAAACTTCGAAAAAAATTTTTTTTCTTTTCGTGATTCTTTTCGCTAAATATGCTTTTCTGAGGCTATCAAACTAGTGTAATGAAAGAGAACCAGTTATCTCAAATTAGAACAGAAAAAAAGTGATTCTAAAGAAGTTTCCAAACTTCGAAAAAAAATTTTTTTCTTTTCGAAATTCTTTGCGCATAATATGCTTTACTGAGGCTATCAAACTAGTATAATGAAAGAGAACCACTGGTTCTTTTTTCTTTTTTCTTTCTTTCTCTTTCTCGTTCTTATCTCATATAAGAACGGAAAAAAAGTGATTCTAACGAAGTTTCCAAACTTCGAAAAAAATTAATTTTTCTTTTCGAAATTCTTTGCGCATAAATTGCTTTACTGAGGCTATCAAACTAGTATAATGAAAGAGAACCAGTTATCTCAAATAAGAACGGAAAAAAAGTGATTCAAACGAAGTTTCCAAACTTCGAAAAAAAATGTTTTTTTTTTCGAGATTCTTTGCGCATAATATGCTTTTCTACGGCTATAAAACTAGTAAAATGAAAGAGAACCAATTATCTCGAATAAGAACGGAAAAAAAGTGATTCTAACGAAGTTTCCAAACTTCGAAAAATGTTTTTTTTCTTTTCGAGATTCTTTGCGCATAATATGCTTTACTGGGTCTATCAAACTAGTATAATGAAAGAGAACCAGTTATCTCAAATAAGAACGGAAAAAAGTGATTCTAACGAAGTTTCCAAACTTCGAAAAAAAATTTTTTTCTTTTCGAGATTCTTTGCGCATAATATGCTTTACTGAGGCTATCAAACTAGTATAATGAAAGAGAACCAGTTATCTCAAATAAGAACGGAAAAAAATTGATTCTAACGAAGTTTCCAAACTTCGAAAATTTTTTTTTTTCTTTTCCAGATTCTTTGCGCATAATATGCTTTACTGAGGCTATCAAACGAGTATAATGAAAGAGAACCAGTTATCTCAAATAAGAACGGAAAAAAGTAATTCTAACGAAGTTTCCAAACTTCGAAAAAAAATTTTTTTCTTTTCTGGATTCTTTTCGCTAAATATGCTTTTCTGAGGCTATCAAACTAGTGTAATGAAAGAGAACCAGTTATCTCAAATTAGAACAGAAAAAAAGTGATTCTAAAGAAGTTTTCATACTTCGAAAAAAAAATTTTTTCTTTTCGAGATTCTTTGCGCATAATATGCTTTACTGAGGCTATCAAACTAGTATAATGAAAGAGAACCAGTTATCTCAAATAAGAACAGAAAAAAAGTGATTCTAAAGAAGTTTCCAAACTTCGAAAAAAATTTTTTTTCTTTTCGAGATTCTTTGCGCATAATATGCTTTACTGAGGCTATCAAACTAGTATAATGAAAGAGAACCAGTTATCTCAAATAAGAACGGAAAAAAATTGATTCTAAAGAAGTTTGCAAACTTCGAAAAAAAATTTTTTCCCTTCGAGATTCTTTGCTCATAATATGCTTTACTGAGGCTATCAAACTAGTACAATGAAAGAGAACCAGTTATCTCAAATAAGAACAGAAAAAAAGTGATTCTAAAGAAGTTTCCAAACTTCGAAAAAAAATTTTTTTCTTTTGGAGATTCTTTGCGCATATAATGCTTTACTGAGGCTATCAAACTAGTATAATGAAAGAGAACCAGTTATCTCAAATAAGAATGGAAAAAAATTGATTCTAAAGAAGTTTCCAAAGTTCGAAAAAAAAATTTTTTCTTTTCCAGATTCTTTGCGCATAATATGCTTTACTGAGGCTATCAACCTAGTATAATGAAAGAGAAACAGTTATCTCAAATAAGAACGGAAAAAAAGTGATTCTAAAGTAGTTTCCAAACTTCGAAAAAAATTTTTTGCTTTTTCGTGATTCTTTTCGCTAAATATGCTTTTCTGAGGCTATCAAACTAGTGTAATGAAAGAGAACCAGTTATCTCAAATTAGAACAGAAAAAAAGTGATTCTAAAGAAGTTTCCAAACTTCGAAAAAAAATTTTTTTCTTTTCGAGATTCTTTGCGCATAATATGCTTTACTGAGGCTATCAAACTAGTATAATGAAAGAGAACCAGTTATCTCAAATAAGAACAGAAAAAAAGTGATTCTAAAGAAGTTTCCAAACTTCGAAAAAAATTTTTTTTCTTTTCGAGATTCTTTGCGCATAATATGCTTTACTGAGGCTATCAAACTAGTATAATGAAAGAGAACCAGTTATCTCAAATAAGAACGGAAAAAAATTGATTCTAAAGAAGTTTCCAAACTTCGAAAAAAAATTTATTTCTTTTCGAGATTCTTTGCGCATAATATGGTTTACAGAGGCTATCAAAATGGTATAATGAAAGAGAAACAGTTATCTCAAATAAGAACGGAAAAAAAGTGATTCAAACGAAGTTTCCAAACTTCGAAAAAAAATGTTTTTCTTTTCGAGATTCTATGCGCATAATATGCTTTTCTGAGGCTATCAAACTAGTAAAATGAAAGAGAACCAGTTATCTCGAATAAGAACGGAAAAAAAGTAATTCTAAAGAAGTTTCCAAAGTTCGAAAAAAATTTTTTTTCTTTTCGAGATTCTTTGCGCATAATATGCTTTACTGAGGCTATCAAACTAGTATAATGAAAGAGAACCAGTTATCTCATATAAGAACGGAAAAAAAGTGATTCTAACGAAGTTTCCAAACTTCGAAAAAAATTTTTTTTTCCTTTCGAAATTCTTTGCGCATAATATGCTTTACTGAGGCTATCAAACTAGTATAATGAAAGAGAACCAGTTATCTTAAATAAGAACGGAAAAAAAGTGATTCAAACGAAGTTTCCAAACTTCGAAAAAAAATGGTTTTCTTTTCGAGATTCTTTGCGCATAATATGCTTTTCTACGGCTATCAAACTAGTAAAATGAAAGAGAACTAGTTATCTCGAATAAGAACGGAAAAAAAGTGATTCTAACGAAGTTTCCAAACTTCGAAAAATGTTTTTTTTCTTTTCGAAATTCTTTGCGCATAATATGCTTTACTGAGTCTATCAAACTAGTATAATGAAAGAGAACCAGTTATCTCAAATAAGAACGGAAAAAAGTGATTCTAACGAAGTTTCCAAACTTCGAAAAAATTTTTTTTTCTTTTCGAGATTCTTTGCGCATAATATGCTTTACTGAGGCTATCAAACTAGTATAATGAAAGAGAACCAGTTATCTCAAATAAGAACGGAAAAAAATTGATTCTAACGAAGTTTCCAAACTTCGAAAATTTTTTTTTTTCTTTTCCAGATTCTTTGCGCATAATATGCTTTACTGAGGCTATCAAACTAGTATAATGAAAGAGAACCAGTTATCTCAAATAAGAACGGAAAAAAGTGATTCTAACGAAGTTTCCAAACTTCGAAAAAAATTTTTTTTCTTTTCGAGATTCTTTGCGCAGAATATGCTTTACTGAGGCTATCAAACCAGTATAATGAAAGAGAACCAGTTATCTCAAATAAAAACAGAAAAAAAGTGATTCTAAAGAAGTTTCCAAACTTCGAAAAAAAATTTTTTTCTTTTCGAGATTCTTTGCGCATAATATGCTTTACTGAGGCTATCAAACTAGTATAATGAAAGAGAACAAGTTATCTCAAATAAGAACGGAAAAAAATTGATTCTAAAGAAGTTTTCAAACTTCGAAAAAAAATTTTTTTCTTTTCGAGATTCTTTGCGCATAATATGCTTTTCTGAGGCTATCAAACTAGTAAAATGAAAGAGAACCAGTTATCTCGAATAAGAACGGAAAAAAAGTAATTCTAAAGAAGTTTCCAAAGTTCGAAAAAAATTTTTTTTCTTTTCGAGATTCTTTGCGCATAATATGCTTTACTGAGGCTATCAAACTAGTATAATGAAAGAGAACCAGTTATCTCATATAAGAACGGAAAAAAAGTGATTCAAACGAAGTTTCCAAACTTCGAAAAAAAATGGTTTTCTTTTCGAGATTCTTTGCGCATAATATGCTTTTCTACGGCTATCAAACTAGTAAAATGAAAGAGAACTAGTTACCTCGAATAAGAACGGAAAAAAAGTGATTCTAACGAAGTTTCCAAACTTCGAAAAATGTTTTTTTTCTTTTCGAAATTCTTTGCGCATAATATGCTTTACTGAGTCTATCAAACTAGTATAATGAAAGAGAACCAGTTATCACAAATAATAACGGAAAAAAGTGATTCTAACGAAGTTTCCAAACTTCGAAAAAAAATTTTTTTCTTTTCGAGATTCTTTGCGCAAAATATGCTTTACTGAGGCTATCAAACTAGTATAATGAAAGAGAACCAGTTATCTCAAATAAGAACGGAAAAAAATTGATTCTAACGAAGTTTCCAAACTTCGAAAATTTTTTTTTTTCTTTTCCAGATTCTTTGCGCATAATATGCTTTACTGAGGCTATCAAACTAGTATAATGAAAGAGAACCAGTTATCTCAAATAAGAACGGAAAAAAGTGATTCTAACGAAGTTTTCAAACTTCGAAAAAAAATTTTTTTCTTTTCGAGATTCTTTACGCATAATATGCTTTACTGAGGCTATCAAAATAGTATAATGAAAGAGAAACAGTTATCTCAAATTAGAACGGAAAAAAAGTGATCCAAACGTAGTTTCCAAACTTCGAAAAGAAATGTTTTTCTTTTCGAGATTCTTTGCGCATAATATGCTTTACTGAGGCTATCAAACTAGTATAATGAAAGAGAACCAGTTATCTCAAATAAGAACGGAAAAAAAGTGATTCTTACGAAGTTTCCAAACTTCGAAAAAAAAATTTTTTCTTTTCGAGATTCTTTGCGCATAATATGCTTTACTGAGGCTATCAAACTAGTATAATGAAAGAGTACCAGTTATCTCAAATAAGAACGGAAAAAAAGTGATTCAAACGAAGTTTCCAAACTTCGAAAAAAAATGTTTTTCTTTTCGAGATTCTTTGCGCATAATATGCTTTTCTGAGTCTATCAAACTAGTATAATGAAAGAGAACCAGTTATCTCAAATAAGAACGGAAAAAAAGTGATTCAAACGAAGTTTCCAAAATTCGAAAAAAAATTTTTTTCCTTTCGAGATTCTTTGCGCATAATATGCTTTTCTACGGCTATCAAACTAGTAAAATGAAAGAGAACCAGTTATCTCGAATAAGAACGGAAAAAAAGTGATTCTAACGAAGTTTCCAAACTTCGAAAAATTTTTTTTTTCTTTTCGAGATTCTTTGCGCATAATATGCTTTACAAAGGCTATCAAACTAGTATAATGAAAGAGAACCAGTTATCTCAAATAAGAACGGAATAAAATTGATTCTAAAGAAGTTTGCAAACTTCGAAAAAAAATTTTTTCCCTTCGAGATTCTTTGCGCATAATATGCTTTACTGATGCTATCAAACTAGTACAATGAAAGAGAACCAGTTATCTCAAATAAGAACAGAAAAAAAGTGATTCTAAAGAAGTTTCCAAACTTCGAAAAAAATTTTTTTCTTTTGGAGATTCTTTGCGCATATAATGCTTTACTGAGGCTATCAAACTAGTATAATGAAAGAGAACCAGTTATCTCAAATAAGAACGGAAAAAAATTGATTCTAAAGAAGTTTCCAAAGTTCGAAAAAAAAATTTTTTCTTTTCGAGATTCTTTGCGCATAATATGCTTTACTGAGGCTATCAACCTAGTATAATGAAAGAGAAACAGTTATCTCAAATAAGAACGGAAAAAAGTGATTCTAAAGTAGTTTCCAAACTTCGAAAAAAATTTTTTTTCTTTTCGTGATTCTTTTCGCTAAATATGCTTTTCTGAGGCTATCAAACTAGTGTAATGAAAGAGAACCTGTTATCTCAAATTAGAACAGAAAAAAAGTGATTCTAAAGAAGTTTCCAAACTTCGAAAAAAAATTTTTTTCTTTTCGAAATTCTTTGCGCATAATATGCTTTACTGAGGCTATCAAACTAGTATAATGAAAGAGAACCAGTTATCTCATATAAGAACGGAAAAAAAGTGATTCTAACGAAGTTTCCAAACTTCGAAAAAAATTAATTTTTCTTTTCGAAATTCTTTGCGCATAAATTGCTTTACTGAGGCTATCAAACTAGTATAATGAAAGAGAACCAGTTATCTCAAATAAGAACGGAAAAAAAGTGATTCAAACGAAGTTTCCAAACTTCGAAAAAAAATGTTTTTTTTTTTCGAGATTCCTTGCGCATAATATGCTTTTCTACGGCTATCAAACTAGTAAAATGAAAGAGAACCAGTTATCTCGAATAAGAACGGAAAAAAAGTGATTCTAACGAAGTTTCCAAACTTCGAAAAATGTTTTTTTTCTTTTCGAGATTCTTTGCGCATAATATGCTTTACTGGGTCTATCAAACTAGTATAATGAAAGAGAACCAGTTATCTCAAATAAGAACGGAAAAAAGTGATTCTAACGAAGTTTCCAAACTTCGAAAAAAAATTTTTTTCTTTTCGAGATTCTTTGCGCATAATATGCTTTACTGAGGCTATCAAACTAGTATAATGAAAGAGAACCAGTTATCTCAAATAAGAACGGAAAAAAATTGATTCTAACGAAGTTTCCAAACTTCGAAAATTTTTTTTTTTCTTTTCCAGATTCTTTGCGCATAATATGCTTTACTGAGGCTATCAAACTAGTATAATGAAAGAGAACCAGTTATCTCAAATAAGAACGGAAAAAAGTGATTCTAACGAAGTTTCCAAACTTCGAAAAAAAATTTTTTTCTTTTCGAGATTCTTTTCGCTAAATATGCTTTTCTGAGGCTATCAAACTAGTGTAATGAAAGAGAACCAGTTATCTCAAATTAGAACAGAAAAAAAGTGATTCTAAAGAAGTTTTCAAACTTCGAAAAAAAATTTTTTTCTTTTCGAGATTCTTTGCGCATAATATGCTTTACTGAGGCTATCAAACTAGTATAATGAAAGAGAACCAGTTAATTCAAATAAGAACAGAAAAAAAGTTATTCTAAAGAAGTTTACAAACTTCGAAAAAAATTTTTTTTCTTTTCGAGATTCTTTGCGCATAATATGCTTTACTGAGGCTATCAAACTAGTATAATGAAAGAGAACCAGTTATCTCAAATAAGAACGGAAAAAAATTGATTCTAAAGAAGTTTGCAAACTTCGAAAAAAAATTTTTTCCCTTCGAGATTCTTTGCGCATAATATGCTTTACTGAGGCTATCAAACTAGTACAATGAAAGAGAACCAGTTATCTCAAATAAGAACAGAAAAAAAGTGATTCTAGAGAAGTTTCCAAACTTCGAAAAAAAATTTTTTTCTTTTGGAGATTCTTTGCGCATATAATGCTTTACTGAGGCTATCAAACTAGTATAATGAAAGAGAACCAGTTATCTCAAATAAGAACGGAAAAAAATTGATTCTAAAGAAGTTTCCAAAGTTCGAAAAAAAAATTTTTTCTTTTCGAGATTCTTTGCGCATAATATGCTTTACTGAGGCTATCAACCTAGTATAATGAAAGAGAAACAGTTATCTCAAATAAGAACGGAAAAAAAGTGATTCTAAAGTAGTTTCCAAACTTCGAAAAAAATTTTTTGCTTTTCGTGATTCTTTTCGCTAAATATGCTTTTCTGAGGCTATCAAACTAGTGTAATGAAAGAGAACCAGTTATCTCAAATTAGAACAGAAAAAAAGTGATTCTAAAGAAGTTTCCAAACTTCGAAAAAAAATTTTTTTCTTTTCGAGATTCTTTTCGCATAATATGCTTTACTGAGGCTATCAAACTAGTATAATGAAAGAGAACCAGTTATCTCAAATAAGAACAGAAAAAAAGTGATTCTAAAGAAGTTTCCAAACTTCGAAAAAAATTTTTTTTCTTTTCGAGATTCTTTGCGCATAATATGCTTTACTGAGGCTATCAAACTAGTATAATGAAAGAGAACCAGTTATCTCAAATAAGAACGGAAAAAAATTGATTCTAAAGAAGTTTCCAAACTTCGGAAAAAAAATTTATTTCTTTTCGAGATTCTTTGCGCATAATATGGTTTACAGAGGCTATCAAACTAGTATAATGAAAGAGAACCAGTTATCTCAAATAAGAACGGAAAAAAAGTGATTCTAACGAAGTTTCCAAACTTCGAAAAAAAATGTTTTTCTTTTCGAGATTCTTTGCGCATAATATGCTTTTCTGAGGCTATCAAACTAGTAAAATGAAAGAGAACCAGTTATCTCGAATAAGAACGGAAAAAAAGTAATTCTAAAGAAGTATCCAAAGTTCGAAAAAAATTTTTTTTCTTTTCGAGATTCTTTGCGCATAATATGCTTTACTGAGGATATCAAACTAGTATAATGAAAGAGAACCAGTTATCTCATATAAGAACGGAAAAAAAGTGATTCTAACGAAGTTTCCAAACTTCGAAAAAAATTTTTTTTTCTTTTCGAAATTCTTTGCGCATAATATGCTTTACTGAGGCTATCAAACTAGTATAATGAAAGAGAACCAGTTATCTCAAATAAGAACGGAAAAAAAGTGATTCAAACGAAGTTTCCAAACTTCGAAAAAAAATGGTTTTCTTTTCGAGATTCTTTGCTAATAATTAGCTTTTCTACGGCTATCAAACTAGTAAAATGAAAGAGAACTAGTTATCTCGAATAAGAACGGAAAAAAAGTGATTCTAACGAAGTTTCCAAACTTCGAAAAATGTTTTTTTTCTTTTCGAAATTCTTTGCGCATAATATGCTTTACTGAGTCTATCAAACTAGTATAATGAAAGAGAACCAGTTATCTCAAATAAGAACGGAAAAAAGTGATTCTAACGAAGTTTCCAAACTTCGAAAAAAAATTTTTTTCTTTTCGAGATTCTTTGCGCATAATATGCTTTACTGAGGCTATCAAACTAGTATAATGAAAGAGAACCAGTTATCTCAAATAAGAACGGAAAAAAATTGATTCTAACGAAGTTTCCAAACTTCGAAAATTTTTTTTTTTCTTTTCCAGATTCTTTGCGCATAATATGCTTTACTGAGGCTATCAAACTAGTATAATGAAAGAGAACCAGTTATCTCAAATAAGAACGGAAAAAAGTGATTCTAACGAAGTTTCCAAACTTCGAAAAAAATTTTTTTTCTTTTCGAGATTCTTTGCGCATAATATGCTTTACTGAGGCTATCAAACCAGTATAATGAAAGAGAACCAGTTATCTCAAATAAAAACAGAAAAAAAGTGATTCTAAAGAAGTTTCCAAACTTCGAAAAAAAATTTTTTTCTTTTCGAGATTCTTTGCGCATAATATGCTTTACTGAGGCTATCAAACTAGTATAATGAAAGAGAACAAGTTATCTCAAATAAGAACGGAAAAAAATTGATTCTAAAGAAGTTTTCAAACTTCGAAAAAAAATTTTTTTCTTTTCGAGATTCTTTGCGCATAATATGCTTTTCTGAGGCTATCAAACTAGTAAAATGAAAGAGAACCAGTTATCTCGAATAAGAACGGAAAAAAAGTAATTCTAAAGAAGTTTCCAAAGTTCGAAAAAAATTTTTTTTCTTTTCGAGATTCTTTGCGCATAATATGCTTTACTGAGGCTATCAAACTAGTATAATGAAAGAGAACCAGTTATCTCATATAAGAACGGAAAAAAAGTTATTCAAACGAAGTTTCCAAACTTCGAAAAAAAATGGTTTTCTTTTCGAGATTCTTTGCGCATAATATGCTTTTCTACGGCTATCAAACTAGTAAAATGAAAGAGAACCTAGTTACCTCGAATAAGAACGGAAAAAAGTGATTCTAACGAAGTTTCCAAACTTCGAAAAATGTTTTTTTTCTTTTCGAAATTCTTTGCGCATAATATGCTTTACTGAGTCTATCAAACTAGTATAATGAAAGAGAACCAGTTATCTCAAATAATAACGGAAAAAAGTGATTCTAACGAAGTTTCCAAACTTCGAAAAAAATTTTTTTTCTTTTCGAGATTCTTTGCGCATAATATGCTTTACTGAGGCTATCAAACTAGTATAATGAAAGAGAACCAGTTATCTCAAAAAAGAACGGAAAAAAATTGATTCTAACGAAGTTTCCAAACTTCGAAAATTTTTTTTTTTTCTTTTCCAGATTCTTTGCTCATAATATGCTTTACTGAGGCTATCAAACTAGTATAATGAAAGAGAACCAGTTATCTCAAATAAGAACGGAAAAAAGTGATTCTAACGAAGTTTCCAAACTTCGAAAAAAAATTTTTTTCTTTTCGAGATTCTTTGCGCATAATATGCTTTACTGAGGCTATCAAACCAGTATAATGAAAGAGAACCAGTTATCTCAAATAAGAGCAGAAAAAAAGTGATTCTAAAGAAGTTTCCAAACTTCGAAAAAAAATTTTTTTCTTTTCGAGATTCTTTGCGCATAATATGCTTTTCTGAGGCTATCAAACTAGTAAAATGAAAGACAACCAGTTATCTCGAATAAGAACGGAAAAAAAGTAATTCTAAAGAAGTTTCCAAAGTTCGAAAAAAATTTTTTTTCTTTTCGAGATTCTTTGCGAATAATATGCTTTACTGAGGCTATCAAACTAGTATTATGAAAGAGAACCAGTTATCTCATATAAGAACGGAAAAAAAGTGATTCTAACGAAGTTTCCAAACTTCGAAAAAAATTTTTTTTTCTTTTCGAAATTCTTTGCGCATAATATGCTTTACTGAGGCTATCAAACTAGTATAATGAAAGAGAACCAGTTATCTCAAATAAGAACGGAAAAAAAGTGATTCAAACGAAGTTTCCAAACTTCGAAAAAAAATGGTTTTCTTTTCGAGATTCTTTGCGCATAATATGCTTTTCTACGGCTATCAAACTAGTAAAATGAAAGAGAACTAGTTATCTCGAATAAGAACGGAAAAAAAGTGATTCTAACGAAGTTTCCAAACTTCGAAAAATGTTTTTTTTCTTTTCGAGATTCTTTGCGCATAATATGCTTTACTGAGTCTATCAAACTAGTATAATGAAAGAGAACCAGTTATCTCAAATAAGAACGGAAAAAAGTGATTCTAACGAAGTTTCCAAACTTCGAAAAAAAATTTTTTTCTTTTCGAGATTCTTTGCGCATAATATGCTTTACTGAGGCTATCAAACTAGTATAATGAAAGAGAACCAGTTATCTCAAATAAGAACGGAAAAAAATTGATTCTAACGAAGTTTCCAAACTTCGAAAATTTTTTTTTTTTCTTTTCCAGATTCTTTGCGCATAATATGCTTTACTGAGGCTATCAAACTAGTATAATGAAAGAGAACCAGTTATCTCAAATAAGAACGGAAAAAAGTGATTCTAACGAAGTTTTCAAACTTCGAAAAAAATTTTTTTTCTTTTCGAGATTCTTTACGCATAATATGCTTTACTGAGGCTATCAAAATAGTATAATGAAAGAGAAACAGTTATCTCAAATTAGAACGGAAAAAAAGTGATCCAAACGTAGTTTCCAAACTTCGAAAAGAAATGTTTTTCTTTTCGAGATTCTTTGCGCATAATATGCTTTACTGAGGCTATCAAACTAGTATAATGAAAGAGAACCAGTTATCTCAAATAAGAACGGAAAAAAAGTGATTCTTACGGTGTTTCCAAACTTCGAAAAAAAAATTTTTTCTTTTCGAGATTCTTTGCGCATAATATGCTTTTCTGAGGCTATCAAACTAGTAAAATGAAAGAGAACCAGTTATCTCGAATAAGAACGGAAAAAAAGTAATTCTAAAGAAGTTTCCAAAGTTCGAAAAAAATTTTTTTTCTTTTCGAGATTCTTTGCGCATAATATGCTTTACTGAGGCTATCAAACTAGTATTATGAAAGAGAACCAGTTATCTCATATAAGAACGGAAAAAAAGTGATTCTAACGAAGTTTCCAAACTTCGAAAAATTTTTTTTTTTCTTTTCGAGATTCTTTGCGCATAATATGCTTTTCCACGGCTATCAAACTAGTAAAATGAAAGAGAACTAGTTATCTCGAATAAGAACGGAAAAAAAGTGATTCTAACGAAGTTTCCAAACTTCGAAAAATGTTTTTTTTCTTTTCGAGATTCTTTGCGCATAATATGCTTTACTGAGTCTATCAAACTAGTATAATGAAAGAGAACCAGTTATCTCAAATAAGAACGGAAAAAAGTGATTCTAACGAAGTTTCCAAACTTCGAAAAAAAATTTTTTTCTTTTCGAGATTCTTTGCGCATAATATGCTTTACTGAGGCTATCAAACTAGTATAATGAAAGAGAACCAGTTATCTCAAATAAGAACGGAAAAAAATTGATTCTAACGAAGTTTCCAAACTTCGAAAATTTTTTTTTTTTCTTTTCCAGATTCTTTGCGCATAATATGCTTTACTGAGGCTATCAAACTAGTATAATGAAAGAGAACCAGTTATCTCAAATAAGAACGGAAAAAAGTGATTCTAACGAAGTTTTCAAACTTCGAAAAAAATTTTTTTTCTTTTCGAGATTCTTTACGCATAATATGCTTTACTGAGGCTATCAAAATAGTATAATGAAAGAGAAACAGTTATCTCAAATTAGAACGGAAAAAAAGTGATCCAAACGTAGTTTCCAAACTTCGAAAAGAAATGTTTTTCTTTTCGAGATTCTTTGCGCATAATATGCTTTACTGAGGCTATCAAACTAGTATAATGAAAGAGAACCAGTTATCTCAAATAAGAACGGAAAAAAAGTGATTCTTACGAAGTTTCCAAACTTCGAAAAAAAAATTTTTTCTTTTCGAGATTCTTTGCGCATAATATGCTTTACTGAGGCTATCAAACTAGTATAATGAAAGAGTACCAGTTATCTCAAATAAGAACGGAAAAAAATGATTCAAACGAAGTTTCCAAACTTCAAAAAAAAATGTTTTTCTTTTCGAGATTCTTTGCGCATAATATGCTTTTCTGAGTCTATCAAACTAGTATAATGAAAGAGAACCAGTTATCTCAAATAAGAACGGAAAAAAAGTGATTCAAACGAAGTTTCCAAAATTCGAAAAAAAATTTTTTTCCTTTCGAGATTCTTTGCGCATAATATGCTTTTCTACGGCTATCAAACTAGTAAAATGAAAGAGAACCAGTTATCTCGAATAAGAACGGAAAAAAAGTGATTCTAACGAAGTTTCCAAACTTCGAAAAATTTTTTTTTTCTTTTCGAGATTCTTTGCGCATAATATGCTTTACAAAGGCTATCAAACTAGTATAATGAAAGAGAACCAGTTATGTCAAATAAGAACGGAAAAAAGTGTTTCTAACGAAGTTTCCAAACTTCGAAAAAAATTTTTTTTCTTTTCGAGATTCTTTGCGCATAATATGCTTTACTGAGGCTATCAAACTAGTATAATGAAAGAGAACCAGTTCTCTCAAATAAGAACGGAAAAAAGTGATTCTAACGAAGTTTCCAAACTTCGAAAAAAAATTTTTTTCTTTTCGAGATTCTTTGCGCATAATATGCTTTACTGAGGCTATCAAACTAGTATAATGAAAGAGAACCAGTTATCTCAAATAAGAACGGAAAAAAATTGATTCTAACGAAGTTTCCAAACTTCGAAAATTTTTTTTTTTCTTTTCCAGATTCTTTGCGCATAATATGCTTTACTGAGGCTATCAAACTAGTATAATGAAAGAGAACCAGTTATCTCAAATAAGAACGGAAAAAAGTGATTCTAACAAAGTTTCCAAACTTCGAAAAAAATTTTTTTTCTTTTCGAGATTCTTTGCGAATAATATGCTTTACTGCGGCTATCAAACCAGTATAATGAAAGAGAACCAGTTATCTCAAATAAAAACAGAAAAAAAGAGAATCTAAAGAAGTTTCCAAACTTCGAAAAAAAATTTTTTTCTTTTCGAGATTCTTTGCGCATAATATGCTTTACTGAGGCTATCAAACTAGTATAATGAAAGAGAACAAGTTATCTCAAATAAGAACGGAAAAAAATTGATTCTAAAGAAGTTTTCAAACTTCGAAAAAAAATTTTTTTCTTTTCGAGATTCTTTGCGCATAATATGCTTTTCTGAGGCTATCAAACTAGTAAAATGAAAGAGAACCAGTTATCTCGAATAAGAACGGAAAAAAATTGATTCTAACGAAGTTTCCAAACTTCGAAAATTTTTTTTTTTTCTTTTCCAGATTCTTTGCGCATAATATGCTTTACTGAGGCTATCAAACTAGTATAATGAAAGAGAACCAGTTATCTCAAATAAGAACGGAAAAAAGTGATTCTAACGAAGTTTTCAAACTTCGAAAAAAATTTTTTTTCTTTTCGAGATTCTTTACGCATAATATGCTTTACTGAGGCTATCAAAATAGTATAATGAAAGAGAAACAGTTATCTCAAATTAGAACGGAAAAAAAGTGATCCAAACGTAGTTTCCAAACTTCGAAAAGAAATGTTTTTCTTTTCGAGATTCTTTGCGCATAATATGCTTTACTGAGGCTATCAAACTAGTATAATGAAAGAGAACCAGTTATCTCAAATAAGAACGGAAAAAAAGTGATTCTTACGAAGTTTCCAAACTTCGAAAAAAAAATTTTTTCTTTTCGAGATTCTTTGCGCATAATATGCTTTACTGAGGCTATCAATTTGTATAATGAAAGAGTACCAGTTATCTCAAATAAGAACGGAAAAAAATGATTCAAACGAAGTTTCCAAACTTCGAAAAAAAATGTTTTTCTTTTCGAGATTCTTTGCGCATAATATGCTTTTCTGAGTCTATCAAACTAGTATAATGAAAGAGAACCAGTTATCTCAAATAAGAACGGAAAAAAAGTGATTCAAACGAAGTTTCCAAAATTCGAAAAAAAATTTTTTTCCTTTCGAGATTCTTTGCGCATAATATGCTTTTCTACGGCTATCAAACTAGTAAAATGAAAGAGAGCCAGTTATCTCGAATAAGAACGGAAAAAAAGTGATTCTAACGAAGTTTCCAAACTTCGAAAAATTTTTTTTTTCTTTTCGAGATTCTTTGCGCATAATATGCTTTACAAAGGCTATCAAACTAGTATAATGAAAGAGAACCAGTTATGTCAAATAAGAACGGAAAAAAGTGTTTCTAACGAAGTTTCCAAACTTCGAAAAAAATTTTTTTTCTTTTCGAGATTCTTTGCGCATAATATGCTTTACTGAGGCTATCAAACTAGTATAATGAAAGAGAACCAGTTCTCTCAAATAAGAACGGAAAAAAGTGATTCTAACGAAGTTTCCAAACTTCGAAAAAAAATTTTTTTCTTTTCGAGATTCTTTGCGCATAATATGCTTTACTGAGGCTATCAAACTAGTATAATGAAAGAGAACCAGTTATCTCAAATAAGAACGGAAAAAAATTGATTCTAACGAAGTTTCCAAACTTCGAAAATTTTTTTTTTTCTTTTCCAGATTCTTTGCGCATAATATGCTTTACTGAGGCTATCAAACTAGTATAATGAAAGAGAACCAGTTATCTCAAATAAGAACGGAAAAAAGTGATTCTAACAAAGTTTCCAAACTTCGAAAAAAATTTTTTTTCTTTTCGAGATTCTTTGCGCATAATATGCTTTACTGAGGCTATCAAACCAGTATAATGAAAGAGAACCAGTTATCTCAAATAAAAACAGAAAAAAAGAGATTCTAAAGAAGTTTCCAAACTTCGAAAAAAAATTTTTTTCTTTTCGAGATTCTTTGCGCATAATATGCTTTACTGAGGCTATCAAACTAGTATAATGAAAGAGAACAAGTTATCTCAAATAAGAACGGAAAAAAATTGATTCTAAAAAAGTTTTCAAACTTCGAAAAAAAATTTTTTTCTTTTCGAGATTCTTTGCGCATAATATGCTTTTCTGAGGCTATAAAACTAGTAAAATGAAAGAGAACCAGTTATCTCGAATAAGAACGGAAAAAAAGTAATTCTAAAGAAGTTTCCAAAGTTCGAAAAAATTTTTTTTTCTTTTCGAGTTTCTTTGCGCATAATATGCTTTACTGAGGCTATCAAACTAGTATAATGAAAGAGAACCAGTTATCTCATATAAGAACGGAAAAAAAGTGATTCAAACGAAGTTTCCAAACTTCGAAAAAAAATGGTTTTCTTTTCGAGATTCTTTGCGCATAATATGCTTTTCTACTGCTATCAAACTAGTAAAATGAAAGAGAACTAGTTACCTCGAATAAGAACGGAAAAAAAGTGATTCTAACGAAGTTTCCAAACTTCGAAAAATGTTTTTTTTCTTTTCGAAATTCTTTGCGCATAATATGCTTTACTGAGTCTATCAAACAGGTATAATGAAAGAGAACCAGTTATCTCAAATAATAACGGAAAAAAGTGATTCTAACGAAGTTTCCAAACTTCGAAAAAAAATTTTTTTCTTTTCGAGATTCTTTGCGCATAATATGCTTTACTGAGGCTATCAAACTAGTATAATGAAAGAGAACCAGTTATCTCAAAAAAGAACGGAAAAAAATTGATTCTAACGAAGTTTCCAAACTTCGAAAATTTTTTTTTTTTCTTTTCCAGATTCTTTGCGCATAATATGCTTTACTGAGGCTATCAAACTAGTATAATGAAAGAGAACCAGTTATCTCAAATAAGAACGGAAAAAAGTGATTCTAAAGAAGTTTCCAAACTTCGAAAAAAAATTTTTTTCTTTTCGAGATTCTTTGCGCATAATATGCTTTACTGAGGCTATCAAACTAGTATAATGAAAGAGAACCAGTTATCTCAAATAAGAACGGAAAAAAATTGATTCTAACGAAGTTTCCAAACTTCGAAATTTTTTTTTTTTTCTTTTCCAGATTCTTTGCGCATAATATGCTTTACTGAGGCTATCAAACTAGTATAATGAAAGAGAACCAGTTATCTCAAATAAGAACGGAAAAAAGTGATTCTAACGAAGTTTTCAAACTTCGAAAAAAATTTTTTTTCTTTTCGAGATTCTTTACGCATAATATGCTTTACTGAGGCTATCAAAATAGTATAATGAAAGAGAAACAGTTATCTCAAATTAGAACGGAAAAAAAGCGATCCAAACGTAGTTTCCAAACTTCGAAAAGAAATGTTTTTCTTTTCGAGATTCTTTGCGCATAATATGCTTTACTGAGGCTATCAAACTAGTATAATGAAAGAGAACCAGTTATCTCAAATAAGAACGGAAAAAAAGTGATTCTTACGAAGTTTCCAAACTTCGAAAAAAAAATTTTTTCTTTTCGAGATTCTTTGCGCATAATATGCTTTACTGAGGCTATCAAACTAGTATAATGAAAGAGTACCAGTTATCTCAAATAAGAACGGAAAAAAATGATTCAAACGAAGTTTCCAAACTTCGAAAAAAAATGTTTTTCTTTTCGAGATTCTTTGCGCATAATATGCTTTTCTGAGTCTATCAAACTAGTATAATGAAAGAGAACCAGTTATCTCAAATAAGAACGGAAAAAAAGTGATTCAAACGAAGTTTCCAAAATTCGAAAAAAAATTTTTTTCCTTTCGAGATTCTTTGCGCATTATATGCTTTTCTACGGCTATCAAACTAGTAAAATGAAAGAGAACCAGTTATCTCGAATAAGAACGGAAAAAAAGTGATTCTAACGAAGTTTTCAAACTTCGAAAAATTTTTTTTTTCTTTTCGAGATTCTTTGCGCATAATATGCTTTACAAAGGCTATCAAACTAGTATAATGAAAGAGAACCAGTTATGTCAAATAAGAACGGAAAAAAGTGTTTCTAACGAAGTTTCCAAACTTCGAAAAAAATTTTTTTTCTTTTCGAGATTCTTTGCGCATAATATGCTTTACTGAGGCTATCAAACTAGTATAATGAAAGAGAACCAGTTCTCTCAAATAAGAACGGAAAAAAGTGATTCTAATGAAGTTTCTAAACTTCGAAAAAAAATTTTTTTCTTTTCGAGATTCTTTGCGCATAATATGCTTTACTGAGGCTATTAAACTAGTATAATGAAAGAGAACCAGTTATCTCAAATAAGAACGGAAAAAAATTGATTCTAAAGAAGTTTCCAAACTTCGAAAAAAAATTTTTTTCTTTTCGAGATTCTTTGCGCATAATATGCTTTACTGAGGCTATCAAACTAGTATAATGAAAGAGAACTAGTTATCTCAAATAAGAACAGAAAAAAAGTGATTCTAAAGAAGTTTCCAAACTTCGAAAAAAAATTTTTTTCTTTTCGAGATTCTTTGCGCATAATATGCTTTACTGAGGCTATCAAACTAGTATAATGAAAGAGAACAAGTTATCTCAAATAAGAACGGAAAAAAATTGATTCTAAAGAAGTTTCCAAACTTCGAAAAAAAATTTTTTTCTTTTCGAGATTCTTTGCGCATAATATGCTTTACTGAGGCTATCAAAATAGTATAATGAAAGAGAAACAGTTATCTCAAATAAGAACGGAAAAAAAGTGATTCAAACGTAGTTTCCAAACTTCGAAAAAAAATGTTTTTCTTTTCGAGATTCTTTGCGCATAATATGCTTTTCTGGGGCTATCAAACTAGTATAATGAAAGAGAACCAGTTATCTCAAATAAGAACGGGAAAAAAGTGATTCTAACGAAGTTTCCAAACTTCGAAAAAAATTTTTTTTCTTTTCGAGATTCTTTGCGCATAATATGCTTTACTGAGGCTATCAAACTAGTATAATGAAAGAGAACCAGTTATCTCAAATAAGAACGGAAAAAAAGTGATTCTAACGAAGTTTCCAAACTTGGAAAAAAAAATTTTTTCTTTTCGAGATTCTTTGCGCATAATATGCTTTACTGAGGCTATCAAACTAGTACAATGAAGGAGAACCAGTTATCTCAAATAAGAGCAGAAAAAAAGTGATTCTAAAGAAGTTTCCAAACTTCGAAAAAAAATTTTTTTCTTTTAGAGATTCTTTGCGCATAATATGCTTAACTGAGGCTATCAAACTAGTATAATGAAAGAGAAACAGATATCTCAAATATGAACGGAAAAAAAGTTATTCAAACGAAGTTTCCAAACTTCGAAAAAAAATGTTTTTCTTTTCGATATTCTTTGCGCATAATATGCTTTTCTGAGGCTATCAAACTAGTATAATGAAAGAGAACCAGTTATCTGAAATAAGAACGGGAAAAAAGTGATTCAAACGAAGTTTCCAAACCTCGAAAAAATTTTTTTTTCTTTTCGTGATTCTTTGCGCTAAATATGCTTTTCTGAGGCTATCAAAGTAGTATTATAAAAGAGAACCAGTTATCTCAAATAAGAACGGAAAAAAAGTGATTGAAACGAAGTTTCCAAACTTGGAAAAAAAATTTTTTTCTTTTCGTGATTCTTTTCGCTAAATATGCTTTTATGAGGCTATCAAACTAGTATAATGAAAGAGAACCAGTTATCTCAAATAAGAACAGAAAAAAAGTGATTCTAAAGTAGTTTCCAAACTTCGAAAAAATTTTTTTTTCTTTTCGAGATTCTTTGAGCATAATATGCTTTACTGAGGCTATCAAACTAGTATAATGAAAGAGAACCAGTTATCTCGAATAAGAACGGAAAAAAAGTGATTCTAACGAAGTTTCCAAACTTCGAAAATTTTTTTTTCTTTTCGAGATTCTCTGCGCATAATATGCTTTACTGAGGCTATCAAACTAGTATAATGAAAGAGAACCAGTTATCTCAAATAAGAACGGAAAAAAGTGATTCTAAAGAAGTTTCCAAACTTCGAAAAAAAATTTTTTTCTTTTCGAGATTCTTTGCGCATAATATGCTTTACTGAGGCTATCAAACTAGTATAATGAAAGAGAACCAGTTATCTCAAATAAGAACAGAAAAAAAGTGATTCTAAAGAAGTTTCCAAACTTCGAAAAAAAATTTTTTTCTTTTAGAGATTCTTTGCGCATAATATGCTTTACTGAGGCTATCAAACTAGTATAATGAAAGAGAAACAGATATCTCAAATATGAACGGAAAAAAAGTTATTCAAACGAAGTTTCCAAACTTCGAAAAAAAATGTTTTTCTTTTCGATATTCTTTGCGCATAATATGCTTTTCTGAGGCTATCAAACTAGTATAATGAAAGAGAACCAGTTATCTGAAATAAGAACGGGAAAAAAGTGATTCAAACGAAGTTTCCAAACCTCGAAAAAATTTTTTTTTCTTTTCGTGATTCTTTGCGCTAAATATGCTTTTCTGAGGCTATCAAAGTAGTATTATAATAGAGAACCAGTTATCTCAAATAAGAACGGAAAAAAAGTGATTCAAACGAAGTTTCCAAACTTGGAAAAAATTTTTTTATCTTTTCGTGATTCTTTTCGCTAAATATGCTTTTATGAGGCTATCAAACTAGTATAATGAAAGAGAACCAGTTATCTCAAATAAGAACAGAAAAAAAGTGATTCTAAAGAAGTTTCCAAACTTCGAAAAAATTTTTTTTTCTTTTCGAGATTCTTTGAGCATAATATGCTTTACTGAGGCTATCAAACTAGTATAATGAAAGAGAACCAGTTATCTCGAATAAGAACGGAAAAAAAGTGATTCTAACGAAGTTTCCAAACTTCGAAAATTTTTTTTTTCTTTTCGAGATTCTTTGCGCATAATATGCTTTACTGAGGCTATCAAACTAGTATAATGAAAGAGAACCAGTTATCTCGAATAAGAACGGAAAAAAAGTGATTCTAACGAAGTTTCCAAACTTCGAAAATTTTTTTTTTCTTTTCGAGATTCTTTGCGCATAATATGCTTTACTGAGGCTATCAAACTAGTATAATGAAAGAGAACCAGTTATCTCAAATAAGAACGGAAAAAAGTGATTCTAACGAATTTTCCAAACTTCGAAAAAAAATTTTTTTCTTTTCGAGATTCTTTGCGCATAATATGCTTTACTGAGGCTATCAAACTAGTATAATGAAAGAGAACCAGTTATCTCAAATAAGAACAGAAAAAAAGTGATTCTAAAGAAGTTTCCAAACTTCGAAAAAAAATTTTTTTCTATTCGAGATTCTTTGCGCATAATATGCTTTACTGAGGCTATCAAACTAGTATAATGAAAGAGAACAAGTTATCTCAAATAAGAACGGAAAAAAGTGATTCTAACGAAGTTTCTAAACTTCGAAAAAAAATTTTTTTCTTTTCGAGATTCTTTGCGCATAATATGCTTTACTGAGGCTATTAAACTAGTATAATGAAAGAGAACCAGTTATCTCAAATAAGAACGGAAAAAAATTGATTCTAAAGAAGTTTCCAAACTTCGAAAAAAAATTTTTTTCTTTTCGAGATTCTTTGCGCATAATATGCTTTACTGAGGCTATCAAACTAGTATAATGAAAGAGAACTAGTTATCTCAAATAAGAACAGAAAAAAAGTGATTCTAAAGAAGTTTCCAAACTTCGAAAAAAAATTTTTTTCTTTTCGAGATTCTTTGCGCATAATATGCTTTACTGAGGCTATCAAACTAGTATAATGAAAGAGAACAAGTTATCTCAAATAAGAACGGAAAAAAATTGATTCTAAAGAAGTTTCCAAACTTCGAAAAAAAATTTTTTTCTTTTCGAGATTCTTTGCGCATAATATGCTTTACTGAGGCTATCAAAATAGTATAATGAAAGAGAAACAGTTATCTCAAATAAGAACGGAAAAAAAGTGATTCAAACGTAGTTTCCAATCTTCGAAAAAAAATGTTTTTCTTTTCGAGATTCTTTGCGCATAATATGCTTTTCTGGGGCTATCAAACTAGTATAATGAAAGAGAACCAGTTATCTCAAATAAGAACGGGAAAAAAGTGATTCTAACGAAGTTTCCAAACTTCGAAAAAAATTTTTTTTCTTTTCTAGATTCTTTGCGCATAATATGCTTTACTGAGGCTATCAAACTAGTATAATGAAAGAGAACCAGTTATCTCAAATAAGAACGGAAAAAAAGTGATTCTAACGAAGTTTCCAAACTTAAAAAAAAAAATTTTTTCTTTTCGAGATTCTTTGCGCATAATATGCTTTACTGAGGCTATCAAACTAGTACAATGAAGGAGAACCAGTTATCTCAAATAAGAACAGAAAAAAAGTGATTCTAAAGAAGTTTCCAAACTTCGAAAAAAAATTTTTTTCTTTTAGAGATTCTTTGCGCATAATATGCTTAACTGAGGCTATCAAACTAGTATAATGAAAGAGAAACAGATATCTCAAATATGAACGGAAAAAAAGTTATTCAAACGAAGTTTCCAAACTTCGAAAAAAAATGTTTTTCTTTTCGATATTCTTTGCGCATAATATGCTTTTCTGAGGCTATCAAACTAGTATAATGAAAGAGAACCAGTTATCTGAAATAAGAACGGGAAAAAAGTGATTCAAACGAAGTTTCCAAACCTCGAAAAAATTTTTTTTTCTTTTCGTGATTCTTTGCGCTAAATATGCTTTTCTGAGGCTATCAAAGTAGTATTATAAAAGAGAACCAGTTATCTCAAATAAGAACGGAAAAAAAGTGATTGAAACGAAGTTTCCAAACTTGGAAAAAAAAATTTTTTCTTTTCGTGATTCTTTTCGCTAAATATGCTTTTATGAGGCTATCAAACTAGTATAATGAAAGAGAACCAGTTATCTCAAATAAGAACAGAAAAAAAGTGAATCTAAAGTAGTTTCCAAACTTCGAAAAAATTTTTTTTTCTTTTCGAGATTCTTTGAGCATAATATGCTTTACTGAGGCTATCAAACTAGTATAATGAAAGAGAACCAGTTATCTCGAATAAGAACGGAAAAAAAGTGATTCTAACGAAGTTTCCAAACTTCGAAAATTTTTTTTTCTTTTCGAGATTCTTTGCGCATAATATGCTTTACTGAGGCTATCAAACTAGTATAATGAAAGAGAACCAGTTATCTCAAATAAGAACGGAAAAAAGTGATTCTAACGAAGTTTCCAAACTTCGAAAAAAAATTTTTTTCTTTTCGAGATTCTTTGCGCATAATATGCTTTACTGAGGCTATCAAACTAGTATAATGAAAGAGAACCAGTTATCTCAAATAAGAACAGAAAAAAAGTGATTCTAAAGAAGTTTCCAAACTTCGAAAAAAAATTTTTTTCTTTTAGAGATTCTTTGCGCATAATATGCTTTACTGAGGCTATCAAACTAGTATAATGAAAGAGAAACAGATATCTCAAATATGAACGGAAAAAAAGTTATTCAAACGAAGTTTCCAAACTTCGAAAAAAAATGTTTTTCTTTTCGATATTCTTTGCGCATAATATGCTTTTCTGAGGCTATCAAACTAGTATAATGAAAGAGAACCAGTTATCTGAAATAAGAACGGGAAAAAAGTGATTCAAACGAAGTTTCCAAACCTCGAAAAAATTTTTTTTTCTTTTCGTGATTCTTTGCGCTAAATATGCTTTTCTGAGGCTATCAAAGTAGTATTATAATAGAGAACCAGTTATCTCAAATAAGAACGGAAAAAAAGTGATTCAAACGAAGTTTCCAAACTTGGAAAAATTTTTTTTATCTTTTCGTGATTCTTTTCGCTAAATATGCTTTTATGAGGCTATCAAACTAGTATAATGAAAGAGAACCAGTTATCTCAAATAAGAACAGAAAAAAAGTGATTCTAAAGAAGTTTCCAAACTTCGAAAAAATTTTTTTTTCTTTTCGAGATTCTTTGAGCATAATATGCTTTACTGAGGCTATCAAACTAGTATAATGAAAGAGAACCAGTTATCTCGAATAAGAACGGAAAAAAAGTGATTCTAACGAAGTTTCCAAACTTCGAAAATTTTTTTTTTCTTTTCGAGATTCTTTGCGCATAATATGCTTTACTGAGGCTATCAAACTAGTATAATGAAAGAGAACCAGTTATCTCGAATAAGAACGGAAAAAAGTGATTCTAACGAAGTTTCCAAACTTCGAAAAATTTTTTTTTCTTTTCGAGATTCTTTGCGCATAATATGCTTTACTGAGGCTATCAAACTAGTATAATGAAAGAGAACCAGTTATCTCAAATAAGAACGGAAAAAAGAGATTCTAACGAAGTTTCCAAACTTCGAAAAAAAATTTTTTTCTTTTCGAGATTCTTTGCGCATAATATGCTTTACTGAGGCTATCAAACTAGTATAATGAAAGAGAACCAGTTATCTCAAATAAGAACAGAAAAAAAGTGATTCTAAAGAAGTTTCCAAACTTCGAAAAAAAATTTTTTTCTATTCGAGATTCTTTGCGCATAATATGCTTTACTGAGGCTATCAAACTAGTATAATGAAAGAGAACAAGTTATCTCAAATAAGAACGGAAAAAAATTGATTCTAAAGAAGTTTCCAAACTTCGAAAAAAAATTTTTTTCTTTTCGAGATTCTTTGCGCATAATATGCTTTACTGAGGTTATCAAACTAGTATAATGAAAGCGAACCAGTTATCTCAAATAAGAACAGAAAAAAAGTGATTCTAAAGAAGTTTCCAAACTTCGAAAAAAAATTTTTTTCTTTTCGAGATTCTTTGCGCATAATATGCTTTACTGAGGCTATCAAACTAGTATAATGAAAGAGAACAAGTTATCTCAAATAAGAACGGAAAAAAATTGATTCTAAAGAAGTTTCCAAACTTCGAAAAAAAATTTTTTTCTTTTCGAGATTCTTTGCGCATAATATGCTTTACTGAGGCTATCAAAATAGTATAATGAAAGAGAAACAGTTATCTCAAATAAGAACGGAAAAAAAGTTATTCAAACGTAGTTTCCAAACTTCGAAAAAAAATGTTTTTCTTTTCGAGATTCTTTGCGCATAATATGCTTTTCTGGGGCTATCAAACTAGTATTATGAAAGAGAACCAGTTATCTCAAATAAGAACGGGAAAAAAGTGATTCTAACGAAGTTTCCAAACTTCGAAAAACATTTTTTTTCTTTTCGAGATTCTTTGCGCATAATATGCTTTACTGAGGCTATCAAACTAGTATAATGAAAGAGAAACAGATATCTCAAATATGAACGGAAAAAAAGTGATTCAAACGAAGTTTCCAAACTTCGAAAAAAAATGGTTTTCTTTTCGATATTCTTTGCGCATAATATGCTTTTCTGAGGCTATCAAATTAGTATAATGAAAGAGAACCAGTTATCTGAAATAAGAACGGGAAAAAAGTGATTCAAACGAAGTTTCCAAACCTCGAAAAAAATTTTTTTTCTTTTCGTGATTCTTTGCGCTAAATATGCTTTTCTGAGGCTATCAAAGTAGTATTATAAAAGAGAACCAGTTATCTCAAATAAGAACGGAAAAAAAGTGATTCAAACGAAGTTTCCAAACTTGGAAAAAAATTTTTTTTCTTTTCGTGATTCTTTTCGCTAAATATGCTTTTCTGAGGCTATCAAACTAGTATAATGAAAGAGAACCAGTTATCTCAAATAAGAACAGAAAAAAAGTGATTCTAAAGAAGTTTCCAAACTTCGAAAAAATTTTTTTTTCTTTTGGAGATTCTTTGCGCATAATATGCTTTACTGAGGCTATCAAACTAGTATAATGAAAGAGAACCAGTTATCTCGAATAAGAACGGAAAAAAAGTGATTCTAACGAAGTTTCCAAACTTCGAAAATTTTTTTTTTCTTTTCGAGATTCTTTGCGCATAATATGCTTTACTGAGGCTATCAAACTAGTATAATGAAAGAGAAACAGTTATCTCAAATAAGAACGGAAAAAAAGTGATTCAAACGTAGTTTCCAAACTTCGAAAAAAAATGTTTTTCTTTTCGAGATTCTTTGCGCATAATATGCTTTACTGAAGCTATAAAACTAGTATAATGAAAGAGAACCAGTTATCTCAAATAAGAACAGAAAAAAAGTGATTCTAAAGAAGTTTCCAAACTTCGAAAAAAAATTTTTTTCTTTTCGAGATTCTTTGCCCATAATATGCTTTACTGAGGCTATCAAACTAGTATAATGAAAGAGAACAAGTTATCTCAAATAAGAACGGGAAAAAATTGATTCTAAAGAAGTTTCCAAACTTCGAAAAAAAATTTTTTTCTTTTCGAGATTCTTTGCGCATAATATGCTTTACTGAGGCTATCAAAATAGTATAATGAAAGAGAGACAGTTATCTCAAATAAGAACGGAAAAAAAGTGATTCAAACGAAGTTTCCAAACTTCGAAAAAAAATGGTTTTCTTTTCCAGATTCTTTGCGCATAATATGCTTTACTGAGGCTATCAAACTAGTATAATGAAAGAGAACCAGTTATCTCAAATAAGAACGGAAAAAAGTGATTCTAACGAAGTTTCCAAACTTCGAAAAAAATTTTTTTTCTTTTCGAGATTCTTTGCGCATAATATGCTTTACTGAGGCTATCAAACCAGTATAATGAAAGAGAACCAGTTATCTCAAATAAAAACAGAAAAAAAGTGATTCTAAAGAAGTTTCCAAACTTCGAAAAAAAATTTTTTTCTTTTCGAGATTCTTTGCGCATAATATGCTTTACTGAGGCTATCAAACTAGTATAATGAAAGAGAACAAGTTATCTCAAATAAGAACGGAAAAAAATTGATTCTAAAGAAGTTTTCAAACTTCGAAAAAAAATTTTTTTCTTTTCGAGATTCTTTGCGCATAATATGCTTTTCTGAGGCTATCAAACTAGTAAAATGAAAGAGAACCAGTTATCTCGAATAAGAACGGAAAAAAAGTAATTCTAAAGAAGTTTCCAAAGTTCGAAAAAAATTTTTTTTCTTTTCGAGATTCTTTGCGCATAATATGCTTTACTGAGGCTATCAAACTAGTATAATGAAAGAGAACCAGTTATCTCATATAAGAACGGAAAAAAAGTGATTCAAACGAAGTTTCCAAACTTCGAAAAAAAATGCTTTTCTTTTCGAGATTCTTTGCGCATAATATGCTTTTCTACGGCTATCAAACTAGTAAAATGAAAGAGAACTAGTTACCTCGAATAAGAACGGAAAAAAAGTGATTCTAAAGAAGTTTCCAAACTTCGAAAAATGTTTTTTTTCTTTTCGAAATTCTTTGCGCATAATATGCTTTACTGAGTCTATCAAACTAGTATAATGAAAGAGAACCAGTTATCTCAAATAATAACGGAAAAAAGTGATTCTAACGAAGTTTCCAAACTTCGAAAAAAAATTTTTTTCTTTTCGAGATTCTTTGCGCATAATATGCTTTACTGAGGCTATCAAACTAGTATAATGAAAGAGAACCAGTTATCTCAAAAAAGAACGGAAAAAAATTGATTCTAACGAAGTTTCCAAACTTCGAAAATTTTTTTTTTTTCTTTTCCAGATTCTTTGCGCATAATATGCTTTACTGAGGCTATCAAACTAGTATAATGAAAGAGAACCAGTTATCTCAAATAAGAACGGAAAAAAGTGATTCTAACGAAGTTTCCAAACTTCGAAAAAAAATTTTTTTCTTTTCGAGATTCTTTGCGCATAATATGCTTTACTGAGGCTATCAAACCAGTATAATGAAAGAGAACCAGTTATCTCAAATAAGAACAGAAAAAAAGTGATTCTAAAGAAGTTTCCAAACTTCGAAAAAAAATTTTTTTCTTTTCGAGATTCTTTGCGCATAATATGCTTTACTGAGGCTATCAAACTAGTATAATGAAAGAGAACAAGTTATCTCAAATAAGAACGGAAAAAAATTGATTCTAAAGAAGTTTTCAAACTTCGAAAAAAAATTTTTTTCTTTTCGAGATTCTTTGCGCATAATATGCTTTTCTGAGGCTATCAAACTAGTAAAATGAAAGAGAACCAGTTATCTCGAATAAGAACGGAAAAAAAGTAATTCTAAAGAAGTTTCCAAAGTTCGAAAAAAATTTTTTTTCTTTTCGAGATTCTTTGCGCATAATATGCTTTACTGAGGCTATCAAACTAGTATAATGAAAGAGAACCAGTTATCTCATATAAGAACGGAAAAAAAGTGATTCTAACGAAGTTTCCAAACTTCGAAAAAAATTTTTTTTTCTTTTCGAAATTCTTTGCGCATAATATGCTTTACTGAGGCTATCAAACTAGTATAATGAAAGAGAACCAGTTATCTCAAATAAGAACGGAAAAAAAGTGATTCAAACGAAGTTTCCAAACTTCGAAAAAAAATGGTTTTCTTTTCGAGATTCTTTGCGCATAATATGCTTTTCTACGGCTATCAAACTAGTAAAATGAAAGAGAACTAGTTATCTCGAATAAGAACGGAAAAAAAGTGATTCTAACGAAGTTTCCAAACTTCGAAAAATGTTTTTTTTCTTTTCGAGATTCTTTGCGCATAATATGCTTTACTGAGTCTATCAAACTAGTATAATGAAAGAGAACCAGTTATCTCAAATAAGAACGGAAAAAAGTGATTCTAACGAAGTTTCCAAACTTCGAAAAAAAATTTTTTTCTTTTCGAGATTCTTTGCGCATAATATGCTTTACTGAGGCTATCAAACTAGTATAATGAAAGAGAACCAGTTATCTCAAATAAGAACGGAAAAAAATTGATTCTAACGAAGTTTCCAAACTTCGAAAATTTTTTTTTTTTTCTTTTCCAGATTCTTTGCGCATAATATGCTTTACTGAGGCTATCAAACTAGTATAATGAAAGAGAACCAGTTATCTCAAATAAGAACGCAAAAAAGTGATTCTAACGAAGTTTTCAAACTTCGAAAAAAATTTTTTTTCTTTTCGAGATTCTTTACGCATAATATGCTTTACTGAGGCTATCAAAATAGTATAATGAAAGAGAAACAGTTATCTCAAATTAGAACGGAAAAAAAGTGATCCAAACGTAGTTTCCAAACTTCGAAAAGAAATGTTTTTCTTTTCGAGATTCTTTGCGCATAATATGCTTTACTGAGGCTATCAAACTAGTATAATGAAAGAGAACCAGTTATCTCAAATAAGAATGGAAAAAAAGTGATTCTTACGAAGTTTCCAAACTTCGAAAAAAAAATTTTTTCTTTTCGAGATTCTTTGCGCATAATATGCTTTACTGAGGCTATCAAACTAGTATAATGAAAGAGTACCAGTTATCTCAAATAAGAACGGAAAAAAATGATTCAAACGAAGTTTCCAAACTTCGAAAAAAAATGTTTTTCTTTTCGAGATTCTTTGCGCATAATATGCTTTTCTGAGTCTATCAAACTAGTATAATGAAAGAGAACCAGTTATCTCAAATAAGAACGGAAAAAAAGTGATTCAAACGAAGTTTCCAAAATTCGAAAAAAAATTTTTTTCCTTTCGAGATTCTTTGCGCATAATATGCTTTTCTACGGCTATCAAACTAGTAAAATGAAAGAGAACCAGTTATCTCGAATAAGAACGGAAAAAAAGTGATTCTAACGAAGTTTCCAAACTTCGAAAAATTTTTTTTTTCTTTTCGAGATTCTTTGCGCCTAATATGCTTTACAAAGGCTATCAAACTAGTATAATGAAAGAGAACCAGTTATGTCAAATAAGAACGGAAAAAAGTGTTTCTAACGAAGTTTCCAAACTTCGAAAAAATTTTTTTTTTTCGAGATTCTTTGCGCATAATATGCTTTACTGAGGCTATCAAACTAGTATAATGAAAGAGAACCAGTTCTCTCAAATAAGAACGGAAAAAAGTGATTCTAACGAAGTTTCTAAACTTCGAAAAAAAATTTTTTTCTTTTCGAGATTCTTTGCGCATAATATGCTTTACTGAGGCTATTAAACTAGTATAATGAAAGAGAACCAGTTATCTCAAATAAGAACGGAAAAAAATTGATTCTAAAGAAGTTTCCAAACTTCGAAAAAAAATTTTTTTCTTTTCGAGATTCTTTGCGCATAATATGCTTTACTGAGGCTATCAAACTAGTATAATGAAAGAGAACTAGTTATCTCAAATAAGAACAGAAAAAAAGTGATTCTAAAGAAGTTTCCAAACTTCGAAAAAAAATTTTTTTCTTTTCGAGATTCTTTGCGCATAATATGCTTTACTGAGGCTATCAAACTAGTATAATGAAAGAGAACAAGTTATCTCAAATAAGAACGGAAAAAAATTGATTCTAAAGAAGTTTCCAAACTTCGAAAAAAAATTTTTTTCTTTTCGAGATTCTTTGCGCATAATATGCTTTACTGAGGCTATCAAAATAGTATAATGAAAGAGAAACAGTTATCTCAAATAAGAACGGAAAAAAAGTGATTCAAACGTAGTTTCCAAACTTCGAAAAAAAATGTTTTTCTTTTCGAGATTCTTTGCGCATAATATGCTTTTCTGGGGCTATCAAACTAGTATAATGAAAGAGAACCAGTTATCTCAAATAAGAACGGGAAAAAAGTGATTCTAACGAAGTTTCCAAACTTCGAAAAAAATTTTTTTTCTTTTCGAGATTCTTTGCGCATAATATGCTTTACTGAGGCTATCAAACTAGTATAATGAAAGAGAAACAGATATCTCAAATATGAACGGAAAAAAAGTTATTCAAACGAAGTTTCCAAACTTCGAAAAAAAATGTTTTTCTTTTCGATATTCTTTGCGCATAATATGCTTTTCTGAGGCTATCAAACTAGTATAATGAAAGAGAACCAGTTATCTGAAATAAGAACGGGAAAAAAGTGATTCAAACGAAGTTTCCAAACCTCGAAAAAATTTTTTTTTCTTTTCGTGATTCTTTGCGCTAAATATGCTTTTCTGAGGCTATCAAAGTAGTATTATAAAAGAGAACCAGTTATCTCAAATAAGAACGGAAAAAAAGTGATTGAAACGAAGTTTCCAAACTTGGAAAAAAAATTTTTTTCTTTTCGTGATTCTTTTCGCTAAATATGCTTTTATGAGGCTATCAAACTAGTATAATGAAAGAGAACCAGTTATCTCAAATAAGAACAGAAAAAAAGTGATTCTAAAGTAGTTTCCAAACTTCGAAAAAATTTTTTTTTCTTTTCGAGATTCTTTGAGCATAATATGCTTTACTGAGGCTATCAAACTAGTATAATGAAAGAGAACCAGTTATCTCGAATAAGAAAGGAAAAAAAGTGATTCTAACGAAGTTTCCAAACTTCGAAAAAAAATTTTTTTCTTTTCGAGATTCTTTGCGCATAATATGCTTTACTGAGGCTATCAAACTAGTATAATGAAAGAGAACCAGTTATCTCAAATAAGAACAGAAAAAAAGTGATTCTAAAGAAGTTTCCAAACTTCGAAAAAAAATTTTTTTCTTTTAGAGATTCTTTGCGCATAATATGCTTTACTGAGGCTATCAAACTAGTATAATGAAAGAGAAACAGATATCTCAAATATGAACGGAAAAAAAGTTATTCAAACGAAGTTTCCAAACTTCGAAAAAAAATGTTTTTGTTTTCGATATTCTTTGCGCATAATATGCTTTTCTGAGGCTATCAAACTAGTATAATGAAAGAGAACCAGTTATCTGAAATAAGAACGGGAAAAAAGTGATTCAAACGAAGTTTCCAAACCTCGAAAAAATTTTTTTTTCTTTTCGTGATTCTTTGCGCTAAATATGCTTTTCTGAGGCTATCAAAGTAGTATTATAATAGAGAACCAGTTATCTCAAATAAGAACGGAAAAAAAGTGATTCAAACGAAGTTTCCAAACTTGGAAAAAAATTTTTTATCTTTTCGTGATTCTTTTCGCTAAATATGCTTTTATGAGGCTATCAAACTAGTATAATGAAAGAGAACCAGTTATCTCAAATAAGAACAGAAAAAAAGTGATTCTAAAGAAGTTTCCAAACTTCGAAAAAATTTTTTTTTCTTTTCGAGATTCTTTGAGCATAATATGCTTTACTGAGGCTATCAAACTAGTATAATGAAAGAGAACCAGTTATCTCGAATAAGAACGGAAAAAAAGTGATTCTAACGAAGTTTCCAAACTTCGAAAATTTTTTTTTTCTTTTCGAGATTCTTTGCGCATAATATGCTTTACTGAGGCTATCAAACTAGTATAATGAAAGAGAACCAGTTATCTCAAATAAGAACGGAAAAAAGTGATTCTAACGAAGTTTCCAAACTTCGAAAAAAAATTTTTTTCTTTTCGAGATTCTTTGCGCATAATATGCTTTACTGAGGCTATCAAACTAGTATAATGAAAGAGAACCAGTTATCTCAAATAAGAACAGAAAAAAAGTGATTCTAAAGAAGTTTCCAAACTTCGAAAAAAAATTTTTTTCTTTTCGAGATTCTTTGCGCATAATATGCTTTACTGAGGCTATCAAACTAGTATAATGAAAGAGAACAAGTTATCTCGAATAAGAACGGAAAAAAATTGATTCTAAAGAAGTTTCCAAACTTCGAAAAAAAATGTTTTTCTTTTCGAGATTCTTTGCGCATAATATGCTTTACTGAGGTTATCAAACTAGTATAATGAAAGAGAACCAGTTATCTCAAATAAGAACAGAAAAAAAGTGATTCTAAAGAAGTTTCCAAACTTCGAAAAAAAATTTTTTTCTTTTCGAGATTTTTTGCGCATAATATGCTTTATTGAGGCTATCAAACTAGTATAATGAAAGAGAACAAATTATCTCAAATAAGAACGGAAAAAAATTGATTCTAAAGAAGTTTCCAAACTTCGAAAAAAAATTTTTTTCTTTTCGAGATTCTTTGCGCATAATATGCTTTACTGAGGCTATCAAAATAGTATAATGAAAGAGAAACAGTTATCTCAAATAAGAACGGAAAAAATGTTATTCAAACGTAGTTTCCAAACTTCGAAAAAAAATGTTTTTCTTTTCGAGATTCTTTGCGCATAATATGCTTTTCTGGGGCTATCAAACTAGTATTATGAAAGAGAACCAGTTATCTCAAATAAGAACGGGAAAAAAGTGATTCTAACGAAGTTTCCAAACTTCGAAAAAAATTTTTTTTCTTTTCGAGATTCTTTGCGCATAATATGCTTTACTGAGGCTATCAAACTAGTATAATGAAAGAGAAACAGATATCTCAAATATGAACGGAAAAAAAGTGATTCAAACGAAGTTTCCAAACTTCGAAAAAAAATGGTTTTCTTTTCGATATTCTTTGCGCATAATATGCTTTTCTGAGGCTATCAAACTAGTATAATGAAAGAGAACCAGTTATCTGAAATAAGAACGGGAAAAAAGTGATTCAAACGAAGTTTCCAAACCTCGAAAAAAATTTTTTTTCTTTTCGTGATTCTTTGCGCTAAATATGCTTTTCTGAGGCTATCAAAGTAGTATTATAAAAGAGAACCAGTTATCTCAAATAAGAACGGAAAAAAAGTGATTCAAACGAAGTTTCCAAACTTGGAAAAAAATTTTTTTTCTTTTCGTGATTCTTTTCGCTAAATATGCTTTTCTGAGGCTATCAAACTAGTATAATGAAAGAGAACCAGTTATCTCAAATAAGAACAGAAAAAAAGTGATTCTAAAGAAGTTTCCAAACTTCGAAAAAATTTTTTTTTCTTTTGGAGATTCTTTGCGCATAATATGCTTTACTGAGGCTATCAAACTAGTATAATGAAAGAGAACCAGTTATCTCGAATAAGAACGGAAAAAAAGTGATTCTAACGAAGTTTCCAAACTTCGAAAATTTTTTTTTTCTTTTCGAGATTCTTTGCGCATAATATGTTTACTGAGGCTATCAAACTAGTATAATGAAAGAGAAACAGTTATCTCAAATAAGAACGGAAAAAAAGTGATTCAAACGTAGTTTCCAAACTTCGAAAAAAAATGTTTTTCTTTTCGAGATTCTTTGCGCATAATATGCTTTACTGAGGCTATAAAACTAGTATAATGAAAGAGAACCAGTTATCTCAAATAAGAACAGAAAAAAAGTGATTCTAAAGAAGTTTCCAAACTTCGAAAAAAAATTTTTTTCTTTTCGAGATTCTTTGCCCATAATATGCTTTACTGAGGCTATCAAACTAGTATAATGAAAGAGAACAAGTTATCTCAAATAAGAACGGGAAAAAATTGATTCTAAAGAAGTTTCCAAACTTCGAAAAAAATTTTTTTTCTTTTCGAGATTCTTTGCGCATAATATGCTTTACTGAGGCTATCAAAATAGTATAATGAAAGAGAGACAGTTATCTCAAATAAGAACGGAAAAAAAGTGATTCAAACGTAGTTTCCAAACTTCGAAAAAAAATGTTTTTCTTTTCGAGATTCTTTGCGCATAATATGCTTTTCTGGGGCTATCAAACTAGTATAATGAAAGAGAACCAGTTATCTCAAATAAGAACGGGAAAAAAGTGATTCTAACGAAGTTTCCAAACTTCGAAAAAAATTTTTTTTCTTTTCGAGATTCTTTGCGCATAATATGCTTTACTGAGGCTATCAAACTAGTATAATGAAAGAGAACCAGTTATCTCAAATAAGAACGGAAAAAAAGTGATTCTAACGAAGTTTCCAAACTTGGAAAAAAAAATTTTTTCTTTTCGAGATTCTTTGCGCATAATATGCTTTACTGAGGCTATCAAACTAGTATAATGAAAGAGAAACAGATATCTCAAATATGAACGGAAAAAAAGTGATTCAAACGAAGTTTCCAAACTTCGAAAAAAAATGGTTTTCTTTTCGATATTCTTTGCGCATAATATGCTTTTCTGAGGCTATCAAACTAGTATAATGAAAGAGAACCAGTTATCTGAAATAAGAACGGGAAAAAAGTGATTCAAACGAAGTTTCCAAACCTCGAAAAAAATTTTTTTTCTTTTCGTGATTCTTTGCGCTAAATATGCTTTTCTGAGGCTATCAAAGTAGTATTATAAAAGAGAACCAGTTATCTCAAATAAGAACGGAAAAAAAGTGATTCAAACGAAGTTTCCAAACTTGGAAAAAAATTTTTTTTCTTTTCGTGATTCTTTTCGCTAAATATGCTTTTCTGAGGCTATCAAACTAGTATAATGAAAGAGAACCAGTTATCTCAAATAAGAACAGAAAAAAAGTGATTCTAAAGAAGTTTCCAAACTTCGAAAAAATTTTTTTTTCTTTTGGAGATTCTTTGCGCATAATATGCTTTACTGAGGCTATCAAACTAGTATAATGAAAGAGAACCAGTTATCTCGAATAAGAACGGAAAAAAAGTGATTCTAACGAAGTTTCCAAACTTCGAAAATTTTTTTTTTCTTTTCGAGATTCTTTGCGCATAATATGTTTACTGAGGCTATCAAACTAGTATAATGAAAGAGAAACAGTTATCTCAAATAAGAACGGAAAAAAAGTGATTCAAACGTAGTTTCCAAACTTCGAAAAAAAATGTTTTTCTTTTCGAGATTCTTTGCGCATAATATGCTTTACTGAGGCTATAAAACTAGTATAATGAAAGAGAACCAGTTATCTCAAATAAGAACAGAAAAAAAGTGATTCTAAAGAAGTTTCCAAACTTCGAAAAAAAATTTTTTTCTTTTCGAGATTCTTTGCCCATAATATGCTTTACTGAGGCTATCAAACTAGTATAATGAAAGAGAACAAGTTATCTCAAATAAGAACGGGAAAAAATTGATTCTAAAGAAGTTTCCAAACTTCGAAAAAAAATTTTTTTCTTTTCGAGATTCTTTGCGCATAATATGCTTTACTGAGGCTATCAAAATAGTATAATGAAAGAGAGACAGTTATCTCAAATAAGATCGGAAAAAAAGTGATTCAAACGTAGTTTCCAAACTTCGAAAAAAAATGTTTTTCTTTTCGAGATTCTTTGCGCATAATATGCTTTTCTGGGGCTATCAAACTAGTATAATGAAAGAGAACCAGTTATCTCAAATAAGAACGGGAAAAAAGTGATTCTAACGAAGTTTCCAAACTTCGAAAAAAATTTTTTTTCTTTTCGAGATTCTTTGCGCATAATATGCTTTACTGAGGCTATCAAACTAGTACAATGAAAGAGAACCAGTTATCTCAAATAAGAACAGAAAAAAAGTGATTCTAAAGAAGTTTCCAAACTTCGAAAAAAAATTTTTTTCTTTTCGAGATTCTTTGCGCATAATATGCTTTACTGAGGCTATCAAACTAGTATAATGAAAGAGAAACAGATATCTCAAATATGAACGGAAAAAAAGTGATTCAAACGAAGTTTCCAAACTTCGAAAAAAAATGTTTTTCTTTTCGAGATTCTTTGCGCATAATATGCTTTTCTGGGGCTATCAAACTAGTATAATGAAAGAGAACCAGTTATCTCAAATAAGAACGGGAAAAAAGTGATTCTAACGAAGTTTCCAAACTTCGAAAAAATTTTTTTTTCTTTTGGAGATTCTTTGTTCATAATATGCTTTACTGAGGCTATCAAACTAGTATAATGAAAGAGAACCATTTATCTCGAATAAGAACGGAAAAAAAGTGATTCTAACGAAGTTTCCAAACTTCGAAAATTTTTTTTTTCTTTTCGAGATTCTTTGCGCATAATATGCTTTACTGAGGCTATCAAACTAGTATAATGAAAGAGAAACAGTTATCTCAAATAAGAACGGAAAAAAAGTGATTCAAACGTAGTTTCCAAACTTCGAAAAAAAATGTTTTTCTTTTCGAGATTCTTTGCGCATAATATGCTTTACTGAGGCTATAAAACTAGTATAATGAAAGAGAACCAGTTATCTCAAATAAGAACAGAAAAAAAGTGATTCTAAAGAAGTTTCCAAACTTCGAAAAAAAATTTTTTTCTTTTCGAGATTCTTTGCCCATATAATGCTTTACTGAGGCTATCAAACTAGTATAATGAAAGAGAACAAGTTATCTCAAATAAGAACGGGAAAAAATTGATTCTAAAGAAGTTTCCAAACTTCGAAAAAAAATTTTTTTCTTTTCGAGATTCTTTGCGCATAATATGCTTTACTGAGGCTATCAAAATAGTATAATGAAAGAGAGACAGTTATCTCAAATAAGAACGGAAAAAAAGTGATTCAAACGTAGTTTCCAAACTTCGAAAAAAAATGTTTTTCTTTTCGAGATTCTTTGCGCATAATATGCTTTTCTGGGGCTATCAAACTAGTATAATGAAAGAGAACCAGTTATCTCAAATAAGAACGGGAAAAAAGTGATTCTAACGAAGTTTCCAAACTTCGAAAAAAATTTTTTTTCTTTTCGAGATTCTTTGCGCATAATATGCTTTACTGAGGCTATCAAACTAGTATAATGAAAGAGAACCAGTTATCTCAAATAAGAACGGAAAAAAAGTGATTCTAACGAAGTTTCCAAACTTGGAAAAAAAAATTTTTTCTTTTCGAGATTCTTTGCGCATAATATGCTTTACTGAGGCTATCAAACTAGTACAATGAAAGAGAACCAGTTATCTCAAATAAGAACAGAAAAAAAGTGATTCTAAAGAAGTTTCCAAACTTCGAAAAAAAATTTTTTTCTTTTCGAGATTCTTTGCGCATAATATGCTTTACTGAGGCTATCAAACTAGTATAATGAAAGAGAAACAGATATCTCAAATATGAACGGAAAAAAAGTGATTCAAACGAAGTTACCAAACTTCGAAAAAAAATGTTTTTCTTTTCGAGATTCTTTGCGCATAATATACTTTTCTGGGGCTATCAAACTAGTATAATGAAAGAGAACCAGTTATCTCAAATAAGAACGGGAAAAAAGTGATTCTAACGAAGTTTCCAAACTTCGAAAAAAATTTTTTTTCTTTTCGAGATTCTTTGCGCATAATATGCTTTACTGAGGCTATCAAACTAGTACAATGAAAGAGAACCAGTTATCTCAAATAAGAACAGAAAAAAAGTGATTCTAAAGAAGTTTCCAAACTTCGAAAAAAAATTTTTTTCTTTTGGAGATTCTTTGCGCATAATATGCTTTACTGAGGCTATCAAACTAGTATAATGAAAGAGAACCAGTTATCTCAAATAAGAACGGAAAAAAATTGATTCTAAAGAAGTTTCCAAAGTTCGAAAAAAAATTTTTTTCTTTTCGAGATTCTTTGCGCATAATATGCTTTACTGAGGCTATCAACCTAGTATAATGAAAGAGAAACAGTTATCTCAAATAAGAACGGAAAAAAAGTGATTCTAAAGTAGTTTCCAAACTTCGAAAAAATTTTTTTTTCTTTTCGTGATTCTTTTCGCTAAATATGCTTTTCTGAGGCTATCAAACTAGTGTAATGAAAGAGAACCAGTTATCTCAAATTAGAACAGAAAAAAAGTGATTCTAAAGAAGTTTCCAAACTTCGAAAAAAAATTTTTTTCTTTTCGAGATTCTTTGCGCATAATATGCTTTACTGAGGCTATCAAACTAGTATAATGAAAGAGAACCAGTTATCTCAAATATGAACGGAAAAAAAGTGATTCAAACGAAGTTTCCAAACTTCGAAAAAAAATGTTTTTCTTTTCGAGATTCTTTGCGCATAATATGCTTTTCTGGGGCTATCAAACTAGTATAATGAAAGAGAACCAGTTATCTCAAATAAGAACGGGAAAAAAGGGATTCTAACGAAGTTTCCAAACTTCGAAAAAAATTTTTTTTCTTTTCGAGATTCTTTGCGCATAATATGCTTTACTGAGGCTATCAAACTAGTATAATGAAAGAGAACCAGTTATCTCAAATAAGAACGGAAAAAAAGTGATTCTAACGAAGTTTCCAAACTTCGAAAAAAAATGTTTTTCTTTTCGAGATTCTTGCGCATAATATGCTTTTCTAAGGCTATCAAACTAGTAAAATGAAAGAGAACCAGTTATCTCGAATAAGAACGGAAAAAAAGTAATTCTAAAGAAGTTTCCAAACTTCGAAAAAATTTTTTTTCTTTTCGAGATTCTTTGCGCATAATATGCTTTACTGAGGCTATCAAACTAGTATAATGAAAGAGAACCAGTTATCTCATATAAGAACGGAAAAAAAGTGATTCTAACGAAGTTTCCAAACTTCGAAAAAAATTTTTTTTTCTTTTCGAAATTCTTTGCGCATAATATGCTTTACTGAGGCAATCAAACTAGTATAATGAAAGAGAACCAGTTATCTCAAATAAGAACGGAAAAAAAGTGATTCAAACGAAGTTTCCAAACTTCGAAAAATGTTTTTTTTTTTTCGAGATTCTTTGCGCATAATATGCTTTACTGAGTCTATCAAACTAGTATAATGAAAGAGAACCAGTTATCTCAAATAAGAACGGAAAAAAGTGATTCTAACGAAGTTTCCAAACTTCGAAAAAAAATTTTTTTCTTTTCGAGATTCTTTGCGCATAATATGCTTTACTGAGGCTATCAAACTAGTATAATGAAAGAGAACCAGTTATCTCAAATAAGAACAGAAAAAAAGTGATTCTAAAGAAGTTTCCAAACTTCGAAAAAAAATTTTTTTTCTTTTCGAGATTCTTTGCGCATAATATGCTTTACTGAGGCTATCAAACTAGTATAATGAAAGAGAACCAGTTATCTCAAATAAGAACGGAAAAAAATTGATTCTAACGAAGTTTCCAAACTTCGAAAAAAAATTTTTTTTTCTTTTCCAAATTCTTTGCGCATAATATGCTTTACTGAGGCTATCAAATTAGTATAATGAAAGAGAACCAGTTATCTCAAATAAGAACGGAAAAAAGTGATTCTAACGAAGTTTCCAAACTTCGAAAAAAATTTTTTTTCTTTTCGAGATTCTTTGCGCATAATATGCTTTACTGAGTCTATCAAACTAGTATAATGAAAGAGAACGAGTTATCTCAAATAAGAACAGAAAAAAAGTGATTCTAAAGAAGTTTCCAAACTTCGAAAAAAAATTTTTTTCTTTTGGAGATTCTTTGCGCATAATATGCTTTACTGAGGCTATCAAACTAGTATAATGAAAGAGAACCAGTTATCTCAAATAAGAACGGAAAAAAATTGATTCTAAAGAAGTTTCCAAAGTTCGAAAAAAAAATTTTTTCTTTTCGAGATTCTTTACGCATAATATGCTTTACTGAGGCTATCAACCTAGTATAATGAAATAGAAACAGTTATCTCAAATAAGAACGGAAAAAAAGTGATTCTAAAGTAGTTTCCAAACTTCGAAAAAAATTTTTTTTCTTTTCGAGATTCTTTGCGCATAATATGCTTTACTGAGGCTATCAAACTAGTATAATGAAAGAGAACCAGTTATCTCAAATAAGAACGGAAAAAAAGTGATTCTAACGAAGTTTCCAAACTTGGAAAAAAAAATTTTTTCTTTTCGAGATTCTTTGCGCATAATATGCTTTACTGAGGCTATCAAACTAGTACAATGAAAGAGAACCAGTTATCTCAAATAAGAACAGAAAAAAAGTGATTCTAAAGAAGTTTCCAAACTTCGAAAAAAAATTTTTTTCTTTTCGAGATTCTTTGCGCATAATATGCTTTACTGAGGCTATCAAACTAGTATAATGAAAGAGAAACAGATATCTCAAATATGAACGGAAAAAAAGTGATTCAAACGAAGTTTCCAAACTTCGAAAAAAAATGTTTTTCTTTTCGAGATTCTTTGCGCATAATATGCTTTTCTGGGGCTATCAAACTAGTATAATGAAAGAGAACCAGTTATCTCAAATAAGAACGGGAAAAAAGTGATTCTAACGAAGTTTCCAAACTTCGAAAAAATTTTTTTTTCTTTTGGAGATTCTTTGCGCATAATATGCTTTACTGAGGCTATCAAACTAGTGTAATGAAAGAGAACCAGTTATCTCAAATTAGAACAGAAAAAAAGTGATTCTAAAGAAGTTTCCAAACTTCGAAAAAAAATTTTTTTCTTTTCGAGATTCTTTGCGCATAATATGCTTTACTGAGGCTATCAAACTAGTATAATGAAAGAGAACCAGTTATCTCAAATATGAACGGAAAAAAAGTGATTCAAACGAAGTTTCCAAACTTCGAAAAAAAATGTTTTTCTTTTCGAGATTCTTTGCGCATAATATGCTTTTCTGGGGCTATCAAACTAGTATAATGAAAGAGAACCAGTTATCTCAAATAAGAACGGGAAAAAAGTGATTCTAACGAAGTTTCCAAACTTCGAAAAAAATTTTTTTTCTTTTCGAGATTCTTTGCGCATAATATGCTTTACTGAGGCTAACAAACTAGTATAATGGAAGAGAACCAGTTATCTCAAATAAGAACGGAAAAAAGTGATTCTAACGAATTTTTCAAACTTCGAAAAAAAATTTTTTTCTTTTCGAGATTCTTTGCGCATAATATGCTTTACTGAGGGTATCAAACTAGTACAATGAAAGAGAACCAGTTATCTCAAATAAGAACAGAAAAAAAGTGATTCTAAAGAATTTTCCAAACTTCGAAAAAAAATTTTTTTCTTTTGGAGATTCTTTGCGCATAATATGCTTTACTGAGGCTATCAAACTAGTATAATGAAAGAGAACCAGTTATCTCAAATAAGAACGGAAAAAAGTGATTCTAACGAAGTTTCCAAACTTCGAAAAAAAATTTTTTTCTTTTCGAGATTCTTTGCGCATAATATGCTTTACTGAGGCTATCAAACTAGTATAATGAAAGAGAACCAGTTATCTCAAATAAGAACAGAAAAAAAGTGATTCTAAAGAAGTTTCCAAACTTCGAAAAAAAAATTTTTTTCTTTTCGAGATTCTTTGCGCATAATATGCTTTACTGAGGCTATCAAACTAGTATAATGAAAGAGAACCAGTTATCTCAAATAAGAACGGAAAAAAATTGATTCTAACGAAGTTTCCAAACTTCGAAAAAAATTTTTTTTTCTTTTCCAAATTCTTTGCGCATAATATGCTTTACTGAGGCTATCAAATTAGTATAATGAAAGAGAACCAGTTATCTCAAATAAGAACGGAAAAAAGTGATTCTAACGAAGTTTCCAAACTTCGAAAAAAATTTTTTTTCTTTTCGAGATTCTTTGCGCATAATATGCTTTACTGAGGCTATCAAACTAGTATAATGAAAGAGAACGAGTTATCTCAAATAAGAACAGAAAAAAAGTGATTCTAAAGAAGTTTCCAAACTTCGAAAAAAAATTTTTTTCTTTTGGAGATTCTTTGCGCATAATATGCTTTACTGAGGCTATCAAACTAGTACAATGAAAGAGAACCAGTTATCTCAAATAAGAACAGAAAAAAAGTGATTCTAAAGAAGTTTCCAAACTTCGAAAAAAAATTTTTTTCTTTTGGAGATTCTTTGCGCATAATATGCTTTACTGAGGCTATCAAACTAGTATAATGAAAGAGAACCAGTTATCTCAAATAAGAACGGAAAAAAATTGATTCTAAAGAAGTTTCCAAAGATCGAAAAAAAATTTTTTTCTTTTCGAGATTCTTTGCGCATAATATGCTTTACTGAGGCTATCAACCTAGTATAATGAAAGAGAAACAGTTATCTCAAATAAGAACGGAAAAAAAGTGATTCTAAAGAAGTTTCCAAAGATCGAAAAAAAATTTTTTTCTTTTCGAGATTCTTTGCGCATAATATGCTTTACTGAGGCTATCAACCTAGTATAATGAAAGAGAAACAGTTATCTCAAATAAGAACGGAAAAAAAGTGATTCTAAAGAAGTTTCCAAAGATCGAAAAAAAATTTTTTTCTTTTCGAGATTCTTTGCGCATAATATGCTTTACTGAGGCTATCAAACTAGTGTAATGAAAGAGAACCAGTTATCTCAAATTAGAACAGAAAAAAAGTGATTCTAAAGAAGTTTCCAAACTTCGAAAAAAAATTTTTTTCTTTTCGAGATTCTTTGCGCATAATATGCTTTACTGAGGCTATCAAACTAGTATAATGAAAGAGAACCAGTTATCTCAAATAAGAACAGAAAAAAAGTGATTCTAAAGAAGTTTCCAAACTTCGAAAAAAAATTTTTTTCTTTTGGAGATTCTTTGCGCATAATATGCTTTACTGAGGCTATCAAACTAGTATAATAAAAGAGAACCAGTTATCTCCAATAAGAACGGAAAAAAATTGATTCTAAAGAAGTTTCCAAATTTCGAAAAAAAATTTTTTTCTTTTCGAGATTCTTTGCGCATAATATGCTTTACTGAGGCTATCAACCTAGTATAATGAAAGAGAAACAGTTATCTCAAATAAGAACGGAAAAAAAGTGATTCTAAAGTAGTTTCCAAACTTCGAAAAAAATTTTTTTTCTTTTCGTGATTCTTTTCGCTAAATATGCTTTTCTGAGGCTATCAAACTAGTGTAATGAAAGAGAACCAGTTATCTCAAATTAGAACAGAAAAAAAGTGATTCTAAAGAAGTTTCCAAACTTCGAAAAAAAATTTTTTTCTTTTCGAGATTCTTTGCGCATAATATGCTTTACTGAGGCTATCAAACTAGTATAATGAAAGAGAACCAGTTATCTCAAATATGAACGGAAAAAAGGTGATTCAAACGAAGTTTCCAAACTTCGAAAAAAAATGTTTTTCTTTTCGAGATTCTTTGCGCATAATATGCTTTTCTGGGGCTATCAAACTAGTATAATGAAAGAGAACCAGTTATCTCAAATAAGAACGGGAAAAAAGTTATTCTAACGAAGTTTCCAAACTTCGAAAAAAATTTTTTTTCTTTTCGAGATTCTTTGCGCATAATATGCTTTACTGAGGCTAACAAACTAGTATAATGAAAGAGAACCAGTTATCTCAAATAAGAACGGAAAAAAGTGATTCTAACGAATTTTTCAAACTTCGAAAAAAAATTTTTTTCTTTTCGAGATTCTTTGCGCATAATATGCTTTACTGAGGCTATCAAACTAGTACAATGAAAGAGAACCAGTTATCTCAAATAAGAACAGAAAAAAAGTGATTCTAAAGAAGTTTCCAAACTTCGAAAAAAAATTTTTTTCTTTTGGAGATTCTTTGCGCATAATATGCTTTACTGAGGCTATCAAACTAGTATAATGAAAGAGAACCAGTTATCTCAAATAAGAACGGAAAAAAATTGATTCTAAAGAAGTTTCCAAAGATCGAAAAAAAATTTTTTTCTTTTCGAGATTCTTTGCGCATAATATGCTTTACTGAGGCTATCAACCTAGTATAATGAAAGAGAAACAGTTATCTCAAATAAGAACGGAAAAAAAGTGATTCTAATGTAGTTTCCAAACTTCGAAAAAAAATTTTTTTCTTTTCGTGATTCTTTTCGCTAAATATGCTTTTCTGAGGCTATCAAACTAGTGTAATGAAAGAGAACCAGTTATCTCAAATTAGAACAGAAAAAAAGTGATTCTAAAGAAGTTTCCAAACTTCGAAAAAAAATTTTTTTCTTTTCGAGATTCTTTGCGCATAATATGCTTTACTGAGGCTATCAAACTAGTACAATGAAAGAGAACCAGTTATCTCAAATAAGAACAGAAAAAAAGTGATTCTAAAGAAGTTTCCAAACTTCGAAAAAAAATTTTTTTCTTTTGGAGATTCTTTGCGCATAATATGCTGTACTGAGGCTATCAAACTAGTATAATGAAAGAGAACCAGTTATCTCAAATAAGAACGGAAAAAAATTGATTCTAAAGAAGTTTCCAAAGTTCGAAAAAAATTTTTTTTCTTTTCGAGATTCTTTGCGCATAATATGCTTTACTGAGGCTATCAAACTAGTATAATGAAAGAGAACCAGATATCTCAAATAAGAACGGAAAAAAAGTGATTCTAACGAAGTTTCCAAACTTCGAAAAAAAATGTTTTTCTTTTCGAGATTCTTGCGCATAATATGCTTTTCTAAGGCTATCAAACTAGTAAAATGAAAGAGAACCAGTTATCTCAAATAAGAACGGGAAAAAAGTGATTCTAACGAAGTTTCCAAACTTCGAAAAAATTTTTTTTTCTTTTGGAGATTCTTTGCGCATAATATGCTTTACTGAGGCTATCAAACTAGTATAATGAAAGAGAACCAGTTATCTCGAATAAGAACGGAAAAAAAGTGATTCTAACGAAGTTTCCAAACTTCGAAAATTTTTTTTTTCTTTTCGAGATTCTTTGCGCATAATATGCTTTACTGAGGCTATCAAACTAGTATAATGAAAGAGAAACAGTTATCTCAAATAAGAACGGAAAAAAAGTGATTCAAACGTAGTTTCCAAACTTCGAAAAAAAATGTTTTTCTTTTCGAGATTCTTTGCGCATAATATGCTTTACTGAGGCTATAAAACTAGTATAATGAAAGAGAACCAGTTATCTCAAATAAGAACAGAAAAAAAGTGATTCTAAAGAAGTTTCCAAACTTCGAAAAAAAATTTTTTTCTTTTCGAGATTCTTTGCCCATAATATGCTTTACTGAGGCTATCAAACTAGTATAATGAAAGAGAACAAGTTATCTCAAATAAGAACGGGAAAAAATTGATTCTAAAGAAGTTTCCAAACTTCGAAAAAAAATTTTTTTCTTTTCGAGATTCTTTGCGCATAATATGCTTTACTGAGGCTATCAAAATAGTATAATGAAAGAGAGACAGTTATCTCAAATAAGAACGGAAAAAAAGTGATTCAAACGTAGTTTCCAAACTTCGAAAAAAAATGTTTTTCTTTTCGAGATTCTTTGCGCATAATATGCTTTTCTGGGGCTATCAAACTAGTATAATGAAAGAGAACCAGTTATCTCAAATAAGAACGGGAAAAAAGTGATTCTAACGAAGTTTCCAAACTTCGAAAAAAATTTTTTTTCTTTTCGAGATTCTTTGCGCATAATATGCTTTACTGAGGCTATCAAACTAGTACAATGAAAGAGAACCAGTTATCTCAAATAAGAACAGAAAAAAAGTGATTCTAAAGAAGTTTCCAAACTTCGAAAAAAATTTTTTTTCTTTTGGAGATTCTTTGCGCATAATATGCTTTACTGAGGCTATCAAACTAGTATAATGAAAGAGAACCAGTTATCTCAAATAAGAACGGAAAAAAATTGATTCTAAAGAAGTTTCCAAAGTTCGAAAAAAAATTTTTTTCTTTTCGAGATTCTTTGCGCATAATATGCTTTACTGAGGCTATCAACCTAGTATAATGAAAGAGAAACAGTTATCTCAAATAAGAACGGAAAAAAAGTGATTCTAAAGTAGTTTCCAAACTTCGAAAAAAATTTTTTTTCTTTTCGTGATTCTTTTCGCTAAATATGCTTTTCTGAGGCTATCAAACTAGTGTAATGAAAGAGAACCAGTTATCTCAAATATGAACGGAAAAAAAGTGATTCAAACGAAGTTTCCAAACTTCGAAAAAAAATGTTTTTCTTTTCGAGATTCTTTGCGCATAATATGCTTTTCTGGGGCTATCAAACTAGTATAATGAAAGAGAACCAGTTATCTCAAATAAGAACGGGAAAAAAGTGATTCTAACGAAGTTTCCAAACTTCGAAAAAATTTTTTTTTCTTTTCGAGATTCTTTGCGCATAATATGCTTTACTGAGGCTAACAAACTAGTATAATGAAAGAGAACCAGTTATCTCAAATAAGAACGGAAAAAAGTGATTCTAACGAATTTTTCAAACTTCGAAAAAAAATTTTTTTCTTTTCGAGATTCTTTGCGCATAATATGCTTTACTGAGGCTATCAAACTAGTACAATGAAAGAGAACCAGTTATCTCAAATAAGAACAGAAAAAAAGTGATTCTAAAGAAGTTTCCAAACTTCGAAAAAAAATTTTTTTCTTTTGGAGATTCTTTGCGCATAATATGCTTTACTGAGGCTATCAAACTAGTATAATGAAAGAGAACCAGTTATCTCAAATAAGAACGGAAAAAAATTGATTCTAAAGAAGTTTCCAAAGTTCGAAAAAAAATTTTTTTCTTTTCGAGATTCTTTGCGCATAATATGCTTTACTGAGGCTATCAACCTAGTATAATGAAAGAGAAACAGTTATCTCAAATAAGAACGGAAAAAAAGTGATTCTAAAGAAGTTTCCAAACTTCGAAAAAAAATTTTTTTCTTTTCGAGATTCTTTGCGCATAATATGCTTTACTGAGGCTATCAAACTAGTATAATGAAAGAGAACAAGTTATCTCAAATAAGAACGGAAAAAAATTGATTCTAAAGAAGTTTCCAAACTTCGAAAAAAAATTTTTTTCTTTTCGAGATTCTTTGCGCATAATATGCTTTACTGAGGCTATCAAAATAGTATAATGAAAGAGAAACAGTTATCTCAAATAAGAACGGAAAAAAAGTTATTCAAACGTAGTTTCCAAACTTCGAAAAAAAATGTTTTTCTTTTCGAGATTCTTTGCGCATAATATGCTTTTCTGGGGCTATCAAACTAGTATTATGAAAGAGAACCAGTTATCTCAAATAAGAACGGGAAAAAAGTGATTCTAACGAAGTTTCCAAACTTCGAAAAACATTTTTTTTCTTTTCGAGATTCTTTGCGCATAATATGCTTTACTGAGGCTATCAAACTAGTATAATGAAAGAGAAACAGATATCTCAAATATGAACGGAAAAAAAGTGATTCAAACGAAGTTTCCAAACTTCGAAAAAAAATGGTTTTCTTTTCGATATTCTTTGCGCATAATATGCTTTTCTGAGGCTATCAAATTAGTATAATGAAAGAGAACCAGTTATCTGAAATAAGAACGGGAAAAAAGTGATTCAAACGAAGTTTCCAAACCTCGAAAAAAATTTTTTTTCTTTTCGTGATTCTTTGCGCTAAATATGCTTTTCTGAGGCTATCAAAGTAGTATTATAAAAGAGAACCAGTTATCTCAAATAAGAACGGAAAAAAAGTGATTCAAACGAAGTTTCCAAACTTGGAAAAAAATTTTTTTTCTTTTCGTGATTCTTTTCGCTAAATATGCTTTTCTGAGGCTATCAAACTAATATAATGAAAGAGAACCAGTTATCTCAAATAAGAACAGAAAAAAAGTGATTCTAAAGAAGTTTCCAAACTTCGAAAAAATTTTTTTTTCTTTTGGAGATTCTTTGCGCATAATATGCTTTACTGAGGCTATCAAACTAGTATAATGAAAGAGAACCAGTTATCTCGAATAAGAACGGAAAAAAAGTGATTCTAACGAAGTTTCCAAACTTCGAAAATTTTTTTTTTCTTTTCGAGATTCTTTGCGCATAATATGCTTTACTGAGGCTATCAAACTAGTATAATGAAAGAGAAACAGTTATCTCAAATAAGAACGGAAAAAAAGTGATTCAAACGTAGTTTCCAAACTTCGAAAAAAAATGTTTTTCTTTTCGAGATTCTTTGCGCATAATATGCTTTACTGAAGCTATAAAACTAGTATAATGAAAGAGAACCAGTTATCTCAAATAAGAACAGAAAAAAAGTGATTCTAAAGAAGTTTCCAAACTTCGAAAAAAAATTTTTTTCTTTTCGAGATTCTTTGCCCATAATATGCTTTACTGAGGCTATCAAACTAGTATAATGAAAGAGAACAAGTTATCTCAAATAAGAACGGGAAAAAATTGATTCTAAAGAAGTTTCCAAACTTCGAAAAAAAATTTTTTTCTTTTCGAGATTCTTTGCGCATAATATGCTTTACTGAGGCTATCAAAATAGTATAATGAAAGAGAGACAGTTATCTCAAATAAGAACGGAAAAAAAGTGATTCAAACGAAGTTTCCAAACTTCGAAAAAAAATGGTTTTCTTTTCCAGATTCTTTGCGCATAATATGCTTTACTGAGGCTATCAAACTAGTATAATGAAAGAGAACCAGTTATCTCAAATAAGAACGGAAAAAAGTGATTCTAACGAAGTTTCCAAACTTCGAAAAAAATTTTTTTTCTTTTCGAGATTCTTTGCGCATAATATGCTTTACTGAGGCTATCAAACCAGTATAATGAAAGAGAACCAGTTATCTCAAATAAAAACAGAAAAAAAGTGATTCTAAAGAAGTTTCCAAACTTCGAAAAAAAATTTTTTTCTTTTCGAGATTCTTTGCGCATAATATGCTTTACTGAGGCTATCAAACTAGTATAATGAAAGAGAACAAGTTATCTCAAATAAGAACGGAAAAAAATTGATTCTAAAGAAGTTTTCAAACTTCGAAAAAAAATTTTTTTCTTTTCGAGATTCTTTGCGCATAATATGCTTTTCTGAGGCTATCAAACTAGTAAAATGAAAGAGAACCAGTTATCTCGAATAAGAACGGAAAAAAAGTAATTCTAAAGAAGTTTCCAAAGTTCGAAAAAAATTTTTTTTCTTTTCGAGATTCTTTGCGCATAATATGCTTTACTGAGGCTATCAAACTAGTATAATGAAAGAGAACCAGTTATCTCATATAAGAACGGAAAAAAAGTGATTCAAACGAAGTTTCCAAACTTCGAAAAAAAATGCTTTTCTTTTCGAGATTCTTTGCGCATAATATGCTTTTCTACGGCTATCAAACTAGTAAAATGAAAGAGAACTAGTTACCTCGAATAAGAACGGAAAAAAAGTGATTCTAACGAAGTTTCCAAACTTCGAAAAATGTTTTTTTTCTTTTCGAAATTCTTTGCGCATAATATGCTTTACTGAGTCTATCAAACTAGTATAATGAAAGAGAACCAGTTATCTCAAATAATAACGGAAAAAAGTGATTCTAACGAAGTTTCCAAACTTCGAAAAAAAATTTTTTTCTTTTCGAGATTCTTTGCGCATAATATGCTTTACTGAGGCTATCAAACTAGTATAATGAAAGAGAACCAGTTATCTCAAAAAAGAACGGAAAAAAATTGATTCTAACGAAGTTTCCAAACTTCGAAAATTTTTTTTTTTTCTTTTCCAGATTCTTTGCGCATAATATGCTTTACTGAGGCTATCAAACTAGTATAATGAAAGAGAACCAGTTATCTCAAATAAGAACGGAAAAAAGTGATTCTAACGAAGTTTCCAAACTTCGAAAAAAAATTTTTTTCTTTTCGAGATTCTTTGCGCATAATATGCTTTACTGAGGCTATCAAACCAGTATAATGAAAGAGAACCAGTTATCTCAAATAAGAACAGAAAAAAAGTGATTCTAAAGAAGTTTCCAAACTTCGAAAAAAAATTTTTTTCTTTTCGAGATTCTTTGCGCATAATATGCTTTACTGAGGCTATCAAACTAGTATAATGAAAGAGAACAAGTTATCTCAAATAAGAACGGAAAAAAATTGATTCTAAAGAAGTTTTCAAACTTCGAAAAAAAATTTTTTTCTTTTCGAGATTCTTTGCGCATAATATGCTTTTCTGAGGCTATCAAACTAGTAAAATGAAAGAGAACCAGTTATCTCGAATAAGAACGGAAAAAAAGTAATTCTAAAGAAGTTTCCAAAGTTCGAAAAAAATTTTTTCTCTTTTCGAGATTCTTTGCGCATAATATGCTTTACTGAGGCTATCAAACTAGTATAATGAAAGAGAACCAGTTATCTCATATAAGAACGGAAAAAAAGTGATTCTAACGAAGTTTCCAAACTTCGAAAAAAATTTTTTTTTCTTTTCGAAATTCTTTGCGCATAATATGCTTTACTGAGGCTATCAAAGTAGTATAATGAAAGAGAACCAGTTATCTCAAATAAGAACGGAAAAAAAGTGATTCAAACGAAGTTTCCAAACTTCGAAAAAAAATGGTTTTCTTTTCGAGATTCTTTGCGCATAATATGCTTTTCTACGGCTATCAAACTAGTAAAATGAAAGAGAACTAGTTATCTCGAATAAGAACGGAAAAAAAGTGATTCTAACGAAGTTTCCAAACTTCGAAAAATGTTTTTTTTCTTTTCGAGATTCTTTGCGCATAATATGCTTTACTGAGTCTATCAAACTAGTATAATGAAAGAGAACCAGTTATCTCAAATAAGAACGGAAAAAAGTGATTCTAACGAAGTTTCCAAACTTCGAAAAAAAATTTTTTTCTTTTCGAGATTCTTTGCGCATAATATGCTTTACTGAGGCTATCAAACTAGTATAATGAAAGAGAACCAGTTATCTCAAATAAGAACGGAAAAAAATTGATTCTAACGAAGTTTCCAAACTTCGAAAATTTTTTTTTTTTTCTTTTCCAGATTCTTTGCGCATAATATGCTTTACTGAGGCTATCAAACTAGTATAATGAAAGAGAACCAGTTATCTCAAATAAGAACGGAAAAAAGTGATTCTAACGAAGTTTTCAAACTTCGAAAAAAATTTTTTTTCTTTTCGAGATTCTTTACGCATAATATGCTTTACTGAGGCTATCAAAATAGTATAATGAAAGAGAAACAGTTATCTCAAATTAGAACGGAAAAAAAGTGATCCAAACGTAGTTTCCAAACTTCGAAAAGAAATGTTTTTCTTTTCGAGATTCTTTGCGCATAATATGCTTTACTGAGGCTATCAAACTAGTATAATGAAAGAGAACCAGTTATCTCAAATAAGAACGGAAAAAAGTGATTCTAACGAAGTTTCCAAACTTCGAAAAAAAATTTTTTCTTTTCGAGATTCTTTGCGCATAATATGCTTTACTGAGGCTATCAAACTAGTATAATGAAAGAGTACCAGTTATCTCAAATAAGAACGGAAAAAAATGATTCAAACGAAGTTTCCAAACTTCGAAAAAAAATGTTTTTCTTTTCGAGATTCTTTGCGCATAATATGCTTTTCTGAGTCTATCAAACTAGTATAATGAAAGAGAACCAGTTATCTCAAATAAGAACGGAAAAAAAGTGATTCAAACGAAGTTTCCAAAATTCGAAAAAAAATTTTTTTCCTTTCGAGATTCTTTGCGCATAATATGCTTTTCTACGGCTATCAAACTAGTAAAATGAAAGAGAACCAGTTATCTCGAATAAGAACGGAAAAAAAGTGATTCTAACGAAGTTTCCAAACTTCGAAAAATTTTTTTTTTCTTTTCGAGATTCTTTGCGCATAATATGCTTTACAAAGGCTATCAAACTAGTATAATGAAAGAGAACCAGTTATGTCAAATAAGAACGGAAAAAAGTGTTTCTAACGAAGTTTCCAAACTTCGAAAAAATTTTTTTTTTTTTCGAGATTCTTTGCGCATAATATGCTTTACTGAGGCTATCAAACTAGTATAATGAAAGAGAACCAGTTCTCTCAAATAAGAACGGAAAAAAGTGATTCTAACGAAGTTTCTAAACTTCGAAAAAAAATTTTTTTCTTTTCGAGATTCTTTGCGCATAATATGCTTTACTGAGGCTATTAAACTAGTATAATGAAAGAGAACCAGTTATCTCAAATAAGAACGGAAAAAAATTGATTCTAAAGAAGTTTCCAAACTTCGAAAAAAAATTTTTTTCTTTTCGAGATTCTTTGCGCATAATATGCTTTACTGAGGCTATCAAACTAGTATAATGAAAGAGAACTAGTTATCTCAAATAAGAACAGAAAAAAAGTGATTCTAAAGAAGTTTCCAAACTTCGAAAAAAAATTTTTTTCTTTTCGAGATTCTTTGCGCATAATATGCTTTACTGAGGCTATCAAACTAGTATAATGAAAGAGAACAAGTTATCTCAAATAAGAACGGAAAAAAATTGATTCTAAAGAAGTTTCCAAACTTCGAAAAAAAATTTTTTTCTTTTCGAGATTCTTTGCGCATAATATGCTTTACTGAGGCTATCAAAATAGTATAATGAAAGAGAAACAGTTATCTCAAATAAGAACGGAAAAAAAGTGATTCAAACGTAGTTTCCAAACTTCGAAAAAAAATGTTTTTCTTTTCGAGATTCTTTGCGCATAATATGCTTTTCTGGGGCTATCAAACTAGTATAATGAAAGAGAACCAGTTATCTCAAATAAGAACGGGAAAAAAGTGATTCTAACGAAGTTTCCAAACTTCGAAAAAATTTTTTTTTCTTTTCGAGATTCTTTGCGCATAATATGCTTTACTGAGGCTATCAAACTAGTATAATGAAAGAGAAACAGATATCTCAAATATGAACGGAAAAAAAGTTATTCAAACGAAGTTTCCAAACTTCGAAAAAAAATGTTTTTCTTTTCGATATTCTTTGCGCATAATATGCTTTTCTGAGGCTATCAAACTAGTATAATGAAAGAGAACCAGTTATCTGAAATAAGAACGGGAAAAAAGTGATTCAAACGAAGTTTCCAAACCTCGAAAAAATTTTTTTTTCTTTTCGTGATTCTTTGCGCTAAATATGCTTTTCTGAGGCTATCAAACTAGTATAATGAAAGAGAACCAGTTATCTCAATTAAGAACGGAAAAAAAGTGATTCAAACGTAGTTTCCAAATTTCGAAAAAAAATGTTTTTTTTTTCGAGATTCTTTGCGCATAATATGCTTTTCTACGGCTATCAAACTAGTAAAATGAAAGAGAACCAGTTATCTCGAATAAGAACGGAAAAAAAGTGATTCTAACGAAGTTTCCAAACTTCGAAAAATGTTTTTTTTCTTTTCGAGATTCTTTGCGCATAATATGCTTTTCTGGGGCTATCAAACTAGTATAATGAAAGAGAACCAGTTATCTCAAATAAGAACGGGAAAAAAGTGATTCTAACGAAGTTTCCAAACTTCGAAAAAAATTTTTTTTCTTTTCGAGATTCTTTGCGCATAATATGCTTTACTGAGGCTATCAAACTAGTATAATGAAAGAGAACCAGTTATCTCAAATAAGAACGGAAAAAAAGTGATTCTAACGAAGTTTCCAAACTTGGAAAAAAAAATTTTTTCTTTTCGAGATTCTTTGCGCATAATATGCTTTACTGAGGCTATCAAACTAGTACAATGAAAGAGAACCAGTTATCTCAAATAAGAACAGAAAAAAAGTGATTCTAAAGAAGTTTCCAAACTTCGAAAAAAAATTTTTTTCTTTTCGAGATTCTTTGCGCATAATATGCTTTACTGAGGCTATCAAACTAGTATAATGAAAGAGAAACAGATATCTCAAATATGAACGGAAAAAAAGTGATTCAAACGAAGTTTCCAAACTTCGAAAAAAAATGTTTTTCTTTTCGAGATTCTTTGCGCATAATATGCTTTTCTGGGGCTATCAAACTAGTATAATGAAAGAGAACCAGTTATCTCAAATAAGAACGGGAAAAAAGTGATTCTAACGAAGTTTCCAAACTTCGAAAAAATTTTTTTTTCTTTTGGAGATTCTTTGCGCATAATATGCTTTACTGAGGCTATCAAACTAGTATAATGAAAGAGAACCAGTTATCTCGAATAAGAACGGAAAAAAAGTGATTCTAACGAAGTTTCCAAACTTCGAAAATTTTTTTTTTCTTTTCGAGATTCTTTGCGCATAATATGCTTTACTGAGGCTATCAAACTAGTATAATGAAAGAGAAACAGTTATCTCAAATAAGAACGGAAAAAAAGTGATTCAAACGTAGTTTCCAAACTTCGAAAAAAAATGTTTTTCTTTTCGAGATTCTTTGCGCATAATATGCTTTACTGAGGCTATAAAACTAGTATAATGAAAGAGAACCAGTTATCTCAAATAAGAACAGAAAAAAAGTGATTCTAAAGAAGTTTCCAAACTTCGAAAAAAAATTTTTTTCTTTTCGAGATTCTTTGCCCATAATATGCTTTACTGAGGCTATCAAACTAGTATAATGAAAGAGAACAAGTTATCTCAAATAAGAACGGGAAAAAATTGATTCTAAAGAAGTTTCCAAACTTCAAAAAAAAATTTTTTTCTTTTCGAGATTCTTTGCGCATAATATGCTTTACTGAGGCTATCAAAATAGTATAATGAAAGAGAGACAGTTATCTCAAATAAGAACGGAAAAAAAGTGATTCAAACGTAGTTTCCAAACTTCGAAAAAAAATGTTTTTCTTTTCGAGATTCTTTGCGCATAATATGCTTTTCTGGGGCTATCAAACTAGTATAATGAAAGAGAACCAGTTATCTCAAATAAGAACGGGAAAAAAGTGATTCTAACGAAGTTTCCAAACTTCGAAAAAAATTTTTTTTCTTTTCGAGATTCTTTGCGCATAATATGCTTTACTGAGGCTATCAAACTAGTATAATGAAAGAGAACCAGTTATCTCAAATAAGAACGGAAAAAAAGTGATTCTAACGAAGTTTCCAAACTTGGAAAAAAAAATTTTTTCTTTTCGAGATTCTTTGCGCATAATATGCTTTACTGAGGCTATCAAACTAGTACAATGAAAGAGAACCAGTTATCTCAAATAAGAACAGAAAAAAAGTGATTCAAACGAAGTTTCCAAACTTCGAAAAAAAATGTTTTTCTTTTCGAGATTCTTTGCGCATAATATGCTTTTCTGGGGCTATCAAACTAGTATAATGAAAGAGAACCAGTTATCTCAAATAAGAACGGGAAAAAAGTGATTCTAACGAAGTTTCCAAACTTCGAAAAAAATTTTTTTTCTTTTCGAGATTCTTTGCGCATAATATGCTTTACTGAGGCTAACAAACTAGTATAATGAAAGAGAACCAGTTATCTCAAATAAGAACGGAAAAAAGTGATTCTAACGAATTTTTCAAACTTCGAAAAAAAATTTTTTTCTTTTCGAGATTCTTTGCGCATAATATGCTTTACTGAGGCTATCAAACTAGTACAATGAAAGAGAACCAGTTATCTCAAATAAGAACAGAAAAAAAGTGATTCTAAAGAAGTTTCCAAACTTCGAAAAAAAATTTTTTTCTTTTGGAGATTCTTTGCGCATAATATGCTTTACTGAGGCTATCAAACTAGTATAATGAAAGAGAACCAGTTATCTCAAATAAGAACGGAAAAAAATTGATTCTAAAGAAGTTTCCAAAGTTCGAAAAAAAATTTTTTTCTTTTCGAGATTCTTTGCGCATAATATGCTTTACTGAGGCTATCAACCTAGTATAATGAAAGAGAAACAGTTATCTCAAATAAGAACGGAAAAAAAGTGATTCTAAAGTAGTTTCCAAACTTGGAAAAAAATTTTTTTTCTTTTCGTGATTCTTTTCGCTAAATATGCTTTTCTGAGGCTATCAAACTAGTGTAATGAAAGAGAACCAGTTATCTCAAATTAGAACAGAAAAAAAGTGATTCTAAAGAAGTTTCCTAACTTCGAAAAAAAATTTTTTTCTTTTCGAGATTCTTTGCGCATAATATGCTTTACTGAGGCTATCAAACTAGTATAATGAAAGAGAACCAGTTATCTCAAATATGAACGGAAAAAAAGTGATTCAAACGAAGTTTCCAAACTTCGAAAAAAAATGTTTTTCTTTTCGAGATTCTTTGCGCATAATATGCTTTTCTGGGGCTATCAAACTAGTATAATGAAAGAGAACCAGTTATCTCAAATAAGAACGGGAAAAAAGTGATTCTAACGAAGTTTCCAAACTTCGAAAAAAATTTTTTTTCTTTTCGAGATTCTTTGCGCATAATATGCTTTACTGAGGCTAACAAACTAGTATAATGAAAGAGAACCAGTTATCTCAAATAAGAACGGAAAAAAGTGATTCTAACGAATTTTTCAAACTTCGAAAAAAAATTTTTTTCTTTTCGAGATTCTTTGCGCATAATATGCTTTACTGAGGGTATCAAACTAGTACAATGAAAGAGAACCAGTTATCTCAAATAAGAACAGAAAAAAAGTGATTCTAAAGAATTTTCCAAACTTCGAAAAAAAATTTTTTTCTTTTGGAGATTCTTTGCGCATAATATGCTTTACTGAGGCTATCAAACTAGTATAATGAAAGAGAACCAGTTATCTCAAATAAGAACGGAAAAAAGTGATTCTAACGAAGTTTCCAAACTTCGAAAAAAAATTTTTTTCTTTTCGAGATTCTTTGCGCATAATATGCTTTACTGAGGCTATCAAACTAGTATAATGAAAGAGAACCAGTTATCTCAAATAAGAACAGAAAAAAAGTGATTCTAAAGAAGTTTCCAAACTTCGAAAAAAAAATTTTTTTCTTTTCGAGATTCTTTGCGCATAATATGCTTTACTGAGGCTATCAAACTAGTATAATGAAAGAGAACCAGTTATCTCAAATAAGAACGGAAAAAAATTGATTCTAACGAAGTTTCCAAACTTCGAAAAAAATTTTTTTTTCTTTTCCAAATTCTTTGCGCATAATATGCTTTACTGAGGCTATCAAATTAGTATAATGAAAGAGAACCAGTTATCTCAAATAAGAACGGAAAAAAGTGATTCTAACGAAGTTTCCAAACTTCGAAAAAAATTTTTTTTCTTTTCGAGATTCTTTGCGCATAATATGCTTTACTGAGGCTATCAAACTAGTATAATGAAAGAGAACGAGTTATCTCAAATAAGAACAGAAAAAAAGTGATTCTAAAGAAGTTTCCAAACTTCGAAAAAAAATTTTTTTCTTTTGGAGATTCTTTGCGCATAATATGCTTTACTGAGGCTATCAAACTAGTACAATGAAAGAGAACCAGTTATCTCAAATAAGAGCAGAAAAAAAGTGATTCTAAAGAAGTTTCCAAACTTCGAAAAAAAATTTTTTTCTTTTGGAGATTCTTTGCGCATAATATGCTTTACTGAGGCTATCAAACTAGTATAATGAAAGAGAACCAGTTATCTCAAATAAGAACGGAAAAAAATTGATTCTAAAGAAGTTTCCAAAGATCGAAAAAAATTTTTTTTCTTTTCGAGATTCTTTGCGCATAATATGCTTTACTGAGGCTATCAACCTAGTATAATGAAAGAGAAACAGTTATCTCAAATAAGAACGGAAAAAAAGTGATTCTAAAGAAGTTTCCAAAGATCGAAAAAAATTTTTTTTCTTTTCGAGATTCTTTGCGCATAATATGCTTTACTGAGGCTATCAACCTAGTATAATGAAAGAGAAACAGTTATCTCAAATAAGAACGGAAAAAAAGTGATTCTAAAGAAGTTTCCAAAGATCGAAAAAAAATTTTTTTCTTTTCGAGATTCTTTGCGCATAATATGCTTTACTGAGGCTATCAAACTAGTGTAATGAAAGAGAACCAGTTATCTCAAATTAGAACAGAAAAAAAGTGATTCTAAAGAAGTTTCCAAACTTCGAAAAAAAATTTTTTTCTTTTCGAGATTCTTTGCGCATAATATGCTTTACTGAGGCTATCAAACTAGTATAATGAAAGAGAACCAGTTATCTCAAATAAGAACAGAAAAAAAGTGATTCTAAAGAAGTTTCCAAACTTCGAAAAAAAATTTTTTTCTTTTGGAGATTCTTTGCGCATAATATGCTTTACTGAGGCTATCAAACTAGTATAATGAAAGAGAACCAGTTATCTCCAATAAGAACGGAAAAAAATTGATTCTAAAGAAGTTTCCAAAGTTCGAAAAAAAATTTTTTTCTTTTCGAGATTCTTTGCGCATAATATGCTTTACTGAGGCTATCAACCTAGTATAATGAAAGAGAAACAGTTATCTCAAATAAGAACGGAAAAAAAGTGATTCTAAAGTAGTTTCCAAACTTCGAAAAAAATTTTTTTTCTTTTCGTGATTCTTTTCGCTAAATATGCTTTTCTGAGGCTATCAAACTAGTGTAATGAAAGAGAACCAGTTATCTCAAATTAGAACAGAAAAAAAGTGATTCTAAAGAAGTTTCCAAACTTCGAAAAAAAATTTTTTTCTTTTCGAGATTCTTTGCGCATAATATGCTTTACTGAGGCTATCAAACTAGTATAATGAAAGAGAACCAGTTATCTCAAATATGAACGGAAAAAAGGTGATTCAAACGAAGTTTCCAAACTTCGAAAAAAAATGTTTTTCTTTTCGAGATTCTTTGCGCATAATATGCTTTTCTGGGGCTATCAAACTAGTATAATGAAAGAGAACCAGTTATCTCAAATAAGAACGGGAAAAAAGTTATTCTAACGAAGTTTCCAAACTTCGAAAAAAATTTTTTTTCTTTTCGAGATTCTTTGCGCATAATATGCTTTACTGAGGCTAACAAACTAGTATAATGAAAGAGAACCAGTTATCTCAAATAAGAACGGAAAAAAGTGATTCTAACGAATTTTTCAAACTTCGAAAAAAAATTTTTTTCTTTTCGAGATTCTTTGCGCATAATATGCTTTACTGAGGCTATCAAACTAGTACAATGAAAGAGAACCAGTTATCTCAAATAAGAACAGAAAAAAAGTGATTCTAAAGAAGTTTCCAAACTTCGAAAAAAAATTTTTTTCTTTTGGAGATTCTTTGCGCATAATATGCTTTACTGAGGCTATCAAACTAGTATAATGAAAGAGAACCAGTTATCTCAAATAAGAACGGAAAAAAATTGATTCTAAAGAAGTTTCCAAAGATCGAAAAAAAATTTTTTTCTTTTCGAGATTCTTTGCGCATAATATGCTTTACTGAGGCTATCAACCTAGTATAATGAAAGAGAAACAGTTATCTCAAATAAGAACGGAAAAAAAGTGATTCTAAAGTAGTTTACAAACTTCGAAAAAAATTTTTTTTCTTTTCGTGATTCTTTTCGCTAAATATGCTTTTCTGAGGCTATCAAACTAGTGTAATGAAAGAGAACCAGTTATCTCAAATTAGAACAGAAAAAAAGTGATTCTAAAGAAGTTTCCAAACTTCGAAAAAAAATTTTTTTCTTTTCGAGATTCTTTGCGCATAATATGCTTTACTGAGGCTATCAAACTAGTACAATGAAAGAGAACCAGGTATCTCAAATAAGAACAGAAAAAAAGTGATTCTAAAGAAGTTTCCAAACTTCGAAAAAAAATTTTTTTCTTTTGGAGATTCTTTGCGCATAATATGCTTTACTGAGGCTATCAAACTAGTATAATGAAAGAGAACCAGTTATCTCAAATAAGAACGGAAAAAAATTGATTCTAAAGAAGTTTCCAAAGTTCGAAAAAAATTTTTTTTCTTTTCGAGATTCTTTGCGCATAATATGCTTTACTGAGGCTATCAAACTAGTATAATGAAAGAGAACCAGTTATCTCAAATAAGAACGGAAAAAAAGTGATTCTAACGAAGTTTCCAAACTTCGAAAAAAAATGTTTTTCTTTTCGAGATTCTTGCGCATAATATGCTTTTCTAAGGCTATCAAACTAGTAAAATGAAAGAGAACCAGTTATCTCAAATAAGAACGGGAAAAAAGTGATTCTAACGAAGTTTCCAAACTTCGAAAAAATTTTTTTTTCTTTTGGAGATTCTTTGCGCATAATATGCTTTACTGAGGCTATCAAACTAGTATAATGAAAGAGAACCAGTTATCTCGAATAAGAACGGAAAAAAAGTGATTCTAACGAAGTTTCCAAACTTCGAAAATTTTTTTTTTCTTTTCGAGATTCTTTGCGCATAATATGCTTTACTGAGGCTATCAAACTAGTATAATGAAAGAGAAACAGTTATCTCAAATAAGAACGGAAAAAAAGTGATTCAAACGTAGTTTCCAAACTTCGAAAAAAAATGTTTTTCTTTTCGAGATTCTTTGCGCATAATATGCTTTACTGAGGCTATAAAACTAGTATAATGAAAGAGAACCAGTTATCTCAAATAAGAACAGAAAAAAAGTGATTCTAAAGAAGTTTCCAAACTTCGAAAAAAAATTTTTTTCTTTTCGAGATTCTTTGCCCATAATATGCTTTACTGAGGCTATCAAACTAGTATAATGAAAGAGAACAAGTTATCTCAAATAAGAACGGGAAAAAATTGATTCTAAAGAAGTTTCCAAACTTCGAAAAAAAATTTTTTTCTTTTCGAGATTCTTTGCGCATAATATGCTTTACTGAGGCTATCAAAATAGTATAATGAAAGAGAGACAGTTATCTCAAATAAGAACGGAAAAAAAGTGATTCAAACGTAGTTTCCAAACTTCGAAAAAAAATGTTTTTCTTTTCGAGATTCTTTGCGCATAATATGCTTTTCTGGGGCTATCAAACTAGTATAATGAAAGAGAACCAGTTATCTCAAATAAGAACGGGAAAAAAGTGATTCTAACGAAGTTTCCAAACTTCGAAAAAAATTTTTTTTCTTTTCGAGATTCTTTGCGCATAATATGCTTTACTGAGGCTATCAAACTAGTACAATGAAAGAGAACCAGTTATCTCAAATAAGAACAGAAAAAAAGTGATTCTAAAGAAGTTTCCAAACTTCGAAAAAAATTTTTTTTCTTTTGGAGATTCTTTGCGCATAATATGCTTTACTGAGGCTATCAAACTAGTATAATGAAAGAGAACCAGTTATCTCAAATAAGAACGGAAAAAAATTGATTCTAAAGAAGTTTCCAAAGTTCGAAAAAAAATTTTTTTCTTTTCGAGATTCTTTGCGCATAATATGCTTTACTGAGACTATCAACCTATATAATGAAAGAGAAACAGTTATCTCAAATAAGAACGGAAAAAAAGTGATTCTAAAGTAGTTTCCAAACTTCGAAAAAAATTTTTTTTCTTTTCGTGATTCTTTTCGCTAAATATGCTTTTCTGAGGCTATCAAACTAGTGTAATGAAAGAGAACCAGTTATCTCAAATATGAACGGAAAAAAAGTGATTCAAACGAAGTTTCCAAACTTCGAAAAAAAATGTTTTTCTTTTCGAGATTCTTTGCGCATAATATGCTTTTCTGGGGCTATCAAACTAGTATAATGAAAGAGAACCAGTTATCTCAAATAAGAACGGGAAAAAAGTGATTCTAACGAAGTTTCCAAACTTCGAAAAAATTTTTTTTTCTTTTCGAGATTCTTTGCGCATAATATGCTTTACTGAGGCTAACAAACTAGTATAATGAAAGAGAACCAGTTATCTCAAATAAGAACGGAAAAAAGTGATTCTAACGAATTTTTCAAACTTCGAAAAAAAATTTTTTTCTTTTCGAGATTCTTTGCGCATAATATGCTTTACTGAGGCTATCAAACTAGTACAATGAAAGAGAACCAGTTATCTCAAATAAGAACAGAAAAAAAGTGATTCTAAAGAAGTTTCCAAACTTCGAAAAAAAATTTTTTTCTTTTGGAGATTCTTTGCGCATAATATGCTTTACTGAGGCTATCAAACTAGTATAATGAAAGAGAACCAGTTATCTCAAATAAGAACGGAAAAAAATTGATTCTAAAGAAGTTTCCAAAGTTCGAAAAAAAATTTTTTTCTTTTCGAGATTCTTTGCGCATAATATGCTTTACTGAGGCTATCAACCTAGTATAATGAAAGAGAAACAGTTATCTCAAATAAGAACGGAAAAAAAGTGATTCTAAAGAAGTTTCCAAACTTCGAAAAAAAATTTTTTTCTTTTCGAGATTCTTTGCGCATAATATGCTTTACTGAGGCTATCAAACTAGTATAATGAAAGAGAACAAGTTATCTCAAATAAGAACGGAAAAAAATTGATTCTAAAGAAGTTTCCAAACTTCGAAAAAAAATTTTTTTCTTTTCGAGATTCTTTGCGCATAATATGCTTTACTGAGGCTATCAAAATAGTATAATGAAAGAGAAACAGTTATCTCAAATAAGAACGGAAAAAAAGTTATTCAAACGTAGTTTCCAAACTTCGAAAAAAAATGTTTTTCTTTTCGAGATTCTTTGCGCATAATATGCTTTTCTGGGGCTATCAAACTAGTATTATGAAAGAGAACCAGTTATCTCAAATAAGAACGGGAAAAAAAGTGATTCTAACGAAGTTTCCAAACTTCGAAAAACATTTTTTTTCTTTTCGAGATTCTTTGCGCATAATATGCTTTACTGAGGCTATCAAACTAGTATAATGAAAGAGAAACAGATATCTCAAATATGAACGGAAAAAAAGTGATTCAAACGAAGTTTCCAAACTTCGAAAAAAAATGGTTTTCTTTTCGATATTCTTTGTGCATAATATGCTTTTCTGAGGCTATCAAATTAGTATAATGAAAGAGAACCAGTTATCTGAAATAAGAACGGGAAAAAAGTGATTCAAACGAAGTTTCCAAACCTCGAAAAAAATTTTTTTTCTTTTCGTGATTCTTTGCGCTAAATATGCTTTTCTGAGGCTATCAAAGTAGTATTATAAAAGAGAACCAGTTATCTCAAATAAGAACGGAAAAAAAGTGATTCAAACGAAGTTTCCAAACTTGGAAAAAAATTTTTTTTCTTTTCGTGATTCTTTTCGCTAAATATGCTTTTCTGAGGCTATCAAACTAGTATAATGAAAGAGAACCAGTTATCTCAAATAAGAACAGAAAAAAAGTGATTCTAAAGAAGTTTCCAAACTTCGAAAAAATTTTTTTTTCTTTTGGAGATTCTTTGCGCATAATATGCTTTACTGAGGCTATCAAACTAGTATAATGAAAGAGAACCAGTTATCTCGAATAAGAACGGAAAAAAAGTGATTCTAACGAAGTTTCCAAACTTCGAAAATTTTTTTTTTCTTTTCGAGATTCTTTGCGCATAATATGCTTTACTGAGGCTATCAAACTAGTATAATGAAAGAGAAACAGTTATCTCAAATAAGAACGGAAAAAAAGTGATTCAAACGTAGTTTCCAAACTTCGAAAAAAAATTTTTTTCTTTTCGAGATTCTTTGCCCATAATATGCTTTACTGAGGCTATCAAACTAGTATAATGAAAGAGAACAAGTTATCTCAAATAAGAACGGGAAAAAATTGATTCTAAAGAAGTTTCCAAACTTCGAAAAAAAATTTTTTTCTTTTCGAGATTCTTTGCGCATAATATGCTTTACTGAGGCTATCAAAATAGTATAATGAAAGAGAGACAGTTATCTCAAATAAGAACGGAAAAAAAGTGATTCAAACGAAGTTTCCAAACTTCGAAAAAAAATGGTTTTCTTTTCCAGATTCTTTGCGCATAATATGCTTTACTGAGGCTATCAAACTAGTATAATGAAAGAGAACCAGTTATCTCAAATAAGAACGGAAAAAAAGTTATTCAAACGAAGTTTCCAAACTTCGAAAAAAATTTTTTTTCTTTTCGAGATTCTTTGCGCATAATATGCTTTACTGAGGCTATCAAACCAGTATAATGAAAGAGAACCAGTTATCTCAAATAAAAACAGAAAAAAAGTGATTCTAAAGAAGTTTCCAAACTTCGAAAAAAAATTTTTTTCTTTTCGAGATTCTTTGCGCATAATATGCTTTACTGAGGCTATCAAACTAGTATAATGAAAGAGAACAAGTTATCTCAAATAAGAACGGAAAAAAATTGATTCTAAAGAAGTTTTCAAACTTCGAAAAAAAATTTTTTTCTTTTCGAGATTCTTTGCGCATAATATGCTTTTCTGAGGCTATCAAACTAGTAAAATGAAAGAGAACCAGTTATCTCGAATAAGAACGGAAAAAAAGTAATTCTAAAGAAGTTTCCAAAGTTCGAAAAAAAATTTTTTTCTTTTCGAGATTCTTTGCGCATAATATGCTTTACTGAGGCTATCAAACTAGTATAATGAAAGAGAACCAGTTATCTCATATAAGAACGGAAAAAAAGTGATTCAAACGAAGTTTCCAAACTTCGAAAAAAAATGCTTTTCTTTTCGAGATTCTTTGCGCATAATATGCTTTTCTACGGCTATCAAACTAGTAAAATGAAAGAGAACTAGTTACCTCGAATAAGAACGGAAAAAAAGTGATTCTAACGAAGTTTCCAAACTTCGAAAAATGTTTTTTTTCTTTTCGAAATTCTTTGCGCATAATATGCTTTACTGAGTCTATCAAACTAGTATAATGAAAGAGAACCAGTTATCTCAAATAATAACGGAAAAAAGTGATTCTAACGAAGTTTCCAAACTTCGAAAAAAATTTTTTTTCTTTTCGAGATTCTTTGCGCATAATATGCTTTACTGAGGCTATCAAACTAGTATAATGAAAGAGAACCAGTTATCTCAAAAAAGAACGGAAAAAAATTGATTCTAACGAAGTTTCCAAACTTCGAAAATTTTTTTTTTTTTCTTTTCCAGATTCTTTGCGCATAATATGCTTTACTGAGGCTATCAAACTAGTATAATGAAAGAGAACCAGTTATCTCAAATAAGAACGGAAAAAAGTGATTCTAACGAAGTTTCCAAACTTCGAAAAAAAATTTTTTTCTTTTCGAGATTCTTTGCGCATAATATGCTTTACTGAGGCTATCAAACCAGTATAATGAAAGAGAACCAGTTATCTCAAATAAGAACAGAAAAAAAGTGATTCTAAAGAAGTTTCCAAACTTCGAAAAAAAATTTTTTTCTTTTCGAGATTCTTTGCGCATAATATGCTTTACTGAGGCTATCAAACTAGTATAATGAAAGAGAACAAGTTATCTCAAATAAGAACGGAAAAAAATTGATTCTAAAGAAGTTTTCAAACTTCGAAAAAAAATTTTTTTCTTTTCGAGATTCTTTGCGCATAATATGCTTTTCTGAGGCTATCAAACTAGTAAAATGAAAGAGAACCAGTTATCTCGAATAAGAAGGGAAAAAAAGTAATTCTAAAGAAGTTTCCAAAGTTCGAAAAAAATTTTTTTTCTTTTCGAGATTCTTTGCGCATAATATGCTTTACTGAGGCTATCAAACTAGTATAATGAAAGAGAACCAGTTATCTCATATAAGAACGGAAAAAAAGTGATTCTAACGAAGTTTCCAAACTTCGAAAAAAATTTTTTTTTCTTTTCGAAATTCTTTGCGCATAATATGCTTTACTGAGGCTATCAAACTAGTATAATGAAAGAGAACCAGTTATCTCAAATAAGAACGGAAAAAAAGTGATTCAAACGAAGTTTCCAAACTTCGAAAAAAAATGGTTTTCTTTTCGAGATTCTTTGCGCATAATATGCTTTTCTACGGCTATCAAACTAGTAAAATGAAAGAGAACTAGTTATCTCGAATAAGAACGGAAAAAAAGTGATTCTAACGAAGTTTCCAAACTTCGAAAAATGTTTTTTTTCTTTTCGAGATTCTTTGCGCATAATATGCTTTACTGAGTCTATCAAACTAGTATAATGAAAGAGAACCAGTTATCTCAAATAAGAACGGAAAAAAGTGATTCTAACGAAGTTTCCAAACTTCGAAAAAAAATTTTTTTCTTTTCGAGATTCTTTGCGCATAATATGCTTTACTGAGGCTATCAAACTAGTATAATGAAAGAGAACCAGTTATCTCAAATATGAACGGAAAAAAAGTGATTCAAACGAAGTTTCCAAACTTCGAAAAAAAATGTTTTTCTTTTCGAGATTCTTTGCGCATAATATGCTTTTCTGGGGCTATCAAACTAGTATAATGAAAGAGAACCAGTTATCTCAAATAAGAACGGGAAAAAAGTGATTCTAACGAAGTTTCCAAACTTCGAAAAAAATTTTTTTTCTTTTCGAGATTCTTTGCGCATAATATGCTTTACTGAGGCTATCAAACTAGTATAATGAAAGAGAACCAGTTATCTCAAATAAGAACGGAAAAAAGTGATTCTAACGAATTTTTCAAACTTCGAAAAAAAATTTTTTTCTTTTCGAGATTCTTTGCGCATAATATGCTTTACTGAGGGTATCAAACTAGTACAATGAAAGAGAACCAGTTATCTCAAATAAGAACAGAAAAAAAGTGATTCTAAAGAATTTTCCAAACTTCGAAAAAAAATTTTTTTCTTTTGGAGATTCTTTGCGCATAATATGCTTTACTGAGGCTATCAAACTAGTATAATGAAAGAGAACCAGTTATCTCAAATAAGAACGGAAAAAAGTGATTCTAACGAAGTTTCCAAACTTCGAAAAAAAATTTTTTTCTTTTCGAGATTCTTTGCGCATAATATGCTTTACTGAGGCTATCAAACTAGTATAATGAAAGAGAACCAGTTATCTCAAATAAGAACAGAAAAAAAGTGATTCTAAAGAAGTTTCCAAACTTCGAAAAAAAAATTTTTTTCTTTTCGAGATTCTTTGCGCATAATATGCTTTACTGAGGCTATCAAACTAGTATAATGAAAGAGAACCAGTTATCTCAAATAAGAACGGAAAAAAATTGATTCTAACGAAGTTTCCAAACTTCGAAAAAAATTTTTTTTTCTTTTTCAAATTCTTTGCGCATAATATGCTTTACTGAGGCTATCAAATTAGTATAATGAAAGAGAACCAGTTATCTCAAATAAGAACGGAAAAAAGTGATTCTAACGAAGTTTCCAAACTTCGAAAAAAATTTTTTTTCTTTTCGAGATTCTTTGCGCATAATATGCTTTACTGAGGCTATCAAACTAGTATAATGAAAGAGAACGAGTTATCTCAAATAAGAACAGAAAAAAAGTGATTCTAAAGAAGTTTCCAAACTTCGAAAAAAAATTTTTTTCTTTTGGAGATTCTTTGCGCATAATATGCTTTACTGAGGCTATCAAACTAGTACAATGAAAGAGAACCAGTTATCTCAAATAAGAACAGAAAAAAAGTGATTCTAAAGAAGTTTCCAAACTTCGAAAAAAAATTTTTTTCTTTTGGAGATTCTTTGCGCATAATATGCTTTACTGAGGCTATCAAACTAGTATAATGAAAGAGAACCAGTTATCTCAAATAAGAACGGAAAAAAATTGATTCTAAAGAAGTTTCCAAAGATCGAAAAAAATTTTTTTTCTTTTCGAGATTCTTTGCGCATAATATGCTTTACTGAGGCTATCAACCTAGTATAATGAAAGAGAAACAGTTATCTCAAATAAGAACGGAAAAAAAGTGATTCTAAAGAAGTTTCCAAAGATCGAAAAAAATTTTTTTTCTTTTCGAGATTCTTTGCGCATAATATGCTTTACTGAGGCTATCAACCTAGTATAATGAAAGAGAAACAGTTATCTCAAATAAGAACGGAAAAAAAGTGATTCTAAAGAAGTTTCCAAAGATCGAAAAAAAATTTTTTTCTTTTCGAGATTCTTTGCGCATAATATGCTTTACTGAGGCTATCAAACTAGTGTAATGAAAGAGAACCAGTTATCTCAAATTAGAACAGAAAAAAAGTGATTCTAAAGAAGTTTCCAAACTTCGAAAAAAAATTTTTTTCTTTTCGAGATTCTTTGCGCATAATATGCTTTACTGAGGCTATCAAACTAGTATAATGAAAGAGAACCAGTTATCTCAAATAAGAACAGAAAAAAAGTGATTCTAAAGAAGTTTCCAAACTTCGAAAAAAAATTTTTTTCTTTTGGAGATTCTTTGCGCATAATATGCTTTACTGAGGCTATCAAACTAGTATAATGAAAGAGAACCAGTTATCTCCAATAAGAACGGAAAAAAATTGATTCTAAAGAAGTTTCCAAAGTTCGAAAAAAAATTTTTTTCTTTTCGAGATTCTTTGCGCATAATATGCTTTACTGAGGCTATCAACCTAGTATAATGAAAGAGAAACAGTTATCTCAAATAAGAACGGAAAAAAAGTGATTCTAAAGTAGTTTCCAAACTTCGAAAAAAATTTTTTTTCTTTTCGTGATTCTTTTCGCTAAATATGCTTTTCTGAGGCTATCAAACTAGTGTAATGAAAGAGAACCAGTTATCTCAAATTAGAACAGAAAAAAAGTGATTCTAAAGAAGTTTCCAAACTTCGAAAAAAAATTTTTTTCTTTTCGAGATTCTTTGCGCATAATATGCTTTACTGAGGCTATCAAACTAGTATAATGAAAGAGAACCAGTTATCTCAAATATGAACGGAAAAAAGGTGATTCAAACGAAGTTTCCAAACTTCGAAAAAAAATGTTTTTCTTTTCGAGATTCTTTGCGCATAATATGCTTTTCTGGGGCTATCAAACTAGTATAATGAAAGAGAACCAGTTATCTCAAATAAGAACGGGAAAAAAGTTATTCTAACGAAGTTTCCAAACTTCGAAAAAATTTTTTTTTCTTTTCGAGATTCTTTGCGCATAATATGCTTTACTGAGGCTAACAAACTAGTATAATGAAAGAGAACCAGTTATCTCAAATAAGAACGGAAAAAAGTGATTCTAACGAATTTTTCAAACTTCGAAAAAAAATTTTTTTCTTTTCGAGATTCTTTGCGCATAATATGCTTTACTGAGGCTATCAAACTAGTACAATGAAAGAGAACCAGTTATCTCAAATAAGAACAGAAAAAAAGTGATTCTAAAGAAGTTTCCAAACTTCGAAAAAAAATTTTTTTCTTTTGGAGATTCTTTGCGCATAATATGCTTTACTGAGGCTATCAAACTAGTATAATGAAAGAGAACCAGTTATCTCAAATAAGAACGGAAAAAAATTGATTCTAAAGAAGTTTCCAAAGATCGAAAAAAAATTTTTTTCTTTTCGAGATTCTTTGCGCATAATATGCTTTACTGAGGCTATCAACCTAGTATAATGAAAGAGAAACAGTTATCTCAAATAAGAACGGAAAAAAAGTGATTCTAAAGTAGTTTCCAAACTTCGAAAAAAATTTTTTTTCTTTTCGTGATTCTTTTCGCTAAATATGCTTTTCTGAGGCTATCAAACTAGTGTAATGAAAGAGAACCAGTTATCTCAAATTAGAACAGAAAAAAAGTGATTCTAAAGAAGTTTCCAAACTTCGAAAAAAAATTTTTTTCTTTTCGAGATTCTTTGCGCATAATATGCTTTACTGAGGCTATCAAACTAGTACAATGAAAGAGAACCAGTTATCTCAAATAAGAACAGAAAAAAAGTGATTCTAAAGAAGTTTCCAAACTTCGAAAAAAAATTTTTTTCTTTTGGAGATTCTTTGCGCATAATATGCTTTACTGAGGCTATCAAACTAGTATAATGAAAGAGAACCAGTTATCTCAAATAAGAACGGAAAAAAATTGATTCTAAAGAAGTTTCCAAAGTTCGAAAAAAATTTTTTTTCTTTTCGAGATTCTTTGCGCATAATATGCTTTACTGAGGCTATCAAACTAGTATAATGAAAGAGAACCAGTTATCTCAAATAAGAACGGAAAAAAAGTGATTCTAACGAAGTTTCCAAACTTCGAAAAAAAATGTTTTTCTTTTCGAGATTCTTGCGCATAATATGCTTTTCTAAGGCTATCAAACTAGTAAAATGAAAGAGAACCAGTTATCTCAAATAAGAACGGGAAAAAAGTGATTCTAACGAAGTTTCCAAACTTCGAAAAAATTTTTTTTTCTTTTGGAGATTCTTTGCGCATAATATGCTTTACTGAGGCTATCAAACTAGTATAATGAAAGAGAACCAGTTATCTCGAATAAGAACGGAAAAAAAGTGATTCTAACGAAGTTTCCAAACTTCGAAAATTTTTTTTTTCTTTTCGAGATTCTTTGCGCATAATATGCTTTACTGAGGCTATCAAACTAGTATAATGAAAGAGAAACAGTTATCTCAAATAAGAACGGAAAAAAAGTGATTCAAACGTAGTTTCCAAACTTCGAAAAAAAATGTTTTTCTTTTCGAGATTCTTTGCGCATAATATGCTTTACTGAGGCTATAAAACTAGTATAATGAAAGAGAACCAGTTATCTCAAATAAGAACAGAAAAAAAGTGATTCTAAAGAAGTTTCCAAACTTCGAAAAAAAATTTTTTTCTTTTCGAGATTCTTTGCCCATAATATGCTTTACTGAGGCTATCAAACTAGTATAATGAAAGAGAACAAGTTATCTCAAATAAGAACGGGAAAAAATTGATTCTAAAGAAATTTCCAAACTTCGAAAAAAAATTTTTTTCTTTTCGAGATTCTTTGCGCATAATATGCTTTACTGAGGCTATCAAAATAGTATAATGAAAGAGAGACAGTTATCTCAAATAAGAACGGAAAAAAAGTGATTCAAACGTAGTTTCCAAACTTCGAAAAAAAATGTTTTTCTTTTCGAGATTCTTTGCGCATAATATGCTTTTCTGGGGCTATCAAACTAGTATAATGAAAGAGAACCAGTTATCTCAAATAAGAACGGGAAAAAAGTGATTCTAACGAAGTTTCCAAACTTCGAAAAAAATTTTTTTTCTTTTCGAGATTCTTTGCGCATAATATGCTTTACTGAGGCTATCAAACTAGTACAATGAAAGAGAACCAGTTATCTCAAATAAGAACAGAAAAAAAGTGATTCTAAAGAAGTTTCCAAACTTCGAAAAAAATTTTTTTTCTTTTGGAGATTCTTTGCGCATAATATGCTTTACTGAGGCTATCAAACTAGTATAATGAAAGAGAACCAGTTATCTCAAATAAGAACGGAAAAAAATTGATTCTAAAGAAGTTTCCAAAGTTCGAAAAAAAATTTTTTTCTTTTCGAGATTCTTTGCGCATAATATGCTTTACTGAGACTATCAACCTATATAATGAAAGAGAAACAGTTATCTCAAATAAGAACGGAAAAAAAGTGATTCTAAAGTAGTTTCCAAACTTCGAAAAAAATTTTTTTTCTTTTCGTGATTCTTTTCGCTAAATATGCTTTTCTGAGGCTATCAAACTAGTGTAATGAAAGAGAACCAGTTATCTCAAATATGAACGGAAAAAAAGTGATTCAAACGAAGTTTCCAAACTTCGAAAAAAAATGTTTTTCTTTTCGAGATTCTTTGCGCATAATATGCTTTTCTGGGGCTATCAAACTAGTATAATGAAAGAGAACCAGTTATCTCAAATAAGAACGGGAAAAAAGTGATTCTAACGAAGTTTCCAAACTTCGAAAAAATTTTTTTTTCTTTTCGAGATTCTTTGCGCATAATATGCTTTACTGAGGCTAACAAACTAGTATAATGAAAGAGAACCAGTTATCTCAAATAAGAACGGAAAAAAGTGATTCTAACGAATTTTTCAAACTTCGAAAAAAAAATTTTTTCTTTTCGAGATTCTTTGCGCATAATATGCTTTACTGAGGCTATCAAACTAGTACAATGAAAGAGAACCAGTTATCTCAAATAAGAACAGAAAAAAAGTGATTCTAAAGAAGTTTCCAAACTTCGAAAAAAAATTTTTTTCTTTTGGAGATTCTTTGCGCATAATATGCTTTACTGAGGCTATCAAACTAGTATAATGAAAGAGAACCAGTTATCTCAAATAAGAACGGAAAAAAATTGATTCTAAAGAAGTTTCCAAAGTTCGAAAAAAAATTTTTTTCTTTTCGAGATTCTTTGCGCATAATATGCTTTACTGAGGCTATCAACCTAGTATAATGAAAGAGAAACAGTTATCTCAAATAAGAACGGAAAAAAAGTGATTCTAAAGAAGTTTCCAAACTTCGAAAAAAAATTTTTTTCTTTTCGAGATTCTTTGCGCATAATATGCTTTACTGAGGCTATCAAACTAGTATAATGAAAGAGAACAAGTTATCTCAAATAAGAACGGAAAAAAATTGATTCTAAAGAAGTTTCCAAACTTCGAAAAAAAATTTTTTTCTTTTCGAGATTCTTTGCGCATAATATGCTTTACTGAGGCTATCAAAATAGTATAATGAAAGAGAAACAGTTATCTCAAATAAGAACGGAAAAAAAGTTATTCAAACGTAGTTTCCAAACTTCGAAAAAAAATGTTTTTCTTTTCGAGATTCTTTGCGCATAATATGCTTTTCTGGGGCTATCAAACTAGTATTATGAAAGAGAACCAGTTATCTCAAATAAGAACGGGAAAAAAAGTGATTCTAACGAAGTTTCCAAACTTCGAAAAACATTTTTTTTCTTTTCGAGATTCTTTGCGCATAATATGCTTTACTGAGGCTGTCAAACTAGTATAATGAAAGAGAAACAGATATCTCAAATATGAACGGAAAAAAAGTGATTCAAACGAAGTTTCCAAACTTCGAAAAAAAATGGTTTTCTTTTCGATATTGTTTGCGCATAATATGCTTTTCTGAGGCTATCAAATTAGTATAATGAAAGAGAACCAGTTATCTGAAATAAGAACGGGAAAAAAGTGATTCAAACGAAGTTTCCAAACCTCGAAAAAAATTTTTTTTCTTTTCGTGATTCTTTGCGCTAAATATGCTTTTCTGAGGCTATCAAAGTAGTATTATAAAAGAGAACCAGTTATCTCAAATAAGAACGGAAAAAAAGTGATTCAAACGAAGTTTCCAAACTTGGAAAAAAATTTTTTTTCTTTTCGTGATTCTTTTCGCTAAATATGCTTTTCTGAGGCTATCAAACTAGTATAATGAAAGAGAACCAGTTATCTCAAATAAGAACAGAAAAAAAGTGATTCTAAAGAAGTTTCCAAACTTCGAAAAAATTTTTTTTTCTTTTGGAGATTCTTTGCGCATAATATGCTTTACTGAGGCTATCAAACTAGTATAATGAAAGAGAACCAGTTATCTCGAATAAGAACGGAAAAAAAGTATTTCTAACGAAGTTTCCAAACTTCGAAAATTTTTTTTTTCTTTTCGAGATTCTTTGCGCATAATATGCTTTACTGAGGCTATCAAACTAGTATAATGAAAGAGAAACAGTTATCTCAAATAAGAACGGAAAAAAAGTGATTCAAACGTAGTTTCCAAACTTCGAAAAAAAATTTTTTTCTTTTCGAGATTCTTTGCCCATAATATGCTTTACTGAGGCTATCAAACTAGTATAATGAAAGAGAACAAGTTATCTCAAATAAGAACGGGAAAAAATTGATTCTAAAGAAGTTTCCAAACTTCGAAAAAAAATTTTTTTCTTTTCGAGATTCTTTGCGCATAATATGCTTTACTGAGGCTATCAAAATAGTATAATGAAAGAGAGACAGTTATCTCAAATAAGAACGGAAAAAAAGTGATTCAAACGAAGTTTCCAAACTTCGAAAAAAAATGGTTTTCTTTTCCAGATTCTTTGCGCATAATATGCTTTACTGAGGCTATCAAACTAGTATAATGAAAGAGAACCAGTTATCTCAAATAAGAACGGAAAAAAAGTTATTCAAACGAAGTTTCCAAACTTCGAAAAAAATTTTTTTTCTTTTCGAGATTCTTTGCGCATAATATGCTTTACTGAGGCTATCAAACCAGTATAATGAAAGAGAACCAGTTATCTCAAATAAAAACAGAAAAAAAGTGATTCTAAAGAAGTTTCCAAACTTCGAAAAAAAATTTTTTTCTTTTCGAGATTCTTTGCGCATAATATGCTTTACTGAGGCTATCAAACTAGTATAATGAAAGAGAACAAGTTATCTCAAATAAGAACGGAAAAAAATTGATTCTAAAGAAGTTTTCAAACTTCGAAAAAAAATTTTTTTCTTTTCGAGATTCTTTGCGCATAATATGCTTTTCTGAGGCTATCAAACTAGTAAAATGAAAGAGAACCAGTTATCTCGAATAAGAACGGAAAAAAAGTAATTCTAAAGAAGTTTCCAAAGTTCGAAAAAAATTTTTTTTCTTTTCGAGATTCTTTGCGCATAATATGCTTTACTGAGGCTATCAAACTAGTATAATGAAAGAGAACCAGTTATCTCATATAAGAACGGAAAAAAAGTGATTCAAACGAAGTTTCCAAACTTCGAAAAAAAATGCTTTTCTTTTCGAGATTCTTTGCGCATAATATGCTTTTCTACGGCTATCAAACTAGTAAAATGAAAGAGAACTAGTTACCTCGAATAAGAACGGAAAAAAAGTGATTCTAACGAAGTTTCCAAACTTCGAAAAATGTTTTTTTTCTTTTCGAAATTCTTTGCGCATAATATGCTTTACTGAGTCTATCAAACTAGTATAATGAAAGAGAACCAGTTATCTCAAATAATAACGGAAAAAAGTGATTCTAACGAAGTTTCCAAACTTCGAAAAAAATTTTTTTTCTTTTCGAGATTCTTTGCGCATAATATGCTTTACTGAGGCTATCAAACTAGTATAATGAAAGAGAACCAGTTATCTCAAAAAAGAACGGAAAAAAATTGATTCTAACGAAGTTTCCAAACTTCGAAAATTTTTTTTTTTTCTTTTCCAGATTCTTTGCGCATAATATGCTTTACTGAGGCTATCAAACTAGTATAATGAAAGAGAACCAGTTATCTCAAATAAGAACGGAAAAAAGTGATTCTAACGAAGTTTCCAAACTTCGAAAAAAAATTTTTTTCTTTTCGAGATTCTTTGCGCATAATATGCTTTACTGAGGCTATCAAACCAGTATAATGAAAGAGAACCAGTTATCTCAAATAAGAACAGAAAAAAAGTGATTCTAAAGAAGTTTCCAAACTTCGAAAAAAAATTTTTTTCTTTTCGAGATTCTTTGCGCATAATATGCTTTACTGAGGCTATCAAACTAGTATAATGAAAGAGAACAAGTTATCTCAAATAAGAACGGAAAAAAATTGATTCTAAAGAAGTTTTCAAACTTCGAAAAAAAATTTTTTTCTTTTCGAGATTCTTTGCGCATAATATGCTTTTCTGAGGCTATCAAACTAGTAAAATGAAAGAGAACCAGTTATCTCGAATAAGAAGGGAAAAAAAGTAATTCTAAAGAAGTTTCCAAAGTTCGAAAAAAATTTTTTTTCTTTTCGAGATTCTTTGCGCATAATATGCTTTACTGAGGCTATCAAACTAGTATAATGAAAGAGAACCAGTTATCTCATATAAGAACGGAAAAAAAGTGATTCTAACGAAGTTTCCAAACTTCGAAAAAAATTTTTTTTTCTTTTCGAAATTCTTTGCGCATAATATGCTTTACTGAGGCTATCAAACTAGTATAATGAAAGAGAACCAGTTATCTCAAATAAGAACGGAAAAAAAGTGATTCAAACGAAGTTTCCAAACTTCGAAAAAAAATGGTTTTCTTTTCGAGATTCTTTGCGCATAATATGCTTTTCTACGGCTATCAAACTAGTAAAATGAAAGAGAACTAGTTATCTCGAATAAGAACGGAAAAAAAGTGATTCTAACGAAGTTTCCAAACTTCGAAAAATGTTTTTTTTCTTTTCGAGATTCTTTGCGCATAATATGCTTTACTGAGTCTATCAAACTAATATAATGAAAGAGAACCAGTTATCTCAAATAAGAACGGAAAAAAGTGATTCTAACGAAGTTTCCAAACTTCGAAAAAAAATTTTTTTCTTTTCGAGATTCTTTGCGCATAATATGCTTTACTGAGGCTATCAAACTAGTATAATGAAAGAGAACCAGTTATCTCAAATAAGAACGGAAAAAAATTGATTCTAACGAAGTTTCCAAACTTCGAAAATTTTTTTTTTTTCTTTTCCAGATTCTTTGCGCATAATATGCTTTACTGAGGCTATCAAACTAGTATAATGAAAGAGAACCAGTTATCTCAAATAAGAACGGAAAAAAGTGATTCTAACGAAGTTTTCAAACTTCGAAAAAAATTTTTTTTCTTTTCGAGATTCTTTACGCATAATATGCTTTACTGAGGCTATCAAAATAGTATAATGAAAGAGAAACAGTTATCTCAAATTAGAACGGAAAAAAAGTGATCCAAACGTAGTTTCCAAACTTCGAAAAGAAATGTTTTTCTTTTCGAGATTCTTTGCGCATAATATGCTTTACTGAGGCTATCAAACTAGTATAATGAAAGAGAACCAGTTATCTCAAATAAGAATGGAAAAAAAGTGATTCTTACGAAGTTTCCAAACTTCGAAAAAAAAATTTTTTCTTTTCGAGATTCTTTGCGCATAATATGCTTTTCTACGGCTATCAAACTAGTAAAATGAAAGAGAACCAGTTATCTCGAATAAGAACGGAAAAAAAGTGATTCTAACGAAGTTTCCAAACTTCGAAAAATTTTTTTTTTCTTTTCGAGATTCTTTGCGCATAATATGCTTTACAAAGGCTATCAAACTAGTATAATGAAAGAGAACCAGTTATGTCAAATAAGAACGGAAAAAAGTGTTTCTAACGAAGTTTCCAAACTTCGAAAAAATTTTTTTTTTTTTCGAGATTCTTTGCGCATAATATGCTTTACTGAGGCTATCAAACTAGTATAATGAAAGAGAACCAGTTCTCTCAAATAAGAACGGAAAAAAGTGATTCTAACGAAGTTTCTAAACTTCGAAAAAAAATTTTTTTCTTTTCGAGATTCTTTGCGCATAATATGCTTTACTGAGGCTATTAAACTAGTATAATGAAAGAGAACCAGTTATCTCAAATAAGAACGGAAAAAAATTGATTCTAAAGAAGTTTCCAAACTTCGAAAAAAAATTTTTTTCTTTTCGAGATTCTTTGCGCATAATATGCTTTACTGAGGCTATCAAACTAGTATAATGAAAGAGAACTAGTTATCTCAAATAAGAACAGAAAAAAAGTGATTCTAAAGAAGTTTCCAAACTTCGAAAAAAAATTTTTTTCTTTTCGAGATTCTTTGCGCATAATATGCTTTACTGAGGCTATCAAACTAGTATAATGAAAGAGAACAAGTTATCTCAAATAAGAACGGAAAAAAATTGATTCTAAAGAAGTTTCCAAACTTCGAAAAAAATTTTTTTTCTTTTCGAGATTCTTTGCGCATAATATGCTTTACTGAGGCTATCAAAATAGTATAATGAAAGAGAGACAGTTATCTCAAATAAGAACGGAAAAAAAGTGATTGAAACGAAGTTTCCAAACTTGGAAAAAAAATTTTTTTCTTTTCGTGATTCTTTTCGCTAAATATGCTTTTATGAGGCTATCAAACTAGTATAATGAAAGAGAACCAGTTATCTCAAATAAGAACAGAAAAAAAGTCATTCTAAAGTAGTTTCCAAACTTCGAAAAAATTTTTTTTTCTTTTCGAGATTCTTTGAGCATAATATGCTTTACTGAGGCTATCAAACTAGTATAATGAAAGAGAACCAGTTATCTCGAATAAGAACGGAAAAAAAGTGATTCTAACGAAGTTTCCAAACTTCGAAAAAAAATTTTTTTCTTTTCGAGATTCTTTGCGCATAATATGCTTTACTGAGGCTATCAAACTAGTATAATGAAAGAGAACCAGTTATCTCAAATAAGAACAGAAAAAAAGTGATTCTAAAGAAGTTTCCAAACTTCGAAAAAAATTTTTTTTCTTTTAGAGATTCTTTGCGCATAATATGCTTTACTGAGGCTATCAAACTAGTATAATGAAAGAGAAACCGATATCTCAAATATGAACGGAAAAAAAGTTATTCAAACGAAGTTTCCAAACTTCGAAAAAAAATGTTTTTGTTTTCGATATTCTTTGCGCATAATATGCTTTTCTGAGGCTATCAAACTAGTATAATGAAAGAGAACCAGTTATCTGAAATAAGAACGGGAAAAAAGTGATTCAAACGAAGTTTCCAAACCTCGAAAAATTTTTTTTTTCTTTTCGTGATTCTTTGCGCTAAATATGCTTTTCTGAGGCTATCAAAGTAGTATTATAATAGAGAACCAGTTATCTCAAATAAGAACGGAAAAAAAGTGATTCAAACGAAGTTTCCAAACTTGGAAAAAATTTTTTTATCTTTTCGTGATTCTTTTCGCTAAATATGCTTTTATGAGGCTATCAAACTAGTATAATGAAAGAGAACCAGTTATCTCAAATAAGAACAGAAAAAAAGTGATTCTAAAGAAGTTTCCAAACTTCGAAAAAATTTTTTTTTCTTTTCGAGATTCTTTGAGCATAATATGCTTTACTGAGGCTATCAAACTAGTATAATGAAAGAGAACCAGTTATCTCGAATAAGAACGGAAAAAAAGTGATTCTAACGAAGTTTCCAAACTTCGAAAATTTTTTTTTTCTTTTCGAGATTCTTTGCGCATAATATGCTTTACTGAGGCTATCAAACTAGTATAATGAAAGAGAACCAGTTATCTCAAATAAGAACGGAAAAAAGTGATTCTAACGAAGTTTCCAAACTTCGAAAAAAAATTTTTTTCTTTTCGAGATTCTTTGCGCATAATATGCTTTACTGAGGCTATCAAACTAGTATAATGAAAGAGAAACAGATATCTCAAATATGAACGGAAAAAAAGTGATTCAAACGAAGTTTCCAAACTTCGAAAAAAAAATGGTTTTCTTTTCGATATTCTTTGCGCATAATATGCTTTTCTGAGGCTATCAAACTAGTATAATGAAAGAGAACCAGTTATCTGAAATAAGAACGGGAAAAAAGTGATTCAAACGAAGTTTCCAAACCTCGAAAAAAATTTTTTTTCTTTTCGTGATTCTTTGCGCTAAATATGCTTTTCTGAGGCTATCAAAGTAGTATTATAAAAGAGAACCAGTTAGCTCAAATAAGAACGGAAAAAAAGTGATTCAAACGAAGTTTCCAAACTTGGAAAAAAATTTTTTTTCTTTTCGTGATTCTTTTCGCTAAATATGCTTTTCTGAGGCTATCAAACTAGTATAATGAAAGAGAACCAGTTATCTCAAATAAGAACAGAAAAAAAGTGATTCTAAAGAAGTTTCCAAACTTCGAAAAAATTTTTTTTTCTTTTGGAGATTCTTTGCGCATAATATGCTTTACTGAGGCTATCAAACTAGTATAATGAAAGAGAACCAGTTATCTCGAATAAGAACGGAAAAAAAGTGATTCTAACGAAGTTTCCAAACTTCGAAAATTTTTTTTTTCTTTTCGAGATTCTTTGCGCATAATATGTTTACTGAGGCTATCAAACTAGTATAATGAAAGAGAAACAGTTATCTCAAATAAGAACGGAAAAAAAGTGATTCAAACGTAGTTTCCAAACTTCGAAAAAAAATGTTTTTCTTTTCGAGATTCTTTGCGCATAATATGCTTTACTGAGGCTATAAAACTAGTATAATGAAAGAGAACCAGTTATCTCAAATAAGAACAGAAAAAAAGTGATTCTAAAGAAGTTTCCAAACTTCGAAAAAAAATTTTTTTCTTTTCGAGATTCTTTGCCCATAATATGCTTTACTGAGGCTATCAAACTAGTATAATGAAAGAGAACAAGTTATCTCAAATAAGAACGGGAAAAAATTGATTCTAAAGAAGTTTCCAAACTTCGAAAAAAAATTTTTTTCTTTTCGAGATTCTTTGCGCATAATATGCTTTACTGAGGCTATCAAAATAGTATAATGAAAGAGAGACAGTTATCTCAAATAAGAACGGAAAAAAAGTGATTCAAACGTAGTTTCCAAACTTCGAAAAAAAATGTTTTTCTTTTCGAGATTCTTTGCGCATAATATGCTTTTCTGGAGCTATCAAACTAGTATAATGAAAGAGAACCAGTTATCTCAAATAAGAACGGGAAAAAAGTGATTCTAACGAAGTTTCCAAACTTCGAAAAAAATTTTTTTTCTTTTCGAGATTCTTTGCGCATAATATGCTTTACTGAGGCTATCAAACTAGTATAATGAAAGAGAACCAGTTATCTCAAATAAGAACGGAAAAAAAGTGATTCTAACGAAGTTTCCAAACTTGGAAAAAAAAATTTTTTCTTTTCGAGATTCTTTGCGCATAATATGCTTTACTGAGGCTATCAAACTAGTATAATGAAAGAGAAACAGATATCTCAAATATGAACGGAAAAAAAGTGATTCAAACGAAGTTTCCAAACTTCGAAAAAAAATGGTTTTCTTTTCGATATTCTTTGCGCATAATATGCTTTTCTGAGGCTATCAAACTATTATAATGAAAGAGAACCAGTTATCTGAAATAAGAACGGGAAAAAAGTGATTCAAACGAAGTTTCCAAACCTCGAAAAAAATTTTTTTTCTTTTCGTGATTCTTTGCGCTAAATATGCTTTTCTGAGGCTATCAAAGTAGTATTATAAAAGAGAACCAGTTATCTCAAATAAGAACGGAAAAAAAGTGATTCAAACGAAGTTTCCAAACTTGGAAAAAAATTTTTTTTCTTTTCGTGATTCTTTTCGCTAAATATGCTTTTCTGAGGCTATCAAACTAGTATAATGAAAGAGAACCAGTTATCTCAAATAAGAACAGAAAAAAAGTGATTCTAAAGAAGTTTCCAAACTTCGAAAAAATTTTTTTTTCTTTTGGAGATTCTTTGCGCATAATATGCTTTACTGAGGCTATCAAACTAGTATAATGAAAGAGAACCAGTTATCTCGAATAAGAACGGAAAAAAAGTGATTCTAACGAAGTTTCCAAACTTCGAAAATTTTTTTTTTCTTTTCGAGATTCTTTGCGCATAATATGTTTACTGAGGCTATCAAACTAGTATAATGAAAGAGAAACAGTTATCTCAAATAAGAACGGAAAAAAAGTGATTCAAACGTAGTTTCCAAACTTCGAAAAAAAATTTTTTTCTTTTCGAGATTCTTTGCGCATAATATGCTTTACTGAGGCTATAAAACTAGTATAATGAAAGAGAACCAGTTATCTCAAATAAGAACAGAAAAAAAGTGATTCTAAAGAAGTTTCCAAACTTCGAAAAAAATTTTTTTTCTTTTCGAGATTCTTTGCCCATAATATGCTTTACTGAGGCTATCAAACTAGTATAATGAAAGAGAACAAGTTATCTCAAATAAGAACGGGAAAAAATTGATTCTAAAGAAGTTTCCAAACTTCGAAAAAAAATTTTTTTCTTTTCGAGATTCTTTGCGCATAATATGCTTTACTGAGGCTATCAAAATAGTATAATGAAAGAGAGACAGTTATCTCAAATAAGAACGGAAAAAAAGTGATTCAAACGTAGTTTCCAAACTTCGAAAAAAAATGTTTTTCTTTTCGAGATTCTTTGCGCATAATATGCTTTTCTGGGGCTATCAAACTAGTATAATGAAAGAGAACCAGTTATCTCAAATAAGAACGGGAAAAAAGTGATTCTAACGAAGTTTCCAAACTTCGAAAAAAATTTTTTTTCTTTTCGAGATTCTTTGCGCATAATATGCTTTACTGAGGCTATCAAACTAGTATAATGAAAGAGAACCAGTTATCTCAAATAAGAACGGAAAAAAAGTGATTCTAACGAAGTTTCCAAACTTGGAAAAAAAAATTTTTTCTTTTCGAGATTCTTTGCGCATAATATGCTTTACTGAGGCTATCAAACTAGTACAATGAAAGAGAACCAGTTATCTCAAATAAGAACAGAAAAAAAGTGATTCTAAAGAAGTTTCCAAACTTCGAAAAAAAATTTTTTTCTTTTCGAGATTCTTTGCGCATAATATGCTTTACTGAGGCTATCAAACTAGTATAATGAAAGAGAAACAGATATCTCAAATATGAACGGAAAAAAAGTGATTCAAACGAAGTTTCCAAACTTCGAAAAAAAATGTTTTTCTTTTCGAGATTCTTTGCGCATAATATGCTTTTCTGAGGCTATCAAACTATTATAATGAAAGAGAACCAGTTATCTGAAATAAGAACGGGAAAAAAGTGATTCAAACGAAGTTTCCAAACCTCGAAAAAAATTTTTTTTCTTTTCGTGATTCTTTGCGCTAAATATGCTTTTCTGAGGCTATCAAAGTAGTATTATAAAAGAGAACCAGTTATCTCAAATAAGAACGGAAAAAAAGTGATTCAAACGAAGTTTCCAAACTTGGAAAAAAATTTTTTTTCTTTTCGTGATTCTTTTCGCTAAATATGCTTTTCTGAGGCTATCAAACTAGTATAATGAAAGAGAACCAGTTATCTCAAATAAGAACAGAAAAAAAGTGATTCTAAAGAAGTTTCCAAACTTCGAAAAAATTTTTTTTTCTTTTGGAGATTCTTTGCGCATAATATGCTTTACTGAGGCTATCAAACTAGTATAATGAAAGAGAACCAGTTATCTCGAATAAGAACGGAAAAAAAGTGATTCTAACGAAGTTTCCAAACTTCGAAAATTTTTTTTTTCTTTTCGAGATTCTTTGCGCATAATATGTTTACTGAGGCTATCAAACTAGTATAATGAAAGAGAAACAGTTATCTCAAATAAGAACGGAAAAAAAGTGATTCAAACGTAGTTTCCAAACTTCGAAAAAAAATTTTTTTCTTTTCGAGATTCTTTGCGCATAATATGCTTTACTGAGGCTATAAAACTAGTATAATGAAAGAGAACCAGTTATCTCAAATAAGAACAGAAAAAAAGTGATTCTAAAGAAGTTTCCAAACTTCGAAAAAAATTTTTTTTCTTTTCGAGATTCTTTGCCCATAATATGCTTTACTGAGGCTATCAAACTAGTATAATGAAAGAGAACAAGTTATCTCAAATAAGAACGGGAAAAAATTGATTCTAAAGAAGTTTCCAAACTTCGAAAAAAAATTTTTTTCTTTTCGAGATTCTTTGCGCATAATATGCTTTACTGAGGCTATCAAAATAGTATAATGAAAGAGAGACAGTTATCTCAAATAAGAACGGAAAAAAAGTGATTCAAACGTAGTTTCCAAACTTCGAAAAAAAATGTTTTTCTTTTCGAGATTCTTTGCGCATAATATGCTTTTCTGGGGCTATCAAACTAGTATAATGAAAGAGAACCAGTTATCTCAAATAAGAACGGGAAAAAAGTGATTCTAACGAAGTTTCCAAACTTCGAAAAAAATTTTTTTTCTTTTCGAGATTCTTTGCGCATAATATGCTTTACTGAGGCTATCAAACTAGTATAATGAAAGAGAACCAGTTATCTCAAATAAGAACGGAAAAAAAGTGATTCTAACGAAGTTTCCAAACTTGGAAAAAAAAATTTTTTCTTTTCGAGATTCTTTGCGCATAATATGCTTTACTGAGGCTATCAAACTAGTACAATGAAAGAGAACCAGTTATCTCAAATAAGAACAGAAAAAAAGTGATTCTAAAGAAGTTTCCAAACTTCGAAAAAAAATTTTTTTCTTTTCGAGATTCTTTGCGCATAATATGCTTTACTGAGGCTATCAAACTAGTATAATGAAAGAGAAACAGATATCTCAAATATGAACGGAAAAAAAGTGATTCAAACGAAGTTTCCAAACTTCGAAAAAAAATGTTTTTCTTTTCGAGATTCTTTGCGCATAATATGCTTTTCTGGGGCTATCAAACTAGTATAATGAAAGAGAACCAGTTATCTCAAATAAGAACGGGAAAAAAGTGATTCTAACGAAGTTTCCAAACTTCGAAAAAATTTTTTTTTCTTTTGGAGATTCTTTGCGCATAATATGCTTTACTGAGGCTATCAAACTAGTATAATGAAAGAGAACCATTTATCTCGAATAAGAACGGAAAAAAAGTGATTCTAACGAAGTTTCCAAACTTCGAAAATTTTTTTTTTCTTTTCGAGATTCTTTGCGCATAATATGCTTTACTGAGGCTATCAAACTAGTATAATGAAAGAGAAACAGTTATCTCAAATAAGAACGGAAAAAAAGTGATTCAAACGTAGTTTCCAAACTTCGAAAAAAAATGTTTTTCTTTTCGAGATTCTTTGCGCATAATATGCTTTACTGAGGCTATAAAACTAGTATAATGAAAGAGAACCAGTTATCTCAAATAAGAACAGAAAAAAAGTGATTCTAAAGAAGTTTCCAAACTTCGAAAAAAAATTTTTTTCTTTTCGAGATTCTTTGCCCATATAATGCTTTACTGAGGCTATCAAACTAGTATAATGAAAGAGAACAAGTTATCTCAAATAAGAACGGGAAAAAATTGATTCTAAAGAAGTTTCCAAACTTCGAAAAAAAATTTTTTTCTTTTCGAGATTCTTTGCGCATAATATGCTTTACTGAGGCTATCAAAATAGTATAATGAAAGAGAGACAGTTATCTCAAATAAGAACGGAAAAAAAGTGATTCAAACGTAGTTTCCAAACTTCGAAAAAAAATGTTTTTCTTTTCGAGATTCTTTGCGCATAATATGCTTTTCTGGGGCTATCAAACTAGTATAATGAAAGAGAACCAGTTATCTCAAATAAGAACGGGAAAAAAGTGATTCTAACGAAGTTTCCAAACTTCGAAAAAAATTTTTTTTCTTTTCGAGATTCTTTGCGCATAATATGCTTTACTGAGGCTATCAAACTAGTATAATGAAAGAGAACCAGTTATCTCAAATAAGAACGGAAAAAAAGTGATTCTAACGAAGTTTCCAAACTTGGAAAAAAAAATTTTTTCTTTTCGAGATTCTTTGCGCATAATATGCTTTACTGAGGCTATCAAACTAGTACAATGAAAGAGAACCAGTTATCTCAAATAAGAACAGAAAAAAAGTGATTCTAAAGAAGTTTCCAAACTTCGAAAAAAAATTTTTTTCTTTTCGAGATTCTTTGCGCATAATATGCTTTACTGAGGCTATCAAACTAGTATAATGAAAGAGAAACAGATATCTCAAATATGAACGGAAAAAAAGTGATTCAAACGAAGTTTCCAAACTTCGAAAAAAAATGTTTTTCTTTTCGATATTCTTTGCGCATAATATGCTTTTCTGGGGCTATCAAACTAGTATAATGAAAGAGAACCAGTTATCTCAAATAAGAACGGGAAAAAAGTGATTCTAAAGAAGTTTCCAAACTTCGAAAAAAATTTTTTTTCTTTTCTAGATTCTTTGCGCATAATATGCTTTACTGAGGCTATCAAACTAGTACAATGAAAGAGAACCAGTTATGTCAAATAAGAACAGAAAAAAAGTGATTCTAAAGAAGTTTCCAAACTTCGAAAAAAAATTTTTTTCTTTTGGAGATTCTTTGCGCATAATATGCTTTACTGAGGCTATCAAACTAGTATAATGAAAGAGAACCAGTTATCTCAAATAAGAACGGAAAAAAATTGATTCTAAAGAAGTTTCCAAAGTTCGAAAAAAAATTTTTTTCTTTTCGAGATTCTTTGCGCATAATATGCTTTACTGAGGCTATCAACCTAGTGTAATGAAAGAGAAACAGTTATCTCAAATAAGAACGGAAAAAAAGTGATTCTAAAGTAGTTTCCAAACTTCGAAAAAATTTTTTTTTCTTTTCGTGATTCTTTTCGCTAAATATGCTTTTCTGAGGCTATCAAACTAGTGTAATGAAAGAGAACCAGTTATCTCAAATTAGAACAGAAAAAAAGTGATTCTAAAGAAGTTTCCAAACTTCGAAAAAAAATTTTTTTCTTTTCGAGATTCTTTGCGCATAATATGCTTTACTGAGGCTATCAAACTAGTATAATGAAAGAGAACCAGTTATCTCAAATATGAACGGAAAAAAAGTGATTCAAACGAAGTCCCAAACTTCGAAAAAAAATGTTTTTCTTTTCGAGATTCTTTGCGCATAATATGCTTTTCTGGGGCTATCAAACTAGTATAATGAAAGAGAACCAGTTATCTCAAATAAGAACGGGAAAAAAGTGATTCTAACGAAGTTTCCAAACTTCGAAAAAAATTTTTTTTCTTTTCGAGATTCTTTGCGCATAATATGCTTTACTGAGGCTATCAAACTAGTATAATGAAAGAGAACCAGTTATCTCAAATAAGAACGGAAAAAAAGTGATTCTAACGAAGTTTCCAAACTTCGAAAAAAAATGTTTTTCTTTTCGAGATTCTTGCGCATAATATGCTTTTCTAAGGCTATCAAACTAGTAAAATGAAAGAGAACCAGTTATCTCGAATAAGAACGGAAAAAAAGTAATTCTAAAGAAGTTTCCAAACTTCGAAAAAATTTTTTTTCTTTTCGAGATTCTTTGCGCATAATATGCTTTACTGAGGCTATCAAACTAGTATAATGAAAGAGAACCAGTTATCTCATATAAGAACGGAAAAAAAGTGATTCTAACGAAGTTTCCAAACTTCGAAAAAAATTATTTTTTCTTTTCGAAATTCTTTGCGCATAATATGCTTTACTGAGGCAATCAAACTAGTATAATGAAAGAGAACCAGTTATCTCAAATAAGAACGGAAAAAAAGTGATTCAAACGAAGTTTCCAAACTTCGAAAAATGTTTTTTTTTTTTCGAGATTCTTTGCGCATAATATGCTTTACTGAGTCTATCAAACTAGTATAATGAAAGAGAACCAGTTATCTCAAATAAGAACGGAAAAAAGTGATTCTAACGAAGTTTCCAAACTTCGAAAAAAAATTTTTTTCTTTTCGAGATTCTTTGCGCATAATATGCTTTACTGAGGCTATCAAACTAGTATAATGAAAGAGAACCAGTTATCTCAAATAAGAACAGAAAAAAAGTGATTCTAAAGAAGTTTCCAAACTTCGAAAAAAAAATTTTTTTCTTTTCGAGATTCTTTGCGCATAATATGCTTTACTGAGGCTATCAAACTAGTATAATGAAAGAGAACCAGTTATCTCAAATAAGAAAGGAAAAAAATTGATTCTAACGAAGTTTCCAAACTTCGAAAAAAATTTTTTTTTTCTTTTCCAAATTCTTTGCGCATAATATGCTTTACTGAGGCTATCAAATTAGTATAATGAAAGAGAACCAGTTATCTCAAATAAGAACGGAAAAAAGTGATTCTAACGAAGTTTCCAAACTTCGAAAAAAATTTTTTTTCTTTTCGAGATTCTTTGCGCATAATATGCTTTACTGAGGCTATCAAACTAGTATAATGAAAGAGAACGAGTTATCTCAAATAAGAACAGAAAAAAAGTGATTCTAAAGAAGTTTCCAAACTTCGAAAAAAAATTTTTTTCTTTTGGAGATTCTTTGCGCATAATATGCTTTACTGAGGCTATCAAACTAGTATAATGAAAGAGAACCAGTTATCTCAAATAAGAACGGAAAAAAATTGATTCTAAAGAAGTTTCCAAAGTTCGAAAAAAAAATTTTTTCTTTTCGAGATTCTTTACGCATAATATGCTTTACTGAGGCTATCAACCTAGTATAATGAAATAGAAACAGTTATCTCAAATAAGAACGGAAAAAAAGTGATTCTAAAGTAGTTTCCAAACTTCGAAAAAAATTTTTTTTCTTTTCGTGATTATTTTCGCTAAATATGCTTTTCTGAGGCTATCAAACTAGTATAATGAAAGAGAACCAGTTATCTCAATTAAGAACGGAAAAAAAGTGATTCAAACGTAGTTTCCAAATTTCGAAAAAAAATGTTTTTTTTTTCGAGATTCTTTGCGCATAATATGCTTTTCTACGGCTATCAAACTAGTAAAATGAAAGAGAACCAGTTATCTCGAATAAGAACGGAAAAAAAGTGATTCTAACGAAGTTTCCAAACTTCGAAAAATGTTTTTTTTCTTTTCGAGATTCTTTGCGCATAATATGCTTTTCTGGGGCTATCAAACTAGTATAATGAAAGAGAACCAGTTATCTCAAATAAGAACGGGAAAAAAGTGATTCTAACGAAGTTTCCAAACTTCGAAAAAAATTTTTTTTCTTTTCGAGATTCTTTGCGCATAATATGCTTTACTGAGGCTATCAAACTAGTATAATGAAAGAGAACCAGTTATCTCAAATAAGAACGGAAAAAAAGTGATTCTAACGAAGTTTCCAAACTTGGAAAAAAAAATTTTTTCTTTTCGAGATTCTTTGCGCATAATATGCTTTACTGAGGCTATCAAACTAGTACAATGAAAGAGAACCAGTTATCTCAAATAAGAACAGAAAAAAAGTGATTCTAAAGAAGTTTCCAAACTTCGAAAAAAAATTTTTTTCTTTTCGAGATTCTTTGCGCATAATATGCTTTACTGAGGCTATCAAACTAGTATAATGAAAGAGAAACAGATATCTCAAATATGAACGGAAAAAAAGTGATTCAAACGAAGTTTCCAAACTTCGAAAAAAAATGTTTTTCTTTTCGAGATTCTTTGCGCATAATATGCTTTTCTGGGGCTATCAAACTAGTATAATGAAAGAGAACCAGTTATCTCAAATAAGAACGGGAAAAAAGTGATTCTAACGAAGTTTCCAAACTTCGAAAAAATTTTTTTTTCTTTTGGAGATTCTTTGCGCATAATATGCTTTACTGAGGCTATCAAACTAGTATAATGAAAGAGAACCAGTTATCTCGAATAAGAACGGAAAAAAAGTGATTCTAACGAAGTTTCCAAACTTCGAAAATTTTTTTTTTCTTTTCGAGATTCTTTGCGCATAATATGCTTTACTGAGGCTATCAAACTAGTATAATGAAAGAGAAACAGTTATCTCAAATAAGAACGGAAAAAAAGTGATTCAAACGTAGTTTCCAAACTTCGAAAAAAAATGTTTTTCTTTTCGAGATTCTTTGCGCATAATATGCTTTACTGAGGCTATAAAACTAGTATAATGAAAGAGAACCAGTTATCTCAAATAAGAACAGAAAAAAAGTGATTCTAAAGAAGTTTCCAAACTTCGAAAAAAAATTTTTTTCTTTTCGAGATTCTTTGCCCATAATATGCTTTACTGAGGCTATCAAACTAGTATAATGAAAGAGAACAAGTTATCTCAAATAAGAACGGGAAAAAATTGATTCTAAAGAAGTTTCCAAACTTCAAAAAAAAATTTTTTTCTTTTCGAGATTCTTTGCGCATAATATGCTTTACTGAGGCTATCAAAATAGTATAATGAAAGAGAGACAGTTATCTCAAATAAGAACGGAAAAAAAGTGATTCTAACGTAGTTTCCAAACTTCGAAAAAAAATGTTTTTCTTTTCGAGATTCTTTGCGCATAATATGCTTTTCTGGGGCTATCAAACTAGTATAATGAAAGAGAACCAGTTATCTCAAATAAGAACGGGAAAAAAGTGATTCTAACGAAGTTTCCAAACTTCGAAAAAAATTTTTTTTCTTTTCGAGATTCTTTGCGCATAATATGCTTTACTGAGGCTATCAAACTAGTATAATGAAAGAGAACCAGTTATCTCAAATAAGAACGGAAAAAAAGTGATTCTAACGAAGTTTCCAAACTTGGAAAAAAAAATTTTTTCTTTTCGAGATTCTTTGCGCATAATATGCTTTACTGAGGCTATCAAACTAGTACAATGAAAGAGAACCAGTTATCTCAAATAAGAACAGAAAAAAAGTGATTCAAACGAAGTTTCCAAACTTCGAAAAAAAATGTTTTTCTTTTCGAGATTCTTTGCGCATAATATGCTTTTCTGGGGCTATCAAACTAGTATAATGAAAGAGAACCAGTTATCTCAAATAAGAACGGGAAAAAAGTGATTCTAACGAAGTTTCCAAACTTCGAAAAAAATTTTTTTTCTTTTCGAGATTCTTTGCGCATAATATGCTTTACTGAGGCTAACAAACTAGTATAATGAAAGAGAACCAGTTATCTCAAATAAGAACGGAAAAAAGTGATTCTAACGAATTTTTCAAACTTCGAAAAAAAATTTTTTTCTTTTCGAGATTCTTTGCGCATAATATGCTTTACTGAGGCTATCAAACTAGTACAATGAAAGAGAACCAGTTATCTCAAATAAGAACAGAAATAAAGTGATTCTAAAGAAGTTTCCAAACTTCGAAAAAAAATTTTTTGCTTTTGGAGATTCTTTGCGCATAATATGCTTTACTGAGGCTATCAAACTAGTATAATGAAAGAGAACCAGTTATCTCAAATAAGAACGGAAAAAAATTGATTCTAAAGAAGTTTCCAAAGTTCGAAAAAAAATTTTTTTCTTTTCGAGATTCTTTGCGCATAATATGCTTTACTGAGGCTATCAACCTAGTATAATGAAAGAGAAACAGTTATCTCAAATAAGAACGGAAAAAAAGTGATTCTAAAGTAGTTTCCAAACTTGGAAAAAAATTTTTTTTCTTTTCGTGATTCTTTTCGCTAAATATGCTTTTCTGAGGCTATCAAACTAGTGTAATGAAAGAGAACCAGTTATCTCAAATTAGAACAGAAAAAAAGTGATTCTAAAGAAGTTTCCAAACTTCGAAAAAACATTTTTTTCTTTTCGAGATTCTTTGCGCATAATATGCTTTACTGAGGCTATCAAACTAGTATAATGAAAGAGAACCAGTTATCTCAAATATGAACGGAAAAAAAGTGATTCAAACGAAGTTTCCAAACTTCGAAAAAAAATGTTTTTCTTTTCGAGATTCTTTGCGCATAATATGCTTTTCTGGGGCTATCAAACTAGTATAATGAAAGAGAACCAGTTATCTCAAATAAGAACGGGAAAAAAGTGATTCTAACGAAGTTTCCAAACTTCGAAAAAAATTTTTTTTCTTTTCGAGATTCTTTGCGCATAATATGCTTTACTGAGGCTAACAAACTAGTATAATGAAAGAGAACCAGTTATCTCAAATAAGAACGGAAAAAAGTGATTCTAACGAATTTTTCAAACTTCGAAAAAAAATTTTTTTCTTTTCGAGATTCTTTGCGCATAATATGCTTTACTGAGGGTATCAAACTAGTACAATGAAAGAGAACCAGTTATCTCAAATAAGAACAGAAAAAAGTGATTCTAAAGAATTTTCCAAACTTCGAAAAAAAATTTTTTTCTTTTGGAGATTCTTTGCGCATAATATGCTTTACTGAGGCTATCAAACTAGTATAATGAAAGAGAACCAGTTATCTCAAATAAGAACGGAAAAAAGTGATTCTAACGAAGTTTCCAAACTTCGAAAAAAAATTTTTTTCTTTTCGAGATTCTTTGCGCATAATATGCTTTACTGAGGCTATCAAACTAGTATAATGAAAGAGAACCAGTTATCTCAAATAAGAACAGAAAAAAAGTGATTCTAAAGAAGTTTCCAAACTTCGAAAAAAAAATTTTTTTCTTTTCGAGATTCTTTGCGCATAATATGCTTTACTGAGGCTATCAAACTAGTATAATGAAAGAGAACCAGTTATCTCAAATAAGAACGGAAAAAAATTGATTCTAACGAAGTTTCCAAACTTCGAAAAAAATTTTTTTTTCTTTTCCAAATTCTTTGCGCATAATATGCTTTACTGAGGCTATCAAATTAGTATAATGAAAGAGAACCAGTTATCTCAAATAAGAACGGAAAAAAGTGATTCTAACGAAGTTTCCAAACTTCGAAAAAAATTTTTTTTCTTTTCGAGATTCTTTGCGCATAATATGCTTTACTGAGGCTATCAAACTAGTATAATGAAAGAGAACGAGTTATCTCAAATAAGAACAGAAAAAAAGTGATTCTAAAGAAGTTTCCAAACTTCGAAAAAAAATTTTTTTCTTTTGGAGATTCTTTGCGCATAATATGCTTTACTGAGGCTATCAAACTAGTACAATGAAAGAGAACCAGTTATCTCAAATAAGAACAGAAAAAAAGTGATTCTAAAGAAGTTTCCAAACTTCGAAAAAAAATTTTTTTCTTTTGGAGATTCTTTGCGCATAATATGCTTTACTGAGGCTATCAAACTAGTATAATGAAAGAGAACCAGTTATCTCAAATAAGAACGGAAAAAAATTGATTCTAAAGAAGTTTCCAAAGATCGAAAAAAAATTTTTTTCTTTTCGAGATTCTTTGCGCATAATATGCTTTACTGAGGCTATCAACCTAGTATAATGAAAGAGAAACAGTTATCTCAAATAAGAACGGAAAAAAAGTGATTCTAAAGAAGTTTCCAAAGATCGAAAAAAAATTTTTTTCTTTTCGAGATTCTTTGCGCATAATATGCTTTACTGAGGCTATCAACCTAGTATAATGAAAGAGAAACAGTTATCCCAAATAAGAACGGAAAAAAAGTGATTCTAAAGAAGTTTCCAAAGATCGAAAAAAAATTTTTTTCTTTTCGAGATTCTTTGCGCATAATATGCTTTACTGAGGCTATCAAACTAGTGTAATGAAAGAGAACCAGTTATCTCAAATTAGAACAGAAAAAAAGTGATTCTAAAGAAGTTTCCAAACTTCGAAAAAAAATTTTTTTCTTTTCGAGATTCTTTGCGCATAATATGCTTTACTGAGGCTATCAAACTAGTATAATGAAAGAGAACCAGTTATCTCAAATAAGAACAGAAAAAAAGTGATTCTAAAGAAGTTTCCAAACTTCGAAAAAAAATTTTTTTCTTTTGGAGATTCTTTGCGCATAATATGCTTTACTGAGGCTATCAAACTAGTATAATGAAAGAGAACCAGTTATCTCCAATAAGAACGGAAAAAAATTGATTCTAAAGAAGTTTCCAAAGTTCGAAAAAAAATTTTTTTCTTTTCGAGATTCTTTGCGCATAATATGCTTTACTGAGGCTATCAACCTAGTATAATGAAAGAGAAACAGTTATCTCAAATAAGAACGGAAAAAAAGTGATTCTAAAGTAGTTTCCAAACTTCGAAAAAAATTTTTTTTCTTTTCGTGATTCTTTTCGCTAAATATGCTTTTCTGAGGCTATCAAACTAGTGTAATGAAAGAGAACCAGTTATCTCAAATTAGAACAGAAAAAAAGTGATTCTAAAGAAGTTTCCAAACTTCGAAAAAAAATTTTTTTCTTTTCGAGATTCTTTGCGCATAATATGCTTTACTGAGGCTATCAAACTAGTATAATGAAAGAGAACCAGTTATCTCAAATATGAACGGAAAAAAGGTGATTCAAACGAAGTTTCCAAACTTCGAAAAAAAATGTTTTTCTTTTCGAGATTCTTTGCGCATAATATGCTTTTCTGGGGCTATCAAACTAGTATAATGAAAGAGAACCAGTTATCTCAAATAAGAACGGGAAAAAAGTTATTCTAACGAAGTTTCCAAACTTCGAAAAAAATTTTTTTTCTTTTCGAGATTCTTTGCGCATAATATGCTTTACTGAGGCTAACAAACTAGTATAATGAAAGAGAACCAGTTATCTCAAATAAGAACGGAAAAAAGTGATTCTAACGAATTTTTCAAACTTCGAAAAAAAATTTTTTTCTTTTCGAGATTCTTTGCGCATAATATGCTTTACTGAGGCTATCAAACTAGTACAATGAAAGAGAACCAGTTATCTCAAATAAGAACAGAAAAAAAGTGATTCTAAAGAAGTTTCCAAACTTCGAAAAAAAATTTTTTTCTTTTGGAGATTCTTTGCGCATAATATGCTTTACTGAGGCTATCAAACTAGTATAATGAAAGAGAACCAGTTATCTCAAATAAGAACGGAAAAAAATTGATTCTAAAGAAGTTTCCAAAGATCGAAAAAAAATTTTTTTCTTTTCGAGATTCTTTGCGCATAATATGCTTTACTGAGGCTATCAACCTAGTATAATGAAAGAGAAACAGTTATCTCAAATAAGAACGGAAAAAAAGTGATTCTAAAGTAGTTTCCAAACTTCGAAAAAAAATTTTTTTCTTTTCGTGATTCTTTTCGCTAAATATGCTTTTCTGAGGCTATCAAACTAGTGTAATGAAAGAGAACCAGTTATCTCAAATTAGAACAGAAAAAAAGTGATTCTAAAGAAGTTTCCAAACTTCGAAAAAAAATTTTTTTCTTTTCGAGATTCTTTGCGCATAATATGCTTTACTGAGGCTATCAAACTAGTACAATGAAAGAGAACCAGTTATCTCAAATAAGAACAGAAAAAAAGTGATTCTAAAGAAGTTTCCAAACTTCGAAAAAAAATTTTTTTCTTTTGGAGATTCTTTGCGCATAATATGCTTTACTGAGGCTATCAAACTAGTATAATGAAAGAGAACCAGTTATCTCAAATAAGAACGGAAAAAAATTGATTCTAAGGAAGTTTCCAAAGTTCGAAAAAAATTTTTTTTCTTTTCGAGATTCTTTGCGCATAATATGCTTTACTGAGGCTATCAAACTAGTATAATGAAAGAGAACCAGTTATCTCAAATAAGAACGGAAAAAAAGTGATTCTAACGAAGTTTCCAAACTTCGAAAAAAAATGTTTTTCTTTTCGAGATTCTTGCGCATAATATGCTTTTCTAAGGCTATCAAACTTGTAAAATGAAAGAGAACCAGTTATCTCAAATAAGAACGGGAAAAAAGTGATTCTAACGAAGTTTCCAAACTTCGAAAAAATTTTTTTTTCTTTTGGAGATTCTTTGCGCATAATATGCTTTACTGAGGCTATCAAACTAGTATAATGAAAGAGAACCAGTTATCTCGAATAAGAACGGAAAAAAAGTGATTCTAACGAAGTTTCCAAACTTCGAAAATTTTTTTTTTCTTTTCGAGATTCTTTGCGCATAATATGCTTTACTGAGGCTATCAAACTAGTATAATGAAAGAGAAACAGTTATCTCAAATAAGAACGGAAAAAAAGTGATTCAAACGTAGTTTCCAAACTTCGAAAAAAAATGTTTTTCTTTTCGAGATTCTTTGCGCATAATATGCTTTACTGAGGCTATAAAACTAGTATAATGAAAGAGAACCAGTTATCTCAAATAAGAACAGAAAAAAAGTGATTCTAAAGAAGTTTCCAAACTTCGAAAAAAAATTTTTTTCTTTTCGAGATTCTTTGCCCATAATATGCTTTACTGAGGCTATCAAACTAGTATAATGAAAGAGAACAAGTTATCTCAAATAAGAACGGGAAAAAATTGATTCTAAAGAAGTTTCCAAACTTCGAAAACAAATTTTTTTCTTTTCGAGATTCTTTGCGCATAATATGCTTTACTGAGGCTATCAAAATAGTATAATGAAAGAGAGACAGTTATCTCAAATAAGAACGGAAAAAAAGTGATTCAAACGTAGTTTCCAAACTTCGAAAAAAAATGTTTTTCTTTTCGAGATTCTTTGCGCATAATATGCTTTTCTGGGGCTATCAAACTAGTATAATGAAAGAGAACCAGTTATCTCAAATAAGAACGGGAAAAAAGTGATTCTAACGAAGTTTCCAAACTTCGAAAAAAATTTTTTTTCTTTTGGAGATTCTTTGCGCATAATATGCTTTACTGAGGCTATCAAACTAGTATAATGAAAGAGAACCAGTTATCTCAAATAAGAACGGAAAAAAATTGATTCTAAAGAAGTTTCCAAAGTTCGAAAAAAAATTTTTTTCTTTTCGAGATTCTTTGCGCATAATATGCTTTACTGAGGCTATCAACCTAGTATAATGAAAGAGAAACAGTTATCTCAAATAAGAACGGAAAAAAAGTGATTCTAAAGTAGTTTCCAAACTTCGAAAAAAATTTTTTTTCTTTTCGTGATTCTTTTCGCTAAATATGCTTTTCTGAGGCTATCAAACTAGTGTAATGAAAGAGAACCAGTTATCTCAAATATGAACGGAAAAAAAGTGATTCAAACGAAGTTTCCAAACTTCGAAAAAAAATGTTTTTCTTTTCGAGATTCTTTGCGCATAATATGCTTTTCTGGGGCTATCAAACTAGTATAATGAAAGAGAACCAGTTATCTCAAATAAGAACGGGAAAAAAGTGATTCTAACGAAGTTTCCAAACTTCGAAAAAATTTTTTTTTCTTTTCGAGATTCTTTGCGCATAATATGCTTTACTGAGGCTAACAAACTAGTATAATGAAAGAGAACCAGTTATCTCAAATAAGAACGGAAAAAAGTGATTCTAACGAATTTTTCAAACTTCGAAAAAAAATTTTTTTCTTTTCGAGATTCTTTGCGCATAATATGCTTTACTGTGGCTATCAAACTAGTACAATGAAAGAGAACCAGTTATCTCAAATAAGAACAGAAAAAAAGTGATTCTAAAGAAGTTTCCAAACTTCGAAAAAAAATTTTTTTCTTTTGGAGATTCTTTGCGCATAATATGCTTTACTGAGGCTATCAAACTAGTATAATGAAAGAGAACCAGTTATCTCAAATAAGAACGGAAAAAAATTGATTCTAAAGAAGTTTCCAAAGTTCGAAAAAAAATTTTTTTCTTTTCGAGATTCTTTGCGCATAATATGCTTTACTGAGGCTATCAACCTAGTATAATGAAAGAGAAACAGTTATCTCAAATAAGAACGGAAAAAAAGTGATTCTAAAGTAGTTTCCAAACTTCGAAAAAAAATTTTTTTCTTTTCGTGATTCTTTTCGCTAAATATGCTTTTCTGAGGCTATCAAACTAGTGTAATGAAAGAGAACCAGTTATCTCAAATTAGAACAGAAAAAAAGTGATTCTAAAGAAGTTTCCAAACTTCGAAAAAAAATTTTTTTCTTTTCGAGATTCTTTGCGCATAATATGCTTTACTGAGGCTATCAAACTAGTACAATGAAAGAGAACCAGTTATCTCAAATAAGAACAGAAAAAAGTGATTCTAAAGAAGTTTCCAAACTTCGAAAAAAAATTTTTTTCTTTTGGAGATTCTTTGCGCATAATATGCTTTACTGAGGCTATCAAACTAGTATAATGAAAGAGAACCAGTTATCTCAAATAAGAACGGAAAAAAATTGATTCTAAAGAAGTTTCCAAAGTTCGAAAAAAAATTTTTTTCTTTTGGAGATTCTTTGCGCATAATATGCTTTACTGAGGCTATCAACCTAGTATAATGAAAGAGAAACAGTTATCTCAAATAAGAACGGAAAAAAAGTGATTCTAAAGTAGTTTCCAAACTTCGAAAAAAATTTTTTTTCTTTTCGTGATTCTTTTCGCTAAATATGCTTTTCTGAGGCTATCAAACTAGTGTAATGAAAGAGAACCAGTTATCTCAAATATGAACGGAAAAAAAGTGATTCAAACGAAGTTTCCAAACTTCGAAAAAAAATGTTTTTCTTTTCGAGATTCTTTGCGCATAATATGCTTTTCTGGGGCTATCAAACTAGTATAATGAAAGAGAACCAGTTATCTCAAATAAGAACGGAAAAAAGTGATTCTAACGAATTTTTCAAACTTCGAAAAAAAATTTTTTTCTTTTCGAGATTCTTTGCGCATAATATGCTTTACTGAGGCTATCAAACTAGTACAATGAAAGAGAACCAGTTATCTCAAATAAGAACAGAAAAAAAGTGATTCTAAAGAAGTTTCCAAACTTCGAAAAAAAATTTTTTTCTTTTGGAGATTCTTTGCGCATAATATGCTTTACTGAGGCTATCAAACTAGTATAATGAAAGAGAACCAGTTATCTCAAATAAGAACGGAAAAAAATTGATTCTAAAGAAGTTTCCAAAGTTCGAAAAAAAATTTTTTTCTTTTCGAGATTCTTTGCGCATAATATGCTTTACTGAGGCTATCAACCTAGTATAATGAAAGAGAAACAGTTATCTCAAATAAGAACGGAAAAAAAGTGATTCTAAAGTAGTTTCCAAACTTCGAAAAAAAATTTTTTTCTTTTCGTGATTCTTTTCGCTAAATATGCTTTTCTGAGGCTATCAAACTAGTGTAATGAAAGAGAACCAGTTATCTCAAATTAGAACAGAAAAAAAGTGATTCTAAAGAAGTTTCCAAACTTCGAAAAAAAATTTTTTTCTTTTCGAGATTCTTTGCGCATAATATGCTTTACTGAGGCTATCAAACTAGTACAATGAAAGAGAACCAGTTATCTCAAATAAGAACAGAAAAAAAGTGATTCTAAAGAAGTTTCCAAACTTCGAAAAAAAATTTTTTTCTTTTGGAGATTCTTTGCGCATAATATGCTTTACTGAGGCTATCAAACTAGTATAATGAAAGAGAACCAGTTATCTCAAATAAGAACGGAAAAAAATTGATTCTAAAGAAGTTTCCAAAGTTCGAAAAAAATTTTTTTTCTTTTCGAGATTCTTTGCGCATAATATGCTTTACTGAGGCTATCAAACTAGTATAATGAAAGAGAACCAGTTATCTCAAATAAGAACGGAAAAAAAGTGATTCTAACGAAGTTTCCAAACTTCGAAAAAAAATGTTTTTCTTTTCGAGATTCTTGCGCATAATATGCTTTTCTAAGGCTATCAAACTAGTAAAATGAAAGAGAACCAGTTATCTCAAATAAGAACGGGAAAAAAGTGATTCTAACGAAGTTTCCAAACTTCGAAAAAATTTTTTTTTCTTTTGGAGATTCTTTGCGCATAATATGCTTTACTGAGGCTATCAAACTAGTATAATGAAAGAGAACCAGTTATCTCGAATAAGAACGGAAAAAAAGTGATTCTAACGAAGTTTCCAAACTTCGAAAATTTTTTTTTTCTTTTCGAGATTCTTTGCGCATAATATGCTTTACTGAGGCTATCAAACTAGTATAATGAAAGAGAAACAGTTATCTCAAATAAGAACGGAAAAAAAGTGATTCAAACGTAGTTTCCAAACTTCGAAAAAAAATGTTTTTCTTTTCGAGATTCTTTGCGCATAATATGCTTTACTGAGGCTATAAAACTAGTATAATGAAAGAGAACCAGTTATCTCAAATAAGAACAGAAAAAAAGTGATTCTAAAGAAGTTTCCAAACTTCGAAAAAAAATTTTTTTCTTTTCGAGATTCTTTGCCCATAATATGCTTTACTGAGGCTATCAAACTAGTATAATGAAAGAGAACAAGTTATCTCAAATAAGAACGGGAAAAAATTGATTCTAAAGAAGTTTCCAAACTTCGAAAAAAAATTTTTTTCTTTTCGAGATTCTTTGCGCATAATATGCTTTACTGAGGCTATCAAACTAGTATAATGAAAGAGAACCAGTTATCTCAAATATGAACGGAAAAAAAGTGATTCAAACGAAGTTTCCAAACTTCGAAAAAAAATGTTTTTCTTTTCGAGATTCTTTGCGCATAATATGCTTTTCTGGGGCTATCAAACTAGTATAATGAAAGAGAACCAGTTATCTCAAATAAGAACGGGAAAAAAGTGATTCTAACGAAGTTTCCAAACTTCGAAAAAAATTTTTTTTCTTTTCGAGATTCTTTGCGCATAATATGCTTTACTGAGGCTAACAAACTAGTATAATGAAAGAGAACCAGTTATCTCAAATAAGAACGGAAAAAAGTGATTCTAACGAATTTTTCAAACTTCGAAAAAAAATTTTTTTCTTTTCGAGATTCTTTGCGCATAATATGCTTTACTGAGGGTATCAAACTAGTACAATGAAAGAGAACCAGTTATCTCAAATAAGAACAGAAAAAAAGTGATTCTAAAGAATTTTCCAAACTTCGAAAAAAAATTTTTTTCTTTTGGAGATTCTTTGCGCATAATATGCTTTACTGAGGCTATCAAACTAGTATAATGAAAGAGAACCAGTTATCTCAAATAAGAACGGAAAAAAGTGATTCTAACGAAGTTTCCAAACTTCGAAAAAAAATTTTTTTCTTTTCGAGATTCTTTGCGCATAATATGCTTTACTGAGGCTATCAAACTAGTATAATGAAAGAGAACCAGTTATCTCAAATAAGAACAGAAAAAAAGTGATTCTAAAGAAGTTTCCAAACTTCGAAAAAAAAATTTTTTTCTTTTCGAGATTCTTTGCGCATAATATGCTTTACTGAGGCTATCAAACTAGTATAATGAAAGAGAACCAGTTATCTCAAATAAGAACGGAAAAAAATTGATTCTAACGAAGTTTCCAAACTTCGAAAAAAATTTTTTTTTCTTTTCCAAATTCTTTGCGCATAATATGCTTTACTGAGGCTATCAAATTAGTATAATGAAAGAGAACCAGTTATCTCAAATAAGAACGGAAAAAAGTGATTCTAACGAAGTTTCCAAACTTCGAAAAAAATTTTTTTTCTTTTCGAGATTCTTTGCGCATAATATGCTTTACTGAGGCTATCAAACTAGTATAATGAAAGAGAACGAGTTATCTCAAATAAGAACAGAAAAAAAGTGATTCTAAAGAAGTTTCCAAACTTCGAAAAAAAATTTTTTTCTTTTGGAGATTCTTTGCGCATAATATGCTTTACTGAGGCTATCAAACTAGTACAATGAAAGAGAACCAGTTATCTCAAATAAGAACAGAAAAAAAGTGATTCTAAAGAAGTTTCCAAACTTCGAAAAAAAATTTTTTTCTTTTGGAGATTCTTTGCGCATAATATGCTTTACTGAGGCTATCAAACTAGTATAATGAAAGAGAACCAGTTATCTCAAATAAGAACGGAAAAAAATTGATTCTAAAGAAGTTTCCAAAGATCGAAAAAAATTTTTTTTCTTTTCGAGATTCTTTGCGCATAATATGCTTTACTGAGGCTATCAACCTAGTATAATGAAAGAGAAACAGTTATCTCAAATAAGAACGGAAAAAAAGTGATTCTAAAGAAGTTTCCAAAGATCGAAAAAAATTTTTTTTCTTTTCGAGATTCTTTGCGCATAATATGCTTTACTGAGGCTATCAACCTAGTATAATGAAAGAGAAACAGTTATCTCAAATAAGAACGGAAAAAAAGTGATTCTAAAGAAGTTTCCAAAGATCGAAAAAAAATTTTTTTCTTTCCGAGATTCTTTGCGCATAATATGCTTTACTGAGGCTATCAAACTAGTGTAATGAAAGAGAACCAGTTATCTCAAATTAGAACAGAAAAAAAGTGATTCTAAAGAAGTTTCCAAACTTCGAAAAAAAATTTTTTTCTTTTCGAGATTCTTTGCGCATAATATGCTTTACTGAGGCTATCAAACTAGTATAATGAAAGAGAACCAGTTATCTCAAATAAGAACAGAAAAAAAGTGATTCTAAAGAAGTTTCCAAACTTCGAAAAAAAATTTTTTTCTTTTGGAGATTCTTTGCGCATAATATGCTTTACTGAGGCTATCAAACTAGTATAATGAAAGAGAACCAGTTATCTCCAATAAGAACGGAAAAAAATTGATTCTAAAGAAGTTTCCAAAGTTCGAAAAAAAATTTTTTTCTTTTCGAGATTCTTTGCGCATAATATGCTTTACTGAGGCTATCAACCTAGTATAATGAAAGAGAAACAGTTATCTCAAATAAGAACGGAAAAAAAGTGATTCTAAAGTAGTTTCCAAACTTCGAAAAAAATTTTTTTTCTTTTCGTGATTCTTTTCGCTAAATATGCTTTTCTGAGGCTATCAAACTAGTGTAATGAAAGAGAACCAGTTATCTCAAATTAGAACAGAAAAAAAGTGATTCTAAAGAAGTTTCCAAACTTCGAAAAAAAATTTTTTTCTTTTCGAGATTCTTTGCGCATAATATGCTTTACTGAGGCTATCAAACTAGTATAATGAAAGAGAACCAGTTATCTCAAATATGAACGGAAAAAAGGTGATTCAAACGAAGTTTCCAAACTTCGAAAAAAAATGTTTTTCTTTTCGAGATTCTTTGCGCATAATATGCTTTTCTGGGGCTATCAAACTAGTATAATGAAAGAGAACCAGTTATCTCAAATAAGAACGGGAAAAAAGTTATTCTAACGAAGTTTCCAAACTTCGAAAAAAATTTTTTTTCTTTTCGAGATTCTTTGCGCATAATATGCTTTACTGAGGCTAACAAACTAGTATAATGAAAGAGAACCAGTTATCTCAAATAAGAACGGAAAAAAGTGATTCTAACGAATTTTTCAAACTTCGAAAAAAAATTTTTTTCTTTTCGAGATTCTTTGCGCATAATATGCTTTACTGAGGCTATCAAACTAGTACAATGAAAGAGAACCAGTTATCTCAAATAAGAACAGAAAAAAAGTGATTCTAAAGAAGTTTCCAAACTTCGAAAAAAAATTTTTTTCTTTTGGAGATTCTTTGCGCATAATATGCTTTACTGAGGCTATCAAACTAGTATAATGAAAGAGAACCAGTTATCTCAAATAAGAACGGAAAAAAATTGATTCTAAAGAAGTTTCCAAAGATCGAAAAAAAATTTTTTTCTTTTCGAGATTCTTTGCGCATAATATGCTTTACTGAGGCTATCAACCTAGTATAATGAAAGAGAAACAGTTATCTCAAATAAGAACGGAAAAAAAGTGATTCTAAAGTAGTTTCCAAACTTCGAAAAAAATTTTTTTTCTTTTCGTGATTCTTTTCGCTAAATATGCTTTTCTGAGGCTATCAAACTAGTGTAATGAAAGAGAACCAGTTATCTCAAATTAGAACAGAAAAAAAGTGATTCTAAAGAAGTTTCCAAACTTCGAAAAAAAATTTTTTTCTTTTCGAGATTCTTTGCGCATAATATGCTTTACTGAGGCTATCAAACTAGTACAATGAAAGAGAACCAGTTATCTCAAATAAGAACAGAAAAAAAGTGATTCTAAAGAAGTTTCCAAACTTCGAAAAAAAATTTTTTTCTTTTGGAGATTCTTTGCGCATAATATGCTTTACTGAGGCTATCAAACTAGTATAATGAAAGAGAACCAGTTATCTCAAATAAGAACGGAAAAAAATTGATTCTAAAGAAGTTTCCAAAGTTCGAAAAAAATTTTTTTTCTTTTCGAGATTCTTTGCGCATAATATGCTTTACTGAGGCTATCAAACTAGTATAATGAAAGAGAACCAGTTATCTCAAATAAGAACGGAAAAAAAGTGATTCTAACGAAGTTTCCAAACTTCGAAAAAAAATGTTTTTCTTTTCGAGATTCTTGCGCATAATATGCTTTTCTAAGGCTATCAAACTAGTAAAATGAAAGAGAACCAGTTATCTCAAATAAGAACGGGAAAAAAGTGATTCTAACGAAGTTTCCAAACTTCGAAAAAATTTTTTTTTCTTTTGGAGATTCTTTGCGCATAATATGCTTTACTGAGGCTATCAAACTAGTATAATGAAAGAGAACCAGTTATCTCGAATAAGAACGGAAAAAAAGTGATTCTAACGAAGTTTCCAAACTTCGAAAATTTTTTTTTTCTTTTCGAGATTCTTTGCGCATAATATGCTTTACTGAGGCTATCAAACTAGTATAATGAAAGAGAAACAGTTATCTCAAATAAGAACGGAAAAAAAGTGATTCAAACGTAGTTTCCAAACTTCGAAAAAAAATGCTTTTCTTTTCGAGATTCTTTGCGCATAATATGCTTTACTGAGGCTATAAAACTAGTATAATGAAAGAGAACCAGTTATCTCAAATAAGAACAGAAAAAAAGTGATTCTAAAGAAGTTTCCAAACTTCGAAAAAAAATTTTTTTCTTTTCGAGATTCTTTGCCCATAATATGCTTTACTGAGGCTATCAAACTAGTATAATGAAAGAGAACAAGTTATCTCAAATAAGAACGGGAAAAAATTGATTCTAAAGAAGTTTCCAAACTTCGAAAAAAAATTTTTTTCTTTTCGAGATTCTTTGCGCATAATATGCTTTACTGAGGCTATCAAAATAGTATAATGAAAGAGAGACAGTTATCTCAAATAAGAACGGAAAAAAAGTGATTCAAACGTAGTTTCCAAACTTCGAAAAAAAATGTTTTTCTTTTCGAGATTCTTTGCGCATAATATGCTTTTCTGGGGCTATCAAACTAGTATAATGAAAGAGAACCAGTTATCTCAAATAAGAACGGGAAAAAAGTGATTCTAACGAAGTTTCCAAACTTCGAAAAAAATTTTTTTTCTTTTCGAGATTCTTTGCGCATAATATGCTTTACTGAGGCTATCAAACTAGTACAATGAAAGAGAACCAGTTATCTCAAATAAGAACAGAAAAAAAGTGATTCTAAAGAAGTTTCCAAACTTCGAAAAAAATTTTTTTTCTTTTGGAGATTCTTTGCGCATAATATGCTTTACTGAGGCTATCAAACTAGTATAATGAAAGAGAACCAGTTATCTCAAATAAGAACGGAAAAAAATTGATTCTAAAGAAGTTTCCAAAGTTCGAAAAAAAATTTTTTTCTTTTCGAGATTCTTTGCGCATAATATGCTTTACTGAGACTATCAACCTATATAATGAAAGAGAAACAGTTATCTCAAATAAGAACGGAAAAAAAGTGATTCTAAAGTAGTTTCCAAACTTCGAAAAAAATTTTTTTTCTTTTCGTGATTCTTTTCGCTAAATATGCTTTTCTGAGGCTATCAAACTAGTGTAATGAAAGAGAACCAGTTATCTCAAATATGAACGGAAAAAAAGTGATTCAAACGAAGTTTCCAAACTTCGAAAAAAAATGTTTTTCTTTTCGAGATTCTTTGCGCATAATATGCTTTTCTGGGGCTATCAAACTAGTATAATGAAAGAGAACCAGTTATCTCAAATAAGAACGGGAAAAAAGTGATTCTAACGAAGTTTCCAAACTTCGAAAAAATTTTTTTTTCTTTTCGAGATTCTTTGCGCATAATATGCTTTACTGAGGCTAACAAACTAGTATAAGGAAAGAGAACCAGTTATCTCAAATAAGAACGGAAAAAAGTGATTCTAACGAATTTTTCAAACTTCGAAAAAAAATTTTTTTCTTTTCGAGATTCTTTGCGCATAATATGCTTTACTGAGGCTATCAAACTAGTACAATGAAAGAGAACCAGTTATCTCAAATAAGAACAGAAAAAAAGTGATTCTAAAGAAGTTTCCAAACTTCGAAAAAAAATTTTTTTCTTTTGGAGATTCTTTGCGCATAATATGCTTTACTGAGGCTATCAAACTAGTATAATGAAAGAGAACCAGTTATCTCAAATAAGAACGGAAAAAAATTGATTCTAAAGAAGTTTCCAAAGTTCGAAAAAAAATTTTTTTCTTTTCGAGATTCTTTGCGCATAATATGCTTTACTGAGGCTATCAACCTAGTATAATGAAAGAGAAACAGTTATCTCAAATAAGAACGGAAAAAAAGTGATTCTAAAGAAGTTTCCAAACTTCGAAAAAAAATTTTTTTCTTTTCGAGATTCTTTGCGCATAATATGCTTTACTGAGGCTATCAAACTAGTATAATGAAAGAGAACAAGTTATCTCAAATAAGAACGGAAAAAAATTGATTCTAAAGAAGTTTCCAAACTTCGAAAAAAAATTTTTTTCTTTTCGAGATTCTTTGCGCATAATATGCTTTACTGAGGCTATCAAAATAGTATAATGAAAGAGAAACAGTTATCTCAAATAAGAACGGAAAAAAAGTTATTCAAACGTAGTTTCCAAACTTCGAAAAAAAATGTTTTTCTTTTCGAGATTCTTTGCGCATAATATGCTTTTCTGGGGCTATCAAACTAGTATTATGAAAGAGAACCAGTTATCTCAAATAAGAACGGGAAAAAAAGTGATTCTAACGAAGTTTCCAAACTTCGAAAAACATTTTTTTTCTTTTCGAGATTCTTTGCGCATAATATGCTTTACTGAGGCTATCAAACTAGTATAATGAAAGAGAAACAGATATCTCAAATATGAACGGAAAAAAAGTGATTCAAACGAAGTTTCCAAACTTCGAAAAAAAATGGTTTTCTTTTCGATATTCTTTGCGCATAATATGCTTTTCTGAGGCTATCAAATTAGTATAATGAAAGAGAACCAGTTATCTGAAATAAGAACGGGAAAAAAGTGATTCAAACGAAGTTTCCAAACCTCGAAAAAAATTTTTTTTCTTTTCGTGATTCTTTGCGCTAAATATGCTTTTCTGAGGCTATCAAAGTAGTATTATAAAAGAGAACCAGTTATCTCAAATAAGAACGGAAAAAAAGTGATTCAAACGAAGTTTCCAAACTTGGAAAAAAATTTTTTTTCTTTTCGTGATTCTTTTCGCTAAATATGCTTTTCTGAGGCTATCAAACTAGTATAATGAAAGAGAACCAGTTATCTCAAATAAGAACAGAAAAAAAGTGATTCTAAAGAAGTTTCCAAACTTCGAAAAAATTTTTTTTTCTTTTGGAGATTCTTTGCGCATAATATGCTTTACTGAGGCTATCAAACTAGTATAATGAAAGAGAACCAGTTATCTCGAATAAGAACGGAAAAAAAGTGATTCTAACGAAGTTTCCAAACTTCGAAAATTTTTTTTTTCTTTTCGAGATTCTTTGCGCATAATATGCTTTACTGAGGCTATCAAACTAGTATAATGAAAGAGAAACAGTTATCTCAAATAAGAACGGAAAAAAAGTGATTCAAACGTAGTTTCCAAACTTCGAAAAAAAATTTTTTTCTTTTCGAGATTCTTTGCCCATAATATGCTTTACTGAGGCTATCAAACTAGTATAATGAAAGAGAACAAGTTATCTCAAATAAGAACGGGAAAAAATTGATTCTAAAGAAGTTTCCAAACTTCGAAAAAAAATTTTTTTCTTTTCGAGATTCTTTGCGCATAATATGCTTTACTGAGGCTATCAAAATAGTATAATGAAAGAGAGACAGTTATCTCAAATAAGAACGGAAAAAAAGTGATTCAAACGAAGTTTCCAAACTTCGAAAAAAAATGGTTTTCTTTTCCAGATTCTTTGCGCATAATATGCTTTACTGAGGCTATCAAACTAGTATAATGAAAGAGAACCAGTTATCTCAAATAAGAACGGAAAAAAAGTTATTCAAACGAAGTTTCCAAACTTCGAAAAAAATTTTTTTTCTTTTCGAGATTCTTTGCGCATAATATGCTTTACTGAGGCTATCAAACCAGTATAATGAAAGAGAACCAGTTATCTCAAATAAAAACAGAAAAAAAGTGATTCTAAAGAAGTTTCCAAACTTCGAAAAAAAATTTTTTTCTTTTCGAGATTCTTTGCGCATAATATGCTTTACTGAGGCTATCAAACTAGTATAATGAAAGAGAACAAGTTATCTCAAATAAGAACGGAAAAAAATTGATTCTAAAGAAGTTTTCAAACTTCGAAAAAAAATTTTTTTCTTTTCGAGATTCTTTGCGCATAATATGCTTTTCTGAGGCTATCAAACTAGTAAAATGAAAGAGAACCAGTTATCTCGAATAAGAACGGAAAAAAAGTAATTCTAAAGAAGTTTCCAAAGTTCGAAAAAAATTTTTTTTCTTTTCGAGATTCTTTGCGCATAATATGCTTTACTGAGGCTATCAAACTAGTATAATGAAAGAGAACCAGTTATCTCATATAAGAACGGAAAAAAAGTGATTCAAACGAAGTTTCCAAACTTCGAAAAAAAATGCTTTTCTTTTCGAGATTCTTTGCGCATAATATGCTTTTCTACGGCTATCAAACTAGTAAAATGAAAGAGAACTAGTTACCTCGAATAAGAACGGAAAAAAAGTGATTCTAACGAAGTTTCCAAACTTCGAAAAATGTTTTTTTTCTTTTCGAAATTCTTTGCGCATAATATGCTTTACTGAGTCTATCAAACTAGTATAATGAAAGAGAACCAGTTATCTCAAATAATAACGGAAAAAAGTGATTCTAACGAAGTTTCCAAACTTCGAAAAAAATTTTTTTTCTTTTCGAGATTCTTTGCGCATAATATGCTTTACTGAGGCTATCAAACTAGTATAATGAAAGAGAACCAGTTATCTCAAAAAAGAACGGAAAAAAATTGATTCTAACGAAGTTTCCAAACTTCGAAAATTTTTTTTTTTTTCTTTTCCAGATTCTTTGCGCATAATATGCTTTACTGAGGCTATCAAACTAGTATAATGAAAGAGAACCAGTTATCTCAAATAAGAACGGAAAAAAGTGATTCTAACGAAGTTTCCAAACTTCGAAAAAAAATTTTTTTCTTTTCGAGATTCTTTGCGCATAATATGCTTTACTGAGGCTATCAAACCAGTATAATGAAAGAGAACCAGTTATCTCAAATAAGAACAGAAAAAAAGTGATTCTAAAGAAGTTTCCAAACTTCGAAAAAAAATTTTTTTCTTTTCGAGATTCTTTGCGCATAATATGCTTTACTGAGGCTATCAAACTAGTATAATGAAAGAGAACAAGTTATCTCAAATAAGAACGGAAAAAAATTGATTCTAAAGAAGTTTTCAAACTTCGAAAAAAAATTTTTTTCTTTTCGAGATTCTTTGCGCATAATATGCTTTTCTGAGGCTATCAAACTAGTAAAATGAAAGAGAACCAGTTATCTCGAATAAGAAGGGAAAAAAAGTAATTCTAAAGAAGTTTCCAAAGTTCGAAAAAAATTTTTTTTCTTTTCGAGATTCTTTGCGCATAATATGCTTTACTGAGGCTATCAAACTAGTATAATGAAAGAGAACCAGTTATCTCATATAAGAACGGAAAAAAAGTGATTCTAACGAAGTTTCCAAATTTGAAAAAAATTTTTTTTTCTTTTCGAAATTCTTTGCGCATAATATGCTTTACTGAGGCTATCAAACTAGTATAATGAAAGAGAACCAGTTATCTCAAATAAGAACGGAAAAAAAGTGATTCAAACGAAGTTTCCAAACTTCGAAAAAAAATGGTTTTCTTTTCGAGATTCTTTGCGCATAATATGCTTTTCTACGGCTATCAAACTAGTAAAATGAAAGAGAACTAGTTATCTCGAATAAGAACGGAAAAAAAGTGATTCTAACGAAGTTTCCAAACTTCGAAAAATGTTTTTTTTCTTTTCGAGATTCTTTGCGCATAATATGCTTTACTGAGTCTATCAAACTAGTATAATGAAAGAGAACCAGTTATCTCAAATAAGAACGGAAAAAAGTGATTCTAACGAAGTTTCCAAACTTCGAAAAAAAATTTTTTTCTTTTCGAGATTCTTTGCGCATAATATGCTTTACTGAGGCTATCAAACTAGTATAATGAAAGAGAACCAGTTATCTCAAATATGAACGGAAAAAAAGTGATTCAAACGAAGTTTCCAAACTTCGAAAAAAAATGTTTTTCTTTTCGAGATTCTTTGCGCATAATATGCTTTTCTGGGGCTATCAAACTAGTATAATGAAAGAGAACCAGTTATCTCAAATAAGAACGGGAAAAAAGTGATTCTAACGAAGTTTCCAAACTTCGAAAAAAATTTTTTTTCTTTTCGAGATTCTTTGCGCATAATATGCTTTACTGAGGCTAACAAACTAGTATAATGAAAGAGAACCAGTTATCTCAAATAAGAACGGAAAAAAGTGATTCTAACGAATTTTTCAAACTTCGAAAAAAAATTTTTTTCTTTTCGAGATTCTTTGCGCATAATATGCTTTACTGAGGGTATCAAACTAGTACAATGAAAGAGAACCAGTTATCTCAAATAAGAACAGAAAAAAGTGATTCTAAAGAATTTTCCAAACTTCGAAAAAAAATTTTTTTCTTTTGGAGATTCTTTGCGCATAATATGCTTTACTGAGGCTATCAAACTAGTATAATGAAAGAGAACCAGTTATCTCAAATAAGAACGGAAAAAAGTGATTCTAACGAAGTTTCCAAACTTCGAAAAAAAATTTTTTTCTTTTCGAGATTCTTTGCGCATAATATGCTTTACTGAGGCTATCAAACTAGTATAATGAAAGAGAACCAGTTATCTCAAATAAGAACAGAAAAAAAGTGATTCTAAAGAAGTTTCCAAACTTCGAAAAAAAAATTTTTTTCTTTTCGAGATTCTTTGCGCATAATATGCTTTACTGAGGCTATCAAACTAGTATAATGAAAGAGAACCAGTTATCTCAAATAAGAACGGAAAAAAATTGATTCTAACGAAGTTTCCAAACTTCGAAAAAAATTTTTTTTTCTTTTCCAAATTCTTTGCGCATAATATGCTTTACTGAGGCTATCAAATTAGTATAATGAAAGAGAACCAGTTATCTCAAATAAGAACGGAAAAAAGTGATTCTAACGAAGTTTCCAAACTTCGAAAAAAATTTTTTTTCTTTTCGAGATTCTTTGCGCATAATATGCTTTACTGAGGCTATCAAACTAGTATAATGAAAGAGAACGAGTTATCTCAAATAAGAACAGAAAAAAAGTGATTCTAAAGAAGTTTCCAAACTTCGAAAAAAAATTTTTTTCTTTTGGAGATTCTTTGCGCATAATATGCTTTACTGAGGCTATCAAACTAGTACAATGAAAGAGAACCAGTTATCTCAAATAAGAACAGAAAAAAAGTGATTCTAAAGAAGTTTCCAAACTTCGAAAAAAAATTTTTTTCTTTTGGAGATTCTTTGCGCATAATATGCTTTACTGAGGCTATCAAACTAGTATAATGAAAGAGAACCAGTTATCTCAAATAAGAACGGAAAAAAATTGATTCTAAAGAAGTTTCCAAAGATCGAAAAAAATTTTTTTTCTTTTCGAGATTCTTTGCGCATAATATGCTTTACTGAGGCTATCAACCTAGTATAATGAAAGAGAAACAGTTATCTCAAATAAGAACGGAAAAAAAGTGATTCTAAAGAAGTTTCCAAAGATCGAAAAAAATTTTTTTTCTTTTCGAGATTCTTTGCGCATAATATGCTTTACTGAGGCTATCAACCTAGTATAATGAAAGAGAAACAGTTATCTCAAATAAGAACGGAAAAAAAGTGATTCTAAAGAAGTTTCCAAAGATCGAAAAAAAATTTTTTTCTTTTCGAGATTCTTTGCGCATAATATGCTTTACTGAGGCTATCAAACTAGTGTAATGAAAGAGAACCAGTTATCTCAAATTAGAACAGAAAAAAAGTGATTCTAAAGAAGTTTCCAAACTTCGAAAAAAAATTTTTTTCTTTTCGAGATTCTTTGCGCATAATATGCTTTACTGAGGCTATCAAACTAGTATAATGAAAGAGAACCAGTTATCTCAAATAAGAACAGAAAAAAAGTGATTCTAAAGAAGTTTCCAAACTTCGAAAAAAAATTTTTTTCTTTTGGAGATTCTTTGCGCATAATATGCTTTACTGAGGCTATCAAACTAGTATAATGAAAGAGAACCAGTTATCTCCAATAAGAACGGAAAAAAATTGATTCTAAAGAAGTTTCCAAAGTTCGAAAAAAAATTTTTTTCTTTTCGAGATTCTTTGCGCATAATATGCTTTACTGAGGCTATCAACCTAGTATAATGAAAGAGAAACAGTTATCTCAAATAAGAACGGAAAAAAAGTGATTCTAAAGTAGTTTCCAAACTTCGAAAAAAATTTTTTTTCTTTTCGTGATTCTTTTCGCTAAATATGCTTTTCTGAGGCTATCAAACTAGTGTAATGAAAGAGAACCAGTTATCTCAAATTAGAACAGAAAAAAAGTGATTCTAAAGAAGTTTCCAAACTTCGAAAAAAAATTTTTTTCTTTTCGAGATTCTTTGCGCATAATATGCTTTACTGAGGCTATCAAACTAGTATAATGAAAGAGAACCAGTTATCTCAAATATGAACGGAAAAAAGGTGATTCAAACGAAGTTTCCAAACTTCGAAAAAAAATGTTTTTCTTTTCGAGATTCTTTGCGCATAATATGCTTTTCTGGGGCTATCAAACTAGTATAATGAAAGAGAACCAGTTATCTCAAATAAGAACGGGAAAAAAGTTATTCTAACGAAGTTTCCAAACTTCGAAAAAATTTTTTTTTCTTTTCGAGATTCTTTGCGCATAATATGCTTTACTGAGGCTAACAAACTAGTATAATGAAAGAGAACCAGTTATCTCAAATAAGAACGGAAAAAAGTGATTCTAACGAATTTTTCAAACTTCGAAAAAAAATTTTTTTCTTTTCGAGATTCTTTGCGCATAATATGCTTTACTGAGGCTATCAAACTAGTACAATGAAAGAGAACCAGTTATCTCAAATAAGAACAGAAAAAAAGTGATTCTAAAGAAGTTTCCAAACTTCGAAAAAAAATTTTTTTCTTTTGGAGATTCTTTGCGCATAATATGCTTTACTGAGGCTATCAAACTAGTATAATGAAAGAGAACCAGTTATCTCAAATAAGAACGGAAAAAAATTGATTCTAAAGAAGTTTCCAAAGATCGAAAAAAAATTTTTTTCTTTTCGAGATTCTTTGCGCATAATATGCTTTACTGAGTCTATCAACCTAGTATAATGAAAGAGAAACAGTTATCTCAAATAAGAACGGAAAAAAAGTGATTCTAAAGTAGTTTCCAAACTTCGAAAAAAATTTTTTTTCTTTTCGTGATTCTTTTCGCTAAATATGCTTTTCTGAGGCTATCAAACTAGTGTAATGAAAGAGAACCAGTTATCTCAAATTAGAACAGAAAAAAAGTGATTCTAAAGAAGTTTCCAAACTTCGAAAAAAAATTTTTTTCTTTTCGAGATTCTTTGCGCATAATATGCTTTACTGAGGCTATCAAACTAGTACAATGAAAGAGAACCAGTTATCTCAAATAAGAACAGAAAAAAAGTGATTCTAAAGAAGTTTCCAAACTTCGAAAAAAAATTTTTTTCTTTTGGAGATTCTTTGCGCATAATATGCTTTACTGAGGCTATCAAACTAGTATAATGAAAGAGAACCAGTTATCTCAAATAAGAACGGAAAAAAATTGATTCTAAAGAAGTTTCCAAAGTTCGAAAAAAATTTTTTTTCTTTTCGAGATTCTTTGCGCATAATATGCTTTACTGAGGCTATCAAACTAGTATAATGAAAGAGAACCAGTTATCTCAAATAAGAACGGAAAAAAAGTGATTCTAACGAAGTTTCCAAACTTCGAAAAAAAATGTTTTTCTTTTCGAGATTCTTGCGCATAATATGCTTTTCTAAGGCTATCAAACTAGTAAAATGAAAGAGAACCAGTTATCTCAAATAAGAACGGGAAAAAAGTGATTCTAACGAAGTTTCCAAACTTCGAAAAAATTTTTTTTTCTTTTGGAGATTCTTTGCGCATAATATGCTTTACTGAGGCTATCAAACTAGTATAATGAAAGAGAACCAGTTATCTCGAATAAGAACGGAAAAAAAGTGATTCTAACGAAGTTTCCAAACTTCGAAAATTTTTTTTTTCTTTTCGAGATTCTTTGCGCATAATATGCTTTACTGAGGCTATCAAACTAGTATAATGAAAGAGAAACAGTTATCTCAAATAAGAACGGAAAAAAAGTGATTCAAACGTAGTTTCCAAACTTCGAAAAAAAATGTTTTTCTTTTCGAGATTCTTTGCGCATAATATGCTTTACTGAGGCTATAAAACTAGTATAATGAAAGAGAACCAGTTATCTCAAATAAGAACGGAAAAAAGTGATTCTAACGAATTTTTCAAACTTCGAAAAAAAATTTTTTTCTTTTCGAGATTCTTTGCGCATAATATGCTTTACTGAGGCTATCAAACTAGTACAATGAAAGAGAACCAGTTATCTCAAATAAGAACAGAAAAAAAGTGATTCTAAAGAAGTTTCCAAACTTCGAAAAAAAATTTTTTTCTTTTGGAGATTCTTTGCGCATAATATGCTTTACTGAGGCTATCAAACTAGTATAATGAAAGAGAACCAGTTATCTCAAATAAGAACGGAAAAAAATTGATTCTAAAGAAGTTTCCAAAGATCGAAAAAAAATTTTTTTCTTTTCGAGATTCTTTGCGCATAATATGCTTTACTGAGTCTATCAACCTAGTATAATGAAAGAGAAACAGTTATCTCAAATAAGAACGGAAAAAAAGTGATTCTAAAGTAGTTTCCAAACTTCGAAAAAAATTTTTTTTCTTTTCGTGATTCTTTTCGCTAAATATGCTTTTCTGAGGCTATCAAACTAGTGTAATGAAAGAGAACCAGTTATCTCAAATTAGAACAGAAAAAAAGTGATTCTAAAGAAGTTTCCAAACTTCGAAAAAAAATTTTTTTCTTTTCGAGATTCTTTGCGCATAATATGCTTTACTGAGGCTATCAAACTAGTACAATGAAAGAGAACCAGTTATCTCAAATAAGAACAGAAAAAAAGTGATTCTAAAGAAGTTTCCAAACTTCGAAAAAAAATTTTTTTCTTTTGGAGATTCTTTGCGCATAATATGCTTTACTGAGGCTATCAAACTAGTATAATGAAAGAGAACCAGTTATCTCAAATAAGAACGGAAAAAAATTGATTCTAAAGAAGTTTCCAAAGTTCGAAAAAAATTTTTTTTCTTTTCGAGATTCTTTGCGCATAATATGCTTTACTGAGGCTATCAAACTAGTATAATGAAAGAGAACCAGTTATCTCAAATAAGAACGGAAAAAAAGTGATTCTAACGAAGTTTCCAAACTTCGAAAAAAAATGTTTTTCTTTTCGAGATTCTTGCGCATAATATGCTTTTCTAAGGCTATCAAACTAGTAAAATGAAAGAGAACCAGTTATCTCAAATAAGAACGGGAAAAAAGTGATTCTAACGAAGTTTCCAAACTTCGAAAAAATTTTTTTTTCTTTTGGAGATTCTTTGCGCATAATATGCTTTACTGAGGCTATCAAACTAGTATAATGAAAGAGAACCAGTTATCTCGAATAAGAACGGAAAAAAAGTGATTCTAACGAAGTTTCCAAACTTCGAAAATTTTTTTTTTCTTTTCGAGATTCTTTGCGCATAATATGCTTTACTGAGGCTATCAAACTAGTATAATGAAAGAGAAACAGTTATCTCAAATAAGAACGGAAAAAAAGTGATTCAAACGTAGTTTCCAAACTTCGAAAAAAAATGTTTTTCTTTTCGAGATTCTTTGCGCATAATATGCTTTACTGAGGCTATAAAACTAGTATAATGAAAGAGAACCAGTTATCTCAAATAAGAACAGAAAAAAAGTGATTCTAAAGAAGTTTCCAAACTTCGAAAAAAAATTTTTTTCTTTTCGAGATTCTTTGCCCATAATATGCTTTACTGAGGCTATCAAACTAGTATAATGAAAGAGAACAAGTTATCTCAAATAAGAACGGGAAAAAATTGATTCTAAAGAAGTTTCCAAACTTCGAAAAAAAATTTTTTTCTTTTCGAGATTCTTTGCGCATAATATGCTTTACTGAGGCTATCAAAATAGTATAATGAAAGAGAGACAGTTATCTCAAATAAGAACGGAAAAAAAGTGATTCAAACGTAGTTTCCAAACTTCGAAAAAAAATGTTTTTCTTTTCGAGATTCTTTGCGCATAATATGCTTTTCTGGGGCTATCAAACTAGTATAATGAAAGAGAACCAGTTATCTCAAATAAGAACGGGAAAAAAGTGATTCTAACGAAGTTTCCAAACTTCGAAAAAAATTTTTTTTCTTTTCGAGATTCTTTGCGCATAATATGCTTTACTGAGGCTATCAAACTAGTACAATGAAAGAGAACCAGTTATCTCAAATAAGAACAGAAAAAAAGTGATTCTAAAGAAGTTTCCAAACTTCGAAAAAAATTTTTTTTCTTTTGGAGATTCTTTGCGCATAATATGCTTTACTGAGGCTATCAAACTAGTATAATGAAAGAGAACCAGTTATCTCAAATAAGAACGGAAAAAAATTGATTCTAAAGAAGTTTCCAAAGTTCGAAAAAAAATTTTTTTCTTTTCGAGATTCTTTGCGCATAATATGCTTTACTGAGACTATCAACCTATATAATGAAAGAGAAACAGTTATCTCAAATAAGAACGGAAAAAAAGTGATTCTAAAGTAGTTTCCAAACTTCGAAAAAAATTTTTTTTCTTTTCGTGATTCTTTTCGCTAAATATGCTTTTCTGAGGCTATCAAACTAGTGTAATGAAAGAGAACCAGTTATCTCAAATATGAACGGAAAAAAAGTGATTCAAACGAAGTTTCCAAACTTCGAAAAAAAATGTTTTTCTTTTCGAGATTCTTTGCGCATAATATGCTTTTCTGGGGCTATCAAACTAGTATAATGAAAGAGAACCAGTTATCTCAAATAAGAACGGGAAAAAAGTGATTCTAACGAAGTTTCCAAACTTCGAAAAAATTTTTTTTTCTTTTCGAGATTCTTTGCGCATAATATGCTTTACTGAGGCTAACAAACTAGTATAATGAAAGAGAACCAGTTATCTCAAATAAGAACGGAAAAAAGTGATTCTAACGAATTTTTCAAACTTCGAAAAAAAAATTTTTTCTTTTCGAGATTCTTTGCGCATAATATGCTTTACTGAGGCTATCAAACTAGTACAATGAAAGAGAACCAGTTATCTCAAATAAGAACAGAAAAAAAGTGATTCTAAAGAAGTTTCCAAACTTCGAAAAAAAATTTTTTTCTTTTGGAGATTCTTTGCGCATAATATGCTTTACTGAGGCTATCAAACTAGTATAATGAAAGAGAACCAGTTATCTCAAATAAGAACGGAAAAAAATTGATTCTAAAGAAGTTTCCAAAGTTCGAAAAAAAATTTTTTTCTTTTCGAGATTCTTTGCGCATAATATGCTTTACTGAGGCTATCAACCTAGTATAATGAAAGAGAAACAGTTATCTCAAATAAGAACGGAAAAAAAGTGATTCTAAAGAAGTTTCCAAACTTCGAAAAAAAATTTTTTTCTTTTCGAGATTCTTTGCGCATAATATGCTTTACTGAGGCTATCAAACTAGTATAATGAAAGAGAACAAGTTATCTCAAATAAGAACGGAAAAAAATTGATTCTAAAGAAGTTTCCAAACTTCGAAAAAAAATTTTTTTCTTTTCGAGATTCTTTGCGCATAATATGCTTTACTGAGGCTATCAAAATAGTATAATGAAAGAGAAACAGTTATCTCAAATAAGAACGGAAAAAAAGTTATTCAAACGTAGTTTCCAAACTTCGAAAAAAAATGTTTTTCTTTTCGAGATTCTTTGCGCATAATATGCTTTTCTGGGGCTATCAAACTAGTATTATGAAAGAGAACCAGTTATCTCAAATAAGAACGGGAAAAAAAGTGATTCTAACGAAGTTTCCAAACTTCGAAAAACATTTTTTTTCTTTTCGAGATTCTTTGCGCATAATATGCTTTACTGAGGCTGTCAAACTAGTATAATGAAAGAGAAACAGATATCTCAAATATGAACGGAAAAAAAGTGATTCAAACGAAGTTTCCAAACTTCGAAAAAAAATGGTTTTCTTTTCGAGATTCTTTGCGCATAATATGCTTTACTGAGGCTATCAACCTAGTATAATGAAAGAGAAACAGTTATCTCAAATAAGAACGGAAAAAAAGTGATTCTAAAGTAGTTTCCAAACTTCGAAAAAAATTTTTTTTCTTTTCGTGATTCTTTTCGCTAAATATGCTTTTCTGAGGCTATCAAACTAGTGTAATGAAAGAGAACCAGTTATCTCAAATTAGAACAGAAAAAAAGTGATTCTAAAGAAGTTTCCAAACTTCGAAAAAAAATTTTTTTCTTTTCGAAATTCTTTGCGCATAATATGCTTTACTGAGGCTATCAAACTAGTACAATGAAAGAGAACCAGTTATCTCAAATAAGAACAGAAAAAAAGTGATTCTAAAGAAGTTTCCAAACTTCGAAAAAAAATTTTTTTCTTTTGGAGATTCTTTGCGCATAATATGCTTTACTGAGGCTATCAAACTAGTATAATGAAAGAGAACCAGTTATCTCAAATAAGAACGGAAAAAAATTGATTCTAAAGAAGTTTCCAAAGTTCGAAAAAAATTTTTTTTCTTTTCGAGATTCTTTGCGCATAATATGCTTTACTGAGGCTATCAAACTAGTATAATGAAAGAGAACCAGTTATCTCAAATAAGAACGGAAAAAAAGTGATTCTAACGAAGTTTCCAAACTTCGAAAAAAAATGTTTTTCTTTTCGAGATTCTTGCGCATAATATGCTTTTCTAAGGCTATCAAACTAGTAAAATGAAAGAGAACCAGTTATCTCAAATAAGAACGGGAAAAAAGTGATTCTAACGAAGTTTCCAAACTTCGAAAAAATTTTTTTTTCTTTTGGAGATTCTTTGCGCATAATATGCTTTACTGAGGCTATCAAACTAGTATAATGAAAGAGAACCAGTTATCTCGAATAAGAACGGAAAAAAAGTGATTCTAACGAAGTTTCCAAACTTCGAAAATTTTTTTTTTCTTTTCGAGATTCTTTGCGCATAATATGCTTTACTGAGGCTATCAAACTAGTATAATGAAAGAGAAACAGTTATCTCAAATAAGAACGGAAAAAAAGTGATTCAAACGTAGTTTCCAAACTTCGAAAAAAAATGTTTTTCTTTTCGAGATTCTTTGCGCATAATATGCTTTACTGAGGCTATAAAACTAGTATAATGAAAGAGAACCAGTTATCTCAAATAAGAACAGAAAAAAAGTGATTCTAAAGAAGTTTCCAAACTTCGAAAAAAAATTTTTTTCTTTTCGAGATTCTTTGCCCATAATATGCTTTACTGAGGCTATCAAACTAGTATAATGAAAGAGAACAAGTTATCTCAAATAAGAACGGGAAAAAATTGATTCTAAAGAAGTTTCCAAACTTCGAAAAAAAATTTTTTTCTTTTCGAGATTCTTTGCGCATAATATGCTTTACTGAGGCTATCAAAATAGTATAATGAAAGAGAGACAGTTATCTCAAATAAGAACGGAAAAAAAGTGATTCAAACGTAGTTTCCAAACTTCGAAAAAAAATGTTTTTCTTTTCGAGATTCTTTGCGCATAATATGCTTTTCTGGGGCTATCAAACTAGTATAATGAAAGAGAACCAGTTATCTCAAATAAGAACGGGAAAAAAGTGATTCTAACGAAGTTTCCAAACTTCGAAAAAAATTTTTTTTCTTTTCGAGATTCTTTGCGCATAATATGCTTTACTGAGGCTATCAAACTAGTACAATGAAAGAGAACCAGTTATCTCAAATAAGAACAGAAAAAAAGTGATTCTAAAGAAGTTTCCAAACTTCGAAAAAAATTTTTTTTCTTTTGGAGATTCTTTGCGCATAATATGCTTTACTGAGGCTATCAAACTAGTATAATGAAAGAGAACCAGTTATCTCAAATAAGAACGGAAAAAAATTGATTCTAAAGAAGTTTCCAAAGTTCGAAAAAAAATTTTTTTCTTTTCGAGATTCTTTGCGCATAATATGCTTTACTGAGACTATCAACCTATATAATGAAAGAGAAACAGTTATCTCAAATAAGAACGGAAAAAAAGTGATTCTAAAGTAGTTTCCAAACTTCGAAAAAAATTTTTTTTCTTTTCGTGATTCTTTTCGCTAAATATGCTTTTCTGAGGCTATCAAACTAGTGTAATGAAGGAGAACCAGTTATCTCAAATATGAACGGAAAAAAAGTGATTCAAACGAAGTTTCCAAACTTCGAAAAAAAATGTTTTTCTTTTCGAGATTCTTTGCGCATAATATGCTTTTCTGGGGCTATCAAACTAGTATAATGAAAGAGAACCAGTTATCTCAAATAAGAACGGGAAAAAAGTGATTCTAACGAAGTTTCCAAACTTCGAAAAAATTTTTTTTTCTTTTCGAGATTCTTTGCGCATAATATGCTTTACTGAGGCTAACAAACTAGTATAATGAAAGAGAACCAGTTATCTCAAATAAGAACGGAAAAAAGTGATTCTAACGAATTTTTCAAACTTCGAAAAAAAAATTTTTTCTTTTCGAGATTCTTTGCGCATAATATGCTTTACTGAGGCTATCAAACTAGTACAATGAAAGAGAACCAGTTATCTCAAATAAGAACAGAAAAAAAGTGATTCTAAAGAAGTTTCCAAACTTCGAAAAAAAATTTTTTTCTTTTGGAGATTCTTTGCGCATAATATGCTTTACTGAGGCTATCAAACTAGTATAATGAAAGAGAACCAGTTATCTCAAATAAGAACGGAAAAAAATTGATTCTAAAGAAGTTTCCAAAGTTCGAAAAAAAATTTTTTTCTTTTCGAGATTCTTTGCGCATAATATGCTTTACTGAGGCTATCAACCTAGTATAATGAAAGAGAAACAGTTATCTCAAATAAGAACGGAAAAAAAGTGATTCTAAAGAAGTTTCCAAACTTCGAAAAAAAATTTTTTTCTTTTCGAGATTCTTTGCGCATAATATGCTTTACTGAGGCTATCAAACTAGTATAATGAAAGAGAACAAGTTATCTCAAATAAGAACGGAAAAAAATTGATTCTAAAGAAGTTTCCAAACTTCGAAAAAAAATTTTTTTCTTTTCGAGATTCTTTGCGCATAATATGCTTTACTGAGGCTATCAAAATAGTATAATGAAAGAGAAACAGTTATCTCAAATAAGAACGGAAAAAAAGTTATTCAAACGTAGTTTCCAAACTTCGAAAAAAAATGTTTTTCTTTTCGAGATTCTTTGCGCATAATATGCTTTTCTGGGGCTATCAAACTAGTATTATGAAAGAGAACCAGTTATCTCAAATAAGAACGGGAAAAAAAGTGATTCTAACGAAGTTTCCAAACTTCGAAAAACATTTTTTTTCTTTTCGAGATTCTTTGCGCATAATATGCTTTACTGAGGCTGTCAAACTAGTATAATGAAAGAGAAACAGATATCTCAAATATGAACGGAAAAAAAGTGATTCAAACGAAGTTTCCAAACTTCGAAAAAAAATGGTTTTCTTTTCGATATTCTTTGCGCATAATATGCTTTTCTGAGGCTATCAAATTAGTATAATGAAAGAGAACCAGTTATCTGAAATAAGAACGGGAAAAAAGTGATTCAAACGAAGTTTCCAAACCTCGAAAAAAATTTTTTTTCTTTTCGTGATTCTTTGCGCTAAATATGCTTTTCTGAGGCTATCAAAGTAGTATTATAAAAGAGAACCAGTTATCTCAAATAAGAACGGAAAAAAAGTGATTCAAACGAAGTTTCCAAACTTGGAAAAAAATTTTTTTTCTTTTCGTGATTCTTTTCGCTAAATATGCTTTTCTGAGGCTATCAAACTAGTATAATGAAAGAGAACCAGTTATCTCAAATAAGAACAGAAAAAAAGTGATTCTAAAGAAGTTTCCAAACTTCGAAAAAATTTTTTTTTCTTTTGGAGATTCTTTGCGCATAATATGCTTTACTGAGGCTATCAAACTAGTATAATGAAAGAGAACCAGTTATCTCGAATAAGAACGGAAAAAAAGTGATTCTAACGAAGTTTCCAAACTTCGAAAATTTTTTTTTTCTTTTCGAGATTCTTTGCGCATAATATGCTTTACTGAGGCTATCAAACTAGTATAATGAAAGAGAAACAGTTATCTCAAATAAGAACGGAAAAAAAGTGATTCAAACGTAGTTTCCAAACTTCGAAAAAAAATTTTTTTCTTTTCGAGATTCTTTGCCCATAATATGCTTTACTGAGGCTATCAAACTAGTATAATGAAAGAGAACAAGTTATCTCAAATAAGAACGGGAAAAAATTGATTCTAAAGAAGTTTCCAAACTTCGAAAAAAAATTTTTTTCTTTTCGAGATTCTTTGCGCATAATATGCTTTACTGAGGCTATCAAAATAGTATAATGAAAGAGAGACAGTTATCTCAAATAAGAACGGAAAAAAAGTGATTCAAACGAAGTTTCCAAACTTCGAAAAAAAATGGTTTTCTTTTCCAGATTCTTTGCGCATAATATGCTTTACTGAGGCTATCAAACTAGTATAATGAAAGAGAACCAGTTATCTCAAATAAGAACGGAAAAAAAGTTATTCAAACGAAGTTTCCAAACTTCGAAAAAAATTTTTTTTCTTTTCGAGATTCTTTGCGCATAATATGCTTTACTGAGGCTATCAAACCAGTATAATGAAAGAGAACCAGTTATCTCAAATAAAAACAGAAAAAAAGTGATTCTAAAGAAGTTTCCAAACTTCGAAAAAAAATTTTTTTCTTTTCGAGATTCTTTGCGCATAATATGCTTTACTGAGGCTATCAAACTAGTATAATGAAAGAGAACAAGTTATCTCAAATAAGAACGGAAAAAAATTGATTCTAAAGAAGTTTTCAAACTTCGAAAAAAAATTTTTTTCTTTTCGAGATTCTATGCGCATAATATGCTTTTCTGAGGCTATCAAACTAGTAAAATGAAAGAGAACCAGTTATCTCGAATAAGAACGGAAAAAAAGTAATTCTAAAGAAGTTTCCAAAGTTCGAAAAAAATTTTTTTTCTTTTCGAGATTCTTTGCGCATAATATGCTTTACTGAGGCTATCAAACTAGTATAATGAAAGAGAACCAGTTATTTCATATAAGAACGGAAAAAAAGTGATTCAAACGAAGTTTCCAAACTTCGAAAAAAAATGCTTTTCTTTTCGAGATTCTTTGCGCATAATATGCTTTTCTACGGCTATCAAACTAGTAAAATGAAAGAGAACTAGTTACCTCGAATAAGAACGGAAAAAAAGTGATTCTAACGAAGTTTCCAAACTTCGAAAAATGTTTTTTTTCTTTTCGAAATTCTTTGCGCATAATATGCTTTACTGAGTCTATCAAACTAGTATAATGAAAGAGAACCAGTTATCTCAAATAATAACGGAAAAAAGTGATTCTAACGAAGTTTCCAAACTTCGAAAAAAATTTTTTTTCTTTTCGAGATTCTTTGCGCATAATATGCTTTACTGAGGCTATCAAACTAGTATAATGAAAGAGAACCAGTTATCTCAAAAAAGAACGGAAAAAAATTGATTCTAACGAAGTTTCCAAACTTCGAAAATTTTTTTTTTTTCTTTTCCAGATTCTTTGCGCATAATATGCTTTACTGAGGCTATCAAACTAGTATAATGAAAGAGAACCAGTTATCTCAAATAAGAACGGAAAAAAGTGATTCTAACGAAGTTTCCAAACTTCGAAAAAAAATTTTTTTCTTTTCGAGATTCTTTGCGCATAATATGCTTTACTGAGGCTATCAAACCAGTATAATGAAAGAGAACCAGTTATCTCAAATAAGAACAGAAAAAAAGTGATTCTAAAGAAGTTTCCAAACTTCGAAAAAAAATTTTTTTCTTTTCGAGATTCTTTGCGCATAATATGCTTTACTGAGGCTATCAAACTAGTATAATGAAAGAGAACAAGTTATCTCAAATAAGAACGGAAAAAAATTGATTCTAAAGAAGTTTTCAAACTTCGAAAAAAAATTTTTTTCTTTTCGAGATTCTTTGCGCATAATATGCTTTTCTGAGGCTATCAAACTAGTAAAATGAAAGAGAACCAGTTATCTCGAATAAGAAGGGAAAAAAAGTAATTCTAAAGAAGTTTCCAAAGTTCGAAAAAAATTTTTTTTCTTTTCGAGATTCTTTGCGCATAATATGCTTTACTGAGGCTATCAAACTAGTATAATGAAAGAGAACCAGTTATCTCATATAAGAACGGAAAAAAAGTGATTCTAACGAAGTTTCCAAACTTCGAAAAAAATTTTTTTTTCTTTTCGAAATTCTTTGCGCATAATATGCTTTACTGAGGCTATCAAACTAGTATAATGAAAGAGAACCAGTAATCTCAAATAAGAACGGAAAAAAAGTGATTCAAACGAAGTTTCCAAACTTCGAAAAAAAATGGTTTTCTTTTCGAGATTCTTTGCGCATAATATGCTTTTCTACGGCTATCAAACTAGTAAAATGAAAGAGAACTAGTTATCTCGAATAAGAACGGAAAAAAAGTGATTCTAACGAAGTTTCCAAACTTCGAAAAATGTTTTTTTTCTTTTCGAGATTCTTTGCGCATAATATGCTTTACTGAGTCTATCAAACTAGTATAATGAAAGAGAACCAGTTATCTCAAATAAGAACGGAAAAAAGTGATTCTAACGAAGTTTCCAAACTTCGAAAAAAAATTTTTTTCTTTTCGAGATTCTTTGCGCATAATATGCTTTACTGAGGCTATCAAACTAGTATAATGAAAGAGAACCAGTTATCTCAAATAAGAACGGAAAAAAATTGATTCTAACGAAGTTTCCAAACTTCGAAAATTTTTTTTTTTTCTTTTCCAGATTCTTTGCGCATAATATGCTTTACTGAGGCTATCAAACTAGTATAATGAAAGAGAACCAGTTATCTCAAATAAGAACGGAAAAAAGTGATTCTAACGAAGTTTTCAAACTTCGAAAAAAATTTTTTTTCTTTTCGAGATTCTTTACGCATAATATGCTTTACTGAGGCTATCAAAATAGTATAATGAAAGAGAAACAGTTATCTCAAATTAGAACGGAAAAAAAGTGATCCAAACGTAGTTTCCAAACTTCGAAAAGAAATGTTTTTCTTTTCGAGATTCTTTGCGCATAATATGCTTTACTGAGGCTATCAAACTAGTATAATGAAAGAGAACCAGTTATCTCAAATAAGAATGGAAAAAAAGTGATTCTTACGAAGTTTCCAAACTTCGAAAAAAAAATTTTTTCTTTTCGAGATTCTTTGCGCATAATATGCTTTTCTACGGCTATCAAACTAGTAAAATGAAAGAGAACCAGTTATCTCGAATAAGAACGGAAAAAAAGTGATTCTAACGAAGTTTCCAAACTTCGAAAAATTTTTTTTTTCTTTTCGAGATTCTTTGCGCATAATATGCTTTACAAAGGCTATCAAACTAGTATAATGAAAGAGAACCAGTTATGTCAAATAAGAACGGAAAAAAGTGTTTCTAACGAAGTTTCCAAACTTCGAAAAAATTTTTTTTTTTTTCGAGATTCTTTGCGCATAATATGCTTTACTGAGGCTATCAAACTAGTATAATGAAAGAGAACCAGTTCTCTCAAATAAGAACGGAAAAAAGTGATTCTAACGAAGTTTCTAAACTTCGAAAAAAAATTTTTTTCTTTTCGAGATTCTTTGCGCATAATATGCTTTACTGAGGCTATTAAACTAGTATAATGAAAGAGAACCAGTTATCTCAAATAAGAACGGAAAAAAATTGATTCTAAAGAAGTTTCCAAACTTCGAAAAAAAATTTTTTTCTTTTCGAGATTCTTTGCGCATAATATGCTTTACTGAGGCTATCAAACTAGTATAATGAAAGAGAACTAGTTATCTCAAATAAGAACAGAAAAAAAGTGATTCTAAAGAAGTTTCCAAACTTCGAAAAAAAATTTTTTTCTTTTCGAGATTCTTTGCGCATAATATGCTTTACTGAGGCTATCAAACTAGTATAATGAAAGAGAACAAGTTATCTCAAATAAGAACGGAAAAAAATTGATTCTAAAGAAGTTTCCAAACTTCGAAAAAAATTTTTTTTCTTTTCGAGATTCTTTGCGCATAATATGCTTTACTGAGGCTATCAAAATAGTATAATGAAAGAGAGACAGTTATCTCAAATAAGAACGGAAAAAAAGTGATTGAAACGAAGTTTCCAAACTTGGAAAAAAAATTTTTTTCTTTTCGTGATTCTTTTCGCTAAATATGCTTTTATGAGGCTATCAAACTAGTATAATGAAAGAGAACCAGTTATCTCAAATAAGAACAGAAAAAAAGTCATTCTAAAGTAGTTTCCAAACTTCGAAAAAATTTTTTTTTCTTTTCGAGATTCTTTGAGCATAATATGCTTTACTGAGGCTATCAAACTAGTATAATGAAAGAGAACCAGTTATCTCGAATAAGAACGGAAAAAAAGTGATTCTAACGAAGTTTCCAAACTTCGAAAAAAAATTTTTTTCTTTTCGAGATTCTTTGCGCATAATATGCTTTACTGAGGCTATCAAACTAGTATAATGAAAGAGAACCAGTTATCTCAAATAAGAACAGAAAAAAAGTGATTCTAAAGAAGTTTCCAAACTTCGAAAAAAAATTTTTTTCTTTTAGAGATTCTTTGCGCATAATATGCTTTACTGAGGCTATCAAACTAGTATAATGAAAGAGAAACCGATATCTCAAATATGAACGGAAAAAAAGTTATTCAAACGAAGTTTCCAAACTTCGAAAAAAAATGTTTTTGTTTTCGATATTCTTTGCGCATAATATGCTTTTCTGAGGCTATCAAACTAGTATAATGAAAGAGAACCAGTTATCTGAAATAAGAACGGGAAAAAAGTGATTCAAACGAAGTTTCCAAACCTCGAAAAATTTTTTTTTTCTTTTCGTGATTCTTTGCGCTAAATATGCTTTTCTGAGGCTATCAAAGTAGTATTATAATAGAGAACCAGTTATCTCAAATAAGAACGGAAAAAAAGTGATTCAAACGAAGTTTCCAAACTTGGAAAAAATTTTTTTATCTTTTCGTGATTCTTTTCGCTAAATATGCTTTTATGAGGCTATCAAACTAGTATAATGAAAGAGAACCAGTTATCTCAAATAAGAACAGAAAAAAAGTGATTCTAAAGAAGTTTCCAAACTTCGAAAAAATTTTTTTTTCTTTTCGAGATTCTTTGAGCATAATATGCTTTACTGAGGCTATCAAACTAGTATAATGAAAGAGAACCAGTTATCTCGAATAAGAACGGAAAAAAAGTGATTCTAACGAAGTTTCCAAACTTCGAAAATTTTTTTTTTCTTTTCGAGATTCTTTGCGCATAATATGCTTTACTGAGGCTATCAAACTAGTATAATGAAAGAGAACCAGTTATCTCAAATAAGAACGGAAAAAAGTGATTCTAACGAAGTTTCCAAACTTCGAAAAAAAATTTTTTTCTTTTCGAGATTCTTTGCGCATAATATGCTTTACTGAGGCTATCAAACTAGTATAATGAAAGAGAAACAGATATCTCAAATATGAACGGAAAAAAAGTGATTCAAACGAAGTTTCCAAACTTCGAAAAAAAATGGTTTTCTTTTCGATATTCTTTGCGCATAATATGCTTTTCTGAGGCTATCAAACTAGTATAATGAAAGAGAACCAGTTATCTGAAATAAGAACGGGAAAAAAGTGATTCAAACGAAGTTTCCAAACCTCGAAAAAAATTTTTTTTCTTTTCGTGATTCTTTGCGCTAAATATGCTTTTCTGAGGCTATCAAAGTAGTATTATAAAAGAGAACCAGTTATCTCAAATAAGAACGGAAAAAAAGTGATTCAAACGAAGTTTCCAAACTTGGAAAAAATTTTTTTTCTTTTCGTGATTCTTTTCGCTAAATATGCTTTTCTGAGGCTATCAAACTAGTATAATGAAAGAGAACCAGTTATCTCAAATAAGAACAGAAAAAAAGTGATTCTAAAGAAGTTTCCAAACTTCGAAAAAATTTTTTTTTCTTTTGGAGATTCTTTGCGCATAATATGCTTTACTGAGGCTATCAAACTAGTATAATGAAAGAGAACCAGTTATCTCGAATAAGAACGGAAAAAAAGTGATTCTAACGAAGTTTCCAAACTTCGAAAATTTTTTTTTTCTTTTCGAGATTCTTTGCGCATAATATGTTTACTGAGGCTATCAAACTAGTATAATGAAAGAGAAACAGTTATCTCAAATAAGAACGGAAAAAAAGTGATTCAAACGTAGTTTCCAAACTTCGAAAAAAAATGTTTTTCTTTTCGAGATTCTTTGCGCATAATATGCTTTACTGAGGCTATAAAACTAGTATAATGAAAGAGAACCAGTTATCTCAAATAAGAACAGAAAAAAAGTGATTCTAAAGAAGTTTCCAAACTTCGAAAAAAAATTTTTTTCTTTTCGAGATTCTTTGCCCATAATATGCTTTACTGAGGCTATCAAACTAGTATAATGAAAGAGAACAAGTTATCTCAAATAAGAACGGGAAAAAATTGATTCTAAAGAAGTTTCCAAACTTCGAAAAAAAATTTTTTTCTTTTCGAGATTCTTTGCGCATAATATGCTTTACTGAGGCTATCAAAATAGTATAATGAAAGAGAGACAGTTATCTCAAATAAGAACGGAAAAAAAGTGATTCAAACGTAGTTTCCAAACTTCGAAAAAAAATGTTTTTCTTTTCGAGATTCTTTGCGCATAATATGCTTTTCTGGGGCTATCAAACTAGTATAATGAAAGAGAACCAGTTATCTCAAATAAGAACGGGAAAAAAGTGATTCTAACGAAGTTTCCAAACTTCGAAAAAAATTTTTTTTCTTTTCGAGATTCTTTGCGCATAATATGCTTTACTGAGGCTATCAAACTAGTATAATGAAAGAGAACCAGTTATCTCAAATAAGAACGGAAAAAAAGTGATTCTAACGAAGTTTCCAAACTTGGAAAAAAAAATTTTTTCTTTTCGAGATTCTTTGCGCATAATATGCTTTACTGAGGCTATCAAACTAGTATAATGAAAGAGAAACAGATATCTCAAATATGAACGGAAAAAAAGTGATTCAAACGAAGTTTCCAAACTTCGAAAAAAAATGGTTTTCTTTTCGATATTCTTTGCGCATAATATGCTTTTCTGAGGCTATCAAACTAGTATAATGAAAGAGAACCAGTTATCTGAAATAAGAACGGGAAAAAAGTGATTCAAACGAAGTTTCCAAACCTCGAAAAAAATTTTTTTTCTTTTCGTGATTCTTTGCGCTAAATATGCTTTTCTGAGGCTATCAAAGTAGTATTATAAAAGAGAACCAGTTATCTCAAATAAGAACGGAAAAAAAGTGATTCAAACGAAGTTTCCAAACTTGGAAAAAAATTTTTTTTCTTTTCGTGATTCTTTTCGCTAAATATGCTTTTCTGAGGCTATCAAACTAGTATAATGAAAGAGAACCAGTTATCTCAAATAAGAACAGAAAAAAAGTGATTCTAAAGAAGTTTCCAAACTTCGAAAAAATTTTTTTTTCTTTTGGAGATTCTTTGCGCATAATATGCTTTACTGAGGCTATCAAACTAGTATAATGAAAGAGAACCAGTTATCTCGAATAAGAACGGAAAAAAAGTGATTCTAACGAAGTTTCCAAACTTCGAAAATTTTTTTTTTCTTTTCGAGATTCTTTGCGCATAATATGTTTACTGAGGCTATCAAACTAGTATAATGAAAGAGAAACAGTTATCTCAAATAAGAACGGAAAAAAAGTGATTCAAACGTAGTTTCCAAACTTCGAAAAAAAATTTTTTTCTTTTCGAGATTCTTTGCGCATAATATGCTTTACTGAGGCTATAAAACTAGTATAATGAAAGAGAACCAGTTATCTCAAATAAGAACAGAAAAAAAGTGATTCTAAAGAAGTTTCCAAACTTCGAAAAAAAATTTTTTTCTTTTCGAGATTCTTTGCCCATAATATGCTTTACTGAGGCTATCAAACTAGTATAATGTAAGAGAACAAGTTATCTCAAATAAGAACGGGAAAAAATTGATTCTAAAGAAGTTTCCAAACTTCGAAAAAAAATTTTTTTCTTTTCGAGATTCTTTGCGCATAATATGCTTTACTGAGGCTATCAAAATAGTATAATGAAAGAGAGACAGTTATCTCAAATAAGAACGGAAAAAAAGTGATTCAAACGTAGTTTCCAAACTTCGAAAAAAAATGTTTTTCTTTTCGAGATTCTTTGCGCATAATATGCTTTTCTGGGGCTATCAAACTAGTATAATGAAAGAGAACCAGTTATCTCAAATAAGAACGGGAAAAAAGTGATTCTAACGAAGTTTCCAAACTTCGAAAAAATTTTTTTTTCTTTTCGAGATTCTTTGCGCATAATATGCTTTACTGAGGCTATCAAACTAGTATAATGAAAGAGAACCAGTTATCTCAAATAAGAACGGAAAAAAAGTGATTCTAACGAAGTTTCCAAACTTGGAAAAAAAAATTTTTTCTTTTCGAGATTCTTTGCGCATAATATGCTTTACTGAGGCTATCAAACTAGTACAATGAAAGAGAACCAGTTATCTCAAATAAGAACAGAAAAAAAGTGATTCTAAAGAAGTTTCCAAACTTCGAAAAAAAATTTTTTTCTTTTCGAGATTCTTTGCGCATAATATGCTTTACTGAGGCTATCAAACTAGTATAATGAAAGAGAAACAGATATCTCAAATATGAACGGAAAAAAAGTGATTCAAACGAAGTTTCCAAACTTCGAAAAAAAATGTTTTTCTTTTCGAGATTCTTTGCGCATAATATGCTTTTCTGGGGCTATCAAACTAGTATAATGAAAGAGAACCAGTTATCTCAAATAAGAACGGGAAAAAAGTGATTCTAACGAAGTTTCCAAACTTCGAAAAAATTTTTTTTTCTTTTGGAGATTCTTTGCGCATAATATGCTTTACTGAGGCTATCAAACTAGTATAATGAAAGAGAACCATTTATCTCGAATAAGAACGGAAAAAAAGTGATTCTAACGAAGTTTCCAAACTTCGAAAATTTTTTTTTTCTTTTCGAGATTCTTTGCGCATAATATGCTTTACTGAGGCTATCAAACTAGTATAATGAAAGAGAAACAGTTATCTCAAATAAGAACGGAAAAAAAGTGATTCAAACGTAGTTTCCAAACTTCGAAAAAAAATGTTTTTCTTTTCGAGATTCTTTGCGCATAATATGCTTTACTGAGGCTATAAAACTAGTATAATGAAAGAGAACCAGTTATCTCAAATAAGAACAGAAAAAAAGTGATTCTAAAGAAGTTTCCAAACTTCGAAAAAAAATTTTTTTCTTTTCGAGATTCTTTGCCCATATAATGCTTTACTGAGGCTATCAAACTAGTATAATGAAAGAGAACAAGTTATCTCAAATAAGAACGGGAAAAAATTGATTCTAAAGAAGTTTCCAAACTTCGAAAAAAAATTTTTTTCTTTTCGAGATTCTTTGCGCATAATATGCTTTACTGAGGCTATCAAAATAGTATAATGAAAGAGAGACAGTTATCTCAAATAAGAACGGAAAAAAAGTGATTCAAACGTAGTTTCCAAACTTCGAAAAAAAATGTTTTTCTTTTCGAGATTCTTTGCGCATAATATGCTTTTCTGGGGCTATCAAACTAGTATAATGAAAGAGAACCAGTTATCTCAAATAAGAACGGGAAAAAAGTGATTCTAACGAAGTTTCCAAACTTCGAAAAAAATTTTTTTTCTTTTCGAGATTCTTTGCGCATAATATGCTTTACTGAGGCTATCAAACTAGTATAATGAAAGAGAACCAGTTATCTCAAATAAGAACGGAAAAAAAGTGATTCTAACGAAGTTTCCAAACTTGGAAAAAAAAATTTTTTCTTTTCGAGATTCTTTGCGCATAATATGCTTTACTGAGGCTATCAAACTAGTACAATGAAAGAGAACCAGTTATCTCAAATAAGAACAGAAAAAAAGTGATTCTAAAGAAGTTTCCAAACTTCGAAAAAAAATTTTTTTCTTTTCGAGATTCTTTGCGCATAATATGCTTTACTGAGGCTATCAAACTAGTATAATGAAAGAGAAACAGATATCTCAAATATGAACGGAAAAAAAGTGATTCAAACGAAGTTTCCAAACTTCGAAAAAAAATGTTTTTCTTTTCGATATTCTTTGCGCATAATATGCTTTTCTGGGGCTATCAAACTAGTATAATGAAAGAGAACCAGTTATCTCAAATAAGAACGGGAAAAAAGTGATTCTAAAGAAGTTTCCAAAATTCGAAAAAAATTTTTTTTCTTTTCTAGATTCTTTGCGCATAATATGCTTTACTGAGGCTATCAAACTAGTACAATGAAAGAGAACCAGTTATGTCAAATAAGAACAGAAAAAAAGTGATTCTAAAGAAGTTTCCAAACTTCGAAAAAAAATTTTTTTCTTTTGGAGATTCTTTGCGCATAATATGCTTTACTGAGGCTATCAAACTAGTATAATGAAAGAGAACCAGTTATCTCAAATAAGAACGGAAAAAAATTGATTCTAAAGAAGTTTCCAAAGTTCGAAAAAAAATTTTTTTCTTTTCGAGATTCTTTGCGCATAATATGCTTTACTGAGGCTATCAACCTAGTGTAATGAAAGAGAAACAGTTATCTCAAATAAGAACGGAAAAAAAGTGATTCTAAAGTAGTTTCCAAACTTCGAAAAAATTTTTTTTTCTTTTCGTGATTCTTTTCGCTAAATATGCTTTTCTGAGGCTATCAAACTAGTGTAATGAAAGAGAACCAGTTATCTCAAATTAGAACAGAAAAAAAGTGATTCTAAAGAAGTTTCCAAACTTCGAAAAAAAATTTTTTTCTTTTCGAGATTCTTTGCGCATAATATGCTTTACTGAGGCTATCAAACTAGTATAATGAAAGAGAACCAGTTATCTCAAATATGAACGGAAAAAAAGTGATTCAAACGAAGTCCCAAACTTCGAAAAAAAATGTTTTTCTTTTCGAGATTCTTTGCGCATAATATGCTTTTCTGTGGCTATCAAACTAGTATAATGAAAGAGAACCAGTTATCTCAAATAAGAACGGGAAAAAAGTGATTCTAACGAAGTTTCCAAACTTCGAAAAAAATTTTTTTTCTTTTCGAGATTCTTTGCGCATAATATGCTTTACTGAGGCTATCAAACTAGTATAATGAAAGAGAACCAGTTATCTCAAATAAGAACGGAAAAAAAGTGATTCTAACGAAGTTTCCAAACTTCGAAAAAAAATGTTTTTCTTTTCGAGATTCTTGCGCATAATATGCTTTTCTAAGGCTATCAAACTAGTAAAATGAAAGAGAACCAGTTATCTCGAATAAGAACGGAAAAAAAGTAATTCTAAAGAAGTTTCCAAACTTCGAAAAAATTTTTTTTCTTTTCGAGATTCTTTGCGCATAATATGCTTTACTGAGGCTATCAAACTAGTATAATGAAAGAGAACCAGTTATCTCATATAAGAACGGAAAAAAAGTGATTCTAACGAAGTTTCCAAACTTCGAAAAAAATTTTTTTTTCTTTTCGAAATTCTTTGCGCATAATATGCTTTACTGAGGCAATCAAACTAGTATAATGAAAGAGAACCAGTTATCTCAAATAAGAACGGAAAAAAAGTGATTCAAACGAAGTTTCCAAACTTCGAAAAATGTTTTTTTTTTTTCGAGATTCTTTGCGCATAATATGCTTTACTGAGTCTATCAAACTAGTATAATGAAAGAGAACCAGTTATCTCAAATAAGAACGGAAAAAAGTGATTCTAACGAAGTTTCCAAACTTCGAAAAAAAATTTTTTTCTTTTCGAGATTCTTTGCGCATAATATGCTTTACTGAGGCTATCAAACTAGTATAATGAAAGAGAACCAGTTATCTCAAATAAGAACAGAAAAAAAGTGATTCTAAAGAAGTTTCCAAACTTCGAAAAAAAAATTTTTTTCTTTTCGAGATTCTTTGCGCATAATATGCTTTACTGAGGCTATCAAACTAGTATAATGAAAGAGAACCAGTTATCTCAAATAAGAAAGGAAAAAAATTGATTCTAACGAAGTTTCCAAACTTCGAAAAAAATTTTTTTTTTCTTTTCCAAATTCTTTGCGCATAATATGCTTTACTGAGGCTATCAAATTAGTATAATGAAAGAGAACCAGTTATCTCAAATAAGAACGGAAAAAAGTGATTCTAACGAAGTTTCCAAACTTCGAAAAAAATTTTTTTTCTTTTCGAGATTCTTTGCGCATAATATGCTTTACTGAGGCTATCAAACTAGTATAATGAAAGAGAACGAGTTATCTCAAATAAGAACAGAAAAAAAGTGATTCTAAAGAAGTTTCCAAACTTCGAAAAAAAATTTTTTTCTTTTGGAGATTCTTTGCGCATAATATGCTTTACTGAGGCTATCAAACTAGTATAATGAAAGAGAACCAGTTATCTCAAATAAGAACGGAAAAAAATTGATTCTAAAGAAGTTTCCAAAGTTCGAAAAAAAAATTTTTTCTTTTCGAGATTCTTTACGCATAATATGCTTTACTGAGGCTATCAACCTAGTATAATGAAATAGAAACAGTTATCTCAAATAAGAACGGAAAAAAAGTGATTCTAAAGTAGTTTCCAAACTTCGAAAAAAATTTTTTTTCTTTTCGTGATTATTTTCGCTAAATATGCTTTTCTGAGGCTATCAAACTAGTATAATGAAAGAGAACCAGTTATCTCAATTAAGAACGGAAAAAAAGTGATTCAAACGTAGTTTCCAAATTTCGAAAAAAAATGTTTTTTTTTTCGAGATTCTTTGCGCATAATATGCTTTTCTACGGCTATCAAACTAGTAAAATGAAAGAGAACCAGTTATCTCGAATAAGAACGGAAAAAAAGTGATTCTAACGAAGTTTCCAAACTTCGAAAAATGTTTTTTTTCTTTTCGAGATTCTTTGCGCATAATATGCTTTTCTGGGGCTATCAAACTATTATAATGAAAGAGAACCAGTTATCTCAAATAAGAACGGGAAAAAAGTGATTCTAACGAAGTTTCCAAACTTCGAAAAAAATTTTTTTTCTTTTCGAGATTCTTTGCGCATAATATGCTTTACTGAGGCTATCAAACTAGTATAATGAAAGAGAACCAGTTATCTCAAATAAGAACGGAAAAAAAGTGATTCTAACGAAGTTTCCAAACTTGGAAAAAAAAATTTTTTCTTTTCGAGATTCTTTGCGCATAATATGCTTTACTGAGGCTATCAAACTAGTACAATGAAAGAGAACCAGTTATCTCAAATAAGAACAGAAAAAAAGTGATTCTAAAGAAGTTTCCAAACTTCGAAAAAAAATTTTTTTCTTTTCGAGATTCTTTGCGCATAATATGCTTTACTGAGGCTATCAAACTAGTATAATGAAAGAGAAACAGATATCTCAAATATGAACGGAAAAAAAGTGATTCAAACGAAGTTTCCAAACTTCGAAAAAAAATGTTTTTCTTTTCGAGATTCTTTGCGCATAATATGCTTTTCTGGGGCTATCAAACTAGTATAATGAAAGAGAACCAGTTATCTCAAATAAGAACGGGAAAAAAGTGATTCTAACGAAGTTTCCAAACTTCGAAAAAATTTTTTTTTCTTTTGGAGATTCTTTGCGCATAATATGCTTTACTGAGGCTATCAAACTAGTATAATGAAAGAGAACCAGTTATCTCGAATAAGAACGGAAAAAAAGTGATTCTAACGAAGTTTCCAAACTTCGAAAATTTTTTTTTTCTTTTCGAGATTCTTTGCGCATAATATGCTTTACTGAGGCTATCAAACTAGTATAATGAAAGAGAAACAGTTATCTCAAATAAGAACGGAAAAAAAGTGATTCAAACGTAGTTTCCAAACTTCGAAAAAAAATGTTTTTCTTTTCGAGATTCTTTGCGCATAATATGCTTTACTGAGGCTATAAAACTAGTATAATGAAAGAGAACCAGTTATCTCAAATAAGAACAGAAAAAAAGTGATTCTAAAGAAGTTTCCAAACTTCGAAAAAAAATTTTTTTCTTTTCGAGATTCTTTGCCCATAATATGCTTTACTGAGGCTATCAAACTAGTATAATGAAAGAGAACAAGTTATCTCAAATAAGAACGGGAAAAAATTGATTCTAAAGAAGTTTCCAAACTTCAAAAAAAAATTTTTTTCTTTTCGAGATTCTTTGCGCATAATATGCTTTACTGAGGCTATCAAAATAGTATAATGAAAGAGAGACAGTTATCTCAAATAAGAACGGAAAAAAAGTGATTCAAACGTAGTTTCCAAACTTCGAAAAAAAATGTTTTTCTTTTCGAGATTCTTTGCGCATAATATGCTTTTCTGGGGCTATCAAACTAGTATAATGAAAGAGAACCAGTTATCTCAAATAAGAACGGGAAAAAAGTGATTCTAACGAAGTTTCCAAACTTCGAAAAAAATTTTTTTTCTTTTCGAGATTCTTTGCGCATAATATGCTTTACTGAGGCTATCAAACTAGTATAATGAAAGAGAACCAGTTATGTCAAATAAGAACGGAAAAAAAGTGATTCTAACGAAGTTTCCAAACTTGGAAAAAAAAATTTTTTCTTTTCGAGATTCTTTGCGCATAATATGCTTTACTGAGGCTATCAAACTAGTACAATGAAAGAGAACCAGTTATCTCAAATAAGAACAGAAAAAAAGTGATTCAAACGAAGTTTCCAAACTTCGAAAAAAAATGTTTTTCTTTTCGAGATTCTTTGCGCATAATATGCTTTTCTGGGGCTATCAAACTAGTATAATGAAAGAGAACCAGTTATCTCAAATAAGAACGGGAAAAAAGTGATTCTAACGAAGTTTCCAAACTTCGAAAAAAATTTTTTTTCTTTTCGAGATTCTTTGCGCATAATATGCTTTACTGAGGCTAACAAACTAGTATAATGAAAGAGAACCAGTTATCTCAAATAAGAACGGAAAAAAGTGATTCTAACGAATTTTTCAAACTTCGAAAAAAAATTTTTTTCTTTTCGAGATTCTTTGCGCATAATATGCTTTACTGAGGCTATCAAACTAGTACAATGAAAGAGAACCAGTTATCTCAAATAAGAACAGAAATAAAGTGATTCTAAAGAAGTTTCCAAACTTCGAAAAAAAATTTTTTTCTTTTGGAGATTCTTTGCGCATAATATGCTTTACTGAGGCTATCAAACTAGTATAATGAAAGAGAACCAGTTATCTCAAATAAGAACGGAAAAAAATTGATTCTAAAGAAGTTTCCAAAGTTCGAAAAAAAATTTTTTTCTTTTCGAGATTCTTTGCGCATAATATGCTTTACTGAGGCTATCAACCTAGTATAATGAAAGAGAAACAGTTATCTCAAATAAGAACGGAAAAAAAGTGATTCTAAAGTAGTTTCCAAACTTGGAAAAAAATTTTTTTTCTTTTCGTGATTCTTTTCGCTAAATATGCTTTTCTGAGGCTATCAAACTAGTGTAATGAAAGAGAACCAGTTATCTCAAATTAGAACAGAAAAAAAGTGATTCTAAAGAAGTTTCCAAACTTCGAAAAAACATTTTTTTCTTTTCGAGATTCTTTGCGCATAATATGCTTTACTGAGGCTATCAAACTAGTATAATGAAAGAGAACCAGTTATCTCAAATATGAACGGAAAAAAAGTGATTCAAACGAAGTTTCCAAACTTCGAAAAAAAATGTTTTTCTTTTCGAGATTCTTTGCGCATAATATGCTTTTCTGGGGCTATCAAACTAGTATAATGAAAGAGAACCAGTTATCTCAAATAAGAACGGGAAAAAAGTGATTCTAACGAAGTTTCCAAACTTCGAAAAAAATTTTTTTTCTTTTCGAGATTCTTTGCGCATAATATGCTTTACTGAGGCTAACAAACTAGTATAATGAAAGAGAACCAGTTATCTCAAATAAGAACGGAAAAAAGTGATTCTAACGAATTTTTCAAACTTCGAAAAAAAATTTTTTTCTTTTCGAGATTCTTTGCGCATAATATGCTTTACTGAGGGTATCAAACTAGTACAATGAAAGAGAACCAGTTATCTCAAATAAGAACAGAAAAAAAGTGATTCTAAAGAATTTTCCAAACTTCGAAAAAAAATTTTTTTCTTTTGGAGATTCTTTGCGCATAATATGCTTTACTGAGGCTATCAAACTAGTATAATGAAAGAGAACCAGTTATCTCAAATAAGAACGGAAAAAAGTGATTCTAACGAAGTTTCCAAACTTCGAAAAAAAATTTTCTTCTTTTCGAGATTCTTTGCGCATAATATGCTTTACTGAGGCTATCAAACTAGTATAATGAAAGAGAACCAGTTATCTCAAATAAGAACAGAAAAAAAGTGATTCTAAAGAAGTTTCCAAACTTCGAAAAAAAAATTTTTTTCTTTTCGAGATTCTTTGCGCATAATATGCTTTACTGAGGCTATCAAACTAGTATAATGAAAGAGAACCAGTTATCTCAAATAAGAACGGAAAAAAATTGATTCTAACGAAGTTTCCAAACTTCGAAAAAAATTTTTTTTTCTTTTCCAAATTCTTTGCGCATAATATGCTTTACTGAGGCTATCAAATTAGTATAATGAAAGAGAACCAGTTATCTCAAATAAGAACGGAAAAAAGTGATTCTAACGAAGTTTCCAAACTTCGAAAAAAATTTTTTTTCTTTTCGAGATTCTTTGCGCATAATATGCTTTACTGAGGCTATCAAACTAGTATAATGAAAGAGAACGAGTTATCTCAAATAAGAACAGAAAAAAAGTGATTCTAAAGAAGTTTCCAAACTTCGAAAAAAAATTTTTTTCTTTTGGAGATTCTTTGCGCATAATATGCTTTACTGAGGCTATCAAACTAGTACAATGAAAGAGAACCAGTTATCTCAAATAAGAACAGAAAAAAAGTGATTCTAAAGAAGTTTCCAAACTTCGAAAAAAAATTTTTTTCTTTTGGAGATTCTTTGCGCATAATATGCTTTACTGAGGCTATCAAACTAGTATAATGAAAGAGAACCAGTTATCTCAAATAAGAACGGAAAAAAATTGATTCTAAAGAAGTTCCTAAAGATCGAAAAAAAATTTTTTTCTTTTCGAGATTCTTTGCGCATAATATGCTTTACTGAGGCTATCAACCTAGTATAATGAAAGAGAAACAGTTATCTCAAATAAGAACGGAAAAAAAGTGATTCTAAAGAAGTTTCCAAAGATCGAAAAAAAATTTTTTTCTTTTCGAGATTCTTTGCGCATAATATGCTTTACTGAGGCTATCAACCTAGTATAATGAAAGAGAAACAGTTATCTCAAATAAGAACGGAAAAAAAGTGATTCTAAAGAAGTTTCCAAAGATCGAAAAAAAATTTTTTTCTTTTCGAGATTCTTTGCGCATAATATGCTTTACTGAGGCTATCAAACTAGTGTAATGAAAGAGAACCAGTTATCTCAAATTAGAACAGAAAAAAAGTGATTCTAAAGAAGTTTCCAAACTTCGAAAAAAAATTTTTTTCTTTTCGAGATTCTTTGCGCATAATATGCTTTACTGAGGCTATCAAACTAGTATAATGAAAGAGAACCAGTTATCTCAAATAAGAACAGAAAAAAAGTGATTCTAAAGAAGTTTCCAAACTTCGAAAAAAAATTTTTTTCTTTTGGAGATTCTTTGCGCATAATATGCTTTACTGAGGCTATCAAACTAGTATAATGAAAGAGAACCAGTTATCTCCAATAAGAACGGAAAAAAATTGATTCTAAAGAAGTTTCCAAAGTTCGAAAAAAAATTTTTTTCTTTTCGAGATTCTTTGCGCATAATATGCTTTACTGAGGCTATCAACCTAGTATAATGAAAGAGAAACAGTTATCTCAAATAAGAACGGAAAAAAAGTGATTCTAAAGTAGTTTCCAAACTTCGAAAAAAATTTTTTTTCTTTTCGTGATTCTTTTCGCTAAATATGCTTTTCTGAGGCTATCAAACTAGTGTAATGAAAGAGAACCAGTTATCTCAAATTAGAACAGAAAAAAAGTGATTCTAAAGAAGTTTCCAAACTTCGAAAAAAAATTTTTTTCTTTTCGAGATTCTTTGCGCATAATATGCTTTACTGAGGCTATCAAACTAGTATAATGAAAGAGAACCAGTTATCTCAAATATGAACGGAAAAAAGGTGATTCAAACGAAGTTTCCAAACTTCGAAAAAAAATGTTTTTCTTTTCGAGATTCTTTGCGCATAATATGCTTTTCTGGGGCTATCAAACTAGTATAATGAAAGAGAACCAGTTATCTCAAATAAGAACGGGAAAAAAGTTATTCTAACGAAGTTTCCAAACTTCGAAAAAAATTTTTTTTCTTTTCGAGATTCTTTGCGCATAATATGCTTTACTGAGGCTAACAAACTAGTATAATGAAAGAGAACCAGTTATCTCAAATAAGAACGGAAAAAAGTGATTCTAACGAATTTTTCAAACTTCGAAAAAAAATTTTTTTCTTTTCGAGATTCTTTGCGCATAATATGCTTTACTGAGGCTATCAAACTAGTACAATGAAAGAGAACCAGTTATCTCAAATAAGAACAGAAAAAAAGTGATTCTAAAGAAGTTTCCAAACTTCGAAAAAAAATTTTTTTCTTTTGGAGATTCTTTGCGCATAATATGCTTTACTGAGGCTATCAAACTAGTATAATGAAAGAGAACCAGTTATCTCAAATAAGAACGGAAAAAAATTGATTCTAAAGAAGTTTCCAAAGATCGAAAAAAAATTTTTTTCTTTTCGAGATTCTTTGCGCATAATATGCTTTACTGAGGCTATCAACCTAGTATAATGAAAGAGAAACAGTTATCTCAAATAAGAACGGAAAAAAAGTGATTCTAAAGTAGTTTCCAAACTTCGAAAAAAAATTTTTTTCTTTTCGTGATTCTTTTCGCTAAATATGCTTTTCTGAGGCTATCAAACTAGTGTAATGAAAGAGAACCAGTTATCTCAAATTAGAACAGAAAAAAAGTGATTCTAAAGAAGTTTCCAAACTTCGAAAAAAAATTTTTTTCTTTTCGAGATTCTTTGCGCATAATATGCTTTACTGAGGCTATCAAACTAGTACAATGAAAGAGAACCAGTTATCTCAAATAAGAACAGAAAAAAAGTGATTCTAAAGAAGTTTCCAAACTTCGAAAAAAAATTTTTTTCTTTTGGAGATTCTTTGCGCATAATATGCTTTACTGAGGCTATCAAACTAGTATAATGAAAGAGAACCAGTTATCTCAAATAAGAACGGAAAAAAATTGATTCTAAGGAAGTTTCCAAAGTTCGAAAAAAATTTTTTTTCTTTTCGAGATTCTTTGCGCATAATATGCTTTACTGAGGCTATCAAACTAGTATAATGAAAGAGAACCAGTTATCTCAAATAAGAACGGAAAAAAAGTGATTCTAACGAAGTTTCCAAACTTCGAAAAAAAATGTTTTTCTTTTCGAGATTCTTGCGCATAATATGCTTTTCTAAGGCTATCAAACTTGTAAAATGAAAGAGAACCAGTTATCTCAAATAAGAACGGGAAAAAAGTGATTCTAACGAAGTTTCCAAACTTCGAAAAAATTTTTTTTTCTTTTGGAGATTCTTTGCGCATAATATGCTTTACTGAGGCTATCAAACTAGTATAATGAAAGAGAACCAGTTATCTCGAATAAGAACGGAAAAAAAGTGATTCTAACGAAGTTTCCAAACTTCGAAAATTTTTTTTTTCTTTTCGAGATTCTTTGCGCATAATATGCTTTACTGAGGCTATCAAACTAGTATAATGAAAGAGAAACAGTTATCTCAAATAAGAACGGAAAAAAAGTGATTCAAACGTAGTTTCCAAACTTCGAAAAAAAATGTTTTTCTTTTCGAGATTCTTTGCGCATAATATGCTTTACTGAGGCTATAAAACTAGTATAATGAAAGAGAACCAGTTATCTCAAATAAGAACAGAAAAAAAGTGATTCTAAAGAAGTTTCCAAACTTCGAAAAAAAATTTTTTTCTTTTCGAGATTCTTTGCCCATAATATGCTTTACTGAGGCTATCAAACTAGTATAATGAAAGAGAACAAGTTATCTCAAATAAGAACGGGAAAAAATTGATTCTAAAGAAGTTTCCAAACTTCGAAAACAAATTTTTTTCTTTTCGAGATTCTTTGCGCATAATATGCTTTACTGAGGCTATCAAAATAGTATAATGAAAGAGAGACAGTTATCTCAAATAAGAACGGAAAAAAAGTGATTCAAACGTAGTTTCCAAACTTCGAAAAAAAATGTTTTTCTTTTCGAGATTCTTTGCGCATAATATGCTTTTCTGGGGCTATCAAACTAGTATAATGAAAGAGAACCAGTTATCTCAAATAAGAACGGGAAAAAAGTGATTCTAACGAAGTTTCCAAACTTCGAAAAAAATTTTTTTTCTTTTGGAGATTCTTTGCGCATAATATGCTTTACTGAGGCTATCAAACTAGTATAATGAAAGAGAACCAGTTATCTCAAATAAGAACGGAAAAAAATTGATTCTAAAGAAGTTTCCAAAGTTCGAAAAAAAATTTTTTTCTTTTCGAGATTCTTTGCGCATAATATGCTTTACTGAGGCTATCAACCTAGTATAATGAAAGAGAAACAGTTATCTCAAATAAGAACGGAAAAAAAGTGATTCTAAAGTAGTTTCCAAACTTCGAAAAAAATTTTTTTTCTTTTCGTGATTCTTTTCGCTAAATATGCTTTTCTGAGGCTATCAAACTAGTGTAATGAAAGAGAACCAGTTATCTCAAATATGAACGGAAAAAAAGTGATTCAAACGAAGTTTCCAAACTTCGAAAAAAAATGTTTTTCTTTTCGAGATTCTTTGCGCATAATATGCTTTTCTGGGGCTATCAAACTAGTATAATGAAAGAGAACCAGTTATCTCAAATAAGAACGGGAAAAAAGTGATTCTAACGAAGTTTCCAAACTTCGAAAAAATTTTTTTTTCTTTTCGAGATTCTTTGCGCATAATATGCTTTACTGAGGCTAACAAACTAGTATAATGAAAGAGAACCAGTTATCTCAAATAAGAACGGAAAAAAGTGATTCTAACGAATTTTTCAAACTTCGAAAAAAAATTTTTTTCTTTTCGAGATTCTTTGCGCATAATATGCTTTACTGTGGCTATCAAACTAGTACAATGAAAGAGAACCAGTTATCTCAAATAAGAACAGAAAAAAAGTGATTCTAAAGAAGTTTCCAAACTTCGAAAAAAAATTTTTTTCTTTTGGAGATTCTTTGCGCATAATATGCTTTACTGAGGCTATCAAACTAGTATAATGAAAGAGAACCAGTTATCTCAAATAAGAACGGAAAAAAATTGATTCTAAAGAAGTTTCCAAAGTTCGAAAAAAAATTTTTTTCTTTTCGAGATTCTTTGCGCATAATATGCTTTACTGAGGCTATCAACCTAGTATAATGAAAGAGAAACAGTTATCTCAAATAAGAACGGAAAAAAAGTGATTCTAAAGTAGTTTCCAAACTTCGAAAAAAAATTTTTTTCTTTTCGTGATTCTTTTCGCTAAATATGCTTTTCTGAGGCTATCAAACTAGTGTAATGAAAGAGAACCAGTTATCTCAAATTAGAACAGAAAAAAAGTGATTCTAAAGAAGTTTCCAAACTTCGAAAAAAAATTTTTTTCTTTTCGAGATTCTTTGCGCATAATATGCTTTACTGAGGCTATCAAACTAGTACAATGAAAGAGAACCAGTTATCTCAAATAAGAACAGAAAAAAAGTGATTCTAAAGAAGTTTCCAAACTTCGAAAAAAAATTTTTTTCTTTTGGAGATTCTTTGCGCATAATATGCTTTACTGAGGCTATCAAACTAGTATAATGAAAGAGAACCAGTTATCTCAAATAAGAACGGAAAAAAATTGATTCTAAAGAAGTTTCCAAAGTTCGAAAAAAAATTTTTTTCTTTTGGAGATTCTTTGCGCATAATATGCTTTACTGAGGCTATCAACCTAGTATAATGAAAGAGAAACAGTTATCTCAAATAAGAACGGAAAAAAAGTGATTCTAAAGTAGTTTCCAAACTTCGAAAAAAATTTTTTTTCTTTTCGTGATTCTTTTCGCTAAATATGCTTTTCTGAGGCTATCAAACTAGTGTAATGAAAGAGAACCAGTTATCTCAAATATGAACGGAAAAAAAGTGATTCAAACGAAGTTTCCAAACTTCGAAAAAAAATGTTTTTCTTTTCGAGATTCTTTGCGCATAATATGCTTTTCTGGGGCTATCAAACTAGTATAATGAAAGAGAACCAGTTATCTCAAATAAGAACGGAAAAAAGTGATTCTAACGAATTTTTCAAACTTCGAAAAAAAATTTTTTTCTTTTCGAGATTCTTTGCGCATAATATGCTTTACTGAGGCTATCAAACTAGTACAATGAAAGAGAACCAGTTATCTCAAATAAGAACAGAAAAAAAGTGATTCTAAAGAAGTTTCCAAACTTCGAAAAAAAATTTTTTTCTTTTGGAGATTCTTTGCGCATAATATGCTTTACTGAGGCTATCAAACTAGTATAATGAAAGAGAACCAGTTATCTCAAATAAGAACGGAAAAAAATTGATTCTAAAGAAGTTTCCAAAGTTCGAAAAAAAATTTTTTTCTTTTCGAGATTCTTTGCGCATAATATGCTTTACTGAGGCTATCAACCTAGTATAATGAAAGAGAAACAGTTATCTCAAATAAGAACGGAAAAAAAGTGATTCTAAAGTAGTTTCCAAACTTCGAAAAAAAATTTTTTTCTTTTCGTGATTCTTTTCGCTAAATATGCTTTTCTGAGGCTATCAAACTAGTGTAATGAAAGAGAACCAGTTATCTCAAATTAGAACAGAAAAAAAGTGATTCTAAAGAAGTTTCCAAACTTCGAAAAAAAATTTTTTTCTTTTCGAGATTCTTTGCGCATAATATGCTTTACTGAGGCTATCAAACTAGTACAATGAAAGAGAACCAGTTATCTCAAATAAGAACAGAAAAAAAGTGATTCTAAAGAAGTTTCCAAACTTCGAAAAAAAATTTTTTTCTTTTGGAGATTCTTTGCGCATAATATGCTTTACTGAGGCTATCAAACTAGTATAATGAAAGAGAACCAGTTATCTCAAATAAGAACGGAAAAAAATTGATTCTAAAGAAGTTTCCAAAGTTCGAAAAAAATTTTTTTTCTTTTCGAGATTCTTTGCGCATAATATGCTTTACTGAGGCTATCAAACTAGTATAATGAAAGAGAACCAGTTATCTCAAATAAGAACGGAAAAAAAGTGATTCTAACGAAGTTTCCAAACTTCGAAAAAAAATGTTTTTCTTTTCGAGATTCTTGCGCATAATATGCTTTTCTAAGGCTATCAAACTAGTAAAATGAAAGAGAACCAGTTATCTCAAATAAGAACGGGAAAAAAGTGATTCTAACGAAGTTTCCAAACTTCGAAAAAATTTTTTTTTCTTTTGGAGATTCTTTGCGCATAATATGCTTTACTGAGGCTATCAAACTAGTATAATGAAAGAGAACCAGTTATCTCGAATAAGAACGGAAAAAAAGTGATTCTAACGAAGTTTCCAAACTTCGAAAATTTTTTTTTTCTTTTCGAGATTCTTTGCGCATAATATGCTTTACTGAGGCTATCAAACTAGTATAATGAAAGAGAAACAGTTATCTCAAATAAGAACGGAAAAAAAGTGATTCAAACGTAGTTTCCAAACTTCGAAAAAAAATGTTTTTCTTTTCGAGATTCTTTGCGCATAATATGCTTTACTGAGGCTATAAAACTAGTATAATGAAAGAGAACCAGTTATCTCAAATAAGAACAGAAAAAAAGTGATTCTAAAGAAGTTTCCAAACTTCGAAAAAAAATTTTTTTCTTTTCGAGATTCTTTGCCCATAATATGCTTTACTGAGGCTATCAAACTAGTATAATGAAAGAGAACAAGTTATCTCAAATAAGAACGGGAAAAAATTGATTCTAAAGAAGTTTCCAAACTTCGAAAAAAAATTTTTTTCTTTTCGAGATTCTTTGCGCATAATATGCTTTACTGAGGCTATCAAAATAGTATAATGAAAGAGAGACAGTTATCTCAAATAAGAACGGAAAAAAAGTGATTCAAACGTAGTTTCCAAACTTCGAAAAAAAATGTTTTTCTTTTCGAGATTCTTTGCGCATAATATGCTTTTCTGGGGCTATCAAACTAGTATAATGAAAGAGAACCAGTTATCTCAAATAAGAACGGGAAAAAAGTGATTCTAACGAAGTTTCCAAACTTCGAAAAAAATTTTTTTTCTTTTCGAGATTCTTTGCGCATAATATGCTTTACTGAGGCTATCAAACTAGTACAATGAAAGAGAACCAGTTATCTCAAATAAGAACAGAAAAAAAGTGATTCTAAAGAAGTTTCCAAACTTCGAAAAAAAATTTTTTTCTTTTGGAGATTCTTTGCGCATAATATGCTTTACTGAGGCTATCAAACTAGTATAATGAAAGAGAACCAGTTATCTCAAATAAGAACGGAAAAAAATTGATTCTAAAGAAGTTTCCAAAGTTCGAAAAAAAATTTTTTTCTTTTCGAGATTCTTTGCGCATAATATGCTTTACTGAGGCTATCAACCTAGTATAATGAAAGAGAAACAGTTATCTCAAATAAGAACGGAAAAAAAGTGATTCTAAAGTAGTTTCCAAACTTCGAAAAAAATTTTTTTTCTTTTCGTGATTCTTTTCGCTAAATATGCTTTTCTGAGGCTATCAAACTAGTGTAATGAAAGAGAACCAGTTATCTCAAATTAGAACAGAAAAAAAGTGATTCTAAAGAAGTTTCCAAACTTCGAAAAAAAATTTTTTTCTTTTCGAGATTCTTTGCGCATAATATGCTTTACTGAGGCTATCAAACTAGTATAATGAAAGAGAACCAGTTATCTCAAATATGAACGGAAAAAAAGTGATTCAAACGAAGTTTCCAAACTTCGAAAAAAAATGTTTTTCTTTTCGAGATTCTTTGCGCATAATATGCTTTTCTGGGGCTATCAAACTAGTATAATGAAAGAGAACCAGTTATCTCAAATAAGAACGGGAAAAAAGTGATTCTAACGAAGTTTCCAAACTTCGAAAAAAATTTTTTTTCTTTTCGAGATTCTTTGCGCATAATATGCTTTACTGAGGCTAACAAACTAGTATAATGAAAGAGAACCAGTTATCTCAAATAAGAACGGAAAAAAGTGATTCTAACGAATTTTTCAAACTTCGAAAAAAAATTTTTTTCTTTTCGAGATTCTTTGCGCATAATATGCTTTACTGAGGGTATCAAACTAGTACAATGAAAGAGAACCAGTTATCTCAAATAAGAACAGAAAAAAAGTGATTCTAAAGAATTTTCCAAACTTCGAAAAAAAATGTTTTTCTTTTGGAGATTCTTTGCGCATAATATGCTTTACTGAGGCTATCAAACTAGTATAATGAAAGAGAACCAGTTATCTCAAATAAGAACGGAAAAAAATTGATTCTAAAGAAGTTTCCAAAGTTCGAAAAAAAATTTTTTTCTTTTCGAGATTCTTTGCGCATAATATGCTTTACTGAGGCTATCAACCTAGTATAATGAAAGAGAAACAGTTATCTCAAATAAGAACGGAAAAAAAGTGATTCTAAAGTAGTTTCCAAACTTCGAAAAAAAATTTTTTTCTTTTCGTGATTCTTTTCGCTAAATATGCTTTTCTGAGGCTATCAAACTAGTGTAATGAAAGAGAACCAGTTATCTCAAATTAGAACAGAAAAAAAGTGATTCTAAAGAAGTTTCCAAACTTCGAAAAAAAATTTTTTTCTTTTCGAGATTCTTTGCGCATAATATGCTTTACTGAGGCTATCAAACTAGTACAATGAAAGAGAACCAGTTATCTCAAATAAGAACAGAAAAAAAGTGATTCTAAAGAAGTTTCCAAACTTCGAAAAAAAATTTTTTTCTTTTGGAGATTCTTTGCGCATAATATGCTTTACTGAGGCTATCAAACTAGTATAATGAAAGAGAACCAGTTATCTCAAATAAGAACGGAAAAAAATTGATTCTAAAGAAGTTTCCAAAGTTCGAAAAAAAATTTTTTTCTTTTCGAGATTCTTTGCGCATAATATGCTTTACTGAGGCTATCAAACTAGTATAATGAAAGAGAACCAGTTATCTCAAATAAGAACGGAAAAAAAGTGATTCTAACGAAGTTTCCAAACTTCGAAAAAAAATGTTTTTCTTTTCGAGATTCTTGCGCATAATATGATTTTCTAAGGCTATCAAACTAGTAAAATGAAAGAGAACCAGTTATCTCGAATAAGAACGGAAAAAAAGTATTCTAAAGAAGTTTCCAAACTTCGAAAAAATTTTTTTTCTTTTCGAGATTCTTTGCGCATAATATGCTTTACTGAGGCTATCAAACTAGTATAATGAAAGAGAACCAGTTATCTCATATAAGAACGGAAAAAAAGTGATTCTAACGAAGTTTCCAAACTTCGAAAAAAATTTTTTTTTCTTTTCGAAATTCTTTGCGCATAATATGCTTTACTGAGGCTATCAAACTAGTATAATGAAAGAGAACCAGTTATCTCAAATAAGAACGGAAAAAAAGTGATTCAAACGAAGTTTCCAAACTTCGAAAAATGTTTTTTTTTTTTTCGAGATTCTTTGCGCATAATATGCTTTACTGAGTCTATCAAACTAGTATAATGAAAGAGAACCAGTTATCTCAAATAAGAACGGAAAAAAGTGATTCTAACGAAGTTTCCAAACTTCGAAAAAAAATTTTTTTCTTTTCGAGATTCTTTGCGCATAATATGCTTTACTGAGGCTATCAAACTAGTATAATGAAAGAGAACCAGTTATCTCAAATAAGAACAGAAAAAAAGTGATTCTAAAGAAGTTTCCAAACTTCGAAAAAAAAATTTTTTTCTTTTCGAGATTCTTTGCGCATAATATGCTTTACTGAGGCTATCAAACTAGTATAATGAAAGAGAACCAGTTATCTCAAATAAGAACGGAAAAAAATTGATTCTAACGAAGTTTCCAAACTTCGAAAAAAATTTTTTTTTCTTTTCCAAATTCTTTGCGCATAATATGCTTTACTGAGGCTATCAAATTAGTATAATGAAAGAGAACCAGTTATCTCAAATAAGAACGGAAAAAAGTGATTCTAACGAAGTTTCTAAACTTCGAAAAAAATTTTTTTTCTTTTCGAGATTCTTTGCGCATAATATGCTTTACTGAGGCTATCAAACTAGTATAATGAAAGAGAACGAGTTATCTCAAATAAGAACAGAAAAAAAGTGATTCTAAAGAAGTTTCCAAACTTCGAAAAAAAATTTTTTTTCTTTTGGAGATTCTTTGCGCATAATATGCTTTACTGAGGCTATCAAACTAGTACAATGAAAGAGAACCAGTTATCTCAAATAAGAACAGAAAAAAAGTGATTCAAACGAAGTTTCCAAACTTCGAAAAAAAATGTTTTTCTTTTCGAGATTCTTTGCGCATAATATGCTTTTCTGGGGCTATCAAACTAGTATAATGAAAGAGAACCAGTTATCTCAAATAAGAACGGGAAAAAAGTGATTCTAACGAAGTTTCCAAACTTCGAAAAAAATTTTTTTTCTTTTCGAGATTCTTGCGCATAATATGCTTTACTGAGGTTAACAAACTAGTATAATGAAAGAGAACCAGTTATCTCAAATAAGAACGGAAAAAAGTGATTCTAACGAATTTTTCAAACTTCGAAAAAAAATTTTTTTCTTTTCGAGATTCTTTGCGCATAATATGCTTTACTGAGGCTATCAAACTAGTACAATGAAAGAGAACCAGTTATCTCAAATAAGAACAGAAAAAAAGTGATTCTAAAGAAGTTTCCAAACTTCGAAAAAAAATTTTTTTCTTTTGGAGATTCTTTGCGCATAATATGCTTTACTGAGGCTATCAAACTAGTATAATGAAAGAGAACCAGTTATCTCAAATAAGAACGGAAAAAAATTGATTCTAAAGAAGTTTCCAAAGTTCGAAAAAAAATTTTTTTCTTTTCGAGATTCTTTGCGCATAATATGCTTTACTGAGGCTATCAACCTAGTATAATGAAAGAGAAACAGTTATCTCAAATAAGAACGGAAAAAAAGTGATTCTAAAGTAGTTTCCAAACTTCGAAAAAAATTTTTTTTCTTTTCGTGATTCTTTTCGGTAAATATGCTTTTCTGAGGCTATCAAACTAGTGTAATGAAAGAGAACCAGTTATCTCAAATTAGAACAGAAAAAAAGTGATTCTAAAAAAGTTTCCAAACTTCGAAAAAAAATTTTTTTCTTTTCGAGATTCTTTGCGCATAATATGCTTTACTGAGGCTATCAAACTAGTATAATGAAAGAGAACCAGTTATCTCAAATATGAACGGAAAAAAAGTGATTCAAACGAAGTTTCCAAACTTCGAAAAAAAATGTTTTTCTTTTCGAGATTCTTTGCGCATAATATGCTTTTCTGGGGCTATCAAACTAGTATAATGAAAGAGAACCAGTTATCTCAAATAAGAACGGGAAAAAAGTGATTCTAACGAAGTTTCCAAACTTCGAAAAAAATTTTTTTTCTTTTCGAGATTCTTTGCGCATAATATGCTTTACTGAGGCTAACAAACTAGTATAATGAAAGAGAACCAGTTATCTCAAATAAGAACGGAAAAAAGTGATTCTAACGAATTTTTCAAACTTCGAAAAAAAATTTTTTTCTTTTCGAGATTCTTTGCGCATAATATGCTTTACTGAGGCTATCAAACTAGTACAATGAAAGAGAACCAGTTATCTCAAATAAGAACAGAAAAAAAGTGATTCTAAAGAAGTTCCCAAACTTCGAAAAAAAATTTTTTTCTTTTGGAGATTCTTTGCGCATAATATGCTTTACTGAGGCTATCAAACTAGTATAATGAAAGAGAACCAGTTATCTCAAATAAGAACGGAAAAAAATTGATTCTAAAGAAGTTTCCAAAGTTCGAAAAAAAATTTTTTTCTTTTCGAGATTCTTTGCGCATAATATGCTTTACAGAGGCTATCAACCTAGTATAATGAAAGAGAAACAGTTATCTCAAATAAGAACGGAAAAAAAGTGATTCTAAAGTAGTTTCCAAACTTCGAAAAAAAATTTTTTTCTTTTCGTGATTCTTTTCGCTAAATATGCTTTTCTGAGGCTATCAAACTAGTGTAATGAAAGAGAACCAGTTATCTCAAATTAGAACAGAAAAAAAGTGATTCTAAAGAAGTTTCCAAACTTCGAAAAAAAATTTTTTTCTTTTCGAGATTCTTTGCGCATAATATGCTTTACTGAGGCTATCAAACTAGTACAATGAAAGAGAACCAGTTATCTCAAATAAGAACAGAAAAAAAGTGATTCTAAAGAAGTTTCCAAACTTCGAAAAAAAATTTTTTTCTTTTGGAGATTCTTTGCGCATAATATGCTTTACTGAGGCTATCAAACTAGTATAATGAAAGAGAACCAGTTATCTCAAATAAGAACGGAAAAAAATTGATTCTAAAGAAGTTTCCAAAGTTCGAAAAAAATTTTTTTTCTTTTCGAGATTCTTTGCGCATAATATGCTTTACTGAGGCTATCAAACTAGTATAATGAAAGAGAACCAGTTATCTCAAATAAGAACGGAAAAAAAGTGATTCTAACGAAGTTTCCAAACTTCGAAAAAAAATGTTTTTCTTTTCGAGATTCTTGCGCATAATATGCTTTTCTAAGGCTATCAAACTAGTAAAATGAAAGAGAACCAGTTATCTCGAATAAGAACGGAAAAAAAGTAATTCTAAAGAAGTTTCCAAACTTCGAAAAAATTTTTTTTCTTTTCGAGATTCTTTGCGCATAATATGCTTTACTGAGGCTATCAAACTAGTATAATGAAAGAGAACCAGTTATCTCAAATAAGAACGGAAAAAAATTGATTCTAAAGAAGTTTCCAAAGTTCGAAAAAAAATTTTTTTCTTTTCGAGATTCTTTGCGCATAATATGCTTTACTGAGGCTATCAAACTAGTATAATGAAAGAGAACCAGTTATCTCAAATAAGAACGGAAAAAAAGTGATTCTAACGAAGTTTCCAAACTTCGAAAAAAAATGTTTTTCTTTTCGAGATTCTTGCGCATAATATGATTTTCTAAGGCTATCAAACTAGTAAAATGAAAGAGAACCAGTTATCTCGAATAAGAACGGAAAAAAAGTAATTCTAAAGAAGTTTCCAAACTTCGAAAAAATTTTTTTTCTTTTCGAGATTCTTTGCGCATAATATGCTTTACTGAGGCTATCAAACTAGTATAATGAAAGAGAACCAGTTATCTCATATAAGAACGGAAAAAAAGTGATTCTAACGAAGTTTCCAAACTTCGAAAAAAATTTTTTTTTCTTTTCGAAATTCTTTGCGCATAATATGCTTTACTGAGGCTATCAAATTAGTATAATGAAAGAGAACCAGTTATCTCAAATAAGAACGGAAAAAAAGTGATTCAAACGAAGTTTCCAAACTTCGAAAAATGTTTTTTTTTTTTTCGAGATTCTTTGCGCATAATATGCTTTACTGAGTCTATCAAACTAGTATAATGAAAGAGAACCAGTTATCTCAAATAAGAACGGAAAAAAGTGATTCTAACGAAGTTTCCAAACTTCGAAAAAAATTTTTTTTCTTTTCGAGATTCTTTGCGCATAATATGCTTTACTGAGGCTATCAAACTAGTATAATGAAAGAGAACCAGTTATCTCAAATAAGAACAGAAAAAAAGTGATTCTAAAGAAGTTTCCAAACTTCGAAAAAAAAATTTTTTTCTTTTCGAGATTCTTTGCGCATAATATGCTTTACTGAGGCTATCAAACTAGTATAATGAAAGAGAACCAGTTATCTCAAATAAGAACGGAAAAAAATTGATTCTAACGAAGTTTCCAAACTTCGAAAAAAATTTTTTTTTCTTTTCCAAATTCTTTGCGCATAATATGCTTTACTGAGGCTATCAAATTAGTATAATGAAAGAGAACCAGTTATCTCAAATAAGAACGGAAAAAAGTGATTCTAACGAAGTTTCTAAACTTCGAAAAAAATTTTTTTTCTTTTCGAGATTCTTTGCGCATAATATGCTTTACTGAGGCTATCAAACTAGTATAATGAAAGAGAACGAGTTATCTCAAATAAGAACAGAAAAAAAGTGATTCTAAAGAAGTTTCCAAACTTCGAAAAAAAATTTTTTTTCTTTTGGAGATTCTTTGCGCATAATATGCTTTACTGAGGCTATCAAACTAGTACAATGAAAGAGAACCAGTTATCTCAAATAAGAACAGAAAAAAAGTGATTCAAACGAAGTTTCCAAACTTCGAAAAAAAATGTTTTTCTTTTCGAGATTCTTTGCGCATAATATGCTTTTCTGGGGCTATCAAACTAGTATAATGAAAGAGAACCAGTTATCTCAAATAAGAACGGGAAAAAAGTGATTCTAACGAAGTTTCCAAACTTCGAAAAAAATTTTTTTTCTTTTCGAGATTCTTTGCGCATAATATGCTTTACTGAGGTTAACAAACTAGTATAATGAAAGAGAACCAGTTATCTCAAATAAGAACGGAAAAAAGTGATTCTAACGAATTTTTCAAACTTCGAAAAAAAATTTTTTTCTTTTCGAGATTCTTTGCGCATAATATGCTTTACTGAGGCTATCAAACTAGTACAATGAAAGAGAACCAGTTATCTCAAATAAGAACAGAAAAAAAGTGATTCTAAAGAAGTTTCCAAACTTCGAAAAAAAATTTTTTTCTTTTGGAGATTCTTTGCGCATAATATGCTTTACTGAGGCTATCAAACTAGTATAATGAAAGAGAACCAGTTATCTCAAATAAGAACGGAAAAAAATTGATTCTAAAGAAGTTTCCAAAGTTCGAAAAAAAATTTTTTTCTTTTCGAGATTCTTTGCGCATAATATGCTTTACTGAGGCTATCAACCTAGTATAATGAAAGAGAAACAGTTATCTCAAATAAGAACGGAAAAAAAGTGATTCTAAAGTAGTTTCCAAACTTCGAAAAAAATTTTTTTTCTTTTCGTGATTCTTTTCGGTAAATATGCTTTTCTGAGGCTATCAAACTAGTGTAATGAAAGAGAACCAGTTATCTCAAATTAGAACAGAAAAAAAGTGATTCTAAAAAAGTTTCCAAACTTCGAAAAAAAATTTTTTTCTTTTCGAGATTCTTTGCGCATAATATGCTTTACTGAGGCTATCAAACTAGTATAATGAAAGAGAACCAGTTATCTCAAATATGAACGGAAAAAAAGTGATTCAAACGAAGTTTCCAAACTTCGAAAAAAAATGTTTTTCTTTTCGAGATTCTTTGCGCATAATATGCTTTTCTGGGGCTATCAAACTAGTATAATGAAAGAGAACCAGTTATCTCAAATAAGAACGGGAAAAAAGTGATTCTAACGAAGTTTCCAAACTTCGAAAAAAATTTTTTTTCTTTTCGAGATTCTTTGCGCATAATATGCTTTACTGAGGCTAACAAACTAGTATAATGAAAGAGAACCAGTTATCTCAAATAAGAACGGAAAAAAGTGATTCTAACGAATTTTTCAAACTTCGAAAAAAAATTTTTTTCTTTTCGAGATTCTTTGCGCATAATATGCTTTACTGAGGCTATCAAACTAGTACAATGAAAGAGAACCAGTTATCTCAAATAAGAACAGAAAAAAAGTGATTCTAAAGAAGTTCCCAAACTTCGAAAAAAAATTTTTTTCTTTTGGAGATTCTTTGCGCATAATATGCTTTACTGAGGCTATCAAACTAGTATAATGAAAGAGAACCAGTTATCTCAAATAAGAACGGAAAAAAATTGATTCTAAAGAAGTTTCCAAAGTTCGAAAAAAAATTTTTTTCTTTTCGAGATTCTTTGCGCATAATATGCTTTACAGAGGCTATCAACCTAGTATAATGAAAGAGAAACAGTTATCTCAAATAAGAACGGAAAAAAAGTGATTCTAAAGTAGTTTCCAAACTTCGAAAAAAAATTTTTTTCTTTTCGTGATTCTTTTCGCTAAATATGCTTTTCTGAGGCTATCAAACTAGTGTAATGAAAGAGAACCAGTTATCTCAAATTAGAACAGAAAAAAAGTGATTCTAAAGAAGTTTCCAAACTTCGAAAAAAAATTTTTTTCTTTTCGAGATTCTTTGCGCATAATATGCTTTACTGAGGCTATCAAACTAGTACAATGAAAGAGAACCAGTTATCTCAAATAAGAACAGAAAAAAAGTGATTCTAAAGAAGTTTCCAAACTTCGAAAAAAAATTTTTTTCTTTTGGAGATTCTTTGCGCATAATATGCTTTACTGAGGCTATCAAACTAGTATAATGAAAGAGAACCAGTTATCTCAAATAAGAACGGAAAAAAATTGATTCTAAAGAAGTTTCCAAAGTTCGAAAAAAATTTTTTTTCTTTTCGAGATTCTTTGCGCATAATATGCTTTACTGAGGCTATCAAACTAGTATAATGAAAGAGAACCAGTTATCTCAAATAAGAACGGAAAAAAAGTGATTCTAACGAAGTTTCCAAACTTCGAAAAAAAATGTTTTTCTTTTCGAGATTCTTGCGCATAATATGCTTTTCTAAGGCTATCAAACTAGTAAAATGAAAGAGAACCAGTTATCTCGAATAAGAACGGAAAAAAAGTAATTCTAAAGAAGTTTCCAAACTTCGAAAAAATTTTTTTTCTTTTCGAGATTCTTTGCGCATAATATGCTTTACTGAGGCTATCAAACTAGTATAATGAAAGAGAACCAGTTATCTCAAATAAGAACGGAAAAAAATTGATTCTAAAGAAGTTTCCAAAGTTCGAAAAAAAATTTTTTTCTTTTCGAGATTCTTTGCGCATAATATGCTTTACTGAGGCTATCAAACTAGTATAATGAAAGAGAACCAGTTATCTCAAATAAGAACGGAAAAAAAGTGATTCTAACGAAGTTTCCAAACTTCGAAAAAAAATGTTTTTCTTTTCGAGATTCTTGCGCATAATATGATTTTCTAAGGCTATCAAACTAGTAAAATGAAAGAGAACCAGTTATCTCGAATAAGAACGGAAAAAAAGTAATTCTAAAGAAGTTTCCAAACTTCGAAAAAATTTTTTTTCTTTTCGAGATTCTTTGCGCATAATATGCTTTACTGAGGCTATCAAACTAGTATAATGAAAGAGAACCAGTTATCTCATATAAGAACGGAAAAAAAGTGATTCTAACGAAGTTTCCAAACTTCGAAAAAAATTTTTTTTTCTTTTCGAAATTCTTTGCGCATAATATGCTTTACTGAGGCTATCAAACTAGTATAATGAAAGAGAACCAGTTATCTCAAATAAGAACGGAAAAAAAGTGATTCAACCGAAGTTTCCAAACTTCGAAAAATGTTTTTTTTTTTTTCGAGATTCTTTGCGCATAATATGCTTTACTGAGTCTATCAAACTAGTATAATGAAAGAGAACCAGTTATCTCAAATAAGAACGGAAAAAAGTGATTCTAACGAAGTTTCCAAACTTCGAAAAAAAATTTTTTTCTTTTCGAGATTCTTTGCGCATAATATGCTTTACTGAGGCTATCAAACTAGTATAATGAAAGAGAACCAGTTATCTCAAATAAGAACAGAAAAAAGTGATTCTAAAGAAGTTTCCAAACTTCGAAAAAAAAATTTTTTTCTTTTCGAGATTCTTTGCGCATAATATGCTTTACTGAGGCTATCAAACTAGTATAATGAAAGAGAACCAGTTATCTCAAATAAGAACGGAAAAAAATTGATTCTAACGAAGTTTCCAAACTTCGAAAAAAATTTTTTTTTCTTTTCCAAATTCTTTGCGCATAATATGCTTTACTGAGGCTATCAAATTAGTATAATGAAAGAGAACCAGTTATCTCAAATAAGAACGGAAAAAAGTGATTCTAACGAAGTTTCTAAACTTCGAAAAAAATTTTTTTTCTTTTCGAGATTCTTTGCGCATAATATGCTTTACTGAGGCTATCAAACTAGTATAATGAAAGAGAACGAGTTATCTCAAATAAGAACAGAAAAAAAGTGATTCTAAAGAAGTTTCCAAACTTCGAAAAAAAATTTTTTTTCTTTTGGAGATTCTTTGCGCATAATATGCTTTACTGAGGCTATCAAACTAGTACAATGAAAGAGAACCAGTTATCTCAAATAAGAACAGAAAAAAAGTGATTCAAACGAAGTTTCCAAACTTCGAAAAAAAATGTTTTTCTTTTCGAGATTCTTTGCGCATAATATGCTTTTCTGGGGCTATCAAACTAGTATAATGAAAGAGAACCAGTTATCTCAAATAAGAACGGGAAAAAAGTGATTCTAACGAAGTTTCCAAACTTCGAAAAAAATTTTTTTTCTTTTCGAGATTCTTTGCGCATAATATGCTTTACTGAGGTTAACAAACTAGTATAATGAAAGAGAACCAGTTATCTCAAATAAGAACGGAAAAAAGTGATTCTAACGAATTTTTCAAACTTCGAAAAAAAATTTTTTTCTTTTCGAGATTCTTTGCGCATAATATGCTTTACTGAGGCTATCAAACTAGTACAATGAAAGAGAACCAGTTATCTCAAATAAGAACAGAAAAAAAGTGATTCTAAAGAAGTTTCCAAACTTCGAAAAAAAATTTTTTTCTTTTGGAGATTCTTTGCGCATAATATGCTTTACTGAGGCTATCAAACTAGTATAATGAAAGAGAACCAGTTATCTCAAATAAGAACGGAAAAAAATTGATTCTAAAGAAGTTTCCAAAGTTCGAAAAAAAATTTTTTTCTTTTCGAGATTCTTTGCGCATAATATGCTTTACTGAGGCTATCAACCTAGTATAATGAAAGAGAAACAGTTATCTCAAATAAGAACGGAAAAAAAGTGATTCTAAAGTAGTTTCCAAACTTCGAAAAAAATTTTTTTTCTTTTCGTGATTCTTTTCGGTAAATATGCTTTTCTGAGGCTATCAAACTAGTGTAATGAAAGAGAACCAGTTATCTCAAATTAGAACAGAAAAAAAGTGATTCTAAAAAAGTTTCCAAACTTCGAAAAAAAATTTTTTTCTTTTCGAGATTCTTTGCGCATAATATGCTTTACTGAGGCTATCAAACTAGTATAATGAAAGAGAACCAGTTATCTCAAATATGAACGGAAAAAAAGTGATTCAAACGAAGTTTCCAAACTTCGAAAAAAAATGTTTTTCTTTTCGAGATTCTTTGCGCATAATATGCTTTTCTGGGGCTATCAAACTAGTATAATGAAAGAGAACCAGTTATCTCAAATAAGAACGGGAAAAAAGTGATTCTAACGAAGTTTCCAAACTTCGAAAAAAATTTTTTTTCTTTTCGAGATTCTTTGCGCATAATATGCTTTACTGAGGCTAACAAACTAGTATAATGAAAGAGAACCAGTTATCTCAAATAAGAACGGAAAAAAGTGATTCTAACGAATTTTTCAAACTTCGAAAAAAAATTTTTTTCTTTTCGAGATTCTTTGCGCATAATATGCTTTACTGAGGCTATCAAACTAGTACAATGAAAGAGAACCAGTTATCTCAAATAAGAACAGAAAAAAAGTGATTCTAAAGAAGTTCCCAAACTTCGAAAAAAAATTTTTTTCTTTTGGAGATTCTTTGCGCATAATATGCTTTACTGAGGCTATCAAACTAGTATAATGAAAGAGAACCAGTTATCTCAAATAAGAACGGAAAAAAATTGATTCTAAAGAAGTTTCCAAAGTTCGAAAAAAAATTTTTTTCTTTTCGAGATTCTTTGCGCATAATATGCTTTACAGAGGCTATCAACCTAGTATAATGAAAGAGAAACAGTTATCTCAAATAAGAACGGAAAAAAAGTGATTCTAAAGAAGTTTCCAAACTTCGAAAAAAAATTTTTTTCTTTTCGTGATTCTTTTCGCTAAATATGCTTTTCTGAGGCTATCAAACTAGTGTAATGAAAGAGAACCAGTTATCTCAAATTAGAACAGAAAAAAAGTGATTCTAAAGAAGTTTCCAAACTTCGAAAAAAAATTTTTTTCTTTTCGAGATTCTTTGCGCATAATATGCTTTACTGAGGCTATCAAACTAGTACAATGAAAGAGAACCAGTTATCTCAAATAAGAACAGAAAAAAAGTGATTCTAAAGAAGTTTCCAAACTTCGAAAAAAAATTTTTTTCTTTTGGAGATTCTTTGCGCATAATATGCTTTACTGAGGCTATCAAACTAGTATAATGAAAGAGAACCAGTTATCTCAAATAAGAACGGAAAAAAATTGATTCTAAAGAAGTTTCCAAAGTTCGAAAAAATTTTTTTTTCTTTTCGAGATTCTTTGCGCATAATATGCTTTACTGAGGCTATCAAACTAGTATAATGAAAGAGAACCAGTTATCTCAAATAAGAACGGAAAAAAAGTGATTCTAACGAAGTTTCCAAACTTCGAAAAAAAATGTTTTTCTTTTCGAGATTCTTGCGCATAATATGCTTTTCTAAGGCTATCAAACTAGTAAAATGAAAGAGAACCAGTTATCTCGAATAAGAACGGAAAAAAAGTAATTCTAAAGAAGTTTCCAAACTTCGAAAAAATTTTTTTTCTTTTCGAGATTCTTTGCGCATAATATGCTTTACTGAGGCTATCAAACTAGTATAATGAAAGAGAACCAGTTATCTCATATAAGAACGGAAAAAAAGTGATTCTAACGAAGTTTCCAAACTTCGAAAAAAATTTTTTTTTCTTTTCGAAATTCTTTGCGCATAATATGCTTTACTGAGGCTATCAAACTAGTATAATGAAAGAGAACCAGTTATCTCAAATAAGAACGGAAAAAAAGTGATTCAAACGAAGTTTCCAAACTTCGAAAAATGTTTTTTTTTTTTCGAGATTCTTTGCGCATAATATGCTTTACTGAGTCTATCAAACTAGTATAATGAAAGAGAACCAGTTATCTCAAATAAGAACGGAAAAAAGTGATTCTAACGAAGTTTCCAAACTTCGAAAAAAAATTTTTTTCTTTTCGAGATTCTTTGCGCATAATATGCTTTACTGAGGCTATCAAACTAGTATAATGAAAGAGAACCAGTTATCTCAAATAAGAACAGAAAAAAAGTGATTCTAAAGAAGTTTCCAAACTTCGAAAAAAAAATTTTTTTCTTTTCGAGATTCTTTGCGCATAATATGCTTTACTGAGGCTATCAAACTAGTATAATGAAAGAGAACCAGTTATCTCAAATAAGAACGGAAAAAAATTGATTCTAACGAAGTTTCCAAACTTCGAAAAAAATTTTTTTTTCTTTTCCAAATTCTTTGCGCATAATATGCTTTACTGAGGCTATCAAATTAGTATAATGAAAGAGAACCAGTTATCTCAAATAAGAACGGAAAAAAGTGATTCTAACGAAGTTTCTAAACTTCGAAAAAATTTTTTTTTCTTTTCGAGATTCTTTGCGCATAATATGCTTTACTGAGGCTATCAAACTAGTATAATGAAAGAGAACGAGTTATCTCAAATAACAACAGAAAAAAAGTGATTCTAAAGAAGTTTCCAAACTTCGAAAAAAAATTTTTTTTCTTTTGGAGATTCTTTGCGCATAATATGCTTTACTGAGGCTATCAAACTAGTACAATGAAAGAGAACCAGTTATCTCAAATAAGAACAGAAAAAAAGTGATTCAAACGAAGTTTCCAAACTTCGAAAAAAAATGTTTTTCTTTTCGAGATTCTTTGCGCATAATATGCTTTTCTGGGGCTATCAAACTAGTATAATGAAAGAGAACCAGTTATCTCAAATAAGAACGGGAAAAAAGTGATTCTAACGAAGTTTCCAAACTTCGAAAAAAATTTTTTTTCTTTTCGAGATTCTTTGCGCATAATATGCTTTACTGAGGTTAACAAACTAGTATAATGAAAGAGAACCAGTTATCTCAAATAAGAACGGAAAAAAGTGATTCTAACGAATTTTTCAAACTTCGAAAAAAAATTTTTTTCTTTTCGAGATTCTTTGCGCATAATATGCTTTACTGAGGCTATCAAACTAGTACAATGAAAGAGAACCAGTTATCTCAAATAAGAACAGAAAAAAAGTGATTCTAAAGAAGTTTCCAAACTTCGAAAAAAAATTTTTTTCTTTTGGAGATTCTTTGCGCATAAAATGCTTTACTGAGGCTATCAAACTAGTATAATGAAAGAGAACCAGTTATCTCAAATAAGAACGGAAAAAAATTGATTCTAAAGAAGTTTCCAAAGTTCGAAAAAAAATTTTTTTCTTTTCGAGATTCTTTGCGCATAATATGCTTTACTGAGGCTATCAACCTAGTATAATGAAAGAGAAACAGTTATCTCAAATAAGAACGGAAAAAAAGTGATTCTAAAGTAGTTTCCAAACTTCGAAAAAAATTTTTTTTCTTTTCGTGATTCTTTTCGGTAAATATGCTTTTCTGAGGCTATCAAACTAGTGTAATGAAAGAGAACCAGTTATCTCAAATTAGAACAGAAAAAAAGTGATTCTAAAGAAGTTTCCAAACTTCGAAAAAAAATTTTTTTCTTTTCGAGATTCTTTGCGCATAATATGCTTTACTGAGGCTATCAAACTAGTATAATGAAAGAGAACCAGTTATCTCAAATATGAACGGAAAAAAAGTGATTCAAACGAAGTTTCCAAACTTCGAAAAAAAATGTTTTTCTTTTCGAGATTCTTTGCGCATAATATGCTTTTCTGGGGCTATCAAACTAGTATAATGAAAGAGAACCAGTTATCTCAAATAAGAACGGGAAAAAAGTGATTCTAACGAAGTTTCCAAACTTCGAAAAAAATTTTTTTTCTTTTCGAGATTCTTTGCGCATAATATGCTTTACTGAGGCTAACAAACTAGTATAATGAAAGAGAACCAGTTATCTCAAATAAGAACGGAAAAAAGTGATTCTAACGAATTTTTCAAACTTCGAAAAAAAATTTTTTTCTTTTCGAGATTCTTTGCGCATAATATGCTTTACTGAGGCTATCAAACTAGTACAATGAAAGAGAACCAGTTATCTCAAATAAGAACAGAAAAAAAGTGATTCTAAAGAAGTTCCCAAACTTCGAAAAAAAATTTTTTTCTTTTGGAGATTCTTTGCGCATAATATGCTTTACTGAGGCTATCAAACTAGTATAATGAAAGAGAACCAGTTATCTCAAATAAGAACGGAAAAAAATTGATTCTAAAGAAGTTTCCAAAGTTCGAAAAAAAATTTTTTTCTTTTCGAGATTCTTTGCGCATAATATGCTTTACAGAGGCTATCAACCTAGTATAATGAGAGAGAAACAGTTATCTCAAATAAGAACGGAAAAAAAGTGATTCTAAAGTAGTTTCCAAACTTCGAAAAAAAATTTTTTTCTTTTCGTGATTCTTTTCGCTAAATATGCTTTTCTGAGGCTATCAAACTAGTGTAATGAAAGAGAACCAGTTATCTCAAATTAGAACAGAAAAAAAGTGATTCTAAAGAAGTTTCCAAACTTCGAAAAAAAATTTTTTTCTTTTCGAGATTCTTTGCGCATAATATGCTTTACTGAGGCTATCAAACTAGTACAATGAAAGAGAACCAGTTATCTCAAATAAGAACAGAAAAAAAGTGATTCTAAAGAAGTTTCCAAACTTCGAAAAAAAATTTTTTTCTTTTGGAGATTCTTTGCGCATAATATGCTTTACTGAGGCTATCAAACTAGTATAATGAAAGAGAACCAGTTATCTCAAATAAGAACGGAAAAAAATTGATTCTAAAGAAGTTTCCAAAGTTCGAAAAAAATTTTTTTTCTTTTCGAGATTCTTTGCGCATAATATGCTTTACTGAGGCTATCAAACTAGTATAATGAAAGAGAACCAGTTATCTCAAATAAGAACGGAAAAAAAGTGATTCTAACGAAGTTTCCAAACTTCGAAAAAAAATGTTTTTCTTTTCGAGATTCTTGCGCATAATATGCTTTTCTAAGGCTATCAAACTAGTAAAATGAAAGAGAACCAGTTATCTCGAATAAGAACGGAAAAAAAGTAATTCTAAAGAAGTTTCCAAACTTCGAAAAAATTTTTTTTCTTTTCGAGATTCTTTGCGCATAATATGCTTTACTGAGGCTATCAAACTAGTATAATGAAAGAGAACCAGTTATCTCATATAAGAACGGAAAAAAAGTGATTCTAACGAAGTTTCCAAACTTCGAAAAAAATTTTTTTTTCTTTTCGAAATTCTTTGCGCATAATATGCTTTACTGAGGCTATCAAACTAGTATAATGAAAGAGAACCAGTTATCTCAAATAAGAACGGAAAAAAAGTGATTCAAACGAAGTTTCCAAACTTCGAAAAATGTTTTTTTTTTTTCGAGATTCTTTGCGCATAATATGCTTTACTGAGTCTATCAAACTAGTATAATGAAAGAGAACCAGTTATCTCAAATAAGAACGGAAAAAAGTGATTCTAACGAAGTTTCCAAACTTCGAAAAAAATTTTTTTTCTTTTCGAGATTCTTTGCGCATAATATGCTTTACTGAGGCTATCAAACTAGTATAATGAAAGAGAACCAGTTATCTCAAATAAGAACAGAAAAAAAGTGATTCTAAAGAAGTTTCCAAACTTCGAAAGAAATTTTTTTCTTTTCGAGATTCTTTGCGCATAATATGCTTTACTGAGGCTATCAAACTAGTATAATGAAAGAGAACCAGTTATCTCAAATAAGAACGGAAAAAAATTGATTCTAACGAAGTTTCCAAACTTCGAAAAAAATTTTTTTTTCTTTTCCAAATTCTTTGCGCATAATATGCTTTACTGAGGCTATCAAATTAGTATAATGAAAGAGAACCAGTTATCTCAAATAAGAACGGAAAAAAGTGATTCTAACGAAGTTTCCAAACTTCGAAAAAAATTTTTTTTCTTTTCGAGATTCTTTGCGCATAATATTCTTTACTGAGGCTATCAAACTAGTATAATGAAAGAGAACGAGTTATCTCAAATAAGAACAGAAAAAAAGTGATTTTAAAGAAGTTTCCAAACTTCGAAAAAAAATTTTTTTCTTTTGGAGATTCTTTGCGCATAATATGCTTTACTGAGGCTATCAAACTAGTATAATGAAAGAGAACCAGTTATCTCAAATAAGAACGGAAAAAAATTGATTCTAAAGAAGTTTCCAAAGTTCGAAAAAAAAATTTTTTCTTTTCGAGATTCTTTGCGCATAATATGCTTTACTGAGGCTATCAACCTAGTATAATGAAATAGAAACAGTTATCTCAAATAAGAACGGAAAAAAAGTGATTCTAAAGTAGTTTCCAAACTTCGAAAAAATTTTTTTTTCTTTTCGTGATTATTTTCGCTAAATATGCTTTTCTGAGGCTATCAAACTAGTGTAATGAAAGGGAACCAGTTATCTCAAATTAGAACAGAAAAAAAGTGATTCTAAAGAAGTTTCCAAACTTCGAAAAAAAATTTTTTTCTTTTCGAGATTCTTTGCGCATAATATGCTTTACTGAGGCTATCAAACTAGTATAATGAAAGAGAACCAGTTATCTCATATAAGAACGGAAAAAAAGTGATTCTAACGAAGTTTCCAAACTTCGAAAAAAATTTTGTTTTCTTTTCGAAATTCTTTGCGCATAAATTGCTTTACTGAGGCTATCAAACTAGTATAATGAAAGAGAACCAGTTATCTCAATTAAGAACGGAAAAAAAGTGATTCAAACGTAGTTTCCAAATTTCGAAAAAAAATGTTTTTTTTTTCGAGATTCTTTGCGCATAATATGCTTTTCTACGGCTATCAAACTAGTAAAATGAAAGAGAACCAGTTATCTCGAATAAGAACGGAAAAAAAGTGATTCTAACGAAGTTTCCAAACTTCGAAAAATGTTTTTTTCTTTTCGAGATTCTTTGCGCATAATATGCTTTACTTAGTCTATCAAACTAGTATAATGAAAGAGAACCAGTTATCTCAAATAAGAACGGAAAAAAGTGATTCTAACGAAATTTCCAAACTTCGAAAAAAAATTTTTTTCTTTTCGAGATTCTTTGCGCATCATATGCTTTACTGAGGCTATCAAACTGGTATAATGAAAGAGAACCAGTTATCTCAAATAAGAACGGAAAAAAATTGATTCTAACGAAGTTTCCAAACTTCGAAAATTTTTTTTTTCTTTTCCAGATTCTTTGCGCATAATATGCTTTACTGAGGCTATCAAACTAGTATAATGAAAGAGAACCAGTTATCTCAAATAAGAACGGAAAAAAGGGATTCTAACGAAGTTTCCAAACTTCGAAAAAAATTTTTTTTCTTTTCGAGATTCTTTTCGCTAAATATGCTTTTCTGAGGCTATCAAACTAGTGTAATGAAAGAAAACCAGTTATCTCAAATTAGAACAGAAAAAAAGTGATTCTAAAGAAGTTTCCAAACTTCGAAAAAAAATTTTTTTCTTTTCGAGATTCTTTGCGCATAATATGCTTTACTGAGGCTATCAAACTAGTATAATGAAAGAGAACCAGTTATCTCAAATAAGAACAGAAAAAAAGTGATTCTAAAGAAGTTTCCAAACTTCGAAAAAAATTTTTTTTCTTTTCGAGATTCTTTGCGCATAATATGCTTTACTGAGGCTATCAAACTAGTATAATGAAAGAGAAACAGTTATCTCAAATAAGAACGGAAAAAAATTGATTCTAAAGAAGTTTCCAAACTTCGAAAAAAAAATTTTTTTCTTTTCGAGATTCTTTGCGCATAATATGCTTTACTGAGGCTATCAAACTAGTATAATGAAAGAGAACCAGTTATCTCAAATAAGAACGGAAAAAAATTGATTCTAACGAAGTTTCCAAACTTCGAAAAAATTTTTTTTTCTTTTCCAAATTCTTTGCGCATAATATGCTTTACTGAGGCTTACAAATTAGTATAATGAAAGAGAACCAGTTATCTCAAATAAGAACGGAAAAAAGTAATTCTAACGAAGTTTCCAAACTTCGAAAAAAATTTTTTTTCTTTTCGAGATTCTTTGCGCATAATATGCTTTACTGAGGCTATCAAACTAGTATAATGAAAGAGAACGAGTTATCTCAAATAAGAACAGAAAAAAAGTGATTCTAAAGAAGTTTCCAAACTTCGAAAAAAAATTTTTTTCTTTTGGAGATTCTTTGCGCATAATATGCTTTACTGAGGCTATCAAACTAGTATAATGAAAGAGAACCAGTTATCTCAAATAAGAACGGAAAAAAATTGATTCTAAAGAAGTTTCCAAAGTTCGAAAAAAAAATTTTTTCTTTTCGAGATTCTTTGCGCATAATATGCTTTACTGAGGCTATCAACCTAGTATAATGAAATAGAAACAGTTATCTCAAATAAGAACGGAAAAAAAGTAATTCTAAAGTAGTTTCCAAACTTCGAAAAAAATTTTTTTTCTTTTCGTGATTATTTTCGCTAAATATGCTTTTCTGAGGCTATCAAACTAGTGTAATGAAAGGGAACCAGTTATCTCAAATTAGAACAGAAAAAAAGTGATTCTAAAGAAGTTTCCAAACTTCGAAAAAAAATTTTTTTCTTTTCGAGATTCTTTGCGCATAATATGCTTTACTGAGGCTATCAAACTAGTATAATGAAAGAGAACCAGTTATCTCATATAAGAACGGAAAAAAAGTGATTCTAACGAAGTTTCCAAACTTCGAAAAAAATTTTTTTTTCTTTTCGAAATTCTTTGCGCATAAATTGCTTTACTGAGGCTATCAAACTAGTATAATGAAAGAGAACCAGTTATCTCAATTAAGAACGGAAAAAAAGTGATTCAAACGAAGTTTCCAAATTTCGAAAAAAAATGTTTTTGTTTTCGAGATTCTTTGCGCATAATATGCTTTTCTACGGCCATCAAACTAGTAAAATGAAAGAGAACCAGTTATCTCGAATAAGAACGGAAAAAAAGTGATTCTAACGAAGTTTCCAAACTTCGAAAAATGTTTTTTTTCTTTTCGAGATTCTTTGCGCATAATATGCTTTACTGAGTCTATCAAACTAGTATAATGAAAGAGAACCAGTTATCTCAAATAAGAACGGAAAAAAGTGATTCTAACGAAGTTTCCAAACTTCGAAAAAAAATTTTTTTCTTTTCGAGATTCTTTGCGCATAATATGCTTTACTGAGGCTATCAAACTAGTATAATGAAAGAGAACCAGTTATCTCAAATAAGAACGGAAAAAAATTGATTCTAACGAAGTTTCCAAACTTCGAAAATTTTTTTTTTCTTTTCCAGATTCTTTGCGCATAATATGCTTTACTGAGGCTATCAAACTAGTATAATGAAAGAGAACCAGTTATCTCAAATAAGAACGGAAAAAAGGGATTCTAACGAAGTTTCCAAACTTCGAAAAAAATTTTTTTTCTTTTCGAGATTCTTTTCGCTAAATATGCTTTTCTGAGGCTATCAAACTAGTGTAATGAAAGAGAACCAGTTATCTCAAATTAGAACAGAAAAAAAGTGATTCTAAAGAAGTTTCCAAACTTCGAAAAAAAATTTTTTTCTTTTCGAGATTCTTTGCGCATAATATGCTTTACTGAGGCTATCAAACTAGTATAATGAAAGAGAACCAGTTATCTCAAATAAGAACAGAAAAAAAGTGATTCTAAAGAAGTTTCCAAACTTCGAAAAAAATTTTTTTTATTTTCGAGATTCTTTGCGCATAATATGCTTTACTGAGGCTATCAAACTAGTATAATGAAAGAGAACCAGTTATCTCAAATAAGAACGGAAAAAAATTGATTCTAAAGAAGTTTGCAAACTTCGAAAAAAAATTTTTTCCCTTCGAGATTCTTTGCGCATAATATGCTTTACTGAGGCTATCAAACTAGTACAATGAAAGAGAACCAGTTATCTCAAATAAGAACAGAAAAAAAGTGATTCTAAAGAAGTTTCCAAACTTCGAAAAAAATTTTTTTCTTTTGGAGATTCTTTGCGCATATAATGCTTTACTGAGGCTATCAAACTAGTATAATGAAAGAGAACCAGTTATCTCAAATAAGAACAGAAAAAAGTGATTCTAACGAAGTTTCCAAACTTCGAAAAAAAATTTTTTCCCTTCGAGATTCTTTGCGCATAATATGCTTTACTGAGGCTATCAAACTAGTACAATGAAAGAGAACCAGTTATCTCAAATAAGAACAGAAAAAAAGTGATTCTAAAGAAGTTTCCAAACTTCGAAAAAAATTTTTTTCTTTTGGAGATTCTTTGCGCATATAATGCTTTACTGAGGCTATCAAACTAGTATAATGAAAGAGAACCAGTTATCTCAAATAAGAACGGAAAAAAATTGATTCTAAAGAAGTTTCCAAAGTTCGAAAAAAAAATTTTTTCTTTTCGAGATTCTTTGCGCATAATATGCTTTACTGAGGCTATCAACCTAGTATAATGAAAAAGAAACAGTTATCTCAAATAAGAACGGAAAAAAAGTGATTCTAAAGTAGTTTCCAAACTTCGAAAAAAATTTTTTTTCTTTTCGTGATTCTTTTCGCTAAATATGCTTTTCTGAGGCTATCAAACTAGTGTAATGAAAGAGAACCAGTTATCTCAAATTAGAACAGAAAAAAAGTGATTCTAAAAAAGTTTCCAATCTTCGAAAAAAAATTTTTTTCTTTTCGAAATTCTTTGCGCATAATATGCTTTACTGAGGCTATCAAACTAGTATAATGAAAGAGAACCAGTTAGCTCATATAAGAACGGAAAAAAAGTGATTCTAACGAAGTTTCCAAACTTCGAAAAAAATTAATTTTTCTTTTCGAAATTCTTTGCGCATAAATTGCTTTACTGAGGCTATCAAACTAGTATAATGAAAGAGAACCAGTTATCTCAAATAAGAACGGAAAAAAAGTGATTCAAACGAAGTTTCCAAACTTCGAAAAATAATGTTTTTTTTTTCGAGATTCTTTGCGCATAATATGCTTTTCTACGGCTATCAAACTAGTAAAATGAAAGAGAACCAGTTATCTCGAATAAGAACGGAAAAAAAGTGATTCTAACGAAGTTTCCAAACTTCGAAAAATGTTTTTTTTCTTTTCGAGATTCTTTGCGCATAATATGCTTTACTGGGTCTATCAAACTAGTATAATGAAAGAGAACCAGTTATCTCAAATAAGAACGGAAAAAAGTGATTCTAACGAAGTTTCCAAACTTCGAAAAAAAATTTTTTTCTTTTCGAGATTCTTTGCGCATAATATGCTTTACTGAGGCTATCAAACTAGTATAATGAAAGAGAACCAGTTATCTCAAATAAGAACGGAAAAAAATTGATTCTAACGAAGTTTCCAAACTTCGAAAATTTTTTTTTTTCTTTTCCAGATTCTTTGCGCATAATATGCTTTACTGAGGCTATCAAACTAGTATAATGAAAGAGAACCAGTTATCTCAAATAAAAACGGAAAAAAGTGATTCTAACGAAGTTTCCAAACTTCGAAAAAAAATTTTTTTCTTTTCGAGATTCTTTTCGCTAAATATGCTTTTCTGAGGCTATCAAACTAGTGTAATGAAAGAGAACCAGTTATCTCAAATTAGAACAGAAAAAAAGTGATTCTAAAGAAGTTTTCAAACTTCGAAAAAAAATTTTTTTCTTTTCGAGATTCTTTGCGCACAATATGCTTTACTGAGGCTATCAAACTAGTATAATGAAAGAGAACCAGTTATCTCAAATAAGAACAGAAAAAAAGTGATTCTAAAGAAGTTTCCAAACTTCGAAAAAAATTTTTTTTCTTTTCGTGATTCTTTGCGCATAATATGCTTTACTGAGGCTATCAAACTAGTATAATGAAAGAGAACCAGTTATCTCAAATAAGAACGGAAAAAAATTGATTCTAAAGAAGTTTGCAAACTTCGAAAAAAAATTTTTTCCCTTCGAGATTCTTTGCGCATAATATGCTTTACTGAGGCTATCAAACTAGTACAATGGAAGAGAACCAGTTATCTCAAATAAGAACAGAAAAAAGTGATTCTAAAGAAGTTTCCAAACTTCGAAAAAAAATTTTTTTCTTTTGGAGATTCTTTGCGCATATAATGCTTTACTGAGGCTATCAAACTAGTATAATGAAAGAGAACCAGTTATCTCAAATAAGAACGGAAAAAAATTGATTCTAAAGAAGTTTCCAAAGTTCGAAAAAAAAATTTTTTCTTTTCGAGATTCTTTGCGCATAATATGCTTTACTGAGGCTATCAACCTAGTATAATGAAAGAGAAACAGTTATCTCAAATAAGAACGGAAAAAAAGTGATTCTAAAGTAGTTTCCAAACTTCGAAAAAAATTTTTTTTCTTTTCGTGATTCTTTTCGCTAAATATGCTTTTCTGAGGCTATCAAACTAGTGTAATGAAAGAGAACCAGTTATCTCAAATTAGAACAGAAAAAAAGTGATTCTAAAGAAGTTTCCAAACTTCGAAAAAAAATTTTTTTCTTTTCGAGATTCTTTGCGCATAATATGCTTTACTGAGGCTATCAAACTAGTATAATGAAAGAGAACCAGTTATCTCAAATAAGAACAGAAAAAAAGTGATTCTAAAGAAGTTTCCAAACTTCGAAAAAAATTTTTTTTCTTTTCGAATTTCTTTGCGCATAATATGCTTTACTGAGGCTATCAAACTAGTATAATGAAAGAGAACCAGTTATCTCAAATAAGAACGGAAAAAAATTGATTCTAAAGAAGTTTCCAAACTTCGAAAAAAAATTTATTTCTTTTCGAGATTCTTTGCGCATAATATGGTTTACAGAGGCTATCAAACTAGTATAATGAAAGAGAAACAGTTATCTCAAATAAGAACGGAAAAAAAGTGATTCAAACGAAGTTTCCAAACTTCGAAAAAAAATGTTTTTCTTTTCGAGATTCTTTGCGCATAACATGCTTTTCTGAGTCTATCAAACTAGTAAAATGAAAGAGAACCAGTTATCTCGAATAAGAACGGAAAAAAAGTAATTCTAAAGAAGTTTCCAAAGTTCGAAAAAAATTTTTTTTCTTTTCGAGATTCTTTGCGCATAATATGCTTTACTGAGGCTATCAAACTAGTATAATGAAAGAGAACCAGTTATCTCATATAAGAACGGAAAAAAAGTGATTCTAACGAAGTTTCCAAACTTCGAAAAAAATTTTTTTTTCTTTTCGAAATTCTTTGCGCATAATATGCTTTACTGAGGCTATCAAACTAGTATAATGAAAGAGAACCAGTTATCTCAAATAAGAACGGAAAAAAAGTGATTCAAACGAAGTTTCCAAAATTCGAAAAAAAATTTTTTTCCTTTCGAGATTCTTTGCGCATAATATGCTTTTCTACGGATATCAAACTAGTAAAATGAAAGAGAACCAGTTATCTCGAATAAGAACGGAAAAAAAGTTATTCTAACGAAGTTTCCAAACTTCGAAAAATTTTTTTTTTCTTTTCGAGATTCTTTGCGCATAATATGCTTTACAAAGGCTATCAAACTAGTATAATGAAAGAGAACCAGTTATCTCAAATAAGAACGGAAAAAAGTGTTTCTAACGAAGTTTCCAAACTTCGAAAAAAATTTTTTTTCTTTTCGAGATTCTTTGCGCATAATATGCTTTACTGAGGCTATCAAACTAGTATAATGAAAAAGAACCAGTTCTCTCAAATAAGAACGGAAAAAAGTGATTCTAACGAAGTTTCTAAACTTCGAAAAAAAATTTTTTTCTTTTCGAGATTCTTTGCGCATAATATGCTTTACTGAGGCTATTAAACTAGTATAATGAAAGAGAACCAGTTATCTCAAATAAGAACGGAAAAAAATTGATTCTAAAGAAGTTTCCAAACTTCGAAAAAAAATTTTTTTCTTTTCGAGATTCTTTGCGCATAATATGCTTTACTGAGGCTATCAAACTAGTATAATGAAAGAGAACCAGTTATCTCAAATAAGAACAGAAAAAAAGTGATTCTAAAGAAGTTTCCAAACTTCGAAAAAAAATTTTTTTCTTTTGGAGATTCTTTGCGCATAATATGCTTTACTGAGGCTATCAAACTAGTATAATGAAAGAGAACAAGTTATCTCAAATAAGAACGGAAAAAAATTGATTCTAAAGAAGTTTCCAAACTTCGAAAAAAAAGAAACGGTTATCTCAAATAAGAACGGAAAAAAAGTGATTCAAACGTAGTTTCCAAACTTCGAAAAAAAATGTTTTTCTTTTCGAGATTCTTTGCGCATAATATGCTTTTCTGGGGCTATCAAACTAGTATAATGAAAGAGAACCAGTTATCTCAAATAAGAACGGGAAAAAAGTGATTCTAACGAAGTTTCCAAACTTCGAAAAAAATTTTTTTTCTTTTCGAGATTCTTTGCGCATAATATGCTTTACTGAGGCTATCAAACTAGTATAATGAAAGAGAACCAGTTATCTCAAATAAGAACGGAAAAAAAGTGATTCTAACGAAGTTTCCAAACTTGGAAAAAAAATTTTTTCTTTTCGAGATTCTTTGCGCATAATATGCTTTACTGAGGCTATGAAACTAGTACAATGAAGGAGAACCAGTTATCTCAAATAAGAACAGAAAAAAAGTGATTCTAAAGAAGTTTCCAAACTTCGAAAAAAAATTTTTTTCTTTTCGAGATTCTTTGCGCATAATATGCTTTACTGAGGCTATCAAACTAGTATAATGATAGAGAACCAGTTATCTCAAATAAGAACGGAAAAAAATTGATTCTAAAGAAGTTTCCAAACTTCGAAAAAAATTTTTTTTCTTTTCGAGATTCTTTGCGCATAATATGCTTTACTAAGGCTATCAAACTAGTATAATCAAAGAGAAACAGATATCTCAAATATGAACGGAAAAAAAGTGATTCAAACGAAGTTTCCAAACTTCGAAAAAAAATGTTTTTCTTTTCGAGATTCTTTGCGCATAATATGCTTTTCTGGGGCTATCAAACTAGTATAATGAAAGAGAACCAGTTATCTCAAATAAGAACGGGAAAAAAGTGATTCTAACGAAGTTTCCAAACTTCGAAAAAAATTTTTTTTCTTTTCGAGATTCTTTGCGCATAATATGCTTTACTGAGGCTAACAAACTAGTATAATGAAAGAGAACCAGTTATCTCAAATAAGAACAGAAAAAAGTGATTCTAACGAATTTTTCAAACTTCGAAAAAAAAATTTTTTCTTTTCGAGATTCTTTGCGCATAATATGCTTTACTGAGGCTATCAAACTAGTACAATGAAAGAGAACCAGTTATCTCAAATAAGAACGGAAAAAAATTGATTCTAAAGAAGTTTCCAAAGTTCGAAAAAAAATTTTTTTCTTTTCGAGATTCTTTGCGCATAATATGCTTTACTGAGGCTATCAACCTAGTATAACGAAAGAGAAACAGTTATCTCAAATAAGAACGGAAAAAAAGTGATTCAAAAGTAGTTTCCAAACTTCGAAAAAAAATTTTTTTCTTTTCGTGATTCTTTTCGCTAAATATGCTTTTCTGAGGCTATCAAACTAGTGTAATGAAAGAGAACCAGTTATCTCAAATTAGAACAGAAAAAAAGTGATTCTAAAGAAGTTTCCAAACTTCGAAAAAAAATTTTTTTCTTTCGAGATTCTTTGCGCATAATATGCTTTACTGAGGCTATCAAACTAGTATAATGAAAGAGAACCAGTTATCTCAAATAAGAACAGAAAAAAAGTGATTCTAAAGAAGTTTCCAAACTTCGAAAAAAATTTTTTTTCTTTTCGAGATTCTTTGCGCATAATATGCTTTACTGAGGCTATCAAACTAGTATAATGAAAGAGAACCAGTTATCTCAAATAAGAACGGAAAAAAATTGATTCTAAAAAGTTTCCAAACTTCGAAAAAAAATTTATTTCTTTTCGAGATTCTTTGCGCATAATATGGTTTACTGAGGCTATCAAACTAGTATAATGAAAGAGAAACAATTATCTCAAATAAGAACGGAAAAAAAGTGATTCAAACGAAGTTTCCAAACTTCGAAAAAAAATGTTTTTCTTTTCGAGATTCTTTGCGCATAATATGCTTTTCTGAGGCTATCAAACTAGTATAATGAAAGAGAACCAGTTATCTCATATAAGAACGGAAAAAAAGTGATTCTAACGAAGTTTCAAAACTTCGAAAAAAATTTTTTTTTCTTTTCGAAATTCTTTGCGCATAATATGCTTCACTGAGGCTATCAAAATAGTATAATGAAAGAGAACCAGTTATCTCAAATAAGAACGGAAAAAAAGTGATTCAAACGAAGTTTCCAAACTTCGAAAAAAAATGGTTTTCTTTTCTAGATTCTTTGCGCATAATATGCTTTTCTACGGCTATCAAACTAGTAAAATGAAAGAGAACCAGTTATCTCGAATAAGAACGGAAAAAAATTGATTCTAACGAAGTTTCCAAACTTCGAAAAATGTTTTTTTTCTTTTCGAGATTCTTTGCGCATAATATGCTTTACTGAGTCTATCAAACTAGTATAATGAAAGAGAACCAGTTATCGCAAATAAGAACGGAAAAAAGTGATTCTAACGAAGTTTCCAAACTTCGAAAAAAAATGTTTTTCTTTTCGAGATTCTTTGCGCATAATATGCTTTTCTGGGGCTATCAAACTAGTATAATGAAAGAGAACCAGTTATCTCAAATAAGAACGGGAAAAAAGTGATTCTAACGAAGTTTCCAAACTTCGAAAAAAATTTTTTTTCTTTTCGAGATTCTTTGCGCATAATATGCTTTACTGAGGCTAACAAACTAGTATAATGAAAGAGAACCAGTTATCTCAAATAAGAACAGAAAAAAGTGATTCTAACGAATTTTTCAAACTTCGAAAAAAAAATTTTTTCTTTTCGAGATTCTTTGCGCATAATATGCTTTACTGAGGCTATCAAACTAGTACAATGAAAGAGAACCAGTTATCTCAAATAAGAACGGAAAAAAATTGATTCTAAAGAAGTTTCCAAAGTTCGAAAAAAAATTTTTTTCTTTTCGAGATTCTTTGCGCATAATATGCTTTACTGAGGCTATCAACCTAGTATAACGAAAGAGAAACAGTTATCTCAAATAAGAACGGAAAAAAAGTGATTCTAAAGTAGTTTCCAAACTTCGAAAAAAAATTTTTTTCTTTTCGTGATTCTTTTCGCTAAATATGCTTTTCTGAGGCTATCAAACTAGTGTAATGAAAGAGAACCAGTTATCTCAAATTAGAACAGAAAAAAAGTGATTCTAAAGAAGTTTCCAAACTTCGAAAAAAAATTTTTTTCTTTTCGAGATTCTTTGCGCATAATATGCTTTACTGAGGCTATCAAACTAGTATAATGAAAGAGAACCAGTTATCTCAAATAAGAACAGAAAAAAAGTGATTCTAAAGAAGTTTCCAAACTTCGAAAAAAATTTTTTTTCTTTTCGAGATTCTTTGCGCATAATATGCTTTACTGAGGCTATCAAACTAGTATAATGAAAGAGAACCAGTTATCTCAAATAAGAACGGAAAAAAATTGATTCTAAAAAGTTTCCAAACTTCGAAAAAAAATTTATTTCTTTTCGAGATTCTTTGCGCATAATATGGTTTACTGAGGCTATCAAACTAGTATAATGAAAGAGAAACAGTTATCTCAAATAAGAACGGAAAAAAAGTGATTCAAACGAAGTTTCCAAACTTCGAAAAAAAATGTTTTTCTTTTCGAGATTCTTTGCGCATAATATGCTTTTCTGAGGCTATCAAACTAGTATAATGAAAGAGAACCAGTTATCTCATATAAGAACGGAAAAAAAGTGATTCTAACGAAGTTTCAAAACTTCGAAAAAAATTTTTTTTTCTTTTCGAAATTCTTTGCGCATAATATGCTTTACTGAGGCTATCAAACTAGTATAATGAAAGAGAACCAGTTATCTCAAATAAGAACGGAAAAAAGTGATTCTAACGAAGTTTCCAAACTTCGAAAAAAATTTTTTTCTTTTCGAGATTCTTTGCGTATAATATGCTTTACTGAGATTATCAAACTAGTATAATGAAAGAGAACCAGTTATCTCAAATAAGAACAGAAAAAAAGTGATTCTAAAGAAGTTTCCAAACTTCGAAAAAAAATTTTTTTCTTTTCGAGATTCTTTGTGCATAATATGCTTTACTGAGGCTATCAAACTAGTAAAATGAAAGAGAACCAGTTATCTCGAATAAGAACGGAAAAAAATTGATTCTAACGAAGTTTCCAAACTTCGAAAAATGTTTTTTTTCTTTTCGAGATTCTTTGCGCATAATATGCTTTACTGAGTCTATCAAACTAGTATAATGAAAGAGAACCAGTTATCGCAAATAAGAACGGAAAAAAGTGATTCTAACGAAGTTTCAAAACTTCGAAAAAAAATTTTTTTCTTTTCGAGATTCTTTGCGCATAATATGCTTTACTGAGGCTATCAAACTAGTATAATGAAAGAGAACCAGTTATCTCAAATAAGAACAGAAAAAAAGTGATTCTAAAGAAGTTTCCAAACTTCGAAAATAAAATTTTTTTCTTTTCGAGATTCTTTCCGCATAATATGCTTTACTTAGGCTATCAAACTAGTATAATGAAAGAGAACCAGTTATCTCAAAAAGAACGGAAAAAAATTGATTCTAACGAAGTTTCCAAACTTCGAAAAAATTTTTTTTTTCTTTTCCAGATTCTTTGCGCATAATATGCTTTACTGAGGCTATCAAACTAGTATAATGAAAGAGAACCAGTTATCTCAAATAAGAACGGAAAAAAGTGATTCTAACGAAGTTTCCAAACTTCGAAAAAAATTTTTTTCTTTTCGAGATTCTTTGCGTATAATATGCTTTACTGAGATTATCAAACTAGTATAATGAAAGAGAACCAGTTATCTCAAATAAGAACAGAAAAAAAGTGATTCTAAAGAAGTTTCCAAACTTCGAAAAAAAATTTTTTTCTTTTCGAGATTCTTTGTGCATAATATGCTTTACTGAGGCTATCAAACTAGTATAATGAAAGAGAACAAGTTATCTCAAATAAGAACGGAAAAAAATTGATTCTAAAGAAGTTTTCAAACTTCGAAAAAAAATTTTTTTCTTTTCGAGATTCTTTGCGCATAATATGCTTTACTGAGGCTATCAAAATAGTATAATGAAAGAGAAACAGTTATCTCAAATAAGAACGGAAAAAAAGTGATCCAAACGTAGTTTCCAAACTTCGAAAAAAAATGTTTTTCTTTTCGAGATTCTTTGCGCATAATATGCTTTTCTGGGGCTATCAAACTAGTATAAAGAAAGAGAACCAGTTATCTCAAATAAGAACGGGAAAAAAGTGATTCTAACGAAGTTTCCAAACTTCGAAAAAAATTTTTTTTCTTTTCGAGATTCTTTGCGCATAATATGCTTTACTGAGGCTATCAAACTAGTATAATGAAAGAGAACCAGTTATCTCAAATAAGAACGGAAAAAAGTGATTCTAACGAAGTTTTCAAACTTCGAAAAAAAAATTTTTTTCCTTCGAGATTCTTTGCGCATAATATGCTTTAATGAGGCTATCAAACTAGTACAATGAAAGAGAACCAGTTATCTCAAATAAGAACAGAAAAAAAGTGATTCTAAAGAAGTTTCCAAACTTCGAAAAAAAATTTTTTTCTTTTGGAGATTCTTTGCGCATAATATGCTTTACTGAGGCTATCAAACTAGTATAATGAAAGAGAACCAGTTATCTCAAATAAGAACGGAAAAAAATTGATTCTAAAGAAGTTTCCAAAGTTCGAAAAAAAAATTTTTTCTTTTCGAGATTCTTTGCGCATAATATGCTTTACTGAGGCTATCAACCTAGTATAATGAAAGAGAAACAGTTATCTCAAATAAGAACGGAAAAAAAGTGATTCTAAAGTAGTTTCCAAACTTCGAAAAAATTTTTTTTTCTTTTCGTGATTCTTTTCGCTAAATATGCTTTTCTGAGGCTATCAAACTAGTGTAATGAAAGAGAACCAGTTATCTCAAATTAGAACAGAAAAAAAGTGATTCTAAGGAAGTTTCCAAACTTCGAAAAAAAAATTTTTTCTTTTCGAGATTCTTTGCGCATAATATGCTTTACTGAGGCTATCAAACTAGTATTATGAAAGAGAACCAGTTATCTCAAATAAGAACGGAAAAGAATTGATTCTAAAGAAGTTTCCAAACTTCGAAAAAAAATTTATTTCTTTTCGAGATTCTTTGCGCATAATATGCTTTTCTGAGGCTATCAAACTAGTAAAATGAAAGAGAACCAGTTATCTCGAATAAGAACGGAAAAAAGGTAATTCTAAAGAAGTTTCCAAAGTTCGAAAAAATTTTTTTTTCTTTTCGAGATTCTTTGCGCATAATATGCTTTACTGAGGCTATCAAACTAGTATAATGAAAGAGAACCAGTTATCTCATATAAGAACGGAAAAAAAGTGATTCTAACGAAGTTTCCAAACTTCGAAAAAAATTTTTTTTTCTTTTCGAAATTCTTTGCGCATAATATGCTTTACTCAGGCTATCAAACTAGTATAATGAAAGAGAACAAGTTATCTCAAATAAGAACGAAAAAAAAGTGATTCAAACGCAGTTTCCAAACTTCGAAAAAAAATGGTTTTCTTTTCGAGATTCTTTGCGCATAATATGCTTTTCTACGGCTATCAAACTAGTAAAATGAAAGAGAACCAGTTATCTCGAATAAGAACGGAAAAAAAGTGATTCTAACGAAGTTTCCAAACTTCGAAAAATGTTTTTTTTCTTTTCGAGATTCTTTGCGCATAATATGCTTTACTGAGTCTATCAAACTAGTATAATGAAATAGAACCAGTTATCTCAAATAAGAACGGAAAAAAGTGATTCTAACGAAGTTTCCAAACTTCGAAAAAAAATTTTTTTCTTTTCGAGATTCTATGCGCATAATATGCTTTACTGAGGCTATCAAACTAGTATAATGAAAGAGAACCAGTTATCTCAAATAAGAACGGAAAAAATGATTCAAACGAAGTTTCCAAACTTCGAAAAAAAATGGTTTTCTTTTCGAGATTCTTTGCGCATAATATGCTTTTCTACGGCTATCAAACTAGTAAAATGAAAGAGAACTAGTTATCTCGAATAAGAACGGAAAAAAAGTGATTCTAACGAAGTTTCCAAACTTCTAAAAATGTTTTTTTTCTTTTCCAGATTCTTTGCGCATAATATGCTTTACTGAGTCTATCAAACTAGTATAATGAAAGAGAACCAGTTATCTCAAATAAGAACGGAAAAAAGTGATTCTAACGAAGTTTCCAAACTTCGAAAAAAAATTTTTTTCTTTTCGAGATTCTTTGCGCATAATATGCTTTACTGAGGCTATCAAACTAGTATAATGAAAGAGAACCAGTTATCTCAAATAAGAACGGAAAAAAATTGATTCTAACGAAGTTTCCAAACTTCGAAATTTTTTTTTTTTCTTTTCCAGATTCTTTGCGCATAATATGCTTTACTGAGGCTATCAAACTAGTATAATGAAAGAGAACCAGTTATCTCAAATAAGAACGGAAAAAAGTGATTCTAACGAAGTTTTCAAACTTCGAAAAAAAATTTTTTTCTTTTCGAGATTCTTTACGCATAATATGCTTTACTGAGGCTATCAAAATAGTATAATGAAAGAGAAACAGTTATCTCAAATTAGAACGGAAAAAAAGTGATCCAAACGTAGTTTCCAAACTTCGAAAAGAAATGTTTTTCTTTTCGAGATTCTTTGCGCATAATATGCTTTACTGAGGCTATCAAACTAGTATAATGAAAGAGAACTAGTTATCTCAAATAAGAACAGAAAAAAAGTGATTCTAAAGAAGTTTCCAAACTTCGAAAAAATTTTTTTTCTTTTCGAGATTCTTTGCGCATAATATGCTTTACTGAGGCTATCAAACTAGTATAATGAAAGAGAACAAGTTATCTCAAATAAGAACGGAAAAAAATTGATTCTAAAGAAGTTTCCAAACTTCGAAAAAAAATTTTTTTCTTTTCGAGATTCTTTGCGCATAATATGCTTTACTGAGGCTATCAAAATAGTATAATGAAAGAGACACAGTTATCTCAAATAAGAACGGAAAAAAAGTGATTCAAACGTAGTTTCCAAACTTCGAAAAAAAATGTTTTTCTTTTCGAGATTCTTTGCGCATAATATGCTTTACTGAGGCTATCAAACTGGTATAATGAAAGAGAACCAGTTATCTCAAATAAGAACGGAAAAAAATTGATTCTAACGAAGTTTCCAAACTTCGAAAATTTTTTTTTTCTTTTCCAGATTCTTTGCGCATAATATGCTTTACTGAGGCTATCAAACTAGTATAATGAAAGAGAACCAGTTATCTCAAATAAGAACGGAAAAAAGGGATTCTAACGAAGTTTCCAAACTTCGAAAAAAATTTTTTTTCTTTTCGAGATTCTTTTCGCTAAATATGCTTTTCTGAGGCTATCAAACTAGTGTAATGAAAGAGAACCAGTTATCTCAAATTAGAACAGAAAAAAAGTGATTCTAAAGAAGTTTCCAAACTTCGAAAAAAAAATTTTTTCTTTTCGAGATTCTTTGCGCATAATATGCTTTACTGAGGCTATCAAACTAGTATAATGAAAGAGAACCAGTTATCTCAAATAAGAACAGAAAAAAAGTGATTCTAAAGAAGTTTCCAAACTTCGAAAAAAATTTTTTTTGTTTTCGAGATTCTTTGCGCATAATATGCTTTACTGAGGCTATCAAACTAGTATAATGAAAGAGAACCAATTATCTCAAATAAGAACGGAAAAAAACTGATTCTAAAGAAGTTTGCAAACTTCGAAAAAAAATTTTTTCCCTTCGAGATTCTTTGCGCATAATATGCTTTACTGAGGCTATCAAACTAGTATAATGAAAGAGAACCAGTTATCTCAAATAAGAACGGAAAAAAAGGATTCAAACGAAGTTTCCAAACTTCGAAAAAAAATGGTTTTCTTTTCGAGATTCTTTGCGCATAATATGCTTTTCTACGGCTATCAAACTAGTAAAATGAAAGAGAACTAGTTATCTCGAATAAGAACGGAAAAAAAGTGATTCTAACGAAGTTTCCAAACTTCGAAAAATGTTTTTTTTCTTTTCGAGATTCTTTGCGCATAATATGCTTTACTGAGGCTATCAAACTAGTATAATGAAAGAGAACCAGTTATCTCAAATAAGAACGGAAAAAAATTGATTCTAACGAAGTTTCCAAACTTCGAAAATTTTTTTTTTTTTCTTTTCCAGATTCTTTGCGCATAATATGCTTTACTGAGGCTATCAAACTAGTATAATGAAAGAGAACCAGTTATCTCAAATAAGAACGGAAAAAAATTGATTCTAACGAAGTTTCCAAACTTCGAAAATTTTTTTTTTCTTTTCCAGATTCTTTGCGCATAATATGCTTTACTGAGGCTATCAAACTAGTATAATGAAAGAGAACCAGTTATCTCAAATAAGAACGGAAAAAAGGGATTCTAACGAAGTTTCCAAACTTCGAAAAAAATTTTTTTTCTTTTCGAGATTCCTTTCGCTAAATATGCTTTTCTGAGGCTATCAAACTAGTGTAATGAAAGAGAACCAGTTATCTCAAATTAGAACAGAAAAAAAGTGATTCTAAAGAAGTTTCCAAACTTCGAAAAAAAATTTTTTTCTTTTCGAGATTCTTTGCGCATAATATGCTTTACTGAGGCTATCAAACTAGTATAATGAAAGAGAACCAGTTATCTCAAATAAGAACAGAAAAAAAGTGATTCTAAAGAAGTTTCCAAACTTCGAAAAAAATTTTTTTTATTTTCGAGATTCTTTGCGCATAATATGCTTTACTGAGGCTATCAAACTAGTATAATGAAAGAGAACCAGTTATCTCAAATAAGAACGGAAAAAAATTGATTCTAAAGAAGTTTGCAAACTTCGAAAAAAAATTTTTTCCCTTCGAGATTCTTTGCGCATAATATGCTTTACTGAGGCTATCAAACTAGTACAATGAAAGAGAACCAGTTATCTCAAATAAGAACAGAAAACAAGTGATTCTAAAGAAGTTTCCAAACTTCGAAAAAAAATTTTTTCTTTTGGATTTTCTTTGCGCATATAATGCTTTACTGAGGCTATCAAACTAGTATAATGAAAGAGAACCAGTTATCTCAAATAAGAACGGAAAAAAATTGATTCTAAAGAAGTTTCCAAAGTTCGAAAAAAAAATTTTTTCTTTTCGAGATTCTTTGCGCATAATATGCTTTACTGAGGCTATCAACCTAGTATAATGAAAGAGAAACAGTTATCTCAAATAAGAACGGAAAAAAAGTGATTCTAAAGTAGTTTCCAAACTTCGAAAAAAATTTTTTTTCTTTTCGTGATTCTTTTCGCTAAATATGCTTTTCTGAGGCTATCAAACTAGTGTAATGAAAGAGAACCAGTTATCTCAAATTAGAACAGAAAAAAAGTGATTCTAAAGAAGTTTCCAAACTTCGAAAAAAATTTTTTTCTTTTCGAAATTCTTTGCGCATAATATGCTTTACTGAGGCTATCAAACTAGTATAATGAAAGAGAACCAGTTATCTCAAATAAGAACGGAAAAAAATTGATTCTAAAGAAGTTTGCAAACTTCGAAAAAAAATTTTTTCTCTTCGTGATTCTTTGCGCATAATATGCTTTACTGAGGCTATCAAACTAGTACAATGAAAGAGAACCAGTTATCTCAAATAAGAACAGAAAAAAGTGATTCTAACGAAGTTTCCAAACTTCGAAAAAAAATTTTTTCCCTTCGAGATTCTTTGCGCATAATATGCTTTACTGAGGCTATCAACCTAGTATAATGAAAGAGAAACAGTTATCTCAAATAAGAACGGAAAAAAAGTGATTCTAAAGTAGTTTCCAAACTTCGAAAAAAATTTTTTTTCTTTTCGTGATTCTTTTCGCTAAATATGCTTTTCTGAGGCTATCAAACTAGTGTAATGAAAGAGAACCAGTTATCTCAAATTAGAACAGAAAAAAAGTGATTCTAAAAAAGTTTCCAATCTTCGAAAAAAAATTTTTTTCTTTTCGAAATTCTTTGCGCATAATATGCTTTACTGAGGCTATCAAACTAGTATAATGAAAGAGAACCAGTTATCTCATATAAGAACGGAAAAAAAGTGATTCTAACGAAGTTTCCAAACTTCGAAAAAAATTAATTTTTCTTTTCGAAATTCTTTGCGCATAAATTGCTTTACTGAGGCTATCAAACTAGTATAATGAAAGAGAACCAGTTATCTCAAATAAGAACGGAAAAAAAGTAATTCAAACGAAGTTTCCAAACTTCGAAAAAAAATGTTTATTTTTTCGAGATTCTTTGCGCATAATATGCTTTTCTACGGCTATCAAACTAGTAAAATGAAAGAGAACCAGTTATCTCGAATAAGAACGGAAAAAAAGTGATTCTAACGAAGTTTCCAAACTTCGAAAAATGTTTTTTTTCTTTTCGAGATTCTTTGCGCATAATATGCTTTACTGGGTCTATCAAACTAGTACAATGAAAGAGAACCAGTTATCTCAAATAAGAACGGAAAAAAGTGATTCTAACGAAGTTTCCAAACTTCGAAAAAAAATTTTTTTCTTTTCGAGATTCTTTGCGCATAATATGCTTTACTGAGGCTATCAAACTAGTATAATGAAAGAGAACCAGTTATCTCAAATAAGAACGGAAAAAAATTGATTCTAACGAAGTTTCCAAACTTCGAAAATTTTTTTTTTCTTTTCCAGATTCTTTGCGCATAATATGCTTTACTGAGGCTATCAAACTAGTATAATGAAAGAGAACCAGTTATCTCAAATAAGAACGGAAAAAAGTGATTCTAACGAAGTTTCCAAACTTCGAAAAAAAATTTTTTTCTTTTCGAGATTCTTTTCGCTAAATATGCTTTTCTGAGGCTATCAAACTAGTGTAATGAAAGAGAACCAGTTATCTCAAATTAGAACAGAAAAAAAGTGATTCTAAAGAAGTTTTCAAACTTCGAAAAAAAATTTTTTTCTTTTCGAGATTCTTTGCGCATAATATGCTTTACTGAGGCTATCAAACTAGTATAATGAAAGAGAACCAGTTATCTCAAATAAGAATAGAAAAAAAGTGATTCTAAAGAAGTTTCCAAACTTCGAAAAAAATTTTTTTTCTTTTCGAGATTCTTTGCGCATAATATGCTTTACTGAGGCTATCAAACTAGTATAATGAAAGAGAACCAGTTATCTCAAATAAGAACGGAAAAAAATTGATGCTAAAGAAGTTTGCAAACTTCGAAAAAAAATTTTTTCCCTTCGAGATTCTTTGCGCATAATATGCTTTACTGAGGCTATCAAACTAGTACAATGAAAGAGAACCAGTTATCTCAAATAAGAACAGAAAAAAGTGATTCTAAAGAAGTTGCAAACTTCGAAAAAAAATTTTTTTCTTTTGGAGATTCTTTGCGCATATAATGCTTTACTGAGGCTATCAAACTAGTATAATGAAAGAGAACCAGTTATCTCAAATAAGAACGGAAAAAAATTGATTCTAAAGAAGTTTCCAAAGTTCGAAAAAAAAATTTTTTCTTTTCGAGATTCTTTGCGCATAATATGCTTTACTGAGGCTATCAACCTAGTATAATGAAAGAGAAACAGTTATCTCAAATAAGAACGGAAAAAAAGTGATTCTAAAGTAGTTTCCAAACTTCGAAAAAAATTTTTTTTCTTTTCGTGATTCTTTTCGCTAAATATGCTTTTCTGAGGCTATCAAACTAGTGTAATGAAAGAGAACCAGTTATCTCAAATTAGAACAGAAAAAAAGTGATTCTAAAGAAGTTTCCAAACTTCGAAAAAAAATTTTTTTCTTTTCGAGATTCTTTGCGCATAATATGCTTTACTGAGGCTATCAAACTAGTATAATGAAAGAGAACCAGTTATCTCAAATAAGAACAGAAAAAAAGTGATTCTAAAGAAGTTTCCAAACTTCGAAAAAAATTTTTTTTCTTTTCGAGATTCTTTGCGCATAATATGCTTTACTGAGGCTATCAAACTAGTATAATGAAAGAGAACCAGTTACCTCAAATAAGAACGGAAAAAAATTGATTCTAAAGAAGTTTCCAAACTTCGAAAAAAAATTTATTTCTTTTCGAGATTCTTTGCGCATAATATGGTTTACAGAGGCTATCAAACTAGTATAATGAAAGAGAAACAGTTATCTCAAATAAGAACGGAAAAAAAGTGATTCAAACGAAGTTTCCAAACTTCGAAAAAAAATGTTTTTCTTTTCGAGATTCTTTGCGCATAATATGCTTTTCTGAGTCTATCAAACTAGTAAAATGAAAGAGAACCAGTTATCTCCAATAAGAACGGAAAAAAAGTAATTCTAAAGAAGTTTCCAAAGTTCGAAAAAAATTTTTTTTCTTTTCGAGATTCTTTGCGCATAATATGCTTTACTGAGGCTATCAAACTAGTATAATGAAAGAGAACCAGTTATCTCATATAAGAACGGAAAAAAAGTGATTCTAACGAAGTTTCCAAACTTCGAAAAAATTTTTTTTTTCTTTTCGAAATTCTTTGCGCATAATATGCTTTACTGAGGCTATCAAACTAGTATAATGAAAGAGAATCAGTTATCTCAAATAAGAACGGAAAAAAAGTGATTCAAACGAAGTTTCCAACATTCGAAAAAAAATTTTTTTCCTTTCGAAATTCTTTGCGCATAATATGCTTTACTGAGGCTATCAAACTAGTATAATGAAAGAGAACCAGTTATCTCAAATAAGAACGGAAAAAAATTGATTCTAACGAAGTTTCCAAACTTCGAAAATTTTTTTTTTTCTTTTCCAGATTCTTTGCGCATAATATGCTTTACTGAGGCTATCAAACTAGTATAATGAAAGAGAACCAGTTATCTCAAATAAGAACGGAAAAAAGTGATTCTAACGAAGTTTCCAAACTTCGAAAAAAAATTTTTTTCTTTTCGAGATTCTTTTCGCTAAATATGCTTTTCTGAGGCTATCAAACTAGTGTAATGAAAGAGAACCAGTTATCTCAAATTAGAACAGAAAAAAAGTGATTCTAAAGAAGTTTTCAAACTTCGAAAAAAAATTTTTTTCTTTTCGAGATTCTTTGCGCATAATATGCTTTACTGAGGCTATCAAACTAGTATAATGAAAGAGAACCAGTTATCTCAAATAAGAACAGAAAAAAAGTGATTCTAAAGAAGTTTCCAAACTTCGAAAAAAATTTTTTTTCTTTTCGAGATTCTTTGCGCATAATATGCTTTACTGAGGCTATCAAACTAGTATAATGAAAGAGAACCAGTTATCTCAAATAAGAACGGAAAAAAATTGATTCTAAAGAAGTTTGCAAACTTCGAAAAAAAATTTTTTCCCTTCGAGATTCTTTGCGCATAATATGCTTTACTGAGGCTATCAAACTAGTACAATGAAAGAGAACCAGTTATCTCAAATAAGAACAGAAAAAAGTGATTCTAAAGAAGTTTCCAAACTTCGAAAAAAAATTTTTTTCTTTTGGAGATTCTTTGCGCATATAATGCTTTACTGAGGCTATCAAACTAGTATAATGAAAGAGAACCAGTTATCTCAAATAAGAACGGAAAAAAATTGATTCTAAAGAAGTTTCCAAAGTTCGAAAAAAAAATTTTTTCTTTTCGAGATTCTTTGCGCATAATATGCTTTACTGAGGCTATCAACCTAGTATAATGAAAGAGAAACAGTTATCTCAAATAAGAACGGAAAAAAAGTGATTCTAAAGTAGTTTCCAAACTTCGAAAAAAATTTTTTTTCTTTTCGTGATTCTTTTCGCTAAATATGCTTTTCTGAGGCTATCAAACTAGTGTAATGAAAGAGAACCAGTTATCTCAAATTAGAACAGAAAAAAAGTGATTCTAAAGAAGTTTCCAAACTTCGAAAAAAAATTTTTTTCTTTTCGAGATTCTTTGCGCATAATATGCTTTACTGAGGCTATCAAACTAGTATAATGAAAGAGAACCAGTTATCTCAAAGAAGAACAGAAAAAAAGTGATTCTAAAGAAGTTTCCAAACTTCGAAAAAAATTTTTTTTCTTTTCGAGATTCTTTGCGCATAATATGCTTTACTGAGGCTATCAAACTAGTATAATGAAAGAGAACCAGTTATCTCAAATAAGAACGGAAAAAAATTGATTCTAAAGAAGTTTCCAAACTTCGAAAAAAAATTTATTTCTTTTCGAGATTCTTTGCGCATAATATGGTTTACAGAGGCTATCAAACTAGTATAATGAAAGAGAAACAGTTATCTCAAATAAGAACGGAAAAAAAGTGATTCAAACGAAGTTTCCAAACTTCGAAAAAAAATGTTTTTCTTTTCGAGATTCTTTGCGCATAATATGCTTTTCTGAGTCTATCAAACTAGTAAAATGAAAGAGAACCAGTTATCTCGAATAAGAACGGAAAAAAAGTAATTCTAAAGAAGTTTCCAAAGTTCGAAAAAAATTTTTTTTCTTTTCGAGATTCTTTGCGCATAATATGCTTTACTGAGGCTATCAAACTAGTATAATGAAAGAGAACCAGTTATCTCATATAAGAACGGAAAAAAAGTGATTCTAACGAAGTTTCCAAACTTCGAAAAAAATTTTTTTTTCTTTTCGAAATTCTTTGCGCATAATATGCTTTACTGAGGCTATCAAACTAGTATAATGAAAGAGAACCAGTTATCTCAAATAAGAACGGAAAAAAAGTGATTCAAACGAAGTTTCCAAAATTCGAAAAAAAATTTTTTTCCTTTCGAGATTCTTTGCGCATAATATGCTTTTCTACGGCTATCAAACTAGTAAAATGAAAGAGAACCAGTTATCTCGAATAAGAACGGAAAAAAAGTTATTCTAACGAAGTTTCCAAACTTCGAAAAATTTTTTTTTTCTTTTCGAGATTCTTTGCGCATAATATGCTTTACAAAGGCTATCAAACTAGTATAATGAAAGAGAACCAGTTATCTCAAATAAGAACGGAAAAAAGTGTTTCTAACGAAGTTTCCAAACTTCGAAAAAAATTTTTTTTCTTTTCGAGATTCTTTGCGCATAATATGCTTTACTGAGGCTATCAAACTAGTATAATGAAAGAGAACCAGTTCTCTCAAATAAGAACGGAAAAAAGTGATTCTAACGAAGTTTCTAAACTTCGAAAAAAAATTTTTTTCTTTTCGAGATTCTTTGCGCATAATATGCTTTACTGAGGCTATTAAACTAGTATAATGAAAGAGAACCAGTTATCTCAAATAAGAACGGAAAAAAATTGATTCTAAAGAAGTTTCCAAACTTCGAAAAAAAATTTTTTTCTTTTCGAGATTCTTTGCGCATAATATGCTTTACTGAGGCTATCAAACTAGTATAATGAAAGAGAACCAGTTATCTCAAATAAGAACAGAAAAAAAGTGATTCTAAAGAAGTTTCCAAACTTCGAAAAAAAATTTTTTTCTTTTCGAGATTCTTTGCGCATAATATGCTTTACTGAGGCTATCAAACTAGTATAATGAAAGAGAACAAGTTATCTCAAATAAGAACGGAAAAAAATTGATTCTAAAGAAGTTTCCAAACTTCGAAAAAAAAGAAACAGTTATCTCAAATAAGAACGGAAAAAAAGTGATTCAAACGTAGTTTCCAAACTTCGAAAAAAAATGTTTTTCTTTTCGAGATTCTTTGCGCATAATATGCTTTTCTGGGGCTATCAAACTAGTATAATGAAAGAGAACCAGTTATCTCAAATAAGAACGGGAAAAAAGTGATTCTAACGAAGTTTCCAAACTTCGAAAAAAATTTGTTTTCTTTTCGAGATTCTTTGCGCATAATATGCTTTACTGAGGCTATCAAACTAGTATAATGAAAGAGAACCAGTTATCTCAAATAAGAACGGAAAAAAAGTGATTCTAACGAAGTTTCCAAACTTGGAAAAAAAAATTTTTTCTTTTCGAGATTCTTTGCGCATAATATGCTTTACTGAGGCTATGAAACTAGTACAATGAAGGAGAACCAGTTATCTCAAATAAGAACAGAAAAAAAGTGATTCTAAAGAAGTTTCCAAACTTCGAAAAAAAATTTTTTTCTTTTCGAGATTCTTTGCGCATAATATGCTTTACTGAGGCTATCAAACTAGTATAATGATAGAGAACCAGTTATCTCAAATAAGAACGGAAAAAAATTGATTCTAAAGAAGTTTCCAAACTTCGAAAAAAATTTTTTTTCTTTTCGAGATTCTTTGCGCATAATATGCTTTACTAAGGCTATCAAACTAGTATAATGAAAGAGAAACAGATATCTCAAATATGAACGGAAAAAAAGTGATTCAAACGAAGTTTCCAAACTTCGAAAAAAAATGTTTTTCTTTTCGAGATTCTTTGCGCATAATATGCTTTTCTGGGGCTATCAAACTAGTATAATGAAAGAGAACCAGTTATCTCAAATAAGAACGGGAAAAAAGTGATTCTAACGAAGTTTCCAAACTTCGAAAAAAATTTTTTTTCTTTTCGAGATTCTTTGCGCATAATATGCTTTACTGAGGCTAACAAACTAGTATAATGAAAGAGAACCAGTTATCTCAAATAAGAACCGAAAAAAGTGATTCTAGCGAATTTTTCAAACTTCGAAAAAAAAATTTTTTCTTTTCGAGATTCTTTGCGCATAATATGCTTTACTGAGGCTATCAAACTAGTACAATGAAAGAGAACCAGTTATCTCAAATAAGAACAGAAAAAAAGTGATTCTAAAATAGTTTCCAAACTTCGAAAAAAAATTTTTTTCTTTTGGAGATTCTTTGCGCATAATATGCTTTACTGAGGCTATCAAACTAGTATAATGAAAGAGAACCAGTTATCTCAAATAAGAACGGAAAAAAATTGATTCTAAAGAAGTTTCCAAAGTTCGAAAAAAAATTTTTTTCTTTTCGAGATTCTTTGCGCATAATATGCTTTACTGAGGCTATCAACCTAGTATAACGAAAGAGAAACAGTTATCTCAAATAAGAACGGAAAAAAAGTGATTCTAAAGTAGTTTCCAAACTTCGAAAAAAAATTTTTTTCTTTTCGTGATTCTTTTCGCTAAATATGCTTTTCTGAGGCTATCAAACTAGTGTAATGAAAGAGAACCAGTTATCTCAAATTAGAACAGAAAAAAAGTGATTCTAAAGAAGTTTCCAAACTTCGAAAAAAAATTTTTTTCTTTTCGAGATTCTTTGCGCATAATATGCTTTACTGAGGCTATCAAACTAGTATAATGAAAGAGAACCAGTTATCTCAAATAAGAACAGAAAAAAAGTGATTCTAAAGAAGTTTCCAAACTTCGAAAAAAAATTTTTTTCTTTTCGAGATTCTTTGCGCATAATATGCTTTACTGAGGCTATCAAACTAGTATAATGATAGAGAACCAGTTATCTCAAATAAGAACGGAAAAAAATTGATTCTAAAGAAGTTTCCAAACTTCGAAAAAAATTTTTTTTCTTTTCGAGATTCTTTGCGCATAATATGCTTTACTAAGGCTATCAAACTAGTATAATGAAAGAGAAACAGATATCTCAAATATGAACGGAAAAAAAGTGATTCAAACGAAGTTTCCAAACTTCGAAAAAAAATGTTTTTCTTTTCGAGATTCTTTGCGCATAATATGCTTTTCTGGGGCTATCAAACTAGTATAATGAAAGAGAACCAGTTATCTCAAATAAGAACGGGAAAAAAGTGATTCTAACGAAGTTTCCAAACTTCGAAAAAAATTTTTTTTCTTTTCGAGATTCTTTGCGCATAATATGCTTTACTGAGGCTAACAAACTAGTATAATGAAAGAGAACCAGTTATCTCAAATAAGAACCGAAAAAAGTGATTCTAGCGAATTTTTCAAGCTTCGAAAAAAAAATTTTTTCTTTTCGAGATTCTTTGCGCATAATATGCTTTACTGAGGCTATCAAACTAGTACAATGAAAGAGAACCAGTTATCTCAAATAAGAACAGAAAAAAAGTGATTCTAAAATAGTTTCCAAACTTCGAAAAAAAATTTTTTTCTTTTGGAGATTCTTTGCGCATAATATGCTTTACTGAGGCTATCAAACTAGTATAATGAAAGAGAACCAGTTATCTCAAATAAGAACGGAAAAAAATTGATTCTAAAGAAGTTTCCAAAGTTCGAAAAAAAATTTTTTTCTTTTCGAGATTCTTTGCGCATAATATGCTTTACTGAGGCTATCAACCTAGTATAACGAAAGAGAAACAGTTATCTCAAATAAGAACGGAAAAAAAGTGATTCTAAAGTAGTTTCCAAACTTCGAAAAAAAATTTTTTTCTTTTCGTGATTCTTTTCGCTAAATATGCTTTTCTGAGGCTATCAAACTAGTGTAATGAAAGAGAACCAGTTATCTCAAATTAGAACAGAAAAAAAGTGATTCTAAAGAAGTTTCCAAACTTCGAAAAAAAATTTTTTTCTTTTCGAGATTCTTTGCGCATAATATGCTTTACTGAGGCTATCAAACTAGTATAATGAAAGAGAACCAGTTATCTCAAATAAGAACAGAAAAAAAGTGATTCTAAAGAAGTTTCCAAACTTCGAAAAAAATTTTTTTTCTTTTCGAGATTCTTTGCGCATAATATGCTTTACTGAGGCTATCAAACTAGTATAATGAAAGAGAACCAGTTATCTCAAATAAGAACGGAAAAAAATTGATTCTAAAAAGTTTCCAAACTTCGAAAAAAAATTTATTTCTTTTCGAGATTCTTTGCGCATAATATGGTTTACTGAGGCTATCAAACTAGTATAATGAAAGAGAAACAGTTATCTCAAATAAGAACGGAAAAAAAGTGATTCAAACGAAGTTTCCAAACTTCGAAAAAAAATGTTTTTCTTTTCGAGATTCTTAGCGCATAATATGCTTTTCTGAGGCTATCAAACTAGTATAATGAAAGAGAACCAGTTATCTCATATAAGAACGGAAAAAAAGTGATTCTAACGAAGTTTCAAAACTTCGAAAAAATTTTTTTTTTCTTTTCGAAATTCTTTGCGCATAATATGCTTTACTGAGGCTATCAAAATAGTATAATGAAAGAGAACCAGTTATCTCAAATAAGAACGGAAAAAAAAGTGATTCAAACGAAGTTTCCAAACTTCGAAAAAAAATGGTTTTCTTTTCTAGATTCTTTGCGCATAATATGCTTTTCTACGGCTATCAAACTAGTAAAATGAAAGAGAACCAGTTATCTCGAATAAGAACGGAAAAAAATTGATTCTAACGAAGTTTCCAAACTTCGAAAAATGTTTTTTTTCTTTTCGAGATTCTTTGCGCATAATATGCTTTACTGAGTCTATCAAACTAGTATAATGAAAGAGAACCAGTTATCGCAAATAAGAACGGAAAAAAGTGATTCTAACGAAGTTTCCAAACTTCGAAAAAAAATTTTTTTCTTTTCGAGATTCTTTGCGCATAATATGCTTTACTGAAGCTATCAAACTAGTATAATGAAAGAGAACCAGTTATCTCAAATAAGAACAGAAAAAAAGTGATTCTAAAGAAGTTTCCAAACTTCGAAAATAAATTTTTTTTCTTTTCGAGATTCTTTGCGCATAATATGCTTTACTTAGGCTATCAAACTAGTATAATGAAAGAGAACCAGTTATCTCAAAAAGAACGGAAAAAAATTGATTCTAACGAAGTTTCCAAACTTCGAAAAAATTTTTTTTTTCTTTTCCAGATTCTTTGCGCATAATATGCTTTACTGAGGCTATCAAACTAGTATAATGAAAGAGAACCAGTTATCTCAAATAAGAACGGAAAAAAGTGATTCTAACGAAGTTTCCAAACTTCGAAAAAAAATTTTTTTCTTTTCGAGATTCTTTGCGTATAATATGCTTTACTGAGATTATCAAACTAGTATAATGAAAGAGAACCAGTTATCTCAAATAAGAACAGAAAAAAAGTGATTCTAAAGAAGTTTCCAAACTTCGAAAAAAAATTTTTTTCTTTTCGAGATTCTTTGTGCATAATATGCTTTACTGAGGCTATCAAACTAGTATAATGAAAGAGAACAAGTTATCTCAAATAAGAACGGAAAAAAATTGATTCTAAAGAAGTTTTCACACTTCGAAAAAAAATTTTTTTCTTTTCGAGATTCTTTGCGCATAATATGCTTTACTGAGGCTATCAAAATAGTATAATGAAAGAGAAACAGTTATCTCAAATAAGAACGGAAAAAAAGTGATCCAAACGTAGTTTCCAAACTTCGAAAAAAAATGTTTTTCTTTTCGAGATTCTTTGCGCATAATATGCTTTTCTGGGGCTATCAAACTAGTATAAAGAAAGAGAACCAGTTATCTCAAATAAGAACGGGAAAAAAGTGATTCTAACGAAGTTTCCAAACTTCGAAAAAAATTTTTTTTCTTTTCGAGATTCTTTGCGCATAATATGCTTTACTGAGGCTATCAAACTAGTATAATGAAAGAGAACCAGTTATCTCAAATAAGAACGGAAAAAAGTGATTCTAACGAAGTTTTCAAACTTCGAAAAAAAAATTTTTTTCCTTCGAGATTCTTTGCGCATAATATGCTTTAATGAGGCTATCAAACTAGTACAATGAAAGAGAACCAGTTATCTCAAATAAGAACAGAAAAAAAGTGATTCTAAAGAAGTTTCCAAACTTCGAAAAAAAATTTTTTTCTTTTGGAGATTCTTTGCGCATAATATGCTTTACTGAGGCTATCAAACTAGTATAATGAAAGAGAACCAGTTATCTCAAATAAGAACGGAAAAAAATTGATTCTAAAGAAGTTTCCAAAGTTCGAAAAAAAAATTTTTTCTTTTCGAGATTCTTTGCGCATAATATGCTTTACTGAGGCTATCAACCTAGTATAATGAAAGAGAAACAGTTATCTCAAATAAGAACGGAAAAAAAGTGATTCTAAAGTAGTTTCCAAACTTCGAAAAAAATTTTTTTTCTTTTCGTGATTCTTTTCGCTAAATATGCTTTTCTGAGGCTATCAAACTAGTGTAATGAAAGAGAACCAGTTATCTCAAATTAGAACAGAAAAAAAGTGATTCTAAAGAAGTTTCCAAACTTCGAAAAAAAATTTTTTTCTTTTCGAGATTCTTTGCGCATAATATGCTTTACTGAGGCTATCAAACTAGTATAATGAAAGAGAACCAGTTATCTCAAATAAGAACAGAAAAAATGTGATTCTAAAGAAGTTTCCAAACTTCGAAAAAAATTTTTTTTCTTTTCGAGATTCTTTGCGCATAATATGCTTTACTGAGGCTATCAAACTAGTATAATGAAAGAGAACCAGTTATCTCAAATAAGAACGGAAAAAAATTGATTCTAAAGAAGTTTCCAAACTTCGAAAAAAAATTTATTTCTTTTCGAGATTCTTTGCGCATAATATGCTTTTCTGAGGCTATCAAACTAGTAAAATGAAAGAGAACCAGTTATCTCGAATAAGAACGGAAAAAAGGTAATTCTAAAGAAGTTTCCAAAGTTCGAAAAAATTTTTTTTTCTTTTCGAGATTCTTTGCGCATAATATGCTTTACTGAGGCTATCAAACTAGTATAATGAAAGAGAACCAGTTATCTCATATAAGAATGGAAAAAAAGTGATTCTAACGAAGTTTCCAAACTTCGAAAAAAATTTTTTTTTCTTTTCGAAATTCTTTGCGCATAATATGCTTTACTCAGGCTATCAAACTAGTATAATGAAAGAGAACAAGTTATCTCAAATAAGAACGAAAAAAAAGTGATTCAAACGCAGTTTCCAAACTTCGAAAAAAAATGGTTTTCTTTTCGAGATTCTTTGCGCATAATATGCTTTTCTACGGCTATCAAACTAGTAAAATGAAAGAGAACCAGTTATCTCGAATAAGAACGGAAAAAAAGTGATTCTAACGAAGTTTCCAAACTTCGAAAAATGTTTTTTTTCTTTTCGAGATTCTTTGCGCATAATATGCTTTACTGAGTCTATCAAACTAGTATAATGAAATAGAACCAGTTATCTCAAATAAGAACGGAAAAAAGTGATTCTAACGAAGTTTCCAAACTTCGAAAAAAAATTTTTTTCTTTTCGAGATTCTTTGCGCATAATATGCTTTACTGAGGCTATCAAACTAGTATAATGAAAGAGAACCAGTTATCTCAAATAAGAACGGAAAAAAAGTGATTCAAACGAAGTTTCCAAACTTCGAAAAAAAATGGTTTTCTTTTCGAGATTCTTTGCGCATAATATGCTTTTCTACGGCTATCAAACTAGTAAAATGAAAGAGAACTAGTTATCTCGAATAAGAACGGAAAAAAAGTGATTCTAACGAAGTTTCCAAACTTCGAAAAATGTTTTTTTTCTTTTCGAGATTCTTTGCGCATAATATGCTTTACTGAGTCTATCAAACTAGTATAATGAAAGAGAACCAGTTATCTCAAATAAGAACGGAAAAATGTGATTCTAACGAAGTTTCCAAACTTCGAAAAAAAATTTTTTTCTTTTCGAGATTCTTTGCGCATAATATGCTTTACTGAGGCTATCAAACTAGTATAATGAAAGAGAACCAGTTATCTCAAATAAGAACGGAAAAAAATTGATTCTAACGAAGTTTCCAAACTTCGAAAATTTTTTTTTTTCTTTTCCAGATTCTTTGCGCATAATATGCTTTACTGAGGCTATCAAACTAGTATAATGAAAGAGAACCAGTTATCTCAAATAAGAACGGAAAAAAGTGATGCTAACGAAGTTTTCAAACTTCGAAAAAAAATTTTTTTCTTTTCGAGATTCTTTACGCATAATATGCTTTACTGAGGCTATCAAAATAGTATAATGAAAGAGAAACAGTTATCTCAAATTAGAACGGAAAAAAAGTGATCCAAACGTAGTTTCCAAACTGCGAAAAGAAATGTTTTTCTTTTCGAGATTCTTTGCGCATAATATGCTTTACTGAGGCTATCAAACTAGTATAATGAAAGAGAACCAGTTATCTCAAATAAGAACGGAAAAAAAGTGATTCTTACGAAGTTTCCAAACTTCGAAAAAAAATTTTTTTCTTTTCGAGATTCTTTGCGCATAATATGCTTTACTGAGGCTATCAAACTAGTATAATGAAAGAGTACCAGTTATCTCAAATAAGAACGGAAAAAAAGTGATTCAAACGAAGTTTCCAAACTTCGAAAAAAAATGTTTTTCTTTTCGAGATTCTTTGCGCATAATATGCTTTTCTGAGTCTATCAAACTAGTATAATGAAAGAGAACCAGTTATCTCAAATAAGAACGGAAAAAAAGTGATTCAAACGAAGTTTCCAAAATTCGAAAAAAAATTTTTTTCCTTTCGAGATTCTTTGCGCATAATATGCTTTTCTACGGCTATCAAACTAGTAAAATGAAAGAGAACCAGTTATCTCGAATAAGAACGGAAAAAAAGTGATTCTAACGAAGTTTCCAAACTTCGAAAAATTTTTCTTTTCTTTTCGAGATTCTTTGCGCATAATATGCTTTACAAAGGCTATCAAACTAGTATAATGAAAGAGAACCAGTTATCTCAAATAAGAACGGAAAAAAAGTGATTCAAACGAAGTTTCCAAAATTCGAAAAAAAATTTTTTTCCTTTCGAGATTCTTTGCGCATAATATGCTTTTCTACGGCTATCAAACTAGTAAAATGAAAGAGAACCAGTTATCTCGAATAAGAACGGAAAAAAAGTGATTCTAACGAAGTTTCCAAACTTCGAAAAATTTTTCTTTTCTTTTCGAGATTCTTTGCGCATAATATGCTTTACAAAGGCTATCAAACTAGTATAATGAAAGAGAACCAGTTATCTCAAATAAGAACGGAAAAAAGTGTTTCTAACGAAGTTTCCAAACTTCGAAAAAAATTTTTTTTCTTTTCGAGATTCTTTGCGCATAATATGCTTTTCTGAGGCTATCAAACTAGTAAAATGAAAGAGAACCAGTTATCTCGAATAAGAACGGAAAAAAGGTAATTCTAAAGAAGTTTCCAAAGTTCGAAAAAATTTTTTTTTCTTTTCGAGATTCTTTGCGCATAATATGCTTTACTGAGGCTATCAAACTAGTATAATGAAAGAGAACCAGTTATCTCATATAAGAACGGAAAAAAAGTGATTCTAACGAAGTTTCCAAACTTCGAAAAAATTTTTTTTTTCTTTTCGAAATTCTTTGCGCATAATATGCTTTACTCAGGCTATCAAACTAGTATAATGAAAGAGAACAAGTTATCTCAAATAAGAACGAAAAAAAAGTGATTCAAACGCAGTTTCCAAACTTCGAAAAAAAATGGTTTTCTTTTCGAGATTCTTTGCGCATAATATGCTTTTCTACGGCTATCAAACTAGTAAAATGAAAGAGAACCAGTTATCTCGAATAAGAACGGAAAAAAAGTGATTCTAACGAAGTTTCCAAACTTCGAAAAATGTTTTTTTTCTTTTCGAGATTCTTTGCGCATAATATGCTTTACTGAGTCTATCAAACTAGTATAATGAAATAGAACCAGTTATCTCAAATAAGAACGGAAAAAAGTGATTCTAACGAAGTTTCCAAACTTCGAAAAAAAATTTTTTTCTTTTCGAGATTCTTTGCGCATAATATGCTTTACTGAGGCTATCAAACTAGTATAATGAAAGAGAACCAGTTATCTCAAATAAGAACGGAAAAAAAGTGATTCAAACGAAGTTTCCAAACTTCGAAAAAAAATGGTTTTCTTTTCGAGATTCTTTGCGCATAATATGCTTTTCTACGGCTATCAAACTAGTAAAATGAAAGAGAACTAGTTATCTCGAATAAGAACGGAAAAAAAGTGATTCTAACGAAGTTTCCAAACTTCGAAAAATGTTTTTTTTCTTTTCGAGATTCTTTGCGCATAATATGCTTTACTGAGTCTATCAAACTAGTATAATGAAAGAGAACCAGTTATCTCAAATAAGAACGGAAAAAAGTGATTCTAACGAAGTTTCCAAACTTCGAAAAAAAATTTTTTTCTTTTCGAGATTCTTTGCGCATAATATGCTTTACTGAGGCTATCAAACTAGTATAATGAAAGAGAACCAGTTATCTCAAATAAGAACGGAAAAAAATTGATTCTAACGAAGTTTCCAAACTTCGAAAAATTTTTTTTTTTCTTTTCCAGATTCTTTGCGCATAATATGCTTTACTGAGGCTATCAAACTAGTATAATGAAAGAGAACCAGTTATCTCAAATAAGAACGGAAAAAAGTGATTCTAACGAAGTTTTCAAACTTCGAAAAAAAATTTTTTTCTTTTCGAGATTCTTTACGCATAATATGCTTTACTGAGGCTATCAAAATAGTATAATGAAAGAGAAACAGTTATCTCAAATTAGAACGGAAAAAAAGTGATCCAAACGTAGTTTCCAAACTTCGAAAAGAAATGTTTTTCTTTTCGAGATTCTTTGCGCATAATATGCTTTACTGAGGCTATCAAACTAGTATAATGAAAGAGAACCAGTTATCTCAAATAAGAACGGAAAAAAAGTGATTCTTACGAAGTTTCCAAACTTCGAAAAAAAAATTTTTTCTTTTCGAGATTCTTTGCGCATAATATGCTTTACTGAGGCTATCAAACTAGTATAATGAAAGAGTACCAGTTATCTCAAATAAGAACGGAAAAAAAGTGATTCAAACGAAGTTTCCAAACTTCGAAAAAAAATGTTTTTCTTTTCGAGATTCATTGCGCATAATATGCTTTTCTGAGTCTATCAAACTAGTATAATGAAAGAGAACCAGTTATCTCAAATAAGAACGGAAAAAAAGTGATTCAAACGAAGTTTCCAAAATTCGAAAAAAAATTTTTTTCCTTTCGAGATTCTTTGCGCATAATATGCTTTTCTACGGCTATCAAACTAGTAAAATGAAAGAGAACCAGTTATCTCGAATAAGAACGGAAAAAAAGTGATTCTAACGAAGTTTCCAAACTTCGAAAAATTTTTTTTTTCTTTTCGAGATTCTTTGCGCATAATATGCTTTACAAAGGCTATCAAACTAGTATAATGAAAGAGAACCAGTTATCTCAAATAAGAACGGAAAAAAGTGTTTCTAACGAAGTTTCCAAACTTCGAAAAAAATTTTTTTTCTTTTCGAGATTCTTTGCGCATAATATGCTTTACTGAGGCTATCAAACTAGTATAATGAAAGAGAACCAGTTCTCTCAAATAAGAACGGAAAAAAGTGATTCTAACGAAGTTTCCAAACTTCGAAAAAAAATTTTTTTCTTTTCGAGATTCTTTGCGCATAATATGCTTTACTGAGGCTATTAAACTAGTATAATGAAAGAGAACCAGTTATCTCAAATAAGAACGGAAAAAAATTGATTCTAAAGAAGTTTCCAAACTTCAAAAAAAAATTTTTTTCTTTTCGAGATTCTTTGCGCATAATATGCTTTACTGAGGCTATCAAACTAGTATAATGAAAGAGAACTAGTTATCTCAAATAAGAACAGAAAAAAAGTGATTCTAAAGAAGTTTCCAAACTTCGAAAAAAAATTTTTTTCTTTTCGAGATTCTTTGCGCATAATATGCTTTACTGAGGATATCAAACTAGTATAATGAAAGAGAACAAGTTATCTCAAATAAGAACGGAAAAAAATTGATTCTAAAGAAGTTTCCAAACTTCGAAAAAAAATTTTTTTCTTTTCGAGATTCTTTGCGCATAATATGCTTTACTGAGGCTATCAAAATAGTATAATGAAAGAGAAACAGTTATCTCAAATAAGAACGGAAAAAAAGTGATTCAAACGTAGTTTCCAAACTTCGAAAAAAAATGTTTTTCTTTTCGAGATTCTTTGCGCATAATATGCTTTACTGAGGCTATCAAACTGGTATAATGAAAGAGAACCAGTTATCTCAAATAAGAACGGAAAAAAATTGATTCTAACGAAGTTTCCAAACTTCGAAAATTTTTTTTTTCTTTTCCAGATTCTTTGCGCATAATATGCTTTACTGAGGCTATCAAACTAGTATAATGAAAGAGAACCAGTTATCTCAAATAAGAACGGAAAAAAGGATTCTAACGAAGTTTCCAAACTTCGAAAAAAAATTTTTTTCTTTTCGAGATTCTTTGCGCATAATATGCTTTACTGAGGCTATTAAACTAGTATAATGAAAGAGAACCAGTTATCTCAAATAAGAACGGAAAAAAATTGATTCTAAAGAAGTTTCCAAACTTCGAAAAAAAATTTTTTTCTTTTCGAGATTCTTTGCGCATAATATGCTTTACTGAGGCTATCAAACTAGTATAATGAAAGAGAACTAGTTATCTCAAATAAGAACAGAAAAAAAGTGATTCTAAAGAAGTTTCCAAACTTCAAAAAAAAATTTTTTTCTTTTCGAGATTCTTTGCGCATAATATGCTTTACTGAGGCTATCAAACTAGTATAATGAAAGAGAACAAGTTATCTCAAATAAGAACGGAAAAAAATTGATTCTAAAGAAGTTTCCAAACTTCGAAAAAAAATTTTTTTCTTTTCGAGATTCTTTGCGCATAATATGCTTTACTGAGGCTATCAAAATAGTATAATGAAAGAGAAACAGTTATCTCAAATAAGAACGGAAAAAAAGTGATTCAAACGTAGTTTCCAAACTTCGAAAAAAAATGTTTTTCTTTTCGAGATTCTTTGCGCATAATATGCTTTACTGAGGCTATCAAACTGGTATAATGAAAGAGAACCAGTTATCTCAAATAAGAACGGAAAAAAATTGATTCTAACGAAGTTTCCAAACTTCGAAAATTTTTTTTTTCTTTTCCAGATTCTTTGCGCATAATATGCTTTACTGAGGCTAACAAACCAGTATAATGAAAGAGAACCAGTTATCTCAAATAAGAACGGAAAAAAGGGATTCTAACGAAGTTTCCAAACTTCGAAAAAAATTTTTTTTCTTTTCGAGATTCTTTTCGCTAAATATGCTTTTCTGAGGCTATCAAACTAGTGTAATGAAAGAGAACCAGTTATCTCAAATTAGAACAGAAAAAAAGTGATTCTAAAGAAGTTTCCAAACTTCGAAAAAAAAATTTTTTCTTTTCGAGATTCTTTGCGCATAATATGCTTTACTGAGGCTATCAAACTAGTATAATGAAAGAGAACCAGTTATCTCAAATAAGAACAGAAAAAAAGTGATTCTAAAGAAGTTTCCAAACTTCGAAAAAAATTTTTTTTCTTTTCGAGATTCTTTGCGCATAATATGCTTTACTGAGGCTATCAAACTAGTATAATGAAAGAGAACCAGTTATCTCAAATAAGAACGGAAAAAAATTGATTCTAAAGAAGTTTCCAAACTTCGAAAAAAAATTTATTTCTTTTCGAGATTCTTTGCGCATAATATGCTTTTCTGAGGCTATCAAACTAGTAAAATGAAAGAGAACCAGTTATCTCGAATAAGAACGGAAAAAAGGTAATTCTAAAGAAGTTTCCAAAGTTCGAAAAAATTTTTTTTTCTTTTCGAGATTCTTTGCGCATAATATGCTTTACTGAGGCTATCAAACTAGTATAATGAAAGAGAACAAGTTATCTCAAATAAGAACGAAATAAAAGTGATTCAAACGCAGTTTCCAAACTTCGAAAAAAAATGGTTTTCTTTTCGAGATTCTTTGCGCATAATATGCTTTTCTACGGCTATCAAACTAGTAAAATGAAAGAGAACCAGTTATCTCGAATAAGAACGGAAAAAAATGATTCTAACGAAGTTTCCAAACTTCGAAAAATGTTTTTTTTCTTTTCGAGATTCTTTGCGCATAATATGCTTTACTGAGTCTATCAAACTAGTATAATGAAATAGAACCAGTTATCTCAAATAAGAACGGAAAAAAGTGATTCTAACGAAGTTTCCAATCTTCGAAAAAAAATTTTTTTCTTTTCGAGATTCTTTGCGCATAATATGCTTTACTGAGGCTATCAAACTAGTATAATGAAAGAGAACCAGTTATCTCAAATAAGAACGGAAAAAAAGTGATTCAAACGAAGTTTCCAAACTTCAAAAAAAATGGTTTTCTTTTCGAGATTCTTTGCGCATAATATGCTTTTCTACGGCTATCAAACTAGTAAAATGAAAGAGAACTAGTTATCTCGAATAAGAACGGAAAAAAAGTGATTCTAACGAAGTTTCCAAACTTCGAAAAATGTTTTTTTTCATTTCGAGATTCTTTGCGCATAATATGCTTTACTGAGTCTATCAAACTAGTATAATGAAAGAGAACCAGTTATCTCAAATAAGAACGGAAAAAAGTGATTCTAACGTAGTTTCCAAACTTCGAAAAAAAATTTTTTTCTTTTCGAGATTCTTTGCGCATAATATGCTTTACTGAGGCTATCAAACTAGTATAATGAAAGAGAACCAGTTATCTCAAATAAGAACGGAAAAAAATTGATTCTAACGAAGTTTCCAAACTTCGAAAATTTTTTTTTTTTCTTTTCCAGATTCTTTGCGCATAATATGCTTTACTGAGGCTATCAAACTAGTATAATGAAAGAGAACCAGTTATCTCAAATAAGAACGGAAAAAAGTGATTCTAACGAAGTTTTCAAACTTCGAAAAAAAATTTTTTTCTTTTCGAGATTCTTTACGCATAATATGCTTTACTGAGGCTATCAAAATAGTATAATGAAAGAGAAACAGTTATCTCAAATTAGAACGGAAAAAAAGTGATCCAAACGTAGTTTCCAAACTTCGAAAAGAAATGTTTTTCTTTTCGAGATTCTTTGCGCATAATATGCTTTACTGAGGCTATCAAACTAGTATAATGAAAGAGAACCAGTTATCTCAAATAAGAACGGAAAAAAAGTGATTCTTACGAAGTTTCCAAACTTCGAAAAAAAAATTTTTTCTTTTCGAGATTCTTTGCGCATAATATGCTTTACTGAGGCTATCAAACTAGTATAATGAAAGAGTACCAGTTATCTCAAATAAGAACGGAAAAAAAGTGATTCAAACGAAGTTTCCATACTTCGAAAAAAAATGTTTTTCTTTTCGAGATTCTTTGCGCATAATATGCTTTTCTGAGTCTATCAAACTAGTATAATGAAAGAGAACCAGTTATCTCAAATAAGAACGGAAAAAAAGTGATTCAAACGAAGTTTCCAAAATTCGAAAAAAAATTTTTTTCCTTTCGAGATACTTTGCGAATAATATGCTTTTCTACGGCTATCAAACTAGTAAAATGAAAGAGAACCAGTTATCTCGAATAAGAACGGAAAAAAAGTGATTCTAACGAAGTTTCCAAACTTCAAAAATTTTTTTTTTCTTTTCGAGATTCTTTGCGCATAATATGCTTTACAAAGGCTATCAAACTAGTATAATGAAAGAGAACCAGTTATCTCAAATAAGAACGGAAAAAAGTGTTTCTAACGAAGTTTCCAAACTTCGAAAAAAATTTTTTTTCTTTTCGAGATTCTTTGCGCATAATATGCTTTACTGAGGCTATCAAACTAGTATAATGAAAGAGAACCAGTTCTCTCAAATAAGAACGGAAAAAAGTGATTCTAACGAAGTTTCTAAACTTCGAAAAAAAATTTTTTTCTTTTCGAGATTCTTTGCGCATAATATGCTTTACTGAGGGTATTAAACTAGTATAATGAAAGAGAACCAGTTATCTCAAATAAGAACGGAAAAAAATTGATTCTAAAGAAGTTTCCAAACTTCGAAAAAAAATTTTTTTCTTTTCGAGATTCTTTGCGCATAATATGCTTTACTGAGGCTATCAAACTAGTATAATGAAAGAGAACTAGTTATCTCAAATAAGAACAGAAAAAAAGTGATTCTAAAGAAGTTTCCAAACTTCGAAAAAAACTTTTTTTCTTTTCGAGATTCTTTGCGCATAATATGCTTTACTGAGGCTATCAAACTAGTATAATGAAAGAGAACAAGTTATCTCAAATAAGAACGGAAAAAAATTGATTCTAAAGAAGTTTCCAAACTTCGAAAAAAAATTTTTTTCTTTTCGAGATTCTTTGCGCATAATATGCTTTACTGAGGCTATCAAAATAGTATAATGAAAGAGAAACAGTTATCTCAAATAAGAACGGAAAAAAAGTGATTCAAACGTAGTTTCCAAACTTCGAAAAAAAATGTTTTTCTTTTCGAGATTTTTCGCGCATAATATGCTTTACTGAGGCTATCAAACTGGTATAATGAAAGAGAACCAGTTATCTCAAATAAGAACGGAAAAAAATTGATTCTAACGAAGTTTCCAAACTTCGAAAATTTTTTTTTTCTTTTCCAGATTCTTTGCGCATAATATGCTTTACTGAGGCTATCAAACTAGTATAATGAAAGAGAACCAGTTATCTCAAATAAGAACGGAAAAAAGGGATTCTAACGAAGTTTCCAAACTTCGAAAAAAATTTTTTTTCTTTTCGAGATTCTTTTCGCTAAATATGCTTTTCTGAGGCTATCAAACTAGTGTAATGAAAGAGAACCAGTTATCTCAAATTAGAACAGAAAAAAAGTGATTCTAAAGAAGTTTCCAAACTTCGAAAAAAAAATTTTTTCTTTTCGAGATTCTTTGCGCATAATATGCTTTACTGAGGCTATCAAACTAGTATAATGAAAGAGAACCAGTTATCTCAAATAAGAACAGAAAAAAAGTGATTCTAAAGAAGTTTCCAAACTTCGAAAAAAATTTTTTTTCTTTTCGAGATTCTTTGCGCATAATATGCTTTACTGAGGCTATCAAACTAGTATAATGAAAGAGAACCAGTTATCTCAAATAAGAACGGAAAAAAATTGATTCTAAAGAAGTTTGCAAACTTCGAAAAAAAATTTTTTCCCTTCGAGATTCTTTGCGCATAATATGCTTTACTGAGGCTATCAAACTAGTATAATGAAAGAGAACCAGTTATCTCAAATAAGAACGGAAAAAAAGTGATTCAAACGAAGTTTCCAAACTTCGAAAAAAAATGGTTTTCTTTTCGAGATTCTTTGCGCATAATATGCTTTTCTACGGCTATCAAACTAGTAAAATGAAAGAGAACTAGTTATCTCGAATAAGAACGGAAAAAAAGTGATTCTAACGAAGTTTCCAAACTTCGAAAAATGTTTTTTTTTCTTTTCGAGATTCTTTGCGCATAATATGCTTTACTGAGTCTATCAAACTAGTATAATGAAAGAGAACCAGTTATCTCAAATAAGAACGGAAAAAAGTGATTCTAACGAAGTTTCCAAACTTCGAAAAAAAATTTTTTTCTTTTCGAGATTCTTTGCGCATAATATGCTTTACTGAGGCTATCAAACTGGTATAATGAAAGAGAACCAGTTATCTCAAATAAGAACGGAAAAAAGGGATTCTAACGAAGTTTCCAAACTTCGAAAAAAATTTTTTTTCTTTTCGAGATTCTTTTCGCTAAATATGCTTTTCTGAGGCTATCAAACTAGTGTAATGAAAGAGAACCAGTTATCTCAAATTAGAACAGAAAAAAAGTGATTCTAAAGAAGTTTCCAAACTTCGAAAAAAAAATTTTTTCTTTTCGAGATTCTTTGCGCATAATATGCTTTACTGAGGCTATCAAACTAGTATAATGAAAGAGAACCAGTTATCTCAAATAAGAACAGAAAAAAAGTGATTCTAAAGAAGTTTCCAAACTTCGAAAAAAATTTTTTTTCTTTTCGAGATTCTTTGCGCATAATATGCTTTACTGAGGCTATCAAACTAGTATAATGAAAGAGAACCAGTTATCTCAAATAAGAACGGAAAAAAATTGATTCTAAAGAAGTTTCCAAACTTCGAAAAAAAATTTATTTCTTTTCGAGATTCTTTGCGCATAATATGCTTTTCTGAGGCTATCAAACTAGTAAAATGAAAGAGAACCAGTTATCTCGAATAAGAACGGAAAAAAGGTAATTCTAAAGAAGTTTCCAAAGTTCGAAAAAATTTTTTTTTCTTTTCGAGATTCTTTGCGCATAATATGCTTTACTGAGGCTATCAAACTAGTATAATGAAAGAGAACAAGTTATCTCAAATAAGAACGAAAAAAAAGTGATTCAAACGCAGTTTCCAAACTTCGAAAAAAAATGGTTTTCTTTTCGAGATTCTTTGCGCATAATATGCTTTTCTACGGCTATCAAACTAGTAAAATGAAAGAGAACCAGTTATCTCGAATAAGAACGGAAAAAAAGTGATTCTAACGAAGTTTCCAAACTTCGAAAAATGTTTTTTTTCTTTTCGAGATTCTTTGCGCATAATATGCTTTACTGAGTCTATCAAACTAGTATAATGAAATAGAACCAGTTATCTCAAATAAGAACGCAAAAAAGTGATTCTAACGAAGTTTCCAAACTTCGAAAAAAAATTTTTTTCTTTTCGAGATTCTTTGCGCATAATATGCTTTACTGAGGCTATCAAACTAGTATAATGAAAGAGAACCAGTTATCTCAAATAAGAACGGAAAAAAAGTGATTCAAACGAAGTTTCCAAACTTCAAAAAAAATGGTTTTCTTTTCGAGATTCTTTGCGCATAATATGCTTTACTGAGGCTATCAAACTGGTATAATGAAAGAGAACCAGTTATCTCAAATAAGAACGGAAAAAAGGGATTCTAACGAAGTTTCCAAACTTCGAAAAAAATTTTTTTTCTTTTCGAGATTCTTTTCGCTAAATATGCTTTTCTGAGGCTATCAAACTAGTGTAATGAAAGAGAACCAGTTATCTCAAATTAGAACAGAAAAAAAGTGATTCTAAAGAAGTTTCCAAACTTCGAAAAAAAAATTTTTTCTTTTCGAGATTCTTTGCGCATAATATGCTTTACTGAGGCTATCAAACTAGTATAATGAAAGAGAACCAGTTATCTCAAATAAGAACAGAAAAAAAGTGATTCTAAAGAAGTTTCCAAACTTCGAAAAAAATTTTTTTTCTTTTCGAGATTCTTTGCGCATAATATGCTTTACTGAGGCTATCAAACTAGTATAATGAAAGAGAACCAGTTATCTCAAATAAGAACGGAAAAAAATTGATTCTAAAGAAGTTTCCAAACTTCGAAAAAAAATTTATTTCTTTTCGAGATTCTTTGCGCATAATATGCTTTTCTGAGGCTATCAAACTAGTAAAATGAAAGAGAACCAGTTATCTCGAATAAGAACGGAAAAAAGGTAATTCTAAAGAAGTTTCCAAAGTTCGAAAAATTTTTTTTTTCTTTTCGAGATTCTTTGCGCATAATATGCTTTACTGAGGCTATCAAACTAGTATAATGAAAGAGAACAAGTTATCTCAAATAAGAACGAAAAAAAAGTGATTCAAACGCAGTTTCCAAACTTCGAAAAAAAATGGTTTTCTTTTCGAGATTCTTTGCGCATAATATGCTTTTCTACGGCTATCAAACTAGTAAAATGAAAGAGAACCATTTATCTCGAATAAGAACGGAAAAAAAGTGATTCTAACGAAGTTTCCAAACTTCGAAAAATGTTTTTTTTCTTTTCGAGATTCTATGCGCATAATATGCTTTACTGAGTCTATCAAACTAGTATAATGAAATAGAACCAGTTATCTCAAATAAGAACGGAAAAAAGTGATTCTAACGAAGTTTCCAAACTTCGAAAAAAAATTTTTTCTTTTCGAGATTCTTTGCGCATAATATGCTTTACTGAGGCTATCAAACTAGTATAATGAAAGAGAACCAGTTATCTCAAATAAGAACGGAAAAAAAGTGATTCAAACGAAGTTTCCAAACTTCAAAAAAAATGGTTTTCTTTTCGAGATTCTTTGCGCATAATATGCTTTTCTACGGCTATCAAACTAGTAAAATGAAAGAGAACTAGTTATCTCGAATAAGAACGGAAAAAAAGTGATTCTAACGAAGTTTCCAAACTTCGAAAAAGGTTTTTTTTCATTTCGAGATTCTTTGCGCATAATATGCTTTACTGAGTCTATCAAACTAGTATAATGAAAGAGAACCAGTTATCTCAAATAAGAACGGAAAAAAGTGATTCTAACGTAGTTTCCAAACTTCGAAAAAAAATTTTTTTCTTTTCGAGATTCTTTGCGCATAATATGCTTTACTGAGGCTATCAAACTAGTATAATGAAAGAGAACCAGTTATCTCAAATAAGAACGGAAAAAAATTGATTCTAACGAAGTTTCCAAACTTCGAAAATTTTTTTTTTTTCTTTTCCAGATTCTTTGCGCATAATATGCTTTACTGAGGCTATCAAACTAGTATAATGAAAGAGAACCAGTTATCTCAAATAAGAACGGAAAAAAGTGATTCTAACGAAGTTTTCAAACTTCGAAAAAAAATTTTTTTCTTTTCGAGATTCTTTATGCATAATATGCTTTACTGAGGCTATCAAAATAGTATAATGAAAGAGAAACAGTTATCTCAAATTAGAACGGAAAAAAAGTGATCCAAACGTAGTTTCCAAACTTCGAAAAGAAATGTTTTTCTTTTCGAGATTCTTTGCGCATAATATGCTTTACTGAGGCTATCAAACTAGTATAATGAAAGAGAACCAGTTATCTCAAATAAGAACGGAAAAAAAGTGATTCTTACGAAGTTTCCAAACTTCGAAAAAAAAATTTTTTCTTTTCGAGATTCTTTGCGCATAATATGCTTTACTGAGGCTATCAAACTAGTATAATGAAAGAGTACCAGTTATCTCAAATAAGAACGGAAAAAAAGTGATTCAAACGAAGTTTCCAAACTTCGAAAAAAAATGTTTTTCTTTTCGAGATTCTTTGCGCATAATATGCTTTTCTGAGTCTATCAAACTAGTATAATGAAATAGAACCAGTTATCTCAAATAAGAACGGAAAAAAGTGATTCTAACGAAGTTTCCAAACTTCGAAAAAAAATTTTTTTCTTTTCGAGATTCTTTGCGCATAATATGCTTTACTGAGGCTATCAAACTAGTATAATGAAAGAGAACCAGTTATCTCAAATAAGAACGGAAAAAAAGTGATTCAAACGAAGTTTCCAAACTTCAAAAAAAATGGTTTTCTTTTCGAGATTCTTTGCGCATAATATGCTTTTCTACGGCTATCAAACTAGTAAAATGAAAGAGAACTAGTTATCTCGAATAAGAACGGAAAAAAAGTGATTCTAACGAAGTTTCCAAACTTCGAAAAATGTTTTTTTTCATTTCGAGATTCTTTGCGCATAATATGCTTTACTGAGTCTATCAAACTAGTATAATGAAAGAGAACCAGTTATCTCAAATAAGAACAGAAAAAAGTGATTCTAACGTAGTTTCCAAACTTCGAAAAAAAATTTTTTTCTTTTCGAGATTCTTTGCGCATAATATGCTTTACTGAGGCTATCAAACTAGTATAATGAAAGAGAACCAGTTATCTCAAATAAGAACGGAAAAAAATTGATTCTAACGAAGTTTCCAAACTTCGAAAATTTTTTTTTTTTCTTTTCCAGATTCTTTGCGCATAATATGCTTTACTGAGGCTATCAAACTAGTATAATGAAAGAGAACCAGTTATCTCAAATAAGAACGGAAAAAAGTGATTCTAACGAAGTTTTCAAACTTCGAAAAAAAATTTTTTTCTTTTCGAGATTCTTTACGCATAATATGCTTTACTGAGGCTATCAAAATAGTATAATGAAAGAGAAACAGTTATCTCAAATTAGAACGGAAAAAAAGTGATCCAAACGTAGTTTCCAAACTTCGAAAAGAAATGTTTTTCTTTTCGAGATTCTTTGCGCATAATATGCTTTACTGAGGCTATCAAACTAGTATAATGAAAGAGAACCAGTTATCTCAAATAAGAACGGAAAAAAAGTGATTCTTACGAAGTTTCCAAACATCGAAAAAAAAATTTTTTCTTTTCGAGATTCTTTGCGCATAATATGCTTTACTGAGGCTATCAAACTAGTATAATGAAAGAGTACCAGTTATCTCAAATAAGAACGGAAAAAAAGTGATTCAAACGAAGTTTCCAAACTTCGAAAAAAAATGTTTTTCTTTTCGAGATTCTTTGCGCATAATATGCTTTTCTGAGTCTATCAAACTAGTATAATGAAAGAGAACCAGTTATCTCAAATAAGAACGGAAAAAAAGTGATTCAAACGAAGTTTCCAAAATTCGAAAAAAAATTTTTTTCCTTTCGAGATACTTTGCGAATAATATGCTTTTCTACGGCTATCAAACTAGTAAAATGAAAGAGAACCAGTTATCTCGAATAAGAACGGAAAAAAAGTGATTCTAACGAAGTTTCCAAACTTCAAAAATTTTTTTTTTCTTTTCGAGATTCTTTGCGCATAATATGCTTTACAAAGGCTATCAAACTAGTATAATGAAAGAGAACCAGTTATCTCAAATAAGAACGGAAAAAAGTGTTTCTAACGAAGTTTCCAAACTTCGAAAAAAATTTTTTTTCTTTTCGAGATTCTTTGCGCATAATATGCTTTACTGAGGCTATCAAACTAGTATAATGAAAGAGAACCAGTTCTCTCAAATAAGAACGGAAAAAAGTGATTCTAACGAAGTTTCTAAACTTCGAAAAAAAATTTTTTTCTTTTCGAGATTCTTTGCGCATAATATGCTTTACTGAGGGTATTAAACTAGTATAATGAAAGAGAACCAGTTATCTCAAATAAGAACGGAAAAAAATTGATTCTAAAGAAGTTTCCAAACTTCGAAAAAAAATTTTTTTCTTTTCGAGATTCTTTGCGCATAATATGCTTTACTGAGGCTATCAAACTAGTATAATGAAAGAGAACTAGTTATCTCAAATAAGAACAGAAAAAAAGTGATTCTAAAGAAGTTTCCAAACTTCGAAAAAAAATTTTTTTCTTTTCGAGATTCTTTGCGCATAATATGCTTTACTGAGGCTATCAAACTAGTATAATGAAAGAGAACAAGTTATCTCAAATAAGAACGGAAAAAAATTGATTCTAAAGAAGTTTCCAAACTTCGAAAAAAAATTTTTTTCTTTTCGAGATTCTTTGCGCATAATATGCTTTACTGAGGCTATCAAAATAGTATAATGAAAGAGAAACAGTTATCTCAAATAAGAACGGAAAAAAAGTGATTCAAACGTAGTTTCCAAACTTCGAAAAAAAATGTTTTTCTTTTCGAGATTTTTTGCGCATAATATGCTTTACTGAGGCTATCAAACTGGTATAATGAATGAGAACCAGTTATCTCAAATAAGAACGGAAAAAAATTGATTCTAACGAAGTTTCCAAACTTCGAAAATTTTTTTTTTCTTTTCCAGATTCTTTGCGCATAATATGCTTTACTGAGGCTATCAAACTAGTATAATGAAAGAGAACCAGTTATCTCAAATAAGAACGGAAAAAAGGGATTCTAACGAAGTTTCCAAACTTCGAAAAAAATTTTTTTTCTTTTCGAGATTCTTTTCGCTAAATATGCTTTTCTGAGGCTATCAAACTAGTGTAATGAAAGAGAACCAGTTATCTCAAATTAGAACAGAAAAAAAGTGATTCTAAAGAAGTTTCCAAACTTCGAAAAAAAAATTTTTTCTTTTCGAGATTCTTTGCGCATAATATGCTTTACTGAGGCTATCAAACTAGTATAATGAAAGAGAACCAGTTATCTCAAATAAGAACAGAAAAAAAGTGATTCTAAAGAAGTTTCCAAACTTCGAAAAAAATTTTTTTTCTTTTCGAGATTCTTTGCGCATAATATGCTTTACTGAGGCTATCAAACTAGTATAATGAAAGAGAACCAGTTATCTCAAATAAGAACGGAAAAAAATTGATTCTAAAGAAGTTTGCAAACTTCGAAAAAAAATTTTTTCCCTTCGAGATTCTTTGCGCATAATATGCTTTACTGAGGCTATCAAACTAGTATAATGAAAGAGAACCAGTTATCTCAAATAAGAACGGAAAAAAAGTGATTCAAACGAAGTTTCCAAACTTCGAAAAAAAATGGTTTTCTTTTCGAGATTCTTTGCGCATAATATGCTTTTCTACGGCTATCAAACTAGTAAAATGAAAGAGAACTAGTTATCTCGAATAAGAACGGAAAAAAAGTGATTCTAACGAAGTTTCCAAACTTCGAAAAATGTTTTTTTTTCTTTTCGAGATTCTTTGCGCATAATATGCTTTACTGAGTCTATCAAACTAGTATAATGAAAGAGAACCAGTTATCTCAAATAAGAACGGAAAAAAGTGATTCTAACGAAGTTTCCAAACTTCGAAAAAAAATTTTTTTCTTTTCGAGATTCTTTGCGCATAATATGCTTTACTGAGGCTATTAAACTAGTATAATGAAAGAGAACCAGTTATCTCAAATAAGAACGGAAAAAAATTGATTCTAACGAAGTTTCCAAACTTCGAAAATTTTTTTTTTTTTTTTTCCAGATTCTTTGCGCATAATATGCTTTACTGAGGCTATCAAACTAGTATAATGAAAGAGAACCAGTTATCTCAAATAAGAACGGAAAAAAGTGATTCTAACGAAGTTTTCAAACTTCGAAAAAAAAATTTTTTCTTTTCGAGATTCTTTGCGCATAATATGCTTTACTGAGGCTATCAAAATAGTATAATGAAAGAGAAACAGTTATCTCAAATAAGAACGGAAAAAAAGTGATTCAAACGTAGTTTCCAAACTTCGAAAAAAAATGTTTTTCTTTTCGAGATTCTTTGCGCATAATATGCTTTACTGAGGCTATCAAACTGGTATAATGAAAGAGAACCAGTTATCTCAAATAAGAACGGAAAAAAATTGATTCTAACGAAGTTTCCAAACTTCGAAAATTTTTTTTTTCTTTTCCAGATTCTTTGCGCATAATATGCTTTACTGAGGCTATCAAACTAGTATAATGAAAGAGAACCAGTTATCTCAAATAAGAACGGAAAAAAGGGATTCTAACGAAGTTTCCAAACTTCGAAAAAAATTTTTTTTCTTTTCGAGATTCTTTTCGCTAAATATGCTTTTCTGAGGCTATCAAACTAGTGTAATGAAAGAGAACCAGTTATCTCAAATTAGAACAGAAAAAAAGTGATTCTAAAGAAGTTTCCAAACTTCGAAAAAAAAATTTTTTCTTTTCGAGATTCTTTGCGCATAATATGCTTTACTGAGGCTATCAAACTTGTATAATGAAAGAGAACCAGTTATCTCAAATAAGAACAGAAAAAAAGTGATTCTAAAGAAGTTTCCAAACTTCGAAAAAAATTTTTTTTCTTTTCGAGATTCTTTGCGCATAATATGCTTTACTGAGGCTATCAAACTAGTATAATGAAAGAGAACCAGTTATCTCAAATAAGAACGGAAAAAAATTGATTCTAAAGAAGTTTGCAAACTTCGAAAAAAAATTTTTTCCCTTCGAGATTCTTTGCGCATAATATGCTTTACTGAGGCTATCACACTAGTATAATGAAAGAGAACCAGTTATCTCAAATAAGAACGGAAAAAAAGTGATTCAAACGAAGTTTCCAAACTTCGAAAAAAAATGGTATTCTTTTCGAGATTCTTTGCGCATAATATGCTTTTCTACGGCTATCAAACTAGTAAAATGAAAGAGAACTAGTTATCTCGAATAAGAACGGAAAAAAAGTGATTCTAACGAAGTTTCCAAACTTCGAAAAATGTTTTTTTTCTTTTCGAGATTCTTTGCGCATAATATGCTTTACTGAGTCTATCAAACTAGTATAATGAAAGAGAACCAATTATCTCAAATAAGAACGGAAAAAAGTGATTCTAACGAAGTTTCCAAACTTCGAAAAAAAATTTTTTTCTTTTCGAGATTCTTTGCGCATAATATGCTTTACTGAGGCTATCAAACTAGTATAATGAAAGAGAACCAGTTATCTCAAATAAGAACGGAAAAAAATTGATTCTAACGAAGTTTCCAAACTTCGAAAATTTTTTTTTTTTCTTTTCCAGATTCTTTGCGCATAATATGCTTTACTGAGGCTATCAAACTAGTATAATGAAAGAGAACCAGTTATCTCAAATAAGAACGGAAAAAAGTGATTCTAACGAAGTTTTCAAACTTCGAAAAAAAATTTTTTTCTTTTCGAGATTCTTTACGCATAATATGCTTTACTGAGGCTATCAAAATAGTATAATGAAAGAGAAACAGTTATCTCAAATTAGAACGGAAAAAAAGTGATCCAAAAGTAGTTTCCAAACTTCGAAAAGAAATGTTTTTCTTTTCGAGATTCTTTGCGCATAATATGCTTTACTGAGGCTATCAAACTAGTATAATGAAAGAGAACCAGTTATCTCAAATAAGAACGGAAAAAAAGTGATTCTTACGAAGTTTCCAAACTTCGAAAAAAAAATTTTTTCTTTTCGAGATTCTTTGCGCATAATATGCTTTACTGAGGCTATCAAACTAGTATAATGAAAGAGAACCAGTTATCTCAAATAAGAACGGAAAAAAATTGATTCTAACGAAGTTTCCAAACTTCGAAAATTTTTTTTTTTTCTTTTCCAGATTCTTTGCGCATAATATGCTTTACTGAGGCTATCAAACTAGTATAATGAAAGAGAACCAGTTATCTCAAATAAGAACGGAAAAAAGTGATTCTAACGAAGTTTTCAAACTTCGAAAAAAAATTTTTTTCTTTTCGATATTCTTTACGCATAATATGCTTTACTGAGGCTATCAAAATAGTATAATGAAAGAGAAACAGTTATCTCAAATTAGAACGGAAAAAAAGTGATCCAAACGTAGTTTCCAAACTTCGAAAAGAAATGTTTTTCTTTTCGAGATTCTTTGCGCATAATATGCTTTACTGAGGCTATCAAACTAGTATAATGAAAGAGAACCAGTTATCTCAAATAAGAACGGAAAAAAAGTGATTCTTACGAAGTTTCCAAACTTCGAAAAAAAAATTTTTTCTTTTCGAGATTCTTTGCGCATAATATGCTTTACTGAGGCTATCAAACTAGTATAATGAAAGAGTACCAGTTATCTCAAATAAGAACGGAAAAAAAGTGAATCAAACGAAGTTTCCAAACTTCGAAAAAAAATGTTTTTCTTTTCGAGATTCTTTGCGCATAATATGCTTTTCTGAGTCTATCAAACTAGTATAATGAAAGAGAACCAGTTATCTCAAATAAGAACGGAAAAAAAGTGATTCAAACGAAGTTTCCAAAATTCGAAAAAAAATTTTTTTCCTTTCGAGATTCTTTGCGCATAATATGCTTTTCTACGGCTATCAAACTAGTAAAATGAAAGAGAACCAGTTATCTCGAATAAGAACGGAAAAAAAGTGATTCTAACGAAGTTTCCAAACTTCGAAAAATTTTTGTTTTCTTTTCGAGATTCTTTGCGCATAATATGCTTTACAAAGGCTATCAAACTAGTATAATGAAAGAGAACCAGTTATCTCAAATAAGAACGGAAAAAAGTGTTTCTAACGAAGTTTCCAAACTTCGAAAAAAATTTTTTTTCTTTTCGAGATTCTTTGCGCATAATATGCTTTACTGAGGCTATCAAACTAGTATAATGAAAGAGAACCAGTTCTCTCAAATAAGAACGGAAAAAAGTGATTCTAACGAAGTTTCTAAACTTCGAAAAAAAATTTTTTTCTTTTCGAGATTCTTTGCGCATAATATGCTTTACTGAGGCTATTAAACTAGTATAATGAAAGAGAACCAGTTATCTCAAATAAGAACGGAAAAAAATTGATTCTAAAGAAGTTTCCAAACTTCGAAAAAAAATTTTTTTCTTTTCGAGATTCTTTGCGCATAATATGCTTTACTGAGGCTATCAAACTAGTATAATGAAAGAGAACTAGTTATCTCAAATAAGAACAGAAAAAAAGTGATTCTAAAGAAGTTTCCAAACTTCGAAAAAAATTTTTTTTCTTTTCGAGATTCTTTGCGCATAATATGCTTTACTGAGGCTATCAAACTAGTATAATGAAAGAGAACAAGTTATCTCAAATAAGAACGGAAAAAAATTGATTCTAAAGAAGTTTCCAAACTTCGAAAAAAAATTTTTTTCTTTTCGAGATTCTTTGCGCATAATATGCTTTACTGAGGCTATCAAAATAGTATAATGAAAGAGAAACAGTTATCTCAAATAAGAACGGAAAAAAAGTGATTCAAACGTAGTTTCCAAACTTAGAAAAAAATTGTTTTTCTTTTCGAGATTCTTTGCGCATAATATGCTTTACTGAGGCTATCAAACTGGTATAATGAAAGAGAACCGGTTATCTCAAATAAGAACGGAAAAAAATTGATTCTAACGAAGTTTCCAAACTTCGAAAATTTTTTTTTTCTTTTCCAGATTCTTTGCGCATAATATGCTTTACTGAGGCTATCAAACTAGTATAATGAAAGAGAACCAGTTATCTCAAATAAGAACGGAAAAAAGGGATTCTAACGAAGTTTCCAAACTTCGAAAAAAATTTTTTTTCTTTTCGAGATTCTTTTCGCTAAATATGCTTTTCTGAGGCTATCAAACTAGTGTAATGAAAGAGAACCAGTTATCTCAAATTAGAACAGAAAAAAAGTGATTCTAAAGAAGTTTCCAAACTTCGAAAAAAAAATTTTTTCTTTTCGAGATTCTTTGCGCATAATATGCTTTACTGAGGCTATCAAACTAGTATAATGAAAGAGAACCAGTTATCTCAAATAAGAACAGAAAAAAAGTGATTCTAAAGAAGTTTCCAAACTTCGAAAAAAATTTTTTTTCTTTTCGAGATTCTTTGCGCATAATATGCTTTACTGAGGCTATCAAACTAGTATAATGAAAGAGAACCAGTTATCTCAAATAAGAACGGAAAAAAATTGATTCTAAAGAAGTTTGCAAACTTCGAAAAAAAATTTTTTCCCTTCGAGATTCTTTGCGCATAATATGCTTTACTGAGGCTATCAAACTAGTACAATGAAAGAGAACCAGTTATCTCAAATAAGAACAGAAAAAAAGTGATTCTAAAGAAGTTTCCAAACTTCGAAAAAAATTTTTTTCTTTTGGAGATTCTTTGCGCATATAATGCTTTACTGAGGCTATCAAACTAGTATAATGAAAGAGAACCAGTTATCTCAAATAAGAACGGAAAAAAGTGATTCTTACGAAGTTTCCAAACTTCGAAAAAAAATTTTTTTCTTTTCGAGATTCTTTGCGCATAATATGCTTTACTGAGGCTATCAAACTAGTATAATGAAAGAGAACCAGTTATCTCAAATAAGAACGGAAAAAAGTGATTCTAACGAAGTTTTCAAACTTCGAAAAAAAATTTTTTTCTTTTCGAGATTCTTTACGCATAATATGCTTTACTGAGGCTATCAAAATAGTATAATGAAAGAGAAACAGTTATCTCAAATTAGAACGGAAAAAAAGTGATCCAAACGTAGTTTCCAAACTTCGAAAAGAAATGTTTTTCTTTTCGAGATTCTTTGCGCATAATATGCTTTACTGAGGCTATCAAACTAGTATAATGAAAGAGAACCAGTTATCTCAAATAAGAACGGAAAAAAAGTGATTCTTACGAAGTTTCCAAACTTCGAAAAAAAAATTTTTTCTTTTCGAGATTCTTTGCGCATAATATGCTTTACTGAGGCTATCAAACTAGTATAATGAAAGAGAACCAGTTATCTCAAATAAGAACGGAAAAAAATTGATTCTAACGAAGTTTCCAAACTTCGAAAATTTTTTTTTTTTTCTTTTCCAGATTCTTTGCGCATAATATGCTTTACTGAGGCTATCAAACTAGTATAATGAAAGAGAACCAGTTATCTCAAATAAGAACGGAAAAAAGTGATTCTAACGAAGTTTTCAAACTTCGAAAAAAAATTTTTTTCTTTTCGAGATTCTTTACGCATAATATGCTTTACTGAGGCTATCAAAATAGTATAATGAAAGAGAAACAGTTATCTCAAATTAGAACGGAAAAAAAGTGATCCAAACGTAGTTTCCAAACTTCGAAAAGAAATGTTTTTCTTTTCGAGATTCTTTGCGCATAATATGCTTTACTGAGGCTATCAAACTAGTATAATGAAAGAGAACCAGTTATCTCAAATAAGAACGGAAAAAAAGTGATTCTTACGAAGTTTCCAAACTTCGAAAAAAAAATTTTTTCTTTTCGAGATTCTTTGCGCATAATATGCTTTACTGAGGCTATCAAACTAGTATAATGAAAGAGTACCAGTTATCTCAAATAAGAACGGAAAAAAAGTGAATCAAACGAAGTTTCCAAACTTCGAAAAAAAATGTTTTTCTTTTCGAGATTCTTTGCGCATAATATGCTTTTCTGAGTCTATCAAACTAGTATAATGAAAGAGAACCAGTTATCTCAAATAAGAACGGAAAAAAAGTGATTCAAACGAAGTTTCCAAAATTCGAAAAAAAATTTTTTTCCTTTCGAGATTCTTTGCGCATAATATGCTTTTCTACGGCTATCAAACTAGTAAAATGAAAGAGAACCAGTTATCTCGAATAAGAACGGAAAAAAAGTGATTCTAACGAAGTTTCCAAACTTCGAAAAATTTTTGTTTTCTTTTCGAGATTCTTTGCGCATAATATGCTTTACAAAGGCTATCAAACTAGTATAATGAAAGAGAACCAGTTATCTCAAATAAGAACGGAAAAAAGTGTTTCTAACGAAGTTTCCAAACTTCGAAAAAAATTTTTTTTCTTTTCGAGATTCTTTGCGCATAATATGCTTTACTGAGGCTATCAAACTAGTATAATGAAAGAGAACCAGTTCTCTCAAATAAGAACGGAAAAAAGTGATTCTAACGAAGTTTCTAAACTTCGAAAAAAAATTTTTTTCTTTTCGAGATTCTTTGCGCATAATATGCTTTACTGAGGCTATTAAACTAGTATAATGAAAGAGAACCAGTTATCTCAAATAAGAACGGAAAAAAATTGATTCTAAAGAAGTTTCCAAACTTCGAAAAAAAATTTTTTTCTTTTCGAGATTCTTTGCGCATAATATGCTTTACTGAGGCTATCAAACTAGTATAATGAAAGAGAACTAGTTATCTCAAATAAGAACAGAAAAAAAGTGATTCTAAAGAAGTTTCCAAACTTCGAAAAAATTTTTTTTTCTTTTCGAGATTCTTTGCGCATAATATGCTTTACTGAGGCTATCAAACTAGTATAATGAAAGAGAACAAGTTATCTCAAATAAGAACGGAAAAAAATTGATTCTAAAGAAGTTTCCAAACTTCGAAAAAAAATTTTTTTCTTTTCGAGATTCTTTGCGCATAATATGCTTTACTGAGGCTATCAAAATAGTATAATGAAAGAGAAACAGTTATCTCAAATTAGAACGGAAAAAAAGTGATCCAAACGTAGTTTCCAAACTTCGAAAAGAAATGTTTTTCTTTTCGAGATTCTTTGCGCATAATATGCTTTACTGAGGCTATCAAACTAGTATAATGAAAGAGAACCAGTTATCTCAAATAAGAACGGAAAAAAAGTGATTCTTACGAAGTTTCCAAACTTCGAAAAAAAAATTTTTTCTTTTCGAGATTCTTTGCGCATAATATGCTTTACTGAGGCTATCAAACTAGTATAATGAAAGAGAACCAGTTATCTCAAATAAGAACGGAAAAAAATTGATTCTAACGAAGTTTCCAAACTTCGAAAATTTTTTTTTTTTTCTTTTCCAGATTCTTTGCGCATAATATGCTTTACTGAGGCTATCAAACTAGTATAATGAAAGAGAACCAGTTATCTCAAATAAGAACGGAAAAAAGTGATTCTAACGAAGTTTTCAAACTTCGAAAAAAAATTTTTTTCTTTTCGAGATTCTTTACGCATAATATGCTTTACTGAGGCTATCAAAATAGTATAATGAAAGAGAAACAGTTATCTCAAATTAGAACGGAAAAAAAGTGATCCAAACGTAGTTTCCAAACTTCGAAAAGAAATGTTTTTCTTTTCGAGATTCTTTGCGCATAATATGCTTTACTGAGGCTATCAAACTAGTATAATGAAAGAGAACCAGTTATCTCAAATAAGAACGGAAAAAAAGTGATTCTTACGAAGTTTCCAAACTTCGAAAAAAAAATTTTTTCTTTTCGAGATTCTTTGCGCATAATATGCTTTACTGAGGCTATCAAACTAGTATAATGAAAGAGTACCAGTTATCTCAAATAAGAACGGAAAAAAAGTGAATCAAACGAAGTTTCCAAACTTCGAAAAAAAATGTTTTTCTTTTCGAGATTCTTTGCGCATAATATGCTTTTCTGAGTCTATCAAACTAGTATAATGAAAGAGAACCAGTTATCTCAAATAAGAACGGAAAAAAAGTGATTCAAACGAAGTTTCCAAAATTCGAAAAAAAATTTTTTTCCTTTCGAGATTCTTTGCGCATAATATGCTTTTCTACGGCTATCAAACTAGTAAAATGAAAGAGAACCAGTTATCTCGAATAAGAACGGAAAAAAAGTGATTCTAACGAAGTTTCCAAACTTCGAAAAATTTTTGTTTTCTTTTCGAGATTCTTTGCGCATAATATGCTTTACAAAGGCTATCAAACTAGTATAATGAAAGAGAACCAGTTATCTCAAATAAGAACGGAAAAAAGTGTTTCTAACGAAGTTTCCAAACTTCGAAAAAAATTTTTTTTCTTTTCGAGATTCTTTGCGCATAATATGCTTTACTGGGGCTATCAAACTAGTATAATGAAAGAGAACCAGTTCTCTCAAATAAGAACGGAAAAAAGTGATTCTAACGAAGTTTCTAAACTTCGAAAAAAAATTTTTTTCTTTTCGAGATTCTTTGCGCATAATATGCTTTACTGAGGCTATTAAACTAGTATAATGAAAGAGAACCAGTTATCTCAAATAAGAACGGAAAAAAATTGATTCTAAAGAAGTTTCCAAACTTCGAAAAAAAATTTTTTTCTTTTCGAGATTCTTTGCGCATAATATGCTTTACTGAGGCTATCAAACTAGTATAATGAAAGAGAACTAGTTATCTCAAATAAGAACAGAAAAAAAGTGATTCTAAAGAAGTTTCCAAACTTCGAAAAAATTTTTTTTTCTTTTCGAGATTCTTTGCGCATAATATGCTTTACTGAGGCTATCAAACTAGTATAATGAAAGAGAACAAGTTATCTCAAATAAGAACGGAAAAAAATTGATTCTAAAGAAGTTTCCAAACTTCGAAAAAAAATTTTTTTCTTTTCGAGATTCTTTGCGCATAATATGCTTTACTGAGGCTATCAAAATAGTATAATGAAAGAGAAACAGTTATCTCAAATAAGAACGGAAAAAAAGTGATTCAAACGTAGTTTCCAAACTTCGAAAAAAAATGTTTTTCTTTTCGAGATTCTTTGCGCATAATATGCTTTACTGAGGCTATCAAACTGGTATAATGAAAGAGAACCAGTTATCTCAAATAAGAACGGAAAAAAATTGATTCTAACGAAGTTTCCAAACTTCGAAAATTTTTTTTTTCTTTTCCAGATTCTTTGCGCATAATATGCTTTACTGAGGCTATCAAACTAGTATAATGAAAGAGAACCAGTTATCTCAAATAAGAACGGAAAAAAGGGATTCTAACGAAGTTTCCAAACTTCGAAAAAAATTTTTTTTCTTTTCGAGATTCTTTTCGCTAAATATGCTTTTCTGAGGCTATCAAACTAGTGTAATGAAAGAGAACCAGTTATCTCAAATTAGAACAGAAAAAAAGTGATTCTAAAGAAGTTTCCAAACTTCGAAAAAAAAATTTTTTCTTTTCGAGATTCTTTGCGCATAATATGCTTTACTGAGGCTATCAAACTAGTATAATGAAAGAGAACCAGTTATCTCAAATAAGAACAGAAAAAAAGTGATTCTAAAGAAGTTTCCAAACTTCGAAAAAAATTTTTTTTCTTTTCGAGATTCTTTGCGCATAATATGCTTTACTGAGGCTATCAAACTAGTATAATGAAAGAGAACCAGTTATCTCAAATAAGAACGGAAAAAAATTGATTCTAAAGAAGTTTGCAAACTTCGAAAAAAAATTTTTTCCCTTCGAGATTCTTTGCGCATAATATGCTTTACTGAGGCTATCAAACTAGTACAATGAAAGAGAACCAGTTATCTCAAATAAGAACAGAAAAAAAGTGATTCTAAAGAAGTTTCCAAACTTCGAAAAAAATTTTTTTCTTTTGGAGATTCTTTGCGCATATAATGCTTTACTGAGGCTATCAAACTAGTATAATGAAAGAGAACCAGTTATCTCAAATAAGAACGGAAAAAAGTGATTCTTACGAAGTTTCCAAACTTCGAAAAAAAATTTTTTTCTTTTCGAGATTCTTTGCGCATAATATGCTTTACTGAGGCTATCAAACTAGTATAATGAAAGAGAACCAGTTATCTCAAATAAGAACAGAAAAAAAGTGATTCTAAAGAAGTTTCCAAACTTCGAAAAAAAAATTTTTTTCTTTTCGAGATTCTTTGCGCATAATATGCTTTACTGAGGCTATCAAACTAGTATAATGAAAGAGAACCAGTTATCTCAAATAAGAACGGAAAAAAATTGATTCTAACGAAGTTTCCAAACTTCGAAAAAAATTTTTTTTTCTTTTCCAAATTCTTTGCGCATAATATGCTTTACTGAGGCTATCAAATTAGTATAATGAAAGAGAACCAGTTATCTCAAATAAGAACGGAAAAAAGTGATTCTAACGAAGTTTCCAAACTTCGAAAAAAATTTTTTTTCTTTTCGAGATTCTTTGCGCATAATATGCTTTACTGAGGCTATCAAACTAGTATAATGAAAGAGAACGAGTTATCTCAAAAAAGAACAGAAAAAAAGTGATTCTAAAAAAGTTTCCAAACTTCGAAAAAAAATTTTTTTCTTTTGGAGATTCTTTGCGCATAATATGCTTTACTGAGGCTATCAAACTAGTATAATGAAAGAGAACCAGTTATCTCAAATAAGAACGGAAAAAAATTGATTCTAAAGAAGTTTCCAAAGTTCGAAAAAAAAATTTTTTCTTTTCGAGATTCTTTGCGCATAATATGCTTTACTGAGGCTATCAACCTAGTATAATGAAATAGAAACAGTTATCTCAAATAAGAACGGAAAAAAAGTGATTCTAAAGTAGTTTCCAAACTTCGAAAAAAATTTTTTTTCTTTTCGTGATTATTTTCGCTAAATATGCTTTTCTGAGGCTATCAAACTAGTGTAATGAAAGGGAACCAGTTATCTCAAATTAGAACAGAAAAAAAGTGATTCTAAAGAAGTTTCCAAACTTCGAAAAAAAATTTTTTTCTTTTCGAGATTCTTTGCGCATAATATGCTTTACTGAGGCTATCAAACTAGTATAATGAAAGAGAACCAGTTATCTCATATAAGAACGGAAAAAAAGTGATTCTAACGAAGTTTCCAAACTTCGAAAAAAATTTTTTTTTCTTTTCGAAATTCTTTGCGCATAAATTGCTTTACTGAGGCTATCAAACTAGTATAATGAAAGAGAACCAGTTATCTCAATTAAGAACGGAAAAAAAGTGATTCAAACGAAGTTTCCAAATTTCGAAAAAAAATGTTTTTTTTTTCGAGATTCTTTGCGCATAATATGCTTTTCTACGGCCATCAAACTAGTAAAATGAAAGAGAACCAGTTATCTCGAATAAGAACGGAAAAAAAGTGATTCTAACGAAGTTTCCAAACTTCGAAAAATGTTTTTTTTCTTTTCGAGATTCTTTGCGCATAATATGCTTTACTGAGTCTATCAAACTAGTATAATGAAAGAGAACCAGTTATCTCAAATAAGAACGGAAAAAAGTGATTCTAACGAAGTTTCCAAACTTCGAAAAAAAATTTTTTTCTTTTCGAGATTCTTTGCGCATAATATGCTTTACTGAGGCTATCAAACTAGTATAATGAAAGAGAACCAGTTATCTCAAATAAGAACGGAAAAAAATTGATTCTAACGAAGTTTCCAAACTTCGAAAATTTTTTTTTTCTTTTCCAGATTCTTTGCGCATAATATGCTTTACTGAGGCTATCAAACTAGTATAATGAAAGAGAACCAGTTATCTCAAATAAGAACGGAAAAAAGGGATTCTAACGAAGTTTGCAAACTTCGAAAAAAATTTTTTTTCTTTTCGAGATTCTTTTCGCTAAATATGCTTTTCTGAGGCTATCAAACTAGTGTAATGAAAGAGAACCAGTTATCTCAAATTAGAACAGAAAAAAAGTGATTCTAAAGAAGTTTCCAAACTTCGAAAAAAAATTTTTTTCCTTTTCGAGATTCTTTGCGCATAATATGCTTTACTGAGGCTATCAAACTAGTATAATGAAAGAGAACCAGTTATCTCAAATAAGAACAGAAAAAAAGTGATTCTAAAGAAGTTTCCAAACTTCGAAAAAAATTTTTTTTCTTTTCGAGATTCTTTGCGCATAATATGCTTTACTGAGGCTATCAAACTAGTATAATGAAAGAGAACCAGTTATCTCAAATAAGAACGGAAAAAAATTGATTCTAAAGAAGTTTGCAAACTTCGAAAAAAAATTTTTTCCCTTCGAGATTCTTTGCGCATAATATGCTTTACTGAGGCTATCAAACTAGTACAATGAAAGAGAACCAGTTATCTCAAATAAGAACAGAAAAAAAGTTATTCTAAAGAAGTTTCCAAACTTCGAAAAAAATTTTTTTCTTTTGGAGATTCTTTGCGCATATAATGCTTTACTGAGGCTATCAAACTAGTATAATGAAAGAGAACCAGTTATCTCAAATAAGAACGGAAAAAAATTGATTCTAAAGAAGTTTCCAAAGTTCGAAAAAAAAATTTTTTCTTTTCGAGATTCTTTGCGCATAATATGCTTTACTGAGGCTATCAACCTAGTATAATGAAAGAGAAACAGTTATCTCAAATAAGAACGGAAAAAAAGTGATTCTAAAGTAGTTTCCAAACTTCGAAAAAAATTTTTTTTCTTTTCGTGATTCTTTTCGCTAAATATGCTTTTCTGAGGCTATCAAACTAGTGTAATGAAAGAGAACCAGTTATCTCAAATTAGAACAGAAAAAAAGTGATTCTAAAGAAGTTTCCAAACTTCGAAAAAAAATTTTTTTCTTTTCGAAATGCTTTGCGCATAATATGCTTTACTGAGGCTATCAAACTAGTATAATGAAAGAGAACCAGTTATCTCATATAAGAACGGAAAAAAAGTGATTCTAACGAAGTTTCCAAACTTCGAAAAAAATTAATTTTTCTTTTCTAAATTCTTTGCGCATAAATTGCTTTACTGAGGCTATCAAACTAGTATAATGAAAGAGAACCAGTTATCTCAAATAAGAACGGAAAAAAAGTGATTCAAACGAAGTTTCCAAACTTCGAAAAAAAATGTTTTTTTTTTCGAAATTCTTTGCGCATAATATGCTTTTCTACGGCTATCAAACTAGTAAAATGAAAGAGAACCAGTTATCTCGAATAAGAACGGAAAAAAAGTGATTCTAACGAAGTTTCCAAACTTCGAAAAATGTTTTTTTCTTTTCGAGATTCTTTGCGCATAATATGCTTTACTGGGTCTATCAAACTAGTATAATGAAAGAGAACCAGTTATCTCAAATAAGAACGGAAAAAAGTGGTTCTAACGAAGTTTCCAAACTTCGAAAAAAAATTTTTTTCTTTTCGAGATTCTTTGCGCATAATATGCTTTACTGAGGCTATCAAACTAGTATAATGAAAGAGAACCAGTTATCTCAAATAATAACGGAAAAAAATTGATTCTAACGAAGTTTCCAAACTTCGAAAATTTTTTTTTTTCTTTTCCAGATTCTTTGCGCATAATATGCTTTACTGAGGCTATCAAACTAGTATAATGAAAGAGAACCAGTTATCTCAAATAAGAACAGAAAAAAAGTGATTCTAAAGAAGTTTCCAAACTTCGAAAAAATTTTTTTTTCTTTTCGAGATTCTTTGCGCATAATATGCTTTACTGAGGCTATCAAACTAGTATAATGAAAGAGAACCAGTTATCTCAAATAAGAACGGAAAAAAATTGATTCTAAAGAAGTTTGCAAACTTCGAAAAAAAATTTTTTCCCTTCGAGATTCTTTGCGCATAATATGCTTTACTGAGGCTATCAAACTAGTACAATGAAAGAGAAATGAAAAGAGAACCAGTTATCTCAAATAAGAACAGAAAAAAAGTGATTCTAAAGAAGTTTCCAAACTTCGAAAAAAAATTTTTTTCTTTTGGAGATTCTTTGCGCATATAATGCTTTACTGAGGCTATCAAACTAGTATAATGAAAGAGAACCAGTTATCTCAAATAAGAACGGAAAAAAATTGATTCTAAAGAAGTTTCCAAAGTTCGAAAAAAAAATTTTTTCTTTTCGAGATTCTTTGCGCATACTATGCTTTACTGAGGCTATCAACCTAGTATAATGAAAGAGAAACAGTTATCTCAAATAAGAACGGAAAAAAAGTGATTCTAAAGTAGTTTCCAAACTTCGAAAAAAATTTTTTTTCTTTTCGTGATTCTTTTCGCTAAATATGCTTTTCTGAGGCTATCAAACTAGTGTAATGAAAGAGAACCAGTTATCTCAAATAAGAACGGAAAAAAGTGATTCTAACGAAGTTTCCAGACTTCGAAAAAAAATTTTTTTCTTTTCGAGATTCTTTTCGCTAAATATGCTTTTCTGAGGCTATCAAACTAGTGTAATGAAAGAGAACCAGTTATCTCAAATTAGAACAGAAAAAAAGTGATTCTAAAGAAGTTTTCAAACTTCGAAAAAAAATTTTTTTGTTTTCGAGATTCTTTGCGCATAATATGCTTTACTGAGGCTATCAAACTAGTATAATGAAAGAGAACCAGTTATCTCAAATAAGAACGGAAAAAAATTGATTCTAAAGAAGTTTGCAAACTTCGAAAAAAAATTTTTTCCCTTCGAGATTCTTTGCGCATAATATGCTTTACTGAGGCTATCAAACTAGTACAATGAAAGAGAACCAGTTATCTCAAATAAGAACAGAAAAAAGTGATTCTAAAGAAGTTTCCAAACTTCGAAAAAAAATTTTTTTCTTTTGGAGATTCTTTGCGCATATAATGCTTTACTGAGGCTATCAAACTAGTATAATGAAAGAGAACCAGTTATCTCAAATAAGAACGGAAAAAAATTGATTCTAAAGAAGTTTCCAAAGTTCGAAAAAAAAATTTTTTCTTTTCGAGATTCTTTGCGCATAATATGCTTTACTGAGGCTATCAACCTAGTATAATGAAAGAGAAACAGTTATCTCAAATAAGAACGGAAAAAAAGTGATTCTAAAGTAGTTTCCAAACTTCGAAAAAAAATTTTTTTCTTTTCGTGATTCTTTTCGCTAAATATGCTTTTCTGAGGCTATCAAACTAGTGTAATGAAAGAGAACCAGTTATCTCAAATTAGAACAGAAAAAAAGTGATTCTAAAGAAGTTTCCAAACTTCGAAAAAAAATTTTTTTCTTTTCGAGATTCTTTGCGCATAATATGCTTTACTGAGGCTATCAAACTAGTATAATGAAAGAGAACCAGTTATCTCAAATAAGAACAGAAAAAAAGTGATTCTAAAGAAGTTTCCAAACTTCGAAAAAAAATTTATTTCTTTTCGAGATTCTTTGCGCATAATATGGTTTACAGAGGCTATCAAACTAGTATAATGAAAGAGAAACAGTTATCTCAAATAAGAACGGAAAAAAAGTGATTCAAACGAAGTTTCCAAACTTCGAAAAAAAATGTTTTTCTTTTCGAGATTCTTTGCGCATAATATGCTTTTCTGAGTCTATCAAACTAGTAAAATGAAAGAGAACCAGTTATCTCGAATAAGAACGGAAAAAAAGTAATTCTAAAGAAGTTTCCAAAGTTCGAAAAAAATTTTTTTTCTTTTCGAGATTCTTTGCGCATAATATGCTTTACAAAGGCTATCAAACTAGTATAATGAAAGAGAACCAGTTATCTCAAATAAGAACGGAAAAAAGTGTTTCTAACGAAGTTTCCAAACTTCGAAAAAAATTTTTTTTCTTTTCGAGATTCTTTGCGCATAATATGCTTTACTGAGGCTATCAAACTAGTATAATGAAAGAGAACCAGTTCTCTCAAATAAGAACGGAAAAATGTGATTCTAACGAAGTTTCTAAACTTCGAAAAAAAATTTTTTTCTTTTCGAGATTCTTTGCGCATAATATGCTTTACTGAGGCTATTAAACTAGTATAATGAAAGAGAACCAGTTATCTCAAATAAGAACGGAAAAAAATTGATTCTAAAGAAGTTTCCAAACTTCGAAAAAAAATTTTTTTCTTTTCGAGATTCTTTGCGCATAATATGCTTTACTGAGGCTATCAAACTAGTATAATGAAAGAGAACCAGTTATCTCAAATAAGAACAGAAAAAAAGTGATTCTAAAGAAGTTTCCAAACTTCGAAAAAAAATTTTTTTCTTTTCGAGATTCTTTGCGCATAATATGCTTTACTGAGGCTATCAAACTAGTATAATGAAAGAGAACAAGTAATCTCAAATAAGAACGGAAAAAAATTGATTCTAAAGAAGTTTCCAAACTTCGAAAAAAAAGAAACAGTTATCTCAAATAAGAACGGAAAAAAAGTGATTCAAACGTAGTTTCCAAACTTCGAAAAAAAATGTTTTTCTTTTCGAGATTCTTTGCGCATAATATGCTTTTCTGGGGCTATCAAACTAGTATAATGAAAGAGAACCAGTTATCTCAAATAAGAACGGGAAAAAAGTGATTCTAACGAAGTTTCCAAACTTCGAAAAAAATTTTTTTTCTTTTCGAGATTCTTTGCGCATAATATGCTTTACTGAGGCTATCAAACTAGTATAATGAAAGAGAACCAGTTATCTCAAATAAGAACGGAAAAAAAGTGATTCTAACGAAGTTTCCAAACTTGGAAAAAAAAATTTTTTCTTTTCGAGATTCTTTGCGCATAATATGCTTTACTGAGGCTATGAAACTAGTACAATGAAGGAGAACCAGTTATCTCAAATAAGAACAGAAAAAAAGTGATTCTAAAGAAGTTTCCAAACTTCGAAAAAAAATTTTTTTCTTTTCGAGATTCTTTGCGCATAATATGCTTTACTGAGGCTATCAAACTAGTATAATGATAGAGAACCAGTTATCTCAAATAAGAACGGAAAAAAATTGATTCTAAAGAAGTTTCCAAACTTCGAAAAAAATTTTTTTTCTTTTCGAGATTCTTTGCGCATAATATGCTTTACTAAGGCTATCAAACTAGTATAATGAAAGAGAAACAGATATCTCAAATATGAACGGAAAAAAAGTGATTCAAACGAAGTTTCAAAACTTCGAAAAAAAATGTTTTTCTTTTCGAGATTCTTTGCGCATAATATGCTTTTCTGGGGCTATCAAACTAGTATAATGAAAGAGAACCAGTTATCTCAAATAAGAACGGGAAAAAAGTGATTCTAACGAAGTTTCCAAACTTCGAAAAAAATTTTTTTTCTTTTCGAGATTCTTTGCGCATAATATGCTTTACTGAGGCTAACAAACTAGTATAATGAAAGAGAACCAGTTATCTCAAATAAGAACCGAAAAAAGTGATTCTAGCGAATTTTTCAAACTTCGAAAAAAAAATTTTTTCTTTTCGAGATTCTTTGCGCATAATATGCTTTACTGAGGCTATCAAACTAGTACAATGAAAGAGAACCAGTTATCTCAAATAAGAACAGAAAAAAAGTGATTCTAAAGAAGTTTCCAAACTTCGAAAAAAAATTTTTTTCTTTTGGAGATTCTTTGCGCATAATATGCTTTACTGAGGCTATCAAACTAGTATAATGAAAGAGAACCAGTTATATCAAATAAGAACGGAAAAAAATTGATTCTAAAGAAGTTTCCAAAGTTCGAAAAAAAATTTTTTTCTTTTCGAGATTCTTTGCGCATAATATGCTTTACTGAGGCTATCAACCTAGTATAACGAAAGAGAAACAGTTATCTCAAATAAGAACGGAAAAAAAGTGATTCTAAAGTAGTTTCCAAACTTCGAAAAAAAATTTTTTTCTTTTCGTGATTCTTTTCGCTAAATATGCTTTTCTGAGGCTATCAAACTAGTGTAATGAAAGAGAACCAGTTATCTCAAATTAGAACAGAAAAAAAGTGATTCTAAAGAAGTTTCCAAACTTCGAAAAAAAATTTTTTTCTTTTCGAGATTCTTTGCGCATAATATGCTTTACTGAGGCTATCAAAGTAGTATAATGAAAGAGAACCAGTTATCTCAAATAAGAACAGAAAAAAAGTGATTCTAAAGAAGTTTCCAAACTTCGAAAAAAATTTTTTTTCTTTTCGAGATTCTTTGCGCATAATATGCTTTACTGAGGCTATCAAACTAGTATAATGAAAGAGAACCAGTTATCTCAAATAAGAACGGAAAAAAATTGATTCTAAAAAGTTTCCAGACTTCGAAAAAAAATTTATTTCTTTTCGAGATTCTTTGCGCATAATATGGTTTACTGAGGCTATCAAACTAGTATAATGAAAGAGAAACAGTTATCTCAAATAAGAACGGAAAAAAAGTGATTCAAACGAAGTTTCCAAACTTCGAAAAAAAATGTTTTTCTTTTCGAGATTCTTAGCGCATAATATGCTTTACTGAGTCTATCAAACTAGTATAATGAAAGAGAACCAGTTATCGCAAATAAGAACGGAAAAAAGTGATTCTAACGAAGTTTCCAAACTTCGAAAAAAAATTTTTTTCTTTTCGAGATTCTTTGCGCATAATATGCTTTACTGAGGCTATCAAACTAGTATAATGAAAGAGAACCAGTTATCTCAAATAAGAACAGAAAAAAAGTGATTCTAAGGAAGTTTCCAAACTTCGAAAATAAAATTTTTTTCTTTTCGAGATTCTTTGCGCATAATATGCTTTACTTAGGCTATCAAACTAGTATAATGAAAGAGAACCAGTTATCTCAAAAAGAACGGAAAAAAATTGATTCTAACGAAGTTTCCAAACTTCGAAAAAATGTTTTTTTTCTTTTCCAGATTCTTTGCGCATAATATGCTTTACTGAGGCTATCAAACTAGTATAATGAAAGAGAACCAGTTATCTCAAATAAGAACGGAAAAAATTGATTCTAACGAAGTTTCCAAACTTCGAAAAAAAATTTTTTTCTTTTCGAGATTCTTTGCGTATAATATGCTTTACTGAGATTATCAAACTAGTATAATGAAACAGAACCAGTTATCTCAAATAAGAACAGAAAAAAAGTGATTCTAAAGAAGTTTCCAAACTTCGAAAAAAAATTTTTTTCTTTTCGAGATTCTTTGTGCATAATATGCTTTACTGAGGCTATCAAACTAGTATAATGAAAGAGAACAAGTTATCTCAAATAAGAACGGAAAAAAATTGATTCTAAAGAAGTTTTCAAACTTCGAAAAAAAATTTTTTTCTTTTCGAGATTCTTTGCGCATAATATGCTTTACTGAGGCTATCAAAATAGTATAATGAAAGAGAAACAGTTATCTCAAATAAGAACGGAAAAAAAGTGATCCAAACGTAGTTTCCAAACTTCGAAAAAAAATGTTTTTCTTTTCGAGATTCTTTGCGCATAATATGCTTTTCTGGGGCTATCAAACTAGTATAAAGAAAGAGAACCAGTTATCTCAAATAAGAACGGGAAAAAAGTGATTCTAACGAAGTTTTCAAACTTCGAAAAAAAAATTTTTTTCCTTCGAGATTCTTTGCGCATAATATGCTTTAATGAGGCTATCAAACTAGTACAATGAAAGAGAACCAGTTATCTCAAATAAGAACAGAAAAAAAGTGATTCTAAAGAAGTTTCCAAACTTCGAAAAAAAATTTTTTTCTTTTGGAGATTCTTTGCGCATAATATGCTTTACTGAGGCTATCAAACTAGTATAATGAAAGAGAACCAGTTATCTCAAATAAGAACGGAAAAAAATTGATTCTAAAGAAGTTTCCAAAGTTCGAAAAAAAAATTTTTTCTTTTCGAGATTCTTTGCGCATAATATGCTTTACTGAGGCTATCAACCTAGTATAATGAAAGAGAAACAGTTATCTCAAATAAGAACGGAAAAAAAGTGATTCTAAAGTAGTTTCCAAACTTCGAAAAAAATTTTTTTTCTTTTCGTGATTCTTTTCGCTAAATATGCTTTTCTGAGGCTATCAAACTAGTGTAATGAAAGAGAACCAGTTATCTCAAATTAGAACAGAAAAAAAGTGATTCTAAAGAAGTTTCCAAACTTCGAAAAAAAATTTTTTTCTTTTCGAGATTCTTTGCGCATAATATGCTTTACTGAGGCTATCAAACTAGTATAATGAAAGAGAACCAGTTATCTCAAATAAGAACAGAAAAAAAGTGATTCTAAAGAAGTTTCCAAACTTCGAAAAAAATTTTTTTTCTTTTCGAGATTCTTTGCGCATAATATGCTTTACTGAGGCTATCAAACTAGTATAATGAAAGAGAACCAGTTATCTCAAATAAGAACGGAAAAAAATTGATTCTAAAGAAGTTTCCAAACTTCGAAAAAAAATTTATTTCTTTTCGAGATTCTTTGCGCATAATATGCTTTTCTGAGGCTATCAAACTAGTAAAATGAAAGAGAACCAGTTATCTCGAATAAGAACGGAAAAAAGGTAATTCTAAAGAAGTTTCCAAAGTTCGAAAAAATTTTTTTTTCTTTTCGAGATTCTTTGCGCATAATATGCTTTACTGAGGCTATCAAACTAGTATAATGAAAGAGAACCAGTTATCTCATATAAGAATGGAAAAAAAGTGATTCTAACGAAGTTTCCAAACTTCGAAAAAAATTTTTTTTTCTTTTCGAAATTCTTTGCGCATAATATGCTTTACTCAGGCTATCAAACTAGTATAATGAAAGAGAACAAGTTATCTCAAATAAGAACGAAAAAAAAGTGATTCAAACGCAGTTTCCAAACTTCGAAAAAAAATGGTTTTCTTTTCGAGATTCTTTGCGCATAATATGCTTTTCTACGGCTATCAAACTAGTAAAATGAAAGAGAACCAGTTATCTCGAATAAGAACGGAAAAAAAGTGATTCTAACGAAGTTTCCAAACTTCGAAAAATGTTTTTTTTCTTTTCGAGATTCTTTGCGCATAATATGCTTTACTGAGTCTATCAAACTAGTATAATGAAATAGAACCAGTTATCTCAAATAAGAACGGAAAAAAGTGATTCTAACGAAGTTTCCAAACTTCGAAAAAAAATTTTTTTCTTTTCGAGATTCTTTGCGCATAATATGCTTTACTGAGGCTATCAAACTAGTATAATGAAAGAGAACCAGTTATCTCAAATAAGAACGGAAAAAAAGTGATTCAAACGAAGTTTCCAAACTTCGAAAAAAAATGGTTTTCTTTTCGAGATTCTTTGCGCATAATATGCTTTTCTACGGCTATCAAACTAGTAAAATGAAAGAGAACTAGTTATCTCGAATAAGAACGGAAAAAAAGTGATTCTAACGAAGTTTCCAAACTTCGAAAAATGTTTTTTTTCTTTTCGAGATTCTTTGCGCATAATATGCTTTACTGAGTCTATCAAACTAGTATAATGAAAGAGAACCAGTTATCTCAAATAAGAACGGAAAAAAGTGATTCTAACGAAGTTTCCAAACTTCGAAAAAAAATTTTTTTCTTTTCGAGATTCTTTGCGCATAATATGCTTTACTGAGGCTATCAAACTAGTATAATGAAAGAGAACCAGTTATCTCAAATAAGAACGGAAAAAAATTGATTCTAACGAAGTTTCCAAACTTCGAAAAATTTTTTTTTTTCTTTTCCAGATTCTTTGGGCATAATATGCTTTACTGAGGCTATCAAACTAGTATAATGAAAGAGAACCAGTTATCTCAAATAAGAACGGAAAAAAGTGATGCTAACGAAGTTTTCAAACTTCGAAAAAAAATTTTTTTCTTTTCGAGATTCTTTACGCATAATATGCTTTACTGAGGCTATCAAAATAGTATAATGAAAGAGAAACAGTTATCTCAAATTAGAACGGAAAAAAAGTGATCCAAACGTAGTTTTCAAACTGCGAAAAGAAATGTTTTTCTTTTCGAGATTCTTTGCGCATAATATGCTTTACTGAGGCTATCAAACTAGTATAATGAAAGAGAACCAGTTATCTCAAATAAGAACGGAAAAAAAGTGATTCTTACGAAGTTTCCAAACTTCGAAAAAAAAATTTTTTCTTTTCGAGATTCTTTGCGCATAATATGCTTTACTGAGGCTATCAAACTAGTATAATGAAAGAGTACCAGTTATCTCAAATAAGAACGGAAAAAAAGTGATTCAAACGAAGTTTCCAAACTTCGAAAAAAAATGTTTTTCTTTTCGAGATTCTTTGCGCATAATATGCTTTTCTGAGTCTATCAAACTAGTATAATGAAAGAGAACCAGTTATCTCAAATAAGAACGGAAAAAAAGTGATTCAAACGAAGTTTCCAAAATTCGAAAAAAAATTTTTTTCCTTTCGAGATTCTTTGCGCATAATATGCTTTTCTACGGCTATCAAACTAGTAAAATGAAAGAGAACCAGTTATCTCGAATAAGAACGGAAAAAAAGTGATTCTAACGAAGTTTCCAAACTTCGAAAAATTTTTCTTTTCTTTTCGAGATTCTTTGCGCATAATATGCTTTACAAAGGCTATCAAACTAGTATAATGAAAGAGAACCAGTTATCTCAAATAAGAACGGAAAAAAGTGTTTCTAACGAAGTTTCCAAACTTCGAAAAAAATTTTTTTTCTTTTCGAGATTCTTTGCGCATAATATGCTTTTCTGAGGCTATCAAACTAGTAAAATGAAAGAGAACCAGTTATCTCGAATAAGAACGGAAAAAAGGTAATTCTAAAGAAGTTTCCAAAGTTCGAAAAAATTTTTTTTTCTTTTCGAGATTCTTTGCGCATAATATGCTTTACTGAGGCTATTAAACTAGTATAATGAAAGAGAACCAGTTATCTCATATAAGAACGGAAAAAAAGTGATTCTAACGAAGTTTCCAAACTTCGAAAAAAATTTTTTTTTCTTTTCGAAATTCTTTGCGCATAATATGCTTTACTCAGGCTATCAAACTAGTATAATGAAAGAGAACAAGTTATCTCAAATAAGAACGAAAAAAAAGTGATTCAAACGCAGTTTCCAAACTTCGAAAAAAAATGGTTTTCTTTTCGAGATTCTTTGCGCATAATATGCTTTTCTACGGCTATCAAACTAGTAAAATGAAAGAGAACCAGTTATCTCGAATAAGAACGGAAAAAAAGTGATTCTAACGAAGTTTCCAAACTTCGAAAAATGTTTTTTTTCTTTTCGAGATTCTTTGCGCATAATATGCTTTACTGAGTCTATCAAACTAGTATAATGAAATAGAACCAGTTATCTCAAATAAGAACGGAAAAAAGTGATTCTAACGAAGTTTCCAAACTTCGAAAAAAAATTTTTTTCTTTTCGAGATTCTTTGCGCATAATATGCTTTACTGAGGCTATCAAACTAGTATAATGAAAGAGAACCAGTTATCTCAAATAAGAACGGAAAAAAAGTGATTCAAACGAAGTTTCCAAACTTCGAAAAAAAATGGTTTTCTTTTCGAGATTCTTTGCGCATAATATGCTTTTCTACGGCTATCAAACTAGTAAAATGAAAGAGAACTAGTTATCTCGAATAAGAACGGAAAAAAAGTGATTCTAACGAAGTTTCCAAACTTCGAAAAATGTTTTTTTTCTTTTCGAGATTCTTTGCGCATAATATGCTTTACTGAGTCTATCAAACTAGTATAATGAAAGAGAACCAGTTATCTCAAATAAGAACGGAAAAAAGTGATTCTAACGAAGTTTCCAAACTTCGAAAAAAAATTTTTTTCTTTTCGAGATTCTTTGCGCATAATATGCTTTACTGAGGCTATCAAACTAGTATAATGAAAGAGAACCAGTTATCTCAAATAAGAACGGAAAAAAATTGATTCTAACGAAGTTTCCAAACTTCGAAAATTTTTTTTTTTTCTTTTCCAGATTCTTTGCGCATAATATGCTTTACTGAGGCTATCAAACTAGTATAATGAAAGAGAACCAGTTATCTCAAATAAGAACGGAAAAAAGTGATTCTAACGAAGTTTTCAAACTTCGAAAAAAAATTTTTTTCTTTTCGAGATTCTTTACGCATAATATGCTTTACTGAGGCTATCAAAATAGTATAATGAAAGAGAAACAGTTATCTCAAATTAGAACGGAAAAAAAGTGATCCAAACGTAGTTTCCAAACTTCGAAAAGAAATGTTTTTCTTTTCGAGATTCTTTGCGCATAATATGCTTTACTGAGGCTATCAAACTAGTATAATGAAAGAGAACCAGTTATCTCAAATAAGAACGGAAAAAAAGTGATTCTTACGAAGTTTCCAAACTTCGAAAAAAAAATTTTTTCTTTTCGAGATTCTTTGCGCATAATATGCTTTACTGAGGCTATCAAACTAGTATAATGAAAGAGTACCAGTTATCTCAAATAAGAACGGAAAAAAAGTGATTCAAACGAAGTTTCCAAACTTCGAAAAAAAATGTTTTTCTTTTCGAGATTCTTTGCGCATAATATGCTTTTCTGAGTCTATCAAACTAGTATAATGAAAGAGAACCAGTTATCTCAAATAAGAACGGAAAAAAAGTGATTCAAACGAAGTTTCCAAAATTCGAAAAAAAATTTTTTTCCTTTCGAGATTCTTTGCGCATAATATGCTTTTCTACGGCTATCAAACTAGTAAAATGAAAGAGAACCAGTTATCTCGAATAAGAACGGAAAAAAAGTGATTCTAACGAAGTTTCCAAACTTCGAAAAAATTTTTTTTTTCTTTTCGAGATTCTTTGCGCATAATATGCTTTACAAAGGCTATCAAACTAGTATAATGAAAGAGAACCAGTTATCTCAAATAAGAACGGAAAAAAGTGTTTCTAACGAAGTTTCCAAACTTCGAAAAAAATTTTTTTTCTTTTCGAGATTCTTTGCGCATAATATGCTTTACTGAGGCTATCAAACTAGTATAATGAAAGAGAACCAGTTCTCTCAAATAAGAACGGAAAAAAGTGATTCTAACGAAGTTTCTAAACTTCGAAAAAAAATTTTTTTCTTTTCGAGATTCTTTGCGCATAATATGCTTTACTGAGGCTATTAAACTAGTATAATGAAAGAGAACCAGTTATCTCAAATAAGAACGGAAAAAAATTGATTCTAAAGAAGTTTCCAAACTTCAAAAAAAAATTTTTTTCTTTTCGAGATTCTTTGCGCATAATATGCTTTACTGAGGCTATCAAACTAGTATAATGAAAGAGAACTAGTTATCTCAAATAAGAACAGAAAAAAAGTGATTCTAAAGAAGTTTCCAAACTTCGAAAAAAAATTTTTTTCTTTTCGAGATTCTTTGCGCATAATATGCTTTACTGAGGCTATCAAACTAGTATAATGAAAGAGAACAAGTTATCTCAAATAAGAACGGAAAAAAATTGATTCTAAAGAAGTTTCCAAACTTCGAAAAAAAATTTTTTTCTTTTCGAGATTCTTTGCGCATAATATGCTTTACTGAGGCTATCAAAATAGTATAATGAAAGAGAAACAGTTATCTCAAATAAGAACGGAAAAAAAGTGATTCAAACGTAGTTTCCAAACTTCGAAAAAAAATGTTTTTCTTTTCGAGATTCTTTGCGCATAATATGCTTTACTGAGGCTATCAAACTGGTATAATGAAAGAGAACCAGTTATCTCAAATAAGAACGGAAAAAAATTGATTCTAACGAAGTTTCCAAACTTCGAAAATTTTTTTTTTCTTTTCCAGATTCTTTGCGCATAATATGCTTTACTGAGGCTATCAAACTAGTATAATGAAAGAGAACCAGTTATCTCAAATAAGAACGGAAAAAAGGGATTCTAACGAAGTTTCCAAACTTCGAAAAAAAATTTTTTTCTTTTCGAGATTCTTTGCGCATAATATGCTTTACTGAGGCTATTAAACTAGTATAATGAAAGAGAACCAGTTATCTCAAATAAGAACGGAAAAAAATTGATTCTAAAGAAGTTTCCAAACTTCGAAAAAAAATTTTTTTCTTTTCGAGATTCTTTGCGCATAATATGCTTTACTGAGGCTATCAAACTAGTATAATGAAAGAGAACTAGTTATCTCAAATAAGAACAGAAAAAAAGTGATTCTAAAGAAGTTTCCAAACTTCGAAAAAAAATTTTTTTCTTTTCGAGATTCTTTGCGCATAATATGCTTTACTGAGGCTATCAAACTAGTATAATGAAAGAGAACAAGTTATCTCAAATAAGAACGGAAAAAAATTGATTCTAAAGAAGTTTCCAAACTTCGAAAAAAAATTTTTTTCTTTTCGAGATTCTTTGCGCATAATATGCTTTACTGAGGCTATCAAAATAGTATAATGAAAGAGAAACAGTTATCTCAAATAAGAACGGAAAAAAAGTGATTCAAACGTAGTTTCCAAACTTCGAAAAAAAATGTTTTTCTTTTCGAGATTCTTTGCGCATAATATGCTTTACTGAGGCTATCAAACTGGTATAATGAAAGAGAACCAGTTATCTCAAATAAGAACGGAAAAAAGGGATTCTAACGAAGTTTCCAAACTTCGAAAAAAATTTTTTTTCTTTTCGAGATTCTTTTCGCTAAATATGCTTTTCTGAGGCTATCAAACTAGTGTAATGAAAGAGAACCAGTTATCTCAAATTAGAACAGAAAAAAAGTGATTCTAAAGAAGTTTCCAAACTTCGAAAAAAAAATTTTTTCTTTTCGAGATTCTTTGCGCATAATATGCTTTACTGAGGCTATCAAACTAGTATAATGAAAGAGAACCAGTTATCTCAAATAAGAACAGAAAAAAAGTGATTCTAAAGAAGTTTCCAAACTTCGAAAAAAATTTTTTTTCTTTTCGAGATTCTTTGCGCATAATATGCTTTACTGAGGCTATCAAACTAGTATAATGAAAGAGAACCAGTTATCTCAAATAAGAACGGAAAAAAATTGATTCTAAAGAAGTTTCCAAACTTCGAAAAAAAATTTATTTCTTTTCGAGATTCTTTGCGCATAATATGCTTTTCTGAGGCTATCAAACTAGTAAAATGAAAGAGAACCAGTTATCTCGAATAAGAACGGAAAAAAGGTAATTCTAAAGAAGTTTCCAAAGTCCGAAAAAATTTTTTTTTCTTTTCGAGATTCTTTGCGCATAATATGCTTTACTGAGGCTATCAAACTAGTATAATGAAAGAGAACAAGTTATCTCAAATAAGAACGAAAAAAAAGTGATTCAAACGCAGTTTCCAAACTTCGAAAAAAAATGGTTTTCTTTTCGAGATTCTTTGCGCATAATATGCTTTTCTACGGCTATCAAACTAGTAAAATGAAAGAGAACCAGTTATCTCGAATAAGAACGGAAAAAAAGTGATTCTAACGAAGTTTCCAAACTTCGAAAAATGTTTTTTTTCTTTTCGAGATTCTTTGCGCATAATATGCTTTACTGAGTCTATCAAACTAGTATAATGAAATAGAACCAGTTATCTCAAATAAGAACGGAAAAAAGTGATTCTAACGAAGTTTCCAAACTTCGAAAAAAAATTTTTTTCTTTTCGAGATTCTTTGCGCATAATATGCTTTACTGAGGCTATCAAACTAGTATAATGAAAGAGAACCAGTTATCTCAAATAAGAACGGAAAAAAAGTGATTCAAACGAAGTTTCCAAACTTCAAAAAAAATGGTTTTCTTTTCGAGATTCTTTGCGCATAATATGCTTTTCTACGGCTATCAAACTAGTAAAATGAAAGAGAACTAGTTATCTCGAATAAGAACGGAAAAAAAGTGATTCTAACGAAGTTTCCAAACTTCGAAAAATGTTTTTTTTCATTTCGAGATTCTTTGCGCATAATATGCTTTACTGAGTCTATCAAACTAGTATAATGAAAGAGAACCAGTTATCTCAAATAAGAACGGAAAAAAGTGATTCTAACGTAGTTTCCAAACTTCGAAAAAAAATTTTTTTCTTTTCGAGATTCTTTGCGCATAATATGCTTTACTGAGGCTATCAAACTAGTATAATGAAAGAGAACCAGTTATCTCAAATAAGAACGGAAAAAAATTGATTCTAACGAAGTTTCCAAACTTCGAAAATTTTTTTTTTTTCTTTTCCAGATTCTTTGCGCATAATATGCTTTACTGAGGCTATCAAACTAGTATAATGAAAGAGAACCAGTTATCTCAAATAAGAACGGAAAAAAGTGATTCTAACGAAGTTTTCAAACTTCGAAAAAAAATTTTTTTCTTTTCGAGATTCTTTACGCATAATATGCTTTACTGAGGCTATCAAAATAGTATAATGAAAGAGAAACAGTTATCTCAAATTAGAACGGAAAAAAAGTGATCCAAACGTAGTTTCCAAACTTCGAAAAGAAATGTTTTTCTTTTCGAGATTCTTTGCGCATAATATGCTTTACTGAGGCTATCAAACTAGTATAATGAAAGAGAACCAGTTATCTCAAATAAGAACGGAAAAAAAGTGATTCTTACGAAGTTTCCAAACTTCGAAAAAAAAATTTTTTCTTTTCGAGATTCTTTGCGCATAATATGCTTTACTGAGGCTATCAAACTAGTATAATGAAAGAGTACCAGTTATCTCAAATAAGAACGGAAAAAAAGTGATTCAAACGAAGTTTCCAAACTTCGAAAAAAAATGTTTTTCTTTTCGAGATTCTTTGCGCATAATATGCTTTTCTGAGTCTATCAAACTAGTATAATGAAAGAGAACCAGTTATCTCAAATAAGAACGGAAAAAAAGTGATTCAAACGAAGTTTCCAAAATTCGAAAAAAAATTTTTTTCCTTTCGAGATTCTTTGCGAATAATATGCTTTTCTACGGCTATCAAACTAGTAAAATGAAAGAGAACCAGTTATAACGAATAAGAACGGAAAAAAAGTGATTCTAACGAAGTTTCCAAACTTCAAAAATTTTTTTTTTCTTTTCGAGATTCTTTGCGCATAATATGCTTTACAAAGGCTATCAAACTAGTATAATGAAAGAGAACCAGTTATCTCAAATAAGAACGGAAAAAAGTGTTTCTAACGAAGTTTCCAAACTTCGAAAAAAATTTTTTTTCTTTTCGAGATTCTTTGCGCATAATATGCTTTACTGAGGCTATCAAACTAGTATAATGAAAGAGAACCAGTTCTCTCAAATAAGAACGGAAAAAAGTGATTCTAACGAAGTTTCTAAACTTCGAAAAAAATTTTTTTCTTTTCGAGATTCTTTGCGCATAATATGCTTTACTGAGGGTATTAAACTAGTATAATGAAAGAGAACCAGTTATCTCAAATAAGAACGGAAAAAAATTGATTTAAAGAAGTTTCCAAACTTCGAAAAAAAATTTTTTTCTTTTCGAGATTCTTTGCGCATAATATGCTTTACTGAGGCTATCAAACTAGTATAATGAAAGAGAACTAGTTATCTCAAATAAGAACAGAAAAAAAGTGATTCTAAAGAAGTTTCCAAACTTCGAAAAAAAATTTTTTTCTTTTCGAGATTCTTTGCGCATAATATGCTTTACTGAGGCTATCAAACTAGTATAATGAAAGAGAACAAGTTATCTCAAATAAGAACGGAAAAAAATTGATTCTAAAGAAGTTTCCAAACTTCGAAAAAAAATTTTTTTCTTTTCGAGATTCTTTGCGCATAATATGCTTTACTGAGGCTATCAAAATAGTATAATGAAAGAGAAACAGTTATCTCAAATAAGAACGGAAAAAAAGTGATTCAAACGTAGTTTCCAAACTTCGAAAAAAAATGTTTTTCTTTTCGAGATTTTTTGCGCATAATATGCTTTACTGAGGCTATCAAACTGGTATAATGAAAGAGAACCAGTTATCTCAAATAAGAACGGAAAAAAATTGATTCTAACGAAGTTTCCAAACTTCGAAAATTTTTTTTTTCTTTTCCAGATTCTTTGCGCATAATATGCTTTACTGAGGCTATCAAACTAGTATAATGAAAGAGAACCAGTTATCTCAAATAAGAACGGAAAAAAGGGATTCTAACGAAGTTTCCAAACTTCGAAAAAAATTTTTTTCTTTTCGAGATTCTTTTCGCTAAATATGCTTTTCTGAGGCTATCAAACTAGTGTAATGAAAGAGAACCAGTTATCTCAAATTAGAACAGAAAAAAAGTGATTCTAAAGAAGTTTCCAAACTTCGAAAAAAAAATTTTTTCTTTTCGAGATTCTTTGCGCATAATATGCTTTACTGAGGCTATCAAACTAGTATAATGAAAGAGAACCAGTTATCTCAAATAAGAACAGAAAAAAAGTGATTCTAAAGAAGTTTCCAAACTTCGAAAAAAATTTTTTTTCTTTTCGAGATTCTTTGCGCATAATATGCTTTACTGAGGCTATCAAACTAGTATAATGAAAGAGAACCAGTTATCTCAAATAAGAACGGAAAAAAATTGATTCTAAAGAAGTTTGCAAACTTCGAAAAAAAATTTTTTCCCTTCGAGATTCTTTGCGCATAATATGCTTTACTGAGGCTATCAAACTAGTATAATGAAAGAGAACCAGTTATCTCAAATAAGAACGGAAAAAAAGTGATTCAAACGAAGTTTCCAAACTTCGAAAAAAAATGGTTTTCTTTTCGAGATTCTTTGCGCATAATATGCTTTTCTACGGCTATCAAACTAGTAAAATGAAAGAGAACTAGTTATCTCGAATAAGAACGGAAAAAAAGTGATTCTAACGAAGTTTCCAAACTTCGAAAAATGTTTTTTTTTCTTTTCGAGATTCTTTGCGCATAATATGCTTTACTGAGTCTATCAAACTAGTATAATGAAAGAGAACCAGTTATCTCAAATAAGAACGGAAAAAAGTGATTCTAACGAAGTTTCCAAACTTCGAAAAAAAATTTTTTTCTTTTCGAGATTCTTTGCGCATAATACGCTTTACTGAGGCTATCAAACTAGTATAATGAAAGAGAACCAGTTATCTCAAATAAGAACGGAAAAAAATTGATTCTAACGAAGTTTCCAAACTTCGAAAATTTTTTTTTTTTCTTTTCCAGATTCTTTGCGCATAATATGCTTTACTGAGGCTATCAAACTAGTATAATGAAAGAGAACCAGTTATCTCAAATAAGAACGGAAAAAAGTGATTCTAACGAAGTTTTCAAACTTCGAAAAAAAATTTTTTTCTTTTCGAGATTCTTTGCGCATAATATGCTTTACTGAGGCTATCAAAATAGTATAATGAAAGAGAAACAGTTATCTCAAATAAGAACGGAAAAAAAGTGATTCAAACGTAGTTTCCAAACTTCGAAAAAAAATGTTTTTCTTTTCGAGATTCTTTGCGCATAATATGCTTTACTGAGGCTATCAAACTGGTATAATGAAAGAGAACCAGTTATCTCAAATAAGAACGGAAAAAAAGTGATTCAAACGAAGTTTCCAAAATTCGAAAAAAAATTTTTTTCCTTTCGAGATTCTTTGCGAATAATATGCTTTTCTACGGCTATCAAACTAGTAAAATGAAAGAGAACCAGTTATCTCGAATAAGAACGGAAAAAAAGTGATTCTAACGAAGTTTCCAAACTTCAAAATTTTTTTTTTTCTTTTCGAGATTCTTTGCGCATAATATGCTTTACAAAGGCTATCAAACTAGTATAATGAAAGAGAACCAGTTATCTCAAATAAGAACGGAAAAAAGTGTTTCTAACGAAGTTTCCAAACTTCGAAAAAAATTTTTTTTCTTTTCGAGATTCTTTGCGCATAATATGCTTTACTGAGGCTATCAAACTAGTATAATGAAAGAGAACCAGTTCTCTCAAATAAGAACGGAAAAAAGTGATTCTAACGAAGTTTCTAAACTTCGAAAAAAAATTTTTTTCTTTTCGAGATTCTTTGCGCATAATATGCTTTACTGAGGGTATTAAACTAGTATAATGAAAGAGAACCAGTTATCTCAAATAAGAACGGAAAAAAATTGATTTAAAGAAGTTTCCAAACTTCGAAAAAAAATTTTTTTCTTTTCGAGATTCTTTGCGCATAATATGCTTTACTGAGGCTATCAAACTAGTATAATGAAAGAGAACTAGTTATCTCAAATAAGAACAGAAAAAAAGTGATTCTAAAGAAGTTTCCAAACTTCGAAAAAAAATTTTTTTCTTTTCGAGATTCTTTGCGCATAATATGCTTTACTGAGGCTATCAAACTAGTATAATGAAAGAGAACAAGTTATCTCAAATAAGAACGGAAAAAAATTGATTCTAAAGAAGTTTCCAAACTTCGAAAAAAAATTTTTTTCTTTTCGAGATTCTTTGCGCATAATATGCTTTACTGAGGCTATCAAAATAGTATAATGAAAGAGAAACAGTTATCTCAAATAAGAACGGAAAAAAAGTGATTCAAACGTAGTTTCCAAACTTCGAAAAAAAATGTTTTTCTTTTCGAGATTTTTTGCGCATAATATGCTTTACTGAGGCTATCAAACTGGTATAATGAAAGAGAACCAGTTATCTCAAATAAGAACGGAAAAAAATTGATTCTAACGAAGTTTCCAAACTTCGAAAATTTTTTTTTTCTTTTCCAGATTCTTTGCGCATAATATGCTTTACTGAGGCTATCAAACTAGTATAATGAAAGAGAACCAGTTATCTCAAATAAGAACGGAAAAAAGGGATTCTAACGAAGTTTCCAAACTTCGAAAAAAATTTTTTTCTTTTCGAGATTCTTTTCGCTAAATATGCTTTTCTGAGGCTATCAAACTAGTGTAATGAAAGAGAACCAGTTATCTCAAATTAGAACAGAAAAAAAGTGATTCTAAAGAAGTTTCCAAACTTCGAAAAAAAAATTTTTTCTTTTCGAGATTCTTTGCGCATAATATGCTTTACTGAGGCTATCAAACTAGTATAATGAAAGAGAACCAGTTATCTCAAATAAGAACAGAAAAAAAGTGATTCTAAAGAAGTTTCCAAACTTCGAAAAAAATTTTTTTTCTTTTCGAGATTCTTTGCGCATAATATGCTTTACTGAGGCTATCAAACTAGTATAATGAAAGAGAACCAGTTATCGCAAATAAGAACGGAAAAAAATTGATTCTAAAGAAGTTTGCAAACTTCGAAAAAAAATTTTTTCCCTTCGAGATTCTTTGCGCATAATATGCTTTACTGAGGCTATCAAACTAGTATAATGAAAGAGAACCAGTTATCTCAAATAAGAACGGAAAAAAAGTGATTCAAACGAAGTTTCCAAACTTCGAAAAAAAATGGTTTTCTTTTCGAGATTCTTTGCGCATAATATGCTTTTCTACGGCTATCAAACTAGTAAAATGAAAGAGAACTAGTTATCTCGAATAAGAACGGAAAAAAAGTGATTCTAACGAAGTTTCCAAACTTCGAAAAATGTTTTTTTTTCTTTTCGAGATTCTTTGCGCATAATATGCTTTACTGAGTCTATCAAACTAGTATAATGAAAGAGAACCAGTTATCTCAAATAAGAACGGAAAAAAGTGATTCTAACGAAGTTTCCAAACTTCGAAAAAAAATTTTTTTCTTTTCGAGATTCTTTGCGCATAATACGCTTTACTGAGGCTATCAAACTAGTATAATGAAAGAGAACCAGTTATCTCAAATAAGAACGGAAAAAAATTGATTCTAACGAAGTTTCCAAACTTCGAAAATTTTTTTTTTTTTCTTTTCCAGATTCTTTGCGCATAATATGCTTTACTGAGGCTATCAAACTAGTATAATGAAAGAGAACCAGTTATCTCAAATAAGAACGGAAAAAAGTGATTCTAACGAAGTTTTCAAACTTCGAAAAAAAATTTTTTTCTTTTCGAGATTCTTTGCGCATAATATGCTTTACTGAGGCTATCAAAATAGTATAATGAAAGAGAAACAGTTATCTCAAATAAGAACGGAAAAAAAGTGATTCAAACGTAGTTTCCAAACTTCGAAAAAAAATGTTTTTCTTTTCGAGATTCTTTGCGCATAATATGCTTTACTGAGGCTATCAAACTGGTATAATGAAAGAGAACCAGTTATCTCAAATAAGAACGGAAAAAAATTGATTCTAACGAAGTTTCCAAACTTCGAAAATTTTTTTTTTCTTTTCCAGATTCTTTGCGCATAATATGCTTTACTGAGGCTATCAAACTAGTATAATGAAAGAGAACCAGTTATCTCAAATAAGAACGGAAAAAAGGGATTCTAACGAAGTTTCCAAACTTCGAAAAAAATTTTTTTTCTTTTCGAGATTCTTTTCGCTAAATATGCTTTTCTGAGGCTATCAAACTAGTGTAATGAAAGAGAACCAGTTATCTCAAATTAGAACAGAAAAAAAGTGATTCTAAAGAAGTTTCCAAACTTCGAAAAAAAAATTTTTTCTTTTCGAGATTCTTTGCGCATAATATGCTTTACTGAGGCTATCAAACTTGTATAATGAAAGAGAACCAGTTATCTCAAATAAGAACAGAAAAAAAGTGATTCTAAAGAAGTTTCCAAACTTCGAAAAAAATTTTTTTTCTTTTCGAGATTCTTTGCGCATAATATGCTTTACTGAGGCTATCAAACTAGTATAATGAAAGAGAACCAGTTATCTCAAATAAGAACGGAAAAAAATTGATTCTAAAGAAGTTTGCAAACTTCGAAAAAAAATTTTTTCCCTTCGAGATTCTTTGCGCATAATATGCTTTACTGAGGCTATCAAACTAGTATAATGAAAGAGAACCAGTTATCTCAAATAAGAACGGAAAAAAAGTGATTCAAACGAAGTTTCCAAACTTCGAAAAAAAATGGTTTTCTTTTCGAGATTCTTTGCGCATAATATGCTTTTCTACGGCTATCAAACTAGTAAAATGAAAGAGAACTAGTTATCTCGAATAAGAACGGAAAAAAAGTGATTCTAACGAAGTTTCCAAACTTCGAAAAATGTTTTTTTTCTTTTCGAGATTCTTTGCGCATAATATGCTTTACTGAGTCTATCAAACTAGTATAATGAAAGAGAACCAATTATCTCAAATAAGAACGGAAAAAAGTGATTCTAACGAAGTTTCCAAACTTCGAAAAAAAATTTTTTTCTTTTCGAGATTCTTTGCGCATAATATGCTTTACTGAGGCTATCAAACTAGTATAATGAAAGAGAACCAGTTATCTCAAATAAGAACGGAAAAAAATTGATTCTAACGAAGTTTCCAAACTTCGAAAATTTTTTTTTTTTCTTTTCCAGATTCTTTGCGCATAATATGCTTTACTGAGGCTATCAAACTAGTATAATGAAAGAGAACCAGTTATCTCAAATAAGAACGGAAAAAAGTGATTCTAACGAAGTTTTCAAACTTCGAAAAAAAATTTTTTTCTTTTCGAGATTCTTTACGCATAATATGCTTTACTGAGGCTATCAAAATAGTATAATGAAAGAGAAACAGTTATCTTAAATTAGAACGGAAAAAAAGTGATCCAAACGTAGTTTCCAAACTTCGAAAAGAAATGTTTTTCTTTTCGAGATTCTTTGCGCATAATATGCTTTACTGAGGCTATCAAACTAGTATAATGAAAGAGAACCAGTTATCTCAAATAAGAACGGAAAAAAAGTGATTCTTACGAAGTTTCCAAACTTCGAAAAAAAAATTTTTTCTTTTCGAGATTCTTTGCGCATAATATGCTTTACTGAGGCTATCAAACTAGTATAATGAAAGAGAACCAGTTATCTCAAATAAGAACGGAAAAAAATTGATTCTAACGAAGTTTCCAAATTCGAAAATTTTTTTTTTTTCTTTTCCAGATTCTTTGCGCATAATATGCTTTACTGAGGCTATCAAACTAGTATAATGAAAGAGAACCAGTTATCTCAAATAAGAACGGAAAAAAGTGATTCTAACGAAGTTTTCAAACTTCGAAAAAAAATTTTTTTCTTTTCGAGATTCTTTACGCATAATATGCTTTACTGAGGCTATCAAAATAGTATAATGAAAGAGAAACAGTTATCTCAAATTAGAACGGAAAAAAAGTGATCCAAACGTAGTTTCCAAACTTCGAAAAGAAATGTTTTTCTTTTCGAGATTCTTTGCGCATAATATGCTTTACTGAGGCTATCAAACTAGTATAATGAAAGAGAACCAGTTATCTCAAATAAGAACGGAAAAAAAGTGATTCTTACGAAGTTTCCAAACTTCGAAAAAAAAATTTTTTCTTTTCGAGATTCTTTGCGCATAATATGCTTTACTGAGGCTATCAAACTAGTATAATGAAAGAGTACCAGTTATCTCAAATAAGAACGGAAAAAAAGTGAATCAAACGAAGTTTCCAAACTTCGAAAAAAAATGTTTTTCTTTTCGAGATTCTTTGCGCATAATATGCTTTTCTGAGTCTATCAAACTAGTATAATGAAAGAGAACCAGTTATCTCAAATAAGAACGGAAAAAAAGTGATTCAAACGAAGTTTCCAAAATTCGAAAAAAAATTTTTTTCCTTTCGAGATTCTTTGCGCATAATATGCTTTTCTACGGCTATCAAACTAGTAAAATGAAAGAGAACCAGTTATCTCGAATAAGAACGGAAAAAAAGTGATTCTAACGAAGTTTCCAAACTTCGAAAAATTTTTGTTTTCTTTTCGAGATTCTTTGCGCATAATATGCTTTACAAAGGCTATCAAACTAGTATAATGAAAGAGAACCAGTTATCTCAAATAAGAACGGAAAAAAGTGTTTCTAACGAAGTTTCCAAACTTCGAAAAAAATTTTTTTTCTTTTCGAGATTCTTTGCGCATAATATGCTTTACTGAGGCTATCAAACTAGTATAATGAAAGAGAACCAGTTCTCTCAAATAAGAACGGAAAAAAGTGATTCTAACGAAGTTTCTAAACTTCGAAAAAAAATTTTTTTCTTTTCGAGATTCTTTGCGCATAATATGCTTTACTGAGGCTATTAAACTAGTATAATGAAAGAGAACCAGTTATCTCAAATAAGAACGGAAAAAAATTGATTCTAAAGAAGTTTCCAAACTTCGAAAAAAAATTTTTTTCTTTTCGAGATTCTTTGCGCATAATATGCTTTACTGAGGCTATCAAACTAGTATAATGAAAGAGAACTAGTTATCTCAAATAAGAACAGAAAAAAAGTGATTCTAAAGAAGTTTCCAAACTTCGAAAAAAATTTTTTTTCTTTTCGAGATTCTTTGCGCATAATATGCTTTACTGAGGCTATCAAACTAGTATAATGAAAGAGAACAAGTTATCTCAAATAAGAACGGAAAAAAATTGATTCTAAAGAAGTTTCCAAACTTCGAAAAAAAATTTTTTTCTTTTCGAGATTCTTTGCGCATAATATGCTTTACTGAGGCTATCAAAATAGTATAATGAAAGAGAAACAGTTATCTCAAATAAGAACGGAAAAAAAGTGATTCAAACGTAGTTTCCAAACTTCGAAAAAAAATGTTTTTCTTTTCGAGATTCTTTGCGCATAATATGCTTTACTGAGGCTATCAAACTGGTATAATGAAAGAGAACCAGTTATCTCAAATAAGAACGGAAAAAAATTGATTCTAACGAAGTTTCCAAACTTCGAAAATTTTTTTTTTCTTTTCCAGATTCTTTGCGCATAATATGCTTTACTGAGGCTATCAAACTAGTATAATGAAAGAGAACCAGTTATCTCAAATAAGAACGGAAAAAAGGGATTCTAACGAAGTTTCCAAACTTCGAAAAAAATTTTTTTTCTTTTCGAGATTCTTTTCGCTAAATATGCTTTTCTGAGGCTATCAAACTAGTGTAATGAAAGAGAACCAGTTATCTCAAATTAGAACAGAAAAAAAGTGATTCTAAAGAAGTTTCCAAACTTCGAAAAAAAATTTTTTTCTTTTCGAGATTCTTTGCGCATAATATGCTTTACTGAGGCTATCAAACTAGTATAATGAAAGAGAACCAGTTATCTCAAATAAGAACAGAAAAAAAGTGATTCTAAAGAAGTTTCCAAACTTCGAAAAAAATTTTTTTTCTTTTCGAGATTCTTTGCGCATAATATGCTTTACTGAGGCTATCAAACTAGTATAATGAAAGAGAACCAGTTATCTCAAATAAGAACGGAAAAAAATTGATTCTAAAGAAGTTTGCAAACTTCGAAAAAAAATTTTTTCCCTTCGAGATTCTTTGCGCATAATATGCTTTACTGAGGCTATCAAACTAGTACAATGAAAGAGAACCAGTTATCTCAAATAAGAACAGAAAAAAAGTGATTCTAAAGAAGTTTCCAAACTTCGAAAAAAATTTTTTTCTTTTGGAGATTCTTTGCGCATATAATGCTTTACTGAGGCTATCAAACTAGTATAATGAAAGAGAACCAGTTATCTCAAATAAGAACGGAAAAAAGTGATTCTTACGAAGTTTCCAATCTTCGAAAAAAAATTTTTTTCTTTTCGAGATTCTTTGCGCATAATATGCTTTACTGAGGCTATCAAACTAGTATAATGAAAGAGAACCAGTTATCTCAAATAAGAACAGAAAAAAAGTGATTCTAAAGAAGTTTCCAAACTTCGAAAAAAAAATTTTTTTCTTTTCGAGATTCTTTGCGCATAATATGCTTTACTGAGGCTATCAAACTAGTATAATGAAAGAGAACCAGTTATCTCAAATAAGAACGGAAAAAAATTGATTCTAACGAAGTTTCCAAACTTCGAAAAAAATTTTTTTTTCTTTTCCAAATTCTTTGCGCATAATATGCTTTACTGAGGCTATCAAATTAGTATAATGAAAGAGAACCAGTTATCTCAAATAAGAACGGAAAAAAGTGATTCTAACGAAGTTTCCAAACTTCGAAAAAAATTTTTTTTCTTTTCGAGATTCTTTGCGCATAATATGCTTTACTGAGGCTATCAAACTAGTATAATGAAAGAGAACGAGTTATCTCAAAAAAGAACAGAAAAAAAGTGATTCTAAAGAAGTTTCCAAACTTCGAAAAAAAATTTTTTTCTTTTGGAGATTCTTTGCGCATAATATGCTTTACTGAGGCTATCAAACTAGTATAATGAAAGAGAACCAGTTATCTCAAATAAGAACGGAAAAAAATTGATTCTAAAGAAGTTTCCAAAGTTCGAAAAAAAAATTTTTTCTTTTCGAGATTCTTTGCGCATAATATGCTTTACTGAGGCTATCAACCTAGTATAATGAAATAGAAACAGTTATCTCAAATAAGAACGGAAAAAAAGTGATTCTAAAGTAGTTTCCAAACTTCGAAAAAAATTTTTTTTCTTTTCGTGATTATTTTCGCTAAATATGCTTTTCTGAGGCTATCAAACTAGTGTAATGAAAGGGAACCAGTTATCTCAAATTAGAACAGAAAAAAAGTGATTCTAAAGAAGTTTCCAAACTTCGAAAAAAAAATTTTTTTCTTTTCGAGATTCTTTGCGCATAATATGATTTACTGAGGCTATCAAACTAGTATAATGAAAGAGAACCAGTTATCTCATATAAGAATGGAAAAAAAGTGATTCTAACGAAGTTTCCAAACTTCGAAAAAAATTTTTTTTTCTTTTCGAAATTCTTTGCGCATAAATTGCTTTACTGAGGCTATCAAACTAGTATAATGAAAGAGAACCAGTTATCTCAATTAAGAACGGAAAAAAAGTGATTCAAACGAAGTTTCCAAATTTCGAAAAAAAATGTTTTTTTTTCGAGATTCTTTGCGCATAATATGCTTTTCTACGGCCATCAAACTAGTAAAATGAAAGAGAACCAGTTATCTCGAATAAGAACGGAAAAAAAGTGATTCTAACGAAGTTTCCAAACTTCGAAAAATGTTTTTTTTCTTTTCGAGATTCTTTGCGCATAATATGCTTTACTGAGTCTATCAAACTAGTATAATGAAAGAGAACCAGTTATCTCAAATAAGAACGGAAAAAAGTGATTCTAACGAAGTTTCCAAACTTCGAAAAAAAAATTTTTTCTTTTCGAGATTCTTTGCGCATAATATGCTTTACTGAGGCTATCAAACTAGTATAATGAAAGAGAACCAGTTATCTCAAATAAGAACGGAAAAAAATTGATTCTAACGAAGTTTCCAAACTTCGAAAATTTTTTTTTTCTTTTCCAGATTCTTTGCGCATAATATGCTTTACTGAGGCTATCAAACTAGTATAATGAAAGAGAACCAGTTATCTCAAATAAGAACGGAAAAAAGGGATTCTAACGAAGTTTGCAAACTTCGAAAAAAATTTTTTTTCTTTTCGAGATTCTTTTCGCTAAATATGCTTTTCTGAGGCTATCAAACTAGTATAATGAAAGAGTACCAGTTATCTCAAATAAGAACGGAAAAAAAGTGATTCAAACGAAGTTTCCAAACTTCGAAAAAAAATGTTTTTCTTTTCGAGATTCTTTGCGCATAATATGCTTTTCTGAGTCTATCAAACTAGTATAATGAAAGAGAACCAGTTATCTCAAATAAGAACGGAAAAAAAGTGATTCAAACGAAGTTTCCAAAATTCGAAAAAAAATTTTTTTCCTTTCGAGATTCTTTGCGCATAATATGCTTTTCTACGGCTATCAAACTAGTAAAATGAAAGAGAACCAGTTATCTCCAATAAGAACGGAAAAAAAGTGATTCTAACGAAGTTTCCAAACTTCGAAAAATTTTTTTTTTCTTTTCCAGATTCTTTGCGCATAATATGCTTTACTGAGGCTATCAAACTAGTATAATGAAAGAGAACCAGTTATCTCAAATAAGAACGGAAAAAAGGGATTCTAACGAAGTTTGCAAACTTCGAAAAAAATTTTTTTTCTTTTCGAGATTCTTTTCGCTAAATATGCTTTTCTGAGGCTATCAAACTAGTAAAATGAAAGAGAACCAGTTATCTCGAATAAGAACGGAAAAAAGGTAATTCTAAAGAAGTTTCCAAAGTTCGAAAAAATTTTTTTTTCTTTTCGAGATTCTTTGCGCATAATATGCTTTACTGAGGCTATCAAACTAGTATAATGAAAGAGAACCAGTTATCTCATATAAGAACGGAAAAAAAGTGATTCTAACGAAGTTTCCAAACTTCGAAAAAAATTTTTTTTTCTTTTCGAAATTCTTTGCGCATAATATGCTTTACTCAGGCTATCAAACTAGTATAATGAAAGAGAACAAGTTATCTCAAATAAGAACGAAAAAAAAGTGATTCAAACGCAGTTTCCAAACTTCGAAAAAAAATGGTTTTCTTTTAGAGATTCTTTGCGCATAATATGCTTTTCTACGGCTATCAAACTAGTAAAATGAAAGAGAACCAGTTATCTCGAATAAGAACGGAAAAAAAGTGATTCTAACGAAGTTTCCAAACTTCGAAAAATGTTTTTTTTCTTTTCGAGATTCTTTGCGCATAATATGCTTTACTGAGTCTATCAAACTAGTATAATGAAATAGAACCAGTTATCTCAAATAAGAACGGAAAAAAGTAATTCTAACGAAGTTTCCAAACTTCGAAAAAAAATTTTTTTCTTTTCGAGATTCTTTGCGCATAATATGCTTTACTGAGGCTATCAAACTAGTATAATGAAAGAGAACCAGTTATCTCAAATAAGAACGGAAAAAAAGTGATTCAAACGAAGTTTCCAAACTTCGAAAAAAAATGGTTTTCTTTTCGAGATTCTTTGCGCATAATATGCTTTTCTACGGCTATCAAACTAGTAAAATGAAAGAGAACTAGTTATCTCGAATAAGAACGGAAAAAAAGTGATTCTAACGAAGTTTCCAAACTTCGAAAAATGTTTTTTTTCTTTTCGAGATTCTTTGCGCATAATATGCTTTACTGAGTCTATCAAACTAGTATAATGAAAGAGAACCAGTTATCTCAAATAAGAACGGAAAAAAGTGATTCTAACGAAGTTTCCAAACTTCGAAAAAAAATTTTTTTCTTTTCGAGATTCTTTGCGCATAATATGCTTTACTGAGGCTATCAAACTAGTATAATGAAAGAGAACCAGTTATCTCAAATAAGAACGGAAAAAAATTGATTCTAACGAAGTTTCCAAACTTCGAAAATTTTTTTTTTTTCTTTTCCAGATTCTTTGCGCATAATATGCTTTACTGAGGCTATCAAACTAGTATAATGAAAGAGAACCAGTTATCTCAAATAAGAACGGAAAAAAGTGATTCTAACGAAGTTTTCAAACTTCGAAAAAAAATTTTTTTCTTTTCGAGATTCTTTACGCATAATATGCTTTACTGAGGCTATCAAAATAGTATAATGAAAGAGAAACAGTTATCTCAAATTAGAACGGAAAAAAAGTGATCCAAACGTAGTTTCCAAACTTCGAAAAGAAATGTTTTTCTTTTCGAGATTCTTTGCGCATAATATGCTTTACTGAGGCTATCAAACTAGTATAATGAAAGAGAACCAGTTATCTCAAATAAGAACGGAAAAAAAGTGATTCTTACGAAGTTTCAAAACTTCGAAAAAAAAATTTTTTCTTTTCGAGATTCTTTGCGCATAATATGCTTTACTGAGGCTATCAAACTAGTATAATGAAAGAGTACCAGTTATCTCAAATAAGAACGGAAAAAAAGTGATTCAAACGAAGTTTCCAAACTTCGAAAAAAAATGTTTTTCTTTTCGAGATTCTTTGCGCATAATATGCTTTTCTGAGTCTATCAAACTAGTATAATGAAAGAGAACCAGTTATCTCAAATAAGAACGGAAAAAAAGTGATTCAAACGAAGTTTCCAAAATTCGAAAAAAAATTTTTTTCCTTTCGAGATTCTTTGCGCATAATATGCTTTTCTACGGCTATCAAACTAGTAAAATGAAAGAGAACCAGTTATCTCGAATAAGAACGGAAAAAAAGTGATTCTAACGAAGTTTCCAAACTTCGAAAAATTTTTTTTTTCTTTTCGAGATTCTTTGCGCATAATATGCTTTACAAAGGCTATCAAACTAGTATAATGAAAGAGAACCAGTTATCTCAAATAAGAACGGAAAAAAGTGTTTCTAACGAAGTTTCCAAACTTCGAAAAAAATTTTTTTTCTTTTCGAGATTCTTTGCGCATAATATGCTTTACTGAGGCTATCAAACTAGTATAATGAAAGAGAACCAGTTCTCTCAAATAAGAACGGAAAAAAGTGATTCTAACGAAGTTTCTAAACTTCGAAAAAAAATTTTTTTCTTTTCGAGATTCTTTGCGCATAATATGCTTTACTGAGGTTATTAAACTAGTATAATGAAAGAGAACCAGTTATCTCAAATAAGAACGGAAAAAAATTGATTCTAAAGAAGTTTCCAAACTTCAAAAAAAAATTTTTTTCTTTTCGAGATTCTTTGCGCATAATATGCTTTACTGAGGCTATCAAACTAGTATAATGAAAGAGAACTAGTTATCTCAAATAAGAACAGAAAAAAAGTGATTCTAAAGAAGTTTCCAAACTTCGAAAAAAAATTTTTTTCTTTTCGAGATTCTTTGCGCATAATATGCTTTACTGAGGCTATCAAACTAGTATAATGAAAGAGAACAAGTTATCTCAAATAAGAACGGAAAAAAATTGATTCTAAAGAAGTTTCCAAACTTCGAAAAAAAATTTTTTTCTTTTCGAGATTCTTTGCGCATAATATGCTTTACTGAGGCTATCAAAATAGTATAATGAAAGAGAAACAGTTATCTCAAATAAGAACGGAAAAAAAGTGATTCAAACGTAGTTTCCAAACTTCGAAAAAAAATGTTTTTCTTTTCGAGATTCTTTGCGCATAATATGCTTTACTGAGGCTATCAAACTGGTATAATGAAAGAGAACCAGTTATCTCAAATAAGAACGGAAAAAAATTGATTCTAACGAAGTTTCCAAACTTCGAAAATTTTTTTTTTCTTTTCCAGATTCTTTGCGCATAATATGCTTTACTGAGGCTATCAAACTAGTATAATGAAAGAGAACCAGTTATCTCAAATAAGAACGGAAAAAAGGGATTCTAACGAAGTTTCCAAACTTCGAAAAAAAATTTTTTTCTTTTCGAGATTCTTTGCGCATAATATGCTTTACTGAGGCTATTAAACTAGTATAATGAAAGAGAACCAGTTATCTCAAATAAGAACGGAAAAAAATTGATTCTAAAGAAGTTTCCAAACTTCGAAAAAAAATTTTTTTCTTTTCGAGATTCTTTACGCATAATATGCTTTACTGAGGCTATCAAACTAGTATAATGAAAGAGAACCAGTTATCTCAAATAAGAACGGAAAAAAGTGATTCTAACGAAGTTTTCAAACTTCGAAAAAAAATTTTTTTCTTTTCGAGATTCTTTACGCATAATATGCTTTACTGAGGCTATCAAAATAGTATAATGAAAGAGAAACAGTTATCTCAAATTAGAACGGAAAAAAAGTGATCCAAACGTAGTTTCCAAACTTCGAAAAGAAATGTTTTTCTTTTCGAGATTCTTTGCGCATAATATGCTTTACTGAGGCTATCAAACTAGTATAATGAAAGAGAACCAGTTATCTCAAATAAGAACGGAAAAAAAGTGATTCTTACGAAGTTTCAAAACTTCGAAAAAAAAATTTTTTCTTTTCGAGATTCTTTGCGCATAATATGCTTTACTGAGGCTATCAAACTAGTATAATGAAAGAGTACCAGTTATCTCAAATAAGAACGGAAAAAAAGTGATTCAAACGAAGTTTCCAAACTTCGAAAAAAAATGTTTTTCTTTTCGAGATTCTTTGCGCATAATATGCTTTTCTGAGTCTATCAAACTAGTATAATGAAAGAGAACCAGTTATCTCAAATAAGAACGGAAAAAAAGTGATTCAAACGAAGTTTCCAAAATTCGAAAAAAAATTTTTTTCCTTTCGAGATTCTTTGCGCATAATATGCTTTTCTACGGCTATCAAACTAGTAAAATGAAAGAGAACCAGTTATCTCGAATAAGAACGGAAAAAAAGTGATTCTAACGAAGTTTCCAAACTTCGAAAAATTTTTTTTTTCTTTTCGAGATTCTTTGCGCATAATATGCTTTACAAAGGCTATCAAACTAGTATAATGAAAGAGAACCAGTTATCTCAAATAAGAACGGAAAAAAGTGTTTCTAACGAAGTTTCCAAACTTCGAAAAAAATTTTTTTTCTTTTCGAGATTCTTTGCGCATAATATGCTTTACTGAGGCTATCAAACTAGTATAATGAAAGAGAACCAGTTCTCTCAAATAAGAACGGAAAAAAGTGATTCTAACGAAGTTTCTAAACTTCGAAAAAAAATTTTTTTCTTTTCGAGATTCTTTGCGCATAATATGCTTTACTGAGGTTATTAAACTAGTATAATGAAAGAGAACCAGTTATCTCAAATAAGAACGGAAAAAAATTGATTCTAAAGAAGTTTCCAAACTTCAAAAAAAAATTTTTTTCTTTTCGAGATTCTTTGCGCATAATATGCTTTACTGAGGCTATCAAACTAGTATAATGAAAGAGAACTAGTTATCTCAAATAAGAACAGAAAAAAAGTGATTCTAAAGAAGTTTCCAAACTTCGAAAAAAAATTTTTTTCTTTTCGAGATTCTTTGCGCATAATATGCTTTACTGAGGCTATCAAACTAGTATAATGAAAGAGAACAAGTTATCTCAAATAAGAACGGAAAAAAATTGATTCTAAAGAAGTTTCCAAACTTCGAAAAAAAATTTTTTTCTTTTCGAGATTCTTTGCGCATAATATGCTTTACTGAGGCTATCAAAATAGTATAATGAAAGAGAAACAGTTATCTCAAATAAGAACGGAAAAAAAGTGATTCAAACGTAGTTTCCAAACTTCGAAAAAAAATGTTTTTCTTTTCGAGATTCTTTGCGCATAATATGCTTTACTGAGGCTATCAAACTGGTATAATGAAAGAGAACCAGTTATCTCAAATAAGAACGGAAAAAAATTGATTCTAACGAAGTTTCCAAACTTCGAAAATTTTTTTTTTCTTTTCCAGATTCTTTGCGCATAATATGCTTTACTGAGGCTATCAAACTAGTATAATGAAAGAGAACCAGTTATCTCAAATAAGAACGGAAAAAAGGGATTCTAACGAAGTTTCCAAACTTCGAAAAAAAATTTTTTTCTTTTCGAGATTCTTTGCGCATAATATGCTTTACTGAGGCTATTAAACTAGTATAATGAAAGAGAACCAGTTATCTCAAATAAGAACGGAAAAAAATTGATTCTAAAGAAGTTTCCAAACTTCGAAAAAAAATTTTTTTCTTTTCGAGATTCTTTGCGCATAATATGCTTTACTGAGGCTATCAAACTAGTATAATGAAAGAGAACTAGTTATCTCAAATAAGAACAGAAAAAAAGTGATTCTAAAGAAGTTTCCAAACTTCGAAAAAAAATTTTTTTGTTTTCGAGATTCTTTGCGCATAATATGCTTTACTGAGGCTATCAAACTAGTATAATGAAAGAGAACAAGTTATCTCAAATAAGAACGGAAAAAAATTGATTCTAAAGAAGTTTCCAAACTTCGAAAAAAAAATTTTTTCTTTTCGAGATTCTTTGCGCATAATATGCTTTACTGAGGCTATCAAAATAGTATAATGAAAGAGAAACAGTTATCTCAAATAAGAACGGAAAAAAAGTGATTCAAACGTAGTTTCCAAACTTCGAAAAAAAATGTTTTTCTTTTCGAGATTCTTTGCGCATAATATGCTTTACTGAGGCTATCAAACTGGTATAATGAAAGAGAACCAGTTATCTCAAATAAGAACGGAAAAAAATTGATTCTAACGAAGTTTCCAAACTTCGAAAATTTTTTTTTTCTTTTCCAGATTCTTTGCGCATAATATGCTTTACTGAGGCTATCAAACTAGTATAATGAAAGAGAACCAGTTATCTCAAATAAGAACGGAAAAAAGGGATTCTAACGAAGTTTCCAAACTTCGAAAAAAATTTTTTTTCTTTTCGAAATTCTTTTCGCTAAATATGCTTTTCTGAGGCTATCAAACTAGTGTAATGAAAGAGAACCAGTTATCTCAAATTAGAACAGAAAAAAAGTGATTCTAAAGAAGTTTCCAAACTTCGAAAAAAAAATTTTTTCTTTTCGAGATTCTTTGCGCATAATATGCTTTACTGAGGCTATCAAACTAGTATAATGAAAGAGAACCAGTTATCTCATATAAGAACAGAAAAAAAGTGATTCTAAAGAAGTTTCCAAACTTCGAAAAAAATTTTTTTTCTTTTCGAGATTCTTTGCGCATAATATGCTTTACTGAGGCTATCAAACTAGTATAATGAAAGAGAACCAGTTATCTCAAATAAGAACGGAAAAAAATTGATTCTAAAGAAGTTTCCAAACTTCGAAAAAAAATTTATTTCTTTTCGAGATTCTTTGCGCATAATATGCTTTTCTGAGGCTATCAAACTAGTAAAATGAAAGAGAACCAGTTATCTCGAATAAGAACGGAAAAAAGGTAATTCTAAAGAAGTTTCCAAAGTTCGAAAAATTTTTTTTTTCTTTTCGAGATTCTTTGCGCATAATATGCTTTACTGAGGCTATCAAACTAGTATAATGAAAGAGAACAAGTTATCTCAAATAAGAACGAAAAAAAAGTGATTCAAACGCAGTTTCCAAACTTCGAAAAAAAATGGTTTTCTTTTCGAGATAATTTTGCGCATAATATGCTTTTCTACGGCTATCAAACTAGTAAAATGAAAGAGAACCAGTTATCTCGAATAAGAACGGAAAAAAAGTGATTCTAACGAAGTTTCCAAACTTCGAAAAATGTTTTTTTTCTTTTCGAGATTCTTTGCGCATAATATGCTTTACTGAGTCTATCAAACTAGTATAATGAAATAGAACCAGTTATCTCAAATAAGAACGGAAAAAAGTGATTCTAACGAAGTTTCCAAACTTCGAAAAAAAATTTTTTTCTTTTCGAGATTCTTTGCGCATAATATGCTTTACTGAGGCTATCAAACTAGTATAATGAAAGAGAACCAGTTATCTCAAATAAGAACGGAAAAAAAGTGATTCAAACGAAGTTTCCAAACTTAAAAAAAAATGGTTTTCTTTTCGAGATTCTTTGCGCATAATATGCTTTTCTACGGCTATCAAACTAGTAAAATGAAAGAGAACTAGTTATCTCGAATAAGAACGGAAAAAAAGTGATTCTAACGAAGTTTCCAAACTTCGAAAAATGTTTTTTTTCATTTCGAGATTCTTTGCGCATAATATGCTTTACTGAGTCTATCAAACTAGTATAATGAAAGAGAACCAGTTATCTCAAATAAGAACGGAAAAAAGTGATTCTAACGTAGTTTCCAAACTTCGAAAAAAAATTTTTTTCTTTTCGAGATTCTTTGCGCATAATATGCTTTACTGAGGCTATCAAACTAGTATAATGAAAGAGAACCAGTTATCTCAAATAAGAACGGAAAAAAATTGATTCTAACGAAGTTTCCAAACTTCGAAAAAAAATTTTTTTCTTTTCGAGATTCTTTGCGCATAATATGCTTTACTGAGGCTATCAAACTAGTATAATGAAAGAGAACTAGTTATCTCAAATAAGAACAGAAAAAAAGTGATTCTAAAGAAGTTTCCAAACTTCGAAAAAAAATTTTTTTCTTTTCGAGATTCTTTGCGCATAATATGCTTTACTGAGGCTATCAAACTAGTATAATGAAAGAGAACAAGTTATCTCAAATAAGAACGGAAAAAAATTGATTCTAAAGAAGTTTCCAAACTTCGAAAAAAAAATTTTTTCTTTTCGAGATTCTTTGCGCATAATATGCTTTACTGAGGCTATCAAAATAGTATAATGAAAGAGAAACAGTTATCTCAAATAAGAACGGAAAAAAAGTGATTCAAACGTAGTTTCCAAACTTCGAAAAAAAATGTTTTTCTTTTCGAGATTCTTTGCGCATAATATGCTTTACTGAGGCTATCAAACTGGTATAATGAAAGAGAACCAGTTATCTCAAATAAGAACGGAAAAAAATTGATTCTAACGAAGTTTCCAAACTTCGAAAATTTTTTTTTTCTTTTCCAGATTCTTTGCGCATAATATGCTTTACTGAGGCTATCAAACTAGTATAATGAAAGAGAACCAGTTATCTCAAATAAGAACGGAAAAAAGGGATTCTAACGAAGTTTCCAAACTTCGAAAAAAATTTTTTTTCTTTTCGAAATTCTTTTCGCTAAATATGCTTTTCTGAGGCTATCAAACTAGTGTAATGAAAGAGAACCAGTTATCTCAAATTAGAACAGAAAAAAAGTGATTCTAAAGAAGTTTCCAAACTTCGAAAAAAAAATTTTTTCTTTTCGAGATTCTTTGCGCATAATATGCTTTACTGAGGCTATCAAACTAGTATAATGAAAGAGAACCAGTTATCTCATATAAGAACAGAAAAAAAGTGATTCTAAAGAAGTTTCCAAACTTCGAAAAAAATTTTTTTTCTTTTCGAGATTCTTTGCGCATAATATGCTTTACTGAGGCTATCAAACTAGTATAATGAAAGAGAACCAGTTATCTCAAATAAGAACGGAAAAAAATTGATTCTAAAGAAGTTTCCAAACTTCGAAAAAAAATTTATTTCTTTTCGAGATTCTTTGCGCATAATATGCTTTTCTGAGGCTATCAAACTAGTAAAATGAAAGAGAACCAGTTATCTCGAATAAGAACGGAAAAAAGGTAATTCTAAAGAAGTTTCCAAAGTTCGAAAAATTTTTTTTTTCTTTTCGAGATTCTTTGCGCATAATATGCTTTACTGAGGCTATCAAACTAGTATAATGAAAGAGAACAAGTTATCTCAAATAAGAACGAAAAAAAAGTGATTCAAACGCAGTTTCCAAACTTCGAAAAAAAATGGTTTTCTTTTCGAGATAATTTTGCGCATAATATGCTTTTCTACGGCTATCAAACTAGTAAAATGAAAGAGAACCAGTTATCTCGAATAAGAACGGAAAAAAAGTGATTCTAACGAAGTTTCCAAACTTCGAAAAATGTTTTTTTTCTTTTCGAGATTCTTTGCGCATAATATGCTTTACTGAGTCTATCAAACTAGTATAATGAAATAGAACCAGTTATCTCAAATAAGAACGGAAAAAAGTGATTCTAACGAAGTTTCCAAACTTCGAAAAAAAATTTTTTTCTTTTCGAGATTCTTTGCGCATAATATGCTTTACTGAGGCTATCAAACTAGTATAATGAAAGAGAACCAGTTATCTCAAATAAGAACGGAAAAAAAGTGATTCAAACGAAGTTTCCAAACTTAAAAAAAAATGGTTTTCTTTTCGAGATTCTTTGCGCATAATATGCTTTTCTACGGCTATCAAACTAGTAAAATGAAAGAGAACTAGTTATCTCGAATAAGAACGGAAAAAAAGTGATTCTAACGAAGTTTCCAAACTTCGAAAAATGTTTTTTTTCATTTCGAGATTCTTTGCGCATAATATGCTTTACTGAGTCTATCAAACTAGTATAATGAAAGAGAACCAGTTATCTCAAATAAGAACGGAAAAAAGTGATTCTAACGTAGTTTCCAAACTTCGAAAAAAAATTTTTTTCTTTTCGAGATTCTTTGCGCATAATATGCTTTACTGAGGCTATCAAACTAGTATAATGAAAGAGAACCAGTTATCTCAAATAAGAACGGAAAAAAATTGATTCTAACGAAGTTTCCAAACTTCGAAAATTTTTTTTTTTTCTTTTCCAGATTCTTTGCGCATAATATGCTTTACTGAGGCTATCAAACTAGTATAATGAAAGAGAACCAGTTATCTCAAATAAGAACGGAAAAAATTGATTCTAACGAAGTTTTCAAACTTCGAAAAAAAATTTTTTTCTTTTCGAGATTCTTTACGCATAATATGCTTTACTGAGGCTATCAAAATAGTATAATGAAAGAGAAACAGTTATCTCAAATTAGAACGGAAAAAAAGTGATCCAAACGTAGTTTCCAAACTTCGAAAAGAAATGTTTTTCTTTTCGAGATTCTTTGCGCATAATATGCTTTACTGAGGCTATCAAACTAGTATAATGAAAGAGAACCAGTTATCTCAAATAAGAACGGAAAAAAAGTGATTCTTACGAAGTTTCAAAACTTCGAAAAAAAAATTTTTTCTTTTCGAGATTCTTTGCGCATAATATGCTTTACTGAGGCTATCAAACTAGTATAATGAAAGAGTACCAGTTATCTCAAATAAGAACGGAAAAAAAGTGATTCAAACGAAGTTTCCAAACTTCGAAAAAAAATGTTTTTCTTTTCGAGATTCTTTGCGCATAATATGCTTTTCTGAGTCTATCAAACTAGTATAATGAAAGAGAACCAGTTATCTCAAATAAGAACGGAAAAAAAGTGATTCAAACGAAGTTTCCAAAATTCGAAAAAAAATTTTTTTCCTTTCGAGATACTTTGCGAATAATATGCTTTTCTACGGCTATCAAACTAGTAAAATGAAAGAGAACCAGTTATCTCGAATAAGAACGGAAAAAAAGTGATTCTAACGAAGTTTCCAAACTTCAAAAATTTTTTTTTTCTTTTCGAGATTCTTTGCGCATAATATGCTTTACTGAGGCTATCAAACTAGTATAATGAAAGAGAACCAGTTATCTCAAATAAGAACGGAAAAAAGGGATTCTAACGAAGTTTCCAAACTTCGAAAAAAATTTTTTTTCTTTTCGAAATTCTTTTCGCTAAATATGCTTTTCTGAGGCTATCAAACTAGTGTAATGAAAGAGAACCAGTTATCTCAAATTAGAACAGAAAAAAAGTGATTCTAAAGAAGTTTCCAAACTTCGAAAAAAAAATTTTTTCTTTTCGAGATTCTTTGCGCATAATATGCTTTACTGAGGCTATCAAACTAGTATAATGAAAGAGAACCAGTTATCTCATATAAGAACAGAAAAAAAGTGATTCTAAAGAAGTTTCCAAACTTCGAAAAAAATTTTTTTTCTTTTCGAGATTCTTTGCGCATAATATGCTTTACTGAGGCTATCAAACTAGTATAATGAAAGAGAACCAGTTATCTCAAATAAGAACGGAAAAAAATTGATTCTAAAGAAGTTTCCAAACTTCGAAAAAAAATTTATTTCTTTTCGAGATTCTTTGCGCATAATATGCTTTTCTGAGGCTATCAAACTAGTAAAATGAAAGAGAACCAGTTATCTCGAATAAGAACGGAAAAAAGGTAATTCTAAAGAAGTTTCCAAAGTTCGAAAAATTTTTTTTTTCTTTTCGAGATTCTTTGCGCATAATATGCTTTACTGAGGCTATCAAACTAGTATAATGAAAGAGAACAAGTTATCTCAAATAAGAACGAAAAAAAAGTGATTCAAACGCAGTTTCCAAACTTCGAAAAAAAATGGTTTTCTTTTCGAGATAATTTTGCGCATAATATGCTTTTCTACGGCTATCAAACTAGTAAAATGAAAGAGAACCAGTTATCTCAAATAAGAACGGAAAAAAGTGATTCTAACGTAGTTTCCAAACTTCGAAAAAAAATTTTTTTCTTTTCGAGATTCTTTGCGCATAATATGCTTTACTGAGTCTATCAAACTAGTATAATGAAAGAGAACCAGTTATCTCAAATAAGAACGGAAAAAAGTGATTCTAACGAAGTTTCCAAACTTCGAAAAAAAATTTTTTTCTTTTCGAGATTCTTTGCGCATAATATGCTTTACTGAGGCTATCAAACTAGTATAATGAAAGAGAACCAGTTATCTCAAATAAGAACGGAAAAAAAGTGATTCAAACGAAGTTTCCAAACTTCAAAAAAAATGGTTTTCTTTTCGAGATTCTTTGCGCATAATATGCTTTTCTACGGCTATCAAACTAGTAAAATGAAAGAGAACTAGTTATCTCGAATAAGAACGGAAAAAAAGTGATTCTAACGAAGTTTCCAAACTTCGAAAAATGTTTTTTTTCATTTCGAGATTCTTTGCGCATAATATGCTTTACTGAGTCTATCAAACTAGTATAATGAAAGAGAACCAGTTATCTCAAATAAGAACGGAAAAAAGTGATTCTAACGTAGTTTCCAAACTTCGAAAAAAAATTTTTTTCTTTTCGAGATTCTTTGCGCATAATATGCTTTACTGAGGCTATCAAACTAGTATAATGAAAGAGAACCAGTTATCTCAAATAAGAACGGAAAAAAATTGATTCTAACGAAGTTTCCAAACTTCGAAAATTTTTTTTTTTTCTTTTCCAGATTCTTTGCGCATAATATGCTTTACTGAGGCTATCAAACTAGTATAATGAAAGAGAACCAGTTATCTCAAATAAGAACGGAAAAAAGTGATTCTAACGAAGTTTTCAAACTTCGAAAAAAAATTTTTTTCTTTTCGAGATTCTTTACGCATAATATGCTTTACTGAGGCTATCAAAATAGTATAATGAAAGAGAAACAGTTATCTCAAATTAGAACGGAAAAAAAGTGATCCAAACGTAGTTTCCAAACTTCGAAAAGAAATGTTTTTCTTTTCGAGATTCTTTGCGCATAATATGCTTTACTGAGGCTATCAAACTAGTATAATGAAAGAGAACCAGTTATCTCAAATAAGAACGGAAAAAAAGTGATTCTTACGAAGTTTCCAAACTTCGAAAAAAAAATTTTTTCTTTTCGAGATTCTTTGCGCATAATATGCTTTACTGAGGCTATCAAACTAGTATAATGAAAGAGTACCAGTTATCTCAAATAAGAACGGAAAAAAAGTGATTCAAACGAAGTTTCCAAACTTCGAAAAAAAATGTTTTTCTTTTCGAGATTCTTTGCGCATAATATGCTTTTCTGAGTCTATCAAACTAGTATAATGAAAGAGAACCAGTTATCTCAAATAAGAACGGAAAAAAAGTGATTCAAACGAAGTTTCCAAAATTCGAAAAAAAATTTTTTTCCTTTCGAGATACTTTGCGAATAATATGCTTTTCTACGGCTATCAAACTAGTAAAATGAAAGAGAACCAGTTATCTCGAATAAGAACGGAAAAAAAGTGATTCTAACGAAGTTTCCAAACTTCAAAAATTTTTTTTTTCTTTTCGAGATTCTTTGCGCATAATATGCTTTACAAAGGCTATCAAACTAGTATAATGAAAGAGAACCAGTTATCTCAAATAAGAACGGAAAAAAGTGTTTCTAACGAAGTTTCCAAACTTCGAAAAAAATTTTTTTTCTTTTCGAGATTCTTTGCGCATAATATGCTTTACTGAGGCTATCAAACTAGTATAATGAAAGAGAACCAGTTCTCTCAAATAAGAACGGAAAAAAGTGATTCTAACGAAGTTTCTAAACTTCGAAAAAAAATTTTTTTCTTTTCGAGATTCTTTGCGCATAATATGCTTTACTGAGGGTATTAAACTACTATAATGAAAGAGAACCAGTTATCTCAAATAAGAACGGAAAAAAATTGATTCTAAAGAAGTTTCCAAACTTCGAAAAAAAATTTTTTTCTTTTCGAGATTCTTTGCGCATAATATGCTTTACTGAGGCTATCAAACTAGTATAATGAAAGAGAACTAGTTATCTCAAATAAGAACAGAAAAAAAGTGATTCTAAAGAAGTTTCCAAACTTCGAAAAAAAATTTTTTTCTTTTCGAGATTCTTTGCGCATAATATGCTTTACTGAGGCTATCAAACTAGTATAATGAAAGAGAACAAGTTATCTCAAATAAGAACGGAAAAAAATTGATTCTAAAGAAGTTTCCAAACTTCGAAAAAAAATTTTTTTCTTTTCGAGATTCTTTGCGCATAATATGCTTTACTGAGGCTATCAAAATAGTATAATGAAAGAGAAACAGTTATCTCAAATAAGAACGGAAAAAAAGTGATTCAAACGTAGTTTCCAAACTTCGAAAAAAAATGTTTTTCTTTTCGAGATTTTTTGCGCATAATATGCTTTACTGAGGCTATCAAACTGGTATAATGAAAGAGAACCAGTTATCTCAAATAAGAACGGAAAAAAATTGATTCTAACGAAGTTTCCAAACTTCGAAAATTTTTTTTTTCTTTTCCAGATTCTTTGCGCATAATATGCTTTACTGAGGCTATCAAACTAGTATAATGAAAGAGAACCAGTTATCTCAAATAAGAACGGAAAAAAGGGATTCTAACGAAGTTTCCAAACTTCGAAAAAAATTTTTTTTCTTTTCGAGATTCTTTTCGCTAAATATGCTTTTCTGAGGCTATCAAACTAGTGTAATGAAAGAGAACCAGTTATCTCAAATTAGAACAGAAAAAAAGTGATTCTAAAGAAGTTTCCAAACTTCGAAAAAAAAATTTTTTCTTTTCGAGATTCTTTGCGCATAATATGCTTTACTGAGGCTATCAAACTAGTATAATGAAAGAGAACCAGTTATCTCAAATAAGAACAGAAAAAAAGTGATTCTAAAGAAGTTTCCAAACTTCGAAAAAAATTTTTTTTCTTTTCGAGATTCTTTGCGCATAATATGCTTTACTGAGGCTATCAAACTAGTATAATGAAAGAGAACCAGTTATCTCAAATAAGAACGGAAAAAAATTGATTCTAAAGAAGTTTGCAAACTACGAAAAAAAATTTTTTCCCTTCGAGATTCTTTGCGCATAATATGCTTTACTGAGGCTATCAAACTAGTATAATGAAAGAGAACCAGTTATCTCAAATAAGAACGGAAAAAAAGTGATTCAAACGAAGTTTCCAAACTTCGAAAAAAAATGGTTTTCTTTTCGAGATTCTTTGCGCATAATATGCTTTTCTACGGCTATCAAACTAGTAAAATGAAAGAGAACTAGTTATCTCGAATAAGAACGGAAAAAAAGTGATTCTAACGAAGTTTCCAAACTTCGAAAAATGTTTTTTTTTCTTTTCGAGATTCTTTGCGCATAATATGCTTTACTGAGTCTATCAAACTAGTATAATGAAAGAGAACCAGTTATCTCAAATAAGAACGGAAAAAAGTGATTCTAACGAAGTTTCCAAACTTCGAAAAAAAATTTTTTTCTTTTCGAGATTCTTTGCGCATAATATGCTTTACTGAGGCTATCAAACTGGTATAATGAAAGAGAACCAGTTATCTCAAATAAGAACGGAAAAAATAGATTCTAACGAAGTTTCCAAACTTCGAAAAAAATTTTTTTTCTTTTCGAGATTCTTTTCGCTAAATATGCTTTTCTGAGGCTATCAAACTAGTGTAATGAAAGAGAACCAGTTATCTCAAATTAGAACAGAAAAAAAGTGATTCTAAAGAAGTTTCCAAACTTCGAAAAAAAAATTTTTTCTTTTCGAGATTCTTTGCGCATAATATGCTTTACTGAGGCTATCAAACTAGTATAATGAAAGAGAACCAGTTATCTCAAATAAGAACAGAAAAAAAGTGATTCTAAAGAAGTTTCCAAACTTCGAAAAAAATTTTTTTTCTTTTCGAGATTCTTTGCGCATAATATGCTTTACTGAGGCTATCAAACTAGTATAATGAAAGAGAACCAGTTATCTCAAATAAGAACGGAAAAAAATTGATTCTAAAGAAGTTTCCAAACTTCGAAAAAAAATTTATTTCTTTTCGAGATTCTTTGCGCATAATATGCTTTTCTGAGGCTATCAAACTAGTAAAATGAAAGAGAACCAGTTATCTCGAATAAGAACGGAAAAAAGGTAATTCTAAAGAAGTTTCCAAAGTTCGAAAAATTTTTTTTTTCTTTTCGAGATTCTTTGCGCATAATATGCTTTACTGAGGCTATCAAACTAGTATAATGAAAGAGAACAAGTTATCTCAAATAAGAACGAAAAAAAAGTGATTCAAACGCAGTTTCCAAACTTCGAAAAAAAATGGTTTTCTTTTCGAGATTCTTTGCGCATAATATGCTTTTCTACGGCTATCAAACTAGTAAAATGAAAGAGAACCAGTTATCTCGAATAAGAACGGAAAAAAAGTGATTCTAACGAAGTTTCCAAACTTCGAAAAATGTTTTTTTTCTTTTCGAGATTCTTTGCGCATAATATGCTTTACTGAGTCTATCAAACTAGTATAATGAAATAGAACCAGTTATCTCAAATAAGAACGGAAAAAAGTGATTCTAACGAAGTTTCCAAACTTCGAAAAAAAATTTTTTTCTTTTCGAGATTCTTTGCGAATAATATGCTTTACTGAGGCTATCAAACTAGTATAATGAAAGAGAACCAGTTATCTCAAATAAGAACGGAAAAAAAGTGATTCAAACGAAGTTTCCAAACTTCAAAAAAAATGGTTTTCTTTTCGAGATTCTTTGCGCATAATATGCTTTACTGAGGCTATCAAACTGGTATAATGAAAGAGAACCAGTTATCTCAAATAAGAACGGAAAAAAGGGATTCTAACGAAGTTTCCAAACTTCGAAAAAAATTTTTTTTCTTTTCGAGATTCTTTTCGCTAAATATGCTTTTCTGAGGCTATCAAACTAGTGTAATGAAAGAGAACCAGTTATCTCAAATTAGAACAGAAAAAAAGTGATTCTAAAGAAGTTTCCAAACTTCGAAAAAAAAATTTTTTCTTTTCGAGATTCTTTGCGCATAATATGCTTTACTGAGGCTATCAAACTAGTATAATGAAAGAGAACCAGTTATCTCAAATAAGAACAGAAAAAAAGTGATTCTAAAGAAGTTTCCAAACTTCGAAAAAAATTTTTTTTCTTTTCGAGATTCTTTGCGCATAATATGCTTTACTGAGGCTATCAAACTAGTATAATGAAAGAGAACCAGTTATCTCAAATAAGAACGGAAAAAAATTGATTCTAAAGAAGTTTCCAAACTTCGAAAAAAAATTTATTTCTTTTCGAGATTCTTTGCGCATAATATGCTTTTCTGAGGCTATCAAACTAGTAAAATGAAAGAGAACCAGTTATCTCGAATAAGAACGGAAAAAAGGTAATTCTAAAGAAGTTTCCAAAGTTCGAAAAAATTTTTTTTTCTTTTCGAGATTCTTTGCGCATAATATGCTTTACTGAGGCTATCAAACTAGTATAATGAAAGAGAACAAGTTATCTCGAATAAGAACGGAAAAAAAGTGATTCTAACGAAGTTTCCAAACTTCGAAAAATGTTTTTTTTCTTTTCGAGATTCTTTGCGCATAATATGCTTTACTGAGTCTATCAAACTAGTATAATGAAATAGAACCAGTTATCTCAAATAAGAACGGAAAAAAGTGATTCTAACGAAGTTTCCAAACTTCGAAAAAAAATTTTTTTCTTTTCGAGATTCTTTGCGCATAATATGCTTTACTGAGGCTATCAAACTAGTATAATGAAAGAGAACCAGTTATCTCAAATAAGAACGGAAAAAAATTGATTCTAAAGAAGTTTCCAAACTTCGAAAAAAAATTTATTTCTTTTCGAGATTCTTTGCGCATAATATGCTTTTCTGAGGCTATCAAACTAGTAAAATGAAAGAGAACCAGTTATCTCGAATAAGAACGGAAAAAAGGTAATTCTAAAGAAGTTTCCAAAGTTCGAAAAATTTTTTTTTTCTTTTCGAGATTCTTTGCGCATAATATGCTTTACTGAGGCTATCAAACTAGTATAATGAAAGAGAACAAGTTATCTCAAATAAGAACGAAAAAAAAGTGATTCAAACGCAGTTTCCAAACTTCGAAAAAAAATGGTTTTCTTTTCGAGATAATTTTGCGCATAATATGCTTTTCTACGGCTATCAAACTAGTAAAATGAAAGAGAACCAGTTATCTCAAATAAGAACGGAAAAAAGTGATTCTAACGTAGTTTCCAAACTTCGAAAAAAAATTTTTTTCTTTTCGAGATTCTTTGCGCATAATATGCTTTACTGAGTCTATCAAACTAGTATAATGAAAGAGAACCAGTTATCTCAAATAAGAACGGAAAAAAGTGATTCTAACGAAGTTTCCAAACTTCGAAAAAAAATTTTTTTCTTTTCGAGATTCTTTGCGCATAATATGCTTTACTGAGGCTATCAAACTAGTATAATGAAAGAGAACCAGTTATCTCAAATAAGAACGGAAAAAAAGTGATTCAAACGAAGTTTCCAAACTTCAAAAAAAATGGTTTTCTTTTCGAGATTCTTTGCGCATAATATGCTTTTCTACGGCTATCAAACTAGTAAAATGAAAGAGAACTAGTTATCTCGAATAAGAACGGAAAAAAAGTGATTCTAACGAAGTTTCCAAACTTCGAAAAATGTTTTTTTTCATTTCGAGATTCTTTGCGCATAATATGCTTTACTGAGTCTATCAAACTAGTATAATGAAAGAGAACCAGTTATCTCAAATAAGAACGGAAAAAAGTGATTCTAACGTAGTTTCCAAACTTCGAAAAAAAATTTTTTTCTTTTCGAGATTCTTTGCGCATAATATGCTTTACTGAGGCTATCAAACTAGTATAATGAAAGAGAACCAGTTATCTCAAATAAGAACGGAAAAAAATTGATTCTAACGAAGTTTCCAAACTTCGAAAATTTTTTTTTTTTCTTTTCCAGATTCTTTGCGCATAATATGCTTTACTGAGGCTATCAAACTAGTATAATGAAAGAGAACCAGTTATCTCAAATAAGAACGGAAAAAAGTGATTCTAACGAAGTTTTCAAACTTCGAAAAAAAATTTTTTTCTTTTCGAGATTCTTTACGCATAATATGCTTTACTGAGGCTATCAAAATAGTATAATGAAAGAGAAACAGTTATCTCAAATTAGAACGGAAAAAAAGTGATCCAAACGTAGTTTCCAAACTTCGAAAAGAAATGTTTTTCTTTTCGAGATTCTTTGCGCATAATATGCTTTACTGAGGCTATCAAACTAGTATAATGAAAGAGAACCAGTTATCTCAAATAAGAACGGAAAAAAAGTGATTCTTACGAAGTTTCCAAACTTCGAAAAAAAAATTTTTTCTTTTCGAGATTCTTTGCGCATAATATGCTTTACTGAGGCTATCAAACTAGTATAATGAAAGAGTACCAGTTATCTCAAATAAGAACGGAAAAAAAGTGATTCAAACGAAGTTTCCAAACTTCGAAAAAAAATGTTTTTCTTTTCGAGATTCTTTGCGCATAATATGCTTTTCTGAGTCTATCAAACTAGTATAATGAAAGAGAACCAGTTATCTCAAATAAGAACGGAAAAAAAGTGATTCAAACGAAGTTTCCAAAATTCGAAAAAAAATTTTTTTCCTTTCGAGATACTTTGCGAATAATATGCTTTTCTACGGCTATCAAACTAGTAAAATGAAAGAGAACCAGTTATCTCGAATAAGAACGGAAAAAAAGTGATTCTAACGAAGTTTCCAAACTTCAAAAATTTTTTTTTTCTTTTCGAGATTCTTTGCGCATAATATGCTTTACAAAGGCTATCAAACTAGTATAATGAAAGAGAACCAGTTATCTCAAATAAGAACGGAAAAAAGTGTTTCTAACGAAGTTTCCAAACTTCGAAAAAAATTTTTTTTCTTTTCGAGATTCTTTGCGCATAATATGCTTTACTGAGGCTATCAAACTAGTATAATGAAAGAGAACCAGTTCTCTCAAATAAGAACGGAAAAAAGTGATTCTAACGAAGTTTCTAAACTTCGAAAAAAAATTTTTTTCTTTTCGAGATTCTTTGCGCATAATATGCTTTACTGAGGGTATTAAACTAGTATAATGAAAGAGAACCAGTTATCTCAAATAAGAACGGAAAAAAATTGATTCTAAAGAAGTTTCCAAACTTCGAAAAAAAATTTTTTTCTTTTCGAGATTCTTTGCGCATAATATGCTTTACTGAGGCTATCAAACTAGTATAATGAAAGAGAACTAGTTATCTCAAATAAGAACAGAAAAAAAGTGATTCTAAAGAAGTTTCCAAACTTCGAAAAAAAATTTTTTTCTTTTCGAGATTCTTTGCGCATAATATGCTTTACTGAGGCTATCAAACTAGTATAATGAAAGAGAACAAGTTATCTCAAATAAGAACGGAAAAAAATTGATTCTAAAGAAGTTTCCAAACTTCGAAAAAAAATTTTTTTCTTTTCGAGATTCTTTGCGCATAATATGCTTTACTGAGGCTATCAAAATAGTATAATGAAAGAGAAACAGTTATCTCAAATAAGAACGGAAAAAAAGTGATTCAAACGTAGTTTCCAAACTTCGAAAAAAAATGTTTTTCTTTTCGAGATTTTTTGCGCATAATATGCTTTACTGAGGCTATCAAACTGGTATAATGAAAGAGAACCAGTTATCTCAAATAAGAACGGAAAAAAATTGATTCTAACGAAGTTTCCAAACTTCGAAAATTTTTTTTTTCTTTTCCAGATTCTTTGCGCATAATATGCTTTACTGAGGCTATCAAACTAGTATAATGAAAGAGAACCAGTTATCTCAAATAAGAACGGAAAAAAGGGATTCTAACGAAGTTTCCAAACTTCGAAAAAAATTTTTTTTCTTTTCGAGATTCTTTTCGCTAAATATGCTTTTCTGAGGCTATCAAACTAGTGTAATGAAAGAGAACCAGTTATCTCAAATTAGAACAGAAAAAAAGTGATTCTAAAGAAGTTTCCAAACTTCGAAAAAAAAATTTTTTCTTTTCGAGATTCTTTGCGCATAATATGCTTTACTGAGGCTATCAAACTAGTATAATGAAAGAGAACCAGTTATCTCAAATAAGAACAGAAAAAAAGTGATTCTAAAGAAGTTTCCAAACTTCGAAAAAAATTTTTTTTCTTTTCGAGATTCTTTGCGCATAATATGCTTTACTGAGGCTATCAAACTAGTATAATGAAAGAGAACCAGTTATCTCAAATAAGAACGGAAAAAAATTGATTCTAAAGAAGTTTGCAAACTTCGAAAAAAAATTTTTTCCCTTCGAGATTCTTTGCGCATAATATGCTTTACTGAGGCTATCAAACTAGTATAATGAAAGAGAACCAGTTATCTCAAATAAGAACGGAAAAAAAGTGATTCAAACGAAGTTTCCACACTTCGAAAAAAAATGGTTTTCTTTTCGAGATTCTTTGCGCATAATATGCTTTTCTACGGCTATCAAACTAGTAAAATGAAAGAGAACTAGTTATCTCGAATAAGAACGGAAAAAAAGTGATTCTAACGAAGTTTCCAAACTTCGAAAAATGTTTTTTTTTCTTTTCGAGATTCTTTGCGCATAATATGCTTTACTGAGTCTATCAAACTAGTATAATGAAAGAGAACCAGTTATCTCAAATAAGAACGGAAAAAAGTGATTCTAACGAAGTTTCCAAACTTCGAAAAAAAATTTTTTTCTTTTCGAGATTCTTTGCGCATAATATGCTTTACTGAGGCTATCAAACTGGTATAATGAAAGAGAACCAGTTATCTCAAATAAGAACGGAAAAAATAGATTCTAACGAAGTTTCCAAACTTCGAAAAAAATTTTTTTTCTTTTCGAGATTCTTTTCGCTAAATATGCTTTTCTGAGGCTATCAAACTAGTGTAATGAAAGAGAACCAGTTATCTCAAATTAGAACAGAAAAAAAGTGATTCTAAAGAAGTTTCCAAACTTCGAAAAAAAAATTTTTTCTTTTCGAGATTCTTTGCGCATAATATGCTTTACTGAGGCTATCAAACTAGTATAATGAAAGAGAACCAGTTATCTCAAATAAGAACAGAAAAAAAGTGATTCTAAAGAAGTTTCCAAACTTCGAAAAAAATTTTTTTTCTTTTCGAGATTCTTTGCGCATAATATGCTTTACTGAGGCTATCAAACTAGTATAATGAAAGAGAACCAGTTATCTCAAATAAGAACGGAAAAAAATTGATTCTAAAGAAGTTTCCAAACTTCGAAAAAAAATTTATTTCTTTTCGAGATTCTTTGCGCATAATATGCTTTTCTGAGGCTATCAAACTAGTAAAATGAAAGAGAACCAGTTATCTCGAATAAGAACGGAAAAAAGGTAATTCTAAAGAAGTTTCCAAAGTTCGAAAAATTTTTTTTTTCTTTTCGAGATTCTTTGCGCATAATATGCTTTACTGAGGCTATCAAACTAGTATAATGAAAGAGAACAAGTTATCTCAAATAAGAACGAAAAAAAAGTGATTCAAACGCAGTTTCCAAACTTCGAAAAAAAATGGTTTTCTTTTCGAGATTCTTTGCGCATAATATGCTTTTCTACGGCTATCAAACTAGTAAAATGAAAGAGAACCAGTTATCTCGAATAAGAACGGAAAAAAAGTGATTCTAACGAAGTTTCCAAACTTCGAAAAATGTTTTTTTTCTTTTCGAGATTCTTTGCGCATAATATGCTTTACTGAGTCTATCAAACTAGTATAATGAAATAGAACCAGTTATCTCAAATAAGAACGGAAAAAAGTGATTCTAACGAAGTTTCCAAACTTCGAAAAAAAATTTTTTTCTTTTCGAGATTCTTTGCGAATAATATGCTTTACTGAGGCTATCAAACTAGTATAATGAAAGAGAACCAGTTATCTCAAATAAGAACGGAAAAAAAGTGATTCAAACGAAGTTTCCAAACTTCAAAAAAAATGGTTTTCTTTTCGAGATTCTTTGCGCATAATATGCTTTACTGAGGCTATCAAACTGGTATAATGAAAGAGAACCAGTTATCTCAAATAAGAACGGAAAAAAGGGATTCTAACGAAGTTTCCAAACTTCGAAAAAATTTTTTTTTCTTTTCGAGATTCTTTTCGCTAAATATGCTTTTCTGAGGCTATCAAACTAGTGTAATGAAAGAGAACCAGTTATCTCAAATTAGAACAGAAAAAAAGTGATTCTAAAGAAGTTTCCAAACTTCGAAAAAAAAATTTTTTCTTTTCGAGATTCTTTGCGCATAATATGCTTTACTGAGGCTATCAAACTAGTATAATGAAAGAGAACCAGTTATCTCAAATAAGAACAGAAAAAAAGTGATTCTAAAGAAGTTTCCAAACTTCGAAAAAAATTTTTTTTCTTTTCGAGATTCTTTGCGCATAATATGCTTTACTGAGGCTATCAAACTAGTATAATGAAAGAGAACCAGTTATCTCAAATAAGAACGGAAAAAAATTGATTCTAAAGAAGTTTCCAAACTTCGAAAAAAAATTTATTTCTTTTCGAGATTCTTTGCGCATAATATGCTTTTCTGAGGCTATCAAACTAGTAAAATGAAAGAGAACCAGTTATCTCGAATAAGAACGGAAAAAAGGTAATTCTAAAGAAGTTTCCAAAGTTCGAAAAAATTTTTTTTTCTTTTCGAGATTCTTTGCGCATAATATGCTTTACTGAGGCTATCAAACTAGTATAATGAAAGAGAACAAGTTATCTCGAATAAGAACGGAAAAAAAGTGATTCTAACGAAGTTTCCAAACTTCGAAAAATGTTTTTTTTCTTTTCGAGATTCTTTGCGCATAATATGCTTTACTGAGTCTATCAAACTAGTATAATGAAATAGAACCAGTTATCTCAAATAAGAACGGAAAAAAGTGATTCTAACGAAGTTTCCAAACTTCGAAAAAAAATTTTTTTCTTTTCGAGATTCTTTGCGCATAATATGCTTTACTGAGGCTATCAAACTAGTATAATGAAAGAGAACCAGTTATCTCAAATAAGAACGGAAAAAAAGTGATTCAAACGAAGTTTCCAAACTTCAAAAAAAATGGTTTTCTTTTCGAGATTCTTTGCGCATAATATGCTTTTCTACGGCTATCAAACTAGTAAAATGAAAGAGAACTAGTTATCTCGAATAAGAACGGAAAAAAAGTGATTCTAACGAAGTTTCCAAACTTCGAAAAATGTTTTTTTTCATTTCGAGATTCTTTGCGCATAATATGCTTTACTGAGTCTATCAAACTAGTATAATGAAAGAGAACCAGTTATCTCAAATAAGAACGGAAAAAAGTGATTCTAACGTAGTTTCCAAACTTCGAAAAAAAATTTTTTTCTTTTCGAGATTCTTTGCGCATAATATGCTTTACTGAGGCTATCAAACTAGTATAATGAAAGAGAACCAGTTATCTCAAATAAGAACGGAAAAAAATTGATTCTAACGAAGTTTCCAAACTTCGAAAATTTTTTTTTTTTCTTTTCCAGATTCTTTGCGCATAATATGCTTTACTGAGGCTATCAAACTAGTATAATGAAAGAGAACCAGTTATCTCAAATAAGAACGGAAAAAAGTGATTCTAACGAAGTTTTCAAACTTCGAAAAAAATTTTTTTTCTTTTCGAGATTCTTTACGCATAATATGCTTTACTGAGGCTATCAAAATAGTATAATGAAAGAGAAACAGTTATCTCAAATTAGAACGGAAAAAAAGTGATTCAAACGTAGTTTCCAAACTTCGAAAAGAAATGTTTTTCTTTTCGAGATTCTTTGCGCATAATATGCTTTACTGAGGCTATCAAACTAGTATAATGAAAGAGAACCAGTTATCTCAAATAAGAACGGAAAAAAAGTGATTCTTACGAAGTTTCCAAACTTCGAAAAAAAAATTTTTTCTTTTCGAGATTCTTTGCGCATAATATGCTTTACTGAGGCTATCAAACTAGTATAATGAAAGAGAACCAGTTATCTCAAATAAGAACAGAAAAAAAGTGATTCTAAAGAAGTTTCCAAACTTCGAAAAAAATTTTTTTTCTTTTCGAGATTCTTTGCGCATAATATGCTTTACTGAGGCTATCAAACTAGTATAATGAAAGAGAACCAGTTATCTCAAATAAGAACGGAAAAAAATTGATTCTAAAGAAGTTTGCAAACTTCGAAAAAAAATTTTTTCCCTTCGAGATTCTTTGCGCATAATATGCTTTACTGAGGCTATCAAACTAGTATAATGAAAGAGAACCAGTTATCTCAAATAAGAACGGAAAAAAAGTGATTCAAACGAAGTTTCCAAACTTCGAAAAAAAATGGTTTTCTTTTCGAGATTCTTTGCGCATAATATGCTTTTCTACGGCTATCAAACTAGTAAAATGAAAGAGAACTAGTTATCTCGAATAAGAACGGAAAAAAAGTGATTCTAACGAAGTTTCCAAACTTCGAAAAATGTTTTTTTTTCTTTTCGAGATTCTTTGCGCATAATATGCTTTACTGAGTCTATCAAACTAGTATAATGAAAGAGAACCAGTTATCTCAAATAAGAACGGAAAAAAGTGATTCTAACGAAGTTTCCAAACTTCGAAAAAAAATTTTTTTCTTTTCGAGATTCTTTGCGCATAATATGCTTTACTGAGGCTATCAAACTAGTATAATGAAAGAGAACCAGTTATCTCAAATAAGAACGGAAAAAAATTGATTCTAACGAAGTTTCCAAACTTCGAAAATTTTTTTTTTTTCTTTTCCAGATTCTTTGCGCATAATATGCTTTACTGAGGCTATCAAACTAGTATAATGAAAGAGAACCAGTTATCTCAAATAAGAACGGAAAAAAGTGATTCTAACGAAGTTTTCAAACTTCGAAAAAAAATTTTTTTCTTTTCGAGATTCTTTGCGCATAATATGCTTTACTGAGGCTATCAAAATAGTATAATGAAAGAGAAACAGTTATCTCAAATAAGAACGGAAAAAAAGTGATTCAAACGTAGTTTCCAAACTTCGAAAAAAAATGTTTTTCTTTTCGAGATTCTTTGCGCATAATATGCTTTACTGAGGCTATCAAACTGGTATAATGAAAGAGAACCAGTTATCTCAAATAAGAACGGAAAAAAATTGATTCTAACGAAGTTTCCAAACTTCGAAAATTTTTTTTTTCTTTTCCAGATTCTTTGCGCATAATATGCTTTACTGAGGCTATCAAACTAGTATAATGAAAGAGAACCAGTTATCTCAAATAAGAACGGAAAAAAGGGATTCTAACGAAGTTTCCAAACTTCGAAAAAAATTTTTTTTCTTTTCGAGATTCTTTTCGCTAAATATGCTTTTCTGAGGCTATCAAACTAGTGTAATGAAAGAGAACCAGTTATCTCAAATTAGAACAGAAAAAAAGTGATTCTAAAGAAGTTTCCAAACTTCGAAAAAAAAATTTTTTCTTTTCGAGATTCTTTGCGCATAATATGCTTTACTGAGGCTATCAAACTTGTATAATGAAAGAGAACCAGTTATCTCAAATAAGAACAGAAAAAAAGTGATTCTAAAGAAGTTTCCAAACTTCGAAAAAAATTTTTTTTCTTTTCGAGATTCTTTGCGCATAATATGCTTTACTGAGGCTATCAAACTAGTATAATGAAAGAGAACCAGTTATCTCAAATAAGAACGGAAAAAAATTGATTCTAAAGAAGTTTGCAAACTTCGAAAAAAAATTTTTTCCCTTCGAGATTCTTTGCGCATAATATGCTTTACTGAGGCTATCAAACTAGTATAATGAAAGAGAACCAGTTATCTCAAATAAGAACGGAAAAAAAGTGATTCAAACGAAGTTTCCAAACTTCGAAAAAAAATGGTTTTCTTTTCGAGATTCTTTGCGCATAATATGCTTTTCTACGGCTATCAAACTAGTAAAATGAAAGAGAACTAGTTATCTCGAATAAGAACGGAAAAAAAGTGATTCTAACGAAGTTTCCAAACTTCGAAAAATGTTTTTTTTTCTTTTCGAGATTCTTTGCGCATAATATGCTTTACTGAGTCTATCAAACTAGTATAATGAAAGAGAACCAGTTATCTCAAATAAGAACGGAAAAAAGTGATTCTAACGAAGTTTCCAAACTTCGAAAAAAAATTTTTTTCTTTTCGAGATTCTTTGCGCATAATATGCTTTACTGAGGCTATCAAACTAGTATAATGAAAGAGAACCAGTTATCTCAAATAAGAACGGAAAAAAATTGATTCTAACGAAGTTTCCAAACTTCGAAAATTTTTTTTTTTTCTTTTCCAGATTCTTTGCGCATAATATGCTTTACTGAGGCTATCAAACTAGTATAATGAAAGAGAACCAGTTATCTCAAATAAGAACGGAAAAAAGTGATTCTAACGAAGTTTTCAAACTTCGAAAAAAAATTTTTTTCTTTTCGAGATTCTTTGCGCATAATATGCTTTACTGAGGCTATCAAAATAGTATAATGAAAGAGAAACAGTTATCTCAAATAAGAACGGAAAAAAAGTGATTCAAACGTAGTTTCCAAACTTCGAAAAAAAATGTTTTTCTTTTCGAGATTCTTTGCGCATAATATGCTTTACTGAGGCTATCAAACTGGTATAATGAAAGAGAACCAGTTATCTCAAATAAGAACGGAAAAAAATTGATTCTAACGAAGTTTCCAAACTTCGAAAATTTTTTTTTTCTTTTCCAGATTCTTTGCGCATAATATGCTTTACTGAGGCTATCAAACTAGTATAATGAAAGAGAACCAGTTATCTCAAATAAGAACGGAAAAAAGGGATTCTAACGAAGTTTCCAAACTTCGAAAAAAATTTTTTTTCTTTTCGAGATTCTTTTCGCTAAATATGCTTTTCTGAGGCTATCAAACTAGTGTAATGAAAGAGAACCAGTTATCTCAAATTAGAACAGAAAAAAAGTGATTCTAAAGAAGTTTCCAAACTTCGAAAAAAAAATTTTTTCTTTTCGAGATTCTTTGCGCATAATATGCTTTACTGAGGCTATCAAACTTGTATAATGAAAGAGAACCAGTTATCTCAAATAAGAACAGAAAAAAAGTGATTCTAAAGAAGTTTCCAAACTTCGAAAAAAATTTTTTTTCTTTTCGAGATTCTTTGCGCATAATATGCTTTACTGAGGCTATCAAACTAGTATAATGAAAGAGAACCAGTTATCTCAAATAAGAACGGAAAAAAATTGATTCTAAAGAAGTTTGCAAACTTCGAAAAAAAATTTTTTCCCTTCGAGATTCTTTGCGCATAATATGCTTTACTGAGGCTATCAAACTAGTATAATGAAAGAGAACCAGTTATCTCAAATAAGAACGGAAAAAAAGTGATTCAAACGAAGTTTCCAAACTTCGAAAAAAAATGGTATTCTTTTCGAGATTCTTTGCGCATAATATGCTTTTCTACGGCTATCAAACTAGTAAAATGAAAGAGAACTAGTTATCTCGAATAAGAACGGAAAAAAAGTGATTCTAACGAAGTTTCCAAACTTCGAAAAATGTTTTTTTTCTTTTCGAGATTCTTTGCGCATAATATGCTTTACTGAGTCTATCGAACTAGTATAATGAAAGAGAACCAATTATCTCAAATAAGAACGGAAAAAAGTGATTCTAACGAAGTTTCCAAACTTCGAAAAAAAATTTTTTTCTTTTCGAGATTCTTTGCGCATAATATGCTTTACTGAGGCTATCAAACTAGTATAATGAAAGAGAACCAGTTATCTCAAATAAGAACGGAAAAAAATTGATTCTAACGAAGTTTCCAAACTTCGAAAATTTTTTTTTTTTCTTTTCCAGATTCTTTGCGCATAATATGCTTTACTGAGGCTATCAAACTAGTATAATGAAAGAGAACCAGTTATCTCAAATAAGAACGGAAAAAAGTGATTCTAACGAAGTTTTCAAACTTCGAAAAAAAATTTTTTTCTTTTCGAGATTCTTTACGCATAATATGCTTTACTGAGGCTATCAAAATAGTATAATGAAAGAGAAACAGTTATCTCAAATTAGAACGGAAAAAAAGTGATCCAAACGTAGTTTCCAAACTTCGAAAAGAAATGTTTTTCTTTTCGAGATTCTTTGCGCATAATATGCTTTACTGAGGCTATCAAACTAGTATAATGAAAGAGAACCAGTTATCTCAAATAAGAACGGAAAAAAAGTGATTCTTACGAAGTTTCCAAACTTCGAAAAAAAAATTTTTTCTTTTCGAGATTCTTTGCGCATAATATGCTTTACTGAGGCTATCAAACTAGTATAATGAAAGAGAACCAGTTATCTCAAATAAGAACGGAAAAAAATTGATTCTAACGAAGTTTCCAAACTTCGAAAATTTTTTTTTTTTCTTTTCCAGATTCTTTGCGCATAATATGCTTTACTGAGGCTATCAAACTAGTATAATGAAAGAGAACCAGTTATCTCAAATAAGAACGGAAAAAAGTGATTCTAACGAAGTTTTCAAACTTCGAAAAAAAATTTTTTTCTTTTCGAGATTCTTTACGCATAATATGCTTTACTGAGGCTATCAAAATAGTATAATGAAAGAGAAACAGTTATCTCAAATTAGAACGGAAAAAAAGTGATCCAAACGTAGTTTCCAAACTTCGAAAAGAAATGTTTTTCTTTTCGGAATTCTTTGCGCATAATATGCTTTACTGAGGCTATCAAACTAGTATAATGAAAGAGAACCAGTTATCTCAAATAAGAACGGAAAAAAAGTGATTCTTACGAAGTTTCCAAACTTCGAAAAAAAAATTTTTTCTTTTCGAGATTCTTTGCGCATAATATGCTTTACTGAGGCTATCAAACTAGTATAATGAAAGAGTACCAGTTATCTCAAATAAGAACGGAAAAAAAGTGAATCAAACGAAGTTTCCAAACTTCGAAAAAAAATGTTTTTCTTTTCGAGATTCTTTGCGCATAATATGCTTTTCTGAGTCTATCAAACTAGTATAATGAAAGAGAACCAGTTATCTCAAATAAGAACGGAAAAAAAGTGATTCAAACGAAGTTTCCAAAATTCGAAAAAAAATTTTTTTCCTTTCGAGATTCTTTGCGCATAATATGCTTTTCTACGGCTATCAAACTAGTAAAATGAAAGAGAACCAGTTATCTCGAATAAGAACGGAAAAAAAAGTGATTCTAACGAAGTTTCCAAACTTCGAAAAATTTTTGTTTTCTTTTCGAGATTCTTTGCGCATAATATGCTTTACAAAGGCTATCAAACTAGTATAATGAAAGAGAACCAGTTATCTCAAATAAGAACGGAAAAAAGTGTTTCTAACGAAGTTTCCAAACTTCGAAAAAAATTTTTTTTCTTTTCGAGATTCTTTGCGCATAATATGCTTTACTGAGGCTATCAAACTAGTATAATGAAAGAGAACCAGTTCTCTCAAATAAGAACGGAAAAAAGTGATTCTAACGAAGTTTTCAAACTTCGAAAAAAAATTTTTTTCTTTTCGAGATTCTTTACGCATAATATGCTTTACTGAGGCTATCAAAATAGTATAATGAAAGAGAAACAGTTATCTCAAATTAGAACGGAAAAAAAGTGATCCAAACGTAGTTTCCAAACTTCGAAAAGAAATGTTTTTCTTTTCGAGATTCTTTGCGCATAATATGCTTTACTGAGGCTATCAAACTAGTATAATGAAAGAGAACTAGTTATCTCAAATAAGAACAGAAAAAAAGTGATTCTAAAGAAGTTTCCAACCTTCGAAAAAAATTTTTTTTCTTTTCGAGATTCTTTGCGCATAATATGCTTTACTGAGGCTATCAAACTAGTATAATGAAAGAGAACAAGTTATCTCAAATAAGAACGGAAAAAAATTGATTCTAAAGAAGTTTCCAAACTTCGAAAAAAAATTTTTTTCTTTTCGAGATTCTTTGCGCATAATATGCTTTACTGAGGCTATCAAAATAGTATAATGAAAGAGAAACAGTTATCTCAAATAAGAACGGAAAAAAAGTGATTCAAACGTAGTTTCCAAACTTCGAAAAAAAATGTTTTTCTTTTCGAGATTCTTTGCGCATAATATGCTTTACTGAGGCTATCAAACTGGTATAATGAAAGAGAACCAGTTATCTCAAATAAGAACGGAAAAAAGTGATTCTTACGAAGTTTCCAAACTTCGAAAAAAAATTTTTTTCTTTTCGAGATTCTTTGCGCATAATATGCTTTACTGAGGCTATCAAACTAGTATAATGAAAGAGAACCAGTTATCTCAAATAAGAACAGAAAAAAAGTGATTCTAAAGAAGTTTCCAAACTTCGAAAAAAAATTTTTTTCTTTTCGAGATTCTTTGCGCATAATATGCTTTACTGAGGCTATCAAACTAGTATAATGAAAGAGAACTAGTTATCTCAAATAAGAACAGAAAAAAAGTGATTCTAAAGAAGTTTCCAAACTTCGAAAAAAATTTTTTTTCTTTTCGAGATTCTTTGCTCATAATATGCTTTACTGAGGCTATCAAACTAGTATAATGAAAGAGAACAAGTTATCTCAAATAAGAACGGAAAAAAATTGATTCTAAAGAAGTTTCCAAACTTCGAAAAAAAATTTTTTTCTTTTCGAGATTCTTTGCGCATAATATGCTTTACTGAGGCTATCAAAATAGTATAATGAAAGAGAAACAGTTATCTCAAATAAGAACGGAAAAAAAGTGATTCAAACGTAGTTTCCAAACTTCGAAAAAAAATGTTTTTCTTTTCGAGATTCTTTGCGCATAATATGCTTTACTGAGGCTATCAAACTGGTATAATGAAAGAGAACCAGTTATCTCAAATAAGAACGGAAAAAAATTGATTCTAACGAAGTTTCCAAACTTCGAAAATTTTTTTTTTCTTTTCCAGATTCTTTGCGCATAATATGCTTTACTGAGGCTATCAAACTAGTATAATGAAAGAGAACCAGTTATCTCAAATAAGAACGGAAAAAAGTGATTCTAACGAAGTTTCCAAACTTCGAAAAAAAATTTTTTTCTTTTCGAGATTCTTTGCGCATAATATGCTTTACTGAGGCTATCAAACTAGTATAATGAAAGAGAACCAGTTATCTCAAATAAGAACGGAAAAAAATTGATTCTAACGAAGTTTCCAAACTTCGAAAATTTTTTTTTTTTCTTTTCCAGATTCTTTGCGCATAATATGCTTTACTGAGGCTATCAAACTAGTATAATGAAAGAGAACCAGTTATCTCAAATAAGAACGGAAAAAAGTGATTCTAACGAAGTTTTCAAACTTCGAAAAAAAATTTTTTTCTTTTCGAGATTCTTTGCGCATAATATGCTTTACTGAGGCTATCAAAATAGTATAATGAAAGAGAAACAGTTATCTCAAATAAGAACGGAAAAAAGTGATTCAAACGTAGTTTCCAAACTTCGAAAAAAAATGTTTTTCTTTTCGAGATTCTTTGCGCATAATATGCTTTACTGAGGCTATCAAACTGGTATAATGAAAGAGAACCAGTTATCTCAAATAAGAACGGAAAAAAATTGATTCTAACGAAGTTTCCAAACTTCGAAAAAAATTTTTTTTCTTTTCGAGATTCTTTTCGCTAAATATGCTTTTCTGAGGCTATCAAACTAGTGTAATGAAAGAGAACCAGTTATCTCAAATTAGAACAGAAAAAAAGTGATTCTAAAGAAGTTTCCAAACTTCGAAAAAAAAATTTTTTCTTTTCGAGATTCTTTGCGCATAATATGCTTTACTGAGGCTATCAAACTTGTATAATGAAAGAGAACCAGTTATCTCAAATAAGAACAGAAAAAAAGTGATTCTAAAGAAGTTTCCAAACTTCGAAAAAAATTTTTTTTCTTTTCGAGATTCTTTGCGCATAATATGCTTTACTGAGGCTATCAAACTAGTATAATGAAAGAGAACCAGTTATCTCAAATAAGAACGGAAAAAAATTGATTCTAAAGAAGTTTGCAAACTTCGAAAAAAAATTTTTTCCCTTCGAGATTCTTTGCGCATAATATGCTTTACTGAGGCTATCAAACTAGTATAATGAAAGAGAACCAGTTATCTCAAATAAGAACGGAAAAAAAGTGATTCAAACGAAGTTTCCAAACTTCGAAAAAAAATGGTATTCTTTTCGAGATTCTTTGCGCATAATATGCTTTTCTACGGCTATCAAACTAGTAAAATGAAAGAGAACTAGTTATCTCGAATAAGAACGGAAAAAAAGTGATTCTAACGAAGTTTCCAAACTTCGAAAAATGTTTTTTTTCTTTTCGAGATTCTTTGCGCATAATATGCTTTACTGAGGCTATCAAACTAGTATAATGAAAGAGAACCAGTTATCTCAAATAAGAACGGAAAAAAATTGATTCTAACGAAGTTTCCAAACTTCGAAAATTTTTTTTTTTTCTTTTCCAGATTCTTTGCGCATAATATGCTTTACTGAGGCTATCAAACTAGTATAATGAAAGAGAACCAGTTATCTCAAATAAGAACGGAAAAAAGTGATTCTAACGAAGTTTTCAAACTTCGAAAAAAAATTTTTTTCTTTTCGAGATTCTTTACGCATAATATGCTTTACTGAGGCTATCAAAATAGTATAATGAAAGAGAAACAGTTATCTCAAATTAGAACGGAAAAAAAGTGATCCAAACGTAGTTTCCAAACTTCGAAAAGAAATGTTTTTCTTTTCGAGATTCTTTGCGCATAATATGCTTTACTGAGGCTATCAAACTAGTATAATGAAAGAGAACCAGTTATCTCAAATAAGAACGGAAAAAAATTGATTCTAACGAAGTTTCCAAACTTCGAAAATTTTTTTTTTTTCTTTTCCAGATTCTTTGCGCATAATATGCTTTACTGAGGCTATCAAACTAGTATAATGAAAGAGAACCAGTTATCTCAAATAAGAACGGAAAAAAGTGATTCTAACGAAGTTTTCAAACTTCGAAAAAAAATTTTTTTCTTTTCGAGATTCTTTACGCATAATATGCTTTACTGAGGCTATCAAAATAGTATAATGAAAGAGAAACAGTTATCTCAAATTAGAACGGAAAAAAAGTGATCCAAACGTAGTTTCCAAACTTCGAAAAGAAATGTTTTTCTTTTCGAGATTCTTTGCGCATAATATGCTTTACTGAGGCTATCAAACTAGTATAATGAAAGAGAACCAGTTATCTCAAATAAGAACGGAAAAAAAGTGATTCTTACGAAGTTTCCAAACTTCGAAAAAAAAATTTTTTCTTTTCGAGATTCTTTGCGCATAATATGCTTTACTGAGGCTATCAAACTAGTATAATGAAAGAGTACCAGTTATCTCAAATAAGAACGGAAAAAAAGTGAATCAAACGAAGTTTCCAAACTTCGAAAAAAAATGTTTTTCTTTTCGAGATTCTTTGCGCATAATATGCTTTTCTGAGTCTATCAAACTAGTATAATGAAAGAGAACCAGTTATCTCAAATAAGAACGGAAAAAAAGTGATTCAAACGAAGTTTCCAAAATTCGAAAAAAAATTTTTTTCCTTTCGAGATTCTTTGCGCATAATATGCTTTTCTACGGCTATCAAACTAGTAAAATGAAAGAGAACCAGTTATCTCGAATAAGAACGGAAAAAAAGTGATTCTAACGAAGTTTCCAAACTTCGAAAAATTTTTGTTTTCTTTTCGAGATTCTTTGCGCATAATATGCTTTACAAAGGCTATCAAACTAGTATAATGAAAGAGAACCAGTTATCTCAAATAAGAACGGAAAAAAGTGTTTCTAACGAAGTTTCCAAACTTCGAAAAAAATTTTTTTTCTTTTCGAGATTCTTTGCGCATAATATGCTTTACTGAGGCTATCAAACTAGTATAATGAAAGAGAACCAGTTCTCTCAAATAAGAACGGAAAAAAGTGATTCTAACGAAGTTTCTAAACTTCGAAAAAAAATTTTTTTCTTTTCGAGATTCTTTGCGCATAATATGCTTTACTGAGGCTATTAAACTAGTATAATGAAAGAGAACCAGTTATCTCAAATAAGAACGGAAAAAAATTGATTCTAAAGAAGTTTCCAAACTTCAAAAAAAAATTTTTTTCTTTTCGAGATTCTTTGCGCATAATATGCTTTACTGAGGCTATCAAACTAGTATAATGAAAGAGAACTAGTTATCTCAAATAAGAACAGAAAAAAAGTGATTCTAAAGAAGTTTCCAAACTTCGAAAAAAATTTTTTTTCTTTTCGAGATTCTTTGCGCATAATATGCTTTACTGAGGCTATCAAACTAGTATAATGAAAGAGAACAAGTTATCTCAAATAAGAACGGAAAAAAATTGATTCTAAAGAAGTTTCCGAACTTCGAAAAAAAATTTTTTTCTTTTCGAGATTCTTTGCGCATAATATGCTTTACTGAGGCTATCAAAATAGTATAATGAAAGAGAAACAGTTATCTCAAATAAGAACGGAAAAAAAGTGATTCAAACGTAGTTTCCAAACTTCGAAAAAAAATGTTTTTCTTTTCGAGATTATTTGCGCATAATATGCTTTACTGAGGCTATCAAACTGGTATAATGAAAGAGAACCAGTTATCTCAAATAAGAACGGAAAAAAATTGATTCTAACGAAGTTTCCAAACTTCGAAAATTTTTTTTTTCTTTTCCAGATTCTTTGCGCATAATATGCTTTACTGAGGCTATCAAACTAGTATAATGAAAGAGAACCAGTTATCTCAAATAAGAACGGAAAAAAGGGATTCTAACGAAGTTTCCAAACTTCGAAAAAAATTTTTTTTCTTTTCGAGATTCTTTTCGCTAAATATGCTTTTCTGAGGCTATCAAACTAGTGTAATGAAAGAGAACCAGTTATCTCAAATTAGAACAGAAAAAAAGTGATTCTAAAGAAGTTTCCAAACTTCGAAAAAAAAATTTTTTCTTTTCGAGATTCTTTGCGCATAATATGCTTTACTGAGGCTATCAAACTAGTATAATGAAAGAGAACCAGTTATCTCAAATAAGAACAGAAAAAAAGTGATTCTAAAGAAGTTTCCAAACTTCGAAAAAAATTTTTTTTCTTTTCGAGATTCTTTGCGCATAATATGCTTTACTGAGGCTATCAAACTAGTATAATGAAAGAGAACCAGTTATCTCAAATAAGAACGGAAAAAAATTGATTCTAAAGAAGTTTGCAAACTTCGAAAAAAAATTTTTTCCCTTCGAGATTCTTTGCGCATAATATGCTTTACTGAGGCTATCAAACTAGTACAATGAAAGAGAACCAGTTATCTCAAATAAGAACAGAAAAAAAGTGATTCTAAAGAAGTTTCCAAACTTCGAAAAAAATTTTTTTCTTTTGGAGATTCTTTGCGCATATAATGCTTTACTGAGGCTATCAAACTAGTATAATGAAAGAGAACCAGTTATCTCAAATAAGAACGGAAAAAAGTGATTCTTACGAAGTTTCCAAACTTCGAAAAAAAATTTTTTTCTTTTCGAGATTCTTTGCGCATAATATGCTTTACTGAGGCTATCAAACTAGTATAATGAAAGAGAACCAGTTATCTCAAATAAGAACAGAAAAAAAGTGATTCTAAAGAAGTTTCCAAACTTCGAAAAAAAATTTTTTTCTTTTCGAGATTCTTTGCGCATAATATGCTTTACTGAGGCTATCAAACTAGTATAATGAAAGAGAACTAGTTATCTCAAATAAGAACAGAAAAAAAGTGATTCTAAAGAAGTTTCCAAACTTCGAAAAAAATTTTTTTTCTTTTCGAGATTCTTTGCTCATAATATGCTTTACTGAGGCTATCAAACTAGTATAATGAAAGAGAACAAGTTATCTCAAATAAGAACGGAAAAAAATTGATTCTAAAGAAGTTTCCAAACTTCGAAAAAAAATTTTTTTCTTTTCGAGATTCTTTGCGCATAATATGCTTTACTGAGGCTATCAAAATAGTATAATGAAAGAGAAACAGTTATCTCAAATAAGAACGGAAAAAAAGTGATTCAAACGTAGTTTCCAAACTTCGAAAAAAAATGTTTTTCTTTTCGAGATTCTTTGCGCATAATATGCTTTACTGAGGCTATCAAACTGGTATAATGAAAGAGAACCAGTTATCTCAAATAAGAACGGAAAAAAATTGATTCTAACGAAGTTTCCAAACTTCGAAAATTTTTTTTTTCTTTTCCAGATTCTTTGCGCATAATATGCTTTACTGAGGCTATCAAACTAGTATAATGAAAGAGAACCAGTTATCTCAAATAAGAACGGAAAAAAAGTGATTCAAACGTAGTTTCCAAACTTCGAAAAAAAATGTTTTTCTTTTCGAGATTCTTTGCGCATAATATGCTTTACTGAGGCTATCAAACTGGTATAATGAAAGAGAACCAGTTATCTCAAATAAGAACGGAAAAAAATTGATTCTAACGAAGTTTCCAAACTTCGAAAATTTTTTTTTTCTTTTCCAGATTCTTTGCGCATAATATGCTTTACTGAGGCTATCAAACTAGTATAATGAAAGAGAACCAGTTATCTCAAATAAGAACGGAAAAAAGGGATTCTAACGAAGTTTCCAAACTTCGAAAAAAATTTTTTTTCTTTTCGAGATTCTTTTCGCTAAATATGCTTTTCTGAGGCTATCAAACTAGTGTAATGAAAGAGAACCAGTTATCTCAAATTAGAACAGAAAAAAAGTGATTCTAAAGAAGTTTCCAAACTTCGAAAAAAAAATTTTTTCTTTTCGAGGTTCTTTGCGCATAATATGCTTTACTGAGGCTATCAAACTTGTATAATGAAAGAGAACCAGTTATCTCAAATAAGAACAGAAAAAAAGTGATTCTAAAGAAGTTTCCAAACTTCGAAAAAAATTTTTTTTCTTTTCGAGATTCTTTGCGCATAATATGCTTTACTGAGGCTATCAAACTAGTATAATGAAAGAGAACCAGTTATCTCAAATAAGAACGGAAAAAAATTGATTCTAAAGAAGTTTGCAAACTTCGAAAAAAAATTTTTTCCCTTCGAGATTCTTTGCGCATAATATGCTTTACTGAGGCTATCAAACTAGTATAATGAAAGAGAACCAGTTATCTCAAATAAGAACGGAAAAAAAGTGATTCAAACGAAGTTTCCAAACTTCGAAAAAAAATGGTATTCTTTTCGAGATTCTTTGCGCATAATATGCTTTTCTACGGCTATCAAACTAGTAAAATGAAAGAGAACTAGTTATCTCGAATAAGAACGGAAAAAAAGTGATTCTAACGAAGTTTCCAAACTTCGAAAAATGTTTTTTTTCTTTTCGAGATTCTTTGCGCATAATATGCTTTACTGAGTCTATCAAACTAGTATAATGAAAGAGAACCAATTATCTCAAATAAGAACGGAAAAAAGTGATTCTAACGAAGTTTCCAAACTTCGAAAAAAAATTTTTTTCTTTTCGAGATTCTTTGCGCATAATATGCTTTACTGAGGCTATCAAACTAGTATAATGAAAGAGAACCAGTTATCTCAAATAAGAACGGAAAAAAATTGATTCTAACGAAGTTTCCAAACTTCGAAAATTTTTTTTTTTTTCTTTTCCAGATTCTTTGCGCATAATATGCTTTACTGAGGCTATCAAACTAGTATAATGAAAGAGAACCAGTTATCTCAAATAAGAACGGAAAAAAGTGATTCTAACGAAGTTTTCAAACTTCGAAAAAAAATTTTTTTCGTTTCGAGATTCTTTACGCATAATATGCTTTACTGAGGCTATCAAAATAGTATAATGAAAGAGAAACAGTTATCTCAAATTAGAACGGAAAAAAAGTGATCCAAACGTAGTTTCCAAACTTCGAAAAGAAATGTTTTTCTTTTCGAGATTCTTTGCGCATAATATGCTTTACTGAGGCTATCAAACTAGTATAATGAAAGAAAACCAGTTATCTCAAATAAGAACGGAAAAAAAGTGATTCTTACGAAGTTTCCAAACTTCGAAAAAAAAATTTTTTCTTTTCGAGATTCTTTGCGCATAATATGCTTTACTGAGGCTATCAAACTAGTATAATGAAAGAGAACCAGTTATCTCAAATAAGAACGGAAAAAAATTGATTCTAACGAAGTTTCCAAACTTCGAAAATTTTTTTTTTTTCTTTTCCAGATTCTTTGCGCATAATATGCTTTACTGAGGCTATCAAACTAGTATAATGAAAGAGAACCAGTTATCTCAAATAAGAACGGAAAAAAGTGATTCTAACGAAGTTTTCAAACTTCGAAAAAAAATTTTTTTCTTTTCGAGATTCTTTACGCATAATATGCTTTACTGAGGCTATCAAAATAGTATAATGAAAGAGAAACAGTTATCTCAAATTAGAACGGAAAAAAAGTGATCCAAACGTAGTTTCCAAACTTCGAAAAGAAATGTTTTTCTTTTCGAGATTCTTTGCGCATAATATGCTTTACTGAGGCTATCAAACTAGTATAATGAAAGAGAACCAGTTATCTCAAATAAGAACGGAAAAAAAGTGATTCTTACGAAGTTTCCAAACTTCGAAAAAAAAATTTTTTCTTTTCGAGATTCTTTGCGCATAATATGCTTTACTGAGGCTATCAAACTAGTATAATGAAAGAGTACCAGTTATCTCAAATAAGAACGGAAAAAAAGTGAATCAAACGAAGTTTCCAAACTTCGAAAAAAAATGTTTTTCTTTTCGAGATTCTTTGCGCATAATATGCTTTTCTGAGTCTATCAAACTAGTATAATGAAAGAGAACCAGTTATCTCAAATAAGAACGGAAAGAAAGTGATTCAAACGAAGTTTCCAAAATTCGAAAAAAATTTTTTTTCCTTTCGAGATTCTTTGCGCATAATATGCTTTTCTACGGCTATCAAACTAGTAAAATGAAAGAGAACCAGTTATCTCGAATAAGAACGGAAAAAAAGTGATTCTAACGAAGTTTCCAAACTTCGAAAAATTTTTGTTTTCTTTTCGAGATTCTTTGCGCATAATATGCTTTACAAAGGCTATCAAACTAGTATAATGAAAGAGAACCAGTTATCTCAAATAAGAACGGAAAAAAGTGTTTCTAACGAAGTTTCCAAACTTCGAAAAAAATTTTTTTTCTTTTCGAGATTCTTTGCGCATAATATGCTTTACTGAGGCTATCAAACTAGTATAATGAAAGAGAACCAGTTCTCTCAAATAAGAACGGAAAAAAGTGATTCTAACGAAGTTTCTAAACTTCGAAAAAAATTTTTTTCTTTTCGAGATTCTTTGCGCATAATATGCTTTACTGAGGCTATTAAACTAGTATAATGAAAGAGAACCAGTTATCTCAAATAAGAACGGAAAAAAATTGATTCTAAAGAAGTTTCCAAACTTCAAAAAAAAATTTTTTTCTTTTCGAGATTCTTTGCGCATAATATGCTTTACTGAGGCTATCAAACTAGTATAATGAAAGAGAACTAGTTATCTCAAATAAGAACAGAAAAAAAGTGATTCTAAAGAAGTTTCCAAACTTCGAAAAAAATTTTTTTTCTTTTCGAGATTCTTTGCGCATAATATGCTTTACTGAGGCTATCAAACTAGTATAATGAAAGACAACAAGTTATCTCAAATAAGAACGGAAAAAAATTGATTCTAAAGAAGTTTCCAAACTTCGAAAAAAAATTTTTTTCTTTTCGAGATTCTTTGCGCATAATATGCTTTACTGAGGCTATCAAAATAGTATAATGAAAGAGAAACAGTTATCTCAAATAAGAACGGAAAAAAAGTGATTCAAACGTAGTTTCCAAACTTCGAAAAAAAATGTTTTTCTTTTCGAGATTCTTTGCGCATAATATGCTTTACTGAGGCTATCAAACTGGTATAATGAAAGAGAACCAGTTATCTCAAATAAGAACGGAAAAAAATTGATTCTAACGAAGTTTCCAAACTTCGAAAATTTTTTTTTTCTTTTCCAGATTCTTTGCGCATAATATGCTTTACTGAGGCTATCAAACTAGTATAATGAAAGAGAACCAGTTATCTCAAATAAGAACGGAAAAAGGGGATTCTAACGAAGTTTCCAAACTTCGAAAAAAATTTTTTTTCTTTTCGAGATTCTTTTCGCTAAATATGCTTTTCTGAGGCTATCAAACTAGTGTAATGAAAGAGAACCAGTTATCTCAAATTAGAACAGAAAAAAAGTGATTCTAAAGAAGTTTCCAAACTTCGAAAAAAAAATTTTTTCTTTTCGAGATTCTTTGCGCATAATATGCTTTACTGAGGCTATCAAACTAGTATAATGAAAGAGAACCAGTTATCTCAAATAAGAACAGAAAAAAAGTGATTCTAAAGAAGTTTCCAAACTTCGAAAAAAATTTTTTTTCTTTTCGAGATTCTTTGCGCATAATATGCTTTACTGAGGCTATCAAACTAGTATAATGAAAGAGAACCAGTTATCTCAAATAAGAACGGAAAAAAATTGATTCTAAAGAAGTTTGCAAACTTCGAAAAAAAATTTTTTCCCTTCGAGATTCTTTGCGCATAATATGCTTTACTGAGGCTATCAAACTAGTACAATGAAAGAGAACCAGTTATCTCAAATAAGAACAGAAAAAAAGTGATTCTAAAGAAGTTTCCAAACTTCGAAAAAAATTTTTTTCTTTTGGAGATTCTTTGCGCATATAATGCTTTACTGAGGCTATCAAACTAGTATAATGAAAGAGAACCAGTTATCTCAAATAAGAACGGAAAAAAGTGATTCTTACGAAGTTTCCAAACTTCGAAAAAAAATTTTTTTCTTTTCGAGATTCTTTGCGCATAATATGCTTTACTGAGGCTATCAAACTAGTATAATGAAAGAGAACCAGTTATCTCAAATAAGAACAGAAAAAAAGTGATTCTAAAGAAGTTTCCAAACTTCGAAAAAAAAATTTTTTTCTTTTCGAGATTCTTTGCGCATAATATGCTTTACTGAGGCTATCAAACTAGTATAATGAAAGAGAACCAGTTATCTCAAATAAGAACGGAAAAAAATTGATTCTAACGAAGTTTCCAAACTTCGAAAAAAATTTTTTTTTCTTTTCCAAATTCTTTGCGCATAATATGCTTTACTGAGGCTATCAAATTAGTATAATGAAAGAGAACCAGTTATCTCAAATAAGAACGGAAAAAAGTGATTCTAACGAAGTTTCCAAACTTCGAAAAAAATTTTTTTTCTTTTCGAGATTCTTTGCGCATAATATGCTTTACTGAGGCTATCAAACTAGTATAATGAAAGAGAACGAGTTATCTCAAAAAAGAACAGAAAAAAAGTGATTCTAAAGAAGTTTCCAAACTTCGAAAAAAAATTTTTTTCTTTTGGAGATTCTTTGCGCATAATATGCTTTACTGAGGCTATCAAACTAGTATAATGAAAGAGAACCAGTTATCTTAAATAAGAACGGAAAAAAATTGATTCTAAAGAAGTTTCCAAAGTTCGAAAAAAAAATTTTTTCTTTTCGAGATTCTTTGCGCATAATATGCTTTACTGAGGCTATCAACCTAGTATAATGAAATAGAAACAGTTATCTCAAATAAGAACGGAAAAAAAGTGATTCTAAAGTAGTTTCCAAACTTCGAAAAAAATTTTTTTTCTTTTCGTGATTATTTTCGCTAAATATGCTTTTCTGAGGCTATCAAACTAGTGTAATGAAAGGGAACCAGTTATCTCAAATTAGAACAGAAAAAAAGTGATTCTAAAGAAGTTTCCAAACTTCGAAAAAAAATTTTTTTCTTTTCGAGATTCTTTGCGCATAATATGCTTTACTGAGGCTATCAAACTAGTATAATGAAAGAGAACCAGTTATCTCATATAAGAACGGAAAAAAAGTGATTCTAACGAAGTTTCCAAACTTCGAAAAAAATTTTTTTTTCTTTTCGAAATTCTTTGCGCATAAATTGCTTTACTGAGGCTATCAAACTAGTATAATGAAAGAGAACCAGTTATCTCAATTAAGAACGGAAAAAAAAGTGATTCAAACGAAGTTTCCAAATTTCGAAAAAAAATGTTTTTTTTTTCGAGATTCTTTGCGCATAATATGCTTTTCTACGGCCATCAAACTAGTAAAATGAAAGAGAACCAGTTATCTCGAATAAGAACGGAAAAAAAGTGATTCTAACGAAGTTTCCAAACTTCGAAAAATGTTTTTTTTCTTTTCGAGATTCTTTGCGCATAATATGCTTTACTGAGTCTATCAAACTAGTATAATGAAAGAGAACCAGTTATCTCAAATAAGAACGGAAAAAAGTGATTCTAACGAAGTTTCCAAACTTCGAAAAAAAATTTTTTTCTTTTCGAGATTCTTTGCGCATAATATGCTTTACTGAGGCTATCAAACTAGTATAATGAAAGAGAACCAGTTATCTCAAATAAGAACGGAAAAAAATTGATTCTAACGAAGTTTCCAAACTTCGAAATTTTTTTTTTTCTTTTCCAGATTCTTTGCGCATAATATGCTTTACTGAGGCTATCAAACTAGTATAATGAAAGAGAACCAGTTATCTCAAATAAGAACGGAAAAAAGGGATTCTAACGAAGTTTGCAAACTTCGAAAAAAATTTTTTTTCTTTTCGAGATTCTTTTCGCTAAATATGCTTTTCTGAGGCTATCAAACTAGTGTAATGAAAGAGAACCAGTTATCTCAAATTAGAACAGAAAAAAAGAGATTCTAAAGAAGTTTCCAAACTTCGAAAAAAAATTTTTTTCCTTTTCGAGATTCTTTGCGCATAATATGCTTTACTGAGGCTATCAAACTAGTATAATGAAAGAGAACCAGTTATCTCAAATAAGAACAGAAAAAAAGTGATTCTAAAGAAGTTTCCAAACTTCGAAAAAAATTTTTTTTCTTTTCGAGATTCTTTGCGCATAATATGCTTTACTGAGGCTATCAAACTAGTATAATGAAAGAGAACCAGTTATCTCAAATAAGAACGGAAAAAAATTGATTCTAAAGAAGTTTGCAAACTTCGAAAAAAAATTTTTTCCCTTCGAGATTCTTTGCGCATAATATGCTTTACTGAGGCTATCAAACTAGTACAATGAAAGAGAACCAGTTATCTCAAATAAGAACAGAAAAAAAGTGATTCTAAAGAAGTTTCCAAACTTCGAAAAAAATTTTTTTCTTTTGGAGATTCTTTGCGCATATAATGCTTTACTGAAGCTATCAAACTAGTATAATGAAAGAGAACCAGTTATCTCAAATAAGAACGGAAAAAAATTGATTCTAAAGAAGTTTCCAAAGTTCGAAAAAAAAATTTTTCTTTTCGAGATTCTTTGCGCATAATATGCTTTACTGAGGCTATCAACCTAGTATAATGAAAGAGAAACAGTTATCTCAAATAAGAACGGAAAAAAAGTGATTCTAAAGTAGTTTCCAAACTTCGAAAAAAATTTTTTTTCTTTTCGTGATTCTTTTCGCTAAATATGCTTTTCTGAGGCTATCAAACTAGTGTAATGAAAGAGAACCAGTTATCTCAAATTAGAACAGAAAAAAAGTGATTCTAAAGAAGTTTCCAAACTTCGAAAAAAAATTTTTTTCTTTTCGAAATTCTTTGCGCATAATATGCTTTACTGAGGCTATCAAACTAGTATAATGAAAGAGAACCAGTTATCTCATATAAGAACGGAAAAAAAGTGATTCTAACGAAGTTTCCAAACTTCGAAAAAAATTAATTTTTCTTTTCTAAATTCTTTGCGCATAAATTGCTTTACTGAGGCTATCAAACTAGTATAATGAAAGAGAACCAGTTATCTAAAATAAGAACGGAAAAAAAGTGATTCAAACGAAGTTTCCAAACTTCGAAAAAAAATGTTTTTTTTTTCGAAATTCTTTGCGCATAATATGCTTTTCTACGGCTATCAAACTAGTAAAATGAAAGAGAACCAGTTATCTCGAATAAGAACGGAAAAAAAGTGATTCTAACGAAGTTTCCAAACTTCGAAAAATGTTTTTTTTCTTTTCGAGATTCTTTGCGCATAATATGCTTTACTGGGTCTATCAAACTAGTATAATGAAAGAGAACCAGTTATCTCAAATAAGAACGGAAAAAAGTGATTCTAACGAAGTTTCCAAACTTCGAAAAAAAATTTTTTTCTTTTCGAGATTCTTTGCGCATAATATGCTTTACTGAGGCTATCAAACTAGTATAATGAAAGAGAACCAGTTATCTCAAATAATAACGGAAAAAAATTGATTCTAACGAAGTTTCCAAACTTCGAAAATTTTTTTTTTTCTTTTCCAGATTCTTTGCGCATAATATGCTTTACTGAGGCTATCAAACTAGTATAATGAAAGAGAACCAGTTATCTCAAATAAGAACAGAAAAAAAGTGATTCTAAAGAAGTTTCCAAACTTCGAAAAAATTTTTTTTTCTTTTCGAGATTCTTTGCGCATAATATGCTTTACTGAGGCTATCAAACTAGTATAATGAAAGAGAACCAATTATCTCAAATAAGAACGGAAAAAAATTGATTCTAAAGAAGTTTGCAAACTTCGAAAAAAAATTTTTTCCCTTCGAGATTCTTTGCGCATAATATGCTTTACTGAGGCTATCAAACTAGTACAATGAAAGAGAAATGAAAAGAGAACCAGTTATCTCAAATAAGAACAGAAAAAAAGTGATTCTAAAGAAGTTTCCAAACTTCGAAAAAAAATTTTTTTCTTTTGGAGATTCTTTGCGCATATAATGCTTTACTGAGGCTATCAAACTAGTATAATGAAAGAGAACCAGTTATCTCAAATAAGAACGGAAAAAAATTGATTCTAAAGAAGTTTCCAAAGTTCGAAAAAAAAATTTTTTCTTTTCGAGATTCTTTGCGCATAATATGCTTTACTGAGGCTATCAACCTAGTATAATGAAAGAGAAACAGTTATCTCAAATAAGAACGGAAAAAAAGTGATTCTAAAGTAGTTTCCAAACTTCGAAAAAAATTTTTTTTCTTTTCGTGATTCTTTTCGCTAAATATGCTTTTCTGAGGCTATCAAACTAGTGTAATGAAAGAGAACCAGTTATCTCAAATTAGAACAGAAAAAAAGTGATTCTAAAGAAGTTTCCAAACTTCGAAAAAAAATTTTTTTCTTTTCGAGATTCTTTGCGCATAATATGCTTTACTGAGGCTATCAAACTAGTATAATGAAAGAGAACCAGTTATCTCAAATAAGAACAGAAAAAAAGTGATTCTAAAGAAGTTTCCAAACTTCGAAAAAAATTTTTTTTCTTTTCGAGATTCTTTGCGCATAATATGCTTTACTGAGGCTATCAAACTAGTATAATGAAAGAGAACCAGTTATCTCAAATAAGAACGGAAAAAAATTGATTCTAAAGAAGTTTCCAAACTTCGAAAAAAAATTTATTTCTTTTCGAGATTCTTTGCGCATAATATGGTTTACAGAGGCTATCAAATTAGTATAATGAAAGAGAAACAGTTATCTCAAATAAGAACGGAAAAAAAGTGATTCAAACGAAGTTTCCAAACTTCGAAAAAAAATGTTTTTCTTTTCGAGATTCTTTGCGCATAATATGCTTTTCTGAGGCTATCAAAGTAGTAAAATGAAAGAGAACCAGTTATCTCGAATAAGAACGGAAAAAAAGTAATTCTAAAGAAGTTTCCAAAGTTCGAAAAAAATTTTTTTTCTTTTCGAGATTCTTTGCGCATAATATGCTTTACTGAGGCTATCAAACTAGTATAATGAAAGAGAACCAGTTATCTCATATAAGAACGGAAAAAAAGTGATTCTAACGAAGTTTCCCAACTTCGAAAAAAATTTTTTTTTCTTTTCGAAATTCTTTGCGCATAATATGCTTTACTGAGGCTATCAAACTAGTATAATGAAAGAGAACCAGTTATCTCAAATAAGAACGGAAAAAAAGTGATTCAAACGAAGTTTCCAAAATTCGAAAAAAAATTTTTTTCCTTTCGAGATTCTTTGCGCATAGTATGCTTTTCTACGGCTATCAAACTAGTAAAATGAAAGAGAACCAGTTATCTCGAATAAGAACGGAAAAAATGTGATTCTAACGAAGTTTCCAAACTTCGAAAAATTTTTTTTTTTCTTTTCGAGATTCTTTGCGCATAATATGCTTTACAAAGGCTATCAAACTAGTATAATGAAAGAGAACCAGTTATCTCAAATAAGAACGGAAAAAAGTGTTTCTAACGAAGTTTCCAAACTTCGAAAAAAATTTTTTTTCTTTTCGAGATTCTTTGCGCATAATATGCTTTACTGAGGCTATCAAACTAGTATAATGAAAGAGAACCAGTTCTCTCAAATAAGAACGGAAAAAAGTGATTCTAACGAAGTTTCCAAACTTCGAAAAAAAATTTTTTTCTTTTCGAGATTCTTTGCGCATAATATGCTTTACTGAGGCTATCAAACTAGTATAATGAAAGAGAACCAGTTATCTCAAATAAGAACAGAAAAAAAGTGATTCTAAAGAAGTTTCCAAACTTCGAAAAAAAATTTTTTTCTTTTCGAGATTCTTTGCGCATAATACGCTTTACTGAGGCTATCAAACTAGTATAATGAAAGAGAACAAGTTATCTCAAATAAGAACGGAAAAAAATTCATTCTAAAGAAGTTTCCAAACTTCGAAAAAAAAAGAAACAGTTTTCTCAAATAAGAACGGAAAAAAAGTGATTCAAACGTAGTTTCCAAACTTCGAAAAAAAATGTTTTTCTTTTCGAGATTCTTTGCGCATAATATGCTTTTCTGGGGCTATCAAACTAGTATAATGAAAGAACCAGTTATCTCAAATAAGAACGGGAAAAAAGTGATTCTAACGAAGTTTCCAAACTTCGAAAAAAATTTTTTTTCTTTTCGAGATTCTTTGCGCATAATATGCTTTACTGAGGCTATCAAACTAGTATAATGAAAGAGAACCAGTTATCTCATATAGGAACGGAAAAAAAGTGATTCTAACGAAGTTTCCAAACTTCGAAAAAAATTTTTTTTTCTTTTCGAAATTCTTTGCGCATAATATGCTTTACTGAGGCTATCAAACTAGCATAATGAAAGAGAACCAGTTATCTCAAATAAGAACGGAAAAAAAGTGATTCAAACGAAGTTTCCAAAATTCGAAAAAAAATTTTTTTCCTTTCGAGATTCTTTGCGCATAGTATGCTTTTCTACGGCTATCAAACTAGTAAAATGAAAGAGAACCAGTTATCTCGAATAAGAACGGAAAAAAAGTGATTCTAACGAAGTTTCCAAACTTCGAAAAATTTTTTTTTTCTTTTCGAGATTCTTTGCGCATAATATGCTTTACAAAGGCTATCAAACTAGTATAATGAAAGAGAACCAGTTATCTCAAATAAGAACGGAAAAAAGTGTTTCTAACGAAGTTTCCAAACTTCGAAAAAAATTTTTTTTCTTTTCGAGATTCTTTGCGCATAATATGCTTTACTGAGGCTATCAAACTAGTATAATGAAAGAGAACCAGTTCTCTCAAATAAGAACGGAAAAAAGTGATTCTAACGAAGTTTCTAAACTTCGAAAAAAAATTTTTTTCTTTTCGAGATTCTTTGCGCATAATATGCTTTACTGAGGCTATTAAACTAGTATAATGAAAGAGAACCAGTTATCTCAAATAAGAACGGAAAAAAATTGATTCTAAAGAAGTTCCCAAACTTCGAAAAAAAATTTTTTTCTTTTCGAGATTCTTTGCGCATAATATGCTTTACTGAGGCTATCAAACTAGTATAATGAAAGAGAACCAGTTATCTCAAATAAGAACAGAAAAAAAGTGATTTCTAAAGAAGTTTCCAAACTTCGAAAAAAAATTTTTTTCTTTTCGAGATTCTTTGCGCATAATATGCTTTACTGAGGCTATCAAACTAGTATAATGAAACAGAACAAGTTATCTCAAATAAGAACGGAAAAAAATTGATTCTAAAGAAGTTTCCAAACTTCGAAAAAAAAGAAACAGTTATCTCAAATAAGAACGGAAAAAAAGTGATTCAAACGTAGTTTCCAAACTTCGAAAAAAAATGTTTTTCTTTTCGAGATTCTTTGCGCATAATATGCTTTTCTGGGGCTATCAAACTAGTATAATGAAAGAACCAGTTATTTCAAATAAGAACGGGAAAAAAGTGATTCTAACGAAGTTTCCAAACTTCGAAAAAAATTTTTTTTCTTTTCGAGATTCTTTGCGCATAATATGCTTTACTGAGGCTATCAAACTAGTATAATGAAAGAGAACCAGTTATCTCAAATAAGAACGGAAAAAAAGTGATTCTAACGAAGTTTCCAAACTTGGAAAAAAAAATTTTTTCTTTTCGAGATTCTTTGCGCATAATATGCTTTACTGAGGCTATGAAACTAGTACAATGAAGGAGAACCAGTTATCTCAAATAAGAACAGAAAAAAAGTGATTCTAAAGAAGTTTCCAAACTTAGAAAAAAAATTTTTTTCTTTTCGAGATTCTTTGCGCATAATATGCTTTACTGAGGCTATCAAACTACTATAATGATAGAGAACCAGTTATCTCAAATAAGAACGGAAAAAAATTGATTCTAAAGAAGTTTCCAAACTTCGAAAAAAATTTTTTTTCTTTTCGAGATTCTTTGCGCATAATATGCTTTACTGAGGCTATCAAACTAGTATAATGAAAGAGAAACAGATATCTCAAATATGAACGGAAAAAAAGTGATTCAAACGAAGTTTCCAAACTTCGAAAAAAAATGTTTTTCTTTTCGAGATTCTTTGCGCATAATATGCTTTTCTGGGGCTATCAAACTAGTATAATGAAAGAGAACCAGTTATCTCAAATAAGAACGGGAAAAAAGTGATTCTAACGAAGTTTCCAAACTTCGAAAAAAATTTTTTTTCTTTTCGAGATTCTTTGCGCATAATATGCTTTACTGAGGCTAACAAACTAGTATAATGAAAGAGAACCAGTTATCTCAAATAAGAACCGAAAAAAGTGATTCTAACGAATTTTTCAAACTTCGAAAAAAAAATTTTTTCTTTTCGAGATTCTTTGCGCTAAATATGCTTTACTGAGGCTATCAAACTAGTACAATGAAAGAGAACCAGTTATCTCAAATAAGAACAGAAAAAAAGTGATTCTAAAGAAGTTTCCAAACTTCGAAAAAAAATTTTTTTCTTTTGGAGATTCTTTGCGCATAATATGCTTTACTGAGGCTATCAAACTAGTATAATGAAAGAGAACCAGTTATCTCAAATAAGAACGGAAAAAAATTGATTCTAAAGAAGTTTCCAAAGTTCGAAAAAAAATTTTTTTCTTTTCGAGATTCTTTGCGCATAATATGCTTTACTGAGGCTATCAACCTAGTATAACGAAAGAGAAACAGTTATCTCAAATTAGAACAGAAAAAAAGTGATTCTAAAGAAGTTTCCAAACTTCGAAAAAAAATTTTTTTCTTTTCGAGATTCTTTGCGCATAATATGCTTTACTGAGGCTATCAAACTAGTATAATGAAAGAGAACCAGTTATCTCAAATAAGAACAGAAAAAAAGTGATTCTAAAGAAGTTTCCAAACTTCGAAAAAAATTTTTTTTCTTTTCGAGATTCTTTGCGCATAATATGCTTTTCTACGGCCATCAAACTAGTAAAATGAAAGAGAACCAGTTATCTCGAATAAGAACGGAAAAAAAGTGATTCTAACGAAGTTTCCAAACTTCGAAAAATGTTTTTTTTCTTTTCGAGATTCTTTGCGCATAATATGCTTTACTGAGTCTATCAAACTAGTATAATGAAAGAGAACCAGTTATCTCAAATAAGAACGGAAAAAAGTGATTCTAACGAAGTTTCCAAACTTCGAAAAAAAATTTTTTTCTTTTCGAGATTCTTTGCGCATAATATGCTTTACTGAGGCTATCAAACTAGTATAATGAAAGAGAACCAGTTATCTCAAATAAGAACGGAAAAAAATTGATTCTAACGAAGTTTCCAAACTTCGAAAATTTTTTTTTTCTTTTCCAGATTCTTTGCGCATAATATGCTTTACTGAGGCTATCAAACTAGTATAATGAAAGAGAACCAGTTATCTCAAATAAGAACAGAAAAAAAGTGATTCTAAAGAAGTTTCCAAACTTCGAAAAAAATTTTTTTTCTTTTCGAGATTCTTTGCGCATAATATGCTTTACTGAGGCTATCAAACTAGTATAATGAAAGAGAACCAGTTATCTCAAATAAGAACGGAAAAAAATTGATTCTAAAGAAGTTTGCAAACTTCGAAAAAAAATTTTTTCCCTTCGAGATTCTTTGCGCATAATATGCTTTACTGAGGCTATCAAACTAGTACAATGAAAGAGAACCAGTTATCTCAAATAAGAACAGAAAAAAAGTGATTCTAAAGAAGTTTCCAAACTTCGAAAAAAATTTTTTTCTTTTGGAGATTCTTTGCGCATATAATGCTTTACTGAGGCTATCAAACTAGTATAATGAAAGAGAACCAGTTATCTCAAATAAGAACGGAAAAAAATTGATTCTAAAGAAGTTTCCAAAGTTCGAAAAAAAAATTTTTTCTTTTCGAGATTCTTTGCGCATAATATGCTTTACTGAGGCTATCAACCTAGTATAATGAAAGAGAAACAGTTATCTCAAATAAGAACGGAAAAAAAGTGATTCTAAAGTAGTTTCCAAACTTCGAAAAAAATTTCTTTTCTTTTCGTGATTCTTTTCGCTAAATATGCTTTTCTGAGGCTATCAAACTAGTGTAATGAAAGAGAACCAGTTATCTCAAATTAGAACAGAAAAAAAGTGATTCTAAAGAAGTTTCCAAACTTCGAAAAAAAATTTTTTTCTTTTCGAAATTCTTTGCGCATAAATTGCTTTACTGAGGCTATCAAACTAGTATAATGAAAGAGAACCAGTTATCTCAAATAAGAACGGAAAAAAAGTAATTCAAACGAAGTTTCCAAACTTCGAAAAAAAATGTTTATTTTTTCGAGATTCTTTGCGCATAATATGCTTTTCTACGGCTATCAAACTAGTAAAATGAAAGAGAACCAGTTATCTGGAATAAGAACGGAAAAAAAGTGATTCTAACGAAGTTTCCAAACTTCGAAAAATGTTTTTTTTCTTTTCGAGATTCTTTGCGCATAATATGCTTTACTGGGTCTATCAAACTAGTATAATGAAAGAGAACCAGTTATCTCAAATAAGAACGGAAAAAAGTGATTCTAACGAAGTTTCCAAACTTCGAAAAAAAATTTTTTTCTTTTCGAGATTCTTTGCGCATAATATGCTTTACTGAGGCTATCAAACTAGTATAATGAAAGAGAACCAGTTATCTCAAATAAGAACGGAAAAAAATTGATTCTAACGAAGTTTCCAAACTTCGAAAATTTTTTTTTTTCTTTTCCAGATTCTTTGCGCATAATATGCTTTACTGAGGCTATCAAACTAGTATAATGAAAGAGAACCAGTTATCTCAAATAAGAACGGAAAAAAGTGATTCTAACGAAGTTTCCAAACTTCGAAAAAAAATTTTTTTCTTTTCGAGATTCTTTTCGCTAAATATGCTTTTCTGAGGCTATCAAACTAGTGTAATGAAAGAGAACCAGTTATCTCAAATTAGAACAGAAAAAAAGTGATTCTAAAGAAGTTTTCAAACTTCGAAAAAAATTTTTTTTCTTTTCGAGATTCTTTGCGCATAATATGCTTTACTGAGGCTATCAAACTAGTATAATGAAAGAGAACCAGTTATCTCAAATAAGAACAGAAAAAAAGTGATTCTAAAGAAGTTTCCAAACTTCGAAAAAAATTTTTTTTCTTTTCGAGATTCTTTGCGCATAATATGCTTTACTGAGGCTATCAAACTCGTATAATGAAAGAGAACCAGTTATCTCAAATAAGAACGGAAAAAAATTGATTCTAAAGAAGTTTGCAAACTTCGAAAAAAAATTTTTTCCCTTCGAGATTCTTTGCGCATAATATGCTTTACTGAGGCTATCAAACTAGTACAATGAAAGAGAACCAGTTATCTCAAATAAGAACAGAAAAAAGTGATTCTAAAGAAGTTTCCAAACTTCGAAAAAAAATTTTTTTCTTTTGGAGATTCTTTGCGCATATAATGCTTTACTGAGGCTATCAAACTAGTATAATGAAAGAGAACCAGTTATCTCAAATAAGAACGGAAAAAAATTGATTCTAAAGAAGTTTCCAAAGTTCGAAAAAAAAATTTTTTCTTTTCGAGATTCTTTGCGCATAATATGCTTTACTGAGGCTATCAACCTAGTATAATGAAAGAGAAACAGTTATCTCAAATAAGAACGGAAAAAAAGTGATTCTAAAGTAGTTTCCAAACTTCGAAAAAAATTTTTTTTCTTTTCGTGATTCTTTTCGCTAAATATGCTTTTCTGAGGCTATCAAACTAGTGTAATGAAAGAGAACCAGTTATCTCAAATTAGAACAGAAAAAAAGTGATTCTAAAGAAGTTTCCAAACTTCGAAAAAAAATTTTTTTCTTTTCGAGATTCTTTGCGCATAATATGCTTTACTGAGGCTATCAAACTAGTATAATGAAAGAGAACCAGTTATCTCAAATAAGAACAGAAAAAAAGTGATTCTAAAGAAGTTTCCAAACTTCGAAAAAAATTTTTTTTCTTTTCGAGATTCTTTGCGCATAATATGCTTTACTGAGGCTATCAAACTAGTATAATGAAAGAGAACCAGTTATCTCAAATAAGAACGGAAAAAAATTGATTCTAAAGAAGTTTCCAAACTTCGAAAAAAAATTTATTTCTTTTCGAGATTCTTTGCGCATAATATGGTTTACAGAGGCTATCAAACTAGTATAATGAAAGAGAAACAGTTATCTCAAATAAGAACGGAAAAAAAGTGATTCAAACGAAGTTTCCAAACTTCGAAAAAAAATGTTTTTCTTTTCGAGATTCTTTGAGCATAATATGCTTTTCTGAGTCTATCAAACTAGTAAAATGAAAGAGAACCAGTTATCTCGAATAAGAACGGAAAAAAAGTAATTCTAAAGAAGTTTCCAAAGTTCGAAAAAAATTTTTTTTCTTTTCGAGATTCTTTGCGCATAATATGCTTTACTGAGGCTATCAAACTAGTATAATGAAAGAGAACCAGTTATCTCATATAAGAACGGAAAAAAAGTGATTCTAATGAAGTTTCCAAACTTCGAAAAAAATTTTTTTTTCTTTTCGAAATTCTTTGCGCATAATATGCTTTACTGAGGCTATCAAACTAGTATAATGAAAGAGAACCAGTTATCTCAAATAAGAACGGAAAAAAAGTGATTCAAACGAAGTTTCCAAAATTCGAAAAAAAATTTTTTTCCTTTCGAGATTCTTTGCGCATAATATGCTTTTCTACGGCTATCAAACTAGTAAAATGAAAGAGAACCAGTTATCTCGAATAAGAACGGAAAAAAAGTTATTCTAACGAAGTTTCCAAACTTCGAAAAATTTTTTTTTTCTTTTCGAGATTCTTTGCGCATAATATGCTTTACAAAGGCTATCAAACTAGTATAATGAAAGAGAACCAGTTATCTCAAATAAGAACGGAAAAAAGTGTTTCTAACGAAGTTTCCAAACTTCGAAAAAAATTTTTTTTCTTTTCGAGATTCTTTGCGCATAATATGCTTTACTGAGGCTATCAAACTAGTATAATGAAAGAGAACCAGTTCTCTCAAATAAGAACGGAAAAAAGTGATTCTAACGAAGTTTCTAAACTTCGAAAAAAAATTTTTTTCTTTTCGAGATTCTTTGCGCATAATATGCTTTACTGAGGCTATTAAACTAGTATAATGAAAGAGAACCAGTTATCTCAAATAAGAACGGAAAAAAATTGATTCTAAAGAAGTTTCCAAACTTCGAAAAAAAATTTTTTTCTTTTCGAGATTCTTTGCGCATAATATGCTTTACTGAGGCTATCAAACTAGTATAATGAAAGAGAACCAGTTATCTCAAATAAGAACAGAAAAAAAGTGATTCTAAAAAAGTTTCCAAACTTCGAAAAAAAATTTTTTTCTTTTCGAGATTCTTTGCGCATAATATGCTTTACTGAGGCTATCAAACTAGTATAATGAAAGAGAACCAGTTATCTCAAATAAGAACGGAAAAAAATTGATTCTAACGAAGTTTCCAAACTTCGAAAATTTTTTTTTTTCTTTTCCAGATTCTTTGCGCATAATATGCTTTACTGAGGCTATCAAACTAGTATAATGAAAGAGAACCAGTTATCTCAAATAAGAACGGAAAAAAGTGATTCTAACGAAGTTTCCAAACTTCGAAAAAAAATTTTTTTCTTTTCGAGATTCTTTTCGCTAAATATGCTTTTCTGAGGCTATCAAACTAGTGTAATGAAAGAGAACCAGTTATCTCAAATTAGAACAGAAAAAAAGTGATTCTAAAGAAGTTTTCAAACTTCGAAAAAAAATTTTTTTCTTTTCGAGATTCTTTGCGCATAATATGCTTTACTGAGGCTATCAAACTAGTATAATGAAAGAGAACCAGTTATCTCAAATAAGAACAGAAAAAAAGTGATTCTAAAGAAGTTTCCAAACTTCGAAAAAAATTTTTTTTCTTTTCGAGATTCTTTGCGCATAATATGCTTTACTGAGGCTATCAAACTAGTATAATGAAAGAGAACCAGTTATCTCAAATAAGAACGGAAAAAAATTGATTCTAAAGAAGTTTGCAAACTTCGAAAAAAAATTTTTTCCCTTCGAGATTCTTTGCGCATAATATGCTTTACTGAGGCTATCAAACTAGTACAATGAAAGAGAACCAGTTATCTCAAATAAGAACAGAAAAAAGTGATTCTAAAGAAGTTTCCAAACTTCGAAAAAAAATTTTTTTCTTTTGGAGATTCTTTGCGCATATAATGCTTTACTGAGGCTATCAAACTAGTATAATGAAAGAGAACCAGTTATCTCAAATAAGAACGGAAAAAAATTGATTCTAAAGAAGTTTCCAAAGTTCGAAAAAAAAATTTTTTTCTTTTCGAGATTCTTTGCGCATAATATGCTTTACTGAGGCTATCAACCTAGTATAATGAAAGAGAAACAGTTATCTCAAATAAGAACGGAAAAAAAGTGATTCTAAAGTAGTTTCCAAACTTCGAAAAAAATTTTTTTTCTTTTCGTGATTCTTTTCGCTAAATATGCTTTTCTGAGGCTATCAAACTAGTGTAATGAAAGAGAACCAGTTATCTCAAATTAGAACAGAAAAAAAGTGATTCTAAAGAAGTTTCCAAACTTCGAAAAAAAATTTTTTTCTTTTCGAGATTCTTTGCGCATAATATGCTTTACTGAGGCTATCAAACTAGTATAATGAAAGAGAACCAGTTATCTCAAATAAGAACAGAAAAAAAGTGATTCTAAAGAAGTTTCCAAACTTCGAAAAAAATTTTTTTTCTTTTCGAGATTCTTTGCGCATAATATGCTTTACTGAGGCTATCAAACTAGTATAATGAAAGAGAACCAGTTATCTCAAATAAGAACGGAAAAAAATTGATTCTAAAGAAGTTTCCAAACTTCGAAAAAAAATTTATTTCTTTTCGAGATTCTTTGCGCATAATATGGTTTACAGAGGCTATCAAACTAGTATAATGAAAGAGAAACAGTTATCTCAAATAAGAACGGAAAAAAAGTGATTCAAACGAAGTTTCCAAACTTCGAAAAAAAATGTTTTTCTTTTCGAGATTCTTTGCGCATAATATGCTTTTCTGAGTCTATCAAACTAGTAAAATGAAAGAGAACCAGTTATCTCGAATAAGAACGGAAAAAAAGTAATTCTAAAGAAGTTTCCAAAGTTCGAAAAAAATTTTTTTTCTTTTCGAGATTCTTTGCGCATAATATGCTTTACTGAGGCTATCAAACTAGTATAATGAAAGAGAACCAGTTATCTCATATAAGAACGGAAAAAAAGTGATTCTAACGAAGTTTCCAAACTTCGAAAAAAATTTTTTTTTCTTTTCGAAATTCTTTGCGCATAATATGCTTTACTGAGGCTATCAAACTAGTATAATGAAATGAACCAGTTATCTCAAATAAGAACGGAAAAAAAGTGATTCAAACGAAGTTTCCAAAATTCGAAAAAAAATTTTTTTCCTTTCGAGATTCTTTGCGCATAATATGCTTTTCTACGGCTATCAAACTAGTAAAATGAAAGAGAACCAGTTATCTCGAATAAGAACGGAAAAAAAGTTATTCTAACGAAGTTTCCAAACTTCGAAAAATTTTTTTTTTCTTTTCGAGATTCTTTGCGCATAATATGCTTTACAAAGGCGATCAAACTAGTATAATGAAAGAGAACCAGTTATCTCAAATAAGAACGGAAAAAAGTGTTTCTAACGAAGTTTCCAAACTTCGAAAAAAATTTTTTTTCTTTTCGAGATTCTTTGCGCATAATATGCTTTACTGAGGCTATCAAACTAGTATAATGAAAGAGAACCAGTTCTCTCAAATAAGAACGGAAAAAAGTGATTCTAACGAAGTTTCTAAACTTCGAAAAAAAATTTTTTTCTTTTCGAGATTCTTTGCGCATAATATGCTTTACTGAGGCTATTAAACTAGTATAATGAAAGAGAACCAGTTATCTCAAATAAGAACGGAAAAAAATTGATTCTAAAGAAGTTTCCAAACTTCGAAAAAAAATTTTTTTCTTTTCGAGATTCTTTGCGCATAATATGCTTTACTGAGGCTATCAAACTAGTATAATGAAAGAGAACCAGTTATCTCAAATAAGAACAGAAAAAAAGTGATTCTAAAAAAGTTTCCAAACTTCGAAAAAAAATTTTTTTCTTTTCGAGATTCTTTGCGCATAATATGCTTTACTGAGGCTATCAAACTAGTATAATGAAAGAGAACAAGTTATCTCAAATAAGAACGGAAAAAAATTGATTCTAAAGAAGTTTCCAAACTTCGAAAAAAAAGAAACAGTTATCTCAAATAAGAACGGAAAAAAAGTGATTCAAACGTAGTTTCCAAACTTCGAAAAAAAATGTTTTTCTTTTCGAGACTCTTTGCGCATAATATGCTTTTCTGGGGCTATCAAACTAGTATAATGAAAGAGAACCAGTTATCTCAAATAAGAACGGGAAAAAAGTGATTCTAACGAAGTTTCCAAACTTCGAAAAAAATTTTTTTTCTTTTCGAGATTCTTTGTGCATAATATGCTTTACTGAGGCTATCAAACTAGTATAATGAAAGAGAACCAGTTATCTCAAATAAGAACGGAAAAAAAGTGATTCTAACGAAGTTTCCAAACTTGGAAAAAAAAATTTTTTCTTTTCGAGATTCTTTGCGCATAATATGCTTTACTGAGGCTATGAAACTAGTACAATGAAGGAGAACCAGTTATCTCAAATAAGAACAGAAAAAAAGTGATTCTAAAGAAGTTTCCAAACTTCGAAAAAAATTTTTTTTCTTTTCGAGATTCTTTGCGCATAATATGCTTTACTGAGGCTATCAAACTAGTATAATGATAGAGAACCAGTTATCTCAAATAAGAACGGAAAAAAATTGATTCTAAAGAAGTTTCCAAACTTCGAAAAAAATTTTTTTTCTTTTCGAGATTCTTTGCGCATAATATGCTTTACTAAGGCTATCAAACTAGTATAATGAAAGAGAAACAGATATCTCAAATATGAACGGAAAAAAAGTGATTCAAACGAAGTTTCCAAACTTCGAAAAAAAATGTTTTTCTTTTCGAGATTCTTTGCGCATAATATGCTTTTCTGGGGCTATCAAACTAGTATAATGAAAGAGAACCAGTTATCTCAAATAAGAACGGGAAAAAAGTGATTCTAACGAAGTTTCCAAACTTCGAAAAAAATTTTTTTTCTTTTCGAGATTCTTTGCGCATAATATGCTTTACTGAGGCTAACAAACTAGTATAATGAAAGAGAACCAGTTATCTCAAATAAGAACCGAAAAAAGTGATTCTAGCGAATTTTTCAAACTTCGAAAAAAAAATTTTTTCTTTTCGAGATTCTTTGCGCATAATATGCTTTACTGAGGCTATCAAACTAGTACAATGAAAGAGAACCAGTTATCTCAAATAAGAACAGAAAAAAAGTGATTCTAAAGAAGTTTCCAAACTTCGAAAAAAAATTTTTTTCTTTTGGAGATTCTTTGCGCATAATATGCTTTACTGAGGCTATCAAACTAGTATAATGAAAGAGAACCAGTTATCTCAAATAAGAACGGAAAAAAATTGATTCTAAAGAAGTTTCCAAAGTTCGAAAAAAAATTTTTTTCTTTTCGAGATTCTTTGCGCATAATATGCTTTACTGAGGCTATCAACCTAGTATAACGAAAGAGAAACAGTTATCTCAAATAAGAACGGAAAAAAAGTGATTCTAAAGTAGTTTCCAAACTTCGAAAAAAAATTTTTTTCTTTTCGTGATTCTTTTCGCTAAATATGCTTTTCTGAGGCTATCAAACTAGTGTAATGAAAGAGAACCAGTTATCTCAAATTAGAACAGAAAAAAAGTGATTCTAAAGAAGTTTCCAAACTTCGAAAAAAAATTTTTTTCTTTTCGAGATTCTTTGCGCATAATATGCTTTACTGAGGCTATCAAACTAGTATAATGAAAGAGAACCAGTTATCTCAAATAAGAACAGAAAAAAAGTGATTCTAAAGAAGTTTCCAAACTTCGAAAAAAATTTTTTTTCTTTTCGAGATTCTTTGCGCATAATATGCTTTACTGAGGCTATCAAACTAGTATAATGAAAGAGAACCAGTTATCTCAAATAAGAACGGAAAAAAATTGATTCTAAAAAGTTTCCAAACTTCGAAAAAAAATTTATTTCTTTTCGAGATTCTTTGCGCATAATATGGTTTACTGAGGCTATCAAACTAGTATAATGAAAGAGAAACAGTTATCTCAAATAAGAACGGAAAAAAAGTGATTCAAACGAAGTTTCCAAACTTCGAAAAAAAATGTTTTTCTTTTCGAGATTCTTAGCGCATAATATGCTTTTCTGAGGCTATCAAACTAGTATAATGAAAGAGAACCAGTTATCTCATATAAGAACGGAAAAAAAGTGATTCTAACGAAGTTTCAAAACTTCGAAAAAAATTTTTTTTTCTTTTCGAAATTCTTTGCGCATAATATGCTTTACTGAGGCTATCAAAATAGTATAATGAAAGAGAACCAGTTATCTCAAATAAGAACGGAAAAAAAGTGATTCAAACGAAGTTTCCAAACTTCGAAAAAAAATGGTTTTCTTTTCTAGATTCTTTGCGCATAATATGCTTTTCTACGGCTATCAAACTAGTAAAATGAAAGAGAACCAGTTATCTCGAATAAGAACGGAAAAAAATTGATTCTAACGAAGTTTCCAAACTTCGAAAAATGTTTTTTTTCTTTTCGAGATTCTTTGCGCATAATATGCTTTACTGAGTCTATCAAACTAGTATAATGAAAGAGAACCAGTTATCGCAAATAAGAACGGAAAAAAGTGATTCTAACGAAGTTTCCAAACTTCGAAAAAAAATTTTTTTCTTTTCGAGATTCTTTGCGCATAATATGCTTTACTGAGGCTATCAAACTAGTATAATGAAAGAGAACCAGTTATCTCAAATAAGAACAGAAAAAAAAGTGATTCTAAAGAAGTTTCCAAACTTCGAAAATAAAATTTTTTTCTTTTCGAGATTCTTTGCGCATAATATGCTTTACTTAGGCTATCAAACTAGTATAATGAAAGAGAACCAGTTATCTCAAAAAGAACGGAAAAAAATTGATTCTAAGGAAGTTTCCAAACTTCGAAAAAATTTTTTTTTTCTTTTCCAGATTCTTTGCGCATAATATGCTTTACTGAGGCTATCAAACTAGTATAATGAAAGAGAACCAGTTATCTCAAATAAGAACGGAAAAAAGTGATTCTAACGAAGTTTCCAAACTTCGAAAAAAAATTTTTTTCTTTTCGAGATTCTTTGCGTATAATATGCTTTACTGAGATTATCAAACTAGTATAATGAAAGAGAACCAGTTATCTCAAATAAGAACAGAAAAAAAGTGATTCTAAAGAAGTTTCCAAACTTCGAAAAAAAATTTTTTTCTTTTCGAGATTCTTTGTGCATAATATGCTTTACTGAGGCTATCAAACTAGTATAATGAAAGAGAACAAGTTATCTCAAATAAGAACGGAAAAAAATTGATTCTAAAGAAGTTTTCAAACTTCGAAAAAAAATTTTTTTCTTTTCGAGATTCTTTGCGCATAATATGCTTTACTGAGGCTATCAAAATAGTATAATGAAAGAGAAACAGTTATCTCAAATAAGAACGGAAAAAAAGTGATCCAAACGTAGTTTCCAAACTTCGAAAAAAAATGTTTTTCTTTTCGAGATTCTTTGCGCATAATATGCTTTTCTGGGGCTATCAAACTAGTATAAAGAAAGAGAACCAGTTATCTCAAATAAGAACGGGAAAAAACTGATTCTAACGAAGTTTCCAAACTTCGAAAAAAATTTTTTTTCTTTTCGAGATTCTTTGCGCATAATATGCTTTACTGAGGCTATCAAACTAGTATAATGAAAGAGAAACAGTTATCTCAAATAAGAACGGAAAAAAGTGATTCTAACGAAGTTTTCAAACTTCGAAAAAAAAATTTTTTTCCTTCGAGATTCTTTGCGCATAATATGCTTTAATGAGGCTATCAAACTAGTACAATGAAAGAGAACCAGTTATCTCAAATAAGAACAGAAAAAAAGTGATTCTAAAGAAGTTTCCAAACTTCGAAAAAAAATTTTTTTCTTTTGGAGATTCTTTGCGCATAATATGCTTTACTGAGGCTATCCATCTAGTATAATGAAAGAGAACCAGTTATCTCAAATAAGAACGGAAAAAAATTGATTCTAAAGAAGTTTCCAAAGTTCGAAAAAAAAATTTTTTCTTTTCGAGATTCTTTGCGCATAATATGCTTTACTGAGGCTATCAACCTAGTATAATGAAAGAGAAACAGTTATCTCAAATAAGAACGGAAAAAAAGTGATTCTAAAGTAGTTTCCAAACTTCGAAAAAAATTTTTTTTTCTTTTCGTGATTCTTTTCGCTAAATATGCCTTTCTGAGGCTATCAAACTAGTGTAATGAAAGAGAACCAGTTATCTCAAATTAGAACAGAAAAAAAGTGATTCTAAAGAAGTTTCCAAACTTCGAAAAAAAATTTTTTTCTTTTCGAGATTCTTTGCGCATAATATGCTTTACTGAGGCTATCAAACTAGTATAATGAAAGAGAACCAGTTATCTCAAATAAGAACAGAAAAAAAGTGATTCTAAAGAAGTTTGCAAACTTCGAAAAAAATTTTTTTTCTTTTCGAGATTCTTTGCGCATAATATGCTTTACTGAGGCTATCAAACTAGTATAATGAAAGAGAACCAGTTATCTCAAATAAGAACGGAAAAAAATTGATTCTAAAGAAGTTTCCAAACTTCGAAAAAAAATTTATTTCTTTTCGAGATTCTTTGCGCATAATATGCTTTTCTGAGGCTATCAAACTAGTAAAATGAAAGAGAACCAGTTATCTCGAATAAGAACGGAAAAAAGGTAATTCTAAAGAAGTTTCCAAAGTTCGAAAAAATTTTTTTTTCTTTTCGAGATTCTTTGCGCATAATATGCTTTACTGAGGCTATCAAACTAGTATAATGAAAGAGAACCAGTTATCTCATATAAGAATGAAAAAAAAGTGATTCTAACGAAGTTTCCAAACTTCGAAAAAAATTTTTTTTTCTTTTCGAAATTCTTTGCGCATAATATGCTTTACTCAGGCTATCAAACTAGTATAATGAAAGAGAACAAGTTATCTCAAATAAGAACGAAAAAAAAGTGATTCAAACGCAGTTTCCAAACTTCGAAAAAAAATGGTTTTCTTTTCGAGATTCTTTGCGCATAATATGCTTTTCTACGGCTATCAAACTAGTAAAATGAAAGAGAACCAGTTATCTCGAATAAGAACGGAAAAAAAGTGATTCTAACGAAGTTTCCAAACTTCGAAAAATGTTTTTTTTCTTTTCGAGATTCTTTGCGCATAATATGCTTTACTGAGTCTATCAAACTAGTATAATGAAATAGAACCAGTTATCTCAAATAAGAACGGAAAAAAGTGATTCTAACGAAGTTTCCAAACTTCGAAAAAAAATTTTTTCTTTTCGAGATTCTTTGCGCATAATATGCTTTACTGAGGCTATCAAACTAGTATAATGAAAGAGAACCAGTTATCTCAAATAAGAACGGAAAAAAAGTGATTCAAACGAAGTTTCCAAACTTCGAAAAAAAATGGTTTTCTTTTCGAGATTCTTTGCGCATAATATGCTTTTCTACGGCTATCAAACTAGTAAAATGAAAGAGAACCAGTTATCTCGAATAAGAACGGAAAAAAAGTTATTCTAACGAAGTTTCCAAACTTCGAAAAATTTTTTTTTTCTTTTCGAGATTCTTTGCGCATAATATGCTTTACAAAGGCTATCAAACTAGTATAATGAAAGAGAACCAGTTATCTCAAATAAGAACGGAAAAAAGTGTTTCTAACGAAGTTTCCAAACTTCGAAAAAAATTTTTTTTCTTTTCGAGATTCTTTGCGCATAATATGCTTTACTGAGGCTATCAAACTAGTATAATGAAAGAGAACCAGTTCTCTCAAATAAGAACGGAAAAAAGTGATTCTAACGAAGTTTCTAAACTTCGAAAAAAAATTTTTTTCTTTTCGAGATTCTTTGCGCATAATATGCTTTACTGAGGCTATTAAACTAGTATAATGAAAGAGAACCAGTTATCTCAAATAAGAACGGAAAAAAATTGATTCTAAAGAAGTTTCCAAACTTCGAAAAAAAATTTTTTTCTTTTCGAGATTCTTTGCGCATAATATGCTTTACTGAGGCTATCAAACTAGTATAATGAAAGAGAACCAGTTATCTCAAATAAGAACAGAAAAAAAGTGATTCTAAAAAAGTTTCCAAACTTCGAAAAAAAATTTTTTTCTTTTCGAGATTCTTTGCGCATAATATGCTTTACTGAGGCTATCAAACTAGTATAATGAAAGAGAACAAGTTATCTCAAATAAGAACGGAAAAAAATTGATTCTAAAGAAGTTTCCAAACTTCGAAAAAAAAGAAACAGTTATCTCAAATAAGAACGGAAAAAAAGTGATTCAAACGTAGTTTCCAAACTTCGAAAAAAAATGTTTTTCTTTTCGAGACTCTTTGCGCATAATATGCTTTTCTGGGGCTATCAAACTAGTATAATGAAAGAGAACCAGTTATCTCAAATAAGAACGGGAAAAAAGTGATTCTAACGAAGTTTCCAAACTTCGAAAAAAATTTTTTTTCTTTTCGAGATTCTTTGTGCATAATATGCTTTACTGAGGCTATCAAACTAGTATAATGAAAGAGAACCAGTTATCTCAAATAAGAACGGAAAAAAAGTGATTCTAACGAAGTTTCCAAACTTGGAAAAAAAAATTTTTTCTTTTCGAGATTCTTTGCGCATAATATGCTTTACTGAGGCTATGAAACTAGTACAATGAAGGAGAACCAGTTATCTCAAATAAGAACAGAAAAAAAGTGATTCTAAAGAAGTTTCCAAACTTCGAAAAAAATTTTTTTTCTTTTCGAGATTCTTTGCGCATAATATGCTTTACTGAGGCTATCAAACTAGTATAATGATAGAGAACCAGTTATCTCAAATAAGAACGGAAAAAAATTGATTCTAAAGAAGTTTCCAAACTTCGAAAAAAATTTTTTTTCTTTTCGAGATTCTTTGCGCATAATATGCTTTACTAAGGCTATCAAACTAGTATAATGAAAGAGAAACAGATATCTCAAATATGAACGGAAAAAAAGTGATTCAAACGAAGTTTCCAAACTTCGAAAAAAAATGTTTTTCTTTTCGAGATTCTTTGCGCATAATATGCTTTTCTGGGGCTATCAAACTAGTATAATGAAAGAGAACCAGTTATCTCAAATAAGAACGGGAAAAAAGTGATTCTAACGAAGTTTCCAAACTTCGAAAAAAATTTTTTTTCTTTTCGAGATTCTTTGCGCATAATATGCTTTACTGAGGCTAACAAACTAGTATAATGAAAGAGAACCAGTTATCTCAAATAAGAACCGAAAAAAGTGATTCTAGCGAATTTTTCAAACTTCGAAAAAAAAATTTTTTCTTTTCGAGATTCTTTGCGCATAATATGCTTTACTGAGGCTATCAAACTAGTACAATGAAAGAGAACCAGTTATCTCAAATAAGAACAGAAAAAAAGTGATTCTAAAGAAGTTTCCAAACTTCGAAAAAAAATTTTTTTCTTTTGGAGATTCTTTGCGCATAATATGCTTTACTGAGGCTATCAAACTAGTATAATGAAAGAGAACCAGTTATCTCAAATAAGAACGGAAAAAAATTGATTCTAAAGAAGTTTCCAAAGTTCGAAAAAAAATTTTTTTCTTTTCGAGATTCTTTGCGCATAATATGCTTTACTGAGGCTATCAACCTAGTATAACGAAAGAGAAACAGTTATCTCAAATAAGAACGGAAAAAAAGTGATTCTAAAGTAGTTTCCAAACTTCGAAAAAAAATTTTTTTCTTTTCGTGATTCTTTTCGCTGAATATGCTTTTCTGAGGCTATCAAACTAGTGTAATGAAAGAGAACCAGTTATCTCAAATTAGAACAGAAAAAAAGTGATTCTAAAGAAGTTTCCAAACTTCGAAAAAAAATTTTTTTCTTTTCGAGATTCTTTGCGCATAATATGCTTTACTGAGGCTATCAAACTAGTATAATGAAAGAGAACCAGTTATCTCAAATAAGAACAGAAAAAAAGTGATTCTAAAGAAGTTTCCAAACTTCGAAAAAAATTTTTTTTCTTTTCGAGATTCTTTGCGCATAATATGCTTTACTGAGGCTATCAAACTAGTATAATGAAAGAGAACCAGTTATCTCAAATAAGAACGGAAAAAAATTGATTCTAAAAAGTTTCCAAACTTCGAAAAAAAATTTATTTCTTTTCGAGATTCTTTGCGCATAATATGGTTTACTGAGGCTATCAAACTAGTATAATGAAAGAGAAACAGTTATCTCAAATAAGAACGGAAAAAAAGTGATTCAAACGAAGTTTCCAAACTTCGAAAAAAAATGTTTTTCTTTTCGAGATTCTTAGCGCATAATATGCTTTTCTGAGGCTATCAAACTAGTATAATGAAAGAGAACCAGTTATCTCATATAAGAACGGAAAAAAAGTGATTCTAACGAAGTTTCAAAACTTCGAAAAAAATTTTTTTTTCTTTTCGAAATTCTTTGCGCATAATATGCTTTACTGAGGCTATCAAAATAGTATAATGAAAGAGAACCAGTTATCTCAAATAAGAACGGAAAAAAAGTGATTCAAACGAAGTTTCCAAACTTCGAAAAAAAATGGTTTTCTTTTCTAGATTCTTTGCGCATAATATGCTTTTCTACGGCTATCAAACTAGTAAAATGAAAGAGAACCAGTTATCTCGAATAAGAACGGAAAAAAATTGATTCTAACGAAGTTTCCAAACTTCGAAAAATGTTTTTTTTCTTTTCGAGATTCTTTGCGCATAATATGCTTTACTGAGTCTATCAAACTAGTATAATGAAAGAGAACCAGTTATCGCAAATAAGAACGGAAAAAAGTGATTCTAACGAAGTTTCCAAACTTCGAAAAAAAATTTTTTTCTTTTCGAGATTCTTTGCGCATAATATGCTTTACTGAGGCTATCAAACTAGTATAATGAAAGAGAACCAGTTATCTCAAATAAGAACAGAAAAAAAAGTGATTCTAAAGAAGTTTCCAAACTTCGAAAATAAAATTTTTTTCTTTTCGAGATTCTTTGCGCATAATATGCTTTACTTAGGCTATCAAACTAGTATAATGAAAGAGAACCAGTTATCTCAAAAAGAACGGAAAAAAATTGATTCTAAGGAAGTTTCCAAACTTCGAAAAAATTTTTTTTTTCTTTTCCAGATTCTTTGCGCATAATATGCTTTACTGAGGCTATCAAACTAGTATAATGAAAGAGAACCAGTTATCTCAAATAAGAACGGAAAAAAGTGATTCTAACGAAGTTTCCAAACTTCGAAAAAAAATTTTTTTCTTTTCGAGATTCTTTGCGTATAATATGCTTTACTGAGATTATCAAACTAGTATAATGAAAGAGAACCAGTTATCTCAAATAAGAACAGAAAAAAAGTGATTCTAAAGAAGTTTCCAAACTTCGAAAAAAAATTTTTTTCTTTTCGAGATTCTTTGTGCATAATATGCTTTACTGAGGCTATCAAACTAGTATAATGAAAGAGAACAAGTTATCTCAAATAAGAACGGAAAAAAATTGATTCTAAAGAAGTTTTCAAACTTCGAAAAAAAATTTTTTTCTTTTCGAGATTCTTTGCGCATAATATGCTTTACTGAGGCTATCAAAATAGTATAATGAAAGAGAAACAGTTATCTCAAATAAGAACGGAAAAAAAGTGATCCAAACGTAGTTTCCAAACTTCGAAAAAAAATGTTTTTCTTTTCGAGATTCTTTGCGCATAATATGCTTTTCTGGGGCTATCAAACTAGTATAAAGAAAGAGAACCAGTTATCTCAAATAAGAACGGGAAAAAACTGATTCTAACGAAGTTTCCAAACTTCGAAAAAAATTTTTTTTCTTTTCGAGATTCTTTGCGCATAATATGCTTTACTGAGGCTATCAAACTAGTATAATGAAAGAGAAACAGTTATCTCAAATAAGAACGGAAAAAAGTGATTCTAACGAAGTTTTCAAACTTCGAAAAAAAAATTTTTTTCCTTCGAGATTCTTTGCGCATAATATGCTTTAATGAGGCTATCAAACTAGTACAATGAAAGAGAACCAGTTATCTCAAATAAGAACAGAAAAAAAGTGATTCTAAAGAAGTTTCCAAACTTCGAAAAAAAATTTTTTTCTTTTGGAGATTCTTTGCGCATAATATGCTTTACTGAGGCTATCAAACTAGTATAATGAAAGAGAACCAGTTATCTCAAATAAGAACGGAAAAAAATTGATTCTAAAGAAGTTTCCAAAGTTCGAAAAAAAAATTTTTTCTTTTCGAGATTCTTTGCGCATAATATGCTTTACTGAGGCTATCAACCTAGTATAATGAAAGAGAAACAGTTATCTCAAATAAGAACGGAAAAAAAGTGATTCTAAAGTAGTTTCCAAACTTCGAAAAAAATTTTTTTTTCTTTTCGTGATTCTTTTCGCTAAATATGCCTTTCTGAGGCTATCAAACTAGTGTAATGAAAGAGAACCAGTTATCTCAAATTAGAACAGAAAAAAAGTGATTCTAAAGAAGTTTCCAAACTTCGAAAAAAAATTTTTTTCTTTTCGAGATTCTTTGCGCATAATATGCTTTACTGAGGCTATCAAACTAGTATAATGAAAGAGAACCAGTTATCTCAAATAAGAACAGAAAAAAAGTGATTCTAAAGAAGTTTGGAAACTTCGAAAAAAATTTTTTTTCTTTTCGAGATTCTTTGCGCATAATATGCTTTACTGAGGCTATCAAACTAGTATAATGAAAGAGAACCAGTTATCTCAAATAAGAACGGAAAAAAATTGATTCTAAAGAAGTTTCCAAACTTCGAAAAAAAATTTATTTCTTTTCGAGATTCTTTGCGCATAATATGCTTTTCTGAGGCTATCAAACTAGTAAAATGAAAGAGAACCAGTTATCTCGAATAAGAACGGAAAAAAGGTAATTCTAAAGAAGTTTCCAAAGTTCGAAAAAATTTTTTTTTCTTTTCGAGATTCTTTGCGCATAATATGCTTTACTGAGGCTATCAAACTAGTATAATGAAAGAGAACCAGTTATCTCATATAAGAATGAAAAAAAAGTGATTCTAACGAAGTTTCCAAACTTCGAAAAAAATTTTTTTTTCTTTTCGAAATTCTTTGCGCATAATATGCTTTACTCAGGCTATCAAACTAGTATAATGAAAGAGAACAAGTTATCTCAAATAAGAACGAAAAAAAAAGTGATTCAAACGCAGTTTCCAAACTTCGAAAAAAAATGGTTTTCTTTTCGAGATTCTTTGCGCATAATATGCTTTTCTACGGCTATCAAACTAGTAAAATGAAAGAGAACCAGTTATCTCGAATAAGAACGGAAAAAAAGTGATTCTAACGAAGTTTCCAAACTTCGAAAAATGTTTTTTTTCTTTTCGAGATTCTTTGCGCATAATATGCTTTACTGAGTCTATCAAACTAGTATAATGAAATAGAACCAGTTATCTCAAATAAGAACGGAAAAAAGTGATTCTAACGAAGTTTCCAAACTTCGAAAAAAAATTTTTTCTTTTCGAGATTCTTTGCGCATAATATGCTTTACTGAGGCTATCAAACTAGTATAATGAAAGAGAACCAGTTATCTCAAATAAGAACGGAAAAAAAGTGATTCAAACGAAGTTTCCAAACTTCGAAAAAAAATGGTTTTCTTTTCGAGATTCTTTGCGCATAATATGCTTTTCTACGGCTATCAAACTAGTAAAATGAAAGAGAACTAGTTATCTCGAATAAGAACGGAAAAAAAGTGATTCTAACGAAGTTTCCAAACTTCGAAAAATGTTTTTTTTCTTTTCGAGATTCTTTGCGCATAATATGCTTTACTGAGTCTATCAAACTAGTATAATGAAAGAGAACCAGTTATCTCAAATAAGAACGGAAAAAAGTGATTCTAACGAAGTTTCCAAACTTCGAAAAAAAATTTTTTTCTTTTCGAGATTCTTTGCGCATAATATGCTTTACTGAGGCTATCAAACTAGTATAATGAAAGAGAACCAGTTATCTCAAATAAGAACGGAAAAAAATTGATTCTAACGAAGTTTCCAAACTTCGAAAATTTTTTTTTTTTCTTTTCCAGATTCTTTGCGCATAATATGCTTTACTGAGGCTATCAAACTAGTATAATGAAAGAGAACCAGTTATCTCAAATAAGAACGGAAAAAAGTGATGCTAACGAAGTTTTCAAACTTCGAAAAAAAATTTTTTTCTTTTCGAGATTCTTTACGCATAATATGCTTTACTGAGGCTATCAAAATAGTATAATGAAAGAGAAACAGTTATCTCAAATTAGAACGGAAAAAAAGTGATCCAAACGTAGTTTCCAAACTGCGAAAAGAAATGTTTTTCTTTTCGAGATTCTTTGCGCATAATATGCTTTACTGAGGCTATCAAACTAGTATAATGAAAGAGAACCAGTTATCTCAAATAAGAACGGAAAAAAAGTGATTCTTACGAAGTTTCCAAACTTCGAAAAAAAAATTTTTTCTTTTCGAGATTCTTTGCGCATAATATGCTTTACTGAGGCTATCAAACTAGTATAATGAAAGAGTACCAGTTATCTCAAATAAGAACGGAAAAAAAGTGATTCAAACGAAGTTTCCAAACTTCGAAAAAAAATGTTTTTCTTTTCGAGATTCTTTGCGCATAATATGCTTTTCTGAGTCTATCAAACTAGTATAATGAAAGAGAACCAGTTATCTCAAATAAGAACGGAAAAAAAGTGATTCAAACGAAGTTTCCAAAATTCGAAAAAAAATTTTTTTCCTTTCGAGATTCTTTGCGCATAATATGCTTTTCTACGGCTATCAAACTAGTAAAATGAAAGAGAACCAGTTATCTCGAATAAGAACGGAAAAAAGGTAATTCTAAAGAAGTTTCCAAAGTTCGAAAAAATTTTTTTTTCTTTTCGAGATTCTTTGCGCATAATATGCTTTACTGAGGCTATTAAACTAGTATAATGAAAGAGAACCAGTTATCTCATATAAGAACGGAAAAAAAGTGATTCTAACGAAGTTTCCAAACTTCGAAAAAAATTTTTTTTTCTTTTCGAAATTCTTTGCGCATAATATGCTTTACTCAGGCTATCAAACTAGTATAATGAAAGAGAACAAGTTATCTCAAATAAGAACGAAAAAAAAGTGATTCAAACGCAGTTTCCAAACTTCGAAAAAAAATGGTTTTCTTTTCGAGATTCTTTGCGCATAATATGCTTTTCTACGGCTATCAAACTAGTAAAATGAAAGAGAACCAGTTATCTCGAATAAGAACGGAAAAAAAGTGATTCTAACGAAGTTTCCAAACTTCGAAAAATGTTTTTTTTCTTTTCGAGATTCTTTGCGCATAATATGCTTTACTGAGTCTATCAAACTAGTATAATGAAATAGAACCAGTTATCTCAAATAAGAACGGAAAAAAGTGATTCTAACGAAGTTTCCAAACTTCGAAAAAAATTTTTTTTCTTTTCGAGATTCTTTGCGCATAATATGCTTTACTGAGGCTATCAAACTAGTATAATGAAAGAGAACCAGTTATCTCAAATAAGAACGGAAAAAAAGTGATTCAAACGAAGTTTCCAAACTTCGAAAAAAAATGGTTTTCTTTTCGAGATTCTTTGCGCATAATATGCTTTTCTACGGCTATCAAACTAGTAAAATGAAAGAGAACTAGTTATCTCGAATAAGAACGGAAAAAAAGTGATTCTAACGAAGTTTCCAAACTTCGAAAAATGTTTTTTTTCTTTTCGAGATTCTTTGCGCATAATATGCTTTACTGAGTCTATCAAACTAGTATAATGAAAGAGAACCAGTTATCTCAAATAAGAACGGAAAAAAGTGATTCTAACGAAGTTTCCAAACTTCGAAAAAAAATTTTTTTCTTTTCGAGATTCTTTGCGCATAATATGCTTTACTGAGGCTATCAAACTAGTATAATGAAAGAGAACCAGTTATCTCAAATAAGAACGGAAAAAAATTGATTCTAACGAAGTTTCCAAACTTCGAAAATTTTTTTTTTTTCTTTTCCAGATTCTTTGCGCATAATATGCTTTACTGAGGCTATCAAACTAGTATAATGAAAGAGAACCAGTTATCTCAAATAAGAACGGAAAAAAGTGATTCTAACGAAGTTTTCAAACTTCGAAAAAAAATTTTTTTCTTTTCGAGATTCTTTACGCATAATATGCTTTACTGAGGCTATCAAAATAGTATAATGAAAGAGAAACAGTTATCTCAAATTAGAACGGAAAAAAAGTGATCCAAACGTAGTTTCCAAACTTCGAAAAGAAATGTTTTTCTTTTCGAGATTCTTTGCGCATAATATGCTTTACTGAGGCTATCAAACTAGTATAATGAAAGAGAACCAGTTATCTCAAATAAGAACGGAAAAAAAGTGATTCTTACGAAGTTTCCAAACTTCGAAAAAAAAATTTTTTCTTTTCGAGATTCTTTGCGCATAATATGCTTTACTGAGGCTATCAAACTAGTATAATGAAAGAGTACCAGTTATCTCAAATAAGAACGGAAAAAAAGTGATTCAAACGAAGTTTCCAAACTTCGAAAAAAAATGTTTTTCTTTTCGAGATTCTTTGCGCATAATATGCTTTCTGAGTCTATCAAACTAGTATAATGAAAGAGAACCAGTTATCTCAAATAAGAACGGAAAAAAAGTGATTCAAACGAAGTTTCCAAAATTCGAAAAAAAATTTTTTTCCTTTCGAGATTCTTTGCGCATAATATGCTTTTCTACGGCTATCAAACTAGTAAAATGAAAGAGAACCAGTTATCTCGAATAAGAACGGAAAAAAAGTGATTCTAACGAAGTTTCCAAACTTCGAAAAATTTTTTTTTTCTTTTCGAGATTCTTTGCGCATAATATGCTTTACAAAGGCTATCAAACTAGTATAATGAAAGAGAACCAGTTATCTCAAATAAGAACGGAAAAAAGTGTTTCTAACGAAGTTTCCAAACTTCGAAAAAAATTTTTTTTCTTTTCGAGATTCTTTGCGCATAATATGCTTTACTGAGGCTATCAAACTAGTATAATGAAAGAGAACCAGTTCTCTCAAATAAGAACGGAAAAAAGTGATTCTAACGAAGTTTCTAAACTTCGAAAAAAAATTTTTTTCTTTTCGAGATTCTTTGCGCATAATATGCTTTACTGAGGCTATTAAACTAGTATAATGAAAGAGAACCAGTTATCTCAAATAAGAACGGAAAAAAATTGATTCTAAAGAAGTTTCCAAACTTCAAAAAAAAATTTTTTTCTTTTCGAGATTCTTTGCGCATAATATGCTTTACTGAGGCTATCAAACTAGTATAATGAAAGAGAACTAGTTATCTCAAATAAGAACAGAAAAAAAGTGATTCTAAAGAAGTTTCCAAACTTCGAAAAAAAATTTTTTTCTTTTCGAGATTCTTTGCGCATAATATGCTTTACTGAGGCTATCAAACTAGTATAATGAAAGAGAACAAGTTATCTCAAATAAGAACGGAAAAAAATTGATTCTAAAGAAGTTTCCAAACTTCGAAAAAAAATTTTTTTCTTTTCGAGATTCTTTGCGCATAATATGCTTTACTGAGGCTATCAAAATAGTATAATGAAAGAGAAACAGTTATCTCAAATAAGAACGGAAAAAAAGTGATTCAAACGTAGTTTCCAAACTTCGAAAAAAAATGTTTTTCTTTTCGAGATTCTTTGCGCATAATATGCTTTACTGAGGCTATCAAACTGGTATAATGAAAGAGAACCAGTTATCTCAAATAAGAACGGAAAAAAATTGATTCTAACGAAGTTTCCAAACTTCGAAAATTTTTTTTTTCTTTTCCAGATTCTTTGCGCATAATATGCTTTACTGAGGCTATCAAACTAGTATAATGAAAGAGAACCAGTTATCTCAAATAAGAACGGAAAAAAGGGATTCTAACGAAGTTTCCAAACTTCGAAAAAAAATTTTTTTCTTTTCGAGATTCTTTGCGCATAATATGCTTTACTGAGGCTATTAAACTAGTATAATGAAAGAGAACCAGTTATCTCAAATAAGAACGGAAAAAAATTGATTCTAAAGAAGTTTCCAAACTTCGAAAAAAAATTTTTTTCTTTTCGATATTCTTTGCGCATAATATGCTTTACTGAGGCTATCAAACTAGTATAATGAAAGAGAACTAGTTATCTCAAATAAGAACAGAAAAAAAGTGATTCTAAAGAAGTTTCCAAACTTCGAAAAAAAATTTTTTTCTTTTCGAGATTCTTTGCGCATAATATGCTTTACTGAGGCTATCAAACTAGTATAATGAAAGAGAACAAGTTATCTCAAATAAGAACGGAAAAAAATTGATTCTAAAGAAGTTTCCAAACTTCGAAAAAAAATTTTTTTCTTTTCGAGATTCTTTGCGCATAATATGCTTTACTGAGGCTATCAAAATAGTATAATGAAAGAGAAACAGTTATCTCAAATAAGAACGGAAAAAAAGTGATTCAAACGTAGTTTCCAAACTTCGAAAAAAAATGTTTTTCTTTTCGAGATTCTTTGCGCATAATATGCTTTACTGAGGCTATCAAACTGGTATAATGAAAGAGAACCAGTTATCTCAAATAAGAACGGAAAAAAATTGATTCTAACGAAGTTTCCAAACTTCGAAAATTTTTTTTTTCTTTTCCAGATTCTTTGCGCATAATATGCTTTACTGAGGCTATCAAACTAGTATAATGAAAGAGAACCAGTTATCTCAAATAAGAACGGAAAAAAGGGATTCTAACGAAGTTTCCAAACTTCGAAAAAAATTTTTTTTCTTTTCGAGATTCTTTTCGCTAAATATGCTTTTCTGAGGCTATCAAACTAGTGTAATGAAAGAGAACCAGTTATCTCAAATTAGAACAGAAAAAAAGTGATTCTAAAGAAGTTTCCAAACTTCGAAAAAAAAATTTTTTCTTTTCGAGATTCTTTGCGCATAATATGCTTTACTGAGGCTATCAAACTAGTATAATGAAAGAGAACCAGTTATCTCAAATAAGAACAGAAAAAAAGTGATTCTAAAGAAGTTTCCAAACTTCGAAAAAAATTTTTTTTCTTTTCGAGATTCTTTGCGCATAATATGCTTTACTGAGGCTATCAAACTAGTATAATGAAAGAGAACCAGTTATCTCAAATAAGAACGGAAAAAAATTGATTCTAAAGAAGTTTCCAAACTTCGAAAAAAAATTTATTTCTTTTCGAGATTCTTTGCGCATAATATGCTTTTCTGAGGCTATCAAACTAGTAAAATGAAAGAGAACCAGTTATCTCGAATAAGAACGGAAAAAAGGTAATTCTAAAGAAGTTTCCAAAGTTCGAAAAAATTTTTTTTTCTTTTCGAGATTCTTTGCGCATAATATGCTTTACTGAGGCTATCAAACTAGTATAATGAAAGAGAACAAGTTATCTCAAATAAGAACGAAAAAAAAGTGATTCAAACGCAGTTTCCAAACTTCGAAAAAAAATGGTTTTCTTTTCGAGATTCTTTGCGCATAATATGCTTTTCTACGGCTATCAAACTAGTAAAATGAAAGAGAACCAGTTATCTCGAATAAGAACGGAAAAAAAGTGATTCTAACGAAGTTTCCAAACTTCGAAAAATGTTTTTTTTCTTTTCGAGATTCTTTGCGCATAATATGCTTTACTGAGTCTATCAAACTAGTATAATGAAATAGAACCAGTTATCTCAAATAAGAACGGAAAAAAGTGATTCTAACGAAGTTTCCAAACTTCGAAAAAAAATTTTTTTCTTTTCGAGATTCTTTGCGCATAATATGCTTTACTGAGGCTATCAAACTAGTATAATGAAAGAGAACCAGTTATCTCAAATAAGAACGGAAAAAAAGTGATTCAAACGAAGTTTCCAAACTTCAAAAAAAATGGTTTTCTTTTCGAGATTCTTTGCGCATAATATGCTTTTCTACGGCTATCAAACTAGTAAAATGAAAGAGAACTAGTTATCTCGAATAAGAACGGAAAAAAAGTGATTCTAACGAAGTTTCCAAACTTCGAAAAATGTTTTTTTTCATTTCGAGATTCTTTGCGCATAATATGCTTTACTGAGTCTATCAAACTAGTATAATGAAAGAGAACCAGTTATCTCAAATAAGAACGGAAAAAAGTGATTCTAACGTAGTTTCCAAACTTCGAAAAAAAATTTTTTTCTTTTCGAGATTCTTTGCGCATAATATGCTTTACTGAGGCTATCAAACTAGTATAATGAAAGAGAACCAGTTATCTCAAATAAGAACGGAAAAAAATTGATTCTAACGAAGTTTCCAAACTTCGAAAATTTTTTTTTTTTCTTTTCCAGATTCTTTGCGCATAATATGCTTTACTGAGGCTATCAAACTAGTATAATGAAAGAGAACCAGTTATCTCAAATAAGAACGGAAAAAAGTGATTCTAACGAAGTTTTCAAACTTCGAAAAAAAATTTTTTTCTTTTCGAGATTCTTTACGCATAATATGCTTTACTGAGGCTATCAAAATAGTATAATGAAAGAGAAACAGTTATCTCAAATTAGAACGGAAAAAAAGTGATCCAAACGTAGTTTCCAAACTTCGAAAAGAAATGTTTTTCTTTTCGAGATTCTTTGCGCATAATATGCTTTACTGAGGCTATCAAACTAGTATAATGAAAGAGAACCAGTTATCTCAAATAAGAACGGAAAAAAAGTGATTCTTACGAAGTTTCCAAACTTCGAAAAAAAAATTTTTTCTTTTCGAGATTCTTTGCGCATAATATGCTTTACTGAGGCTATCAAACTAGTATAATGAAAGAGTACCAGTTATCTCAAATAAGAACGGAAAAAAAGTGATTCAAACGAAGTTTCCAAACTTCGAAAAAAAATGTTTTTCTTTTCGAGATTCTTTGCGCATAATATGCTTTTCTGAGTCTATCAAATTAGTATAATGAAAGAGAACCAGTTATCTCAAATAAGAACGGAAAAAAAGTGATTCAAACGAAGTTTCCAAAATTCGAAAAAAAATTTTTTTCCTTTCGAGATTCTTTGCGAATAATATGCTTTTCTACGGCTATCAAACTAGTAAAATGAAAGAGAACCAGTTATCTCGAATAAGAACGGAAAAAAAGTGATTCTAACGAAGTTTCCAAACTTCAAAAATTTTTTTTTTCTTTTCGAGATTCTTTGCGCATAATATGCTTTACAAAGGCTATCAAACTAGTATAATGAAAGAGAACCAGTTATCTCAAATAAGAACGGAAAAAAGTGTTTCTAACGAAGTTTCCAAACTTCGAAAAAAATTTTTTTTCTTTTCGAGATTCTTTGCGCATAATATGCTTTACTGAGGCTATCAAACTAGTATAATGAAAGAGAACCAGTTCTCTCAAATAAGAACGGAAAAAAGTGATTCTAACGAAGTTTCTAAACTTCGAAAAAAAATTTTTTTCTTTTCGAGATTCTTGGCGCATAATATGCTTTACTGAGGGTATTAAACTAGTATAATGAAAGAGAACCAGTTATCTCAAATAAGAACGGAAAAAAATTGATTCTAAAGAAGTTTCCAAACTTCGAAAAAAAATTTTTTTCTTTTCGAGATTCTTTGCGCATAATATGCTTTACTGAGGCTATCAAACTAGTATAATGAAAGAGAACAAGTTATCTCAAATAAGAACGGAAAAAAATTGATTCTAAAGAAGTTTCCAAACTTCGAAAAAAAATTTTTTTCTTTTCGAGATTCTTTGCGCATAATATGCTTTACTGAGGCTATCAAAATAGTATAATGAAAGAGAAACAGTTATCTCAAATAAGAACGGAAAAAAAGTGATTCAAACGTAGTTTCCAAACTTCGAAAAAAAATGTTTTTCTTTTCGAGATTTTTTGCGCATAATATGCTTTACTGAGGCTATCAAACTGGTATAATGAAAGAGAACCAGTTATCTCAAATAAGAACGGAAAAAAATTGATTCTAACGAAGTTTCCAAACTTCGAAAATTTTTTTTTTTCTTTTCCAGATTCTTTGCGCATAATATGCTTTACTGAGGCTATCAAACTAGTATAATGAAAGAGAACCAGTTATCTCAAATAAGAACGGAAAAAAGGGATTCTAACGAAGTTTCCAAACTTCGAAAAAAATTTTTTTCTTTTCGAGATTCTTTTCGCTAAATATGCTTTTCTGAGGCTATCAAACTAGTGTAATGAAAGACAACCAGTTATCTCAAATTAGAACAGAAAAAAAGTGATTCTAAAGAAGTTTCCAAACTTCGAAAAAAAAATTTTTTCTTTTCGAGATTCTTTGCGCATAATATGCTTTACTGAGGCTATCAAACTAGTATAATGAAAGAGAACCAGTTATCTCAAATAAGAACAGAAAAAAAGTGATTCTAAAGAAGTTTCCAAACTTCGAAAAAAATTTTTTTTCTTTTCGAGATTCTTTGCGCATAATATGCTTTACTGAGGCTATCAAACTAGTATAATGAAAGAGAACCAGTTATCTCAAATAAGAACGGAAAAAAATTGATTCTAAAGAAGTTTGCAAACTTCGAAAAATAATTTTTTCCCTTCGAGATTCTTTGCGCATAATATGCTTTACTGAGGCTATCAAACTAGTATAATGAAAGAGAACCAGTTATCTCAAATAAGAACGGAAAAAAAGTGATTCAAACGAAGTTTCCAAACTTCGAAAAAAAATGGTTTTCTTTTCGAGATTCTTTGCGCATAATATGCTTTTCTACGGCTATCAAACTAGTAAAATGAAAGAGAACTAGTTATCTCGAATAAGAACGGAAAAAAAGTGATTCTAACGAAGTTTCCAAACTTCGAAAAATGTTTTTTTTTTCTTTTCGAGATTCTTTGCGCATAATATGCTTTACTGAGTCTATCAAACTAGTATAATGAAAGAGAACCAGTTATCTCAAATAAGAACGGAAAAAAGTGATTCTAACGAAGTTTCCAAACTTCGAAAAAAAATTTTTTTCTTTTCGAGATTCTTTGCGCATAATATGCTTTACTGAGGCTATCAAACTAGTATAATGAAAGAGAACCAGTTATCTCAAATAAGAATGGAAAAAAATTGATTCTAACGAAGTTTCCAAACTTCGAAAATTTTTTTTTTTTCTTTTCCAGATTCTTTGCGCATAATATGCTTTACTGAGGCTATCAAACTAGTATAATGAAAGAGAACCAGTTATCTCAAATAAGAACGGAAAAAAGTGATTCTAACGAAGTTTTCAAACTTCGAAAAAAAATTTTTTTCTTTTCGAGATTCTTTGGGCATAATATGCTTTACTGAGGCTATCAAAATAGTATAATGAAAGAGAAACAGTTATCTCAAATAAGAACGGAAAAAAAGTGATTCAAACGTAGTTTCCAAACTTCGAAAAAAAATGTTTTTCTTTTCGAGATTCTTTGCGCATAATATGCTTTACTGAGGCTATCAAACTGGTATAATGAAAGAGAACCAGTTATCTCAAATAAGAACGGAAAAAAATTGATTCTAACGAAGTTTCCAAACTTCGAAAATTTTTTTTTTCTTTTCCAGATTCTTTGCGCATAATATGCTTTACTGAGGCTATCAAACTAGTATAATGAAAGAGAACCAGTTATCTCAAATAAGAACGGAAAAAAGGGATTCTAACGAAGTTTCCAAACTTCGAAAAAAATTTTTTTTCTTTTCGAGATTCTTTTCGCTAAATATGCTTTTCTGAGGCTATCAAACTAGTGTAATGAAAGAGAACCAGTTATCTCAAATTAGAACAGAAAAAAAGTGATTCTAAAGAAGTTTCCAAACTTCGAAAAAAAAATTTTTTCTTTTCGAGATTCTTTGCGCATAATATGCTTTACTGAGGCTATCAAACTTGTATAATGAAAGAGAACCAGTTATCTCAAATAAGAACAGAAAAAAAGTGATTCTAAAGAAGTTTCCAAACTTCGAAAAAAATTTTTTTTCTTTTCGAGATTCTTTGCGCATAATATGCTTTACTAAGGCTATCAAACTAGTATAATGAAAAAGAACCAGTTATCTCAAATAAGAACGGAAAAAAATTGATTCTAAAGAAGTTTGCAAACTTCGAAAAAAAATTTTTTCCCTTCGAGATTCTTTGCGCTTAATATGCTTTACTGAGGCTATCAAACTAGTATAATGAAAGAGAACCAGTTATCTCAAATAAGAACGGAAAAAAAGTGATTCAAACGAAGTTTCCAAACTTCGAAAAAAAAAATGGTTTTCTTTTCGAGATTCTTTGCGCATAATATGCTTTTCTACGGCTATCAAACTAGTAAAATGAAAGAGAACTAGTTATCTCGAATAAGAACGGAAAAAAAGTGATTCTAACGAAGTTTCCAAACTTCGAAAAATGTTTTTTTTCTTTTCGAGATTCTTTGCGCATAATATGCTTTACTGAGTCTATCAAACTAGTATAATGAAAGAGAACCAATTATCTCAAATAAGAACGGAAAAAAGTGATTCTAACGAAGTTTCCAAACTTCGAAAAAAAATTTTTTTCTTTTCGAGATTCTTTGCGCATAATATGCTTTACTGAGGCTATCAAACTAGTATAATGAAAGAGAACCAGTTATCTCAAATAAGAACGGAAAAAAATTGATTCTAACGAAGTTTCCAAACTTCGAAAATTTTTTTTTTTTTCTTTTCCAGATTCTTTGCGCATAATATGCTTTACTGAGGCTATCAAACTAGTATAATGAAAGAGAACCAGTTATCTCAAATAAGAACGGAAAAAAGTGATTCTAACGAAGTTTTCAAACTTCGAAAAAAAATTTTTTTCTTTTCGAGATTCTTTACGCATAATATGCTTTACTGAGGCTATCAAAATAGTATAATGAAAGAGAAACAGTTATCTCAAATTAGAACGGAAAAAAAGTGATCCAAACGTAGTTTCCAAACTTCGAAAAGAAATGTTTTTCTTTTCGAGATTCTTTGCGCATAATATGCTTTACTGAGGCTATCAAACTAGTATAATGAAAGAGAACCAGTTATCTCAAATAAGAACGGAAAAAAAGTGATTCTTACGAAGTTTCCAAACTTCGAAAAAAAAATTTTTTCTTTTCGAGATTCTTTGCGCATAATATGCTTTACTGAGGCTATCAAACTAGTATAATGAAAGAGAACCAGTTATCTCAAATAAGAACGGAAAAAAATTGATTCTAACGAAGTTTCCAAACTTCGAAAATTTTTTTTTTTCTTTTCCAGATTCTTTGCGCATAATATGCTTTACTGAGGCTATCAAACTAGTATAATGAAAGAGAACCAGTTATCTCAAATAAGAACGGAAAAAAGTGATTCTAACGAAGTTTTCAAACTTCGAAAAAAAATTTTTTTCTTTTCGAGATTCTTTACGCATAATATGCTTTACTGAGGCTATCAAAATAGTATAATGAAAGAGAAACAGTTATCTCAAATTAGAACGGAAAAAAAGTGATCCAAACGTAGTTTCCAAACTTCGAAAAGAAATGTTTTTCTTTTCGAGATTCTTTGCGCATAATATGCTTTACTGAAGCTATCAAACTAGTATAATGAAAGAGAACCAGTTATCTCAAATAAGAACGGAAAAAAAGTGATTCTTACGAAGTTTCCAAACTTCGAAAAAAAAATTTTTTCTTTTCGAGATTCTTTGCGCATAATATGCTTTACTGAGGCTATCAAACTAGTATAATGAAAGAGTACCAGTTATCTCAAATAAGAACGGAAAAAAAGTGAATCAAACGAAGTTTCCAAACTTCGAAAAAAAATGTTTTTCTTTTCGAGATTCTTTGCGCATAATATGCTTTTCTGAGTCTATCAAACTAGTATAATGAAAGAGAACCAGTTATCTCAAATAAGAACGGAAAAAAAGTGATTCAAACGAAGTTTCCAAAATTCGAAAAAAAATTTTTTTCCTTTCGAGATTCTTTGCGCATAATATGCTTTTCTACGGCTATCAAACTAGTAAAATGAAAGAGAACCAGTTATCTCGAATAAGAACGGAAAAAAAGTGATTCTAACGAAGTTTCCAAACTTCGAAAAATTTTTGTTTTCTTTTCGAGATTCTTTGCGCATAATATGCTTTACAAAGGCTATCAAACTAGTATAATGAAAGAGAACCAGTTATCTCAAATAAGAACGGTAAAAAGTGTTTCTAACGAAGTTTCCAAACTTCGAAAAAAATTTTTTTTCTTTTCGAGATTCTTTGCGCATAATATGCTTTACTGAGGCTATCAAACTAGTATAATGAAAGAGAACCAGTTCTCTCAAATAAGAACGGAAAAAAGTGATTCTAACGAAGTTTCTAAACTTCGAAAAAAAATTTTTTTCTTTTCGAGATTCTTTGCGCATAATATGCTTTACTGAGGCTATTAAACTAGTATAATGAAAGAGAACCAGTTATCTCAAATAAGAACGGAAAAAAATTGATTCTAAAGAAGTTTCCAAACTTCGAAAAAAAATTTTTTTCTTTTCGAGATTCTTTGCGCATAATATGCTTTACTGAGGCTATCAAACTAGTATAATGAAAGAGAACTAGTTATCTCAAATAAGAACAGAAAAAAAGTGATTCTAAAGAAGTTTCCAAACTTCGAAAAAAATTTTTTTTCTTTTCGAGATTCTTTGCGCATAATATGCTTTACTGAGGCTATCAAACTAGTATAATGAAAGAGAACAAGTTATCTCAAATAAGAACGGAAAAAAATTGATTCTAAAGAAGTTTCCAAACTTCGAAAAAAAATTTTTTTCTTTTCGAGATTCTTTGCGCATAATATGCTTTACTGAGGCTATCAAAATAGTATAATGAAAGAGAAACAGTTATCTCAAATAAGAACGGAAAAAAAGTGATTCAAACGTAGTGATTCAAACTTCGAAAAAAAATGTTTTTCTTTTCGAGATTCTTTGCGCATAATATGCTTTACTGAGGCTATCAAACTGGTATAATGAAAGAGAACCAGTTATCTCAAATAAGAACGGAAAAAAATTGATTCTAACGAAGTTTCCAAACTTCGAAAATTTTTTTTTTCTTGTCCAGATTCTTTGCGCATAATATGCTTTACTGAGGCTATCAAACTAGTATAATGAAAGAGAACCAGTTATCTCAAATAAGAACGGAAAAAAGGGATTCTAACGAAGTTTCCAAACTTCGAAATAAATTTTTTTTCTTTTCGCGATTCTTTTCGCTAAATATGCTTTTCTGAGGCTATCAAACTAGTGTAATGAAAGAGAACCAGTTATCTCAAATTAGAACAGAAAAAAAGTGATTCTAAAGAAGTTTCCAAACTTCGAAAAAAAAATTTTTTCTTTTCGAGATTCTTTGCGCATAATATGCTTTACTGAGGCTATCAAACTAGTATAATGAAAGAGAACCAGTTATCTCAAATAAGAACAGAAAAAAAGTGATTCTAAAGAAGTTTCCATACTTCGAAAAAAATTTTTTTTCTTTTCGAGATTCTTTGCGCATAATATGCTTTACTGAGGCTATTAAACTAGTATAATGAAAGAGAACCAGTTATCTCAAATAAGAACGGAAAAAAATTGATTCTAAAGAAGTTTGCAAACTTCGAAAAAAAATTTTTTCCCTTCGAGATTCTTTGCGCATAATATGCTTTACTGAGGCTATCAAACTAGTACAATGAAAGAGAACCAGTTATCTCAAATAAGAACAGAAAAAAAGTGATTCTAAAGAAGTTTCCAAACTTCGAAAAAAATTTTTTTCTTTTGGAGATTGTTTGCGCATATAATGCTTTACTGAGGCTATCAAACTAGTATAATGAAAGAGAACCAGTTATCTCAAATAAGAACGGAAAAAAGTGATTCTTACGAAGTTTCCAAACTTCGAAAAAAAATTTTTTTCTTTTCGAGATTCTTTGCGCATAATATGCTTTACTGAGGCTATCAAACTAGTATAATGAAAGAGAACCAGTTATCTCAAATAAGAACAGAAAAAAAGTGATTCTAAAGAAGTTTCCAAACTTCGAAAAAAAAATTTTTTTCTTTTCGAGATTCTTTGCGCATAATATGCTTTACTGAGGCTATCAAACTAGTATAATGAAAGAGAACCAGTTATCTCAAATAAGAACGGAAAAAAATTGATTCTAACGAAGTTTCCAAACTTCGAAAAAAAGTTTTTTTTCTTTTCCAAATTCTTTGCGCATAATAAGCTTTACTGAGGCTATCAAATTAGTATAATGAAAGAGAACCAGTTATCTCAAATAAGAACGGAAAAAAGTGATTCTAACGAAGTTTCCAAACTTCGAAAAAAATTTTTTTTCTTTTCGAGATTCTTTGCGCATAATATGCTTTACTGAGGCTATCAAACTAGTATAATGAAAGAGAACGAGTTATCTCAAAAAAGAACAGAAAAAAAGTGATTCTAAAGAAGTTTCCAAACTTCGAAAAAAAATTTTTTTCTTTTGGAGATTCTTTGCGCATAATATGCTTTACTGAGGCTATCAAACTAGTATAAGGAAAGAGAACCAGTTATCTCAAATAAGAACGGAAAAAAATTGATTCTAAAGAAGTTTCCAAAGTTCGAAAAAAAAATTTTTTCTTTTCGAGATTCTTTGCGCATAATATGCTTTACTGAGGCTATCAACCTAGTATAATGAAATAGAAACAGTTATCTCAAATAAGAACGGAAAAAAAGTGATTCTAAAGTAGTTTCCAAACTTCGAAAAAAATTTTTTTTCTTTTCGTGATTATTTTCGCTAAATATGCTTTTCTGAGGCTATCAAACTAGTGTAATGAAAGGGAACCAGTTATCTCAAATTAGAACAGAAAAAAAGTGATTCTAAAGAAGTTTCCAAACTTCGAAAAAAAATTTTTTTCTTTTCGAGATTCTTTGCGCATAATATGCTTTACTGAGGCTATCAAACTAGTATAATGAAAGAGAACCAGTTATCTCATATAAGAATGGAAAAAAAGTGATTCTAACGAAGTTTCCAAACTTCGAAAAAAATTTTTTTTTCTTTTCGAAATTCTTTGCGCATAAATTGCTTTACTGAGGCTATCAAACTAGTATAATGAAAGAGAACCAGTTATCTCAATTAAGAACGGAAAAAAAGTGATTCAAACGAAGTTTCCAAATTTCGAAAAAAAATGTTTTTTTTTTCGAGATTCTTTGCGCATAATATGCTTTTCTACGGCCATCAAACTAGTAAAATGAAAGAGAACCAGTTATCTCGAATAAGAACGGAAAAAAAGTGATTCTAACGAAGTTTCCAAACTTCGAAAAAAAAATTTCTTCTTTTCGAGATTCTTTGCGCATAATATGCTTTACTGAGGCTATCAAACTAGTATAATGAAAGAGAACCAGTTATCTCAAATAAGAACGGAAAAAAATTGATTCTAACGAAGTTTCCAAACTTCGAAAATTTTTTTTTTCTTTTCCAGATTCTTTGCGCATAATATGCTTTACTGAGGCTATCAAACTAGTATAATGAAAGAGAACCAGTTATCTCAAATAAGAACGGAAAAAAGGGATTCTAACGAAGTTTGCAAACTTCGAAAAAAATTTTTTTTCTTTTCGAGATTCTTTTCGCTAAATATGCTTTTCTGAGGCTATCAAACTAGTGTAATGAAAGAGAACCAGTTATCTCAAATTAGAACAGAAAAAAAGTGATTCTAAAGAAGTTTCCAAACTTCGAAAAAAAATTTTTTTCCTTTTCGAGATTCTTTGCGCATAATATGCTTTACTGAGGCTATCAAACTAGTATAATGAAAGAGAACCAGTTATCTCAAATAAGAACAGAAAAAAAGTGATTCTAAAGAAGTTTCCAAACTTCGAAAAAAATTTTTTTTCTTTTCGAGATTCTTTGCGCATAATATGCTTTACTGAGGCTATCAAACTAGTATAATGAAAGAGAACCAGTTATCTCAAATAAGAACGGAAAAAAATTGATTCTAAAGAAGTTTGCAAACTTCGAAAAAAAATTTTTTCCCTTCGAGATTCTTTGCGCATAATATGCTTTACTGAGGCTATCAAACTAGTACAATGAAAGAGAACCAGTTATCTCAAATAAGAACAGAAAAAAAGTGATTCTAAAGAAGTTTCCAAACTTCGAAAAAAATTTTTTTCTTTTGGAGATTCTTTGCGCATATAATGCTTTACTGAGGCTATCAAACTAGTATAATGAAAGAGAACCAGTTATCTCAAATAAGAACGGAAAAAAATTGATTCTAAAGAAGTTTCCAAAGTTCGAAAAAAAAATTTTTTCTTTTCGAGATTCTTTGCGCATAATATGCTTTACTGAGGCTATCAACCTAGTATAATGAAAGAGAAACAGTTATCTCAAATAAGAACGGAAAAAAAGTGATTCTAAAGTAGTTTCCAAACTTCGAAAAAAATTTTTTTTCTTTTCGTGATTCTTTTCGCTAAATATGCTTTTCTGAGGCTATCAAACTAGTGTAATGAAAGAGAACCAGTTATCTCAAATTAGAACAGAAAAAAAGTGATTCTAACGAAGTTTCCAAACTTCGAAAAAAATTAATTTTTCTTTTCTAAATTCTTTGCGCATAAATTGCTTTACTGAGTCTATCAAACTAGTATAATGAAAGAGAACCAGTTATCTCAAATAAGAACGGAAAAAAAGTGATTCAAACGAAGTTTCCAAACTTCGAAAAAAAATGTTTTTTTTTTCGAAATTCTTTGCGCATAATATGCTTTTCTACGGCTATCAAACTAGTAAAATGAAAGAGAACCAGTTATCTCGAATAAGAACGGAAAAAAAGTGATTCTAACGAAGTTTCCAAACTTCGAAAAATGTTTTTTTTCTTTTCGAGATTCTTTGCGCATAATATGCTTTACTGGGTCTATCAAACTAGTATAATGAAAGAGAACCAGTTATCTCAAATAAGAACGGAAAAAAGTGATTCTAACGAAGTTTCCAAACTTCGAAAAAAAATTTTTTTCTTTTCGAGATTCTTTGCGCATAATATGCTTTACTGAGGCTATCAAACTAGTATAATGAAAGAGAACCAGTTATCTCAAATAATAACGGAAAAAAATTGATTCTAACGAAGTTTCCAAACTTCGAAAATTTTTTTTTTTCTTTTCCAGATTCTTTGCGCATAATATGCTTTACTGAGGCTATCAAACTAGTATAATGAAAGAGAACCAGTTATCTCAAATAAGAACAGAAAAAAAGTGATTCTAAAGAAGTTTCCAAACTTCGAAAAAAATTTTTTTTCTTTTCGAGATTCTTTGCGCATAATATGCTTTACTGAGGCTATCAAACTAGTATAATGAAAGAGAACCAGTTATCTCAAATAAGAACGGAAAAAAATTGATTCTAAAGAAGTTTGCAAACTTCGAAAAAAAAATTTTTCCCTTCGAGATTCTTTGCGCATAATATGCTTTACTGAGGCTATCAAACTAGTACAATGAAAGAGAAATGAAAAGAGAACCAGTTATCTCAAATAAGAACAGAAAAAAAGTGATTCTAAAGAAGTTTCCAAACTTCGAAAAAAAATTTTTTTCTTTTGGAGATTCTTTGCGCATATAATGCTTTACTGAGGCTATCAAACTAGTATAATGAAAGAGAACCAGTTATCTCAAATAAGAACGGAAAAAAATTGATTCTAAAGAAGTTTCCAAAGTTCGAAAAAAAAATTTTTTCTTTTCGAGATTCTTTGCGCATAATATGCTTTACTGAGGCTATCAACCTAGTATAATGAAAGAGAAACAGTTATCTCAAATAAGAACGGAAAAAAAGTGATTCTAAAGTAGTTTCCAAACTTCGAAAAAAATTTTTTTTCTTTTCGTGATTCTTTTCGCTAAATTTGCTTTTCTGAGGCTATCAAACTAGTGTAATGAAAGAGAACCAGTTATCTCAAATTAGAACAGAAAAAAAGTGATTCTAAAGAAGTTTCCAAACTTCGAAAAAAAATTTTTTTCTTTTCGAGATTCTTTGCGCATAATATGCTTTACTGAGGCTATCAAACTAGTATAATGAAAGAGAACCAGTTATCTCAAATAAGAACAGAAAAAAAGTGATTCTAAAGAAGTTTCCAAACTTCGAAAAAAATTTTTTTTCTTTTCGAGATTCTTTGCGCATAATATGCTTTACTGAGGCTATCAAACTAGTATAATGAAAGAGAACCAGTTATCTCAAATAAGAACGGAAAAAAATTGATTCTAAAGAAGTTTCCAAACTTCGAAAAAAAATTTATTTCTTTTCGAAATTCTTTGCGCATAATATGGTTTACAGAGGCTATCAAACTAGTATAATGAAAGAGAAACAGTTATCTCAAATAAGAACGGAAAAAAAGTGATTCAAACGAAGTTTCCAAACTTCGAAAAAAAATGTTTTTCTTTTCGAGATTCTTTGCGCATAATATGCTTTTCTGAGGCTATCAAAGTAGTAAAATGAAAGAGAACCAGTTATCTCGAATAAGAACGGAAAAAAAGTAATTCTAAAGAAGTTTCCAAAGTTCGAAAAAAATTTTTTTTCTTTTCGAGATTCTTTGCGCATAATATGCTTTACTGAGGCTATCAAACTAGTATAATGAAAGAGAACCAGTTATCTCATATAAGAACGGAAAAAAAGTGATTCTAACGAAGTTTCCCAACTTCGAAAAAATTTTTTTTTTCTTTTCGAAATTCTTTGCGCATAATATGCTTTACTGAGGCTATCAAACTAGTATAATGAAAGAGAACCAGTTATCTCAAATAAGAACGGAAAAAAAGTGATTCAAACGAAGTTTCCAAAATTCGAAAAAAAATTTTTTTCCTTTCGAGATTCTTTGCGCATAGTATGCTTTTCTACGGCTATCAAACTAGTATAATGAAAGAGAACCAGTTATCTCGAATAAGAACGGAAAAAATGTTATTCTAACGAAGTTTCCAAACTTCGAAAAATTTTTTTTTTTCTTTTCGAGATTCTTTGCGCATAATATGCTTTACAAAGGCTATCAAACTAGTATAATGAAAGAGAACCAGTTATCTCAAATAAGAACGGAAAAAAGTGTTTCTAACGAAGTTTCCAAACTTCGAAAAAAATTTTTTTTCTTTTCGAGATTCTTTGCGCATAATATGCTTTACTGAGGCTATCAAACTAGTATAATGAAAGAGAACCAGTTCTCTCAAATAAGAACGGAAAAAAGTGATTCTAACGAAGTTTCTAAACTTCGAAAAAAAATTTTTTTCTTTTCGAGATTCTTTGCGCATAATATGCTTTACTGAGGCTATTAAACTAGTATAATGAAAGAGAACCAGTTATCTCAAATAAGAACGGAAAAAAATTGATTCTAAAGAAGTTTCCAAACTTCGAAAAAAAATTTTTTTCTTTTCGAGATTCTTTGCGCATAATATGCTTTACTGAGGCTATCAAACTAGTATAATGAAAGAGAACCAGTTATCTCAAATAAGAACAGAAAAAAAGTGATTCTAAAGAAGTTTCCAAACTTCGAAAAAAAATTTTTTTCTTTTCGAGATTCTTTGCGCATAATACGCTTTACTGAGGCTATCAAACTAGCATAATGAAAGAGAACAAGTTATCTCAAATAAGAACGGAAAAAAATTGATTCTAAAGAAGTTTCCAAACTTCGAAAAAAAAAGAAACAGTTATCTCAAATAAGAACGGAAAAAAAGTGATTCAAACGTAGTTTCCAAACTTCGAAAAAAAATGTTTTTCTTTTCGAGATTCTTTGCGCATAATATGCTTTTCTGGGGCTATCAAACTAGTATAATGAAAGAACCAGTTATCTCAAATAAGAACGGGAAAAAAGTGATTCTAACGAAGTTTCCAAACTTCGAAAAAAATTTTTTTTCTTTTCGAGATTCTTTGCGCATAATATGCTTTACTGAGGCTATCAAACTAGTATAATGAAAGAGAACCAGTTATCTCATATAAGAACGGAAAAAAAGTGATTCTAACGAAGTTTCCAAACTTCGAAAAAATTTTTTTTTTCTTTTCGAAATTCTTTGCGCATAATATGCTTTACTGAGGCTATCAAACTAGTATAATGAAAGAGAACCAGTTATCTCAAATAAGAACGGAAAAAAAGTGATTCAAACGAAGTTTCCAAAATTCGAAAAAAAATTTTTTTCCTTTCGAGATTCTTTGCGCATAGTATGCTTTTCTACGGCTATCAAACTAGTAAAATGAAAGAGAACCAGTTATCTCGAATAAGAACGGAAAAAAAGTGATTCTAACGAAGTTTCCAAACTTCGAAAAAATTTTTTTTTCTTTTCGAGATTCTTTGCGCATAATATGCTTTACAAAGGCTATCAAACTAGTATAATGAAAGAGAACCAGTTATCTCAAATAAGAACGGAAAAAAGTGTTTCTAACGAAGTTTCCAAACTTCGAAAAAAATTTTTTTTCTTTTCGAGATTCTTTGCGCATAATATGCTTTACTGAGGCTATCAAACTAGTATAATGAAAGAGAACCAGTTCTCTCAAATAAGAACGGAAAAAAGTGATTCTAACGAAGTTTCTAAACTTCGAAAAAAAATTTTTTTCTTTTCGAGATTCTTTGCGCATAATATGCTTTACTGAGGCTATTAAACTAGTATAATGAAAGAGAACCAGTTATCTCAAATAAGAACGGAAAAAAATTGATTCTAAAGAAGTTTCCAAACTTCGAAAAAAAATTTTTTTCTTTTCGAGATTCTTTGCGCATAATATGCTTTACTGAGGCTATCAAACTAGTATAATGAAAGAGAACCAGTTATCTCAAATAAGAACAGAAAAAAAGTGATTTCTAAAGAAGTTTCCAAACTTCGAAAAAAAAATTTTTTCTTTTCGAGATTCTTTGCGCATAATATGCTTTACTGAGGCTATCAAACTAGTATAATGAAAGAGAACAAGTTATCTCAAATAAGAACGGAAAAAAATTGATTCTAAAGAAGTTTCCAAACTTCGAAAAAAAAGAAACAGTTATCTCAAATAAGAACGGAAAAAAAGTGATTCAAACGTAGTTTCCAAACTTCGAAAAAAAATGTTTTTCTTTTCGAGATTCTTTGCGCATAATATGCTTTTCTGGGGCTATCAAACTAGTATAATGAAAGAACCAGTTATTTCAAATAAGAACGGGAAAAAAGTGATTCTAACGAAGTTTCCAAACTTCGAAAAAAATTTTTTTTCTTTTCGAGATTCTTTGCGCATAATATGCTTTACTGAGGCTATCAAACTAGTATAATGAAAGAGAACCAGTTATCTCAAATAAGAACGGAAAAAAAGTGATTCTAACGAAGTTTCCAAACTTGGAAAAAAAAATTTTTTCTTTTCGAGATTCTTTGCGCATAATATGCTTTACTGAGGCTATGAAACTAGTACAATGAAGGAGAACCAGTTATCTCAAATAAGAACAGAAAAAAAGTGATTCTAAAGAAGTTTCCAAACTGGAAAAAAAATTTTTTTCTTTTCGAGATTCTTTGCGCATAATATGCTTTACTGAGGCTATCAAACTACTATAATGATAGAGAACCAGTTATCTCAAATAAGAACGGAAAAAAATTGATTCTAAAGAAGTTTCCAAACTTCGAAAAAAATTTTTTTTCTTTTCGAGATTCTTTGCGCATAATATGCTTTACTGAGGCTATCAAACTAGTATAATGAAAGAGAAACAGATATCTCAAATATGAACGGAAAAAAAGTGATTCAAACGAAGTTTCCAAACTTCGAAAAAAAACGGTTTTCTTTTCGAGATTCTTTGCGCATAATATGCTTTTCTGGGGCTATCAAACTAGTATAATGAAAGAGAACCAGTTATCTCAAATAAGAACGGGAAAAAAGTGATTCTAACGAAGTTTCCAAACTTCGAAAAAAATTTTTTTTCTTTTCGAGATTCTTTGCGCATAATATGCTTTACTGAGGCTAACAAACTAGTATAATGAAAGAGAACCAGTTATCTCAAATAAGAACCGAAAAAAGTGATTCTAACGAATTTTTCAAACGTCGAAAAAAAAATTTTTTCTTTTCGAGATTCTTTGCGCTAAATATGCTTCACTGAGGCTATCAAACTAGTACAATGAAAGAGAACCAGTTATCTCAAATAAGAACAGAAAAAAAGTGATTCTAAAGAAGTTTCCAAACTTCGAAAAAAAATTTTTTTCTTTTGGAGATTCTTTGCGCATAATATGCTTTACTGAGGCTATCAAACTAGTATAATGAAAGAGAACCAGTTATCTCAAATAAGAACGGAAAAAAATTGATTCTAAAGAAGTTTCCAAAGTTCGAAAAAAAATTTTTTTCTTTTCGAGATTCTTTGCGCATAATATGCTTTACTGAGGCTATCAACCTAGTATAACGAAAGAGAAACAGTTATCTCAAATTAGAACAGAAAAAAAGTGATTCTAAAGAAGTTTCCAAACTTCGAAAAAAAATTTTTTTCTTTTCGAGATTCTTTGCGCATAATATGCTTTACTGAGGCTATCAAACTAGTATAATGAAAGAGAACCAGTTATCTCAAATAAGAACAGAAAAAAAGTGATTCTAAAGAAGTTTCCAAACTTCGAAAAAAATTTTTTTTCTTTTCGAGATTCTTTGCGCATAATATGCTTTTCTACGGCCATCAAACTAGTAAAATGAAAGAGAACCAGTTATCTCGAATAAGAACGGAAAAAAAGTGATTCTAACGAAGTTTCCAAACTTCGAAAAATGTTTTTTTTCTTTTCGAGATTCTTTGCGCATAATATGCTTTACTGAGTCTATCAAACTAGTATAATGAAAGAGAACCAGTTATCTCAAATAAGAACGGAAAAAAGTGATTCTAACGAAGTTTCCAAACTTCGAAAAAAAATTTTTTTCTTTTCGAGATTCTTTGCGCATAATATGCTTTACTGAGGCTATCAAACTAGTATAATGAAAGAGAACCAGTTATCTCAAATAAGAACGGAAAAAAATTGATTCTAACGAAGTTTCCAAACTTCGAAAATTTTTTTTTTCTTTTCCAGATTCTTTGCGCATAATATGCTTTACTGAGGCTATCAAACTAGTATAATGAAAGAGAACCAGTTATCTCAAATAAGAACGGAAAAAAGGGATTCTAACGAAGTTTGCAAACTTCGAAAAAAATTTTTTTTCTTTTCGAGATTCTTTTCGCTAAATATGCTTTTCTGAGGCTATCAAACTAGTGTAATGAAAGAGAACCAGTTATCTCAAATTAGAACAGAAAAAAAGTGATTCTGAAGAAGTTTCCAAACTTCGAAAAAAAATCTTTTTCCTTTTCGAGATTCTTTGCGCATAATATGCTTTACTGAGGCTATCAAACTAGTATAATGAAAGAGAACCAGTTATCTCAAATAAGAACAGAAAAAAAGTGATTCTAAAGAAGTTTCCAAACTTCGAAAAAAATTTTTTTTCTTTTCGAGATTCTTTGCGCATAATATGCTTTACTGAGGCTATCAAACTAGTATAATGAAAGAGAACCAGTTATCTCAAATAAGAACGGAAAAAAATTGATTCTAAAGAAGTTTGCTAACTTCGAAAAAAAATTTTTTCCCTTCGAGATTCTTTGCGCATAATATGCTTTACTGAGGCTATCAAACTAGTACAATGAAAGAGAACCAGTTATCTCAAATAAGAACAGAAAAAAAGTGATTCTAAAAAAGTTTCCAAACTTCGAAAAAATTTTTTTTCTTTTGGAGATTCTTTGCGCATATAATGCTTTACTGAGGCTATCAAACTAGTATAATGAAAGAGAACCAGTTATCTCAAATAAGAACGGAAAAAAATTGATTCTAAAGAAGTTTCCAAAGTTCGAAAAAAAAATTTTTTCTTTTCGAGATTCTTTGCGCATAATATGCTTTACTGAGGCTATCAACCTAGTATAATGAAAGAGAAACAGTTATCTCAAATAAGAACGGAAAAAAAGTGATTCTAAAGTAGTTTCCAAACTTCGAAAAAAATTTTTTTTCTTTTCGTGATTCTTTTCGCTAAATATGCTTTTCTGAGGCTATCAAACTAGTGTAATGAAAGAGAACCAGTTATCTCAAATTAGAACAGAAAAAAAGTGATTCTAAAGAAGTTTCCAAACTTCGAAAAAAAATTTTTTTCTTTTCGAAATTCTTTGCGCATAATATGCTTTACTGAGGCTATCAAACTAGTATAATGAAAGAGAACCAGTTCTCTAAAATAAGAACGGAAAAAAGTGATTCTAACGAAGTTTCTAAACTTCGAAAAAAAATTTTTTTCTTTTCGAGATTCTTTGCGCATAATATGCTTTACTGAGGCTATTAAACTAGTATAATGAAAGAGAACCAGTTATCTCAAATAAGAACGGAAAAAAATTGATTCTAAAGAAGTTTCCAAACTTCGAAAAAAAATTTTTTTCTTTTCGAGATTCTTTGCGCATAATATGCTTTACTGAGGCTATCAAACTAGTATAATGAAAGAGAACCAGTTATCTCAAATAAGAACAGAAAAAAAGTGATTCTAAAGAAGTTTCCAAACTTCGAAAAAAAATTTTTTTCTTTTCGAGATTCTTTGCGCATAATACGCTTTACTGAGGCTATCAAACTAGTATAATGAAAGAGAACAAGTTATCTCAAATAAGAACGGAAAAAAATTGATTCTAAAGAAGTTTCCAAACTTCGAACAAAAAAGAAACAGTTATCTCAAATAAGAACGGAAAAAAAGTGATTCAAACGTAGTTTCCAAACTTCGAAAAAAAATGTTTTTCTTTTCGAGATTCTTTGCGCATAATATGCTTTTCTGGGGCTATCAAACTAGTATAATGAAAGAACCAGTTATCTCAAATAAGAACGGGAAAAAAGTGATTCTAACGAAGTTTCCAAACTTCGAAAAAAATTTTTTTTCTTTTCGAGATTCTTTGCGCATAATATGCTTTACTGAGGCTATCAAACTAGTATAATGAAAGAGAACCAGTTATCTCATATAAGAACGGAAAAAAAGTGATTCTAACGAAGTTTCCAAACTTCGAAAAAAATTTTTTTTTCTTTTCGAAATTCTTTGCGCATAATATGCTTTACTGAGGCTATCAAACTAGTATAATGAAAGAGAACCAGTTATCTCAAATAAGAACGGAAAAAAAGTGATTCAAACGAAGTTTCCAAAATTCGAAAAAAAATTTTTTTCCTTTCGAGATTCTTTGCGCATAGTATGCTTTTCTACGGCTATCAAACTAGTAAAATGAAAGAGAACCAGTTATCTCGAATAAGAACGGAAAAAAAGTGATTCTAACGAAGTTTCCAAACTTCGAAAAATTTTTTTTTTCTTTTCGAGATTCTTTGCGCATAATATGCTTTACAAAGGCTATCAAACTAGTATAATGAAAGAGAACCAGTTATCTCAAATAAGAACGGAAAAAAGTGTTTCTAACGAAGTTTCCAAACTTCGAAAAAAATTTTTTTTCTTTTCGAGATTCTTTGCGCATAATATGCTTTACTGAGGCTATCAAACTAGTATAATGAAAGAGAACCAGTTCTCTCAAATAAGAACGGAAAAAAGTGATTCTAACGAAGTTTCTAAACTTCGAAAAAAAATTTTTTTCTTTTCGAGATTCTTTGCGCATAATATGCTTTACTGAGGCTATTAAACTAGTATAATGAAAGAGAACCAGTTATCTCAAATAAGAACGGAAAAAAATTGATTCTAAAGAAGTTTCCAAACTTCGAAAAAAAATTTTTTTCTTTTCGAGATTCTTTGCGCATAATATGCTTTACTGAGGCTATCAAACTAGTATAATGAAAGAGAACCAGTTATCTCAAATAAGAACAGAAAAAAAAGTGATTTCTAAAGAAGTTTCCAAACTTCGAAAAAAAATTTTTTTCTTTTCGAGATTCTTTGCGCATAATATGCTTTACTGAGGCTATCAAACTAGTATAATGAAAGAGAACAAGTTATCTCAAATAAGAACGGAAAAAAATTGATTCTAAAGAAGTTTCCAAACTTCGAAAAAAAAGAAACAGTTATCTCAAATAAGAACGGAAAAAAAGTGATTCAAACGTAGTTTCCAAACTTCGAAAAAAAATGTTTTTCTTTTCGAGATTCTTTGAGCATAATATGCTTTTCTGGGGCTATCAAACTAGTATAATGAAAGAACCAGTTATTTCAAATAAGAACGGGAAAAAAGTGATTCTAACGAAGTTTCCAAACTTCGAAAAAAATTTTTTTTCTTTTCGAGATTCTTTGCGCATAATATGCTTTACTGAGGCTATCAAACTAGTATAATGAAAGAGAACCAGTTATCTCAAATAAGAACGGAAAAAAAGTGTTTCTAACGAAGTTTCCAAACTTGGAAAAAAAAATTTTTTCTTTTCGAGATTCTTTGCGCATAATATGCTTTACTGAGGCTATGAAACTAGTACAATGAAGGAGAACCAGTTATCTCAAATAAGAACAGAAAAAAAGTGATTCTAAAGAAGTTTCCAAACTTAGAAAAAAAATTTTTTTCTTTTCGAGATTCTTTGCGCATAATATGCTTTACTGAGGCTATCAAACTACTATAATGATAGAGAACCAGTTATCTCAAATAAGAACGGAAAAAAATTGATTCTAAAGAAGTTTCCAAACTTCGAAAAAAATTTTTTTTCTTTTCGAGATTCTTTGCGCATAATATGCTTTACTGAGGCTATCAAACTAGTATAATGAAAGAGAAACAGATATCTCAAATATGAACGGAAAAAAAAAGATTCAAACGAAGTTTCCAAACTTCGAAAAAAAATGTTTTTCTTTTCGAGATTCTTTGCGCATAATATGCTTTTCTGGGGCTATCAAACTAGTATAATGAAAGAGAACCAGTTATCTCAAATAAGAACGGGAAAAAAGTGATTCTAACGAAGTTTCCAAACTTCGAAAAAAATTTTTTTTCTTTTCGAGATTCTTTGCGCATAATATGCTTTACTGAGGCTAACAAACTAGTATAATGAAAGAGAACCAGTTATCTCAAATAAGAACCGAAAAAAGTGATTCTAACGAATTTTTCAAACTTCGAAAAAAAAATTTTTTCTTTTCGAGATTCTTTGCGCTAAATATGCTTTACTGAGGCTATCAAACTAGTACAATGAAAGAGAACCAGTTATCTCAAATAAGAACAGAAAAAAAGTGATTCTAAAGAAGTTTCCAAACTTCGAAAAAAAATTTTTTTCTTTTGGAGATTCTTTGCGCATAATATGCTTTACTGAGGCTATCAAACTAGTATAATGAAAGAGAACCAGTTATCTCAAATAAGAACGGAAAAAAATTGATTCTAAAGAAGTTTCCAAAGTTCGAAAAAAAATTTTTTTCTTTTCGAGATTCTTTGCGCATAATATGCTTTACTGAGGCTATCAACCTAGTATAACGAAAGAGAAACAGTTATCTCAAATTAGAACAGAAAAAAAGTGATTCTAAAGAAGTTTCCAAACTTCGAAAAAAAATTTTTTTCTTTTCGAGATTCTTTGCGCATAATATGCTTTACTGAGGCTATCAAACTAGTATAATGAAAGAGAACCAGTTATCTCAAATAAGAACAGAAAAAAAGTGATTCTAAAGAAGTTTCCAAACTTCGAAAAAAATTTTTTTTCTTTTCGAGATTCTTTGCGCATAATATGCTTTTCTACGGCCATCAAACTAGTAAAATGAAAGAGAACCAGTTATCTCGAATAAGAACGGAAAAAAAGTGATTCTAACGAAGTTTCCAAACTTCGAAAAATGTTTTTTTTCTTTTCGAGATTCTTTGCGCATAATATGCTTTACTGAGTCTATCAAACTAGTATAATGAAAGAGAACCAGTTATCTCAAATAAGAACGGAAAAAAGTGATTCTAACGAAGTTTCCAAACTTCGAAAAAAAATTTTTTTCTTTTCGAGATTCTTTGCGCATAATATGCTTTACTGAGGCTATCAAACTAGTATAATGAAAGAGAACCAGTTATCTCAAATAAGAACGGAAAAAAATTGATTCTAACGAAGTTTCCAAACTTCGAAAATTTTTTTTTTCTTTTCCAGATTCTTTGCGCATAATATGCTTTACTGAGGCTATCAAACTAGTATAATGAAAGAGAACCAGTTATCTCAAATAAGAACGGAAAAAAGGGATTCTAACGAAGTTTGCAAACTTCGAAAAAAATTTTTTTTCTTTTCGAGATTCTTTTCGCTAAATATGCTTTTCTGAGGCTATCAAACTAGTGTAATGAAAGAGAACCAGTTATCTCAAATTAGAACAGAAAAAAAGTGATTCTAAAGAAGTTTCCAAACTTCGAAAAAAAATTTTTTTCCTTTTCGAGATTCTTTGCGCATAATATGCTTTACTGAGGCTATCAAACTAGTATAATGAAAGAGAACCAGTTATCTCAAATAAGAACAGAAAAAAAGTGATTCTAAAGAAGTTTCCAAACTTCGAAAAAAATTTTTTTTCTTTTCGAGATTCTTTGCGCATAATATGCTTTACTGAGGCTATCAAACTAGTATAATGAAAGAGAACCAGTTATCTCAAATAAGAACGGAAAAAAATTGATTCTAAAGAAGTTTGCAAACTTCGAAAAAAAATTTTTTCCCTTCGAGATTCTTTGCGCATAATATGCTTTACTGACGCTATCAAACTAGTACAATGAAAGAGAACCAGTTATCTCAAATAAGAACAGAAAAAAAGTGATTCTAAAGAAGTTTCCAAACTTCGAAAAAAATTTTTTTCTTTTGGAGATTCTTTGCGCATATAATGCTTTACTGAGGCTATCAAACTAGTATAATGAAAGAGAACCAGTTATCTCAAATAAGAACGGAAAAAAATTGATTCTAAAGAAGTTTCCAAAGTTCGAAAAAAAAATTTTTTCTTTTCGAGATTCTTTGCGCATAATATGCTTTACTGAGGCTATCAACCTAGTATAATGAAAGAGAAACAGTTATCTCAAATAAGAACGGAAAAAAAGTGATTCTAAAGTAGTTTCCAAACTTCGAAAAAAATTTTTTTTCTTTTCGTGATTCTTTTCGCTAAATATGCTTTTCTGAGGCTATCAAACTAGTGTAATGAAAGAGAACCAGTTATCTCAAATTAGAACAGAAAAAAAGTGATTCTAAAGAAGTTTCCAAACTTCGAAAAAAAATTTTTTTCTTTTCGAAATTCTTTGCGCATAATATGCTTTACTGAGGCTATCAAACTAGTATAATGAAAGAGAACCAGTTATCTCATATAAGAACGGAAAAAAAGTGATTCTAACGAAGTTTCCAAACTTCGAAAAAAATTAATTTTTCTTTTCTAAATTCTTTGCGCATAAATTGCTTTACTGAGGCTATCAAACTAGTATAATGAAAGAGAACCAGTTATCTCAAATAAGAACGGAAAAAAAGTGATTCAAACGAAGTTTCCAAACTTCGAAAAAAAATGTTTTTTTTTTCGAGATTCTTTGCGCATAATATGCTTTTCTACGGCTATCAAACTAGTAAAATGAAAGAGAACCAGTTATCTCGAATAAGAACGGAAAAAAAGTGATTCTAACGAAGTTTCCAAACTTCGAAAAATGTTTTTTTTCTTTTCGAGATTCTTTGCGCATAATATGCTTTACTGGGTCTATCAAACTAGTATAATGAAAGAGAACCAGTTATCTCAAATAAGAACGGAAAAAAGTGATTCTAACGAAGTTTCCAAACTTCGAAAAAAAATTTTTTTCTTTTCGAGATTCTTTGCGCATAATATGCTTTACTGAGGCTATCAAACTAGTATAATGAAAGAGAACCAGTTATCTCAAATAATAACGGAAAAAAATTGATTCTAACGAAGTTTCCAAACTTCGAAAATTTTTTTTTTTCTTTTCCAGATTCTTTGCGCATAATATGCTTTACTGAGGCTATCAAACTAGTATAATGAAAGAGAACCAGTTATCTCAAATAAGAACAGAAAAAAAGTGATTCTAAAGAAGTTTCCAAACTTCGAAAAAAATTTTTTTTCTTTTCGAGATTCTTTGCGCATAATATGCTTTACTGAGGCTATCAAACTAGTATAATGAAAGAGAACCAGTTATCTCAAATAAGAACGGAAAAAAATTGATTCTAAAGAAGTTTGCAAACTTCGAAAAAAAATTTTTTCCCTTCGAGATTCTTTGCGCATAATATGCTTTACTGAGGCTATCAAACTAGTACAATGAAAGAGAAATGAAAAGAGAACCAGTTATCTCAAATAAGAACAGAAAAAAAGTGATTCTAAAGAAGTTTCCAAACTTCGAAAAAAAATTTTTTTCTTTTGGAGATTCTTTGCGCATATAATGCTTTACTGAGGCTATCAAACTAGTATAATGAAAGAGAACCAGTTATCTCAAATAAGAACGGAAAAAAATTGATTCTAAAGAAGTTTCCAAAGTTCGAAAAAAAAATTTTTTTTTTCGAGATTCTTTGCGCATAATATGCTTTACTGAGGCTATCAACCTAGTATAATGAAAGAGAAACAGTTATCTCAAATAAGAACGGAAAAAAAGTGATTCTAAAGTAGTTTCCAAACTTCGAAAAAATTTTTTTTCTTTTCGTGATTCTTTTCGCTAAATATGCTTTTCTGAGGCTATCAAACTAGTGTAATGAAAGAGAATCAGTTATCTCAAATTAGAACAGAAAAAAAGTGATTCTAAAGAAGTTTCCAAACTTCGAAAAAAAAATTTTTTCTTTTCGAGATTCTTTGCGCATAATATGCTTTTCTGAGGCTATCAAAGTAGTAAAATGAAAGAGAACCAGTTATCTCGAATAAGAACGGAAAAAAAGTAATTCTAAAGAAGTTTCCAAAGTTCGAAAAAAATTTTTTTTCTTTTCGAGATTCTTTGCGCATAATATGCTTTACTGAGGCTATCACACTAGTATAATGAAAGAGAACCAGTTATCTCATATAAGAACGGAAAAAAAGTGATTCTAACGAAGTTTCCAAACTTCGAAAAAAATTTTTTTTTCTTTTCGAAATTCTTTGCGCATAATATGCTTTACTGAGGCTATCAAACTAGTATAATGAAAGAGAACCAGTTATCTCAAATAAGAACGGAAAAAAAGTGATTTAAACGAAGTTTCCAAAATTCGAAAAAAAATTTTTTTCCTTTCGAGATTCTTTGCGCATAGTATGCTTTTCTACGGCTATCAAACTAGTAAAATGAAAGAGAACCAGTTATCTCGAATAAGAACGGAAAAAAAGTGATTCTAACGAAGTTTCCAAACTTCGAAAAATTTTTTTTTTTCTTTTCGAGATTCTTTGCGCATAATATGCTTTACAAAGGCTATCAAACTAGTATAATGAAAGAGAACCAGTTATCTCAAATAAGAACGGAAAAAAGTGTTTCTAACGAAGTTTCCAAACTTCGAAAAAAATTTTTTTTCTTTTCGAGATTCTTTGCGCATAATATGCTTTACTGAGGCTATCAAACTAGTATAATGAAAGAGAACCAGTTCTCTCAAATAAGAACGGAAAAAAGTGATTCTAACGAAGTTTCTAAACTTCGAAAAAAAATTTTTTTCTTTTCGAGATTCTTTGCGCATAATATGCTTTACTGAGGCTATTAAACTAGTATAATGAAAGAGAACCAGTTATCTCAAATAAGAACGGAAAAAAATTGATTCTAAAGAAGTTTCCAAACTTCGAAAAAAAATTTTTTTCTTTTCGAGATTCTTTGCGCATAATATGCTTTACTGAGGCTATCAAACTAGTATAATGAAAGAGAACCAGTTATCTCAAATAAGAACAGAAAAAAAGTGATTCTAAAGAAGTTTCCAAACTTCGAAAAAAAATTTTTTTCTTTTCGAGATTCTTTGCGCATAATACGCTTTACTGAGGCTATCAAACTAGTATAATGAAAGAGAACAAGTTATCTCAAATAAGAACGGAAAAAAATTGATTCTAAAGAAGTTTCCAAACTTCGAAAAAAAAAGAAACAGTTATCTCAAATAAGAACGGAAAAAAAGTGATTCAAACGTAGTTTCCAAACTTCGAAAAAAAATGTTTTTCTTTTCGAGATTCTTTGCGCATAATATGCTTTTCTGGGGCTATCAAACTAGTATAATGAAAGAACCAGTTATCTCAAATAAGAACGGGAAAAAAGTGATTCTAACGAAGTTTCCAAACTTCGAAAAAAATTTTTTTTCTTTTCGAGATTCTTTGCGCATAATATGCTTTACTGAGGCTATCAAACTAGTATAATGAAAGAGAACCAGTTATCTCATATAAGAACGGAAAAAAAGTGATTCTAACGAAGTTTCCAAACTTCGAAAAATATTTTTTTTTCTTTTCGAAATTCTTTGCGCATAATATGCTTTACTGAGGCTATCAAACTAGTATAATGAAAGAGAACCAGTTATCTCAAATAAGAACGGAAAAAAAGTGATTCAAACGAAGTTTCCAAAATTCGAAAAAAAATTTTTTTCCTTTCGAGATTCTTTGCGCATAGTATGCTTTTCTACGGCTATCAAACTAGTAAAATGAAAGAGAACCAGTTATCTCGAATAAGAACGGAAAAAAAGTGATTCTAACGAAGTTTCCAAACTTCGAAAAATTTTTTTTTTCTTTTCGAGATTCTTTGCGCATAATATGCTTTACAAAGGCTATCAAACTAGTATAATGAAAGAGAACCAGTTATCTCAAATAAGAACGGAAAAAAGTGTTTCTAACGAAGTTTCCAAACTTCGAAAAAAATTTTTTTTCTTTTCGAGATTCTTTGCGCATAATATGCTTTACTGAGGCTATCAAACTAGTATAATGAAAGAGAACCAGTTCTCTCAAATAAGAACGGAAAAAAGTGATTCTAACGAAGTTTCTAAACTTCGAAAAAAATTTTTTTTCTTTTCGAGATTCTTTGCGCATAATATGCTTTACTGAGGCTATTAAACTAGTATAATGAAAGAGAACCAGTTATCTCAAATAAGAACGGAAAAAAATTGATTCTAAAGAAGTTTCCAAACTTCGAAAAAAAATTTTTTTCTTTTCGAGATTCTTTGCGCATAATATGCTTTACTGAGGCTATCAAACTAGTATAATGAAAGAGAACCAGTTATCTCAAATAAGAACAGAAAAAAAGTGATTTCTAAAGAAGTTTCCAAACTTCGAAAAAAAATTTTTTTCTTTTCGAGATTCTTTGCGCATAATATGCTTTACTGAGGCTATCAAACTAGTATAATGAAAGAGAACAAGTTATCTCAAATAAGAACGGAAAAAAATTGATTCTAAAGAAGTTTCCAAACTTCGAAAAAAAAGAAACAGTTATCTCAAATAAGAACGGAAAAAAAGTGATTCAAACGTAGTTTCCAAACTTCGAAAAAAAATGTTTTTCTTTTCGAGATTCTTTGCGCATAATATGCTTTTCTGGGGCTATAAAACTAGTATAATGAAAGAACCAGTTATCTCAAATAAGAACGGGAAAAAAGTGATTCTAACGAAGTTTCCAAACTTCGAAAAAAATTTTTTTTCTTTTCGAGATTCTTTGCGCATAATATGCTTTACTGAGGCTATCAAACTAGTATAATGAAAGAGAACCAGTTATCTCAAATAAGAACGGAAAAAAAGTGATTCTAACGAAGTTTCCAAACTTGGAAAAAAAAATTTTTTCTTTTCGAGATTCTTTGCGCATAATATGCTTTACTGAGGCTATGAAACTAGTACAATGAAGGAGAACCAGTTATCTCAAATAAGAACAGAAAAAAAGTGATTCTAAAGAAGTTTCCAAACTTAGAAAAAAAATTTTTTTCTTTTCGAGATTCTTTGCGCATAATATGCTTTACTGAGGCTATCAAACTACTATAATGATTGAGAACCAGTTATCTCAAATAAGAACGGAAAAAAATTGATTCTAAAGAAGTTTCCAAACTTCGAAAAAATTTTTTTTTCTTTTCGAGATTCTTTGCGCATAATATGCTTTACTGAGGCTATCAAACTAGTATAATGAAAGAGAAACAGATATCTCAAATATGAACGGAAAAAAAGTGATTCAAACGAAGTTTCCAAACTTCGAAAAAAAATGTTTTTCTTTTCGAGATTCTTTGCGCATAATATGCTTTTCTGGGGCTATCAAACTAGTATAATGAAAGAGAACCAGTTATCTCAAATAAGAACGGGAAAAAAGTGATTCTAACGAAGTTTCCAAACTTCGAAAAAAATTTTTTTTCTTTTCGAGATTCTTTGCGCATAATATGCTTTACTGAGGCTAACAAACTAGTATAATGAAAGAGAACCAGTTATCTCAAATAAGAACCGAAAAAAGTGATTCTAACGAATTTTTCAAACTTCGAAAAAAAAATTTTTTCTTTTCGAGATTCTTTGCGCTAAATATGCTTTACTGAGGCTATCAAACTAGTACAATGAAAGAGAACCAGTTATCTCAAATAAGAACAGAAAAAAAGTGATTCTAAAGAAGTTTCCAAACTTCGAAAAAAAATTTTTTTCTTTTGGAGATTCTTTGCGCATAATATGCTTTACTGAGGCTATCAAACTAGTATAATGAAAGAGAACCAGTTATCTGAAATAAGAACGGAAAAAAATTGATTCTAAAGAAGTTTCCAAAGTTCGAAAAAAAATTTTTTTCTTTTCGAGATTCTTTGCGCATAATATGCTTTACTGAGGCTATCAACCTAGTATAACGAAAGAGAAACAGTTATCTCAAATTAGAACCGAAAAAAAGTGATTCTAAAGAAGTTTCCAAACTTCGAAAAAAAAATTTTTTCTTTTCGAGATTCTTTGCGCATAATATGCTTTACTGAGGCTATCAAACTAGTATAATGAAAGAGAACCAGTTATCTCAAATAAGAACAGAAAAAAGTGATTCTAAAGAAGTTTCCAAACTTCGAAAAAAATTTTTTTTCTTTTCGAGATTCTTTGCGCATAATATGCTTTACTGAGGCTATCAAACTAGTATAATGAAAGAGAACCAGTTATCTCAAATAAGAACGGAAAAAAATTGATTCTAAAAAGTTTCCAAACTTCGAAAAAAAATTTATTTCTTTTCGAGATTCTTTGCGCATAATATGGTTTACTGAGGCTATCAAACTAGTATAATGAAAGAGAAACAGTTATCTCAAATAAGAACGGAAAAAAAGTGATTCAAACGAAGTTTCCAAACTTCGAAAAAAAATGTTTTTCTTTTCGAGATTCTTTGCGCATAATATGCTTTTCTGAGGCTATCAAACTAGTATAATGAAAGAGAACCAGTTATCTCATATAAGAACGGAAAAAAAGTGATTCTAACGAAGTTTCAAAACTTCGAAAAAAATTTTTTTTTCTTTTCGAAATTCTTTGCGCATAATATGCTTTACTGAGGCTATCAAACTAGTATAATGAAAGAGAACCAGTTATCTCAAATAAGAACGGAAAAAAAGTGATTCAAACGAAGTTTCCAAACTTCGAAAAAAAATGGTTTTCTTTTCGAGATTCTTTGCGCATAATATGCTTTTCTACGGCTATCAAACTAGTAAAATGAAAGAGAACCAGTTATCTCGAATAAGAACGGAAAAAAATTGATTCTAACGAAGTTTCCAAACTTCGAAAAATGTTTTTTTTCTTTTCGAGATTCTTTGCGCATAATATGCTTTACTGAGTCTATCAAACTAGTATAATGAAAGAGAACCAGTTATCGCAAATAAGAACGGAAAAAAGTGATTCTAACGAAGTTTCCAAACTTCGAAAAAAAATTTTTTTCTTTTCGAGATTCTTTGCGCATAATATGCTTTACTGAGGCTATCAAACTAGTATAATGAAAGAGAACCAGTTATCTCAAATAAGAACAGAAAAAAAGTGATTCTAAAGAAGTTTCCAAACTTCGAAAATAAAATTTTTTTCTTTTCGAGATTCTTTGCGCATAATATGCTTTACTTAGGCTATCAAACTAGTATAATGAAAGAGAACCAGTTATCTCAAATAAGAACGGAAAAAAATTGATTCTAACGAAGTTTCCAAACTTCGAAAAAATTTTTTTTTTCTTTTCCAGATTCTTTGCGCATAATATGCTTTACTGAGGCTATCAAACTAGTATAATGAAAGAGAACCAGTTATCTCAAATAAGAACGGAAAAAAGTGATTCTAACGAAGTTTCCAAACTTCGAAAAAAAAATTTTTTCTTTTCGAGATTCTTTGCGTATAATATGCTTCACTGAGATTATCAAACTAGTATAATGAAAGAGAACCAGTTATCTCAAATAAGAACGGAAAAAAGTGATTCTAACGAAGTTTCCAAACTTCGAAAAAAAATTTTTTTCTTTTCGAGATTCTTTGCGCATAATATGCTTTACTGAGGCTATCAAACTAGTATAATGAAAGAGAACCAGTTATCTCAAATAATAACGGAAAAAAATTGATTCTAACGAAGTTTCCAAACTTCGAAAATTTTTTTTTTTCTTTTCCAAATGCCTTTCGCATAATATGCTTTACTGAGGCTATCAAACTAGTATAATGAAAGAGAACCAGTTATCTCAAATAAGAACAGAAAAAAAGTGATTCTAAAGAAGTTTCCAAACTTCGAAAAAAATTTTTTTTCTTTTCGAGATTCTTTGCGCATAATATGCTTTACTGAGGCTATCAAACTAGTATAATGAAAGAGAACCAGTTATCTCAAATAAGAACGGAAAAAAATTGATTCTAAAGAAGTTTGCAAACTTCGAAAAAAAATTTTTTCCCTTCGAGATTCTTTGCGCATAATATGCTTTACTGAGGCTATCAAACTAGTACAATGAAAGAGAAATGAAAAGAGAACCAGTTATCTCAAATAAGAACAGAAAAAAAGTGATTCTAAAGAAGTTTCCAAACTTCGAAAAAAAATTTTTTTCTTTTGGAGATTCTTTGCGCATATAATGCTTTACTGAGGCTATCAAACTAGTATAATGAAAGAGAACCAGTTATCTCAAATAAGAACGGAAAAAAATTGATTCTAAAGAAGTTTCCAAAGTTCGAAAAAAAAATTTTTTCTTTTCGAGATTCTTTGCGCATAATATGCTTTACTGAGGCTATCAACCTAGTATAATGAAAGAGAAACAGTTATCTCAAATAAGAACGGAAAAAAAGTGATTCTAAAGTAGTTTCCAAACTTCGAAAAAATTTTTTTTCTTTTCGTGATTCTTTTCGCTAAATATGCTTTTCTGAGGCTATCAAACTAGTGTAATGAAAGAGAACCAGTTATCTCAAATTAGAACAGAAAAAAAGTGATTCTAAAGAAGTTTCCAAACTTCGAAAAAAAAATTTTTTCTTTTCGAGATTCTTTGCGCATAATATGCTTTTCTGAGGCTATCAAAGTAGTAAAATGAAAGAGAACCAGTTATCTCGAATAAGAACGGAAAAAAAGTAATTCTAAAGAAGTTTCCAAAGTTCGAAAAAAATTTTTTTTCTTTTCGAGATTCTTTGCGCATAATATGCTTTACTGAGGCTATCAAACTAGTATAATGAAAGAGAACCAGTTATCTCATATAAGAACGGAAAAAAAGTGATTCTAACGAAGTTTCCAAACTTCGAAAAAAATTTTTTTTTCTTTTCGAAATTCTTTGCGCATAATATGCTTTACTGAGGCTATCAAACTAGTATAATGAAAGAGAACCAGTTATCTCAAATAAGAACGGAAAAAAAGTGATTCAAACGAAGTTTCCAAAATTCGAAAAAAAATTTTTTTCCTTTCGAGATTCTTTGCGCATAGTATGCTTTTCTACGGCTATCAAACTAGTAAAATGAAAGAGAACCAGTTATCTCGAATAAGAACGGAAAAAAAGTGATTCTAACGAAGTTTCCAAACTTCGAAAAAAATTTTTTTTTCTTTTCGAGATTCTTTGCGCATAATATGCTTTACAAAGGCTATCAAACTAGTATAATGAAAGAGAACCAGTTATCTCAAATAAGAACGGAAAAAAGTGTTTCTAACGAAGTTTCCAAACTTCGAAAAAAATTTTTTTTCTTTTCGAGATTCTTTGCGCATAATATGCTTTACTGAGGCTATCAAACTAGTATAATGAAAGAGAACCAGTTCTCTCAAATAAGAACGGAAAAAAGTGATTCTAACGAAGTTTCTAAACTTCGAAAAAAAATTTTTTTCTTTTCGAGATTCTTTGCGCATAATATGCTTTACTGAGGCTATTAAACTAGTATAATGAAAGAGAACCAGTTATCTCAAATAAGAACGGAAAAAAATTGATTCTAAAGAAGTTTCCAAACTTCGAAAAAAAATTTTTTTCTTTTCGAGATTCTTTGCGCATAATATGCTTTACTGAGGCTATCAAACTAGTATAATGAAAGAGAACCAGTTATCTCAAATAAGAACAGAAAAAAAGTGATTCTAAAGAAGTTTCCAAACTTCGAAAAAAAATTTTTTTCTTTTCGAGATTCTTTGCGCATAATACGCTTTACTGAGGCTATCAAACTAGTATAATGAAAGAGAACAAGTTATCTCAAATAAGAACGGAAAAAAATTGATTCTAAAGAAGTTTCCAAACTTCGAAAAAAAAAGAAACAGTTATCTCAAATAAGAACGGAAAAAAAGTGATTCAAACGTAGTTTCCAAACTTCGAAAAAAAATGTTTTTCTTTTCGAGATTCTTTGCGCATAATATGCTTTTCTGGGGCTATCAAACTAGTATAATGAAAGAACCAGTTATCTCAAATAAGAACGGGAAAAAAGTGATTCTAACGAAGTTTCCAAACTTCGAAAAAAATTTTTTTTCTTTTCGAGATTCTTTGCGCATAATATGCTTTACTGAGGCTATCAAACTAGTATAATGAAAGAGAACCAGTTATCTCATATAAGAACGGAAAAAAAGTGATTCTAACGAAGTTTCCAAACTTCGAAAAAAATTTTTTTTTCTTTTCGAAATTCTTTGCGCATAATATGCTTTACTGAGGCTATCAAACTAGTATAATGAAAGAGAACCAGTTATCTCAAATAAGAACGGAAAAAAAGTGATTCAAACGAAGTTTCCAAAATTCGAAAAAAAATTTTTTTCCTTTCGAGATTCTTTGCGCATAGTATGCTTTTCTACGGCTATCAAACTAGTAAAATGAAAGAGAACCAGTTATCTCGAATAAGAACGGAAAAAAAGTGATTCTAACGAAGTTTCCAAACTTCGAAAAATTTTTTTTTTCTTTTCGAGATTCTTTGCGCATAATATGCTTTACAAAGGCTATCAAACTAGTATAATGAAAGAGAACCAGTTATCTCAAATAAGAACGGAAAAAAGTGTTTCTAACGAAGTTTCCAAACTTCGAAAAAAATTTTTTTTCTTTTCGAGATTCTTTGCGCATAATATGCTTTACTGAGGCTATCAAACTAGTATAATGAAAGAGAACCAGTTCTCTCAAATAGGAACGGAAAAAAGTGATTCTAACGAAGTTTCTAAACTTCGAAAAAAAATTTTTTTCTTTTCGAGATTCTTTGCGCATAATATGCTTTACTGAGGCTATTAAACTAGTATAATGAAAGAGAACCAGTTATCTCAAATAAGAACGGAAAAAAATTGATTCTAAAGAAGTTTCCAAACTTCGAAAAAAAATTTTTTTCTTTTCGAGATTCTTTGCGCATAATATGCTTTACTGAGGCTATCAAACTAGTATAATGAAAGAGAACCAGTTATCTCAAATAAGAACAGAAAAAAAGTGATTTCTAAAGAAGTTTCCAAACTTCGAAAAAAAATTTTTTTCTTTTCGAGATTCTTTGCGCATAATATGCTTTACTGAGGCTATCAAACTAGTATAATGAAAGAGAACAAGTTATCTCAAATAAGAACGGAAAAAAATTGATTCTAAAGAAGTTTCCAAACTTCGAAAAAAAAGAAACAGTTATCTCAAATAAGAACGGAAAAAAAGTGATTCAAACGTAGTTTCCAAACTTCGAAAAAAAATGTTTTTCTTTTCGAGATTCTTTGCGCATAATATGCTTTTCTGGGGCTATCAAACTAGTATAATGAAAGAACCAGTTATCTCAAATAAGAACGGGAAAAAAGTGATTCTAACGAAGTTTCCAAACTTCGAAAAAAATTTTTTTTCTTTTCGAGATTCTTTGCGCATAATATGCTTTACTGAGGCTATCAAACTAGTATAATGAAAGAGAACCAGTTATCTCAAATAAGAACGGAAAAAAAGTGATTCTAACGAAGTTTCCAAACTTGGAAAAAAAAATTTTTTCTTTTCGAGATTCTTTGCGCATAATATGCTTTACTGAGGCTATGAAACTAGTACAATGAAGGAGAACCAGTTATCTCAAATAAGAACAGAAAAAAAGTGATTCTAAAGAAGTTTCCAAACTTAGAAAAAAAATTTTTTTCTTTTCGAGATTCTTTGCGCATATATGCTTTACTGAGGCTATCACACTACTATAATGATTGAGAACCAGTTATCTCAAATAAGAACGGAAAAAAATTGATTCTAAAGAAGTTTCCAAACTTCGAAAAAAATTTTTTTTCTTTTCGAGATTCTTTGCGCATAATATGCTTTACTGAGGCTATCAAACTAGTATAATGAAAGAGAAACAGATATCTCAAATATGAACGGAAAAAAAGTGATTCAAACGAAGTTTCCAAACTTCGAAAAAAAATGTTTTTCTTTTCGAGATTCTTTGCGCATAATATGCTTTTCTGGGGCTATCAAACTAGTATAATGAAAGAGAACCAGTTATCTCAAATAAGAACGGGAAAAAAGTGATTCTAACGAAGTTTCCAAACTTCGAAAAAAATTTTTTTTCTTTTCGAGATTCTTTGCGCATAATATGCTTTACTGAGGCTAACAAACTAGTATAATGAAAGAGAACCAGTTATCTCAAATAAGAACCGAAAAAAGTGATTCTAACGAATTTTTCAAACTTCGAAAAAAAAATTTTTTCTTTTCGAGATTCTTTGCGCTAAATATGCTTTACTGAGGCTATCAAACTAGTACAATGAAAGAGAACCAGTTATCTCAAATAAGAACAGAAAAAAAGTGATTCTAAAGAAGTTTCCAAACTTCGAAAAAAAATTTTTTTCTTTTGGAGATTCTTTGCGCATAATATGCTTTACTGAGGCTATCAAACTAGTATAATGAAAGAGAACCAGTTATCTCAAATAAGAACGGAAAAAAATTGATTCTAAAGAAGTTTCCAAAGTTCGAAAAAAAATTTTTTTCTTTTCGAGATTCTTTGCGCATAATATGCTTTACTGAGGCTATCAACCTAGTATAACGAAAGAGAAACAGTTATCTCAAATTAGAACCGAAAAAAAGTGATTCTAAAGAAGTTTCCAAACTTCGAAAAAAAATTTTTTTCTTTTCGAGATTCTTTGCGCATAATATGCTTTACTGAGGCTATCAAACTAGTATAATGAAAGAGAACCAGTTATCTCAAATAAGAACAGAAAAAAGTGATTCTAAAGAAGTTTCCAAACTTCGAAAAAAATTTTTTTTCTTTTCGAGATTCTTTGCGCATAATATGCTTTACTGAGGCTATCAAACTAGTATAATGAAAGAGAACCAGTTATCTCAAATAAGAACGGAAAAAAATTGATTCTAAAAAGTTTCCAAACTTCGAAAAAAAATTTATTTCTTTTCGAGATTCTTTGCGCATAATATGGTTTACTGAGGCTATCAAACTAGTATAATGAAAGAGAAACAGTTATCTCAAATAAGAACGGAAAAAAAGTGATTCAAACGAAGTTTCCAAACTTCGAAAAAAAATGTTTTTCTTTTCGAGATTCTTTGCGCATAATATGCTTTTCTGAGGCTATCAAACTAGTATAATGAAAGAGAACCAGTTATCTCATATAAGAACGGAAAAAAAGTGATTCTAACGAAGTTTCAAAACTTCGAAAAAAATTTTTTTTTCTTTTCGAAATTCTTTGCGCATAATATGCTTTACTGAGGCTATCAAACTAGTATAATGAAAGAGAACCAGTTATCTCAAATAAGAACGGAAAAAAAGTGATTCAAACGAAGTTTCCAATCTTCGAAAAAAAATGGTTTTCTTTTCGAGATTCTTTGCGCATAATATGCTTTTCTACGGCTATCAAACTAGTAAAATGAAAGAGAACCAGTTATCTCGAATAAGAACGGAAAAAAATTGATTCTAACGAAGTTTCCAAACTTCGAAAAATGTTTTTTTTCTTTTCGAGATTCTTTGCGCATAATATGCTTTACTGAGTCTATCAAACTAGTATAATGAAAGAGAACCAGTTATCGCAAATAAGAACGGAAAAAAGTGATTCTAACGAAGTTTCCAAACTTCGAAAAAAAATTTTTTTCTTTTCGAGATTCTTTGCGCATAATATGCTTTACTGAGGCTATCAAACTAGTATAATGAAAGAGAACCAGTTATCTCAAATAAGAACAGAAAAAAAGAGATTCTAAAGAAGTTTCCAAACTTCGAAAATAAAATTTTTTTCTTTTCGAGATTCTTTGCGCATAATATGCTTTACTTAGGCTATCAAACTAGTATAATGAAAGAGAACCAGTTATCTCAAATAAGAACGGAAAAAAATTGATTCTAACGAAGTTTCCAAACTTCGAAAAAATTTTTTTTTTCTTTTCCAGATTCTTTGCGCATAATATGCTTTACTGAGGCTATCAAACTAGTATAATGAAAGAGAACCAGTTATCTCAAATAAGAACGGAAAAAAGTGATTCTAACGAAGTTTCCAAACTTCGAAAAAAAATTTTTTTCTTTTCGAGATTCTTTGCGTATAATATGCTTCACTGAGATTATCAAACTAGTATAATGAAAGAGAACCAGTTATCTCAAATAAGAACAGAAAAAAAGTGATTCTAAAGAAGTTTCCAAACTTCGAAAAAAAATTTTTTTCTTTTCGAGATTCTTTGCGCATAATATGCTTTACTGAGGCTATCAAACTAGTATAATGAAAGAGAACCAGTTATCTCAAATAAGAACAGAAAAAAGTGATTCTAAAGAAGTTTCCAAACTTCGAAAAAAATTTTTTTTCTTTTCGAGATTCTTTGCGCATAATATGCTTTACTGAGGCTATCAAACTAGTATAATGAAAGAGAACCAGTTATCTCAAATAAGAACGGAAAAAAATTGATTCTAAAAAGTTTCCAAACTTCGAAAAAAAATTTATTTCTTTTCGAGATTCTTTGCGCATAATATGGTTTACTGAGGCTATCAAACTAGTATAATGAAAGAGAAACAGTTATTTCAAATAAGAACGGAAAAAAAGTGATTCAAACGAAGTTTCCAAACTTCGAAAAAAAATGTTTTTCTTTTCGAGATTCTTTGCGCATAATATGCTTTTCTGAGGCTAACAAACTAGTATAATGAAAGAGAACCAGTTATCTCATATAAGAACGGAAAAAAAGTGATTCTAACGAAGTTTCAAAACTTCGAAAAAAATTTTTTTTTCTTTTCGAAATTCTTTGCGCATAATATGCTTTACTGAGGCTATCAAACTAGTATAATGAAAGAGAACCAGTTATCTCAAATAAGAACGGAAAAAAAGTGATTCAAACGAAGTTTCCAAACTTCGAAAAAAAATGGTTTTCTTTTCGAGATTCTTTGCGCATAATATGCTTTTCTACGGCTATCAAACTAGTAAAATGAAAGAGAACCAGTTATCTCGAATAAGAACGGAAAAAAATTGATTCTAACGAAGTTTCCAAACTTCGAAATATGTTTTTTTTCTTTTCGAGATTCTTTGCGCATAATATGCTTTACTGAGTCTATCAAACTAGTATAATGAAAGAGAACCAGTTATCGCAAATAAGAACGGAAAAAAGTGATTCTAACGAAGTTTCCAAACTTCGAAAAAAAATTTTTTTCTTTTCGAGATTCTTTGCGTATAATATGCTTCACTGAGATTATCAAACTAGTATAATGAAAGAGAACCAGTTATCTCAAATAAGAACAGAAAAAAAGTGATTCTAAAGAAGTTTCCAAACTTCGAAAAAAAATTTTTTTCTTTTCGAGATTCTTTGTGCATAATATGCTTTACTGAAGCTATCAAACTAGTATAATGAAAGAGAACAAGTTATCTCAAATAAGAACGGAAAAAAATTGATTCTAAAGAAGTTTTCAAACTTCGAAAAAAAATTTATTTCTTTTCGAGATTCTTTGCGCATAATATGGTTTACTGAGGCTATCAAACTAGTATAATGAAAGAGAAACAGTTATCTCAAATAAGAACGGAAAAAAAGTGATTCATACGAAGTTTCCAAACTTCGAAAAAAAATGTTTTTCTTTTCGAGATTCTTTGCGCATAATATGCTTTTCTGAGGCTATCAAACTAGTATAATGAAAGAGAACCAGTTATCTCATATAAGAACGGAAAAAAAGTGATTCTAACGAAGTTTCAAAACTTCGAAAAAAATTTTTTTTTCTTTTCGAAATTCTTTGCGCATAATATGCTTTACTGAGGCTATCAAACTAGTATAATGAAAGAGAACCAGTTATCTCAAATAAGAACGGAAAAAAAGTGATTCAAACGAAGTTTCCAAACTTCGAAAAAAAATGGTTTTCTTTTCGAGATTCTTTGCGCATAATATGCTTTTCTACGGCTATCAAACTAGTAAAATGAAAGAGAACCAGTTATCTCGAATAAGAACGGAAAAAAATTGATTCTAACGAAGTTTCCAAACTTCGAAAAATGTTTTTTTTCTTTTCGAGATTCTTTGCGCATAATATGCTTTACTGAGTCTATCAAACTAGTATAATGAAAGAGACCCAGTTATCGCAAATAAGAACGGAAAAAAGTGATTCTAACGAAGTTTCCAAACTTCGAAAAAAAATTTTTTTCTTTTCGAGATTCTTTGCGCATAATATGCTTTACTGAGGCTATCAAACTAGTATAATGAAAGAGAACCAGTTATCTCAAATAAGAACAGAAAAAAAGTGATTCTAAAGAAGTTTCCAAACTTCGAAAATAAAATTTTTTTCTTTTCGAGATTCTTTGCGCATAATATGCTTTACTTAGGCTATCAAACTAGTATAATGAAAGAGAACCAGTTATCTCAAATAAGAACGGAAAAAAATTGATTCTAACGAAGTTTCCAAACTTCGAAAAAATTTTTTTTTTCTTTTCCAGATTCTTTGCGCATAATATGCTTTACTGAGGCTATCAAACTAGTATAATGAAAGAGAACCAGTTATCTCAAATAAGAACGGAAAAAAGTGATTCTAACGAAGTTTCCAAACTTCGAAAAAAAATTTTTTTCTTTTCGAGATTCTTTGCGTATAATATGCTTCACTGAGATTATCAAATTAGTATAATGAAAGAGAACCAGTTATCTCAAATAAGAACGGAAAAAAGTGATTCTAACGAAGTTTCCAAACTTCGAAAAAAAATTTTTTTCTTTTCGAGATTCTTTGCGCATAATATGCTTTACTGAGGCTATCAAACTAGTATAATGAAAGAGAACCAGTTATCTCAAATAATAACGGAAAAAAATTGATTCTAACGAAGTTTCCAAACTTCGAAAATTTTTTTTTTTCTTTTCCAGATTCTTTGCGCATAATATGCTTTACTGAGGCTATCAAACTAGTATAATGAAAGAGAACCAGTTATCTCAAATAAGAACAGAAAAAAAGTGATTCTAAAGAAGTTTCCAAACTTCGAAAAAAATTTTTTTTCTTTTCGAGATTCTTTGCGCATAATATGCTTTACTGAGGCTATCAAACTAGTATAATGAAAGAGAACCAGTTATCTCAAATAAGAACGGAAAAAAATTGATTCTAAAGAAGTTTGCAAACTTCGAAAAAAAATTTTTTCCCTTCGAGATTCTTTGCGCATAATATGCTTTACTGAGGCTATCAAACTAGTACAATGAAAGAGAAATGAAAAGAGAACCAGTTATCTCAAATAAGAACAGAAAAAAAGTGATTCTAAAGAAGTTTCCAAACTTCGAAAAAAAATTTTTTTCTTTTGGAGATTCTTTGCGCATATAATGCTTTACTGAGGCTATCAAACTAGTATAATGAAAGAGAACCAGTTATCTCAAATAAGAACGGAAAAAAATTGATTCTAAAGAAGTTTCCAAAGTTCGAAAAAAAAATTTTTTCTTTTCGAGATTCTTTGCGCATAATATGCTTTACTGAGGCTATCAACCTAGTATAATGAAAGAGAAACAGTTATCTCAAATAAGAACGGAAAAAAAGTGATTCTAAAGTAGTTTCCAAACTTCGAAAAATTTTTTTTTCTTTTCGTGATTCTTTTCGCTAAATATGCTTTTCTGAGGCTATCAAACTAGTGTAATGAAAGAGAACCAGTTATCTCAAATTAGAACAGAAAAAAAGTGATTCTAAAGAAGTTTCCAAACTTCGAAAAAAAAATTTTTTCTTTTCGAGATTCTTTGCGCATAATATGCTTTTCTGAGGCTATCAAAGTAGTAAAATGAAAGAGAACCAGTTATCTCGAATAAGAACGGAAAAAAAGTAATTCTAAAGAAGTTTCCAAAGTTCGAAAAAAATTTTTTTTCTTTTCGAGATTCTTTGCGCATAATATGCTTTACTGAGGCTATCAAACTAGTATAATGAAAGAGAACCAGTTATCTCATATAAGAACGGAAAAAAAGTGATTCTAACGAAGTTTCCAAACTTCGAAAAAAATTTTTTTTTCTTTTCGAAATTCTTTGCGCATAATATGCTTTACTGAGGCTATCAAACTAGTATAATGAAAGAGAACCAGTTATCTCAAATAAGAACGGAAAAAAAGTGATTCAAACGAAGTTTCCAAAATTCGAAAAAAAATTTTTTTCCTTTCGAGATTCTTTGCGCATAGTATGCTTTTCTACGGCTATCAAACTAGTAAAATGAAAGAGAACCAGTTATCTCGAATAAGAACGGAAAAAAAGTGATTCTAACGAAGTTTCCAAACTTCGAAAAAATTTTTTTTTTCTTTTCGAGATTCTTTGCGCATAATATGCTTTACAAAGGCTATCAAACTAGTATAATGAAAGAGAACCAGTTATCTCAAATAAGAACGGAAAAAAGTGTTTCTAACGAAGTTTCCAAACTTCGAAAAAAATTTTTTTTCTTTTCGAGATTCTTTGCGCATAATATGCTTTACTGAGGCTATCAAACTAGTATAATGAAAGAGAACCAGTTCTCTCAAATAAGAACGGAAAAAAGTGATTCTAACGAAGTTTCTAAACTTCGAAAAAAAATTTTTTTCTTTTCGAGATTCTTTGCGCATAATATGCTTTACTGAGGCTATTAAACTAGTATAATGAAAGAGAACCAGTTATCTCAAATAAGAACGGAAAAAAATTGATTCTAAAGAAGTTTCCAAACTTCGAAAAAAAATTTTTTTCTTTTCGAGATTCTTTGCGCATAATATGCTTTACTGAGGCTATCAAACTAGTATAATGAAAGAGAACCAGTTATCTCAAATAAGAACAGAAAAAAAGTGATTCTAAAGAAGTTTCCAAACTTCGAAAAAAAATTTTTTTCTTTTCGAGATTCTTTGCGCATAATACGCTTTACTGAGGCTATCAAACTAGTATAATGAAAGAGAACAAGTTATCTCAAATAAGAACGGAAAAAAGTGATTCTAACGAAGTTTCCAAACTTCGAAAAAAAATTTTTTTCTTTTCGAGATTCTTTGCGCATAATATGCTTTACTGAGGCTATCAAACTAGTATAATGAAAGAGAACCAGTTATCTCAAATAAGAACAGAAAAAAAGTGATTCTAAAGAAGTTTCCAAACTTCGAAAATAAAATTTTTTTCTTTTCGAGATTCTTTGCGCATAATATGCTTTACTTAGGCTATCAAACTAGTATAATGAAAGAGAACCAGTTATCTCAAATAAGAACGGAAAAAAATTGATTCTAACGAAGTTTCCAAACTTCGAAAAAATTTTTTTTTTCTTTTCCAGATTCTTTGCGCATAATATGCTTTACTGAGGCTATCAAACTAGTATAATGAAAGAGAACCAGTTATCTCAAATAAGAACGGAAAAAAGTGATTCTAACGAAGTTTCCAAACTTCGAAAAAAAATTTTTTTCTTTTCGAGATTCTTTGCGTATAATATGCTTCACTGAGATTATCAAACTAGTATAATGAAAGAGAACCAGTTATCTCAAATAAGAACGGAAAAAGTGATTCTAACGAAGTTTCCAAACTTCGAAAAAAAATTTTTTTCTTTTCGAGATTCTTTGCGCATAATATGCTTTACTGAGGCTATCAAACTAGTATAATGAAAGAGAACCAGTTATCTCAAATAATAACGGAAAAAAATTGATTCTAACGAAGTTTCCAAACTTCGAAAATTTTTTTTTTTCTTTTCCAGATTCTTTGCGCATAATATGCTTTACTGAGGCTATCAAACTAGTATAATGAAAGAGAACCAGTTATCTCAAATAAGAACAGAAAAAAAGTGATTCTAAAGAAGTTTCCAAACTTCGAAAAAAATTTTTTTTCTTTTCGAGATTCTTTGCGCATAATATGCTTTACTGAGGCTATCAAACTAGTATAATAAAAGAGAACCAGTTATCTCAAATAAGAACGGAAAAAAATTGATTCTAAAGAAGTTTGCAAACTTCGAAAAAAAATTTTTTCCCTTCGAGATTCTTTGCGCATAATATGCTTTACTGAGGCTATCAAACTAGTACAATGAAAGAGAAATGAAAAGAGAACCAGTTATCTCAAATAAGAACAGAAAAAAAGTGATTCTAAAGAAGTTTCCAAACTTCGAAAAAAAATTTTTTTCTTTTGGAGATTCTTTGCGCATATAATGCTTTACTGAGGCTATCAAACTAGTATAATGAAAGAGAACCAGTTATCTCAAATAAGAACGGAAAAAAATTGATTCTAAAGAAGTTTCCAAAGTTCGAAAAAAAAATTTTTTCTTTTCGAGATTCTTTGCGCATAATATGCTTTACTGAGGCTATCAACCTAGTATAATGAAAGAGAAACAGTTATCTCAAATAAGAACGGAAAAAAAGTGATTCTAAAGTAGTTTCCAAACTTCGAAAAAATTTTTTTTCTTTTCGTGATTCTTTTCGCTAAATATGCTTTTCTGAGGCTATCAAACTAGTGTAATGAAAGAGAACCAGTTATCTCAAATTAGAACAGAAAAAAAGTGATTCTAAAGAAGTTTCCAAACTTCGAAAAAAAAATTTTTTCTTTTCGAGATTCTTTGCGCATAATATGCTTTTCTGAGGCTATCAAAGTAGTAAAATGAAAGAGAACCAGTTATCTCGAATAAGAACGGAAAAAAAGTAATTCTAAAGAAGTTTCCAAAGTTCGAAAAAAATTTTTTTTCTTTTCGAGATTCTTTGCGCATAATATGCTTTACTGAGGCTATCAAACTAGTATAATGAAAGAGAACCAGTTATCTCATATAAGAACGGAAAAAAAGTGATTCTAACGAAGTTTCCAAACTTCGAAAAAAATTTTTTTTTCTTTTCGAAATTCTTTGCGCATAATATGCTTTACTGAGGCTATCAAACTAGTATAATGAAAGAGAACCAGTTATCTCAAATAAGAACGGAAAAAAAGTGATTCAAACGAAGTTTCCAAAATTCGAAAAAAAATTTTTTTCCTTTCGAGATTCTTTGCGCATAGTATGCTTTTCTACGGCTATCAAACTAGTAAAATGAAAGAGAACCAGTTATCTCGAATAAGAACGGAAAAAAAGTGATTCTAACGAAGTTTCCAAACTTCGAAAAATTTTTTTTTTTCTTTTCGAGATTCTTTGCGCATAATATGCTTTACAAAGGCTATCAAACTAGTATAATGAAAGAGAACCAGTTATCTCAAATAAGAACGGAAAAAAGTGTTTCTAACGAAGTTTCCAAACTTCGAAAAAATTTTTTTTCTTTTCGAGATTCTTTGCGCATAATATGCTTTACTGAGGCTATCAAACTAGTATAATGAAAGAGAACCAGTTCTCTCAAATAAGAACGGAAAAAAGTGATTCTAACGAAGTTTCTAAACTTCGAAAAAAAATTTTTTTCTTTTCGAGATTCTTTGCGCATAATATGCTTTACTGAGGCTATTAAACTAGTATAATGAAAGAGAACCAGTTATCTCAAATAAGAACGGAAAAAAATTGATTCTAAAGAAGTTTCCAAACTTCGAAAAAAAATTTTTTTCTTTTCGAGATTCTTTGCGCATAATATGCTTTACTGAGGCTATCAAACTAGTATAATGAAAGAGAACCAGTTATCTCAAATAAGAACAGAAAAAAAGTGATTCTAAAGAAGTTTCCAAACTTCGAAAAAAAATTTTTTTCTTTTCGAGATTCTTTGCGCATAATACGCTTTACTGAGGCTATCAAACTAGTATAATGAAAGAGAACAAGTTATCTCAAATAAGAACGGAAAAAAATTGATTCTAAAGAAGTTTCCAAACTTCGAAAAAAAAAGAAACAGTTATCTCAAATAAGAACGGAAAAAAAGTGATTCAAACGTAGTTTCCAAACTTCGAAAAAAAATGTTTTTCTTTTCGAGATTCTTTGCGCATAATATGCTTTTCTGGGGCTATCAAACTAGTATAATGAAAGAACCAGTTATCTCAAATAAGAACGGGAAAAAAGTGATTCTAACGAAGTTTCCAAACTTCGAAAAAAATTTTTTTTCTTTTCGAGATTCTTTGCGCATAATATGCTTTACTGAGGCTATCAAACTAGTATAATGAAAGAGAACCAGTTATCTCATATAAGAACGGAAAAAAAGTGATTCTAACGAAGTTTCCAAACTTCGAAAAAATTTTTTTTTTCTTTTCGAAATTCTTTGCGCATAATATGCTTTACTGAGGCTATCAAACTAGTATAATGAAAGAGAACCAGTTATCTCAAATAAGAACGGAAAAAAAGTGATTCAAACGAAGTTTCCAAAATTCGAAAAAAAATTTTTTTCCTTTCGAGATTCTTTGCGCATAGTATGCTTTTCTACGGCTATCAAACTAGTAAAATGAAAGAGAACCAGTTATCTCGAATAAGAACGGAAAAAAAGTGATTCTAACGAAGTTTCCAAACTTCGAAAAATTTTTTTTTTCTTTTCGAGATTCTTTGCGCATAATATGCTTTACAAAGGCTATCAAACTAGTATAATGAAAGAGAACCAGTTATCTCAAATAAGAACGGAAAAAAGTGTTTCTAACGAAGTTTCCAAACTTCGAAAAAATTTTTTTTCTTTTCGAGATTCTTTGCGCATAATATGCTTTACTGAGGCTATCAAACTAGTATAATGAAAGAGAACCAGTTCTCTCAAATAAGAACGGAAAAAAGTGATTCTAACGAAGTTTCTAAACTTCGAAAAAAAATTTTTTTCTTTTCGAGATTCTTTGCGCATAATATGCTTTACTGAGGCTATTAAACTAGTATAATGAAAGAGAACCAGTTATCTCAAATAAGAACGGAAAAAAATTGATTCTAAAGAAGTTTCCAAACTTCGAAAAAAAATTTTTTTCTTTTCGAGATTCTTTGCGCATAATATGCTTTACTGAGGCTATCAAACTAGTATAATGAAAGAGAACAAGTTATCTCAAATAAGAACGGAAAAAAATTGATTCTAAAGAAGTTTCCAAACTTCGAAAAAAAAGAAACACTTATCTCAAATAAGAACGGAAAAAAAGTGATTCAAACGTAGTTTCCAAACTTCGAAAAAAAATGTTTTTCTTTTCGAGATTCTTTGCGCATAATATGCTTTTCTGGGGCTATCAAACTAGTATAATGAAACAACCAGTTATCTCAAATAAGAACGGGAAAAAAGTAATTCTAACGAAGTTTCCAAACTTCGAAAAAAATTTTTTTTCTTTTCGAGATTCTTTGCGCATAATATGCTTTACTGAGGCTATCAAACTAGTATAATGAAAGAGAACCAGTTATCTCAAATAAGAACGGAAAAAAAGTGATTCTAACGAAGTTTCCAAACTTGGAAAAAAAAATTTTTTCTTTTCGAGATTCTTTGCGCATAATATGCTTTACTGAGGCTATGAAACTAGTACAATGAAGGAGAACCAGTTATCTCAAATAAGAACGGAAAAAAATTGATTCTAAAGAAGTTTCCAAACTTCGAAAAAAATTTTTTTTCTTTTCGAGATTCTTTGCGCATAATATGCTTTACTGAGGCTATCAAACTAGTATAATGAAAGAGAAACAGATATCTCAAATATGAACGGAAAAAAAGTGATTCAAACGAAGTTTCCAAACTTCGAAAAAAAATGTTTTTCTTTTCGAGATTCTTTGCGCATAATATGCTTTTCTGGGGCTATCAAACTAGTATAATGAAAGAGAACCAGTTATCTCAAATAAGAACGGGAAAAAAGTGATTCTAACGAAGTTTCCAAACTTCGAAAAAAATTTTTTTTCTTTTCGAGATTCTTTGCGCATAATATGCTTTACTGAGGCTAACAAACTAGTATAATGAAAGAGAACCAGTTATCTCAAATAAGAACCGAAAAAAGTGATTCTAACGAATTTTTCAAACTTCGAAAAAAAAATTTTTTCTTTTCGAGATTCTTTGCGCTAAATATGCTTTACTGAGGCTATCAAACTAGTACAATGAAAGAGAACCTGTTATCTCAAATAAGAACAGAAAAAAAGTGATTCTAAAGAAGTTTCCAAACTTCGAAAAAAAATTTTTTTCTTTTGGAGATTCTTTGCGCATAATATGCTTTACTGAGGCTATCAAACTAGTATAATGAAAGAGAACCAGTTATCTCAAATAAGAACGGAAAAAAATTGATTCTAAAGAAGTTTCCAAAGTTCGAAAAAAAATTTTTTTCTTTTCGAGATTCTTTGCGCATAATATGCTTTACTGAGGCTATCAACCTAGTATAACGAAAGAGAAACAGTTATCTCAAATTAGAACCGAAAAAAAGTGATTCTAAAGAAGTTTCCAAACTTCGAAAAAAAATTTTTTTCTTTTCGAGATTCTTTGCGCATAATATGCTTTACTGAGGCTATCAAACTAGTATAATGAAAGAGAACCAGTTATCTCAAATAAGAACAGAAAAAAGTGATTCTAAAGAAGTTTCCAAACTTCGAAAAAAATTTTTTTTCTTTTCGAGATTCTTTGCGCATAATATGCTTTACTGAGGCTATCAAACTAGTATAATGAAAGAGAACCAGTTATCTCAAATAAGAACGGAAAAAAATTGATTCTAAAAAGTTTCCAAACTTCGAAAAAAAATTTATTTCTTTTCGAGATTCTTTGCGCATAATATGGTTTACTGAGGCTATCAAACTAGTATAATGAAAGAGAAACAGTTATCTCAAATAAGAACGGAAAAAAAGTGATTCAAACGAAGTTTCCAAACTTCGAAAAAAAATGTTTTTCTTTTCGAGATTCTTTGCGCATAATATGCTTTTCTGAGGCTATCAAACTAGTATAATGAAAGAGAACCAGTTATCTCATATAAGAACGGAAAAAAAGTGATTCTAACGAAGTTTCAAAACTTCGAAAAAAATTTTTTTTTCTTTTCGAAATTCTTTGCGCATAATATGCTTTACTGAGGCTATCAAACTAGTATAATGAAAGAGAACCAGTTATCTCAAATAAGAACGGAAAAAAAGTGATTCAAACGAAGTTTCCAAACTTCGAAAAAAAATGGTTTTCTTTTCGAGATTCTTTGCGCATAATATGCTTTTCTACGGCTATCAAACTAGTAAAATGAAAGAGAACCAGTTATCTCGAATAAGAACGGAAAAAAATTGATTCTAACGAAGTTTCCAAACTTCGAAAAATGTTTTTTTTCTTTTCGAGATTCTTTGCGCATAATATGCTTTACTGAGTCTATCAAACTAGTATAATGAAAGAGAACCAGTTATCGCAAATAAGAACGGAAAAAAGTGATTCTAACGAAGTTTCCAAACTTCGAAAAAAAATTTTTTTCTTTTCGAGATTCTTTGCGCATAATATGCTTTACTGAGGCTATCAAACTAGTATAATGAAAGAGAACCAGTTATCTCAAATAAGAACAGAAAAAAAGTGATTCTAAAGAAGTTTCCAAACTTCGAAAATAAAATTTTTTTCTTTTCGAGATTCTTTGCGCATAATATGCTTTACTTAGGCTATCAAACTAGTATAATGAAAGAGAACCAGTTATCTCAAATAAGAACGGAAAAAAATTGATTCTAACGAAGTTTCCAAATTTCGAAAAAATTTTTTTTTTCTTTTCCAGATTCTTTGCGCATAATATGCTTTACTGAGGCTATCAAACTAGTATAATGAAAGAGAACCAGTTATCTCAAATAAGAACGGAAAAAAGTGATTCTAACGAAGTTTCCAAACTTCGAAAAAAAATTTTTTTCTTTTCGAGATTCTTTGCGTATAATATGCTTCACTGAGATTATCAAACTAGTATAATGAAAGAGAACCAGTTATCTCAAATAAGAACAGAAAAAAAGTGATTCTAAAGAAGTTTCCAAACTTCGAAAAAAAATTTTTTTCTTTTCGAGATTCTTTGCGCATAATATGCTTTACTGAGGCTATCAAACTAGTATAATGAAAGAGAACCAGTTATCTCAAATAAGAACAGAAAAAAGTGATTCTAAAGAAGTTTCCAAACTTCGAAAAAAATTTTTTTTCTTTTCGAGATTCTTTGCGCATAATATGCTTTACTGAGGCTATCAAACTAGTATAATGAGAGAGAACCAGTTATCTCAAATAAGAACGGAAAAAAATTGATTCTAAAAAGTTTCCAAACTTCGAAAAAAAATTTATTTCTTTTCGAGATTCTTTGCGCATAATATGGTTTACTGAGGCTATCAAACTAGTATAATGAAAGAGAAACAGTTATCTCAAATAAGAACGGAAAAAAAGTGATTCAAACGAAGTTTCCAAACTTCGAAAAAAAATGTTTTTCTTTTCGAGATTCTTTGCGCATAATATGCTTTTCTGAGGCTATCAAACTAGTATAATGAAAGAGAACCAGTTATCTCATATAAGAACGGAAAAAAAGTGATTCTAACGAAGTTTCAAAACTTCGAAAAAAATTTTTTTTTCTTTTCGAAATTCTTTGCGCATAATATGCTTTACTGAGGCTATCAAACTAGTATAATGAAAGAGAACCAGTTATCTCAAATAAGAACGGAAAAAAAGTGATTCAAACGAAGTTTCCAAACTTCGAAAAAAAATGGTTTTCTTTTCGAGATTCTTTGCGCATAATATGCTTTTCTACGGCTATCAAACTAGTAAAATGAAAGAGAACCAGTTATCTCGAATAAGAACGGAAAAAAATTGATTCTAACGAAGTTTCCAAACTTCGAAATATGTTTTTTTTCTTTTCGAGATTCTTTGCGCATAATATGCTTTACTGAGTCTATCAAACTAGTATAATGAAAGAGAACCAGTTATCGCAAATAAGAACGGAAAAAAGTGATTCTAACGAAGTTTCCAAACTTCGAAAAAAAATTTTTTTCTTTTCGAGATTCTTTGCGTATAATATGCTTCACTGAGATTATCAAACTAGTATAATGAAAGAGAACCAGTTATCTCAAATAAGAACAGAAAAAAAGTGATTCTAAAGAAGTTTCCAAACTTCGAAAAAAAATTTTTTTCTTTTCGAGATTCTTTGTGCATAATATGCTTTACTGAGGCTATCAAACTAGTATAATGAAAGAGAACAAGTTATCTCAAATAAGAACGGAAAAAAATTGATTCTAAAGAAGTTTTCAAACTTCGAAAAAAAATTTTTTTCTTTTCGAGATTCTTTGCGCATAATATGCTTTACTGAGGCTATCAAAATAGTATAATGAAAGAGAAACAGTTATCTCAAATAAGAACGGAAAAAAAGTGATCCAAACGTAGTTTCCAAACTTCGAAAAAAAATGTTTTTCTTTTCGAGATTCTTTGCGCATAATATGCTTTACTGAGGCTATCAAACTAGTACAATGAAAGAGAACCAGTTATCTCAAATAAGAACGGAAAAAAGTGATTCTAACGAAGTTTTCAAACTTCGAAAAAAAAATTTTTTTCCTTCGAGATTCTTTGCGCATAATATGCTTTAATGAGGCTATCAAACTAGTACAATGAAAGAGAACCAGTTATCTCAAATAAGAACAGAAAAAAAGTGATTCTAAAGAAGTTTCCAAACTTCAAAAAAAATTTTTTTCTTTTGGAGATTCTTTGCGCATAATATGCTTTACTGAGGCTATCAAACTAGTATAATGAAAGAGAACCAGTTATCTCAAATAAGAACGGAAAAAAATTGATTCTAAAGAAGTTTCCAAAGTTCGAAAAAAAAATTTTTTCTTTTCGAGATTCTTTGCGCATAATATGCTTTACTGAGGCTATCAACCTAGTATAATGAAAGAGAAACAGTTATCTCAAATAAGAACGGAAAAAAAGTGATTCTAAAGTAGTTTCCAAACTTCGAAAAAAATTTTTTTTCTTTTCGTGATTCTTTTCGCTAAATATGCTTTTCTGAGGCTATCAAACTAGTGTAATGAAAGAGAACCAGTTATCTCAAATTAGAACAGAAAAAAAGTGATTCTAAAGAAGTTTCCAAACCTCGAAAAAAAATTTTTTTCTTTTCGAGATTCTTTGCGCATAATATGCTTTACTGAGGCTATCAAACTAGTATAATGAAAGAGAACCAGTTATCTCAAATAAGAACAGAAAAAAAGTGATTCTAAAGAAGTTTCCAAACTTCGAAAAAAATTTTTTTTCTTTTCGAGATTCTTTGCGCATAATATGCTTTACTGAGGCTATCAAACTAGTATAATGAAAGAGAACCAGTTATCTCAAATAAGAACGGAAAAAAATTGATTCTAAAGTAGTTTCCAAACTTCGAAAAAAAATTTATTTCTTTTCGAGATTCTTTGCGCATAATATGCTTTTCTGAGGCTATCAAACTAGTAAAATGAAAGAGAACCAGTTATCTCGAATAAGAACGGAAAAAAGGTAATTCTAAAGAAGTTTCCAAAGTTCGAAAAAAATTTTTTTTCTTTTCGAGATTCTTTGCGCATAATATGCTTTACTGAGGCTATCAAACTAGTATAATGAAAGAGAACCAGTTATCTCATATAAGAACGGAAAAAAAGTGATTCTAACGAAGTTTCCAAACTTCGAAAAAAATTTTTTTTTCTTTTCGAAATTCTTTGCGCATAATATGCTTTACTGAGGCTATCAAACTAGTATAATGAAAGAGAACCAGTTATCTCAAATAAGAACGAAAAAAAAGTGATTCAAACGCAGTTTCCAAACTTCGAAAAAAAATGGTTTTCTTTTCGAGATTCTTTGCGCATAATATGCTTTTCTACGGCTATCAAACTAGTAAAATGAAAGAGAACCAGTTATCTCGAATAAGAACGGAAAAAAAGTGATTCTAACGAAGTTTCCAAACTTCGAAAAATGTTTTTTTTCTTTTCGAGATTCTTTGCGCATAATATGCTTTACTGAGTCTATCAAACTAGTATAATGAAATAGAACCAGTTATCTCAAATAAGAACGGAAAAAAGTGATTCTAACGAGGTTTCCAAACTTCGAAAAAAAATTTTTTTCTTTTCGAGATTCTTTGCGCATAATATGCTTTACTGAGGCTATCAAACTAGTATAATGAAAGAGAACCAGTTATCTCAAATAAGAACGGAAAAAAAGTGATTCAAACGAAGTTTCCAAACTTCGAAAAAAAATGGTTTTCTTTTCGAGATTCTTTGCGCATAATATGCTTATCTACGGCTATCAAACTAGTAAAATGAAAGAGAACTAGTTATCTCGAATAAGAACGGAAAAAAAGTGATTCTAACGAAGTTTCCAAACTTCGAAAAAAAAATTTTTTTCCTTCGAGATTCTTTGCGCATAATATGCTTTAATGAGGCTATCAAACTAGTACAATGAAAGAGAACCAGTTATCTCAAATAAGAACAGAAAAAAAGTGATTCTAAAGAAGTTTCCAAACTTCAAAAAAAATTTTTTTCTTTTGGAGATTCTTTGCGCATAATATGCTTTACTGAGGCTATCAAACTAATATAATGAAAGAGAACCAGTTATCTCAAATAAGAACGGAAAAAAATTGATTCTAAAGAAGTTTCCAAAGTTCGAAAAAAAAATTTTTTCTTTTCGAGATTCTTTGCGCATAATATGCTTTACTGAGGCTATCAACCTAGTATAATGAAAGAGAAACAGTTATCTCAAATAAGAACGGAAAAAAAGTGATTCTAAAGTAGTTTCCAAACTTCGAAAAAAATTTTTTTTCTTTTCGTGATTCTTTTCGCTAAATATGCTTTTCTGAGGCTATCAAACTAGTGTAATGAAAGAGAACCAGTTATCTCAAATTAGAACAGAAAAAAAGTGATTCTAAAGAAGTTGCCAAACCTCGAAAAAAAATTTTTTTCTTTTCGAGATTCTTTGCGCATAATATGCTTTACTGAGGCTATCAAACTAGTATAATGAAAGAGAACCAGTTATCTCAAATAAGAACAGGAAAAAAGTGATTCTAAAGAAGTTTCCAAACTTCGAAAAAAATTTTTTTTCTTTTCGAGATTCTTTGCGCATAATATGCTTTACTGAGGCTATCAAACTAGTATAATGAAAGAGAACCAGTTATCTCAAATAAGAACGGAAAAAAAGTGATTCAAACGAAGTTTCCAAACTTCGAAAAAAAATGGTTTTCTTTTCGAGATTCTTTGTGCATAATATGCTTTTCTACGGCTATCAAACTAGTAAAATGAAAGAGAACTAGTTATCTCGAATAAGAACGGAAAAAAAGTGATTCTAACGAAGTTTCCAAACTTCGAAAATTTTTTTTTTTTCTTTTCCAGATTCTTTGCGCATAATATGCTTTACTGAGGCTATCAAACTAGTATAATGAAAGAGAACCAGTTATCTCAAATAAGAACAGAAAAAAAGTGATTCTAAAGAAGTTTCCAAACTTCGAAAAAATTTTTTTTCTTTTCGAGATTCTTTGCGCATAATATGCTTTACTGAGGCTATCAAACTAGTATAATGAAAGAGAACCAGTTATCTCAAATAAGAACGGAAAAAAATTGATTCTAAAGAAGTTTGCAAACTTCGAAAAAAAATGTTTTCCCTTCGAGATTCTTTGCGCATAATATGCTTTACTGAGGCTATCAAACTAGTACAATGAAAGAGAAATGAAAAGAGAACCAGTTATCTCAAATAAGAACAGAAAAAAAGTGATTCTAAAGAAGTTTCCAAACTTCGAAAAAAAATTTTTTTCTTTTGGAGATTCTTTGCGCATATAATGCTTTACTGAGGCTATCAAACTAGTATAATGAAAGAGAACCAGTTATCTCAAATAAGAACGGAAAAAAATTGATTCTAAAGAAGTTTCCAAAGTTCGAAAAAAAAATTTTTTCTTTTCGAGATTCTTTGCGCATAATATGCTTTACTGAGGCTATCAACCTAGTATAATGAAAGAGAAACAGTTATCTCAAATAAGAACGGAAAAAAAGTGATTCTAAAGTAGTTTCCAAACTTCGAAAAAATTTTTTTTCTTTTCGTGATTCTTTTCGCTAAATATGCTTTTCTGAGGCTATCAAACTAGTGTAATGAAAGAGAATCAGTTATCTCAAATTAGAACAGAAAAAAAGTGATTCTAAAGAAGTTTCCAAACTTCGAAAAAAAAATTTTTTCTTTTCGAGATTCTTTGCGCATAATATGCTTTTCTGAGGATATCAAAGTAGTAAAATGAAAGAGAACCAGTTATCTCGAATAAGAACGGAAAAAAAGTAATTCTAAAGAAGTTTCCAAAGTTCGAAAAAAATTTTTTTTCTTTTCGAGATTCTTTGCGCATAATATGCTTTACTGAGGCTATCAAACTAGTATAATGAAAGAGAACCAGTTATCTCATATAAGAACGGAAAAAAAGTGATTCTAACGAAGTTTCCAAACTTCGAAAAAAATTTTTTTTTCTTTTCGAAATTCTTTGCGCATAATATGCTTTACTGAGGCTATCATACTAGTATAATGAAAGAGAACCAGTTATCTCAAATAAGAACGGAAAAAAAGTGATTCAAACGAAGTTTCCAAAATTCGAAAAAAAATTTTTTTCCTTTCGAGGTTCTTTGCGCATAGTATGCTTTTCTACGGCTATCAAACTAGTAAAATGAAAGAGAACCAGTTATCTCGAATAAGAACGGAAAAAAAGTGATTCTAACGAAGTTTCCAAACTTCGAAAAAATTTTTTTTTTCTTTTCGAGATTCTTTGCGCATAATATGCTTTACAAAGGCTATCAAACTAGTATAATGAAAGAGAACCAGTTATCTCAAATAAGAACGGAAAAAAGTGTTTCTAACGAAGTTTCCAAACTTCGAAAAAAATTTTTTTTCTTTTCGAGATTCTTTGCGCATAATATGCTTTACTGAGGCTATCAAACTAGTATAATGAAAGAGAACCAGTTCTCTCAAATAAGAACGGAAAAAAGTGATTCTAACGAAGTTTCTAAACTTCGAAAAAAAATTTTTTTCTTTTCGAGATTCTTTGCGCATAATATGCTTTACTGAGGCTATTAAACTAGTATAATGAAAGAGAACCAGTTATCTCAAATAAGAACGGAAAAAAATTGATTCTAAAGAAGTTTCCAAACTTCGAAAAAAAATTTTTTTCTTTTCGAGATTCTTTGCGCATAATATGCTTTACTGAGGCTATCAAACTAGTATAATGAAAGAGAACCAGTTATCTCAAATAAGAACAGAAAAAAAGTGATTCTAAAGAAGTTTCCAAACTTCGAAAAAAAATTTTTTTCTTTTCGAGATTCTTTGCGCATAATACGCTTTACTGAGGCTATCAAACTAGTATAATGAAAGAGAACAAGTTATCTCAAATAAGAACGGAAAAAAATTGATTCTAAAGAAGTTTCCAAACTTCGAAAAAAAAAGAAACAGTTATCTCAAATAAGAACGGAAAAAAAGTGATTCAAACGTAGTTTCCAAACTTCGAAAAAAAATGTTTTTCTTTTCGAGATTCTTTGCGCATAATATGCTTTTCTGGGGCTATCAAACTAGTATAATGAAAGAACCAGTTATCTCAAATAAGAACGGGAAAAAAGTGATTCTAACGAAGTTTCCAAACTTCGAAAAAAATTTTTTTTCTTTTCGAGATTCTTTGCGCATAATATGCTTTACTGAGGCTATCAAACTAGTATAATGAAAGAGAACCAGTTATCTCATATAAGAACGGAAAAAAAGTGATTCTAACGAAGTTTCCAAACTTCGAAAAAAATTTTTTTTTCTTTTCGAAATTCTTTGCGCATAATATGCTTTACTGAGGCTATCAAACTAGTATAATGAAAGAGAACCAGTTATCTCAAATAAGAACGGAAAAAAAGTGATTCAAACGAAGTTTCCAAAATTCGAAAAAAAATTTTTTTCCTTTCGAGATTCTTTGCGCATAGTATGCTTTTCTACGGCTATCAAACTAGTAAAATGAAAGAGAACCAGTTATCTCGAATAAGAACGGAAAAAAAGTGATTCTAACGAAGTTTCCAAACTTCGAAAAATTTTTTTTTTCTTTTCGAGATTCTTTGCGCATAATATGCTTTACAAAGGCTATCAAACTAGTATAATGAAAGAGAACCAGTTATCTCAAATAAGAACGGAAAAAAGTGTTTCTAACAAAGTTTCCAAACTTCGAAAAAAATTTTTTTTCTTTTCGAGATTCTTTGCGCATAATATGCTTTACTGAGGCTATCAAACTAGTATAATGAAAGAGAACCAGTTCTCTCAAATAAGAACGGAAAAAAGTGATTCTAACGAAGTTTCTAAACTTCGAAAAAAAATTTTTTTCTTTTCGAGATTCTTTGCGCATAATATGCTTTACTGAGGCTATTAAACTAGTATAATGAAAGAGAACCAGTTATCTCAAATAAGAACGGAAAAAAATTGATTCTAAAGAAGTTTCCAAACTTCGAAAAAAAATTTTTTTCTTTTCGAGATTCTTTGCGCATAATATGCTTTACTGAGGCTATCAAACTAGTATAATGAAAGAGAACCAGTTATCTCAAATAAGAACAGAAAAAAAGTGATTTCTAAAGAAGTTTCCAAACTTCGAAAAAAAATTTTTTTCTTTTCGAGATTCTTTGCGCATAATATGCTTTACTGAGGCTATCAAACTAGTATAATGAAAGAGAACAAGTTATCTCAAATAAGAACGGAAAAAAATTGATTCTAAAGAAGTTTCCAAACTTCGAAAAAAAAGAAACAGTTATCTCAAATAAGAACGGAAAAAAAGTGATTCAAACGTAGTTTCCAAACTTCGAAAAAAAATGTTTTTCTTTTCGAGATTCTTTGCGCATAATATGCTTTTCTGGGGCTATCAAACTAGTATAATGAAAGAACCAGTTATCTCAAATAAGAACGGGAAAAAAGTGATTCTAACGAAGTTTCCAAACTTCGAAAAAAATTTTTTTTCTTTTCGAGATTCTTTGCGCATAATATGCTTTACTGAGGCTATCAAACTAGTATAATGAAAGAGAACCAGTTATCTCAAATAAGAACGGAAAAAAAGTGATTCTAACGAAGTTTCCAAACTTGGAAAAAAAAATTTTTTCTTTTCGAGATTCTTTGCGCATAATATGCTTTACTGAGGCTATGAAACTAGTACAATGAAGGAGAACCAGTTATCTCAAATAAGAACAGAAAAAAAGTGATTCTAAAGAAGATTCCAAACTTAGAAAAAAAATTTTTTTCTTTTCGAGATTCTTTGCGCATAATATGCTTTACTGAGGCTATCAAACTACTATAATGATTGAGAACCAGTTATCTCAAATAAGAACGGAAAAAAATTGATTCTAAAGAAGTTTCCAAACTTCGAAAAAAATTTTTTTTCTTTTCGAGATTCTTTGCGCATAATATGCTTTACTGAGGCTATCAAACTAGTATAATGAAAGAGAAACAGATATCTCAAATATGAACGGAAAAAAAGTGATTCAAACGAAGTTTCCAAACTTCGAAAAAAAATGTTTTTCTTTTCGAGATTCTTTGCGCATAATATGCTTTTCTGGGGCTATCAAACTAGTATAATGAAAGAGAACCAGTTATCTCAAATAAGAACGGGAAAAAAGTGATTCTAACGAAGTTTCCAAACTTCGAAAAAAATTTTTTTTCTTTTCGAGATTCTTTGCGCATAATATGCTTTACTGAGGCTAACAAACTAGTATAATGAAAGAGAACCAGTTATCTCAAATAAGAACCGAAAAAAGTGATTCTAACGAATTTTTCAAACTTCGAAAAAAAATTTTTTTCTTTTCGAGATTCTTTGCGCATAATATGCTTTACTGAGGCTATCAACCTAGTATAACGAAAGAGAAACAGTTATCTCAAATTAGAACCGAAAAAAAGTGATTCTAAAGAAGTTTCCAAACTTCGAAAAAAAATTTTTTTCTTTTCGAGATTCTTTGCGCATAATATGCTTTACTGAGGCTATCAAACTAGTATAATGAAAGAGAACCAGTTATCTCAAATAAGAACAGAAAAAAGTGATTCTAAAGAAGTTTCCAAACTTCGAAAAAAATTTTTTTTCTTTTCGAGATTCTTTGCGCATAATATGCTTTACTGAGGCTATCAAACTAGTATAATGAAAGAGAACCAGTTATCTCAAATAAGAACGGAAAAAAATTGATTCTAAAAAGTTTCCAAACTTCGAAAAAAAATTTATTTCTTTTCGAGATTCTTTGCGCATAATATGGTTTACTGAGGCTATCAAACTAGTATAATGAAAGAGAAACAGTTATCTCAAATAAGAACGGAAAAAAAGTGATTCAAACGAAGTTTCCAAACTTCGAAAAAAAATGTTTTTCTTTTCGAGATTCTTTGCGCATAATATGCTTTTCTGAGGCTATCAAACTAGTATAATGAAAGAGAACCAGTTATCTCATATAAGAACGGAAAAAAAGTGATTCTAACGAAGTTTCAAAACTTCGAAAAAAATTTTTTTTTCTTTTCGAAATTCTTTGCGCATAATATGCTTTACTGAGGCTATCAAACTAGTATAATGAAAGAGAACCAGTTTTCTCAAATAAGAACGGAAAAAAAGTGATTCAAACGAAGTTTCCAAACTTCGAAAAAAAATGGTTTTCTTTTCGAGATTCTTTGCGCATAATATGCTTTTCTACGGCTATCAAACTAGTAAAATGAAAGAGAACCAGTTATCTCGAATAAGAACGGAAAAAAATTGATTCTAACGAAGTTTCCAAACTTCGAAAAATGTTTTTTTTCTTTTCGAGATTCTTTGCGCATAATATGCTTTACTGAGTCTATCAAACTAGTATAATGAAAGAGAACCAGTTATCGCAAATAAGAACGGAAAAAAGTGATTCTAACGAAGTTTCCAAACTTCGAAAAAAAATTTTTTTCTTTTCGAGATTCTTTGCGCATAATATGCTTTACTGAGGCTATCAAACTAGTATAATGAAAGAGAACCAGTTATCTCAAATAAGAACAGAAAAAAAGAGATTCTAAAGAAGTTTCCAAACTTCGAAAATAAAATTTTTTTCTTTTCGAGATTCTTTGCGCATAATATGCTTTACTTAGGCTATCAAACTAGTATAATGAAAGAGAACCAGTTATCTCAAATAAGAACGGAAAAAAATTGATTCTAACGAAGTTTCCAAACTTCGAAAAAATTTTTTTTTTCTTTTCCAGATTCTTTGCGCATAATATGCTTTACTGAGGCTATCAAACTAGTATAATGAAAGAGAACCAGTTATCTCAAATAAGAACGGAAAAAAGTGATTCTAACGAAGTTTCCAAACTTCGAAAAAAAATTTTTTTCTTTTCGAGATTCTTTGCGTATAATATGCTTCACTGAGATTATCAAACTAGTATAATGAAAGAGAACCAGTTATCTCAAATAAGAACAGAAAAAAAGTGATTCTAAAGAAGTTTCCAAACTTCGAAAAAAAATTTTTTTCTTTTCGAGATTCTTTGCGCATAATATGCTTTACTGAGGCTATCAAACTAGTATAATGAAAGAGAACCAGTTATCTCAAATAAGAACAGAAAAAAGTGATTCTAAAGAAGTTTCCAAACTTCGAAAAAAATTTTTTTTCTTTTCGAGATTCTTTGCGCATAATATGCTTTACTGAGGCTATCAAACTAGTATAATGAAAGAGAACCAGTTATCTCAAATAAGAACGGAAAAAAATTGATTCTAAAAAGTTTCCAAACTTCGAAAAAAAATTTATTTCTTTTCGAGATTCTTTGCGCATAATATGGTTTACTGAGGCTATCAAACTAGTATAATGAAAGAGAAACAGTTATCTCAAATAAGAACGGAAAAAAAGTGATTCAAACGAAGTTTCCAAACTTCGAAAAAAAATGTTTTTCTTTTCGAGATTCTTTGCGCATAATATGCTTTTCTGAGGCTATCAAACTAGTATAATGAAAGAGAACCAGTTATCTCATATAAGAACGGAAAAAAAGTGATTCTAACGAAGTTTCAAAACTTCGAAAAAAATTTTTTTTTCTTTTCGAAATTCTTTGCGCATAATATGCTTTACTGAGGCTATCAAACTAGTATAATGAAAGAGAACCAGTTATCTCAAATAAGAACGGAAAAAAAGTGATTCAAACGAAGTTTCCAAACTTCGAAAAAAAATGGTTTTCTTTTCGAGATTCTTTGCGCATAATATGCTTTTCTACGGCTATCAAACTAGTAAAATGAAAGAGAACCAGTTATCTCGAATAAGAACGGAAAAAAATTGATTCTAACGAAGTTTCCAAACTTCGAAATATGTTTTTTTTCTTTTCGAGATTCTTTGCGCATAATATGCTTTACTGAGTCTATCAAACTAGTATAATGAAAGAGAACCAGTTATCGCAAATAAGAACGGAAAAAAGTGATTCTAACGAAGTTTCCAAACTTCGAAAAAAAATTTTTTTCTTTTCGAGATTCTTTGTGCATAATATGCTTTACTGAGGCTATCAAACTAGTATAATGAAAGAGAACAAGTTATCTCAAATAAGAACGGAAAAAAATTGATTCTAAAGAAGTTTTCAAACTTCGAAAAAAAATTTATTTCTTTTCGAGATTCTTTGCGCATAATATGGTTTACTGAGGCTATCAAACTAGTATAATGAAAGAGAAACAGTTATCTCAAATAAGAACGGAAAAAAAGTGATTCATACGAAGTTTCCAAACTTCGAAAAAAAATGTTTTTCTTTTCGAGATTCTTTGCGCATAATATGCTTTTCTGAGGCTATCAAACTAGTATAATGAAAGAGAACCAGTTATCTCATATAAGAACGGAAAAAAAGTGATTCTAACGAAGTTTCAAAACTTCGAAAAAAATTTTTTTTTCTTTTCGAAATTCTTTGCGCATAATATGCTTTACTGAGGCTATCAAACTAGTATAATGAAAGAGAACCAGTTATCTCAAATAAGAACGGAAAAAAAGTGATTCAAACGAAGTTTCCAAACTTCGAAAAAAAATGGTTTTCTTTTCGAGATTCTTTGCGCATAATATGCTTTTCTACGGCTATCAAACTAGTAAAATGAAAGAGAACCAGTTATCTCGAATAAGAACGGAAAAAAATTGATTCTAACGAAGTTTCCAAACTTCGAAAAATGTTTTTTTTCTTTTCGAGATTCTTTGCGCATAATATGCTTTACTGAGTCTATCAAACTAGTATAATGAAAGAGACCCAGTTATCGCAAATAAGAACGGAAAAAAGTGATTCTAACGAAGTTTCCAAACTTCGAAAAAAAATTTTTTTCTTTTCGAGATTCTTTGCGCATAATATGCTTTACTGAGGCTATCAAACTAGTATAATGAAAGAGAACCAGTTATCTCAAATAAGAACAGAAAAAAAGTGATTCTAAAGAAGTTTCCAAACTTCGAAAATAAAATTTTTTTCTTTTCGAGATTCTTTGCGCATAATATGCTTTACTTAGGCTATCAAACTAGTATAATGAAAGAGAACCAGTTATCTCAAATAAGAACGGAAAAAAATTGATTCTAACGAAGTTTCCAAACTTCGAAAAAATTTTTTTTTCTTTTCCAGATTCTTTGCGCATAATATGCTTTACTGAGGCTATCAAACTAGTATAATGAAAGAGAACCAGTTATCTCAAATAAGAACGGAAAAAAGTGATTCTAACGAAGTTTCCAAACTTCGAAAAAAAATTTTTTTCTTTTCGAGATTCTTTGCGTATAATATGCTTCACTGAGATTATCAAATTAGTATAATGAAAGAGAACCAGTTATCTCAAATAAGAACGGAAAAAAGTGATTCTAACGAAGTTTCCAAACTTCGAAAAAAAATTTTTTTCTTTTCGAGATTCTTTGCGCATAATATGCTTTACTGAGGCTATCAAACTAGTATAATGAAAGAGAACCAGTTATCTCAAATAATAACGGAAAAAAATTGATTCTAACGAAGTTTCCAAACTTCGAAAATTTTTTTTTTTCTTTTCCAGATTCTTTGCGCATAATATGCTTTACTGAGGCTATCAAACTAGTATAATGAAAGAGAACCAGTTATCTCAAATAAGAACAGAAAAAAAGTGATTCTAAAGAAGTTTCCAAACTTCGAAAAAAATTTTTTTTCTTTTCGAGATTCTTTGCGCATAATATGCTTTACTGAGGCTATCAAACTAGTATAATGAAAGAGAACCAGTTATCTCAAATAAGAACGGAAAAAAATTGATTCTAAAGAAGTTTGCAAACTTCGAAAAAAAATTTTTTCCCTTCGAGATTCTTTGCGCATAATATGCTTTACTGAGGCTATCAAACTAGTACAATGAAAGAGAAATGAAAAGAGAACCAGTTATCTCAAATAAGAACAGAAAAAAAGTGATTCTAAAGAAGTTTCCAAACTTCGAAAAAAAATTTTTTTCTTTTGGAGATTCTTTGCGCATATAATGCTTTACTGAGGCTATCAAACTAGTATAATGAAAGAGAACCAGTTATCTCAAATAAGAACGGAAAATAATTGATTCTAAAGAAGTTTCCAAAGTTCGAAAAAAAAATTTTTTCTTTTCGAGATTCTTTGCGCATAATATGCTTTACTGAGGCTATCAACCTAGTATAATGAAAGAGAAACAGTTATCTCAAATAAGAACGGAAAAAAAGTGATTCTAAAGTAGTTTCCAAACTTCGAAAAAATTTTTTTTCTTTTCGTGATTCTTTTCGCTAAATATGCTTTTCTGAGGCTATCAAACTAGTGTAATGAAAGAGAACCAGTTATCTCAAATTAGAACAGAAAAAAAGTGATTCTAAAGAAGTTTCCAAACTTCGAAAAAAAAATTTTTTCTTTTCGAGATTCTTTGCGCATAATATGCTTTTCTGAGGCTATCAAAGTAGTAAAATGAAAGAGAACCAGTTATCTCGAATAAGAACGGAAAAAAAGTAATTCTAAAGAAGTTTCCAAAGTTCGAAAAAAATTTTTTTTCTTTTCGAGATTCTTTGCGCATAATATGCTTTACTGAGGCTATCAAACTAGTATAATGAAAGAGAACCAGTTATCTCATATAAGAACGGAAAAAAAGTGATTCTAACGAAGTTTCCAAACTTCGAAAAAAATTTTTTTTTCTTTTCGAAATTCTTTGCGCATAATATGCTTTACTGAGGCTATCAAACTAGTATAATGAAAGAGAACCAGTTATCTCAAATAAGAACGGAAAAAAAGTGATTCAAACGAAGTTTCCAAAATTCGAAAAAAAATTTTTTTCCTTTCGAGATTCTTTGCGCATAGTATGCTTTTCTACGGCTATCAAACTAGTAAAATGAAAGAGAACCAGTTATCTCGAATAAGAACGGAAAAAAAGTGATTCTAACGAAGTTTCCAAACTTCGAAAAAATTTTTTTTTTCTTTTCGAGATTCTTTGCGCATAATATGCTTTACAAAGGCTATCAAACTAGTATAATGAAAGAGAACCAGTTATCTCAAATAAGAACGGAAAAAAGTGTTTCTAACGAAGTTTCCAAACTTCGAAAAAAATTTTTTTTCTTTTCGAGATTCTTTGCGCATAATATGCTTTACTGAGGCTATCAAACTAGTATAATGAAAGAGAACCAGTTCTCTCAAATAAGAACGGAAAAAAGTGATTCTAACGAAGTTTCTAAACTTCGAAAAAAATTTTTTTTCTTTTCGAGATTCTTTGCGCATAATATGCTTTACTGAGGCTATTAAACTAGTATAATGAAAGAGAACCAGTTATCTCAAATAAGAACGGAAAAAAATTGATTCTAAAGAAGTTTCCAAACTTCGAAAAAAAATTTTTTTCTTTTCGAGATTCTTTGCGCATAATATGCTTTACTGAGGCTATCAAACTAGTATAATGAAAGAGAACCAGTTATCTCAAATAAGAACAGAAAAAAAGTGATTCTAAAGAAGTTTCCAAACTTCGAAAAAAAATTTTTTTCTTTTCGAGATTCTTTGCGCATAATACGCTTTACTGAGGCTATCAAACTAGTATAATGAAAGAGAACAAGTTATCTCAAATAAGAACGGAAAAAAGTGATTCTAACGAAGTTTCCAAACTTCGAAAAAAAATTTTTTTCTTTTCGAGATTCTTTGCGCATAATATGCTTTACTGAGGCTATCAAACTAGTATAATGAAAGAGAACCAGTTATCTCAAATAAGAACAGAAAAAAAGTGATTCTAAAGAAGTTTCCAAACTTCGAAAATAAAATTTTTTTCTTTTCGAGATTCTTTGCGCATAATATGCTTTACTTAGGCTATCAAACTAGTATAATGAAAGAGAACCAGTTATCTCAAATAAGAACGGAAAAAAATTGATTCTAACGAAGTTTCCAAACTTCGAAAAAATTTTTTTTTTCTTTTCCAGATTCTTTGCGCATAATATGCTTTACTGAGGCTATCAAACTAGTATAATGAAAGAGAACCAGTTATCTCAAATAAGAACGGAAAAAAGTGATTCTAACGAAGTTTCCAAACTTCGAAAAAAAATTTTTTTCTTTTCGAGATTCTTTGCGTATAATATGCTTCACTGAGATTATCAAACTAGTATAATGAAAGAGAACCAGTTATCTCAAATAAGAACGGAAAAAAGTGATTCTAACGAAGTTTCCAAACTTCGAAAAAAAATTTTTTTCTTTTCGAGATTCTTTGCGCATAATATGCTTTACTGAGGCTATCAAACTAGTATAATGAAAGAGAACCAGTTATCTCAAATAATAACGGAAAAAAATTGATTCTAACGAAGTTTCCAAACTTCGAAAATTTTTTTTTTTCTTTTCCAGATTCTTTGCGCATAATATGCTTTACTGAGGCTATCAAACTAGTATAATGAAAGAGAACCAGTTATCTCAAATAAGAACAGAAAAAAAGTGATTCTAAAGAAGTTTCCAAACTTCGAAAAAAATTTTTTTTCTTTTCGAGATTCTTTGCGCATAATATGCTTTACTGAGGCTATCAAACTAGTATAATGAAAGAGAACCAGTTATCTCAAATAAGAACGGAAAAAAATTGATTCTAAAGAAGTTTGCAAACTTCGAAAAAAAATTTTTTCCCTTCGAGATTCTTTGCGCATAATATGCTTTACTGAGGCTATCAAACTAGTACAATGAAAGAGAAATGAAAAGAGAACCAGTTATCTCAAATAAGAACAGAAAAAAAGTGATTCTAAAGAAGTTTCCAAACTTCGAAAAAAAATTTTTTTCTTTTGGAGATTCTTTGCGCATATAATGCTTTACTGAGGCTATCAAACTAGTATAATGAAAGAGAACCAGTTATCTCAAATAAGAACGGAAAAAAATTGATTCTAAAGAAGTTTCCAAAGTTCGAAAAAAAAATTTTTTCTTTTCGAGATTCTTTGCGCATAATATGCTTTACTGAGGCTATCAACCTAGTATAATGAAAGAGAAACAGTTATCTCAAATAAGAACGGAAAAAAAGTGATTCTAAAGTAGTTTCCAAACTTCGAAAAAATTTTTTTTCTTTTCGTGATTCTTTTCGCTAAATATGCTTTTCTGAGGCTATCAAACTAGTGTAATGAAAGAGAACCAGTTATCTCAAATTAGAACAGAAAAAAAGTGATTCTAAAGAAGTTTCCAAACTTCGAAAAAAAAATTTTTTCTTTTCGAGATTCTTTGCGCATAATATGCTTTTCTGAGGCTATCAAAGTAGTAAAATGAAAGAGAACCAGTTATCTCGAATAAGAACGGAAAAAAAGTAATTCTAAAGAAGTTTCCAAAGTTCGAAAAAAATTTTTTTTCTTTTCGAGATTCTTTGCGCATAATATGCTTTACTGAGGCTATCAAACTAGTATAATGAAAGAGAACCAGTTATCTCATATAAGAACGGAAAAAAAGTGATTCTAACGAAGTTTCCAAACTTCGAAAAAAATTTTTTTTTCTTTTCGAAATTCTTTGCGCATAATATGCTTTACTGAGGCTATCAAACTAGTATAATGAAAGAGAACCAGTTATCTCAAATAAGAACGGAAAAAAAGTGATTCAAACGAAGTTTCCAAAATTCGAAAAAAAATTTTTTTCCTTTCGAGATTCTTTGCGCATAGTATGCTTTTCTACGGCTATCAAACTAGTAAAATGAAAGAGAACCAGTTATCTCGAATAAGAACGGAAAAAAAGTGATTCTAACGAAGTTTCCAAACTTCGAAAAAATTTTTTTTTTCTTTTCGAGATTCTTTGCGCATAATATGCTTTACAAAGGCTATCAAACTAGTATAATGAAAGAGAACCAGTTATCTCAAATAAGAACGGAAAAAAGTGTTTCTAACGAAGTTTCCAAACTTCGAAAAATTTTTTTTTCTTTTCGAGATTCTTTGCGCATAATATGCTTTACTGAGGCTATCAAACTAGTATAATGAAAGAGAACCAGTTCTCTCAAATAAGAACGGAAAAAAGTGATTCTAACGAAGTTTCTAAACTTCGAAAAAAAATTTTTTTCTTTTCGAGATTCTTTGCGCATAATATGCTTTACTGAGGCTATTAAACTAGTATAATGAAAGAGAACCAGTTATCTCAAATAAGAACGGAAAAAAATTGATTCTAAAGAAGTTTCCAAACTTCGAAAAAAAATTTTTTTCTTTTCGAGATTCTTTGCGCATAATATGCTTTACTGAGGCTATCAAACTAGTATAATGAAAGAGAACCAGTTATCTCAAATAAGAACAGAAAAAAAGTGATTCTAAAGAAGTTTCCAAACTTCGAAAAAAAATTTTTTTCTTTTCGAGATTCTTTGCGCATAATACGCTTTACTGAGGCTATCAAACTAGTATAATGAAAGAGAACAAGTTATCTCAAATAAGAACGGAAAAAAATTGATTCTAAAGAAGTTTCCAAACTTCGAAAAAAAAAGAAACAGTTATCTCAAATAAGAACGGAAAAAAAGTGATTCAAACGTAGTTTCCAAACTTCGAAAAAAAATGTTTTTCTTTTCGAGATTCTTTGCGCATAATATGCTTTTCTGGGGCTATCAAACTAGTATAATGAAAGAACCAGTTATCTCAAATAAGAACGGGAAAAAAGTGATTCTAACGAAGTTTCCAAACTTCGAAAAAAATTTTTTTTCTTTTCGAGATTCTTTGCGCATAATATGCTTTACTGAGGCTATCAAACTAGTATAATGAAAGAGAACCAGTTATCTCATATAAGAACGGAAAAAAAGTGATTCTAACGAAGTTTCCAAACTTCGAAAAAAATTTTTTTTTCTTTTCGAAATTCTTTGCGCATAATATGCTTTACTGAGGCTATCAAACTAGTATAATGAAAGAGAACCAGTTATCTCAAATAAGAACGGAAAAAAAGTGATTCAAACGAAGTTTCCAAAATTCGAAAAAAAATTTTTTTCCTTTCGAGATTCTTTGCGCATAGTATGCTTTTCTACGGCTATCAAACTAGTAAAATGAAAGAGAACCAGTTATCTCGAATAAGAACGGAAAAAAAGTGATTCTAACGAAGTTTCCAAACTTCGAAAAATTTTTTTTTTCTTTTCGAGATTCTTTGCGCATAATATGCTTTACAAAGGCTATCAAACTAGTATAATGAAAGAGAACCAGTTATCTCAAATAAGAACGGAAAAAAGTGTTTCTAACGAAGTTTCCAAACTTCGAAAAAATTTTTTTTCTTTTCGAGATTCTTTGCGCATAATATGCTTTACTGAGGCTATCAAACTAGTATAATGAAAGAGAACCAGTTCTCTCAAATAAGAACGGAAAAAAGTGATTCTAACGAAGTTTCTAAACTTCGAAAAAAAATTTTTTTCTTTTCGAGATTCTTTGCGCATAATATGCTTTACTGAGGCTATTAAACTAGTATAATGAAAGAGAACCAGTTATCTCAAATAAGAACGGAAAAAAATTGATTCTAAAGAAGTTTCCAAACTTCGAAAAAAAATTTTTTTCTTTTCGAGATTCTTTGCGCATAATATGCTTTACTGAGGCTATCAAACTAGTATAATGAAAGAGAACCAGTTATCTCAAATAAGAACAGAAAAAAAGTGATTTCTAAAGAAGTTTCCAAACTTCGAAAAAAAATTTTTTTCTTTTCGAGATTCTTTGCGCATAATATGCTTTACTGAGGCTATCAAACTAGTATAATGAAAGAGAACAAGTTATCTCAAATAAGAACGGAAAAAAATTGATTCTAAAGAAGTTTCCAAACTTCGAAAAAAAAGAAACAGTTATCTCAAATAAGAACGGAAAAAAAGTGATTCAAACGTAGTTTCCAAACTTCGAAAAAAAATGTTTTTCTTTTCGAGATTCTTTGCGCATAATATGCTTTTCTGGGGCTATCAAACTAGTATAATGAAAGAACCAGTTATCTCAAATAAGAACGGGAAAAAAGTGATTCTAACGAAGTTTCCAAACTTCGAAAAAAATTTTTTTTCTTTTCGAGATTCTTTGCGCATAATATGCTTTACTGAGGCTATCAAACTAGTATAATGAAAGAGAACCAGTTATCTCAAATAAGAACGGAAAAAAAGTGATTCTAACGAAGGTTCCAAACTTGGAAAAAAAAATTTTTTCTTTTCGAGATTCTTTGCGCATAATATGCTTTACTGAGGCTATGAAACTAGTACAATGAAGGAGAACCAGTTATCTCAAATAAGAACGGAAAAAAATTGATTCTAAAGAAGTTTCCAAACTTCGAAAAAAATTTTTTTTCTTTTCGAGATTCTTTGCGCATAATATGCTTTACTGAGGCTATCAAACTAGTATAATGAAAGAGAAACAGATATCTCAAATATGAACGGAAAAAAAGTGATTCAAACGAAGTTTCCAAACTTCGAAAAAAAATGTTTTTCTTTTCGAGATTCTTTGCGCATAATATGCTTTTCTGGGGCTATCAAACTAGTATAATGAAAGAGAACCAGTTATCTCAAATAAGAACGGGAAAAAAGTGATTCTAACGAAGTTTCCAAACTTCGAAAAAAATTTTTTTTCTTTTCGAGATTCTTTGCGCATAATATGCTTTACTGAGGCTAACAAACTAGTATAATGAAAGAGAACCAGTTATCTCAAATAAGAACCGAAAAAAGTGATTCTAACGAATTTTTCAAACTTCGAAAAAAAAATTTTTTCTTTTCGAGATTCTTTGCGCTAAATATGCTTTACTGAGGCTATCAAACTAGTACAATGAAAGAGAACCAGTTATCTCAAATAAGAACAGAAAAAAAGTGATTCTAAAGAAGTTTCCAAACTTCGAAAAAAAATTTTTTTCTTTTGGAGATTCTTTGCGCATAATATGCTTTACTGAGGCTATCAAACTAGTATAATGAAAGAGAACCAGTTATCTCAAATAAGAACGGAAAAAAATTGATTCTAAAGAAGTTTCCAAAGTTCGAAAAAAAATTTTTTTCTTTTCGAGATTCTTTGCGCATAATATGCTTTACTGAGGCTATCAACCTAGTATAACGAAAGAGAAACAGTTATCTCAAATTAGAACCGAAAAAAAGTGATTCTAAAGAAGTTTCCAAACTTCGAAAAAAAATTTTTTTCTTTTCGAGATTCTTTGCGCATAATATGCTTTACTGAGGCTATCAAACTAGTATAATGAAAGAGAACCAGTTATCTCAAATAAGAACAGAAAAAAGTGATTCTAAAGAAGTTTCCAAACTTCGAAAAAAATTTTTTTTCTTTTCGAGATTCTTTGCGCATAATATGCTTTACTGAGGCTATCAAACTAGTATAATGAAAGAGAACCAGTTATCTCAAATAAGAACGGAAAAAAATTGATTCTAAAAAGTTTCCAAACTTCGAAAAAAAATTTATTTCTTTTCGAGATTCTTTGCGCATAATATGGTTTACTGAGGCTATCAAACTAGTATAATGAAAGAGAAACAGTTATCTCAAATAAGAACGGAAAAAAAGTGATTCAAACGAAGTTTCCAAACTTCGAAAAAAAATGTTTTTCTTTTCGAGATTCTTTGCGCATAATATGCTTTTCTGAGGCTATCAAACTAGTATAATGAAAGAGAACCAGTTATCTCATATAAGAACGGAAAAAAAGTGATTCTAACGAAGTTTCAAAACTTCGAAAAAAATTTTTTTTTCTTTTCGAAATTCTTTGCGCATAATATGCTTTACTGAGGCTATCAAACTAGTATAATGAAAGAGAACCAGTTATCTCAAATAAGAACGGAAAAAAAGTGATTCAAACGAAGTTTCCAAACTTCGAAAAAAAATGGTTTTCTTTTCGAGATTCTTTGCGCATAATATGCTTTTCTACGGCTATCAAACTAGTAAAATGAAAGAGAACCAGTTATCTCGAATAAGAACGGAAAAAAATTGATTCTAACGAAGTTTCCAAACTTCGAAAAATGTTTTTTTTCTTTTCGAGATTCTTTGCGCATAATATGCTTTACTGAGTCTATCAAACTAGTATAATGAAAGAGAACCAGTTATCGCAAATAAGAACGGAAAAAAGTGATTCTAACGAAGTTTCCAAACTTCGAAAAAAAATTTTTTTCTTTTCGAGATTCTTTGCGCATAATATGCTTTACTGAGGCTATCAAACTAGTATAATGAAAGAGAACCAGTTATCTCAAATAAGAACAGAAAAAAAGTGATTCTAAAGAAGTTTCCAAACTTCGAAAATAAAATTTTTTTCTTTTCGAGATTCTTTGCGCATAATATGCTTTACTTAGGCTATCAAACTAGTATAATGAAAGAGAACCAGTTATCTCAAATAAGAACGGAAAAAAATTGATTCTAACGAAGTTTCCAAATTTCGAAAAAATTTTTTTTTTCTTTTCCAGATTCTTTGCGCATAATATGCTTTACTGAGGCTATCAAACTAGTATAATGAAAGAGAACCAGTTATCTCAAATAAGAACGGAAAAAAGTGATTCTAACGAAGTTTCCAAACTTCGAAAAAAAATTTTTTTCTTTTCGAGATTCTTTGCGTATAATATGCTTCACTGAGAATATCAAACTAGTATAATGAAAGAGAACCAGTTATCTCAAATAAGAACAGAAAAAAAGTGATTCTAAAGAAGTTTCCAAACTTCGAAAAAAAATTTTTTTCTTTTCGAGATTCTTTGCGCATAATATGCTTTACTGAGGCTATCAAACTAGTATAATGAAAGAGAACCAGTTATCTCAAATAAGAACAGAAAAAAGTGATTCTAAAGAAGTTTCCAAACTTCGAAAAAAATTTTTTTTCTTTTCGAGATTCTTTGCGCATAATATGCTTTACTGAGGCTATCAAACTAGTATAATGAAAGAGAACCAGTTATCTCAAATAAGAACGGAAAAAAATTGATTCTAAAAAGTTTCCAAACTTCGAAAAAAAATTTATTTCTTTTCGAGATTCTTTGCGCATAATATGGTTTACTGAGGCTATCAAACTAGTATAATGAAAGAGAAACAGTTATCTCAAATAAGAACGGAAAAAAAGTGATTCAAACGAAGTTTCCAAACTTCGAAAAAAAATGTTTTTCTTTTCGAGATTCTTTGCGCATAATATGCTTTTCTGAGGCTATCAAACTAGTATAATGAAAGAGAACCAGTTATCTCATATAAGAACGGAAAAAAAGTGATTCTAACGAAGTTTCAAAACTTCGAAAAAAATTTTTTTTTCTTTTCGAAATTCTTTGCGCATAATATGCTTTACTGAGGCTATCAAACTAGTATAATGAAAGAGAACCAGTTATCTCAAATAAGAACGGAAAAAAAGTGATTCAAACGAAGTTTCCAAACTTCGAAAAAAAATGGTTTTCTTTTCGAGATTCTTTGCGCATAATATGCTTTTCTACGGCTATCAAACTAGTAAAATGAAAGAGAACCAGTTATCTCGAATAAGAACGGAAAAAAATTGATTCTAACGAAGTTTCCAAACTTCGAAATATGTTTTTTTTCTTTTCGAGATTCTTTGCGCATAATATGCTTTACTGAGTCTATCAAACTAGTATAATGAAAGAGAACCAGTTATCGCAAATAAGAACGGAAAAAAGTGATTCTAACGAAGTTTCCAAACTTCGAAAAAAAATTTTTTTCTTTTCGAGATTCTTTGCGTATAATATGCTTCACTGAGATTATCAAACTAGTATAATGAAAGAGAACCAGTTATCTCAAATAAGAACAGAAAAAAAGTGATTCTAAAGAAGTTTCCAAACTTCGAAAAAAAATTTTTTTCTTTTCGAGATTCTTTGTGCATAATATGCTTTACTGAGGCTATCAAACTAGTATAATGAAAGAGAACAAGTTATCTCAAATAAGAACGGAAAAAAATTGATTCTAAAGAAGTTTTCAAACTTCGAAAAAAAATTTTTTTCTTTTCGAGATTCTTTGCGCATAATATGCTTTACTGAGGCTATCAAAATAGTATAATGAAAGAGAAACAGTTATCTCAAATAAGAACGGAAAAAAAGTGATCCAAACGTAGTTTCCAAACTTCGAAAAAAAATGTTTTTCTTTTCGAGATTCTTTGCGCATAATATGCTTTACTGAGGCTATCAAACTAGTATAATGAAAGAGAACCAGTTATCTCAAATAAGAACGGAAAAAAGTGATTCTAACGAAGTTTTCAAACTTCGAAAAAAAAATTTTTTTCCTTCGAGATTCTTTGCGCATAATATGCTTTAATGAGGCTATCAAACTAGTACAATGAAAGAGAACCAGTTATCTCAAATAAGAACAGAAAAAAAGTGATTCTAAAGAAGTTTCCAAACTTCAAAAAAAATTTTTTTCTTTTGGAGATTCTTTGCGCATAATATGCTTTACTGAGGCTATCAAACTAGTATAATGAAAGAGAACCAGTTATCTCAAATAAGAACGGAAAAAAATTGATTCTAAAGAAGTTTCCAAAGTTCGAAAAAAAAATTTTTTCTTTTCGAGATTCTTTGCGCATAATATGCTTTACTGAGGCTATCAACCTAGTATAATGAAAGAGAAACAGTTATCTCAAATAAGAACGGAAAAAAAGTGATTCTAAAGTAGTTTCCAAACTTCGAAAAAAATTTTTTTTCTTTTCGTGATTCTTTTCGCTAAATATGCTTTTCTGAGGCTATCAAACTAGTGTAATGAAAGAGAACCAGTTATCTCAAATTAGAACAGAAAAAAAGTGATTCTAAAGAAGTTTCCAAACCTCGAAAAAAAATTTTTTTCTTTTCGAGATTCTTTGCGCATAATATGCTTTACTGAGGCTATCAAACTAGTATAATGAAAGAGAACCAGTTATCTCAAATAAGAACAGAAAAAAAGTGATTCTAAAGAAGTTTCCAAACTTCGAAAAAAATTTTTTTTCTTTTCGAGATTCTTTGCGCATAATATGCTTTACTGAGGCTATCAAACTAGTATAATGAAAGAGAACCAGTTATCTCAAATAAGAACGGAAAAAAATTGATTCTAAAGTAGTTTCCAAACTTCGAAAAAAAATTTATTTCTTTTCGAGATTCTTTGCGCATAATATGCTTTTCTGAGGCTATCAAACTAGTAAAATGAAAGAGAACCAGTTATCTCGAATAAGAACGGAAAAAAGGTAATTCTAAAGAAGTTTCCAAAGTTCGAAAAAATTTTTTTTTCTTTTCGAGATTCTTTGCGCATAATATGCTTTACTGAGGCTATCAAACTAGTATAATGAAAGAGAACCAGTTATCTCATATAAGAACGGAAAAAAAGTGATTCTAACGAAGTTTCCAAACTTCGAAAAAAATTTTTTTTTCTTTTCGAAATTCTTTGCGCATAATATGCTTTACTGAGGCTATCAAACTAGTATAATGAAAGAGAACCAGTTATCTCAAATAAGAACGAAAAAAAAGTGATTCAAACGCAGTTTCCAAACTTCGAAAAAAAATGGTTTTCTTTTCGAGATTCTTTGCGCATAATATGCTTTTCTACGGCTATCAAACTAGTAAAATGAAAGAGAACCAGTTATCTCGAATAAGAACGGAAAAAAAGTGATTCTAACGAAGTTTCCAAACTTCGAAAAATGTTTTTTTTCTTTTCGAGATTCTTTGCGCATAATATGCTTTACTGAGTCTATCAAACTAGTATAATGAAATAGAACCAGTTATCTCAAATAAGAACGGAAAAAAGTGATTCTAACGAGGTTTCCAAACTTCGAAAAAAAATTTTTTTCTTTTCGAGATTCTTTGCGCATAATATGCTTTACTGAGGCTATCAAACTAGTATAATGAAAGAGAACCAGTTATCTCAAATAAGAACGGAAAAAAAGTGATTCAAACGAAGTTTCCAAACTTCGAAAAAAAATGGTTTTCTTTTCGAGATTCTTTGCGCATAATATGCTTATCTACGGCTATCAAACTAGTAAAATGAAAGAGAACTAGTTATCTCGAATAAGAACGGAAAAAAAGTGATTCTAACGAAGTTTCCAAACTTCGAAAAAAAAATTTTTTTCCTTCGAGATTCTTTGCGCATAATATGCTTTAATGAGGCTATCAAACTAGTACAATGAAAGAGAACCAGTTATCTCAAATAAGAACAGAAAAAAAGTGATTCTAAAGAAGTTTCCAAACTTCAAAAAAAATTTTTTTCTTTTGGAGATTCTTTGCGCATAATATGCTTTACTGAGGCTATCAAACTAGTATAATGAAAGAGAACCAGTTATCTCAAATAAGAACGGAAAAAAATTGATTCTAAAGAAGTTTCCAAAGTTCGAAAAAAAAATTTTTTCTTTTCGAGATTCTTTGCGCATAATATGCTTTACTGAGGCTATCAACCTAGTATAATGAAAGAGAAACAGTTATCTCAAATAAGAACGGAAAAAAAGTGATTCTAAAGTAGTTTCCAAACTTCGAAAAAAATTTTTTTTCTTTTCGTGATTCTTTTCGCTAAATATGCTTTTCTGAGGCTATCAAACTAGTGTAATGAAAGAGAACCAGTTATCTCAAATTAGAACAGAAAAAAAGTGATTCTAAAGAAGTTGCCAAACCTCGAAAAAAAATTTTTTTCTTTTCGAGATTCTTTGCGCATAATATGCTTTACTGAGGCTATCAAACTAGTATAATGAAAGAGAACCAGTTATCTCAAATAAGAACAGGAAAAAAGTGATTCTAAAGAAGTTTCCAAACTTCGAAAAAAATTTTTTTTCTTTTCGAGATTCTTTGCGCATAATATGCTTTACTGAGGCTATCAAACTAGTATAATGAAAGACAACCAGTTATCTCAAATAAGAACGGAAAAAAAGTGATTCAAACGAAGTTTCCAAACTTCGAAAAAAAATGGTTTTCTTTTCGAGATTCTTTGTGCATAATATGCTTTTCTACGGCTATCAAACTAGTAAAATGAAAGAGAACTAGTTATTTCGAATAAGAACGGAAAAAAAGTGATTCTAACGAAGTTTCCAAACTTCGAAAATTTTTTTTTTTCTTTTCCAGATTCTTTGCGCATAATATGCTTTACTGAGGCTATCAAACTAGTATAATGAAAGAGAACCAGTTATCTCAAATAAGAACAGAAAAAAAGTGATTCTAAAGAAGTTTCCAAACTTCGAAAAAAATTTTTTTTCTTTTCGAGATTCTTTGCGCATAATATGCTTTACTGAGGCTATCAAACTAGTATAATGAAAGAGAACCAGTTATCTCAAATAAGAACGGAAAAAAATTGATTCTAAAGAAGTTTGCAAACTTCGAAAAAAAATTTTTTCCCTTCGAGATTCTTTGCGCATAATATGCTTTACTGAGGCTATCAAACTAGTACAATGAAAGAGAAATGAAAAGAGAACCAGTTATCTCAAATAAGAACAGAAAAAAAGTGATTCTAAAGAAGTTTCCAAACTTCGAAAAAAAATTTTTTTCTTTTGGAGATTCTTTGCGCATATAATGCTTTACTGAGGCTATCAAACTAGTATAATGAAAGAGAACCAGTTATCTCAAATAAGAACGGAAAAAAATTGATTCTAAAGAAGTTTCCAAAGTTCGAAAAAAAAATTTTTTCTTTTCGAGATTCTTTGCGCATAATATGCTTTACTGAGGCTATCAACCTAGTATAATGAAAGAGAAACAGTTATCTCAAATAAGAACGGAAAAAAAGTGATTCTAAAGTAGTTTCCAAACTTCGAAAAAATTTTTTTTCTTTTCGTGATTCTTTTCGCTAAATATGCTTTTCTGAGGCTATCAAACTAGTGTAATGAAAGAGAATCAGTTATCTCAAATTAGAACAGAAAAAAAGTGATTCTAAAGAAGTTTCCAAACTTCGAAAAAAAAATTTTTTCTTTTCGAGATTCTTTGCGCATAATATGCTTTTCTGAGGATATCAAAGTAGTAAAATGAAAGAGAACCAGTTATCTCGAATAAGAACGGAAAAAAAGTAATTCTAAAGAAGTTTCCAAAGTTCGAAAAAAATTTTTTTTCTTTTCGAGATTCTTTGCGCATAATATGCTTTACTGAGGCTATCAAACTAGTATAATGAAAGAGAACCAGTTATCTCATATAAGAACGGAAAAAAAGTGATTCTAACGAAGTTTCCAAACTTCGAAAAAAATTTTTTTTTCTTTTCGAAATTCTTTGCGCATAATATGCTTTACTGAGGCTATCAAACTAGTATAATGAAAGAGAACCAGTTATCTCAAATAAGAACGGAAAAAAAGTGATTCAAACGAAGTTTCCAAAATTCGAAAAAAAATTTTTTTCCTTTCGAGGTTCTTTGCGCATAGTATGCTTTTCTACGGCTATCAAACTAGTAAAATGAAAGAGAACCAGTTATCTCGAATAAGAACGGAAAAAAAGTGATTCTAACGAAGTTTCCAAACTTCGAAAAAATTTTTTTTTTCTTTTCGAGATTCTTTGCGCATAATATGCTTTACAAAGGCTATCAAACTAGTATAATGAAAGAGAACCAGTTATCTCAAATAAGAACGGAAAAAAGTGTTTCTAACGAAGTTTCCAAACTTCGAAAAAAATTTTTTTTCTTTTCGAGATTCTTTGCGCATAATATGCTTTACTGAGGCTATCAAACTAGTATAATGAAAGAGAACCAGTTCTCTCAAATAAGAACGGAAAAAAGTGATTCTAACGAAGTTTCTAAACTTCGAAAAAAAATTTTTTTCTTTTCGAGATTCTTTGCGCATAATATGCTTTACTGAGGCTATTAAACTAGTATAATGAAAGAGAACCAGTTATCTCAAATAAGAACGGAAAAAAATTGATTCTAAAGAAGTTTCCAAACTTCGAAAAAAAATTTTTTTCTTTTCGAGATTCTTTGCGCATAATATGCTTTACTGAGGCTATCAAACTAGTATAATGAAAGAGAACCAGTTATCTCAAATAAGAACAGAAAAAAAGTGATTCTAAAGAAGTTTCCAAACTTCGAAAAAAAATTTTTTTCTTTTCGAGATTCTTTGCGCATAATACGCTTTACTGAGGCTATCAAACTAGTATAATGAAAGAGAACAAGTTATCTCAAATAAGAACGGAAAAAAATTGATTCTAAAGAAGTTTCCAAACTTCGAAAAAAAAAGAAACAGTTATCTCAAATAAGAACGGAAAAAAAGTGATTCAAACGTAGTTTCCAAACTTCGAAAAAAAATGTTTTTCTTTTCGAGATTCTTTGCGCATAATATGCTTTTCTGGGGCTATCAAACTAGTATAATGAAAGAACCAGTTATCTCAAATAAGAACGGGAAAAAAGTGATTCTAACGAAGTTTCCAAACTTCGAAAAAAATTTTTTTTCTTTTCGAGATTCTTTGCGCATAATATGCTTTACTGAGGCTATCAAACTAGTATAATGAAAGAGAACCAGTTATCTCATATAAGAACGGAAAAAAAGTGATTCTAACGAAGTTTCCAAACTTCGAAAAAAATTTTTTTTTCTTTTCGAAATTCTTTGCGCATAATATGCTTTACTGAGGCTATCAAACTAGTATAATGAAAGAGAACCAGTTATCTCAAATAAGAACGGAAAAAAAGTGATTCAAACGAAGTTTCCAAAATTCGAAAAAAAATTTTTTTCCTTTCGAGATTCTTTGCGCATAGTATGCTTTTCTACGGCTATCAAACTAGTAAAATGAAAGAGAACCAGTTATCTCGAATAAGAACGGAAAAAAAGTGATTCTAACGAAGTTTCCAAACTTCGAAAAATTTTTTTTTTCTTTTCGAGATTCTTTGCGCATAATATGCTTTACAAAGGCTATCAAACTAGTATAATGAAAGAGAACCAGTTATCTCAAATAAGAACGGAAAAAAGTGTTTCTAACGAAGTTTCCAAACTTCGAAAAAAATTTTTTTTATTTTCGAGATTCTTTGCGCATAATATGCTTTACTGAGGCTATCAAACTAGTATAATGAAAGAGAACCAGTTCTCTCAAATAAGAACGGAAAAAAGTGATTCTAACGAAGTTTCTAAACTTCGAAAAAAAATTTTTTTCTTTTCGAGATTCTTTGCGCATAATATGCTTTACTGAGGCTATTAAACTAGTATAATGAAAGAGAACCAGTTATCTCAAATAAGAACGGAAAAAAATTGATTCTAAAGAAGTTTCCAAACTTCGAAAAAAAATTTTTTTCTTTTCGAGATTCTTTGCGCATAATATGCTTTACTGAGGCTATCAAACTAGTATAATGAAAGAGAACCAGTTTTCTCAAATAAGAACAGAAAAAAAGTGATTTCTAAAGAAGTTTCCAAACTTCGAAAAAAAATTTTTTTCTTTTCGAGATTCTTTGCGCATAATATGCTTTACTGAGGCTATCAAACTAGTATAATGAAAGAGAACAAGTTATCTCAAATAAGAACGGAAAAAAATTGATTCTAAAGAAGTTTCCAAACTTCGAAAAAAAAGAAACAGTTATCTCAAATAAGAACGGAAAAAAAGTGATTCAAACGTAGTTTCCAAACTTCGAAAAAAAATGTTTTTCTTTTCGAGATTCTTTGCGCATAATATGCTTTTCTGGGGCTATCAAACTAGTATAATGAAAGAACCAGTTATCTCAAATAAGAACGGGAAAAAAGTGATTCTAACGAAGTTTCCAAACTTCGAAAAAAATTTTTTTTCTTTTCGAGATTCTTTGCGCATAATATGCTTTACTGAGGCTATCAAACTAGTATAATGAAAGAGAACCAGTTATCTCAAATAAGAACGGAAAAAAAGTGATTCTAACGAAGTTTCCAAACTTGGAAAAAAAAATTTTTTCTTTTCGAGATTCTTTGCGCATAATATGCTTTACTGAGGCTATGAAACTAGTACAATGAAGGAGAACCAGTTATCTCAAATAAGAACAGAAAAAAAGTGATTCTAAAGAAGTTTCCAAACTTAGAAAAAAAATTTTTTTCTTTTCGAGATTCTTTGCGCATAATATGCTTTACTGAGGCTATCAAACTACTATAATGATTGAGAACCAGTTATCTCAAATAAGAACGGAAAAAAATTGATTCTAAAGAAGTTTCCAAACTTCGAAAAAAATTTTTTTTCTTTTCGAGATTCTTTGCGCATAATATGCTTTACTGAGGCTATCAAACTAGTATAATGAAAGAGAAACAGATATCTCAAATATGAACGGAAAAAAAGTGATTCAAACGAAGTTTCCAAACTTCGAAAAAAAATGTTTTTCTTTTCGAGATTCTTTGCGCATAATATGCTTTTCTGGGGCTATCAAACTAGTATAATGAAAGAGAACCAGTTATCTCAAATAAGAACGGGAAAAAAGTGATTCTAACGAAGTTTCCAAACTTCGAAAAAAATTTTTTTTCTTTTCGAGATTCTTTGCGCATAATATGCTTTACTGAGGCTAACAAACTAGTATAATGAAAGAGAACCAGTTATCTCAAATAAGAACCGAAAAAAGTGATTCTAACGAATTTTTCAAACTTCGAAAAAAAAATTTTTTCTTTTCGAGATTCTTTGCGCTAAATATGCTTTACTGAGGCTATCAAACTAGTACAATGAAAGAGAACCAGTTATCTCAAATAAGAACAGAAAAAAAGTGATTCTAAAGAAGTTTCCAAACTTCGAAAAAAAATTTTTTTCTTTTGGAGATTCTTTGCGCATAATATGCTTTACTGAGGCTATCAAACTAGTATAATGAAAGAGAACCAGTTATCTCAAATAAGAACGGAAAAAAATTGATTCTAAAGAAGTTTCCAAAGTTCGAAAAAAAATTTTTTTCTTTTCGAGATTCTTTGCGCATAATATGCTTTACTGAGGCTATCAACCTAGTATAACGAAAGAGAAACAGTTATCTCAAATTAGAACCGAAAAAAAGTGATTCTAAAGAAGTTTCCAAACTTCGAAAAAAAATTTTTTTCTTTTCGAGATTCTTTGCGCATAATATGCTTTACTGAGGCTATCAAACTAGTATAATGAAAGAGAACCAGTTATCTCAAATAAGAACAGAAAAAAGTGATTCTAAAGAAGTTTCCAAACTTCGAAAAAAATTTTTTTTCTTTTCGAGATTCTATGCGCATAATATGCTTTACTGAGGCTATCAAACTAGTATAATGAAAGAGAACCAGTTATCTCAAATAAGAACGGAAAAAAATTGATTCTAAAAAGTTTCCAAACTTCGAAAAAAAATTTATTTCTTTTCGAGATTCTTTGCGCATAATATGGTTTACTGAGGCTATCAAACTAGTATAATGAAAGAGAAACAGTTATCTCAAATAAGAACGGAAAAAAAGTGATTCAAACGAAGTTTCCAAACTTCGAAAAAAAATGTTTTTCTTTTCGAGATTCTTTGCGCATAATATGCTTTTCTGAGGCTATCAAACTAGTATAATGAAAGAGAACCAGTTATCTCATATAAGAACGAAAAAAAGTGATTCTAACGAAGTTTCAAAACTTCGAAAAAAATTTTTTTTTCTTTTCGAAATTCTTTGCGCATAATATGCTTTACTGAGGCTATCAAACTAGTATAATGAAAGAGAACCAGTTATCTCAAATAAGAACGGAAAAAAAGTGATTCAAACGAAGTTTCCAAACTTCGAAAAAAAATGGTTTTCTTTTCGAGATTCTTTGCGCATAATATGCTTTTCTACGGCTATCAAACTAGTAAAATGAAAGAGAACCAGTTATCTCGAATAAGAACGGAAAAAAATTGATTCTAACGAAGTTTCCAAACTTCGAAAAATGTTTTTTTTCTTTTCGAGATTCTTTGCGCATAATATGCTTTACTGAGTCTATCAAACTAGTATAATGAAAGAGAACCAGTTATCGCAAATAAGAACGGAAAAAAATGATTCTAACGAAGTTTCCAAACTTCGAAAAAAAATTTTTTTCTTTTCGAGATTCTTTGCGCATAATATGCTTTACTGAGGCTATCAAACTAGTATAATGAAAGAGAACCAGTTATCTCAAATAAGAACAGAAAAAAAGTGATTCTAAAGAAGTTTCCAAACTTCGAAAATAAAATTTTTTTCTTTTCGAGATTCTTTGCGCATAATATGCTTTACTTAGGCTATCAAACTAGTATAATGAAAGAGAACCAGTTATCTCAAATAAGAACGGAAAAAAATTGATTCTAACGAAGTTTCCAAACTTCGAAAAAATTTTTTTTTTCTTTTCCAGATTCTTTGCGCATAATATGCTTTACTGAGGCTATCAAACTAGTATAATGAAAGAGAACCAGTTATCTCAAATAAGAACGGAAAAAAGTGATTCTAACGAAGTTTCCAAACTTCGAAAAAAAATTTTTTTCTTTTCGAGATTCTTTGCGTATAATATGCTTCACTGAGATTATCAAACTAGTATAATGAAAGAGAACCAGTTATCTCAAATAAGAACGGAAAAAAGTGATTCTAACGAAGTTTCCAAACTTCGAAAAAAAATTTTTTTCTTTTCGTTTTTCTTTGCGCATAATATGCTGTACTGAGGCTATCAAACTAGTATAATGAAAGAGAACCAGTTATCTCAAATAATAACGGAAAAAAATTGATTCTAACGAAGTTTCCAAACTTCGAAAATTTTTTTTTTTCTTTTCCAGATTCTTTGCGCATAATATGCTTTACTGAGGCTATCAAACTAGTATAATGAAAGAGAACCAGTTATCTCAAATAAGAACAGAAAAAAAGTGATTCTAAAGAAGTTTCCAAACTTCGAAAAAAATTTTTTTTCTTTTCGAGATTCTTTGCGCATAATATGCTTTACTGAGGCTATCAAACTAGTATAATGAAAGAGAACCAGTTATCTCAAATAAGAACGGAAAAAAATTGATTCTAAAGAAGTTTGCAAACTTCGAAAAAAAATTTTTTCCCTTCGAGATTCTTTGCGCATAATATGCTTTACTGAGGCTATCAAACTAGTACAATGAAAGAGAAATGAAAAGAGAACCAGTTATCTCAAATAAGAACAGAAAAAAAGTGATTCTAAAGAAGTTTCCAAACTTCGAAAAAAAATTTTTTTCTTTTGGAGATTCTTTGCGCATATAATGCTTTACTGAGGCTATCAAACTAGTATAATGAAAGAGAACCAGTTATCTCAAATAAGAACGGAAAAAAATTGATTCTAAAGAAGTTTCCAAAGTTCGAAAAAAAAATTTTTTCTTTTCGAGATTCTTTGCGCATAATATGCTTTACTGAGGCTATCAACCTAGTATAATGAAAGAGAAACAGTTATCTCAAATAAGAACGGAAAAAAAGTGATTCTAAAGTAGTTTCCAAACTTCGAAAAAATTTTTTTTCTTTTCGTGATTCTTTTCGCTAAATATGCTTTTCTGAGGCTATCAAACTAGTGTAATGAAAGAGAACCAGTTATCTCAAATTAGAACAGAAAAAAAGTGATTCTAAAGAAGTTTCCAAACTTCGAAAAAAAAATTTTTTCTTTTCGAGATTCTTTGCGCATAATATGCTTTTCTGAGGCTATCAAAGTAGTAAAATGAAAGAGAACCAGTTATCTCGAATAAGAACGGAAAAAAAGTAATTCTAAAGAAGTTTCCAAAGTTCGAAAAAAATTTTTTTTCTTTTCGAGATTCTTTGCGCATAATATGCTTTACTGAGGCTATCAAACTAGTATAATGAAAGAGAACCAGTTATCTCATATAAGAACGGAAAAAAAGTGATTCTAACGAAGTTTCCAAACTTCGAAAAAAATTTTTTTTTCTTTTCGAAATTCTTTGCGCATAATATGCTTTACTGAGGCTATCAAACTAGTATAATGAAAGAGAACCAGTTATCTCAAATAAGAACGGAAAAAAAGTGATTCAAACGAAGTTTCCAAAATTCGAAAAAAAATTTTTTTCCTTTCGAGATTCTTTGCGCATAGTATGCTTTTCTACGGCTATCAAACTAGTAAAATGAAAGAGAACCAGTTATCTCGAATAAGAACGGAAAAAAAGTGATTCTAACGAAGTTTCCAAACTTCGAAAAATTTTTTTTTTTCTTTTCGAGATTCTTTGCGCATAATATGCTTTACAAAGGCTATCAAACTAGTATAATGAAAGAGAACCAGTTATCTCAAATAAGAACGGAAAAAAGTGTTTCTAACGAAGTTTCCAAACTTCGAAAAAAATTTTTTTTCTTTTCGAGATTCTTTGCGCATAATATGCTTTACTGAGGCTATCAAACTAGTATAATGAAAGAGAACCAGTTCTCTCAAATAAGAACGGAAAAAAGTGATTCTAACGAAGTTTCTAAACTTCGAAAAAAAATTTTTTTCTTTTCGAGATTCTTTGCGCATAATATGCTTTACTGAGGCTATTAAACTAGTATAATGAAAGAGAACCAGTTATCTCAAATAAGAACGGAAAAAAATTGATTCTAAAGAAGTTTCCAAACTTCGAAAAAAAATTTTTTTCTTTTCGAGATTCTTTGCGCATAATATGCTTTACTGAGGCTATCAAACTAGTATAATGAAAGAGAACCAGTTATCTCAAATAAGAACAGAAAAAAAGTGATTCTAAAGAAGTTTCCAAACTTCGAAAAAAAATTTTTTTCTTTTCGAGATTCTTTGCGCATAATACGCTTTACTGAGGCTATCAAACTAGTATAATGAAAGAGAACAAGTTATCTCAAATAAGAACGGAAAAAAATTGATTCTAAAGAAGTTTCCAAACTTCGAAAAAAAAAGAAACAGTTATCTCAAATAAGAACGGAAAAAAAGTGATTCAAACGTAGTTTCCAAACTTCGAAAAAAAATGTTTTTCTTTTCGAGATTCTTTGCGCATAATATGCTTTTCTGGGGCTATCAAACTAGTATAATGAAAGAACCAGTTATCTCAAATAAGAACGGGAAAAAAGTGATTCTAACGAAGTTTCCAAACTTCGAAAAAAATTTTTTTTCTTTTCGAGATTCTTTGCGCATAATATGCTTTACTGAGGCTATCAAACTAGTATAATGAAAGAGAACCAGTTATCTCATATAAGAACGGAAAAAAAGTGATTCTAACGAAGTTTCCAAACTTCGAAAAAAATTTTTTTTTCTTTTCGAAATTCTTTGCGCATAATATGCTTTACTGAGGCTATCAAACTAGTATAATGAAAGAGAACCAGTTATCTCAAATAAGAACGGAAAAAAAGTGATTCAAACGAAGTTTCCAAAATTCGAAAAAAAATTTTTTTCCTTTCGAGATTCTTTGCGCATAGTATGCTTTTCTACGGCTATCAAACTAGTAAAATGAAAGAGAACCAGTTATCTCGAATAAGAACGGAAAAAAAGTGATTCTAACGAAGTTTCCAAACTTCGAAAAATTTTTTTTTTCTTTTCGAGATTCTTTGCGCATAATATGCTTTACAAAGGCTATCAAACTAGTATAATGAAAGAGAACCAGTTATCTCAAATAAGAACGGAAAAAAGTGTTTCTAACGAAGTTTCCAAACTTCGAAAAAAATTTTTTTTCTTTTCGAGATTCTTTGCGCATAATATGCTTTACTGAGGCTATCAAACTAGTATAATGAAAGAGAACCAGTTCTCTCAAATAAGAACGGAAAAAAGTGATTCTAACGAAGTTTCTAAACTTCGAAAAAAAATTTTTTTCTTTTCGAGATTCTTTGCGCATAATATGCTTTACTGAGGCTATTAAACTAGTATAATGAAAGAGAACCAGTTATCTCAAATAAGAACGGAAAAAAATTGATTCTAAAGAAGTTTCCAAACTTCGAAAAAAAATTTTTTTCTTTTCGAGATTCTTTGCGCATAATATGCTTTACTGAGGCTATCAAACTAGTATAATGAAAGAGAACCAGTTATCTCAAATAAGAACAGAAAAAAAGTGATTTCTAAAGAAGTTTCCAAACTTCGAAAAAAAATTTTTTTCTTTTCGAGATTCTTTGCGCATAATATGCTTTACTGAGGCTATCAAACTAGTATAATGAAAGAGAACAAGTTATCTCAAATAAGAACGGAAAAAAATTGATTCTAAAGAAGTTTCCAAACTTCGAAAAAAAAGAAACAGTTATCTCAAATAAGAACGGAAAAAAAGTGATTCAAACGTAGTTTCCAAACTTCGAAAAAAAATGTTTTTCTTTTCGAGATTCTTTGCGCATAATATGCTTTTCTGGGGCTATCAAACTAGTATAATGAAAGAACCAGTTATCTCAAATAAGAACGGGAAAAAAGTGATTCTAACGAAGTTTCCAAACTTCGAAAAAAATTTTTTTTCTTTTCGAGATTCTTTGCGCATAATATGCTTTACTGAGGCTATCAAACTAGTATAATGAAAGAGAACCAGTTATCTCAAATAAGAACGGAAAAAAAGTGATTCTAACGAAGTTTCCAAACTTGGAAAAAAAAATTTTTTCTTTTCGAGATTCTTTGCGCATAATATGCTTTACTGAGGCTATGAAACTAGTACAATGAAGGAGAACCAGTTATCTCAAATAAGAACAGAAAAAAAGTGATTCTAAAGAAGTTTCCAAACTTAGAAAAAAAATTTTTTTCTTTTCGAGATTCTTTGCGCATAATATGCTTTACTGAGGCTATCAAACTACTATAATGATTGAGAACCAGTTATCTCAAATAAGAACGGAAAAAAATTGATTCTAAAGAAGTTTCCAAACTTCGAAAAAAATTTTTTTTCTTTTCGAGATTCTTTGCGCATAATATGCTTTACTGAGGCTATCAAACTAGTATAATGAAAGAGAAACAGATATCTCAAATATGAACGGAAAAAAAGTGATTCAAACGAAGTTTCCAAACTTCGAAAAAAAATGTTTTTCTTTTCGAGATTCTTTGCGCATAATATGCTTTTCTGGGGCTATCAAACTAGTATAATGAAAGAGAACCAGTTATCTCAAATAAGAACGGGAAAAAAGTGATTCTAACGAAGTTTCCAAACTTCGAAAAAAATTTTTTTTCTTTTCGAGATTCTTTGCGCATAATATGCTTTACTGAGGCTAACAAACTAGTATAATGAAAGAGAACCAGTTATCTCAAATAAGAACCGAAAAAAGTGATTCTAACGAATTTTTCAAACTTCGAAAAAAAAATTTTTTCTTTTCGAGATTCTTTGCGCTAAATATGCTTTACTGAGGCTATCAAACTAGTACAATGAAAGAGAACCAGTTATCTCAAATAAGAACAGAAAAAAAGTGATTCTAAAGAAGTTTCCAAACTTCGAAAAAAAATTTTTTTCTTTTGGAGATTCTTTGCGCATAATATGCTTTACTGAGGCTATCAAACTAGTATAATGAAAGAGAACCAGTTATCTCAAATAAGAACGGAAAAAAATTGATTCTAAAGAAGTTTCCAAAGTTCGAAAAAAAATTTTTTTCTTTTCGAGATTCTTTGCGCATAATATGCTTTACTGAGGCTATCAACCTAGTATAACGAAAGAGAAACAGTTATCTCAAATTAGAACCGAAAAAAAGTGATTCTAAAGAAGTTTCCAAACTTCGAAAAAAAATTTTTTTCTTTTCGAGATTCTTTGCGCATAATATGCTTTACTGAGGCTATCAAACTAGTATAATGAAAGAGAACCAGTTATCTCAAATAAGAACAGAAAAAAGTGATTCTAAAGAAGTTTCCAAACTTCGAAAAAAATTTTTTTTCTTTTCGAGATTCTTTGCGCATAATATGCTTTACTGAGGCTATCAAACTAGTATAATGAAAGAGAACCAGTTATCTCAAATAAGAACGGAAAAAAATTGATTCTAAAAAGTTTCCAAACTTCGAAAAAAAATTTATTTCTTTTCGAGATTCTTTGCGCATAATATGTGTTACTGAGGCTATCAAACTAGTATAATGAAAGAGAAACAGTTATCTCAAATAAGAACGGAAAAAAAGTGATTCAAACGAAGTTTCCAAACTTCGAAAAAAAATGTTTTTCTTTTCGAGATTCTTTGCGCATAATATGCTTTTCTGAGGCTATCAAACTAGTATAATGAAAGAGAACCAGTTATCTCATATAAGAACGGAAAAAAAGTGATTCTAACGAAGTTTCAAAACTTCGAAAAAAATTTTTTTTTCTTTTCGAAATTCTTTGCGCATAATATGCTTTACTGAGGCTATCAAACTAGTATAATGAAAGAGAACCAGTTATCTCAAATAAGAACGGAAAAAAAGTGATTCAAACGAAGTTTCCAAACTTCGAAAAAAAATGGTTTTCTTTTCGAGATTCTTTGCGCATAATATGCTTTTCTACGGCTATCAAACTAGTAAAATGAAAGAGAACCAGTTATCTCGAATAAGAACGGAAAAAAATTGATTGTAACGAAGTTTCCAAACTTCGAAAAATGTTTTTTTTCTTTTCGAGATTCTTTGCGCATAATATGCTTTACTGAGTCTATCAAACTAGTATAATGAAAGAGAACCAGTTATCGCAAATAAGAACGGAAAAAAGTGATTCTAACGAAGTTTCCAAACTTCGAAAAAAATTTTTTTTCTTTTCGAGATTCTTTGCGCATAATATGCTTTACTGAGGCTATCAAACTAGTATAATGAAAGAGAACCAGTTATCTCAAATAAGAACAGAAAAAAAGTGATTCTAAAGAAGTTTCCAAACTTCGAAAATAAAATTTTTTTCTTTTCGAGATTCTTTGCGCATAATATGCTTTACTTAGGCTATCAAACTAGTATAATGAAAGAGAACCAGTTATCTCAAATAAGAACGGAAAAAAATTGATTCTAACGAAGTTTCCAAACTTCGAAAAAATTTTTTTTTTCTTTTCCAGATTCTTTGCGCATAATATGCTTTACTGAGGCTATCAAACTAGTATAATGAAAGAGAACCAGTTATCTCAAATAAGAACGGAAAAAAGTGATTCTAACGAAGTTTCCAAACTTCGAAAAAAAATTTTTTTCTTTTCGAGATTCTTTGCGTATAATATGCTTCACTGAGATTATCAAACTAGTATAATGAAAGAGAACCAGTTATCTCAAATAAGAACAGAAAAAAAGTGATTCTAAAGAAGTTTCCAAACTTCGAAAAAAAATTTTTTTCTTTTCGAGATTCTTTGCGCATAATATGCTTTACTGAGGCTATCAAACTAGTATAATGAAAGAGACCCAGTTATCTCAAATAAGAACAGAAAAAAGTGATTCTAAAGAAGTTTCCAAACTTCGAAAAAAATTTTTTTTCTTTTCGAGATTCTTTGCGCATAATATGCTTTACTGAGGCTATCAAACTAGTATAATGAAAGAGAACCAGTTATCTCAAATAAGAACGGAAAAAAATTGATTCTAAAAAGTTTCCAAACTTCGAAAAAAAATTTATTTCTTTTCGAGATTCTTTGCGCATAATATGGTTTACTGAGGCTATCAAACTAGTATAATGAAAGAGAAACAGTTATCTCAAATAAGAACGGAAAAAAAGTGATTCAAACGAAGTTTCCAAACTTCGAAAAAAAATGTTTTTCTTTTCGAGATTCTTTGCGCATAATATGCTTTTCTGAGGCTATCAAACTAGTATAATGAAAGAGAACCAGTTATCTCATATAAGAACGGAAAAAAAGTGATTCTAACGAAGTTTCAAAACTTCGAAAAAAATTTTTTTTTCTTTTCGAAATTCTTTGCGCATAATATGCTTTACTGAGGCTATCAAACTAGTATAATGAAAGAGAACCAGTTATCTCAAATAAGAACGGAAAAAAAGTGATTCAAACGAAGTTTCCAAACTTCGAAAAAAAATGGTTTTCTTTTCGAGATTCTTTGCGCATAATATGCTTTTCTACGGCTATCAAACTAGTAAAATGAAAGAGAACCAGTTATCTCGAATAAGAACGGAAAAAAATTGATTCTAACGAAGTTTCCAAACTTCGAAATATGTTTTTTTTCTTTTCGAGATTCTTTGCGCATAATATGCTTTACTGAGTCTATCAAACTAGTATAATGAAAGAGAACCAGTTATCGCAAATAAGAACGGAAAAAAGTGATTCTAACGAAGTTTCCAAACTTCGAAAAAAAATTTTTTTCTTTTCGAGATTCTTTGCGTATAATATGCTTCACTGAGATTATCAAACTAGTATAATGAAAGAGAACCAGTTATCTCAAATAAGAACAGAAAAAAAGTGATTCTAAAGAAGTTTCCAAACTTCGAAAAAAAATTTTTTTCTTTTCGAGATTCTTAGTGCATAATATGCTTTACTGAGGCTATCAAACTAGTATAATGAAAGAGAACAAGTTATCTCAAATAAGAACGGAAAAAAATTGATTCTAAAGAAGTTTTCAAACTTCGAAAAAAAATTTTTTTCTTTTCGAGATTCTTTGCGCATAATATGCTTTACTGAGGCTATCAAACTAGTATAATGAAAGAGAACCAGTTATCTCAAATAAGAACGGAAAAAAATTGATTCTAAAAAGTTTCCAAACTTCGAAAAAAAATTTATTTCTTTTCGAGATTCTTTGCGCATAATATGGTTTACTGAGGCTATCAAACTAGTATAATGAAAGAGAAACAGTTATCTCAAATAAGAACGGAAAAAAAGTGATTCATACGAAGTTTCCAAACTTCGAAAAAAAATGTTTTTCTTTTCGAGATTCTTTGCGCATAATATGCTTTTCTGAGGCTATCAAACTAGTATAATGAAAGAGAACCAGTTATCTCATATAAGAACGGAAAAAAAGTGATTCTAACGAAGTTTCAAAACTTCGAAAAAAATTTTTTTTTCTTTTCGAAATTCTTTGCGCATAATATGCTTTACTGAGGCTATCAAACTAGTATAATGAAAGAGAACCAGTTATCTCAAATAAGAACGGAAAAAAAGTGATTCAAACGAAGTTTCCAAACTTCGAAAAAAAATGGTTTTCTTTTCGAGATTCTTTGCGCATAATATGCTTTTCTACGGCTATCAAACTAGTAAAATGAAAGAGAACCAGTTATCTCGAATAAGAACGGAAAAAAATTGATTCTAACGAAGTTTCCAAACTTCGAAAAAAAATTTTTTTCTTTTCGAGATTCTTTGCGTATAATATGCTTCACTGAGATTATCAAACTAGTATAATGAAAGAGAACCAGTTATCTCAAATAAGAACGGAAAAAAGTGATTCTAACGAAGTTTCCAAACTTCGAAAAAAAATTTTTTTCTTTTCGAGATTCTTTGCGCATAATATGCTTTACTGAGGCTATCAAACTAGTATAATGAAAGAGAACCAGTTATCTCAAATAATAACGGAAAAAAATTGATTCTAACGAAGTTTCCAAACTTCGAAAATTTTTTTTTTTCTTTTCCAGATTCTTTGCGCATAATATGCTTTACTGAGGCTATCAAACTAGTATAATGAAAGAGAACCAGTTATCTCAAATAAGAACAGAAAAAAAGTGATTCTAAAGAAGTTTCCAAACTTCGAAAAAAATTTTTTTTCTTTTCGAGATTCTTTGCGCATAATATGCTTTACTGAGGCTATCAAACTAGTATAATGAAAGAGAACCAGTTATCTCAAATAAGAACGGAAAAAAATTGATTCTAAAGAAGTTTGCAAACTTCGAAAAAAAATTTTTTCCCTTCGAGATTCTTTGCGCATAATATGCTTTACTGAGGCTATCAAACTAGTACAATGAAAGAGAAATGAAAAGAGAACCAGTTATCTCAAATAAGAACAGAAAAAAAGTGATTCTAAAGAAGTTTCCAAACTTAGAAAAAAAATTTTTTTCTTTTGGAGATTCTTTGCGCATATAATGTTTTACTGAGGCTATCAAACTAGTATAATGAAAGAGAACCAGTTATCTCAAATAAGAACGGAAAAAAATTGATTCTAAAGAAGTTTCCAAAGTTCGAAAAAAAAATTTTTTCTTTTCGAGATTCTTTGCGCATAATATGCTTTACTGAGGCTATCAACCTAGTATAATGAAAGAGAAACAGTTATCTCAAATAAGAACGGAAAAAAAGTGATTCTAAAGTAGTTTCCAAACTTCGAAAAAATTTTTTTTCTTTTCGTGATTCTTTTCGCTAAATATGCTTTTCTGAGGCTATCAAACTAGTGTAATGAAAGAGAACCAGTTATCTCAAATTAGAACAGAAAAAAAGTGATTCTAAAGAAGTTTCCAAACTTCGAAAAAAAAATTTTTTCTTTTCGAGATTCTTTGCGCATAATATGCTTTTCTGAGGCTATCAAAGTAGTAAAATGAAAGAGAACCAGTTATCTCGAATAAGAACGGAAAAAAAGTAATTCTAAAGAAGTTTCCAAAGTTCGAAAAAAATTTTTTTTCTTTTCGAGATTCTTTGCGCATAATATGCTTTACTGAGGCTATCAAACTAGTATAATGAAAGAGAACCAGTTATCACATATAAGAACGGAAAAAAAGTGATTCTAACGAAGTTTTCAAACTTCGAAAAAAAATTTTTTTCTTTTCGAGATTCTTTGCGCATAATATGCTTTACTGAGGCTATCAAACTAGTATAATGAAAGAGAACCAGTTATCTCAAATAAGAACGGAAAAAAATTGATTCTAAAAAGTTTCCAAACTTCGAAAAAAAATTTATTTCTTTTCGAGATTCTTTGCGCATAATATGGTTTACTGAGGCTATCAAACTAGTATAATGAAAGAGAAACAGTTATCTCAAATAAGAACGGAAAAAAAGTAATTCATACGAAGTTTCCAAACTTCGAAAAAAAATGTTTTTCTTTTCGAGATTCTTTGCGCATAATATGCTTTTCTGAGGCTATCAAACTAGTATAATGAAAGAGAACCAGTTATCTCATATAAGAACGGAAAAAAAGTGATTCTAACGAAGTTTCAAAACTTCGAAAAAAATTTTTTTTTCTTTTCGAAATTCTTTGCGCATAATATGCTTTACTGAGGCTATCAAACTAGTATAATGAAAGAGAACCAGTTATCTCAAATAAGAACGGAAAAAAAGTGATTCAAACGAAGTTTCCAAACTTCGAAAAAAAATGGTTTTCTTTTCGAGATTCTTTGCGCATAATATGCTTTTCTACGGCTATCAAACTAGTAAAATGAAAGAGAACCAGTTATCTCGAATAAGAACGGAAAAAAATTGATTCTAACGAAGTTTCCAAACTTCGAAAAATGTTTTTTTTCTTTTCGAGATTCTTTGCGCATAATATGCTTTACTGAGTCTATCAAACTAGTATAATGAAAGAGAACCAGTTATCGCAAATAAGAACGGAAAAAAGTGATTCTAACGAAGTTTCCAAACTTCGAAAAAAAATTTTTTTCTTTTCGAGATTCTTTGCGCATAATATGCTTTACTGAGGCTATCAAACTAGTATAATGAAAGAGAACCAGTTATCTCAAATAAGAACAAAAAAAAGTGATTCTAAAGAAGTTTCCAAACTTCGAAAATAAAATTTTTTTCTTTTCGAGATTCTTTGCGCATAATATGCTTTACTTAGGCTATCAAACTAGTATAATGAAAGAGAACCAGTTATCTCAAATAAGAACGGAAAAAAATTGATTCTAACGAAGTTTCCAAACTTCGAAAAAATTTTTTTTTTCTTTTCCAGATTCTTTGCGCATAATATGCTTTACTGAGGCTATCAAACTAGTATAATGAAAGAGAACCAGTTATCTCAAATAAGAACGGAAAAAAGTGATTCTAACGAAGTTTCCAAACTTCGAAAAAAAATTTTTTTCTTTTCGAGATTCTTTGCGTATAATATGCTTCACTGAGATTATCAAACTAGTATAATGAAAGAGAACCAGTTATCTCAAATAAGAACGGAAAAAAGTGATTCTAACGAAGTTTCCAAACTTCGAAAAAAAATTTTTTTCTTTTCGAGATTCTTTGCGCATAATATGCTTTACTGAGGCTATCAAACTAGTATAATGAAAGAGAACCAGTTATCTCAAATAATAACGGAAAAAAATTGATTCTAACGAAGTTTCCAAACTTCGAAAATTTTTTTTTTTCTTTTCCAGATTCTTTGCGCATAATATGCTTTACTGAGGCTATCAAACTAGTATAATGAAAGAGAACCAGTTATCTCAAATAAGAACAGAAAAAAAGTGATTCTAAAGAAGTTTCCAAACTTCGAAAAAAATTTTTTTTCTTTTCGAGATTCTTTGCGCATAATATGCTTTACTGAGGCTATCAAACTAGTATAATGAAAGAGAACCAGTTATCTCAAATAAGAACGGAAAAAAATTGATTCTAAAGAAGTTTGCAAACTTCGAAAAAAAATTTTTTCCCTTCGAGATTCTTTGCGCATAATATGCTTTACTGAGGCTATCAAACTAGTACAATGAAAGAGAAATGAAAAGAGAACCAGTTATCTCAAATAAGAACAGAAAAAAAGTGATTCTAAAGAAGTTTCCAAACTTAGAAAAAAAATTTTTTTCTTTTGGAGATTCTTTGCGCATATAATGTTTTACTGAGGCTATCAAACTAGTATAATGAAAGAGAACCAGTTATCTCAAATAAGAACGGAAAAAAATTGATTCTAAAGAAGTTTCCAAAGTTCGAAAAAAAAATTTTTTCTTTTCGAGATTCTTTGCGCATAATATGCTTTACTGAGGCTATCAACCTAGTATAATGAAAGAGAAACAGTTATCTCAAATAAGAACGGAAAAAAAGTGATTCTAAAGTAGTTTCCAAACTTCGAAAAAATTTTTTTTCTTTTCGTGATTCTTTTCGCTAAATATGCTTTTCTGAGGCTATCAAACTAGTGTAATGAAAGAGAACCAGTTATCTCAAATTAGAACAGAAAAAAAGTGATTCTAAAGAAGTTTCCAAACTTCGAAAAAAAAATTTTTTCTTTTCGAGATTCTTTGCGCATAATATGCTTTTCTGAGGCTATCAAAGTAGTAAAATGAAAGAGAACCAGTTATCTCGAATAAGAACGGAAAAAAAGTAATTCTAAAGAAGTTTCCAAAGTTCGAAAAAAATTTTTTTTCTTTTCGAGATTCTTTGCGCATAATATGCTTTACTGAGGCTATCAAACTAGTATAATGAAAGAGAACCAGTTATCACATATAAGAACGGAAAAAAAGTGATTCTAACGAAGTTTCCAAACTTCGAAAAAAATTTTTTTTTCTTTTGGAAATTCTTTGCGCATAATATGCTTTACTGAGGCTATCAAACTAGTATAATGAAAGAGAACCAGTTATCTCAAATAAGAACGGAAAAAAAGTGATTCAAACGAAGTTTCCAAAATTCGAAAAAAAATTTTTTTCCTTTCGAGATTCTTTGCGCATAGTATGCTTTTCTACGGCTATCAAACTAGTAAAATGAAAGAGAACCAGTTATCTCGAATAAGAACGGAAAAAAAGTGATTCTAACGAAGTTTCCAAACTTCGAAAAATTTTTTTTTTTCTTTTCGAGATTCTTTGCGCATAATATGCTTTACAAAGGCTATCAAACTAGTATAATGAAAGAGAACCAGTTATCTCAAATAAGAACGGAAAAAAGTGTTTCTAACGAAGTTTCCAAACTTCGAAAAAAATTTTTTTTCTTTTCGAGATTCTTTGCGCATAATATGCTTTACTGAGGCTATCAAACTAGTATAATGAAAGAGAACCAGTTCTCTCAAATAAGAACGGAAAAAAGTGATTCTAACGAAGTTTCTAAACTTCGAAAAAAAATTTTTTTCTTTTCGAGATTCTTTGCGCATAATATGCTTTACTGAGGCTATTAAACTAGTATAATGAAAGAGAACCAGTTATCTCAAATAAGAACGGAAAAAAATTGATTCTAAAGAAGTTTCCAAACTTCGAAAAAAAATTTTTTTCTTTTCGAGATTCTTTGCGCATAATATGCTTTACTGAGGCTATCAAACTAGTATAATGAAAGAGAACCAGTTATCTCAAATAAGAACAGAAAAAAAGTGATTCTAAAGAAGTTTCCAAACTTCGAAAAAAAATTTTTTTCTTTTCGAGATTCTTTGCACATAATACGCTTTACTGAGGCTATCAAACTAGTATAATGAAAGAGAACAAGTTATCTCAAATAAGAACGGAAAAAAATTGATTCTAAAGAAGTTTCCAAACTTCGAAAAAAAAAGAAACAGTTATCTCAAATAAGAACGGAAAAAAAGTGATTCAAACGTAGTTTCCAAACTTCGAAAAAAAATGTTTTTCTTTTCGAGATTCTTTGCGCATAATATGCTTTTCTGGGGCTATCAAACTAGTATAATGAAAGAACCAGTTATCTCAAATAAGAACGGGAAAAAAGTGATTCTAACGAAGTTTCCAAACTTCGAAAAAAATTTTTTTTCTTTTCGAGATTCTTTGCGCATAATATGCTTTACTGAGGCTATCAAACTAGTATAATGAAAGAGAACCAGTTATCTCATATAAGAACGGAAAAAAAGTGATTCTAACGAAGTTTCCAAACTTCGAAAAAAATTTTTTTTTCTTTTCGAAATTCTTTGCGCATAATATGCTTTACTGAGGCTATCAAACTAGTATAATGAAAGAGAACCAGTTATCTCAAATAAGAACGGAAAAAAAGTGATTCAAACGAAGTTTCCAAAATTCGAAAAAAATTTTTTTCCTTTCGAGATTCTTTGCGCATAGTATGCTTTTCTACGGCTATCAAACTAGTAAAATGAAAGAGAACCAGTTATCTCGAATAAGAACGGAAAAAAAGTGATTCTAACGAAGTTTCCAAACTTCGAAAAATTTTTTTTTTCTTTTCGAGATTCTTTGCGCATAATATGCTTTACAAAGGTTATCAAACTAGTATAATGAAAGAGAACCAGTTATCTCAAATAAGAACGGAAAAAAGTGTTTCTAACGAAGTTTCCAAACTTCGAAAAAAATTTTTTTTCTTTTCGAGATTCTTTGCGCATAATATGCTTTACTGAGGCTATCAAACTAGTATAATGAAAGAGAACCAGTTCTCTCAAATAAGAACGGAAAAAAGTGATTCTAACGAAGTTTCTAAACTTCGAAAAAAAATTTTTTTCTTTTCGAGATTCTTTGCGCACAATATGCTTTACTGAGGCTATTAAACTAGTATAATGAAAGAGAACCAGTTATCTCAAATAAGAACGGAAAAAAATTGATTCTAAAGAAGTTTCCAAACTTCGAAAAAAAATTTTTTTCTTTTCGAGATTCTTTGCGCATAATATGCTTTACTGAGGCTATCAAACTAGTATAATGAAAGAGAACCAGTTATCTCAAATAAGAACAGAAAAAAAGTGATTTCTAAAGAAGTTTCCAAACTTCGAAAAAAAATTTTTTTCTTTTCGAGATTCTTTGCGCATAATATGCTTTACTGAGGCTATCAAACTAGTATAATGAAAGAGAACAAGTTATCTCAAATAAGAACGGAAAAAAATTGATTCTAAAGAAGTTTCCAAACTTCGAAAAAAAAGAAACAGTTATCTCAAATAAGAACGGAAAAAAAGTGATTCAAACGTAGTTTCCAAACTTCGAAAAAAAATGTTTTTCTTTTCGAGATTCTTTGCGCATAATATGCTTTTCTGGGGCTATCAAACTAGTATAATGAAAGAACCAGTTATCTCAAATAAGAACGGGAAAAAAGTGATTCTAACGAAGTTTCCAAACTTCGAAAAAAATTTTTTTTCTTTTCGAGATTCTTTGCGCATAATATGCTTTACTGAGGCTATCAAACTAGTATAATGAAAGAGAACCAGTTATCTCAAATAAGAACGGAAAAAAAGTGATTCTAACGAAGTTTCCAAACTTGGAAAAAAAAATTTTTTCTTTTCGAGATTCTTTGCGCATAATATGCTTTACTGAGGCTATGAAACTAGTACAATGAAGGAGAACCAGTTATCTCAAATAAGAACAGAAAAAAAGTGATTCTAAAGAAGTTTCCAAACTTAGAAAAAAAATTTTTTTCTTTTCGAGATTCTTTGCGCATAATATGCTTTACTGAGGCTATGAAACGAGTACAATGAAGGAGAACCAGTTATCTCAAATAAGAACAGAAAAAAAGTGATTCTAAAGAAGTTTCCAAACTTAGAAAAAAAATTTTTTTCTTTTCGAGATTCTTTGCGCATAATATGCTTTACTGAGGCTATCAAACTACTATAATGATTGAGAACCAGTTATCTCAAATAAGAACGGAAAAAAATTGATTCTAAAGAAGTTTCCAAACTTCGAAAAAAATTTTTTTTCTTTTCGAGATTCTTTGCGCATAATATGCTTTACTGAGGCTATCAAACTAGTATAATGAAAGAGAAACAGATATCTCAAATATGAACGGAAAAAAAGTGATTCAAACGAAGTTTCCAAACTTCGAAAAAAAATGTTTTTCTTTTCGAGATTCTTTGCGCATAATATGCTTTTCTGGGGCTATCAAACTAGTATAATGAAAGAGAACCAGTTATCTCAAATAAGAACGGGAAAAAAGTGATTCTAACGAAGTTTCCAAACTTCGAAAAAAATTTTTTTTCTTTTCGAGATTCTTTGCGCATAATATGCTTTACTGAGGCTAACAAACTAGTATAATGAAAGAGAACCAGTTATCTCAAATAAGAACCGAAAAAAGTGATTCTAACGAATTTTTCAAACTTCGAAAAAAAAATTTTTTCTTTTCGAGATTCTTTGCGCTAAATATGCTTTACTGAGGCTATCAAACTAGTACAATGAAAGAGAACCAGTTATCTCAAATAAGAACAGAAAAAAAGTGATTCTAAAGAAGTTTCCAAACTTCGAAAAAAAATTTTTTTCTTTTGGAGATTCTTTGCGCATAATATGCTTTACTGAGGCTATCAAACTAGTATAATGAAAGAGAACCAGTTATCTCAAATAAGAACGGAAAAAAATTGATTCTAAAGAAGTTTCCAAAGTTCGAAAAAAAATTTTTTTCTTTTCGAGATTCTTTGCGCATAATATGCTTTACTGAGGCTATCAACCTAGTATAACGAAAGAGAAACAGTTATCTCAAATTAGAACCGAAAAAAAGTGATTCTAAAGAAGTTTCCAAACTTCGAAAAAAAATTTTTTTCTTTTCGAGATTCTTTGCGCATAATATGCTTTACTGAGGCTATCAAACTAGTATAATGAAAGAGAACCAGTTATCTCAAATAAGAACAGAAAAAAGTGATTCTAAAGAAGTTTCCAAACTTCGAAAAAAATTTTTTTTCTTTTCGAGATTCTTTGCGCATAATATGCTTTACTGAGGCTATCAAACTAGTATAATGAAAGAGAACCAGTTATCTCAAATAAGAACGGAAAAAAATTGATTCTAAAAAGTTTCCAAACTTCGAAAAAAAATTTATTTCTTTTCGAGATTCTTTGCGCATAATATGGTTTACTGAGGCTATCAAACTAGTATAATGAAAGAGAAACAGTTATCTCAAATAAGAACGGAAAAAAAGTGATTCAAACGAAGTTTCCAAACTTCGAAAAAAAATGTTTTTCTTTTCGAGATTCTTTGCGCATAATATGCTTTTCTGAGGCTATCAAACTAGTATAATGAAAGAGAACCAGTTATCTCATATAAGAACGGAAAAAAAGTGATTCTAACGAAGTTTCCAAACTTCGAAAAAAAATGGTTTTCTTTTCGAGATTCTTTGCGCATAATATGCTTTTCTACGGCTATCAAACTAGTAAAATGAAAGAGAACCAGTTATCTCGAATAAGAACGGAAAAAAATTGATTCTAACGAAGTTTCCAAACTTCGAAAAATGTTTTTTTTCTTTTCGAGTTTCTTTGCGCATAATATGCTTTACTGAGTCTATCAAACTAGTATAATGAAAGAGAACCAGTTATCGCAAATAAGAACGGAAAAAAGTGATTCTAACGAAGTTTCCAAACTTCGAAAAAAAATTTTTTTCTTTTCGAGATTCTTTGCGCATAATATGCTTTACTGAGGCTATCAAACTAGTATAATGAAAGAGAACCAGTTATCTCAAATAAGAACAGAAAAAAAGTGATTCTAAAGAAGTTTCCAAACTTCGAAAATAAAATTTTTTTCTTTTCGAGATTCTTTGCGCATAATATGCTTTACTTAGGCTATCAAACTAGTATAATGAAAGAGAACCAGTTATCTCAAATAAGAACGGAAAAAAATTGATTCTAACGAAGTTTCCAAATTTCGAAAAAATTTTTTTTTTCTTTTCCAGATTCTTTGCGCATAATATGCTTTACTGAGGCTATCAAACTAGTATAATGAAAGAGAACCAGTTATCTCAAATAAGAACGGAAAAAAGTGATTCTAACGAAGTTTCCAAACTTCGAAAAAAAATTTTTTTCTTTTCGAGATTCTTTGCGTATAATATGCTTCACTGAGATTATCAAACTAGTATAATGAAAGAGAACCAGTTATCTCAAATAAGAACAGAAAAAAAGTGATTCTAAAGAAGTTTCCAAACTTCGAAAAAAAATTTTTTTCTTTTCGAGATTCTTTGCGCATAATATGCTTTACTGAGGCTATCAAACTAGTATAATGAAAGAGAACCAGTTATCTCAAATAAGAACAGAAAAAAGTGATTCTAAAGAAGTTTCCAAACTTCGAAAAAAATTTTTTTTCTTTTCGAGATTCTTTGCGCATAATATGCTTTACTGAGGCTATCAAACTAGTATAATGAAAGAGAACCAGTTATCTCAAATAAGAACGGAAAAAAATTGATTCTAAAAAGTTTCCAAACTTCGAAAAAAAATTTATTTCTTTTCGAGATTCTTTGCGCATAATATGGTTTACTGAGGCTATCAAACTAGTATAATGAAAGAGAAACAGTTATCTCAAATAAGAACGGAAAAAAAGTGATTCAAACGAAGTTTCCAAACTTCGAAAAAAAATGTTTTTCTTTTCGAGATTCTTTGCGCATAATATGCTTTTCTGAGGCTATCAAACTAGTATAATGAAAGAGAACCAGTTATCTCATATAAGAACGGAAAAAAAGTGATTCTAACGAAGTTTCAAAACTTCGAAAAAAATTTTTTTTTCTTTTCGAAATTCTTTGCGCATAATATGCTTTACTGAGGCTATCAAACTAGTATAATGAAAGAGAACCAGTTATCTCAAATAAGAACGGAAAAAAAGTGATTCAAACGAAGTTTCCAAACTTCGAAAAAAAATGGTTTTCTTTTCGAGATTCTTTGCGCATAATATGCTTTTCTACGGCTATCAAACTAGTAAAATGAAAGAGAACCAGTTATCTCGAATAAGAACGGAAAAAAATTGATTCTAACGAAGTTTCCAAACTTCGAAATATGTTTTTTTTCTTTTCGAGATTCTTTGCGCATAATATGCTTTACTGAGTCTATCAAACTAGTATAATGAAAGAGAACCAGTTATCGCAAATAAGAACGGAAAAAAGTGATTCTAACGAAGTTTCCAAACTTCGAAAAAAAATTTTTTTCTTTTCGAGATTCTTTGCGTATAATATGCTTCACTGAGATTATCAAACTAGTATAATGAAAGAGAACCAGTTATCTCAAATAAGAACAGAAAAAAAGTGATTCTAAAGAAGTTTCCAAACTTCGAAAAAAAATTTTTTTCTTTTCGAGATTCTTTGTGCATAATATGCTTTACTGAGGCTATCAAACTAGTATAATGAAAGAGAACAAGTTATCTCAAATAAGAACGGAAAAAAATTGATTCTAAAGAAGTTTTCAAACTTCGAAAAAAAATTTTTTTCTTTTCGAGATTCTTTGCGCATAATATGCTTTACTGAGGCTATCAAAATAGTATAATGAAAGAGAAACAGTTATCTCAAATAAGAACGGAAAAAAAGTGATCCAAACGTAGTTTCCAAACTTCGAAAAAAAATGTTTTTCTTTTCGAGATTCTTTGCGCATAATATGCTTTACTGAGGCTATCAAACTAGTATAATGAAAGAGAACCAGTTATCTCAAATAAGAACGGAAAAAAGTGATTCTAACGAAGTTTTCAAACTTCGAAAAAAAAATTTTTTTCCTTCGAGATTATTTGCGCATAATATGCTTTAATGAGGCTATCAAACTAGTACAATGAAAGAGAACCAGTTATCTCAAATAAGAACAGAAAAAAAGTGATTCTAAAGAAGTTTCCAAACTTCAAAAAAAATTTTTTTCTTTTGGAGATTCTTTGCGCATAATATGCTTTACTGAGGCTATCAAACTAGTATAATGAAAGAGAACCAGTTATCTCAAATAAGAACGGAAAAAAAATTGATTCTAAAGAAGTTTCCAAAGTTCGAAAAAAAAATTTTTTCTTTTCGAGATTCTTTGCGCATAATATGCTTTACTGAGGCTATCAACCTAGTATAATGAAAGAGAAACAGTTATCTCAAATAAGAACTGAAAAAAAGTGATTCTAAAGTAGTTTCCAAACTTCGAAAAAAATTTTTTTTCTTTTCGTGATTCTTTTCGCTAAATATGCTTTTCTGAGGCTATCAAACTAGTGTAATGAAAGAGAACCAGTTATCTCAAATTAGAACAGAAAAAAAGTGATTCTAAAGAAGTTTCCAAACCTCGAAAAAAAATTTTTTTCTTTTCGAGATTCTTTGCGCATAATATGCTTTACTGAGGCTATCAAACTAGTATAATGAAAGAGAACCAGTTATCTCAAATAAGAACAGAAAAAAAGTGATTCTAAAGAAGTTTCCAAACTTCGAAAAAAATTTTTTTTCTTTTCGAGATTCTTTGCGCATAATATGCTTTACTGAGGCTATCAAACTAGTATAATGAAAGAGAACCAGTTATCTCAAATAAGAACGGAAAAAAATTGATTCTAAAGAAGTTTCCAAACTTCGAAAAAAAATTTATTTCTTTTCGAGATTCTTTGCGCATAATATGCTTTTCTGAGGCTATCAAACTAGTAAAATGAAAGAGAACCAGTTATCTCGAATAAGAACGGAAAAAAGGTAATTCTAAAGAAGTTTCCAAAGTTCGAAAAAATTTTTTTTTCTTTTCGAGATTCTTTGCGCATAATATGCTTTACTGAGGCTATCAAACTAGTATAATGAAAGAGAACCAGTTATCTCATATAAGAACGGAAAAAAAGTGATTCTAACGAAGTTTCCAAACTTCGAAAAAAATTTTTTTTTCTTTTCGAAATTCTTTGCGCATAATATGCTTTACTGAGGCTATCAAACTAGTATAATGAAAGAGAACCAGTTATCTCAAATAAGAACGAAAAAAAAGTGATTCAAACGCAGTTTCCAAACTTCGAAAAAAAATGGTTTTCTTTTCGAGATTCTTTGCGCATAATATGCTTTTCTACGGCTATCAAACTAGTAAAATGAAAGAGAACCAGTTATCTCGAATAAGAACGGAAAAAAAGTGATTCTAACGAAGTTTCCAAACTTCGAAAAATGTTTTTTTTCTTTTCGAGATTCTTTGCGCATAATATGCTTTACTGAGTCTATCAAACTAGTATAATGAAATAGAACCAGTTATCTCAAATAAGAACGGAAAAAAGTGATTCTAACGAGGTTTCCAAACTTCGAAAAAAAATTTTTTTCTTTTCGAGATTCTTTGCGCATAATATGCTTTACTGAGGCTATCAAACTAGTATAATGAAAGAGAACCAGTTATCTCAAATAAGAACGGAAAAAAAGTGATTCAAACGAAGTTTCCAAACTTCGAAAAAAAATGGTTTTCTTTTCGAGATTCTTTGCGCATAATATGCTTATCTACGGCTATCAAACTAGTAAAATGAAAGAGAACTAGTTATCTCGAATAAGAACGGAAAAAAAGTGATTCTAACGAAGTTTCCAAACTTCGAAAAAAAAATTTTTTTCCTTCGAGATTCTTTGCGCATAATATGCTTTAATGAGGCTATCAAACTAGTACAATGAAAGAGAACCAGTTATCTCAAATAAGAACAGAAAAAAAATGATTCTAAAGAAGTTTCCAAACTTCAAAAAAATTTTTTTTCTTTTGGAGATTCTTTGCGCATAATATGCTTTACTGAGGCTATCAAACTAGTATAATGAAAGAGAACCAGTTATCTCAAATAAGAACGGAAAAAAATTGATTCTAAAGAAGTTTCCAAAGTTCGAAAATAAAATTTTTTCTTTTCGAGATTCTTTGCGCATAATATGCTTTACTGAGGCTATCAACCTAGTATAATGAAAGAGAAACAGTTATCTCAAATAAGAACGGAAAAACAGTGATTCTAAAGTAGTTTCCAAACTTCGAAAAAAATTTTTTTTCTTTTCGTGATTCTTTTCGCTAAATATGCTTTTCTGAGGCTATCAAACTAGTGTAATGAAAGAGAACCAGTTATCTCAAATTAGAACAGAAAAAAAGTGATTCTAAAGAAGTTGCCAAACCTCGAAAAAAAATTTTTTTCTTTTCGAGATTCTTTGCGCATAATATGCTTTACTGAGGCTATCAAACTAGTATAATGAAAGAGAACCAGTTATCTCAAATAAGAACAGAAAAAAAGTGATTCTAAAGAAGTTTCCAAACTTCGAAAAAAATTTTTTTTCTTTTCGAGATTCTTTGCGCATAATATGCTTTACTGAGGCTATCAAACTAGTATAATGAAAGAGAACCAGTTATCTCAAATAAGAACGGAAAAAAAGTGATTCAAACGAAGTTTCCAAACTTCGAAAAAAAATGGTTTTCTTTTCGAGATTCTTTGTGCATAATATGCTTTTCTACGGCTATCAAACTAGTAAAATGAAAGAGAACTAGTTATCTCGAATAAGAACGGAAAAAAAGTGATTCTAACGAAGTTTCCAGACTTCGAAAAAAGTTTTTTTTCTTTTCGAGATTCTTTGCGCATAATATGCTTTACTGAGTCTATCAAACTAGTATAATGAAAGAGAACCAGTTATCTCAAATAAGAACGGAAAAAAGTGATTCTAACGAAGTTTCCAAACTTCGAAAAAAAATTTTTTTCTTTTCGAGATTCTTTGCGCATAATATGCTTTACTTAGGCTATCAAACTAGTATAATGAAAGAGAACCAGTTATCTCAAATAAGAACGGAAAAAAATTGATTCTAACGAAGTTTCCAAACTTCGAAAAATTTTTTTTTTTCTTTTCCAGATTCTTTGCGCATAATATGCTTTACTGAGGCTATCAAACTAGTATAATGAAAGAGAACCAGTTATCTCAAATAAGAACGGAAAAAAGTGATTCTAACGAAGTTTCCAAACTTCGAAAAAAAATTTTTTTCTTTTCGAGATTCTTTGCGTATAATATGCTTTACTGAGATTATCAAACTAGTATAATGAAAGAGAACCAGTTATCTCAAATAAGAACAGAAAAAAAGTGATTCTAAATAAGTTTCCAAACTTCGAAAAAAAATTTTTTTCTTTTCGAGATTCTTTGTGCATAATATGCTTTACTGAGGCTATCAAACTAGTATAATGAAAGAGAACAAGTTATCTCAAATAAGAACGGAAAAAAATTGATTCTAAAGAAGTTTTCAAACTTCGAAAAAAAATTTTTTTCTTTTCGAGATTCTTTGCGCATAATATGCTTTTCTGGGGCTATCAAACTAGTATAAAGAAAGAGAACCAGTTATCTCAAATAAGAACGGGAAAAAAGTGATTCTAACGAAGTTTCCAAACTTCGAAAAAAATTTTTTTTCTTTTCGAGATTCTTTGCGCATAATATGCTTTACTGAGGCTATCAAACTAGTATAATGAAAGAGAACCAGTTATCTCAAATAAGAACGAAAAAAAAGTGATTCAAACGCAGTTTCCAAACTTCGAAAAAAAATGGTTTTCTTTTCGAGATTCTTTGCGCATAATATGCTTTTCTACGGCTATCAAACTAGTAAAATGAAAGAGAACCAGTTATCTCGAATAAGAACGGAAAAAAAGTGATTCTAACGAAGTTTCAAAACTTCGAAAAAAATTTTTTTTTCTTTTCGAAATTCTTTGCGCATAATATGCTTTACTGAGGCTATCAAACTAGTATAATGAAAGAGAACCAGTTATCTCAAATAAGAACGGAAAAAAGTGATTCAAACGAAGTTTCCAAACTTCGAAAAAAAATGGTTTTCTTTTCGAGATTCTTTGCGCATAATATGCTTTTCTACGGCTATCAAACTAGTAAAATGAAAGAGAACCAGTTATCTCGAATAAGAACGGAAAAAAATTGATTCTAACGAAGTTTCCAAACTTCGAAAAATATTTTTTTTCTTTTCGAGATTCTTTGCGCATAATATGCTTTACTGAGTCTATCAAACTAGTATAATGAAAGAGAACCAGTTATCGCAAATAAGAAAGGAAAAAAGTGATTCTAACGAAGTTTCCAAACTTCGAAAAAAAATTTTTTTCTTTTCGAGATTCTTTGCGCATAATATGCTTTACTGAGGCTATCAAACTAGTATAATGAAAGAGAACCAGTTATCTCAAATAAGAACGGAAAAAAGTGATTCTAACGAAGTTTCCAAACTTCGAAAAAAAATTTTTTTCTTTTCGAGATTCTTTGCGTATAATATGCTTTACTGAGATTATCAAACTAGTATAATGAAAGAGAACCAGTTATCTCAAATAAGAACAGAAAAAAAGTGATTCTAAAGAAGTTTCCAAACTTCGAAAAAAAATTTTTTCTTTTCGAGATTCTTTGTGCATAATATGCTTTACTGAGGCTATCAAACTAGTATAATGAAAGAGAACAAGTTATCTCAAATAAGAACGGAAAAAAATTGATTCTAAAGAAGTTTTCAAACTTCGAAAAAAAATTTTTTTCTTTTCGAGATTCTTTGCGCATAATATGCTTTACTGAGGCTATCAAAATAGTATAATGAAAGAGAAACAGTTATCTCAAATAAGAACGGAAAAAAAGTGATCCAAACGTAGTTTCCAAACTTCGAAAAAAAATGTTTTTCTTTTCGAGATTCTTTGCGCATAATATGCTTTTCTGGGACTATCAAACTAGTATAAAGAAAGAGAACCAGTTATCTCAAATAAGAACGGGAAAAAAGTGATTCTAACGAAGTTTCCAAACTTCGAAAAAAATTTTTTTTCTTTTCGAGATTCTTTGCGCATAATATGCTTTACTGAGGCTATCAAACTAGTATAATGAAAGAGAACCAGTTATCTCAAATAAGTACGGAAAAAAGTGATTCTAACGAAGTTTTCAAACTTCGAAAAAAAAATTTTTTTCCTTCGAGATTCTTTGCGCATAATATGCTTTAATGAGGCTATCAAACTAGTACAATGAAAGAGAACCAGTTATCTCAAATAAGAACAGAAAAAAAGTGATTCTAAAGAAGTTTCCAAACTTCGAAAAAAAATTTTTTTCTTTTGGAGATTCTTTGCGCATAATATGCTTTACTGAGGCTATCAAACTAGTATAATGAAAGAGAACCAGTTATCTCAAATAAGAACGGAAAAAAATTGATTCTAAAGAAGTTTCCAAAGTTCGAAAAAAAAATTTTTTCTTTTCGAGATTCTTTGCGCATAATATGCTTTACTGAGGCTATCAACCTAGTATAATGAAAGAGAAACAGTTATCTCAAATAAGAACGGAAAAAAAGTGATTCTAAAGTAGTTTCCAAACTTCGAAAAAAATTTTTTTTCTTTTCGTGATTCTTTTCGCTAAATATGCTTTTCTGAGGCTATCAAACTAGTGTAATGAAAGAGAACCAGTTATCTCAAATTAGAACAGAAAAAAAGTGATTCTAAAGAAGTTTCCAAACCTCGAAAAAAAATTTTTTTCTTTTCGAGATTCTTTGCGCATAATATGCTTTACTGAGGCTATCAAACTAGTATAATGAAAGAGAACCAGTTATCTCAAATAAGAACAGAAAAAAAGTGATTCTAAAGAAGTTTCCAAACTTCGAAAAAAATTTTTTTTCTTTTCGAGATTCTTTGCGCATAATATGCTTTACTGAGGCTATCAAACTAGTATAATGAAAGAGAACCAGTTATCTCAAATAAGAACGGAAAAAAATTGATTCTAAAGAAGTTTCCAAACTTCGAAAAAAAATTTATTTCTTTTCGAGATTCTTTGCGCATAATATGCTTTTCTGAGGCTATCAAACTAGTAAAATGAAAGAGAACCAGTTATCTCGAATAAGAACGGAAAAAAGGTAATTCTAAAGAAGTTTCCAAAGTTCGAAAAAATTTTTTTTTCTTTTCGAGATTCTTTGCGCATAATATGCTTTACTGAGGCTATCAAACTAGTATAATGAAAGAGAACCAGTTATCTCATATAAGAACGGAAAAAAAGTGATTCTAACGAAGTTTCCAAACTTCGAAAAAAATTTTTTTTTCTTTTCGAAATTCTTTGCGCATAATATGCTTTACTGAGGCTATCAAACTAGTATAATGAAAGAGAACCAGTTATCTCAAATAAGAACGAAAAAAAAGTGATTCAAACGCAGTTTCCAAACTTCGAAAAAAAATGGTTTTCTTTTCGAGATTCTTTGCGCATAATATGCTTTTCTACGGCTATCAAACTAGTAAAATGAAAGAGAACCAGTTATCTCGAATAAGAACGGAAAAAAAGTGATTTTAACGAAGTTTCCAAACTTCGAAAAATGTTTTTTTTCTTTTCGAGATTCTTTGCGCATAATATGCTTTACTGAGTCTATCAAACTAGTATAATGAAATAGAACCAGTTATCTCAAATAAGAACGGAAAAAAGTGATTCTAACGAGGTTTCCAAACTTCGAAAAAAAATTTTTTTCTTTTCGAGATTCTTTGCGCATAATATGCTTTACTGAGGCTATCAAACTAGTATAATGAAAGAGAACCAGTTATCTCAAATAAGAACGGAAAAAAAGTGATTCAAACGAAGTTTCCAAACTTCGAAAAAAAATGGTTTTCTTTTCGAGATTCTTTGCGCATAATATGCTTTTCTACGGCTATCAAACTAGTAAAATGAAAGAGAACTAGTTATCTCGAATAAGAACGGAAAAAAAGTGATTCTAACGAAGTTTCCAAACTTCGAAAAATGTTTTTTTTCTTTTCGAGATTCTTTGCGCATAATATGCTTTACTGCGTCTATCAAACTAGTATAATGAAAGAGAACCAGTTATCTCAAATAAGAACGGAAAAAAGTGATTCTAACGAAGTTTCCAAACTTCGAAAAAAAATTTTTTTCTTTTCGAGATTCTTTGCGCATAATATGCTTTACTGAGGCTATCAAACTAGTATAATGAAAGAGAACCAGTTATCTCAAATAAGAACGGAAAAAAATTGATTCTAACGAAGTTTCCAAACTTCGAAAATTTTTTTTTTTTCTTTTCCAGATTCTTTGCGCATAATATGCTTTACTGAGGCTATCAAACTAGTATAATGAAAGAGAACCAGTTATCTCAAATAAGAACGGAAAAAAGTGATTCTAACGAAGTTTTCAAACTTCGAAAAAAAATTTTTTTCTTTTCGAGATTCTTTACGCATAATATGCTTTACTGAGGCTATCAAAATAGTATAATGAAAGAGAAACAGTTATCTCAAATTAGAACGGAAAAAAAGTGATCCAAACGTAGTTTCCAAACTTCGAAAAGAAATGTTTTTCTTTTCGAGATTCTTTGCGCATAATATGATTTACTGAGGCTATCAAACTAGTATAATGAAAGAGAACCAGTTATCTCAAATAAGAACGGAAAAAAAGTGATTCTTACGAAGTTTCCAAACTTCGAAAAAAAAATTTTTTCTTTTCGAGATTCTTTGCGCATAATATGCTTTACTGAGGCTATCAAACTAGTATAATGAAAGAGTACCAGTTATCTCAAATAAGAACGGAAAAAAAGTGATTCAAACGAAGTTTCCAAACTTCGAAAAAAAATGTTTTTCTTTTCGAGATTCTTTGCGCATAATATGCTTTTCTGAGTCTATCAAACTAGTATAATGAAAGAGAACCAGTTATCTCAAATAAGAACGGAAAAAAAGTTATTCAAACGAAGTTTCCAAAATTCGAAAAAAAATTTTTTTCCTTTCGAGATTCTTTGCGCATAATATGCTTTTCTACGGCTATCAAACTAGTAAAATGAAAGAGAACCAGTTATCTCGAATAAGAACGGAAAAAAGTGATTCTAACGAAGTTTCCAAACTTCGAAAAATTTTTTTTTTCTTTTCGAGATTCTTTGCGCATAATATGCTTTACAAAGGCTATCAAACTAGTATAATGAAAGAGAACCAGTTATCTCAAATAAGAACGGAAAAAAGTGTTTCTAACGAAGTTTCCAAACTTCGAAAAAAATTTTTTTTCTTTTCGAGATTCTTTGCGCATAATATGCTTTACTGAGGCTATCAAACTAGTATAATGAAAGAGAACCAGTTCTCTCAAATAAGAACGGAAAAAAGTGATTCTAACGAAGTTTCTAAACTTCGAAAAAAAATTTTTTTCTTTTCGAGATTCTTTGCGCATAATATGCTTTACTGAGGCTATTAAACTAGTATAATGAAAGAGAACCAGTTATCTCAAATAAGAACGGAAAAAAATTGATTCTAAAGTAGTTTCCAAACTTCGAAAAAAAATTTTTTTCTTTTCGAGATTCTTTGCGCATAATATGCTTTACTGAGGCTATCAAACTAGTATAATGAAAGAGAACTAGTTATCTCAAATAAGAACAGAAAAAAAGTGATTCTAAAGAAGTTTCCAAACTTCGAAAAAAAATTTTTTTCTTTTCGAGATTCTTTGCGCATAATATGCTTTACTGAGGCTATCAAACTAGTATAATGAAAGAGAACAAGTTATCTCAAATAAGAACGGAAAAAAATTGATTCTAAAGAAGTTTCCAAACTTCGAAAAAAAATTTTTTTCTTTTCGAGATTCTTTGCGCATAATATGCTTTACTGAGGCTATCAAAATAGTATAATGAAAGAGAAACAGTTATCTCAAATAAGAACGGAAAAAAAGTGATTCAAACGTAGTTTCCAAACTTCGAAAAAAAATGTTTTTCTTTTCGAGATTCTTTGCGCATAATATGCTTTTCTGGGGCTATCAAACTAGTATAATGAAAGAGAACCAGTTATCTCAAATAAGAACGGGAAAAAAGTGATTCTAACGAAGTTTGCAAACTTCGAAAAAAATTTTTTTTCTTTTCGAGATTCTTTGCGCATAATATGCTTTACTGAGGCTATCAAACTAGTATAATGAAAGAGAACGAGTTATCTCAAATAAGAACGGAAAAAAAGTGATTCTAACGAAGTTTCCAAACTTGAAAAAAAAATTTTTTCTTTTCGAGATTCTTTGCGCATAATATGCTTTACTGAGGCTATCAAACTAGTACAATGAAGGAGAACCAGTTATCTCAAATAAGAACAGAAAAAAAGTGATTCTAAAGAAGTTTCCAAACTTCGAAAAAAAATTTTTTTCTTTTCGAGATTCTTTGCGCATAATATGCTTTACTGAGGCTATCAAACTAGTATAATGAAAGAGAACCAGTTATCTCAAATAAGAACGGAAAAAAATTGATTCTAAAGAAGTTTCCAAACTTCGAAAAAAATTTTTTTTCTTTTCGAGATTCTTTAGCATAATATGCTTTACTGAGGCTATCAAACTAGTATAATGAAAGAGAAACAGATATCTCAAATATGAACGGAAAAAAAGTGATTCAAACGAAGTTTCCAAACTTCGAAAAAAAATGTTTTTCTTTTCGAGATTCTTTGCGCATAATATGCTTTTCTGGGGCTATCAAACTAGTATAATGAAAGAGAACCAGTTATCTCAAATAAGAACGAAAAAAAAGTGATTCAAACGCAGTTTCCAAACTTCGAAAAAAAATGGTTTTCTTTTCGAGATTCTTTGCGCATAATATGCTTTTCTACGGCTATCAAACTAGTAAAATGAAAGAGAACCAGTTATCTCGAATAAGAACGGAAAAAAAGTGATTCTAACGAAGTTTCCAAACTTCGAAAAATGTTTTTTTTCTTTTCGAGATTCTTTGCGCATAATATGCTTTACTGAGTCTATCAAACTAGTATAATGAAATAGAACCAGTTATCTCAAATAAGAACGGAAAAAAGTGATTCTAAAGAGGTTTCCAAACTTCGAAAAAAAATTTTTTTCTTTTCGAGATTCTTTGCGCATAATATGCTTTACTGAGGCTATCAAACTAGTATAATGAAAGAGAACCAGTTATCTCAAATAAGAACGGAAAAAAAGTGATTCAAACGAAGTTTCCAAACTTCGAAAAAAAATGGTTTTCTTTTCGAGATTCTTTGCGCATAATATGCTTTTCTACGGCTATCAAACTAGTAAAATGAAAGAGAACTAGTTATCTCGAATAAGAACGGAAAAAAAGTGATTCTAACGAAGTTTCCAAACTTCGAAAAATGTTTTTTTTCTTTTCGAGATTCTTTGCGCATAATATGCTTTACTGCGTCTATCAAACTAGTATAATGAAAGAGAACCAGTTATCTCAAATAAGAACGGAAAAAAGTGATTCTAACGAAGTTTCCAAACTTCGAAAAAAAATTTTTTTCTTTTCGAGATTCTTTGCGCATAATATGCTTTACTGAGGCTATCAAACTAGTATAATGAAAGAGAACCAGTTATCTCAAATAAGAACGGAAAAAAATTGATTCTAACGAAGTTTCCAAACTTCGAAAATTTTTTTTTTTTCTTTTCCAGATTCTTTGCGCATAATATGCTTTACTGAGGCTATCAAACTAGTATAATGAAAGAGAACCAGTTATCTCAAATAAGAACGGAAAAAAGTGATTCTAACGAAGTTTTCAAACTTCGAAAAAAATTTTTTTTCTTTTCGAGATTCTTTACGCATAATATGCTTTACTGAGGCTATCAAAATAGTATAATGAAAGAGAAACAGTTATCTCAAATTAGAACGGAAAAAAAGTGATCCAAACGTAGTTTCCAAACTTCGAAAAGAAATGTTTTTCTTTTCGAGATTCTTTGCGCATAATATGCTTTACTGAGGCTATCAAACTAGTATAATGAAAGAGAACCAGTTATCTCAAATAAGAACGGAAAAAAAGTGATTCTTACGAAGTTTCCAAACTTCGAAAAAAAAATTTTTTCTTTTCGAGATTCTTTGCGCATAATATGCTTTACTGAGGCTATCAAACTAGTATAATGAAAGAGTACCAGTTATCTCAAATAAGAACGGAAAAAAAGTGATTCAAACGAAGTTTCCAAACTTCGAAAAAAAATGTTTTTCTTTTCGAGATTCTTTGCGCATAATATGCTTTTCTGAGTCTATCAAACTAGTATAATGAAAGAGAACCAGTTATCTCAAATAAGAACGGAAAAAAAGTGATTCAAACGAAGTTTCCAAAATTCGAAAAAAAATTTTTTTCCTTTCGAGATTCTTTGCGCATAATATGCTTTTCTACGGCTATCAAACTAGTAAAATGAAAGAGAACCAGTTATCTCGAATAAGAACGGAAAAAAGTGATTCTAACGAAGTTTCCAAACTTCGAAAAATTTTTTTTTTCTTTTCGAGATTCTTTGCGCATAATATGCTTTACAAAGGCTATCAAACTAGTATAATGAAAGAGAACCAGTTATCTCAAATAAGAACGGAAAAAAGTGTTTCTAACGAAGTTTCCAAACTTCGAAAAAAATTTTTTTTCTTTTCGAGATTCTTTGCGCATAATATGCTTTACTGAGGCTATCAAACTAGTATAATGAAAGAGAACCAGTTCTCTCAAATAAGAACGGAAAAAAGTGATTCTAACGAAGTTTCTAAACTTCGAAAAAAAATTTTTTTCTTTTCGAGATTCTTTGCGCATAATATGCTTTACTGAGGCTATTAAACTAGTATAATGAAAGAGAACCAGTTATCTCAAATAAGAACGGAAAAAAATTGATTCTAAAGTAGTTTCCAAACTTCGAAAAAAAATTTTTTTCTTTTCGAGATTCTTTGCGCATAATATGCTTTACTGAGGCTATCAAACTAGTATAATGAAAGAGAACTAGTTATCTCAAATAAGAACAGAAAAAAAGTGATTCTAAAGAAGTTTCCAAACTTCGAAAAAAAATTTTTTTCTTTTCGAGATTCTTTGCGCATAATATGCTTTACTGAGGCTATCAAACTAGTATAATGAAAGAGAACAAGTTATCTCAAATAAGAACGGAAAAAAATTGATTCTAAAGAAGTTTCCAAACTTCGAAAAAAAATTTTTTTCTTTTCGAGATTCTTTGCGCATAATATGCTTTACTGAGGCTATCAAAATAGTATAATGAAAGAGAAACAGTTATCTCAAATAAGAACGGAAAAAAAGTGATTCAAACGTAGTTTCCAAACTTCGAAAAAAAATGTTTTTCTTTTCGAGATTCTTTGCGCATAATATGCTTTTCTGGGGCTATCAAACTAGTATAATGAAAGAGAACCAGTTATCTCAAATAAGAACGGGAAAAAAGTGATTCTAACGAAGTTTGCAAACTTCGAAAAAAATTTTTTTTCTTTTCGAGATTCTTTGCGCATAATATGCTTTACTGAGGCTATCAAACTAGTATAATGAAAGAGAACGAGTTATCTCAAATAAGAACGGAAAAAAAGTGATTCTAACGAAGTTTCCAAACTTGAAAAAAAAATTTTTTCTTTTCGAGATTCTTTGCGCATAATATGCTTTACTGAGGCTATCAAACTAGTACAATGAAGGAGAACCAGTTATCTCAAATAAGAACAGAAAAAAAGTGATTCTAAAGAAGTTTCCAAACTTCGAAAAAAAATTTTTTTCTTTTCGAGATTCTTTGCGCATAATATGCTTTACTGAGGCTATCAAACTAGTATAATGAAAGAGAACCAGTTATCTCAAATAAGAACGGAAAAAAATTGATTCTAAAGAAGTTTCCAAACTTCGAAAAAAATTTTTTTTCTTTTCGAGATTCTTTAGCATAATATGCTTTACTGAGGCTATCAAACTAGTATAATGAAAGAGAAACAGATATCTCAAATATGAACGGAAAAAAAGTGATTCAAACGAAGTTTCCAAACTTCGAAAAAAAATGTTTTTCTTTTCGAGATTATTTGCGCATAATATGCTTTTCTGGGGCTATCAAACTAGTATAATGAAAGAGAACCAGTTATCTCAAATAAGAACGGGAAAAAAGTGATTCTAACGAAGTTTCCAAACTTCGAAAAAAATTTTTTTTCTTTTCGAGATTCTTTGCGCATAATATGCTTTACTGAGGCTAACAAACTAGTATAATGAAAGAGAACCAGTTATCTCAAATAAGAACGGAAAAAAGTGATTCTAACGAATTTTTCAAACTTCGAAAAAAAAATTTTTTCTTTTCGAGATTCTTTGCGCATAATATGCTATACTGAGGCTATCAAACTAGTACAATGAAAGAGAACCAGTTATCTCAAATAAGAACAGAAAAAAAGTGATTCTAAAGAAGTTTCCAAACTTCGAAAAAAAATTTTTTTCTTTTGGAGATTCTTTGCGCATAATATGCTTTACTGAGGCTATCAAACTAGTATAATGAAAGAGAACCAGTTATCTCAAATAAGAACGGAAAAAAATTGATTCTAAAGAAGTTTCCAAAGTTCGAAAAAAAATTTTTTTCTTTTCGAGATTCTTTGCGCATAATATGCTTTACTGAGGCTATCAACCTAGTATAACGAAAGAGAAACAGTTATCTCAAATAAGAACGGAAAAAAAGTGATTCTAAAGTAGTTTCGAAACTTCGAAAAAAAATTTTTTTCTTTTCGTGATTCTTTTCGCTAAATATGCTTTTCTGAGGCTATCAAACTAGTGTAATGAAAGAGAACCAGTTATCTCAAATTAGAACAGAAAAAAAGTGATTCTAAAGAAGTTTCCAAACTTCGAAAAAAAATTTTTTTCTTTTCGAGATTCTTTGCGCATAATATGCTTTACTGAGGCTATCAAACTAGTATAATGAAAGAGAACCAGTTATCTCAAATAAGAACAGAAAAAAAGTGATTCTAAAGAAGTTTCCAAACTTCGAAAAAAATTTTTTTTCTTTTCGAGATTCTTTGCGCATAATATGCTTTACTGAGGCTATCAAACTAGTATAATGAAAGAGAACCATTTATCTCAAATAAGAACGCAAAAAAATTGATTCTAAAAAGTTTCCAAACTTCGAAAAAAAATTTATTTCTTTTCGAGATTCTTTGCGCATAATATGGTTTACTGAGGCTATCAAACTAGTATAATGAAAGAGAAACAGTTATCTCAAATAAGAACGGAAAAAAAGTGATTCAAACGAAGTTTCCAAACTTCGAAAAAAAATGTTTTTCTTTTCGAGATTCTTTGCGCATAATATGCTTTTCTGAGGCTATCAAACTAGTAAAATGAAAGAGAACCAGTTATCTCGAATAAGAACGGAAAAAAAGAAATTCTAAAGAAGATTCCAAACTTCGAAAAAATTTTTTTTCTTTTCGAGATTCTTTGCGCATAATATGCTTTACTGAGGCTATCAAACTAGTACAATGAAGGAGAACCAGTTATCTCAAATAAGAACAGAAAAAAAGTGATTCTAAAGAAGTTTCCAAACTTCGAAAAAAATTTTTTTTCTTTTCGAGATTCTTTGCGCATAATATGCTTTACTGAGGCTATCAAACTAGTATAATGAAAGAGAACCAGTTATCTCAAATAAGAACGGAAAAAAATTGATTCTAAAGAAGTTTCCAAACTTCGAAAAAAATTTTTTTTCTTTTCGAGATTCTTTGCGCATAATATGCTTTACTGAGGCTATCAAACTAGTATAATGAAAGAGAAACAGATATCTCAAATATGAACGGAAAAAAAGTGATTCAAACGAAGTTTCCAAACTTCGAAAAAAAATGTTTTTCTTTTCGAGATTCTTTGCGCATAATATGCTTTTCTACGGCTATCAAACTAGTATAATGAAAGAGAACCAGTTATCTCAAATAAGAACGGGAAAAAAGTGATTCTAACGAAGTTTCCAAACTTTGAAAAAATTTTTTTTTCTTTTCGAGATTCTTTGCGCATAATATGCTTTACTGAGGCTAACAAACTAGTATAATGAAAGAGAACCAGTTATCTCAAATAAGAACGGAAAAAAGTGATTCTAACGAATTTTTCAAACTTCGAAAAAAAAATTTTTTCTTTTCGAGATTCTTTGCGCATAATATGCTTTACTGAGGCTATCAAACTAGTATAATGAAAGAGAACCAGTTATCTCAAATAAGAACGGAAAAAAATTGATTCTAAAGAAGTTTCCAAAGTTCGAAAAAAAATGTTTTTCTTTTCGAGAGTCTTTGCGCATAATACGCTTTACTGAGGCTATCAACCTAGTATAACGAAAGAGAAACAGTTATCTCAAATAAGAACGGAAAAAAAGTGATTCTAAAGTAGTTTCGAAACTTCGAAAAAAAATTTTTTTCTTTTCGTGATTCTTTTCGCTAAATATGCTTTTCTGAGGCTATCAAACTAGTGTAATGAAAGAGAACCAGTTATCTCAAATTAGAACAGAAAAAAAGTGATTCTAAAGAAGTTTCCAAACTTCGAAAAAAAATTTTTTTCTTTTCGAGATTCTTTGCGCATAATATGCTTTACTGAGGCTATCAAACTAGTATAATGAAAGAGAACAAGTTATCTCAAATAAGAACAGAAAAAAAGTGATTCTAAAGAAGTTTCCAAACTTCGAAAAAAATTTTTTTTCTTTTCGAGATTCTTTGCGCATAATATGCTTTACTCTAGGCTATCAAACTAGTATAATGAATGAGAACCATTTATCTCAAATAAGAACGCAAAAAAATTGATTCTAAAAAGTTTCCAAACTTCGAAAAAAAATTTATTTCTTTTCGAGATTCTTTGCGCATAATATGGTTTACTGAGGCTATCAAACTAGTATAAAGAAAGAGAAACAGTTATCTCAAATAAGAACGGAAAAAAAGTGATTCAAACGAAGTTTCCAAACTTCGAAAAAAAATGTTTTTCTTTTCGAGATTCTTTGCGCATAATATGCTTTTCTGAGGCTATCAAACTAGTAAAATGAAAGAGAACCAGTTATCTCGAATAAGAACGGAAAAAAAGAAATTCTAAAGAAGATTCCAAACTTCGAAAAATTTTTTTTTCTTTTCGAGATTCTTTGCGCATAATATGCTTTACTGAGGCTATCAAACTAGTATAATGAAAGAGAACCAGTTATCTCAAATAAGAACGGAAAAAAAGTGATTCTAACGAAGTTTCCAAACTTGGAAAAAAAAATTTTTTCTTTTCGAGATTCTTTGCGCATAATATGCTTTACTGAGGCTATCAAACTAGTATAATGAAAGAGAACCAGTTATCTCAAATAAGAACGGAAAAAAAGTGATTCAAACGAAGTTTCCAAAATTCGAAAAAAAATTTTTTTCCTTTCGAGATTCTTTGCGCATAATATGCTTTTCTACGGCTATCAAACTAGTAAAATGAAAGAGAACCAGTTATCTCGAATAAGAACGGAAAAAAAGTGATTCTAACGAAGTTTCCAAACTTCGAAAAATTTTTTTTTTCTTTTCGAGATTCTTTGCGCATAATATGCTTTACAAAGGCTATCAAACTAGTATAATGAAAGAGAACCAGTTATCTCAAATAAGAACGGAAAAAAGTGTTTCTAACGAAGTTTCCAAACTTCGAAAAAAATTTTTTTTCTTTTCGAGATTCTTTGCGCATAATATGCTTTACTGAGGCTATCAAACTAGTATAATGAAAGAGAACCAGTTCTCTCAAATAAGAACGGAAAAAAGTGATTCTAACGAAGTTTCTAAACTTCGAAAAAAAATTTTTTTCTTTTCGAGATTCTTTGCGCATAATATGCTTTACTGAGGCTATTAAACTAGTATAATGAAAGAGAACCAGTTATCTCAAATAAGAACGGAAAAAATTGATTCTAAAGAAGTTTCCAAACTTCGAAAAAAAATTTTTTTCTTTTCGAGATTCTTTGCGCATAATATGCTTTACTGAGGCTATCAAACTAGTATAATGAAAGAGAACCAGTTATCTCAAATAAGAACAGAAAAAAAGTGATTCTAAAGAAGTTTCCAAACTTCGAAAAACAATTTTTTTCTTTTCGAGATTCTTTGCGCATAATATGCTTTACTGAGGCTATCAAACTAGTATAATGAAAGAGAACAAGTTATCTCAAATAAGAACGCAAAAAAATTGATTCTAAAGAAGTTTCCAAACTTCGAAAAAAAAGAAACAGTTATCTCAAATAAGAACGGAAAAAAAGTGATTCAAACGTAGTTTCCAAACTTCGAAAAAAAATGTTTTTCTTTTCGAGATTCTTTGCGCATAATATGCTTTTCTGGGGCTATCAAACTAGTATAATGAAAGAGAACCAGTTATCTCAAATAAGAACGGGAAAAAAGTGATTCTAACGAAGTTTCCAAACTTCGAAAAAAATGTTTTTTCTTTTCGAGATTCTTTGCGCATAATATGCTTTACTGAGGCTATCAAACTAGTATAATGAAAGAGAACCAGTTATCTCAAATAAGAACGGAAAAAAAGTGATTCTAACGAAGTTTCCAAACTTGGAAAAAAAAATTTTTTCTTTTCGAGATTCTTTGCGCATAATATGCTTTACTGAGGCTATCAAACTAGTACAATGAAGGAGAACCAGTTATCTCAAATAAGAACAGAAAAAAAGTGATTCTAATGAAGTTTCCAAACTTCGAAAAAAAATTTTTTTCTTTTCGAGATTCTTTGCGCATAATATGCTTTACTGAGGCTATCAAACTAGTATAATGATAGAGAACCAGTTGTCTCAAATAAGAACGGAAAAAAATTGATTCTAAAGAAGTTTCCAAACTTCGAAAAAAATTTTTTTTCTTTTCGAGATTCTTTGCGCATAATATGCTTTACTGAGGCTATCAAACTAGTATAATGAAAGAGAACCATTTATCTCAAATAAGAACGCAAAAAAATTGATTCTAAAAAGTTTCCAAACTTCGAAAAAAAATTTATTTCTTTTCGAGATTCTTTGCGCATAATATGGTTTACTGAGGCTATCAAACTAGTATAATGAAAGAGAAACAGTTATCTCAAATAAGAACGGAAAAAAAGTGATTCTAACGAAGTTTCCAAACTTCGAAAAAAATTTTTTTTCTTTTCGAGATTCTTTGCGCATAATATGCTTTACTGAGGCTAACAAACTAGTATAATGAAAGAGAACCAGTTATCTCAAATAAGAACGGAAAAAAGTGATTCTAACGAATTTTTCAAACTTCGAAAAAAAAATTTTTTCTTTTCGAGATTCTTTGCGCATAATATGCTTTACTGAGGCTATCAAACTAGTACAATGAAAGAGAACCAGTTATCTCAAATAAGAACAGAAAAAAAGTGATTCTAAAGAAGTTTCCAAACTTCGAAAAAAAATTTTTTTCTTTTGGAGATTCTTTGCGCATAATATGCTTTACTGAGGCTATCAAACTAGTATAACGAAAGAGAACCAGTTATCTCAAATAAGAACGGAAAAAAATTGATTCTAAAGAAGTTTCCAAAGTTCGAAAAAAAATTTTTTTCTTTTCGAGATTCTTTGCGCATAATATGCTTTACTGAGGCTATCAACCTAGTATAACAAAAGAGAAACAGTTATCTCAAATAAGAACGGAAAAAAAGTGATTCTAAAGTAGTTTCCAAACTTCGAAAAAAAATTTTTTTCTTTTCGTGATTCTTTTCGCTAAATATGCTTTTCTGAGGCTATCAAACTAGTGTAATGAAAGAGAACCAGTTATCTCAAATTAGAACAGAAAAAAAGTGATTCTAAAGAAGTTTCCAAACTTCGAAAAAAAATTTTTTTCTTTTCGTGATTCTTTGCGCATAATATGCTTTACTGAGGCTATCAAACTAGTATAATGAAAGAGAACCAGTTATCTCAAATAAGAACAGAAAAAAAGTGATTCTAAAGAAGTTTCCAAACTTCGAAAAAATTTTTTTTTCTTTTCGAGATTCTTTGCGCATAATATGCTTTACTGAGGCTATCAAACTAGTATAATGAAAGAGAACCAGTTATCTCAAATAAGAACGGAAAAAAATTGATTCTAAAAAGTTTCCAAACTTCGAAAAAAAATTTATTTCTTTTCGAGATTCTTTGCGCATAATATGGTTTACTTAGGCTATCAAACTAGTATAATGAAAGAGAAACAGTTATCTCAAATAAGAACGGAAAAAAAGTGATTCAAACGAAGTTTCCAAACTTCGAAAAAAAATGTTTTTCTTTTCGAGATTCTTTGCGCATAATATGCTTTTCTGAGGCTATCAAACTAGTATAATGAAAGAGAACCAGTTATCTCATATAAGAACGGAAAAAAAGTGATTCTAACGAAGTTTCAAAACTTCGAAAAAATTTTTTTTTTCTTTTCGAAATTCTTTGCGCATAATATGCTTTACTGAGGCTATCAAACTAGTATAATGAAAGAGAACCAGTTATCTCAAATAAGAACGGAAAAAAAGTGATTCAAACGAAGTTTCCAAACTTCGAAAAAAAATGGTTTTCTTTTCGAGATTCTTTGCGCATAATATGCTTTTCTACGGCTATCAAACTAGTAAAATGAAAGAGAACCAGTTATCTCGAATAAGAACGGAAAAAAATTGATTCTAACGAAGTTTCCAAACTTCGAAAAATGTTTTTTTTCTTTTCGAGATTCTTTGCGCATAATATGCTTTACTGAGGCTATCAAACTAGTATAATGAAAGAGAACCAGTAATCTCAAATAAGAACAGAAAAAAAGTGATTCTAAAGAAGTTTCCAAACTTCGAAAATAAAATTTTTTTCTTTTCGAGATTCTTTGCGCATAATATGCTTTACTTACGCTATCAAACTAGTATAATGAAAGAGAACCAGTTATCTCAAATAAGAACGGAAAAAAATTGATTCTAACGAAGTTTCCAAACTTCGAAAAAATTTTTTTTTTCTTTTCCAGATTCTTTGCGCATAATATGCTTTACTGAGGCTATCAAACTAGTATAATGAAAGAGAACCAGTTATCTCAAATAAGAACGGAAAAAAGTGATTCTAACGAAGTTTCCAAACTTCGAAAAAAAATTTTTTTCTTTTCGAGATTCTTTGCGTATAATATGCTTTACTGAGATTATCAAACTAGTATAATGAAAGAGAACCAGTTATCTCAAATAAGAACAGAAAAAAAGTGATTCTAAAGAAGTTTCCAAACTTCGAAAAAAAATTTTTTTCTTTTCGAGATTCTTTGCGCATAATATGCTTTACTGAGGCTATCAAACTAGTATAATGAAAGAGAACAAGTTATCTCAAATAAGAACGGAAAAAAATTGATTCTAAAGAAGTTTTCAAACTTCGAAAAAAAATTTTTTTATTTTCGAGATTCTTTGCGCATAGCTTTACTGAGGCTATCAAAATAGTATAATGAAAGAGAAACAGTTATCTCAAATAAGAACGGAAAAAAGTGATTCTAACGAAGTTTTCAAACTTCGAAAAAAAAATTTTTTTCCTTCGAGATTCTTTGCGCATAATATGCTTTAATGAGGCTATCAAACTAGTACAATGAAAGAACCAGTTATCTCAAATAAGAACAGAAAAAAAGTTATTCTAAAGAAGTTTCCAATCTTCGAAAAAAAATTTTTTTCTTTTGGAGATTCTTTGCGCATAATATGCTTTACTGAGGCTATCAAACTAGTATAATGAAAGAGAACCAGTTATCTCAATTAAGAACGGAAAAAAATTGATTCTAAAGAAGTTTCCAAAGTTCGAAAAAAAATTTTTTTCTTTTCGAGATTCTTTGCGCATAATATGCTTTACTGAGGCTATCAACCTAGTATAATGAAAGAGAAACAGTTATCTCAAATAAGAACGGAAAAAAAGTGATTCTAAAGTAGTTTCCAAACTTCGAAAAAAATTTTTTTTCTTTTCGTGATTCTTTTCGCTAAATATGCTTTTCTGAGGCTATCAAACTAGTGTAATGAAAGAGAACCAGTTATCTCAAATTAGAACAGAAAAAAAGTGATTCTAAAGAAGTTTCCAAACTTCGAAAAAAAATTTTTTTCTTTTCGAGATTCTTTGCGCATAATATGCTTTACTGAGGCTATCAAACTAGTATAATGAAAGAGAACCAGTTATCTCAAATAAGAACAGAAAAAAAGTGATTCTAAAGAAGTTTCCAAACTTCGAAAAAAATTTTTTTTCTTTTCGAGATTCTTTGCGCATAATATGCTTTACTGAGGCTATCAAACTAGTATAATGAAAGAGAACCAGTTATCTCAAATAAGAACGGAAAAAAATTGATTCTAAAGAAGTTTCCAAACTTCGAAAAAAAATTTATTTCTTTTCGAGATTCTTTGCGCATAATATGCTTTTCTGAGGCTATCAAACTAGTAAAATGAAAGAGAACCAGTTATCTCGAATAAGAACGGAAAAAAGGTAATTCTAAAGAAGTTTCCAAAGTTCGAAAAAATTTTTTTTTCTTTTCGAGATTCTTTGCGCATAATATGCTTTACTGAGGCTATCAAACTAGTATAATGAAAGAGAACCAGTTATCTCATATAAGAACGGAAAAAAGTGATTCTAACGAAGTTTCCAAACTTCGAAAAAAATTTTTTTTTCTTTTCGAAATTCTTTGCGCATAATATGCTTTACTGAGGCTATCAAACTAGTATAATGAAAGAGAACCAGTTATCTCAAATAAGAACGAAAAAAAAGTGATTCAAACGCAGTTTCCAAACTTCGAAAAAAAATGGTTTTCTTTTCGAGATTCTTTGCGCATAATATGCTTTTCTACGGCTATCAAACTAGTAAAATGAAAGAGAACCAGTTATCTCGAATAAGAACGGAAAAAAAGTGATTCTAACGAAGTTTCCAAACTTCGAAAAATGTTTTTTTTCTTTTCGAGATTCTTTGCGCATAATATGCTTTACTGAGTCTATCAAACTAGTATAATGAAATAGAACCAGTTAACTCAAATAAGAACGGAAAAAAGTGATTCTAACGAAGTTTCCAAACTTCGAAAAAAAAGTTTTTTCTTTTCGAGATTCTTTGCGCATAATACGCTTTACTGAGGCTATCAAACTAGTATAATGAAAGAGAACCAGTTATCTGAAATAAGAACGGAAAAAAGTGATTCTAACGAAGTTTCCAAACTTCGAAAAAAAATTTTTTTCTTTTCGAGATTCTTTGCGCATAATATGCTTTACTGAGGCTATCAAACTAGTATAATGAAAGAGAACAAGTTATCTCAAATAAGAACGGTAAAAAATTGATTCTAAAGAAGTTTTCAAACTTCGAAAAAAAATTTTTTTCTTTTCGAGATTCTTTGCGCATAATATGCTTTACTGAGGCTATCAAACTAGTATAATGAAAGAGAACCAGTTATCTCAAATAAGAACGGAAAAAAGTGATTCTAACGAAGTTTCCAAACTTCGAAAAAAAATTTTTTTCTTTTCGAGATTCTTTGCGTATAATATGCTTTACTGAGATTATCAAACTAGTATAATGAAAGAGAACCAGTTATCTCAAATAAGAACAGAAAAAAAGTGATTCTAAAGAAGTTTCCAAACTTCGAAAAAAAATTTTTTTCTTTTCGAGATTCTTTGTGCATAATATGCTTTACTGAGGCTATCAAACTAGTATAATGAAAGAGAACAAGTTATCTCAAATAAGAACGGAAAAAAATTGATTCTAAAGAAGTTTTCAAACTTCGAAAAAAAATTTTTTTCTTTTCGAGATTCTTTGCGCATAATATGCTTTACTGAGGCTATCAAAATAGTATAATGAAAGAGAAACAGTTATCTCAAATAAGAACGGAAAAAAAGTGATCCAAACGTAGTTTCCAAACTTCGAAAAAAAATGTTTTTCTTTTCGAGATTCTTTGCGCATAATATGCTTTTCTGGGACTATCAAACTAGTATAAAGAAAGAGAACCAGTTATCTCAAATAAGAACGGGAAAAAAGTGATTCTAACGAAGTTTCCAAACTTCGAAAAAAATTTTTTTTCTTTTCGAGATTCTTTGCGCATAATATGCTTTACTGAGGCTATCAAACTAGTATAATGAAAGAGAACCAGTTATCTCAAATAAGAACGGAAAAAAGTGATTCTAACGAAGTTTTCAAACTTCGAAAAAAAAATTTTTTTCCTTCGAGATTCTTTGCGCATAATATGCTTTAATGAGGCTATCAAACTAGTACAATGAAAGAGAACCAGTTATCTCAAATAAGAACAGAAAAAAAGTGATTCTAAAGAAGTTTCCAAACTTCGAAAAAAAATTTTTTTCTTTTGGAGATTCTTTGCGCATAATATGCTTTACTGAGGCTATCAAACTAGTATAATGAAAGAGAACCAGTTATCTCAAATAAGAACGGAAAAAAATTGATTCTAAAGAAGTTTCCAAAGTTCGAAAAAAAAATTTTTTCTTTTCGAGATTCTTTGCGCATAATATGCTTTACTGAGGCTATCAACCTAGTATAATGAAAGAGAAACAGTTATCTCAAATAAGAACGGAAAAAAAGTGATTCTAAAGTAGTTTCCAAACTTCGAAAAAAATTTTTTTTCTTTTCGTGATTCTTTTCGCTAAATATGCTTTTCTGAGGCTATCAAACTAGTGTAATGAAAGAGAACCAGTTATCTCAAATTAGAACAGAAAAAAAGTGATTCTAAAGAAGTTTCCAAACCTCGAAAAAAAATTTTTTTCTTTTCGAGATTCTTTGCGCATAATATGCTTTACTGAGGCTATCAAACTAGTATAATGAAAGAGAACCAGTTATCTCAAATAAGAACAGAAAAAAAGTGATTCTAAAGAAGTTTCCAAACTTCGAAAAAAATTTTTTTTCTTTTCGAGATTCTTTGCGCATAATATGCTTTACTGAGGCTATCAAACTAGTATAATGAAAGAGAACCAGTTATCTCAAATAAGAACGGAAAAAAATTGATTCTAAAGAAGTTTCCAAACTTCGAAAAAAAATTTATTTCTTTTCGAGATTCTTTGCGCATAATATGCTTTTCTGAGGCTATCAAACTAGTAAAATGAAAGAGAACCAGTTATCTCGAATAAGAACGGAAAAAAGGTAATTCTAAAGAAGTTTCCAAAGTTCGAAAAAATTTTTTTTTCTTTTCGAGATTCTTTGCGCATAATATGCTTTACTGAGGCTATCAAACTAGTATAATGAAAGAGAACCAGTTATCTCATATAAGAACGGAAAAAAAGTGATTCTAACGAAGTTTCCAAACTTCGAAAAAAATTTTTTTTTCTTTTCGAAATTCTTTGCGCATAATATGCTTTACTGAGGCTATCAAACTAGTATAATGAAAGAGAACCAGTTATCTCAAATAAGAACGAAAAAAAAGTGATTCAAACGCAGTTTCCAAACTTCGAAAAAAAATGGTTTTCTTTTCGAGATTCTTTGCGCATAATATGCTTTTCTACGGCTATCAAACTAGTAAAATGAAAGAGAACCAGTTATCTCGAATAAGAACGGAAAAAAAGTGATTTTAACGAAGTTTCCAAACTTCGAAAAATGTTTTTTTTCTTTTCGAGATTCTTTGCGCATAATATGCTTTACTGAGTCTATCAAACTAGTATAATGAAATAGAACCAGTTATCTCAAATAAGAACGGAAAAAAGTGATTCTAACGAGGTTTCCAAACTTCGAAAAAAAATTTTTTTCTTTTCGAGATTCTTTGCGCATAATATGCTTTACTGAGGCTATCAAACTAGTATAATGAAAGAGAACCAGTTATCTCAAATAAGAACGGAAAAAAAGTGATTCAAACGAAGTTTCCAAACTTCGAAAAAAAATGGTTTTCTTTTCGAGATTCTTTGCGCATAATATGCTTTTCTACGGCTATCAAACTAGTAAAATGAAAGAGAACTAGTTATCTCGAATAAGAACGGAAAAAAAGTGATTCTAACGAAGTTTCCAAACTTCGAAAAATGTTTTTTTTCTTTTCGAGATTCTTTGCGCATAATATGCTTTACTGCGTCTATCAAACTAGTATAATGAAAGAGAACCAGTTATCTCAAATAAGAACGGAAAAAAGTGATTCTAACGAAGTTTCCAAACTTCGAAAAAAAATTTTTTTCTTTTCGAGATTCTTTGCGCATAATATGCTTTACTGAGGCTATCAAACTAGTATAATGAAAGAGAACCAGTTATCTCAAATAAGAACGGAAAAAAATTGATTCTAACGAAGTTTCCAAACTTCGAAAATTTTTTTTTTTTCTTTTCCAGATTCTTTGCGCATAATATGCTTTACTGAGGCTATCAAACTAGTATAATGAAAGAGAACCAGTTATCTCAAATAAGAACGGAAAAAAGTGATTCTAACGAAGTTTTCAAACTTCGAAAAAAAATTTTTTTCTTTTCGAGATTCTTTACGCATAATATGCTTTACTGAGGCTATCAAAATAGTATAATGAAAGAGAAACAGTTATCTCAAATTAGAACGGAAAAAAAGTGATCCAAACGTAGTTTCCAAACTTCGAAAAGAAATGTTTTTCTTTTCGAGATTCTTTGCGCATAATATGCTTTACTGAGGCTATCAAACTAGTATAATGAAAGAGAACCAGTTATCTCAAATAAGAACGGAAAAAAAGTGATTCTTACGAAGTTTCCAAAGTTCGAAAAAAAAATTTTTTCTCTTCGAGATTCTTTGCGCATAATATGCTTTACTGAGGCTATCAAACTAGTATAATGAAAGAGTACCAGTTATCTCAAATAAGAACGGAAAAAAAGTGATTCAAACGAAGTTTCCAAACTTCGAAAAAAAATGTTTTTCTTTTCGAGATTCTTTGCGCATAATATGCTTTTCTGAGTCTATCAAACTAGTATAATGAAAGAGAACCAGTTATCTCAAATAAGAACGGAAAAAAAGTGATTCAAACGAAGTTTCCAAAATTCGAAAAAAAATTTTTTTCCTTTCGAGATTCTTTGCGCATAATATGCTTTTCTACGGCTATCAAACTAGTAAAATGAAAGAGAACCAGTTATCTCGAATAAGAACGGAAAAAAGTGATTCTAACGAAGTTTCCAAACTTCGAAAAATTTTTTTTTTCTTTTCGAGATTCTTTGCGCATAATATGCTTTACAAAGGCTATCAAACTAGTATAATGAAAGAGAACCAGTTATCTCAAATAAGAACGGAAAAAAGTGTTTCTAACGAAGTTTCCAAACTTCGAAAAAAATTTTTTTTCTTTTCGAGATTCTTTGCGCATAATATGCTTTACTGAGGCTATCAAACTAGTATAATGAAAGAGAACCAGTTCTCTCAAATAAGAACGGAAAAAAGTGATTCTAACGAAGTTTCTAAACTTCGAAAAAAAATTTTTTTCTTTTCGAGATTCTTTGCGCATAATATGCTTTACTGAGGCTATTAAACTAGTATAATGAAAGAGAACCAGTTATCTCAAATAAGAACGGAAAAAAATTGATTCTAAAGTAGTTTCCAAACTTCGAAAAAAAATTTTTTTCTTTTCGAGATTCTTTGCGCATAATATGCTTTACTGAGGCTATCAAACTAGTATAATGAAAGAGAACTAGTTATCTCAAATAAGAACAGAAAAAAAGTGATTCTAAAGAAGTTTCCAAACTTCGAAAAAAAATTTTTTTCTTTTCGAGATTCTTTGCGCATAATATGCTTTACTGAGGCTATCAAACTAGTATAATGAAAGAGAACAAGTTATCTCAAATAAGAACGGAAAAAAATTGATTCTAAAGAAGTTTCCAAACTTCGAAAAAAAATTTTTTTCTTTTCGAGATTCTTTGCGCATAATATGCTTTACTGAGGCTATCAAAATAGTATAATGAAAGAGAAACAGTTATCTCAAATAAGAACGGAAAAAAAGTGATTCAAACGTAGTTTCCAAACTTCGAAAAAAAATGTTTTTCTTTTCGAGATTCTTTGCGCATAATATGCTTTTCTGGGGCTATCAAACTAGTATAATGAAAGAGAACCAGTTATCTCAAATAAGAACGGGAAAAAAGTGATTCTAACGAAGTTTGCAAACTTCGAAAAAAATTTTTTTTCTTTTCGAGATTCTTTGCGCATAATATGCTTTACTGAGGCTATCAAACTAGTATAATGAAAGAGAACGAGTTATCTCAAATAAGAACGGAAAAAAAGTGATTCTAACGAAGTTTCCAAACTTGAAAAAAAAATTTTTTCTTTTCGAGATTCTTTGCGCATAATATGCTTTACTGAGGCTATCAAACTAGTACAATGAAGGAGAACCAGTTATCTCAAATAAGAACAGAAAAAAAGTGATTCTAAAGAAGTTTCCAAACTTCGAAAAAAAATTTTTTTCTTTTCGAGATTCTTTGCGCATAATATGCTTTACTGAGGCTATCAAACTAGTATAATGAAAGAGAACCAGTTATCTCAAATAAGAACGGAAAAAAATTGATTCTAAAGAAGTTTCCAAACTTCGAAAAAAATTTTTTTTCTTTTCGAGATTCTTTAGCATAATATGCTTTACTGAGGCTATCAAACTAGTATAATGAAAGAGAAACAGATATCTCAAATATGAACGGAAAAAAAGTGATTCAAACGAAGTTTCCAAACTTCGAAAAAAAATGTTTTTCTTTTCGAGATTCTTTGCGCATAATATGCTTTTCTGGGGCTATCAAACTAGTATAATGAAAGAGAACCAGTTATCTCAAATAAGAACGAAAAAAAAGTGATTCAAACGCAGTTTCCAAACTTCGAAAAAAAATGGTTTTCTTTTCGAGATTCTTTGCGCATAATATGCTTTTCTACGGCTATCAAACTAGTAAAATGAAAGAGAACCAGTTATCTCGAATAAGAACGGAAAAAAAGTGATTCTAACGAAGTTTCCAAACTTCGAAAAATGTTTTTTTTCTTTTCGAGATTCTTTGCGCATAATATGCTTTACTGAGTCTATCAAACTAGTATAATGAAATAGAACCAGTTATCTCAAATAAGAACGGAAAAAAGTGATTCTAACGAGGTTTCCAAACTTCGAAAAAAAATTTTTTTCTTTTCGAGATTCTTTGCGCATAATATGCTTTACTGAGGCTATCAAACTAGTATAATGAAAGAGAACCAGTTATCTCAAATAAGAACGGAAAAAAAGTGATTCAAACGAAGTTTCCAAACTTCGAAAAAAAATGGTTTTCTTTTCGAGATTCTTTGCGCATAATATGCTTTTCTACGGCTATCAAACTAGTAAAATGAAAGAGAACTAGTTATCTCGAATAAGAACGGAAAAAAAGTGATTCTAACGAAGTTTCCAAACTTCGAAAAATGTTTTTTTTCTTTTCGAGATTCTTTGCGCATAATATGCTTTACTGCGTCTATCAAACTAGTATAATGAAAGAGAACCAGTTATCTCAAATAAGAACGGAAAAAAGTGATTCTAACGAAGTTTCCAAACTTCGAAAAAAAATTTTTTTCTTTTCGAGATTCTTTGCGCATAATATGCTTTACTGAGGCTATCAAACTAGTATAATGAAAGAGAACCAGTTATCTCAAATAAGAACGGAAAAAAATTGATTCTAACGAAGTTTCCAAACTTCGAAAATTTTTTTTTTTTCTTTTCCAGATTCTTTGCGCATAATATGCTTTACTGAGGCTATCAAACTAGTATAATGAAAGAGAACCAGTTATCTCAAATAAGAACGGAAAAAAGTGATTCTAACGAAGTTTTCAAACTTCGAAAAAAAATTTTTTTCTTTTCGAGATTCTTTACGCATAATATGCTTTACTGAGGCTATCAAAATAGTATAATGAAAGAGAAACAGTTATCTCAAATTAGAACGGAAAAAAAGTGATCCAAACGTAGTTTCCAAACTTCGAAAAGAAATGTTTTTCTTTTCGAGATTCTTTGCGCATAATATGCTTTACTGAGGCTATCAAACTAGTATAATGAAAGAGAACCAGTTATCTCAAATAAGAACGGAAAAAAAGTGATTCTTACGAAGTTTCCAAACTTCGAAAAAAAAATTTTTTCTTTTCGAGATTCTTTGCGCATAATATGCTTTACTGAGGCTATCAAACTAGTATAATGAAAGAGTACCAGTTATCTCAAATAAGAACGGAAAAAAAGTGATTCAAACGAAGTTTCCAAACTTCGAAAAAAAATGTTTTTCTTTTCGAGATTCTTTGCGCATAATATGCTTTTCTGAGTCTATCAAACTAGTATAATGAAAGAGAACCAGTTATCTCAAATAAGAACGGAAAAAAAGTGATTCAAACGAAGTTTCCAAAATTCGAAAAAAAATTTTTTTCCTTTCGAGATTCTTTGCGCATAATATGCTTTTCTACGGCTATCAAACTAGTAAAATGAAAGAGAACCAGTTATCTCGAATAAGAACGGAAAAAAGTGATTCTAACGAAGTTTCCAAACTTCGAAAAATTTTTTTTTTCTTTTCGAGATTCTTTGCGCATAATATGCTTTACAAAGGCTATCAAACTAGTATAATGAAAGAGAACCAGTTATCTCAAATAAGAACGGAAAAAAGTGTTTCTAACGAAGTTTCCAAACTTCGAAAAAAATTTTTTTTCTTTTCGAGATTCTTTGCGCATAATATGCTTTACTGAGGCTATCAAACTAGTATAATGAAAGAGAACCAGTTCTCTCAAATAAGAACGGAAAAAAGTGATTCTAACGAAGTTTCTAAACTTCGAAAAAAAATTTTTTTCTTTTCGAGATTCTTTGCGCATAATATGCTTTACTGAGGCTATTAAACTAGTATAATGAAAGAGAACCAGTTATCTCAAATAAGAACGGAAAAAAATTGATTCTAAAGTAGTTTCCAAACTTCGAAAAAAAATTTTTTTCTTTTCGAGATTCTTTGCGCATAATATGCTTTACTGAGGCTATCAAACTAGTATAATGAAAGAGAACTAGTTATCTCAAATAAGAACAGAAAAAAAGTGATTCTAAAGAAGTTTCCAAACTTCGAAAAAAAATTTTTTTCTTTTCGAGATTCTTTGCGCATAATATGCTTTACTGAGGCTATCAAACTAGTATAATGAAAGAGAACAAGTTATCTCAAATAAGAACGGAAAAAAATTGATTCTAAAGAAGTTTCCAAACTTCGAAAAAAAATTTTTTTCTTTTCGAGATTCTTTGCGCATAATATGCTTTACTGAGGCTATCAAAATAGTATAATGAAAGAGAAACAGTTATCTCAAATAAGAACGGAAAAAAAGTGATTCAAACGTAGTTTCCAAACTTCGAAAAAAAATGTTTTTCTTTTCGAGATTCTTTGCGCATAATATGCTTTTCTGGGGCTATCAAACTAGTATAATGAAAGAGAACCAGTTATCTCAAATAAGAACGGGAAAAAAGTGATTCTAACGAAGTTTGCAAACTTCGAAAAAAATTTTTTTTCTTTTCGAGATTCTTTGCGCATAATATGCTTTACTGAGGCTATCAAACTAGTATAATGAAAGAGAACGAGTTATCTCAAATAAGAACGGAAAAAAAGTGATTCTAACGAAGTTTCCAAACTTGAAAAAAAAATTTTTTCTTTTCGAGATTCTTTGCGCATAATATGCTTTACTGAGGCTATCAAACTAGTACAATGAAGGAGAACCAGTTATCTCAAATAAGAACAGAAAAAAAGTGATTCTAAAGAAGTTTCCAAACTTCGAAAAAAAATTTTTTTCTTTTCGAGATTCTTTGCGCATAATATGCTTTACTGAGGCTATCAAAATAGTATAATGAAAGAGAACCAGTTATCTCAAATAAGAACGGAAAAAAATTGATTCTAAAGAAGTTTCCAAACTTCGAAAAAAATTTTTTTTCTTTTCGAGATTCTTTAGCATAATATGCTTTACTGAGGCTATCAAACTAGTATAATGAAAGAGAAACAGTTATCTCAAATAAGAACGGAAAAAAAGTGATTCAAACGAAGTTTCCAAACTTCGAAAAAAAATGTTTTTCTTTTCGAGATTCTTTGCGCATAATATGCTTTTCTGAGGCTATCAAACTAGTAAAATGAAAGAGAACCAGTTATCTCGAATAAGAACGGAAAAAAAGAAATTCTAAAGAAGATTCCAAACTTCGAAAAAATTTTTTTTCTTTTCGAGATTCTTTGCGCATAATATGCTTTACTGAGGCTATCAAACTAGTACAATGAAGGAGAACCAGTTATCTCAAATAAGAACAGAAAAAAAGTGATTCTAAAGAAGTTTCCAAACTTCGAAAAAAATTTTTTTTCTTTTCGAGATTCTTTGCGCATAATATGCTTTACTGAGGCTATCAAACTAGTATAATGAAAGAGAACCAGTTATCTCAAATAAGAACGGAAAAAAATTGATTCTAAAGAAGTTTCCAAACTTCGAAAAAAATTTTTTTTCTTTTCGAGATTCTTTGCGCATAATATGCTTTACTGAGGCTATCAAACTAGTATAATGAAAGAGAAACAGATATCTCAAATATGAACGGAAAAAAAGTGATTCAAACGAAGTTTCCAAACTTCGAAAAAAAATGTTTTTCTTTTCGAGATTCTTTGCGCATAATATGCTTTTCTGGGGCTATCAAACTAGTATAATGAAAGAGAACCAGTTATCTCAAATAAGAACGGGAAAAAAGTGATTCTAACGAAGTTTCCAAACTTTGAAAAAAATTTTTTTTCTTTTCGAGATTCTTTGCGCATAATATGCTTTACTGAGGCTAACAAACTAGTATAATGAAAGAGAACCAGTTATCTCAAATAAGAACGGAAAAAAGTGATTCTAACGAATTTTTCAAACTTCGAAAAAAAAATTTTTTCTTTTCGAGATTCTTTGCGCATAATATGCTTTACTGAGGCTATCAAACTAGTACAATGAAAGAGAACCAGTTATCTCAAATAAGAACAGAAAAAAAGTGATTCTAAAGAAGTTTCCAAACTTCGAAAAAAAATTTTTTTCTTTTGGAGATTCTTTGCGCATAATATGCTTTACTGAGGCTATCAAACTAGTATAATGAAAGAGAACCAGTTATCTCAAATAAGAACGGAAAAAAATTGATTCTAAAGAAGTTTCCAAAGTTCGAAAAAAAATTTTTTTCTTTTCGAGATTCTTTGCGCATAATACGCTTTACTGAGGCTATCAACCTAGTATAACGAAAGAGAAACAGTTATCTCAAATAAGAACGGAAAAAAAGTGATTCTAAAGTAGTTTCGAAACTTCGAAAAAAAATTTTTTTCTTTTCGTGATTCTTTTCGCTAAATATGCTTTTCTGAGGCTATCAAATTAGTGTAATGAAAGAGAACCAGTTATCTCAAATTAGAACAGAAAAAAAGTGATTCTAAAGAAGTTTCCAAACTTCGAAAAAAAATTTTTTTCTTTTCGAGATTCTTTGCGCATAATATGCTTTACTGAGGCTATCAAACTAGTATAATGAAAGAGAACCAGTTATCTCAAATAAGAACAGAAAAAAAGTGATTCTAAAGAAGTTTCCAAACTTCGAAAAAAATTTTTTTTCTTTTCGAGATTCTTTGCGCATAATATGCTTTACTGAGGCTATCAAACTAGTATAATGAATGAGAACCATTTATCTCAAATAAGAACGCAAAAAAATTGATTCTAAAAAGTTTCCAAACTTCGAAAAAAAATTTATTTCTTTTCGAGATTCTTTGCGCATAATATGGTTTACTGAGGCTATCAAACTAGTATAATGAAAGAGAAACAGTTATCTCAAATAAGAACGGAAAAAAAGTGATTCAAACGAAGTTTCCAAACTTCGAAAAAAAATGTTTTTCTTTTCGAGATTCTTTGCGCATAATATGCTTTTCTGAGGCTATCAAACTAGTAAAATGAAAGAGAACCAGTTATCTCGAATAAGAACGGAAAAAAAGAAATTCTAAAGAAGATTCCAAACTTCGAAAAATTTTTTTTTCTTTTCGAGATTCTTTGCGCATAATATGCTTTACTGAGGCTATCAAACTAGTATAATGAAAGAGAACCAGTTATCTCAAATAAGAACGGAAAAAAAGTGATTCTAACGAAGTTTCCAAACTTGGAAAAAAAAATTTTTTCTTTTCGAGATTCTTTGCGCATAATATGCTTTACTGAGGCTATCAAACTAGTATAATGAAAGAGAACCAGTTATCTCAAATAAGAACGGAAAAAAAGTGATTCAAACGAAGTTTCCAAAATTCGAAAAAAAATTTTTTTCCTTTCGAGATTCTTTGCGCATAATATGCTTTTCTACGGCTATCAAACTAGTAAAATGAAAGAGAACCAGTTATCTCGAATAAGAACGGAAAAAAAGTGATTCTAACGAAGTTTCCAAACTTCGAAAAATTTTTTTTTTCTTTTCGAGATTCTTTGCGCATAATATGCTTTACAAAGGCTATCAAACTAGTATAATGAAAGAGAACCAGTTATCTCAAATAAGAACGGAAAAAAGTGTTTCTAACGAAGTTTCCAAACTTCGAAAAAAATTTTTTTTCTTTTCGAGATTCTTTGCGCATAATATGCTTTACTGAGGCTATCAAACTAGTATAATGAAAGAGAACCAGTTCTCTCAAATAAGAACGGAAAAAAGTGATTCTAACGAAGTTTCTAAACTTCGAAAAAAAATTTTTTTCTTTTCGAGATTCTTTGCGCATAATATGCTTTACTGAGGCTATTAAACTAGTATAATGAAAGAGAACCAGTTATCTCAAATAAGAACGGAAAAAATTGATTCTAAAGAAGTTTCCAAACTTCGAAAAAAAATTTTTTTCTTTTCGAGATTCTTTGCGCATAATATGCTTTACTGAGGCTATCAAACTAGTATAATGAAAGAGAACCAGTTATCTCAAATAAGAACAGAAAAAAAGTGATTCTAAAAAAGTTTCCAAACTTCGAAAAACAATTTTTTTCTTTTCGAGATTCTTTGCGCATAATATGCTTTACTGAGGCTATCAAACTAGTATAATGAAAGAGAACAAGTTATCTCAAATAAGAACGCAAAAAAATTGATTCTAAAGAAGTTTCCAAACTTCGAAAAAAAAGAAACAGTTATCTCAAATAAGAACGGAAAAAAAGTGATTCAAACGTAGTTTCCAAACTTCGAAAAAAAATGTTTTTCTTTTCGAGATTCTTTGCGCATAATATGCTTTTCTGGGGCTATCAAACTAGTATAATGAAAGAGAACCAGTTATCTCAAATAAGAACGGGAAAAAAGTGATTCTAACGAAGTTTCCAAACTTCGAAAAAAATTTTTTTTCTTTTCGAGATTCTTTGCGCATAATATGCTTTACTGAGGCTATCAAACTAGTATAATGAAAGAGAACCAGTTATCTCAAATAAGAACGGAAAAAAAGTGATTCTAACGAAGGTTCCAAACTTGGAAAAAAAAATTTTTTCTTTTCGAGATTCTTTGCGCATAATATGCTTTACTGAGGCTATCAAACTAGTACAATGAAGGAGAACCAGTTATCTCAAATAAGAACAGAAAAAAAGTGATTCTAATGAAGTTTCCAAACTTCGAAAAAAAATTTTTTTCTTTTCGAGATTCTTTGCGCATAATATGCTTTACTGAGGCTATCAAACTAGTATAATGATAGAGAACCAGTTGTCTCAAATAAGAACGGAAAAAAATTGATTCTAAAGAAGTTTCCAAACTTCGAAAAAAATTTTTTTTCTTTTCGAGATTCTTTGCGCATAATATGCTTTACTGAGGCTATCAAACTAGTATAATGAAAGAGAACCATTTATCTCAAATAAGAACGCAAAAAAATTGATTCTAAAAAGTTTCCAAACTTCGAAAAAAAATTTATTTCTTTTCGAGATTCTTTGCGCATAATATGGTTTACTGAGGCTATCAAACTAGTATAATGAAAGAGAAACAGTTATCTCAAATAAGAACGGAAAAAAAGTGATTCTAACGAAGTTTCCAAACTTCGAAAAAAATTTTTTTTCTTTTCGAGATTCTTTGCGCATAATATGCTTTACTGAGGCTAACAAACTAGTATAATGAAAGAGAACCAGTTATCTCAAATAAGAACGGAAAAAAGTGATTCTAACGAATTTTTCAAACTTCGAAAAAAAAATTTTTTCTTTTCGAGATTCTTTGCGCATAATATGCTTTACTGAGGCTATCAAACTAGTACAATGAAAGAGAACCAGTTATCTCAAATAAGAACAGAAAAAAAGTGATTCTAAAGAAGTTTCCAAACTTCGAAAAAAAATTTTTTTCTTTTGGAGATTCTTTGCGCATAATATGCTTTACTGAGGCTATCAAACTAGTATAATGAAAGAGAACCAGTTATCTCAAATAAGAACGGAAAAAAATTGATTCTAAAGAAGTTTCCAAAGTTCGAAAAAAAATTTTTTTCTTTTCGAGATTCTTTGCGCATAATATGCTTTACTGAGGCTATCAACCTAGTATAACGAAAGAGAAACAGTTATCTCAAATAAGAACGGAAAAAAAGTGATTCTAAAGTAGTTTCCAAACTTCGAAAAAAAATTTTTTTCTTTTCGTGATTCTTTTCGCTAAATATGCTTTTCTGAGGCTATCAAACTAGTGTAATGAAAGAGAACCAGTTATCTCAAATTAGAACAGAAAAAAAGTGATTCTAAAGAAGTTTCCAAACTTCGAAAAAAAATTTTTTTCTTTTCGTGATTCTTTGCGCATAATATGCTTTACTGAGGCTATCAAACTAGTATAATGAAAGAGAACCAGTTATCTCAAATAAGAACAGAAAAAAAGTGATTCTAAAGAAGTTTCCAAACTTCGAAAAAATTTTTTTTTCTTTTCGAGATTCTTTGCGCATAATATGCTTTACTGAGGCTATCAAACTAGTATAATGAAAGAGAACCAGTTATCTCAAATAAGAACGGAAAAAAATTGATTCTAAAAAGTTTCCAAACTTCGAAAAAAAATTTATTTCTTTTCGAGATTCTTTGCGCATAATATGGTTTACTTAGGCTATCAAACTAGTATAATGAAAGAGAAACAGTTATCTCAAATAAGAACGGAAAAAAAGTGATTCAAACGAAGTTTCCAAACTTCGAAAAAAAATGTTTTTCTTTTCGAGATTCTTTGCGCATAATATGCTTTTCTGAGGCTATCAAACTAGTATAATGAAAGAGAACCAGTTATCTCATATAAGAACGGAAAAAAAGTGATTCTAACGAAGTTTCAAAACTTCGAAAAAAATTTTTTTTTCTTTTCGAAATTCTTTGCGCATAATATGCTTTACTGAGGCTATCAAACTAGTATAATGAAAGAGAACCAGTTATCTCAAATAAGAACGGAAAAAAAGTGATTCAAACGAAGTTTCCAAACTTCGAAAAAAAATGGTTTTCTTTTCGAGATTCTTTGCGCATAATATGCTTTTCTACGGCTATCAAACTAGTAAAATGAAAGAGAACCAGTTATCTCGAATAAGAACGGAAAAAAATTGATTCTAACGAAGTTTCCAAACTTCGAAAAATGTTTTTTTTCTTTTCGAGATTCTTTGCGCATAATATGCTTTACTGAGTCTATCAAACTAGTATAATGAAAGAGAACCAGTTATCGTAAATAAGAACGGAAAAAAGTGATTCTAACGAAGTTTCCAAACTTCGAAAAAAAATTTTTTTCTTTTCGAGATTCTTTGCGCATAATATGCTTTACTGAGGCTATCAAACTAGTATAATGAAAGAGAACCAGTAATCTCAAATAAGAACAGAAAAAAAGTGATTCTAAAGAAGTTTCCAAACTTCGAAAATAAAATTTTTTTCTTTTCGAGATTCTTTGCGCATAATATGCTTTACTTACGCTATCAAACTAGTATAATGAAAGAGAACCAGTTATCTCAAATAAGAACGGAAAAAAATTGATTCTAACGAAGTTTCCAAACTTCGAAAAAAATTTTTTTTTCTTTTCCAGATTCTTTGCGCATAATATGCTTTACTGAGGCTATCAAACTAGTATAATGAAAGAGAACCAGTTATCTCAAATAAGAACGGAAAAATGTGATTCTAACGAAGTTTCCAAACTTCGAAAAAAAATTTTTTTCTTTTCGAGATTCTTTGCGTATAATATGCTTTACTGAGATTATCAAACTAGTATAATGAAAGAGAACCAGTTATCTCAAATAAGAACAGAAAAAAAGTGATTCTAAAGAAGTTTCCAAACTTCGAAAAAAAATTTTTTTCTTTTCGAGATTCTTTGCGCATAATATGCTTTACTGAGCCTATCAAACTAGTATAATGAAAGAGAACAAGTTATCTCAAATAAGAACGGAAAAAAATTGATTCTAAAGAAGTTTTCAAACTTCGAAAAAAAATTTTTTTATTTTCGAGATTCTTTGCGCATAGCTTTACTGAGGCTATCAAAATAGTATAATGAAAGAGAAACAGTTATCTCAAATAAGAACGGAAAAAAGTGATTCTAACGAAGTTTTCAAACTTCGAAAAAAAAATTTTTTTCCTTCGAGATTCTTTGCGCATAATATGCTTTAATGAGGCTATCAAACTAGTACAATGAAAGAACCAGTTATCTCAAATAAGAACAGAAAAAAAGTGATTCTAAAGAAGTTTCCAATCTTCGAAAAAAAATTTTTTTCTTTTGGAGATTCTTTGCGCATAATATGCTTTACTGAGGCTATCAAACTAGTATAATGAAAGAGAACCAGTTATCTCAATTAAGAACGGAAAAAAATTGATTCTAAAGAAGTTTCCAAAGTTCGAAAAAAAATTTTTTTCTTTTCGAGATTCTTTGCGCATAATATGCTTTACTGAGTCTATCAACCTAGTATAATGAAAGAGAAACAGTTATCTCAAATAAGAACGGAAAAAAAGTGATTCTAAAGTAGTTTCCAAACTTCGAAAAAAATTTTTTTTCTTTTCGTGATTCTTTTCGCTAAATATGCTTTTCTGAGGCTATCAAACTAGTGTAATGAAAGAGAACCAGTTATCTCAAATTAGAACAGAAAAAAAGTGATTCTAAAGAAGTTTCCAAACTTCGAAAAAAAATTTTTTTCTTTTCGAGATTCTTTGCGCATAATATGCTTTACTGAGGCTATCAAACTAGTATAATGAAAGAGAACCAGTTATCTCAAATAAGAACAGAAAAAAAGTGATTCTAAAGAAGTTTCCAAACTTCGAAAAAAATTTTTTTTCTTTTCGAGATTCTTTGCGCATAATATGCTTTACTGAGGCTATCAAACTAGTATAATGAAAGAGAACCAGTTATCTCAAATAAGAACGGAAAAAAATTGATTCTAAAGAAGTTTCCAAACTTCGAAAAAAAATGTTTTTCTTTTCGAGATTCTTTGCGCATAATATGCTTTTCTGAGGCTATCAAACTAGTAAAATGAAAGAGAACCAGTTATCTCGAATAAGAACGGAAAAAAGGTAATTCTAAAGAAGTTTCCAAAGTTCGAAAAAATTTTTTTTTCTTTTCGAGATTCTTTGCGCATAATATGCTTTACTGAGGCTATCAAACTAGTATAATGAAAGAGAACCAGTTATCTCATATAAGAACGGAAAAAAAGTGATTCTAACGAAGTTTCCAAACTTCGAAAAAAATTTTTTTTTCTTTTCGAAATTCTTTGCGCATAATATGCTTTACTGAGGCTATCAAACTAGTATAATGAAAGAGAACCAGTTATCTCAAATAAGAACGAAAAAAAAGTGATTCAAACGCAGTTTCCAAACTTCGAAAAAAAATGGTTTTCTTTTCGAGATTCTTTGCGCATAATATGCTTTTCTACGGCTATCAAACTAGTAAAATGAAAGAGAACCAGTTATCTCGAATAAGAACGGAAAAAAAGTGATTCTAACGAAGTTTCCAAACTTCGAAAAATGTTTTTTTTCTTTTCGAGATTCTTTGCGCATAATATGCTTTACTGAGTCTATCAAACTAGTATAATGAAATAGAACCAGTTAACTCAAATAAGAACGGAAAAAAGTGATTCTAACGAAGTTTCCAAACTTCGAAAAAAAAGTTTTTTCTTTTCGAGATTCTTTGCGCATAATACGCTTTACTGAGGCTATCAAACTAGTATAATGAAAGAGAACCAGTTATCTGAAATAAGAACGGAAAAAAGTGATTCTAACGAAGTTTCCAAACTTCGAAAAAAAATTTTTTTCTTTTCGAGATTCTTTGCGCATAATATGCTTTACTGAGGCTATCAAACTAGTATAATGAAAGAGAACAAGTTATCTCAAATAAGAACGGTAAAAAATTGATTCTAAAGAAGTTTTCAAACTTCGAAAAAAATTTTTTTTCTTTTCGAGATTCTTTGCGCATAATATGCTTTACTGAGGCTATCAAAATAGTATAATGAAAGAGAAACAGTTATCTCAAATAAGAACGGAAAAAAAGTGATCCAAACGTAGTTTCCAAACTTCGAAAAAAAATGTTTTTCTTTTCGAGATTCTTTGCGCATAATATGCTTTTCTGAGTCTATCAAACTATTATAATGAAAGAGAACCAGTTATCTCAAATAAGAACGGAAAAAAAGTGATTCAAACGAAGTTTCCAAACTTCGAAAAAAAATTTTTTTCCTTTCGAGATTCTTTGCGCATAATATGCTTTTCTACGGCTATCAAACTAGTAAAATGAAAGAGAACCAGTTATCTCGAATAAGAACGGAAAAAAAGTGATTCTAACGAAGTTTCCAAACTTCGAAAAATTTTTTTTTCTTTTCGAGATTCTTTGCGCATAATATGCTTTACAAAGGCTATCAAACTAGTATAATGAAAGAGAACCAGTTATCTCAAATAAGAACGGAAAAAAATTGATTCTAACGAAGTTTCCAAAGTTCGAAAAAAAATTTTTTTCTTTTCGAGATTCTTTGCGCATAATATGCTTTACTGAGGCTATCAAACTAGTATAATGAAAGAGAAACAGTTATCTCAAATAAGAACGGAAAAAAAGTGATTCAAACGAAGTTTCCAAACTTCGAAAAAAAATGTTTTTCTTTTCGATATTCTTTGCGCATAATATGCTTTTCTGAGGCTATCAAACTAGTATAATGAAAGAGAACCAGTTATCTGAAATAAGAACGGGAAAAAAGTGATTCAAACGAAGTTTCCAAACCTCGAAAAAATTTTTTTTTCTTTTCGTGATTCTTTGCGCTAAATATGCTTTTCTGAGGATATCAAAGTTGTATTATAAAAGAGAACCAGTTATCTCAAATAAGAACGGAAAAAAAGTGATTCTAAAGAAGTTTCCAAACTTCGAAAAAATTTTTTTTCTTTTCGAGATTCTTTGCGCATAATATGCTTTGCTGAGGCTATCTAACTAGTATAATGAAAGAGAACCAGTTATCTCAAATAAGAACAGAAAAAAAGTGATTCTAAAGAAGTTTCCAAACTTCGAAAAAAATTTTTTTTCTTTTCGAGATTCTTTGCGCATAATATGCTTTACTGATGCTATCAAACTAGTATAATGAAAGAGAACCAGTTATCTCAAATAAGAACAGAAAAAATGTGATTCTAAAGAAGTTTCCAAACTTCGAAAAAAATTTTTTTTCTTTTCCAGATTCTTTGCGCATAATATGCTTTACTGAGGCTATCAAACTAGTATAATGAAAGAGAACCAGTTATCTCAAATAAGAACGGAAAAAAGTGATTCTAACGAAGTTTTCAAACTTCGAAAAAAAAATTTTTTCTTTTCGAGATTCTTTGCGCATAATATGCTTTACTGAGGCTATCAAACTAGTACAATGAAAGAGAACCAGTTATCTCAAATAAGAACAGAAATAAAGTGATTCTAAAGAAGTTTCCAAAATTCGAAAAAAAATTTTTTTCTTTTGGAGATTCTTTGCGCATAATATGCTTTAATGAGGCTATCAAACTAGTATAATGAAAGTGAACCAGTTATCTCAAATAAGAACGGAAAAAAATTGATTCTAAAGAAGTTTCCAAAGTTCGAAAAAAAAATTTTTTCTTTTCGAGATTCTTTGCGCATAATATACTTTACTGAGGCTATCAAACTAGTATAATGAAAGAGAACCAGTTATCTCAAATAAGAACAGAAAAAAAGTGATTCTAAAGAAGTTTCCAAACTTCGAAAAAAAATTTTTTTTCTTTTCGAGATTCTTTGCGCATAATATGCTTTACTGAGGCTATCAAACTAGTATAATGAAAGAGAACCAGTTATCTCAAATAAGAACGGAAAAAAATTGATTCTAAAGAAGTTTCCAAACTTCGAAAAAAAATTTTTTTCTTTTCGAGATTCTTTGCGCATAATATGCTTTTCTGAGGCTATCAAACTAGTAAAATGAAAGAGAACCAGTTATCTCGAATAAGAACGGAAAAAAGGTAATTCTAAAGAAGTTTCCAAAGTTCGAAAAAATTTTTTTTTCTTTTCGAGATTCTTTGCGCATAATATGCTTTACTTAGGCTATCAAACTAGTATAATGAAAGAGAACCAGTTATCTCATATAAGAACGGAAAAAAATTGATTCTAAAGAAGTTTCCAAACTTCGAAAAAAATTTTTTTTTCTTTTCGAAATTCTTTGCGCATAATATGCTTTACTGAGGCTATCAAACTAGTATAATGAAAGAGAACCAGTTATCTCAAATAAGAACGAAAAAAAAGTGATTCAAACGCAGTTTCCAAACTTCGAAAAAAAATGGTTTTCTTTTCGAGATTCTTTGCGCATAATATGCTTTTCTACGGCTATCAAACTAGTAAAATGAAAGAGAACCAGTTATCTCGAATAAGAAAGGAAAAAAAGTGATTCTAACGAAGTTTCCAAACTTCGAAAAATGTTTTTTTTCTTTTCGAGATTCTTTGCGCATAATATGCTTTACTGAGTCTATCAAACTAGTATAATGAAATAGAACCAGTTATCTCAATTAAGAAAGGAAAAAAGTGATTCTAACGAAGTTTCCAAACTTCGAAAAAAATTTTTTTTCTTTTCGAGATTCTTTGCGCATAATATGCTTTACTGAGGCTATCAAACTAGTATAATGAAAGAGAACCAGTTATCTCAAATAAGAACGGAAAAAAGTGATTCTAACGAAGTTTCCAAACTTCGAAAAAAAATTTTTTTCTTTTCGAGATTCTTTGCGCATAATATGCTTTACTGAGGCTATCAAACTAGTATAATGAAAGAGAACAAGTTATCTCAAATAAGAACGGAAAAAAATTGATTCTAAAGAAGTTTTCAAACTTCGAAAAAAAATTTTTTTCTTTTCGAGATTCTTTGCGCATAATATGCTTTACTGAGGCTATCAAAATAGTATAATGAAAGAGAAACAGTTATCTCAAATAAGAACGGAAAAAAAGTGATCCAAACGTAGTTTCCAAACTTCGAAAAAAAATGTTTTTCTTTTCGAGATTCTTTGCGCATAATATGCTTTACTGAGGCTATCAAACTAGTACAATGAAAGAGAACCAGTTATCTCAAATAAGAACGGAAAAAAAGTGATTCTAAAGAAGTTTCCAAAATTCGAAAAAATATTTTTTTCTTTTGGAGATTCTTTGCGCATAATATGCTTTTCTACGGCTATCAAACTAGTATAATGATAGAAAACCAGTTATCTCAAATAAGAACGGAAAAAAGTGATTCTAACGAAGTTTCCAAACTTCGAAAAAAAATTTTTTCTTTTCGAGATTCTTTGCGCATAATATGCTTTTCTGAGGCTATCAAACTAGTATAATGAAAGAGAACCAGTTATCTCAAATAAGAACGGAAAAAAGTGATTCTAACGAAGTTTCCAAACTTCGAAAAAAATTTTTTTTCTTTTCGAGATTCTTTGCGCATAATATGCTTTACTGAGGCTATCAAACTAGTATAATGAAAGAGAACCAGTTATCTCAAATAAGAACAGAAAAAAAGTGATTCTAAAGAAGTTTCCAAACTTCGAAAAAAAAATTTTATTCTTTTCGAGATTCTTTGCGCATAATATGCTTTACTGAGGCTATCAAACTAGTATAATGAAAGAGAACCAGTTATCTCAAATAAGAACGGAAAAAAATTGATTCTAACGAAGTTTCCTAACTTCGAAAAAAATTTTTTTTTCTTTTCCAGATTCTTTGCGCATAATATGGTTTACTGAGGCTATCAAACTAGTATAATGAAAGAGAAACAGTTATCTCAAATAAGAACGGAAAAAAAGTGATTCAAACGAAGTTTCCAAACTTCGAAAAAAAATGTTTTTCTTTTCGAGATTCTTTGCGCATAATATGCTTTTCTGAGGCTATCAAACTAGTAAAATGAAAGAGAACCAGTTATCTCGAATAAGAACGGAACAAAAGAAATTCTAAATAAGCTTCCAAACTTCGAAAAAATTTTTTTTCTTTTCGAGATTCTTTGCGCATAATATGCTTTACTGAGGCTATCAAACTAGTATAATGAAAGAGAACCAGTTATCTCAAATAAGAACGGAAAAAAAGTGATTCTAACGAAGTTTCCAAACTTGGAAAAAAAAATTTTTTCTTTTCGAGATTCTTTGCGCATAATATGCTTTACTGAGGCTATCAAACTAGTATAATGAAAGAGAACCAGTTATCTGAAATAAGAACGGAAAAAAAGTGATTCTAACGAAGTTTCCAAACTTGGAAAAAAAAATTTTTTCTTTTCGAGATTCTTTGCGCATAATATGCTTTACTGAGGCTATCAAACTAGTACAATGAAGGAGAACCAGTTATCTCAAATAAGAACAGAAAAAAAGTGATTCTAAAGAAGTTTCCAAACTTCGAAAAAAAATTTTTTTCTTTTCGAGATTCTTTGCGCATAATATGCTTTACTGAGGCTATCAAACTAGTATAATGATAGAGAACCAGTTGTCTCAAATAAGAACGGAAAAAAATTGATTCTAAAGAAGTTTCCAAACTTCGAAAAATTTTTTTTTTCATTTCGAGATTCTTTGCGCATAATATGCTTTACTGAGGCTATCAAACTAGTATAATGAAAGAGAAACAGATATCTCAAATATGAACGGAAAAAAAGTGATTCAAACGAAGTTTCCAAACTTCGAAAAAAAAATTTTTTCTTTTCGAGATTCTTTGCGCATAATATGCTTTACTGAGGCTAACAAATTAGTATAATGAAAGAGAACCAGTTATCTCAAATAAGAACGTAAAAAAGTGATTCTAACGAATTTTTCAAACTTCGAAAAAAAAATTTTTTCTTTTCGAGATTCTTTGCGCATAATATGCTTTACTGAGGCTATCAAACTAGTACAATGAAAGAGAACCAGTTATCTCAAATAAGAACAGAAAAAAAGTGATTCTAAAGAAGTTTCCAAACTTCAAAAAAAATTTTTTTCTTTTGGAGATTCTTTGCGCATAATATGCTTTACTGAGGCTATCAAACTAGTATAATGAAAGAGAACCAGTTATCTCAAATAAGAACGGAAAAAAATTGATTCTAAAGAAGTTTCCAAAGTTTTTAAAAAAATTTTTTTCTTTTCGAGATTCTTTGCGCATAATATGCTTTACTGAGGCTATCAACCTAGTATAACGAAAGAGAAACAGTTATCTCAAATAAGAACGGAAAAAAAGTGATTCTAAAGTAGTTTCCAAACTTCGAAAAAAAATTTTTTTCTTTTCGTGATTCTTTTCGCTAAATATGCTTTTCTGAGGCTATCAAACTAGTGTAATGAAAGAGAACCAGTTATCTCAAATTAGAACAGAAAAAAAGTGATTCTAAAGAAGTTTCCAAACTTCGAAAAAAAATTTTTTTCTTTTCGTGATTCTTTGCGCATAATATGCTTTACTGAGGCTATCAAACTAGTATAATGAAGAGAACCAGTTATCTCAAATAAGAACAGAAAAAAAGTGATTCTAAAGAAGTTTCCAAACTTCGAAAAAAATTTTTTTTCTTTTCGAGATTCTTTGCGCATAATATGCTTTACTGAGGCTATCAAACTAGTATAATGAAAGAGAACCAGTTATCTCAAATAAGAACGGAAAAAAATTGATTCTAAAAAGTTTCCAAACTTCGAAAAAAAATTTATTTCTTTTCGAGATTCTTTGCGCATAATATGGTTTACTGAGGCTATCAAACTAGTATAATGAAAGAGAAACAGTTATCTCAAATAAGAACGGAAAAAAAGTGATTCAAACGAAGTTTCCAAACTTCGAAAAAAAATGTTTTTCTTTTCGAGATTCTTTGCGCATAATATGCTTTTCTGAGGCTATCAAACTAGTATAATGAAAGAGAACCAGTTATCTCATATAAGAACGGAAAAAAAGTGATTCTAACGAAGTTTCAAAACTTCGAAAAAAATTTTTTTTTCTTTTCGAAATTCTTTGCGCATAATATGCTTTACTGAGGCTATCAAACTAGTATAATGAAAGAGAACCAGTTATCTCAAATAAGAACGGAAAAAAAGTGATTCAAACGAAGTTTCCAAACTTCGAAAAAAAATGGTTTTCTTTTCGAGATTCTTTGCGCATAATATGCTTTTCTACGGCTATCAAACTAGAAAATGAAAGAGAACCAGTTATCTCGAATAAGAACGGAAAAAAATTGATTCTAACGAAGTTTCCAAACTTCGAAAAATGTTTTTTTTCTTTTCGAGATTCTTTGGGCATAATATGCTTTACTGAGTCTATCAAACTAGTATAATGAAAGAGAACCAGTTATCGTAAATAAGAACGGAAAAAAGTGATTCTAACGAAGTTTCCAAACTTCGAAAAAAATTTTTTTCCTTTCGAGATTCTTTGCGCATAATATGCTTTACTGAGGCTATCAAACTAGTATAATGAAAGAGAACCAGTTATCTCAAATAAGAACAGAAAAAAAGTGATTCTAAAGAAGTTTCCAAACTTCGAAAATAAAATTTTTTTCTTTTCGAGATTCTTTGCGCATAATATGCTTTACTTAGGCTATCAAACTAGTATAATGAAAGAGAACCAGTTATCTCAAATAAGAACGGAAAAAAATTGATTCTAACGAAGTTTCCAAACTTCGAAAAAATTTTTTTTTTCTTTTCCAGATTCTTTGCGCATAATATGCTTTACTGAGGCTATCAAACTAGTATAATGAAAGAGAACCAGTTATCTCAAATAAGAACGGAAAAAAGTGATTCTAACGAAGTTTCCAAACTTCGAAAAAAAATTTTTTTCTTTTCGAGATTCTTTGCGTATAATATGCTTTACTGAGATTATCAAACTAGTATAATGAAAGAGAACCAGTTATCTCAAATAAGAACAGAAAAAAAGTGATTCTAAAGAAGTTTCCAAACTTCGAAAAAAAATTTTTTTCTTTTCGAGATTCTTTGCGCATAATATGCTTTACTGAGGCTATCAAACTAGTATAATGAAAGAGAACAAGTTATCTCAAATAAGAACGGAAAAAAATTGATTCTAAAGAAGTTTTCAAACTTCGAAAAAAATTTTTTTTATTTTCGAGATTCTTTGCGCATAATATGCTTTACTGAGGCTATCAAAATAGTATAATGAAAGAGAAACAGTTATCTCAAATAAGAACGGAAAAAAGTGATTCTAACGAAGTTTTCAAACTTCGAAAAAAAAATTTTTTTCCTTCGAGATTCTTTGCGCATAATATGCTTTAATGAGGCTATCAAACTAGTACAATGAAAGAGAACCAGTTATCTCAAATAAGAACAGAAAAAAAGTGATTCTAAAGAAGTTTCCAAACTTCGAAAAAAAATTTTTTTCTTTTGGAGATTCTTTGCGCATAATATGCTTTACTGAGGCTATCAAACTAGTATAATGAAAGAGAACCAGTTATCTCAATTAAGAACGGAAAAAAATTGATTCTAAAGAAGTTTCCAAAGTTCGAAAAAAAAATTTTTTCTTTTCGAGATTCTTTGCGCATAATATGCTTTACTGAGGCTATCAACCTAGTATAATGAAAGAGAAACAGTTATCTCAAATAAGAACGGAAAAAAAGTGATTCTAAAGTAGTTTCCAAACTTCGAAAAAAATTTTTTTTCTTTTCGTGATTCTTTTCGCTAAATATGCTTTTCTGAGGCTATCAAACTAGTGTAATGAAAGAGAACCAGTTATCTCAAATTAGAACAGAAAAAAGTGATTCTAAAGAAGTTTCCAAACTTCGAAAAAAAATTTTTTTCTTTTCGAGATTCTTTGCGCATAATATGCTTTACTGAGGCTATCAAACTAGTATAATGAAAGAGAACCAGTTATCTCAAATAAGAACAGAAAAAAAGTGATTCTAAAGAATTTCCAAACTTCGAAAAAAATTTTTTTTCTTTTCGAGATTCTTTGCGCATAATATGCTTTACTGAGGCTATCAAACTAGTATAATGAAAGAGAACCAGTTATCTCAAATAAGAACGGAAAAAAATTGATTCTAAAGAAGTTTCCAAACTTCGAAAAAAAAATTATTTCTTTTCGAGATTCTTTGCGCATAATATGCTTTTCTGAGGCTATCAAACTAGTAAAATGAAAGAGAACCAGTTATCTCGAATAAGAACGGAAAAAAGGTAATTCTAAAGAAGTTTCCAAAGTTCGAAAAAATTTTTTTTTCTTTTCGAGATTCTTTGCGCATAATATGCTTTACTGAGGCTATCAAACTAGTATAATGAAAGAGAACCAGTTATCTCATATAAGAACGGAAAAAAAGTGATTCTAACGAAGTTTCCAAACTTCGAAAAAAATTTTTTTTTCTTTTCGAAATTCTTTGCGCATAATATGCTTTACTGAGGCTATCAAACTAGTATAATGAAAGAGAACCAGTTATCTCAAATAAGAACGAAAAAAAAGTGATTCAAACGCAGTTTCCAAACTTCGAAAAAAAATGGTTTTCTTTTCGAGATTCTTTGCGCATAATATGCTTTTCTACGGCTATCAAACTAGTAAAATGAAAGAGAACCAGTTATCTCGAATAAGAACGGAAAAAAAGTTATTCTAACGAAGTTTCCAAATTTCGAAAAATGTTTTTTTTCTTTTCGAGATTCTTTGCGCATATGCTTTACTGAGTCTATTAACTAGTATAATGAAATAGAACCAGTTATCTCAAATAAGGACGGAAAAAAGTGATTCTAACGAAGTTTCCAAACTTCGAAAAAAAATTTTTTTCTTTTCGAGATTCTTTGCGCATAATATGCTTTACTGAGGCTATCAAACTAGTATAATGAAAGAGAACCAGTTATCTGAAATAAGAACGGAAAAAAGTGATTCTAACGAAGTTTCCAAACTTCGAAAAAAAATTTTTTTCTTTTCGAGATTCTTTGCGCATAATATGCTTTACTGAGGCTATCAAACTAGTATAATGAAAGAGAACAAGTTATCTCAAATAAGAACGGAAAAAAATTGATTCTAAAGAAGTTTTCAAACTTCGAAAAAAAATTTTTTTCTTTTCGAGATTCTTTGCGCATAATATGCTTTACTGAGGCTATCAAAATAGTATAATGAAAGAGAAACAGTTATCTCAAATAAGAACGGAAAAAAAGTGATCCAAACGTAGTTTCCAAACTTCGAAAAAAAATGTTTTTCTTTTCGAGATTCTTTGCGCATAATATGCTTTTCTGAGTCTATCAAACTAGTATAATGAAAGAGAACCAGTTATCTCAAATAAGAACGGAAAAAAAGTGATTCAAACGAAGTTTCCAAACTTCGAAAAAAAATTTTTTTCCTTTCGAGATTCTTTGCGCATAATATGCTTTTCTACGGCTATCAAACTAGTAAAATGAAAGAGAACCAGTTATCTCGAATAAGAACGGAAAAAAAGTGATTCTAACGAAGTTTCCAAACTTCGAAAAATTTTTTTTTCTTTTCGAGATTCTTTGCGCATAATATGCTTTACAAAGGCTATCAAACTAGTATAATGAAAGAGAACCAGTTATCTCAAATAAGAACAGAAAAAAAGTGATTCTAAAGAAGTTTCCAAACTTCGAAAAAAAAAATTTTTTCTTTTCGAGATTCTTTGCGCATAATATGCTTTACTGAGTCTGGCAAACTAGTATAATGAAAGAGAACCAGTTATCTCAAATAAGAACGGAAAAAAATTGATTCTAAAGAAGTTTCCAAACTTCGAAAAAAATTTTTTTTCTTTTCGAGATTCTTTGCGCATAATATGCTTTACTGAGGCTATCGAACTAGTATAATGAAAGAGAACCAGTTATCTCAAATAAGAACGGAAAAAAATTGATTCTAAAGAAGTTTCCAAAGTTTTTAAAAAAATTTTTTTCTTTTCGAGATTCTTTGCGCATAATATGCTTTACTGAGGCTATCAACCTAGTATAACGAAAGAGAAACAGTTATCTCAAATAAGAACGGAAAAAAAGTGATTCTAAAGTAGTTTCCAAACTTCGAAAAAAAATTTTTTTCTTTTCGTGATTCTTTTCGCTAAATATGCTTTTCTGAGGCTATCAAACTAGTGTAATGAAAGAGAACCAGTTATCTCAAATTAGAACAGAAAAAAAGTGATTCTAAAGAAGTTTCCAAACTTCGAAAAAAAATTTTTTTCTTTTCGTGATTCTTTGCGCATAATATGCTTTACTGAGGCTATCAAACTAGTATAATGAAGAGAACCAGTTATCTCAAATAAGAACAGAAAAAAAGTGATTCTAAAGAAGTTTCCAAACTTCGAAAAAAATTTTTTTTCTTTTCGAGATTCTTTGCGCATAATATGCTTTACTGAGGCTATCAAACTAGTATAATGAAAGAGAACCAGTTATCTCAAATAAGAACGGAAAAAAATTGATTCTAAAAAGTTTCCAAACTTCGAAAAAAAATTTATTTCTTTTCGAGATTCTTTGCGCATAATATGGTTTACTGAGGCTATCAAACTAGTATAATGAAAGAGAAACAGTTATCTCAAATAAGAACGGAAAAAAAGTGATTCAAACGAAGTTTCCAAACTTCGAAAAAAAATGTTTTTCTTTTCGAGATTCTTTGCGCATAATATGCTTTTCTGAGGCTATCAAACTAGTAAAATGAAAGAGAACCAGTTATCTCGAATAAGAACGGAAAAAAGGTAATTCTAAAGAAGTTTCCAAAGTTCGAAAAAATTTTTTTTTCTTTTCGAGATTCTTTGCGCATAATATGCTTTACTGAGGCTATCAAACTAGTATAATGAAAGAGAACCAGTTATCTCATATAAGAACGGAAAAAAAGTGATTCTAACGAAGTTTCCAAACTTCGAAAAAAATTTTTTTTTCTTTTCGAAATTCTTTGCGCATAATATGCTTTACTGAGGCTATCAAACTAGTATAATGAAAGAGAACCAGTTATCTCAAATAAGAACGAAAAAAAAGTGATTCAAACGCAGTTTCCAAACTTCGAAAAAAAATGGTTTTCTTTTCGAGATTCTTTGCGCATAATATGCTTTTCTACGGCTATCAAACTAGTAAAATGAAAGAGAACCAGTTATCTCGAATAAGAACGGAAAAAAAGTGATTCTAACGAAGTTTCCAAACTTCGAAAAATGTTTTTTTTCTTTTCGAGATTCTTTGCGCATAATATGCTTTACTGAGTCTATCAAACTAGTATAATGAAATAGAACCAGTTAACTCAAATAAGAACGGAAAAAAGTGATTCTAACGAAGTTTCCAAACTTCGAAAAAAAAGTTTTTTCTTTTCGAGATTCTTTGCGCATAATACGCTTTACTGAGGCTATCAAACTAGTATAATGAAAGAGAACCAGTTATCTGAAATAAGAACGGAAAAAAGTGATTCTAACGAAGTTTCCAAACTTCGAAAAAAAATTTTTTTCTTTTCGAGATTCTTTGCGCATAATATGCTTTACTGAGGCTATCAAACTAGTATAATGAAAGAGAACAAGTTATCTCAAATAAGAACGGTAAAAAATTGATTCTAAAGAAGTTTTCAAACTTCGAAAAAAATTTTTTTTCTTTTCGAGATTCTTTGCGCATAATATGCTTTACTGAGGCTATCAAAATAGTATAATGAAAGAGAAACAGTTATCTCAAATAAGAACGGAAAAAAAGTGATCCAAACGTAGTTTCCAAACTTCGAAAAAAAATGTTTTTCTTTTCGAGATTCTTTGCGCATAATATGCTTTTCTGAGTCTATCAAACTATTATAATGAAAGAGAACCAGTTATCTCAAATAAGAACGGAAAAAAAGTGATTCAAACGAAGTTTCCAAACTTCGAAAAAAAATTTTTTTCCTTTCGAGATTCTTTGCGCATAATATGCTTTTCTACGGCTATCAAACTAGTAAAATGAAAGAGAACCAGTTATCTCGAATAAGAACGGAAAAAAAGTGATTCTAACGAAGTTTCCAAACTTCGAAAAATTTTTTTTTCTTTTCGAGATTCTTTGCGCATAATATGCTTTACAAAGGCTATCAAACTAGTATAATGAAAGAGAACCAGTTATCTCAAATAAGAACGGAAAAAAATTGATTCTAACGAAGTTTCCAAAGTTCGAAAAAAAATTTTTTTCTTTTCGAGATTCTTTGCGCATAATATGCTTTACTGAGGCTATCAAACTAGTATAATGAAAGAGAAACAGTTATCTCAAATAAGAACGGAAAAAAAGTGATTCAAACGAAGTTTCCAAACTTCGAAAAAAAATGTTTTTCTTTTCGATATTCTTTGCGCATAATATGCTTTTCTGAGGCTATCAAACTAGTATAATGAAAGAGAACCAGTTATCTGAAATAAGAACGGGAAAAAAGTGATTCAAACGAAGTTTCCAAACCTCGAAAAAATTTTTTTTTCTTTTCGTGATTCTTTGCGCTAAATATGCTTTTCTGAGGATATCAAAGTTGTATTATAAAAGAGAACCAGTTATCTCAAATAAGAACGGAAAAAAAGTGATTCTAAAGAAGTTTCCAAACTTCGAAAAAATTTTTTTTCTTTTCGAGATTCTTTGCGCATAATATGCTTTGCTGAGGCTATCTAACTAGTATAATGAAAGAGAACCAGTTATCTCAAATAAGAACAGAAAAAAAGTGATTCTAAAGAAGTTTCCAAACTTCGAAAAAAATTTTTTTTCTTTTCGAGATTCTTTGCGCATAATATGCTTTACTGATGCTATCAAACTAGTATAATGAAAGAGAACCAGTTATCTCAAATAAGAACAGAAAAAATGTGATTCTAAAGAAGTTTCCAAACTTCGAAAAAAATTTTTTTTCTTTTCCAGATTCTTTGCGCATAATATGCTTTACTGAGGCTATCAAACTAGTATAATGAAAGAGAACCAGTTATCTCAAATAAGAACGGAAAAAAGTGATTCTAACGAAGTTTTCAAACTTCGAAAAAAAAATTTTTTCTTTTCGAGATTCTTTGCGCATAATATGCTTTACTGAGGCTATCAAACTAGTACAATGAAAGAGAACCAGTTATCTCAAATAAGAACAGAAATAAAGTGATTCTAAAGAAGTTTCCAAAATTCGAAAAAAAATTTTTTTCTTTTGGAGATTCTTTGCGCATAATATGCTTTAATGAGGCTATCAAACTAGTATAATGAAAGTGAACCAGTTATCTCAAATAAGAACGGAAAAAAATTGATTCTAAAGAAGTTTCCAAAGTTCGAAAAAAAAATTTTTTCTTTTCGAGATTCTTTGCGCATAATATACTTTACTGAGGCTATCAAACTAGTATAATGAAAGAGAACCAGTTATCTCAAATAAGAACAGAAAAAAAGTGATTCTAAAGAAGTTTCCAAACTTCGAAAAAAAATTTTTTTTCTTTTCGAGATTCTTTGCGCATAATATGCTTTACTGAGGCTATCAAACTAGTATAATGAAAGAGAACCAGTTATCTCAAATAAGAACGGAAAAAAATTGATTCTAAAGAAGTTTCCAAACTTCGAAAAAAAATTTTTTTCTTTTCGAGATTCTTTGCGCATAATATGCTTTTCTGAGGCTATCAAACTAGTAAAATGAAAGAGAACCAGTTATCTCGAATAAGAACGGAAAAAAGGTAATTCTAAAGAAGTTTCCAAAGTTCGAAAAAATTTTTTTTTCTTTTCGAGATTCTTTGCGCATAATATGCTTTACTTAGGCTATCAAACTAGTATAATGAAAGAGAAACAGTTATCTCATATAAGAACGGAAAAAAATTGATTCTAAAGAAGTTTCCAAACTTCGAAAAAAATTTTTTTTTCTTTTCGAAATTCTTTGCGCATAATATGCTTTACTGAGGCTATCAAACTAGTATAATGAAAGAGAACCAGTTATCTCAAATAAGAACGAAAAAAAAGTGATTCAAACGCAGTTTCCAAACTTCGAAAAAAAATGGTTTTCTTTTCGAGATTCTTTGCGCATAATATGCTTTTCTACGGCTATCAAACTAGTAAAATGAAAGAGAACCAGTTATCTCGAATAAGAAAGGAAAAAAAGTGATTCTAACGAAGTTTCCAAACTTCGAAAAATGTTTTTTTTCTTTTCGAGATTCTTTGCGCATAATATGCTTTACTGAGTCTATCAAACTAGTATAATGAAATAGAACCAGTTATCTCAATTAAGAAAGGAAAAAAGTGATTCTAACGAAGTTTCCAAACTTCGAAAAAAATTTTTTTTCTTTTCGAGATTCTTTGCGCATAATATGCTTTACTGAGGCTATCAAACTAGTATAATGAAAGAGAACCAGTTATCTCAAATAAGAACGGAAAAAAGTGATTCTAACGAAGTTTCCAAACTTCGAAAAAAAATTTTTTTCTTTTCGAGATTCTTTGCGCATAATATGCTTTACTGAGGCTATCAAACTAGTATAATGAAAGAGAACAAGTTATCTCAAATAAGAACGGAAAAAAATTGATTCTAAAGAAGTTTTCAAACTTCGAAAAAAAATTTTTTTCTTTTCGAGATTCTTTGCGCATAATATGCTTTACTGAGGCTATCAAAATAGTATAATGAAAGAGAAACAGTTATCTCAAATAAGAACGGAAAAAAAGTGATCCAAACGTAGTTTCCAAACTTCGAAAAAAAATGTTTTTCTTTTCGAGATTCTTTGCGCATAATATGCTTTACTGAGGCTATCAAACTAGTACAATGAAAGAGAACCAGTTATCTCAAATAAGAACGGAAAAAAAGTGATTCTAAAGAAGTTTCCAAAATTCGAAAAAATATTTTTTTCTTTTGGAGATTCTTTGCGCATAATATGCTTTTCTACGGCTATCAAACTAGTATAATGATAGAAAACCAGTTATCTCAAATAAGAACGGAAAAAAGTGATTCTAACGAAGTTTCCAAACTTCGAAAAAAAATTTTTTCTTTTCGAGATTCTTTGCGCATAATATGCTTTTCTGAGGCTATCAAACTAGTATAATGAAAGAGAACCAGTTATCTCAAATAAGAACGGAAAAAAGTGATTCTAACGAAGTTTCCAAACTTCGAAAAAAATTTTTTTTCTTTTCGAGATTCTTTGCGCATAATATGCTTTACTGAGGCTATCAAACTAGTATAATGAAAGAGAACCAGTTATCTCAAATAAGAACAGAAAAAAAGTGATTCTAAAGAAGTTTCCAAACTTCGAAAAAAAAATTTTATTCTTTTCGAGATTCTTTGCGCATAATATGCTTTACTGAGGCTATCAAACTAGTATAATGAAAGAGAACCAGTTATCTCAAATAAGAACGGAAAAAAATTGATTCTAACGAAGTTTCCTAACTTCGAAAAAAAATTTTTTTTCTTTTCCAGATTCTTTGCGCATAATATGGTTTACTGAGGCTATCAAACTAGTATAATGAAAGAGAAACAGTTATCTCAAATAAGAACGGAAAAAAAGTGATTCAAACGAAGTTTCCAAACTTCGAAAAAAAATGTTTTTCTTTTCGAGATTCTTTGCGCATAATATGCTTTTCTGAGGCTATCAAACTAGTAAAATGAAAGAGAACCAGTTATCTCGAATAAGAACGGAAAAAAAGAATTCTAAATAAGCTTCCAAACTTCGAAAAAATTTTTTTTCTTTTCGAGATTCTTTGCGCATAATATGCTTTACTGAGGCTATCAAACTAGTATAATGAAAGAGAACCAGTTATCTCAAATAAGAACGGAAAAAAAGTGATTCTAACGAAGTTTCCAAACTTGGAAAAAAAAATTTTTTCTTTTCGAGATTCTTTGCGCATAATATGCTTTACTGAGGCTATCAAACTAGTATAATGAAAGAGAACCAGTTATCTGAAATAAGAACGGAAAAAAAGTGATTCTAACGAAGTTTCCAAACTTGGAAAAAAAAATTTTTTCTTTTCGAGATTCTTTGCGCATAATATGCTTTACTGAGGCTATCAAACTAGTACAATGAAGGAGAACCAGTTATCTCAAATAAGAACAGAAAAAAAGTGATTCTAAAGAAGTTTCCAAACTTCGAAAAAAAATTTTTTTCTTTTCGAGATTCTTTGCGCATAATATGCTTTACTGAGGCTATCAAACTAGTATAATGATAGAGAACCAGTTGTCTCAAATAAGAACGGAAAAAAATTGATTCTAAAGAAGTTTCCAAACTTCGAAAAATTTTTTTTTTCATTTCGAGATTCTTTGCGCATAATATGCTTTACTGAGGCTATCAAACTAGTATAATGAAAGAGAAACAGATATCTCAAATATGAACGGAAAAAAAGTGATTCAAACGAAGTTTCCAAACTTCGAAAAAAAAATTTTTTCTTTTCGAGATTCTTTGCGCATAATATGCTTTACTGAGGCTAACAAATTAGTATAATGAAAGAGAACCAGTTATCTCAAATAAGAACGTAAAAAAGTGATTCTAACGAATTTTTCAAACTTCGAAAAAAAAATTTTTTCTTTTCGAGATTCTTTGCGCATAATATGCTTTACTGAGGCTATCAAACTAGTACAATGAAAGAGAACCAGTTATCTCAAATAAGAACAGAAAAAAAGTGATTCTAAAGAAGTTTCCAAACTTCAAAAAAAATTTTTTTCTTTTGGAGATTCTTTGCGCATAATATGCTTTACTGAGGCTATCAAACTAGTATAATGAAAGAGAACCAGTTATCTCAAATAAGAACGGAAAAAAATTGATTCTAAAGAAGTTTCCAAAGTTTTTAAAAAAATTTTTTTCTTTTCGAGATTCTTTGCGCATAATATGCTTTACTGAGGCTATCAACCTAGTATAACGAAAGAGAAACAGTTATCTCAAATAAGAACGGAAAAAAAGTGATTCTAAAGTAGTTTCCAAACTTCGAAAAAAAATTTTTTTCTTTTCGTGATTCTTTTCGCTAAATATGCTTTTCTGAGGCTATCAAACTAGTGTAATGAAAGAGAACCAGTTATCTCAAATTAGAACAGAAAAAAAGTGATTCTAAAGAAGTTTCCAAACTTCGAAAAAAAATTTTTTTCTTTTCGTGATTCTTTGCGCATAATATGCTTTACTGAGGCTATCAAACTAGTATAATGAAGAGAACCAGTTATCTCAAATAAGAACAGAAAAAAAGTGATTCTAAAGAAGTTTCCAAACTTCGAAAAAAATTTTTTTTCTTTTCGAGATTCTTTGCGCATAATATGCTTTACTGAGGCTATCAAACTAGTATAATGAAAGAGAACCAGTTATCTCAAATAAGAACGGAAAAAAATTGATTCTAAAAAGTTTCCAAACTTCGAAAAAAAATTTATTTCTTTTCGAGATTCTTTGCGCATAATATGGTTTACTGAGGCTATCAAACTAGTATAATGAAAGAGAAACAGTTATCTCAAATAAGAACGGAAAAAAAGTGATTCAAACGAAGTTTCCAAACTTCGAAAAAAAATGTTTTTCTTTTCGAGATTCTTTGCGCATAATATGCTTTTCTGAGGCTATCAAACTAGTATAATGAAAGAGAACCAGTTATCTCATATAAGAACGGAAAAAAAGTGATTCTAACGAAGTTTCAAAACTTCGAAAAAAATTTTTTTTTCTTTTCGAAATTCTTTGCGCATAATATGCTTTACTGAGGCTATCAAACTAGTATAATGAAAGAGAACCAGTTATCTCAAATAAGAACGGAAAAAAAGTGATTCAAACGAAGTTTCCAAACTTCGAAAAAAAATGGTTTTCTTTTCGAGATTCTTTGCGCATAATATGCTTTTCTACGGCTATCAAACTAGAAAATGAAAGAGAACCAGTTATCTCGAATAAGAACGGAAAAAAATTGATTCTAACGAAGTTTCCAAACTTCGAAAAATGTTTTTTTTCTTTTCGAGATTCTTTGGGCATAATATGCTTTACTGAGTCTATCAAACTAGTATAATGAAAGAGAACCAGTTATCGTAAATAAGAACGGAAAAAAGTGATTCTAACGAAGTTTCCAAACTTCGAAAAAAATTTTTTTCTTTTCGAGATTCTTTGCGCATAATATGCTTTACTGAGGCTATCAAACTAGTATAATGAAAGAGAACCAGTTATCTCAAATAAGAACAGAAAAAAAGTGATTCTAAAGAAGTTTCCAAACTTCGAAAATAAAATTTTTTTCTTTTCGAGATTCTTTGCGCATAATATGCTTTACTTAGGCTATCAAACTAGTATAATGAAAGAGAACCAGTTATCTCAAATAAGAACGGAAAAAAATTGATTCTAACGAAGTTTCCAAACTTCGAAAAAATTTTTTTTTTCTTTTCCAGATTCTTTGCGCATAATATGCTTTACTGAGGCTATCAAACTAGTATAATGAAAGAGAACCAGTTATCTCAAATAAGAACGGAAAAAAGTGATTCTAACGAAGTTTCCAAACTTCGAAAAAAAATTTTTTTCTTTTCGAGATTCTTTGCGTATAATATGCTTTACTGAGATTATCAAACTAGTATAATGAAAGAGAACCAGTTATCTCAAATAAGAACAGAAAAAAAGTGATTCTAAAGAAGTTTCCAAACTTCGAAAAAAAATTTTTTTCTTTTCGAGATTCTTTGCGCATAATATGCTTTACTGAGGCTATCAAACTAGTATAATGAAAGAGAACAAGTTATCTCAAATAAGAACGGAAAAAAATTGATTCTAAAGAAGTTTTCAAACTTCGAAAAAAATTTTTTTTATTTTCGAGATTCTTTGCGCATAATATGCTTTACTGAGGCTATCAAACTAGTATAATGAAAGAGAACCAGTTATCTCAATTAAGAACGGAAAAAAATTGATTCTAAAGAAGTTTCCAAAGTTCGAAAAAAAAATTTTTTCTTTTCGAGATTCTTTGCGCATAATATGCTTTACTGAGGCTATCAACCTAGTATAATGAAAGAGAAACAGTTATCTCAAATAAGAACGGAAAAAAAGTGATTCTAAAGTAGTTTCCAAACTTCGAAAAAAATTTTTTTTCTTTTCGTGATTCTTTTCGCTAAATATGCTTTTCTGAGGCTATCAAACTAGTGTAATGAAAGAGAACCAGTTATCTCAAATTAGAACAGAAAAAAGTGATTCTAAAGAAGTTTCCAAACTTCGAAAAAAAATGTTTTTCTTTTCGAGATTCTTTGCGCATAATATGCTTTACTGAGGCTATCAAACTAGTATAATGAAAGAGAACCAGTTATCTCAAATAAGAACAGAAAAAAAGTGATTCTAAAGAAGTTTCCAAACTTCGAAAAAAATTTTTTTTCTTTTCGAGATTCTTTGCGCATAATATGCTTTACTGAGGCTATCAAACTAGTATAATGAAAGAGAACCAGTTATCTCAAATAAGAACGGAAAAAAATTGATTCTAAAGAAGTTTCCAAACTTCGAAAAAAAAATTATTTCTTTTCGAGATTCTTTGCGCATAATATGCTTTTCTGAGGCTATCAAACTAGTAAAATGAAAGAGAACCAGTTATCTCGAATAAGAACGGAAAAAAGGTAATTCTAAAGAAGTTTCCAAAGTTCGAAAAAAATTTTTTTTCTTTTCGAGATTCTTTGCGCATAATATGCTTTACTGAGGCTATCAAACTAGTATAATGAAAGAGAACCAGTTATCTCATATAAGAACGGAAAAAAAGTGATTCTAACGAAGTTTCCAAACTTCGAAAAAAATTTTTTTTTCTTTTCGAAATTCTTTGCGCATAATATGCTTTACTGAGGCTATCAAACTAGTATAATGAAAGAGAACCAGTTATCTCAAATAAGAACGAAAAAAAAGTGATTCAAACGCAGTTTCCAAACTTCGAAAAAAAATGGTTTTCTTTTCGAGATTCTTTGCGCATAATATGCTTTTCTACGGCTATCAAACTAGTAAAATGAAAGAGAACCAGTTATCTCGAATAAGAACGGAAAAAAAGTTATTCTAACGAAGTTTCCAAATTTCGAAAAATGTTTTTTTTCTTTTCGAGATTCTTTGCGCATATGCTTTACTGAGTCTATTAACTAGTATAATGAAATAGAACCAGTTATCTCAAATAAGGACGGAAAAATGTGATTCTAACGAAGTTTCCAAACTTCGAAAAAAAATTTTTTTCTTTTCGAGATTCTTTGCGCATAATATGCTTTACTGAGGCTATCAAACTAGTATAATGAAAGAGAACCAGTTATCTGAAATAAGAACGGAAAAAAGTGATTCTAACGAAGTTTCCAAACTTCGAAAAAAAATTTTTTTCTTTTCGAGATTCTTTGCGCATAATATGCTTTACTGAGGCTATCAAACTAGTATAATGAAAGAGAACAAGTTATCTCAAATAAGAACGGAAAAAAATTGATTCTAAAGAAGTTTTCAAACTTCGAAAAAAAATTTTTTTCTTTTCGAGATTCTTTGCGCATAATATGCTTTACTGAGGCTATCAAAATAGTATAATGAAAGAGAAACAGTTATCTCAAATAAGAACGGAAAAAAAGTGATCCAAACGTAGTTTCCAAACTTCGAAAAAAAATGTTTTTCTTTTCGAGATTCTTTGCGCATAATATGCTTTTCTGAGTCTATCAAACTAGTATAATGAAAGAGAACCAGTTATCTCAAATAAGAACGGAAAAAAAGTGATTCAAACGAAGTTTCCAAACTTCGAAAAAAAATTTTTTTCCTTTCGAGATTCTTTGCGCATAATATGCTTTTCTACGGCTATCAAACTAGTAAAATGAAAGAGAACCAGTTATCTCGAATAAGAACGGAAAAAAAGTGATTCTAACGAAGTTTCCAAACTTCGAAAAATTTTTTTTTCTTTTCGAGATTCTTTGCGCATAATATGCTTTACAAAGGCTATCAAACTAGTATAATGAAAGAGAACCAGTTATCTCAAATAAGAACAGAAAAAAAGTGATTCTAAAGAAGTTTCCAAACTTCGAAAAAAAAAATTTTTTCTTTTCGAGATTCTTTGCGCATAATATGCTTTACTGAGTCTGGCAAACTAGTATAATGAAAGAGAACCAGTTATCTCAAATAAGAACGGAAAAAAATTGATTCTAAAGAAGTTTCCAAACTTCGAAAAAAATTTTTTTTCTTTTCGAGATTCTTTGCGCATAATATGCTTTACTGAGGCTATCGAACTAGTATAATGAAAGAGAACCAGTTATCTCAAATAAGAACGGAAAAAAATTGATTCTAAAGAAGTTTCCAAAGTTTTTAAAAAAATTTTTTTCTTTTCGAGATTCTTTGCGCATAATATGCTTTACTGAGGCTATCAACCTAGTATAACGAAAGAGAAACAGTTATCTCAAATAAGAACGGAAAAAAAGTGATTCTAAAGTAGTTTCCAAACTTCGAAAAAAAATTTTTTTCTTTTCGTGATTCTTTTCGCTAAATATGCTTTTCTGAGGCTATCAAACTAGTGTAATGAAAGAGAACCAGTTATCTCAAATTAGAACAGAAAAAAAGTGATTCTAAAGAAGTTTCCAAACTTCGAAAAAAAATTTTTTTCTTTTCGTGATTCTTTGCGCATAATATGCTTTACTGAGGCTATCAAACTAGTATAATGAAGAGAACCAGTTATCTCAAATAAGAACAGAAAAAAAGTGATTCTAAAGAAGTTTCCAAACTTCGAAAAAAATTTTTTTTCTTTTCGAGATTCTTTGCGCATAATATGCTTTACTGAGGCTATCAAACTAGTATAATGAAAGAGAACCAGTTATCTCAAATAAGAACGGAAAAAAATTGATTCTAAAAAGTTTCCAAACTTCGAAAAAAAATTTATTTCTTTTCGAGATTCTTTGCGCATAATATGGTTTACTGAGGCTATCAAACTAGTATAATGAAAGAGAAACAGTTATCTCAAATAAGAACGGAAAAAAAGTGATTCAAACGAAGTTTCCAAACTTCGAAAAAAAATGTTTTTCTTTTCGAGATTCTTTGCGCATAATATGCTTTTCTGAGGCTATCAAACTAGTATAATGAAAGAGAACCAGTTATCTCATATAAGAACGGAAAAAAAGTGATTCTAACGAAGTTTCAAAACTTCGAAAAAAATTTTTTTTTCTTTTCGAAATTCTTTGCGCATAATATGCTTTACTGAGGCTATCAAACTAGTATAATGAAAGAGAACCAGTTATCTCAAATAAGAACGGAAAAAAAGTGATTCAAACGAAGTTTCCAAACTTCGAAAAAAAATGGTTTTCTTTTCGAGATTCTTTGCGCATAATATGCTTTTCTACGGCTATAAAACTAGTAAAATGAAAGAGAACCAGTTATCTCGAATAAGAACGGAAAAAAATTGATTCTAACGAAGTTTCCAAACTTCGAAAAATGTTTTTTTTCTTTTCGAGATTCTTTGGGCATAATATGCTTTACTGAGTCTATCAAACTAGTATAATGAAAGAGAACCAGTTATCGTAAATAAGAACGGAAAAAAGTGATTCTAACGAAGTTTCCAAACTTCGAAAAAAATTTTTTTCTTTTCGAGATTCTTTGCGCATAATATGCTTTACTGAGGCTATCAAACTAGTATAATGAAAGAGAACCAGTTATCTCAAATAAGAACAGAAAAAAAGTGATTCTAAAGAAGTTTCCAAACTTCGAAAATAAAATTTTTTTCTTTTCGAGATTCTTTGCGCATAATATGCTTTACTTAGGCTATCAAACTAGTATAATGAAAGAGAACCAGTTATCTCAAATAAGAACGGAAAAAAATTGATTCTAACGAAGTTTCCAAACTTCGAAAAAATTTTTTTTTTCTTTTCCAGATTCTTTGCGCATAATATGCTTTACTGAGGCTATCAAACTAGTATAATGAAAGAGAACCAGTTATCTCAAATAAGAACGGAAAAAAGTGATTCTAACGAAGTTTCCAAACTTCGAAAAAAAATTTTTTTCTTTTCGAGATTCTTTGCGTATAATATGCTTTACTGAGATTATCAAACTAGTATAATGAAAGAGAACCAGTTATCTCAAATAAGAACAGAAAAAAAGTGATTCTAAAGAAGTTTCCAAACTTCGAAAAAAAATTTTTTTCTTTTCGAGATTCTTTGCGCATAATATGCTTTACTGAGGCTATCAAACTAGTATAATGAAAGAGAACAAGTTATCTCAAATAAGAACGGAAAAAAATTGATTCTAAAGAAGTTTTCAAACTTCGAAAAAAATTTTTTTTATTTTCGAGATTCTTTGCGCATAATATGCTTTACTGAGGCTATCAAAATAGTATAATGAAAGAGAAACAGTTATCTCAAATAAGAACGGAAAAAAGTGATTCTAACGAAGTTTTCAAACTTCGAAAAAAAAATTTTTTTCCTTCGAGATTCTTTGCGCATAATATGCTTTAATGAGGCTATCAAACTAGTACAATGAAAGAGAACCAGTTATCTCAAATAAGAACAGAAAAAAAGTGATTCTAAAGAAGTTTCCAAACTTCGAAAAAAAATTTTTTTCTTTTGGAGATTCTTTGCGCATAATATGCTTTACTGAGGCTATCAAACTAGTATAATGAAAGAGAACCAGTTATCTCAATTAAGAACGGAAAAAAATTGATTCTAAAGAAGTTTCCAAAGTTCGAAAAAAAAATTTTTTCTTTTCGAGATTCTTTGCGCATAATATGCTTTACTGAGGCTATCAACCTAGTATAATGAAAGAGAAACAGTTATCTCAAATAAGAACGGAAAAAAAGTGATTCTAAAGTAGTTTCCAAACTTCGAAAAAAATTTTTTTTCTTTTCGTGATTCTTTTCGCTAAATATGCTTTTCTGAGGCTATCAAACTAGTGTAATGAAAGAGAACCAGTTATCTCAAATTAGAACAGAAAAAAAGTGATTCTAAAGAAGTTTCCAAACTTCGAAAAAAAATTTTTTTCTTTTCGAGATTCTTTGCGCATAATATGCTTTACTGAGGCTATCAAACTAGTATAATGAAAGAGAACCAGTTATCTCAAATAAGAACAGAAAAAAAGTGATTCTAAAGAAGTTTCCAAACTTCGAAAAAAATTTTTTTTCTTTTCGAGATTCTTTGCGCATAATATGCTTTACTGAGGCTATCAAACTAGTATAATGAAAGAGAACCAGTTATCTCAAATAAGAACGGAAAAAAATTGATTCTAAAGAAGTTTCCAAACTTCGAAAAAAAATTTATTTCTTTTCGAGATTCTTTGCGCATAATATGCTTTTCTGAGGCTATCAAACTAGTAAAATGAAAGAGAACCAGTTATCTCGAATAAGAACGGAAAAAAGGTAATTCTAAAGAAGTTTCCAAAGTTCGAAAAAATTTTTTTTTCTTTTCGAGATTCTTTGCGCATAATATGCTTTACTGAGGCTATCAAACTAGCATAATGAAAGAGAACCAGTTATCTCAAAGAAGAACGGAAAAAAAGTGATTCTAACGAAGTTTCCAAACTTCGAAAAAAATTTTTTTTTCTTTTCGAAATTCTTTGCGCATAATATGCTTTACTGAGGCTATCAAAATAGTATAATGAAAGAGAACCAGTTATCTCAAATAAGAACGAAAAAAAAGTGATTCAAACGCAGTTTCCAAACTTCGAAAAAAAATGGTTTTCTTTTCGAGATTCTTTGCGCATAATATGCTTTTCTACGGCTATCAAACTAGTAAAATGAAAGAGAACCAGTTATCTCGAATAAGAACGGAAAAAAAGTTATTCTAACGAAGTTTCCAAATTTCGAAAAATGTTTTTTTTCTTTTCGAGATTCTTTGCGCATATGCTTTACTGAGTCTATTAACTAGTATAATGAAATAGAACCAGTTATCTCAAATAAGGACGGAAAAAAGTGATTCTAACGAAGTTTCCAAACTTCGAAAAAAAATTTTTTTCTTTTCGAGATTCTTTGCGCATAATATGCTTTACTGAGGCTATCAAACTAGTATAATGAAAGAGAACCAGTTATCTGAAATAAGAACGGAAAAAAGTGATTCTAACGAAGTTTCCAAACTTCGAAAAAAAATTTTTTTCTTTTCGAGATTCTTTGCGCATAATATGCTTTACTGAGGCTATCAAACTAGTATAATGAAAGAGAACAAGTTATCTCAAATAAGAACGGAAAAAAATTGATTCTAAAGAAGTTTTCAAACTTCGAAAAAAAATTTTTTTCTTTTCGAGATTCTTTGCGCATAATATGCTTTACTGAGGCTATCAAAATAGTATAATGAAAGAGAAACAGTTATCTCAAATAAGAACGGAAAAAAAGTGATCCAAACGTAGTTTCCAAACTTCGAAAAAAAATGTTTTTCTTTTCGAGATTCTTTGCGCATAATATGCTTTTCTGAGTCTATCAAACTAGTATAATGAAAGAGAACCAGTTATCTCAAATAAGAACGGAAAAAAAGTGATTCAAACGAAGTTTCCAAACTTCGAAAAAAAATTTTTTTCCTTTCGAGATTCTTTGCGCATAATATGCTTTTCTACGGCTATCAAACTAGTAAAATGAAAGAGAACCAGTTATCTCGAATAAGAACGGAAAAAAAGTGATTCTAACGAAGTTTCCAAACTTCGAAAAATTTTTTTTTCTTTTCGAGATTCTTTGCGCATAATATGCTTTACAAAGGCTATCAAACTAGTATAATGAAAGAGAACCAGTTATCTCAAATAAGAACAGAAAAAAAGTGATTCTAAAGAAGTTTCCAAACTTCGAAAAAAAAAATTTTTTCTTTTCGAGATTCTTTGCGCATAATATGCTTTACTGAGTCTGGCAAACTAGTATAATGAAAGAGAACCAGTTATCTCAAATAAGAACGGAAAAAAATTGATTCTAAAGAAGTTTCCAAACTTCGAAAAAAATTTTTTTTCTTTTCGAGATTCTTTGCGCATAATATGCTTTGCTGAGGCTATCAAACTAGTATAAAGAGAGAGAAACAGTTATCTCAAATAAGAACGGAAAAAAAGTGATTCAAATGAAGTTTCCAAACTTCGAAAAAAATGTTTTTCTTTTCGTGATTCTTTGCGCATAATATGCTTTTCTGGGGCTATCAAACTAGTATAATGAAAGAAACCAGTTATCTCAAATAAGAACGGAAAAAAAGTGATTCAAACGAAGTTTCCAAACTTCGAAAAAAAATGGTTTTCTTTTCGAGATTCTTTGCGCATAATATGCTTTTCTACGGCTATCAAACTAGTAAAATGAAAGAGAACCAGTTATCTCGAATAAGAACGGAAAAAAATTGATTCTAACGAAGTTTCCAAACTTCGAAAAATGTTTTTTTTCTTTTCGAGATTCTTTGCGCATAATATGCTTTACTGAGTCTATCAAACTAGTATAATGAAAGAGAACCAGTTATCGTAAATAAGAACGGAAAAAAGTGATTCTAACGAAGTTTCCAAACTTCGAAAAAAATTTTTTTCTTTTCGAGATTCTTTGCGCATAATATGCTTTACTGAGGCTATCAAACTAGTATAATGCAAGAGAACCAGTTATCTCAAATAAGAACAGAAAAAAAGTGATTCTAAAGAAGTTTCCAAACTTCGAAAATAAAATTTTTTTCTTTTCGAGATTCTTTGCGCATAATATGCTTTACTTAGGCTATCAAACTAGTATAATGAAAGAGAACCAGTTATCTCAAATAAGAACGGAAAAAAATTGATTCTAACGAAGTTTCCAAACTTCGAAAAAATTTTTTTTTTCTTTTCCAGATTCTTTGCGCATAATATGCTTTACTGAGGCTATCAAACTAGTATAATGAAAGAGAACCAGTTATCTCAAATAAGAACGGAAAAAAGTGATTCTAACGAAGTTTCCAAACTTCGAAAAAAAATTTTTTTCTTTTCGAGATTCTTTGCGTATAATATGCTTTACTGAGATTATCAAACTAGTATAATGAAAGAGAACCAGTTATCTCAAATAAGAACAGAAAAAAAGTGATTCTAAAGAAGTTTCCAAACTTCGAAAAAAAATTTTTTTCTTTTCGAGATTCTTTGCGCATAATATGCTTTACTGAGGCTATCAAACTAGTATAATGAAAGAGAACAAGTTATCTCAAATAAGAACGGAAAAAAATTGATTCTAAAGAAGTTTTCAAACTTAGAAAAAAATTTTTTTTATTTTCGAGATTCTTTGCGCATAATATGCTTTACTGAGGCTATCAAAATAGTATAATGAAAGAGAAACAGTTATCTCAAATAAGAACGGAAAAAAGTGATTCTAACGAAGTTTTCAAACTTCGAAAAAAAAATTTTTTTCCTTCGAGATTCTTTGCGCATAATATGCTTTAATGAGGCTATCAAACTAGTACAATGAAAGAGAACCAGTTATCTCAAATAAGAACAGAAAAAAAGTGATTCTAAAGAAGTTTCCAAACTTCGAAAAAAAATTTTTTTCTTTTGGAGATTCTTTGCGCATAATATGCTTTACTGAGGCTATCAAACTAGTATAATGAAAGAGAACCAGTTATCTCAATTAAGAACGGAAAAAAATTGATTCTAAAGAAGTTTCCAAAGTTCGAAAAAAAAATTTTTTCTTTTCGAGATTCTTTGCGCATAATATGCTTTACTGAGGCTATCAACCTAGTATAATGAAAGAGAAACAGTTATCTCAAATAAGAACGGAAAAAAAGTGATTCTAAAGTAGTTTCCAAACTTCGAAAAAAATTTTTTTTCTTTTCGTGATTCTTTTCGCTAAATATGCTTTTCTGAGGCTATCAAACTAGTGTAATGAAAGAGAACCAGTTATCTCAAATTAGAACAGAAAAAAAGTGATTCTAAAGAAGTTTCCAAACTTCGAAAAAAAATTTTTTTCTTTTCGAGATTCTTTGCGCATAATATGCTTTACTGAGGCTATCAAACTAGTATAATGAAAGAGAACCAGTTATCTCAAATAAGAACAGAAAAAAAGTGATTCTAAAGAAGTTTCCAAACTTCGAAAAAAATTTTTTTTCTTTTCGAGATTCTTTGCGCATAATATGCTTTACTGAGGCTATCAAACTAGTATAATGAAAGAGAACCAGTTATCTCAAATAAGAACGGAAAAAAATTGATTCTAAAGAAGTTTCCAAACTTCGAAAAAAAATTTATTTCTTTTCGAGATTCTTTGCGCATAATATGCTTTTCTGAGGCTATCAAACTAGTAAAATGAAAGAGAACCAGTTATCTCGAATAAGAACGGAAAAAAGGTAATTCTAAAGAAGTTTCCAAAGTTCGAAAAAATTTTTTTTTCTTTTCGAGATTCTTTGCGCATAATATGCTTTACTGAGGCTATCAAACTAGTATAATGAAAGAGAACCAGTTATCTCATATAAGAACGGAAAAAAAGTGATTCTAACGAAGTTTCCAAACTTCGAAAAAAATTTTTTTTTCTTTTCGAAATTCTTTGCGCATAATATGCTTTACTGAGGCTATCAAACTAGTATAATGAAAGAGAACCAGTTATCTCAAATAAGAACGAAAAAAAAGTGATTCAAACGCAGTTTCCAAACTTCGAAAAAAAATGGTTTTCTTTTCGAGATTCTTTGCGCATAATATGCTTTTCTACGGCTATCAAACTAGTAAAATGAAAGAGAACCAGTTATCTCGAATAAGAACGGAAAAAAAGTGATTCTATCGAAGTTTCCAAATTTCGAAAAATGTTTTTTTTCTTTTCGAGATTCTTTGCGCATATGCTTTACTGAGTCTATTAACTAGTATAATGAAATAGAACCAGTTATCTCAAATAAGGACGGAAAAAAGTGATTCTAACGAAGTTTCCAAACTTCGAAAAAAAATTTTTTTCTTTTCGAGATTCTTTGCGCATAATATGCTTTACTGAGGCTATCAAACTAGTATAATGAAAGAGAACCAGTTATCTGAAATAAGAACGGAAAAAAGTGATTCTAACGAAGTTTCCAAACTTCGAAAAAAAATTTTTTTCTTTTCGAGATTCTTTGCGCATAATATGCTTTACTGAGGCTATCAAACTAGTATAATGAAAGAGAACAAGTTATCTCAAATAAGAACGGAAAAAAATTGATTCTAAAGAAGTTTTCAAACTTCGAAAAAAAATTTTTTTCTTTTCGAGATTCTTTGCGCATAATATGCTTTACTGAGGCTATCAAAATAGTATAATGAAAGAGAAACAGTTATCTCAAATAAGAACGGAAAAAAAGTGATCCAAACGTAGTTTCCAAACTTCGAAAAAAAATGTTTTTCTTTTCGAGATTCTTTGCGCATAATATGCTTTTCTGAGTCTATCAAACTAGTATAATGAAAGAGAACCAGTTATCTCAAATAAGAACGGAAAAAAAGTGATTCAAACGAAGTTTCCAAACTTCGAAAAAAAATTTTTTTCCTTTCGAGATTCTTTGCGCATAATATGCTTTTCTACGGCTATCAAACTAGTAAAATGAAAGAGAACCAGTTATCTCGAATAAGAACGGAAAAAAAGTGATTCTAACGAAGTTTCCAAACTTCGAAAAATTTTTTTTTCTTTTCGAGATTCTTTGCGCATAATATGCTTTACAAAGGCTATCAAACTAGTATAATGAAAGAGAACCAGTTATCTCAAATAAGAACAGAAAAAAAGTGATTCTAAAGAAGTTTCCAAACTTCGAAAAAAAAATTTTTTCTTTTCGAGATTCTTTGCGCATAATATGCTTTACTGAGTCTGGCAAACTAGTATAATGAAAGAGAACCAGTTATCTCAAATAAGAACGGAAAAAAATTGATTCTAAAGAAGTTTCCAAACTTCGAAAAAAAATTTTTTTCTTTTCGAGATTCTTTGCGCATAATATGCTTTACTGAGGCTATCAAACTAGTATAAAGAGAGAGAAACAGTTATCTCAAATAAGAACGGAAAAAAAGTGATTCAAATGAAGTTTCCAAACTTCGAAAAAAATGTTTTTCTTTTCGAGATTCTTTGCGCATAATATGCTTTTCTGGGGCTATCAAACTAGTATAATGAAAGAAAACCAGTTATCTCAAATAAGAACGGGAAAAAAGTGATTCTAACGAAGTTTCCAAACTTCGAAAAAAATTTTTTTTCTTTTCGTGATTCTTTGCGCTAAATATGCTTTTCTGAGGCTATCAAACTAGTATAATGAAAGAGAACCAGTTATCTCAAATAAGAACAGAAAAAAAGTGATTCTAAAGAAGTTTCCAAACTTCGAAAAATATTTTTTTTCTTTTCGTGATTCTTTTCGCTAAATATGCTTTTCTGAGGCTAACTAACTAGTATAATGAAAGAGAACCAGTTATCTCAAATAAGAACAGAAAAAAAGTGATTCTAAAGAAGTTTCCAAACTTCGAAAAAAAATTTTTTTCTTTTCGAGATTCTTTGCGCATAATATGCTTTACTGATGCTATCAAACTAGTATAATGAAAGAGAACCAGTTATCTCAAATAAGAACAGAAAAAATGTGATTCTAAAGAAGTTTCCAAACTTCGAAAAAAATTTTTTTTCTTTTCGAGATTCTTTGCGCATAATATGCTTTACTGAGGCTATCAAACTAGTATAATGAAAGAGAACCAGTTATCTCAAATAAGAACGGAAAAAAGTGATTCTAACGAAGTTTTCAAACTTCGAAAAAAAAATTTTTTCTTTTCGAGATTCTTTGCGCATAATATGCTTTACTGAGGCTATCAAACTAGTACAATGAAAGAGAACCAGTTATCTCAAATAAGAACAGAAAAAAAGTGATTCTAAAGAAGTTTCCAAAATTCGAAAAAAAATTTTTTTCTTTTGGAGATTCTTTGCGCATAATATGCTTTAATGAGGCTATCAAACTAGTATAATGAAAGTGAACCAGTTATCTCAAATAAGAACGGAAAAAAATTGATTCTAAAGAAGTTTCCAAAGTTCGAAAAAAAAATTTTTTCTTTTCGAGATTCTTTGCGCATAATATACTTTACTGAGGCTATCAAACTAGTATAATGAAAGAGAACCAGTTATCTCAAATAAGAACAGAAAAAAAGTGATTCTAAAGAAGTTTCCAAACTTCGAAAAAAATTTTTTTTCTTTTCGAGATTCTTTGCGCATAATATGCTTTACTGAGGCTATCAAACTAGTATAATGAAAGAGAACCAGTTATCTCAAATAAGAACGGAAAAAAATTAATTCTAAAGAAGTTTCCAAACTTCGAAAAAAAATTTATTTCTTTTCGAGATTCTTTGCGCATAATATGCTTTTCTGAGGCTATCAAACTAGTAAAATGAAAGAGAACCAGTTATCTCGAATAAGAACGGAAAAAAGGTAATTCTAAAGAAGTTTCCAAAGTTCGAAAAATTTTTTTTTTCTTTTCGAGATTCTTTGCGCATAATATGCTTTACTGAGGCTATCAAACTAGTATAATGAAAGAGAACCAGTTATCTCATATAAGAACGGAAAAAAAGTGATTCTAACGAAGTTTCCAAACTTCGAAAAAAATTTTTTTTTCTTTTCGAAATTCTTTGCGCATAATATGCTTTACTGAGGCTATCAAACTAGTATAATGAAAGAGAACCAGTTATCTCAAATAAGAACGAAAAAAAAGTGATTCAAACGCAGTTTCCAAACTTCGAAAAAAAATGGTTTTCTTTTCGAGATTCTTTGCGCATAATATGCTTTTCTACGGCTATCAAACTAGTAAAATGAAAGAGAACCAGTTATCTCGAATAAGAACGGAAAAAAAGTGATTCTAACGAAGTTTCCAAACTTCGAAAAATGTTTTTTTTCTTTTCGAGATTCTTTGCGCATAATATGCTTTACTGAGTCTATCAAACTAGTATAATGAAATAGAACCAGTTATCTCAAATAAGAACGGAAAAAAGTGATTCTAACGAAGTTTCCAAACTTCGAAAAAAATTTTTTTTCTTTTCGAGATTCTTTGCGCTTAATATGCTTTACTGAGGCTATCAAACTAGTATAATGAAAGAGAACCAGTTATCTGAAATAAGAACGGAAAAAAGTGATTCTAACGAAGTTTCCAAACTTCGAAAAAAATTTTTTTTCTTTTCGAGATTCTTTGCGCATAATATGCTTTACTGAGGCTATCAAACTAGTATAATGAAAGAGAACAAGTTATCTCAAATAAGAACGGAAAAAAATTGATTCTAAAGAAGTTTTCAAACTTCGAAAAAAAATTTTTTTCTTTTCGAGATTCTTTGCGCATAATATGCTTTACTGAGGCTATCAAAATAGTATAATGAAAGAGAAACAGTTATCTCAAATAAGAACGGAAAAAAAGTGATCCAAACGTAGTTTCCAAACTTCGAAAAAAAATGTTTTTCTTTTCGAGATTCTTTGCGCATAATATGCTTTTCTGAGTCTATCAAACTAGTATAATGAAAGAGAACCAGTTATCTCAAATAAGAACGGAATAAAAGTGATTCAAACGAAGTTTCCAAACTTCGAAAAAAAATTTTTTTCCTTTCGAGATTCTTTGCGCATAATATGCTTTTCTACGGCTATCAAACTAGTAAAATGAAAGAGAACCAGTTATCTCGAATAAGAACGGAAAAAAAGTGATTCTAACGAAGTTTCCAAACTTCGAAAAATTTTTTTTTCTTTTCGAGATTCTTTGCGCATAATATGCTTTACAAAGGCTATCAAACTAGTATAATGAAAGAGAACCAGTTATCTCAAATAAGAACGGCAAAAAATTGATTCTAACGAAGTTTCCAAAGTTCGAAAAAAAATTTTTTTCTTTTCGAGATTCTTTGCGCATAATATGCTTTACTGAGGCTATCAAACTAGTATAATGAAAGAGAAACAGTTATCTCAAATAAGAACGGAAAAAAAGTGATTCAAACGAAGTTTCCAAACTTCGAAAAAAAATGTTTTTCTTTTCGATATTCTTTGCGCATAATATGCTTTTCTGAGGCTATCAAACTAGTATAATGAAAGAGAACCAGTTATCTGAAATAAGAACGGGAAAAAAGTGATTCAAACGAAGTTTCCAAACCTCGAAAAAATTTTTTTTTCTTTTCGTGATTCTTTGCGCTAAATATGCTTTTCTGAGGATATCAAAGTTGTATTATAAAAGGGAAACCAGTTATCTCAAATAAGAACGGAAAAAAAGTGATTCTAAAGAAGTTTCCAAACGTCGAAAAAATTTTTTTTCTTTTCGAGATTCTTTGCGCATAATATGCTTTGCTGAGGCTATGAAACTAGTATAATGAAAGAGAACCAGTTATCTCAAATAAGAACGGAAAAAAGTGATTCTAACGAAGTTTCCAAACTTCGAAAAATAATTTTTTTCTTTTCGAGATTCTTTGCGCATTATATGCTTTACTGAGGCTATCAAACTAGTATAATGAAAGAGAACCAGTTATCTCCAATAAGAACAGATAAAAAGTGATTCTAAAGAAGTTTCCAAACTTCGAAAAAAAAAATTTTTTCTTTTCGAGATTCTTTGCGCATAATATGCTTTACTGAGGCTATCAAACTAGTATAATGAAAGAGAACCAGTTATCTCAAATAAGAACGGAAAAAAATTGATTCTAAAGAAGTTTCCAAACTTCGAAAAAAACTTTTTTTCTTTTCGAGTTTTCTTTGCGCATAATATGCTTTACTGAGGCTATCAAACTAGTATAAAGAGAGAGAAACAGTTATCTCAAATAAGAACGGAAAAAAAGTGATTCAAATGAAGTTTCCAAACTTCGAAAAAAATGTTTTTCTTTTCGAGATTCTTTGCGCATAATATGCTTTTCTGGGGCTATCAAACTAGTATAATGAAAGAAAACCAGTTATCTCAAATAAGAACGGGAAAAAAGTGATTCTAACGAAGTTTCCAAACTTCGAAAAAAATTTTTTTTCTTTTCGTGATTCTTTGCGCTAAATATGCTTTTCTGAGGCTATCAAATAAGTATAAAGAAAGAGAACCAGTTATCTCAAATAAGAACAGAAAAAAAGTGATTCTAAAGAAGTTTCCAAACTTCGAAAAAAAATTTTTTTCTTTTCGAGATTCTTTGCGCATAATATGCTTTACTAATGCTATCAAACTAGTATAATGAAAGAGAACCAGTTATCTCAAATAAGAACAGAAAAAATGTGATTCTAAAGAAGTTTCCAAACTTCGAAAAAAATTTTTTTTCTTTTCGAGATTCTTTGCGCATAATATGCTATCAAACTAGTATAATGAAAGAGAACCAGTTATCTCAAATAAGAACGGAAAAAAGTGATTCTAACGAAGTTTTCAAACTTCGAAAAAAAAATTTTTTCTTTTCGAGATTCTTTGCGCATAATATGCTTTACTGAGGCTATCAAACTAGTACAATGAAAGAGAACCAGTTATCTCAAATAAGAACAGAAAAAAAGTGATTCTAAAGAAGTTTCCAAAATTCGAAAAAAAATTTTTTTCTTTTGGAGATTCTTTGCGCATAATATGCTTTACTGAGGCTATCAAACTAGTATAATGAAAGAGAACCAGTTATCTCAAATAAGAACAGATAAAAAGTGATTCTAAAGAAGTTTCCAAACTTCGAAAAAAATTTTTTTTCTTTTCGAGATTCTTTGCGCATAATATGCTTTACTGAGGTTTCAAACTAGTATAATGAAAGAGAACCAGTTATCTCAAATAAGAACAGAAAAAAAGTGATTCTAAAGAAGTTTCCAAACTTCGAAAAATATTTTTTTTCTTTTCGTGATTCTTTTCGCTAAATATGCTTTTCTGAGGCAATCTAACTAGTATAATGAAAGAGAACCAGTTATCTCAAATAAGAACAGAAAAAAAGTGATTCTAAAGAAGTTTCCAAACTTCGAAAAAAAATTTTTTTCTTTTCGAGATTCTTTGCGCATAATATGCTTTACTGATGCTATCAAACTAGTATAATGAAAGAGAACCAGTTATCTCAAATAAGAACAGAAAAAATGTGATTCTAAAGAAGTTTCCAAACTTCGAAAAAATTTTTTTTTCTTTTCGAGAATCTTTGCGCATAATATGCTTTACTGAGGCTATCAAACTAGTATAATGAAAGAGAACCAGTTATCTCAAATAAGAACGGAAAAAAGTGATTCTAACGAAGTTTTCAAACTTCGAAAAAAAAATTTTTTCTTTTCGAGATTCTTTGCGCATAATATGCTTTACTGAGGCTATCAAACTAGTACAATGAAAGAGAACCAGTTATCTCAAATAAGAACAGAAAAAAAGTGATTCTAAAGAAGTTTCCAAAATTCGAAAAAAAATTTTTTTCTTTTGGAGATTCTTTGCGCATAATATGCTTTAATGAGGCTATCAAACTAGTATAATGAAAGAGAACCAGTTATCTCAAATAAGAACGCAAAAAAAATTGATTATAAAAAAGTTTCCAAAGTTCGAAAAAAAAATTTTTTCTTTTCGAGATTCTTTGCGCATAATATACTTTACTGAGGCTATCAACCTAGTATAATGAAAGAGAACCAGTTATCTCAAATAAGAACGGATAAAAAGTGATTCTAAAGAAGTTTCCAAACTTCGAAAAAAATTTTTTTTCCTTTCGAGATTCTTTGCGCATAATATGCTTTACTGAGGTTATCAAACTAGTATAATGAAAGAGAACCAGTTATCTCAAATAAGAACGGAAAAAAGTGATTCTAACGAAGTTTCCAAACTTCGAAAAAAATTTTTTTCTTTTCCAGATTCTTTGCGCATAATATGCTTTACTGTGGCTATGAAACTAGTATAATGAAAGAGAACCAGTTATCTCAAATAAGAACGGAAAAAAAGTGATTCTAATGCAGTTTCCAAACTTCGAAAAAATTTTTTTTTCTTTTCGAGATTCTTTGTGCATATTATGCTTTACTGAGGTTATCAAACTAGTATAATGAAAGAAAACCAGTTATCTCAAATAAGAACGGAAAAAAGTGATTCTAACGAAGTTTCCAAACTTCGAAAAAAAATGTTTTTCTTTTCGAGATTCTTTGCGCATAATATGCTTTTCTGAGGCTATCAAACTAGTATAATGAAAGAGAACCAGTTATCTCAAATAAGAACGGAAAAAAGTGATTCTAACGAAGTTTCCAAACTTCGAAAAAAAATTTTTTTCTTTTCGAGATTCTTTGCGCATAATATGCTTTACTGAGGCTACCAAACTAGTATAATGAAAGAGAACCAGTTATCTCAAATAAGAACAGAAAAAAAGTGATTCTAAAGAAGTTTCCAAACTTCGAAAAAAAAATTTTATTCTTTTCGAGATTCTTTGCGCATAATATGCTTTACTGAGGCTATCAAACTAGTATAATGAAAGAGAACCAGTTATCTCAAATAAGAACGGAAAAAAGTGATTCTAACGAAGTTTCCAAACTTCGAAAAAAAATTTTTTTCTTTTCGAGATACTTTGCGCATAATATGCTTTACTGAGGCTATCAAACTAGTATAATGAAAGAGAACCAGTTATCTCAAATAAGAACAGAAAAAAAGTGATTCTAAAGAAGTTTCCAAACTTCGAAAAAAAATGTTTTTCTTTTCGAGATTCTTTGCGCATAATATGCTTTACTGAGGCTATCAAACTAGTATAATGAAAGAGAACAAGTTATCTCAAATAAGAACGGAAAAAAATTGATTCTAAAGAAGTTTTCAAACTTCGAAAAAAAATTTTTTTCTTTTCGAGATTCTTTGCGCATAATATGCTTTACTGAGGCTATCAAAATAGTATAATGAAAGAGAAACAGTTATCTCAAATAAGAACGGAAAAAAAGTGATCCAAACGTAGTTTCCAAACTTCGAAAAAAAATGTTTTTCTTTTCGAGATTCTTGGCGCATAATATGCTTTTCTGGGGCTATCAAACTAGTATAATGAAAGAGAACCAGTTATCTCAAATAAGAACGGGAAAAAAGTGATTCTAAAGAAGTTTCCAAACTTCGAAAAAAATTTTTTTTCTTTTCGAGATTCTTTGCGCATAATATGCTTTACTGAGGCTATCAAACTAGTATAATGAAAGAGAACCAGTTATCTCAAATAAGAACGGAAAAAAGTGATTCTAACGAAGTTTTCAAACTTCGAAAAAACAATTTTTTCCCTTAGAGATTCTTTGCGCATAATATGCTTTACTGAGGCTATCAAACTAGTACAATGAAAGAGAACCAGTTATCTCAAATAAGAACAGAAAAAAAGTGATTCTAAAAAAGTTTCCAAACTTCGAAAAAAAAATTTTTTCTTTTCGAGATTCTTTGCGCATAATATGCTTTACTGAGGCTATCAACCTAGTATAATGAAATAGAAACAGTTATCTCAAATAAGAACGGAAAAAAAGTGATTCTAAAGTAGTTTCCAAACTTCGAAAAAAATTTTTTTCTTTTCGTGATTCTTTTCGCTAAATATGCTTTTCTGAGGCTATCAAACTAGTGTAATGAAAGGGAACCAGTTATCTCAAATTAGAACAGAAAAAAAGTGATTCTAAAGAAGTTTCCAAACAACGAAAAAAAATTTTTTTCTTTTCGAGATTCTTTGCGCATAATATGCTTTACTGAGGCTATCAAACTAGTATAATGAAAGAGAACCAGTAATCTCAAATAAGAACAGAAAAAAAGTGATTCTAAAGAAGTTTCCAAACTTCGAAAAAAATTTTTTTTCTTTTCGAGATTCTTTGCGCATAATATGCTTTACTGAGGCTATCAAACTAGTATAATGAAAGAGAACCAGTTATCTCAAATAAGAACGGAAAAAAATTGATTCTAAAGAAGTTTCCAAACTTCGAAAAAAAATTTATTTCTTTTCGAGATTCTTTGCGCATAATATGGTTTACAGAGGCTATCAAACTAGTATAATGAAAGAGAAACAGTTATCTCAAATAAGAACGGAAAAAAAGTGATTCAAACGAAGTTTCCAAACTTCGAAAAAAAATGTTTTTCTTTTCGAGATTCTTTGCGCATAATATGCTTTTCTGAGGCTATCAAACTAGTATAATGAAAGAGAAACAGTTATCTCAAATAAGAACGGAAAAAAAGTGATTCAAACGAAGTTTCCAAAGTTCGAAAAAATTTTTTTTTCTTTTCGAGATTCTTTGCGCATAATATGCTTTACTGAGGCTATCAAACTAGTATAATGAAAGAGAACCAGTTATCTCATATAAGAACGGAAAAAAAGTGATTCTAACGAAGTTTCCAAACTTCGAAAAAAATTTTTTTTTCTTTTCGAAATTCTTTGCGCATAAATTGCTTTACTGAGGCTATCAAACTAGTATAATGAAAGAGAACCAGTTATCTCAAATAAGAACGGAAAAAAAGTGATTCAAACGAAGTTTCCAAACTTCGAAAAAAAATTTTTTTCTTTTCGAGATTCTTTGCGCATAATATGCTTTACTGATGCTATCAAACTAGTATAATGAAAGAGAACCAGTTATCTCAAATAAGAACAGAAAAAATGTGATTCTAAAGAAGTTTCCAAACTTCGAAAAAATTTTTTTTCTTTTCGAGATTCTTTGCGCATAATATGCTTTACTGAGGCTATCAAACTAGTATAATGAAAGAGAACCAGTTATCTCAAATAAGAACGGAAAAAAGTGATTCTAACGAAGTTTTCAAACTTCGAAAAAAAAATTTTTTCTTTTCGAGATTCTTTGCGCATAATATGCTTTACTGAGGCTATCAAACTAGTACAATGAAAGAGAACCAGTTATCTCAAATAAGAACAGAAAAAAAGTGATTCTAAAGAAGTTTCCAAAATTCGAAAAAAAATTTTTTTCTTTTGGAGATTCTTTGCGCATAATATGCTTTAATGAGGCTATCAAACTAGTATAATGAAAGAGAACCAGTTATCTCAAATAAGAACGGAAAAAAATTGATTATAAAGAAGTTTCCAAAGTTCGAAAAAAAAATTTTTTCTTTTCGAGATTCTTTGCGCATAATATGCTTTACTGAGGCTATCAAACTAGTATAATGAAAGAGAACCAGTTATCTCAAATAAGAACGGAAAAAAAGTGATTCAAACGAAGTTTCCAAACTTCGAAAAAAAATTTTTTTCTTTTCGAGATTCTTTGCGCATAATATGCTTTACTGATGCTATCAAACTAGTATAATGAAAGAGAACCAGTTATCTCAAATAAGAACGGAAAAAAGTGATTCTAACGAAGTTTTCAAACTTCGAAAAAACAATTTTTGCCCTTAGAGATTCTTTGCGCATAATATGCTTTACTGAGGCTATCAAACTAGTACAATGAAAGAGAACCAGTTATCTCAAATAAGAACAGAAAAAAAGTGATTCTAAAGAAGTTTCCAAACTTCGAAAAAATTTTTTTTTCTTTTCGAGAATCTTTGCGCATAATATGCTTTACTGAGGCTATCAAACTAGTATAATGAAAGAGAACCAGTTATCTCAAATAAGAACGGTAAAAAGTGATTCTAACGAAGTTTTCAAACTTCGAAAAAAAAATTTTTTCTTTTCGAGATTCTTTGCGCATAATATGCTTTACTGAGGCTATCAAACTAGTACAATGAAAGAGAACCAGTTATCTCAAATATGAACAGAAAAAAAGTGATTCTAAAGAAGTTTCCAAAATTCGAAAAAAAATTTTTTTCTTTTGGAGATTCTTTGCGCATAATATGCTTTAATGAGGCTATCAAACTAGTATAATGAAAGAGAACCAGTTATCTCAAATAAGAACGCAAAAAAAATTGATTATAAAAAAGTTTCCAAAGTTCGAAAAAAAAATTTTTTCTTTTCGAGATTCTTTGCGCATAATATACTTTACTGAGGCTATCAACCTAGTATAATGAAAGAGAACCAGTTATCTCAAATAAGAACGGATAAAAAGTGATTCTAAAGAAGTTTCCAAACTTCGAAAAAAATTTTTTTTCTTTTCGAGATTCTTTGCGCATAATATGCTTTACTGAGGTTATCAAACTAGTATAATGAAAGAGAACCAGTTATCTCAAATAAGAACGGAAAAAAGTGATTCTAACGAAGTTTCCAAACTTCGAAAAAAATTTTTTTCTTTTCCAGATTCTTTGCGCATAATATGCTTTACTGTGGCTATGAAACTAGTATAATGAAAGAGAACCAGTTATCTCAAATAATAACGGCAAAAAAGTGATTCTAATGCAGTTTCCAAACTTCGAAAAAATTTTTTTTTCTTTTCGAGATTCTTTGTGCATATTATGCTTTACTGAGGTTATCAAACTAGTATAATGAAAGAAAACCAGTTATCTCAAATAAGAACGGAAAAAAGTGATTCTAACGAAGTTTCCAAACTTCGAAAAAAAATGTTTTTCTTTTCGAGATTCTCTGCGCATAATATGCTTTTCTGAGGCTATCAAACTAGTATAATGAAAGAGAACCAGTTATCTCAAATAAGAACGGAAAAAAGTGATTCTAACGAAGTTTCCAAACTTCGAAAAAAAATTTTTTTCTTTTCGAGATTCTTTGCGCATAATATGCTTTACTGAGGCTACCAAACTAGTATAATGAAAGAGAACCAGTTATCTCAAATAAGAACAGAAAAAAAGTGATTCTAAAGAAGTTTCCAAACTTCGAAAAAAAAATTTTATTCTTTTCGAGATTCTTTGCGCATAATATGCTTTACTGAGGCTATCAAACTAGTATAATGAAAGAGAACCAGTTATCTCAAATAAGAACGGAAAAAAATTGATTCTAACGAAGTTTCCAAACTTCGAAAAAAATTTTTTTTTCTTTTCCAGATTCTTTGCGCATAATATGCTTTACTGAGGCTATCAAACTAGTATAATGAAAGAGAACCAGTTATCTCAAATAAGAACGGAAAAAAGTGATTCTAACGAAGTTTCCAAACTTCGAAAAAAAATTTTTTTCTTTTCGAGATACTTTGCGCATAATATGCTTTACTGAGGCTATCAAACTAGTATAATGAAAGAGAACCAGTTATCTCAAATAAGAACAGAAAAAAAGTGATTCTAAAGAAGTTTCCAAACTTCGAAAAAAAATGTTTTTCTTTTCGAGATTCTTTGCGCATAATATGCTTTACTGAGGCTATCAAACTAGTATAATGAAAGAGAACAAGTTATCTCAAATAAGAACGGAAAAAAATTGATTCTAAAGAAGTTTTCAAACTTCGAAAAAAAATTTTTTTCTTTTCGAGATTCTTTGCGCATAATATGCTTTACTGAGGCTATCAAAATAGTATAATGAAAGAGAAACAGTTATCTCAAATAAGAACGGAAAAAAAGTGATCCAAACGTAGTTTCCAAACTTCGAAAAAAATGTTTTTCTTTTCGAGATTCTTGGCGCATAATATGCTTTTCTGGGGCTATCAAACTAGTATAATGAAAGAGAACCAGTTATCTCAAATAAGAACGGGAAAAAAGTGATTCTAAAGAAGTTTCCAAACTTCGAAAAAAATTTTTTTTCTTTTCGAGATTCTTTGCGCATAATATGCTTTACTGAGGCTATCAAACTAGTATAATGAAAGAGAACCAGTTATCTCAAATAAGAACGGAAAAAAGTGATTCTAACGAAGTTTTCAAACTTCGAAAAAACAATTTTTTCCCTTAGAGATTCTTTGCGCATAATATGCTTTACTGAGGCTATCAAACTAGTACAATGAAAGAGAACCAGTTATCTCAAATAAGAACAGAAAAAAAGTGATTCTAAAGAAGTTTCCAAACTTCGAAAAAAAATTTTTTTCTTTTGGAGATTCTTTGCGCATAATATGCTTTACTGAGGCTATCAAACTAGTATAATGAAAGAGAACCAGTTATCTCAAATAAGAACGGAAAAAAATTGATTCTAAAGAAGTTTCCAAAGTTCGAAAAAAAAATTTTTTCTTTTCGAGATTCTTTGCGCATAATATGCTTTACTGAGGCTATCAACCTAGTATAATGAAATAGAAACAGTTATCTCAAATAAGAACGGAAAAAAAGTGATTCTAAAGTAGTTTCCAAACTTCGAAAAAAATTTTTTTCTTTTCGTGATTCTTTTCGCTAAATATGCTTTTCTGAGGCTATCAAACTAGTGTAATGAAAGGGAACCAGTTATCTCAAATTAGAACAGAAAAAAAGTGATTCTAAAGAAGTTTCCAAACAACGAAAAAAAATTTTTTTCTTTTCGAGATTCTTTGCGCATAATATGCTTTACTGAGGCTATCAAACTAGTATAATGAAAGAGAACCAGTAATTTCAAATAAGAACAGAAAAAAAGTGATTCTAAAGAAGTTTCCAAACTTCGAAAAAAATTTTTTTTCTTTTCGAGATTCTTTGCGCATAATATGCTTTACTGAGGCTATCAAACTAGTATAATGAAAGAGAACCAGTTATCTCAAATAAGAACGGAAAAAAATTGATTCTAAAGAAGTTTCCAAACTTCGAAAAAAAATTTATTTCTTTTCGAGATTCTTTGCGCATAATATGGTTTACAGAGGCTATCAAACTAGTATAATGAAAGAGAAACAGTTATCTCAAATAAGAACGGAAAAAAAGTGATTCAAACGAAGTTTCCAAACTTCGAAAAAAAATGTTTTTCTTTTCGAGATTCTTTGCGCATAATATGCTTTTCTGAGGCTATCAAACTAGTAAAATGAAAGAGAACCAGTTATCTCGAATAAGAACGGAAAAAAAGTAATTCTAAAGAAGTTTCCAAAGTTCGAAAAAATTTTTTTTTCTTTTCGAGATTCTTTGCGCATAATATGCTTTACTGAGGCTATCAAACTAGTATAATGAAAGAGAACCAGTTATCTCATATAAGAACGGAAAAAAAGTGATTCTAACGAAGTTTCCAAACTTCGAAAAAAATTTTTTTTTCTTTTCGAAATTCTTTGCGCATAAATTGCTTTACTGAGGCTATCAAACTAGTATAATGAAAGAGAACCAGTTATCTCAAATAAGAACGGAAAAAAAGTGATTCAAACGAAGTTTCCAAACTTCGAAAAAAAATTTTTTTCTTTTCGAGATTCTTTGCGCATAATATGCTTTACTGATGCTATCAAACTAGTATAATGAAAGAGAACCAGTTATCTCAAATAAGAACAGAAAAAATGTGATTCTAAAGAAGTTTCCAAACTTCGAAAAAATTTTTTTTCTTTTCGAGATTCTTTGCGCATAATATGCTTTACTGAGGCTATCAAACTAGTATAATGAAAGAGAACCAGTTATCTCAAATAAGAACGGAAAAAAGTGATTCTAACGAAGTTTTCAAACTTCGAAAAAAAAATTTTTTCTTTTCGAGATTCTTTGCGCATAATATGCTTTACTGAGGCTATCAAACTAGTACAATGAAAGAGAACCAGTTATCTCAAATAAGAACAGAAAAAAAGTGATTCTAAAGAAGTTTCCAAAATTCGAAAAAAAATTTTTTTCTTTTGGAGATTCTTTGCGCATAATATGCTTTAATGAGGCTATCAAACTAGTATAATGAAAGAGAACCAGTTATCTCAAATAAGAACGGAAAAAAATTGATTATAAAGAAGTTTCCAAAGTTCGAAAAAAAAATTTTTTCTTTTCGAGATTCTTTGCGCATAATATGCTTTACTGATGCTATCAAACTAGTATAATGAAAGAGAACCAGTTATCTCAAATAAGAACAGAAAAAAATGTGATTCTAAAGAAGTTTCCAAACTTCGAAAAAATTTTTTTTTCTTTTCGAGATTCTTTGCGCATAATATGCTTTACTGAGGCTATCAAACTAGTATAATGAAAGAGAACCAGTTATCTCAAATAAGAACGGAAAAAAGTGATTCTAACGAAGTTTTCAAACTTCGAAAAAAAAATTTTTTCTTTTCGAGATTCTTTGCGCATAATATGCTTTACTGAGGCTATCAAACTAGTACAATGAAAGAGTACCAGTTATCTCAAATAAGAACAGAAAAAAAGTGATTCTAAAGAAGTTTCCAAAATTCGAAAAAAAATTTTTTTCTTTTGGAGATTCTTTGCGCATAATATGCTTTACTGAGGTTATCAAACTAGTATAATGAAAGAGAACCAGTTATCTCAAATAAGAACGGAAAAAAGTGATTCTAACGAAGTTTCCAAACTTCGAAAAAAAATGTTTTTCTTTTCGAGATTCTTTGCGCATAATATGCTTTTCTGAGGCTATCAAACTAGTATAATGAAAGAGAACCAGTTATCTCAAATAAGAACGGAAAAAAGTGATTCTAACGAAGTTTCCAAACTTCGAAAAAAAATTTTTTTCTTTTCGAGATTCTTTGCGCATAATATGCTTTACTGAGGCTATCAAACTAGTATAATGAAAGAGAACCAGTTATCTCAAATAAGAACAGAAAAAAAGTGATTCTAAAGAAGTTTCCAAACTTCGAAAAAAAATTTTTATTCTTTTCGAGATTCTTTGCGCATAATATGCTTTACTGAGGCTATCAAACTAGTATAATGAAAGAGAACCAGTTATCTCAAATAAGAACGGAAAAAAATTGATTCTAACGAAGTTTCCAAACTTCGAAAAAAATTTTTTTTTCTTTTCCAGATTCTTTGCGCATAATATGCTTTACTGAGGCTATCAAACTAGTATAATGAAAGAGAACCAGTTATCTCAAATAAGAACGGAAAAAAGTGATTCTAACGAAGTTTCCAAACTTCGAAAAAAATTTTTTTTCTTTTCGAGATACTTTGCGCATAATATGCTTTACTGAGGCTATCAAACTAGTATAATGAAAGAGAACCAGTTATCTCAAATAAGAACAGAAAAAAAGTGATTCTAAAGAAGTTTCCAAACTTCGAAAAAAATTTTTTTTTCTTTTCCAGATTCTTTGCGCATAATATGCTTTACTGAGGCTATCAAACTAGTATAATGAAAGAGAACCAGTTATCTCAAATAAGAACGGAAAAAAGTGATTCTAACGAAGTTTCCAAACTTCGAAAAAAAATTTTTTTCTTTTCGAGATACTTTGCGCATAATATGCTTTACTGAGGCTATCAAACTAGTATAATGAAAGAGAACCAGTTATCTCAAATAAGAACAGAAAAAAAGTGATTCTAAATAAGTTTCCAAACTTCGAAAAAAAATGTTTTTCTTTTCGAGATTCTTTGCGCATAATATGCTTTACTGAGGCTATCAAACTAGTATAATGAAAGAGAACAAGTTATCTCAAATAAGAACGGAAAAAAATTGATTCTAAAGAAGTTTTCAAACTTCGAAAAAAAATTTTTTTCTTTTCGAGATTCTTTGCGCATAATATGCTTTACTGAGGCTATCAAAATAGTATAATGAAAGAGAAACATTTATCTCAAATAAGAACGGAAAAAAAGTGATCCAAACGTAGTTTCCAAACTTCGAAAAAAAATGTTTTTCTTTTCGAGATTCTTTGCGCATAATATGCTTTTCTGGGGCTATCAAACTAGTATAATGAAAGAGAACCAGTTATCTCAAATAAGAACGGGAAAAAAGTGATTCTAACGAAGTTTCCAAACTTCGAAAAAAATTTTTTTTCTTTTCGAGATTCTTTGCGCATAATATGCTTTACTGAGGCTATCAAACTAGTATAATGAAAGAGAACCAGTTATCTCAAATAAGAACGGGAAAAAAGTGATTCTAACGAAGTTTCCAAACTTCGAAAAAAATTTTTTTTCTTTTCGAGATTCTTTGCGCATAATATGCTTTACTGAGGCTATCAAACTAGTATAATGAAAGAGAACCAGTTATCTCAAATAAGAACGGAAAAAAGTGATTCTAACGAAGTTTTCAAACTTCGAAAAAACAATTTTTTCCCTTCGAGATTCTTTGCGCATAATATGCTTTACTGAGGCTATCAAACTAGTGTAATGAAAGGGAACCAGTTATCTCAAATTAGAACAGAAAAAAAGTGATTCTAAAGAAGTTTCCAAACAACGAAAAAATTTTTTTTTCTTTTCGAGATTCCTTGCGCATAATATGCTTTACTGAGGCTATCAAACTAGTATAATGAAAGAGAACCAGTAATCTCAAATAAGAACAGAAAAAAAGTGATTCTAAAGAAGTTTCTAAACTTCGAAAAAAATTTTTTTTCTTTTCGAGATTCTTTGCGCATAATATGCTTTACTATGGCTATCAAACTAGTATAATGAAAGAGAACCAGTTATCTCAAATAAGAACGGAAAAAAATTGATTCTAAAGAAGTTTCCAAACTTAAAAAAAAAATTTATTTCTTTTCGAGATTCTTTGCGCATAATATGGTTTACAGAGGCTATCAAACTAGTATAATGAAAGAGAAACAGTTATCTCAAATAAAAACGGAAAAAAAGTGATTCAAACGAAGTTTCCAAACTTCGAAAAAAAATGTTTTTCTTTTCGAGATTCTTTGCGCATAATATGCTTTTCTGAGGCTATCAAACTAGTAAAATGAAAGAGAACCAGTTATCTCGAATAAGAACGGAAAAAAAGTAATTCTAAAGAAGTTTCCAAAGTTCGAAAAAATTTTTTTTTCTTTTCGAGATTCTTTGCGCATAATATGCTTTACTGAGGCTATCAAACTAGTATAATGAAAGAGAACCAGTTATCTCATATAAGAACGGAAAAAAAGTGATTCTAACGAAGTTTCCAAACTTCGAAAAAATTTTTTTTTTCTTTTCGAAATTCTTTGCGCATAAATTGCTTTACTGAGGCTATCAAACTAGTATAATGAAAGAGAACCAGTTATCTCAAATAAGAACGGAAAAAAAGTGATTCAAACGAAGTTCCCAAACTTCGAAAAAAAATGGTTTTTTTTTTCGAGATTCTTTGCGCATAATATGCTTTTCTACGGCTATCAAACTAGTAAAATGAAAGAGAACCAGTTATCTCGAATAAGAACGGAAAAAAAGTGATTCTAACGAAGTTTCTAAACTTCGAAAAATGTTTTTTTTCTTTTCGAGATTCTTTGTGCATAATATGCTTTACTGAGTCTATCAAACTAGTATAATGAAAGAGAACCAGTTATCTCAAATAAGAACGGAAAAAAGTGATTCTAACGAAGTTTCCAAACTTCGAAAAAAAATTTTTTTCTTTTCGAGATTCTTTGCGCATAATATGCTTTACTGAGGCTATCAAACTAGTATAATGAAAGAGAACCAGTTATCTCATATAAGAACGGAAAAAAATTGATTCTAACGAAGTTTCCAAACTTCGAAAATTTTTTTTTTTTCTTTTCCAGATTCTTTGCGCATAATATGCTTTACTGAGGCTATCAACCTAGTATAATGAAAGAGAAACAGTTATCTCGAATAAGAACGGAAAAAAAGTAATTCTAAAGAAGTTTCCAAACTTCGAAAAAATTTTTTTTCTTTTCGAGATTCTTTGCGCATAATATGCTTTACTGAGGCTATCAAACTAGTATAATGAAAGAGAACCAGTTATCTCATATAAGAACGGAAAAAAAGAGATTCTAACGAAGTTTCCAAACTTCGAAAAAAATTTTTTTTTCTTTTCGAAATTCTTTGCGCATAATATGCTTTACTGAGGCTATCAAACTAGTATAATGAAAGAGAACCAGTTATCTCAAATAAGAACGGAAAAAAAGCGATTCAAACGAAGTTTCCAAACTTCGAAAAATGTTTTTTTTCTTTTCGAGATTCTTTGCGCATAATATGCTTTACTGAGTCTATCAAACTAGTATAATGAAAGAGAAACAGTTATCTGAAATAAGAACGGAAAAAAGTGATTCTTACGAAGTTTCCAAACTTCGAAAAAAAATTTTTTTCTTTTCGAGATTCTTTGCGCATAATATGCTTTACCGAGGCTATCAAACTAGTATAATGAAAGAGAACCAGTTATCTCAAATAAGAACGGAAAAAAATTGATTCTAACGAAGTTTCCAAACTTCGAAAAAAATTTTTTTTTCTTTTCCAGATTCTTTGCGCATAATATGCTTTACTGAGGCTATCAAACTAGTATAATGAAAGAGAACCAGTTATCTCAAATAAGAACGGAAAAAAGTGATTCTAACGAAGTTTCCAAACTTCGAAAAAAAATTTTTTTCTTTTCGAGATTCTTTGCGCATAATGTGCTTTTCTACGGCTATCAAACTAGTAAAATGAAAGAGAACCAGTTATCTCGAATAAGAACGGAAAAAAAGTGATTCTAACGAAGTTTCCAAACTTCGAAAAATTTTTTTTTCTTTTCGAGATTCTTTGCGCATAATATGCTTTACAAAGGCTATCAAACTAGTATAATGAAAGAGAACCAGTTATCTCAAATAAGAACGGAAAAAAATTGATTCTAACGAAGTTTCCAAAGTTCGAAAAAAATTTTTTTTCTTTTCGAGATTCTTTGCGCATAATATGCTTTACTGAGGCTATCAAACTAGTATAATGAAAGAGAAACAGTTATCTCAAATAAGAACGGAAAAAAAGTGATTCATACGAAGTTTCCAAACTTCGAAAAAAAATGTTTTTCTTTTCGATATTCTTTGCGCATAATATGCTTTTCTGAGGCTATAAAACTAGTATAATGAAAGAGAACCAGTTATCTCATATAAGAACGGAAAAAAAGTGATTCTAACGAAGTTTCCAAACTTCGAAAAAAATTTTTTTTTCTTTTCGAAATTCTTTGCGCATAATATGCTTTACTGAGGCTATCAAACTAGTATAATGAAAGAGAACCAGTTATCTCAAATAAGAACGGAAAAAAAGCGATTCAAACGAAGTTTCCAAACTTCGAAAAATGTTTTTTTTCTTTTCGAGATTCTTTGCGCATAATATGCTTTACTGAGTCTATCAAACTAGTATAATGAAAGAGAACCAGTTATTTCAAATAAGAACGGAAAAAAGTGATTCTAACGATTTTTCCAAACTTCGAAAAAAAATTTTTTTCTTTTCGAGATTCTTTGCGCATAATATGCTTTACTGAGGCTATCAAACTAGTATAATGAAAGAGAACCAGTTATCTCAAATAAGAACAGAAAAAAAGTGATTCTAAAGAAGTTTCCAAACTTCGAAAAAAAAATTTTTTTCTTTTCGAGATTCTTTGCGCATAATATGCTTTACTGAGGCTATCAAACTAGTATAATGAAAGAGAACCAGTTATCTCAAATAAGAACGGAAAAAAATTGATTCTAACGAAGTTTCCAAACTTCGAAAAAAATTTTTTTTTCTTTTCCAGATTCTTTGCGCATAATATGCTTTACTGAGGCTATCAAACTAGTATAATGAAAGAGAACCAGTTATCTCAAATAAGAACGGAAAAAAGTGATTCTAACGAAGTTTCCAAACTTCGAAAAAAAATTTTTTTCTTTTCGAGATACTTTGAGCATAATATGCTTTACTGAGGCTATCAAACTAGTATAATGAAAGAGAACCAGTTATCTCAAATAAGAACAGAAAAAAAGTGATTCTAAAGATGTTTCCAAACTTCGAAAAAAAATTTTTTTCTTTTCGAGATTCTTTGCGCATAATATGCTTTACTGAGGCTATCAAACTAGTATAATGAAAGAGAACAAGTTATCTCAAATAAGAACGAAAAAAAATTGATTCTAAAGAAGTTTTCAAACTTCGAAAAAAAATTTTTTTCTTTTCGAGATTCTTTGCGTATAATATGCTTTACTGAGGCTATCAAAATAGTATAATGAAAGAGAAACAGTTATCTCAAATAAGAACGGAAAAAAAGTGATCCAAACGTAGTTTCCAAACTTCGAAAAAAAATGTTTTTCTTTTCGAGATTCTTTGCGCATAATATGCTTTTCTGGGGCTATCAAACTAGTATAATGAAAGAGAACCAGTTATCTCAAATAAGAACGGGAAAAAAGTGATTCTAACGAAGTTTCCAAACTTCGAAAAAAATTTTTTTTCTTTTCGAGATTCTTTGCGCATAATATGCTTTACTGAGGCTATCAAACTAGTATAATGAAAGAGAACCAGTTATCTCAAATAAGAACGGAAAAAAGTGATTCTAACGAAGTTTTCAAACTTCGAAAAATATTTTTTTTCTTTTCGTGATTCTTTTCGCTAAATATGCTTTTCTGAGGCTATCTAACTAGTATAATGAAAGAGAACCAGTTATCTCAAATAACAGAAAAAAAGTGATTCTAAAGAAGTTTCCAAACTTCGAAAAAAAATTTTTTTCTTTTCGAGATTCTTTGCGCATAATATGCTTTACTGATGCTATCAAACTAGTATAATGAAAGAGAACCAGTTATCTCAAATAAGAACAGAAAAAATGTGATTCTAAAGAAGTTTCCAAACTTCGAAAAAATTTTTTTTTCTTTTCGAGAATCTTTGCGCATAATATGCTTTACTGAGGCTATCAAACTAGTATAATGAAAGAGAACCAGTTATCTCAAATAAGAACGGAAAAAAGTGATTCTAACGAAGTTTTCAAACTTCGAAAAAAAAATTTTTTCTTTTCGAGATTCTTTGCGCATAATATGCTTTACTGAGGCTATCAAACTAGTACAATGAAAGAGAACCAGTTATCTCAAATAAGAACAGAAAAAAAGTGATTCTAAAGAAGTTTCCAAAATTCGAAAAAAAATTTTTTTCTTTTGGAGATTCTTTGCGCATAATATGCTTTAATGAGGCTATCAAACTAGTATAATGAAAGAGAACCAGTTATCTCAAATAAGAACGCAAAAAAAATTGATTATAAAAAAGTTTCCAAAGTTCGAAAAAAAAATTTTTTCTTTTCGAGATTCTTTGCGCATAATATACTTTACTGAGGCTATCAACCTAGTATAATGAAAGAGAACCAGTTATCTCAAATAAGAACGGATAAAAAGTGATTCTAAAGAAGTTTCCAAACTTCGAAAAAAATTTTTTTTCCTTTCGAGATTCTTTGCGCATAATATGCTTTACTGAGGTTATCAAACTAGTATAATGAAAGAGAACCAGTTATCTCAAATAAGAACGGAAAAAAGTGATTCTAACGAAGTTTCCAAACTTCGAAAAAAATTTTTTTTCTTTTCGAGATTCTTTGTGCATATTATGCTTTACTGAGGTTATCAAACTAGTATAATGAAAGAAAACCAGTTATCTCAAATAAGAACGGAAAAAAGTGATTCTAACGAAGTTTCCAAACTTCGAAAAAAAATGTTTTTCTTTTCGAGATTCTTTGCGCATAATATGCTTTTCTGAGGCTATCAAACTAGTATAATGAAAGAGAACCAGTTATCTCAAATAAGAACGGAAAAAAGTGATTCTAACGAAGTTTCCAAACTTCGAAAAAAAATTTTTTTCTTTTCGAGATTCTTTGCGCATAATATGCTTTACTGAGGCTACCAAACTAGTATAATGAAAGAGAACCAGTTATCTCAAATAAGAACAGAAAAAAAGTGATTCTAAAGAAGTTTCCAAACTTCGAAAAAAAAATTTTATTCTTTTCGAGATTCTTTGCGCATAATATGCTTTACTGAGGCTATCAAACTAGTATAATGAAAGAGAACCAGTTATCTCAAATAAGAACGGAAAAAAGTGATTCTAACGAAGTTTCCAAACTTCGAAAAAAAATTTTTTTCTTTTCGAGATACTTTGCGCATAATATGCTTTACTGAGGCTATCAAACTAGTATAATGAAAGAGAACCAGTTATCTCAAATAAGAACAGAAAAAAAGTGATTCTAAAGAAGTTTCCAAACTTCGAAAAAAAATGTTTTTCTTTTCGAGATTCTTTGCGCATAATATGCTTTACTGAGGCTATCAAACTAGTATAATGAAAGAGAACAAGTTATCTCAAATAAGAACGGAAAAAAATTGATTCTAAAGAAGTTTTCAAACTTCGAAAAAAAATTTTTTTCTTTTCGAGATTCTTTGCGCATAATATGCTTTACTGAGGCTATCAAAATAGTATAATGAAAGAGAAACAGTTATCTCAAATAAGAACGGAAAAAAAGTGATCCAAACGTAGTTTCCAAACTTCGAAAAAAAATGTTTTTCTTTTCGAGATTCTTGGCGCATAATATGCTTTTCTGGGGCTATCAAACTAGTATAATGAAAGAGAACCAGTTATCTCAAATAAGAACGGGAAAAAAGTGATTCTAAAGAAGTTTCCAAACTTCGAAAAAAATTTTTTTTCTTTTCGAGATTCTTTGCGCATAATATGCTTTACTGAGGCTATCAAACTAGTATAATGAAAGAGAACCAGTTATCTCAAATAAGAACGGAAAAAAGTGATTCTAACGAAGTTTTCAAACTTCGAAAAAACAATTTTTTCCCTTAGAGATTCTTTGCGCATAATATGCTTTACTGAGGCTATCAAACTAGTACAATGAAAGAGAACCAGTTATCTCAAATAAGAACAGAAAAAAAGTGATTCTAAAGAAGTTTCCAAACTTCGAAAAAAAAATTTTTTCTTTTCGAGATTCTTTGCGCATAATATGCTTTACTGAGGCTATCAACCTAGTATAATGAAATAGAAACAGTTATCTCAAATAAGAACGGAAAAAAAGTGATTCTAAAGTAGTTTCCAAACTTCGAAAAAAATTTTTTTCTTTTCGTGATTCTTTTCGCTAAATATGCTTTTCTGAGGCTATCAAACTAGTGTAATGAAAGGGAACCAGTTATCTCAAATTAGAACAGAAAAAAAGTGATTCTAAAGAAGTTTCCAAACAACGAAAGAAAATTTTTTTCTTTTCGAGATTCTTTGCGCATAATATGCTTTACTGAGGCTATCAAACTAGTATAATGAAAGAGAACCAGTAATCTCAAATAAGAACAGAAAAAAAGTGATTCTAAAGAAGTTTCCAAACTTCGAAAAAAATTTTTTTTCTTTTCGAGATTCTTTGCGCATAATATGCTTTACTGAGGCTATCAAACTAGTATAATGAAAGAGAACCAGTTATCTCAAATAAGAACGGAAAAAAATTGATTCTAAAGAAGTTTCCAAACTTCGAAAAAAAATTTATTTCTTTTCGAGATTCTTTGCGCATAATATGGTTTACAGAGGCTATCAAACTAGTATAATGAAAGAGAAACAGTTATCTCAAATAAGAACGGAAAAAAAGTGATTCAAACGAAGTTTCCAAACTTCGAAAAAAAATGTTTTTCTTTTCGAGATTCTTTGCGCATAATATGCTTTTCTGAGGCTATCAAACTAGTATAATGAAAGAGAAACAGTTATCTCAAATAAGAACGGAAAAAAAGTGATTCAAACGAAGTTTCCAAAGTTCGAAAAAATTTTTTTTTCTTTTCGAGATTCTTTGCGCATAATATGCTTTACTGAGGCTATCAAACTAGTATAATGAAAGAGAACCAGTTATCTCATATAAGAACGGAAAAAAAGTGATTCTAACGAAGTTTCCAAACTTCGAAAAAAATTTTTTTTTCTTTTCGAAATTCTTTGCGCATAAATTCCTTTACTGAGGCTATCAAACTAGTATAATGAAAGAAAACCAGTTATCTCAAATAAGAACGGAAAAAAAGTGATTCAAACGAAGTTTCCAAACTTCGAAAAAAAATTTTTTTCTTTTCGAGATTCTTTGCGCATAATATGCTTTACTGATGCTATCAAACTAATATAATGAAAGAGAACCAGTTATCTCAAATAAGAACAGAAAAAATGTGATTCTAAAGAAGTTTCCAAACTTCGAAAAAATTTTTTTTCTTTTCGAGATTCTTTGCGCATAATATGCTTTACTGAGGCTATCAAACTAGTATAATGAAAGAGAACCAGTTATCTCAAATAAGAACGGAAAAAAGTGATTCTAACGAAGTTTTCAAACTTCGAAAAAAAAATTTTTTCTTTTCGAGATTCTTTGCGCATAATATGCTTTACTGAGGCTATCAAACTAGTACAATGAAAGAGAACCAGTTATCTCAAATAAGAACAGAAAAAAAGTGATTCTAAAGAAGTTTCCAAAATTCGAAAAAAAATTTTTTTCTTTTGGAGATTCTTTGCGCATAATATGCTTTAATGAGGCTATCAAACTAGTATAATGAAAGAGAACCAGTTATCTCAAATAAGAACGGAAAAAAATTGATTATAAAGAAGTTTCCAAAGTTCGAAAAAAAAATTTTTTCTTTTCGAGATTCTTTGCGCGTAATATGCTTTACTGAGGCTATCAAACTAGTATAATGAAAGAGAACCAGTTATCTCAAATAAGAACGGAAAAAAAGTGATTCAAACGAAGTTTCCAAACTTCGAAAAAAAATTTTTTTCTTTTCGAGATTCTTTGCGCATAATATGCTTTACTGATGCTATCAAACTAGTATAATGAAAGAGAACCAGTTATCTCAAATAAGAACGGAAAAAAGTGATTCTAACGAAGTTTTCAAACTTCGAAAAAACAATTTTTTCCCTTAGAGATTCTTTGCGCATAATATGCTTTACTGAGGCTATCAAACTAGTACAATGAAAGAGAACCAGTTATCTCAAATAAGAACAGAAAAAAAGTGATTCTAAAGAAGTTTCCAAACTTCGAAAAAATTTTTTTTTCTTTTCGAGAATCTTTGCGCATAATATGCTTTACTGAGGCTATCAAACTAGTATAATGAAAGAGAACCAGTTATCTCAAATAAGAACGGTAAAAAGTGATTCTAACGAAGTTTTCAAACTTCGAAAAAAAAATTTTTTCTTTTCGAGATTCTTTGCGCATAATATGCTTTACTGAGGCTATCAAACTAGTACAATGAAAGAGAACCAGTTATCTCAAATATGAACAGAAAAAAAGTGATTCTAAAGAAGTTTCCAAAATTCGAAAAAAAATTTTATTCTTTTGGAGATTCTTTGCGCATAATATGCTTTAATGAGGCTATCAAACTAGTATAATGAAAGAGAACCAGTTATCTCAAATAAGAACGCAAAAAAAATTGATTATAAAAAAGTTTCCAAAGTTCGAAAAAAAAATTTTTTCTTTTCGAGATTCTTTGCGCATAATATACTTTACTGAGGCTATCAACCTAGTATAATGAAAGAGAACCAGTTATCTCAAATAAGAACGGATAAAAAGTGATTCTAAAGAAGTTTCCAAACTTCGAAAAAAATTTTTTTTCTTTTCGAGATTCTTTGCGCATAATATGCTTTACTGAGGTTATCAAACTAGTATAATGAAAGAGAACCAGTTATCTCAAATAAGAACGGAAAAAAGTGATTCTAACGAAGTTTCCAAACTTCGAAAAAAATTTTTTTCTTTTCCAGATTCTTTGCGCATAATATGCTTTACTGTGGCTATGAAACTAGTATAATGAAAGAGAACCAGTTATCTCAAATAATAACGGCAAAAAAGTGATTCTAATGCAGTTTCCAAACTTCGAAAAAATTTTTTTTTCTTTTCGAGATTCTTTGTGCATATTATGCTTTACTGAGGTTATCAAACTAGTATAATGAAAGAAAACCAGTTATCTCAAATAAGAACGGAAAAAAGTGATTCTAACGAAGTTTCCAAACTTCGAAAAAAAATGTTTTTCTTTTCGAGATTCTTTGCGCATAATATGCTTTTCTGAGGCTATCAAACTAGTATAATGAAAGAGAACCAGTTATCTCAAATAAGAACGGAAAAAAGTGATTCTAACGAAGTTTCCAAACTTCGAAAAAAAATTTTTTTCTTTTCGAGATTCTTTGCGCATAATATGCTTTACTGAGGCTACCAAACTAGTATAATGAAAGAGAACCAGTTATCTCAAATAAGAACAGAAAAAAAGTGATTCTAAAGAAGTTTCCAAACTTCGAAAAAAAAATTTTATTCTTTTCGAGATTCTTTGCGCATAATATGCTTTACTGAGGCTATCAAACTAGTATAATGAAAGAGAACCAGTTATCTCAAATAAGAACGGAAAAAAATTGATTCTAACGAAGTTTCCAAACTTCGAAAAAAATTTTTTTTTCTTTTCCAGATTCTTTGCGCATAATATGCTTTACTGAGGCTATCAAACTAGTATAATGAAAGAGAACCAGTTATCTCAAATAAGAACGGAAAAAAGTGATTCTAACGAAGTTTCCAAACTTCGAAAAAAAATTTTTTTCTTTTCGAGATACTTTGCGCATAATATGCTTTTCTGAGGCTATCAAACTAGTATAATGAAAGAGAACCAGTTATCTCAAATAAGAACAGAAAAAAAGTGATTCTAAAGAAGTTTCCAAACTTCGAAAAAAAATGTTTTTCTTTTCGAGATTCTTTGCGCATAATATGCTTTACTGAGGCTATCAAACTAGTATAATGAAAGAGAACAAGTTATCTCAAATAAGAACGGAAAAAAATTGATTCTAAAGAAGTTTTCAAACTTCGAAAAAAAATTTTTTTCTTTTCGAGATTCTTTGCGCATAATATGCTTTACTGAGGCTATCAAAATAGTATAATGAAAGAGAAACAGTTATCTCAAATAAGAACGGAAAAAAAGTGATCCAAACGTAGTTTCCAAACTTCGAAAAAAAATGTTTTTCTTTTCGAGATTCTTGGCGCATAATATGCTTTTCTGGGGCTATCAAACTAGTATAATGAAAGAGAACCAGTTATCTCAAATAAGAACGGGAAAAAAGTGATTCTAAAGAAGTTTCCAAACTTCGAAAAAAATTTTTTTTCTTTTCGAGATTCTTTGCGCATAATATGCTTTACTGAGGCTATCAAACTAGTATAATGAAAGAGAACCAGTTATCTCAAATAAGAACGGAAAAAAGTGATTCTAACGAAGTTTTCAAACTTCGAAAAAACAATTTTTTCCCTTAGAGATTCTTTGCGCATAATATGCTTTACTGAGGCTATCAAACTAGTACAATGAAAGAGAACCAGTTATCTCAAATAAGAACAGAAAAAAAGTGATTCTAAAGAAGTTTCCAAACTTCGAAAAAAAATTTTTTTCTTTTGGAGATTCTTTGCGCATAATATACTTTACTGAGGCTATCAAACTAGTATAATGAAAGAGAACCAGTTATCTCAAATAAGAACGGAAAAAAATTGATTCTAAAGAAGTTTCCAAAGTTCGAAAAAAAAATTTTTTCTTTTCGAGATTCTTTGCGCATAATATGCTTTACTGAGGCTATCAACCTAGTATAATGAAATAGAAACAGTTATCTCAAATAAGAACGGAAAAAAAGTGATTCTAAAGTAGTTTCCAAACTTCGAAAAAAATTTTTTTCTTTTCGTGATTCTTTTCGCTAAATATGCTTTTCTGAGGCTATCAAACTAGTGTAATGAAAGGGAACCAGTTATCTCAAATTAGAACAGAAAAAAAGTGATTCTAAAGAAGTTTCCAAACAACGAAAAAAAATTTTTTTCTTTTCGAGATTCTTTGCGCATAATATGCTTTACTGAGGCTATCAAACTAGTATAATGAAAGAGAACCAGTAATCTCAAATAAGAACAGAAAAAAAGTGATTCTAAAGAAGTTTCCAAACTTCGAAAAAAATTTTTTTTCTTTTCGAGATTCTTTGCGCATAATATGCTTTACTGAGGCTATCAAACTAGTATAATGAAAGAGAACCAGTTATCTCAAATAAGAACGGAAAAAAATTGATTCTAAAGAAGTTTCCAAACTTCGAAAAAAAATTTATTTCTTTTCGAGATTCTTTGCGCATAATATGGTTTACAGAGGCTATCAAACTAGTATAATGAAAGAGAAACAGTTATCTCAAATAAGAACGGAAAAAAAGTGATTCAAACGAAGTTTCCAAACTTCGAAAAAAAATGTTTTTCTTTTCGAGATTCTTTGCGCATAATATGCTTTTCTGAGGCTATCAAACTAGTAAAATGAAAGAGAACCAGTTATCTCGAATAAGAACGGAAAAAAAGTAATTCTAAAGAAGTTTCCAAAGTTCGAAAAAATTTTTTTTTCTTTTCGAGATTCTTTGCGCATAATATGCTTTACTGAGGCTATCAAACTAGTATAATGAAAGAGAACCAGTTATCTCATATAAGAACGGAAAAAAAGTGATTCTAACGAAGTTTCCAAACTTCGAAAAAAATTTTTTTTTCTTTTCGAAATTCTTTGCGCATAAATTGCTTTACTGAGGCTATCAAACTAGTATAATGAAAGAGAACCAGTTATCTCAAATAAGAACGGAAAAAAAGTGATTCAAACGAAGTTTCCAAACTTCGAAAAAAAATTTTTTTCTTTTCGAGATTCTTTGCGCATAATATGCTTTACTGATGCTATCAAACTAGTATAATGAAAGAGAACCAGTTATCTCAAATAAGAACAGAAAAAATGTGATTCTAAAGAAGTTTCCAAACTTCGAAAAAATTTTTTTTCTTTTCGAGATTCTTTGCGCATAATATGCTTTACTGAGGCTATCAAACTAGTATAATGAAAGAGAACCAGTTATCTCAAATAAGAACGGAAAAAAGTGATTCTAACGAAGTTTTCAAACTTCGAAAAAAAAATTTTTTCTTTTCGAGATTCTTTGCGCATAATATGCTTTACTGAGGCTATCAAACTAGTACAATGAAAGAGAACCAGTTATCTCAAATAAGAACAGAAAAAAAGTGATTCTAAAGAAGTTTCCAAAATTCGAAAAAAAATTTTTTTCTTTTGGAGATTCTTTGCGCATAATATGCTTTAATGAGGCTATCAAACTAGTATAATGAAAGAGAACCAGTTATCTCAAATAAGAACGGAAAAAAATTGATTATAAAGAAGTTTCCAAAGTTCGAAAAAAAAATTTTTTCTTTTCGAGATTCTTTGCGCATAATATGCTTTACTGAGGCTATCAAACTAGTATAATGAAAGAGAACCAGTTATCTCAAATAAGAACGGAAAAAAAGTGATTCAAACGAAGTTTCCAAACTTCGAAAAAACAATTTTTTCCCTTAGAGATTCTTTGCGCATAATATGCTTTACTGAGGCTATCAAACTAGTACAATGAAAGAGAACCAGTTATCTCAAATAAGAACAGAAAAAAAGTGATTCTAAAGAAGTTTCCAAACTTCGAAAAAAAATTTTTTTCTTTTGGAGATTCTTTGCGCATAATATGCTTTACTGAGGCTATCAAACTAGTATAATGAAAGAGAACCAGTTATCTCAAATAAGAACGGAAAAAAATTGATTCTAAAGAAGTTTCCAAAGTTCGAAAAAAAAATTTTTTCTTTTCGAGATTCTTTGCGCATAATATGCTTTACTGAGGCTATCAACCTAGTATAATGAAATAGAAACAGTTATCTCAAATAAGAACGGAAAAAAAGTGATTCTAAAGTAGTTTCCAAACTTCGAAAAAAATTTTTTTCTTTTCGTGATTCTTTTCGCTAAATATGCTTTTCTGAGGCTATCAAACTAGTGTAATGAAAGGGAACCAGTTATCTCAAATTAGAACAGAAAAAAAGTGATTCTAAAGAAGTTTCCAAACAACGAAAAAAAATTTTTTTCTTTTCGAGATTCTTTGCGCATAATATGCTTTACTGAGGCTATCAAACTAGTATAATGAAAGAGAACCAGTAATCTCAAATAAGAACAGAAAAAAAGTGATTCTAAAGAAGTTTCCAAACTTCGAAAAAAATTTTTTTTCTTTTCGAGATTCTTTGCGCATAATATGCTTTACTGAGGCTATCAAACTAGTATAATGAAAGAGAACCAGTTATCTCAAATAAGAACGGAAAAAAATTGATTCTAAAGAAGTTTCCAAACTTCGAAAAAAAATTTATTTCTTTTCGAGATTCTTTGCGCATAATATGGTTTACAGAGGCTATCAAACTAGTATAATGAAAGAGAACCAGTTATCTCAAATAAGAACAGAAAAAATGTGATTCTAAAGAAGTTTCCAAACTTCGAAAAAATTTTTTTTCTTTGCGCATAATATGCTTTACTGAGGCTATCAAACTAGTATAATGAAAGAGAACCAGTTATCTCAAATAAGAACGGAAAAAAGTGATTCTAACGAAGTTTTCAAACTTCGAAAAAAAAATTTTTTCTTTTCGAGATTCTTTGCGCATAATATGCTTTACTGAGGCTATCAAACTAGTACAATGAAAGAGAACCAGTTATCTCAAATAAGAACAGAAAAAAAGTGATTCTAAAGAAGTTTCCAAAATTCGAAAAAAAATTTTTTTCTTTTGGAGATTCTTTGCGCATAATATGCTTTAATGAGGCTATCAAACTAGTATAATGAAAGAGAACCAGTTATCTCAAATAAGAACGGAAAAAAATTGATTATAAAGAAGTTTCCAAAGTTCGAAAAAAAAATTTTTTCTTTTCGAGATTCTTTGCGCATAATATGCTTTACTGAGGCTATCAAACTAGTATAATGAAAGAGAACCAGTTATCTCAAATAAGAACGGAAAAAAAGTGATTCAAACGAAGTTTCCAAACTTCGAAAAAAAATTTTTTTCTTTTCGAGATTCTTTGCGCATAATATGCTTTACTGATGCTATCAAACTAGTATAATGAAAGAGAACCAGTTATCTCAAATAAGAACAGAAAAAATGTGATTCTAAAGAAGTTTCCAAACTTCGAAAAAATTTTTTTTTCTTTTCGAGATTCTTTGCGCATAATATGCTTTACTGAGGCTATCAAACTAGTATAATGAAAGAGAACCAGTTATCTCAAATAAGAACGGAAAAAAGTGATTCTAACGAAGTTTTCAAACTTCGAAAAAAAAATTTTTTCTTTTCGAGATTCTTTGCGCATAATATGCTTTACTGAGGCTATCAAACTAGTACAATGAAAGAGTACCAGTTATCTCAAATAAGAACAGAAAAAAAGTGATTCTAAAGAAGTTTCCAAAATTCGAAAAAAAATTTTTTTCTTTTGGAGATTCTTTGCGCATAATATGCTTTACTGAGGTTATCAAACTAGTATAATGAAAGAGAACCAGTTATCTCAAATAAGAACGGAAAAAAGTGATTCTAACGAAGTTTCCAAACTTCGAAAAAAAATGTTTTTCTTTTCGAGATTCTTTGCGCATAATATGCTTTTCTGAGGCTATCAAACTAGTATAATGAAAGAGAACCAGTTATCTCAAATAAGAACGGAAAAAAGTGATTCTAACGAAGTTTCCAAACTTCGAAAAAAAATTTTTTTCTTTTCGAGATTCTTTGCGCATAATATGCTTTACTGAGGCTATCAAACTAGTATAATGAAAGAGAACCAGTTATCTCAAATAAGAACAGAAAAAAAGTGATTCTAAAGAAGTTTCCAAACTTCGAAAAAAAATTTTTATTCTTTTCGAGATTCTTTGCGCATAATATGCTTTACTGAGGCTATCAAACTAGTATAATGAAAGACAACCAGTTATCTCAAATAAGAACGGAAAAAAATTGATTCTAACGAAGTTTCCAAACTTCGAAAAAAATTTTTTTTTCTTTTCCAGATTCTTTGCGCATAATATGCTTTACTGAGGCTATCAAACTAGTATAATGAAAGAGAACCAGTTATCTCAAATAAGAACGGAAAAAAGTGATTCTAACGAAGTTTCCAAACTTCGAAAAAAAATTTTTTTCTTTTCGAGATTCTTTGCGCATAATGTGCTTTTCTACGGCTATCAAACTAGTAAAATGAAAGAGAACCAGTTATCTCGAATAAGAACGGAAAAAAAGTGATTCTAACGAAGTTTCCAAACTTCGAAAAATTTTTTTTTCTTTTCGAGATTCTTTGCGCATAATATGCTTTACAAAGGCTATCAAACTAGTATAATGAAAGAGAACCAGTTATCTCAAATAAGAACGGAAAAAAATTGATTCTAACGAAGTTTCCAAAGTTCGAAAAAAATTTTTTTTCTTTTCGAGATTCTTTGCGCATAATATGCTTTACTGAGGCTATCAAACTAGTATAATGAAAGAGAAACAGTTATCTCAAATAAGAACGGAAAAAAAGTGATTCAAACGAAGTTTCCAAACTTCGAAAAAAAATGTTTTTCTTTTCGATATTCTTTGCGCATAATATGCTTTTCTGAGGCTATCAAACTAGTATAATGAAAGAGAACCAGTTATCTCATATAAGAACGGAAAAAAAGTGATTCTAACGAAGTTTCCAAACTTCGAAAAAAATTTTTTTTTCTTTTCGAAATTCTTTGCGCATAATATGCTTTACTGAGGCTATCAAACTAGTATAATGAAAGAGAACCAGTTATCTCAAATAAGAACGGAAAAAAAGCGATTCAAACGAAGTTTCCAAACTTCGAAAAATGTTTTTTTTCTTTTCGAGATTCTTTGCGCATAATATGCTTTACTGAGTCTATCAAACTAGTATAATGAAAGAGAACCAGTTATTTCAAATAAGAACGGAAAAAAGTGATTCTAACGATTTTTCCAAACTTCGAAAAAAAATTTTTTTCTTTTCGAGATTCTTTGCGCATAATATGCTTTACTGAGGCTATCAAACTAGTATAATGAAAGAGAACCAGTTATCTCAAATAAGAACAGAAAAAAAGTGATTCTAAAGAAGTTTCCAAACTTCGAAAAAAAAATTTTTTTCTTTTCGAGATTCTTTGCGCATAATATGCTTTACTGAGGCTATCAAACTAGTATAATGAAAGAGAACCAGTTATCTCAAATAAGAACGGAAAAAAATTGATTCTAACGAAGTTTCCAAACTTCGAAAAAATTTTTTTTTTCTTTTCCAGATTCTTTGCGCATAATATGCTTTACTGAGGCTATCAAACTAGTATAATGAAAGAGAACCAGTTATCTCAAATAAGAACGGAAAAAAGTGATTCTAACGAAGTTTCCAAACTTCGAAAAAAAATTTTTTTCTTTTCGAGATACTTTGAGCATAATATGCTTTACTGAGGCTATCAAACTAGTATAATGAAAGAGAACCAGTTATCTCAAATAAGAACAGAAAAAAAGTGATTCTAAAGAAGTTTCCAAACTTCGAAAAAAAATTTTTTTCTTTTCGAGATTCTTTGCGCATAATATGCTTTACTGAGGCTATCAAACTAGTATAATGAAAGAGAACAAGTTATCTCAAATAAGAACGGAAAAAAATTGATTCTAAAGAAGTTTTCAAACTTCGAAAAAAAATTTTTTTCTTTTCGAGATTCTTTGCGTATAATATGCTTTACTGAGGCTATCAAAATAGTATAATGAAAGAGAAACAGTTATCTCAAATAAGAACGGAAAAAAAGTGATCCAAACGTAGTTTCCAAACTTCGAAAAAAAATGTTTTTCTTTTCGAGATTCTTTGCGCATAATATGCTTTTCTGGGGCTATCAAACTAGTATAATGAAAGAGAACCAGTTATCTCAAATAAGAACGGGAAAAAAGTGATTCTAACGAAGTTTCCAAACTTCGAAAAAAATTTTTTTTCTTTTCGAGATTCTTTGCGCATAATATGCTTTACTGAGGCTATCAAACTAGTATAATGAAAGAGAACCAGTTATCTCAAATAAGAACGGAAAAAAGTGATTCTAACGAAGTTTTCAAACTTCGAAAAATATTTTTTTTCTTTTCGTGATTCTTTTCGCTAAATATGCTTTTCTGAGGCTATCTAACTAGTATAATGAAAGAGAACCAGTTATCTCAAATAACAGAAAAAAAGTGATTCTAAAGAAGTTTCCAAACTTCGAAAAAAAATTTTTTTCTTTTCGAGATTCTTTGCGCATAATATGCTTTACTGATGCTATCAAACTAGTATAATGAAAGAGAACCAGTTATCTCAAATAAGAACAGAAAAAATGTGATTCTAAAGAAGTTTCCAAACTTCGAAAAAATTTTTTTTTCTTTTCGAGAATCTTTGCGCATAATATGCTTTACTGAGGCTATCAAACTAGTATAATGAAAGAGAACCAGTTATCTCAAATAAGAACGGAAAAAAGTGATTCTAACGAAGTTTTCAAACTTCGAAAAAAAAATTTTTTCTTTTCGAGATTCTTTGCGCATAATATGCTTTACTGAGGCTATCAAACTAGTACAATGAAAGAGAACCAGTTATCTCAAATAAGAACAGAAAAAAAGTGATTCTAAAGAAGTTTCCAAAATTCGAAAAAAAATTTTTTTCTTTTGGAGATTCTTTGCGCATAATATGCTTTAATGAGGCTATCAAACTAGTATAATGAAAGAGAACCAGTTATCTCAAATAAGAACGCAAAAAAAATTGATTATAAAAAAGTTTCCAAAGTTCGAAAAAAAAATTTTTTCTTTTCGAGATTCTTTGCGCATAATATACTTTACTGAGGCTATCAACCTAGTATAATGAAAGAGAACCAGTTATCTCAAATAAGAACGGATAAAAAGTGATTCTAAAGAAGTTTCCAAACTTCGAAAAAAATTTTTTTTCCTTTCGAGATTCTTTGCGCATAATATGCTTTACTGAGGTTATCAAACTAGTATAATGAAAGAGAACCAGTTATCTCAAATAAGAACGGAAAAAAGTGATTCTAACGAAGTTTCCAAACTTCGAAAAAAATTTTTTTCTTTTCCAGATTCTTTGCGCATAATATGCTTTACTGTGGCTATGAAACTAGTATAATGAAAGAGAACCAGTTATCTCAAATAAGAACGGAAAAAAAGTGATTCTAATGCAGTTTCCAAACTTCGAAAAAATTTTTTTTTCTTTTCGAGATTCTTTGTGCATATTATGCTTTACTGAGGTTATCAAACTAGTATAATGAAAGAAAACCAGTTATCTCAAATAAGAACGGAAAAAAGTGATTCTAACGAAGTTTCCAAACTTCGAAAAAAAATGTTTTTCTTTTCGAGATTCTTTGCGCATAATATGCTTTTCTGAGGCTATCAAACTAGTATAATGAAAGAGAACCAGTTATCTCAAATAAGAACGGAAAAAAGTGATTCTAACGAAGTTTCCAAACTTCGAAAAAAAATTTTTTTCTTTTCGAGATTCTTTGCGCATAATATGCTTTACTGAGGCTACCAAACTAGTATAATGAAAGAGAACCAGTTATCTCAAATAAGAACAGAAAAAAAGTGATTCTAAAGAAGTTTCCAAACTTCGAAAAAAAAATTTTATTCTTTTCGAGATTCTTTGCGCATAATATGCTTTACTGAGGCTATCAAACTAGTATAATGAAAGAGAACCAGTTATCTCAAATAAGAACGGAAAAAAGTGATTCTAACGAAGTTTCCAAACTTCGAAAAAAAATTTTTTTCTTTTCGAGATACTTTGCGCATAATATGCTTTACTGAGGCTATCAAACTAGTATAATGAAAGAGAACCAGTTATCTCAAATAAGAACAGAAAAAAAGTGATTCTAAAGAAGTTTCCAAACTTCGAAAAAAAATGTTTTTCTTTTCGAGATTCTTTGCGCATAATATGCTTTACTGAGGCTATCAAACTAGTATAATGAAAGAGAACAAGTTATCTCAAATAAGAACGGAAAAAAATTGATTCTAAAGAAGTTTTCAAACTTCGAAAAAAAATTTTTTTCTTTTCGAGATTCTTTGCGCATAATATGCTTTACTGAGGCTATCAAAATAGTATAATGAAAGAGAAACAGTTATCTCAAATAAGAACGGAAAAAAAGTGATCCAAACGTAGTTTCCAAACTTCGAAAAAAAATGTTTTTCTTTTCGAGATTCTTGGCGCATAATATGCTTTTCTGGGGCTATCAAACTAGTATAATGAAAGAGAACCAGTTATCTCAAATAAGAACGGGAAAAAAGTGATTCTAAAGAAGTTTCCAAACTTCGAAAAAAATTTTTTTTCTTTTCGAGATTCTTTGCGCATAATATGCTTTACTGAGGCTATCAAACTAGTATAATGAAAGAGAACCAGTTATCTCAAATAAGAACGGAAAAAAGTGATTCTAACGAAGTTTTCAAACTTCGAAAAAACAATTTTTTCCCTTAGAGATTCTTTGCGCATAATATGCTTTATTGAGGCTATCAAACTAGTACAATGAAAGAGAACCAGTTATCTCAAATAAGAACAGAAAAAAAGTGATTCTAAAGAAGTTTCCAAACTTCGAAAAAAAAATTTTTTCTTTTCGAGATTCTTTGCGCATAATATGCTTTACTGAGGCTATCAACCTAGTATAATGAAATAGAAACAGTTATCTCAAATAAGAACGGAAAAAAAGTGATTCTAAAGTAGTTTCCAAACTTCGAAAAAAATTTTTTTCTTTTCGTGATTCTTTTCGCTAAATATGCTTTTCTGAGGCTATCAAACTAGTGTAATGAAAGGGAACCAGTTATCTCAAATTAGAACAGAAAAAAAGTGATTCTAAAGAAGTTTCCAAACAACGAAAAAAAATTTTTTTCTTTTCGAGATTCTTTGCGCATAATATGCTTTACTGAGGCTATCAAACTAGTATAATGAAAGAGAACCAGTAATCTCAAATAAGAACAGAAAAAAAGTGATTCTAAAGAAGTTTCCAAACTTCGAAAAAAATTTTTTTTCTTTTCGAGATTCTTTGCGCATAATATGCTTTACTGAGGCTATCAAACTAGTATAATGAAAGAGAACCAGTTATCTCAAATAAGAACGGAAAAAAATTGATTCTAAAGAAGTTTCCAAACTTCGAAAAAAAATTTATTTCTTTTCGAGATTCTTTGCGCATAATATGGTTTACAGAGGCTATCAAACTAGTATAATGAAAGAGAAACAGTTATCTCAAATAAGAACGGAAAAAAAGTGATTCAAACGAAGTTTCCAAACTTCGAAAAAAAATGTTTTTCTTTTCGAGATTCTTTGCGCATAATATGCTTTTCTGAGGCTATCAAACTAGTATAATGAAAGAGAAACAGTTATCTCAAATAAGAACGGAAAAAAAGTGATTCAAACGAAGTTTCCAAAGTTCGAAAAAATTTTTTTTTCTTTTCGAGATTCTTTGCGCATAATATGCTTTACTGAGGCTATCAAACTAGTATAATGAAAGAGAACCAGTTATCTCATATAAGAACGGAAAAAAAGTGATTCTAACGAAGTTTCCAAACTTCGAAAAAAATTTTTTTTTCTTTTCGAAATTCTTTGCGCATAAATTGCTTTACTGAGGCTATCAAACTAGTATAATGAAAGAGAACCAGTTATCTCAAATAAGAACGGAAAAAAAGTGATTCAAACGAAGTTTCCAAACTTCGAAAAAAAATTTTTTTCTTTTCGAGATTCTTTGCGCATAATATGCTTTACTGATGCTATCAAACTAGTATAATGAAACAGAACCAGTTATCTCAAATAAGAACAGAAAAAATGTGATTCTAAAGAAGTTTCCAAACTTCGAAAAAATTTTTTTTCTTTTCGAGATTCTTTGCGCATAATATGCTTTACTGAGGCTATCAAACTAGTATAATGAAAGAGAACCAGTTATCTCAAATAAGAACGGAAAAAAGTGATTCTAACGAAGTTTCCAAACTTCGAAAAAAAATTTTTTTCTTTTCGAGATTCTTTGCGCATAATATGCTTTACTGAGGCTACCAAACTAGTATAATGAAAGAGAACCAGTTATCTCAAATAAGAACTGAAAAAAAGTGATTCTAAAGAAGTTTCCAAACTTCGAAAAAAAAATTTTATTCTTTTCGAGATTCTTTGCGCATAATATGCTTTACTGAGGCTATCAAACTAGTATAATGAAAGAGAACCAGTTATCTCAAATAAGAACGGAAAAAAATTGATTCTAACGAAGTTTCCAAACTTCGAAAAAAATTTTTTTTTCTTTTCCAGATTCTTTGCGCATAATATGCTTTACTGAGGCTATCAAACTAGTATAATGAAAGAGAACCAGTTATCTCAAATAAGAACGGAAAAAAGTGATCCAAACGTAGTTTCCAAACTTCGAAAAAAAATGTTTTTCTTTTCGAGATTCTTGGCGCATAATATGCTTTTCTGGGGCTATCAAACTAGTATAATGAAAGAGAACCAGTTATCTCAAATAAGAACGGGAAAAAAGTGATTCTAAAGAAGTTTCCAAACTTCGAAAAAAATTTTTTTTCTTTTCGAGATTCTTTGCGCATAATATGCTTTACTGAGGCTATCAAACTAGTATAATGAAAGAGAACCAGTTATCTCAAATAAGAACGGAAAAAAGTGATTCTAACGAAGTTTTCAAACTTCGAAAAAACAATTTTTTCCCTTAGAGATTCTTTGCGCATAATATGCTTTACTGAGGCTATCAAACTAGTACAATGAAAGAGAACCAGTTATCTCAAATAAGAACAGAAAAAAAGTGATTCTAAAGAAGTTTCCAAACTTCGAAAAAAAATTTTTTTCTTTTGGAGATTCTTTGCGCATAATATGCTTTACTGAGGCTATCAAACTAGTATAATGAAAGAGAACCAGTTATCTCAAATAAGAACGGAAAAAAATTGATTCTAAAGAAGTTTCCAAAGTTCGAAAAAAAAATTTTTTCTTTTCGAGATTCTTTGCGCATAATATGCTTTACTGAGGCTATCAACCTAGTATAATGAAATAGAAACAGTTATCTCAAATAAGAACGGAAAAAAAGTGATTCTAAAGTAGTTTCCAAACTTCGAAAAAAATTTTTTTCTTTTCGTGATTCTTTTCGCTAAATATGCTTTTCTGAGGCTATCAAACTAGTGTAATGAAAGGGAACCAGTTATCTCAAATTAGAACAGAAAAAAAGTGATTCTAAAGAAGTTTCCAAACAACGAAAAAAAATTTTTTTCTTTTCGAGATTCTTTGCGCATAATATGCTTTACTGAGGCTATCAAACTAGTATAATGAAAGAGAACCAGTAATCTCAAATAAGAACAGAAAAAAAGTGATTCTAAAGAAGTTTCCAAACTTCGAAAAAAATTTTTTTTCTTTTCGAGATTCTTTGCGCATAATATGCTTTACTGAGGCTATCAAACTAGTATAATGAAAGAGAACCAGTTATCTCAAATAAGAACGGAAAAAAATTGATTCTAAAGAAGTTTCCAAACTTCGAAAAAAAATTTATTTCTTTTCGAGATTCTTTGCGCATAATATGGTTTACAGAGGCTATCAAACTAGTATAATGAAAGAGAAACAGTTATCTCAAATAAGAACGGAAAAAAAGTGATTCAAACGAAGTTTCCAAACTTCGAAAAAAAATGTTTTTCTTTTCGAGATTCTTTGCGCATAATATGCTTTTCTGAGGCTATCAAACTAGTAAAATGAAAGAGAACCAGTTATCTCGAATAAGAACGGAAAAAAAGTAATTCTAAAGAAGTTTCCAAAGTTCGAAAAAATTTTTTTTTCTTTTCGAGATTCTTTGCGCATAATATGCTTTACTGAGGCTATCAAACTAGTATAATGAAAGAGAACCAGTTATCTCATATAAGAACGGAAAAAAAGTGATTCTAACGAAGTTTCCAAACTTCGAAAAAAATTTTTTTTTCTTTTCGAAATTCTTTGCGCATAAATTGCTTTACTGAGGCTATCAAACTAGTATAATGAAAGAGAACCAGTTATCTCAAATAAGAACGGAAAAAAAGTGATTCAAACGAAGTTTCCAAACTTCGAAAAAAAATTTTTTTCTTTTCGAGATTCTTTGCGCATAATATGCTTTACTGATGCTATCAAACTAGTATAATGAAAGAGAACCAGTTATCTCAAATAAGAACAGAAAAAATGTGATTCTAAAGAAGTTTCCAAACTTCGAAAAAATTTTTTTTCTTTTCGAGATTCTTTGCGCATAATATGCTTTACTGAGGCTATCAAACTAGTATAATGAAAGAGAACCAGTTATCTCAAATAAGAACGGAAAAAAGTGATTCTAACGAAGTTTTCAAACTTCGAAAAAAAAATTTTTTCTTTTCGAGATTCTTTGCGCATAATATGCTTTACTGAGGCTATCAAACTAGTACAATGAAAGAGAACCAGTTATCTCAAATAAGAACAGAAAAAAAGTGATTCTAAAGAAGTTTCCAAAATTCGAAAAAAAATTTTTTTCTTTTGGAGATTCTTTGCGCATAATATGCTTTAATGAGGCTATCAAACTAGTATAATGAAAGAGAACCAGTTATCTCAAATAAGAACGGAAAAAAATTGATTATAAAGAAGTTTCCAAAGTTCGAAAAAAAAATTTTTTCTTTTCGAGATTCTTTGCGCATAATATGCTTTACTGAGGCTATCAAACTAGTATAATGAAAGAGAACCAGTTATCTCAAATAAGAACGGAAAAAAAGTGATTCAAACGAAGTTTCCAAACTTCGAAAAAACAATTTTTTCCCTTAGAGATTCTTTGCGCATAATATGCTTTACTGAGGCTATCAAACTAGTACAATGAAAGAGAACCAGTTATCTCAAATAAGAACAGAAAAAAAGTGATTCTAAAGAAGTTTCCAAACTTCGAAAAAAAATTTTTTTCTTTTGGAGATTCTTTGCGCATAATATGCTTTACTGAGGCTATCAAACTAGTATAATGAAAGAGAACCAGTTATCTCAAATAAGAACGGAAAAAAATTGATTCTAAAGAAGTTTCCAAAGTTCGAAAAAAAAAATTTTTCTTTTCGAGATTCTTTGCGCATAATATGCTTTACTGAGGCTATCAACCTAGTATAATGAAATAGAAACAGTTATCTCAAATAAGAACGGAAAAAAAGTGATTCTAAAGTAGTTTCCAAACTTCGAAAAAAATTTTTTTCTTTTCGTGATTCTTTTCGCTAAATATGCTTTTCTGAGGCTATCAAACTAGTGTAATGAAAGGGAACCAGTTATCTCAAATTAGAACAGAAAAAAAGTGATTCTAAAGAAGTTTCCAAACAACGAAAAAAAATTTTTTTCTTTTCGAGATTCTTTGCGCATAATATGCTTTACTGAGGCTATCAAACTAGTATAATGAAAGAGAACCAGTAATCTCAAATAAGAACAGAAAAAAAGTGATTCTAAAGAAGTTTCCAAACTTCGAAAAAAATTTTTTTTCTTTTCGAGATTCTTTGCGCATAATATGCTTTACTGAGGCTATCAAACTAGTATAATGAAAGAGAAACAGTTATCTCAAATAAGAACGGAAAAAAAGTGATTCAAACGAAGTTTCCAAACTTCGAAAAAAAATGTTTTTCTTTTCGAGATTCTTTGCGCATAATATGCTTTACTGAGGCTATCAAACTAGTATAATGAAAGAGAAACAGTTATCTCAAATAAGAACGGAAAAAAAGTGATTCAAACGAAGTTTCCAAACTTCGAAAAAAAATGTTTTTCTTTTCGATATTCTTTGCGCATAATATGCTTTTCTGAGGCTATCAAACTAGTATAATGAAAGAGAACCAGTTATCTCATATAAGAACGGAAAAAAAGTGATTCTAACGAAGTTTCCAAACTTCGAAAAAAATTTTTTTTTCTTTTCGAAATTCTTTGCGCATAATATGCTTTACTGAGGCTATCAAACTAGTATAATGAAAGAGAACCAGTTATCTCAAATAAGAACGGAAAAAAAGCGATTCAAACGAAGTTTCCAAACTTCGAAAAATGTTTTTTTTCTTTTCGAGATTCTTTGCGCATAATATGCTTTACTGAGTCTATCAAACTAGTATAATGAAAGAGAACCAGTTATTTCAAATAAGAACGGAAAAAAGTGATTCTAACGATTTTTCCAAACTTCGAAAAAAAATTTTTTTCTTTTCGAGATTCTTTGCGCATAATATGCTTTCTGAGGCTATCAAACTAGTATAATGAAAGAGAACCAGTTATCTCAAATAAGAACAGAAAAAAAGTGATTCTAAAGAAGTTTCCAAACTTCGAAAAAAAAATTTTTTTCTTTTCGAGATTCTTTGCGCATAATATGCTTTACTGAGGCTATCAAACTAGTATAATGAAAGAGAACCAGTTATCTCAAATAAGAACGGAAAAAAATTGATTCTAACGAAGTTTCCAAACTTCGAAAAAATTTTTTTTTTCTTTTCCAGATTCTTTGCGCATAATATGCTTTACTGAGGCTATCAAACTAGTATAATGAAAGAGAACCAGTTATCTCAAATAAGAACGGAAAAAAGTGATTCTAACGAAGTTTCCAAACTTCGAAAAAAAATTTTTTTCTTTTCGAGATACTTTGAGCATAATATGCTTTACTGAGGCTATCAAACTAGTATAATGAAAGAGAACCAGTTATCTCAAATAAGAACAGAAAAAAAGTGATTCTAAAGAAGTTTCCAAACTTCGAAAAAAAATTTTTTTCTTTTCGAGATTCTTTGCGCATAATATGCTTTACTGAGGCTATCAAACTAGTATAATGAAAGAGAACAAGTTATCTCAAATAAGAACGGAAAAAAATTGATTCTAAAGAAGTTTTCAAACTTCGAAAAAAAATTTTTTTCTTTTCGAGATTCTTTGCGTATAATATGCTTTACTGAGGCTATCAAAATAGTATAATGAAAGAGAAACAGTTATCTCAAATAAGAACGGAAAAAAAGTGATCCAAACGTAGTTTCCAAACTTCGAAAAAAAATGTTTTTCTTTTCGAGATTCTTTGCGCATAATATGCTTTTCTGGGGCTATCAAACTAGTATAATGAAAGAGAACCAGTTATCTCAAATAAGAACGGGAAAAAAGTGATTCTAACGAAGTTTCCAAACTTCGAAAAAAATTTTTTTTCTTTTCGAGATTCTTTGCGCATAATATGCTTTACTGAGGCTATCAAACTAGTATAATGAAAGAGAACCAGTTATCTCAAATAAGAACGGAAAAAAGTGATTCTAACGAAGTTTTCAAACTTCGAAAAATATTTTTTTTCTTTTCGTGATTCTTTTCGCTAAATATGCTTTTCTGAGGCTATCTAACTAGTATAATGAAAGAGAACCAGTTATCTCAAATAACAGAAAAAAAGTGATTCTAAAGAAGTTTCCAAACTTCGAAAAAAAATTTTTTTCTTTTCGAGATTCTTTGCGCATAATATGCTTTACTGATGCTATCAAACTAGTATAATGAAAGAGAACCAGTTATCTCAAATAAGAACAGAAAAAATGTGATTCTAAAGAAGTTTCCAAACTTCGAAAAAATTTTTTTTTCTTTTCGAGAATCTTTGCGCATAATATGCTTTACTGAGGCTATCAAACTAGTATAATGAAAGAGAACCAGTTATCTCAAATAAGAACGGAAAAAAGTGATTCTAACGAAGTTTTCAAACTTCGAAAAAAAAATTTTTTCTTTTCGAGATTCTTTGCGCATAATATGCTTTACTGAGGCTATCAAACTAGTACAATGAAAGAGAACCAGTTATCTCAAATAAGAACAGAAAAAAAGTGATTCTAAAGAAGTTTCCAAAATTCGAAAAAAAATTTTTTTCTTTTGGAGATTCTTTGCGCATAATATGCTTTAATGAGGCTATCAAACTAGTATAATGAAAGAGAACCAGTTATCTCAAATAAGAACGCAAAAAAAATTGATTATAAAAAAGTTTCCAAAGTTCGAAAAAAAAATTTTTTCTTTTCGAGATTCTTTGCGCATAATATACTTTACTGAGGCTATCAACCTAGTATAATGAAAGAGAACCAGTTATCTCAAATAAGAACGGATAAAAAGTGATTCTAAAGAAGTTTCCAAACTTCGAAAAAAATTTTTTTTCCTTTCGAGATTCTTTGCGCATAATATGCTTTACTGAGGTTATCAAACTAGTATAATGAAAGAGAACCAGTTATCTCAAATAAGAACGGAAAAAAGTGATTCTAACGAAGTTTCCAAACTTCGAAAAAAATTTTTTTCTTTTCCAGATTCTTTGCGCATAATATGCTTTACTGTGGCTATGAAACTAGTATAATGAAAGAGAACCAGTTATCTCAAATAAGAACGGAAAAAAAGTGATTCTAATGCAGTTTCCAAACTTCGAAAAAATTTTTTTTTCTTTTCGAGATTCTTTGTGCATATTATGCTTTACTGAGGTTATCAAACTAGTATAATGAAAGAAAACCAGTTATCTCAAATAAGAACGGAAAAAAGTGATTCTAACGAAGTTTCCAAACTTCGAAAAAAAATGTTTTTCTTTTCGAGATTCTTTGCGCATAATATGCTTTTCTGAGGCTATCAAACTAGTATAATGAAAGAGAACCAGTTATCTCAAATAAGAACGGAAAAAAGTGATTCTAACGAAGTTTCCAAACTTCGAAAAAAAATTTTTTTCTTTTCGAGATTCTTTGCGCATAATATGCTTTACTGAGGCTACCAAACTAGTATAATGAAAGAGAACCAGTTATCTCAAATAAGAACAGAAAAAAAGTGATTCTAAAGAAGTTTCCAAACTTCGAAAAAAAAATTTTATTCTTTTCGAGATTCTTTGCGCATAATATGCTTTACTGAGGCTATCAAACTAGTATAATGAAAGAGAACCAGTTATCTCAAATAAGAACGGAAAAAAGTGATTCTAACGAAGTTTCCAAACTTCGAAAAAAAATTTTTTTCTTTTCGAGATACTTTGCGCATAATATGCTTTACTGAGGCTATCAAACTAGTATAATGAAAGAGAACCAGTTATCTCAAATAAGAACAGAAAAAAAGTGATTCTAAAGAAGTTTCCAAACTTCGAAAAAAAATGTTTTTCTTTTCGAGATTCTTTGCGCATAATATGCTTTACTGAGGCTATCAAACTAGTATAATGAAAGAGAACAAGTTATCTCAAATAAGAACGGAAAAAAATTGATTCTAAAGAAGTTTTCAAACTTCGAAAAAAAATTTTTTTCTTTTCGAGATTCTTTGCGCATAATATGCTTTACTGAGGCTATCAAAATAGTATAATGAAAGAGAAACAGTTATCTCAAATAAGAACGGAAAAAAAGTGATCCAAACGTAGTTTCCAAACTTCGAAAAAAAATGTTTTTCTTTTCGAGATTCTTGGCGCATAATATGCTTTTCTGGGGCTATCAAACTAGTATAATGAAAGAGAACCAGTTATCTCAAATAAGAACGGGAAAAAAGTGATTCTAAAGAAGTTTCCAAACTTCGAAAAAAATTTTTTTTCTTTTCGAGATTCTTTGCGCATAATATGCTTTACTGAGGCTATCAAACTAGTATAATGAAAGAGAACCAGTTATCTCAAATAAGAACGGAAAAAAGTGATTCTAACGAAGTTTTCAAACTTCGAAAAAACAATTTTTTCCCTTAGAGATTCTTTGCGCATAATATGCTTTACTGAGGCTATCAAACTAGTACAATGAAAGAGAACCAGTTATCTCAAATAAGAACAGAAAAAAAGTGATTCTAAAGAAGTTTCCAAACTTCGAAAAAAAAATTTTTTCTTTTCGAGATTCTTTGCGCATAATATGCTTTACTGAGGCTATCAACCTAGTATAATGAAATAGAAACAGTTATCTCAAATAAGAACGGAAAAAAAAAGATTCTAAAGTAGTTTCCAAACTTCGAAAAAAATTTTTTTCTTTTCGTGATTCTTTTCGCTAAATATGCTTTTCTGAGGCTATCAAACTAGTGTAATGAAAGGGAACCAGTTATCTCAAATTAGAACAGAAAAAAAGTGATTCTAAAGAAGTTTCCAAACAACGAAAAAAAATTTTTTTCTTTTCGAGATTCTTTGCGCATAATATGCTTTACTGAGGCTATCAAACTAGTATAATGAAAGAGAACCAGTAATCTCAAATAAGAACAGAAAAAAAGTGATTCTAAAGAAGTTTCCAAACTTCGAAAAAAATTTTTTTTCTTTTCGAGATTCTTTGCGCATAATATGCTTTACTGAGGCTATCAAACTAGTATAATGAAAGAGAACCAGTTATCTCAAATAAGAACGGAAAAAAATTGATTCTAAAGAAGTTTCCAAACTTCGAAAAAAAATTTATTTCTTTTCGAGATTCTTTGCGCATAATATGGTTTACAGAGGCTATCAAACTAGTATAATGAAAGAGAAACAGTTATCTCAAATAAGAACGGAAAAAAAGTGATTCAAACGAAGTTTCCAAACTTCGAAAAAAAATGTTTTTCTTTTCGAGATTCTTTGCGCATAATATGCTTTTCTGAGGCTATCAAACTAGTATAATGAAAGAGAAACAGTTATCTCAAATAAGAACGGAAAAAAAGTGATTCAAACGAAGTTTCCAAAGTTCGAAAAAATTTTTTTTTCTTTTCGAGATTCTTTGCGCATAATATGCTTTACTGAGGCTATCAAACTAGTATAATGAAAGAGAACCAGTTATCTCATATAAGAACGGAAAAAAAGTGATTCTAACGAAGTTTCCAAACTTCGAAAAAAATTTTTTTTTCTTTTCGAAATTCTTTGCGCATAAATTGCTTTACTGAGGCTATCAAACTAGTATAATGAAAGAGAACCAGTTATCTCAAATAAGAACGGAAAAAAAGTGATTCAAACGAAGTTTCCAAACTTCGAAAAAAAATTTTTTTCTTTTCGAGATTCTTTGCGCATAATATGCTTTACTGATGCTATCAAACTAGTATAATGAAAGAGAACCAGTTATCTCAAATAAGAACAGAAAAAATGTGATTCTAAAGAAGTTTCCAAACTTCGAAAAAATTTTTTTTCTTTTCGAGATTCTTTGCGCATAATATGCTTTACTGAGGCTATCAAACTAGTATAATGAAAGAGAACCAGTTATCTCAAATAAGAACGGAAAAAAGTGATTCTAACGAAGTTTTCAAACTTCGAAAAAAAAATTTTTTCTTTTCGAGATTCTTTGCGCATAATATGCTTTACTGAGGCTATCAAACTAGTACAATGAAAGAGAACCAGTTATCTCAAATAAGAACAGAAAAAAAGTGATTCTAAAGAAGTTTCCAAAATTCGAAAAAAAATTTTTTTCTTTTGGAGATTCTTTGCGCATAATATGCTTTAATGAGGCTATCAAACTAGTATAATGAAAGAGAACCAGTTATCTCAAATAAGAACGGAAAAAAATTGATTATAAAGAAGTTTCCAAAGTTCGAAAAAAAAATTTTTTCTTTTCGAGATTCTTTGCGCATAATATGCTTTACTGAGGCTATCAAACTAGTATAATGAAAGAGAACCAGTTATCTCAAATAAGAACGGAAAAAAAGTGATTCAAACGAAGTTTCCAAACTTCGAAAAAAAATTTTTTTCTTTTCGAGATTCTTTGCGCATAATATGCTTTACTGATGCTATCAAACTAGTATAATGAAAGAGAACCAGTTATCTCAAATAAGAACGGAAAAAAGTGATTCTAACGAAGTTTTCAAACTTCGAAAAAACAATTTTTTCCCTTAGAGATTCTTTGCGCATAATATGCTTTACTGAGGCTATCAAACTAGTACAATGAAAGAGAACCAGTTATCTCAAATAAGAACAGAAAAAAAGTGATTCTAAAGAAGTTTCCAAACTTCGAAAAAATTTTTTTTTCTTTTCGAGAATCTTTGCGCATAATATGCTTTACTGAGGCTATCAAACTAGTATAATGAAAGAGAACCAGTTATCTCAAATAAGAACGGTAAAAAGTGATTCTAACGAAGTTTTCAAACTTCGAAAAAAAAATTTTTTCTTTTCGAGATTCTTTGCGCATAATATGCTTTACTGAGGCTATCAAACTAGTACAATGAAAGAGAACCAGTTATCTCAAATATGAACAGAAAAAAAGTGATTCTAAAGAAGTTTCCAAAATTCGAAAAAAAATTTTTTTCTTTTGGAGATTCTTTGCGCATAATATGCTTTAATGAGGCTATCAAACTAGTATAATGAAAGAGAACCAGTTATCTCAAATAAGAACGCAAAAAAAATTGATTATAAAAAAGTTTCCAAATTTCGAAAAAAAAATTTTTTCTTTTCGAGATTCTTTGCGCATAATATACTTTACTGAGGCTATCAACCTAGTATAATGAAAGAGAACCAGTTATCTCAAATAAGAACGGATAAAAAGTGATTCTAAAGAAGTTTCCAAACTTCGAAAAAAATTTTTTTTCTTTTCGAGATTCTTTGCGCATAATATGCTTTACTGAGGTTATCAAACTAGTATAATGAAAGAGAACCAGTTATCTCAAATAAGAACGGAAAAAAGTGATTCTAACGAAGTTTCCAAACTTCGAAAAAAATTTTTTTCTTTTCCAGATTCTTTGCGCATAATATGCTTTACTGTGGCTATGAAACTAGTATAATGAAAGAGAACCAGTTATCTCAAATAATAACGGCAAAAAAGTGATTCCAATGCAGTTTCCAAACTTCGAAAAAATTTTTTTTTCTTTTCGAGATTCTTTGTGCATATTATGCTTTACTGAGGTTATCAAACTAGTATAATGAAAGAAAACCAGTTATCTCAAATAAGAACGGAAAAAAGTGATTCTAACGAAGTTTCCAAACTTCGAAAAAAAATGTTTTTCTTTTCGAGATTCTTTGCGCATAATATGCTTTTCTGAGGCTATCAAACTAGTATAATGAAAGAGAACCAGTTATCTCAAATAAGAACGGAAAAAAGTGATTCTAACGAAGTTTCCAAACTTCGAAAAAAAATTTTTTTCTTTTCGAGATTCTTTGCGCATAATATGCTTTACTGAGGCTACCAAACTAGTATAATGAAAGAGAACCAGTTATCTCAAATAAGAACAGAAAAAAAGTGATTCTAAAGAAGTTTCCAAACTTCGAAAAAAAAATTTTATTCTTTTCGAGATTCTTTGCGCATAATATGCTTTACTGAGGCTATCAAACTAGTATAATGAAAGAGAACCAGTTATCTCAAATAAGAACGGAAAAAAATTGATTCTAACGAAGTTTCCAAACTTCGAAAAAAATTTTTTTTTCTTTTCCAGATTCTTTGCGCATAATATGCTTTACTGAGGCTATCAAACTAGTATAATGAAAGAGAACCAGTTATCTCAAATAAGAACGGAAAAAAGTGATTCTAACGAAGTTTCCAAACTTCGAAAAAAAATTTTTTTCTTTTCGAGATACTTTGCGCATAATATGCTTTACTGAGGCTATCAAACTAGTATAATGAAAGAGAACCAGTTATCTCAAATAAGAACAGAAAAAAAGTGATTCTAAAGAAGTTTCCAAACTTCGAAAAAAAATGTTTTTCTTTTCGAGATTCTTTGCGCATAATATGCTTTACTGAGGCTATCAAACTAGTATAATGAAAGAGAACAAGTTATCTCAAATAAGAACGGAAAAAAATTGATTCTAAAGAAGTTTTCAAACTTCGAAAAAAAATTTTTTTCTTTTCGAGATTCTTTGCGCATAATATGCTTTACTGAGGCTATCAAAATAGTATAATGAAAGAGAAACAGTTATCTCAAATAAGAACGGAAAAAAAGTGATCCAAACGTAGTTTCCAAACTTCGAAAAAAAATGTTTTTCTTTTCGAGATTCTTGGCGCATAATATGCTTTTCTGGGGCTATCAAACTAGTATAATGAAAGAGAACCAGTTATCTCAAATAAGAACGGGAAAAAAGTGATTCTAAAGAAGTTTCCAAACTTCGAAAAAAATTTTTTTTCTTTTCGAGATTCTTTGCGCATAATATGCTTTACTGAGGCTATCAAACTAGTATAATGAAAGAGAACCAGTTATCTCAAATAAGAACGGAAAAAAGTGATTCTAACGAAGTTTTCAAACTTCGAAAAAACAATTTTTTCCCTTAGAGATTCTTTGCGCATAATATGCTTTACTGAGGCTATCAAACTAGTACAATGAAAGAGAACCAGTTATCTCAAATAAGAACAGAAAAAAAGTGATTCTAAAGAAGTTTCCAAACTTCGAAAAAAAATTTTTTTCTTTTGGAGATTCTTTGCGCATAATATGCTTTACTGAGGCTATCAAACTAGTATAATGAAAGAGAACCAGTTATCTCAAATAAGAACGGAAAAAAATTGATTCTAAAGAAGTTTCCAAAGTTCGAAAAAAAATTTTTTTCTTTTCGAGATTCTTTGCGCATAATATGCTTTACTGAGGCTATCAACCTAGTATAATGAAATAGAAACAGTTATCTCAAATAAGAACGGAAAAAAAGTGATTCTAAAGTAGTTTCCAAACTTCGAAAAAAATTTTTTTCTTTTCGTGATTCTTTTCGCTAAATATGCTTTTCTGAGGCTATCAAACTAGTGTAATGAAAGGGAACCAGTTATCTCAAATTAGAACAGAAAAAAAGTGATTCTAAAGAAGTTTCCAAACAACGAAAAAAAATTTTTTTCTTTTCGAGATTCTTTGCGCATAATATGCTTTACTGAGGCTATCAAACTAGTATAATGAAAGAGAACCAGTAATCTCAAATAAGAACAGAAAAAAAGTGATTCTAAAGAAGTTTCCAAACTTCGAAAAAAATTTTTTTTCTTTTCGAGATTCTTTGCGCATAATATGCTTTACTGAGGCTATCAAACTAGTATAATGAAAGAGAACCAGTTATCTCAAATAAGAACGGAAAAAAATTGATTCTAAAGAAGTTTCCAAACTTCGAAAAAAAATTTATTTCTTTTCGAGATTCTTTGCGCATAATATGGTTTACAGAGGCTATCAAACTAGTATAATGAAAGAGAAACAGTTATCTCAAATAAGAACGGAAAAAAAGTGATTCAAACGAAGTTTCCAAACTTCGAAAAAAAATGTTTTTCTTTTCGAGATTCTTTGCGCATAATATGCTTTTCTGAGGCTATCAAACTAGTAAAATGAAAGAGAACCAGTTATCTCGAATAAGAACGGAAAAAAAGTAATTCTAAAGAAGTTTCCAAAGTTCGAAAAAATTTTTTTTTCTTTTCGAGATTCTTTGCGCATAATATGCTTTACTGAGGCTATCAAACTAGTATAATGAAAGAGAACCAGTTATCTCATATAAGAACGGAAAAAAAGTGATTCTAACGAAGTTTCCAAACTTCGAAAAAAATTTTTTTTTCTTTTCGAAATTCTTTGCGCATAAATTGCTTTACTGAGGCTATCAAACTAGTATAATGAAAGAGAACCAGTTATCTCAAATAAGAACGGAAAAAAAGTGATTCAAACGAAGTTTCCAAACTTCGAAAAAAAATTTTTTTCTTTTCGAGATTCTTTGCGCATAATATGCTTTACTGATGCTATCAAACTAGTATAATGAAAGAGAACCAGTTATCTCAAATAAGAACAGAAAATATGTGATTCTAAAGAAGTTTCCAAACTTCGAAAAAATTTTTTTTCTTTTCGAGATTCTTTGCGCATAATATGCTTTACTGAGGCTATCAAACTAGTATAATGAAAGAGAACCAGTTATCTCAAATAAGAACGGAAAAAAGTGATTCTAACGAAGTTTTCAAACTTCGAAAAAAAAATTTTTTCTTTTCGAGATTCTTTGCGCATAATATGCTTTACTGAGGCTATCAAACTAGTACAATGAAAGAGAACCAGTTATCTCAAATAAGAACAGAAAAAAAGTGATTCTAAAGAAGTTTCCAAAATTCGAAAAAAAATTTTTTTCTTTTGGAGATTCTTTGCGCATAATATGCTTTAATGAGGCTATCAAACTAGTATAATGAAAGAGAACCAGTTATCTCAAATAAGAACGGAAAAAAATTGATTATAAAGAAGTTTCCAAAGTTCGAAAAAAAAATTTTTTCTTTTCGAGATTCTTTGCGCATAATATGCTTTACTGAGGCTATCAAACTAGTATAATGAAAGAGAACCAGTTATCTCAAATAAGAACGGAAAAAAAGTGATTCAAACGAAGTTTCCAAACTTCGAAAAAACAATTTTTTCCCTTAGAGATTCTTTGCGCATAATATGCTTTACTGAGGCTATCAAACTAGTACAATGAAAGAGAACCAGTAATCTCAAATAAGAACAGAAAAAAAGTGATTCTAAAGAAGTTTCCAAACTTCGAAAAAAATTTTTTTTCTTTTCGAGATTCTTTGCGCATAATATGCTTTACTGAGGCTATCAAACTAGTATAATGAAAGAGAACCAGTTATCTCAAATAAGAACGGAAAAAAATTGATTCTAAAGAAGTTTCCAAACTTCGAAAAAAAATTTATTTCTTTTCGAGATTCTTTGCGCATAATATGGTTTACAGAGGCTATCAAACTAGTATAATGAAAGAGAACCAGTTATCTCAAATAAGAACAGAAAAAATGTGATTCTAAAGAAGTTTCCAAACTTCGAAAAAATTTTTTTTCTTTGCGCATAATATGCTTTACTGAGGCTATCAAACTAGTATAATGAAAGAGAACCAGTTATCTCAAATAAGAACGGAAAAAAGTGATTCTAACGAAGTTTTCAAACTTCGAAAAAAAAATTTTTTCTTTTCGAGATTCTTTGCGCATAATATGCTTTACTGAGGCTATCAAACTAGTACAATGAAAGAGAACCTGTTATCTCAAATAAGAACAGAAAAAAAGTGATTCTAAAGAAGTTTCCAAAATTCGAAAAAAAATTTTTTTCTTTTGGAGATTCTTTGCGCATAATATGCTTTAATGAGGCTATCAAACTAGTATAATGAAAGAGAACCAGTTATCTCAAATAAGAACGGAAAAAAATTGATTATAAAGAAGTTTCCAAAGTTCGAAAAAAAAATTTTTTCTTTTCGAGATTCTTTGCGCATAATATGCTTTACTGAGGCTATCAAACTAGTATAATGAAAGAGAACCAGTTATCTCAAATAAGAACGGAAAAAAAGTGATTCAAACGAAGTTTCCAAACTTCGAAAAAAAATTTTTTTCTTTTCGAGATTCTTTGCGCATAATATGCTTTACTGATGCTATCAAACTAGTATAATGAAAGAGAACCAGTTATCTCAAATAAGAACAGAAAAAATGTGATTCTAAAGAAGTTTCCAAACTTCGAAAAAATTTTTTTTTCTTTTCGAGATTCTTTGCGCATAATATGCTTTACTGAGGCTATCAAACTAGTATAATGAAAGAGAACCAGTTATCTCAAATAAGAACGGAAAAAAGTGATTCTAACGAAGTTTTCAAACTTCGAAAAAAAAATTTTTTCTTTTCGAGATTCTTTGCGCATAATATGCTTTACTGAGGCTATCAAACTAGTACAATGAAAGAGTACCAGTTATCTCAAATAAGAACAGAAAAAAAGTGATTCTAAAGAAGTTTCCAAAATTCGAAAAAAAATTTTTTTCTTTTGGAGATTCTTTGCGCATAATATGCTTTTCTGAGGTTATCAAACTAGTATAATGAAAGAGAACCAGTTATCTCAAATAAGAACGGAAAAAAGTGATTCTAACGAAGTTTCCAAACTTCGAAAAAAAATGTTTTTCTTTTCGAGATTCTTTGCGCATAATATGCTTTTCTGAGGCTATCAAACTAGTATAATGAAAGAGAACCAGTTATCTCAAATAAGAACGGAAAAAAGTGATTCTAACGAAGTTTCCAAACTTCGAAAAAAAATTTTTTTCTTTTCGAGATTCTTTGCGCATAATATGCTTTACTGAGGCTATCAAACTAGTATAATGAAAGAGAACCAGTTATCTCAAATAAGAACAGAAAAAAAGTGATTCTAAAGAAGTTTCCAAACTTCGAAAAAAAATTTTTATTCTTTTCGAGATTCTTTGCGCATAATATGCTTTACTGAGGCTATCAAACTAGTATAATGAAAGAGAACCAGTTATATCAAATAAGAACGGAAAAAAATTGATTCTAACGAAGTTTCCAAACTTCGAAAAAAATTTTTTTTTCTTTTCCAGATTCTTTGCGCATAATATGCTTTACTGAGGCTATCAAACTAGTATAATGAAAGAGAACCAGTTATCTCAAATAAGAACGGAAAAAAGTGATTCTAACGAAGTTTCCAAACTTCGAAAAAAAATTTTTTTCTTTTCGAGATACTTTGCGCATAATATGCTTTACTGAGGCTATCAAACTAGTATAATGAAAGAGAACCAGTTATCTCAAATAAGAACAGAAAAAAAGTGATTCTAAAGAAGTTTCCAAACTTCGAAAAAAATTTTTTTTTCTTTTCCAGATTCTTTGCGCATAATATGCTTTACTGAGGCTATCAAACTAGTATAATGAAAGAGAACCAGTTATCTCAAATAAGAACGGAAAAAAGTGATTCTAACGAAGTTTCCAAACTTCGAAAAAAAATTTTTTTCTTTTCGAGATACTTTGCGCATAATATGCTTTACTGAGGCTATCAAACTAGTATAATGAAAGAGAACCAGTTATCTCAAATAAGAACAGAAAAAAAGTGATTCTAAAGAAGTTTCCAAACTTCGAAAAAAAATGTTTTTCTTTTCGAGATTCTTTGCGCATAATATGCTTTACTGAGGCTATCAAACTAGTATAATGAAAGAGAACAAGTTATCTCAAATAAGAACGGAAAAAAATTGATTCTAAAGAAGTTTTCAAACTTCGAAAAAAAATTTTTTTCTTTTCGAGATTCTTTGCGCATAATATGCTTTACTGAGGCTATCAAAATAGTATAATGAAAGAGAAACATTTATCTCAAATAAGAACGGAAAAAAAGTGATCCAAACGTAGTTTCCAAACTTCGAAAAAAAATGTTTTTCTTTTCGAGATTCTTTGCGCATAATATGCTTTTCTGGGGCTATCAAACTAGTATAATGAAAGAGAACCAGTTATCTCAAATAAGAACGGGAAAAAAGTGATTCTAACGAAGTTTCCAAACTTCGAAAAAAATTTTTTTTCTTTTCGAGATTCTTTGCGCATAATATGCTTTACTGAGGCTATCAAACTAGTATAATGAAAGAGAACCAGTTATCTCAAATAAGAACGGGAAAAAAGTGATTCTAACGAAGTTTCCAAACTTCGAGAAATAATTTTTTTTCTTTTCGAGATTCTTTGCGCATAATATGCTTTACTGAGGCTATCAAACTAGTATAATGAAAGAGAACCAGTTATCTCAAATAAGAACGGAAAAAAGTGATTCTAACGAAGTTTTCAAACTTCGAAAAAACAATTTTTTCCCTTCGAGATTCTTTGCGCATAATATGCTTTACTGAGGCTATCAAACTAGTGTAATGAAAGGGAACCAGTTATCTCAAATTAGAACAGAAAAAAAGTGATTCTAAAGAAGTTTCCAAACAACGAAAAAATTTTTTTTTCTTTTCGAGATTCTTTGCGCATAATATGCTTTACTGAGGCTATCAAACTAGTATAATGAAAGAGAACCAGTAATCTCAAATAAGAACAGAAAAAAAGTGATTCTAAAGAAGTTTCTAAACTTCGAAAAAAATTTTTTTTCTTTTCGAGATTCTTTGCGCATAATATGCTTTACTATGGCTATCAAACTAGTATAATGAAAGAGAACCAGTTATCTCAAATAAGAACGGAAAAAAATTGATTCTAAAGAAGTTTCCAAACTTAAAAAAAAAATTTATTTCTTTTCGAGATTCTTTGCGCATAATATGGTTTACAGAGGCTATCAAACTAGTATAATGAAAGAGAAACAGTTATCTCAAATAAAAACGGAAAAAAAGTGATTCAAACGAAGTTTCCAAACTTCGAAAAAAAATGTTTTTCTTTTCGAGATTCTTTGCGCATAATATGCTTTTCTGAGGCTATCAAACTAGTAAAATGAAAGAGAACCAGTTATCTCGAATAAGAACGGAAAAAAAGTAATTCTAAAGAAGTTTCCAAAGTTCGAAAAAATTTTTTTTTCTTTTCGAGATTCTTTGCGCATAATATGCTTTACTGAGGCTATCAAACTAGTATAATGAAAGAGAACCAGTTATCTCATATAAGAACGGAAAAAAAGTGATTCTAACGAAGTTTCCAAACTTCGAAAAAAATTTTTTTTTCTTTTCGAAATTCTTTGCGCATAAATTGCTTTACTGAGGCTATCAAACTAGTATAATGAAAGAGAACCAGTTATCTCAAATAAGAACGGAAAAAAAGTGATTCAAACGAAGTTCCCAAACTTCGAAAAAAAATGGTTTTTTTTTTCGAGATTCTTTGCGCATAATATGCTTTTCTACGGCTATCAAACTAGTAAAATGAAAGAGAACCAGTTATCTCGAATAAGAACGGAAAAAAAGTGATTCTAACGAAGTTTCTAAACTTCGAAAAATGTTTTTTTTCTTTTCGAGATTCTTTGCGCATAATATGCTTTACTGAGTCTATCAAACTAGTATAATGAAAGAGAACCAGTTATCTCAAATAAGAACGGAAAAAAGTGATTCTAACGAAGTTTCCAAACTTCGAAAAAAAATTTTTTTCTTTTCGAGATTCTTTGCGCATAATATGCTTTACTGAGGCTATCAAACTAGTATAATGAAAGAGAACCAGTTATCTCATATAAGAACGGAAAAAAATTGATTCTAACGAAGTTTCCAAACTTCGAAAATTTTTTTTTTTTCTTTTCCAGATTCTTTGCGCATAATATGCTTTACTGAGGCTATCAACCTAGTATAATGAAAGAGAAACAGTTATCTCGAATAAGAACGGAAAAAAAGTAATTCTAAAGAAGTTTCCAAACTTCGAAAAAATTTTTTTTCTTTTCGAGATTCTTTGCGCATAATATGCTTTACTGAGGCTATCAAACTAGTATAATGAAAGAGAACCAGTTATCTCATATAAGAACGGAAAAAAAGAGATTCTAACGAAGTTTCCAAACTTCGAAAAAAATTTTTTTTTCTTTTCGAAATTCTTTGCGCATAATATGCTTTACTGAGGCTATCAAACTAGTATAATGAAAGAGAACCAGTTATCTCAAATAAGAACGGAAAAAAAGCGATTCAAACGAAGTTTCCAAACTTCGAAAAATGTTTTTTTTCTTTTCGAGATTCTTTGCGCATAATATGCTTTACTGAGTCTATCAAACTAGTATAATGAAAGAGAAACAGTTATCTGAAATAAGAACGGAAAAAAGTGATTCTTACGAAGTTTCCAAACTTCGAAAAAAAATTTTTTTCTTTTCGAGATTCTTTGCGCATAATATGCTTTACCGAGGCTATCAAACTAGTATAATGAAAGAGAACCAGTTATCTCAAATAAGAACGGAAAAAAATTGATTCTAACGAAGTTTCCAAACTTCGAAAAAAATTTTTTTTTCTTTTCCAGATTCTTTGCGCATAATATGCTTTACTGAGGCTATCAAACTAGTATAATGAAAGAGAACCAGTTATCTCAAATAAGAACGGAAAAAAGTGATTCTAACGAAGTTTCCAAACTTCGAAAAAAAATTTTTTTCTTTTCGAGATTCTTTGCGCATAATATGCTTTTCTACGGCTATCAAACTAGTAAAATGAAAGAGAACCAGTTATCTCGAATAAGAACGGAAAAAAAGTGATTCTAACGAAGTTTCCAAACTTCGAAAAATTTTTTTTTCTTTTCGAGATTCTTTGCGCATAATATGCTTTACAAAGGCTATCAAACTAGTATAATGAAAGAGAACCAGTTATCTCAAATAAGAACGGAAAAAAATTGATTCTAACGAAGTTTCCAAAGTTCGAAAAAAATTTTTTTTCTTTTCGAGATTCTTTGCGCATAATATGCTTTACTGAGGCTATCAAACTAGTATAATGAAAGAGAAACAGTTATCTCAAATAAGAACGGAAAAAAAGTGATTCAAACGAAGTTTCCAAACTTCGAAAAAAAATGTTTTTCTTTTCGATATTCTTTGCGCATAATATGCTTTTCTGAGGCTATCAAACTAGTATAATGAAAGAGAACCAGTTATCTCATATAAGAACGGAAAAAAAGTGATTCTAACGAAGTTTCCAAACTTCGAAAAAAATTTTTTTTTCTTTTCGAAATTCTTTGCGCATAATATGCTTTACTGAGGCTATCAAACTAGTATAATGAAAGAGAACCAGTTATCTCAAATAAGAACGGAAAAAAAGCGATTCAAACGAAGTTTCCAAACTTCGAAAAATGTTTTTTTTCTTTTCGAGATTCTTTGCGCATAATATGCTTTACTGAGTCTATCAAACTAGTATAATGAAAGAGAACCAGTTATTTCAAATAAGAACGGAAAAAAGTGATTCTAACGATTTTTCCAAACTTCGAAAAAAAATTTTTTTCTTTTCGAGATTCTTTGCGCATAATATGCTTTACTGAGGCTATCAAACTAGTATAATGAAAGAGAACCAGTTATCTCAAATAAGAACAGAAAAAAAGTGATTCTAAAGAAGTTTCCAAACTTCGAAAAAAAAATTTTTTTCTTTTCGAGATTCTTTGCGCATAATATGCTTTACTGAGGCTATCAAACTAGTATAATGAAAGAGAACCAGTTATCTCAAATAAGAACGGAAAAAAATTGATTCTAACGAAGTTTCCAAACTTCGAAAAAAATTTTTTTTTCTTTTCCAGATTCTTTGCGCATAATATGCTTTACTGAGGCTATCAAACTAGTATAATGAAAGAGAACCAGTTATCTCAAATAAGAACGGAAAAAAGTGATTCTAACGAAGTTTCCAAACTTCGAAAAAAAATTTTTTTCTTTTCGAGATACTTTGAGCATAATATGCTTTACTGAGGCTATCAAACTAGTATAATGAAAGAGACCCAGTTATCTCAAATAAGAACAGAAAAAAAGTGATTCTAAAGAAGTTTCCAAACTTCGAAAAAAAATTTTTTTCTTTTCGAGATTCTTTGCGCATAATATGCTTTACTGAGGCTATCAAACTAGTATAATGAAAGAGAACAAGTTATCTCAAATAAGAACGGAAAAAAATTGATTCTAAAGAAGTTTTCAAACTTCGAAAAAAAATTTTTTTCTTTTCGAGATTCTTTGCGTATAATATGCTTTACTGAGGCTATCAAAATAGTATAATGAAAGAGAAACAGTTATCTCAAATAAGAACGGAAAAAAAGTGATCCAAACGTAGTTTCCAAACTTCGAAAAAAAATGTTTTTCTTTTCGAGATTCTTTGCGCATAATATGCTTTTCTGGGGCTATCAAACTAGTATAATGAAAGAGAACCAGTTATCTCAAATAAGAACGGGAAAAAAGTGATTCTAACGAAGTTTCCAAACTTCGAAAAAAATTTTTTTTCTTTTCGAGATTCTTTGCGCATAATATGCTTTACTGAGGCTATCAAACTAGTATAATGAAAGAGAACCAGTTATCTCAAATAAGAACGGAAAAAAGTGATTCTAACGAAGTTTTCAAACTTCGAAAAAAAAATTTTTTCCCTTCGAGATTCTTTGCGCATAATATGCTTTACTGAGGCTATCAAACTAGTACAATGAAAGAGAACCAGTTATCTCAAATAACAGAAAAAAAGTGATTCTAAAGAAGTTTCCAAACTTCGAAAAAAAATTTTTTTCTTTTGGAGATTCTTTGCGCATAATATGCTTTACTGAGGCTATCAAACTAGTATAATGAAAGAGAACCAGTTATCTCAAATAAGAACGGAAAAAAATTGATTCTAAAGAAGTTTCCAAAGTTCGAAAAAAAAATTTTTTCTTTTCGAGATTCTTTGCGCATAATATGCTTTACTGAGGCTATCAACCTAGTATAATGAAATAGAAACAGTTATCTCAAATAAGAACGGAAAAAAAGTGATTCTAAAGTAGTTTCCAAACTTCGAAAAAAATTTTTTTTCTTTTCGTGATTCTTTTCTCTAAATATGCTTTTCTGAGGCTATCAAACTAGTGTAATGAAAGGGAACCAGTTATCTCAAATTAGAACAGAAAAAAAGTGATTCAAACGAAATTTCCAAACTTCGAAAAAAAATGGTTTTTTTTTTCGAGATTCTTTGCGCATAATATGCTTTTCTACGGCTATCAAACTAGTAAAATGAAAGAGAACCAGTTATCTCGAATAAGAACGGAAAAAAAGTGATTCTAACGAAGTTTCCAAACTTCGAAAATTTTTTTTTTTTTCTTTTCGAGATTCTTTGCGCATAATATGCTTTACTGAGGCTATCAAACTAGTATAATTAAAGAGAACCAGTTATCTCATATAAGAACGGAAAAAAAGTGATTCTAACGAAGTTTCCAAACTTCGAAAAAAATTTTTTTTTCTTTTCGAAATTCTTTGCGCATAATATGCTTTACTGAGGCTATCAAACTAGTATAATGAAAGAGAACCAGTTATCTCAAATAAGAACGGAAAAAAAGCGATTCAAACGAAGTTTCCAAACTTCGAAAAATGTTTTTTTTCTTTTCGAGATTCTTTGCGCATAATATGCTTTACTGAGTCTATCAAACTAGTATAATGAAAGAGAACCAGTTATTTCAAATAAGAACGGAAAAAAGTGATTCTAACGATTTTTCCAAACTTCGAAAAAAAATTTTTTTCTTTTCGAGATTCTTTGCGCATAATATGCTTTACTGAGGCTATCAAACTAGTATAATGAAAGAGAACCTGTTATCTCAAATAAGAACAGAAAAAAAGTGATTCTAAAAAAGTTTCCAAACTTCGAAAAAAAAATTTTTTTCTTTTCGAGATTCTTTGCGCATAATATGCTTTACTGAGGCTATCAAACTAGTATAATGAAAGAGAACCAGTTATCTCAAATAAGAACGGAAAAAAATTGATTCTAACGAAGTTTCCAAACTTCGAAAAAAATTTTTTTTTCTTTTCCAGATTCTTTGCGCATAATATGCTTTACTGAGGCTATCAAACTAGTATAATGAAAGAGAACCAGTTATCTCAAATAAGAACGGAAAAAAGTGATTCTAACGCAGTTTCCAAACTTCGAAAAAAAATTTTTTTCTTTTCGAGATACTTTGCGCATAATATGCTTTACTGAGGCTATCAAACTAGTATAATGAAAGAGAACCAGTTATCTCAAATAAGAACAGAAAAAAAGTGATTCTAAAGAAGTTTCCAAACTTCGAAAAAAAATTTTTTTCTTTTCGAGATTCTTTGCGCATAATATGCTTTACTGAGGCTATCAATCTAGTATAATGAAAGAGAACAAGTTATCTCAAATAAGAACGGAAAAAAAGTGATCCAAACGTAGTTTCCAAACTTCGAAAAAAAATGTTTTTCTTTTCGAGATTCTTGGCGCATAATATGCTTTTCTGGGGCTATAAAACTAGTATAATGAAAGAGAACCAGTTATCTCAAATAAGAACGGGAAAAAAGTGATTCTAAAGAAGTTTCCAAACTTCGAAAAAAATTTTTTTTCTTTTCGAGATTCTTTGCGCATAATATGCTTTACTGAGGCTATCAAACTAGTATAATGAAAGAGAACCAGTTATCTCAAATAAGAACGGAAAAAAGTGATTCTAACGAAGTTTTCAAACTTCGAAAAAACAATTTTTTCCCTTAGAGATTCTTTGCGCATAATATGGTTTACAGAGGCTATCAAACTAGTATAATGAAAGAGAAACAGTTATCTCAAATAAGAACGGAAAAAAAGTGATTCAAACGAAGTTTCCAAACTTCGAAAAAAAATGTTTTTCTTTTCGAGATTCTTTGCGCATAATATGCTTTTCTGAGGCTATCAAACTAGTAAAATGAAAGAGAACCAGTTATCTCGAATAAGAACGGAAAAAAAGTAATTCTAAAGAAGTTTCCAAAGTTCGAAAAAATTTTTTTTTCTTTTCGAGATTCTTTGCGCATAATATGCTTTACTGAGGCTATCAAACTAGTATAATGAAAGAGAACCAGTTATCTCATATAAGAACGGAAAAAAAGTGATTCTAACGAAGTTTCCAAACTTCGAAAAAAATTTTTTTTTCTTTTCGAAATTCTTTGCGCATAAATTGCTTTACTGAGGCTATCAAACTAGTATAATGAAAGAGAACCAGTTATCTCAAATAAGAACGGAAAAAAAGTGATTCAAACGAAGTTTCCAAACTTCGAAAAAAAATTTTTTTCTTTTCGAGATTCTTTGCGCATAATATGCTTTACTGATGCTATCAAACTAGTATAATGAAAGAGAACCAGTTATCTCAAATAAGAACAGAAAAAATGTGATTCTAAAGAAGTTTCCAAACTTCGAAAAAATTTTTTTTCTTTTCGAGATTCTTTGCGCATAATATGCTTTACTGAGGCTATCAAACTAGTATAATGAAAGAGAACCAGTTATCTCAAATAAGAACGGAAAAAAGTGATTCTAACGAAGTTTTCAAACTTCGAAAAAAAAATTTTTTCTTTTCGAGATTCTTTGCGCATAATATGCTTTACTGAGGCTATCAAACTAGTACAATGAAAGAGAACCAGTTATCTCAAATAAGAACAGAAAAAAAGTGATTCTAAAGAAGTTTCCAAAATTCGAAAAAAAATTTTTTTCTTTTGGAGATTCTTTGCGCATAATATGCTTTAATGAGGCTATCAAACTAGTATAATGAAAGAGAACCAGTTATCTCAAATAAGAACGGAAAAAAAGTGATTCAAACGAAGTTTCCAAACTTCGAAAAAAAATTTTTTTCTTTTCGAGATTCTTTGCGCATAATATGCTTTACTGATGCTATCAAACTAGTATAATGAAAGAGAACCAGTTATCTCAAATAAGAACGGAAAAAAGTGATTCTAACGAAGTTTTCAAACTTCGAAAAAACAATTTTTTCCCTTAGAGATTCTTTGCGCATAATATGCTTTACTGAGGCTATCAAACTAGTACAATGAAAGAGAACCAGTTATCTCAAATAAGAACAGAAAAAAAGTGATTCTAAAGAAGTTTCCAAACTTCGAAAAAAATTTTTTTTCTTTTGGAGATTCTTTGCGCATAATATGCTTTACTGAGGCTATCAAACTAGTATAATGAAAGAGAACCAGTTATCTCAAATAAGAACGGAAAAAAATTGATTCTAAAGAAGTTTCCAAAGTTCGAAAAAAAAATTTTTTCTTTTCGAGATTCTTTGCGCATAATATGCTTTACTGAGGCTATCAACCTAGTATAATGAAATAGAAACAGTTATCTCAAATAAGAACGGAAAAAAAGTGATTCTAAAGTAGTTTCCAAACTTCGAAAAAAATTTTTTTCTTTTCGTGATTCTTTTCGCTAAATATGCTTTTCTGAGGCTATCAAACTAGTGTAATGAAAGGGAACCAGTTATCTCAAATTAGAACAGAAAAAAAGTGATTCTAAAGAAGTTTCCAAACAACGAAAAAAAATTTTTTTCTTTTCGAGATTCTTTGCGCATAATATGCTTTACTGAGGCTATCAAACTAGTATAATGAAAGAGAACCAGTAATCTCAAATAAGAACAGAAAAAAAGTGATTCTAAAGAAGTTTCCAAACTTCGAAAAAAATTTTTTTTCTTTTCGAGATTCTTTGCGCATAATATGCTTTACTGAGGCTATCAAACTAGTATAATGAAAGAGAACCAGTTTTCTCAAATAAGAACGGAAAAAAATTGATTCTAAAGAAGTTTCCAAACTTCGAAAAAAAATTTATTTCTTTTCGAGATTCTTTGCGTTTACAGAGGCCATCAAACTAGTATAATGAAAGAGAACCAGTTATCTCAAATAAGAACAGAAAAAATGTGATTCTAAAGAAGTTTCCAAACTTCGAAAAAATTTTTTTTCTTTGCGCATAATATGCTTTACTGAGGCTATCAAACTAGTATAATGAAAGAGAACCAGTTATCTCAAATAAGAACGGAAAAAAGTGATTCTAACGAAGTTTTCAAACTTCGAAAAAAAAATTTTTTCTTTTCGAGATTCTTTGCGCATAATATGCTTTACTGAGGCTATCAAACTAGTACAATGAAAGAGAACCAGTTATCTCAAATAAGAACAGAAAAAAAGTGATTCTAAAGAAGTTTCCAAAATTCGAAAAAAAATTTTTTTCTTTTGGAGATTCTTTGCGCATAATATGCTTTACTGAGGTTATCAAACTAGTATAATGAAAGAGAACCAGTTATCTCAAATAAGAACGGAAAAAAGTGATTCTAACGAAGTTTCCAAACTTCGAAAAAAAATGTTTTTCTTTTCGAGATTCTTTGCGCATAATATGCTTTTCTGAGGCTATCAAACTAGTATAATGAAAGAGAACCAGTTATCTCAAATAAGAACGGAAAAAAGTGATTCTAACGAAGTTTCCAAACTTCGAAAAAAAATTTTTTTCTTTTCGAGATTCTTTGCGCATAATATGCTTTACTGAGGCTATCAAACTAGTATAATGAAAGAGAACCAGTTATCTCAAATAAGAACCGAAAAAAAGTGATTCTAAAGAAGTTTCCAAACTTCGAAAAAAAATTTTTATTCTTTTCGAGATTCTTTGCGCATAATATGCTTTACTGAGGCTATCAAACTAGTATAATGAAAGAGAACCAGTTATCTCAAATAAGAACGGAAAAAAATTGATTCTAACGAAGTTTCCAAACTTCGAAAAAAATTTTTTTTTCTTTTCCAGATTCTTTGCGCATAATATGCTTTACTGAGGCTATCAAACTAGTATAATGAAAGAGAACCAGTTATCTCAAATAAGAACGGAAAAAAGTGATTCTAACGAAGTTTCCAAACTTCGAAAAAAAATTTTTTTCTTTTCGAGATACTTTGCGCATAATATGCTTTACTGAGGCTATCAAACTAGTATAATGAAAGAGAACCAGTTATCTCAAATAAGAACAGAAAAAAAGTGATTCTAAAGAAGTTTCCAAACTTCGAAAAAAATTTTTTTTTCTTTTCCAGATTCTTTGCGCATAATATGCTTTACTGAGGCTATCAAACTAGTATAATGAAAGAGAACCAGTTATCTCAAATAAGAACGGAAAAAAGTGATTCTAACGAAGTTTCCAAACTTCGAAAAAAAATTTTTTTCTTTTCGAGATACTTTGCGCATAATATGCTTTACTGAGGCTATCAAACTAGTATAATGAAAGAGAACCAGTTATCTCAAATAAGAACAGAAAAAAAGTGATTCTAAAGAAGTTTCCAAACTTCGAAAAAAAATGTTTTTCTTTTCGAGATTCTTTGCGCATAATATGCTTTACTGAGGCTTTCAAACTAGTATAATGAAAGAGAACAAGTTATCTCAAATAAGAACGGAAAAAAATTGATTCTAAAGAAGTTTTCAAACTTCGAAAAAAAATTTTTTTCTTTTCGAGATTCTTTGCGCATAATATGCTTTACTGAGGCTATCAAAATAGTATAATGAAAGAGAAACATTTATCTCAAATAAGAACGGAAAAAAAGTGATCCAAACGTAGTTTCCAAACTTCGAAAAAAAATGTTTTTCTTTTCGAGATTCTTTGCGCATAATATGCTTTTCTGGGGCTATCAAACTAGTATAATGAAAGAGAACCAGTTATCTCAAATAAGAACGGGAAAAAAGTGATTCTAACGAAGTTTCCAAACTTCGAAAAAAATTTTTTTTCTTTTCGAGATTCTTTGCGCATAATATGCTTTACTGAGGCTATCAAACTAGTATAATGAAAGAGAACCAGTTATCTCAAATAAGAACGGAAAAAAGTGATTCTAACGAAGTTTTCAAACTTCGAAAAAACAATTTTTTCCCTTCGAGATTCTTTGCGCATAATATGCTTTACTGAGGCTATCAAACTAGTACAATGAAAGAGAACCAGTTATCTCAAATAAGAACAGAAAAAAAGTGATTCTAAAGAAGTTTCCAAACTTCGAAAAAAAATTTTTTTCTTTTGGAGATTCTTTGCGCATAATATGCTTTACTGAGGCTATCAAACTAGTATAATGAAAGAGAACCAGTTATCTCAAATAAGAACGGAAAAAAATTGATTCTAAAGAAGTTTCCAAAGTTCGAAAAAAAATTTTTTTCTTTTCGAGATTCTTTGCGCATAATATGCTTTACTGAGGCTATCAACCTAGTATAATGAAATAGAAACAGTTATCTCAAATAAGAACGGAAAAAAAGTGATTCTAAAGTAGTTTCCAAACTTCGAAAAAAATTTTTTTTCTTTTCGTGATTCTTTTCGCTAAATATGCTTTTCTGAGGCTATCAAACTAGTGTAATGAAAGGGAACCAGTTATCTCAAATTAGAACAGAAAAAAAGTGATTCTAAAGAAGTTTCCAAACAACGAAAAAATTTTTTTTTCTTTTCGAGATTCTTTGCGCATAATATGCTTTACTGAGGCTATCAAACTAGTATAATGAAAGAGAACCAGTAATCTCAAATAAGAACAGAAAAAAAGTGATTCTAAAGAAGTTTCTAAACTTCGAAAAAAATTTTTTTTCTTTTCGAGATTCTTTGCGCATAATATGCTTTACTATGGCTATCAAACTAGTATAATGAAAGAGAACCAGTTATCTCAAATAAGAACGGAAAAAAATTGATTCTAAAGAAGTTTCCAAACTTAAAAAAAAAATTTATTTCTTTTCGAGATTCTTTGCGCATAATATGGTTTACAGAGGCTATCAAACTAGTATAATGAAAGAGAAACAGTTATCTCAAATAAAAACGGAAAAAAAGTGATTCAAACGAAGTTTCCAAACTTCGAAAAAAAATGTTTTTCTTTTCGAGATTCTTTGCGCATAATATGCTTTTCTGAGGCTATCAAACTAGTAAAATGAAAGAGAACCAGTTATCTCGAATAAGAACGGAAAAAAAGTAATTCTAAAGAAGTTTCCAAAGTTCGAAAAAATTTTTTTTTCTTTTCGAGATTCTTTGCGCATAATATGCTTTACTGAGGCTATCAAACTAGTATAATGAAAGAGAACCAGTTATCTCATATAAGAACGGAAAAAAAGTGATTCTAACGAAGTTTCCAAACTTCGAAAAAAATTTTTTTTTCTTTTCGAAATTCTTTGCGCATAAATTGCTTTACTGAGGCTATCAAACTAGTATAATGAAAGAGAACCAGTTATCTCAAATAAGAACGGAAAAAAAGTGATTCAAACGAAGTTCCCAAACTTCGAAAAAAAATGGTTTTTTTTTTTCGAGATTCTTTGCGCATAATATGCTTTTCTACGGCTATCAAACTAGTAAAATGAAAGAGAACCAGTTATCTCGAATAAGAACGGAAAAAAAGTGATTCTAACGAAGTTTCTAAACTTCGAAAAATGTTTTTTTTCTTTTCGAGATTCTTTGCGCATAATATGCTTTACTGAGTCTATCAAACTAGTATAATGAAAGAGAACCAGTTATCTCAAATAAGAACGGAAAAAAGTGATTCTAACGAAGTTTCCAAACTTCGAAAAAAAATTTTTTTCTTTTCGAGATTCTTTGCGCATAATATGCTTTACTGAGGCTATCAAACTAGTATAATGAAAGAGAACCAGTTATCTCATATAAGAACGGAAAAAAATTGATTCTAACGAAGTTTCCAAACTTCGAAAATTTTTTTTTTTTCTTTTCCAGATTCTTTGCGCATAATATGCTTTACTGAGGCTATCAACCTAGTATAATGAAAGAGAAACAGTTATCTCGAATAAGAACGGAAAAAAAGTAATTCTAAAGAAGTTTCCAAACTTCGAAAAAATTTTTTTTCTTTTCGAGATTCTTTGCGCATAATATGCTTTACTGAGGCTATCAAACTAGTAATGAAAGAGAACCAGTTATCTCATATAAGAACGGAAAAAAAGAGATTCTAACGAAGTTTCCAAACTTCGAAAAAAATTTTTTTTTCTTTTCGAAATTCTTTGCGCATAATATGCTTTACTGAGGCTATCAAACTAGTATAATGAAAGAGAACCAGTTATCTCAAATAAGAACGGAAAAAAAGTGATTCAAACGAAGTTTCCAAACTTCGAAAAAAAATTTTTTTCTTTTCGAGATTCTTTGCGCATAATATGCTTTACTGATGCTATCAAACTAGTATAATGAAAGAGAACCAGTTATCTCAAATAAGAACAGAAAAAATGTGATTCTAAAGAAGTTTCCAAACTTCGAAAAAATTTTTTTTCTTTTCGAGATTCTTTGCGCATAATATGCTTTACTGAGGCTATCAAACTAGTATAATGAAAGAGAACCAGTTATCTCAAATAAGAACGGAAAAAAGTGATTCTAACGAAGTTTTCAAACTTCGAAAAAAAAATTTTTTCTTTTCGAGATTCTTTGCGCATAATATGCTTTACTGAGGCTATCAAACTAGTACAATGAAAGAGAACCAGTTATCTCAAATAAGAACAGAAAAAAAGTGATTCTAAAGAAGTTTCCAAAATTCGAAAAAAAATTTTTTTCTTTTGGAGATTCTTTGCGCATAATATGCTTTAATGAGGCTTTCAAACTAGTATAATGAAAGAGAACCAGTTATCTCAAATAAGAACGGAAAAAAAGTGATTCAAACGAAGTTTCCAAACTTCGAAAAAAAATTTTTTTCTTTTCGAGATTCTTTGCGCATAATATGCTTTACTGATGCTATCAAACTAGTATAATGAAAGAGAACCAGTTATCTCAAATAAGAACGGAAAAAAGTGATTCTAACGAAGTTTTCAAACTTCGAAAAAACAATTTTTTCCCTTAGAGATTCTTTGCGCATAATATGCTTTACTGAGGCTATCAAACTAGTACAATGAAAGAGAACCAGTTATCTCAAATAAGAACAGAAAAAAAGTGATTCTAAAGAAGTTTCCAAACTTCGAAAAAAATTTTTTTTCTTTTGGAGATTCTTTGCGCATAATATGCTTTACTGAGGCTATCAAACTAGTATAATGAAAGAGAACCAGTTATCTCAAATAAGAACGGAAAAAAATTGATTCTAAAGAAGTTTCCAAAGTTCGAAAAAAAAATTTTTTCTTTTCGAGATTCTTTGCGCATAATATGCTTTACTGAGGCTATCAACCTAGTATAATGAAATAGAAACAGTTATCTCAAATAAGAACGGAAAAAAAGTGATTCTAAAGTAGTTTCCAAACTTCGAAAAAAATTTTTTTCTTTTCGTGATTCTTTTCGCTAAATATGCTTTTCTGAGGCTATCAAACTAGTGTAATGAAAGGGAACCAGTTATCTCAAATTAGAACAGAAAAAAAGTGATTCTAAAGAAGTTTCCAAACAACGAAAAAAAATTTTTTTCTTTTCGAGATTCTTTGCGCATAATATGCTTTACTGAGGCTATCAAACTAGTATAATGAAAGAGAACCAGTAATCTCAAATAAGAACAGAAAAAAAGTGATTCTAAAGAAGTTTCCAAACTTCGAAAAAAATTTTTTTTCTTTTCGAGATTCTTTGCGCATAATATGCTTTACTGAGGCTATCAAACTAGTATAATGAAAGAGAACCAGTTATCTCAAATAAGAACGGAAAAAAATTGATTCTAAAGAAGTTTCCAAACTTCGAAAAAAAATTTATTTCTTTTCGAGATTCTTTGCGTTTACAGAGGCCATCAAACTAGTATAATGAAAGAGAACCAGTTATCTCAAATAAGAACAGAAAAAATGTGATTCTAAAGAAGTTTCCAAACTTCGAAAAAATTTTTTTTCTTTGCGCATAATATGCTTTACTGAGGCTATCAAACTAGTATAATGAAAGAGAACCAGTTATCTCAAATAAGAACGGAAAAAAGTGATTCTAACGAAGTTTTCAAACTTCGAAAAAAAAATTTTTTCTTTTCGAGATTCTTTGCGCATAATATGCTTTACTGAGGCTATCAAACTAGTACAATGAAAGAGAACCAGTTATCTCAAATAAGAACAGAAAAAAAGTGATTCTAAAGAAGTTTCCAAAATTCGAAAAAAAATTTTTTTCTTTTGGAGATTCTTTGCGCATAATATGCTTTAATGAGGCTATCAAACTAGTATAATGAAAGAGAACCAGTTATCTCAAATAAGAACGGAAAAAAATTGATTATAAAGAAGTTTCCAAAGTTCGAAAAAAAAATTTTTTCTTTTCGAGATTCTTTGCGCATAATATGCTTTACTGAGGCTATCAAACTAGTATAATGAAAGAGAACCAGTTATCTCAAATAAGAACGGAAAAAAAGTGATTCAAACGAAGTTTCCAAACTTCGAAAAAAAATTTTTTTCTTTTCGAGATTCTTTGCGCATAATATGCTTTACTGATGCTATCAAACTAGTATAATGAAAGAGAACCAGTTATCTCAAATAAGAACAGAAAAAATGTGATTCTAAAGAAGTTTCCAAACTTCGACAAAATTTTTTTTTCTTTTCGAGATTCTTTGCGCATAATATGCTTTACTGAGGCTATCAAACTAGTATAATGAAAGAGAACCAGTTATCTCAAATAAGAACGGAAAAAAGTGATTCTAACGAAGTTTTCAAACTTCGAAAAAAAAATTTTTTCTTTTCGAGATTCTTTGCGCATAATATGCTTTACTGAGGCTATCAAACTAGTACAATGAAAGAGAACCAGTTATCTCAAATAAGAACAGAAAAAAAGTGATTCTAAAGAAGTTTCCAAAATTCGAAAAAAAATTTTTTTCTTTTGGAGATTCTTTGCGCATAATATGCTTTACTGAGGTTATCAAACTAGTATAATGAAAGAGAACCAGTTATCTCAAATAAGAACGGAAAAAAGTGATTCTAACGAAGTTTCCAAACTTCGAAAAAAAATGTTTTTCTTTCGAGATTCTTTGCGCATAATATGCTTTTCTGAGGCTATCAAACTAGTATAATGAAAGAGAACCAGTTATCTCAAATAAGAACGGAAAAAAGTGATTCTAACGAAGTTTCCAAACTTCGAAAAAAAATTTTTTTCTTTTCGAGATTCTTTGCGCATAATATGCTTTACTGAGGCTATCAAACTAGTATAATGAAAGAGAACCAGTTATCTCAAATAAGAACCGAAAAAAAGTGATTCTAAAGAAGTTTCCAAACTTCGAAAAAAAATTTTTATTCTTTTCGAGATTCTTTGCGCATAATATGCTTTACTGAGGCTATCAAACTAGTATAATGAAAGAGAACCAGTTATCTCAAATAAGAACGGAAAAAAATTGATTCTAACGAAGTTTCCAAACTTCGAAAAAAATTTTTTTTTCTTTTCGAGATTCTTTGCGCATAATATGGTTTACAGAGGCTATCAAACTAGTATAATGAAAGAGAAACAGTTATCTCAAATAAAAACGGAAAAAAAGTGATTCAAACGAAGTTTCCAAACTTCGAAAAAAAATGTTTTTCTTTTCGAGATTCTTTGCGCATAATATGCTTTTCTGAGGCTATCAAACTAGTAAAATGAAAGAGAACCAGTTATCTCGAATAAGAACGGAAAAAAAGTAATTCTAAAGAAGTTTCCAAAGTTCGAAAAAATTTTTTTTTCTTTTCGAGATTCTTTGCGCATAATATGCTTTACTGAGGCTATCAAACTAGTATAATGAAAGAGAACCAGTTATCTCATATAAGAACGGAAAAAAAGTGATTCTAACGAAGTTTCCAAACTTCGAAAAAAATTTTTTTTTCTTTTCGAAATTCTTTGCGCATAAATTGCTTTACTGAGGCTATCAAACTAGTATAATGAAAGAGAACCAGTTATCTCAAATAAGAACGGAAAAAAAGTGATTCAAACGAAGTTCCCAAACTTCGAAAAAAAATGGTTTTTTTTTTCGAGATTCTTTGCGCATAATATGCTTTTCTACGGCTATCAAACTAGTAAAATGAAAGAGAACCAGTTATCTCGAATAAGAACGGAAAAAAAGTGATTCTAACGAAGTTTCTAAACTTCGAAAAATGTTTTTTTTCTTTTCGAGATTCTTTGCGCATAATATGCTTTACTGAGTCTATCAAACTAGTATAATGAAAGAGAACCAGTTATCTCAAATAAGAACGGAAAAAAGTGATTCTAACGAAGTTTCCAAACTTCGAAAAAAAATTTTTTTCTTTTCGAGATTCTTTGCGCATAATATGCTTTACTGAGGCTATCAAACTAGTATAATGAAAGAGAACCAGTTATCTCAAATAAGAACGGAAAAAAAGTGATTCAAACGAAGTTTCCAAACTTCGAAAAAAAATTTTTTTCTTTTCGAGATTCTTTGCGCATAATATGCTTTACTGATGCTATCAAACTAGTATAATGAAAGAGAACCAGTTATCTCAAATAAGAACAGAAAAAATGTGATTCTAAAGAAGTTTCCAAACTTCGAAAAAATTTTTTTTCTTTTCGAGATTCTTTGCGCATAATATGCTTTACTGAGGCTATCAAACTAGTATAATGAAAGAGAACCAGTTATCTCAAATAAGAACGGAAAAAAGTGATTCTAACGAAGTTTTCAAACTTCGAAAAAAAAATTTTTTCTTTTCGAGATTCTTTGCGCATAATATGCTTTACTGAGGCTATCAAACTAGTACAATGAAAGAGAACCAGTTATCTCAAATAAGAACAGAAAAAAAGTGATTCTAAAGAAGTTTCCAAAATTCGAAAAAAAATTTTTTTCTTTTGGAGATTCTTTGCGCATAATATGCTTTAATGAGGCTATCAAACTAGTATAATGAAAGAGAACCAGTTATCTCAAATAAGAACGGAAAAAAAGTGATTCAAACGAAGTTTCCAAACTTCGAAAAAAAATTTTTTTCTTTTCGAGATTCTTTGCGCATAATATGCTTTACTGATGCTATCAAACTAGTATAATGAAAGAGAACCAGTTATCTCAAATAAGAACGGAAAAAAGTGATTCTAACGAAGTTTTCAAACTTCGAAAAAACAATTTTTTCCCTTAGAGATTCTTTGCGCATAATATGCTTTACTGAGGCTATCAAACTAGTACAATGAAAGAGAACCAGTTATCTCAAATAAGAACAGAAAAAAAGTGATTCTAAAGAAGTTTCCAAACTTCGAAAAAAATTTTTTTTCTTTTGGAGATTCTTTGCGCATAATATGCTTTACTGAGGCTATCAAACTAGTATAATGAAAGAGAACCAGTTATCTCAAATAAGAACGGAAAAAAATTGATTCTAAAGAAGTTTCCAAAGTTCGAAAAAAAAATTTTTTCTTTTCGAGATTCTTTGCGCATAATATGCTTTACTGAGGCTATCAACCTAGTATAATGAAATAGAAACAGTTATCTCAAATAAGAACGGAAAAAAAGTGATTCTAAAGTAGTTTCCAAACTTCGAAAAAAATTTTTTTCTTTTCGTGATTCTTTTCGCTAAATATGCTTTTCTGAGGCTATCAAACTAGTGTAATGAAAGGGAACCAGTTATCTCAAATTAGAACAGAAAAAAAGTGATTCTAAAGAAGTTTCCAAACAACGAAAAAAAATTTTTTTCTTTTCGAGATTCTTTGCGCATAATATGCTTTACTGAGGCTATCAAACTAGTATAATGAAAGAGAACCAGTAATCTCAAATAAGAACAGAAAAAAAGTGATTCTAAAGAAGTTTCCAAACTTCGAAAAAAATTTTTTTTCTTTTCGAGATTCTTTGCGCATAATATGCTTTACTGAGGCTATCAAACTAGTATAATGAAAGAGAACCAGTTTTCTCAAATAAGAACGGAAAAAAATTGATTCTAAAGAAGTTTCCAAACTTCGAAAAAAAATTTATTTCTTTTCGAGATTCTTTGCGTTTACAGAGGCCATCAAACTAGTATAATGAAAGAGAACCAGTTATCTCAAATAAGAACAGAAAAAATGTGATTCTAAAGAAGTTTCCAAACTTCGAAAAAATTTTTTTTCTTTGCGCATAATATGCTTTACTGAGGCTATCAAACTAGTATAATGAAAGAGAACCAGTTATCTCAAATAAGAACGGAAAAAAGTGATTCTAACGAAGTTTTCAAACTTCGAAAAAAAAATTTTTTCTTTTCGAGATTCTTTGCGCATAATATGCTTTACTGAGGCTATCAAACTAGTACAATGAAAGAGAACCAGTTATCTCAAATAAGAACAGAAAAAAAGTGATTCTAAAGAAGTTTCCAAAATTCGAAAAAAAATTTTTTTCTTTTGGAGATTCTTTGCGCATAATATGCTTTACTGAGGTTATCAAACTAGTATAATGAAAGAGAACCAGTTATCTCAAATAAGAACGGAAAAAAGTGATTCTAACGAAGTTTCCAAACTTCGAAAAAAAATGTTTTTCTTTTCGAGATTCTTTGCGCATAATATGCTTTTCTGAGGCTATCAAACTAGTATAATGAAAGAGAACCAGTTATCTCAAATAAGAACGGAAAAAAGTGATTCTAACGAAGTTTCCAAACTTCGAAAAAAAATTTTTTTCTTTTCGAGATTCTTTGCGCATAATATGCTTTACTGAGGCTATCAAACTAGTATAATGAAAGAGAACCAGTTATCTCAAATAAGAACCGAAAAAAAGTGATTCTAAAGAAGTTTCCAAACTTCGAAAAAAAATTTTTATTCTTTTCGAGATTCTTTGCGCATAATATGCTTTACTGAGGCTATCAAACTAGTATAATGAAAGAGAACCAGTTATCTCAAATAAGAACGGAAAAAAATTGATTCTAACGAAGTTTCCAAACTTCGAAAAAAATTTTTTTTTCTTTTCCAGATTCTTTGCGCATAATATGCTTTACTGAGGCTATCAAACTAGTATAATGAAAGAGAACCAGTTATCTCAAATAAGAACGGAAAAAAGTGATTCTAACGAAGTTTCCAAACTTCGAAAAAAAATTTTTTTCTTTTCGAGATACTTTGCGCATAATATGCTTTACTGAGGCTATCAAACTAGTATAATGAAAGAGAACCAGTTATCTCAAATAAGAACAGAAAAAAAGTGATTCTAAAGAAGTTTCCAAACTTCGAAAAAAATTTTTTTTTCTTTTCCAGATTCTTTGCGCATAATATGCTTTACTGAGGCTATCAAACTAGTATAATGAAAGAGAACCAGTTATCTCAAATAAGAACGGAAAAAAGTGATTCTAACGAAGTTTCCAAACTTCGAAAAAAAATTTTTTTCTTTTCGAGATACTTTGCGCATAATATGCTTTACTGAGGCTATCAAACTAGTATAATGAAAGAGAACCAGTTATCTCAAATAAGAACAGAAAAAAAGTGATTCTAAAGAAGTTTCCAAACTTCGAAAAAAAATGTTTTTCTTTTCGAGATTCTTTGCGCATAATATGCTTTACTGAGGCTTTCAAACTAGTATAATGAAAGAGAACAAGTTATCTCAAATAAGAACGGAAAAAAATTGATTCTAAAGAAGTTTTCAAACTTCGAAAAAAAATTTTTTTCTTTTCGAGATTCTTTGCGCATAATATGCTTTACTGAGGCTATCAAAATAGTATAATGAAAGAGAAACATTTATCTCAAATAAGAACGGAAAAAAAGTGATCCAAACGTAGTTTCCAAACTTCGAAAAAAAATGTTTTTCTTTTCGAGATTCTTTGCGCATAATATGCTTTTCTGGGGCTATCAAACTAGTATAATGAAAGAGAACCAGTTATCTCAAATAAGAACGGGAAAAAAGTGATTCTAACGAAGTTTCCAAACTTCGAAAAAAATTTTTTTTCTTTTCGAGATTCTTTGCGCATAATATGCTTTACTGAGGCTATCAAACTAGTATAATGAAAGAGAACCAGTTATCTCAAATAAGAACGGAAAAAAGTGATTCTAACGAAGTTTTCAAACTTCGAAAAAACAATTTTTTCCCTTCGAGATTCTTTGCGCATAATATGCTTTACTGAGGCTATCAAACTAGTACAATGAAAGAGAACCAGTTATCTCAAATAAGAACAGAAAAAAAGTGATTCTAAAGAAGTTTCCAAACTTCGAAAAAAAATTTTTTTCTTTTGGAGATTCTTTGCGCATAATATGCTTTACTGAGGCTATCAAACTAGTATAATGAAAGAGAACCAGTTATCTCAAATAAGAACGGAAAAAAATTGATTCTAAAGAAGTTTCCAAAGTTCGAAAAAAAATTTTTTTCTTTTCGAGATTCTTTGCGCATAATATGCTTTACTGAGGCTATCAACCTAGTATAATGAAATAGAAACAGTTATCTCAAATAAGAACGGAAAAAAAGTGATTCTAAAGTAGTTTCCAAACTTCGAAAAAAATTTTTTTTCTTTTCGTGATTCTTTTCGCTAAATATGCTTTTCTGAGGCTATCAAACTAGTGTAATGAAAGGGAACCAGTTATCTCAAATTAGAACAGAAAAAAAGTGATTCTAAAGAAGTTTCCAAACAACGAAAAAATTTTTTTTTCTTTTCGAGATTCTTTGCGCATAATATGCTTTACTGAGGCTATCAAACTAGTATAATGAAAGAGAACCAGTAATCTCAAATAAGAACAGAAAAAAAGTGATTCTAAAGAAGTTTCTAAACTTCGAAAAAAATTTTTTTTCTTTTCGAGATTCTTTGCGCATAATATGCTTTACTATGGCTATCAAACTAGTATAATGAAAGAGAACCAGTTATCTCAAATAAGAACGGAAAAAAATTGATTCTAAAGAAGTTTCCAAACTTAAAAAAAAAATTTATTTCTTTTCGAGATTCTTTGCGCATAATATGGTTTACAGAGGCTATCAAACTAGTATAATGAAAGAGAAACAGTTATCTCAAATAAAAACGGAAAAAAAGTGATTCAAACGAAGTTTCCAAACTTCGAAAAAAAATGTTTTTCTTTTCGAGATTCTTTGCGCATAATATGCTTTTCTGAGGCTATCAAACTAGTAAAATGAAAGAGAACCAGTTATCTCGAATAAGAACGGAAAAAAAGTAATTCTAAAGAAGTTTCCAAAGTTCGAAAAAATTTTTTTTTCTTTTCGAGATTCTTTGCGCATAATATGCTTTACTGAGGCTATCAAACTAGTATAATGAAAGAGAACCAGTTATCTCATATAAGAACGGAAAAAAAGTGATTCTAACGAAGTTTCCAAACTTCGAAAAAAATTTTTTTTTCTTTTCGAAATTCTTTGCGCATAAATTGCTTTACTGAGGCTATCAAACTAGTATAATGAAAGAGAACCAGTTATCTCAAATAAGAACGGAAAAAAAGTGATTCAAACGAAGTTCCCAAACTTCGAAAAAAAATGGTTTTTTTTTTTCGAGATTCTTTGCGCATAATATGCTTTTCTACGGCTATCAAACTAGTAAAATGAAAGAGAACCAGTTATCTCGAATAAGAACGGAAAAAAAGTGATTCTAACGAAGTTTCTAAACTTCGAAAAATGTTTTTTTTCTTTTCGAGATTCTTTGCGCATAATATGCTTTACTGAGTCTATCAAACTAGTATAATGAAAGAGAACCAGTTATCTCAAATAAGAACGGAAAAAAGTGATTCTAACGAAGTTTCCAAACTTCGAAAAAAAATTTTTTTCTTTTCGAGATTCTTTGCGCATAATATGCTTTACTGAGGCTATCAAACTAGTATAATGAAAGAGAACCAGTTATCTCATATAAGAACGGAAAAAAATTGATTCTAACGAAGTTTCCAAACTTCGAAAATTTTTTTTTTTTCTTTTCCAGATTCTTTGCGCATAATATGCTTTACTGAGGCTATCAACCTAGTATAATGAAAGAGAAACAGTTATCTCGAATAAGAACGGAAAAAAAGTAATTCTAAAGAAGTTTCCAAACTTCGAAAAAATTTTTTTTCTTTTCGAGATTCTTTGCGCATAATATGCTTTACTGAGGCTATCAAACTAGTAATGAAAGAGAACCAGTTATCTCATATAAGAACGGAAAAAAAGAGATTCTAACGAAGTTTCCAAACTTCGAAAAAAATTTTTTTTTCTTTTCGAAATTCTTTGCGCATAATATGCTTTACTGAGGCTATCAAACTAGTATAATGAAAGAGAACCAGTTATCTCAAATAAGAACGGAAAAAAAGTGATTCAAACGAAGTTTCCAAACTTCGAAAAAAAATTTTTTTCTTTTCGAGATTCTTTGCGCATAATATGCTTTACTGATGCTATCAAACTAGTATAATGAAAGAGAACCAGTTATCTCAAATAAGAACAGAAAAAATGTGATTCTAAAGAAGTTTCCAAACTTCGAAAAAATTTTTTTTCTTTTCGAGATTCTTTGCGCATAATATGCTTTACTGAGGCTATCAAACTAGTATAATGAAAGAGAACCAGTTATCTCAAATAAGAACGGAAAAAAGTGATTCTAACGAAGTTTTCAAACTTCGAAAAAAAAATTTTTTCTTTTCGAGATTCTTTGCGCATAATATGCTTTACTGAGGCTATCAAACTAGTACAATGAAAGAGAACCAGTTATCTCAAATAAGAACAGAAAAAAAGTGATTCTAAAGAAGTTTCCAAAATTCGAAAAAAAATTTTTTTCTTTTGGAGATTCTTTGCGCATAATATGCTTTAATGAGGCTTTCAAACTAGTATAATGAAAGAGAACCAGTTATCTCAAATAAGAACGGAAAAAAAGTGATTCAAACGAAGTTTCCAAACTTCGAAAAAAAATTTTTTTCTTTTCGAGATTCTTTGCGCATAATATGCTTTACTGATGCTATCAAACTAGTATAATGAAAGAGAACCAGTTATCTCAAATAAGAACGGAAAAAAGTGATTCTAACGAAGTTTTCAAACTTCGAAAAAACAATTTTTTCCCTTAGAGATTCTTTGCGCATAATATGCTTTACTGAGGCTATCAAACTAGTACAATGAAAGAGAACCAGTTATCTCAAATAAGAACAGAAAAAAAGTGATTCTAAAGAAGTTTCCAAACTTCGAAAAAAATTTTTTTTCTTTTGGAGATTCTTTGCGCATAATATGCTTTACTGAGGCTATCAAACTAGTATAATGAAAGAGAACCAGTTATCTCAAATAAGAACGGAAAAAAATTGATTCTAAAGAAGTTTCCAAAGTTCGAAAAAAAAATTTTTTCTTTTCGAGATTCTTTGCGCATAATATGCTTTACTGAGGCTATCAACCTAGTATAATGAAATAGAAACAGTTATCTCAAATAAGAACGGAAAAAAAGTGATTCTAAAGTAGTTTCCAAACTTCGAAAAAAATTTTTTTCTTTTCGTGATTCTTTTCGCTAAATATGCTTTTCTGAGGCTATCAAACTAGTGTAATGAAAGGGAACCAGTTATCTCAAATTAGAACAGAAAAAAAGTGATTCTAAAGAAGTTTCCAAACAACGAAAAAAAATTTTTTTCTTTTCGAGATTCTTTGCGCATAATATGCTTTACTGAGGCTATCAAACTAGTATAATGAAAGAGAACCAGTAATCTCAAATAAGAACAGAAAAAAAGTGATTCTAAAGAAGTTTCCAAACTTCGAAAAAAATTTTTTTTCTTTTCGAGATTCTTTGCGCATAATATGCTTTACTGAGGCTATCAAACTAGTATAATGAAAGAGAACCAGTTATCTCAAATAAGAACGGAAAAAAATTGATTCTAAAGAAGTTTCCAAACTTCGAAAAAAAATTTATTTCTTTTCGAGATTCTTTGCGTTTACAGAGGCCATCAAACTAGTATAATGAAAGAGAACCAGTTATCTCAAATAAGAACAGAAAAAATGTGATTCTAAAGAAGTTTCCAAACTTCGAAAAAATTTTTTTTCTTTGCGCATAATATGCTTTACTGAGGCTATCAAACTAGTATAATGAAAGAGAACCAGTTATCTCAAATAAGAACGGAAAAAAGTGATTCTAACGAAGTTTTCAAACTTCGAAAAAAAAATTTTTTCTTTTCGAGATTCTTTGCGCATAATATGCTTTACTGAGGCTATCAAACTAGTACAATGAAAGAGAACCAGTTATCTCAAATAAGAACAGAAAAAAAGTGATTCTAAAGAAGTTTCCAAAATTCGAAAAAAAATTTTTTTCTTTTGGAGATTCTTTGCGCATAATATGCTTTAATGAGGCTATCAAACTAGTATAATGAAAGAGAACCAGTTATCTCAAATAAGAACGGAAAAAAATTGATTATAAAGAAGTTTCCAAAGTTCGAAAAAAAAATTTTTTCTTTTCGAGATTCTTTGCGCATAATATGCTTTACTGAGGCTATCAAACTAGTATAATGAAAGAGAACCAGTTATCTCAAATAAGAACGGAAAAAAAGTGATTCAAACGAAGTTTCCAAACTTCGAAAAAAAATTTTTTTCTTTTCGAGATTCTTTGCGCATAATATGCTTTACTGATGCTATCAAACTAGTATAATGAAAGAGAACCAGTTATCTCAAATAAGAACAGAAAAAATGTGATTCTAAAGAAGTTTCCAAACTTCGACAAAATTTTTTTTTCTTTTCGAGATTCTTTGCGCATAATATGCTTTACTGAGGCTATCAAACTAGTATAATGAAAGAGAACCAGTTATCTCAAATAAGAACGGAAAAAAGTGATTCTAACGAAGTTTTCAAACTTCGAAAAAAAAATTTTTTCTTTTCGAGATTCTTTGCGCATAATATGCTTTACTGAGGCTATCAAACTAGTACAATGAAAGAGAACCAGTTATCTCAAATAAGAACAGAAAAAAAGTGATTCTAAAGAAGTTTCCAAAATTCGAAAAAAAATTTTTTTCTTTTGGAGATTCTTTGCGCATAATATGCTTTACTGAGGTTATCAAACTAGTATAATGAAAGAGAACCAGTTATCTCAAATAAGAACGGAAAAAAGTGATTCTAACGAAGTTTCCAAACTTCGAAAAAAAATGTTTTTCTTTCGAGATTCTTTGCGCATAATATGCTTTTCTGAGGCTATCAAACTAGTATAATGAAAGAGAACCAGTTATCTCAAATAAGAACGGAAAAAAGTGATTCTAACGAAGTTTCCAAACTTCGAAAAAAAATTTTTTTCTTTTCGAGATTCTTTGCGCATAATATGCTTTACTGAGGCTATCAAACTAGTATAATGAAAGAGAACCAGTTATCTCAAATAAGAACCGAAAAAAAGTGATTCTAAAGAAGTTTCCAAACTTCGAAAAAAAATTTTTATTCTTTTCGAGATTCTTTGCGCATAATATGCTTTACTGAGGCTATCAAACTAGTATAATGAAAGAGAACCAGTTATCTCAAATAAGAACGGAAAAAAATTGATTCTAACGAAGTTTCCAAACTTCGAAAAAAATTTTTTTTTCTTTTCGAGATTCTTTGCGCATAATATGGTTTACAGAGGCTATCAAACTAGTATAATGAAAGAGAAACAGTTATCTCAAATAAAAACGGAAAAAAAGTGATTCAAACGAAGTTTCCAAACTTCGAAAAAAAATGTTTTTCTTTTCGAGATTCTTTGCGCATAATATGCTTTTCTGAGGCTATCAAACTAGTAAAATGAAAGAGAACCAGTTATCTCGAATAAGAACGGAAAAAAAGTAATTCTAAAGAAGTTTCCAAAGTTCGAAAAAATTTTTTTTTCTTTTCGAGATTCTTTGCGCATAATATGCTTTACTGAGGCTATCAAACTAGTATAATGAAAGAGAACCAGTTATCTCATATAAGAACGGAAAAAAAGTGATTCTAACGAAGTTTCCAAACTTCGAAAAAAATTTTTTTTTCTTTTCGAAATTCTTTGCGCATAAATTGCTTTACTGAGGCTATCAAACTAGTATAATGAAAGAGAACCAGTTATCTCAAATAAGAACGGAAAAAAAGTGATTCAAACGAAGTTCCCAAACTTCGAAAAAAAATGGTTTTTTTTTTCGAGATTCTTTGCGCATAATATGCTTTTCTACGGCTATCAAACTAGTAAAATGAAAGAGAACCAGTTATCTCGAATAAGAACGGAAAAAAAGTGATTCTAACGAAGTTTCTAAACTTCGAAAAATGTTTTTTTTCTTTTCGAGATTCTTTGCGCATAATATGCTTTACTGAGTCTATCAAACTAGTATAATGAAAGAGAACCAGTTATCTCAAATAAGAACGGAAAAAAGTGATTCTAACGAAGTTTCCAAACTTCGAAAAAAAATTTTTTTCTTTTCGAGATTCTTTGCGCATAATATGCTTTACTGAGGCTATCAAACTAGTATAATGAAAGAGAACCAGTTATCTCATATAAGAACGGAAAAAAATTGATTCTAACGAAGTTTCCAAACTTCGAAAATTTTTTTTTTTCTTTTCCAGATTCTTTGCGCATAATATGCTTTACTGAGGCTATCAACCTAGTATAATGAAAGAGAAACAGTTATCTCGAATAAGAACGGAAAAAAAGTAATTCTAAAGAAGTTTCCAAACTTCGAAAAAATTTTTTTTCTTTTCGAGATTCTTTGCGCATAATATGCTTTACTGAGGCTATCAAACTAGTAATGAAAGAGAACCAGTTATCTCATATAAGAACGGAAAAAAAGAGATTCTAACGAAGTTTCCAAACTTCGAAAAAAATTTTTTTTTCTTTTCGAAATTCTTTGCGCATAATATGCTTTACTGAGGCTATCAAACTAGTATAATGAAAGAGAACCAGTTATCTCAAATAAGAACGGAAAAAAAGTGATTCAAACGAAGTTTCCAAACTTCGAAAAAAAATTTTTTTCTTTTCGAGATTCTTTGCGCATAATATGCTTTACTGATGCTATCAAACTAGTATAATGAAAGAGAACCAGTTATCTCAAATAAGAACAGAAAAAATGTGATTCTAAAGAAGTTTCCAAACTTCGAAAAAATTTTTTTTCTTTTCGAGATTCTTTGCGCATAATATGCTTTACTGAGGCTATCAAACTAGTATAATGAAAGAGAACCAGTTATCTCAAATAAGAACGGAAAAAAGTGATTCTAACGAAGTTTTCAAACTTCGAAAAAAAAATTTTTTCTTTTCGAGATTCTTTGCGCATAATATGCTTTACTGAGGCTATCAAACTAGTACAATGAAAGAGAACCAGTTATCTCAAATAAGAACAGAAAAAAAGTGATTCTAAAGAAGTTTCCAAAATTCGAAAAAAAATTTTTTTCTTTTGGAGATTCTTTGCGCATAATATGCTTTAATGAGGCTTTCAAACTAGTATAATGAAAGAGAACCAGTTATCTCAAATAAGAACGGAAAAAAAGTGATTCAAACGAAGTTTCCAAACTTCGAAAAAAAATTTTTTTCTTTTCGAGATTCTTTGCGCATAATATGCTTTACTGATGCTATCAAACTAGTATAATGAAAGAGAACCAGTTATCTCAAATAAGAACGGAAAAAAGTGATTCTAACGAAGTTTTCAAACTTCGAAAAAACAATTTTTTCCCTTAGAGATTCTTTGCGCATAATATGCTTTACTGAGGCTATCAAACTAGTACAATGAAAGAGAACCAGTTATCTCAAATAAGAACAGAAAAAAAGTGATTCTAAAGAAGTTTCCAAACTTCGAAAAAAATTTTTTTTCTTTTGGAGATTCTTTGCGCATAATATGCTTTACTGAGGCTATCAAACTAGTATAATGAAAGAGAACCAGTTATCTCAAATAAGAACGGAAAAAAATTGATTCTAAAGAAGTTTCCAAAGTTCGAAAAAAAAATTTTTTCTTTTCGAGATTATTTGCGCATAATATGCTTTACTGAGGCTATCAACCTAGTATAATGAAATAGAAACAGTTATCTCAAATAAGAACGGAAAAAAAGTGATTCTAAAGTAGTTTCCAAACTTCGAAAAAAATTTTTTTCTTTTCGTGATTCTTTTCGCTAAATATGCTTTTCTGAGGCTATCAAACTAGTGTAATGAAAGGGAACCAGTTATCTCAAATTAGAACAGAAAAAAAGTGATTCTAAAGAAGTTTCCAAACAACGAAAAAAAATTTTTTTCTTTTCGAGATTCTTTGCGCATAATATGCTTTACTGAGGCTATCAAACTAGTATAATGAAAGAGAACCAGTAATCTCAAATAAGAACAGAAAAAAAGTGATTCTAAAGAAGTTTCCAAACTTCGAAAAAAATTTTTTTTCTTTTCGAGATTCTTTGCGCATAATATGCTTTACTGAGGCTATCAAACTAGTATAATGAAAGAGAACCAGTTATCTCAAATAAGAACGGAAAAAAATTGATTCTAAAGAAGTTTCCAAACTTCGAAAAAAAATTTATTTCTTTTCGAGATTCTTTGCGTTTACAGAGGCCATCAAACTAGTATAATGAAAGAGAACCAGTTATCTCAAATAAGAACAGAAAAAATGTGATTCTAAAGAAGTTTCCAAACTTCGAAAAAATTTTTTTTCTTTGCGCATAATATGCTTTACTGAGGCTATCAAACTAGTATAATGAAAGAGAACCAGTTATCTCAAATAAGAACGGAAAAAAGTGATTCTAACGAAGTTTTCAAACTTCGAAAAAAAAATTTTTTCTTTTCGAGATTCTTTGCGCATAATATGCTTTACTGAGGCTATCAAACTAGTACAATGAAAGAGAACCAGTTATCTCAAATAAGAACAGAAAAAAAGTGATTCTAAAGAAGTTTCCAAAATTCGAAAAAAAATTTTTTTCTTTTGGAGATTCTTTGCGCATAATATGCTTTAATGAGGCTATCAAACTAGTATAATGAAAGAGAACCAGTTATCTCAAATAAGAACGGAAAAAAATTGATTATAAAGAAGTTTCCAAACTTCGAAAAAAAATTTTTTTCTTTTCGAGATTCTTTGCGCATAATATGCTTTACTGATGCTATCAAACTAGTATAATGAAAGAGAACCAGTTATCTCAAATAAGAACAGAAAAAATGTGATTCTAAAGAAGTTTCCAAACTTCGAAAAAATTTTTTTTCTTTTCGAGATTCTTTGCGCATAATATGCTTTACTGAGGCTATCAAACTAGTATAATGAAAGAGAACCAGTTATCTCAAATAAGAACGGAAAAAAGTGATTCTAACGAAGTTTTCAAACTTCGAAAAAAAAATTTTTTCTTTTCGAGATTCTTTGCGCATAATATGCTTTACTGAGGCTATCAAACTAGTACAATGAAAGAGAACCAGTTATCTCAAATAAGAACAGAAAAAAAGTGATTCTAAAGAAGTTTCCAAAATTCGAAAAAAAATTTTTTTCTTTTGGAGATTCTTTGCGCATAATATGCTTTAATGAGGCTTTCAAACTAGTATAATGAAAGAGAACCAGTTATCTCAAATAAGAACGGAAAAAAAGTGATTCAAACGAAGTTTCCAAACTTCGAAAAAAAATTTTTTTCTTTTCGAGATTCTTTGCGCATAATATGCTTTACTGATGCTATCAAACTAGTATAATGAAAGAGAACCAGTTATCTCAAATAAGAACGGAAAAAAGTGATTCTAACGAAGTTTTCAAACTTCGAAAAAACAATTTTTTCCCTTAGAGATTCTTTGCGCATAATATGCTTTACTGAGGCTATCAAACTAGTACAATGAAAGAGAACCAGTTATCTCAAATAAGAACAGAAAAAAAGTGATTCTAAAGAAGTTTCCAAACTTCGAAAAAAATTTTTTTTCTTTTGGAGATTCTTTGCGCATAATATGCTTTACTGAGGCTATCAAACTAGTATAATGAAAGAGAACCAGTTATCTCAAATAAGAACGGAAAAAAATTGATTCTAAAGAAGTTTCCAAAGTTCGAAAAAAAAATTTTTTCTTTTCGAGATTCTTTGCGCATAATATGCTTTACTGAGGCTATCAACCTAGTATAATGAAATAGAAACAGTTATCTCAAATAAGAACGGAAAAAAAGTGATTCTAAAGTAGTTTCCAAACTTCGAAAAAAATTTTTTTCTTTTCGTGATTCTTTTCGCTAAATATGCTTTTCTGAGGCTATCAAACTAGTGTAATGAAAGGGAACCAGTTATCTCAAATTAGAACAGAAAAAAAGTGATTCTAAAGAAGTTTCCAAACAACGAAAAAAAATTTTTTTCTTTTCGAGATTCTTTGCGCATAATATGCTTTACTGAGGCTATCAAACTAGTATAATGAAAGAGAACCAGTAATCTCAAATAAGAACAGAAAAAAAGTGATTCTAAAGAAGTTTCCAAACTTCGAAAAAAATTTTTTTTCTTTTCGAGATTCTTTGCGCATAATATGCTTTACTGAGGCTATCAAACTAGTATAATGAAAGAGAACCAGTTATCTCAAATAAGAACGGAAAAAAATTGATTCTAAAGAAGTTTCCAAACTTCGAAAAAAAATTTATTTCTTTTCGAGATTCTTTGCGTTTACAGAGGCCATCAAACTAGTATAATGAAAGAGAACCAGTTATCTCAAATAAGAACAGAAAAAATGTGATTCTAAAGAAGTTTCCAAACTTCGAAAAAATTTTTTTTCTTTGCGCATAATATGCTTTACTGAGGCTATCAAACTAGTATAATGAAAGAGAACCAGTTATCTCAAATAAGAACGGAAAAAAGTGATTCTAACGAAGTTTTCAAACTTCGAAAAAAAAATTTTTTCTTTTCGAGATTCTTTGCGCATAATATGCTTTACTGAGGCTATCAAACTAGTACAATGAAAGAGAACCAGTTATCTCAAATAAGAACAGAAAAAAAGTGATTCTAAAGAAGTTTCCAAAATTCGAAAAAAAATTTTTTTCTTTTGGAGATTCTTTGCGCATAATATGCTTTAATGAGGCTATCAAACTAGTATAATGAAAGAGAACCAGTTATCTCAAATAAGAACGGAAAAAAATTGATTATAAAGAAGTTTCCAAAGTTCGAAAAAAAAATTTTTTCTTTTCGAGATTCTTTGCGCATAATATGCTTTACTGAGGCTATCAAACTAGTATAATGAAAGAGAACCAGTTATCTCAAATAAGAACGGAAAAAAAGTGATTCAAACGAAGTTTCCAAACTTCGAAAAAAAATTTTTTTCTTTTCGAGATTCTTTGCGCATAATATGCTTTACTGATGCTATCAAACTAGTATAATGAAAGAGAACCAGTTATCTCAAATAAGAACAGAAAAAATGTGATTCTAAAGAAGTTTCCAAACTTCGACAAAATTTTTTTTTCTTTTCGAGATTCTTTGCGCATAATATGCTTTACTGAGGCTATCAAACTAGTATAATGAAAGAGAACCAGTTATCTCAAATAAGAACGGAAAAAAGTGATTCTAACGAAGTTTTCAAACTTCGAAAAAAAAATTTTTTCTTTTCGAGATTCTTTGCGCATAATATGCTTTACTGAGGCTATCAAACTAGTACAATGAAAGAGAACCAGTTATCTCAAATAAGAACAGAAAAAAAGTGATTCTAAAGAAGTTTCCAAAATTCGAAAAAAAATTTTTTTCTTTTGGAGATTCTTTGCGCATAATATGCTTTACTGAGGTTATCAAACTAGTATAATGAAAGAGAACCAGTTATCTCAAATAAGAACGGAAAAAAGTGATTATAACGAAGTTTCCAAACTTCGAAAAAAAATGTTTTTCTTTCGAGATTCTTTGCGCATAATATGCTTTTCTGAGGCTATCAAACTAGTATAATGAAAGAGAACCAGTTATCTCAAATAAGAACGGAAAAAAGTGATTCTAACGAAGTTTCCAAACTTCGAAAAAAAATTTTTTTCTTTTCGAGATTCTTTGCGCATAATATGCTTTACTGAGGCTATCAAACTAGTATAATGAAAGAGAACCAGTTATCTCAAATAAGAACCGAAAAAAAGTGATTCTAAAGAAGTTTCCAAACTTCGAAAAAAAATTTTTATTCTTTTCGAGATTCTTTGCGCATAATATGCTTTACTGAGGCTATCAAACTAGTATAATGAAAGAGAACCAGTTATCTCAAATAAGAACGGAAAAAAATTGATTCTAACGAAGTTTCCAAACTTCGAAAAAAATTTTTTTTTCTTTTCCAGATTCTTTGCGCATAATATGCTTTACTGAGGCTATCAAACTAGTATAATGAAAGAGAACCAGTTATCTCAAATAAGAACGGAAAAAAGTGATTCTAACGAAGTTTCCAAACTTCGAAAAAAAATTTTTTTCTTTTCGAGATACTTTGCGCATAATATGCTTTACTGAGGCTATCAAACTAGTATAATGAAAGAGAACCAGTTATCTCAAATAAGAACAGAAAAAAAGTGATTCTAAAGAAGTTTCCAAACTTCGAAAAAAATTTTTTTTTCTTTTCCAGATTCTTTGCGCATAATATGCTTTACTGAGGCTATCAAACTAGTATAATGAAAGAGAACCAGTTATCTCAAATAAGAACGGAAAAAAGTGATTCTAACGAAGTTTCCAAACTTCGAAAAAAAATTTTTTTCTTTTCGAGATACTTTGCGCATAATATGCTTTACTGAGGCTATCAAACTAGTATAATGAAAGAGAACCAGTTATCTCAAATAAGAACAGAAAAAAAGTGATTCTAAAGAAGTTTCCAAACTTCGAAAAAAAATGTTTTTCTTTTCGAGATTCTTTGCGCATAATATGCTTTACTGAGGCTATCAAACTAGTATAATGAAAGAGAACAAGTTATCTCAAATAAGAACGGAAAAAAATTGATTCTAAAGAAGTTTTCAAACTTCGAAAAAAAATTTTTTTCTTTTCGAGATTCTTTGCGCATAATATGCTTTACTGAGGCTATCAAAATAGTATAATGAAAGAGAAACATTTATCTCAAATAAGAACGGAAAAAAAGTGATCCAAACGTAGTTTCCAAACTTCGAAAAAAAATGTTTTTCTTTTCGAGATTCTTTGCGCATAATATGCTTTTCTGGGGCTATCAAACTAGTATAATGAAAGAGAACCAGTTATCTCAAATAAGAACGGGAAAAAAGTGATTCTAACGAAGTTTCCAAACTTCGAAAAAAATTTTTTTTCTTTTCGAGATTCTTTGCGCATAATATGCTTTACTGAGGCTATCAAACTAGTATAATGAAAGAGAACCAGTTATCTCAAATAAGAACGGAAAAAAGTGATTCTAACGAAGTTTTCAAACTTCGAAAAAACAATTTTTTCCCTTCGAGATTCTTTGCGCATAATATGCTTTACTGAGGCTATCAAACTAGTACAATGAAAGAGAACCAGTTATCTCAAATAAGAACAGAAAAAAAGTGATTCTAAAGAAGTTTCCAAACTTCGAAAAAAAATTTTTTTCTTTTGGAGATTCTTTGCGCATAATATGCTTTACTGAGGCTATCAAACTAGTATAATGAAAGAGAACCAGTTATCTCAAATAAGAACGGAAAAAAATTGATTCTAAAGAAGTTTCCAAAGTTCGAAAAAAAATTTTTTTCTTTTCGAGATTCTTTGCGCATAATATGCTTTACTGAGGCTATCAACCTAGTATAATGAAATAGAAACAGTTATCTCAAATAAGAACGGAAAAAAAGTGATTCTAAAGTAGTTTCCAAACTTCGAAAAAAATTTTTTTTCTTTTCGTGATTCTTTTCGCTAAATATGCTTTTCTGAGGCTATCAAACTAGTGTAATGAAAGGGAACCAGTTATCTCAAATTAGAACAGAAAAAAAGTGATTCTAAAGAAGTTTCCAAACAACGAAAAAATTTTTTTTTCTTTTCGAGATTCTTTGCGCATAATATGCTTTACTGAGGCTATCAAACTAGTATAATGAAAGAGAACCAGTAATCTCAAATAAGAACAGAAAAAAAGTGATTCTAAAGAAGTTTCTAAACTTCGAAAAAAATTTTTTTTCTTTTCGAGAATCTTTGCGCATAATATGCTTTACTATGGCTATCAAACTAGTATAATGAAAGAGAACCAGTTATCTCAAATAAGAACGGAAAAAAATTGATTCTAAAGAAGTTTCCAAACTTAAAAAAAAAATTTATTTCTTTTCGAGATTCTTTGCGCATAATATGGTTTACAGAGGCTATCAAACTAGTATAATGAAAGAGAAACAGTTATCTCAAATAAAAACGGAAAAAAAGTGATTCAAACGAAGTTTCCAAACTTCGAAAAAAAATGTTTTTCTTTTCGAGATTCTTTGCGCATAATATGCTTTTCTGAGGCTATCAAACTAGTAAAATGAAAGAGAACCAGTTATCTCGAATAAGAACGGAAAAAAAGTAATTCTAAAGAAGTTTCCAAAGTTCGAAAAAATTTTTTTTTCTTTTCGAGATTCTTTGCGCATAATATGCTTTACTGAGGCTATCAAACTAGTATAATGAAAGAGAACCAGTTATCTCATATAAGAACGGAAAAAAAGTGATTCTAACGAAGTTTCCAAACTTCGAAAAAAATTTTTTTTTCTTTTCGAAATTCTTTGCGCATAAATTGCTTTACTGAGGCTATCAAACTAGTATAATGAAAGAGAACCAGTTATCTCAAATAAGAACGGAAAAAAAGTGATTCAAACGAAGTTCCCAAACTTCGAAAAAAAATGGTTTTTTTTTTCGAGATTCTTTGCGCATAATATGCTTTTCTACGGCTATCAAACTAGTAAAATGAAAGAGAACCAGTTATCTCGAATAAGAACGGAAAAAAAGTGATTCTAACGAAGTTTCTAAACTTCGAAAAATGTTTTTTTTCTTTTCGAGATTCTTTGCGCATAATATGCTTTACTGAGTCTATCAAACTAGTATAATGAAAGAGAACCAGTTATCTCAAATAAGAACGGAAAAAAGTGATTCTAACGAAGTTTCCAAACTTCGAAAAAAAATTTTTTTCTTTTCGAGATTCTTTGCGCATAATATGCTTTACTGAGGCTATCAAACTAGTATAATGAAAGAGAACCAGTTATCTCATATAATAACGGAAAAAAATTGATTCTAACGAAGTTTCCAAACTTCGAAAATTTTTTTTTTTTCTTTTCCAGATTCTTTGCGCATAATATGCTTTACTGAGGCTATCAACCTAGTATAATGAAAGAGAAACAGTTATCTCGAATAAGAACGGAAAAAAAGTAATTCTAAAGAAGTTTCCAAACTTCGAAAAAATTTTTTTTCTTTTCGAGATTCTTTGCGCATAATATGCTTTACTGAGGCTATCAAACTAGTATAATGAAAGAGAACCAGTTATCTCATATAAGAACGGAAAAAAAGAGATTCTAACGAAGTTTCCAAACTTCGAAAAAAATTTTTTTTTCTTTTCGAAATTCTTTGCGCATAATATGCTTTACTGAGGCTATCAAACTAGTATAATGAAAGAGAACCAGTTATCTCAAATAAGAACGGAAAAAAAGCGATTCAAACGAAGTTTCCAAACTTCGAAAAATGTTTTTTTTCTTTTCGAGATTCTTTGCGCATAATATGCTTTACTGAGTCTATCAAACTAGTATAATGAAAGAGAAACAGTTATCTGAAATAAGAACGGATAAAAGTGATTCTTACGAAGTTTCCAAACTTCGAAAAAAAATTTTTTTCTTTTCGAGATTCTTTGCGCATAATATGCTTTACCGAGGCTATCAAACTAGTATAATGAAAGAGAACCAGTTATCTCAAATAAGAACGGAAAAAAATTGATTCTAACGAAGTTTCCAAACTTCGAAAAAAATTTTTTTTTCTTTTCCAGATTCTTTGCGCATAATATGCTTTACTGAGGCTATCAAACTAGTATAATGAAAGAGAACCAGTTATCTCAAATAAGAACGGAAAAAAGTGATTCTAACGAAGTTTCCAAACTTCGAAAAAAAATTTTTTTCTTTTCGAGATTCTTTGCGCATAATATGCTTTTCTACGGCTATCAAACTAGTAAAATGAAAGAGAACCAGTTATCTCGAATAAGAACGGAAAAAAAGTGATTCTAACGAAGTTTCCAAACTTCGAAAAATTTTTTTTTCTTTTCGAGATTCTTTGCGCATAATATGCTTTACAAAGGCTATCAAACTAGTATAATGAAAGAGAACCAGTTATCTCAAATAAGAACGGAAAAAAATTGATTCTAACGAAGTTTCCAAAGTTCGAAAAAAATTTTTTTTCTTTTCGAGATTCTTTGCGCATAATATGCTTTACTGAGGCTATCAAACTAGTATAATGAAAGAGAAACAGTTATCTCAAATAAGAACGGAAAAAAAGTGATTCAAACGAAGTTTCCAAACTTCGAAAAAAAATGTTTTTCTTTTCGATATTCTTTGCGCATAATATGCTTTTCTGAGGCTATCAAACTAGTATAATGAAAGAGAACCAGTTATCTCATATAAGAACGGAAAAAAAGTGATTCTAACGAAGTTTCCAAACTTCGAAAAAAATTTTTTTTTCTTTTCGAAATTCTTTGCGCATAATATGCTTTACTGAGGCTATCAAACTAGTATAATGAAAGAGAACCAGTTATCTCAAATAAGAACGGAAAAAAAGCGATTCAAACGAAGTTTCCAAACTTCGAAAAATGTTTTTTTTCTTTTCGAGATTCTTTGCGCATAATATGCTTTACTGAGTCTATCAAACTAGTATAATGAAAGAGAACCAGTTATTTCAAATAAGAACGGAAAAAAGTGATTCTAACGATTTTTCCAAACTTCGAAAAAAAATTTTTTTCTTTTCGAGATTCTTTGCGCATAATATGCTTTACTGAGGCTATCAAACTAGTATAATGAAAGAGAACCAGTTATCTCAAATAAGAACAGAAAAAAAGTGATTCTAAAGAAGTTTCCAAACTTCGAAAAAAAAATTTTTTTCTTTTCGAGATTCTTTGCGCATAATATGCTTTACTGAGGCTATCAAACTAGTATAATGAAAGAGAACCAGTTATCTCAAATAAGAACGGAAAAAAATTGATTCTAACGAAGTTTCCAAACTTCGAAAAAAATTTTTTTTTCTTTTCCAGATTCTTTGCGCATAATATGCTTTACTGAGGCTATCAAACTAGTATAATGAAAGAGAACCAGTTATCTCAAATAAGAACGGAAAAAAGTGATTCTAACGAAGTTTCCAAACTTCGAAAAAAAATTTTTTTCTTTTCGAGATACTTTGAGCATAATATGCTTTACTGAGGCTATCAAACTAGTATAATGAAAGAGAACCAGTTATCTCAAATAAGAACAGAAAAAAAGTGATTCTAAAGAAGTTTCCAAACTTCGAAAAAAAATTTTTTTCTTTTCGAGATTCTTTGCGCATAATATGCTTTACTGAGGCTATCAAACTAGTATAATGAAAGAGAACAAGTTATCTCAAATAAGAACGGAAAAAAATTGATTCTAAAGAAGTTTTCAAACTTCGAAAAAAAATTTTTTTCTTTTCGAGATTCTTTGCGTATAATATGCTTTACTGAGGCTATCAAAATAGTATAATGAAAGAGAAACAGTTATCTCAAATAAGAACGGAAAAAAAGTGATCCAAACGTAGTTTCCAAACTTCGAAAAAAAATGTTTTTCTTTTCGAGATTCTTTGCGCATAATATGCTTTTCTGGGGCTATCAAACTAGTATAATGAAAGAGAACCAGTTATCTCAAATAAGAACGGGAAAAAAGTGATTCTAACGAAGTTTCCAAACTTCGAAAAAAATTTTTTTTCTTTTCGAGATTCTTTGCGCATAATATGCTTTACTGAGGCTATCAAACTAGTATAATGAAAGAGAACCAGTTATCTCAAATAAGAACGGAAAAAAGTGATTCTAACGAAGTTTTCAAACTTCGAAAAAAAAATTTTTTCCCTTCGAGATTCTTTGCGCATAATATGCTTTACTGAGGCTATCAAACTAGTACAATGAAAGAGAACCAGTTATCTCAAATAACAGAAAAAAAGTGATTCTAAAGAAGTTTCCAAACTTCGAAAAAAAATTTTTTTCTTTTGGAGATTCTTTGCGCATAATATGCTTTACTGAGGCTATCAAACTAGTATAATGAAAGAGAACCAGTTATCTCAAATAAGAACGGAAAAAAATTGATTCTAAAGAAGTTTCCAAAGTTCGAAAAAAAAATTTTTTCTTTTCGAGATTCTTTGCGCATAATATGCTTTACTGAGGCTATCAACCTAGTATAATGAAATAGAAACAGTTATCTCAAATAAGAACGGAAAAAAAGTGATTCTAAAGTAGTTTCCAAACTTCGAAAAAAATTTTTTTTCTTTTCGTGATTCTTTTCGCTAAATATGCTTTTCTGAGGCTATCAAACTAGTGTAATGAAAGGGAACCAGTTATCTCAAATTAGAACAGAAAAAAAGTGATTCAAACGAAATTTCCAAACTTCGAAAAAAAATGGTTTTTTTTTTCGAGATTCTTTGCGCATAATATGCTTTTCTACGGCTATCAAACTAGTAAAATGAAAGAGAACCAGTTATCTCGAATAAGAACGGAAAAAAAGTGATTCTAACGAAGTTTCCAAACTTCGAAAAAATTTTTTTTTTTCTTTTCGAGATTCTTTGCGCATAATATGCTTTACTGAGGCTATCAAACTAGTATAATTAAAGAGAACCAGTTATCTCATATAAGAACGGAAAAAAAGTGATTCTAACGAAGTTTCCAAACTTCGAAAAAAAATTTTTTTTCTTTTCGAAATTCTTTGCGCATAATATGCTTTACTGAGGCTATCAAACTAGTATAATGAAAGAGAACCAGTTATCTCAAATAAGAACGGAAAAAAAGCGATTCAAACGAAGTTTCCAAACTTCGAAAAATGTTTTTTTTCTTTTCGAGATTCTTTGCGCATAATATGCTTTACTGAGTCTATCAAACTAGTATAATGAAAGAGAACCAGTTATTTCAAATAAGAACGGAAAAAAGTGATTCTAACGATTTTTCCAAACTTCGAAAAAAAATTTTTTTCTTTTCGAGATTCTTTGCGCATAATATGCTTTACTGAGGCTATCAAACTAGTATAATGAAAGAGAACCTGTTATCTCAAATAAGAACAGAAAAAAAGTGATTCTAAAGAAGTTTCCAAACTTCGAAAAAAAAATTTTTTTCTTTTCGAGATTCTTTGCGCATAATATGCTTTACTGAGGCTATCAAACTAGTATAATGAAAGAGAACCAGTTATCTCAAATAAGAACGGAAAAAAATTGATTCTAACGAAGTTTCCAAACTTCGAAAAAAATTTTTTTTTCTTTTCCAGATTCTTTGCGCATAATATGCTTTACTGAGGCTATCAAACTAGTATAATGAAAGAGAACCAGTTATCTCAAATAAGAACGGAAAAAAGTGATTCTAACGCAGTTTCCAAACTTCGAAAAAAAATTTTTTTCTTTTCGAGATACTTTGCGCATAATATGCTTTACTGAGGCTATCAAACTAGTATAATGAAAGAGAACCAGTTATCTCAAATAAGAACAGAAAAAAAGTGATTCTAAAGAAGTTTCCAAACTTCGAAAAAAAATTTTTTTCTTTTCGAGATTCTTTGCGCATAATATGCTTTACTGAGGCTATCAAACTAGTATAATGAAAGAGAACAAGTTATCTCAAATAAGAACGGAAAAAAATTGATTCTAAAGAAGTTTTCAAACTTCGAAAAAAAATTTTTTTCTTTTCGAGATTCTTTGCGCATAATATGCTTTACTGAGGCTATCAAAATAGTATAATGAAAGAGAAACAGTTATCTCAAATAAGAACGGAAAAAAAGTGATCCAAACGTAGTTTCCAAACTTCGAAAAAAAATGTTTTTCTTTTCGAGATTCTTTGCGCATAATATGCTTTTCTGGGGCTATCAAACTAGTATAATGAAAGAGAACCAGTTATCTCAAATAAGAACGGGAAAAAAGTGATTCTAACGATGTTTCCAAACTTCGAAAAAAATTTTTTTTCTTTTCGAGATTCTTTGCGCATAATATGCTTTACTGAGGCTATCAAACTAGTATAATGAAAGAGAACCAGTTATCTCAAATAAGAACGGAAAAAAGTGATTCTAACGAAGTTTTCAAACTTCGAAAAAAAATTTTTTCCCTTCGAGATTCTTTGCGCATAATATGCTTTACTGAGGCTATCAAACTAGTACAATGAAAGAGAACCAGTTATCTCAAATAAGAACAGAAAAAAAGTGATTCTAAAGAAGTTTCCAAACTTCGTAAAAAAATTTTTTTCTTTTCGAGATTCTTTGAGCATAATATGCTTTTCAGAAGCTATCAAACTAGTACATTGAAAGAGAACCAGTTATCTCAAATAAGAACGGAAAAAAAGTGATTCTAACGAAATTTCCAAACTTCGAAAAGTTTTTTTTTTCTTTTCGAGATTCTTTGCCCATTATATGCTTTACTGAGGCTATCAAACTAGTATAATGAAAGAGAACCAGTTATCTCAAATAAGAACGGAAAAAAAGCGATTCTAACGAAGTTTCCAAACTTCGAAAATTTTTTTTTTTTCTCTCCGAGATTCCTTGCGCATAATATGCTTTACTGAGGATATCAAACTAGTATAATGAAAGAGAACCTGTTATCTCAAATAAGAACGGGAAAAAAGTGATTCTAACGAAGTTTCCAAACTTCGAAAAAATTTTTTTTCTTTTCGAGATTCTTAGCGCATAATATGCTTTTCTGAGGCTATCAAACTAGTATAATGAAAGAGAACCAGTTATCTCGAATAAGAACGGAAAAAAAGTGATTCTAACGAAGTTTACAAACTTCGAAAAAAAATTTTTTTCTTTTCGATATTCTTAGCGCATAATATGCTTTTCTGAGGCAATCAACCTAGTATAATGAAAGAGAACCAGTTATCACAAATAAGAAAGGAAAAAAGTGATTCTAACGAAGTTTCCAAACTTCGAAAAAAATTTTTTTTCTTTTCGAGATTCTTTCCGCATAATATGCTTTACTGAGGCTATCAAACTAGTATAATGAAAGAGAACCAGTTATCTCAAATAAGAACGGAAAAAAAGTGATTCAAACGAATTATCCAAACTTCGAAAAAAAATTTTTTTCTTTTCCAGATTCTTTGCGCATAATATGCTTTTCTGAGGCTATCGAACTAGTATAATGAAAGAGAACCAGTTATCTCAAATAAGAACGGAAAAAAAGTGATTCTAAAGATGTTTCCAAACTTCGAAAAAAAATTTTTTTCTTTTCGAGATTCTTTGCGCATAATATGCTTTTCAGAAGCTATCAAACTAGTACAATGAAAGAGAACCAGTTATCTCAAATAAGAACGGAAAAAAAGTGATTCTAACGAAATTTCCAAACTTCGAAAAGTTTTTTTTTTCTTTTCGAGATTCTTTGCCCATTATATGCTTTACTGAGGCTATCAAACTAGTATAATGAAAGAGAACCAGTTATCTCAAATAAGAACGGAAAAAAAGTGATTCAAACGAAATTTCCAAACTTCGAAAAAAAATGGTTTTTTTTTTCGAGATTCTTTGCGCATAATATGCTTTTCTACGGCTATCAAACTAGTAAAATGAAAGAGAACCAGTTATCTCGAATTAGAACGGAAAAAAAGTGATTCTAACGAAGTTTCCAAACTTCGAAAAATGTTTTTTTTCTTTTCGAGATTCTTTGCGCATAATATGCTTTACTGAGGTTATCAAACTAGTATAATGAAAGAGAACCAGTTATCTCAAATAAGAACGGAAAAAAGTGATTCTAACGAAGTTTCCAAACTTCGAAAAAAAATTTTTTTCTTTTCGAGATACTTTGCGCATAATATGCTTTACTGAGGCTATCAAACTAGTATAATGAAAGAGAACCAGTTATCTCAAATAAGAACAGAAAAAAGGTGATTCTAAAGAAGTTTCCAAACTTCGAAAAAAAATTTTTTTCTTGTCGAGATTCTTTGCGCATAATATGCTTTACTGAGGCTATCAAACTAGTATAATGAAAGAGAACAAGTTATCTCAAATAAAAACGGAAAAAAATTGATTCTAAAGAAGTTTCCAAACTTCGAAAAAAAATTTTTTTCTTTTCGAGATTCTTTGCGCATAATATGCTTTACTGAGGCTATCAAAATAGTATAATGAAAGAGAAACAGTTATCTCAAATAAGAACGGAAAAAAAGTGATCCAAACGTAGTTTCCAAACTTCGAAAAAAAATGTTTTTCTTTTCGAGATTCTTTGCGCATAATATGCTTTTCTGGGGCTATCAAACTAGTATAATGAAAGAGAACCGGTTATCTCAAATAAGAACGGGAAAAAAGTGATTCTAACGAAGTTTCCAAACTTCGAAAAAATTTTTTTTTTCTTTTCCAGATTCTTTGCGCATAATATGCTTTACTGAGGCTATCAAAATAGTATAATGAAAGAGAAACAGTTATCTCAAATAAGAACGGAAAAAAAGTGATCCAAACGTAGTTTCCAAACTTCGAAAAAAAATGTTTTTCTTTTCGAGATTCTTTGCGCATAATATGCTTTTCTGGGGCTATCAAACTAGTATAATGAAAGAGAACCATTTATCTCAAATAAGAACGGGAAAAAAGTGATTCTAACGAAGTTTCCAAACTTCGAAAAAAATTTTTTTTTCTTTTCCAGATTCTTTGCGCATAATATGCTTTACTGAGGCTATCAAACTAGTATAATGAAAGAGAACGAGTTATCTCAAATAAGAACGGAAAAAAGTGATTCTAACGAAGTTTCCAAACTTCGAAAAAAAATTTTTTTCTTTTCGAGATACTTTGCGCATAATATGCTTTACTGAGGCTATCAAACTAGTATAATGAAAGAGAACCAGTTATCTCATTAAGAACAGAAAAAAAGTGATTCTAAAGAAGTTTCCAAACTTCGAAAAAAAATTTTTTTCTTTTCGAGATTCTTTGCGCATAATATGCTTTACTGAGGCTATCAAACTAGTATAATGAAAGAGAACAAGTTATCTCAAATAAGAACGGAAAAAAATTGATTCTAAAGAAGTTTTCAAACTTCGAAAAAAAATTTTTTTCTTTTCGAGATTCTTTGCGCATAATATGCTTTACTGAGGCTATCAAAATAGTATAATGAAAGAGAAACAGTTATCTCAAATAAGAACGGAAAAAAAGTGATCCAAACGTAGTTTCCAAACTTCGAAAAAAAATGTTTTTCTTTTCGAGATTCTTTGCGCATAATATGCTTTTCTGGGGCTATCAAACTAGTATAATGAAAGAGAACCAGTTATCTCAAATAAGAACGGGAAAAAAGTGATTCTAACGAAGTTTCCAAACTTCGAAAAAATTTTTTTTTCTTTTCGAGATTCTTTGCGCATAATATGCTTTACTGAGGCTATCAAACTAGTATAATGAAAGAGAAGCAGTTATCTCAAATAAGAACGGAAAAAAGTGATTCTAACGAAGTTTTCAAACTTCGAAAAAAAATTTTTTTCCCTTCGAGATTCTTTGCGCATAATATGCTTTACTGAGGCTATCAAACTAGTACAATGAAAGAGAACCAGTTATCTCAAATAAGAACAGAAAAAAAGTGATTCTAAAGAAGTTTCCAAACTTCGAAAAAAAATTTTTTTCTTTTGGAGATTCTTTGCGCATAATATGCTTTACTGAGGCTATCAAACTAGTATAATGAAAGAGAACCAGTTATCTCAAATAAGAACGGAAATAAATTGATTCTAAAGAAGTTTCCAAAGTGCGAAAAAAAAATTTTTTCTTTTCGAGATTCTTTGCGCATAATATGCTTTACTGAGGCTATCAACCTAGTATAATGAAATAGAAACAGTTATCTCAAATAAGAACGGAAAAAAAGTGATTCTAAAGTAGTTTCCAAACTTCGAAAAAAAATTTTTTTCTTTTCGTGATTCTTTTCGCTAAATATGCTTTTCTGAGGCTATCAAACTAGTGTAATGAAAGGGAACCAGTTATCTCAAATTAGAACAGAAAAAAAGTGATTCTAAAGAAGTTTCAAAACTTAGAAAAAAAATTTTTTTCTTTTCGAGATTCTTTGCGCATAATATGCTTTACTGAGGCTATCAAACTAGTATAATGAAAGAGAACCAGTTATCTCAAATAAGAACAGAAAAAAAGTGATTCTAAAGAAGTTTCCAAACTTCGAAAAAAATTTTTTTTCTTTTCGAGATTCTTTGCGCATAATATGCTTTACTGAGGCTATCAAACTAGTATAATGAAAGAGAACCAGTTATCTCAAATAAGAACGGAAAAAAATTTATTCTAAAGAAGTTTCCAAACTTCGAAAAAAAATTTATTTCTTTTCGAGATTCTTTGCGCATAATATGGTTTACAGAGGCTATCAAACTAGTATAATGAAAGGGAAACAGTTATCTCAAATAAGAACGGAAAAAAAGTGATTCAAACGAAGTTTCCAAACTTCGAAAAAAAATGTTTTTCTTTTCGATATTCTTTGCGCATAATATGCTTTTCTGAGGCTATCAAACTAGTATAATGAAAGAGAACCAGTTATCTGAAATAAGAACGGGAAAAAAGTGATTCAAACGAAGTTTCCAAACCTCGAAAAAATTTTTTTTTCTTTTCGTGATTCTTTGCGCTAAATATGCTTTTCTGAGGATATCAAAGTTGTATTATAAAAGAGAACCAGTTATCTCAAATAAGAACGGAAAAAAAGTGATTCTAAAGAAGTTTCCAAACTTCGAAAAAATTTTTTTTTCTTTTCGAGATTCTTTGCGCATAATATGCTTTGCTGAGGCTATGAAACTAGTATAATGAAAGAGAACCAGTTATCTCAAATAAGAACGGAAAAAAGTGATTCTAACGAAGTTTCCAAACTTCGAAAAATAATTTTTTTCTTTTCGAGATTCTTTGCGCATAATATGCTTTTTTGAGGCTATCAAACTAGTAAAATGAAAGAGAACCAGTTATCTCGAATAAGAACGGAAAAAAAGTAATTCAAAGAAGTTTCCAAAGTTCGAAAAAAATTTTTTTTCTTTTCGAGATTCTTTGCGCATAATATGCTTTACTGAGGCTATCAAACTAGTATAATGAAAGAGAACCAGTTATCTCATATAAGAACGGAAAAAAAGTGATGCTAACGAAGTTTCCAAACTTCGAAAAAAATTTTTTTTCTTTTCGAGATTCTTTGCGCATAATATGCTTTACTGAGGCTATCAAACTAGTATAATGAAAGAGAACCAGTTATCTCAAATAAGAACGGAAAAAAGTGATTCTAACGAAGTTTTCAAACTTCGAAAAAACAATTTTTTCCCTTCGAGATTCTTTGCGCATAATATGCTTTACTGAGGCTATCAAACTAGTACAATGAAAGAGAACCAGTTATCTCAAATAAGAACAGAAAAAAAGTGATTCTAAAGAAGTTTCCAAACTTCGAAAAAAATTTTTTTTCTTTTGGAGATTCTTTGCGCATAATATGCTTTACTGAGGCTATCAAACTAGTATAATGAAAGAGAACCAGTTATCTCAAATAAGAACGGAAAAAAATTGATTCTAAAGAAGTTTCCAAAGTTCGAAAAAAAATTTTTTCTTTTCGAGATTCTTTGCGCATAATATGCTTTACTGAGGCTATCAACCTAGTATAATGAAATAGAAACAGTTATCTCAAATAAGAACGGAAAAAAAGTGATTCTAAAGTAGTTTCCAAACTTCGAAAAAAATTTTTTTTCTTTTCGTGATTCTTTTCGCTAAATATGCTTTTCTGAGGCTATCAAACTAGTGTAATGAAAGGGAACCAGTTATCTCAAATTAGAACAGAAAAAAAGTGATTCTAAAGAAGTTTCAAAACTTCGAAAAAAAATTTTTTTCTTTTCGAGATTCTTTGCGCATAATATGCTTTACTGAGGCTATCAAACTAGTATAATGAAAGAGAACCAGTTATCTCAAATAAGAACAGAAAAAAAGTGATTCTAAAGAAGTTTCCAAACTTCGAAAAAAATTTTTTTTCTTTTCGAGATTCTTTGCGCATAATATGCTTTACTGAGGCTATCAAACTAGTATAATGAAAGAGAACCAGTTATCTCAAATAAGAACGGAAAAAAATTGATTCTAAAGAAGTTTCCAAACTTCGAAAAAAAATTTATTTCTTTTCGAGATTCTTTGCGCATAATATGGTTTACAGAGGCTATCAAACTAGTATAATGAAAGAGAAACAGTTATCTCAAATAAGAACGGAAAAAAAGTGATTCAAACGAAGTTTCCAAACTTCGAAAAAAAATGTTTTTCTTTTCGAGATTCTTTGCGCATAATATGCTTTTCTGAGGCTATCAAACTAGTAAAATGAAAGAGAACCAGTTATCTCGAATAAGAACGGAAAAAAAGTAATTCTAAAGAAGTTTCCAAAGTTCGAAAAAATTTTTTTTTCTTTTCGAGATTCTTTGCGCATAATATGCTTTACTGAGGCTATCAAACTAGTATAATGAAAGAGAACCAGTTATCTCATATAAGAACGGAAAAAAAGTGATTCTAACGAAGTTTCCAAACTTAGAAAAAAATTTTTTTTTCTTTTCGAAATTCTTTGCGCATAAATTGCTTTACTGAGGCTATCAAACTAGTATAATGAAAGAGAACCAGTTATCTCCAATAAGAACGGAAAAAAAGTGATTCAAACGAAATTTCCAAACTTCGAAAAAAAATGGTTTTTTTTTTCGAGATTCTTTGCGCATAATATGCTTTTCTACGGCTATCAAATTAGTAAAATGAAAGAGAACCAGTTATCTCGAATAAGAACGGAAAAAAAGTGATTCTAACGAAGTTTCCAAACTTCGAAAAATGTTTTTTTTCTTTTCGAGATTCTTTGCGCATAATATGCTTTACTGAGTCTATCAAACTAGTATAATGAAAGAGAACCAGTTATCTCAAATAAGAACGGAAAAAAGTGATTCTAACGAAGTTTCCAAACTTCGAAAAAAAATTTTTTTCTTTTCGAGATTCTTTGCGCATAATATGCTTTACTGAGGCTATCAAACTAGTATAATGAAAGAGAACCAGTTATCTCATATAAGAACGGAAAAAAATTGATTCTAACGAAGTTTCCAAACTTCGAAAATTTTTTTTTTTCTTTTCCAGATTCTTTGCGCATAATATGCTTTACTGAGGCTATCAAACTAGTATAATGAAAGAGAAGCAGTTATCTCAAATAAAAACGGAAAAAAATTGATTCTAAAGAAGTTTCCAAACTTCGAAAAAAAATTTATTTCTTTTCGAGATTCTTTGCGCATAATATTGTTTACAGAGGCTATCAAACTAGTATAATGAAAGAGAAACAGTTATCTCAAATAAGAACGGAAAAAAAGTGATTCAAACGAAGTTTCCAAACTTCGAAAAAAAATGTTTTTCTTTTCGAGATTCTTTGCGCATAATATGCTTTACTGAGGCTATCAAACTAGTATAATGAAAGAGAACCAGTTATCTCAAATAAGAACGGAAAAAAAGTGATTCAAACGAAGTTTCCAAACTTCGAAAAAAAATGGTTTTCTTTTCGAGATTCTTTGCGCATAATATGCTTTTCTACGGCTATCAAACTAGTAAAATGAAAGAGAACCAGTTATCTCGAATAAGAACGGAAAAAAAGTGATTCTAACGAAGTTTCCAAACTTCGAAAAATGTTTTTTTTCTTTTCGAGATTCTTTGCGCATAATATGCTTTACTGAGTCTATCAAACTAGTATAATGAAAGAGAACCAGTTATCTCAAATAAGAACGGAAAAAAGTGATTCTAACGAAGTTTCCAAACTTCGAAAAAAAATTTTTTTCTTTTCGAGATTCTTTGCGCATAATATGCTTTACTGAGGCTATCAAACTAGTATAATGAAAGAGAACCAGTTATCGCAAATAAGAACGGAAAAAAATTGATTCTAACGAAGTTTCCAAACTTCGAAAATTTTTTTTTTTTCTTTTCCAGATTCTTTGCGCATAATATGCTTTACTGAGGCTATCAAACTAGTATAATGAAAGAGAACCAGTTATCTCAAATAAGAACGGAAAAAAGTGATTCTAACGAAGTTTCCAAACTTCGAAAAAAATTTTTTTTCTTTTCGAGATTCTTTGCGCATAATATGCTTTACTGAGGCTATCAAACTAGTATAATGAAAGAGAACCAGTTATCTCAAATAAGAACAGAAAAAAAGTGATTCTAAAGAAGTTTCCAAACTTCGAAAAAAAATTTTTTTCTTTTCGAGATTCTTTGCGCATAATATGCTTTACTGAGGCTATCAAACTAGTATAATGAAAGAGAACAAGTTATCTCAAATAAGAACGGAAAAAAATTGATTCTAAAGAAGTTTTCAAACTTCGAAAAAAAATTTTTTTCTTTTCGAGATTCTTTGCGCATAATATGCTTTACTGAGGCTATCAAAATAGTATAATGAAAGAGAAACAGTTATCTCAAATAAGAACGGAAAAAAAGTGATCCAAACGTAGTTTCCAAACTTCGAAAAGAAATGTTTTTCTTTTCGAGATTCTTTGCGCATAATATGCTTTACTGAGGCTATCAAACTAGTATAATGAAAGAGAACCAGTTATCTCAAATAAGAACGGAAAAAAAGTGATTCTAACGAAGTTTCCAAACTTCGAAAAACAAATTTTTTCTTTTCGAGATTCTTTGCGCATAATATGCTTTACTGAGGCTATCAAACTAGTATAATGAAAGAGTACCAGTTATCTCAAATAAGAACGGAAAAAAAGTGATTCAAACGAAATTTCCAAACTTGGAAAAAAAATGTTTTTCTTTTCGAGATTCTTTGCGCATAATATGCTTTTCTGAGTCTATCAAACTAGTATAATGAAAGAGAACCAGTTATCTCAAATAAGAACGGAAAAAAAGTGATTCAAACGAAGTTTCCAAAATTCGAAAAAAATTTTTTTCCTTTCGAGATTCTTTGCGCATAATATGCTTTTCTACGGCTATCAAACTAGTAAAATGAAAGAGAACCAGTTATCTCGAATAAGAACAGAAAAAAAGTGATTCTAACGAAGTTTCCAAACTTCGAAAAATTTTTTTTTTCTTTTCGAGATTCTTTGCGCATAATATGCTTTACAAAGGCTATCAAACTAGTATAATGAAAGAGAACCAGTTCTCTCAAATAAGAACGGAAAAAAGTGATTCTAACGAAGTTTCTAAACTTCGAAAAAAAATTTTTTTCTTTTCGAGATTCTTTGCGCATAATATGCTTTACTGAGGCTATTAAACTAGTATAATGAAAGAGAACCAGTTATCTCAAATAAGAACGGAAAAAAATTGATTCTAAAGAAGTTTCCAAAAAAAAAAAAAAATTTTTTTCTTTTCGAGATTCTTTGCGCATAATATGCTTTACTGAGGCTATCAAACTAGTATAATGAAAGAGAACCAGTTATCTCAAATAAGAACGGAAAAAAGTGATTCTAACGAAGTTTCCAAACTTCGAAAAAAAATTTTTTTCTTTTCGAGATTCTTTGCGCATAATATGCTTTACTGAGGCTATCAAACTAGTATAATGAAAGAGAACCAGTTATCTCATATAAGAACGGAAAAAAATTGATTCTAACGAAGTTTCCAAACTTCGAAAATTTTTTTTTTTCTTTTCCAGATTCTTTGCGCATAATATGCTTTACTGAGGCTATCAAACTAGTATAATGAAAGAGAACCAGTTATCTCAAATAAAAACGGAAAAAAATTGATTCTAAAGAAGTTTCCAAACTTCGAAAAAAAATTTATTTCTTTTCGAGATTCTTTGCGCATAATATGGTTTACAGAGGCTATCAAACTAGTATAATGAAAGAGAAACAGTTATCTCAAATAAGAACGGAAAAAAAGTGATTCAAACGAAGTTTCCAAACTTCGAAAAAAAATGTTTTTCTTTTCGAGATTCTTTGCGCATAATATGCTTTTCTGAGGCTATCAAACTAGTAAAATGAAAGAGAAACAGTTATCTCGAATAAGAACGGAAAAAAAGTAATTCTAAAGAAGTTTCCAAAGTTCGAAAAAAATATTTTTTCTTTTCGAGATTCTTTGCGCATAATATGCTTTACTGAGGCTATCAAACTAGTATAATGAAAGAGAACTAGTTATCTCATATAAGAACGGAAAAAAAGTGATTCTAACGAAGTTTCCAAACTTCGAAAAAAATTTTTTTTTCTTTTCGAAATTCTTTGCGCATAATATGCTTTACTGAGGCTATCAAACTAGTATAATGAAAGAGAACCAGTTATCTCAAATAAGAACGGAAAAAAAGTGATTCAAACGAAGTTTCCAAACTTCGAAAAAAAATGGTTTTCTTTTCGAGATTCTTTGCGCATAATATGCTTTTCTACGGCTATCAAACTAGTAAAATGAAAGAGAACCAGTTATCTCGAATAAGAACGGAAAAAAAGTGATTCTAACGAAGTTTCCAAACTTCGAAAAATGTTTTTTTTCTTTTCGAGATTCTTTGCGCATAATATGCTTTACTGAGTCTATCAAACTAGTATAATGAAAGAGAACCAGTTATCTCAAATAAGAACGGAAAAAAGTGATTCTAACGAAGTTTCCAAACTTCGAAAAAAAATTTTTTTCTTTTCGAGATTCTTTGCGCATAATATGCTTTACTGAGGCTATCAAACTAGTATAATGAAAGAGAACCAGTTATCGCAAATAAGAACGGAAAAAAATTGATTCTAACGAAGTTTCCAAACTTCGAAAATTTTTTTTTTTTCTTTTCCAGATTCTTTGCGCATAATATGCTTTACTGAGGCTATCAAACTAGTATAATGAAAGAGAACCAGTTATCTCAAATAAGAACGGAAAAAAGTGATTCTAACGAAGTTTCCAAACTTCGAAAAAAATTTTTTTTCTTTTCGAGATTCTTTGCGCATAATATGCTTTACTGAGGCTATCAAACTAGTATAATGAAAGAGAACCAGTTATCTCAAATAAGAACAGAAAAAAAGTGATTCTAAAGAAGTTTCAAAACTTCGAAAAAAAATTTTTTTCTTTTCGAGATTCTTTGCGCATAATATGCTTTACTGAGGCTATCAAACTAGTATAATGAAAGAGAACAAGTTATCTCAAATAAGAACGGAAAAAAATTGATTCTAAAGAAGTTTTCAAACTTCGAAAAAAAATTTTTTTCTTTTCGAGATTCTTTGCGCATAATATGCTTTACTGAGGCTATCAAAATAGTATAATGAAAGAGAAACAGTTATCTCAAATAAGAACGGAAAAAAAGTGATCCAAACGTAGTTTCCAAACTTCGAAAAGAAATGTTTTTCTTTTCGAGATTCTTTGCGCATAATATGCTTTACTGAGGCTATCAAACTAGTATAATGAAAGAGAACCAGTTATCTCAAATAAGAACGGAAAAAAAGTGATTCTAACGAAGTTTCCAAACTTCGAAAAACAAATTTTTTCTTTTCGAGATTCTTTGCGCATAATATGCTTTACTGAGGCTATCAAACTAGTATAATGAAAGAGTACCAGTTATCTCAAATAAGAACGGAAAAAAAGTGATTCAAACGAAGTTTCCAAACTTGGAAAAAAAATGTTTTTCTTTTCGAGATTCTTTGCGCATAATATGCTTTTCTGAGTCTATCAAACTAGTATAATGAAAGAGAACCAGTTATCTCAAATAAGAACGGAAAAAAAGTGATTCAAACGAAGTTTCCAAAATTCGAAAAAAAATTTTTTTCCTTTCGAGATTCTTTGCGCATAATATGCTTTTCTACGGCTATCAAACTAGTAAAATGAAAGAGAACCAGTTATCTCGAATAAGAACAGAAAAACAGTGATTCTAACGAAGTTTCCAAACTTCGAAAAATTTTTTTTTTCTTTTCGAGATTCTTTGCGCATAATATGCTTTACAAAGGCTATCAAACTAGTATAATGAAAGAGAACCAGTTATCTCAAATAAGAACGGAAAAAAGTGTTTCTAACGAAGTTTCCAAACTTCGAAAAAAACTTTTTTTCTTTTCGAGATTCTTTGCGCATAATATGCTTTACTGAGGCTATCAAACTAGTATAATGAAAGAGAACCAGTTCTCTCAAATAAGAACGGAAAAAAGTGATTCTAACGAAGTTTCTAAACTTCGAAAAAAAATTTTTTTCTTTTCGAGATTCTTTGCGCATAATATGCTTTACTGAGGCTATCAAACTAGTATAATGAAAGAGAACCAGTTATCTCAAATAAGAACGGAAAAAAAGTGATTCAAACGAATTATCCAAACTTCGAAAAAAAATTTTTTTCTTTTCCAGATTCTTTGCGCATAATATGCTTTTCTGAGGCTATCGAACTAGTATAATGAAAGAGAACCAGTTATCTCAAATAAGAACGGAAAAAAAGTGATTCTAAAGATGTTTCCAAACTTCGAAAAAAAATTTTTTTCTTTTCGAGATTCTTTGCGCATAATATGCTTTTCAGAAGCTATCAAACTAGTACAATGAAAGAGAACCAGTTATCTCAAATAAGAACGGAAAAAAAGTGATTCTAACGAAATTTCCAAACTTCGAAAAGTTTTTTTTTTCTTTTCGAGATTCTTTGCCCATTATATGCTTTACTGAGGCTATCAAACTAGTATAATGAAAGAGAACCAGTTATCTCAAATAAGAACGGAAAAAAAGTGATTCAAACGAAATTTCCAAACTTCGAAAAAAAATGGTTTTTTTTTTCGAGATTCTTTGCGCATAATATGCTTTTCTACGGCTATCAAACTAGTAAAATGAAAGAGAACCAGTTATCTCGAATTAGAACGGAAAAAAAGTGATTCTAACGAAGTTTCCAAACTTCGAAAAATGTTTTTTTTCTTTTCGAGATTCTTTGCGCATAATATGCTTTACTGAGGTTATCAAACTAGTATAATGAAAGAGAACCAGTTATCTCAAATAAGAACGGAAAAAAGTGATTCTAACGAAGTTTCCAAACTTCGAAAAAAAATTTTTTTCTTTTCGAGATACTTTGCGCATAATATGCTTTACTGAGGCTATCAAACTAGTATAATGAAAGAGAACCAGTTATCTCAAATAAGAACAGAAAAAAGGTGATTCTAAAGAAGTTTCCAAACTTCGAAAAAAAATTTTTTTCTTGTCGAGATTCTTTGCGCATAATATGCTTTACTGAGGCTATCAAACTAGTATAATGAAAGAGAACAAGTTATCTCAAATAAAAACGGAAAAAAATTGATTCTAAAGAAGTTTCCAAACTTCGAAAAAAAATTTTTTTCTTTTCGAGATTCTTTGCGCATAATATGCTTTACTGAGGCTATCAAAATAGTATAATGAAAGAGAAACAGTTATCTCAAATAAGAACGGAAAAAAAGTGATCCAAACGTAGTTTCCAAACTTCGAAAAAAAATGTTTTTCTTTTCGAGATTCTTTGTGCATAATATGCTTTTCTGGGGCTATCAAACTAGTATAATGAAAGAGAACCGGTTATCTCAAATAAGAACGGGAAAAAAGTGATTCTAACGAAGTTTCCAAACTTCGAAAAAAATTTTTTTTTCTTTTCCAGATTCTTTGCGCATAATATGCTTTACTGAGGCTATCAAAATAGTATAATGAAAGAGAAACAGTTATCTCAAATAAGAACGGAAAAAAAGTGATCCAAACGTAGTTTCCAAACTTCGAAAAAAAATGTTTTTCTTTTCGAGATTCTTTGCGCATAATATGCTTTTCTGGGGCTATCAAACTAGTATAATGAAAGAGAACCATTTATCTCAAATAAGAACGGGAAAAAAGTGATTCTAACGAAGTTTCCAAACTTCGAAAAAAATTTTTTTTTCTTTTCCAGATTCTTTGCGCATAATATGCTTTACTGAGGCTATCAAACTAGTATAATGAAAGAGAACGAGTTATCTCAAATAAGAACGGAAAAAAGTGATTCTAACGAAGTTTCCAAACTTCGAAAAAAAATTTTTTTCTTTTCGAGATACTTTGCGCATAATATGCTTTACTGAGGCTATCAAACTAGTATAATGAAAGAGAACCAGTTATCTCATTAAGAACAGAAAAAAAGTGATTCTAAAGAAGTTTCCAAACTTCGAAAAAAAATTTTTTTCTTTTCGAGATTCTTTGCGCATAATATGCTTTACTGAGGCTATCAAACTAGTATAATGAAAGAGAACAAGTTATCTCAAATAAGAACGGAAAAAAATTGATTCTAAAGAAGTTTTCAAACTTCGAAAAAAAATTTTTTTCTTTTCGAGATTCTTTGCGCATAATATGCTTTACTGAGGCTATCAAAATAGTATAATGAAAGAGAAACAGTTATCTCAAATAAGAACGGAAAAAAAGTGATCCAAACGTAGTTTCCAAACTTCGAAAAAAAATGTTTTTCTTTTCGAGATTCTTTGCGCATAATATGCTTTTCTGGGGCTATCAAACTAGTATAATGAAAGAGAACCAGTTATCTCAAATAAGAACGGGAAAAAAGTGATTCTAACGAAGTTTCCAAACTTCGAAAAAATTTTTTTTTCTTTTCGAGATTCTTTGCGCATAATATGCTTTACTGAGGCTATCAAACTAGTATAATGAAAGAGAAGCAGTTATCTCAAATAAGAACGGAAAAAAGTGATTCTAACGAAGTTTTCAAACTTCGAAAAAAAATTTTTTTCCCTTCGAGATTCTTTGCGCATAATATGCTTTACTGAGGCTATCAAACTAGTACAATGAAAGAGAACCAGTTATCTCAAATAAGAACAGAAAAAAAGTGATTCTAAAGAAGTTTCCAAACTTCGAAAAAAAATTTTTTTCTTTTGGAGATTCTTTGCGCATAATATGCTTTACTGAGGCTATCAAACTAGTATAATGAAAGAGAACCAGTTATCTCAAATAAGAACGGAAAAAAATTGATTCTAAAGAAGTTTCCAAAGTGCGAAAAAAAAATTTTTTCTTTTCGAGATTCTTTGCGCATAATATGCTTTACTGAGGCTATCAACCTAGTATAATGAAATAGAAACAGTTATCTCAAATAAGAACGGAAAAAAAGTGATTCTAAAGTAGTTTCCAAACTTCGAAAAAAAATTTTTTTCTTTTCGTGATTCTTTTCGCTAAATATGCTTTTCTGAGGCTATCAAACTAGTGTAATGAAAGGGAACCAGTTATCTCAAATTAGAACAGAAAAAAAGTGATTCTAAAGAAGTTTCAAAACTTCGAAAAAAAATTTTTTTCTTTTCGAGATTCTTTGCGCATAATATGCTTTACTGAGGCTATCAAACTAGTATAATGAAAGAGAACCAGTTATCTCAAATAAGAACAGAAAAAAAGTGATTCTAAAGAAGTTTCCAAACTTCGAAAAAAATTTTTTTTCTTTTCGAGATTCTTTGCGCATAATATGCTTTACTGAGGCTATCAAACTAGTATAATGAAAGAGAACCAGTTATCTCAAATAAGAACGGAAAAAAATTTATTCTAAAGAAGTTTCCAAACTTCGAAAAAAAATTTATTTCTTTTCGAGATTCTTTGCGCATAATATGGTTTACAGAGGCTATCAAACTAGTATAATGAAAGAGAAACAGTTATCTCAAATAAGAACGGAAAAAAAGTGATTCAAACGAAGTTTCCAAACTTCGAAAAAAAATGTTTTTCTTTTCGATATTCTTTGCGCATAATATGCTTTTCTGAGGCTATCAAACTAGTATAATGAAAGAGAACCAGTTATCTGAAATAAGAACGGGAAAAAAGTGATTCAAACGAAGTTTCCAAACCTCGAAAAAATTTTTTTTTCTTTTCGTGATTCTTTGCGCTAAATATGCTTTTCTGAGGATATCAAAGTTGTATTATAAAAGAGAACCAGTTATCTCAAATAAGAACGGAAAAAAAGTGATTCTAAAGAAGTTTCCAAACTTCGAAAAAATTTTTTTTTCTTTTCGAGATTCTTTGCGCATAATATGCTTTGCTGAGGCTATGAAACTAGTATAATGAAAGAGAACCAGTTATCTCAAATAAGAACGGAAAAAAGTGATTCTAACGAAGTTTCCAAACTTCGAAAAATAATTTTTTTCTTTTCGAGATTCTTTGCGCATAATATGCTTTTTTGAGGCTATCAAACTAGTAAAATGAAAGAGAACCAGTTATCTCGAATAAGAACGGAAAAAAAGTAATTCTAAAGAAGTTTCCAAAGTTCGAAAAAAATTTTTTTTCTTTTCGAGATTCTTTGCGCATAATATGCTTTACTGAGGCTATCAAACTAGTATAATGAAAGAGAACCAGTTATCTCATATAAGAACGGAAAAAAAGTGATTCTAACGAAGTTTCCAAACTTCGAAAAAAATTTTTTTTCTTTTCGAGATTCTTTGCGCATAATATGCTTTACTGAGGCTATCAAACTAGTATAATGAAAGAGAACCAGTTATCTCAAATAAGAACGGAAAAAAGTGATTCTAACGAAGTTTTCAAACTTCGAAAAAACAATTTTTTCCCTTCGAGATTCTTTGCGCATAATATGCTTTACTGAGGCTATCAAACTAGTACAATGAAAGAGAACCAGTTATCTCAAATAAGAACAGAAAAAAAGTGATTCTAAAGAAGTTTCCAAACTTCGAAAAAAAATTTTTTTCTTTTGGAGATTCTTTGCGCATAATATGCTTTACTGAGGCTATCAAACTAGTATAATGAAAGAGAACCAGTTATCTCAAATAAGAACGGAAAAAAATTGATTCTAAAGAAGTTTCCAAAGTTCGAAAAAAAAATTTTTTCTTTTCGAGATTCTTTGCGCATAATATGCTTTACTGAGGCTATCAACCTAGTATAATGAAATAGAAACAGTTATCTCAAATAAGAACGGAAAAAAAGTGATTCTAAAGTAGTTTCCAAACTTCGAAAAAAATTTTTTTTCTTTTCGTGATTCTTTTCGCTAAATATGCTTTTCTGAGGCTATCAAACTAGTGTAATGAAAGGGAACCAGTTATCTCAAATTAGAACAGAAAAAAAGTGATTCTAAAGAAGTTTCAAAACTTCGAAAAAAAATTTTTTTCTTTTCGAGATTCTTTGCGCATAATATGCTTTACTGAGGCTATCAAACTAGTATAATGAAAGAGAACCAGTTATCTCAAATAAGAACAGAAAAAAAGTGATTCTAAAGAAGTTTCCAAACTTCGAAAAAAATTTTTTTTCTTTTCGAGATTCTTTGCGCATAATATGCTTTACTGAGGCTATCAAACTAGTATAATGAAAGAGAACCAGTTATCTCAAATAAGAACGGAAAAAAATTGATTCTAAAGAAGTTTCCAAACTTCGAAAAAAAATTTATTTCTTTTCGAGATTCTTTGCGCATAATATGGTTTACAGAGGCTATCAAACTAGTATAATGAAAGAGAAACAGTTATCTCAAATAAGAACGGAAAAAAAGTGATTCAAACGAAGTTTCCAAACTTCGAAAAAAAATGTTTTTCTTTTCGAGATTCTTTGCGCATAATATGCTTTTCTGAGGCTATCAAACTAGTAAAATGAAAGAGAACCAGTTATCTCGAATAAGAACGGAAAAAAAGTAATTCTAAAGAAGTTTCCAAAGTTCGAAAAAAATTTTTTTTCTTTTCGAGATTCTTTGCGCATAATATGCTTTACTGAGGCTATCAAACTAGTATAATGAAAGAGAACCAGTTATCTCATATAAGAACGGAAAAAAAGTGATTCTAACGAAGTTTCCAAACTTAGAAAAAAATTTTTTTTTCTTTTCGAAATTCTTTGCGCATAAATTGCTTTACTGAGGCTATCAAACTAGTATAATGAAAGAGAACCAGTTATCTCCAATAAGAACGGAAAAAAAGTGATTCAAACGAAATTTCCAAACTTCGAAAAAAAATGGTTTTTTTTTTCGAGATTCTTTGCGCATAATATGCTTTTCTACGGCTATCAAATTAGTAAAATGAAAGAGAACCAGTTATCTCGAATAAGAACGGAAAAAAAGTGATTCTAACGAAGTTTCCAAACTTCGAAAAATGTTTTTTTTCTTTTCGAGATTCTTTGCGCATAATATGCTTTACTGAATCTATCAAACTAGTATAATGAAAGAGAACCAGTTATCTCAAATAAGAACGGAAAAAAGTGATTCTAACGAAGTTTCCAAACTTCGAAAAAAAATTTTTTTCTTTTCGAGATTCTTTGCGCATAATATGCTTTACTGAGGCTATCAAACTAGTATAATGAAAGAGAACCAGTTATCTCATATAAGAACGGAAAAAAATTGATTCTAACGAAGTTTCCAAACTTCGAAAATTTTTTTTTTTCTTTTCCAGATTCTTTGCGCATAATATGCTTTACTGAGGCTATCAAACTAGTATAATGAAAGAGAAGCAGTTATCTCAAATAAAAACGGAAAAAAATTGATTCTAAAGAAGTTTCCAAACTTCGAAAAAAAATTTATTTCTTTTCGAGATTCTTTGCGCATAATATTGTTTACAGAGGCTATCAAACTAGTATAATGAAAGAGAAACAGTTATCTCAAATAAGAACGGAAAAAAAGTGATTCAAACGAAGTTTCCAAACTTCGAAAAAAAATGTTTTTCTTTTCGAGATTCTTTGCGCATAATATGCTTTACTGAGGCTATCAAACTAGTATAATGAAAGAGTACCAGTTATCTCAAATAAGAACGGAAAAAAAGTGATTCAAACGAAATTTCCAAACTTGGAAAAAAAATGTTTTTCTTTTCGAGATTCTTTGCGCATAATATGCTTTTCTGAGTCTATCAAACTAGTATAATGAAAGAGAACCAGTTATCTCAAATAAGAACGGAAAAAAAGTGATTCAAACGAAGTTTCCAAAATTCGAAAAAAAATTTTTTTCCTTTCGAGATTCTTTGCGCATAATATGCTTTTCTACGGCTATCAAACTAGTAAAATGAAAGAGAACCAGTTATCTCGAATAAGAACAGAAAAAAAGTGATTCTAACGAAGTTTCCAAACTTCGAAAAATTTTTTTTTTCTTTTCGAGATTCTTTGCGCATAATATGCTTTACAAAGGCTATCAAACTAGTATAATGAAAGAGAACCAGTTCTCTCAAATAAGAACGGAAAAAAGTGATTCTAACGAAGTTTCTAAACTTCGAAAAAAAATTTTTTTCTTTTCGAGATTCTTTGCGCATAATATGCTTTACTGAGGCTATTAAACTAGTATAATGAAAGAGAACCAGTTATCTCAAATAAGAACGGAAAAAAATTGATTCTAAAGAAGTTTCCAAAAAAAAAAAAAAATTTTTTTCTTTTCGAGATTCTTTGCGCATAATATGCTTTACTGAGGCTATCAAACTAGTATAATGAAAGAGAACCAGTTATCTCAAATAAGAACGGAAAAAAGTGATTCTAACGAAGTTTCCAAACTTCGAAAAAAAATTTTTTTCTTTTCGAGATTCTTTGCGCATAATATGCTTTACTGAGGCTATCAAACTAGTATAATGAAAGAGAACCAGTTATCTCATATAAGAACGGAAAAAAATTGATTCTAACGAAGTTTCCAAACTTCGAAAATTTTTTTTTTTCTTTTCCAGATTCTTTGCGCATAATATGCTTTACTGAGGCTATCAAACTAGTATAATGAAAGAGAACCAGTTATCTCAAATAAAAACGGAAAAAAATTGATTCTAAAGAAGTTTCCAAACTTCGAAAAAAAATTTATTTCTTTTCGAGATTCTTTGCGCATAATATGGTTTACAGAGGCTATCAAACTAGTATAATGAAAGAGAAACAGTTATCTCAAATAAGAACGGAAAAAAAGTGATTCAAACGAAGTTTCCAAACTTCGAAAAAAAATGTTTTTCTTTTCGAGATTCTTTGCGCATAATATGCTTTTCTGAGGCTATCAAACTAGTAAAATGAAAGAGAAACAGTTATCTCGAATAAGAACGGAAAAAAAGTAATTCTAAAGAAGTTTCCAAAGTTCGAAAAAAATATTTTTTCTTTTCGAGATTCTTTGCGCATAATATGCTTTACTGAGGCTATCAAACTAGTATAATGAAAGAGAACTAGTTATCTCATATAAGAACGGAAAAAAAGTGATTCTAACGAAGTTTCCAAACTTCGAAAAAATTTTTTTTTTCTTTTCGAAATTCTTTGCGCATAATATGCTTTACTGAGGCTATCAAACTAGTATAATGAAAGAGAACCAGTTATCTCAAATAAGAACGGAAAAAAAGTGATTCAAACGAAGTTTCCAAACTTCGAAAAAAAATGGTTTTCTTTTCGAGATTCTTTGCGCATAATATGCTTTTCTACGGCTATCAAACTAGTAAAATGAAAGAGAACCAGTTATCTCGAATAAGAACGGAAAAAAAGTGATTCTAAAGAAGTTTCCAAACTTCGAAAAATGTTTTTTTTCTTTTCGAGATTCTTTGCGCATAATATGCTTTACTGAGTCTATCAAACTAGTATAATGAAAGAGAACCAGTTATCTCAAATAAGAACGGAAAAAAGTGATTCTAACGAAGTTTCCAAACTTCGAAAAAAAATTTTTTTCTTTTCGAGATTCTTTGCGCATAATATGCTTTACTGAGGCTATCAAACTAGTATAATGAAAGAGAACCAGTTATCGCAAATAAGAACGGAAAAAAATTGATTCTAACGAAGTTTCCAAACTTCGAAAATTTTTTTTTTTTCTTTTCCAGATTCTTTGCGCATAATATGCTTTACTGAGGCTATCAAACTAGTATAATGAAAGAGAACCAGTTATCTCAAATAAGAACGGAAAAAAGTGATTCTAACGAAGTTTCCAAACTTCGAAAAAAATTTTTTTTCTTTTCGAGATTCTTTGCGCATAATATGCTTTACTGAGGCTATCAAACTAGTATAATGAAAGAGAACCAGTTATCTCAAATAAGAACAGAAAAAAAGTGATTCTAAAGAAGTTTCCAAACTTCGAAAAAAAATTTTTTTCTTTTCGAGATTCTTTGCGCATAATATGCTTTACTGAGGCTATCAAACTAGTATAATGAAAGAGAACAAGTTATCTCAAATAAGAACGGAAAAAAATTGATTCTAAAGAAGTTTTCAAACTTCGAAAAAAAATTTTTTTCTTTTCGAGATTCTTTGCGCATAATATGCTTTACTGAGGCTATCAAAATAGTATAATGAAAGAGAAACAGTTATCTCAAATAAGAACGGAAAAAAAGTGATCCAAACGTAGTTTCCAAACTTCGAAAAGAAATGTTTTTCTTTTCGAGATTCTTTGCGCATAATATGCTTTACTGAGGCTATCAAACTAGTATAATGAAAGAGAACCAGTTATCTCAAATAAGAACGGAAAAAAAGTGATTCTAACGAAGTTTCCAAACTTCGAAAAACAAATTTTTTCTTTTCGAGATTCTTTGCGCATAATATGCTTTACTGAGGCTATCAAACTAGTATAATGAAAGAGTACCAGTTATCTCAAATAAGAACGGAAAAAAAGTGATTCAAACGAAGTTTCCAAACTTGGAAAAAAAATGTTTTTCTTTTCGAGATTCTTTGCGCATAATATGCTTTTCTGAGTCTATCAAACTAGTATAATGAAAGAGAACCAGTTATCTCAAATAAGAACGGAAAAAAAGTGATTCAAACGAAGTTTCCAAAATTCGAAAAAAAATTTTTTTCCTTTCGAGATTCTTTGCGCATAATATGCTTTTCTACGGCTATCAAACTAGTAAAATGAAAGAGAACCAGTTATCTCGAATAAGAACAGAAAAAAAGTGATTCTAACGAAGTTTCCAAACTTCGAAAAATTTTTTTTTTCTTTTCGAGATTCTTTGCGCATAATATGCTTTACAAAGGCTATCAAACTAGTATAATGAAAGAGAACCAGTTATCTCAAATAAGAACGGAAAAAAGTGTTTCTAACGAAGTTTCCAAACTTCGAAAAAAACTTTTTTTCTTTTCGAGATTCTTTGCGCATAATATGCTTTACTGAGGCTATCAAACTAGTATAATGAAAGAGAACCAGTTCTCTCAAATAAGAACGGAAAAAAGTGATTCTAACGAAGTTTCTAAACTTCGAAAAAAAATTTTTTTCTTTTCGAGATTCTTTGCGCATAATATGCTTTACTGAGGCTATTAAACCAGTATAATGAAAGAGAACCAGTTATCTCAAATAAGAACGGAAAAAAATTGATTCTAAAGAAGTTTCCAAAAAAAAAAAAAAATTTTTTTTCTTTTCGAGATTCTTTGCGCATAATATGCTTTACTGAGGCTATCAAACTAGTATAATGAAAGAGAACCAGTTATCTCAAATAAGAACAGAAAAAAAGTGATTTAAAGAAGTTTCCAAACTTCGAAAAAAAATTTTTTGCTTTTCGAGATTCTTTGCGCATAATATGCTTTACTGAGGCTATCAAACTAGTATAATGAAAGAGAACAAGTTATCTCAAATAAGAACGGAAAAAAATTGATTCTAAAGAAGTTTCCAAACTTCGAAAAAAAAATTTTTCTTTTCGAGATTCTTTGCGCATAATATGCTTTACTGAGGCTATCAAAATAGTATAATGAAAGAGAAACAGTTATCTCAAATAAGAACGGAAAAAAAGTGATTCAAACGTAGTTTCCAAACTTCGAAAAAAAATGTTTTTCTTTTCGAGATTCTTTGCGCATAATATGCTTTTCTGGGGCTATCAAACTAGTATAATGAAAGAGAACCAGTTATCTCAAATAAGAACGGGAAAAAAGTGATTCTAACGAAGTTTCCAAACTTCGAAAAAAAAATTTTTTCTTTTCGCGATTCTTTGCGCATAATATGCTTTACTGAGGCTATCAAACTAGTACAATGAAGGAGAACCAGTTATCTCAAATAAGAACAGAAAAAAAGTGATTCTAAAGAAGTTTCCAAACTTCGAAAAAAAATTTTTTTCTTTTCGAGATTCTTTGCGCATAATATGCTTTACTGAGGCTATCAAACTAGTATAATGAAAGAGAACCATTTATCTCAAATAAGAACGGAAAAAAATTGATTCTAAAGAAGTTTCCAAAATTCGAAAAAAATTTTTTTTCTTTTCGAGATTCTTTGCGCATAATATGCTTTACTGAGGCTATCAAACTAGTATAATGAAAGAGAAACAGATATCTCAAATATGAACGGAAAAAAAGTGATTCAAACGAAGTTTCCAAACTTCGAAAAAAAATGTTTTTCTTTTCGAGATTCTTTGCGCATAATATGCTTTTCTGGGGCTATCAAACTAGTATAATGAAAGAGAACCAGTTATCTCAAATAAGAACGGGAAAAAAGTGATTCTAACGAGGTTTCAAACTTCGAAAAAAAATTTTTTTCTTTTCGAGATTCTTTGCGCATAATATGCTTTACTGAGGCTAACAAACTAGTATAATGAAAGAGAACCAGTTATCTCAAATAAGAACGGAAAAAAGTGATTCTAACGAATTTTTCAAACTTCGAAAAAAAAATTTTTTCTTTTCGAGATTCTTTGCGCATAATATGCTTTTCTACGGCTATGAAACTAGTAAAATGAAAGAGAACCAGTTATCTCGAATAAGAACGGAAAAAAATTGATTCTAACGAAGTTTCCAAACTTCGAAAAATGTTTTTTTTTCTTTTCGAGATTCTTTGCGCATAATATGCTTTACTGAGTCTATCAAACTAGTATAATGAAAGAGAACCAGTTATCTCAAATAAGAACGGAAAAAAGTGATTCTAACGAAGTTTCCAAACTTCGAAAAAAAATTTTTTTCTTTTCGAGATTCTTTGCGCATAATATGCTTTACTGAGGCTATCAAACTAGTATAATGAAAGAGAACCAGTTATCTCAAATAAGAACAGAAAAAAAGTGATTCTAAAGAAGTTTCCAAACTTCGAAAATAAAATTTTTTTCTTTTCGAGATTCTTTGCGCATAATATGCTTTACTGAGGCTATCAAACTAGTATAATGAAAGAGAACCAGTTATCTCAAATAAGAACGGAAAAAAGTGATTCTAACGAAGTTTCCAAACTTCGAAAAAAAATTTTTTCTTTTCGAGATTCTTTTCGCTAAATATGCTTTTCTGAGGCTATCAAACTAGTGTAATGAAAGAGAACCAGTTATCTCAAATTAGAACAGAAAAAAAGTGATTCTAAAGAAGTTTCCAAACTTCGAAAAAAAATTTTTTTCTTTTCGAGATTCTTTGCGCATAATATGCTTTACTGAGGCTATCAAACTAGTATAATGAAAGAGAACCAGTTATCTCAAATAAGAACAGAAAAAAAGTGATTCTAAAGAAGTTTCCAAACTTCGAAAAAAAATTTTTTTCTTTTCGAGATTCTTTGCGCATAATATGCTTTACTGAGGCTATCAAACTAGTATAATGAAAGAGAACCAGTTATCTCAAATAAGAACGGAAAAAAATTGATTCTAAAGAAGTTTGCAAACTTCGAAAAAAAATTTTTTCTCTTCGTGATTCTTTGCGCATAATATGCTTTACTGAGGCTATCAAACTAGTACAATGAAAGAGAACCAGTTATCTCAAATAAGAACAGAAAAAAAGTGATTCTAAAGAAGTTTCCAAACTTCGAAAAAAAATTTTTTTCTTTTGGAGATTCTTTGCGCATAATATGCTTTACTGATGCTATCAAACTAGTATAATGAAAGAGAACCAGTTATCTCAAATAAGAACGGAAAAAAATTGATTCTAAAGAAGTTTCCAAAGTTCGAAAAAAAAATTTTTTCTTTTCGAGATTCTTTGCGCATAATATGCTTTACTGAGGCTATCAACCTAGTATAATGAAAGAGAAAAAGTTATCTCAAATAAGAACGGAAAAAAAGTGATTCTAAAGTAGTTTCCAAACTTCGAAAAAATTTTTTTTTCTTTTTGTGATTCTTTTCGCTAAATATGCTTTTCTGAGGCTATCAAACTAGTGTAATGAAAGTGAACCAGTTATCTCAAATTAGAACAGAAAAAAAGTGATTCTAAAGAAGTTTCCAAACTTCGAAAAAAAATTTTTTTCTTTTCGAGATTCTTTGCGCATAATATGCTTTACTGAGGCTATCAAACTAGTATAATGAAAGAGAACCAGTTATCTCAAATAAGAACAGAAAAAAAGTGATTCTAAAAAAGTTTCCAAACTTCGAAAAAAATTTTTTTTCTTTTCGAGATTCTTTGCGCATAATATGCTTTACTGAGGCTATCAAACTAGTATAATGAAAGAGAACCAGTTATCTCAAATAAGAACGGAAAAAAATTGATTCTAAAGAAGTTTCCAAACTTGGAAAAAAAAATTTTTTCTTTTCGCGATTCTTTGCGCATAATATGCTTTACTGAGGCTATCAAACTAGTACAATGAAGGAGAACCAGTTATCTCAAATAAGAACAGAAAAAAACTGATTCTAAAGAAGTTTCCAAACTTCGAAAAAAAATTTTTTTCTTTTCGAGATTCTTTGCGCATAATATGCTTTACTGAGGCTATCAAACTAGTATAATGAAAGAGAACCATTTATCTCAAATAAGAACGGAAAAAAATTGATTCTAAAGAAGTTTCCAAACTTCGAAAAAAATTTTTTTTCTTTTCGAGATTCTTTGCGCATAATATGCTTTACTGAGGCTATCAAACTAGTATAATGAAAGAGAAACAGATATCTCAAATATGAACGGAAAAAAAGTGATTCAAACGAAGTTTCCAAACTTCGAAAAAAAATGTTTTTCTTTTCGAGATTCTTTGCGCATAATATGCTTTTCTGGGGCTATCAAACTAGTATAATGAAAGAGAACCAGTTATCTCAAATAAGAATGGGAAAAAAGTGATTCTAACGAGGTTTCAAACTTCGAAAAAAATTTTTTTTCTTTTCGAGATTCTTTGCGCATAATATGCTTTACTGAGGCTAACAAACTAGTATAATGAAAGAGAACCAGTTATCTCAAATAAGAACGGAAAAAAGTGATTCTAACGAATTTTTCAAACTTCGAAAAAAAAATTTTTTCTTTTCGAGATTCTTTGCGCATAATATGCTTTTCTACGGCTATCAAACTAGTAAAATGAAAGAGAACCAGTTATCTCGAATAAGAACGGAAAAAAATTGATTCTAACGAAGTTTCCAAACTTCGAAAAATGTTTTTTTTTCTTTTCGAGATTCTTTGCGCATAATATGCTTTACTGAGTCTATCAAACTAGTATAATGAAAGAGAACCAGTTATCTCAAATAAGAACGGAAAAAAGTGATTCTAACGAAGTTTCCAAACTTCGAAAAAAAATTTTTTTCTTTTCGAGATTCTTTGCGCATAATATGCTTTACTGAGGCTATCAAACTAGTATAATGAAAGAGAACCAGTTATCTCAAATAAGAACAGAAAAAAAGTGATTCTAAAGAAGTTTCCAAACTTCGAAAATAAAATTTTTTTCTTTTCGAGATTCTTTGCGCATAATATGCTTTACTGAGGCTATCAAACTAGTATAATGAAAGAGAACCAGTTATCTCAAATAAGAACGGAAAAAAGTGATTCTAACGAAGTTTCCAAACTTCGAAAAAAAATTTTTTCTTTTCGAGATTCTTTTCGCTAAATATGCTTTTCTGAGGCTATCAAACTAGTGTAATGAAAGAGAACCAGTTATCTCAAATTAGAACAGAAAAAAAGTGATTCTAAAGAAGTTTCCAAACTTCGAAAAAAAATTTTTTTCTTTTCGAGATTCTTTGCGCATAATATGCTTTACTGAGGCTATCAAACTAGTATAATGAAAGAGAACCAGTTATCTCAAATAAGAACAGAAAAAAAGTGATTCTAAAGAAGTTTCCAAACTTCGAAAAAAAATTTTTTTCTTTTCGAGATTCTTTGCGCATAATATGCTTTACTGAGGCTATCAAACTAGTATAATGAAAGAGAACCAGTTATCTCAAATAAGAACGGAAAAAAATTGATTCTAAAGAAGTTTGCAAACTTCGAAAAAAAATTTTTTCTCTTCGTGATTCTTTGCGCATAATATGCTTTACTGAGGCTATCAAACTAGTACAATGAAAGAGAACCAGTTATCTCAAATAAGAACAGAAAAAAAGTGATTCTAAAGAAGTTTCCAAACTTCGAAAAAAAATTTTTTTCTTTTGGAGATTCTTTGCGCATAATATGCTTTACTGATGCTATCAAACTAGTATAATGAAAGAGAACCAGTTATCTCAAATAAGAACGGAAAAAAATTGATTCTAAAGAAGTTTCCAAAGTTCGAAAAAAAAATTTTTTCTTTTCGAGATTCTTTGCGCATAATATGCTTTACTGAGGCTATCAACCTAGTATAATGAAAGAGAAAAAGTTATCTCAAATAAGAACGGAAAAAAAGTGATTCTAAAGTAGTTTCCAAACTTCGAAAAAATTTTTTTTTCTTTTTGTGATTCTTTTCGCTAAATATGCTTTTCTGAGGCTATCAAACTAGTGTAATGAAAGTGAACCAGTTATCTCAAATTAGAACAGAAAAAAAGTGATTCTAAAGAAGTTTCCAAACTTCGAAAAAAAATTTTTTTCTTTTCGAGATTCTTTGCGCACAATATGCTTTACTGAGGCTATCAAACTAGTATAATGAAAGAGAACCAGTTATCTCAAATAAGAACAGAAAAAAAGTGATTCTAAAAAAGTTTCCAAACTTCGAAAAAAATTTTTTTTCTTTTCGAGATTCTTTGCGCATAATATGCTTTACTGAGGCTATCAAACTAGTATAATGAAAGAGAACCAGTTATCTCAAATAAGAACGGAAAAAAATTGATTCTAAAGAAGTTTCCAAACTTGGAAAAAAAAATTTTTTCTTTTCGCGATTCTTTGCGCATAATATGCTTTACTGAGGCTATCAAACTAGTACAATGAAGGAGAACCAGTTATCTCAAATAAGAACAGAAAAAAAGTGATTCTAAAGAAGTTTCCAAACTTCGAAAAAAAATTTTTTTCTTTTCGAGATTCTTTGCGCATAATATGCTTTACTGAGGCTATCAAACTAGTATAATGAAAGAGAACCATTTATCTCAAATAAGAACGGAAAAAAATTGATTCTAAAGAAGTTTCCAAACTTCGAAAAAAATTTTTTTTCTTTTCGAGATTCTTTGCGCATAATATGCTTTACTGAGGCTATCAAACTAGTATAATGAAAGAGAAACAGATATCTCAAATATGAACGGAAAAAAAGTGATTCAAACGAAGTTTCCAAACTTCGAAAAAAAATGTTTTTCTTTTCGAGATTCTTTGCGCATAATATGCTTTTCTGGGGCTATCAAACTAGTATAATGAAAGAGAACCAGTTATCTCAAATAAGAATGGGAAAAAAGTGATTCTAACGAGGTTTCAAACTTCGAAAAAAATTTTTTTTCTTTTCGAGATTCTTTGCGCATAATATGCTTTACTGAGGCTAACAAACTAGTATAATGAAAGAGAACCAGTTATCTCAAATAAGAACGGAAAAAAGTGATTCTAACGAATTTTTCAAACTTCGAAAAAAAAATTTTTTCTTTTCGAGATTCTTTGCGCATAATATGCTTTTCTACGGCTATCAAACTAGTAAAATGAAAGAGAACCAGTTATCTCGAATAAGAACGGAAAAAAATTGATTCTAACGAAGTTTCCAAACTTCGAAAAATGTTTTTTTTTCTTTTCGAGATTCTTTGCGCATAATATGCTTTACTGAGTCTATCAAACTAGTATAATGAAAGAGAACCAGTTATCTCAAATAAGAACGGAAAAAAGTGATTCTAACGAAGTTTCCAAACTTCGAAAAAAAATTTTTTTCTTTTCGAGATTCTTTGCGCATAATATGCTTTACTGAGGCTATCAAACTAGTATAATGAAAGAGAACCAGTTATCTCAAATAAGAACAGAAAAAAAGTGATTCTAAAGAAGTTTCCAAACTTCGAAAATAAAATTTTTTTCTTTTCGAGATTCTTTGCGCATAATATGCTTTACTGAGGCTATCAAACTAGTATAATGAAAGAGAACCAGTTATCTCAAATAAGAACGGAAAAAAGTGATTCTAACGAAGTTTCCAAACTTCGAAAAAAAATTTTTTCTTTTCGAGATTCTTTTCGCTAAATATGCTTTTCTGAGGCTATCAAACTAGTGTAATGAAAGAGAACCAGTTATCTCAAATTAGAACAGAAAAAAAGTGATTCTAAAGAAGTTTCCAAACTTCGAAAAAAAATTTTTTTCTTTTCGAGATTCTTTGCGCATAATATGCTTTACTGAGGCTATCAAACTAGTATAATGAAAGAGAACCAGTTATCTCAAATAAGAACAGAAAAAAAGTGATTCTAAAGAAGTTTCCAAACTTCGAAAAAAAATTTTTTTCTTTTCGAGATTCTTTGCGCATAATATGCTTTACTGAGGCTATCAAACTAGTATAATGAAAGAGAACCAGTTATCTCAAATAAGAACGGAAAAAAATTGATTCTAAAGAAGTTTGCAAACTTCGAAAAAAAATTTTTTCTCTTCGTGATTCTTTGCGCATAATATGCTTTACTGAGGCTATCAAACTAGTACAATGAAAGAGAACCAGTTATCTCAAATAAGAACAGAAAAAAAGTGATTCTAAAGAAGTTTCCAAACTTCGAAAAAAAATTTTTTTCTTTTGGAGATTCTTTGCGCATAATATGCTTTACTGATGCTATCAAACTAGTATAATGAAAGAGAACCAGTTATCTCAAATAAGAACGGAAAAAAATTGATTCTAAAGAAGTTTCCAAAGTTCGAAAAAAAAATTTTTTCTTTTCGAGATTCTTTGCGCATAATATGCTTTACTGAGGCTATCAACCTAGTATAATGAAAGAGAAAAAGTTATCTCAAATAAGAACGGAAAAAAAGTGATTCTAAAGTAGTTTCCAAACTTCGAAAAAATTTTTTTTTCTTTTTGTGATTCTTTTCGCTAAATATGCTTTTCTGAGGCTATCAAACTAGTGTAATGAAAGTGAACCAGTTATCTCAAATTAGAACAGAAAAAAAGTGATTCTAAAGAAGTTTCCAAACTTCGAAAAAAAATTTTTTTCTTTTCGAGATTCTTTGCGCATAATATGCTTTACTGAGGCTATCAAACTAGTATAATGAAAGAGAACCAGTTATCTCAAATAAGAACAGAAAAAAAGTGATTCTAAAAAAGTTTCCAAACTTCGAAAAAAATTTTTTTTCTTTTCGAGATTCTTTGCGCATAATATGCTTTACTGAGGCTATCAAACTAGTATAATGAAAGAGAACCAGTTATCTCAAATAAGAACGGAAAAAAATTGATTCTAAAGAAGTTTCCAAACTTCGAAAAAAAATTTATTTCTTTTCGAGATTCTTTGCGCATAATATGGTTTACAGAGGCTATCAAACTAGTATAATGAAAGAGAAACAGTTATCTCAAATAAGAACGGAAAAAAAGTGATTCAAACGAAGTTTCCAAACTTCGAAAAAAAATGTTTTTCTTTTCGAGATTCTTTGCGCATAATATGCTTTTCTGGGGCTATCAAACTAGTATAATGAAAGAGAACCAGTTATCTCAAATAAGAACGGGAAAAAAGTGATTCTAACGAAGTTTCCAAACTTCGAAAAAAATTTTTTTTCTTTTCGAGATTCTTTGCGCATAATATGCTTTACTGAGGCTATCAAACTAGTATAATGAAAGAGAACCAGTTATCTCAAATAAGAACAGAAAAAAAGTGATTCTAAAGAAGTTTCCAAACTTCGAAAATAAAATTTTTTTCTTTTCGAGATTCTTTGCGCATAATATGCTTTACTGAGGCTATCAAACTAGTATAATGAAAGAGAACCAGTTATCTCAAATAAGAACGGAAAAAAGTGATTCTAACGAAGTTTCCAAACTTCGAAAAAAAATTTTTTCTTTTCGAGATTCTTTTCGCTAAATATGCTTTTCTGAGGCTATCAAACTAGTGTAATGAAAGAGAACCAGTTATCTCAAATTAGAACAGAAAAAAAGTGATTCTAAAGAAGTTTCCAAACTTCGAAAAAAAATTTTTTTCTTTTCGAGATTCTTTGCGCATAATATGCTTTACTGAGGCTATCAAACTAGTATAATGAAAGAGAACCAGTTATCTCAAATAAGAACAGAAAAAAAGTGATTCTAAAGAAGTTTCCAAACTTCGAAAAAAAATTTTTTTCTTTTCGAGATTCTTTGCGCATAATATGCTTTACTGAGGCTATCAAACTAGTATAATGAAAGAGAACCAGTTATCTCAAATAAGAACGGAAAAAAATTGATTCTAAAGAAGTTTGCAAACTTCGAAAAAAAATTTTTTCTCTTCGTGATTCTTTGCGCATAATATGCTTTACTGAGGCTATCAAACTAGTACAATGAAAGAGAACCAGTTATCTCAAATAAGAACAGAAAAAAAGTGATTCTAAAGAAGTTTCCAAACTTCGAAAAAAAATTTTTTTCTTTTGGAGATTCTTTGCGCATAATATGCTTTACTGATGCTATCAAACTAGTATAATGAAAGAGAACCAGTTATCTCAAATAAGAACGGAAAAAAATTGATTCTAAAGAAGTTTCCAAAGTTCGAAAAAAAAATTTTTTCTTTTCGAGATTCTTTGCGCATAATATGCTTTACTGAGGCTATCAACCTAGTATAATGAAAGAGAAAAAGTTATCTCAAATAAGAACGGAAAAAAAGTGATTCTAAAGTAGTTTCCAAACTTCGAAAAAATTTTTTTTTCTTTTTGTGATTCTTTTCGCTAAATATGCTTTTCTGAGGCTATCAAACTAGTGTAATGAAAGTGAACCAGTTATCTCAAATTAGAACAGAAAAAAAGTGATTCTAAAGAAGTTTCCAAACTTCGAAAAAAAATTTTTTTCTTTTCGAGATTCTTTGCGCATAATATGCTTTACTGAGGCTATCAAACTAGTATAATGAAAGAGAACCAGTTATCTCAAATAAGAACAGAAAAAAAGTGATTCTAAAAAAGTTTCCAAACTTCGAAAAAAATTTTTTTTCTTTTCGAGATTCTTTGCGCATAATATGGTTTACAGAGGCTATCAAACTAGTATAATGAAAGAGAAACAGTTATCTCAAATAAGAACGGAAAAAAAGTGATTCAAACGAAGTTTCCAAACTTCGAAAAAAAATGTTTTTCTTTTCGAGATTCTTTGCGCATAATATGCTTTTCTGAGGCTATCAAACTAGTAAAATGAAAGAGAAACAGTTATCTCGAATAAGAACGGAAAAAAAGTAATTCTAAAGAAGTTTCCAAAGTTCGAAAAAAATATTTTTTCTTTTCGAGATTCTTTGCGCATAATATGCTTTACTGAGGCTATCAAACTAGTATAATGAAAGAGAACTAGTTATCTCATATAAGAACGGAAAAAAAGTGATTCTAACGAAGTTTCCAAACTTCGAAAAAATTTTTTTTTTCTTTTCGAAATTCTTTGCGCATAATATGCTTTACTGAGGCTATCAAACTAGTATAATGAAAGAGAACCAGTTATCTCAAATAAGAACGGAAAAAAAGTGATTCAAACGAAGTTTCCAAACTTCGAAAAAAAATGGTTTTCTTTTCGAGATTCTTTGCGCATAATATGCTTTTCTACGGCTATCAAACTAGTAAAATGAAAGAGAACCAGTTATCTCGAATAAGAACGGAAAAAAAGTGATTCTAAAGAAGTTTCCAAACTTCGAAAAATGTTTTTTTTCTTTTCGAGATTCTTTGCGCATAATATGCTTTACTGAGTCTATCAAACTAGTATAATGAAAGAGAACCAGTTATCTCAAATAAGAACGGAAAAAAGTGATTCTAACGAAGTTTCCAAACTTCGAAAAAAAATTTTTTTCTTTTCGAGATTCTTTGCGCATAATATGCTTTACTGAGGCTATCAAACTAGTATAATGAAAGAGAACCAGTTATCGCAAATAAGAACGGAAAAAAATTGATTCTAACGAAGTTTCCAAACTTCGAAAATTTTTTTTTTTTCTTTTCCAGATTCTTTGCGCATAATATGCTTTACTGAGGCTATCAAACTAGTATAATGAAAGAGAACCAGTTATCTCAAATAAGAACGGAAAAAAGTGATTCTAACGAAGTTTCCAAACTTCGAAAAAAATTTTTTTTCTTTTCGAGATTCTTTGCGCATAATATGCTTTACTGAGGCTATCAAACTAGTATAATGAAAGAGAACCAGTTATCTCAAATAAGAACAGAAAAAAAGTGATTCTAAAGAAGTTTCCAAACTTCGAAAAAAAATTTTTTTCTTTTCGAGATTCTTTGCGCATAATATGCTTTACTGAGGCTATCAAACTAGTATAATGAAAGAGAACAAGTTATCTCAAATAAGAACGGAAAAAAATTGATTCTAAAGAAGTTTTCAAACTTCGAAAAAAAATTTTTTTCTTTTCGAGATTCTTTGCGCATAATATGCTTTACTGAGGCTATCAAAATAGTATAATGAAAGAGAAACAGTTATCTCAAATAAGAACGGAAAAAAAGTGATCCAAACGTAGTTTCCAAACTTCGAAAAGAAATGTTTTTCTTTTCGAGATTCTTTGCGCATAATATGCTTTACTGAGGCTATCAAACTAGTATAATGAAAGAGAACCAGTTATCTCAAATAAGAACGGAAAAAAAGTGATTCTAACGAAGTTTCCAAACTTCGAAAAACAAATTTTTTCTTTTCGAGATTCTTTGCGCATAATATGCTTTACTGAGGCTATCAAACTAGTATAATGAAAGAGTACCAGTTATCTCAAATAAGAACGGAAAAAAAGTGATTCAAACGAAGTTTCCAAACTTGGAAAAAAAATGTTTTTCTTTTCGAGATTCTTTGCGCATAATATGCTTTTCTGAGTCTATCAAACTAGTATAATGAAAGAGAACCAGTTATCTCAAATAAGAACGGAAAAAAAGTGATTCAAACGAAGTTTCCAAAATTCGAAAAAAAATTTTTTTCCTTTCGAGATTCTTTGCGCATAATATGCTTTTCTACGGCTATCAAAGTAGTAAAATGAAAGAGAACCAGTTATCTCGAATAAGAACAGAAAAAAAGTGATTCTAACGAAGTTTCCAAACTTCGAAAAATTTTTTTTTTCTTTTCGAGATTCTTTGCGCATAATATGCTTTACAAAGGCTATCAAACTAGTATAATGAAAGAGAACCAGTTATCTCAAATAAGAACGGAAAAAAGTGTTTCTAACGAAGTTTCCAAACTTCGAAAAAAACTTTTTTTCTTTTCGAGATTCTTTGCGCATAATATGCTTTACTGAGGCTATCAAACTAGTATAATGAAAGAGAACCAGTTCTCTCAAATAAGAACGGAAAAAAGTGATTCTAACGAAGTTTCTAAACTTCGAAAAAAAATCTTTTTCTTTTCGAGATTCTTTGCGCATAATATGCTTTACTGAGGCTATTAAACCAGTATAATGAAAGAGAACCAGTTATCTCAAATAAGAACGGAAAAAAATTGATTCTAAAGAAGTTTCCAAAAAAAAAAAAAAAATTTTTTTTCTTTTCGAGATTCTTTGCGCATAATATGCTTTACTGAGGCTATCAAACTAGTATAATGAAAGAGAACCAGTTATCTCAAATAAGAACAGAAAAAAAGTGATTTAAAGAAGTTTCCAAACTTCGAAAAAAAATTTTTTGCTTTTCGAGATTCTTTGCGCATAATATGCTTTACTGAGGCTATCAAACTAGTATAATGAAAGAGAACAAGTTATCTCAAATAAGAACGGAAAAAAATTGATTCTAAAGAAGTTTCCAAACTTCGAAAAAAAAATTTTTCTTTTCGAGATTCTTTGCGCATAATATGCTTTACTGAGGCTATCAAAATAGTATAATGAAAGAGAAACAGTTATCTCAAATAAGAACGGAAAAAAAGTGATTCAAACGTAGTTTCCAAACTTCGAAAAAAAATGTTTTTCTTTTCGAGATTCTTTGCGCATAATATGCTTTTCTGGGGCTATCAAACTAGTATAATGAAAGAGAACCGGTTATCTCAAATAAGAACGGGAAAAAAGTGATTCTAACGAAGTTTCCAAACTTCGAAAAAAAAATTTTTTCTTTTCGCGATTCTTTGCGCATAATATGCTTTACTGAGGCTATCAAACTAGTACAATGAAGGAGAACCAGTTATCTCAAATAAGAACAGAAAAAAAGTGATTCTAAAGAAGTTTCCAAACTTCGAAAAAAAATTTTTTTCTTTTCGAGATTCTTTGCGCATAATATGCTTTACTGAGGCTATCAAACTAGTATAATGAAAGAGAACCATTTATCTCAAATAAGAACGGAAAAAAATTGATTCTAAAGAAGTTTCCAAACTTCGAAAAAAATTTTTTTTCTTTTCGAGATTCTTTGCGCATAATATGCTTTACTGAGGCTATCAAACTAGTATAATGAAAGAGAAACAGATATCTCAAATATGAACGGAAAAAAAGTGATTCAAACGAAGTTTCCAAACTTCGAAAAAAAATGTTTTTCTTTTCGAGATTCTTTGCGCATAATATGCTTTTCTACGGCTATCAAACTAGTAAAATGAAAGAGAACCAGTTATCTCGAATAAGAACGGAAAAAAATTGATTCTAACGAAGTTTCCAAACTTCGAAAAATGTTTTTTTTTCTTTTCGAGATTCTTTGCGCATAATATGCTTTACTGAGTCTATCAAACTAGTATAATGAAAGAGAACCAGTTATCTCAAATAAGAACGGAAAAAAGTGATTCTAACGAAGTTTCCAAACTTCGAAAAAAAATTTTTTTCTTTTCGAGATTCTTTGCGCATAATATGCTTTACTGAGGCTATCAAACTAGTATAATGAAAGAGAACCAGTTATCTCAAATAAGAACAGAAAAAAAGTGATTCTAAAGAAGTTTCCAAACTTCGAAAATAAAATTTTTTTCTTTTCGAGATTCTTTGCGTATAATATGCTTTACTGAGGCTATCAAACTAGTATAATGAAAGAGAACCAGTTATCTCAAATAAGAACGGAAAAAAGTGATTCTAACGAAGTTTCCAAACTTCGAAAAAAAATTTTTTCTTTTCGAGATTCTTTTCGCTAAATATGCTTTTCTGAGGCTATCAAACTAGTGTAATGAAAGAGAACCAGTTATCTCAAATTAGAACAGAAAAAAAGTGATTCTAAAGAAGTTTCCAAACTTCGAAAAAAAATTTTTTTCTTTTCGAGATTCTTTGCGCATAATATGCTTTACTGAGGCTATCAAACTAGTATAATGAAAGAGAACCAGTTATCTCAAATAAGAACAGAAAAAAAGTGATTCTAAAGAAGTTTCCAAACTTCGAAAAAAAATTTTTTTCTTTTCGAGATTCTTTGCGCATAATATGCTTTACTGAGGCTATCAAACTAGTATAATGAAAGAGAACCAGTTATCTCAAATAAGAACGGAAAAAAATTGATTCTAAAGAAGTTTGCAAACTTCGAAAAAAAATTTTTTCTCTTCGTGATTCTTTGCGCATAATATGCTTTACTGAGGCTATCAAACTAGTACAATGAAAGAGAACCAGTTATCTCAAATAAGAACAGAAAAAAAGTGATTCTAAAGAAGTTTCCAAACTTCGAAAAAAAATTTTTTTCTTTTGGAGATTCTTTGCGCATAATATGCTTTACTGATGCTATCAAACTAGTATAATGAAAGAGAACCAGTTATCTCAAATAAGAACGGAAAAAAATTGATTCTAAAGAAGTTTCCAAAGTTCGAAAAAAAAATTTTTTCTTTTCGAGATTCTTTGCGCATAATATGCTTTACTGAGGCTATCAACCTAGTATAATGAAAGAGAAAAAGTTATCTCAAATAAGAACGGAAAAAAAGTGATTCTAAAGTAGTTTCCAAACTTCGAAAAAATTTTTTTTTCTTTTTGTGATTCTTTTCGCTAAATATGCTTTTCTGAGGCTATCAAACTAGTGTAATGAAAGTGAACCAGTTATCTCAAATTAGAACAGAAAAAAAGTGATTCTAAAGAAGTTTCCAAACTTCGAAAAAAAATTTTTTTCTTTTCGAGATTCTTTGCGCATAATATGCTTTACTGAGGCTATCAAACTAGTATAATGAAAGAGAACCAGTTATCTCAAATAAGAACAGAAAAAAAGTGATTCTAAAAAAGTTTCCAAACTTCGAAAAAAATTTTTTTTCTTTTCGAGATTCTTTGCGCATAATATGCTTTACTGAGGCTATCAAACTAGTATAATGAAAGAGAACCAGTTATCTCAAATAAGAACGGAAAAAAATTGATTCTAAAGAAGTTTCCAAACTTGGAAAAAAAAATTTTTTCTTTTCGCGATTCTTTGCGCATAATATGCTTTACTGAGGCTATCAAACTAGTACAATGAAGGAGAACCAGTTATCTCAAATAAGAACAGAAAAAAAGTGATTCTAAAGAAGTTTCCAAACTTCGAAAAAAAATTTTTTTCTTTTCGAGATTCTTTGCGCATAATATGCTTTACTGAGGCTATCAAACTAGTATAATGAAAGAGAACCATTTATCTCAAATAAGAACGGAAAAAAATTGATTCTAAAGAAGTTTCCAAACTTCGAAAAAAATTTTTTTTCTTTTCGAGATTCTTTGCGCATAATATGCTTTACTGAGGCTATCAAACTAGTATAATGAAAGAGAAACAGATATCTCAAATATGAACGGAAAAAAAGTGATTCAAACGAAGTTTCCAAACTTCGAAAAAAAATGTTTTTCTTTTCGAGATTCTTTGCGCATAATATGCTTTTCTGGGGCTATCAAACTAGTATAATGAAAGAGAACCAGTTATCTCAAATAAGAATGGGAAAAAAGTGATTCTAACGAGGTTTCAAACTTCGAAAAAAATTTTTTTTCTTTTCGAGATTCTTTGCGCATAATATGCTTTACTGAGGCTAACAAACTAGTATAATGAAAGAGAACCAGTTATCTCAAATAAGAACGGAAAAAAGTGATTCTAACGAATTTTTCAAACTTCGAAAAAAAAATTTTTTCTTTTCGAGATTCTTTGCGCATAATATGCTTTTCTACGGCTATCAAACTAGTAAAATGAAAGAGAACCAGTTATCTCGAATAAGAACGGAAAAAAATTGATTCTAACGAAGTTTCCAAACTTCGAAAAATGTTTTTTTTTCTTTTCGAGATTCTTTGCGCATAATATGCTTTACTGAGTCTATCAAACTAGTATAATGAAAGAGAACCAGTTATCTCAAATAAGAACGGAAAAAAGTGATTCTAACGAAGTTTCCAAACTTCGAAAAAAAATTTTTTTCTTTTCGAGATTCTTTGCGCATAATATGCTTTACTGAGGCTATCAAACTAGTATAATGAAAGAGAACCAGTTATCTCAAATAAGAACAGAAAAAAAGTGATTCTAAAGAAGTTTCCAAACTTCGAAAATAAAATTTTTTTCTTTTCGAGATTCTTTGCGCATAATATGCTTTACTGAGGCTATCAAACTAGTATAATGAAAGAGAACCAGTTATCTCAAATAAGAACGGAAAAAAGTGATTCTAACGAAGTTTCCAAACTTCGAAAAAAAATTTTTTCTTTTCGAGATTCTTTTCGCTAAATATGCTTTTCTGAGGCTATCAAACTAGTGTAATGAAAGAGAACCAGTTATCTCAAATTAGAACAGAAAAAAAGTGATTCTAAAGAAGTTTCCAAACTTCGAAAAAAAATTTTTTTCTTTTCGAGATTCTTTGCGCATAATATGCTTTACTGAGGCTATCAAACTAGTATAATGAAAGAGAACCAGTTATCTCAAATAAGAACAGAAAAAAAGTGATTCTAAAGAAGTTTCCAAACTTCGAAAAAAAATTTTTTTCTTTTCGAGATTCTTTGCGCATAATATGCTTTACTGAGGCTATCAAACTAGTATAATGAAAGAGAACCAGTTATCTCAAATAAGAACGGAAAAAAATTGATTCTAAAGAAGTTTGCAAACTTCGAAAAAAAATTTTTTCTCTTCGTGATTCTTTGCGCATAATATGCTTTACTGAGGCTATCAAACTAGTACAATGAAAGAGAACCAGTTATCTCAAATAAGAACAGAAAAAAAGTGATTCTAAAGAAGTTTCCAAACTTCGAAAAAAATTTTTTTTCTTTTGGAGATTCTTTGCGCATAATATGCTTTACTGATGCTATCAAACTAGTATAATGAAAGAGAACCAGTTATCTCAAATAAGAACGGAAAAAAATTGATTCTAAAGAAGTTTCCAAAGTTCGAAAAAAAAATTTTTTCTTTTCGAGATTCTTTGCGCATAATATGCTTTACTGAGGCTATCAACCTAGTATAATGAAAGAGAAAAAGTTATCTCAAATAAGAACGGAAAAAAAGTGATTCTAAAGTAGTTTCCAAACTTCGAAAAAATTTTTTTTTCTTTTTGTGATTCTTTTCGCTAAATATGCTTTTCTGAGGCTATCAAACTAGTGTAATGAAAGTGAACCAGTTATCTCAAATTAGAACAGAAAAAAAGTGATTCTAAAGAAGTTTCCAAACTTCGAAAAAAAATTTTTTTCTTTTCGAGATTCTTTGCGCATAATATGCTTTACTGAGGCTATCAAACTAGTATAATGAAAGAGAACCAGTTATCTCAAATAAGAACAGAAAAAAAGTGATTCTAAAAAAGTTTCCAAACTTCGAAAAAAATTTTTTTTCTTTTCGAGATTCTTTGCGCATAATATGCTTTACTGAGGCTATCAAACTAGTATAATGAAAGAGAACCAGTTATCTCAAATAAGAACGGAAAAAAATTGATTCTAAAGAAGTTTCCAAACTTGGAAAAAAAAATTTTTTCTTTTCGCGATTCTTTGCGCATAATATGCTTTACTGAGGCTATCAAACTAGTACAATGAAGGAGAACCAGTTATCTCAAATAAGAACAGAAAAAAAGTGATTCTAAAGAAGTTTCCAAACTTCGAAAAAAAATTTTTTTCTTTTCGAGATTCTTTGCGCATAATATGCTTTACTGAGGCTATCAAACTAGTATAATGAAAGAGAACCATTTATCTCAAATAAGAACGGAAAAAAATTGATTCTAAAGAAGTTTCCAAACTTCGAAAAAAATTTTTTTTCTTTTCGAGATTCTTTGCGCATAATATGCTTTACTGAGGCTATCAAACTAGTATAATGAAAGAGAAACAGATATCTCAAATATGAACGGAAAAAAAGTGATTCAAACGAAGTTTCCAAACTTCGAAAAAAAATGTTTTTCTTTTCGAGATTCTTTGCGCATAATATGCTTTTCTGGGGCTATCAAACTAGTATAATGAAAGAGAACCAGTTATCTCAAATAAGAATGGGAAAAAAGTGATTCTAACGAGGTTTCAAACTTCGAAAAAAATTTTTTTTCTTTTCGAGATTCTTTGCGCATAATATGCTTTACTGAGGCTAACAAACTAGTATAATGAAAGAGAACCAGTTATCTCAAATAAGAACGGAAAAAAGTGATTCTAACGAATTTTTCAAACTTCGAAAAAAAAATTTTTTCTTTTCGAGATTCTTTGCGCATAATATGCTTTTCTACGGCTATCAAACTAGTAAAATGAAAGAGAACCAGTTATCTCGAATAAGAACGGAAAAAAATTGATTCTAACGAAGTTTCCAAACTTCGAAAAATGTTTTTTTTTCTTTTCGAGATTCTTTGCGCATAATATGCTTTACTGAGTCTATCAAACTAGTATAATGAAAGAGAACCAGTTATCTCAAATAAGAACGGAAAAAAGTGATTCTAACGAAGTTTCCAAACTTCGAAAAAAAATTTTTTTCTTTTCGAGATTCTTTGCGCATAATATGCTTTACTGAGGCTATCAAACTAGTATAATGAAAGAGAACCAGTTATCTCAAATAAGAACAGAAAAAAAGTGATTCTAAAGAAGTTTCCAAACTTCGAAAATAAAATTTTTTTCTTTTCGAGATTCTTTTCGCATAATATGCTTTACTGAGGCTATCAAACTAGTATAATGAAAGAGAACCAGTTATCTCAAATAAGAACGGAAAAAAGTGATTCTAACGAAGTTTCCAAACTTCGAAAAAAAATTTTTTCTTTTCGAGATTCTTTTCGCTAAATATGCTTTTCTGAGGCTATCAAACTAGTGTAATGAAAGAGAACCAGTTATCTCAAATTAGAACAGAAAAAAAGTGATTCTAAAGAAGTTTCCAAACTTCGAAAAAAAATTTTTTTCTTTTCGAGATTCTTTGCGCATAATATGCTTTACTGAGGCTATCAAACTAGTATAATGAAAGAGAACCAGTTATCTCAAATAAGAACAGAAAAAAAGTGATTCTAAAGAAGTTTCCAAACTTCGAAAAAAAATTTTTTTCTTTTCGAGATTCTTTGCGCATAATATGCTTTACTGAGGCTATCAAACTAGTATAATGAAAGAGAACCAGTTATCTCAAATAAGAACGGAAAAAAATTGATTCTAAAGAAGTTTGCAAACTTCGAAAAAAAATTTTTTCTCTTCGTGATTCTTTGCGCATAATATGCTTTACTGAGGCTATCAAACTAGTACAATGAAAGAGAACCAGTTATCTCAAATAAGAACAGAAAAAAAGTGATTCTAAAGAAGTTTCCAAACTTCGAAAAAAAATTTTTTTCTTTTGGAGATTCTTTGCGCATAATATGCTTTACTGATGCTATCAAACTAGTATAATGAAAGAGAACCAGTTATCTCAAATAAGAACGGAAAAAAATTGATTCTAAAGAAGTTTCCAAAGTTCGAAAAAAAAATTTTTTCTTTTCGAGATTCTTTGCGCATAATATGCTTTACTGAGGCTATCAACCTAGTATAATGAAAGAGAAAAAGTTATCTCAAATAAGAACGGAAAAAAAGTGATTCTAAAGTAGTTTCCAAACTTCGAAAAAATTTTTTTTTCTTTTTGTGATTCTTTTCGCTAAATATGCTTTTCTGAGGCTATCAAACTAGTGTAATGAAAGTGAACCAGTTATCTCAAATTAGAACAGAAAAAAAGTGATTCTAAAGAAGTTTCCAAACTTCGAAAAAAAATTTTTTTCTTTTCGAGATTCTTTGCGCATAATATGCTTTACTGAGGCTATCAAACTAGTATAATGAAAGAGAACCAGTTATCTCAAATAAGAACAGAAAAAAAGTGATTCTAAAAAAGTTTCCAAACTTCGAAAAAAATTTTTTTTCTTTTCGAGATTCTTTGCGCATAATATGCTTTACTGAGGCTATCAAACTAGTATAATGAAAGAGAACCAGTTATCTCAAATAAGAACGGAAAAAAATTGATTCTAAAGAAGTTTCCAAACTTCGAAAAAAAATTTATTTCTTTTCGAGATTCTTTGCGCATAATATGGTTTACAGAGGCTATCAAACTAGTATAATGAAAGAGAAACAGTTATCTCAAATAAGAACGGAAAAAAAGTGATTCAAACGAAGTTTCCAAACTTCGAAAAAAAATGTTTTTCTTTTCGAGATTCTTTGCGCATAATATGCTTTTCTGGGGCTATCAAACTAGTATAATGAAAGAGAACCAGTTATCTCAAATAAGAACGGGAAAAAAGTGATTCTAACGAAGTTTCCAAACTTCGAAAAAAATTTTTTTTCTTTTCGAGATTCTTTGACCATAATATGCTTTACTGAGGCTATCAAACTAGTATAATGAAAGAGAACCAGTTATCTCAAATAAGAACAGAAAAAAAGTGATTCTAAAGAAGTTTCCAAACTTCGAAAATAAAATTTTTTTCTTTTCGAGATTCTTTGCGCATAATATGCTTTACTGAGGCTATCAAACTAGTATAATGAAAGAGAACCAGTTATCTCAAATAAGAACGGAAAAAAGTGATTCTAACGAAGTTTCCAAACTTCGAAAAAAAATTTTTTCTTTTCGAGATTCTTTTCGCTAAATATGCTTTTCTGAGGCTATCAAACTAGTGTAATGAAAGAGAACCAGTTATCTCAAATTAGAACAGAAAAAAAGTGATTCTAAAGAAGTTTCCAAACTTCGAAAAAAAATTTTATTCTTTTCGAGATTCTTTGCGCATAATATGCTTTACTGAGGCTATCAAACTAGTATAATGAAAGAGAACCAGTTATCTCAAATAAGAACAGAAAAAAAGTGATTCTAAAGAAGTTTCCAAACTTCGAAAAAAAATTTTTTTCTTTTCGAGATTCTTTGCGCATAATATGCTTTACTGAGGCTATCAAACTAGTATAATGAAAGAGAACCAGTTATCTCAAATAAGAACGGAAAAAAATTGATTCTAAAGAAGTTTGCAAACTTCGAAAAAAAATTTTTTCTCTTCGTGATTCTTTGCGCATAATATGCTTTACTGAGGCTATCAAACTAGTACAATGAAAGAGAACCAGTTATCTCAAATAAGAACAGAAAAAAAGTGATTCTAAAGAAGTTTCCAAACTTCGAAAAAAAATTTTTTTCTTTTGGAGATTCTTTGCGCATAATATGCTTTACTGATGCTATCAAACTAGTATAATGAAAGAGAACCAGTTATCTCAAATAAGAACGGAAAAAAATTGATTCTAAAGAAGTTTCCAAAGTTCGAAAAAAAAATTTTTTCTTTTCGAGATTCTTTGCGCATAATATGCTTTACTGAGGCTATCAACCTAGTATAATGAAAGAGAAAAAGTTATCTCAAATAAGAACGGAAAAAAAGTGATTCTAAAGTAGTTTCCAAACTTCGAAAAAATTTTTTTTTCTTTTTGTGATTCTTTTCGCTAAATATGCTTTTCTGAGGCTATCAAACTAGTGTAATGAAAGTGAACCAGTTATCTCAAATTAGAACAGAAAAAAAGTGATTCTAAAGAAGTTTCCAAACTTCGAAAAAAAATTTTTTTCTTTTCGAGATTCTTTGCGCATAATATGCTTTACTGAGGCTATCAAACTAGTATAATGAAAGAGAACCAGTTATCTCAAATAAGAACAGAAAAAAAGTGATTCTAAAAAAGTTTCCAAACTTCGAAAAAAATTTTTTTTCTTTTCGAGATTCTTTGCGCATAATATGCTTTACTGAGGCTATCAAACTAGTATAATGAAAGAGAACCAGTTATCTCAAATAAGAACGGAAAAAAATTGATTCTAAAGAAGTTTCCAAACTTCGAAAAAAAATTTATTTCTTTTCGAGATTCTTTGCGCATAATATGGTTTACAGAGGCTATCAAACTAGTATAATGAAAGAGAAACAGTTATCTCAAATAAGAACGGAAAAAAAGTGATTCAAACGAAGTTTCCAAACTTCGAAAAAAAATGTTTTTCTTTTCGAGATTCTTTGCGCATAATATGCTTTTCTGGGGCTATCAAACTAGTATAATGAAAGAGAACCAGTTATCTCAAATAAGAACGGGAAAAAAGTGATTCTAACGAAGTTTCCAAACTTCGAAAAAAATTTTTTTTCTTTTCGAGATTCTTTGCGCATAATATGCTTTACTGAGGCTAACAAACTAGTATAATGAAAGAGAACCAGTTATCTCAAATAAGAACGGAAAAAAGTGATTCTAACGAATTTTTCAAACTTCGAAAAAAAAATTTTTTCTTTTCGAGATTCTTTGCGCATAATATGCTTTTCTACGGCTATCAAACTAGTAAAATGAAAGAGAACCAGTTATCTCGAATAAGAACGGAAAAAAATTGATTCTAACGAAGTTTCCAAACTTCGAAAAATGTTTTTTTTTCTTTTCGAGATTCTTTGCGCATAATATGCTTTACTGAGTCTATCAAACTAGTATAATGAAAGAGAACCAGTTATCTCAAATAAGAACGGAAAAAAGTGATTCTAACAAAGTTTCCAAACTTCGAAAAAAAATTTTTTTCTTTTCGAGATTCTTTGCGCATAATATGCTTTACTGAGGCTATCAAACTAGTATAATGAAAGAGAACCAGTTATCTCAAATAAGAACAGAAAAAAAGTGATTCTAAAGAAGTTTCCAAACTTCGAAAATAAAATTTTTTTCTTTTCGAGATTCTTTGCGCATAATATGCTTTACTGAGGCTATCAAACTAGTATAATGAAAGAGAACCAGTTATCTCAAATAAGAACGGAAAAAAGTGATTCTAACGAAGTTTCCAAACTTCGAAAAAAAATTTTTTCTTTTCGAGATTCTTTTCGCTAAATATGCTTTTCTGAGGCTATCAAACTAGTGTAATGAAAGAGAACCAGTTATCTCAAATTAGAACAGAAAAAAAGTGATTCTAAAGAAGTTTCCAAACTTCGAAAAAAAATTTTTTTCTTTTCGAGATTCTTTGCGCATAATATGCTTTACTGAGGCTATCAAACTAGTATAATGAAAGAGAACCAGTTATCTCAAATAAGAACAGAAAAAAAGTGATTCTAAAGAAGTTTCCAAACTTCGAAAAAAAATTTTTTTCTTTTCGAGATTCTTTGCGCATAATATGCTTTACTGAGGCTATCAAACTAGTATAATGAAAGAGAACCAGTTATCTCAAATAAGAACGGAAAAAAATTGATTCTAAAGAAGTTTGCAAACTTCGAAAAAAAATTTTTTCTCTTCGAGATTCTTTGCGCATAATATGCTTTACTGAGGCTATCAAACTAGTACAATGAAAGAGAACCAGTTATCTCAAATAAGAACAGAAAAAAAGTGATTCTAAAGAAGTTTCCAAACTTCGAAAAAAAATTTTTTTCTTTTGGAGATTCTTTGCGCATAATATGCTTTACTGATGCTATCAAACTAGTATAATGAAAGAGAACCAGTTATCTCAAATAAGAACGGAAAAAAATTGATTCTAAAGAAGTTTCCAAAGTTCGAAAAAAAAATTTTTTCTTTTCGAGATTCTTTGCGCATAATATGCTTTACTGAGGCTATCAACCTAGTATAATGAAAGAGAAAAAGTTATCTCAAATAAGAACGGAAAAAAAGTGATTCTAAAGTAGTTTCCAAACTTCGAAAAAATTTTTTTTTCTTTTTGTGATTCTTTTCGCTAAATATGCTTTTCTGAGGCTATCAAACTAGTGTAATGAAAGTGAACCAGTTATCTCAAATTAGAACAGAAAAAAAGTGATTCTAAAGAAGTTTCCAAACTTCGAAAAAAATTTTTTTCTTTTCGAGATTCTTTGCGCATAATATGCTTTACTGAGGCTATCAAACTAGTATAATGAAAGAGAACCAGTTATCTCAAATAAGAACAGAAAAAAAGTGATTCTAAAAAAGTTTCCAAACTTCGAAAAAAATTTTTTTTCTTTTCGAGATTCTTTGCGCATAATATGCTTTACTGAGGCTATCAAACTAGTATAATGAAAGAGAACCAGTTATCTCAAATAAGAACGGAAAAAAATTGATTCTAAAGAAGTTTCCAAACTTCGAAAAAAAATTTATTTCTTTTCGAGATTCTTTGCGCATAATATGGTTTACAGAGGCTATCAAACTAGTATAATGAAAGAGAAACAGTTATCTCAAATAAGAACGGAAAAAAAGTGATTCAAACGAAGTTTCCAAACTTCGAAAAAAAATGTTTTTCTTTTCGAGATTCTTTGCGCATAATATGCTTTTCTGAGGCTATCAAACTAGTAAAATGAAAGAGAACCAGTTATCTCGAATAAGAATGGAAAAAAAGTAATTCTAAAGAAGTTTCCAAAGTTCGAAAAAAATTTTTTTTCTTTTCGAGATTCTTTGCGCATAATATGCTTTACTGAGGCTATCAAACTAGTGTAATGAAAGAGAACCAGTTATCTCATTTAAGAACGGAAAAAAAGTGATTCTAACGAAGTTTCCAAACTTCGAAAAAAATTTTTTTTTCTTTTCGAAATTCTTTGCGCATAATATGCTTTACTGAGGCTATCAAACTAGTATAATGAAAGAGAACCAGTTATCTCAAATAAGAACGGAAAAAAAGTGATTCAAACGAAGTTTCCAAACTTCGAAAAAAAATGGTTTTCTTTTCGAGATTCTTTGCGCATAATATGCTTTTCTACGGCTATCAAACTAGTAAAATGAAAGAGAACCAGTTATCTCGAATAAGAACGGAAAAAAAGTGATTCTAACGAAGTTTCCAAACTTCGAAAAATGTTTTTTTTCTTTTCGAGATTCTTTGCGCATAATATGCTTTACTGAGTCTATTAAACTAGTATAATGAAAGAGAACCAGTTATCTCAAATAAGAACGGAAAAAAGTGATTCTAACGAAGTTTCCAAACTTCGAAAAAAAAATTTTTTTCTTTTCGAGATTCTTTGCGCATAATATGCTTTACTGAGGCTATCAAACTAGTATAATGAAAGAGAACCAGTTATCTCAAATAAGAACGGAAAAAAATTGATTCTAACGAAGTTTCCAAACTTCGAAAATTTTTTTTTTTTCTTTTCCAGATTCTTTGCGCATAATATGCTTTACTGAGGCTATCAAACTAGTATAATGAAACAGAACCAGTTATCTCAAATAAGAACGGAAAAAAGTGATTCTAACGAAGTTTCCAAACTTCGAAAAAAAATTCTTTTCTTTTCGAGATTCTTTGCGCATAATATGCTTTACTGAGGCTATCAAACTAGTATAATGAAAGAGAACCAGTTATCTCAAATAAGAACAGAAAAAAAGTGATTCTAAAGAAGTTTCCAAACTTCGAAAAAAATTTTTTTTCTTTTCGAGATTCTTTGCGCATAATATGCTTTACTGAGGCTATCAAACTAGTATAATGAAAGAGAACAAGTTATCTCAAATAAGAACGGAAAAAAATTGATTCTAAAGAAGTTTTCAAACTTCGAAAAAAAATTTTTTTTTTTCGAGATTCTTTGCGCATAATATGCTTTACTGAGGCTATCAAAATAGTATAATGAAAGAGAAACAGTTATCTCAAATAAGAACGGAAAAAAAGTGATCCAAACGTAGTTTCCAATCTTCGAAAAGAAATGTTTTTCTTTTCGAGATTCTTTGCGCATAATATGCTTTACTGAGGCTATCAAACTTGTATAATGAAAGAGAACCAGTTATCTCAAATAAGAACGGAAAAAAAGTGATTCTAACGAAGTTTCCAAACTTCGAAAAACAAATTTTTTCTTTTCGAGATTCTTTGCGCATAATATGCTTTACTGAGGCTATCAAACTAGTATAATGAAAGAGTACCAGTTATCTCAAATAAGAACGGAAAAAAAGTGATTCAAACGAAGTTTCCAAACTTCGAAAAAAAATGTTTTTCTTTTCGAGATTCTTTGCGCATAATATGCTTTTCTGAGTCAATCAAACTAGTATAATGAAAGAGAACCAGTTATCTCAAATAAGAACGGAAAAAAAGTGATTCAAACGAAGTTTCCAAAATTCGAAAAAAAATTTTTTTCCTTTCGAGATTCTTTGCGCATAATATGCTTTTCTACGGCTATCAAACTAGTAAAATGTAAGAGAACCAGTTATCTCGAATAAGAACGGAAAAAAAGTGATTCTAACGAAGTTTCCAAACTTCGAAAAAATTTTTTTTTCTTTTCGAGATTCTTTGCGCATAATATGCTTTACAAAGGCTATCAAACTAGTATAATGAAAGAGAACCAGTTATCTCAAATAAGAACGGAAAAAAGTGTTTCTAACGAAGTTTCCAAACTTCGAAAAAATTTTTTTTTCTTTTCGAGATTCTTTGCGCATAATATGCTTTACTGAGGCTATCAAACTAGTATAATGAAAGAGAGCCAGTTCTCTCAAATAAGAACGGAAAAAAGTGATTCTAACGAAGTTTCTAAACTTCGAAAAAAAATTTTTTTCTTTTCGAGATTCTTTGCGCATAATATGCTTTACTGAGGCTATTAAACTAGTATAATGAAAGAGAACCAGTTATCTCAAATAAGAACGGAAAAAAATTGATTCTAAAGAAGTTTCCAAACTTCGAAAAAAAATTTTTTTCTTTTCGAGATTCTTTGCGCATAAAATGCTTTACTGAGGCTAAAAAAACTAGTATAATGAAAGAGAACCAGTTATCTCAAATAAGAACAGAAAAAAAGTGATTCTAAAGAAGTTTCCAAACTTCGAAAAAAAATTTTTTTCTTTTCGAGATTCTTTGCGCATAATATGCTTTACTGAGGCTATCAAACTAGTATAATGAAAGAGAACAAGTTATCTCAAATAAGAACGGAAAAAAATTGATTCTAAAGAAGTTTCCAAACTTCGAAAAAAATTTTTTTTCTTTTCGAGATTCTTTGCGCATAATATGCTTTACTGAGGCTATCAAAATAGTATAATGAAAGAGAAACAGTTATCTCAAATAAGAACGGAAAAAAAGTGACACAAACGTAGTTTCCAAACTTCGAAAAAAAATGTTTTTCTTTTCGAGATTCTTTGCGCATAATATGCTTTTCTGGGGCTATCAAACTAGTATAATGAAAGAGAACCAGTTATCTCAAATAAGAACGGAAAAAAAGTGATTCTAACGAAGTTTCCAAACTTGGAAAAAAAAATTTTTTCTTTTCGATATTCTTTGCGCATAATATGCTTTACTGAGGCTATCAAACTAGTACAATGAAGGAGAACCAGTTATCTCAAATAAGAACAGAAAAAAAGTGATTCTAAAGAAGTTTCCAAACTTCGAAAAAAAATTTTTTTCTTTTCGAGATTCTTTGCGCATAATATGCTTTACTGAGGCTATCAAAATAGTATAATGAAAGAGAACTAGTTATCTCATATAAGAACGGAAAAAAAGTGATTCTAACGAAGTTTCCAAACTTCGAAAAAAATTTTTTTTCTTTTCGAGATTCTTTGCGCATAATATGCTTTACTGAGGCTATCAAACTAGTATAATGAAAGAGAACCAGTTCTCTCAAATAAGAACGGAAAAAAGTGATTCTAACGAAGTTTCTAAACTTCGAAAAAAAATTTTTTTCTTTTCGAGATTCTTTGCGCATAATATGCTTTACTGAGGCTATTCAACTAGTATAATGAAAGAGAACCAGTTATCTCAAATAAGAACGGAAAAAAATTGATTCTAAAGAAGTTTCCATACTTCGAAAAAAAATTTTTTTCTTTTCGAGATTCTTTGCGCATAATATGCTTTACTGAGGCTATCAAACTAGTATAATGAAAGAGAACCAGTTATCTCAAATAAGAACAGAAAAAAAGTGATTCTAAAGAAGTTTCCAAACTTCGAAAAAAAATTTTTTTCTTTTCGAGATTCTTTGCGCATAATATGCTTTACTGAGGCTATCAAACTAGTATAATGAAAGAGAACAAGTTATCTCAAATAAGAACGGAAAAAAATTGATTCTAAAGAAGTTTCCAAACTTCGAAAAAAAATTTTTTTCTTTTCGAGATTCTTTGCGCATAATATGCTTTACTGAGGCTATCAAAATAGTATAATGAAAGAGAAACAGTTATCTCAAATTAGAACGGAAAAAAAGTGATTCAAACGTAGTTTCCAAACTTCGAAAAAAAATGTTTTTCTTTTCGAGATTCTTTGCGCATAATATGCTTTTCTGGGGCTATCAAACTAGTATAATGAAAGAGAACCAGTTATCTCAAATAAGAACGGAAAAAAAAGTGATTTTAACGAAGTTTCCAAACTTGAAAAAAAAATTTTTTTCTTTTCGAGATTCTTTGCGCATAATATGCTTTACTGAGGCTATCAAACTAGTACAATGAAGGAGAACCAGTTATCTCAAATAAGAACAGAAAAAAAGTGATTCTAAAAAGTTTCCAAACTTCGAAAAAAATTTTTTTTCTTTTCGAGATTCTTTGCGCATAATATGCTTTACTGAGGCTATCAAACTAGTATAATGAAAGAGAACTAGTTATCTCATATAAGAACGGAAAAAAAGTGATTCTAACGAAGTTTCCAAACTTCGAAAAAAATTTTTTTTTCTTTTCGAAATTCTTTGCGCATAATATGCTTTACTGAGGCTATCAAACTAGTATAATGAAAGAGAACCAGTTATCTCAAATAAGAACGGAAAAAAGTGATTCTAACGAAGTTTCCAAACTTCGAAAAAAAATTTTTTTCTTTTCGAGATTCTTTGCGCATAATATGCTTTACTGAGGCTATCAAACTAGTATAATGAAAGAGAACCAGTTATCTCAAATAAGAACGGAAAAAAATTGATTCTAACGAAGTTTCCTAACTTCGAAAATTTTTTTTTTTTCTTTTCCAGATTCTTTGCGCATAATATGCTTTACTGAGGCTATTAAACTAGTATAATGAAAGAGAACCAGTTATCTCAACTAAGAACGGAAAAAAGTGATTCTAACGAAGTTTCCAAACTTCGAAAAAAATTTTTTTTCTTTTCGAGATTCTTTGCGCATAATATGCTTTACTGAGGCTATCAAACTAGTATAATGAAAGAGAACCAGTTTTCTCAAATAAGAACAGAAAAAAAGTGATTCTAAAGAAGTTTCCAAACTTCGAAAAAAATTTTTTTTCTTTTCGAGATTCTTTGCGCATAATATGCTTTACTGAGGCTATCTAACTAGTATAATGAAAGAGAACAAGTTATCTCAAATAAGAACGGAAAAAAATTGATTCTAAAGAAGTTTTCAAACTTCGAAAAAAAATTTTTTTCTTTTCGAGATTCTTTGCGCATAATATGCTTTACTGAGACTATCAAAATAGTATAAGGAAAGAGAAACAGTTATCTCAAATAAGAACGGAAAAAAAGTGATCCAAACGTAGTTTCCAAACTTCGAAAAGAAATGTTCGTCTTTTCGAGATTCTTTGCGCATAATATGCTTTACTGAGGCTATCAAACTAGTATAATGAAAGAGAACCAGTTATCTCAAATAAGAACGGAAAAAAATTGATTCTAAAGAAGTTTGCAAACTTCGAAAAAAAATTTTTTCCCTTCGAGATTCTTTGCGCATAATATGCTTTACTGAGGCTATCAAACTAGTACAATGAAAGAGAACCAGTTATCTCAAATAAGAACAGAAAAAAAGTGATTCTAAAGAAGTTTCCAAACTTCGAAAAAAAATTTTTTTCTTTTGGAGATTCTTTGCGCATAATATGCTTTACTGAGGCTATCAAACTAGTATAATGAAAGAGAACCAGTTATCTCAAATAAGAACGGAAAAAAATTGATTCTAAAGAAGTTTCCAAAGTTCGAAAAAAAATTTTTTTCTTTTCGAGATTCTTTGCGCATAATATGCTTTACTGAGGCTATCAACCTAGTATAATGAAAGAGAAAAAGTTATCTCAAATAAGAACGGAAAAAAAGTGATTCTAAAGTAGTTTCCAAACTTCGAAAAAAAATTTTTTTCTTTTTGTGATTCTTTTCGCTAAATATGCTTTTCTGAGGCTATCAAACTAGTGTAATGAAAGAGAACCAGTTATCTCAAATTAGAACAGAAAAAAAGTGATTCTAAAGAAGTTTCCAAACTTCGAAAAAAAATTTTTTTCTTTTCGAGATTCTTTGCGCATAATATGCTTTACTGAGGCTATCAAACTAGTATAATGAAAGAGAACCAGTTATCTCAAATAAGAACAGAAAAAAAGTGATTCTAAAGAAGTTTCCAAACTTCGAAAAAAATTTTTTTTCTTTTCGAGATTCTTTGCGCATAATATGCTTTACTGAGGCTATCAAACTAGTATAATGAAAGAGAACCAGTTATCTCAAATAAGAACGGAAAAAAATTGATTCTAAAGAAGTTTCCAAACTTCGAAAAAAAATTTATTTCTTTTCGAGATTCTTTGCGCATAATATGGTTTACAGAGGCTATCAAACTAGTATAATGAAATAGAAACAGTTATCTCAAATATGAACGGAAAAAAAGTGATTCAAACGAAGTTTCCAAACTTCGAAAAAAAATGTTTTTCTTTTCGAGATTCTTTGCGCATAATATGCTTTACAAAGGCTATCAAACTAGTATAATGAAAGAGAACCAGTTATCTCAAATAAGAACGGAAAAAAGTGTTTCTAACGAAGTTTCCAAACTTCGAAAAAATTTTTTTTTCTTTTCGAGATTCTTTGCGCATAATATGCTTTACTGAGGCTATCAAATTAGTATAATGAAAGAGAACCAGTTCTCTCAAATAAGAACGGAAAAAAGTGATTCTAACGAAGTTTCTAAACTTCGAAAAAAAATTTTTTTCTTTTCGAGATTCTTTGCGCATAATATGCTTTACTGAGGCTATTAAACTAGTATAATGAAAGAGAACCAGTTATCTCAAATAAGAACGGAAAAAAATTGATTCTAAAGAAGTTTCCAAACTTCGAAAAAAAATTTTTTCTTTTCGAGATTCTTTGCGCATAATATGCTTTACTGAGGCTATCAAACTAGTATAATGAAAGAGAACCAGTTATCTCAAATAAGAACAGAAAAAAAGTGATTCTAAAGAAGTTTCCAAACTTCGAAAAAAAATTTTTTTCTTTTCGAGATTCTTTGCGCATAATATGCTTTACTGAGGCTATCAAACTAGTATAATGAAAGAGAACAAGTTATCTCAAATAAGAACGGAAAAAAATTGATTCTAAAGAAGTTTCGAAACTTCGAAAAAAATTTTTATTCTTTTCGAGATTCTTTGCGCATAATATGCTTTACTGAGGCTATCAAAATAGTATAATGAAAGAGAAACAGTTATCTCAAATAAGAACGGAAAAAAAGTGACACAAACGTAGTTTCCAAACTTCGAAAAAAAATGTTTTTCTTTTCGAGATTCTTTGCGCATAATATGCTTTTCTGGGGCTATCAAACTAGTATAATGAAAGAGAACCAGTTATCTCAAATAAGAACGGAAAAAAAGTGATTCTAACGAAGTTTCCAAACTTCGAAAAAAAATGGTTTTCTTTTCGAGATTCTTTGCGCATAATATGCTTTTCTACGGCTATCAAATTAGTAAAATGAAAGAGAACCAGTTATCTCGAATAAGAACGGAAAAAAAGTGATTCTAACGAAGTTTCCAAACTTCGAAAAATGTTTTTTTTCTTTTCGAGATTCTTTGCGCATAATATGCTTTACAAAGGCTATCAAACTAGTATAATGAAAGAGAACCAGTTATCTCAAATAAGAACGGAAAAAAGTGTTTCTAACGAAGTTTCCAAACTTCGAAAAAAATTTTTTTTCTTTTCGAGATTCTTTGCGCATAATATGCTTTACTGAGGCTATCAAACTAGTATAATGAAAGAGAAACAGTTATCTCAAATAAGAACGGAAAAAAAGTGATCCAAACGTAGTTTCCAAACTTCGAAAAGAAATGTTCTTCTTTTCGAGATTCTTTGCGCATAATATGCTTTACTGAGGCTATCAAACTAGTATAATGAAAGAGAACCAGTTATCTCAAATAAGAACGGAAAAAAAGTGATTCTAACGAAGTTTCCAAACTTCGAAAAAAAAATTTTTTCTTTTCGAGATTCTTTGCGCATAATATGCTTTACTGAGGCTATCAAACTAGTATAATGAAAGAGTACCAGTTATCTCAAATAAGAACGGAAAAAAAGTGATTCAAACGAAGTTTCCAAACTTGGAAAAAAAATGTTTTTCTTTTCGAGATTCTTTGCGCATAATATGCTTTTCTGAGTCTATCAAACTAGTATAATGAAAGAGAACCAGTTATCTCAAATAAGAACGGAAAAAAAGTGATTCAAACGAAGTTTCCAAAATTCGAAAAAAAATTTTTTTCCTTTCGAGATTCTTTGCGCATAATATGCTTTTCTACGGCTATCAAACTAGTAAAATGAAAGAGAACCAGTTATCTCGAATAAGAACGGAAAAAAAGTGATTCTAACGAAGTTTCCAAACTTCGAAAAATTTTTTTTTTCTTTTCGAGATTCTTTGCGCATAATATGCTTTACAAAGGCTATCAAACTAGTATAATGAAAGAGAACCAGTTATCTCAAATAAGAACGGAAAAAAGTGTTTCTAACGAAGTTTCCAAACTTCGAAAAAAATTTTTTTTCTTTTCGAGATTCTTTGCGCATAATATGCTTTACTGAGGCTATCAAACTAGTATAATGAAAGAGAACCAGTTCTCTCAAATAAGAACGGAAAAAAGTGATTCTAACGAAGTTTCTAAACTTCGAAAAAAAATTTTTTTTATTTCGAGATTCTTTGCGCATAATATGCTTTACTGAGGCTATTAAACTAGTATAATGAAAGAGAACCCGTTATCTCAAATAAGAACGGAAAAAAATTGATTCTAAAGAAGTTTCCAAAAAAAAAAAAAAAATTTTTTTCTTTTCGAGATTCTTTGCGCATAATATGCTTTACTGAGGCTATCAAACTAGTATAATGAAAGAGAACCAGTTATCTCAAATAAGAACAGAAAAAAAGTGATTCTAAAGAAGTTTCCAAACTTCGAAAAAAAATTTTTTGCTTTTCGGGATTCTTTGCGCATAATATGCTTTACTGAGGCTATCAAACTAGTATAATGAAAGAGAACAAGTTATCTCAAATAAGAACGGAAAAAAATTGATTCTAAAGAAGTTTCCAAACTTCGAAAAAAAATTTTTTTCTTTTCGAGATTCTTTGCGCATAATATGCTTTACTGAGGCTATCAAAATAGTATAATGAAAGAGAAACAGTTATCTCAAATAAGAACGGAAAAATAGTGATTCAAACGTAGTTTCCAAACTTCGAAAAAAAATGTTTTTCTTTTCGAGATTCTTTGCGCATAATATGCTTTTCTGGGGCTATCAAACTAGTATAATGAAAGAGAACCAGTTATCTCAAATAAGAACGGGAAAAAAGTGATTCTAACGAAGTTTCCAAACTTCGAAAAAATTTTTTTTCTTTTCGAGATTCTTTGCGCATAATATGCTTTACTGAGGATATCAAACTAGTATAATGAAAGAGAACCAGTTATCTCAAATAAGAACGGAAAAAAAGTGATTCTAACGAAGTTTCCAAACTTGGAAAAAAAAATTTTTTCTTTTCGAGATTCTTTGCGCATAATATGCTTTACTGAGGCTATCAAACTAGTACAATGAAGGAGAACCAGTTATCTCAAATAAGAACCGAAAAAAAGTGATTCTAAAGAAGTTTCCAAACTTCGAAAAAAAATTTTTTTCTTTTCGAGATTCTTTGCGCATAATATGCTTTACTGAGGCTATCAAACTAGTATAATGAAAGAGAAACAGATATCTCAAATATGAACGGAAAAAAAGTGATTCAAACGAAGTTTCCAAACTTCGAAAAAAAATGTTTTTCTTTTCGAGATTCTTTGCGCATAATATGCTTTACTGAGGCTATCAAACTAGTACAATGAAAGAGAACCAGTTATCTCAAATAAGAACGGAAAAAAAATTGATTCTAAAGAAGTTTCCAAACTTCGAAAAAAATTTTTTTTCTTTTCGAGATTCTTTGCGCATAATATGCTTTACTGAGGCTATCAAACTAGTATAATGAAAGAGAAACAGATATCTCAAATATGAACGGAAAAAAAGTGATTCAAACGAAGTTTCCAAACTTCGAAAAAAAATGTTTTTCTTTTCGAGATTCTTTGCGCATAATATGCTTTTCTGGGGCTATCAAACTAGTATAATGAAAAAGAACCAGTTATCTCAAATAAGAACGGGAAAAAAGTGATTCAAACGAAGTTTCCAAACTTCGAAAAAAATTTTTTTCTTTTCGAGATTCTTTGCGCATAATATGCTTTACTGAGGCTAACAAACTAGTATAATGAAAGAGAACCAGTTATCTCAAATAAGAACGGAAAAAAGTGATTCTAACGAATTTTTCAAACTTCGAAAAAAAAATTTTTTCTTTTCGAGATTCTTTGCGCATAATATGCTTTACTGAGGCTATCAAACTAGTACAATGAAAGAGAACCAGTTATCTCAAATAAGAACAGAAAAAAAGTGATTCTAAAGAAGTTTCCAAACTTCGAAAAAAAATTTTTTTCTTTTCGAGATTCTTTGCGCATAATATGCTTTACTGAGGCTAACAAACTAGTATAATGAAAGAGAACCAGTTATCTCAAATAAGAACGGAAAAAAGTGATTCTAACGAATTTTTCAAACTTCGAAAAAAAAATTTTTTCTTTTCGAGATTCTTTGCGCATAATATGCTTTACTGAGGCTATCAAACTAGTACAATGAAAGAGAACCAGTTATCTCAAATAAGAACAGAAAAAAAGTGATTCTAAAGAAGTTTCCAAATTTCGAAAAAAAATTTTTTTTTTTTGGAGATTCTTTGCGCATAATATGCTTTACTGAGGCTATCAAACTAGTATAATGAAAGAGAACCAGTTATCTCAAATAAGAACGGAAAAATAGTGATTCAAACGTAGTTTCCAAACTTCGAAAAAAAATGTTTTTCTTTTCGAGATTCTTTGCGCATAATATGCTTTTCTGGGGCTATCAAACTAGTATAATGAAATTGAACCAGTTATCTCAAATAAGAACGGGAAAAAAGTGATTCTAACGAAGTTTCCAAACTTCGAAAAAAATTTTTTTTCTTTTCGAGATTCTTTGCGCATAATATGCTTTACTGAGGATATCAAACTAGTATAATGAAAGAGAACCAGTTATCTCAAATAAGAACGGAAAAAAAGTGATTCTAACGAAGTTTCCAAACTTGGAAAAAAAAATTTTTTCTTTTCGAGATTCTTTGCGCATAATATGCTTTACTGAGGCTATCAAACTAGTACAATGAAGGAGAACCAGTTATCTCAAATAAGAACAGAAAAAAAGTGATTCTAAAGAAGTTTCCAAACTTCGAAAAAAAATTTTTTTCTTTTCGAGATTCTTTGCGCATAATATGCTTTACTGAGGCTATCAAACTAGTATAATGAAAGAGAAACAGATATCTCAAATATGAACGGAAAAAAAGTGATTCAAACGAAGTTTCCAAACTTCGAAAAAAAATGTTTTTCTTTTCGAGATTCTTTGCGCATAATATGCTTTACTGAGGCTATCAAACTAGTACAATGAAAGAGAACCAGTTATCTCAAATAAGAACGGAAAAAAAATTGATTCTAAAGAAGTTTCCAAACTTCGAAAAAAATTTTTTTTCTTTTCGAGATTCTTTGCGCATAATATGCTTTACTGAGGCTATCAAACTAGTATAATGAAAGAGAAACAGATATCTCAAATATGAACGGAAAAAAAGTGATTCAAACGAAGTTTCCAAACTTCGAAAAAAAATGTTTTTCTTTTCGAGATTCTTTGCGCATAATATGCTTTTCTGGGGCTATCAAACTAGTATAATGAAAAAGAACCAGTTATCTCAAATAAGAACGGGAAAAAAGTGATTCAAACGAAGTTTCCAAACTTCGAAAAAAATTTTTTTCTTTTCGAGATTCTTTGCGCATAATATGCTTTACTGAGGCTATCAAACTAGTATAATGAAAGAGAACCAGTTATCTCATATAAGAACGGAAAAAAAGTGATTCTAACGAAGTTTCCAAACTTCGAAAAAAATTTTTTTTTCTTTTCGAAATTCTTTGCGCATAAATTGCTTTACTGAGGCTATCAAACTAGTATAATGAAAGAGAACCAGTTATCTCAAATAAGAACGGAAAAAAAGTGATTCAAACGAAGTTTCCAAACTTCGAAAAAAAATTTTTTTCTTTTCGAGATTCTTTGCGCATAATATGCTTTACTGATGCTATCAAACTAGTATAATGAAAGAGAACCAGTTATCTCAAATAAGAACAGAAAAAATGTGATTCTAAAGAAGTTTCCAAACTTCGAAAAAATTTTTTTTCTTTTCGAGATTCTTTGCGCATAATATGCTTTACTGAGGCTATCAAACTAGTATAATGAAAGAGAACCAGTTATCTCAAATAAGAACGGAAAAAAGTGATTCTAACGAAGTTTTCAAACTTCGAAAAAAAAATTTTTTCTTTTCGAGATTCTTTGCGCATAATATGCTTTACTGAGGCTATCAAACTAGTACAATGAAAGAGAACCAGTTATCTCAAATAAGAACAGAAAAAAAGTGATTCTAAAGAAGTTTCCAAAATTCGAAAAAAAATTTTTTTCTTTTGGAGATTCTTTGCGCATAATATGCTTTAATGAGGCTATCAAACTAGTATAATGAAAGAGAACCAGTTATCTCAAATAAGAACGGAAAAAATTGATTATAAAGAAGTTTCCAAAGTTCGAAAAAAAAATTTTTTCTTTTCGAGATTCTTTGCGCATAATATGCTTTACTGAGGCTATCAAACTAGTATAATGAAAGAGAACCAGTTATCTCAAATAAGAACGGAAAAAAAGTGATTCAAACGAAGTTTCCAAACTTCGAAAAAACAATTATTTCCCTTAGAGATTCTTTGCGCATAATATGCTTTACTGAGGCTATCAAACTAGTACAATGAAAGAGAACCAGTTATCTCAAATAAGAACAGAAAAAAAGTGATTCTAAAGAAGTTTCCAAACTTCGAAAAAAAATTTTTTTCTTTTGGAGATTCTTTGCGCATAATATGCTTTACTGAGGCTATCAAACTAGTATAATGAAAGAGAACCAGTTATCTCAAATAAGAACGGAAAAAAATTGATTCTAAAGAAGTTTCCAAAGTTCGAAAAAAAAATTTTTTCTTTTCGAGATTCTTTGCGCATAATATGCTTTACTGAGGCTATCAACCTAGTATAATGAAATAGAAACAGTTATCTCAAATAAGAACGGAAAAAAAGTGATTCTAAAGTAGTTTCCAAACTTCGAAAAAAATTTTTTTCTTTTCGTGATTCTTTTCGCTAAATATGCTTTTCTGAGGCTATCAAACTAGTGTAATGAAAGGGAACCAGTTATCTCAAATTAGAACAGAAAAAAAGTGATTCTAAAGAAGTTTCCAAACAACGAAAAAAAATTTTTTTCTTTTCGAGATTCTTTGCGCATAATATGCTTTACTGAGGCTATCAAACTAGTATAATGAAAGAGAACCAGTAATCTCAAATAAGAACAGAAAAAAAGTGATTCTAAAGAAGTTTCCAAACTTCGAAAAAAATTTTTTTTCTTTTCGAGATTCTTTGCGCATAATATGCTTTACTGAGGCTATCAAACTAGTATAATGAAAGAGAACCAGTTATCTCAAATAAGAACGGAAAAAAATTGATTCTAAAGAAGTTTCCAAACTTCGAAAAAAAATTTATTTCTTTTCGAGATTCTTTGCGCATAATATGGTTTACAGAGGCTAATAAACTAGTATAATGAAAGAGAACCAGTTATCTCAAATAAGAACAGAAAAAATGTGATTCTAAAGAAGTTTCCAAACTTCGAAAAAATTTTTTTTCTTTGCGCATAATATGCTTTACTGAGGCTATCAAACTAGTATAATGAAAGAGAACCAGTTATCTCAAATAAGAACGGAAAAAAGTGATTCTAACGAAGTTTTCAAACTTCGAAAAAAAAATTTTTTCTTTTCGAGATTCTTTGCGCATAATATGCTTTACTGAGGCTATCAAACTAGTACAATGAAAGAGAACCAGTTATCTCAAATAAGAACAGAAAAAAAGTGATTCTAAAGAAGTTTCCAAAATTCGAAAAAAAATTTTTTTCTTTTGGAGATTCTTTGCGCATAATATGCTTTAATGAGGCTATCAAACTAGTATAATGAAAGAGAACCAGTTATCTCAAATAAGAACAGAAAAAAAGTGATTCTAAAGAAGTTTCCAAACTTCGAAAAAAATTTTTTTTCTTTTCGAGATTCTTTGCGCATAATATGCTTTACTGAGGCTATCAAACTAGTATAATGAAAGAGAACCAGTTATCTCAAATAAGAACGGAAAAAAATTGATTCTAAAGAAGTTTCCAAACTTCGAAAAAAAATTTATTTCTTTTCGAGATTCTTTGCGCATAATATGGTTTACAGAGGCTATCAAACTAGTATAATGAAAGAGAAACAGTTATCTCAAATATGAACGGAAAAAAAGTGATTCAAACGAAGTTTCCAAACTTCGAAAAAAAATGTTTTTCTTTTCGAGATTCTTTGCGCATAATATGCTTTACAAAGGCTATCAAACTAGTATAATGAAAGAGAACCAGTTATCTCAAATAAGAACGGAAAAAAGTGTTTCTAACGAAGTTTCCAAACTTCGAAAAAATTTTTTTTTCTTTTCGAGATTCTTTGCGCATAATATGCTTTACTGAGGCTATCAAACTAGTATAATGAAAGAGAACCAGTTCTCTCAAATAAGAACGGAAAAAAGTGATTCTAACGAAGTTTCTAAACTTCGAAAAAAAATTTTTTTCTTTTCGAGATTCTTTGCGCATAATATGCTTTACTGAGGCTATTAAACTAGTATAATGAAAGAGAACCAGTTATCTCAAATAAGAACGGAAAAAAATTGATTCTAAAGAAGTTTCCAAACTTCGAAAAAAAATTTTTTCTTTTCGAGATTCTTTGCGCATAATATGCTTTACTGAGGCTATCAAACTAGTATAATGAAAGAGAACCAGTTATCTCAAATAAGAACAGAAAAAAAGTGATTCTAAAGAAGTTTCCAAACTTCGAAAAAAAATTTTTTTCTTTTCGAGATTCTTTGCGCATAATATGCTTTACTGAGGCTATCAAACTAGTATAATGAAAGAGAACAAGTTATCTCAAATAAGAACGGAAAAAAATTGATTCTAAAGAAGTTTCGAAACTTCGAAAAAAATTTTTATTCTTTTCGAGATTCTTTGCGCATAATATGCTTTACTGAGGCTATCAAAATAGTATAATGAAAGAGAAACAGTTATCTCAAATAAGAACGGAAAAAAAGTGACACAAACGTAGTTTCCAAACTTCGAAAAAAAATGTTTTTCTTTTCGAGATTCTTTGCGCATAATATGCTTTTCTGGGGCTATCAAACTAGTATAATGAAAGAGAACCAGTTATCTCAAATAAGAACGGAAAAAAAGTGATTCTAACGAAGTTTCCAAACTTCGAAAAAAAATGGTTTTCTTTTCGAGATTCTTTGCGCATAATATGCTTTTCTACGGCTATCAAATTAGTAAAATGAAAGAGAACCAGTTATCTCGAATAAGAACGGAAAAAAAGTGATTCTAACGAAGTTTCCAAACTTCGAAAAATGTTTTTTTTCTTTTCGAGATTCTTTGCGCATAATATGCTTTACAAAGGCTATCAAACTAGTATAATGAAAGAGAACCAGTTATCTCAAATAAGAACGGAAAAAAGTGTTTCTAACGAAGTTTCCAAACTTCGAAAAAAATTTTTTTTCTTTTCGAGATTCTTTGCGCATAATATGCTTTACTGAGGCTATCAAACTAGTATAATGAAAGAGAACCAGTTCTCTCAAATAAGAACGGAAAAAAGTGATTCTAACGAAGTTTCTAAACTTCGAAAAAAAATTTTTTTCTTTTCGAAATTCTTTGCGCATAATATGCTTTACTGAGGCTATCAAACTAGTATAATGAAAGAGAACCAGTTATCTCAAATAAGAACGGAAAAAAGTGATTCTAACGAAGTTTCCAAACTTCGAAAAAAAATTTTTTTCTTTTCGAGATTCTTTGCGCATAATATGCTTTACTGAGGCTATCAAACTAGTATAATGAAAGAGAACCAGTTATCTCAAATAAGAACGGAAAAAAATTGATTCTAACGAAGTTTCCAAACTTCGAAATTTTTTTTTTTTCTTTTCCAGATTCTTTGCGCATAATATGCTTTACTGAGGCTATCAAACTAGTATAATGAAAGAGAACCAGTTATCTCAAATAAGAACGGAAAAAAGTGATTCTAACGAAGTTTCCAAACTTCGAAAAAAATTTTTTTTCTTTTCGAGATTCTTTGCGCATAATATGCTTTACTGAGGCTATCAAACTAGTATAATGAAAGAGAACCAGTTATCTCAAATAAGAACAGAAAAAAAGTGATTCTAAAGAAGTTTCCAAACTTCGAAAAAAAATTTTTTTCTTTTCGAGATTCTTTGCGCATAATATGCTTTACTGAGGCTATCAAACTAGTATAATGAAAGAGAACAAGTTATCTCAAATAAGAACGGAAAAAAATTGATTCTAAAGAAGTTTTCAAACTTCGAAAAAAAATTTTTTTCTTTTCGAGATTCTTTGCGCATAATATGCTTTACTGAGGCTATCAAAATAGTATAATGAAAGAGAAACAGTTATCTCAAATAAGAACGGAAAAAAAGTGATCCAAACGTAGTTTCCAAACTTCGAAAAGAAATGTTCTTCTTTTCGAGATTCTTTGCGCATAATATGCTTTACTGAGGCTATCAAACTAGTATAATGAAAGAGAACCAGTTATCTCAAATAAGAACGGAAAAAAAGTGATTCTAACGAAGTTTCCAAACTTCGAAAAAAAAATTTTTTCTTTTCGAGATTCTTTGCGCATAATATGCTTTACTGAGGCTATCAAACTAGTATAATGAAAGAGTACCAGTTATCTCAAATAAGAACGGAAAAAAAGTGATTCAAACGAAGTTTCCAAACTTGGAAAAAAAATGTTTTTCTTTTCGAGATTCTTTGCGCATAATATGCTTTTCTGAGTCTATCAAACTAGTATAATGAAAGAGAACCAGTTATCTCAAATAAGAACGGAAAAAAAGTGATTCAAACGAAGTTTCCAAAATTCGAAAAAAAATTTTTTTCCTTTCGAGATTCTTTGCGCATAATATGCTTTTCTACGGCTATCAAACTAGTAAAATGAAAGAGAACCAGTTATCTCGAATAAGAACGGAAAAAAAGTGATTCTAACGAAGTTTCCAAACTTCGAAAAATTTTTTTTTTCTTTTCGAGATTCTTTGCGCATAATATGCTTTACAAAGGCTATCAAACTAGTATAATGAAAGAGAACCAGTTATCTCAAATAAGAACGGAAAAAAGTGTTTCTAACGAAGTTTCCAAACTTCGAAAAAAATTTTTTTTCTTTTCGAGATTCTTTGCGCATAATATGCTTTACTGAGGCTATCAAACTAGTATAATGAAAGAGAACCAGTTCTCTCAAATAAGAACGGAAAAAAGTGATTCTAACGAAGTTTCTAAACTTCGAAAAAAAATTTTTTTTATTTCGAGATTCTTTGCGCATAATATGCTTTACTGAGGCTATTAAACTAGTATAATGAAAGAGAACCCGTTATCTCAAATAAGAACGGAAAAAAATTGATTCTAAAGAAGTTTCCAAAAAAAAAAAAAAATTTTTTTCTTTTCGAGATTCTTTGCGCATAATATGCTTTACTGAGGCTATCAAACTAGTATAATGAAAGAGAACCAGTTATCTCAAATAAGAACAGAAAAAAAGTGATTCTAAAGAAGTTTCCAAACTTCGAAAAAAAATTTTTTGCTTTTCGAGATTCTTTGCGCATAATATGCTTTACTGAGGCTATCAAACTAGTATAATGAAAGAGAACAAGTTATCTCAAATAAGAACGGAAAAAAATTGATTCTAAAGAAGTTTCCAAACTTCGAAAAAAAATTTTTTTCTTTTCGAGATTCTTTGCGCATAATATGCTTTACTGAGGCTATCAAAATAGTATAATGAAAGAGAAACAGTTATCTCAAATAAGAACGGAAAAATAGTGATTCAAACGTAGTTTCCAAACTTCGAAAAAAAATGTTTTTCTTTTCGAGATTCTTTGCGCATAATATGCTTTTCTGGGGCTATCAAACTAGTATAATGAAAGAGAACCAGTTATCTCAAATAAGAACGGGAAAAAAGTGATTCTAACGAAGTTTCCAAACTTCGAAAAAAATTTTTTTTCTTTTCGAGATTCTTTGCGCATAATATGCTTTACTGAGGATATCAAACTAGTATAATGAAAGAGAACCAGTTATCTCAAATAAGAACGGAAAAAAAGTGATTCTAACGAAGTTTCCAAACTTGGAAAAAAAAATTTTTTCTTTTCGAGATTCTTTGCGCATAATATGCTTTACTGAGGCTATCAAACTAGTACAATGAAGGAGAACCAGTTATCTCAAATAAGAACCGAAAAAAAGTGATTCTAAAGAAGTTTCCAAACTTCGAAAAAAAATTTTTTTCTTTTCGAGATTCTTTGCGCATAATATGCTTTACTGAGGCTATCAAACTAGTATAATGAAAGAGAAACAGATATCTCAAATATGAACGGAAAAAAAGTGATTCAAACGAAGTTTCCAAACTTCGAAAAAAAATGTTTTTCTTTTCGAGATTCTTTGCGCATAATATGCTTTACTGAGGCTATCAAACTAGTACAATGAAAGAGAACCAGTTATCTCAAATAAGAACGGAAAAAAAATTGATTCTAAAGAAGTTTCCAAACTTCGAAAAAAATTTTTTTTCTTTTCGAGATTCTTTGCGCATAATATGCTTTACTGAGGCTATCAAACTAGTATAATGAAAGAGAAACAGATATCTCAAATATGAACGGAAAAAAAGTGATTCAAACGAAGTTTCCAAACTTCGAAAAAAAATGTTTTTCTTTTCGAGATTCTTTGCGCATAATATGCTTTTCTGGGGCTATCAAACTAGTATAATGAAAAAGAACCAGTTATCTCAAATAAGAACGGGAAAAAAGTGATTCAAACGAAGTTTCCAAACTTCGAAAAAAATTTTTTTCTTTTCGAGATTCTTTGCGCATAATATGCTTTACTGAGGCTAACAAACTAGTATAATGAAAGAGAACCAGTTATCTCAAATAAGAACGGAAAAAAGTGATTCTAACGAATTTTTCAAACTTCGAAAAAAAAATTTTTTCTTTTCGAGATTCTTTGCGCATAATATGCTTTACTGAGGCTATCAAACTAGTACAATGAAAGAGAACCAGTTATCTCAAATAAGAACAGAAAAAAAGTGATTCTAAAGAAGTTTCCAAACTTCGAAAAAAATTTTTTTTCTTTTCGAGATTCTTTGCGCATAATATGCTTTACTGAGGCTAACAAACTAGTATAATGAAAGAGAACCAGTTATCTCAAATAAGAACGGAAAAAAGTGATTCTAACGAATTTTTCAAACTTCGAAAAAAAAATTTTTTCTTTTCGAGATTCTTTGCGCATAATATGCTTTACTGAGGCTATCAAACTAGTACAATGAAAGAGAACCAGTTATCTCAAATAAGAACAGAAAAAAAGTGATTCTAAAGAAGTTTCCAAATTTCGAAAAAAAATTTTTTTTTTTGGAGATTCTTTGCGCATAATATGCTTTACTGAGGCTATCAAACTAGTATAATGAAAGAGAACCAGTTATCTCAAATAAGAACGGAAAAATAGTGATTCAAACGTAGTTTCCAAACTTCGAAAAAAAATGTTTTTCTTTTCGAGATTCTTTGCGCATAATATGCTTTTCTGGGGCTATCAAACTAGTATAATGAAAGAGAACCAGTTATCTCAAATAAGAACGGGAAAAAAGTGATTCTAACGAAGTTTCCAAACTTCGAAAAAAATTTTTTTTCTTTTCGAGATTCTTTGCGCATAATATGCTTTACTGAGGATATCAAACTAGTATAATGAAAGAGAACCAGTTATCTCAAATAAGAACGGAAAAAAAGTGATTCTAACGAAGTTTCCAAACTTGGAAAAAAAAATTTTTTCTTTTCGAGATTCTTTGCGCATAATATGCTTTACTGAGGCTATCAAACTAGTACAATGAAGGAGAACCAGTTATCTCAAATAAGAACAGAAAAAAAGTGATTCTAAAGAAGTTTCCAAACTTCGAAAAAAAATTTTTTTCTTTTCGAGATTCTTTGCGCATAATATGCTTTACTGAGGCTATCAAACTAGTATAATGAAAGAGAAACAGATATCTCAAATATGAACGGAAAAAAAGTGATTCAAACGAAGTTTCCAAACTTCGAAAAAAAATGTTTTTCTTTTCGAGATTCTTTGCGCATAATATGCTTTACTGAGGCTATCAAACTAGTACAATGAAAGAGAACCAGTTATCTCAAATAAGAACGGAAAAAAAATTGATTCTAAAGAAGTTTCCAAACTTCGAAAAAAATTTTTTTTCTTTTCGAGATTCTTTGCGCATAATATGCTTTACTGAGGCTATCAAACTAGTATAATGAAAGAGAAACAGATATCTCAAATATGAACGGAAAAAAAGTGATTCAAACGAAGTTTCCAAACTTCGAAAAAAAATGTTTTTCTTTTCGAGATTCTTTGCGCATAATATGCTTTTCTGGGGCTATCAAACTAGTATAATGAAAAAGAACCAGTTATCTCAAATAAGAACGGGAAAAAAGTGATTCAAACGAAGTTTCCAAACTTCGAAAAAAATTTTTTTCTTTTCGAGATTCTTTGCGCATAATATGCTTTACTGAGGCTATCAAACTAGTATAATGAAAGAGAACCAGTTATCTCATATAAGAACGGAAAAAAAGTGATTCTAACGAAGTTTCCAAACTTCGAAAAAAATTTTTTTTTCTTTTCGAAATTCTTTGCGCATAAATTGCTTTACTGAGGCTATCAAACTAGTATAATGAAAGAGAACCAGTTATCTCAAATAAGAACGGAAAAAAAGTGATTCAAACGAAGTTTCCAAACTTCGAAAAAAAATTTTTTTCTTTTCGAGATTCTTTGCGCATAATATGCTTTACTGATGCTATCAAACTAGTATAATGAAAGAGAACCAGTTATCTCAAATAAGAACAGAAAAAATGTGATTCTAAAGAAGTTTCCAAACTTCGAAAAAATTTTTTTTCTTTTCGAGATTCTTTGCGCATAATATGCTTTACTGAGGCTATCAAACTAGTATAATGAAAGAGAACCAGTTATCTCAAATAAGAACGGAAAAAAGTGATTCTAACGAAGTTTTCAAACTTCGAAAAAAAAATTTTTTCTTTTCGAGATTCTTTGCGCATAATATGCTTTACTGAGGCTATCAAACTAGTACAATGAAAGAGAACCAGTTATCTCAAATAAGAACAGAAAAAAAGTGATTCTAAAGAAGTTTCCAAAATTCGAAAAAAAATTTTTTTCTTTTGGAGATTCTTTGCGCATAATATGCTTTAATGAGGCTATCAAACTAGTATAATGAAAGAGAACCAGTTATCTCAAATAAGAACGGAAAAAAATTGATTATAAAGAAGTTTCCAAAGTTCGAAAAAAAAATTTTTTCTTTTCGAGATTCTTTGCGCATAATATGCTTTACTGAGGCTATCAAACTAGTATAATGAAAGAGAACCAGTTATCTCAAATAAGAACGGAAAAAAAGTGATTCAAACGAAGTTTCCAAACTTCGAAAAAACAATTTTTTCCCTTAGAGATTCTTTGCGCATAATATGCTTTACTGAGGCTATCAAACTAGTACAATGAAAGAGAACCAGTTATCTCAAATAAGAACAGAAAAAAAGTGATTCTAAAGAAGTTTCCAAACTTCGAAAAAAAATTTTTTTCTTTTGGAGATTCTTTGCGCATAATATGCTTTACTGAGGCTATCAAACTAGTATAATGAAAGAGAACCAGTTATCTCAAATAAGAACGGAAAAAAATTGATTCTAAAGAAGTTTCCAAAGTTCGAAAAAAAAATTTTTTCTTTTCGAGATTCTTTGCGCATAATATGCTTTACTGAGGCTATCAACCTAGTATAATGAAATAGAAACAGTTATCTCAAATAAGAACGGAAAAAAAGTGCTTCTAAAGTAGTTTCCAAACTTCGAAAAAAATTTTTTTCTTTTCGTGATTCTTTTCGCTAAATATTCTTTTCTGAGGCTATCAAACTAGTGTAATGAAAGGGAACCAGTTATCTCAAATTAGAACAGAAAAAAAGTGATTCTAAAGAAGTTTCCAAACAACGAAAAAAAATTTTTTTCTTTTCGAGATTCTTTGCGCATAATATGCTTTACTGAGGCTATCAAACTAGTATAATGAAAGAGAACCAGTAATCTCAAATAAGAACAGAAAAAAAGTGATTCTAAAGAAGTTTCCAAACTTCGAAAAAACTTTTTTTTCTTTTCGAGATTCTTTGCGCATAATATGCTTTACTGAGGCTATCAAACTAGTATAATGAAAGAGAACCAGTTATCTCAAATAAGAACGGAAAAAAATTGATTCTAAAGAAGTTTCCAAACTTCGAAAAAAAATTTATTTCTTTTCGAGATTCTTTGCGCATAATATGGTTTACAGAGGCTAATAACCTAGTATAATGAAAGAGAACCAGTTATCTCAAATAAGAACAGAAAAAATGTGATTCTAAAGAAGTTTCCAAACTTCGAAAAAATTTTTTTTCTTTGCGCATAATATGCTTTACTGAGGCTATCAAACTAGTATAATGAAAGAGAACCAGTTATCTCAAATAAGAACGGAAAAAAGTGATTCTAACGAAGTTTTCAAACTTCGAAAAAAAAATTTTTTCTTTTCGAGATTCTTTGCGCATAATATGCTTTACTGAGGCTATCAAACTAGTACAATGAAAGAGAACCAGTTATCTCAAATAAGAACAGAAAAAAAGTGATTCTAAAGAAGTTTCCAAAATTCGAAAAAAAATTTTTTTCTTTTGGAGATTCTTTGCGCATAATATGCTTTAATGAGGCTATCAAACTAGTATAATGAAAGAGAACCAGTTATCTCAAATAAGAACGGAAAAAAATTGATTATAAAGAAGTTTCCAAAGTTCGAAAAAAAAATTTTTTCTTTTCGAGATTCTTTGCGCATAATATGCTTTACTGAGGCTATCAAACTAGTATAATGAAAGAGAACCAGTTATCTCAAATAAGAACGGAAAAAAAGTGATTCAAACGAAGTTTCCAAACTTCGAAAAAAAATTTTTTTCTTTTCGAGATTCTTTGCGCATAATATGCTTTACTGATGCTATCAAACTAGTATAATGAAAGAGAACCAGTTATCTCAAATAAGAACAGAAAAAATGTGATTCTAAAGAAGTTTCCAAACTTCGAAAAAATTTTTTTTTCTTTTCGAGATTCTTTGCGCATAATATGCTTTACTGAGGCTATCAAACTAGTATAATGAAAGAGAACCAGTTATCTCAAATAAGAACGGAAAAAAGTGATTCTAACGAAGTTTTCAAACTTCGAAAAAAAAATTTTTTCTTTTCGAGATTCTTTGCGCATAATATGCTTTACTGAGGCTATCAAACTAGTACAATGAAAGAGAACCAGTTATCTCAAATAAGAACAGAAAAAAAGTGATTCTAAAGAAGTTTCCAAAATTCGAAAAAAAATTTTTTTCTTTTGGAGATTCTTTGCGCATAATATGCTTTACTGAGGTTATCAAACTAGTATAATGAAAGAGAACCAGTTATCTCAAATAAGAACGGAAAAAAGTGATTCTAACGAAGTTTCCAAACTTCGAAAAAAAATGTTTTTCTTTTCGAGATTCTTTGCGCATAATATGCTTTTCTGAGGCTATCAAACTAGTATAATGAAAGAGAACCAGTTATCTCAAATAAGAACGGAAAAAAGTGATTCTAACGAAGTTTCCAAACTTCGAAAAAAAATTTTTTTCTTTTCGAGATTCTTTGCGCATAATATGCTTTACTGAGGCTATCAAACTAGTATAATGAAAGAGAACCAGTTATCTCAAATAAGAACGGAAAAAAGTGATTCTAACGAAGTTTCCAAACTTCGAAAAAAAATTTTTTTCTTTTCGAGATACTTTGCGCATAATATGCTTTACTGGGGCTATCAAACTAGTATAATGAAAGAGAACCAGTTATCTCAAATAAGAACAGAAAAAAAGTGATTCTAAAGAAGTTTCCAAACTTCGAAAAAAATTTTTTTTTCTTTTCCAGATTCTTTGCGCATAATATGCTTTACTGAGGCTATCAAACTAGTATAATGAAAGAGAACCAGTTATCTCAAATAAGAACGGAAAAAAGTGATTCTAACGAAGTTTCCAAACTTCGAAAAAAAATTTTTTTCTTTTCGAGATACTTTGCGCATAATATGCTTTACTGAGGCTATCAAACTAGTATAATGAAAGAGAACCAGTTATCTCAAATAAGAACAGAAAAAAAGTGATTCTAAAGAAGTTTCCAAACTTCGAAAAAAAATGTTTTTCTTTTCGAGATTCTTTGCGCATAATATGCTTTACTGAGGCTATCAAACTAGTATAATGAAAGAGAACAAGTTATCTCAAATAAGAACGGAAAAAAATTGATTCTAAAGAAGTTTTCAAACTTCGAAAAAAAATTTTTTTCTTTTCGAGATTCTTTGCGCATAATATGCTTTACTGAGGCTATCAAAATAGTATAATGAAAGAGAAACATTTATCTCAAATAAGAACGGAAAAAAAGTGATCCAAACGTAGTTTCCAAACTTCGAAAAAAAATGTTTTTCTTTTCGAGATTCTTTGCGCATAATATGCTTTTCTGGGGCTATCAAACTAGTATAATGAAAGAGAACCAGTTATCTCAAATAAGAACGGGAAAAAAGTGATTCTAACGAAGTTTCCAAACTTCGAAAAAAATTTTTTTTCTTTTCGAGATTCTTTGCGCATAATATGCTTTACTGAGGCTATCAAACTAGTATAATGAAAGAGAACCAGTTATCTCAAATAAGAACGGAAAAAAGTGATTCTAACGAAGTTTTCAAACTTCGAAAAAACAATTTTTTCCCTTCGAGATTCTTTGCGCATAATATGCTTTACTGAGGCTATCAAACTAGTACAATGAAAGAGAACCAGTTATCTCAAATAAGAACAGAAAAAAAGTGATTCTAAAGAAGTTTCCAAACTTCGAAAAAAAATTTTTTTCTTTTGGAGATTCTTTGCGCATAATATGCTTTACTGAGGCTATCAAACTAGTATAATGAAAGAGAACCAGTTATCTCAAATAAGAACGGAAAAAAATTGATTCTAAAGAAGTTTCCAAAGTTCGAAAAAAAATTTTTTTCTTTTCGAGATTCTTTGCGCATAATATGCTTTACTGAGGCTATCAACCTAGTATAATGAAATAGAAACAGTTATCTCAAATAAGAACGGAAAAAAAGTGATTCTAAAGTAGTTTCCAAACTTCGAAAAAAATTTTTTTTCTTTTCGTGATTCTTTTCGCTAAATATGCTTTTCTGAGGCTATCAAACTAGTGTAATGAAAGGGAACCAGTTATCTCAAATTAGAACAGAAAAAAAGTGATTCTAAAGAAGTTTCCAAACAACGAAAAAATTTTTTTTTCTTTTCGAGATTCTTTGCGCATAATATGCTTTACTGATGCTATCAAACTAGTATAATGAAAGAGAACCAGTAATCTCAAATAAGAACAGAAAAAAAGTGATTCTAAAGAAGTTTCTAAACTTCGAAAAAAATTTTTTTTCTTTTCGAGATTCTTTGCGCATAATATGCTTTACTATGGCTATCAAACTAGTATAATGAAAGAGAACCAGTTATCTCAAATAAGAACGGAAAAAAATTGATTCTAAAGAAGTTTCCAAACTTAAAAAAAAAATTTATTTCTTTTCGAGATTCTTTGCGCATAATATGGTTTACAGAGGCTATCAAACTAGTATAATGAAAGAGAAACAGTTATCTCAAATAAAAACGGAAAAAAAGTGATTCAAACGAAGTTTCCAAACTTCGAAAAAAAATGTTTTTCTTTTCGAGATTCTTTGCGCATAATATGCTTTTCTGAGGCTATCAAACTAGTAAAATGAAAGAGAACCAGTTATCTCGAATAAGAACGGAAAAAAAGTAATTCTAAAGAAGTTTCCAAAGTTCGAAAAAATTTTTTTTTCTTTTCGAGATTCTTTGCGCATAATATGCTTTACTGAGGCTATCAAACTAGTATAATGAAAGAGAACCAGTTATCTCATATAAGAACGGAAAAAAAGTGATTCTAACGAAGTTTCCAAACTTCGAAAAAAATTTTTTTTTCTTTTCGAAATTCTTTGCGCATAAATTGCTTTACTGAGGCTATCAAACTAGTATAATGAAAGAGAACCAGTTATCTCAAATAAGAACGGAAAAAAAGTGATTCAAACGAAGTTCCCAAACTTCCAAAAAAAATGGTTTTTTTTTTCGAGATTCTTTGCGCATAATATGCTTTTCTACGGCTATCAAACTAGTAAAATGAAAGAGAACCAGTTATCTCGAATAAGAACGGAAAAAAAGTGATTCTAACGAAGTTTCTAAACTTCGAAAAATGTTTTTTTTCTTTTCGAGATTCTTTGCGCATAATATGCTTTACTGAGGCTATCAAACTAGTATAATGAAAGAGAACCAGTTACCTCAAATAAGAACGGAAAAAAAGCGATTCAAACGAAGTTTCCAAACTTCGAAAAATGTTTTTTTTCTTTTCGAGATTCTTTGCGCATAATATGCTTTACTGAGTCTATCAAACTAGTATAATGAAAGAGAAACAGTTATCTGAAATAAGAACGGAAAAAAGTGATTCTTACGAAGTTTCCAAACTTCGAAAAAAAATTTTTTTCTTTTCGAGATTCTTTGCGCATAATATGCTTTACCGAGGCTATCAAACTAGTATAATGAAAGAGAACCAGTTATCTCAAATAAGAACGGAAAAAAATTGATTCTAACGAAGTTTCCAAATTCGAAAAAAATTTTTTTTTCTTTTCCAGATTCTTTGCGCATAATATGCTTTACTGAGGCTATCAAACTAGTATAATGAAAGAGAACCAGTTATCTCAAATAAGAACGGAAAAAAGTGATTCTAACGAAGTTTCCAAACTTCGAAAAAAAATTTTTTTCTTTTCGAGATTCTTTGCGCATAATATGCTTTTCTACGGCTATCAAACTAGTAAAATGAAAGAGAACCAGTTATCTCGAATAAGAACGGAAAAAAAGTGATTCTAACGAAGTTTCCAAACTTCGAAAAATTTTTTTTTCTTTTCGAGATTCTTTGCGCATAATATGCTTTACAAAGGCTATCAAACTAGTATAATGAAAGAGAACCAGTTATCTCAAATAAGAACGGAAAAAAATTGATTCTAACGAAGTTTCCAAAGTTCGAAAAAAATTTTTTTTCTTTTCGAGATTCTTTGCGCATAATATGCTTTACTGAGGCTATCAAACTAGTATAATGAAAGAGAAACAGTTATCTCAAATAAGAACGGAAAAAAAGTGATTCAAACGAAGTTTCCAAACTTCGAAAAAAAATGTTTTTCTTTTCGATATTCTTTGCGCATAATATGCTTTTCTGAGGCTATCAAACTAGTATAATGAAAGAGAACCAGTTATCTCATATAAGAACGGAAAAAAAGTGATTCTAACGAAGTTTCCAAACTTCGAAAAAAATTTTTTTTTCTTTTCGAAATTCTTTGCGCATAATATGCTTTACTGAGGCTATCAAACTAGTATAATGAAAGAGAACCAGTTATCTCAAATAAGAACGGAAAAAAAGCGATTCAAACGAAGTTTCCAAACTTCGAAAAATGTTTTTTTTCTTTTCGAGATTCTTTGCGCATAATATGCTTTACTGAGTCTATCAAACTAGTATAATGAAAGAGAACCAGTTATTTCAAATAAGAACGGAAAAAAGTGATTCTAACGATTTTTCCAAACTTCGAAAAAAATTTTTTTCTTTTCGAGATTCTTTGCGCATAATATGCTTTACTGAGGCTATCAAACTAGTATAATGAAAGAGAACCAGTTATCTCAAATAAGAACAGAAAAAAAGTGATTCTAAAGAAGTTTCCAAACTTCGAAAAAAAAATTTTTTTCTTTTCGAGATTCTTTGCGCATAATATGCTTTACTGAGGCTATCAAACTAGTATAATGAAAGAGAACCAGTTATCTCAATTAAGAACGGAAAAAAATTGATTCTAACGAAGTTTCCAAACTTCGAAAAATATTTTTTTTTCTTTTCCAGATTCTTTGCGCATAATATGCTTTACTGAGGCTATCAAACTAGTATAATGAAAGAGAACCAGTTATCTCAAATAAGAACGGAAAAAAGTGATTCTAACGAAGTTTCCAAACTTCGAAAAAAAATTTTTTTCTTTTCGAGATACTTTGAGCATAATATGCTTTACTGAGGCTATCAAACTAGTATAATGAAAGAGAACCAGTTATCTCAAATAAGAACAGAAAAAAAGTGATTCTAAAGAAGTTTCCAAACTTCGAAAAAAAATTTTTTTCTTTTCGAGATTCTTTGCGTATAATATGCTTTACTGAGGCTATCAAAATAGTATAATGAAAGAGAAACAGTTATCTCAAATAAGAACGGAAAAAAAGTGATCCAAACGTAGTTTCCAAACTTCGAAAAAAAATGTTTTTCTTTTCGAGATTCTTTGCGCATAATATGCTTTTCTGGGGCTATCAAACTAGTATAATGAAAGAGAACCAGTTATCTCAAATAAGAACGGGAAAAAAGTGATTCTAACGAAGTTTCCAAACTTCGAAAAAAATTTTTTTTCTTTTCGAGATTCTTTGCGCATAATATGCTTTACTGAGGTTATCAAACTAGTATAATGAAAGAGAACCAGTTATCTCAAATAAGAACGGAAAAAAGTGATTCTAACGAAGTTTTCAAACTTCGAAAAAAAAATTTTTTCCCTTCGAGATTCTTTGCGCATAATATGCTTTACTGAGGCTATCAAACTAGTACAATGAAAGAGAACCAGTTATCTCAAATAACAGAAAAAAAGTGATTCTAAAGAAGTTTCCAAACTTCGAAAAAAAATTTTTTTCTTTTGGAGATTCTTTGCGCATAATATGCTTTACTGAGGCTATCAAACTAGTATAATGAAAGAGAACCAGTTATCTCAAATAAGAACGGAAAAAAATTGATTCTAAAGAAGTTTCCAAAGTTCGAAAAAAAAATTTTTTCTTTTCGAGATTCTTTGCGCATAATATGCTTTACTGAGGCTATCAACCTAGTATAATGAAATAGAAACAGTTATCTCAAATAAGAACGGAAAAAAAGTGATTCTAAAGTAGTTTCCAAACTTCGAAAAAAATTTTTTTTCTTTTCGTGATTCTTTTCTCTAAATATGCTTTTCTGAGGCTATCAAACTAGTGTAATGAAAGGGACCCAGTTATCTCAAATTAGAACAGAAAAAAAGTGATTCAAACGAAATTTCCAAACTTCGAAAAAAAATGGTTTTTTTTTTCGAGATTCTTTGCGCATAATATGCTTTTCTACGGCTATCAAACTAGTAAAATGAAAGAGAACCAGTTATCTCGAATAAGAACGGAAAAAAAGTGATTCTAACGAAGTTTCCAAACTTCGAAAAATTTTTTTTTTTTCTTTTCGAGATTCTTTGCGCATAATATGCTTTACTGAGGCTATCAAACTAGTATAATTAAAGAGAACCAGTTATCTCATATAAGAACGGAAAAAAAGTGATTCTAACGAAGTTTCCAAACTTCGAAAAAAATTTTTTTTTCTTTTCGAAATTCTTTGCGCATAATATGCTTTACTGAGGCTATCAAACTAGTATAATGAAAGAGAACCAGTTATCTCAAATAAGAACGGAAAAAAAGCGATTCAAACGAAGTTTCCAAACTTCGAAAAATGTTTTTTTTCTTTTCGAGATTCTTTGCGCATAATATGCTTTACTGAGTCTATCAAACTAGTATAATGAAAGAGAACCAGTTATTTCAAATAAGAACGGAAAAAAGTGATTCTAACGATTTTTCCAAACTTCGAAAAAAAATTTTTTTCTTTTCGAGATTCTTTGCGCATAATATGCTTTACTGAGGCTATCAAACTAGTATAATGAAAGAGAACCTGTTATCTCAAATAAGAACAGAAAAAAAGTGATTCTAAAGAAGTTTCCAAACTTCGAAAAAAAAATTTTTTTCTTTTCGATATTCTTTGCGCATAATATGCTTTACTGAGGCTATCAAACTAGTATAATGAAAGAGAACCAGTTATCTCAAATAAGAACGGAAAAAAATTGATTCTAACGAAGTTTCCAAACTTCGAAAAAAATTTTTTTTTCTTTTCCAGATTCTTTGCGCATAATATGCTTTACTGAGGCTATCAAACTAGTATAATGAAAGAGAACCAGTTATCTCAAATAAGAACGGAAAAAAGTGATTCTAACGCAGTTTCCAAACTTCGAAAAAAAATTTTTTTCTTTTCGAGATACTTTGCGCATAATATGCTTTACTGAGGCTATCAAACTAGTATAATGAAAGAGAACCAGTTATCTCAAATAAGAACAGAAAAAAAGTGATTCTAAAGAAGTTTCCAAACTTCGAAAAAAAATTTTTTTCTTTTCGAGATTCTTTGCGCATAATATGCTTTACTGAGGCTATCAAACTAGTATAATGAAAGAGAACCAGTTATCTCAAATAAGAACGGAAAAAAATTGATTCTAAAGAAGTTTTCAAACTTCGAAAAAAAATTTTTTTCTTTTCGAGATTCTTTGCGCATAATATGCTTTACTGAGGCTATCAAAATAGTATAATGAAAGAGAAACAGTTATCTCAAATAAGAACGGAAAAAAAGTGATCCAAACGTAGTTTCCAAACTTCGAAAAAAAATGTTTTTCTTTTCGAGATTCTTTGCGCATAATATGCTTTTCTGGGGCTATCAAACTAGTATAATGAAAGAGAACCAGTTATCTCAAATAAGAACGGGAAAAAAGTGATTCTAACGAAGTTTCCAAACTTCGAAAAAAATTTTTTTTCTTTTCGAGATTCTTTGCGCATAATATGCTTTACTGAGGCTATCAAACTAGTATAATGAAAGAGAACCAGTTATCTCAAATAAGAACGGAAAAAAGTGATTCTAACGAAGTTTCCAAACTTCGAAAAAAAATTTTTTTCTTTTCGAGATACTTTACGCATAATATGCTTTACTGAGGCTATCAAACTAGTATAATGAAAGAGAACCAGTTATCTCAAATAAGAACAGAAAAAAAGTGATTCTAAAGAAGTTTCCAAACTTCGAAAAAAAATGTTTTTCTTTTCGAGATTCTTTGCGCATAATATGCTTTTCTGGGGCTATCAAACTAGTATAATGAAAGAGAACCAGTTATCTCAAATAAGAACGGGAAAAAAGTGATTCTAACGAAGTTTCCAAACTTCGAAAAAAATTTTTTTTCTTTTCGAGATTCTTTGCGCATAATATGCTTTACTGAGGTTATCAAACTAGTATAATGAAAGAGAACCAGTTATCTCAAATAAGAACGGAAAAAAGTGATTCTAACGAAGTTTTCAAACTTCGAAAAAAAAATTTTTTCCCTTCGAGATTCTTTGCGCATAATATGCTTTACTGAGGCTATCAAACTAGTACAATGAAAGAGAACCAGTTATCTCAAATAACAGAAAAAAAGTGATTCTAAAGAAGTTTCCAAACTTCGAAAAAAAATTTTTTTCTTTTGGAGATTCTTTGCGCATAATATGCTTTACTGAGGCTATCAAACTAGTATAATGAAAGAGAACCAGTTATCTCAAATAAGAACGGAAAAAAATTGATTCTAAAGAAGTTTCCAAAGTTCGAAAAAAAAATTTTTTCTTTTCGAGATTCTTTGCGCATAATATGCTTTACTGAGGCTATCAACCTAGTATAATGAAATAGAAACAGTTATCTCAAATAAGAACGGAAAAAAAGTGATTCTAAAGTAGTTTCCAAACTTCGAAAAAAATTTTTTTTCTTTTCGTGATTCTTTTCTCTAAATATGCTTTTCTGAGGCTATCAAACTAGTGTAATGAAAGGGACCCAGTTATCTCAAATTAGAACAGAAAAAAAGTGATTCAAACGAAATTTCCAAACTTCGAAAAAAAATGGTTTTTTTTTTCGAGATTCTTTGCGCATAATATGCTTTTCTACGGCTATCAAACTAGTAAAATGAAAGAGAACCAGTTATCTCGAATAAGAACGGAAAAAAAGTGATTCTAACGAAGTTTCCAAACTTCGAAAAATTTTTTTTTTTTCTTTTCGAGATTCTTTGCGCATAATATGCTTTACTGAGGCTATCAAACTAGTATAATTAAAGAGAACCAGTTATCTCATATAAGAACGGAAAAAAAGTGATTCTAACGAAGTTTCCAAACTTCGAAAAAAATTTTTTTTTCTTTTCGAAATTCTTTGCGCATAATATGCTTTACTGAGGCTATCAAACTAGTATAATGAAAGAGAACCAGTTATCTCAAATAAGAACGGAAAAAAAGCGATTCAAACGAAGTTTCCAAACTTCGAAAAATGTTTTTTTTCTTTTCGAGATTCTTTGCGCATAATATGCTTTACTGAGTCTATCAAACTAGTATAATGAAAGAGAACCAGTTATTTCAAATAAGAACGGAAAAAAGTGATTCTAACGATTTTTCCAAACTTCGAAAAAAAATTTTTTTCTTTTCGAGATTCTTTGCGCATAATATGCTTTACTGAGGCTATCAAACTAGTATAATGAAAGAGAACCTGTTATCTCAAATAAGAACAGAAAAAAAGTGATTCTAAAGAAGTTTCCAAACTTCGAAAAAAAAATTTTTTTCTTTTCGAGATTCTTTGCGCATAATATGCTTTACTGAGGCTATCAAACTAGTATAATGAAAGAGAACCAGTTATCTCAAATAAGAACGGAAAAAAATTGATTCTAACGAAGTTTCCAAACTTCGAAAAAAATTTTTTTTTCTTTTCCAGATTCTTTGCGCATAATATGCTTTACTGAGGCTATCAAACTAGTATAATGAAAGAGAACCAGTTATCTCAAATAAGAACGGAAAAAAGTGATTCTAACGCAGTTTCCAAACTTCGAAAAAAAATTTTTTTCTTTTCGAGATACTTTGCGCATAATATGCTTTACTGAGGCTATCAAACTAGTATAATGAAAGAGAACCAGTTATCTCAAATAAGAACAGAAAAAAAGTGATTCTAAAGAAGTTTCCAAACTTCGAAAAAAAATTTTTTTCTTTTCGAGATTCTTTGCGCATAATATGCTTTACTGAGGCTATCAAACTAGTATAATGAAAGAGAACAAGTTATCTCAAATAAGAACGGAAAAAAATTGATTCTAAAGAAGTTTTCAAACTTCGAAAAAAAATTTTTTTCTTTTCGAGATTCTTTGCGCATAATATGCTTTACTGAGGCTATCAAAATAGTATAATGAAAGAGAAACAGTTATCTCAAATAAGAACGGAAAAAAAGTGATCCAAACGTAGTTTCCAAACTTCGAAAAAAAATGTTTTTCTTTTCGAGATTCTTTGCGCATAATATGCTTTTCTGGGGCTATCAAACTAGTATAATGAAAGAGAACCAGTTATCTCAAATAAGAACGGGAAAAAAGTGATTCTAACGAAGTTTCCAAACTTCGAAAAAAATTTTTTTTCTTTTCGAGATTCTTTGCGCATAATATGCTTTACTGAGGCTATCAAACTAGTATAATGAAAGAGAACCAGTTATCTCAAATAAGAACGGAAAAAAGTGATTCTAACGAAGTTTCCAAACTTCGAAAAAAAATTTTTTTCTTTTCGAGATACTTTGCGCATAATATGCTTTACTGAGGCTATCAAACTAGTATAATGAAAGAGAACCAGTTATCTCAAATAAGAACAGAAAAAAAGTGATTCTAAAGAAGTTTCCAAACTTCGAAAAAAAATGTTTTTCTTTTCGAGATTCTTTGCGCATAATATGCTTTACTGAGGCTATCAAAATAGTATAATGAAAGAGAAACAGTTATCTCAAATAAGAACGGAAAAAAAGTGATCCAAACGTAGTTTCCAAACTTCGAAAAAAAATGTTTTTCTTTTCCTGATTCTTGGCGCATAATATGCTTTTCTGGGGCTATCAAACTAGTATAATGAAAGAGAACCAGTTATCTCAAATAAGAACGGGAAAAAAGTGATTCTAAAGAAGTTTCCAAACTTCGAAAAAAATTTTTTTTCTTTTCGAGATTCTTTGCGCATAATATGCTTTACTGAGGCTATCAAACTAGTATAATGAAAGAGAACCAGTTATCTCAAATAAGAACGGAAAAAAGTGATTCAAACGAAGTTTCCAAACTTCGAAAAAAAATGTTTTTCTTTTCGATATTCTTTGCGCATAATATGCTTTTCTGAGGCTATCAAACTAGTATAATGAAAGAGAACCAGTTATCTCATATAAGAACGGAAAAAAAGTGATTCTAACGAAGTTTCCAAACTTCGAAAAAAATTTTTTTTTCTTTTCGAAATTCTTTGCGCATAATATGCTTTACTGAGGCTATCAAACTAGTATAATGAAAGAGAACCAGTTATCTCAAATAAGAACGGAAAAAAAGCGATTCAAACGAAGTTTCCAAACTTCGAAAAATGTTTTTTTTCTTTTCGAGATTCTTTGCGCATAATATGCTTTACTGAGTCTATCAAACTAGTATAATGAAAGAGAACCAGTTATTTCAAATAAGAACGGAAAAAAGTGATTCTAACGATTTTTCCAAACTTCGAAAAAAAATTTTTTTCTTTTCGAGATTCTTTGCGCATAATATGCTTTACTGAGGCTATCAAACTAGTATAATGAAAGAGAACCAGTTATCTCAAATAAGAACAGAAAAAAAGTGATTCTAAAGAAGTTTCCAAACTTCGAAAAAAAAATTTTTTTCTTTTCGAGATTCTTTGCGCATAATATGCTTTACTGAGGCTATCAAACTAGTATAATGAAAGAGAACCAGTTATCTCAATTAAGAACGGAAAAAAATTGATTCTAACGAAGTTTCCAAACTTCGAAAAATATTTTTTTTTCTTTTCCAGATTCTTTGCGCATAATATGCTTTACTGAGGCTATCAAACTAGTATAATGAAAGAGAACCAGTTATCTCAAATAAGAACGGAAAAAAGTGATTCTAACGAAGTTTCCAAACTTCGAAAAAAAATTTTTTTCTTTTCGAGATACTTTGAGCATAATATGCTTTACTGAGGCTATCAAACTAGTATAATGAAAGAGAACCAGTTATCTCAAATAAGAACAGAAAAAAAGTGATTCTAAAGAAGTTTCCAAACTTCGAAAAAAAATTTTTTTCTTTTCGAGATTCTTTGCGTATAATATGCTTTACTGAGGCTATCAAAATAGTATAATGAAAGAGAAACAGTTATCTCAAATAAGAACGGAAAAAAAGTGATCCAAACGTAGTTTCCAAACTTCGAAAAAAAATGTTTTTCTTTTCGAGATTCTTTGCGCATAATATGCTTTTCTGGGGCTATCAAACTAGTATAATGAAAGAGAACCAGTTATCTCAAATAAGAACGGGAAAAAAGTGATTCTAACGAAGTTTCCAAACTTCGAAAAAAATTTTTTTTCTTTTCGAGATTCTTTGCGCATAATATGCTTTACTGAGGTTATCAAACTAGTATAATGAAAGAGAACCAGTTATCTCAAATAAGAACGGAAAAAAGTGATTCTAACGAAGTTTTCAAACTTCGAAAAAAAAATTTTTTCCCTTCGAGATTCTTTGCGCATAATATGCTTTACTGAGGCTATCAAACTAGTACAATGAAAGAGAACCAGTTATCTCAAATAACAGAAAAAAAGTGATTCTAAAGAAGTTTCCAAACTTCGAAAAAAAATTTTTTTCTTTTGGAGATTCTTTGCGCATAATATGCTTTACTGAGGCTATCAAACTAGTATAATGAAAGAGAACCAGTTATCTCAAATAAGAACGGAAAAAAATTGATTCTAAAGAAGTTTCCAAAGTTCGAAAAAAAAATTTTTTCTTTTCGAGATTCTTTGCGCATAATATGCTTTACTGAGGCTATCAACCTAGTATAATGAAATAGAAACAGTTATCTCAAATAAGAACGGAAAAAAAGTGATTCTAAAGTAGTTTCCAAACTTCGAAAAAAATTTTTTTTCTTTTCGTGATTCTTTTCTCTAAATATGCTTTTCTGAGGCTATCAAACTAGTGTAATGAAAGGGACCCAGTTATCTCAAATTAGAACAGAAAAAAAGTGATTCAAACGAAATTTCCAAACTTCGAAAAAAAATGGTTTTTTTTTTCGAGATTCTTTGCGCATAATATGCTTTTCTACGGCTATCAAACTAGTAAAATGAAAGAGAACCAGTTATCTCGAATAAGAACGGAAAAAAAGTGATTCTAACGAAGTTTCCAAACTTCGAAAAATTTTTTTTTTTTCTTTTCGAGATTCTTTGCGCATAATATGCTTTACTGAGGCTATCAAACTAGTATAATTAAAGAGAACCAGTTATCTCATATAAGAACGGAAAAAAAGTGATTCTAACGAAGTTTCCAAACTTCGAAAAAAATTTTTTTTTCTTTTCGAAATTCTTTGCGCATAATATGCTTTACTGAGGCTATCAAACTAGTATAATGAAAGAGAACCAGTTATCTCAAATAAGAACGGAAAAAAAGCGATTCAAACGAAGTTTCCAAACTTCGAAAAATGTTTTTTTTCTTTTCGAGATTCTTTGCGCATAATATGCTTTACTGAGTCTATCAAACTAGTATAATGAAAGAGAACCAGTTATTTCAAATAAGAACGGAAAAAAGTGATTCTAACGATTTTTCCAAACTTCGAAAAAAAATTTTTTTCTTTTCGAGATTCTTTGCGCATAATATGCTTTACTGAGGCTATCAAACTAGTATAATGAAAGAGAACCTGTTATCTCAAATAAGAACAGAAAAAAAGTGATTCTAAAGAAGTTTCCAAACTTCGAAAAAAAAATTTTTTTCTTTTCGAGATTCTTTGCGCATAATATGCTTTACTGAGGCTATCAAACTAGTATAATGAAAGAGAACCAGTTATCTCAAATAAGAACGGAAAAAAATTGATTCTAACGAAGTTTCCAAACTTCGAAAAAAATTTTTTTTTCTTTTCCAGATTCTTTGCGCATAATATGCTTTACTGAGGCTATCAAACTAGTATAATGAAAGAGAACCAGTTATCTCAAATAAGAACGGAAAAAAGTGATTCTAACGCAGTTTCCAAACTTCGAAAAAAAATTTTTTTCTTTTCGAGATACTTTGCGCATAATATGCTTTACTGAGGCTATCAAACTAGTATAATGAAAGAGAACCAGTTATCTCAAATAAGAACAGAAAAAAAGTGATTCTAAAGAAGTTTCCAAACTTCGAAAAAAAATTTTTTTCTTTTCGAGATTCTTTGCGCATAATATGCTTTACTGAGGCTATCAAACTAGTATAATGAAAGAGAACAAGTTATCTCAAATAAGAACGGAAAAAAATTGATTCTAAAGAAGTTTTCAAACTTCGAAAAAAAATTTTTTTCTTTTCGAGATTCTTTGCGCATAATATGCTTTACTGAGGCTATCAAAATAGTATAATGAAAGAGAAACAGTTATCTCAAATAAGAACGGAAAAAAAGTGATCCAAACGTAGTTTCCAAACTTCGAAAAAAAATGTTTTTCTTTTCGAGATTCTTTGCGCATAATATGCTTTTCTGGGGCTATCAAACTAGTATAATGAAAGAGAACCAGTTATCTCAAATAAGAACGGGAAAAAAGTGATTCTAACGAAGTTTCCAAACTTCGAAAAAAATTTTTTTTCTTTTCGAGATTCTTTGCGCATAATATGCTTTACTGAGGCTATCAAACTAGTATAATGAAAGAGAACCAGTTATCTCAAATAAGAACGGAAAAAAGTGATTCTAACGAAGTTTCCAAACTTCGAAAAAAAATTTTTTTCTTTTCGAGATACTTTGCGCATAATATGCTTTACTGAGGCTATCAAACTAGTATAATGAAAGAGAACCAGTTATCTCAAATAAGAACAGAAAAAAAGTGATTCTAAAGAAGTTTCCAAACTTCGAAAAAAAATGTTTTTCTTTTCGAGATTCTTTGCGCATAATATGCTTTTCTGGGGCTATCAAACTAGTATAATGAAAGAGAACCAGTTATCTCAAATAAGAACGGGAAAAAAGTGATTCTAACGAAGTTTCCAAACTTCGAAAAAAATTTTTTTTCTTTTCGAGATTCTTTGCGCATAATATGCTTTACTGAGGTTATCAAACTAGTATAATGAAAGAGAACCAGTTATCTCAAATAAGAACGGAAAAAAGTGATTCTAACGAAGTTTTCAAACTTCGAAAAAAAAATTTTTTCCCTTCGAGATTCTTTGCGCATAATATGCTTTACTGAGGCTATCAAACTAGTACAATGAAAGAGAACCAGTTATCTCAAATAACAGAAAAAAAGTGATTCTAAAGAAGTTTCCAAACTTCGAAAAAAAATTTTTTTCTTTTGGAGATTCTTTGCGCATAATATGCTTTACTGAGGCTATCAAACTAGTATAATGAAAGAGAACCAGTTATCTCAAATAAGAACGGAAAAAAATTGATTCTAAAGAAGTTTCCAAAGTTCGAAAAAAAAATTTTTTCTTTTCGAGATTCTTTGCGCATAATATGCTTTACTGAGGCTATCAACCTAGTATAATGAAATAGAAACAGTTATCTCAAATAAGAACGGAAAAAAAGTGATTCTAAAGTAGTTTCCAAACTTCGAAAAAAATTTTTTTTCTTTTCGTGATTCTTTTCTCTAAATATGCTTTTCTGAGGCTATCAAACTAGTGTAATGAAAGGGACCCAGTTATCTCAAATTAGAACAGAAAAAAAGTGATTCAAACGAAATTTCCAAACTTCGAAAAAAAATGGTTTTTTTTTTCGAGATTCTTTGCGCATAATATGCTTTTCTACGGCTATCAAACTAGTAAAATGAAAGAGAACCAGTTATCTCGAATAAGAACGGAAAAAAAGTGATTCTAACGAAGTTTCCAAACTTCGAAAAATTTTTTTTTTTTCTTTTCGAGATTCTTTGCGCATAATATGCTTTACTGAGGCTATCAAACTAGTATAATTAAAGAGAACCAGTTATCTCATATAAGAACGGAAAAAAAGTGATTCTAACGAAGTTTCCAAACTTCGAAAAAAATTTTTTTTTCTTTTCGAAATTCTTTGCGCATAATATGCTTTACTGAGGCTATCAAACTAGTATAATGAAAGAGAACCAGTTATCTCAAATAAGAACGGAAAAAAAGCGATTCAAACGAAGTTTCCAAACTTCGAAAAATGTTTTTTTTCTTTTCGAGATTCTTTGCGCATAATATGCTTTACTGAGTCTATCAAACTAGTATAATGAAAGAGAACCAGTTATTTCAAATAAGAACGGAAAAAAGTGATTCTAACGATTTTTCCAAACTTCGAAAAAAAATTTTTTTCTTTTCGAGATTCTTTGCGCATAATATGCTTTACTGAGGCTATCAAACTAGTATAATGAAAGAGAACCTGTTATCTCAAATAAGAACAGAAAAAAAGTGATTCTAAAGAAGTTTCCAAACTTCGAAAAAAAAATTTTTTTCTTTTCGAGATTCTTTGCGCATAATATGCTTTACTGAGGCTATCAAACTAGTATAATGAAAGAGAACCAGTTATCTCAAATAAGAACGGAAAAAAATTGATTCTAACGAAGTTTCCAAACTTCGAAAAAAATTTTTTTTTCTTTTCCAGATTCTTTGCGCATAATATGCTTTACTGAGGCTATCAAACTAGTATAATGAAAGAGAACCAGTTATCTCAAATAAGAACGGAAAAAAGTGATTCTAACGCAGTTTCCAAACTTCGAAAAAAAATTTTTTTCTTTTCGAGATACTTTGCGCATAATATGCTTTACTGAGGCTATCAAACTAGTATAATGAAAGAGAACCAGTTATCTCAAATAAGAACAGAAAAAAAGTGATTCTAAAGAAGTTTCCAAACTTCGAAAAAAAATTTTTTTCTTTTCGAGATTCTTTGCGCATAATATGCTTTACTGAGGCTATCAAACTAGTATAATGAAAGAGAACAAGTTATCTCAAATAAGAACGGAAAAAAATTGATTCTAAAGAAGTTTTCAAACTTCGAAAAAAAATTTTTTTCTTTTCGAGATTCTTTGCGCATAATATGCTTTACTGAGGCTATCAAAATAGTATAATGAAAGAGAAACAGTTATCTCAAATAAGAACGGAAAAAAAGTGATCCAAACGTAGTTTCCAAACTTCGAAAAAAAATGTTTTTCTTTTCGAGATTCTTTGCGCATAATATGCTTTTCTGGGGCTATCAAACTAGTATAATGAAAGAGAACCAGTTATCTCAAATAAGAACGGGAAAAAAGTGATTCTAACGAAGTTTCCAAACTTCGAAAAAAATTTTTTTTCTTTTCGAGATTCTTTGCGCATAATATGCTTTACTGAGGCTATCAAACTAGTATAATGAAAGAGAACCAGTTATCTCAAATAAGAACGGAAAAAAGTGATTCTAACGAAGTTTCCAAACTTCGAAAAAAAATTTTTTTCTTTTCGAGATACTTTGCGCATAATATGCTTTACTGAGGCTATCAAACTAGTATAATGAAAGAGAACCAGTTATCTCAAATAAGAACAGAAAAAAAGTGATTCTAAAGAAGTTTCCAAACTTCGAAAAAAAATGTTTTTCTTTTCGAGATTCTTTGCGCATAATATGCTTTACTGAGGCTATCAAAATAGTATAATGAAAGAGAAACAGTTATCTCAAATAAGAACGGAAAAAAAGTGATCCAAACGTAGTTTCCAAACTTCGAAAAAAAATGTTTTTCTTTTCCTGATTCTTGGCGCATAATATGCTTTTCTGGGGCTATCAAACTAGTATAATGAAAGAGAACCAGTTATCTCAAATAAGAACGGGAAAAAAGTGATTCTAAAGAAGTTTCCAAACTTCGAAAAAAATTTTTTTTCTTTTCGAGATTCTTTGCGCATAATATGCTTAATGAGGCTATCAAACTAGTATAATGAAAGAGAACCAGTTATCTCAAATAAGAACGGAAAAAAGTGATTCTAACGAAGTTTTCAGACTTCGAAAAAACAATTTTTTCCCTTAGAGATTCTTTGCGCATAATATGCTTTACTGAGGCTATCAAACTAGTACAATGAAAGAGAACCAGTTATCTCAAATAAGAACAGAAAAAAAGTGATTCTAAAGAAGTTTCCAAACTTCGAAAAAAAATTTTTTTCTTTTGGAGATTCTTTGCGCATAATATGCTTTACTGAGGCTATCAAACTAGTATAATGAAAGAGAACCAGTTATCTCAAATAAGAACGGAAAAAAATTGATGCTAAAGAAGTTTCCAAAGTTCGAAAAAAAAATTTTTTCTTTTCGAGATTCTTTGCGCATAATATGCTTTACTGAGGCTATCAACCTAGTATAATGAAATAGAAACAGTTATCTCAAATAAGAACGGAAAAAAAGTGATTCTAAAGTAGTTTCCAAACTTCGAAAAAAATTTTTTTCTTTTCGTGATTCTTTTCGCTAAATATGCTTTTCTGAGGCTATCAAACTAGTGTAATGAAAGGGAACCAGTTATCTCAAATTAGAACAGAAAAAAAGTGATTCTAAAGAAGTTTCCAAACAACGAAAAAAAATTTTTTTCTTTTCGAGATTCTTTGCGCATAATATGCTTTACTGAGGCTATCAAACTAGTATAATGAAAGAGAACCAGTAATCTCAAATAAGAACAAAAAAAAAGTGATTCTAAAGAAGTTTCCAAACTTCGAAAAAAATTTTTTTTCTTTTCGAGATTCTTTGCGCATAATATGCTTTACTGAGGCTATCAAACTAGTATAATGAAAGAGAACCAGTTATCTCAAATAAGAACGGAAAAAAATTGATTCTAAAGAAGTTTCCAAACTTCGAAAAAAAATTTATTTCTTTTCGAGATTCTTTGCGCATAATATGGTTTACAGAGGCTATCAAACTAGTATAATGAAAGAGAAACAGTTATCTCAAATAAGAACGGAAAAAAAGTGATTCAAACGAAGTTTCCAAACTTCGAAAAAAAATGTTTTTCTTTTCGAGATTCTTTGCGCATAATATGCTTTTCTGAGGCTATCAAACTAGTAAAATGAAAGAGAACCAGTTATCTCGAATAAGAACGGAAAAAAAGTAATTCTAAAGAAGTTTCCAAAGTTCGAAAAAATTTTTTTTTCTTTTCGAGATTCTTTGCGCATAATATGCTTTACTGAGGCTATCAAACTAGTATAATGAAAGAGAACCAGTTATCTCATATAAGAACGGAAAAAAAGTGATTCTAACGAAGTTTCCAAACTTCGAAAAAAATTTTTTTTTCTTTTCGAAATTCTTTGCGCATAAATTGCTTTACTGAGGCTATCAAACTAGTATAATGAAAGAGAACCAGTTATCTCAAATAAGAACGGAAAAAAAGTGATTCAAACGAAGTTTCCAAACTTCGAAAAAAAATTTTTTTCTTTTCGAGATTCTTTGCGCATAATATGCTTTACTGATGCTATCAAACTAGTATAATGAAAGAGAACCAGTTATCTCAAATAAGAACAGAAAAAATGTGATTCTAAAGAAGTTTCCAAACTTCGAAAAAATTTTTTTTCTTTTCGAGATTCTTTGCGCATAATATGCTTTACTGAGGCTATCAAACTAGTATAATGAAAGAGAACCAGTTATCTCAAATAAGAACGGAAAAAAGTGATTCTAACGAAGTTTTCAAACTTCGAAAAAAAAATTTTTTCTTTTCGAGATTCTTTGCGCATAATATGCTTTACTGAGGCTATCAAACTAGTACAATGAAAGAGAACCAGTTATCTCAAATAAGAACAGAAAAAAAGTGATTCTAAAGAAGTTTCCAAAATTCGAAAAAAAATTTTTTTCTTTTGGAGATTCTTTGCGCATAATATGCTTTAATGAGGCTATCAAACTAGTATAATGAAAGAGAACCAGTTATCTCAAATAAGAACGGAAAAAAAGTGATTCAAACGAAGTTTCCAAACTTCGAAAAAAAATTTTTTTCTTTTCGAGATTCTTTGCGCATAATATGCTTTACTGATGCTATCAAACTAGTATAATGAAAGAGAACCAGTTATCTCAAATAAGAACGGAAAAAAGTGATTCTAACGAAGTTTTCAAACTTCGAAAAAACAATTTTTTCCCTTAGAGATTCTTTGCGCATAATATGCTTTACTGAGGTTATCAAACTAGTACAATGAAAGAGAACCAGTTATCTCAAATAAGAACAGAAAAAAAGTGATTCTAAAGAAGTTTCCAAACTTCGAAAAAAAATTTTTTTCTTTTGGAGATTCTTTGCGCATAATATGCTTTACTGAGGCTATCAAACTAGTATAATGAAAGAGAACCAGTTATCTCAAATAAGAACGGAAAAAAATTGATTCTAAAGAAGTTTCCAAAGTTCGAAAAAAAAATTTTTTCTTTTCGAGATTCTTTGCGCATAATATGCTTTACTGAGGCTATCAACCTAGTATAATGAAATAGAAACAGTTATCTCAAATAAGAACGGAAAAAAAGTGATTCTAAAGTAGTTTCCAAACTTCGAAAAAAATTTTTTTCTTTTCGTGATTCTTTTCGCTAAATATGCTTTTCTGAGGCTATCAAACTAGTGTAATGAAAGGGAACCAGTTATCTCAAATTAGAACAGAAAAAAAGTGATTCTAAAGAAGTTTCCAAACAACGAAAAAAAATTTTTTTCTTTTCGAGATTCTTTGCGCATAATATGCTTTACTGAGGCTATCAAACTAGTATAATGAAAGAGAACCAGTAATCTCAAATAAGAACAGAAAAAAAGTGATTCTAAAGAAGTTTCCAAACTTCGAAAAAAATTTTTTTTCTTTTCGAGATTCTTTGCGCATAATATGCTTTACTGAGGCTATCAAACTAGTATAATGAAAGAGAACCAGTTATCTCAAATAAGAACGGAAAAAAATTGATTCTAAAGAAGTTTCCAAACTTCGAAAAAAAATTTATTTCTTTTCGAGATTCTTTGCGCATAATATGGTTTACAGAGGCCATCAAACTAGTATAATGAAAGAGAACCAGTTATCTCAAATAAGAACAGAAAAAATGTGATTCTAAAGAAGTTTCCAAACTTCGAAAAAATTTTTTTTCTTTGCGCATAATATGCTTTACTGAGGCTATCAAACTAGTATAATGAAAGAGAACCAGTTATCTCAAATAAGAACGGAAAAAAGTGATTCTAACGAAGTTTTCAAACTTCGAAAAAAAAATTTTTTCTTTTCGAGATTCTTTGCGCATAATATGCTTTACTGAGGCTATCAAACTAGTACAATGAAAGAGAACCAGTTATCTCAAATAAGAACAGAAAAAAAGTGATTCTAAAGAAGTTTCCAAAATTCGAAAAAAAATTTTTTTCTTTTGGAGATTCTTTGCGCATAATATGCTTTAATGAGGCTATCAAACTAGTATAATGAAAGAGAACCAGTTATCTCAAATAAGAACGGAAAAAAATTGATTATAAAGAAGTTTCCAAAGTTCGAAAAAAAAATTTTTTCTTTTCGAGATTCTTTGCGCATAATATGCTTTACTGAGGCTATCAAACTAGTATAATGAAAGAGAACCAGTTATCTCAAATAAGAACGGAAAAAAAGTGATTCAAACGAAGTTTCCAAACTTCGAAAAAAAATTTTTTTCTTTTCGAGATTCTTTGCGCATAATATGCTTTACTGATGCTATCAAACTAGTATAATGAAAGAGAACCAGTTATCTCAAATAAGAACAGAAAAAATGTGATTCTAAAGAAGTTTCCAAACTTCGAAAAAATTTTTTTTTCTTTTCGAGATTCTTTGCGCATAATATGCTTTACTGAGGCTATCAAACTAGTATAATGAAAGAGAACCAGTTATCTCAAATAAGAACGGAAAAAAGTGATTCTAACGAAGTTTTCAAACTTCGAAAAAAAAATTTTTTCTTTTCGAGATTCTTTGCGCATAATATGCTTTACTGAGGCTATCAAACTAGTACAATGAAAGAGAACCAGTTATCTCAAATAAGAACAGAAAAAAAGTGATTCTAAAGAAGTTTCCAAAATTCGAAAAAAAATTTTTTTCTTTTGGAGATTCTTTGCGCATAATATGCTTTACTGAGGTTATCAAACTAGTATAATGAAAGAGAACCAGTTATCTCAAATAAGAACGGAAAAAAGTGATTCTAACGAAGTTTCCAAACTTCGAAAAAAAATGTTTTTCTTTTCGAGATTCTTTGCGCATAATATGCTTTTCTGAGGCTATCAAACTAGTATAATGAAAGAGAACCAGTTATCTCAAATAAGAACGGAAAAAAGTGATTCTAACGAAGTTTCCAAACTTCGAAAAAAATTTTTTTTTCTTTTCCAGATTCTTTGCGCATAATATGCTTTACTGAGGCTATCAAACTAGTATAATGAAAGAGAACCAGTTATCTCAAATAAGAACGGAAAAAAGTGATTCTAACGAAGTTTCCAAACTTCGAAAAAAATTTTTTTTCTTTTCGAGATACTTTGCGCATAATATGCTTTACTGAGGCTATCAAACTAGTATAATGAAAGAGAACCAGTTATCTCAAATAAGAACAGAAAAAAAGTGATTCTAAAGAAGTTTCCAAACTTCGAAAAAAATTTTTTTTTCTTTTCCAGATTCTTTGCGCATAATATGCTTTACTGAGGCTATCAAACTAGTATAATGAAAGAGAACCAGTTATCTCAAATAAGAACGGAAAAAAGTGATTCTAACGAAGTTTCCAAACTTCGAAAAAAAATTTTTTTCTTTTCGAGATACTTTGCGCATAATATGCTTTACTGAGGCTATCAAACTAGTATAATGAAAGAGAACCAGTTATCTCAAATAAGAACAGAAAAAAAGTGATTCTAAAGAAGTTTCCAAACTTCGAAAAAAAATGTTTTTCTTTTCGAGATTCTTTGCGCATAATATGCTTTACTGAGGCTATCAAACTAGTATAATGAAAGAGAACAAGTTATCTCAAATAAGAACGGAAAAAAATTGATTCTAAAGAAGTTTTCAAACTTCGAAAAAAAATTTTTTTCTTTTCGAGATTCTTTGCGCATAATATGCTTTACTGAGGCTATCAAAATAGTATAATGAAAGAGAAACATTTATCTCAAATAAGAACGGAAAAAAAGTGATCCAAACGTAGTTTCCAAACTTCGAAAAAAAATGTTTTTCTTTTCGAGATTCTTTGCGCATAATATGCTTTTCTTGGGCTATCAAACTAGTATAATGAAAGAGAACCAGTTATCTCAAATAAGAACGGGAAAAAAGTGATTCTAACGAAGTTTCCAAACTTCGAAAAAAATTTTTTTTCTTTTCGAGATTCTTTGCGCATAATATGCTTTACTGAGGCTATCAAACTAGTATAATGAAAGAGAACCAGTTATCTCAAATAAGAACGGAAAAAAGTGATTCTAACGAAGTTTTCAAACTTCGAAAAAACAATTTTTTCCCTTCGAGATTCTTTGCGCATAATATGCTTTACTGAGGCTATCAAACTAGTACAATGAAAGAGAACCAGTTATCTCAAATAAGAACAGAAAAAAAGTGATTCTAAAGAAGTTTCCAAACTTCGAAAAAAAATTTTTTTCTTTTGGAGATTCTTTGCGCATAATATGCTTTACTGAGGCTATCAAACTAGTATAATGAAAGAGAACCAGTTATCTCAAATAAGAACGGAAAAAAATTGATTCTAAAGAAGTTTCCAAAGTTCGAAAAAAAATTTTTTTCTTTTCGAGATTCTTTGCGCATAATATGCTTTACTGAGGCTATCAACCTAGTATAATGAAATAGAAACAGTTATCTCAAATAAGAACGGAAAAAAAGTGATTCTAAAGTAGTTTCCAAACTTCGAAAAAAATTTTTTTTCTTTTCGTGATTCTTTTCGCTAAATATGCTTTTCTGAGGCTATCAAACTAGTGTAATGAAAGGGAACCAGTTATCTCAAATTAGAACAGAAAAAAAGTGATTCTAAAGAAGTTTCCAAACAACGAAAAAATTTTTTTTTCTTTTCGAGATTCTTTGCGCATAATATGCTTTACTATGGCTATCAAACTAGTATAATGAAAGAGAACCAGTTATCTCAAATAAGAACGGAAAAAAATTGATTCTAAAGAAGTTTCCAAACTTAAAAAAAAAATTTATTTCTTTTCGAGATTCTTTGCGCATAATATGGTTTACAGAGGCTATCAAACTAGTATAATGAAAGAGAAACAGTTATCTCAAATAAAAACGGAAAAAAAGTGATTCAAACGAAGTTTCCAAACTTCGAAAAAAAATGTTTTTCTTTTCGAGATTCTTTGCGCATAATATGCTTTTCTGAGGCTATCAAACTAGTAAAATGAAAGAGAACCAGTTATCTCGAATAAGAACGGAAAAAAAGTAATTCTAAAGAAGTTTCCAAAGTTCGAAAAAATTTTTTTTTCTTTTCGAGATTCTTTGCGCATAATATGCTTTACTGAGGCTATCAAACTAGTATAATGAAAGAGAACCAGTTATCTCATATAAGAACGGAAAAAAAGTGATTCTAACGAAGTTTCCAAACTTCGAAAAAAATTTTTTTTTCTTTTCGAAATTCTTTGCGCATAAATTGCTTTACTGAGGCTATCAAACTAGTATAATGAAAGAGAACCAGTTATCTCAAATAAGAACGGAAAAAAAGCGATTCAAACGAAGTTTCCAAACTTCGAAAAATGTTTTTTTTTTCTTTTCCAGATTCTTTGCGCATAATATGCTTTACTGAGGCTATCAACCTAGTATAATGAAAGAGAAACAGTTATCTCGAATAAGAACGGAAAAAAAGTAATTCTAAAGAAGTTTCCAAACTTCGAAAAAATTTTTTTTCTTTTCGAGATTCTTTGCGCATAATATGCTTTACTGAGGCTATCAAACTAGTATAATGAAAGAGAACCAGTTATCTCATATAAGAACGGAAAAAAAGAGATTCTAACGAAGTTTCCAAACTTCGAAAAAAATTTTTTTTTCTTTTCGAAATTCTTTGCGCATAATATGCTTTACTGAGGCTATCAAACTAGTATAATGAAAGAGAACCAGTTATCTCAAATAAGAACGGAAAAAAAGCGATTCAAACGAAGTTTCCAAACTTCGAAAAATGTTTTTTTTCTTTTCGAGATTCTTTGCGCATAATATGCTTTACTGAGTCTATCAAACTAGTATAATGAAAGAGAAACAGTTATCTGAAATAAGAACGGAAAAAAGTGATTCTTACGAAGTTTCCAAACTTCGAAAAAAAATTTTTTTCTTTTCGAGATTCTTTGCGCATAATATGCTTTACCGAGGCTATCAAACTAGTATAATGAAAGAGAACCAGTTATCTCAAATAAGAACGGAAAAAAATTGATTCTAACGAAGTTTCCAAACTTCGAAAAAAATTTTTTTTTCTTTTCCAGATTCTTTGCGCATAATATGCTTTACTGAGGCTATCAAACTAGTATAATGAAAGAGAACCAGTTATCTCAAATAAGAACGGAAAAAAGTGATTCTAACGAAGTTTCCAAACTTCGAAAAAAAATTTTTTTCTTTTCGAGATACTTTGAGCATAATATGCTTTACTGAGGCTATCAAACTAGTATAATGAAAGAGAACCAGTTATCTCAAATAAGAACAGAAAAAAAGTGATTCTAAAGAAGTTTCCAAACTTCGAAAAAAAATTTTTTTCTTTTCGAGATTCTTTGCGCATAATATGCTTTACTGAGGCTATCAAACTAGTATAATGAAAGAGAACAAGTTATCTCAAATAAGAACGGAAAAAAATTGATTCTAAAGAAGTTTTCAAACTTCGAAAAAAAATTTTTTTCTTTTCGAGATTCTTTGCGTATAATATGCTTTACTGAGGCTATCAAAATAGTATAATGAAAGAGAAACAGTTATCTCAAATAAGAACGGAAAAAAAGTGATCCAAACGTAGTTTCCAAACTTCGAAAAAAAATGTTTTTCTTTTCGAGATTCTTTGCGCATAATATGCTTTTCTGGGGCTATCAAACTAGTATAATGAAAGAGAACCAGTTATCTCAAATAAGAACGGGAAAAAAGTGATTCTAACGAAGTTTCCAAACTTCGAAAAAAATTTTTTTCTTTTCGAGATTCTTTGCGCATAATATGCTTTACTGAGGCTATCAAACTAGTATAATGAAAGAGAACCAGTTATCTCAAATAAGAACGGAAAAAAGTGATTCTAACGAAGTTTTCAAACTTCGAAAAAAAATTTTTTCCCTATGAGATTCTTTGCGCATAATATGCTTTACTGAGGCTATCAAACTAGTACAATGAAAGAGAACCAGTTATCTCAAATAACAGAAAAAAAGTGATTCTAAAGAAGTTTCCAAACTTCGAAAAAAAATTTTTTTCTTTTGGAGATTCTTTGCGCATAATATGCTTTACTGAGGCTATCAAACTAGTATAATGAAAGAGAACCAGTTATCTCAAATAAGAACGGAAAAAAATTGATTCTAAAGAAGTTTCCAAAGTTCGAAAAAAAAATTTTTTCTTTTCGAGATTCTTTGCGCATAATATGCTTTACTGAGGCTATCAACCTAGTATAATGAAATAGAAACAGTTATCTCAAATAAGAACGGAAAAAAAGTAATTCTAAAGTAGTTTCCAAACTTCGAAAAAAATTTTTTTTCTTTTCGTGATTCTTTTCGCTAAATATGCTTTTCTGAGGCTATCAAACTAGTGTAATGAAAGGGAACCAGTTATCTCAAATTAGAACAGAAAAAAAGTGATTCAAACGAAATTTCCAAACTTCGAAAAAAAATGGTTTTTTTTTTCGAGATTCTTTGCGCATAATATGCTTTTCTACGGCTATCAAACTAGTAAAATGAAAGAGAACCAGTTATCTCGAATAAGAACGGAAAAAAAGTGATTCTAACGAAGTTTCCAAACTTCGAAAAATTTTTTTTTTTTCTTTTCGAGATTCTTTGCGCATAATATGCTTTACTGAGGCTATCAAACTAGTATAATTAAAGAGAACCAGTTATCTCATATAAGAACGGAAAAAAAGTGATTCTAACGAAGTTTCCAAACTTCGAAAAAAATTTTTTTTTCTTTTCGAAATTCTTTGCGCATAACATGCTTTACTGAGGCTATCAAACTAGTATAATGAAAGAGAACCAGTTATCTCAAATAAGAACGGAAAAAAAGCGATTCAAACGAAGTTTCCAAACTTCGAAAAATGTTTTTTTTCTTTTCGAGATTCTTTGCGCATAATATGCTTTACTGAGTCTATCAAACTAGTATAATGAAAGAGAACCAGTTATTTCAAATAAGAACGGAAAAAAGTGATTCTAACGATTTTTCCAAACTTCGAAAAAAAATTTTTTTCTTTTCGAGATTCTTTGCGCATAATATGCTTTACTGAGGCTATCAAACTAGTATAATGAAAGAGAACCTGTTATCTCAAATAAGAACAGAAAAAAAGTGATTCTAAAGAAGTTTCCAAACTTCGAAAAAAAAATTTTTTTCTTTTCGAGATTCTTTGCGCATAATATGCTTTACTGAGGCTATCAAACTAGTATAATGAAAGAGAACCAGTTATCTCAAATAAGAACGGAAAAAAATTGATTCTAACGAAGTTTCCAAACTTCGAAAAAAATTTTTTTTTCTTTTCCAGATTCTTTGCGCATAATATGCTTTACTGAGGCTATCAAACTAGTATAATGAAAGAGAACCAGTTATCTCAAATAAGAACGGAAAAAAGTGATTCTAACGCAGTTTCCAAACTTCGAAAAAAAATTTTTTTCTTTTCGAGATACTTTGCGCATAATATGCTTTACTGAGGCTATCAAACTAGTATAATGAAAGAGAACCAGTTATCTCAAATAAGAACAGAAAAAAAGTGATTCTAAAGAAGTTTCCAAACTTCGAAAAAAAATTTTTTTCTTTTCGAGATTCTTTGCGCATAATATGCTTTACTGAGGCTATCAAACTAGTATAATGAAAGAGAACAAGTTATCTCAAATAAGAACGGAAAAAAATTGATTCTAAAGAAGTTTTCAAACTTCGAAAAAAAATTTTTTTCTTTTCGAGATTCTTTGCGCATAATATGCTTTACTGAGGCTATCAAAATAGTATAATGAAAGAGAAACAGTTATCTCAAATAAGAACGGAAAAAAAGTGATCCAAACGTAGTTTCCAAACTTCGAAAAAAAATGTTTTTCTTTTCGAGATTCTTTGCGCATAATATGCTTTTCTGGGGCTATCAAACTAGTATAATGAAAGAGAACCAGTTATCTCAAATAAGAACGGGAAAAAAGTGATTCTAACGAAGTTTCCAAACTTCGAAAAAAATTTTTTTTCTTTTCGAGATTCTTTGCGCATAATATGCTTTACTGAGGCTATCAAACTAGTATAATGAAAGAGAACCAGTTATCTCAAATAAGAACGGAAAAAAGTGATTCTAACGAAGTTTTCAAACTTCGAAAAAAAATTTTTTCCCTTCGAGATTCTTTGCGCATAATATGCTTTACTGAGGCTATCAAACTAGTACAATGAAAGAGAACCAGTTATCTCAAATAAGAACAGAAAAAAAGTGATTCTAAAGAAGTTTCCAAACTTCGTAAAAAAATTTTTTTCTTTTCGAGATTCTTTGAGCATAATATGCTTTTCAGAAGCTATCAAACTAGTACATTGAAAGAGAACCAGTTATCTCAAATAAGAACGGAAAAAAAGTGATTCTAACGAAATTTCCAAACTTCGAAAAGTTTTTTTTTTCTTTTCGAGATTCTTTGCCCATTATATGCTTTACTGAGGCTATCAAACTAGTATAATGAAAGAGAACCAGTTATCTCAAATAAGAACGGAAAAAAAGCGATTCTAACGAAGTTTCCAAACTTCGAAAATTTTTTTTTTTTCTCTCCGAGATTCCTTGCGCATAATATGCTTTACTGAGGATATCAAACTAGTATAATGAAAGAGAACCTGTTATCTCAAATAAGAACGGGAAAAAAGTGATTCTAACGAAGTTTCCAAACTTCGAAAAAATTTTTTTTCTTTTCGAGATTCTTAGCGCATAATATGCTTTTCTGAGGCTATCAAACTAGTATAATGAAAGAGAACCAGTTATCTCGAATAAGAACGGAAAAAAAGTGATTCTAACGAAGTTTACAAACTTCGAAAAAAAATTTTTTTCTTTTCGATATTCTTAGCGCATAATATGCTTTTCTGAGGCAATCAACCTAGTATAATGAAAGAGAACCAGTTATCACAAATAAGAAAGGAAAAAAAGTGATTCTAACGAAGTTTCCAAACTTCGAAAAAATTTTTTTTCTTTTCGAGATTCTTTCCGCATAATATGCTTTACTGAGGCTATCAAACTAGTATAATGAAAGAGAACCAGTTATCTCAAATAAGAACGGAAAAAAAGTGATTCAAACGAATTATCCAAACTTCGAAAAAAAATTTTTTTCTTTTCCAGATTCTTTGCGCATAATATGCTTTTCTGAGGCTATCGAACTAGTATAATGAAAGAGAACCAGTTATCTCAAATAAGAACGGAAAAAAAGTGATTCTAAAGATGTTTCCAAACTTCGAAAAAAAATTTTTTTCTTTTCGAGATTCTTTGCGCATAATATGCTTTTCAGAAGCTATCAAACTAGTACAATGAAAGAGAACCAGTTATCTCAAATAAGAACGGAAAAAAAGTGATTCTAACGAAATTTCCAAACTTCGAAAAGTTTTTTTTTTCTTTTCGAGATTCTTTGCCCATTATATGCTTTACTGAGGCTATCAAACTAGTATAATGAAAGAGAACCAGTTATCTCAAATAAGAACGGAAAAAAAGTGATTCAAACGAAATTTCCAAACTTCGAAAAAAAATGGTTTTTTTTTCGAGATTCTTTGCGCATAATATGCTTTTCTACGGCTATCAAACTAGTAAAATGAAAGAGAACCAGTTATCTCGAATTAGAACGGAAAAAAAGTGATTCTAACGAAGTTTCCAAACTTCGAAAAATGTTTTTTTTCTTTTCGAGATTCTTTGCGCATAATATGCTTTACTGAGGTTATCAAACTAGTATAATGAAAGAGAACCAGTTATCTCAAATAAGAACGGAAAAAAGTGATTCTAACGAAGTTTCCAAACTTCGAAAAAAAATTTTTTTCTTTTCGAGATACTTTGCGCATAATATGCTTTACTGAGGCTATCAAACTAGTATAATGAAAGAGAACCAGTTATCTCAAATAAGAACAGAAAAAAGGTGATTCTAAAGAAGTTTCCAAACTTCGAAAAAAAATTTTTTTCTTTTCGAGATTCTTTGCGCATAATATGCTTTACTGAGGCTATCAAACTAGTATAATGAAAGAGAACAAGTTATCTCAAATAAAAACGGAAAAAAATTGATTCTAAAGAAGTTTCCAAACTTCGAAAAAAAATTTTTTTCTTTTCGAGATTCTTTGCGCATAATATGCTTTACTGAGGCTATCAAAATAGTATAATGAAAGAGAAACAGTTATCTCAAATAAGAACGGAAAAAAAGTGATCCAAACGTAGTTTCCAAACTTCGAAAAAAAATGTTTTTCTTTTCGAGATTCTTTGCGCATAATATGCTTTTCTGGGGCTATCAAACTAGTATAATGAAAGAGAACCGGTTATCTCAAATAAGAACGGGAAAAAAGTGATTCTAACGAAGTTTCCAAACTTCGAAAAAAATTTTTTTTTCTTTTCCAGATTCTTTGCGCATAATATGCTTTACTGAGGCTATCAAAATAGTATAATGAAAGAGAAACAGTTATCTCAAATAAGAACGGAAAAAAAGTGATCCAAACGTAGTTTCCAAACTTCGAAAAAAAATGTTTTTCTTTTCGAGATTGTTTGCGCATAATATGCTTTTCTGGGGCTATCAAACTAGTATAATGAAAGAGAACCATTTATCTCAAATAAGAACGGGAAAAAAGTGATTCTAACGAAGTTTCCAAACTTCGAAAAAAATTTTTTTTTCTTTTCCAGATTCTTTGCGCATAATATGCTTTACTGAGGCTATCAAACTAGTATAATGAAAGAGAACCAGTTATCTCAAATAAGAACGGAAAAAAGTGATTCTAACGAAGTTTCCAAACTTCGAAAAAAAATTTTTTTCTTTTCGAGATACTTTGCGCATAATATGCTTTACTGAGGCTATCAAACTAGTATAATGAAAGAGAACCAGTTATCTCATTAAGAACAGAAAAAAAGTGATTCTAAAGAAGTTTCCAAACTTCGAAAAAAAATTTTTTTCTTTTCGAGATTCTTTGCGCATAATAAGCTTTACTGAGGCTATCAAACTAGTATAATGAAAGAGAACAAGTTATCTCAAATAAGAACGGAAAAAAATTGATTCTAAAGAAGTTTTCAAACTTCAAAAAAAAATTTTTTTCTTTTCGAGATTCTTTGCGCATAATATGCTTTTCTGGGGCTATCAAACTAGTATAATGAAAGAGAACCAGTTATCTCAAATAAGAACGGAAAAAAGTGTTTCTAACGAAGTTTCCAAACTTCGAAAAATAATTTTTTTCTTTTCGAGATTCTTTGCGCATAATATGCTTTGCTGAGGCTATGAAACTAGTATAATGAAAGAGAACCAGTTATCTCAAATAAGAACGGAAAAAAGTGATTCTAACGAAGTTTCCAAACTTCGAAAAATAATTTTTTTCTTTTCGAGATTCTTTGCGCATAATATGCTTTTTTGAGGCTATCAAACTAGTAAAATGAAAGAGAACCAGTTATCTCGAATAAGAACGGAAAAAAAGTAATTCTAAAGAAGTTTCCAAAGTTCGAAAAAAATTTTTTTTCTTTTCGAGATTCTTTGCGCATAATATGCTTTACTGAGGCTATCAAACTAGTATAATGAAAGAGAACCAGTTATCTCATATAAGAACGGAAAAAAAGTGATTCTAACGAAGTTTCCAAACTTCGAAAAAAATTTTTTTTCTTTTCGAGATTCTTTGCGCATAATATGCTTTACTGAGGCTATCAAACTAGTATAATGAAAGAGAACCAGTTATCTCAAATAAGAACGGAAAAAAGTGATTCTAACGAAGTTTTCAAACTTCGAAAAAACAATTTTTTCCCTTCGAGATTCTTTGCGCATAATATGCTTTACTGAGGCTATCAAACTAGTACAATGAAAGAGAACCAGTTATCTCAAATAAGAACAGAAAAAAAGTGATTCTAAAGAAGTTTCCAAACTTCGAAAAAAAATTTTTTTCTTTTGGAGATTCTTTGCGCATAATATGCTTTACTGAGGCTATCAAACTAGTATAATGAAAGAGAACCAGTTATCTCAAATAAGAACGGAAAAAAATTGATTCTAAAGAAGTTTCCAAAGTTCGAAAAAAAAATTTTTTCTTTTCGAGATTCTTTGCGCATAATATGCTTTACTGAGGCTATCAACCTAGTATAATGAAATAGAAACAGTTATCTCAAATAAGAACGGAAAAAAAGTGATTCTAAAGTAGTTTCCAAACTTCGAAAAAAATTTTTTTTCTTTTCGTGATTCTTTTCGCTAAATATGCTTTTCTGAGGCTATCAAACTAGTGTAATGAAAGGGAACCAGTTATCTCAAATTAGAACAGAAAAAAAGTGATTCTAAAGAAGTTTCAAAACTTCGAAAAAAAATTTTTTTCTTTTCGAGATTCTTTGCGCATAATATGCTTTACTGAGGCTATCAAACTAGTATAATGAAAGAGAACCAGTTATCTCAAATAAGAACAGAAAAAAAGTGATTCTAAAGAAGTTTCCAAACTTCGAAAAAAATTTTTTTTCTTTTCGAGATTCTTTGCGCATAATATGCTTTACTGAGGCTATCAAACTAGTATAATGAAAGAGAACCAGTTATCTCAAATAAGAACGGAAAAAAATTGATTCTAAAGAAGTTTCCAAACTTCGAAAAAAAATTTATTTCTTTTCGAGATTCTTTGCGCATAATATGGTTTACAGAGGCTATCAAACTAGTATAATGAAAGAGAAACAGTTATCTCAAATAAGAACGGAAAAAAAGTGATTCAAACGAAGTTTCCAAACTTCGAAAAAAAATGTTTTTCTTTTCGAGATTCTTTGCGCATAATATGCTTTTCTGAGGCTATCAAACTAGTAAAATGAAAGAGAACCAGTTATCTCGAATAAGAACGGAAAAAAAGTAATTCTAAAGAAGTTTCCAAAGTTCGAAAAAAATTTTTTTTCTTTTCGAGATTCTTTGCGCATAATATGCTTTACTGAGGCTATCAAACTAGTATAATGAAAGAGAACCAGTTATCTCATATAAGAACGGAAAAAAAGTGATTCTAACGAAGTTTCCAAACTTAGAAAAAAATTTTTTTTTCTTTTCGAAATTCTTTGCGCATAAATTGCTTTACTGAGGCTATCAAACTAGTATAATGAAAGAGAACCAGTTATCTCCAATAAGAACGGAAAAAAAGTGATTCAAACGAAATTTCCAAACTTCGAAAAAAAATGGTTTTTTTTTTTCGAGATTCTTTGCGCATAATATGCTTTTCTACGGCTATCAAATTAGTAAAATGAAAGAGAACCAGTTATCTCGAATAAGAACGGAAAAAAAGTGATTCTAACGAAGTTTCCAAACTTCGAAAAATGTTTTTTTTCTTTTCGAGATTCTTTGCGCATAATATGCTTTACTGAGTCTATCAAACTAGTATAATGAAAGAGAACCAGTTATCTCAAATAAGAACGGAAAAAAGTGATTCTAACGAAGTTTCCAAACTTCGAAAAAAATTTTTTTTCTTTTCGAGATTCTTTGCGCATAATATGCTTTACTGAGGCTATCAAACTAGTATAATGAAAGAGAACCAGTTATCTCATATAAGAACGGAAAAAAATTGATTCTAACGAAGTTTCCAAACTTCGAAAATTTTTTTTTTTCTTTTCCAGATTCTTTGCGCATAATATGCTTTACTGAGGCTATCAAACTAGTATAATGAAAGAGAACCAGCTATCTCAAATAAAAACGGAAAAAAATTGATTCTAAAGAAGTTTCCAAACTTCGAAAAAAAATTTAATTCTTTTCGAGATTCTTTGCGCATAATATGGTTTACAGAGGCTATCAAACTAGTATAATGAAAGAGAAACAGTTATCTCAAATAAGAACGGAAAAAAAGTGATTCAAACGAAGTTTCCAAACTTCGAAAAAAAATGTTTTTCTTTTCGAGATTCTTTGCGCATAATATGCTTTTCTGAGGCTATCAAACTAGTAAAATGAAAGAGAAACAGTTATCTGAAATAAGAACGGGAAAAAAGTGATTCTAACGAAGTTTCCAAACTTCGAAAAAAATTTTTTTTTCTTTTCGAAATTCTTTGCGCATAATATGCTTTACTGAGGCTATCAAACTAGTATAATGAAAGAGAACCAGTTATCTCAAATAAGAACGGAAAAAAAGTGATTCAAACGAAGTTTCCAAACTTCGAAAAAAAATGGTTTTCTTTTCGAGATTCTTTGCGCATAATATGCTTTTCTACGGCTATCAAACTAGTAAAATGAAAGAGAACCAGTTATCTCGAATAAGAACGGAAAAAAAGTGATTCTAACGAAGTTTCCAAACTTCGAAAAATGTTTTTTTTCTTTTCGAGATTCTTTGCGCATAATATGCTTTACTGAGTCTATCAAACTAGTATAATGAAAGAGAACCAGTTATCTCAAATAAGAACGGAAAAAAGTGATTCTAACGAAGTTTCCAAACTTCGAAAAAAAATTTTTTTCTTTTCGAGATTCTTTGCGCATAATATGCTTTACTGAGGCTATCAAACTAGTATAATGAAAGAGAACCAGTTATCGCAAATAAGAACGGAAAAAAATTGATTCTAACGAAGTTTCCAAACTTCGAAAATTTTTTTTTTTTCTTTTCCAGATTCTTTGCGCATAATATGCTTTACTGAGGCTATCAAACTAGTATAATGAAAGAGAACCAGTTATCTCAAATAAGAACGGAAAAAAGTGATTCTAACGAAGTTTCCAAACTTCGAAAAAAATTTTTTTTCTTTTCGAGATTCTTTGCGCATAATATGCTTTACTGAGGCTATCAAACTAGTATAATGAAAGAGAACCAGTTATCTCAAATAAGAACAGAAAAAAAGTGATTCTAAAGAAGTTTCCAAACTTCGAAAAAAAATTTTTTTCTTTTCGAGATTCTTTGCGCATAATATGCTTTACTGAGGCTATCAAACTAGTATAATGAAAGAGAACAAGTTATCTCAAATAAGAACGGAAAAAAATTGATTCTAAAGAAGTTTTCAAACTTCGAAAAAAAATTTTTTTCTTTTCGAGATTCTTTGCGCATAATATGCTTTACTGAGGCTATCAAAATAGTATAATGAAAGAGAAACAGTTATCTCAAATAAGAACGGAAAAAAAGTGATCCAAACGTAGTTTCCAAACTTCGAAAAGAAATGTTTTTCTTTTCGAGATTCTTTGCGCATAATATGCTTTACTGAGGCTATCAAACTAGTATAATGAAAGAGAACCAGTTATCTCAAATAAGAACGGAAAACAAGTGATTCTAACGAAGTTTCCAAACTTCGAAAAACAAATTTTTTCTTTTCGAGATTCTTTGCGCATAATATGCTTTACTGAGGCTATCAAACTAGTATAATGAAAGAGTACCAGTTATCTCAATTAAGAACGGAAAAAAAGTGATTCAAACGAAGTTTCCAAACTTGGAAAAAAAATGTTTTTCTTTTCGAGATTCTTTGCGCATAATATGCTTTTCTGAGTCTATCAAACTAGTATAATGAAAGAGAACCAGTTATCTCAAATAAGAACGGAAAAAAAGTGATTCAAACGAAGTTTCCAAAATTCGAAAAAAAATTTTTTTCCTTTCGAGATTCTTTGCGCATAATATGCTTTTCTACGGCTATCAAACTAGTAAAATGAAAGAGAACCAGTTATCTCGAATAAGAACAGAAAAAAAGTGATTCTAACGAAGTTTCCAAACTTCGAAAAATTTTTTTTTTCTTTTCGAGATTCTTTGCGCATAATATGCTTTACAAAGGCTATCAAACTAGTATAATGAAAGAGAACCAGTTCTCTCAAATAAGAACGGAAAAAAATTGATTCTAAAGAAGTTTCCAAAAAAAAAAAAAAATTTTTTTCTTTTCGAGATTCTTTGCGCATAATATGCTTTACTGAGGCTATCAAACTAGTATAATGAAAGAGAACCAGTTATCTCAAATAAGAACGGAAAAAAGTGATTCTAACGAAGTTTCCAAACTTCGAAAAAAAATTTTTTTCTTTTCGAGATTCTTTGCGCATAATATGCTTTACTGAGGCTATCAAACTAGTATAATGAAAGAGAACCAGTTATCTCATATAAGAACGGAAAAAAATTGATTCTAACGAAGTTTCCAAACTTCGAAAATTTTTTTTTTTCTTTTCCAGATTCTTTGCGCATAATATGCTTTACTGAGGCTATCAAACTAGTATAATGAAAGAGAACCAGTTATCTCAAATAAAAACGGAAAAAAATTGATTCTAAAGAAGTTTCCAAACTTCGAAAAAAAATTTATTTCTTTTCGAGATTCTTTGCGCATAATATGGTTTACAGAGGCTATCAAACTAGTATAATGAAAGAGAAACAGTTATCTCAAATAAGAACGGAAAAAAAGTGATTCAAACGAAGTTTCCAAACTTCGAAAAAAAATGTTTTTCTTTTCGAGATTCTTTGCGCATAATATGCTTTTCTGAGGCTATCAAACTAGTAAAATGAAAGAGAAACAGTTATCTCGAATAAGAACGGAAAAAAAGTAATTCTAAAGAAGTTTCCAAAGTTCGAAAAAAATATTTTTTCTTTTCGAGATTCTTTGCGCATAATATGCTTTACTGAGGCTATCAAACTAGTATAATGAAAGAGAACTAGTTATCTCATATAAGAACGGAAAAAAAGTGATTCTAACGAAGTTTCCAAACTTCGAAAAAAATTTTTTTTTCTTTTCGAAATTCTTTGCGCATAATATGCTTTACTGAGGCTATCAAACTAGTATAATGAAAGAGAACCAGTTATCTCAAATAAGAACGGAAAAAAAGTGATTCAAACGAAGTTTCCAAACTTCGAAAAAAAATGGTTTTCTTTTCGAGATTCTTTGCGCATAATATGCTTTTCTACGGCTATCAAACTAGTAAAATGAAAGAGAACCAGTTATCTCGAATAAGAACGGAAAAAAAGTGATTCTAACGAAGTTTCCAAACTTCGAAAAATGTTTTTTTTCTTTTCGAGATTCTTTGCGCATAATATGCTTTACTGAGTCTATCAAACTAGTATAATGAAAGAGAACCATTTATCTCAAATAAGAACGGAAAAAGTGATTCTAACGAAGTTTCCAAACTTCGAAAAAAAATTTTTTGCTTTTCGAGATTCTTTGCGCATAATATGCTTTACTGAGGCTATCAAACTAGTATAATGAAAGAGAACAAGTTATCTCAAATAAGAACGGAAAAAAATTGATTCTAAAGAAGTTTCCAAACTTCGAAAAAAAAATTTTTCTTTTCGAGATTCTTTGCGCATAATATGCTTTACTGAGGCTATCAAAATAGTATAATGAAAGAGAAACAGTTATCTCAAATAAGAACGGAAAAAAAGTGATTCAAACGTAGTTTCCAAACTTCGAAAAAAAATGTTTTTCTTTTCGAGATTCTTTGCGCATAATATGCTTTTCTGGGGCTATCAAACTAGTATAATGAAAGAGAACCAGTTATCTCAAATAAGAACGGGAAAAAAGTGATTCTAACGAAGTTTCCAAACTTCGAAAAAAATTTTTTTTCTTTTCGAGATTCTTTGCGCATAATATGCTTTACTGAGGCTATCAAACTAGTACAATGAAGGAGAACCAGTTATCTCAAATAAGAACAGAAAAAAAGTGATTCTAAAGAAGTTTCCAAACTTCGAAAAAAAATTTTTTTCTTTTCGAGATTCTTTGCGCATAATATGCTTTACTGAGGCTATCAAACTAGTATAATGAAAGAGAACCATTTATCTCAAATAAGAACGGAAAAAAATTGATTCTAAAGAAGTTTCCAAACTTCGAAAAAAATTTTTTTTCTTTTCGAGATTCTTTGCGCATAATATGCTTTACTGAGGCTATCAAACTAGTATAATGAAAGAGAAACAGATATCTCAAATATGAACGGAAAAAAAGTGATTCAAACGAAGTTTCCAAACTTCGAAAAAAAATGTTTTTCTTTTCGAGATTCTTTGCGCATAATATGCTTTTCTGGGGCTATCAAACTAGTATAATGAAAGAGAACCAGTTATCTCAAATAAGAACGGGAAAAAAGTGATTCTAACGAGGTTTCAAACTTCGAAAAAAATTTTTTTTCTTTTCGAGATTCTTTGCGCATAATATGCTTTACTGAGGCTAACAAACTAGTATAATGAAAGAGAACCAGTTATCTCAAATAAGAACGGAAAAAAGTGATTCTAACGAATTTTTCAAACTTCGAAAAAAAAATTTTTTCTTTTCGAGATTCTTTGCGCATAATATGCTTTTCTACGGCTATCAAACTAGTAAAATGAAAGAGAACCAGTTATCTCGAATAAGAACGGAAAAAAATTGATTCTAACGAAGTTTCCAAACTTCGAAAAATGTTTTTTTTTCTTTTCGAGATTCTTTGCGCATAATATGCTTTACTGAGTCTATCAAACTAGTATAATGAAAGAGAACCAGTTATCTCAAATAAGAACGGAAAAAAGTGATTCTAACGAAGTTTCCAAACTTCGAAAAAAAATTTTTTTCTTTTCGAGATTCTTTGCGCATAATATGCTTTACTGAGGCTATCAAATTAGTATAATGAAAGAGAACCAGTTATCTCAAATAAGAACAGAAAAAAAGTGATTCTAAAGAAGTTTCCAAACTTCGAAAATAAAATTTTTTTCTTTTCGAGATTCTTTGCGCATAATATGCTTTACTGAGGCTATCAAACTAGTATAATGAAAGAGAACCAGTTATCTCAAATAAGAACGGAAAAAAGTGATTCTAACGAAGTTTCCAAACTTCGAAAAGAAATTTTTTCTTTTCGAGATTCTTTTCGCTAAATATGCTTTTCTGAGGCTATCAAACTAGTGTAATGAAAGAGAACCAGTTATCTCAAATTAGAACAGAAAAAAAGTGATTCTAAAGAAGTTTCCAAACTTCGAAAAAAAATTTTTTTCTTTTCGAGATTCTTTGCGCATAATATGCTTTACTGAGGCTATCAAACTAGTATAATGAAAGAGAACCAGTTATCTCAAATAAGAACAGAAAAAAAGTGATTCTAAAGAAGTTTCCAAACTTCGAAAAAAAATTTTTTTCTTTTCGAGATTCTTTGCGCATAATATGCTTTACTGAGGCTATCAAACTAGTATAATGAAAGAGAACCAGTTATCTCAAATAAGAACGGAAAAAAATTGATTCTAAAGAGTTTGCAAACTTCGAAAAAAAATTTTTTCTCTTCGTGATTCTTTGCGCATAATATGCTTTACTGAGGCTATCAAACTAGTACAATGAAAGAGAACCAGTTATCTCAAATAAGAACAGAAAAAAAGTGATTCTAAAGAAGTTTCCAAACTTCGAAAAAAAATTTTTTTCTTTTGGAGATTCTTTGCGCATAATATGCTTTACTGATGCTATGAAACTAGTATAATGAAAGAGAACCAGTTATCTCAAATAAGAACGGAAAAAAATTGATTCTAAAGAAGTTTCCAAAGTTCGAAAAAAAAATTTTTTCTTTTCGAGATTCTTTGCGCATAATATGCTTTACTGAGGCTATCAACCTAGTATAATGAAAGAGAAAAAGTTATCTCAAATAAGAACGGAAAAAAAGTGATTCTAAAGTAGTTTCCAAACTTCGAAAAAAATTTTTTTTCTTTTCGAGATTCTTTGCGCATAATATGCTTTACTGAGGCTATCAAACTAGTATAATGAAAGAGAACCAGTTATCTCAAATAAGAACGGAAAAAAATTGATTCTAAAGAAGTTTCCAAACTTCGAAAAAAAATTTATTTCTTTTCGAGATTCTTTGCGCATAATATGGTTTACAGAGGCTATCAAACTAGTATAATGAAAGAGAAACAGTTATCTCAAATAAGAACGGAAAAAAAGTGATTCAAACGAAGTTTCCAAACTTCGAAAAAAAATGTTTTTCTTTTCGAGATTCTTTGCGCATAATATGCTTTTCTGGGGCTATCAAACTAGTATAATGAAAGAGAACCAGTTATCTCAAATAAGAACGGGAAAAAAGTGATTCTAACGAAGTTTCCAAACTTCGAAAAAAATTTTTTTTCTTTTCGAGATTCTTTGCGCATAATATGCTTTACTGAGGCTAACAAACTAGTATAATGAAAGAGAACCAGTTATCTCAAATAAGAACGGAAAAAAGTGATTCTAACGAATTTTTCAAACTTCGAAAAAAAAATTTTTTCTTTTCGAGATTCTTTGCGCATAATATGCTTTTCTACGGCTATCAAACTAGTAAAATGAAAGAGAACCAGTTATCTCGAATAAGAACGGAAAAAAATTGATTCTAACGAAGTTTCCAAACTTCGAAAAATGTTTTTTTTTCTTTTCGAGATTCTTTGCGCATAATATGCTTTACTGAGTCTATCAAACTAGTATAATGAAAGAGAACCAGTTATCTCAAATAAGAACGGAAAAAAGTGATTCTAACGAAGTTTCCAAACTTCGAAAAAAAATTTTTTTCTTTTCGAGATTCTTTGCGCATAATATGCTTTACTGAGGCTATCAAACTAGTATAATGAAAGAGAACCAGTTATCTCAAATAAGAACAGAAAAAAAGTGATTCTAAAGAAGTTTCCAAACTTCGAAAATAAAATTTTTTTCTTTTCGAGATTCTTTGCGCATAATATGCTTTACTGAGGCTATCAAACTAGTATAATGAAAGAGAACCAGTTATCTCATTAAGAACAGAAAAAAAGTGATTCTAAAGAAGTTTCCAAACTTCGAAAAAAAATTTTTTTCTTTTCGAGATTCTTTGCGCATAATATGCTTTACTGAGGCTATCAAACTAGTATAATGAAAGAGAACAAGTTATCTCAAATAAGAACGGAAAAAAATTGATTCTAAAGAAGTTTTCAAACTTCGAAAAAAAATTTTTTTCTTTTCGAGATTCTTTGCGCATAATATGCTTTACTGAGGCTATCAAAATGCTATCAAAAGGCTATCAAAATATAATGAAAGAGAAACAGTTATCTCAAATAAGAACGGAAAAAAAGTGATCCAAACGTAGTTTCCAAACTTCGAAAAAAAATGTTTTTCTTTTCGAGATTCTTTGCGCATAATATGCTTTTCTGGGGCTATCAAACTAGTATAATGAAAGAGAACCAGTTATCTCAAATAAGAACGGAAAAAAGTGATTCTAACGAAGTTTCCAAACTTCGAAAAATAATTTTTTTCTTTTCGAGATTCTTTGCGCATAATATGCTTTGCTGAGGCTATGAAACTAGTATAATGAAAGAGAACCAGTTATCTCAAATAAGAACGGAAAAAAGTGATTCTAACGAAGTTTCCAAACTTCGAAAAATAATTTTTTTCTTTTCGAGATTCTTTGCGCATAATATGCTTTTTTGAGGCTATCAAACTAGTAAAATGAAAGAGAACCAGTTATCTCGAATAAGAACGGAAAAAAAGTAATTCTAAAGAAGTTTCCAAAGTTCGAAAAAAATTTTTTTTCTTTTCGAGATTCTTTGCGCATAATATGCTTTACTGAGGCTATCAAACTAGTATAATGAAAGAGAACCAGTTATCTCATATAAGAACGGAAAAAAAGTGATTCTAACGAAGTTTCCAAACTTCGAAAAATATTTTTTTTCTTTTCGAGATTCTTTGCGCATAATATGCTTTACTGAGGCTATCAAACTAGTATAATGAAAGAGAACCAGTTATCTCAAATAAGAACGGAAAAAAGTGATTCTAACGAAGTTTTCAAACTTCGAAAAAACAATTTTTTCCCTTCGAGATTCTTTGCGCATAATATGCTTTACTGAGGCTATCAAACTAGTACAATGAAAGAGAACCAGTTATCTCAAATAAGAACAGAAAAAAAGTGATTCTAAAGAAGTTTCCAAACTTCGAAAAAAAATTTTTTTCTTTTGGAGATTCTTTGCGCATAATATGCTTTACTGAGGCTATCAAACTAGTATAATGAAAGAGAACCAGTTATCTCAAATAAGAACGGAAAAAAATTGATTCTAAAGAAGTTTCCAAAGTTCGAAAAAAAAATTTTTTCTTTTCGAGATTCTTTGCGCATAATATGCTTTACTGAGGCTATCAACCTAGTATAATGAAATAGAAACAGTTATCTCAAATAAGAACGGAAAAAAAGTGATTCTAAAGTAGTTTCCAAACTTCGAAAAAAATTTTTTTTCTTTTCGTGATTCTTTTCGCTAAATATGCTTTTCTGAGGCTATCAAACTAGTGTAATGAAAGGGAACCAGTTATCTCAAATTAGAACAGAAAAAAAGTGATTCTAAAGAAGTTTCAAAACTTCGAAAAAAAATTTTTTTCTTTTCGAGATTCTTTGCGCATAATATGCTTTACTGAGGCTATCAAACTAGTATAATGAAAGAGAACCAGTTATCTCAAATAAGAACAGAAAAAAAGTGATTCTAAAGAAGTTTCCAAACTTCGAAAAAATTTTTTTTTCTTTTCGAGATTCTTTGCGCATAATATGCTTTACTGAGGCTATCAAACTAGTATAATGAAAGAGAACCAGTTATCTCAAATAAGAACGGAAAAAAATTGATTCTAAAGAAGTTTCCAAACTTCGAAAAAAAATTTATTTCTTTTCGAGATTCTTTGCGCATAATATGGTTTACAGAGGCTATCAAACTAGTATAATGAAAGAGAAACAGTTATCTCAAATAAGAACGGAAAAAAAGTGATTCAAACGAAGTTTCCAAACTTCGAAAAAAAATGTTTTTCTTTTCGAGATTCTTTGCGCATAATATGCTTTTCTGAGGCTATCAAACTAGTAAAATGAAAGAGAACCAGTTATCTCGAATAAGAACGGAAAAAAAGTAATTCTAAAGAAGTTTCCAAAGTTCGAAAAAAATTTTTTTTCTTTTCGAGATTCTTTGCGCATAATATGCTTTACTGAGGCTATCAAACTAGTATAATGAAAGAGAACCAGTTATCTCATATAAGAACGGAAAAAAAGTGATTCTAACGAAGTTTCCAAACTTAGAAAAAAATTTTTTTTTCTTTTCGAAATTCTTTGCGCATAAATTGCTTTACTGAGGCTATCAAACTAGTATAATGAAAGAGAACCAGTTATCTCCAATAAGAACGGAAAAAAAGTGATTCAAACGAAATTTCCAAACTTCGAAAAAAAATGGTTTTTTTTTTCGAGATTCTTTGCGCATAATATGCTTTTCTACGGCTATCAAATTAGTAAAATGAAAGAGAACCAGTTATCTCGAATAAGAACGGAAAAAAAGTGATTCTAACGAAGTTTCCAAACTTCGAAAAATGTTTTTTTTCTTTTCGAGATTCTTTGCGCATAATATGCTTTACTGAGTCTATCAAACTAGTATAATGAAAGAGAACCAGTTATCTCAAATAAGAACGGAAAAAAGTGATTCTAACGAAGTTTCCAAACTTCGAAAAAAAATTTTTTTCTTTTCGAGATTCTTTGCGCATAATATGCTTTACTGAGGCTATCAAACTAGTATAATGAAAGAGAACCAGTTATCTCATATAAGAACGGAAAAAAATTGATTCTAACGAAGTTTCCAAACTTCGAAAATTTTTTTTTTTCTTTTCCAGATTCTTTGCGCATAATATGCTTTACTGAGGCTATCAAACTAGTATAATGAAAGAGAACCAGTTATCTCAAATAAAAACGGAAAAAAATTGATTCTAAAGAAGTTTCCAAACTTCGAAAAAAAATTTATTTCTTTTCGAGATTCTTTGCGCATAATATGGTTTACAGAGGCTATCAAACTAGTATAATGAAAGAGAAACAGTTATCTCAAATAAGAACGGAAAAAAAGTGATTCAAACGAAGTTTCCAAACTTCGAAAAAAAATGTTTTTCTTTTCGAGATTCTTTGCGCATAATATGTTTTTCTGAGGCTATCAAACTAGTAAAATGAAAGAGAAACAGTTATCTGAAATAAGAACGGGAAAAAAGTGATTCTAACGAAGTTTCCAAACTTCGAAAAAAATTTTTTTTTCTTTTCGAAATTCTTTGCGCATAATATGCTTTACTGAGGCTATCAAACTAGTATAATGAAAGAGAACCAGTTATCTCAAATAAGAACGGAAAAAAAGTGATTCAAACGAAGTTTCCAAACTTCGAAAAAAAATGGTTTTCTTTTCGAGATTCTTTGCGCATAATATGCTTTTCTACGGCTATCAAACTAGTAAAATGAAAGAGAACCAGTTATCTCGAATAAGAACGGAAAAAAAGTGATTCTAACGAAGTTTCCAAACTTCGAAAAATGTTTTTTTTCTTTTCGAGATTCTTTGCGCATAATATGCTTTACTGAGTCTATCAAACTAGTATAATGAAAGAGAACCAGTTATCTCAAATAAGAACGGAAAAAAGTGATTCTAACGAAGTTTCCAAACTTCGAAAAAAATTTTTTTTCTTTTCGAGATTCTTTGCGCATAATATGCTTTACTGAGGCTATCAAACTAGTATAATGAAAGAGAACCAGTTATCGCAAATAAGAACGGAAAAAAATTGATTCTAACGAAGTTTCCAAACTTCGAAAATTTTTTTTTTTTCTTTTCCAGATTCTTTGCGCATAATATGCTTTACTGAGGCTATCAAACTAGTATAATGAAAGAGAACCAGTTATCTCAAATAAGAACGGAAAAAAGTGATTCTAACGAAGTTTCCAAACTTCGAAAAAAATTTTTTTTCTTTTCGAGATTCTTTGCGCATAATATGCTTTACTGAGGCTATCAAACTAGTATAATGAAAGAGAACCAGTTATCTCAAATAAGAACAGAAAAAAAGTGATTCTAAAGAAGTTTCCAAACTTCGAAAAAAAATTTTTTTCTTTTCGAGATTCTTTGCGCATAATATGCTTTACTGAAGCTATCAAACTAGTATAATGAAAGAGAACAAGTTATCTCAAATAAGAACGGAAAAAATTGATTCTAAAGAAGTTTTCAAACTTCGAAAAAAAATTTTTTTCTTTTCGAGATTCTTTGCGCATAATATGCTTTACTGAGGCTATCAAAATAGTATAATGAAAGAGAAACAGTTATCTCAAATAAGAACGGAAAAAAAGTGATCCAAACGTAGTTTCCAAACTTCGAAAAGAAATGTTTTTCTTTTCGAGATTCTTTGCGCATAATATGCTTTACTGAGGCTATCAAACTAGTATAATGAAAGAGAACCAGTTATCTCAAATAAGAACGGAAAAAAAGTGATTCTAACGAAGTTTCCAAACTTCGAAAAACAAATTTTTTCTTTTCGAGATTCTTTGCGCATAATATGCTTTACTGAGGCTATCAAACTAGTATAATGAAAGAGTACCAGTTATCTCAATTAAGAACGGAAAAAAAGTGATTCAAACGAAGTTTCCAAACTTGGAAAAAAAATGTTTTTCTTTTCGAGATTCTTTGCGCATAATATGCTTTTCTGAGTCTATCAAACTAGTATAATGAAAGAGAACCAGTTATCTCAAATAAGAACGGAAAAAAAGTGATTCAAACGAAGTTTCCAAAATTCGAAAAAAAATTTTTTTCCTTTCGAGATTCTTTGCGCATAATATGCTTTTCTACGGCTATCAAACTAGTAAAATGAAAGAGAACCAGTTATCTCGAATAAGAACAGAAAAAAAGTGATTCTAACGAAGTTTCCAAACTTCGAAAAATTTTTTTTTTCTTTTCGAGATTCTTTGCGCATAATATGCTTTACAAAGGCTATCAAACTAGTATAATGAAAGAGAACCAGTTCTCTCAAATAAGAACGGAAAAAAGTGATTCTAACGAAGTTTCTAAACTTCGAAAAAAAATTTTTTTCTTTTCGAGATTCTTTGCGCATAATATGCTTTACTGAGGCTATTAAACTAGTATAATGAAAGAGAACCAGTTATCTCAAATAAGAACGGAAAAAAATTGATTCTAAAGAAGTTTCCAAAAAAAAAAAAAAATTTTTTTCTTTTCGAGATTCTTTGCGCATAATATGCTTTACTGAGGCTATCAAACTAGTATAATGAAAGAGAACCAGTTATCTCAAATAAGAACGGAAAAAAGTGATTCTAACGAAGTTTCCAAACTTCGAAAAAAAATTTTTTTCTTTTCGATATTCTTTGCGCATAATATGCTTTACTGAGGCTATCAAACTAGTATAATGAAAGAGAACCAGTTATCTCATATAAGAACGGAAAAAAATTGATTCTAACGAAGTTTCCAAACTTCGAAAATTTTTTTTTTTCTTTTCCAGATTCTTTGCGCATAATATGCTTTACTGAGGCTATCAAACTAGTATAATGAAAGAGAACCAGTTATCTCAAATAAAAACGGAAAAAAATTGATTCTAAAGAAGTTTCCAAACTTCGAAAAAAAATTTATTTCTTTTCGAGATTCTTTGCGCATAATATGGTTTACAGAGGCTATCAAACTAGTATAATGAAAGAGAAACAGTTATCTCAAATAAGAACGGAAAAAAAGTGATTCAAACGAAGTTTCCAAACTTCGAAAAAAAATGTTTTTCTTTTCGAGATTCTTTGCGCATAATATGCTTTTCTGAGGCTATCAAACTAGTAAAATGAAAGAGAAACAGTTATCTCGAATAAGAACGGAAAAAAAGTAATTCTAAAGAAGTTTCCAAAGTTCGAAAAAAATATTTTTTCTTTTCGAGATTCTTTGCGCATAATATGCTTTACTGAGGCTATCAAACTAGTATAATGAAAGAGAACTAGTTATCTCATATAAGAACGGAAAAAAAGTGATTCTAACGAAGTTTCCAAACTTCGAAAAAAATTTTTTTTTCTTTTCGAAATTCTTTGCGCATAATATGCTTTACTGAGGCTATCAAACTAGTATAATGAAAGAGAACCAGTTATCTCAAATAAGAACGGAAAAAAAGTGATTCAAACGAAGTTTCCAAACTTCGAAAAAAAATGGTTTTCTTTTCGAGATTCTTTGCGCATAATATGCTTTTCTACGGCTATCAAACTAGTAAAATGAAGGAGAACCAGTTATCTCGAATAAGAACGGAAAAAAAGTGATTCTAACGAAGTTTCCAAACTTCGAAAAATGTTTTTTTTCTTTTCGAGATTCTTTGCGCATAATATGCTTTACTGAGTCTATCAAACTAGTATAATGAAAGAGAACCAGTTATCTCAAATAAGAACGGAAAAAAGTGATTCTAACGAAGTTTCCAAACTTCGAAAAAAAATTTTTTTCTTTTCGAGATTCTTTGCGCATAATATGCTTTACTGAGGCTATCAAACTAGTATAATGAAAGAGAACCAGTTATCGCAAATAAGAACGGAAAAAAATTGATTCTAACGAAGTTTCCAAACTTCGAAAATTTTTTTTTTTTCTTTTCCAGATTCTTTGCGCATAATATGCTTTACTGAGGCTATCAAACTAGTATAATGAAAGAGAACCAGTTATCTCAAATAAGAACGGAAAAAAGTGATTCTAACGAAGTTTCCAAACTTCGAAAAAAATTTTTTTTCTTTTCGAGATTCTTTGCGCATAATATGCTTTACTGAGGCTATCAAACTAGTATAATGAAAGAGAACCAGTTATCTCAAATAAGAACAGAAAAAAAGTGATTCTAAAGAAGTTTCCAAACTTCGAAAAAAAATTTTTTTCTTTTCGAGATTCTTTGCGCATAATATGCTTTACTGAGGCTATCAAACTAGTATAATGAAAGAGAACAAGTTATCTCAAATAAGAACGGAAAAAAATTGATTCTAAAGAAGTTTTCAAACTTCGAAAAAAAATTTTTTTCTTTTCGAGATTCTTTGCGCATAATATGCTTTACTGAGGCTATCAAAATAGTATAATGAAAGAGAAACAGTTATCTCAAATAAGAACGGAAAAAAAGTGATCCAAACGTAGTTTCCAAACTTCGAAAAGAAATGTTTTTCTTTTCGAGATTCTTTGCGCATAATATGCTTTACTGAGGCTATCAAACTAGTATAATGAAAGAGAACCAGTTATCTCAAATAAGAACGGAAAAAAAGTGATTCTAACGAAGTTTCCAAACTTCGAAAAACAAATTTTTTCTTTTCGAGATTCTTTGCGCATAATATGCTTTACTGAGGCTATCAAACTAGTATAATGAAAGAGTACCAGTTATCTCAAATAAGAACGGAAAAAAAGTGATTCAAACGAAGTTTCCAAACTTGGAAAAAAAATGTTTTTCTTTTCGAGATTCTTTGCGCATAATATGCTTTTCTGAGTCTATCAAACTAGTATAATGAAAGAGAACCAGTTATCTCAAATAAGAACGGAAAAAAAGTGATTCAAACGAAGTTTCCAAAATTCGAAAAAAAATTTTTTTCCTTTCGAGATTCTTTGCGCATAATATGCTTTTCTACGGCTATCAAACTAGTAAAATGAAAGAGAACCAGTTATCTCAAATAAGAACGGAAAAAAGTGTTTCTAACGAAGTTTCCAAACTTCGAAAAAAACTTTTTTTCTTTTCGAGATTCTTTGCGCATAATATGCTTTACTGAGGCTATCAAACTAGTATAATGAAAGAGAACCAGTTCTCTCAAATAAGAACGGAAAAAAGTGATTCTAACGAAGTTTCTAAACTTCGAAAAAAAATTTTTTTCTTTTCGAGATTCTTTGCGCATAATATGCTTTACTGAGGCTATTAAACTAGTATAATGAAAGAGAACCAGTTATCTCAAATAAGAACGGAAAAAAATTGATTCTAAAGAAGTTTCCAAAAAAAAAAAAAAATTTTTTCTTTTCGAGATTCTTTGCGCATAATATGCTTTACTGAGGCTATCAAACTAGTATAATGAAAGAGAACCAGTTATCTCAAATAAGAACAGAAAAAAAGTGATTTAAAGAAGTTTCCAAACTTCGAAAAAAAATTTTTTGCTTTTCGAGATTCTTTGCGCATAATATGCTTTACTGAGGCTATCAAACTAGTATAATGAAAGAGAACAAGTTATCTCAAATAAGAACGGAAAAAAATTGATTCTAAAGAAGTTTCCAAACTTCGAAAAAAAAATTTTTCTTTTCGAGATTCTTTGCGCATAATATGCTTTACTGAGGCTATCAAAATAGTATAATGAAAGAGAAACAGTTATCTCAAATAAGAACGGAAAAAAAGTGATTCAAACGTAGTTTCCAAACTTCGAAAAAAAATGTTTTTCTTTTCGAGATTCTTTGCGCATAATATGCTTTTCTGGGGCTATCAAACTAGTATAATGAAAGAGAACCAGTTATCTCAAATAAGAACGGGAAAAAAGTGATTCTAACGAAGTTTCCAAACTTCGAAAAAAATTTTTTTTCTTTTCGAGATTCTTTGCGCATAATATGCTTTACTGAGGCTATCAAACTAGTATAATGAAAGAGAACCAGTTATCTCAAATAAGAACGGAAAAAAAGTGATTCTAACGAAGTTTCCAAACTTGGAAAAAAAAATTTTTTCTTTTCGCGATTCTTTGCGCATAATATGCTTTACTGAAGCTATCAAACTAGTACAATGAAGGAGAACCAGTTATCTCAAATAAGAACAGAAAAAAAGTGATTCTAAAGAAGTTTCCAAACTTCGAAAAAAAATTTTTTTCTTTTCGAGATTCTTTGCGCATAATATGCTTTACTGAGGCTATCAAACTAGTATAATGAAAGAGAACCATTTATCTCAAATAAGAACGGAAAAAAATTGATTCTAAAGAAGTTTCCAAACTTCGAAAAAAATTTTTTTTCTTTTCGAGATTCTTTGCGCATAATATGCTTTACTGAGGCTATCAAACTAGTATAATGAAAGAGAAACAGATATCTCAAATATGAACGGAAAAAAAGTGATTCAAACGAAGTTTCCAAACTTCGAAAAAAAATGTTTTTCTTTTCGAGATTCTTTGCGCATAATATGCTTTTCTGGGGCTATCAAACTAGTATAATGAAAGAGAACCAGTTATCTCAAATAAGAACGGGAAAAAAGTGATTCTAACGAGGTTTCAAACTTCGAAAAAAATTTTTTTTCTTTTCGAGATTCTTTGCGCATAATATGCTTTACTGAGGCTAACAAACTAGTATAATGAAAGAGAACCAGTTATCTCAAATAAGAACGGAAAAAAGTGATTCTAACGAATTTTTCAAACTTCGAAAAAAAAATTTTTTCTTTTCGAGATTCTTTGCGCATAATATGCTTTTCTACGGCTATCAAACTAGTAAAATGAAAGAGAACCAGTTATCTCGAATAAGAACGGAAAAAAATTGATTCTAACGAAGTTTCCAAACTTCGAAAAATGTTTTTTTTTCTTTTCGAGATTCTTTGCGCATAATATGCTTTACTGAGTCTATCAAACTAGTATAATGAAAGAGAACCAGTTATCTCAAATAAGAACGGAAAAAAGTGATTCTAACGAAGTTTCCAAACTTCGAAAAAAAATTTTTTTCTTTTCGAGATTCTTTGCGCATAATATGCTTTACTGAGGCTATCAAACTAGTATAATGAAAGAGAACCAGTTATCTCAAATAAGAACAGAAAAATAGTGATTCTAAAGAAGTTTCCAAACTTCGAAAATAAAATTTTTTTCTTTTCGAGATTCTTTGCGCATAATATGCTTTACTGAGGCTATCAAACTAGTATAATGAAAGAGAACCAGTTATCTCAAATAAGAACGGAAAAAAGTGATTCTAACGAAGTTTCCAAACTTCGAAAAAAAATTTTTTCTTTTCGAGATTCTTTTCGCTAAATATGCTTTTCTGAGGCTATCAAACTAGTGTAATGAAAGAGAACCAGTTATCTCAAATTAGAACAGAAAAAAAGTGATTCTAAAGAAGTTTCCAAACTTCGAAAAAAAATTTTTTTCTTTTCGAGATTCTTTGCGCATAATATGCTTTACTGAGGCTATCAAACTAGTATAATGAAAGAGAACCAGTTATCTCAAATAAGAACAGAAAAAAAGTGATTCTAAAGAAGTTTCCAAACTTCGAAAAAAAATTTTTTTCTTTTCGAGATTCTTTGCGCATAATATGCTTTACTGAGGCTATCAAACTAGTATAATGAAAGAGAACCAGTTATCTCAAATAAGAACGGAAAAAAATTGATTCTAAAGAGTTTGCAAACTTCGAAAAAAAATTTTTTCTCTTCGTGATTCTTTGCGCATAATATGCTTTACTGAGGCTATCAAACTAGTACAATGAAAGAGAACCAGTTATCTCAAATAAGAACAGAAAAAAAGTGATTCTAAAGAAGTTTCCAAACTTCGAAAAAAAATTTTTTTCTTTTGGAGATTCTTTGCGCATAATATGCTTTACTGATGCTATGAAACTAGTATAATGAAAGAGAACCAGTTATCTCAAATAAGAACGGAAAAAAATTGATTCTAAAGAAGTTTCCAAAGTTCGAAAAAAAAATTTTTTCTTTTCGAGATTCTTTGCGCATAATATGCTTTACTGAGGCTATCAACCTAGTATAATGAAAGAGAAAAAGTTATCTCAAATAAGAACGGAAAAAAAGTGATTCTAAAGTAGTTTCCAAACTTCGAAAAAATTTTTTTTTCTTTTTGTGATTCTTTTCGCTAAATATGCTTTTCTGAGGCTATCAAACTAGTGTAATGAAAGTGAACCAGTTATCTCAAATTAGAACAGAAAAAAAGTGATTCTAAAGAAGTTTCCAAACTTCGAAAAAAAATTTTTTTCTTTTCGAGATTCTTTGCGCATAATATGCTTTACTGAGGCTATCAAACTAGTATAATGAAAGAGAACCAGTTATCTCAAATAAGAACAGAAAAAAAGTGATTCTAAAAAAGTTTCCAAACTTCGAAAAAAATTTTTTTTCTTTTCGAGATTCTTTGCGCATAATATGCTTTACTGAGGCTATCAAACTAGTATAATGAAAGAGAACCAGTTATCTCAAATAAGAACGGAAAAAAATTGATTCTAAAGAAGTTTCCAAACTTCGAAAAAAAATTTATTTCTTTTCGAGATTCTTTGCGCATAATATGGTTTACAGAGGCTATCAAACTAGTATAATGAAAGAGAAACAGTTATCTCAAATAAGAACGGAAAAAAAGTGATTCAAACGAAGTTTCCAAACTTCGAAAAAAAATGTTTTTCTTTTCGAGATTCTTTGCGCATAATATCCTTTTCTGGGGCTATCAAACTAGTATAATGAAAGAGAACCAGTTATCTCAAATAAGAACGGGAAAAAAGTGATTCTAACGAAGTTTCCAAACTTCGAAAAAAATTTTTTTTCTTTTCGAGATTCTTTGCGCATAATATGCTTTACTGAGGCTAACAAACTAGTATAATGAAAGAGAACCAGTTATCTCAAATAAGAACGGAAAAAAGTGATTCTAACGAATTTTTCAAACTTCGAAAAAAAAATTTTTTCTTTTCGAGATTCTTTGCGCATAATATGCTTTTCTACGGCTATCAAACTAGTAAAATGAAAGAGAACCAGTTATCTCGAATAAGAACGGAAAAAAATTGATTCTAACGAAGTTTCCAAACTTCGAAAAATGTTTTTTTTTCTTTTCGAGATTCTTTGCGCATAATATGCTTTACTGAGTCTATCAAACTAGTATAATGAAAGAGAACCAGTTATCTCAAATAAGAACGGAAAAAAGTGATTCTAACGAAGTTTCCAAACTTCGAAAAAAAATTTTTTTCTTTTCGAGATTCTTTGCGCATAATATGCTTTACTGAGGCTATCAAACTAGTATAATGAAAGAGAACCAGTTATCTCAAATAAGAACAGAAAAAAAGTGATTCTAAAGAAGTTTCCAAACTTCGAAAATAAAATTTTTTTCTTTTCGAGATTCTTTGCGCATAATATGCTTTACTGAGGCTATCAAACTAGTATAATGAAAGAGAACCAGTTATCTCAAATAAGAACGGAAAAAAGTGATTCTAACGAAGTTTCCAAACTTCGAAAAAAAATTTTTTCTTTTCGAGATTCTTTTCGCTAAATATGCTTTTCTGAGGCTATCAAACTAGTGTAATGAAAGAGAACCAGTTATCTCAAATTAGAACAGAAAAAAAGTGATTCTAAAGAAGTTTCCAAACTTCGAAAAAAAATTTTTTTCTTTTCGAGATTCTTTGCGCATAATATGCTTTACTGAGGCTATCAAACTAGTATAATGAAAGAGAACCAGTTATCTCAAATAAGAACAGAAAAAAAGTGATTCTAAAGAAGTTTCCAAACTTCGAAAAAAAATTTTTTTCTTTTCGAGATTCTTTGCGCATAATATGCTTTACTGAGGCTATCAAACTAGTATAATGAAAGAGAACCAGTTATCTCAAATAAGAACGGAAAAAAATTGATTCTAAAGAAGTTTGCAAACTTCGAAAAAAAATTTTTTCTCTTCGAGATTCTTTGCGCATAATATGCTTTACTGAGGCTATCAAACTAGTACAATGAAAGAGAACCAGTTATCTCAAATAAGAACAGAAAAAAAGTGATTCTAAAGAAGTTTCCAAACTTCGAAAAAAAATTTTTTTCTTTTGGAGATTCTTTGCGCATAATATGCTTTACTGATGCTATCAAACTAGTATAATGAAAGAGAACCAGTTATCTCAAATAAGAACGGAAAAAAATTGATTCTAAAGAAGTTTCCAAAGTTCGAAAAAAAAATTTTTTCTTTTCGAGATTCTTTGCGCATAATATGCTTTACTGAGGCTATCAACCTAGTATAATGAAAGAGAAAAAGTTATCTCAAATAAGAACGGAAAAAAAGTGATTCTAAAGTAGTTTCCAAACTTCGAAAAAATTTTTTTTTCTTTTTGTGATTCTTTTCGCTAAATATGCTTTTCTGAGGCTATCAAACTAGTGTAATGAAAGTGAACCAGTTATCTCAAATTAGAACAGAAAAAAAGTGATTCTAAAGAAGTTTCCAAACTTCGAAAAAAAATTTTTTTCTTTTCGAGATTCTTTGCGCATATTATGCTTTACTGAGGCTATCAAACTAGTATAATGAAAGAGAACCAGTTATCTCAAATAAGAACAGAAAAAAAGTGATTCTAAAAAAGTTTCCAAACTTCGAAAAAAATTTTTTTTCTTTTCGAGATTCTTTGCGCATAATATGCTTTACTGAGGCTATCAAACTAGTATAATGAAAGAGAACCAGTTATCTCAAATAAGAACGGAAAAAAATTGATTCTAAAGAAGTTTCCAAACTTCGAAAAAAAATTTATTTCTTTTCGAGATTCTTTGCGCATAATATGGTTTACAGAGGCTATCAAACTAGTATAATGAAAGAGAAACAGTTATCTCAAATAAGAACGGAAAAAAAGTGATTCAAACGAAGTTTCCAAACTTCGAAAAAAAATGTTTTTCTTTTCGAGATTCTTTGCGCATAATATGCTTTTCTGAGTCTATCAAACTAGTAAAATGAAAGAGAACCAGTTATCTCGAATAAGAATGGAAAAAAAGTAATTCTAAAGAAGTTTCCAAAGTTCGAAAAAAATTTTTTTTCTTTTCGAGATTCTTTGCGCATAATATGCTTTACTGAGGCTATCAAACTAGTGTAATGAAAGAGAACCAGTTATCTCATTTAAGAACGGAAAAAAAGTGATTCTAACGAAGTTTCCAAACTTCGAAAAAAATTTTTTTTTCTTTTCGAAATTCTTTGCGCATAATATGCTTTACTGAGGCTATCAAACTAGTATAATGAAAGAGAACCAGTTATCTCAAATAAGAACGGAAAAAAAGTGATTCAAACGAAGTTTCCAAACTTCGAAAAAAAATGGTTTTCTTTTCGAGATTCTTTGCGCATAATATGCTTTTCTACGGCTATCAAACTAGTAAAATGAAAGAGAACCAGTTATCTCGAATAAGAACGGAAAAAAAGTGATTCTAACGAAGTTTCCAAACTTCGAAAAATGTTTTTTTTCTTTTCGAGATTCTTTGCGCATAATATGCTTTACTGAGTCTATCAAACTAGTATAATGAAAGAGAACCAGTTATCTCAAATAAGAACGGAAAAAAGTGATTCTAACGAAGTTTCCAAACTTCGAAAAAAAAATTTTTTTCTTTTCGAGATTCTTTGCGCATAATATGCTTTACTGAGGCTATCAAACTAGTATAATGAAAGAGAACCAGTTATCTCAAATAAGAACGGAAAAAAATTGATTCTAACGAAGTTTCCAAACTTCGAAAATTTTTTTTTTTTCTTTTCCAGATTCTTTGCGCATAATATGCTTTACTGAGGCTATCAAACTAGTATAATGAAACAGAACCAGTTATCTCAAATAAGAACGGAAAAAAGTGATTCTAACGAAGTTTCCAAACTTCGAAAAAAAATTCTTTTCTTTTCGAGATTCTTTGCGCATAATATGCTTTACTGAGGCTATCAAACTAGTATAATGAAAGAGAACCAGTTATCTCAAATAAGAACAGAAAAAAAGTGATTCTAAAGAAGTTTCCAAACTTCGAAAAAAATTTTTTTTCTTTTCGAGATTCTTTGCGCATAATATGCTTTACTGAGGCTATCAAACTAGTATAATGAAAGAGAACAAGTTATCTCAAATAAGAACGGAAAAAAATTGATTCTAAAGAAGTTTTCAAACTTCGAAAAAAAATTTTTTTTTTTCGAGATTCTTTGCGCATAATATGCTTTACTGAGGCTATCAAAATAGTATAATGAAAGAGAAACAGTTATCTCAAATAAGAACGGAAAAAAAGTGATCCAAACGTAGTTTCCAATCTTCGAAAAGAAATGTTTTTCTTTTCGAGATTCTTTGCGCATAATATGCTTTACTGAGGCTATCAAACTTGTATAATGAAAGAGAACCAGTTATCTCAAATAAGAACAGAAAAAAAGTGATTCTAAAGAAGTTTCCAAACTTCGAAAATAAAATTTTTTTCTTTTCGAGATTCTTTGCGCATAATATGCTTTACTGAGGCTATCAAACTAGTATAATGAAAGAGAACCAGTTATCTCAAATAAGAACGGAAAAAAGTGATTCTAACGAAGTTTCCAAACTTCGAAAAAAAATTTTTTCTTTTCGAGATTCTTTTCGCTAAATATGCTTTTCTGAGGCTATCAAACTAGTGTAATGAAAGAGAACCAGTTATCTCAAATTAGAACAGAAAAAAAGTGATTCTAAAGAAGTTTCCAAACTTCGAAAAAAAATTTTTTTCTTTTCGAGATTCTTTGCGCATAATATGCTTTACTGAGGCTATCAAACTAGTATAATGAAAGAGAACCAGTTATCTCAAATAAGAACAGAAAAAAAGTGATTCTAAAGAAGTTTCCAAACTTCGAAAAAAAATTTTTTTCTTTTCGAGATTCTTTGCGCATAATATGCTTTACTGAGGCTATCAAACTAGTATAATGAAAGAGAACCAGTTATCTCAAATAAGAACGGAAAAAAATTGATTCTAAAGAAGTTTGCAAACTTCGAAAAAAAATTTTTTCTCTTCGAGATTCTTTGCGCATAATATGCTTTACTGAGGCTATCAAACTAGTACAATGAAAGAGAACCAGTTATCTCAAATAAGAACAGAAAAAAAGTGATTCTAAAGAAGTTTCCAAACTTCGAAAAAAAATTTTTTTCTTTTGGAGATTCTTTGCGCATAATATGCTTTACTGATGCTATCAAACTAGTATAATGAAAGAGAACCAGTTATCTCAAATAAGAACGGAAAAAAATTGATTCTAAAGAAGTTTCCAAAGTTCGAAAAAAAAATTTTTTCTTTTCGAGATTCTTTGCGCATAATATGCTTTACTGAGGCTATCAACCTAGTATAATGAAAGAGAAAAAGTTATCTCAAATAAGAACGGAAAAAAAGTGATTCTAAAGTAGTTTCCAAACTTCGAAAAAATTTTTTTTTCTTTTTGTGATTCTTTTCGCTAAATATGCTTTTCTGAGGCTATCAAACTAGTGTAATGAAAGTGAACCAGTTATCTCAAATTAGAACAGAAAAAAAGTGATTCTAAAGAAGTTTCCAAACTTCGAAAAAAAATTTTTTTCTTTTCGAGATTCTTTGCGCATAATATGCTTTACTGAGGCTATCAAACTAGTATAATGAAAGAGAACCAGTTATCTCAAATAAGAACAGAAAAAAAGTGATTCTAAAAAAGTTTCCAAACTTCGAAAAAAATTTTTTTTCTTTTCGAGATTCTTTGCGCATAATATGCTTTACTGAGGCTATCAAACTAGTATAATGAAAGAGAACCAGTTATCTCAAATAAGAACGGAAAAAAATTGATTCTAAAGAAGTTTCCAAACTTCGAAAAAAAATTTATTTCTTTTCGAGATTCTTTGCGCATAATATGGTTTACAGAGGCTATCAAACTAGTATAATGAAAGAGAAACAGTTATCTCAAATAAGAACGGAAAAAAAGTGATTCAAACGAAGTTTCCAAACTTCGAAAAAAAATGTTTTTCTTTTCGAGATTCTTTGCGCATAATATGCTTTTCTGAGTCTATCAAACTAGTAAAATGAAAGAGAACCAGTTATCTCGAATAAGAATGGAAAAAAAGTAATTCTAAAGAAGTTTCCAAAGTTCGAAAAAAATTTTTTTTCTTTTCGAGATTCTTTGCGCATAATATGCTTTACTGAGGCTATCAAACTAGTGTAATGAAAGAGAACCAGTTATCTCATTTAAGAACGGAAAAAAAGTGATTCTAACGAAGTTTCCAAACTTCGAAAAAAATTTTTTTTTCTTTTCGAAATTCTTTGCGCATAATATGCTTTACTGAGGCTATCAAACTAGTATAATGAAAGAGAACCAGTTATCTCAAATAAGAACGGAAAAAAAGTGATTCAAACGAAGTTTCCAAACTTCGAAAAAAAATGGTTTTCTTTTCGAGATTCTTTGCGCATAATATGCTTTTCTACGGCTATCAAACTAGTAAAATGAAAGAGAACCAGTTATCTCGAATAAGAACGGAAAAAAAGTGATTCTAACGAAGTTTCCAAACTTCGAAAAATGTTTTTTTTCTTTTCGAGATTCTTTGCGCATAATATGCTTTACTGAGTCTATCAAACTAGTATAATGAAAGAGAACCAGTTATCTCAAATAAGAACGGAAAAAAGTGATTCTAACGAAGTTTCCAAACTTCGAAAAAAAAATTTTTTTCTTTTCGAGATTCTTTGCGCATAATATGCTTTACTGAGGCTATCAAACTAGTATAATGAAAGAGAACCAGTTATCTCAAATAAGAACGGAAAAAAATTGATTCTAACGAAGTTTCCAAACTTCGAAAATTTTTTTTTTTTCTTTTCCAGATTCTTTGCGCATAATATGCTTTACTGAGGCTATCAAACTAGTATAATGAAACAGAACCAGTTATCTCAAATAAGAACGGAAAAAAGTGATTCTAACGAAGTTTCCAAACTTCGAAAAAAAATTCTTTTCTTTTCGAGATTCTTTGCGCATAATATGCTTTACTGAGGCTATCAAACTAGTATAATGAAAGAGAACCAGTTATCTCAAATAAGAACAGAAAAAAAGTGATTCTAAAGAAGTTTCCAAACTTCGAAAAAAATTTTTTTTCTTTTCGAGATTCTTTGCGCATAATATGCTTTACTGAGGCTATCAAACTAGTATAATGAAAGAGAACAAGTTATCTCAAATAAGAACGGAAAAAAATTGATTCTAAAGAAGTTTTCAAACTTCGAAAAAAAATTTTTTTTTTTCGAGATTCTTTGCGCATAATATGCTTTACTGAGGCTATCAAAATAGTATAATGAAAGAGAAACAGTTATCTCAAATAAGAACGGAAAAAAAGTGATCCAAACGTAGTTTCCAATCTTCGAAAAGAAATGTTTTTCTTTTCGAGATTCTTTGCGCATAATATGCTTTACTGAGGCTATCAAACTTGTATAATGAAAGAGAACCAGTTATCTCAAATAAGAACGGAAAAAAAGTGATTCTAACGAAGTTTCCAAACTTCGAAAAACAAATTTTTTCTTTTCGAGATTCTTTGCGCATAATATGCTTTACTGAGGCTATCAAACTAGTATAATGAAAGAGTACCAGTTATCTCAAATAAGAACGGAAAAAAAGTGATTCAAACGAAGTTTCCAAACTTCGAAAAAAAATGTTTTTCTTTTCGAGATTCTTTGCGCATAATATGCTTTTCTGAGTCAATCAAACTAGTATAATGAAAGAGAACCAGTTATCTCAAATAAGAACGGAAAAAAAGTGATTCAAACGAAGTTTCCAAAATTCGAAAAAAAATTTTTTTCCTTTCGAGATTCTTTGCGCATAATATGCTTTTCTACGGCTATCAAACTAGTAAAATGTAAGAGAACCAGTTATCTCGAATAAGAACGGAAAAAAAGTGATTCTAACGAAGTTTCCAAACTTCGAAAATTTTTTTTTTTCTTTTCGAGATTCTTTGCGCATAATATGCTTTACAAAGGCTATCAAACTAGTATAATGAAAGAGAACCAGTTATCTCAAATAAGAACGGAAAAAAGTGTTTCTAACGAAGTTTCCAAACTTCGAAAAAATTTTTTTTTCTTTTCGAGATTCTTTGCGCATAATATGCTTTACTGAGGCTATCAAACTAGTATAATGAAAGAGAACCAGTTCTCTCAAATAAGAACGGAAAAAAGTGATTCTAACGAAGTTTCTAAACTTCGAAAAAAAATTTTTTTCTTTTCGAGATTCTTTGCGCATAATATGCTTTACTGAGGCTATTAAACTAGTATAATGAAAGAGAACCAGTTATCTCAAATAAGAACGGAAAAAAATTGATTCTAAAGAAGTTTCCAAACTTCGAAAAAAAATTTTTTTCTTTTCGAGATTCTTTGCGCATAAAATGCTTTACTGAGGCTATCAAACTAGTATAATGAAAGAGAACCAGTTATCTCAAATAAGAACAGAAAAAAAGTGATTCTAAAGAAGTTTCCAAACTTCGAAAAAAAATTTTTTTCTTTTCGAGATTCTTTGCGCATAATATGCTTTACTGAGGCTATCAAACTAGTATAATGAAAGAGAACAAGTTATCTCAAATAAGAACGGAAAAAAATTGATTCTAAATAAGTTTCCAAATTTCGAAAAAAATTTTTTTTCTTTTCGAGATTCTTTGCGCATAATATGCTTTACTGAGGCTATCAAAATAGTATAATGAAAGAGAAACAGTTATCTCAAATAAGAACGGAAAAAAAGTGACACAAACGTAGTTTCCAAACTTCGAAAAAAAATGTTTTTCTTTTCGAGATTCTTTGCGCATAATATGCTTTTCTGGGGCTATCAAACTAGTATAATGAAAGAGAACCAGTTATCTCAAATAAGAACGGAAAAAAAGTGATTCTAACGAAGTTTCCAAACTTGGAAAAAAAAATTTTTTCTTTTCGAGATTCTTTGCGCATAATATGCTTTACTGAGGCTATCAAACTAGTACAATGAAGGAGAACCAGTTATCTCAAATAAGAACAGAAAAAAAGTGATTCTAAAGAAGTTTCCAAACTTCGAAAAAAAATTTTTTTCTTTTCGAGATTCTTTGCGCATAATATGCTTTACTGAGGCTATCAAAATAGTATAATGAAAGAGAACTAGTTATCTCATATAAGAACGGAAAAAAAGTGATTCTAACGAAGTTTCCAAACTTCGAAAAAAATTTTTTTTCTTTTCGAGATTCTTTGCGCATAATATGCTTTACTGAGGCTATCAAACTTGTATAATGAAAGAGAACCAGTTCTCTCAAATAAGAACGGAAAAAAGTGATTCTAACGAAGTTTCTAAACTTCGAAAAAAAATTTTTTTCTTTTCGAGATTCTTTGCGCATAATATGCTTTACTGAGGCTATTCAACTAGTATAATGAAAGAGAACCAGTTATCTCAAATAAGAACGGAAAAAAATTGATTCTAAAGAAGTTTCCATACTTCGAAAAAAAATTTTTTTCTTTTCGAGATTCTTTGCGCATAATATGCTTTACTGAGGCTATCAAACTAGTATAATGAAAGAGAACCAGTTATCTCAAATAAGAACAGAAAAAAAGTGATTATAAAGAAGTTTCCAAACTTCGAAAAAAAATTTTTTTCTTTTCGAGATTCTTTGCGCATAATATGCTTTACTGAGGCTATCAAACTAGTATAATGAAAGAGAACAAGTTATCTCAAATAAGAACGGAAAAAAATTGATTCTAAAGAAGTTTCCAAACTTCGAAAAAAAATTTTTTTCTTTTCGAGATTCTTTGCGCATAATATGCTTTACTGAGGCTATCAAAATAGTATAATGAAAGAGAAACAGTTATCTCAAATAAGAACGGAAAAAAAGTGATTCAAACGTAGTTTCCAAACTTCGAAAAAAAATGTTTTTCTTTTCGAGATTCTTTGCGCATAATATGCTTTTCTGGGGCTATCAAACTAGTATAATGAAAGAGAACCAGTTATCTCAAATAAGAACGGAAAAAAAGTGATTTTAACGAAGTTTCCAAACTTGAAAAAAAAAAATTTTTCTTTTCGAGATTCTTTGCGCATAATATGCTTTACTGAGGCTATCAAACTAGTACAATGAAGGAGAACCAGTTATCTCAAATAAGAACAGAAAAAAAGTGATTCTAAAAAGTTTCCAAACTTCGAAAAAAATTTTTTTTCTTTTCGAGATTCTTTGCGCATAATATGCTTTACTGAGGCTATCAAACTAGTATAATGAAAGAGAACTAGTTATCTCATATAAGAACGGAAAAAAAGTGATTCTAACGAAGTTTCCAAACTTCGAAAAAAATTTTTTTTTCTTTTCGAAATTCTTTGCGCATAATATGCTTTACTGAGGCTATCAAACTAGTATAATGAAAGAGAACCAGTTATCTCAAATAAGAACGGAAAAAAGTGATTCTAACGAAGTTTCCAAACTTCGAAAAAAAATTTTTTTCTTTTCGAGATTCTTTGCGCATAATATGCTTTACTCAGGCTATCAAACTAGTATAATGAAAGAGAACCAGTTATCTCAAATAAGAACGGAAAAAAATTGATTCTAACGAAGTTTCCTAACTTCGAAAATTTTTTTTTTTTCTTTTCCAGATTCTTTGCGCATAATATGCTTTACTGAGGCTATTAAACTAGTATAATGAAAGAGAACCAGTTATCTCAACTAAGAACGGAAAAAAGTGATTCTAACGAAGTTTCCAAACTTCGAAAAAAATTTTTTTTCTTTTCGAGATTCTTTGCGCATAATATGCTTTACTGAGGCTATCAAACTAGTATAATGAAAGAGAACCAGTTATCTCAAATAAGAACAGAAAAAAAGTGATTCTAAAGAAGTTTCCAAACTTCGAAAAAAATTTTTTTTCTTTTCGAGATTCTTTGCGCATAATATGCTTTACTGAGGCTATCTAACTAGTATAATGAAAGAGAACAAGTTATCTCAAATAAGAACGGAAAAAAATTGATTCTAAAGAAGTTTTCAAACTTCGAAAAAAAATTTTTTTCTTTTCGAGATTCTTTGCGCATAATATGCTTTACTGAGACTATCAAAATAGTATAATGAAAGAGAAACAGTTATCTCAAATAAGAACGGAAAAAAAGTGATCCAAACGTAGTTTCCAAACTTCGAAAAGAAATGTTCGTCTTTTCGAGATTCTTTGCGCATAATATGCTTTACTGAGGCTATCAAACTAGTATAATGAAAGAGAACCAGTTATCTCAAATAAGAACAGAAAAAAAGTGATTCTAAAGAAGTATCCAAACTTCGAAAAAAAATTTTTTTCTTTTCGAGATTCTTTGCGCATAATATGCTTTACTGAGTCTATCAAAATAGTATAATGAAAGAGAACTAGTTATCTCATATAAGAACGGAAAAAAAGTGATTCTAACGAAGTTTCCAAACTTCGAAAAAAATTTTTTTTCTTTTCGAGATTCTTTGCGCATAATATGCTTTACTGAGGCTATCAAACTAGTATAATGAAAGAGAACCAGTTCTCTCAAATAAGAACGGAAAAAAGTGATTCTAACGAAGTTTCTAAACTTCGAAAAAAAATTTTTTTCTTTTCGAGATTCTTTGCGCATAATATGCTTTACTGAGGCTATTCAACTAGTATAATGAAAGAGAACCAGTTATCTCAAATAAGAACGGAAAAAAATTGATTCTAAAGAAGTTTCCATACTTCGAAAAAAAATTTTTTTCTTTTCGAGATTCTTTGCGCATAATATGCTTTACTGAGGCTATCAAACTAGTATAATGAAAGAGAACCAGTTATCTCAAATAAGAACAGAAAAAAAGTGATTCTAAAGAAGTTTCCAAACTTCGAAAAAAAATTTTTTTCTTTTCGAGATTCTTTGCGCATAATATGCTTTACTGAGGCTATCAAACTAGTATAATGAAAGAGAACAAGTTATCTCAAATAAGAACGGAAAAAAATTGATTCTAAAGAAGTTTCCAAACTTCGAAAAAAAATTTTTTTCTTTTCGAGATTCTTTGCGCATAATATGCTTTACTGAGGCTATCAAAATAGTATAATGAAAGAGAAACAGTTATCTCAAATAAGAACGGAAAAAAAGTGATTCAAACGTAGTTTCCAAACTTCGAAAAAAAATGTTTTTCTTTTCGAGATTCTTTGCGCATAATATGCTTTTCTGGGGCTATCAAACTAGTATAATGAAAGAGAACCAGTTATCTCAAATAAGAACGGAAAAAAAGTGATTTTAACGAAGTTTCCAAACTTGAAAAAAAAAATTTTTTCTTTTCGAGATTCTTTGCGCATAATATGCTTTACTGAGGCTATCAAACTAGTACAATGAAGGAGAACCAGTTATCTCAAATAAGAACAGAAAAAAAGTGATTCTAAAAAGTTTCCAAACTTCGAAAAAAATTTTTTTTCTTTTCGAGATTCTTTGCGCATAATATGCTTTACTGAGGCTATCAAACTTGTATAATGAAAGAGAACTAGTTATCTCATATAAGAACGGAAAAAAAGTGATTCTAACGAAGTTTCCAAACTTCGAAAAAAATTTTTTTTTCTTTTCGAAATTCTTTGCGCATAATATGCTTTACTGAGGCTATCAAACTAGTATAATGAAAGAGAACCAGTTATCTCAAATAAGAACGGAAAAAAGTGATTCTAACGAAGTTTCCAAACTTCGAAAAAAAATTTTTTTCTTTTCGAGATTCTTTGCGCATAATATGCTTTACTGAGGCTATCAAACTAGTATAATGAAAGAGAACCAGTTATCTCAAATAAGAACGGAAAAAAATTGATTCTAACGAAGTTTCCTAACTTCGAAAATTTTTTTTTTTTTCTTTTCCAGATTCTTTGCGCATAATATGCTTTACTGAGGCTATTAAACTAGTATAATGAAAGAGAACCAGTTATCTCAACTAAGAACGGAAAAAAGTGATTCTAACGAAGTTTCCAAACTTCGAAAAAAATTTTTTTTCTTTTCGAGATTCTTTGCGCATAATATGCTTTACTGAGGCTATCAAACTAGTATAATGAAAGAGAACCAGTTATCTCAAATAAGAACAGAAAAAAAGTGATTCTAAAGAAGTTTACAAACTTCGAAAAAAATTTTTTTTCTTTTCGAGATTCTTTGCGCATAATATGCTTTACTGAGGCTATCTAACTAGTATAATGAAAGAGAACAAGTTATCTCAAATAAGAACGGAAAAAAATTGATTCTAAAGAAGTTTTCAAACTTCGAAAAAAAATTTTTTTCTTTTCGAGATTCTTTGCGCATAATATGCTTTACTGAGACTATCAAAATAGTATAATGAAAGAGAAACAGTTATCTCAAATAAGAACGGAAAAAAAGTGATCCAAACGTAGTTTCCAAACTTCGAAAAGAAATGTTCGTCTTTTCGAGATTCTTTGCGCATAATATGCTTTACTGAGGCTATCAAACTAGTATAATGAAAGAGAACCAGTTATCTCAAATAAGAACGGAAAAAAATTGATTCTAAAGAAGTTTGCAAACTTCGAAAAAAAATTTTTTCCCTTTGAGATTCTTTGCGCATAATATGCTTTACTGAGGCTATCAAACTAGTACAATGAAAGAGAACCAGTTATCTCAAATAAGAACAGAAAAAAAGTGATTCTAAAGAAGTTTCCAAACTTCGAAAAAAAATTTTTTTCTTTTGGAGATTCTTTGCGCATAATATGCTTTACTGAGGCCATCAAACTAGTATAATGAAAGAGAACCAGTTATCTCAAATAAGAACGGAAAAAAATTGATTCTAAAGAAGTTTCCAAAGTTCGAAAAAAAATTTTTTTCTTTTCGAGATTCTTTGCGCATAATATGCTTTACTGAGGCTATCAACCTAGTATAATGAAAGAGAAAAAGTTATCTCAAATAAGAACGGAAAAAAAGTGATTCTAAAGTAGTTTCCAAACTTCGAAAAAAAATTTTTTTCTTTTTGTGATTCTTTTCGCTAAATATGCTTTTCTTATGCTATCAAACTAGTGTAATGAAAGAGAACCAGTTATCTCAAATTAGAACAGAAAAAAAGTGATTCTAAAGAAGTTTCCAAACTTCGAAAAAAAATTTTTTTCTTTTCGAGATTCTTTGCGCATAATATGCTTTACTGAGGCTATCAAACTAGTATAATGAAAGAGAACCAGTTATCTCAAATAAGAACAGAAAAAAAGTGATTCTAAAGAAGTTTCCAAACTTCGAAAAAAATTTTTTTTCTTTTCGAGATTCTTTGCGCATAATATGCTTTACTGAGGCTATCAAACTAGTATAATGAAAGAGAACCAGTTCTCTCAAATAAGAACGGAAAAAAGTGATTCTAACGAAGTTTCTAAACTTCGAAAAAAAATTTTTTTCTTTTCGAGATTCTTTGCGCATAATATGCTTTACTGAGGCTATTAAATTAGTATAATGAAAGAGAACCAGTTATCTCAAATAAGAACGGAAAAAAATTGATTCTAAAGAAGTTTCCAAACTTCGAAAAAAAATTTTTTTCTTTTCGAGATTCTTTGCGCATAATATGCTTTACTGAGGCTATCAAACTAGTATAATGAAAGAGAACCAGTTATCTCAAATAAGAACAGAAAAAAAGTGATTCTAAAGAAGTTTCCAAACTTCGAAAAAAAATTTTTTTCTTTTCGAGATTCTTTGCGCATAATATGCTTTACTGAGGCTATCAAACTAGTATAATGAAAGAGAACAAGTTATCTCAAATAAGAACGGAAAAAAATTGATTCTAAAGAAGTTTCGAAACTTCGAAAAAAATTTTTATTCTTTTCGAGATTCTTTGCGCATAATATGCTTTACTGAGGCTATCAAAATAGTATAATGAAAGAGAAACAGTTATCTCAAATAAGAACGGAAAAAAAGTGACACAAACGTAGTTTCCAAACTTCGAAAAAAAATGTTTTTCTTTTCGAGATTCTTTGCGCATAATATGCTTTTCTGGGGCTATCAAACTAGTATAATGAAAGAGAACCAGTTATCTCAAATAAGAACGGAAAAAAAGTGATTCTAACGAAGTTTCCAAACTTCGAAAAAAAATGGTTTTCTTTTCGAGATTCTTTGCGCATAATATGCTTTTCTACGGCTATCAAATTAGTAAAATGAAAGAGAACCAGTTATCTCGAATAAGAACGGAAAAAAAGTGATTCTAACGAAGTTTCCAAACTTCGAAAAATGTTTTTTTTCTTTTCGAGATTCTTTGCGCATAATATGCTTTACAAAGGCTATCAAACTAGTATAATGAAAGAGAACCAGTTCTCTCAAATAAGAACGGAAAAAAGTGATTCTAACGAAGTTTCTAAACTTCGAAAAAAAATTTTTTTCTTTTCGAAATTCTTTGCGCATAATATGCTTTACTGAGGCTATCAAACTAGTATAATGAAAGAGAACCAGTTATCTCAAATAAGAACGGAAAAAAGTGATTCTAACGAAGTTTCCAAACTTCGAAAAAAAATTTTTTTCTTTTCGAGATTCTTTGCGCATAATATGCTTTACTGAGGCTATCAAACTAGTATAATGAAAGAGAACCAGTTATCTCAAATAAGAACGGAAAAAAATTGATTCTAACGAAGTTTCCAAACTTCGAAATTTTTTTTTTTTCTTTTCCAGATTCTTTGCGCATAATATGCTTTACTGAGGCTATCAAACTAGTATAATGAAAGAGAACCAGTTATCTCAAATAAGAACGGAAAAAAGTGATTCTAACGAAGTTTCCAAACTTCGAAAAAAATTTTTATTCTTTTCGAGATTCTTTGCGCATAATATGCTTTACTGAGGCTATCAAACTAGTATAATGAAAGAGAACCAGTTATCTCAAATAAGAACAGAAAAAAAGTGATTCTAAAGAAGTTTCCAAACTTCGAAAAAAAATTTTTTTCTTTTCGAGATTCTTTGCGCATAATATGCTTTACTGAGGCTATCAAACTAGTATAATGAAAGAGAACAAGTTATCTCAAATAAGAACGGAAAAAAATTGATTCTAAAGAAGTTTTCAAACTTCGAAAAAAAATTTTTTTCTTTTCGAGATTCTTTGCGCATAATATGCTTTACTGAGGCTATCAAAATAGTATAATGAAAGAGAAACAGTTATCTCAAATAAGAACGGAAAAAAAGTGATCCAAACGTAGTTTCCAAACTTCGAAAAGAAATGTTCTTCTTTTCGAGATTCTTTGCGCATAATATGCTTTACTGAGGCTATCAAACTAGTATAATGAAAGAGAACCAGTTATCTCAAATAAGAACGGAAAAAAAGTGATTCTAACGAAGTTTCCAAACTTCGAAAAAAAAATTTTTTCTTTTCGAGATTCTTTGCGCATAATATGCTTTACTGAGGCTATCAAACTAGTATAATGAAAGAGTACCAGTTATCTCAAATAAGAACGGAAAAAAAGTGATTCAAACGAAGTTTCCAAACTTGGAAAAAAAATGTTTTTCTTTTCGAGATTCTTTGCGCATAATATGCTTTTCTGAGTCTATCAAACTAGTATAATGAAAGAGAACCAGTTATCTCAAATAAGAACGGAAAAAAAGTGATTCAAACGAAGTTTCCAAAATTCGAAAAAAAATTTTTTTCCTTTCGAGATTCTTTGCGCATAATATGCTTTTCTACGGCTATCAAACTAGTAAAAAATGAAAATCAAACTAGTAAAATGAAAGAGAACCAGTTATCTCGAATAAGAACGGAAAAAAAGTGATTCTAACGAAGTTTCCAAACTTCGAAAAATTTTTTTTTTCTTTTCGAGATTCTTTGCGCATAATATGCTTTACAAAGGCTATCAAACTAGTATAATGAAAGAGAACCAGTTATCTCAAATAAGAACGGAAAAAAGTGTTTCTAACGAAGTTTCCAAACTTCGAAAAAAATTTTTTTTCTTTTCGAGATTCTTTGCGCATAATATGCTTTACTGAGGCTATCAAACTAGTATAATGAAAGAGAACCAGTTCTCTCAAATAAGAACGGAAAAAAGTGATTCTAACGAAGTTTCTAAACTTCGAAAAAAAATTTTTTTTATTTCGAGATTCTTTGCGCATAATATGCTTTACTGAGGCTATTAAACTAGTATAATGAAAGAGAACCCGTTATCTCAAATAAGAACGGAAAAAAATTGATTCTAAAGAAGTTTCCAAAAAAAAAAAAAAAATTTTTTCTTTTCGAGATTCTTTGCGCATAATATGCTTTACTGAGGCTATCAAACTAGTATAATGAAAGAGAACCAGTTATCTCAAATAAGAACAGAAAAAAAGTGATTCTAAAGAAGTTTCCAAACTTCGAAAAAAAATTTTTTGCTTTTCGAGATTCTTTGCGCATAATATGCTTTACTGAGGCTATCAAACTAGTATAATGAAAGAGAACAAGTTATCTCAAATAAGAACGGAAAAAAATTGATTCTAAAGAAGTTTCCAAACTTCGAAAAAAAATTTTTTTCTTTTCGAGATTCTTTGCGCATAATATGCTTTACTGAGGCTATCAAAATAGTATAATGAAAGAGAAACAGTTATCTCAAATAAGAACGGAAAAATAGTGATTCAAACGTAGTTTCCAAACTTCGAAAAAAAATGTTTTTCTTTTCGAGATTCTTTGCGCATAATATGCTTTTCTGGGGCTATCAAACTAGTATAATGAAAGAGAACCAGTTATCTCAAATAAGAACGGGAAAAAAGTGATTCTAACGAAGTTTCCAAACTTCGAAAAAAATTTTTTTTCTTTTCGAGATTCTTTGCGCATAATATGCTTTACTGAGGATATCAAACTAGTATAATGAAAGAGAACCAGTTATCTCAAATAAGAACGGAAAAAAAGTGATTCTAACGAAGTTTCCAAACTTGGAAAAAAAAATTTATTCTTTTCGAGATTCTTTGCGCATAATATGCTTTACTGAGGCTATCAAACTAGTACAATGAAGGAGAACCAGTTATCTCAAATAAGAACAGAAAAAAAGTGATTCTAAAGAAGTTTCCAAACTTCGAAAAAAAATTTTTTTCTTTTCGAGATTCTTTGCGCATAATATGCTTTACTGAGGCTATCAAACTAGTATAATGAAAGAGAAACAGATATCTCAAATATGAACGGAAAAAAAGTGATTCAAACGAAGTTTCCAAACTTCGAAAAAAAATGTTTTTCTTTTCGAGATTCTTTGCGCATAATATGCTTTACTGAGGCTATCAAACTAGTACAATGAAAGAGAACCAGTTATCTCAAATAAGAACGGAAAAAAAATTGATTCTAAAGAAGTTTCCAAACTTCGAAAAAAATTTTTTTTCTTTTCGAGATTCTTTGCGCATAATATGCTTTACTGAGGCTATCAAACTAGTATAATGAAAGAGAAACAGATATCTCAAATATGAACGGAAAAAAAGTGATTCAAACGAAGTTTCCAAACTTCGAAAAAAAATGTTTTTCTTTTCGAGATTCTTTGCGCATAATATGCTTTACTGAGGCTGTCAAACTAGTATAATGAAAGAGAACCAGTTATCTCAAATAAGAACAGAAAAAAAGTGATTCTAAAGAAGTTTCCAAACTTCGAAAAAAATTTTTTTTCTTTTCGAGATTCTTTCCGCATAATATGCTTTTCTGAGGCTTTCAAACTAGTATAATGAAAGAGAACAAGTTATCTCAAATAAGAACGGAAAAAAATTGATTCTAGAGAAGTTTTCAAACTTCGAAAAAAAATTTTTTTCTTTTCGAGATTCTTTGCGCATAATATGCTTTACTGAGGCTACCAAAATAGTATAATGAAAGAGAAACAGTTATCTCAAATAAGAACGGAAAAAAAGTGATCCAAACGTAGTTTCCAAACTTCGAAAAGAAATGTTTTTCTTTTCGAGATTCTTTGCGCATAATATGCTTTTCTGGGGCTATCAAACTAGTATAATGAAAAAGAACCAGTTATCTCAAATAAGAACGGGAAAAAAGTGATTCAAACGAAGTTTCCAAACTTCGAAAAAAATTTTTTTCTTTTCGAGATTCTTTGCGCATAATATGCTTTACTGAGGCTAACAAACTAGTATAATGAAAGAGAACCAGTTATCTCAAATAAGAACGGAAAAAAGTGATTCTAACGAATTTTTCAAACTTCGAAAAAAAAATTTTTTCTTTTCGAGATTCTTTGCGCATAATATGCTTTACTGAGGCTATCAAACTAGTACAATGAAAGAGAACCAGTTATCTCAAATAAGAACAGAAAAAAAGTGATTCTAAAGAAGTTTCCAAACTTCGAAAAAAAATTTTTTTCTTTTCGAGATTCTTTGCGCATAATATGCTTTACTGAGGCTAACAAACTAGTATAATGAAAGAGAACCAGTTATCTCAAATAAGAACGGAAAAAAGTGATTCTAACGAATTTTTCAAACTTCGAAAAAAAAATTTTTTCTTTTCGAGATTCTTTTCGCATAATATGCTTTACTGAGGCTATCAAACTAGTACAATGAAAGAGAACCAGTTATCTCAAATAAGAACAGAAAAAAAGTGATTCTAAAGAAGTTTCCAAACTTCGAAAAAAAATTTTTTTTTTTGGAGATTCTTTGCGCATAATATGCTTTACTGAGGCTATCAAACTAGTATAATGAAAGAGAACCAGTTATCTCAAATAAGAACGGAAAAAAATTGATTCTAAAGAAGTTTCCAAAGTTCGAAAAAAAATTTTTTTCTTTTCGAGTTTCTTTGCGCATAATATGCTTTACTGAGGCTATCAACCTAGTATATCGAAAGAGAAACAGTTATCTCAAATAAGAACGGAAAAAAAGTGATTCTAAAGTAGTTTCCAAACTTCGAAAAAAAATGTTTTTCTTTTCGTGATTCTTTTCGCTAAATATGCTTTTCTGAGGCTATCAAACTAGTGTAATGAAAGAGAACCAGTTATGTCAAATTAGAACAGAAAAAAAGTGATTCTAAAGAAGTTTCCAAACTTCGAAAAAAAATTTTTTTCTTTTCGAGATTCTTTGCGCATAATATGCTTTACTGAGGCTATCAAACTAGTATAATGAAAGAGAACCAGTTATCTCAAATAAGAACAGAAAAAAAGTGATTCTAAAGAAGTTTCCAAACTTCGAAAAAAATTTTTTTTCTTTTCGAGATTCTTTGCGCATAATATGCTTTACTGAGGCTATCAAACTAGTATAATGAAAGAGAACCAGTTATCTCAAATAAGAACGGAAAAAAATTGATTCTAAAAAGTTTCCAAACTTCGAAAAAAAATTTATTTCTTTTCGAGATTCTTTGCGCATAATATGGTTTACTGAGGCTATCAAAGTAGTATAATGAAAGAGAACCAGTTATCTCAAATAAGAACGGAAAAAAAGTGATTCAAACGAAGTTTCCAAACTTCGAAAAAAAATGGTTTTCTTTTCGAGATTCTTTGCGCATAATATGCTTTTCTACGGCTATCAAACTAGTAAAATGTAAGAGAACCAGTTATCTCGAATAAGAACGGAAAAAAATTGATTCTAACGAAGTTTCCAAACTTCGAAAAATGTTTTCTTTCTTTTCGAGATTCTTTGCGCATAATATGCTTTACTGAGTCTATCAAACTAGTATAATGAAAGAGAACCAGTTATCTCGAATAAGAACGGAAAAAAAGTAATTCTAAAGAAGTTTCCAAAGTTCGAAAAAAATTTTTTTTCTTTTCGAGATTCTTTGCGCATAATATGCTTTACTGAGGCTATCAAACTGGTATAATGAAAGAGAACCAGTTATCTCATATAAGAACGGAAAAAAAGTGATTCTAATGAAGTTTCCAAACTTCGAAAAAAATTTTTTTTTCTTTTCGAAATTCTTTGCGCATAATATGCTTTACTGAGGCTATCAAACTAGTATAATGAAAGAGAACCAGTTATCTCAAATAAGAACGGAAAAAAAGTGATTCAAACGAAGTTTCCAAACTTCGAAAAAAAATGGTTTTTTTTCGAGATTCTTTGCGCATAATATGCTTTTCTACGGCTATCAAACTAGTAAAATGAAAGAGAACCAGTTATCTCGAATAAGAACGGAAAAAAAGTGATTCTAACGAAGTTTCCAAACTTCGAAAAATATTTTTTTTCTTTTCGAGATTCTTTGCGCATAATATGCTTTACTGAGTCTATCAAACTAGTATAATGAAAGAGAACCAGTTATCTCATATAAGAACGGAAAAAAGTGATTCTAACGAAGTTTCCAAACTTCGAAAAAAAGTTTTTTTCTTTTCGAGATTCTTTGCGCATAACATGCTTTACTGAGGCTATCAAACTAGTATAATGAAAGAGAACCAGTTATCTCAAATAAGAACGGAAAAAAATTGATTCTAACGAAGTTTCCAAACTTCGAAAATTTTTTTTTTTTTCTTTTCCAGATTCTTTGCGCATAATGTGCTTTACTGAGGCTATGAAACTAGTAAAATGAAAGAGAACCAGTTATCTCAAATAAGAACGGAAAAAAGTGATTCTAACGAAGTTTCCAAACTTCGAAAAAAAATTTTTTTCTTTTCGAGATTCTTTGCGCATAATATGCTTTACTGAGGCTGTCAAACTAGTATAATGAAAGAGAACCAGTTATCTCAAATAAGAACAGAAAAAAAGTGATTCTAAAGAAGTTTCCAAACTTCGAAAAAAATTTTTTTTCTTTTCGAGATTCTTTCCGCATAATATGCTTTACTGAGGCTTTCAAACTAGTATAATGAAAGAGAACAAGTTATCTCAAATAAGAACGGAAAAAAATTGATTCTAAAGAAGTTTTCAAACTTCGAAAAAAAATTTTTTTCTTTTCGAGATTCTTTGCGCATAATATGCTTTACTGAGGCTACCAAAATAGTATAATGAAAGAGAAACAGTTATCTCAAATAAGAACGGAAAAAAAGTGATCCAAACGTAGTTTCCAAACTTCGAAAAGAAATGTTTTTCTTTTCGAGATTCTTTGCGCATAATATGCTTTACTGAGGCTATCAAACTAGTATATTGAAAGAGAACCAGTTATCTCAAATAAGAACGGAAAAAAAGTGATTCTTACGAAGTTTCCAAACTTCGAAAAAAAAATTTTTTCTTTTCGAGATTCTTTGCGCATAATATGCTTTACTGAGGCTATCAAACTAGTATAATGAAAGAGTACCAGTTATCTCAAATAAGAACGGAAAAAAAGTGATTCAAACGAAGTTTCCAAACTTCGAAAAAAAATGTTTTTCTTTTCGAGATTCTTTGCGCATAATATGCTTTTCTGAGTCTATCAAACTAGTATAATGAAAGAGAACCAGTTATCTCAAATAAGAACGGAAAAAAAGTGATTCAAACGAAGTTTCCAAAATTCGAAAAAAAATTTTTTTCCTTTCGAGATTCTTTGCGCATAATATGCTTTTCTACGGCTATCAAACTAGTAAAATGAAAGAGAACCGTTTATCTCGAATAAGAACGGAATAAAAGTGATTCTAACGAAGTTTCCAAACTTCGAAAAATTTTTTTTTTCTATTCGAGATTCTTTGCGCATTATATGCTTTACTGAGGCTATCAAACTAGTATAATGAAAGAGAACCAGTTCTCTCAAATAAGAACGGAAAAAAGTGATTCTAACGAAGTTTCTAAACTTCGAAAAAAAATTTTTTTCTTTTCGAGATTCTTTGCGCATAATATGCTTTACTGAGGCTATCAAACTAGTATAATGAAAGAGAACAAGTTATCTCAAATAAGAACGGAAAAAAATTGATTCTAAAGAAGTTTCCAAACTTCGAAAAAAAATTTTTTTCTTTTCGAGATTCTTTGCGCATAATATGCTTTACTGAGGCTATCAAAATAGTATAATGAAAGAGAAACAGTTATCTCAAATAAGAACGGAAAAATAGTGATTCAAACGTAGTTTCCAAACTTCGAAAAAAAATGTTTTTCTTTTCGAGATTCTTTGCGCATAATATGCTTTTCTGGGGCTATCAAACTAGTATAATGAAAGAGAACCAGTTATCTCAAATAAGAACGGGAAAAAAGTGATTCTAACGAAGTTTCCAAACTTCGAAAAAAATTTTTTTTCTTTTCGAGATTCTTTGCGCATAATATGCTTTACTGAGGATATCAAACTAGTATAATGAAAGAGAACCAGTTATCTCAAATAAGAACGGAAAAAAAGTGATTCTAACGAAGTTTCCAAACTTGGAAAAAAAAATTTTTTCTTTTCGAGATTCTTTGCGCATAATATGCTTTACTGAGGCTATCAAACTAGTACAATGAAGGAGAACCAGTTATCTCAAATAAGAACAGAAAAAAAGTGATTCTAAAGAAGTTTCCAAACTTCGAAAAAATATTTTTTTCTTTTCGAGATTCTTTGCGCATAATATGCTTTACTGAGGCTATCAAACTAGTATAATGAAAGAGAAACAGATATCTCAAATATGAACGGAAAAAAAGTGATTCAAACGAAGTTTCCAAACTTCGAAAAAAAATGTTTTTCTTTTCGAGATTCTTTGCGCATAATATGCTTTACTGAGGCTATCAAACTAGTACAATGAAAGAGAACCAGTTATCTCAAATAAGAACGGAAAAAAAATTGATTCTAAAGAAGTTTCCAAACTTCGAAAAAAATTTTTTTTCTTTTCGAGATTCTTTGCGCATAATATGCTTTACTGAGGCTATCAAACTAGTATAATGAAAGAGAAACAGATATCTCAAATATGAACGGAAAAAAAGTGATTCAAACGAAGTTTCCAAACTTCGAAAAAAAATGTTTTTCTTTTCGAGATTCTTTGCGCATAATATGCTTTACTGAGGCTGTCAAACTAGTATAATGAAAGAGAACCAGTTATCTCAAATAAGAACAGAAAAAAAGTGATTCTAAAGAAGTTTCCAAACTTCGAAAAAAATTTTTTTTCTTTTCGAGATTCTTTCCGCATAATATGCTTTACTGAGGCTTTCAAACTAGTATAATGAAAGAGAACAAGTTATCTCAAATAAGAACGGAAAAAAATTGATTCTAAAGAAGTTTTCAAACTTCGAAAAAAAATTTTTTTCTTTTCGAGATTCTTTGCGCATAATATGCTTTACTGAGGCTACCAAAATAGTATAATGAAAGAGAAACAGTTATCTCAAATAAGAACGGAAAAAAAGTGATCCAAACGTAGTTTCCAAACTTCGAAAAGAAATGTTTTTCTTTTCGAGATTCTTTGCGCATAATATGCTTTTCTGGGGCTATCAAACTAGTATAATGAAAAAGAACCAGTTATCTCAAATAAGAACGGGAAAAAAGTGATTCAAACGAAGTTTCCAAACTTCGAAAAAAATTTTTTTCTTTTCGAGATTCTTTGCGCATAATATGCTTTACTGAGGCTAACAAACTAGTATAATGAAAGAGAACCAGTTATCTCAAATAAGAACGGAAAAAAGTGATTCTAACGAATTTTTCAAACTTCGAAAAAAAAATTTTTTCTTTTCGAGATTCTTTGCGCATAATATGCTTTACTGAGGCTATCAAACTAGTACAATGAAAGAGAACCAGTTATCTCAAATAAGAACAGAAAAAAAGTGATTCTAAAGAAGTTTCCAAACTTCGAAAAAAAATTTTTTTCTTTTCGAGATTCTTTGCGCATAATATGCTTTACTGAGGCTAACAAACTAGTATAATGAAAGAGAACCAGTTATCTCAAATAAGAACGGAAAAAAGTGATTCTAACGAATTTTTCAAACTTCGAAAAAAAAATTTTTTCTTTTCGAGATTCTTTGCGCATAATATGCTTTACTGAGGCTATCAAACTAGTACAATGAAAGAGAACCAGTTATCTCAAATAAGAACAGAAAAAAAGTGATTCTAAAGAAGTTTCCAAACTTCGAAAAAAAATTTTTTTTTTTTGGAGATTCTTTGCGCATAATATGCTTTACTGAGGCTATCAAACTAGTATAATGAAAGAGAACCAGTTATCTCAAATAAGAACGGAAAAAAATTGATTCTAAAGAAGTTTCCAAAGTTCGAAAAAAAATTTTTTTCTTTTCGAGTTTCTTTGCGCATAATATGCTTTACTGAGGCTATCAACCTAGTATATCGAAAGAGAAACAGTTATCTCAAATAAGAACGGAAAAAAAGTGATTCTAAAGTAGTTTCCAAACTTCGAAAAAAAATGTTTTTCTTTTCGTGATTCTTTTCGCTAAATATGCTTTTCTGAGGCTATCAAACTAGTGTAATGAAAGAGAACCAGTTATGTCAAATTAGAACAGAAAAAAAGTGATTCTAAAGAAGTTTCCAAACTTCGAAAAAAAATTTTTTTCTTTTCGAGATTCTTTGCGCATAATATGCTTTACTGAGGCTATCAAACTAGTATAATGAAAGAGAACCAGTTATCTCAAATAAGAACAGAAAAAAAGTGATTCTAAAGAAGTTTCCAAACTTCGAAAAAAATTTTTTTTCTTTTCGAGATTCTTTGCGCATAATATGCTTTACTGAGGCTATCAAACTAGTATAATGAAAGAGAACCAGTTATCTCAAATAAGAACGGAAAAAAATTGATTCTAAAAAGTTTCCAAACTTCGAAAAAAAATTTATTTCTTTTCGAGATTCTTTGCGCATAATATGGTTTACTGAGGCTATCAAAGTAGTATAATGAAAGAGAACCAGTTATCTCAAATAAGAACGGAAAAAAAGTGATTCAAACGAAGTTTCCAAACTTCGAAAAAAAATGGTTTTCTTTTCGAGATTCTTTGCGCATAATATGCTTTTCTACGGCTATCAAACTAGTAAAATGTAAGAGAACCAGTTATCTCGAATAAGAACGGAAAAAAATTGATTCTAACGAAGTTTCCAAACTTCGAAAAATGTTTTCTTTCTTTTCGAGATTCTTTGCGCATAATATGCTTTACTGAGTCTATCAAACTAGTATAATGAAAGAGAACCAGTTATCTCGAATAAGAACGGAAAAAAAGTAATTCTAAAGAAGTTTCCAAAGTTCGAAAAAAATTTTTTTTCTTTTCGAGATTCTTTGCGCATAATATGCTTTACTGAGGCTATCAAACTGGTATAATGAAAGAGAACCAGTTATCTCATATAAGAACGGAAAAAAAGTGATTCTAATGAAGTTTCCAAACTTCGAAAAAAATTTTTTTTTCTTTTCGAAATTCTTTGCGCATAATATGCTTTACTGAGGCTATCAAACTAGTATAATGAAAGAGAACCAGTTATCTCAAATAAGAACGGAAAAAAAGTGATTCAAACGAAGTTTCCAAACTTCGAAAAAAAATGGTTTTTTTTCGAGATTCTTTGCGCATAATATGCTTTTCTACGGCTATCAAACTAGTAAAATGAAAGAGAACCAGTTATCTCGAATAAGAACGGAAAAAAAGTGATTCTAACGAAGTTTCCAAACTTCGAAAAATATTTTTTTTCTTTTCGAGATTCTTTGCGCATAATATGCTTTACTGAGTCTATCAAACTAGTATAATGAAAGAGAACCAGTTATCTCATATAAGAACGGAAAAAAGTGATTCTAACGAAGTTTCCAAACTTCGAAAAAAAAGTTTTTTTCTTTTCGAGATTCTTTGCGCATAACATGCTTTACTGAGGCTATCAAACTAGTATAATGAAAGAGAACCAGTTATCTCAAATAAGAACGGAAAAAAATTGATTCTAACGAAGTTTCCAAACTTCGAAAATTTTTTTTTTTTTCTTTTCCAGATTCTTTGCGCATAATGTGCTTTACTGAGGCTATGAAACTAGTAAAATGAAAGAGAACCAGTTATCTCAAATAAGAACGGAAAAAAGTGATTCTAACGAAGTTTCCAAACTTCGAAAAAAAATTTTTTTCTTTTCGAGATTCTTTGCGCATAATATGCTTTACTGAGGCTGTCAAACTAGTATAATGAAAGAGAACCAGTTATCTCAAATAAGAACAGAAAAAAAGTGATTCTAAAGAAGTTTTCAAACTTCGAAAAAAAATTTTTTTCTTTTCGAGATTCTTTGCGCATAATATGCTTTACTGAGGCTACCAAAATAGTATAATGAAAGAGAAACAGTTATCTCAAATAAGAACGGAAAAAAAGTGATCCAAACGTAGTTTCCAAACTTCGAAAAGAAATGTTTTTCTTTTCGAGATTCTTTGCGCATAATATGCTTTACTGAGGCTATCAAACTAGTATATTGAAAGAGAACCAGTTATCTCAAATAAGAACGGAAAAAAATTGATTCTAAAGAAGTTTCCAAACTTCGAAAAAAAATTTATTTCTTTTCGAGATTCTTTGCGCATAATATGGTTTACAGAGGCTATCAAACTAGTATAATGAAAGAGAAACAGTTATCTCAAATAAGAACGGAAAAAAAGTGATTCAAACGAAGTTTCCAAACTTCGAAAAAAAATGTTTTTCTTTTCGAGATTCTTTGCGCATAATATGCTTTTCTGAGGCTATCAAACTAGTAAAATGAAAGAGAACCAGTTATCTCGAATAAGAATGGAAAAAAAGTAATTCTAAAGAAGTTTCCAAAGTTCGAAAAAAATTTTTTTTCTTTTCGAGATTCTTTGCGCATAATATGCTTTACTGAGGCTATCAAACTAGTGTAATGAAAGAGAACCAGTTATCTCATTTAAGAACGGAAAAAAAGTGATTCTAACGAAGTTTCCAAACTTCGAAAAAAATTTTTTTTTCTTTTCGAAATTCTTTGCGCATAATATGCTTTACTGAGGCTATCAAACTAGTATAATGAAAGAGAACCAGTTATCTCAAATAAGAACGGAAAAAAAGTGATTCAAACGAAGTTTCCAAACTTCGAAAAAAAATGGTTTTCTTTTCGAGATTCTTTGCGCATAATATGCTTTTCTACGGCTATCAAACTAGTAAAATGAAAGAGAACCAGTTATCTCGAATAAGAACGGAAAAAAAGTGATTCTAACGAAGTTTCCAAACTTCGAAAAATGTTTTTTTTCTTTTCGAGATTCTTTGCGCATAATATGCTTTACTGAGGCTATCAAACTAGTATAATGAAAGAGAACCAGTTATCTCAAATAAGAACAGAAAAAAAGTGATTCTAAAGAAGTTTCCAAACTTCGAAAAAAAATTTTTTTCTTTTCGAGATTCTTTGCGCATAATATGCTTTACTGAGGCTATCAAACTAGTATAATGAAAGAGAACAAGTTATCTCAAATAAGAACGGAAAAAAATTGATTCTAAAGAAGTTTCCAAACTTCGAAAAAAAATTTTTTTCTTTTCGAGATTCTTTGCGCATAATATGCTTTACTGAGGCTATCAAAATAGTATAATGAAAGAGAAACAGTTATCTCAAATAAGAACGGAAAAAAAGTGATTCAAACGTAGTTTCCAAACTTCGAAAAAAAATGTTTTTCTTTTCGAGATTCTTTGCGCATAATATGCTTTTCTGGGGCTATCAAACTAGTATAATGAAAGAGAACCAGTTATCTCAAATAAGAACGGAAAAAAAGTGATTTTAACGAAGTTTCCAAACTTGAAAAAAAAAATTTTTTCTTTTCGAGATTCTTTGCGCATAATATGCTTTACTGAGGCTATCAAACTAGTACAATGAAGGAGAACCAGTTATCTCAAATAAGAACAGAAAAAAAGTGATTCTAAAAAGTTTCCAAACTTCGAAAAAAATTTTTTTTCTTTTCGAGATTCTTTGCGCATAATATGCTTTACTGAGGCTATCAAACTTGTATAATGAAAGAGAACTAGTTATCTCATATAAGAACGGAAAAAAAGTGATTCTAACGAAGTTTCCAAACTTCGAAAAAAATTTTTTTTTCTTTTCGAAATTCTTTGCGCATAATATGCTTTACTGAGGCTATCAAACTAGTATAATGAAAGAGAACCAGTTATCTCAAATAAGAACGGAAAAAAGTGATTCTAACGAAGTTTCCAAACTTCGAAAAAAAATTTTTTTCTTTTCGAGATTCTTTGCGCATAATATGCTTTACTGAGGCTATCAAACTAGTATAATGAAAGAGAACCAGTTATCTCAAATAAGAACGGAAAAAAATTGATTCTAACGAAGTTTCCTAACTTCGAAAATTTTTTTTTTTTTCTTTTCCAGATTCTTTGCGCATAATATGCTTTACTGAGGCTATTAAACTAGTATAATGAAAGAGAACCAGTTATCTCAACTAAGAACGGAAAAAAGTGATTCTAACGAAGTTTCCAAACTTCGAAAAAAATTTTTTTTCTTTTCGAGATTCTTTGCGCATAATATGCTTTACTGAGGCTATCAAACTAGTATAATGAAAGAGAACCAGTTATCTCAAATAAGAACAGAAAAAAAGTGATTCTAAAGAAGTTTACAAACTTCGAAAAAAATTTTTTTTCTTTTCGAGATTCTTTGCGCATAATATGCTTTACTGAGGCTATCTAACTAGTATAATGAAAGAGAACAAGTTATCTCAAATAAGAACGGAAAAAAATTGATTCTAAAGAAGTTTTCAAACTTCGAAAAAAAATTTTTTTCTTTTCGAGATTCTTTGCGCATAATATGCTTTACTGAGACTATCAAAATAGTATAATGAAAGAGAAACAGTTATCTCAAATAAGAACGGAAAAAAAGTGATCCAAACGTAGTTTCCAAACTTCGAAAAGAAATGTTCGTCTTTTCGAGATTCTTTGCGCATAATATGCTTTACTGAGGCTATCAAACTAGTATAATGAAAGAGAACCAGTTATCTCAAATAAGAACGGAAAAAAATTGATTCTAAAGAAGTTTGCAAACTTCGAAAAAAAATTTTTTCCCTTTGAGATTCTTTGCGCATAATATGCTTTACTGAGGCTATCAAACTAGTACAATGAAAGAGAACCAGTTATCTCAAATAAGAACAGAAAAAAAGTGATTCTAAAGAAGTTTCCAAACTTCGAAAAAAAATTTTTTTCTTTTGGAGATTCTTTGCGCATAATATGCTTTACTGAGGCCATCAAACTAGTATAATGAAAGAGAACCAGTTATCTCAAATAAGAACGGAAAAAAATTGATTCTAAAGAAGTTTCCAAAGTTCGAAAAAAAATTTTTTTCTTTTCGAGATTCTTTGCGCATAATATGCTTTACTGAGGCTATCAACCTAGTATAATGAAAGAGAAAAAGTTATCTCAAATAAGAACGGAAAAAAAGTGATTCTAAAGTAGTTTCCAAACTTCGAAAAAAAATTTTTTTCTTTTTGTGATTCTTTTCGCTAAATATGCTTTTCTTATGCTATCAAACTAGTGTAATGAAAGAGAACCAGTTATCTCAAATTAGAACAGAAAAAAAGTGATTCTAAAGAAGTTTCCAAACTTCGAAAAAAAATTTTTTTCTTTTCGAGATTCTTTGCGCATAATATGCTTTACTGAGGCTATCAAACTAGTATAATGAAAGAGAACCAGTTATCTCAAATAAGAACAGAAAAAAAGTGATTCTAAAGAAGTTTCCAAACTTCGAAAAAAATTTTTTTTCTTTTCGAGATTCTTTGCGCATAATATGCTTTACTGAGGCTATCAAACTAGTATAATGAAAGAGAACCAGTTCTCTCAAATAAGAACGGAAAAAAGTGATTCTAACGAAGTTTCTAAACTTCGAAAAAAAATTTTTTTCTTTTCGAGATTCTTTGCGCATAATATGCTTTACTGAGGCTATTAAATTAGTATAATGAAAGAGAACCAGTTATCTCAAATAAGAACGGAAAAAAATTGATTCTAAAGAAGTTTCCAAACTTCGAAAAAAAATTTTTTTCTTTTCGAGATTCTTTGCGCATAATATGCTTTACTGAGGCTATCAAACTAGTATAATGAAAGAGAACCAGTTATCTCAAATAAGAACAGAAAAAAAGTGATTCTAAAGAAGTTTCCAAACTTCGAAAAAAAATTTTTTTCTTTTCGAGATTCTTTGCGCATAATATGCTTTACTGAGGCTATCAAACTAGTATAATGAAAGAGAACAAGTTATCTCAAATAAGAACGGAAAAAAATTGATTCTAAAGAAGTTTCGAAACTTCGAAAAAAATTTTTATTCTTTTCGAGATTCTTTGCGCATAATATGCTTTACTGAGGCTATCAAAATAGTATAATGAAAGAGAAACAGTTATCTCAAATAAGAACGGAAAAAAAGTGACACAAACGTAGTTTCCAAACTTCGAAAAAAAATGTTTTTCTTTTCGAGATTCTTTGCGCATAATATGCTTTTCTGGGGCTATCAAACTAGTATAATGAAAGAGAACCAGTTATCTCAAATAAGAACGGAAAAAAAGTGATTCTAACGAAGTTTCCAAACTTCGAAAAAAAATGGTTTTCTTTTCGAGATTCTTTGCGCATAATATGCTTTTCTACGGCTATCAAATTAGTAAAATGAAAGAGAACCAGTTATCTCGAATAAGAACGGAAAAAAAGTGATTCTAACGAAGTTTCCAAACTTCGAAAAATGTTTTTTTTCTTTTCGAGATTCTTTGCGCATAATATGCTTTACAAAGGCTATCAAACTAGTATAATGAAAGAGAACCAGTTCTCTCAAATAAGAACGGAAAAAAGTGATTCTAACGAAGTTTCTAAACTTCGAAAAAAAATTTTTTTCTTTTCGAAATTCTTTGCGCATAATATGCTTTACTGAGGCTATCAAACTAGTATAATGAAAGAGAACCAGTTATCTCAAATAAGAACGGAAAAAAGTGATTCTAACGAAGTTTCCAAACTTCGAAAAAAAATTTTTTTCTTTTCGAGATTCTTTGCGCATAATATGCTTTACTGAGGCTATCAAACTAGTATAATGAAAGAGAACCAGTTATCTCAAATAAGAACGGAAAAAAATTGATTCTAACGAAGTTTCCAAACTTCGAAATTTTTTTTTTTTCTTTTCCAGATTCTTTGCGCATAATATGCTTTACTGAGGCTATCAAACTAGTATAATGAAAGAGAACCAGTTATCTCAAATAAGAACGGAAAAAAGTGATTCTAACGAAGTTTCCAAACTTCGAAAAAAATTTTTATTCTTTTCGAGATTCTTTGCGCATAATATGCTTTACTGAGGCTATCAAACTAGTATAATGAAAGAGAACCAGTTATCTCAAATAAGAACAGAAAAAAAGTGATTCTAAAGAAGTTTCCAAACTTCGAAAAAAAATTTTTTTCTTTTCGAGATTCTTTGCGCATAATATGCTTTACTGAGGCTATCAAACTAGTATAATGAAAGAGAACAAGTTATCTCAAATAAGAACGGAAAAAAATTGATTCTAAAGAAGTTTTCAAACTTCGAAAAAAAATTTTTTTCTTTTCGAGATTCTTTGCGCATAATATGCTTTACTGAGGCTATCAAAATAGTATAATGAAAGAGAAACAGTTATCTCAAATAAGAACGGAAAAAAAGTGATCCAAACGTAGTTTCCAAACTTCGAAAAGAAATGTTCTTCTTTTCGAGATTCTTTGCGCATAATATGCTTTACTGAGGCTATCAAACTAGTATAATGAAAGAGAACCAGTTATCTCAAATAAGAACGGAAAAAAAGTGATTCTAACGAAGTTTCCAAACTTCGAAAAAAAAATTTTTTCTTTTCGAGATTCTTTGCGCATAATATGCTTTACTGAGGCTATCAAACTAGTATAATGAAAGAGTACCAGTTATCTCAAATAAGAACGGAAAAAAAGTGATTCAAACGAAGTTTCCAAACTTGGAAAAAAAATGTTTTTCTTTTCGAGATTCTTTGCGCATAATATGCTTTTCTGAGTCTATCAAACTAGTATAATGAAAGAGAACCAGTTATCTCAAATAAGAACGGAAAAAAAGTGATTCAAACGAAGTTTCCAAAATTCGAAAAAAAATTTTTTTCCTTTCGAGATTCTTTGCGCATAATATGCTTTTCTACGGCTATCAAACTAGTAAAATGAAAGAGAACCAGTTATCTCGAATAAGAACGGAAAAAAAGTGATTCTAACGAAGTTTCCAAACTTCGAAAAATTTTTTTTTTCTTTTCGAGATTCTTTGCGCATAATATGCTTTACAAAGGCTATCAAACTAGTATAATGAAAGAGAACCAGTTATCTCAAATAAGAACGGAAAAAAGTGTTTCTAACGAAGTTTCCAAACTTCGAAAAAAATTTTTTTTCTTTTCGAGATTCTTTGCGCATAATATGCTTTACTGAGGCTATCAAACTAGTATAATGAAAGAGAACCAGTTCTCTCAAATAAGAACGGAAAAAAGTGATTCTAACGAAGTTTCTAAACTTCGAAAAAAAATTTTTTTTATTTCGAGATTCTTTGCGCATAATATGCTTTACTGAGGCTATTAAACTAGTATAATGAAAGAGAACCCGTTATCTCAAATAAGAACGGAAAAAAATTGATTCTAAAGAAGTTTCCAAAAAAAAAAAAAAAATTTTTTCTTTTCGAGATTCTTTGCGCATAATATGCTTTACTGAGGCTATCAAACTAGTATAATGAAAGAGAACCAGTTATCTCAAATAAGAACAGAAAAAAAGTGATTCTAAAGAAGTTTCCAAACTTCGAAAAAAAATTTTTTGCTTTTCGAGATTCTTTGCGCATAATATGCTTTACTGAGGCTATCAAACTAGTATAATGAAAGAGAACAAGTTATCTCAAATAAGAACGGAAAAAAATTGATTCTAAAGAAGTTTCCAAACTTCGAAAAAAAATTTTTTTCTTTTCGAGATTCTTTGCGCATAATATGCTTTACTGAGGCTATCAAAATAGTATAATGAAAGAGAAACAGTTATCTCAAATAAGAACGGAAAAATAGTGATTCAAACGTAGTTTCCAAACTTCGAAAAAAAATGTTTTTCTTTTCGAGATTCTTTGCGCATAATATGCTTTTCTGGGGCTATCAAACTAGTATAATGAAAGAGAACCAGTTATCTCAAATAAGAACGGGAAAAAAGTGATTCTAACGAAGTTTCCAAACTTCGAAAAAAATTTTTTTTCTTTTCGAGATTCTTTGCGCATAATATGCTTTACTGAGGATATCAAACTAGTATAATGAAAGAGAACCAGTTATCTCAAATAAGAACGGAAAAAAAGTGATTCTAACGAAGTTTCCAAACTTGGAAAAAAAAATTTTTTCTTTTCGAGATTCTTTGCGCATAATATGCTTTACTGAGGCTATCAAACTAGTACAATGAAGGAGAACCAGTTATCTCAAATAAGAACAGAAAAAAAGTGATTCTAAAGAAGTTTCCAAACTTCGAAAAAAAATTTTTTTCTTTTCGAGATTCTTTGCGCATAATATGCTTTACTGAGGCTATCAAACTAGTATAATGAAAGAGAAACAGATATCTCAAATATGAACGGAAAAAAAGTGATTCAAACGAAGTTTCCAAACTTCGAAAAAAAATGTTTTTCTTTTCGAGATTCTTTGCGCATAATATGCTTTACTGAGGCTATCAAACTAGTACAATGAAAGAGAACCAGTTATCTCAAATAAGAACGGAAAAAAAATTGATTCTAAAGAAGTTTCCAAACTTCGAAAAAAATTTTTTTTCTTTTCGAGATTCTTTGCGCATAATATGCTTTACTGAGGCTATCAAACTAGTATAATGAAAGAGAAACAGATATCTCAAATATGAACGGAAAAAAAGTGATTCAAACGAAGTTTCCAAACTTCGAAAAAAAATGTTTTTCTTTTCGAGATTCTTTGCGCATAATATGCTTTACTGAGGCTGTCAAACTAGTATAATGAAAGAGAACCAGTTATCTCAAATAAGAACAGAAAAAAAGTGATTCTAAAGAAGTTTCCAAACTTCGAAAAAAATTTTTTTTCTTTTCGAGATTCTTTCCGCATAATATGCTTTACTGAGGCTTTCAAACTAGTATAATGAAAGAGAACAAGTTATCTCAAATAAGAACGGAAAAAAATTGATTCTAAAGAAGTTTTCAAACTTCGAAAAAAAATTTTTTTCTTTTCGAGATTCTTTGCGCATAATATGCTTTACTGAGGCTACCAAAATAGTATAATGAAAGAGAAACAGTTATCTCAAATAAGAACGGAAAAAAAGTGATCCAAACGTAGTTTCCAAACTTCGAAAAGAAATGTTTTTCTTTTCGAGATTCTTTGCGCATAATATGCTTTTCTGGGGCTATCAAACTAGTATAATGAAAAAGAACCAGTTATCTCAAATAAGAACGGGAAAAAAGTGATTCAAACGAAGTTTCCAAACTTCGAAAAAAATTTTTTTCTTTTCGAGATTCTTTGCGCATAATATGCTTTACTGAGGCTAACAAACTAGTATAATGAAAGAGAACCAGTTATCTCAAATAAGAACGGAAAAAAGTGATTCTAACGAATTTTTCAAACTTCGAAAAAAAAATTTTTTCTTTTCGAGATTCTTTGCGCATAATATGCTTTACTGAGGCTATCAAACTAGTACAATGAAAGAGAACCAGTTATCTCAAATAAGAACAGAAAAAAAGTGATTCTAAAGAAGTTTCCAAACTTCGAAAAAAAATTTTTTTCTTTTCGAGATTCTTTGCGCATAATATGCTTTACTGAGGCTAACAAACTAGTATAATGAAAGAGAACCAGTTATCTCAAATAAGAACGGAAAAAAGTGATTCTAACGAATTTTTCAAACTTCGAAAAAAAAATTTTTTCTTTTCGAGATTCTTTTCGCATAATATGCTTTACTGAGGCTATCAAACTAGTACAATGAAAGAGAACCAGTTATCTCAAATAAGAACAGAAAAAAAGTGATTCTAAAGAAGTTTCCAAACTTCGAAAAAAAATTTTTTTTTTTGGAGATTCTTTGCGCATAATATGCTTTACTGAGGCTATCAAACTAGTATAATGAAAGAGAACCAGTTATCTCAAATAAGAACGGAAAAAAATTGATTCTAAAGAAGTTTCCAAAGTTCGAAAAAAAATTTTTTTCTTTTCGAGTTTCTTTGCGCATAATATGCTTTACTGAGGCTATCAACCTAGTATATCGAAAGAGAAACAGTTATCTCAAATAAGAACGGAAAAAAAGTGATTCTAAAGTAGTTTCCAAACTTCGAAAAAAAATGTTTTTCTTTTCGTGATTCTTTTCGCTAAATATGCTTTTCTGAGGCTATCAAACTAGTGTAATGAAAGAGAACCAGTTATGTCAAATTAGAACAGAAAAAAAGTGATTCTAAAGAAGTTTCCAAACTTCGAAAAAAAATTTTTTTCTTTTCGAGATTCTTTGCGCATAATATGCTTTACTGAGGCTATCAAACTAGTATAATGAAAGAGAACCAGTTATCTCAAATAAGAACAGAAAAAAAGTGATTCTAAAGAAGTTTCCAAACTTCGAAAAAAATTTTTTTTCTTTTCGAGATTCTTTGCGCATAATATGCTTTACTGAGGCTATCAAACTAGTATAATGAAAGAGAACCAGTTATCTCAAATAAGAACGGAAAAAAATTGATTCTAAAAAGTTTCCAAACTTCGAAAAAAAATTTATTTCTTTTCGAGATTCTTTGCGCATAATATGGTTTACTGAGGCTATCAAAGTAGTATAATGAAAGAGAACCAGTTATCTCAAATAAGAACGGAAAAAAAGTGATTCAAACGAAGTTTCCAAACTTCGAAAAAAAATGGTTTTCTTTTCGAGATTCTTTGCGCATAATATGCTTTTCTACGGCTATCAAACTAGTAAAATGTAAGAGAACCAGTTATCTCGAATAAGAACGGAAAAAAATTGATTCTAACGAAGTTTCCAAACTTCGAAAAATGTTTTCTTTCTTTTCGAGATTCTTTGCGCATAATATGCTTTACTGAGTCTATCAAACTAGTATAATGAAAGAGAACCAGTTATCTCGAATAAGAACGGAAAAAAAGTAATTCTAAAGAAGTTTCCAAAGTTCGAAAAAAATTTTTTTTCTTTTCGAGATTCTTTGCGCATAATATGCTTTACTGAGGCTATCAAACTGGTATAATGAAAGAGAACCAGTTATCTCATATAAGAACGGAAAAAAAGTGATTCTAATGAAGTTTCCAAACTTCGAAAAAAATTTTTTTTTCTTTTCGAAATTCTTTGCGCATAATATGCTTTACTGAGGCTATCAAACTAGTATAATGAAAGAGAACCAGTTATCTCAAATAAGAACGGAAAAAAAGTGATTCAAACGAAGTTTCCAAACTTCGAAAAAAAATGGTTTTTTTTCGAGATTCTTTGCGCATAATATGCTTTTCTACGGCTATCAAACTAGTAAAATGAAAGAGAACCAGTTATCTCGAATAAGAACGGAAAAAAAGTGATTCTAACGAAGTTTCCAAACTTCGAAAAATATTTTTTTTCTTTTCGAGATTCTTTGCGCATAATATGCTTTACTGAGTCTATCAAACTAGTATAATGAAAGAGAACCAGTTATCTCATATAAGAACGGAAAAAAGTGATTCTAACGAAGTTTCCAAACTTCGAAAAAAAGTTTTTTTCTTTTCGAGATTCTTTGCGCATAACATGCTTTACTGAGGCTATCAAACTAGTATAATGAAAGAGAACCAGTTATCTCAAATAAGAACGGAAAAAAATTGATTCTAACGAAGTTTCCAAACTTCGAAAATTTTTTTTTTTTTCTTTTCCAGATTCTTTGCGCATAATGTGCTTTACTGAGGCTATGAAACTAGTAAAATGAAAGAGAACCAGTTATCTCAAATAAGAACGGAAAAAAGTGATTCTAACGAAGTTTCCAAACTTCGAAAAAAAATTTTTTTCTTTTCGAGATTCTTTGCGCATAATATGCTTTACTGAGGCTGTCAAACTAGTATAATGAAAGAGAACCAGTTATCTCAAATAAGAACAGAAAAAAAGTGATTCTAAAGAAGTTTCCAAACTTCGAAAAAAATTTTTTTTCTTTTCGAGATTCTTTCCGCATAATATGCTTTACTGAGGCTTTCAAACTAGTATAATGAAAGAGAACAAGTTATCTCAAATAAGAACGGAAAAAAATTGATTCTAAAAAAGTTTTCAAACTTCGAAAAAAAATTTTTTTCTTTTCGAGATTCTTTGCGCATAATATGCTTTACTGAGGCTACCAAAATAGTATAATGAAAGAGAAACAGTTATCTCAAATAAGAACGGAAAAAAAGTGATCCAAACGTAGTTTCCAAACTTCGAAAAGAAATGTTTTTCTTTTCGAGATTCTTTGCGCATAATATGCTTTACTGAGGCTATCAAACTAGTATATTGAAAGAGAACCAGTTATCTCAAATAAGAACGGAAAAAAAGTGATTCTTACGAAGTTTCCAAACTTCGAAAAAAAAATTTTTTCTTTTCGAGATTCTTTGCGCATAATATGCTTTACTGAGGCTATCAAACTAGTATAATGAAAGAGTACCAGTTATCTCAAATAAGAACGGAAAAAAAGTGATTCAAACGAAGTTTCCAAACTTCGAAAAAAAATGTTTTTCTTTTCGAGATTCTTTGCGCATAATATGCTTTTCTGAGTCTATCAAACTAGTATAATGAAAGAGAACCAGTTATCTCAAATAAGAACGGAAAAAAAGTGATTCAAACGAAGTTTCCAAAATTCGAAAAAAAATTTTTTTCCTTTCGAGATTCTTTGCGCATAATATGCTTTTCTACGGCTATCAAACTAGTAAAATGAAAGAGAACCGTTTATCTCGAATAAGAACGGAATAAAAGTGATTCTAACGAAGTTTCCAAACTTCGAAAAATTTTTTTTTTCTATTCGAGATTCTTTGCGCATTATATGCTTTACTGAGGCTATCAAACTAGTATAATGAAAGAGAACCAGTTCTCTCAAATAAGAACGGAAAAAAGTGATTCTAACGAAGTTTCTAAACTTCGAAAAAAAATTTTTTTCTTTTCGAGATTCTTTGCGCATAATATGCTTTACTGAGGCTATCAAACTAGTATAATGAAAGAGAACAAGTTATCTCAAATAAGAACGGAAAAAAATTGATTCTAAAGAAGTTTCCAAACTTCGAAAAAAAATTTTTTTCTTTTCGAGATTCTTTGCGCATAATATGCTTTACTGAGGCTATCAAAATAGTATAATGAAAGAGAAACAGTTATCTCAAATAAGAACGGAAAAATAGTGATTCAAACGTAGTTTCCAAACTTCGAAAAAAAATGTTTTTCTTTTCGAGATTCTTTGCGCATAATATGCTTTTCTGGGGCTATCAAACTAGTATAATGAAAGAGAACCAGTTATCTCAAATAAGAACGGGAAAAAAGTGATTCTAACGAAGTTTCCAAACTTCGAAAAAAATTTTTTTTCTTTTCGAGATTCTTTGCGCATAATATGCTTTACTGAGGATATCAAACTAGTATAATGAAAGAGAACCAGTTATCTCAAATAAGAACGGAAAAAAAGTGATTCTAACGAAGTTTCCAAACTTGGAAAAAAAAATTTTTTCTTTTCGAGATTCTTTGCGCATAATATGCTTTACTGAGGCTATCAAACTAGTACAATGAAGGAGAACCAGTTATCTCAAATAAGAACAGAAAAAAAGTGATTCTAAAGAAGTTTCCAAACTTCGAAAAAATATTTTTTTCTTTTCGAGATTCTTTGCGCATAATATGCTTTACTGAGGCTATCAAACTAGTATAATGAAAGAGAAACAGATATCTCAAATATGAACGGAAAAAAAGTGATTCAAACGAAGTTTCCAAACTTCGAAAAAAAATGTTTTTCTTTTCGAGATTCTTTGCGCATAATATGCTTTACTGAGGCTATCAAACTAGTACAATGAAAGAGAACCAGTTATCTCAAATAAGAACGGAAAAAAAATTGATTCTAAAGAAGTTTCCAAACTTCGAAAAAAATTTTTTTTCTTTTCGAGATTCTTTGCGCATAATATGCTTTACTGAGGCTATCAAACTAGTATAATGAAAGAGAAACAGATATCTCAAATATGAACGGAAAAAAAGTGATTCAAACGAAGTTTCCAAACTTCGAAAAAAAATGTTTTTCTTTTCGAGATTCTTTGCGCATAATATGCTTTACTGAGGCTGTCAAACTAGTATAATGAAAGAGAACCAGTTATCTCAAATAAGAACAGAAAAAAAGTGATTCTAAAGAAGTTTCCAAACTTCGAAAAAAATTTTTTTTCTTTTCGAGATTCTTTCCGCATAATATGCTTTACTGAGGCTTTCAAACTAGTATAATGAAAGAGAACAAGTTATCTCAAATAAGAACGGAAAAAAATTGATTCTAAAGAAGTTTTCAAACTTCGAAAAAAAATTTTTTTCTTTTCGAGATTCTTTGCGCATAATATGCTTTACTGAGGCTACCAAAATAGTATAATGAAAGAGAAACAGTTATCTCAAATAAGAACGGAAAAAAAGTGATCCAAACGTAGTTTCCAAACTTCGAAAAGAAATGTTTTTCTTTTCGAGATTCTTTGCGCATAATATGCTTTTCTGGGGCTATCAAACTAGTATAATGAAAAAGAACCAGTTATCTCAAATAAGAACGGGAAAAAAGTGATTCAAACGAAGTTTCCAAACTTCGAAAAAAATTTTTTTCTTTTCGAGATTCTTTGCGCATAATATGCTTTACTGAGGCTAACAAACTAGTATAATGAAAGAGAACCAGTTATCTCAAATAAGAACGGAAAAAAGTGATTCTAACGAATTTTTCAAACTTCGAAAAAAAAATTTTTTCTTTTCGAGATTCTTTGCGCATAATATGCTTTACTGAGGCTATCAAACTAGTACAATGAAAGAGAACCAGTTATCTCAAATAAGAACAGAAAAAAAGTGATTCTAAAGAAGTTTCCAAACTTCGAAAAAAAATTTTTTTCTTTTCGAGATTCTTTGCGCATAATATGCTTTACTGAGGCTAACAAACTAGTATAATGAAAGAGAACCAGTTATCTCAAATAAGAACGGAAAAAAGTGATTCTAACGAATTTTTCAAACTTCGAAAAAAAAATTTTTTCTTTTCGAGATTCTTTGCGCATAATATGCTTTACTGAGGCTATCAAACTAGTACAATGAAAGAGAACCAGTTATCTCAAATAAGAACAGAAAAAAAGTGATTCTAAAGAAGTTTCCAAACTTCGAAAAAAAATTTTTTTTTTTGGAGATTCTTTGCGCATAATATGCTTTACTGAGGCTATCAAACTAGTATAATGAAAGAGAACCAGTTATCTCAAATAAGAACGGAAAAAAATTGATTCTAAAGAAGTTTCCAAAGTTCGAAAAAAAATTTTTTTCTTTTCGAGTTTCTTTGCGCATAATATGCTTTACTGAGGCTATCAACCTAGTATATCGAAAGAGAAACAGTTATCTCAAATAAGAACGGAAAAAAAGTGATTCTAAAGTAGTTTCCAAACTTCGAAAAAAAATGTTTTTCTTTTCGTGATTCTTTTCGCTAAATATGCTTTTCTGAGGCTATCAAACTAGTGTAATGAAAGAGAACCAGTTATGTCAAATTAGAACAGAAAAAAAGTGATTCTAAAGAAGTTTCCAAACTTCGAAAAAAAATTTTTTTCTTTTCGAGATTCTTTGCGCATAATATGCTTTACTGAGGCTATCAAACTAGTATAATGAAAGAGAACCAGTTATCTCAAATAAGAACAGAAAAAAAGTGATTCTAAAGAAGTTTCCAAACTTCGAAAAAAATTTTTTTTCTTTTCGAGATTCTTTGCGCATAATATGCTTTACTGAGGCTATCAAACTAGTATAATGAAAGAGAACCAGTTATCTCAAATAAGAACGGAAAAAAATTGATTCTAAAAAGTTTCCAAACTTCGAAAAAAAATTTATTTCTTTTCGAGATTCTTTGCGCATAATATGGTTTACTGAGGCTATCAAAGTAGTATAATGAAAGAGAACCAGTTATCTCAAATAAGAACGGAAAAAAAGTGATTCAAACGAAGTTTCCAAACTTCGAAAAAAAATGGTTTTCTTTTCGAGATTCTTTGCGCATAATATGCTTTTCTACGGCTATCAAACTAGTAAAATGTAAGAGAACCAGTTATCTCGAATAAGAACGGAAAAAAATTGATTCTAACGAAGTTTCCAAACTTCGAAAAATGTTTTCTTTCTTTTCGAGATTCTTTGCGCATAATATGCTTTACTGAGTCTATCAAACTAGTATAATGAAAGAGAACCAGTTATCTCGAATAAGAACGGAAAAAAAGTAATTCTAAAGAAGTTTCCAAAGTTCGAAAAAAATTTTTTTTCTTTTCGAGATTCTTTGCGCATAATATGCTTTACTGAGGCTATCAAACTGGTATAATGAAAGAGAACCAGTTATCTCATATAAGAACGGAAAAAAAGTGATTCTAATGAAGTTTCCAAACTTCGAAAAAAATTTTTTTTTCTTTTCGAAATTCTTTGCGCATAATATGCTTTACTGAGGCTATCAAACTAGTATAATGAAAGAGAACCAGTTATCTCAAATAAGAACGGAAAAAAAGTGATTCAAACGAAGTTTCCAAACTTCGAAAAAAAATGGTTTTTTTTCGAGATTCTTTGCGCATAATATGCTTTTCTACGGCTATCAAACTAGTAAAATGAAAGAGAACCAGTTATCTCGAATAAGAACGGAAAAAAAGTGATTCTAACGAAGTTTCCAAACTTCGAAAAATATTTTTTTTCTTTTCGAGATTCTTTGCGCATAATATGCTTTACTGAGTCTATCAAACTAGTATAATGAAAGAGAACCAGTTATCTCATATAAGAACGGAAAAAAGTGATTCTAACGAAGTTTCCAAACTTCGAAAAAAAAGTTTTTTTCTTTTCGAGATTCTTTGCGCATAACATGCTTTACTGAGGCTATCAAACTAGTATAATGAAAGAGAACCAGTTATCTCAAATAAGAACGGAAAAAAATTGATTCTAACGAAGTTTCCAAACTTCGAAAATTTTTTTTTTTTTCTTTTCCAGATTCTTTGCGCATAATGTGCTTTACTGAGGCTATGAAACTAGTAAAATGAAAGAGAACCAGTTATCTCAAATAAGAACGGAAAAAAGTGATTCTAACGAAGTTTCCAAACTTCGAAAAAAAATTTTTTTCTTTTCGAGATTCTTTGCGCATAATATGCTTTACTGAGGCTGTCAAACTAGTATAATGAAAGAGAACCAGTTATCTCAAATAAGAACAGAAAAAAAGTGATTCTAAAGAAGTTTTCAAACTTCGAAAAAAAATTTTTTTCTTTTCGAGATTCTTTGCGCATAATATGCTTTACTGAGGCTACCAAAATAGTATAATGAAAGAGAAACAGTTATCTCAAATAAGAACGGAAAAAAAGTGATCCAAACGTAGTTTCCAAACTTCGAAAAGAAATGTTTTTCTTTTCGAGATTCTTTGCGCATAATATGCTTTACTGAGGCTATCAAACTAGTATATTGAAAGAGAACCAGTTATCTCAAATAAGAACGGAAAAAAATTGATTCTAAAGAAGTTTCCAAACTTCGAAAAAAAATTTATTTCTTTTCGAGATTCTTTGCGCATAATATGGTTTACAGAGGCTATCAAACTAGTATAATGAAAGAGAAACAGTTATCTCAAATAAGAACGGAAAAAAAGTGATTCAAACGAAGTTTCCAAACTTCGAAAAAAAATGTTTTTCTTTTCGAGATTCTTTGCGCATAATATGCTTTTCTGAGGCTATCAAACTAGTAAAATGAAAGAGAACCAGTTATCTCGAATAAGAATGGAAAAAAAGTAATTCTAAAGAAGTTTCCAAAGTTCGAAAAAAATTTTTTTTCTTTTCGAGATTCTTTGCGCATAATATGCTTTACTGAGGCTATCAAACTAGTGTAATGAAAGAGAACCAGTTATCTCATTTAAGAACGGAAAAAAAGTGATTCTAACGAAGTTTCCAAACTTCGAAAAAAATTTTTTTTTCTTTTCGAAATTCTTTGCGCATAATATGCTTTACTGAGGCTATCAAACTAGTATAATGAAAGAGAACCAGTTATCTCAAATAAGAACGGAAAAAAAGTGATTCAAACGAAGTTTCCAAACTTCGAAAAAAAATGGTTTTCTTTTCGAGATTCTTTGCGCATAATATGCTTTTCTACGGCTATCAAACTAGTAAAATGAAAGAGAACCAGTTATCTCGAATAAGAACGGAAAAAAAGTGATTCTAACGAAGTTTCCAAACTTCGAAAAATGTTTTTTTTCTTTTCGAGATTCTTTGCGCATAATATGCTTTACTGAGTCTATCAAACTAGTATAATGAAAGAGAACCAGTTATCTCAAATAAGAACGGAAAAAAGTGATTCTAACGAAGTTTCCAAACTTCGAAAAAAAAATTTTTTTCTTTTCGAGATTCTTTGCGCATAATATGCTTTACTGAGGCTATCAAACTAGTATAATGAAAGAGAACCAGTTATCTCAAATAAGAACGGAAAAAAATTGATTCTAACGAAGTTTCCAAACTTCGAAAATTTTTTTTTTTTCTTTTCCAGATTCTTTGCGCATAATATGCTTTACTGAGGCTATCAAACTAGTATAATGAAACAGAACCAGTTATCTCAAATAAGAACGGAAAAAAGTGATTCTAACGAAGTTTCCAAACTTCGAAAAAAAATTCTTTTCTTTTCGAGATTCTTTGCGCATAATATGCTTTACTGAGGCTATCAAACTAGTATAATGAAAGAGAACCAGTTATCTCAAATAAGAACAGAAAAAAAGTGATTCTAAAGAAGTTTCCAAACTTCGAAAAAAATTTTTTTTCTTTTCGAGATTCTTTGCGCATAATATGCTTTACTGAGGCTATCAAACTAGTATAATGAAAGAGAACAAGTTATCTCAAATAAGAACGGAAAAAAATTGATTCTAAAGAAGTTTTCAAACTTCGAAAAAAAATTTTTTTTTTTCGAGATTCTTTGCGCATAATATGCTTTACTGAGGCTATCAAAATAGTATAATGAAAGAGAAACAGTTATCTCAAATAAGAACGGAAAAAAAGTGATCCAAACGTAGTTTCCAATCTTCGAAAAGAAATGTTTTTCTTTTCGAGATTCTTTGCGCATAATATGCTTTACTGAGGCTATCAAACTTGTATAATGAAAGAGAACCAGTTATCTCAAATAAGAACGGAAAAAAAGTGATTCTAACGAAGTTTCCAAACTTCGAAAAACAAATTTTTTCTTTTCGAGATTCTTTGCGCATAATATGCTTTACTGAGGCTATCAAACTAGTATAATGAAAGAGTACCAGTTATCTCAAATAAGAACGGAAAAAAAGTGATTCAAACGAAGTTTCCAAACTTCGAAAAAAAATGTTTTTCTTTTCGAGATTCTTTGCGCATAATATGCTTTTCTGAGTCAATCAAACTAGTATAATGAAAGAGAACCAGTTATCTCAAATAAGAACGGAAAAAAAGTGATTCAAACGAAGTTTCCAAAATTCGAAAAAAAATTTTTTTCCTTTCGAGATTCTTTGCGCATAATATGCTTTTCTACGGCTATCAAACTAGTAAAATGTAAGAGAACCAGTTATCTCGAATAAGAACGGAAAAAAAGTGATTCTAACGAAGTTTCCAAACTTCGAAAATTTTTTTTTTTCTTTTCGAGATTCTTTGCGCATAATATGCTTTACAAAGGCTATCAAACTAGTATAATGAAAGAGAACCAGTTATCTCAAATAAGAACGGAAAAAAGTGTTTCTAACGAAGTTTCCAAACTTCGAAAAAATTTTTTTTTCTTTTCGAGATTCTTTGCGCATAATATGCTTTACTGAGGCTATCAAACTAGTATAATGAAAGAGAACCAGTTCTCTCAAATAAGAACGGAAAAAAGTGATTCTAACGAAGTTTCTAAACTTCGAAAAAAAATTTTTTTCTTTTCGAGATTCTTTGCGCATAATATGCTTTACTGAGGCTATTAAACTAGTATAATGAAAGAGAACCAGTTATCTCAAATAAGAACGGAAAAAAATTGATTCTAAAGAAGTTTCCAAACTTCGAAAAAAAATTTTTTTCTTTTCGAGATTCTTTGCGCATAAAATGCTTTACTGAGGCTATCAAACTAGTATAATGAAAGAGAACCAGTTATCTCAAATAAGAACAGAAAAAAAGTGATTCTAAAGAAGTTTCCAAACTTCGAAAAAAAATTTTTTTCTTTTCGAGATTCTTTGCGCATAATATGCTTTACTGAGGCTATCAAACTAGTATAATGAAAGAGAACAAGTTATCTCAAATAAGAACGGAAAAAAATTGATTCTAAATAAGTTTCCAAATTTCGAAAAAAATTTTTTTTCTTTTCGAGATTCTTTGCGCATAATATGCTTTACTGAGGCTATCAAAATAGTATAATGAAAGAGAAACAGTTATCTCAAATAAGAACGGAAAAAAAGTGACACAAACGTAGTTTCCAAACTTCGAAAAAAAATGTTTTTCTTTTCGAGATTCTTTGCGCATAATATGCTTTTCTGGGGCTATCAAACTAGTATAATGAAAGAGAACCAGTTATCTCAAATAAGAACGGAAAAAAAGTGATTCTAACGAAGTTTCCAAACTTGGAAAAAAAAATTTTTTCTTTTCGAGATTCTTTGCGCATAATATGCTTTACTGAGGCTATCAAACTAGTACAATGAAGGAGAACCAGTTATCTCAAATAAGAACAGAAAAAAAGTGATTCTAAAGAAGTTTCCAAACTTCGAAAAAAAATTTTTTTCTTTTCGAGATTCTTTGCGCATAATATGCTTTACTGAGGCTATCAAAATAGTATAATGAAAGAGAACTAGTTATCTCATATAAGAACGGAAAAAAAGTGATTCTAACGAAGTTTCCAAACTTCGAAAAAAATTTTTTTTCTTTTCGAGATTCTTTGCGCATAATATGCTTTACTGAGGCTATCAAACTTGTATAATGAAAGAGAACCAGTTCTCTCAAATAAGAACGGAAAAAAGTGATTCTAACGAAGTTTCTAAACTTCGAAAAAAAATTTTTTTCTTTTCGAGATTCTTTGCGCATAATATGCTTTACTGAGGCTATTCAACTAGTATAATGAAAGAGAACCAGTTATCTCAAATAAGAACGGAAAAAAATTGATTCTAAAGAAGTTTCCATACTTCGAAAAAAAATTTTTTTCTTTTCGAGATTCTTTGCGCATAATATGCTTTACTGAGGCTATCAAACTAGTATAATGAAAGAGAACCAGTTATCTCAAATAAGAACAGAAAAAAAGTGATTATAAAGAAGTTTCCAAACTTCGAAAAAAAATTTTTTTCTTTTCGAGATTCTTTGCGCATAATATGCTTTACTGAGGCTATCAAACTAGTATAATGAAAGAGAACAAGTTATCTCAAATAAGAACGGAAAAAAATTGATTCTAAAGAAGTTTCCAAACTTCGAAAAAAAATTTTTTTCTTTTCGAGATTCTTTGCGCATAATATGCTTTACTGAGGCTATCAAAATAGTATAATGAAAGAGAAACAGTTATCTCAAATAAGAACGGAAAAAAAGTGATTCAAACGTAGTTTCCAAACTTCGAAAAAAAATGTTTTTCTTTTCGAGATTCTTTGCGCATAATATGCTTTTCTGGGGCTATCAAACTAGTATAATGAAAGAGAACCAGTTATCTCAAATAAGAACGGAAAAAAAGTGATTTTAACGAAGTTTCCAAACTTGAAAAAAAAAAATTTTTCTTTTCGAGATTCTTTGCGCATAATATGCTTTACTGAGGCTATCAAACTAGTACAATGAAGGAGAACCAGTTATCTCAAATAAGAACAGAAAAAAAGTGATTCTAAAAAGTTTCCAAACTTCGAAAAAAATTTTTTTTCTTTTCGAGATTCTTTGCGCATAATATGCTTTACTGAGGCTATCAAACTAGTATAATGAAAGAGAACTAGTTATCTCATATAAGAACGGAAAAAAAGTGATTCTAACGAAGTTTCCAAACTTCGAAAAAAATTTTTTTTTCTTTTCGAAATTCTTTGCGCATAATATGCTTTACTGAGGCTATCAAACTAGTATAATGAAAGAGAACCAGTTATCTCAAATAAGAACGGAAAAAAGTGATTCTAACGAAGTTTCCAAACTTCGAAAAAAAATTTTTTTCTTTTCGAGATTCTTTGCGCATAATATGCTTTACTCAGGCTATCAAACTAGTATAATGAAAGAGAACCAGTTATCTCAAATAAGAACGGAAAAAAATTGATTCTAACGAAGTTTCCTAACTTCGAAAATTTTTTTTTTTTCTTTTCCAGATTCTTTGCGCATAATATGCTTTACTGAGGCTATTAAACTAGTATAATGAAAGAGAACCAGTTATCTCAACTAAGAACGGAAAAAAGTGATTCTAACGAAGTTTCCAAACTTCGAAAAAAATTTTTTTTCTTTTCGAGATTCTTTGCGCATAATATGCTTTACTGAGGCTATCAAACTAGTATAATGAAAGAGAACCAGTTATCTCAAATAAGAACAGAAAAAAAGTGATTCTAAAGAAGTTTCCAAACTTCGAAAAAAATTTTTTTTCTTTTCGAGATTCTTTGCGCATAATATGCTTTACTGAGGCTATCTAACTAGTATAATGAAAGAGAACAAGTTATCTCAAATAAGAACGGAAAAAAATTGATTCTAAAGAAGTTTTCAAACTTCGAAAAAAAATTTTTTTCTTTTCGAGATTCTTTGCGCATAATATGCTTTACTGAGACTATCAAAATAGTATAATGAAAGAGAAACAGTTATCTCAAATAAGAACGGAAAAAAAGTGATCCAAACGTAGTTTCCAAACTTCGAAAAGAAATGTTCGTCTTTTCGAGATTCTTTGCGCATAATATGCTTTACTGAGGCTATCAAACTAGTATAATGAAAGAGAACCAGTTATCTCAAATAAGAACAGAAAAAAAGTGATTCTAAAGAAGTATCCAAACTTCGAAAAAAAATTTTTTTCTTTTCGAGATTCTTTGCGCATAATATGCTTTACTGAGTCTATCAAAATAGTATAATGAAAGAGAACTAGTTATCTCATATAAGAACGGAAAAAAAGTGATTCTAACGAAGTTTCCAAACTTCGAAAAAAATTTTTTTTCTTTTCGAGATTCTTTGCGCATAATATGCTTTACTGAGGCTATCAAACTAGTATAATGAAAGAGAACCAGTTCTCTCAAATAAGAACGGAAAAAAGTGATTCTAACGAAGTTTCTAAACTTCGAAAAAAAATTTTTTTCTTTTCGAGATTCTTTGCGCATAATATGCTTTACTGAGGCTATTCAACTAGTATAATGAAAGAGAACCAGTTATCTCAAATAAGAACGGAAAAAAATTGATTCTAAAGAAGTTTCCATACTTCGAAAAAAAATTTTTTTCTTTTCGAGATTCTTTGCGCATAATATGCTTTACTGAGGCTATCAAACTAGTATAATGAAAGAGAACCAGTTATCTCAAATAAGAACAGAAAAAAAGTGATTCTAAAGAAGTTTCCAAACTTCGAAAAAAAATTTTTTTCTTTTCGAGATTCTTTGCGCATAATATGCTTTACTGAGGCTATCAAACTAGTATAATGAAAGAGAACAAGTTATCTCAAATAAGAACGGAAAAAAATTGATTCTAAAGAAGTTTCCAAACTTCGAAAAAAAATTTTTTTCTTTTCGAGATTCTTTGCGCATAATATGCTTTACTGAGGCTATCAAAATAGTATAATGAAAGAGAAACAGTTATCTCAAATAAGAACGGAAAAAAAGTGATTCAAACGTAGTTTCCAAACTTCGAAAAAAAATGTTTTTCTTTTCGAGATTCTTTGCGCATAATATGCTTTTCTGGGGCTATCAAACTAGTATAATGAAAGAGAACCAGTTATCTCAAATAAGAACGGAAAAAAAGTGATTTTAACGAAGTTTCCAAACTTGAAAAAAAAAATTTTTTCTTTTCGAGATTCTTTGCGCATAATATGCTTTACTGAGGCTATCAAACTAGTACAATGAAGGAGAACCAGTTATCTCAAATAAGAACAGAAAAAAAGTGATTCTAAAAAGTTTCCAAACTTCGAAAAAAATTTTTTTTCTTTTCGAGATTCTTTGCGCATAATATGCTTTACTGAGGCTATCAAACTTGTATAATGAAAGAGAACTAGTTATCTCATATAAGAACGGAAAAAAAGTGATTCTAACGAAGTTTCCAAACTTCGAAAAAAAATTTTTTTCTTTTCGAGATTCTTTGCGCATAATATGCTTTACTGAGGCTATCAAACTAGTATAATGAAAGAGAACCAGTTATCTCAAATAAGAACGGAAAAAAATTGATTCTAACGAAGTTTCCTAACTTCGAAAATTTTTTTTTTTTTCTTTTCCAGATTCTTTGCGCATAATATGCTTTACTGAGGCTATTAAACTAGTATAATGAAAGAGAACCAGTTATCTCAACTAAGAACGGAAAAAAGTGATTCTAACGAAGTTTCCAAACTTCGAAAAAAATTTTTTTTCTTTTCGAGATTCTTTGCGCATAATATGCTTTACTGAGGCTATCAAACTAGTATAATGAAAGAGAACCAGTTATCTCAAATAAGAACAGAAAAAAAGTGATTCTAAAGAAGTTTACAAACTTCGAAAAAAATTTTTTTTCTTTTCGAGATTCTTTGCGCATAATATGCTTTACTGAGGCTATCTAACTAGTATAATGAAAGAGAACAAGTTATCTCAAATAAGAACGGAAAAAAATTGATTCTAAAGAAGTTTTCAAACTTCGAAAAAAAATTTTTTTCTTTTCGAGATTCTTTGCGCATAATATGCTTTACTGAGACTATCAAAATAGTATAATGAAAGAGAAACAGTTATCTCAAATAAGAACGGAAAAAAAGTGATCCAAACGTAGTTTCCAAACTTCGAAAAGAAATGTTCGTCTTTTCGAGATTCTTTGCGCATAATATGCTTTACTGAGGCTATCAAACTAGTATAATGAAAGAGAACCAGTTATCTCAAATAAGAACGGAAAAAAATTGATTCTAAAGAAGTTTGCAAACTTCGAAAAAAAATTTTTTCCCTTTGAGATTCTTTGCGCATAATATGCTTTACTGAGGCTATCAAACTAGTACAATGAAAGAGAACCAGTTATCTCAAATAAGAACAGAAAAAAAGTGATTCTAAAGAAGTTTCCAAACTTCGAAAAAAAATTTTTTTCTTTTGGAGATTCTTTGCGCATAATATGCTTTACTGAGGCCATCAAACTAGTATAATGAAAGAGAACCAGTTATCTCAAATAAAAACGGAAAAAAATTGATTCTAAAGAAGTTTCCAAAGTTCGAAAAAAAATTTTTTTCTTTTCGAGATTCTTTGCGCATAATATGCTTTACTGAGGCTATCAACCTAGTATAATGAAAGAGAAAAAGTTATCTCAAATAAGAACGGAAAAAAAGTGATTCTAAAGTAGTTTCCAAACTTCGAAAAAAAATTTTTTTCTTTTTGTGATTCTTTTCGCTAAATATGCTTTTCTTATGCTATCAAACTAGTGTAATGAAAGAGAACCAGTTATCTCAAATTAGAACAGAAAAAAAGTGATTCTAAAGAAGTTTCCAAACTTCGAAAAAAAATTTTTTTCTTTTCGAGATTCTTTGCGCATAATATGCTTTACTGAGGCTATCAAACTAGTATAATGAAAGAGAACCAGTTATCTCAAATAAGAACAGAAAAAAAGTGATTCTAAAGAAGTTTCCAAACTTCGAAAAAAATTTTTTTTCTTTTCGAGATTCTTTGCGCATAATATGCTTTACTGAGGCTATCAAACTAGTATAATGAAAGAGAACCAGTTCTCTCAAATAAGAACGGAAAAAAGTGATTCTAACGAAGTTTCTAAACTTCGAAAAAAAATTTTTTTCTTTTCGAGATTCTTTGCGCATAATATGCTTTACTGAGGCTATTAAATTAGTATAATGAAAGAGAACCAGTTATCTCAAATAAGAACGGAAAAAAATTGATTCTAAAGAAGTTTCCAAACTTCGAAAAAAAATTTTTTTCTTTTCGAGATTCTTTGCGCATAATATGCTTTACTGAGGCTATCAAACTAGTATAATGAAAGAGAACCAGTTATCTCAAATAAGAACAGAAAAAAAGTGATTCTAAAGAAGTTTCCAAACTTCGAAAAAAAATTTTTTTCTTTTCGAGATTCTTTGCGCATAATATGCTTTACTGAGGCTATCAAACTAGTATAATGAAAGAGAACAAGTTATCTCAAATAAGAACGGAAAAAAATTGATTCTAAAGAAGTTTCGAAACTTCGAAAAAAATTTTTATTCTTTTCGAGATTCTTTGCGCATAATATGCTTTACTGAGGCTATCAAAATAGTATAATGAAAGAGAAACAGTTATCTCAAATAAGAACGGAAAAAAAGTGACACAAACGTAGTTTCCAAACTTCGAAAAAAAATGTTTTTCTTTTCGAGATTCTTTGCGCATAATATGCTTTTCTGGGGCTATCAAACTAGTATAATGAAAGAGAACCAGTTATCTCAAATAAGAACGGAAAAAAAGTGATTCTAACGAAGTTTCCAAACTTCGAAAAAAAATGGTTTTCTTTTCGAGATTCTTTGCGCATAATATGCTTTTCTACGGCTATCAAATTAGTAAAATGAAAGAGAACCAGTTATCTCGAATAAGAACGGAAAAAAAGTGATTCTAACGAAGTTTCCAAACTTCGAAAAATGTTTTTTTTCTTTTCGAGATTCTTTGCGCATAATATGCTTTACAAAGGCTATCAAACTAGTATAATGAAAGAGAACCAGTTATCTCAAATAAGAACGGAAAAAAGTGATTCTAACGAAGTTTCCAAACTTCGAAAAAAAATTTTTTTCTTTTCGAGATTCTTTGCGCATAATATGCTTTACTGAGGCTATCAAACTAGTATAATGAAAGAGAACCAGTTATCTCAAATAAGAACGGAAAAAAATTGATTCTAACGAAGTTTCCAAACTTCGAAATTTTTTTTTTTTCTTTTCCAGATTCTTTGCGCATAATATGCTTTACTGAGGCTATCAAACTAGTATAATGAAAGAGAACCAGTTATCTCAAATAAGAACGGAAAAAAGTGATTCTAACGAAGTTTCCAAACTTCGAAAAAAATTTTTATTCTTTTCGAGATTCTTTGCGCATAATATGCTTTACTGAGGCTATCAAACTAGTATAATGAAAGAGAACCAGTTATCTCAAATAAGAACAGAAAAAAAGTGATTCTAAAGAAGTTTCCAAACTTCGAAAAAAAATTTTTTTCTTTTCGAGATTCTTTGCGCATAATATGCTTTACTGAGGCTATCAAACTAGTATAATGAAAGAGAACAAGTTATCTCAAATAAGAACGGAAAAAAATTGATTCTAAAGAAGTTTTCAAACTTCGAAAAAAAATTTTTTTCTTTTCGAGATTCTTTGCGCATAATATGCTTTACTGAGGCTATCAAAATAGTATAATGAAAGAGAAACAGTTATCTCAAATAAGAACGGAAAAAAAGTGATCCAAACGTAGTTTCCAAACTTCGAAAAGAAATGTTCTTCTTTTCGAGATTCTTTGCGCATAATATGCTTTACTGAGGCTATCAAACTAGTATAATGAAAGAGAACCAGTTATCTCAAATAAGAACGGAAAAAAAGTGATTCTAACGAAGTTTCCAAACTTCGAAAAAAAAATTTTTTCTTTTCGAGATTCTTTGCGCATAATATGCTTTACTGAGGCTATCAAACTAGTATAATGAAAGAGTACCAGTTATCTCAAATAAGAACGGAAAAAAAGTGATTCAAACGAAGTTTCCAAACTTGGAAAAAAAATGTTTTTCTTTTCGAGATTCTTTGCGCATAATATGCTTTTCTGAGTCTATCAAACTAGTATAATGAAAGAGAACCAGTTATCTCAAATAAGAACGGAAAAAAAGTGATTCAAACGAAGTTTCCAAAATTCGAAAAAAAATTTTTTTCCTTTCGAGATTCTTTGCGCATAATATGCTTTTCTACGGCTATCAAACTAGTAAAATGAAAGAGAACCAGTTATCTCGAATAAGAACGGAAAAAAAGTGATTCTAACGAAGTTTCCAAACTTCGAAAAATTTTTTTTTTCTTTTCGAGATTCTTTGCGCATAATATGCTTTACAAAGGCTATCAAACTAGTATAATGAAAGAGAACCAGTTATCTCAAATAAGAACGGAAAAAAGTGTTTCTAACGAAGTTTCCAAACTTCGAAAAAAATTTTTTTTCTTTTCGAGATTCTTTGCGCATAATATGCTTTACTGAGGCTATCAAACTAGTATAATGAAAGAGAACCAGTTCTCTCAAATAAGAACGGAAAAAAGTGATTCTAACGAAGTTTCTAAACTTCGAAAAAAAATTTTTTTTATTTCGAGATTCTTTGCGCATAATATGCTTTACTGAGGCTATTAAACTAGTATAATGAAAGAGAACCCGTTACCTCAAATAAGAACGGAAAAAAATTGATTCTAAAGAAGTTTCCAAAAAAAAAAAAAAATTTTTTTCTTTTCGAGATTCTTTGCGCATAATATGCTTTACTGAGGCTATCAAACTAGTATAATGAAAGAGAACCAGTTATCTCAAATAAGAACAGAAAAAAAGTGATTCTAAAGAAGTTTCCAAACTTCGAAAAAAAATTTTTTGCTTTTCGAGATTCTTTGCGCATAATATGCTTTACTGAGGCTATCAAACTAGTATAATGAAAGAGAACAAGTTATCTCAAATAAGAACGGAAAAAAATTGATTCTAAAGAAGTTTCCAAACTTCGAAAAAAAATTTTTTTCTTTTCGAGATTCTTTGCGCATAATATGCTTTACTGAGGCTATCAAAATAGTATAATGAAAGAGAAACAGTTATCTCAAATAAGAACGGAAAAATAGTGATTCAAACGTAGTTTCCAAACTTCGAAAAAAAATGTTTTTCTTTTCGAGATTCTTTGCGCATAATATGCTTTTCTGGGGCTATCAAACTAGTATAATGAAAGAGAACCAGTTATCTCAAATAAGAACGGGAAAAAAGTGATTCTAACGAAGTTTCCAAACTTCGAAAAAAATTTTTTTTCTTTTCGAGATTCTTTGCGCATAATATGCTTTACTGAGGATATCAAACTAGTATAATGAAAGAGAACCAGTTATCTCAAATAAGAACGGAAAAAAAGTGATTCTAACGAAGTTTCCAAACTTGGAAAAAAAAATTTTTTCTTTTCGAGATTCTTTGCGCATAATATGCTTTACTGAGGCTATCAAACTAGTACAATGAAGGAGAACCAGTTATCTCAAATAAGAACAGAAAAAAAGTGATTCTAAAGAAGTTTCCAAACTTCGAAAAAAAATTTTTTTCTTTTCGAGATTCTTTGCGCATAATATGCTTTACTGAGGCTATCAAACTAGTATAATGAAAGAGAAACAGATATCTCAAATATGAACGGAAAAAAAGTGATTCAAACGAAGTTTCCAAACTTCGAAAAAAAATGTTTTTCTTTTCGAGATTCTTTGCGCATAATATGCTTTACTGAGGCTATCAAACTAGTACAATGAAAGAGAACCAGTTATCTCAAATAAGAACGGAAAAAAAATTGATTCTAAAGAAGTTTCCAAACTTCGAAAAAAATTTTTTTTCTTTTCGAGATTCTTTGCGCATAATATGCTTTACTGAGGCTATCAAACTAGTATAATGAAAGAGAAACAGATATCTCAAATATGAACGGAAAAAAAGTGATTCAAACGAAGTTTCCAAACTTCGAAAAAAAATGTTTTTCTTTTCGAGATTCTTTGCGCATAATATGCTTTACTGAGGCTGTCAAACTAGTATAATGAAAGAGAACCAGTTATCTCAAATAAGAACAGAAAAAAAGTGATTCTAAAGAAGTTTCCAAACTTCGAAAAAAATTTTTTTTCTTTTCGAGATTCTTTCCGCATAATATGCTTTACTGAGGCTTTCAAACTAGTATAATGAAAGAGAACAAGTTATCTCAAATAAGAACGGAAAAAAATTGATTCTAAAGAAGTTTTCAAACTTCGAAAAAAAATTTTTTTCTTTTCGAGATTCTTTGCGCATAATATGCTTTACTGAGGCTACCAAAATAGTATAATGAAAGAGAAACAGTTATCTCAAATAAGAACGGAAAAAAAGTGATCCAAACGTAGTTTCCAAACTTCGAAAAGAAATGTTTTTCTTTTCGAGATTCTTTGCGCATAATATGCTTTTCTGGGGCTATCAAACTAGTATAATGAAAAAGAACCAGTTATCTCAAATAAGAACGGGAAAAAAGTGATTCAAACGAAGTTTCCAAACTTCGAAAAAAATTTTTTTCTTTTCGAGATTCTTTGCGCATAATATGCTTTACTGAGGCTAACAAACTAGTATAATGAAAGAGAACCAGTTATCTCAAATAAGAACGGAAAAAAGTGATTCTAACGAATTTTTCAAACTTCGAAAAAAAAATTTTTTCTTTTCGAGATTCTTTGCGCATAATATGCTTTACTGAGGCTATCAAACTAGTACAATGAAAGAGAACCAGTTATCTCAAATAAGAACAGAAAAAAAGTGATTCTAAAGAAGTTTCCAAACTTCGAAAAAAAATTTTTTTCTTTTCGAGATTCTTTGCGCATAATATGCTTTACTGAGGCTAACAAACTAGTATAATGAAAGAGAACCAGTTATCTCAAATAAGAACGGAAAAAAGTGATTCTAACGAATTTTTCAAACTTCGAAAAAAAAATTTTTTCTTTTCGAGATTCTTTTCGCATAATATGCTTTACTGAGGCTATCAAACTAGTACAATGAAAGAGAACCAGTTATCTCAAATAAGAACAGAAAAAAAGTGATTCTAAAGAAGTTTCCAAACTTCGAAAAAAAATTTTTTTTTTTGGAGATTCTTTGCGCATAATATGCTTTACTGAGGCTATCAAACTAGTATAATGAAAGAGAACCAGTTATCTCAAATAAGAACGGAAAAAAATTGATTCTAAAGAAGTTTCCAAAGTTCGAAAAAAAATTTTTTTCTTTTCGAGTTTCTTTGCGCATAATATGCTTTACTGAGGCTATCAACCTAGTATATCGAAAGAGAAACAGTTATCTCAAATAAGAACGGAAAAAAAGTGATTCTAAAGTAGTTTCCAAACTTCGAAAAAAAATGTTTTTCTTTTCGTGATTCTTTTCGCTAAATATGCTTTTCTGAGGCTATCAAACTAGTGTAATGAAAGAGAACCAGTTATGTCAAATTAGAACAGAAAAAAAGTGATTCTAAAGAAGTTTCCAAACTTCGAAAAAAAATTTTTTTCTTTTCGAGATTCTTTGCGCATAATATGCTTTACTGAGGCTATCAAACTAGTATAATGAAAGAGAACCAGTTATCTCAAATAAGAACAGAAAAAAAGTGATTCTAAAGAAGTTTCCAAACTTCGAAAAAAAATTTTTTTCTTTTCGAGATTCTTTGCGCATAATATGCTTTACTGAGGCTATCAAACTAGTATAATGAAAGAGAACCAGTTATCTCAAATAAGAACGGAAAAAAATTGATTCTAAAAAGTTTCCAAACTTCGAAAAAAAATTTATTTCTTTTCGAGATTCTTTGCGCATAATATGGTTTACTGAGGCTATCAAAGTAGTATAATGAAAGAGAACCAGTTATCTCAAATAAGAACGGAAAAAAAGTGATTCAAACGAAGTTTCCAAACTTCGAAAAAAAATGGTTTTCTTTTCGAGATTCTTTGCGCATAATATGCTTTTCTACGGCTATCAAACTAGTAAAATGTAAGAGAACCAGTTATCTCGAATAAGAACGGAAAAAAATTGATTCTAACGAAGTTTCCAAACTTCGAAAAATGTTTTCTTTCTTTTCGAGATTCTTTGCGCATAATATGCTTTACTGAGTCTATCAAACTAGTATAATGAAAGAGAACCAGTTATCTCGAATAAGAACGGAAAAAAAGTAATTCTAAAGAAGTTTCCAAAGTTCGAAAAAAATTTTTTTTCTTTTCGAGATTCTTTGCGCATAATATGCTTTACTGAGGCTATCAAACTGGTATAATGAAAGAGAACCAGTTATCTCATATAAGAACGGAAAAAAAGTGATTCTAATGAAGTTTCCAAACTTCGAAAAAAATTTTTTTTTCTTTTCGAAATTCTTTGCGCATAATATGCTTTACTGAGGCTATCAAACTAGTATAATGAAAGAGAACCAGTTATCTCAAATAAGAACGGAAAAAAAGTGAATCAAACGAAGTTTCCAAACTTCGAAAAAAAATGGTTTTTTTTCGAGATTCTTTGCGCATAATATGCTTTTCTACGGCTATCAAACTAGTAAAATGAAAGAGAACCAGTTATCTCGAATAAGAACGGAAAAAAAGTGATTCTAACGAAGTTTCCAAACTTCGAAAAATATTTTTTTTCTTTTCGAGATTCTTTGCGCATAATATGCTTTACTGAGTCTATCAAACTAGTATAATGAAAGAGAACCAGTTATCTCATATAAGAACGGAAAAAAGTGATTCTAACGAAGTTTCCAAACTTCGAAAAAAAGTTTTTTTCTTTTCGAGATTCTTTGCGCATAACATGCTTTACTGAGGCTATCAAACTAGTATAATGAAAGAGAACCAGTTATCTCAAATAAGAACGGAAAAAAATTGATTCTAACGAAGTTTCCAAACTTCGAAAATTTTTTTTTTTTTCTTTTCCAGATTCTTTGCGCATAATGTGCTTTACTGAGGCTATGAAACTAGTAAAATGAAAGAGAACCAGTTATCTCAAATAAGAACGGAAAAAAGTGATTCTAACGAAGTTTCCAAACTTCGAAAAAAAATTTTTTTCTTTTCGAGATTCTTTGCGCATAATATGCTTTACTGAGGCTGTCAAACTAGTATAATGAAAGAGAACCAGTTATCTCAAATAAGAACAGAAAAAAAGTGATTCTAAAGAAGTTTCCAAACTTCGAAAAAAATTTTTTTTCTTTTCGAGATTCTTTCCGCATAATATGCTTTACTGAGGCTTTCAAACTAGTATAATGAAAGAGAACAAGTTATCTCAAATAAGAACGGAAAAAAATTGATTCTAAAGAAGTTTTCAAACTTCGAAAAAAAATTTTTTTCTTTTCGAGATTCTTTGCGCATAATATGCTTTACTGAGGCTACCAAAATAGTATAATGAAAGAGAAACAGTTATATCAAATAAGAACGGAAAAAAAGTGATCCAAACGTAGTTTCCAAACTTCGAAAAGAAATGTTTTTCTTTTCGAGATTCTTTGCGCATAATATGCTTTACTGAGGCTATCAAACTAGTATATTGAAAGAGAACCAGTTATCTCAAATAAGAACGGAAAAAAAGTGATTCTTACGAAGTTTCCAAACTTCGAAAAAAAAATTTTTTCTTTTCGAGATTCTTTGCGCATAATATGCTTTACTGAGGCTATCAAACTAGTATAATGAAAGAGTACCAGTTATCTCAAATAAGAACGGAAAAAAAGTGATTCAAACGAAGTTTCCAAACTTCGAAAAAAAATGTTTTTCTTTTCGAGATTCTTTGCGCATAATATGCTTTTCTGAGTCTATCAAACTAGTATAATGAAAGAGAACCAGTTATCTCAAATAAGAACGGAAAAAAAGTGATTCAAACGAAGTTTCCAAAATTCGAAAAAAAATTTTTTTCCTTTCGAGATTCTTTGCGCATAATATGCTTTTCTACGGCTATCAAACTAGTAAAATGAAAGAGAACCGTTTATCTCGAATAAGAACGGAATAAAAGTGATTCTAACGAAGTTTCCAAACTTCGAAAAATTTTTTTTTTCTATTCGAGATTCTTTGCGCATTATATGCTTTACTGAGGCTATCAAACTAGTATAATGAAAGAGAACCAGTTCTCTCAAATAAGAACGGAAAAAAGTGATTCTAACGAAGTTTCTAAACTTCGAAAAAAAATTTTTTTCTTTTCGAGATTCTTTGCGCATAATATGCTTTACTGAGGCTATCAAACTAGTATAATGAAAGAGAACAAGTTATCTCAAATAAGAACGGAAAAAAATTGATTCTAAAGAAGTTTCCAAACTTCGAAAAAAAATTTTTTTCTTTTCGAGATTCTTTGCGCATAATATGCTTTACTGAGGCTATCAAAATAGTATAATGAAAGAGAAACAGTTATCTCAAATAAGAACGGAAAAATAGTGATTCAAACGTAGTTTCCAAACTTCGAAAAAAAATGTTTTTCTTTTCGAGATTCTTTGCGCATAATATGCTTTTCTGGGGCTATCAAACTAGTATAATGAAAGAGAACCAGTTATCTCAAATAAGAACGGGAAAAAAGTGATTCTAACGAAGTTTCCAAACTTCGAAAAAAATTTTTTTTCTTTTCGAGATTCTTTGCGCATAATATGCTTTACTGAGGATATCAAACTAGTATAATGAAAGAGAACCAGTTATCTCAAATAAGAACGGAAAAAAAGTGATTCTAACGAAGTTTCCAAACTTGGAAAAAAAAATTTTTTCTTTTCGAGATTCTTTGCGCATAATATGCTTTACTGAGGCTATCAAACTAGTACAATGAAGGAGAACCAGTTATCTCAAATAAGAACAGAAAAAAAGTGATTCTAAAGAAGTTTCCAAACTTCGAAAAAATATTTTTTTCTTTTCGAGATTCTTTGCGCATAATATGCTTTACTGAGGCTATCAAACTAGTATAATGAAAGAGAAACAGATATCTCAAATATGAACGGAAAAAAAGTGATTCAAACGAAGTTTCCAAACTTCGAAAAAAAATGTTTTTCTTTTCGAGATTCTTTGCGCATAATATGCTTTACTGAGGCTATCAAACTAGTACAATGAAAGAGAACCAGTTATCTCAAATAAGAACGGAAAAAAAATTGATTCTAAAGAAGTTTCCAAACTTCGAAAAAAATTTTTTTTCTTTTCGAGATTCTTTGCGCATAATATGCTTTACTGAGGCTATCAAACTAGTATAATGAAAGAGAAACAGATATCTCAAATATGAACGGAAAAAAAGTGATTCAAACGAAGTTTCCAAACTTCGAAAAAAAATGTTTTTCTTTTCGAGATTCTTTGCGCATAATATGCTTTACTGAGGCTGTCAAACTAGTATAATGAAAGAGAACCAGTTATCTCAAATAAGAACAGAAAAAAAGTGATTCTAAAGAAGTTTCCAAACTTCGAAAAAAATTTTTTTTCTTTTCGAGATTCTTTCCGCATAATATGCTTTACTGAGGCTTTCAAACTAGTATAATGAAAGAGAACAAGTTATCTCAAATAAGAACGGAAAAAAATTGATTCTAAAGAAGTTTTCAAACTTCGAAAAAAAATTTTTTTCTTTTCGAGATTCTTTGCGCATAATATGCTTTACTGAGGCTACCAAAATAGTATAATGAAAGAGAAACAGTTATCTCAAATAAGAACGGAAAAAAAGTGATCCAAACGTAGTTTCCAAACTTCGAAAAGAAATGTTTTTCTTTTCGAGATTCTTTGCGCATAATATGCTTTTCTGGGGCTATCAAACTAGTATAATGAAAAAGAACCAGTTATCTCAAATAAGAACGGGAAAAAAGTGATTCAAACGAAGTTTCCAAACTTCGAAAAAAATTTTTTTCTTTTCGAGATTCTTTGCGCATAATATGCTTTACTGAGGCTAACAAACTAGTATAATGAAAGAGAACCAGTTATCTCAAATAAGAACGGAAAAAAGTGATTCTAACGAATTTTTCAAACTTCGAAAAAAAAATTTTTTCTTTTCGAGATTCTTTGCGCATAATATGCTTTACTGAGGCTATCAAACTAGTACAATGAAAGAGAACCAGTTATCTCAAATAAGAACAGAAAAAAAGTGATTCTAAAGAAGTTTCCAAACTTCGAAAAAAAATTTTTTTCTTTTCGAGATTCTTTGCGCATAATATGCTTTACTGAGGCTAACAAACTAGTATAATGAAAGAGAACCAGTTATCTCAAATAAGAACGGAAAAAAGTGATTCTAACGAATTTTTCAAACTTCGAAAAAAAAATTTTTTCTTTTCGAGATTCTTTGCGCATAATATGCTTTACTGAGGCTATCAAACTAGTACAATGAAAGAGAACCAGTTATCTCAAATAAGAACAGAAAAAAAGTGATTCTAAAGAAGTTTCCAAACTTCGAAAAAAAATTTTTTTTTTTGGAGATTCTTTGCGCATAATATGCTTTACTGAGGCTATCAAACTAGTATAATGAAAGAGAACCAGTTATCTCAAATAAGAACGGAAAAAAATTGATTCTAAAGAAGTTTCCAAAGTTCGAAAAAAAATTTTTTTCTTTTCGAGTTTCTTTGCGCATAATATGCTTTACTGAGGCTATCAACCTAGTATATCGAAAGAGAAACAGTTATCTCAAATAAGAACGGAAAAAAAGTGATTCTAAAGTAGTTTCCAAACTTCGAAAAAAAATGTTTTTCTTTTCGTGATTCTTTTCGCTAAATATGCTTTTCTGAGGCTATCAAACTAGTGTAATGAAAGAGAACCAGTTATGTCAAATTAGAACAGAAAAAAAGTGATTCTAAAGAAGTTTCCAAACTTCGAAAAAAAATTTTTTTCTTTTCGAGATTCTTTGCGCATAATATGCTTTACTGAGGCTATCAAACTAGTATAATGAAAGAGAACCAGTTATCTCAAATAAGAACAGAAAAAAAGTGATTCTAAAGAAGTTTCCAAACTTCGAAAAAAATTTTTTTTCTTTTCGAGATTCTTTGCGCATAATATGCTTTACTGAGGCTATCAAACTAGTATAATGAAAGAGAACCAGTTATCTCAAATAAGAACGGAAAAAAATTGATTCTAAAAAGTTTCCAAACTTCGAAAAAAAATTTATTTCTTTTCGAGATTCTTTGCGCATAATATGGTTTACTGAGGCTATCAAAGTAGTATAATGAAAGAGAACCAGTTATCTCAAATAAGAACGGAAAAAAAGTGATTCAAACGAAGTTTCCAAACTTCGAAAAAAAATGGTTTTCTTTTCGAGATTCTTTGCGCATAATATGCTTTTCTACGGCTATCAAACTAGTAAAATGTAAGAGAACCAGTTATCTCGAATAAGAACGGAAAAAAATTGATTCTAACGAAGTTTCCAAACTTCGAAAAATGTTTTCTTTCTTTTCGAGATTCTTTGCGCATAATATGCTTTACTGAGTCTATCAAACTAGTATAATGAAAGAGAACCAGTTATCTCGAATAAGAACGGAAAAAAAGTAATTCTAAAGAAGTTTCCAAAGTTCGAAAAAAATTTTTTTTCTTTTCGAGATTCTTTGCGCATAATATGCTTTACTGAGGCTATCAAACTGGTATAATGAAAGAGAACCAGTTATCTCATATAAGAACGGAAAAAAAGTGATTCTAATGAAGTTTCCAAACTTCGAAAAAAATTTTTTTTTCTTTTCGAAATTCTTTGCGCATAATATGCTTTACTGAGGCTATCAAACTAGTATAATGAAAGAGAACCAGTTATCTCAAATAAGAACGGAAAAAAAGTGATTCAAACGAAGTTTCCAAACTTCGAAAAAAAATGGTTTTTTTTCGAGATTCTTTGCGCATAATATGCTTTTCTACGGCTATCAAACTAGTAAAATGAAAGAGAACCAGTTATCTCGAATAAGAACGGAAAAAAAGTGATTCTAACGAAGTTTCCAAACTTCGAAAAATATTTTTTTTCTTTTCGAGATTCTTTGCGCATAATATGCTTTACTGAGTCTATCAAACTAGTATAATGAAAGAGAACCAGTTATCTCATATAAGAACGGAAAAAAGTGATTCTAACGAAGTTTCCAAACTTCGAAAAAAAAGTTTTTTTCTTTTCGAGATTCTTTGCGCATAACATGCTTTACTGAGGCTATCAAACTAGTATAATGAAAGAGAACCAGTTATCTCAAATAAGAACGGAAAAAAATTGATTCTAACGAAGTTTCCAAACTTCGAAAATTTTTTTTTTTTTCTTTTCCAGATTCTTTGCGCATAATGTGCTTTACTGAGGCTATGAAACTAGTAAAATGAAAGAGAACCAGTTATCTCAAATAAGAACGGAAAAAAGTGATTCTAACGAAGTTTCCAAACTTCGAAAAAAAATTTTTTTCTTTTCGAGATTCTTTGCGCATAATATGCTTTACTGAGGCTGTCAAACTAGTATAATGAAAGAGAACCAGTTATCTCAAATAAGAACAGAAAAAAAGTGATTCTAAAGAAGTTTTCAAACTTCGAAAAAAAATTTTTTTCTTTTCGAGATTCTTTGCGCATAATATGCTTTACTGAGGCTACCAAAATAGTATAATGAAAGAGAAACAGTTATCTCAAATAAGAACGGAAAAAAAGTGATCCAAACGTAGTTTCCAAACTTCGAAAAGAAATGTTTTTCTTTTCGAGATTCTTTGCGCATAATATGCTTTACTGAGGCTATCAAACTAGTATATTGAAAGAGAACCAGTTATCTCAAATAAGAACGGAAAAAAAGTGATTCTTACGAAGTTTCCAAACTTCGAAAAAAAAATTTTTTCTTTTCGAGATTCTTTGCGCATAATATGCTTTACTGAGGCTATCAAACTAGTATAATGAAAGAGTACCAGTTATCTCAAATAAGAACGGAAAAAAAGTGATTCAAACGAAGTTTCCAAACTTCGAAAAAAAATGTTTTTCTTTTCGAGATTCTTTGCGCATAATATGCTTTTCTGAGTCTATCAAACTAGTATAATGAAAGAGAACCAGTTATCTCAAATAAGAACGGAAAAAAAGTGATTCAAACGAAGTTTCCAAAATTCGAAAAAAAATTTTTTTCCTTTCGAGATTCTTTGCGCATAATATGCTTTTCTACGGCTATCAAACTAGTAAAATGAAAGAGAACCGTTTATCTCGAATAAGAACGGAATAAAAGTGATTCTAACGAAGTTTCCAAACTTCGAAAAATTTTTTTTTTCTATTCGAGATTCTTTGCGCATTATATGCTTTGCTGAGGCTATCAAACTAGTATAATGAAAGAGAACCAGTTCTCTCAAATAAGAACGGAAAAAAGTGATTCTAACGAAGTTTCTAAACTTCGAAAAAAAATTTTTTTCTTTTCGAGATTCTTTGCGCATAATATGCTTTACTGAGGCTATTAAACTAGTATAATGAAAGAGAACCAGTTATCTCAAATAAGAACGGAAAAAAATTGATTCTAAAGAAGTTTCCAAACTTCGAAAAAAAATTTTTTTCTTTTCGAGATTCTTTGCGCATAATATGCTTTACTGAGGCTCTCAAACTAGTATAATGAAAGAGAACCAGTTATCTCAAATAAGAACAGAAAAAAAGTGATTCTAAAGAAGTTTCCAAACTTCGAAAAAAAATTTTTTTCTTTTCGAGATTCTTTGCGCATAATATGCTTTACTGAGGCTATCAAACTAGTATAATGAAAGAGAACAAGTTATCTCAAATAAGAACGGAAAAAAATTGATTCTAAAGAAGTTTCCAAACTTCGAAAAAAAATTTTTTCTTTTCGAGATTCTTTGCGCATAATATGCTTTACTGAGGCTATCAAAATAGTATAATGAGAGAGAAACAGTTATCTCAAATAAGAACGGAAAAAAAGTGATTCAAACGTAGTTTCCAAACTTCGAAAAAAAATGTTTTTCTTTTCGAGATTCTTTGCGCATAATATGCTTTTCTGGGGCTATCAAACTAGTATAATGAAAGAGAACCAGTTATCTCAAATAAGAACGGGAAAAAAGTGATTCTAACGAAGTTTCCAAACTTCGAAAAAAATTTTTTTTCTTTTCGAGATTCTTTGCGCATAATATGCTTTACTGAGGCTATCAAACTAGTATAATGAAAGAGAACCAGTTATCTCAAATAAGAACGGAAAAAAAGTGATTCTAAAGAAGTTTCCAAACTTGGAAAAAAAAATTTTTTCTTTTCGAGATTCTTTGCGCATAATATGCTTTACTGAGGCTATCAAACTAGTACAATGAAGGAGAACCAGTTATCTCAAATAAGAACAGAAAAAAAGTGATTCTAAAGAAGTTTCCAAACTTCGAAAAAAAATTTTTTTCTTTTCGAGATTCTTTGCGCATAATATGCTTTACTGAGGCTATCAAACTAGTATAATGAAAGAGAACCAGTTATCTCAAATAAGAACGGAAAAAAATTGATTCTAAAGATGTTTCCAAACTTCGAAAAAAATTTTTTTTCTTTTCGAGATTCTTTGCGCATAATATGCTTTACTGAGGCTATCAAACTAGTATAATGAAAGAGAAACAGATATCTCAAATATGAACGGAAAAAAAGTGATTCAAACGAAGTTTCCAAACTTCGAAAAAAAATGTTTTTCTTTTCGAGATTCTTTGCGCATAATATGCTTTTCTGGGGCTATCAAACTAGTATAATGAAAGAGAACCAGTTATCTCAAATAAGAACAGAAACAAAGTGATTCTAAAGAAGTTTCCAAACTTCGAAAAAAAATTTTTTTCTTTTGGAGATTCTTTGCGCATAATATGCTTTACTGAGGCTATCAAACTAGTATAATGAAAGAGAACCAGTTATCTCAAATAAGAACGGAAAAAAATTGATTCTAAATGAGTTTCCAAAGTTCGAAAAAAAATTTTTTTCTTTTCGAGATTCTTTGCGCATAATATGCTTTACTGAGGCTATCAACCTAGTATAATGAAAGAGAAAAAGTTATCTCAAATAAGAACGGAAAAAAAGTGATTCTAAAGTAGTTTCCAAACTTCGAAAAAAATTTTTTTTCTTTTTGTGATTCTTTTGGCTAAATATGCTTTTCTGAGGCTATCAAACTAGTATAATGAAAGAGAACCAGTTATCTCAAATAAGAACGGAAAAAAAGTGATTTTAACGAAGTTTCCAAACTTGGAAAAAAAAATTTTTTCTTTTCGAGATTCTTTGCACATAATATGCTTTACTGAGGCTATCAAACTAGTACAATGAAGGAGAACCAGTTATCTCAAATAAGAACAGAAAAAAAGTGATTCTAAAAACTTTCCAAACTTCGAAAAAAAATTTTTTTCTTTTCGAGATTCTTTGCGCATAATATGCTTTACTGAGGCTATCAAACTAGTATAATGAAAAAGAACTAGTTATCTCATATAAGAACGGAAAAAAAGTGATTCTAACGAAGTATCCAAACTTCGAAAAAAATTTTTTTTTCTTTTCGAAATTCTTTGCGCATAATATGCTTTACTGAGGCTATCAAACTAGTATAATGAAAGAGAACCAGTTATCTCAAATAAGAACGGAAAAAAGTGATTCTAACGAAGTTTCCAAACTTCGAAAAAAAATTTTTTTCTTTTCGAGATTCTTTGCGCATAATATGCTTTACTGAGGCTATCAAACTAGTATAATGAAAGAGAACCTGTTATCTCAAATAAGAACGGAAAAAAATTGATTCTAACGAAGTTTCCAAACTTCGAAAATTTTTTTTTTTCTTTTCCAGATTCTTTGCGCATAATATGCTTTACTGAGGCTATCAAACTAGTATAATGAAAGAGAACCAGTTATCTCAAATAAGAACGGAAAAAAGTGATTCTAACGAAGTTTCCAAACTTCGAAAAAATTTTTTTTTCTTTTCGAGATTCTTTGCGCATAATATGCTTTACTGAGGCTATCAAACTAGTATAATGAAAGAGAACCAGTTATCTCAAATAAGAACAGAAAAAAAGTGATTCTAAAGAAGTTTCCAAACTTCGAAAAGAAATGTTCTTCTTTTCGAGATTCTTTGCGCATAATATGCTTTACTGAGGCTATCAAACTAGTATAATGAAAGAGAACCAGTTATCTCAAATAAGAACGGAAAAAAAGTGATTCTAACGAAGTTTCCAAACTTCGAAAAAAAAATTTTTTCTTTTCGAGATTCTTTGCGCATAATATGCTTTACTGAGGCTATCAAACTAGTATAATGAAAGAGTACCAGTTATCTCAAATAAGAACGGAAAAAAAGTGATTCAAACGAAGTTTCCAAACTTGGAAAAAAAATGTTTTTCTTTTCGAGATTCTTTGCGCATAATATGCTTTTCTGAGTCTATCAAACTAGTATAATGAAAGAGAACCAGTTATCTCAAATAAGAACGGAATAAAAGTGATTCAAACGAAGTTTCCAAAATTCGAAAAAAAATTTTTTTCCTTTCGAGATTCTTTGCGCATAATATGCTTTTCTACGGCTATCAAACTAGTAAAATGAAAGAGAACCAGTTATCTCGAATAAGAACGGAAAAAAAGTGATTCTAACGAAGTTTCCAAACTTCGAAAAATTTTTTTTTTCTTTTCGAGATTCTTTGCGCATAATATGCTTTACAAAGGCTATCAAACTAGTATAATGAAAGAGAACCAGTTATCTCAAATAAGAACGGAAAAAAGTGTTTCTAACGAAGTTTCCAAACTTCGAAAAAAATTTTTTTTCTTTTCGAGATTCTTTGCGCATAATATGCTTTACTGAGGCTATCAAACTAGTATAATGAAAGAGAACCAGTTCTCTCAAATAAGAACGGAAAAAAGTGATTCTAACGAAGTTTCTAAACTTCGAAAAAAAATTTTTTTTATTTCGAGATTCTTTGCGCATAATATGCTTTACTGAGGCTATTAAACTAGTATAATGAAAGAGAACCCGTTATCTCAAATAAGAACGGAAAAAAATTGATTCTAAAGAAGTTTCCAAAAAAAAAAAAAAATTTTTTTCTTTTCGAGATTCTTTGCGCATAATATGCATTACTGAGGCTATCAAACTAGTATAATGAAAGAGAACCAGTTATCTCAAATAAGAACAGAAAAAAAGTGATTCTAAAGAAGTTTCCAAACTTCGAAAAAAAATTTTTTGCTTTTCGAGATTCTTTGCGCATAATATGCTTTACTGAGGCTATCAAACTAGTATAATGAAAGAGAACAAGTTATCTCAAATAAGAACGGAAAAAAATTGATTCTAAAGAGTTTCCAAACTTCGAAAAAAAATTTTTTTCTTTTCGAGATTCTTTGCGCATAATATGCTTTACTGAGGCTATCAAAATAGTATAATGAAAGAGAAACAGTTATCTCAAATAAGAACGGAAAAATAGTGATTCAAACGTAGTTTCCAAACTTCGAAAAAAAATGTTTTTCTTTTCGAGATTCTTTGCGCATAATATGCTTTTCTGGGGCTATCAAACTAGTATAATGAAAGAGAACCAGTTATCTCAAATAAGAACGGGAAAAAAGTGATTCTAACGAAGTTTCCAAACTTCGAAAAAAATTTTTTTTCTTTTCGAGATTCTTTGCGCATAATATGCTTTACTGAGGATATCAAACTAGTATAATGAAAGAGAACCAGTTATCTCAAATAAGAACGGAAAAAAAGTGATTCTAACGAAGTTTCCAAACTTGGAAAAAAAAATTTTTTCTTTTCGAGATTCTTTGCGCATAATATGCTTTACTGAGGCTATCAAACTAGTACAATGAAGGAGAACCAGTTATCTCAAATAAGAACAGAAAAAAAGTGATTCTAAAGAAGTTTCCAAACTTCGAAAAAAAATTTTTTTCTTTTCGAGATTCTTTGCGCATAATATGCTTTACTGAGGCTATCAAACTAGTAAAATGAAAGAGAAACAGATATCTCAAATATGAACGGAAAAAAAGTGATTCAAACGAAGTTTCCAAACTTCGAAAAAAAATGTTTTTCTTTTCGAGATTCTTTGCGCATAATATGCTTTACTGAGGCTATCAAACTAGTACAATGAAAGAGAACGAGTTATCTCAAATAAGAACGGAAAAAAAATTGATTCTAAAGAAGTTTCCAAACTTCGAAAAAAATTTTTTTTCTTTTCGAGATTCTTTGCGCATAATATGCTTTACTGAGGCTATCAAACTAGTATAATGAAAGAGAAACAGATATCTCAAATATGAACGGAAAAAAAGTGATTCAAACGAAGTTTCCAAACTTCGAAAAAAAATGTTTTTCTTTTCGAGATTCTTTGCGCATAATATGCTTTTCTGGGGCTATCAAACTAGTATAATGAAAAAGAACCAGTTATCTCAAATAAGAACGGGAAAAAAGTGATTCAAACGAAGTTTCCAAACTTCGAAAAAAATTTTTTTCTTTTCGAGATTCTTTGCGCATAATATGCTTTACTGAGGCTAACAAACTAGTATAATGAAAGAGAACCAGTTATCTCAAATAAGAACGGAAAAAAGTGATTCTAACGAATTTTTCAAACTTCGAAAAAAAAATTTTTTCTTTTCGAGATTCTTTGCGCATAATATGCTTTACTGAGGCTATCAAACTAGTACAATGAAAGAGAACCAGTTATCTCAAATAAGAACAGAAAAAAAGTGATTCTAAAGAAGTTTCCAAACTTCGAAAAAAAATTTTTTTCTTTTCGAGATTCTTTGCGCATAATATGCTTTACTGAGGCTAACAAACTAGTATAATGAAAGAGAACCAGTTATCTCAAATAAGAACGGAAAAAAGTGATTCTAACGAATTTTTCAAACTTCGAAAAAAAAATTTTTTCTTTTCGAGATTCTTTGCGCATAATATGCTTTACTGACGCTATCAAACTAGTACAATGAAAGAGAACCAGTTATCTCAAATAAGAACAGAAAAAAAGTGATTCTAAAGAAGTTTCCAAACTTCGAAAAAAAATTTTTTTTTTTGGAGATTCTTTGCGCATAATATGCTTTACTGAGGCTATCAAACTAGTATAATGAAAGAGAACCAGTTATCTCAAATAAGAACGGAAAAAAATTGATTCTAAAGAAGTTTCCAAAGTTCGAAAAAAAATTTTTTTCTTTTCGAGTTTCTTTGCGCATAATATGCTTTACTGAGGCTATCAACCTAGTATATCGAAAGAGAAACAGTTATCTCAAATAAGAACGGAAAAAAAGTGATTCTAAAGTAGTTTCCAAACTTCGAAAAAAAATTTTTTTCTTTTCGTGATTCTTTTCGCTAAATATGCTTTTCTGAGGCTATCAAACTGGTGTAATGAAAGAGAACCAGTTATCTCAAATTAGAACAGAAAAAAAGTGATTCTAAAGAAGTTTCCAAACTTCGAAAAAAAATTTTTTTCTTTTCGAGATTCTTTGCGCATAATATGCTTTACTGAGGCTATCAAACTAGTATAATGAAAGAGAACCAGTTATCTCAAATAAGAACAGAAAAAAAGTGATTCTAAAGAAGTTTCCAAACTTCGAAAAAAATTTTTTTTCTTTTCGAGATTCTTTGCGCATAATATGCTTTACTGAGGCTATCAAACTAGTATAATGAAAGAGAACCAGTTATCTCAAATAAGAACGGAAAAAAATTGATTCTAAAAAGTTTCCAAACTTCGAAAAAAAATTTATTTCTTTTCGAGATTCTTTGCGCATAATATGGTTTACTGAGGCTATCAAACTAGTATAATGAAAGAGAACCAGTTATCTCAAATAAGAACGGAAAAAAAGTGATTCAAACGAAGTTTCCAAACTTCGAAAAAAAATGGTTTTCTTTTCGAGATTCTTTGCGCATAATATGCTTTTCTACGGCTATCAAACTAGTAAAATGAAAGAGAACCAGTTATCTCAAATAAGAACGGAAAAAAATTGATTCTAAAGAAGTTTCCAAAGTTCGAAAAAAAATTTTTTTCTTTTCGAGATTCTTTGCGCATAATATGCTTTACTGAGGCTATCAACTTAGTATAATGAAAGAGAAACAGTTATCTCAAATAAGAACGGAAAAAAAGTGATTCAAACGAAGTTTCCAAACTTCGAAAAAAAATGTTTTTCTTTTCGAGATTCTTTGCGCATAATATGCTTTTCTGAGTCTATCAAACTAGTATAATGAAAGAGAACCAGTTATCTCAAATAAGAACGGAAAAAAAGTGATTCAAACGAAGTTTCCAAAATTCGAAAAAAAATTTTTTTCCTTTCGAGATTCTTTGCGCATAATATGCTTTTCTACGGCTATCAAACTAGTAAAATGAAAGAGAACCGTTTATCTCGAATAAGAACGGAATAATAGTGATTCTAACGAAGTTTCCAAACTTCGAAAAATTTTTTTTTTCTATTCGAGATTCTTTGCGCATTATATGCTTTACTGAGGCTATCAAACTAGTATAATGAAAGAGAACCAGTTCTCTCAAATAAGAACGGAAAAAAGTGATTCTAACGAAGTTTCTAAACTTCGAAAAAAAATTTTTTTCTTTTCGAGATTCTTTGCGCATAATATGCTTTACTGAGGCTATTAAACTAGTATAATGAAAGAGAACCAGTTATCTCAAATAAGAACGGAAAAAAATTGATTCTAAAGAAGTTTCCAAACTTCGAAAAAAAATTTTTTTCTTTTCGAGATTCTTTGCGCATAATATGCTTTACTGAGGCTCTCAAACTAGTATAATGAAAGAGAACCAGTTATCTCAAATAAGAACAGAAAAAAAGTGATTCTAAAGAAGTTTCCAAACTTCGAAAAAAAATTTTTTTCTTTTCGAGATTCTTTGCGCATAATATGCTTTACTGAGGCTATCAAACTAGTATAATGAAAGAGAACAAGTTATCTCAAATAAGAACGGAAAAAAATTGATTCTAAAGAAGTTTCCAAACTTCGAAAAAAAATTTTTTCTTTTCGAGATTCTTTGCGCATAATATGCTTTACTGAGGCTATCAAAATAGTATAATGAGAGAGAAACAGTTATCTCAAATAAGAACGGAAAAAAAGTGATTCAAACGTAGTTTCCAAACTTCGAAAAAAAATTTTTTTCTTTTCGAGTTTCTTTGCGCATAATATGCTTTACTGAGGCTATCAACCTAGTATATCGAAAGAGAAACAGTTATCTCAAATAAGAACGGAAAAAAAGTGATTCTAAAGTAGTTTCCAAACTTCGAAAAAAAATTTTTTTCTTTTCGTGATTCTTTTCGCTAAATATGCTTTTCTGAGGCTATCAAACTGGTGTAATGAAAGAGAACCAGTTATCTCAAATTAGAACAGAAAAAAAGTGATTCTAAAGAAGTTTCCAAACTTCGAAAAAAAATTTTTTTCTTTTCGAGATTCTTTGCGCATAATATGCTTTACTGAGGCTATCAAACTAGTATAATGAAAGAGAACCAGTTATCTCAAATAAGAACAGAAAAAAAGTGATTCTAAAGAAGTTTCCAAACTTCGAAAAAAATTTTTTTTCTTTTCGAGATTCTTTGCGCATAATATGCTTTACTGAGGCTATCAAACTAGTATAATGAAAGAGAACCAGTTATCTCAAATAAGAACGGAAAAAAATTGATTCTAAAAAGTTTCCAAACTTCGAAAAAAAATTTATTTCTTTTCGAGATTCTTTGCGCATAATATGGTTTACTGAGGCTATCAAACTAGTATAATGAAAGAGAACCAGTTATCTCAAATAAGAACGGAAAAAAAGTGATTCAAACGAAGTTTCCAAACTTCGAAAAAAAATGGTTTTCTTTTCGAGATTCTTTGCGCATAATATGCTTTTCTACGGCTATCAAACTAGTAAAATGAAAGAGAACCAGTTATCTCAAATAAGAACGGAAAAAAATTGATTCTAAAGAAGTTTCCAAAGTTCGAAAAAAAATTTTTTTCTTTTCGAGATTCTTTGCGCATAATATGCTTTACTGAGGCTATCAACTTAGTATAATGAAAGAGAAACAGTTATCTCAAATAAGAACGGAAAAAAAGTGATTCAAACGAAGTTTCCAAACTTCGAAAAAAAATGTTTTTCTTTTCGAGATTCTTTGCGCATAATATGCTTTTCTGAGTCTATCAAACTAGTATAATGAAAGAGAACCAGTTATCTCAAATAAGAACGGAAAAAAAGTGATTCAAACGAAGTTTCCAAAATTCGAAAAAAAATTTTTTTCCTTTCGAGATTCTTTGCGCATAATATGCTTTTCTACGGCTATCAAACTAGTAAAATGAAAGAGAACCGTTTATCTCGAATAAGAACGGAATAATAGTGATTCTAACGAAGTTTCCAAACTTCGAAAAATTTTTTTTTTCTATTCGAGATTCTTTGCGCATTATATGCTTTACTGAGGCTATCAAACTAGTATAATGAAAGAGAACCAGTTCTCTCAAATAAGAACGGAAAAAAGTGATTCTAACGAAGTTTCTAAACTTCGAAAAAAAATTTTTTTCTTTTCGAGATTCTTTGCGCATAATATGCTTTACTGAGGCTATTAAACTAGTATAATGAAAGAGAACCAGTTATCTCAAATAAGAACGGAAAAAAATTGATTCTAAAGAAGTTTCCAAACTTCGAAAAAAAATTTTTTTCTTTTCGAGATTCTTTGCGCATAATATGCTTTACTGAGGCTCTCAAACTAGTATAATGAAAGAGAACCAGTTATCTCAAATAAGAACAGAAAAAAAGTGATTCTAAAGAAGTTTCCAAACTTCGAAAAAAAATTTTTTTCTTTTCGAGATTCTTTGCGCATAATATGCTTTACTGAGGCTATCAAACTAGTATAATGAAAGAGAACAAGTTATCTCAAATAAGAACGGAAAAAAATTGATTCTAAAGAAGTTTCCAAACTTCGAAAAAAAATTTTTTCTTTTCGAGATTCTTTGCGCATAATATGCTTTACTGAGGCTATCAAAATAGTATAATGAGAGAGAAACAGTTATCTCAAATAAGAACGGAAAAAAAGTGATTCTAAAGAAGTTTCCAAACTTCGAAAAAAAATTTTTTTCTTTTCGAGATTCTTTGCGCATAATATGCTTTACTGAGGCTATCAAACTAGTATAATGAAAGAGAACCAGTTATCTCAAATAAGAACAGAAAAAAAGTGATTCTAAAGAAGTTTCCAAACTTCGAAAAAAATTTTTTTTCTTTTCGAGATTCTTTGCGCATAATATGCTTTACTGAGGCTATCAAACTAGTATAATGAAAGAGAACCAGTTATCTCAAATAAGAACGGAAAAAAATTGATTCTAAAAAGTTTCCAAACTTCGAAAAAAAATTTTTTTCTTTTCGAGATTCTTTGCGCATAATATGCTTTACTGAGGCTATCAAACTAGTATAATGAAAGAGAACAAGTTATCTCAAATCAGAACGGAAAAAAATTGATTCTAAAGAAGTTTCCAAACTTCGAAAAAAAATTTTTTCTTTTCGAGATTCTTTGCGCATAATATGCTTTACTGAGGCTATCAAAATAGTATAATGAGAGAGAAACAGTTATCTCAAATAAGAACGGAAAAAAAGTGATTCAAACGTAGTTTCCAAACTTCGAAAAAAAATGTTTTTCTTTTCGAGATTCTTTGCGCATAATATGCTTTTCTGGGGCTATCAAACTAGTATAATGAAAGAGAACCAGTTATCTCAAATAAGAACGGGAAAAAAGTGATTCTAACGAAGTTTCCAAACTTCGAAAAAAATTTTTTTTCTTTTCGAGATTCTTTGCGCATAATATGCTTTACTGAGGCTATCAAACTAGTATAATGAAAGAGAACCAGTTATCTCAAATAAGAACGGAAAAAAAGTGATTCTAACGAAGTTTCCAAACTTGGAAAAAAAAATTTTTTCTTTTCGAGATTCTTTGCGCATAATATGCTTTACTGAGGCTATCAAACTAGTATAATGAAAGAGAACCAGTTATCTCAAATAAGAACAGAAAAAAAGTGATTCTAAAGAAGTTTCCAAACTTCGAAAAAAAATTTTTTTCTTTTCGAGTTTCTTTGCGCATAATATGCTTTACTGAGGCTATCAACCTAGTATATCGAAAGAGAAACAGTTATCTCAAATAAGAACGGAAAAAAAGTGATTCTAAAGTAGTTTCCAAACTTCGAAAAAAAATTTTTTTCTTTTCGTGATTCTTTTCGCTAAATATGCTTTTCTGAGGCTATCAAACTAGTGTAATGAAAGAGAACCAGTTATCTCAAATTAGAACAGAAAAAAAGTGATTCTAAAGAAGTTTCCAAACTTCGAAAAAAAATTTTTTTCTTTTCGAGATTCTTTGCGCATAATATGCTTTACTGAGGCTATCAAACTAGTATAATGAAAGAGAACCAGTTATCTCAAATAAGAACAGAAAAAAAGTGATTCTAAAGAAGTTTCCAAACTTCGAAAAAAATTTTTTTTCTTTTCGAGATTCTTTGCGCATAATATGCTTTACTGAGGCTATCAAACTAGTATAATGAAAGAGAACCAGTTATCTCAAATAAGAACGGAAAAAAATTGATTCTAAAAAGTTTCCAAACTTCGAAAAAAAATTTATTTCTTTTCGAGATTCTTTGCGCATAATATGGTTTACTGAGGCTATCAAACTAGTATAATGAAAGAGAACCAGTTATCTCAAATAAGAACGGAAAAAAAGTGATTCAAACGAAGTTTCCAAACTTCGAAAAAAAATGGTTTTCTTTTCGAGATTCTTTGCGCATAATATGCTTTTCTACGGCTATCAAACTAGTAAAATGAAAGAGAACCAGTTATCTCAAATAAGAACGGAAAAAAATTGATTCTAAAGAAGTTTCCAAAGTTCGAAAAAAAATTTTTTTCTTTTCGAGATTCTTTGCGCATAATATGCTTTACTGAGGCTATCAACTTAGTATAATGAAAGAGAAACAGTTATCTCAAATAAGAACGGAAAAAAAGTGATTCAAACGAAGTTTCCAAACTTCGAAAAAAAATGTTTTTCTTTTCGAGATTCTTTGCGCATAATATGCTTTTCTGAGTCTATCAAACTAGTATAATGAAAGAGAACCAGTTATCTCAAATAAGAACGGAAAAAAAGTGATTCAAACGAAGTTTCCAAAATTCGAAAAAAAATTTTTTTCCTTTCGAGATTCTTTGCGCATAATATGCTTTTCTACGGCTATCAAACTAGTAAAATGAAAGAGAACCGTTTATCTCGAATAAGAACGGAATAAAAGTGATTCTAACGAAGTTTCCAAACTTCGAAAAATTTTTTTTTTCTATTCGAGATTCTTTGCGCATTATATGCTTTACTGAGGCTATCAAACTAGTATAATGAAAGAGAACCAGTTCTCTCAAATAAGAACGGAAAAAAGTGATTCTAACGAAGTTTCTAAACTTCGAAAAAAAATTTTTTTCTTTTCGAGATTCTTTGCGCATAATATGCTTTACTGAGGCTATTAAACTAGTATAATGAAAGAGAACCAGTTATCTCAAATAAGAACGGAAAAAAATTGATTCTAAAGAAGTTTCCAAACTTCGAAAAAAAATTTTTTTCTTTTCGAGATTCTTTGCGCATAATATGCTTTACTGAGGCTCTCAAACTAGTATAATGAAAGAGAACCAGTTATCTCAAATAAGAACAGAAAAAAAGTGATTCTAAAGAAGTTTCCAAACTTCGAAAAAAAATTTTTTTCTTTTCGAGATTCTTTGCGCATAATATGCTTTACTGAGGCTATCAAACTAGTATAATGAAAGAGAACAAGTTATCTCAAATAAGAACGGAAAAAAATTGATTCTAAAGAAGTTTCCAAACTTCGAAAAAAAATTTTTTCTTTTCGAGATTCTTTGCGCATAATATGCTTTACTGAGGCTATCAAAATAGTATAATGAGAGAGAAACAGTTATCTCAAATAAGAACGGAAAAAAAGTGATTCAAACGTAGTTTCCAAACTTCGAAAAAAAATGTTTTTCTTTTCGAGATTCTTTGCGCATAATATGCTTTTCTGGGGCTATCAAACTAGTATAATGAAAGAGAACCAGTTATCTCAAATAAGAACGGGAAAAAAGTGATTCTAACGAAGTTTCCAAACTTCGAAAAAAATTTTTTTTCTTTTCGAGATTCTTTGCGCATAATATGCTTTACTGAGGCTATCAAACTAGTATAATGAAAGAGAACCAGTTATCTCAAATAAGAACGGAAAAAAAGTGATTCTAACGAAGTTTCCAAACTTGGAAAAAAAAATTTTTTCTTTTCGAGATTCTTTGCGCATAATATGCTTTACTGAGGCTATCAAACTAGTACAATGAAGGAGAACCAGTTATCTCAAATAAGAACAGAAAAAAAGTGATTCTAAAGAAGTTTCCAAACTTCGAAAAAAAATTTTTTTCTTTTCGAGATTCTTTGCGCATAATATGCTTTACTGAGGCTATCAAACTAGTATAATGAAAGAGAACCAGTTATCTCAAATAAGAACGGAAAAAAATTGATTCTAAAGATGTTTCCAAACTTCGAAAAAAATTTTTTTTCTTTTCGAGATTCTTTGCGCATAATATGCTTTACTGAGGCTATCAAACTAGTATAATGAAAGAGAAACAGATATCTCAAATATGAACGGAAAAAAAGTGATTCAAACGAAGTTTCCAAACTTCGAAAAAAAATGTTTTTCTTTTCGAGATTCTTTGCGCATAATATGCTTTTCTGGGGCTATCAAACTAGTATAATGAAAGAGAACCAGTTATCTCAAATAAGAACAGAAACAAAGTGATTCTAAAGAAGTTTCCAAACTTCGAAAAAAAATTTTTTTCTTTTGGAGATTCTTTGCGCATAATATGCTTTACTGAGGCTATCAAACTAGTATAATGAAAGAGAACCAGTTATCTCAAATAAGAACGGAAAAAAATTGATTCTAAAGAAGTTTCCAAAGTTCGAAAAAAAATTTTTTTCTTTTCGAGATTCTTTGCGCATAATATGCTTTACTGAGGCTATCAACCTAGTATAATGAAAGAGAAAAAGTTATCTCAAATAAGAACGGAAAAAAAGTGATTCTAAAGTAGTTTCCAAACTTCGAAAAAAATTTTTTTTCTTTTTGTGATTCTTTTGGCTAAATATGCTTTTCTGAGGCTATCAAACTAGTATAATGAAAGAGAACCAGTTATCTCAAATAAGAACGGAAAAAAAGTGATTTTAACGAAGTTTCCAAACTTGGAAAAAAAAATTTTTTCTTTTCGAGATTCTTTGCGCATAATATGCTTTACTGAGGCTATCAAACTAGTACAATGAAGGAGAAGTTATCTCAAATAAGAAAAGAAAAAAAGTGATTCTAAAAACTTTCCAAACTTCGAAAAAAAATTTTTTTCTTTTCGAGATTCTTTGCGCATAATATGCTTTACTGAGGCTATCAAACTAGTATAATGAAAAAGAACTAGTTATCTCATATAAGAACGGAAAAAAAGTGATTCTAACGAAGTTTCCAAACTTCGAAAAAAATTTTTTTTTCTTTTCGAAATTCTTTGCGCATAATATGCTTTACTGAGGCTATCAAACTAGTATAATGAAAGAGAACCAGTTATCTCAAATAAGAACGGAAAAAAGTGATTCTACGAAGTTTCCGAACTTCGAAAAAAAATTTTTTTCTTTTCGAGATTCTTTGCGCATAATATGCTTTACTGAGGCTATCAAACTAGTATAATGAAAGAGAACCTGTTATCTCAAATAAGAACGGAAAAAAATTGATTATAACGAAGTTTCCAAACTTCGAAAATTTTTTTTTTTCTTTTCCAGATTCTTTGCGCATAATATGCTTTACTGAGGCTATCAAACTAGTATAATGAAAGAGAACCAGTTATCTCAAATAAGAACGGAAAAAAGTGATTCTAAAGAAGTTTCCAAACTTCGAAAAGAAATGTTCTTCTTTTCGAGATTCTTTGCGCATAATATGCTTTACTGAGGCTATCAAACTAGTATAATGAAAGAGAACCAGTTATCTCAAATAAGAACGGAAAAAAAGTGATTCTAACGACGTTTCCAAACTTCGAAAAAAAAATTTTTTCTTTTCGAGATTCTTTGCGCATAATATGCTTTACTGAGGCTATCAAACTAGTATAATGAAAGAGTACCAGTTATCTCAAATAAGAACGGAAAAAAGTGATTCTAACGAATTTTTCAAACTTCGAAAAAAAAATTTTTTCTTTTCGAGATTCTTTGCGCATAATATGCTTTACTGAGGCTATCAAACTAGTACAATGAAAGAGAACCAGTTATCTCAAATAAGAACAGAAAAAAAGTGATTCTAAAGAAGTTTCCAAACTTCGAAAAAAATTTTTTTTTTTGGAGATTCTTTGCGCATAATATGCTTTACTGAGGCTATCAAACTAGTATAATGAAAGAGAACCAGTTATCTCAAATAAGAACGGAAAAAAATTGATTCTAAAGAAGTTTCCAAAGTTCGAAAAAAAATTTTTTTCTTTTCGAGTTTCTTTGCGCATAATATGCTTTACTGAGGCTATCAACCTAGTATATCGAAAGAGAAACAGTTATCTCAAATAAGAACGGAAAAAAAGTGATTCTAAAGTAGTTTCCAAACTTCGAAAAAAAATTTTTTTCTTTTCGTGATTCTTTTCGCTAAATATGCTTTTCTGAGGCTATCAAACTAGTGTAATGAAAGAGAACCAGTTATCTCAAATTAGAACAGAAAAAAAGTGATTCTAAAGAAGTTTCCAAACTTCGAAAAAAAATTTTTTTCTTTTCGAGATTCTTTGCGCATAATATGCTTTACTGAGGCTATCAAACTAGTATAATGAAAGAGAACCAGTTATCTCAAATAAGAACAGAAAAAAAGTGATTCTAAAGAAGTTTCCAAACTTCGAAAAAAATTTTTTTTCTTTTCGAGATTCTTTGCGCATAATATGCTTTACTGAGGCTATCAAACTAGTATAATGAAAGAGAACCAGTTATCTCAAATAAGAACGGAAAAAAATTGATTCTAAAAAGTTTCCAAACTTCGAAAAAAAATTTATTTCTTTTCGAGATTCTTTGCGCATAATATGGTTTACTGAGGCTATCAAACTAGTATAATGAAAGAGAACCAGTTATCTCAAATAAGAACGGAAAAAAAGTGATTCAAACGAAGTTTCCAAACTTCGAAAAAAATGGTTTTCTTTTCGAGATTCTTTGCGCATAATATGCTTTTCTACGGCTATCAAACTAGTAAAATGAAAGAGAACCAGTTATCTCAAATAAGAACGGAAAAAAATTGATTCTAAAGAAGTTTCCAAAGTTCGAAAAAAAATTTTTTTCTTTTCGAGATTCTTTGCGCATAATATGCTTTACTGAGGCTATCAACTTAGTATAATGAAAGAGAAACAGTTATCTCAAATAAGAACGGAAAAAAAGTGATTCAAACGAAGTTTCCAAACTTCGAAAAAAAATGTTTTTCTTTTCGAGATTCTTTGCGCATAATATGCTTTTCTGAGTCTATCAAACTAGTATAATGAAAGAGAACCAGTTATCTCAAATAAGAACGGAAAAAAAGTGATTCAAACGAAGTTTCCAAAATTCGAAAAAAAATTTTTTTCCTTTCGAGATTCTTTGCGCATAATATGCTTTTCTACGGCTATCAAACTAGTAAAATGAAAGAGAACCGTTTATCTCGAATAAGAACGGAATAAAAGTGATTCTAACGAAGTTTCCAAACTTCGAAAAATTTTTTTTTTCTATTCGAGATTCTTTGCGCATTATATGCTTTACTGAGGCTATCAAACTAGTATAATGAAAGAGAACCAGTTCTCTCAAATAAGAACGGAAAAAAGTGATTCTAACGAAGTTTCTAAACTTCGAAAAAAAATTTTTTTCTTTTCGAGATTCTTTGCGCATAATATGCTTTACTGAGGCTATTAAACTAGTATAATGAAAGAGAACCAGTTATCTCAAATAAGAACGGAAAAAAATTGATTCTAAAGAAGTTTCGAAACTTCGAAAAAAAATTTTTTTCTTTTCGAGATTCTTTGCGCATAATATGCTTTACTGAGGCTCTCAAACTAGTATAATGAAAGAGAACCAGTTATCTCAAATAAGAACAGAAAAAAAGTGATTCTAAAGAAGTTTCCAAACTTCGAAAAAAAATTTTTTTCTTTTCGAGATTCTTTGCGCATAATATGCTTTACTGAGGCTATCAAACTAGTATAATGAAAGAGAACAAGTTATCTCAAATAAGAACGGAAAAAAATTGATTCTAAAGAAGTTTCCAAACTTCGAAAAAAAATTTTTTCTTTTCGAGATTCTTTGCGCATAATATGCTTTACTGAGGCTATCAAAATAGTATAATGAGAGAGAAACAGTTATCTCAAATAAGAACGGAAAAAAAGTGATTCAAACGTAGTTTCCAAACTTCGAAAAAAAATGTTTTTCTTTTCGAGATTCTTTGCGCATAATATGCTTTTCTGGGGCTATCAAACTAGTATAATGAAAGAGAACCAGTTATCTCAAATAAGAACGGGAAAAAAGTGATTCTAACGAAGTTTCCAAAATTCGAAAAAAATTTTTTTTCTTTTCGAGATTCTTTGCGCATAATATGCTTTACTGAGGCTATCAAACTAGTATAATGAAAGAGAACCAGTTATCTCAAATAAGAACGGAAAAAAAGTGATTCTAACGAAGTTTCCAAACTTGGAAAAAAAAATTTTTTCTTTTCGAGATTCTTTGCGCATAATATGCTTTACTGAGGCTATCAAACTAGTACAATGAAGGAGAACCAGTTATCTAAAATAAGAACAGAAAAAAAGTGATTCTAAAGAAGTTTCCAAACTTCGAAAAAAAATTTTTTCTTTTCGAGATTCTTTGCGCATAATATGCTTTACTGAGGCTATCAAACTAGTATAATGAAAGAGAACCAGTTATCTCAAATAAGAACGGAAAAAAATTGATTCTAAAGATGTTTCCAAACTTCGAAAAAAATTTTTTTTCTTTTCGAGATTCTTTGCGCATAATATGCTTTACTGAGGCTATCAAACTAGTATAATGAAAGAGAAACAGATATCTCAAATATGAACGGAAAAAAAGTGATTCAAACGAAGTTTCCAAACTTCGAAAAAAAATGTTTTTCTTTTCGAGATTCTTTGCGCATAATATGCTTTTCTGGGGCTATCAAACTAGTATAATGAAAGAGAACCAGTTATCTCAAATAAGAACAGAAAAAAAGTGATTCTAAAGAAGTTTCCAAACTTCGAAAAAAAATTTTTTTCTTTTGGAGATTCTTTGCGCATAATATGCTTTACTGAGGCTATCAAACTAGTATAATGAAAGAGAACCAGTTATCTCAAATAAGAACGGAAAAAAATTGATTCTAAAGAAGTTTCCAAAGTTCGAAAAAAAATTTTTTTCTTTTCGAGATTCTTTGCGCATAATATGCTTTACTGAGGCTATCAACCTAGTATAATGAAAGAGAAAAAGTTATCTCAAATAAGAACGGAAAAAAAGTGATTCTAAAGTAGTTTCCAAACTTCGAAAAAAATTTTTTTTCTTTTTGTGATTCTTTTCGCTAAATATGCTTTTCTGAGGCTATCAAACTAGTGTAATGAAAGAGAACCAGTTATCTCAAATTAGAACAGAAAAAAAGTGATTCTAAAGAAGTTTCCAAACTTCGAAAAAAAATTTTTTTCTTTTCGAGATTCTTTGCGCATAATATGCTTTACTGAGGCTATCAAACTAGTATAATGAAAGAGAACCAGTTATCTCAAATAAGAACAGAAAAAAAGTGATTCTAAAGAAGTTTCCAAACTTCGAAAAAAATTTTTTTTCTTTTCGAGATTCTTTGCGCATAATATGCTTTACTGAGGCTATCAAACTAGTATAATGAAAGAGAACCAGTTATCTCAAATAAGAACGGAAAGAAATTGATTCTAAAGAAGTTTCCAAACTTCGAAAAAAAATTTATTTCTTTTCGAGATTCTTTGCGCATAATATGGTTTACAGAGGCTATCAAACTAGTATAATGAAAGAGAAACAGTTATCTCAAATAAGAACGGAAAAAAAGAGATTCAAACGAAGTTTCCAAACTTCGAAAAAAAATGTTTTTCTTTTCGAGATTCTTTGCGCATAATATGCTTTACAAAGGCTATCAAACTAGTATAATGAAAGAGAACCAGTTATCTCAAATAAGAACGGAAAAAAGTGTTTCTAACGAAGTTTCCAAACTTCGAAAAAATTTTTTTTTCTTTTCGAGATTCTTTGCGCATAATATGCTTTACTGAGGCTATCAAACTAGTATAATGAAAGAGAACCAGTTCTCTCAAATAAGAACGGAAAAAAGTGATTCTAACGAAGTTTCTAAACTTCGAAAAAAAATTTTTTTCTTTTCGAGATTCTTTGCGCATAATATGCTTTACTGAGGCTATTAAACTAGTATAATGAAAGAGAACCAGTTATCTCAAATAAGAACGGAAAAAAATTGATTCTAAAGAAGTTTCCAAACTTCGAAAAAAAAATTTTTTCTTTTCGAGATTCTTTGCGCATAATATGCTTTACTGAGGCTATCAAACTAGTATAATGAAAGAGAACCAGTTATCTCAAATAAGAACAGAAAAAAAGTGATTCTAAAGAAGTTTCCAAACTTCGAAAAAAAATTTTTTTCTTTTCGAGATTCTTTGCGCATAATATTCTTTACTGAGGCTATCAAACTAGTATAATGAAAGAGAACAAGTTATCTCAAATAAGAACGGAAAAAAATTGATTCTAAAGAAGTTTCGAAACTTCGAAAAAAATTTTTTTTCTTTTCGACATTCTTTGCGCATAATATGCTTTACTGAGGCTATCAAAATAGTATAATGAAAGAGAAACAGTTATCTCAAATAAGAACGGAAAAAAAGTGACACAAACGTAGTTTCCAAACTTCGAAAAAAAATGTTTTTCTTTTCGAGATTCTTTGCGCATAATATGCTTTTCTGGGGCTATCAAACTAGTATAATGAAAGAGAACCAGTTATCTCAAATAAGAACGGAAAAAAAGTGATTCTAACGAAGTTTCCAAACTTCGAAAAAAAATGGTTTTCTTTTCGAGATTCTTTGCGCATAATATGCTTTTCTACGGCTATCAAATTAGTAAAATGAAAGAGAACCAGTTATCTCGAATAAGAACGGAAAAAAAGTGATTCTAACGAAGTTTCCAAACTTCGAAAAATGTTTTTTTTCTTTTCGAGATTCTTTGCGCATAATATGCTTTACAAAGGCTATCAAACTAGTATAATGAAAGAGAACCAGTTATCTCAAATAAGAACGGAAAAAAGTGTTTCTAACGAAGTTTCCAAACTTCGAAAAAAATTTTTTTTCTTTTCGAGATTCTTTGCGCATAATATGCTTTACTGAGGCTATCAAACTAGTATAATGAAAGAGAACCAGTTCTCTCAAATAAGAACGGAAAAAAGTGATTCTAACGAAGTTTCTAAACTTCGAAAAAAAATTTTTTTCTTTTCGAGATTCTTTGCGCATAATATGCTTTACTGAGGCTATCAAACTAGTATAATGAAAGAGAAACAGATATCTCAAATATGAACGGAAAAAAAGTGATTCAAACGAAGTTTCCAAACTTCGAAAAAAAATGTTTTTCTTTTCGAGATTCTTTGCGCATAATATGCTTTTCTGGGGCTATCAAACTAGTATAATGAAAGAGAACCAGTTATCTCAAATAAGAACGGGAAAAAAGTGATTCTAACGAGGTTTCAAACTTCGAAAAAAATTTTTTTTCTTTTCGAGATTCTTTGCGCATAATATGCTTTACTGAGGCTAACAAACTAGTATAATGAAAGAGAACCAGTTATCTCAAATAAGAACGGAAAAAAGTGATTCTAACGAATTTTTCAAACTTCGAAAAAAAAATTTTTTCTTTTCGAGATTCTTTGCGCATAATATGCTTTTCTACGGCTATCAAACTAGTAAAATGAAAGAGAACCAGTTATCTCGAATAAGAACGGAAAAAAATTGATTCTAACGAAGTTTCCAAACTTCGAAAAATGTTTTTTTTTCTTTTCGAGATTCTTTGCGCATAATATGCTTTACTGAGTCTATCAAACTAGTATAATGAAAGAGAACCAGTTATCTCAAATAAGAACGGAAAAAAGTGATTCTAACGAAGTTTCCAAACTTCGAAAAAAAATTTTTTTCTTTTCGAGATTCTTTGCGCATAATATGCTTTACTGAGGCTATCAAACTAGTATAATGAAAGAGAACCAGTTATCTCAAATAAGAACAGAAAAAAAGTGATTCTAAAGAAGTTTCCAAACTTCGAAAATAAAATTTTTTTCTTTTCGAGATTCTTTGCGCATAATATGCTTTACTGAGGCTATCAAACTAGTATAATGAAAGAGAACCAGTTATCTCAAATAAGAACGGAAAAAAGTGATTCTAACGAAGTTTCCAAACTTCGAAAAAAAATTTTTTCTTTTCGAGATTCTTTTCGCTAAATATGCTTTTCTGAGGCTATCAAACTAGTGTAATGAAAGAGAACCAGTTATCTCAAATTAGAACAGAAAAAAAGTGATTCTAAAGAAGTTTCCAAACTTCGAAAAAAAATTTTTTTCTTTTCGAGATTCTTTGCGCATAATATGCTTTACTGAGGCTATCAAACTAGTATAATGAAAGAGAACCAGTTATCTCAAATAAGAACAGAAAAAAAGTGATTCTAAAGAAGTTTCCAAACTTCGAAAAAAAATTTTTTTCTTTTCGAGATTCTTTGCGCATAATATGCTTTACTGAGGCTATCAAACTAGTATAATGAAAGAGAACCAGTTATCTCAAATAAGAACGGAAAAAAATTGATTCTAAAGAGTTTGCAAACTTCGAAAAAAAATTTTTTCTCTTCGTGATTCTTTGCGCATAATATGCTTTACTGAGGCTATCAAACTAGTACAATGAAAGAGAACCAGTTATCTCAAATAAGAACAGAAAAAAAGTGATTCTAAAGAAGTTTCCAAACTTCGAAAAAAAATTTTTTTCTTTTGGAGATTCTTTGCGCATAATATGCTTTACTGATGCTATGAAACTAGTATAATGAAAGAGAACCAGTTATCTCAAATAAGAACGGAAAAAAATTGATTCTAAAGAATTTTCCAAAGTTCGAAAAAAAAATTTTTTCTTTTCGAGATTCTTTGCGCATAATATGCTTTACTGAGGCTATCAACCTAGTATAATGAAAGAGAAAAAGTTATCTCAAATAAGAACGGAAAAAAAGTGATTCTAAAGTAGTTTCCAAACTTCGAAAAAATTTTTTTTTCTTTTTGTGATTCTTTTCGCTAAATATGCTTTTCTGAGGCTATCAAACTAGTGTAATGAAAGTGAACCAGTTATCTCAAATTAGAACAGAAAAAAAGTGATTCTAAAGAAGTTTCCAAACTTCGAAAAAAAATTTTTTTCTTTTCGAGATTCTTTGCGCATAATATGCTTTACTGAGGCTATCAAACTAGTATAATGAAAGAGAACCAGTTATCTCAAATAAGAACAGAAAAAAAGTGATTCTAAAAAAGTTTCCAAACTTCGAAAAAAATTTTTTTTCTTTTCGAGATTCTTTGCGCATAATATGCTTTACTGAGGCTATCAAACTAGTATAATGAAAGAGAACCAGTTATCTCAAATAAGAACGGAAAAAAATTGATTCTAAAGAAGTTTCCAAACTTCGAAAAAAAATTTATTTCTTTTCGAGATTCTTTGCGCATAATATGGTTTACAGAGGCTATCAAACTAGTATAATGAAAGAGAAACAGTTATCTCAAATAAGAACGGAAAAAAAGTGATTCAAACGAAGTTTCCAAACTTCGAAAAAAAATGTTTTTCTTTTCGAGATTCTTTGCGCATAATATGCTTTTCTGGGGCTATCAAACTAGTATAATGAAAGAGAACCAGTTATCTCAAATAAGAACGGGAAAAAAGTGATTCTAACGAAGTTTCCAAACTTCGAAAAAAATTTTTTTTCTTTTCGAGATTCTTTGCGCATAATATGCTTTACTGAGGCTAACAAACTAGTATAATGAAAGAGAACCAGTTATCTCAAATAAGAACGGAAAAAAGTGATTCTAACGAATTTTTCAAACTTCGAAAAAAAAATTTTTTCTTTTCGAGATTCTTTGCGCATAATATGCTTTTCTACGGCTATCAAACTAGTAAAATGAAAGAGAACCAGTTATCTCGAATAAGAACGGAAAAAAATTGATTCTAACGAAGTTTCCAAACTTCGAAAAATGTTTTTTTTTCTTTTCGAGATTCTTTGCGCATAATATGCTTTACTGAGTCTATCAAACTAGTATAATGAAAGAGAACCAGTTATCTCAAATAAGAACGGAAAAAAGTGATTCTAACGAAGTTTCCAAACTTCGAAAAAAAATTTTTTTCTTTTCGAGATTCTTTGCGCATAATATGCTTTACTGAGGCTATCAAACTAGTATAATGAAAGAGAACCAGTTATCTCAAATAAGAACAGAAAAAAAGTGATTCTAAAGAAGTTTCCAAACTTCGAAAATAAAATTTTTTTCTTTTCGAGATTCTTTGCGCATAATATGCTTTACTGAGGCTATCAAACTAGTATAATGAAAGAGAACCAGTTATCTCATTAAGAACAGAAAAAAAGTGATTCTAAAGAAGTTTCCAAACTTCGAAAAAAAATTTTTTTCTTTTCGAGATTCTTTGCGCATAATATGCTTTACTGAGGCTATCAAACTAGTATAATGAAAGAGAACAAGTTATCTCAAATAAGAACGGAAAAAAATTGATTCTAAAGAAGTTTTCAAACTTCGAAAAAAAATTTTTTTCTTTTCGAGATTCTTTGCGCATAATATGCTTTACTGAGGCTATCAAAATAGTATAATGAAAGAGAAACAGTTATCTCAAATAAGAACGGAAAAAAAGTGATCCAAACGTAGTTTCCAAACTTCGAAAAAAAATGTTTTTCTTTTCGAGATTCTTTGCGCATAATATGCTTTTCTGGGGCTATCAAACTAGTATAATGAAAGAGAACCAGTTATCTCAAATAAGAACGGAAAAAAGTGATTCTAACGAAGTTTCCAAACTTCGAAAAATAATTTTTTTCTTTTCGAGATTCTTTGCGCATAATATGCTTTGCTGAGGCTATGAAACTAGTATAATGAAAGAGAACCAGTTATCTCAAATAAGAACGGAAAGAAGTGATTCTAACGAAGTTTCCAAACTTCGAAAAATAATTTTTTTCTTTTCGAGATTCTTTGCGCATAATATGCTTTTTTGAGGCTATCAAACTAGTAAAATGAAAGAGAACCAGTTATCTCGAATAAGAACGGAAAAAAAGTAATTCTAAAGAAGTTTCCAAAGTTCGAAAAAAATTTTTTTTCTTTTCGAGATTCTTTGCGCATAATATGCTTTACTGAGGCTATCAAACTAGTATAATGAAAGAGAACCAGTTATCTCATATAAGAACGGAAAAAAAGTGATTCTAACGAAGTTTCCAAACTTCGAAAAAAATTTTTTTTCTTTTCGAGATTCTTTGCGCATAATATGCTTTACTGAGGCTATCAAACTAGTATAATGAAAGAGAACCAGTTATCTCAAATAAGAACGGAAAAAAGTGATTCTAACGAAGTTTTCAAACTTCGAAAAAACAATTTTTTCCCTTCGAGATTCTTTGCGCATAATATGCTTTACTGAGGCTATCAAACTAGTACAATGAAAGAGAACCAGTTATCTCAAATAAGAACAGAAAAAAAGTGATTCTAAAGAAGTTTCCAAACTTCGAAAAAAAATTTTTTTCTTTTGGAGATTCTTTGCGCATAATATGCTTTACTGAGGCTATCAAACTAGTATAATGAAAGAGAACCAGTTATCTCAAATAAGAACGGAAAAAAATTGATTCTAAAGAAGTTTCCAAAGTTCGAAAAAAAAATTTTTTCTTTTCGAGATTCTTTGCGCATAATATGCTTTACTGAGGCTATCAACCTAGTATAATGAAATAGAAACAGTTATCTCAAATAAGAACGGAAAAAAAGTGATTCTAAAGTAGTTTCCAAACTTCGAAAAAATTTTTTTTTCTTTTCGTGATTCTTTTCGCTAAATATGCTTTTCTGAGGCTATCAAACTAGTGTAATGAAAGGGAACCAGTTATCTCAAATTAGAACAGAAAAAAAGTGATTCTAAAGAAGTTTCAAAACTTCGAAAAAAAATTTTTTTCTTTTCGAGATTCTTTGCGCATAATATGCTTTACTGAGGCTATCAAACTAGTATAATGAAAGAGAACCAGTTATCTCAAATAAGAACAGAAAAAAAGTGATTCTAAAGAAGTTTCCAAACTTCGAAAAAAATTTTTTTTCTTTTCGAGATTCTTTGCGCATAATATGCTTTACTGAGGCTATCAAACTAGTATAATGAAAGAGAACCAGTTATCTCAAATAAGAACGGAAAAAAATTGATTCTAAAGAAGTTTCCAAACTTCGAAAAAAAATTTATTTCTTTTCGAGATTCTTTGCGCATAATATGGTTTACAGAGGCTATCAAACTAGTATAATGAAAGAGAAACAGTTATCTCAAATAAGAACGGAAAAAAAGTGATTCAAACGAAGTTTCCAAACTTCGAAAAAAAATGTTTTTCTTTTCGAGATTCTTTGCGCATAATATGCTTTTCTGAGGCTATCAAACTAGTAAAATGAAAGAGAACCAGTTATCTCGAATAAGAACGGAAAAAAAGTAATTCTAAAGAAGTTTCCAAAGTTCGAAAAAAATTTTTTTTCTTTTCGAGATTCTTTGCGCATAATATGCTTTACTGAGGCTATCAAACTAGTATAATGAAAGAGAACCAGTTATCTCATATAAGAACGGAAAAAAAGTGATTCTAACGAAGTTTCCAAACTTAGAAAAAAATTTTTTTTTCTTTTCGAAATTCTTTGCGCATAAATTGCTTTACTGAGGCTATCAAACTAGTATAATGAAAGAGAACCAGTTATCTCCAATAAGAACGGAAAAAAAGTGATTCAAACGAAATTTCCAAACTTCGAAAAAAAATGGTTTTTTTTTTCGAGATTCTTTGCGCATAATATGCTTTTCTACGGCTATCAAATTAGTAAAATGAAAGAGAACCAGTTATCTCGAATAAGAACGGAAAAAAAGTGATTCTAACGAAGTTTCCAAACTTCGAAAAATGTTTTTTTTCTTTTCGAGATTCTTTGCGCATAATATGCTTTACTGAGTCTATCAAACTAGTATAATGAAAGAGAACCAGTTATCTCAAATAAGAACGGAAAAAAGTGATTCTAACGAAGTTTCCAAACTTCGAAAAAAAATTTTTTTCTTTTCGAGATTCTTTGCGCATAATATGCTTTACTGAGGCTATCAAACTAGTATAATGAAAGAGAACCAGTTATCTCATATAAGAACGGAAAAAAATTGATTCTAACGAAGTTTCCAAACTTCGAAAATTTTTTTTTTTCTTTTCCAGATTCTTTGCGCATAATATGCTTTACTGAGGCTATCAAACTAGTATAATGAAAGAGAACCAGTTATCTCAAATAAAAACGGAAAAAAATTGATTCTAAAGAAGTTTCCAAACTTCGAAAAAAAATTTATTTCTTTTCGAGATTCTTTGCGCATAATATGGTTTACAGAGGCTATCAAACTAGTATAATGAAAGAGAAACAGTTATCTCAAATAAGAACGGAAAAAAAGTGATTCAAACGAAGTTTCCAAACTTCGAAAAAAAATGTTTTTCTTTTCGAGATTCTTTGCGCATAATGTTTTTCTGAGGCTATCAAACTAGTAAAATGAAAGAGAAACAGTTATCTGAAATAAGAACGGGAAAAAAGTGATTCTAACGAAGTTTCCAAACTTCGAAAAAAATTTTTTTTTCTTTTCGAAATTCTTTGCGCATAATATGCTTTACTGAGGCTATCAAACTAGTATAATGAAAGAGAACCAGTTATCTCAAATAAGAACGGAAAAAAAGTGATTCAAACGAAGTTTCCAAACTTCGAAAAAAAATGGTTTTCTTTTCGAGATTCTTTGCGCATAATATGCTTTTCTACGGCTATCAAACTAGTAAAATGAAAGAGAACCAGTTATCTCGAATAAGAACGGAAAAAAAGTGATTCTAACGAAGTTTCCAAACTTCGAAAAATGTTTTTTTTCTTTTCGAGATTCTTTGCGCATAATATGCTTTACTGAGTCTATCAAACTAGTATAATGAAAGAGAACCAGTTATCTCAAATAAGAACGGAAAAAAGTGATTCTAACGAAGTTTCCAAACTTCGAAAAAAAATTTTTTTCTTTTCGAGATTCTTTGCGCATAATATGCTTTACTGAGGCTATCAAACTAGTATAATGAAAGAGAACCAGTTATCGCAAATAAGAACGGAAAAAAATTGATTCTAACGAAGTTTCCAAACTTCGAAAATTTTTTTTTTTTCTTTTCCAGATTCTTTGCGCATAATATGCTTTACTGAGGCTATCAAACTAGTATAATGAAAGAGAACCAGTTATCTCAAATAAGAACGGAAAAAAGTGATTCTAACGAAGTTTCCAAACTTCGAAAAAAATTTTTTTTCTTTTCGAGATTCTTTGCGCATAATATGCTTTACTGAGGCTATCAAACTAGTATAATGAAAGAGAACCAGTTATCTCAAATAAGAACAGAAAAAAAGTGATTCTAAAGAAGTTTCCAAACTTCGAAAAAAAATTTTTTTCTTTTCGAGATTCTTTGCGCATAATATGCTTTACTGAAGCTATCAAACTAGTATAATGAAAGAGAACAAGTTATCTCAAATAAGAACGGAAAAAAATTGATTCTAAAGAAGTTTTCAAACTTCGAAAAAAAATTTTTTTCTTTTCGAGATTCTTTGCGCATAATATGCTTTACTGAGGCTATCAAAATAGTATAATGAAAGAGAAACAGTTATCTCAAATAAGAACGGAAAAAAAGTGATCCAAACGTAGTTTCCAAACTTCGAAAAGAAATGTTTTTCTTTTCGAGATTCTTTGCGCATAATATGCTTTACTGAGGCTATCAAACTAGTATAATGAAAGAGAACCAGTTATCTCAAATAAGAACGGAAAAAAAGTGATTCTAACGAAGTTTCCAAACTTCGAAAAACAAATTTTTTCTTTTCGAGATTCTTTGCGCATAATATGCTTTACTGAGGCTATCAAACTAGTATAATGAAAGAGTACCAGTTATCTCAATTAAGAACGGAAAAAAAGTGATTCAAACGAAGTTTCCAAACTTGGAAAAAAAATGTTTTTCTTTTCGAGATTCTTTGCGCATAATATGCTTTTCTGAGTCTATCAAACTAGTATAATGAAAGAGAACCAGTTATCTCAAATAAGAACGGAAAAAAAGTGATTCAAACGAAGTTTCCAAAATTCGAAAAAAAATTTTTTTCCTTTCGAGATTCTTTGCGCATAATATGCTTTTCTACGGCTATCAAACTAGTAAAATGAAAGAGAACCAGTTATCTCGAATAAGAACAGAAAAAAAGTGATTCTAACGAAGTTTCCAAACTTCGAAAAATTTTTTTTTTCTTTTCGAGATTCTTTGCGCATAATATGCTTTACAAAGGCTATCAAACTAGTATAATGAAAGAGAACCAGTTCTCTCAAATAAGAACGGAAAAAAGTGATTCTAACGAAGTTTCTAAACTTCGAAAAAAAATTTTTTTCTTTTCGAGATTCTTTGCGCATAATATGCTTTACTGAGGCTATTAAACTAGTATAATGAAAGAGAACCAGTTATCTCAAATAAGAACGGAAAAAAATTGATTCTAAAGAAGTTTCCAAAAAAAAAAAAAAATTTTTTTCTTTTCGAGATTCTTTGCGCATAATATGCTTTACTGAGGCTATCAAACTAGTATAATGAAAGAGAACCAGTTATCTCAAATAAGAACGGAAAAAAGTGATTCTAACGAAGTTTCCAAACTTCGAAAAAAAATTTTTTTCTTTTCGAGATTCTTTGCGCATAATATGCTTTACTGAGGCTATCAAACTAGTATAATGAAAGAGAACCAGTTATCTCATATAAGAACGGAAAAAAATTGATTCTAACGAAGTTTCCAAACTTCGAAAATTTTTTTTTTTCTTTTCCAGATTCTTTGCGCATAATATGCTTTACTGAGGCTATCAAACTAGTATAATGAAAGAGAACCAGTTATCTCAAATAAAAACGGAAAAAAATTGATTCTAAAGAAGTTTCCAAACTTCGAAAAAAAATTTATTTCTTTTCGAGATTCTTTGCGCATAATATGGTTTACAGAGGCTATCAAACTAGTATAATGAAAGAGAAACAGTTATCTCAAATAAGAACGGAAAAAAAGTGATTCAAACGAAGTTTCCAAACTTCGAAAAAAAATGTTTTTCTTTTCGAGATTCTTTGCGCATAATATGCTTTTCTGAGGCTATCAAACTAGTAAAATGAAAGAGAAACAGTTATCTCGAATAAGAACGGAAAAAAAGTAATTCTAAAGAAGTTTCCAAAGTTCGAAAAAAATATTTTTTCTTTTCGAGATTCTTTGCGCATAATATGCTTTACTGAGGCTATCAAACTAGTATAATGAAAGAGAACTAGTTATCTCATATAAGAACGGAAAAAAAGTGATTCTAACGAAGTTTCCAAACTTCGAAAAAAATTTTTTTTTCTTTTCGAAATTCTTTGCGCATAATATGCTTTACTGAGGCTATCAAACTAGTATAATGAAAGAGAACCAGTTATCTCAAATAAGAACGGAAAAAAAGTGATTCAAACGAAGTTTCCAAACTTCGAAAAAAAATGGTTTTCTTTTTGAGATTCTTTGCGCATAATATGCTTTTCTACGGCTATCAAACTAGTAAAATGAAAGAGAACCAGTTATCTCGAATAAGAACGGAAAAAAAGTGATTCTAACGAAGTTTCCAAACTTCGAAAAATGTTTTTTTTCTTTTCGAGATTCTTTGCGCATATGCTTTACTGAGTCTATCAAACTAGTATAATGAAAGAGAACCAGTTATCTCAAATAAGAACGGAAAAAAGTGATTCTAACGAAGTTTCCAAACTTCGAAAAAAAATTTTTTTCTTTTCGAGATTCTTTGCGCATAATATGCTTTACTGAGGCTATCAAACTAGTATAATGAAAGAGAACCAGTTATCGCAAATAAGAACGGAAAAAAATTGATTCTAACGAAGTTTCCAAACTTCGAAAATTTTTTTTTTTTCTTTTCCAGATTCTTTGCGCATAATATGCTTTACTGAGACTATCAAACTAGTATAATGAAAGAGAACCAGTTATCTCAAATAAGAACGGAAAAAAGTGATTCTAACGAAGTTTCCAAACTTCGAAAAAAATTTTTTTTCTTTTCGAGATTCTTTGCGCATAATATGCTTTACTGAGGCTATCAAACTAGTATAATGAAAGAGAACCAGTTATCTCAAATAAGAACAGAAAAAAAGTGATTCTAAAGAAGTTTCCAAACTTCGAAAAAAAATTTTTTTCTTTTCGAGATTCTTTGCGCATAATATGCTTTACTGAGGCTATCAAACTAGTATAATGAAAGAGAACAAGTTATCTCAAATAAGAACGGAAAAAAATTGATTCTAAAGAAGTTTTCAAACTTCGAAAAAAAATTTTTTTCTTTTCGAGATTCTTTGCGCATAATATGCTTTACTGAGGCTATCAAAATAGTATAATGAAAGAGAAACAGTTATCTCAAATAAGAACGGAAAAAAAGTGATCCAAACGTAGTTTCCAAACTTCGAAAAGAAATGTTTTTCTTTTCGAGATTCTTTGCGCATAATATGCTTTACTGAGGCTATCAAACTAGTATAATGAAAGAGAACCAGTTATCTCAAATAAGAACGGAAAAAAAGTGATTCTAACGAAGTTTCCAAACTTCGAAAAACAAATTTTTTCTTTTCGAGATTCTTTGCGCATAATATGCTTTACTGAGGCTATCAAACTAGTATAATGAAAGAGTACCAGTTATCTCAAATAAGAACGGAAAAAAAGTGATTCAAACGAAGTTTCCAAACTTGGAAAAAAAATGTTTTTCTTTTCGAGATTCTTTGCGCATAATATGCTTTTCTGAGTCTATCAAACTAGTATAATGAAAGAGAACCAGTTATCTCAAATAAGAACGGAAAAAAAGTGATTCAAACGAAGTTTCCAAAATTCGAAAAAAAATTTTTTTCCTTTCGAGATTCTTTGCGCATAATATGCTTTTCTACGGCTATCAAACTAGTAAAATGAAAGAGAACCAGTTATCTCGAATAAGAACAGAAAAAAAGTGATTCTAACGAAGTTTCCAAACTTCGAAAAATTTTTTTTTTCTTTTCGAGATTCTTTGCGCATAATATGCTTTACAAAGGCTATCAAACTAGTATAATGAAAGAGAACCAGTTATCTCAAATAAGAACGGAAAAAAGTGTTTCTAACGAAGTTTCCAAACTTCGAAAAAAACTTTTTTTCTTTTCGAGATTCTTTGCGCATAATATGCTTTACTGAGGCTATCAAACTAGTATAATGAAAGAGAACCAGTTCTCTCAAATAAGAACGGAAAAAAGTGATTCTAACGAAGTTTCTAAACTTCGAAAAAAAATTTTTTTCTTTTCGAGATTCTTTGCGCATAATATGCTTTACTGAGGCTATTAAACTAGTATAATGAAAGAGAACCAGTTATCTCAAATAAGAACGGAAAAAAATTGATTCTAAAGAAGTTTCCAAAAAAAAAAAAAAAATTTTTTCTTTTCGAGATTCTTTGCGCATAATATGCTTTACTGAGGCTATCAAACTAGTATAATGAAAGAGAACCAGTTATCTCAAATAAGAACAGAAAAAAAGTGATTTAAAGAAGTTTCCAAACTTCGAAAAAAAATTTTTTGCTTTTCGAGATTCTTTGCGCATAATATGCTTTACTGAGGCTATCAAACTAGTATAATGAAAGAGAACAAGTTATCTCAAATAAGAACGGAAAAAAATTGATTCTAAAGAAGTTTCCAAACTTCGAAAAAAAAATTTTTCTTTTCGAGATTCTTTGCGCATAATATGCTTTACTGAGGCTATCAAAATAGTATAATGAAAGAGAAACAGTTATCTCAAATAAGAACGGAAAAAAAGTGATTCAAACGTAGTTTCCAAACTTCGAAAAAAAATGTTTTTCTTTTCGAGATTCTTTGCGCATAATATGCTTTTCTGGGGCTATCAAACTAGTATAATGAAAGAGAACCAGTTATCTCAAATAAGAACGGGAAAAAAGTGATTCTAACGAAGTTTCCAAACTTCGAAAAAAATTTTTTTTCTTTTCGAGATTCTTTGCGCATAATATGCTTTACTGAGGCTATCAAACTAGTATAATGAAAGAGAACCAGTTATCTCAAATAAGAACGGAAAAAAAGTGATTCTAACGAAGTTTTCAAACTTGGAAAAAAAAATTTTTTCTTTTCGCGATTCTTTGCGCATAATATGCTTTACTGAAGCTATCAAACTAGTACAATGAAGGAGAACCAGTTATCTCAAATAAGAACAGAAAAAAAGTGATTCTAAAGAAGTTTCCAAACTTCGAAAAAAAATTTTTTTCTTTTCGAGATTCTTTGCGCATAATATGCTTTACTGAGGCTATCAAACTAGTATAATGAAAGAGAACCATTTATCTCAAATAAGAACGGAAAAAAATTGATTCTAAAGAAGTTTCCAAACTTCGAAAAAAATTTTTTTTCTTTTCGAGATTCTTTGCGCATAATATGCTTTACTGAGGCTATCAAACTAGTATAATGAAAGAGAAACAGATATCTCAAATATGAACGGAAAAAAAGTGATTCAAACGAAGTTTCCAAACTTCGAAAAAAAATGTTTTTCTTTTCGAGATTCTTTGCGCATAATATGCTTTTCTGGGGCTATCAAACTAGTATAATGAAAGAGAACCAGTTATCTCAAATAAGAACGGGAAAAAAGTGATTCTAACGAGGTTTCAAACTTCGAAAAAAATTTTTTTTCTTTTCGAGATTCTTTGCGCATAATATGCTTTACTGAGGCTAACAAACTAGTATAATGAAAGAGAACCAGTTATCTCAAATAAGAACGGAAAAAAGTGATTCTAACGAATTTTTCAAACTTCGAAAAAAAAATTTTTTCTTTTCGAGATTCTTTGCGCATAATATGCTTTTCTACGGCTATCAAACTAGTAAAATGAAAGAGAACCAGTTATCTCGAATAAGAACGGAAAAAAATTGATTCTAACGAAGTTTCCAAACTTCGAAAAATGTTTTTTTTTCTTTTCGAGATTCTTTGCGCATAATATGCTTTACTGTGTCTATCAAACTAGTATAATGAAAGAGAACCAGTTATCTCAAATAAGAACGGAAAAAAGTGATTCTAACGAAGTTTCCAAACTTCGAAAAAAAATTTTTTTCTTTTCGAGATTCTTTGCGCATAATATGCTTTACTGAGGCTATCAAACTAGTATAATGAAAGAGAACCAGTTATCTCAAATAAGAACAGAAAAAAAGTGATTCTAAAGAAGTTTCCAAACTTCGAAAATAAAATTTTTTTCTTTTCGAGATTCTTTGCGCATAATATGCTTTACTGAGGCTATCAAACTAGTATAATGAAAGAGAACCAGTTATCTCAAATAAGAACGGAAAAAAGTGATTCTAACGAAGTTTCCAAACTTCGAAAAAAAATTTTTTCTTTTCGAGATTCTTTTCGCTAAATATGCTTTTCTGAGGCTATCAAACTAGTGTAATGAAAGAGAACCAGTTATCTCAAATTAGAACAGAAAAAAAGTGATTCTAAAGAAGTTTCCAAACTTCGAAAAAAAATTTTTTTCTTTTCGAGATTCTTTGCGCATAATATGCTTTACTGAGGCTATCAAACTAGTATAATGAAAGAGAACCAGTTATCTCAAATAAGAACAGAAAAAAAGTGATTCTAAAGAAGTTTCCAAACTTCGAAAAAAAATTTTTTTCTTTTCGAGATTCTTTGCGCATAATATGCTTTACTGAGGCTATCAAACTAGTATAATGAAAGAGAACCAGTTATCTCAAATAAGAACGGAAAAAAATTGATTCTAAAGAGTTTGCAAACTTCGAAAAAAAAATTTTTCTCTTCGTGATTCTTTGCGCATAATATGCTTTACTGAGGCTATCAAACTAGTACAATGAAAGAGAACCAGTTATCTCAAATAAGAACAGAAAAAAAGTGATTCTAAAGAAGTTTCCAAACTTCGAAAAAAAATTTTTTTCTTTTGGAGATTCTTTGCGCATAATATGCTTTACTGATGCTATGAAACTAGTATAATGAAAGAGAACCAGTTATCTCAAATAAGAACGGAAAAAAATTGATTCTAAAGAAGTTTCCAAAGTTCGAAAAAAAAATTTTTTCTTTTCGAGATTCTTTGCGCATAATATGCTTTACTGAGGCTATCAACCTAGTATAATGAAAGAGAAAAAGTTATCTCAAATAAGAACGGAAAAAAAGTGATTCTAAAGTAGTTTCCAAACTTCGAAAAAATTTTTTTTTCTTTTTGTGATTCTTTTCGCTAAATATGCTTTTCTGAGGCTATCAAACTAGTGTAATGAAAGTGAACCAGTTATCTCAAATTAGAACAGAAAAAAAGTGATTCTAAAGAAGTTTCCAAACTTCGAAAAAAAATTTTTTTCTTTTCGAGATTCTTTGCGCATAATATGCTTTACTGAGGCTATCAAACTAGTATAATGAAAGAGAACCAGTTATCTCAAATAAGAACAGAAAAAAAGTGATTCTAAAAAAGTTTCCAAACTTCGAAAAAAATTTTTTTTCTTTTCGAGATTCTTTGCGCATAATATGCTTTACTGAGGCTATCAAACTAGTATAATGAAAGAGAACCAGTTATCTCAAATAAGAACGGAAAAAAATTGATTCTAAAGAAGTTTCCAAACTTCGAAAAAAAATTTATTTCTTTTCGAGATTCTTTGCGCATAATATGGTTTACAGAGGCTATCAAACTAGTATAATGAAAGAGAAACAGTTATCTCAAATAAGAACGGAAAAAAAGTGATTCAAACGAAGTTTCCAAACTTCGAAAAAAAATGTTTTTCTTTTCGAGATTCTTTGCGCATAATATCCTTTTCTGGGGCTATCAAACTAGTATAATGAAAGAGAACCAGTTATCTCAAATAAGAACGGGAAAAAAGTGATTCTAACGAAGTTTCCAAACTTCGAAAAAAATTTTTTTTCTTTTCGAGATTCTTTGCGCATAATATGCTTTACTGAGGCTAACAAACTAGTATAATGAAAGAGAACCAGTTATCTCAAATAAGAACGGAAAAAAGTGATTCTAACGAATTTTTCAAACTTCGAAAAAAAAATTTTTTCTTTTCGAGATTCTTTGCGCATAATATGCTTTTCTACGGCTATCAAACTAGTAAAATGAAAGAGAACCAGTTATCTCGAATAAGAACGGAAAAAAATTGATTCTAACGAAGTTTCCAAACTTCGAAAAATGTTTTTTTTTCTTTTCGAGATTCTTTGCGCATAATATGCTTTACTGAGTCTATCAAACTAGTATAATGAAAGAGAACCAGTTATCTCAAATAAGAACGGAAAAAAGTGATTCTAACGAAGTTTCCAAACTTCGAAAAAAAATTTTTTTCTTTTCGAGATTCTTTGCGCATAATATGCTTTACTGAGGCTATCAAACTAGTATAATTAAAGAGAACCAGTTATCTCAAATAAGAACGGAAAAAAAGTGATTCTAAAGAAGTTTCCAAACTTCGAAAATAAAATTTTTTTCTTTTCGAGATTCTTTGCGCATAATATGCTTTACTGAGGCTATCAAACTAGTATAATGAAAGAGAACCAGTTATCTCAAATAAGAACGGAAAAAAGTGATTCTAACGAAGTTTCCAAACTTCGAAAAAAAATTTTTTCTTTTCGAGATTCTTTTCGCTAAATATGCTTTTCTGAGGCTATCAAACTAGTGTAATGAAAGAGAACCAGTTATCTCAAATTAGAACAGAAAAAAAGTGATTCTAAAGAAGTTTCCAAACTTCGAAAAAAAATTTTTTTCTTTTCGAGATTCTTTGCGCATAATATGCTTTACTGAGGCTATCAAACTAGTATAATGAAAGAGAACCAGTTATCTCAAATAAGAACAGAAAAAAAGTGATTCTAAAGAAGTTTCCAAACTTCGAAAAAAAATTTTTTTCTTTTCGAGATTCTTTGCGCATAATATGCTTTACTGAGGCTATCAAACTAGTATAATGAAAGAGAACCAGTTATCTCAAATAAGAACGGAAAAAAATTGATTCTAAAGAAGTTTGCAAACTTCGAAAAAAAATTTTTTCTCTTCGAGATTCTTTGCGCATAATATGCTTTACTGAGGCTATCAAACTAGTACAATGAAAGAGAACCAGTTATCTCAAATAAGAACAGAAAAAAAGTGATTCTAAAGAAGTTTCCAAACTTCGAAAAAAAATTTTTTTCTTTTGGAGATTCTTTGCGCATAATATGCTTTACTGATGCTATCAAACTAGTATAATGAAAGAGAACCAGTTATCTCAAATAAGAACGGAAAAAAATTGATTCTAAAGAAGTTTCCAAAGTTCGAAAAAAAAATTTTTTCTTTTCGAGATTCTTTGCGCATAATATGCTTTACTGAGGCTATCAACCTAGTATAATGAAAGAGAAAAAGTTATCTCAAATAAGAACGGAAAAAAAGTGATTCTAAAGTAGTTTCCAAACTTCGAAAAAATTTTTTTTTCTTTTTGTGATTCTTTTCGCTAAATATGCTTTTCTGAGGCTATCAAACTAGTGTAATGAAAGTGAACCAGTTATCTCAAATTAGAACAGAAAAAAAGTGATTCTAAAGAAGTTTCCAAACTTCGAAAAAAAATTTTTTTCTTTTCGAGATTCTTTGCGCATAATATGCTTTACTGAGGCTATCAAACTAGTATAATGAAAGAGAACCAGTTATCTCAAATAAGAACAGAAAAAAAGTGATTCTAAAAAAGTTTCCAAACTTCGAAAAAAATTTTTTTTCTTTTCGAGATTCTTTGCGCATAATATGCTTTACTGAGGCTATCAAACTAGTATAATGAAAGAGAACCAGTTATCTCAAATAAGAACGGAAAAAAATTGATTCTAAAGAAGTTTCCAAACTTCGAAAAAAAATTTATTTCTTTTCGAGATTCTTTGCGCATAATATGGTTTACAGAGGCTATCAAACTAGTATAATGAAAGAGAAACAGTTATCTCAAATAAGAACGGAAAAAAAGTGATTCAAACGAAGTTTCCAAACTTCGAAAAAAAATGTTTTTCTTTTCGAGATTCTTTGCGCATAATATGCTTTTCTGAGGCTATCAAACTAGTAAAATGAAAGAGAACCAGTTATCTCGAATAAGAATGGAAAAAAAGTAATTCTAAAGAAGTTTCCAAAGTTCGAAAAAAATTTTTTTTCTTTTCGAGATTCTTTGCGCATAATATGCTTTACTGAGGCTATCAAACTAGTATAATGAAAGAGAACCAGTTATCTCAAATAAGAACGGAAAAAAAGTGATTCAAACGAAGTTTCCAAACTTCGAAAAAAAATGGTTTTCTTTTCGAGATTCTTTGCGCATAATATGCTTTTCTACGGCTATCAAACTAGTAAAATGAAAGAGAACCAGTTATCTCGAATAAGAACGGAAAAAAAGTGATTCTAACGAAGTTTCCAAACTTCGAAAAATGTTTTTTTTCTTTTCGAGATTCTTTGCGCATAATATGCTTTACTGAGTCTATCAAACTAGTATAATGAAAGAGAACCAGTTATCTCAAATAAGAACGGAAAAAAGTGATTCTAACGAAGTTTCCAAACTTCGAAAAAAAAATTTTTTTTTTTTCGAGATTCTTTGCGCATAATATGCTTTACTGAGGCTATCAAACTAGTATAATGAAAGAGAACCAGTTATCTCAAATAAGAACGGAAAAAAATTGATTCTAACGAAGTTTCCAAACTTCGAAAATTTTTTTTTTTTCTTTTCCAGATTCTTTGCGCATAATATGCTTTACTGAGGCTATCAAACTAGTATAATGAAAGAGAACCAGTTATCTCAAATAAGAACGGAAAAAAATTGATTCTAACGAAGTTTCCAAACTTCGAAAATTTTTTTTTTTTCTTTTCCAGATTCTTTGCGCATAATATGCTTTACTGAGGCTATCAAACTAGTATAATGAAACAGAACCAGTTATCTCAAATAAGAACGGAAAAAAGTGATTCTAACGAAGTTTCCAAACTTCGAAAAAAAATTCTTTTCTTTTCGAGATTCTTTGCGCATAATATGCTTTACTGAGGCTATCAAACTAGTATAATGAAAGAGAACCAGTTATCTCAAATAAGAACAGAAAAAAAGTGATTCTAAAGAAGTTTCCAAACTTCGAAAAAAATTTTTTTTCTTTTCGAGATTCTTTGCGCATAATATGCTTTACTGAGGCTATCAAACTAGTATAATGAAAGAGAACAAGTTATCTCAAATAAGAACGGAAAAAAATTGATTCTAAAGAAGTTTTCAAACTTCGAAAAAAAAATTTTTTTTTTCGAGATTCTTTGCGCATAATATGCTTTACTGAGGCTATCAAAATAGTATAATGAAAGAGAAACAGTTATCTCAAATAAGAACGGAAAAAAAGTGATCCAAACGTAGTTTCCAATCTTCGAAAAGAAATGTTTTTCTTTTCGAGATTCTTTGCGCATAATATGCTTTACTGAGGCTATCAAACTTGTATAATGAAAGAGAACCAGTTATCTCAAATAAGAACGGAAAAAAAGTGATTCTAACGAAGTTTCCAAACTTCGAAAAACAAATTTTTTCTTTTCGAGATTCTTTGCGCATAATATGCTTTACTGAGGCTATCAAACTAGTATAATGAAAGAGTACCAGTTATCTCAAATAAGAACGGAAAAAAAGTGATTCAAACGAAGTTTCCAAACTTCGAAAAAAAATGTTTTTCTTTTCGAGATTCTTTGCGCATAATATGCTTTTCTGAGTCAATCAAACTAGTATAATGAAAGAGAACCAGTTATCTCAAATAAGAACGGAAAAAAAGTGATTCAAACGAAGTTTCCAAAATTCGAAAAAAAATTTTTTTCCTTTCGAGATTCTTTGCGCATAATATGCTTTTCTACGGCTATCAAACTAGTAAAATGTAAGAGAACCAGTTATCTCGAATAAGAACGGAAAAAAAGTGATTCTAACGAAGTTTCCAAACTTCGAAAAATTTTTTTTTTCTTTTCGAGATTCTTTGCGCATAATATGCTTTACAAAGGCTATCAAACTAGTATAATGAAAGAGAACCAGTTATCTCAAATAAGAACGGAAAAAAGTGTTTCTAACGAAGTTTCCAAACTTCGAAAAAATTTTTTTTTCTTTTCGAGATTCTTTGCGCATAATATGCTTTACTGAGGCTATCAAACTAGTATAATGAAAGAGAACCAGTTCTCTCAAATAAGAACGGAAAAAAGTGATTCTAACGAAGTTTCTAAACTTCGAAAAAAAATTTTTTTCTTTTCGAGATTCTTTGCGCATAATATGCTTTACTGAGGCTATTAAACTAGTATAATGAAAGAGAACCAGTTATCTCAAATAAGAACGGAAAAAAATTGATTCTAAAGAAGTTTCCAAACTTCGAAAAAAAATTTTTTTCTTTTCGAGATTCTTTGCGCATAAAATGCTTTACTGAGGCTATCAAACTAGTATAATGAAAGAGAACCAGTTATCTCAAATAAGAACAGAAAAAAAGTGATTCTAAAGAAGTTTCCAAACTTCGAAAAAAAATTTTTTTCTTTTCGAGATTCTTTGCGCATAATATGCTTTACTGAGGCTATCAAACTAGTATAATGAAAGAGAACAAGTTATCTCAAATAAGAACGGAAAAAAATTGATTCTAAATAAGTTTCCAAACTTCGAAAAAAATTTTTTTTCTTTTCGAGATTCTTTGCGCATAATATGCTTTACTGAGGCTATCAAAATAGTATAATGAAAGAGAAACAGTTATCTCAAATAAGAACGGAAAAAAAGTGACACAAACGTAGTTTCCAAACTTCGAAAAAAAATGTTTTTCTTTTCGAGATTCTTTGCGCATAATATGCTTTTCTGGGGCTATCAAACTAGTATAATGAAAGAGAACCAGTTATCTCAAATAAGAACGGAAAAAAAGTGATTCTAACGAAGTTTCCAAACTTGGAAAAAAAAATTTTTTCTTTTCGAGATTCTTTGCGCATAATATGCTTTACTGAGGCTATCAAACTAGTACAATGAAGGAGAACCAGTTATCTCAAATAAGAACAGAAAAAAAGTGATTCTAAAGAAGTTTCCAAACTTCGAAAAAAAATTTTTTTCTTTTCGAGATTCTTTGCGCATAATATGCTTTACTGAGGCTATCAAAATAGTATAATGAAAGAGAACTAGTTATCTCATATAAGAACGGAAAAAAAGTGATTCTAACGAAGTTTCCAAACTTCGAAAAAAATTTTTTTTCTTTTCGAGATTCTTTGCGCATAATATGCTTTACTGAGGCTATCAAACTTGTATAATGAAAGAGAACCAGTTCTCTCAAATAAGAACGGAAAAAAGTGATTCTAACGAAGTTTCTAAACTTCGAAAAAAAATTTTTTTCTTTTCGAGATTCTTTGCGCATAATATGCTTTACTGAGGCTATTCAACTAGTATAATGAAAGAGAACCAGTTATCTCAAATAAGAACGGAAAAAAATTGATTCTAAAGAAGTTTCCATACTTCGAAAAAAAATTTTTTTCTTTTCGAGATTCTTTGCGCATAATATGCTTTACTGAGGCTATCAAACTAGTATAATGAAAGAGAACCAGTTATCTCAAATAAGAACAGAAAAAAAGTGATTATAAAGAAGTTTCCAAACTTCGAAAAAAAATTTTTTTCTTTTCGAGATTCTTTGCGCATAATATGCTTTACTGAGGCTATCAAACTAGTATAATGAAAGAGAACAAGTTATCTCAAATAAGAACGGAAAAAAATTGATTCTAAAGAAGTTTCCAAACTTCGAAAAAAAATTTTTTTCTTTTCGAGATTCTTTGCGCATAATATGCTTTACTGAGGCTATCAAAATAGTATAATGAAAGAGAAACAGTTATCTCAAATAAGAACGGAAAAAAAGTGATTCAAACGTAGTTTCCAAACTTCGAAAAAAAATGTTTTTCTTTTCGAGATTCTTTGCGCATAATATGCTTTTCTGGGGCTATCAAACTAGTATAATGAAAGAGAACCAGTTATCTCAAATAAGAACGGAAAAAAAGTGATTTTAACGAAGTTTCCAAACTTGAAAAAAAAAATTTTTTCTTTTCGAGATTCTTTGCGCATAATATGCTTTACTGAGGCTATCAAACTAGTACAATGAAGGAGAACCAGTTATCTCAAATAAGAACAGAAAAAAAGTGATTCTAAAAAGTTTCCAAACTTCGAAAAAAATTTTTTTTCTTTTCGAGATTCTTTGCGCATAATATGCTTTACTGAGGCTATCAAACTAGTATAATGAAAGAGAACTAGTTATCTCATATAAGAACGGAAAAAAAGTGATTCTAACGAAGTTTCCAAACTTCGAAAAAAATTTTTTTTTCTTTTCGAAATTCTTTGCGCATAATATGCTTTACTGAGGCTATCAAACTAGTATAATGAAAGAGAACCAGTTATCTCAAATAAGAACGGAAAAAAGTGATTCTAACGAAGTTTCCAAACTTCGAAAAAAAATTTTTTTCTTTTCGAGATTCTTTGCGCATAATATGCTTTACTCAGGCTATCAAACTAGTATAATGAAAGAGAACCAGTTATCTCAAATAAGAACGGAAAAAAATTGATTCTAACGAAGTTTCCTAACTTCGAAAATTTTTTTTTTTTCTTTTCCAGATTCTTTGCGCATAATATGCTTTACTGAGGCTATTAAACTAGTATAATGAAAGAGAACCAGTTATCTCAACTAAGAACGGAAAAAAGTGATTCTAACGAAGTTTCCAAACTTCGAAAAAAATTTTTTTTCTTTTCGAGATTCTTTGCGCATAATATGCTTTACTGAGGCTATCAAACTAGTATAATGAAAGAGAACCAGTTATCTCAAATAAGAACAGAAAAAAAGTGATTCTAAAGAAGTTTCCAAACTTCGAAAAAAATTTTTTTTCTTTTCGAGATTCTTTGCGCATAATATGCTTTACTGAGGCTATCTAACTAGTATAATGAAAGAGAACAAGTTATCTCAAATAAGAACGGAAAAAAATTGATTCTAAAGAAGTTTTCAAACTTCGAAAAAAAATTTTTTTCTTTTCGAGATTCTTTGCGCATAATATGCTTTACTGAGACTATCAAAATAGTATAATGAAAGAGAAACAGTTATCTCAAATAAGAACGGAAAAAAAGTGATCCAAACGTAGTTTCGAAACTTCGAAAAGAAATGTTCGTCTTTTCGAGATTCTTTGCGCATAATATGCTTTACTGAGGCTATCAAACTAGTATAATGAAAGAGAACCAGTTATCTCAAATAAGAACAGAAAAAAAGTGATTCTAAAGAAGTATCCAAACTTCGAAAAAAAATTTTTTTCTTTTCGAGATTCTTTGCGCATAATATGCTTTACTGAGTCTATCAAAATAGTATAATGAAAGAGAACTAGTTATCTCATATAAGAACGGAAAAAAAGTGATTTTAACGAAGTTTCCAAACTTGAAAAAAAAAATTTTTTCTTTTCGAGATTCTTTGCGCATAATATGCTTTACTGAGGCTATCAAACTAGTACAATGAAGGAGAACCAGTTATCTCAAATAAGAACAGAAAAAAAGTGATTCTAAAAAGTTTCCAAACTTCGAAAAAAATTTTTTTTCTTTTCGAGATTCTTTGCGCATAATATGCTTTACTGAGGCTATCAAACTTGTATAATGAAAGAGAACTAGTTATCTCATATAAGAACGGAAAAAAAGTGATTCTAACGAAGTTTCCAAACTTCGAAAAAAATTTTTTTTTCTTTTCGAAATTCTTTGCGCATAATATGCTTTACTGAGGCTATCAAACTAGTATAATGAAAGAGAACCAGTTATCTCAAATAAGAACGGAAAAAAGTGATTCTAACGAAGTTTCCAAACTTCGAAAAAAAATTTTTTTCTTTTCGAGATTCTTTGCGCATAATATGCTTTACTGAGGCTATCAAACTAGTATAATGAAAGAGAACCAGTTATCTCAAATAAGAACGGAAAAAAATTGATTCTAACGAAGTTTCCTAACTTCGAAAATTTTTTTTTTTTCTTTTCCAGATTCTTTGCGCATAATATGCTTTACTGAGGCTATTAAACTAGTATAATGAAAGAGAACCAGTTATCTCAACTAAGAACGGAAAAAAGTGATTCTAACGAAGTTTCCAAACTTCGAAAAAAATTTTTTTTCTTTTCGAGATTCTTTGCGCATAATATGCTTTACTGAGGCTATCAAACTAGTATAATGAAAGAGAACCAGTTATCTCAAATAAGAACAGAAAAAAAGTGATTCTAAAGAAGTTTACAAACTTCGAAAAAAATTTTTTTTCTTTTCGAGATTCTTTGCGCATAATATGCTTTACTGAGGCTATCTAACTAGTATAATGAAAGAGAACAAGTTATCTCAAATAAGAACGGAAAAAAATTGATTCTAAAGAAGTTTTCAAACTTCGAAAAAAAATTTTTTTCTTTTCGAGATTCTTTGCGCATAATATGCTTTACTGAGACTATCAAAATAGTATAATGAAAGAGAAACAGTTATCTCAAATAAGAACGGAAAAAAAGTGATCCAAACGTAGTTTCCAAACTTCGAAAAGAAATGTTCGTCTTTTCGAGATTCTTTGCGCATAATATGCTTTACTGAGGCTATCAAACTAGTATAATGAAAGAGAACCAGTTATCTCAAATAAGAACGGAAAAAAATTGATTCTAAAGAAGTTTGCAAACTTCGAAAAAAAATTTTTTCCCTTCGAGATTCTTTGCGCATAATATGCTTTACTGAGGCTATCAAACTAGTACAATGAAAGAGAACCAGTTATCTCAAATAAGAACAGAAAAAAAGTGATTCTAAAGAAGTTTCCAAACTTCGAAAAAAAATTTTTTTCTTTTGGAGATTCTTTGCGCATAATATGCTTTACTGAGGCTATCAAACTAGTATAATGAAAGAGAACCAGTTATCTCAAATAAGAACGGAAAAAAATTGATTCTAAAGAAGTTTCCAAAGTTCGAAAAAAAATTTTTTTCTTTTCGAGATTCTTTGCGCATAATATGCTTTACTGAGGCTATCAACCTAGTATAATGAAAGAGAAAAAGTTATCTCAAATAAGAACGGAAAAAAAGTGATTCTAAAGTAGTTTCCAAACTTCGAAAAAAAATTTTTTTCTTTTTGTGATTCTTTTCGCTAAATATGCTTTTCTTATGCTATCAAACTAGTGTAATGAAAGAGAACCAGTTATCTCAAATTAGAACAGAAAAAAGTGATTCTAAAGAAGTTTCCAAACTTCGAAAAAAAATTTTTTTCTTTTCGAGATTCTTTGCGCATAATATGCTTTACTGAGGCTATCAAACTAGTATAATGAAAGAGAACCAGTTATCTCAAATAAGAACAGAAAAAAAGTGATTCTAAAGAAGTTTCCAAACTTCGAAAAAAATTTTTTTTCTTTTCGAGATTCTTTGCGCATAATATGCTTTACTGAGGCTATCAAACTAGTATAATGAAAGAGAACCAGTTCTCTCAAATAAGAACGGAAAAAAGTGATTCTAACGAAGTTTCTAAACTTCGAAAAAAAATTTTTTTCTTTTCGAGATTCTTTGCGCATAATATGCTTTACTGAGGCTATTAAACTAGTATAATGAAAGAGAACCAGTTATCTCAAATAAGAACGGAAAAAAATTGATTCTAAAGAAGTTTCCAAACTTCGAAAAAAAATTTTTTTCTTTTCGAGATTCTTTGCGCATAATATGCTTTACTGAGGCTATCAAACTAGTATAATGAAAGAGAACCAGTTATCTCAAATAAGAACAGAAAAAAAGTGATTCTAAAGAAGTTTCCAAACTTCGAAAAAAAATTTTTTTCTTTTCGAGATTCTTTGCGCATAATATGCTTTACTGAGGCTATCAAACTAGTATAATGAAAGAGAACAAGTTATCTCAAATAAGAACGGAAAAAAATTGATTCTAAAGAAGTTTCGAAACTTCGAAAAAAATTTTTATTCTTTTCGAGATTCTTTGCGCATAATATGCTTTACTGAGGCTATCAAAATAGTATAATGAAAGAGAAACAGTTATCTCAAATAAGAACGGAAAAAAAGTGACACAAACGTAGTTTCCAAACTTCGAAAAAAAATGTTTTTCTTTTCGAGATTCTTTGCGCATAATATGCTTTTCTGGGGCTATCAAACTAGTATAATGAAAGAGAACCAGTTATCTCAAATAAGAACGGAAAAAAAGTGATTCTAACGAAGTTTCCAAACTTCGAAAAAAAATGGTTTTCTTTTCGAGATTCTTTGCGCATAATATGCTTTTCTACGGCTATCAAATTAGTAAAATGAAAGAGAACCAGTTATCTCGAATAAGAACGGAAAAAAAGTGATTCTAACGAAGTTTCCAAACTTCGAAAAATGTTTTTTTTCTTTTCGAGATTCTTTGCGCATAATATGCTTTACAAAGGCTATCAAACTAGTATAATGAAAGAGAACCAGTTATCTCAAATAAGAACGGAAAAAAGTGTTTCTAACGAAGTTTCCAAACTTCGAAAAAAATTTTTTTTCTTTTCGAGATTCTTTGCGCATAATATGCTTTACTGAGGCTATCAAACTAGTATAATGAAAGAGAACCAGTTCTCTCAAATAAGAACGGAAAAAAGTGATTCTAACGAAGTTTCTAAACTTCGAAAAAAAATTTTTTTCTTTTCGAAATTCTTTGCGCATAATATGCTTTACTGAGGCTATCAAACTAGTATAATGAAAGAGAAACAGTTATCTCAAATAAGAACGGAAAAAAAGTGATCCAAACGTAGTTTCCAAACTTCGAAAAGAAATGTTCGTCTTTTCGAGATTCTTTGCGCATAATATGCTTTACTGAGGCTATCAAACTAGTACAATGAAAGAGAACCAGTTATCTCAAATAAGAACAGAAAAAAAGTGATTCTAAAGAAGTTTCCAAACTTCGAAAAAAAATTTTTTTCTTTTGGAGATTCTTTGCGCATAATATGCTTTACTGAGGCTATCAAACTAGTATAATGAAAGAGAACCAGTTATCTCAAATAAGAACGGAAAAAAATTGATTCTAAAGAAGTTTCCAAAGTTCGAAAAAAAATTTTTTTCTTTTCGAGATTCTTTGCGCATAATATGCTTTACTGAGGCTATCAACCTAGTATAATGAAAGAGAAAAAGTTATCTCAAATAAGAACGGAAAAAAAGTGATTCTAAAGTAGTTTCCAAACTTCGAAAAAAAATTTTTTTCTTTTTGTGATTCTTTTCGCTAAATATGCTTTTCTTATGCTATCAAACTAGTGTAATGAAAGAGAACCAGTTATCTCAAATTAGAACAGAAAAAAAGTGATTCTAAAGAAGTTTCCAAACTTCGAAAAAAAATTTTTTTCTTTTCGAGATTCTTTGCGCATAATATGCTTTACTGAGGCTATCAAACTAGTATAATGAAAGAGAACCAGTTATCTCAAATAAGAACAGAAAAAAAGTGATTCTAAAGAAGTTTCCAAACTTCGAAAAAAATTTTTTTTCTTTTCGAGATTCTTTGCGCATAATATGCTTTACTGAGGCTATCAAACTAGTATAATGAAAGACAACCAGTTCTCTCAAATAAGAACGGAAAAAAGTGATTCTAACGAAGTTTCTAAACTTCGAAAAAAAATTTTTTTCTTTTCGAGATTCTTTGCGCATAATATGCTTTACTGAGGCTATTAAACTAGTATAATGAAAGAGAACCAGTTATCTCAAATAAGAACGGAAAAAAATTGATTCTAAAGAAGTTTCCAAACTTCGAAAAAAAATTTTTTTCTTTTCGAGATTCTTTGCGCATAATATGCTTTACTGAGGCTATCAAACTAGTATAATGAAAGAGAACCAGTTATCTCAAATAAGAACAGAAAAAAAGTGATTCTAAAGAAGTTTCGAAACTTCGAAAAAAATTTTTATTCTTTTCGAGATTCTTTGCGCATAATATGCTTTACTGAGGCTATCAAAATAGTATAATGAAAGAGAAACAGTTATCTCAAATAAGAACGGAAAAAAAGTGACACAAACGTAGTTTCCAAACTTCGAAAAAAAATGTTTTTCTTTTCGAGATTCTTTGCGCATAATATGCTTTTCTGGGGCTATCAAACTAGTATAATGAAAGAGAACCAGTTATCTCAAATAAGAACGGAAAAAAGTGTTTCTAACGAAGTTTCCAAACTTCGAAAAAAATTTTTTTTCTTTTCGAGATTCTTTGCGCATAATATGCTTTACTGAGGCTATCAAACTAGTATAATGAAAGAGAACCAGTTCTCTCAAATAAGAACGGAAAAAAGTGATTCTAACGAAGTTTCTAAACTTCGAAAAAAAATTTTTTTCTTTTCGAAATTCTTTGCGCATAATATGCTTTACTGAGGCTATCAAACTAGTATAATGAAAGAGAACCAGTTATCTCAAATAAGAACGGAAAAAAGTGATTCTAACGAAGTTTCCAAACTTCGAAAAAAAATTTTTTTCTTTTCGAGATTCTTTGCGCATAATATGCTTTACTGAGGCTATCAAACTAGTATAATGAAAGAGAACCAGTTATCTCAAATAAGAACGGAAAAAAATTGATTCTAACGAAGTTTCCAAACTTCGAAATTTTTTTTTTTTTCTTTTCCAGATTCTTTGCGCATAATATGCTTTACTGAGGCTATCAAACTAGTATAATGAAAGAGAACCAGTTATCTCAAATAAGAACGGAAAAAAGTGATTCTAACGAAGTTTCCAAACTTCGAAAAAAATTTTTTTTCTTTTCGAGATTCTTTGCGCATAATAAGCTTTACTGAGGCTATCAAACTAGTATAATGAAAGAGAACCAGTTATCTCAAATAAGAACAGAAAAAAAGTGATTCTAAAGAAGTTTCCAAACTTCGAAAAAAAATTTTTTTCTTTTCGAGATTCTTTGCGCATAATATGCTTTACTGAGGCTATCAAACTAGTATAATGAAAGAGAACAAGTTATCTCAAATAAGAACGGAAAAAAATTGATTCTAAAGAAGTTTTCAAACTTCGAAAAAAAATTTTTTTCTTTTCGAGATTCTTTGCGCATAATATGCTTTACTGAGGCTATCAAAATAGTATAATGAAAGAGAAACAGTTATCTCAAATAAGAACGGAAAAAAAGTGATCCAAACGTAGTTTCCAAACTTCGAAAAGAAATGTTCTTCTTTTCGAGATTCTTTGCGCATAATATGCTTTACTGAGGCTATCAAACTAGTATAATGAAAGAGAACCAGTTATCTCAAATAAGAACGGAAAAAAAGTGATTCTAACGAAGTTTCCAAACTTCGAAAAAAAAATTTTTTCTTTTCGAGATTCTTTGCGCATAATATGCTTTACTGAGGCTATCAAACTAGTATAATGAAAGAGTACCAGTTATCTCAAATAAGAACGGAAAAAAATTGATTCAAACGAAGTTTCCAAACTTGGAAAAAAAATGTTTTTCTTTTCGAGATTCTTTGCGCATTATATGCTTTTCTGAGTCTATCAAACTAGTATAATGAAAGAGAACCAGTTATCTCAAATAAGAACGGAAAAAAAGTGATTCAAACGAAGTTTCCAAAATTCGAAAAAAAATTTTTTTCCTTTCGAGATTCTTTGCGCATAATATGCTTTTCTACGGCTATCAAACTAGTAAAATGAAAGAGAACCAGTTATCTCGAATAAGAACGGAAAAAAAGTGATTCTAACGAAGTTTCCAAACTTCGAAAAATTTTTTTTTTCTTTTCGAGATTCTTTGCGCATAATATGCTTTACAAAGGCTATCAAACTAGTATAATGAAAGAGAACCAGTTATCTCAAATAAGAACGGAAAAAAGTGTTTCTAACGAAGTTTCCAAACTTCGAAAAAAATTTTTTTTCTTTTCGAGATTCTTTGCGCATAATATGCTTTACTGAGGCTATCAAACTAGTATAATGAAAGAGAACCAGTTCTCTCAAATAAGAACGGAAAAAAGTGATTCTAACGAAGTTTCTAAACTTCGAAAAAAAATTTTTTTTATTTCGAGATTCTTTGCGCATAATATGCTTTACTGAGGCTATTAAACTAGTATAATGAAAGAGAACCCGTTATCTCAAATAAGAACGGAAAAAAATTGATTCTAAAGAAGTTTCCAAAAAAAAAAAAAAATTTTTTTCTTTTCGAGATTCTTTGCGCATAATATGCTTTACTGAGGCTATCAAACTAGTATAATGAAAGAGAACCAGTTATCTCAAATAAGAACAGAAAAAAAGTGATTCTAAAGAAGTTTCCAAACTTCGAAAAAAAATTTTTTGCTTTTCGAGATTCTTTGCGCATAATATGCTTTACTGAGGCTATCAAACTAGTATAATGAAAGAGAACAAGTTATCTCAAATAAGAACGGAAAAAAATTGATTCTAAAGAAGTTTCCAAACTTCGAAAAAAAATTTTTTTCTTTTCGAGATTCTTTGCGCATAATATGCTTTACTGAGGCTATCAAAATAGTATAATGAAAGAGAAACAGTTATCTCAAATAAGAACGGAAAAATAGTGATTCAAACGTAGTTTCCAAACTTCGAAAAAAAATGTTTTTCTTTTCGAGATTCTTTGCGCATAATATGCTTTTCTGGGGCTATCAAACTAGTATAATGAAAGAGAACCAGTTATCTCAAATAAGAACGGGAAAAAAGTGATTCTAACGAAGTTTCCAAACTTCGAAAAAAATTTTTTTTCTTTTCGAGATTCTTTGCGCATAATATGCTTTACTGAGGATATCAAACTAGTATAATGAAAGAGAACCAGTTATCTCAAATAAGAACGGAAAAAAAGTGATTCTAACGAAGTTTCCAAACTTGGAAAAAAAAATTTTTTCTTTTCGAGATTCTTTGCGCATAATATGCTTTACTGAGGCTATCAAACTAGTACAATGAAGGAGAACCAGTTATCTCAAATAAGAACAGAAAAAAAGTGATTCTAAAGAAGTTTCCAAACTTCGAAAAAAAATTTTTTTCTTTTCGAGATTCTTTGCGCATAATATGCTTTACTGAGGCTATCAAACTAGTATAATGAAAGAGAAACAGATATCTCAAATATGAACGGAAAAAAAGTGATTCAAACGAAGTTTCCAAACTTCGAAAAAAAATGTTTTTCTTTTCGAGATTCTTTGCGCATAATATGCTTTACTGAGGCTATCAAACTAGTACAATGAAAGAGAACCAGTTATCTCAAATAAGAACGGAAAAAAAATTGATTCTAAAGAAGTTTCCAAACTTCGAAAAAAATTTTTTTTCTTTTCGAGATTCTTTGCGCATAATATGCTTTACTGAGGCTATCAAACTAGTATAATGAAAGAGAAACAGATATCTCAAATATGAACGGAAAAAAAGTGATTCAAACGAAGTTTCCAAACTTCGAAAAAAAATGTTTTTCTTTTCGAGATTCTTTGCGCATAATATGCTTTTCTGGGGCTATCAAACTAGTATAATGAAAAAGAACCAGTTATCTCAAATAAGAACGGGAAAAAAGTGATTCAAACGAAGTTTCCAAACTTCGAAAAAAATTTTTTTCTTTTCGAGATTCTTTGCGCATAATATGCTTTACTGAGGCTAACAAACTAGTATAATGAAAGAGAACCAGTTATCTCAAATAAGAACGGAAAAAAGTGATTCTAACGAATTTTTCAAACTTGGAAAAAAAAATTTTTTCTTTTCGAGATTCTTTGCGCATAATATGCTTTACTGAGGCTATCAAACTAGTACAATGAAAGAGAACCAGTTATCTCAAATAAGAACAGAAAAAAAGTGATTCTAAAGAAGTTTCCAAACTTCGAAAAAAAATTTTTTTCTTTTCGAGATTCTTTGCGCATAATATGCTTTACTGAGGCTAACAAACTAGTATAATGAAAGAGAACCAGTTATCTCAAATAAGAACGGAAAAAAGTGATTCTAACGAATTTTTCAAACTTCGAAAAAAAAATTTTTTCTTTTCGAGATTCTTTGCGCATAATATGCTTTACTGAGGCTATCAAACTAGTACAATGAAAGAGAACCAGTTATCTCAAATAAGAACAGAAAAAAAGTGATTCTAAAGAAGTTTCCAAATTTCGAAAAAAAATTTTTTTTTTTGGAGATTCTTTGCGCATAATATGCTTTACTGAGGCTATCAAACTAGTATAATGAAAGAGAACCAGTTATCTCAAATAAGAACGGAAAAATAGGGATTCAAACGTAGTTTCCAAACTTCGAAAAAAAATGTTTTTCTTTTCGAGATTCTTTGCGCATAATATGCTTTTCTGGGGCTATCAAACTAGTATAATGAAAGAGAACCAGTTATCTCAAATAAGAACGGGAAAAAAGTGATTCTAACGAAGTTTCCAAACTTCGAAAAAAATTTTTTTTCTTTTCGAGATTCTTTGCGCATAATATGCTTTACTGAGGATATCAAACTAGTATAATGAAAGAGAACCAGTTATCTCAAATAAGAACGGAAAAAAAGTGATTCTAACGAAGTTTCCAAACTTGGAAAAAAAAATTTTTTCTTTTCGAGATTCTTTGCGCATAATATGCTTTACTGAGGCTATCAAACTAGTACAATGAAGGAGAACCAGTTATCTCAAATAAGAACAGAAAAAAAGTGATTCTAAAGAAGTTTCCAAACTTCGAAAAAAAATTTTTTTCTTTTCGAGATTCTTTGCGCATAATATGCTTTACTGAGGCTATCAAACTAGTATAATGAAAGAGAAACAGATATCTCAAATATGAACGGAAAAAAAGTGATTCAAACGAAGTTTCCAAACTTCGAAAAAAAATGTTTTTCTTTTCGAGATTCTTTGCGCATAATATGCTTTACTGAGGCTATCAAACTAGTACAATGAAAGAGAACCAGTTATCTCAAATAAGAACGGAAAAAAAATTGATTCTAAAGAAGTTTCCAAACTTCGAAAAAAATTTTTTTTCTTTTCGAGATTCTTTGCGCATAATATGCTTTACTGAGGCTATCAAACTAGTATAATGAAAGAGAAACAGATATCTCAAATATGAACGGAAAAAAAGTGATTCAAACGAAGTTTCCAAACTTCGAAAAAAAATGTTTTTCTTTTCGAGATTCTTTGCGCATAATATGCTTTTCTGGGGCTATCAAACTAGTATAATGAAAAAGAACCAGTTATCTCAAATAAGAACGGGAAAAAAGTGATTCAAACGAAGTTTCCAAACTTCGAAAAAAATTTTTTTCTTTTCGAGATTCTTTGCGCATAATATGCTTTACTGAGGCTAACAAACTAGTATAATGAAAGAGAACCAGTTATCTCAAATAAGAACGGAAAAAAGTGATTCTAACGAATTTTTCAAACTTCGAAAAAAAAATTTTTTCTTTTCGAGATTCTTTGCGCATAATATGCTTTACTGAGGCTATCAAACTAGTACAATGAAAGAGAACCAGTTATCTCAAATAAGAACAGAAAAAAAGTGATTCTAAAGAAGTTTCCAAACTTCGAAAAAAAATTTTTTTCTTTTCGAGATTCTTTGCGCATAATATGCTTTACTGAGGCTAACAAACTAGTATAATGAAAGAGAACCAGTTATCTCAAATAAGAACGGAAAAAAGTGATTCTAACGAATTTTTCAAACTTCGAAAAAAAAATTTTTTCTTTTCGAGATTCTTTGCGCATAATATGCTTTACTGAGGCTATCAAACTAGTACAATGAAAGAGAACCAGTTATCTCAAATAAGAACAGAAAAAAAGTGATTCTAAAGAAGTTTCCAAACTTCGAAAAAAAATTTTTTTTTTTGGAGATTCTTTGCGCATAATATGCTTTACTGAGGCTATCAAACTAGTATAATGAAAGAGAACCAGTTATCTCAAATAAGAACGGAAAAAAATTGATTCTAAAGAAGTTTCCAAAGTTCGAAAAAAAATTTTTTTCTTTTCGAGTTTCTTTGCGCATAATATGCTTTACTGAGGCTATCAACCTAGTATATCGAAAGAGAAACAGTTATCTCAAATAAGAACGGAAAAAAAGTGATTCTAAAGTAGTTTCCAAACTTCGAAAAAAAATTTTTTTCTTTTCGTGATTCTTTTCGCTAAATATGCTTTTCTGAGGCTATCAAACTAGTGTAATGAAAGAGAACCAGTTATCTCAAATTAGAACAGAAAAAAAGTGATTCTAAAGAAGTTTCCAAACTTCGAAAAAAAATTTTTTCTTTTCGAGATTCTTTGCGCATAATATGCTTTACTGAGGCTATCAAACTAGTATAATGAAAGAGAACCAGTTATCTCAAATAAGAACAGAAAAAAAGTGATTCTAAAGAAGTTTCCAAACTTCGAAAAAAATTTTTTTTCTTTTCGAGATTCTTTGCGCATAATATGCTTTACTGAGGCTATCAAACTAGTATAATGAAAGAGAACCAGTTATCTCAAATAAGAACGGAAAAAAAGTGATTCAAACGAAGTTTCCAAACTTCGAAAAAAAATGGTTTTCTTTTCGAGATTCTTTGCGCATAATATGCTTTTCTACGGCTATCAAACTAGTAAAATGAAAGAGAACCAGTTATCTCGAATAAGAACGGAAAAAAATTGATTCTAACGAAGTTTCCAAACTTCGAAAAATGTTTTCTTTCTTTTCGAGATTCTTTGCGCATAATATGCTTTACTGAGTCTATCAAACTAGTATAATGAAAGAGAACCAGTTATCTCAAATAAGAACGGAAAAAAGTGATTCTAACGAAGTTTCCAAACTTCGAAAAAAAATTTTTTTCTTTTCGAGATTCTTTGCGCATAATATGCTTTACTGAGGCTATCAAACTAGTATAATGAAAGAGAACCAGTTATCTCAAATAAGAACGGAAAAAACTGATTCTAACGAAGTTTCCAAACTTCGAAAAAAAATTTTTTTCTTTAGAGATTCTTTTCGCTAAATATGCTTTTCTGAGGCTATCAAACTAGTGTAATGAAAGAGAACCAGTTATCTCAAATAAGAACGGAAAAAAATTGATTCTAAAAAAGTTTGCAAACTTCGAAAAAAAATTTTTTCCCTTCGAGATTCTTTGCGCATAAAATGCTTTACTGAGGCTATCAAACTAGTACAATGAAAGAGAACCAGTTATCTCAAATAAGAACAGAAAAAAAGTGATTCTAAAGAAGTTTCCAAACTTCGAAAAAAAATTTTTTTCTTTTGGAGATTCTTTGCGCATAATATGCTTTACTGAGGCTATCAAAATAGTATAATGAAAGAGAACCAGTTATCTCAAATAAGAACGGAAAAAAATTGATTCTAAAGAAGTTTCCAAAGTTCGAAAAAAAATTTTTTTCTTTTCGAGATTCTTTGCGCATAATATGCTTTACTGAGGCTATCAACTTAGTATAATGAAAGAGAAACAGTTATCTCAAATAAGAAGGGAAAAAAAGTGATTCTAAAGTAGTTTCCAAACTTCGAAAAAAATTCTTTTTCTTTTCGTGATTCTTTTCGCTAAATATGCTTTTCTAAGGCTATCAAACTAGTGTAATGAAAGAGAACCAGTTATATCAAATTAGAACAGAAAAAAAGTGATTCTAAAGAAGTTTTCAAACTTCAAAAAAAAATTTTTTTCTTTTCGAGATTCTTTGCGCATAATATGCTTTACTGAGGCTATCAAACTAGTATAATGAAAGAGAACCAGTTATCTCAAATAAGAACAGAAAAAAAGTGATTCTAAAGAAGTTTCCAAACTTCGAAAAAAATTTTTTTTCTTTTCGAGATTCTTTGCGCATAATATGCTTTACTGAGGCTATCAAACTAGTATAATGAAAGAGAACCAGTTATCTCAAATAAGAACGGAAAAAAATTGATTCTAAAGAAGTTTCCAAACTTCGAAAAAAAATTTATTTCTTTTCGAGATTCTTTGCGCATAATATGCTTTTCTGAGGCTATCAAACTAGTAAAATGAAAGAGAACCAGTTATCTCGAATAAGAACGGAAAAAAAGTAATTCTAAAGAAGTTTCCAAAGTTCGAAAAAAATTTTTTTTCTTTTCGAGATTCTTTGCGCATAATATGCTTTACTGAGGCTATCAAACTGGTATAATGAAAGAGAACCAGTTTTCTCATATAAGAACGGAAAAAAAGTGATTCTAATGAAGTTTCCAAACTTCGAAAAAAATTTTTTTTTCTTTTCGAAATTCTTTGCGCATAATATGCTTTACTGAGGCTATCAAACTAGTATAATGAAAGAGAACCAGTTATCTCAAATAAGAACGGAAAAAAAGTGATTCAAACGAAGTTTCCAAACTTCGAAAAAAAATGGTTTTCTTTTCGAGATTCTTTGCGCATAATATGCTTTTCTACGGCTATCAAACTAGTAAAATGAAAGAGAACCAGTTATCTCGAATAAGAACGGAAAAAAAGTGATTCTAACGAAGTTTCCAAACTTCGAAAAATATTTTTTTTCTTTTCGATATTCTTTGCGCATAATATGCTTTACTGAGTCTATCAAACTAGTATAATGAAAGAGAACCAGTTATCTCAAATAAGAACGGAAAAAAGTGATTCTAACGAAGTTTCCAAACTTCGAAAAAAAAGTTTTTTTCTTTTCGAGATTCTTTGCGCATAACATGCTTTACTGAGGCTATCAAACTAGTATAATGAAAGAGAACCAGTTATCTCAAATAAGAACGGAAAAAAATTGATTCTAACGAAGTTTCCAAACTTCGAAAAATTTTTTTTTTTTCTTTTCCAGATTCTTTGCGCATAATGTGCTTTACTGAGGCTATGAAACTAGTATAATGAAAGAGAACCAGTTATCTCAAATAAAAACGGAAAAAAGTGATTCTAACGAAGTTTCCAAACTTCGAAAAAAAATTTTTATCTTTTCGAGATTCTTTGCGCATAATATGCTTTACTGAGGCTGTCAAACTAGTATAATGAAAGAGAACCAGTTATCTCAAATAAGAACAGAAAAAAAGTGATTCTAAAGAAGTTTCCAAACTTCGAAAAAAATTTTTTTTCTTTTCGAGATTCTTTCCGCATAATATGCTTTACTGAGGCTTTCAAACTAGTATAATGAAAGAGAACAAGTTATCTCAAATAAGAACGGAAAAAAATTGATTCTAAAGAAGTTTTCAAACTTCGAAAAAAAATTTTTTTCTTTTCGAGATTCTTTGCGCATAATATGCTTTACTGAGGCTACCAAAATAGTATAATGAAAGAGAAACAGTTATCTCAAATAAGAACGGAAAAAAAGTGATCCAAACGTAGTTTCCAAACTTCGAAAAGAAATGTTTTTCTTTTCGAGATTCTTTGCGCATAATATGCTTTTCTGGGGCTATCAAACTAGTATAATGAAAAAGAACCAGTTATCTCAAATAAGAACGGGAAAAAAGTGATTCAAACGAAGTTTCCAAACTTCGAAAAAAATTTTTTTCTTTTCGAGATTCTTTGCGCATAATATGCTTTACTGAGGCTAACAAACTAGTATAATGAAAGAGAACCAGTTATCTCAAATAAGAACGGAAAAAAGTGATTCTAACGAATTTTTCAAACTTCGAAAAAAAAATTTTTTCTTTTCGAGATTCTTTGCGCATAATATGCTTTACTGAGGCTATCAAACTAGTACAATGAAAGAGAACCAGTTATCTCAAATAAGAACAGAAAAAAAGTGATTCTAAAGAAGTTTCCAAACTTCGAAAAAAAATTTTTTTCTTTTCGAGATTCTTTGCGCATAATATGCTTTACTGAGGCTAACAAACTAGTATAATGAAAGAGAACCAGTTATCTCAAATAAGAACGGAAAAAAGTGATTCTAACGAATTTTTCAAACTTCGAAAAAAAAATTTTTTCTTTTCGAGATTCTTTGCGCATAATATGCTTTACTGAGGCTATCAAACTAGTACAATGAAAGAGAACCAGTTATCTCAAATAAGAACAGAAAAAAAGTGATTCTAAAGAAGTTTCCAAACTTCGAAAAAAAATTTTTTTTTTTGGAGATTCTTTGCGCATAATATGCTTTACTGAGGCTATCAAACTAGTATAATGAAAGAGAACCAGTTATCTCAAATAAGAACGGAAAAAAATTGATTCTAAAGAAGTTTCCAAAGTTCGAAAAAAAATTTTTTTCTTTTCGAGTTTCTTTGCGCATAATATGCTTTACTGAGGCTATCAAACTAGTATATCGAAAGAGAAACAGTTATCTCAAATAAGAACGGAAAAAAAGTGATTCTAAAGTAGTTTCCAAACTTCGAAAAAAAATGTTTTTCTTTTCGTGATTCTTTTCGCTAAATATGCTTTTCTGAGGCTATCAAACTAGTGTAATGAAAGAGAACCAGTTATGTCAAATTAGAACAGAAAAAAAGTGATTCTAAAGAAGTTTCCAAACTTCGAAAAAAAATTTTTTTCTTTTCGAGATTCTTTGCGCATAATATGCTTTACTGAGGCTATCAAACTAGTATAATGAAAGAGAACCAGTTATCTCAAATAAGAACAGAAAAAAAGTGATTCTAAAGAAGTTTCCAAACTTCGAAAAAAATTTTTTTTCTTTTCGAGATTCTTTGCGCATAATATGCTTTACTGAGGCTATCAAACTAGTATAATGAAAGAGAACCAGTTATCTCAAATAAGAACGGAAAAAAATTGATTCTAAAAAGTTTCCAAACTTCGAAAAAAAATTTATTTCTTTTCGAGATTCTTTGCGCATAATATGGTTTACTGAGGCTATCAAAGTAGTATAATGAAAGAGAACCAGTTATCTCAAATAAGAACGGAAAAAAAGTGATTCAAACGAAGTTTCCAAACTTCGAAAAAAAATGGTTTTCTTTTCGAGATTCTTTGCGCATAATATGCTTTTCTACGGCTATCAAACTAGTAAAATGTAAGAGAACCAGTTATCTCGAATAAGAACGGAAAAAAATTGATTCTAACGAAGTTTCCAAACTTCGAAAAATGTTTTCTTTCTTTTCGAGATTCTTTGCGCATAATATGCTTTACTGAGTCTATCAAACTAGTATAATGAAAGAGAACCAGTTATCTCAAATAAGAACGGAAAAAAGTGATTCTAACGAAGTTTCCAAACTTCGAAAAAAAATTTTTTTCTTTTCGAGATTCTTTGCGCATAATATGCTTTACTGAGGCTATCAAACTAGTATAATGAAAGAGAACCAGTTATCTCAAATAAGAACGGAAAAAACTGATTCTAACGAAGTTTCCAAACTTCGAAAAAAAATTTTTTTCTTTTCGTGATTCTTTTCGCTAAATATGCTTTTCTGAGGCTATCAAACTAGTGTAATGAAAGAGAACCAGTTATCTCAAATAAGAACGGAAAAAAATTGATTCTAAAAAAGTTTGCAAACTTCGAAAAAAAATTTTTTCCCTTCGAGATTCTTTGCGCATAATATGCTTTACTGAGGCTATCAAACTAGTACAATGAAAGAGAACCAGTTATCTCAAATAAGAACAGAAAAAAAGTGATTCTAAAGAAGTTTCCAAACTTCGAAAAAAAATTTTTTTCTTTTGGAGATTCTTTGCGCATAATATGCTTTACTGAGGCTATCAAAATAGTATAATGAAAGAGAACCAGTTAACTCAAATAAGAACGGAAAAAAATTGATTCTAAAGAAGTTTCCAAAGTTCGAAAAAAAATTTTTTTCTTTTCGAGATTCTCTGCGCATAATATGCTTTACTGAGGCTATCAACTTAGTATAATGAAAGAGAAACAGTTATCTCAAATAAGAAGGGAAAAAAAGTGATTCTAAAGTAGTTTCCAAACTTCGAAAAAAATTCTTTTTCTTTTCGTGATTCTTTTCGCTAAATATGCTTTTCTAAGGCTATCAAACTAGTGTAATGAAAGAGAACCAGTTATATCAAATTAGAACAGAAAAAAAGTGATTCTAAAGAAGTTTCCAAACTTCAAAAAAAAATTTTTTTCTTTTCGAGATTCTTTGCGCATAATATGCTTTACTGAGGCTATCAAACTAGTATAATGAAAGAGAACCAGTTATCTCAAATAAGAACAGAAAAAAAGTGATTCTAAAGAAGTTTCCAAACTTCGAAAAAAATTTTTTTTCTTTTCGAGATTCTTTGCGCATAATATGCTTTACTGAGGCTATCAAACTAGTATAATGAAAGAGAACCAGTTATCTCAAATAAGAACGGAAAAAAATTGATTCTAAAGAAGTTTCCAAACTTCGAAAAAAAATTTATTTCTTTTCGAGATTCTTTGCGCATAATATGGTTTACAGAGGCTATCAAACTAGTATAATGAAAGAGAAACAGTTATCTCAAATAAGAACGGAAAAAAAGTGATTCAAACGAAGTTTCCAAACTTCGAAAAAAAATGTTTTTCTTTTCGAGATTCTTTGCGCATAATATGCTTTTCTGAGGCTATCAAACTAGTAAAATGAAAGAGAACCAGTTATCTCGAATAAGAACGGAAAAAAAGTAATTCTAAAGAAGTTTCCAAAGTTCGAAAAAAATTTTTTTTCTTTTCGAGATTCTTTGCGCATAATATGCTTTACTGAGGCTATCAAACTGGTATAATGAAAGAGAACCAGTTATCTCATATAAGAACGGAAAAAAAGTGATTCTAATGAAGTTTCCAAACTTCGAAAAAAATTTTTTTTTCTTTTCGAAATTCTTTGCGCATAATATGCTTTACTGAGGCTATCAAACTAGTATAATGAAAGAGAACCAGTTATCTCAAATAAGAACGGAAAAAAAGTGATTCAAACGAAGTTTCCAAACTTCGAAAAAAAATGGTTTTTTTTCGAGATTCTTTGCGCATAATATGCTTTTCTACGGCTATCAAACTAGTAAAATGAAAGAGAACCAGTTATCTCGAATAAGAACGGAAAAAAAGTGATTCTAACGAAGTTTCCAAACTTCGAAAAATATTTTTTTTCTTTTCGAGATTCTTTGCGCATAATATGCTTTACTGAGTCTATCAAACTAGTATAATGAAAGAGAACCAGTTATCTCATATAAGAACGGAAAAAAGTGATTCTAACGAAGTTTCCAAACTTCGAAAAAAAAGTTTTTTTCTTTTCGAGATTCTTTGCGCATAACATGCTTTACTGAGGCTATCAAACTAGTATAATGAAAGAGAACCAGTTATCTCAAATAAGAACGGAAAAAAATTGATTCTAACGAAGTTTCCAAACTTCGAAAATTTTTTTTTTTTTCTTTTCCAGATTCTTTGCGCATAATGTGCTTTACTGAGGCTATGAAACTAGTAAAATGAAAGAGAACCAGTTATCTCAAATAAGAACGGAAAAAAGTGATTCTAACGAAGTTTCCAAACTTCGAAAAAAAATTTTTTTCTTTTCGAGATTCTTTGCGCATAATATGCTTTACTGAGGCTGTAAAACTAGTATAATGAAAGAGAACCAGTTATCTCAAATAAGAACAGAAAAAAAGTGATTCTAAAGAAGTTTCCAAACTTCGAAAAAAATTTTTTTTCTTTTCGAGATTCTTTCCGCATAATATGCTTTACTGAGGCTTTCAAACTAGTATAATGAAAGAGAACAAGTTATCTCAAATAAGAACGGAAAAAAATTGATTCTAAAGAAGTTTTCAAACTTCGAAAAAAAATTTTTTTCTTTTCGAGATTCTTTGCGCATAATATGCTTTACTGAGGCTACCAAAATAGTATAATGAAAGAGAAACAGTTATCTCAAATAAGAACGGAAAAAAAGTGATCCAAACGTAGTTTCCAAACTTCGAAAAGAAATGTTTTTCTTTTCGAGATTCTTTGCGCATAATATGCTTTACTGAGGCTATCAAACTAGTATATTGAAAGAGAACCAGTTATCTCAAATAAGAACGGAAAAAAAGTGATTCTTACGAAGTTTCCAAACTTCGAAAAAAAAATTTTTTCTTTTCGAGATTCTTTGCGCATAATATGCTTTACTGAGGCTATCAAACTAGTATAATGAAAGAGTACCAGTTATCTCAAATAAGAACGGAAAAAAAGTGATTCAAACGAAGTTTCCAAACTTCGAAAAAAAATTTTTTTCTTTTCGAGATTCTTTGCGCATAATATGCTTTTCTGAGTCTATCAAACTAGTATAATGAAAGAGAACCAGTTATCTCAAATAAGAACGGAAAAAAAGTGATTCAAACGAAGTTTCCAAAATTCGAAAAAAAATTTTTTTCCTTTCGAGAATCTTTGCGCATAATATGCTTTTCTACGGCTATCAAACTAGTAAAATGAAAGAGAACCGTTTATCTCGAATAAGAACGGAATAAAAGTGATTCTAACGAAGTTTCCAAACTTCGAAAAATTTTTTTTTTCTATTCGAGATTCTTTGCGCATTATATGCTTTACTGAGGCTATCAAACTAGTATAATGAAAGAGAACCAGTTCTCTCAAATAAGAACGGAAAAAAGTGATTCTAACGAAGTTTCTAAACTTCGAAAAAAAATTTTTTTCTTTTCGAGATTCTTTGCGCATAATATGCTTTACTGAGGCTATTAAACTAGTATAATGAAAGAGAACCAGTTATCTCAAATAAGAACGGAAAAAAATTGATTCTAAAGAAGTTTCCAAACTTCGAAAAAAAATTTTTTTCTTTTCGAGATTCTTTGCGCATAATATGCTTTACTGAGGCTCTCAAACTAGTATAATGAAAGAGAACCAGTTATCTCAAATAAGAACAGAAAAAAAGTGATTCTAAAGAAGTTTCCAAACTTCGAAAAAAAATTTTTTTCTTTTCGAGATTCTTTGCGCATAATATGCTTTACTGAGGCTATCAAACTAGTATAATGAAAGAGAACAAGTTATCTCAAATAAGAACGGAAAAAAATTGATTCTAAAGAAGTTTCCAAACTTCGAAAAAAAATTTTTTCTTTTCGAGATTCTTTGCGCATAATATGCTTTACTGAGGCTATCAAAATAGTATAATGAGAGAGAAACAGTTATCTCAAATAAGAACGGAAAAAAAGTGATTCAAACGTAGTTTCCAAACTTCGAAAAAAAATGTTTTTCTTTTCGAGATTCTTTGCGCATAATATGCTTTTCTGGGGCTATCAAACTAGTATAATGAAAGAGAACCAGTTATCTCAAATAAGAACGGGAAAAAAGTGATTCTAACGAAGTTTCCAAACTTCGAAAAAAATTTTTTTTCTTTTCGAGATTCTTTGCGCATAATATGCTTTACTGAGGCTATCAAACTAGTATAATGAAAGAGAACCAGTTATCTCAAATAAGAACGGAAAAAAAGTGATTCTAAAGAAGTTTCCAAACTTGGAAAAAAAAATTTTTTCTTTTCGAGATTCTTTGCGCATAATATGCTTTACTGAGGCTATCAAACTAGTACAATGAAGGAGAACCAGTTATCTCAAATAAGAACAGAAAAAAAGTGATTCTAAAGAAGTTTCCAAACTTCGAAAAAAAATTTTTTTCTTTTCGAGATTCTTTGCGCATAATATGCTTTACTGAGACTATCAAACTAGTATAATGAAAGAGAACCAGTTATCTCAAATAAGAACGGAAAAAAATTGATTCTAAAGAAGTTTCCAAAGTTCGAAAAAAAATTTTTTTCTTTTCGAGATTCTTTGCGCATAATATGCTTTACTGAGGCTATCAACCTAGTATAATGAAAGAGAAAAAGTTATCTCAAATAAGAACGGAAAAAAAGTGATTCTAAAGTAGTTTCCAAACTTCGAAAAAAATTTTTTTTCTTTTTGTGATTCTTTTGGCTAAATATGCTTTTCTGAGGCTATCAAACTAGTATAATGAAAGAGAACCAGTTATCTCAAATAAGAACGGAAAAAAAAGTGATTTTAACGAAGTTTCCAAACTTGGAAAAAAAAATTTTTTCTTTTCGAGATTCTTTGCACATAATATGCTTTACTGAGGCTATCAAACTAGTACAATGAAGGAGAACCAGTTATCTCAAATAAGAACAGAAAAAAAGTGATTCTAAAAACTTTCCAAACTTCGAAAAAAAATTTTTTTCTTTTCGAGATTCTTTGCGCATAATATGCTTTACTGAGGCTATCAAACTAGTATAATGAAAAAGAACTAGTTATCTCATATAAGAACGGAAAAAAAGTGATTCTAACGAAGTTTCCAAACTTCGAAAAAAATTTTTTTTTCTTTTCGAAATTCTTTGCGCATAATATGCTTTACTGAGGCTATCAAACTAGTATAATGAAAGAGAACCAGTTATCTCAAATAAGAACGGAAAAAAGTGATTCTAACGAAGTTTCCAAACTTCGAAAAAAAATTTTTTTCTTTTCGAGATTCTTTGCGCATAATATGCTTTACTGAGGCTATCAAACTAGTATAATGAAAGAGAACCTGTTATCTCAAATAAGAACGGAAAAAAATTGATTCTAACGAAGTTTCCAAACTTCGAAAATTTTTTTTTTTCTTTTCCAGATTCTTTGCGCATAATATGCTTTACTGAGGCTATCAAACTAGTATAATGAAAGAGAACCAGTTATCTCAAATAAGAACGGAAAAAAGTGATTCTAACGAAGTTTCCAAACTTCGAAAAAAATTTTTTTTCTTTTCGAGATTCTTTGCGAATAATATGCTTTACTGAGGCTATCAAACTAGTATAATGAAAGAGAACCAGTTATCTCAAATAAGAACAGAAAAAAAGTGATTCTAAAGAAGTTTCCAAACTTCGAAAAGAAATGTTCTTCTTTTCGAGATTCTTTGCGCATAATATGCTTTACTGAGGCTATCAAACTAGTATAATGAAAGAGAACCAGTTATCTCAAATAAGAACGGAAAAAAAGTGAATCTAACGAAGTTTCCAAACTTCGAAAAAAAAATTTTTTCTTTTCGAGATTCTTTGCGCATAATATGCTTTACTGAGGCTATCAAACTAGTATAATGAAAGAGTACCAGTTATCTCAAATAAGAACGGAAAAAAAGTGATTCAAACGAAGTTTCCAAACTTGGAAAAAAAATGTTTTTCTTTTCGAGATTCTTTGCGCATAATATGCTTTTCTGAGTCTATCAAACTAGTATAATGAAAGAGAACCAGTTATCTCAAATAAGAACGGAAAAAAAGTGATTCAAACGAAGTTTCCAAAATTCGAAAAAAAATTTTTTTCCTTTCGAGATTCTTTGCGCATAATATGCTTTTCTACGGCTATCAAACTAGTAAAATGAAAGAGAACCAGTTATCTCAAATAAGAACGGAAAAATAGTGATTCAAACGTAGTTTCCAAACTTCGAAAAAAAATGTTTTTCTTTTCGAGATTCTTTGCGCATAATATGCTTTTCTGGGGCTATCAAACTAGTATAATGAAAGAGAACCAGTTATCTCAAATAAGAACGGGAAAAAAGTGATTCTAACGAAGTTTCCAAACTTCGAAAAAAATTTTTTTTCTTTTCGAGATTCTTTGCGCATAATATGCTTTACTGAGGATATCAAACTAGTATAATGAAAGAGAACCAGTTATCTCAAATAAGAACGGAAAAAAAGTGATTCTAACGAAGTTTCCAAACTTGGAAAAAAAAATTTTTTCTTTTCGAGATTCTTTGCGCATAATATGCTTTACTGAGGCTATCAAACTAGTACAATGAAGGAGAACCAGTTATCTCAAATAAGAACAGAAAAAAAGTGATTCTAAAGAAGTTTCCAAACTTCGAAATAAAATTTTTTTCTTTTCGAGATTCTATGCGCATAATATGCTTTACTGAGGCTATCAAACTAGTATAATGAAAGAGAAACAGATATCTCAAATATGAACGGAAAAAAAGTGATTCAAACGAAGTTTCCAAACTTCGAAAAAAAATGTTTTTCTTTTCGAGATTCTTTGCGCATAATATGCTTTACTGAGGCTATCAAACTAGTACAATGAAAGAGAACGAGTTATCTCAAATAAGAACGGAAAAAAAATTGATTCTAAAGAAGTTTCCAAACTTCGAAAAAAATTTTTTTTCTTTTCGAGATTCTTTGCGCATAATATGCTTTACTGAGGCTATCAAACTAGTATAATGAAAGAGAAACAGATATCTCAAATATGAACGGAAAAAAAGTGATTCAAACGAAGTTTCCAAACTTCGAAAAAAAATGTTTTTCTTTTCGAGATTCTTTGCGCATAATATGCTTTTCTGGGGCTATCAAACTAGTATAATGAAAAAGAACCTGTTATCTCAAATAAGAACGGGAAAAAAGTGATTCAAACGAAGTTTCCAAACTTCGAAAAAAATTTTTTTCTTTTCGAGATTCTTTGCGCATAATATGCTTTACTGAGGCTAACAAACTAGTATAATGAAAGAGAACCAGTTATCTCAAATAAGAACGGAAAAAAGTGATTCTAACGAATTTTTCAAACTTCGAAAAAAAAATTTTTTCTTTTCGAGATTCTTTGCGCATAATATGCTTTACTGAGGCTATCAAACTAGTACAATGAAAGAGAACCAGTTATCTCAAATAAGAACAGAAAAAAAGTGATTCTAAAGAAGTTTCCAAACTTCGAAAAAAAATTTTTTTCTTTTCGAGATTCTTTGCGCATAATATGCTTTACTGAGGCTAACAAACTAGTATAATGAAAGAGAACCAGTTATCTCAAATAAGAACGGAAAAAAGTGATTCTAACGAATTTTTCAAACTTCGAAAAAAAAATTTTTTCTTTTCGAGATTCTTTGCGCATAATATGCTTTACTGAGGCTATCAAACTAGTACAATGAAAGAGAACCAGTTATCTCAAATAAGAACAGAAAAAAAGTGATTCTAAAGAAGTTTCCAAACTTCGAAAAAAAATTTTTTTTTTTGGAGATTCTTTGCGCATAATATGCTTTACTGAGGCTATCAAACTAGTATAATGAAAAAGAACCAGTTATCTCAAATAAGAACGGAAAAAAATTGATTCTAAAGAAGTTTCCAAAGTTCGAAAAAAAATTTTTTTCTTTTCGAGTTTCTTTGCGCATAATATGCTTTACTGAGGCTATCAACCTAGTATATCGAAAGAGAAACAGTTATCTCAAATAAGAACGGAAAAAAAGTGATTCTAAAGTAGTTTCCAAACTTCGAAAAAAAATTTTTTTCTTTTCGTGATTCTTTTCGCTAAATATGCTTTTCTGAGGCTATCAAACTGGTGTAATGAAAGAGAACCAGTTATCTCAAATTAGAACAGAAAAAAAGTGATTCTAAAGAAGTTTCCAAACTTCGAAAAAAAATTTTTTTCTTTTCGAGATTCTTTGCGCATAATATGCTTTACTGAGGCTATCAAACTAGTATAATGAAAGAGAACCAGTTATCTCAAATAAGAACAGAAAAAAAGTGATTCTAAAGAAGTTTCCAAACTTCGAAAAAAATTTTTTTTCTTTTCGAGATTCTTTGCGCATAATATGCTTTACTGAGGCTATCAAACTAGTATAATGAAAGAGAACCAGTTATCTCAAATAAGAACGGAAAAAAATTGATTCTAAAAAGTTTCCAAACTTCGAAAAAAAATTTATTATTTTTCGAGATTCTTTGCGCATAATATGGTTTACTGAGGCTATCAAACTAGTATAATGAAAGAGAACCAGTTATCTCAAATAAGAACGGAAAAAAAGTGATTCAAACGAAGTTTCCAAACTTCGAAAAAAAATGGTTTTCTTTTCGAGATTCTTTGCGCATAATATGCTTTACTGAGGCTATCAAACTAGTATAATGAAAGAGTACCAGTTATCTCAAATAAGAACGGAAAAAAAGTGATTCAAACGAAGTTTCCAAACTTCGAAAAAAAATGTTTTTCTTTTCGAGATTCTTTGCGCATAATATGCTTTTCTGAGTCTATCAAACTAGTATAATGAAAGAGAACCAGTTATCTCAAATAAGAACGGAAAAAAAGTGATTCAAACGAAGTTTCCAAAATTCGAAAAAAAATTTTTTTCCTTTCGAGATTCTTTGCGCATAATATGCTTTTCTACGGCTATCAAACTAGTAAAATGAAAGAGAACCGTTTATCTCGAATAAGAACGGAATAAAAGTGATTCTAACGAAGTTTCCAAACTTCGAAAAATTTTTTTTTTCTATTCGAGATTCTTTGCGCATTATATGCTTTACTGAGGCTATCAAACTAGTATAATGAAAGAGAACCAGTTCTCTTAAATAAGAACGGAAAAAAGTGATTCTAACGAAGTTTCTAAACTTCGAAAAAAAATTTTTTTCTTTTCGAGATTCTTTGCGCATAATATGCTTTACTGAGGCTATTAAACTAGTATAATGAAAGAGAACCAGTTATCTCAAATAAGAACGGAAAAAAATTGATTCTAAAGAAGTTTCCAAACTTCGAAAAAAAATTTTTTTCTTTTCGAGATTCTTTGCGCATAATATGCTTTACTGAGGCTCTCAAACTAGTATAATGAAAGAGAACCAGTTATCTCAAATAAGAACAGAAAAAAAGTGATTCTAAAGAAGTTTCCAAACTTCGAAAAAAAATTTTTTTCTTTTCGAGATTCTTTGCGCATAATATGCTTTACTGAGGCTATCAAACTAGTATAATGAAAGAGAACAAGTTATCTCAAATAAGAACGGAAAAAAATTGATTCTAAAGAAGTTTCCAAACTTCGAAAAAAAATTTTTTCTTTTCGAGATTCTTTGCGCATAATATGCTTTACTGAGGCTATCAAAATAGTATAATGAGAGAGAAACAGTTATCTCAAATAAGAACGGAAAAAAAGTGATTCAAACGTAGTTTCCAAACTTCGAAAAAAAATGTTTTTCTTTTCGAGATTCTTTGCGCATAATATGCTTTTCTGGGGCTATCAAACTAGTATAATGAAAGAGAACCAGTTATCTCAAATAAGAACGGGAAAAAAGTGATTCTAACGAAGTTTCCAAACTTCGAAAAAAATTTTTTTTCTTTTCGAGATTCTTTGCGCATAATATGCTTTACTGAGGCTATCAAACTAGTATAATGAAAGAGAACCAGTTATCTCAAATAAGAACGGAAAAAAAGTGATTCTAAAGAAGTTTCCAAACTTGGAAAAAAAAATTTTTTCTTTTCGAGATTCTTTGCGCATAATATGCTTTACTGAGGCTATCAAACTAGTACAATGAAGGAGAACCAGTTATCTCAAATAAGAACAGAAAAAAAGTGATTCTAAAGAAGTTTCCAAACTTCGAAAAAAAATTTTTTTCTTTTCGAGATTCTTTGCGCATAATATGCTTTACTGAGGCTATCAAACTAGTATAATGAAAGAGAACCAGTTATCTCAAATAAGAACGGAAAAAAATTGATTCTAAAGAAGTTTCCAAAGTTCGAAAAAAAATTTTTTTCTTTTCGAGATTCTTTGCGCATAATATGCTTTACTGAGGCTATCAACCTAGTATAATGAAAGAGAAAAAGTTATCTCAAATAAGAACGGAAAAAAAGTGATTCTAAAGTAGTTTCCAAACTTCGAAAAAATTTTTTTTTCTTTTTGTGATTCTTTTGGCTAAATATGCTTTTCTGAGGCTATCAAACTAGTATAATGAAAGAGAACCAGTTATCTCAAATAAGAACGGAAAAAAAAGTGATTTTAACGAAGTTTCCAAACTTGGAAAAAAAAATTTTTTCTTTTCGAGATTCTTTGCACATAATATGCTTTACTGAGGCTATCAAACTAGTACAATGAAGGAGAACCAGTTATCTCAAATAAGAACAGAAAAAAAGTGATTCTAAAAACTTTCCAAACTTCGAAAAAAAATTTTTTTCTTTTCGAGATTCTTTGCGCATAATATGCTTTACTGAGGCTATCAAACTAGTATAATGAAAAAGAACTAGTTATCTCATATAAGAACGGAAAAAAAGTGATTCTAACGAAGTTTCCAAACTTCGAAAAAAATTTTTTTTCTTTTCGAGATTCTTTGCGAATAATATGCTTTACTGAGGCTATCAAACTAGTATAATGAAAGAGAACCAGTTATCTCAAATAAGAACAGAAAAAAAGTGATTCTAAAGAAGTTTCCAAACTTCGAAAAGAAATGTTCTTCTTTTCGAGATTCTTTGCGCATAATATGCTTTACTGAGGCTATCAAACTAGTATAATGAAAGAGAACCAGTTATCTCAAATAAGAACGGAAAAAAAGTGATTCTAACGAAGTTTCCAAACTTCGAAAAAAAAATTTTTTCTTTTCGAGATTCTTTGCGCATAATATGCTTTACTGAGGCTATCAAACTAGTATAATGAAAGAGTACCAGTTATCTCAAATAAGAACGGAAAAAAAGTGATTCAAACGAAGTTTCCAAACTTGGAAAAAAAATGTTTTTCTTTTCGAGATTCTTTGCGCATAATATGCTTTTCTGAGTCTATCAAACTAGTATAATGAAAGAGAACCAGTTATCTCAAATAAGAACGGAAAAAAAGTGATTCAAACGAAGTTTCCAAAATTCGAAAAAAAATTTTTTTCCTTTCGAGATTCTTTGCGCATAATATGCTTTTCTACGGCTATCAAACTAGTAAAATGAAAGAGAACCAGTTATCTCGAATAAGAACGGAAAAAAAGTGATTCTAACGAAGTTTCCAAACTTCGAAAAAATTTTTTTTTCTTTTCGAGATTCTTTGCGCATAATATGCTTTACAAAGGCTATCAAACTAGTATAATGAAAGAGAACCAGTTATCTCAAATAAGAACGGAAAAAAGTGTTTCTAACGAAGTTTCCAAACTTCGAAAAAAATTTTTTTTCTTTTCGAGATTCTTTGCGCATAATATGCTTTACTGAGGCTATCAAACTAGTATAATGAAAGAGAACCAGTTCTCTCAAATAAGAACGGAAAAAAGTGATTCTAACGAAGTTTCTAAACTTCGAAAAAAAATTTTTTTTATTTCGAGATTCTTTGCGCATAATATGCTTTACTGAGGCTATTAAACTAGTATAATGAAAGAGAACCCGTTATCTCAAATAAGAACGGAAAAAAATTGATTCTAAAGAAGTTTCCAAAAAAAAAAAATTTTTTTCTTTTCGAGATTCTTTGCGCATAATATGCATTACTGAGGCTATCAAACTAGTATAATGAAAGAGAACCAGTTATCTCAAATAAGAACAGAAAAAAAGTGATTCTAAAGAAGTTTCCAAACTTCGAAAAAAAATTTTTTGCTTTTCGAGATTCTTTGCGCATAATATGCTTTACTGAGGCTATCAAACTAGTATAATGAAAGAGAACAAGTTATCTCAAATAAGAACGGAAAAAAATTGATTCTAAAGAGTTTCCAAACTTCGAAAAAAAATTTTTTTCTTTTCGAGATTCTTTGCGCATAATATGCTTTACTGAGGGTATCAAAATAGTATAATGAAAGAGAAACAGTTATCTCAAATAAGAACGGAAAAATAGTGATTCAAACGTAGTTTCCAAACTTCGAAAAAAAATGTTTTTCTTTTCGAGATTCTTTGCGCATAATATGCTTTTCTGGGGCTATCAAACTAGTATAATGAAAGAGAACCAGTTATCTCAAATAAGAACGGGAAAAAAGTGATTCTAACGAAGTTTCCAAACTTCGAAAAAAATTTTTTTTCTTTTCGAGATTCTTTGCGCATAATATGCTTTACTGAGGATATCAAACTAGTATAATGAAAGAGAACCAGTTATCTCAAATAAGAACGGAAAAAAAGTGATTCCTACGAAGTTTCCAAACTTGGAAAAAAAAATTTTTTCTTTTCGAGATTCTTTGCGCATAATATGCTTTACTGAGGCTATCAAACTAGTACAATGAAGGAGAACCAGTTATCTCAAATAAGAACAGAAAAAAAGTGATTCTAAAGAAGTTTCCAAACTTCGAAATAAAATTTTTTTCTTTTCGAGATTCTATGCGCATAATATGCTTTACTGAGGCTATCAAACTAGTATAATGAAAGAGAAACAGATATCTCAAATATGAACGGAAAAAAAGTGATTCAAACGAAGTTTCCAAACTTCGAAAAAAAATGTTTTTCTTTTCGAGATTCTTTGCGCATAATAAGCTTTACTGAGGCTATCAAACTAGTACAATGAAAGAGAACGAGTTATCTCAAATAAGAACGGAAAAAAAATTGATTCTAAAGAAGTTTCCAAACTTCGAAAAAAATTTTTTTTCTTTTCGAGATTCTTTGCGCATAATATGCTTTACTGAGGCTATCAAACTAGTATAATGAAAGAGAAACAGATATCTCAAATATGAACGGAAAAAAAGTGATTCAAACGAAGTTTCCAAACTTCGAAAAAAAATGTTTTTCTTTTCGAGATTCTTTGCGCATAATATGCTTTTCTGGGGCTATCAAACTAGTATAATGAAAAAGAACCTGTTATCTCAAATAAGAACGGGAAAAAAGTGATTCAAACGAAGTTTCCAAACTTCGAAAAAAATTTTTTTCTTTTCGAGATTCTTTGCGCATAATATGCTTTACTGAGGCTAACAAACTAGTATAATGAAAGAGAACCAGTTATCTCAAATAAGAACGGAAAAAAGTGATTCTAACGAATTTTTCAAACTTCGAAAAAAAAATTTTTTCTTTTCGAGATTCTTTGCGCATAATATGCTTTACTGAGGCTATCAAACTAGTACAATGAAAGAGAACCAGTTATCTCAAATAAGAACAGAAAAAAAGTGATTCTAAAGAAGTTTCCAAACTTCGAAAAAAAATTTTTTTCTTTTCGAGATTCTTTGCGCATAATATGCTTTACTGAGGCTAACAAACTAGTATAATGAAAGAGAACCAGTTATCTCAAATAAGAACGGAAAAAAGTGATTCTAACGAATTTTTCAAACTTCGAAAAAAAAATTTTTTCTTTTCGAGATTCTTTGCGCATAATATGCTTTACTGAGGCTATCAAACTAGTACAATGAAAGAGAACCAGTTATCTCAAATAAGAACAGAAAAAAAGTGATTCTAAAGAAGTTTCCAAACTTCGAAAAAAAATTTTTTTTTTTGGAGATTCTTTGCGCATAATATGCTTTACTGAGGCTATCAAACTAGTATAATGAAAGAGAACCAGTTATCTCAAATAAGAACGGAAAAAAATTGATTCTAAAGAAGTTTCCAAAGTTCGAAAAAAAATTTTTTTCTTTTCGAGTTTCTTTGCGCATAATATGCTTTACTGAGGCTATCAACCTAGTATATCGAAAGAGAAACAGTTATCTCAAATAAGAACGGAAAAAAAGTGATTCTAAAGTAGTTTCCAAACTTCGAAAAAAAATTTTTTTCTTTTCGTGATTCTTTTCGCTAAATATGCTTTTCTGAGGCTATCAAACTGGTGTAATGAAAGAGAACCAGTTATCTCAAATTAGAACAGAAAAAAAGTGATTCTAAAGAAGTTTCCAAACTTCGAAAAAAAATTTTTTTCTTTTCGAGATTCTTTGCGCATAATATGCTTTACTGAGGCTAACAAAATAGTATAATGAAAGAGAACCAGTTATCTCAAATAAGAACAGAAAAAAAGTGATTCTAAAGAAGTTTCCAAACTTCGAAAAAAATTTTTTTTCTTTTCGAGATTCTTTGCGCATAATATGCTTTACTGAGGCTATCAAACTAGTATAATGAAAGAGAACCAGTTATCTCAAATAAGAACGGAAAAAAATTGATTCTAAAAAGTTTCCAAACTTCGAAAAAAAATTTATTATTTTTCGAGATTCTTTGCGCATAATATGGTTTACTGAGGCTATCAAACTAGTATAATGAAAGAGAACCAGTTATCTCAAATAAGAACGGAAAAAAAGTGATTCAAACGAAGTTTCCAAACTTCGAAAAAAAATGGTTTTCTTTTCGAGATTCTTTGCGCATAATATGCTTTACTGAGGCTATCAAACTAGTATAATGAAAGAGTACCAGTTATCTCAAATAAGAACGGAAAAAAAGTGATTCAAACGAAGTTTCCAAACTTCGAAAAAAAATGTTTTTCTTTTCGAGATTCTTTGCGCATAATATGCTTTTCTGAGTCTATCAAACTAGTATAATGAAAGAGAACCAGTTATCTCAAATAAGAACGGAAAAAAAGTGATTCAAACGAAGTTTCCAAAATTCGAAAAAAAATTTTTTTCCTTTCGAGATTCTTTGCGCATAATATGCTTTTCTACGGCTATCAAACTAGTAAAATGAAAGAGAACCGTTTATCTCGAATAAGAACGGAATAAAAGTGATTCTAACGAAGTTTCCAAACTTCGAAAAATTTTTTTTTTCTATTCGAGATTCTTTGCGCATTATATGCTTTACTGAGGCTATCAAACTAGTATAATGAAAGAGAACCAGTTCTCTTAAATAAGAACGGAAAAAAGTGATTCTAACGAAGTTTCTAAACTTCGAAAAAAAATTTTTTTCTTTTCGAGATTCTTTGAGCATAATATGCTTTACTGAGGCTATTAAACTAGTATAATGAAAGAGAACCAGTTATCTCAAATAAGAACGGAAAAAAATTGATTCTAAAGAAGTTTCCAAACTTCGAAAAAAAATTTTTTTCTTTTCGAGATTCTTTGCGCATAATATGCTTTACTGAGGCTCTCAAACTAGTATAATGAAAGAGAACCAGTTATCTCAAATAAGAACAGAAAAAAAGTGATTCTAAAGAAGTTTCCAAACTTCGAAAAAAAATTTTTTTCTTTTCGAGATTCTTTGCGCATAATATGCTTTACTGAGGCTATCAAACTAGTATAATGAAAGAGAACAAGTTATCTCAAATAAGAACGGAAAAAAATTGATTCTAAAGAAGTTTCCAAACTTCGAAAAAAAATTTTTTCTTTTCGAGATTCTTTGCGCATAATATGCTTTACTGAGGCTATCAAAATAGTATAATGAGAGAGAAACAGTTATCTCAAATAAGAACGGAAAAAAAGTGATTCAAACGTAGTTTCCAAACTTCGAAAAAAAATGTTTTTCTTTTCGAGATTCTTTGCGCATAATATGCTTTACTGAGGATATCAAACTAGTATAATGAAAGAGAACCAGTTATCTCAAATAAGAACGGAAAAAAAGTGATTCCTACGAAGTTTCCAAACTTGGAAAAAAAAATTTTTTCTTTTCGAGATTCTTTGCGCATAATATGCTTTACTGAGGCTATCAAACTAGTACAATGAAGGAGAACCAGTTATCTCAAATAAGAACAGAAAAAAAGTGATTCTAAAGAAGTTTCCAAACTTCGAAATAAAATTTTTTTCTTTTCGAGATTCTATGCGCATAATATGCTTTACTGAGGCTATCAAACTAGTATAATGAAAGAGAAACAGATATCTCAAATATGAACGGAAAAAAAGTGATTCAAACGAAGTTTCCAAACTTCGAAAAAAAATGTTTTTCTTTTCGAGATTCTTTGCGCATAATATGCTTTACTGAGGCTATCAAACTAGTACAATGAAAGAGAACGAGTTATCTCAAATAAGAACGGAAAAAAAATTGATTCTAAAGAAGTTTCCAAACTTCGAAAAAAATTTTTTTTCTTTTCGAGATTCTTTGCGCATAATATGCTTTACTGAGGCTATCAAACTAGTATAATGAAAGAGAAACAGATATCTCAAATATGAACGGAAAAAAAGTGATTCAAACGAAGTTTCCAAACTTCGAAAAAAAATGTTTTTCTTTTCGAGATTCTTTGCGCATAATATGCTTTTCTGGGGCTATCAAACTAGTATAATGAAAAAGAACCTGTTATCTCAAATAAGAACGGGAAAAAAGTGATTCAAACGAAGTTTCCAAACTTCGAAAAAAATTTTTTTCTTTTCGAGATTCTTTGCGCATAATATGCTTTACTGAGGCTAACAAACTAGTATAATGAAAGAGAACCAGTTATCTCAAATAAGAACGGAAAAAAGTGATTCTAACGAATTTTTCAAACTTCGAAAAAAAAATTTTTTCTTTTCGAGATTCTTTGCGCATAATATGCTTTACTGAGGCTATCAAACTAGTACAATGAAAGAGAACCAGTTATCTCAAATAAGAACAGAAAAAAAGTGATTCTAAAGAAGTTTCCAAACTTCGAAAAAAAATTTTTTTCTTTTCGAGATTCTTTGCGCATAATATGCTTTACTGAGGCTAACAAACTAGTATAATGAAAGAGAACCAGTTATCTCAAATAAGAACGGAAAAAAGTGATTCTAACGAATTTTTCAAACTTCGAAAAAAAAATTTTTTCTTTTCGAGATTCTTTGCGCATAATATGCTTTACTGAGGCTATCAAACTAGTACAATGAAAGAGAACCAGTTATCTCAAATAAGAACAGAAAAAAAGTGATTCTAAAGAAGTTTCCAAACTTCGAAAAAAAATTTTTTTTTTTGGAGATTCTTTGCGCATAATATGCTTTACTGAGGCTATCAAACTAGTATAATGAAAGAGAACCAGTTATCTCAAATAAGAACGGAAAAAAATTGATTCTAAAGAAGTTTCCAAAGTTCGAAAAAAAATTTTTTTCTTTTCGAGTTTCTTTGCGCATAATATGCTTTACTGAGGCTATCAACCTAGTATATCGAAAGAGAAACAGTTATCTCAAATAAGAACGGAAAAAAAGTGATTCTAAAGTAGTTTCCAAACTTCGAAAAAAAATTTTTTTCTTTTCGTGATTCTTTTCGCTAAATATGCTTTTCTGAGGCTATCAAACTGGTGTAATGAAAGAGAACCAGTTATCTCAAATTAGAACAGAAAAAAAGTGATTCTAAAGAAGTTTCCAAACTTCGAAAAAAAATTTTTTTCTTTTCGAGATTCTTTGCGCATAATATGCTTTACTGAGGCTATCAAACTAGTATAATGAAAGAGAACCAGTTATCTCAAATAAGAACAGAAAAAAAGTGATTCTAAAGAAGTTTCCAAACTTCGAAAAAAATTTTTTTTCTTTTCGAGATTCTTTGCGCATAATATGCTTTACTGAGGCTATCAAACTAGTATAATGAAAGAGAACCAGTTATCTCAAATAAGAACGGAAAAAAATTGATTCTAAAAAGTTTCCAAACTTCGAAAAAAAATTTATTATTTTTCGAGATTCTTTGCGCATAATATGGTTTACTGAGGCTATCAAACTAGTATAATGAAAGAGAACCAGTTATCTCAAATAAGAACGGAAAAAAAGTGATTCAAACGAAGTTTCCAAACTTCGAAAAAAAATGGTTTTCTTTTCGAGATTCTTTGCGCATAATATGCTTTACTGAGGCTATCAAACTAGTATAATGAAAGAGTACCAGTTATCTCAAATAAGAACGGAAAAAAAGTGATTCAAACGAAGTTTCCAAACTTCGAAAAAAAATGTTTTTCTTTTCGAGATTCTTTGCGCATAATATGCTTTTCTGAGTCTATCAAACTAGTATAATGAAAGAGAACCAGTTATCTCAAATAAGAACGGAAAAAAAGTGATTCAAACGAAGTTTCCAAAATTCGAAAAAAAATTTTTTTCCTTTCGAGATTCTTTGCGCATAATATGCTTTTCTACGGCTATCAAACTAGTAAAATGAAAGAGAACCGTTTATCTCGAATAAGAACGGAATAAAAGTGATTCTAACGAAGTTTCCAAACTTCGAAAAATTTTTTTTTTCTATTCGAGATTCTTTGCGCATTATATGCTTCACTGAGGCTATCAAACTAGTATAATGAAAGAGAACCAGTTCTCTTAAATAAGAACGGAAAAAAGTGATTCTAACGAAGTTTCTAAACTTCGAAAAAAAATTTTTTTCTTTTCGAGATTCTTTGCGCATAATATGCTTTACTGAGGCTATTAAACTAGTATAATGAAAGAGAACCAGTTATCTCAAATAAGAACGGAAAAAAATTGATTCTAAAGAAGTTTCCAAACTTCGAAAAAAAATTTTTTTCTTTTCGAGATTCTTTGCGCATAATATGCTTTACTGAGGCTCTCAAACTAGTATAATGAAAGAGAACCAGTTATCTCAAATAAGAACAGAAAAAAAGTGATTCTAAAGAAGTTTCCAAACTTCGAAAAAAAATTTTTTTCTTTTCGAGATTCTTTGCGCATAATATGCTTTACTGAGGCTATCAAACTAGTATAATGAAAGAGAACAAGTTATCTCAAATAAGAACGGAAAAAAATTGATTCTAAAGAAGTTTCCAAACTTCGAAAAAAAATTTTTTCTTTTCGAGATTCTTTGCGCATAATATGCTTTACTGAGGCTATCAAAATAGTATAATGAGAGAGAAACAGTTATCTCAAATAAGAACGGAAAAAAAGTGATTCAAACGTAGTTTCCAAACTTCGAAAAAAAATGTTTTTCTTTTCGAGATTCTTTGCGCATAATATGCTTTTCTGGGGCTATCAAACTAGTATAATGAAAGAGAACCAGTTATCTCAAATAAGAACGGGAAAAAAGTGATTCTAACGAAGTTTCCAAACTTCGAAAAAAATTTTTTTTCTTTTCGAGATTCTTTGCGCATAATATGCTTTACTGAGGCTATCAAACTAGTATAATGAAAGAGAACCAGTTATCTCAAATAAGAACGGAAAAAAAGTGATTCTAAAGAAGTTTCCAAACTTGGAAAAAAAAATTTTTTCTTTTCGAGATTCTTTGCGCATAATATGCTTTACTGAGGCTATCAAACTAGTACAATGAAGGAGAACCAGTTATCTCAAATAAGAACAGAAAAAAAGTGATTCTAAAGAAGTTTCCAAACTTCGAAAAAAAATTTTTTTCTTTTCGAGATTCTTTGCGCATAATATGCTTTACTGAGGCTATCAAACTAGTATAATGAAAGAGAACCAGTTATCTCAAATAAGAACGGAAAAAAATTGATTCTAAAGAAGTTTCCAAAGTTCGAAAAAAAATTTTTTTCTTTTCGAGATTCTTTGCGCATAATATGCTTTACTGAGGCTATCAACCTAGTATAATGAAAGAGAAAAAGTTATCTCAAATAAGAACGGAAAAAAAGTGATTCTAAAGTAGTTTCCAAACTTCGAAAAAATTTTTTTTTCTTTTTGTGATTCTTTTGGCTAAATATGCTTTTCTGAGGCTATCAAACTAGTATAATGAAAGAGAACCAGTTATCTCAAATAAGAACGGAAAAAAAAGTGATTTTAACGAAGTTTCCAAACTTGGAAAAAAAAATTTTTTCTTTTCGAGATTCTTTGCACATAATATGCTTTACTGAGGCTATCAAACTAGTACAATGAAGGAGAACCAGTTATCTCAAATAAGAACAGAAAAAAAGTGATTCTAAAAACTTTCCAAACTTCGAAAAAAAATTTTTTTCTTTTCGAGATTCTTTGCGCATAATATGCTTTACTGAGGCTATCAAACTAGTATAATGAAAAAGAACTAGTTATCTCATATAAGAACGGAAAAAAAGTGATTCTAACGAAGTTTCCAAACTTCGAAAAAAATTTTTTTTTCTTTTCGAAATTCTTTGCGCATAATATGCTTTACTGAGGCTATCAAACTAGTATAATGAAAGAGAAACAGTTATCTCAAATAAGAACGGAAAAAAGTGATTCTAACGAAGTTTCCAAACTTCGAAAAAAAATTTTTTTCTTTTCGAGATTCTTTGCGCATAATATGCTTTACTGAGGCTATCAAACTAGTATAATGAAAGAGAACCTGTTATCTCAAATAAGAACGGAAAAAAATTGATTCTAACGAATTTTCCAAACTTCGAAAATTTTTTTTTTTCTTTTCCAGATTCTTTGCGCATAATATGCTTTACTGAGGCTATCAAACTAGTATAATGAAAGAGAACCAGTTATCTCAAATAAGAACGGAAAAAAGTGATTCTAACGAAGTTTCCAAACTTCGAAAAAAATTTTTTTTCTTTTCGAGATTCTTTGCGAATAATATGCTTTACTGAGGCTATCAAACTAGTATAATGAAAGAGAACCAGTTATCTCAAATAAGAACAGAAAAAAAGTGATTCTAAAGAAGTTTCCAAACTTCGAAAAGAAATGTTCTTCTTTTCGAGATTCTTTGCGCATAATATGCTTTACTGAGGCTATCAAACTAGTATAATGAAAGAGAACCAGTTATCTCAAATAAGAACGGAAAAAAAGTGATTCTAACGAAGTTTCCAAACTTCGAAAAAAAAATTTTTTCTTTTCGAGATTCTTTGCGCATAATATGCTTTACTAAGGCTATCAAACTAGTATAATGAAAGAGTACCAGTTATCTCAAATAAGAACGGAAAAAAAGTGATTCAAACGAAGTTTCCAAACTTGGAAAAAAAATGTTTTTCTTTTCGAGATTCTTTGCGCATAATATGCTTTTCTGAGTCTATCAAACTAGTATAATGAAAGAGAACCAGTTATCTCAAATAAGAACGGAAAAAAAGTGATTCAAACGAAGTTTCCAAAATTCGAAAAAAAATTTTTTTCCTTTCGAGATTCTTTGCGCATAATATGCTTTTCTACGGCTATCAAACTAGTAAAATGAAAGAGAACCAGTTATCTCGAATAAGAACGGAAAAAAAGTGATTCTAACGAAGTTTCCAAACTTCGAAAAATTTTTTTTTTCTTTTCGAGATTCTTTGCGCATAATATGCTTTACAAAGGCTATCAAACTAGTATAATGAAAGAGAACCAGTTATCTCAAATAAGAACGGAAAAAAGTGTTTCTAACGAAGTTTCCAAACTTCGAAAAAAATTTTTTTTCTTTTCGAGATTCTTTGCGCATAATATGCTTTACTGAGGCTATCAAACTAGTATAATGAAAGAGAACCAGTTCTCTCAAATAAGAACGGAAAAAAGTGATTCTAACGAAGTTTCTAAACTTCGAAAAAAAATTTTTTTTATTTCGAGATTCTTTGCGCATAATATGCTTTACTGAGGCTATTAAACTAGTATAATGAAAGAGAACCCGTTATCTCAAATAAGAACGGAAAAAAATTGATTCTAAAGAAGTTTCCAAAAAAAAAAAATTTTTTTCTTTTCGAGATTCTTTGCGCATAATATGCATTACTGAGGCTATCAAACTAGTATAATGAAAGAGAACCAGTTATCTCAAATAAGAACAGAAAAAAAGTGATTCTAAAGAAGTTTCCAAACTTCGAAAAAAAATTTTTTGCTTTTCGAGATTCTTTGCGCATAATATGCTTTACTGAGGCTATCAAACTAGTATAATGAAAGAGAACAAGTTATCTCAAATAAGAACGGAAAAAAATTGATTCTAAAGAGTTTCCAAACTTCGAAAAAAAATTTTTTTCTTTTCGATATTCTTTGCGCATAATATGCTTTACTGAGGGTATCAAAATAGTATAATGAAAGAGAAACAGTTATCTCAAATAAGAACGGAAAAATAGTGATTCAAACGTAGTTTCCAAACTTCGAAAAAAAATGTTTTTCTTTTCGAGATTCTTTGCGCATAATATGCTTTTCTGGGGCTATCAAACTAGTATAATGAAAGAGAACCAGTTATCTCAAATAAGAACGGGAAAAAAGTGATTCTAACGAAGTTTCCAAACTTCGAAAAAAATTTTTTTTCTTTTCGAGATTCTTTGCGCATAATATGCTTTACTGAGGATATCAAACTAGTATAATGAAAGAGAACCAGTTATCTCAAATAAGAACGGAAAAAAAGTGATTCCTACGAAGTTTCCAAACTTGGAAAAAAAAATTTTTTCTTTTCGAGATTCTTTGCGCATAATATGCTTTACTGAGGCTATCAAACTAGTACAATGAAGGAGAACCAGTTATCTCAAATAAGAACAGAAAAAAAGTGATTCTAAAGAAGTTTCCAAACTTCGAAATAAAATTTTTTTCTTTTCGAGATTCTTTGCGCATAATATGCTTTACTGAGGCTATCAAACTAGTATAATGAAAGAGAAACAGATATCTCAAATATGAACGGAAAAAAAGTGATTCAAACGAAGTTTCCAAACTTCGAAAAAAAATATTTTTCTTTTCGAGATTCTTTGCGCATAATATGCTTTACTGAGGCTATCAAACTAGTACAATGAAAGAGAACGAGTTATCTCAAATAAGAACGGAAAAAAAATTGATTCTAAAGAAGTTTCCTAACTTCGAAAAAAATTTTTTTTCTTTTCGAGATTCTTTGCGCATAATATGCTTTACTGAGGCTATCAAACTAGTATAATGAAAGAGAAACAGATATCTCAAATATGAACGGAAAAAAAGTGATTCAAACGAAGTTTCCAAACTTCGAAAAAAAATGTTTTTCTTTTCGAGATTCTTTGCGCATAATATGCTTTTCTGGGGCTATCAAACTAGTATAATGAAAAAGAACCAGTTATCTCAAATAAGAACGGGAAAAAAGTGATTCAAACGAAGTTTCCAAACTTCAAAAAAAATTTTTTTCTTTTCGAGATTCTTTGCGCATAATATGCTTTACTGAGGCTAACAAACTAGTATAATGAAAGAGAACCAGTTATCTCAAATAAGAACGGAAAAAAGTGATTCTAACGAATTTTTCAAACTTCGAAAAAAAAATTTTTTCTTTTCGAGATTCTTTGCGCATAATATGCTTTACTGAGGCTATCAAACTAGTACAATGAAAGAGAACCAGTTATCTCAAATAAGAACAGAAAAAAAGTGATTCTAAAGAAGTTTCCAAACTTCGAAAAAAATTTTTTTTCTTTTCGAGATTCTTTGCGCATAATATGCTTTACTGAGGCTAACAAACTAGTATAATGAAAGAGAACCAGTTATCTCAAATAAGAACGGAAAAAAGTGATTCTAACGAATTTTTCAAACTTCGAAAAAAAAATTTTTTCTTTTCGAGATTCTTTGCGCATAATATGCTTTACTGAGGCTATCAAACTAGTACAATGAAAGAGAACCAGTTATCTCAAATAAGAACAGAAAAAAAGTGATTCTAAAGAAGTTTCCAAACTTCGAAAAAAAATTTTTTTTTTTGGAGATTCTTTGCGCATAATATGCTTTACTGAGGCTATCAAACTAGTATAATGAAAGAGAACCAGTTATCTCAAATAAGAACGGAAAAAAATTGATTCTAAAGAAGTTTCCAAAGTTCGAAAAAAAATTTTTTTCTTTTCGAGTTTCTTTGCGCATAATATGCTTTACTGAGGCTATCAACCTAGTATATCGAAAGAGAAACAGTTATCTCAAATAAGAACGGAAAAAAAGTGATTCTAAAGTAGTTTCCAAACTTCGAAAAAAAATTTTTTTCTTTTCGTGATTCTTTTCGCTAAATATGCTTTTCTGAGGCTATCAAACTGGTGTAATGAAAGAGAACCAGTTATCTCAAATTAGAACAGAAAAAAAGTGATTCTAAAGAAGTTTCCAAACTTCGAAAAAAAATTTTTTTCTTTTCGAGATTCTTTGCGCATAATATGCTTTACTGAGGCTATCAAACTAGTATAATGAAAGAGAACCAGTTATCTCAAATAAGAACAGAAAAAAAGTGATTCTAAAGAAGTTTCCAAACTTCGAAAAAAATTTTTTTTCTTTTCGAGATTCTTTGCGCATAATATGCTTTACTGAGGCTATCAAACTAGTATAATGAAAGAGAACCAGTTATCTCAAATAAGAACGGAAAAAAATTGATTCTAAAAAGTTTCCAAACTTCGAAAAAAAATTTATTTCTTTTCGAGATTCTTTGCGCATAATATGGTTTACTGAGGCTATCAAACTAGTATAATGAAAGAGAACCAGTTATCTCAAATAAGAACGGAAAAAAAGTGATTCAAACGAAGTTTCCAAACTTCGAAAAAAAATGGTTTTCTTTTCGAGATTCTTTGCGCATAATATGCTTTTCTACGGCTATCAAACTAGTAAAATGAAAGAGAACCAGTTATCTCAAATAAGAACGGAAAAAAATTGATTCTTAAGAAGTTTCCAAAGTTCGAAAAAAAATTTTTTTCTTTTCGAGATTCTTTGCGCATAATATGCTTTACTGAGGCTATCAACTTAGTATAATGAAAGAGAAACAGTTATCTCAAATAAGAACGGAAAAAAAGTGATTCAAACGAAGTTTCCAAACTTCGAAAAAAAATGTTTTTCTTTTCGAGATTCTTTGCGCATAATATGCTTTTCTGAGTCTATCAAACTAGTATAATGAAAGAGAACCAGTTATCTCAAATAAGAACGGAAAAAAAGTGATTCAAACGAAGTTTCCAAAATTCGAAAAAAAATTTTTTTCCTTTCGAGATTCTTTGCGCATAATATGCTTTTCTACGGCTATCAAACTAGTAAAATGAAAGAGAACCGTTTATCTCGAATAAGAACGGAATAATAGTGATTCTAACGAAGTTTCCAAACTTCGAAAAATTTTTTTTTTCTATTGGAGATTCTTTGCGCATTATATGCTTTACTGAGGCTATCAAACTAGTATAATGAAAGAGAACCAGTTCTCTCAAATAAGAACGGAAAAAAGTGATTCTAACGAAGTTTCTAAACTTCGAAAAAAAATTTTTTTCTTTTCGAGATTCTTTGCGCATAATATGCTTTACTGAGGCTATTAAACTAGTATAATGATAGAGAACCAGTTATCTCAAATAAGAACGGAAAAAAATTGATTCTAAAGAAGTTTCCAAACTTCGAAAAAAAATTTTTTTCTTTTCGAGATTCTTTGCGCATAATATGCTTTACTGAGGCTCTCAAACTAGTATAATGAAAGAGAACCAGTTATCTCAAATAAGAACAGAAAAAAAGTGATTCTAAAGAAGTTTCCAAACTTCGAAAAAAAATTTTTTTCTTTTCGAGATTCTTTGCGCATAATATGCTTTACTGAGGCTATCAAACTAGTATAATGAAAGAGAACAAGTTATCTCAAATAAGAACGGAAAAAAATTGATTCTAAAGAAGTTTCCAAACTTCGAAAAAAAATTTTTTCTTTTCGAGATTCTTTGCGCATAATATGCTTTACTGAGGCTATCAAAATAGTATAATGAGAGAGAAACAGTTATCTCAAATAAGAACGGAAAAAAAATGATTCAAACGTAGTTTCCAAACTTCGAAAAAAAATGTTTTTCTTTTCGAGATTCTTTGCGCATAATATGCTTTTCTGGGGCTATCAAACTAGTATAATGAAAGAGAACCAGTTATCTCAAATAAGAACGGGAAAAAAGTGATTCTAACGAAGTTTCCAAACTTCGAAAAAAATTTTTTTTCTTTTCGAGATTCTTTGCGCATAATATGCTTTACTGAGGCTATCAAACTAGTATAATGAAAGAGAACCAGTTATCTCAAATAAGAACGGAAAAAAAGTGATTCTAACGAAGTTTCCAAACTTGGAAAAAAAAATTTTTTCTTTTCGAGATTCTTTGCGCATAATATGCTTTACTGAGGCTATCAAACTAGTATAATGAAAGAGAACCAGTTATCTCAAATAAGAACAGAAAAAAAGTGATTCTAAAGAAGTTTCCAAACTTCGAAAAAAAATTTTTTTCTTTTCGAGTTTCTTTGCGCATAATATGCTTTACTGAGGCTATCAACCTAGTATATCGAAAGAGAAACAGTTATCTCAAATAAGAACGGAAAAAAAGTGATTCTAAAGTAGTTTCCAAACTTCGAAAAAAATTTTTTTTCTTTTCGTGATTCTTTTCGCTAAATATGCTTTTCTGAGGCTATCAAACTAGTGTAATGAAAGAGAACCAGTTATCTCAAATTAGAACAGAAAAAAAGTGATTCTAAAGAAGTTTCCAAACTTCGAAAAAAAATTTTTTTCTTTTCGAGATTCTTTGCGCATAATATGCTTTACTGAGGCTATCAAACTAGTATAATGAAAGAGAACCAGTTATCTCAAATAAGAACAGAAAAAAAGTGATTCTAAAGAAGTTTCCAAACTTCGAAAAAAATTTTTTTTCTTTTCGAGATTCTTTGCGCATAATATGCTTTACTGAGGCTATCAAACTAGTATAATGAAAGAGAACCAGTTATCTCAAATAAGAACGGAAAAAAATTGATTCTAAAAAGTTTCCAAACTTCGAAAAAAAATTTTTTTCTTTTCGAGATTCTTTGCGCATAATATGCTTTACTGAGGCTATCAAACTAGTATAATGAAAGAGAACAAGTTATCTCAAATAAGAACGGAAAAAAATTGATTCTAAAGAAGTTTCCAAACTTCGAAAAAAAATTTTTTCTTTTCGAGATTCTTTGCGCATAATATGCTTTACTGAGGCTATCAAAATAGTATAATGAGAGAGAAACAGTTATCTCAAATAAGAACGGAAAAAAAGTGATTCAAACGTAGTTTCCAAACTTCGAAAAAAAATGTTTTTCTTTTCGAGATTCTTTGCGCATAATATGCTTTTCTGGGGCTATCAAACTAGTATAATGAAAGAGAACCAGTTATCTCAAATAAGAACGGGAAAAAAGTGATTCTAACGAAGTTTCCAAACTTCGAAAAAAATTTTTTTTCTTTTCGAGATTCTTTGCGCATAATATGCTTTACTGAGGCTATCAAACTAGTATAATGAAAGAGAACCAGTTATCTCAAATAAGAACGGAAAAAAAGTGATTCTAACGAAGTTTCCAAACTTGGAAAAAAAAATTTTTTCTTTTCGAGATTCTTTGCGCATAATATGCTTTACTGAGGCTATCAAACTAGTATAATGAAAGTGAAACCAGTTATCTCAAATAAGAACAGAAAAAAAGTGATTCTAAAGAAGTTTCCAAACTTCGAAAAAAAATTTTTTTCTTTTCGAGTTTCTTTGCGCATAATATGCTTTACTGAGGCTATCAACCTAGTATATCGAAAGAGAAACAGTTATCTCAAATAAGAACGGAAAAAAAGTGATTCTAAAGTAGTTTCCAAACTTCGAAAAAAAATTTTTTTCTTTTCGTGATTCTTTTCGCTAAATATGCTTTTCTGAGGCTATCAAACTAGTGTAATGAAAGAGAACCAGTTATCTCAAATTAGAACAGAAAAAAAGTGATTCTAAAGAAGTTTCCAAACTTCGAAAAAAAATTTTTTTCTTTTCGAGATTCTTTGCGCATAATATGCTTTACTGAGGCTATCAAACTAGTATAATGAAAGAGAACCAGTTATCTCAAATAAGAACAGAAAAAAAGTGATTCTAAAGAAGTTTCCAAACTTCGAAAAAAATTTTTTTTCTTTTCGAGATTCTTTGCGCATAATATGCTTTACTGAGGCTATCAAACTAGTATAATGAAAGAGAACCAGTTATCTCAAATAAGAACGGAAAAAAATTGATTCTAAAAAGTTTCCAAACTTCGAAAAAAAATTTATTTCTTTTCGAGATTCTTTGCGCATAATATGGTTTACTGAGGCTATCAAACTAGTATAATGAAAGAGAACCAGTTATCTCAAATAAGAACGGAAAAAAAGTGATTCAAACGAAGTTTCCAAACTTCGAAAAAAAATGGTTTTCATTTCGAGATTCTTTGCGCATAATATGCTTTTCTACGGCTATCAAACTAGTAAAATGAAAGAGAACCAGTTATCTCAAATAAGAACGGAAAAAAATTGATTCTAAAGAAGTTTCCAAAGTTCGAAAAAAAATTTTTTTCTTTTCGAGATTCTTTGCGCATAATATGCTTTACTGAGGCTATCAACTTAGTATAATGAAAGAGAAACAGTTATCTCAAATAAGAACGGAAAAAAAGTGATTCAAACGAAGTTTCCAAACTTCGAAAAAAAATGTTTTTCTTTTCGAGATTCTTTGCGCATAATATGCTTTTCTGAGTCTATCAAACTAGTATAATGAAAGAGAACCAGTTATCTCAAATAAGAACGGAAAAAAAGTGATTCAAACGAAGTTTCCAAAATTCGAAAAAAAATTTTTTTCCTTTCGAGATTCTTTGCGCATAATATGCTTTTCTACGGCTATCAAACTAGTAAAATGAAAGAGAACCGTTTATCTCGAATAAGAACGGAATAAAAGTGATTCTAACGAAGTTTCCAAACTTCGAAAAATTTTTTTTTTCTATTCGAGATTCTTTGCGCATTATATGCTTTACTGAGGCTATCAAACTAGTATAATGAAAGAGAACCAGTTCTCTCAAATAAGAACGGAAAAAAGTGATTCTAACGAAGTTTCTAAACTTCGAAAAAAAATTTTTTTCTTTTCGAGATTCTTTGCGCATAATATGCTTTACTGAGGCTATTAAACTAGTATAATGAAAGAGAACCAGTTATCTCAAATAAGAACGGAAAAAAATTGATTCTAAAGAAGTTTCCAAACTTCAAAAAAAAATTTTTTTCTTTTCGAGATTCTTTGCGCATAATATGCTTTACTGAGGCTCTCAAACTAGTATAATGAAAGAGAACCAGTTATCTCAAATAAGAACAGAAAAAAAGTGATTCTAAAGAAGTTTCCAAACTTCGAAAAAAAATTTTTTTCTTTTCGAGATTCTTTGCGCATAATATGCTTTACTGAGGCTATCAAACTAGTATAATGAAAGAGAACAAGTTATCTCAAATAAGAACGGAAAAAAATTGATTCTAAAGAAGTTTCCAAACTTCGAAAAAAAATTTTTTCTTTTCGAGATTCTTTGAGCATAATATGCTTTACTGAGGCTATCAAAATAGTATAATGAGAGAGAAACAGTTATCTCAAATAAGAACGGAAAAAAAGTGATTCAAACGTAGTTTCCAAACTTCGAAAAAAAATGTTTTTCTTTTCGAGATTCTTTGCGCATAATATGCTTTTCTGGGGCTATCAAACTAGTATAATGAAAGAGAACCAGTTATCTCAAATAAGAACGGGAAAAAAGTGATTCTAACGAAGTTTCCAAACTTCGAAAAAAATTTTTTTTCTTTTCGAGATTCTTTGCGCATAATATGCTTTACTGAGGCTATCAAACTAGTATAATGAAAGAGAACCAGTTATCTCAAATAAGAACGGAAAAAAAGTGATTCTAACGAAGTTTCCAAACTTGGAAAAAAAAATTTTTTCTTTTCGAGATTCTTTGCGCATAATATGCTTTACTGAGGCTATCAAACTAGTACAATGAAGGAGAACCAGTTATCTCAAATAAGAACAGAAAAAAAGTGATTCTAAAGAAGTTTCCAAACTTAGAAAAAAAATTTTTTTCTTTTCGAGATTCTTTGCGCATAATATGCTTTACTGAGGCTATCAAACTAGTATAATGAAAGAGAACCAGTTATCTCAAATAAGAACGGAAAAAAATTGATTCTAAAGATGTTTCCAAACTTCGAAAAAAATTTTTTTTCTTTTCGAGATTCTTTGCGCATAATATGCTTTACTGAGGCTATCAAACTAGTATAATGAAAGAGAAACAGATATCTCAAATATGAACGGAAAAAAAGTGATTCAAACGAAGTTTCCAAACTTCGAAAAAAAATGTTTTTCTTTTCGAGATTCTTTGCGCATAATATGCTTTTCTGGGGCTATCAAACTAGTATAATGAAAGAGAACCAGTTATCTCAAATAAGAACAGAAACAAAGTGATTCTAAAGAAGTTTCCAAACTTCGAAAAAAAATTTTTTTCTTTTGGAGATTCTTTGCGCATAATATGCTTTACTGAGGCTATCAAACTAGTATAATGAAAGAGAACCAGTTATCTCAAATAAGAACGGAAAAAAATTGATTCTAAAGAAGTTTCCAAAGTTCGAAAAAAAATTTTTTCTTTTCGAGATTCTTTGCGCATAATATGCTTTACTGAGGCTATCAACCTAGTATAATGAAAGAGAAAAAGTTATCTCAAATAAGAACGGAAAAAAAGTGATTCTAAAGTAGTTTCCAAACTTCGAAAAAAATTTTTTTTCTTTTTGTGATTCTTTTGGCTAAATATGCTTTTCTGAGGCTATCAAACTAGTATAATGAAAGAGAACCAGTTATCTCAAATAAGAACGGAAAAAAGTGATTCTAACGAAGTTTCCAAACTTCGAAAAAAATTTTTTTTCTTTTCGAGATTCTTTGCGCATAATATGCTTTACTGAGGCTATCAAACTAGTATAATGAAAGAGAAACAGTTATCTCAAATAAGAACAGAAAAAAAGTGATTCTAAAGAAGTTTCCAAACTTCGAAAAGAAATGTTCTTCTTTTCGAGATTCTTTGCGCATAATATGCTTTACTGAGGCTATCAAACTAGTATAATGAAAGAGAACCAGTTATCTCAAATAAGAACGGAAAAAAAGTGATTCTAACGAAGTTTCCAAACTTCGAAAAAAAAATTTTTTCTTTTCGAGATTCTTTGCGCATAATATGCTTTACTGAGGCTATCAAACTAGTATAATGAAAGAGTACCAGTTATCTCAAATAAGAACGGAAAAAAAGTGATTCAAACGAAGTTTCCAAACTTGGAAAAAAAATGTTTTTCTTTTCGAGATTCTTTGCGCATAATATGCTTTTCTGAGTCTATCAAACTAGTATAATGAAAGAGAACCAGTTATCTCAAATAAGAACGGAAAAAAAGTGATTCAAACGAAGTTTCCAAAATTCGAAAAAAAATTTTTTTCCTTTCGAGATTCTTTGCGCATAATATGCTTTTCTACGGCTATCAAACTAGTAAAATGAAAGAGAACCAGTTATCTCGAATAAGAACGGAAAAAAAGTGATTCTAAAGAAGTTTCCAAACTTCGAAAAAAATTTTTTTTCTTTTCGAGATTCTTTGCGCATAATATGCTTTACTGAGGCTATCAAACTAGTATAATGAAAGAGAACCAGTTATCTCAAATAAGAACGGAAAAAAATTGATTCTAAAAAGTTTCCAAACTTCGAAAAAAAATTTTTTTCTTTTCGAGATTCTTTGCGCATAATATGCTTTACTGAGGCTATCAAACTAGTATAATGAAAGAGAACAAGTTATCTCAAATAAGAACGGAAAAAAATTGATTCTAAAGAAGTTTCCAAACTTCGAAAAAAAATTTTTTCTTTTCGAGATTCTTTGCGCATAATATGCTTTACTGAGGCTATCAAAATAGTATAATGAGAGAGAAACAGTTATCTCAAATAAGAACGGAAAAAAAGTGATTCAAACGTAGTTTCCAAACTTCGAAAAAAAATGTTTTTCTTTTCGAGATTCTTTGCGCATAATATGCTTTTCTGGGGCTATCAAACTAGTATAATGAAAGAGAACCAGTTATCTCAAATAAGAACGGGAAAAAAGTGATTCTAACGAAGTTTCCAAACTTCGAAAAAAATTTTTTTTCTTTTCGAGATTCTTTGCGCATAATATGCTTTACTGAGGCTATCAAACTAGTATAATGAAAGAGAACCAGTTATCTCAAATAAGAACGGAAAAAAAGTGATTCTAACGAAGTTTCCAAACTTGGAAAAAAAAATTTTTTCTTTTCGAGATTCTTTGCGCATAATATGCTTTACTGAGGCTATCAAACTAGTATAATGAAAGTGAAACCAGTTATCTCAAATAAGAACAGAAAAAAAGTGATTCTAAAGAAGTTTCCAAACTTCGAAAAAAAATTTTTTTCTTTTCGAGTTTCTTTGCGCATAATATGCTTTACTGAGGCTATCAACCTAGTATATCGAAAGAGAAACAGTTATCTCAAATAAGAACGGAAAAAAAGTGATTCTAAAGTAGTTTCCAAACTTCGAAAAAAAATTTTTTTCTTTTCGTGATTCTTTTCGCTAAATATGCTTTTCTGAGGCTATCAAACTAGTGTAATGAAAGAGAACCAGTTATCTCAAATTAGAACAGAAAAAAAGTGATTCTAAAGAAGTTTCCAAACTTCGAAAAAAAATTTTTTTCTTTTCGAGATTCTTTGCGCATAATATGCTTTACTGAGGCTATCAAACTAGTATAATGAAAGAGAACCAGTTATCTCAAATAAGAACAGAAAAAAAGTGATTCTAAAGAAGTTTCCAAACTTCGAAAAAAATTTTTTTTCTTTTCGAGATTCTTTGCGCATAATATGCTTTACTGAGGCTATCAAACTAGTATAATGAAAGAGAACCAGTTATCTCAAATAAGAACGGAAAAAAATTGATTCTAAAAAGTTTCCAAACTTCGAAAAAAAATTTATTTCTTTTCGAGATTCTTTGCGCATAATATGGTTTACTGAGGCTATCAAACTAGTATAATGAAAGAGAACCAGTTATCTCAAATAAGAACGGAAAAAAAGTGATTCAAACGAAGTTTCCAAACTTCGAAAAAAAATGGTTTTCATTTCGAGATTCTTTGCGCATAATATGCTTTTCTACGGCTATCAAACTAGTAAAATGAAAGAGAACCAGTTATCTCAAATAAGAACGGAAAAAAATTGATTCTAAAGAAGTTTCCAAAGTTCGAAAAAAAATTTTTTTCTTTTCGAGATTCTTTGCGCATAATATGCTTTACTGAGGCTATCAACTTAGTATAATGAAAGAGAAACAGTTATCTCAAATAAGAACGGAAAAAAAGTGATTCAAACGAAGTTTCCAAACTTCGAAAAAAAATGTTTTTCTTTTCGAGATTCTTTGCGCATAATATGCTTTTCTGAGTCTATCAAACTAGTATAATGAAAGAGAACCAGTTATCTCAAATAAGAACGGAAAAAAAGTGATTCAAACGAAGTTTCCAAAATTCGAAAAAAAATTTTTTTCCTTTCGAGATTCTTTGCGCATAATATGCTTTTCTACGGCTATCAAACTAGTAAAATGAAAGAGAACCGTTTATCTCGAATAAGAACGGAATAAAAGTGATTCTAACGAAGTTTCCAAACTTCGAAAAATTTTTTTTTTCTATTCGAGATTCTTTGCGCATTATATGCTTTACTGAGGCTATCAAACTAGTATAATGAAAGAGAACCAGTTCTCTCAAATAAGAACGGAAAAAAGTGATTCTAACGAAGTTTCTAAACTTCGAAAAAAAATTTTTTTCTTTTCGAGATTCTTTGCGCATAATATGCTTTACTGAGGCTATTAAACTAGTATAATGAAAGAGAACCAGTTATCTCAAATAAGAACGGAAAAAAATTGATTCTAAAGAAGTTTCCAAACTTCGAAAAAAAATTTTTTTCTTTTCGAGATTCTTTGCGCATAATATGCTTTACTGAGGCTCTCAAACTAGTATAATGAAAGAGAACCAGTTATCTCAAATAAGAACAGAAAAAAAGTGATTCTAAAGAAGTTTCCAAACTTCGAAAAAAAATTTTTTTCTTTTCGAGATTCTTTGCGCATAATATGCTTTACTGAGGCTATCAAACTAGTATAATGAAAGAGAACAAGTTATCTCAAATAAGAACGGAAAAAAATTGATTCTAAAGAAGTTTCCAAACTTCGAAAAAAAATTTTTTCTTTTCGAGATTCTTTGAGCATAATATGCTTTACTGAGGCTATCAAAATAGTATAATGAGAGAGAAACAGTTATCTCAAATAAGAACGGAAAAAAAGTGATTCAAACGTAGTTTCCAAACTTCGAAAAAAAATGTTTTTCTTTTCGAGATTCTTTGCGCATAATATGCTTTTCTGGGGCTATCAAACTAGTATAATGAAAGAGAACCAGTTATCTCAAATAAGAACGGGAAAAAAGTGATTCTAACGAAGTTTCCAAACTTCGAAAAAAATTTTTTTTCTTTTCGAGATTCTTTGCGCATAATATGCTTTACTGAGGCTATCAAACTAGTATAATGAAAGAGAACCAGTTATCTCAAATAAGAACGGAAAAAAAGTGATTCTAACGAAGTTTCCAAACTTGGAAAAAAAAATTTTTTCTTTTCGAGATTCTTTGCGCATAATATGCTTTACTGAGGCTATCAAACTAGTACAATGAAGGAGAACCAGTTATCTCAAATAAGAACAGAAAAAAAGTGATTCTAAAGAAGTTTCCAAACTTAGAAAAAAAATTTTTTTCTTTTCGAGATTCTTTGCGCATAATATGCTTTACTGAGGCTATCAAACTAGTATAATGAAAGAGAACCAGTTATCTCAAATAAGAACGGAAAAAAATTGATTCTAAAGATGTTTCCAAACTTCGAAAAAAATTTTTTTTCTTTTCGAGATTCTTTGCGCATAATATGCTTTACTGAGGCTATCAAACTAGTATAATGAAAGAGAAACAGATATCTCAAATATGAACGGAAAAAAAGTGATTCAAACGAAGTTTCCAAACTTCGAAAAAAAATGTTTTTCTTTTCGAGATTCTTTGCGCATAATATGCTTTTCTGGGGCTATCAAACTAGTATAATGAAAGAGAACCAGTTATCTCAAATAAGAACAGAAACAAAGTGATTCTAAAGAAGTTTCCAAACTTCGAAAAAAAATTTTTTTCTTTTGGAGATTCTTTGCGCATAATATGCTTTACTGAGGCTATCAAACTAGTATAATGAAAGAGAACCAGTTATCTCAAATAAGAACGGAAAAAAATTGATTCTAAAGAAGTTTCCAAAGTTCGAAAAAAAATTTTTTCTTTTCGAGATTCTTTGCGCATAATATGCTTTACTGAGGCTATCAACCTAGTATAATGAAAGAGAAAAAGTTATCTCAAATAAGAACGGAAAAAAAGTGATTCTAAAGTAGTTTCCAAACTTCGAAAAAAATTTTTTTTCTTTTTGTGATTCTTTTGGCTAAATATGCTTTTCTGAGGCTATCAAACTAGTATAATGAAAGAGAACCAGTTATCTCAAATAAGAACGGAAAAAAGTGATTCTAACGAAGTTTCCAAACTTCGAAAAAAATTTTTTTTCTTTTCGAGATTCTTTGCGCATAATATGCTTTACTGAGGCTATCAAACTAGTATAATGAAAGAGAAACAGTTATCTCAAATAAGAACAGAAAAAAAGTGATTCTAAAGAAGTTTCCAAACTTCGAAAAGAAATGTTCTTCTTTTCGAGATTCTTTGCGCATAATATGCTTTACTGAGGCTATCAAACTAGTATAATGAAAGAGAACCAGTTATCTCAAATAAGAACGGAAAAAAAGTGATTCTAACGAAGTTTCCAAACTTCGAAAAAAAAATTTTTTCTTTTCGAGATTCTTTGCGCATAATATGCTTTACTGAGGCTATCAAACTAGTATAATGAAAGAGTACCAGTTATCTCAAATAAGAACGGAAAAAAAGTGATTCAAACGAAGTTTCCAAACTTGGAAAAAAAATGTTTTTCTTTTCGAGATTCTTTGCGCATAATATGCTTTTCTGAGTCTATCAAACTAGTATAATGAAAGAGAACCAGTTATCTCAAATAAGAACGGAAAAAAAGTGATTCAAACGAAGTTTCCAAAATTCGAAAAAAAATTTTTTTCCTTTCGAGATTCTTTGCGCATAATATGCTTTTCTACGGCTATCAAACTAGTAAAATGAAAGAGAACCAGTTATCTCGAATAAGAACGGAAAAAAAGTGATTCTAACGAAGTTTCCAAACTTCGAAAAATTTTTTTTTTCTTTTCGAGATTCTTTGCGCATAATATGCTTTACAAAGGCTATCAAACTAGTATAATGAAAGAGAACCAGTTATCTCAAATAAGAACGGAAAAAAGTGTTTCTAACGAAGTTTCCAAACTTCGAAAAAAATTTTTTTTCTTTTCGAGATTCTTTGCGCATAATATGCTTTACTGAGGCTATCAAACTAGTATAATGAAAGAGAACCAGTTCTCTCAAATAAGAACGGAAAAAAGTGATTCTAACGAAGTTTCTAAACTTCGAAAAAAAATTTTTTTTATTTCGAGATTCTTTGCGCATAATATGCTTTACTGAGGCTATTAAACTAGTATAATGAAAGAGAACCCGTTATCTCAAATAAGAACGGAAAAAAATTGATTCTAAAGAAGTTTCCAAAAAAAAAAAAAATTTTTTTTATTTCGAGATTCTTTGCGCATAATATGCTTTACTGAGGCTATCAAACTAGTATAATGAAAGAGAACAAGTTATCTCAAATAAGAACGGAAAAAAATTGATTCTAAAGAGTTTCCAAACTTCGAAAAAAAATTTTTTTCTTTTCGAGATTCTTTGCGCATAATATGCTTTACTGAGGCTATCAAAATAGTATAATGAAAGAGAAACAGTTATCTCAAATAAGAACGGAAAAATAGTGATTCAAACGTAGTTTCCAAACTTCGAAAAAAAATGTTTTTCTTTTCGAGATTCTTTGCGCATAATATGCTTTTCTGGGGCTATCAAACTAGTATAATGAAAGAGAACCAGTTATCTCAAATAAGAACGGGAAAAAAGTGATTCTAACGAAGTTTCCAAACTTCGAAAAAAATTTTTTTTCTTTTCGAGATTCTTTGCGCATAATATGCTTTACTGAGGATATCAAACTAGTATAATGAAAGAGAACCAGTTATCTCAAATAAGAACGGAAAAAAAGTGATTCTAACGAAGTTTCCAAACTTGGAAAAAAAAATTTTTTCTTTTCGAGATTCTTTGCGCATAATATGCTTTACTGAGGCTATCAAACTAGTACAATGAAGGAGAACCAGTTATCTCAAATAAGAACAGAAAAAAAGTGATTCTAAAGAAGTTTCCAAACTTCGAAAAAAAATTTTTTTCTTTTCGAGATTCTTTGCGCATAATATGCTTTACTGAGGCTATCAAACTAGTATAATGAAAGAGAAACAGATATCTCAAATATGAACGGAAAAAAAGTGATTCAAACGAAGTTTCCAAACTTCGAAAAAAAATGTTTTTCTTTTCGAGATTCTTTGCGCATAATATGCTTTACTGAGGCTATCAAACTAGTACAATGAAAGAGAACGAGTTATCTCAAATAAGAACGGAAAAAAAATTGATTCTAAAGAAGTTTCCAAACTTCGAAAAAAATTTTTTTTCTTTTCGAGTTTCTTTGCGCATAATATGCTTTACTGAGGCTATCAACCTAGTATATCGAAAGAGAAACAGTTATCTCAAATAAGAACGGAAAAAAAGTGATTCTAAAGTAGTTTCCAAACTTCGAAAAAAAATTTTTTTCTTTTCGTGATTCTTTTCGCTAAATATGCTTTTCTGAGGCTATCAAACTAGTGTAATGAAAGAGAACCAGTTATCTCAAATTAGAACAGAAAAAAAGTGATTCTAAAGAAGTTTCCAAACTTCGAAAAAAAATTTTTTTCTTTTCGAGATTCTTTGCGCATAATATGCTTTACTGAGGCTATCAACTTAGTATAATGAAAGAGAAACAGTTATCTCAAATAAGAACGGAAAAAAAGTGATTCAAACGAAGTTTCCAAACTTCGAAAAAAAATGTTTTTCTTTTCGAGATTCTTTGCGCATAATATGCTTTTCTGAGTCTATCAAACTAGTATAATGAAAGAGAACCAGTTATCTCAAATAAGAACGGAAAAAAAGTGATTCAAACGAAGTTTCCAAAATTCGAAAAAAAATTTTTTTCCTTTCGAGATTCTTTGCGCATAATATGCTTTTCTACGGCTATCAAACTAGTAAAATGAAAGAGAACCGTTTATCTCGAATAAGAACGGAATAAAAGTGATTCTAACGAAGTTTCCAAACTTCGAAAAATTTTTTTTTTCTATTCGAGATTCTTTGCGCATTATATGCTTTACTGAGGCTATCAAACTAGTATAATGAAAGAGAACCAGTTCTCTCAAATAAGAACGGAAAAAAGTGATTCTAACGAAGTTTCTAAACTTCGAAAAAAAATTTTTTTCTTTTCGAGATTCTTTGCGCATAATATGCTTTACTGAGGCTATTAAACTAGTATAATGAAAGAGAACCAGTTATCTCAAATAAGAACGGAAAAAAATTGATTCTAAAGAAGTTTCCAAACTTCGAAAAAAAATTTTTTTCTTTTCGAGATTCTTTGCGCATAATATGCTTTACTGAGGCTCTCAAACTAGTATAATGAAAGAGAACCAGTTATCTCAAATAAGAACAGAAAAAAAGTGATTCTAAAGAAGTTTCCAAACTTCGAAAAAAAATTTTTTTCTTTTCGAGATTCTTTGCGCATAATATGCTTTACTGAGGCTATCAAACTAGTATAATGAAAGAGAACAAGTTATCTCAAATAAGAACGGAAAAAAATTGATTCTAAAGAAGTTTCCAAACTTCGAAAAAAAATTTTTTCTTTTCGAGATTCTTTGCGCATAATATGCTTTACTGAGGCTATCAAAATAGTATAATGAGAGAGAAACAGTTATCTCAAATAAGAACGGAAAAAAAGTGATTCAAACGTAGTTTCCAAACTTCGAAAAAAAATGTTTTTCTTTTCGAGATTCTTTGCGCATAATATGCTTTTCTGGGGCTATCAAACTAGTATAATGAAAGAGAACCAGTTATCTCAAATAAGAACGGGAAAAAAGTGATTCTAACGAAGTTTCCAAAATTCGAAAAAAATTTTTTTTCTTTTCGAGATTCTTTGCGCATAATATGCTTTACTGAGGCTATCAAACTAGTATAATGAAAGAGAACCAGTTATCTCAAATAAGAACGGAAAAAAAGTGATTCTAACGAAGTTTCCAAACTTGGAAAAAAAAATTTTTTCTTTTCGAGATTCTTTGCGCATAATATGCTTTACTGAGGCTATCAAACTAGTACAATGAAGGAGAACCAGTTATCTAAAATAAGAACAGAAAAAAAGTGATTCTAAAGAAGTTTCCAAACTTCGAAAAAAAATTTTTTTCTTTTCGAGATTCTTTGCGCATAATATGCTTTACTGAGGCTATCAAACTAGTATAATGAAAGAGAACCAGTTATCTCAAATAAGAACGGAAAAAAATTGATTCTAAAGATGTTTCCCAACTTCGAAAAAAATTTTTTTTCTTTTCGAGATTCTTTGCGCATAATATGCTTTACTGAGGCTATCAAACTAGTATAATGAAAGAGAAACAGATATCTCAAATATGAACGGAAAAAAAGTGATTCAAACGAAGTTTCCAAACTTCGAAAAAAAATGTTTTTCTTTTCGAGATTCTTTGCGCATAATATGCTTTTCTGGGGCTATCAAACTAGTATAATGAAAGAGAACCAGTTATCTCAAATAAGAACAGAAAAAAAGTGATTCTAAAGAAGTTTCCAAACTTCGAAAAAAAATTTTTTTCTTTTGGAGATTCTTTGCGCATAATATGCTTTACTGAGGCTATCAAACTAGTATAATGAAAGAGAACCAGTTATCTCAAATAAGAACGGAAAAAAATTGATTCTAAAGAAGTTTCCAAAGTTCGAAAAAAAATTTTTTTCTTTTCGAGATTCTTTGCGCATAATATGCTTTACTGAGGCTATCAACCTAGTATAATGAAAGAGAAAAAGTTATCTCAAATAAGAACGGAAAAAAAGTGATTCTAAAGTAGTTTCCAAACTTCGAAAAAAATTTTTTTTCTTTTTGTGATTCTTTTCGCTAAATATGCTTTTCTGAGGCTATCAAACTAGTGTAATGAAAGAGAACCAGTTATCTCAAATTAGAACAGAAAAAAAGTGATTCTAAAGAAGTTTCCAAACTTCGAAAAAAAATTTTTTTCTTTTCGAGATTCTTTGCGCATAATATGCTTTACTGAGGCTATCAAACTAGTATAATGAAAGAGAACCAGTTATCTCAAATAAGAACAGAAAAAAAGTGATTCTAAAGAAGTTTCCAAACTTCGAAAAAAATTTTTTTTCTTTTCGAGATTCTTTGCGCATAATATGCTTTACTGAGGCTATCAAACTAGTATAATGAAAGAGAACCAGTTATCTCAAATAAGAACGGAAAAAAATTGATTCTAAAGAAGTTTCCAAACTTCGAAAAAAAATTTATTTCTTTTCGAGATTCTTTGCGCATAATATGGTTTACAGAGGCTATCAAACTAGTATAATGAAAGAGAAACAGTTATCTCAAATAAGAACGGAAAAAAAGAGATTCAAACGAAGTTTCCAAACTTCGAAAAAAAATGTTTTTCTTTTCGAGATTCTTTGCGCATAATATGCTTTACAAAGGCTATCAAACTAGTATAATGAAAGAGAACCAGTTATCTCAAATAAGAACGGAAAAAAGTGTTTCTAACGAAGTTTCCAAACTTCGAAAAAATTTTTTTTTCTTTTCGAGATTCTTTGCGCATAATATGCTTTACTGAGGCTATCAAACTAGTATAATGAAAGAGAACCAGTTCTCTCAAATAAGAACGGAAAAAAGTGATTCTAACGAAGTTTCTAAACTTCGAAAAAAAATTTTTTTCTTTTCGAGATTCTTTGCGCATAATATGCTTTACTGAGGCTATTAAACTAGTATAATGAAAGAGAACCAGTTATCTCAAATAAGAACGGAAAAAAATTGATTCTAAAGAAGTTTCCAAACTTCGAAAAAAAATTTTTTTCTTTTCGAGATTCTTTGCGCATAATATGCTTTACTGAGGCTATCAAACTAGTATAATGAAAGAGAACCAGTTATCTCAAATAAGAACAGAAAAAAAGTGATTCTAAAGAAGTTTCCAAACTTCGAAAAAAAATTTTTTTCTTTTCGAGATTCTTTGCGCATAATATGCTTTACTGAGGCTATCAAACTAGTATAATGAAAGAGAACAAGTTATCTCAAATAAGAACGGAAAAAAATTGATTCTAAAGAAGTTTCGAAACTTCGAAAAAAATTTTTTTTCTTTTCGAGATTCTTTGCGCATAATATGCTTTACTGAGGCTATCAAAATAGTATAATGAAAGAGAAACAGTTATCTCAAATAAGAACGGAAAAAAAGTGACACAAACGTAGTTTCCAAACTTCGAAAAAAAATGTTTTTCTTTTCGAGATTCTTTGCGCATAATATGCTTTTCTGGGGCTATCAAACTAGTATAATGAAAGAGAACCAGTTATCTCAAATAAGAACGGAAAAAAAGTGATTCTAACGAAGTTTCCAAACTTCGAAAAAAAATGGTTTTCTTTTCGAGATTCTTTTCGCATAATATGCTTTTCTACGGCTATCAAATTAGTAAAATGAAAGAGAACCAGTTATCTCGAATAAGAACGGAAAAAAAGTGATTCTAACGAAGTTTCCAAACTTCGAAAAATGTTTTTTTTCTTTTCGAGATTCTTTGCGCATAATATGCTTTACAAAGGCTATCAAACTAGTATAATGAAAGAGAACCAGTTATCTCAAATAAGAACGGAAAAAAGTGTTTCTAACGAAGTTTCCAAACTTCGAAAAAAATTTTTTTTCTTTTCGAGATTCTTTGCGCATAATATGCTTTACTGAGGCTATCAAACTAGTATAATGAAAGAGAACCAGTTCTCTCAAATAAGAACGGAAAAAAGTGATTCTAACGAAGTTTCTAAACTTCGAAAAAAAATTTTTTTCTTTTCGAGATTCTTTGCGCATAATATGCTTTACTGAGGCTATTCAACTAGTATAATGAAAGAGAACCAGTTATCTCAAATAAGAACGGAAAAAAATTGATTCTAAAGAAGTTTCCAAACTTCGAAAAAAAATTTTTTTCTTTTCGAGATTCTTTGCGCATAATATGCTTTACTGAGGCTATCAAACTAGTATAATGAAAGAGAACCAGTTATCTCAAATAAGAACGGAAAAAAATTGATTCTAAAGAAGTTTCCAAACTTCGAAAAAAAATTTTTTTCTTTTCGAGATTCTTTGCGCATAATATGCTTTACTGAGGCTATCAAAATAGTATAATGAAAGAGAAACAGTTATCTCAAATAAGAACGGAAAAAAGTGATTCAAACGTAGTTTCCAAACTTCGAAAAAAAATGTTTTTCTTTTCGAGATTCTTTGCGCATAATATGCTTTTCTGGGGCTATCAAACTAGTATAATGAAAGAGAACCAGTTATCTCAAATAAGAACGGAAAAAAAGTGATTTTAACGAAGTTTCCAAACTTGGAAAAAAAAATTTTTTCTTTTCGAGATTCTTTGCGCATAATATGCTTTACTGAGGCTATCAAACTAGTATAATGAAAAAGAACTAGTTATCTCATATAAGAACGGAAAAAAAGTGATTCTAACGAAGTTTCCAAACTTCGAAAAAAATTTTTTTTTCTTTTCGAAATTCTTTGCGCATAATATGCTTTACTGAGGCTATCAAACTAGTATAATGAAAGAGAACCAGTTATCTCAAATAAGAACGGAAAAAAGTGATTCTAACGAAGTTTCCAAACTTCGAAAAAAAATTTTTTTCTTTTCGAGATTCTTTGCGCATAATATGCTTTACTGAGGCTATCAAACTAGTATAATGAAAGAGAACCTGTTATCTCAAATAAGAACGGAAAAAAATTGATTCTAACGAAGTTTCCAAACTTCGAAAATTTTTTTTTTTCTTTTCCAGATTCTTTGCGCATAATATGCTTTACTGAGGCTATCAAACTAGTATAATGAAAGAGAACCAGTTATCTCAAATAAGAACGGAAAAAAGTGATTCTAACGAAGTTTCCAAACTTCGAAAAAAATTTTTTTTCTTTTCGAGATTCTTTGCGCATAATATGCTTTACTGAGGCTATCAAACTAGTATAATGAAAGAGAACCAGTTATCTCAAATAAGAACAGAAAAAAAGTGATTCTAAAGAAGTTTCCAAACTTCGAAAAAAAATTTTTTTCTTTTCGAGATTCTTTGCGCATAATATGCTTTACTGAGGCTATCAAACTAGTATAATGAAAGAGAACAAGTTATCTCAAATAAGAACGGAAAAAAATTGATTCTAAAGAAGTTTTCAAACATCGAAAAAAAATTTTTTTCTTTTCGAGATTCTTTGCGCATAATATGCTTTACTGAAGCTATCAAAATAGTATAATGAAAGAGAAACAGTTATCTCAAATAAGAACGGAAAAAAAGTGATCCAAACGTAGTTTCCAAACTTCGAAAAGAAATGTTCTTCTTTTCGAGATTCTTTGCGCATAATATGCTTTACTGAGGCTATCAAACTAGTATAATGAAAGAGAACCAGTTATCTCAAATAAGAACGGAAAAAAAGTGATTCTAACGAAGTTTCCAAACTTCGAAAAAAAAATTTTTTCTTTTCGAGATTCTTTGCGCATAATATGCTTTACTGAGGCTATCAAACTAGTATAATGAAAGAGTACCAGTTATCTCAAATAAGAACGGAAAAAAAGTGATTCAAACGAAGTTTCCAAACTTGGAAAAAAAATGTTTTTCTTTTCGAGATTCTTTGCGCATAATATGCTTTTCTGAGTCTATCAAACTAGTATAATGAAAGAGAACCAGTTATCTCAAATAAGAACGGAAAAAAAGTGATTCAAACGAAGTTTCCAAAATTCGAAAAAAAATTTTTTTCCTTTCGAGATTCTTTGCGCATAATATGCTTTTCTACGGCTATCAAACTAGTAAAATGAAAGAGAACCAGTTATCTCGAATAAGAACGGAAAAAAAGTGATTCTAACGAAGTTTCCAAACTTCGAAAAATTTTTTTTTTCTTTTCGAGATTCTTTGCGCATAATATGCTTTACAAAGGCTATCAAACTAGTATAATGAAAGAGAACCAGTTATCTCAAATAAGAACGGGAAAAAAGTGATTCAAACGAAGTTTCCAAACTTCGAAAAAAATTTTTTTTCTTTTCGAGATTCTTTGCGCATAATATGCTTTACTGAGGCTATCAAACTAGTATAATGAAAGAGAACCAGTTCTCTCAAATAAGAACGGAAAAAAGTGATTCTAACGAAGTTTCTAAACTTCGAAAAAAAATTTTTTTTATTTCGAGATTCTTTGCGCATAATATGCTTTACTGAGGCTATTAAACTAGTATAATGAAAGAGAACCCGTTATCTCAAATAAGAACGGAAAAAAATTGATTCTAAAGAAGTTTCCAAAAAAAAAAAAAAAATTTTTTTCTTTTCGAGATTCTTTGCGCATAATATGCATTACTGAGGCTATCAAACTAGTATAATGAAAGAGAACCAGTTATCTCAAATAAGAACAGAAAAAAAGTGATTCTAAAGAAGTTTCCAAACTTCGAAAAAAAATTTTTTGCTTTTCGAGATTCTTTGCGCATAATATGCTTTACTGAGGCTATCAAAATAGTATAATGAAAGAGAAACAGTTATCTCAAATAAGAACGGAAAAATAGTGATTCAAACGTAGTTTCCAAACTTCGAAAAAAAATGTTTTTCTTTTCGAGATTCTTTGCGCATAATATGCTTTACTGAGGCTATCAAACTAGTACAATGAAGGAGAACCAGTTATCTCAAATAAGAACAGAAAAAAAGTGATTCTAAAGAAGTTTCCAAACTTCGAAAAAAAATTTTTTTCTTTTCGAGATTCTTTGCGCATAATATGCTTTACTGAGGCTATCAAACTAGTATAATGAAAGAGAAACAGATATCTCAAATATGAACGGAAAAAAAGTGATTCAAACGAAGTTTCCAAACTTCGAAAAAAAATGTTTTTCTTTTCGAGATTCTTTGCGCATAATATGCTTTACTGAGGCTATCAAACTAGTACAATGAAAGAGAACCAGTTATCTCAAATAGGAACGGAAAAAAAATTGATTCTAAAGAAGTTTCCAAACTTCGAAAAAAATTTTTTTTCTTTTCGAGATTCTTTGCGCATAATATGCTTTACTGAGGCTATCAAACTAGTATAATGAAAGAGAAACAGATATCTCAAATATGAACGGAAAAAAAGTGATTCAAACGAAGTTTCCAAACTTCGAAAAAAAATGTTTTTCTTTTCGAGATTCTTTGCGCATAATATTTTTTTCTGGGGCTATCAAACTAGTATAATGAAAAAGAACCAGTTATCTCAAATAAGAACGGGAAAAAAGTGATTCAAACGAAGTTTCCAAACTTCGAAAAAAATTTTTTTCTTTTCGAGATTCTTTGCGCATAATATGCTTTACTGAGGCTAACAAACTAGTATAATGAAAGAGAACCAGTTATCTCAAATAAGAACGGAAAAAAGTGATTCTAACGAATTTTTCAAACTTCGAAAAAAAAATTTTTTCTTTTCGAGATTCTTTGCGCATAATATGCTTTACTGAGGCTATCAAACTAGTACAATGAAAGAGAACCAGTTATCTCAAATAAGAACAGAAAAAAAGTGATTCTAAAGAAGTTTCCAAACTTCGAAAAAAAATTTTTTTCTTTTCGAGATTCTTTGCGCATAATATGCTTTACTGAGGCTAACAAACTAGTATAATGAAAGAGAACCAGTTATCTCAAATAAGAACGGAAAAAAGTGATTCTAACGAATTTTTCAAACTTCGAAAAAAAAATTTTTTCTTTTCGAGATTCTTTGCGCATAATATGCTTTACTGAGGCTATCAAACTAGTACAATGAAAGAGAACCAGTTATCTCAAATAAGAACAGAAAAAAAGTGATTCTAAAGAAGTTTCCAAACTTCGAAAAAAAATTTTTTTTTTTGGAGATTCTTTGCGCATAATATGCTTTACTGAGGCTATCAAACTAGTATAATGAAAGAGAACCAGTTATCTCAAATAAGAACGGAAAAAAATTGATTCTAAAGAAGTTTCCAAAGTTCGAAAAAAAATTTTTTTCTTTTCGAGTTTCTTTGCGCATAATATGCTTTACTGAGGCTATCAACCTAGTATATCGAAAGAGAAACAGTTATCCCAAATAAGAAGGAAAAAAAGTGATTCTAAAGTAGTTTCCAAACTTCGAAAAAAAATTTTTTTCTTTTCGTGATTCTTTTCGCTAAATATGCTTTTCTGAGGCTATCAAACTAGTGTAATGAAAGAGAACCAGTTATCTCAAATTAGAACAGAAAAAAAGTGATTCTAAAGAAGTTTCCAAACTTCGAAAAAAAATTTTTTTCTTTTCGAGATTCTTTGCGCATAATATGCTTTACTGAGGCTATCAAACTAGTATAATGAAAGATAACCAGTTATCTCAAATAAGAACAGAAAAAAAGTGATTCTAAAGAAGTTTCCAAACTTCGAAAAAATTTTTTTTTCTTTTCGAGATTCTTTGCGCATAATATGCTTTACTGAGGCTATCAAACTAGTATAATGAAAGAGAACCAGTTATCTCAAATAAGAACGGAAAAAAATTGATTCTAAAAAGTTTCCAAACTTCGAAAAAAAATTTATTTCTTTTCGAGATTCTTTGCGCATAATATGGTTTACTGAGGCTATCAAACTAGTATAATGAAAGAGAACCAGTTATCTCAAATAAGAACGGAAAAAAAGTGATTCAAACGAAGTTTCCAAACTTCGAAAAAAAATGGTTTTCTTTTCGAGATTCTTTGCGCATAATATGCTTTTCTACGGCTATCAAACTAGTAAAATGAAAGAGAACCAGTTATCTCGAATAAGAACGGAAAAAAATTGATTCTAACGAAGTTTCCAAACTTCGAAAAAAAATTTTTTTCTTTTCGAGATTCTTTGCGCATAATATGCTTTACTGAGGGTATCAAACTAGTATAATGAAAGAGAACCAGTTATCTCAAATAAGAACGGAAAAAACTGATTCTAACGAAGTTTCCAAACTTCGAAAAAAAATTTTTTTCTTTTCGAGATTCTTTTAGCTAAATATGCTTTTCTGAGGCTATCAAACTAGTGTAATGAAAGAGAACCAGTTATCTCAAATAAGAACGGAAAAAAATTGATTCTAAAAAAGTTTGCAAACTTCGAAAAAAAATTTTTTCCCTTCGAGATTCTTTGCGCATAATATGCTTTACTGAGGCTATCAAACTAGTACAATGAAAGAGAACCAGTTATCTCAAATAAGAACAGAAAAAAAGTGATTCTAAAGAAGTTTCCAAACTTCGAAAAAAAATTTTTTTCTTTTGGAGATTCTTTGCGCATAATATGCTTTACTGAGGCTATCAAAATAGTATAATGAAAGAGAACCAGTTATCTCAAATAAGAACGGAAAAAAATTGATTCTAAAGAAGTTTCCAAAGTTCGAAAAAAAATTTTTTTCTTTTCGAGATTCTTTGCGCATAATATGCTTTACTGAGGCTATCAACTTAGTATAATGAAAGAGAAACAGTTATCTCAAATAAGAAGGGAAAAAAAGTGATTCTAAAGTAGTTTCCAAACTTCGAAAAAAATTCTTTTTCTTTTCGTGATTCTTTTCGCTAAATATGCTTTTCTAAGGCTATCAAACTAGTGTAATGAAAGAGAACCAGTTATATCAAATTAGAACAGAAAAAAAGTGATTCTAAAGAAGTTTCCAAACTTCAAAAAAAAATTTTTTTCTTTTCGAGATTCTTTGCGCATAATATGCTTTACTGAGGCTATCAAACTAGTATAATGAAAGAGAACCAGTTATCTCAAATAAGAACAGAAAAAAAGTGATTCTAAAGAAGTTTCCAAACTTCGAAAAAAATTTTTTTTCTTTTCGAGATTCTTTGCGCATAATATGCTTTACTGAGGCTATCAAACTAGTATAATGAAAGAGAACCAGTTATCTCAAATAAGAACGGAAAAAAATTGATTCTAAAGAAGTTTCCAAACTTCGAAAAAAAATTTATTTCTTTTCGAGATTCTTTGCGCATAATATGGTTTACAGAGGCTATCAAACTAGTATAATGAAAGAGAAACAGTTATCTCAAATAAGAACGGAAAAAAGGTGATTCAAATGAAGTTTCCAAACTTCGAAAAAAAATGTTTTTCTTTTCGAGATTCTTTGCGCGTAATATGCTTTTCTGAGGCTATCAAACTAGTAAAATGAAAGAGAACCAGTTATCTCGAATAAGAACGGAAAAAAAGTAATTCTAAAGAAGTTTCCAAAGTTCGAAAAAAATTTTTTTTCTTTTCGAGATTCTTTGCGCATAATATGCTTTACTGAGGCTATCAAACTGGTATAATGAAAGAGAACCAGTTATCTCATATAAGAACGGAAAAAAAGTGATTCTAATGAAGTTTCCAAACTTCGAAAAAAATTTTTTTTTCTTTTCGAAATTCTTTGGGCATAATATGCTTTACTGAGGCTATCGAACTAGTATAATGAAAGAGAACCAGTTATCTCAAATAGGAACGGAAAAAAAGTGATTCAAACGAAGTTTCCAAACTTCGAAAAAAAATGGTTTTCTTTTCGAGATTCTTTGCGCATAATATGCTTTTCTACGGCTATCAAACTAGTAAAATGAAAGAGAACCAGTTATCTCGAATAAGAACGGAAAAAAAGTGATTCTAACGAAGTTTCCAAACTTCGAAAAATATTTTTTTTCTTTTCGAGATTCTTTGCGCATAATATGCTTTGAGTCTATCAAACTAGTATAATGAAAGAGAACCAGTTATCTCAAATAAGAACGGAAAAAAGTGATTCTAACGAAGTTTCCAAACTTCGAAAAAAAAGTTTTTTTCTTTTCGAGATTCTTTGCGCATAACATGCTTTACTGAGGCTATCAAACTAGTATAATGAAAGAGAACCAGTTATCTCAAATAAGAACGGAAAAAAATTGATTCTAACGAAGTTTCCAAACTTCGAAAATTTTTTTTTTTTTCTTTTCCAGATTCTTTGCGCATAATGTGCTTTACTGAGGCTATGAAACTAGTATAATGAAAGAGAACCAGTTATCTCAAATAAGAACGGAAAAAAGTGATTCTAACGAAGTTTCCAAACTTCGAAAAAAAATTTTTTTCTTTTCGAGATTCTTTGCGCATAATATGCTTTACTGAGGCTGTCAAACTAGTATAATGAAAGAGAACCAGTTATCTCAAATAAGAACAGAAAAAAAGTGATTCTAAAGAAGTTTCCAAACTTCGAAAAAAATTTTTTTTCTTTTCGAGATTCTTTCCGCATAATATGCTTTACTGAGGCTTTCAAACTAGTATAATGAAAGAGAACAAGTTATCTCAAATAAGAACGGAAAAAAATTGATTCTAAAGAAGTTTTCAAACTTCGAAAAAAAATTTTTTTCTTTTCGAGATTCTTTGCGCATAATATGCTTTACTGAGGCTATCAAACTAGTATATTGAAAGAGAACCAGTTATCTCAAATAAGAACGGAAAAAAAGTGATTCTTACGAAGTTTCCAAACTTCGAAAAAAAAATTTTTTCTTTTCGAGATTCTTTGCGCATAATATGCTTTACTGAGGCTATATACTAGTATAATGAAAGAGTACCAGTTATCTCAAATAAGAACGGAAAAAAAGTGATTCAAACGAAGTTTCCAAACTTCGAAAAAAAATTTTTTTCTTTTCGAGATTCTTTGCGCATAATATGCTTTACTGAGGGTATCAAACTAGTATAATGAAAGAGAACCAGTTATCTCAAATAAGAACGGAAAAAACTGATTCTAACGAAGTTTCCAAACTTCGAAAAAAAATTTTTTTCTTTTCGAGATTCTTTTAGCTAAATATGCTTTTCTGAGGCTATCAAACTAGTGTAATGAAAGAGAACCAGTTATCTCAAATAAGAACGGAAAAAAATTGATTCTAAAAAAGTTTGCAAACTTCGAAAAAAAATTTTTTCCCTTCGAGATTCTTTGCGCATAATATGCTTTACTGAGGCTATCAAACTAGTACAATGAAAGAGAACCAGTTATCTCAAATAAGAACAGAAAAAAAGTGATTCTAAAGAAGTTTCCAAACTTCGAAAAAAAATTTTTTTCTTTTGGAGATTCTTTGCGCATAATATGCTTTACTGAGGCTATCAAAATAGTATAATGAAAGAGAACCAGTTATCTCAAATAAGAACGGAAAAAAATTGATTCTAAAGAAGTTTCCAAAGTTCGAAAAAAAATTTTTTTCTTTTCGAGATTCTTTGCGCATAATATGCTTTACTGAGGCTATCAACTTAGTATAATGAAAGAGAAACAGTTATCTCAAATAAGAAGGGAAAAAAAGTGATTCTAAAGTAGTTTCCAAACTTCGAAAAAAATTCTTTTTCTTTTCGTGATTCTTTTCGCTAAATATGCTTTTCTAAGGCTATCAAACTAGTGTAATGAAAGAGAACCAGTTATATCAAATTAGAACAGAAAAAAAGTGATTCTAAAGAAGTTTCCAAACTTCAAAAAAAAATTTTTTTCTTTTCGAGATTCTTTGCGCATAATATGCTTTACTGAGGCTATCAAACTAGTATAATGAAAGAGAACCAGTTATCTCAAATAAGAACAGAAAAAAAGTGATTCTAAAGAAGTTTCCAAACTTCGAAAAAAATTTTTTTTCTTTTCGAGATTCTTTGCGCATAATATGCTTTACTGAGGCTATCAAACTAGTATAATGAAAGAGAACCAGTTATCTCAAATAAGAACGGAAAAAAATTGATTCTAAAGAAGTTTCCAAACTTCGAAAAAAAATTTATTTCTTTTCGAGATTCTTTGCGCATAATATGGTTTACAGAGGCTATCAAACTAGTATAATGAAAGAGAAACAGTTATCTCAAATAAGAACGGAAAAAAGGTGATTCAAATGAAGTTTCCAAACTTCGAAAAAAAATGTTTTTCTTTTCGAGATTCTTTGCGCGTAATATGCTTTTCTGAGGCTATCAAACTAGTAAAATGAAAGAGAACCAGTTATCTCGAATAAGAACGGAAAAAAAGTAATTCTAAAGAAGTTTCCAAAGTTCGAAAAAAATTTTTTTTCTTTTCGAGATTCTTTGCGCATAATATGCTTTACTGAGGCTATCAAACTGGTATAATGAAAGAGAACCAGTTATCTCATATAAGAACGGAAAAAAAGTGATTCTAATGAAGTTTCCAAACTTCGAAAAAAATTTTTTTTTCTTTTCGAAATTCTTTGGGCATAATATGCTTTACTGAGGCTATCGAACTAGTATAATGAAAGAGAACCAGTTATCTCAAATAGGAACGGAAAAAAAGTGATTCAAACGAAGTTTCCAAACTTCGAAAAAAAATGGTTTTCTTTTCGAGATTCTTTGCGCATAATATGCTTTTCTACGGCTATCAAACTAGTAAAATGAAAGAGAACCAGTTATCTCGAATAAGAACGGAAAAAAAGTGATTCTAACGAAGTTTCCAAACTTCGAAAAATATTTTTTTTCTTTTCGAGATTCTTTGCGCATAATATGCTTTGAGTCTATCAAACTAGTATAATGAAAGAGAACCAGTTATCTCAAATAAGAACGGAAAAAAGTGATTCTAACGAAGTTTCCAAACTTCGAAAAAAAAGTTTTTTTCTTTTCGAGATTCTTTGCGCATAACATGCTTTACTGAGGCTATCAAACTAGTATAATGAAAGAGAACCAGTTATCTCAAATAAGAACGGAAAAAAATTGATTCTAACGAAGTTTCCAAACTTCGAAAATTTTTTTTTTTTTCTTTTCCAGATTCTTTGCGCATAATGTGCTTTACTGAGGCTATGAAACTAGTATAATGAAAGAGAACCAGTTATCTCAAATAAGAACGGAAAAAAGTGATTCTAACGAAGTTTCCAAACTTCGAAAAAAAATTTTTTTCTTTTCGAGATTCTTTGCGCATAATATGCTTTACTGAGGCTGTCAAACTAGTATAATGAAAGAGAACCAGTTATCTCAAATAAGAACAGAAAAAAAGTGATTCTAAAGAAGTTTCCAAACTTCGAAAAAAATTTTTTTTCTTTTCGAGATTCTTTCCGCATAATATGCTTTACTGAGGCTTTCAAACTAGTATAATGAAAGAGAACAAGTTATCTCAAATAAGAACGGAAAAAAATTGATTCTAAAGAAGTTTTCAAACTTCGAAAAAAAATTTTTTTCTTTTCGAGATTCTTTGCGCATAATATGCTTTACTGAGGCTATCAAACTAGTATATTGAAAGAGAACCAGTTATCTCAAATAAGAACGGAAAAAAAGTGATTCTTACGAAGTTTCCAAACTTCGAAAAAAAAATTTTTTCTTTTCGAGATTCTTTGCGCATAATATGCTTTACTGAGGCTATATACTAGTATAATGAAAGAGTACCAGTTATCTCAAATAAGAACGGAAAAAAAGTGATTCAAACGAAGTTTCCAAACTTCGAAAAAAAATGTTTTTCTTTTCGAGATTCTATGCGCATAATATGCTTTTCTGAGTCTATCAAACTAGTATAATGAAAGAGAACCAGGTATCTCAAATAAGAACGGAAAAAAAGTGATTCAAACGAAGTTTCCAAAATTCGAAAAAAAATTTTTTTCCTTTCGAGATTCTTTGCGCATAATATGCTTTTCTACGGCTATCAAACTAGTAAAATGAAAGAGAACCGTTTATCTCGAATAAGAACGGAATAAAAGTGATTCTAACGAAGTTTCCAAACTTCGAAAAATTTTTTTTTTCTTTTCGAGATTCTTTGCGCATTATATGCTTTACTGAGGCTATCAAACTAGTATAATGAAAGAGAACCAGTTCTCTCAAATAAGAACGGAAAAAAGTGATTCTAACGAAGTTTCTAAACTTCGAAAAAAAATTTTTTTCTTTTCGAGATTCTTTGCGCATAATATGCTTTACTGAGGCTATTAAACTAGTATAATGAAAGAGAACCAGTTATCTCAAATAAGAACGGAAAAAAATTGATTCTAAAGAAGTTTCCAAACTTCGAAAAAAAATTTTTTTCTTTTCGAGATTCTTTGCGCATAATATGCTTTACTGAGGCTCTCAAACTAGTATAATGAAAGAGAACCAGTTATCTCAAATAAGAACAGAAAAAAAGTGATTCTAAAGAAGTTTCCAAACTTCGAAAAAAAATTTTTTTCTTTTCGAGATTCTTTGCGCATAATATGCTTTACTGAGGCTATCAAACTAGTATAATGAAAGAGAACAAGTTATCTCAAATAAGAACGGAAAAAAATTGATTCTAAAGAAGTTTCCAAACTTCGAAAAAAAATTTTTTCTTTTCGAGATTCTTTGCGCATAATATGCTTTACTGAGGCTATCAAAATAGTATAATGAGAGAGAAACAGTTATCTCAAATAAGAACGGAAAAAAAGTGATTCAAACGTAGTTTCCAAACTTCGAAAAAAAATGTTTTTCTTTTCGAGATTCTTTGCGCATAATATGCTTTTCCGGGGCCATCAAACTAGTATAATGAAAGAGAACCAGTTATCTCAAATAAGAACGGGAAAAAAGTGATTCTAACGAAGTTTCCAAACTTCGAAAAAAATTTTTTTTCTTTTCGAGATTCTTTGCGCATAATATGCTTTACTGAGGCTATCAAACTAGTATAATGAAAGAGAACCAGTTATCTCAAATAAGAACGGAAAAAAAGTGATTCTAACGAAGTTTCCAAACTTGGAAAAAAAAATTTTTTCTTTTCGAGATTCTTTGCGCATAATATGCTTTACTGAGGCTATCAAACTAGTACAATGAAGGAGAACCAGTTATCTCAAATAAGAACAGAAAAAAAGTGATTCTAAAGAAGTTTCCAAACTTCGAAAAAAAATTTTTTTCTTTTCGAGATTCTTTGCGCATAATATGCTTTACTGAGGCTATCAAACTAGTATAATGAAAGAGAACCAGTTATCTCAAATAAGAACGGAAAAAAATTGATTCTAAAGATGTTTCCAAACTTCGAAAAAAATTTTTTTTCTTTTCGAGATTCTTTGCGCATAATATGCTTTACTGAGACTATCAAACTAGTATAATGAAAGAGAAACAGATATCTCAAATATGAACGGAAAAAAAGTGATTCAAACGAAGTTTCCAAACTTCGAAAAAAAATGTTTTTCTTTTCGAGATTCTTTGCGCATAATATGCTTTTCTGGGGCTATCAAACTAGTATAATGAAAGAGAACCAGTTATATCAAATAAGAACGGGAAAAAAGTGATTCTAACGAAGTTTCCTAACTTCGAAAAAAATTTTTTTTCTTTTCGAGATTCTTTGCGCATAATATGCTTTACTGAGGCTAACAAACTAGTATAATGAAAGAGAACCAGTTATCTCAAATAAGAACGGAAAAAAGTGATTCTAACGAATTTTTCAAACTTCGAAAAAAAAATTTTTTCTTTTCGAGATTCTTTGCGCATAATATGCTTTACTGAGGCTATCAAACTAGTACAATGAAAGAGAACCAGTTATCTCAAATAAGAACAGAAAAAAAGTGATTCTAAAGAAGTTTCCAAACTTCAAAAAAAAATTTTTTTCTTTTCGAGATTCTTTGCGCATAATATGCTTTACTGAGGCTATCAAACTAGTATAATGAAAGAGAACCAGTTATCTCAAATAAGAACAGAAAAAAAGTGATTCTAAAGAAGTTTCCAAACTTCGAAAAAAATTTTTTTTCTTTTCGAGATTCTTTGCGCATAATATGCTTTACTGAGGCTATCAAACTAGTATAATGAAAGAGAACCAGTTATCTCAAATAAGAACGGAAAAAAATTGATTCTAAAGAAGTTTCCAAACTTCGAAAAAAAATTTATTTCTTTTCGAGATTCTTTGCGCATAATATGGTTTACAGAGGCTATCAAACTAGTATAATGAAAGAGAAACAGTTATCTCAAATAAGAACGGAAAAAAGGTGATTCAAATGAAGTTTCCAAACTTCGAAAAAAAATGTTTTTCTTTTCGAGATTCTTTGCGCGTAATATGCTTTTCTGAGGCTATCAAACTAGTAAAATGAAAGAGAACCAGTTATCTCGAATAAGAACGGAAAAAAAGTAATTCTAAAGAAGTTTCCAAAGTTCGAAAAAAATTTTTTTTCTTTTCGAGATTCTTTGCGCATAATATGCTTTACTGAGGCTATCAAACTGGTATAATGAAAGAGAACCAGTTATCTCATATAAGAACGGAAAAAAAGTGATTCTAATGAAGTTTCCAAACTTCGAAAAAAATTTTTTTTTCTTTTCGAAATTCTTTGCGCATAATATGCTTTACTGAGGCTATCGAACTAGTATAATGAAAGAGAACCAGTTATCTCAAATAGGAACGGAAAAAAAGTGATTCAAACGAAGTTTCCAAACTTCGAAAAAAAATGGTTTTCTTTTCGAGATTCTTTGCGCATAATATGCTTTTCTACGGCTATCAAACTAGTAAAATGAAAGAGAACCAGTTATCTCGAATAAGAACGGAAAAAAAGTGATTCTAACGAAGTTTCCAAACTTCGAAAAATATTTTTTTTCTTTTCGAGATTCTTTGCGCATAATATGCTTTGAGTCTATCAAACTAGTATAATGAAAGAGAACCAGTTATCTCAAATAAGAACGGAAAAAAGTGATTCTAACGAAGTTTCCAAACTTCGAAAAAAAAGTTTTTTTCTTTTCGAGATTCTTTGCGCATAACATGCTTTACTGAGGCTATCAAACTAGTATAATGAAAGAGAACCAGTTATCTCAAATAAGAACGGAAAAAAATTGATTCTAACGAAGTTTCCAAACTTCGAAAATTTTTTTTTTTTTCTTTTCCAGATTCTTTGCGCATAATGTGCTTTACTGAGGCTATGAAACTAGTATAATGAAAGAGAACCAGTTATCTCAAATAAGAACGGAAAAAAGTGATTCTAACGAAGTTTCCAAACTTCGAAAAAAAATTTTTTTCTTTTCGAGATTCTTTGCGCATAATATGCTTTACTGAGGCTATCAAACTAGTATATTGAAAGAGAACCAGTTATCTCAAATAAGAACGGAAAAAAAGTGATTCTTACGAAGTTTCCAAACTTCGAAAAAAAAATTTTTTCTTTTCGAGATTCTTTGCGCATAATATGCTTTACTGAGGCTATATACTAGTATAATGAAAGAGTACCAGTTATCTCAAATAAGAACGGAAAAAAAGTGATTCAAACGAAGTTTCCAAACTTCGAAAAAAAATGTTTTTCTTTTCGAGATTCTATGCGCATAATATGCTTTTCTGAGTCTATCAAACTAGTATAATGAAAGAGAACCAGGTATCTCAAATAAGAACGGAAAAAAAGTGATTCAAACGAAGTTTCCAAAATTCGAAAAAAAATTTTTTTCCTTTCGAGATTCTTTGCGCATAATATGCTTTTCTACGGCTATCAAACTAGTAAAATGAAAGAGAACCGTTTATCTCGAATAAGAACGGAATAAAAGTGATTCTAACGAAGTTTCCAAACTTCGAAAAATTTTTTTTTTCTTTTCGAGATTCTTTGCGCATTATATGCTTTACTGAGGCTATCAAACTAGTATAATGAAAGAGAACCAGTTCTCTCAAATAAGAACGGAAAAAAGTGATTCTAACGAAGTTTCTAAACTTCGAAAAAAAATTTTTTTCTTTTCGAGATTCTTTGCGCATAATATGCTTTACTGAGGCTATTAAACTAGTATAATGAAAGAGAACCAGTTATCTCAAATGAGAACGGAAAAAAATTGATTCTAAAGAAGTTTCCAAACTTCGAAAAAAAATTTTTTTCTTTTCGAGATTCTTTGCGCATAATATGCTTTACTGAGGCTCTCAAACTAGTATAATGAAAGAGAACCAGTTATCTCAAATAAGAACAGAAAAAAAGTGATTCTAAAGAAGTTTCCAAACTTCGAAAAAAAATTTTTTTCTTTTCGAGATTCTTTGCGCATAATATGCTTTACTGAGGCTATCAAACTAGTATAATGAAAGAGAACAAGTTATCTCAAATAAGAACGGAAAAAAATTGATTCTAAAGAAGTTTCCAAACTTCGAAAAAAAATTTTTTCTTTTCGAGATTCTTTGCGCATAATATGCTTTACTGAGGCTATCAAAATAGTATAATGAGAGAGAAACAGTTATCTCAAATAAGAACGGAAAAAAAGTCATTCAAACGTAGTTTCCAAACTTCGAAAAAAAATGTTTTTCTTTTCGAGATTCTTTGCGCATAATATGCTTTTCTGGGGCTATCAAACTAGTATAATGAAAGAGAACCAGTTATCTCAAATAAGAACGGGAAAAAAGTGATTCTAACGAAGTTTCCAAACTTCGAAAAAAATTTTTTTTCTTTTCGAGATTCTTTGCGCATAATATGCTTTACTGAGGCTATCAAACTAGTATAATGAAAGAGAACCAGTTATCTCAAATAAGAACGGAAAAAAAGTGATTCTAACGAAGTTTCCAAACTTGGAAAAAAAAATTTTTTCTTTTCGAGATTCTTTGCGCATAATATGCTTTACTGAGGCTATCAAACTAGTACAATGAAGGAGAACCAGTTATCTCAAATAAGAACAGAAAAAAAGTGATTCTAAAGAAGTTTCCAAACTTCGAAAAAAAATTTTTTTCTTTTCGAGATTCTTTGCGCATAATATGCTTTACTGAGGCTATGAAACTAGTATAATGAAAGAGAACCAGTTATCTCAAATAAGAACGGAAAAAAGTGATTCTAACGAAGTTTCCAAACTTCGAAAAAAAATTTTTTTCTTTTCGAGATTCTTTGCGCATAATATGCTTTACTGAGGCTGTCAAACTAGTATAATGAAAGAGAACCAGTTATCTCAAATAAGAACAGAAAAAAAGTGATTCTAAAGAAGTTTCCAAACTTCGAAAAAAATTTTTTTTCTTTTCGAGATTCTTTCCGCATAATATGCTTTACTGAGGCTTTCAAACTAGTATAATGAAAGAGAACAAGTTATCTCAAATAAGAACGGAAAAAAATTGATTCTAAAGAAGTTTTCAAACTTCGAAAAAAAATTTTTTTCTTTTCGAGATTCTTTGCGCATAATATGCTTTACTGAGGCTATCAAACTAGTATATTGAAAGAGAACCAGTTATCTCAAATAAGAACGGAAAAAAAGTGATTCTTACGAAGTTTCCAAACTTCGAAAAAAAAATTTTTTCTTTTCGAGATTCTTTGCGCATAATATGCTTTACTGAGGCTATATACTAGTATAATGAAAGAGTACCAGTTATCTCAAATAAGAACGGAAAAAAAGTGATTCAAACGAAGTTTCCAAACTTCGAAAAAAAATGTTTTTCTTTTCGAGATTCTATGCGCATAATATGCTTTTCTGAGTCTATCAAACTAGTATAATGAAAGAGAACCAGGTATCTCAAATAAGAACGGAAAAAAAGTGATTCAAACGAAGTTTCCAAAATTCGAAAAAAAATTTTTTTCCTTTCGAGATTCTTTGCGCATAATATGCTTTTCTACGGCTATCAAACTAGTAAAATGAAAGAGAACCGTTTATCTCGAATAAGAACGGAATAAAAGTGATTCTAACGAAGTTTCCAAACTTCGAAAAATTTTTTTTTTCTTTTCGAGATTCTTTGCGCATTATATGCTTTACTGAGGCTATCAAACTAGTATAATGAAAGAGAACCAGTTCTCTCAAATAAGAACGGAAAAAAGTGATTCTAACGAAGTTTCTAAACTTCGAAAAAAAATTTTTTTCTTTTCGAGATTCTTTGCGCATAATATGCTTTACTGAGGCTATTAAACTAGTATAATGAAAGAGAACCAGTTATCTCAAATAAGAACGGAAAAAAATTGATTCTAAAGAAGTTTCCAAACTTCGAAAAAAAATTTTTTTCTTTTCGAGATTCTTTGCGCATAATATGCTTTACTGAGGCTCTCAAACTAGTATAATGAAAGAGAACCAGTTATCTCAAATAAGAACAGAAAAAAAGTGATTCTAAAGAAGTTTCCAAACTTCGAAAAAAAATTTTTTTCTTTTCGAGATTCTTTGCGCATAATATGCTTTACTGAGGCTATCAAACTAGTATAATGAAAGAGAACAAGTTATCTCAAATAAGAACGGAAAAAAATTGATTCTAAAGAAGTTTCCAAACTTCGAAAAAAAATTTTTTCTTTTCGAGATTCTTTGCGCATAATATGCTTTACTGAGGCTATCAAAATAGTATAATGAGAGAGAAACAGTTATCTCAAATAAGAACGGAAAAAAAGTGATTCAAACGTAGTTTCCAAACTTCGAAAAAAAATGTTTTTCTTTTCGAGATTCTTTGCGCATAATATGCTTTTCTGGGGCTATCAAACTAGTATAATGAAAGAGAACCAGTTATCTCAAATAAGAACGGGAAAAAAGTGATTCTAACGAAGTTTCCAAACTTCGAAAAAAATTTTTTTTCTTTTCGAGATTCTTTGCGCATAATATGCTTTACTGAGGCTATCAAACTAGTATAATGAAAGAGAACCAGTTATCTCAAATAAGAACGGAAAAAAATTGATTCTAAAGAAGTTTCCAAAGTTCGAAAAAAAATTTTTTTCTTTTCGAGTTTCTTTGCGCATAATATGCTTTACTGAGGCTATCAACCTAGTATATCGAAAGAGAAACAGTTATCCCAAATAAGAAGGAAAAAAAGTGATTCTAAAGTAGTTTCCAAACTTCGAAAAAAAATTTTTTTCTTTTCGTGATTCTTTTCGCTAAATATGCTTTTCTGAGGCTATCAAACTAGTGTAATGAAAGAGAACCAGTTATCTCAAATTAGAACAGAAAAAAAGTGATTCTAAAGAAGTTTCCAAACTTCGAAAAAAAATTTTTTTCTTTTCGAGATTCTTTGCGCATAATATGCTTTACTGAGGCTATCAAACTAGTATAATGAAAGATAACCAGTTATCTCAAATAAGAACAGAAAAAAAGTGATTCTAAAGAAGTTTCCAAACTTCGAAAAAATTTTTTTTTCTTTTCGAGATTCTTTGCGCATAATATGCTTTACTGAGGCTATCAAACTAGTATAATGAAAGAGAACCAGTTATCTCAAATAAGAACGGAAAAAAATTGATTCTAAAAAGTTTCCAAACTTCGAAAAAAAATTTATTTCTTTTCGAGATTCTTTGCGCATAATATGGTTTACTGAGGCTATCAAACTAGTATAATGAAAGAGAACCAGTTATCTCAAATAAGAACGGAAAAAAAGTGATTCAAACGAAGTTTCCAAACTTCGAAAAAAAATGGTTTTCTTTTCGAGATTCTTTGCGCATAATATGCTTTTCTACGGCTATCAAACTAGTAAAATGAAAGAGAACCAGTTATCTCGAATAAGAACGGAAAAAAATTGATTCTAACGAAGTTTCCAAACTTCGAAAAAAAATTTTTTTCTTTTCGAGATTCTTTGCGCATAATATGCTTTACTGAGGGTATCAAACTAGTATAATGAAAGAGAACCAGTTATCTCAAATAAGAACGGAAAAAACTGATTCTAACGAAGTTTCCAAACTTCGAAAAAAAATTTTTTTCTTTTCGAGATTCTTTTAGCTAAATATGCTTTTCTGAGGCTATCAAACTAGTGTAATGAAAGAGAACCAGTTATCTCAAATAAGAACGGAAAAAAATTGATTCTAAAAAAGTTTGCAAACTTCGAAAAAAAATTTTTTCCCTTCGAGATTCTTTGCGCATAATATGCTTTACTGAGGCTATCAAACTAGTACAATGAAAGAGAACCAGTTATCTCAAATAAGAACAGAAAAAAAGTGATTCTAAAGAAGTTTCCAAACTTCGAAAAAAAATTTTTTTCTTTTGGAGATTCTTTGCGCATAATATGCTTTACTGAGGCTATCAAAATAGTATAATGAAAGAGAACCAGTTATCTCAAATAAGAACGGAAAAAAATTGATTCTAAAGAAGTTTCCAAAGTTCGAAAAAAAATTTTTTTCTTTTCGAGATTCTTTGCGCATAATATGCTTTACTGAGGCTATCAAACTGGTATAATGAAAGAGAACCAGTTATCTCATATAAGAACGGAAAAAAAGTGATTCTAATGAAGTTTCCAAACTTCGAAAAAAATTTTTTTTTCTTTTCGAAATTCTTTGGGCATAATATGCTTTACTGAGGCTATCGAACTAGTATAATGAAAGAGAACCAGTTATCTCAAATAGGAACGGAAAAAAAGTGATTCAAACGAAGTTTCCAAACTTCGAAAAAAAATGGTTTTCTTTTCGAGATTCTTTGCGCATAATATGCTTTTCTACGGCTATCAAACTAGTAAAATGAAAGAGAACCAGTTATCTCGAATAAGAACGGAAAAAAAGTGATTCTAACGAAGTTTCCAAACTTCGAAAAATATTTTTTTTCTTTTCGAGATTCTTTGCGCATAATATGCTTTGAGTCTATCAAACTAGTATAATGAAAGAGAACCAGTTATCTCAAATAAGAACGGAAAAAAGTGATTCTAACGAAGTTTCCAAACTTCGAAAAAAAAGTTTTTTTCTTTTCGAGATTCTTTGCGCATAACATGCTTTACTGAGGCTATCAAACTAGTATAATGAAAGAGAACCAGTTATCTCAAATAAGAACGGAAAAAAATTGATTCTAACGAAGTTTCCAAACTTCGAAAATTTTTTTTTTTTTCTTTTCCAGATTCTTTGCGCATAATGTGCTTTACTGAGGCTATGAAACTAGTATAATGAAAGAGAACCAGTTATCTCAAATAAGAACGGAAAAAAGTGATTCTAACGAAGTTTCCAAACTTCGAAAAAAAATTTTTTTCTTTTCGAGATTCTTTGCGCATAATATGCTTTACTGAGGCTGTCAAACTAGTATAATGAAAGAGAACCAGTTATCTCAAATAAGAACAGAAAAAAAGTGATTCTAAAGAAGTTTCCAAACTTCGAAAAAAATTTTTTTTCTTTTCGAGATTCTTTCCGCATAATATGCTTTACTGAGGCTTTCAAACTAGTATAATGAAAGAGAACAAGTTATCTCAAATAAGAACGGAAAAAAATTGATTCTAAAGAAGTTTTCAAACTTCGAAAAAAAATTTTTTTCTTTTCGAGATTCTTTGCGCATAATATGCTTTACTGAGGCTATCAAACTAGTATATTGAAAGAGAACCAGTTATCTCAAATAAGAACGGAAAAAAAGTGATTCTTACGAAGTTTCCAAACTTCGAAAAAAAAATTTTTTCTTTTCGAGATTCTTTGCGCATAATATGCTTTACTGAGGCTATATACTAGTATAATGAAAGAGTACCAGTTATCTCAAATAAGAACGGAAAAAAAGTGATTCAAACGAAGTTTCCAAACTTCGAAAAAAAATGTTTTTCTTTTCGAGATTCTATGCGCATAATATGCTTTTCTGAGTCTATCAAACTAGTATAATGAAAGAGAACCAGGTATCTCAAATAAGAACGGAAAAAAAGTGATTCAAACGAAGTTTCCAAAATTCGAAAAAAAATTTTTTTCCTTTCGAGATTCTTTGCGCATAATATGCTTTTCTACGGCTATCAAACTAGTAAAATGAAAGAGAACCGTTTATCTCGAATAAGAACGGAATAAAAGTGATTCTAACGAAGTTTCCAAACTTCGAAAAATTTTTTTTTTCTTTTCGAGATTCTTTGCGCATTATATGCTTTACTGAGGCTATCAAACTAGTATAATGAAAGAGAACCAGTTCTCTCAAATAAGAACGGAAAAAAGTGATTCTAACGAAGTTTCTAAACTTCGAAAAAAAATTTTTTTCTTTTCGAGATTCTTTGCGCATAATATGCTTTACTGAGGCTATTAAACTAGTATAATGAAAGAGAACCAGTTATCTCAAATAAGAACGGAAAAAAATTGATTCTAAAGAAGTTTCCAAACTTCGAAAAAAAATTTTTTTCTTTTCGAGATTCTTTGCGCATAATATGCTTTACTGAGGCTCTCAAACTAGTATAATGAAAGAGAACCAGTTATCTCAAATAAGAACAGAAAAAAAGTGATTCTAAAGAAGTTTCCAAACTTCGAAAAAAAATTTTTTTCTTTTCGAGATTCTTTGCGCATAATATGCTTTACTGAGGCTATCAAACTAGTATAATGAAAGAGAACAAGTTATCTCAAATAAGAACGGAAAAAAATTGATTCTAAAGAAGTTTCCAAACTTCGAAAAAAAATTTTTTCTTTTCGAGATTCTTTGCGCATAATATGCTTTACTGAGGCTATCAAAATAGTATAATGAGAGAGAAACAGTTATCTCAAATAAGAACGGAAAAAAAGTGATTCAAACGTAGTTTCCAAACTTCGAAAAAAAATGTTTTTCTTTTCGAGATTCTTTGCGCATAATATGCTTTTCCGGGGCTATCAAACTAGTATAATGAAAGAGAACCAGTTATCTCAAATAAGAACGGGAAAAAAGTGATTCTAACGAAGTTTCCAAACTTCGAAAAAAATTTTTTTTCTTTTCGAGATTCTTTGCGCATAATATGCTTTACTGAGGCTATCAAACTAGTATAATGAAAGAGAACCAGTTATCTCAAATAAGAACGGAAAAAAAGTGATTCTAACGAAGTTTCCAAACTTGGAAAAAAAAATTTTTTCTTTTCGAGATTCTTTGCGCATAATATGCTTTACTGAGGCTATCAAACTAGTACAATGAAGGAGAACCAGTTATCTCAAATAAGAACAGAAAAAAAGTGATTCTAAAGAAGTTTCCAAACTTCGAAAAAAAATTTTTTTCTTTTCGAGATTCTTTGCGCATAATATGCTTTACTGAGGCTATCAAACTAGTATAATGAAAGAGAACCAGTTATCTCAAATAAGAACGGAAAAAAATTGATTCTAAAGATGTTTCCAAACTTCGAAAAAAATTTTTTTTCTTTTCGAGATTCTTTGCGCATAATATGCTTTACTGAGGGTATCAAACTAGTATAATGAAAGAGAAACAGATATCTCAAATATGAACGGAAAAAAAGTGATTCAAACGAAGTTTCCAAACTTCGAAAAAAAATGTTTTTCTTTTCGAGATTCTTTGCGCATAATATGCTTTTCTGGGGCTATCAAACTAGTATAATGAAAGAGAACCAGTTATATCAAATAAGAACGGGAAAAAAGTGATTCTAACGAAGTTTCCTAACTTCGAAAAAAATTTTTTTTCTTTTCGAGATTCTTTGCGCATAATATGCTTTACTGAGGCTAACAAACTAGTATAATGAAAGAGAACCAGTTATCTCAAATAAGAACGGAAAAAAGTGATTCTAACGAATTTTTCAAACTTCGAAAAAAAAATTTTTTCTTTTCGAGATTCTTTGCGCATAATATGCTTTACTGAGGCTATCAAACTAGTACAATGAAAGAGAACCAGTTATCTCAAATAAGAACAGAAAAAAAGTGATTCTAAAGAAGTTTCCAAACTTCAAAAAAAAATTTTTTTCTTTTCGAGATTCTTTGCGCATAATATGCTTTACTGAGGCTATCAAACTAGTATAATGAAAGAGAACCAGTTATCTCAAATAAGAACAGAAAAAAAGTGATTCTAAAGAAGTTTCCAAACTTCGAAAAAAATTTTTTTTCTTTTCGAGATTCTTTGCGCATAATATGCTTTACTGAGGCTATCAAACTAGTATAATGAAAGAGAACCAGTTATCTCAAATAAGAACGGAAAAAAATTGATTCTAAAGAAGTTTCCAAACTTCGAAAAAAAATTTATTTCTTTTCGAGATTCTTTGCGCATAATATGGTTTACAGAGGCTATCAAACTAGTATAATGAAAGAGAAACAGTTATCTCAAATAAGAACGGAAAAAAGGTGATTCAAATGAAGTTTCCAAACTTCGAAAAAAAATGTTTTTCTTTTCGAGATTCTTTGCGCGTAATATGCTTTTCTGAGGCTATCAAACTAGTAAAATGAAAGAGAACCAGTTATCTCGAATAAGAACGGAAAAAAAGTAATTCTAAAGAAGTTTCCAAAGTTCGAAAAAAATTTTTTTTCTTTTCGAGATTCTTTGCGCATAATATGCTTTACTGAGGCTATCAAACTGGTATAATGAAAGAGAACCAGTTATCTCATATAAGAACGGAAAAAAAGTGATTCTAATGAAGTTTCCAAACTTCGAAAAAAATTTTTTTTTCTTTTCGAAATTCTTTGCGCATAATATGCTTTACTGAGGCTATCGAACTAGTATAATGAAAGAGAACCAGTTATCTCAAATAGGAACGGAAAAAAAGTGATTCAAACGAAGTTTCCAAACTTCGAAAAAAAATGGTTTTCTTTTCGAGATTCTTTGCGCATAATATGCTTTTCTACGGCTATCAAACTAGTAAAATGAAAGAGAACCAGTTATCTCGAATAAGAACGGAAAAAAAGTGATTCTAACGAAGTTTCCAAACTTCGAAAAATATTTTTTTTCTTTTCGAGATTCTTTGCGCATAATATGCTTTGAGTCTATCAAACTAGTATAATGAAAGAGAACCAGTTATCTCAAATAAGAACGGAAAAAAGTGATTCTAACGAAGTTTCCAAACTTCGAAAAAAAAGTTTTTTTCTTTTCGAGATTCTTTGCGCATAACATGCTTTACTGAGGCTATCAAACTAGTATAATGAAAGAGAACCAGTTATGTCAAATAAGAACGGAAAAAAATTGATTCTAACGAAGTTTCCAAACTTCGAAAATTTTTTTTTTTTTCTTTTCCAGATTCTTTGCGCATAATGTGCTTTACTGAGGCTATGAAACTAGTATAATGAAAGAGAACCAGTTATCTCAAATAAGAACGGAAAAAAGTGATTCTAACGAAGTTTCCAAACTTCGAAAAAAAATTTTTTTCTTTTCGAGATTCTTTGCGCATAATATGCTTTACTGAGGCTATCAAACTAGTATATTGAAAGAGAACCAGTTATCTCAAATAAGAACGGAAAAAAAGTGATTCTTACGAAGTTTCCAAACTTCGAAAAAAAAATTTTTTCTTTTCGAGATTCTTTGCGCATAATATGCTTTACTGAGGCTATATACTAGTATAATGAAAGAGTACCAGTTATCTCAAATAAGAACGGAAAAAAAGTGATTCAAACGAAGTTTCCAAACTTCGAAAAAAAATGTTTTTCTTTTCGAGATTCTATGCGCATAATATGCTTTTCTGAGTCTATCAAACTAGTATAATGAAAGAGAACCAGGTATCTCAAATAAGAACGGAAAAAAAGTGATTCAAACGAAGTTTCCAAAATTCGAAAAAAAATTTTTTTCCTTTCGAGATTCTTTGCGCATAATATGCTTTTCTACGGCTATCAAACTAGTAAAATGAAAGAGAACCGTTTATCTCGAATAAGAACGGAATAAAAGTGATTCTAACGAAGTTTCCAAACTTCGAAAAATTTTTTTTTTCTTTTCGAGATTCTTTGCGCATTATATGCTTTACTGAGGCTATCAAACTAGTATAATGAAAGAGAACCAGTTCTCTCAAATAAGAACGGAAAAAAGTGATTCTAACGAAGTTTCTAAACTTCGAAAAAAAATTTTTTTCTTTTCGAGATTCTTTGCGCATAATATGCTTTACTGAGGCTATTAAACTAGTATAATGAAAGAGAACCAGTTATCTCAAATGAGAACGGAAAAAAATTGATTCTAAAGAAGTTTCCAAACTTCGAAAAAAAATTTTTTTCTTTTCGAGATTCTTTGCGCATAATATGCTTTACTGAGGCTCTCAAACTAGTATAATGAAAGAGAACCAGTTATCTCAAATAAGAACAGAAAAAAAGTGATTCTAAAGAAGTTTCCAAACTTCGAAAAAAAATTTTTTTCTTTTCGAGATTCTTTGCGCATAATATGCTTTACTGAGGCTATCAAACTAGTATAATGAAAGAGAACAAGTTATCTCAAATAAGAACGGAAAAAAATTGATTCTAAAGAAGTTTCCAAACTTCGAAAAAAAATTTTTTCTTTTCGAGATTCTTTGCGCATAATATGCTTTACTGAGGCTATCAAAATAGTATAATGAGAGAGAAACAGTTATCTCAAATAAGAACGGAAAAAAAGTCATTCAAACGTAGTTTCCAAACTTCGAAAAAAAATGTTTTTCTTTTCGAGATTCTTTGCGCATAATATGCTTTTCTGGGGCTATCAAACTAGTATAATGAAAGAGAACCAGTTATCTCAAATAAGAACGGGAAAAAAGTGATTCTAACGAAGTTTCCAAACTTCGAAAAAAATTTTTTTTCTTTTCGAGATTCTTTGCGCATAATATGCTTTACTGAGGCTATCAAACTAGTATAATGAAAGAGAACCAGTTATCTCAAATAAGAACGGAAAAAAAGTGATTCTAACGAAGTTTCCAAACTTGGAAAAAAAAATTTTTTCTTTTCGAGATTCTTTGCGCATAATATGCTTTACTGAGGCTATCAAACTAGTACAATGAAGGAGAACCAGTTATCTCAAATAAGAACAGAAAAAAAGTGATTCTAAAGAAGTTTCCAAACTTCGAAAAAAAATTTTTTTCTTTTCGAGATTCTTTGCGCATAATATGCTTTACTGAGGCTATGAAACTAGTATAATGAAAGAGAACCAGTTATCTCAAATAAGAACGGAAAAAAGTGATTCTAACGAAGTTTCCAAACTTCGAAAAAAAATTTTTTTCTTTTCGAGATTCTTTGCGCATAATATGCTTTACTGAGGCTGTCAAACTAGTATAATGAAAGAGAACCAGTTATCTCAAATAAGAACAGAAAAAAAGTGATTCTAAAGAAGTTTCCAAACTTCGAAAAAAATTTTTTTTCTTTTCGAGATTCTTTCCGCATAATATGCTTTACTGAGGCTTTCAAACTAGTATAATGAAAGAGAACAAGTTATCTCAAATAAGAACGGAAAAAAATTGATTCTAAAGAAGTTTTCAAACTTCGAAAAAAAATTTTTTTCTTTTCGAGATTCTTTGCGCATAATATGCTTTACTGAGGCTATCAAACTAGTATATTGAAAGAGAACCAGTTATCTCAAATAAGAACGGAAAAAAAGTGATTCTTACGAAGTTTCCAAACTTCGAAAAAAAAATTTTTTCTTTTCGAGATTCTTTGCGCATAATATGCTTTACTGAGGCTATATACTAGTATAATGAAAGAGTACCAGTTATCTCAAATAAGAACGGAAAAAAAGTGATTCAAACGAAGTTTCCAAACTTCGAAAAAAAATGTTTTTCTTTTCGAGATTCTATGCGCATAATATGCTTTTCTGAGTCTATCAAACTAGTATAATGAAAGAGAACCAGGTATCTCAAATAAGAACGGAAAAAAAGTGATTCAAACGAAGTTTCCAAAATTCGAAAAAAAATTTTTTTCCTTTCGAGATTCTTTGCGCATAATATGCTTTTCTACGGCTATCAAACTAGTAAAATGAAAGAGAACCGTTTATCTCGAATAAGAACGGAATAAAAGTGATTCTAACGAAGTTTCCAAACTTCGAAAAATTTTTTTTTTCTTTTCGAGATTCTTTGCGCATTATATGCTTTACTGAGGCTATCAAACTAGTATAATGAAAGAGAACCAGTTCTCTCAAATAAGAACGGAAAAAAGTGATTCTAACGAAGTTTCTAAACTTCGAAAAAAAATTTTTTTCTTTTCGAGATTCTTTGCGCATAATATGCTTTACTGAGGCTATTAAACTAGTATAATGAAAGAGAACCAGTTATCTCAAATAAGAACGGAAAAAAATTGATTCTAAAGAAGTTTCCAAACTTCGAAAAAAAATTTTTTTCTTTTCGAGATTCTTTGCGCATAATATGCTTTACTGAGGCTCTCAAACTAGTATAATGAAAGAGAACCAGTTATCTCAAATAAGAACAGAAAAAAAGTGATTCTAAAGAAGTTTCCAAACTTCGAAAAAAAATTTTTTTCTTTTCGAGATTCTTTGCGCATAATATGCTTTACTGAGGCTATCAAACTAGTATAATGAAAGAGAACAAGTTATCTCAAATAAGAACGGAAAAAAATTGATTCTAAAGAAGTTTCCAAACTTCGAAAAAAAATTTTTTGTTTTCGAGATTCTTTGCGCATAATATGCTTTACTGAGGCTATCAAAATAGTATAATGAGAGAGAAACAGTTATCTCAAATAAGAACGGAAAAAAAGTGATTCAAACGTAGTTTCCAAACTTCGAAAAAAAATGTTTTTCTTTTCGAGATTCTTTGCGCATAATATGCTTTTCTGGGGCTATCAAACTAGTATAATGAAAGAGAACCAGTTATCTCAAATAAGAACGGGAAAAAAGTGATTCTAACGAAGTTTCCAAACTTCGAAAAAAATTTTTTTTCTTTTCGAGATTCTTTGCGCATAATATGCTTTACTGAGGCTATCAAACTAGTATAATGAAAGAGAACCAGTTATCTCAAATAAGAACGGAAAAAAAGTGATTCTAACGAAGTTTCCAAACTTGGAAAAAAAAATTTTTTCTTTTCGAGATTCTTTGCGCATAATATGCTTTACTGAGGCTATCAAACTAGTACAATGAAGGAGAACCAGTTATCTCAAATAAGAACAGAAAAAAAGTGATTCTAAAGAAGTTTCCAAACTTCGAAAAAAAATTTTTTTCTTTTCGAGATTCTTTGCGCATAATATGCTTTACTGAGGCTATCAAACTAGTATAATGAAAGAGAACCAGTTATCTCAAATAAGAACGGAAAAAAAGTGATTCAAACGAAGTTTCCAAACTTCGAAAAAAAATGGTTTTCTTTTCGAGATTCTTTGCGCATAATATGCTTTTCTACGGCTATCAAACTAGTAAAATGAAAGAGAACCAGTTATCTCGAATAAGAACGGAAAAAAAGTGATTCTAACGAAGTTTCCAAACTTCGAAAAATATTTTTTTTCTTTTCGAGATTCTTTGCGCATAATATGCTTTGAGTCTATCAAACTAGTATAATGAAAGAGAACCAGTTATCTCAAATAAGAACGGAAAAAAGTGATTCTAACGAAGTTTCCAAACTTCGAAAAAAAAGTTTTTTTCTTTTCGAGATTCTTTGCGTATAACATGCTTTACTGAGGCTATCAAACTAGTATAATGAAAGAGAACCAGTTATCTCAAATAAGAACGGAAAAAAATTGATTCTAACGAAGTTTCCAAACTTCGAAAATTTTTTTTTTTTTCTTTTCCAGATTCTTTGCGCATAATGTGCTTTACTGAGGCTATGAAACTAGTATAATAAAAGAGAACCAGTTATCTCAAATAAGAACGGAAAAAAGTGATTCTAACGAAGTTTCCAAACTTCGAAAAAAAATTTTTTTCTTTTCGAGATTCTTTGCGCATAATATGCTTTACTGAGGCTGTCAAACTAGTATAATGAAAGAGAACCAGTTATCTCAAATAAGAACAGAAAAAAAGTGATTCTAAAGAAGTTTCCAAACTTCGAAAAAAAATTTTTTTCTTTTCGAGATTCTTTGCGCATAATATGCTTTACTGAGGCTATCAAACTAGTATATTGAAAGAGAACCAGTTATCTCAAATAAGAACGGAAAAAAAGTGATTCTTACGAAGTTTCCAAACTTCGAAAAAAAAATTTTTTCTTTTCGAGATTCTTTGCGCATAATATGCTTTACTGAGGCTATATACTAGTATAATGAAAGAGTACCAGTTATCTCAAATAAGAACGGAAAAAAAGTGATTCAAACGAAGTTTCCAAACTTCGAAAAAAAATGTTTTTCTTTTCGAGATTCTATGCGCATAATATGCTTTTCTGAGTCTATCAAACTAGTATAATGAAAGAGAACCAGGTATCTCAAATAAGAACGGAAAAAAAGTGATTCAAACGAAGTTTCCAAAATTCGAAAAAAAATTTTTTTCCTTTCGAGATTCTTTGCGCATAATATGCTTTTCTACGGCTATCAAACTAGTAAAATGAAAGAGAACCGTTTATCTCGAATAAGAACGGAATAAAAGTGATTCTAACGAAGTTTCCAAACTTCGAAAAATTTTTTTTTTCTTTTCGAGATTCTTTGCGCATTATATGCTTTACTGAGGCTATCAAACTAGTATAATGAAAGAGAACCAGTTCTCTCAAATAAGAACGGAAAAAAGTGATTCTAACGAAGTTTCTAAACTTCGAAAAAAAATTTTTTTCTTTTCGAGATTCTTTGCGCATAATATGCTTTACTGAGGCTATTAAACTAGTATAATGAAAGAGAACCAGTTATCTCAAATAAGAACGGAAAAAAATTGATTCTAAAGAAGTTTCCAAACTTCGAAAAAAAATTTTTTTCTTTTCGAGATTCTTTGCGCATAATATGCTTTACTGAGGCTCTCAAACTAGTATAATGAAAGAGAACCAGTTATCTCAAATAAGAACAGAAAAAAAGTGATTCTAAAGAAGTTTCCAAACTTCGAAAAAAAATTTTTTTCTTTTCGAGATTCTTTGCGCATAATATGCTTTACTGAGGCTATCAAACTAGTATAATGAAAGAGAACAAGTTATCTCAAATAAGAACGGAAAAAAATTGATTCTAAAGAAGTTTCCAAACTTCGAAAAAAAATTTTTTCTTTTCGAGATTCTTTGCGCATAATATGCTTTACTGAGGCTATCAAAATAGTATAATGAGAGAGAAACAGTTATCTCAAATAAGAACGGAAAAAAAGTGATTCAAACGTAGTTTCCAAACTTCGAAAAAAAATGTTTTTCTTTTCGAGATTCTTTGCGCATAATATGCTTTTCTGGGGCTATCAAACTAGTATAATGAAAGAGAACCAGTTATCTCAAATAAGAACGGGAAAAAAGTGATTCTAACGAAGTTTCCAAACTTCGAAAAAAATTTTTTTTCTTTTCGAGATTCTTTGCGCATAATATGCTTTACTGAGGCTATCAAACTAGTATAATGAAAGAGAACCAGTTATCTCAAATAAGAACGGAAAAAAAGTGATTCTAACGAAGTTTCCAAACTTGGAAAAAAAAATTTTTTCTTTTCGAGATTCTTTGCGCATAATATGCTTTACTGAGGCTATCAAACTAGTACAATGAAGGAGAACCAGTTATCTCAAATAAGAACAGAAAAAAAGTGATTCTAAAGAAGTTTCCAAACTTCGAAAAAAAATTTTTTTCTTTTCGAGATTCTTTGCGCATAATATGCTTTACTGAGGCTATCAAACTAGTATAATGAAAGAGAACCAGTTATCTCAAATAAGAACGGAAAAAAATTGATTCTAAAGATGTTTCCAAACTTCGAAAAAAATTTTTTTTCTTTTCGAGATTCTTTGCGCATAATATGCTTTACTGAGGCTATCAAACTAGTATAATGAAAGAGAAACAGATATCTCAAATATGAACGGAAAAAAAGTGATTCAAACGAAGTTTCCAAACTTCGAAAAAAAATGTTTTTCTTTTCGAGATTCTTTGCGCATAATATGCTTTTCTGGGGCTATCAAACTAGTATAATGAAAGAGAACCAGTTATATCAAATAAGAACGGGAAAAAAGTGATTCTAACGAAGTTTCCTAACTTCGAAAAAAATTTTTTTTCTTTTCGAGATTCTTTGCGCATAATATGCTTTACTGAGGCTAACAAACTAGTATAATGAAAGAGAACCAGTTATCTCAAATAAGAACGGAAAAAAGTGATTCTAACGAATTTTTCAAACTTCGAAAAAAAAATTTTTTCTTTTCGAGATTCTTTGCGCATAATATGCTTTACTGAGGCTATCAAACTAGTACAATGAAAGAGAACCAGTTATCTCAAATAAGAACAGAAAAAAAGTGATTCTAAAGAAGTTTCCAAACTTCAAAAAAAAATTTTTTTCTTTTCGAGATTCTTTGCGCATAATATGCTTTACTGAGGCTATCAAACTAGTATAATGAAAGAGAACCAGTTATCTCAAATAAGAACAGAAAAAAAGTGATTCTAAAGAAGTTTCCAAACTTCGAAAAAAATTTTTTTTCTTTTCGAGATTCTTTGCGCATAATATGCTTTACTGAGGCTATCAAACTAGTATAATGAAAGAGAACCAGTTATCTCAAATAAGAACGGAAAAAAATTGATTCTAAAGAAGTTTCCAAACTTCGAAAAAAAATTTATTTCTTTTCGAGATTCTTTGCGCATAATATGGTTTACAGAGGCTATCAAACTAGTATAATGAAAGAGAAACAGTTATCTCAAATAAGAACGGAAAAAAGGTGATTCAAATGAAGTTTCCAAACTTCGAAAAAAAATGTTTTTCTTTTCGAGATTCTTTGCGCATAATATGCTTTTCTGAGGCTATCAAACTAGTAAAATGAAAGAGAACCAGTTATCTCGAATAAGAACGGAAAAAAAGTAATTCTAAAGAAGTTTCCAAAGTTCGAAAAAAATTTTTTTTCTTTTCGAGATTCTTTGCGCATAATATGCTTTACTGAGGCTATCAAACTGGTATAATGAAAGAGAACCAGTTATCTCATATAAGAACGGAAAAAAAGTGATTCTAATGAAGTTTCCAAACTTCGAAAAAAATTTTTTTTTCTTTTCGAAATTCTTTGCGCATAATATGCTTTACTGAGGCTATCGAACTAGTATAATGAAAGAGAACCAGTTATCTCAAATAGGAACGGAAAAAAAGTGATTCAAACGAAGTTTCCAAACTTCGAAAAAAAATGGTTTTCTTTTCGAGATTCTTTGCGCATAATATGCTTTTCTACGGCTATCAAACTAGTAAAATGAAAGAGAACCAGTTATCTCGAATAAGAACGGAAAAAAAGTGATTCTAACGAAGTTTCCAAACTTCGAAAAATATTTTTTTTCTTTTCGAGATTCTTTGCGCATAATATGCTTTGAGTCTATCAAACTAGTATAATGAAAGAGAACCAGTTATCTCAAATAAGAACGGAAAAAAGTGATTCTAACGAAGTTTCCAAACTTCGAAAAAAAAGTTTTTTTCTTTTCGAGATTCTTTGCGCATAACATGCTTTACTGAGGCTATCAAACTAGTATAATGAAAGAGAACCAGTTATCTCAAATAAGAACGGAAAAAAATTGATTCTAACGAAGTTTCCAAACTTCGAAAATTTTTTTTTTTTTCTTTTCCAGATTCTTTGCGCATAATGTGCTTTACTGAGGCTATGAAACTAGTATAATGAAAGAGAACCAGTTATCTCAAATAAGAACGGAAAAAAGTGATTCTAACGAAGTTTCCAAACTTCGAAAAAAAATTTTTTTCTTTTCGAGATTCTTTGCGCATAATATGCTTTACTGAGGCTGTCAAACTAGTATAATGAAAGAGAACCAGTTATCTCAAATAAGAACAGAAAAAAAGTGATTCTAAAGAAGTTTCCAAACTTCGAAAAAAATTTTTTTTCTTTTCGAGATTCTTTCCGCATAATATGCTTTACTGAGGCTTTCAAACTAGTATAATGAAAGAGAACAAGTTATCTCAAATAAGAACGGAAAAAAATTGATTCTAAAGAAGTTTTCAAACTTCGAAAAAAAATTTTTTTCTTTTCGAGATTCTTTGCGCATAATATGCTTTACTGAGGCTATCAAACTAGTATATTGAAAGAGAACCAGTTATCTCAAATAAGAACGGAAAAAAAGTGATTCTTACGAAGTTTCCAAACTTCGAAAAAAAAATTTTTTCTTTTCGAGATTCTTTGCGCATAATATGCTTTACTGAGGCTATATACTAGTATAATGAAAGAGTACCAGTTATCTCAAATAAGAACGGAAAAAAAGTGATTCAAACGAAGTTTCCAAACTTCGAAAAAAAATGTTTTTCTTTTCGAGATTCTATGCGCATAATATGCTTTTCTGAGTCTATCAAACTAGTATAATGAAAGAGAACCAGGTATCTCAAATAAGAACGGAAAAAAAGTGATTCAAACGAAGTTTCCAAAATTCGAAAAAAAATTTTTTTCCTTTCGAGATTCTTTGCGCATAATATGCTTTTCTACGGCTATCAAACTAGTAAAATGAAAGAGAACCGTTTATCTCGAATAAGAACGGAATAAAAGTGATTCTAAAGAAGTTTCCAAACTTCGAAAAAAAATTTTTTCTTTTCGAGATTCTTTGCGCATAATATGCTTTACTGAGGCTATCAAAATAGTATAATGAGAGAGAAACAGTTATCTCAAATAAGAACGGAAAAAAAGTGATTCAAACGTAGTTTCCAAACTTCGAAAAAAAATGTTTTTCTTTTCGAGATTCTTTGCGCATAATATGCTTTTCTGGGGCTATCAAACTAGTATAATGAAAGAGAACCAGTTATCTCAAATAAGAACGGGAAAAAAGTGATTCTAACGAAGTTTCCAAACTTCGAAAAAAATTTTTTTTCTTTTCGAGATTCTTTGCGCATAATATGCTTTACTGAGGCTATCAAACTAGTATAATGAAAGAGAACCAGTTATCTCAAATAAGAACGGAAAAAAAGTGATTCTAACGAAGTTTCCAAACTTGGAAAAAAAAATTTTTTCTTTTCGAGATTCTTTGCGCATAATATGCTTTACTGAGGCTATCAAACTAGTACAATGAAGGAGAACCAGTTATCTCAAATAAGAACAGAAAAAAAGTGATTCTAAAGAAGTTTCCAAACTTCGAAAAAAAATTTTTTTCTTTTCGAGATTCTTTGCGCATAATATGCTTTACTGAGGCTATGAAACTAGTATAATGAAAGAGAACCAGTTATCTCAAATAAGAACGGAAAAAGTGATTCTAACGAAGTTTCCAAACTTCGAAAAAAAATTTTTTTCTTTTCGAGATTCTTTGCGCATAATATGCTTTACTGAGGCTGTCAAACTAGTATAATGAAAGAGAACCAGTTATCTCAAATAAGAACAGAAAAAAAGTGATTCTAAAGAAGTTTCCAAACTTCGAAAAAAATTTTTTTTCTTTTCGAGATTCTTTCCGCATAATATGCTTTACTGAGGCTTTCAAACTAGTATAATGAAAGAGAACAAGTTATCTCAAATAAGAACGGAAAAAAATTGATTCTAAAGAAGTTTTCAAACTTCGAAAAAAAATTTTTTTCTTTTCGAGATTCTTTGCGCATAATATGCTTTACTGAGGCTATCAAACTAGTATATTGAAAGAGAACCAGTTATCTCAAATAAGAACGGAAAAAAAGTGATTCTTACGAAGTTTCCAAACTTCGAAAAAAAAATTTTTTCTTTTCGAGATTCTTTGCGCATAATATGCTTTACTGAGGCTATATACTAGTATAATGAAAGAGTACCAGTTATCTCAAATAAGAACGGAAAAAAAGTGATTCAAACGAAGTTTCCAAACTTCGAAAAAAAATGTTTTTCTTTTCGAGATTCTATGCGCATAATATGCTTTTCTGAGTCTATCAAACTAGTATAATGAAAGAGAACCAGGTATCTCAAATAAGAACGGAAAAAAAGTGATTCAAACGAAGTTTCCAAAATTCGAAAAAAAATTTTTTTCCTTTCGAGATTCTTTGCGCATAATATGCTTTTCTACGGCTATCAAACTAGTAAAATGAAAGAGAACCGTTTATCTCGAATAAGAACGGAATAAAAATGATTCTAACGAAGTTTCCAAACTTCGAAAAATTTTTTTTTTCTTTTCGAGATTCTTTGCGCATTATATGCTTTACTGAGGCTATCAAACTAGTATAATGAAAGAGAACCAGTTCTCTCAAATAAGAACGGAAAAAAGTGATTCTAACGAAGTTTCTAAACTTCGAAAAAAAATTTTTTTCTTTTCGAGATTCTTTGCGCATAATATGCTTTACTGAGGCTATTAAACTAGTATAATGAAAGAGAACCAGTTATCTCAAATAAGAACGGAAAAAAATTGATTCTAAAGAAGTTTCCAAACTTCGAAAAAAAATTTTTTTCTTTTCGAGATTCTTTGCGCATAATATGCTTTACTGAGGCTCTCAAACTAGTATAATGAAAGAGAACCAGTTATCTCAAATAAGAACAGAAAAAAAGTGATTCTAAAGAAGTTTCCAAACTTCGAAAAAAAATTTTTTCTTTTCGAGATTCTTTGCGCATAATATGCTTTACTGAGGCTATCAAAATAGTATAATGAGAGAGAAACAGTTATCTCAAATAAGAACGGAAAAAAAGTGATTCAAACGTAGTTTCCAAACTTCGAAAAAAAATGTTTTTCTTTTCGAGATTCTTTGCGCATAATATGCTTTTCTGGGGCTATCAAACTAGTATAATGAAAGAGAACCAGTTATCTCAAATAAGAACGGGAAAAAAGTGATTCTAACGAAGTTTCCAAACTTCGAAAAAAATTTTTTTTCTTTTCGAGATTCTTTGCGCATAATATGCTTTACTGAGGCTATCAAACTAGTATAATGAAAGAGAACCAGTTATCTCAAATAAGAACGGAAAAAAAGTGATTCTAACGAAGTTTCCAAACTTGGAAAAAAAAATTTTTTCTTTTCGAGATTCTTTGCGCATAATATGCTTTACTGAGGCTATCAAACTAGTACAATGAAGGAGAACCAGTTATCTCAAATAAGAACAGAAAAAAAGTGATTCTAAAGAAGTTTCCAAACTTCGAAAAAAAATTTTTTTCTTTTCGAGATTCTTTGCGCATAATATGCTTTACTGAGGCTATCAAACTAGTATAATGAAAGAGAACCAGTTATCTCAAATAAGAACGGAAAAAAATTGATTCTAAAGATGTTTCCAAACTTCGAAAAAAATTTTTTTTCTTTTCGAGATTCTTTGCGCATAATATGCTTTACTGAGGCTATCAAACTAGTATAATGAAAGAGAAACAGATATCTCAAATATGAACGGAAAAAAAGTGATTCAAACGAAGTTTCCAAACTTCGAAAAAAAATGTTTTTCTTTTCGAGATTCTTTGCGCATAATATGCTTTTCTGGGGCTATCAAACTAGTATAATGAAAGAGAACCAGTTATATCAAATAAGAACGGGAAAAAAGTGATTCTAACGAAGTTTCCTAACTTCGAAAAAAATTTTTTTTCTTTTCGAGATTCTTTGCGCATAATATGCTTTACTGAGGCTAACAAACTAGTATAATGAAAGAGAACCAGTTATCTCAAATAAGAACGGAAAAAAGTGATTCTAACGAATTTTTCAAACTTGGAAAAAAAAATTTTTTCTTTTCGAGATTCTTTGCGCATAATATGCTTTACTGAGGCTATCAAACTAGTACAATGAAAGAGAACCAGTTATCTCAAATAAGAACAGAAAAAAAGTGATTCTAAAGAAGTTTCCAAACTTCGAAAAAAAATTTTTTTCTTTTGGAGATTCTTTGCGCATAATATGCTTTACTGAGGCTATCAAACTAGTATAATGAAAGAGAACCAGTTATCTCAAATAAGAACGGAAAAAAATTGATTCTAAAGAAGTTTCCAAAGTTCGAAAAAAAATTTTTTTCTTTTCGAGATTCTTTGCGCATAATATGCTTTACTGAGGCTATCAACCTAGTATAACGAAAGAGAAACAGTTATCTCAAATAAGAACGGAAAAAAAGTGATTCTAAAGTAGTTTCCAAACTTCGAAAAAAAATTTTTTTCTTTTCGTGATTCTTTTCGCTAAATATTCTTTTCTGGGGCTATCAAACTAGTGTAATGAAAGAGAACCAGTTATCTCAAATTAGAACAGAAAAAAAGTGATTCTAAAGAAGTTTACAAACTTCGAAAAAAAATTTTTTTCTTTTCGAGATTCTTTGCGCATAATATGCTTTACTGAGGCTATCAAACTAGTATAATGAAAGAGAACCAGTTATCTCAAATAAGAACAGAAAAAAAGTGATTCTAAAGAAGTTTCCAAACTTCGAAAAAAATTTTTTTTCTTTTCGAGATTCTTTGCGCATAATATGCTTTACTGAGGCTATCAAACTAGTATAATGAAAGAGAACCAGTTATCTCAAATAAGAACGGAAAAAAATTGATTCTAAAAAGTTTCCAAACTTCGAAAAAAAATTTATTTCTTTTCGAGATTCTTTGCGCATAATATGGTTTACTGAGGCTATCAAACTAGTATAATGAAAGAGAAACAGTTATCTCAAATAAGAACGGAAAAAAAGTGATTCAAACGAAGTTTCCAAACTTCGAAAAAAAATGTTTTTCTTTTCGAGATTCTTTGCGCATAATATGCTTTTCTGAGGCTATCAAACTAGTAAAATGAAAGAGAACCAGTTATCTCGAATAAGAACGGAAAAAAAGTAATTCTAAAGAAGCTTCCAAACTTCGAAAAAATTTTTTTTCTTTTCGAGATTCTTTGCGCATAATATGCTTTACTGAGGCTATCAAACTAGTATAATGAAAGAGAACCAGTTATCTCATATAAGAAAGGAAAAAAAGTGATTCTAACGAAGTTTCCAAACTTCGAAAAAAATTTTTTTTTCTTTTCGAAATTCTTTGGGCATAATATGCTTTACTGAGGCTATCAAACTAGTATAATGAAAGAGAACCAGTTATCTCAAATAAGAACGGAAAAAAAGTGATTCAAACGAAGTTTCCAAACTACGAAAAAAAATGGTTTTCTTTTCGAGATTCTTTGCGCATAATATGCTTTTCTACGGCTATCAAACTAGTAAAATGAAAGAGAACCAGTTATCTCGAATAAGAACGGAAAAAAATTGATTCTAACGAAGTTTCCAAACTTCGAAAAATGTTTTTTTTCTTTTCGAGATTCTTTGCGCATAATATGCTTTGCTGAGTCTATCAAACTAGTATAATGAAAGAGAACTAGTTATCTCAAATAAGAACGGAAAAAAGTGATTCTAACGAAGTTTCCAAACTTCGAAAAAAAATTTTTTTCTTTTCGAGATTCTTTGCGCATAATATGCTTTACTGAGGCTATCAAACTAGTATAATGAAAGAGAACCAGTTATCTCAAATAAGAACAGAAAAAAAGTGATTCTAAAGAAGTTTCCAAACTTCGAAAATAAAATTTTTTTCTTTTCGAGATTCTTTGCGCATAATATGCTTTACTGAGGCTATCAAACTAGTATAATGAAAGACAACCAGTTATCTCAAATAAGAACGGAAAAAAATTGATTCTAACGAAGTTTCCAAACTTCGAAATAATTTTTTTTTTCTTTTCCAGATTCTTTGCGCATAATATGCTTTACTGAGGCTATCAAACTAGTATAATGAAAGAGAACCAGTTATCTCAAATAAGAACGGAAAAAAGTGATTCTAACGAAGTTTCCAAACTTCGAAAAAAAATTTTTTTCTTTTCGAGATTCTTTGCGCATAATATGCTTTACTGAGATTATCAAAGTAGTATAATGAAAGAGAACCAGTTATCTCAAATAAGAACGGAAAAAAAGTGATTCAAACGTAGTTTCCAAACTTCGAAAAAAAATGTTTTTCTTTTCGAGATTCTTTGCGCATAATATGCTTTTCTGGGGCTATCAAACTAGTATAATGAAAGAGAACCAGTTATCTCAAATAAGAACGGGAAAAAAGTGATTCTAACGAAGTTTCCAAACTTCGAAAAAAATTTTTTTTCTTTTCGAGATTCTTTGCGCATAATATGCTTTACTGAGGCTATCAAACTAGTATAATGAAAGAGAACCAGTTATCTCAAATAAGAACGGAAAAAAAGTGATTCTAACGAAGTTTCCAAACTTGGAAAAAAAAATTTTTTCTTTTCGAGATTCTTTGCGCATAATATGCTTTACTGAGGCTATCAAACTAGTACAATGAAGGAGAACCAGTTATCTCAAATAAGAACAGAAAAAAAGTGATTCTAAAGAAGTTTCCAAACTTCGAAAAAAAATTTTTTTCTTTTCGAGATTCTTTGCGCATAATATGCTTTACTGAGGCTATCAAACTAGTATAATGAAAGAGAACCAGTTATCTCAAATAAGAACGGAAAAAAATTGATTCTAAAGATGTTTCCAAACTTCGAAAAAAATTTTTTTTCTTTTCGAGATTCTTTGCGCATAATATGCTTTACTGAGGCTATCAAACTAGTATAATGAAAGAGAAACAGATATCTCAAATATGAACGGAAAAAAAGTGATTCAAACGAAGTTTCCAAACTTCGAAAAAAAATGTTTTTCTTTTCGAGATTCTTTGCGCATAATATGTTTTTCTGGGGCTATCAAACTAGTATAATGAAAGAGAACCAGTTATCTCAAATAAGAACAGAAAAAAAGTGATTCTAAAGAAGTTTCCAAACTTCGAAAAAAATTTTTTTTCTTTTCGAGATTCTTTCCGCATAATATGCTTTACTGAGGCTTTCAAACTAGTATAATGAAAGAGAACAAGTTATCTCAAATAAGAACGGAAAAAAATTGATTCTAAAGAAGTTTTCAAACTTCGAAAAAAAATTTTTTTCTTTTCGAGATTCTTTGCGCATAATATGCTTTACTGAGGCTATCAAACTAGTATATTGAAAGAGAACCAGTTATCTCAAATAAGAACGGAAAAAAAGTGATTCTTACGAAGTTTCCAAACTTCGAAAAAAAAATTTTTTCTTTTCGAGATTCTTTGCGCATAATATGCTTTACTGAGGCTATATACTAGTATAATGAAAGAGTACCAGTTATCTCAAATAAGAACGGAAAAAAAGTGATTCAAACGAAGTTTCCAAACTTCGAAAAAAAATGTTTTTCTTTTCGAGATTCTATGCGCATAATATGCTTTTCTGAGTCTATCAAACTAGTATAATGAAAGAGAACCAGGTATCTCAAATAAGAACGGAAAAAAAGTGATTCAAACGAAGTTTCCAAAATTCGAAAAAAAATTTTTTTCCTTTCGAGATTCTTTGCGCATAATATGCTTTTCTACGGCTATCAAACTAGTAAAATGAAAGAGAACCGTTTATCTCGAATAAGAACGGAATAAAAGTGATTCTAAAGAAGTTTCCAAACTTCGAAAAAAAATTTTTTCTTTTCGAGATTCTTTGCGCATAATATGCTTTACTGAGGCTATCAAAATAGTATAATGAGAGAGAAACAGTTATCTCAAATAAGAACGGAAAAAAAGTGATTCAAACGTAGTTTCCAAACTTCGAAAAAAAATGTTTTTCTTTTCGAGATTCTTTGCGCATAATATGCTTTTCTGGGGCTATCAAACTAGTATAATGAAAGAGAACCAGTTATCTCAAATAAGAACGGGAAAAAAGTGATTCTAACGAAGTTTCCAAACTTCGAAAAAAATTTTTTTTCTTTTCGAGATTCTTTGCGCATAATATGCTTTACTGAGGCTATCAAACTAGTATAATGAAAGAGAACCAGTTATCTCAAATAAGAACGGAAAAAAAGTGATTCTAACGAAGTTTCCAAACTTGGAAAAAAAAATTTTTTCTTTTCGAGATTCTTTGCGCATAATATGCTTTACTGAGGCTATCAAACTAGTACAATGAAGGAGAACCAGTTATCTCAAATAAGAACAGAAAAAAAGTGATTCTAAAGAAGTTTCCAAACTTCGAAAAAAAATTTTTTTCTTTTCGAGATTCTTTGCGCATAATATGCTTTACTGAGGCTATGAAACTAGTATAATGAAAGAGAACCAGTTATCTCAAATAAGAACGGAAAAAGTGATTCTAACGAAGTTTCCAAACTTCGAAAAAAAATTTTTTTCTTTTCGAGATTCTTTGCGCATAATATGCTTTACTGAGGCTGTCAAACTAGTATAATGAAAGAGAACCAGTTATCTCAAATAAGAACAGAAAAAAAGTGATTCTAAAGAAGTTTCCAAACTTCGAAAAAAATTTTTTTTCTTTTCGAGATTCTTTCCGCATAATATGCTTTACTGAGGCTTTCAAACTAGTATAATGAAAGAGAACAAGTTATCTCAAATAAGAACGGAAAAAAATTGATTCTAAAGAAGTTTTCAAACTTCGAAAAAAAATTTTTTTCTTTTCGAGATTCTTTGCGCATAATATGCTTTACTGAGGCTATCAAACTAGTATATTGAAAGAGAACCAGTTATCTCAAATAAGAACGGAAAAAAAGTGATTCTTACGAAGTTTCCAAACTTCGAAAAAAAAATTTTTTCTTTTCGAGATTCTTTGCGCATAATATGCTTTACTGAGGCTATATACTAGTATAATGAAAGAGTACCAGTTATCTCAAATAAGAACGGAAAAAAAGTGATTCAAACGAAGTTTCCAAACTTCGAAAAAAAATGTTTTTCTTTTCGAGATTCTATGCGCATAATATGCTTTTCTGAGTCTATCAAACTAGTATAATGAAAGAGAACCAGGTATCTCAAATAAGAACGGAAAAAAAGTGATTCAAACGAAGTTTCCAAAATTCGAAAAAAAATTTTTTTCCTTTCGAGATTCTTTGCGCATAATATGCTTTTCTACGGCTATCAAACTAGTAAAATGAAAGAGAACCGTTTATCTCGAATAAGAACGGAATAAAAATGATTCTAACGAAGTTTCCAAACTTCGAAAAATTTTTTTTTTCTTTTCGAGATTCTTTGCGCATTATATGCTTTACTGAGGCTATCAAACTAGTATAATGAAAGAGAACCAGTTCTCTCAAATAAGAACGGAAAAAAGTGATTCTAACGAAGTTTCTAAACTTCGAAAAAAAATTTTTTTCTTTTCGAGATTCTTTGCGCATAATATGCTTTACTGAGGCTATTAAACTAGTATAATGAAAGAGAACCAGTTATCTCAAATAAGAACGGAAAAAAATTGATTCTAAAGAAGTTTCCAAACTTCGAAAAAAAATTTTTTTCTTTTCGAGATTCTTTGCGCATAATATGCTTTACTGAGGCTCTCAAACTAGTATAATGAAAGAGAACCAGTTATCTCAAATAAGAACAGAAAAAAAGTGATTCTAAAGAAGTTTCCAAACTTCGAAAAAAAATTTTTTCTTTTCGAGATTCTTTGCGCATAATATGCTTTACTGAGGCTATCAAAATAGTATAATGAGAGAGAAACAGTTATCTCAAATAAGAACGGAAAAAAAGTGATTCAAACGTAGTTTCCAAACTTCGAAAAAAAATGTTTTTCTTTTCGAGATTCTTTGCGCATAATATGCTTTTCTGGGGCTATCAAACTAGTATAATGAAAGAGAACCAGTTATCTCAAATAAGAACGGGAAAAAAGTGATTCTAACGAAGTTTCCAAACTTCGAAAAAAATTTTTTTTCTTTTCGAGATTCTTTGCGCATAATATGCTTTACTGAGGCTATCAAACTAGTATAATGAAAGAGAACCAGTTATCTCAAATAAGAACGGAAAAAAAGTGATTCTAACGAAGTTTCCAAACTTGGAAAAAAAAATTTTTTCTTTTCGAGATTCTTTGCGCATAATATGCTTTACTGAGGCTATCAAACTAGTACAATGAAGGAGAACCAGTTATCTCAAATAAGAACAGAAAAAAAGTGATTCTAAAGAAGTTTCCAAACTTCGAAAAAAAATTTTTTTCTTTTCGAGATTCTTTGCGCATAATATGCTTTACTGAGGCTATCAAACTAGTATAATGAAAGAGAACCAGTTATCTCAAATAAGAACGGAAAAAAATTGATTCTAAAGATGTTTCCAAACTTCGAAAAAAATTTTTTTTCTTTTCGAGATTCTTTGCGCATAATATGCTTTACTGAGGCTATCAAACTAGTATAATGAAAGAGAAACAGATATCTCAAATATGAACGGAAAAAAAGTGATTCAAACGAAGTTTCCAAACTTCGAAAAAAAATGTTTTTCTTTTCGAGATTCTTTGCGCATAATATGCTTTTCTGGGGCTATCAAACTAGTATAATGAAAGAGAACCAGTTATATCAAATAAGAACGGGAAAAAAGTGATTCTAACGAAGTTTCCTAACTTCGAAAAAAATTTTTTTTCTTTTCGAGATTCTTTGCGCATAATATGCTTTACTGAGGCTAACAAACTAGTATAATGAAAGAGAACCAGTTATCTCAAATAAGAACGGAAAAAAGTGATTCTAACGAATTTTTCAAACTTGGAAAAAAAAATTTTTTCTTTTCGAGATTCTTTGCGCATAATATGCTTTACTGAGGCTATCAAACTAGTACAATGAAAGAGAACCAGTTATCTCAAATAAGAACAGAAAAAAAGTGATTCTAAAGAAGTTTCCAAACTTCGAAAAAAAATTTTTTTCTTTTGGAGATTCTTTGCGCATAATATGCTTTACTGAGGCTATCAAACTAGTATAATGAAAGAGAACCAGTTATCTCAAATAAGAACGGAAAAAAATTGATTCTAAAGAAGTTTCCAAAGTTCGAAAAAAAATTTTTTTCTTTTCGAGATTCTTTGCGCATAATATGCTTTACTGAGGCTATCAACCTAGTATAACGAAAGAGAAACAGTTATCTCAAATAAGAACGGAAAAAAAGTGATTCTAAAGTAGTTTCCAAACTTCGAAAAAAAATTTTTTTCTTTTCGTGATTCTTTTCGCTAAATATTCTTTTCTGGGGCTATCAAACTAGTGTAATGAAAGAGAACCAGTTATCTCAAATTAGAACAGAAAAAAAGTGATTCTAAAGAAGTTTACAAACTTCGAAAAAAAATTTTTTTCTTTTCGAGATTCTTTGCGCATAATATGCTTTACTGAGGCTATCAAACTAGTATAATGAAAGAGAACCAGTTATCTCAAATAAGAACAGAAAAAAAGTGATTCTAAAGAAGTTTCCAAACTTCGAAAAAAATTTTTTTTCTTTTCGAGATTCTTTGCGCATAATATGCTTTACTGAGGCTATCAAACTAGTATAATGAAAGAGAACCAGTTATCTCAAATAAGAACGGAAAAAAATTGATTCTAAAAAGTTTCCAAACTTCGAAAAAAAATTTATTTCTTTTCGAGATTCTTTGCGCATAATATGGTTTACTGAGGCTATCAAACTAGTATAATGAAAGAGAAACAGTTATCTCAAATAAGAACGGAAAAAAAGTGATTCAAACGAAGTTTCCAAACTTCGAAAAAAAATGTTTTTCTTTTCGAGATTCTTTGCGCATAATATGCTTTTCTTAGGCTATCAAACTAGTAAAATGAAAGAGAACCAGTTATCTCGAATAAGAACGGAAAAAAAGTAATTCTAAAGAAGCTTCCAAACTTCGAAAAAATTTTTTTTCTTTTCGAGATTCTTTGCGCATAATATGCTTTACTGAGGCTATCAAACTAGTATAATGAAAGAGAACCAGTTATCTCATATAAGAAAGGAAAAAAAGTGATTCTAACGAAGTTTCCAAACTTCGAAAAAAATTTTTTTTTCTTTTCGAAATTCTTTGGGCATAATATGCTTTACTGAGGCTATCAAACTAGTATAATGAAAGAGAACCAGTTATCTCAAATAAGAACGGAAAAAAAGTGATTCAAACGAAGTTTCCAAACTACGAAAAAAAATGGTTTTCTTTTCGAGATTCTTTGCGCATAATATGCTTTTCTACGGCTATCAAACTAGTAAAATGAAAGAGAACCAGTTATCTCGAATAAGAACGGAAAAAAATTGATTCTAACGAAGTTTCCAAACTTCGAAAAATGTTTTTTTTCTTTTCGAGATTCTTTGCGCATAATATGCTTTGCTGAGTCTATCAAACTAGTATAATGAAAGAGAACTAGTTATCTCAAATAAGAACGGAAAAAAGTGATTCTAACGAAGTTTCCAAACTTCGAAAAAAAATTTTTTTCTTTTCGAGATTCTTTGCGCATAATATGCTTTACTGAGGCTATCAAACTAGTATAATGAAAGAGAACCAGTTATCTCAAATAAGAACAGAAAAAAAGTGATTCTAAAGAAGTTTCCAAACTTCGAAAATAAAATTTTTTTCTTTTCGAGATTCTTTGCGCATAATATGCTTTACTGAGGCTATCAAACTAGTATAATGAAAGACAACCAGTTATCTCAAATAAGAACGGAAAAAAATTGATTCTAACGAAGTTTCCAAACTTCGAAATAATTTTTTTTTTCTTTTCCAGATTCTTTGCGCATAATATGCTTTACTGAGGCTATCAAACTAGTATAATGAAAGAGAACCAGTTATCTCAAATAAGAACGGAAAAAAGTGATTCTAACGAAGTTTCCAAACTTCGAAAAAAAATTTTTTTCTTTTCGAGATTCTTTGCGCATAATATGCTTTACTGAGATTATCAAAGTAGTATAATGAAAGAGAACCAGTTATCTCAAATAAGAACGGAAAAAAAGTGATTCAAACGTAGTTTCCAAACTTCGAAAAAAAATGTTTTTCTTTTCGAGATTCTTTGCGCATAATATGCTTTTCTGGGGCTATCAAACTAGTATAATGAAAGAGAACCAGTTATCTCAAATAAGAACGGGAAAAAAGTGATTCTAACGAAGTTTCCAAACTTCGAAAAAAATTTTTTTTCTTTTCGAGATTCTTTGCGCATAATATGCTTTACTGAGGCTATCAAACTAGTATAATGAAAGAGAACCAGTTATCTCAAATAAGAACGGAAAAAAAGTGATTCTAACGAAGTTTCCAAACTTGGAAAAAAAAATTTTTTCTTTTCGAGATTCTTTGCGCATAATATGCTTTACTGAGGCTATCAAACTAGTACAATGAAGGAGAACCAGTTATCTCAAATAAGAACAGAAAAAAAGTGATTCTAAAGAAGTTTCCAAACTTCGAAAAAAAATTTTTTTCTTTTCGAGATTCTTTGCGCATAATATGCTTTACTGAGGCTATCAAACTAGTATAATGAAAGAGAACCAGTTATCTCAAATAAGAACGGAAAAAAATTGATTCTAAAGATGTTTCCAAACTTCGAAAAAAATTTTTTTTCTTTTCGAGATTCTTTGCGCATAATATGCTTTACTGAGGCTATCAAACTAGTATAATGAAAGAGAAACAGATATCTCAAATATGAACGGAAAAAAAGTGATTCAAACGAAGTTTCCAAACTTCGAAAAAAAATGTTTTTCTTTTCGAGATTCTTTGCGCATAATATGTTTTTCTGGGGCTATCAAACTAGTATAATGAAAGAGAACCAGTTATATCAAATAAGAACGGGAAAAAAGTGATTCTAACGAAGTTTCCTAACTTCGAAAAAAATTTTTTTTCTTTTCGAGATTCTTTGCGCATAAAATGCTTTACTGAGGCTAACAAACTAGTATAATGAAAGAGAACCAGTTATCTCAAATAAGAACGGAAAAAAGTGATTCTAACGAATTTTTCAAACTTCGAAAAAAAATTTTTTCTTTTCGAGATTCTTTGCGCATAATTGGCTTTACTGAGGCTATCAAACTAGTACAATGAAAGAGAACCAGTTATCTCAAATAAGAACAGAAAAAAAGTGATTCTAAAGAAGTTTCCAAACTTCGAAAAAAAATTTTTTTCTTTTGGAGATTCTTTGCGCATAATATGCTTTACTGAGGCTGTCAAACTAGTATAATGAAAGAGAACCAGTTATCTCAAATAAGAACGGAAAAAAATTGATTCTAAAGAAGTTTCCAAAGTTCGAAAAAAAATTTTTTTCTTTTCGAGATTCTTTGCGCATAATATGCTTTACTGAGGCTATCAACCTAGTATAACGAAAGAGAAACAGTTATCTCAAATAAGAACGGAAAAAAAGTGATTCTAAAGTAGTTTCCAAACTTCGAAAAAAAATTTTTTTCTTTTCGTGATTCTTTTCGCTAAATATTCTTTTCTGGGGCTATCAAACTAGTGTAATGAAAGAGAACCAGTTATCTCAAATTAGAACAGAAAAAAAGTGATTCTAAAGAAGTTTCCAAACTTCGAAAAAAAATTTTTTTCTTTTCGAGATTCTTTGCGCATAATATGCTTTACTGAGGCTATCAAACTAGTATAATGAAAGAGAACCAGTTATCTCAAATAAGAACAGAAAAAAAGTGATTCTAAAGAAGTTTCCAAACTTCGAAAAAAATTTTTTTTCTTTTCGAGATTCTTTGCGCATAATATGCTTTACTGAGGCTATCAAACTAGTATAATGAAAGAGAACCAGTTATCTCAAATAAGAACGGAAAAAAATTGATTCTAAAAAGTTTCCAAACTTCGAAAAAAAATTTATTTCTTTTCGAGATTCTTTGCGCATAATATGGTTTACTGAGGCTATCAAACTAGTATAATGAAAGAGAAACAGTTATCTCAAATAAGAACGGAAAAAAAGTGATTCAAACGAAGTTTCCAAACTTCGAAAAAAAATGTTTTTCTTTTCGAGATTCTTTGCGCATAATATGCTTTTCTGAGGCTATCAAACTAGTAAAATGAAAGAGAACCAGTTATCTCGAATAAGAACGGAAAAAAAGTAATTCTAAAGAAGCTTCCAAACTTCGAAAAAATTTTTTTTCTTTTCGAGATTCTTTGCGCATAATATGGTTTACTGAGGCTATCAAACTAGTATAATGAAAGAGAACCAGTTATCTCATATAAGAAAGGAAAAAAAGTGATTCTAACGAAGTTTCCAAACTTCGAAAAAAATTTTTTTTTCTTTTCGAAATTCTTTGGGCATAATATGCTTTACTGAGGCTATCAAACTAGTATAATGAAAGAGAACCAGTTATCTCAAATAAGAACGGAAAAAAAGTGATTCAAACGAAGTTTCCAAACTACGAAAAAAAATGGTTTTCTTTTCGAGATTCTTTGCGCATAATATGCTTTTCTACGGCTATCAAACTAGTAAAATGAAAGAGAACCAGTTATCTCGAATAAGAACGGAAAAAAATTGATTCTAACGAAGTTTCCAAACTTCGAAAAATGTTTTTTTTCTTTTCGAGATTCTTTGCGCATAATATGCTTTGCTGAGTCTATCAAACTAGTATAATGAAAGAGAACTAGTTATCTCAAATAAGAACGGAAAAAAGTGATTCTAACGAAGTTTCCAAACTTCGAAAAAAAATTTTTTTCTTTTCGAGATTCTTTGCGCATAATATGCTTTACTGAGGCTATCAAACTAGTATAATGAAAGAGAAATAGTTATCTCAAATAAGAACAGAAAAAAAGTGATTCTAAAGAAGTTTCCAAACTTCGAAAATAAAATTTTTTTCTTTTCGAGATTCTTTGCGCATAATATGCTTTACTGAGGCTATCAAACTAGTATAATGAAAGACAACCAGTTATCTCAAATAAGAACGGAAAAAAATTGATTCTAACGAAGTTTCCAAACTTCGAAATAATTTTTTTTTTCTTTTCCAGATTCTTTGCGCATAATATGCTTTACTGAGGCTATCAAACTAGTATAATGAAAGAGAACCAGTTATCTCAAATAAGAACGGAAAAAAGTGATTCTAACGAAGTTTCCAAACTTCGAAAAAAAATTTTTTTCCTTTCGAGATTCTTTGCGCATAATATGCTTTACTGAGATTATCAAAGTAGTATAATGAAAGAGAACCAGTTATCTCAAATAAGAACGGAAAAAAATTGATTCTAACGAATTTTCCAAACTTCGAAATAATTTTTTTTTTCTTTTCCAGATTCTTTGCGCATAATATGCTTTACTGAGTCTATCAAACTAGTATAATGAAAGAGAACCAGTTATCTCAAATAAGAACAGAAAAAAAGTGATTCTAAAGAAGTTTCCAAACTTCGAAAAAAAATTTTTTTCTTTTCGAGATTCTTTGCGCATAATATGCTTTACTGAGGCTATCAAACTAGTATAATGAAAGAGAACAAGTTATCTCAAATAAGAACGGAAAAAAATTGATTCTAAAGAAGTTTTCAAACTTCGAAAAAAAATTTTTTTCTTTTCGAGATTCTTTGAGCATAATATGCTTTACTGAGGCTATCAAAATAGTATAATGAAAGAGAAACAGTTATCCCAAATAAGAACGGAAAAAAAGTGATCCAAACGTAGTTTCCAAACTTCGAAATAAAATGTTTTTCTTTTCGAGATTCTTTGCGCATAATATGCTTTTCTGGGGCTATCAAACTAGTATAAAGAAAGAGAACCAGTTATCTCAAATAAGAACGGGAAAAAAGTGATTCTAACGAAGTTTCCAAAATTCCAAAAAAATTTTTTTTCTTTTCGAGATTCTTTGCGCATAATATGCTTTACTGAGGCTATCAAACTAGTATTATGAAAGAGAACCAGTTATCTCAAATAAGAACGGAAAAAAGTGATTCTAACGAAGTTTTCAAACTTCGAAAAAAAAATTTTTTTCCTTCGAGATTCTTTGCGCATAATATGCTTTAATGAGGCTATCAAACTAGTACAATGAAAGAGAACCAGTTATCTCAAATAAGAAAAAAAAAAAGTGATTCTAAAGTAGTTTCCAAACTTCGAAAAAAAATTTTTTTCTTTTGGAGATTCTTTGCGCATAATATGCTTTACTGAGGCTATCAAACTAGTATAATGAAAGAGAACCAGTTATCTCGAATAAGAACGGAAAAAATTGATTCTAAAGAAGTTTCCAAAGTTCGAAAAAAAAATTTTTTCTTTTCGAGATTCTTTGAGCATAATATGCTTTACTGAGGCTATCAACCTAGTATAATGAAAGAGAAACAGTTATCTCAAATAAGAACGGAAAAAAAGTGATTCTAAAGTAGTTTCCAAACTTCGAAAAAAATTTTTTATCTTTTCGTGATTCTTTTCGCTAAATATGCTTTTCTGAGGCTATCAAACTAGTGTAATGAAAGAGAACCAGTTATCTCAAATTAGAACAGAAAAAAAGTGATTCTAAAGAAGTTTCCAAACTTCGAAAAAAAATTTTTTTCTTTTCGTGATTCTTTGCGCATAATATGCTTTACTGAGGCTATCAAACTAGTATAATGAAAGAGAACCAGTTATCTCAAATAAGAACAGAAAAAAAGTGATTCTAAAGAAGTTTCCAAACTTCGAAAAAAATTTTTTTTCTTTTCGAGATTCTTTGCGCATAATATGCTTTATTGAGGCTATCAAACTAGTATAATGAAAGAGAACCAGTTATCTCAAATAAGAACGGAAAAAAATTGATTCTAAAGAAGTTTCCAAACTTCGAAAAAAAATTTATTTCTTTTCGAGATTCTTTGCGCATAATATGGTTTACAGAGGCTATCAAACTAGTATAATGAAAGAGAAACTGTTATCTCAAATAAGAACGGAAAAAAAGTGATTCAAACGAAGTTTCCAAACTTCGAAAAAAAATGTTTTTCTTTTCGAGATTCTTTGCGCATAATATGCTTTTCTGAGGCTATCAAACTAGTAAAATGAAAGAGAACCAGATATCTCGAATAAGAACGGAAAAAAAGTAATTCTAAAGAAGTTTCCAAAGTTCGAAAAAAATTTTTTTTCTTTTCGAGATTCTTTGCGCATATGCTTTACTGAGGCTATCAAACTAGTATAATGAAAGAGAACCAGTTATCTCATATAAGAACGGAAAAAAAGTGATTCTAACGAAGTTTCCAAACTTCGAAAAAAATTTTTTTTTCTTTTCGAAATTCTTTGCGCATAATATGCTTTACTGAGGCTATCAAACTAGTATAATGAAAGAGAACCAGTTATCTCAAATAAGAACGGAAAAAAAGTGATTCAAACGAAGTTTCCAAACTTCGAAAAAAAATGGTTTTCTTTTCGAGATTCTTTGCGCATAATATGCTTTTCTACGGCTATCAAACTAGTAAAATGAAAGAGAACCAGTTATCTCGAATAAGAACGGAAAAAAAGTGATTCTAACGAAGTTTCCAAACTTCGAAAAATGTTTGTTTTCTTTTCGAGATTCTTTGCGCATAATATGCTTTACTGAGTCTATCAAACTATTATAATGAAAGAGAACCAGTTATCTCAAATAAGAACGGAAAAAAGTGATTCTAACGAAGTTTCCAAACTTCGAAAAAAAAATTTTTTTCTTTTCGAGATTCTTTGCGCATAATATGCTTTACTGAGGCTATCAAACTAGTATAATGAAAGAGAACCAGTTATCTCAAATAAGAACGGAAAAAGTGATTCTAACGAAGTTTCCAAACTTCGAAAAAAACTTTTTTTCTTTTCGAGATTCTTTGCGCATAATATGCTTTACTGAGGCTATCAAACTAGTATAATGAAAAAGAACCAGTTATCTCAAATAAGAACAGAAAAAAAGTGATTCTAAAGAAGTTTCCAAACTTCGAAAAAAAATTTTTTTCTTTTCGAGATTCTTTGCGCATAATATGCTTTACTGAGGCTATCAAACTAGTATAATGAAAGAGAACAAGTTATCTCAAATAAGAACGGAAAAAAATTGATTCTAAAGAAGTTTTCAAACTTCGAAAAAAAATTTTTTTCTTTTCGTGATTCTTTGCGCATAATATGCTTTACTGAGGCTATCAAAATAGTATAATGAAAGAGAAACAGTTATCTCAAATAAGAAGGGAAAAAAAGTGATCCAAACGTAGTTTCCAAACTTCGAAAAGAAATGTTTTTCTTTTCGAGATTCTTTGCGCATAATATGCCCTACTGAGGCTATCAAACTAGTATAATGAAAGAGAACCAGTTATCTCAAATAAGAACGGAAAAAAAGTGATTCTAACGAAGTTTCCAAACTTCGAAAAAAAAATTTTTTCTTTTCGAGATTCTTTGCGCATAATATGCTTTTCTGAGTCTATCAAACTAGTATAATGAAAGAGAACCAGTTATCTCAAATAAGAACGGAAAAAAAGTGATTCAAACGAAGTTTCCAAAATTCGAAAAAAAATTTTTTTCCTTTCGAGATTCTTTGCGCATAATATGCTTTTCTACGGCTATCAAACTAGTAAAATGAAAGAGAACCAGTTATCTCGAATAAGAACGGAAAAAAAGTGATTCTAACGAAGTTTCCAAACTTCGAAAAATTTTTTTTTTCTTTTCGAGATTCTTTGCGCATAATATGCTTTACAAAGGCTATCAAACTAGTATAATGAAAGAGAACCAGTTATCTCAAATAAGAACGGAAAAAAGTGTTTCTAACGAAGTTTCCAAACTTCGAAAAAAATTTTTTTTCTTTTCGAGATTCTTTGCGCATAATATGCTTTACTGAGGCTATCAAACTAGTATAATGAAAGAGAACCAGTTATCTCAAATAAGAACAGAAAAAAAGTGATTCTAAAGAAGTTTCCAAACTTCGAAAAAAAATTTTTTTCTTTTCGAGATTCTTTGCGCATAATATGCTTTACTGAGGCTATCAAACTAGTATAATGAAAGAGAACAAGTTATCTCAAATAAGAACGGAAAAAAATTGATTCTAAAGAAGTTTCCAAACTTCGAAAAAAAATTTTTTTCTTTTCGAGATTCTTTGCGCATAATATGCTTTACTGAGGCTATCAAAATAGTATAATGAAAGAGAAACAGTTATCTCAAATAAGAACGGAAAAAAAGTGATTCAAACGTAGTTTCCAAACTTCGAAAAAAAATGTTTTTCTTTTCGAGATTCTTTGCGCATAATATGCTTTTCTGGGGCTATCAAACTAGTATAATGAAAGAGAACCAGTTATCTCAAATAAGAACGGGAAAAAAGTGATTCTAACGAAGTTTCCAAACTTCGAAAAAAATTTTTTTTCTTTTCGAGATTCTTTGCGCATAATATGCTTTACTGAGGCTATCAAACTAGTATAATGAAAGAGAACCAGTTATCTCAAATAAGAACGGAAAAAAAGTGATTCTAACGAAGTTTCCAAACTTGGAAAAAAAAATTTTTTCTTTTCGAGATTCTTTGCGCATAATATGCTTTACTGAGGCTATCAAACTAGTACAATGAAGGAGAACCAGTTATCTCAAATAAGAACAGAAAAAAAGTGATTCTAAAGAAGTTTCCAAACTTCGAAAAAAATTTTTTTTCTTTTCGAGATTCTTTGCGCATAATATGCTTTACTGAGGCTATCAAACTAGTACAATGAAAGAGAACCAGTTATCTCAAATAAGAACAGAAAAAAAGTGATTCTAACGAATTTTTCAAACTTCGAAAAAAAATTTTTTTCTTTTCGAGATTCTTTGCGCATAATATGCTTTACTGAGGCTATCAAACTAGTACAATGAAAGAGAACCAGTTATCTCAAATAAGAACAGAAAAAAAGTGATTCTAAAGAAGTTTCCAAACTTCGAAAAAAAATTTTTTTCTTTTGGAGATTCTTTGCGCATAATATGCTTTACTGAGGCTATCAAACTAGTATAATGAAAGAGAACCAGTTATCTCAAATAAGAACGGAAAAAATTGATTCTAAAGAAGTTTCCAAAGTTCGAAAAAAAAATTTTTTCTTTTCGAGATTCTTTGCGCATAATATGCTTTACTGAGGCTATCAACCTAGTATAATGAAAGAGAAACAGTTATCTCAAATAAGAACGGAAAAAAAGTGATTCTAAAGTAGTTTCCAAACTTCGAAAAAAATTTTTTTTCTTTTCGTGATTCTTTTCGCTAAATATGCTTTTCTGAGGCTATCAAACTAGTGTAATGAAAGAGAACCAGTTATCTCAAATTAGAACAGAAAAACAGTGATTCTAAAGAAGTTTCCAAACTTCGAAAAAAAATGTTTTTCTTTTCGAGATTCTTTGCGCATAATATGCTTTTCTGAGGCTATCAAACTAGTAAAATGAAAGAGAACCAGTTATCTCGAATAAGAACGGAAAAAAAGTAATTCTAAAGAAGCTTCCAAACTTCGAAAAAATTTTTTTTCTTTTCGAGATTCTTTGCGCATAATATGCTTTACTGAGGCTATCAAACTAGTATAATGAAAGAGAACCAGTTATCTCATATAAGAAAGGAAAAAAAGTGATTCTAACGAAGTTTCCAAACTTCGAAAAAAATTTTTTTTTCTTTTCGAAATTCTTTGCGCATAATATGCTTTACTGAGGCTATCAAACTAGTATAATGAAAGAGAACCAGTTATCTCAAATAAGAACGGAAAAAAAGTGATTCAAACGAAGTTTCCAAACTTCGAAAAAAAATGGTTTTCTTTTCGAGATTCTTTGCGCATAATATGCTTTTCTACGGCTATCAAACTAGTAAAATGAAAGAGAACCAGTTATCTCGAATAAGAACGGAAAAAAATTGATTCTAACGAAGTTTCCAAACTTCGAAAAATGTTTTTTTTCTTTTCGAGATTCTTTGCGCATAATATGCTTTGCTGAGTCTATCAAACTAGTATAATGAAAGAGAACTAGTTATCTCAAATAAGAACGGAAAAAAGTGATTCTAACGAAGTTTCCAAACTTCGAAAAAAAATTTTTTTCTTTTCGAGATTCTTTGCGCATAATATGCTTTACTGAGGCTATCAAACTAGTATAATGAAAGAGAACCAGTTATCTCAAATAAGAACAGAAAAAAAGTGATTCTAAAGAAGTTTCCAAACTTCGAAAATAAAATTTTTTTCTTTTCGAGATTCTTTGCGCATAATATGCTTTACTGAGGCTATCAAACTAGTATAATGAAAGACAACCAGTTATCTCAAATAAGAACGGAAAAAAATTGATTCTAACGAAGTTTCCAAACTTCGAAATAATTTTTTTTTTCTTTTCCAGATTCTTTGCGCATAATATGCTTTACTGAGGCTATCAAACTAGTATAATGAAAGAGAACCAGTTATCTCAAATAAGAACGGAAAAAAGTGATTCTAACGAAGTTTCCAAACTTCGAAAAAAAATTTTTTTCTTTTCGAGATTCTTTGCGCATAATATGCTTTACTGAGATTATCAAAGTAGTATAATGAAAGAGAACCAGTTATCTCAAATAAGAACGGAAAAAAATTGATTCTAAAGAAGTTTCCAAACTTCGAAAAAAAATTTTTTTCTTTTCGAGATTCTTTGCGCATAATATGCTTTACTGAGGCTATCAAACTAGTAGTATATCAAACTAGTATAATGAAAGAGAACAAGTTATCTCAAATAAGAACGGAAAAAAATTGATTCTAAAGAAGTTTTCAAACTTCGAAAAAAAATTTTTTTCTTTTCGAGATTCTTTGAGCATAATATGCTTTACTGAGGCTATCAAAATAGTATAATGAAAGAGAAACAGTTATCCCAAATAAGAACGGAAAAAAAGTGATCCAAACGTAGTTTCCAAACTTCGAAATAAAATGTTTTTCTTTTCGAGATTCTTTGCGCATAATATGCTTTACTGAGGCTATCAAACTAGTATAATGAAAGAGAACAAGTTATCTCAAATAAGAACGGAAAAAAATTGATTCTAAAGAAGTTTTCAAACTTCGAAAAAAAATTTTTTTCTTTTCGTGATTCTTTGCGCATAATATGCTTTACTGAGGCTATCAAAATAGTATAATGAAAGAGAAACAGTTATCTCAAATAAGAAGGGAAAAAAAGTGATCCAAACGTAGTTTCCAAACTTCGAAAAGAAATGTTTTTCTTTTCGAGATTCTTTGCGCATAATATGCCCTACTGAGGCTATCAAACTAGTATAATGAAAGAGAACCAGTTATCTCAAATAAGAACGGAAAAAAAGTGATTCTAACGAAGTTTCCAAACTTCGAAAAAAAAATTTTTTCTTTTCGAGATTCTTTGCGCATAATATGCTTTTCTGAGTCTATCAAACTAGTATAATGAAAGAGAACCAGTTATCTCAAATAAGAACGGAAAAAAAGTGATTCAAACGAAGTTTCCAAAATTCGAAAAAAAATTTTTTTCCTTTCGAGATTCTTTGCGCATAATATGCTTTTCTACGGCTATCAAACTAGTAAAATGAAAGAGAACCAGTTATCTCGAATAAGAACTGAAAAAAAGTGATTCTAACGAAGTTTCCAAACTTCGAAAAATTTTTTTTTTCTTTTCGAGATTCTTTGCGCATAATATGCTTTACAAAGGCTATCAAACTAGTATAATGAAAGAGAACCAGTTATCTCAAATAAGAACGGAAAAAAGTGTTTCTAACGAAGTTTCCAAACTTCGAAAAAAATTTTTTTCTTTTCGAGATTCTTTGCGCATAATATGCTTTGCTGAGGCTATCAAACTAGTATAATGAAAGAGAACCAGTTATCTCAAATAAGAACAGAAAAAAAGTGATTCTAAAGAAGTTTCCAAACTTCGAAAAAAAATTTTTTTCTTTTCGAGATTCTTTGCGCATAATATGCTTTACTGAGGCTATCAAACTAGTATAATGAAAGAGAACAAGTTATCTCAAATAAGAACGGAAAAAAATTGATTCTAAAGAAGTTTCCAAACTTCGAAAAAAAATTTTTTTCTTTTCGAGATTCTTTGCGCATAATATGCTTTACTGAGGCTATCAAAATAGTATAATGAAAGAGAAACAGTTATCTCAAATAAGAACGGAAAAAAAGTGATTCAAACGTAGTTTCCAAACTTCGAAAAAAAATGTTTTTCTTTTCGAGATTCTTTGCGCATAATATGCTTTTCTGGGGCTATCAAACTAGTATAATGAAAGAGAACCAGTTATCTCAAATAAGAACGGGAAAAAAGTGATTCTAACGAAGTTTCCAAACTTCGAAAAAAATTTTTTTTCTTTTCGAGATTCTTTGCGCATAATATGCTTTACTGAGGCTATCAAACTAGTATAATGAAAGAGAACCAGTTATCTCAAATAAGAACGGAAAAAAAGTGATTCTAACGAAGTTTCCAAACTTGGAAAAAAAATTTTTTTCTTTTCGAGATTCTTTGCGCATAATATGCTTTACTGAGGCTATCAAACTAGTACAATGAAGGAGAACCAGTTATCTCAAATAAGAACAGAAAAAAAGTGATTCTAAAGAAGTTTCCAAACTTCGAAAAAAATTTTTTTTCTTTTCGAGATTCTTTGCGCATAATATGCTTTACTGAGGCTATCAAACTAGTACAATGAAAGAGAACCAGTTATCTCAAATAAGAACAGAAAAAAAGTGATTCTAACGAATTTTTCAAACTTCGAAAAAAAAATTTTTTCTTTTCGAGATTCTTTGCGCATAATATGCTTTACTGAGGCTATCAAACTAGTACAATGAAAGAGAACCAGTTATCTCAAATAAGAACAGAAAAAAAGTGATTCTAAAGAAGTTTCCAAACTTCGAAAAAAATTTTTTTTCTTTTGGAGATTCTTTGCGCATAATATGCTTTACTGAGGCTATCAAACTAGTATAATGAAAGAGAACCAGTTATCTCAAATAAGAACGGAAAAAATTGATTCTAAAGAAGTTTCCAAAGTTCGAAAAAAAAATTTTTTCTTTTCGAGATTCTTTGCGCATAATATGCTTTACTGAGGCTATCAACCTAGTATAATGAAAGAGAAACAGTTATCTCAAATAAGAACGGAAAAAAAGTGATTCTAAAGTAGTTTCCAAACTTCGAAAAAAATTTTTTTTCTTTTCGTGATTCTTTTCGCTAAATATGCTTTTCTGAGGCTATCAAACTAGTGTAATGAAAGAGAACCAGTTATCTCAAATTAGAACAGAAAAACAGTGATTCTAAAGAAGTTTCCAAACTTCGAAAAAAAATTTTTTTCTTTTCGAGATTCTTTGCGCATAATATGCTTTACTGAGGCTATCAAACTAGTATAATGAAAGAGAACCAGTTATCTCAAATAAGAACAGAAAAAAAGTGATTCTAAAGAAGTTTCCAAACTTCGAAAAAAATTTTTTTTCTTTTCGAGATTCTTTGCGCATAATATGCTTTATTGAGGCTATCAAACTAGTATAATGAAAGAGAACCAGTTATCTCAAATAAGAACGGAAAAAAATTGATTCTAAAGAAGTTTCCAAACTTCGAAAAAAAATTTATTTCTTTTCGAGATTCTTTGCGCATAATATGGTTTACAGAGGCTATCAAACTAGTATAATGAAAGAGAAACAGTTATCTGAAATAAGAACGGAAAAAAAGTGATTCAAACGAAGTTTCCAAACTTCGAAAAAAAATATTTTTCTTTTCGAGATTCTTTGCGCATAATATGCTTTTCTGAGGCTATCAAACTAATAAAATGAAAGATAACCAGTTATCTCGAATAAGAACGGAAAAAAAGTAATTCTAAAGAAGTTTCCAAAGTTCGAAAAAAATTTTTTTTCTTTTCGAGATTCTTTGCGCATAATATGCTTTACTGAGGCTATCAAACTAGTATAATGAAAGAGAACCAGTTATCTCATATAAGAACGGAAAAAAAGTGATTCTAATGAAGTTTCCAAACTTCGAAAAAAATTTTTTCTTTTCGAAATTCTTTGCGCATAATATGCTTTACTGAGGCTATCAAACTAGTATAATGAAAGAGAACGATAAGAACGGAAAAAAGTGATTCTAACGAAATTTCCAAACTTCGAAAAAAAATTTTTTTCTTTTCGAGATTCTTTGCGCATAATATGCTTTACTGAGGCTATCAAACTAGTATAATGAAAGAGAACCAGTTATCTCAAATAAGAACAGAAAAAAAGTGATTCTAAAGAAGTTTCCAAACTTCGAAAAAAAATTTTTTTCTTTTCGAGATTCTTTGCGCATAATATGCTTTACTGAGGCTATCAAAATAGTATAATGAAAGAGAAACAGTTATCTCAAATAAGAACGGAAAAAAAGTGATTCAAACGTAGTTTCCAAACTTCGAAAAAAAATGTTTTTCTTTTCGAGATTCTTTGCGCATAATATGCTTTTCTGGGGCTATCAAACTAGTATAATGAAAGAGAACCAGTTATCTCAAATAAGAACGGGAAAAAAGTGATTCTAATGAAGTTTCCAAACTTCGAAAAAAATTTTTTTTCTTTTCGAGATTCTTTGCGCATAATATGCTTTACTGAGGCTATCAAACTAGTATAATGAAAGAGAACCAGTTATCTCATATAAGAACGGAAAAAAAGTGATTCTAATGAAGTTTCCAAACTTCGAAAAAAATTTTTTCTTTTCGAAATTCTTTGCGCATAATATGCTTTACTGAGGCTATCAAACTAGTATAATGAAAGAGAACGATAAGAACGGAAAAAAGTGATTCTAACGAAATTTCCAAACTTCGAAAAAAAATTTTTTTCTTTTCGAGATTCTTTGCGCATAATATGCTTTACTGAGGCTATCAAACTAGTATAATGAAAGAGAACCAGTTATCTCAAATAAGAACAGAAAAAAAGTGATTCTAAAGAAGTTTCCAAACTTCGAAAAAAAATTTTTTTCTTTTCGAGATTCTTTGCGCATAATATGCTTTACTGAGGCTATCAAAATAGTATAATGAAAGAGAAACAGTTATCTCAAATAAGAACGGAAAAAAAGTGATTCAAACGTAGTTTCCAAACTTCGAAAAAAAATGTTTTTCTTTTCGAGATTCTTTGCGCATAATATGCTTTTCTGGGGCTATCAAACTAGTATAATGAAAGAGAACCAGTTATCTCAAATAAGAACGGGAAAAAAGTGATTCTAATGAAGTTTCCAAACTTCGAAAAAAATTTTTTTTCTTTTCGAGATTCTTTGCGCATAATATGCTTTACTGAGGCTATCAAACTAGTATAATGAAAGAGAACCAGTTATCTCAATTAAGAACGGAAAAAAAGTGATTCTAACGAAGTTTCCAAACTTGGAAAAAAAAATTTTTTCTTTTCGAGATTCTTTGCGCATAATATGCTTTACTGAGGCTATCAAACTAGTACAATGAAGGAGAACCAGTTATCTCAAATAAGAACTGAAAAAAAGTGATTCTAAAGAAGTTTCCAAACTTCGAAAAAAATTTTTTTTCTTTTCGAGATTCTTTGCGCATAATATGCTTTACTGAGGCTATCAAACTAGTACAATGAAAGAGAACCAGTTATCTCAAATAAGAACAGAAAAAAAGTGATTCTAACGAATTTTTCAAACTTCGAAAAAAAAATTTTTTCTTTTCGAGATTCTTTGCGCATAATATGCTTTACTGAGGCTATCAAACTAGTACAATGAAAGAGAACCAGTTATCTCAAATAAGAACAGAAAAAAAGTGATTCTAAAGAAGTTTCCAAACTTCGAAAAAAAATTTTTTTCTTTTGGAGATTCTTTGCGCATAATATGCTTTACTGAGGCTATCAAACTAGTATAATGAAAGAGAACCAGTTATCTCAAATAAGAACGGAAAAAATTGATTCTAAAGAAGTTTCCAAAGTTCGAAAAAAAAATTTTTTCTTTTCTAGATTCTTTGCGCATAATATGCTTTACTGAGGCTATCAACCTAGTATAATGAAAGAGAAACAGTTATCTCAAATAAGAACGGAAAAAAAGTGATTCTAAAGTAGTTTCCAAACTTCGAAAAAAATTTTTTTTCTTTTCGTGATTCTTTTCGCTAAATATGCTTTTCTGAGGCTATCAAACTAGTGTAATGAAAGAGAACCAGTTATCTCAAATTAGAACAGAAAAAAAGTGATTCTAAAGAAGTTTCCAAACTTCGAAAAAAATTTTTTTTCTTTTCGAGATTCTTTGCGCATAAATTGCTTTATTGAGGCTATCAAACTAGTATAATGAAAGAGAACCAGTTATCTCAAATAAGAAAGGAAAAAAATTGATTCTAAAGAAGTTTCCAAACTTCGAAAAAAAATTTATTTCTTTTCCAGATTCTTTGCGCATAATATGGTTTACAGAGGCTATCAAACTAGTATAATGAAAGAGAAACAGTTATCTGAAATAAGAACGGAAAAAAAGTGATTCAAACGAAGTTTCCAAACTTCGAAAAAAAATATTTTTCTTTTCGAGATTCTTTGCGCATAATATGCTTTTCTGAGGCTATCAAACTAGTAAAATGAAAGAAAACCAGTTATCTCGAATAAGAACGGAAAAAAAGTAATTCTAAAGAAGTTTCCAAAGTTCGAAAAAAATTTTTTTTCTTTTCGAGATTCTTTGCGCATAATATGCTTTACTGAGGCTATCAAACTAGTATAATGAAAGAGAACCAGTTATCTCATATAAGAACGGAAAAAAAGTGATTCTAACGAAGTTTCCAAACTTCGAAAAAAATTTTTTTTTCTTTTCGAAATTCTTTGCGCATAATATGCTTTACTGAGGCTATCAAACCAGTATAATGAAAGAGAACCAGTTATCTCAAATAAGAACGGAAAAAAAGTGATTCAAACGAAGTTTCCAAACTTCGAAAAAAAATGGTTTTCTTTTCGATATTCTTTGCGCATAATATGCTTTTCTACGGCTATCAAACTAGTAAAATGAAAGAGAACCAGTTATCTCGAATAAGAACGGAAAAAAAGTGATTCTAACGAAGTTTCCAAACTTCGAAAAATGTTTTTTTTCTTTTCGAGATTCTTTGCGCATAATATGCTTTACTGAGTCTATCAAACTAGTATAATGAAAGAGAACCAGTTATCTCAAATAAGAACGGAAAAAAGTGATTCTAACGAAGTTTCCAAACTTCGAAAAAAAAATTTTTTTCTTTTCGAGATTCTTTACGCATAATATGCTTTACTGAGGCTATCAAACTAGTATAATGAAAGAGAACCAGTTATCTCAAATAAGAACGGAAAAAAATTGATTCTAACGAAGTTTCCAAACTTCGAAAATTTTTTTTTTTTCTTTTCCAGATTCTTTGCGCATAATATGCTTTACTGAGGCTATCAAACTAGTATAATGAAAGAGAACGATAAGAACGGAAAAAAGTGATTCTAACGAAGTTTCCAAACTTCGAAAAAAAATTTTTTTCTTTTCGAGATTCTTTGCGCATAATATGCTTTACTGAGGCTATCAAACTAGTATAATGAAAGAGAACCAGTTATCTCAAATAAGAACAGAAAAAAAGTGATTCTAAAGAAGTTTCCAAACTTCGAAAAAAAAATTTTTTCTTTTCGAGATTCTTTGCGCATAATATGCTTTACTGAGGCTATCAAACTAGTATAATGAAAGAGAACAAGTTATCTCAAATAAGAACGGAAAAAAATTGATTCTAAAGAAGTTTCCAAACTTCGAAAAAAAATTTTTTTCTTTTCGAGATTCTTTGCGCATAATATGCTTTACTGAGGCTATCAAAATAGTATAATGAAAGAGAAACAGTTATCTCAAATAAGAACGGAAAAAAAGTGATTCAAACGTAGTTTCCAAACTTCGAAAAAAAATGTTTTTCTTTTCGAGATTCTTTGCGCATAATATGCTTTTCTGGGGCTATCAAACTAGTATAATGAAAGAGAACCAGTTATCTCAAATATGAACGGGAAAAAAGTGATTCTAACGAAGTTTCCAAACTTCGAAAAAAATTTTTTTTCTTTTCGAGATTCTTTGCGCATATTATGCTTTACTGAGGCTATCAACTTAGTATAATGAAAGAGAAACAGTTATCTCAAATAAGAAGGGAAAAAAAGTGATTCTAAAGTAGTTTCCAAACTTCGAAAAAAATTCTTTTTCTTTTCGTGATTCTTTTCGCTAAATATGCTTTTCTAAGGCTATCAAACTAGTGTAATGAAAGAGAACCAGTTATATCAAATTAGAACAGAAAAAAAGTGATTCTAAAGAAGTTTCCAAACTTCAAAAAAAAATTTTTTTCTTTTCGAGATTCTTTGCGCATAATATGCTTTACTGAGGCTATCAAACTAGTATAATGAAAGAGAACCAGTTATCTCAAATAAGAACAGAAAAAAAGTGATTCTAAAGAAGTTTCCAAACTTCGAAAAAAATTTTTTTTCTTTTCGAGATTCTTTGCGCATAATATGCTTTACTGAGGCTATCAAACTAGTATAATGAAAGAGAACCAGTTATCTCAAATAAGAACGGAAAAAAATTGATTCTAAAGAAGTTTCCAAACTTCGAAAAAAAATTTATTTCTTTTCGAGATTCTTTGCGCATAATATGGTTTACAGAGGCTATCAAACTAGTATAATGAAAGAGAAACAGTTATCTCAAATAAGAACGGAAAAAAAGTGATTCAAACGAAGTTTCCAAACTTCGAAAAAAAATGTTTTTCTTTTCGAGATTCTTTGCGCATAATATGCTTTTCTGAGGCTATCAAACTAGTAAAATGAAAGAGAACCAGTTATCTCGAATAAGAACGGAAAAAAAGTAATTCTAAAGAAGTTTCCAAAGTTCGAAAAAAATTTTTTTTCTTTTCGAGATTCTTTGCGCATAATATGCTTTACTGAGGCTATCAAACTAGTATAATGAAAGAGAACCAGTTATCTCATATAAGAACGGAAAAAAAGTGATTCTAACGAAGTTTCCAAACTTCGAAAAAAATTTTTTTTTCTTTTCGAAATTCTTTGCGCATAATATGCTTTACTGAGGCTATCAAACTAGTATAATGAAAGAGAACCAGTTATCTCAAATAAGAACGGAAAAAAAGTGATTCAAACGAAGTTTCCAAACTTCGAAAAAAAATGGTTTTCTTTTCGAGATTCTTTGCGCATAATATGCTTTTCTACGGCTATCAAACTAGTAAAATGAAAGAGAACCAGTTATCTCGAATAAGAACGGAAAAAAAGTGATTCTAACGAAGTTTCCAAACTTCGAAAAATGTTTGTTTTCTTTTCGAGATTCTTTGCGCATAATATGCTTTACTGAGTCTGTCAAACTATTATAATGAAAGAGAACCAGTTATCTCAAATAAGAACGGAAAAAAGTGATTCTAACGAAGTTTCCAAACTTCGAAAAAAAAATTTTTTTCTTTTCGAGATTCTTTGCGCATAATATGCTTTACTGAGGCTATCAAACTAGTATAATGAAAGAGAACCAGTTATCTCAAATAAGAACGGAAAAAGTGATTCTAACGAAGTTTCCAAACTTCGAAAAAAACTTTTTTTCTTTTCGAGATTCTTTGCGCATAATATGCTTTACTGAGGCTATCAAACTAGTATAATGAAAAAGAACCAGTTATCTCAAATAAGAACAGAAAAAAAGTGATTCTAAAGAAGTTTCCAAACTTCGAAAAAAAATTTTTTTCTTTTCGAGATTCTTTGCGCATAATATGCTTTACTGAGGCTATCAAACTAGTATAATGAAAGAGAACAAGTTATCTCAAATAAGAACGGAAAAAAATTGATTCTAAAGAAGTTTTCAAACTTCGAAAAAAAATTTTTTTCTTTTCGTGATTCTTTGCGCATAATATGCTTTACTGAGGCTATCAAAATAGTATAATGAAAGAGAAACAGTTATCTCAAATAAGAAGGGAAAAAAAGTGATCCAAACGTAGTTTCCAAACTTCGAAAAGAAATGTTTTTCTTTTCGAGATTCTTTGCGCATAATATGCCCTACTGAGGCTATCAAACTAGTATAATGAAAGAGAACCAGTTATCTCAAATAAGAACGGAAAAAAAGTGATTCTAACGAAGTTTCGAAACTTCGAAAAAAAAATTTTTTCTTTTCGAGATTCTTTGCGCATAATATGCTTTTCTGAGTCTATCAAACTAGTATAATGAAAGAGAACCAGTTATCTCAAATAAGAACGGAAAAAAAGTGATTCAAACGAAGTTTCCAAAATTCGAAAAAAAATTTTTTTCCTTTCGAGATTCTTTGCGCATAATATGCTTTTCTACAGCTATCAAACTAGTAAAATGAAAGAGAACCAGTTATCTCGAATAAGAACGGAAAAAAAGTGATTCTAACGAAGTTTCCAAACTTCGAAAAATTTTTTTTTTCTTTTCGAGATTCTTTGCGCATAATATGCTTTACAAAGGCTATCAAACTAGTATAATGAAAGAGAACCAGTTATCTCAAATAAGAACGGAAAAAAGTGTTTCTAACGAAGTTTCCAAACTTCGAAAAAAATTTTTTTTCTTTTCGAGATTCTTTGCGCATAATATGCTTTACTGAGGCTATCAAACTAGTATAATGAAAGAGAACCAGTTATCTCAAATAAGAACAGAAAAAAAGTGATTCTAAAGAAGTTTCCAAACTTCGAAAAAAAATTTTTTTCTTTTCGAGATTCTTTGCGCATAATATGCTTTACTGAGGCTATCAAACTAGTATAATGAAAGAGAACAAGTTATCTCAAATAAGAACGGAAAAAAATTGATTCTAAAGAAGTTTCCAAACTTCGAAAAAAAATTTTTTTCTTTTCGAGATTCTTTGCGCATAATATGCTTTACTGAGGCTATCAAAATAGTATAATGAAAGAGAAACAGTTATCTCAAATAAGAACGGAAAAAAAGTGATTCAAACGCAGTTTCCAAACTTCGAAAAAAAATGTTTTTCTTTTCGAGATTCTTTGCGCATAATATGCTTTTCTGGGGCTATCAAACTAGTATAATGAAAGAGAACCAGTTATCTCAAATAAGAACGGGAAAAAAGTGATTCTAACGAAGTTTCCAAACTTCGAAAAAAATTTTTTTTCTTTTCGAGATTCTTTGCGCATAATATGCTTTACTGAGGCTATCAAACTAGTATAATGAAAGAGAACCAGTTATCTCAAATAAGAACGGAAAAAAAGTGATTCTAACGAAGTTTCCAAACTTGGAAAAAAAAATTTTTTCTTTTCGAGATTCTTTGCGCATAATATGCTTTACTGAGGCTATCAAACTAGTACAATGAAGGAGAACCAGTTATCTCAAATAAGAACAGAAAAAAAGTGATTCTAAAGAAGTTTCCAAACTTCGAAAAAAATTTTTTTTCTTTTCGAGATTCTTTGCGCATAATATGCTTTACTGAGGCTATCAAACTAGTACAATGAAAGAGAACCAGTTATCTCAAATAAGAACAGAAAAAAAGTGATTCTAACGAATTTTTCAAACTTCGAAAAAAAAATTTTTTCTTTTCGAGATTCTTTGCGCATAATATGCTTTACTGAGGCTATCAAACTAGTACAATGAAAGAGAACCAGTTATCTCAAATAAGAACAGAAAAAAAGTGATTCTAAAGAAGTTTCCAAACTTCGAAAAAAAATTTTTTTCTTTTGGAGATTCTTTGCGCATAATATGCTTTACTGAGGCTATCAAACTAGTATAATGAAAGAGAACCAGTTATCTCAAATAAGAACGGAAAAAATTGATTCTAAAGAAGTTTCCAAAGTTCGAAAAAAAAATTTTTTCTTTTCGAGATTCTTTGCTCATAATATGCTTTACTGAGGCTATCAACCTAGTATAATGAAAGAGAAACAGTTATCTCAAATAAGAACGGAAAAAAAGTGATTCTAAAGTAGTTTCCAAACTTCGAAAAAAATTTTTTTTCTTTTCGTGATTCTTTTCGCTAAATATGCTTTTCTGAGGCTATCAAACTAGTGTAATGAAAGAGAACCAGTTATCTCAAATTAGAACAGAAAAACAGTGATTCTAAAGAAGTTTCCAAACTTCGAAAAAAAATGTTTTTCTTTTCGAGATTCTTTGCGCATAATATGCTTTTCTGAGGCTATCAAACTAGTAAAATGAAAGAGAACCAGTTATCTCGAATAAGAACGGAAAAAAAGTAATTCTAAAGAAGCTTCCAAACTTCGAAAAAAAATTTTTTTCTTTTCGAGATTCTTTGCGCATAATATGCTTTACTGAGGCTATCAAACTAGTATAATGAAAGAGAACAAGTTATCTCAAATAAGAACGGAAAAAAATTGATTCTAAAGAAGTTTTCAAACTTCGAAAAAAAATTTTTTTCTTTTCGTGATTCTTTGCGCATAATATGCTTTACTGAGGCTATCAAAATAGTATAATGAAAGAGAAACAGTTATCTCAAATAAGAAGGGAAAAAAAGTGATCCAAACGTAGTTTCCAAACTTCGAAAAGAAATGTTTTTCTTTTCGAGATTCTTTGCGCATAATATGCCCTACTGAGGCTATCAAACTAGTATAATGAAAGAGAACCAGTTATCTCAAATAAGAACGGAAAAAAAGTGATTCTAACGAAGTTTCCAAACTTCGAAAAAAAAATTTTTTCTTTTCGAGATTCTTTGCGCATAATATGCTTTTCTGAGTCTATCAAACTAGTATAATGAAAGAGAACCAGTTATCTCAAATAAGAACGGAAAAAAAGTGATTCAAACGAAGTTTCCAAAATTCGAAAAAAAATTTTTTTCCTTTCGAGATTCTTTGCGCATAATATGCTTTTCTACGGCTATCAAACTAGTAAAATGAAAGAGAACCAGTTATCTCGAATAAGAACGGAAAAAAAGTGATTCTAACGAAGTTTCCAAACTTCGAAAAATTTTTTTTTTCTTTTCGAGATTCTTTGCGCATAATATGCTTTACAAAGGCTATCAAACTAGTATAATGAAAGAGAACCAGTTATCTCAAATAAGAACGGAAAAAAGTGTTTCTAACGAAGTTTCCAAACTTCGAAAAAAATTTTTTTTCTTTTCGAGATTCTTTGCGCATAATATGCTTTACTGAGGCTATCAAACTAGTATAATGAAAGAGAACCAGTTATCTCAAATAAGAACAGAAAAAAAGTGATTCTAAAGAAGTTTCCAAACTTCGAAAAAAAATTTTTTTCTTTTCGAGATTCTTTGCGCATAATATGCTTTACTGAGGCTATCAAACTAGTATAATGAAAGAGAACAAGTTATCTCAAATAAGAACGGAAAAAAATTGATTCTAAAGAAGTTTCCAAACTTCGAAAAAAAATTTTTTTCTTTTCGAGATTCTTTGCGCATAATATGCTTTACTGAGGCTATCAAAATAGTATAATGAAAGAGAAACAGTTATCTCAAATAAGAACGGAAAAAAAGTGATTCAAACGTAGTTTCCAAACTTCGAAAAAAAATGTTTTTCTTTTCGAGATTCTTTGCGCATAATATGCTTTTCTGGGGCTATCAAACTAGTATAATGAAAGAGAACCAGTTATCTCAAATAAGAACGGGAAAAAAGTGATTCTAACGAAGTTTCCAAACTTCGAAAAAAATTTTTTTTCTTTTCGAGATTCTTTGCGCATAATATGCTTTACTGAGGCTATCAAACTAGTATAATGAAAGAGAACCAGTTATCTCAAATAAGAACGGAAAAAAAGTGATTCTAACGAAGTTTCCAAACTTGGAAAAAAAAATTTTTTCTTTTCGAGATTCTTTGCGCATAATATGCTTTACTGAGGCTATCAAACTAGTACAATGAAGGAGAACCAGTTATCTCAAATAAGAACAGAAAAAAAGTGATTCTAAAGAAGTTTCCAAACTTCGAAAAAAATTTTTTTTCTTTTCGAGATTCTTTGCGCATAATATGCTTTACTGAGGCTATCAAACTAGTACAATGAAAGAGAACCAGTTATCTCAAATAAGAACAGAAAAAAAGTGATTCTAACGAATTTTTCAAACTTCGAAAAAAAAATTTTTTCTTTTCGAGATTCTTTGCGCATAATATGCTTTACTGAGGCTATCAAACTAGTACAATGAAAGAGAACCAGTTATCTCAAATAAGAACAGAAAAAAAGTGATTCTAAAGAAGTTTCCAAACTTCGAAAAAAAATTTTTTTCTTTTGGAGATTCTTTGCGCATAATATGCTTTACTGAGGCTATCAAACTAGTATAATGAAAGAGAACCAGTTATCTCAAATAAGAACGGAAAAAATTGATTCTAAAGAAGTTTCCAAAGTTCGAAAAAAAAATTTTTTCTTTTCGAGATTCTTTGCGCATAATATGCTTTACTGAGGCTATCAACCTAGTATAATGAAAGAGAAACAGTTATCTCAAATAAGAACGGAAAAAAAGTGATTCTAAAGTAGTTTCCAAACTTCGAAAAAAATTTTTTTTCTTTTCGTGATTCTTTTCGCTAAATATGCTTTTCTGAGGCTATCAAACTAGTGTAATGAAAGAGAACCAGTTATCTCAAATTAGAACAGAAAAACAGTGATTCTAAAGAAGTTTCCAAACTTCGAAAAAAAATGTTTTTCTTTTCGAGATTCTTTGCGCATAATATGCTTTTCTGAGGCTATCAAACTAGTAAAATGAAAGAGAACCAGTTATCTCGAATAAGAACGGAAAAAAAGTAATTCTAAAGAAGCTTCCAAACTTCGAAAAAATTTTTTTTCTTTTCGAGATTCTTTGCGCATAATATGCTTTACTGAGGCTATCAAACTAGTATAATGAAAGAGAACCAGTTATCTCATATAAGAAAGGAAAAAAAGTGATTCTAACGAAGTTTCCAAACTTCGAAAAAAATTTTTTTTTCTTTTCGAAATTCTTTGCGCATAATATGCTTTACTGAGGCTATCAAACTAGTATAATGAAAGAGAACCAGTTATCTCAAATAAGAACGGAAAAAAAGTGATTCAAACGAAGTTTCCAAACTTCGAAAAAAAATGGTTTTCTTTTCGAGATTCTTTGCGCATAATATGCTTTTCTACGGCTATCAAACTAGTAAAATGAAAGAGAACCAGTTATCTCGAATAAGAACGGAAAAAAATTGATTCTAACGAAGTTTCCAAACTTCGAAAAATGTTTTTTTTCTTTTCGAGATTCTTTGCGCATAATATGCTTTACTGAGGCTATCAAACTAGTATAATGAAAGAGAACAAGTTATCTCAAATAAGAACGGAAAAAAATTGATTCTAAAGAAGTTTTCAAACTTCGAAAAAAAATTTTTTTCTTTTCGTGATTCTTTGCGCATAATATGCTTTACTGAGGCTATCAAAATAGTATAATGAAAGAGAAACAGTTATCTCAAATAAGAAGGGAAAAAAAGTGATCCAAACGTAGTTTCCAAACTTCGAAAAGAAATGTTTTTCTTTTCGAGATTCTTTGCGCATAATATGCCCTACTGAGGCTATCAAACTAGTATAATGAAAGAGAACCAGTTATCTCAAATAAGAACGGAAAAAAGTGATTCTAACGAAGTTTCCAAACTTCGAAAAAAAAATTTTTTCTTTTCGAGATTCTTTGCGCATAATATGCTTTTCTGAGTCTATCAAACTAGTATAATGAAAGAGAACCAGTTATCTCAAATAAGAACGGAAAAAAAGTGATTCAAACGAAGTTTCCAAAATTCGAAAAAAAATTTTTTTCCTTTCGAGATTCTTTGCGCATAATATGCTTTTCTACGGCTATCAAACTAGTAAAATGAAAGAGAACCAGTTATCTCGAATAAGAACTGAAAAAAAGTGATTCTAACGAAGTTTCCAAACTTCGAAAAATTTTTTTTTTCTTTTCGAGATTCTTTGCGCATAATATGCTTTACAAAGGCTATCAAACTAGTATAATGAAAGAGAACCAGTTATCTCAAATAAGAACGGAAAAAAGTGTTTCTAACGAAGTTTCCAAACTTCGAAAAAAATTTTTTTCTTTTCGAGATTCTTTGCGCATAATATGCTTTACTGAGGCTATCAAACTAGTATAATGAAAGAGAACCAGTTATCTCAAATAAGAACAGAAAAAAAGTGATTCTAAAGAAGTTTCCAAACTTCGAAAAAAAATTTTTTTCTTTTCGAGATTCTTTGCGCATAATATGCTTTACTGAGGCTATCAAACTAGTATAATGAAAGAGAACAAGTTATCTCAAATAAGAACGGAAAAAAATTGATTCTAAAGAAGTTTCCAAACTTCGAAAAAAAATTTTTTTCTTTTCGAGATTCTTTGCGCATAATATGCTTTACTGAGGCTATCAAAATAGTATAATGAAAGAGAAACAGTTATCTCAAATAAGAACGGAAAAAAAGTGATTCAAACGTAGTTTCCAAACTTCGAAAAAAAATGTTTTTCTTTTCGAGATTCTTTGCGCATAATATGCTTTTCTGGGGCTATCAAACTAGTATAATGAAAGAGAACCAGTTATCTCAAATAAGGACGGGAAAAAAGTGATTCTAACGAAGTTTCCAAACTTCGAAAAAAATTTTTTTTCTTTTCGAGATTCTTTGCGCATAACATGCTATACTGAGGCTATCAAACTAGTATAATGAAAGAGAACCAGTTATCTCAAATAAGAACGGAAAAAAAGTGATTCTAACGAAGTTTCCAAACTTGGAAAAAAAATTTTTTTCTTTTCGAGATTCTTTGCGCATAATATGCTTTACTGAGGCTATCAAACTAGTACAATGAAGGAGAACCAGTTATCTCAAATAAGAACAGAAAAAAAGTGATTCTAAAGAAGTTTCCAAACTTCGAAAAAAATTTTTTTTCTTTTCGAGATTCTTTGCGCATAATATGCTTTACTGAGGCTATCAAACTAGTACAATGAAAGAGAACCAGTTATCTCAAATAAGAACAGAAAAAAAGTGATTCTAACGAATTTTTCAAACTTCGAAAAAAAAATTTTTTCTTTTCGAGATTCTTTGCGCATAATATGCTTTACTGAGGCTATCAAACTAGTACAATGAAAGAGAACCAGTTATCTCAAATAAGAACAGAAAAAAAGTGATTCTAAAGAAGTTTCCAAACTTCGAAAAAAATTTTTTTTCTTTTGGAGATTCTTTGCGCATAATATGCTTTACTGAGGCTATCAAACTAGTATAATGAAAGAGAACCAGTTATCTCAAATAAGAACGGAAAAAATTGATTCTAAAGAAGTTTCCAAAGTTCGAAAAAAAAATTTTTTCTTTTCGAGATTCTTTGCGCATAATATGCTTTACTGAGGCTATCAACCTAGTATAATGAAAGAGAAACAGTTATCTCAAATAAGAACGGAAAAAAAGTGATTCTAAAGTAGTTTCCAAACTTCGAAAAAAATTTTTTTTCTTTTCGTGATTCTTTTCGCTAAATATGCTTTTCTGAGGCTATCAAACTAGTGTAATGAAAGAGAACCAGTTATCTCAAATTAGAACAGAAAAACAGTGATTCTAAAGAAGTTTCCAAACTTCGAAAAAAAATTTTTTTCTTTTCGAGATTCTTTGCGCATAATATGCTTTACTGAGGCTATCAAACTAGTATAATGAAAGAGAACCAGTTATCTCAAATAAGAACAGAAAAAAAGTGATTCTAAAGAAGTTTCCAAACTTCGAAAAAAATTTTTTTTCTTTTCGAGATTCTTTGCGCATAATATGCTTTATTGAGGCTATCAAACTAGTATAATGAAAGAGAACCAGTTATCTCAAATAAGAACGGAAAAAAATTGATTCTAAAGAAGTTTCCAAACTTCGAAAAAAAATTTATTTCTTTTCGAGATTCTTTGCGCATAATATGGTTTACAGAGGCTATCAAACTAGTATAATGAAAGAGAAACAGTTATCTGAAATAAGAACGGAAAAAAAGTGATTCAAACGAAGTTTCCAAACTTCGAAAAAAAATATTTTTCTTTTCGAGATTCTTTGCGCATAATATGCTTTTCTGAGGCTATCAAACTAATAAAATGAAAGATAACCAGTTATCTCGAATAAGAACGGAAAAAAAGTAATTCTAAAGAAGTTTCCAAAGTTCGAAAAAAATTTTTTTTCTTTTCGAGATTCTTTGCGCATAATATGCTTTACTGAGGCTATCAAACTAGTATAATGAAAGAGAACCAGTTATCTCATATAAGAACGGAAAAAAAGTGATTCTAATGAAGTTTCCAAACTTCGAAAAAAATTTTTTCTTTTCGAAATTCTTTGCGCATAATATGCTTTACTGAGGCTATCAAACTAGTATAATGAAAGAGAACGATAAGAACGGAAAAAAGTGATTCTAACGAAATTTCCAAACTTCGAAAAAAAATTTTTTTCTTTTCGAGATTCTTTGCGCATAATATGCTTTACTGAGGCTATCAAACTAGTATAATGAAAGAGAACCAGTTATCTCAAATAAGAACAGAAAAAAAGTGATTCTAAAGAAGTTTCCAAACTTCGAAAAAAAATTTTTTTCTTTTCGAGATTCTTTGCGCATAATATGCTTTACTGAGGCTATCAAAATAGTATAATGAAAGAGAAACAGTTATCTCAAATAAGAACGGAAAAAAAGTGATTCAAACGTAGTTTCCAAACTTCGAAAAAAAATGTTTTTCTTTTCGAGATTCTTTGCGCATAATATGCTTTTCTGGGGCTATCAAACTAGTATAATGAAAGAGAACCAGTTATCTCAAATAAGAACGGGAAAAAAGTGATTCTAATGAAGTTTCCAAACTTCGAAAAAAATTTTTTTTCTTTTCGAGATTCTTTGCGCATAATATGCTTTACTGAGGCTATCAAACTAGTATAATGAAAGAGAACCAGTTATCTCAATTAAGAACGGAAAAAAAGTGATTCTAACGAAGTTTCCAAACTTGGAAAAAAAAATTTTTTCTTTTCGAGATTCTTTGCGCATAATATGCTTTACTGAGGCTATCAAACTAGTACAATGAAGGAGAACCAGTTATCTCAAATAAGAACTGAAAAAAAGTGATTCTAAAGAAGTTTCCAAACTTCGAAAAAAATTTTTTTTCTTTTCGAGATTCTTTGCGCATAATATGCTTTACTGAGGCTATCAAACTAGTACAATGAAAGAGAACCAGTTATCTCAAATAAGAACAGAAAAAAAGTGATTCTAACGAATTTTTCAAACTTCGAAAAAAAAATTTTTTCTTTTCGAGATTCTTTGCGCATAATATGCTTTACTGAGGCTATCAAACTAGTACAATGAAAGAGAACCAGTTATCTCAAATAAGAACAGAAAAAAAGTGATTCTAAAGAAGTTTCCAAACTTCGAAAAAAAATTTTTTTCTTTTGGAGATTCTTTGCGCATAATATGCTTTACTGAGGCTATCAAACTAGTATAATGAAAGAGAACCAGTTATCTCAAATAAGAACGGAAAAAATTGATTCTAAAGAAGTTTCCAAAGTTCGAAAAAAAAATTTTTTCTTTTCGAGATTCTTTGCGCATAATATGCTTTACTGAGGCTATCAACCTAGTATAATGAAAGAGAAACAGTTATCTCAAATAAGAACGGAAAAAAAGTGATTCTAAAGTAGTTTCCAAACTTCGAAAAAAATTTTTTTTCTTTTCGTGATTCTTTTCGCTAAATATGCTTTTCTGAGGCTATCAAACTAGTGTAATGAAAGAGAACCAGTTATCTCAAATTAGAACAGAAAAAAAGTGATTCTAAAGAAGTTTCCAAACTTCGAAAAAAAATTTATTTCTTTTCCAGATTCTTTGCGCATAATATGGTTTACAGAGGCTATCAAACTAGTATAATGAAAGAGAAACAGTTATCTGAAATAAGAACGGAAAAAAAGTGATTCAAACGAAGTTTCCAAACTTCGAAAAAAAATATTTTTCTTTTCGAGATTCTTTGCGCATAATATGCTTTTCTGAGGCTATCAAACTAGTAAAATGAAAGAAAACCAGTTATCTCGAATAAGAACGGAAAAAAAGTAATTCTAAAGAAGTTTCCAAAGTTCGAAAAAAATTTTTTTTCTTTTCGAGATTCTTTGCGCATAATATGCTTTACTGAGGCTATCAAACTAGTATAATGAAAGAGAACCAGTTATCTCATATAAGAACGGAAAAAAAGTGATTCTAACGAAGTTTCCAAACTTCGAAAAAAATTTTTTTTTCTTTTCGAAATTCTTTGCGCATAATATGCTTTACTGAGGCTATCAAACCAGTATAATGAAAGAGAACCAGTTATCTCAAATAAGAACGGAAAAAAAGTGATTCAAACGAAGTTTCCAAACTTCGAAAAAAAATGGTTTTCTTTTCGAGATTCTTTGCGCATAATATGCTTTTCTACGGCTATTAAACTAGTAAAATGAAAGAGAACCAGTTATCTCGAATAAGAACGGAAAAAAAGTGATTCTAACGAAGTTTCCAAACTTCGAAAAATGTTTTTTTTCTTTTCGAGATTCTTTGCGCATAATATGCTTTACTGAGTCTATCAAACTAGTATAATGAAAGAGAACCAGTTATCTCAAATAAGAACGGAAAAAAGTGATTCTAACGAAGTTTCCAAACTTCGAAAAAAAAATTTTTTTCTTTTCGAGATTCTTTACGCATAATATGCTTTACTGAGGCTATCAAACTAGTATAATGAAAGAGAACCAGTTATCTCAAATAAGAACGGAAAAAAATTGATTCTAACGAAGTTTCCAAACTTCGAAAATTTTTTTTTTTTCTTTTCCAGATTCTTTGCGCATAATATGCTTTACTGAGGCTATCAAACTAGTATAATGAAAGAGAACGATAAGAACGGAAAAAAGTGATTCTAACGAAGTTTCCAAACTTCGAAAAAAAATTTTTTTCTTTTCGAGATTCTTTGCGCATAATATGCTTTACTGAGGCTATCAAACTAGTATAATGAAAGAGAACCAGTTATCTCAAATAAGAACAGAAAAAAAGTGATTCTAAAGAAGTTTCCAAACTTCGAAAAAAAAATTTTTTCTTTTCGAGATTCTTTGCGCATAATATGCTTTACTGAGGCTATCAAACTAGTATAATGAAAGAGAACAAGTTATCTCAAATAAGAACGGAAAAAAATTGATTCTAAAGAAGTTTCCAAACTTCGAAAAAAAATTTTTTTCTTTTCGAGATTCTTTGCGCATAATATGCTTTACTGAGGCTATCAAAATAGTATAATGAAAGAGAAACAGTTATCTCAAATAAGAACGGAAAAAAAGTGATTCAAACGTAGTTTCCAAACTTCGAAAAAAAATGTTTTTCTTTTCGAGATTCTTTTCGCTAAATATGCTTTTCTAAGGCTATCAAACTAGTGTAATGAAAGAGAACCAGTTATATCAAATTAGAACAGAAAAAAAGTGATTCTAAAGAAGTTTCCAAACTTCAAAAAAAAATTTTTTTCTTTTCGAGGTTCTTTGCGCATAATATGCTTTACTGAGGCTATCAAACTAGTATAATGAAAGAGAACCAGTTATCTCAAATAAGAACAGAAAAAAAGTGATTCTAAAGAAGTTTCCAAACTTCGAAAAAAATTTTTTTTCTTTTCGAGATTCTTTGCGCATAATATGCTTTACTGAGGCTATCAAACTAGTATAATGAAAGAGAACCAGTTATCTCAAATAAGAACGGAAAAAAATTGATTCTAAAGAAGTTTCCAAACTTCGAAAAAAAATTTATTTCTTTTCGAGATTCTTTGCGCATAATATGGTTTACAGAGGCTATCAAACTAGTATAATGAAAGAGAAACAGTTATCTCAAATAAGAACGGAAAAAAAGTGATTCAAACGAAGTTTCCAAACTTCGAAAAAAAATGTTTTTCTTTTCGAGATTCTTTGCGCATAATATGCTTTTCTGAGGCTATCAAACTAGTAAAATGAAAGAGAACCAGTTATCTCGAATAAGAACGGAAAAAAAGTAATTCTAAAGAAGTTTCCAAAGTTCGAAAAAAATTTTTTTTCTTTTCGAGATTCTTTGCGCATAATATGCTTTACTGAGGCTATCAAACTGGTATAATGAAAGAGAACCAGTTATCTCATATAAGAACGGAAAAAAAGTGATTCTAATGAAGTTTCCAAACTTCGAAAAAAATTTTTTTTTCTTTTCGAAATTCTTTGCGCATAATATGCTTTACTGAGGCTATCGAACTAGTATAATGAAAGAGAACCAGTTATCTCAAATAGGAACGGAAAAAAAGTGATTCAAACGAAGTTTCCAAACTTCGAAAAAAAATGGTTTTCTTTTCGAGATTCTTTGCGCATAATATGCTTTTCTACGGCTATCAAACTAGTAAAATGAAAGAGAACCAGTTATCTCGAATAAGAACGGAAAAAAAGTGATTCTAACGAAGTTTCCAAACTTCGAAAAATATTTTTTTTCTTTTCGAGATTCTTTGCGCATAATATGCTTTGAGTCTATCAAACTAGTATAATGAAAGAGAACCAGTTATCCCAAATAAGAACGGAAAAAAGTGATTCTAACGAAGTTTCCAAACTTCGAAAAAAAAGTTTTTTTCTTTTCGAGATTCTTTGCGCATAACATGCTTTACTGAGGCTATCAAACTAGTATAATGAAAGAGAACCAGTTATCTCAAATAAGAACGGAAAAAAATTGATTCTAACGAAGTTTCCAAACTTCGAAAATTTTTTTTTTTTTCTTTTCCAGATTCTTTGCGCATAATGTGCTTTACTGAGGCTATGAAACTAGTATAATGAAAGAGAACCAGTTATCTCAAATAAGAACGGAAAAAAGTGATTCTAACGAAGTTTCCAAACTTCGAAAAAAAATTTTTTTCTTTTCGAGATTCTTTGCGCATAATATGCTTTACTGAGGCTGTCAAACTAGTATAATGAAAGAGAACCAGTTATCTCAAATAAGAACAGAAAAAAAGTGATTCTAAAGAAGTTTCCAAACTTCGAAAAAAATTTTTTTTCTTTTCGAGATTCTTTCCGCATAATATGCTTTACTGAGGCTTTCAAACTAGTATAATGAAAGAGAACAAGTTATCTCAAATAAGAACGGAAAAAAATTGATTCTAAAGAAGTTTTCAAACTTCGAAAAAAAATTTTTTTCTTTTCGAGATTCTTTGCGCATAATATGCTTTACTGAGGCTATCAAACTAGTATATTGAAAGAGAACCAGTTATCTCAAATAAGAACGGAAAAAAAGTGATTCTTACGAAGTTTCCAAACTTCGAAAAAAAAATTTTTTCTTTTCGAGATTCTTTGCGCATAATATGCTTTACTGAGGCTATATACTAGTATAATGAAAGAGTACCAGTTATCTCAAATAAGAACGGAAAAAAAGTGATTCAAACGAAGTTTCCAAACTTCGAAAAAAAATGTTTTTCTTTTCGAGATTCTATGCGCATAATATGCTTTTCTGAGTCTATCAAACTAGTATAATGAAAGTGAACCAGGTATCTCAAATAAGAACGGAAAAAAAGTGATTCAAACGAAGTTTCCAAAATTCGAAAAAAAATTTTTTTCCTTTCGAGATTCTTTGCGCATAATATGCTTTTCTACGGCTATCAAACTAGTAAAATGAAAGAGAACCGTTTATCTCGAATAAGAACGGAATAAAAGTGATTCTAACGAAGTTTCCAAACTTCGAAAAATTTTTTTTTTCTTTTCGTGATTCTTTGCGCATTATATGCTTTACTGAGGCTATCAAACTAGTATAATGAAAGAGAACCAGTTCTCTCAAATAAGAACGGAAAAAAGTGATTCTAACGAAGTTTCTAAACTTCGAAAAAAAATTTTTTTCTTTTCGAGATTCTTTGCGCATAATATGCTTTACTGAGGCTATTAAACTAGTATAATGAAAGAGAACCAGTTATCTCAAATAAGAACGGAAAAAAATTGATTCTAAAGAAGTTTCCAAACTTCGAAAAAAAATTTTTTTCTTTTCGAGATTCTTTGCGCATAATATGCTTTACTGAGGCTCTCAAACTAGTATAATGAAAGAGAACCAGTTATCTCAAATAAGAACAGAAAAAAAGTGATTTTAAAGAAGTTTCCAAACTTCGAAAAAAAATTTTTTTCTTTTCGAGATTCTTTGCGCATAATATGCTTTACTGAGGCTATCAAACTAGTATAATGAAAGAGAACAAGTTATCTCAAATAAGAACGGAAAAAAATTGATTCTAAAGAAGTTTCCAAACTTCGAAAAAAAATTTTTTCTTTTCGAGATTCTTTGCGCATAATATGCTTTACTGAGGCTATCAAAATAATATAATGAGAGAGAAACAGTTATCTCAAATAAGAACGGAAAAAAAGTGATTCAAACGTAGTTTCCAAACTTCGAAAAAAAATGTTTTTCTTTTCGAGATTCTTTGCGCATAATATGCTTTTCTGGGGCTATCAAACTAGTATAATGAAAGAGAACCAGTTATCTCAAATAAGAACGGGAAAAAAGTGATTCTAACGAAGTTTCCAAACTTCGAAAAAAATTTTTTTTCTTTTCGAGATTCTTTGCGCATAATATGCTTTACTGAGGCTATCAAACTAGTATAATGAAAGAGAACCAGTTATCTCAAATAAGAACGGAAAAAAAGTGATTCTAACGAAGTTTCCAAACTTGGAAAAAAAAATTTTTTCTTTTCGAGATTCTTTGCGCATAATATGCTTTACTGAGGCTATCAAACTAGTACAATGAAGGAGAACCAGTTATCTCAAATAAGAATAGAAAAAAAGTGATTCTAAAGAAGTTTCCAAACTTCGAAAAAAAATTTTTTTCTTTTCGAGATTCTTTGCGCATAATATGCTTTACTGAGGCTATCAAACTAGTATAATGAAAGAGAACCAGTTATCTCAAATAAGAACGGAAAAAATTGATTCTAAAGATGTTTCCAAACTTCGAAAAAAATTTTTTTTCTTTTCGAGATTCTTTGCGCATAATATGCTTTACTGAGGCTATCAAACTAGTATAATGAAAGAGAAACAGATATCTCAAATATGAACGGAAAAAAAGTGATTCAAACGAAGTTTCCAAACTTCGAAAAAAAATGTTTTTCTTTTCGAGATTCTTTGCGCATAATATGCTTTTCTGGGGCTATCAAACTAGTATAATGAAAGAGAACCAGTTATATCAAATAAGAACGGGAAAAAAGTGATTCTAACGAAGTTTCCTAACTTCGAAAAAAATTTTTTTTCTTTTCGAGATTCTTTGCGCATAATATGCTTTACTGAGGCTAACAAACTAGTATAATGAAAGAGAACCAGTTATCTCAAATAAGAACGGAAAAAAGTGATTCTAACGAATTTTTCAAACTTCGAAAAAAAAATTTTTTCTTTTCGAGATTCTTTGCGCATAATATGCTTTACTGAGGCTATCAAACTAGTACAATGAAAGAGAACCAGTTATCTCAAATAAGAACAGAAAAAAAGTGATTCTAAAGAAGTTTCCAAACTTCGAAAAAAAATTTTTTTCTTTTGGAGATTCTTTGCGCATAATATGCTTTACTGAGGCTATCAAACTAGTATAATGAAAGAGAACCAGTTATCTCAAATAAGAACGGAAAAAAATTGATTCTAAAGAAGTTTCCAAAGTTCGAAAAAAAATTTTTTTCTTTTCGAGATTTTTTGCGCATAATATGCTTTACTGAGGCTATCAACCTAGTATAACGAAAGAGAAACAGTTATCTCAAATAAGAACGGAAAAAAAGTGATTCTAAAGTAGTTTCCAAACTTCGAAAAAAAATTTTTTTCTTTTCGTGATTCTTTTCGCTAAATATTCTTTTCTGGGGCTATCAAACTAGTGTAATGAAAGAGAACCAGTTATCTCAAATTAGAACAGAAAAAAAGTGATTCTAAAGAAGTTTCCAAACTTCGAAAAAAAATTTTTTTCTTTTCGAGATTCTTTGCGCATAATATGCTTTACTGAGGCTATCAAACTAGTATAATGAAAGAGAACCAGTTATCTCAAATAAGAACAGAAAAAAAGTGATTCTAAAGAAGTTTCCAAACTTCGAAAAAAATTTTTTTTCTTTTCGAGATTCTTTGCGCATAATATGCTTTACTGAGGCTATCAAACTAGTATAATGAAAGAGAACCAGTTATCTCAAATAAGAACGGAAAAAAATTGATTCTAAAAAGTTTCCAAACTTCGAAAAAAAATTTATTTCTTTTCGAGATTCTTTGCGCATAATATGGTTTACTGAGGCTATCAAACTAGTATAATGAAAGAGAAACAGTTATCTCAAATAAGAACGGAAAAAAAGTGATTCAAACGAAGTTTCCAAACTTCGAAAAAAAATGTTTTTCTTTTCGAGATTCTTTGCGCATAATATGCTTTTCTGAGGCTATCAAACTAGTAAAATGAAAGAGAACCAGTTATCTCGAATAAGAACGGAAAAAAAGTAATTCTAAAGAAGCTTCCAAACTTCGAAAAAATTTTTTTTCTTTTCGAGATTCTTTGCGCATAATATGCTTTACTGAGGCTATCAAACTAGTATAATGAAAGAGAACCAGTTATCTCATATAAGAAAGGAAAAAAAGTGATTCTAACGAAGTTTCCAAACTTCGAAAAAAATTTTTTTTTCTTTTCGAAATTCTTTGCGCATAATATGCTTTACTGAGGCTATCAAACTAGTATAATGAAAGAGAACCAGTTATCTCAAATAAGAACGGAAAAAAAGTGATTCAAACGAAGTTTCCAAACTTCGAAAAAAAATGGTTTTCTTTTCGAGATTCTTTGCGCATAATATGCTTTTCTACGGCTATCAAACTAGTAAAATGAAAGAGAACCAGTTATCTCGAATAAGAACGGAAAAAAATTGATTCTAACGAAGTTTCCAAACTTCGAAAAATGTTTTTTTTCTTTTCGAGATTCTTTGCGCATAATATGCTTTGCTGAGTCTATCAAACTAGTATAATGAAAGAGAACTAGTTATCTCAAATAAGAACGGAAAAAAGTGATTCTAACGAAGTTTCCAAACTTCGAAAAAAAATTTTTTTCTTTTCGAGATTCTTTGCGCATAATATGCTTTACTGAGGCTATCAAACTAGTATAATGAAAGAGAACCAGTTATCTCAAATAAGAACAGAAAAAAAGTGATTCTAAAGAAGTTTCCAAACTTCGAAAATAAAATTTTTTTCTTTTCGAGATTCTTTGCGCATAATATGCTTTACTGAGGCTATCAAACTAGTATAATGAAAGACAACCAGTTATCTCAAATAAGAACGGAAAAAAATTGATTCTAACGAAGTTTCCAAACTTCGAAATAATTTTTTTTTTCTTTTCCAGATTCTTTGCGCATAATATGCTTTACTGAGGCTATCAAACTAGTATAATGAAAGAGAACCAGTTATCTCAAATAAGAACGGAAAAAAGTGATTCTAACGAAGTTTCCAAACTTCGAAAAAAAATTTTTTTCTTTTCGAGATTCTTTGCGCATAATATGCTTTACTGAGATTATCAAAGTAGTATAATGAAAGAGAACCAGTTATCTCAAATAAGAACGGAAAAAAATTGATTCTAACGAATTTTCCAAACTTCGAAATAATTTTTTTTTTCTTTTCCAGATTCTTTGCGCATAATATGCTTTACTGAGTCTATCAAACTAGTATAATGAAAGAGAACCAGTTATCTCAAATAAGAACAGAAAAAAAGTGATTCTAAAGAAGTTTCCAAACTTCGAATAAAAATTTTTTTCTTTTCGAGATTCTTTGCGCATAATATGCTTTACTGAGGCTATCAAACTAGTATAATGAAAGAGAACAAGTTATCTCAAATAAGAACGGAAAAAAATTGATTCTAAAGAAGTTTTCAAACTTCGAAAAAAAATTTTTTTCTTTTCGAGATTCTTTGAGCATAATATGCTTTACTGAGGCTATCAAAATAGTATAATGAAAGAGAAACAGTTATCCCAAATAAGAACGGAAAAAAAGTGATCCAAACGTAGTTTCCAAACTTCGAAATAAAATGTTTTTCTTTTCGAGATTCTTTGCGCATAATATGCTTTTCTGGGGCTATCAAACTAGTATAAAGAAAGAGAACCAGTTATCTCAAATAAGAACGGGAAAAAAATGATTCTAACGAAGTTTCCAAACTTCCAAAAAAATTTTTTTTCTTTTCGAGATTCTTTGCGCATAATATGCTTTACTGAGGCTATCAAACTAGTATTATGAAAGAGAACCAGTTATCTCAAATAAGAACGGAAAAAAGTGATTCTAACGAAGTTTTCAAACTTCGAAAAAAAAATTTTTTTCCTTCGAGATTCTTTGCGCATAATATGCTTTAATGAGGCTATCAAACTAGTACAATGAAAGAGAACCAGTTATCTCAAATAAGAAAAAAAAAAAGTGATTCTAAAGAAGTTTCCAAACTTCGAAAAAAAATTTTTTTCTTTTGGAGATTCTTTGCGCATAATATGCTTTACTGAGGCTATCAAACTAGTATAATGAAAGAGAACCAGTTATCTCGAATAAGAACGGAAAAAATTGATTCTAAAGAAGTTTCCAAAGTTCGAAAAAAAAATTTTTTCTTTTCGAGATTCTTTGAGCATAATATGCTTTACTGAGGCTATCAACCTAGTATAATGAAAGAGAAACAGTTATCTCAAATAAGAACGGAAAAAAAGTGATTCTAAAGTAGTTTCCAAACTTCGAAAAAAATTTTTTATCTTTTCGTGATTCTTTTCGCTAAATATGCTTTTCTGAGGCTATCAAACTAGTGTAATGAAAGAGAACCAGTTATCTCAAATTAGAACAGAAAAAAAGTGATTCTAAAGAAGTTTCCAAACTTCGAAAAAAAATTTTTTTCTTTTCGTGATTCTTTGCGCATAATATGCTTTACTGAGGCTATCAAACTAGTATAATGAAAGAGAACCAGTTATCTCAAATAAGAACAGAAAAAAAGTGATTCTAAAGAAGTTTCCAAACTTCGAAAAAAATTTTTTTTCTTTTCGAGATTCTTTGCGCATAATATGCTTTATTGAGGCTATCAAACTAGTATAATGAAAGAGAACCAGTTATCTCAAATAAGAACGGAAAAAAATTGATTCTAAAGAAGTTTCCAAACTTCGAAAAAAAATTTATTTCTTTTCGAGATTCTTTGCGCATAATATGGTTTACAGAGGCTATCAAACTAGTATAATGAAAGAGAAACAGTTATCTCAAATAAGAACGGAAAAAAAGTGATTCAAACGTAGTTTCCAAACTTCGAAAAAAAATGTTTTTCTTTTCGAGATTCTTTGCGCATAATATGCTTTACTGAGGCTGTCAAACTAGTATAATGAAAGAGAACCAGTTATCTCAAATAAGAACAGAAAAAAAGTGATTCTAAAGAAGTTTCCAAACTTCGAAAAAAATTTTTTTTCTTTTCGAGATTCTTTCCGCATAATATGCTTTACTGAGGCTTTCAAACTAGTATAATGAAAGAGAACAAGTTATCTCAAATAAGAACGGAAAAAAATTGATTCTAAAGAAGTTTTCAAACTTCGAAAAAAAATTTTTTTCTTTTCGAGATTCTTTGCGCATAATATGCTTTACTGAGGCTATCAAACTAGTATATTGAAAGAGAACCAGTTATCTCAAATAAGAACGGAAAAAAAGTGATTCTTACGAAGTTTCCAAACTTCGAAAAAAAAATTTTTTCTTTTCGAGATTCTTTGCGCATAATATGCTTTACTGAGGCTATATACTAGTATAATGAAAGAGTACCAGTTATCTCAAATAAGAACGGAAAAAAAGTGATTCAAACGAAGTTTCCAAACTTCGAAAAAAAATGTTTTTCTTTTCGAGATTCTATGCGCATAATATGCTTTTCTGAGTCTATCAAACTAGTATAATGAAAGTGAACCAGGTATCTCAAATAAGAACGGAAAAAAAGTGATTCAAACGAAGTTTCCAAAATTCGAAAAAAAATTTTTTTCCTTTCGAGATTCTTTGCGCATAATATGCTTTTCTACGGCTATCAAACTAGTAAAATGAAAGAGAACCGTTTATCTCGAATAAGAACGGAATAAAAGTGATTCTAACGAAGTTTCCAAACTTCGAAAAATTTTTTTTTTCTTTTCGTGATTCTTTGCGCATTATATGCTTTACTGAGGCTATCAAACTAGTATAATGAAAGAGAACCAGTTCTCTCAAATAAGAACGGAAAAAAGTGATTCTAACGAAGTTTCTAAACTTCGAAAAAAAATTTTTTTCTTTTCGAGATTCTTTGCGCATAATATGCTTTACTGAGGCTATTAAACTAGTATAATGAAAGAGAACCAGTTATCTCAAATAAGAACGGAAAAAAATTGATTCTAAAGAAGTTTCCAAACTTCGAAAAAAAATTTTTTTCTTTTCGAGATTCTTTGCGCATAATATGCTTTACTGAGGCTCTCAAACTAGTATAATGAAAGAGAACCAGTTATCTCAAATAAGAACAGAAAAAAAGTGATTTTAAAGAAGTTTCCAAACTTCGAAAAAAAATTTTTTTCTTTTCGAGATTCTTTGCGCATAATATGCTTTACTGAGGCTATCAAACTAGTATAATGAAAGAGAACAAGTTATCTCAAATAAGAACGGAAAAAAATTGATTCTAAAGAAGTTTCCAAACTTCGAAAAAAAATTTTTTCTTTTCGAGATTCTTTGCGCATAATATGCTTTACTGAGGCTATCAAAATAATATAATGAGAGAGAAACAGTTATCTCAAATAAGAACGGAAAAAAAGTGATTCAAACGTAGTTTCCAAACTTCGAAAAAAAATGTTTTTCTTTTCGAGATTCTTTGCGCATAATATGCTTTTCTGGGGCTATCAAACTAGTATAATGAAAGAGAACCAGTTATCTCAAATAAGAACGGGAAAAAAGTGATTCTAACGAAGTTTCCAAACTTCGAAAAAAATTTTTTTTCTTTTCGAGATTCTTTGCGCATAATATGCTTTACTGAGGCTATCAAACTAGTATAATGAAAGAGAACCAGTTATCTCAAATAAGAACGGAAAAAAAGTGATTCTAACGAAGTTTCCAAACTTGGAAAAAAAAATTTTTTCTTTTCGAGATTCTTTGCGCATAATATGCTTTACTGAGGCTATCAAACTAGTACAATGAAGGAGAACCAGTTATCTCAAATAAGAATAGAAAAAAAGTGATTCTAAAGAAGTTTCCAAACTTCGAAAAAAAATTTTTTTCTTTTCGAGATTCTTTGCGCATAATATGCTTTACTGAGGCTATCAAACTAGTATAATGAAAGAGAACCAGTTATCTCAAATAAGAACGGAAAAAATTGATTCTAAAGATGTTTCCAAACTTCGAAAAAAATTTTTTTTCTTTTCGAGATTCTTTGCGCATAATATGCTTTACTGAGGCTATCAAACTAGTATAATGAAAGAGAAACAGATATCTCAAATATGAACGGAAAAAAAGTGATTCAAACGAAGTTTCCAAACTTCGAAAAAAAATGTTTTTCTTTTCGAGATTCTTTGCGCATAATATGCTTTTCTGGGGCTATCAAACTAGTATAATGAAAGAGAACCAGTTATATCAAATAAGAACGGGAAAAAAGTGATTCTAACGAAGTTTCCTAACTTCGAAAAAAATTTTTTTTCTTTTCGAGATTCTTTGCGCATAATATGCTTTACTGAGGCTAACAAACTAGTATAATGAAAGAGAACCAGTTATCTCAAATAAGAACGGAAAAAAGTGATTCTAACGAATTTTTCAAACTTCGAAAAAAAAATTTTTTCTTTTCGAGATTCTTTGCGCATAATATGCTTTACTGAGGCTATCAAACTAGTACAATGAAAGAGAACCAGTTATCTCAAATAAGAACAGAAAAAAAGTGATTCTAAAGAAGTTTCCAAACTTCGAAAAAAAATTTTTTTCTTTTGGAGATTCTTTGCGCATAATATGCTTTACTGAGGCTATCAAACTAGTATAATGAAAGAGAACCAGTTATCTCAAATAAGAACGGAAAAAAATTGATTCTAAAGAAGTTTCCAAAGTTCGAAAAAAAATTTTTTTCTTTTCGAGATTTTTTGCGCATAATATGCTTTACTGAGGCTATCAACCTAGTATAACGAAAGAGAAACAGTTATCTCAAATAAGAACGGAAAAAAAGTGATTCTAAAGTAGTTTCCAAACTTCGAAAAAAAATTTTTTTCTTTTCGTGATTCTTTTCGCTAAATATTCTTTTCTGGGGCTATCAAACTAGTGTAATGAAAGAGAACCAGTTATCTCAAATTAGAACAGAAAAAAAGTGATTCTAAAGAAGTTTCCAAACTTCGAAAAAAAATTTTTTTCTTTTCGAGATTCTTTGCGCATAATATGCTTTACTGAGGCTATCAAACTAGTATAATGAAAGAGAACCAGTTATCTCAAATAAGAACAGAAAAAAAGTGATTCTAAAGAAGTTTCCAAACTTCGAAAAAAATTTTTTTTCTTTTCGAGATTCTTTGCGCATAATATGCTTTACTGAGGCTATCAAACTAGTATAATGAAAGAGAACCAGTTATCTCAAATAAGAACGGAAAAAAATTGATTCTAAAAAGTTTCCAAACTTCGAAAAAAAATTTATTTCTTTTCGAGATTCTTTGCGCATAATATGGTTTACTGAGGCTATCAAACTAGTATAATGAAAGAGAAACAGTTATCTCAAATAAGAACGGAAAAAAAGTGATTCAAACGAAGTTTCCAAACTTCGAAAAAAAATGTTTTTCTTTTCGAGATTCTTTGCGCATAATATGCTTTTCTGAGGCTATCAAACTAGTAAAATGAAAGAGAACCAGTTATCTCGAATAAGAACGGAAAAAAAGTAATTCTAAAGAAGCTTCCAAACTTCGAAAAAATTTTTTTTCTTTTCGAGATTCTTTGCGCATAATATGCTTTACTGAGGCTATCAAACTAGTATAATGAAAGAGAACCAGTTATCTCATATAAGAAAGGAAAAAAAGTGATTCTAACGAAGTTTCCAAACTTCGAAAAAAATTTTTTTTTCTTTTCGAAATTCTTTGGGCATAATATGCTTTACTGAGGCTATCAAACTAGTATAATGAAAGAGAACCAGTTATCTCAAATAAGAACGGAAAAAAAGTGATTCAAACGAAGTTTCCAAACTTCGAAAAAAAATGGTTTTCTTTTCGAGATTCTTTGCGCATAATATGCTTTTCTACGGCTATCAAACTAGTAAAATGAAAGAGAACCAGTTATCTCGAATAAGAACGGAAAAAAATTGATTCTAACGAAGTTTCCAAACTTCGAAAAATGTTTTTTTTCTTTTCGAGATTCTTTGCGCATAATATGCTTTGCTGAGTCTATCAAACTAGTATAATGAAAGAGAACTAGTTATCTCAAATAAGAACGGAAAAAAGTGATTCTAACGAAGTTTCCAAACTTCGAAAAAAAATTTTTTTCTTTTCGAGATTCTTTGCGCATAATATGCTTTACTGAGGCTATCAAACTAGTATAATGAAAGAGAACCAGTTATCTCAAATAAGAACAGAAAAAAAGTGATTCTAAAGAAGTTTCCAAACTTCGAAAATAAAATTTTTTTCTTTTCGAGATTCTTTGCGCATAATATGCTTTACTGAGGCTATCAAACTAGTATAATGAAAGACAACCAGTTATCTCAAATAAGAACGGAAAAAAATTGATTCTAACGAAGTTTCCAAACTTCGAAATAATTTTTTTTTTCTTTTCCAGATTCTTTGCGCATAATATGCTTTACTGAGGCTATCAAACTAGTATAATGAAAGAGAACCAGTTATCTCAAATAAGAACGGAAAAAAGTGATTCTAACGAAGTTTCCAAACTTCGAAAAAAAATTTTTTTCTTTTCGAGATTCTTTGCGCATAATATGCTTTACTGAGATTATCAAAGTAGTATAATGAAAGAGAACCAGTTATCTCAAATAAGAACGGAAAAAAATTGATTCTAACGAATTTTCCAAACTTCGAAATAATTTTTTTTTTCTTTTCCAGATTCTTTGCGCATAATATGCTTTACTGAGTCTATCAAACTAGTATAATGAAAGAGAACCAGTTATCTCAAATAAGAACAGAAAAAAAGTGATTCTAAAGAAGTTTCCAAACTTCGAATAAAAATTTTTTTCTTTTCGAGATTCTTTGCGCATAATATGCTTTACTGAGGCTATCAAACTAGTATAATGAAAGAGAACAAGTTATCTCAAATAAGAACGGAAAAAAATTGATTCTAAAGAAGTTTTCAAACTTCGAAAAAAAATTTTTTTCTTTTCGAGATTCTTTGAGCATAATATGCTTTACTGAGGCTATCAAAATAGTATAATGAAAGAGAAACAGTTATCCCAAATAAGAACGGAAAAAAAGTGATCCAAACGTAGTTTCCAAACTTCGAAATAAAATGTTTTTCTTTTCGAGATTCTTTGCGCATAATATGCTTTTCTGGGGCTATCAAACTAGTATAAAGAAAGAGAACCAGTTATCTCAAATAAGAACGGGAAAAAAATGATTCTAACGAAGTTTCCAAACTTCCAAAAAAATTTTTTTTCTTTTCGAGATTCTTTGCGCATAATATGCTTTACTGAGGCTATCAAACTAGTATTATGAAAGAGAACCAGTTATCTCAAATAAGAACGGAAAAAAGTGATTCTAACGAAGTTTTCAAACTTCGAAAAAAAAATTTTTTTCCTTCGAGATTCTTTGCGCATAATATGCTTTAATGAGGCTATCAAACTAGTACAATGAAAGAGAACCAGTTATCTCAAATAAGAAAAAAAAAAAGTGATTCTAAAGAAGTTTCCAAACTTCGAAAAAAAATTTTTTTCTTTTGGAGATTCTTTGCGCATAATATGCTTTACTGAGGCTATCAAACTAGTATAATGAAAGAGAACCAGTTATCTCGAATAAGAACGGAAAAAATTGATTCTAAAGAAGTTTCCAAAGTTCGAAAAAAAAATTTTTTCTTTTCGAGATTCTTTGAGCATAATATGCTTTACTGAGGCTATCAACCTAGTATAATGAAAGAGAAACAGTTATCTCAAATAAGAACGGAAAAAAAGTGATTCTAAAGTAGTTTCCAAACTTCGAAAAAAATTTTTTATCTTTTCGTGATTCTTTTCGCTAAATATGCTTTTCTGAGGCTATCAAACTAGTGTAATGAAAGAGAACCAGTTATCTCAAATTAGAACAGAAAAAAAGTGATTCTAAAGAAGTTTCCAAACTTCGAAAAAAAATTTTTTTCTTTTCGTGATTCTTTGCGCATAATATGCTTTACTGAGGCTATCAAACTAGTATAATGAAAGAGAACCAGTTATCTCAAATAAGAACAGAAAAAAAGTGATTCTAAAGAAGTTTCCAAACTTCGAAAAAAATTTTTTTTCTTTTCGAGATTCTTTGCGCATAATATGCTTTATTGAGGCTATCAAACTAGTATAATGAAAGAGAACCAGTTATCTCAAATAAGAACGGAAAAAAATTGATTCTAAAGAAGTTTCCAAACTTCGAAAAAAAATTTATTTCTTTTCGAGATTCTTTGCGCATAATATGGTTTACAGAGGCTATCAAACTAGTATAATGAAAGAGAAACAGTTATCTCAAATAAGAACGGAAAAAAAGTGATTCAAACGTAGTTTCCAAACTTCGAAAAAAAATGTTTTTCTTTTCGAGATTCTTTGCGCATAATATGCTTTTCTGGGGCTATCAAACTAGTATAATGAAAGAGAACCAGTTATCTCAAATAAGAACGGGAAAAAAGTGATTCTAACGAAGTTTCCAAACTTCGAAAAAAATTTTTTTTCTTTTCGAGATTCTTTGCGCATAATATGCTTTACTGAGGCTATCAAACTAGTATAATGAAAGAGAACCAGTTATCTCAAATAAGAACGGAAAAAAAGTGATTCTAACGAAGTTTCCAAACTTGGAAAAAAAAATTTTTTCTTTTCGAGATTCTTTGCGCATAATATGCTTTACTGAGGCTATCAAACTAGTACAATGAAGGAGAACCAGTTATCTCAAATAAGAACAGAAAAAAAGTGATTCTAAAGAAGTTTCCAAACTTCGAAAAAAAATTTTTTTCTTTTCGAGATTCTTTGCGCATAATATGCTTTACTGAGGCTATCAAACTAGTATAATGAAAGAGAACCAGTTATCTCAAATAAGAACGGAAAAAAATTGATTCTAAAGATGTTTCCAAACTTCGAAAAAAATTTTTTTTCTTTTCGAGATTCTTTGCGCATAATATGCTTTACTGAGGCTATCAAACTAGTATAATGAAAGAGAAACAGATATCTCAAATATGAACGGAAAAAAAGTGATTCAAACGAAGTTTCCAAACTTCGAAAAAAAATGTTTTTCTTTTCGAGATTCTTTGCGCATAATATGCTTTTCTGGGGCTATCAAACTAGTATAATGAAAGAGAACCAGTTATATCAAATAAGAACGGGAAAAAAGTGATTCTAACGAAGTTTCCTAACTTCGAAAAAAATTTTTTTTCTTTTCGAGATTCTTTGCGCATAATATGCTTTACTGAGGCTAACAAACTAGTATAATGAAAGAGAACCAGTTATCTCAAATAAGAACGGAAAAAAGTGATTCTAACGAATTTTTCAAACTTCGAAAAAAAAATTTTTCTTTTCGAGATTCTTTGCGCATAATATGCTTTACTGAGGCTATCAAACTAGTACAATGAAAGAGAACCAGTTATCTCAAATAAGAACAGAAAAAAAGTGATTCTAAAGAAGTTTCCAAACTTCGAAAAAAAATTTTTTTCTTTTGGAGATTCTTTGCGCATAATATGCTTTACTGAGGCTATCAAACTAGTATAATGAAAGAGATACAGTTATCTCAAATAAGAACGGAAAAAAATTGATTCTAAAGAAGTTTCCAAAGTTCGAAAAAAAATTTTTTTCTTTTCGAGATTCTTTGCGCATAATATGCTTTACTGAGGCTATCAACCTAGTATAACGAAAGAGAAACAGTTATCTCAAATAAGAACGGAAAAAAAGTGATTCTAAAGTAGTTTCCAAACTTCGAAAAAAAATTTTTTTCTTTTCGTGATTCTTTTCGCTAAATATTCTTTTCTGGGGCTATCAAACTAGTGTAATGAAAGAGAACCAGTTATCTCAAATTAGAACAGAAAAAAAGTGATTCTAAAGAAGTTTCCAAACTTCGAAAAAAAATTTTTTTCTTTTCGAGATTTTTTGCGCATAATATGCTTTACTGAGGCTATCAAACTAGTATAATGAAAGAGAACCAGTTATCTCAAATAAGAACAGAAAAAAAGTGATTCTAAAGAAGTTTCCAAACTTCGAAAAAAATTTTTTTTCTTTTCGAGATTCTTTGCGCATAATATGCTTTACTGAGGCTATCAAACTAGTATAATGAAAGAGAACCAGTTATCTCAAATAAGAACGGAAAAAAATTGATTCTAAAAAGTTTCCAAACTTCGAAAAAAAATTTATTTCTTTTCGAGATTCTTTGCGCATAATATGGTTTACTGAGGCTATCAAACTAGTATAATGAAAGAGAAACAGTTATCTCAAATAAGAACGGAAAAAAAGTGATTCAAACGAAGTTTCCAAACTTCGAAAAAAAATGTTTTTCTTTTCGAGATTCTTTGCGCATAATATGCTTTTCTGAGGCTATCAAACTAGTAAAATGAAAGAGAACCAGTTATCTCGAATAAGAACGGAAAAAAAGTAATTCTAAAGAAGCTTCCAAACTTCGAAAAAATTTTTTTTCTTTTCGAGATTCTTTGCGCATAATATGCTTTACTGAGGCTATCAAACTAGTATAATGAAAGAGAACCAGTTATCTCATATAAGAAAGGAAAAAAAGTGATTCTAACGAAGTTTCCAAACTTCGAAAAAAATTTTTTTTTCTTTTCGAAATTCTTTGGGCATAATATGCTTTACTGAGGCTATCAAACTAGTATAATGAAAGAGAACCAGTTATCTCAAATAAGAACGGAAAAAAAGTGATTCAAACGAAGTTTCCAAACTTCGAAAAAAAATGGTTTTCTTTTCGAGATTCTTTGCGCATAATATGCTTTTCTACGGCTATCAAACTAGTAAAATGAAAGAGAACCAGTTATCTCGAATAAGAACGGAAAAAAATTGATTCTAACGAAGTTTCCAAACTTCGAAAAATGTTTTTTTTCTTTTCGAGATTCTTTGCGCATAATATGCTTTGCTGAGTCTATCAAACTAGTATAATGAAAGAGAACTAGTTATCTCAAATAAGAACGGAAAAAAGTGATTCTAACGAAGTTTCCAAACTTCGAAAAAAAATTTTTTTCTTTTCGAGATTCTTTGCGCATAATATGCTTTACTGAGGCTATCAAACTAGTATAATGAAAGAGAACCAGTTATCTCAAATAAGAACAGAAAAAAAGTGATTCTAAAGAAGTTTCCAAACTTCGAAAATAAAATTTTTTTCTTTTCGAGATTCTTTGCGCATAATATGCTTTACTGAGGCTATCAAACTAGTATAATGAAAGACAACCAGTTATCTCAAATAAGAACGGAAAAAAATTGATTCTAACGAAGTTTCCAAACTTCGAAATAATTTTTTTTTTCTTTTCCAGATTCTTTGCGCATAATATGCTTTACTGAGGCTATCAAACTAGTATAATGAAAGAGAACCAGTTATCTCAAATAAGAACGGAAAAAAGTGATTCTAACGAAGTTTCCAAACTTCGAAAAAAAATTTTTTTCTTTTCGAGATTCTTTGCGCATAATATGCTTTACTAAGATTATCAAAGTAGTATAATGAAAGAGAACCAGTTATCTCAAATAAGAACGGAAAAAAATTGATTCTAACGAATTTTCCAAACTTCGAAATAATTTTTTTTTTCTTTTCCAGATTCTTTGCGCATAATATGCTTTACTGAGTCTATCAAACTAGTATAATGAAAGAGAACAGTTATCTCAAATAAGAACAGAAAAAAAGTGATTCTAAAGAAGTTTCCAAACTTCGAATAAAAATTTTTTTCTTTTCGAGATTCTTTGCGCATAATATGCTTTACTGAGGCTATCAAACTAGTATAATGAAAGAGAACAAGTTATCTCAATTAAGAACGGAAAAAAATTGATTCTAAAGAAGTTTTCAAACTTCGAAAAAAAATTTTTTTCTTTTCGAGATTCTTTGAGCATAATATGCTTTACTGAGGCTATCAAAATAGTATAATGAAAGAGAAACAGTTATCCCAAATAAGAACGGAAAAAAAGTGATCCAAACGTAGTTTCCAAACTTCGAAATAAAATGTTTTTCTTTTCGAGATTCTTTGCGCATAATATGCTTTTCTGGGGCTATCAAACTAGTATAAAGAAAGAGAACCAGTTATCTCAAATAAGAACGGGAAAAAAGTGATTCTATCGAAGTTTCCAAACTTCCAAAAACATTTTTTTTCTTTTCGAGATTCTTTGCGCATAATATGCTTTACTGAGGCTATCAAACTAGTATTATGAAAGAGAACCAGTTATCTCAAATAAGAACGGAAAAAAGTGATTCTAACGAAGTTTTCAAACTTCGAAAAAAAAATTTTTTTCCTTCGAGATTCTTTGCGCATAATATGCTTTAATGAGGCTATCAAACTAGTACAATGAAAGAGAACCAGTTATCTCAAATAAGAAAAAAAAAAAGTGATTCTAAAGAAGTTTCCAAACTTCGAAAAAAAATTTTTTTCTTTTGGAGATTCTTTGCGCATAATATGCTTTACTGAGGCTATCAAACTAGTATAATGAAAGAGAACCAGTTATCTCGAATAAGAACGGAAAAAATTGATTCTAAAGAAGTTTCCAAAGTTCGAAAAAAAAATTTTTTCTTTTCGAGATTCTTTGAGCATAATATGCTTTACTGAGGCTATCAACCTAGTATAATGAAAGAGAAACAGTTATCTCAAATAAGAACGGAAAAAAAGTGATTCTAAAGTAGTTTCCAAACTTCGAAAAAAATTTTTTATCTTTTCGTGATTCTTTTCGCTAAATATGCTTTTCTGAGGCTATCAAACTAGTGTAATGAAAGAGAACCAGTTATCTCAAATTAGAACAGAAAAAAAGTGATTCTAAAGAAGTTTCCAAACTTCGAAAAAAAATTTTTTTCTTTTCGTGATTCTTTGCGCATAATATGCTTTACTGAGGCTATCAAACTAGTATAATGAAAGAGAACCAGTTATCTCAAATAAGAACAGAAAAAAAGTGATTCTAAAGAAGTTTCCAAACTTCGAAAAAAATTTTTTTTCTTTTCGAGATTCTTTGCGCATAATATGCTTTATTGAGGCTATCAAACTAGTATAATGAAAGAGAACCAGTTATCTCAAATAAGAACGGAAAAAAATTGATTCTAAAGAAGTTTCCAAACTTCGAAAAAAAATTTATTTCTTTTCGAGATTCTTTGCGCATAATATGGTTTACAGAGGCTATCAAACTAGTATAATGAAAGAGAAACAGTTATCTCAAATAAGAACGGAAAAAAAGTGATTCAAACGAAGTTTCCAAACTTCGAAAAAAAATGTTTTTCTTTTCGAGATTCTTTGCGCATAATATGCTTTTCTGAGGCTATCAAACTAGTAAAATGAAAGAGAACCAGTTATCTCGAATAAGAACGGAAAAAAAGTAATTCTAAAGAAGTTTCCAAAGTTCGAAAAAAATTTTTTTTCTTTTCGAGATTCTTTGCGCATATGCTTTACTGAGGCTATCAAACTAGTATAATGAAAGAGAACCAGTTATCTCATATAAGAACGGAAAAAAAGTGATTCTAACGAAGTTTCCAAACTTCGAAAAAAATTTTTTTTTCTTTTCGAAATTCTTTGCGCATAATATGCTTTACTGAGGCTATCAAACTAGTATAATGAAAGAGAACCAGTTATCTCAAATAAGAACGGAAAAAAAGTGATTCAAACTAAGTTTCCAAACTTCGAAAAAAAATGGTTTTCTTTTCGAGATTCTTTGCGCATTATATGCTTTTCTACGGCTATCAAACTAGTAAAATGAAAGAGAACCAGTTATCTCGAATAAGAACGGAAAAAAAGTGATTCTAACGAAGTTTCCAAACTTCGAAAAATGTTTTTTTTCTTTTCGAGATTCTTTGCGCATAATATGCTTTACTGAGTCTATCAAACTATTATAATGAAAGAGAACCAGTTTTCTCAAATAAGAACGGAAAAAAGTGATTCTAACGAAGTTTCCAAACTTCGAAAAAAAAATTTTTTTCTTTTCGAGATTCTTTGCGCATAATATGCTTTACTGAGGATATCAAACTAGTATAATGAAAGAGAACCAGTTATCTCAAATAAGAACGGAAAAAAATTGATTCTAACGAAGTTTCCAAACTTCGAAAATTTTTTTTTTTTCTTTTCCAGATTCTTTGCGCATAATATGCTTTACTGAGGCTATCAAACTAGTATAATGAAAGAGAACCAGTTATCTCAAATAAGAACGGAAAAAGTGATTCTAACGAAGTTTCCAAACTTCGAAAAAAACTTTTTTTCTTTTCGAGATTCTTTGCGCATAATATGCTTTACTGAGGCTATCAAACTAGTATAATGAAAAAGAACCAGTTATCTCAAATAAGAACAGAAAAAAAGTGATTCTAAAGAAGTTTCCAAACTTCGAAAAAAAATTTTTTTCTTTTCGAGATTCTTTGCGCATAATATGCTTTACTGAGGCTATCAAACTAGTATAATGAAAGAGAACAAGTTATCTCAAATAAGAACGGAAAAAAATTGATTCTAAAGAAGTTTTCAAACTTCGAAAAAAAATTTTTTTCTTTTCGTGATTCTTTGCGCATAATATGCTTTACTGAGGCTATCAAAATAGTATAATGAAAGAGAAACAGTTATCTCAAATAAGAAGGGAAAAAAAGTGATCCAAACGTAGTTTCCAAACTTCGAAAAGAAATGTTTTTCTTTTCGAGATTCTTTGCGCATAATATGCCCTACTGAGGCTATCAAACTAGTATAATGAAAGAGAACCAGTTATCTCAAATAAGAACGGAAAAAAAGTGATTCTAACGAAGTTTCCAAACTTCGAAAAAAAAATTTTTTCTTTTCGAGATTCTTTGCGCATAATATGCTTTTCTGAGTCTATCAAACTAGTATAATGAAAGAGAACCAGTTATCTCAAATAAGAACGGAAAAAAAGTGATTCAAACGAAGTTTCCAAAATTCGAAAAAAAATTTTTTTCCTTTCGAGATTCTTTGCGCATAATATGCTTTTCTACGGCTATCAAACTAGTAAAATGAAAGAGAACCAGTTATCTCGAATAAGAACGGAAAAAAAGTGATTCTAACGAAGTTTCCAAACTTCGAAAAATTTTTTTTTTCTTTTCGAGATTCTTTGCGCATAATATGCTTTACAAAGGCTATCAAACTAGTATAATGAAAGAGAACCAGTTATCTCAAATAAGAACGGAAAAAAGTGTTTCTAACGAAGTTTCCAAACTTCGAAAAAAATTTTTTTTCTTTTCGAGATTCTTTGCGCATAATATGCTTTACTGAGGCTATCAAACTAGTATAATGAAAGAGAACCAGTTATCTCAAATAAGAACAGAAAAAAAGTGATTCTAAAGAAGTTTCCAAACTTCGAAAAAAAATTTATTTCTTTTCGAGATTCTTTGCGCATAATATGCTTTATTGAGGCTATCAAACTAGTATAATGAAAGAGAACCAGTTATCTCAAATAAGAACGGAAAAAAATTGATTCTAAAGAAGTTTCCAAACTTCGAAAAAAAATTTATTTCTTTTCGAGATTCTTTGCGCATAATATGGTTTACAGAGGCTATCAAACTAGTATAATGAAAGAGAAACAGTTATCTCAAATAAGAACGGAAAAAAAGTGATTCAAACGAAGTTTCCAAACTTCGAAAAAAAATGTTTTTCTTTTCGAGATTCTTTGCGCATAATATGCTTTTCTGAGGCTATCAAACTAGTAAAATGAAAGAGAACCAGTTATCTCGAATAAGAACGGAAAAAAAGTAATTCTAAAGAAGTTTCCAAAGTTCGAAAAAAATTTTTTTTCTTTTCGAAATTCTTTGCGCATAATATGCTTTACTGAGGCTATCAAACTAGTATAATGAAAGAGAAAAAGTTATCTCAAATAAGAACGGAAAAAAAGTGATTCAAACGAAGTTTCCAAACTTCGAAAAAAAATGGTTTTCTTTTCGAGATTCTTTGCGCATAATATGCTTTTCTACGGCTATCAAACTAGTAAAATGAAAGAGAACCAGTTATCTCGAATAAGAACGGAAAAAAAGTGATTCTAACGAAGTTTCCAAACTTCGAAAAATGTTTTTTTTCTTTTCGAGATTCTTTGCGCATAATATGCTTTACTGAGTCTATCAAACTATTATAATGAAAGAGAACCAGTTATCTCAAATAAGAACGGAAAAAAGTGATTCTAACGAAGTTTCCAAACTTCGAAAAAAAAATTTTTTTCTTTTCGAGATTCTTTGCGCATAATATGCTTTACTGAGGATATCAAACTAGTATAATGAAAGAGAACCAGTTATCTCAAATAAGAACGGAAAAAAATTGATTCTAACGAAGTTTCCAAACTTCGAAAATTTTTTTTTTTTCTTTTCCAGATTCTTTGCGCATAATATGCTTTACTGAGGCTATCAAACTAGTATAATGAAAGAGAACCAGTTATCTCAAATAAGAACGGAAAAAGTGATTCTAACGAAGTTTCCAAACTTCGAAAAAAACTTTTTTTCTTTTCGAGATTCTTTGCGCATAATATGCTTTACTGAGGCTATCAAACTAGTATAATGAAAAAGAACCAGTTATCTCAAATAAGAACAGAAAAAAAGTGATTCTAAAGAAGTTTCCAAACTTCGAAAAAAAATTTTTTTCTTTTCGAGATTCTTTGCGCATAATATGCTTTACTGAGGCTATCAAACTAGTATAATGAAAGAGAACAAGTTATCTCAAATAAGAACGGAAAAAAATTGATTCTAAAGAAGTTTTCAAACTTCGAAAAAAAATTTTTTTCTTTTCGTGATTCTTTGCGCATAATATGCTTTACTGAGGCTATCAAAATAGTATAATGAAAGAGAAACAGTTATCTCAAATAAGAAGGGAAAAAAAGTGATCCAAACGTAGTTTCCAAACTTCGAAAAGAAATGTTTTTCTTTTCGAGATTCTTTGCGCATAATATGCCCTACTGAGGCTATCAAACTAGTATAATGAAAGAGAACCAGTTATCTCAAATAAGAACGGAAAAAAAGTGATTCTAACGAAGTTTCCAAACTTCGAAAAAAAAATTTTTTCTTTTCGAGATTCTTTGCGCATAATATGCTTTTCTGAGTCTATCAAACTAGTATAATGAAAGAGAACCAGTTATCTCAAATAAGAACGGAAAAAAAGTGATTCAAACGAAGTTTCCAAAATTCGAAAAAAAATTTTTTTCCTTTCGAGATTCTTTGCGCATAATATGCTTTTCTACGGCTATCAAACTAGTAAAATGAAAGAGAACCAGTTATCTCGAATAAGAACGGAAAAAAAGTGATTCTAACGAAGTTTCCAAACTTCGAAAAATTTTTTTTTTCTTTTCGAGATTCTTTGCGCATAATATGCTTTACAAAGGCTATCAAACTAGTATAATGAAAGAGAACCAGTTATCTCAAATAAGAACGGAAAAAAGTGTTTCTAACGAAGTTTCCAAACTTCGAAAAAAATTTTTTTTCTTTTCGAGATTCTTTGCGCATAATATGCTTTACTGAGGCTATCAAACTAGTATAATGAAATTGAACCAGTTATCTCAAATAAGAACAGAAAAAAAGTGATTCTAAAGAAGTTTCCAAACTTCGAAAAAAAATTTTTTTCTTTTCGAGATTCTTTGCGCATAATATGCTTTACTGAGGCTATCAAACTAGTATAATGAAAGAGAACCAGTTATCTCAAATAAGAACGGAAAAAAGTGTTTCTAACGAAGTTTCCAAACTTCGAAAAAAATTTTTTTTCTTTTCGAGATTCTTTGCGCATAATATGCTTTACTGAGGCTATCAAACTAGTATAATGAAAGAGAACCAGTTATCTCAAATAAGAACAGAAAAAAAGTGATTCTAAAGAAGTTTCCAAACTTCGAAAAAAAATTTATTTCTTTTCGAGATTCTTTGCGCATAATATGCTTTATTGAGGCTATCAAACTAGTATAATGAAAGAGAACCAGTTATCTCAAATAAGAACGGAAAAAAATTGATTCTAAAGAAGTTTCCAAACTTCGAAAAAAAATTTATTTCTTTTCGAGATTCTTTGCGCATAATATGGTTTACAGAGGCTATCAAACTAGTATAATGAAAGAGAAACAGTTATCTCAAATAAGAACGGAAAAAAAGTGATTCAAACGAAGTTTCCAAACTTCGAAAAAAAATGTTTTTCTTTTCGAGATTCTTTGCGCATAATATGCTTTTCTGAGGCTATCAAACTAGTAAAATGAAAGAGAACCAGTTATCTCGAATAAGAACGGAAAAAAAGTAATTCTAAAGAAGTTTCCAAAGTTCGAAAAAAATTTTTTTTCTTTTCGAAATTCTTTGCGCATAATATGCTTTACTGAGGCTATCAAACTAGTATAATGAAAGAGAAAAAGTTATCTCAAATAAGAACGGAAAAAAAGTGATTCAAACGAAGTTTCCAAACTTCGAAAAAAAATGGTTTTCTTTTCGAGATTCTTTGCGCATAATATGCTTTTCTACGGCTATCAAACTAGTAAAATGAAAGAGAACCAGTTATCTCGAATAAGAACGGAAAAAAAGTGATTCTAACGAAGTTTCCAAACTTCGAAAAATGTTTTTTTTCTTTTCGAGATTCTTTGCGCATAATATGCTTTACTGAGTCTATCAAACTATTATAATGAAAGAGAACCAGTTATCTCAAATAAGAACGGAAAAAAGTGATTCTAACGAAGTTTCCAAACTTCGAAAAAAAAATTTTTTTCTTTTCGAGATTCTTTGCGCATAATATGCTTTACTGAGGATATCAAACTAGTATAATGAAAGAGAACCAGTTATCTCAAATAAGAACGGAAAAAAATTGATTCTAACGAAGTTTCCAAACTTCGAAAATTTTTTTTTTTTCTTTTCCAGATTCTTTGCGCATAATATGCTTTACTGAGGCTATCAAACTAGTATAATGAAAGAGAACCAGTTATCTCAAATAAGAACGGAAAAAGTGATTCTAACGAAGTTTCCAAACTTCGAAAAAAACTTTTTTTCTTTTCGAGATTCTTTGCGCATAATATGCTTTACTGAGGCTATCAAACTAGTATAATGAAAAAGAACCAGTTATCTCAAATAAGAACAGAAAAAAAGTGATTCTAAAGAAGTTTCCAAACTTCGAAAAAAAATTTTTTTCTTTTCGAGATTCTTTGCGCATAATATGCTTTACTGAGGCTATCAAACTAGTATAATGAAAGAGAACAAGTTATCTCAAATAAGAACGGAAAAAAATTGATTCTAAAGAAGTTTTCAAACTTCGAAAAAAAATTTTTTTCTTTTCGTGATTCTTTGCGCATAATATGCTTTACTGAGGCTATCAAAATAGTATAATGAAAGAGAAACAGTTATCTCAAATAAGAAGGGAAAAAAAGTGATCCAAACGTAGTTTCCAAACTTCGAAAAGAAATGTTTTTCTTTTCGAGATTCTTTGCGCATAATATGCCCTACTGAGGCTATCAAACTAGTATAATGAAAGAGAACCAGTTATCTCAAATAAGAACGGAAAAAAAGTGATTCTAACGAAGTTTCCAAACTTCGAAAAAAAAATTTTTTCTTTTCGAGATTCTTTGCGCATAATATGCTTTTCTGAGTCTATCAAACTAGTATAATGAAAGAGAACCAGTTATCTCAAATAAGAACGGAAAAAAAGTGATTCAAACGAAGTTTCCAAAATTCGAAAAAAAATTTTTTTCCTTTCGAGATTCTTTGCGCATAATATGCTTTTCTACGGCTATCAAACTAGTAAAATGAAAGAGAACCAGTTATCTCGAATAAGAACGGAAAAAAAGTGATTCTAACGAAGTTTCCAAACTTCGAAAAATTTTTTTTTTCTTTTCGAGATTCTTTGCGCATAATATGCTTTACAAAGGCTATCAAACTAGTATAATGAAAGAGAACCAGTTATCTCAAATAAGAACGGAAAAAAGTGTTTCTAACGAAGTTTCCAAACTTCGAAAAAAATTTTTTTTCTTTTCGAGATTCTTTGCGCATAATATGCTTTACTGAGGCTATCAAACTAGTATAATGAAATTGAACCAGTTATCTCAAATAAGAACAGAAAAAAAGTGATTCTAAAGAAGTTTCCAAACTTCGAAAAAAAATTTTTTTCTTTTCGAGATTCTTTGCGCATAATATGCTTTACTGAGGCTATCAAAATAGTATAATGAAAGAGAAACAGTTATCTCAAATAAGAACGGAAAAAAAGTGATTCAAACGTAGTTTCCAAACTTCGAAAAAAAATGTTTTTCTTTTCGAGATTCTTTGCGCATAATATGCTTTTCTGGGGCTATCAAACTAGTATAATGAAAGAGAACCAGTTATCTCAAATAAGAACGGGAAAAAAGTGATTCTAACGAAGTTTCCAAACTTCGAAAAAAATTTTTTTTCTTTTCGAGATTCTTTGCGCATAATATGCTTTACTGAGGCTATCAAACTAGTATAATGAAAGAGAACCAGTTATCTCAAATAAGAACGGAAAAAAAGTGATTCTAACGAAGTTTCCAAACTTGGAAAAAAAAATTTTTTCTTTTCGAGATTCTTTGCGCATAATATGCTTTACTGAGGCTATCAAAATAGTACAATGAAGGAGAACCAGTTATCTCAAATAAGAACAGAAAAAAAGTGATTCTAAAGAAGTTTCCAAACTTCGAAAAAAATTTTTTTTCTTTTCGAGATTCTTTGCGCATAATATGCTTTACTGAGGCTATCAAACTAGTACAATGAAAGAGAACCAGTTATCCCAAATAAGAACAGAAAAAAAGTGATTCTAACGAATTTTTCAAACTTCGAAAAAAAAATTTTTTCTTTCGAGATTCTTTGCGCATAATATGCTTTACTGAGGCTATCAAACTAGTACAATGAAAGAGAACCAGTTATCTCAAATAAGAACAGAAAAAAAGTGATTCAAACGAAGTTTCCAAACTTCGAAAAAAAATGTTTTTCTTTTCGAGATTCTTTGCGCATAATATGCTTTACTGAGGCTATCAAACTAGTATAATGAAAGAGAACCAGTTATCTCAAATAAGAACGGAAAAAATTGATTCTAAAGAAGTTTCCAAACTTCGAAAAAAAAATTTTTTCTTTTCGAGATTCTTTGCGCATAATATGCTTTACTGAGGCTATCAACCTAGTATAATGAAAGAGAAACAGTTATCTCAAATAAGAACGGAAAAAAAGTGATTCTAAAGTAGTTTCCAAACTTCGAAAAAAATTTTTTTTCTTTTCGTGATTCTTTTCGCTAAATATGCTTTTCTGAGGCTATCAAACTAGTGTAATGAAAGAGAACCAGTTATCTCAAATTAGAACAGAAAAAAAGTGATTCTAAAGAAGTTTCCAAACTTCGAAAAAAATTTTTTTTCTTTTCGAGATTCTTTGCGCATAAATTGCTTTATTGAGGCTATCAAACTAGTATAATGAAAGAGAACCAGTTATCTCAAATAAGAAAGGAAAAAAATTAATTCTAAAGAAGTTTCCAAACTTCGAAAAAAAATTTATTTCTTTTCGAGATTCTTTGCGCATAATATGGTTTACAGAGGCTATCAAACTAGTATAATGAAAGAGAAACAGTTATCTGAAATAAGAACGGAAAAAAAGTGATTCAAACGAAGTTTCCAAACTTCGAAAAAAAATATTTTTCTTTTCGAGATTCTTTGCGCATAATATGCTTTTCTGAGGCTATCAAACTAGTAAAATGAAAGATAACCAGTTATCTCGAATAAGAACGGAAAAAAAGTAATTCTAAAGAAGTTTCCAAAGTTCGAAAAAAATTTTTTTTCTTTTCGAGATTCTTTGCGCATAATATGCTTTACTGAGGCTATCAAACTAGTATAATGAAAGAGAACCAGTTATCTCATATAAGAACGGAAAAAAAGTGATTCTAACGAAGTTTCCAAACTTCGAAAAAAATTTTTTTTTCTTTTCGAAATTCTTTGCGCATAATATGCTTTACTGAGGCTATCAAACCAGTATAATGAAAGAGAACCAGTTATCTCAAATAAGAACGGAAAAAAAGTGATTCAAACGAAGTTTCCAAACTTCGAAAAAAAATGGTTTTCTTTTCGAGATTCTTTGCGCATAATATGCTTTTCTACAACTATCAAACTAGTAAAATGAAAGAGAACCAGTTATCTCGAATAAGAACGGAAAAAAAGTGATTCTAACGAAGTTTCCAAACTTCGAAAAATGTTTTTTTTCTTTTCGAGATTCTTTGCGCATAATATGCTTTACTGAGTCTATCAAACTAGTATAATGAAAGAGAACCAGTTATCTCAAATAAGAACGGAAAAAAGTGATTCTAACGAAGTTTCCAAACTTCGAAAAAAAAATTTTTTTCTTTTCGAGATTCTTTACGCATAATATGCTTTACTGAGGATATCAAACTAGTATAATGAAAGAGAACCAGTTATCTCAAATAAGAACGGAAAAAAATTCATTCTAACGAAGTTTCCAAACTTCGAAAATTTTTTTTTTTTCTTTTCCAGATTCTTTGCGCATAATATGCTTTACTGAGGCTATCAAACTAGTATAATGAAAGAGAACGATAAGAACGGAAAAAAGTGATTCTAACGAAGTTTCCAAACTTCGAAAAAAAATTTTTTTCTTTTCGAGATTCTTTGCGCATAATATGCTTTACTGAGGCTATCAAACTAGTATAATGAAAGAGAACCAGTTATCTCAAATAAGAACAGAAAAAAAGTGATTCTAAAGAAGTTTCCAAACTTCGAAAAAAAAATTTTTTCTTTTCGAGATTCTTTGCGCATAATATGCTTTACTGAGGCTATCAAACTAGTATAATGAAAGAGAACAAGTTATCTCAAATAAGAACGGAAAAAAATTGATTCTAAAGAAGTTTCCAAACTTCGAAAAAAAATTTTTTTCTTTTCGAGATTCTTTGCGCATAATATGCTTTACTGAGGCTATCAAAATAGTATAAGGAAAGAGAAACAGTTATCTCAAATAAGAACGGAAAAAAAGTGATTCAAACGTAGTTTCCAAACTTCGAAAAAAAATGTTTTTCTTTTCGAGATTCTTTGCGCATAATATGCTTTTCTGGGGCTATCAAACTAGTATAATGAAAGAGAACCAGTTATCTCAAATATGAACGGGAAAAAAGTGATTCTAACGAAGTTTCCAAACTTCGAAAAAAATTTTTTTTCTTTTCGAGATTCTTTGCGCATATTATGCTTTACTGAGGCTATCAACTTAGTATAATGAAAGAGAAACAGTTATCTCAAATAAGAAGGGAAAAAAAGTGATTCTAAAGTAGTTTCCAAACTTCGAAAAAAATTCTTTTTCTTTTCGTGATTCTTTTCGCTAAATATGCTTTTCTAAGGCTATCAAACTAGTGTAATGAAAGAGAACCAGTTATATCAAATTAGAACAGAAAAAAAGTGATTCTAAAGAAGTTTCCAAACTTCAAAAAAAAATTTTTTTCTTTTCGAGATTCTTTGCGCATAATATGCTTTACTGAGGCTATCAAACTAGTATAATGAAAGAGAACCAGTTATCTCAAATAAGAACAGAAAAAAAGTGATTCTAAAGAAGTTTCCAAACTTCGAAAAAAATTTATTTTCTTTTCGAGATTCTTTGCGCATAATATGCTTTACTGAGGCTATCAAACTAGTATAATGAAAGAGAACCAGTTATCTCAAATAAGAACGGAAAAAAATTGATTCTAAAGAAGTTTCCAAACTTCGAAAAAAAATTTATTTCTTTTCGAGATTCTTTGCGCATAATATGGTTTACAGAGGCTATCAAACTAGTATAATGAAAGAGAAACAGTTATCTCAAATAAGAACGGAAAAAAAGTGATTCAAACGAAGTTTCCAAACTTCGAAAAAAAATGTTTTTCTTTTCGAGATTCTTTGCGCATAATATGCTTTTCTGAGGCTATCAAACTAGTAAAATGAAAGAGAACCAGTTATCTCGAATAAGAACGGAAAAAAAGTCATTCTAAAGAAGTTTCCAAAGTTCGAAAAAAATTTTTTTTCTTTTCGAGATTCTTTGCGCATAATATGCTTTACTGAGGCTATCAAACTGGTATAATGAAAGAGAACCAGTTATCTCATATAAGAACGGAAAAAAAGTGATTCTAATGAAGTTTCCAAACTTCGAAAAAAATTTTTTTTTCTTTTCGAAATTCTTTGCGCATAATATGCTTTACTGAGGCTATCGAACTAGTATAATGAAAGAGAACCAGTTATCTCAAATAGGAACGGAAAAAAAGTGATTCAAACGAAGTTTCCAAACTTGGAAAAAAAATGGTTTTCTTTTCGAGATTCTTTGCGCATAATATGCTTTTCTACGGCTATCAAACTAGTAAAATGAAAGAGAACCAGTTATCTCGAATAAGAACGGAAAAAAAGTGATTCTAACGAAGTTTCCAAACTTCGAAAAATATTTTTTTTCTTTTCGAGATTCTTTGCGCATAATATGCTTTGAGTCTATCAAACTAGTATAATGAAAGAGAACCAGTTATCTCAAATAAGAACGGAAAAAAGTGATTCTAACGAAGTTTCCAAACTTCGAAAAAAAAGTTTTTTTCTTTTCGAGATTCTTTGCGCATAACATGCTTTACTGAGGCTATCAAACTAGTATAATGAAAGAGAACCAGTTATCTCAAATAAGAACGGAAAAAAATTGATTCTAACGAAGTTTCCAAACTTCGAAAATTTTTTTTTTTTCTTTTCCAGATTCTTTGCGCATAATGTGCTTTACTGAGGCTATGAAACTAGTATAATGAAAGAGAACCAGTTATCTCAAATAAGAACGGAAAAAAGTGATTCTAACGAAGTTTCCAAACTTCGAAAAAAAATTTTTTTCTTTTCGAGATTCTTTGCGCATAATATGCGTTACTGAGGCTGTCAAACTAGTATAATGAAAGAGAACCAGTTATCTCAAATAAGAACAGAAAAAAAGTGATTCTAAAGAAGTTTCCAAACTTCGAAAAAAATTTTTTTTCTTTTCGAGATTCTTTCCGCATAATATGCTTTACTGAGGCTTTCAAACTAGTATAATGAAAGAGAACAAGTTATCTCAAATAAGAACGGAAAAAAATTGATTCTAAAGAAGTTTTCAAACTTCGAAAAAAAATTTTTTTCTTTTCGAGATTCTTTGCGCATAATATGCTTTACTGAGGCTATCAAACTAGTATATTGAAAGAGAACCAGTTATCTCAAATAAGAACGGAAAAAAAGTGATTCTTACGAAGTTTCCAAACTTCGAAAAAAAAATTTTTTCTTTTCGAGATTCTTTGCGCATAATATGCTTTACTGAGGCTATATACTAGTATAATGAAAGAGTACCAGTTATCTCAAATAAGAACGGAAAAAAAGTGATTCAAACGAAGTTTCCAAACTTCGAAAAAAAATGTTTTTCTTTTCGAGATTCTATGCGCATAATATGCTTTTCTGAGTCTATCAAATTAGTATAATGAAAGAGAACCAGGTATCTCAAATAAGAACGGAAAAAAAGTGATTCAAACGAAGTTTCCAAAATTCGAAAAAAAATTTTTTTCCTTTCGAGATTCTTTGCGCATAATATGCTTTTCTACGGCTATCAAACTAGTAAAATGAAAGAGAACCGTTTATCTCGAATAAGAACGGAATAAAAGTGATTCTAACGAAGTTTCCAAACTTCGAAAAATTTTTTTTTTCTTTTCGAGATTCTTTGCGCATTATATGCTTTACTGAGGCTATCAAACTAGTATAATGAAAGAGAACCAGTTCTCTCAAATAAGAACGGAAAAAAGTGATTCTAACGAAGTTTCTAAACTTCGAAAAAAAATTTTTTTCTTTTCGAGATTCTTTGCGCATAATATGCTTTACTGAGGCTATTAAACTAGTATAATGAAAGAGAACCAGTTATCTCAAATAAGAACGGAAAAAAATTGATTCTAAAGAAGTTTCCAAACTTCGAAAAAAAATTTTTTTCTTTTCGAGATTCTTTGCGCATAATATGCTTTACTGAGGCTCTCAAACTAGTATAATGAAAGAGAACCAGTTATCTCAAATAAGAACAGAAAAAAAGTGATTCTAAAGAAGTTTCCAAACTTCGAAAAAAAATTTTTTTCTTTTCGAGATTCTTTGCGCATAATATGCTTTACTGAGGCTATCAAACTAGTATAATGAAAGAGAACAAGTTATCTCAAATAAGAACGGAAAAAAATTGATTCTAAAGAAGTTTCCAAACTTCGAAAAAAAATTTTTTCTTTTCGAGATTCTTTGCGCATAATATGCTTTACTGAGGCTATCAAAATAGTATAATGAGAGAGAAACAGTTATCTCAAATAAGAACGGAAAAAAAGTGATTCAAACGTAGTTTCCAAACTTCGAAAAAAAATGTTTTTCTTTTCGAGATTCTTTGCGCATAATATGCTTTTCTGGGGCTATCAAACTAGTATAATGAAAGAGAACCATTTATCTCAAATAAGAACGGGAAAAAAGTGATTCTAACGAAGTTTCCAAACTTGGAAAAAAAAATTTTTTCTTTTCGAGATTCTTTGCGCATAATATGCTTTACTGAGGCTATCAAACTAGTACAATGAAGGAGAACCAGTTATCTCAAATAAGAACAGAAAAAAAGTGATTCTAAAGAAGTTTCCAAACTTCGAAAAAAAATTTTTTTCTTTTCGAGATTCTTTGCGCATAATATGCTTTACTGAGGCTATCAAACTAGTATAATGAAAGAGAACCAGTTATCTCAAATAAGAACGGAAAAAAATTGATTCTAAAGATGTTTCCAAACTTCGAAAAAAATTTTTTTTCTTTTCGAGATTCTTTGCGCATAATATGCTTTACTGAGGCTATCAAACTAGTATAATGAAAGAGAAACAGATATCTCAAATATGAACGGAAAAAAAGTGATTCAAACGAAGTTTCCAAACTTCGAAAAAAAATGTTTTTCTTTTCGAGATTCTTTGCGCATAATATGCTTTTCTGGGGCTATCAAACTAGTATAATGAAAGAGAACCAGTTATATCAAATAAGAACGGGAAAAAAGTGATTCTAACGAAGTTTCCTAACTTCGAAAAAAATTTTTTTTCTTTTCGAGATTCTTTGCGCATAATATGCTTTACTGAGGCTAACAAACTAGTATAATGAAAGAGAACCAGTTATCTCAAATAAGAACGGAAAAAAGTGATTCTAACGAATTTTTCAAACTTCGAAAAAAAAATTTTTTCTTTTCGAGATTCTTTGCGCATAATATGCTTTACTGAGGCTATCAAACTAGTACAATGAAAGAGAACCAGTTATCTCAAATAAGAACAGAAAAAAAGTGATTCTAAAGAAGTTTCCAAACTTCGAAAAAAAATTTTTTTCTTTTGGAGATTCTTTGCGCATAATATGCTTTACTGAGGCTATCAAACTAGTATAATGAAAGAGAACCAGTTATCTCAAATAAGAACGGAAAAAAATTGATTCTAAAGAAGTTTCCAAAGTTCGAAAAAAAATTTTTTTCTTTTCGAGATTCTTTGCGCATAATATGCTTTACTGAGGCTATCAACCTAGTATAACGAAAGAGAAACAGTTATCTCAAATAAGAACGGAAAAAAAGTGATTCTAAATTAGTTTCCAAACTTCGAAAAAAAATTTTTTTCTTTTCGTGATTCTTTTCGCTAAATATTCTTTTCTGGGGCTATCAAACTAGTGTAATGAAAGAGAACCAGTTATCTCAAATTAGAACAGAAAAAAAGTGATTCTAATGAAGTTTCCAAACTTCGAAAAAAAATTTTTTTCTTTTCGAGATTCTTTGCGCATAATATGCTTTACTGAGGCTATCAAACTAGTATAATGAAAGAGAACCAGTTTTCTCAAATAAGAACAGAAAAAAAGTGATTCTAAAGAAGTTTCCAAACTTCGAAAAAAATTTTTTTTCTTTTCGAGATTCTTTGCGCATAATATGCTTTACTGAGGCTATCAAACTAGTATAATGAAAGAGAACCAGTTATCTCAAAAAAGAACGGAAAAAAATTGATTCTAAAAAGTTTCCAAACTTCGAAAAAAAATTTATTTCTTTTCGAGATTCTTTGCGCATAATATGGTTTACTGAGGCTATCAAACTAGTATAATGAAAGAGAAACAGTTATCTCAAATAAGAACGGAAAAAAAGTGATTCAAACGAAGTTTCCAAACTTCGAAAAAAAATGTTTTTCTTTTCGATATTCTTTGCGCATAATATGCTTTTCTGAGGCTATCAAACTAGTAAAATGAAAGAGAACCAGTTATCTCGAATAAGAACGGAAAAAAAGTAATTCTAAAGAAGCTTCCAAACTTCGAAAAAATTTTTTTTCTTTTCGAGATTCTTTGCGCATAATATGCTTTACTGAGGCTATCAAACTAGTATAATGAAAGAGAACCAGTTATCTCATATAAGAAAGGAAAAAAAGTGATTCTAACGAAGTTTCCAAACTTCGAAAAAAAATGGTTTTCTTTTCGAGATTCTTTGCGCATAATATGCTTTTCTACGGCTATCAAACTAGTAAAATGAAAGAGAACCAGTTATCTCGAATAAGAACGGAAAAAAATTGATTCTAACGAAGTTTCCAAACTTCGAAAAATGTTTTTTTTCTTTTCGAGATTCTTTGCGCATAATATGCTTTGCTGAGTCTATCAAACTAGTATAATGAAAGAGAACTAGTTATCTCAAATAAGAACGGAAAAAAGTGATTCTAACGAAGTTTCCAAACTTCGAAAAAAAATTTTTTTCTTTTCGAGATTCTTTGCGCATAATATGCTTTACTGAGGCTATCAAACTAGTATAATGAAAGAGAACCAGTTATCTCAAATAAGAACAGAAAAAAAGTGATTCTAAAGAAGTTTCCAAACTTCGAAAATAAAATTTTTTTCTTTTCGAGATTCTTTGCGCATAATATGCTTTACTGAGGCTATCAAACTAGTATAATGAAAGACAACCAGTTATCTCAAATAAGAACGGAAAAAAATTGATTCTAACGAAGTTTCCAAACTTCGAAATAATTTTTTTTTTCTTTTCCAGATTCTTTGCGCATAATATGCTTTACTGAGGCTATCAAACTAGTATAATGAAAGAGAACCAGTTATCTCAAATAAGAACGGAAAAAAGTGATTCTAACGAAGTTTCCAAACTTCGAAAAAAATTTTTTTTCTTTTCGAGATTCTTTGCGCATAATATGCTTTACTGAGATTATCAAAGTAGTATAATGAAAGAGAACCAGTTATCTCAAATAAGAACGGAAAAAAATTGATTCTAACGAATTTTCCAAACTTCGAAATAATTTTTTTTTATCTTTTCCAGATTCTTTGCGCATAATATGCTTTACTGAGTCTATCAAACTAGTATAATGAAAGAGAACCAGTTATCTCAAATAAGAACAGAAAAAAAGTGATTCTAAAGAGGTTTCCAAACTTCGAAAAAAAATTTTTTTCTTTTCGAGATTCTTTGCGCATAATATGCTTTACTGAGGCTATCAAACTAGTATAATGAAAGAGAACAAGTTATCTCAAATAAGAATGGAAAAAAATTGATTCTAAAGAAGTTTTCAAACTTCGAAAAAAAATTTTTTTCTTTTCGAGATTCTTTGAGCATAATATGCTTTACTGAGGCTATCAAAATAGTATAATGAAAGAGAAACAGTTATCCCAAATAAGAACGGAAAAAAAGTGATCCAAACGTAGTTTCCAAACTTCGAAATAAAATGTTTTTCTTTTCGAGATTCTTTGCGCATAATATGCTTTTCTGGGGCTATCAAACTAGTATAAAGAAAGAGAACCAGTTATCTCAAATAAGAACGGGAAAAAAGTGATTCTAACGAAGTTTCCAAACTTCCAAAAAAATTTTTTTTCTTTTCGAGATTCTTTGCGCATAATATGCTTTACTGAGGCTATCAAACTAGTATTATGAAAGAGAACCAGTTATCTCAAATAAGAACGGAAAAAAGTGATTCTAACGAAGTTTTCAAACTTCGAAAAAAAAATTTTTTTCCTTCGAGATTCTTTGCGCATAATATGCTTTAATGAGGCTATCAAACTAGTACAATGAAAGAGAACCAGTTATCTCAAATAAGAAAAAAAAAAAGTGATTCTAAAGAAGTTTCCAAACTTCGAAAAAAAATTTTTTTCTTTTGGAGATTCTTTGCGCATAATATGCTTTACTGAGGCTATCAAACTAGTATAATGAAAGAGAACCAGTTATCTCGAATAAGAACGGAAAAAATTGATTCTAAAGAAGTTTCCAAAGTTCGAAAAAAAAATTTTTTCTTTTCGAGATTCTTTGAGCATAATATGCTTTACTGAGGCTATCAACCTAGTATAATGAAAGAGAAACAGTTATCTCAAATAAGAACGGAAAAAAAGTGATTCTAAAGTAGTTTCCAAACTTCGAAAAAAATTTTTTATCTTTTCGTGATTCTTTTCGCTAAATATGCTTTTCTGAGGCTATCAAACTAGTGTAATGAAAGAGAACCAGTTATCTCAAATTAGAACAGAAAAAAAGTGATTCTAAAGAAGTTTCCAAACTTCGAAAAAAAATTTTTTTCTTTTCGTGATTCTTTGCGCATAATATGCTTTACTGAGGCTATCAAACTAGTATAATGAAAGAGAACCAGTTATCTCAAATAAGAACAGAAAAAAAGTGATTCTAAAGAAGTTTCCAAACTTCGAAAAAAATTTTTTTTCTTTTCGAGATTCTTTGCGCATAATATGCTTTATTGAGGCTATCAAACTAGTATAATGAAAGAGAACCAGTTATCTCAAATAAGAACGGAAAAAAATTGATTCTAAAGAAGTTTCCAAACTTCGAAAAAAAATTTATTTCTTTTCGAGATTCTTTGCGCATAATATGGTTTACAGAGGCTATCAAACTAGTATAATGAAAGAGAAACAGTTATCTCAAATAAGAACGGAAAAAAAGTGATTCAAACGAAGTTTCCAAACTTCGAAAAAAAATGTTTTTCTTTTCGAGATTCTTTGCGCATAATATGCTTTTCTGAGGCTATCAAACTAGTAAAATGAAAGAGAACCAGTTATCTCGATTAAGAACGGAAAAAAAGTAATTCTAAAGAAGTTTCCAAAGTTCGAAAAAAATTTTTTTTCTTTTCGAGATTCTTTGCGCATATGCTTTACTGAGGCTATCAAACTAGTATAATGAAAGAGAACCAGTTATCTCATATAAGAACGGAAAAAAAGTGATTCTAACGAAGTTTCCAAACTTCGAAAAAAATTTTTTTTTCTTTTCGAAATTCTTTGCGCATAATATGCTTTACTGAGGCTATCAAACTAGTATAATGAAAGAGAACCAGTTATCTCAAATAAGAACGGAAAAAAAGTGATTCAAACGAAGTTTCCAAACTTCGAAAAAAAATGGTTTTCTTTTCGAGATTCTTTGCGCATAATATGCTTTTCTACGGCTATCAAACTAGTAAAATGAAAGAGAACCAGTTATCTCGAATAAGAACGGAAAAAAAGTGATTCTAACGAAGTTTCCAAACTTCGAAAAATGTTTTTTTTCTTTTCGAGATTCTTTGCGCATAATATGCTTTACTGAGTCTATCAAACTATTATAATGAAAGAGAACCAGTTATCTCAAATAAGAACGGAAAAAAGTGATTCTAACGAAGTTTCCAAACTTCGAAAAAAAAATTTTTTTCTTTTCGAGATTCTTTGCGCATAATATGCTTTACTGAGGATATCAAACTAGTATAATGAAAGAGAACCAGTTATCTCAAATAAGAACGGAAAAAAATTGATTCTAACGAAGTTTCCAAACTTCGAAAATTTTTTTTTTTTCTTTTCCAGATTCTTTGCGCATAATATGCTTTACTGAGTCTATCAAACTAGTATAATGAAAGAGAACCAGTTATCTCAAATAAGAACAGAAAAAAAGTGATTCTAAAGAGGTTTCCAAACTTCGAAAAAAAATTTTTTTCTTTTCGAGATTCTTTGTGCATAATATGCTTTACTGAGGCTATCAAACTAGTATAATGAAAGAGAACAAGTTATCTCAAATAAGAACGGAAAAAAATTGATTCTAAAGAAGTTTTCAAACTTCGAAAAAAAATTTTTTTCTTTTCGAGATTCTTTGAGCATAATATGCTTTACTGAGGCTATCAAAATAGTATAATGAAAGAGAAACAGTTATCCCAAATAAGAACGGAAAAAAAGTGATCCAAACGTAGTTTCCAAACTTCGAAATAAAATGTTTTTCTTTTCGAGATTCTTTGCGCATAATATGCTTTTCTGGGGCTATCAAACTAGTATAAAGAAAGAGAACCAGTTATCTCAAATAAGAACGGGAAAAAAGTGATTCTAACGAAGTTTCCAAACTTCCAAAAAAATTTTTTTTCTTTTCGAGATTCTTTGCGCATAATATGCTTTACTGAGGCTATCAAACTAGTATTATGAAAGAGAACCAGTTATCTCAAATAAGAACGGAAAAAAGTGATTCTAACGAAGTTTTCAAACTTCGAAAAAAAAATTTTTTTCCTTCGAGATTCTTTGCGCATAATATGCTTTAATGAGGCTATCAAACTAGTACAATGAAAGAGAACCAGTTATCTCAAATAAGAAAAAAAAAAAGTGATTCTAAAGAAGTTTCCAAACTTCGAAAAAAAATTTTTTTCTTTTGGAGATTCTTTGCGCATAATATGCTTTACTGAGGCTATCAAACTAGTATAATGAAAGAGAACCAGTTATCTCGAATAAGAACGGAAAAAATTGATTCTAAAGAAGTTTCCAAAGTTCGAAAAAAAAATTTTTTCTTTTCGAGATTCTTTGAGCATAATATGCTTTACTGAGGCTATCAACCTAGTATAATGAAAGAGAACCAGTTATCTCAAATAAGAACGGAAAAAAATTGATTCTAACGAAGTTTCCAAACTTCGAAAATTTTTTTTTTTTCTTTTCCAGATTCTTTGCGCATAATATGCTTTACTGAGTCTATCAAACTAGTATAATGAAAGAGAACCACTTATCTCAAATAAGAACAGAAAAAAAGTGATTCTAAAGAGGTTTCCAAACTTCGAAAAAAAATTTTTTTCTTTTCGAGATTCTTTGCGCATAATATGCTTTACTGAGGCTATCAAACTAGTATAATGAAAGAGAACAAGTTATCTCAAATAAGAACGGAAAAAAATTGATTCTAAAGAAGTTTTCAAACTTCGAAAAAAAATTTTTTTCTTTTCGAGATTCTTTGAGCATAATATGCTTTACTGAGGCTATCAAAATAGTATAATGAAAGAGAAACAGTTATCCCAAATAAGAACGGAAAAAAAGTGATCCAAACGTAGTTTCCAAACTTCGAAATAAAATGTTTTTCTTTTCGAGATTCTTTGCGCATAATATGCTTTTCTGGGGCTATCAAACTAGTATAAAGAAAGAGAACCAGTTATCTCAAATAAGAACGGGAAAAAAGTGATTCTAACGAAGTTTCCAAACTTCCAAAAAAATTTTTTTTCTTTTCGAGATTCTTTGCGCATAATATGCTTTACTGAGGCTATCAAACTAGTATTATGAAAGAGAACCAGTTATCTCAAATAAGGACGGAAAAAAGTGATTCTAACGAAGTTTTCAAACTTCGAAAAAAAAATTTTTTTCCTTCGAGATTCTTTGCGCATAATATGCTTTAATGAGGCTATCAAACTAGTACAATGAAAGAGAACCAGTTATCTCAAATAAGAAAAAAAAAAAGTGATTCTAAAGAAGTTTCCAAACTTCGAAAAAAAATTTTTTTCTTTTGGAGATTCTTTGCGCATAATATGCTTTACTGAGGCTATCAAACTAGTATAATGAAAGAGAACCAGTTATCTCGAATAAGAACGGAAAAAATTGATTCTAAAGAAGTTTCCAAAGTTCGAAAAAAAAATTTTTTCTTTTCGAGATTCTTTGAGCATAATATGCTTTACTGAGGCTATCAACCTAGTATAATGAAAGAGAAACAGTTATCTCAAATAAGAACGGAAAAAAAGTGATTCTAAAGTAGTTTCCAAACTTCGAAAAAAATTTTTTATCTTTTCGTGATTCTTTTCGCTAAATATGCTTTTCTGAGGCTATCAAACTAGTGTAATGAAAGAGAACCAGTTATCTCAAATTAGAACAGAAAAAAAGTGATTCTAAAGAAGTTTCCAAACTTCGAAAAAAAATTTTTTTCTTTTCGTGATTCTTTGCGCATAATATGCTTTACTGAGGCTATCAAACTAGTATAATGAAAGAGAACCAGTTATCTCAAATAAGAACAGAAAAAAAGTGATTCTAAAGAAGTTTCCAAACTTCGAAAAAAATTTTTTTTCTTTTCGAGATTCTTTGCGCATAATATGCTTTATTGAGGCTATCAAACTAGTATAATGAAAGAGAACCAGTTATCTCAAATAAGAACGGAAAAAAATTGATTCTAAAGAAGTTTCCAAACTTCGAAAAAAAATTTATTTCTTTTCGAGATTCTTTGCGCATAATATGGTTTACAGAGGCTATCAAACTAGTATAATGAAAGAGAAACAGTTATCTCAAATAAGAACGGAAAAAAAGTGATTCAAACGAAGTTTCCAAACTTCGAAAAAAAATGTTTTTCTTTTCGAGATTCTTTGCGCATAATATGCTTTTCTGAGGCTATCAAACTAGTAAAATGAAAGAGAACCAGTTATCTCGAATAAGAACGGAAAAAAAGTAATTCTAAAGAAGTTTCCAAAGTTCGAAAAAAATTTTTTTTCTTTTCGAGATTCTTTGCGCATATGCTTTACTGAGGCTATCAAACTAGTATAATGAAAGAGAACCAGTTATCTCATATAAGAACGGAAAAAAAGTGATTCTAACGAAGTTTCCAAACTTCGAAAAAAATTTTTTTTTCTTTTCGAAATTCTTTGCGCATAATATGCTTTACTGAGGCTATCAAACTAGTATAATGAAAGAGAACCAGTTATCTCAAATAAGAACGGAAAAAAAGTGATTCAAACGAAGTTTCCAAACTTCGAAAAAAAATGGTTTTCTTTTCGAGATTCTTTGCGCATAATATGCTTTTCTACGGCTATCAAACTAGTAAAATGAAAGAGAACCAGTTATCTCGAATAAGAACGGAAAAAAAGTGATTCTAACGAAGTTTCCAAACTTCGAAAAATGTTTTTTTTCTTTTCGAGATTCTTTGCGCATAATATGCTTTACTGAGTCTATCAAACTATTATAATGAAAGAGAACCAGTTATCTCAAATAAGAACGGAAAAAAGTGATTCTAACGAAGTTTCCAAACTTCGAAAAAAAAATTTTTTTCTTTTCGAGATTCTTTGCGCATAATATGCTTTACTGAGGATATCAAACTAGTATAATGAAAGAGAACCAGTTATCTCAAATAAGAACGGAAAAAAATTGATTCTAACGAAGTTTCCAAACTTCGAAATTTTTTTTTTTTTCTTTTCCAGATTCTTTGCGCATAATATGCTTTACTGAGGCTATCAAACTAGTATAATGAAAGAGAACCAGTTATCTCAAATAAGAACGGAAAAAGTGATTCTAACGAAGTTTCCAAACTTCGAAAAAAACTTTTTTTCTTTTCGAGATTCTTTGCGCATAATATGCTTTACTGAGGCTATCAAACTAGTATAATGAAAAAGAACCAGTTATCTCAAATAAGAACAGAAAAAAAGTGATTCTAAAGAAGTTTCCAAACTTCGAAAAAAAATTTTTTTCTTTTCGAGATTCTTTGCGCATAATATGCTTTACTGAGGCTATCAAACTAGTATAATGAAAGAGAACAAGTTATCTCAAATAAGAACGGAAAAAAATTGATTCTAAAGAAGTTTTCAAACTTCGAAAAAAAATTTTTTTCTTTTCGTGATTCTTTGCGCATAATATGCTTTACTGAGGCTATCAAAATAGTATAATGAAAGAGAAACAGTTATCTCAAATAAGAAGGGAAAAAAAGTGATCCAAACGTAGTTTCCAAACTTCGAAAAGAAATGTTTTTCTTTTCGAGATTCTTTGCGCATAATATGCCCTACTGAGGCTATCAAACTAGTATAATGAAAGAGAACCAGTTATCTCAAATAAGAACGGAAAAAAAGTGATTCTAACGAAGTTTCCAAACTTCGAAAAAAAAATTTTTTCTTTTCGAGATTCTTTGCGCATAATATGCTTTTCTGAGTCTATCAAACTAGTATAATGAAAGAGAACCAGTTATCTCAAATAAGAACGGAAAAAAAGTGATTCAAACGAAGTTTCCAAAATTCGAAAAAAAATTTTTTTCCTTTCGAGATTCTTTGCGCATAATATGCTTTTCTACGGCTATTAAACTAGTAAAATGAAAGAGAACCAGTTATCTCGAATAAGAACGGAAAAAAAGTGATTCTAACGAAGTTTCCAAACTTCGAAAAATTTTTTTTTTCTTTTCGAGATTCTTTGCGCATAATATGCTTTACAAAGGCTATCAAACTAGTATAATGAAAGAGAACCAGTTATCTCAAATAAGAACGGAAAAAAGTGTTTCTAACGAAGTTTCCAAACTTCGAAAAAAATTTTTTTTCTTTTCGAGATTCTTTGCGCATAATATGCTTTACTGAGGCTATCAAACTAGTATAATGAAAGAGAACCAGTTATCTCAAATAAGAACAGAAAAAAAGTGATTCTAAAGAAGTTTTCAAACTTCGAAAATAAAATTTTTTTCTTTTCGAGATTCTTTGCGCATAATATGCTTTACTGAGGCTATCAAACTAGTATAATGAAAGACAACCAGTTATCTCAAATAAGAACGGAAAAAAATTGATTCTAACGAAGTTTCCAAACTTCGAAATAATTTTTTTTTTCTTTTCCAGATTCTTTGCGCATAATATGCTTTACTGAGGCTATCAAACTAGTATAATGAAAGAGAACCAGTTATCTCAAATAAGAACGGAAAAAAGTGATTCTAACGAAGTTTCCAAACTTCGAAAAAAAATTTTTTTCTTTTCGAGATTCTTTGCGCATAATATGCTTTACTGAGATTATCAAAGTAGTATAATGAAAGAGAACCAGTTATCTCAAATAAGAACGGAAAAAAATTGATTCTAACGAATTTTCCAAACTTCGAAATAATTTTTTTTTTCTTTTCCAGATTCTTTGCGCATAATATGCTTTACTGAGTCTATCAAACTAGTATAATGAAAGAGAACCAGTTATCTCAAATAAGAACAGAAAAAAAGTGATTCTAAAGAAGTTTCCAAACTTCGAAAAAAAATTTTTTTCTTTTCGAGATTCTTTGCGCATAATATGCTTTACTGAGGCTATCAAACTAGTATAATGAAAGAGAACAAGTTATCTCAAATAAGAACGGAAAAAAATTGATTCTAAAGAAGTTTTCAAACTTCGAAAAAAAATTTTTTTCTTTTCGAGATTCTTTGAGCATAATATGCTTTACTGAGGCTATCAAAATAGTATAATGAAAGAGAAACAGTTATCCCAAATAAGAACGGAAAAAAAGTGATCCAAACGTAGTTTCCAAACTTCGAAATAAAATGTTTTTCTTTTCGAGATTCTTTGCGCATAATATGCTTTTCTGGGGCTATCAAACTAGTATAAAGAAAGAGAACCAGTTATCTCAAATAAGAACGGGAAAAAAGTGATTCTAACGAAGTTTCCAAACTTCCAAAAAAATTTTTTTTCTTTTCGAGATTCTTTGCGCATAATATGCTTTACTGAGGCTATCAAACTAGTATTATGAAAGAGAACCAGTTATCTCAAATAAGAACGGAAAAAAGTGATTCTAACGAAGTTTTCAAACTTCGAAAAAAAAATTTTTTTCCTTCGAGATTCTTTGCGCATAATATGCTTTAATGAGGCTATCAAACTAGTACAATGAAAGAGAACCAGTTATCTCAAATAAGAACAGAAAAAAAGTGATTCTAAAGAAGTTTCCAAACTTCGAAAAAAAATTTTTTTCTTTTGGAGATTCTTTGCGCATAATATGCTTTACTGAGGCTATCAAACTAGTATAATGAAAGAGAACCAGTTATCTCGAATAAGAACGGAAAAAATTGATTCTAAAGAAGTTTCCAAAGTTCGAAAAAAAAATTTTTTCTTTTCGAGATTCTTTGAGCATAATATGCTTTACTGAGGCTATCAACCTAGTATAATGAAAGAGAAACAGTTATCTCAAATAAGAACGGAAAAAAAGTGATTCTAAAGTAGTTTCCAAACTTCGAAAAAAATTTTTTATCTTTTCGTGATTCTTTTCGCTAAATATGCTTTTCTGAGGCTATCAAACTAGTGTAATGAAAGAGAACCAGTTATCTCAAATTAGAACAGAAAAAAAGTGATTCTAAAGAAGTTTCCAAACTTCGAAAAAAATTTTTTTCTTTTCGTGATTCTTTGCGCATAATATGCTTTACTGAGGCTATCAAAGTAGTATAATGAAAGAGAACCAGTTATCTCAAATAAGAACAGAAAAAAAGTGATTCTAAAGAAGTTTCCAAACTTCGAAAAAAATTTTTTTTCTTTTCGAGATTCTTTGCGCATAATATGCTTTATTGAGGCTATCAAACTAGTATAATGAAAGAGAACCAGTTATCTCAAATAAGAACGGAAAAAAATTGATTCTAAAGAAGTTTCCAAACTTCGAAAAAAAATTTATTTCTTTTCGAGATTCTTTGCGCATAATATGGTTTACAGAGGCTATCAAACTAGTATAATGAAAGAGAAACAGTTATCTCAAATAAGAACGGAAAAAAAGTGATTCAAACGAAGTTTCCAAACTTCGAAAAAAAATGTTTTTCTTTTCGAGATTCTTTGCGCATAATATGCTTTTCTGAGGCTATCAAACTAGTAAAATGAAAGAGAACCAGTTATCTCGAATAAGAACGGAAAAAAAGTAATTCTAAAGAAGTTTCCAAAGTTCGAAAAAAATTTTTTTTCTTTTCGAGATTCTTTGCGCATATGCTTTACTGAGGCTATCAAACTAGTATAATGAAAGAGAACCAGTTATCTCATATAAGAACGGAAAAAAAGTGATTCTAACGAAGTTTCCAAACTTCGAAAAAAATTTTTTTTTCTTTTCGAAATTCTTTGCGCATAATATGCTTTACTGAGGCTATCAAACTAGTATAATGAAAGAGAACCAGTTATCTCAAATAAGAACGGAAAAAAAGTGATTCAAACGAAGTTTCCAAACTTCGAAAAAAAATGGTTTTCTTTACGAGATTCTTTGCGCATAATATGCTTTTCTACGGCTATCAAACTAGTAAAATGAAAGAGAACCAGTTATCTCGAATAAGAACGGAAAAAAAGTGATTCTAACGAAGTTTCCAAACTTCGAAAAATGTTTTTTTTCTTTTCGAGATTCTTTGCGCATAATATGCTTTACTGAGTCTATCAAACTATTATAATGAAAGAGAACCAGTTATCTCAAATAAGAACGGAAAAAAGTGATTCTAACGAAGTTTCCAAACTTCGAAAAAAAAATTTTTTTCTTTTCGAGATTCTTTGCGCATAATATGCTTTACTGAGGATATCAAACTAGTATAATGAAAGAGAACCAGTTATCTCAAATAAGAACGGAAAAAAATTGATTCTAACGAAGTTTCCAAACTTCGAAAATTTTTTTTTTTTCTTTTCCAGATTCTTTGCGCATAATATGCTTTACTGAGGCTATCAAACTAGTATAATGAAAGAGAACCAGTTATCTCAAATAAGAACGGAAAAAGTGATTCTAACGAAGTTTCCAAACTTCGAAAAAAACTTTTTTTCTTTTCGAGATTCTTTGCGCATAATATGCTTTACTGAGGCTATCAAACTAGTATAATGAAAAAGAACCAGTTATCTCAAATAAGAACAGAAAAAAAGTGATTCTAAAGAAGTTTCCAAACTTCGAAAAAAAATTTTTTTCTTTTCGAGATTCTTTGCGCATAATATGCTTTACTGAGGCTATCAAACTAGTATAATGAAAGAGAACAAGTTATCTCAAATAAGAACGGAAAAAAATTGATTCTAAAGAAGTTTTCAAACTTCGAAAAAAAATTTTTTTCTTTTCGTGATTCTTTGCGCATAATATGCTTTACTGAGGCTATCAAAATAGTATAATGAAAGAGAAACAGTTATCTCAAATAAGAAGGGAAAAAAAGTGATCCAAACGTAGTTTCCAAACTTCGAAAAGAAATGTTTTTCTTTTCGAGATTCTTTGCGCATAATATGCCCTACTAAGCTATCAAACTAGTATAATGAAAGAGAACCAGTTATCTCAAATAAGAACGGAAAAAAAGTGATTCTAACGAAGTTTCCAAACTTCGAAAAAAAAATTTTTTCTTTTCGAGATTCTTTGCGCATAATATGCTTTTCTGAGTCTATCAAACTAGTATAATGAAAGAGAACCAGTTATCTCAAATAAGAACGGAAAAAAAGTGATTCAAACGAAGTTTCCAAAATTCGAAAAAAAATTTTTTTCCTTTCGAGATTCTTTGCGCATAATATGCTTTTCTACGGCTATCAAACTAGTAAAATGAAAGAGAACCAGTTATCTCGAATAAGAACGGAAAAAAAGTGATTCTAACGAAGTTTCCAAACTTCGAAAAATTTTTTTTTTCTTTTCGAGATTCTTTGCGCATAATATGCTTTACAAAGGCTATCAAACTAGTATAATGAAAGAGAACCAGTTATCTCAAATAAGAACGGAAAAAAGTGTTTCTAACGAAGTTTCCAAACTTCGAAAAAAATTTTTTTTCTTTTCGAGATTCTTTGCGCATAATATGCTTTTCTGAGGCTATCAAACTAGTAAAATGAAAGAGAACCAGTTATCTCGAATAAGAACGGAAAAAAAGTAATTCTAAAGAAGTTTCCAAAGTTCGAAAAAAATTTTTTTTCTTTTCGAGATTCTTTGCGCATATGCTTTACTGAGGCTATCAAACTAGTATAATGAAAGAGAACCAGTTATCTCATATAAGAACGGAAAAAAAGTGATTCTAACGAAGTTTCCAAACTTCGAAAAAAATTTTTTTTTCTTTTCGAAATTCTTTGCGCATAATATGCTTTACTGAGGCTATCAAACTAGTATAATGAAAGAGAACCAGTTATCTCAAATAAGAACGGAAAAAAAGTGATTCAAACGAAGTTTCCAAACTTCGAAAAAAAATGGTTTTCTTTTCGAGATTCTTTGCGCATAATATGCTTTTCTACGGCTATCAAACTAGTAAAATGAAAGAGAACCAGTTATCTCGAATAAGAACGGAAAAAAAGTGATTCTAACGAAGTTTCCAAACTTCGAAAAATGTTTTTTTTCTTTTCGAGATTCTTTGCGCATAATATGCTTTACTGAGTCTATCAAACTATTATAATGAAAGAGAACCAGTTATCTCAAATAAGAACGGAAAAAAGTGATTCTAACGAAGTTTCCAAACTTCGAAAAAAAAATTTTTTTCTTTTCGAGATTCTTTGCGCATAATATGCTTTACTGAGGATATCAAACTAGTATAATGAAAGAGAACCAGTTATCTCAAATAAGAACGGAAAAAAATTGATTCTAACGAAGTTTCCAAACTTCGAAAATTTTTTTTTTTTCTTTTCCAGATTCTTTGCGCATAATATGCTTTACTGAGGCTATCAAACTAGTATAATGAAAGAGAACCAGTTATCTCAAATAAGAACGGAAAAAGTGATTCTAACGAAGTTTCCAAACTTCGAAAAAAACTTTTTTTCTTTTCGAGATTCTTTGCGCATAATATGCTTTACTGAGGCTATCAAACTAGTATAATGAAAAAGAACCAGTTATCTCAAATAAGAACAGAAAAAAAGTGATTCTAAAGAAGTTTCCAAACTTCGAAAAAAAATTTTTTTCTTTTCGAGATTCTTTGCGCATAATATGCTTTACTGAGGCTATCAAACTAGTATAATGAAAGAGAACAAGTTATCTCAAATAAGAACGGAAAAAAATTGATTCTAAAGAAGTTTTCACACTTCGAAAAAAAATTTTTTTCTTTTCGTGATTCTTTGCGCATAATATGCTTTACTGAGGCTATCAAAATAGTATAATGAAAGAGAAACAGTTATCTCAAATAAGAAGGGAAAAAAAGTGATCCAAACGTAGTTTCCAAACTTCGAAAAGAAATGTTTTTCTTTTCGAGATTCTTTGCGCATAATATGCCCTACTGAGGCTATCAAACTAGTATAATGAAAGAGAACCAGTTATCTCAAATAAGAACGGAAAAAAAGTGATTCTAACGAAGTTTCCAAACTTCGAAAAAAAAATTTTTTCTTTTCGAGATTCTTTGCGCATAATATGCTTTTCTGAGTCTATCAAACTAGTATAATGAAAGAGAACCAGTTATCTCAAATAAGAACGGAAAAAAAGTGATTCAAACGAAGTTTCCAAAATTCGAAAAAAAATTTTTTTCCTTTCGAGATTCTTTGCGCATAATATGCTTTTCTACGGCTATCAAACTAGTAAAATGAAAGAGAACCAGTTATCTCGAATAAGAACGGAAAAAAAGTGATTCTAACGAAGTTTCCAAACTTCGAAAAATTTTTTTTTTCTTTTCGAGATTCTTTGCGCATAATATGCTTTACAAAGGCTATCAAACTAGTATAATGAAAGAGAACCAGTTATCTCAAATAAGAACGGAAAAAAGTGTTTCTAACGAAGTTTCCAAACTTCGAAAAAAATTTTTTTTCTTTTAGAGATTCTTTGCGCATAATATGCTTTACTGAGGCTATCAAACTAGTATAATGAAAGAGAACCAGTTATCTCAAATAAGAACAGAAAAAAAGTGATTCTAAAGAAGTTTCCAAACTTCGAAAAAAAATTTTTTTCTTTTCGAGATTCTTTGCGCATAATATGCTTTACTGAGGCTATCAAACTAGTATAATGAAAGAGAACAAGTTATCTCAAATAAGAACGGAAAAAAATTGATTCTAAAGAAGTTTCCAAACTTCGAAAAAAAATTTTTTTCTTTTCGAGATTCTTTGCGCATAATATGCTTTACTGAGGCTATCAAAATAGTATAATGAAAGAGAAACAGTTATCTCAAATAAGAACGGAAAAAAAGTGATTCAAACGTAGTTTCCAAACTTCGAAAAAAAATGTTTTTCTTTTCGAGATTCTTTGCGCATAATATGCTTTTCTGGGGCTATCAAACTAGTATAATGAAAGAGAACCAGTTATCTCAAATAAGAACGGGAAAAAAGTGATTCTAACGAAGTTTCCAAACTTCGAAAAAAATTTTTTTTCTTTTCGAGATTCTTTGCGCATAATATGCTTTACTGAGGCTATCAAAATAGTATAATGAAAGAGAAACAGTTATCTCAAATAAGAACGGAAAAAAAGTGATTCAAACGTAGTTTCCAAACTTCGAAAAAAAATGTTTTTCTTTTCGAGATTCTTTGCGCATAATATGCTTTTCTGGGGCTATCAAACTAGTATAATGAAAGAGAACCAGTTATCTCAAATAAGAACGGGAAAAAAGTGATTCTAACGAAGTTTCCAAACTTCGAAAAAAATTTTTTTTCTTTTCGAGATTCTTTGCGCATAATATGCTTTACTGAGGCTATCAAACTAGTATAATGAAAGAGAACCAGTTATCTCAAATAAGAACGGAAAAAAGTGATTCTAACGAAGTTTCCAAACTTGGAAAAAAAAATTTTTTCTTTTCGAGATTCTTTGCGCATAATATGCTTTACTGAGGCTATCAAAATAGTACAATGAAGGAGAACCAGTTATCTCAAATAAGAACAGAAAAAAAGTGATTCTAAAGAAGTTTCCAAACTTCGAAAAAAATTTTTTTTCTTTTCGAGATTTTTTGCGCATAATATGCTTTACTGAGGCTATGAAACTAGTACAATGAAAGAGAACCAGTTATCTCAAATAAGAACAGAAAAAAAGTGATTCTAACGAATTTTTCAAACTTCGAAAAAAAAATTTTTTCTTTTCGAGATTCTTTGCGCATAATATGCTTTACTGAGGCTATCAAACTAGTACAATGAAAGAGAACCAGTTATCTCAAATAAGAACAGAAAAAAAGTGATTCTAAAGAAGTTTCCAAACTTCGAAAAAAAATTTTTTTCTTTTGGAGATTCTTTGCGCATAATATGCTTTACTGAGGCTATCAAACTAGTATAATGAAAGAGAACCAGTTATCTCAAATAAGAACGGAAAAAATTGATTCTAAAGAAGTTTCCAAAGTTCGAAAAAAAAATTTTTTCTTTTCGAGATTCTTTGCGCATAATATGCTTTACTGAGGCTATCAACCTAGTATAATGAAAGAGAAACAGTTATCTCAAATAAGAACGGAAAAAAAGTGATTCTAAAGTAGTTTCCAAACTTCGAAAAAAATTTTTTTTCTTTTCGTGATTCTTTTCGCTAAATATGCTTTTCTGAGGCTATCAAACTAGTGTAATGAAAGAGAACCAGTTATCTCAAATTAGAACAGAAAAACAGTGATTCTAAAGAAGTTTCCAAACTTCGAAAAAAAATGTTTTTCTTTTCGAGATTCTTTGCGCATAATATGCCCTACTGAGGCTATCAAACTAGTATAATGAAAGAGAACCAGTTATCTCAAATAAGAACGGAAAAAAAGTGATTCTAACGAAGTTTCCAAACTTCGAAAAAAAAATTTTTTCTTTTCGAGATTCTTTGCGCATAATATGCTTTTCTGAGTCTATCAAACTAGTATAATGAAAGAGAACCAGTTATCTCAAATAAGAACGGAAAAAAAGTGATTCAAACGAAGTTTCCAAAATTCGAAAAAAAATTTTTTTCCTTTCGAGATTCTTTGCGCATAATATGCTTTTCTACGGCTATCAAACTAGTAAAATGAAAGAGAACCAGTTATCTCGAATAAGAACGGAAAAAAAGTGATTCTAACGAAGTTTCCAAACTTCGAAAAATTTTTTTTTTCTTTTCGAGATTCTTTGCGCATAATATGCTTTACAAAGGCTATCAAACTAGTATAATGAAAGAGAACCAGTTATCTCAAATAAGAACGGAAAAAAGTGTTTCTAACGAAGTTTCCAAACTTCGAAAAAAATTTTTTTTCTTTTCGAGATTCTTTGCGCATAATATGCTTTTCTGAGGCTATCAAACTAGTAAAATGAAAGAGAACCAGTTATCTCGAATAAGAACGGAAAAAAAGTAATTCTAAAGAAGTTTCCAAAGTTCGAAAAAAATTTTTTTTCTTTTCGAGATTCTTTGCGCATATGCTTTACTGAGGCTATCAAACTAGTATAATGAAAGAGAACCAGTTATCTCATATAAGAACGGAAAAAAAGTGATTCTAACGAAGTTTCCAAACTTCGAAAAAAATTTTTTTTTCTTTTCGAAATTCTTTGCGCATAATATGCTTTACTGAGGCTATCAAACTAGTATAATGAAAGAGAACCAGTTATCTCAAATAAGAACGGAAAAAAAGTGATTCAAACGAAGTTTCCAAACTTCGAAAAAAAATGGTTTTCTTTTCGAGATTCTTTGCGCATAATATGCTTTTCTACGGCTATCAAACTAGTAAAATGAAAGAGAACCAGTTATCTCGAATAAGAACAGAAAAAAAGTGATTCTAACGAAGTTTCCAAACTTCGAAAAATTTTTTTTTCCTTTCGAGATTCTTTGCGCATAATATGCTTTTCTACGGCTATCAAACTAGTAAAATGAAAGAGAACCAGTTATCTCGAATAAGAACGGAAAAAAAGTGATTCTAACGAAGTTTCCAAACTTCGAAAAATTTTTTTTTTCTTTTCGAGATTCTTTGCGCATAATATGCTTTACAAAGGCTATCAAACTAGTATAATGAAAGAGAACCAGTTATCTCAAATAAGAACGGAAAAAAGTGTTTCTAACGAAGTTTCCAAACTTCGAAAAAAATTTTTTTTCTTTTAGAGATTCTTTGCGCATAATATGCTTTACTGAGGCTATCAAACTAGTATAATGAAAGAGAACCAGTTATCTCAAATAAGAACAGAAAAAAAGTGATTCTAAAGAAGTTTCCAAACTTCGAAAAAAAATTTTTTTCTTTTCGAGATTCTTTGCGCATAATATGCTTTACTGAGGCTATCAAACTAGTATAATGAAAGAGAACAAGTTATCTCAAATAAGAACGGAAAAAAATTGATTCTAAAGAAGTTTCCAAACTTCGAAAAAAAATTTTTTTCTTTTCGAGATTCTTTGCGCATAATATGCTTTACTGAGGCTATCAAAATAGTATAATGAAAGAGAAACAGTTATCTCAAATAAGAACGGAAAAAAAGTGATTCAAACGTAGTTTCCAAACTTCGAAAAAAAATGTTTTTCTTTTCGAGATTCTTTGCGCATAATATGCTTTTCTGGGGCTATCAAACTAGTATAATGAAAGAGAACCAGTTATCTCAAATAAGAACGGGAAAAAAGTGATTCTAACGAAGTTTCCAAACTTCGAAAAAAATTTTTTTTCTTTTCGAGATTCTTTGCGCATAATATGCTTTACTGAGGCTATCAAACTAGTATAATGAAAGAGAACCAGTTATCTCAAATAAGAACGGAAAAAAGTGATTCTAACGAAGTTTCCAAACTTGGAAAAAAAAATTTTTTCTTTTCGAGATTCTTTGCGCATAATATGCTTTACTGAGGCTATCAAAATAGTACAATGAAGGAGAACCAGTTATCTCAAATAAGAACAGAAAAAAAGTGATTCTAAAGAAGTTTCCAAACTTCGAAAAAAATTTTTTTTCTTTTCGAGATTTTTTGCGCATAATATGCTTTACTGAGGCTATCAAACTAGTACAATGAAAGAGAACCAGTTATCTCAAATAAGAACAGAAAAAAAGTGATTCTAACGAATTTTTCAAACTTCGAAAAAAAAATTTTTTCTTTTCGAGATTCTTTGCGCATAATATGCTTTACTGAGGCTATCAAACTAGTACAATGAAAGAGAACCAGTTATCTCAAATAAGAACAGAAAAAAAGTGATTCTAAAGAAGTTTCCAAACTTCGAAAAAAAATTTTTTTCTTTTGGAGATTCTTTGCGCATAATATGCTTTACTGAGGCTATCAAACTAGTATAATGAAAGAGAACCAGTTATCTCAAATAAGAACGGAAAAAATTGATTCTAAAGAAGTTTCCAAAGTTCGAAAAAAAAATTTTTTCTTTTCGAGATTCTTTGCGCATAATATGCTTTACTGAGGCTATCAACCTAGTATAATGAAAGAGAAACAGTTATCTCAAATAAGAACGGAAAAAAAGTGATTCTAAAGTAGTTTCCAAACTTCGAAAAAAATTTTTTTTCTTTTCGTGATTCTTTTCGCTAAATATGCTTTTCTGAGGCTATCAAACTAGTGTAATGAAAGAGAACCAGTTATCTCAAATTAGAACAGAAAAACAGTGATTCTAAAGAAGTTTCCAAACTTCGAAAAAAAATGTTTTTCTTTTCGAGATTCTTTGCGCATAATATGCCCTACTGAGGCTATCAAACTAGTATAATGAAAGAGAACCAGTTATCTCAAATAAGAACGGAAAAAAAGTGATTCTAACGAAGTTTCCAAACTTCGAAAAAAAAATTTTTTCTTTTCGAGATTCTTTGCGCATAATATGCTTTTCTGAGTCTATCAAACTAGTATAATGAAAGAGAACCAGTTATCTCAAATAAGAACGGAAAAAAAGTGATTCAAACGAAGTTTCCAAAATTCGAAAAAAAATTTTTTTCCTTTCGAGATTCTTTGCGCATAATATGCTTTTCTACGGCTATCAAACTAGTAAAATGAAAGAGAACCAGTTATCTCGAATAAGAACGGAAAAAAAGTGATTCTAACGAAGTTTCCAAACTTCGAAAAATTTTTTTTTTCTTTTCGAGATTCTTTGCGCATAATATGCTTTACAAAGGCTATCAAACTAGTATAATGAAAGAGAACCAGTTATCTCAAATAAGAACGGAAAAAAGTGTTTCTAACGAAGTTTCCAAACTTCGAAAAAAATTTTTTTTCTTTTCGAGATTCTTTGCGCATAATATGCTTTTCTGAGGCTATCAAACTAGTAAAATGAAAGAGAACCAGTTATCTCGAATAAGAACGGAAAAAAAGTAATTCTAAAGAAGTTTCCAAAGTTCGAAAAAAATTTTTTTTCTTTTCGAGATTCTTTGCGCATATGCTTTACTGAGGCTATCAAACTAGTATAATGAAAGAGAACCAGTTATCTCATATAAGAACGGAAAAAAAGTGATTCTAACGAAGTTTCCAAACTTCGAAAAAAATTTTTTTTTCTTTTCGAAATTCTTTGCGCATAATATGCTTTACTGAGGCTATCAAACTAGTATAATGAAAGAGAACCAGTTATCTCAAATAAGAACGGAAAAAAAGTGATTCAAACGAAGTTTCCAAACTTCGAAAAAAAATGTTTTTCTTTTCGAGATTCTTTGCGCATAATATGCTTTTCTACGGCTATCAAACTAGTAAAATGAAAGAGAACCAGTTATCTCGAATAAGAACGGAAAAAAAGTGATTCTAACGAAGTTTCCAAACTTCGAAAAATGTTTTTTTTCTTTTCGAGATTCTTTGCGCATAATATGCTTTACTGAGTCTATCAAACTATTATAATGAAAGAGAACCAGTTATCTCAAATAAGAACGGAAAAAAGTGATTCTAACGAAGTTTCCAAACTTCGAAAAAAAAATTTTTTTCTTTTCGAGATTCTTTGCGCATAATATGCTTTACTGAGGATATCAAACTAGTATAATGAAAGAGAACCAGTTATCTCAAATAAGAACGGAAAAAAATTGATTCTAACGAAGTTTCCAAACTTCGAAAATTTTTTTTTTTTCTTTTCCAGATTCTTTGCGCATAATATGCTTTACTGAGGCTATCAAACTAGTATAATGAAAGAGAACCAGTTATCTCAAATAAGAACGGAAAAAGTGATTCTAACGAAGTTTCCAAACTTCGAAAAAAACTTTTTTTCTTTTCGAGATTCTTTGCGCATAATATGCTTTACTGAGGCTATCAAACTAGTATAATGAAAAAGAACCAGTTATCTCAAATAAGAACAGAAAAAAAGTGATTCTAAAGAAGTTTCCAAACTTCGAAAAAAAATTTTTTTCTTTTCGAGATTCTTTGCGCATAATATGCTTTACTGAGGCTATCAAACTAGTATAATGAAAGAGAACAAGTTATCTCAAATAAGAACGGAAAAAAATTGATTCTAAAGAAGTTTTCAAACTTCGAAAAAAAATTTTTTTCTTTTCGTGATTCTTTGCGCATAATATGCTTTACTGAGGCTATCAAAATAGTATAATGAAAGAGAAACAGTTATCTCAAATAAGAAGGGAAAAAAAGTGATCCAAACGTAGTTTCCAAACTTCGAAAAGAAATGTTTTTCTTTTCGAGATTCTTTGCGCATAATATGCCCTACTGAGGCTATCAAACTAGTATAATGAAAGAGAACCAGTTATCTCAAATAAGAACGGAAAAAAAGTGATTCTAACGAAGTTTCCAAACTTCGAAAAAAAAATTTTTTCTTTTCGAGATTCTTTGCGCATAATATGCTTTTCTGAGTCTATCAAACTAGTATAATGAAAGAGAACCAGTTATCTCAAATAAGAACGGAAAAAAAGTGATTCAAACGAAGTTTCCAAAATTCGAAAAAAAATTTTTTTCCTTTCGAGATTCTTTGCGCATAATATGCTTTTCTACGGCTATCAAACTAGTAAAATGAAAGAGAACCAGTTATCTCGAATAAGAACGGAAAAAAAGTGATTCTAACGAAGTTTCCAAACTTCGAAAAATTTTTTTTTTCTTTTCGAGATTCTTTGCGCATAATATGCTTTACAAAGGCTATCAAACTAGTATAATGAAAGAGAACCAGTTATCTCAAATAAGAACGGAAAAAAGTGTTTCTAACGAAGTTTCCAAACTTCGAAAAAAATTTTTTTTCTTTTCGAGATTCTTTGCGCATAATATGCTTTACTGAGGCTATCAAACTAGTATAATGAAAGAGAACCAGTTATCTCAAATAAGAACAGAAAAAAAGTGATTCTAAAGAAGTTTCCAAACTTCGAAAAAAAATTTTTTTCTTTTCGAGATTCTTTGCGCATAATATGCTTTACTGAGGCTATCAAACTAGTATAATGAAAGAGAACAAGTTATCTCAAATAAGAACGGAAAAAAATTGATTCTAAAGAAGTTTCCAAACTTCGAAAAAAAATTTTTTTCTTTTCGAGATTCTTTGCGCATAATATGCTTTACTGAGGCTATCAAAATAGTATAATGAAAGAGAAACAGTTATCTCAAATAAGAACGGAAAAAAAGTGATTCAAACGTAGTTTCCAAACTTCGAAAAAAAATGTTTTTCTTTTCGAGATTCTTTGCGCATAATATGCTTTTCTGGGGCTATCAAACTAGTATAATGAAAGAGAACCAGTTATCTCAAATAAGAACGGGAAAAAAGTGTTTCTAACGAAGTTTCCAAACTTCGAAAAAAATTTTTTTTCTTTTAGAGATTCTTTGCGCATAATATGCTTTACTGAGGCTATCAAACTAGTATAATGAAAGAGAACCAGTTATCTCAAATAAGAACAGAAAAAAAGTGATTCTAAAGAAGTTTCCAAACTTCGAAAAAAAATTTTTTTCTTTTCGAGATTCTTTGCGCATAATATGCTTTACTGAGGCTATCAAACTAGTATAATGAAAGAGAACAAGTTATCTCAAATAAGAACGGGAAAAAAGTGTTTCTAACGAAGTTTCCAAACTTCGAAAAAAATTTTTTTTCTTTTAGAGATTCTTTGCGCATAATATGCTTTACTGAGGCTATCAAACTAGTATAATGAAAGAGAACCAGTTATCTCAAATAAGAACAGAAAAAAAGTGATTCTAAAGAAGTTTCCAAACTTCGAAAAAAAATTTTTTTCTTTTCGAGATTCTTTGCGCATAATATGCTTTACTGAGGCTATCAAACTAGTATAATGAAAGAGAACAAGTTATCTCAAATAAGAACGGAAAAAAATTGATTCTAAAGAAGTTTCCAAACTTCGAAAAAAAATTTTTTTCTTTTCGAGATTCTTTGCGCATAATATGCTTTACTGAGGCTATCAAAATAGTATAATGAAAGAGAAACAGTTATCTCAAATAAGAACGGAAAAAAAGTGATTCAAACGTAGTTTCCAAACTTCGAAAAAAAATGTTTTTCTTTTCGAGATTCTTTGCGCATAATATGCTTTTCTGGGGCTATCAAACTAGTATAATGAAAGAGAACCAGTTATCTCAAATAAGAACGGGAAAAAAGTGATTCTAACGAAGTTTCCAAACTTCGAAAAAAATTTTTTTTCTTTTCGAGATTCTTTGCGCATAATATGCTTTACTGAGGCTATCAAACTAGTATAATGAAAGAGAACCAGTTATCTCAAATAAGAACGGAAAAAAGTGATTCTAACGAAGTTTCCAAACTTGGAAAAAAAAATTTTTTCTTTTCGAGATTCTTTGCGCATAATATGCTTTACTGAGGCTATCAAAATAGTACAATGAAGGAGAACCAGTTATCTCAAATAAGAACAGAAAAAAAGTGATTCTAAAGAAGTTTCCAAACTTCGAAAAAAATTTTTTTTCTTTTCGAGATTTTTTGCGCATAATATGCTTTACTGAGGCTATCAAACTAGTACAATGAAAGAGAACCAGTTATCTCAAATAAGAACAGAAAAAAAGTGATTCTAACGAATTTTTCAAACTTCGAAAAAAAAATTTTTTCTTTTCGAGATTCTTTGCGCATAATATGCTTTACTGAGGCTATCAAACTAGTACAATGAAAGAGAACCAGTTATCTCAAATAAGAACAGAAAAAAAGTGATTCTAAAGAAGTTTCCAAACTTCGAAAAAAAATTTTTTTCTTTTGGAGATTCTTTGCGCATAATATGCTTTACTGAGGCTATCAAACTAGTATAATGAAAGAGAACCAGTTATCTCAAATAAGAACGGAAAAAATTGATTCTAAAGAAGTTTCCAAAGTTCGAAAAAAAAATTTTTTCTTTTCGAGATTCTTTGCGCATAATATGCTTTACTGAGGCTATCAACCTAGTATAATGAAAGAGAAACAGTTATCTCAAATAAGAACGGAAAAAAAGTGATTCTAAAGTAGTTTCCAAACTTCGAAAAAAATTTTTTTTCTTTTCGTGATTCTTTTCGCTAAATATGCTTTTCTGAGGCTATCAAACTAGTGTAATGAAAGAGAACCAGTTATCTCAAATTAGAACAGAAAAACAGTGATTCTAAAGAAGTTTCCAAACTTCGAAAAAAAATGTTTTTCTTTTCGAGATTCTTTGCGCATAATATGCCCTACTGAGGCTATCAAACTAGTATAATGAAAGAGAACCAGTTATCTCAAATAAGAACGGAAAAAAAGTGATTCTAACGAAGTTTCCAAACTTCGAAAAAAAAATTTTTTCTTTTCGAGATTCTTTGCGCATAATATGCTTTTCTGAGTCTATCAAACTAGTATAATGAAAGAGAACCAGTTATCTCAAATAAGAACGGAAAAAAAGTGATTCAAACGAAGTTTCCAAAATTCGAAAAAAAATTTTTTTCCTTTCGAGATTCTTTGCGCATAATATGCTTTTCTACGGCTATCAAACTAGTAAAATGAAAGAGAACCAGTTATCTCGAATAAGAACGGAAAAAAAGTGATTCTAACGAAGTTTCCAAACTTCGAAAAATTTTTTTTTTCTTTTCGAGATTCTTTGCGCATAATATGCTTTACAAAGGCTATCAAACTAGTATAATGAAAGAGAACCAGTTATCTCAAATAAGAACGGAAAAAAGTGTTTCTAACGAAGTTTCCAAACTTCGAAAAAAATTTTTTTTCTTTTCGAGATTCTTTGCGCATAATATGCTTTTCTGAGGCTATCAAACTAGTAAAATGAAAGAGAACCAGTTATCTCGAATAAGAACGGAAAAAAAGTAATTCTAAAGAAGTTTCCAAAGTTCGAAAAAAATTTTTTTTCTTTTCGAGATTCTTTGCGCATATGCTTTACTGAGGCTATCAAACTAGTATAATGAAAGAGAACCAGTTATCTCATATAAGAACGGAAAAAAAGTGATTCTAACGAAGTTTCCAAACTTCGAAAAAAATTTTTTTTTCTTTTCGAAATTCTTTGCGCATAATATGCTTTACTGAGGCTATCAAACTAGTATAATGAAAGAGAACCAGTTATCTCAAATAAGAACGGAAAAAAAGTGATTCAAACGAAGTTTCCAAACTTCGAAAAAAAATGTTTTTCTTTTCGAGATTCTTTGCGCATAATATGCTTTTCTACGGCTATCAAACTAGTAAAATGAAAGAGAACCAGTTATCTCGAATAAGAACGGAAAAAAAGTGATTCTAACGAAGTTTCCAAACTTCGAAAAATGTTTTTTTTCTTTTCGAGATTCTTTGCGCATAATATGCTTTACTGAGTCTATCAAACTATTATAATGAAAGAGAACCAGTTATCTCAAATAAGAACGGAAAAAAGTGATTCTAACGAAGTTTCCAAACTTCGAAAAAAAAATTTTTTTCTTTTCGAGATTCTTTGCGCATAATATGCTTTACTGAGGATATCAAACTAGTATAATGAAAGAGAACCAGTTATCTCAAATAAGAACGGAAAAAAATTGATTCTAACGAAGTTTCCAAACTTCGAAAATTTTTTTTTTTTCTTTTCCAGATTCTTTGCGCATAATATGCTTTACTGAGGCTATCAAACTAGTATAATGAAAGAGAACCAGTTATCTCAAATAAGAACGGAAAAAGTGATTCTAACGAAGTTTCCAAACTTCGAAAAAAACTTTTTTTCTTTTCGAGATTCTTTGCGCATAATATGCTTTACTGAGGCTATCAAACTAGTATAATGAAAAAGAACCAGTTATCTCAAATAAGAACAGAAAAAAAGTGATTCTAAAGAAGTTTCCAAACTTCGAAAAAAAATTTTTTTCTTTTCGAGATTCTTTGCGCATAATATGCTTTACTGAGGCTATCAAACTAGTATAATGAAAGAGAACAAGTTATCTCAAATAAGAACGGAAAAAAATTGATTCTAAAGAAGTTTTCAAACTTCGAAAAAAAATTTTTTTCTTTTCGTGATTCTTTGCGCATAATATGCTTTACTGAGGCTATCAAAATAGTATAATGAAAGAGAAACAGTTATCTCAAATAAGAAGGGAAAAAAAGTGATCCAAACGTAGTTTCCAAACTTCGAAAAGAAATGTTTTTCTTTTCGAGATTCTTTGCGCATAATATGCCCTACTGAGGCTATCAAACTAGTATAATGAAAGAGAACCAGTTATCTCAAATAAGAACGGAAAAAAAGTGATTCTAACGAAGTTTCCAAACTTCGAAAAAAAAATTTTTTCTTTTCGAGATTCTTTGCGCATAATATGCTTTTCTGAGTCTATCAAACTAGTATAATGAAAGAGAACCAGTTATCTCAAATAAGAACGGAAAAAAAGTGATTCAAACGAAGTTTCCAAAATTCGAAAAAAAATTTTTTTCCTTTCGAGATTCTTTGCGCATAATATGCTTTTCTACGGCTATCAAACTAGTAAAATGAAAGAGAACCAGTTATCTCGAATAAGAACGGAAAAAAAGTGATTCTAACGAAGTTTCCAAACTTCGAAAAATTTTTTTTTTCTTTTCGAGATTCTTTGCGCATAATATGCTTTACAAAGGCTATCAAACTAGTATAATGAAAGAGAACCAGTTATCTCAAATAAGAACGGAAAAAAGTGTTTCTAACGAAGTTTCCAAACTTCGAAAAAAATTTTTTTTCTTTTCGAGATTCTTTGCGCATAATATGCTTTACTGAGGCTATCAAACTAGTATAATGAAAGAGAACCAGTTATCTCAAATAAGAACAGAAAAAAAGTGATTCTAAAGAAGTTTCCAAACTTCGAAAAAAAATTTTTTTCTTTTCGAGATTCTTTGCGCATAATATGCTTTACTGAGGCTATCAAACTAGTATAATGAAAGAGAACAAGTTATCTCAAATAAGAACGGAAAAAAATTGATTCTAAAGAAGTTTCCAAACTTCGAAAAAAAATTTTTTTCTTTTCGAGATTCTTTGCGCATAATATGCTTTACTGAGGCTATCAAAATAGTATAATGAAAGAGAAATAGTTATCTCAAATAAGAACGGAAAAAAAGTGATTCAAACGTAGTTTCCAAACTTCGAAAAAAAATGTTTTTCTTTTCGAGATTCTTTGCGCATAATATGCTTTTCTGGGGCTATCAAACTAGTATAATGAAAGAGAACCAGTTATCTCAAATAAGAACGGGAAAAAAGTGATTCTAACGAAGTTTCCAAACTTCGAAAAAAATTTTTTTTCTTTTCGAGATTCTTTGCGCATAATATGCTTTACTGAGGCTATCAAACTAGTATAATGAAAGAGAACCAGTTATCTCAAATAAGAACGGAAAAAAGTGATTCTAACGAAGTTTCCAAACTTGGAAAAAAAAATTTTTTCTTTTCGAGATTCTTTGCGCATAATATGCTTTACTGAGGCTATCAAAATAGTACAATGAAGGAGAACCAGTTATCTCAAATAAGAACAGAAAAAAAGTGATTCTAAAGAAGTTTCCAAACTTCGAAAAAAATTTTTTTTCTTTTCGAGATTCTTTGCGCATAATATGCTTTACTGAGGCTATCAAACTAGTACAATGAAAGAGAACCAGTTATCTCAAATAAGAACAGAAAAAAAGTGATTCTAACGAATTTTTCAAACTTCGAAAAAAAAATTTTTTCTTTTCGAGATTCTTTGCGCATAATATGCTTTACTGAGGCTATCAAACTAGTACAATGAAAGAGAACCAGTTATCTCAAATAAGAACAGAAAAAAAGTGATTCTAAAGAAGTTTCCAAACTTCGAAAAAAAATTTTTTTCTTTTGGAGATTCTTTGCGCATAATATGCTTTACTGAGGCTATCAAACTAGTATAATGAAAGAGAACCAGTTATCTCAAATAAGAACGGAAAAAATTGATTCTAAAGAAGTTTCCAAAGTTCGAAAAAAAAATTTTTTCTTTTCGAGATTCTTTGCGCATAATATGCTTTACTGAGGCTATCAACCTAGTATAATGAAAGAGAAACAGTTATCTCAAATAAGAACGGAAAAAAAGTGATTCTAAAGTAGTTTCCAAACTTCGAAAAAAATTTTTTTTCTTTTCGTGATTCTTTTCGCTAAATATGCTTTTCTGAGGCTATCAAACTAGTGTAATGAAAGAGAACCAGTTATCTCAAATTAGAACAGAAAAACAGTGATTCTAAAGAAGTTTCCAAACTTCGAAAAAAAATGTTTTTCTTTTCGAGATTCTTTGCGCATAATATGCTTTTCTGAGGCTATCAAACTAGTAAAATGAAAGAGAACCAGTTATCTCGAATAAGAACGGAAAAAAAGTAATTCTAAAGAAGCTTCCAAACTTCGAAAAAATTTTTTTTCTTTTCGAGATTCTTTGCGCATAATATGCTTTACTGAGGCTATCAAACTAGTATAATGAAAGAGAACCAGTTATCTCATATAAGAAAGGAAAAAAAGTGATTCTAACGAAGTTTCCAAACTTCGAAAAAAATTTTTTTTTCTTTTCGAAATTCTTTGCGCATAATATGCTTTACTGAGGCTATCAAACTAGTATAATGAAAGAGAACCAGTTATCTCAAATAAGAACGGAAAAAAAGTGATTCAAACGAAGTTTCCAAACTTCGAAAAAAAATGGTTTTCTTTTCGAGATTCTTTGCGCATAATATGCTTTTCTACGGCTATCAAACTAGTAAAATGAAAGAGAACCAGTTATCTCGAATAAGAACGGAAAAAAATTGATTCTAACGAAGTTTCCAAACTTCGCAAAATGTTTTTTTTCTTTTCGAGATTCTTTGCGCATAATATGCTTTGCTGAGTCTATCAAACTAGTATAATGAAAGAGAACTAGTTATCTCAAATAAGAACGGAAAAAAGTGATTCTAACGAAGTTTCCAAACTTCGAAAATTTTTTTTTTTCTTTTCGAGATTCTTTGCGCATAATATGCTTTACTGAGGCTATCAAACTAGTATAATTAAAGAGAACCAGTTATCTCAAATAAGAACGGAAAAAAGTGATTCTAACGAAGTTTCCAAACTTCGAAAAAAAATTTTTTTCTTTTCGAGATTCTTTGCGCATAATATGCTTTACTGAGGCTATCAAACTAGTATAATGAAAGAGAACCAGTTATCTCAAATAAGAACAGAAAAAAAGTGATTCTAAAGAAGTTTCCAAACTTCGAAAAAAAAATTTTTTCTTTTCGAGATTCTTTGCGCATAATATGCTTTACTGAGGCTATCAAACTAGTATAATGAAAGAGAACAAGTTATCTCAAATAAGAACGGAAAAAAATTGATTCTAAAGAAGTTTCCAAACTTCGAAAAAAAATTTTTTTCTTTTCGAGATTCTTTGCGCATAATATGCTTTACTGAGGCTATCAAAATAGTATAATGAAAGAGAAACAGTTATCTCAAATAAGAACGGAAAAAAAGTGATTCAAACGTAGTTTCCAAACTTCGAAAAAAAATGTTTTTCTTTTCGAGATTCTTTGCGCATAATATGCTTTTCTGGGGCTATCAAACTAGTATAATGAAAGAGAACCAGTTATCTCAAATATGAACGGGAAAAAAGTGATTCTAACGAAGTTTCCAAACTTCGAAAAAAATTTTTTTTCTTTTCGAGATTCTTTGCGCATATTATGCTTTACTGAGGCTATCAAACTAGTATAATGAAAGAGAACCAGTTATCTCAAATAAGAACGGAAAAAAAGTGATTCTAACGAAGTTTCCAAACTTGGAAAAAAAAATTTTTTCTTTTCGAGATTCTTTGCGCATAATATGCTTTACTGAGGCTATCAAACTAGTACAATGAAGGAGAACCAGTTATCTCAAATAAGAACAGAAAAAAAGTGATTCTAAAGAAGTTTCCAAACTTCGAAAAAAATTTTATTTCTTTTCGAGATTCTTTGCGCATAATATGCTTTACTGAGTCTATCAAACTAGTATAATGAAAGAGAACCAGTTATCTCAAATAAGAACGGAAAAAAGTGATTCTAACGAAGTTTCCAAACTTCGAAAAAAAAATTTTTTTCTTTTCGAGATTCTTTACGCATAATATGCTTTACTGAGGCTATCAAACTAGTATAATGAAAGAGAACCAGTTATCTCAAATAAGAACGGAAAAAAATTGATTCTAACGAAGTTTCCAAACTTCGAAAATTTTTTTTTTTTCTTTTCCAGATTCTTTGCGCATAATATGCTTTACTGAGGCTATCAAACTAGTATAATGAAAGAGAACGATAAGAACGGAAAAAAGTGATTCTAACGAAGTTTCCAAACTTCGAAAAAAAATTTTTTTCTTTTCGAGATTCTTTGCGCATAATATGCTTTACTGAGGCTATCAAACTAGTATAATGAAAGAGAACCAGTTATCTCAAATAAGAACAGAAAAAAAGTGATTCTAAAGAAGTTTCCAAACTTCGAAAAAAATTTTATTTCTTTTCGAGATTCTTTGCGCATAATATGCTTTACTGAGTCAATCAAACTAGTATAATGAAAGAGAACCAGTTATCTCAAATAAGAACGGAAAAAAGTGATTCTAACGAAGTTTCCAAACTTCGAAAAAAAAATTTTTTTCTTTTCGAGATTCTTTACGCATAATATGCTTTACTGAGGCTATCAAACTAGTATAATGAAAGAGAACCAGTTATCTCAAATAAGAACGGAAAAAAATTGATTCTAACGAAGTTTCCAAACTTCGAAAATTTTTTTTTTTTCTTTTCCAGATTCTTTGCGCATAATATGCTTTACTGAGGCTATCAAACTAGTATAATGAAAGAGAACGATAAGAACGGAAAAAAGTGATTCTAACGAAGTTTCCAAACTTCGAAAAAAAATTTTTTTCTTTTCGAGATTCTTTGCGCATAATATGCTTTACTGAGGCTATCAAACTAGTATAATGAAAGAGAACCAGTTATCTCAAATAAGAACAGAAAAAAAGTGATTCTAAAGAAGTTTCCAAACTTCGAAAAAAAAATTTTTTCTTTTCGAGATTCTTTGCGCATAATATGCTTTACTGAGGCTATCAAACTAGTATAATGAAAGAGAACCAGTTATCTCAAATAAGAACAGAAAAAAAGTGATTCTAAAGAAGTTTCCAAACTTCGAAAAAAAAATTTTTTCTTTTCGAGATTCTTTGCGCATAATATGCTTTACTGAGGCTATCAAACTAGTATAATGAAAGAGAACAAGTTATCTCAAATAAGAACGGAAAAAAATTGATTCTAAAGAAGTTTCCAAACTTCGAAAAAAAATTTTTTTCTTTTCGAGATTCTTTGCGCATAATATGCTTTACTGAGGCTATCAAAATAGTATAATGAAAGAGAAACAGTTATCTCAAATAAGAACGGAAAAAAAGTGATTCAAACGTAGTTTCCAAACTTCGAAAAAAAATGTTTTTCTTTTCGAGATTCTTTGCGCATAATATGCTTTTCTGGGGCTATCAAACTAGTATAATGAAAGAGAACCAGTTATCTCAAATATGAACGGGAAAAAAGTGATTCTAACGAAGTTTCCAAACTTCGAAAAAAATTTTTTTTCTTTTCGAGATTCTTTGCGCATATTATGCTTTACTGAGGCTATCAAACTAGTATAATGAAAGAGAACCAGTTATCTCAAATAAGAACGGAAAAAAAGTGATTCTAACGAAGTTTCCAAACTTGGAAAAAAAAATTTTTTCTTTTCGAGATTCTTTGCGCATAATATGCTTTACTGAGGCTATCAAACTAGTACAATGAAGGAGAACCAGTTATCTCAAATAAGAACAGAAAAAAAGTGATTCTAAAGAAGTTTCCAAACTTCGAAAAAAATTTTATTTCTTTTCGAGATTCTTTGCGCATAATATGCTTTACTGAGTCTATCAAACTAGTATAATGAAAGAGAACCAGTTATCTCAAATAAGAACGGAAAAAAGTGATTCTAACGAAGTTTCCAAACTTCGAAAAAAAAATTTTTTTCTTTTCGAGATTCTTTACGCATAATATGCTTTACTGAGGCTATCAAACTAGTATAATGAAAGAGAACCAGTTATCTCAAATAAGAACGGAAAAAAATTGATTCTAACGAAGTTTCCAAACTTCGAAAATTTTTTTTTTTTCTTTTCCAGATTCTTTGCGCATAATATGCTTTACTGAGGCTATCAAACTAGTATAATGAAAGAGAACGATAAGAACGGAAAAAAGTGATTCTAACGAAGTTTCCAAACTTCGAAAAAAAATTTTTTTCTTTTCGAGATTCTTTGCGCATAATATGCTTTACTGAGGCTATCAAACTAGTATAATGAAAGAGAACCAGTTATCTCAAATAAGAACAGAAAAAAAGTGATTCTAAAGAAGTTTCCAAACTTCGAAAAAAAATTTTTTTCTTTTCGAGATTCTTTGCGCATAATATGCTTTACTGAGGCTATCAAAATAGTATAATGAAAGAGAAACAGTTATCTCAAATAAGAACGGAAAAAAAGTGATTCAAACGTAGTTTCCAAACTTCGAAAAAAAATGTTTTTCTTTTCGAGATTCTTTGCGCATAATATGCTTTTCTGGGGCTATCAAACTAGTATAATGAAAGAGAACCAGTTATCTCAAATAAGAACGGGAAAAAAGTGATTCTAATGAAGTTTCCAAACTTCGAAAAAAATTTTTTTTCTTTTCGAGATTCTTTGCGCATAATATGCTTTACTGAGGCTATCAAACTAGTATAATGAAAGAGAAACAGTTATCTCAAATAAGAACGGAAAAAAAGTGATTCAAACGAAGTTTCCAAACTTCGAAAAAAAATGTTTTTCTTTTCGAGATTCTTTGCGCATAATATGCTTTTCTGAGGCTATCAAACTAGTAAAATGAAAGAGAACCAGTTATCTCGAATAAGAACGGAAAAAAAGTAATTCTAAAGAAGTTTCCAAAGTTCGAAAAAAATTTTTTTTCTTTTCGAGATTCTTTGCGCATAATATGCTTTACTGAGGCTATCAAACTGGTATAATGAAAGAGAACCAGTTATCTCATATAAGAACGGAAAAAAAGTGATTCTAATGAAGTTTCCAAACTTCGAAAAAAATTTTTTTTTCTTTTCGAAATTCTTTGCGCATAATATGCTTTACTGAGGCTATCGAACTAGTATAATGAAAGAGAACCAGTTATCTCAAATAGGAACGGAAAAAAAGTGATTCAAACGAAGTTTCCAAACTTCGAAAAAAAATGGTTTTCTTTTCGAGATTCTTTGCGCATAATATGCTTTTCTACGGCTATCAAACTAGTAAAATGAAAGAGAACCAGTTATCTCGAATAAGAACGGAAAAAAAGTGATTCTAACGAAGTTTCCAAACTTCGAAAAATATTTTTTTTCTTTTCGAGATTCTTTGCGCATAATATGCTTTGAGTCTATCAAACTAGTATAATGAAAGAGAACCAGTTATCTCAAATAAGAACGGAAAAAAGTGATTCTAACGAAGTTTCCAAACTTCGAAAAAAAAGTTTTTTTCTTTTCGAGATTCTTTGCGCATAACATGCTTTACTGAGGCTATCAAACTAGTATAATGAAAGAGAACCAGTTATCTCAAATAAGAACGGAAAAAAATTGATTCTAACGAAGTTTCCAAACTTCGAAAATTTTTTTTTTTTTTCTTTTCCAGATTCTTTGCGCATAATGTGCTTTACTGAGGCTATGAAACTAGTATAATGAAAGAGAACCAGTTATCTCAAATAAGAACGGAAAAAAGTGATTCTAACGAAGTTTCCAAACTTCGAAAAAAAATTTTTTTCTTTTCGAGATTCTTTGCGCATAATATGCTTTACTGAGGCTGTCAAACTAGTATAATAAAGAGAACCAGTTATCTCAAATAAGAACAGAAAAAAAGTGATTCTAAAGAAGTTTCCAAACTTCGAAAAAAATTTTTTTTCTTTTCGAGATTCTTTCCGCATAATATGCTTTACTGAGGCTTTCAAACTAGTATAATGAAAGAGAACAAGTTATCTCAAATAAGAACGGAAAAAAATTGATTCTAAAGAAGTTTTCAAACTTCGAAAAAAAATTTTTTTCTTTTCGAGATTCTTTGCGCATAATATGCTTTACTGAGGCTATCAAACTAGTATATTGAAAGAGAACCAGTTATCTCAAATAAGAACGGAAAAAAAGTGATTCTTACGAAGTTTCCAAACTTCGAAAAAAAAATTTTTTCTTTTCGAGATTCTTTGCGCATAATATGCTTTACTGAGGCTATATACTAGTATAATGAAAGAGTACCAGTTATCTCAAATAAGAACGGAAAAAAAGTGATTCAAACGAAGTTTCCAAACTTCGAAAAAAAATGTTTTTCTTTTCGAGATTCTATGCGCATAATATGCTTTTCTGAGTCTATCAAACTAGTATAATGAAAGAGAACCAGGTATCTCAAATAAGAACGGAAAAAAAGTGATTCAAACGAAGTTTCCAAAATTCGAAAAAAAATTTTTTTCCTTTCGAGATTCTTTGCGCATAATATGCTTTTCTACGGCTATCAAACTAGTAAAATGAAAGAGAACCGTTTATCTCGAATAAGAACGGAATAAAAGTGATTCTAACGAAGTTTCCAAACTTCGAAAAATTTTTTTTTTCTTTTCGAGATTCTTTGCGCATTATATGCTTTACTGAGGCTATCAAACTAGTATAATGAAAGAGAACCAGTTCTCTCAAATAAGAACGGAAAAAAGTGATTCTAACGAAGTTTCTAAACTTCGAAAAAAAATTTTTTTCTTTTCGAGATTCTTTGCGCATAATATGCTTTACTGAGGCTATTAAACTAGTATAATGAAAGAGAACCAGTTATCTCAAATAAGAACGGAAAAAAATTGATTCTAAAGAAGTTTCCAAACTTCGAAAAAAAATTTTTTTCTTTTCGAGATTCTTTGCGCATAATATGCTTTACTGAGGCTCTCAAACTAGTATAATGAAAGAGAACCAGTTATCTCAAATAAGAACAGAAAAAAAGTGATTCTAAAGAAGTTTCCAAACTTCGAAAAAAAATTTTTTTCTTTTCGAGATTCTTTGCGCATAATATGCTTCACTGAGGCTATCAAACTAGTATAATGAAAGAGAACAAGTTATCTCAAATAAGAACGGAAAAAAATTGATTCTAAAGAAGTTTCCAAACTTCGAAAAAAAATTTTTTCTTTTCGAGATTCTTTGCGCATAATATGCTTTACTGAGGCTATCAAAATAGTATAATGAGAGAGAAACAGTTATCTCAAATAAGAACGGAAAAAAAGTGATTCAAACGTAGTTTCCAAACTTCGAAAAAAAATGTTTTTCTTTTCGAGATTCTTTGCGCATAATATGCTTTTCTGGGGCTATCAAAATAGTATAATGAAAGAGAACCAGTTATCTCAAATAAGAACGGAAAAAAGTGATTCTAACGAAGTTTCCAAACTTCGAAAAAAAAGTTTTTTTCTTTTCGAGATTCTTTGCGCATAACATGCTTTACTGAGGCTATCAAACTAGTATAATGAAAGAGAACCAGTTATCTCAAATAAGAACGGGAAAAAAGTGATTCTAATGAAGTTTCCAAACTTCGAAAAAAATTTTTTTTCTTTTCGAGATTCTTTGCGCATAATATGCTTTACTGAGGCTATCAAACTAGTATAATGAAAGAGAAACAGTTATCTCAAATAAGAACGGAAAAAAAGTGATTCAAACGAAGTTTCCAAACTTCGAAAAAAAATGTTTTTCTTTTCGAGATTCTTTGCGCATAATATGCTTTTCTGAGGCTATCAAACTAGTATAATGAAAGAGAACGATAAGAACGGAAAAAAGTGATTCTAACGAAGTTTCCAAACTTCGAAAAAAAATTTTTTTCTTTTCGAGATTCTTTGCGCATAATATGCTTTACTGAGGCTATCAAACTAGTATAATGAAAGAGAACCAGTTATCTCAAATAAGAACAGAAAAAAAGTGATTCTAAAGAAGTTTCCAAACTTCGAAAAAAAATTTTTTTCTTTTCGAGATTCTTTGCGCATAATATGCTTTACTGAGGCTATCAAAATAGTATAATGAAAGAGAAACAGTTATCTCAAATAAGAACGGAAAAAAAGTGATTCAAACGTAGTTTCCAAACTTCGAAAAAAAATGTTTTTCTTTTCGAGATTCTTTGCGCATAATATGCTTTTCTGGGGCTATCAAACTAGTATAATGAAAGAGAACCAGTTATCTCAAATAAGAACGGGAAAAAAGTGATTCTAATGAAGTTTCCAAACTTCGAAAAAAATTTTTTTTCTTTTCGAGATTCTTTGCGCATAATATGCTTTACTGAGGCTATCAAACTAGTATAATGAAAGAGAAACAGTTATCTCAAATAAGAACGGAAAAAAAGTGATTCAAACGAAGTTTCCAAACTTCGAAAAAAAATGTTTTTCTTTTCGAGATTCTTTGCGCATAATATGCTTTTCTGAGGCTATCAAACTAGTAAAATGAAAGAGAACCAGTTATCTCGAATAAGAACGGAAAAAAAGTAATTCTAAAGAAGTTTCCAAAGTTCGAAAAAAATTTTTTTTCTTTTCGAGATTCTTTGCGCATAATATGCTTTACTGAGGCTATCAAACTGGTATAATGAAAGAGAACCAGTTATCTCATATAAGAACGGAAAAAAAGTGATTCTAATGAAGTTTCCAAATTTCGAAAAAAATTTTTTTTTCTTTTCGAAATTCTTTGCGCATAATATGCTTTACTGAGGCTATCGAACTAGTATAATGAAAGAGAACCAGTTATCTCAAATAGGAACGGAAAAAAAGTGATTCAAACGAAGTTTCCAAACTTCGAAAAAAAATGGTTTTCTTTTCGAGATTCTTTGCGCATAATATGCTTTTCTACGGCTATCAAACTAGTAAAATGAAAGAGAACCAGTTATCTCGAATAAGAACGGAAAAAAAGTGATTCTAACGAAGTTTCCAAACTTCGAAAAATATTTTTTTTCTTTTCGAGATTCTTTGCGCATAATATGCTTTGAGTCTATCAAACTAGTATAATGAAAGAGAACCAGTTATCTCAAATAAGAACGGAAAAAAGTGATTCTAACGAAGTTTCCAAACTTCGAAAAAAAAGTTTTTTTCTTTTCGAGATTCTTTGCGCATAACATGCTTTACTGAGGCTATCAAACTAGTATAATGAAAGAGAACCAGTTATCTCAAATAAGAACGGAAAAAAATTGATTCTAACGAAGTTTCCAAACTTCGAAAATTTTTTTTTTTTTTCTTTTCCAGATTCTTTGCGCATAATGTGCTTTACTGAGGCTATGAAACTAGTATAATGAAAGAGAACCAGTTATCTCAAATAAGAACGGAAAAAAGTGATTCTAACGAAGTTTCCAAACTTCGAAAAAAAATTTTTTTCTTTTCGAGATTCTTTGCGCATAATATGCTTTACTGAGGCTGTCAAACTAGTATAATAAAGAGAACCAGTTATCTCAAATAAGAACAGAAAAAAAGTGATTCTAAAGAAGTTTCCAAACTTCGAAAAAAATTTTTTTTCTTTTCGAGATTCTTTCCGCATAATATGCTTTACTGAGGCTTTCAAACTAGTATAATGAAAGAGAACAAGTTATCTCAAATAAGAACGGAAAAAAATTGATTCTAAAGAAGTTTTCAAACTTCGAAAAAAAATTTTTTTCTTTTCGAGATTCTTTGCGCATAATATGCTTTACTGAGGCTATCAAACTAGTATATTGAAAGAGAACCAGTTATCTCAAATAAGAACGGAAAAAAAGTGATTCTTACGAAGTTTCCAAACTTCGAAAAAAAAATTTTTTCTTTTCGAGATTCTTTGCGCATAATATGCTTTACTGAGGCTATATACTAGTGTAATGAAAGAGTACCAGTTATCTCAAATAAGAACGGAAAAAAAGTGATTCAAACGAAGTTTCCAAACTTCGAAAAAAAATGTTTTTCTTTTCGAGATTCTATGCGCATAATATGCTTTTCTGAGTCTATCAAACTAGTATAATGAAAGAGAACCAGGTATCTCAAATAAGAACGGAAAAAAAGTGATTCAAACGAAGTTTCCAAAATTCGAAAAAAAATTTTTTTCCTTTCGAGATTCTTTGCGCATAATATGCTTTTCTACGGCTATCAAACTAGTAAAATGAAAGAGAACCGTTTATCTCGAATAAGAACGGAATAAAAGTGATTCTAACGAAGTTTCCAAACTTCGAAAAATTTTTTTTTTCTTTTCGAGATTCTTTGCGCATTATATGCTTTACTGAGGCTATCAAACTAGTATAATGAAAGAGAACCAGTTCTCTCAAATAAGAACGGAAAAAAGTGATTCTAACGAAGTTTCTAAACTTCGAAAAAAAATTTTTTTCTTTTCGAGATTCTTTGCGCATAATATGCTTTACTGAGGCTATTAAACTAGTATAATGAAAGAGAACCAGTTATCTCAAATAAGAACGGAAAAAAATTGATTCTAAAGAAGTTTCCAAACTTCGAAAAAAAATTTTTTTCTTTTCGAGATTCTTTGCGCATAATATGCTTTACTGAGGCTCTCAAACTAGTATAATGAAAGAGAACCAGTTATCTCAAATAAGAACAGAAAAAAAGTGATTCTAAAGAAGTTTCCAAACTTCGAAAAAAAATTTTTTTCTTTTCGAGATTCTTTGCGCATAATATGCTTTACTGAGGCTATCAAACTAGTATAATGAAAGAGAACAAGTTATCTCAAATAAGAACGGAAAAAAAGTGATTCAAACGTAGTTTCCAAACTTCGAAAAAAAATGTTTTTCTTTTCGAGATTCTTTGCGCATAATATGCTTTTCTGGGGCTATCAAAATAGTATAATGAAAGAGAACCAGTTATCTCAAATAAGAACGGGAAAAAAGTGATTCTAACGAAGTTTCCAAACTTCGAAAAAAATTTTTTTTCTTTTCGAGATTCTTTGCGCATAATATGCTTTACTGAGGCTATCAAACTAGTATAATGAAAGAGAACCAGTTATCTCAAATAAGAACGGAAAAAAAGTGATTCTAACGAAGTTTCCAAACTTGGAAAAAAAAATTTTTTCTTTTCGAGATTCTTTGCGCATAATATGCTTTACTGAGGCTATCAAACTAGTACAATGAAGGAGAACCAGTTATCTCAAATAAGAACAGAAAAAAAGTGATTCTAAAGAAGTTTCCAAACTTCGAAAAAAAATTTTTTTCTTTTCGAGATTCTTTGCGCATAATATGCTTTACTGAGGCTATCAAACTAGTATAATGAAAGAGAACCAGTTATCTCAAATAAGAACGGAAAAAAATTGATTCTAAAGATGTTTCCAAACTTCGAAAAAAATTTTTTTTCTTTTCGAGATTCTTTGCGCATAATATGCTTTACTGAGGCTATCAAACTAGTATAATGAAAGAGAAACAGATATCTCAAATATGAACGGAAAAAAAGTGATTCAAACGAAGTTTCCAAACTTCGAAAAAAAATGTTTTTCTTTTCGAGATTCTTTGCGCATAATATGCTTTTCTGGGGCTATCAAACTAGTATAATGAAAGAGAACCAGTTATATCAAATAAGAACGGGAAAAAAGTGATTCTAACGAAGTTTCCTAACTTCGAAAAAAATTTTTTTTCTTTTCGAGATTCTTTGCGCATAATATGCTTTACTGAGGCTAACAAACTAGTATAATGAAAGAGAACCAGTTATCTCAAATAAGAACGGAAAAAAGTGATTCTAACGAATTTTTCAAACTTCGAAAAAAAAATTTTTTCTTTTCGAGATTCTTTGCGCATAATATGCTTTATTGAGGCTATCAAACTAGTACAATGAAAGAGAACCAGTTATCTCAAATAAGAACAGAAAAAAAGTGATTCTAAAGAAGTTTCCAAACTTCGAAAAAAAATTTTTTTCTTTTGGAGATTCTTTGCGCTTAATATGCTTTACTGAGGCTATCAAACTAGTATAATGAAAGAGAACCAGTTATCTCAAATAAGAACGGAAAAAAATTGATTCTAAAGAAGTTTCCAAAGTTCGAAAAAAAATTTTTTTCTTTTCGAGATTCTTTGCGCATAATATGCTTTACTGAGGCTATCAACCTAGTATAACGAAAGAGAAACAGTTATCTCAAATAAGAACGGAAAAAAAGTGATTCTAAAGTAGTTTCCAAACTTCGAAAAAAAATTTTTTTCTTTTCGTGATTCTTTTCGCTAAATATTCTTTTCTGGGGCTATCAAACTAGTGTAATGAAAGAGAACCAGTTATCTCAAATTAGAACAGAAAAAAAGTGATTCTAAAGAAGTTTCCAAACTTCGAAAAAAAATTTTTTTCTTTTCGAGATTCTTTGCGCATAATATGCTTTACTGAGGCTATCAAACTAGTATAATGAAAGAGAACCAGTTATCTCAAATAAGAACAGAAAAAAAGTGATTCTAAAGAAGTTTCCAAACTTCGAAAAAAATTTTTTTTCTTTTCGAGATTCTTTGCGCATAATATGCTTTACTGAGGCTATCAAACTAGTATAATGAAAGAGAACCAGTTATCTCAAATAAGAACGGAAAAAAATTGATTCTAAAAAGTTTCCAAACTTCGAAAAAAAATTTATTTCTTTTCGAGATTCTTTGCGCATAATATGGTTTACTGAGGCTATCAAACTAGTATAATGAAAGAGAAACAGTTATCTCAAATAAGAACGGAAAAAAAGTGATTCAAACGAAGTTTCCAAACTTCGAAAAAAAATGTTTTTCTTTTCGAGATTCTTTGCGCATAATATGCTTTTCTGAGGCTATCAAACTAGTAAAATGAAAGAGAACCAGTTATCTCGAATAAGAACGGAAAAAAAGTAATTCTAAAGAAGCTTCCAAACTTCGAAAAAATTTTTTTTCTTTTCGAGATTCTTTGCGCATAATATGCTTTACTGAGGCTATCAAACTAGTATAATGAAAGAGAACCAGTTATCTCATATAAGAAAGGAAAAAAAGTGATTCTAACGAAGTTTCCAAACTTCGAAAAAAATTTTTTTTTCTTTTCGAAATTCTTTGGGCATAATATGCTTTACTGAGGCTATCAAACTAGTATAATGAAAGAGAACCAGTTATCTCAAATAAGAACGGAAAAAAAGTGATTCAAACGAAGTTTCCAAACTTCGAAAAAAAATGGTTTTCTTTTCGAGATTCTTTGCGCATAATATGCTTTTCTACGGCTATCAAACTAGTAAAATGAAAGAGAACCAGTTATCTCGAATAAGAACAGAAAAAAATTGATTCTAACGAAGTTTCCAAACTTCGAAAAATGTTTTTTTTCTTTTCGAGATTCTTTGCGCATAATATGCTTTGCTGAGTCTATCAAACTAGTATAATGAAAGAGAACTAGTTATCTCAAATAAGAACGGAAAAAAGTGATTCTAACGAAGTTTCCAAACTTCGAAAAAAAATTTTTTTCTTTTCGAGATTCTTTGCGCATAATATGCTTTACTGAGGCTATCAAACTAGTATAATGAAAGAGAACCAGTTATCTCAAATAAGAACAGAAAAAAAGTGATTCTAAAGAAGTTTCCAAACTTCGAAAATAAAATTTTTTTCTTTTCGAGATTCTTTGCGCATAATATGCTTTACTGAGGCTATCAAACTAGTATAATGAAAGACAACCAGTTATCTCAAATAAGAACGGAAAAAAATTGATTCTAACGAAGTTTCCAAACTTCGAAATAATTTTTTTTTTCTTTTCCAGATTCTTTGCGCATAATATGCTTTACTGAGGCTATCAAACTAGTATAATGAAAGAGAACCAGTTATCTCAAATAAGAACGGAAAAAAGTGATTCTAACGAAGTTTCCAAACTTCGAAAAAAAATTTTTTTCTTTTCGAGATTCTTTGCGCATAATATGCTTTACTGAGATTATCAAAGTAGTATAATGAAAGAGAACCAGTTATCTCAAATAAGAACGGAAAAAAATTGATTCTAACGAATTTTCCAAACTTCGAAATAATTTTTTTTTTCTTTTCCAGATTCTTTGCGCATAATATGCTTTACTGAGTCTATCAAACTAGTATAATGAAAGAGAACCAGTTATCTCAAATAAGAACAGAAAAAAAGTGATTCTAAAGAAGTTTCCAAACTTCGAAAAAAAATTTTTTTCTTTTCGAGATTCTTTGCGCATAATATGCTTTACTGAGGCTATCAAACTAGTATAATGAAAGAGAACAAGTTATCTCAAATAAGAACGGAAAAAAATTGATTCTAAAGAAGTTTTCAAACTTCGAAAAAAAATTTTTTTCTTTTCGAGATTCTTTGAGCATAATATGCTTTACTGAGGCTATCAAAATAGTATAATGAAAGAGAAACAGTTATCCCAAATAAGAACGGAAAAAAAGTGATCCAAACGTAGTTTCCAAACTTCGAAATAAAATGTTTTTCTTTTCGAGATTCTTTGCGCATAATATGCTTTTCTGGGGCTATCAAACTAGTATAAAGAAAGAGAACCAGTTATCTCAAATAAGAACGGGAAAAAAGTGATTCTAACGAAGTTTCCAAACTTCCAAAAAAATTTTTTTTCTTTTCGAGATTCTTTGCGCATAATATGCTTTACTGAGGCTATCAAACTAGTATTATGAAAGAGAACCAGTTATCTCAAATAAGAACGGAAAAAAGTGAATCTAACGAAGTTTTCAAACTTCGAAAAAAAAATTTTTTTCCTTCGAGATTCTTTGCGCATAATATGCTTTAATGAGGCTATCAAACTAGTACAATGAAAGAGAACCAGTTATCTCAAATAAGAAAAAAAAAAAGTGATTCTAAAGAAGTTTCCAAACTTCGAAAAAAAATTTTTTTCTTTTGGAGATTCTTTGCGCATAATATGCTTTACTGAGGCTATCAAACTAGTATAATGAAAGAGAACCAGTTATCTCGAATAAGAACGGAAAAAATTGATTCTAAAGAAGTTTCCAAAGTTCGAAAAAAAAATTTTTTCTTTTCGAGATTCTTTGAGCATAATATGCTTTACTGAGGCTATCAACCTAGTATAATGAAAGAGAAACAGTTATCTCAAATAAGAACGGAAAAAAAGTGATTCTAAAGTAGTTTCCAAACTTCGAAAAAATTTTTTTATCTTTTCGTGATTCTTTTCGCTAAATATGCTTTTCTGAGGCTATCAAACTAGTGTAATGAAAGAGAACCAGTTATCTCAAATTAGAACAGAAAAAAATTGATTCTAAAGAAGTTTCCAAACTTCGAAAAAAAATTTATTTCTTTTCGAGATTCTTTGCGCATAATATGGTTTACTGAGGCTATCAAACTAGTATAATGAAAGAGAAACAGTTATCTCAAATAAGAACGGAAAAAAAGTGATTCAAACGAAGTTTCCAAACTTCGAAAAAAAATGTTTTTCTTTTCGAGATTCTTTGCGCATAATATGCTTTTCTGAGGCTATCAAACTAGTAAAATGAAAGAGAACCAGTTATCTCGAATAAGAACGGAAAAAAAGTAATTCTAAAGAAGCTTCCAAACTTCGAAAAAATTTTTTTTCTTTTCGAGATTCTTTGCGCATAATATGCTTTACTGAGGCTATCAAACTAGTATAATGAAAGAGAACCAGTTATCTCATATAAGAAAGGAAAAAAAGTGATTCTAACGAAGTTTCCAAACTTCGAAAAAAATTTTTTTTTCTTTTCGAAATTCTTTGGGCATAATATGCTTTACTGAGGCTATCAAACTAGTATAATGAAAGAGAACCAGTTATCTCAAATAAGAACGGAAAAAAAGTGATTCAAACGAAGTTTCCAAACTTCGAAAAAAAATGGTTTTCTTTTCGAGATTCTTTGCGCATAATATGCTTTTCTACGGCTATCAAACTAGTAAAATGAAAGAGAACCAGTTATCTCGAATAAGAACAGAAAAAAATTGATTCTAACGAAGTTTCCAAACTTCGAAAAATGTTTTTTTTCTTTTCGAGATTCTTTGCGCATAATATGCTTTGCTGAGTCTATCAAACTAGTATAATGAAAGAGAACTAGTTATCTCAAATAAGAACGGAAAAAAGTGATTCTAACGAAGTTTCCAAACTTCGAAAAAAAATTTTTTTCTTTTCGAGATTCTTTGCGCATAATATGCTTTACTGAGGCTATCAAACTAGTATAATGAAAGAGAACCAGTTATCTCAAATAAGAACAGAAAAAAAGTGATTCTAAAGAAGTTTCCAAACTTCGAAAATAAAATTTTTTTCTTTTCGAGATTCTTTGCGCATAATATGCTTTACTGAGGCTATCAAACTAGTATAATGAAAGACAACCAGTTATCTCAAATAAGAACGGAAAAAAATTGATTCTAACGAAGTTTCCAAACTTCGAAATAATTTTTTTTTTCTTTTCCAGATTCTTTGCGCATAATATGCTTTACTGAGGCTATCAAACTAGTATAATGAAAGAGAACCAGTTATCTCAAATAAGAACGGAAAAAAGTGATTCTAACGAAGTTTCCAAACTTCGAAAAAAAATTTTTTTCTTTTCGAGATTCTTTGCGCATAATATGCTTTACTGAGATTATCAAAGTAGTATAATGAAAGAGAACCAGTTATCTCAAATAAGAACGGAAAAAAATTGATTCTAACGAATTTTCCAAACTTCGAAATAATTTTTTTTTTCTTTTCCAGATTCTTTGCGCATAATATGCTTTACTGAGTCTATCAAACTAGTATAATGAAAGAGAACCAGTTATCTCAAATAAGAACAGAAAAAAAGTGATTCTAAAGAAGTTTCCAAACTTCGAAAAAAAATTTTTTTCTTTTCGAGATTCTTTGCGCATAATATGCTTTACTGAGGCTATCAAACTAGTATAATGAAAGAGAACAAGTTATCTCAAATAAGAACGGAAAAAAATTGATTCTAAAGAAGTTTTCAAACTTCGAAAAAAAATTTTTTTCTTTTCGAGATTCTTTGAGCATAATATGCTTTACTGAGGCTATCAAAATAGTATAATGAAAGAGAAACAGTTATCCCAAATAAGAACGGAAAAAAAGTGATCCAAACGTAGTTTCCAAACTTCGAAATAAAATGTTTTTCTTTTCGAGATTCTTTGCGCATAATATGCTTTTCTGGGGCTATCAAACTAGTATAAAGAAAGAGAACCAGTTATCTCAAATAAGAACGGGAAAAAAGTGATTCTAACGAAGTTTCCAAACTTCCAAAAAAATTTTTTTTCTTTTCGAGATTCTTTGCGCATAATATGCTTTACTGAGGCTATCAAACTAGTATTATGAAAGAGAACCAGTTATCTCAAATAAGAACGGAAAAAAGTGAATCTAACGAAGTTTTCAAACTTCGAAAAAAAAATTTTTTTCCTTCGAGATTCTTTGCGCATAATATGCTTTAATGAGGCTATCAAACTAGTACAATGAAAGAGAACCAGTTATCTCAAATAAGAAAAAAAAAAAGTGATTCTAAAGAAGTTTCCAAACTTCGAAAAAAAATTTTTTTCTTTTGGAGATTCTTTGCGCATAATATGCTTTACTGAGGCTATCAAACTAGTATAATGAAAGAGAACCAGTTATCTCGAATAAGAACGGAAAAAATTGATTCTAAAGAAGTTTCCAAAGTTCGAAAAAAAAATTTTTTCTTTTCGAGATTCTTTGAGCATAATATGCTTTACTGAGGCTATCAACCTAGTATAATGAAAGAGAAACAGTTATCTCAAATAAGAACGGAAAAAAAGTGATTCTAAAGTAGTTTCCAAACTTCGAAAAAATTTTTTTATCTTTTCGTGATTCTTTTCGCTAAATATGCTTTTCTGAGGCTATCAAACTAGTGTAATGAAAGAGAACCAGTTATCTCAAATTAGAACAGAAAAAAAGTGATTCTAAAGAAGTTTCCAAACTTCGAAAAAAAATTTTTTTCTTTTCGTGATTCTTTGCGCATAATATGCTTTACTGAGGCTATCAAACTAGTATAATGAAAGAGAACCAGTTATCTCAAATAAGAACAGAAAAAAAGTGATTCTAAAGAAGTTTCCAAACTTCGAAAAAAATTTTTTTTCTTTTCGAGATTCTTTGCGCATAATATGCTTTATTGAGGCTATCAAACTAGTATAATGAAAGAGAAACAGTTATCTCAAATAAGAACGGAAAAAAAGTGATTCAAACGAAGTTTCCAAACTTCGAAAAAAAATGTTTTTCTTTTCGAGATTCTTTGCGCATAATATGCTTTTCTGAGGCTATCAAACTAGTAAAATGAAAGAGAACCAGTTATCTCGAATAAGAACGGAAAAAAAGTAATTCTAAAGAAGTTTCCAAAGTTCGAAAAAAATTATTTTTCTTTTCGAGATTCTTTGCGCATATGCTTTACTGAGGCTATCAAACTAGTATAATGAAAGAGAACCAGTTATCTCATATAAGAACGGAAAAAAAGTGATTCTAACGAAGTTTCCAAACTTCGAAAAAAATTTTTTTTTCTTTTCGAAATTCTTTGCGCATAATATGCTTTACTGAGGCTATCAAACTAGTATAATGAAAGAGAACCAGTTATCTCAAATAAGAACGGAAAAAATGTGATTCAAACGAAGTTTCCAAACTTCGAAAAAAAATGGTTTTCTTTTCGAGATTCTTTGCGCATAATATGCTTTTCTACGGCTATCAAACTAGTAAAATGAAAGAGAACCAGTTATCTCGAATAAGAACGGAAAAAAAGTGATTCTAACGAAGTTTCCAAACTTCGAAAAATGTTTTTTTTCTTTTCGAGATTCTTTGCGCATAATATGCTATACTGAGTCTATCAAACTATTATAATGAAAGAGAACCAGTTATCTCAAATAAGAACGGAAAAAAGTGATTCTAACGAAGTTTCCAAACTTCGAAAAAAAAATTTTTTTCTTTTCGAGATTCTTTGCGCATAATATGCTTTACTGAGGCTATCAAACTAGTATAATGAAAGAGAACCAGTTATCTCAAATAAGAACGGAAAAAAATTGATTCTAACGAAGTTTCCAAACTTCGAAAATTTTTTTTTTTTCTTTTCCAGATTCTTTGCGCATAATATGCTTTACTGAGGCTATCAAACTAGTATAATGAAAGAGAACCAGTTATCTCAAATAAGAACGGAAAAAGTGATTCTAACGAAGTTTCCAAACTTCGAAAAAAACTTTTTTTCTTTTCGAGATTCTTTGCGCATAATATGCTTTACTGAGGCTATCAAACTAGTATAATGAAAAAGAACCAGTTATCTCAAATAAGAACAGAAAAAAAGTGATTCTAAAGAAGTTTCCAAACTTCGAAAAAAAATTTTTTTCTTTTCGAGATTCTTTGCGCATAATATGCTTTACTAAGGCTATCAAACTAGTATAATGAAAGAGAACAAGTTATCTCAAATAAGAACGGAAAAAAATTGATTATAAATAAGTTTTCAAACTTCGAAAAAAAATTTTTTTCTTTTCGTGATTCTTTGCGCATAATATGCTTTACTGAGGCTATCAAAATAGTATAATGAAAGAGAAACAGTTATCTCAAATAAGAAGGGAAAAAAAGTGATCCAAACGTAGTTTCCAAACTTCGAAAAGAAATGTTTTTCTTTTCGAGATTCTTTGCGCATAATATGCCCTACTGAGGCTATCAAACTAGTATAATGAAAGAGAACCAGTTATCTCAAATAAGAACGGAAAAAAAGTGATTCTAACGAAGTTTCCAAACTTCGAAAAAAAAATTTTTTCTTTTCGAGATTCTTTGCGCATAATATGCTTTTCTGGGTCTATCAAACTAGTATAATGAAAGAGAACCAGTTATCTCAAATAAGAACGGAAAAAAAGTGATTCAAACGAAGTTTCCAAAATTCGAAAAAAAATTTTTTTCCTTTCGAGATTCTTTGCGCATAATATGCTTTTCTACGGCTATCAAACTAGTAAAATGAAAGAGAACCAGTTATCTCGAATAAGAACGGAAAAAAAGTGATTCTAACGAAGTTTCCAAACTTCGAAAAATTTTTTTTTTCTTTTCGAGATTCTTTGCGCATAATATGCTTTACAAAGGCTATCAAACTAGTATAATGAAAGAGAACCAGTTATCTCAAATAAGAACGGAAAAAAGTGTTTCTAACGAAGTTTCCAAACTTCGAAAAAAATTTTTTTTCTTTTCGAGATTCTTTGCGCATAATATGCTTTACTGAGGCTATCAAACTAGTATAATGAAAGAGAACCAGTTATCTCAAATAAGAACAGAAAAAAAGTGATTCTAAAGAAGTTTCCAAACTTCGAAAAAAAATTTTTTTCTTTTCGAGATTCTTTGCGCATAATATGCTTTACTGAGGCTATCAAACTAGTATAATGAAAGAGAACAAGTTATCTCAAATAAGAACGGAAAAAAATTGATTCTAAAGAAGTTTCCAAACTTCGAAAAAAAATTTTTTTCTTTTCGAGATTCTTTGCGCATAATATGCTTTACTGAGGCTATCAAAATAGTATAATGAAAGAGAAACAGTTATCTCAAATAAGAACGGAAAAAAAGTGATTCAAACGTAGTTTCCAAACTTCGAAAAAAAATGTTTTTCTTTTCGAGATTCTTTGCGCATAATATGCTTTTCTGGGGCTATCAAACTAGTATAATGAAAGAGAACCAGTTATCTCAAATAAGAACGGGAAAAAAGTGATTCTAACGAAGTTTCCAAACTTCGAAAAAAATTTTTTTTCTTTTCGAGATTCTTTGCGCATAATATGCTTTACTGAGGCTATCAAACTAGTATAATGAAAGAGAACCAGTTATCTCAAATAAGAACGGAAAAAAAGTGATTCTAACGAAGTTTCCAAACTTGGAAAAAAAAATTTTTTCTTTTCGAGATTCTTTGCGCATAATATGCTTTACTGAGGCTATCAAAATAGTACAATGAAGGAGAACCAGTTATCTCAAATAAGAACAGAAAAAAAGTGATTCTAAAGAAGTTTCCAAACTTCGAAAAAAATTTTTTTTCTTTTCGAGATTCTTTGCGCATAATATGCTTTACTGAGGCTATCAAACTAGTACAATGAAAGAGAACCAGTTATCTCAAATAAGAACAGAAAAAAAGTGATTCTAACGAATTTTTCAAACTTCGAAAAAAAAATTTTTTCTTTTCGAGATTCTTTGCGCATAATATGCTTTACTGAGGCTATCAAACTAGTACAATGAAAGAGAACCAGTTATCTCAAATAAGAACAGAAAAAAAGTGATTCTAAAGAAGTTTCCAAACTTCGAAAAAAAATTTTTTTCTTTTGGAGATTCTTTGCGCATAATATGCTTTACTGAGGCTATCAAACTAGTATAATGAAAGAGAACCAGTTATCTCAAATAAGAACGGAAAAAATTGATTCTAAAGAAGTTTCCAAAGTTCGAAAAAAAAATTTTTTCTTTTCGAGATTCTTTGCGCATAATATGCTTTACTGAGGCTATCAACCTAGTATAATGAAAGAGAAACAGTTATCTCAAATAAGAACGGAAAAAAAGTGATTCTAAAGTAGTTTCCAAACTTCGAAAAAAATTTTTTTTCTTTTCGTGATTCTTTTCGCTAAATATGCTTTTCTGAGGCTATCAAACTAGTGTAATGAAAGAGAACCAGTTATCTCAAATTAGAACAGAAAAACAGTGATTCTAAAGAAATTTCCAAACTTTGAAAAAAAATGTTTTTCTTTTCGAGATTCTTTGCGCATAATATGCTTTTCTGAGGCTATCAAACTAGTAAAATGAAAGAGAACCAGTTATCTCGAATAAGAACGGAAAAAAAGTAATTCTAAAGAAGCTTCCAAACTTCGAAAAAATTTTTTTTCTTTTCGAGATTCTTTGCGCATAATATGCTTTACTGAGGCTATCAAACTAGTATAATGAAAGAGAACCAGTTATCTCATATAAGAAAGGAAAAAAAGTGATTCTAACGAAGTTTCCAAACTTCGAAAAAAATTTTTTTTTCTTTTCGAAATTCTTTGCGCATAATATGCTTTACTGAGGCTATCAAACTAGTATAATGAAAGAGAACCAGTTATCTCAAATAAGAACGGAAAAAAAGTGATTCAAACGAAGTTTCCAAACTTCGAAAAAAAATGGTTTTCTTTTCGAGATTCTTTGCGCATAATATGCTTTTCTACGGCTATCAAACTAGTAAAATGAAAGAGAACCAGTTATCTCGAATAAGAACGGAAAAAAATTGATTCTAACGAAGTTTCCAAACTTCGAAAAATGTTTTTTTTCTTTTCGAGATTCTTTGCGCATAATATGCTTTGCTGAGTCTATCAAACTAGTATAATGAAAGAGAACTAGTTATCTCAAATAAGAACGGAAAAAAGTGATTCTAACGAAGTTTCCAAACTTCGAAAAAAAATTTTTTTCTTTTCGAGATTCTTTGCGCATAATATGCTTTACTGAGGCTATCAAACTAGTATAATGAAAGAGAACCAGTTATCTCAAATAAGAACAGAAAAAAAGTGATTCTAAAGAAGTTTCCAAACTTCGAAAATAAAATTTTTTTCTTTTCGAGATTCTTTGCGCATAATATGCTTTACTGAGGCTATCAAACTAGTATAATGAAAGACAACCAGTTATCTCAAATAAGAACGGAAAAAAATTGATTCTAACGAAGTTTCCAAACTTCGAAATAATTTTTTTTTTCTTTTCCAGATTCTTTGCGCATAATATGCTTTACTGAGGCTATCAAACTAGTATAATGAAAGAGAACCAGTTATCTCAAATAAGAACGGAAAAAAGTGATTCTAACGAAGTTTCCAAACTTCGAAAAAAAATTTTTTTCTTTTCGAGATTCTTTGCGCATAATATGCTTTACTGAGATTATCAAAGTAGTATAATGAAAGAGAACCAGTTATCTCAAATAAGAACGGAAAAAAATTGATTCTAACGAATTTTCCAAACTTCGAAATAATTTTTTTTTTCTTTTCCAGATTCTTTGCGCATAATATGCTTTACTGAGTCTATCAAACTAGTATAATGAAAGAGAACCAGTTATCTCAAATAAGAACAGAAAAAAAGTGATTCTAAAGAAGTTTCCAAACTTCGAAAAAAAATTTTTTTCTTTTCGAGATTCTTTGCGCATAATATGCTTTACTGAGGCTATCAAACTAGTATAATGAAAGAGAACAAGTTATCTCAAATAAGAACGGAAAAAAATTGATTCTAAAGAAGTTTTCAAACTTCGAAAAAAAATTTTTTTCTTTTCGAGATTCTTTGAGCATAATATGCTTTACTGAGGCTATCAAAATAGTATAATGAAAGAGAAACAGTTATCCCAAATAAGAACGGAAAAAAAGTGATCCAAACGTAGTTTCCAAACTTCGAAATAAAATGTTTTTCTTTTCGAGATTCTTTGCGCATAATATGCTTTACTGAGGCTATCAAACTAGTATAATGAAAGAGAACAAGTTATCTCAAATAAGAACGGAAAAAAATTGATTCTAAAGAAGTTTTCAAACTTCGAAAAAAAATTTTTTTCTTTTCGTGATTCTTTGCGCATAATATGCTTTACTGAGGCTATCAAAATAGTATAATGAAAGAGAAACAGTTATCTCAAATAAGAAGGGAAAAAAGTGATCCAAACGTAGTTTCCAAACTTCGAAAAGAAATGTTTTTCTTTTCGAGATTCTTTGCGCATAATATGCCCTACTGAGGCTATCAAACTAGTATAATGAAAGAGAACCAGTTATCTCAAATAAGAACGGAAAAAAAGTGATTCTAACGAAGTTTCCAAACTTCGAAAAAAAAATTTTTTCTTTTCGAGATTCTTTGCGCATAATATGCTTTTCTGAGTCTATCAAACTAGTATAATGAAAGAGAACCAGTTATCTCAAATAAGAACGGAAAAAAAGTGATTCAAACGAAGTTTCCAAAATTCGAAAAAAAATTTTTTTCCTTTCGAGATTCTTTGCGCATAATATGCTTTTCTACGGCTATCAAACTAGTAAAATGAAAGAGAACCAGTTATCTCGAATAAGAACTGAAAAAAAGTGATTCTAACGAAGTTTCCAAACTTCGAAAAATTTTTTTTTTCTTTTCGAGATTCTTTGCGCATAATATGCTTTACAAAGGCTATCAAACTAGTATAATGAAAGAGAACCAGTTATCTCAAATAAGAACGGAAAAAAGTGTTTCTAACGAAGTTTCCAAACTTCGAAAAAAATTTTTTTCTTTTCGAGATTCTTTGCGCATAATATGCTTTACTGAGGCTATCAAACTAGTATAATGAAAGAGAACCAGTTATCTCAAATAAGAACAGAAAAAAAGTGATTCTAAAGAAGTTTCCAAACTTCGAAAAAAAATTTTTTTCTTTTCGAGATTCTTTGCGCATAATATGCTTTACTGAGGCTATCAAACTAGTATAATGAAAGAGAACAAGTTATCTCAAATAAGAACGGAAAAAAATTGATTCTAAAGAAGTTTCCAAACTTCGAAAAAAAATTTTTTTCTTTTCGAGATTCTTTGCGCATAATATGCTTTACTGAGGCTATCAAAATAGTATAATGAAAGAGAAACAGTTATCTCAAATAAGAACGGAAAAAAAGTGATTCAAACGTAGTTTCCAAACTTCGAAAAAAAATGTTTTTCTTTTCGAGATTCTTTGCGCATAATATGCTTTTCTGGGGCTATCAAACTAGTATAATGAAAGAGAACCAGTTATCTCAAATAAGAACGGGAAAAAAGTGATTCTAACGAAGTTTCCAAACTTCGAAAAAAATTTTTTTTCTTTTCGAGATTCTTTGCGCATAATATGCTTTACTGAGGCTATCAAACTAGTATAATGAAAGAGAACCAGTTATCTCAAATAAGAACGGAAAAAAAGTGATTCTAACGAAGTTTCCAAACTTGGAAAAAAAATTTTTTTCTTTTCGAGATTCTTTGCGCATAATATGCTTTACTGAGGCTATCAAACTAGTACAATGAAGGAGAACCAGTTATCTCAAATAAGAACAGAAAAAAAGTGATTCTAAAGAAGTTTCCAAACTTCGAAAAAAATTTTTTTTCTTTTCGAGATTCTTTGCGCATAATATGCTTTACTGAGGCTATCAAACTAGTACAATGAAAGAGAACCAGTTATCTCAAATAAGAACAGAAAAAAAGTGATTCTAACGAATTTTTCAAACTTCGAAAAAAAAATTTTTTCTTTTCGAGATTCTTTGCGCATAATATGCTTTACTGAGGCTATCAATTTGTACAATGAAAGAGAACCAGTTATCTCAAATAAGAACAGAAAAAAAGTGATTCTAAAGAAGTTTCCAAACTTCGAAAAAAATTTTTTTTCTTTTGGAGATTCTTTGCGCATAATATGCTTTACTGAGGCTATCAAACTAGTATAATGAAAGAGAACCAGTTATCTCAAATAAGAACGGAAAAAATTGATTCTAAAGAAGTTTCCAAAGTTCGAAAAAAAAATTTTTTCTTTTCGAGATTCTTTGCGCATAATATGCTTTACTGAGGCTATCAACCTAGTATAATGAAAGAGAAACAGTTATCTCAAATAAGAACGGAAAAAAAGTGATTCTAAAGTAGTTTCCAAACTTCGAAAAAAATTTTTTTTCTTTTCGTGATTCTTTTCGCTAAATATGCTTTTCTGAGGCTATCAAACTAGTGTAATGAAAGAGAACCAGTTATCTCAAATTAGAACAGAAAAACAGTGATTCTAAAGAAGTTTCCAAACTTCGAAAAAAAATTTTTTTCTTTTCGAGATTCTTTGCGCATAATATGCTTTACTGAGGCTATCAAACTAGTATAATGAAAGAGAACCAGTTATCTCAAATAAGAACAGAAAAAAAGTGATTCTAAAGAAGTTTCCAAACTTCGAAAAAAATTTTTTTTCTTTTCGAGATTCTTTGCGCATAATATGCTTTATTGAGGCTATCAAACTAGTATAATGAAAGAGAACCAGTTATCTCAAATAAGAACGGAAAAAAATTGATTCTAAGGAAGTTTCCAAACTTCGAAAAAAAATTTATTTCTTTTCGAGATTCTTTGCGCATAATATGGTTTACAGAGGCTATCAAACTAGTATAATGAAAGAGAAACAGTTATCTGAAATAAGAACGGAAAAAAAGTGATTCAAACGAAGTTTCCAAACTTCGAAAAAAAATATTTTTCTTTTCGAGATTCTTTGCGCATAATATGCTTTTCTGAGGCTATCAAACTAATAAAATGAAAGATAACCAGTTATCTCGAATAAGAACGGAAAAAAAGTAATTCTAAAGAAGTTTCCAAAGTTCGAAAAAAATTTTTTTTTTTTTCGAGATTCTTTGCGCATAATATGCTTTACTGAGGCTATCAAACTAGTATAATGAAAGAGAACCAGTTATCTCATATAAGAACGGAAAAAAAGTGATTCTAATGAAGTTTCCAAACTTCGAAAAAAATTTTTTTTTCTTTTCGAAATTCTTTGCGCATAATATGCTTTACTGAGGCTATCAAACTAGTATAATGAAAGAGAACGATAAGAACGGAAAAAAGTGATTCTAACGAAGTTTCCAAACTTCGAAAAAAAATTTTTTTCTTTTCGAGATTCTTTGCGCATAATATGCTTTACAGAGGCTATCAAACTAGTATAATGAAAGAGAACCAGTTATCTCAAATAAGAACAGAAAAAAAGTGATTCTAAAGAAGTTTCCAAACTTCGAAAAAAAATTTTTTTCTTTTCGAGATTCTTTGCGCATAATATGCTTTACTGAGGCTATCAAAATAGTATAATGAAAGAGAAACAGTTATCTCAAATAAGAACGGAAAAAAAGTGATTCAAACGTAGTTTCCAAACTTCGAAAAAAAATGTTTTTCTTTTCGAGATTCTTTGCGCATAATATGCTTTTCTGGGGCTATCAAACTAGTATAATGAAAGAGAACCAGTTATCTCAAATAAGAACGGGAAAAAAGTGATTCTAATGAAGTTTCCAAACTTCGAAAAAAATTTTTTTTCTTTTCGAGATTCTTTGCGCATAATATGCTTTACTGAGGCTATCAAACTAGTATAATGAAAGAGAACCAGTTATCTCAATTAAGAACGGAAAAAAAGTTATTCTAACGAAGTTTCCAAACTTGGAAAAAAAAATTTTTTCTTTTCGAGATTCTTTGCACATAATATGCTTTACTGAGGCTATCAAACTAGTACAATGAAGGAGAACCAGTTATCTCAAATAAGAACTGAAAAAAAGTGATTCTAAAGAAGTTTCCAAACTTCGAAAAAATTTTTTTTTCTTTTCGAGATTCTTTGCGCATAATATGCTTTACTGAGGCTATCAAACTAGTACAATGAAAGAGAACCAGTTATCTCAAATAAGAACAGAAAAAAAGTGATTCTAACGAATTTTTCAAACTTCGAAAAAAAAAATTTTTTCTTTTCGAGATTCTTTGCGCATAATATGCTTTACTGAGGCTATCAAACTAGTACAATGAAAGAGAACCAGTTATCTCAAATAAGAACAGAAAAAAAGTGATTCTAAAGAAGTTTCCAAACTTCGAAAAAAAATTTTTTTCTTTTGGAGATTCTTTGCGCATAATATGCTTTACTGAGGCTATCAAACTAGTATAATGAAAGAGAACCAGTTATCTCAAATAAGAACGGAAAAAAATTGATTCTAAAGAAGTTTCCAAACTTCGAAAAAAAATTTATTTCTTTTCGAGATTCTTTGCGCATAATATGGTTTACAGAGGCTATCAAACTAGTATAATGAAAGAGAAACAGTTATCTGAAATAAGAACGGAAAAAAAGTGATTCAAACGAAGTTTCCAAACTTCGAAAAAAAATATTTTTCTTTTCGAGATTCTTTGCGCATAATATGCTTTTCTGAGGCTATCAAACTAATAAAATGAAAGATAACCAGTTATCTCGAATAAGAACGGAAAAAAAGTAATTCTAAAGAAGTTTCCAAAGTTCGAAAAAAATTTTTTTTCTTTTCGAGATTCTTTGCGCATAATATGCTTTACTGAGGCTATCAAACTAGTATAATGAAAGAGAACCAGTTATCTCATATAAGAACGGAAAAAAAGTGATTCTAATGAAGTTTCCAAACTTCGAAAAAAATTTTTTTTTCTTTTCGAAATTCTTTGCGCATAATATGCTTTACTGAGGCTATCAAACTAGTATAATGAAAGAGAACGATAAGAACGGAAAAAAGTGATTCTAACGAAGTTTCCAAACTTCGAAAAAAAATTTTTTTCTTTTCGAGATTCTTTGCGCATAATATGCTTTACTGAGGCTATCAAACTAGTATAATGAAAGAGAACCAGTTATCTCAAATAAGAACAGAAAAAAAGTGATTCTAAAGAAGTTTCCAAACTTCGAAAAAAAATTTTTTTCTTTTCGAGATTCTTTGCGCATAATATGCTTTACTGAGGCTATCAAAATAGTATAATGAAAGAGAAACAGTTATCTCAAATAAGAACGGAAAAAAAGTGATTCAAACGTAGTTTCCAAACTTCGAAAAAAAATGTTTTTCTTTTCGAGATTCTTTGCGCATAATATGCTTTTCTGGGGCTATCAAACTAGTATAATGAAAGAGAACCAGTTATCTCAAATAAGAACGGGAAAAAAGTGATTCTAATGAAGTTTCCAAACTTCGAAAAAAATTTTTTTTCTTTTCGAGATTCTTTGCGCATAATATGCTTTACTGAGGCTATCAAACTAGTATAATGAAAGAGAACCAGTTATCTCAATTAAGAACGGAAAAAAAGTGATTCTAACGAAGTTTCCAAACTTGGAAAAAAAAATTTTTTCTTTTCGAGATTCTTTGCGCATAATATGCTTTACTGAGGCTATCAAACTAGTACAATGAAGGAGAACCAGTTATCTCAAATAAGAACTGAAAAAAAGTGATTCTAAAGAAGTTTCCAAACTTCGAAAAAAATTTTTTTTCTTTTCGAGATTCTTTGCGCATAATATGCTTTACTGAGGCTATCAAACTAGTACAATGAAAGAGAACCAGTTATCTCAAATAAGAACAGAAAAAAAGTGATTCTAACGAATTTTTCAAACTTCGAAAAAAAAATTTTTTCTTTTCGAGATTCTTTGCGCATAATATGCTTTACTGAGGCTATCAAACTAGTACAATGAAAGAGAACCAGTTATCTCAAATAAGAACAGAAAAAAAGTGATTCTAAAGAAGTTTCGAAACTTCGAAAAAAAATTTTTTTCTTTTGGAGATTCTTTGCGCATAATATGCTTTACTGAGGCTATCAAACTAGTATAATGAAAGAGAACCAGTTATCTCAAATAAGAACGGAAAAAATTGATTCTAAAGAAGTTTCCAAAGTTCGAAAAAAAAATTTTTTCTTTTCGAGATTCTTTGCGCATAATATGCTTTACTGAGGCTATGAACCTAGTATAATGAAAGAGAAACAGTTATCTCAAATAAGAACGGAAAAAAAGTGATTCTAAAGTAGTTTCCAAACTTCGAAAAAAATTTTTTTTCTTTTCGTGATTCTTTTCGCTAAATATGCTTTTCTGAGGCTATCAAACTAGTGTAATGAAAGAGAACCAGTTATCTCAAATTAGAACAGAAAAAAAGTGATTCTAAAGAAGTTTCCAAACTTCGAAAAAAATTTTTTTTCTTTTCGAGATTCTTTGCGCATAAATTGCTTTATTGAGGCTATCAAACTAGTATAATGAAAGAGAACCAGTTATCTCAAATAAGAAAGGAAAAAAATTGATTCTAAAGAAGTTTCCAAACTTCGAAAAAAAATTTATTTCTTTTCGAGATTCTTTGCGCATAATATGGTTTACAGAGGCTATCAAACTAGTATAATGAAAGAGAAACAGTTATCTGAAATAAGAACGGAAAAAAAGTGATTCAAACGAAGTTTCCAAACTTCGAAAAAAAATATTTTTCTTTTCGAGATTCTTTGCGCATAATATGCTTTTCTGAGGCTATCAAACTAGTAAAATGAAAGATAACCAGTTATCTCGAATAAGAACGGAAAAAAAGTAATTCTAAAGAAGTTTCCAAAGTTCGAAAAAAATTTTTTTTCTTTTCGAGATTCTTTGCGCATAATATGCTTTACTGAGGCTATCAAACTAGTATAATGAAAGAGAACCAGTTATCTCATATAAGAACGGAAAAAAAGTGATTCTAACGAAGTTTCCAAACTTCGAAAAAAATTTTTTTTTCTTTTCGAAATTCTTTGCGCATAATATGCTTTACTGAGGCTATCAAACCAGTATAATGAAAGAGAACCAGTTATCTCAAATAAGAACGGAAAAAAAGTGATTCAAACGAAGTTTCCAAACTTCGAAAAAAAATGGTTTTCTTTTCGAGATTCTTTGCGCATAATATGCTTTTCTACGGCTATCAAACTAGTAAAATGAAAGAGAACCAGTTATCTCGAATAAGAACGGAAAAAAAGTGATTCTAACGAAGTTTCCAAACTTCGAAAAATGTTTTTTTTCTTTTCGAGATTCTTTGCGCATAATATGCTTTACTGAGTCTATCAAACTAGTAAAATGAAAGAGAACCAGTTATCTCGAATAAGAACGGAAAAAAAGTGATTCTAACGAAGTTTCCAAACTTCGAAAAATGTTTTTTTTCTTTTCCAGATTCTTTGCGCATAATATGCTTTACTGAGGCTATCAAACTAGTATAATGAAAGAGAACGATAAGAACGGAAAAAAGTGATTCTAACGAAGTTTCCAAACTTCGAAAAAAAATTTTTTTCTTTTCGAGATTCTTTGCGCATAATATGCTTTACTGAGGCTATCAAACTAGTATAATGAAAGAGAACCAGTTATCTCAAATAAGAACAGAAAAAAAGTGATTCTAAAGAAGTTTCCAAACTTCGAAAAAAAAATTTTTTCTTTTCGAGATTCTTTGCGCATAATATGCTTTACTGAGGCTATCAAACTAGTATAATGAAAGAGAACAAGTTATCTCAAATAAGAACGGAAAAAAATTGATTCTAAAGAAGTTTCCAAACTTCGAAAAAAAATTTTTTTCTTTTCGAGATTCTTTGCGCATAATATGCTTTACTGAGGCTATCAAAATAGTATAATGAAAGAGAAACAGTTATCTCAAATAAGAACGGAAAAAAAGTGATTCAAACGTAGTTTCCAAACTTCGAAAAAAAATGTTTTTCTTTTCGAGATTCTTTGCGCATAATATGCTTTTCTGGGGCTATCAAACTAGTATAATGAAAGAGAACCAGTTATCTCAAATATGAACGGGAAAAAAGTGATTCTAACGAAGTTTCCAAACTTCGAAAAAAATTTTTTTTCTTTTCGAGATTCTTTGCGCATATTATGCTTTACTGAGGCTATCAAACTAGTATAATGAAAGAGAACCAGTTATCTCAAATAAGAACGGAAAAAAAGTGATTCTAACGAAGTTTCCAAACTTGGAAAAAAAAATTTTTTCTTTTCGAGATTCTTTGCGCATAATATGCTTTACTGAGGCTATCAAACTAGTACAATGAAGGAGAACCAGTTATCTCAAATAAGAACAGAAAAAAAGTGATTCTAAAGAAGTTTCCAAACTTCGAAAAAAATTTTATTTCTTTTCGAGATTCTTTGCGCATAATATGCTTTACTGAGTCTATCAAACTAGTATAATGAAAGAGAACCAGTTATCTCAAATAAGAACGGAAAAAAGTGATTCTAACGATGTTTCCAAACTTCGAAAAAAAAATTTTTTTCTTTTCGAGATTCTTTACGCATAATATGCTTTACTGAGGCTATCAAACTAGTATAATGAAAGAGAACCAGTTATCTCAAATAAGAACGGAAAAAAATTGATTCTAACGAAGTTTCCAAACTTCGAAAATTTTTTTTTTTTCTTTTCCAGATTCTTTGCGCATAATATGCTTTACTGAGGCTATCAAACTAGTATAATGAAAGAGAACGATAAGAACGGAAAAAAGTGATTCTAACGAAGTTTCCAAACTTCGAAAAAAAATTTTTTTCTTTTCGAGATTCTTTGCGCATAATATGCTTTACTGAGGCTATCAAACTAGTATAATGAAAGAGAACCAGTTATCTCAAATAAGAACAGAAAAAAAGTGATTCTAAAGAAGTTTCCAAACTTCGAAAAAAAATTTTTTTCTTTTCGAGATTCTTTGCGCATAATATGCTTTACTGAGGCTATCAAAATAGTATAATGAAAGAGAAACAGTTATCTCAAATAAGAACGGAAAAAAAGTGATTCAAACGTAGTTTCCAAACTTCGAAAAAAAATGTTTTTCTTTTCGAGATTCTTTGCGCATAATATGCTTTTCTGGGGCTATCAAACTAGTATAATGAAAGAGAACCAGTTATCTCAAATAAGAACGGGAAAAAAGTGATTCTAATGAAGTTTCCAAACTTCGAAAAAAATTTTTTTTCTTTTCGAGATTCTTTGCGCATAATATGCTTTACTGAGGCTATCAAACTAGTATAATGAAAGAGAACCAGTTATCTCAAATAAGAACGGAAAAAAAGTGATTCTAACGAAGTTTCCAAACTTGGAAAAAAAAATTTTTTCTTTTCGAGATTCTTTGCGCATAATATGCTTTACTGAGGCTATCAAACTAGTACAATGAAGGAGAACCAGTTATCTCAAATAAGAACTGAAAAAAAGTGATTCTAAAGAAGTTTCCAAACTTCGAAAAAAATTTTTTTTCTTTTCGAGATTCTTTGCGCATAATATGCTTTACTGAGGCTATCAAACTAGTACAATGAAAGAGAACCAGTTATCTCAAATAAGAACAGAAAAAAAGTGATTCTAACGAATTTTTCAAAGTTCGAAAAAAAAATTTTTTCTTTTCGAGATTCTTTGCGCATAATATGCTTTACTGAGGCTATCAAACTAGTACAATGAAAGAGAACCAGTTATCTCAAATAAGAACAGAAAAAAAGTGATTCTAAAGAAGTTTCCAAACTTCGAAAAAAAATTTTTTTCTTTTGGAGATTCTTTGCGCATAATATGCTTTACTGAGGCTATCAAACTAGTATAATGAAAGAGAACCAGTTATCTCAAATAAGAACGGAAAAAATTGATTCTAAAGAAGTTTCCAAAGTTCGAAAAAAAAATTTTTTCTTTTCGAGATTCTTTGCGCATAATATGCTTTACTGAGGCTATCAACCTAGTATAATGAAAGAGAAACAGTTATCTCAAATAAGAACGGAAAAAAAGTGATTCTAAAGTAGTTTCCAAACTTCGAAAAAAATTTTTTTTCTTTTCGTGATTCTTTTCGCTAAATATGCTTTTCTGAGGCTATCAAACTAGTGTAATGAAAGAGAACCAGTTATCTCAAATTAGAACAGAAAAAAAGTGATTCTAAAGAAGTTTCCAAACTTCGAAAAAAAATTTTTTTCTTTTCGAGATTCTTTGCGCATAATATGCTTTACTGAGGCTATCAAACTAGTATAATGAAAGAGAACCAGTTATCTCAAATAAGAACAGAAAAAAAGTGATTCTAAAGAAGTTTCCAAACTTCGAAAAAAATTTTTTTTCTTTTCGAGATTCTTTGCGCATAAATTGCTTTATTGAGGCTATCAAACTAGTATAATGAAAGAGAACCAGTTATCTCAAATAAGAACGGAAAAAAATTGATTCTAAAGAAGTTTCCAAACTTCGAAAAAAAATTTATTTCTTTTCGAGATTCTTTGCGCATAATATGCTTTTCTGAGGCTATCAAACTAGTAAAATGAAAGATAACCAGTTATCTCGAATAAGAACGGAAAAAAAGTAATTCTAAAGAAGTTTCCAAAGTTCGAAAAAAATTTTTTTTCTTTTCGAGATTCTTTGCGCATAATATGAGGCTATCAAACTAGTATAATGAAAGAGAACCAGTTATCTCATATAAGAACGGAAAAAAAGTGATTCTAACGAAGTTTCCAAACTTCGAAAAAAATTTTTTTTTCTTTTCGAAATTCTTTGCGCATAATATGCTTTACTGAGGCTATCAAACTAGTATAATGAAAGAGAACCAGTTATCTCAAATAAGAACGGAAAAAAAGTGATTCAAACGAAGTTTCCAAACTTCGAAAAAAAATGGTTTTCTTTTCGAGATTCTTTGCGCATAATATGCTTTTCTACGGCTATCAAACTAGTAAAATGAAAGAGAACCAGTTATCTCGAATAAGAACGGAAAAAAAGTGATTCTAACGAAGTTTCCAAACTTCGAAAAATGTTTTTTTTCTTTTCGAGATTCTTTGCGCATAATATGCTTTACTGAGTCTATCAAACTAGTATAATGAAAGAGAACCAGTTATCTCAAATAAGAACGGAAAAAAGTGATTCTAACGAAGTTTCCAAACTTCGAAAAAAAAATTTTTTTCTTTTCGAGATTCTTTACGCATAATATGCTTTACTGAGGCTATCAAACTAGTATAATGAAAGAGAACCAGTTATCTCAAATAAGAACGGAAAAAAATTGATTCTAACGATGTTTCCAAACTTCGAAAATTTTTTTTTTTTCTTTTCCAGATTGTTTGCGCATAATATGCTTTACTGAGGCTATCAAACTAGTATAATGAAAGAGAACGATAAGAACGGAAAAAAGTGATTCTAACGAAGTTTCCAAACTTCGAAAAAAAATTTTTTTCTTTTCGAGATTCTTTGCGCATAATATGCTTTACTGAGGCTATCAAACTAGTATAATGAAAGAGAACCAGTTATCTCAAATAAGAACAGAAAAAAAGTGATTCTAAAGAAGTTTCCAAACTTCGAAAAAAAAATTTTTTCTTTTCGAGATTCTTTGCGCATAATATGCTTTACTGAGGCTATCAAACTAGTATAATGAAAGAGAACAAGTTATCTCAAATAAGAACGGAAAAAAATTGATTCTAAAGAAGTTTCCAAACTTCGAAAAAAAATTTTTTTCTTTTCGAGATTCTTTGCGCATAATATGCTTTACTGAGGCTATCAAAATAGTATAATGAAAGAGAAACAGTTATCTCAAATAAGAACGGAAAAAAAGTGATTCAAACGTAGTTTCCAAACTTCGAAAAAAAATGTTTTTCTTTTCGAGATTCTTTGCGCATAATATGCTTTTCTGGGGCTATCAAACTAGTATAATGAAAGAGAACCAGTTATCTCAAATAAGAACGGGAAAAAAGTGATTCTAACGAAGTTTCCAAACTTCGAAAAAAATTTTTTTTCTTTTCGAGATTCTTTGCGCATAATATGCTTTACTGAGGCTATCAAACTAGTATAATGAAAGAGAACCAGTTATCTCAAATAAGAACGGAAAAAAAGTGATTCTAACGAAGTTTCCAAACTTAGAAAAAAAAATTTTTTCTTTTCGAGATTCTTTGCGCATAATATGCTTTACTGAGGCTATCAAACTAGTACAATGAAGGAGAACCAGTTATCTCAAATAAGAACAGAAAAAAAGTGATTCTAAAGAAGTTTCCAAACTTCGAAAAAAATTTTATTTCTTTTCGAGATTCTTTGCGCATAATATGCTTTACTGAGGCTATCAAACTAGTACAATGAAAGAGAACCAGTTATCTCAAATAAGAACAGAAAAAAAGTGATTCTAACGAATTTTTCAAACTTCGAAAAAAAAATTTTTTCTTTTCGAGATTCTTTGCGCATAATATGCTTTACTGAGGCTATCAAACTAGTACAATGAAAGAGAACCAGTTATCTCAAATAAGAACAGAAAAAAAGTGATTCTAAAGAAGTTTCCAAACTTCGAAAAAAAATTTTTTTCTTTTGGAGATTCTTTGCGCATAATATGCTTTACTGAGGCTATCAAACTAGTATAATGAAAGAGAACCAGTTATCTCAAATAAGAACGGAAAAAAATTGATTCTAAAGAAGTTTCCAAAGTTCGAATAAAAATTTTTTTCTTTTCGAGATTCTTTGCGCATAATATGCTTTACTGAGGCTATCAACCTAGTATAACGAAAGAGAAACAGTTATCTCAAATAAGAACGGAAAAAAAGTGATTCTAAAGTAGTTTCCAAACTTCGAAAAAAAATTTTTTTCTTTTCGTGATTCTTTTCGCTAAATATGCTTTTCTGAGGCTATCAAACTAGTGTAATGAAAGAGAACCAGTTATCTCAAATTAGAACAGAAAAAAAGTGATTCTAAAGAAGTTTCCAAACTTCGAAAAAAAATTTTTTTCTTTTCGAGATTCTTTGCGCATAATATGCTTTACTGAGGCTATCAAACTAGTATAATGAAAGAGAACCAGTTATCTCAAATAAGAACAGAAAAAAAGTGATTCTAAAGAAGTTTCCAAACTTCGAAAAAAAATTTTTTTCTTTTGGAGATTCTTTGCGCATAATATGCTTTACTGAGGCTATCAAACTAGTATAATGAAAGAGAACCTGTTATCTCAAATAAGAACGCAAAAGTTTGATTCTAAAAAGTTTCCAAACTTCGAAAAAAAATTTATTTCTTTTCGAGATTCTTTGCGCATAATATGGTTTACTGAGGCTATCAAACTAGTATAATGAAAGAGAAACAGTTATCTCAAATAAGAACGGAAAAAAAGTGATTCAAACGAAGTTTCCAAACTTCGAAAAAAAATGTTTTTCTTTTCGAGATTCTTTGCGCATAATATGCTTTTCTGAGGCTATCAAACTAGTAAAATGAAAGAGAACCAGTTATCTCGAATAAGAACGGAAAAAATTGATTCTAACGAAGTTTCCAAACTTCGTAAAATGTTTTTTTTCTTTTCGAGATTCTTTGCGCATAATATGCTTTGCTGAGTCTATCAAACTAGTATAATGAAAGAGAACCAGTTATCTCAAATAAGAACGGAAAAAAGTGATTCTAACGAAGTTTCCAAACTTCGAAAAAAAATTTTTTTCTTTTCGAGATTCTTTGCGCATAATATGCTTTACTGAGGCTATCAAACTAGTATAATGAAAGAGAACCAGTTATCTCAAATAAGAACAGAAAAAAAGTGATTCTAAAGAAGTTTCCAAACTTCGAAAAAAAATTTTTTTCTTTTGGAGATTCTTTGCGCATAATATGCTTTACTGAGGCTATCAAACTAGTATAATGAAAGAGAACCAGTTATCTCAAATAAGAACGGAAAAAATTGATTCTAAAGAAGTTTCCAAAGTTCGAAAAAAAAATTTTTTCTTTTCGAGATTCTTTGCGCATAATATGCTTTACTGAGGCTATCAACCTAGTATAATGAAAGAGAAACAGTTATCTCAAATAAGAACGGAAAAAAAGTGATTCTAAAGTAGTTTCCAAACTTCGAAAAAAAATTTTTTTCTTTTCGAGATTCTTTGCGCATAATATGCTTTACTGAGGCTATCAAACTAGTACAATGAAGGAGAACCAGTTATCTCAAATAAGAACTGAAAAAAAGTGATTCTAAAGAAGTTTCCAAACTTCGAAAAAAATTTTTTTTCTTTTCGAGATTCTTTGCGCATAATATGCTTTACTGAGGCTATCAAACTAGTACAATGAAAGAGAACCAGTTATCTCAAATAAGAACAGAAAAAAAGTGATTCTAACGAATTTTTCAAACTTCGAAAAAAAAATTTTTTCTTTTCGAGATTCTTTGCGCATAATATGCTTTACTGAGGCTATCAAACTAGTACAATGAAAGAGAACCAGTTATCTCAAATAAGAACAGAAAAAAAGTGATTCTAAAGAAGTTTCGAAACTTCGAAAAAAAATTTTTTTCTTTTGGAGATTCTTTGCGCATAATATGCTTTACTGAGGCTATCAAACTAGTATAATGAAAGAGAACCAGTTATCTCAAATAAGAACGGAAAAAATTGATTCTAAAGAAGTTTCCAAAGTTCGAAAAAAAAATTTTTTCTTTTCGAGATTCTTTGCGCATAATATGCTTTACTGAGGCTATGAACCTAGTATAATGAAAGAGAAACAGTTATCTCAAATAAGAACGGAAAAAAAGTGATTCTAAAGTAGTTTCCAAACTTCGAAAAAAATTTTTTTTCTTTTCGTGATTCTTTTCGCTAAATATGCTTTTCTGAGGCTATCAAACTAGTGTAATGAAAGAGAACCAGTTATCTCAAATTAGAACAGAAAAAAAGTGATTCTAAAGAAGTTTCCAAACTTCGAAAAAAATTTTTTTTCTTTTCGAGATTCTTTGCGCATAAATTGCTTTATTGAGGCTATCAAACTAGTATAATGAAAGAGAACCAGTTATCTCAAATAAGAAAGGAAAAAAATTGATTCTAAAGAAGTTTCCAAACTTCGAAAAAAAATTTATTTCTTTTCGAGATTCTTTGCGCATAATATGGTTTACAGAGGCTATCAAACTAGTATAATGAAAGAGAAACAGTTATCTGAAATAAGAACGGAAAAAAAGTGATTCAAACGAAGTTTCCAAACTTCGAAAAAAAATATTTTTCTTTTCGAGATTCTTTGCGCATAATATGCTTTTCTGAGGCTATCAAACTAGTAAAATGAAAGATAACCAGTTATCTCGAATAAGAACGGAAAAAAAGTAATTCTAAAGAAGTTTCCAAAGTTCGAAAAAAATTTTTTTTCTTTTCGAGATTCTTTGCGCATAATATGCTTTACTGAGGCTATCAAACTAGTATAATGAAAGAGAACCAGTTATCTCATATAAGAACGGAAAAAAAGTGATTCTAACGAAGTTTCCAAACTTCGAAAAAAATTTTTTTTTCTTTTCGAAATTCTTTGCGCATAATATGCTTTACTGAGGCTATCAAACCAGTATAATGAAAGAGAACCAGTTATCTCAAATAAGAACGGAAAAAAAGTGATTCAAACGAAGTTTCCAAACTTCGAAAAAAAATGGTTTTCTTTTCGAGATTCTTTGCGCATAATATGCTTTTCTACGGCTATCAAACTAGTAAAATGAAAGAGAACCAGTTATCTCGAATAAGAACGGAAAAAAAGTGATTCTAACGAAGTTTCCAAACTTCGAAAAATGTTTTTTTTCTTTTCGAGATTCTTTGCGCATAATATGCTTTACTGAGTCTATCAAACTAGTAAAATGAAAGAGAACCAGTTATCTCGAATAAGAACGGAAAAAAAGTGATTCTAACGAAGTTTCCAAACTTCGAAAAATGTTTTTTTTCTTTTCCAGATTCTTTGCGCATAATATGCTTTACTGAGGCTATCAAACTAGTATAATGAAAGAGAACGATAAGAACGGAAAAAAGTGATTCTAACGAAGTTTCCAAACTTCGAAAAAAAATTTTTTTCTTTTCGAGATTCTTTGCGCATAATATGCTTTACTGAGGCTATCAAACTAGTATAATGAAAGAGAACCAGTTATCTCAAATAAGAACAGAAAAAAAGTGATTCTAAAGAAGTTTCCAAACTTCGAAAAAAAAATTTTTTCTTTTCGAGATTCTTTGCGCATAATATGCTTTACTGAGGCTATCAAACTAGTATAATGAAAGAGAACAAGTTATCTCAAATAAGAACGGAAAAAAATTGATTCTAAAGAAGTTTCCAAACTTCGAAAAAAAATTTTTTTCTTTTCGAGATTCTTTGCGCATAATATGCTTTACTGAGGCTATCAAAATAGTATAATGAAAGAGAAACAGTTATCTCAAATAAGAACGGAAAAAAAGTGATTCAAACGTAGTTTCCAAACTTCGAAAAAAAATGTTTTTCTTTTCGAGATTCTTTGCGCATAATATGCTTTTCTGGGGCTATCAAACTAGTATAATGAAAGAGAACCAGTTATCTCAAATATGAACGGGAAAAAAGTGATTCTAACGAAGTTTCCAAACTTCGAAAAAAATTTTTTTTCTTTTCGAGATTCTTTGCGCATATTATGCTTTACTGAGGCTATCAAACTAGTATAATGAAAGAGAACCAGTTATCTCAAATAAGAACGGAAAAAAAGTGATTCTAACGAAGTTTCCAAACTTGGAAAAAAAAATTTTTTCTTTTCGAGATTCTTTGCGCATAATATGCTTTACTGAGGCTATCAAACTAGTACAATGAAGGAGAACCAGTTATCTCAAATAAGAACAGAAAAAAAGTGATTCTAAAGAAGTTTCCAAACTTCGAAAAAAATTTTATTTCTTTTCGAGATTCTTTGCGCATAATATGCTTTACTGAGTCTATCAAACTAGTATAATGAAAGAGAACCAGTTATCTCAAATAAGAACGGAAAAAAGTGATTCTAACGATGTTTCCAAACTTCGAAAAAAAAATTTTTTTCTTTTCGAGATTCTTTACGCATAATATGCTTTACTGAGGCTATCAAACTAGTATAATGAAAGAGAACCAGTTATCTCAAATAAGAACGGAAAAAAATTGATTCTAACGAAGTTTCCAAACTTCGAAAATTTTTTTTTTTTCTTTTCCAGATTCTTTGCGCATAATATGCTTTACTGAGGCTATCAAACTAGTATAATGAAAGAGAACGATAAGAACGGAAAAAAGTGATTCTAACGAAGTTTCCAAACTTCGAAAAAAAATTTTTTTCTTTTCGAGATTCTTTGCGCATAATATGCTTTACTGAGGCTATCAAACTAGTATAATGAAAGAGAACCAGTTATCTCAAATAAGAACAGAAAAAAAGTGATTCTAAAGAAGTTTCCAAACTTCGAAAAAAAATTTTTTTCTTTTCGAGATTCTTTGCGCATAATATGCTTTACTGAGGCTATCAAAATAGTATAATGAAAGAGAAACAGTTATCTCAAATAAGAACGGAAAAAAAGTGATTCAAACGTAGTTTCCAAACTTCGAAAAAAAATGTTTTTCTTTTCGAGATTCTTTGCGCATAATATGCTTTTCTGGGGCTATCAAACTAGTATAATGAAAGAGAACCAGTTATCTCAAATAAGAACGGGAAAAAAGTGATTCTAATGAAGTTTCCAAACTTCGAAAAAAATTTTTTTTCTTTTCGAGATTCTTTGCGCATAATATGCTTTACTGAGGCTATCAAACTAGTATAATGAAAGAGAACCAGTTATCTCAAATAAGAACGGAAAAAAAGTGATTCTAACGAAGTTTCCAAACTTGGAAAAAAAAATTTTTTCTTTTCGAGATTCTTTGCGCATAATATGCTTTACTGAGGCTATCAAACTAGTACAATGAAGGAGAACCAGTTATCTCAAATAAGAACTGAAAAAAAGTGATTCTAAAGAAGTTTCCAAACTTCGAAAAAAATTTTTTTTCTTTTCGAGATTCTTTGCGCATAATATGCTTTACTGAGGCTATCAAACTAGTACAATGAAAGAGAACCAGTTATCTCAAATAAGAACAGAAAAAAAGTGATTCTAACGAATTTTTCAAAGTTCGAAAAAAAAATTTTTTCTTTTCGAGATTCTTTGCGCATAATATGCTTTACTGAGGCTATCAAACTAGTACAATGAAAGAGAACCAGTTATCTCAAATAAGAACAGAAAAAAAGTGATTCTAAAGAAGTTTCCAAACTTCGAAAAAAAATTTTTTTCTTTTGGAGATTCTTTGCGCATAATATGCTTTACTGAGGCTATCAAACTAGTATAATGAAAGAGAACCAGTTATCTCAAATAAGAACGGAAAAAATTGATTCTAAAGAAGTTTCCAAAGTTCGAAAAAAAAATTTTTTCTTTTCGAGATTCTTTGCGCATAATATGCTTTACTGAGGCTATCAACCTAGTATAATGAAAGAGAAACAGTTATCTCAAATAAGAACGGAAAAAAAGTGATTCTAAAGTAGTTTCCAAACTTCGAAAAAAATTTTTTTTCTTTTCGTGATTCTTTTCGCTAAATATGCTTTTCTGAGGCTATCAAACTAGTGTAATGAAAGAGAACCAGTTATCTCAAATTAGAACAGAAAAAAAGTGATTCTAAAGAAGTTTCCAAACTTCGAAAAAAAATTTTTTTCTTTTCGAGATTCTTTGCGCATAATATGCTTTACTGAGGCTATCAAACTAGTATAATGAAAGAGAACCAGTTATCTCAAATAAGAACAGAAAAAAAGTGATTCTAAAGAAGTTTCCAAACTTCGAAAAAAATTTTTTTTCTTTTCGAGATTCTTTGCGCATAAATTGCTTTATTGAGGCTATCAAACTAGTATAATGAAAGAGAACCAGTTATCTCAAATAAGAACGGAAAAAAATTGATTCTAAAGAAGTTTCCAAACTTCGAAAAAAAATTTATTTCTTTTCGAGATTCTTTGCGCATAATATGCTTTTCTGAGGCTATCAAACTAGTAAAATGAAAGATAACCAGTTATCTCGAATAAGAACGGAAAAAAAGTAATTCTAAAGAAGTTTCCAAAGTTCGAAAAAAATTTTTTTTCTTTTCGAGATTCTTTGCGCATAATATGAGGCTATCAAACTAGTATAATGAAAGAGAACCAGTTATCTCATATAAGAACGGAAAAAAAGTGATTCTAACGAAGTTTCCAAACTTCGAAAAAAATTTTTTTTTCTTTTCGAAATTCTTTGCGCATAATATGCTTTACTGAGGCTATCAAACTAGTATAATGAAAGAGAACCAGTTATCTCAAATAAGAACGGAAAAAAAGTGATTCAAACGAAGTTTCCAAACTTCGAAAAAAAATGGTTTTCTTTTCGAGATTCTTTGCGCATAATATGCTTTTCTACGGCTATCAAACTAGTAAAATGAAAGAGAACCAGTTATCTCGAATAAGAACGGAAAAAAAGTGATTCTAACGAAGTTTCCAAACTTCGAAAAATGTTTTTTTTCTTTTCGAGATTCTTTGCGCATAATATGCTTTACTGAGTCTATCAAACTAGTATAATGAAAGAGAACCAGTTATCTCAAATAAGAACGGAAAAAAGTGATTCTAACGAAGTTTCCAAACTTCGAAAAAAAAATTTTTTTCTTTTCGAGATTCTTTACGCATAATATGCTTTACTGAGGCTATCAAACTAGTATAATGAAAGAGAACCAGTTATCTCAAATAAGAACGGAAAAAAATTGATTCTAACGATGTTTCCAAACTTCGAAAATTTTTTTTTTTTCTTTTCCAGATTCTTTGCGCATAATATGCTTTACTGAGGCTATCAAACTAGTATAATGAAAGAGAACGATAAGAACGGAAAAAAGTGATTCTAACGAAGTTTCCAAACTTCGAAAAAAAATTTTTTTCTTTTCGAGATTCTTTGCGCATAATATGCTTTACTGAGGCTATCAAACTAGTATAATGAAAGAGAACCAGTTATCTCAAATAAGAACAGAAAAAAAGTGATTCTAAAGAAGTTTCCAAACTTCGAAAAAAAAATTTTTTCTTTTCGAGATTCTTTGCGCATAATATGCTTTACTGAGGCTATCAAACTAGTATAATGAAAGAGAACAAGTTATCTCAAATAAGAACGGAAAAAAATTGATTCTAAAGAAGTTTCCAAACTTCGAAAAAAAATTTTTTTCTTTTCGAGATTCTTTGCGCATAATATGCTTTACTGAGGCTATCAAAATAGTATAATGAAAGAGAAACAGTTATCTCAAATAAGAACGGAAAAAAAGTGATTCAAACGTAGTTTCCAAACTTCGAAAAAAAATGTTTTTCTTTTCGAGATTCTTTGCGCATAATATGCTTTTCTGGGGCTATCAAACTAGTATAATGAAAGAGAACCAGTTATCTCAAATAAGAACGGGAAAAAAGTGATTCTAACGAAGTTTCCAAACTTCGAAAAAAATTTTTTTTCTTTTCGAGATTCTTTGCGCATAATATGCTTTACTGAGGCTATCAAACTAGTATAATGAAAGAGAACCAGTTATCTCAAATAAGAACGGAAAAAAAGTGATTCTAACGAAGTTTCCAAACTTAGAAAAAAAAATTTTTTCTTTTCGAGATTCTTTGCGCATAATATGCTTTACTGAGGCTATCAAACTAGTACAATGAAGGAGAACCAGTTATCTCAAATAAGAACAGAAAAAAAGTGATTCTAAAGAAGTTTCCAAACTTCGAAAAAAATTTTATTTCTTTTCGAGATTCTTTGCGCATAATATGCTTTACTGAGGCTATCAAACTAGTACAATGAAAGAGAACCAGTTATCTCAAATAAGAACAGAAAAAAAGTGATTCTAACGAATTTTTCAAACTTCGAAAAAAAAATTTTTTCTTTTCGAGATTCTTTGCGCATAATATGCTTTACTGAGGCTATCAAACTAGTACAATGAAAGAGAACCAGTTATCTCAAATAAGAACAGAAAAAAAGTGATTCTAAAGAAGTTTCCAAACTTCGAAAAAAAATTTTTTTCTTTTGGAGATTCTTTGCGCATAATATGCTTTACTGAGGCTATCAAACTAGTATAATGAAAGAGAACCAGTTATCTCAAATAAGAACGGAAAAAAATTGATTCTAAAGAAGTTTCCAAAGTTCGAATAAAAATTTTTTTCTTTTCGAGATTCTTTGCGCATAATATGCTTTACTGAGGCTATCAACCTAGTATAACGAAAGAGAAACAGTTATCTCAAATAAGAACGGAAAAAAAGTGATTCTAAAGTAGTTTCCAAACTTCGAAAAAAAATTTTTTTCTTTTCGTGATTCTTTTCGCTAAATATGCTTTTCTGAGGCTATCAAACTAGTGTAATGAAAGAGAACCAGTTATCTCAAATTAGAACAGAAAAAAAGTGATTCTAAAGAAGTTTCCAAACTTCGAAAAAAAATTTTTTTCTTTTCGAGATTCTTTGCGCATAATATGCTTTACTGAGGCTATCAAACTAGTATAATGAAAGAGAACCAGTTATCTCAAATAAGAACAGAAAAAAAGTGATTCTAAAGAAGTTTCCAAACTTCGAAAAAAAATTTTTTTCTTTTGGAGATTCTTTGCGCATAATATGCTTTACTGAGGCTATCAAACTAGTATAATGAAAGAGAACCTGTTATCTCAAATAAGAACGCAAAAGTTTGATTCTAAAAAGTTTCCAAACTTCGAAAAAAAATTTATTTCTTTTCGAGATTCTTTGCGCATAATATGGTTTACTGAGGCTATCAAACTAGTATAATGAAAGAGAAACAGTTATCTCAAATAAGAACGGAAAAAAAGTGATTCAAACGAAGTTTCCAAACTTCGAAAAAAAATGTTTTTCTTTTCGAGATTCTTTGCGCATAATATGCTTTTCTGAGGCTATCAAACTAGTAAAATGAAAGAGAACCAGTTATCTCGAATAAGAACGGAAAAAATTGATTCTAACGAAGTTTCCAAACTTCGTAAAATGTTTTTTTTCTTTTCGAGATTCTTTGCGCATAATATGCTTTGCTGAGTCTATCAAACTAGTATAATGAAAGAGAACCAGTTATCTCAAATAAGAACGGAAAAAAGTGATTCTAACGAAGTTTCCAAACTTCGAAAAAAAATTTTTTTCTTTTCGAGATTCTTTGCGCATAATATGCTTTACTGAGGCTATCAAACTAGTATAATGAAAGAGAACCAGTTATCTCAAATAAGAACAGAAAAAAAGTGATTCTAAAGAAGTTTCCAAACTTCGAAAAAAAATTTTTTTCTTTTGGAGATTCTTTGCGCATAATATGCTTTACTGAGGCTATCAAACTAGTATAATGAAAGAGAACCAGTTATCTCAAATAAGAACGGAAAAAATTGATTCTAAAGAAGTTTCCAAAGTTCGAAAAAAAAATTTTTTCTTTTCGAGATTCTTTGCGCATAATATGCTTTACTGAGGCTATCAACCTAGTATAATGAAAGAGAAACAGTTATCTCAAATAAGAACGGAAAAAAAGTGATTCTAAAGTAGTTTCCAAACTTCGAAAAAAAATTTTTTTCTTTTCGAGATTCTTTGCGCATAATATGCTTTACTGAGGCTATCAAACTAGTATAATGAAAGAGAACCAGTTATCTCAAATAAGAACAGAAAAAAAGTGATTCTAAAGAAGTTTCCAAACTTCGAAAAAAATTTTTTTTCTTTTCGAGATTCTTTGCGCATAAATTGCTTTATTGAGGCTATCAAACTAGTATAATGAAAGAGAACCAGTTATCTCAAATAAGAACGGAAAAAAATTGATTCTAAAGAAGTTTCCAAACTTCGAAAAAAAATTTATTTCTTTTCGAGATTCTTTGCGCATAATATGGTTTACAGAGGCTATCAAACTAGTATAATGAAAGAGAAACAGTTATCTGAAATAAGAACGGAAAAAAAGTGATTCAAACGAAGTTTCCAAACTTCGAAAAAAAATATTTTTCTTTTCGAGATTCTTTGCGCATAATATGCTTTTCTGAGGCTATCAAACTAGTAAAATGAAAGATAACCAGTTATCTCGAATAAGAACGGAAAAAAAGTAATTCTAAAGAAGTTTCCAAAGTTCGAAAAAAATTTTTTTTCTTTTCGAGATTCTTTGCGCATAATATGCTTTACTGAGGCTATCAAACTAGTATAATGAAAGAGAACCAGTTATCTCATATAAGAACGGAAAAAAAGTGATTCTAACGAAGTTTCCAAACTTCGAAAAAAATTTTTTTTTCTTTTCGAAATTCTTTGCGCATAATATGCTTTACTGAGGCTATCAAACTAGTATAATGAAAGAGAACCAGTTATCTCAAATAAGAACGGAAAAAAAGTGATTCAAACGAAGTTTCCAAACTTCGAAAAAAAATGGTTTTCTTTTCGAGATTCTTTGCGCATAATATGCTTTTCTACGGCTATCAAACTAGTAAAATGAAAGAGAACCAGTTATCTCGAATAAGAACGGAAAAAAAGTGATTCTAACGAAGTTTCCAAACTTCGAAAAATGTTTTTTTTCTTTTCGAGATTCTTTGCGCATAATATGCTTTACTGAGTCTATCAAACTAGTATAATGAAAGAGAACCAGTTATCTCAAATAAGAACGGAAAAAAGTGATTCTAACGAAGTTTCCAAACTTCGAAAAAAAAATTTTTTTCTTTTCGAGATTCTTTACGCATAATATGCTTTACTGAGGCTATCAAACTAGTATAATGAAAGAGAACCAGTTATCTCAAATAAGAACGGAAAAAAATTGATTCTAACGAAGTTTCCAAACTTCGAAAATTTTTTTTTTTTCTTTTCGAGATTCTTTGCGCATAATATGCTTTACTGAGGCTATCAAACTAGTATAATGAAAGAGAACGATAAGAACGGAAAAAAGTGATTCTAACGAAGTTTCCAAACTTCGAAAAAAAATTTTTTTCTTTTCGAGATTCTTTGCGCATAATATGCTTTACTGAGGCTATCAAACTAGTATAATGAAAGAGAACCAGTTATCTCAAATAAGAACAGAAAAAAAGTGATTCTAAAGAAGTTTCCAAACTTCGAAAAAAAAATTTTTTCTTTTCGAGATTCTTTGCGCATAATATGCTTTACTGAGGCTATCAAACTAGTATAATGAAAGAGAACAAGTTATCTCAAATAAGAACGGAAAAAAATTGATTCTAAAGAAGTTTCCAAACTTCGAAAAAAAATTTTTTTCTTTTCGAGATTCTTTGCGCATAATATGCTTTACTGAGGCTATCAAAATAGTATAATGAAAGAGAAACAGTTATCTCAAATAAGAACGGAAAAAAAGTGATTCAAACGTAGTTTCCAAACTTCGAAAAAAAATGTTTTTCTTTTCGAGATTCTTTGCGCATAATATGCTTTTCTGGGACTATCAAACTAGTATAATGAAAGAGAACCAGTTATCTCAAATAAGAACGGGAAAAAAGTGATTCTAACGAAGTTTCCAAACTTCGAAAAAAATTTTTTTTCTTTTCGAGATTCTTTGCGCATAATATGCTTTACTGAGGCTATCAAACTAGTATAATGAAAGAGAACCAGTTATCTCAAATAAGAACGGAAAAAAAGTGATTCTAACGAAGTTTCCAAACTTGGAAAAAAAAATTTTTTCTTTTCGAGATTCTTTGCGCATAATATGCTTTACTGAGGCTATCAAACTAGTACAATGAAGGAGAACCAGTTATCTCAAATAAGAACAGAAAAAAAGTGATTCTAAAGAAGTTTCCAAACTTCGAAAAAAATTTTATTTCTTTTCGAGATTCTTTGCGCATAATATGCTTTACTGAGGCTATCAAACTAGTACAATGAAAGAGAACCAGTTATCTCAAATAAGAACAGAAAAAAAGTGATTCTAACGAATTTTTCAAACTTCGAAAAAAAAATTTTTTCTTTTCGAGATTCTTTGCGCATAATATGCTTTACTGAGGCTATCAAACTAGTACAATGAAAGAGAACCAGTTATCTCAAATAAGAACAGAAAAAAAGTGATTCTAAAGAAGTTTCCAAACTTCGAAAAAAAATTTTTTTCTTTTGGAGATTCTTTGCGCATAATATGCTTTACTGAGGCTATCAATCTAGTATAATGAAAGAGAACCAGTTATCTCAAATAAGAACGGAAAAAAATTGATTCTAAAGAAGTTTCCAAAGTTCGAATAAAAATTTTTTTCTTTTCGAGATTCTTTGCGCATAATATGCTTTACTGAGGCTATCAACCTAGTATAACGAAAGAGAAACAGTTATCTCAAATAAGAACGGAAAAAAAGTGATTCTAAAGTAGTTTCCAAACTTCGAAAAAAAATTTTTTTCTTTTCGTGATTCTTTTCGCTAAATATGCTTTTCTGAGGCTATCAAACTAGTGTAATGAAAGAGAACCAGTTATCTCAAATTAGAACAGAAAAAAAGTGATTCTAAAGAAGTTTCCAAAATTCGAAAAAAAATTTTTTTCTTTTCGAGATTCTTTGCGCATAATATGCTTTACTGAGGCTATCAAACTAGTATAATGAAAGAGAACCAGTTATCTCAAATAAGAACAGAAAAAAAGTGATTCTAAAGAAGTTTCCAAACTTCGAAAAAAAATTTTTTTCTTTTGGAGATTCTTTGCGCATAATATGCTTTACTGAGGCTATCAAACTAGTATAATGAAAGAGAACCAGTTATCTCAAATAAGAACGGAAAAGTTTGATTCTAAAAAGTTTCCAAACTTCGAAAAAAAATTTATTTCTTTTCGAGATTCTTTGCGCATAATATGGTTTACTGAGGCTATCAAACTAGTATAATGAAAGAGAAACAGTTATCTCAAATAAGAACGGAAAAAAAGTGATTCAAACGAAGTTTCCAAACTTCGAAAAAAAATGTTTTTCTTTTCGAGATTCTTTGCGCATAATATGCTTTTCTGAGGCTATCAAACTAGTAAAATGAAAGAGAACCAGTTATCTCGAATAAGAACGGAAAAAATTGATTCTAACGAAGTTTCCAAACTTCGAAAAATGTTTTTTTTCTTTTCGAGATTCTTTGCGCATAATATGCTTTGCTGAGTCTATCAAACTAGTATAATGAAAGAGAACCAGTTATCTCAAATAAGAACGGAAAAAAGTGATTCTAACGAAGTTTCCAAACTTCGAAAAAAAATTTTTTTCTTTTCGAGATTCTTTGCGCATAATATGCTTTACTGAGGCTATCAAACTAGTATAATGAAAGAGAACCAGTTATCTCAAATAAGAACAGAAAAAAAGTGATTCTAAAGAAGTTTCCAAACTTCGAAAATAAAATTTTTTTCTTTTCGAGATTCTTTGCGCATAATATGCTTTACTGAGGCTATCAAACTAGTATAATGAAAGAGAACCAGTTATCTCAAATAAGAACGGAAAAAAATTGATTCTAACGAAGTTTCCAAACTTCGAAATAATTTTTTTTTTCTTTTCCAGATTCTTTGCGCATAATATGCTTTACTGAGGCTATCAAACTAGTATAATGAAAGAGAACCAGTTATCTCAAATAAGAACGGAAAAAAGTGATTCTAACGAAGTTTCCAAACTTCGAAAAAAAATTTTTTTCTTTTCGAGATTCTTTGCGCATAATATGCTTTACTGAGATTATCAAACTAGTATAATGAAAGAGAACCAGTTATCTCAAATAAGAACAGAAAAAAAGTGATTCTAAAGAAGTTTCCAAACTTCGAAAAAAAATGTTTTTCTTTTCGAGATTCTTTGGGCATAATATGCTTTACTGAGGCTATCAAACTAGTATAATGAAAGAGAACAAGTTATCTCAAATAAGAACGGAAAAAAATTGATTCTAAAGAAGTTTTCAAACTTCGAAAAAAAATTTTTTTCTTTTCGAGATTCTTTGCGCATAATATGCTTTACTGAGGCTATCAAACTAGTATAATGAAAGAGAACCAGTTATCTCAAATAAGAACGGAAAAAAATTGATTCTAAAGAAGTTTCCAAAGTTCGAAAAAAAAATTTTTTCTTTTCGAGATTCTTTGCGCATAATATGCTTTACTGAGGCTATCAACCTAGTATAATGAAAGAGAAACAGTTATCTAAAATAAGAACGGAAAAAAAGTGATTCTAAAGTAGTTTCCAAACTTCGAAAAAAATTTTTTTTCTTTTCGTGATTCTTTTCGCTAAATATGCTTTTCTGAGGCTATCAAACTAGTGTAATGAAAGAGAACCAGTTATCTCAAATTAGAACAGAAAAAAAGTGATTCTAAAGAAGTTTCCAAACTTTGAAAAAAAATTTTTTTCTTTTCGAGATTCTTTGCGCATAATATGCTTTACTGAGGCTATCAAACTAGTATAATGAAAGAGAACCAGTTATCTCAAATAAGAACAGAAAAAAGTGATTCTAAAGAAGTTTCCAAACTTCGAAAAAAATTTTTTTTCTTTTCGAGATTCTTTGCGCATAATATGCTTTACTGAGGCTATCAAACTAGTATAATGAAAGAGAACCAGTTATCTCAAATAAGAACGGAAAAAAATTGATTCTAAAGAAGTTTCCAAACTTCGAAAAAAAATTTATTTCTTTTCGAGATTCTTTGCGCATAATATGGTTTACTGAGGCTATCAAACTAGTATAATGAAAGAGAAACAGTTATCTCAAATAAGAACGGAAAAAAAGTGATTCAAACGAAGTTTCCAAACTTCGAAAAAAAATGTTTTTCTTTTCGAGATTCTTTGCGCATAATATGCTTTTCTGAGGCTATCAAACTAGTAAAATGAAAGAGAACCAGTTATCTCGAATAAGAACGGAAAAAAGGTAATTCTAAAGAAGTTTCCAAAGTTCGAAAAAAAATTTTTTTCTTTTCGAGATTCTTTGCGCATAATATGCTTTACTGAGGCTATCAAACTAGTATAATGAAAGAGAACCAGTTATCTCATATAAGAACGGAAAAAAAGTGATTCTAACGAAGTTTCCAAACTTCGAAAAAAATTTTTTTTTCTTTTCGAAATTCTTTGCGCATAATATGCTTTACTGAGGCTATCAAACTAGTATAATGAAAGAGAACCAGTTATCTCAAATAAGAACGGAAAAAAAGTGATTCAAACGAAGTTTCCAATCTTCGAAAAAAAATGGTTTTCTTTTCGAGATTCTTTGCGCATAATATGCTTTTCTACGGCTATCAAACTAGTAAAATGAAAGAGAACCAGTTATCTCGAATAAGAACGGGAAAAAAGTGATTCTAACGACGTTTCCAAACTTCGAAAAATGTTTTTTTTCTTTTCGAGATTCTTTGCGCATAATATGCTTTACTGAGTCTATCAAACTAGTATAATGAAAGAGAACCAGTTATCTCAAATAAGAACGGAAAAAAATTAATTCTAACGAAGTTTCCAAACTTCGAAAAATTTTTTTTTTTCTTTTCCAGATTCTTTGCGCATAATATGCTTTACTGAGGCTATCAAACTAGTATAATGAAAGAGAACCAGTTATCTCAAATAAGAACGGAAAAAAGTGATTCTAACGAAGTTATCAAAATTCGAAAAAAAAATTTTTTCTTTTCGAGATTCTTTGCGCATAATATGCTTTACTGAGGCTATCAAACTAGTACAATGAAAGAGAACCAGTTATCTCAAATAAGAACAGAAAAAAAGTGATTCTAAAGAAGTTTCCAAAATTCGAAAAAAAATTTTTTTCTTTTGGAGATTCTTTGCGCATAATATGCTTTAATGAGGCTATCAAACTAGTATAATGAAAGAGAACCAGTTATCTCAAATAAGAACGGAAAAAAATTGATTCTAAAGAAGTTTCCAAACTTCGAAAAAATTTTTTTTCTTTTCGTGATTCTTTTCGCTAAATATGCTTTTCTGAGGCTATCAAACTAGTGTAATGAAAGAGAACCAGTTATCTCAAATAAGAACGGAAAAAATTGATTCTAAAGAAGTTTCCAAAGTTCGAAAAAAAAATTTTTTCTTTTCGAGATTCTTTGCGCATAATATGCTTTACTGAGGCTATCAACCTAGTATAATGAAAGAGAAACAGTTATCTCAAATAAGAACGGAAAAAAAGTGATTCTAAAGTAGTTTCCAAACTTCGAATAAAATTTTTTATCTTTTCGTGATTCTTTTCGCTAAATATGCTTTTCTGAGGCTATCAAACTAGTGTAATGAAAGAGAACCAGTTATCTCAAATTAGAACAGAAAAAAAGTGATTCTAAAGAAGTTTCCAAACTTAGAAAAAAAATTTTTTTCTTTTCGAGATTCTTTGCGCATAATATGCTTTACTGAGGCTATCAAACTAGTATAATGAAAGAGAACCAGTTATCTCAAATAAGAACAGAAAAAAAGTGATTCTAAAGAAGTTTCCAAACTTCGAAAAAAATTTTTTTTCTTTTCGAGATTCTTTGCGCATAATATGCTTTATTGAGGCTATCAAACTAGTATAATGAAAGAGAACCAGTTATCTCAAATAAGAACGGAAAAAAATTGATTCTAAAGAAGTTTCCAAACTTCGAAAAAAAATTTATTTCTTTTCGAGATTCTTTGCGCATAATATGGTTTACAGAGTCTATCAAACTAGTATAATGAAAGAGAAACAGTTATCTCAAATAAGAACGGAAAAAAAGTGATTCAAACGAAGTTTCCAAACTTCGAAAAAAAATGTTTTTCTTTTCGAGATTCTTTGCGCATAATATGCTTTTCTGAGGCTACCAAACTAGTAAAATGAAAGAGAACCAGTTATCTCGAATAAGAACGGAAAAAAAGTAATTCTAAAGAAGTTTCCAAACTTCGAAAAAAATTTTTTTTCTTTTCGAGATTCTTTGCGCATAATATGCTTTACTGAGGCTATCAAACTAGTATAATGAAAGAGAACCAGTTATCTCATATAAGAACGGAAAAAAAGTGATTCTAACGAAGTTTCCAAACTTCGAAAAAAATTTTTTTTTCTTTTCGAAATTCTTTGCGCATAATATGCTTTACTGAGGCTATCAAACTAGTATAATGAAAGAGAACCAGTTATCTCAAATAAGAACGGAAAAAAAGTGATTCAAACGAAGTTTCCAAACTTCGAAAAAAAATGGTTTTCTTTTCGAGATTCTTTGCGCATAATATGCTTTTCTACGGCTATCAAACTAGTAAAATGAAAGAGAACCAGTTATCTCGAATAAGAACGGAAAAAAAGTGATTCTAACGAAGTTTCCAAACTTCGAAAAATTTTTTTTTTCTTTTCGAGATTCTTTGCGCATAATATGCTTTACAAAGGCTATCAAACTAGTATAATGAAAGAGAACCAGTTATCTCAAATAAGAACGGAAAAAAGTGTTTCTAACGAAGTTTCCAAACTTCGAAAAAAATTTTTTTTCTTTTCGAGATTCTTTGCGCATAATATGCTTTACTGAGGCTATCAAACTAGTATAATGAAAGAGAACCAATTCTCTCAAATAAGAACGGAAAAAAATTGATTCTAAAGAAGTTTCCAAACTTCGAAAAAAAATTTTTTTCTTTTCGAGATTCTTTGCGCATAATATGCTTTACTGAGGCTATCAAACTAGTATAATGAAAGAGAACCAGTTATCTCAAATAAGAACAGAAAAAAAGTGATTCTAAAGAAGTTTCCAAATTTCGAAAAAAAATTTTTTTCTTTTCGAGATTCTTTGCGCATAATATGCTTTACTGAGGCTATCAACCTAGTATAATGAAAGAGAACCAGTTATCTCAAATAAGAACGGAAAAAAATTGATTCTAAAGAAGTTTCCAAAGTTCGAATAAAAATTTTTTTCTTTTCGAGATTCTTTGCGCATAATATGCTTTACTGAGGCTATCAACCTAGTATAACGAAAGAGAAACAGTTATCTCAAATAAGAACGGAAAAAAAGTGATTCTAAAGTAGTTTCCAAACTTCGAAAAAAAATTTTTTTCTTTTCGTGATTCTTTTCGCTAAATATGCTTTTCTGAGGCTATCAAACTAGTGTAATGAAAGAGAACCAGTTATCTCAAATTAGAACAGAAAAAAAGTGATTCTAAAGAAGTTTCCAAACTTCGAAAAAAAATTTTTTTCTTTTCGAGATTCTTTGCGCATAATATGCTTTACTGAGGCTATCAAACTAGTATAATGAAAGAGAACCAGTTATCTCAAATAAGAACAGAAAAAAAGTGATTCTAAAGAAGTTTCCAAACTTCGAAAAAAAATTTTTTTCTTTTGGAGATTCTTTGCGCATAATATGCTTTACTGAGGCTATCAAACTAGTATAATGAAAGAGAACCTGTTATCTCAAATAAGAACGCAAAAGTTTGATTCTAAAAAGTTTCCAAACTTCGAAAAAAAATTTATTTCTTTTCGAGATTCTTTGCGCATAATATGGTTTACTGAGGCTATCAAACTAGTATAATGAAAGAGAAACAGTTATCTCAAATAAGAACGGAAAAAAAGTGATTCAAACGAAGTTTCCAAACTTCGAAAAAAAATGTTTTTCTTTTCGAGATTCTTTGCGCATAATATGCTTTTCTGAGGCTATCAAACTAGTAAAATGAAAGAGAACCAGTTATCTCGAATAAGAACGGAAAAAATTGATTCTAACGAAGTTTCCAAACTTCGTAAAATGTTTTTTTTCTTTTCGAGATTCTTTGCGCATAATATGCTTTGCTGAGTCTATCAAACTAGTATAATGAAAGAGAACCAGTTATCTCAAATAAGAACGGAAAAAAGTGATTCTAACGAAGTTTCCAAACTTCGAAAAAAAATTTTTTTCTTTTCGAGATTCTTTGCGCATAATATGCTTTACTGAGGCTATCAAACTAGTATAATGAAAGAGAACCAGTTATCTCAAATAAGAACAGAAAAAAAGTGATTCTAAAGAAGTTTCCAAACTTCGAAAAAAAATTTTTTTCTTTTGGAGATTCTTTGCGCATAATATGCTTTACTGAGGCTATCAAACTAGTATAATGAAAGAGAACCAGTTATCTCAAATAAGAACGGAAAAAATTGATTCTAAAGAAGTTTCCAAAGTTCGAAAAAAAAATTTTTTCTTTTCGAGATTCTTTGCGCATAATATGCTTTACTGAGGCTATCAACCTAGTATAATGAAAGAGAAACAGTTATCTCAAATAAGAACGGAAAAAAAGTGATTCTAAAGTAGTTTCCAAACTTCGAAAAAAAATTTTTTTCTTTTCGAGATTCTTTGCGCATAATATGCTTTACTGAGGCTATCAAACTAGTATAATGAAAGAGAACCAGTTATCTCAAATAAGAACAGAAAAAAAGTGATTCTAAAGAAGTTTCCAAACTTCGAAAAAAATTTTTTTTCTTTTCGAGATTCTTTGCGCATAAATTGCTTTATTGAGGCTATCAAACTAGTATAATGAAAGAGAACCAGTTATCTCAAATAAGAACGGAAAAAAATTGATTCTAAAGAAGTTTCCAAACTTCGAAAAAAAATTTATTTCTTTTCGAGATTCTTTGCGCATAATATGGTTTACAGAGGCTATCAAACTAGTATAATGAAAGAGAAACAGTTATCTGAAATAAGAACGGAAAAAAAGTGATTCAAACGAAGTTTCCAAACTTCGAAAAAAAATATTTTTCTTTTCGAGATTCTTTGCGCATAATATGCTTTTCTGAGGCTATCAAACTAGTAAAATGAAAGATAACCAGTTATCTCGAATAAGAACGGAAAAAAAGTAATTCTAAAGAAGTTTCCAAAGTTCGAAAAAAATTTTTTTTCTTTTCGAGATTCTTTGCGCATAATATGCTTTACTGAGGCTATCAAACTAGTATAATGAAAGAGAACCAGTTATCTCATATAAGAACGGAAAAAAAGTGATTCTAACGAAGTTTCCAAACTTCGAAAAAAATTTTTTTTTCTTTTCGAAATTCTTTGCGCATAATATGCTTTACTGAGGCTATCAAACTAGTATAATGAAAGAGAACCAGTTATCTCAAATAAGAACGGAAAAAAAGTGATTCAAACGAAGTTTCCAAACTTCGAAAAAAAATGGTTTTCTTTTCGAGATTCTTTGCGCATAATATGCTTTTCTACGGCTATCAAACTAGTAAAATGAAAGAGAACCAGTTATCTCGAATAAGAACGGAAAAAAAGTGATTCTAACGAAGTTTCCAAACTTCGAAAAATGTTTTTTTTCTTTTCGAGATTCTTTGCGCATAATATGCTTTACTGAGTCTATCAAACTAGTATAATGAAAGAGAACCAGTTATCTCAAATAAGAACGGAAAAAAGTGATTCTAACGAAGTTTCCAAACTTCGAAAAAAAAATTTTTTTCTTTTCGAGATTCTTTACGCATAATATGCTTTACTGAGGCTATCAAACTAGTATAATGAAAGAGAACCAGTTATCTCAAATAAGAACGGAAAAAAATTGATTCTAACGAAGTTTCCAAACTTCGAAAATTTTTTTTTTTTCTTTTCGAGATTCTTTGCGCATAATATGCTTTACTGAGGCTATCAAACTAGTATAATGAAAGAGAACGATAAGAACGGAAAAAAGTGATTCTAACGAAGTTTCCAAACTTCGAAAAAAAATTTTTTTCTTTTCGAGATTCTTTGCGCATAATATGCTTTACTGAGGCTATCAAACTAGTATAATGAAAGAGAACCAGTTATCTCAAATAAGAACAGAAAAAAAGTGATTCTAAAGAAGTTTCCAAACTTCGAAAAAAAAATTTTTTCTTTTCGAGATTCTTTGCGCATAATATGCTTTACTGAGGCTATCAAACTAGTATAATGAAAGAGAACAAGTTATCTCAAATAAGAACGGAAAAAAATTGATTCTAAAGAAGTTTCCAAACTTCGAAAAAAAATTTTTTTCTTTTCGAGATTCTTTGCGCATAATATGCTTTACTGAGGCTATCAAAATAGTATAATGAAAGAGAAACAGTTATCTCAAATAAGAACGGAAAAAAAGTGATTCAAACGTAGTTTCCAAACTTCGAAAAAAAATGTTTTTCTTTTCGAGATTCTTTGCGCATAATATGCTTTTCTGGGACTATCAAACTAGTATAATGAAAGAGAACCAGTTATCTCAAATAAGAACGGGAAAAAAGTGATTCTAACGAAGTTTCCAAACTTCGAAAAAAATTTTTTTTCTTTTCGAGATTCTTTGCGCATAATATGCTTTACTGAGGCTATCAAACTAGTATAATGAAAGAGAACCAGTTATCTCAAATAAGAACGGAAAAAAAGTGATTCTAACGAAGTTTCCAAACTTGGAAAAAAAAATTTTTTCTTTTCGAGATTCTTTGCGCATAATATGCTTTACTGAGGCTATCAAACTAGTACAATGAAGGAGAACCAGTTATCTCAAATAAGAACAGAAAAAAAGTGATTCTAAAGAAGTTTCCAAACTTCGAAAAAAATTTTATTTCTTTTCGAGATTCTTTGCGCATAATATGCTTTACTGAGGCTATCAAACTAGTACAATGAAAGAGAACCAGTTATCTCAAATAAGAACAGAAAAAAAGTGATTCTAACGAATTTTTCAAACTTCGAAAAAAAAATTTTTTCTTTTCGAGATTCTTTGCGCATAATATGCTTTACTGAGGCTATCAAACTAGTACAATGAAAGAGAACCAGTTATCTCAAATAAGAACAGAAAAAAAGTGATTCTAAAGAAGTTTCCAAACTTCGAAAAAAAATTTTTTTCTTTTGGAGATTCTTTGCGCATAATATGCTTTACTGAGGCTATCAAACTAGTATAATGAAAGAGAACCAGTTATCTCAAATAAGAACGGAAAAAAATTGATTCTAAAGAAGTTTCCAAAGTTCGAATAAAAATTTTTTTCTTTTCGAGATTCTTTGCGCATAATATGCTTTACTGAGGCTATCAACCTAGTATAACGAAAGAGAAACAGTTATCTCAAATAAGAACGGAAAAAAAGTGATTCTAAAGTAGTTTCCAAACTTCGAAAAAAAATTTTTTTCTTTTCGTGATTCTTTTCGCTAAATATGCTTTTCTGAGGCTATCAAACTAGTGTAATGAAAGAGAACCAGTTATCTCAAATTAGAACAGAAAAAAAGTGATTCTAAAGAAGTTTCCAAAATTCGAAAAAAAATTTTTTTCTTTTCGAGATTCTTTGCGCATAATATGCTTTACTGAGGCTATCAAACTAGTATAATGAAAGAGAACCAGTTATCTCAAATAAGAACAGAAAAAAAGTGATTCTAAAGAAGTTTCCAAACTTCGAAAAAAAATTTTTTTCTTTTGGAGATTCTTTGCGCATAATATGCTTTACTGAGGCTATCAAACTAGTATAATGAAAGAGAAACAGTTATCTCAAATAAGAACGGAAAAGTTTGATTCTAAAAAGTTTCCAAACTTCGAAAAAAAATTTATTTCTTTTCGAGATTCTTTGCGCATAATATGGTTTACTGAGGCTATCAAACTAGTATAATGAAAGAGAAACAGTTATCTCAAATAAGAACGGAAAAAAAGTGATTCAAACGAAGTTTCCAAACTTCGAAAAAAAATGTTTTTCTTTTCGAGATTCTTTGCGCATAATATGCTTTTCTGAGGCTATCAAACTAGTAAAATGAAAGAGAACCAGTTATCTCGAATAAGAACGGAAAAAATTGATTCTAACGAAGTTTCCAAACTTCGAAAAATGTTTTTTTTCTTTTCGAGATTCTTTGCGCATAATATGCTTTGCTGAGTCTATCAAACTAGTATAATGAAAGAGAACCAGTTATCTCAAATAAGAACGGAAAAAAGTGATTCTAACGAAGTTTCCAAACTTCGAAAAAAAATTTTTTTCTTTTCGAGATTCTTTGCGCATAATATGCTTTACTGAGGCTATCAAACTAGTATAATGAAAGAGAACCAGTTATCTCAAATAAGAACAGAAAAAAAGTGATTCTAAAGAAGTTTCCAAACTTCGAAAATAAAATTTTTTTCTTTTCGAGATTCTTTGCGCATAATATGCTTTACTGAGGCTATCAAACTAGTATAATGAAAGAGAACCAGTTATCTCAAATAAGAACGGAAAAAAATTGATTCTAACGAAGTTTCCAAACTTCGAAATAATTTTTTTTTTCTTTTCCAGATTCTTTGCGCATAATATGCTTTACTGAGGCTATCAAACTAGTATAATGAAAGAGAACCAGTTATCTCAAATAAGAACGGAAAAAAGTGATTCTAACGAAGTTTCCAAACTTCGAAAAAAAATTTTTTTCTTTTCGAGATTCTTTGCGCATAATATGCTTTACTGAGATTATCAAACTAGTATAATGAAAGAGAACCAGTTATCTCAAATAAGAACAGAAAAAAAGTGATTCTAAAGAAGTTTCCAAACTTCGAAAAAAAATGTTTTTCTTTTCGAGATTCTTTGGGCATAATATGCTTTACTGAGGCTATCAAACTAGTATAATGAAAGAGAACAAGTTATCTCAAATAAGAACGGAAAAAAATTGATTCTAAAGAAGTTTTCAAACTTCGAAAAAAAATTTTTTTCTTTTCGAGATTCTTTGCGCATAATATGCTTTACTGAGGCTATCAAACTAGTATAATGAAAGAGAACCAGTTATCTCAAATAAGAACGGAAAAAAATTGATTCTAAAGAAGTTTCCAAAGTTCGAAAAAAAAATTTTTTCTTTTCGAGATTCTTTGCGCATAATATGCTTTACTGAGGCTATCAACCTAGTATAATGAAAGAGAAACAGTTATCTAAAATAAGAACGGAAAAAAAGTGATTCTAAAGTAGTTTCCAAACTTCGAAAAAAATTTTTTTTCTTTTCGTGATTCTTTTCGCTAAATATGCTTTTCTGAGGCTATCAAACTAGTGTAATGAAAGAGAACCAGTTATCTCAAATTAGAACAGAAAAAAAGTGATTCTAAAGAAGTTTCCAAACTTTGAAAAAAAATTTTTTTCTTTTCGAGATTCTTTGCGCATAATATGCTTTACTGAGGCTATCAAACTAGTATAATGAAAGAGAACCAGTTATCTCAAATAAGAACAGAAAAAAGTGATTCTAAAGAAGTTTCCAAACTTCGAAAAAAATTTTTTTTCTTTTCGAGATTCTTTGCGCATAATATGCTTTACTGAGGCTATCAAACTAGTATAATGAAAGAGAACCAGTTATCTCAAATAAGAACGGAAAAAAATTGATTCTAAAGAAGTTTCCAAACTTCGAAAAAAAATTTATTTCTTTTCGAGATTCTTTGCGCATAATATGGTTTACTGAGGCTATCAAACTAGTATAATGAAAGAGAAACAGTTATCTCAAATAAGAACGGAAAAAAAGTGATTCAAACGAAGTTTCCAAACTTCGAAAAAAAATGTTTTTCTTTTCGAGATTCTTTGCGCATAATATGCTTTTCTGAGGCTATCAAACTAGTAAAATGAAAGAGAACCAGTTATCTCGAATAAGAACGGAAAAAAGGTAATTCTAAAGAAGTTTCCAAAGTTCGAAAAAAAATTTTTTTCTTTTCGAGATTCTTTGCGCATAATATGCTTTACTGAGGCTATCAAACTAGTATAATGAAAGAGAACCAGTTATCTCATATAAGAACGGAAAAAAAGTGATTCTAACGAAGTTTCCAAACTTCGAAAAAAATTTTTTTTTCTTTTCGAAATTCTTTGCGCATAATATGCTTTACTGAGGCTATCAAACTAGTATAATGAAAGAGAACCAGTTATCTCAAATAAGAACGGAAAAAAAGTGATTCAAACGAAGTTTCCAATCTTCGAAAAAAAATGGTTTTCTTTTCGAGATTCTTTGCGCATAATATGCTTTTCTACGGCTATCAAACTAGTAAAATGAAAGAGAACCAGTTATCTCGAATAAGAACGGGAAAAAAGTGATTCTAACGACGTTTCCAAACTTCGAAAAATGTTTTTTTTCTTTTCGAGATTCTTTGCGCATAATATGCTTTACTGAGTCTATCAAACTAGTATAATGAAAGAGAACCAGTTATCTCAAATAAGAACGGAAAAAAATTAATTCTAACGAAGTTTCCAAACTTCGAAAAATTTTTTTTTTTCTTTTCCAGATTCTTTGCGCATAATATGCTTTACTGAGGCTATCAAACTAGTATAATGAAAGAGAACCAGTTATCTCAAATAAGAACGGAAAAAAGTGATTCTAACGAAGTTATCAAAATTCGAAAAAAAAATTTTTTCTTTTCGAGATTCTTTGCGCATAATATGCTTTACTGAGGCTATCAAACTAGTACAATGAAAGAGAACCAGTTATCTCAAATAAGAACAGAAAAAAAGTGATTCTAAAGAAGTTTCCAAAATTCGAAAAAAAATTTTTTTCTTTTGGAGATTCTTTGCGCATAATATGCTTTAATGAGGCTATCAAACTAGTATAATGAAAGAGAACCAGTTATCTCAAATAAGAACGGAAAAAAATTGATTCTAAAGAAGTTTCCAAACTTCGAAAAAATTTTTTTTCTTTTCGTGATTCTTTTCGCTAAATATGCTTTTCTGAGGCTATCAAACTAGTGTAATGAAAGAGAACCAGTTATCTCAAATAAGAACGGAAAAAATTGATTCTAAAGAAGTTTCCAAAGTTCGAAAAAAAAATTTTTTCTTTTCGAGATTCTTTGCGCATAATATGCTTTACTGAGGCTATCAACCTAGTATAATGAAAGAGAAACAGTTATCTCAAATAAGAACGGAAAAAAAGTGATTCTAAAGTAGTTTCCAAACTTCGAATAAAATTTTTTATCTTTTCGTGATTCTTTTCGCTAAATATGCTTTTCTGAGGCTATCAAACTAGTGTAATGAAAGAGAACCAGTTATCTCAAATTAGAACAGAAAAAAAGTGATTCTAAAGAAGTTTCCAAACTTAGAAAAAAAATTTTTTTCTTTTCGAGATTCTTTGCGCATAATATGCTTTACTGAGGCTATCAAACTAGTATAATGAAAGAGAACCAGTTATCTCAAATAAGAACAGAAAAAAAGTGATTCTAAAGAAGTTTCCAAACTTCGAAAAAAATTTTTTTTCTTTTCGAGATTCTTTGCGCATAATATGCTTTATTGAGGCTATCAAACTAGTATAATGAAAGAGAACCAGTTATCTCAAATAAGAACGGAAAAAAATTGATTCTAAAGAAGTTTCCAAACTTCGAAAAAAAATTTATTTCTTTTCGAGATTCTTTGCGCATAATATGGTTTACAGAGTCTATCAAACTAGTATAATGAAAGAGAAACAGTTATCTCAAATAAGAACGGAAAAAAAGTGATTCAAACGAAGTTTCCAAACTTCGAAAAAAAATGTTTTTCTTTTCGAGATTCTTTGCGCATAATATGCTTTTCTGAGGCTACCAAACTAGTAAAATGAAAGAGAACCAGTTATCTCGAATAAGAACGGAAAAAAAGTAATTCTAAAGAAGTTTCCAAACTTCGAAAAAAATTTTTTTTCTTTTCGAGATTCTTTGCGCATAATATGCTTTACTGAGGCTATCAAACTAGTATAATGAAAGAGAACCAGTTATCTCATATAAGAACGGAAAAAAAGTGATTCTAACGAAGTTTCCAAACTTCGAAAAAAATTTTTTTTTCTTTTCGAAATTCTTTGCGCATAATATGCTTTACTGAGGCTATCAAACTAGTATAATGAAAGAGAACCAGTTATCTCAAATAAGAACGGAAAAAAAGTGATTCAAACGAAGTTTCCAAACTTCGAAAAAAAATGGTTTTCTTTTCGAGATTCTTTGCGCATAATATGCTTTTCTACGGCTATCAAACTAGTAAAATGAAAGAGAACCAGTTATCTCGAATAAGAACGGAAAAAAAGTGATTCTAACGAAGTTTCCAAACTTCGAAAAATTTTTTTTTTCTTTTCGAGATTCTTTGCGCATAATATGCTTTACAAAGGCTATCAAACTAGTATAATGAAAGAGAACCAGTTATCTCAAATAAGAACGGAAAAAAGTGTTTCTAACGAAGTTTCCAAACTTCGAAAAAAATTTTTTTTCTTTTCGAGATTCTTTGCGCATAATATGCTTTACTGAGGCTATCAAACTAGTATAATGAAAGAGAACCAATTCTCTCAAATAAGAACGGAAAAAAATTGATTCTAAAGAAGTTTCCAAACTTCGAAAAAAAATTTTTTTCTTTTCGAGATTCTTTGCGCATAATATGCTTTACTGAGGCTATCAAACTAGTATAATGAAAGAGAACCAGTTATCTCAAATAAGAACAGAAAAAAAGTGATTCTAAAGAAGTTTCCAAATTTCGAAAAAAAATTTTTTTCTTTTCGAGATTCTTTGCGCATAATATGCTTTACTGAGGCTATCAAACTAGTATAATGAAAGAGAACAAGTTATCTCAAATAAGAACGGAAAAAAATTGATTCTAAAGAAGTTTCCAAACTTCGAAAAAAAATTTTTTTCTTTTCGAGATTCTTTGCGCATAATATGCTTTACTGAGGCTATCAAAATAGTATAATGAAAGAGAAACAGTTATCTCAAATAAGAACGGAAAAAAAGTGATTCAAACGTAGTTTCCAAACTTCGAAAAAAAATGTTTTTCTTTTCGAGATTCTTTGCGCATAATATGCTTTTCTGGGGCTATCAAACTAGTATAATGAAAGAGAACCAGTTATCTCAAATAAGAACGGGAAAAAAGTGATTCTAACGAAGTTTCCAAACTTCGAAAAAAATTTTTTTTCTTTTCGAGATTCTTTGCGCATAATATGCTTTACTGAGGCTATCAAACTAGTATAATGAAAGAGAACCAGTTATCTCAAATAAGAACGGAAAAAAAGTGATTCTAACGAAGTTTCCAAACTTGGAAAAAAAAATTTTTTCTTTTCGAGATTCTTTGCGCATAATATGCTTTACTGAGGCTATCAAACTAGTACAATGAAGGAGAACCAGTTATCTCAAATAAGAACAGAAAAAAAGTGATTCTAAAGAAGTTTCCAAACTTCGAAAAAAATTTTTTTTCTTTTCGAGATTCTTTGCGCATAATATGCTTTACTGAGGCTATCAAACTAGTACAATGAAAGAGAACCAGTTATCTCAAATAAGAACAGAAAAAAAGTGATTCTAACGAATTTTTCAAACTTCGAAAAAAAAATTTTTTCTTTTCGAGATTCTTTGCGCATAATATGCTTTACTGAGGCTATCAAACTAGTACAATGAAAGAGAACCAGTTATCTAAAATAAGAACAGAAAAAAAGTGATTCTAAAGAAGTTTCCAAACTTCGAAAAAAAATTTTTTTCTTTTGGAGATTCTTTGCGCATAATATGCTTTACTGAGGCTATCAAACTAGTATAATGAAAGAGAACCAGTTATCTCAAATAAGAACGGAAAAAATTGATTCTAAAGAAGTTTCCAAAGTTCGAAAAAAAAATTTTTTCTTTTCGAGATTCTTTGCGCATAATATGCTTTACTGAGGCTATCAACCTAGTATAATGAAAGAGAAACAGTTATCTCAAATAAGAACGGAAAAAAAGTGATTCTAAAGTAGTTTCCAAACTTCGAAAAAAATTTTTTTTTTTTTCGTGATTCTTTTCGCTAAATATGCTTTTCTGAGGCTATCAAACTAGTGTAATGAAAGAGAACCAGTTATCTCAAATTAGAACAGAAAAAAAGTGAATCTAAAGAAGTTTCCAAACTTCGAAAAAAAATTTTTTTCTTTTCGAGATTCTTTGCGCATAATATGCTTTATTGAGGCTATCAAACTAGTATAATGAAAGAGAACCAGTTATCTCAAATAAGAACGGAAAAAAATTGATTCTAAAGAATTTTCCAAACTTCGAAAAAAAATTTATTTCTTTTCGAGATTCTTTGCGCATAATATGGTTTACAGAGGCTATCAAACTAGTATAATGAAAGAGAAACAGTTATCTCAAATAAGAACGGAAAAAAAGTGATTCAAACGAAGTTTCCAAACTTCGAAAAAAAATGTTTTTCTTTTCGAGATTCTTTGCGCATAATATGCTTTTCTGAGGCTATCAAACTAGTAAAATGAAAGAGAACCAGTTATCTCGAATAAGAACGGAAAAAAAGTAATTCTAAAGAAGTTTCCAAAGTTCGAAAAAAATTTTTTTTCTTTTCGAGATTCTTTGCGCATAATATGCTTTACTGAGGCGATCAAACTAGTATAATGAAAGAGAACCAGTTATCTCATATAAGAACGGAAAAAAAGTGATTCTAACGAAGTTTCCAAACTTCGAAAAAAATTTTTTTTTCTTTTCGAAATTCTTTGCGCATAATATGCTTTACTGAGGCTATCAAACTAGTATAATGAAAGAGAACCCGTTATCTCAAATAAGAACGGAAAAAAAGTGATTCAAACGAAGTTTCCAAACTTCGAAAAAAAATGGTTTTCTTTTCGAGATTCTTTGCGCATTATATGCTTTTCTACGGCTATCAAACTAGTAAAATGAAAGAGAACCAGTTATCTCGAATAAGAACGGAAAAAAAGTGATTCTAACGAAGTTTCCAAACTTCGAAAAATGTTTTTTTTCTTTTCGAGATTCTTTGCGCATAATATGCTTTACTGAGTCTGTCAAACTAGTATAATGAAAGAGAACCAGTTATCTCAAATAAGAACGGAAAAAAGTGATTCTAACGAAGTGTCCAAACTTCGAAAAAAAAATTTTTTTGTTTTCGAGATTCTTTGCGCATAATATGCTTTACTGAGGCTATCAAACTAGTATAATGAAAGAGAACCAGTTATCTCAAATAAGAACGGAAAAAAATTGATTCTAACGAAGTTTCCAAACTTCGAAAATTTTTTTTTTTTCTTTTCCAGATTCTTTGCGCATAATATGCTTTACTGAGGCTATCAAACTAGTATAATGAAAGAGAACCAGTTATCTCAAATAAGAACGGAAAAAAGTGATTCTAACGAAGTTTCCAAACTTCGAATAAAATTTTTTATCTTTTCGTGATTCTTTTCGCTAAATATGCTTTTCTGAGGCTATCAAACTAGTGTAATGAAAGAGAACCAGTTATCTCAAATTAGAACAGAAAAAAAGTGATTCTAAAGAAGTTTCCAAACTTAGAAAAAAAATTTTTTTCTTTTCGAGATTCTTTGCGCATAATATGCTTTACTGAGGCTATCAAACTAGTATAATGAAAGAGAACCAGTTATCTCAAATAAGAACAGAAAAAAAGTGATTCTAAAGAAGTTTCCAAACTTCGAAAAAAATTTTTTTTCTTTTCGAGATTCTTTGCGCATAATATGCTTTATTGAGGCTATCAAACTAGTATAATGAAAGAGAACCAGTTATCTCAAATAAGAACGGAAAAAAATTGATTCTAAAGAAGTTTCCAAACTTCGAAAAAAAATTTATTTCTTTTCGAGATTCTTTGCGCATAATATGGTTTACAGAGTCTATCAAACTAGTATAATGAAAGAGAAACAGTTATCTCAAATAAGAACGGAAAAAAAGTGATTCAAACGAAGTTTCCAAACTTCGAAAAAAAATGTTTTTCTTTTCGAGATTCTTTGCGCATAATATGCTTTTCTGAGGCTACCAAACTAGTAAAATGAAAGAGAACCAGTTATCTCGAATAAGAACGGAAAAAAAGTAATTCTAAAGAAGTTTCCAAACTTCGAAAAAAATTTTTTTTCTTTTCGAGATTCTTTGCGCATAATATGCTTTACTGAGGCTATCAAACTAGTATAATGAAAGAGAACCAGTTATCTCATATAAGAACGGAAAAAAAGTGATTCTAACGAAGTTTCCAAACTTCGAAAAAAATTTTTTTTTCTTTTCGAAATTCTTTGCGCATAATATGCTTTACTGAGGCTATCAAACTAGTATAATGAAAGAGAACCAGTTATCTCAAATAAGAACGGAAAAAAAGTGATTCAAACGAAGTTTCCAAACTTCGAAAAAAAATGGTTTTCTTTTCGAGATTCTTTGCGCATAATATGCTTTTCTACGGCTATCAAACTAGTAAAATGAAAGAGAACCAGTTATCTCGAATAAGAACGGAAAAAAAGTGATTCTAACGAAGTTTCCAAACTTCGAAAAATTTTTTTTTTCTTTTCGAGATTCTTTGCGCATAATATGCTTTACAAAGGCTATCAAACTAGTATAATGAAAGAGAACCAGTTATCTCAAATAAGAACGGAAAAAAGTGTTTCTAACGAAGTTTCCAAACTTCGAAAAAAATTTTTTTTCTTTTCGAGATTCTTTGCGCATAATATGCTTTACTGAGGCTATCAAACTAGTATAATGAAAGAGAACCAATTCTCTCAAATAAGAACGGAAAAAAATTGATTCTAAAGAAGTTTCCAAACTTCGAAAAAAAATTTTTTTCTTTTCGAGATTCTTTGCGCATAATATGCTTTACTGAGGCTATCAAACTAGTATAATGAAAGAGAACCAGTTATCTCAAATAAGAACAGAAAAAAAGTGATTCTAAAGAAGTTTCCAAATTTCGAAAAAAAATTTTTTTCTTTTCGAGATTCTTTGCGCATAATATGCTTTACTGAGGCTATCAAACTAGTATAATGAAAGAGAACAAGTTATCTCAAATAAGAACGGAAAAAAATTGATTCTAAAGAAGTTTCCAAACTTCGAAAAAAAATTTTTTTCTTTTCGAGATTCTTTGCGCATAATATGCTTTACTGAGGCTATCAAAATAGTATAATGAAAGAGAAACAGTTATCTCAAATAAGAACGGAAAAAAAGTGATTCAAACGTAGTTTCCAAACTTCGAAAAAAAATGTTTTTCTTTTCGAGATTCTTTGCGCATAATATGCTTTTCTGGGGCTATCAAACTAGTATAATGAAAGAGAACCAGTTATCTCAAATAAGAACGGGAAAAAAGTGATTCTAACGAAGTTTCCAAACTTCGAAAAAAATTTTTTTTCTTTTCGAGATTCTTTGCGCATAATATGCTTTACTGAGGCTATCAAACTAGTATAATGAAAGAGAACCAGTTATCTCAAATAAGAACGGAAAAAAAGTGATTCTAACGAAGTTTCCAAACTTGGAAAAAAAAATTTTTTCTTTTCGAGATTCTTTGCGCATAATATGCTTTACTGAGGCTATCAAACTAGTACAATGAAGGAGAACCAGTTATCTCAAATAAGAACAGAAAAAAAGTGATTCTAAAGAAGTTTCCAAACTTCGAAAAAAATTTTTTTTCTTTTCGAGATTCTTTGCGCATAATATGCTTTACTGAGGCTATCAAACTAGTACAATGAAAGAGAACCAGTTATCTCAAATAAGAACAGAAAAAAAGTGATTCTAACGAATTTTTCAAACTTCGAAAAAAAAATTTTTTCTTTTCGAGATTCTTTGCGCATAATATGCTTTACTGAGGCTATCAAACTAGTACAATGAAAGAGAACCAGTTATCTAAAATAAGAACAGAAAAAAAGTGATTCTAAAGAAGTTTCCAAACTTCGAAAAAAAAATTTTTTCTTTTCGAGATTCTTTGCGCATAATATGCTTTACTGAGGCTATCAACCTAGTATAATGAAAGAGAAACAGTTATCTCAAATAAGAACGGAAAAAAAGTGATTCTAAAGTAGTTTCCAAACTTCGAAAAAAATTTTTTTTTTTTTCGTGATTCTTTTCGCTAAATATGCTTTTCTGAGGCTATCAAACTAGTGTAATGAAAGAGAACCAGTTATCTCAAATTAGAACAGAAAAAAAGTGAATCTAAAGAAGTTTCCAAACTTCGAAAAAAAATTTTTTTCTTTTCGAGATTCTTTGCGCATAATATGCTTTATTGAGGCTATCAAACTAGTATAATGAAAGAGAACCAGTTATCTCAAATAAGAACGGAAAAAAATTGATTCTAAAGAATTTTCCAAACTTCGAAAAAAAATTTATTTCTTTTCGAGATTCTTTGCGCATAATATGGTTTACAGAGGCTATCAAACTAGTATAATGAAAGAGAAACAGTTATCTCAAATAAGAACGGAAAAAAAGTGATTCAAACGAAGTTTCCAAACTTCGAAAAAAAATGTTTTTCTTTTCGAGATTCTTTGCGCATAATATGCTTTTCTGAGGCTATCAAACTAGTAAAATGAAAGAGAACCAGTTATCTCGAATAAGAACGGAAAAAAAGTAATTCTAAAGAAGTTTCCAAAGTTCGAAAAAAATTTTTTTTCTTTTCGAGATTCTTTGCGCATAATATGCTTTACTGAGGCGATCAAACTAGTATAATGAAAGAGAACCAGTTATCTCATATAAGAACGGAAAAAAAGTGATTCTAACGAAGTTTCCAAACTTCGAAAAAAATTTTTTTTTCTTTTCGAAATTCTTTGCGCATAATATGCTTTACTGAGGCTATCAAACTAGTATAATGAAAGAGAACCCGTTATCTCAAATAAGAACGGAAAAAAAGTGATTCAAACGAAGTTTCCAAACTTCGAAAAAAAATGGTTTTCTTTTCGAGATTCTTTGCGCATTATATGCTTTTCTACGGCTATCAAACTAGTAAAATGAAAGAGAACCAGTTATCTCGAATAAGAACGGAAAAAAAGTGATTCTAACGAAGTTTCCAAACTTCGAAAAATGTTTTTTTTCTTTTCGAGATTCTTTGCGCATAATATGCTTTACTGAGTCTGTCAAACTAGTATAATGAAAGAGAACCAGTTATCTCAAATAAGAACGGAAAAAAGTGATTCTAACGAAGTGTCCAAACTTCGAAAAAAAAATTTTTTTGTTTTCGAGATTCTTTGCGCATAATATGCTTTACTGAGGCTATCAAACTAGTATAATGAAAGAGAACCAGTTATCTCAAATAAGAACGGAAAAAAATTGATTCTAACGAAGTTTCCAAACTTCGAAAATTTTTTTTTTTTCTTTTCCAGATTCTTTGCGCATAATATGCTTTACTGAGGCTATCAAACTAGTATAATGAAAGAGAACCAGTTATCTCAAATAAGAACGGAAAAAAGTGATTCTAACGAAGTTTCCAAACTTCGAAAAAAAATTTTTTTCTTTTCGAGATTCTTTGCGCATAATATGCTTTACTGAGGCTATCAAACTAGTATAATGAAAGCAAACCAGTTATCTCAAATAAGAACAGAAAAAAAGTGATTCTAAAGAAGTTTCCAAACTTCGAAAAAAAATTTTTTTCTTTTCGAGATTCTTTGCGCATAATATGCTTTACTGAGGCTATCAAACTAGTATAATGAAAGAGAACAAGTTATCTCAAATAAGAGCGGAAAAAAATTGATTCTAAAGAAGTTTTCAAACTACGAAAAAAAATTTTTTTCTTTTCGAGATTCTTTGCGCATAATATGCTTTACTGAGGCTATCAAAATAGTATAATGAAAGAGAAACAGTTATCTCAAATAAGAACGGAAAAAAAAGTGATCCAAACGTAGTTTCCATACTTCGAAAAGAAATGTTTTTCTTTTCGAGATTCTTTGCGCATAATATGCTTTTCTGAGGCTATCAAACTAGTATAATGAAAGAGATCCAGTTATCTCAAATAAGAACGGAAAAAAAGTTATTCAAACGAAGTTTCCAAACTTCGAAAAAAAACTTTTTTCTTTTCGAGATTCTTTGCGCATAATATGCTTTTCTGAGGCTATCAAACTAGTATAATGAAAGACAACCAGTTATCTCAAATAAGAACGGAAAAAAAGTGATTCTAACGAAGTTACCAAACTTCGAAAAAAAATTTTTTCTTTTCGAGATTCTTTGTGCATAATATGCTTTACTGAGGTTATCAAAATAGTATAATGAAAGAGAACCAGTTATCTCAAATAAGAACGGAAAAAAGTGATTCTAACGAAGTTTCCAAACTTCGAAAAAAATTTTTTTCTTTTCCAGATTCTTTGCGCATAATATGATTTACTGATGCTATCAAGCTAGTATAATGAAAGAGAACCGGTTATCTCAAATAAGAACGGAAAAAAAGTGATTCTAATGAAGTTTCCAAACTTCGAAAGAAATTTTTTTTCTTTTCGAGATTCTTTGTGCATAATATGCTTTACTGAGGCCATCAAACTAGTATAATGAAAGAGAACCAGTTATCTCAAATAAGAACGGAAAAATAGTGATTCAAACGAAGTTTCCAAAATTCAAAAAAAACTTTTATGTTTTCGAGATTCTTTGCGCATAATGTGCTTTTCTGAGGTTATCAAACTAGTATAATGAAAGAGAACCAGTTATCTCAAATAAGAACGGAAAAAAAGTGATTCTAACGAAGTTTCCAAACTTCGAAAAAAAATTTTTTTCTTTTCCAGATTCTTTGCGCATTATAATGCATAAACCGTATTTGCTTTACTGAGGCTATCAAACTAGTATAATGAAAGAGAACCAGTTATCTCAAATAAGAACGGACAAAAAGTGATTCTAACGAAGTTTCCAAACTTCGAAAAAAATTTTTTTTCTTTTCCAGATTCTTTGCGCATAATATGCTTTACTGAGGCTATCAAACTAGTATAATGAAAGAGAACCAGTTATCTCAAATAAGAACGGAAAAAAAAGTGATTCTAATGAAGTTTCCAAACTTGGAAAAAAATTTTTTTTCTTTTCGAGAATCTTTGTGCATAATATGCTTTACTGAGGCTACCAAATAGTATAATGAAAGAGAACCAGTTATCTCAAATAAGAACGGAAAAAAAGTGAATAAAACGAAGTTTCCAAAATTCAAAAAAAACTTTTTTCTTTTCGAGATTCTTTGCGCATAATATGCTTTTCTGAGGTTATCAAACTAGTATAATGAAACAGAACCAGTTATCTCAAATAAGTACGGAATAAAAGTGATTCTAAAGAACTTCCCCAACTTCGAAAAATTTTTTTTTCTTTTCGAGATTCTTTGCGCATAATATGCATTTCTGAGGCTATCAAACTAGTATAATGAAAGAGAACCAGTTATCTCAAATAAGAACGGAAAAAAAGTTTCCAAACTTCGAAAAAAATTTTTTTTTTTTTCCAGATTCTTTGCGCATAATATGCTTTACTGAGGCTATCAAACTAGTATAATGAAAGAGAACCAGTTATCTCAAATAAGAACGGAAAAAAAGTGATTCAAACGAAGTTTCCAAACTTCGAAAAAAATTTTTTTTCTTGTCGAGATTCTTTGCGCATAATATGCTTTGCTGAGGCTATGAAACTAGTATAATGAAAGAGAACCAGTTATCTCAAATAAGAACGGAAAAAAGTGATTCTAACGAAGTTTCCAAACTTCGAAAAAAATTTTTTTCTTTTCGAGATTCTTAGCGCATAATATGCTTTTCTGAGGCTATCAAACTAGTATAATGAAAGAGAACCAGTTAACTCAAATAAGAACGGAAAAAAAGTGATTTTTTCTTTTCGAGATTCTTTGCGCATAATATGCTTTACTGAGGCTATCAAACTAGTATAATGAAAGAGAACCAGTTATCTCAAATAAGAACGGAAAAAAGTGATTCTAACGAAGTTTTCTAACTTCGAAAAAAAAATTTTTTCTTTTCGAGATTCTTTGCGCATAATATGCTTTACTGAGGCTATCAAACTAGTACAATGAAAGAGAACCAGTTATCTCAAATAAGAACGGAAAAAAATTGATTCTAAAGAAGTTTCCAAACTTCGAAAAAAATTTTTTTTCTTTTCGAGATTCTTTGCGCATAATATGCTTTACTGAGGCTATCAAACTAGAATAAAGAGAGAGAAACAGTTATCTCAAATAAGAACGGAAAAAAAGTGATTCAAATGAAGTTTCCAAACTTCGAAAAAAAATGTTTTTCTTTAGAGATTCTTTGCGCATAATATGCTTTTCTGGGGCTATCAAACTAGTATAATGAAAGAAAACCAGTTATCTCAAATAAGAACGGGAAAAAAGTGATTCTAACGAAGTTTCCAATCTTCGAAAAAAATTTTTTTTCTTTTCGTGATTCTTTGCGCTAAATATGCTTTTCTGAGGCTATCAAACTAGTATAATGAAAGAGAACCAGTTATCTCAAATAAGAACAGAAAAAAAGTAATTCTAAAGAAGTTTCCAAACTTCGAAAAATATTTTTTTTCTTTTCGTGATTCTTTTCGCTAAATATGCTTTTCTGAGGCTATCTAACTAGTATAATGAAAGAGAACCAGTTATCTCAAATAAGAACAGAAAAAAAGTGGTTCTAAAGAAGTTTCCAAACTTCGAAAAAAAATTTTTTTCTTTTCGAGATTCTTTGCGCATAATATGCTTTACTGATGCTATCAAACTAGTATTATGAAAGAGAACCAGTTATCTCAAATAAGAACAGAAAAAAAGTGATTCTAAAGAAGTTTCCAAACTTCGAAAAAAATTTTTTTTCTTTTCGAGATTCTTTGCGCATAATGTGCTTTACTGAGGCTATCAAACTAGTATAATGAAAGAGAACCAGTTATCTCAAATAAGAACAGAAAAAAAGTGATTCTAAAGAAGTTTCCAAAATTCGAAAAAAAATTTTTTTCTTTTGGAGATTCTTTGCGCATAATATGCTTTAATGAGGCTATCAAACTAGTATAATGAAAGAGAACCAGTTATCTCAAATAAGAACGGAAAAAAATTGATTCTAAAGAAGTTTCCAAAGTTCGAAAAAAAAATTTTTTCTTTTCGAGATTCTTTGCGCATAATATGCTTTACTGAGGCTATCAACCTAGTATAATGAAAGAGAAACAGTTATCTCAAATAAGAACGGAAAAAAAGTGATTCTAAAGTAGTTTCCAAACTTCGAAAAAAATTTTTTTTCTTTTCGTGATTCTTTTCGCTAAATATGCTTTTCTGAGGCTATCAAACTAGTGTAATGAAAGAGAACCAGTTATCTCAAATTAGAACAGAAAAAAAGTGATTCTAAAGAAGTTTCCAAACTTCGAAAAAAAATTTTTTTCTTTTCGAGATTCTTTGCGCATAATATGCTTTACTGAGGCTATCAAACTAGTATAATGAAAGAGAACCAGTTATCTCAAATAAGAACAGATAAAAAGTGATTCTAAAGAAGTTTCCAAATTTCGAAAAAAATTTTTTTTCTTTTCGAGATTCTTTGCGCATAATTTGCTTTACTGAGGATATCAAACTAGTATAATGAAAGAGAACCAGTTATCTCAAATAAGAACGGAAAAAAGTGATTCTAATGAAGTTTCCAAACTTCGAAAGAAATTTTTTTTCTTTTCGAGATTCTTTGTGCATAATATGCTTTACTGGGGCTATCAAACTTCCTGAGGCTATCAAACTAACGAAACAGAACCAGTTATCTCAAATAAGAATGGAAAAAAGTGATTCTAACGAAGTTTCCAAACTTCGAAAAAAATTTATTTTCTTTTCCAGATTCTTTGCCCATAATGTGCTTTTCTGAGGCTATCAAACTAGTATAATGAAAGAGAACCAGTTATCTCAAATAAGAACGGAAAAAAAGTGATTCTAATGAAGTTTCCAAACTTCGAAAAAATTTTTTTTCTTTTCGAGATTCTTTGTGCATAATATGCTTTACTGAGGCTATCAAACTAGTATAATGAAATAGAACCAGTTATCTCAAATAAGAACGGAAAAATAGTGATTCAAACGAAGTTTCCAAAATTCAAAAAAAACTTTTTTCTTTTCGAGATTCTTTGCGCATAATGTGCTTTTCTGAGGTTATCAAACTAGTATAATGAAAGAGAACCAGTTATCTCAAATAAGAACGGAAAAAAAGTGATTCTAACGAAGTTTCCAAACTTCGAAAAAAAATTTTTTTCTTTTCCAGATTCTTTGCGCATTATAATGCATAAAGCATATTTGCTTTACTGAGACTATCAAACTAGTATAATGAAAGAGAACCAGTTATCTCAAATAAGAACGGAAAAATAGTGATTCTAAGGAAGTATCAAACTTCGAAAAAAATTTTTTTTCTTTTCGAGATTCTTTGTGCAAAATATGCTTTACTGAGGCTATCAAACTAGTATAATGAAAGAGAACCAGTTATCGCAAATAAGAACGGAAAAAAAGTGATTCAAACGAAGTTTCCAAACTACGAAAAAAATTTTTTTTCTTTTCGAGATTCTTTGCGCATAATATGCTTTTCTGAGGCTATCAAACTAGTAAAATAAAAGAGAACCAGTTATCTCAAATAAGAACGGAAAAGAAGTGATTCCAACGAAGTTTCCAAACTTCGAAAAATTTTTTTTTTCTTTTCCAGATTCTTTGCGCATAATATGCTTTACTGTGGCTATCAAACTAGTATAATGAAAGAGAACCAGTTATCTCAAATAAGAACGGAAAAAAAGTGATTCTAATTTTAGTTTCCAAACTTCGAAAAAAATTTTTTTTCTTTTCGAGATTCTTTGTGCATAATATGCTTTACTGAGGTTATCAAACTAGTATAATGAAAGAGAACCAGTTATCTCAAATAAGAACGGAAAAAAAGTGATTCTAACGAAGTTTTCATAATTCGAAAAAAAAATTTTTTCTTTTCGAGATTCTTTGCGCATAATATGCTTTTCTGAGGCTATCAAACTAGTATAATGAAAGAGAACCAGTTATCTCAAATAAGAACGGAAAAAAAGTGATTCTAATGAAGTTTCCAATCTCTGAAAAAAATTTTTTTTCTTTTCGAGATTCTTTGTGCATAATATGCTTTTCTGAGGCTATCAAACTAGTATAATGAAAGAGAACCAGTTATCTCAAATAAGAACGGAAAAAAAAGTGATTCTAACGAAGTTTCCATAATTCGAAAAAAAAATTTTTTCTTTTCGAGATTCTTTGCGCATAATATGCTTTTCTGAGGCTATCAAACTAGTATAATGAAAGAGAACCAGTTATCTCAAATAAGAACGGAAAAAAAGTTATTCAAACGAAGTTTCCAATCTTCGAAAAAAAACTTTTTTCTTTTCGAGATTCTTTGCGCATAATATGCTTTTCTGAGGCTATCAAACTAGTATAATGAAAGACAACCAGTTATCTCAAATAAGAACGGAAAAAAAGTGATTCTAACGAAGTTACCAAACTTCGAAAAAAATTTTTTTTCTTTTCCAGATTCTTTGCGCATAATATGCTTTACTGATGCTATTAAAGTAGTATAATGAAAGAGAACCAGTTATCTCAAATAAGAACGGAAAAAAGTGATTCTAATGAAGTTTCCAAACTTCGAAAAAAAATTTTTTCTTTTCGAGATTCTTTGTGCATAATATGCTTTACTGAGGTTATCAAACTAGTATAATGAAAGAGAACCAGTTATCTCAAATAAGAACGGAAAAAAGTGATTCTAACGAAGTTTCCAAACTTCGAAAAAAATTTTTTTCTTTTCCAGATTCTTTGCGCATAATATGATTTACTGATGCTATCAAGCTAGTATAATGAAAGAGAACCGGTTATCTCAAATAAGAACGGAAAAAAGTGATTCTAATGAAGTTTCCAAACTTCGAAAGAAATTTTTTTTCTTTTCGAGATTCTTTGTGCATAATATGCTTTACTGAGGCTATCAAACTAGTATAATGAAAGAGAACCAGTTATCTCAAATAAGAACGGAAAATAGTGATTCAAACGAAGTTTCCAAAATTCAAAAAAAACTTTTATGTTTTCGAGATTCTTTGCGCATAATGTGCTTTTCTGAGGTTATCAAACTAGTATAATGAAAGAGAACCAGTTATCTCAAATAAGAACGGAAAAAAAGTGATTCTAACGAAGTTTCCAAACTTCGAAAAAAAATTTTTTTCTTTTCCAGATTCTTTGCGCATTATAATGCATAAAGCATATTTGCTTTACTGAGGCTATCAAACTAGTATAATGAAAGAGAACCAGTTATCTCAAATAAGAACGGAAAAAAAGTGATTCTAAGGAAGTATCAAACTTCGAAAAAAATTTTTTTTCTTTTCGAGATTCTTTGTGCAAAATATGCTTTACTGATGCTATCAAACTAGTATAATGAAAGAGAACCAGTTATCGCAAATAAGAACCGAAAAAAAGTGATTCAAACGAAGTTTCCAAACTACGAAAAAAAATTTTTTTCTTTTCGAGATTCTTTGCGCATAATATGCTTTTCTGAGGCTATCAAACTAGTATAATTAAAGAGAACCAGTTATCTCAAATAAGAACGGAAAAGAAGTGATTCCAACGAAGTTTCCAAACTTCGAAAAAATTTTTTTTTCTTTTCCAGATTCTTTGCGCATAATATGCTTTACTGTGGCTATCAAACTAGTATAATGAAAGAGAACCAGTTATCTCAAATAAGAACGGAAAAAAAGTGATTCTAATGCAGTTTCCAAACTTCGAAAAAAATTTTTTTTCTTTTCGAGATTCTTTGTGCATAATATGCTTTACTGAGGTTATCAAACTAGTATAATGAAAGAGAACCAGTTATCTCAATTAAGAACGGAAAAAAAGTGATTCAAACGAAGTTTCCAAACTTCGAAAAAAAACTTTTTTCTTGTCGAGATTCTTTGCGCATAATATGCTTTTCTGAGGCTATCAAACTAGTATAATGAAAGAGAACCAGTTATCTCAAATAAGAACGGACAAAAAGTGATTCTAACGAAGTTTCCAAACTTCGAAAAAAATTTTTTTTCTTTTCCAGATTCTTTGCGCATAATATGCTTTACTGAGGCTATCAAACTAGTATAATGAAAGAGAACCAGTTATCTCAAATAAGAACGGAAAAAAAAGTGATTCTAATGAAGTTTCCAAACTTGGGAAAAAATTTTTTTTCTTTTCGAGAATCTTTGTGCATAATATGCTTTACTGAGGCTACCAAATAGTATAATGAAAGAGAACCAGTTATCTCAAATAAGAACGGAAAAAAAGTGAATAAAACGAAGTTTCCAAAATTCAAAAAAAATTTTTTCTTTTCGAGATTCTTTGCGCATAATATGCTTTTCTGAGGTTATCAAACTAGTATAATGAAACAGAACCAGTTATCTCAAATAAGTACGGAATAAAAGTGATTCTAAAGAACTTCCCCAACTTCGAAAAAATTTTTTTTCTTTTCGAGATTCTTTGCGCATAATATGCATTTCTGAGGCTATCAAACTAGTATAATGAAAGAGAACCAGTTATCTCAAATAAGAACGGAAAAAAAGTTTCCAAACTTCGAAAAAAATTTTTTTTCTTTTCCAGATTCTTTGCGCATAATATGCTTTACTGAGGCTATCAAACTAGTATAATGAAAGAGAACCAGTTATCTCAAATAAGAACGGAAAAAAGTGATTCAAACGAAGTTTCCAAACTTCGAAAAAAATTTTTTTTCTTGTCGAGATTCTTTGCGCATAATATGCTTTTCTGAGGCTATCAAACTAGTATAATGAAAGAGAACCAGTTTTCTCAAATAAGAACGGAAAAAAAGTGATTCTAAAGAAGTTTCCAAACTTCGAAAAAAATTTTTTTTCTTATCCAGATTTTTTGCGCATAATATGCTTTACTGAGGCTATCACACTGTATAATGAAAGAGAACCAGTTATCTCAAATAAGAACGGAAAAAAAGTGATTCTAATGAAGTTTCCAAACTTCGAAAAAAATTTTTTTTCTTTTCGAGAATCTTTGTGCATAATATGCTTTACTGAGGCTATCAAACTAGTATAATGAAAGAGAACCAGTTATCTCAAATAAGAACGGAAAAAAGTGATTCAAACGAAGTTTCCAAAATTCAAAAAAAACTTTTTTCTTTTCGAGATTCTTTGCGCATAATATGCTTTTCTGGGGCTATCAAACTAGTATAATGAAAGAGAACCAGTTATCTCAAATAAGAACGGGAAAAAAGTGATTCTAACGAAGTTTCCAAACTTCGAAAAAAATTTTTTTTCTTTTCGAGATTCTTTGCGCATAATATGCTTTACTGAGGCTATCAAACTAGTACAATGAAAGAGAACCAGTTATCTCAAATAAGAACAGAAAAAAAGTGATTCTAACGAATTTTTCAAACTTCGAAAAAAAAATTTTTTCTTTTCGAGATTCTTTGCGCATAATATGCTTTACTGAGGCTATCAAACTAGTACAATGAAAGAGAACCAGTTATCTCAAATAAGAACAGAAAAAAAGTGATTCTAAAGAAGTTTCCAAACTTCGAAAAAAAATTTTTTTCTTTTGGAGATTCTTTGCGCATAATATGCTTTACTGAGGCTATCAAACTAGTATAATGAAAGAGAACCAGTTATCTCAAATAAGAACGGAAAAAAATTGATTCTAAAGAAGTTTCCAAAGTTCGAAAAAAAATTTTTTTCTTTTCGAGATTCTTTGCGCATAATATGCTTTACTGAGGCTATCAACCTAGTATAACAAAAGAGAAACAGTTATCTCAAATAAGAACGGAAAAAAAGTGATTCTAAAGTAGTTTCCAAACTTCGAAAAAAAATTTTTTTCTTTTCGTGATTCTTTTCGCTAAATATGCTTTTCTGAGGCTATCAAACTAGTGTAATGAAAGTGAACCAGTTATCTCAAATTAGAACAGAAAAAAAGTGATTCTAAAGAAGTTTCCAAACTTCGAAAAAAAATTTTTTTCTTTTCGAGATTCTTTGCGCATAATATGCTTTACTGAGGCTATCAAACTAGTATAATGAAAGAGAACCAGTTATCTCAAATAAGAACAGAAAAAAAGTGATTCTAAAGAAGTTTCCAAACTTCGAAAAAAAATTTTTTTCTTTTGGAGATTCTTTGCGCATAATATGCTTTACTAAGGCTATCAAACTAGTATAATGAAAGAGAACCAGTTATCTCAAATAAGAACGGAAAAAAATTGATTCCAAAAAGTTTCCAAACTTCGAAAAAAAATTTATTTCTTTTCGAGATTCTTTGCGCATAATATGGTTTACTGAGGCTATCAAACTAGTATAATGAAAGAGAAACAGTTATCTCAAATAAGAACGGAAAAAAAGTGATTCAAACGAAGTTTCCAAACTTCGAAAAAAAATGTTTTTCTTTTCGAGATTCTTTGCGCATAATATGCTTTTCTGAGGCTATCAAACTAGTAAAATGAAAGAGAACCAGTTATCTCGAATAAGAACGGAAAAAATTGATTCTAACGAAGTTTCCAAACTTCGAAAAATGTTTTTTTTCTTTTCGAGATTCTTTGCGCATAATATGCTTTGCTGAGTCTATCAAATTAGTATAATGAAAGAGAACCAGTTATCTCAAATAAGAACGGAAAAAAGTGATTCTAACGAAGTTTCCAAACTTCGAAAAAAAATTTTTTTCTTTTCGAGATTCTTTGCGCATAATATGCTTTACTGAGGCTATCAAACTAGTATAATGAAAGAGAACCAGTTATGTCAAATAAGAACAGAAAAAAAGTGATTCTAAAGAAGTTTCCAAACTTCGAAAATAAAATTTTTTTCTTTTCGAGATTCTTTGCGCATAATATGCTTTACTGAGGCTATCAAACTAGTATAATGAAAGAGAACCAGTTATCTCAAATAAGAACGGAAAAAAATTGATTCTAACGAAGTTTCCAAACTTCGAAATAATTTTTTTTTTCTTTTCCAGATTCTTTGCGCATAATATGCTTTACTGAGGCTATCAAACTAGTATAATGAAAGAGAACCAGTTATCTCAAATAAGAGAGGAAAAAAGTGATTCTAACGAAGTTTCCAAAATTCGAAAAAAAAATTTTTTCTTTTCGAGATTCTTTGCGCATAATATGCTTTACTGAGATTATCAAACTAGTATAATGAAAGAGAACCAGTTATCTCAAATAAGAACAGAAAAAAAGTGATTCTAAAGAAGTTTCCAAACTTCGAAAAAAAATTTTTTTCTTTTCGAGATTCTTTGGGCATAATATGCTTTACTGAGGCTATCAAACTAGTATAATGAAAGAGAACAAGTTATCTCAAATAAGAACGGAAAAAAATTGATTCTAAAGAAGTTTTCAAACTTCGAAAAAAAATTTTTTTCTTTTCGAGATTCTTTGCGCATAATATGCTTTACTGAGGCTATCAAACTAGTATAATGAAAGAGAACCAGTTATCTCAAATAAGAACGGAAAAAAATTGATTCTAAAGAAGTTTCCAAAGTTCGAAAAAAAAATTTTTTCTTTTCGAGATTCTTTGCGCATAATATGCTTTACTGAGGCTATCAACCTAGTATAATGAAAGAGAAACAGTTATCTAAAATAAGAACGGAAAAAAAGTGATTCTAAAGTAGTTTCCAAACTTCGAAAAAAATTTTTTTTCTTTTCGTGATTCTTTTCGCTAAATATGCTTTTCTGAGGCTATCAAACTAGTGTAATGAAAGAGAACCAGTTATGTCTAATTAGAACAGAAAAAAAGTGATTCTAAAGAAGTTTCCAAACTTTGAAAAAAAATTTTTTTCTTTTCGAGATTCTTTGCGCATAATATGCTTTACTGAGGCTATCAAACTAGTATAATGAAAGAGAACCAGTTATCTCAAATAAGAACAGAAAAAAGTGATTCTAAAGAAGTTTCCAAACTTCGAAAAAAATTTTTTTTCTTTTCGAGATTCTTTGCGCATAATATGCTTTACTGAGGCTATCAAACTAGTATAATGAAAGAGAACCAGTTATCTCAAATAAGAACGGAAAAAAATTGATTCTAAAGAAGTTTCCAAACTTCGAAAAAAAATTTATTTCTTTTCGAGATTCTTTGGTCATAATATGGTTTACTGAGGCTATCAAACTAGTATAATGAAAGAGAAACAGTTATCTCAAATAAGAACGGAAAAAAAGTGATTCAAACGAAGTTTCCAAACTTCGAAAAAAAATGTTTTTCTTTTCGAGATTCTTTGCGCATAATATGCTTTTCTGAGGCTATCAAACTAGTAAAATGAAAGAGAACCAGTTATCTCGAATAAGAACGGAAAAAAGGTAATTCTAAAGAAGTTTCCAAAGTTCGAAAAAAATTTTTTTTCTTTTCGAGATTCTTTGCGCATAATATGCTTTACTGAGGCTATCAAACTAGTATAATGAAAGAGAACCAGTTATCTCATATAAGAACGGAAAAAAAGTGATTCTAACGAAGTTTCCAAACTTCGAAAAAAATTTTTTTTTCTTTTCGAAATTCTTTGCGCATAATATGCTTTACTGAGGCTATCAAACTAGTATAATGAAAGAGAACCAGTTATCTCAAATAAGAACGGAAAAAAAGTGATTCAAACGAAGTTTCCAATCTTCGAAAAAAAATGGTTATCTTTTCGAGATTCTTTGCGCATAATATGCTTTTCTACGGCTATCAAACTAGTAAAATGAAAGAGAACCAGTTATCTGGAATAAGAACGGAAAAAAAGTGATTCTAACGAAGTTTCCAAACTTCGAAAAATGTTTTTTTTCTTTTCGAGATTCTTTGCGCATAATATGCTTTACTGAGGCTATCAAACTAGTATAATGAAAGAGAACCAGTTATCTCAAATAAGAACGGAAAAAAGTGATTCTAACGAAGTTTCCAAACTTCGAAAAAAAATTTTTTTCTTTTCGAGATTCTTTGCGCATAATATGCTTTACTGAGGCTATCAAACTAGTATAATGAAAGAGAACCAGTTATCTCAAATAAGAACAGAAAAAAAGTGATTCTAAAGAAGTTTCCAAACTTCGAAAAAAAATTTTTTTTTTTCGAGATTCTTTGCGCATAATATGCTTTACTGAGGCTATCAAACTAGTATAATGAAAGAGAACAAGTTATCTCAAATAAGAACGGAAAAAAATTGATTCTAAAGAAGTTTTCAAAATTCGAAAAAAAATTTTTTTCTTTTCGAGATTCTTTGCGCATAATATGCTTTACTGAGGCTATCAAAATAGTATAATGAAAGAGAAACAGTTATCTCAAATAAGAACGGAAAAAAAGTGATCCAAACGTAGTTTCCAAACTTCGAAAAAAAATGTTTTTCTTTTCGAGATTCTTTGCGCATAATATGCTTTACTGAGGCTATCAAACTAGTATAATGAAAGAGAACCAGTTATCTCAAATAAGAACGGAAAAAAAGTGATTCTAACGAAGTTTCCAAACTTCGAAAAAAAAATTTTTTCTTTTCGAGATTCTTTGCGCATAATATGCTTTACTGAGGCTATCAAACTAGTATAATGAAAGAGTACCAGTTATCTCAAATAAGAACGGAAAAAAAGTGATTCAAACGAAGTTTCCAAACTTCGAAAAAAAATGTTTTTCTTTTCGAGATTCTTTGTGCATAATATGCTTTTCTGAGTCTATCAAACTAGTATAATGAAAGAGAACCAGTTATCTCAAATAAGAACGGAAAAAAAGTGATTCAAACGAAGTTTCCAAACTTCGAAAAAAAATTTTTTTCCTTTCGAGATTCTTTGCGCATAATATGCTTTTCTACGGCTATCAAACTAGTAAAATGAAAGAGAACCAGTTATCTCGAATAAGAACGGAAAAAAAGTGATTCTAACGAAGTTTCCAAACTTCGAAAAATTTTTTTTTTCTTTTCGAGATTCTTTGCGCATAATATGCTTTACAAAGGCTATCAAACTAGTATAATGAAAGAGAACCAGTTATCTCAAATAAGAACGGAAAAAAGTGTTTCTAACGAAGTTTCCAAACTTCGAAAAAAATTTTTTTTCTTTTCGAGATTCTTTGCGCATAATATGCTTTACTTAGGCTATCAAACTAATATAATGAAAGAGAACCAGTTCTCTCAAATAAGAACGGAAAAAAGTGATTCTAACGAAGTTCCTAAACTTCGAAAAAAAATTTTTTTGTCTTCGAGATTCTTTGCGCATAATATGCTTTACTGAGGCTATCAAACTAGTATAATGAAAGAGAACCAGTTATCTCAAATAAGAACGGAAAAAAATTGATTCTAAAGAAGTTTCCAAACTTCGAAAAAAAATTTTTTTCTTTTCGAGATTCTTTGCGCATAATATGCTTTACTGAGGCTATCAAACTAGTATAATGAAAGAGAAACAGATATCTCAAATATGAACGGAAAAAAAGTGATTCAAACGATGTTTCCAAACTTCGAAAATAAATGTTTTTCTTTTCGAGATTCTTTGCGCATAATATGCTTTTCTGGGGCTATCAAACTAGTATAATGAAAGAGAACCAGTTATCTCAAATAAGAACGGAAAAAAAGTGATTCTAACGAAGTTTTCAAACTTCGAAAAAAAAATTTTTTCCTTTCGAGATTCTTTGCGCATAATATGCTTTACTGAGGCTATCAAACTAGTACAATGAAAGAGAACCAGTTATCTCAAATAAGAACAGAAAAAAAGTGATGCTAAAGAAGTTTCCAAACTTTGAAAAAAAATTTTTTTCTTTTGGAGATTCTTTGGGCATAATATGCTTTACTGAGGCTATCAAACTAGTATAATGAAAGAGAACCAGTTATCTCAAATAAGAACGGAAAAAAATTGATTCTAACGAAGTTTCCAAAGTTCGAAAAAAATTTTTTTTCTTTTCGAGATTCTTTGCGCATAATATGCTTTACTGAGGCTATCAAACTAGTATAATGAAAGAGAAACAGTTATCTCAAATAAGAACGGAAAAAAAGTGATTCAAACGAAGTTTCCAAATTTCGAAAAAAAATGTTTTTCTTTTCGAAATTCTTTGCGCATAATATGCTTTTCTGAGGCTATCAAACTAGTATAATGAAAGAAAACCAGTTATCTGAAATAAGAACGGGAAAAAAGTGATTCAAACGAAGTTTCCAAACCTCGAAAAAATTTTTTTTTCTTTTCGTGATTCTTTGCGCTAAATATGCTTTTCTGAGGCTATCAAACTAGTATAATGAAAGAGAACCAGTTATCTCAAATAAGAACAGAAAAAAAGTGATTCTAAAGAAGTTTCCAAACTTCGAAAAAATTTTTTTTTCTTTTCGAGATTCTTTGCGCATAATATGCTTTACTGAGGCTATCAAACTAGTATAATGAAAGAGAACCAGATATCTCAAATAAGAACAGAAAAAAAGTGATTCTAAAGAAGTTTCCAAACTTCGAAAAAAAAAATTTTTTCTTTTCGAGATTCTTTGCGCATAATATGCTTTACTGAGGCTATCAAACTAGTATAATGAAAGAGAACCAGTTATCTCAAATAAGAACGGAAAAAAATTGATTCTAAAGAGGTTTCCAAACTTCGAAAAAAATTTTTTTTCTTTTCGAGATTCTTTGGGCATAATATGCTTTACTGAGGCTATCAAACTAGTATAAAGAGAGAGAAACAGTTATCTCAAATAAGAACAGAAAAAAAGTGATTCAAATGAAGTTTCCAAACTTCGAAAAAAAATGTTTTTCTTTTCGAGATTCTTTGCGCATAATATGCTTTTCTGGGGCTATCAAACTAGTATAATGAAAGAAAACCAGTTATCTCAAATAAGAACGGGAAAAAAGTGATTCTAACGAAGTTTACAAACTTCGAAAAAAATTTTTTTCTTTTCGTGATTCTTTGCGCTAAATATGCTTTTCTGAGGCTATCAAACTAGTATAATGAAAGAGAACCAGTTATCTCAAATAAGAACGGAAAAAAATTGATTCTAACGAAGTTTCCAAAGTTCGAAAAAAAATTTTTTTCTTTTCGAGATTCTTTGCGCATAATATGCTTTACTGAGGCTATCAAACTAGTATAATGAAAGAGAAACAGTTATCTCAAATAAGAACGGAAAAAAAGTGATTCAAACGAAGTTTCCAAATTTCGAAAAAAAATGTTTTTCTTTTCGAAATTCTTTGCGCATAATATGCTTTTCTGAGGCTATCAAACTAGTATAATGAAAGAAAACCAGTTATCTGAAATAAGAACGGGAAAAAAGTGATTCAAACGAAGTTTCCAAACCTCGAAAAAATTTTTTTTTCTTTTCGTGATTCTTTGCGCTAAATATGCTTTTCTGAGGCTATCAAACTAGTATAATGAAAGAGAACCAGTTATCTCAAATAAGAACAGAAAAAAAGTGATTCTAAAGAAGTTTCCAAACTTCGAAAAAATTTTTTTTTCTTTTCGAGATTCTTTGCGCATAATATGCTTTACTGAGGCTATCAAACTAGTATAATGAAAGAGAACCAGATATCTCAAATAAGAACAGAAAAAAAGTGATTCTAAAGAAGTTTCCAAACTTCGAAAAAAAAAATTTTTTCTTTTCGAGATTCTTTGCGCATAATATGCTTTACTGAGGCTATCAAACTAGTATAATGAAAGAGAACCAGTTATCTCAAATAAGAACGGAAAAAAATTGATTCTAAAGAAGTTTCCAAACTTCGAAAAAAATTTTTTTTCTTTTCGAGATTCTTTGGGCATAATATGCTTTACTGAGGCTATCAAACTAGTATAAAGAGAGAGAAACAGTTATCTCAAATAAGAACAGAAAAAAATTGATTCAAATGAAGTTTCCAAACTTCGAAAAAAAATGTTTTTCTTTTCGAGATTCTTTGCGCATAATATGCTTTTCTGGGGCTATCAAACTAGTATAATGAAAGAAAACCAGTTATCTCAAATAAGAACGGGAAAAAAGTGATTCTAACGAAGTTTCCAAACTTCGAAAAAATTTTTTTTCTTTTCGTGATTCTTTGCGCTAAATATGCTTTTCTGAGGCTATCAAACTAGTATAATGAAAGAGAACCAGTTATTTAAAATAAGAACAGAAAAAAAGTGATTCTAAAGAAGTTTCCAAACTTCGAAAAAAAAATTTTTTCTTTTCGAGATTCTTTGCGCATAATATGCTTTACTGAGGCTATCAAACTAGTACAATGAAAGAGAACCAGTTATCTCAAATAAGAACAGAAAAAAAGTGATTCTAAAGAAGTTTCCAAAATTCGAAAAAAAATTTTTTTCTTTTGGAGATTCTTTGCGCATAATATGCTTTAATGAGGCTATCAAACTAGTATAATGAAAGAGAACCAGTTATCTCAAATAAGAACGGAAAAAAATTGATTCTAAAGAAGTTTCCAAAGTTCGAAAAAAAAATTTTTTCTTTTCGAGATTCTTTGCGCATAATATGCTTTACTGAGGCTATCAACCTAGTATAATGAAAGAGAAACAGTTATCTCAAATAAGAACGGAAAAAAAGTGATTCTAAAGTAGTTTCCAAACTTCGAAAAAAATTTTTTTCTTTTCGTGATTCTTTTCGCTAAATATGCTTTTCTGAGGCTATCAAACTAGTGTAATGAAAGAGAACCAGTTATCTCAAATTAGAACAGAAAAAAAGTGATTCTAAAGAAGTTTCCAAACTTCGAAAAAAAATTTTTTTCTTTTCGAGATTCTTTGCGCATAATATGCTTTACTGAGGCTATCAAACTAGTATAATGAAAGAGAACCAGTTATCTCAAATAAGAACAGATAAAAAGTGATTCTAAAGAAGTTACCAAATTTCAAAAAAAATTTTTTTTCTTTTCGAGATTCTTTGCGCATAATATGCTTTACTGAGGTTATCAAACTAGTATAATGAAAGAGAACCAGTTATCTCAAATAAGAACGGAAAAAAGTGATTCTAACGAAGTTTCCAAACTTCGAAAAAAATTTTTTTCTTTTCCAGATTCTTTGCGCATAATATGCTTTACTGTGGCTATGAAACTAGTATAATGAAAGAGAACCAGTTATGTCAAATAAGAACGGAAAAATAGTGATTCAAACGAAGTTTCCAAAATTCAAAAAAATTTTTTTTCTTTTCGAGAATCTTTGTGCATAATATGCTTTACTGGGGCTATCAAACTTCCTGAGGCTATCAAACTAACGAAACAGAACCAGTTATCTCAAATAAGAACGGAAAAAAGTGATTCTAACGAAGTTTCCAAACTTCGAAAAAAATTTATTTTCTTTTCCAGATTCTTTGCCCATAATGTGCTTTACTGAGGCTATCAAACTAGTATAATGAAAGAGAACCAGTTATCTCAAATAAGAACGGGAAAAAAGTGATTCTAACGAAGTTTCCAAACTTCGAAAAAAATTTTTTTTCTTTTCGAGATTCTCTGCGCATAATATGCTTTACTGAGGCTATCAAACTAGTACAATGAAAGAGAACCAGTTATCTCAAATAAGAACAGAAAAAAAGTGATTCTAACGAATTTTTCAAACTTCGAAAAAAAAATTTTTTCTTTTCGAGATTCTTTGCGCATAATATGCTTTACTGAGGCTATCAAACTAGTACAATGAAAGAGAACCAGTTATCTCAAATAAGAACAGAAAAAAAGTGATTCTAAAGAAGTTTCCAAACTTCGAAAAAAAATTTTTTTCTTTTGGAGATTCTTTGCGCATAATATGCTTTACTGAGGCTATCAAACTAGTATAATGAAAGAGAACCAGTTATCTCAAATAAGAACGGAAAAAAATTGATTCTAAAGAAGTTTCCAAAGTTCGAAAAAAAATTTTTTTCTTTTCGAGATTCTTTGCGCATAATATGCTTTACTGAGGCTATCAACCTAGTATAACAAAAGAGAAACAGTTATCTCAAATAAGAACGGAAAAAAAGTGATTCTAAAGTAGTTTCCAAACTTCGAAAAAAAATTTTTTTCTTTTCGTGATTCTTTTCGCTAAATATGCTTTTCTGAGGCTATCAAACTAGTGTAATGAAAGAGAACCAGTTATCTCAAATTAGAACAGAAAAAAAGTGATTCTAAAGAAGTTTCCAAACTTCGAAAAAAAATTTTTTTCTTTTCGAGATTCTTTGCGCATAATATGCTTTACTGAGGCTATCAAACTAGTACAATGTAAGAGAACCAGTTATCTCAAATAAGAACAGAAAAAAAGTGATTCTAAAGAAGTTTCCAAACTTCGAAAAAAAATTTTTTTCTTTTGGAGATTCTTTGCGCATAATATGCTTTACTGAGGCTATCAAACTAGTATAATGAAAGAGAACCAGTTATCTCAAATAAGAACGGAAAAAAATTGATTCTAAAAAGTTTCCAAACTTCGAAAAAAAATTTATTTCTTTTCGAGATTCTTTGCGCATAATATGGTTTACTGAGGCTATCAAACTAGTATAATGAAAGAGAAACAGTTATCTCAAATAAGAACGGAAAAAAAGTGATTCAAACGAAGTTTCCAAACTTCGAAAAAAAATGTTTTTCTTTTCGAGATTCTTTGCGCATAATATGCTTTTCTGAGGCTATCAAACTAGTAAAATGAAAGAGAACCAGTTATCTCGAATAAGAACGGAAAAAATTGATTCTAACGAAGTTTCCAAACTTCGAAAAATGTTTTTTTTCTTTTCGAGATTCTTTGCGCATAATATGCTTTGCTGAGTCTATCAAATTAGTATAATGAAAGAGAACCAGTTATCTCAAATAAGAACGGAAAAAAGTGATTCTAACGAAGTTTCCAAACTTCGAAAAAAAATTTTTTTCTTTTCGAGATTCTTTGCGCATAATATGCTTTACTGAGGCTATCAAACTAGTATAATGAAAGAGAACCAGTTATGTCAAATAAGAACAGAAAAAAAGTGATTCTAAAGAAGTTTCCAAACTTCGAAAATAAAATTTTTTTCTTTTCGAGATTCTTTGCGCATAATATGCTTTACTGAGGCTATCAAACTAGTATAATGAAAGAGAACCAGTTATCTCAAATAAGAACGGAAAAAAATTGATTCTAACGAAGTTTCCAAACTTCGAAATAATTTTTTTTTTCTTTTCCAGATTCTTTGCGCATAATATGCTTTACTGAGGCTATCAAACTAGTATAATGAAAGAGAACCAGTTATCTCAAATAAGAACGGAAAAAAGTGATTCTAACGAAGTTTCCAAAAATCGAAAAAAAATTTTTTTCTTTTCGAGATTCTTTGCGCATAATATGCTTTACTGAGATTATCAAACTAGTATAATGAAAGAGAACCAGTTATCTCAAATAAGAACAGAAAAAAAGTGATTCTAAAGAAGTTTCCAAACTTCGAAAAAAAATTTTTTTCTTTTCGAGATTCTTTGGGCATAATATGCTTTACTGAGGCTATCAAACTAGTATAATGAAAGAGAACAAGTTATCTCAAATAAGAACGGAAAAAAATTGATTCTAAAGAAGTTTTCAAACTTCGAAAAAAAATTTTTTTCTTTTCGAGATTCTTTGCGCATAATATGCTTTACTGAGGCTATCAAACTAGTATAATGAAAGAGAACCAGTTATCTCAAATAAGAACGGAAAAAAATTGATTCTAACGAAGTTTCCAAAGTTCGAAAAAAAAATTTTTTCTTTTCGAGATTCTTTGCGCATAATATGCTTTACTGAGGCTATCAACCTAGTATAATGAAAGAGAAACAGTTATCTAAAATAAGAACGGAAAAAAAGTGATTCTAAAGTAGTTTCCAAACTTCGAAAAAAATTTTTTTTCTTTTCGTGATTCTTTTCGCTAAATATGCTTTTCTGAGGTTATCAAACTAGTGTAATGAAAGAGAACCAGTTATGTCAAATTAGAACAGAAAAAAAGTGATTCTAAAGAAGTTTCCAAACTTTGAAAAAAAATTTTTTTCTTTTCGAGATTCTTTGCGCATAATATGCTTTACTGAGGCTATCAAACTAGTATAATGAAAGAGAACCAGTTATCTCAAATAAGAACAGAAAAAAGTGATTCTAAAGAAGTTTCCAAACTTCGAAAAAAATTTTTTTTCTTTTCGAGATTCTTTGCGCATAATATGCTTTACTGAGGCTATCAAACTAGTATAATGAAAGAGAACCAGTTATCTCAAATAAGAACGGAAAAAAATTGATTCTAAAGAAGTTTCCAAACTTCGAAAAAAAATTTATTTCTTTTCGAGATTCTTTGCGCATAATATGGTTTACTGAGGCTATCAAACTAGTATAATGAAAGAGAAACAGTTATCTCAAATAAGAACGGAAAAAAAGTGATTCAAACGAAGTTTCCAAACTTCGAAAAAAAATGTTTTTCTTTTCGAGATTCTTTGCGCATAATATGCTTTTCTGAGGCTATCAAACTAGTAAAATGAAAGAGAACCAGTTATCTCGAATAAGAACGGAAAAAAGGTAATTCTAAAGAAGTTTCCAAAGTTCGAAAAAAATTTTTTTTCTTTTCGAGATTCTTTGCGCATAATATGCTTTACTGAGGCTATCAAACTAGTATAATGAAAGAGAACCAGTTATCTCATATAAGAACGGAAAAAAAGTGATTCTAACGAAGTTTCCAAACTTCGAAAAAAATTTTTTTTTCTTTTCGAAATTCTTTGCGCATAATATGCTTTACTGAGGCTATCAAACTAGTATAATGAAAGAGAACCAGTTATCTCAAATAAGAACGGAAAAAAAGTGATTCAAACGAAGTTTCCAATCTTCGAAAAAAAATGGTTATCTTTTCGAGATTCTTTGCGCATAATATGCTTTTCTACGGCTATCAAACTAGTAAAATGAAAGAGAACCAGTTATCTCGAATAAGAACGGAAAAAAAGTGATTCTAACGAAGTTTCCAAACTTCGAAAAATGTTTTTTTTCTTTTCGAGATTCTTTGCGCATAATATGCTTTACTGGGTCTATCAAACTAGTATAATGAAAGAGAACCAGTTATCTCAAATAAGAACGGAAAAAAGTGATTCTAACGAAGTTTCCAAACTTCGAAAAAAAATTTTTTTCTTTTCGAGATTCTTTGCGCATAATATGCTTTACTGAGGCTATCAAACTAGTATAATGAAAGAGAACCAGTTATCTCAAATAAGAACGGATAAAAATTGATTCTAACGAAGTTTCCAAACTTCGAAAATTTTTTTTTTTTCTTTTCCAGATTCTTTGCGCATAATATGCTTTACTGAGGCTATCAAACTAGTATAATGAAAGAGAACCAGTTATCTCAAATAAGAACGGAAAAAAGTGATTCTAACGAAGTTTCCAAACTTCGAAAAAAAATTTTTTTCTTTTCGAGATTCTTTGCGCATAATATGCTTTACTGAGGCTATCAAACTAGTATAATGAAAGAGAACCAGTTATCTCAAATAAGAACAGAAAAAAAGTGATTCTAAAGAAGTTTCCAAACTTCGAAAAAAAATTTTTTTTTTTCGAGATTCTTTGCGCATAATATGCTTTACTGAGGCTATCAAACTAGTATAATGAAAGAGAACAAGTTATCTCAAATAAGAACGGAAAAAAATTGATTCTAAAGAAGTTTTCAAAATTCGAAAAAAAATTTTTTTCTTTTCGAGATTCTTTGCGCATAATATGCTTTACTGAGGCTATCAAAATAGTATAATGAAAGAGAAACAGTTATCTCAAATAAGAACGGAAAAAAAGTGATCCAAACGTAGTTTCCAAACTTCGAAAAAAAATGTTTTTCTTTTCGAGATTCTTTGCGCATAATATGCTTTACTGAGGCTATCAAACTAGTATAATGAAAGAGAACCAGTTATCTCAAATAAGAACGGAAAAAAAGTGATTCTAACGAAGTTTCCAAACTTCGAAAAAAAATTTTTTTCTTTTCGAGATTCTTTGCGCATAATATGCTTTACTGAGGCTATCAAACTAGTATAATGAAAGAGTACCAGTTATCTCAAATAAGAACGGAAAAAAAGTGATTCAAACGAAGTTTCCAAACTTCGAAAAAAAATGTTTTTCTTTTCGAGATTCTTTGTGCATAATATGCTTTTCTGAGTCTATCAAACTAGTATAATGAAAGAGAACCAGTTATCTCAAATAAGAACGGAAAAAAAGTGATTCAAACGAAGTTTCCAAACTTCGAAAAAAAATTTTTTTCCTTTCGAGATTCTTTGCGCATAATATGCTTTTCTACGGCTATCAAACTAGTAAAATGAAAGAGAACCAGTTATCTCGAATAAGAACGGAAAAAAAGTGATTCTAACGAAGTTTCCAAACTTCGAAAAATTTTTTTTTCTTTTCGAGATTCTTTGCGCATAATATGCTTTACAAAGGCTATCAAACTAGTATAATGAAAGAGAACCAGTTATCTCAAATAAGAACGGAAAAAAGTGTTTCTAACGAAGTTTCCAAACTTCGAAAAAAATTTTTTTTCTTTTCGAGATTCTTTGCGCATAATATGCTTTACTTAGGCTATCAAACTAATATAATGAAAGAGAACCAGTTCTCTCAAATAAGAACGGAAAAAAGTGATTCTAACGAAGTTCCTAAACTTCGAAAAAAAATTTTTTTGTCTTCGAGATTCTTTGCGCATAATATGCTTTACTGAGGCTATCAAACTAGTATAATGAAAGAGAACCAGTTATCTCAAATAAGAACGGAAAAAAATTGATTCTAAAGAAGTTTCCAAACTTCGAAAAAAAATTTTTTTCTTTTCGAGATTCTTTGCGCATAATATCTGAGGCTATCAAACTAGTATAATGAAAGAGAAACAGATATCTCAAATATGAACGGAAAAAAAGTGATTCAAACGATGTTTCCAAACTTCGAAAATAAATGTTTTTCTTTTCGAGATTCTTTGCGCATAATATGCTTTTCTGGGGCTATCAAACTAGTATAATGAAAGAGAACCAGTTATCTCAAATAAGAACGGGAAAAAAGTGATTCTAACGAAGTTTGCAAACTTTGAAAAAAAATTTCTTTCTTTTGGAGATTCTTTGGGCATAATATGCTTTACTGAGGCTATCAAACTAGTATAATGAAAGAGAACCAGTTATCTCAAATAAGAACGGAAAAAAATTGATTCTAACGAAGTTTCCAAAGTTCGAAAAAAAATTTTTTTCTTTTCGAGATTCTTTGCGCATAATATGCTTTACTGAGGCTATCAAACTAGTATAATGAAAGAGAAACAGTTATCTCAAATAAGAACGGAAAAAAAGTGATTCAAACGAAGTTTCCAAATTTCGAAAAAAAATGTTTTTCTTTTCGAAATTCTTTGCGCATAATATGCTTTTCTGAGGCTATCAAACTAGTATAATGAAAGAAAACCAGTTATCTGAAATAAGAACGGGAAAAAAGTGATTCAAACGAAGTTTCCAAACCTCGAAAAAATTTTTTTTTCTTTTCGTGATTCTTTGCGCTAAATATGCTTTTCTGAGGCTATCAAACTAGTATAATGAAAGAGAACCAGTTATCTCAAATAAGAACAGAAAAAAAGTGATTCTAAAGAAGTTTCCAAACTTCGAAAAAATTTTTTTTTCTTTTCGAGATTCTTTGCGCATAATATGCTTTACTGAGGCTATCAAACTAGTATAATGAAAGAGAACCAGATATCTCAAATAAGAACAGAAAAAAAGTGATTCTAAAGAAGTTTCCAAACTTCGAAAAAAAAAATTTTTTCTTTTCGAGATTCTTTGCGCATAATATGCTTTACTGAGGCTATCAAACTAGTATAATGAAAGAGAACCAGTTATCTCAAATAAGAACGGAAAAAAATTGATTCTAAAGAAGTTTCCAAACTTCGAAAAAAATTTTTTTTCTTTTCGAGATTCTTTGGGCATAATATGCTTTACTGAGGCTATCAAACTAGTATAAAGAGAGAGAAACAGTTATCTCAAATAAGAACAGAAAAAAAGTGATTCAAATGAAGTTTCCAAACTTCGAAAAAAAATGTTTTTCTTTTCGAGATTCTTTGCGCATAATATGCTTTTCTGGGGCTATCAAACTAGTATAATGAAAGAAAACCAGTTATCTCAAATAAGAACGGGAAAAAAGTGATTCTAACGAAGTTTCCAAACTTCGAAAAAAATTTTTTTCTTTTCGTGATTCTTTGCGCTAAATATGCTTTTCTGAGGCTATCAAACTAGTATAATGAAAGAGAACCAGTTATCTCAAATAAGAACAGAAAAAAAGTGATTCTAAAGAAGTTTCCAAACTTCGAAAAAAAAAATTTTTCTTTTCGAGATTCTTTGCGCATAATATGCTTTACTGAGGCTATCAAACTAGTACAATGAAAGAGAACCAGTTATCTCAAATAAGAACAGAATAAAAGTGATTCTAAAGAAGTTTCCAAAATTCGAAAAAAAATTTTTTTCTTTTGGAGATTCTTTGCGCATAATATGCTTTAATGAGGCTATCAAACTAGTATAATGAAAGAGAACCAGTTATCTCAAATAAGAACGGAAAAAAATTGATTCTAAAGAAGTTTCCAAAGTTCGAAAAAAAAATTTTTTCTTTTCGAGATTCTTTGCGCATAATATGCTTTACTGAGGCTATCAACCTAGTATAATGAAAGAGAAACAGTTATCTCAAATAAGAACGGAAAAAAAGTGATTCTAAAGTAGTTTCCAAACTTCGAAAAAAATTTTTTTCTTTTCGTGATTCTTTTCGCTAAATATGCTTTTCTGAGGCTATCAAACTAGTGTAATGAAAGAGAACCAGTTATCTCAAATTAGAACAGAAAAAAAGTGATTCTAAAGAAGTTTCCAAACTTCGAAAAAAAATTTTTTTCTTTTCGAGATTCTTTGCGCATAATATGCTTTACTGAGGCTATCAAACTAGTATAATGAAAGAGAACCAGTTATCTCAAATAAGAACAGATAAAAAGTGATTCTAAAGAAGTTACCAAATTTCGAAAAAAATTTTTTTTCTTTTCGAGATTCTTTGCGCATAATATGCTTTACTGAGGTTATCAAACTAGTATAATGAAAGAGAACCAGTTATCTCAAATAAGAACGGAAAAAAGTGATTCTAACGAAGTTTCCAAACTTCGAAAAAAATTTTTTTCTTTTCCAGATTCTTTGCGCATAATATGCTTTACTGTGGCTATGAAACTAGTATAATGAAAGAGAACCAGTTATGTCAAATAAGAACGGAAAAATAGTGATTCAAACGAAGTTTCCAAAATTCAAAAAAATTTTTTTTCTTTTCGAGAATCTTTGTGCATAATATGCTTTACTGGGGCTATCAAACTTCCTGAGGCTATCAAACTAACGAAACAGAACCAGTTATCTCAAATAAGAACGGAAAAAAGTGATTCTAACGAAGTTTCCAAACTTCGAAAAAAATTTATTTTCTTTTCCAGATTCTTTGCCCATAATGTGCTTTACTGAGGCTATCAAACTAGCATAATGAAAGAGAACCAGTTATCTCAAATAAGAACGGAAAAAAAGTGATTCTAATGAAGTTTCCAAACTTCGAAAAAATTTTTTTTCTTTTCGAGATTCTTTGTGCATAATATGCTTTACTGAGGCTATCAAAATAGTATAATGAAATAGAACCAGTTATGTCAAATAAGAACGGAAAAATAGTGATTCAAACGAAGTTTCCAAAATTCAAAAAAAACTTTTTTCTTTTCGAGATTCTTTGCGCATAATGTGCTTTTCTGAGGTTATCAAACTAGTATAATGAAAGAGAACCAGTTATCTCAAATAAGAACGGAAAAAAAGTGATTCTAACGAAGTTTCCAAACTTCGAAAAAAAATTTTTTTCTTTTCCAGATTCTTTGCGCATTATAATGCATAAAGCATATTTGCTTTACTGAGGCTATCAAACTAGTATAATGAAAGAGAACCAGTTATCTCAAATAAGAACGGAAAAAAAGTGATTCTAAGGAAGTATCAAACTTCGAAAAAAATTTTTTTTCTTTTCGAGATTCTTTGTGCAAAATATGCTTTACTGAGGCTATCAAACTAGTATAATGAAAGAGAACCAGTTATCGCAAATAAGAACGGAAAAAAAGTGATTCAAACGAAGTTTCCAAACTACGAAAAAAATTTTTTTTCTTTTCGAGATTCTTTGCGCATAATATGCTTTTCTGAGGCTATCTAACTAGTATAATAAAAGAGAACCAGTTATCTCAAATAAGAACGGAAAAGAAGTGATTCCAACGAAGTTTCCAAACTTCCAAAAATATTTTTTCTTTTCCAGATTCTATGCGCATAATATGCTTTACTGTGGCTATCAAACTAGCATAATGAAAGAGAACCAGTTATCTCAAATAAGAACGGAAAAAAAGTGATTCTAATTTTAGTTTCCAAACTTCGAAAAAAATTTTTTTTCTTTTCGAGATTCTTTGTGCATAATATGCTTTACTGAGGTTATCAAACTAGTATAATGAAAGAGAACCAGTTATCTCAAATAAGAACGGAAAAAAAGTGATTCTAACGAAGTTTTCATAATTCGAAAAAAAAATTTTTTCTTTTCGAGATTCTTTGCGCATAATATGCTTTTCTGAGGCTATCAAACTAGTATAATGAAAGAGAACCAGTTATCTCAAATAAGAACGGAAAAAAAGTGATTCTAATGAAGTTTCCAATCTTCGAAAAAATTTTTTTTTCTTTTCGAGATTCTTTGTGCATAATATGCTTTTCTGAGGCTATCAAACTGGTATAATGAAAGAGAACCAGTTATCTCAAATAAGAACGGAAAAAAAGTGATTCTAACGAAGTTTCCATAATTCGAAAAAAAAATTTTTTCTTTTCGAGATTCTTTGCGCATAATATGCTTTTCTGAGGCTATCAAACTAGTATAATGAAAGAGAACCAGTTATCTCAAATAAGAACGGAAAAAAAGTTATTCAAACGAAGTTTCCAAACTTCGAAAAAAAACTTTTTTCTTTTCGAGATTCTTTGCGCATAATATGCTTTTCTGAGGCTATCAAACTAGTATAATGAAAGACAACCAGTTATCTCAAATAAGAACGGAAAAAAAGTGATTCTAACGAAGTTACCAAACTTCGAAAAAAAATTTTTTCTTTTCGAGATTCTTTGTGCATAATATGCTTTACTGAGGTTATCAAAATAGTATAATGAAAGAGAACCAGTTATCTCAAATAAGAACGGAAAAAAGTGATTCTAACGAAGTTTCCAAACTTCGAAAAAAATTTTTTTCTTTTCCAGATTCTTTGCGCATAATATGATTTACTGATGCTATCAAGCTAGTATAATGAAAGAGAACCGGTTATCTCAAATAAGAACGGAAAAAAAGTGATTCTAATGAAGTTTCCAAACTTCGAAAGAAATTTTTTTTCTTTTCGAGATTCTTTGTGCATAATATGCTTTACTGAGGCCATCAAACTAGTATAATGAAAGAGAACCAGTTATCTCAAATAAGAACGGAAAAATAGTGATTCAAACGAAGTTTCCAAAATTCAAAAAAAACTTTTATGTTTTCGAGATTCTTTGCGCATAATGTGCTTTTCTGAGGTTATCAAACTAGTATAATGAAAGAGAACCAGTTATCTCAAATAAGAACGGAAAAAAAGTGATTCTAACGAAGTTTCCAAACTTCGAAAAAAAATTTTTTTCTTTTCCAGATTCTTTGCGCATTATAATGCATAAAGCGTATTTGCTTTACTGAGGCTATCAAACTAGTATAATGAAAGAGAACCAGTTATCTTAAATAAGAACGGACAAAAAGTGATTCTAACGAAGTTTCCAAACTTCGAAAAAAATTTTTTTTCTTTTCCAGATTCTTTGCGCATAATATGCTTTACTGAGGCTATCAAACTAGTATAATGAAAGAGAACCAGTTATCTCAAATAAGAACGGAAAAAAAAGTGATTCTAATGAAGTTTCCAAACTTGGAAAAAAATTTTTTTTCTTTTCGAGAATCTTTGTGCATAATATGCTTTACTGAGGCTACCAAATAGTATAATGAAAGAGAACCAGTTATCTCAAATAAGAACGGAAAAAAAGTGAATAAAACGAAGTTTCCAAAATTCAAAAAAAACTTTTTTCTTTTCGAGATTCTTTGCGCATAATATGCTTTTCTGAGGTTATCAAACTAGTATAATGAAACAGAACCAGTTATCTCAAATAAGTACGGAATAAAAGTGATTCTAAAGAACTTCCCCAACTTCGAAAAATTTTTTTTTCTTTTCGAGATTCTTTGCGCATAATATGCATTTCTGAGGCTATCAAACTAGTATAATGAAAGAGAACCAGTTATCTCAAATAAGAACGGAAAAAAAGTTTCCAAACTTCGAAAAAAATTTTTTTTTTTTTCCAGATTCTTTGCGCATAATATGCTTTACTGAGGCTATCAAACTAGTATAATGAAAGAGAACCAGTTATCTCAAATAAGAACGGAAAAAAAGTGATTCAAACGAAGTTTCCAAACTTCGAAAAAAATTTTTTTTCTTGTCGAGATTCTTTGCGCATAATATGCTTTGCTGAGGCTATGAAACTAGTATAATGAAAGAGAACCAGTTATCTCAAATAAGAACGGAAAAAAGTGATTCTAACGAAGTTTCCAAACTTCGAAAAAAATTTTTTTCTTTTCGAGATTCTTAGCGCATAATATGCTTTTCTGAGGCTATCAAACTAGTATAATGAAAGAGAACCAGTTAACTCAAATAAGAACGGAAAAAAAGTGATTTTTTCTTTTCGAGATTCTTTGCGCATAATATGCTTTACTGAGGCTATCAAACTAGTATAATGAAAGAGAACCAGTTATCTCAAATAAGAACGGAAAAAAGTGATTCTAACGAAGTTTTCTAACTTCGAAAAAAAAATTTTTTCTTTTCGAGATTCTTTGCGCATAATATGCTTTACTGAGGCTATCAAACTAGTACAATGAAAGAGAACCAGTTATCTCAAATAAGAACGGAAAAAAATTGATTCTAAAGAAGTTTCCAAACTTCGAAAAAAATTTTTTTTCTTTTCGAGATTCTTTGCGCATAATATGCTTTACTGAGGCTATCAAACTAGAATAAAGAGAGAGAAACAGTTATCTCAAATAAGAACGGAAAAAAAGTGATTCAAATGAAGTTTCCAAACTTCGAAAAAAAATGTTTTTCTTTAGAGATTCTTTGCGCATAATATGCTTTTCTGGGGCTATCAAACTAGTATAATGAAAGAAAACCAGTTATCTCAAATAAGAACGGGAAAAAAGTGATTCTAACGAAGTTTCCAATCTTCGAAAAAAATTTTTTTTCTTTTCGTGATTCTTTGCGCTAAATATGCTTTTCTGAGGCTATCAAACTAGTATAATGAAAGAGAACCAGTTATCTCAAATAAGAACAGAAAAAAAGTAATTCTAAAGAAGTTTCCAAACTTCGAAAAATATTTTTTTTCTTTTCGTGATTCTTTTCGCTAAATATGCTTTTCTGAGGCTATCTAACTAGTATAATGAAAGAGAACCAGTTATCTCAAATAAGAACAGAAAAAAAGTGGTTCTAAAGAAGTTTCCAAACTTCGAAAAAAAATTTTTTTCTTTTCGAGATTCTTTGCGCATAATATGCTTTACTGATGCTATCAAACTAGTATTATGAAAGAGAACCAGTTATCTCAAATAAGAACAGAAAAAAAGTGATTCTAAAGAAGTTTCCAAACTTCGAAAAAAATTTTTTTTCTTTTCGAGATTCTTTGCGCATAATGTGCTTTACTGAGGCTATCAAACTAGTATAATGAAAGAGAACCAGTTATCTCAAATAAGAACAGAAAAAAAGTGATTCTAAAGAAGTTTCCAAAATTCGAAAAAAAATTTTTTTCTTTTGGAGATTCTTTGCGCATAATATGCTTTAATGAGGCTATCAAACTAGTATAATGAAAGAGAACCAGTTATCTCAAATAAGAACGGAAAAAAATTGATTCTAAAGAAGTTTCCAAAGTTCGAAAAAAAAATTTTTTCTTTTCGAGATTCTTTGCGCATAATATGCTTTACTGAGGCTATCAACCTAGTATAATGAAAGAGAAACAGTTATCTCAAATAAGAACGGAAAAAAAGTGATTCTAAAGTAGTTTCCAAACTTCGAAAAAAATTTTTTTTCTTTTCGTGATTCTTTTCGCTAAATATGCTTTTCTGAGGCTATCAAACTAGTGTAATGAAAGAGAACCAGTTATCTCAAATTAGAACAGAAAAAAAGTGATTCTAAAGAAGTTTCCAAACTTCGAAAAAAAATTTTTTTCTTTTCGAGATTCTTTGCGCATAATATGCTTTACTGAGGCTATCAAACTAGTATAATGAAAGAGAACCAGTTATCTCAAATAAGAACAGATAAAAAGTGATTCTAAAGAAGTTTCCAAATTTCGAAAAAAATTTTTTTTCTTTTCGAGATTCTTTGCGCATAATTTGCTTTACTGAGGATATCAAACTAGTATAATGAAAGAGAACCAGTTATCTCAAATAAGAACGGAAAAAAGTGATTCTAATGAAGTTTCCAAACTTCGAAAGAAATTTTTTTTCTTTTCGAGATTCTTTGTGCATAATATGCTTTACTGGGGCTATCAAACTTCCTGAGGCTATCAAACTAACGAAACAGAACCAGTTATCTCAAATAAGAACGGAAAAAAGTGATTCTAACGAAGTTTCCAAACTTCGAAAAAAATTTATTTTCTTTTCCAGATTCTTTGCCCATAATGTGCTTTTCTGAGGCTATCAAACTAGTATAATGAAAGAGAACCAGTTATCTCAAATAAGAACGGAAAAAAAGTGATTCTAATGAAGTTTCCAAACTTCGAAAAAATTTTTTTTCTTTTCGAGATTCTTTGTGCATAATATGCTTTACTGAGGCTATCAAACTAGTATAATGAAATAGAACCAGTTATCTCAAATAAGAACGGAAAAATAGTGATTCAAACGAAGTTTCCAAAATTCAAAAAAAACTTTTTTCTTTTCGAGATTCTTTGCGCATAATGTGCTTTTCTGAGGTTATCAAACTAGTATAATGAAAGAGAACCAGTTATCTCAAATAAGAACGGAAAAAAAGTGATTCTAACGAAGTTTCCAAACTTCGAAAAAAAATTTTTTTCTTTTCCAGATTCTTTGCGCATTATAATGCATAAAGCATATTTGCTTTACTGAGACTATCAAACTAGTATAATGAAAGAGAACCAGTTATCTCAAATAAGAACGGAAAAATAGTGATTCTAAGGAAGTATCAAACTTCGAAAAAAATTTTTTTTCTTTTCGAGATTCTTTGTGCAAAATATGCTTTACTGAGGCTATCAAACTAGTATAATGAAAGAGAACCAGTTATCGCAAATAAGAACGGAAAAAAAGTGATTCAAACGAAGTTTCCAAACTACGAAAAAAATTTTTTTTCTTTTCGAGATTCTTTGCGCATAATATGCTTTTCTGAGGCTATCAAACTAGTAAAATAAAAGAGAACCAGTTATCTCAAATAAGAACGGAAAAGAAGTGATTCCAACGAAGTTTCCAAACTTCGAAAAATTTTTTTTTTCTTTTCCAGATTCTTTGCGCATAATATGCTTTACTGTGGCTATCAAACTAGTATAATGAAAGAGAACCAGTTATCTCAAATAAGAACGGAAAAAAAGTGATTCTAATTTTAGTTTCCAAACTTCGAAAAAAATTTTTTTTCTTTTCGAGATTCTTTGTGCATAATATGCTTTACTGAGGTTATCAAACTAGTATAATGAAAGAGAACCAGTTATCTCAAATAAGAACGGAAAAAAAGTGATTCTAACGAAGTTTTCATAATTCGAAAAAAAAATTTTTTCTTTTCGAGATTCTTTGCGCATAATATGCTTTTCTGAGGCTATCAAACTAGTATAATGAAAGAGAACCAGTTATCTCAAATAAGAACGGAAAAAAAGTGATTCTAATGAAGTTTCCAATCTTCGAAAAAAATTTTTTTTCTTTTCGAGATTCTTTGTGCATAATATGCTTTTCTGAGGCTATCAAACTAGTATAATGAAAGAGAACCAGTTATCTCAAATAAGAACGGAAAAAAAGTGATTCTAACGAAGTTTCCATAATTCGAAAAAAAAATTTTTTCTTTTCGAGATTCTTTGCGCATAATATGCTTTTCTGAGGCTATCAAACTAGTATAATGAAAGAGAACCAGTTATCTCAAATAAGAACGGAAAAAAAGTTATTCAAACGAAGTTTCCAATCTTCGAAAAAAAACTTTTTTCTTTTCGAGATTCTTTGCGCATAATATGCTTTTCTGAGGCTATCAAACTAGTATAATGAAAGACAACCAGTTATCTCAAATAAGAACGGAAAAAAAGTGATTCTAACGAAGTTACCAAACTTCGAAAAAAATTTTTTTTCTTTTCCAGATTCTTTGCGCATAATATGCTTTACTGATGCTATTAAAGTAGTATAATGAAAGAGAACCAGTTATCTCAAATAAGAACGGAAAAAAGTGATTCTAATGAAGTTTCCAAACTTCGAAAAAAAATTTTTTCTTTTCGAGATTCTTTGTGCATAATATGCTTTACTGAGGTTATCAAACTAGTATAATGAAAGAGAACCAGTTATCTCAAATAAGAACGGAAAAAAGTGATTCTAACGAAGTTTCCAAACTTCGAAAAAAATTTTTTTCTTTTCCAGATTCTTTGCGCATAATATGATTTACTGATGCTATCAAGCTAGTATAATGAAAGAGAACCGGTTATCTCAAATAAGAACGGAAAAAAGTGATTCTAATGAAGTTTCCAAACTTCGAAAGAAATTTTTTTTCTTTTCGAGATTCTTTGTGCATAATATGCTTTACTGAGGCTATCAAACTAGTATAATGAAAGAGAACCAGTTATCTCAAATAAGAACGGAAAATAGTGATTCAAACGAAGTTTCCAAAATTCAAAAAAAACTTTTATGTTTTCGAGATTCTTTGCGCATAATGTGCTTTTCTGAGGTTATCAAACTAGTATAATGAAAGAGAACCAGTTATCTCAAATAAGAACGGAAAAAAAGTGATTCTAACGAAGTTTCCAAACTTCGAAAAAAAATTTTTTTCTTTTCCAGATTCTTTGCGCATTATAATGCATAAAGCATATTTGCTTTACTGAGGCTATCAAACTAGTATAATGAAAGAGAACCAGTTATCTCAAATAAGAACGGAAAAAAAGTGATTCTAAGGAAGTATCAAACTTCGAAAAAAATTTTTTTTCTTTTCGAGATTCTTTGTGCAAAATATGCTTTACTGAGGCTATCAAACTAGTATAATGAAAGAGAACCAGTTATCGCAAATAAGAACCGAAAAAAAGTGATTCAAACGAAGTTTCCAAACTACGAAAAAAAATTTTTTTCTTTTCGAGATTCTTTGCGCATAATATGCTTTTCTGAGGCTATCAAACTAGTATAATTAAAGAGAACCAGTTATCTCAAATAAGAACGGAAAAGAAGTGATTCCAACGAAGTTTCCAAACTTCGAAAAAATTTTTTTTTCTTTTCCAGATTCTTTGCGCATAATATGCTTTACTGTGGCTATCAAACTAGTATAATGAAAGAGAACCAGTTATCTCAAATAAGAACGGAAAAAAAGTGATTCTAATGCAGTTTCCAAACTTCGAAAAAAATTTTTTTTCTTTTCGAGATTCTTTGTGCATAATATGCTTTACTGAGGTTATCAAACTAGTATAATGAAAGAGAACCAGTTATCTCAATTAAGAACGGAAAAAAAGTGATTCAAACGAAGTTTCCAAACTTCGAAAAAAAACTTTTTTCTTGTCGAGATTCTTTGCGCATAATATGCTTTTCTGAGGCTATCAAACTAGTATAATGAAAGAGAACCAGTTATCTCAAATAAGAACGGACAAAAAGTGATTCTAACGAAGTTTCCAAACTTCGAAAAAAATTTTTTTTCTTTTCCAGATTCTTTGCGCATAATATGCTTTACTGAGGCTATCAAACTAGTATAATGAAAGAGAACCAGTTATCTCAAATAAGAACGGAAAAAAAAGTGATTCTAATGAAGTTTCCAAACTTGGGAAAAAATTTTTTTTCTTTTCGAGAATCTTTGTGCATAATATGCTTTACTGAGGCTACCAAATAGTATAATGAAAGAGAACCAGTTATCTCAAATAAGAACGGAAAAAAAGTGAATAAAACGAAGTTTCCAAAATTCAAAAAAAATTTTTTCTTTTCGAGATTCTTTGCGCATAATATGCTTTTCTGAGGTTATCAAACTAGTATAATGAAACAGAACCAGTTATCTCAAATAAGTACGGAATAAAAGTGATTCTAAAGAACTTCCCCAACTTCGAAAAAATTTTTTTTCTTTTCGAGATTCTTTGCGCATAATATGCATTTCTGAGGCTATCAAACTAGTATAATGAAAGAGAACCAGTTATCTCAAATAAGAACGGAAAAAAAGTTTCCAAACTTCGAAAAAAATTTTTTTTCTTTTCCAGATTCTTTGCGCATAATATGCTTTACTGAGGCTATCAAACTAGTATAATGAAAGAGAACCAGTTATCTCAAATAAGAACGGAAAAAAGTGATTCAAACGAAGTTTCCAAACTTCGAAAAAAATTTTTTTTCTTGTCGAGATTCTTTGCGCATAATATGCTTTTCTGAGGCTATCAAACTAGTATAATGAAAGAGAACCAGTTTTCTCAAATAAGAACGGAAAAAAAGTGATTCTAAAGAAGTTTCCAAACTTCGAAAAAAATTTTTTTTCTTATCCAGATTTTTTGCGCATAATATGCTTTACTGAGGCTATCACACTGTATAATGAAAGAGAACCAGTTATCTCAAATAAGAACGGAAAAAAAGTGATTCTAATGAAGTTTCCAAATTTCGAAAAAAATTTTTTTTCTTTTCGAGAATCTTTGTGCATAATATGCTTTACTGAGGCTATCAAACTAGTATAATGAAAGAGAACCAGTTATCTCAAATAAGAACGGAAAAAAGTGATTCAAACGAAGTTTCCAAAATTCAAAAAAAAACTTTTTTCTTTTCGAGATTCTTTGCGCATAATATGCTTTTCTGAGGTTATCAAACTAGTATAATGAAACAGAACCAGTTATCTCAAATAAGTACGGAAAAATAGTGATTCTAACGAAGTTTCCAAACTTCGAAAAAAATTTTTTTCTTTTCGAGATTCTTAGCGCATAATATGCTTTTCCGAGGCTATCAAACTAGTATAATGAAAGAGAACCAGTTAACTCAAATAAGAACGGAAAAAAAGTGATTCTAACGAAGTTTCCAAACTTCGAAAAAAAATGTTTTTCTTTTCGATATTCTTTGCGCATAATATGCTTTTCTGAGGCTATCAAACTAGTATAATGAAAGAGAACCAGTTATCTGAAATAAGAACGGGAAAAAAGTGATTCAAACGAAGTTTCCAAACCTCGAAAAAATTTTTTTTTCTTTTCGTGATTCTTTGCGCTAAATATGCTTTTCTGAGGATATCAAAGTTGTATTATAAAAGAGAACCAGTTATCTCAAATAAGAACGGAAAAAAAGTGATTCAAACGAAGTTTCCAACTTGGAAAAAAATTTTTTTTCTTTTCGTGATTCTTTTCGCTAAATATGCTTTTCTGAGGCTATCAAACTAGTATAATGAAAGAGAACCAGTTATCTCAAATAAGAACAGAAAAAAAGTGATTCTAAAGAAGTTTCCAAACTTCGAAAAAATTTTTTTTTCTTTTCGAGATTCTTTGCGCATAATATGCTTTGCTGAGGCTATGAAACTAGTATAATGAAAGAGAACCAGTTATCTCAAATAAGAACGGAAAAAAGTGATTCTAACGAAGTTTCCAAACTTCGAAAAATAATTTTTTTCTTTTCGAGATTCTTTGCGCATAATATGCTTTACTGAGGCTATCAAACTAGTATAATGAAAGAGAACCAGTTATCTCAAATAAGAACAGAAAAAAAGTGATTCTAAAGAAGTTTCCAAACTTCGAAAAAAAAATTTTTTTCTTTTCGAGATTCTTTGCGCATAATATGCTTTACTGAGGCTATCAAACTAGTATAATGAAAGAGAACCAGTTATCTCAAATAAGAACGGAAAAAAATTGATTCTAAAGAAGTTTCCAAACTTCGAAAAAAATTTTTTTTCTTTTCGAGATTCTTTGCGCATAATATGCTTTACTGAGGCTATCAAACTAGTATAATGAGAGAGAAACAGTTATCTCAAATAAGAACGGAAAAAAAGTGATTCAAATGAAGTTTCCAAACTTCGAAAAAAAATGTTTTTCTTTTCGAGATTCTTTGCGCATAATATGCTTTTCTGGGGCTATCAAACTAGTATAATGAAAGAAAACCAGTTATCTCAAATAAGAACGGGAAAAAAGTGATTCTAACGAAGTTTCCAAACTTCGAAAAAAATTTTTTTTCTTTTCGTGATTCTTTGCGCTAAATATGCTTTTCTGAGGCTATCAAACTAGTATAATGAAAGAGAACCAGTTATCTCAAATAAGAACAGAAAAAAAGTGATTCTAAAGAAGTTTCCAAACTTCGAAAAATATTTTTTTTCTTTTGGTGATTCTTTTCGCTAAATATGCTTTTCTGAGGCTATCTAACTAGTATAATGAAAGAGAACCAGTTATCTCAAATAAGAACAGAAAAAAAGTGATTCTAAAGAAGTTTCCAAACTTCGAAAAAAAATTTTTTTCTTTTCGAGATTCTTTGCGCATAATATGCTTTACTGATGCTATCAAACTAGTATAATGAAAGAGAACCAGTTATCTCAAATAAGAACAGAAAAAAAGTGATTCTAAAGAAGTTTCCAAACTTCGAAAAAAATTTTTTTTCTTTTCGAGATTCTTTGCGCATAATATGCTTTACTGAGGCTATCAAACTAGTATAATGAAAGAGAACCAGTTATCTAAAATAAGAACGGAAAAAAGTGATTCTAACGAAGTTTTCAAACTTCGAAAAAAAAATTTTTTCTTTTCGAGATTCTTTGTGCAAAATATGCTTTACTGAGGCTATCAAACTAGTATAATGAAAGAGAACCAGTTATCGCAAATAAGAACGGAAAAAAAGTGATTCAAACGAAGTTTCCAAACTACGAAAAAAAATTTTTTTCTTTTCGAGATTCTTTGCGCATAATATGCTTTTCTGAGGCTATCAAACTAGTATAATTAAAGAGAACCAGTTATCTCAAATAAGAACGGAAAAAAGTGATTCCAACGAAGTTTCCAAACTTCGAAAAAATTTTTTTTTCTTTTCCAGATTCTTTGCGCATAATATGCTTTACTGTGGCTATCAAACTAGTATAATGAAAGAGAACCAGTTATATCAAATAAGAACGGAAAAAAAGTGATTCTAATGCAGTTTCCAAACTTCGAAAAAAATTTTTTTTCTTTTCGAGATTCTTTGCGCATAATATGCTTTTCTGAGGCTATCAAACTAGTATAACGAAAGAGAACCAGTTATCTCAAATAAGAACGGACAAAAAGTGATTCTAACGAAGTTTCCAAACTTCGAAAAAAATTTTTTTTCTTTTCCAGATTCTTTGCGCATAATATGCTTTACTGAGGCTATCAAACTAGTATAATGAAAGAGAACCAGTTATCTCAAATAAGAACGGAAAAAAAAGTGATTCTAATGAAGTTTCCAAACTTGGAAAAAAATTTTTTTTCTTTTCGAGAATCTTTGTGCATAATATGCTTTACTGAGGCTACCAAATAGTATAATGAAAGAGAACCAGTTATCTCAAATAAGAACGGAAAAAAAGTGAATAAAACGAAGTTTCCAAAATTCAAAAAAAACTTTTTTCTTTTCGAGATTCTTTGCGCATAATATGCTTTTCTGAGGTTATCAAACTAGTATAATGAAACAGAACCAGTTATCTCAAATAAGTACGGAATAAAAGTGATTCTAAAGAACTTCCCCAAATTCGAAAAAATTTTTTTTCTTTTCGAGATTCTTTGCGCATAATATGCATTTCTGAGGCTATCAAACTAGTATAATGAAAGAGAACCAGTTATCTCAAATAAGAACGGAAAAAAAGTTTCCAAACTTCGAAAAAAATTTTTTTTCTTTTCCAGATTCTTTGCGCATAATATGCTTTACTGAGGCTATCAAACTAGTATAATGAAAGAGAACCAGTTATCTCAAATAAGAACGGAAAAAAAGTGATTCAAACGAAGTTTCCAAACTTCGAAAAAAATTTTTTTTCTTGTCGAGATTCTTTGCGCATAATATGCTTTTCTGAGGCTATCAAATTAGTATAATTAAAGAGAACCAGTTATCTCAAATAAGAACGGAAAAAAGTGATTCCAACGAAGTTTCCAAACTTCGAAAAAATTTTTTTTTCTTTTCCAGATTCTTTGCGCATAATATGCTTTACTGTGGCTATCAAACCAGTATAATGAAAGAGAACCAGTTATCTCAAATAAGAACGGAAAAAAAGTGATTCTAATGCAGTTTCCAAACTTCGAAAAAATTTTTTTTTCTTTTCGAGATTCTTTGCGCATAATATGCTTTTCTGAGGCTATCAAACTAGTATAATGAAAGAGAACCAGTTATCTCAAATAAGAACGGACAAAAAGTGATTCTAACGAAGTTTCCAAACTTCGAAAAAAATTTTTTTTCTTTTCCAGATTCTTTGCGCATAATATGCTTTACTGAGGCTATCAAACTAGTATAATGAAAGAGAACCAGTTATCTCAAATAAGAACGGAAAAAAAGTGATTCTAATGAAGTTTCCAAACTTGGAAAAAAATTTTTTTTCTTTTCGAGAATCTTTGTGCATAATATGCTTTACTGAGGCTACCAAATAGTATAATGAAAGAGAACCAGTTATCTCAAATAAGAACGGAAAAAAGTGAATAAAACGAAGTTTCCAAAATTCAAAAAAAACTTTTTTCTTTTCGAGATTCTTTGCGCATAATATGCTTTTCTGAGGTTATCAAACTAGTATAATGAAACAGAACCAGTTATCTCAAATAAGTACGGAATAAAAGTGATTCTAAAGAACTTCCCCAACTTCGAAAAAATTTTTTTTCTTTTCGAGATTCTTTGCGCATAATATGCATTTCTGAGGCTATCAAACTAGTATAATGAAAGAGAACCAGTTATCTCAAATAAGAACGGAAAAAAAGTTTCCAAACTTCGAAAAAAATTTTTTTTCTTTTCCAGATTCTTTGCGCATAATATGCTTTACTGAGGCTATCAAACTAGTATAATGAAAGAGAACCAGTTATCTCAAATAAGAACGGAAAAAAAGTGATTCAAACGAAGTTTCCAAACTTCGAAAAAAATTTTTTTTCTTGTCGAGATTCTTTGCGCATAATATGCTTTTCTGAGGCTATCAAACTAGTATAATGAAAGAGAACCAGTTTTCTCAAATAAGAACGGAAAAAAAGTGATTCTAACGAGGTTTCCAAACTTCGAAAAAAATTTTTTTTCTTATCCAGATTTTTTGCGCATAATATGCTTTACTGATGCTATCAAACTGTATAATGAAAGAGAACCAGTTATCTCAAATAAGAACGGAAAAAAAGTGATTCTAATGAAGTTTCCAAACTTCGAAAAAAATTTTTTTTCTTTTCGAGAATCTTTGTGCATAATATGCTTTACTGAGGCTATCAAACTAGTATAATGAAAGAGAACCAGTTATCTCAAATAAGAACGGAAAAAAGTGATTCAAACGAAGTTTCCAAAATTCAAAAAAAACTTTTTTCTTTTCGAGATTCTTTGCGCATAATATGCTTTTCTGAGGTTATCAAACTAGTATAATGAAACAGAACCAGTTATCTCAAATAAGTACGGAAAAATAGTGATTCTAACGAAGTTTCCAAACTTCGAAAAAAATTTTTTTCTTTTCGAGATTCTTAGCGCATAATATGCTTTTCTGAGGCTCTCAAACTAGTATAATGAAAGAGAACCAGTTAACTCAAATAAGAACGGAAAAAAAGTGATTCTAACGAAGTTTCCAAACTTCGAAAAAAAATGTTTTTCTTTTCGATATTCTTTGCGCATAATATGCTTTTCTGAGGCTATCAAACTAGTATAATGAAAGAGAACCAGTTATCTGAAATAAGAACGGGAAAAAAGTGATTCAAACGAAGTTTCCAAACCTCGAAAAAATTTTTTTTTCTTTTCGTGATTCTTTGCGCTAAATATGCTTTTCTGAGGATATCAAAGTTGTATTATAAAAGAGAACCAGTTATCTCAAATAAGAACGGAAAAAAAGTGATTCAAAAGAAGTTTCCAAACTTGGAAAAAAATTTTTTTTCTTTTCGTGATTCTTTTCGCTAAATATGCTTTTCTGAGGCTATCAAACTAGTATAATGAAAGAGAACCAGTTATCTCAAATAAGAACAGAAAAAAAGTGATTCTAAAGAAGTTTCCAAACTTCGAAAAATTTTTTTTTTCTTTTCGAGATTCTTTGCGCATAATATGCTTTGCTGAGGCTATGAAACTAGTATAATGAAAGAGAACCAGTTATCTCAAATAAGAACGGAAAAAAGTGATTCTAACGAAGTTTCCAAACTTCGAAAAAAATTTTTTTCTTTTCGAGATTCTTAGCGCATAATATGCTTTTCTGAGGCTATCAAACTAGTATAATGAAAGAGAACCAGTTAACTCAAATAAGAACGGAAAAAAAGTGATTTTTTCTTTTCGAGATTCTTTGCGCATAATATGCTTTACTGAGGCTATCAAACTAGTATAATGAAAGAGAACCAGTTATCTCAAATAAGAACGGAAAAAAGTGATTCTAACGAAGTTTTCTAACTTCGAAAAAAAAATTTTTTCTTTTCGAGATTCTTTGCGCATAATATGCTTTACAGAGGCTATCAAACTAGTACAATGAAAGAGAACCAGTTATCTCAAATAAGAACGGAAAAAAATTGATTCTAAAGAAGTTTCCAAACTTCGAAAAAAATTTTTTTTCTTTTCGAGATTCTTTGCGCACAATATGCTTTACTGAGGCTATCAAACTAGAATAAAGAGAGAGAAACAGTTATCTCAAATAAGAACGGAAAAAAAGTGATTCAAATGAAGTTTCCAAACTTCGAAAAAAAATGTTTTTCTTTAGAGATTCTTTGCGCATAATATGCTTTTCTGGGGCTATCAAACTAGTATAATGAAAGAAAACCAGTTATCTCAAATAAGAACGGGAAAAAAGTGATTCTAACGAAGTTTCCAATCTTCGAAAAAAATTTTTTTTCTTTTCGTGATTCTTTGCGCTAAATATGCTTTTCTGAGGCTATCAAACTAGTATAATGAAAGAGAACCAGTTATCTCAAATAAGAACAGAAAAAAAGTAATTCTAAAGAAGTTTCCAAACTTCGAAAAATATTTTTTTTCTTTTCGTGATTCTTTTCGCTAAATATGCTTTTCTGAGGCTATCTAACTAGTATAATGAAAGAGAACCAGTTATCTCAAATAAGAACAGAAAAAAAGTGGTTCTAAAGAAGTTTCCAAACTTCGAAAAAAAATTTTTTTCTTTTCGAGATTCTTTGCGCATAATATGCTTTACTGATGCTATCAAACTAGTATTATGAAAGAGAACCAGTTATCTCAAATAAGAACAGAAAAAAAGTGATTCTAAAGAAGTTTCCAAACTTCGAAAAAAATTTTTTTTCTTTTCGAGATTCTTTGCGCATAATGTGCTTTACTGAGGCTATCAAACTAGTATAATGAAAGAGAACCAGTTATCTCAAATAAGAACAGAAAAAAAGTGATTCTAAAGAAGTTTCCAAAATTCGAAAAAAAATTTTTTTCTTTTGGAGATTCTTTGCGCATAATATGCTTTAATGAGGCTATCAAACTAGTATAATGAAAGAGAACCAGTTATCTCAAATAAGAACGGAAAAAAATTGATTCTAAAGAAGTTTCCAAAGTTCGAAAAAAAAATTTTTTCTTTTCGAGATTCTTTGCGCATAATATGCTTTACTGAGGCTATCAACCTAGTATAATGAAAGAGAAACAGTTATCTCAAATAAGAACGGAAAAAAAGTGATTCTAAAGTAGTTTCCAAACTTCGAAAAAAATTTTTTTTCTTTTCGTGATTCTTTTCGCTAAATATGCTTTTCTGAGGCTATCAAACTAGTATAATGAAAGAGAACCAGTTATCTCAAATAAGAACAGAAAAAAAGTGATTCTAAAGAAGTTTCCAAACTTCGAAAAAATTTTTTTTTCTTTTCGAGATTCTTTGCGCATAATATGCTTTGCTGAGGCTATGAAACTAGTATAATGAAAGAGAACCAGTTATCTCAAATAAGAACGGAAAAAAGTGATTCTAACGAAGTTTCCAAACTTCGAAAAATAATTTTTTTCTTTTCGAGATTCTTTGCGCATAATATGCTTTACTGAGGCTATCAAACTAGTATAATGAAAGAGAACCAGTTATCTCAAATAAGAACAGAAAAAAAGTGATTCTAAAGAAGTTTCCAAACTTCGAAAAAAAAATTTTTTTCTTTTCGAGATTCTTTGCGCATAATATGCTTTACTGAGGCTATCAAACTAGTATAATGAAAGAGAACCAGTTATCTCAAATAAGAACGGAAAAAAATTGATTCTAAAGAAGTTTCCAAACTTCGAAAAAAATTTTTTTTCTTTTCGAGATTCTTTGCGCATAATATGCTTTACTGAGGCTATCAAACTAGTATAATGAGAGAGAAACAGTTATCTCAAATAAGAACGGAAAAAAAGTGATTCAAATGAAGTTTCCAAACTTCGAAAAAAAATGTTTTTCTTTTCGAGATTCTTTGCGCATAATATGCTTTTCTGGGGCTATCAAACTAGTATAATGAAAGAAAACCAGTTATCTCAAATAAGAACGGGAAAAAAGTGATTCTAACGAAGTTTCCAAACTTGGAAAAAAATTTTTTTTCTTTTCGTGATTCTTTGCGCTAAATATGCTTTTCTGAGGCTATCAAACTAGTATAATGAAAGAGAACCAGTTATCTCAAATAAGAACAGAAAAAAAGTGATTCTAAAGAAGTTTCCAAACTTCGAAAAATATTTTTTTTCTTTTCGTGATTCTTTTCGCTAAATATGCTTTTCTGAGGCTATCTAACTAGTATAATGAAAGAGAACCAGTTATCTCAAATAAGAACAGAAAAAAAGTGATTCTAAAGAAGTTTCCAAACTTCGAAAAAAAATTTTTTTCTTTTCGAGATTCTTTGCGCATAATATGCTTTACTGATGCTATCAAACTAGTATAATGAAAGAGAACCAGTTATCTCAAATAAGAACAGAAAAAAATTGATTCTAAAGAAGTTTCCAAACTTCGAAAAAAATTTTTTTTCTTTTCGAGATTCTTTGCGCATAATATGCTTTACTGAGGCTATCAAACTAGTATAATGAAAGAGAACCAGTTATCTCAAATAAGAACGGAAAAAAGTGATTCTAACGAAGTTTTCAAACTTCGAAAAAAAAATTTTTTCTTTTCGAGATTCTTTGTGCAAAATATGCTTTACTGAGGCTATCAAACTAGTATAATGAAAGAGAACCAGTTATCGCAAATAAGAACGGAAAAAAAGTGATTCAAACGAAGTTTCCAAACTACGAAAAAAAATTTTTTTCTTTTCGAGATTCTTTGCGCATAATATGCTTTTCTGAGGCTATCAAACTAGTATAATTAAAGAGAACCAGTTATCTCAAATAAGAACGGAAAAAAGTGATTCCAACGAAGTTTCCAAACTTCGAAAAAATTTTTTTTTCTTTTCCAGATTCTTTGCGCATAATATGCTTTACTGTGGCTATCAAACTAGTATAATGAAAGAGAACCAGTTATCTCAAATAAGAACGGAAAAAAAGTGATTCTAATGCAGTTTCCAAACTTCGAAAAAAATTTTTTTTCTTTTCGAGATTCTTTGCGCATAATATGCTTTTCTGAGGCTATCAAACTAGTATAATGAAAGAGAACCAGTTATCTCAAATAAGAACGGACAAAAAGTGATTCTAACGAAGTTTCCAAACTTCGAAAAAAATTTTTTTTCTTTTCCAGATTCTTTGCGCATAATATGCTTTACTGAGGCTATCAAACTAGTATAATGAAAGAGAACCAGTTATCTCAAATAAGAACGGAAAAAAAAGTGATTCTAATGAAGATTCCAAACTTGGAAAAAAATTTTTTTTCTTTTCGAGAATCTTTGTGCATAATATGCTTTACTGAGGCTACCAAATAGTATAATGAAAGAGAACCAGTTATCTCAAATAAGAACGGAAAAAAAGTGAATAAAACGAAGTTTCCAAAATTCAAAAAAAACTTTTTTCTTTTCGAGATTCTTTGCGCATAATATGCTTTTCTGAGGTTATCAAACTAGTATAATGAAACAGAACCAGTTATCTCAAATAAGTACGGAATAAAAGTGATTCTAAAGAACTTCCCCAACTTCGAAAAAATTTTTTTTCTTTTCGAGATTCTTTGCGCATAATATGCATTTCTGAGGCTATCAAACTAGTATAATGAAAGAGAACCAGTTATCTCAAATAAGAACGGAAAAAAAGTTTCCAAACTTCGAAAAAAATTTTTTTTCTTTTCCAGATTCTTTGCGCATAATATGCTTTACTGAGGCTATCAAACTAGTATAATGAAAGAGAACCAGTTATCTCAAATAAGAACGGAAAAAAAGTGATTCAAACGAAGTTTCCAAACTTCGAAAAAAATTTTTTTTCTTGTCGAGATTCTTTGCGCATAATATGCTTTTCTGAGGCTATCAAACTAGTATAATTAAAGAGAACCAGTTATCTCAAATAAGAACGGAAAAAAGTGATTCCAACGAAGTTTCCAAACTTCGAAAAAATTTTTTTTTCTTTTCCAGATTCTTTGCGCATAATATGCTTTACTGTGGCTATCAAACTAGTATAATGAAAGAGAACCAGTTATCTCAAATAAGAACGGAAAAAAAGTGATTCTAATGCAGTTTCCAAACTTCGAAAAAAATTTTTTTTCTTTTCGAGATTCTTTGCGCATAATATGCTTTTCTGAGGCTATCAAACTAGTATAATGAAAGAGAACCAGTTATCTCAAATAAGAACGGACAAAAAGTGATTCTAACGAAGTTTCCAAACTTCGAAAAAAATTTTTTTTCTTTTCCAGATTCTTTGCGCATAATATGCTTTACTGAGGCTATCAAACTAGTATAATGAAAGAGAACCAGTTATCTCAAATAAGAACGGAAAAAAAAGTGATTCTAATGAAGATTCCAAACTTGGAAAAAAATTTTTTTTCTTTTCGAGAATCTTTGTGCATAATATGCTTTACTGAGGCTACCAAATAGTATAATGAAAGAGAACCAGTTATCTCAAATAAGAACGGAAAAAAAGTGAATAAAACGAAGTTTCCAAAATTCAAAAAAAACTTTTTTCTTTTCGAGATTCTTTGCGCATAATATGCTTTTCTGAGGTTATCAAACTAGTATAATGAAACAGAACCAGTTATCTCAAATAAGTACGGAATAAAAGTGATTCTAAAGAACTTCCCCAACTTCGAAAAAATTTTTTTTCTTTTCGAGATTCTTTGCGCATAATATGCATTTCTGAGGCTATCAAACTAGTATAATGAAAGAGAACCAGTTATCTCAAATAAGAACGGAAAAAAAGTTTCCAAACTTCGAAAAAAATTTTTTTTCTTTTCCAGATTCTTTGCGCATAATATGCTTTACTGAGGCTATCAAACTAGTATAATGAAAGAGAACCAGTTATCTCAAATAAGAACGGAAAAAAAGTGATTCAAACGAAGTTTCCAAACTTCGAAAAAAATTTTTTTTCTTGTCGAGATTCTTTGCGCATAATATGCTTTTCTGAGGCTATCAAACTAGTATAATTAAAGAGAACCAGTTATCTCAAATAAGAACGGAAAAAAGTGATTCCAACGAAGTTTCCAAACTTCGAAAAAATTTTTTTTTCTTTTCCAGATTCTTTGCGCATAATATGCTTTACTGTGGCTATCAAACCAGTATAATGAAAGAGAACCAGTTATCTCAAATAAGAACGGAAAAAAAGTGATTCTAATGCAGTTTCCAAACTTCGAAAAAATTTTTTTTTCTTTTCGAGATTCTTTGCGCATAATATGCTTTTCTGAGGCTATCAAACTAGTATAATGAAAGAGAACCAGTTATCTCAAATAAGAACGGACAAAAAGTGATTCTAACGAAGTTTCCAAACTTCGAAAAAAATTTTTTTTCTTTTCCAGATTCTTTGCGCATAATATGCTTTACTGAGGCTATCAAACTAGTATAATGAAAGAGAACCAGTTATCTCAAATAAGAACGGAAAAAAAGTGATTCTAATGAAGTTTCCAAACTTGGAAAAAAATTTTTTTTCTTTTCGAGAATCTTTGTGCATAATATGCTTTACTGAGGCTACCAAATAGTATAATGAAAGAGAACCAGTTATCTCAAATAAGAACGGAAAAAAAGTGAATAAAACGAAGTTTCCAAAATTCAAAAAAAACTTTTTTCTTTTCGAGATTCTTTGCGCATAATATGCTTTTCTGAGGTTATCAAACTAGTATAATGAAACAGAACCAGTTATCTCAAATAAGTACGGAATAAAAGTGATTCTAAAGAACTTCCCCAACTTCGAAAAAATTTTTTTTCTTTTCGAGATTGTTTGCGCATAATATGCATTTCTGAGGCTATCAAACTAGTATAATGAAAGAGAACCAGTTATCTCAAATAAGAACGGAAAAAAAGTTTCCAAACTTCGAAAAAAATTTTTTTTCTTTTCCAGATTCTTTGCGCATAATATGCTTTACTGAGGCTATCAAACTAGTATAATGAAAGAGAACCAGTTATCTCAAATAAGAACGGAAAAAAAGTGATTCAAACGAAGTTTCCAAACTTCGAAAAAAATTTTTTTTCTTGTCGAGATTCTTTGCGCATAATATGCTTTTCTGAGGCTATCAAACTAGTATAATGAAAGAGAACCAGTTATCTCAAATAAGAACGGACAAAAAGTGATTCTAACGAAGTTTCCAAACTTCGAAAAAAATTTTTTTTCTTTTCCAGATTCTTTGCGCATAATATGCTTTACTGAGGCTATCAAACTAGTATAATGAAAGAGAACCAGTTATCTCAAATAAGAACGGAAAAAAAAGTGATTCTAATGAAGTTTCCAAACTTGGAAAAAAATTTTTTTTCTTTTCGAGAATCTTTGTGCATAATATGCTTTACTGAGGCTACCAAATAGTATAATGAAAGAGAACCAGTTATCTCAAATAAGAACGGAAAAAAAGTGAATAAAACGAAGTTTCCAAAATTCAAAAAAAACTTTTTTCTTTTCGAGATTCTTTGCGCATAATATGCTTTTCTGAGGTTATCAAACTAGTATAATGAAACAGAACCAGTTATCTCAAATAAGTACGGAATAAAAGTGATTCTAAAGAACTTCCCCAACTTCGAAAAAATTTTTTTTCTTTTCGAGATTCTTTGCGCATAATATGCATTTCTGAGGCTATCAAACTAGTATAATGAAAGAGAACCAGTTATCTCAAATAAGAACGGAAAAAAAGTTTCCAAACTTCGAAAAAAATTTTTTTTCTTTTCCAGATTCTTTGCGCATAATATGCTTTACTGAGGCTATCAAACTAGTATAATGAAAGAGAACCAGTTATCTCAAATAAGAACGGAAAAAAAGTGATTCAAACGAAGTTTCCAAACTTCGAAAAAAATTTTTTTTCTTGTCGAGATTCTTTGCGCATAATATGCTTTTCTGAGGCTATCAAACTAGTATAATTAAAGAGAACCAGTTATCTCAAATAAGAACGGAAAAAAGTGATTCCAACGAAGTTTCCAAACTTCGAAAAAATTTTTTTTTCTTTTCCAGATTCTTTGCGCATAATATGCTTTACTGTGGCTATCAAACCAGTATAATGAAAGAGAACAAGTTATCTCAAATAAGAACGGAAAAAAAGTGATTCTAATGCAGTTTCCAAACTTCGAAAAAATTTTTTTTTCTTTTCGAGATTCTTTGCGCATAATATGCTTTTCTGAGGCTATCAAACTAGTATAATGAAAGAGAACCAGTTATCTCAAATAAGAACGGACAAAAAGTGATTCTAACGAAGTTTCCAAACTTCGAAAAAAATTTTTTTTCTTTTCCAGATTCTTTGCGCATAATATGCTTTACTGAGGCTATCAAACTAGTATAATGAAAGAGAACCAGTTATCTCAAATAAGAACGGAAAAAAAGTGATTCTAATGAAGTTTCCAAACTTGGAAAAAAATTTTTTTTCTTTTCGAGAATCTTTGTGCATAATATGCTTTACTGAGGCTACCAAATAGTATAATGAAAGAGAACCAGTTATCTCAAATAAGAACGGAAAAAAAGTGAATAAAACGAAGTTTCCAAAATTCAAAAAAAACTTTTTTCTTTTCGAGATTCTTTGCGCATAATATGCTTTTCTGAGGTTATCAAACTAGTATAATGAAACAGAACCAGTTATCTCAAATAAGTACGGAATAAAAGTGATTCTAAAGAACTTCCCCAACTTCGAAAAAATTTTTTTTCTTTTCGAGATTCTTTGCGCATAATATGCATTTCTGAGGCTATCAAACTAGTATAATGAAAGAGAACCAGTTATCTCAAATAAGAACGGAAAAAAAGTTTCCAAACTTCGAAAAAAATTTTTTTTCTTTTCCAGATTCTTTGCGCATAATATGCTTTACTGAGGCTATCAAACTAGTATAATGAAAGAGAACCAGTTATCTCAAATAAGAACGGAAAAAAAGTGATTCAAACGAAGTTTCCAAACTTCGAAAAAAATTTTTTTTCTTGTCGAGATTCTTTGCGCATAATATGCTTTTCTGAGGCTATCAAACTAGTATAATGAAAGAGAACCAGTTTTCTCAAATAAGAACGGAAAAAAAGTGATTCTAACGAGGTTTCCAAACTTCGAAAAAAATTTTTTTTCTTATCCAGATTTTTTGCGCATAATATGCTTTACTGATGCTATCAAACTGTATAATGAAAGAGAACCAGTTATCTCAAATAAGAACGGAAAAAAAGTGATTCTAATGAAGTTTCCAAACTTCGAAAAAAATTTTTTTTCTTTTCGAGAATCTTTGTGCATAATATGCTTTACTGAGGCTATCAAACTAGTATAATGAAAGAGAACCAGTTATCTCAAATAAGAACGGAAAAAAGTGATTCAAACGAAGTTTCCAAAATTCAAAAAAAACTTTTTTCTTTTCGAGATTCTTTGCGCATAATATGCTTTTCTGAGGTTATCAAACTAGTATAATGAAACAGAACCAGTTATCTCAAATAAGTACGGAAAAATAGTGATTCTAACGAAGTTTCCAAACTTCGAAAAAAATTTTTTTCTTTTCGAGATTCTTAGCGCATAATATGCTTTTCTGAGGCTCTCAAACTAGTATAATGAAAGAGAACCAGTTAACTCAAATAAGAACGGAAAAAAAGTGATTCTAACGAAGTTTCCAAACTTCGAAAAAAAATGTTTTTCTTTTCGATATTCTTTGCGCATAATATGCTTTTCTGAGGCTATCAAACTAGTATAATGAAAGAGAACCAGTTATCTGAAATAAGAACGGGAAAAAAGTGATTCAAACGAAGTTTCCAAACCTCGAAAAAATTTTTTTTTCTTTTCGTGATTCTTTGCGCTAAATATGCTTTTCTGAGGATATCAAAGTTGTATTATAAAAGAGAACCAGTTATCTCAAATAAGAACGGAAAAAAAGTGATTCAAACGAAGTTTCCAAACTTTGAAAAAAATTTTTTTTCTTTTCGTGATTCTTTTCGCTAAATATGCTTTTCTGAGGCTATCAAACTAGTATAATGAAAGAGAACCAGTTATCTCAAATAAGAACAGAAAAAAAGTGATTCTAAAGAAGTTTCCAAACTTCGAAAAATTTTTTTTTTCTTTTCGAGATTCTTTGCGCATAATATGCTTTGCTGAGGCTATGAAACTAGTATAATGAAAGAGAACCAGTTATCTCAAATAAGAACGGAAAAAAGTGATTCTAACGAAGTTTCCAAACTTCGAAAAAAATTTTTTTCTTTTCGAGATTCTTAGCGCATAATATGCTTTTCTGAGGCTATCAAACTAGTATAATGAAAGAGAACCAGTTAACTCAAATAAGAACGGAAAAAAAGTGATTTTTTCTTTTCGAGATTCTTTGCGCATAATATGCTTTACTGAGGCTATCAAACTAGTATAATGAAAGAGAACCAGTTATCTCAAATAAGAACGGAAAAAAGTGATTCTAACGAAGTTTTCTAACTTCGAAAAAAAAATTTTTTCTTTTCGAGATTCTTTGCGCATAATATGCTTTACTGAGGCTATCAAACTAGTACAATGAAAGAGAACCAGTTATCTCAAATAAGAACGGAAAAAAATTGATTCTAAAGAAGTTTCCAAACTTCGAAAAAAATTTTTTTTCTTTTCGAGATTCTTTGCGCATAATATGCTTTACTGAGGCTATCAAACTAGAATAAAGAGAGAGAAACAGTTATCTCAAATAAGAACAGAAAAAAAGTGATTCAAATGAAGTTTCCAAACTTCGAAAAAAAATGTTTTTCTTTAGAGATTCTTTGCGCATAATATGCTTTTCTGGGGCTATCAAACTAGTATAATGAAAGAAAACCAGTTATCTCAAATAAGAACGGGAAAAAAGTGATTCTAACGAAGTTTCCAATCTTCGAAAAAAATTTTTTTTCTTTTCGTGATTCTTTGCGCTAAATATGCTTTTCTGAGGCTATCAAACTAGTATAATGAAAGAGAACCAGTTATCTCAAATAAGAACAGAAAAAAAGTAATTCTAAAGAAGTTTCCAAACTTCGAAAAATATTTTTTTTCTTTTCGTGATTCTTTTCGCTAAATATGCTTTTCTGAGGCTATCTAACTAGTATAATGAAAGAGAACCAGTTATCTCAAATAAGAACAGAAAAAAAGTGGTTCTAAAGAAGTTTCCAAACTTCGAAAAAAAATTTTTTTCTTTTCGAGATTCTTTGCGCATAATATGCTTTACTGATGCTATCAAACTAGTATTATGAAAGAGAACCAGTTATCTCAAATAAGAACAGAAAAAAAGTGATTCTAAAGAAGTTTCCAAACTTCGAAAAAAATTTTTTTTCTTTTCGAGATTCTTTGCGCATAATGTGCTTTACTGAGGCTATCAAACTAGTATAATGAAAGAGAACCAGTTATCTCAAATAAGAACAGAAAAAAAGTGATTCTAAAGAAGTTTCCAAAATTCGAAAAAAAATTTTTTTCTTTTGGAGATTCTTTGCGCATAATATGCTTTAATGAGGCTATCAAACTAGTATAATGAAAGAGAACCAGTTATCTCAAATAAGAACGGAAAAAAATTGATTCTAAAGAAGTTTCCAAAGTTCGAAAAAAAAATTTTTTCTTTTCGAGATTCTTTGCGCATAATATGCTTTACTGATTCTATCAACCTAGTATAATGAAAGAGAAACAGTTATCTCAAATAAGAACGGAAAAAAAGTGATTCTAAAGTAGTTTCCAAACTTCGAAAAAAATTTTTTTTCTTTTCGTGATTCTTTTCGCTAAATATGCTTTTCTGAGGCTATCAAACTAGTGTAATGAAAGAGAACCAGTTATCTCAAATTAGAACAGAAAAAAAGTGATTCTAAAGAAGTTTCCAAACTTCGAAAAAAAATTTTTTTCTTTTCGAGATTCTTTGCGCATAATATGCTTTACTGAGGCTATCAAACTAGTATAATGAAAGAGAACCAGTTATCTATTATAAGAACAGATAAAAAGTGATTCTAAAGAAGTTTCCAAATTTCGAAAAAAATTTTTTTTCTTTTCGAGATTCTTTGCGCATAATTTGCTTTACTGAGGATATCAAACTAGTATAATGAAAGAGAACCAGTTATCTCAAATAAGAACGGAAAAAAGTGATTCTAATGAAGTTTCCAAACTTCGAAAGAAATTTTTTTTCTTTTCGAGATTCTTTGTGCATAATATGCTTTACTGGGGCTATCAAACTTCCTGAGGCTATCAAACTAACGAAACAGAACCAGTTATCTCAAATAAGAACGGAAAAAAGTGATTCTAACGAAGTTTCCAAACTTCGAAAAAATTTTTTTTCTTTTCGAGATTCTTTGTGCATAATATGCTTTACTGAGGCTATCAAACTAGTATAATGAAATAGAACCAGTTATCTCAAATAAGAACGGAAAAATAGTGATTCAAACGAAGTTTCCAAAATTCAAAAAAAACTTTTTTCTTTTCGAGATTCTTTGCGCATAATGTGCTTTTCTGAGGTTATCAAACTAGTATAATGAAAGAGAACCAGTTATCTCAAATAAGAACGGAAAAAAAGTGATTCTAACGAAGTTTCCAAACTTCGAAAAAAAATTTTTTTCTTTTCCAGATTCTTTGCGCATTATAATGCATAAAGCATATTTGCTTTACTGAGGCTATCAAACTAGTATAATGAAAGAGAACCAGTTATCTCAAATAAGAACGGAAAAATAGTGATTCTAAGGAAGTATCAAATTTCGAAAAAAATTTTTTTTCTTTTCGAGATTCTTTGTGCAAAATATGCTTTACTGAGGCTATCAAACTAGTATAATGAAAGAGAACCAGTTATCGCAAATAAGAACGGAAAAAAAGTGATTCAAACGAAGTTTCCAAACTACGAAAAAAATTTTTTTTCTTTTCGAGATTCTTTGCGCATAATATGCTTTTCTGAGGCTATCAAACTAGTAAAATAAAAGAGAACCAGTTATCTCAAATAAGAACGGAAAAGAAGTGATTCCAACGAAGTTTCCAAACTTCGAAAAATTTTTTTTTTCTTTTCCAGATTCTTTGCGCATAATATGCTTTACTGTGGCTATCAAACTAGTATAATGAAAGAGAACCAGTTATCTCAAATAAGAACGGAAAAAAAGTGATTCTAATTTTAGTTTCCAAACTTCGAAAAAAATTTTTTTTCTTTTCGAGATTCTTTGTGCATAATATGCTTTACTGAGGTTATCAAACTAGTATAATGAAAGAGAACCAGTTATCTCAAATAAGAACGGAAAAAAAGTGATTCTAACGAAGTTTTCATAATTCGAAAAAAAAATTTTTTCTTTTCGAGATTCTTTGCGCATAATATGCTTTTCTGAGGCTATCAAACTAGTATAATGAAAGAGAACCAGTTATCTCAAATAAGAACGGAAAAAAAGTGATTCTAATGAAGTTTCCAATCTTCGAAAAAAATTTTTTTTCTTTTCGAGATTCTTTGTGCATAATATGCTTTTCTGAGGCTATCAAACTAGTATAATGAAAGAGAACCAGTTATCTCAAATAAGAACGGAAAAAAAGTGATTCTAACGAAGTTTCCATAATTCGAAAAAAAAATTTTTTCTTTTCGAGATTCTTTGCGCATAATATGCTTTTCTGAGGCTATCAAACTAGTATAATGAAAGAGAACCAGTTATCTCAAATAAGAACGGAAAAAAAGTTATTCAAAAGAAGTTTCCAATCTTCGAAAAAAAACTTTTTTCTTTTCGAGATTCTTTGCGCATAATATGCTTTTCTGAGGCTATCAAACTAGTATAATGAAAGACAACCAGTTATCTCAAATAAGAACGGAAAAAAAGTGATTCTAACGAAGTTACCAAACTTCGAAAAAAATTTTTTTTCTTTTCCAGATTCTTTGCGCATAATATGCTTTACTGATGCTATTAAAGTAGTATAATGAAAGAGAACCAGTTATCTCAAATAAGAACGGAAAAAAGTGATTCTAATGAAGTTTCCAAACTTCGAAAAAAAATTTTTTCTTTTCGAGATTCTTTGTGCATAATATGCTTTACTGAGGTTATCAAACTAGTATAATGAAAGAGAACCAGTTATCTCAAATAAGAACGGAAAAAAGTGATTCTAACGAAGTTTCCAAACTTCGAAAAAAATTTTTTTCTTTTCCAGATTCTTTGCGCATAATATGATTTACTGATGCTATCAAGCTAGTATAATGAAAGAGAACCGGTTATCTCAAATAAGAACGGAAATAAGTGATTCTAATGAAGTTTCCAAACTTCGAAAGAAATTTTTTTTCTTTTCGAGATTCTTTGTGCATAATATGCTTTACTGAGGCTATCAAACTAGTATAATGAAAGAGAAGCAGTTATCTCAAATAAGAACGGAAAATAGTGATTCAAACGAAGTTTCCAAAATTCAAAAAAAACTTTTATGTTTTCGAGATTCTTTGCGCATTATGTGCTTTTCTGAGGTTATCAAACTAGTATAATGAAAGAGAACCAGTTATCTCAAATAAGAACGGAAAAAAAGTGATTCTAACGAAGTTTCCAAACTTCGAAAAAAAATTTTTTTCTTTTCCAGATTCTTTGCGCATTATAATGCATAAAGCATATTTGCTTTACTGAGGCTATCAAACTGGTATAATGAAAGAGAACCAGTTATCTCAAATAAGAACGGAAAAAAAGTGATTCTAAGGAAGTATCAAACTTCGAAAAAAATTTTTTTTCTTTTCGAGATTCTTTGTGCAAAATATGCTTTACTGAGGCTATCAAACTAGTATAATGAAAGAGAACCAGTTATCGCAAATAAGAACGGAAAAAAAGTGATTCAAACGAAGTTTCCAAACTACGAAAAAAAATTTTTTTCTTTTCGAGATTCTTTGCGCATAATATGCTTTTCTGAGGCTATCAAACTAGTATAATTAAAGAGAACCAGTTATCTCAAATAAGAACGGAAAAGAAGTGATTCCAACGAAGTTTCCAAACTTCGAAAAAATTTTTTTTTCTTTTCCAGATTCTTTGCGCATAATATGCTTTACTGTGGCTATCAAACTAGTATAATGAAAGAGAACCAGTTATCTCAAATAAGAACGGAAAAAAAGTGATTCTAATGCAGTTTCCAAACTTCGAAAAAAATTTTTTTTCTTTTCGAGATTCTTTGTGCATAATATGCTTTACTGAGGTTATCAAACTAGTATAATGAAAGAGAACCAGTTACCTCAATTAAGAACGGAAAAAAAGTGATTCAAACGAAGTTTCCAAACTTCGAAAAAAAACTTTTTTCTTGTCGAGATTCTTTGCGCATAATATGCTTTTCTGAGGCTATCAAACTAGTATAATGAAAGAGAACCAGTTATCTCAAATAAGAACGGACAAAAAGTGATTCTAACGAAGTTTCCAAACTTCGAAAAAAATTTTTTTTCTTTTCCAGATTCTTTGCGCATAATATGCTTTACTGAGGCTATCAAACTAGTATAATGAAAGAGAACCAGTTATCTCAAATAAGAACGGAAAAAAAAGTGATTCTAATGAAGTTTCCAAACTTGGAAAAAAATTTTTTTTCTTTTCGAGAATCTTTGTGCATAATATGCTTTACTGAGGCTACCAAATAGTATAATGAAAGAGAACCAGTTATCTCAAATAAGAACGGAAAAAAAGTGAATAGAACGAAGTTTCCAAAATTCAAAAAAAATTTTTTCTTTTCGAGATTCTTTGCGCATAATATGCTTTTCTGAGGCTATCAAACTAGTATAATGAAAGAGAACCAGTTATCTCAAATAAGAACGGAAAAAAAGTTTCCAAACTTCGAAAAAAATTTTTTTTCTTTTCCAGATTCTTTGCGCATAATATGCTTTACTGAGGCTATCAAACTAGTATAATGAAAGAGAACCAGTTATCTCAAATAAGAACGGAAAAAAAGTGATTCAAACGAAGTTTCCAAACTTCGAAAAAAATTTTTTTTCTTGTCGAGATTCTTTGCGCATAATATGCTTTTCTGAGGCTATCAAACTAGTATAATGAAAGAGAACCAGTTTTCTCAAATAAGAACGGAAAAAAAGTGATTCTAAAGAAGTTTCCAAACTTCGAAAAAAATTTTTTTTCTTATCCAGATTTTTTGCGCATAATATGCTTTACTGAGGCTATCACACTGTATAATGAAAGAGAACCAGTTATCTCAAATAAGAACGGAAAAAAAGTGATTCTAATGAAGTTTCCAAACTTCGAAAAAAATTTTTTTTCTTTTCGAGAATCTTTGTGCATAATATGCTTTACTGAGGCTATCAAACTAGTATAATGAAAGAGAACCAGTTATCTCAAATAAGAACGGAAAAAAGTGATTCAAACGAAGTTTCCAAAATTCAAAAAAAACTTTTTTCTTTTCGAGATTCTTTGCGCATAATATGCTTTTCTGAGGTTATCAAACTAGTATAAAGAAACAGAACCAGTTATCTCAAATAAGTACGGAAAAATAGTGATTCTAACGAAGTTTCCAAACTTCGAAAAAAATTTTTTTCTTTTCGAGATTCTTAGCGCATAATATGCTTTTCTGAGGCTATCAAACTAGTATAATGAAAGAGAACCAGTTAACTCAAATAAGAACGGAAAAAAAGTGATTCTAACGAAGTTTCCAAACTTCTAAAAAAAATGTTTTTCTTTTCGATATTCTTTGCGCATAATATGCTTTTCTGAGGCTATCAAACTAGTATAATGAAAGAGAACCAGTTATCTGAAATAAGAACGGGAAAAAAGTGATTCAAACGAAGTTTCCAAACCTCGAAAAAATTTTTTTTTCTTTTCGTGATTCCTTGCGCTAAATATGCTTTTCTGAGGATATCAAAGTTGTATTATAAAAGAGAACCAGTTATCTCAAATAAGAACGGAAAAAAAGTGATTCAAACGAAGTTTCCAAACTTGGAAAAAAATTTTTTTTCTTTTCGTGATTCTTTTCGCTAAATATGCTTTTCTGAGGCTATCAAACTAGTATAATGAAAGAGAACCAGTTATCTCAAATAAGAACAGAAAAAAAGTGATTCTAAAGAAGTTTCCAAACTTCGAAAAAATTTTTTTTTCTTTTCGAGATTCTTTGCGCATAATATGCTTTGCTGAGGCTATGAAACTAGTATAATGAAAGAGAACCAGTTATCTCAAATAAGAACGGAAAAAAGTGATTCTAACGAAGTTTCCAAACTTCGAAAAATAATTTTTTTCTTTTCGAGATTCTTTGCGCATAATATGCTTTACTGAGGCTATCAAACTAGTATAATGAAAGAGAACCAGTTATCTCAAATAAGAACAGAAAAAAAGTGATTCTAAAGAAGTTTCCAAACTTCGAAAAAAAATTTTTTTTCTTTTCGAGATTCTTTGCGCATAATATGCTTTACTGAGGCTATCAAACTAGTATAATGAAAGAGAACCAGTTATCTCAAATAAGAACGGAAAAAAATTGATTCTAAAGAAGTTTCCAAACTTCGAAAAAAATTTTTTTTCTTTTCGAGATTCTTTGCGCATAATATGCTTTACTGAGGCTATCAAACTAGTATAAAGAGAGAGAAACAGTTATCTCAAATAAGAACGGAAAAAAAGTGATTCAAATGAAGTTTCCAAACTTCGAAAAAAAATGTTTTTCTTTTCGAGATTCTTTGCGCATAATATGCTTTTCTGGGGCTATCAAACTAGTATAATGAAAGAAAACCAGTTATCTCAAATAAGAACGGGAAAAAAGTGATTCTAACGAAGTTTCCAAACTTCGAAAAAAATTTTTTTTCTTTTCGTGATTCTTTGCGCTAAATATGCTTTTCTGAGGCTATCAAACTAGTATAATGAAAGAGAACCAGTTATCTCAAATAAGAACAGAAAAAAAGTGATTCTAAAGAAGTTTCCAAACTTCGAAAAATATTTTTTTTCTTTTCGTGATTCTTTTCGCTAAATATGCTTTTCTGAGGCTATCTAACTAGTATAATGAAAGAGAACCAGTTATCTCAAATAAGAACAGAAAAAAAGTGATTCTAAAAAGTTTCCAAACTTCGAAAAAAAATTTTTTTCTTTTCGAGATTCTTTGCGCATAATATGCTTTACTGATGCTATCAAACTAGTATAATGAAAGAGAACCAGTTATCTCAAATAAGAACAGAAAAAAAGTGATTCTAAAGAAGTTTCCAAACTTCGAAAAAAATTTTTTTTCTTTTCGAGATTCTTTCCGCATAATATGCTTTACTGAGGCTATCAAACTAGTATAATGAAAGAGAACCAGTTATCTCAAATAAGAACGGAAAAAAGTGATTCTAACGAAGTTTTCAAACTTCGAAAAAAAAATTTTTTCTTTTCGAGATTCTTTGTGCAAAATATGCTTTACTGAGGCTATCAAACTAGTATAATGAAAGAGAACCAGTTATCGCAAATAAGAACGGAAAAAAAGTGATTCAAACGAAGTTTCCAAACTACGAAAAAAAATTTTTTTCTTTTCGAGATTCTTTGCGCATAATATGCTTTTCTGAGGCTATCAAACTAGTATAATTAAAGAGAACCAGTTATCTCAAATAAGAACGGAAAAAAGTGATTCCAACGAAGTTTCCAAACTTCGAAAATTTTTTTTTTCTTTTCCAGATTCTTTGCGCATAATATGCTTTACTGTGGCTATCAAACTAGTATAATGAAAGAGAACCAGTTATCTCAAATAAGAACGGAAAAAAAGTGATTCTAATGCAGTTTCCAAACTTCGAAAAAATTTTTTTTTCTTTTCGAGATTCTTTGCGCATAATATGCTTTTCTGAGGCTATCAAACTAGTATAATGAAAGAGAACCAGTTATCTCAAATAAGAACGGACAAAAAGTGATTCTAACGAAGTTTCCAAACTTCGAAAAAAATTTTTTTTCTTTTCCAGATTCTTTGCGCATAATATGCTTTACTGAGGCTATCAAACTAGTATAATGAAAGAGAACCAGTTATCTCAAATAAGAACGGAAAAAAAAGTGATTCTAATGAAGTTTCCAAACTTGGAAAAAAATTTTATTTCTTTTCGAGAATCTTTGTGCATAATATGCTTTACTGAGGCTACCAAATAGTATAATGAAAGAGAACCAGTTATCTCAAATAAGAACGGAAAAAAAGTGAATAAAACGAAGTTTCCAAAATTCAAAAAAAACTTTTTTCTTTTCGAGATTCTTTGCGCATAATATGCTTTTCTGAGGTTATCAAACTAGTATAATGAAACAGAACCAGTTATCTCAAATAAGTACGGAATAAAAGTGATTCTAAAGAACTTTCCCAACTTCGAAAAAATTTTTTTTCTTTTCGAGATTCTTTGCGCATAATATGCATTTCTGAGGCTATCAAACTAGTATAATGAAAGAGAACCAGTTATCTCAAATAAGAAGGGAAAAAAAGTTTCCAAAGTTCGAAAAAAATTTTTTTTCTTTTCCAGATTCTTTGCGCATAATATGCTTTACTGAGGCTATCAAACTAGTATAATGAAAGAGAACCAGTTATCTCAAATAAGAACGGAAAAAAAGTGATTCAAACGAAGTTTCCAAACTTCGAAAAAAATTTTTTTTCTTGTCGAGATTCTTTGCGCATAATATGCTTTTCTGAGGCTATCAAACTAGTATAATTAAAGAGAACCAGTTATCTCAAATAAGAACGGAAAAAAGTGATTCCAACGAAGTTTCCAAACTTCGAAAAAATTTTTTTTTCTTTTCCAGATTCTTTGCGCATAATATGCTTTACTGTGGCTATCAAACCAGTATAATGAAAGAGAACCAGTTATCTCAAATAAGAACGGAAAAAAAGTGATTCTAATGCAGTTTCCAAACTTCGAAAAAATTTTTTTTTCTTTTCGAGATTCTTTGCGCATAATATGCTTTTCTGAGGCTATCAAACTAGTATAATGAAAGAGAACCAGTTATCTCAAATAAGAACGGACAAAAAGTGATTCTAACGAAGTTTCCAAACTTCGAAAAAAAATTTTTTTCTTTTCCAGATTCTTTGCGCATAATATGCTTTACTGAGGCTATCAAACTAGTATAATGAAAGAGAACCAGTTATCTCAAATAAGAACGGAAAAAAAAGTGATTCTAATGAAGTTTCCAAACTTGGAAAAAAATTTTTTTTCTTTTCGAGAATCTTTGTGCATAATATGCTTTACTGAGGCTACCAAATAGTATAATGAAAGAGAACCAGTTATCTCAAATAAGAACGGAAAAAAAGTGAATAAAACGAAGTTTCCAAAATTCAAAAAAAACTTTTTTCTTTTCGAGATTCTTTGCGCATAATATGCTTTTCTGAGGTTATCAAACTAGTATAATGAAACAGAACCAGTTATCTCAAATAAGTACGGAATAAAAGTGATTCTAAAGAACTTCCCCAACTTCGAAAAAATTTTTTTTCTTTTCGAGATTCTTTGCGCATAATATGCATTTCTGAGGCTATCAAACTAGTATAATGAAAGAGAACCAGTTATCTCAAATAAGAACGGAAAAAAAGTTTCCAAACTTCGAAAAAAATTTTTTTTCTTTTCCAGATTCTTTGCGCATAATATGCTTTACTGAGGCTATCAAACTAGTATAATGAAAGAGAACCAGTTATCTCAAATAAGAACGGAAAAAAAGTGATTCAAACGAAGTTTCCAAACTTCGAAAAAAATTTTTTTTCTTGTCGAGATTCTTTGCGCATAATATGCTTTTCTGAGGCTATCAAACTAGTATAATGAAAGAGAACCAGTTTTCTCAAATAAGAACGGAAAAAAAGTGATTCTAACGAGGTTTCCAAACTTCGAAAAAAATTTTTTTTCTTATCCAGATTTTTTGCGCATAATATGCTTTACTGATGCTATCAAACTGTATAATGAAAGAGAACCAGTTATCTCAAATAAGAACGGAAAAAAAGTGATTCTAATGAAGTTTCCAAACTTCGAAAAAAATTTTTTTTCTTTTCAGAATCTTTGTGCATAATATGCTTTACTGAGGCTATCAAACTAGTATAATGAAAGAGAACCAGTTATCTCAAATAAGAACGGAAAAAAGTGATTCAAACGAAGTTTCCAAAATTCAAAAAAAACTTTTTTCTTTTCGAGATTCTTTGCGCATAATATGCTTTTCTGAGGTTATCAAACTAGTATAATGAAACAGAACCAGTTATCTCAAATAAGTACGGAAAAATAGTGATTCTAACGAAGTTTCCAAACTTCGAAAAAAATTTTTTTCTTTTCGAGATTCTTAGCGCATAATATGCTTTTCTGAGGCTATCAAACTAGTATAATGAAAGAGAACCAGTTAACTCAAATAAGAACGGAAAAAAAGTGATTCTAACGAAGTTGCCAAACTTCGAAAAAAAATGTTTTTCTTTTCGATATTCTTTGCGCATAATATGCTTTTCTGAGGCTATCAAACTAGTATAATGAAAGAGAACCAGTTATCTGAAATAAGAACGGGAAAAAAGTGATTCAAACGAAGTTTCCAAACCTCGAAAAAATTTTTTTTTCTTTTCGTGATTCTTTGCGCTAAATATGCTTTTCTGAGGATATCAAAGTTGTATTATAAAAGAGAACCAGTTATCTCAAATAAGAACGGAAAAAAAGTGATTCAAACGAAGTTTCCAAACTTGGAAAAAAATTTTTTTTCTTTTCGTGATTCTTTTCGCTAAATATGCTTTTCTGAGGCTATCAAACTAGTATAATGAAAGAGAACCAGTTATCTCAAATAAGAACAGAAAAAAAGTGATTCTAAAGAAGTTTCCAAACTTCGAAAAAATTTTTTTTTCTTTTCGAGATTCTTTGCGATTAATATGCTTTGCTGAGGCTATGAAACTAGTATAATGAAAGAGAACCAGTTATCTCAAATAAGAACGGAAAAAAGTGATTCTAACGAAGTTTCCAAACTTCGAAAAATAATTTTTTTCTTTTCGAGATTCTTTGCGCATAATATGCTTTACTGAGGCTATCAAACTAGTATAATGAAAGAGAACCAGTTATCTCAAATAAGAACAGAAAAAAAGTGATTCTAAAGAAGTTTCCAAACTTCGAAAAAAAAAATTTTTTCTTTTCGAGATTCTTTGCGCATAATATGCTTTACTGAGGCTATCAAACTAGTATAATGAAAGAGAACCAGTTATCTCAAATAAGAACGGAAAAAAATTGATTCTAAAGAAGTTTCCAAACTTCGAAAAAAATTTTTTTTCTTTTCGAGATTCTTTGCGCATAATATGCTTTACTGAGGCTATCAAACTAGTATAAAGAGAGAGAAACAGTTATCTCAAATAAGAACGGAAAAAAAGTGATTCAAATGAAGTTTCCAAACTTCGAAAAAAAATGTTTTTCTTTAGAGATTCTTTGCGCATAATATGCTTTTCTGGGGCTATCAAACTAGTATAATGAAAGAAAACCAGTTATCTCAAATAAGAACGGGAAAAAAGTGATTCTAACGAAGTTTCCAATCTTCGAAAAAAATTTTTTTTCTTTTCGTGATTCTTTGCGCTAAATATGCTTTTCTGAGGCTATCAAACTAGTATAATGAAAGAGAACCAGTTATCTCAAATAAGAACAGAAAAAAAGTAATTCTAAAGAAGTTTCCAAACTTCGAAAAATATTTTTTTTCTTTTCGTGATTCTTTTCGCTAAATATGCTTTTCTGAGGCTATCTAACTAGTATAATGAAAGAGAACCAGTTATCTCAAATAAGAACAGAAAAAAAGTGGTTCTAAAGAAGTTTCCAAACTTCGAAAAAAAATTTTTTTCTTTTCGAGATTCTTTGCGCATAATATGCTTTACTGATGCTATCAAACTAGTATTATGAAAGAGAACCAGTTATCTCAAATAAGAACAGAAAAAAAGTGATTCTAAAGAAGTTTCCAAACTTCGAAAAAAATTTTTTTTCTTTTCGAGATTCTTTGCGCATAATGTGCTTTACTGAGGCTATCAAACTAGTATAATGAAAGAGAACCAGTTATCTCAAATAAGAACAGAAAAAAATTGATTCTAAAGAACTTTCCAAAATTCGAAAAAAAATTTTTTTCTTTTGGAGATTCTTTGCGCATAATATGCTTTAATGAGGCTATCAAACTAGTATAATGAAAGAGAACCAGTTATCTCAAATAAGAACGGAAAAAAATTGATTCTAAAGAAGTTTCCAAAGTTCGAAAAAAAAATTTTTTCTTTTCGAGATTCTTTGCGCATAATATGCTTTACTGAGGCTATCAACCTAGTATAATGAAAGAGAAACAGTTATCTCAAATAAGAACGGAAAAAAAGTGATTCTAAAGTAGTTTCCAAACTTCGAAAAAAATTTTTTTTCTTTTCGTGATTCTTTTCGCTAAATATGCTTTTCTGAGGCTATCAAACTAGTGTAATGAAAGAGAACCAGTTATCTCAAATTAGAACAGAAAAAAAGTGATTCTAAAGAAGTTTCCAAACTTCGAAAAAAATTTTTTTTCTTTTCGAGATTCTTTGCGCATAATATGCTTTACTGAGGATATCAAACTAGTATAATGAAAGAGAACCAGTTATCTCAAATAAGAACGGAAAAAAGTGATTCTAATGAAGTTTCCAAACTTCGAAAGAAATTTTTTTTCTTTTCGAGATTCTTTGTGCATAATATGCTTTACTGGGGCTATCAAACTTCCTGAGGCTATCAAACTAACGAAACAGAACCAGTTATCTCAAATAAGAACGGAAAAAAGTGATTCTAACGAAGTTTCCAAACTTCGAAAAAAATTTATTTTCTTTTCCAGATTCTTTGCCCATAATGTGCTTTACTGAGGCTATCAAACTAGTATAATGAAAGAGAACCAGTTATCTCAAATAAGAACGGAAAAAAAGTGATTCTAATGAAGTTTCCAAACTTCGAAAAAATTTTTTTTCTTTTCGAGATTCTTTGTGCATAATATGCTTTACTGAGGCTATCAAACTAGTATAATGAAATAGAACCAGTTATCTCAAATAAGAACGGAAAAATAGTGATTCAAACGAAGTTTCCAAAATTCAAAAAAAACTTTTTTCTTTTCGAGATTCTTTGCGCATAATGTGCTTTTCTGAGGTTATCAAACTAGTATAATGAAAGAGAACCAGTTATCTCAAATAAGAACGGAAAAAAAGTGATTCTAACGAAGTTTCCAAACTTCGAAAAAAAATTTTTTTCTTTTCCAGATTCTTTGCGCATTATAATGCATAAAGCATATTTGCTTTACTGAGGCTATCAAACTAGTATAATGAAAGAGAACCAGTTATCTCAAATAAGAACGGAAAAATAGTGATTCTAAGGAAGTATCAAACTTCGAAGAAAATTTTTTTTCTTTTCGAGATTCTTTGTGCAAAATATGTTTTACTGAGGCTATCAAACTAGTATAATGAAAGAGAACCAGTTATCGCAAATAAGAACGGAAAAAAAGTGATTCAAACGAAGTTTCCAAACTACGAAAAAAATTTTTTTTCTTTTCGAGATTCTTTGCGCATAATATGCTTTTCTGAGGCTATCAAACTAGTAAAATAAAAGAGAACCAGTTATCTCAAATAAGAACGGAAAAGAAGTGATTCCAACGAAGTTTCCAAACTTCGAAAAATATTTTTTTTCTTTTCGTGATTCTTTTCGCTAAATATGCTTTTCTGAGGCTATCTAACTAGTATAATGAAAGAGAACCAGTTATCTCAAATAAGAACAGAAAAAAAGTGGTTCTAAAGAAGTTTCCAAACTTCGAAAAAAAATTTTTTTCTTTTCGAGATTCTTTGCGCATAATATGCTTTACTGATGCTATCAAACTAGTATTATGAAAGAGAACCAGTTATCTCAAATAAGAACAGAAAAAAAGTGATTCTAAAGAAGTTTCCAAACTTCGAAAAAAATTTTTTTTCTTTTCGAGATTCTTTGCGCATAATGTGCTTTACTGAGGCTATCAAACTAGTATAATGAAAGAGAACCAGTTATCTCAAATAAGAACAGAAAAAAATTGATTCTAAAGAACTTTCCAAAATTCGAAAAAAAATTTTTTTCTTTTGGAGATTCTTTGCGCATAATATGCTTTAATGAGGCTATCAAACTAGTATAATGAAAGAGAACCAGTTATCTCAAATAAGAACGGAAAAAAATTGATTCTAAAGAAGTTTCCAAAGTTCGAAAAAAAAATTTTTTCTTTTCGAGATTCTTTGCGCATAATATGCTTTACTGAGGCTATCAACCTAGTATAATGAAAGAGAAACAGTTATCTCAAATAAGAACGGAAAAAAAGTGATTCTAAAGTAGTTTCCAAACTTCGAAAAAAATTTTTTTTCTTTTCGTGATTCTTTTCGCTAAATATGCTTTTCTGAGGCTATCAAACTAGTGTAATGAAAGAGAACCAGTTATCTCAAATTAGAACAGAAAAAAAGTGATTCTAAAGAAGTTTCCAAACTTCGAAAAAAATTTTTTTTCTTTTCGAGATTCTTTGCGCATAATATGCTTTACTGAGGATATCAAACTAGTATAATGAAAGAGAACCAGTTATCTCAAATAAGAACGGAAAAAAGTGATTCTAATGAAGTTTCCAAACTTCGAAAGAAATTTTTTTTCTTTTCGAGATTCTTTGTGCATAATATGCTTTACTGGGGCTATCAAACTTCCTGAGGCTATCAAACTAACGAAACAGAACCAGTTATCTCAAATAAGAACGGAAAAAAGTGATTCTAACGAAGTTTCCAAACTTCGAAAAAAATTTATTTTCTTTTCCAGATTCTTTGCCCATAATGTGCTTTACTGAGGCTATCAAACTAGTATAATGAAAGAGAACCAGTTATCTCAAATAAGAACGGAAAAAAAGTGATTCTAAGGAAGTTTCCAAACTTCGAAAAAATTTTTTTTCTTTTCGAGATTCTTTGTGCATAATATGCTTTACTGAGGCTATCAAACTAGTATAATGAAATAGAACCAGTTATCTCAAATAAGAACGGAAAAATAGTGATTCAAACGAAGTTTCCAAAATTCAAAAAAAACTTTTTTCTTTTCGAGATTCTTTGCGCATAATGTGCTTTTCTGAGGTTATCAAACTAGTATAATGAAAGAGAACCAGTTATCTCAAATAAGAACGGAAAAAAAGTGATTCTAACGAAGTTTCCAAACTTCGAAAAAAAATTTTTTTCTTTTCCAGATTCTTTGCGCATTATAATGCATAAAGCATATTTGCTTTACTGAGGCTATCAAACTAGTATAATGAAAGAGAACCAGTTATCTCAAATAAGAACGGAAAAATATTGATTCTAAGGAAGTATCAAACTTCGAAAAAAATTTTTTTTCTTTTCGAGATTCTTTGTGCAAAATATGTTTTACTGAGGCTATCAAACTAGTATAATGAAAGAGAACCAGTTATCGCAAATAAGAACGGAAAAAAAGTGATTCAAACGAAGTTTCCAAACTACGAAAAAAATTTTTTTTCTTTTCGAGATTCTTTGCGCATAATATGCTTTTCTGAGGCTATCAAACTAGTAAAATAAAAGAGAACCAGTTATCTCAAATAAGAACGGAAAAGAAGTGATTCCAACGAAGTTTCCAAACTTCGAAAAATTTTTTTTTTCTTTTCCAGATTCTTTGCGCATAATATGCTTTACTGTGGCTATCAAACTAGTATAATGAAAGAGAACCAGTTATCTCAAATAAGAACGGAAAAAAAGTGATTCTAATTTTAGTTTCCAAACTTCGAAAAAAATTTTTTTTCTTTTCGAGATTCTTTGTGCATAATATGCTTTACTGAGGTTATCAAACTAGTATAATGAAAGAGAACCAGTTATCTCAAATAAGAACGGAAAAAAAGTGATTCTAACGAAGTTTTCATAATTCGAAAAAAAAATTTTTTCTTTTCGAGATTCTTTGCGCATAATATGCTTTTCTGAGGCTATCAAACTAGTATAATGAAAGAGAACCAGTTATCTCAAATAAGAACGGAAAAAAAGTGATTCTAATGAAGTTTCCAATCTTCGAAAAAAATTTTTTTTCTTTTCGAGATTCTTTGTGCATAATATGCTTTTCTGAGGCTATCAAACTAGTATAATGAAAGAGAACCAGTTATCTCAAATAAGAATGGAAAAAAAGTGATTCTAACGAAGTTTCCATAATTCGAAAAAAAATTTTTTTCTTTTCGAGATTCTTTGCGCATAATATGCTTTTCTGAGGCTATCAAACTAGTATAATGAAAGAGAACCAGTTATCTCAAATAAGAACGGAAAAAAAGTTATTCAAACGAAGTTTCCAATCTTCGAAAAAAAACTTTTTTCTTTTCGAGATTCTTTGCGCATAATATGCTTTTCTGAGGCTATCAAACTAGTATAATGAAAGACAACCAGTTATCTCAAATAAGAACGGAAAAAAAGTGATTCTAACGAAGTTACCAAACTTCGAAAAAAATTTTTTTTCTTTTCCAGATTCTTTGCGCATAATATGCTTTACTGATGCTATTAAAGTAGTATAATGAAAGAGAACCAGTTATCTCAAATAAGAACGGAAAAAAGTGATTCTAATGAAGTTTCCAAACTTCGAAAAAAAATTTTTTCTTTTCGAGATTCTTTGTGCATAATATGCTTTACTGAGGTTATCAAACTAGTATAATGAAAGAGAACCAGTTATCTCAAATAAGAACGGAAAAAAGTGATTCTAACGAAGTTTCCAAACTTCGAAAAAAATTTTTTTCTTTTCCAGATTCTTTGCGCATAATATGATTTACTGATGCTATCAAGCTAGTATAATGAAAGAGAACCGGTGATCTCAAATAAGAACGGAAAAAAGTGATTCTAATGAAGTTTCCAAACTTCGAAAGAAATTTTCTTTCTTTTCGAGATTCTTTGTGCATAATATGCTTTACTGAGGCTATCAAACTAGTATAATGAAAGAGAACCAGTTATCTCAAATAAGAACGGAAAATAGTGATTCAAACGAAGTTTCCAAAATTCAAAAAAAACTTTTATGTTTTCGAGATTCTTTGCGCATAATGTGCTTTTCTGAGGTTATCAAACTAGTATAATGAAAGAGAACCAGTTATCTCAAATAAGAACGGAAAAAAAGTGATTCTAACGAAGTTTCCAAACTTCGAAAAAAAATTTTTTTCTTTTCCAGATTCTTTGCGCATTATAATGCATAAAGCATATTTGCTTTACTGAGGCTATCAAACTAGTATAATGAAAGAGAACCAGTTATCTCAAATAAGAACGGAAAAAAAGTGATTCTAAGGAAGTATCAAACTTCGAAAAAAATTTTTTTTCTTTTCGAGATTCTTTGTGCAAAATATGCTTTACTGAGGCTATCAAACTAGTATAATGAAAGAGAACCAGTTATCGCAAATAAGAACGGAAAAAAAGTGATTCAAACGAAGTTTCCAAACTACGAAAAAAAATTTTTTTCTTTTCGAGATTCTTTGCGCATAATATGCTTTTCTGAGGCTATCAAACTAGTATAATTTAAGAGAACCAGTTATCTCAAATAAGAACGGAAAAGAAGTGATTCCAACGAAGTTTCCAAACTTCGAAAAAATTTTTTTTTCTTTTCCAGATTCTTTGCGCATAATATGCTTTACTGTGGCTATCAAACTAGTATAATGAAAGAGAACCAGTTATCTCAAATAAGAACGGAAAAAAAGTGATTCTAATGCAGTTTCCAAACTTCGAAAAAAATTTTTTTTCTTTTCGAGATTCTTTGTGCATAATATGCTTTACTGAGGTTATCAAACTAGTATAATGAAAGAGAACCAGTTATCTCAATTAAGAACGGAAAAAAAGTGATTCAAACGAAGTTTCCAAACTTCGAAAAAAAACTTTTTTCTTGTCGAGATTCTTTGCGCATAATATGCTTTTCTGAGGCTATCAAACTAGTATAATGAAAGAGAACCAGTTATCTCAAATAAGAACGGACAAAAAGTGATTCTAACGAAGTTTCCAAACTTCGAAAAAAATTTTTTTTCTTTTCCAGATTCTTTGCGCATAATATGCTTTACTGAGGCTATCAAACTAGTATAATGAAAGAGAACCAGTTATCTCAAATAAGAACGGAAAAAAAAGTGATTCTAATGAAGTTTCCAAACTTGGAAAAAAATTTTTTTTCTTTTCGAGAATCTTTGTGCATAATATGCTTTACTGAGGCTACCAAATAGTATAATGAAAGAGAACCAGTTATCTCAAATAAGAACGGAAAAAAAGTGAATAAAACGAAGTTTCCAAAATTCAAAAAAAACTTTTTTCTTTTCGAGATTCTTTGCGCATAATATGCTTTTCTGAGGTTATCAAACTAGTATAATGAAACAGAACCAGTTATCTCAAATAAGTACGGAATAAAAGTGATTCTAAAGAACTTCCCCAACTTCGAAAAAATTTTTTTTCTTTTCGAGATTCTTTGCGCATAATATGCATTTCTGAGGCTATCAAACTAGTATAATGAAAGAGAACCAGTTATCTCAAATAAGAACGGAAAAAAAGTTTCCAAACTTCGAAAAAAATTTTTTTTCTTTTCCAGATTCTTTGCGCATAATATGCTTTACTGAGGCTATCAAACTAGTATAATGAAAGAGAACCAGTTATCTCAAATAAGAACGGAAAAAAAGTGATTCAAACGAAGTTTCCAAACTTCGAAAAAAATTTTTTTTCTTGTGGAGATTCTTTGCGCATAATATGCTTTTCTGAGGCTATCAAACTAGTATAATGAAAGAGAACCAGTTTTCTCAAATAAGAACGGAAAAAAAGTGATTCTAAAGAAGTTTCCAAACTTCGAAAAAAATTTTTTTTCTTATCCAGATTTTTTGCGCATAATATGCTTTACTGAGGCTATCACACTGTATAATGAAAGAGAACCAGTTATCTCAAATAAGAACGGAAAAAAGTGATTCAAACGAAGTTTCCAAAATTCAAAAAAAATTTTTTTCTTTTCGAGATTCTTTGTGCATAATATGCTTTACTGAGGCTATCAAACTTCCTGAGGCTATCAAACTAATGAAAGAGAACCAGTTATCTCAAATAAGAACGGAAAAAAAGTGATTCTAATGAAGTTTCCAATCTTCGAAAAAAATTTTTTTTCTTTTCGAGAATCTTTGTGCATAATATGCTTTACTGAGGCTATCAAACTAGTATAATGAAAGAGAACCAGTTATCTCAAATAAGAACGGAAAAAAGTGATTCAAACGAAGTTTCCAAAATTCAAAAAAAACTTTTTTCTTTTCGAGATTCTTTGCGCATAATATGCTTTTCTGAGGTTATCAAACTAGTATAATGAAACAGAACCAGTTATCTCAAATAAGTACGGAAAAATAGTGATTCTAACGAAGTTTCCAAACTTCGAAAAAAATTTTTTTCTTTTCGAGATTCTTAGCGCATAATATGCTTTTCTGAGGCTATCAAACTAGTATAATGAAAGAGAACCAGTTAACTCAAATAAGAACGGAAAAAATGTGATTCTAACGAAGTTTCCAAACTTCGAAAAAAAATGTTTTTCTTTTCGATATTCTTTGCGCATAATATGCTTTTCTGAGGCTATCAAACTAGTATAATGAAAGAGAACCAGTTATCTGAAATAAGAACGGGAAAAAAGTGATTCAAACGAAGTTTCCAAACCTCGAAAAATTTTTTTTTTCTTTTCGTGATTCTTTGCGCTAAATATGCTTTTCTGAGGATATCAAAGTTGTATTATAAAAGAGAACCAGTTATCTCAAATAAGAACGGAAAAAAAGTGATTCAAACGAAGTTTCCAAACTTGGAAAAAAATTTTTTTTCTTTTCGTGATTCTTTTCGCTAAATATGCTTTTCTGAGGCTATCAAACTAGTATAATGAAAGAGAACCAGTTATCTCAAATAAGAACAGAAAAAAAGTGATTCTAAAGAAGTTTCCAAACTTCGAAAAAATTTTTTTTTCTTTTCGAGATTCTTTGCGCATAATATGCTTTGCTGAGGCTATGAAACTAGTATAATGAAAGAGAACCAGTTATCTCAAATAAGAACGGAAAAAAGTGATTCTAACGAAGTTTCCAAACTTCGAAAAATAATTTTTTTCTTTTCGAGATTCTTTGCGCATAATATGCTTTACTGAGTCTATCAAACTAGTATAATGAAAGAGAACCAGTTATCTCAAATAAGAACAGAAAAAAAGTGATTCTAAAGAAGTTTCCAAACTTCGAAAAAAAAATTTTTTTCTTTTCGAGATTCTTTGCGCATAATATGCTTTACTGAGGCTATCAAACTAGTATAATGAAAGAGAACCAGTTATCTCAAATAAGAACGGAAAAAAATTGATTCTAAAGAAGTTTCCAATCTTCGAAAAAAATTTTTTTTCTTTTCGAGATTCTTTGCGCATAATATGCTTTACTGAGGCTATCAAATTAGTATAAAGAGAGAGAAACAGTTATCTCAAATAAGAACGGAAAAAAAGTGATTCAAATGAAGTTTCCAAACTTCGAAAAAAAATGTTTTTCTTTTCGAGATTCTTTGCGCATAATATGCTTTTCTGGGGCTATCAAACTAGTATAATGAAAGAAAACCAGTTATCTCAAATAAGAACGGGAAAAAAGTGATTCTAACGAAGTTTCCAAACTTCGAAAAAAATTTTTTTTCTTTTCGTGATTCTTTGCGCTAAATATGCTTTTCTGAGGCTATCAAACTAGTATAATGAAAGAGAACCAGTTATCTCAAATAAGAACAGAAAAAAAGTGATTCTAAAGAAGTTTCCAAACTTCGAAAAATATTTTTTTTCTTTTCGTGATTCTTTTCGCTAAATATGCTTTTCTGAGGCTATCTAACTAGTATAATGAAAGAGAACCAGTTATCTCAAATAAGAGCAGAAAAAAAGTGATTCTAAAGAAGTTTCCAAACTTCGAAAAAAAATTTTTTTCTTTTCGAGATTCTTTGCGCATAATATGCTTTACTGATGCTATCAAACTAGTATAATGAAAGAGAACCAGTTATCTCAAATAAGAACAGAAAAAAAGTGATTCTAAAGAAGTTTCCAAACTTCGAAAAAAATTTTTTTTCTTTTCGAGATTCTTTGCGCATAATATGCTTTACTGAGGCTATCAAACTAGTATAATGAAAGAGAACCAGTTATCTCAAATAAGAACGGAAAAAAGTGATTCTAACGAAGTTTTCAAACTTCGAAAAAAAAATTTTTTCTTTTCGATATTCTTTGTGCAAAATATGCTTTACTGAGGCTATCAAACTAGTATAATGAAAGAGAACCAGTTATCGCAAATAAGAACGGAAAAAAAGTGATTCAAACGAAGTTTCCAAACTACGAAAAAAAATTTTTTTCTTTTCGAGATTCTTTGCGCATAATATGCTTTTCTGAGGCTATCAAACTAGTATAATTAAAGAGAACCAGTTATCTCAAATAAGAACGGAAAAAAGTGATTCCAACGAAGTTTCCAAACTTCGAAAAAATTTTTTTTTCTTTTCCAGATTCTTTGCGCATAATATGCTTTACTGTGGCTATCAAACTAGTATAATGAAAGAGAACCAGTTATCTCAAATAAGAACGGAAAAAAAGTGATTCTAAAGCAGTTTCCAAACTTCGAAAAAAATTTTTTTTCTTTTCGAGATTCTTTGCGCATAATATGCTTTTCTGAGGCTATCAAACTAGTATAATGAAAGAGAACCAGTTATCTCAAATAAGAACGGACAAAAAGTGATTCTAACGAAGTTTCCAAACTTCGAAAAAATTTTTTTTTCTTTTCCAGATTCTTTGCGCATAATATGCTTTACTGAGGCTATCAAACTAGTATAATGAAAGAGAACCAGTTATCTCAAATAAGAACGGAAAAAAAAGTGATTCTAATGAAGTTTCCAAACTTGGAAAAAAATTTTTTTTCTTTTCGAGAATCTTTGTGCATAATATGCTTTACTGAGGCTACCAAATAGTATAATGAAAGAGTACCAGTTATCTCAAATAAGAACGGAAAAAAAGTGAATAAAACGAAGTTTCCAAAATTCAAAAAAAACTTTTTTCTTTTCGAGATTCTTTGCGCATAATATGCTTTTCTGAGGTTATCAAACTAGTATAATGAAACAGAACCAGTTATCTCAAATAAGTACGGAATAAAAGTGATTCTAAAGAACTTCCCCAACTTCGAAAAATTTTTTTTTCTTTTCGAGATTGTTTGCGCATAATATGCATTTCTGAGGCTATCAAACTAGTATAATGAAAGAGAACCAGTTATCTCAAATAAGAACGGAAAAAAAGTTTCCAAACTTCGAAAAAAATTTTTTTTCTTTTCCAGATTCTTTGCGCATAATATGCTTTACTGAGGCTATCAAACTAGTATAATGAAAGAGAACCAGTTATCTCAAATAAGAACGGAAAAAAAGTGATTCAAACGAAGTTTCCAAACTTCGAAAAAAATTTTTTTTCTTGTCGAGATTCTTTGCGCATAATATGCTTTTCTGAGGCTATCAAACTAGTATAATTAAAGAGAACCAGTTATCTCAAATAAGAACGGAAAAAAGTGATTCCAACGAAGTTTCCAAACTTCGAAAAAATTTTTTTTTCTTTTCCAGATTCTTTGCGCATAATATGCTTTACTGTGGCTATCAAACTAGTATAATGAAAGAGAACCAGTTATCTCAAATAAGAACGGAAAAAAAGTGATTCTAATGCAGTTTCCAAACTTCGAAAAAATTTTTTTTTCTTTTCGAGATTCTTTGCGCATAATATGCTTTTCTGAGGCTATCAAACTTGTATAATGAAAGAGAACCAGTTATCTCAAATAAGAACGGACAAAAAGTAATTCTAACGAAGTTTCCAAACTTCGAAAAAAATTTTTTTTCTTTTCCAGATTCTTTGCGCATAATATGCTTTACTGAGGCTATCAAACTAGTATAATGAAAGAGAACCAGTTATCTCAAATAAGAACGGAAAAAAAAGTGATTCTAATGAAGTTTCCAAACTTGGAAAAAAATTTTTTTTCTTTTCGAGAATCTTTGTGCATAATATGCTTTACTGAGGCTACCAAATAGTATAATGAAAGAGAACCAGTTATCTCAAATAAGAACGGAAAAAAAGTGAATAAAACGAAGTTTCCAAAATTCAAAAAAAACTTTTTTCTTTTCGAGATTCTTTGCGCATAATATGCTTTTCTGAGGTTATCAAACTAGTATAATGAAACAGAACCAGTTATCTCAAATAAGTACGGAATAAAAGTGATTCTAAAGAACTTCCCCAACTTCGAAATAATTTTTTTTCTTTTCGAGATTCTTTGCGCATAATATGCATTTCTGAGGCTATCAAACTAGTATAATGAAAGAGAACCAGTTATCTCAAATAAGAACGGAAAAAAAGTTTCCAAACTTCGAAAAAATTTTTTTCTCTTTTCCAGATTCTTTGCGCATAATATGCTTTACTGAGGCTATCAAACTAGTATAATGAAAGAGAACCAGTTATCTCAAATAAGAACGGAAAAAAAGTGATTCAAACGAAGTTTCCAAACTTCGAAAAAAATTTTTTTTCTTGTCGAGATTCTTTGCGCATAATATGCTTTTCTGAGGCTATCAAACTAGTATAATGAAAGAGAACCAGTTTTCTCAAATAAGAACGGAAAAAAAGTGATTCTAACGAGGTTTCCAAACTTCGAAAAAAATTTTTTTTCTTATCCAGATTTTTTGCGCATAATATGCTTTACTGATGCTATCAAACTGTATAATGAAAGAGAACCAGTTATCTCAAATAAGAACGGAAAAAAAGTGATTCTAATGAAGTTTCCAAACTTCGAAAAAAATTTTTTTTCTTTTCGAGAATCTTTGTGCATAATATGCTTTACTGAGGCTATCAAACTAGTATAATGAAACAGAACCAGTTATCTCAAATAAGAACGGAAAAAAGTGATTCAAACGAAGTGTACAAAATTCAAAAAAAACTTTTTTCTTTTCGAGATTCTTTGCGCATAATATGCTTTTCTGAGGTTATCAAACTAGTAAAATGAAACAGAACCAGTTATCTCAAATAAGTACGGAAAAATAGTGATTCTAACGAAGTTTCCAAACTTCGAAAAAAATTTTTTTCTTTTCGAGATTCTTAGCGCATAATATGCTTTTCTGAGGCTATCAAACTAGTATAATGAAAGAGAACCAGTTAACTCAAATAAGAACGGAAAAAAAGTGATTCTAACTAAGTTTCCAAACTTCGAAAAAAAATGTTTTTCTTTTCGATATTCTTTGCGCATAATATGCTTTTCTGAGGCTATCAAACTAGTATAATGAAAGAGAACCAGTTATCTGAAATAAGAACGGGAATCAAGTGATTCAAACGAAGTTTCCAAACCTCGAAAAAATTTTTTTTTCTTTTCGTGATTCTTTGCGCTAAATATGCTTTTCTGAGGATATCAAAGTTGTATTATAAAAGAGAACCAGTTATCTCAAATAAGAACGGAAAAAAAGTGATTCAAACGAAGTTTCCAAACTTGGAAAAAAATTTTTTTTCTTTTCGTGATTCTTTTCGCTAAATATGCTTTTCTGAGGCTATCAAACTAGTATAATGAAAGAGAACCAGTTATCTCAAATAAGAACAGAAAAAAAGTGATTCTAAAGAAGTTTCCAAACTTCGAAAAAATTTTTTTTTCTTTTCGAGATTCTTTGCGATTAATATGCTTTGCTGAGGCTATGAAACTAGTATAATGAAAGAGAACCAGTTATCTCAAATAAGAACGGAAAAAAGTGATTCTAACGAAGTTTCCAAACTTCGAAAAATAATTTTTTTCTTTTCGAGATTCTTTGCGCATAATATGCTTTACTGAGGCTATCAAACTAGTATAATGAAAGAGAACCAGTTATCTCAAATAAGAACAGAAAAAAAGTGATTCTAAAGAAGTTTCCAAACTTCGAAAAAAAAAATTTTTTCTTTTCGAGATTCTTTGCGCATAATATGCTTTACTGAGGCTATCAAACTAGTATAATGAAAGAGAACCAGTTATCTCAAATAAGAACGGAAAAAAATTGATTCTAAAGAAGTTTCCAAACTTCGAAAAAAATTTTTTTTCTTTTCGAGATTCTTTGCGCATAATATGCTTTACTGAGGGTATCAAACTAGTATAAAGAGAGAGAAACAGTTATCTCAAATAAGAACGGAAAAAAAGTGATTCAAATGAAGTTTCCAAACTTCGAAAAAAAATGTTTTTCTTTTCGAGATTCTTTGCGCATAATATGGTTTTCTGGGGCTATCAAACTAGTATAATGAAAGAAAACCAGTTATCTCAAATAAGAACGGGAAAAAAGTGATTCTAACGAAGTTTCCAAACTTCGAAAAAAATTTTTTTTCTTTTCGTGATTCTTTGCGCTAAATATGCTTTTCTGAGGCTATCAAACTAGTATAATGAAAGAGAACCAGTTATCTCAAATAAGAGCAGAAAAAAAGTGATTCTAAAGAAGTTTCCAAACTTCGAAAAATATTTTTTTTCTTTTCGTGATTCTTTTCGCTAAATATGCTTTTCTGAGGCTATCTAACTAGTATAATGAAAGAGAACCAGTTATCTCAAATAAGAACAGAAAAAAAGTGATTCTAAAGAAGTTTCCAAACTTTGAAAAAAAATTTTTTTCTTTTCGAGATTCTTTGCGCATAATATGCTTTACTGATGCTATCAAACTAGTATAATGAAAGAGAACCAGTTATCTCAAATAAGAACAAAAAAAAGTGATTCTAAAGAAGTTTCCAAACTTCGAAAAAAAATTTTTTTTCTTTTCGAGATTCTTTGCGCATATTATGCTTTACTGAGGCTATCAAACTAGTATAATGAAAGAGAACAAGTTATCTCAAATAAGAACGGAAAAAAGTGATTCTAACGAAGTTTTCAAACTTCGAAAAAAAATTTTTTTCTTTTCGAGATTCTTTGCGCATAATATGCTTTACTGAGGATATCAAACTAGTATAATGAAAGAGAACCAGTTATCTCAAATAAGAACGGAAAAACGTGATTCTAACGAAGTTTCCAAACTTCGAAAAAAATTTTTTTCTTTTCCAGATTCTTTGCGCATAATATGCTTTACTGTGGCTATGAAACTAGTATAATGAAAGAGAACCAGTTATCTCAAATAAGAACGGAAAAAAAGTGATTCTAACGAAGTTTCCAAACTTCGAAAAAAATTTTTTTCTTTTCCAGATTCTTTGCGCATAATATGCTTTACTGATGCTATCAAGCCTAGTATAATGAAAGAGAACCGGTTATCTCAAATAAGAACGGAAAAAAAGTGATTCTAACGAAGTTTCCAAACTTCGAAAGAAATTTTTTTTCTTTTCGAGATTCTTTGTGCATAATATGCTTTACTGGGGCTATCAAACTTCCTGAGGCTATCAAACTATCGAAACAGAACCAGTTATCTCAAATAAGAACGGAAAAAAGTGATTCTAACGAAGTTTCCAAACTTCGAAAAAAATTTATTTTCTTTTCCAGATTCTTTGCCCATAATGTGCTTTACTGAGGCTATCAAACTAGTATAATGAAAGAGAACCAGTTATCTCAAATAAGAACGGAAAAAAAGTGATTCTAATGAAGTTTCCAAACTTCGAAAAAATTTTTTTTCTTTTCGTGATTCTTTTCGCTAAATATGCTTTTCTGAGGCTATCTAACTAGTATAATGAAAGAGAACCAGTTATCTCAAATAAGAACAGAAAAAAAGTGATTCTAAAGAAGTTTCCAAACTTCGAAAAAAAATTTTTTTCTTTTCGAGATTCTTTGCGCATAATATGCTTTACTGATGCTATCAAACTAGTATAATGAAAGAGAACCAGTTATCTCAAATAAGAACAGAAAAAAAGTGATTCTAAAGAAGTTTCCAAACTTCGAAAAAAATTTTTTTTCTTTTCGAGATTCTTTGCGCATAATATGCTTTACTGAGGCTATCAAACTAGTATAATGAAAGAGAACCAGTTATCTCAAATAAGAACGGAAAAAAGTGATTCTAACGAAGTTTTCAAAATTCGAAAAAAAAATTTTTTCTTTTGGAGATTCTTTGCGCATAATATGCTTTAATGAGGCTATCAAACTAGTATAATGAAAGAGAACCAGTTATCTCAAATAAGAACGGAAAAAAATTGATTCTAAAGAAGTTTCCAAAGTTCGAAAAAAAAATTTTTTCTTTTCGAGATTCTTTGCGCATAATATGCTTTACTGAGGCTATCAACCTAGTATAATGAAAGAGAAACAGTTATCTCAAATAAGAACGGAAAAAAAGTGATTCTAAAGTAGTTTCCAAACTTCGAAAAAAATTTTTTTTCTTTTCGTGATTCTTTTCGCTAAATATGCATTTCTGAGGCTATCAAACTAGTGCAATGAAAGAGAACCAGTTATCTCAAATTAGAACAGAAAAAAAGTGATTCTAAAGAAGTTTCCAAACTTGGAAAAAAAATATTTTTCTTTTCGAGATTCTTTGCGCATAATATGCTTTACTGAGGCTATCAAACTAGTATAATAAAAGAGAACCAGTTATCTCAAATAAGAACAGATAAAAAGTGATTCTAAAGAAGTTTCCAAATTTCGAAAAAAATTTTTTTTCTTTTCGAGATTCTTTGCGCATAATATGCTTTACTGAGGTTATCAAACTAGTATAATGAAAGAGAACCAGTTATCTCAAATAAGAACGGAAAAAAGTGATTCTAACGAAGTTTCCAAACTTCGAAAAAAATTTTTTCTTTTCCAGATTCTTTGCGCATAATATGCTTTACTGTGGCTATGAAACTAGTATAATGAAACAGAACCAGTTATCTCAAATAAGAACGGAAAAAAAGTGATTCTAATGCAGTTTCCAAACTTCGAAAAAAAATTTTTTTCTTTTCGAGATTCTTTGTGCATATTATGCTTTACTGAGGTTATCAAACTAGTATAATGAAAGAGAACCAGTTATCTCAAATAAGAACGGAAAAAAGTGATTCTAACGAAGTTTCCAAACTTCGAAAAAAATTTTTTTCTTTTCCAGATTCTTTGCGCATAATATGCTTTACTGATGCTATCAAGCCTAGTATAATGAAAGAGAACCGGTTATCTCAAATAAGAACGGAAAAAAAGTGATTCTAATGAAGTTTCCAAACTTCGAAAGAAAGTTTTTTTCTTTTCGAGATTCTTTGTGCATAATATGCTTTACTGGGGCTATCAAACTTCCTGAGGCTATCAAACTAACGAAACAGAACCAGTTATCTCAAATAAGAACGGAAAAAAAGTGATTCTAATGAAGTTTCCAAACTTCGAAAGAAATTTTTTTTCTTTTCGAGATTCTTTGTGCGTAATATGCTTTACTGAGGCTATCAAACTAGTATAATGAAAGAGAACCAGTTATCTCAAATAAGAACGGAAAAATAGTGATTCAAACGAAGTTTCCAAAATTCAAAAAAACTTTTATGTTTTCCAGATTCTTTGCGCATAATATGCTTTACTGTGGCTATCAAACTAGTATAATGAAAGAGAACCAGTTATCTCAAATAAGAACGGAAAAAAAGTTATTCTAATGCAGTTTCCAAACTTCGAAAAAATTTTTTTTTCTTTTCGAGATTCTTTGTGCATAATATGCTTTACTGAGGTTATCAAACTAGTATAATGAAAGAGAACCAGTTATCTCAATTAAGAACGGAAAAAAAGTGATTCAAACGAAGTTTCCGAACTTCGAAAAAAAACTTTTTTCTTGTCGAGATTCTTTGCGCATAATATGCTTTTCTGAGGCTATCAAACTAGTATAATGAAAGAGAACCAGTTATCTCAAATAAGAACGGACAAAAAGTGATTCTAACGAAGTTTCCAAACTTCGAAAAAAATTTTTTTTCTTATCCAGATTTTTTGCGCATAATATGCTTTACTGAGGCTATCAAACTGTATAATGAAAGAGAACCAGTTATCTCAAATAAGAACGGAAAAAAAGTGATTCTAATGAAGTTTCCAAACTTCGAAAAAAATTTTTTTTCTTTTCGAGAATCTTTGTGCATAATATGCTTTACTGAGGCTATCAAACTAGTATAATGAAAGAGAACCAGTTATCTCAAATAAGAACGGAAAAAAGTGATTCAAACGAAGTTTCCAAAATTCAAAAAAAACTTTTTTCTTTTCGAGATTCTTTACGCATAATATGCTTTTCTGAGGTTATCAAACTAGTATAATGAAACAGAACCAGTTATCTCAAATAAGTACAGAAAAATAGTGATTCTAACGAAGTTTCCAAACTTCGAAAAAAATTTTTTTCTTTTCGAGATTCTTAGCGCATAATATGCTTTTCTGAGGCTATCAAACTAGTATAATGAAAGAGAACCAGTTAACTCAAATAAGAACGGAAAAAAAGTGATTCTAACGAAGTTTCTAAACTTCGAAAAAAAAATTTTTTCTTTTCGAGATTCTTTGCGCATAATATGCTTTTCTGAGGCTATCAAACTAGTATAATGAAAGAGAACCAGTTATCTCAAATAAGAACGGAAAAAAGTGATTCTAACGAAGTTTCCAAACTTCGAAAAAAATTTTTTTCTTTTCCAGATTCTTTGCGCATAATATTCTTTACTGATGCTATCAAGCTAGTATAATGAAAGAGAACCGGTTATCTCAAATAAGAACGGAAAAAAAAGTGATTCTAATGAAGTTTCCAAACTTCGAAAAAAATTTTTTTTCTTTTCGAGATTCTTTGTGCATAATAAGCTTTACTGAGGCTATCAAACTTCCTGAGGCTATCAAACTAATGAAAGAGAACCAGTTATCTCAAATAAGAACGGAAAAAAAGTGATTCAAACGAAGTTTCCAAACTTCGAAAAAAAAATTTTTTCTTTTCGAGATTCTTTGCGCATAATATGCTTTCCTGAGGCTATCAAACTAGTATAATGAAAGAGAACCAGTTATATCAAATAAGAACGTAAAAAAAGTGATTCTAACGAAGTTTCCAAACTTCGAAAAAATTTTTTTATCTTTTCCAGATTCTTTGCCCATAATATGCTTTACTGAGGCTATCAAACTAGTATAATGAAAGAGAACCAGTTATCTCAAATAAGAACGGAAAAAAAGTGATTCTAATGAAGTTTCCAAACTTCGAAATAATTTTTTTTCTTTTCGAGATTCTTTGTGCATAATATGCTTTACTGAGGCTATCAAAATAGTATAATGAAAGAGAACCAGTTATCTCAAATAAGAACGGAAAAATAGTGATTCAAACGAAGTTTCCAAAATTCAAAAAAAACTTTTTTCTTTTCGAGATTCTTTGCGCATAATGTGCTTTTCTGAGGTTATCAAACTAGTATAATGAAAGAGAACCAGTTATCTCAAATAAGAACGGAAAAAATGTGATTCTAACGAAGTTTCCAAACTTCGAAAAAATTTTTTTCTATTCTCCAGATTCTTTGCGCATTATAATGCATAAAGAATATTTGCTTTACTGAGGCTATCAAACTAGTATAATGAAAGAGAACCAGTTATCTCAAATAAGAACGGAAAAAAAGTGATTCTAAGGAAGTATCAAAATTCGAAAAAAATTTTTTTTCTTTTCGAGATTCTTTGTGCATAATATGCTTTACTGAGGCTATCAAACTTCCTGAGGCTATCAAACTAATGAAAGAGAACCAGTTATCTCAAATAAGAACGGAAAAAAAGTGATTCAAACGAAGTTTCCAAACTTCGAAAAAAAAATTTTTCTTTTCGAGATTCTTTGCGCATAATATGCTTTCCTGAGGCTATCAAACTAGTATAATGAAAGAGAACCAGTTATATCAAATAAGAACGTAAAAAAAGTGATTCTAACGAAGTTTCCAAACTTCGAAAAATTTTTTTTTTCTTTTCCAGATTCTTTGCGCATAATATGCTTTCCTGAGGCTATCAAACTAGTATAATGAAAGAGAACCAGTTATATCAAATAAGAACGTAAAAAAAGTGATTCTAACGAAGTTTCCAAACTTGAAAAATTTTTTTTTTCTTTTCCAGATTCTTTGCCCATAATATGCTTTACTGAGGCTATCAAACTAGTATAATGAAAGAGAACCAGTTTTCTCAAATAAGAACGGAAAAAAAGTGATTCTAACGAAGTTTCCAAACTTCGAAAAAAATTTTTTTTCTTTTCCAGATTTTTAGCGCATAATATGCTTTACTGTGGCTATCAAACTAGTATAATGAAAGAGAACCAGTTATCTCAAATAAGAACGGAAAAAAAGTGATTCTAATGCAGTTTCCAAACTTCGAAAAAAATTTTTTTTCTTTTCGAGATTCTTTGTGCATAATATGCTTTACTGAGGTTATCAAACTAGTATAATGAAAGAGAACCAAGTATCTCAATTAAGAACGGAAAAAAAGTGATTCAAACGAAGTTTCCAAACTTCGAAAAAAAACTTTTTTCTTGTCGAGATTCTTTGCGCATAATATGCTTTTCTGAGGCTATCAAACTAGTATAATGAAAGAGAACCAGTTATCTCAAATAAGAACGGACAAAAAGTGATTCTAACGAAGTTTCCAAACTTCGAAAAAAGTTTTTTTTCTTTTCCAGATTCTTTGCGCATAATATGCTTTACTGAGGCTATCAAACTAGTATAATGAAAGAGAACCAGTTATCTCAAATAAGAACGGAAAAAAAGTGATTCAAACGAAGTTTCCAAACTTCGAAAAAAATTTTTTTTCTTATCCAGATTTTTTGCGCATAATATGCTTTACTGAGGCTATCAAACTGTATAATGAAAGAGAACCAGTTATCTCAAATAAGAACGGAAAAAAAGTGATTCTAATGAAGTTTCCAAACTTCGAAAAAAATTTTTTTTCTTTTCGAGAATCTTTGTGCATAATATGCTTTACTGAGGCTATCAAACTAGTATAATGAAAGAGAACCAGTTATCTCAAATAAGAACGGAAAAAAGTGATTCAAACGAAGTTTCCAAAATTCAAAAAAAACTTTTTTCTTTTCGAGATTCTTTGCGCATAATATGCTTTTCTGAGGTTATCAAACTAGTATAATGAAACAGAACCAGTTATCTCAAATAAGTACGGAAAAATAGTGATTCTAACGAAGTTTCCAAACTTCGAAAAAAATTTTTTTCTTTTCGAGATTCTTAGCGCATAATATGCTTTTCTGAGGCTATCAAACTAGTATAATGAAAGAGAACCAGTTAACTCAAATAAGAACGGAAAAAAAGTGATTCTAACGAAGTTTCTAAACTTCGAAAAAAAAATTTTTTCTTTTCGAGATTCTTTGCGCATAATATGCTTTTCTGAGGCTATCAAACTAGTATAATGAAAGAGAACCAGTTATCTCAAATAAGAACGGAAAAAAGTGATTCTAACGAAGTTTCCAAACTTCGAAAAAAATTTTTTTCTTTTCCAGATTCTTTGCGCATAATATTCTTTACTGATGCTATCAAGCTAGTATAATGAAAGAGAACCGGTTATCTCAAATAAGAACGGAAAAAAAAGTGATTCTAATGAAGTTTCCAAACTTCGAAAAAAATTTTTTTTCTTTTCGAAATTCTTTGTGCATAATAAGCTTTACTGAGGCTATCAAACTTCCTGAGGCTATCAAACTAATGAAAGAGAACCAGTTATCTCAAATAAGAACGGAAAAAAAGTGATTCAAACGAAGTTTCCAAACTTCGAAAAAAAAATTTTTTCTTTTCGAGATTCTTTGCGCATAATATGCTTTCCTGAGGCTATCAAACTAGTATAATGAAAGAGAACCAGTTATATCAAATAAGAACGTAAAAAAAGTGATTCTAACGAAGTTTCCAAACTTCGAAAAAATTTTTTTTTCTTTTCCAGATTCTTTGCCCATAATATGCTTTACTGAGGCTATCAAACTAGTATAATGAAAGAGAACCAGTTATCTCAAATAAGAACGGAAAAAAAGTGATTCTAATGAAGTTTTCAAACTTCGAAATAATTTTTTTTCTTTTCGAGATTCTTTGTGCATAATATGCTTTACTGAGGCTATCAAACTAGTATAATGAAAGAGAACCAGTTATCTCAAATAAGAACGGAAAAATAGTGATTCAAACGAAGTTTCCAAAATTCAAAAAAAACTTTTTTCTTTTCGAGATTCTTTGCGCATAATGTGCTTTTCTGAGGTTATCAAACTAGTATAATGAAAGAGAACCAGTTATCTCAAATAAGAACGGAAAAAAAGTGATTCTAACGAAGTTTCCAAACTTCGAAAAAATTTTTTTCTATTCTCCAGATTCTTTGCGCATTATAATGCATAAAGAATATTTGCTTTACTGAGGCTATCAAACTAGTATAATGAAAGAGAACCAGTTATCTCAAATAAGAACGGAAAAAAAGTGATTCTAAGGAAGTATCAAACTTCGAAAAAAATTTTTTTTCTTTTCGAGATTCTTTGTGCATAATATGCTTTACTGAGGCTATCAAACTTCCTGAGGCTATCAAACTAATGAAAGAGAACCAGTTATCTCAAATAAGAACGGAAAAAAAGTGATTCAAACGAAGTTTCCAAACTTCGAAAAAAAAATTTTTCTTTTCGAGATTCTTTGCGCATAATATGCTTTCCTGAGGCTATCAAACTAGTATAATGAAAGAGAACCAGTTATATCAAATAATAACGTAAAAAAAGTGATTCTAACGAAGTTTCCAAACTTCGAAAAATTTTTTTTTCTTTTCCAGATTCTTTGCGCATAATATGCTTTCCTGAGGCTATCAAACTAGTATAATGAAAGAGAACCAGTTATATCAAATAAGAACGTAAAAAAAGTGATTCTAACGAAGTTTCCAAACTTGAAAAATTTTTTTTTTCTTTTCCAGATTCTTTGCCCATAATATGCTTTACTGAGGCTATCAAACTAGTATAATGAAAGAGAACCAGTTTTCTCAAATAAGAACGGAAAAAAAGTGATTCTAACGAAGTTTCCATAATTCGAAAAAAAAATTTTTCTTTTCGAGATTCTTTGCGCATAATATGCTTTTCAGAGGCTATCAAACTAGTATAATGAAAGAGAACCAGTTATCTCAAATAAGAACGGAAAAAAAGTTAATCACACGAAGTTTCCAAACTTCGAAAAAAAACTTTTTTCTTTTGGAGATTCTTTGCGCATAATATGCTTTTCTGAGGCTATCAAAATAGTATAATGAAAGAGAACCAGTTATCTCAAATAAGAACGGAAAAAAAGTGATTCTAACGAAGTTTCCAAACTTCGAAAAAAATTTTTTTTCTTTTCCAGATTCTTTGCGCATAATATGCTTTACTGATGCTATCAAGGTAGTATAATGAAAGAGAACCGGTTATCTCAAATAAGAACGGAAAAAAAGTGATTTTAACCAAGTTCCCCAACTTCGAAAAATTTTTTTTCTTTTCGAGATTCTTTGCGCATAATATGCTTTTCTGAGGCTATCAAACTAGTATAATGAAAGAGAACCAGTTATCTCAAATAAGAACGGAAAAAAAGTTTCCAAACTTCGAAAAACATTTTTTTTCTTTTCCAGATTCTTGGCGCATAATATGCTTTACTGATGCTATCAAGCTAATATAGTGAAAGAGGACCGGTTATCTCAAATAAGAACGGAAAAAAAGTGATTCTAATGAAGTTTCCAAACTTCGAAAAAAAATTTTTTTCTTTTCGAGATTCTTTGTGCATAATATGCTTTACTGAGGCTATCAAACTTCCTGAGGCTATCAAACTAATGAAAGAGAACCAGTTATCTCAAATAAGAACGGAAAAAAAGTGATTCAAACGAAGTTTCCAAACTTCGAAAAAAAATTTTTTTCTTGTCGAGATTCTTTGCGCATAATGTGCTTTACTGAGGCTATCAAACTAGTATAATGAAAGAGAACCAGTTATCTCAAATAAGAACGGAAAAATAGTGATTCAAACGAAGTTTCCAAAATTCAAAAAAAACTTTTTTCTTTTCGAGATTCTTTGCGCATAATGTGCTTTTCTGAGGTTATCAAACTAGTATAATGAAAGAGAACCAGTTATCTCAAATAAGAACGGAAAAAAAGTGATTCTAACGAAGTTTCCAAACTTCGAAAAAATTTTTTTCTATTTTCCAGATTCTTTGCGCATTATAATGCATAAAGAATATTTGCTTTACTGAGGCTATCACACTAGTATATTGAAAGAGAACCAGTTATCTCAAATAAGAACGGAAAAAAAGTGATTCTAAGGAAGTATCAAACTTCGAAAAAAATTTTTTTTCTTTTCGAGATTCTTTGTGCATAATATGCTTTACTGAGGCTATCAAACTTCCTGAGGCTATCAAACTAATGAAAGAGAACCAGTTATCTCAAATAAGAACGGAAAAAAAGTGATTCAAACGAAGTTTCCAAACTTCGAAAAAAAAATTTTTTCTTTTCGAGATTCTTTGCGCATAATATGCTTTCCTGAGGCTATCAAACTAGTATAATGAAAGAGAACCAGTTATATTAAATAAGAACGTAAAAAAAGTGATTCTAACGAAGTTTCCAAACTTCGAAAAATTTTTTTTTTCTATTCCAGATTCTTTGCGCATAATATGCTTTCCTGAGGCTATCAAACTAGTATAATGAAAGAGAACCAGTTATATCAAATAAGAACGTAAAAAAAGTGATTCTAACGAAGTTTCCAAACTTCGAAAAATTTTTTTTTTCTTTTCCAGATTCTTTGCCCATAATATGCTTTACTGAGGCTATCAAACTAGTATAATGAAAGAGAACCAGTTTTCTCAAATAAGAACGGAAAAAAAGTGATTCTAACGAAGTTTCCAAACTTCGAAAAAAATTTTTTTTCTTTTCCAGATTTTTTGCGTATAATATGTATGCTTTACTGAGGCTATCAAACTAGTATAATGAAAGAGAACCAGTTATCTCAAATAAGAACGGAAAAAAAGTGATTCTAATGAAGTTTCCAAACTTCGAAAAAAATTTTTTTTCTTTTCGAGATTCTTTGTGCATAATATGCTTTACTGAGGTTATCAAACTAGTATAATGAAAGAGAACCAGTTATCTCAAATAAGAACGGAAAAAAAGTGATTCTAACGAAGTTTCCATAATTCGAAAAAAAATTTTTTTCTTTTCGAGATTCTTTGCGCATAATATGCTTTTCAGAGGCTATCAAACTAGTATAATGAAAGAGAACCAGTTATCTCAAATAAGAACGGAAAAAAAGTTAATCACACGAAGTTTCCAAACTTCGAAAAAAAACTTTTTTCTTTTGGAGATTCTTTGCGCATAATATGCTTTTCTGAGGCTATCAAACTAGTATAATGAAAGAGAACCAGTTATCTCAAATAAGAACGGAAAAAAAGTGATTCTAACGAAGTTTCCAAACTTCGAAAAAAATTTTTTTTCTTTTCGAGATTCTTTGTGCATAATATGCTTTACTTAGGCTATCAAACTAGTATAATCAAAGAGAACCAGTTATCTCAAATAAGAACGGAAAATAAGTGATTCTAACGAAGTTTCCAAACTTCGAAAAAATTTTTTTTCTTTTCCAGATTCTTTGCGCATAATATGCTTTACTGTGGCTATCAAACTAGTATAATGAAAGAGAACCAGTTATCTCAAATAAGAACGGAAAAAAAGTTAATCACACGAAGTTTCCAAACTTCGAAAAAAAACTTTTTTCTTTTGGAGATTCTTTGCGCATAATATGCTTTTCTGAGGCTATCAAACTAGTATAATGAAAGAGAACCAGTTATCTCAAATAAGAACGGAAAAAAAGTGATTCTAACGAAGTTTCCAAACTTCGAAAAAAATTTTTTTTCTTTTCCAGATTCTTTGCGCATAATATGCTTTACTGATGCTATCAAGGTAGTATAATGAAAGAGAACCGGTTATCTCAAATAAGAACGGAAAAAAAGTGATTTTAACGAAGTTTCCAAACTTCGAAAAAAATTTTTTTTCTTTTCGAGATTCTTTGTGCATAATATGCTTTACTGAGGCTATCAAAGTAGTATAATGAAAGAGAACCAGTTATCTCAAATAAGAACGGAAAAAAAGTGATTCAAACGAAGTTTCCAAACTTCGAAAAAAAATTTTTTTCTTTTCGAGATTCTTTGTGCATAATATGCTTTACTTAGGCTATCAAACTAGTATAATCAAAGAGAACCAGTTATCTCAAATAAGAACGGAAAATAAGTGATTCTAACGAAGTTTCCAAACTTCGAAAAAATTTTTTTTCTTTTCCAGATTCTTTGCGCATAATATGCTTTACTGTGGCTATCAAACTAGTATAATGAAAGAGAACCAGTTATCTCAAATAAGAACGGAAAAAAAGTGATTCTAATGAAGTTTCCAAACTTCGAAATAAATTTTTTTACTTTTCGAGATTCTTTGTGCATAATATGCTTTACTGAGGCTATCAAACTAGTATAATGATAGAGAACCAGTTATCTCAAATAAGAACGGAAAAAAAGTGATTCTAACGAAGTTTCCAAACTTCGAAAAAAATGTTTTTTCTTTTCGAGATTCTTTGTGCATAATATGCTTCTCTGAGGCTATCAAACTAGTATAATGAAAGAGAACCAGTTATCTCAAATAAGAACGGAAAAACAGTGATTCTAACGAAGTTTCCATAATTCGAAAAAAAAATTTTTTCTTTTCGATATTCTTTGCGCATTTTATGCTTTTCTGAGGCTATCAATCTAGTATAATGAAAGAGAACCAGTTATCTCAAATAAGAACGGAAAAAAAGTTATTCAAACGAAGTTTCCAAACTTCGAAAAAAAACTTTTTTCTTTTCGAGATTCTTTGTGCATAATATGCTTTACTGAGGCTATCAAACTAGTATAATGAAAGAGAACCAGTTATCTCAAATAAGAACGGAAAAAAAGTGATTCAAACGAAGTTTCCAAACTTCGAAAAAAAATTTTTTTCTTTTCGAGATTCTTTGTGCATAATATGCTTTACTGATGCTATCAAGGTAGTATAATGAAAGAGAACCGGTTATCTCAAATAAGAACGGAAAAAAAGTGATTCTAACGAAGTTTCCAAACTTCGAAAAAAATGTTTTTTCTTTTCGAGATTCTTTGTGCATAATATGCTTTTCTGAGGCTATCAAACTAGTATAATGAAAGAGAACCAGTTATCTCAAATAAGAACGGAAAAAAAGTGATTCTAACGAAGTTTCCATAATTCGAAAAAAAAATTTTTTCTTTTCGAGATTTTTTGCGCATAATATGCTTTTCTGAGGCTATCAAACTAGTATAATGAAAGAGAACCAGTTATCTCAAATAAGAACGGAAAAAAAGTTATTCAAACGAAGTTTCCAAACTTCGAAAAAAAACTTTTTTCTTTTCGAGATTCTTTGCGCATAATATGCTTTTCTGAGGCTATCAAACTAGTATAATGAAAGACAACCAGTTATCTCAAATAAGAACGGAAAAAAAGTGATTCTAACGAAGTTACCAAACTTCGAAAAAAATTTTTTTTCTTTTCCAGATTCTTTGTGCATAATATGCTTTACTGAGGCTATCAAACTAGTATAATGAAAGAGAACCAGTTATCTCAAATAAGAACGGAAAAATAGTGATTCAAACGAAGTTTCCAAAATTCAAAAAAAACTTTTATCTTTTCGAGATTCTTTGCGCATAATGTGCTTTACTGAGGCTATCAAACTAGTATAATGAAAGAGAACCAGTTATCTCAAATAAGAACGGAAAAAAAGTGATTCTAAGGAAGTATCAAACTTGGAAAAAAATTTTTTTTCTTTTCGAGATTCTTTGTGCAAAAATGCTTTACTGGGGCTATCAAACTAGTATAATGAAAGAGAACCAGTTATCGCAAATAAGAACGGAAAAAAAGTGATTCAAACGAAGTTTCCAAACTACGAAAAAAAATTTTTTTCTTTTCCAGATTCTTTGCGCATAATATGCTTTTCTGAGGCTATCAAACTAGTATAATAAAAGAGAACCAGTTATCTCAAATAAGAACGGAAAAGAAGTGATTCCAACGAAGTTTCCAAACTTCGAAAAAATTTTTTTTTCTTTTCCAGATTCTTTGCGCATAATATGCTTTACTGTGGCTATCAAACTAGTATAATGAAAGAGAACCAGTTATCTCAAATAAGAACGGAAAAAAAGTGATTCTAATGCAGTTTCCAAACTTCGAAAAAATTTTTTTTCTTTTCGAGATTCTTTGTGCATAATATTCTTTACTGAGGTTATCAAACTAGTATAATGAAAGAGAACCAGTTATCTCAAATAAGAACGGAAAAAAAGTGATTCTAACGAGGTTTTCATAATTCGAAAAAAAAATTTTTTCTTTTCGAGATTCTTTGCGCATAATATGCTTTTCTGAGGCTATCAAACTAGTATAATGAAAGAGAACCAGTTATTTCAAATAAGAACGGAAAAAAAGTGATTCTAATGAAGTTTCCAATCTTCGAAAAAAATTTATTTTCTTTTCGAGATTCTTTGTGCGTAATATGCTTTTCTGAGGCTATCAAACTAGTATAATGAAAAAGAACAAGTTTTCTCAAATAAGAACGGAATAAAAGTGATTCTAACGAACTTCCCCAACTTAGAAAAATTTTTTTTCTTTTCGAGATTCTTTGCGCATAATATGCTTTTCTGAGGCTATCAAACTAGTATAATGAAAGAGAACCAGTTATCTCAAATAAGAACGGAAAAAAAGTTTCCAAACTTCGAAAAAAATTTTTTTTCTTTTCCAGATTCTTTGCGCATAATATGCTTTACTGATGCTATCAAGCTAATATAGTGAAAGAGGACCGGTTATCTCAAATAAGAACGGAAAAAAAGTGATTCTAATGAAGTTTCCAAACTTCGAAAAAAAATTTTTTTCTTTTCGAGATTCTTTGTGCATAATATGCTTTACTGAGGCTATCAAACTTCCTGAGGCTATCAAACTAATGAAAGAGAACCAGTTATCTCAAATAAGAACGGAAAAAAAGTGATTCAAACGAAGTTTCCAAACTTCGAAAAAAAATTTTTTTCTTGTCGAGATTCTTTGCGCATAATATGCTTTTCTGAGGCTATCAAACTAGTATAATGAAAGAGAACCAGTTATCTCAAATAAGAACAGAAAAATAGTGATTCAAACGAAGTTTCCAAAATTCAAAAAAAACTTTTTTCTTTTCGAGATTCTTTGCGCATAATGTGCTTAACTGAGGTTATCAAAAGAGTATAATGAAAGAGAACCAGTTATCTCAAATAAGAACGGAAAAAAAGTGATTCTAACGAAGTTTCCAAACTTCGAAAAAATTTTTTTCTATTTTCCAGATTCTTTGCGCATTATAATGCATAAAGAATATTTGCTTTACTGAGGCTATCAAACTAGTATATTGAAAGAGAACCAGTTATCTCAAATAAGAACGGAAAAAAAGTGATTCTAAGGAAGTATCAAACTTCGAAAAAAATTTTTTTTCTTTTCGAGATTCTTTGTGCATAATATGCTTTACTGAGGCTATCAAACTTCCTGAGGCTATCAAACTAATGAAAGAGAACCAGTTATCTCAAATAAGAACGGAAAAAAAGTGATTCAAACGAAGTTTCCAAACTTCGAAAAAAAAATTTTTTCTTTTCCAGATTCTTTGCGCATAATATGCTTTCCTGAGGCTATCAAACTAGTATAATGAAAGAGAACCAGTTATATTAAATAAGAACGTAAAAAAAGTGATTCTAACGAAGTTTCCAAACTTCGGATAAAATTTTTTTTCTTTTCGAGATTCTATGTGCATAATATGCTTTACTTAGGCTATCAAACTAGTATAATCAAAGAGAACCAGTTATCTCAAATAAAAACGGAAAATAAGTGATTCTAACGAAGTTTCCAAACTTCGAAAAATTTTTTTTTCTTTTCCAGATTCTTTGCGCATAAAATGCTTTACTGTGGCTATCAAACTAGTATAATGAAAGAGAACCAGTTATCTCAAATAAGAACGGAAAAAAAGTTAATCACACGAAGTTTCCAAACTTCGAAAAAAAACTTTTTTCTTTTGGAGATTCTTTGCGCATAATATGCTTTTCTGAGGCTATCAAACTAGTATAATGAAAGAGAACCAGTTATCTCAAATAAGAACGGAAAAAAAGTGATTCTAACGAAGTTTCCAAACTTCGAAAAAAATTTTTTTTCTTTTCCAGATTCTTTGCGCATAATATGCTTTACTGATGCTATCAAGGTAGTATAATGAAAGAGAACCGGTTATCTCAAATAAGAACGGAAAAAAAGTGATTTTAACGAAGTTTCCAAACTTCGAAAAAAATTTTTTTTCTTTTCGAGATTCTTTGTGCATAATATGCTTTACTGAGGCTATCAAAGTAGTATAATGAAAGAGAACCAGTTATCTCAAATAAGAACGGAAAAAAAGTGATTCAAACGAAGTTTCCAAACTTCGAAAAAAAATTTTTTTCTTTTCGAGATTCTTTGTGCATAATATGCTTTACTTAGGCTATCAAACTAGTATAATCAAAGAGAACCAGTTATCTCAAATAAGAACGGAAAATAAGTGATTCTAACGAAGTTTCCAAACTTCGAAATAATTTTTTTTCTTTTCCAGATTCTTTGCGCATAATATGCTTTACTGTGGCTATCAAACTAGTATAATGAAAGAGAACCAGTTATCTCAAATAAGAACGGAAAAAAAGTGATTCTAATGAAGTTTCCAAACTTCGAAATAAATTTTTTTACTTTTCGAGATTCTTTGTGCATAATATGCTTTACTGAGGCTATCAAACTAGTATAATCATAGAGAACCAGTTATCTCAAATAAGAACGGAAAAAAAGTGATTCTAACGAAGTTTCCAAACTTCGAAAAAAATGTTTTTTCTTTTCGAGATTCTTTGTGCATAATATGCTTTTCTGAGGCTATCAAACTAGTATAATGAAAGAGAACCAGTTATCTCAAATAAGAACGGAAAAACAGTGATTCTAACGAAGTTTCCATAATTCGAAAAAAAAATTTTTTCTTTTCGATATTCTTTGCGCATTTTATGCTTTTCTGAGGCTATCAAACTAGTATAATGAAAGAGAACCAGTTATCTCAAATAAGAACGGAAAAAAAGTTATTCAAACGAAGTTTCCAAACTTCGAAAAAAAACTTTTTTCATTTCGAGATTCTTTGTGCATAATATGCTTTTCTGAGGCTATCAAACTAGTATAATGAAAGAGAACCAGTTATCTCAAATAAGAACGGAAAAAAAGTGATTCAAACGAAGTTTCCAAACTTCGAAAAAAAATTTTTTTCTTTTCGAGATTCTTTGTGCATAATATGCTTTACTTAGGCTATCAAACTAGTATAATCAAAGAGAACCAGTTTACTCAAATAAGAACGGAAAATAAGTGATTCTAACGAAGTTTCCAAACTTCGAAAAAATTTTTTTTCTTTTCCAGATTCTTTGCGCATAATATGCTTTACTGTGGCTATCAAACTAGTATAATGAAAGAGAACCAGTTATCTCAAATAAGAACGGAAAAAAAGTGATTCTAATGAAGTTTCCAAACTTCGAAATAAATTTTTTTACTTTTCGAGATTCTTTGTGCATAATATGCTTTACTGAGGCTATCAAACTAGTATAATGATAGAGAACCAGTTATCTCAAATAAGAACGGAAAAAAAGTGATTCTAACGAAGTTTCCAAACTTCGAAAAAAATGTTTTTTCTTTTCGAGATTCTTTGTGCATAATATGCTTTTCTGAGGCTATCAAACTAGTATAATGAAAGAGAACCAGTTATCTCAAATAAGAACGGAAAAAAAGTGATTCTAACGAAGTTTCCATAATTCGAAAAAAAAAATTTTTCTTTTCGAGATTTTTTGCGCATAATATGCTTTTCTGAGGCTATCAAACTAGTATAATGAAAGAGAACCAGTTATCTCAAATAAGAACGGAAAAAAAGTTATTCAAACGAAGTTTCCAAACTTCGAAAAAAAACTTTTTTCTTTTCGACATTCTTTGCGCATAATATGCTTTTCTGAGGCTATCAAACTAGTATAATGAAAGACAACCAGTTATCTCAAATAAGAACGGAAAAAAAGTGATTCTAACGAAGTTACCAAACTTCGAAAAAAATTTTTTTTCTTTTCCAGATTCTTTGCGCATAATATGCTTTACTGAGGCTATTAAAGTAGTATAATGAAAGAGAACCAGTTATCTCAAATAAGAACGGAAAAAAGTGATTCTAATGAAGTTTCCAAACTTCGAAAAAAAATTTTTTCTTTTCGAGATTCTTTGTGCATAATATGCTTTACTGAGGTTATCAAACTAGTATAATGAAAGAGAACCAGTTATCTCAAATAAGAACGGAAAAAAGTGATTCTAACGAAGTTTCCAAACTTCGAAAAAATTTTTTTTCTTTTCCAGATTCTTTGCGCATAATATGCTTTACTGATGCTATCAAGCTAGTATAATGAAAGAGAACCGGTTATCTCAAATAAGAACGGAAAAAAAGTGATTCTAATGAAGTTTCCAAACTTCGAAAGAAATTTTTTTTCTTTTCGAGATTCTTTGTGCATAATATGCTTTACTGAGGCTATCAAACTAGTATAATGAAAGAGAACCAGTTATCTCAAATAAGAACGGAAAAATAGTGATTCAAACGAAGTTTCCAAAATTCAAAAAAAACTTTTATCTTTTCGAGATTCTTTGCGCATAATGTGCTTTTCTGAGGTTATCAAACTAGTATAATGAAAGAGAACCAGTTATCTCAAATAAGAACGGAAAAAAAGTGATTCTAACGAAGTTTCCAAACTTCGAAAAAAATTTTTTTTCTTTTCCAGATTCTTTGCGCATTATAATGCATAAAGCATATTTGCTTTACTGAGGCTATCAAACTAGTATAATGAAAGAGAACCAGTTATCTCAAATAAGAACGGAAAAAAAGTGATTCTAAGGAAGTATCAAACTTCGAAAAAAATTTTTTTTCTTTTCGAGATTCTTTGTGCAAAATATGCTTTACTGGGGCTATCAAACTAGTATAATGAAAGAGAACCAGTTATCGCAAATAAGAACGGGAAAAAAGTGATTCAAACGAAGTTTCCAAACTACGAAAAAAAATTTTTTTCTTTTCCAGATTCTTTGCGCATAATATGCTTTTCTGAGGCTATCAAACTAGTATAATAAAAGAGAACCAGTTATCTCAAATAAGAACGGAAAAGAAGTGATTCCAACGAAGTTTCCAAACTTCGAAAAAATTTTTTTTTCTTTTCCAGATTCTTTGCGCATAATATGCTTTACTGTGGCTATCAAACTAGTATAATGAAAGAGAACCAGTTATCTCAAATAAGAACGGAAAAAAAGTGATTCTAATGCAGTTTCCAAACTTCGAAAAAATTTTTTTTCTTTTCGAGATTCTTTGTGCATAATATGCTTTACTGAGGTTATCAAACTAGTATAATGAAAGAGAACCAGTTATCTCAAATAAGAACGGAAAAAAAGTGATTCTAACGAAGTATTCATAATTCGAAAAAAAAATTTTTTCTTTTCGAGATTCTTTGCGCATAATATGCTTTTCTGAGGCTATCAAACTAGTATAATGAAAGAGAACCAGTTATTTCAAATAAGAACGGAAAAAAAGTGATTCTAATGAAGTTTCCAATCTTCGAAAAAAATTTTTTTTCTTTTCGAGATTCTTTGTGCATAATATGCTTTTCTGAGGCTATCAAACTAGTATAATGAAACAGAACAAGTTTTCTCAAATAAGAACGGAATAAAAGTGATTCTAACGAACTTCCCCAACTTCGAAAAATTTTTTTTCTTTTCGAGATTCTTTGCGCATAATATGCTTTTCTGAGGCTATCAAACTAGTATAATGAAAGAGAACCAGTTATCTCAAATAAGAACGGAAAAAAAGTTTCCAAACTTCGAAAAATATTTTTTTTCTTTTCCAGATTCTTTGCGCATAATATGCTTTACTGATGCTATCAAGCTAATATAGTGAAAGAGGACCGGTTATCTCAAATAAGAACGGAAAAAAAGTGATTCTAATGAAGTTTCCAAACTTCGAAAAAAAATTTTTTTCTTTTCGAGATTCTTTGTGCATAATATGCTTTACTGAGGCTATCAAACTTTCTGAGGCTATCAAACTAATGAAAGAGAACCAGTTATCTCAAATAAGAACGGAAAAAAAGTGATTCAAACGAAGTTTCCAAACTTCGAAAAAAAATTTTTTTCTTGTCGAGATTCTTTGCGCATAATATGCTTTTCTGAGGCTATCAAACTAGTATAATGAAAGAGAACCAGTTATCTCAAATAAGAACGGACAAAAAGTGATTCTAACGAAGTTTCCAAACTTCGAAAAAATTTTTTTTTCTTTTCCAGATTCTTTGCGCATAATGTGCTTTACTGAGGCTATCAAACTAGTATAATGAAAGAGAACCAGTTATCTCAAATAAGAACGGAAAAAAAAGTGATTCTAATGAAGTTTCCAAACTTGGAAAAAAATTTTTTTTCTTTTCGAGAATCTTTGTGCATAATATGCTTTACTGAGGCTACCAAATAGTATAATGAAAGAGAACCAGTTATCTCAAATAAGAACGGAAAAAAAGTGATTCTAACGAAGTTTCCAAAATTCAAAAAAAACTTTTTTCTTTTCGAGATTCTTTGCGCATAATATGCTTTTCTGAGGTTATCAAACTAGTATAATGAAACATAACCAGTTATCTCAAATAAGTACGGAATAAAAGTGATTCTAAAGAACTTCCCCAACTTCGAAAAAATTTTTTTTCTTTTCGAGATTCTTTGCGCATAATATGCATTTCTGAGGCTATCAAACTAGTATAATGAAAGAGAACCAGTTATCTCAAATAAGAACGGAAAAAAAGTTTCCAAACTTCGAAAAAAATTTTTTTTCTTTTCCAGATTCTTTGCGCATAATATGCTTTACTGAGGCTATCAAACTAGTATAATGAAAGAGAACCAGTTATCTCAAATAAGAACGGAAAAAAGTGATTCAAACGAAGTTTCCAAAATTCAAAAAAAACTTTTTTCTTTTCGAGATTCTTTGCGCATAATATGCTTTTCTGAGATTATCAAACTAGTATAATGAAACAGAACCAGTTATCTCAAATAAGTACGGAAAAATAGTGATTCTAACGAAGTTTCCAAACTTCGAAAAAAATTTTTTTCTTTTCGAGATTCTTAGCGCATAATATGCTTTTCTGAGGCTATCAAACTAGTATAATGAAAGAGAACCAGTTAACTCAAATAAGAACGGAAAAAAAGTGATTCTAACGAAGTTTCCAAACTTCGAAAAAAATTTTTTTTCTTTTCCAGATTCTTTGCGCATAATATGCTTTTCTGAGGCTATCAAACTAGTATAATGAAAGAGAACCGGTTATCTCAAATAAGAACGGAAAAAAAGTGATTCTAACGAAGTTTCTAAACTTCGAAAAAAAAATTTTTTCTTTTCGAGATTCTTTGCGCATAATATGCTTTTCTGAGGCTATCAAACTAGTATAATGAAAGAGAACCAGTTATCTCAAATAAGAACGGAAAAAAGTGATTCTAACGAAGTTTCCAAACTTCGAAAAAAATTTTTTTCTTTTCCAGATTCTTTGCGCATAATATTCTTTACTGATGCTATCAAGCTAGTATAATGAAAGATAACCGGTTATCTCAAATAAGAACGGAAAAAAAGTGATTCTAATGAAGTTTCCAAACTTCGAAAAAATTTTTTTTTCTTTTCGAGATTCTTTGTGCATAATATGCTTTACTGAGGCTATCAAACTTCCTGAGGCTATCAAACTAATGAAAGAGAACCAGTTATCTCAAATAAGAACGGAAAAAAAGTGATTCAAACGAAGTTTCCAAACTTCGAAAAAAAAATTTTTTCTTTTCGAGATTCTTTGCGCATAATATGCTTTCCTGAGGCTATCAAACTAGTATAATGAAAGAGAACCAGTTATATCAAATAAGAACGTAAAAAAAGTGATTCTAACGAAGTTTCCAAACTTCGAAAAAATTTGTTTTTCTTTTCCAGATTCTTTGCCCATAATATGCTTTACTGAGGCTATCAAACTAGTATAATGAAAGAGAACCAGTTATCTCAAATAAGAACGGAAAAAAAGTGATTCTAATGAAGTTTCCAAACTTCGAAATAATTTTTTTTCTTTTCGAGATTCTTTGTGCATAATATGCTTTACTGAGGCTATCAAACTAGTATAATGAAAGAGAACCAGTTATCTCAAATAAGAACGGAAAAAAAGTGATTCTAAGGAAGTATCAAACTTCGAAAAAAATTTTTTTTCTTTTCGAGATTCTTTGTGCATAATATGCTTTACTGAGGCTATCAAACTAGTATAATGAAAGAGAACCAGTTATCGCAAATAAGAACGCAAAAAAAGTGATTCAAACGAAGTTTCCAAACTTCGGAAAAAATTTTTTTTCTTTTCGAGATTCTTTGCGCATAATATGCTTTTCTGAGGCTATCAAACTAGTATAATGAAAGAGAACCAGTTATCTCAAATAAGAACGGAAAAAAAGTTTCCAAACTTCGAAAAAAATTTTTTTTCTTTTCCAGATTCTTTGCGCATAATATGCTTTACTGAGGCTATCAAACTAGTATAATGAAAGAGAACCAGTTATCTCAAATAAGAACGGAAAAAAAGTGATTCAAACGAAGTTTCCAAACTTCGAAAAAAATTTTTTTTCTTTTCCAGATTTTTTGCGCATAATATGCTTTACTGAGGCTATCAAACTAGTATAATGAAAGAGAACCAGTTATCTCAAATAAGAACGGAAAAAAAGTGATTCTAATGAAGTTTCCAAACTTCGAAAAAAATTTTTTTTCTTTTCGAGAATCTTTGTGCATAATATGCTTTACTGAGGCTATCAAACTAGTATAATGAAAGAGAACCAGTTATCTAAAATAAGAACGGAAAAAAGTGATTCAAACGAAGTTTCCAAAATTCAAAAAAAACTTTTTTCTTTTCGAGATTCTTTGCGCATAATATGCTTTTCTGAGGTTATCAAACTAGTATAATGAAACAGAACCAGTTATCTCAAATAAGTACGGAAAAATAGTGATTCTAACGAAGTTTCTAAACTTCGAAAAAAATTTTTTTCTTTTCCAGATTCTTTGTGCATAATATGCTTTACTGAGGTTATCAAGCTAGTATAATGAAAGAGAACCGGTTATCTCAAATAAGAACGGAAAAAAAGTGATTCTAATGAAGTTTCCAAACTTCGAAAGAAATTTTTTTTCTTTTCGAGATTCTTTGTGCATAATATGCTTTACTGAGGCTATCAAACTTCCTGAGGCTATCAAACTAACGAAACAGAACCAGTTATCTCAAATAAGAACGGAAAAAAAGTGATTCAAACGAAGTTTCCAAACTTCGAAAAAAAAATTTTTTCTTTTCGAGATTCTTTGCGCATAATATGCATTCCTGAGGCTATCAAACTAGTATAATGAAAGAGAACCAGTTATATCAAATAAGAACGTAAAAAAAGTGATTCTAACGAAGTTTCCAAACTTCGAAAAAAATTTTTTTTCTTTTCCAGATTCTTTGCCCATAATATGCTTTACTGAGGCTATCAAACTAGTATAATGAAAGAGAACCAGTTATCTCAAATAAGAACGGAAAAAAGTGTTTCTAATGAAGTTTCCAAACTTCGAAAAAATTTTTTTTCTTTTCGAGATTCTTTGTGCATAATATGCTTTACTGAGGCTATCAAAATAGTATAATGAAAGAGAATCAGTTATCTCAAATAAGAACGGAAAAATAGTGATTCAAACGAAGTTTCCAAAATTCAAAAAAAACTTTTTTCTTTTCGAGATTCTTTGCGCATAATGTGCTTTTCTGAGGTTATCAATCTAGTATAATGAAAGAGAACCAGTTATCTCAAATAAGAACGGAAAAAAAGTGATTCTAACGAAGTTTCCAAACTTCGAATAAAAATTTTTTCTTTTCCAGATTCTTTGCGCATAATATGCTTTTCTGAGGCTATCAAACTAGTATAATAAAAGAGAACCAGTTATGTCAAATAAGAACGGAAAAGAAGTGATTCCAACGAAGTTTCCAAACTTCGAAAAAAATTTTTTTGCTTTTCCAGATTCTTTGCGCATAATATGCTTTACTGTGGCTTGAAACTACTATAATGAAAGAGAACCAGTTATCTCAAATAAGAACGGAAAAAAAGTGATTCTAATGCAGTTTCCAAACTTCGAAAAAATTTTTTTTTCTTTTCGAGATTCTTTGTGCATAATATGCTTTACTGAGGTTATCAAACTAGTATAATGAAAGAGAACCAGTTATCTCAAATAAGAACGGAAAAAAGTGATTCTAACGAAGTTTCCAAACTTCGAAAAATTTTTTTTTCTTTTCCAGATTCTTTGCGCATAATATGCTTTACTGTGGCTATGAAACTAGTATAATGAAAGAGAACCAGTTATCTCAAATAAGAACGGAAAAAAAGTGATTCTAATGCAGTTTCCAAACTTCGAAAAAAATTTTTTTTCTTTTCGAGATTCTTTGTGCATAATATGCTTTACTGAGGTTATCAAACTAGTATAATGAAAGAGAACCAGTTATCTCAAATAAGAACGGAAAAAAGTGATTCTAACGAAGTTTCCAAACTTCGAAAAAAATTTTTTTCTTTTCCAGATTCTTTGCGCATAATATGCTTTACTGATGCTATCAAGCTAGTATAATGAAAGAGAACCGGTTATCTCAAATAAGAACGGAAAAAAAGTGATTCTAATGAAATTTCCAAACTTCGAAAGAAATTTTTTTTCTTTTCGAGATTCTTTGTGCATAATATGCTTTACTGAGGCTATCAAACTTCCTGAGGCTATCAAACTAACGAAACAGAACCAGTTATCTCAAATAAGAACGGAAAAAAAGTGATTCTAACGAAGTTTCCAAACTTCGAAAAAAATTTTTTTTCTTTTCCAGATTCTTTGCCCATAATGTGCTTTACTGAGGCTATCAAACTAGTATAATGAAAGAGAACCAGTTATCTCAAATAAGAACGGAAAAAAAGTGATTCTAATGAAGTTTCCAAACTTCGAAAAAATTTTTTTTCTTTTCGAGATTCTTTGTGCATAATATGCTTTACTGAGGCTATCAAACTAGTATAATGTAAGAGAACCAGTTATCTCAAATAAGAACGGAAAAATAGTGATTCAAACGAAGTTTCCAAAATTCAAAAAAAACTTTTTTCTTTTCGAGATTCTTTGCGCATAATGTGCTTTTCTGAAGTTATCAAACTAGTATAATGAAAGAGAACCAGTTATCTCAAATAAGAACGGAAAAAAAATGATTCTAACGAAGTTTCCAAACTTCGAAAAAAAGTTTTTTTCTTTTCCAGATTCTTTGCGCATTATAATGCATAAAGCATATTTGCTTTACTGAGGCTATCAAACTAGTATAATGAAAGAGAACCAGTTATCTCAAATAAGAACGGAAAAAAAGTGATTCTAAGGAAGTATCAAACTTCGAAAAAAAATTTTTTTCTTTTCGAGATTCTTTGTGCAAAATATGCTTTACTGAGGCTATCAAACTGGTATAATGAAAGAGAACCAGTTATCGCAAATAAGAACGGAAAAAAAGTGATTCAAACGAAGTTTCCAAACTACGAAAAAAAATTTTTTTCTTTTCGAGATTCTTTGCGCATAATATGCTTTTCTGAGGCTATCAAACTAGTATAATAAAAGAGAACCAGTTATCTCAAATAAGAACGGAAAAGAAGTGATTCCAACGAAGTTTCCAAACTTCGAAAAATTTTTTTTTTCTTTTCCAGATTCTTTGCGCATAATATGCTTTACTGTGGCTATCAAACTAGTATAATGAAAGAGAACCAGTTATCTCAAATAAGAACGGAAAAAAAGTGATTCTAATGCAGTTTCCAAACTTCGAAAAAAATTTTTTTTCTTTTCGAGATTCTTTGTGCATAATATGCTTTACTGAGGTTATCAAACTAGTATAATGAAAGAGAACCAGTTATCTCAAATAAGAACGGAAAAAAAGTGATTCTAACGAAGTTTTCATAATTCGAAAAAAAAATTTTTTCTTTTCGAGATTCTTTGCGCATAATATGCTTTTCTGAGGCTATCAAACTGGTATAATGAAAGAGAACCAGTTATCTCAAATAAGAACGGAAAAAAAGTGATTCTAATGAAGTTTCCCATCTTCGAAAAAAATTTTTTTTCTTTTCGAGATTCTTTGTGCATAATATGCTTTTCTGAGGCCATCAAACTAGTATAATGAAACAGAACAAGTTATCGCAAATAAGAACGGAATAAAAGTGATTCTAACGAACTTCCCCAACTTCGAAAATTTTTTTTTCTTTTCGAGATTCTTTGCGCATAATATGCTTTTCTGAGGCTATCAAACTAGTATAATGAAAGAGAACCAGTTATCTCAAATAAGAACGGAAAAAAAGTTTCCAAACTTCGAAAAAAATTTTTTTTCTTTTCCAGATTCTTTGCGCATAATATGCTTTACTGATGCTATCAAGCTAATATAGTGAAAAAGGACCAGTTATCTCAAATAAGAACGGAAAAAAAGTGATTCTAATGAAGTTTCCAAACTTCGAAAAAAAATTTTTTTCTTTTCGAGATTCTTTGTGCATAATATGCTTTACTGAGGCTATCAAACTTCATGAGGCTATCAAACTAATGAAAGAGAACCAGTTATCTCAAATAAGAACGGAAAAAAAGTGATTCAAACGAAGTTTCCAAACTTCGAAAAAAAATTTTTTTCTTGTCGAGATTCTTTGCGCATAATATGCTTTTCTGAGGCTATCAAACTAGTATAATGAAAGAGAACCAGTTATCTCAAATAAGAACGGACAAAAAGTGATTCTAACGAAGTTTCCAAACTTCGAAAAAAATTTTTTTTCTTTTCGAGAATCTTTGTGCATAATATGCTTTACTGAGGCTACCAAATAGTATAATGAAAGAGAACCAGTTATCTCAAATAAGAACGGAAAAAAAGTGAATAAAACGAAGTTTCCAAAATTCAAAAAAAACTTTTTTCTTTTCGAGATTCTTTGCGCATAATATGCATTTCTGAGGCTATCAAACTAGTATAATGAAAGAGAACCAGTTATCTCAAATAAGAACGGAAAAAAAGTGATTCAAACGAAGTTTCCAAACTTCGAAAAAAAATTTTTTTCTTGTCGAGATTCTTTGCGCATAATATGCTTTTCTGAGGCTATCAAACTAGTATAATGAAAGAGAACCAGTTTTCTCAAATAAGAACGGAAAAAAAGTGATTCTAACGAAGTTTCCAAACTTCGAAAAATTTTTTTTTTTTTTCCAGATTTTTTGCGCATAATATGTATGCTTTACTGAGGCTATCAAACTAGTATAATGAAAGAGAACCAGTTATCTCAAATAAGAACGGAAAAAAAGTGATTCTAATGAAGTTTCCAAACTTCGAAAAAAATTTTTTTTCTTTTCGAGAATCTTTGTGCATAATATGCTTTACTGAGGCTATCAAACTAGTATAATGAAAGAGAACCAGTTATCTCAAATAAGAACGGAAAAAAAGTGATTCTAATGCAGTTTCCAAACTTCGAAAAAAATTTTTTTTCTTTTCGAGATTCTTTGTGCATAATATGCTTTACTGAGGTTATCAAACTAGTATAATGAAAGAGAACCAGTTATCTCAAATAAGAACGGAAAAAAAGTGACTCTAACGAAGTTTCCATAATTCGAAAAAAAAATTTTTTCTTTTCGAGATTCTTTGCGCATAATATGCTTTTCAGAGGCTATCAAACTAGTATAATGAAAGAGAACCAGTTATCTCAAATAAGAACGGAAAAAAAGTTAATCACACGAAGTTTCCAAACTTCGAAAAAAAACTTTTTTCTTTTGGAGATTCTTTGCGCATAATATGCTTTTCTGAGGCTATCAAACTAGTATAATGAAAGAGAACCAGTTATCTCAAATAAGAACGGAAAAAAAGTGATTCTAACGAAGTTTCCAAACTTCGAAAAAAATTTTTTTTCTTTTCCAGATTCTTTGCGCATAATATGCTTTACTGATGCTATCAAGGTAGTATAATGAAAGAGAACCGGTTATCTCAAATAAGAACGGAAAAAAAGTGATTCCAACGAAGTTTCCAAACTTCGAAAAAATTTTTTTTTCTTTTCCAGATTCTTTGCGCATAATATGCTTTACTGTGGCTATCAAACTAGTATAATGAAAGAGAACCAGTTATCTCAAATAAGAACGGAAAAAAAGTGATTCTAATGCAGTTTCCAAACTTCGAAAAAATTTTTTTTCTTTTCGAGATTCTTTGTGCATAATATGCTTTACTGAGGTTATCAAACTAGTATAATGAAAGAGAACCAGTTATCTCAAATAAGAACGGAAAAAAAGTGATTCTAACGAAGTATTCATAATTCGAAAAAAAAATTTTTTCTTTTCGAGATTCTTTGCGCATAATATGCTTTTCTGAGGCTATCAAACTAGTATAATGAAAGAGAACCAGTTATTTCAAATAAGAACGGAAAAAAAGTGATTCTAATGAAGTTTCCAATCTTCGAAAAAAATTTTTTTTCTTTTCGAGATTCTTTGTGCATAATATGCTTTTCTGAGGCTATCAAACTAGTATAATGAAACAGAACAAGTTTTCTCAAATAAGAACGGAATAAAAGTGATTTTAACGAACTTCCCCAACTTCGAAAAATTTTTTTTCTTTTCGAGATTCTTTGCGCATAATATGCTTTTCTGAGGCTATCAAACTAGTATAATGAAAGAGAACCAGTTATCTCAAATAAGAACGGAAAAAAAGTTTCCAAACTTCGAAAAATATTTTTTTTCTTTTCCAGATTCTTTGCGCATAATATGCTTTACTGATGCTATCAAGCTAATATAGTGAAAGAGGACCGGTTATCTCAAATAAGAACGGAAAAAAAGTGATTCTAATGAAGTTTCCAAACTTCGAAAAAAAATTTTTTTCTTTTCGAGATTCTTTGTGCATAATATGCTTTACTGAGGCTATCAAACTTCCTGAGGCTATCAAACTAATGAAAGAGAACCAGTTATCTCAAATAAGAACGGAAAAAAAGTGATTCAAACGAAGTTTCCAAACTTCGAAAAAAAATTTTTTTCTTGTCGAGATTCTTTGCGCATAATATGCTTTTCTGAGGCTATCAAACTAGTATAATGAAAGAGAACCAGTTATCTCAAATAAGAACGGACAAAAAGTGATTCTAACGAAGTTTCCAAACTTCGAAAAAAATTTTTTTTCTTTTCCAGATTCTTTGCGCATAATGTGCTTTACTGAGGCTATCAAACTAGTATAGTGAAAGAGAACCAGTTATCTCAAATAAGTACGGAATAAAAGTGATTCTAAAGAACTTCCCCAACTTCGAAAAAATTTTTTTTCTTTTCGAGATTCTTTGCGCATAATATGCATTTCTGAGGCTATCAAACTAGTATAATGAAAGAGAACCAGTTATCTCAAATAAGAACGGAAAAAAAGTTTCCAAACTTCGAAAAAAATTTTTTTTCTTTTCCAGATTCTTTGCGCATAATATGCTTTACTGAGGCTATCAAACTAGTATAATGAAAGAGAACCAGTTATCTCAAATAAGAACGGAAAAAAGTGATTCAAACGAAGTTTCCAAAATTCAAAAAAAACTTTTTTCTTTTCGAGATTCTTTGCGCATAATATGCTTTTCTGAGATTATCAAACTAGTATAATGAAACAGAACCAGTTATCTCAAATAAGTACGGAAAAATAGTGATTCTAACGAAGTTTCCAAACTTCGAAAAAAATTTTTTTCTTTTCGAGATTCTTAGCGCATAATATGCTTTTCTGAGGCTATCAAACTAGTATAATGAAAGAGAACCAGTTAACTCAAATAAGAACGGAAAAAAAGTGATTCTAACGAAGTTTCCAAACTTCGAAAAAAATTTTTTTTCTTTTCCAGATTCTTTGCGCATAATATGCTTTTCTGAGGCTATCAAACTAGTATAATGAAAGAGAACCGGTTATCTCAAATAAGAACGGAAAAAAAGTGATTCTAACGAAGTTTCTAAACTTCGAAAAAAAAATTTTTTCTTTTCGAGATTCTTTGCGCATAATATGCTTTTCTGAGGCTATCAAACTAGTATAATGAAAGAGAACCAGTTATCTCAAATAAGAACGGAAAAAAGTGATTCTAACGAAGTTTCCAAACTTCGAAAAAAATTTTTTTCTTTTCCAGATTCTTTGCGCATAATATTCTTTACTGATGCTATCAAGCTAGTATAATGAAAGATAACCGGTTATCTCAAATAAGAACGGAAAAAAAGTGATTCTAATGAAGTTTCCAAACTTCGAAAAAATTTTTTTTTCTTTTCGAGATTCTTTGTGCATAATATGCTTTACTGACGCTATCAAACTTCCTGAGGCTATCAAACTAATGAAAGAGAACCAGTTATCTCAAATAAGAACGGAAAAAAAGTGATTCAAACGAAGTTTCCAAACTTCGAAAAAAAAATTTTTCTTTTCGAGATTCTTTGCGCATAATATGCTTTCCTGAGGCTATCAAACTAGTATAATGAAAGGGAACCAGTTATATCAAATAAGAACGTAAAAAAAGTGATTCTAACGAAGTTTCCAAACTTCGAAAAAATTTGTTTTTCTTTTCCAGATTCTTTGCTCATAATATGCTTTACTGAGGCTATCAAACTAGTATAATGAAAGAGAACCAGTTATCTCAAATAAGAACGGAAAAAAAGTGATTCTAATGAAGTTTCCAAACTTCGAAATAATTTTTTTTCTTTTCGAGATTCTTTGTGCATAATATGCTTTACTGAGGCTATCAAACTAGTATAATGAAAGAGAACCAGTTATCTCAAATAAGAACGGAAAAATAGTGATTCAAACGAAGTTTCCAAAATTCAAAAAAAACTTTTTTCTTTTCGAGATTCTTTGCGCATAATGTGCTTTTCTGAGGTTATCAAACTAGTATAATGAAAGAGAACCAGTTATCTCAAATAAGAACGGAAAAAAAGTGATTCTAACGAAGTTTCCAAACTTCGAAAAAATTTTTTTTTATTTTCCAGATTCTTTGCTCATTATAATGCATAAAGAATATTTGCTTTACTGAGGCTATCAAACTAGTATAATGAAAGAGAACCAGTTATCTCAAATAAGAACGGAAAAAAAGTGATTCTAAGGAAGTATCAAAGTTCGAAAAAAATTTTTTTTCTTTTCGAGATTATTTGTGCATAATATGCTTTACTGAGGCTATCAAACTTCCTGAGGCTATCAAACTAATGAAAGAGAACCAGTTATCTCAAATAAGAACGGAAAAAAAGTGATTCAAACGAAGTTTCCAAACTTCGAAAAAAAATTTTTTTCTTTTCGAGATTCTTTGCGCATAATATGCTTTCCTGAGGCTATCAAACTAGTATAATGAAAGAGAACCAGTTATATCAAATAAGAACGTAAAAAAAGTGATTCTAACGAAGTTTCCAAACTTCGAAAATTTTTTTTTTTCTTTTCCAGATTCTTTGCGCATAATATGCTTTCCTGAGGCTATCAAACTAGTATAATGAAAGAGAACCAGTTATATCAAATAAGAACGTAAAAAAAGTGATTCTAACGAAGTTTCCAAACTTCGAAAAATTTTTTTTTTCTTTTCCAGATTCTTTGCCCATAATATGCTTTACTGAGGCTATCAAACTAGTATAATGAAAGAGAACCAGTTATATCAAATAAGAACGTAAAAAAAGTGATTCTAACGAAGTTTCCAAACTTCGAAAAATTTTTTTTTTCTTTTCCAGATTCTTTGCCCATAATATGCTTTACTGAGGCTATCAAACTAGTATAATGAAAGAGAACCAGTTATCTCAAATAAGAACGGAAAAAAAGTGATTCTAATGAAGTTTCCAAACTTCGAAAAAATTTTTTTTCTTTTCGAGATTCTTTGTGCATAATATGCTTTACTGAGGCTATCAAACTAGTATAATGAAAGAGAACCAGTTATCTCAAATAAGAACGGAAAAATAGTGATTCAAACGAAGTTTCCAAAATTCAAAAAAAACCTTTTTCTTTTCGAGATTCTTTGCGCATAATGTGCTTTTCTGAGGTTATCAAACTAGTATAATGAAAGAGAACCAGTTATCTCAAATAAGAACGGAAAAAAAGTGATTCTAACGAAGTTTAAAAACTTCGACAAAAATTTTTTTTCTTTTCCAGATTCTTTGCGCATTATAATGCATAAAGAATATTTTCTTTACTGAGGCTATCAAACTAGTATAATGAAAGAGAACCAGTTATCTCAAATAAGAACGGAAAAAAAGTGATTCTAAGGAAGTATCAAACTTCGAAAAAAATTTTTTTTCTTTTCGAGATTCTTTGTGCATAATATGCTTTACTGAGGCTATCAAACTAGTATAATGAAAGAGAACCAGTTATCGCAAATAAGAACGCAAAAAAAGTGATTCAAACGAAGTTTCCAAACTTGGGAAAAAATTTTTTTTCTTTTCGAGATTCTTTGCGCATAATATGCTTTTCTGAGGCTATCAAACTAGTATAATGAAAGAGAACCAGTTATCTCAAATAAGAACGGAAAAAAAGTTTCCAAACTTCGAAAAAAATTTTTTTTCTTTTCCAGATTCTTTGCGCATAATATGCTTTACTGAGGCTATCAAACTAGTATAATGAAAGAGAACCAGTTATCTCAAATAAGAACGGAAAAAAAGTGATTCAAACGAAGTTTCCAAACTTCGAAAAAAATTTTTTTTCTTTTCCAGATTTTTTGCGCATAATATGCTTTACTGAGGCTATCAAACTAGTATAATGAAAGAGAACCAGTTATCTCAAATAAGAACGGAAAAAAAGTGATTCTAATGAAGTTTCCAAACTTCGAAAAAAATTTTTTTTCTTTTCGAGAATCTTTGTGCATAATATGCTTTACTGAGGCTATCAAACTAGTATAATGAAAGAGAACCAGTTATCTCAAATAAGAACGGAAAAAAGTGATTCAAACGAAGTTTCCAAAATTCAAAAAAAACTTTTTTCTTTTCGAGATTCTTTGCGCATAATATGCTTTTCTGAGGTTATCAAACTAGTATAATGAAACAGAACCAGTTATCTCAAATAAGTACGGAAAAATAGTGATTTTAACGAAGTTTCTAAACTTCGAAAAAAATTTTTTTCTTTTCCAGATTCTTTGTGCATAATATGCTTTACTGAGGTTATCAAGCTAGTATAATGAAAGAGAACCGGTTATCTCAAATAAGAACGGAAAAAAAGTGATTCTAATGAAGTTTCCAAACTTCGAAAGAAATTTTTTTTCTTTTCGAGATTCTTTGTGCATAATATGGTTTACTGAGGCTATCAAACTTCCTGAGGCTATCAAACTAACGAAACAGAACCAGTTATCTCAAATAAGAACGGAAAAAAAGTGATTCAAACGAAGTTTCCAAACTTCGAAAAAAAAATTTTTTCTTTTCGAGATTCTTTGCGCATAATATGCATTCCTGAGGCTATCAAACTAGTATAATGAAAGAGAACCAGTTATATCAAATAAGAACGTAAAAAAAGTGATTCTAACGAAGTTTCCAAACTTCGAAAAAAATTTTTTTTCTTTTCCAGATTCTTTGCCCATAATATGCTTTACTGAGGCTATCAAACTAGTATAATGAAAGAGAACCAGTTATCTCAAATAAGAACGGAAAAAAGTGTTTCTAATGAAGTTTCCAAACTTCGAAAAAATTTTTTTTCTTTTCGAGATTCTTTGTGCATAATATGCTTTACTGAGGCTATCAAAATAGTATAATGAAAGAGAATCAGTTATCTCAAATAAGAACGGAAAAATAGTGATTCAAACGAAGTTTCCAAAATTCAAAAAAAACTTTTTTCTTTTCGAGATTCTTTGCGCATAATGTGCTTTTCTGAGGTTATCAATCTAGTATAATGAAAGAGAACCAGTTATCTCAAATAAGAACGGAAAAAAAGTGATTCTAACGAAGTTTCCAAACTTCGAATAAAAATTTTTTCTTTTCCAGATTCTTTGCGCATAATATGCTTTTCTGAGGCTATCAAACTAGTATAATAAAAGAGAACCAGTTATGTCAAATAAGAACGGAAAAGAAGTGATTCCAACGAAGTTTCCAAACTTCGAATAAAATTTTTTTGCTTTTCCAGATTCTTTGCGCATAATATGCTTTACTGTGGCTTGAAACTACTATAATGAAAGAGAACCAGTTATCTCAAATAAGAACGGAAAAAAAGTGATTCTAATGCAGTTTCCAAACTTCGAAAAAATTTTTTTTTCTTTTCGAGATTCTTTGTGCATAATATGCTTTACTGAGGTTATCAAACTAGTATAATGAAAGAGAACCAGTTATCTCAAATAAGAACGGAAAAAAGTGATTCTAACGAAGTTTCCAAACTTCGAAAAATTTTTTTTTCTTTTCCAGATTCTTTGCGCATAATATGCTTTACTGTGGCTATGAAACTAGTATAATGAAAGAGAACCAGTTATCTCAAATAAGAACGGAAAAAAAGTGATTCTAATGCAGTTTCCAAACTTCGAAAAAAATTTTTTTTCTTTTCGAGATTCTTTGTGCATAATATGCTTTACTGAGGTTATCAAACTAGTATAATGAAAGAGAACCAGTTATTTCAAATAAGAACGGAAAAAAGTGATTCTAACGAAGTTTCCAAACTTCGAAAAAAATTTTTTTCTTTTCCAGATTCTTTGCGCATAATATGCTTTACTGATGCTATCAAGCTAGTATAATGAAAGAGAACCGGTTATCTCAAATAAGAACGGAAAAAAAGTGATTCTAATGAAATTTCCAAACTTCGAAAGAAATTTTTTTTCTTTTCGAGATTCTTTGTGCATAATATGCTTTACTGAGGCTATCAAACTTCCTGAGGCTATCAAACTAACGAAACAGAACCAGTTATCTCAAATAAGAACGGAAAAAAAGTGATTCTAACGAAGTTTCCAAACTTCGAAAAAAATTTTTTTTCTTTTCCAGATTCTTTGCCCATAATGTGCTTTACTGAGGCTATCAAACTAGTATAATGAAAGAGAACCAGTTATGTCAAATAAGAACGGAAAAAAAGTGATTCTAATGAAGTTTCCAAACTTCGAAAAAATTTTTTTTCTTTTCGAGATTCTTTGTGCATAATATGCTTTACTGAGGCTATCAAACTAGTATAATGAAAGAGAACCAGTTATCTCAAATAAGAACGGAAAAATAGTGATTCAAACGAAGTTTCCAAAATTCAAAAAAAACTTTTTTCTTTTCGAGATTCTTTGCGCATAATGTGCTTTTCTGAAGTTATCAAACTAGTATAATGAAAGAGAACCAGTTATCTCAAATAAGAACGGAAAAAAAGTGATTCTAACGAAGTTTCCAAACTTCGAAAAAAAGTTTTTTTCTTTTCCAGATTCTTTGCGCATTATAATGCATAAAGCATATTTGCTTTACTGAGGCTATCAAACTAGTATAATGAAAGAGAACCAGTTATCTCAAATAAGAACGGAAAAAAAGTGATTCTAAGGAAGTATCAAACTTCGAAAAAAAATTTTTTTCTTTTCGAGATTCTTTGTGCAAAATATGCTTTACTGAGGCTATCAAACTAGTATAATGAAAGAGAACCAGTTATCGCAAATAAGAACGGAAAAAAAGTGATTCAAACGAAGTTTCCAAACTACGAAAAAAAATTTTTTTCTTTTCGAGATTCTTTGCGCATAATATGCTTTTCTGAGGCTATCAAACTAGTATAATAAAAGAGAACCAGTTATCTCAAATAAGAACGGAAAAGAAGTGATTCCAACGAAGTTTCCAAACTTCGAAAAATTTTTTTTTTCTTTTCCAGATTCTTTGCGCATAATATGCTTTACTGTGGCTATCAAACTAGTATAATGAAAGAGAACCAGTTATCTCAAATAAGAACGGAAAAAAAGTGATTCTAATGCAGTTTCCAAACTTCGAAAAAAATTTTTTTTCTTTTCGAGATTCTTTGTGCATAATATGCTTTACTGAGGTTATCAAACTAGTATAATGAAAGAGAACCAGTTATCTCAAATAAGAACGGAAAAAAAGTGATTCTAACGAAGTTTTCATAATTCGAAAAAAAAATTTTTTCTTTTCGAGATTCTTTGCGCATAATATGCTTTTCTGAGGCTATCAAACTAGTATAATGAAAGAGAACCAGTTATCTCAAATAAGAACGGAAAAAAAGTGATTCTAATGAAGTTTCCAATCTTCGAAAAAAATTTTTTTTCTTTTCGAGATTCTTTGTGCATAATATGCTTTTCTGAGGCCATCAAACTAGTATAATGAAACAGAACAAGTTATCGCAAATAAGAACGGAATAAAAGTGATTCTAACGAACTTCCCCAACTTCGAAAATTTTTTTTTCTTTTCGAGATTCTTTGCGCATAATATGCTTTTCTGAGGCTATCAAACTAGTATAATGAAAGAGAACCAGTTATCTCAAATAAGAACGGAAAAAAAGTTTCCAAACTTCGAAAAAAATTTTTTTTCTTTTCCAGATTCTTTGCGCATAATATGCTTTACTGATGCTATCAAGCTAATATAGTGAAAAAGGACCAGTTATCTCAAATAAGAACGGAAAAAAAGTGATTCTAATGAAGTTTCCAAACTTCGAAAAAAAATTTTTTTCTTTTCGAGATTCTTTGTGCATAATATGCTTTACTGAGGCTATCAAACTTCATGAGGCTATCAAACTAATGAAAGAGAACCAGTTATCTCAAATAAGAACGGAAAAAAAGTGATTCAAACGAAGTTTCCAAACTTCGAAAAAAAATTTTTTTCTTGTCGAGATTCTTTGCGCATAATATGCTTTTCTGAGGCTATCAAACTAGTATAATGAAAGAGAACCAGTTATCTCAAATAAGAACGGACAAAAAGTGATTCTAACGAAGTTTCCAAACTTCGAAAAAAATTTTTTTTCTTTTCGAGAATCTTTGTGCATAATATGCTTTACTGAGGCTACCAAATAGTATAATGAAAGAGAACCAGTTATCTCAAATAAGAACGGAAAAAAAGTGAATAAAACGAAGTTTCCAAAATTCAAAAAAAACTTTTTTCTTTTCGAGATTCTTTGCGCATAATATGCATTTCTGAGGCTATCAAACTAGTATAATGAAAGAGAACCAGTTATCTCAAATAAGAACGGAAAAAAAGTGATTCAAACGAAGTTTCCAAACTTCGAAAAAAAATTTTTTTCTTGTCGAGATTCTTTGCGCATAATATGCTTTTCTGAGGCTATCAAACTAGTATAATGAAAGAGAACCAGTTTTCTCAAATAAGAACGGAAAAAAAGTGATTCTAACGAAGTTTCCAAACTTCGAAAAATTTTTTTTTTTTTTCCAGATTTTTTGCGCATAATATATATGCTTTACTGAGGCTATCAAACTAGTATAATGAAAGAGAACCAGTTATCTCAAATAAGAACGGAAAAAAAGTGATTCTAATGAAGTTTCCAAACTTCGAAAAAAATTTTTTTTCTTTTCGAGAATCTTTGTGCATAATATGCTTTACTGAGGCTATCAAACTAGTATAATGAAAGAGAACCAGTTATCTCAAATAAGAACGGAAAAAAAGTGATTCTAATGCAGTTTCCAAACTTCGAAAAAAATTTTTTTTCTTTTCGAGATTCTTTGTGCATAATATGCTTTACTGAGGTTATCAAACTAGTATAATGAAAGAGAACCAGTTATCTCAAATAAGAACGGAAAAAAAGTGACTCTAACGAAGTTTCCATAATTCGAAAAAAAAATTTTTTCTTTTCGAGATTCTTTGCGCATAATATGCTTTTCAGAGGCTATCAAACTAGTATAATGAAAGAGAACCAGTTATCTCAAATAAGAACGGAAAAAAAGTTAATCACACGAAGTTTCCAAACTTCGAAAAAAAACTTTTTTCTTTTGGAGATTCTTTGCGCATAATATGCTTTTCTGAGGCTATCAAACTAGTATAATGAAAGAGAACCAGTTATCTCAAATAAGAACGGAAAAAAAGTGATTCTAACGAAGTTTCCAAACTTCGAAAAAAATTTTTTTTCTTTTCCAGATTCTTTGCGCATAATATGCTTTACTGATGCTATCAAGGTAGTATAATGAAAGAGAACCGGTTATCTCAAATAAGAACGGAAAAAAAGTGATTTTAACGAAGTTTCCAAACTTCGAAAATAATTTTTTTTCTTTTCGAGATTCTTTGTGCATAATATGCTTTACTGAGGCTATCAAAGTAGTATAATGAAAGAGAACCAGTTATCTCAAATAAGAACGGAAAAAAAGTGATTCAAACGAAGTTTCCAAACTTCGAAAAAAATTTTTTTTCTTTTCGAGATTCTTTGTGCATAATATGCTTACTTAGGCTATCAAACTAGTATAATCAAAGAGAACCAGTTATCTCAAATAAGAACGGAAAAAAAGTGATTCTAATGAAGTTTCCAATCTTCGAAAAAAATTTTTTTTCTTTTCGAGATTCTTTGTGCATAATATGCTTTTCTGAGGCTATCAAACTAGTATAATGAAACAGAACAAGTTATCTCAAATAAGAACGGAATAAAAGTGATTCTAACGAACTTCCCCAACTTCGAAAATTTTTTTTTCTTTTCGAGATTCTTTGCGCATAATATGCTTTTCTGAGGCTATCAAACTAGTATAATGAAAGAGAACCAGTTATCTCAAATAAGAACGGAAAAAAAGTTTCCAAACTTCGAAAAAAATTTTTTTTCTTTTCCAGATTCTTTGCGCATAATATGCTTTACTGATGCTATCAAGCTAATATAGTGAAAAAGGACCGTTTATCTCAAATAAGAACGGAAAAAAAGTGATTCTAATGAAGTTTCCAAACTTCGAAAAAAATTTTTTTTCTTTTCGAGATTCTTTGTGCATAATATGCTTTACTGAGGCTATCAAACTTCATGAGGCTATCAAACTAATGAAAGAGAACCAGTAATCTCAAATAAGAACGGAAAAAAAGTGATTCTAACGAAGTTTCCACACTTCGAATAAAAATTTTTTCTTTTCCAGATTCTTTGCGCATTATAATGCATAAAGCATATTTGCTTTACTGAGGCTATCAAACTAGTATAATGAAAGAGAACCAGTTATCTCAAATAAGAACGGAAAAAAAGTGATTCTAAGGAAGTATCAAACTTCGAAAAAAATTTTTTTTCTTTTCGAGATTCTTTGTGCAAAATATGTTTTACTGAGGCTATCAAACTAGTATAATGAAAGAGAACCAGTTATCGCAAATAAGAACGGAAAAAAAGTGATTCAAACGAAGTTTCCAAACTACGAAAAAACATTTTTTTCTTTTCGAGATTCTTTGTGCATAATATGCTTTTCTGAGGCTATCAAACTAGTATAATAAAAGAGAACCAGTTATGTCAAATAAGAACGGAAAAGAAGTGATTCCAACGAAGTTTCCAAACTTCGAAAGAAATTTTTTTGCTTTTCCAGATTCTTTGCGCATAATATGCTTTACTGTGGCTTGAAACTACTATAATGAAAGAGAACCAGTTATCTCAAATAAGAACGGAAAAAAAGTGATTCTAATGCAGTTTCCAAACTTCGAAAAAATTTTTTTTTCTTTTCGAGATTCTTTGTGCATAATATGCTTTACTGAGGTTATCAAACTAGTATAATGAAAGAGAACCAGTTATCTCAAATAAGAACGGAAAAAAGTGATTCTAACGAAGTTTCCAAACTTCGAAAAAATTTTTTTTCTTTTCCAGATTCTTTGCGCATAATATGCTTTACTGTGGCTATGAAACTAGTATAATGAAAGAGAACCAGTTATCTCAAATAAGAACGGAAAAAAAGTGATTCTAATGCAGTTTCCAAACTTCGAAAAAATTTTTTTTTCTTTTCGAGATTCTTTGTGCATAATATGCTTTACTGAGGTTATCAAACTAGTATAATGAAAGAGAACCAGTTATCTCAAATACGAACGGAAAAAAGTGATTCTAACGAAGTTTCCAAACTTCGAAAAAAATTTTTTTCTTTTCCAGATTCTTTGCGCATAATATGCTTTACTGATGCTATCAAGCTAGTATAATGAAAGAGAACCGGTTATCTCAAATAAGAACGGAAAAAAAGTGATTCTAATGAAATTTCCAAACTTCGAAAGAAATTTTTTTTCTTTTCGAGATTCTTTGTGCATAATATGCTTTACTGAGGCTATCAAACTTCCTGAGGCTATCAAACTAACGAAACAGAACCAGTTATCTCAAATAAGAACGGAAAAAAAGTGATTCTAACGAAGTTTCCAAACTTCGAAAAAATTTTTTTTTCTTTTCCAGATTCTTTGCCCATAATGTGCTTTACTGAGGCTATCAAACTAGTATAATGAAAGAGAACCAGTTATCTCAAATAAGAACGGAAAAAAAGTGATTCTAATGAAGTTTCCAAACTTCGAAAAATTTTTTTTTCTTTTCGAGATTCTTTGTGCATAATATGCTTTACTGAGGCTATCAAACTAGTATAATGAAAGAGAACCAGTTGTCTCAAATAAGAACGGAAAAATAGTGATTCAAACGAAGTTTCCAAAATTCAAAAAAAACTTTTTTCTTTTCGAGATTCTTTGCGCATAATATGCTTTTCTGAGGTTATCAAACTAGTATAATGAAAGAGAACCAGTTATCTCAAATAAGAACGGAAAAAAAGTGATTCTAACGAAGTTTCCAAACTTCGAAAAAAAATTTTTCTCTTTTCCAGATTCTTTGCGCATTATAATGCATAAAGCATATTTGCTTTACTGAGGCTATCAAACTAGTATAATGAAAGAGAACCAGTTATCTCAAATAAGAACGGAAAAAAAGTGATTCTAAGGAAGTATCAAACTTCGAAAAAAAATTTTTTTCTTTTCGAGATTCTTTGTGCAAAATATGCTTTACTGAGGCTATCAAACTAGTATAATGAAAGAGAACCAGTTATCGCAAATAAGAACGGAAAAAAAGTGATTCAAACGAAGTTTCCAAACTACGAAAAAAAATTTTTTTCTTTTCGAGATTCTTTGCGCATAAAATGCTTTTCTGAGGCTATCAAACTAGTATAATAAATGAGAACCAGTTATCTCAAATAAGAACGGAAAAGAAGTGATTCCAACGAAGTTTCCAAACTTCGAAAAATTTTTTTTTTCTTTTCCAGATTCTTTGCGCATAATATGCTTTACTGTGGCTATCAAACTAGTATAATGAAAGAGAACCAGTTATCTCAAATAAGAACGGAAAAAAAGTGATTCTAATGCAGTTTCCAAACTTCGAAAAAAATTTTTTTTCTTTTCGAGATTCTTTGTGCATAATATGCTTTACTGAGGTTATCAAACTAGTATAATGAAAGAGAACCAGTTATCTCAAATAAGAACGGAAAAAAAGTGATTCTAACGAAGTTTTCATAATTCGAAAAAAATTTTTTTTCTTTTCGAGATTCTTTGCGCATAATATGCTTTTCTGAGGCTATCAAACTAGTATAATGAAAGAGAACCAGTTATCTCAAATAAGAACGGAAAAAAAGTTTCCAAACTTCGAAAAAAATTTTTTTTCTTTTCCAGATTCTTTGCGCATAATATGCTTTACTGATGCTATCAAGCTAATATAGTGAAAAAGGACCGTTTATCTCAAATAAGAACGGAAAAAAAGTGATTCTAATGAAGTTTCCAAACTTCGAAAAAAATTTTTTTTCTTTTCGAGATTCTTTGTGCATAATATGCTTTACTGAGGCTATCAAACTTCATGAGGCTATCAAACTAATGAAAGAGAACCAGTAATCTCAAATAAGAACGGAAAAAAAGTGATTCTAACGAAGTTTCCAAACTTCGAATAAAAATTTTTTCTTTTCCAGATTCTTTGCGCATTATAATGCATAAAGCATATTTGCTTTACTGAGGCTATCAAACTAGTATAATGAAAGAGAACCAGTTATCTCAAATAAGAACGGAAAAAAAGTGATTCTAAGGAAGTATCAAACTTCGAAAAAAATTTTTTTTCTTTTCGAGATTCTTTGTGCAAAATATGCTTTACTGAGGCTATCAAACTAGTATAATGAAAGAGAACCAGTTATCGCAAATAAGAACGGAAAAAAAGTGATTCAAACGAAGTTTCCAAACTACGAAAAAAATTTTTTTTCTTTTCGAGATTCTTTGCGCATAATATGCTTTTCTGAGGCTATCAAACTAGTATAATAAAAGAGAACCAGTTATGTCAAATAAGAACGGAAAAGAAGTGATTCCAACGAAGTTTCCAAACTTCGAAAAAAATTTTTTTGCTTTTCCAGATTCTTTGCGCATAATATGCTTTACTGTGGCTTGAAACTACTATAATGAAAGAGAACCAGTTATCTCAAATAAGAACGGAAAAAAAGTGATTCTAATGCAGTTTCCAAACTTCGAAAAAATTTTTTTTTCTTTTCGAGATTCTTTGTGCATAATATGCTTTACTGAGGTTATCAAACTAGTATAATGAAAGAGAACCAGTTATCTCAAATAAGAACGGAAAAAAGTGATTCTAACGAAGTTTCCAAACTTCGAAAAAATTTTTTTTCTTTTCCAGATTCTTTGCGCATAATATGCTTTACTGTGGCTATGAAACTAGTATAATGAAAGAGAACCAGTTATCTCAAATAAGAACGGAAAAAAAGTAATTCTAATGCAGTTTCCAAACTTCGAAAAAATTTTTTTTTCTTTTCGAGATTCTTTGTGCATAATATGCTTTACTGAGGTTATCAAACTAGTATAATGAAAGAGAACCAGTTATCTCAAATAAGAACGGAAAAAAGTGATTCTAACGAAGTTTCCAAACTTCGAAAAAAATTTTTTTCTTTTCCAGATTCTTTGCGCATAAAATGCTTTACTGATGCTATCAAGCTAGTATAATGAAAGAGAACCGGTTATCTCAAATAAGAACGGAAAAAAAGTGATTCTAATGAAATTTCCAAACTTCGAAAGAAATTTTTTTTCTTTTCGAGATTCTTTGTGCATAATATGCTTTACTGAGGCTATCAAACTTCCTGAGGCTATCAAACAAACGAAACAGAACCAGTTATCTCAAATAAGAACGGAAAAAAAGTGATTCTAACGAAGTTTCCAAACTTCGAAAAAATTTTTTTTTTTTTCCAGATTCTTTGCCCATAATGTGCTTTACTGAGGCTATCAAACTAGTATAATGAAAGAGAACCAGTTATCTCAAATAAGAACGGAAAAAAAGTGATTCTAATGAAGTTTCCAAACTTCGAAAAAATTTTTTTTCTTTTCGAGATTCTTTGTGCATAATATGCTTTACTGAGGCTATCAAACTAGTATAATGAAAGAGAACCAGTTGTCTCAAATAAGAACGGAAAAATAGTGATTCAAACGAAGTTTCCAAAATTCAAAAAAACTTTTTTCTTTTCGAGATTCTTTGCGCATAATGTGCTTTTCTGAGGTTATCAAACTAGTATAATGAAAGAGAACCAGTTATCTCAAATAAGAACGGAAAAAAAGTGATTCTAACGAAGTTTCCAAACTTCGAAAAAAAATTTTTTTCTTTTCCAGATTCTTTGCGCATTATAATACATAAAGCATATTTGCTTTACTGAGGCTATCAAACTAGTATAATGAAAGAGAACCAGTTATCTCAAATAAGAACGGAAAAAAAGTGATTCTAAGGAAGTATCAAACTTCGAAAAAAAATTTTTTTCTTTTCGAGATTCTTTGTGCAAAATATGCTTTACTGAGGCTATCAAACTAGTATAATGAAAGAGAACCAGTTATCGCAAATAAGAACGGAAAAAAAGTGATTCAAACGAAGTTTCCAAACTACGAAAAAAAATTTTTTTCTTTTCGAGATTCTTTGCGCATAATATGCTTTTCTGAGGCTATCAAACTAGTATAATAAAAGAGAACCAGTTATCTCAAATAAGAACGGAAAAGAAGTGATTCCAACGAAGTTTCCAAACTTCGAAAAATTTTTTTTTTCTTTTCCAGATTCTTTGCGCATAATATGCTTTACTGTGGCTATCAAACTAGTATAATGAAAGAGAACCAGTTATCTCAAATAAGAACGGAAAAAAAGTGATTCTAATGCAGTTTCCAAACTTCGAAAAAAATTTTTTTTCTTTTCGAGATTCTTTGTGCATAATATGCTTTACTGAGGTTATCAAACTAGTATAATGAAAGAGAATCTCAAATAAGAACGGAAAAAAAGTGATTCCAACGAAGTTTTCATAATTCGAAAAAAAAATTTTTTCTTTTCGAGATTCTTTGCGCATAATATGCTTTTCTGAGGCTATCAAACTAGTATAATGAAAGAGAACCAGTTATCTCAAATAAGAACGGAAAAAAAGTGATTCTAATGAAGTTTCCAATCTTCGAAAAAAATTTTTTTTCTTTTCGAGATTCTTTGTGCATAATATGCTTTTCTGAGGCTATCAAACTAGTATAAGGAAACAGAACAAGTTATCTCAAATAAGAACGGAATAAAAGTGATTCTAACGAACTTCCCCAACTTCGAAAATTTTTTTTTCTTTTCGAGATTCTTTGCGCATAATATGCTTTTCTGAGGCTATCAAACTAGTATAATGAAAGAGAACCAGTTATCTCAAATAAGAACGGAAAAAAAGTTTCCAAACTTCGAAAAAAATTTTTTTTCTTTTCCAGATTCTTTGCGCATAATATGCTTTACTGATGCTATCAAGCTAATATAGTGAAAAAGGACCGGTTATCTCAAATAAGAACGGAAAAAAAGTGATTCTAATGAAGTTTCCAAACTTCGAAAAAAAATTTTTTTCATTTCGAGATTCTTTGTGCATAATATGCTTTACTGAGGCTATCAAACTTCATGAGGCTATTAAACTAATGAAAGAGAACCAGTTATCTCAAATAAGAACGGAAAAAAAGTGATTCAAACGAAGTTTCCAAACTTCGAAAAAAAAATTTTTTCTTTTCGAGATTCTTTGCGCATAATATGCTTTTCTGAGGCAATCAAACTAGTATAATAAAAGAGAACCAGTTATCTCAAATAAGAACGGACAAAAAGTGATTCTAACGAAGTTTCCAAACTTCGAAAAAAATTTTTTTTCTTTTCGAGAATCTTTGTGCATAATATGCTTTACTGAGGCTACCAAATAGTATAATGAAAGAGAACCAGTTATCTCATATAAGAACGGAAAAAAAGTGAATAAAACGAAGTTTCCAAAATTCAAAAAAAACTTTTTTCTTTTCGAGATTCTTTGCGCATAATATGCATTTCTGAGGCTATCAAACTAGCATAATGAATGAGAACCAGTTATCTCAAATAAGAACGGAAAAAAAGTGATTCAAACGAAGTTTCCAAACTTCGAAAAAAAATTTTTTTCTTGTCGAGATTCTTTGCGCATAATATGCTTTTCTGAGGCTATCAAACTAGTATAATGAAAGAGAACCAGTTTTCTCAAATAAGAACGGAAAAAAAGTGATTCTAACGAAGTTTCCAAACTTCGAAAAAAATTTTTTTTCTTTTCCAGATTTTTTGCGCATAATATGTATGCTTTACTGAGGCTATCAAACTAGTATAATGAAAGAGAACCAGTTATCTCAAATAAGAACGGAAAAAAAAGTGATTCTAATGAAGTTTCCAAACTTCGAAAAAATTTTTTTTTCTTTTCGAGAATCTTTGTGCATAATATGCTTTACTGAGGCTATCAAACTAGTATAATGAAAGAGAACCAGTTATCTCAAATAAGAACGGAAAAAAAGTGATTCTAATGCAGTTTCCAAACTTCGAAAAAAATTTTTTTTCTTTTCGAGATTCTTTGTGCATAATATGCTTTACTGAGGTTATCAAACTAGTATAATGAAAGAGAACCAGTTATCTCAAATAAGAACGGAAAAAAAGTGACTCTAACGAAGTTTCCATAATTCGAAAAAAAAATTTTTTCTTTTCGAGATTCTTTGCGCATAATATGCTTTTCAGAGGCTATCAAACTAGTATAATGAAAGAGAACCGGTTATCTCAAATAAGAACGGAAAAAAAGTTTCCAAACTTCGAAAAAAATTTTTTTTCTTTTCCAGATTCTTTGCGCATAATATGCTTTACTGATGCTATCAAGCTAATATAGTGAAAAAGGACCGTTTATCTCAAATAAGAACGGAAAAAAAGTGATTCTAATGAAGTTTCCAAACTTCGAAAAAAATTTTTTTTCTTTTCGAGATTCTTTGTGCATAATATGCTTTACTGAGGCTATCAAACTTCATGAGGCTATCAAACTAATGAAAGAGAACCAGTTATCTCAAATAAGAACGGAAAAAAAGTGATTCAAACGAAGTTTCCAAACTTCGAAAAAAAATTTTTTTCTTGTCGAGATTCTTTGCGCATAATATGCTTTTCTGAGGCTATCAAACTAGTATAATGAAAGAGAACCAGTTATCTCAAATAAGAACGGACAAAAAGTGATTCTAACGAAGTTTCCAAACTTCGAAAAAAATTTTTTTTCTTTTCGAGAATCTTTGTGCATAATATGCTTTACTGAGGCTACCAAATAGTATAATGAAAGAGAACCAGTTATCTCAAATAAGAACGGAAAAAAAGTTTCCAAACTTCGAAAAAAATTTTTTTTCTTTTCCAGATTCTTTGCGCATAATATGCTTTACTGAGGCTATCAAACTAGTATAATGAAAGAGAACCAGTTATCTCAAATAAGAACGGAAAAAAAGTGATTCAAACGAAGTTTCCAAACTTCGAAAAAAAATTTTTTTCTTGTCGAGATTCTTTGCGCATAATATGCTTTTCTGAGGCTATCAAACTAGTATAATGAAAGAGAACCAGTTTTCTCAAATAAGAACGGAAAAAAAGTGATTCTAACGAAGTTTCCAAACTTCGAAAAAAATTTTTTTTCTTTTCCAGATTTTTTGCGCATAATATGTATGCTTTACTGAGGCTATCAAACTAGTATAATGAAAGAGAACCAGTTATCTCAAATAAGAACGGAAAAAAAGTGATCCTAATGAAGTTTCCAAACTTCGAAAAAATTTTTTTTTCTTTTCGAGAATCTTTGTGCATAATATGCTTTACTGAGGCTATCAAACTAGTATAATGAAAGAGAACCAGTTATCTCAAATAAGAACGGAAAAAATGTGATTCTAATGCAGTTTCCAAACTTCGAAAAAAATTTTTTTTCTTTTCGAGATTCTTTGTGCATAATATGCTTTACTGAGGTTATCAAACTAGTATAATGAAAGAGAACCAGTTATCTCAAATAAGAACGGAAAAAAAGTGATTCTAACGAAGTTTCCATAATTCGAAAAAAAAATTTTTTCTTTTCGAGATTCTTTGCGCATAATATGCTTTTCAGAGGCTATCAAACTAGTATAATGAAAGAGAACCAGTTATCTCAAATAAGAACGGAAAAAAAGTTAATCACACGAAGTTTCCAAACTTCGAAAAAAAACTTTTTTCTTTTGGAGATTCTTTGCGCATAATATGCTTTTCTGAGGCTATCAAACTAGTATAATGAAAGAGAACCAGTTATCTCAAATAAGAACGGAAAAAAAGTGATTCTAACGAAGTTTCCAAACTTCGAAAAAAATTTTTTTTCTTTTCCAGATTCTTTGCGCATAATATGCTTTACTGATGCTATCAAGGTAGTATAATGAAAGAGAACCGGTTATCTCAAATAAGAACGGAAAAAAAGTGATTTTAACGAAGTTTCCAATCTTCGAAAAAAATTTTTTTTCTTTTCGAGATTCTTTGTGCATAATATGCTTTACTGAGGCTATCAAAGTAGTATAATGAAAGAGAACCAGTTATCTCAAATAAGAACGGAAAAAAAGTGATTCAAACGAAGTTTCCAAACTTCGAAAAAAATTTTTTTTCTTTTCGAGATTCTTTGTGCATAATATGCTTTACTGAGGCTATCAAACTTCATGAGGCTATCAAACTAATAAAAGAGAACCAGTTATCTCAAATAAGAACGGAAAAAAAGTGATTCAAACGAAGTTTCCAAACTTCGAAAAAAAATTTTTTTCTTGTCGAGATTCTTTGCGCATAATATGCTTTTCTGAGGCTATCAAACTAGTATAATGAAAGAGAACCAGTTATCTCAAATAAGAACGGACAAAAAGTGATTCTAACGAAGTTTCCAAACTTCGAAAAAAATTTTTTTTCTTTTCGAGAATCTTTGTGCATAATATGCTTTACTGAGGCTACCAAATAGTATAATGAAAGAGAACCAGTTATCTCAAATAAGAACGGAAAAAAAGTGAATAAAACGAAGTTTCCAAAATTCAAAAAAAACTTTTTTCTTTTCGAGATTCTTTGCGCATAATATGCATTTCTGAGGCTATCAAACTAGTATAATGAAAGAGAACCAGTTATCTCAAATAAGAACGGAAAAAAAGTTTCCAAACTTCGAAAAAAATTTTTTTTCTTTTCCAGATTCTTTGCGCATAATATGCTTTACTGAGGCTATCAAACTAGTATAATGAAAGAGAACCAGTTATCTCAAATAAGAACGGAAAAAAAGTGATTCAAACGAAGTTTCCAAACTTCGAAAAAAAATTTTTTTCTTGTCGAGATTCTTTGCGCATAATATGCTTTTCTGAGGCTATCAAACTAGTATAATGAAAGAGAACCAGTTTTCTCAAATAAGAACGGAAAAAAAGTGATTCTAACGAAGTTTCCAAACTTCGAAAAAAATTTTTTTGCTTTTCCAGATTTTTTGCGCATAATATGTATGCTTTACTGAGGCTATCAAACTAGTATAATGAAAGAGAACCAGTTATCTCAAATAAGAACGGAAAAAAAGTGATCCTAATGAAGTTTCCAAACTTCGAAAAAATTTTTTTTTTTTTTCGAGAATCTTTGTGCATAATATGCTTTACTGAGGCTATCAAACTAGTATAATGAAAGAGAACCAGTTATCTCAAATAAGAACGGAAAAAATGTGATTCTAATGCAGTTTCCAAACTTCGAAAAAAATTTTTTTTCTTTTCGAGATTCTTTGTGCATAATATGCTTTACTGAGGTTATCAAACTAGTATAATGAAAGAGAACCAGTTATCTCAAATAAGAACGGAAAAAAAGTGATTCTAACGAAGTTTCCATAATTCGAAAAAAAAATTTTTTCTTTTCGAGATTCTTTGCGCATAATATGCTTTTCAGAGGCTATCAAACTAGTATAATGAAAGAGAACCAGTTATCTCAAATAAGAACGGAAAAAAAGTTAATCACACGAAGTTTCCAAACTTCGAAAAAAAACTTTTTTCTTTTGGAGATTCTTTGCGCATAATATGCTTTTCTGAGGCTATCAAACTAGTATAATGAAAGAGAACCAGTTATCTCAAATAAGAACGGAAAAAAAGTGATTCTAACGAAGTTTCCAAACTTCGAAAAAAATTTTTTTTCTTTTCCAGATTCTTTGCGCATAATATGCTTTACTGATGCTATCAAGGTAGTATAATGAAAGAGAACCGGTTATCTCAAATAAGAACGGAAAAAAAGTGATTTTAACGAAGTTTCCAATCTTCGAAAAAAATTTTTTTTCTTTTCGAGATTCTTCGTGCATAATATGCTTTACTGAGGCTATCAAAGTAGTATAATGAAAGAGAACCAGTTATCTCAAATAAGAACGGAAAAAAAGTGATTCAAACGAAGTTTCCAAACTTCGAAAAAAAATTTTTTTCTTTTCGAGATTCTTTGTGCATAATATGCTTTACTTAGGCTATCAAACTAGTATAATCAAAGAGAACCAGTTATCTCAAATAAGAACGGAAAATAAGTGATTCTAACGAAGTTTCCAAACTTCGAAAAAATTTTTTTTCCTTTCCAGATTCTTTGCGCATAATATGCTTTACTGTGGCTATCAAACTAGTATAATGAAAGAGAGCCAGTTATCTCAAATAAGAACGGAAAAAAAGTGATTCTAATGAAGTTTCCAAACTTCGAAATAAATTTTTTTACTTTTCGAGATTCTTTGTGCATAATACGCTTTACTGAGGCTATCAAACTAGTATAATGATAGAGAACCAGTTATCTCAAATAAGAACGGAAAAAAAGTGATTCTAACGAAGTTTCCAAACTTCGAAAAAAATGTTTTTTCTTTTCGAGATTCTTTGTGCATAATATGCTTTTCTGAGGCTATCAAACTAGTATAATGAAAGAGAACCAGTTATCTCAAATAAGAACGGAAAAAAAGTGATTCTAACGAAGTTTCCATAATTCGAAAAAAAAATTTTTTCTTTTCGAGATTCTTTGCGCATAATATGCTTTTCTGAGGCTATCAAACTAGTATAATGAAAGAGAACCAGTTATCTCAAATAAGAACGGAAAAAAAGTTATTCAAACGAAGTTTCCAAACTTCGAAAAAAAACTTTTTTCTTTTCGAGATTCTTTGCGCATAATATGCTTTTCTGAGGCTATCAAACTAGTATAATGAAAGACAACCAGTTATCTCAAATAAGAACGGAAAAAAAGTGATTCTAACGAAGTTACCAAACTTCGAAAAAATTTTTTTTTCTTTTCCAGATTCTTTGCGCATAATATGCTTTACTGAGGCTATTAAAGTAGTATAATGAAAGAGAACCAGTTATCTCAAATAAGAACGGAAAAAAGTGATTCTAATGAAGTTTCCAAACTTCGAAAAAAAATTTTTTCTTTTCGAGATTCTTTGTGCATAATATGCTTTACTGAGGTTATCAAACTAGTATAATGAAAGAGAACCAGTTATCTCAAATAAGAACGGAAAAAAGTGATTCTAACGAAGTTTCCAAACTTCGAAAAAAATTTTTTTCTTTTCCAGATTCTTTGCGCATAATATGCTTTACTGATGCTATCAAGCTAGTATAATGAAAGAGAACCGGTTATCTCAAATAAGAACGGAAAAAAAGTGATTCTAATGAAGTTTCCAAACTTCGAAAGAAATTTTTTTTCTTTTCGAGATTCTTTGTGCATAATATGCTTTACTGAGGCTATCAAACTAGTATAATGAAAGAGAACCAGTTATCTCAAATAAGAACGGAAAAATAGTGATTCAAACGAAGTTTCCAAAATTCAAAAAAAACTTTTATCTTTTCGAGATTCTTTGCGCATAATGTGCTTTTCTGAGGTTATCAAACTAGTATAATGAAAGAGAACCAGTTATCTCAAATAAGAACGGAAAAAAAGTAATTCTAACGAAGTTTCCAAACTTCGAAAAAAAATTTTTTTTTTTCCAGATTCTTTGCGCATTATAATGCATAAAGCATATTTGCTTTACTGAGGCTATCAAACTAGTATAATGAAAGAGAACCAGTTATCTCAAATAAGAACGGAAAAAAAGGGATTCTAAGGAAGTATCAAACTTCGAAAAAAATTTTTTTTCTTTTCGAGATTCTTTGTGCAAAATATGCTTTACTGAGGCTATCAAACTAGTATAATGAAAGAGAACCAGTTATCGCAAATAAGAACGGAAAAAAAGTGATTCAAACGAAGTTTTCAAACTACGAAAAAAAATTTTTTTCTTTTCGAGATTCTTTGCGCATAATATGCTTTTCTGAGGCTATCAAACTAGTATAATAAAAGAGAACCAGTTATCTCAAATAAGAACGGAAAAGCAGTGATTCCAACGAAGTTTCCAAACTTCGAAAAAATTTTTTTTTCTTTTCCAGATTCTTTGCGCATAATATGCTTTACTGTGGCTATCAAACTAGTATAATGAAAGAGAACCAGTTATCTCAAATAAGAACGGAAAAAAAGTGATTCTAATGCAGTTTCCAAACTTCGAAAAATATTTTTTTTCTTTTCGAGATTCTTTGTGCATAATATGCTTTACTGAGGTTATCAAACAAGTATAATGAAAGAGAACCAGTTATCTCAAATAAGATCGGGAAAAAAGTGATTCAAACGAAGTTTCCAAACTTCGAAAAAAAATTTTTATCTTTTCGAGATTCTTTGTGCATAATATGCTTACTTAGGCTATCAAACTAGTATAATCAAAGAGAACCAGTTATCTCAAATAAGATCGGAAAAAAAGTGATTCTAATGAAGTTTCCAATCTTCGAAAAAAATTTTTTATCTTTTCGAGATTCTTTGTGCATAATATGCTTTTCTGAGGCTATGAAACTAGTATAATGAAACAGAACAAGTTATCTCAAATAAGAACGGAATAAAAGTGATTCTAACGAACTTCCCCAACTTCGAAAATTTTTTTTTCTTTTCGAGATTCGTTGCGCATAATATGCTTTTCTGAGGCTATCAAACTAGTATAATGAAAGAGAACCAGTTATCTCAAATAAGAACGGAAAAAAAGTGATTCAAACGAAGTTTCCAAACTTCGAAAAAAATTTTTTTTCTTTTCCAGATTCTTTGCGCATAATATGCTTTACTGAGGCTATCAAACTAGTATAATGAAAGAGAACCAGTTATCTCAAATAAGAACGGAAAAAAAGTGATTCAAACGAAGTTTCCAAACTTCGAAAAAAAATTTTTTTCTTGTCGAGATTCTTTGCGCATAATATGCTTTTCTGAGGCTATCAAACTAGTATAATGAAAGAGAACCAGTTTTCTCAAATAAGAACGGAAAAAAAGTGATTCTAACGAAGTTTCCAAACTTCGAAAAAAATTTTTTTTCTTTTCCAGATTTTTTGCGCATAATATGTATGCTTTACTGAGGCTATCAAACTAGTATAATGAAAGAGAACCAGTTATCTCAAATAAGAACGGAAAAAAAGTGATCCTAATGAAGTTTCCAAACTTCGAAAAAATTTTTTTTTCTTTTCGAGAATCTTTGTGCATAATATGCTTTACTGAGGCTATCAAACTAGTATAATGAAAGAGAACCAGTTATCTCAAATAAGAACGGAAAAAATGTGATTCTAATGCAGTTTCCAAACTTCGAAAAAAATTTTTTTTCTTTTCGAGATTCTTTGTGCATAATATGCTTTACTGAGGTTATCAAACTAGTATAATGAAAGAGAACCAGTTATCTCAAATAAGAACGGAAAAAAAGTGATTCTAACGAAGTTTCCATAATTCGAAAAAAAAATTTTTTCTTTTCGAGATTCTTTGCGCATAATATGCTTTTCAGAGGCTATCAAACTAGTATAATGAAAGAGAACCAGTTATCTCAAATAAGAACGGAAAAAAAGTTAATCACACGAAGTTTCCAAACTTCGAAAAAAAACTTTTTTCTTTTGGAGATTCTTTGCGCATAATATGCTTTTCTGAGGCTATCAAACTAGTATAATGAAAGAGAACCAGTTATCTCAAATAAGAACGGAAAAAAAGTGATTCTAACGAAGTTTCCAAACTTCGAAAAAAATTTTTTTTCTTTTCCAGATTCTTTGCGCATAATATGCTTTACTGATGCTATCAAGGTAGTATAATGAAAGAGAACCGGTTATCTCAAATAAGAACGGAAAAAAAGTGATTTTAACGAAGTTTCCAATCTTCGAAAAAAATTTTTTTTCTTTTCGAGATTCTTTGTGCATAATATGCTTTACTGAGGCTATCAAAGTAGTATAATGAAAGAGAACCAGTTATCTCAAATAAGAACGGAAAAAAAGTGATTCAAACGAAGTTTCCAAACTTCGAAAAAAATTTTTTTTCTTTTCGAGATTCTTTGTGCATAATATGCTTTACTGAGGCTATCAAACTTCATGAGGCTATCAAACTAATAAAAGAGAACCAGTTATCTCAAATAAGAACGGAAAAAAAGTGATTCAAACGAAGTTTCCAAACTTCGAAAAAAAATTTTTTTCTTGTCGAGATTCTTTGCGCATAATATGCTTTTCTGAGGCTATCAAACTAGTATAATGAAAGAGAACCAGTTATCTCAAATAAGAACGGACAAAAAGTGATTCTAACGAAGTTTCCAAACTTCGAAAAAAATTTTTTTTCTTTTCGAGAATCTTTGTGCATAATATGCTTTACTGAGGCTACCAAATAGTATAATGAAAGAGAACCAGTTATCTCAAATAAGAACGGAAAAAAAGTGAATAAAACGAAGTTTCCAAAATTCAAAAAAAACTTTTTTCTTTTCGAGATTCTTTGCGCATAATATGCATTTCTGAGGCTATCAAACTAGTATAATGAAAGAGAACCAGTTATCTCAAATAAGAACGGAAAAAAAGTTTCCAAACTTCGAAAAAAATTTTTTTTCTTTTCCAGATTCTTTGCGCATAATATGCTTTACTGAGGCTATCAAACTAGTATAATGAAAGAGAACCAGTTATCTCAAATAAGAACGGAAAAAAAGTGATTCAAACGAAGTTTCCAAACTTCGAAAAAAAATTTTTTTCTTGTCGAGATTCTTTGCGCATAATATGCTTTTCTGAGGCTATCAAACTAGTATAATGAAAGAGAACCAGTTTTCTCAAATAAGAACGGAAAAAAAGTGATTCTAACGAAGTTTCCAAACTTCGAAAAAAATTTTTTTGCTTTTCCAGATTTTTTGCGCATATGTAAGCTTTACTGAGGCTATCAAACTAGTATAATGAAAGAGAACCAGTTATCTCAAATAAGAACGGAAAAAAAGTGATCCTAATGAAGTTTCCAAACTTCGAAAAAATTTTTTTTTTTTTTCGAGAATCTTTGTGCATAATATGCTTTACTGAGGCTATCAAACTAGTATAATGAAAGAGAACCAGTTATCTCAAATAAGAACGGAAAAAATGTGATTCTAATGCAGTTTCCAAACTTCGAAAAAAATTTTTTTTCTTTTCGAGATTCTTTGTGCATAATATGCTTTACTGAGGTTATCAAACTAGTATAATGAAAGAGAACCAGTTATCTCAAATAAGAACGGAAAAAAAGTGATTCTAACGAAGTTTCCATAATTCGAAAAAAAAATTTTTTCTTTTCGAGATTCTTTGCGCATAATATGCTTTTCAGAGGCTATCAAACTAGTATAATGAAAGAGAACCAGTTATCTCAAATAAGAACGGAAAAAAAGTTAATCACACGAAGTTTCCAAACTTCGAAAAAAAACTTTTTTCTTTTGGAGATTCTTTGCGCATAATATGCTTTTCTGAGGCTATCAAACTAGTATAATGAAAGAGAACCAGTTATCTCAAATAAGAACGGAAAAAAAGTGATTCTAACGAAGTTTCCAAACTTCGAAAAAAATTTTTTTTCTTTTCCAGATTCTTTGCGCATAATATGCTTTACTGATGCTATCAAGGTAGTATAATGAAAGAGAACCGGTTATCTCAAATAAGAACGGAAAAAAAGTGATTTTAACGAAGTTTCCAATCTTCGAAAAAAATTTTTTTTCTTTTCGAGATTCTTCGTGCATAATATGCTTTACTGAGGCTATCAAAGTAGTATAATGAAAGAGAACCAGTTATCTCAAATAAGAACGGAAAAAAAGTGATTCAAACGAAGTTTCCAAACTTCGAAAAAAAATTTTTTTCTTTTCGAGATTCTTTGTGCATAATATGCTTTACTTAGGCTATCAAACTAGTATAATCAAAGAGAACCAGTTATCTCAAATAAGAACGGAAAATAAGTGATTCTAACGAAGTTTCCAAACTTCGAAAAAATTTTTTTTCCTTTCCAGATTCTTTGCGCATAATATGCTTTACTGTGGCTATCAAACTAGTATAATGAAAGAGAGCCAGTTATCTCAAATAAGAACGGAAAAAAAGTGATTCTAATGAAGTTTCCAAACTTCGAAATAAATTTTTTTACTTTTCGAGATTCTTTGTGCATAATACGCTTTACTGAGGCTATCAAACTAGTATAATGATAGAGAACCAGTTATCTCAAATAAGAACGGAAAAAAAGTGATTCTAACGAAGTTTCCAAACTTCGAAAAAAATGTTTTTTCTTTTCGAGATTCTTTGTGCATAATATGCTTTTCTGAGGCTATCAAACTAGTATAATGAAAGAGAACCAGTTATCTCAAATAAGAACGGAAAAAAAGTGATTCTAACGAAGTTTCCATAATTCGAAAAAAAAATTTTTTCTTTTCGAGATTCTTTGCGCATAATATGCTTTTCTGAGGCTATCAAACTAGTATAATGAAAGAGAACCAGTTATCTCAAATAAGAACGGAAAAAAAGTTATTCAAACGAAGTTTCCAAACTTCGAAAAAAAACTTTTTTCTTTTCGAGATTCTTTGCGCATAATATGCTTTTCTGAGGCTATCAAACTAGTATAATGAAAGACAACCAGTTATCTCAAATAAGAACGGAAAAAAAGTGATTCTAACGAAGTTACCAAACTTCGAAAAAATTTTTTTTTCTTTTCCAGATTCTTTGCGCATAATATGCTTTACTGAGGCTATTAAAGTAGTATAATGAAAGAGAACCAGTTATCTCAAATAAGAACGGAAAAAAGTGATTCTAATGAAGTTTCCAAACTTCGAAAAAAAATTTTTTCTTTTCGAGATTCTTTGTGCATAATATGCTTTACTGAGGTTATCAAACTAGTATAATGAAAGAGAACCAGTTATCTCAAATAAGAACGGAAAAAAGTGATTCTAACGAAGTTTCCAAACTTCGAAAAAAATTTTTTTCTTTTCCAGATTCTTTGCGCATAATATGCTTTACTGATGCTATCAAGCTAGTATAATGAAAGAGAACCGGTTATCTCAAATAAGAACGGAAAAAAAGTGATTCTAATGAAGTTTCCAAACTTCGAAAGAAATTTTTTTTCTTTTCGAGATTCTTTGTGCATAATATGCTTTACTGAGGCTATCAAACTAGTATAATGAAAGAGAACCAGTTATCTCAAATAAGAACGGAAAAATAGTGATTCAAACGAAGTTTCCAAAATTCAAAAAAAACTTTTATCTTTTCGAGATTCTTTGCGCATAATGTGCTTTTCTGAGGTTATCAAACTAGTATAATGAAAGAGAACCAGTTATCTCAAATAAGAACGGAAAAAAAGTAATTCTAACGAAGTTTCCAAACTTCGAAAAAAAATTTTTTTTTTTCCAGATTCTTTGCGCATTATAATGCATAAAGCATATTTGCTTTACTGAGGCTATCAAACTAGTATAATGAAAGAGAACCAGTTATCTCAAATAAGAACGGAAAAAAAGGGATTCTAAGGAAGTATCAAACTTCGAAAAAAATTTTTTTTCTTTTCGAGATTCTTTGTGCAAAATATGCTTTACTGAGGCTATCAAACTAGTATAATGAAAGAGAACCAGTTATCGCAAATAAGAACGGAAAAAAAGTGATTCAAACGAAGTTTTCAAACTACGAAAAAAAATTTTTTTCTTTTCGAGATTCTTTGCGCATAATATGCTTTTCTGAGGCTATCAAACTAGTATAATAAAAGAGAACCAGTTATCTCAAATAAGAACGGAAAAGCAGTGATTCCAACGAAGTTTCCAAACTTCGAAAAAATTTTTTTTTCTTTTCCAGATTCTTTGCGCATAATATGCTTTACTGTGGCTATCAAACTAGTATAATGAAAGAGAACCAGTTATCTCAAATAAGAACGGAAAAAAAGTGATTCTAATGCAGTTTCCAAACTTCGAAAAATATTTTTTTTCTTTTCGAGATTCTTTGTGCATAATATGCTTTACTGAGGTTATCAAACAAGTATAATGAAAGAGAACCAGTTATCTCAAATAAGATCGGAAAAAAAGTGATTCAAACGAAGTTTCCAAACTTCGAAAAAAAATTTTTATCTTTTCGAGATTCTTTGTGCATAATATGCTTACTTAGGCTATCAAACTAGTATAATCAAAGAGAACCAGTTATCTCAAATAAGATCGGAAAAAAAGTGATTCTAATGAAGTTTCCAATCTTCGAAAAAAATTTTTTATCTTTTCGAGATTCTTTGTGCATAATATGCTTTTCTGAGGCTATGAAACTAGTATAATGAAACAGAACAAGTTATCTCAAATAAGAACGGAATAAAAGTGATTCTAACGAACTTCCCCAACTTCGAAAATTTTTTTTTCTTTTCGAGATTCTTTGCGCATAATATGCTTTTCTGAGGCTATCAAACTAGTATAATGAAAGAGAACCAGTTATCTCAAATAAGAACGGAAAAAAAGTTTCCAAACTTCGAAAAAAATTTTTTTTCTTTTCCAGATTCTTTGCGCATAATATGCTTTACTGATGCTATCAAACTAATATAGTGAAAAAGGACCGTTTATCTCAAATAAGAACGGAAAAAAAGTGATTCTAATGAAGTTTCCAAACTTCGAAAAAAATTTTTTTTCTTTTCGAGATTCTTTGTGCATAATATGCTTTACTGAGGCTATCAAACTTCATGAGGCTATCAAACTAATGAAAGAGAACCAGTTATCTCAAATAAGAACGGAAAAAAAGTGATTCAAACGAAGTTTCCAAACTTCGAAAAAAAATTTTTTTCTTGTCGAGATTCTTTGCGCATAATATGCTTTTCTGAGGCTATCAAACTAGTATAATGAAAGAGAACCAGTTATCTCAAATAAGAACGGACAAAAAGTGATTCTAACGAAGTTTCCAAACTTCGAAAAAAATTTTTTTTCTTTTCGAGAATCTTTGTGCATAATATGCTTTACTGAGGCTACCAAATAGTATAATGAAAGAGAACCAGTTATCTCAAATAAGAACGGAAAAAAAGTGAATAAAACGAAGTTTCCAAAATTCAAAAAAAACTTTTTTCTTTTCGAGATTCTTTGCGCATAATATGCATTTCTGAGGCTATCAAACTAGTATAATGAAAGAGAACCAGTTATCTCAAATGAGAACGGAAAAAAAGTTTCCAAACTTCGAAAAAATTTTTTTTTCTTTTCCAGATTCTTTGCGCATAATAAGCTTTACTGAGGCTATCAAACTAGTATAATGAAAGAGATCCAGTTATCTCAAATAAGAACGGAAAAAAAGTGATTCAAACGAAGTTTCCAAACTTCGAAAAAAAATTTTTTTCTTGTCGAGATTCTTTGCGCATAATATGCTTTTCTGAGGCTATCAAACTAGTATAATGAAAGAGAACCAGTTTTCTCAAATAAGAACTGAAAAAAAGTGATTCTAACGAAGTTTCCAAACTTCGAAAAAAATTTTTTTTCTTTTCCAGATTTTTTGCGCATAATATGTATGCTTTACTGAGGCTATCAAACTAGTATAATGAAAGAGAACCAGTTATCTCAAATAAGAACGGAAAAAAGTGATCCTAATGAAGTTTCCAAACTTCGAAAAAATTTTTTTTTCTTTTCGAGAATCTTTGTGCATAATATGCTTTACTGAGGCTATCAAACTAGTATAATGAAAGAGAACCAGTTATCTCAAATAAGAACGGAAAAAATGTGATTCTAATGCAGTTTCCAAACTTCAAAAAAAATTTTTTTTCTTTTCGAGATTCTTTGTGCATAATATGCTTTACTGAGGTTATCAAACTAGTATAATGAAAGAGAACCAGTTATCTCAAATAAGAACGGAAAAAAAGTGATTCTAACGAAGTTTCCATAATTCGAAAAAAAAATTTTTTCTTTTCGAGATTCTTTGCGCATAATATGCTTTTCTGAGGCTACCAAACTAGTATAATGAAAGAGAACCAGTTATCTCAAATAAGAACGGAAAAAAAGTGATTCTAACGAAGTTTCCAAACTTCGAAAAAAATTTTTTTTCTTTTCCAGATTCTTTGCGCATAATATGCTTAACTGATGCTATCAAGGTAGTATAATGAAAGAGAACCGGTTATCTCAAATAAGAACGGAAAAAAGTGATTTTAACGAAGTTTCCAAACTTCGAAAAAAATTTTTTTTCTTTTCGCGATTCTTTCTGCATAATATGCTTTACTGAGGCTATCAAAGTAGTATAATGAAAGATAACCAGTTATCTCAAATAAGAACGGAAAAAAAGTGATTCAAACGAAGTTTCCAAACTTCGAAAAAAAATTTTTTTCTTTTCGAGATTCTTTGTGCATAATATGCTTTACTTAGGCTATCAAACTAGTATAATCAAAGAGAACCAGTTATCTCAAATAAGAACGGAAAAAAAGTGATTCTAATGAAGTTTCCAAACTTCGAAATAAATTTTTTTACTTTTCGAGATTCTTTGTGCATAATATGCTTTACTGAGGCTATCAAACTAGTATAATGATAGAGAACCAGTTATCTCAAATATGAACGGAAAAAAAGTGATTCTAACGAAGTTTCCAAACTTCGAAAAAAATGTTTTTTCTTTTCGAGATTCTTTGTGCATAATATGCTTTTCTGAGGCTATCAAACTAGTATAATGAAAGAGAACCAGTTATCTCAAATAAGAACGGAAAAAAAGTGATTCTAACGAAGTTTCCATAATTCGAAAAAAAAAATTTTTCTTTTCGAGATTCTTTGCGCATAATATGCTTTTCTGAGGCTATCAAACTAGTATAATGAAAGAGAACCAGTTATCTCAAATAAGAACGGAAAAAAAGTTATTTAAACGAAGTTTCCAAACTTCGAAAAAAAACTTTTTTCTTTTCGAGATTCTTTGCGCATAATATGCTTTTCTGAGGCTATCAAACTAGTATAATGAAAGACAACCAGTTATCTCAAATAAGAACGGAAAAAAAGTGATTCTAACGAAGTTACCAAACTTCGAAAAAAATTTTTTTTCTTTTCCAGATTCTTTGCGCATAATATGCTTTACTGAGGCTATTAAAGTAGTATAATGAAAGAGAACCAGTTATCTCAAATAAGAACGGAAAAAAGTGATTCTAATGAAGTTTCCAAACTTCGAAAAAAAATTTTTTCTTTTCGAGATTCTTTGTGCATAATATGCTTTACTGAGGTTATCAAACTAGTATAATGAAAGAGAACCAGTTATCTCAAATAAGAACGGAAAAAAGTGATTCTAACGAAGTTTCCAAACTTCGAAAAAAATTTTTTTCTTTTCCAGATTCTTTGCGCATAATATGCTTTACTGATGCTATCAAGCTAGTATAATGAAAGAGAACCGGTTATCTCAAATAAGAACGGAAAAAAAGTGATTCTAATGAAGTTTCCAAACTTCGAAAGAAATTTTTTTTCTTTTCGAGATTCTTTGTGCATAATATGCTTTACTGAGGCTATCAAACTAGTATAATGAAAGAGAACCAGTTATCTCAAATAAGAACGGAAAAATAGTGATTCAAACGAAGTTTCCAAAATTCAAAAAAAACTTTTATCTTTTCGAGATTCTTTGCGCATAATGTGCTTTTCTGAGGTTATCAAACTAGTATAATGAAAGAGAACCAGTTATCTCAAATAAGAACGGAAAAAAAGTGATTCTAACGAAGTTTCCAAACTTCGAAAAAAATTTTTTTTCTTTTCCAGATTCTTTGCGCATTATAATGCATAAAGCATATTTGCTTTACTGAGGCTATCAAACTAGTATAATGAAAGAGAACCAGTTATCTCAAATAAGAACGGAAAAAAAGGGATTCTAAGGAAGTATCAAACTTCGAAAAAATTTTTTTTTCTTTTCGAGATTCTTTGTGCAAAATATGCTTTACTGAGGCTATCAAACTAGTATAATGAAAGAGAACCAGTTATCGCAAATAAGAACGGAAAAAAAGTGATCCTAATGAAGTTTCCAAACTTCGAAAAAATTTTTTTTTCTTTTCGAGAATCTTTGTGCATAATATGCTTTACTGAGGCTATCAAACTAGTATAATGAAAGAGAACCAGTTATCTCAAATAAGAACGGAAAAAATGTGATTCTAATGCAGTTTCCAAACTTCGAAAAAAATTTTTTTTCTTTTCGAGATTCTTTGTGCATAATATGCTTTACTGAGGTTATCAAACTAGTATAATGAAAGAGAACCAGTTATCTCAAATAAGAACGGAAAAAAAGTGATTCTAACGAAGTTTCCATAATTCGAAAAAAAAATTTTTTCTTTTCGAGATTCTTTGCGCATAATATGCTTTTCTGAGGCTACCAAACTAGTATAATGAAAGAGAACCAGTTATCTCAAATAAGAACGGAAAAAAAGTGATTCTAACGAAGTTTCCAAACTTCGAAAAAAATTTTTTTTCTTTTCCAGATTCTTTGCGCATAATATGCTTTACTGATGCTATCAAGGTAGTATAATGAAAGAGAACCGGTTATCTCAAATAAGAACGGAAAAAAAGTGAATAAAACGAAGTTTCCAAAATTCAAAAAAAACTTTTTTCTTTTCGAGATTCTTTGCGCATAATATGCATTTCTGAGGCTATCAAACTAGTATAATGAAAGAGAACCAGTTATCTCAAATAAGAACGGAAAAAAAGTTTCCAAACTTCGAAAAAAATTTTTTTTCTTTTCCAGATTCTTTGCGCATAATATGCTTTACTGAGGCTATCAAAGTAGTATAATGAAAGAGAACCAGTTATCTCAAATAAGAACGGAAAAAAAGTGATTCAAACGAAGTTTCCAAACTTCGAAAAAAAATTTTTTTCTTTTCGAGATTCTTTGTGCATAATATGCTTTACTTAGGCTATCAAACTAGTATAATCAAAGAGAACCAGTTATCTCAAATAAGAACGGAAAAAAAGTGATTCTAATGAAGTTTCCAAACTTCGAAATAAATTTTTTTACTTTTCGAGATTCTTTGTGCATAATATGCTTTACTGAGGCTATCAAACTAGTATAATGAAAGAGAACCAGTTATCTCAAATAAGAACGGAAAAAAAGTGATTCTAACGAAGTTTCCATAATTCGAAAAAAAAAATTTTTCTTTTCGAGATTCTTTGCGCATAATATGCTTTTCTGAGGCTATCAAACTAGTATAATGAAAGAGAACCAGTTATCTCAAATAAGAACGGAAAAAAAGTTATTTAAACGAAGTTTCCAAACTTCGAAAAAAAACTTTTTTCTTTTCGAGATTCTTTGCGCATAATATGCTTTTCTGAGGCTATCAAACTAGTATAATGAAAGACAACCAGTTATCTCAAATAAGAACGGAAAAAAAGTGATTCTAACGAAGTTACCAAACTTCGAAAAAAATTTTTTTTCTTTTCCAGATTCTTTGCGCATAATATGCTTTACTGAGGCTATTAAAGTAGTATAATGAAAGAGAACCAGTTATCTCAAATAAGAACGGAAAAAAGTGATTCTAATGAAGTTTCCAAACTTCGAAAAAAAATTTTTTCTTTTCGAGATTCTTTGTGCATAATATGCTTTACTGAGGTTATCAAACTAGTATAATGAAAGAGAACCAGTTATCTCAAATAAGAACGGAAAAAAGTGATTCTAACGAAGTTTCCAAACTTCGAAAAAAATTTTTTTCTTTTCGAGATTCTTTGCGCATAATATGCTTTACTGATGCTATCAAACTAGTATAATGAAAGAGAACCAGTTATCTCAAATAAGAACGGAAAAAAAGTGATTCTAACGAAGTTTCCAAACTTCGAAAAAAATTTTTTTTCTTTTCCAGATTCTTTGCGCATTATAATGCATAAAGCATATTTGCTTTACTGAGGCTATCAAACTAGTATAATGAAAGAGAACCAGTTATCTCAAATAAGAACGGAAAAAAAGGGATTCTAAGGAAGTATCAAACTTCGAAAAAATTTTTTTTTCTTTTCGAGATTCTTTGTGCAAAATATGCTTTACTGAGGCTATCAAACTAGTATAATGAAAGAGAACCAGTTATCGCAAATAAGAACGGAAAAAAAGTGACTCAAACGAAGTTTCCAAACTACGAAAAAAAATTTTTTTCTTTTCGAGATTCTTTGCGCATAATATGCTTTTCTGAGGCTATCAAACTAGTATAATAAAAGAGAACCAGTTATCTCAAATAAGAACGGAAAAGCAGTGATTCCAACGAAGTTTCCAAACTTCGAAAAAATTTTTTTTTCTTTTCCAGATTCTTTGCGCATAATATGCTTTACTGTGGCTATCAAACTAGTATAATGAAAGAGAACCAGTTATCTCAAATAAGAAGGGAAAAAATGTGATTCTAATGCAGTTTCCAAACTTCGAAAAAAATTTTTTTCTTTTCGAGATTCTTTGTGCATAATATGCTTACTTAGGCTATCAAACTAGTATAATCAAAGAGAACCAGTTATCTCAAATAAGAACGGAAAAAAAGTGATTCTAATGAAGTTTCCAATCTTCGAAAAAAATTTTTTTTCTTTTCGAGATTCTTTGTGCATAATATGCTTTTCTGAGGCTATCAAACTAGTATAATGAAACAGAACAAGTTATCTCAAATAAGAACGGAAAAAAAGTTTCCAAACTTCGAAAAAAATTTTTTTTCTTTTCCAGATTCTTTGCAATTAATATGCTTTACTGATGCTATCAAGCTAATATAGTGAAAAAGGACCGTTTATCTCAAATAAGAACGGAAAAAAAGTGATTCTAATGAAGTTTCCAAACTTCGAAAAAAAATTTTTTTCTTTTCGAGATTCTTTGTGCATAATATGCTTTACTGAGGCTATCAAACTTCATGAGTCTATCAAACTAATGAAAGAGAACCAGTTATCTCAAATAAGAACGGAAAATAAGTGATTCAAACGAAGTTTCCAAACTTCGAAAAAAAATTTTTTTCTTGTCGAGATTCTTTGCGCATAATATGCTTTTCTGAGGCTATCAAACTAGTATAATGAAAGAGAACCAGTTATCTCAAATAAGAACGGACAAAAAGTGATTCTAACGAAGTTTCCAAACTTCGAAAAAATTTTTTTTTCTTTTCGAGAATCTTTGTGCATAATATGCTTTACTGAGGCTACCAAATAGTATAATGAAAGAGAACCAGTTATCTCAAATAAGAACGGAAAAAAAGTGAATAAAACGAAGTTTCCAAAATTCAAAAAAAACTTTTTTCTTTTCGAGATTCTTTGCGCATAATATGCATTTCTGAGGCTATCAAACTAGTATAATGAAAGAGAACCAGTTATCTCAAATAAGAACGGAAAAAAAGTGATTCTAACGAAGTTTCCATAATTCGAAAAAAAAATTTTTTCTTTTCGAGATTCTTTGCGCATAATATGCTTTTCTGAGGCTATCAAACTAGTATAATGAAAGAGAACCAGTTATCTCAAATTAGAACGGAAAAAAATTTATTTAAACGAAGTTTCCAAACTTCGAAAAAAAACTTTTTTCTTTTCGAGATTCTTTGCGCATAATATGCTTTTCTGAGGCTATCAAACTAGTATAATGAAAGACAACCAGTTATCTCAAATAAGAACGGAAAATAAGTGATTCTAATGAAGTTTCCAAATTTCGAAATAAATTTTTTTACTTTTCGAGATTCTTTGTGCATAATATGCTTTACTGAGGCTATCAAACTAGTATAATGATAGAAACCAGTTATCTCAAATAAGAACGGAAAAAAAGTGATTCTAACGAAGTTTCCAAACTTCGAAAAAAATGTTTTTTCTTTTCGAGATTCTTTGTGCATAATATGGTTTTCTGAGGCTATCAAACTAGTATAATGAAAGAGAACCAGTTATCTCAAATAAGAACGGAAAAAAAGTGATTCTAAAGAAGTTTCCATAATTCGAAAAAAAAATTTTTTCTTTTCGAGATTCTTTGCGCATAATATGCTTTTCTGAGGGTATCAAACTAGTATAATGAAAGAGAACCAGTTATCTCAAATAAGAACGGAAAAAAAGTTATTCAAACGAAGTTTCCAAACTTCGAAAAAAAACTTTTTTCTTTTCGAGATTCTTTGCGCATAATATGCTTTTCTGAGGCTATCAAACTAGTATAATGAAAGACAACCAGTTATCTCAAATAAGAACGAAAAAAAAGTGATTCTAACGAAGTTACCAAACTTCGAAAAAAATTTTTTTTCTTTTCCAGATTCTTTGCGCATAATATGCTTTACTGAGGCTATTAAAGTAGTATAATGAAAGAGAACCAGTTATCTCAAATAAGAACGGAAAAAAGTGATTCTAATGAAGTTTCCAAACTTCGAAAAAAAATTTTTTCTTTTCGAGATTCTTTGTGCATAATATGCTTTACTGAGGTTATCAAACTAGTATAATGAAAGAGAACCAGTTATCTCAAATAAGAACGGAAAAAAGTGATTCTAACGAAGTTTCCAAACTTCGAAAAAAATTTTTTTCTTTTCCAGATTCTTTGCGCATAATATGCTTTACTGATGCTATCAAGCTAGTATAATGAAAGAGAACAGGTTATCTCAAATAAGAACGGAAAAAAAGTGATTCCAATGAAGTTTCCAAACTTCGAAAGAAATTTTTTTTCTTTTCGAGATTCTTTGTGCATAATATGCTTTACTGAGGCTATCAAACTAGTATAATGAAAGAGAACCGGTTATCTCAAATAAGAACGGAAAAATAGTGATTCAAACGAAGTTTCCAAAATTCAAAAAAAACTTTTATCTTTTCGAGATTCTTTGCGCATAATGTGCTTTTCTGAGGTTATCAAACTAGTATAATGAAAGAGAACCAGTTATCTCAAATAAGAACGGAAAAAAAGTGATTCTAACGAAGTTTCCAAACTTCGAAAAAAAATTTTTTTCTTTTCCAGATTCTTTGCGCATTATAATGCATAAAGCATATTTGCTTTACTGAGGCTATCAAACTAGTATAATGAAAGAGAACCAGTTATCTCAAATAAGAACGGAAAAAAAGTGATTCTAAGGAAGTATCAAACTTCGAAAAAAATTTTTTTTCTTTTCGAGATTCTTTGTGCAAAATATGCTTTACTGAGGCTATCAAACTAGTATAATGAAAGAGAACCAGTTATCGCAAATAAGAACGGAAAAAAAGTGATTCAAACGAAGTTTCCAAACTACGAAAAAATTTTTTTTTCTTTTCCAGATTCTTTGCGCATAATATGCTTTACTGTGGCTATCAAACTAGTATAATGAAAGAGAACCAGTTATCTCAAATAAGAACGGAAAAAAAGTGATATTAATGCAGTTTCCAAACTTCGAAAAATATTTTTTTTCTTTTCGAGATTCTTTGTGCATAATATGCTTTACTGAGGTTATCAAACTAGTATAATGAAAGAGAACCAGTTATCTCAAATAAGAACGGAAAAAAAGTGATTCTAACGAAGTTTTCATAATTCGAAAAAAAATTTTTTTCTTGTCGAGATTCTTTGCGCATAATATGCTTTTCTGGGGCTATCAAACTAGTATAATGAAAGAGAACCAGTTTTCTCAAATAAGAACGGAAAAAAAGTGATTCTAACGAAGTTTCCAAACTTCGAAAAAAATTTTTTTTCTTTTCCAGATTTTTTGCGCATAATATGTATGCTTTACTGAGGCTATCAAACTAGTATAATGAAAGAGAACCAGTTATCTCAAATAAGAACGGAAAAAAAGTGATCCTAATGAAGTTTCCAAACTTCGAAAAATTTTTTTTTTCTTTTCGAGAATCTTTGTGCATAATATGCTTTACTGAGGCTATCAAACTAGTATAATGAAAGAGAACCAGTTATCTCAAATAAGAACGGAAAAAATGTGATTCTAATGCAGTTTCCAAACTTCGAAAAAAATTTTTTTTCTTTTCGAGATTCTTTGTGCATAATATGCTTTACTGAGGTTATCAAACTAGTATAATGAAAGAGAACCAGTTATCTCAAATAAGAACGGAAAAAAAGTGATTCTAACGAAGTTTCCATAATTCGAAAAAAAAATTTTTTCTTTTCGAGATTCTTTGCGCATAATATGCTTTTCAGAGGCTATCAAACTAGTATAATGAAAGAGAACCAGTTATCTCAAATAAGAACGGAAAAAAAGTTAATCACACGAAGTTTCCAAACTTCGAAAAAAAACTTTTTTCTTTTGGAGATTCTTTGCGCATAATATGCTTTTCTGAGGCTACCAAACTAGTATAATGAAAGAGAACCAGTTATCTCAAATAAGAACGGAAAAAAAGTGATTCTAACGAAGTTTCCAAACTTCGAAAAAAATTTTTTTTCTTTTCCAGATTCTTTGCGCATAATATGTTTTACTGATGCTATCAAGGTAGTATAATGAAAGAGAACCGGTTATCTCAAATAAGAACGGAAAAAAAGTGATTTTAACGAAGTTTCCAAACTTCGAAAAAAATTTTTTTTCTTTTCGAGATTCTTTGTGCATAATATGCTTTACTGAGGCTATCAAAGTAGTATAATGAAAGAGAACCAGTTATCTCAAATAAGAACGGAAAAAAAGTGATTCAAACGAAGTTTCCAAACTTCGAAAAAAAATTTTTTTCTTTTCGAGATTCTTTGTGCATAATATGCTTTACTTAGGCTATCAAACTAGTATAATCAAAGAGAACCAGTTATCTCAAATAAGAACGGAAAATAAGTGATTCTAACGAAGTTTCCAAACTTCGAAAAAATTTTTTTTCTTTTCCAGATTCTTTGCGCATAATATGCTTTACTGTGGCTATCAAACTAGTATAATGAAAGAGAACCAGTTATCTCAAATAAGAACGGAAAAAAAGTGATTCTAATGAAGTTTCCAAACTTCGAAATAAATTTTTTTACTTTTCGAGATTCTTTGTGCATAATATGCTTTACTGAGGCTATCAAACTAGTATAATGATAGAGAACCAGTTATCTCAAATAAGAACGGAAAAAAAGTGATTCTAACGAAGTTTCCAAACTTAGAAAAAAATGTTTTTTCTTTTCGAGATTCTTTGTGCATAATATGCTTTTCTGAGGCTATCAAACTAGTATAATGAAAGAGAACCAGTTATCTCAAATAAGAACGGAAAAAAAGTGATTCTAACGAAGTTTCCATAATTCGAAAAAAAAATTTTTTCTTTTCGAGATTCTTTGCGCATAATATGCTTTTCTGAGGCTATCAAACTAGTATAATGAAAGAGAACCAGTTATCTCAAATTAGAACGGAAAAAAATTTATTTAAACGAAGTTTCCAAACTTCGAAAAAAAACTTTTTTCTTTTCGAGATTCTTTGCGCATAATATGCTTTTCTGAGGCTATCAAACTAGTATAATGAAAGACAACCAGTTATCTCAAATAAGAACGGAAAAAAAGTGATTCTAACGAAGTTACCAAACTTCGAAAAAAATTTTTTTTCTTTTCCAGATTCTTTGCGCATAATATGCTTTACTGAGGCTATTAAAGTAGTATAATGAAAGAGAACCAGTTATCTCAAATAAGAACGGAAAAAAGTGATTCTAATGAAGTTTCCAAACTTCGAAAAAAAATTTTTTCTTTTCGAGATTCTTTGTGCATAATATGCTTTATCAAACTATCAAACTAGTATAATGAAAGAGAACCAGTTATCTCAAATAAGAACGGAAAAAAGTGATTCTAACGAAGTTTCCAAACTTCGAAAAAAATTTTTTTCTTTTCCAGATTCTTTGCGCATAATATGCTTTACTGATGCTATCAAGCTAGTATAATGAAAGAGAACCGGTTATCTCAAATAAGAACGGAAAAAAAGTGATTCTAATGAAGTTTCCAAACTTCGAAAGAAATTTTTTTTCTTTTCGAGATTCTTTGTGCATAATATGCTTTACTGAGGCTATCAAACTAGTATAATGAAAGAGAACCAGTTATCTCAAATAAGAACGGAAAAATAGTGATTCAAACGAAGTTTCCAAAATTCAAAAAAAACTTTTATCTTTTCGAGATTCTTTGCGCATAATGTGCTTTTCTGAGGTTATCAAACTAGTATAATGAAAGAGAACCAGTTATCTCAAATAAGAACGGAAAAAAAGTGATTCTAACGAAGTTTCCAAACTTCGAAAAAAATTTTTTTTCTTTTCCAGATTCTTTGCGCATTATAATGCATAAAGCATATTTGCTTTACTGAGGCTATCAAACTAGTATAATGAAAGAGAACCAGTTATCTCAAATAAGAACGGAAAAAAAGGGATTCTAAGGAAGTATCAAACTTCGAAAAATTTTTTTTTTCTTTTCGAGATTCTTTGTGCAAAATATGCTTTACTGAGGCTATCAAACTAGTATAATGAAAGAGAACCAGTTATCGCAAATAAGAACGGAAAAAAAGTGATTCAAACGAAGTTTCCAAACTACGAAAAAAAATTTTTTTCTTTTCGAGATTCTTTGCGCATATTATGCTTTTCTGAGGCTATCAAACTAGTATAATAAAAGAGAACCAGTTATCTCAAATAAGAACGGAAAAGCAGTGATTCCAACGAAGTTTCCAAACTTCGAAAAAATTTTTTTTTCTTTTCCAGATTCTTTGCGCATAATATGCTTTACTGTGGCTATCAAACTAGTATAATGAAAGAGAACCAGTTATCTCAAATAAGAAGGGAAAAAATGTGATTCTAATGCAGTTTCCAAACTTCGAAAAATATTTTTTTTCTTTTCGAGATTCTTTGTGCATAATATGCTTTACTGAGGTTATCAAACTAGTATAATGAAAGAGAACCAGTTATCTCAAATAAGAACGGAAAAAAAGTGATTCAAACGAAGTTTCCAAACTTCGAAAAAAAATTTTTTTCTTTTCGAGATTCTTTGTGCATAATATGCTTACTTAGGCTATCAAACTAGTATAATCAAAGAGAACCAGTTATCTCAAATAAGAACGGAAAAAAAGTGATTCTAATGAAGTTTCCAATCTTCGAAAAAATTTTTTTTTCTTTTCGAGATTCTTTGTGCATAATATGCTTTTCTGAGGCTATCAAACTAGTATAATGAAACAGAACAAGTTATCTCAAATAAGAACGGAAAAAAAGTTTCCAAACTTCGAAAAAAATTTTTTTCTTTTCGAGATTCTTTGCGCATAATATGCTTTTCTGAGGCTATCAAACTAGTATAATGAAAGAGAACCAGTTATCTCAAATAAGAACGGACAAAAAGTGATTCTAACGAAGTTTCCAAACTTCGAAAAAAATTTTTTTTCTTTTCGAGAATCTTTGTGCATAATATGCTTTACTGAGGCTACCAAATAGTATAATGAAAGAGAACCAGTTATCTCAAATAAGAACGGAAAAAAAGTGAATAAAACGAAGTTTCCAAAATTCAAAAAAAACTTTTTTCTTTTCGAGATTCTTTGCGCATAATATGCATTTCTGAGGCTATCAAACTAGTATAATGAAAGAGAACCAGTTATCTCAAATAAGAACGGAAAAAAAGTTTCCAAACTTCGAAAAAAATTTTTTTTCTTTTCCAGATTCTTTGCGCATAATATGCTTTACTGAGGCTATCAAACTAGTATAATGAAAGAGAACCAGTTATCTCAAATAAGAACGGAAAAAAAGTGATTCAAACGAAGTTTCCAAACTTCGAAAAAAAATTTTTTTCTTGTCGAGATTCTTTGCGCATAATATGCTTTTCTGAGGCTATCAAACTAGTATAATGAAAGAGAACCAGTTTTCTCAAATAAGAACGGAAAAAAAGTGATTCTAACGAAGTTTCCAAACTTCGAAAAAAATTTTTTTTCTTTTCCAGATTTTTTGCGCATAATATGTATGCTTTACTGAGGCTATCAAACTAGTATAATGAAAGAGAACCAGTTATCTCAAATAAGAACGGAAAAAAAGTGATCCTAATGAAGTTTCCAAACTTCGAAAAAAATTTTTTTTCTTTTCGAGAATCTTTGTGCATAATATGCTTTACTGAGGCTATCAAACTAGTATAATGAAAGAGAACCAGTTATCTCAAATAAGAACGGAAAAAAAGTAATTCTAATGCAGTTTCCAAACTTCGAAAAAAATTTTTTTTCTTTTCGAGATTCTTTGTGCATAATATGCTTTACTGAGGTTATCAAACTAGTATAATGAAAGAGAACCAGTTATCTCAAATAAGAACGGAAAAAAAGTGATTCTAACGAAGTTTCCATAATTCGAAAAAAAAATTTTTTCTTTTCGAGATTCTTTGCGCATAATATGCTTTTCAGAGGCTATTAAACTAGTATAATGAAAGAGAACCAGTTATCTCAAATAAGAACGGAAAAAAAGTTAATCACACGAAGTTTCCAAACTTCGAAAAAAAACTTTTTTCTTTTGGAGATTCTTTGCGCATAATATGCTTTTCTGAGGCTATCAAACTAGTATAATGAAACAGAACCAGTTATCTCAAATAAGAACGGAAAAAAGTGATTCTAACGAAGTTTCCAAACTTCGAAAAAAATTTTTTTTCTTTTCCAGATTCTTTGCGCATAATATGCTTTACTGATGCTATCAAGGTAGTATAATGAAAGAGAACCGGTTATCTCAAATAAGAACGGAAAAAAAGTGATTTTAACGAAGTTTCCAAAATTCGAAAAAAATTTTTTTTCTTTTCGAGATTCTTTGTGCATAATATGCTTTATTGAGGCTATCAAAGTAGTATAATGAAAGAGAACCAGTTATCTCAAATAAGAACGGAAAAAAAGTGATTCAAACGAAGTTTCCAAACTTCGAAAAAAAATTTTTTTCTTTTCGAGATTCTTTGTGCATAATATGCTTTACTTAGGCTATCAAACTAGTATAATCAAAGAGAACCAGTTATCTCAAATAAGAACGGAAAATAAGTGATTCTAACGAAGTTTCCAAACTTCGAAAAAATTTTTTTTCTTTTCCAGATTCTTTGCGCATAATATGCTTTACTGTGGCTATCAAACTAGTTTAATGAAAGAGAACCAGTTATCTCAAATAAGAACGGAAAAAGTGTGATTCTAATGAAGTTTCCAAATTTCGAAATAAATTTTTTTACTTTTCGAGATTCTTTGTGCATAATATGCTTTACTGAGGTTATCAAACTAGTATAATGAAAGAGAACCAGTTATCTCAAATAAGAACGGAAAAAAAGTGATTCAAACGAAGTTTCCAAACTTCGAAAAAAAATTTTTTTCTTTTCGAGATTCTTTGTGCATAATATGCTTACTTAGGCTATCAAACTAGTATAATCAAAGAGAACCAGTTATCTCAAATAAGAACGGAAAAAAAGTGATTCTAATGAAGTTTCCAATCTTCGAAAAAATTTTTTTTTCTTTTCGAGATTCTTTGTGCATAATATGCTTTTCTGAGGCTATCAAACTAGTATAATGAAACAGAACAAGTTATCTCAAATAAGAACGGAAAAAAAGTTTCCAAACTTCGAAAAAAATTTTTTTCTTTTCGAGATTCTTTGCGCATAATATGCTTTTCTGAGGCTATCAAACTAGTATAATGAAAGAGAACCAGTTATCTCAAATAAGAACGGACAAAAAGTGATTCTAACGAAGTTTCCAAACTTCGAAAAAAATTTTTTTTCTTTTCGAGAATCTTTGTGCAAAATATGCTTTACTGAGGCTACCAAATAGTATAATGAAAGAGAACCAGTTATCTCAAATAAGAACGGAAAAAAAGTGAATAAAACGAAGTTTCCAAAATTCAAAAAAAACTTTTTTCTTTTCGAGATTCTTTGCGCATAATATGCATTTCTGAGGCTATCAAACTAGTATAATGAAAGAGAACCAGTTATCTCAAATAAGAACGGAAAAAAAGTTTCCAAACTTCGAAAAAAATTTTTTTTCTTTTCCAGATTCTTTGCGCATAATATGCTTTACTGAGGCTATCAAACTAGTATAATGAAAGAGAACCAGTTATCTCAAATAAGAACGGAAAAAAAGTGATTCAAACGAAGTTTCCAAACTTCGAAAAAAAATTTTTTTCTTGTCGAGATTCTTTGCGCATAATATGCTTTTCTGAGGCTATCAAACTAGTATAATGAAAGAGAACCAGTTTTCTCAAATAAGAACGGAAAAAAAGTGATTCTAACGAAGTTTCCAAACTTCGAAAAAAATTTTTTTTCTTTTCCAGATTTTTTGCGCATAATATGTATGCTTTACTGAGGCTATCAAACTAGTATAATGAAAGAGAACCAGTTATCTCAAATAAGAACGGAAAAAAAGTGATCCTAATGAAGTTTCCAAACTTCGAAAAAAATTTTTTTTCTTTTCGAGAATCTTTGTGCATAATATGCTTTACTGAGGCTATCAAACTAGTATAATGAAAGAGAACCAGTTATCTCAAATAAGAACGGAAAAAAAGTAATTCTAATGCAGTTTCCAAACTTCGAAAAAAATTTTTTTTCTTTTCGAGATTCTTTGTGCATAATATGCTTTACTGAGGTTATCAAACTAGTATAATGAAAGAGAACCAGTTATCTCAAAAAAGAACGGAAAAAAAGTGATTCTAACGAAGTTTCCATAATTCGAAAAAAAAATTTTTTCTTTTCGAGATTCTTTGCGCATAATATGCTTTTCAGAGGCTATTAAACTAGTATAATGAAAGAGAACCAGTTATCTCAAATAAGAACGGAAAAAAAGTTAATCACACGAAGTTTCCAAACTTCGAAAAAAAACTTTTTTCTTTTGGAGATTCTTTGCGCATAATATGCTTTTCTGAGGCTATCAAACTAGTATAATGAAACAGAACCAGTTATCTCAAATAAGAACGGAAAAAAAGTGATTCTAACGAAGTTTCCAAACTTCGAAAAAAATTTTTTTTCTTTTCCAGATTCTTTGCGCATAATATGCTTTACTGATGCTATCAAGGTAGTATAATGAAAGAGAACCGGTTATCTCAAATAAGAACGGAAAAAAAGTGATTTTAACGAAGTTTCCAAAATTCGAAAAAAATTTTTTTTCTTTTCGAGATTCTTTGTGCATAATATGCTTTATTGAGGCTATCAAAGTAGTATAATGAAAGAGAACCAGTTATCTCAAATAAGAACGGAAAAAAAGTGATTCAAACGAAGTTTCCAAACTTCGAAAAAAAATTTTTTTCTTTTCGAGATTCTTTGTGCATAATATGCTTTACTTAGGCTATCAAACTAGTATAATCAAAGAGAACCAGTTATCTCAAATAAGAACGGAAAATAAGTGATTCTAACGAAGTTTCCAAACTTCGAAAAAATTTTTTTTCTTTTCCAGATTCTTTGCGCATAATATGCTTTACTGTGGCTATCAAACTAGTTTAATGAAAGAGAACCAGTTATCTCAAATAAGAACGGAAAAAGTGTGATTCTAATGAAGTTTCCAAATTTCGAAATAAATTTTTTTACTTTTCGAGATTCTTTGTGCATAATATGCTTTACTGAGGCTATCAAACTAGTATAATGATAGAGAACCAGTTATCTCAAATAAGAACGGAAAAAAAGTGATTCTAACGAAGTTTCCAAACTTCGAAAAAAATGTTTTTTCTTTTCGAGATTCTTTGTGCATAATATGGTTTTCTGAGGCTATCAAACTAGTATAATGAAAGAGAACCAGTTATCTCAAATAAGAACGGAAAAAAAGTGATTCTAAAGAAGTTTCCATAATTCGAAAAAAAAATTTTTTCTTTTCGAGATTCTTTGCCCATAATATGCTTTTCTGAGGCTATCAAACTAGTATAATGAAAGAGAACCAGTTATCTCAAATAAGAACGGAAAAAAAGTTATTCAAACGAAGTTTCCAAACTTCGAAAAAAAACTTTTTTCTTTTCGAGATTCTTTGCACATAATATGCTTTTCTGAGGCTATCAAACTAGTATAATGAAAGACAACCAGTTATCTCAAATAAGAACGGAAAAAAAGTGATTCTAACGAAGTTACCAAACTTCGAAAAAAATTTTTTTTCTTTTCCAGATTCTTTGCGCATAATATGCTTTACTGAGGCTATTAAAGTAGTATAATGAAAGAGAACCAGTTATCTCAAATAAGAACGGAAAAAAGTGATTCTAATGAAGTTTCCAAACTTCGAAAAAAAATTTTTTCTTTTCGAGATTCTTTGTGCATAATATGCTTTACTGAGGTTATCAAACTAGTATAATGAAAGAGAACCAGTTATCTCAAATAAGAACGGAAAAAAGTGATTCTAACGAAGTTTCCAAACTTCGAAAAAAATTTTTTTCTTTTCCAGATTCTTTGCGCATAATATGCTTTACTGATGCTATCAAGCTAGTATAATGAAAGAGAACCAGTTATCTCAAATAAGAACGGAAAAAAAGTGATTCTAACGAAGTTTCCATAATTCGAAAAAAAAATTTTTTCTTTTCGAGATTCTTTGCGCATAATATGCTTTTCTGAGGGTATCAAACTAGTATAATGAAAGAGAACCAGTTATCTCAAATAAGAACGGAAAAAAAGTTATTCAAACGAAGTTTCCAAACTTCGAAAAAAAACTTTTTTCTTTTCGAGATTCTTTGCGCATAATATGCTTTTCTGAGGCTATCAAACTAGTATAATGAAAGACAACCAGTTATCTCAAATAAGAACGGAAAAAAAGTGATTCTAACGAAGTTACCAAACTTCGAAAAAAATTTTTTTTCTTTTCCAGATTCTTTGCGCATAATATGCTTTACTGAGGCTATTAAAGTAGTATAATGAAAGAGAACCAGTTATCTCAAATAAGAACGGAAAAAAGTGATTCTAATGAAGTTTCCAAACTTCGAAAAAAAATTTTTTCTTTTCGAGATTCTTTGTGCATAATATGCTTTACTGAGGTTATCAAACTAGTATAATGAAAGAGAACCAGTTATCTCAAATAAGAACGGAAAAAAGTGATTCTAACGAAGTTTCCAAACTTCGAAAAAAATTTTTTTCTTTTCCAGATTCTTTGCGCATAATATGCTTTACTGATGCTATCAAGCTAGTATAATGAAAGAGAACCGGTTATCTCAAATAAGAACGGAAAAAAAGTGATTCCAATGAAGTTTCCAAACTTCGAAAGAAATTTTTTTTCTTTTCGAGATTCTTTGTGCATAATATGCTTTACTGAGGCTATCAAACTAGTATAATGAAAGAGAACCAGTTATCTCAAATAAGAACGGAAAAATAGTGATTCAAACGAAGTTTCCAAACTTCGAAAAAAACTTTTATCTTTTCGAGATTCTTTGCGCATAATGTGCTTTTCTGAGGTTATCAAACTTCATGAGTCTATCAAACTAATGAAAGAGAACCAGTTATCTCAAATAAGAACGGAAAATAAGTGATTCAAACGAAGTTTCCAAACTTCGAAAAAAAATTTTTTTCTTGTCGAGATTCTTTGCGCATAATATGCTTTTCTGAGGCTATCAAACTAGTATAATGAAAGAGAACCAGTTATCTCAAATAAGAACGGACAAAAAGTGATTCTAACGAAGTTTCCAAACTTCGAAAAAAATTTTTTTTCTTTTCGAGAATCTTTGTGCATAATATGCTTTACTGAGGCTACCAAATAGTATAATGAAAGAGAACCAGTTATCTCAAATAAGAACGGAAAAAAAGTGAATAAAACGAAGTTTCCAAAATTCAAAAAAAACTTTTTTCTTTTCGAGATTCTTTGCGCATAATATGCATTTCTGAGGCTATCAAACTAGTATAATGAAAGAGAACCAGTTATCTCAAATAAGAACGGAAAAAAAGTTTCCAAACTTCGAAAAAAATTTTTTTTCTTTTCCAGATTCTTTGCGCATAATATGCTTTACTGAGGCTATCAAACTAGTATAATGAAAGAGAACCAGTTATCTCAAATAAGAACGGAAAAAAAGTGATTCAAACGAAGTTTCCAAACTTCGAAAAAAAATTTTTTTCTTGTCGAGATTCTTTGCGCATAATATGCTTTTCTGAGGCTATCAAACTAGTATAATGAAAGAGAACCAGTTTTCTCAAATAAGAACGGAAAAAAAGTGATTCTAACGAAGTTTCCAAACTTCGAAAAAAATTTTTTTTCTTTTCCAGATTTTTTGCGCATAATATGTATGCTTTACTGAGGCTATCAAACTAGTATAATGAAAGAGAACCAGTTATCTCAAATAAGAACGGAAAAAAAGTGATCCTAATGAAGTTTCCAAACTTCGAAAAAAATTTTTTTTCTTTTCGAGAATCTTTGTGCATAATATGCTTTACTGAGGCTATCAAACTAGTATAATGAAAGAGAACCAGTTATCTCAAATAAGAACGGAAAAAAAGTAATTCTAATGCAGTTTCCAAACTTCGAAAAAAATTTTTTTTCTTTTCGAGATTCTTTGTGCATAATATGCTTTACTGAGGTTATCAAACTAGTATAATGAAAGAGAACCAGTTATCTCAAATAAGAACGGAAAAAAAGTGATTCTAACGAAGTTTCCATAATTCGAAAAAAAAATTTTTTCTTTTCGAGATTCTTTGCGCATAATATGCTTTTCAGAGGCTATTAAACTAGTATAATGAAAGAGAACCAGTTATCTCAAATAAGAACGGAAAAAAAGTTAATCACACGAAGTTTCCAAACTTCGAAAAAAAACTTTTTTCTTTTGGAGATTCTTTGCGCATAATATGCTTTTCTGAGGCTATCAAACTAGTATAATGAAAGAGAACCAGTTATCTCAAATAAGAACGGAAAAAAAGTGATTCTAACGAAGTTTCCAAACTTCGAAAAAAATTTTTTTTCTTTTCCAGATTCTTTGCGCATAATATGCTTTACTGATGCTATCAAGGTAGTATAATGAAAGAGAACCGGTTATCTCAAATAAGAACGGAAAAAAAGTGATTTTAACGAATTTCCAAACTTCGAAAAAAATTTTTTTTCTTTTCGAGATTCTTTGTGCATAATATGCTTTATTGAGGCTATCAAAGTAGTATAATGAAAGAGAACCAGTTATCTCAAATAAGAACGGAAAAAAAGTGATTCAAACGAAGTTTCCAAACTTCGAAAAAAAATTTTTTTCTTTTCGAGATTCTTTGTGCATAATATGCTTTACTTAGGCTATCAAACTAGTATAATCAAAGAGAACCAGTTATCTCAAATAAGATCGGAAAATAAGTGATTCTAACGAAGTTTCCAAACTTGGAAAAAATTTTTTTTCTTTTCCAGATTCTTTGCGCATAATATGCTTTACTGTGGCTATCAAACTAGTTTAATGAAAGAGAACCAGTTATCTCAAATAAGAACGGAAAAAGTGTGATTCTAATGAAGTTTCCAAATTTCGAAATAAATTTTTTTACTTTTCGAGATTCTTTGTGCATAATATGCTTTACTGAGGCTATCAAACTAGTATAATGATAGAGAACCAGTTATCTCAAATAAGAACGGAAAAAAAGTGATTCTAACGAAGTTTCCAAGCTTCGAAAAAAATGTTTTTTCTTTTCGAGATTCTTTGTGCATAATATGGTTTTCTGAGGCTATCAAACTAGTATAATGAAAGAGAACCAGTTATCTCAAATAAGAACGGAAAAAAAGTGATTCTAAAGAAGTTTCCATAATTCGAAAAAAAAATTTTTTCTTTTCGAGATTCTTTGCGCATAATATGCTTTTCTGAGGCTATCAAACTAGTATAATGAAAGAGAACCAGTTATCTCAAATAAGAACGGAAAAAAAGTTATTCAAACGAAGTTTGCAAACTTCGAAAAAAAACTTTTTTCTTTTCGAGATTCTTTGCGCATAATATGCTTTTCTGAGGCTATCAAACTAGTATAATGAAAGACAACCAGTTATCTCAAATAAGAACGGAAAAAAAGTGATTCTAACGAAGTTACCAAACTTCGAAAAAAATTTTTTTTCTTTTCCAGATTCTTTGCGCATAATATGCTTTACTGAGGCTATTAAAGTAGTATAATGAAAGAGAACCAGTTATCTCAAATAAGAACGGAAAAAAGTGATTCTAATGAAGTTTCCAAACTTCGAAAAAAAATTTTTTCTTTTCGAGATTCTTTGTGCATAATATGCTTTATTGAGGTTATCAAACTAGTATAATGAAAGAGAACCAGTTATCTCAAATAAGAACGGAAAAAAGTGATTCTAACGAAGTTTCCAAACTTCGAAAAAAATTTTTTTCTTTTCCAGATTCTTTGCGCATAATATGCTTTACTGATGCTATCAAGCTAGTATAATGAAAGAGAACCAGTTATCTCAAATAAGAACGGAAAAAAAGTGATTCTAACGAAGTTTCCATAATTCGAAAAAAAAATTTTTTCTTTTCGAGATTCTTTGCGCATAATATGCTTTACTGAGGCTATTAAAGTAGTATAATGAAAGAGAACCAGTTATCTCAAATAAGAACGGAAAAAAGTGATTCTAATGAAGTTTCCAAACTTCGAAAAAAAATTTTTTCTTTTCGAGATTCTTTGTGCATAATATGCTTTACTGAGGTTATCAAACTAGTATAATGAAAGAGAACCAGTTATCTCAAATAAGAACGGAAAAAAGTGATTCTAACGAAGTTTCCAAACTTCGAAAAAAATTTTTTTCTTTTCCAGATTCTTTGCGCATAATATGCTTTACTGATGCTATCAAGCTAGTATAATGAAAGAGAACCGGTTATCTCAAATAAGAACGGAAAAAAAGTGATTCCAATGAAGTTTCCAAACTTCGAAAGAAATTTTTTTTCTTTTCGAGATTCTTTGTGCATAATATGCTTTACTGAGGCTATCAAACTAGTATAATGAAAGAGAACCAGTTATCTCAAATAAGAACGGAAAAATAGTGATTCAAACGAAGTTTCCAAAATTCAAAAAAAACTTTTATCTTTTCGAGATTCTTTGCGCATAATGTGCTTTTCTGAGGTTATCAAACTAGTATAATGAAAGAGAACCAGTTATCTCAAATAAGAACGGAAAAAAAGTGATTCTAACGAAGTTTCCAAACTTCGAAAAAAAATTTTTTTCTTTTCCAGATTCTTTGCGCATTATAATGCATAAAGCATATTTGCTTTACTGAGGCTATCAAACTAGTATAATGAAAGAGAACCACTTATCTCAAATAAGAACGGAAAAAAAGTGATTCTAAGGAAGTATCAAACTTCGAAAAAAATTTTTTTTCTTTTCGAGATTCTTTGTGCAAAATATGCTTTACTGAGGCTATCAAACTAGTATAATGAAAGAGAACCAGTTATCGCAAATAAGAACGGAAAAAAAGTGATTCAAACGAAGTTTCCAAACTACGAAAAAATTTTTTTTTCTTTTCCAGATTCTTTGCGCATAATATGCTTTACTGTGGCTATCAAACTAGTATAATGAAAGAGAACCAGTTATCTCAAATAAGAACGGAAAAAAAGTGATATTAATGCAGTTTCCAAACTTCGAAAAATATTTTTTTTCTTTTCGAGATTCTTTGTGCATAATATGCTTTACTGAGGCTATCAAACTAGTATAATGAAAGAGAACCAGTTATCTCAAATAAGAACGGAAAAAAAGTAATTCTAATGCAGTTTCCAAACTTCGAAAAAAATTTTTTTTCTTTTCGAGATTCTTTGTGCATAATATGCTTTACTGAGGTTATCAAACTAGTATAATGAAAGAGAACCAGTTATCTCAAATAAGAACGGAAAAAAAGTGATTCTAACGAAGTTTCCATAATTCGAAAAAAAAATTTTTTGTTTTCGAGATTCTTTGCGCATAATATGCTTTTCAGAGGCTATTAAACTAGTATAATGAAAGAGAACCAGTTATCTCAAATAAGAACGGAAAAAAAGTTAATCACACGAAGTTTCCAAACTTCGAAAAAAAACTTTTTTCTTTTGGAGATTCTTTGCGCATAATATGCTTTTCTGAGGCTATCAAACTAGTATAATGAAAGAGAACCAGTTATCTCAAATAAGAACGGAAAAAAAGTGATTCTAACGAAGTTTCCAAACTTCGAAAAAAATTTTTTTTCTTTTCCAGATTCTTTGCGCATAATATGCTTTACTGATGCTATCAAGGTAGTATAATGAAAGAGAACCGGTTATCTCAAATAAGAACGGAAAAAAAGTGATTTTAACGAAGTTTCCAAACTTCGAAAAAAATTTTTTTTCTTTTCGAGATTCTTTGTGCATAATATGCTTTATTGAGGCTATCAAAGTAGTATAATGAAAGAGAACCAGTTATCTCAAATAAGAACGGAAAAAAAGTGATTCAAACGAAGTTTCCAAACTTCGAAAAAAAATTTTTTTCTTTTCGAGATTCTTTGTGCATAATATGCTTTACTTAGGCTATCAAACTAGTATAATCAAAGAGAACCAGTTATCTCAAATAAGATCGGAAAATAAGTGATTCTAACGAAGTTTCCAAACTTCGAAAAAATTTTTTTTCTTTTCCAGATTCTTTGCGCATAATATGCTTTACTGTGGCTATCAAACTAGTTTAATGAAAGAGAACCAGTTATCTCAAATAAGAACGGAAAAAAAGTGATTCTAATGAAGTTTCCAAATTTCGAAATAAATTTTTTTACTTTTCGAGATTCTTTGTGCATAATATGCTTTACTGAGGCTATCAAACTAGTATAATGATAGAGAACCAGTTATCTCAAATAAGAACGGAAAAAAAGTGATTCTAACGAAGTTTCCAAGCTTCGAAAAAAATGTTTTTTCTTTTCGAGATTCTTTGTGCATAATATGGTTTTCTGAGGCTATCAAACTAGTATAATGAAAGAGAACCAGTTATCTCAAATAAGAACGGAAAAAAAGTGATTCTAAAGAAGTTTCCATAATTCGAAAAAAAAATTTTTTCTTTTCGAGATTCTTTGCGCATAATATGCTTTTCTGAGGCTATCAAACTAGTATAATGAAAGAGAACCAGTTATCTCAAATAAGAACGGAAAAAAAGTTATTCAAACGAAGTTTGCAAACTTCGAAAAAAAACTTTTTTCTTTTCGAGATTCTTTGCGCATAATATGCTTTTCTGAGGCTATCAAACTAGTATAATGAAAGACAACCAGTTATCTCAAATAAGAACGGAAAAAAAGTGATTCTAACGAAGTTACCAAACTTCGAAAAAAATTTTTTTTCTTTTCCAGATTCTTTGCGCATAATATGCTTTACTGAGGCTATTAAAGTAGTATAATGAAAGAGAACCAGTTATCTCAAATAAGAACGGAAAAAAGTGATTCTAATGAAGTTACCAAACTTCGAAAAAAAATTTTTTCTTTTCGAGATTCTTTGTGCATAATATGCTTTACTGAGGTTATCAAACTAGTATAATGAAAGAGAACCAGTTATCTCAAATAAGAACGGAAAAAAGTGATTCTAACGAAGTTTCCAAACTTCGAAAAAAATTTTTTTCTTTTCCAGATTCTTTGCGCATAATATGCTTTACTGATGCTATCAAGCTAGTATAATGAAAGAGAACCAGTTATCTCAAATAAGAACGGAAAAAAAGTGATTCTAACGAAGTTTCCATAATTCGAAAAAAAAATTTTTTCTTTTCGAGATTCTTTGCGCATAATATGCTTTACTGAGGCTATTAAAGTAGTATAATGAAAGAGAACCAGTTATCTCAAATAAGAACGGAAAAAAGTGATTCTAATGAAGTTTCCAAACTTCGAAAAAAAATTTTTTCTTTTCGAGATTCTTTGTGCATAATATGCTTTACTGAGGTTATCAAACTAGTATTATGAAAGAGAACCAGTTATCTCAAATAAGAACGGAAAAAAGTGATTCTAACGAAGTTTCCAAACTTCGAAAAAAATTTTTTTCTTTTCCAGATTCTTTGCGCATAATATGCTTTACTGATGCTATCAAGCTAGTATAATGAAAGAGAACCGGTTATCTCAAATAAGAACGGAAAAAAAGTGATTCCAATGAAGTTTCCAAACTTCGAAAGAAATTTTTTTTCTTTTCGAGATTCTTTGTGCATAATATGCTTTACTGAGGCTATCAAACTAGTATAATGAAAGAGAACCAGTTATCTCAAATAAGAACGGAAAAATAGTGATTCAAACGAAGTTTCCAAAATTCAAAAACAACTTTTATCTTTTCGAGATTCTTTGCGCATAATGTGCTTTTCTGAGGTTATCAAACTAGTATAATGAAAGAGAACCAGTTATCTCAAATAAGAACGGAAAAAAAGTGATTCTAACGAAGTTTCCAAACTTCGAAAAAAAATTTTTTTCTTTTCCAGATTCTTTGCGCATTATAATGCATAAAGCATATTTGCTTTACTGAGGCTATCAAACTAGTATAATGAAAGAGAACCAGTTATCTCAAATAAGAACGGAAAAAAAGTGATTCTAAGGAAGTATCAAACTTCGAAAAAAATTTTTTTTCTTTTCGAGATTCTTTGTGCAAAATATGCTTTACTGAGGCTATCAAACTAGTATAATGAAAGAGAACCAGTTATCGCAAATAAGAACGGAAAAAAAGTGATTCAAACGAAGTTTCCAAACTACGAAAAAATTTTTTTTTCTTTTCCAGATTCTTTGCGCATAATATGCTTTACTGTGGCTATCAAACTAGTATAATGAAAGAGAACCAGTTATCTCAAATAAGAACGGAAAAAAAGTGATATTAATGCAGTTTCCAAACTTCGAAAAATATTTTTTTTCTTTTCGAGATTCTTTGTGCATAATATGCTTTACTGAGGTTATCAAACTAGTATAATGAAAGAGAACCAGTTATCTCAAATAAGAACGGAAAAAAAGTGATTCTAACGAAGTTTTCATAATTCGAAAAAAAAATTTTTTCTTTTCGAGATTCTTTGCGCATAATATGCTTTTCTGAGGCTATCAAACTAGTATAATGAAAGAGAACCAGTTATTTCAAATAAGAACGGAAAAAAAGTGATTCTAATGAAGTTTCCAATCTTCGAAAAAATTTTTTTTTCTTTTCGAGATTCTTTGTGCATAATATGCTTTTCTGAGGCTATCAAACTAGTATAATGAAACAGAACCAGTTATCTCAAATAAAAACGGAAAAAAAGTGATTCTAACGAAGTTTCCAAACTTCGAAAAAAATTTTTTTTCTTTTCCAGATTCTTTGCGCATAATATGCTTTACTGATGCTATCAAGGTAGTATAATGAAAGAGAACCGGTTATCTCAAATAAGAACGGAAAAAAAGTGATTTTAACGAAGTTTCCAAACTTCGAAAAAAATTTTTTTTCTTTTCGAGATTCTTTGTGCATAATATGCTTTATTGAGGCTATCAAAGTAGTATAATGAAAGAGAACCAGTTATCTCAAATAAGAACGGAAAAAAAGTGATTCAAACGAAGTTTCCAAACTTCGAAAAAAAATTTTTTTCTTTTCGAGATTCTTTGTGCATAATATGCTTTACTTAGGCTATCAAACTAGTATAATCAAAGAGAACCAGTTATCTCAAATAAGAACGGAAAATAAGTGATTCTAACGAAGTTTCCAAACTTCGAAAAAATTTTTTTTCTTTTCCAGATTCTTTGCGCATAATATGCTTTACTGTGGCTATCAAACTAGTTTAATGAAAGAGAACCAGTTATCTCAAATAAGAACGGAAAAAGTGTGATTCTAATGAAGTTTCCAAATTTCGAAATAAATTTTTTTACTTTTCGAGATTCTTTGTGCATAATATGCTTTACTGAGGCTATCAAACTAGTATAATGATAGAGAACCAGTTATCTCAAATAAGAACGGAAAAAAAGTGATTCTAACGAAGTTTCCAAACTTCGAAAAAAATGTTTTTTCTTTTCGAGATTCTTTGTGCATAATATGGTTTTCTGAGGCTATCAAACTAGTATAATGAAAGAGAACCAGTTATCTCAAATAAGAACGGAAAAAAAGTGATTCTAAAGAAGTTTCCATAATTCGAAAAAAAAATTTTTTCTTTTCGAGATTCTTTGCGCATAATATGCTTTTCTGAGGCTATCAAACTAGTATAATGAAAGAGAACCAGTTATCTCAAATAAGAACGGAAAAAAAGTTATTCAAACGAAGTTTCCAAACTTCGAAAAAAAACTTTTTTCTTTTCGAGATTCTTTGCACATAATATGCTTTTCTGAGGCTATCAAACTAGTATAATGAAAGACAACCAGTTATCTCAAATAAGAACGGAAAAAAAGTGATTCTAACGAAGTTACCAAACTTCGAAAAAAATTTTTTTTCTTTTCCAGATTCTTTGCGCATAATATGCTTTACTGAGGCTATTAAAGTAGTATAATGAAAGAGAACCAGTTATCTCAAATAAGAACGGAAAAAAGTGATTCTAATGAAGTTTCCAAACTTCGAAAAAAAATTTTTTCTTTTCGAGATTCTTTGTGCATAATATGCTTTACTGAGGTTATCAAACTAGTATAATGAAAGAGAACCAGTTATCTCAAATAAGAACGGAAAAAAGTGATTCTAACGAAGTTTCCAAACTTCGAAAAAAATTTTTTTCTTTTCCAGATTCCTTGCGCATAATATGCTTTACTGATGCTATCAAGCTAGTATAATGAAAGAGAACCAGTTATCTCAAATAAGAACGGAAAAAAAGTGATTCTAACGAAGTTTCCATAATTCGAAAAAAAAATTTTTTCTTTTCGAGATTCTTTGCGCATAATATGCTTTCCTGAGGGTATCAAACTAGTATAATGAAAGAGAACCAGTTATCTCAAATAAGAACGGAAAAAAAGTTATTCAAACGAAGTTTCCAAACTTCGAAAAAAAACTTTTTTCTTTTCCAGATTCTTTGCGCATAATATGCTTTTCTGAGGCTATCAAACTAGTATAATGAAAGACAACCAGTTATCTCAAATAAGAACGGAAAAAAAGTGATTCTAACGAAGTTACCAAACTTCGAAAAAAATTTTTTTTCTTTTCCAGATTCTTTGCGCATAATATGCTTTACTGAGGCTATTAAAGTAGTATAATGAAAGAGAACCAGTTATCTCAAATAAGAACGGAAAAAAGTGATTCTAATGAAGTTTCCAAACTTCGAAAAAAAATTTTTTCTTTTCGAGATTCTTTGTGCATAATATGCTTTACTGAGGTTATCAAACTAGTATAATGAAAGAGAACCAGTTATCTCAAATAAGAACGGAAAAAAGTGATTCTAACGAAGTTTCCAAACTTCGAAAAAAATTTTTTTCTTTTCCAGATTCTTTGCGCATAATATGCTTTACTGATGCTATCAAGCTAGTATAATGAAAGAGAACCGGTTATCTCAAATAAGAACGGAAAAAAAGTGATTCCAATGAAGTTTCCAAACTTCGAAAGAAATTTTTTTTCTTTTCGAGATTCTTTGTGCATAATATGCTTTACTGAGGCTATCAAACTAGTATAATGAAAGAGAACCAGTTATCTCAAATAAGAACGGAAAAATAGTGATTCAAACGAAGTTTCCAAACTTCGAAAAAAACTTTTATCTTTTCGAGATTCTTTGCGCATAATGTGCTTTTCTGAGGTTATCAAACTTCATGAGTCTATCAAACTACTGAAAGAGAACCAGTTATCTCAAATAAGAACGGAAAATAAGTGATTCAAACGAAGTTTCCAAACTTCGAAAAAAAATTTTTTTCTTGTCGAGATTCTTTGCGCATAATATGCTTTTCTGAGGCTATCAAACTAGTATAATGAAAGAGAACCAGTTATCTCAAATAAGAACGGACAAAAAGTGATTCTAACGAAGTTTCCAAACTTCGAAAAAAATTTTTTTTCTTTTCGAGAATCTTTGTGCATAATATGCTTTACTGAGGCTACCAAATAGTATAATGAAAGAGAACCAGTTATCTCAAATAAGAACGGAAAAAAAGTGAATAAAACGAAGTTTCCAAAATTCAAAAAAAACTTTTTTCTTTTCGAGATTCTTTGCGCATAATATGCATTTCTGAGGCTATCAAACTAGTATAATGAAAGAGAACCAGTTATCTCAAATAAGAACGGAAAAAAAGTTTCCAAACTTCGAAAAAAATTTTTTTTCTTTTCCAGATTCTTTGCGCATAATATGCTTTACTGAGGCTATCAAACTAGTATAATGAAAGAGAACCAGTTATCTCAAATAAGAACGGAAAAAAAGTGATTCAAACGAAGTTTCCAAACTTCGAAAAAAAATTTTTTTCTTGTCGAGATTCTTTGCGCATAATATGCTTTTCTGAGGCTATCAAACTAGTATAATGAAAGAGAACCAGTTTTCTCAAATAAGAACGGAAAAAAAGTGATTCTAACGAAGTTTCCAAACTTCGAAAAAAATTTTTTTTCTTTTCCAGATTTTTTGCGCATAATATGTATGCTTTACTGAGGCTATCAAACTAGTATAATGAAAGAGAACCAGTTATCTCAAATAAGAACGGAAAAAAAGTGATCCTAATGAAGTTTCCAAACTTCGAAAAAAATTTTTTTTCTTTTCGAGAATCTTTGTGCATAATATGCTTTACTGAGGCTATCAAACTAGTATAATGAAAGAGAACCAGTTATCTCAAATAAGAACGGAAAAAAAGTAATTCTAATGCAGTTTCCAAACTTCGAAAAAAATTTTTTTTCTTTTCGAGATTCTTTGTGCATAATATGCTTTACTGAGGTTATCAAACTAGTATAATGAAAGAGAACCAGTTATCTCAAATAAGAACGGAAAAAAAGTGATTCTAACGAAGTTTCCATAATTCGAAAAAAAAATTTTTTCTTTTCGAGATTCTTTGCGCATAATATGCTTTTCAGAGGCTATTAAACTAGTATAATGAAAGAGAACCAGTTATCTCAAATAAGAACGGAAAAAAAGTTAATCACACGAAGTTTCCAAACTTCGAAAAAAAACTTTTTTCTTTTGGAGATTCTTTGCGCATAATATGCTTTTCTGAGGCTATCAAACTAGTATAATGAAAGAGAACCAGTTATCTCAAATAAGAACGGAAAAAAAGTGATTCTGACGAAGTTTCCAAACTTCGAAAAAAATTTTTTTTCTTTTCCAGATTCTTTGCGCATAATATGCTTTACTGATGCTATCAAGGTAGTATAATGAAAGAGAACCGGTTATCTCAAATAAGAACGGAAAAAAAGTGATTTTAACGAAGTTTCCAAACTTCGAAAAAAATTTTTTTTCTTTTCGAGATTCTTTGTGCATAATATGCTTTATTGAGGCTATCAAAGTAGTATAATGAAAGAGAACCAGTTATCTCAAATAAGAACGGAAAAAAAGTGATTCAAACGAAGTTTCCAAACTTCGAAAAAAAATTTTTTTCTTTTCGAGATTCTTTGTGCATAATATGCTTTACTTAGGCTATCAAACTAGTATAATCAAAGAGAACCAGTTATCTCAAATAAGATCGGAAAATAAGTGATTCTAACGAAGTTTCCAAACTTCGAAAAAATTTTTTTTCTTTTCCAGATTCTTTGCGCATAATATGCTTTACTGTGGCTATCAAACTAGTTTAATGAAAGAGAACCATTTATCTCAAATAAGAACGGAAAAAAAGTGATTCTAATGAAGTTTCCAAATTTCGAAATAAATTTTTTTACTTTTCGAGATTCTTTGTGCATAATATGCTTTACTGAGGCTATCAAACTAGTATAATGATAGAGAACCAGTTATCTCAAATAAGAACGGAAAAAAAGTGATTCTAACGAAGTTTCCAAGCTTCGAAAAAAATGTTTTTTCTTTTCGAGATTCTTTGTGCATAATATGGTTTTCTGAGGCTATCAAACTAGTATAATGAAAGAGAACCAGTTATCTCAAATAAGAACGGAAAAAAAGTGATTCTAAAGAAGTTTCCATAATTCGAAAAAAAAATTTTTTCTTTTCGAGATTCTTTGCGCATAATATGCTTTTCTGAGGCTATCAAACTAGTATAATGAAAGAGAACCAGTTATCTCAAATAAGAACGGAAAAAAAGTTATTCAAACGAAGTTTCCAAACTTCGAAAAAAATTTTTTTCTTTTCCAGATTCTTTGCGCATAATATGCTTTACTGATGCTATCAAGCTAGTATAATGAAAGAGAACCAGTTATCTCAAATAAGAACGGAAAAAAAGTGATTCTAACGAAGTTTCCATAATTCGAAAAAAAAATTTTTTCTTTTCGAGATTCTTTGCGCATAATATGCTTTACTGAGGCTATTAAAGTAGTATAATGAAAGAGAACCAGTTATCTCAAATAAGAACGGAAAAAAGTGATTCTAATGAAGTTTCCAAACTTCGAAAAAAAATTTTTTCTTTTCGAGATTCTTTGTGCATAATATGCTTTACTGAGGTTATCAAACTAGTATAATGAAAGAGAACCAGTTATCTCAAATAAGAACGGAAAAAAGTGATTCTAACGAAGTTTCCAAACTTCGAAAAAAATTTTTTTCTTTTCCAGATTCTTTGCGCATAATATGCTTTACTGATGCTATCAAGCTAGTATAATGAAAGAGAACCGGTTATCTCAAATAAGAACGGAAAAAAAGTGATTCCAATGAAGTTTCCAAACTTCGAAAGAAATTTTTTTTCTTTTCGAGATTCTTTGTGCATAATATGCTTTACTGAGGCTATCAAACTAGTATAATGAAAGAGAACCAGTTATCTCAAATAAGAACGGAAAAATAGTGATTCAAACGAAGTTTCCAAAATTCAAAAAAAACTTTTATCTTTTCGAGATTCTTTGCGCATAATGTGCTTTTCTGAGGTTATCAAACTAGTATAATGAAAGAGAACCAGTTATCTCAAATAAGAACGGAAAAAAAGTGATTCTAACGAAGTTTCCAAACTTCGAAAAAAAATTTTTTTCTTTTCCAGATTCTTTGCGCATTATAATGCATAAAGCATATTTGCTTTACTGAGGCTATCAAACTAGTATAATGAAAGAGAACCAGTTATCTCAAATAAGAACGGAAAAAAAGTGATTCTAAGGAAGTATCAAACTTCGAAAAAAATTTTTTTTCTTTTCGAGATTCTTTGTGCAAAATATGCTTTACTGAGGCTATCAAACTAGTATAATGAAAGAGAACCAGTTATCGCAAATAAGAACGGAAAAAAAGTGATTCAAACGAAGTTTCCAAACTACGAAAAAATTTTTTTTTCTTTTCCAGATTCTTTGCGCATAATATGCTTTACTGTGGCTATCAAACTAGTATAATGAAAGAGAACCAGTTATCTCAAATAAGAACGGAAAAAAAGTGATATTAATGCAGTTTCCAAACTTCGAAAAATATTTTTTTTCTTTTCGAGATTCTTTGTGCATAATATGCTTTACTTAGGCTATCAAACTAGTATAATCAAAGAGAACCAGTTATCTCAAATAAGAACGGAAAATAAGTGATTCTAACGAAGTTTCCAAACTTCGAAAAAATTTTTTTTCTTTTCCAGATTCTTTGCGCATAATATGCTTTACTGTGGCTATCAAACTAGTTTAATGAAAGAGAACCAGTTATCTCAAATAAGAACGGAAAAAGTGTGATTCTAATGAAGTTTCCAAATTTCGAAATAAATTTTTTTACTTTTCGAGATTCTTTGTGCATAATATGCTTTACTGAGGCTATCAAACTAGTATAATGATAGAGAACCAGTTATCTCAAATAAGAACGGAAAAAAAGTGATTCTAACGAAGTTTCCAAACTTCGAAAAAAATGTTTTTTCTTTTCGAGATTCTTTGTGCATAATATGGTTTTCTGAGGCTATCAAACTAGTATAATGAAAGAGAACCAGTTATCTCAAATAAGAACGGAAAAAAAGTGATTCTAAAGAAGTTTCCATAATTCGAAAAAAAAATTTTTTCTTTTCGAGATTCTTTGCGCATAATATGCTTTTCTGAGGCTATCAAACTAGTATAATGAAAGAGAACCAGTTATCTCAAATAAGAACGGAAAAAAAGTTATTCAAACGAAGTTTCCAAACTTCGAAAAAAATTTTTTTCTTTTCCAGATTCTTTGCGCATAATATGCTTTACTGATGCTATCAAGCTAGTATAATGAAAGAGAACCAGTTATCTCAAATAAGAACGGAAAAAAAGTGATTCTAACGAAGTTTCCATAATTCGAAAAAAAAATTTTTTCTTTTCGAGATTCTTTGCGCATAATATGCTTTACTGAGGCTATTAAAGTAGTATAATGAAAGAGAACCAGTTATCTCAAATAAGAACGGAAAAAAGTGATTCTAATGAAGTTTCCAAACTTCGAAAAAAAATTTTTTCTTTTCGAGATTCTTTGTGCATAATATGCTTTACTGAGGTTATCAAACTAGTATAATGAAAGAGAACCAGTTATCTCAAATAAGAACGGAAAAAAGTGATTCTAACGAAGTTTCCAAACTTCGAAAAAAATTTTTTTCTTTTCCAGATTCTTTGCGCATAATATGCTTTACTGATGCTATCAAGCTAGTATAATGAAAGAGAACCGGTTATCTCAAATAAGAACGGAAAAAAAGTGATTCCAATGAAGTTTCCAAACTTCGAAAGAAATTTTTTTTCTTTTCGAGATTCTTTGTGCATAATATGCTTTACTGAGGCTATCAAACTAGTATAATGAAAGAGAACCAGTTATCTCAAATAAGAACGGAAAAATAGTGATTCAAACGAAGTTTCCAAAATTCAAAAAAAACTTTTATCTTTTCGAGATTCTTTGCGCATAATGTGCTTTTCTGAGGTTATCAAACTAGTATAATGAAAGAGAACCAGTTATCTCAAATAAGAACGGAAAAAAAGTGATTCTAACGAAGTTTCCAAACTTCGAAAAAAAATTTTTTTCTTTTCCAGATTCTTTGCGCATTATAATGCATAAAGCATATTTGCTTTACTGAGGCTATCAAACTAGTATAATGAAAGAGAACCAGTTATCTCAAATAAGAACGGAAAAAAAGTGATTCTAAGGAAGTATCAAACTTCGAAAAAAATTTTTTTTCTTTTCGAGATTCTTTGTGCAAAATATGCTTTACTGAGGCTATCAAACTAGTATAATGAAAGAGAACCAGTTATCGCAAATAAGAACGGAAAAAAAGTGATTCAAACGAAGTTTCCAAACTACGAAAAAATTTTTTTTTCTTTTCCAGATTCTTTGCGCATAATATGCTTTACTGTGGCTATCAAACTAGTATAATGAAAGAGAACCAGTTATCTCAAATAAGAACGGAAAAAAAGTGATATTAATGCAGTTTCCAAACTTCGAAAAATATTTTTTTTCTTTTCGAGATTCTTTGTGCATAATATGCTTTACTTAGGCTATCAAACTAGTATAATCAAAGAGAACCAGTTATCTCAAATAAGAACGGAAAATAAGTGATTCTAACGAAGTTTCCAAACTTCGAAAAAATTTTTTTTCTTTTCCAGATTCTTTGCGCATAATATGCTTTACTGTGGCTATCAAACTAGTTTAATGAAAGAGAACCAGTTATCTCAAATAAGAACGGAAAAAGTGTGATTCTAATGAAGTTTCCAAATTTCGAAATAAATTTTTTTACTTTTCGAGATTCTTTGTGCATAATATGCTTTACTGAGGCTATCAAACTAGTATAATGATAGAGAACCAGTTATCTCAAATAAGAACGGAAAAAAAGTGATTCTAACGAAGTTTCCAAACTTCGAAAAAAATGTTTTTTCTTTTCGAGATTCTTTGTGCATAATATGGTTTTCTGAGGCTATCAAACTAGTATAATGAAAGAGAACCAGTTATCTCAAATAAGAACGGAAAAAAAGTGATTCTAAAGAAGTTTCCATAATTCGAAAAAAAAATTTTTTCTTTTCGAGATTCTTTGCGCATAATATGCTTTTCTGAGGCTATCAAACTAGTATAATGAAAGAGAACCAGTTATCTCAAATAAGAACGGAAAAAAAGTTATTCAAACGAAGTTTCCAAACTTCGAAAAAAAACTTTTTTCTTTTCGAGATTCTTTGCACATAATATGCTTTTCTGAGGCTATCAAACTAGTATAATGAAAGACAACCAGTTATCTCAAATAAGAACGGAAAAAAAGTGATTCTAACGAAGTTACCAAACTTCGAAAAAAATTTTTTTTCTTTTCCAGATTCTTTGCGCATAATATGCTTTACTGAGGCTATTAAAGTAGTATAATGAAAGAGAACCAGTTATCTCAAATAAGAACGGAAAAAAGTGATTCTAATGAAGTTTCCAAACTTCGAAAAAAAATTTTTTCTTTTCGAGATTCTTTGTGCATAATATGCTTTACTGAGGTTATCAAACTAGTATAATGAAAGAGAACCAGTTATCTCAAATAAGAACGGAAAAAAGTGATTCTAACGAAGTTTCCAAACTTCGAAAAAAATTTTTTTCTTTTCCAGATTCCTTGCGCATAATATGCTTTACTGATGCTATCAAGCTAGTATAATGAAAGAGAACCAGTTATCTCAAATAAGAACGGAAAAAAAGTGATTCTAACGAAGTTTCCATAATTCGAAAAAAAAATTTTTTCTTTTCGAGATTCTTTGCGCATAATATGCTTTCCTGAGGGTATCAAACTAGTATAATGAAAGAGAACCAGTTATCTCAAATAAGAACGGAAAAAAAGTTATTCAAACGAAGTTTCCAAACTTCGAAAAAAAACTTTTTTCTTTTCGAGATTCTTTGCGCATAATATGCTTTTCTGAGGCTATCAAACTAGTATAATGAAAGACAACCAGTTATCTCAAATAAGAACGGAAAAAAAGTGATTCTAACGAAGTTACCAAACTTCGAAAAAAATTTTTTTTCTTTTCGAGATTCTTTGTGCATAATATGCTTTACTGAGGTTATCAAACTAGTATAATGAAAGAGAACCAGTTATCTCAAATAAGAACGGAAAAAAGTGATTCTAACGAAGTTTCCAAACTTCGAAAAAAATTTTTTTCTTTTCCAGATTCTTTGCGCATAATATGCTTTACTGATGCTATCAAGCTAGTATAATGAAAGAGAACCGGTTATCTCAAATAAGAACGGAAAAAAAGTGATTCCAATGAAGTTTCCAAACTTCGAAAGAAATTTTTTTTCTTTTCGAGATTCTTTGTGCATAATATGCTTTACTGAGGCTATCAAACTAGTATAATGAAAGAGAACCAGTTATCTCAAATAAGAACGGAAAAATAGTGATTCAAACGAAGTTTCCAAACTTCGAAAAAAACTTTTATCTTTTCGAGATTCTTTGCGCATAATGTGCTTTTCTGAGGTTATCAAACTTCATGAGTCTATCAAACTACTGAAAGAGAACCAGTTATCTCAAATAAGAACGGAAAATAAGTGATTCAAACGAAGTTTCCAAACTTCGAAAAAAAATTTTTTTCTTGTCGAGATTCTTTGCGCATAATATGCTTTTCTGAGGCTATCAAACTAGTATAATGAAAGAGAACCAGTTATCTCAAATAAGAACGGACAAAAAGTGATTCTAACGAAGTTTCCAAACTTCGAAAAAAATTTTTTTTCTTTTCGAGAATCTTTGTGCATAATATGCTTTACTGAGGCTACCAAATAGTATAATGAAAGAGAACCAGTTATCTCAAATAAGAACGGAAAAAAAGTGAATAAAACGAAGTTTCCAAAATTCAAAAAAAACTTTTTTCTTTTCGAGATTCTTTGCGCATAATATGCATTTCTGAGGCTATCAAACTAGTATAATGAAAGAGAACCAGTTATCTCAAATAAGAACGGAAAAAAAGTTTCCAAACTTCGAAAAAAATTTTTTTTCTTTTCCAGATTCTTTGCGCATAATATGCTTTACTGAGGCTATCAAACTAGTATAATGAAAGAGAACCAGTTATCTCAAATAAGAACGGAAAAAAAGTGATTCAAACGAAGTTTCCAAACTTCGAAAAAAAATTTTTTTCTTGTCGAGATTCTTTGCGCATAATATGCTTTTCTGAGGCTATCAAACTAGTATAATGAAAGAGAACCAGTTTTCTCAAATAAGAACGGAAAAAAAGTGATTCTAACGAAGTTTCCAAACTTCGAAAAAAATTTTTTTTCTTTTCCAGATTTTTTGCGCATAATATGTATGCTTTACTGAGGCTATCAAACTAGTATAATGAAAGAGAACCAGTTATCTCAAATAAGAACGGAAAAAAAGTGATCCTAATGAAGTTTCCAAACTTCGAAAAAAATTTTTTTTCTTTTCGAGAATCTTTGTGCATAATATGCTTTACTGAGGCTATCAAACTAGTATAATGAAAGAGAACCAGTTATCTCAAATAAGAACGGAAAAAAAGTAATTCTAATGCAGTTTCCAAACTTCGAAAAAAATTTTTTTTCTTTTCGAGATTCTTTGTGCATAATATGCTTTACTGAGGTTATCAAACTAGTATAATGAAAGAGAACCAGTTATCTCAAATAAGAACGGAAAAAAAGTGATTCTAACGAAGTTTCCATAATTCGAAAAAAAAATTTTTTCTTTTCGAGATTCTTTGCGCATAATATGCTTTTCAGAGGCTATTAAACTAGTATAATGAAAGAGAACCAGTTATCTCAAATAAGAACGGAAAAAAAGTTAATCACACGAAGTTTCCAAACTTCGAAAAAAAACTTTTTTCTTTTGGAGATTCTTTGCGCATAATATGCTTTTCTGAGGCTATCAAACTAGTATAATGAAAGAGAACCAGTTATCTCAAATAAGAACGGAAAAAAAGTGATTCTAACGAAGTTTCCAAACTTCGAAAAAAATTTTTTTTCTTTTCCAGATTCTTTGCGCATAATATGCTTTACTGATGCTATCAAGGTAGTATAATGAAAGAGAACCGGTTATCTCAAATAAGAACGGAAAAAAAGTGATTTTAACGAAGTTTCCAAACTTCGAAAAAAATTTTTTTTCTTTTCGAGATTCTTTGTGCATAATATGCTTTATTGAGGCTATCAAAGTAGTATAATGAAAGAGAACCAGTTATCTCAAATAAGAACGGAAAAAAAGTGATTCAAACGAAGTTTCCAAACTTCGAAAAAAAATTTTTTTCTTTTCGAGATTCTTTGTGCATAATATGCTTTACTTAGGCTATCAAACTAGTATAATCAAAGAGAACCAGTTATCTCAAATAAGATCGGAAAATAAGTGATTCTAACGAAGTTTCCAAACTTCGAAAAAATTTTTTTTCTTTTCCAGATTCTTTGCGCATAATATGCTTTACTGTGGCTATCAAACTAGTTTAATGAAAGAGAACCATTTATCTCAAATAAGAACGGAAAAAAAGTGATTCTAATGAAGTTTCCAAATTTCGAAATAAATTTTTTTACTTTTCGAGATTCTTTGTGCATAATATGCTTTACTGAGGCTATCAAACTAGTATAATGATAGAGAACCAGTTATCTCAAATAAGAACGGAAAAAAAGTGATTCTAACGAAGTTTCCAAGCTTCGAAAAAAATGTTTTTTCTTTTCGAGATTCTTTGTGCATAATATGGTTTTCTGAGGCTATCAAACTAGTATAATGAAAGAGAACCAGTTATCTCAAATAAGAACGGAAAAAAAGTGATTCTAAAGAAGTTTCCATAATTCGAAAAAAAATTTTTTTCTTTTCGAGATTCTTTGCGCATAATATGCTTTTCTGAGGCTATCAAACTAGTATAATGAAAGAGAACCAGTTATCTCAAATAAGAACGGAAAAAAAGTTATTCAAACGAAGTTTGCAAACTTCGAAAAAAAACTTTTTTCTTTTCGAGATTCTTTGCGCATAATATGCTTTTCTGAGGCTATCAAACTAGTATAATGAAAGACAACCAGTTATCTCAAATAAGAACGGAAAAAAAGTGATTCTAACGAAGTTACCAAACTTCGAAAAAAATTTTTTTTCTTTTCCAGATTCTTTGCGCATAATATGCTTTACTGAGGCTATTAAAGTAGTATAATGAAAGAGAACCAGTTATCTCAAATAAGAACGGAAAAAAGTGATTCTAATGAAGTTTCCAAACTTCGAAAAAAAATTTTTTCTTTTCGAGATTCTTTGTGCATAATATGCTTTACTGAGGTTATCAAACTAGTATAATGAAAGAGAACCAGTTATCTCAAATAAGAACGGAAAAAAGTGATTCTAACGAAGTTTCCAAACTTCGAAAAAAATTTTTTTCTTTTCCAGATTCTTTGCGCATAATATGCTTTACTGATGCTATCAAGCTAGTATAATGAAAGAGAACCAGTTATCTCAAATAAGAACGGAAAAAAAGTGATTCTAACGAAGTTTCCATAATTCGAAAAAAAAATTTTTTCTTTTCGAGATTCTTTGCGCATAATATGCTTTACTGAGGCTATTAAAGTAGTATAATGAAAGAGAACCAGTTATCTCAAATAAGAACGGAAAAAAGTGATTCTAATGAAGTTTCCAAACTTCGAAAAAAAATTTTTTCTTTTCGAGATTCTTTGTGCATAATATGCTTTACTGAGGTTATCAAACTAGTATAATGAAAGAGAACCAGTTATCTCAAATAAGAACGGAAAAAAGTGATTCTAACGAAGTTTCCAAACTTCGAAAAAAATTTTTTTCTTTTCCAGATTCTTTGCGCATAATATGCTTTACTGATGCTATCAAGCTAGTATAATGAAAGAGAACCGGTTATCTCAAATAAGAACGGAAAAAAAGTGATTCCAATGAAGTTTCCAAACTTCGAAAGAAATTTTTTTTCTTTTCGAGATTCTTTGTGCATAATATGCTTTACTGAGGCTATCAAACTAGTATAATGAAAGAGAACCAGTTATCTCAAATAAGAACGGAAAAATAGTGATTCAAACGAAGTTTCCAAAATTCAAAAAAAACTTTTATCTTTTCGAGATTCTTTGCGCATAATGTGCTTTTCTGAGGTTATCAAACTAGTATAATGAAAGAGAACCAGTTATCTCAAATAAGAACGGAAAAAAAGTGATTCTAACGAAGTTTCCAAACTTCGAAAAAAAATTTTTTTCTTTTCCAGATTCTTTGCGCATTATAATGCATAAAGCATATTTGCTTTACTGAGGCTATCAAACTAGTATAATGAAAGAGAACCAGTTATCTCAAATAAGAACGGAAAAAAAGTGATTCTAAGGAAGTATCAAACTTCGAAAAAAATTTTTTTTCTTTTCGAGATTCTTTGTGCAAAATATGCTTTACTGAGGCTATCAAACTAGTATAATGAAAGAGAACCAGTTATCGCAAATAAGAACGGAAAAAAAGTGATTCAAACGAAGTTTCCAAACTACGAAAAAATTTTTTTTTCTTTTCCAGATTCTTTGCGCATAATATGCTTTACTGTGGCTATCAAACTAGTATAATGAAAGAGAACCAGTTATCTCAAATAAGAACGGAAAAAAAGTGATATTAATGCAGTTTCCAAACTTCGAAAAATATTTTTTTTCTTTTCGAGATTCTTTGTGCATAATATGCTTTACTGAGGTTATCAAACTAGTATAATGAAAGAGAACCAGTTATCTCAAATAAGAACGGAAAAAAAGTGATTCTAACGAAGTTTTCATAATTCGAAAAAAAAATTTTTTCTTTTCGAGATTCTTTGCGCATAATATGCTTTTCTGAGGCTATCAAACTAGTATAATGAAAGAGAACCAGTTATTTCAAATAAGAACGGAAAAAAAGTGATTCTAATGAAGTTTCCAATCTTCGAAAAAATTTTTTTTTCTTTTCGAGATTCTTTGTGCATAATATGCTTTTCTGAGGCTATCAAACTAGTATAATGAAACAGAACAAGTTTTCTCAAATAAGAACGGAATAAAAGTGATTCTAACGAACTTCCCCAACTTCGAAAAATTTATTTTCTTTTTGAGATTCTTTGCGCATAATATGCTTTTCTGAGGCTATCAAACTAGTATAATGAAAGAGAACCAGTTATCTCAAATAAGAACGGAAAAAAAGTTTCCAAACTTCGAAAAAAATTTTTATTCTTTTCCAGATTCTTTGCGCATAATATGCTTTACTGATGCTATCAAGCTAATATAGTGAAAGAGGACCGGTTATCTCAAATAAGAACGGAAAAAAAGTGATTCTAATGAAGTTTCCAAACTTCGAAAAAAAATTTTTTTCTTTTCGAGATTCTTTGTGCATAATATGCTTTACTGAGGCTATCAAACTTCCTGAGGCTATCAAACTAATGAAAGAGAACCAGTTATCTCAAATAAGAACGGAAAAAAAGTGATTCAAACGAAGTTTCCAAACTTCGAAAAAAAATTTTTTTCTTGTCGAGATTCTTTGCGCATAATATGCTTTTCTGAGGCTATCAAACTAGTATAATGAAAGAGAACCAGTTATCTCAAATAAGAACGGACAAAAAGTGATTCTAACGAAGTTTCCAAACTTCGAAAAAAATTTTTTTTCTTTTCCAGATTCTTTGCGCATAATATGCTTTACTGAGGCTATCAAACTAGTATAATGAAAGAGAACCAGTTATCTCAAATAAGAACGGAAAAAAAAGTGATTCTAATGAAGTTTCCAAACTTGGAAAAAATTTTTTTTTCTTTTCGAGAATCTTTGTGCATAATATGCTTTACTGAGGCTACCAAATAGTATAATGAAAGACAACCAGTTATCTCAAATAAGAACGGAAAAAAAGTGAATAAAACGAAGTTTCCAAAATTCAAAAAAAACTTTTTTCTTTTCGAGATTCTTTGGGCATAATATGCTTTTCTGAGGTTATCAAACTAGTATAATGAAACAGAACCAGTTATCTCAAATAAGTACGGAATAAAAGTGATTCTAAAGAACTTCCCCAACTTCGAAAAATTTTTTTTTCTTTTCGAGATTCTTTGCGCATAATATGCTTTACTGAGGCTATCAAACTAGTATAATGAAAGAGAACCAGTTATCTCAAATAAGAACGGAAAAAAAGTGATCCTAATGAAGTTTCCAAACTTCGAAAAAAATTTTTTTTCTTTTCGAGAATCTTTGTGCATAATATGCTTTACTGAGGCTATCAAACTAGTATAATGAAAGAGAACCAGTTATCTCAAATAAGAACGGAAAAAAAGTGATTCTAATGCAGTTTCCAAACTTCGAAAAAAATTTTTTTTCTTTTCGAGATTCTTTGTACATAATATGCTTTACTGAGGTTATCAAACTAGTATAATGAAAGAGAACCAGTTATCTCAAATAAGAACGGAAAAAAAGTGATTCTAACGAAGTTTCCATAATTCGAAAAAAAAATTTTTTCTTTTCGAGATTCTTTGCGCATAATATGCTTTTCAGAGGCTATCAAACTAGTATAATGAAAGAGAACCAGTTATCTCAAATAAGAACGGAAAAAAAGTTAATCACACGAAGTTTCCAAACTTCGAAAAAAAACTTTTTTCTTTTGGAGATTCTTTGCGCATAATATGCTTTTCTGAGGCTATCAAACTAGTATAATGAAAGAGAACCAGTTATCTCAAATAAGAACGGAAAAAAAGTGATTCTAACGAAGTTTCCAAACTTCGAAAAAATTTTTTTTTCTTTTCCAGATTCTTTGCGCATAATATGCTTTACTGATGCTATCAAGGTAGTATAATGAAAGAGAACCGGTTATCTCAAATAAGAACGGAAAAAAAGTGATTTTAACGAAGTTTCCAAACTTCGAAAAAAATTTTTTTTCTTTTCGAGATTCTTTGTGCATAATATGCTTTACTGAGGCTATCAAAGTAGTATAATGAAAGAGAACGAGTTATCTCAAATAAGAACGGAAAAAAAGTGATTCAAACGAAGTTTCCAAACTTCGAAAAAAAATTTTTTTCTTTTCGAGATTCTTTGTGCATAATATGCTTTACTTAGGCTATCAAACTAGTATAATCAAAGAGAACCAGTTATCTCAAATAAGAACGGAAAATAAGTGATTCTAACGAAGTTTCCAAACTTCGAAAAAATTTTTTTTCTTTTCCAGATTCTTTGCGCATAATATGCTTTACTGTGGCTATCAAACTAGTATAATGAAAGAGAACCAGTTATCTCAAATAAGAACGGAAAAAAAGTGATTCTAATGAAGTTTCCAAACTTCGAAATAAATTTTTTTACTTTTCGAGATTCTTTGTGCATAATATGCTTTACTGAGGCTATCAAACTAGTATAATGATAGAGAACCAGTTATCTCAAATAAGAACGGAAAAAAAGTGATTCTAACGAAGTTTCCAAACTTCGAAAAAAATGTTTTTTCTTTTCGAGATTCTTTGTGCATAATATGCTTTTCTGAGGCTATCAAACTAGTATAATGAAAGAGAACCAGTTATCTCAAATAAGAACGGAAAAAAAGTGATTCTAACGAAGTTTCCATAATTCGAAAAAAAAATTTTTTCTTTTCGAGATTCTTTGCGCATAATATGCTTTTCTGAGGCTATCAAACTAGTATAATGAAAGAGAACCAGTTATCTCAAATAAGAACGGAAAAAAAGTTATTCAAACGAAGTTTCCAAACTTCGAAAAAAAACTTTTTTCTTTTCGAGATTCTTTGCGCATAATATGCTTTTCTGAGGCTATCAAACTAGTATAATGAAAGACAACCAGTTATCTCAAATAAGAACGGAAAAAAAGTGATTCTAACGAAGTTACCAAACTTCGAAAAAAATTTTTTTTCTTTTCCAGATTCTTTGCGCATAATATGCTTTACTGAGGCTATTAAAGTAGTATAATGAAAGAGAACCAGTTATCTCAAATAAGAACGGAAAAAAGTGATTCTAATGAAGTTTCCAAACTTCGAAAAAAAATTTTTTCTTTTCGAGATTCTTTGTGCATAATATGCTTTACTGAGGTTATCAAACTAGTATAATGAAAGAGAACCAGTTATCTCAAATAAGAACGGAAAAAAGTGATTCTAACGAAGTTTCCAAACTTCGAAAAAAATTTTTTTCTTTTCCAGATTCTTTGCGCATAATATGCTTTACTGATGCTATCAAGCTAGTATAATGAAAGAGAACCGGTTATCTCAAATAAGAACGGAAAAAAAGTGATTCTAATGAAGTTTCCAAACTTCGAAAGAAATTTTTTTTCTTTTCGAGATTCTTTGTGCATAATATGCTTTACTGAGGCTATCAAACTAGTATAATGAAAGAGAACCAGTTATCTCAAATAAGAACGGAAAAATAGTGATTCAAACGAAGTTTCCAAAATTCAAAAAAAACTTTTATCTTTTCGAGATTCTTTGCGCATAATGTGCTTTTCTGAGGTTATCAAACTAGTATAATGAAAGAGAACCAGTTATCTCAAATAAGAACGGAAAAAAAATGATTCTAACGAAGTTTCCAAACTTCGAAAAAAAATTTTTTTCTTTTCCAGATTCTTTGCTCATTATAATGCATAAAGCATATTTGCTTTACTGAGGCTATCAAACTAGTATAATGAAAGAGAACCAGTTATCTCAAATAAAGAACGGAAAAAAAGTGATTCTAAGGAAGTATCAAACTTCGAAAAAAATTTTTTTTCTTTTCGAGATTCTTTGCGCATAATATGCTTTTCTGAGGCTATCAAACTAGTATAATAAAAGAGAACCAGTTATCTCAAATAAGAACGGAAAAAAAGTGATTCTAATGCAGTTTCCAAACTTCGAAAAATATTTTTTTTCTTTTCGAGATTCTTTGTGCATAATATGCTTTACTGAGGTTATCAAACTAGTATAATGAAAGAGAACCAGTTATCTCAAATAAGAACGGAAAAAAAGTGATTCTAACGAAGTTCTCATAATTCGAAAAAAAAATTTTTTCTTTTCGAGATTCTTTGCGCATAATATGCTTTTCTGAGGCTATCAAACTAGTATAATGAAAGAGAACCAGTTATTTCAAATAAGAACGGAAAAAAAGTGATTCTAATGAAGTTTCCAATCTTCAAAAAAAATTTTTTTTCTTTTCGAGATTCTTTGTGCATAATATGCTTTTCTGAGGCTATCAAACTAGTATAATGAAACAGAACAAGTTTTCTCAAATAAGAACGGAATAAAAGTGATTCTAACGAACTTCCCCAACTTCGAAAAATTTTTTTTCTTTTCGAGATTCTTTGCGCATAATATGCTTTTCTGAGGCTATCAAACTAGTATAATGAAAGAGAACCAGTTATCTCAAATAAGAACGGAAAAAAAGTTTCCAAACTTCGAAAAAAATTTTTATTCTTTTCCAGATTCTTTGCGCATAATATGCTTTACTGATGCTATCAAGCTAATATAGTGAAAGAGGACCGGTTATCTCAAATAAGAACGGAAAAAAAGTGATTCTAATGAAGTTTCCAAACTTCGAAAAAAAATTTTTTTCTTTTCGAGATTCTTTGTGCATAATATGCTTTACTGAGGATATCAAACTTCCTGAGGCTATCAAACTAATGAAAGAGAACCAGTTATCTCAAATAAGAACGGAAAAAAAGTGATTCAAACGAAGTTTCCAAACTTCGAAAAAAAATTTTTTTCTTGTCGAGATTCTTTGCGCATAATATGCTTTTCTGAGGCTATCAAACTAGTATAATGAAAGAGAACCAGTTATCTCAAATAAGAACGGACAAAAAGTGATTCTAACGAAGTTTCCAAACTTCGAAAAAATTTTTTTTTCTTTTCCAGATTCTTTGCGCATAATATGCTTTACTGAGGCTATCAAACTAGTATAATGAAAGAGAACCAGTTATCTCAAATAAGAACGGAAAAAAAAGTGATTCTAATGAAGTTTCCAAACTTGGAAAAAAAATTTTTTTCTTTTCGAGAATCTTTGTGCATAATATGCTTTACTGAGGCTACCAAATAGTATAATGAAAGAGAACCAGTTATCTCAAATAAGAACGGAAAAAAAGTGAATAAAACGAAGTTTCCAAAATTCAAAAAAAACTTTTTTCTTTTCGAGATTCTTTGGGCATAATATGCTTTTCTGAGGTTATCAAACTAGTATAATGAAACAGAACCAGTTATCTCAAATAAGTACGGAATAAAAGTGATTCTAAAGAACTTCCCCAACTTTGAAAAAATTTTTTTTCTTTTCGAGATTCTTTGTGCATAATATGCTTTACTGAGGCTATCAAACTAGTATAATGAAAGAGAACCAGTTATCTCAAATAAGAACGGAAAAATAGTGATTCAAACGAAGTTTCCAAAATTCAAAAAAAACTTTTTTCTTTTCGAGATTCTTTGCGCATAATGTGCTTTTCTGAGGTTATCAAACTAGTATAATGAAAGAGAACCAGTTATCTCAAATAAGAACGGAAAAAAAGTGATTCTAACGAAGTTTCCATACTTCGAAAAAATTTTTTTTTATTTTCCAGATTCTTTGCGCATTATAATGCATAAAGAATATTTGCTTTACTGAGGCTATCAAACTAGTATAATGAAAGAGAACCAGTTATCTCAAATAAGAACGGAAAAAAAGTGATTCTAAGGAAGTATCAAACTTCGAAAAAAATTTTTTTTCTTTTCGAGATTCTTTGTGCATAATATGCTTTACTGAGGCTATCAAACTAGTATAATGAAAGAGAACCAGTTATCGCAAATAAGAACGGAAAAAAAGTGATTCAAACGAAGTTTCCAAACTTCGAAAAAAAATTTTTTTCTTTTCGAGATTCTTTGCGCATAATATGCTTTTCTGAGGCTATCAAACTAGTATAATAAAAGAGAACCAGTTATCTCAAATAAGAACGGAAAAGAAGTGATTCCAACGAAGTTTCCAAACTTCGAAAAAATTTTTTTTTCTTTTCCAGATTCTTTGCGCATAATATGCTTTACTGTGGCTATCAAACTAGTATAATGAAAGAGAACCAGTTATCTCAAATAAGAACGGAAAAAAAGTGATTCTAATGCAGTTTCCAAACTTCGAAAAATTTTTTTTTTCTTTTCGAGATTCTTTGTGCATAATATGCTTTACTGAGGTTATGAAACTAGTATAATGAAAGAGAACCAGTTATCTCAAATAAGAACGGAAAAAAAGTGATTCTAACGAAGTTTCCATAATTCGAAAAAAAAATTTTTTCTTTTCGAGATTCTTTGCGCATAATATGCTTTTCAGAGGCTATCAAACTAGTATAATGAAAGAGAACCAGTTATCTCAAATAAGAACGGAAAAAAAGTTAATCACACGAAGTTTCCAAACATTGAAAAAAATCTTTTTTCTTTTGGAGATTCTTTGCGCATAATATGCTTTTCTGAGGCTATCAAACTAGTATAATGAAAGAGAACTAGTTATCTCAAATACGAACGGAATAAAAGTGATTCTAACGAACTTCCCCAACTTCGAAAACTTTTTTTTCTTTTCGAGATTCTTTGCGCATAATATGCTTTTCTGAGGCTATCAAACTAGTATAATGAAAGAGAACCAGTTATCTCAAATAAGAACGGAAAAAAAGTTTCCAAACTTCGAAAAAAATTTTTCTTCTTTTCCAGATTCTTTGCGCATAATATGCTTTACTGATGCTATCAAGCTAATATAGTGAAAGAGGACCGGTTATCTCAAATAAGAACGGAAAAAAAGTGATTCTAATGAAGTTTCCAAACTTCGAAAAAAAATTTTTTTCTTTTCCAGATTCTTTGTGCATAATATGCTTTACTGAGGCTATCAAACTTCCTGAGGCTATCAAACTAATGAAAGAGAACCAGTTATCTCAAATAAGAACGGACAAAAAGTGATTCTAACGAAGTTTCCAAACTTCGAAAAAAATTTTTTTTCTTTTCCAGATTCTTTGCGCATAATATGCTTTACTGAGGCTATCAAACTAGTATAATGAAAGAGAACCAGTTATCTCAAATAAGAACGGAAGAAAAAGTGATTCTAATGAAGTTTCCAAACTTGGAAAAAAATTTTTTTTCTTTTCGAGAATCTTTGTGCATAATATGCTTTACTGAGGCTACCAAATAGTATAATGAAAGAGAACCAGTTATCTCAAATAAGAACGGAAAAAAAGTGAATAAAACGAAGTTTCCAAAATTCAAAAAAAACTTTTTTCTTTTCGAGATTCTTTGCGCATAATATGCTTTTCTGAGGTTATCAAACTAGTATAATGAAAGAGAACCAGTTATCTCAAATAAGTACGGAATAAAAGTGATTCTAACGAACTTCCCCAACTTCGAAAAAATTTTTTTTCTTTTCGAGATTCTTTGCGCATAATATGCATTTCTGAGGCTATCAAACTAGTATAATGAAAGAGAACCAGTTATCTCAAATAAGAACGGAAAAAAAGTTTCCAAACTTCGAAAAAAATTTTTTTTCTTTTCCAGATTCTTTGCGCATAATATGCTTTACTGAGGCTATCAAACTAGTATAATGAAAGAGAACCAGTTATCTCAAATAAGAACGGAAAAAAAGTGATTCAAACGAAGTTTCCAAACTTCGAAAAAAATTTTTTTTCTTGTCGAGATTCTTTGCGCATAATATGCTTTTCTGAGGCTATCAAACTAGTATAATGAAAGAGAACCAGTTTTCTCAAATAAGAACGGAATAAAAGTGATTCTAACGAAGTTTCCAAACTTCGAAAAAATTTTTTTTTCTTTTCCAGATTTTTCGCGCATAATATGTATGCTTTACTGAGGCTATCAAACTAGTATAATGAAAGAGAACCAGTTATCTCAAATAAGAACGGAAAAAAAGTGATTCTAATGAAGTTTCCAAACTTCGAAAAAAATTTTTTTTCTTTTCGAGAATCTTTGTGCATAATATGCTTTACTGAGGGTATCAAACTAGTATAATGAAAGAGAACCAGTTATCTCAAATAAGAACGGAAAATGTGATTCAAACGAAGTTTCCAAAATTCAAAAAAAAACTTTTTTCTTTTCGAGATTGTTTGCGCATAATATGCTTTTCTGAGGTTATCAAACTAGTATAATGAAACAGAACCAGTTATCTCAAATAAGTACGGAAAAGTAGTGATTCTAACGAAGTTTCCAAACTTCGAAAAAAATTTTTTTCTTTTCGAGATTCTTTGCGCATAATATGCATTTCTGAGGCTATCAAACTAGTATAATGAAAGAGAACCGGTTATCTCAAATAATAACGGAAAAAAAGTGATTCTAAACTTCGAAAAAAAAATTTTTTCTTTTCGAGATTCTTTGCGCATAATATGCTTTTCTGAGGCTATCAAACTATTATAATGAAAGAGAACCAGTTATCTCAAATAAGAACGGAAAAAAGTGATTCTAACGAAGTTTCCAAACTTCGAAAAAAATTTTTTTCTTTTCCATATTCTATGCGCGTAATATGCTTTATTGATGCTATCAAGCTAGTATAATGAAAGAGAACCGGTTATCTCAAATGAGAACGGAAAAAAAGTGATTCTAATGAAGTTTCCAAGCTTCGAAAGAAATTTTTTTTCTTTTCGAGATTCTTTGTGCATAATATGCTTTACTGAGGCTATCAAACTTCCTGAGGCTATCAAACTAATGAAAGAGAACCAGTTATCTCAAATAAGAAGGGAAAAAAAGTGATTCAAACGAAGTTTCCAAACTTCGAAAAAAAATTTTTTTCTTTTCGAGATTCTTTGCGCATAATATGCTTTCCTGAGGCTATCAAACTAGTATAATGAAAGAGAACCAGTTATATCAAATAAGAACGTAAAAAAAGTGATTCTAACGAAGTTTCCAAACTTCGAAAAAATTTTTTTTTCTTTTCCAGATTCTTTGCCCATAATATGCTTTACTGAGGCTATCAAACTAGTATAATGAAAGAGAACCAGTTATCTCAAATAAGAACGGAAAAAAAGTTTCCAAACTTCGAAAAAAATTTTTTTTCTTTTCCAGATTCTTTGCGCATAATATGCTTTACTGATGCTATCAAGCTAATATAGTGAAAGAGGACCGGTTATCTCAAATAAGAACGGAAAAAAAGTGATTCTAATGAAGTTTCCAAACTTCGAAAAAAAATTTTTTTCTTTTCGAAATTCTTTGTGCATAATATGCTTTACTGAGGCTATCAAACTTCCTGAGGCTATCAAACTAATGAAAGAGAACCAGTTATCTCAAATAAGAACGGAAAAAAAGTGAATAAAACGAAGTTTCCAAAATTCAAAAAAAACTTTTTTCTTTTCGAGATTCTTTGCGCATAATATGCTTTTCTGAGGTTATCAAACTAGTATAATGAAACAGAACCAGTTATCTCAAATAAGTACGGAATAAAAGTGATTCTAACGAACTTCCCCAACTTCGAAAAAATTTTTTTTCTTTTCGAGATTCTTTGCGCATAATATGCATTTCTGAGGCTATCAAACTAGTATAATGAAATAGAACCAGTTATCTCAAATAAGAACGGAAAAAAAGTTTCCAAACTTCGAAAAAAATTTTTTTTCTTTTCCAGATTCTTTGCGCATAATATGCTTTACTGAGGCTATCAAACTAGTATAATGAAAGAGAACCAGTTATCTCAAATAAGAACGGAAAAAAAGTGATTCTAACGAAGTTTCTAAACTTCGAAAAAACAATTTTTTCTTTTTGAGATTCTTTGCGCATAATATGCTTTTCTGAGGCTATCAAACTAGTATAATGAAAGAGAACCAGTTATCTCAAATAAGAACGGAAAAAAGTGATTCTAACGAAGTTTCCAAACTTCGAAAAAATTTTTTTTCTTTTCCAGATTCTTTGCGCGTAATATGCTTTACTGATGCTATCAAGCTAGTATAATGAAAGAGAACCGGTTATCTCAAATAAGAACGGAAAAAAAGTGATTCAAACGAAGTTTCCAAACTTCGAAAAAAATTTTTTTTCTTGTCGAGATTCTTTGCGCATAATATGCTTTTCTGAGGCTATCAAACTAGTATAATGAAAGAGAACCAGTTTTCTCAAATAAGAACGGAATAAAAGTGATTCTAACGAAGTTTCCAAACTTCGAAAAAATTTTTTTTTCTTTTCCAGATTTCTCGCGCATAATATGTATGCTTTACTGAGGCTATCAAACTAGTATAATGAAAGAGAACCAGTTATCTCAAATAAGAACGGAAAAAAAGTGATTCTAATGAAGTTTCCAAACTTCGAAAAAAATTTTTTTTCTTTTCGAGAATCTTTGTGCATAATATGCTTTACTGAGGGTATCAAACTAGTATAATGAAAGAGAACCAGTTATCTCAAATAAGAACGGAAAATGTGATTCAAACGAAGTTTCCAAAATTCAAAAAAAAACTTTTTTCTTTTCGAGATTGTTTGCGCATAATATGCTTTTCTGAGGTTATCAAACTAGTATAATGAAACAGAACCAGTTATCTCAAATAAGTACGGAAAAGTAGTGATTCTAACGAAGTTTCCAAACTTCGAAAAAAATTTTTTTCTTTTCGAGATTCTTTGCGCATAATATGCATTTCTGAGGCTATCAAACTAGTATAATGAAAGAGAACCGGTTATCTCAAATAATAACGGAAAAAAAGTGATTCTAAACTTCGAAAAAAAAATTTTTTCTTTTCGAGATTCTTTGCGCATAATATGCTTTTCTGAGGCTATCAAACTAGTATAATGAAAGAGAACCAGTTATCTCAAATAAGAACGGAAAAAAGTGATTCTAACGAAGTTTCCAAACTTCGAAAAAAATTTTTTTCTTTTCCATATTCTATGCGCGTAATATGCTTTATTGATGCTATCAAGCTAGTATAATGAAAGAGAACCGGTTATCTCAAATGAGAACGGAAAAAAAGTGATTCTAATGAAGTTTCCAAGCTTCGAAAGAAATTTTTTTTCTTTTCGAGATTCTTTGTGCATAATATGCTTTACTGAGGCTATCAAACTTCCTGAGGCTATCAAACTAATGAAAGAGAACCAGTTATCTCAAATAAGAACGGAAAAAAAGTGATTCAAACGAAGTTTCCAAACTTCGAAAAAAAATTTTTTTCTTTTCGAGATTCTTTGCGCATAATATGCTTTCCTGAGGCTATCAAACTAGTATAATGAAAGAGAACCAGTTATATCAAATAAGAACGTAAAAAAAGTGATTCTAACGAAGTTTCCAAACTTCGAAAAAATTTTTTTTCTTTTCCAGATTCTTTGCCCATAATATGCTTTACTGAGGCTATCAAACTAGTATAATGAAAGAGAACCAGTTATCTCAAATAAGAACGGAAAAAAAGTTTCCAAACTTCGAAAAAAATTTTTTTTCTTTTCCAGATTCTTTGCGCATAATATGCTTTACTGATGCTATCAAGCTAATATAGTGAAAGAGGACCGGTTATCTCAAATAAGAACGGAAAAAAAGTGATTCTAATGAAGTTTCCAAACTTCGAAAAAAAATTTTTTTCTTTTCGAAATTCTTTGTGCATAATATGCTTTACTGAGGCTATCAAACTTCCTGAGGCTATCAAACTAATGAAAGAGAACCAGTTATCTCAAATAAGAACGGAAAAAAAGTGAATAAAACGAAGTTTCCAAAATTCAAAAAAAACTTTTTTCTTTTCGAGATTCTTTGCGCATAATATGCTTTTCTGAGGTTATCAAACTAGTATAATGAAACAGAACCAGTTATCTCAAATAAGTACGGAATAAAAGTGATTCTAACGAACTTCCCCAACTTCGAAAAAATTTTTTTTCTTTTCGAGATTCTTTGCGCATAATATGCATTTCTGAGGCTATCAAACTAGTATAATGAAAGAGAACCAGTTATCTCAAATAAGAACGGAAAAAAAGTTTCCAAACTTCGAAAAAAATTTTTTTTCTTTTCCAGATTCTTTGCGCATAATATGCTTTACTGAGGCTATCAAACTAGTATAATGAAAGAGAACCAGTTATCTCAAATAAGAACGGAAAAAAAGTGATTCTAACGAAGTTTCTAAACTTCGAAAAAACAATTTTTTCTTTTTGAGATTCTTTGCGCATAATATGCTTTTCTGAGGCTATCAAACTAGTATAATGAAAGAGAACCAGTTATCTCAAATAAGAACGGAAAAAAGTGATTCTAACGAAGTTTCCAAACTTCGAAAAAATTTTTTTTCTTTTCCAGATTCTTTGCGCGTAATATGCTTTACTGATGCTATCAAGCTAGTATAATGAAAGAGAACCGGTTATCTCAAATAAGAACGGAAAAAAAGTGATTCTAATGAAGTTTCCAAACTTCGAAAAAAATTTTTTTTCTTTTCGAGATTCTTTGTGCATAATATGCTTTACTGAGGCTATCAAACTTCCTGAGGCTATCAAACTAATGAAAGAGAACCAGTTATCTCAAATAAGAACGGAAAAATAGTGATTCAAACGATGTTTCCAAACTTCGAAAAAAAAATTTTTTCTTTTCGAGATTCTTTGCGCATAATATGCTTTCCTGAAGCTATCAAACTAGTATAATGAAAGAGAACCAGTTATATCAAATAAGAACGTAAAAAAAGTGATTCTAACGAAGTTTCCAAACTTCGAAAAAATTTTTTTTCTTTTCGAGAATCTTTGTGCATAATATGCTTTACTGAGGCTATCAAACTAGTATAATGAAAGAGAACCAGTTATCTCAAATAAGAACGGAAAAAAGTGATTCAAACGAAGTTTCCAAAATTCAAAAAAAACTTTTTTCTTTTCGAGATTCTTTGCGCATAATATGCTTTTCTGAGGTTAACAAACTAGTATAAATAAACAGAACCAGTTATCTCAAATAAGTACGGAAAAGTAGTGATTCTAACGAAGTTTCCATACTTCGAAAAAAAATTTTTTCTTTTCGAGATTCTTTGCGCATAATATGCATTTCTGAGGCTATCAAACTAGTATAATGAAAGAGAACCAGTTATCTCAAATAAGAACGGAAAAAAAGTGATTCTAATGAAGTTTCCAAACTTCGAAATAATTTTTTTTCTTTTCGAGATTCTTTGTGCATAATATGCTTTACTGAGGCTATCAAACTAGTATAATGAAAGAGAACCAGTTATCTCAAATAAGAACGGAAAAATAGTGATTCAAACGAAGTTTCCAAAATTCAAAAAAAACTTTTTTCTTTTCGAGATTCTTTGCGCATAATGTGCTTTTCTGAGGTTATCAACTAGTATAATGAAAGAGAACCAGTTATCTCAAAAAAGAACGGAAAAAAAGTGATTCTAACGAAGTTTCCAAACTTCGAAAAAAATTTTTTTTCTTTTCCAGATTCTTTGCGCATTATAATGCATAAAGAATATTTGCTTTACTGAGGCTATCAAACTAGTATAATGAAAGAGAACCAGTTATCTCAAATAAGAACGGAAAAAAAGTGATTCTAAGGAAGTATCAAACTTCGAAAAAAAATTTTTTTCTTTTCGAAATTCTTTGTGCATAATATGCTTTACTGAGGCTATCAAACTAGTATAATGAAAGAGAACCAGTTATCGCAAATAAGAACGGAAAAAAAGTGATTCAAACGAAGTTTCCAAACTTCGAAAAAATTTTTTTTTCTTTTCCAGATTCTTTGCGCATAATATGCTTTACTGTGGCTATCAAACTAGTATAATGAAAGAGAACCAGTTATCTCAAATAAGAACGGAAAAAAAGTGATTCTAATGCAGTTTCCAAACTTCGAAAAAAATTTTTTTCTTTTCGAGATTCTTTGCGCATAATATGCATTTCTGAGGTTATCAAACTAGTATAATGAAAGAGAACCGGTTATCTCAAATAATAACGGAAAAAAAGTGATTCTAAACTTCGAAAAAAAAATTTTTTCTTTTCGAGATTCTTTGCGCATAATATGCTTTTCTGAGGCTATCAAACTAGTATAATGAAAGAGAACCAGTTATCTCAAATAAGAACGGAAAAAAGTGATTCTAACGAAGTTTCCAAACTTCGAAAAAAATTTTTTTCTTTTCCATATTCTATGCGCGTAATATGCTTTATTGATGCTATCAAGCTAGTATAATGAAAGAGAACCGGTTATCTCAAATGAGAACGGAAAAAAAGTGATTCTAATGAAGTTTCCAAGCTTCGAAAGAAATTTTTTTTCTTTTCGAGATTCTTTGTGCATAATATGCTTTACTGAGGCTATCAAACTTCCTGAGGCTATCAAACTAATGAAAGAGAACCAGTTATCTCAAATAAGAACGGAAAAAAAGTGATTCAAACGAAGTTTCCAAACTTCGAAAAAAAATTTTTTTCTTTTCGAGATTCTTTGCGCATAATATGCTTTCCTGAGGCTATCAAACTAGTATAATGAAAGAGAACCAGTTATATCAAATAAGAACGTAAAAAAAGTGATTCTAACGAAGTTTCCAAACTTCGAAAAAATTTTTTTTTCTTTTCCAGATTCTTTGCCCATAATATGCTTTACTGAGGCTATCAAACTAGTATAATGAAAGAGAACCAGTTATCTCAAATAAGAACGGAAAAAAAGTTTCCAAACTTCGAAAAAAATTTTTTTTCTTTTCCAGATTCTTTGCGCATAATATGCTTTACTGATGCTATCAAGCTAATATAGTGAAAGAGGACCGGTTATCTCAAATAAGAACGGAAAAAAAGTGATTCTAATGAAGTTTCCAAACTTCGAAAAAAAATTTTTTTCTTTTCGAAATTCTTTGTGCATAATATGCTTTACTGAGGCTATCAAACTTCCTGAGGCTATCAAACTAATGAAAGAGAACCAGTTATCTCAAATAAGAACGGAAAAAAAGTGAATAAAACGAAGTTTCCAAAATTCAAAAAAAACTTTTTTCTTTTCGAGATTCTTTGCGCATAATATGCTTTTCTGAGGTTATCAAACTAGTATAATGAAACAGAACCAGTTATCTCAAATAAGTACGGAATAAAAGTGATTCTAACGAACTTCCCCAACTTCGAAAAAATTTTTTTTCTTTTCGAGATTCTTTGCGCATAATATGCATTTCTGAGGCTATCAAACTAGTATAATGAAAGAGAACCAGTTATCTCAAATAAGAACGGAAAAAAAGTTTCCAAACTTCGAAAAAAATTTTTTTTCTTTTCCAGATTCTTTGCGCATAATATGCTTTACTGAGGCTATCAAACTAGTATAATGAAAGAGAACCAGTTATCTCAAATAAGAACGGAAAAAAAGTGATTCTAACGAAGTTTCTAAACTTCGAAAAAACAATTTTTTCTTTTTGAGATTCTTTGCGCATAATATGCTTTTCTGAGGCTATCAAACTAGTATAATGAAAGAGAACCAGTTATCTCAAATAAGAACGGAAAAAAGTGATTCTAACGAAGTTTCCAAACTTCGAAAAAATTTTTTTTCTTTTCCAGATTCTTTGCGCGTAATATGCTTTACTGATGCTATCAAGCTAGTATAATGAAAGAGAACCGGTTATCTCAAATAAGAACGGAAAAAAAGTGATTCTAATGAAGTTTCCAAACTTCGAAAAAAATTTTTTTTCTTTTCGAGATTCTTTGTGCATAATATGCTTTACTGAGGCTATCAAACTTCCTGAGGCTATCAAACTAATGAAAGAGAACCAGTTATCTCAAATAAGAACGGAAAAATAGTGATTCAAACGAAGTTTCCAAACTTCGAAAAAAAAATTTTTTCTTTTCGAGATTCTTTGCGCATAATATGCTTTCCTGAAGCTATCAAACTAGTATAATGAAAGAGAACCAGTTATATCAAATAAGAACGTAAAAAAAGTGATTCTAACGAAGTTTCCAAACTTCGAAAAAATTTTTTTTCTTTTCGAGAATCTTTGTGCATAATATGCTTTACTGAGGCTATCAAACTAGTATAATGAAAGAGAACCAGTTATCTCAAATAAGAACGGAAAAAAGTGATTCAAACGAAGTTTCCAAAATTCAAAAAAAACTTTTTTCTTTTCGAGATTCTTTGCGCATAATATGCTTTTCTGAGGTTAACAAACTAGTATAAATAAACAGAACCAGTTATCTCAAATAAGTACGGAAAAGTAGTGATTCTAACGAAGTTTCCATACTTCGAAAAAAAATTTTTTCTTTTCGAGATTCTTTGCGCATAATATGCATTTCTGAGGCTATCAAACTAGTATAATGAAAGAGAACCAGTTATCTCAAATAAGAACGGAAAAAAAGTGATTCTAATGAAGTTTCCAAACTTCGAAATAATTTTTTTTCTTTTCGAGATTCTTTGTGCATAATATGCTTTACTGAGGCTATCAAACTAGTATAATGAAAGAGAACCAGTTATCTCAAATAAGAACGGAAAAATAGTGATTCAAACGAAGTTTCCAAAATTCAAAAAAAACTTTTTTCTTTTCGAGATTCTTTGCGCATAATGTGATTTTCTGAGGTTATCAAACTAGTATAATGAAAGAGAACCAGTTATCTCAAAAAAGAACGGAAAAAAAGTGATTCTAACGAAGTTTCCAAACTTCGAAAAAAATTTTTTTTCTTTTCCAGATTCTTTGCGCATTATAATGCATAAAGAATATTTGCTTTACTGAGGCTATCAAACTAGTATAATGAAAGAGAACCAGTTATCTCAAATAAGAACGGAAAAAAAGTGATTCTAAGGAAGTATCAAACTTCGAAAAAAAATTTTTTTCTTTTCGAAATTCTTTGTGCATAATATGCTTTACTGAGGCTATCAAACTAGTATAATGAAAGAGAACCAGTTATCGCAAATAAGAACGGAAAAAAAGTGATTCAAACGAAGTTTCCAAACTTCGAAAAAATTTTTTTTTCTTTTCCAGATTCTTTGCGCATAATATGCTTTACTGTGGCTATCAAACTAGTATAATGAAAGAGAACCAGTTATCTCAAATAAGAACGGAAAAAAAGTGATTCTAATGCAGTTTCCAAACTTCGAAAAAATTTTTTTTCTTTTCGAGATTCTTTGTGCATAATATGCTTTACTGAGGTTATTAAACTAGTATAATGAAAGAGAACCAGTTATCTCAAATAAGAACGGAAAAAAAGTGATTCTAACGAAGTTTCCATAATTCGAAAAAAAAATTTTTTCTTTTCGAGATTCTTTGCGCATAATATGCTTTTCAGAGTCTATCAAACTAGTATAATGAAAGAGAACCAGTTATCTCAAATAAGAACGGAAAAAAAGTTAATCACACGAAGTTTCCAAACTTCGAAAAAAAACTTTTTTCTTTTGGAGATTCTTTGCGCATAATATGCTTTTCTGAGGCTATCAAACTAGTATAATGAAAGAGAACCAGTTATCTCAAATAAGAACGGAAAAAAAGTGATTCTAACGAAGTTTCCAAACTTCGAAAAAAATTTTTTTTCTTTTCCAGATTCTTTGCGCATAATATGCTTTTTTGATGCTATCAAGGTAGTATAATGAAAGAGAACCGGTTATCTCAAATAAGAACGGAAAAAAAGTGATTTTAACGAAGTTTCCAAACTTCGAAAAAAATTTTTTTTCTTTTCGAGATTCTTTGTGCATAATATGCTTTACTGAGGCTATCAAAGTAGTATAATGAAAGAGAACCAGTTATCTCAAATAAGAACGGAAAAAAAGTGATTCAAACGAAGTTTCCAAACTTCGAAAAAAAATTTTTTTCTTTTCGAGATTCTTTGTGCATAATATGCTTTACTTAGGCTATCAAACTAGTATAATCAAAGAGAACCAGTTATCTCAAATAAGAACGGAAAATAAGTGATTCTAACGAAGTTTCCAAACTTCGAAAAAATTTTTTTTCTTTTCCAGATTCTTTGCACATAATATGCTTTACTGTGGCTATCAAACTAGTATAATGAAAGAGAACCAGTTATCTCAAATAAGAACGGAAAAAAGTGATTCTAATGAAGTTTCCAAACTTCGAAATACATTTTTTTTCTTTTCGAGATTCTTTGTGCATAATATGCTCTACTGAGGCTATCAAACTAGTATAATGATAGAGAACCAGTTATCTCAAATAAGAACGGAAAAAAAGTGATTCTAACGAAGTTTCCAAACTTCGAAAAAAATGTTTTTTCTTTTCGAGATTCTTTGTGCATAATATGCTTTTCTGAGGCTATCAAACTAGTATAATGAAAGAGAACCAGTTATCTCAAATAAGAACGGAAAAAAAGTTATTCAAACGAAGTTTCCAAACTTCGAAAAAAAACTTTTTTCTTTTCGAGATTCTTTGCGCATAATATGCTTTTCTGAGGCTATCAAACTAGTATAATGAAAGAGAACCAGTTATCTCAAATAAGAACGGAAAAAAAGTGATTCTAATGCAGTTTCCAAACTTCGAAAAAATTTTTTTTCTTTTCGAGATTCTTTGTGCATAATATGCTTTACTGAGGTTATTAAACTAGTATAATGAAAGAGAACCAGTTATCTCAAATAAGAACGGAAAAAAAGTGATTCTAACGAAGTTTCCATAATTCGAAAAAAAAATTTTTTCTTTTCGAGATTCTTTGCGCATAATATGCTTTTCAGAGTCTATCAAACTAGTATAATGAAAGAGAACCAGTTATCTCAAATAAGAACGGAAAAAAAGTTAATCACACGAAGTTTCCAAACTTCGAAAAAAAACTTTTTTCTTTTGGAGATTCTTTGCGCATAATATGCTTTTCTGAGGCTATCAAACTAGTATAATGAAAGAGAACCAGTTATCTCAAATAAGAACGGAAAAAAAGTGATTCTAACGAAGTTTCCAAACTTCGAAAAAAATTTTTTTTCTTTTCCAGATTCTTTGCGCATAATATGCTTTACTGATGCTATCAAGGTAGTATAATGAAAGAGAACCGGTTATCTCAAATAAGAACGGAAAAAAAGTGATTTTAACGAAGTTTCCAAACTTCGAAAAAAATTTTTTTTCTTTTCGAGATTCTTTGTGCATAATATGCTTTACTGAGGCTATCAAAGTAGTATAATGAAAGAGAACCAGTTATCTCAAATAAGAACGGAAAAAAAGTGATTCAAACGAAGTTTCCAAACTTCGAAAAAAATATTTTTCTTTTCGAGATTCTTTGTGCATAATATGCTTTACTTAGGCTATCAAACTAGTATAATCAAAGAGAACCAGTTATCTCAAATAAGAACGGAAAATAAGTGATTCTAACGAAGTTTCCAAACTTCGAAAAAATTTTTTTTCTTTTCCAGATTCTTTGCACATAATATGCTTTACTGTGGCTATCAAACTAGTATAATGAAAGAGAACCAGTTATCTCAAATAAGAACGGAAAAAAGTGATTCTAATGAAGTTTCCAAACTTCGAAATACATTTTTTTTCTTTTCGAGATTCTTTGTGCATAATATGCTCTACTGAGGCTATCAAACTAGTATAATGATAGAGAACCAGTTATCTCAAATAAGAACGGAAAAAAAGTGATTCTAACGAAGTTTCCAAACTTCGAAAAAAATGTTTTTTCTTTTCGAGATTCTTTGTGCATAATATGCTTTTCTGAGGCTATCAAACTAGTATAATGAAAGAGAACCAGTTATCTCAAATAAGAACGGAAAAAAAGTTATTCAAACGAAGTTTCCAAACTTCGAAAAAAAACTTTTTTCTTTTCGAGATTCTTTGCGCATAATATGCTTTTCTGAGGCTATCAAACTAGTATAATGAAAGACAACCAGTTATCTCAAATAAGAACGGAAAAAAAGTGATTCTAACGAAGTTACCAAACTTCGAAAAAAATTTTTTTTCTTTTCCAGATTCTTTGCGCATAATATGCTTTACTGAGGTTATCAAAGTAGTATAATGAAAGAGAACCAGTTATCTCAAATAAGAACGGAAAAAAAGTGATTCTAATGAAGTTTCCAAACTTCGAAAAAAATTTTTTTCTTTTCGAGATTCTTTGTACATAATATGCTTTACTGAGGTTATCAAACTCGTATAATGAAAGAGAACCAGTTATCTCAAATAAGAACGGAAAAAAGTTATTCTAACGAAGTTTCCAAACTTCGAAAAAAATTTTTTTCTTTTCCAGATTCTTTGCGCATAATATGCTTTACTGATGCTATCAAGCTAGTATAATGAAAGAGAACCGGTTATCTCAAATAAGAACGGAAAAAAAGTGATTCTAATGAAGTTTCCAAACTTCGAAAGAAATTTTTTTTCTTTTCGAGATTCTTTGTGCATAATATGCTTTACTGAGGCTATCAAACTTCCTGAGGCTATCAAACTAACGAAACAGAACCAGTTATCTCAAATAAGAACGGAAAAAAAGTGATTCTAACGAAGTTTCCAAACTTCGAAAAAAATTTTTTTTCTTTTCCAGATTCTTTGCCCATAATGTGCTTTACTGAGGCTATCAAACTAGTATAATGAAAGAGAACCAGTTATCTCAAATAAGAACGGAAAAAAAGTGATTCTAATGAAGTTTCCAAACTTCGAAAAAAAATTTTTTTCTTTTCCAGATTCTTTGCGCATTATAATGCATAAAGCATATTTGCTTTACTGAGGCTATCAAACTAGTATAATGAAAGAGAACCAGTTATCTCAAATAAGAACGGAAAAAAAGTGATTCTAAGGAAGTATCAAACTTGGAAAAAAATTTTTTTTCTTTTCGAGATTCTTTGTGCAAAATATGCTTTACTGAGGCTATAAAACTAGTATAATGAAAGAGAACCAGTTATCGCAAATAAGAACGGAAAAAAAGTGATTCAAACGAAGTTTCCAAACTACGAAAAAAAAATTTTTTCTTTTTGAGATTCTTTGCGCATAATCTGCTTTTCTGAGGCTATCAAACTAGTATAATAAAAGAGAACCAGTTATCTCAAATAAGAACGGAAAAGAAGTGATTCCAACGAAGTTTCCAAACTTCGAAAAATTTTTTTTTTCTTTTCCAGATTCTTTGCGCATAATATGCTTTACTGTGGCTATCAAACTAGTATAATGAAAGAGAACCAGTTATCTCAAATAAGAACGGAGAAAAAGTGATTCTAATGCAGTTTCCAAACTTCGAAAAAAATTTTTTTTCTTTTCGAGATTCTTTGTGCATAATATGCTTTACTGAGGTTATCAAACTAGTATAATGAAAGAGAACCAGTTATCTCAAATAAGAACGGAAAAAAAGTGATTCTAACGAAGTTATCATAATTCGAAAAAAAAATTTTTTCTTTTCGAGATTCTTTGCGCATAATATGCTTTTTTGAGGCTATCAAACTAGTATAATGAAAGAGAACCAGTTATCTCAAATAAGAACGGAAAAAAAGTGATTCTAATGAAGTTTCCAATCTTCGAAAAAAATTTTTTTTTCTTTTCGAGATTTTTTGTGCATAATATGCTTTTCTGAGGCTATCAAACAAGTATAATGAAACAGAACAAGTTTTCTCAAATAAGAACGGAAAAAAAGTGATTCTAACGAAGTTTCCAAACTTCGAAAAAAATTTTTTTTCTTTTCCAGATTCTTTGCGCATAATATGCTTTTCTGAGGCTATCAAACTAGTTTAATGAAAGAGAACCGGTTATCTCAAATAAGAACGGAAAAAAAGTGATTCTAACGAAGTTTCTAAACTTCGAAAAAAAATTTTTTTCTTTTCGAGATTCTTTGCGCATATGCTTTTCTGAGGCTATCAAACTAGTATAATGAAAGAGAACCAGTTATCTCAAATAAGAACGGAAAAAAGTGATTCTAACGAAGTTTCCAAACTTCGAAAAAAATTTTTTTCTTTTCCAGATTCTTTGCGCATAATATGCTTTACTGATGCTATCAAGCTAGTATAATGAAAGAGAACCGGTTATCTCAAATAAGAACGGAAAAAAAGTGATTCTAATGAAGTTTCCAAACTTCGAAAGAAATTTTTTTTCTTTTCGAGATTCTTTGTGCATAATATGCTTTACTGAGGCTATCAAACTTCCTGAGGCTATTAAACTAACGAAACAGAACCAGTTATCTCAAATAAGAACGGAAAAAAAGTGATTCTAACGAAGTTTCCAAACTTCGAAAAAAATTTTTTTTCTTTTCCAGATTCTTTGCCCATAATGTGCTTTACTGAGGCTATCAAACTAGTATAATGAAAGAGAACCAGTTATCTCAAATAAGAACGGAAAAAAAGTGATTCTAATGAAGTTTCCAAACTTCGAAAAAATTTTTTTTCTTTTCGAGATTCTTTGTGCATAATATGCTTTACTGAGGCTATCAAACTAGTATAATGAAAGAGAACCAGTTATCTCAAATAAGAACGGAAAAATAGTGATTCAAACGAAGTTTCCAAAATTCAAAAAAAAACTTTTATCTTTTCGAGATTCTTTGCGCATAATGTGCTTTTCTGAGGTTATCAAACTAGTATAATGAAAGAGAACCATTTATCTCAAATAAGAACGGAAAAAAGTGATTCTAACGAAGTTTCCAAACTTCGAAAAAAAATTTTTTTCTTTTCCAAATTCTTTGCGCATTATAATGCATAAAGCATATTTGCTTTACTGAGGCTATCAAACTAGTATAATGAAAGAGAACCAGTTATCTCAAATAAGAACGGAAAAAAAGTGATTCTAAGGAAGTATCAAACTTGGAAAAAAATTTTTTTTCTTTTCGAGATTCTTTGTGCAAAATATGCTTTACTGAGGCTATAAAACTAGTATAATGAAAGAGAACCAGTTATCGCAAATAAGAACGGAAAAAAAGTGATTCAAACGAAGTTTCCAAACTACGAAAAAAAATTTTTTTCTTTTTGAGATTCTTTGCGCATAATCTGCTTTTCTGAGGCTATCAAACTAGTATAATAAAAGAGAACCAGTTATCTCAAATAAGAACGGAAAAGAAGTGATTCCAACGAAGTTTCCAAACTTCGAAAAATTTTTTTTTTCTTTTCCAGATTCTCTGCGCATAATATGCTTTACTGTGGCTATCAAACTAGTATAATGAAAGAGAACCAGTTATCTCAAATAAGAACGGAGAAAAAGTGATTCTAATGCAGTTTCCAAACTTCGAAAAAAATTTTTTTTCTTTTCGAGATTCTTTGTGCATAATATGCTTTACTGAGGTTATCAAACTAGTATAATGAAAGAGAACCAGTTATCTCAAATAAGAACGGAAAAAAAGTGATTCTAACGAAGTTATCATAATTCGAAAAAAAAATTTTTTCTTTTCGAGATTTTTTGTGCATAATATGCTTTTCTGAGGCTATCAAACAAGTATAATGAAACAGAACAAGTTTTCTCAAATAAGAACGGAAAAAAAGTGATTCTAACGAAGTTTCCAAACTTCGAAAAAAATTTTTTTTCTTTTCCAGATTCTTTGCGCATAATATGCTTTTCTGAGGCTATCAAACTAGTTTAATGAAAGAGAACCGGTTATCTCAAATAAGAACGGAAAAAAAGTGATTCTAACGAAGTTTCTAAACTTCGAAAAAAAATTTTTTTCTTTTCGAGATTCTTTGCGCATATGCTTTTCTGAGGCTATCAAACTAGTATAATGAAAGAGAACCAGTTATCTCAAATAAGAACGGAAAAAAGTGATTCTAACGAAGTTTCCAAACTTCGAAAAAAATTTTTTTCTTTTCCAGATTCTTTGCGCATAATATGCTTTACTGATGCTATCAAGCTAGTATAATGAAAGAGAACCGGTTATCTCAAATAAGAACGGAAAAAAAGTGATTCTAATGAAGTTTCCAAACTTCGAAAAAAATTTTTTTTCTTTTCGAGATTCTTTGTGCATAATATGCTTTACTGAGGCTATCAAACTTCCTGAGGCTATCAAACTAATGAAAGAGAACCAGTTATCTCAAATAAGAACGGAAAAAAAGTGATTCAAACGAAGTTTCCAAACTTCGAAAAAAAAATTTTTTCTTTTCGAGATTCTTTGCGCATAATATGCTTTCCTGAGGCTATCAAACTAGTATAATGAAAGAGAACCAGTTATATCAAATAAGAACGTAAAAAAAGTGATTCTAACGAAGTTTCCAAACTTCGAAAAAAATTTTTTTTTCTTTTCCAGATTCTTTGCCCATAATATGCTTTACTGAGGCTATCAAACTAGTATAATGAAAGAGAACCAGTTATCTCAAATAAGAACGGAAAAAAAGTGATTCTAATGAAGTTTCCAAACTTCAAATAATTTTTTTTCTTTTCGAGATTCTTTGTGCATAATATGCTTTACTGAGGCTATCAAACTAGTATAATGAAAGAGAACCAGTTATCTCAAATAAGAACGGAAAAATAGTGATTCAAACGAAGTTTCCAAAATTCAAAAAAAACTTTTTTCTTTTCGATATTCTTTGCGCACAATGTGCTTTTCTGAGGTTATCAAACTAGTATAATGAAAGAGAACCAGTTATCTCAAATAAGAACGGAAAAAAAGTGATTCTAACGAAGTTTCCAAACTTCGAAAATTTTTTTTTTTATTTTCCAGATCCTTTGCGCATTATAATGCATAAAGAATATTTGCTTTACTGAGGCTATCAAACTAGTATAATGAAAGAGAACCAGTTATCTCAAATAAGAACGGAAAAAAAGTGATTCTAAGGAAGTATCAAACTTCAAAAAAATTTTTTTTTCTTTTCGAGATTCTTTGTGCATAATATGCTTTACTGAAGCTATCAAACTAGTATAATGAAAGAGAACCAGTTATCGCAAATAAGAACGGAAAAAAAGTGATTCAAACGAAGTTTCCAAACTTCGAAAAAAAATTTTTTTCTTTTCGAAATTCTTTGCGCATAATATGCTTTTCTGAGGCTATCAAACTAGTATAATAAAAGAGAACCAGTTATCTCAAATAAGAACGGAAAAGAAGTGATTCCAACGAAGTTTCCAAACTTCGAAAAAAAATTTTTTTCTTTTCCAGATTCTTTGCGCATAATATGCTTTACTGTGGCTATCAAACTAGTATAATGAAAGAGAACCAGTTATCTCAAATAAGAAAGGAAAAAAAGTGATTCTAATGCAGTTTCCAAACTTCGAAAAATTTTTTTTTCTTTTCGAGATTCTTTGTGCATAATATGCTTTACTGAGGTTATCAAACTAGTATAATGAAAGAGAACCGGTTATCTCAAATAAGAACGGAAAAAAGTGATTCTAATGAAGTTTCCAAACTTCGAAAAAAATTTTTTTCTTTTCCAGATTCTTTGCGCATAATATGCTTTACTGAGGTTATCAAAGTAGTATAATGAAAGAGAACCAGTTATCTCAAATAAGAACGGAAAAAAAGTGATTCTAATGAAGTTTCCAAACTTCGAAAAAAATTTTTTTCTTTTCGAGATTCTTTGTACATAATATGCTTTACTGAGGTTATCAAACTCGTATAATGAAAGAGAACCAGTTATCTCAAATAAGAACGGAAAAAAGTGATTCTAACGAAGTTTCCAAACTTCGAAAAAAATTTTTTTCTTTTCCAGATTCTTTGCGCATAATATGCTTTACTGATGCTATCAAGCTAGTATAATGAAAGAGAACCGGTTATCTCAAATAAGAACGGAAAAAAAGTGATTCTAATGAAGTTTCCAAACTTCGAAAGAAATTTTTTTTCTTTTCGAGATTCTTTGTGCATAATATGCTTTACTGAGGCTATCAAACTTCCTGAGGCTATCAAACTAACGAAACAGAACCAGTTATCTCAAATAAGAACGGAAAAAAAGTGATTCTAACGAAGTTTCCAAACTTCGAAAAAAATTTTTTTTCTTTTCCAGATTCTTTGCCCATAATGTGCTTTACTGAGGCTATCAAACTAGTATAATGAAAGAGAACCAGTTATCTCAAATAAGAACGGAAAAAAAGTGATTCTAAAGAAGTTTCCAAACTTCGAAAAAATTTTTTTTCTTTTCGAGATTCTTTGTGCATAATATGCTTTACTGAGGCTATCAAACTAGTATAATGAAAGAGAACCAGTTATCTCAAATAAGAACGGAAAAATAGTGATTCAAACGAAGTTTCCAAAATTCAAAAAAAAACTTTTATCTTTTCGAGATTCTTTGCGCATAATGTGCTTTTCTGAGGTTATCAAATTAGTATAATGAAAGAGAACCAGTTATCTCAAATAAGAACGGAAAAAAGTGATTCTAACGAAGTTTCCAAACTTCGAAAAAAAATTTTTTTCTTTTCCAGATTCTTTGCGCATTATAATGCATAAAGCATATTTGCTTTACTGAGGCTATCAAACTAGTATAATGAAAGAGAACCAGTTATCTCAAATAAGAACGGAAAAAAAGTGATTCTAAGGAAGTATCAAACTTGGAAAAAAATTTTTTTTCTTTTCGAGATTCTTTGTGCAAAATATGCTTTACTGAGGCTATAAAACTAGTATAATGAAAGAGAACCAGTTATCGCAAATAAGAACGGAAAAAAAGTGATTCAAACGAAGTTTCCAAACTACGAAAAAAAAATTTTTTCTTTTTGAGATTCTTTGCGCATAATCTGCTTTTCTGAGGCTATCAAACTAGTATAATAAAAGAGAACCAGTTATCTCAAATAAGAACGGAAAAGAAGTGATTCCAACGAAGTTTCCAAACTTCGAAAAATTTTTTTTTCTTTTCCAGATTCTTTGCGCATAATATGCTTTACTGTGGCTATCAAACTAGTATAATGAAAGAGAACCAGTTATCTCAAATAAGAACGGAGAAAAAGTGATTCTAATGCAGTTTCCAAACTTCGAAAAAAATTTTTTTTCTTTTCGAGATTCTTTGTGCATAATATGCTTTACTGAGGTTATCAAACTAGTATAATGAAAGAGAACCAGTTATCTCAAATAAGAACGGAAAAAAAGTGATTCTAACGAAGTTATCATAATTCGAAAAAAAAATTTTTTCTTTTCGAGATTCTTTGCGCATAATATGCTTTTCTGAGGCTATCAAACTAGTATAATGAAAGAGAACCAGTTATCTCAAATAAGAACGGAAAAAAAGTGATTCTAATGAAGTTTCCAATCTTCGAAAAAAATTTTTATTCTTTTCGAGATTTTTTGTGCATAATATGCTTTTCTGAGGCTATCAAACAAGTATAATGAAACAGAACAAGTTTTCTCAAATAAGAACGGAAAAAAAGTGATTCTAACGAAGTTTCCAAACTTCGAAAAAATTTTTTTTTCTTTTCCAGATTCTTTGCGCATAATATGCTTTTCTGAGGCTATCAAACTAGTTTAATGAAAGAGAACCGGTTATCTCAAATAAGAACGGAAAAAAAGTGATTCTAACGAAGTTTCTAAACTTCGAAAAAAAATTTTTTTCTTTTCGAGATTCTTTGCGCATATGCTTTTCTGAGGCTATCAAACTAGTATAATGAAAGAGAACCAGTTATCTCAAATAAGAACGGAAAAAAGTGATTCTAACGAAGTTTCCAAACTTCGAAAAAAATTTTTTTCTTTTCCAGATTCTTTGCGCATAATATGCTTTACTGATGCTATCAAGCTAGTATAATGAAAGAGAACCGGTTATCTCAAATAAGAACGGAAAAAAAGTGATTCTAATGAAGTTTCCAAACTTCGAAAGAAATTTTTTTTCTTTTCGAGATTCTTTGTGCATAATATGCTTTACTGAGGCTATCAAACTTCCTGAGGCTATCAAACTAACGAAACAGAACCAGTTATCTCAAATAAGAACGGAAAAAAAGTGATTCTAACGAAGTTTCCAAACTTCGAAAAAAATTTTTTTTCTTTTCCAGATTCTTTGCCCATAATGTGCTTTACTGAGGCTATCAAACTAGTATAATGAAAGAGAACCAGTTATCTCAAATAAGAACGGAAAAAAAGTTATTCTAATGAAGTTTCCAAACTTCGAAAAAATTTTTTTTCTTTTCGAGATTCTTTGTGCATAATATGCTTTACTGAGGCTATCAAACTAGTATAATGAAAGAGAACCAGTTATCTCAAATAAGAACGGAAAAATAGTGATTCAAACGAAGTTTCCAAAATTCAAAAAAAAACTTTTATCTTTTCGAGATTCTTTGCGCATAATGTGCTTTTCTGAGGTTATCAAACTAGTATAATGAAAGAGAACCAGTTATCTCAAATAAGAACGGAAAAAAGTGATTCTAACGAAGTTTCCAAACTTCGAAAAAAAATTTTTTTCTTTTCCAGATTCTTTGCGCATTATAATGCATAAAGCATATTTGCTTTACTGAGGCTATCAAACTAGTATAATGAAAGAGAACCAGTTATCTCAAATAAGAACGGAAAAAAAGTGATTCTAAGGAAGTATCAAACTTGGAAAAAAATTTTTTTTCTTTTCGAGATTCTTTGTGCAAAATATGCTTTACTGAGGCTATAAAACTAGTATAATGAAAGAGAACCAGTTATCGCAAATAAGAACGGAAAAAAAGTGATTCAAACGAAGTTTCCAAACTACGAAAAAAAAATTTTTTCTTTTTGAGATTCTTTGCGCATAATCTGCTTTTCTGAGGCTATCAAACTAGTATAATAAAAGAGAACCAGTTATCTCAAATAAGAACGGAAAAGAAGTGATTCCAACGAAGTTTCCAAACTTCGAAAAATTTTTTTTTTCTTTTCCAGATTCTTTGCGCATAATATGCTTTACTGTGGCTATCAAACTAGTATAATGAAAGAGAACCAGTTATCTCAAATAAGAACGGAGAAAAAGTGATTCTAATGCAGTTTCCAAACTTCGAAAAAAATTTTTTTTCTTTTCGAGATTCTTTGTGCATAATATGCTTTACTGAGGTTATCAAACTAGTATAATGAAAGAGAACCAGTTATCTCAAATAAGAACGGAAAAAAAGTGATTCTAACGAAGTTATCATAATTCGAAAAAAAATTTTTTTCTTTTCGAGATTCTTTGCGCATAATATGCTTTTCTGAGGCTATCAAACTAGTATAATGAAAGAGAACCAGTTATCTCAAATAAGAACGGAAAAAAAGTGATTCTAATGAAGTTTCCAATCTTCGAAAAAAATTTTTTTTCTTTTCGAGATTTTTTGTGCATAATATGCTTTTCTGAGGCTATCAAACAAGTATAATGAAACAGAACAAGTTTTCTCAAATAAGAACGGAAAAAAAGTGATTCTAACGAAGTTTCCAAACTTCGAAAAAAATTTTTTTTCCTTTCCAGATTCTTTGCGCATAATATGCTTTTCTGAGGCTATCAAACTAGTTTAATGAAAGAGAACCGGTTATCGCAAATAAGAACGGAAAAAAAGTGATTCTAACGAAGTTTCTAAACTTCGAAAAAAAATTTTTTTCTTTTCGAGATTCTTTGCGCATATGCTTTTCTGAGGCTATCAAACTAGTATAATGAAAGAGAACCAGTTATCTCAAATAAGAACGGAAAAAAGTGATTCTAACGAAGTTTCCAAACTTCGAAAAAAATTTTTTTCTTTTCCAGATTCTTTGCGCATAATATGCTTTACTGATGCTATCAAGCTAGTATAATGAAAGAGAACCGGTTATCTCAAATAAGAACGGAAAAAAAGTGATTCTAATGAAGTTTCCAAACTTCGAAAAAAATTTTTTTTCTTTTCGAGATTCTTTGTGCATAATATGCTTTACTGAGGCTATCAAACTTCCAAAGGCTATCAAACTAATGAAAGAGAACCAGTTATCTCAAATAAGAACGGAAAAAAGTGATTCAAACGAAGTTTCCAAACTTCGAAAAAAAAATTTTTTCTTTTCGAGATTCTTTGCGCATAATATGCTTTCCTGAGGCTATCAAACTAGTATAATGAAAGAGAACCAGTTATATCAAATAAGAACGTAAAAAAAGTGATTCTAACGAAGTTTCCAAACTTCGAAAAAATTTTTTTTTTCTTTTCCAGATTCTTTGCCCATAATATGCTTTACTGAGGCTATCAAACTAGTATAATGAAAGAGAACGAGTTATCTCAAATAAGAACGGAAAAAAAGTGATTCTAATGAAGTTTCCAAACTTCAAATAATTTTTTTTCTTTTCGAGATTCTTTGTGCATAATATGCTTTACTGAGGCTATCAAACTAGTATAATGAAAGAGAACCAGTTATCTCAAATAAGAACGGAAAAATAGTGATTCAAACGAAGTTTCCAAAATTCAAAAAAAACTTTTTTCTTTTCGAGATTCTTTGCGCACAATGTGCTTTTCTGAGGTTATCAAACTAGTATAATGAAAGAGAACCAGTTATCTCAAATAAGAACGGAAAAAAAGTGATTCTAACGAAGTTTCCAAACTTCGAAAATTTTTTTTTTTATTTTCCAGATCCTTTGCGCATTATAATGCATAAAGAATATTTGCTTTACTGAGGCTATCAAACTAGTATAATGAAAGAGAACCAGTTATCTCAAATAAGAACGGAAAAAAAGTGATTCTAAGGAAGTATCAAACTTCAAAAAAATTTTTTTTTCTTTTCGAGATTCTTTGTGCATAATATGCTTTACTGAAGCTATCAAACTAGTATAATGAAAGAGAACCAGTTATCGCAAATAAGAACGGAAAAAAAGTGATTCAAACGAAGTTTCCAAACTTCGAAAAAAAATTTTTTTCTTTTCGAGATTCTTTGCGCATAATATGCTTTTCTGAGGCTATCAAACTAGTATAATGAAAGAGAACCAGTTATCTCAAATAAGAACGGAAAAAAAGTGATTCTAAGGAAGTTTCCAATCTTCGAAAAAAATTTTTTTTCTTTTCGAGATTTTTTGTGCATAATATGCTTTTCTGAGGCTATCAAACAAGTATAATGAAACAGAACAAGTTTTCTCAAATAAGAACGGAAAAAAAGTGATTCTAACGAAGTTTCCAAACTTCGAAAAAAATTTTTTTTCTTTTCCAGATTCTTTGCGCATAATATGCTTTTCTGAGGCTATCAAACTAGTTTAATGAAAGAGAACCGGTTATCTCAAATAAGAACGGAAAAAAAGTGATTCTAACGAAGTTTCTAAACTTCGAAAAAAAATTTTTTTCTTTTCGAGATTCTTTGCGCATATGCTTTTCTGAGGCTATCAAACTAGTATAATGAAAGAGAACCAGTTATCTCAAATAAGAACGGAAAAAAGTGATTCTAACGAAGTTTCCAAACTTCGAAAAAAATTTTTTTCTTTTCCAGATTCTTTGCGCATAATATGCTTTACTGATGCTATCAAGCTAGTATAATGAAAGAGAACCGGTTATCTCAAATAAGAACGGAAAAAAAGTGATTCTAATGAAGTTTCTAAACTTCGAAAAAAATTTTTTTTCTTTTCGAGATTCTTTGTGCATAATATGCTTTACTGAGTCTATCAAACTTCCTGAGGCTATCAAACTAATGAAAGAGAACCAGTTATCTCATATAAGAACGGAAAAAAAGTGATTCTAACGAAGTTTCCAAACTTCGAAAAAAAATTTTTTTCTTTTCCAGATTCTTTGCGCATTATAATGCATAAAGCATATTTGCTTTACTGAGGCTATCAAACTAGTATAATGAAAGAGAACCAGTTATCTCAAATAAGAACGGAAAAAAAGTGATTCTAAGGAAGTATCAAACTTGGAAAAAAATTTTTTTTCTTTTCGAGATTCTTTGTGCAAAATATGCTTTACTGAGGCTATAAAACTAGTATAATGAAAGAGAACCAGTTATCGCAAATAAGAACGGAAAAAAAGTGATTCAAACGAAGTTTCCAAACTACGAAAAAAAAATTTTTTCTTTTTGAGATTCTTTGCGCATAATCTGCTTTTCTGAGGCTATCAAACTAGTATAATAAAAGAGAACCAGTTATCTCAAATAAGAACGGAAAAGAAGTGATTCCAACGAAGTTTCCAAACTTCGAAAAATTTTTTTTTTCTTTTCCAGATTCTTTGCGCATAATATGCTTTACTGTGGCTATCAAACTAGTATAATGAAAGAGAACCAGTTATCTCAAATAAGAACGGAGAAAAAGTGATTCTAATGCAGTTTCCAAACTTCGAAAAAAATTTTTTTTCTTTTCGAGATTCTTTGTGCATAATATGCTTTACTGAGGTTATCAAACTAGTATAATGAAAGAGAACCAGTTATCTCAAATAAGAACGGAAAAAAAGTGATTCTAACGAAGTTATCATAATTCGAAAAAAAATTTTTTTCTTTTCGAGATTCTTTGCGCATAATATGCTTTTCTGAGGCTATCAAACTAGTATAATGAAAGAGAACCAGTTATCTCAAATAAGAACGGAAAAAAAGTGATTCTAATGAAGTTTCCAATCTTCGAAAAAAATTTTTTTTCTTTTCGAGATTTTTTGTGCATAATATGCTTTTCTGAGGCTATCAAACAAGTATAATGAAACAGAACAAGTTTTCTCAAATAAGAACGGAAAAAAAGTGATTCTAACGAAGTTTCCAAACTTCGAAAAAAATTTTTTTTCCTTTCCAGATTCTTTGCGCATAATATGCTTTTCTGAGGCTATCAAACTAGTTTAATGAAAGAGAACCGGTTATCGCAAATAAGAACGGAAAAAAAGTGATTCTAACGAAGTTTCTAAACTTCGAAAAAAAATTTTTTTCTTTTCGAGATTCTTTGCGCATATGCTTTTCTGAGGCTATCAAACTAGTATAATGAAAGAGAACCAGTTATCTCAAATAAGAACGGAAAAAAGTGATTCTAACGAAGTTTCCAAACTTCGAAAAAAATTTTTTTCTTTTCCAGATTCTTTGCGCATAATATGCTTTACTGATGCTATCAAGCTAGTATAATGAAAGAGAACCGGTTATCTCAAATAAGAACGGAAAAAAAGTGATTCTAATGAAGTTTCCAAACTTCGAAAAAAATTTTTTTTCTTTTCGAGATTCTTTGTGCATAATATGCTTTACTGAGGCTATCAAACTTCCAAAGGCTATCAAACTAATGAAAGAGAACCAGTTATCTCAAATAAGAACGGAAAAAAGTGATTCAAACGAAGTTTCCAAACTTCGAAAAAAAAATTTTTTCTTTTCGAGATTCTTTGCGCATAATATGCTTTCCTGAGGCTATCAAACTAGTATAATGAAAGAGAACCAGTTATATCAAATAAGAACGTAAAAAAAGTGATTCTAACGAAGTTTCCAAACTTCGAAAAAATTTTTTTTTTCTTTTCCAGATTCTTTGCCCATAATATGCTTTACTGAGGCTATCAAACTAGTATAATGAAAGAGAACGAGTTATCTCAAATAAGAACGGAAAAAAAGTGATTCTAATGAAGTTTCCAAACTTCAAATAATTTTTTTTCTTTTCGAGATTCTTTGTGCATAATATGCTTTACTGAGGCTATCAAACTAGTATAATGAAAGAGAACCAGTTATCTCAAATAAGAACGGAAAAATAGTGATTCAAACGAAGTTTCCAAAATTCAAAAAAAACTTTTTTCTTTTCGAGATTCTTTGCGCACAATGTGCTTTTCTGAGGTTATCAAACTAGTATAATGAAAGAGAACCAGTTATCTCAAATAAGAACGGAAAAAAAGTGATTCTAACGAAGTTTCCAAACTTCGAAAATTTTTTTTTTTATTTTCCAGATCCTTTGCGCATTATAATGCATAAAGAATATTTGCTTTACTGAGGCTATCAAACTAGTATAATGAAAGAGAACCAGTTATCTCAAATAAGAACGGAAAAAAAGTGATTCTAAGGAAGTATCAAACTTCAAAAAAATTTTTTTTTCTTTTCGAGATTCTTTGTGCATAATATGCTTTACTGAAGCTATCAAACTAGTATAATGAAAGAGAACCAGTTATCGCAAATAAGAACGGAAAAAAAGTGATTCAAACGAAGTTTCCAAACTTCGAAAAAAAATTTTTTTCTTTTCGAGATTCTTTGCGCATAATATGCTTTTCTGAGGCTATCAAACTAGTATAATGAAAGAGAACCAGTTATCTCAAATAAGAACGGAAAAAAAGTGATTCTAAGGAAGTTTCCAATCTTCGAAAAAAATTTTTTTTCTTTTCGAGATTTTTTGTGCATAATATGCTTTTCTGAGGCTATCAAACAAGTATAATGAAACAGAACAAGTTTTCTCAAATAAGAACGGAAAAAAAGTGATTCTAACGAAGTTTCCAAACTTCGAAAAAAATTTTTTTTCTTTTCCAGATTCTTTGCGCATAATATGCTTTTCTGAGGCTATCAAACTAGTTTAATGAAAGAGAACCGGTTATCTCAAATAAGAACGGAAAAAAAGTGATTCTAACGAAGTTTCTAAACTTCGAAAAAAAATTTTTTTCTTTTCGAGATTCTTTGCGCATATGCTTTTCTGAGGCTATCAAACTAGTATAATGAAAGAGAACCAGTTATCTCAAATAAGAACGGAAAAAAGTGATTCTAACGAAGTTTCCAAACTTCGAAAAAAATTTTTTTCTTTTCCAGATTCTTTGCGCATAATATGCTTTACTGATGCTATCAAGCTAGTATAATGAAAGAGAACCGGTTATCTCAAATAAGAACGGAAAAAAAGTGATTCTAATGAAGTTTCTAAACTTCGAAAAAAATTTTTTTTCTTTTCGAGATTCTTTGTGCATAATATGCTTTACTGAGTCTATCAAACTTCCTGAGGCTATCAAACTAATGAAAGAGAACCAGTTATCTCATATAAGAACGGAAAAAAAGTGATTCAAACGAAGTTTCCAAACTTCGAAAAAAAATTTTTTTCTTTTCGAGATTCTTTGCGCATAATATGCTTTTCTGAGGCTATCAAACTAGTATAATAAAAGAGAACCAGTTATCTCAAATAAGAACGGAAAAGAAGTGATTCCAACGAAGTTTCCAAACTTCGAAAACATTTTTTTTTCTTTTCCAGATTCTTTGCGCATAAAATGCTTTACTGTGGCTATCAAACTAGTATAATGAAAGAGAACCAGTTATCTCAAATAAGAGCGGAAAAAAAGTGATTCTAATGCAGTTTCCAAACTTCGAAAAATATTTTTTTTCTTTTCGAGATTCTTTGTGCATAATATGCTTTACTGAGGTTATCAAACTAGTATAATGAAAGAGAACCAGTTATCTCAAATAAGAACGGAAAAAAAGTGATTCTAACGAAGTTTTCATAATTCGAAAAAAAAATTTTTTCTTTTCGAGATTCTTTGCGCATAATATGCTTTTCTGAGGCTATCAAACTAGTATAATGAAAGAGAACCAGTTATTTCAAATAAGAACGGAAAAAAAGTGATTCTAATGAAGTTTCCAATCTTCGAAAAATATTTTTTTTCTTTTCGAGATTCTTTGTGCATAATATGCTTTACTGAGGTTATCAAACTAGTATAATGAAACAGAACAAGTTTTCTCAAATAAGAACGGAATAAAAGTGATTCTAACGAACTTCCCCAACTTCGAAAAATTTTTTTTCTTTTCGAGATTCTTTGCGCATAATATGCTTTTCTGAGGCTATCAAACTAGTATAATAAAAGAGAACCAGTTATCTCAAATAAGAACGGAAAAAAAGTTTCCAAACTTCGAAAAAAATTTTTATTCTTTTCCAGATTCTTTGCGCATAATATGCTTTACTGATGCTATCAAGCTAATATAGTGAAAGAGGACCGGTTATCTCAAATAAGAACGGAAAAAAAGTGATTCTAATGAAGTTTCCAAACTTCGAAAAAAAATTTTTTTCTTTTCGAGATTCTTTGTGCATAATATGCTTTACTGAGGCTATCAAACTTCCTGAGGCTATCAAACTAATGAAAGAGAACCAATTATCTCAAATAAGAACGGAAAAAAAGTGATTCAAACGAAGTTTCCAAACTTCGAAAAAAAATTTTTTTCTTGTCGAGATTCTTTGCGCATAATATGCTTTTCTGAGGCTATCAAACTAGTATAATGAAAGAGAACCAGTTATCTCAAATAAGGACGGACAAAAAGTGATTCTAACGAAGTTTCCAAACTTCGAAAAAAATTTTTTTTCTTTTCCAGATTCTTTGCGCATAATATGCTTTACTGAGGCTATCAAACTAGTATAATGAAAGAGAACCAGTTATCTCAAATAAGAACGGAAAAAAAAGTGATTCTAATGAAGTATCCAAACTTGGAAAAATTTTTTTTTTCATTTCGAGAATCTTTGTGCATAATATGCTTTACTGAGGCTACCAAATAGTATAATGAAAGAGAACCAGTTATCTCAAATAAGAACGGAAAAAAAGTGAATAAAACGAAGTTTCCAAAATTCAAAAAAAACTTTTTTCTTTTCGAGACTCTTTGGGCATAATATGCTTTTCTGAGGTTATCAAACTAGTATAATGAAACAGAACCAGTTATCTCAAATAAGTACGGAATAAAAGTGATTCTAAAGAACTTCCCCAACTTCGAAAAAATTTTTTTTCTTTTCCAGATTCTTTGCGCATAATATGCATTTCTGAGGCTATCAAACTAGTATAATGAAAGAGAACCAGTTATCTCAAATAAGAACGGAAAAAAAGTTTCCAAACTTCGAAAAAAATTTTTTTTCTTTTCCAGATTCTTTGCGCATAATATGCTTTACTGAGGCTATCAAACTAGTATAATGAAAGAGAACCAGTTATCTCAAATAAGAACGGAAAAAAAGTGATTCAAACGAAGTTTCCAAACTTCGAAAAAAATTTTTTTTCTTGTCGAGATTCTTTGCGCATAATATGCTTTTCTGAGGCTATCAAACTAGTATAATGAAAGAGAACCAGTTTTCTCAAATAAGAACGGAAAAAAAGTGATTCTAACGAAGTTTCCAAACTTTGAAAAAAAATTTTTTTCTTTTCCAGATTTTTTGCGCATAATATGCTTTACTGAGGCTATCAAACTGTATAATGAAAGAGAACCAGTTATCTCAAATAAGAACGGAAAAAAAGTGATTCTAATGAAGTTTCCAAACTTCGAAAAAAATTTTTTTTCTTTTCGAGAATCTTTGTGCATAATATGCTTTACTGAGGCTATCAAACTAGTATAATGAAAGAGAACCAGTTATCTCAAATAAGAACGGAAAAAAGTGATTCAAACGAAGTTTCCAAAATTCAAAAAAAACTTTTTTCTTTTCGAGATTCTTTGCGCATAATATGCTTTTCTGAGGTTATCAAACTAGTATAATGAAACAGAACCAGTTATCTCAAATAAGTACGGAAAAATAGTGATTCTAACGAAGTTTCCAAACTTCGAAAAAAATTTTTTTCTTTTCGAGATTCTTAGCGCATAATATGCTTTTCTGAGGCTATCAAACTAGTATAATGAAAGAGAACCAGTTAACTCAAATAAGAACGGAAAAAAAGTGATTCTAACGAAGTTTCCAAACTTCGAAAAAAATTTTTTTTCTTTTCCAGATTCTTTGCGCATAATATGCTTTTCTGAGGCTATCAAACTAGTATAATGAAAGAGAACCGGTTATCTCAAATAAGAACGGAAAAAAGTGATTCTAACGAAGTTTCTAAACTTCGAAAAAAAAATTTTTTCTTTTCGAGATTCTTTGCGCATAATATGCTTTTCTGAGGCTATCAAACTAGTATAATGAAAGAGAACCAGTTATCTCAAATAAGAACGGAAAAAAGTGATTCTAACGAAGTTTCCAAACTTCGAAAAAAATTTTTTTCTTTTCCAGATTCTTTGCGCATAATATTCTTTACTGATGCTATCAAGCTAGTATAATGAAAGAGAACCGGTTATCTCAAATAAGAACGGAAAAAAAGTGATTCTAATGAAGTTTCCAAACTTCGAAAAAAATTTTTGTTCTTTTCGAGATTCTTTGTGCATAATATGCTTTACTGAGGCTATCAAACTTCCTGAGGCTATCAAACTAATGAAAGAGAACCAGTTATCTCAAATAAGAACGGAAAAAAAGTGATTCAAACGAAGTTTCCAAACTTCGAAAAAAAATTTTTTTCTTTTCGAGATTCTTTGCGCATAATATGCTTTCCTGAGGCTATCAAACTAGTATAATGAAAGAGAACCAGTTATATCAAATAAGAACGTAAAAAAAGTGATTCTAACGAAGTTTCCAAACTTCGAAAAAATTTTTTTTTCTTTTCCAGATTCTTTGCCCATAATATGCTTTACTGAGGCTATCAAACTAGTATAATGAAAGAGAACCAGTTATCTCAAATAAGAACGGAAAAAAAGTGATTCTAATGAAGTTTCCAAACTTCGAAATAATTTTTTTTCTTTTCGAGATTCTTTGTGCATAATATGCTTTACTGAGGCTATCAAACTAGTATAATGAAAGAGAACCAGTTATCTCAAATAAGAACGGAAAAATAGTGATTCAAACGAAGTTTCCAAAATTCAAAAAAAACTTTTTTCTTTTCGAGATTCTTTGCGCATAATGTGCTTTTCTGAGGTTATCAAACTAGTATAATGAAAGAGAACCAGTTATCTCAAATAAGAACGGAAAAAAAGTGATTCTAACGAAGTTTCCAAACTTCGAAAAAATTTTTTTTTATTTTCCAGATTCTTTGCGCATTATAATGCATAAAGAATATTTGCTTTACTGAGGCTATCAAACTAGTATAATGAAAGAGAACCAGTTATCTCAAATAAGAACGGAGAAAAAGTGATTCTAATGAAGTTTCCAAACTTCGAAAAAAATTTTTTTCTTTTCCAGATTCTTTGCGCATAATATGCTTTACTGATGCTATCAAGCTAGTATAATGAAAGAGAACCAGTTATCTCAAATAAGAACGGAGAAAAAGTGATTCTAATGCAGTTTCCAAACTTCGAAAAAAATTTTTTTCTTTTCGAGATTCTTTGTGCATAATATGCTTTACTGAGGTTATCAAACTAGTATAATGAAAGAGAACCAGTTATCTCAAATAAGAACGGAAAAAAAGTGATTCTAACGAAGTTATCATAATTCGAAAAAAAAATTTTTTCTTTTCGAGATTCTTTGCGCATAATATGCTTTTCTGAGGCTATCAAACTAGTATAATGAAAGAGAACCAGTTATCTCAAATAAGAACGGAAAAAAAGTGATTCTAAGGAAGTTTCCAATCTTCGAAAAAAATTTTTTTTCTTTTCGAGATTTTTTGTGCATAATATGCTTTTCTGAGGCTATCAAACAAGTATAATGAAACATAACAAGTTTTCTCAAATAAGAACGGAAAAAAAGTGATTCTAACGAAGTTTCCAAACTTCGAAAAAAATTTTTTTTCTTTTCCAGATTCTTTGCGCATAATATGCTTTTCTGAGGCTATCAAACTAGTTTAATGAAAGAGAACCGGTTATCTCAAATAAGAACGGAAAAAAAGTGATTCTAACGAAGTTTCTAAACTTCGAAAAAAAATTTTTTTCTTTTCGAGATTCTTTGCGCATATGCTTTTCTGAGGCTATCAAACTAGTATAATGAAAGAGAACCAGTTATCTCAAATAAGAACGGAAAAAAGTGATTCTAACGAAGTTTCCAAACTTCGAAAAAATTTTTTTTCTTTTCCAGATTCTTTGCGCATAATATGCTTTACTGATGCTATCAAGCTAGTATAATGAAAGAGAACCGGTTATCTCAAATAAGAACGGAAAAAAAGTGATTCTAATGAAGTTTCCAAACTTCGAAAAAAATTTTTTTTCTTTTCGAGATTCTTTGTGCATAATATGCTTTACTGAGTCTATCAAACTTCCTGAGGCTATCAAACTAATGAAAGAGAACCAGTTATCTCATATAAGAACGGAAAAAATGTGATTCAAACGAAGTTTCCAAACTTCGAAAAAAAATTTTTTTCTTTTCGAGATTCTTTGCGCATAATATGCTTTTCTGAGGCTATCAAACTAGTATAATAAAAGAGAACCAGTTATCTCAAATAAGAACGGAAAAGAAGTGATTCCAACGAAGTTTCCAAACTTCGAAAACATTTTTTTTTCTTTTCCAGATTCTTTGCGCATAATATGCTTTACTGTGGCTATCAAACTAGTATAATGAAAGAGAACCAGTTATCTCAAATAAGAACGGAAAAAAAGTGATTCTAATGCAGTTTCCAAACTTCGAAAAATATTTTTTTTCTTTTCGAGATTCTTTGTGCATAATATGCTTTACTGAGGTTATCAAACTAGTATAATGAAAGAGAACCAGTTATCTCAAATAAGAACGGAAAAAAAGTGATTCTAACGAAGTTTTCATAATTCGAAAAAAAAATTTTTTCTTTTCGAGATTCTTTGCGCATAATATGCTTTTCTGAGGCTATCAAACTAGTATAATGAAAGAGAACCAGTTATTTCAAATAAGAACGGAAAAAAAGTGATTCTAATGAAGTTTCCAATCTTCGAAAAAAATTTTTTTTCTTTTCGAGATTCTTTGTGCATAATATGCTTATCTGAGGCTATCAAACTAGTATAATGAAACAGAACAAGTTTTCTCAAATAAGAACGGAATAAAAGTGATTCTAACGAACTTCCCCAACTTCGAAAAATTTTTTTTCTTTTCGAGATTCTTTGCGCATAATATGCTTTTCTGAGGCTATCAAACTAGTATAATAAAAGAGAACCAGTTATCTCAAATAAGAACGGAAAAAAAGTTTCCAAACTTCGAAAAAAATTTTTATTCTTTTCCAGATTCTTTGCGCATAATATGCTTTACTGATGCTATCAAGCTAATATAGTGAAAGAGGACCGGTTATCTCAAATAAGAACGGAAAAAAAGTGATTCTAATGAAGTTTCCAAACTTCGAAAAAAAATTTTTTTCTTTTCGAGATTCTTTGTGCATAATATGCTTTACTGAGGCTATCAAACTTCCTGAGGCTATCAAACTAATGAAAGAGAACCAGTTATCTCAAATAAGAACGGAAAAAAAGTGATTCAAACGAAGTTTCCAAACTTCGAAAAAAAATTTTTTTCTTGTCGAGATTCTTTGCGCATAATATGCTTTTCTGAGGCTATCAAACTTGTATAATGAAAGAGAACCAGTTATCTCAAATAAGGACGGACAAAAAGTGATTCTAACGAAGTTTCCAAACTTCGAAAAAAATTTTTTTTCTTTTCCAGATTCTTTGCGCATAATATGCTTTACTGAGGCTATCAAACTAGTATAATGAAAGAGAACCAGTTATCTCAAATAAGAACGGAAAAAAAAGTGATTCTAATGAAGTATCCAAACTTGGAAAAAATTTTTTTTTCATTTCGAGAATCTTTGTGCATAATATGCTTTACTGAGGCTACCAAATAGTATAATGAAAGAGAACCAGTTATCTCAAATAAGAACGGAAAAAAAGTGAATAAAACGAAGTTTCCAAAATTCAAAAAAAACTTTTTTCTTTTCGAGATTCTTTGGGCATAATATGCTTTTCTGAGGCTATCAAACTAGTATAATGAAACAGAACCAGTTATCTCAAATAAGTACGGAATAAAAGTGATTCTAAAAAACTTCCCCAACTTCGAAAAAATTTTTTTTCTTTTCCAGATTCTTTGCGCATAATATGCATTTCTGAGGCTATCAAACTAGTATAATGAAAGAGAACCAGTTATCTCAAATAAGAACGGAAAAAAAGTTTCCAAACTTCGAAAAAAATTTTTTTTCTTTTCCAGATTCTTTGCGCATAATATGCTTTACTGAGGCTATCAAACTAGTATAATGAAAGAGAACCAGTTATCTCAAATAAGAACGGAAAAAAAGTGATTCAAACGAAGTTTCCAAACTTCGAAAAAAATTTTTTTTCTTGTCGAGATTCTTTGCGCATAATATGCTTTTCTGAGGCTATCAAACTAGTATAATGAAAGAGAACCAGTTTTCTCAAATAAGAACGGAAAAAAAGTGATTCTAACGAAGTTTCCAAACTTTGAAAAAAAATTTTTTTCTTTTCCAGATTTTTTGCGCATAATATGCTTTACTGAGGCTATCAAACTGTATAATGAAAGAGAACCAGTTATCTCAAATAAGAACGGAAAAAAAGTGATTCTAATGAAGTTTCCAAACTTCGAAAAAAATTTTTTTTCTTTTCGAGAATCTTTGTGCATAATATGCTTTACTGAGGCTATCAAACTAGTATAATGAAAGAGAACCAGTTATCTCAAATAAGAACGGAAAAAAGTGATTCAAACGAAGTTTCCAAAATTCAAAAAAAACTTTTTTCTTTTCGAGATTCTTTGCGCATAATATGCTTTTCTGAGGTTATCAAACTAGTATAATGAAACAGAACCAGTTATCTCAAATAAGTACGGAAAAATAGTGATTCTAACGAAGTTTCCAAACTTCGAAAAAAATTTTTTTCTTTTCGAGATTCTTAGCGCATAATATGCTTTTCTGAGGCTATCAAACTAGTATAATGAAAGAGAACCAGTTAACTCAAATAAGAACGGAAAAAAAGTGATTCTAACGAAGTTTCCAAACTTCGAAAAAAATTTTTTTTCTTTTCCAGATTCTTTGCGCATAATATGCTTTTCTGAGGCTATCAAACTAGTATAATGAAAGAGAACCGGTTATCTCAAATAAGAACGGAAAAAAGTGATTCTAACGAAGTTTCTAAACTTCGAAAAAAAAAATTTTTCTTTTCGAGATTCTTTGCGCATAATATGCTTTTCTGAGGCTATCAAACTAGTATAATGAAAGAGAACCAGTTATCTCAAATAAGAACGGAAAAAAGTGATTCTAACGAAGTTTCCAAACTTCGAAAAAAATTTTTTTCTTTTCCAGATTCTTTGCGCATAATATTCTTTACTGATGCTATCAAGCTAGTATAATGAAAGAGAACCGGTTATCTCAAATAAGAACGGAAAAAAAGTGATTCTAATGAAGTTTCCAAACTTCGAAAAAAATTTTTGTTCTTTTCGAGATTCTTTGTGCATAATATGCTTTACTGAGGCTATCAAACTTCCTGAGGCTATCAAACTAATGAAAGAGAACCAGTTATCTCAAATAAGAACGGAAAAAAAGTGATTCAAACGAAGTTTCCAAACTTCGAAAAAAAATTTTTTTCTTTTCGAGATTCTTTGCGCATAATATGCTTTCCTGAGGCTATCAAACTAGTATAATGAAAGAGAACCAGTTATATCAAATAAGAACGTAAAAAAAGTGATTCTAACGAAGTTTCCAAACTTCGAAAAAATTTTTTTTTCTTTTCCAGATTCTTTGCCCATAATATGCTTTACTGAGGCTATCAAACAAGTATAATGAAAGAGAACCAGTTATCTCAAATAAGAACGGAAAAAAAGTGATTCTAATGAAGTTTCCAAACTTCGAAATAATTTTTTTTCTTTTCGAGATTCTTTGTGCATAATATGCTTTACTGAGGCTATCAAACTAGTATAATGAAAGAGAACCAGTTATCTCAAATAAGAACGGAAAAATAGTGATTCAAACGAAGTTTCCAAAATTCAAAAAAAACTTTTTTCTTTTCGAGATTCTTTGCGCATAATGTGCTTTTCTGAGGTTATCAAACTAGTATAATGAAAGAGAACCAGTTATCTCAAATAAGAACGGAAAAAAAGTGATTCTAACGAAGTTTCCAAACTTCGAAAAAATTTTTTTTTATTTTCCAGATTCTTTGCGCATTATAATGCATAAAGAATATTTGCTTTACTGAGGCTATCAAACTAGTATAATGAAAGAGAACCAGTTATCTCAAATAAGAACGGAAAAAAAGTGATTCTAAGGAAGTATCAAACTTCGAAAAAAATTTTTTTTCTTTTCGAGATTCTTTGTGCATAATATGCTTTACTGAGGCTATCAAACTAGTATAATGAAAGAGAACCAGTTATCGCAAATAAGAACGGAAAAAAAGTGATTCAAACGAAGTTTCTAAACTTCGAAAAAAAATTTTTTTCTTTTCGAGATTCTTTGCGCATAATATGCTTTTCTGAGGCAATCAAACTAGTATAATGAAAGAGAACCAGTTATCTCAAATAAGAACGGAAAAAAAAGTGATTCTAATGAAGTATCCAAACTTGGAAAAAATTTTTTTTTCATTTCGAGAATCTTTGTGCATAATATGCTTTACTGAGGCTACCAAATAGTATAATGAAAGAGAACCAGTTATCTCAAATAAGAACGGAAAAAAAGTGAATAAAACGAAGTTTCCAAAATTCAAAAAAAACTTTTTTCTTTTCGAGATTCTTTGGGCATAATATGCTTTTCTGAGGTTATCAAACTAGTATAATGAAACAGAACCAGTTATCTCAAATAAGTACGGAATAAAAGTGATTCTAAAGAACTTCCACAACTTCGAAAAAATTTTTTTTCTTTTCCAGATTCTTTGCGCATAATATGCATTTCTGAGGCTATCAAACTAGTATAATGAAAGAGAACCAGTTATCTCAAATAAGAACGGAAAAAAAGTTTCCAAACTTCGAAAAAAATTTTTTTTCTTTTCCAGATTCTTTGCACATAATATGCTTTACTGAGGCTATCAAACTAGTATAATGAAAGAGAACCAGTTATCTCAAATAAGAACGGAAAAAAAGTGATTCAAACGAAGTTTCCAAACTTCGAAAAAAATTTTTTTTCTTGTCGAGATTCTTTGCGCATAATATGCTTTTCTGAGGCTATCAAACTAGTATAATGAAAGAGAACCAGTTTTCTCAAATAAGAACGGAAAAAAAGTGATTCAAACGCAGTTTCCAAACTTCGAAAAAAAATGGTTTTCTTTTCGAGATTCTTTGCGCATAATATGCTTTTCTACGGCTATCAAACTAGTAAAATGAAAGAGAACCAGTTATCTCGAATAAGAACGGAAAAAAAGTGATTCTAACGAAGTTTCCAAACTTCGAAAAATGTTTTTTTTCTTTTCGAGATTCTTTGCGCATAATATGCTTTACTGAGTCTATCAAACTAGTATAATGAAATAGAACCAGTTATCTCAAATAAGAACGGAAAAAAGTGATTCTAACGAAGTTTCCAAACTTCGAAAAAAAATTTTTTTCTTTTCGAGATTCTTTGCGCATAATATGCTTTACTGAGGCTATCAAACTAGTATAATGAAAGAGAACCAGTTATCTCAAATAAGAACGGAAAAAAAGTGATTCAAACGAAGTTTCCAAACTTCAAAAAAAATGGTTTTCTTTTCGAGATTCTTTGCGCATAATATGCTTTTCTACGGCTATCAAACTAGTAAAATGAAAGAGAACTAGTTATCTCGAATAAGAACGGAAAAAAAGTGATTCTAACGAAGTTTCCAAACTTCGAAAAATGTTTTTTTTCATTTCGAGATTCTTTGCGCATAATATGCTTTACTGAGTCTATCAAACTAGTATAATGAAAGAGAACCAGTTATCTCAAATAAGAACGGAAAAAAGTGATTCTAACGTAGTTTCCAAACTTCGAAAAAAAATTTTTTTCTTTTCGAGATTCTTTGCGCATAATATGCTTTACTGAGGCTATCAAACTAGTATAATGAAAGAGAACCAGTTATCTCAAATAAGAACGGAAAAAAATTGATTCTAACGAAGTTTCCAAACTTCGAAAATTTTTTTTTTTCTTTTCCAGATTCTTTGCGCATAATATGCTTTACTGAGGTTATCAAACTAGTATAATGAAAGAGAACCAGTTATCTCAAATAAGAACGGAAAAAAAGTGATTCTAACGAAGTTTCCAAACTTCGAAAAAATTTTTTTTTATTTTCCAGATTCTTTGCGCATTATAATGCATAAAGAATATTTGCTTTACTGAGGCTATCAAACTAGTATAATGAAAGAGAACCAGTTATCTCAAATAAGAACGGAGAAAAAGTGATTCTAATGAAGTTTCCAAACTTCGAAAAAAATTTTTTTCTTTTCCAGATTCTTTGCGCATAATATGCTTTACTGATGCTATCAAGCTAGTATAATGAAAGAGAACCAGTTATCTCAAATAAGAACGGAGAAAAAGTGATTCTAATGCAGTTTCCAAACTTCGAAAAAAATTTTTTTCTTTTCGAGATTCTTTGTGCATAATATGCTTTACTGAGGTTATCAAACTAGTATAATGAAAGAGAACCAGTTATCTCAAATAAGAACGGAAAAAAAGTGATTCTAACGAAGTTATCATAATTCGAAAAAAAAATTTTTTCTTTTCGAGATTCTTTGCGCATAATATGCTTTTCTGAGGCTATCAAACTAGTATAATGAAAGAGAACCAGTTATCTCAAATAAGAACGGAAAAAAAGTGATTCTAAGGAAGTTTCCAATCTTCGAAAAAAATTTTTTTTCTTTTCGAGATTTTTTGTGCATAATATGCTTTTCTGAGGCTATCAAACAAGTATAATGAAACAGAACAAGTTTTCTCAAATAAGAACGGAAAAAAAGTGATTCTAACGAAGTTTCCAAACTTCGAAAAAAATTTTTTTTCTTTTCCAGATTCTTTGCGCATAATATGCTTTTCTGAGGCTATCAAACTAGTTTAATGAAAGAGAACCGGTTATCTCAAATAAGAACGGAAAAAAAGTGATTCTAACGAAGTTTCTAAACTTCGAAAAAAAATTTTTTTCTTTTCGAGATTCTTTGCGCATATGCTTTTCTGAGGCTATCAAACTAGTATAATGAAAGAGAACCAGTTATCTCAAATAAGAACGGAAAAAAGTGATTCTAACGAAGTTTCCAAACTTCGAAAAAATTTTTTTTCTTTTCCAGATTCTTTGCGCATAATATGCTTTACTGATGCTATCAAGCTAGTATAATGAAAGAGAACCGGTTATCTCAAATAAGAACGGAAAAAAAGTGATTCTAATGAAGTTTCCAAACTTCGAAAAAAATTTTTTTTCTTTTCGAGATTCTTTGTGCATAATATGCTTTACTGAGTCTATCAAACTTCCTGAGGCTATCAAACTAATGAAAGAGAACCAGTTATCTCATATAAGAACGGAAAAAATGTGATTCAAACGAAGTTTCCAAACTTCGAAAAAAAATTTTTTTCTTTTCGAGATTCTTTGCGCATAATATGCTTTTCTGAGGCTATCAAACTAGTATAATAAAAGAGAACCAGTTATCTCAAATAAGAACGGAAAAGAAGTGATTCCAACGAAGTTTCCAAACTTCGAAAACATTTTTTTTTCTTTTCCAGATTCTTTGCGCATAATATGCTTTACTGTGGCTATCAAACTAGTATAATGAAAGAGAACCAGTTATCTCAAATAAGAACGGAAAAAAAGTGATTCTAATGCAGTTTCCAAACTTCGAAAAATATTTTTTTTCTTTTCGAGATTCTTTGTGCATAATATGCTTTACTGAGGTTATCAAACTAGTATAATGAAAGAGAACCAGTTATCTCAAATAAGAACGGAAAAAAAGTGATTCTAACGAAGTTTTCATAATTCGAAAAAAAAATTTTTTCTTTTCGAGATTCTTTGCGCATAATATGCTTTTCTGAGGCTATCAAACTAGTATAATGAAAGAGAACCAGTTATTTCAAATAAGAACGGAAAAAAAGTGATTCTAATGAAGTTTCCAATCTTCGAAAAAAATTTTTTTTCTTTTCGAGATTCTTTGTGCATAATATGCTTATCTGAGGCTATCAAACTAGTATAATGAAACAGAACAAGTTTTCTCAAATAAGAACGGAATAAAAGTGATTCTAACGAACTTCCCCAACTTCGAAAAATTTTTTTTCTTTTCGAGATTCTTTGCGCATAATATGCTTTTCTGAGGCTATCAAACTAGTATAATAAAAGAGAACCAGTTATCTCAAATAAGAACGGAAAAAAAGTTTCCAAACTTCGAAAAAAATTTTTATTCTTTTCCAGATTCTTTGCGCATAATATGCTTTACTGATGCTATCAAGCTAATATAGTGAAAGAGGACCGGTTATCTCAAATAAGAACGGAAAAAAAGTGATTCTAATGAAGTTTCCAAACTTCGAAAAAAAATTTTTTTCTTTTCGAGATTCTTTGTGCATAATATGCTTTACTGAGGCTATCAAACTTCCTGAGGCTATCAAACTAATGAAAGAGAACCAGTTATCTCAAATAAGAACGGAAAAAAAGTGATTCAAACGAAGTTTCCAAACTTCGAAAAAAAATTTTTTTCTTGTCGAGATTCTTTGCGCATAATATGCTTTTCTGAGGCTATCAAACTTGTATAATGAAAGAGAACCAGTTATCTCAAATAAGGACGGACAAAAAGTGATTCTAACGAAGTTTCCAAACTTCGAAAAAAATTTTTTTTCTTTTCCAGATTCTTTGCGCATAATATGCTTTACTGAGGCTATCAAACTAGTATAATGAAAGAGAACCAGTTATCTCAAATAAGAACGGAAAAAAAAGTGATTCTAATGAAGTATCCAAACTTGGAAAAAATTTTTTTTTCATTTCGAGAATCTTTGTGCATAATATGCTTTACTGAGGCTACCAAATAGTATAATGAAAGAGAACCAGTTATCTCAAATAAGAACGGAAAAAAAGTGAATAAAACGAAGTTTCCAAAATTCAAAAAAAACTTTTTTCTTTTCGAGATTCTTTGGGCATAATATGCTTTTCTGAGGTTATCAAACTAGTATAATGAAACAGAACCAGTTATCTCAAATAAGTACGGAATAAAAGTGATTCTAAAGAACTTCCCCAACTTCGAAAAAATTTTTTTTCTTTTCCAGATTCTTTGCGCATAATATGCATTTCTGAGGCTATCAAACTAGTATAATGAAAGAGAACCAGTTATCTCAAATAAGAACGGAAAAAAAGTTTCCAAACTTCGAAAAAAATTTTTTTTCTTTTCCAGATTCTTTGCGCATAATATGCTTTACTGAGGCTATCAAACTAGTATAATGAAAGAGAACCAGTTATCTCAAATAAGAACGGAAAAAAAGTGATTCAAACGAAGTTTCCAAACTTCGAAAAAAATTTTTTTTCTTGTCGAGATTCTTTGCGCATAATATGCTTTTCTGAGGCTATCAAACTAGTATAATGAAAGAGAACCAGTTTTCTCAAATAAGAACGGAAAAAAAGTGATTCTAACGAAGTTTCCAAACTTTGAAAAAAAATTTTTTTCTTTTCCAGATTTTTTGCGCATAATATGCTTTACTGAGGCTATCAAACTGTATAATGAAAGAGAACCAGTTATCTCAAATAAGAACGGAAAAAAAGTGATTCTAATGAAGTTTCCAAACTTCGAAAAAAATTTTTTTTCTTTTCGAGAATCTTTGTGCATAATATGCTTTACTGAGGCTATCAAACTAGTATAATGAAAGAGAACCAGTTATCTCAAATAAGAACGGAAAAAAGTGATTCAAACGAAGTTTCCAAAATTCAAAAAAAACTTTTTTCTTTTCGAGATTCTTTGCGCATAATATGCTTTTCTGAGGTTATCAAACTAGTATAATGAAACAGAACCAGTTATCTCAAATAAGTACGGAAAAATAGTGATTCTAACGAAGTTTCCAAACTTCGAAAAAAATTTTTTTCTTTTCGAGATTCTTAGCGCATAATATGCTTTTCTGAGGCTATCAAACTAGTATAATGAAAGAGAACCAGTTAACTCAAATAAGAACGGAAAAAAAGTGATTCTAACGAAGTTTCCAAACTTCGAAAAAAATTTTTTTTCTTTTCCAGATTCTTTGCGCATAATATGCTTTTCTGAGGCTATCAAACTAGTATAATGAAAGAGAACCGGTTATCTCAAATAAGAACGGAAAAAAGTGATTCTAACGAAGTTTCTAAACTTCGAAAAAAAAAATTTTTCTTTTCGAGATTCTTTGCGCATAATATGCTTTTCTGAGGCTATCAAACTAGTATAATGAAAGAGAACCAGTTATCTCAAATAAGAACGGAAAAAAGTGATTCTAACGAAGTTTCCAAACTTCGAAAAAAATTTTTTTCTTTTCCAGATTCTTTGCGCATAATATTCTTTACTGATGCTATCAAGCTAGTATAATGAAAGAGAACCGGTTATCTCAAATAAGAACGGAAAAAAAGTGATTCTAATGAAGTTTCCAAACTTCGAAAAAAATTTTTGTTCTTTTCGAGATTCTTTGTGCATAATATGCTTTACTGAGGCTATCAAACTTCCTGAGGCTATCAAACTAATGAAAGAGAACCAGTTATCTCAAATAAGAACGGAAAAAAAGTGATTCAAACGAAGTTTCCAAACTTCGAAAAAAAATTTTTTTCTTTTCGAGATTCTTTGCGCATAATATGCTTTCCTGAGGCTATCAAACTAGTATAATGAAAGAGAACCAGTTATATCAAATAAGAACGTAAAAAAAGTGATTCTAACGAAGTTTCCAAACTTCGAAAAAATTTTTTTTTCTTTTCCAGATTCTTTGCCCATAATATGCTTTACTGAGGCTATCAAACAAGTATAATGAAAGAGAACCAGTTATCTCAAATAAGAACGGAAAAAAAGTGATTCTAATGAAGTTTCCAAACTTCGAAATAATTTTTTTTCTTTTCGAGATTCTTTGTGCATAATATGCTTTACTGAGGCTATCAAACTAGTATAATGAAAGAGAACCAGTTATCTCAAATAAGAACGGAAAAATAGTGATTCAAACGAAGTTTCCAAAATTCAAAAAAAACTTTTTTCTTTTCGAGATTCTTTGCGCATAATGTGCTTTTCTGAGGTTATCAAACTAGTATAATGAAAGAGAACCAGTTATCTCAAATAAGAACGGAAAAAAAGTGATTCTAACGAAGTTTCCAAACTTCGAAAAAATTTTTTTTTATTTTCCAGATTCTTTGCGCATTATAATGCATAAAGAATATTTGCTTTACTGAGGCTATCAAACTAGTATAATGAAAGAGAACCAGTTATCTCAAATAAGAACGGAAAAAAAGTGATTCTAAGGAAGTATCAAACTTCGAAAAAAATTTTTTTTCTTTTCGAGATTCTTTGTGCATAATATGCTTTACTGAGGCTATCAAACTAGTATAATGAAAGAGAACCAGTTATCGCAAATAAGAACGGAAAAAAAGTGATTCAAACGAAGTTTCTAAACTTCGAAAAAAAATTTTTTTCTTTTCGAGATTCTTTGCGCATAATATGCTTTTCTGAGGCTATCAAACTAGTATAATGAAAGAGAACCAGTTATCTCAAATAAGAACGGAAAAAAAAGTGATTCTAATGAAGTATCCAAACTTGGAAAAAATTTTTTTTTCATTTCGAGAATCTTTGTGCATAATATGCTTTACTGAGGCTACCAAATAGTATAATGAAAGAGAACCAGTTATCTCAAATAAGAACGGAAAAAAAGTGAATAAAACGAAGTTTCCAAAATTCAAAAAAAACTTTTTTCTTTTCGAGATTCTTTGGGCATAATATGCTTTTCTGAGGTTATCAAACTAGTATAATGAAACAGAACCAGTTATCTCAAATAAGTACGGAATAAAAGTGATTCTAAAGAACTTCCACAACTTCGAAAAAATTTTTTTTCTTTTCCAGATTCTTTGCGCATAATATGCATTTCTGAGGCTATCAAACTAGTATAATGAAAGAGAACCAGTTATCTCAAATAAGAACGGAAAAAAAGTTTCCAAACTTCGAAAAAAATTTTTTTTCTTTTCCAGATTCTTTGCACATAATATGCTTTACTGAGGCTATCAAACTAGTATAATGAAAGAGAACCAGTTATCTCAAATAAGAACGGAAAAAAAGTGATTCAAACGAAGTTTCCAAACTTCGAAAAAAATTTTTTTTCTTGTCGAGATTCTTTGCGCATAATATGCTTTTCTGAGGCTATCAAACTAGTATAATGAAAGAGAACCAGTTTTCTCAAATAAGAACGGAAAAAAAGTGATTCAAACGCAGTTTCCAAACTTCGAAAAAAAATGGTTTTCTTTTCGAGATTCTTTGCGCATAATATGCTTTTCTACGGCTATCAAACTAGTAAAATGAAAGAGAACCAGTTATCTCGAATAAGAACGGAAAAAAAGTGATTCTAACGAAGTTTCCAAACTTCGAAAAATGTTTTTTTTCTTTTCGAGATTCTTTGCGCATAATATGCTTTACTGAGTCTATCAAACTAGTATAATGAAATAGAACCAGTTATCTCAAATAAGAACGGAAAAAAGTGATTCTAACGAAGTTTCCAAACTTCGAAAAAAAATTTTTTTCTTTTCGAGATTCTTTGCGCATAATATGCTTTACTGAGGCTATCAAACTAGTATAATGAAAGAGAACCAGTTATCTCAAATAAGAACGGAAAAAAAGTGATTCAAACGAAGTTTCCAAACTTCAAAAAAAATGGTTTTCTTTTCGAGATTCTTTGCGCATAATATGCTTTTCTACGGCTATCAAACTAGTAAAATGAAAGAGAACTAGTTATCTCGAATAAGAACGGAAAAAAAGTGATTCTAACGAAGTTTCCAAACTTCGAAAAATGTTTTTTTTCATTTCGAGATTCTTTGCGCATAATATGCTTTACTGAGTCTATCAAACTAGTATAATGAAAGAGAACCAGTTATCTCAAATAAGAACGGAAAAAAGTGATTCTAACGTAGTTTCCAAACTTCGAAAAAAAATTTTTTTCTTTTCGAGATTCTTTGCGCATAATATGCTTTACTGAGGCTATCAAACTAGTATAATGAAAGAGAACCAGTTATCTCAAATAAGAACGGAAAAAAATTGATTCTAACGAAGTTTCCAAACTTCGAAAATTTTTTTTTTTTCTTTTCCAGATTCTTTGCGCATAATATGCTTTACTGAGGCTATCAAACTAGTATAATGAAAGAGAACCAGTTATCTCAAATAAGAACGGAAAAAAGTGATTCTAACGAAGTTTTCAAACTTCGAAAAAAATTTTTTTTCTTTTCGAGATTCTTTACGCATAATATGCTTTACTGAGGCTATCAAAATAGTATAATGAAAGAGAAACAGTTATCTCAAATTAGAACGGAAAAAAAGTGATTCAAACGTAGTTTCCAAACTTCGAAAAGAAATGTTTTTCTTTTCGAGATTCTTTGCGCATAATATGCTTTACTGAGGCTATCAAACTAGTATAATGAAAGAGAACCAGTTATCTCAAATAAGAACGGAAAAAAAGTGATTCTTACGAAGTTTCCAAACTTCGAAAAAAAAATTTTTTCTTTTCGAGATTCTTTGCGCATAATATGCTTTACTGAGGCTATCAAACTAGTATAATGAAAGAGAACCAGTTTTCTCAAATAAGAACAGAAAAAAAGTGATTCTAAAGAAGTTTCCAAACTTCGAAAAAAATTTTTTTTCTTTTCGAGATTCTTTGCGCATAATATGCTTTACTGAGGCTATCAAACTAGTATAATGAAAGAGAACCAGTTATCTCAAATAAGAACGGAAAAAAATTGATTCTAAAGAAGTTTGCAAACTTCGAAAAAAAATTTTTTCCCTTCGAGATTCTTTGCGCATAATATGCTTTACTGAGGCTATCAAACTAGTATAATGAAAGAGAACCAGTTATCTCAAATAAGAACGGAAAAAAAGTGATTCAAACGAAGTTTCCAAACTTCGAAAAAAAATGGTTTTCTTTTCGAGATTCTTTGCGCATAATATGCTTTTCTACGGCTATCAAACTAGTAAAATGAAAGAGAACTAGTTATCTCGAATAAGAACGGAAAAAAAGTGATTCTAACGAAGTTTCCAAACTTCGAAAAATGTTTTTTTTTCTTTTCGAGATTCTTTGCGCATAATATGCTTTACTGAGGCTATCAAACTAGTATAATGAAAGAGAACCAGTTATCTCAAATAAGAACGGAAAAAAATTGATTCTAACGAAGTTTCCAAACTTCGAAAATTTTTTTTTTTTCTTTTCCAGATTCTTTGCGCATAATATGCTTTACTGAGGCTATCAAACTAGTATAATGAAAGAGAACCAGTTATCTCAAATAAGAACGGAAAAAAGTGATTCTAACGAAGTTTCCAAACTTTGAAAAAAAATTTTTTTCTTTTCCAGATTTTTTGCGCATAATATGCTTTACTGAGGCTATCAAACTGTATAATGAAAGAGAACCAGTTATCTCAAATAAGAACGGAAAAAAAGTGATTCTAATGAAGTTTCCAAACTTCGAAAAAAATTTTTTTTCTTTTCGAGAATCTTTGTGCATAATATGCTTTACTGAGGCTATCAAACTAGTATAATGAAAGAGAAACAGTTATCTCAAATAAGAACGGAAAAAAGTGATTCAAACGAAGTTTCCAAAATTCAAAAAAAACTTTTTTCTTTTCGAGATTCTTTGCGCATAATATGCTTTTCTGAGGTTATCAAACTAGTATAATGAAACAGAACCAGTTATCTCAAATAAGTACGGAAAAATAGTGATTCTAACGAAGTTTCCAAACTTCGAAAAAAATTTTTTTCTTTTCGAGATTCTTAGCGCATAATATGCTTTTCTGAGGCTATCAAACTAGTATAATGAAAGAGAACCAGTTAACTCAAATAAGAACGGAAAAAAAGTGATTCTAACGAAGTTTCCAAACTTCGAAAAAAATTTTTTTTCTTTTCCAGATTCTTTGCGCATAATATGCTTTTCTGAGGCTATCAAACTAGTATAATGAAAGAGAACCGGTTATCTCAAATAAGAACGGAAAAAAGTGATTCTAACGAAGTTTCTAAACTTCGAAAAAAAAATTTTTTCTTTTCGAGATTCTTTGCGCATAATATGCTTTTCTGAGGCTTTTAAACTAGTATAATGAAAGAGAACCAGTTATCTCAAATAAGAACGGAAAAAAGTGATTCTAACGAAGTTTCCAAACTTCGAAAAAAATTTTTTTCTTTTCCAGATTCTTTGCGCATAATATTCTTTACTGATGCTATCAAGCTAGTATAATGAAAGAGAACCGGTTATCTCAAATAAGAACGGAAAAAAAGTGATTCTAATGAAGTTTCCAAACTTCGAAAAAAATTTTTGTTCTTTTCGAGATTCTTTGTGCATAATATGCTTTACTGAGGCTATCAAACTTCCTGAGGCTATCAAACTAATGAAAGAGAACCAGTTATCTCAAATAAGAACGGAAAAAAAGTGATTCAAACGAAGTTTCCAAACTTCGAAAAAAAATTTTTTTCTTTTCGAGATTCTTTGCGCATAATATGCTTTCCTGAGGCTATCAAACTAGTATAATGAAAGAGAACCAGTTATATCAAATAAGAACGTAAAAAAAGTGATTCTAACGAAGTTTCCAAACTTCGAAAAAATTTTTTTTTCTTTTCCAGATTCTTTGCCCATAATATGCTTTACTGAGGCTATCAAACTAGTATAATGAAAGAGAACCAGTTATCTCAAATAAGAACGGAAAAAAAGTGATTCTAATGAAGTTTCCAAACTTCGAAATAATTTTTTTTCTTTTCGAGATTCTTTGTGCATAATATGCTTTACTGAGGCTATCAAACTAGTATAATGAAAGAGAACCAGTTATCTCAAATAAGAACGGAAAAATAGTGATTCAAACGAAGTTTCCAAAATTCAAAAAAAACTTTTTTCTTTTCGAGATTCTTTGCGCATAATGTGCTTTTCTGAGGTTATCAAACTAGTATAATGAAAGAGAACCAGTTATCTCAAATAAGAACGGAAAAAAAGTGATTCTAACGAAGTTTCCAAACTTCGAAAAAATTTTTTTTTATTTTCCAGATTCTTTGCGCATTATAATGCATAAAGAATATTTGCTTTACTGAGGCTATCAAACTAGTATAATGAAAGAGAACCAGTTATCTCAAATAAGAACGGAAAAAAAGTGATTCTAAGGAAGTATCAAACTTCGAAAAAAATTTTTTTTCTTTTCGAGATTCTTTGTGCATAATATGCTTTACTGAGGCTATCAAACTAGTATAATGAAAGAGAACCAGTTATCGCAAATAAGAACGGAAAAAAAGTGATTCAAACGAAGTTTCCAAACTTCGAAAAAAAATTTTTTTCTTTTCGAGATTCTTTGCGCATAATATGCTTTTCTGAGGCTATCAAACTAGTATAATAAAAGAGAACCAGTTATCTCAAATAAGAACGGAAAAGAAGTGATTGCAACGAAGTTTCCAAACTTCGAAAAAATTTTTTTTTCTTTTCCAGATTCTTTGCGCATAATATGCTTTACTGTGGCTATCAAACTAGTATAATGAAAGAGAACCAGTTATCTCAAATAAGAACGGAAAAAAAGTGATTCTAATGCAGTTTCCAAACTTCGAAAAAAATTTTTTTTCTTTTCGAGATTCTTTGTGCATAATATGCTTTACTGAGGTTATGAAACTAGTATAATGAAAGAGAACCAGTTATCTCAAATAAGAACGGAAAAAAAACGATTCTAACGAAGTTTCCATAATTCGAAAAAAAAATTTTTTCTTTTCGAGATTCTTTGCGCATAATATGCTTTTCAGAGGCTATCAAACTAGTATAATGAAAGAGAACCAGTTATCTCAAATAAGAACGGAAAAAAAGTTAATCACACGAAGTTTCCAAACATCGAAAAAAAACTTTTTTCTTTTGGAGATTCTTTGCGCATAATATGCTTTTCTGAGGCTATCAAACTAGTATAATGAAAGAGAACAAGTTATCTCAAATACGAACGGAATAAAAGTGATTCTAACGAACTTCCCCAACTTCGAAAAATTTTTTTTCTTTTCGAGATTCTTTGCGCATAATATGCATTTCTGAGGCTATCAAACTAGTATAATGAAAGAGAAGCAGTTATCTCAAATAAGAACGGAAAAAAAGTTTCCAAACTTCGAAAAAAATTTTTTTTCTTTTCCAGATTCTTTGCGCATAATATGCTTTACTGATGCTATCAAGCTAATATAGTGAAAGAGGACCGGTTATCTCAAATAAGAACGGAAAAAAAGTGATTCTAATGAAGTTTCCAAACTTCGAAAAAAAATTTTTTTCTTTTCCAGATTCTTTGTGCATAATATGCTTCACTGAGGCTATCAAACTTCCTGAGGCTATCAAACTAATGAAAGAGAACCAGTTATCTCAAACAAGAACGGACAAAAAGTGATTCTAACGAAGTTTCCAAACTTCGAAAAAAATTTTTTTTCTTTTCCAGATTCTTTGCGCATAATATGCTTTACTGAGGCTATCAAACTAGTATAATGAAAGAGAACCAGTTATCTCAAATAAGAACGGAAAAAAAGTTTCCAAACTTCGAAAAAAATTTTTTTTCTTTTCCAGATTCTTTGCGCATAATATGCTTTACTGAGGCTTTCAAACTAGTATAATGAAAGAGAACCAGTTATCTCAAATAAGAACGGAAAAAAAGTGATTCAAACGAAGTTTCCAAACTTCGAAAAAAATTTTTTTTCTTGTCGAGATTCTTTGCGCATAATATGCTTTTCTGAGGCTATCAAACTAGTATAATGAAAGAGAACCAGTTTTCTCAAATAAGAACGGAATAAAAGTGATTCTAACGAAGTTTCCAAACTTCGAAAAAAATTTTTTTTCTTTTCCAGATTTTTCGCGCATAATATGTATGCTTTACTGAGGCTATCAAACTAGTATAATGAAAGAGAACCAGTTATCTCAAATAAGAACGGAAAAAAAGTGATTCTAATGAAGTTTCCAAACTTCGAAAAAAATTTTTTTTCTTTTCCAGATTCTTTGCGCATAATATGCTTTTCTGAGGCTATCAAACTAGTATAATGAAAGAGAACCGGTTATCTCAAATAAGAACGGAAAAAAGTGATTCTAACGAAGTTTCTAAACTTCGAAAAAAAAATTTTTTCTTTTCGAGATTCTTTGCGCATAATATGCTTTTCTGAGGCTATCAAACTAGTATAATGAAAGAGAACCAGTTATCTCAAATAAGAACGGAAAAAAGTGATTCTAACGAAGTTTCCAAACTTCGAAAAAAATTTTTTTCTTTTCCAGATTCTTTGCGCATAATATTCTTTACTGATGCTATCAAGCTAGTATAATGAAAGAGAACCGGTTATCTCAAATAAGAACGGAAAAAAAGTGATTCTAATGAAGTTTCCAAACTTCGAAAAAAATTTTTGTTCTTTTCGAGATTCTTTGTGCATAATATGCTTTACTGAGGCTATCAAACTTCCTGAGGCTATCAAACTAATGAAAGAGAACCAGTTATCTCAAATAAGAACGGAAAAAAAGTGATTCAAACGAAGTTTCCAAACTTCGAAAAAAAATTTTTTTCTTTTCGAGATTCTTTGCGCATAATATGCTTTCCTGAGGCTATCAAACTAGTATAATGAAAGAGAACCAGTTATCTCAAATAAGAACGGAAAAATAGTGATTCAAACGAAGTTTCCAAAATTCAAAAAAAACTTTTTTCTTTTCGAGATTCTTTGCGCATAATGTGCTTTTCTGAGGTTATCAAACTAGTATAATGAAAGAGAACCAGTTATCTCAAATAAGAACGGAAAAAAAGTGATTCTAACGAAGTTTCCAAACTTCGAAAAAATTTTTTTTTATTTTCCAGATTCTTTGCGCATTATAATGCATAAAGAATATTTGCTTTACTGAGGCTATCAAACTAGTATAATGAAAGAGAACCAGTTATCTCAAATAAGAACGGAAAAAAAGTGATTCTAAGGAAGTATCAAACTTCGAAAAAAATTTTTTTTCTTTTCGAGATTCTTTGTGCATAATATGCTTTACTGAGGCTATCAAACTAGTATAATGAAAGAGAACCAGTTATCGCAAATAAGAACGGAAAAAAAGTGATTCAAACGAAGTTTCCAAACTTCGAAAAAAAATTTTTTTCTTTTCGAGATTCTTTGCGCATAATATGCTTTTCTGAGGCTATCAAACTAGTATAATAAAAGAGAACCAGTTATCTCAAATAAGAACGGAAAAGAAGTGATTCCAACGAAGTTTCCAAACTTCGAAAAAATTTTTTTTTCTTTTCCAGATTCTTTGCGCATAATATGCTTTACTGTGGCTATCAAACTAGTATAATGAAAGAGAACCAGTTATCTCAAATAAGAACGGAAAAAAAACGATTCTAACGAAGTTTCCATAATTCGAAAAAAAAATTTTTTCTTTTCGAGATTCTTTGCGCATAATATGCTTTTCAGAGGCTATCAAACTAGTATAATGAAAGAGAACCAGTTATCTCAAATAAGAACGGAAAAAAAGTTAATCACACGAAGTTTCCAAACATCGAAAAAAAACTTTTTTCTTTTGGAGATTCTTTGCGCATAATATGCTTTTCTGAGGCTATCAAACTAGTATAATGAAAGAGAACAAGTTATCTCAAATACGAACGGAATAAAAGTGATTCTAACGAACTTCCCCAACTTCGAAAAATTTTTTTTCTTTTCGAGATTCTTTGCGCATAATATGCATTTCTGAGGCTATCAAACTAGTATAATGAAAGAGAACCAGTTATCTCAAATAAGAACGGAAAAAAAGTTTCCAAACTTCGAAAAAAATTTTTTTTCTTTTCCAGATTCTTTGCGCATAATATGCTTTACTGAGGCTATCAAACTAGTATAATGAAAGAGAACCAGTTATCTCAAATAAGAACGGAAAAAAAGTGATTCAAACGAAGTTTCCAAACTTCGAAAAAAATTTTTTTTCTTGTCGAGATTCTTTGCGCATAATATGCTTTTCTGAGGCTATCAAACTAGTATAATGAAAGAGAACCAGTTTTCTCAAATAAGAACGGAATAAAAGTGATTCTAACGAAGTTTCCAAACTTCGAAAAAAATTTTTTTTCTTTTCCAGATTTTTCGCGCATAATATGTATGCTTTACTGAGGCTATCAAACTAGTATAATGAAAGAGAACCAGTTATCTCAAATAAGAACGGAAAAAAGTGATTCTAATGAAGTTTCCAAACTTCGAAAAAAATTTTTTTTCTTTTCCAGATTCTTTGCGCATAATATGCTTTTCTGAGGCTATCAAACTAGTATAATGAAAGAGAACCGGTTATCTCAAATAAGAACGGAAAAAAGTGATTCTAACGAAGTTTCTAAACTTCGAAAAAAAAATTTTTTCTTTTCGAGATTCTTTGCGCATAATATGCTTTTCTGAGGCTATCAAACTAGTATAATGAAAGAGAACCAGTTATCTCAAATAAGAACGGAAAAAAGTGATTCTAACGAAGTTTCCAAACTTCGAAAAAAATTTTTTTCTTTTCCAGATTCTTTGCGCATAATATTCTTTACTGATGCTATCAAGCTAGTATAATGAAAGAGAACCGGTTATCTCAAATAAGAACGGAAAAAAAGTGATTCTAATGAAGTTTCCAAACTTCGAAAAAAATTTTTGTTCTTTTCGAGATTCTTTGTGCATAATATGCTTTACTGAGGCTATCAAACTTCCTGAGGCTATCAAACTAATGAAAGAGAACCAGTTATCTCAAATAAGAACGGAAAAAAAGTGATTCAAACGAAGTTTCCAAACTTCGAAAAAAAATTTTTTTCTTTTCGAGATTCTTTGCGCATAATATGCTTTCCTGAGGCTATCAAACTAGTATAATGAAAGAGAACCAGTTATATCAAATAAGAACGTAAAAAAAGTGATTCTAACGAAGTTTCCAAACTTCGAAAAAATTTTTTTTTTCTTTTCCAGATTCTTTGCCCATAATATGCTTTACTGAGGCTATCAAACTAGTATAATGAAAGAGAACCAGTTATCTCAAATAAGAACGGAAAAAAAGTGATTCTAATGAAGTTTCCAAACTTCGAAATAATTTTTTTTCTTTTCGAGATTCTTTGTGCATAATATGCTTTACTGAGGCTATCAAACTAGTATAATGAAAGAGAACCAGTTATCTCAAATAAGAACGGAAAAATAGTGATTCAAACGAAGTTTCCAAAATTCAAAAAAAACTTTTTTCTTTTCGAGATTCTTTGCGCATAATGTGCTTTTCTGAGGTTATCAAACTAGTATAATGAAAGAGAACCAGTTATCTCAAATAAGAACGGAAAAAAAGTGATTCTAACGAAGTTTCCAAACTTCGAAAAAATTTTTTTTTATTTTCCAGATTCTTTGCGCATTATAATGCATAAAGAATATTTGCTTTACTGAGGCTATCAAACTAGTATAATGAAAGAGAACCAGTTATCTCAAATAAGAACGGAAAAAAAGTGATTCTAAGGAAGTATCAAACTTCGAAAAAAATTTTTTTTCTTTTCGAGATTCTTTGTGCATAATATGCTTTACTGAGGCTATCAAACTAGTATAATGAAAGAGAACCAGTTATCGCAAATAAGAACGGAAAAAAAGTGATTCAAACGAAGTTTCCAAACTTCGAAAAAAAATGTTTTTCTTTTCGAGATTCTTTGCGCATAATATGCTTTTCTGAGGCTATCAAACTAGTATAATAAAAGAGAACCAGTTATCTCAAATAAGAACGGAAAAGAAGTGATTCCAACGAAGTTTCCAAACTTCGAAAAAATTTTTTTTTCTTTTCCAGATTCTTTGCGCATAATATGCTTTACTGTGGCTATCAAACTAGTATAATGAAAGAGAACCAGTTATCTCAAATAAGAACGGAAAAAAAACGATTCTAACGAAGTTTCCATAATTCGAAAAAAAAATTTTTTCTTTTCGAGATTCTTTGCGCATAATATGCTTTTCAGAGGCTATCAAACTAGTATAATGAAAGAGAACCAGTTATCTCAAATAAGAACGGAAAAAAAGTTAATCACACGAAGTTTCCAAACATCGAAAAAAAACTTTTTTCTTTTGGAGATTCTTTGCGCATAATATGCTTTTCTGAGGCTATCAAACTAGTATAATGAAAGAGAACAAGTTATCTCAAATACGAACGGAATAAAAGTGATTCTAACGAACTTCCCCAACTTCGAAAAATTTTTTTTCTTTTCGAGATTCTTTGCGCATAATATGCATTTCTGAGGCTATCAAACTAGTATAATGAAAGAGAAGCAGTTATCTCAAATAAGAACGGAAAAAAAGTTTCCAAACTTCGAAAAAAATTTTTTTTCTTTTCCAGATTCTTTGCGCATAATATGCTTTACTGATGCTATCAAGCTAATATAGTGAAAGAGGACCGGTTATCTCAAATAAGAACGGAAAAAAAGTGATTCTAATGAAGTTTCCAAACTTCGAAAAAAAATTTTTTTCTTTTCCAGATTCTTTGTGCATAATATGCTTCACTGAGGCTATCAAACTTCCTGAGGCTATCAAACTAATGAAAGAGAACCAGTTATCTCAAATAAGAACGGACAAAAAGTGATTCTAACGAAGTTTCCAAACTTCGAAAAAAATTTTTTTTCTTTTCCAGATTCTTTGCGCATAATATGCTTTACTGAGGCTATCAAACTAGTATAATGAAAGAGAACCAGTTATCTCAAATAAGAACGGAAGAAAAAGTGATTCTAATGAAGTTTCCAAACTTGGAAAAAAATTTTTTTTCTTTTCGAGAATCTTTGTGCATAATATGCTTTACTGAGGCTACCAAATAGTATGATGAAAGAGAACCAGTTATCTCAAATAAGAACGGAAAAAAAGTGAATAAAACGAAGTTTCCAAAATTCAAAAAAAACTTTTTTCTTTTCGAGATTCTTTGGGCATAATATGCTTTTCTGAGGTTATCAAACTAGTATAATGAAACAGAACCAGTTATCTCAAATAAGTACGGAATAAAAGTGATTCTAACGAACTTCCCCAACTTCGAAAAAATTTTTTTTCTTTTCGAGATTCTTTGCGCATAATATGCATTTCTGAGGCTATCAAACTAGTATAATGAAAGAGAACCAGTTATCTCAAATAAGAACGGAAAAAAAGTGATTCAAACGAAGTTTCCAAACTTCGAAAAAAATTTTTTTTCTTGTCGAGATTCTTTGCGCATAATATGCTTTTCTGAGGCTATCAAACTAGTATAATGAAAGAGAACCAGTTTTCTCAAATAAGAACGGAATAAAAGTGATTCTAACGAAGTTTCCAAACTTCGAAAAAAATTTTTTTTCTTTTCCAGATTTTTCGCGCATAATATGTATGCTTTACTGAGGCTATCAAACTAGTATAATGAAAGAGAACCAGTTATCTCAAATAAGAACGGAAAAAAAGTGATTCTAATGAAGTTTCCAAACTTCGAAAAAAATTTTTTTTCTTTTCGAGAATCTTTGTGCATAATATGCTTTACTGAGGGTATCAAACTAGTATAATGAAAGAGAACCAGTTATCTCAAATAAGAACGGAAAAAAGTGATTCAAACGAAGTTTCCAAAATTCAAAAAAAAACTTTTTTCTTTTCGAGATTGTTTGCGCATAATATGCTTTTCTGAGGTTATCAAACTAGTATAATGAAACAGAAGCAGTTATCTCAAATAAGTACGGAAAAGTAGTGATTCTAACGAAGTTTCCAAACTTCGAAAAAAAATTTTTTCTTTTCGAGATTCTTTGCGCATAATATGCATTTCTGAGGCTATCAAACTAGTATAATAAAAGATAACCGGTTATCTCAAATAATAACGGAAAAAAAGTGATTCTAAACTTCGAAAAAAAATTTTTTCTTTTCGAGATTCTTTGCGCATAATATGCTTTTCTGAGGCTATCAAACTAGTATAATGAAAGAGAACCAGTTATCTCAAATAAGAACGGAAAAAAGTGATTCTAACGAAGTTTCCAAACTTCGAAAAAAATTTTTTTCTTTTCCAGATTCTATGCGCGTAATATGCTTTACTGATGCTATCAAGCTAGTATAATGAAAGAGAACCGGTTATCTCAAATGAGAACGGAAAAAAAGTGATTCTAATGAAGTTTCCAAACTTCCAAAAAAATTTTTTTTCTTTTCGAGATTCTTTGTGCATAATATGCTTTACTGAGGCTATCAAACTTCCTGAGGCTATCAAACTAATGAAAGAGAACCAGTTATCTCAAATAAGAACGGAAAAAAAGTGATTCAAACGAAGTTTCCAAACTTCGAAAAAAAAATTTTTTCTTTTCGAGATTCTTTGCGCATAATATGCTTTCCTGAGGCTATCAAACTAGTATAATGAAAGAGAACCAGTTATATCAAATAAGAACGTAAAAAAAGTGATTCTAACGAAGTTTCCAAACTTCGAAAAAATTTTTTTTTCTTTTCCAGATTCTTTGCCCATAATATGCTTTACTGAGGCTATCAAACTAGTATAATGAAAGAGAACCAGTTATCTCAAATAAGAACGGAAAAAAAGTTTCCAAACTTCGAAAAAAATTTTTTTTCTTTTCCAGATTCTTGCGCATAATATGCTTTACTGATGCTATCAAGCTAATATAGTGAAAGAGGACCGGTTATCTCAAATAAGAACGGAAAAAAAGTGATTCTAATGAAGTTTCCAAACTTCGAAAAAAAATTTTTTTCTTTTCGAAATTCTTTGTGCATAATATGCTTTACTGAGGCTATCAAACTTCCTGAGGCTATCAAACTAATGAAAGAGAACCAGTTATCTCCAATAAGAACGGACAAAAAGTGATTCTAACGAAGTTTCCAAACTTCGAAAAAAATTTTTTTTCTTTTCCAGATTCTTTGCGCATAATATGCTTTACTGAGGCTATCAAACTAGTATAATGAAAGAGAACCAGTTATCTCAAATAAGAACGGAAAAAAAAGTGATTCTAATGAAGTTTCCAAACTTGGAAAAAAATTTTTTTTCTTTTCGAGAATCTTTGTGCATAATATGCTTTACTGAGGCTACCAAATAGTATAATGAAAGAGAACCAGTTATCTCAAATAAGAACGGAAAAAAAGTGAATAAAACGAAGTTTCCAAAATTCAAAAAAAACTTTTTTCTTTTCGAGATTCTTTGCGCATAATATGCTTTTCTGAGGTTATCAAACTAGTATAATGAAACAGAACCAGTTATCTCAAATAAGTACGGAATAAAAGTGATTCTAACGAACTTCCCCAACTTCGAAAAAATTTTTTTTCTTTTCGAGATTCTTTGCGCATAATATGCATATCTGAGGCTATCAAACTAGTATAATGAAAGAGAACCAGTTATCTCAAATAAGAACGGAAAAAAAGTTTCCAAACTTCGAAAAAAATTTTTTTTCTTTTCCAGATTCTTTGTGCATAGTATGCTTTACTGAGGCTATCAAACTAGTATAATGAAAGAGAACCAGTTATATCAAATAAGAACGTAAAAAAAGTGATTCTAACGAAGTTTCCAAACTTCGAAAAAATTTTTTTTTCTTTTCCAGATTCTTTGCCCATAATATGCTTTACTGAGGCTATCAAACTAGTATAATGAAAGAGAACCAGTTATCTCAAATAAGAACGGAAAAAAAGTTTCCAAACTTCGAAAAAAATTTTTTTTCTTTTCCAGATTCTTGCGCATAATATGCTTTACTGATGCTATCAAGCTAATATAGTGAAAGAGGACCGGTTATCTCAAATAAGAACGGAAAAAAAGTGATTCTAATGAAGTTTCCAAACTTCGAAAAAAAATTTTTTTCTTTTCGAAATTCTTTGTGCATAATATGCTTTACTGAGGCTATCAAACTTCCTGAGGCTATCAAACTAATGAAAGAGAACCAGTTATCTCCAATAAGAACGGACAAAAAGTGATTCTAACGAAGTTTCCAAACTTCGAAAAAAATTTTTTTTCTTTTCCAGATTCTTTGCGCATAATATGCTTTACTGAGGCTATCAAACTAGTATAATGAAAGAGAACCAGTTATCTCAAATAAGAACGGAAAAAAAAGTGATTCTAATGAAGTTTCCAAACTTGGAAAAAAATTTTTTTTCTTTTCGAGAATCTTTGTGCATAATATGCTTTACTGAGGCTACCAAATAGTATAATGAAAGAGAACCAGTTATCTCAAATAAGAACGGAAAAAAAGTGAATAAAACGAAGTTTCCAAAATTCAAAAAAAACTTTTTTCTTTTCGAGATTCTTTGCGCATAATATGCTTTTCTGAGGTTATCAAACTAGTATAATGAAACAGAACCAGTTATCTCAAATAAGTACGGAATAAAAGTGATTCTAACGAACTTCCCCAACTTCGAAAAAATTTTTTTTCTTTTCGAGATTCTTTGCGCATAATATGCATATCTGAGGCTATCAAACTAGTATAATGAAAGAGAACCAGTTATCTCAAATAAGAACGGAAAAAAAGTTTCCAAACTTCGAAAAAAATTTTTTTTCTTTTCCAGATTCTTTGTGCATAGTATGCTTTACTGAGGCTATCAAACTAGTATAATGAAAGAGAACCAGTTATCTCAAATAAGAACGGAAAAAAAGTGATTCTAACGAAGTTTCTAAACTTCGAAAAAACAATTTTTTCTTTTTGAGATTCTTTGCGCATAATATGCTTTTCTGAGGCTATCAAACTAGTATAATGAAAGAGAACCAGTTATCTCAAATAAGAACGGAAAAAAAGTGATTCTAATGAAGTTTCCAAACTTCGAAAAAAATTTTTTTTCTTTTCGAGATTCTTTGTGCATAATATGCTTTACTGAGGCTATCAAACTTCCTGAGGCTATCAAACTAATGAAAGGGAACCAGTTATCTCAAATAAGAACGGAAAAAAAGTTTCCAAACTTCGAAAAAAATTTTTTTTCTTTTCGAGAATCTTTGTGCATAATATGCTTTACTGAGGCTATCAAACTAGTATAATGAAAGAGAACCAGTTATCTCAAATAAGAACGGAAAAAAGTGATTCAAACGAAGTTTCCAAAATTCAAAAAAAACTTTTTTCTTTTCGAGATTCTTTGCGCATAATATGCTTTTCTGAGGTTATCAAACTAGTATAAATAAACAGAACCAGTTATCTCAAATAAGTACGGAAAAGTAGTGATTCTAACGAAGTTTCCAAACTTCGAAAAAAATTTTTTTCTTTTCGAGATTCTTTGCGCATAATATGCATTTCTGAGGCTATCAAACTAGTATAATGAAAGAGAACCAGTTATCTCAAATAAGAACGGAAAAAAAGTGATTCTAACGAAGTTTCCAAACTTCGAAAAAAATTTTTTTTCTTTTCCAGATTCTTTGCGCATTATAATGCATAAAGAATATTTGCTTTACTGAGGCTATCAAACTAGTATAATGAAAGAGAACCAGTTATCTCAAATAAGAACGGAAAAAAAGTGATTCTAAGGAAGTATCAAACTTCGAAAAAAAATTTTTTTCTTTTCCAGATTCTTTGTGCATAATATGCTTTACTGAGGCTATCAAACTAGTATAATGAAAGAGAACCAGTTATCGCAAATAAGAACGGAAAAAAAGTGATTCAAACGAAGTTTCCAAACTTCGAAAAAAAATTTTTTTCTTTTCGAGATTCTTTGCGCATAATATGCTTTTCTGAGGCTATCAAACTAGTATTATAAAAGAGAACCAGTTATCTCAAATAATAACGGAAAAGAAGTGATTCCAACGAAGTTTCCAAACTTCGAAAAAATTTTTTTTTCTTTTCCAGATTCTTTGCGCATAATATGCTTTACTGTGGCTATCAAACTAGTATAATGAAAGAGAACCAGTTATCTCAAATAAGAACGGAAAAAAAGTGATTCTAATGCAGTTTCCAAACTTCGAAAAAAATTTTTTTTCTTTTCGAGATTCTTTGTGCATAATATGCTTTACTGAGGTTATTAAACTAGTATAATGAAATAGAACCAGTTATCTCAAATAAGAACGGAAAAAAGTGATTCTAACGAAGTTTCCATAATTCGAAAAAAAAATTTTTTCTTTTCGAGATTCTTTGCGCATAATATGCTTTTCAGAGGCTATCAAACTAGTATAATGAAAGAGAACCAGTTATCTCAAATAAGAACGGAAAAAAAGTTAATCACACGAAGTTTCCAAACTTCGAAAAAAATTTTTTTTCTTTTCGAGATTCTTTGTGCATAATATGCTTTACTGAGGCTATCAAACTTCCTGAGGCTATCAAACTAATGAAAGAGAACCAGTTATCTCATATAAGAACGGAAAAAAAGTGATTCAAACGAAGTTTCCAAACTTCGAAAAATAATTTTTTTCTTTTCGAGATTCTTTGCGCATAATATGCTTTTCTGAGGCTATCAAACTAGTATAATAAAAGAGAACCAGTTATCTCAAATAAGAACGGAAAAGAAGTGATTCCAACGAAGTTTCCAAACTTCGAAAACATTTTTTTTTCTTTTCCAGATTCTTTGCGCATAATATGCTTTACTGTGGCTATCAAACTAGTATAATGAAAGAGAACCAGTTATCTCAAATAAGAACGGAAAAAAAGTGATTCTAATGCAGTTTCCAAACTTCGAAAAATATTTTTTTTCTTTTCGAGATTCTTTGTGCATAATATGCTTTACTGAGGTTATCAAACTAGTATAATGAAAGAGAACCAGTTATCTCAAATAAGAACGGAAAAAAAGTGATTCTAACGAAGTTTTCATAATTCGAAAAAAAAATTTTTTCTTTTCGAGATTCTTTGCGCATAATATGCTTTTCTGAGGCTATCAAACTAGTATAATGAAAGAGAACCAGTTATTTCAAATAAGAACGGAAAAAAAGTGATTCTAATGAAGTTTCCAATCTTCGAAAAAAATTTTTTTTCTTTTCGAGATTCTTTGTGCATAATATGCTTTTCTGAGGCTATCAAACTAGTATAATGAAACAGAACCATTTTTCTCAAATAAGAACGGAATAAAAGTGATTCTAACGAACTTCCCCAACTTCGAAAAATTTTTTTTCTTTTCGAGATTCTTTGCACATAATATGCTTTTCTGAGGCTATCAAACTAGTATAATAAAAGAGAACCAGTTATCTCAAATAAGAACGGAAAAAAAGTTTCCAAACTTCGAAAAAAATTTTTATTCTTTTCCAGATTCTTTGCGCATAATATGCTTTACTGATGCTATCAAGCTAATATAGTGAAAGAGGACCGGTTATCTCAAATAAGAACGGAAAAAAAGTGATTCTAATGAAGTTTCCAAACTTCGAAAAAAAATTTTTTTCTTTTCGAGATTCTTTGTGCATAATATGCTTTACTGAGGCTATCAAACTTCCTGAGGCTATCAAACTAATGAAAGAGAACCAGTTATCTCAAATAAGAACGGAAAAAAAGTGATTCAAACGAAGTTTCCAAACTTCGAAAAAAAATTTTTTTCTTGTCGAGATTCTTTGCGCATAATATGCTTTTCTGAGGCTATCAAACTAGTATAATGAAAGAGAACCAGTTATCTCAAATAAGAACGGACAAAAAGTGATTCTAACGAAGTTTCCAAACTTCGAAAAAAATTTTTTTTCTTTTCCAGATTCTTTGCGCATAATATGCTTTACTGAGGCTATCAAACTAGTATAATGAAAGAGAACCAGTTATCTCAAATAAGAACGGAAAAAAAAGTGATTCTAATGAAGTTTCCAAACTTGGAAAAAATTTTTTTTTCATTTCGAGAATCTTTGTGCATAATATGCTTTACTGAGGCTACCAAATAGTATAATGAAATAGAACCAGTTATCTCAAATAAGAACGGAAAAAAAGTGAATAAAACGAAGTTTCCAAAATTCAAAAAAACCTTTTTTATTTCGAGATTCTTTGGGCATAATATGCTTTTCTGAGGTTATCAAACTAGTATAATGAAACAGAACCAGTTATCTCAAATAAGTACGGAATAAAAGTGATTCTAAAGAACTTCCCCAACTTCGAAAAAATTTTTTTTCTTTTCCAGATTCTTTGCGCATAATATGCATTTCTGAGGCTATCAAACTAGTATAATGAAAGAGAACCAGTTATCTCAAATAAGAACGGAAAAAAAGTTTCCAAACTTCGAAAAAAATTTTTTTTCTTTTCCAGATTCTTTGCGCATAATATGCTTTACTGAGGCTATCAAACTAGTATAATGAAAGAGAACCAGTTATCTCAAATAAGAACGGAAAAAAAGTGATTCAAACGAAGTTTCCAAACTTCGAAAAAAATTTTTTTTCTTTTCCAGATTCTTTGCGCATAATATGCTTTACTGAGGCTATCAAACTAGTATAATGAAAGAGAACCAGTTATCTCAAATAAGAACGGAAAAAAAAGTGATTCTAATGAAGTTTCCAAACTTGGAAAAAAATTTTTTTTCTTTTCGAGAATCTTTGTGCATAATATGCTTTACTGAGGCTACCAAATAGTATAATGAAAGAGAACCAGTTATCTCAAATAAGAACGGAAAAAAAGTGAATAAAACGAAGTTTCCAAAATTCAAAAAAAACTTTTTTCTTTTCGAGATTCTTTGCGCATAATATGCTTTTCTGAGGTTATCAAACTAGTATAATGAAACAGAACCAGTTATCTCAAATAAGTACGGAATAAAAGTGATTCTAACGAACTTCCCCAACTTCGAAAAAATTTTTTTTCTTTTCGAGATTCTTTGCGCATAATATGCATATCTGAGGCTATCAAACTAGTATAATGAAAGAGAACCAGTTATCTCAAATAAGAACGGAAAAAAAGTTTCCAAACTTCGAAAAAAATTTTTTTTCTTTTCCAGATTCTTTGTGCATAGTATGCTTTACTGAGGCTATCAAACTAGTATAATGAAAGAGAACCAGTTATCTCAAATAAGAACGGAAAAAAAGTGATTCTAACGAAGTTTCTAAACTTCGAAAAAACAATTTTTTCTTTTTGAGATTCTTTGCGCATAATATGCTTTTCTGAGGCTATCAAACTAGTATAATGAAAGAGAACCAGTTATCTCAAATAAGAACGGAAAAAAAGTGATTCTAATGAAGTTTCCAAACTTCGAAAAATTTTTTTTTTCTTTTCGAGATTCTTTGTGCATAATATGCTTTACTGAGGCTATCAAACTTCCTGAGGCTATCAAACTAATGAAAGGGAACCAGTTATCTCAAATAAGAACGGAAAAAAAGTTTCCAAACTTCGAAAAAAATTTTTTTTCTTTTCGAGAATCTTTGTGCATAATATGCTTTACTGAGGCTATCAAACTAGTATAATGAAAGAGAACCAGTTATCTCAAATAAGAACGGAAAAAAGTGATTCAAACAAAGTTTCCAAAATTCAAAAAAAACTTTTTTCTTTTCGAGATTATTTGCGCATAATATGCTTTTCTGAGGTTATCAAACTAGTATAAATAAACAGAACCAGTTATCTCAAATAAGTACGGAAAAGTAGTGATTCTAACGAAGTTTCCAAACTTCGAAAAAAATTTTTTTCTTTTCGAGATTCTTTGCGCATAATATGCATTTCTGAGGCTATCAAACTAGTATAATGAAAGAGAACCAGTTATCTCAAATAAGAACGGAAAAAAAGTGATTCTAACGAAGTTTCCAAACTTCGAAAAAAATTTTTTTTCTTTTCCAGGTTCTTTGCGCATTATAATGCATAAAGAATATTTGCTTTACTGAGGCTATCAAACTAGTATAATGAAAGAGAACCAGTTATCTCAAATAAGAACGGAAAAAAAGTGATTCTAAGGAAGTATCAAACTTCGAAAAAAAATTTTTTTCTTTTCCAGATTCTTTGTGCATAATATGCTTTACTGAGGCTATCAAACTAGTATAATGAAAGAGAACCAGTTATCGCAAATAAGAACGGAAAAAAAGTGATTCAAACGAAGTTTCCAAACTTCGAAAAAAAATTTTTTTCTTTTCGAGATTCTTTGCGCATAATATGCTTTTCTGAGGCTATCAAACTAGTATTATAAAAGAGAACCAGTTATCTCAAATAAGAACGGAAAAGAAGTGATTCCAACGAAGTTTCCAAACTTCGAAAAAATTTTTTTTTCTTTTCCAGATTCTTTGCGCATAATATGCTTTACTGTGGCTATCAAACTAGTATAATGAAAGAGAACCAGTTATCTCAAATAAGAACGGAAAAAAAGTGATTCTAATGCAGTTTCCAAACTTCGAAAAAAATTTTTTTTCTTTTCGAGATTCTTTGTGCATAATATGCTTTACTGAGGTTATTAAACTAGTATAATGAAATAGAACCAGTTATCTCAAATAAGAACGGAAAAAAAGTGATTCTAACGAAGTTTCCATAATTCGAAAAAAAAATTTTTTCTTTTCGAGATTCTTTGCGCATAATATGCTTTTCAGAGGCTATCAAACTAGTATAATGAAAGAGAACCAGTTATCTCAAATAAGAACGGAAAAAAAGTTAATCACACGAAGTTTCCAAACTTCGAAAAAAATTTTTTTTCTTTTCGAGATTCTTTGTGCATAATATGCTTTACTGAGGCTATCAAACTTCCTGAGGCTATCAAACTAATGAAAGAGAACCAGTTATCTCATATAAGAACGGAAAAAAAGTGATTCAAACGAAGTTTCCAAACTTCGAAAAAAAATTTTTTTCTTTTCGAGATTCTTTGCGCATAATATGCTTTTCTGAGGCTATCAAACTAGTATAATAAAAGAGAACCAGTTATCTCAAATAAGAACGGAAAAGAAGTGTATCCAACGAAGTTTCCAAACTTCGAAAACATTTTTTTTTCTTTTCCAGATTCTTTGCGCATAATATGCTTTACTGTGGCTATCAAACTAGTATAATGAAAGAGAACCAGTTATCTCAAATAAGAACGGAAAAAAAGTGATTCTAATGCAGTTTCCAAACTTCGAAAAATATTTTTTTTCTTTTCGAGATTCTTTGTGCATAATATGCTTTACTGAGGTTATCAAACTAGTATAATGAAAGAGAACCAGTTATCTCAAATAAGAACGGAAAAAAAGTGATTCTAACGAAGTTTTCATAATTCGAAAAAAAAAAATTTTCTTTTCGAGATTCTTTGCGCATAATATGCTTTTCTGAGGCTATCAAACTAGTATAATGAAAGAGAACCAGTTATTTCAAATAAGAACGGAAAAAAAGTGATTCTAATGAAGTTTCCAATCTTCGAAAAAAATTTTTTTTCTTTTCGAGATTCTTTGTGCATAATATGCTTTTCTGAGGCTATCAAACTAGTATAATGAAACAGAACAAGTTTTCTCAAATAAGAACGGAATAAAAGTGATTCTAACGAACTTCCCCAACTTCGAAAATTTTTTTTTCTTTTCGAGATTCTTTGCGCATAATATGCTTTTCTGAGGCTATCAAACTAGTATAATAAAAGAGAACCAGTTATCTCAAATAAGAACGGAAAAAAAGTTTCCAAACTTCGAAAAAAATTTTTATTCTTTTCCAGATTCTTTGCGCATAATATGCTTTACTGATGCTATCAAGCTAATATAGTGAAAGAGGACCGGTTATCTCAAATAAGAACGGAAAAAAAGTGATTCTAATGAAGTTTCCAAACTTCGAAAAAAAATTTTTTTCTTTTCGAGATTCTTTGTGCATAATATGCTTTACTGAGGCTATCAAACTTCCTGAGGCTATCAAACTAATGAAAGAGAACCAGTTATCTCAAATAAGAACGGAAAAAAAGTGATTCAAACGAAGTTTCCAAACTTCGAAAAAAAATTTTTTTCTTGTCGAGATTCTTTGCGCATAATATGCTTTTCTGAGGCTATCAAACTAGTATAATGAAAGAGAACCAGTTATCTCAAATAAGAACGGACAAAAAGTGATTCTAACGAAGTTTCCAAACTTCGAAAAAAATTTTTTTTCTTTTCCAGATTCTTTGCGCATAATATGCTTTTCTGAGGCTATCAAACTAGTATAATGAAAGAGAACCGGTTATCTCAAATAAGAACGGAAAAAAGTGATTCTAACGAAGTTTCTAAACTTCGAAAAAAAAATTTTTTCTTTTCGAGATTCTTTGCGCATAATATGCTTTTCTGAGGCTATCAAACTAGTATAATGAAAGAGAACCAGTTATCTCAAATAAGAACGGAAAAAAGTGATTCTAACGAAGTTTCCAAACTTCGAAAAAAATTTTTTTCTTTTCCAGATTCTTTGCGCATAATATTCTTTACTGATGCTATCAAGCTAGTATAATGAAAGAGAACCGGTTATCTCAAATAAGAACGGAAAAAAAGTGATTCTAATGAAGTTTCCAAACTTCGAAAAAAATTTTTGTTCTTTTCGAGATTCTTTGTGCATAATATGCTTTACTGAGGCTATCAAACTTCCTGAGGCTATCAAACTAATGAAAGAGAACCAGTTATCTCAAATAAGAACGGAAAAAAAGTGATTCAAACGAAGTTTCCAAACTTCGAAAAAAAATTTTTTTCTTTTCGAGATTCTTTGCGCATAATATGCTTTCCTGAGGCTATCAAACTAGTATAATGAAAGAGAACCAGTTATATCAAATAAGAACGTAAAAAAAGTGATTCTAACGAAGTTTCCAAACTTCGAAAAAATTTTTTTTTCTTTTCCAGATTCTTTGCCCATAATATGCTTTACTGAGGCTATCAAACTAGTATAATGAAAGAGAACCAGTTATCTCAAATAAGAACGGAAAAAAAGTGATTCTAATGAAGTTTCCAAACTTCGAAATAATTTTTTTTCTTTTCGAGATTCTTTGTGCATAATATGCTTTACTGAGGCTATCAAACTAGTATAATGAAAGAGAACCAGTTATCTCAAATAAGAACGGAAAAATAGTGATTCAAACGAAGTTTCCAAAATTCAAAAAAAACTTTTTTCTTTTCGAGATTCTTTGCGCATAATGTGCTTTTCTGAGGTTATCAAACTAGTATAATGAAAGAGAACCAGTTATCTCAAATAAGAACGGAAAAAAAGTGATTCTAACGAAGTTTCCAAACTTCGAAAAAATTTTTTTTTATTTTCCAGATTCTTTGCGCATTATAATGCATAAAGAATATTTGCTTTACTGAGGCTATCAAACTAGTATAATGAAAGAGAACCAGTTATCTCAAATAAGAACGGAAAAAAAGTGATTCTAAGGAAGTATCAAACTTCGAAAAAAATTTTTTTTCTTTTCGAGATTCTTTGTGCATAATATGCTTTACTGAGGCTATCAAACTAGTATAATGAAAGAGAACCAGTTATCGCAAATAAGAACGGAAAAAAAGTGATTCAAACGAAGTTTCCAAACTTCGAAAAAAAATTTTTTTCTTTTCGAGATTCTTTGCGCATAATATGCTTTTCTGAGGCTATCAAACTAGTATAATGAAAGAGAACCAGTTATCTCAAATAAGAACGGAAAAAAAAGTGATTCTAATGAAGTATCCAAACTTGGAAAAAATTTTTTTTTCATTTCGAGAATCTTTGTGCATAATATGCTTTACTGAGGCTACCAAATAGTATAATGAAAGAGAACCAGTTATCTCAAATAAGAACGGAAAAAAAGTGAATAAAACGAAGTTTCCAAAATTCAAAAAAAACTTTTTTCTTTTCGAGATTCTTTGGGCATAATATGCTTTCTGAGGTTATCAAACTAGTATAATGAAACAGAACCAGTTATCTCAAATAAGTACGGAATAAAAGTGATTCTAAAGAACTTCCCCAACTTCGAAAAAATTTTTTTTCTTTTCCAGATTCTTTGCGCATAATATGCATTTCTGAGGCTATCAAACTAGTATAATGAAAGAGAACCAGTTATCTCAAATAAGAACGGAAAAAAAGTTTCCAAACTTCGAAAAAAATTTTTTTTCTTTTCCAGATTCTTTGCACATAATATGCTTTACTGAGGCTATCAAACTAGTATAATGAAAGAGAACCAGTTATCTCAAATAAGAACGGAAAAAAAGTGATTCAAACGAAGTTTCCAAACTTCGAAAAAAATTTTTTTTCTTGTCGAGATTCTTTGCGCATAATATGCTTTTCTGAGGCTATCAAACTAGTATAATGAAAGAGAACCAGTTTTCTCAAATAAGAACGGAAAAAAAGTGATTCTAACGAAGTTTCCAAACTTTGAAAAAAAATTTTTTTCTTTTCCAGATTTTTTGCGCATAATATGCTTTACTGAGGCTATCAAACTGTATAATGAAAGAGAACCAGTTATCTCAAATAAGAACGGAAAAAAAGTGATTCTAATGAAGTTTCCAAACTTCGAAAAAAATTTTTTTTCTTTTCGAGAATCTTTGTGCATAATATGCTTTACTGAGGCTATCAAACTAGTATAATGAAAGAGAACCAGTTATCTCAAATAAGAACGGAAAAAAGTGATTCAAACGAAGTTTCCAAAATTCAAAAAAAACTTTTTTCTTTTCGAGATTCTTTGCGCATAATATGCTTTTCTGAGGTTATCAAACTAGTATAATGAAACAGAACCAGTTATCTCAAATAAGTACGGAAAAATAGTGATTCTAACGAAGTTTCCAAACTTCGAAAAAAATTTTTTTCTTTTCGAGATTCTTAGCGCATAATATGCTTTTCTGAGGCTATCAAACTAGTATAATGAAAGAGAACCAGTTAACTCAAATAAGAAGGGAAAAAAAGTGATTCTAACGAAGTTTCCAAACTTCGAAAAAAATTTTTTTTCTTTTCCAGATTCTTTGCGCATAATATGCTTTTCTGAGGCTATCAAACTAGTATAATGAAAGAGAACCGGTTATCTCAAATAAGAACGGAAAAAAGTGATTCTAACGAAGTTTCTAAACTTCGAAAAAAAAATTTTTTCTTTTCGAGATTATTTGCGCATAATATGCTTTTCTGAGGCTATCAAACTAGTATAATGAAAGAGAACCAGTTATCTCAAATAAGAACGGGAAAAAGTGATTCTAACGAAGTTTCCAAACTTCGAAAAAAATTTTTTTCTTTTCCAGATTCTTTGCGCATAATATTCTTTACTGATGCTATCAAGCTAGTATAATGAAAGAGAACCGGTTATCTCAAATAAGAACGGAAAAAAAGTGATTCTAATGAAGTTTCCAAACTTCGAAAAAAATTTTTGTTCTTTTCGAGATTCTTTGTGCATAATATGCTTTACTGAGGCTATCAAACTTCCTGAGGCTATCAAACTAATGAAAGAGAACCAGTTATCTCAAATAAGAACGGAAAAAAAGTGATTCAAACGAAGTTTCCAAACTTCGAAAAAAAATTTTTTTCTTTTCGAGATTCTTTGCGCATAATATGCTTTCCTGAGGCTATCAAACTAGTATAATGAAAGAGAACCAGTTATATCAAATAAGAACGTAAAAAAAGTGATTCTAACGAAGTTTCCAAACTTCGAAAAAATTTTTTTTTCTTTTCCAGATTCTTTGCCCATAATATGCTTTACTGAGGCTATCAAACTAGTATAATGAAAGAGAACCAGTTATCTCAAATAAGAACGGAAAAAAAGTGATTCTAATGAAGTTTCCAAACTTCGAAATAATTTTTTTTCTTTTCGAGATTCTTTGTGCATAATATGCTTTACTGAGGCTATCAAACTAGTATAATGAAAGAGAACCAGTTATCTCAAATAAGAACGGAAAAATAGTGATTCAAACGAAGTTTCCAAAATTCAAAAAAAACTTTTTTCTTTTCGAGATTCTTTGCGCATAATGTGCTTTTCTGAGGTTATCAAACTAGTATAATGAAAGAGAACCAGTTATCTCAAATAAGAACGGAAAAAAAGTGATTCTAACGAAGTTTCCAAACTTCGAAAAAATTTTTTTTTATTTTCCAGATTCTTTGCGCATTATAATGCATAAAGAATATTTGCTTTACTGAGGTTATCAAACTAGTATAATGAAAGAGAACCAGTTATCTCAAATAAGAACGGAAAAAAAGTGATTCTAAGGAAGTATCAAACTTCGAAAAAAATTTTTTTTCTTTTCGAGATTCTTTGTGCATAATATGCTTTACTGAGGCTATCAAACTAGTATAATGAAAGAGAACCAGTTATCGCAAATAAGAACGGAAAAAAAGTGATTCAAACGAAGTTTCCAAACTTCGAAAAAAAATTTTTTTCTTTTCGAGATTCTTTGCGCATAATATGCTTTTCTGAGGCTATCAAACTAGTATAATAAAAGAGAACCAGTTATCTCAAATAAGAACGGAAAAGAAGTGATTCCAACGAAGTTTCCAAACTTCGAAAAAATTTTTTTTTCTTTTCCAGATTCTTTGCGCATAATATGCTTTACTGTGGCTATCAAACTAGTATAATGAAAGAGAACCAGTTATCTCAAATAAGAACGGAAAAAAAGTGATTCTAATGCAGTTTCCAAACTTCGAAAAAAATTTTTTTTCTTTTCGAGATTCTTTGTGCATAATATGCTTTACTGAGGTTATGAAACTAGTATAATGAAAGAGAACCAGTTATCTCAAATAAGAACGGAAAAAAAACGATTCTAACGAAGTTTCCATAATTCGAAAAAAAAATTTTTTCTTTTCGAGATTCTTTGCGCATAATATGCTTTTCAGAGGCTATCAAACTAGTATAATGAAAGAGAACCAGTTATCTCAAATAAGAACGGAAAAAAAGTTAATCACACGAAGTTTCCAAACATCGAAAAAAAACTTTTTTCTTTTGGAGATTCTTTGCGCATAATATGCTTTTCTGAGGCTATCAAACTAGTATAATGAAAGAGAACAAGTTATCTCAAATACGAACGGAATAAAAGTGATTCTAACGAACTTCCCCAACTTCGAAAAATTTTTTTTCTTTTCGAGATTCTTTGCGCATAATATGCATTTCTGAGGCTATCAAACTAGTATAATGAAAGAGAAGCAGTTATCTCAAATAAGAACGGAAAAAAAGTTTCCAAACTTCGAAAAAAATTTTTTTTCTTTTCCAGATTCTTTGCGCATAATATGCTTTACTGATGCTATCAAGCTAATATAGTGAAAGAGGACCGGTTATCTCAAATAAGAACGGAAAAAAAGTGATTCTAATGAAGTTTCCAAACTTCGAAAAAAAATTTTTTTCTTTTCCAGATTCTTTGTGCATAATATGCTTCACTGAGGCTATCAAACTTCCTGAGGCTATCAAACTAATGAAAGAGAACCAGTTATCTCAAATAAGAACGGACAAAAAGTGATTCTAACGAAGTTTCCAAACTTCGAAAAAAATTTTTTTTCTTTTCCAGATTCTTTGCGCATAATATGCTTTACTGAGGCTATCAAACTAGTATAATGAAAGAGAACCAGTTATCTCAAATAAGAACGGAAGAAAAAGTGATTCTAATGAAGTTTCCAAACTTGGAAAAAAATTTTTTTTCTTTTCGAGAATCTTTGTGCATAATATGCTTTACTGAGGCTACCAAATAGTATGATGAAAGAGAACCAGTTATCTCAAATAAGAACGGAAAAAAAGTGAATAAAACGAAGTTTCCAAAATTCAAAAAAAACTTTTTTCTTTTCGAGATTCTTTGGGCATAATATGCTTTTCTGAGGTTATCAAACTAGTATAATGAAACAGAACCAGTTATCTCAAATAAGTACGGAATAAAAGTGATTCTATCGAACTTCCCCAACTTCGAAAAAATTTTTTTTCTTTTCGAGATTCTTTGCGCATAATATGCATTTCTGAGGCTATCAAACTAGTATAATGAAAGAGAACCAGTTATCTCAAATAAGAACGGAAAAAAAGTTTCCAAACTTCGAAAAAAATTTTTTTTCTTTTCCAGATTCTTTGCGCATAATATGCTTTACTGAGGCTATCAAACTAGTATAATGAAAGAGAACCAGTTATCTCAAATAAGAACGGAAAAAAAGTGATTCAAACGAAGTTTCCAAACTTCGAAAAAAATTTTTTTTCTTGTCGAGATTCTTTGCGCATAATATGCTTTTCTGAGGCTATCAAACTAGTATAATGAAAGAGAACCAGTTTTCTCAAATAAGAACGGAATAAAAGTGATTCTAACGAAGTTTCCAAACTTCGAAAAAAATTTTTTTTCTTTTCCAGATTTTTCGCGCATAATATGTATGCTTTACTGAGGCTATCAAACTAGTATAATGAAAGAGAACCAGTTATCTCAAATAAGAACGGAAAAAAAGTGATTCTAATGAAGTTTCCAAACTTCGAAAAAAATTTTTTTTCTTTTCCAGATTCTTTGCGCATAATATGCTTTTCTGAGGCTATCAAACTAGTATAATGAAAGAGAACCGGTTATCTCAAATAAGAACGGAAAAAAGTGATTCTAACGAAGTTTCTAAACTTCGAAAAAAAAATTTTTTCTTTTCGAGATTCTTTGCGCATAATATGCTTTTCTGAGGCTATCAAACTAGTATAATGAAAGAGAACCAGTTATCTCAAATAAGAACGGAAAAAAGTGATTCTAACGAAGTTTCCAAACTTCGAAAAAAATTTTTTTCTTTTCCAGATTCTTTGCGCATAATATTCTTTACTGATGCTATCAAGCTAGTATAATGAAAGAGAACCGGTTATCTCAAATAAGAACGGAAAAAAAGTGATTCTAATGAAGTTTCCAAACTTCGAAAAAAATTTTTGTTCTTTTCGAGATTCTTTGTGCATAATATGCTTTACTGAGGCTATCAAACTTCCTGAGGCTATCAAACTAATGAAAGAGAACCAGTTATCTCAAATAAGAACGGAAAAAAAGTGATTCAAACGAAGTTTCCAAACTTCGAAAAAAAATTTTTTCCTTTTCGAGATTCTTTGCGCATAATATGCTTTCCTGAGGCTATCAAACTAGTATAATGAAAGAGAACCAGTTATATCAAATAAGAACGTAAAAAAAGTGATTCTAACGAAGTTTCCAAACTTCGAAAAAATTTTTTTTTTCTTTTCCAGATTCTTTGCCCATAATATGCTTTACTGAGGCTATCAAACTAGTATAATGAAAGAGAACCAGTTATCTCAAATAAGAACGGAAAAAAAGTGATTCTAATGAAGTTTCCAAACTTCGAAATAATTTTTTTTCTTTTCGAGATTCTTTGTGCATAATATGCTTTACTGAGGCTATCAAACTAGTATAATGAAAGAGAACCAGTTATCTCAAATAAGAACGGAAAAATAGTGATTCAAACGAAGTTTCCAAAATTCAAAAAAAACTTTTTTCTTTTCGAGATTCTTTGCGCATAATGTGCTTTTCTGAGGTTATCAAACTAGTATAATGAAAGAGAACCAGTTATCTCAAATAAGAACGGAAAAAAAGTGATTCTAACGAAGTTTCCAAACTTCGAAAAAATTTTTTTTTATTTTCCAGATTCTTTGCGCATTATAATGCATAAAGAATATTTGCTTTACTGAGGCTATCAAACTAGTATAATGAAAGAGAACCAGTTATCTCAAATAAGAACGGAAAAAAAGTGATTCTAAGGAAGTATCAAACTTCGAAAAAAATTTTTTTTCTTTTCGAGATTCTTTGTGCATAATATGCTTTACTGAGGCTATCAAACTAGTATAATGAAAGAGAACCAGTTATCGCAAATAAGAACGGAAAAAAAGTGATTCAAACGAAGTTTCCAAACTTCGAAAAAAATTTTTTTTCTTTTCGAGATTCTTTGCGCATAATATGCTTTTCTGAGGCTATCAAACTAGTATAATAAAAGAGAACCAGTTATCTCAAATAAGAACGGAAAAGAAGTGATTCCAACGAAGTTTCCAAACTTCGAAAAAATTTTTTTTTCTTTTCCAGATTCTTTGCGCATAATATGCTTTACTGTGGCTATCAAACTAGTATAATGAAAGAGAACCAGTTATCTCAAATAAGAACGGAAAAAAAGTGATTCTAATGCAGTTTCCAAACTTCGAAAAAAATTTTTTTTCTTTTCGAGATTCTTTGTGCATAATATGCTTTACTGAGGTTATGAAACTAGTATAATGAAAGAGAACCAGTTATCTCAAATAAGAACGGAAAAAAAACGATTCTAACGAAGTTTCCATAATTCGAAAAAAAAATTTTTTCTTTTCGAGATTCTTTGCGCATAATATGCTTTTCAGAGGCTATCAAACTAGTATAATGAAAGAGAACCAGTTATCTCAAATAAGAACGGAAAAAAAGTTAATCACACGAAGTTTCCAAACATCGAAAAAAAACTTTTTTCTTTTGGAGATTCTTTGCGCATAATATGCTTTTCTGAGGCTATCAAACTAGTATAATGAAAGAGAACAAGTTATCTCAAATACGAACGGAATAAAAGTGATTCTAACGAACTTCCCCAACTTCGAAAAATTGTTTTTCTTTTCGAGATTCTTTGCGCATAATATGCATTTCTGAGGCTATCAAACTAGTATAATGAAAGAGAAGCAGTTATCTCAAATAAGAACGGAAAAAAAGTTTCCAAACTTCGAAAAAAATTTTTTTTCTTTTCCAGATTCTTTGCGCATAATATGCTTTACTGATGCTATCAAGCTAATATAGTGAAAGAGGACCGGTTATCTCAAATAAGAACGGAAAAAAAGTGATTCTAATGAAGTTTCCAAACTTCGAAAAAAAATTTTTTTCTTTTCCAGATTCTTTGTGCATAATATGCTTCACTGAGGCTATCAAACTTCCTGAGGCTATCAAACTAATGAAAGAGAACCAGTTATCTCAAATAAGAACGGACAAAAAGTGATTCTAACGAAGTTTCCAAACTTCGAAAAAAATTTTTTTTCTTTTCCAGATTCTTTGCGCATAATATGCTTTACTGAGGCTATCAAACTAGTATAATGAAAGAGAACCAGTTATCTCAAATAAGAACGGAAGAAAAAGTGATTCTAATGAAGTTTCCAAACTTGGAAAAAAATTTTTTTTCTTTTCGAGAATCTTTGTGCATAATATGCTTTACTGAGGCTACCAAATAGTATGATGAAAGAGAACCAGTTATCTCAAATAAGAACGGAAAAAAAGTGAATAAAACGAAGTTTCCAAAATTCAAAAAAAACTTTTTTCTTTTCGAGATTCTTTGGGCATAATATGCTTTTCTGAGGTTATCAAACTAGTATAATGAAACAGAACCAGTTATCTCAAATAAGTACGGAATAAAAGTGATTCTAACGAACTTCCCCAACTTCGAAAAAATTTTTTTTCTTTTCGAGATTCTTTGCGCATAATATGCATTTCTGAGGCTATCAAACTAGTATAATGAAAGAGAACCAGTTATCTCAAATAAGAACGGAAAAAAAGTTTCCAAACTTCGAAAAAAATTTTTTTTCTTTTCCAGATTCTTTGCGCATAATATGCTTTACTGAGGCTATCAAACTAGTATAATGAAAGAGAACCAGTTATCTCAAATAAGAACGGAAAAAAAGTGATTCAAACGAAGTTTCCAAACTTCGAAAAAAATTTTTTTTCTTGTCGAGATTCTTTGCGCATAATATGCTTTTCTGAGGCTATCAAACTAGTATAATGAAAGAGAACCAGTTTTCTCAAATAAGAACGGAATAAAAGTGATTCTAACGAAGTTTCCAAACTTCGAAAAAAATTTTTTTTCTTTTCCAGATTTTTCGCGCATAATATGTATGCTTTACTGAGGCTATCAAACTAGTATAATGAAAGAGAACCAGTTATCTCAAATAAGAACGGAAAAAAAGTGATTCTAATGAAGTTTCCAAACTTCGAAAAAAATTTTTTTTCTTTTCGAGAATCTTTGTGCATAATATGCTTTACTGAGGGTATCAAACTAGTATAATGAAAGAGAACCAGTTATCTCAAATAAGAACGGAAAAAAGTGATTCAAACGAAGTTTCCAAAATTCAAAAAAAACTTTTTTCTTTTCGAGATTGTTTGCGCATAATATGCTTTTCTGAGGTTATCAAACTAGTATAATGAAACAGAAGCAGTTATCTCAAATAAGTACGGAAAAGTAGTGATTCTAACGAAGTTTCCAAACTTCGAAAAAAAATTTTTTCTTTTCGAGATTCTTTGCGCATAATATGCATTTCTGAGGCTATCAAACTAGTATAATAAAAGATAACCGGTTATCTCAAATAATAACGGAAAAAAAGTGATTCTAAACTTCGAAAAAAAAATTTTTTCTTTTCGAGATTCTTTGCGCATAATATGCTTTTCTGAGGCTATCAAACTAGTATAATGAAAGAGAACCAGTTATCTCAAATAAGAACGGAAAAAAGTGATTCTAACGAAGTTTCCAAACTTCGAAAAAAATTTTTTTCTTTTCCAGATTCTATGCGCGTAATATGCTTTACTGATGCTATCAAGCTAGTATAATGAAAGAGAACCGGTTATCTCAAATGAGAACGGAAAAAAAGTGATTCTAATGAAGTTTCCAAACTTCGAAAAAAATTTTTTTTCTTTTCGAGATTCTTTGTGCATAATATGCTTTACTGAGGCTATCAAACTTCCTGAGGCTATCAAACTAATGAAAGAGAACCAGTTATCTCAAATAAGAACGGAAAAAAAGTGATTCAAACGAAGTTTCCAAACTTCGAAAAAAAAATTTTTTCTTTTCGAGATTCTTTGCGCATAATATGCTTTCCTGAGGCTATCAAACTAGTATAATGAAAGAGAACCAGTTATATCAAATAAGAACGTAAAAAAAGTGATTCTAACGAAGTTTCCAAACTTCGAAAAAATTTTTTTTTCTTTTCCAGATTCTTTGCCCATAATATGCTTTACTGAGGCTATCAAACTAGTATAATGAAAGAGAACCAGTTATCTCAAATAAGAACGGAAAAAAAGTTTCCAAACTTCGAAAAAAATTTTTTTTCTTTTCCAGATTCTTGCGCATAATATGCTTTACTGATGCTATCAAGCTAATATAGTGAAAGAGGACCGGTTATCTCAAATAAGAACGGAAAAAAAGTGATTCTAATGAAGTTTCCAAACTTCGAAAAAAAATTTTTTTCTTTTCGAAATTCTTTGTGCATAATATGCTTTACTGAGGCTATCAAACTTCCTGAGGCTATCAAACTAATGAAAGAGAACCAGTTATCTCCAATAAGAACGGACAAAAAGTGATTCTAACGAAGTTTCCAAACTTCGAAAAAAATTTTTTTTCTTTTCCAGATTCTTTGCGCATAATATGCTTTACTGAGGCTATCAAACTAGTATAATGAAAGAGAACCAGTTATCTCAAATAAGAACGGAAAAAAAAGTGATTCTAATGAAGTTTCCAAACTTGGAAAAAAATTTTTTTTCTTTTCGAGAATCTTTGTGCATAATATGCTTTACTGAGGCTACCAAATAGTATAATGAAAGAGAACCAGTTATCTCAAATAAGAACGGAAAAAAAGTGAATAAAACGAAGTTTCCAAAATTCAAAAAAAACTTTTTTCTTTTCGAGATTCTTTGCGCATAATATGCTTTTCTGAGGTTATCAAACTAGTATAATGAAACAGAACCAGTTATCTCAAATAAGTACGGAATAAAAGTGATTCTAACGAACTTCCCCAACTTCGAAAAAATTTTTTTTCTTTTCGAGATTCTTTGCGCATAATATGCATATCTGAGGCTATCAAACTAGTATAATGAAAGAGAACCAGTTATCTCAAATAAGAACGGAAAAAAAGTTTCCAAACTTCGAAAAAAATTTTTTTTCTTTTCCAGATTCTTTGTGCATAGTATGCTTTACTGAGGCTATCAAACTAGTATAATGAAAGAGAACCAGTTATCTCAAATAAGAACGGAAAAAAAGTGATTCTAACGAAGTTTCAAAACTTCGAAAAAACAATTTTTTCTTTTTGAGATTCTTTGCGCATAATATGCTTTTCTGAGGCTATCAAACTAGTATAATGAAAGAGAACCAGTTATCTCAAATAAGAACGGAAAAAAAGTGATTCTAATGAAGTTTCCAAACTTCGAAAAAAATTTTTTTTCTTTTCGAGATTCTTTGTGCATAATATGCTTTACTGAGGCTATCAAACTTCCTGAGGCTATCAAACTAATGAAAGGGAACCAGTTATCTCAAATAAGAACGGAAAAAAAGTTTCCAAACTTCGAAAAAAATTTTTTTTCTTTTCGAGAATCTTTGTGCATAATATGCTTTACTGAGGCTATCAAACTAGTATAATGAAAGAGAACCAGTTATCTCAAATAAGAACGGAAAAAAGTGATTCAAACGAAGTTTCCAAAATTCAAAAAAAACTTTTTTCTTTTCGAGATTCTTTGCGCATAATATGCTTTTCTGAGGTTATCAAACTAGTATAAATAAACAGAACCAGTTATCTCAAATAAGTACGGAAAAGTAGTGATTCTAACGAAGTTTCCAAACTTCGAAAAAAATTTTTTTCTTTTCGAGATTCTTTGCGCATAATATGCATTTCTGAGGCTATCAAACTAGTATAATGAAAGAGAACCAGTTATCTCAAATAAGAACGGAAAAAAAGTGATTCTAACGAAGTTTCCAAACTTCGAAAAAAATTTTTTTTCTTTTCCAGATTCTTTGCGCATTATAATGCATAAAGAATATTTGCTTTACTGAGGCTATCAAACTAGTATAATGAAAGAGAACCAGTTATCTCAAATAAGAACGGAAAAAAAGTGATTCTAAGGAAGTATCAAACTTCGAAAAAAATTTTTTTTCTTTTCCAGATTCTTTGTGCATAATATGCTTTACTGAGGCTATCAAACTAGTATAATGAAAGAGAACCAGTTATCGCAAATAAGAACGGAAAAAAAGTGATTCAAACGAAGTTTCCAAACTTCGAAAAAAAATTTTTTTCTTTTCGAGATTCTTTGCGCATAATATGCTTTTCTGAGGCTATCAAACTAGTATTATAAAAGAGAACCAGTTATCTCAAATAATAACGGAAAAGAAGTGATTCCAACGAAGTTTCCAAACTTCGAAAAAATTTTTTTTTCTTTTCCAGATTCTTTGCGCATAATATGCTTTACTGTGGCTATCAAACTAGTATAATGAAAGAGAACCAGTTATCTCAAATAAGAACGGAAAAAAAGTGATTCTAATGCAGTTTCCAAACTTCGAAAAAAATTTTTTTTCTTTTCGAGATTCTTTGTGCATAATATGCTTTACTGAGGTTATTAAACTAGTATAATGAAATAGAACCAGTTATCTCAAATAAGAACGGAAAAAAGTGATTCTAACGAAGTTTCCATAATTCGAAAAAAAAATTTTTTCTTTTCGAGATTCTTTGCGCATAATATGCTTTTCAGAGGCTATCAAACTAGTATAATGAAAGAGAACCAGTTATCTCAAATAAGAACGGAAAAAAAGTTAATCACACGAAGTTTCCAAACTTCGAAAAAAATTTTTTTTCTTTTCGAGATTCTTTGTGCATAATATGCTTTACTGAGGCTATCAAACTTCCTGAGGCTATCAAACTAATGAAAGAGAACCAGTTATCTCATATAAGAACGGAAAAAAAGTGATTCAAACGAAGTTTCCAAACTTCGAAAAATAATTTTTTTCTTTTCGAGATTCTTTGCGCATAATATGCTTTTCTGAGGCTATCAAACTAGTATAATAAAAGAGAACCAGTTATCTCAAATAAGAACGGAAAAGAAGTGATTCCAACGAAGTTTCCAAACTTCGAAAACATTTTTTTTTCTTTTCCAGATTCTTTGCGCATAATATGCTTTACTGTGGCTATCAAACTAGTATAATGAAAGAGAACCAGTTATCTCAAATAAGAACGGAAAAAAAGTGATTCAAACGAAGTTTCCAAACTTCGAAAAAAATTTTTTTTCTTTTCCAGATTCTTTGCGCATAATATGCTTTACTGAGGCTATCAAACTAGTATAATGAAAGAGAACCAGTTATCTCAAATAAGAACGGAAAAAAAAGTGATTCTAATGAAGTTTCCAAACTTGGAAAAAAATTTTTTTTCTTTTCGAGAATCTTTGTGCATAATATGCTTTACTGAGGCTACCAAATAGTATAATGAAAGAGAACCAGTTATCTCAAATAAGAACGGAAAAAAAGTGAATAAAACGAAGTTTCCAAAATTCAAAAAAAACTTTTTTCTTTTCGAGATTCTTTGCGCATAATATGCTTTTCTGAGGTTATCAAACTAGTATAATGAAACAGAACCAGTTATCTCAAATAAGTACGGAATAAAAGTGATTCTAACGAACTTCCCCAACTTCGAAAAAATTTTTTTTCTTTTCAAAATTCTTTGCGCATAATATGCATATCTGAGGCTATCAAACTAGTATAATGAAAGAGAACCAGTTATCTCAAATAAGAACGGAAAAATAGTTTCCAAACTTCGAAAAAAATTTTTTTTCTTTTCCAGATTCTTTGTGCATAGTATGCTTTACTGAGGCTATCAAACTAGTATAATGAAAGAGAACCAGTTATCTCAAATAAGAACGGAAAAAAAGTGATTCTAACGAAGTTTCTAAACTTCGAAAAAACAATTTTTTCTTTTTGAGATTCTTTGCGCATAATATGCTTTTCTGAGGCTATCAAACTAGTATAATGAAAGAGAACCAGTTATCTCAAATAAGAACGGAAAAAAAGTGATTCTAATGAAGTTTCCAAACTTCGAAAAAATTTTTTTTTCTTTTCGAGATTCTTTGTGCATAATATGCTTTACTGAGGCTATCAAACTTCCTGAGGCTATCAAACTAATGAAAGGGAACCAGTTATCTCAAATAAGAACGGAAAAAAAGTTTCCAAACTTCGAAAAAAATTTTTTTTCTTTTCGAGAATCTTTGTGCATAATATGCTTTACTGAGGCTATCAAACTAGTATAATGAAAGAGAACCAGTTATCTCAAATAAGAACGGAAAAAAGTGATTCAAACAAAGTTTCCAAAATTCAAAAAAAACTTTTTTCTTTTCGAGATTCTTTGCGCATAATATGCTTTTCTGAGGTTATCAAACTAGTATAAATAAACAGAACCAGTTATCTCAAATAAGTACGGAAAAGTAGTGATTCTAACGAAGTTTCCAAACTTCGAAAAAAATTTTTTTCTTTTCGAGATTCTTTGCGCATAATATGCATTTCTGAGGCTATCAAACTAGTATAATGAAAGAGAACCAGTTATCTCAAATAAGAACGGAAAAAAAGTGATTCTAACGAAGTTTCCAAACTTCGAAAAAAATTTTTTTTCTTTTCCAGGTTCTTTGCGCATTATAATGCATAAAGAATATTTGCTTTACTGAGGCTATCAAACTAGTATAATGAAAGAGAACCAGTTATCTCAAATAAGAACGGAAAAAAAGTGATTCTAAGGAAGTATCAAACTTCGAAAAAAAATTTTTTTCTTTTCCAGATTCTTTGTGCATAATATGCTTTACTGAGGCTATCAAACTAGTATAATGAAAGAGAACCAGTTATCGCAAATAAGAACGGAAAAAAAGTGATTCAAACGAAGTTTCCAAACTTCGAAAAAAAATTTTTTTCTTTTCGAGATTCTTTGCGCATAATATGCTTTTCTGAGGCTATCAAACTAGTATTATAAAAGAGAACCAGTTATCTCAAATAAGAACGGAAAAGAAGTGATTCCAACGAAGTTTCCAAACTTCGAAAAAATTTTTTTTTCTTTTCCAGATTCTTTGCGCATAATATGCTTTACTGTGGCTATCAAACTAGTATAATGAAAGAGAACCAGTTATCTCAAATAAGAACGGAAAAAAAGTGATTCTAATGCAGTTTCCAAACTTCGAAAAAAATTTTTTTTCTTTTCGAGATTCTTTGTGCATAATATGCTTTACTGAGGTTATTAAACTAGTATAATGAAATAGAACCAGTTATCTCAAATAAGAACGGAAAAAAAGTGATTCTAACGAAGTTTCCATAATTCGAAAAAAAAATTTTTTCTTTTCGAGATTCTTTGCGCATAATATGCTTTTCAGAGGCTATCAAACTAGTATAATGAAAGAGAACCAGTTATCTCAAATAAGAACGGAAAAAAAGTTAATCACACGAAGTTTCCAAACTTCGAAAAAAATTTTTTTTCTTTTCGAGATTCTTTGTGCATAATATGCTTTACTGAGGCTATCAAACTTCCTGAGGCTATCAAACTAATGAAAGAGAACCAGTTATCTCATATAAGAACGGAAAAAAAGTGATTCAAACGAAGTTTCCAAACTTCGAAAAAAAATTTTTTTCTTTTCGAGATTCTTTGCGCATAATATGCTTTTCTGAGGCTATCAAACTAGTATAATAAAAGAGAACCAGTTATCTCAAATAAGAACGGAAAAGAAGTGATTCCAACGAAGTTTCCAAACTTCGAAAACATTTTTTTTTCTTTTCCAGATTCTTTGCGCATAATATGCTTTACTGTGGCTATCAAACTAGTATAATGAAAGAGAACCAGTTATCTCAAATAAGAACGGAAAAAAAGTGATTCTAATGCAGTTTCCAAACTTCGAAAAATATTTTTTTTCTTTTCGAGATTCTTTGTGCATAATATGCTTTACTGAGGTTATCAAACTAGTATAATGAAAGAGAACCAGTTATCTCAAATAAGAACGGAAAAAAAGTGATTCTAACGAAGTTTTCATAATTCGAAAAAAAAAATTTTTCTTTTCGAGATTCTTTGCGCATAATATGCTTTTCTGAGGCTATCAAACTAGTATAATGAAAGAGAACCAGTTATTTCAAATAAGAACGGAAAAAAAGTGATTCTAATGAAGTTTCCAATCTTCGAAAAAAATTTTTTTTCTTTTCGAGATTCTTTGTGCATAATATGCTTTTCTGAGGCTATCAAACTAGTATAATAAAAGAGAACCAGTTATCTCAAATAAGAACGGAAAAAAAGTTTCCAAACTTCGAAAAAAATTTTTATTCTTTTCCAGATTCTTTGCGCATAATATGCTTTACTGATGCTATCAAGCTAATATAGTGAAAGAGGACCGGTTATCTCAAATAAGAACGGAAAAAAAGTGATTCTAATGAAGTTTCCAAACTTCGAAAAAAAATTTTTTTCTTTTCGAGATTCTTTGTGCATAATATGCTTTACTGAGGCTATCAAACTTCCTGAGGCTATCAAACTAATGAAAGAGAACCAGTTATCTCAAATAAGAACGGAAAAAAAGTGATTCAAACGAAGTTTCCAAACTTCGAAAAAAAATTTTTTTCTTGTCGAGATTCTTTGCGCATAATATGCTTTTCTGAGGCTATCAAACTAGTATAATGAAAGAGAACCAGTTATCTCAAATAAGAACGGACAAAAAGTGATTCTAACGAAGTTTCCAAACTTCGAAAAAAATTTTTTTTCTTTTCCAGATTCTTTGCGCATAATATGCTTTACTGAGGCTATCAAACTAGTATAATGAAAGAGAACCAGTTATCTCAAATAAGAACGGAAAAAAAAGTGATTCTAATGAAGTTTCCAAACTTGGAAAAAATTTTTTTTTCATTTCGAGAATCTTTGTGCATAATATGCTTTACTGAGGCTACCAAATAGTATAATGAAAGAGAACCAGTTATCTCAAATAAGAACGGAAAAAAAGTGAATAAAACGAAGTTTCCAAAATTCAAAAAAACCTTTTTTATTTCGAGATTCTTTGGGCATAATATGCTTTTCTGAGGTTATCAAACTAGTATAATGAAACAGAACCAGTTATCTCAAATAAGTACGGAATAAAAGTGATTCTAAAGAACTTCCCCAACTTCGAAAAAATTTTTTTTCTTTTCCAGATTCTTTGCGCATAATATGCATTTCTGAGGCTATCAAACTAGTATAATGAAAGAGAACCAGTTATCTCAAATAAGAACGGAAAAAAAGTGATTCAAACGAAGTTTCCAAACTTCGAAAAAAATTTTTTTTCTTGTCGAGATTCTTTGCGCATAATATGCTTTTCTGAGGCTATCAAACTAGTATAATGAAAGAGAACCAGTTTTCTCAAATAAGAACGGAATAAAAGTGATTCTAACGAAGTTTCCAAACTTCGAAAAAAATTTTTTTTCTTTTCCAGATTTTTCGCGCATAATATGTATGCTTTACTGAGGCTATCAAACTAGTATAATGAAAGAGAACCAGTTATCTCAAATAAGAACGGAAAAAAAGTGATTCTAATGAAGTTTCCAAACTTCGAAAAAAATTTTTTTTCTTTTCGAGAATCTTTGTGCATAATATGCTTTACTGAGGGTATCAAACTAGTATAATGAAAGAGAACCAGTTATCTCAAATAAGAACGGAAAAAAGTGATTCAAACGAAGTTTCCAAAATTCAAAAAAAAACTTTTTTCTTTTCGAGATTGTTTGCGCATAATATGCTTTTCTGAGGTTATCAAACTAGTATAATGAAACAGAAGCAGTTATCTCAAATAAGTACGGAAAAGTAGTGATTCTAACGAAGTTTCCAAACTTCGAAAAAAAATTTTTTCTTTTCGAGATTCTTTGCGCATAATATGCATTTCTGAGGCTATCAAACTAGTATAATAAAAGATAACCGGTTATCTCAAATAATAACGGAAAAAAAGTGATTCTAAACTTCGAAAAAAAAATTTTTTCTTTTCGAGATTCTTTGCGCATAATATGCTTTTCTGAGGCTATCAAACTAGTATAATGAAAGAGAACCAGTTATCTCAAATAAGAACGGAAAAAAGTGATTCTAACGAAGTTTCCAAACTTCGAAAAAAATTTTTTTCTTTTCCAGATTCTATGCGCGTAATATGCTTTACTGATGCTATCAAGCTAGTATAATGAAAGAGAACCGGTTATCTCAAATGAGAACGGAAAAAAAGTGATTCTAATGAAGTTTCCAAACTTCGAAAAAAATTTTTTTTCTTTTCGAGATTCTTTGTGCATAATATGCTTTACTGAGGCTATCAAACTTCCTGAGGCTATCAAACTAATGAAAGAGAACCAGTTATCTCAAATAAGAACGGAAAAAAAGTGATTCAAACGAAGTTTCCAAACTTCGAAAAAAAAATTTTTTCTTTTCGAGATTCTTTGCGCATAATATGCTTTCCTGAGGCTATCAAACTAGTATAATGAAAGAGAACCAGTTATATCAAATAAGAACGTAAAAAAAGTGATTCTAACGAAGTTTCCAAACTTCGAAAAAATTTTTTTTTCTTTTCCAGATTCTTTGCCCATAATATGCTTTACTGAGGCTATCAAACTAGTATAATGAAAGAGAACCAGTTATCTCAAATAAGAACGGAAAAAAAGTTTCCAAACTTCGAAAAAAATTTTTTTTCTTTTCCAGATTCTTGCGCATAATATGCTTTACTGATGCTATCAAGCTAATATAGTGAAAGAGGACCGGTTATCTCAAATAAGAACGGAAAAAAAGTGATTCTAATGAAGTTTCCAAACTTCGAAAAAAAATTTTTTTCTTTTCGAAATTCTTTGTGCATAATATGCTTTACTGAGGCTATCAAACTTCCTGAGGCTATCAAACTAATGAAAGAGAACCAGTTATCTCCAATAAGAACGGACAAAAAGTGATTCTAACGAAGTTTCCAAACTTCGAAAAAAATTTTTTTTCTTTTCCAGATTCTTTGCGCATAATATGCTTTACTGAGGCTATCAAACTAGTATAATGAAAGAGAACCAGTTATCTCAAATAAGAACGGAAAAAAAAGTGATTCTAATGAAGTTTCCAAACTTGGAAAAAAATTTTTTTTCTTTTCGAGAATCTTTGTGCATAATATGCTTTACTGAGGCTACCAAATAGTATAATGAAAGAGAACCAGTTATCTCAAATAAGAACGGAAAAAAAGTGAATAAAACGAAGTTTCCAAAATTCAAAAAAAACTTTTTTCTTTTCGAGATTCTTTGCGCATAATATGCTTTTCTGAGGTTATCAAACTAGTATAATGAAACAGAACCAGTTATCTCAAATAAGTACGGAATAAAAGTGATTCTAACGAACTTCCCCAACTTCGAAAAAATTTTTTTTCTTTTCGAGATTCTTTGCGCATAATATGCATATCTGAGGCTATCAAACTAGTATAATGAAAGAGAACCAGTTATCTCAAATAAGAACGGAAAAAAAGTTTCCAAACTTCGAAAAAAATTTTTTTTCTTTTCCAGATTCTTTGTGCATAGTATGCTTTACTGAGGCTATCAAACTAGTATAATGAAAGAGAACCAGTTATCTCAAATAAGAACGGAAAAAAAGTGATTCTAACGAAGTTTCTAAACTTCGAAAAAACAATTTTTTCTTTTTGAGATTCTTTGCGCATAATATGCTTTTCTGAGGCTATCAAACTAGTATAATGAAAGAGAACCAGTTATCTCAAATAAGAACGGAAAAAAAGTGATTCTAATGAAGTTTCCAAACTTCGAAAAAAATTTTTTTTCTTTTCGAGATTCTTTGTGCATAATATGCTTTACTGAGGCTATCAAACTTCCTGAGGCTATCAAACTAATGAAAGGGAACCAGTTATCTCAAATAAGAACGGAAAAAAAGTTTCCAAACTTCGAAAAAAATTTTTTTTCTTTTCGAGAATCTTTGTGCATAATATGCTTTACTGAGGCTATCAAACTAGTATAATGAAAGAGAACCAGTTATCTCAAATAAGAACGGAAAAAAGTGATTCAAACGAAGTTTCCAAAATTCAAAAAAAACTTTTTTCTTTTCGAGATTCTTTGCGCATAATATGCTTTTCTGAGGTTATCAAACTAGTATAAATAAACAGAACCAGTTATCTCAAATAAGTACGGAAAAGTAGTGATTCTAACGAAGTTTCCAAACTTCGAAAAAAATTTTTTTCTTTTCGAGATTCTTTGCGCATAATATGCATTTCTGAGGCTATCAAACTAGTATAATGAAAGAGAACCAGTTATCTCAAATAAGAACGGAAAAAAAGTGATTCTAACGAAGTTTCCAAACTTCGAAAAAAATTTTTTTTCTTTTCCAGATTCTTTGCGCATTATAATGCATAAAGAATATTTGCTTTACTGAGGCTATCAAACTAGTATAATGAAAGAGAACCAGTTATCTCAAATAAGAACGGAAAAAAAGTGATTCTAAGGAAGTATCAAACTTCGAAAAAAAATTTTTTTCTTTTCCAGATTCTTTGTGCATAATATGCTTTACTGAGGCTATCAAACTAGTATAATGAAAGAGAACCAGTTATCGCAAATAAGAACGGAAAAAAAGTGATTCAAACGAAGTTTCCAAACTTCGAAAAAAAATTTTTTTCTTTTCGAGATTCTTTGCGCATAATATGCTTTTCTGAGGCTATCAAACTAGTATTATAAAAGAGAACCAGTTATCTCAAATAATAACGGAAAAGAAGTGATTCCAACGAAGTTTCCAAACTTCGAAAAAATTTTTTTTTCTTTTCCAGATTCTTTGCGCATAATATGCTTTACTGTGGCTATCAAACTAGTATAATGAAAGAGAACCAGTTATCTCAAATAAGAACGGAAAAAAAGTGATTCTAATGCAGTTTCCAAACTTCGAAAAAAATTTTTTTTCTTTTCGAGATTCTTTGTGCATAATATGCTTTACTGAGGTTATTAAACTAGTATAATGAAATAGAACCAGTTATCTCAAATAAGAACGGAAAAAAGTGATTCTAACGAAGTTTCCATAATTCGAAAAAAAAATTTTTTCTTTTCGAGATTCTTTGCGCATAATATGCTTTTCAGAGGCTATCAAACTAGTATAATGAAAGAGAACCAGTTATCTCAAATAAGAACGGAAAAAAAGTTAATCACACGAAGTTTCCAAACTTCGAAAAAAATTTTTTTCTTTTCGAGATTCTTTGTGCATAATATGCTTTACTGAGGCTATCAAACTTCCTGAGGCTATCAAACTAATGAAAGAGAACCAGTTATCTCATATAAGAACGGAAAAAAAGTGATTCAAACGAAGTTTCCAAACTTCGAAAAATAATTTTTTTCTTTTCGAGATTCTTTGCGCATAATATGCTTTTCTGAGGCTATCAAACTAGTATAATAAAAGAGAACCAGTTATCTCAAATAAGAACGGAAAAGAAGTGATTCCAACGAAGTTTCCAAACTTCGAAAACATTTTTTTTTCTTTTCCAGATTCTTTGCGCATAATATGCTTTACTGTGGCTATCAAACTAGTATAATGAAAGAGAACCAGTTATCTCAAATAAGAACGGAAAAAAAGTGATTCTAATGCAGTTTCCAAACTTCGAAAAATATTTTTTTTCTTTTCGAGATTCTTTGTGCATAATATGCTTTACTGAGGTTATCAAACTAGTATAATGAAAGAGAACCAGTTATCTCAAATAAGAACGGAAAAAAAGTGATTCTAACGAAGTTTTCATAATTCGAAAAAAAAATTTTTTCTTTTCGAGATTCTTTGCGCATAATATGCTTTTCTGAGGCTATCAAACTAGTATAATGAAAGAGAACCAGTTATTTCAAATAAGAACGGAAAAAAAGTGATTCTAATGAAGTTTCCAATCTTCGAAAAAAATTTTTTTTCTTTTCGAGATTCTTTGTGCATAATATGCTTTTCTGAGGCTATCAAACTAGTATAATGAAACAGAACCATTTTTCTCAAATAAGAACGGAATAAAAGTGATTCTAACGAACTTCCCCAACTTCGAAAAATTTTTTTTCTTTTCGAGATTCTTTGCACATAATATGCTTTTCTGAGGCTATCAAACTAGTATAATAAAAGAGAACCAGTTATCTCAGTTAAGAACGGAAAAAAAGTTTCCAAACTTCGAAAAAAATTTTTATTCTTTTCCAGATTCTTTGCGCATAATATGCTTTACTGATGCTATCAAGCTAATATAGTGAAAGAGGACCGGTTATCTCAAATAAGAACGGAAAAAAAGTGATTCTAATGAAGTTTCCAAACTTCGAAAAAAAATTTTTTTCTTTTCGAGATTCTTTGTGCATAATATGCTTTACTGAGGCTATCAAACTTCCTGAGGCTATCAAACTAATGAAAGAGAACCAGTTATCTCAAATAAGAACGGAAAAAAAGTGATTCAAACGAAGTTTCCAAACTTCGAAAAAAAATTTTTTTCTTGTCGAGATTCTTTGCGCATAATATGCTTTTCTGAGGCTATCAAACTAGTATAATGAAAGAGAACCAGTTATCTCAAATAAGAACGGACAAAAAGTGATTCTAACGAAGTTTCCAAACTTCGAAAAAAATTTTTTTTCTTTCCCAGATTCTTTGCGCATAATATGCTTTACTGAGGCTATCAAACTAGTATAATGAAAGAGAACCAGTTATCTCAAATAAGAACGGAAAAAAAAGTGATTCTAATGAAGTTTCCAAACTTGGAAAAAATTTTTTTTTCATTTCGAGAATCTTTGTGCATAATATGCTTTACTGAGGCTACCAAATAGTATAATGAAATAGAACCAGTTATCTCAAATAAGAACGGAAAAAAAGTGAATAAAACGAAGTTTCCAAAATTCAAAAAAACCTTTTTTATTTCGAGATTCTTTGGGCATAATATGCTTTTCTGAGGTTATCAAACTAGTATAATGAAACAGAACCAGTTATCTCAAATAAGTACGGAATAAAAGTGATTCTAAAGAACTTCCCCAACTTCGAAAAAATTTTTTTTCTTTTCCAGATTCTTTGCGCATAATATGCATTTCTGAGGCTATCAAACTAGTATAATGAAAGAGAACCAGTTATCTCAAATAAGAACGGAAAAAAAGTTTCCAAACTTCGAAAAAAATTTTTTTTCTTTTCCAGATTCTTTGCGCATAATATGCTTTACTGAGGCTATCAAACTAGTATAATGAAAGAGAACCAGTTATCTCAAATAAGAACGGAAAAAAAGTGATTCAAACGAAGTTTCCAAACTTCGAAAAAATTTTTTTTTCTTTTCCAGATTCTTTGCGCATAATATGCTTTACTGAGGCTATCAAACTAGTATAATGAAAGAGAACCAGTTATCTCAAATAAGAACGGAAAAAAAAGTGATTCTAATGAAGTTTCCAAACTTGGAAAAAAATTTTTTTTCTTTTCGAGAATCTTTGTGCATAATATGCTTTACTGAGGCTACCAAATAGTATAATGAAAGAGAACCAGTTATCTCAAATAAGAACGGAAAAAAAGTGAATAAAACGAAGTTTCCAAAATTCAAAAAAAACTTTTTTCTTTTCGAGATTCTTTGCGCATAATATGCTTTTCTGAGGTTATCAAACTAGTATAATGAAACAGAACCAGTTATCTCAAATAAGTACGGAATAAAAGTGATTCTAACGAACTTCCCCAACTTCGAAAAAATTTTTTTTCTTTTCGAGATTCTTTGCGCATAATATGCATATCTGAGGCTATCAAACTAGTATAATGAAAGAGAACCAGTTATCTCAAATAAGAACGGAAAAAAAGTTTCCAAACTTCGAAAAAAATTTTTTTTCTTTTCCAGATTCTTTGTGCATAGTATGCTTTACTGAGGCTATCAAACTAGTATAATGAAAGAGAACCAGTTATCTCAAATTAGAACGGAAAAAAAGTGATTCTAACGAAGTTTCTAAACTTCGAAAAAACAATTTTTTCTTTTTGAGATTCTTTGCGCATAATATGCTTTTCTGAGGCTATCAAACTAGTATAATGAAAGAGAACCAGTTATCTCAAATAAGAACGGAAAAAAAGTGATTCTAATGAAGTTTCCAAACTTCGAAAAAATTTTTTTTTCTTTTCGAGATTCTTTGTGCATAATATGCTTTACTGAGGCTATCAAACTTCCTGAGGCTATCAAACTAATGAAAGGGAACCAGTTATCTCAAATAAGAACGGAAAAAAAGTTTCCAAACTTCGAAAAAAATTTTTTTTCTTTTCGAGAATCTTTGTGCATAATATGCTTTACTGAGGCTATCAAACTAGTATAATGAAAGAGAACCAGTTATCTCAAATAAGAACGGAAAAAAGTGATTCAAACAAAGTTTCCAAAATTCAAAAAAAACTTTTTTCTTTTCGAGATTCTTTGCGCATAATATGCTTTTCTGAGGTTATCAAACTAGTATAAATAAACAGAACCAGTTATCTCAAATAAGTACGGAAAAGTAGTGATTCTAACGAAGTTTCCAAACTTCGAAAAAAATTTTTTTCTTTTCGAGATTCTTTGCGCATAATATGCATTTCTGAGGCTATCAAACTAGTATAATGAAAGAGAACCAGTTATCTCAAATAAGAACGGAAAAAAAGTGATTCTAACGAAGTTTCCAAACTTCGAAAAAAATTTTTTTTCTTTTCCAGGTTCTTTGCGCATTATAATGCATAAAGAATATTTGCTTTACTGAGGCTATCAAACTAGTATAATGAAAGAGAACCAGTTATCTCAAATAAGAACGGAAAAAAAGTGATTCTAAGGAAGTATCAAACTTCGAAAAAAAATTTTTTTCTTTTCCAGATTCTTTGTGCATAATATGCTTTACTGAGGCTATCAAACTAGTATAATGAAAGAGAACCAGTTATCGCAAATAAGAACGGAAAAAAAGTGATTCAAACGAAGTTTCCAAACTTCGAAAAAAAATTTTTTTCTTTTCGAGATTCTTTGCGCATAATATGCTTTTCTGAGGCTATCAAACTAGTATTATAAAAGAGAACCAGTTATCTCAAATAAGAACGGAAAAGAAGTGATTCCAACGAAGTTTCCAAACTTCGAAAAAATTTTTTTTTCTTTTCCAGATTCTTTGCGCATAATATGCTTTACTGTGGCTATCAAACTAGTATAATGAAAGAGAACCAGTTATCTCAAATAAGAACGGAAAAAAAGTGATTCTAATGCAGTTTCCAAACTTCGAAAAAAATTTTTTTTCTTTTCGAGATTCTTTGTGCATAATATGCTTTACTGAGGTTATTAAACTAGTATAATGAAATAGAACCAGTTATCTCAAATAAGAACGGAAAAAAAGTGATTCTAACGAAGTTTCCATAATTCGAAAAAAAAATTTTTTCTTTTCGAGATTCTTTGCGCATAATATGCTTTTCAGAGGCTATCAAACTAGTATAATGAAAGAGAACCAGTTATCTCAAATAAGAACGGAAAAAAAGTTAATCACACGAAGTTTCCAAACTTCGAAAAAAATTTTTTTTCTTTTCGAGATTCTTTGTGCATAATATGCTTTACTGAGGCTATCAAACTTCCTGAGGCTATCAAACTAATGAAAGAGAACCAGTTATCTCATATAAGAACGGAAAAAAAGTGATTCAAACGAAGTTTCCAAACTTCGAAAAAAAATTTTTTTCTTTTCGAGATTCTTTGCGCATAATATGCTTTTCTGAGGCTATCAAACTAGTATAATAAAAGAGAACCAGTTATCTCAAATAAGAACGGAAAAGAAGTGATTCCAACGAAGTTTCCAAACTTCGAAAACATTTTTTTTTCTTTTCCAGATTCTTTGCGCATAATATGCTTTACTGTGGCTATCAAACTAGTATAATGAAAGAGAACCAGTTATCTCAAATAAGAACGGAAAAAAAGTGATTCTAATGCAGTTTCCAAACTTCGAAAAATATTTTTTTTCTTTTCGAGATTCTTTGTGCATAATATGCTTTACTGAGGTTATCAAACTAGTATAATGAAAGAGAACCAGTTATCTCAAATAAGAACGGAAAAAAAGTGATTCTAACGAAGTTTTCATAATTCGAAAAAAAAAATTTTTCTTTTCGAGATTCTTTGCGCATAATATGCTTTTCTGAGGCTATCAAACTAGTATAATGAAAGAGAACCAGTTATTTCAAATAAGAACGGAAAAAAAGTGATTCTAATGAAGTTTCCAATCTTCGAAAAAAATTTTTTTTCTTTTCGAGATTCTTTGTGCATAATATGCTTTTCTGAGGCTATCAAACTAGTATAATGAAACAGAACAAGTTTTCTCAAATAAGAACGGAATAAAAGTGATTCTAACGAACTTCCCCAACTTCGAAAATTTTTTTTTCTTTTCGAGATTCTTTGCGCATAATATGCTTTTCTGAGGCTATCAAACTAGTATAATAAAAGAGAACCAGTTATCTCAAATAAGAACGGAAAAAAAGTTTCCAAACTTCGAAAAAAATTTTTATTCTTTTCCAGATTCTTTGCGCATAATATGCTTTACTGATGCTATCAAGCTAATATAGTGAAAGAGGACCGGTTATCTCAAATAAGAACGGAAAAAAAGTGATTCTAATGAAGTTTCCAAACTTCGAAAAAAAATTTTTTTCTTTTCGAGATTCTTTGTGCATAATATGCTTTACTGAGGCTATCAAACTTCCTGAGGCTATCAAACTAATGAAAGAGAACCAGTTATCTCAAATAAGAACGGAAAAAAAGTGATTCAAACGAAGTTTCCAAACTTCGAAAAAAAATTTTTTTCTTGTCGAGATTCTTTGCGCATAATATGCTTTTCTGAGGCTATCAAACTAGTATAATGAAAGAGAACCAGTTATCTCAAATAAGAACGGACAAAAAGTGATTCTAACGAAGTTTCCAAACTTCGAAAAAAATTTTTTTTCTTTTCCAGATTCTTTGCGCATAATATGCTTTACTGAGGCTATCAAACTAGTATAATGAAAGAGAACCAGTTATCTCAAATAAGAACGGAAAAAAAAGTGATTCTAATGAAGTTTCCAAACTTGGAAAAAATTTTTTTTTCATTTCGAGAATCTTTGTGCATAATATGCTTTACTGAGGCTACCAAATAGTATAATGAAAGAGAACCAGTTATCTCAAATAAGAACGGAAAAAAAGTGAATAAAACGAAGTTTCCAAAATTCAAAAAAACCTTTTTTATTTCGAGATTCTTTGGGCATAATATGCTTTTCTGAGGTTATCAAACTAGTATAATGAAACAGAACCAGTTATCTCAAATAAGTACGGAATAAAAGTGATTCTAAAGAACTTCCCCAACTTCGAAAAAATTTTTTTTCTTTTCCAGATTCTTTGCGCATAATATGCATTTCTGAGGCTATCAAACTAGTATAATGAAAGAGAACCAGTTATCTCAAATAAGAACGGAAAAAAAGTTTCCAAACTTCGAAAAAAAATTTTTTTCTTTTCCAGATTCTTTGCGCATAATATGCTTTACTGAGGCTATCAAACTAGTATAATGAAAGAGAACCAGTTATCTCAAATAAGAACGGAAAAAAAGTGATTCAAACGAAGTTTCCAAACTTCGAAAAAAATTTTTTTTCTTGTCGAGATTCTTTGCGCATAATATGCTTTTCTGAGGCTATCAAACTAGTATAATGAAAGAGAACCAGTTTTCTCAAATAAGAACGGAAAAAAAGTGATTCTAACGAAGTTTCCAAACTTTGAAAAAAAATTTTTTTCTTTCCCAGATTTTTTGCGCATAATATGCTTTACTGAGGCTATCAAACTGTATAATGAAAGAGAACCAGTTATCTCAAATAAGAACGGAAAAAAAGTGATTCTAATGAAGTTTCCAAACTTCGAAAAAAATTTTTTTTCTTTTCGAGAATCTTTGTGCATAATATGCTTTTCTGAGGTTATCAAACTAGTATAATGAAACAGAACCAGTTATCTCAAATAAGTACGGAAAAATAGTGATTCTAACGAAGTTTCCAAACTTCGAAAAAAATTTTTTTCTTTTCGAGATTCTTAGCGCATAATATGCTTTTCTGAGGCTATCAAACTAGTATAATGAAAGAGAACCAGTTAACTCAAATAAGAACGGAAAAAAAGTGATTCTAACGAAGTTTCCAAACTTCGAAAAAAATTTTTTTTCTTTTCCAGATTCTTTGCGCATAATATGCTTTTCTGAGGCTATCAAACTAGTATAATGAAAGAGAACCGGTTATCTCAAATAAGAACGGAAAAAAGTGATTCTAACGAAGTTTCTAAACTTCGAAAAAAAAATTTTTTCTTTTCGAGATTCTTTGCGCATAATATGCTTTTCTGAGGCTATCAAACTAGTATAATGAAAGAGAACCAGTTATCTCAAATAAGAACGGAAAAAAGTGATTCTAACGAAGTTTCCAAACTTCGAAAAAAATTTTTTTCTTTTCCAGATTCTTTGCGCATAATATTCTTTACTGATGCTATCAAGCTAGTATAATGAAAGAGAACCGGTTATCTCAAATAAGAACGGAAAAAAAGTGATTCTAATGAAGTTTCCAAACTTCGAAAAAAATTTTTGTTCTTTTCGAGATTCTTTGTGCATAATATGCTTTACTGAGGCTATCAAACTTCCTGAGGCTATGAAACTAATGAAAGAGAACCAGTTATCTCAAATAAGAACGGAAAAAAAGTGATTCAAACGAAGTTTCCAAACTTCGAAAAAAAATTTTTTCTTTTCGAGATTCTTTGCGCATAATATGCTTTCCTGAGGCTATCAAACTAGTATAATGAAAGAGAACCAGTTATATCAAATAAGAACGTAAAAAAAGTGATTCTAACGAAGTTTCCAAACTTCGAAAAAATTTTTTTTTCTTTTCCAGATTCTTTGCCCATAATATGCTTTACTGAGGCTATCAAACTAGTATAATGAAAGAGAACCAGTTATCTCAAATAAGAACGGAAAAAAAGTGATTCTAATGAAGTTTCCAAACTTCGAAATAATTTTTTTTCTTTTCGAGATTCTTTGTGCATAATATGCTTTACTGAGGCTATCAAACTAGTATAATGAAAGAGAACCAGTTATCTCAAATAAGAACGGAAAAATAGTGATTCAAACGAAGTTTCCAAAATTCAAAAAAAACTTTTTTCTTTTCGAGATTCTTTGCGCATAATGTGCTTTTCTGAGGTTATCAAACTAGTATAATGAAAGAGAACCAGTTATCTCAAATAAGAACGGAAAAAAAGTGATTCTAACGAAGTTTCCAAACTTCGAAAAAATTTTTTTTTATTTTCCAGATTCTTTGCGCATTATAATGCATAAAGAATATTTGCTTTACTGAGGCTATCAAACTAGTATAATGAAAGAGAACCAGTTATCTCAAATAAGAACGGAAAAAAAGTGATTCTAAGGAAGTATCAAACTTCGAAAAAAATTTTTTTTCTTTTCGAGATTCTTTGTGCATAATATGCTTTACTGAGGCTATCAAACTAGTATAATGAAAGAGAACCAGTTATCGCAAATAAGAACGGAAAAAAAGTGATTCAAACGAAGTTTCCAAACTTCGAAAAAAAATTTTTTTCTTTTCGAGATTCTTTGCGCATAATATGCTTTTCTGAGGCTATCAAACTAGTATAATAAAAGAGAACCAGTTATCTCAAATAAGAACGGAAAAGAAGTGATTCCAACGAAGTTTCCAAACATCGAAAAAAAACTTTTTTCTTTTGGAGATTCTTTGCGCATAATATGCTTTTCTGAGGCTATCAAACTAGTATAATGAAAGAGAACAAGTTATCTCAAATACGAACGGAATAAAAGTGATTCTAACGAACTTCCCCAACTTCGAAAAATTTTTTTTCTTTTCGAGATTCTTTGCGCATAATATGCTTTTCTGAGGCTATCAAACTAGTATAATGAAAGAGAACCAGTTATCTCAAATAAGAACGGAAAAAAAGTTTCCAAACTTCGAAAAAAATTTTTTTTCTTTTCCAGATTCTTTGCGCATAATATGCTTTACTGATGCTATCAAGCTAATATAGTGAAAGAGGACCGGTTATCTCAAATAAGAACGGAAAAAAAGTGATTCTAATGAAGTTTCCAAACTTCGAAAAAAAATTTTTTTCTTTTCCAGATTCTTTGTGCATAATATGCTTCACTGAGGCTATCAAACTTCCTGAGGCTATCAAACTAATGAAAGAGAACCAGTTATCTCAAATAAGAACGGACAAATATGATTCTAACGAAGTTTCCAAACTTCGAAAAAAATTTTTTTTCTTTTCCAGATTCTTTGCGCATAATATGCTTTACTGAGGCTATCAAACTAGTATAATGAAAGAGAACCAGTTATCTGAAATAAGAACGGAAGAAAAAGTGATTCTAATGAAGTTTCCAAACTTGGAAAAAAATTTTTTTTCTTTTCGAGAATCTTTGTGCATAATATGCTTTACTGAGGCTACCAAATAGTATGATGAAAGAGAACCAGTTATCTCAAATAAGAACGGAAAAAAAGTGAATAAAACGAAGTTTCCAAAATTCAAAAAAAACTTTTTTCTTTTAGAGATTCTTTGGGCATAATATGCTTTTCTGAGGTTATCAAACTAGTATAATGAAACAGAACCAGTTATCTCAAAAGAGTACGGAATAAAAGTGATTCTAACGAACTTCCCCAACTTCGAAAAAATTTTTTTTCTTTTCGAGATTCTTTGTGCATAATATGCATTTCTGAGGCTATCAAACTAGTATAATGAAAGAGAACCAGTTATCTCAAATAAGAACGGAAAAAAAGTTTCCAAACTTCGAAAAAAATTTTTTTTCTTTTCCAGATTCTTTGCGCATAATATGCTTTACTGAGGCTATCAAACTAGTATAATGAAAGAGAACCAGTTATCTCAAATAAGAACGGAAAAAAAGTGATTCAAACGAAGTTTCCAAACTTCGAAAAAAATTTTTTTTCTTGTCGAGATTCTTTGCGCATAATATGCTTTTCTGAGGCTATCAAACTAGTATAATGAAAGAGAACCAGTTTTCTCAAATAAGAACGGAATAAAAGTGATTCTAACGAAGTTTCCAAACTTCGAAAAAAATTTTTTTTCTTTTCCAGATTTTTCGCGCATAATATGTATGCTTTACTGAGGCTATCAAACTAGTATAATGAAAGAGAACCAGTTATCTCAAATAAGAACGGAAAAAAAGTGATTCTAATGAAGTTTCCAAACTTCGAAAAAAAATTTTTTCTTTTCGAGATTCTTTGCGCATAATATGCATTTCTGAGGCTATCAAACTAGTATAATAAAAGATAACCGGTTATCTCAAATAATAACGGAAAAAAAGTGATTCTAAACTTCGAAAAAAAAATTTTTTCTTTTCGAGATTCTTTGCGCATAATATGCTTTTCTGAGGCTATCAAACTAGTATAATGAAAGAGAACCAGTTATCTCAAATAAGAACGGAAAAAAGTGATTCTAACGAAGTTTCCAAACTTCGAAAAAAATTTTTTTCTTTTCCAGATTCTATGCGCGTAATATGCTTTACTGATGCTATCAAGCTAGTATAATGAAAGAGAACCGGTTATCTCAAATGAGAACGGAAAAAAAGTGATTCTAATGAAGTTTCCAAACTTCGAAAAAAATTTTTTTTCTTTTCGAGATTCTTTGTGCATAATATGCTTTACTGAGGCTATCAAACTTCCTGAGGCTATCAAACTAATGAAAGAGAACCAGTTATCTCAAATAAGAACGGAAAAAAAGTGATTCAAATGAAGTTTCCAAACTTCGAAAAAAAAATTTTTTCTTTTCGAGATTCTTTGCGCATAATATGCTTTCCTGAGGCTATCAAACTAGTATAATGAAAGAGAACCAGTTATATCAAATAAGAACGTAAAAAAAGTGATTCTAACGAAGTTTCCAAACTTCGAAAAAATTTTTTTTTCTTTTCCAGATTCTTTGCCCATAATATGCTTTACTGAGGCTATCAAACTAGTATAATGAAAGAGAACCAGTTATCTCAAATAAGAACGGAAAAAAAGTTTCCAAACTTCGAAAAAAATTTTTTTTCTTTTCCAGATTCTTGCGCATAATATGCTTTACTGATGCTATCAAGCTAATATAGTGAAAGAGGACCGGTTATCTCAAATAAGAACGGAAAAAAAGTGATTCTAATGAAGTTTCCAAACTTCGAAAAAAAATTTTTTTCTTTTCGAAATTCTTTGTGCATAATATGCTTTACTGAGGCTATCAAACTTCCTGAGGCTATCAAACTAATGAAAGAGAACCAGTTATCTCCAATAAGAACGGACAAAAAGTGATTCTAACGAAGTTTCCAAACTTCGAAAAAAATTTTTTTTCTTTTCCAGATTCTTTGCGCATAATATGCTTTACTGAGGCTATCAAACTAGTATAATGAAAGAGAACCAGTTATCTCAAATAAGAACGGAAAAAAAAAGTGATTCTAATGAAGTTTCCAAACTTGGAAAAAAATTTTTTTTCTTTTCGAGAATCTTTGTGCATAATATGCTTTACTGAGGCTACCAAATAGTATAATGAAAGAGAACCAGTTATCTCCAATAAGAACGGAAAAAAAGTGAATAAAACGAAGTTTCCAAAATTCAAAAAAAACTTTTTTCTTTTCGAGATTCTTTGCGCATAATACGCTTTTCTGAGGTTATCAAACTAGTATAATGAAACAGAACCAGTTATCTCAAATAAGTACGGAATAAAAGTGATTCTAACGAACTTCCCCAACTTCGAAAAAATTTTTTTTCTTTTCGAGATTCTTTGCGCATAATATGCATATCTGAGGCTATCAAACTATTATAATGAAAGAGAACCAGTTATCTCAAATAAGAACGGAAAAAAAGTTTCCAAACTTCGAAAAAAATTTTTTTTCTTTTCCAGATTCTTTGTGCATAGTATGCTTTACTGAGGCTATCAAACTAGTATAATGAAAGAGAACCAGTTATCTCAAATAAGAACGGAAAAAAAGTGATTCTAACGAAGTTTCTAAACTTCGAAAAAACAATTTTTTCTTTTTGAGATTCTTTGCGCATAATATGCTTTTCTGAGGATATCAAACTAGTATAATGAAAGAGAACCAGTTATCTCAAATAAGAACGGAAAAAAAGTGATTCTAATGAAGTTTCCAAACTTCGAAAAAAATTTTTTTTCTTTTCGAGATTCTTTGTGCATAATATGCTTTACTGAGGCTATCAAACTTCCTGAGGCTATCAAACTAATGAAAGGGAACCAGTTATCTCAAATAAGAACGGAAAAAAAGTTTCCAAACTTCGAAAAAAATTTTTTTTCTTTTCGAGAATCTTTGTGCATAATATGCTTTACTGAGGCTATCAAACTAGTATAATGAAAGAGAACCAGTTATCTCAAATAAGAACGGAAAAAAGTGATTCAAACGAAGTTTCCAAAATTCAAAAAAAACTTTTTTCTTTTCGAGATTCTTTGCGCATAATATGCTTTTCTGAGGTTATCAAACTAGTATAAATAAACAGAACCAGTTATCTCAAATAAGTACGGAAAAGTAGTGATTCTAACGAAGTTTCCAAACTTCGAAAAAAATTTTTTTCTTTTCGAGATTCTTTGCGCATAATATGCATTTCTGAGGCTATCAAACTAGTATAATGAAAGAGAACCAGTTATCTCAAATAAGAACGGAAAAAAAGTGATTCTAACGAAGTTTCCAAACTTCGAAAAAAATTTTTTTTCTTTTCCAGATTCTTTGCGCATTATAATGCATAAAGAATATTTGCTTTACTGAGGCTATCAACTAGTATAATGAAAGAGAACCAGTTATCTCAAATAAGAACGGAAAAAAAGTGATTCTAAGGAAGTATCAAACTTCGAAAAAAAATTTTTTTCTTTTCCAGATTCTTTGTGCATAATATGCTTTACTGAGGCTATCAAACTAGTATAATGAAAGAGAACCAGTTATCGCAAATAAGATCGGAAAAAAAGTGATTCAAACGAAGTTTCCAAACTTCGAAAAAAAATTTTTTTCTTTTCGAGATTCTTTGCGCATAATATGCTTTTCTGAGGCTATCAAACTAGTATTATAAAAGAGAACCAGTTATCTCAAATAAGAACGGAAAAGAAGTGATTCCAACGAAGTTTCCAAACTTCGAAAAAAAACTTTTTTCTTTTGGAGATTCTTTGCGCATAATATGCTTTTCTGAGGCTATCAAACTAGTATAATGAAAGAGAACCAGTTATCTCAAATAAGAACGGAAAAAAAGTGATTCTAACGAAGTTTCCAAACTTCGAAAAAAATTTTTTTTCTTTTCCAGATTCTTTGCGCATAATATGCTTTACTGATGCTATCAAGGTAGTATAATGAAAGAGAACCGGTTATCTCAAATAAGAACGGAAAAAAAGTGATTTTAACGAAGTTTCCAAACTTCGAAAAAAATTTTTTTTCTTTTCGAGATTCTTTGTGCATAATATGCTTTACTGAGGCTATCAAAGTAGTATAATGAAAGAGAACCAGTTATCTCAAATAAGAACGGAAAAAAAGTGATTCAAACGAAGTTTCCAAACTTCGAAAAAAAATTTTTTTCTTTTCGAGATTCTTTGTGCATAATATGCTTTACTTAGGCTATCAAACTAGTATAATCAAAGAGAACCAGTTATCTCAAATAAGAACGGAAAATAAGTGATTCTAACGAAGTTTCCAAACTTCGAAAAAATTTTTTTTCTTTTCCAGATTCTTTGCACATAATATGCTTTACTGTGGCTATCAAACTAGTATAATGAAAGAGAACCAGTTATCTCAAATAAGAACGGAAAAAAGTGATTCTAATGAAGTTTCCAAACTTCGAAATACACCTTTTTTTTTTCGAGATTCTTTGTGCATAATATGCTCTACTGAGGCTATCAAACTAGTATAATGATAGAGAACCAGTTATCTCAAATAAGAACGGAAAAAAAGTGATTCTAACGAAGTTTCCAAACTTCGAAAAAAATGTTTTTTCTTTTCGAGATTCTTTGTGCATAATATGCTTTTCTGAGGCTATCAAACTAGTATAATGAAAGAGAACCAGTTATCTCAAATAAGAACGGAAAAAAAGTTATTCAAACGAAATTTCCAAACTTCGAAAAAAAACTTTTTTCTTTTCGAGATTCTTTGCGCATAATATGCTTTTCTGAGGCTATCAAACTAGTATAATGAAAGACAACCAGTTATCTCAAATAAGAACGGAAAAAAAGTGATTCTAACGAAGTTACCAAACTTCGAAAAAAATTTTTTTTCTTTTCCAGATTCTTTGCGCATAATATGCTTTACTGAGGTTATCAAAGTAGTATAATGAAAGAGAACCAGTTATCTCAAATAAGAACGGAAAAAAAGTGATTCTAATGAAGTTTCCAAACTTCGAAAAAAATTTTTTTCTTTTCGAGATTCTTTGTGCATAATATGCTTTACTGAGGTTATCAAACTCGTATAATGAAAGAGAACCAGTTATCTCAAATAAGAACGGAAAAAAGTGATTCTAACGAAGTTTCCAAACTTCGAAAAAAATTTTTTTCTTTTCCAGATTCTTTGCGCATAATATGCTTTATTGATGCTATCAAGCTAGTATAATGAAAGAGAACCGGTTATCTCAAATAAGAACGGAAAAAAAGTGATTCTAATGAAGTTTCCAAACTTCGAAAGAAATTTTTTTTCTTTTCGAGATTCTTTGTGCATAATATGCTTTACTGAGGCTATCAAACTTCCTGAGGCTATCAAACTAACGAAACAGAACCAGTTATCTCAAATAAGAACGGAAAAAAAGTGATTCTAACGAAGTTTCCAAACTTCGAAAAAAATTTTTTTTCTTTTCCAGATTCTTTGCCCATAATGTGCTTTACTGAGGCTATCAAACTAGTATAATGAAAGAGAACCAGTAATCTCAAATAAGAACGGAAAAAAAGTGATTCTAATGAAGTTTCCAAACTTCGAAAAAATTTTTTTTCTTTTCGAGATTCTTTGTGCATAATATGCTTTACTGAGGCTATCAAACTAGTATAATGAAAGAGAACCAGTTATCTCAAATAAGAACGGAAAAATAGTGATTCAAACGAAGTTTCCAAAATTCAAAAAAAAACTTTTATCTTTTCGAGATTCTTTGCGCATAATGTGCTTTTCTGAGGTTATCAAACTAGTATAATGAAAGAGAACCAGTTATCTCAAATAAGAACGGAAAAAAAGTGATTCTAACGAAGTTTCCAAACTTCGAAAAAAAATTTTTTTCTTTTCCAGATTCTTTGCGCATTATAATGCATAAAGCATATTTGCTTTACTGAGGCTATCAAACTAGTATAATGAAAGAGAACCAGTTATCTCAAATAAGAACGGAAAAAAAGTGATTCTAAGGAAGTATCAACTTCGAAAAAAATTTTTTTTCTTTTCGAGATTCTTTGTGCAAAATATGCTTTACTGAGGCTATAAAACTAGTATAATGAAAGAGAACCAGTTATCGCAAATAAGAACGGAAAAAAAGTGATTCAAACGAAGTTTCCAAACTACGAAAAAAAAATTTTTTCTTTTCGAGATTCTTTGCGCATAATCTGCTTTTCTGAGGCTATCAAACTAGTATAATAAAAGAGAACCAGTTATCTCAAATAAGAACGGAAAAGAAGTGATTCCAACGAAGTTTCCAAACTTCGAAAAATTTTTTTTTTCTTTTCCAGATTCTTTGCGCATAATATGCTTTACTGTGGCTATCAAACTAGTATAATGAAAGAGAACCAGTTATCTCAAATAAGAACGGAGAAAAAGTGATTCTAATGCAGTTTCCAAACTTCGAAAAAATTTTTTTTTCTTTTCGAGATTCTTTGTGCATAATATGCTTTACTGAGGTTATCAAACTAGTATAATGAAAGAGAACCAGTTATCTCAAATAAGAACGGAAAAAAAGTGATTCTAACGAAGTTATCATAATTCGAAAAAAAAATTTTTTCTTTTCGAGATTCTTTGCGCATAATATGCTTTTCTGAGGCTATCAAACTAGTATAATGATAGAGAACCAGTTATCTCAAATAAGAACGGAAAAAAAGTGATTCTAACGAAGTTTCCAAACTTCGAAAAAAATGTTTTTTCTTTTCGAGATTCTTTGTGCATAATATGCTTTTCTGAGGCTATCAAACTAGTATAATGAAAGAGAACCAGTTATCTCAAATAAGAACGGAAAAAAAGTTATTCAAACGAAGTTTCCAAACTTCGAAAAAAAACTTTTTTCTTTTCGAGATTCTTTGCGCATAATATGCTTTTCTGAGGCTATCAAACTAGTATAATGAAAGACAACCAGTTATCTCAAATAAGAACGGAAAAAAAGTGATTCTAACGAAGTTACCAAACTTCGAAAAAAATTTTTTTTCTTTTCCAGATTCTTTGTGCATAATATGCTTTACTGAGGTTATCAAAGTAGTATAATGAAAGAGAACCAGTTATCTCAAATAAGAACGGAAAAAAAGTGATTCTAATGAAGATTCCAAACTTCGAAAAAAATTTTTTTCTTTTCGAGATTCTTTGTGCATAATATGCTTTACTGAGGTTATCAAACTCGTATAATGAAAGAGAACCAGTTATCTCAAATAAGAACGGAAAAAAGTGATTCTAACGAAGTTTCCAAACTTCGAAAAAAATTTTTTTCTTTTCCAGATTCTTTGCGCATAATATGCTTTATTGATGCTATCAAGCTAGTATAATGAAAGAGAACCGGTTATCTCAAATAAGAACGGAAAAAAAGTGATTCTAATGAAGTTTCCAAACTTCGAAAGAAATTTTTTTTCTTTTCGAGATTCTTTGTGCATAATATGCTTTACTGAGGCTATCAAACTTCCTGAGGCTATCAAACTAACGAAACAGAACCAGTTATCTCAAATAAGAACGGAAAAAAAGTGAATCTAATGAAGTTTCCAAACTTCGAAAAAATTTTTTTTCTTTTCGAGATTCTTTGTGCATAATATGCTTTACTGAGGCTATCAAACTAGTATAATGAAAGAGAACCAGTTATCTCAAATAAGAACGGAAAAATAGTGATTCAAACGAAGTTTCCAAAATTCAAAAAAAAACTTTTATCTTTTCGAGATTCTTTGCGCATAATGTGCTTTTCTGAGGTTATCAAACTAGTATAATGAAAGAGAACCAGTTATCTCAAATAAGAACGGAAAAAAAGTGATTCTAACGAAGTTTCCAAACTTCGAAAAAAAATTTTCGCATTATAATGCATAAAGCATATTTGCTTTACTGAGGCTATCAAACTAGTATAATGAAAGAGAACCAGTTATCTCAAATAAGAACGGAAAAAAAGTGATTCTAAGGAAGTATCAACTTCGAAAAAAATTTTTTTTCTTTTCGAGATTCTTTGTGCAAAATATGCTTTACTGAGGCTATAAAACTAGTATAATGAAAGAGAACCAGTTATCGCAAATAAGAACGGAAAAAAAGTGATTCAAACGAAGTTTCCAAACTACGAAAAAAAAATTTTTTCTTTTCGAGATTCTTTGCGCATAATCTGCTTTTCTGAGGCTATCAAACTAGTATAATAAAAGAGAACCAGTTATCTCAAATAAGAACGGAAAAGAAGTGATTCCAACGAAGTTTCCAAACTTCGAAAAATTTTTTTTTTCTTTTCCAGATTCTTTGCGCATAATATGCTTTACTGTGGCTATCAAACTAGTATAATGAAAGAGAACCAGTTATCTCAAATAAGAACGGAAAAGAAGTGATTCCAACGAAGTTTCCAAACTTCGAAAAAAAACTTTTTTCTTTTGGAGATTCTTTGCGCATAATATGCTTTTCTGAGGCTATCAAACTAGTATAATGAAAGAGAACCAGTTATCTCAAATAAGAACGGAAAAAAAGTGATTCTAACGAAGTTTCCAAACTTCGAAAAAAATTTTTTTTCTTTTCCAGATTCTTTGCGCATAATATGCTTTACTGATGCTATCAAGGTAGTATAATGAAAGAGAACCGGTTATCTCAAATAAGAACGGAAAAAAAGTGATTTTAACGAAGTTTCCAAACTTCGAAAAAAATTTTTTTTCTTTTCGAGATTCTTTGTGCATAATATGCTTTACTGAGGCTATCAAAGTAGTATAATGAAAGAGAACCAGTTATCTCAAATAAGAACGGAAAAAAAGTGATTCAAACGAAGTTTCCAAACTTCGAAAAAAAATTTTTTTCTTTTCGAGATTCTTTGTGCATAATATGCTTTACTTAGGCTATCAAACTAGTATAATCAAAGAGAACCAGTTATCTCAAATAAGAACGGAAAATAAGTGATTCTAACGAAGTTTCCAAACTTCGAAAAAATTTTTTTTCTTTTCCAGATTCTTTGCACATAATATGCTTTACTGTGGCTATCAAACTAGTATAATGAAAGAGAACCAGTTATCTCAAATAAGAACGGAAAAAAGTGATTCTAATGAAGTTTCCAAACTTCGAAATACACCTTTTTTTTTTCGAGATTCTTTGTGCATAATATGCTCTACTGAGGCTATCAAACTAGTATAATGATAGAGAACCAGTTATCTCAAATAAGAACGGAAAAAAAGTGATTCTAACGAAGTTTCCAAACTTCGAAAAAAATGTTTTTTCTTTTCGAGATTCTTTGTGCATAATATGCTTTTCTGAGGCTATCAAACTAGTATAATGAAAGAGAACCAGTTATCTCAAATAAGAACGGAAAAAAAGTTATTCAAACGAAATTTCCAAACTTCGAAAAAAAACTTTTTTCTTTTCGAGATTCTTTGCGCATAATATGCTTTTCTGAGGCTATCAAACTAGTATAATGAAAGACAACCAGTTATCTCAAATAAGAACGGAAAAAAAGTGATTCTAACGAAGTTACCAAACTTCGAAAAAAATTTTTTTTCTTTTCCAGATTCTTTGCGCATAATATGCTTTACTGAGGTTATCAAAGTAGTATAATGAAAGAGAACCAGTTATCTCAAATAAGAACGGAAAAAAAGTGATTCTAATGAAGTTTCCAAACTTCGAAAAAAATTTTTTTCTTTTCGAGATTCTTTGTGCATAATATGCTTTACTGAGGTTATCAAACTCGTATAATGAAAGAGAACCAGTTATCTCAAATAAGAACGGAAAAAAGTGATTCTAACGAAGTTTCCAAACTTCGAAAAAAATTTTTTTCTTTTCCAGATTCTTTGCGCATAATATGCTTTATTGATGCTATCAAGCTAGTATAATGAAAGAGAACCGGTTATCTCAAATAAGAACGGAAAAAAAGTGATTCTAATGAAGTTTCCAAACTTCGAAAGAAATTTTTTTTCTTTTCGAGATTCTTTGTGCATAATATGCTTTACTGAGGCTATCAAACTTCCTGAGGCTATCAAACTAACGAAACAGAACCAGTTATCTCAAATAAGAACGGAAAAAAAGTGATTCTAACGAAGTTTCCAAACTTCGAAAAAAATTTTTTTTCTTTTCCAGATTCTTTGCCCATAATGTGCTTTACTGAGGCTATCAAACTAGTATAATGAAAGAGAACCAGTAATCTCAAATAAGAACGGAAAAAAAGTGATTCTAATGAAGTTTCCAAACTTCGAAAAAATTTTTTTTCTTTTCGAGATTCTTTGTGCATAATATGCTTTACTGAGGCTATCAAACTAGTATAATGAAAGAGAACCAGTTATCTCAAATAAGAACGGAAAAATAGTGATTCAAACGAAGTTTCCAAAATTCAAAAAAAAACTTTTATCTTTTCGAGATTCTTTGCGCATAATGTGCTTTTCTGAGGTTATCAAACTAGTATAATGAAAGAGAACCAGTTATCTCAAATAAGAACGGAAAAAAAGTGATTCTAACGAAGTTTCCAAACTTCGAAAAAAAATTTTTTTCTTTTCCAGATTCTTTGCGCATTATAATGCATAAAGCATATTTGCTTTACTGAGGCTATCAAACTAGTATAATGAAAGAGAACCAGTTATCTCAAATAAGAACGGAAAAAAAGTGATTCTAAGGAAGTATCAACTTCGAAAAAAATTTTTTTTCTTTTCGAGATTCTTTGTGCAAAATATGCTTTACTGAGGCTATAAAACTAGTATAATGAAAGAGAACCAGTTATCGCAAATAAGAACGGAAAAAAAGTGATTCAAACGAAGTTTCCAAACTACGAAAAAAAAATTTTTTCTTTTCGAGATTCTTTGCGCATAATCTGCTTTTCTGAGGCTATCAAACTAGTATAATAAAAGAGAACCAGTTATCTCAAATAAGAACGGAAAAGAAGTGATTCCAACGAAGTTTCCAAACTTCGAAAAATTTTTTTTTTCTTTTCCAGATTCTTTGCGCATAATATGCTTTACTGTGGCTATCAAACTAGTATAATGAAAGAGAACCAGTTATCTCAAATAAGAACGGAGAAAAAGTGATTCTAATGCAGTTTCCAAACTTCGAAAAAAATTTTTTTTCTTTTCGAGATTCTTTGTGCATAATATGCTTTACTGAGGTTATCAAACTAGTATAATGAAAGAGAACCAGTTATCTCAAATAAGAACGGAAAAAAAGTGATTCTAACGAAGTTATCATAATTCGAAAAAAAAATTTTTTCTTTTCGAGATTCTTTGCGCATAATATGCTTTTCTGAGGCTATCAAACTAGTATAATGATAGAGAACCAGTTATCTCAAATAAGAACGGAAAAAAAGTGATTCTAACGAAGTTTCCAAACTTCGAAAAAAATGTTTTTTCTTTTCGAGATTCTTTGTGCATAATATGCTTTTCTGAGGCTATCAAACTAGTATAATGAAAGAGAACCAGTTATCTCAAATAAGAACGGAAAAAAAGTTATTCAAACGAAGTTTCCAAACTTCGAAAAAAAACTTTTTTCTTTTCGAGATTCTTTGCGCATAATATGCTTTTCTGAGGCTATCAAACTAGTATAATGAAAGACAACCAGTTATCTCAAATAAGAACGGAAAAAAAGTGATTCTAACGAAGTTACCAAACTTCGAAAAAAATTTTTTTTCTTTTCCAGATTCTTTGTGCATAATATGCTTTACTGAGGTTATCAAAGTAGTATAATGAAAGAGAACCAGTTATCTCAAATAAGAACGGAAAAAAAGTGATTCTAATGAAGATTCCAAACTTCGAAAAAAATTTTTTTCTTTTCGAGATTCTTTGTGCATAATATGCTTTACTGAGGTTATCAAACTCGTATAATGAAAGAGAACCAGTTATCTCAAATAAGAACGGAAAAAAGTGATTCTAACGAAGTTTCCAAACTTCGAAAAAAATTTTTTTCTTTTCCAGATTCTTTGCGCATAATATGCTTTATTGATGCTATCAAGCTAGTATAATGAAAGAGAACCGGTTATCTCAAATAAGAACGGAAAAAAAGTGATTCTAATGAAGTTTCCAAACTTCGAAAGAAATTTTTTTTCTTTTCGAGATTCTTTGTGCATAATATGCTTTACTGAGGCTATCAAACTTCCTGAGGCTATCAAACTAACGAAACAGAACCAGTTATCTCAAATAAGAACGGAAAAAAAGTGAATCTAATAAAGTTTCCAAACTTCGAAAAAATTTTTTTTCTTTTCGAGATTCTTTGTGCATAATATGCTTTACTGAGGCTATCAAACTAGTATAATGAAAGAGAACCAGTTATCTCAAATAAGAACGGAAAAATAGTGATTCAAACGAAGTTTCCAAAATTCAAAAAAAAACTTTTATCTTTTCGAGATTCTTTGCGCATAATGTGCTTTTCTGAGGTTATCAAACTAGTATAATGAAAGAGAACCAGTTATCTCAAATAAGAACGGAAAAAAAGTGATTCTAACGAAGTTTCCAAACTTCGAAAAAAAATTTTCGCATTATAATGCATAAAGCATATTTGCTTTACTGAGGCTATCAAACTAGTATAATGAAAGAGAACCAGTTATCTCAAATAAGAACGGAAAAAAAGTGATTCTAAGGAAGTATCAACTTCGAAAAAAATTTTTTTTCTTTTCGAGATTCTTTGTGCAAAATATGCTTTACTGAGGCTATAAAACTAGTATAATGAAAGAGAACCAGTTATCGCAAATAAGAACGGAAAAAAAGTGATTCAAACGAAGTTTCCAAACTACGAAAAAAAAATTTTTTCTTTTCGAGATTCTTTGCGCATAATCTGCTTTTCTGAGGCTATCAAACTAGTATAATAAAAGAGAACCAGTTATCTCAAATAAGAACGGAAAAGAAGTGATTCCAACGAAGTTTCCAAACTTCGAAAAATTTTTTTTTTCTTTTCCAGATTCTTTGCGCATAATATGCTTTACTGTGGCTATCAAACTAGTATAATGAAAGAGAACCAGTTATCTCAAATAAGAACGGAGAAAAAGTGATTCTAATGCAGTTTCCAAACTTCGAAAAAAATTTTTTTTCTTTTCGAGATTCTTTGTGCATAATATGCTTTACTGAGGTTATCAAACTAGTATAATGAAAGAGAACCAGTTATCTCAAATAAGAACGGAAAAAAAGTGATTCTAACGAAGTTATCATAATTCGAAAAAAAAATTTTTTCTTTTCGAGATTCTTTGCGCATAATATGCTTTTCTGAGGCTATCAAACTAGTATAATGAAAGAGAACCAGTTATCTCAAATAAGAACGGAAAAAAGTGATTCTAACGAAGTTTCCAAACTTCGAAAAAAATTTTCTTCTTTTCCAGATTCTATGCGCGTAATATGCTTTACTGATGCTATCAAGCTAGTATAATGAAAGAGAACCGGTTATCTCAAATGAGAACGGAAAAAAAGTGATTCTAATGAAGTTTCCAAACTTCGAAAAAAATTTTTTTTCTTTTCGAGATTCTTTGTGCATAATATGCTTTACTGGGGCTATCAAACTTCCTGAGGCTATCAAACTAACGAAACAGAACCAGTTATCTCAAATAAGAACGGAAAAAAATGATTCTAACGAAGTTTCCAAACTTCGAAAAAAATTTATTTTCTTTTCCAGATTCTTTGCCCATAATGTGCTTTACTGAGGCTATCAAACTAGTATAATGAAAGAGAACCAGTTATCTCAAATAAGAACGGAAAAAAAGTGATTCTAATGAAGTTTCCAAACTTCGAAAAAATTTTTTTTCTTTTCGAGATTCTTTGTGCATAATATGCTTTACTGAGGCTATCAAACTAGTATAATGAAATAGAACCAGTTATCTCAAATAAGAACGGAAAAAAGTGATTCTAACGAAGTTTCCAAACTTCGAAAAAAATTTTTTTCTTTTCCAGATTCTATGCGCGTAATATGCTTTACTGATGCTATCAAGCTAGTATAATGAAAGAGAACCGGTTATCTCAAATGAGAACGGAAAAAAAGTGATTCTAATGAAGTTTCCTAACTTCGAAAAAAATTTTTTTTCTTTTCGAGATTCTTTGTGCATAATATGCTTTACTGAGGCTATCAAACTTCCTGAGGCTATCAAACTAATGAAAGAGAACCAGTTATCTCAAATAAGAACGGAAAAAAAGTGATTCAAACGAAGTTTCCAAACTTCGAAAAAAAAATTTTTTCTTTTCGAGATTCTTTGCGCATAATATGCTTTCCTGAGGCTATCAAACTAGTATAATGAAAGAGAACCAGTTATATCAAATAAGAACGTAAAAAAAGTGATTCTAACGAAGTTTCCAAACTTCGAAAAAATTTTTTTTTCTTTTCCAGATTCTTTGCCCATAATATGCTTTACTGAGGCTATCAAACTAGTATAATGAAAGAGAACCAGTTATCTCAAATAAGAACGGAAAAAAAGTTTCCAAACTTCGAAAAAAATTTTTTCTATTCCAGATTCTTGCGCATAATATGCTTTACTGATGCTATCAAGCTAATATAGTGAAAGAGGACCGGTTATCTCAAATAAGAACGGAAAAAAAGTGATTCTAATGAAGTTTCCAAACTTCGAAAAAAAATTTTTTTCTTTTCGAAATTCTTTGTGCATAATATGCTTTACTGAGGCTATCAAACTTCCTGAGGCTATCAAACTAATGAAAGAGAACCAGTTATCTCCAATAAGAACGGACAAAAAGTGATTCTAACGAAGTTTCCAAACTTCGAAAAAAATTTTTTTTCTTTTCCAGATTCTTTGCGCATAATATGCTTTACTGAGGCTATTTAACTAGTATAATGAAAGAGAACCAGTTATCTCAAATAAGAACGGAAAAAAAAGTGATTCTAATGAAGTTTCCAAACTTGGAAAAAAATTTTTTTTCTTTTCGAGAATCTTTGTGCATAATATGCTTTACTGAGGCTACCAAATAGTATAATGAAAGAGAACCAGTTATCTCAAATAAGAACGGAAAAAAAGTGAATAAAACGAAGTTTCCAAAATTCAAAAAAAACTTTTTTCTTTTCGAGATTCTTTGCGCATAATATGCTTTTCTGAGGTTATCAAACTAGTATAATGAAACAGAACCAGTTATCTCAAATAAGTACGGAATAAAAGTGATTCTAACGAACTTCCCCAACTTCGAAAAAATTTTTTTTCTTTTCGAGATTCTTTGCGCATAATATGCATTTCTGAGGCTATCAAACTAGTATAATGAAAGAGAACCAGTTATCTCAAATAAGAACGGAAAAAAAGTTTCCAAACTTCGAAAAATTTTTTTTTTCTTTTCCAGATTCTTTGTGCATAGTATGCTTTACTGAGGCTATCAAACTAGTATAATGAAAGAGAACCAGTTATCTCAAATAAGAACGGAAAAAAAGTGATTCTAACGAAGTTTCTAAACTTCGAAAAAACAATTTTTTCTTTTTGAGATTCTTTGCGCATAATATGCTTTTCTGAGGCTATCAAACTAGTATAATGAAAGAGAACCGGTTATCTCAAATAAGAACGGAAAAAAAGTGATTCTAATGAAGTTTCCAAACTTCGAAAGAAATTTTTTTTCTTTTCGAGATTCTTTGTGCATAATATGCTTTACTGAGGCTATCAAACTTCCTGAGGCTATCAAACTAACGAAACAGAACCAGTTATCTCAAATAAGAACGGAAAAAAAGTGATTCTAACGAAGTTTCCAAACTTCGAAAAAAATTTTTTTTCTTTTCCAGATTCTTTGCCCATAATGTGCTTTACTGAGGCTATCAAACTAGTATAATGAAAGAGAACCAGTAATCTCAAATAAGAACGGAAAAAAAGTGATTCTAATGAAGTTTCCAAACTTCGAAAAAATTTTTTTTCTTTTCGAGATTCTTTGTGCATAATATGCTTTACTGAGGCTATCAAACTAGTATAATGAAAGAGAACCAGTTATCTCAAATAAGAACGGAAAAATAGTGATTCAAACGAAGTTTCCAAAATTCAAAAAAAAACTTTTATCTTTTCGAGATTCTTTGCGCATAATGTGCTTTTCTGAGGTTAACAAACTAGTATAATGAAAGAGAACCAGTTATCTCAAATAAGAACGGAAAAAAAGTGATTCTAACGAAGTTTCCAAACTTCGAAAAAAAATTTTTTTCTTTTCCAGATTCTTTGCGCATTATAATGCATAAAGCATATTTGCTTTACTGAGGCTATCAAACTAGTATAATGAAAGAGAACCAGTTATCTCAAATAAGAACGGAAAAAAAGTGATTCTAAGGAAGTATCAACTTCGAAAAAAATTTTTTTTCTTTTCGAGATTCTTTGTGCAAAATATGCTTTACTGAGGCTATAAAACTAGTATAATGAAAGAGAACCAGTTATCGCAAATAAGAACGGAAAAAAAGTGATTCAAACGAAGTTTCCAAACTACGAAAAAAAAATTTTTTCTTTTCGAGATTCTTTGCGCATAATCTGCTTTTCTGAGGCTATCAAACTAGTATAATAAAAGAGAACCAGTTATCTCAAATAAGAACGGAAAAGAAGTGATTCCAACGAAGTTTCCAAACTTCGAAAAATTTTTTTTTTCTTTTCCAGATTCTTTGCGCATAATATGCTTTACTGTGGCTATCAAACTAGTATAATGAAAGAGAACCAGTTATCTCAAATAAGAACGGAGAAAAAGTGATTCTAATGCAGTTTCCAAACTTCGAAAAAAATTTTTTTTCTTTTCGAGATTCTTTGTGCATAATATGCTTTACTGAGGTTATCAAACTAGTATAATGAAAGAGAACCAGTTATCTCAAATAAGAACGGAAAAAAAGTGATTCTAACGAAGTTATCATAATTCGAAAAAAAAATTTTTTCTTTTCGAGATTCTTTGCGCATAATATGCTTTTCTGAGGCTATCAAACTAGTATAATGAAAGAGAACCAGTTATCTCAAATAAGAACGGAAAAAAGTGATTCTAACGAAGTTTCCAAACTTCGAAAAAAATTTTTTTCTTTTCCAGATTCTATGCGCGTAATATGCTTTACTGATGCTATCAAGCTAGTATAATGAAAGAGAACCGGTTATCTCAAATGAGAACGGAAAAAAAGTGATTCTAATGAAGTTTCCAAACTTCGAAAAAAATTTTTTTTCTTTTCGAGATTCTTTGTGCATAATATGCTTTACTGAGGCTATCAAACTTCCTGAGGCTATCAAACTAATGAAAGAGAACCAGTTATCTCAAATAAGAACGGAAAAAAAGTGATTCAAACGAAGTTTCCAAACTTCGAAAAAAAAATTTTTTCTTTTCGAGATTCTTTGCGCATAATATGCTTTCCTGAGGCTATCAAACTAGTATAATGAAAGAGAACCAGTTATATCAAATAAGAACGTAAAAAAAGTGATTCTAACGAAGTTTCCAAACTTCGAAAAAATTTTTTTTTCTTTTCCAGATTCTTTGCCCATAATATGCTTTACTGAGGCTATCAAACTAGTATAATGAAAGAGAACCAGTTATCTCAAATAAGAACGGAAAAAAAGTTTCCAAACTTCGAAAAAAATTTTTTTTCTTTTCCAGATTCTTGCGCATAATATGCTTTACTGATGCTATCAAGCTAATATAGTGAAAGAGGACCGGTTATCTCAAATAAGAACGGAAAAAAAGTGATTCTAATGAAGTTTCCAAACTTCGAAAAAAAATTTTTTTCTTTTCGAAATTCTTTGTGCATAATATGCTTTACTGAGGCTATCAAACTTCCTGAGGCTATCAAACTAATGAAAGAGAACCAGTTATCTCCAATAAGAACGGACAAAATGTGATTCTAACGAAGTTTCCAAACTTCGAAAAAAATTTTTCTTCTTTTCCAGATTCTTTGCGCATAATATGCTTTACTGAGGCTATCAAACTAGTATAATGAATGAGAACCAGTTATCTCAAATAAGAACGGAAAAAAAAGTGATTCTAATGAAGTTTCCAAACTTGGAAAAAAATTTTTTTTCTTTTCGAGAATCTTTGTGCATAATATGCTTTACTGAGGCTACCAAATAGTATAATGAAAGAGAACCAGTTATCTCAAATAAGAACGGAAAAAAAGTGAATAAAACGAAGTTTCCAAAATTCAAAAAAAACTTTTTTCTTTTCGAGATTCTTTGCGCATAATATGCTTTTCTGAGGTTATCAAACTAGTATAATGAAACAGAACCAGTTATCTCAAATAAGTACGGAATAAAAGTGATTCTAACGAACTTCCCCAACTTCGAAAAAATTTTTTTTCTTTTCGAGATTCTTTGCGCATAATATGCATTTCTGAGGCTATCAAACTAGTATAATGAAAGAGAACCAGTTATCTCAAATAAGAACGGAAAAAAAGTTTCCAAACTTCGAAAAAATTTTTTTTTCTTTTCCAGATTCTTTGTGCATAGTATGCTTTACTGAGGCTATCAAACTAGTATAATGAAAGAGAACCAGTTATCTCAAATAAGAACGGAAAAAAAGTGATTCTAATGAAGTTTCTAAACTTCGAAAAAACAATTTTTTCTTTTTGAGATTCTTTGCGCATAATATGCTTTTCTGAGGCTATCAAACTAGTATAATGAAAGAGAACCAGTTATCTCAAATAAGAACGGAAAAAAAGTGATTCTAATGAAGTTTCCAAACTTCGAAAAAAATTTTTTTTCTTTTCGAGATTCTTTGTGCATAATATGCTTTACTGAGGCTATCAAACTTCCTGAGGCTATCAAACTAATGAAAGGGAACCAGTTATCTCAAATAAGAACGGAAAAAAAGTTTCCAAACTTCGAAAAAAATTTTTTTTCTTTTCGAGAATCTTTGTGCATAATATGCTTTACTGAGGCTATCAAACTAGTATAATGAAAGAGAACCAGTTATCTCAAATAAGAACGGAAAAAAGTGATTCAAACGAAGTTTCCAAAATTCAAAAAAAAACTTTTTTCTTTTCGAGATTCTTTGCGCATAATATGCTTTTCTGAGGTTATCAAACTAGTATAAATAAACAGAACCAGTTATCTCAAATAAGTACGGAAAAGTAGTGATTCTAACGAAGTTTCCAAACTTCGAAAAAAAATTTTTTCTTTTCGAGATTCTTTGCGCATAATATGCATTTCTGAGGCTATCAAACTAGTATAATGAAAGAGAACCAGTTATCTCAAATAAGAACGGAAAAAAAGTGATTCTAACGAAGTTTCCAATCTTCGAAAAAAATTTTTTTTCTTTTCCAGATTCTTTGCGCATTATAATGCATAAAGAATATTTGCTTTACTGAGGCTATCAAACTAGTATAATGAAAGAGAACCAGTTATCTCAAATAAGAACGGAAAAAAAGTGATTCTAAGGAAGTATCAAACTTCGAAAAAAAATTTTTTTCTTTTCCATATTCTTTGTGCATAATATGCTTTACTGAGGCTATCAAACTAGTATAATGAAAGAGAACCAGTTATCGCAAATAAGAACGGAAAAAAAGTGATTCAAACGAAGTTTCCAAACTTCGAAAAAAAATTTTTTTCTTTTCGAGATTCTTTGCGCATAATATGCTTTTCTGAGGCTATCAAACTAGTATTATAAAAGAGAACCAGTTATCTCAAATAAGAACGGAAAAGAAGTGATTCCAACGAAGTTTCCAAACTTCGAAAAAATTTTTTTTTCTTTTCCAGATTCTTTGCGCATAATATGCTTTACTGTGGCTATCAAACTAGTATAATGAAAGAGAACCAGTTATCTCAAATAAGAACGGAAAAAAAGTGATTCTAATGCAGTTTCCAAACTTCGAAAAAAATTTTTTTTCTTTTCGAGATTCTTTGTGCATAATATGCTTTACTGAGGTTATTAAACTAGTATAATGAAATATAACCAGTTATCTCAAATAAGAACGGAAAAAAAGTGATTCTAACGAAGTTTCCATAATTCGAAAAAAAATTTTTTTCTTTTCGAGATTCTTTGCGCATAATATGCTTTTCAGAGGCTATCAAACTAGTATAATGAAAGAGAACCAGTTATCTCAAATAAGAACGGAAAAAAAGTGATTCTAACGAAGTTTCCAAACTTCGAAAAAAATTTTTTTTCTTTTCCAGATTCTTTGCGCATAATATGCTTTACTGATGCTATCAAGGTAGTATAATGAAAGAGAACCGTTTATCTCAAATAAGAACGGAAAAAAAGTGATTTTAACGAAGTTTCCAAACTTCGAAAAAAATTTTTTTTCTTTTCGAGATTCTTTGTGCATAATATGCTTTACTGAGGCTATCAAAGTAGTATAATGAAAGAGAACCAGTTATCTCAAATAAGAACGGAAAAAAAGTGATTCAAACGAAGTTTCCAAACTTCGAAAAAAATTTTTTTCTTTTCGAGATTCTTTGTGCATAATATGCTTTACTTAGGCTATCAAACTAGTATAATCAAAGAGAACCAGTTATCTCAAATAAGAACGGAAAATAAGTGATTCTAACGAAGTTTCCAAACTTCGAAAAAATTTTTTTTCTTTTCCAGATTCTTTGCACATAATATGCTTTACTGTGGCTATCAAACTAGTATAATGAAAGAGAACCAGTTATCTCAAATAAGAACGGAAAAAAGTGATTCTAATGAAGTTTCCAAACTTCGAAATACATTTTTTTTCTTTTCGAGATTCTTTGTGCATAATATGCTCTACTGAGGCTATCAAACTAGTATAATGATAGAGAACCAGTTATCTCAAATAAGAACGGAAAAAAAGTGATTCTAACGAAGTTTCCAAACTTCGAAAAAAATGTTTTTTCTTTTCGAGATTCTTTGTGCATAATATGCTTTTCTGAGGCTATCAAACTAGTATAATGAAAGAGAACCAGTTATCTCAAATAAGAACGGAAAAAAAGTTATTCAAACGAAGTTTCCAAACTTCGAAAAAAAACTTTTTTCTTTTCGAGATTCTTTGCGCATAATATGCTTTTCTGAGGCTATCAAACTAGTATAATGAAAGACAACCAGTTATCTCAAATAAGAACGGAAAAAAAGTGATTCTAACGAAGTTACCAAACTTCGAAAAAAATTTTTTTTCTTTTCCAGATTCTTTGCGCATAATATGCTTTACTGAGGTTATCAAAGTAGTATAATGAAAGAGAACCAGTTATCTCAAATAAGAACGGAAAAAAAGTGATTCTAATGAAGTTTCCAAACTTCGAAAAAAATTTTTTTCTTTTCGAGATTCTTTGTGCATAATATGCTTTACTGAGGTTATCAAACTCGTATAATGAAAGAGAACCAGTTATCTCAAATAAGAACGGAAAAAAGTGATTCTAACGAAGTTTCCAAACTTCGAAAAAAATTTTTTTCTTTTCCAGATTCTTTGCGCATAATATGCTTTACTGATGCTATCAAGCTAGTATAATGAAAGAGAACCGGTTATCTCAAATAAGAACGGAAAAAAAGTGATTCTAATGAAGTTTCCAAACTTCGAAAGAAATTTTTTTTCTTTTCGAGATTCTTTGTGCATAATATGCTTTACTGAGGCTATCAAACTTCCTGAGGCTATCAAACTAACGAAACAGAACCAGTTATCTCAAATAAGAACGGAAAAAAAGTGATTCTAACGAAGTTTCCAAACTTCGAAAAAAATTTTTTTTCTTTTCCAGATTCTTTGCCCATAATGTGCTTTACTGAGGGTATCAAACTAGTATAATGAAAGAGAACCAGTTATCTCAAATAAGAACGGAAAAAAAGTGATTCTAATGAAGTTTCCAAACTTCGAAAAAATTTTTTTTCTTTTCGAGATTCTTTGTGCATAATATGCTTTACTGAGGCTATCAAACTAGTATAATGAAAGAGAACCAGTTATCTCAAATAAGAACGGAAAAATAGTGATTCAAACGAAGTTTCCAAAATTCAAAAAAAAACTTTTATCTTTTCGAGATTCTTTGCGCATAATGTGCTTTTCTGAGGTTATCAAACTAGTATAATGAAAGAGAACCAGTTATCTCAAATAAGAACGGAAAAAAAGTGATTCTAACGGAGTTTCCAAACTTCGAAAAAAAATTTTTTTCTTTTCCAGATTCTTTGCGCATTATAATGCATAAAGCATATTTGCTTTACTGAGGCTATCAAACTAGTATAATGAAAGAGAACCAGTTATCTCAAATAAGAACGGAAAAAAAGTGATTCTAAGGAAGTATCAACTTCGAAAAAAATTTTTTTTCTTTTCGAGATTCTTTGTGCAAAATATGCTTTACTGAGGCTATAAAACTAGTATAATGAAAGAGAACCAGTTATCGCAAATAAGAACGGAAAAAAAGTGATTCAAACGAAGTTTCCAAACTACGAAAAAAAAATTTTTTCTTTTCGAGATTCTTTGCGCATAATCTGCTTTTCTGAGGCTATCAAACTAGTATAATAAAGGAGAACCAGTTATCTCAAATAAGAACGGAAAAGAAGTGATTCCAACGAAGTTTCCAAACTTCGAAAAATTTTTTTTTTCTTTTCCAGATTCTTTGCGCATAATATGCTTTACTGTGGCTATCAAACTAGTATAATGAAAGAGAACCAGTTATCTCAAATAAGAACGGAGAAAAAGTGATTCTAATGCAGTTTCCAAACTTCGAAAAAATTTTTTTTTCTTTTCGAGATTCTTTGTGCATAATATGCTTTACTGAGGTTATCAAACTAGTATAATGAAAGAGAACCAGTTATCTCAAATAAGAACGGAAAAAAAGTGATTCTAACGAAGTTATCATAATTCGAAAAAAAAATTTTTTCTTTTCGAGATTCTTTGCGCATAATATGCTTTTCTGAGGCTATCAAACTAGTATAATGAAAGAGAACCAGTTATCTCAAATAAGAACGGAAAAAAAGTGATTCTAATGAAGTTTCCAATCTTCGAAAAAAATTTTTTTTCTTTTCTAGATTCTTTGTGCATAATATGCTTTTCTGAGGCTATCAAACAAGTATAATGAAACAGAACAAGTTTTCTCAAATAAGAACGGAAAAAAAGTGATTCTAACGAAGTTTCCAAACTTCGAAAAAAATTTTTTTTCTTTTCCAGATTCTTTGCGCATAATATGCTTTTCTGAAGCTATCAAACTAGTTTAATGAAAGAGAACCGGTTATCTCAAATAAGAACGGAAAAAAAGTGATTCTAACGAAGTTTCTAAACTTCGAAAAAAAAATTTTTTTTTTCGAGATTCTTTGCGCATATGCTTTTCTGAGGCTATCAAACTAGTATAATGAAAGAGAACCAGTTATCTCAAATAAGAACGGAAAAAAGTGATTCTAACGAAGTTTCCAAACTTCGAAAAAAATTTTTTTCTTTTCCAGATTCTTTGCGCATAATATGCTTTACTGATGCTATCAAGCTAGTATAATGAAAGAGAACCGGTTATCTCAAATAAGAACGGAAAAAAAGTGATTCTAATGAAGTTTCCAAACTTCGAAAAAAATTTTTTTTCTTTTCGAGATTCTTTGTGCATAATATGCTTTACTGAGGCTATCAAACTAGTATAATGAAAGAGAACCAGTTATCTCAAATAAGAACGGAAAAAAAGTGATTCTAACGAAGTTTCCAAACTTCGAAAATTTTTTTTTTTATTTTCCAGATTCTTTGCGCATTATAATGCATAAAGAATATTTGCTTTACTGAGGCTATCAAACTAGTATAATGAAAGAGAACCAGTTATCTCAAATAAGAACGGAAAAAAAGTGATTCTAAGGAAGTATCAAACTTCAAAAAAAATTTTTTTTCTTTTCGAGATTCTTTGTGCATAATATGCTTTACTGAAGCTATCAAACTAGTATAATGAAAGAGAACCAGTTATCGCAAATAAGAACGGAAAAAAAGTGATTCAAACGAAGTTTCCAAACTTCGAAAAAAAATTTTTTTCTTTTCGAGATTCTTTGCGCATAATATGCTTTTCTAAGGCTATCAAACTAGTATAATAAAAGAGAACCAGTTATCTCAAAAAAGAACGGAAAAGAAGTGATTCCAACGAAGTTTCCAAACTTCGAAAAAAAATTTTTTTCTTTTCCAGATTCTTTGCGCATAATATGCTTTACTGTGGCTATCAAACTAGTATAATGAAAGAGAACCAGTTATCTCAAATAAGAAAGGAAAAAAAGTGATTCTAATGCAGTTTCCAAACTTCGAAAAATTTTTTTTTCTTTTCGAGATTCTTTGTGCATAATATGCTTTACTGAGGTTATCAAACTAGTATAATGAAAGAGAACCGGTTATCTCAAATAAGAACGGAAAAAAGTGATTCTAATGAAGTTTCCAAACTTCGAAAAAAATTTTTTTCTTTTCCAGATTCTTTGCGCATAATATGCTTTACTGATGCTATCAAGCTAGTATAATGAAAGAGAACCGGTTATCTCAAATAAGAACGGAAAAAAAGTGATTCTAATGAAGTTTCCAAACTTCGAAAAATTTTTTTTTTTTTTCGACATTCTTTGTGCAAAATATGCTTTACTGAGGCTATCAAACTTCCTGAGGCTATCAAACTAACGTAAGAGAACCAGTTATCTCAAATAAGAGCGGAAAAAAAGTGATTCAAACGAAGTTTCCAAACTTCAAAAAAAAATGTTTTTCTTTTCGAGATTCTTTGCGCATAATATGCTTTCCTGAGGCTATGAAACTAGTATAATGAAAGAGAACCAGTTATATCAAATAAGAACGTAAAAAAAGTGATTCTAACGAAGTTTCCAAACTTCGAAAAAAATTTTTTTTCTTTTCCAGATTCTTTGCCCATAATATGCTTTACTGAGGCTATCAAACTAGTATAATGAAAGAGAACCAGTTATCTCAAATAAGAACGGAAAAAAAGTTATTCTAATGAAGTTTCCAAACTTCGAAAATTTTTTTTTTCTTTTCGAGATTCTTTGCTCATAATATGGTTTTCTGAGGCTAGCAAACAAGTATAATGAAAGAGAACCAGTTATCTCAAATAAGAACGGAAAAAAAGTGATTCTAATGAAGTTTCCAATCTTCGAAAAAAATTTTTTTTCTTTTCTAGATTCTTTGTGCATAATATGCTTTTCTGAGGCTATCAAACAAGTATAATGAAACAGAACAAGTTTTCTCAAATAAGAACGGAAAAAAAGTGATTCTAACGAAGTTTCCAAACTTCGAAAAAAATTTTTTTTCTTTTCCAGATTCTTTGCGCATAATATGCTTTTCTGAGGCTATCAAACTAGTTTAATGAAAGAGAACCGGTTATCTCAAATAAGAACGGAAAAAAAGTGATTCTAACGAAGTTTCTAAACTTCGAAAAAAAATTTTTTTTTTTCGAGATTCTTTGCGCATATGCTTTTCTGAGGCTATCAAACTAGTATAATGAAAGAGAACCAGTTATCTCAAATAAGAACGGAAAAAAGTGATTCTAACGAAGTTTCCAAACTTCGAAAAAAATTTTTTTCTTTTCCAGATTCTTTGCGCATAATATGCTTTACTGATGCTATCAAGCTAGTATAATGAAAGAGAACCGGTTATCTCAAATAAGAACGGAAAAAAAGTGATTCTAATGAAGTTTCCAAACTTCGAAAAAAATTTTTTTTCTTTTCGAGATTCTTTGTGCATAATATGCTTTACTGAGGCTATCAAACTAGTATAATGAAAGAGAACCAGTTATCTCAAATAAGAACGGAAAAAAAGTGATTCTAACGAAGTTTCCAAACTTCGAAAATTTTTTTTTTTATTTTCCAGATTCTTTGCGCATTATAATGCATAAAGAATATTTGCTTTACTGAGGCTATCAAACTAGTATAATGAAAGAGAACCAGTTATCTCAAATAAGAACGGAAAAAAAGTGATTCTAAGGAAGTATCAAACTTCAAAAAAAATTTTTTTTCTTTTCGAGATTCTTTGTGCATAATATGCTTTACTGAAGCTATCAAACTAGTATAATGAAAGAGAACCAGTTATCGCAAATAAGAACGGAAAAAAAGTGATTCAAACGAAGTTTCCAAACTTCGAAAAAAAATTTTTTTCTTTTCGAGATTCTTTGCGCATAATATGCTTTTCTAAGGCTATCAAACTAGTATAATAAAAGAGAACCAGTTATCTCAAATAAGAACGGAAAAGAAGTGATTCCAACGAAGTTTCCAAACTTCGAAAAAAAATTTTTTTCTTTTCCAGATTCTTTGCGCATAATATGCTTTACTGTGGCTATCAAACTAGTATAATGAAAGAGAACCAGTTATCTCAAATAAGAAAGGAAAAAAAGTGATTCTAATGCAGTTTCCAAACTTCGAAAAATTTTTTTTTCTTTTCGAGATTCTTTGTGCATAATATGCTTTACTGAGGTTATCAAACTAGTATAATGAAAGAGAACCGGTTATCTCAAATAAGAACGGAAAAAAAGTGATTCTAATGAAGTTTCCAAACTTCGAAAGAAATTTTTTTTCTTTTCGAGATTCTTTGTGCATAATATGCTTTACTGAGGCTATCAAACTTCCTGAGGCTATCAAACTAACGAAACAGAACCAGTTATCTCAAATAAGAACGGAAAAAAAGTGATTCTAACGAAGTTTCCAAACTTCGAAAAAAATTTTTTTTCTTTTCCAGATTCTTTGCCCATAATGTGCTTTACTGAGGCTATCAAACTAGTATAATGAAAGAGAACCAGTAATCTCAAATAAGAACGGAAAAAAAGTGATTCTAATGAAGTTTCCAAACTTCGAAAAAATTTTTTTTCTTTTCGAGATTCTTTGTGCATAATATGCTTTACTGAGGCTATCAAACTAGTATAATGAAAGAGAACCAGTTATCTCAAATAAGAACGGAAAAATAGTGATTCAAACGAAGTTTCCAAAATTCAAAAAAAAACTTTTATCTTTTCGAGATTCTTTGCGCATAATGTGCTTTTCTGAGGTTAACAAACTAGTATAATGAAAGAGAACCAGTTATCTCAAATAAGAACGGAAAAAAAGTGATTCTAACGAAGTTTCCAAACTTCGAAAAAAAATTTTTTTCTTTTCCAGATTCTTTGCGCATTATAATGCATAAAGCATATTTGCTTTACTGAGGCTATCAAACTAGTATAATGAAAGAGAACCAGTTATCTCAAATAAGAACGGAAAAAAAGTGATTCTAAGGAAGTATCAACTTCGAAAAAAATTTTTTTTCTTTTCGAGATTCTTTGTGCAAAATATGCTTTACTGAGGCTATAAAACTAGTATAATGAAAGAGAACCAGTTATCGCAAATAAGAACGGAAAAAAAGTGATTCAAACGAAGTTTCCAAACTACGAAAAAAAAATTTTTTCTTTTCGAGATTCTTTGCGCATAATCTGCTTTTCTGAGGCTATCAAACTAGTATAATAAAAGAGAACCAGTTATCTCAAATAAGAACGGAAAAGAAGTGATTCCAACGAAGTTTCCAAACTTCGAAAAATTTTTTTTTTCTTTTCCAGATTCTTTGCGCATAATATGCTTTACTGTGGCTATCAAACTAGTATAATGAAAGAGAACCAGTTATCTCAAATAAGAACGGAGAAAAAGTGATTCTAATGCAGTTTCCAAACTTCGAAAAAAATTTTTTTTCTTTTCGAGATTCTTTGTGCATAATATGCTTTACTGAGGTTATCAAACTAGTATAATGAAAGAGAACCAGTTATCTCAAATAAGAACGGAAAAAAAGTGATTCTAACGAAGTTATCATAATTCGAAAAAAAAATTTTTTCTTTTCGAGATTCTTTGCGCATAATATGCTTTTCTGAGGCTATCAAACTAGTATAATGAAAGAGAACCAGTTATCTCAAATAAGAACGGAAAAAAGTGATTCTAACGAAGTTTCCAAACTTCGAAAAAAATTTTTTTCTTTTCCAGATTCTATGCGCGTAATATGCTTTACTGATGCTATCAAGCTAGTATAATGAAAGAGAACCGGTTATCTCAAATGAGAACGGAAAAAAAGTGATTCTAATGAAGTTTCCAAACTTCGAAAAAAATTTTTTTTCTTTTCGAGATTCTTTGTGCATAATATGCTTTACTGAGGCTATCAAACTTCCTGAGGCTATCAAACTAATGAAAGAGAACCAGTTATCTCAAATAAGAACGGAAAAAAAGTGATTCAAACGAAGTTTCCAAACTTCGAAAAAAAAATTTTTTCTTTTCGAGATTCTTTGCGCATAATATGCTTTCCTGAGGCTATCAAACTAGTATAATGAAAGAGAACCAGTTATATCAAATAAGAACGTAAAAAAAGTGATTCTAACGAAGTTTCCAAACTTCGAAAAAATTTTTTTTTCTTTTCCAGATTCTTTGCCCATAATATGCTTTACTGAGGCTATCAAACTAGTATAATGAAAGAGAACCAGTTATCTCAAATAAGAACGGAAAAAAAGTTTCCAAACTTCGAAAAAAATTTTTTTTCTTTTCCAGATTCTTGCGCATAATATGCTTTACTGATGCTATCAAGCTAATATAGTGAAAGAGGACCGGTTATCTCAAATAAGAACGGAAAAAAAGTGATTCTAATGAAGTTTCCAAACTTCGAAAAAAAATTTTTTTCTTTTCGAAATTCTTTGTGCATAATATGCTTTACTGAGGCTATCAAACTTCCTGAGGCTATCAAACTAATGAAAGAGAACCAGTTATCTCCAATAAGAACGGACAAAATGTGATTCTAACGAAGTTTCCAAACTTCGAAAAAAATTTTTCTTCTTTTCCAGATTCTTTGCGCATAATATGCTTTACTGAGGCTATCAAACTAGTATAATGAATGAGAACCAGTTATCTCAAATAAGAACGGAAAAAAAAGTGATTCTAATGAAGTTTCCAAACTTGGAAAAAAATTTTTTTTCTTTTCGAGAATCTTTGTGCATAATATGCTTTACTGAGGCTACCAAATAGTATAATGAAAGAGAACCAGTTATCTCAAATAAGAACGGAAAAAAAGTGAATAAAACGAAGTTTCCAAAATTCAAAAAAAACTTTTTTCTTTTCGAGATTCTTTGCGCATAATATGCTTTTCTGAGGTTATCAAACTAGTATAATGAAACAGAACCAGTTATCTCAAATAAGTACGGAATAAAAGTGATTCTAACGAACTTCCCCAACTTCGAAAAAATTTTTTTTCTTTTCGAGATTCTTTGCGCATAATATGCATTTCTGAGGCTATCAAACTAGTATAATGAAAGAGAACCAGTTATCTCAAATAAGAACGGAAAAAAAGTTTCCAAACTTCGAAAAAATTTTTTTTTCTTTTCCAGATTCTTTGTGCATAGTATGCTTTACTGAGGCTATCAAACTAGTATAATGAAAGAGAACCAGTTATCTCAAATAAGAACGGAAAAAAAGTGATTCTAATGAAGTTTCTAAACTTCGAAAAAACAATTTTTTCTTTTTGAGATTCTTTGCGCATAATATGCTTTTCTGAGGCTATCAAACTAGTATAATGAAAGAGAACCAGTTATCTCAAATAAGAACGGAAAAAAAGTGATTCTAATGAAGTTTCCAAACTTCGAAAAAAATTTTTTTTCTTTTCGAGATTCTTTGTGCATAATATGCTTTACTGAGGCTATCAAACTTCCTGAGGCTATCAAACTAATGAAAGGGAACCAGTTATCTCAAATAAGAACGGAAAAAAAGTTTCCAAACTTCGAAAAAAATTTTTTTTCTTTTCGAGAATCTTTGTGCATAATATGCTTTACTGAGGCTATCAAACTAGTATAATGAAAGAGAACCAGTTATCTCAAATAAGAACGGAAAAAAGTGATTCAAACGAAGTTTCCAAAATTCAAAAAAAAACTTTTTTCTTTTCGAGATTCTTTGCGCATAATATGCTTTTCTGAGGTTATCAAACTAGTATAAATAAACAGAACCAGTTATCTCAAATAAGTACGGAAAAGTAGTGATTCTAACGAAGTTTCCAAACTTCGAAAAAAAATTTTTTCTTTTCGAGATTCTTTGCGCATAATATGCATTTCTGAGGCTATCAAACTAGTATAATGAAAGAGAACCAGTTATCTCAAATAAGAACGGAAAAAAAGTGATTCTAACGAAGTTTCCAATCTTCGAAAAAAATTTTTTTTCTTTTCCAGATTCTTTGCGCATTATAATGCATAAAGAATATTTGCTTTACTGAGGCTATCAAACTAGTATAATGAAAGAGAACCAGTTATCTCAAATAAGAACGGAAAAAAAGTGATTCTAAGGAAGTATCAAACTTCGAAAAAAAATTTTTTTCTTTTCCATATTCTTTGTGCATAATATGCTTTACTGAGGCTATCAAACTAGTATAATGAAAGAGAACCAGTTATCGCAAATAAGAACGGAAAAAAAGTGATTCAAACGAAGTTTCCAAACTTCGAAAAAAAATTTTTTTCTTTTCGAGATTCTTTGCGCATAATATGCTTTTCTGAGGCTATCAAACTAGTATTATAAAAGAGAACCAGTTATCTCAAATAAGAACGGAAAAGAAGTGATTCCAACGAAGTTTCCAAACTTCGAAAAAATTTTTTTTTCTTTTCCAGATTCTTTGCGCATAATATGCTTTACTGTGGCTATCAAACTAGTATAATGAAAGAGAACCAGTTATCTCAAATAAGAACGGAAAAAAAGTGATTCTAATGCAGTTTCCAAACTTCGAAAAAAATTTTTTTTCTTTTCGAGATTCTTTGTGCATAATATGCTTTACTGAGGTTATTAAACTAGTATAATGAAATATAACCAGTTATCTCAAATAAGAACGGAAAAAAAGTGATTCTAACGAAGTTTCCATAATTCGAAAAAAAATTTTTTTCTTTTCGAGATTCTTTGCGCATAATATGCTTTTCAGAGGCTATCAAACTAGTATAATGAAAGAGAACCAGTTATCTCAAATAAGAACGGAAAAAAAGTGATTCTAACGAAGTTTCCAAACTTCGAAAAAAATTTTTTTTCTTTTCCAGATTCTTTGCGCATAATATGCTTTACTGATGCTATCAAGGTAGTATAATGAAAGAGAACCGTTTATCTCAAATAAGAACGGAAAAAAAGTGATTTTAACGAAGTTTCCAAACTTCGAAAAAAATTTTTTTTCTTTTCGAGATTCTTTGTGCATAATATGCTTTACTGAGGCTATCAAAGTAGTATAATGAAAGAGAACCAGTTATCTCAAATAAGAACGGAAAAAAAGTGATTCAAACGAAGTTTCCAAACTTCGAAAAAAAATTTTTTTCTTTTCGAGATTCTTTGTGCATAATATGCTTTACTTAGGCTATCAAACTAGTATAATCAAAGAGAACCAGTTATCTCAAATAAGAACGGAAAATAAGTGATTCTAACGAAGTTTCCAAACTTCGAAAAAATTTTTTTTCTTTTCCAGATTCTTTGCACATAATATGCTTTACTGTGGCTATCAAACTAGTATAATGAAAGAGAACCAGTTATCTCAAATAAGAACGGAAAAAAGTGATTCTAATGAAGTTTCCAAACTTCGAAATACATTTTTTTTCTTTTCGAGATTCTTTGTGCATAATATGCTCTACTGAGGCTATCAAACTAGTATAATGATAGAGAACCAGTTATCTCAAATAAGAACGGAAAAAAAGTGATTCTAACGAAGTTTCCAAACTTCGAAAAAAATGTTTTTTCTTTTCGAGATTCTTTGTGCATAATATGCTTTTCTGAGGCTATCAAACTAGTATAATGAAAGAGAACCAGTTATCTCAAATAAGAACGGAAAAAAAGTTATTCAAACGAAGTTTCCAAACTTCGAAAAAAAACTTTTTTCTTTTCGAGATTCTTTGCGCATAATATGCTTTTCTGAGGCTATCAAACTAGTATAATGAAAGACAACCAGTTATCTCAAATAAGAACGGAAAAAAAGTGATTCTAACGAAGTTACCAAACTTCGAAAAAAATTTTTTTTCTTTTCCAGATTCTTTGCGCATAATATGCTTTACTGAGGTTATCAAAGTAGTATAATGAAAGAGAACCAGTTATCTCAAATAAGAACGGAAAAAAAGTGATTCTAATGAAGTTTCCAAACTTCGAAAAAAATTTTTTTCTTTTCGAGATTCTTTGTGCATAATATGCTTTACTGAGGTTATCAAACTCGTATAATGAAAGAGAACCAGTTATCTCAAATAAGAACGGAAAAAAGTGATTCTAACGAAGTTTCCAAACTTCGAAAAAAATTTTTTTCTTTTCCAGATTCTTTGCGCATAATATGCTTTACTGATGCTATCAAGCTAGTATAATGAAAGAGAACCGGTTATCTCAAATAAGAACGGAAAAAAAGTGATTCTAATGAAGTTTCCAAACTTCGAAAGAAATTTTTTTTCTTTTCGAGATTCTTTGTGCATAATATGCTTTACTGAGGCTATCAAACTTCCTGAGGCTATCAAACTAACGAAACAGAACCAGTTATCTCAAATAAGAACGGAAAAAAAGTGATTCTAACGAAGTTTCCAAACTTCGAAAAAAATTTTTTTTCTTTTCCAGATTCTTTGCCCATAATGTGCTTTACTGAGGGTATCAAACTAGTATAATGAAAGAGAACCAGTTATCTCAAATAAGAACGGAAAAAAAGTGATTCTAATGAAGTTTCCAAACTTCGAAAAAATTTTTTTTCTTTTCGAGATTCTTTGTGCATAATATGCTTTACTGAGGCTATCAAACTAGTATAATGAAAGAGAACCAGTTATCTCAAATAAGAACGGAAAAATAGTGATTCAAACGAAGTTTCCAAAATTCAAAAAAAAACTTTTATCTTTTCGAGATTCTTTGCGCATAATGTGCTTTTCTGAGGTTATCAAACTAGTATAATGAAAGAGAACCAGTTATCTCAAATAAGAACGGAAAAAAAGTGATTCTAACGGAGTTTCCAAACTTCGAAAAAAAATTTTTTTCTTTTCCAGATTCTTTGCGCATTATAATGCATAAAGCATATTTGCTTTACTGAGGCTATCAAACTAGTATAATGAAAGAGAACCAGTTATCTCAAATAAGAACGGAAAAAAAGTGATTCTAAGGAAGTATCAACTTCGAAAAAAATTTTTTTTCTTTTCGAGATTCTTTGTGCAAAATATGCTTTACTGAGGCTATAAAACTAGTATAATGAAAGAGAACCAGTTATCGCAAATAAGAACGGAAAAAAAGTGATTCAAACGAAGTTTCCAAACTACGAAAAAAAAATTTTTTCTTTTCGAGATTCTTTGCGCATAATCTGCTTTTCTGAGGCTATCAAACTAGTATAATAAAGGAGAACCAGTTATCTCAAATAAGAACGGAAAAGAAGTGATTCCAACGAAGTTTCCAAACTTCGAAAAATTTTTTTTTTCTTTTCCAGATTCTTTGCGCATAATATGCTTTACTGTGGCTATCAAACTAGTATAATGAAAGAGAACCAGTTATCTCAAATAAGAACGGAGAAAAAGTGATTCTAATGCAGTTTCCAAACTTCGAAAAAATTTTTTTTTCTTTTCGAGATTCTTTGTGCATAATATGCTTTACTGAGGTTATCAAACTAGTATAATGAAAGAGAACCAGTTATCTCAAATAAGAACGGAAAAAAAGTGATTCTAACAAAGTTATCATAATTCGAAAAAAAAATTTTTTCTTTTCGAGATTCTTTGCGCATAATATGCTTTTCTGAGGCTATCAAACTAGTATAATGAAAGAGAACCAGTTATCTCAAATAAGAACGGAAAAAAAGTGATTCTAATGAAGTTTCCAATCTTCGAAAAAAATTTTTTTTCTTTTCTAGATTCTTTGTGCATAATATGCTTTTCTGAGGCTATCAAACAAGTATAATGAAACAGAACAAGTTTTCTCAAATAAGAACGGAAAAAAAGTGATTCTAACGAAGTTTCCAAACTTCGAAAAAAATTTTTTTTCTTTTCCAGATTCTTTGCGCATAATATGCTTTTCTGAAGCTATCAAACTAGTTTAATGAAAGAGAACCGGTTATCTCAAATAAGAACGGAAAAAAAGTGATTCTAACGAAGTTTCTAAACTTCGAAAAAAAAATTTTTTTTTTCGAGATTCTTTGCGCATATGCTTTTCTGAGGCTATCAAACTAGTATAATGAAAGAGAACCAGTTATCTCAAATAAGAACGGAAAAAAGTGATTCTAACGAAGTTTCCAAACTTCGAAAAAAATTTTTTTCTTTTCCAGATTCTTTGCGCATAATATGCTTTACTGATGCTATCAAGCTAGTATAATGAAAGAGAACCGGTTATCTCAAATAAGAACGGAAAAAAAGTGATTCTAATGAAGTTTCCAAACTTCGAAAAAAATTTTTTTTCTTTTCGAGATTCTTTGTGCATAATATGCTTTACTGAGGCTATCAAACTAGTATAATGAAAGAGAACCAGTTATCTCAAATAAGAACGGAAAAAAAGTGATTCTAACGAAGTTTCCAAACTTCGAAAATTTTTTTTTTTATTTTCCAGATTCTTTGCGCATTATAATGCATAAAGAATATTTGCTTTACTGAGGCTATCAAACTAGTATAATGAAAGAGAACCAGTTATCTCAAATAAGAACGGAAAAAAAGTGATTCTAAGGAAGTATCAAACTTCAAAAAAAATTTTTTTTCTTTTCGAGATTCTTTGTGCATAATATGCTTTACTGAAGCTATCAAACTAGTATAATGAAAGAGAACCAGTTATCGCAAATAAGAACGGAAAAAAAGTGATTCAAACGAAGTTTCCAAACTTCGAAAAAAAATTTTTTTCTTTTCGAGATTCTTTGCGCATAATATGCTTTTCTAAGGCTATCAAACTAGTATAATAAAAGAGAACCAGTTATCTCAAAAAAGAACGGAAAAGAAGTGATTCCAACGAAGTTTCCAAACTTCGAAAAAAAATTTTTTTCTTTTCCAGATTCTTTGCGCATAATATGCTTTACTGTGGCTATCAAACTAGTATAATGAAAGAGAACCAGTTATCTCAAATAAGAAAGGAAAAAAAGTGATTCTAATGCAGTTTCCAAACTTCGAAAAATTTTTTTTTTTTTTCGACATTCTTTGTGCAAAATATGCTTTACTGAGGCTATCAAACTTCCTGAGGCTATCAAACTAACGTAAGAGAACCAGTTATCTCAAATAAGAGCGGAAAAAAAGTGATTCAAACGAAGTTTCCAAACTTCAAAAAAAAATGTTTTTCTTTTCGAGATTCTTTGCGCATAATATGCTTTCCTGAGGCTATGAAACTAGTATAATGAAAGAGAACCAGTTATATCAAATAAGAACGTAAAAAAAGTGATTCTAACGAAGTTTCCAAACTTCGAAAAAAATTTTTTTTCTTTTCCAGATTCTTTGCCCATAATATGCTTTACTGAGGCTATCAAACTAGTATAATGAAAGAGAACCAGTTATCTCAAATAAGAACGGAAAAAAAGTTATTCTAATGAAGTTTCCAAACTTCGAAAATTTTTTTTTTCTTTTCGAGATTCTTTGCTCATAATATGGTTTTCTGAGGCTAGCAAACAAGTATAATGAAAGAGAACCAGTTATCTCAAATAAGAACGGAAAAAAAGTGATTCTAATGAAGTTTCCAATCTTCGAAAAAAATTTTTTTTCTTTTCTAGATTCTTTGTGCATAATATGCTTTTCTGAGGCTATCAAACAAGTATAATGAAACAGAACAAGTTTTCTCAAATAAGAACGGAAAAAAAGTGATTCTAACGAAGTTTCCAAACTTCGAAAAAAATTTTTTTTCTTTTCCAGATTCTTTGCGCATAATATGCTTTTCTGAGGCTATCAAACTAGTTTAATGAAAGAGAACCGGTTATCTCAAATAAGAACGGAAAAAAAGTGATTCTAACGAAGTTTCTAAACTTCGAAAAAAAATTTTTTTTTTTCGAGATTCTTTGCGCATATGCTTTTCTGAGGCTATCAAACTAGTATAATGAAAGAGAACCAGTTATCTCAAATAAGAACGGAAAAAAGTGATTCTAACGAAGTTTCCAAACTTCGAAAAAAATTTTTTTCTTTTCCAGATTCTTTGCGCATAATATGCTTTACTGATGCTATCAAGCTAGTATAATGAAAGAGAACCGGTTATCTCAAATAAGAACGGAAAAAAAGTGATTCTAATGAAGTTTCCAAACTTCGAAAAAAATTTTTTTTCTTTTCGAGATTCTTTGTGCATAATATGCTTTACTGAGGCTATCAAACTAGTATAATGAAAGAGAACCAGTTATCTCAAATAAGAACGGAAAAAAAGTGATTCTAACGAAGTTTCCAAACTTCGAAAATTTTTTTTTTTATTTTCCAGATTCTTTGCGCATTATAATGCATAAAGAATATTTGCTTTACTGAGGCTATCAAACTAGTATAATGAAAGAGAACCAGTTATCTCAAATAAGAACGGAAAAAAAGTGATTCTAAGGAAGTATCAAACTTCAAAAAAAATTTTTTTTCTTTTCGAGATTCTTTGTGCATAATATGCTTTACTGAAGCTATCAAACTAGTATAATGAAAGAGAACCAGTTATCGCAAATAAGAACGGAAAAAAAGTGATTCAAACGAAGTTTCCAAACTTCGAAAAAAAATTTTTTTCTTTTCGAGATTCTTTGCGCATAATATGCTTTTCTAAGGCTATCAAACTAGTATAATAAAAGAGAACCAGTTATCTCAAATAAGAACGGAAAAGAAGTGATTCCAACGAAGTTTCCAAACTTCGAAAAAAAATTTTTTTCTTTTCCAGATTCTTTGCGCATAATATGCTTTACTGTGGCTATCAAACTAGTATAATGAAAGAGAACCAGTTATCTCAAATAAGAAAGGAAAAAAAGTGATTCTAATGCAGTTTCCAAACTTCGAAAAATTTTTTTTTCTTTTCGAGATTCTTTGTGCATAATATGCTTTACTGAGGTTATCAAACTAGTATAATGAAAGAGAACCGGTTATCTCAAATAAGAACGGAAAAAAGTGATTCTAATGAAGTTTCCAAACTTCGAAAAAAATTTTTTTCTTTTCCAGATTCTTTGCGCATAATATGCTTTACTGATGCTATCAAGCTAGTATAATGAAAGAGAACCGGTTATCTCAAATAAGAACGGAAAAAAAGTGATTCTAATGAAGTTTCCAAACTTCGAAAAATTTTTTTTTTTTTTCGACATTCTTTGTGCAAAATATGCTTTACTGAGGCTATCAAACTTCCTGAGGCTATCAAACTAACGTAAGAGAACCAGTTATCTCAAATAAGAGCGGAAAAAAAGTGATTCAAACGAAGTTTCCAAACTTCAAAAAAAAATGTTTTTCTTTTCGAGATTCTTTGCGCATAATATGCTTTCCTGAGGCTATGAAACTAGTATAATGAAAGAGAACCAGTTATATCAAATAAGAACGTAAAAAAAGTGATTCTAACGAAGTTTCCAAACTTCGAAAAAAATTTTTTTTCTTTTCCAGATTCTTTGCCCATAATATGCTTTACTGAGGCTATCAAACTAGTATAATGAAAGAGAACCAGTTATCTCAAATAAGAACGGAAAAAAAGTTATTCTAATGAAGTTTCCAAACTTCGAAAATTTTTTTTTTCTTTTCGAGATTCTTTGCTCATAATATGGTTTTCTGAGGTTAGCAAACTAGTATAATGAAAGAGAACCAGTTATCTCAAATAAGAACGGAAAAAAAGTTTCCAAACTTCGAAAAAAATTTTTTTTCTTTTCCAGATTCTTTGCGCATAATATGCTTTACTGATGCTATCAAGCTAGTATAATGAAAGAGGACCGGTTATCTCAAATAAGAACGGAAAAAAAGTGATTCTAATGAAGTTTCCAAACTTCGAAAAAAAATTTTTTTCTTTTCGATATTCTTTGTGCATAATATGCTTTACTGAGGCTATCAAACTTCCTGAGGCTATCAAACTAATGAAAGAGAACCAGTTATCTCATATAAGAACGGAAAAAAAGTGATTCAAACGAAGTTTCCAAACTTCGAAAAAAAATTTTTTTCTTGTCGAGATTCTCTGCGCATAATATGCTTTTCTGAGGCTATCAAACTAGTATAATGAAAGAGAACCAGTTATCTCAAATAAGAACGGAAAAAAAGTGATTCAAACGAAGTTTCCAAACTTCGAAAAAAAATTTTTTTCTTGTCGAGATTCTTTGCGCATAATATGCTTTTCTGAGGCTATCAAACTAGTATAATGAAAGAGAACCAGTTATCTCAAATAAGAACGGAAAAAAAGTGATTCTAACGAAGTTTCCAAACCTCGAAAAAAATTTTTTTTCTTTTCCAGATTCTTTGTGCAAAATATGCTTTTCTGAGGTTATCAAACTAGTATAATGAAAGAGAACCAGTTATCTCAAATAAGAACGGAAAAAAAGTGATTCTAATGAAGTTTCCAAACTTCGTAAAAATTTTTTTTCTTTTCGAGAATTTTTGTGCATAATATGCTTTACTGAGGCTATCAAACTAGTATAATGAAAGAGAACCAGTTATCTCAAATAAGAACGGAAAAAAGTGATTCAAACGAAGTTTGCAAAATTCAAAAAAAAATTTTTTCTTTTTGAGATTCTTTGCGCATAATATGCTTTTCTGAGGTTATCAAACTAGTATAATGAAACAGAACCAGTTATCTCAAATAAGTACGGAATAAAAGTGATTCTAACGAACTTCCCCAACTTCGAAAAAATTTTTTTTCTTTTCGAGATTCTTTGCGCATAATATGCATTTCTGAGGCTATCAAACTAGTATAATGAAAGGGAACCAGTTATCTCAAATAAGAACGGAAAAAAAGTTTCCAAACTTCGAAAAAAATTTTTTTTCTTTTCCAGATTCTTTGCGCATAATATGCTTTACTGAGGCTATCAAACAAGTATAATGAAAGAGAACCGGTTATCTCAAATAAGAACGGTAAAAAAGTGATTCTAATGAAGTTTCCAAACTTCGAAAAAAATTTTTTTTCTTTTCGAGATTCTTTGTGCATAATATGCTTTACTGAGGCTATCAAACTAATGAAAGAGAACCAGTTATCTAAAATAAGAACGGAAAAAAAGTGATTCAAACGAAGTTTGCAAACTTCGAAAAAAAAAATTTTTTCTTTTCGAGATTCTTTGCGCATAATATGCTTTCCTAAGGCTATCAATAATGAAAGAGAACCAGTTATATCAAATAAGAACGTAAAAAAAGTGATTCTAACGAAGTTTCCAAACTTCGAAAAAAATTTTTTTTCTTTTCCAGATTCTTTGCCCATAATATACTTTACTGAGGCTATCAAACTAGTATAATGAAAGAGAACCAGTTATCTCAAATAAGAACGGAAAAAAAGTGATTCTAATGAAGTTTCCAAACTTCGAAAAATTTTTTTCTCTTTTCGAGATTCTTTGTGCATAATATGCTTTAACGAGGCTATCAAACTAGTATAATGAAAGAGAACCAGTTATCTCAAATAAGAACGGAAAAATAGTGATTCAAACGAAGTTTCCAAAATTCAAAAAAAACTTTTTTCTTTTCGAGATTCTTTGCGCATAATGTGCTTTTCTGAGGTTATCAAACTAGTATAATGAAAGAGAACCAGTTATCTCAAATAAGAACGGAAAAAAAGTGATTCTAACGAAGTTTCCAATCTTCGAAAAAAATTTTTTTTCTTTTCCAGATTCTTTGCGCATTATAATGCATAAAGCATATTTGCTTTACTGAGGCTATCAAACTAGTATAATGAAAGAGAACCAGTTATCTCAAATAAGAACGGAAAAAAAGTGATTCTAAGGAAGTATCAAACTTCAAAAAAATTTTTTTTTCTTTTCGAGATTCTTTGTGCATAATATGCTTTACTGAGGCTATCAAACTAGTATAATGAAAGAGAACCAGTTATCGCAAATAAGAACGGAAAAAAAGTGATTCAAACGAAGTTTCCAAACTTCCAAAAAAAATTTTTTTCTTTTCGAGAATCTTTGCGCATAATATGCTTTCCTGAGGCTATCAAACTAGTATAATAAAAGAGAACCAGTTATCTCAAATAAGAACGGAAAAGAAGTGATTCCAACGAAGTTTCCAAACTTCGAAAAAAATTTTTTTTCTTTTCCAGATTCTTTGCGCATAATATGCTTTACTGTGGCTATCAAACTAGTATAATGAAAGAGAACCAGTTATCTCAAATAAGAACGGAAAAAAAGTGATTCTAATGCAGTTTCCATACTTCGAAAAATTTTTTTTTTCTTTTCGAGATTCTTTGTGCATAATATGCTTTACTGAGGTTATCAAACTAGTATAATGAAAGAGAACCGGTTATCTCAAATAAGAACGGAAAAAAGTGATTCTAACGAAGTTTCCAAACTTCGAAAAAAATTTTTTTCTTTTCCAGATTCTTTGCGCATAATATGCTTTACTGATGCTATCAAGCTAGTATAATGAAAGAGAATCGCTTATCTCAAATAAGAACGGAAAAAAAGTATAATGAAAGAGAACCGGTTATCTCAAATAAGAACGGAAAAAAGTGATTCTAATGAAGTTTCCAAACTTCGAAAGAAATTTTTTTTCTTTTCGAGATTCTTTGTGCATAATATGCTTTACTGAGGAAATCAAACTTCCTGAGGCTATCAAACTAACGAAAGAGAACCAGTTATATCAAATAAGAACGGAAAAAAAGTGTTTCAAACGAAGTTTCCAAACTTCGAAAAAAAAATTTTTTCTTTTCGAGATTCTTTGCGCATAATATGCTTTCCTGAGGCTATCAAACTAGTATAATGAAAGAGAACCAGTTATATCAAATAAGAACGTAAAAAAAGTGATTCTAACGAGGTTTCCAAACTTCGAAAAAAATTTTTTTTCTTTTCCAGATTCGAGGCCCATAATATGCTTTACTGAGGCTATCAAACTAGTATAATGAAAGAAAACCAGTTATCTCAAATAAGAACGGAAAAAAAGTGATTCTAATGAAGTTTCCAAACTTCGAAAAAATTTTTTTTCTTTTCGAGATTCTTTGCGCATATTATGCTTTTCTGAGGCAATCAAACTAGTATAATGAAAGAGAACCAGTTATCTCAAATAAGAACGGAAAAAATGTTTCCAAACTTCGAAAAAAATTTTTTTTCTTTTCCAGATTCTTTGCGCATAATATGCTTTACTGATGCTATCAAGCTAGTATAATGAAAGAGGACCGGTTATCTCAAATAAGAACGGAAAAAAAGTGATTCTAACGAAGTTTCCAAACTTCGAAAAAAATTTTTTTTCTTTTCGATATTCTTTGTGCATAATATGCTTTACTGAGGCTATCAAACTTCCTGAGGGTATCAAACTAATGAAAGAGAACCAGTTATCTCAAATAAGAACGGAAAAAAAGTGATTCAAACGAATTTTCCAAACTTCGAAAAAAAAATTTTTTCTTGTCGAGATTCTTTGCGCATAATATGCTTTTCTGAGGCTATCAAACTAGTACAATGAAACAGAACCAGTTATCTCAAATAAGTACGGAATAAAAGTGATCCTAACGAACTTCCCCAACTTCGAAAAAATTTTTTTTCTTTTCGAGATTCTTTGCGCATAATATGCATTTCTGAGGCTATCAAACTAGTATAATGAAAGAGAACCAGTTATCTCAAATAAGAACGGAAAAAAGTGATTCTAACGAAGTTTCCAAACTTCGAAAAAAATTTTTTTTCTTTTCCAGATTCTTTGCGCATAATATGCTTTACTGAGGCTATCAAACTAGTATAATGAAAGAGAACCAGTTATCTCAAATAAGAACGGAAAAAAAGTGATTCTAATGAAGTTTCCAAACTTCGAAAAAAATTTTTTTTCTTTTCGAGATTCTTTGTGCATAATATGCTTTACTGAGGATATCAAACTAATGAAAGAGAACCAATTATCTCAAATAAGAACGGAAAAAAAGTGATTCAAACGAAGTTTCCAAACTTCGAAAAAAATTTTTTTCTTTTCGAGATTCTTTGCGCATAATATGCTTTCCTGAGGCTATCAAACTAGTATAATGAAAGAGTACCAGTTATATCAAATAAGAACGTAAAAAAAGTAATTCTAACGAAGTTTCCAAACTTCGAAAAAAATTTTTTTTCTTTTCCAGATTCTTTGCCCATAATATACTTTACTGAGGCTATCAAACTAGTATAATGAAAGAGAACCAGTTATCTCAAATAAGAACGGAAAAAAAGTGATTCTAATGAAGTTTCCAAACTTCGAAAAATTTTTTTTTCTTTTCGAGATTCTTTGTGCATAATATGCTTTACTGAGGCTATCAAACCAGTATAATGAAAGAGAACCAGTTTTCTCAAATAAAAACGGAAAAATAGTGATTCAAACGAAGTTTCCAAAATTCAAAAAAAACTTTTTTCTTTTCGAGATTCTTTGCGCATAATGTGCTTTTCTGAGGTTATCAAACTAGTATAATGAAAGAGAACCAGTTATCTCAAATAAGAACGGAAAAAAAGTGATTCTAACGAAGTTTCCAAACTTCGAAAAAAATTTTTTTTCTTTTCCAGATTCTTTGCGCATTATAATGCATAAAGCATATTTGCTTTACTGAGGCTATCAAACTAGTATAATGAAAGAGAACCAGTTATCTCAAATAAGAACGGAAAAAAAGTGATTCTAAGGAAGTATCAAACTTCAAAAAAAATTTTTTTTCTTTTCGGGATTCTTTGTGCATAATATGCTTTACTGAGGCTATCAAACTAGTATAATGAAAGAGAACCAGTTATCTCAAATAAGAACGGAAAAAAAGTGATTCAAACGAAGTTTCCATACTTCGAAAAAAAATTTTTTTCTTTTCGAGATTCTTTGCGCATAATATGCTTTTCTGAGGCTATCAAACTAGTATAATAAAAGAAAACCAGTTATCTCAAATAAGAACGGAAATAAAGTGATTCAAACGAAGTTTCCAAACTTCGAAAAAATTTTTTTTCTTTTCGAGATTCATTGTGCATAATATGCTTTTCTGAGGCTATCAAACTACTATAATGAAAGAGAACCAGTAATCTCAAATATGAACGAAAAAAAGTGATTCAAACGACGTTTCCAAACTTCGAAAAATTTTTTTTTTCTTTTCGAGATTCTTTGCGCATAATATGCTTTACTGAGGCTATCAAACTAGTATAATGAAAGAGAACTAGTTATCTCCAATAAGAACGGAAAAAAAGTGATACTAACAAAGTTTCCAAACTTCGAAAAAAATTTTTTTTCTTTTCGAGATTCTTTGCGCATAATATGCTTTACTGAGGCTATCAAACTAGTATAATGAAAGAGAACCAGTTATCTCAAATAAGAACGGAAAAAAAGTGATTCAAACGAAGTTTCCAAACTTCGAAAAAAAAACTTTTTTCTTTTCGAGATTCTTTGCGCATAATATGCATTTCTGAGGTTATCAAACTAGTATAATGAAAGAGAACCAGTTATCTAAAATAAGAACAAAAAAAAAAGTGATTCTAAGGAAGTATCAAACTTCGAAAAAAAAATTTTTTCTTTTCGAGATTCTTTGTGCATAATATGCTTTACTGTGGCTATCAAACTATTATAATGAAAGAGAACCAGTTATCTCAAATAAGAACGGAAAAAAAGTGATTCTAAGGAAGTTTCCAAACTTCGAAAAAAATTTTTTTTCTTTTCGAGATTCTTTGAGCATAATATGCTTTTCTGAGGCTATCAAACTGGTATAATGAAAGAGAACCAGTTATCTCAAATAAGAACGGAAAAAAAGTGATTCTAACGAAGTTTCCAAACTTCCAAAAAAATTTTTTTTCTTTTCGAGATTCTTTGCGCATAATATGCTTTTCTGAGGCTATCAAAATAGTATAATGAAAGAGAACCAGTTATCTCAAATAAGAACGGAAAAAAAGTTATTCAAACGAAGTTTCCAAACTTCGAAAAAAAACTTTTTTCTTTTCGAGATTCTTTACGCATAATATGGCTTTACTGAGGCTATCAAAATAGTATAATGAAAGAGAACCAGTTATCTCAAATAAGAACGGAAAAAAAGTGATTCAAACGAAGTTTCCAAACTTCGAAAAAAAAATTTTTTCTTTTCGAGATTCTTTGCGCATAATATGCTTTTCTGAGGCTATCAAACTAGTATAATGAAAGAGAACTAGTTATCTCAAATAAGAACGGAAAAAAAGTGATACTAACAAAGTTTCCAAACTTCGAAAAAAATTTTTTTTCTTTTCGAGATTCTTTGCGCATAATATGCTTTACTGAGGCTATCAAACCAGTATAATGAAAGAGAACCAGTTATCTCAAATAAGAACGGAAAAAAAGTGATTCAAACGAAGTTTCCAAACTTCGAAAAAAAATTTTTTTCTTTTCGAGATTCTTTGTGCATAATATGCGCTAATGAGGCTATCAAACTAGTATAATGAAAGAGAACCAGTTATCTCAAATAAGAACGGAAAAAAAGTGATTCTAACGAAGTTTCCAAACTTGGAAAAAAATTTTTTTTCTTTTCGAGATTCATTGAGCATAATATGCTTTTCTGAGGCTATCAAACTAGTATAATGAAAGAGAACCAGTTATCTCAAATAAGAACGGAAAAAAAGTGATTCTAACGAAGTTTCCAAACTTCGAAAAAAATTTGTTTTCTTTTCGAGATTCTTTGCGCATAATATGCTTTTCTGAGGCTATCAAACTATGAAAGAGAACCAGTTATTTCAAATAAGAACGGAAAAAAAGTGATTCTAACGAAGTTTCCAAACTTCGAAAAAAAAATTTTTTTTCTTTTCGAGATTCTTTGCCCATAATATGCTTTTCTGAGGCTATCAAAATAGTATAATGAAATAGAACCAGTTATCTCAAATAAAAACGGAAAAAAAGTTATTCAAACGAAGTTTCCAAACTTCGAAAAAAACTTTTTTCTTTTCGAGATTCTTTGCGCATAATATGCTTTTCTGGGGCTATCAAACTAGTATAATGAAAGAGAACCAGTTATCTCAAATAAGAACGGAAAAAAAGTGATTCTAACGAAGTTTCCAAACTTCGAAAAAAATTTTTTTTCTTTTCGAGATTCTTTGCGCATAATATGTTTTCTGAGGCTATCAAACTAGTTTAATGAAAGAGAACCAGTTATCTCAAATAAGAACGGAAAAAAAGTGATTCATACGCAGTTTCCAAACTTCGAAAAATTTTTTTTTTCTTTTCGAGATTCTTTGCGCATAATATGCTTTACTGAGGCTATCAAACTAGTATAATGAAAGCGAACCAGTTATCTCAAATAAGAACGGAAAAAAAGTGATTCAAACGCAGTTTCCAAACTTCGAAAAATTTTTTTTTTCTTTTCGAGATTCTTTGCACATAATATGCTTTTCTGAGGCTATCAAACTATGAAAGAGAACCAGTTATCTCAAATAAGAACGGGAAAAAAGTGATTCTAACGAAGTTTCCAAACTTCGAAAAAAATTTTTTTTCTTTTCGAGATTCTTCGCGCATAATATGCTTTTCTGAGGCTATCAAAATAGTATAATGAAAGAGAACCAGTTATCTCAAATAAGAACGGAAAAAAAGTTATTCAAACGAAGTTTCCAAACTTCGAAAAAAAACTTTTTTCTTTTCGAGATTCTTTGCGCATAATATGCTTTTCTGAGGCTATCAAAATACTATAATGAAAGAGAACCAGTTATCTCAAATAAGAACGGAAAAAAGTGATTCAAACGACGTTTCCAAACTTCAAAAAAATTTTTTTTTCTTTTCGAGATTCTTTGCGCATAATATGCTTTACTGAGGCTATCAAACTAGTATAATGAAAGAGAACCAGTTATCTCAAATAAGAACGGAAAAAAAGTGATTCTAACGAAGTTTCCAAACTTCGAAAAAATTTTTTTTTCTTTTCGAGATTCTTTGCGCATAATATGCTTTACTGAGGCTATCAAACTAGTATAATGAAAGAGAACCAGTTATCTCAAATAAGAACGGAAAAAAAGTGATTCAAACGAAGTTTCCAAACTTCGAAAAAAATATTTTTCTTTACGAGATTCTTTGCGCATAATATGCTTTTCTGAGGCTATCAAACTACTATAATGAAAGAGAACCAGTAATCTCAAATAAGAACGGAAAAAAGTGATTCAAACGACGTTTCCAAACTTCGAAAAAAATTTTTTTTCTTTTCGAGATTCTTTGCGCATAATATGCTTTACTGAGGCTATCAAACTAGTATAATGAAAGAGAATTAGTTATCTCAAATAAGAACGGAAAAAAAGTGATACTAACAAAGTTTCCAAACTTCGAAAAAAAATTTTTTTCTTTTCGAGATTCTTTGCGCATAATATGCTTTACTGAGGCTATCAAACCAGTATAATGAAAGAGAACCAGTTATCTCAAATAAGAACGGAAAAAAAGTGATTCAAACGAAGTTTCCAAACTTCGAAAAAAAACTTTTTTCTTTTCGAGATTCTTTGCGCATAATATGCTTTTCTGAGGTTATCAAACTAGTATAATGAAAGAGAAACAGTTATTTGAAATAAGAACGGAAAAAAAGTGATTCTAACGAAGTTTCCAAACTTCGAAAAAATTTTTTTTTTGTTTTCCAGATTCTTTGCGCATAATATGCTTTTCTGAGGCTATCAAACTAGTATAATGAAAGAGAACCAGTTATCTAAAATAAGAACAAAAAAAAAAGTGATTCTAAGGAAGTATCAAACTTCGAAAAAAAATTTCTTTCTTTTCGAGATTCTTTGTACATAATATGCTTTACTGTGGCTATCAGATTAGTATAATGAAAGAGAACCAGTTATCTCAAATAAGAACGTAAAAAAAGTGATTCTAACGAAGTTTCCAAACTTCGAAAAAAAATTTTTTTCTTTTCGAGATTCTTTGTGCATAATATGCGCTAATGAGGCTATCAAACTAGTATAATGAAAGAGAACCAGTTATCTCAAATAAGAACGGAAAAAAAGTGATTCTAACGAAGTTTCCAAACTTCGAAAAAAATTTTATTTCTTTTCGAGATTCATTGAGCATAATATGCTTTTCTGAGGCTATCAAACTAGTATAATGAAAGAGAACCAGTTATCTCAAATAAGAACGGAAAAAAAGTGATTCTAACGAAGTTTCCAAACTTCGAAAAAAATTTGTTTTCTTTTCGAGATTCTTTGCGCATAATATGCTTTTCTGAGGCTATCAAACTATGAAAGAGAACCAGTTATTTCAGATAAGAACGGAAAAAAAGTGATTCTAACGAAGTTTCCAAACTTCGAAAAAAAAATTTTTTTTCTTTTCGAGATTCTTTGCCCATAATATGCTTTTCTGAGGCTATCAAAATAGTATAATGAAATAGAACCAGTTATCTCAAATAAAAACGGAAAAAAAGTGATTCAAACGAAGTTTCCAAACTTCAAAAAAAAATGTTTTTCTTTTCGAGATTCTTTGCGCATAATATGCTTTCCTGAGGCTATCAAACTAGTATAATGAAAGAGAACCAGTTATATCAAATAAGAACGTAAAAAAAGTGATTCTAACGAAGTTTCCAAACTTCGAAAAAAATTTTTTTTCTTTTCCAGATTCTTTGCCCATAATATGCTTTACTGAGGCTATCAAACTAGTATAATGAAAGAGAACCAGTTATCTCAAATAAGAACGGAAAAAAGTTATTCTAATGAAGTTTCCAAACTTCGAAAATTTTTTTTTTCTTTTCGAGATTCTTTGCTCATAATATGGTTTTCTGAGGCTAGCAAACTAGTATAATGAAAGAGAACCAGTTATCTCAAATAAGAACGGAAAAAAAGTTTCCAAACTTCGAAAAAAATTTTTTTTCTTTTCCAGATTCTTTGCGCATAATATGCTTTACTGATGCTATCAAGCTAGTATAATGAAAGAGGACCGGTTATCTCAAATAAGAACGGAAAAAAAGTGATTCTAATGAAGTTTCCAAACTTCGAAAAAAAATTTTTTTCTTTTCGATATTCTTTGTGCATAATATGCTTTACTGAGGCTATCAAACTTCCTGAGGCTATCAAACTAATGAAAGAGAACCAGTTATCTCATATAAGAACGGAAAAAAAGTGATTCAAACGAAGTTTCCAAACTTCGAAAAAAAATTTTTTTCTTGTCGAGATTCTTTGCGCATAATATGCTTTTCTGAGGCTATCAAACTAGTACAATGAAACAGAACCAGTTATCTCAAATAAGTACGGAATAAAAGTGATCCTAACGAACTTCCCCAACTTCGAAAAAATTTTTTTTCTTTTCGAGATTCTTTGCGCATAATATGCATTTCTGAGGCTATCAAACTAGTATAATGAAAGAGAACCAGTTATCTCAAATAAGAACGGAAAAAAGTGATTCTAACGAAGTTTCCAAACTTCGAAAAAAATTTTTTTTCTTTTCCAGATTCTTTGCGCATAATATGCTTTACTGAGGCTATCAAACTAGTATAATGAAAGAGAACCAGTTATCTCAAATAAGAACGGAAAAAAAGTGATTCTAATGAAGTTTCCAAACTTCGAAAAAAATTTTTTTTCTTTTCGAGATTCTTTGTGCATAATATGCTTTACTGAGGATATCAAACTAATGAAAGAGAACCAATTATCTCAAATAAGAACGGAAAAAAAGTGATTCAAACGAAGTTTCCAAACTTCGAAAAAAATTTTTTTCTTTTCGAGATTCTTTGCGCATAATATGCTTTCCTGAGGCTATCAAACTAGTATAATGAAAGAGTACCAGTTATATCAAATAAGAACGTAAAAAAAGTAATTCTAACGAAGTTTCCAAACTTCGAAAAAAATTTTTTTTCTTTTCCAGATTCTTTGCCCATAATATACTTTACTGAGGCTATCAAACTAGTATAATGAAAGAGAACCAGTTATCTCAAATAAGAACGGAAAAAAAGTGATTCTAATGAAGTTTCCAAACTTCGAAAAATTTTTTTTTCTTTTCGAGATTCTTTGTGCATAATATGCTTTACTGAGGCTATCAAACCAGTATAATGAAAGAGAACCAGTTTTCTCAAATAAAAACGGAAAAATAGTGATTCAAACGAAGTTTCCAAAATTCAAAAAAAACTTTTTTCTTTTCGAGATTCTTTGCGCATAATGTGCTTTTCTGAGGTTATCAAACTAGTATAATGAAAGAGAACCAGTTATCTCAAATAAGAACGGAAAAAAAGTGATTCTAACGAAGTTTCCAAACTTCGAAAAAAATTTTTTTTCTTTTCCAGATTCTTTGCGCATTATAATGCATAAAGCATATTTGCTTTACTGAGGCTATCAAACTAGTATAATGAAAGAGAACCAGTTATCTCAAATAAGAACGGAAAAAAAGTGATTCTAAGGAAGTATCAAACTTCAAAAAAAATTTTTTTTCTTTTCGGGATTCTTTGTGCATAATATGCTTTACTGAGGCTATCAAACTAGTATAATGAAAGAGAACCAGTTATCTCAAATAAGAACGGAAAAAAAGTGATTCAAACGAAGTTTCCATACTTCGAAAAAAAATTTTTTTCTTTTCGAGATTCTTTGCGCATAATATGCTTTTCTGAGGCTATCAAACTAGTATAATAAAAGAAAACCAGTTATCTCAAATAAGAACGGAAATAAAGTGATTCAAACGAAGTTTCCAAACTTCGAAAAAATTTTTTTTCTTTTCGAGATTCATTGTGCATAATATGCTTTTCTGAGGCTATCAAACTACTATAATGAAAGAGAACCAGTAATCTCAAATATGAACGAAAAAAAGTGATTCAAACGACGTTTCCAAACTTCGAAAAATTTTTTTTTTCTTTTCGAGATTCTTTGCGCATAATATGCTTTACTGAGGCTATCAAACTAGTATAATGAAAGAGAACTAGTTATCTCCAATAAGAACGGAAAAAAAGTGATACTAACAAAGTTTCCAAACTTCGAAAAAAATTTTTTTTCTTTTCGAGATTCTTTGCGCATAATATGCTTTACTGAGGCTATCAAACTAGTATAATGAAAGAGAACCAGTTATCTCAAATAAGAACGGAAAAAAAGTGATTCAAACGAAGTTTCCAAACTTCGAAAAAAAAACTTTTTTCTTTTCGAGATTCTTTGCGCATAATATGCATTTCTGAGGTTATCAAACTAGTATAATGAAAGAGAACCAGTTATCTAAAATAAGAACAAAAAAAAAAGTGATTCTAAGGAAGTATCAAACTTCGAAAAAAAAATTTTTTCTTTTCGAGATTCTTTGTGCATAATATGCTTTACTGTGGCTATCAAACTATTATAATGAAAGAGAACCAGTTATCTCAAATAAGAACGGAAAAAAAGTGATTCTAAGGAAGTTTCCAAACTTCGAAAAAAATTTTTTTTCTTTTCGAGATTCTTTGAGCATAATATGCTTTTCTGAGGCTATCAAACTGGTATAATGAAAGAGAACCAGTTATCTCAAATAAGAACGGAAAAAAAGTGATTCTAACGAAGTTTCCAAACTTCCAAAAAAATTTTTTTTCTTTTCGAGATTCTTTGCGCATAATATGCTTTTCTGAGGCTATCAAAATAGTATAATGAAAGAGAACCAGTTATCTCAAATAAGAACGGAAAAAAAGTTATTCAAACGAAGTTTCCAAACTTCGAAAAAAAACTTTTTTCTTTTCGAGATTCTTTACGCATAATATGGCTTTACTGAGGCTATCAAAATAGTATAATGAAAGAGAACCAGTTATCTCAAATAAGAACGGAAAAAAAGTGATTCAAACGAAGTTTCCAAACTTCGAAAAAAAAATTTTTTCTTTTCGAGATTCTTTGCGCATAATATGCTTTTCTGAGGCTATCAAACTAGTATAATGAAAGAGAACTAGTTATCTCAAATAAGAACGGAAAAAAAGTGATACTAACAAAGTTTCCAAACTTCGAAAAAAATTTTTTTTCTTTTCGAGATTCTTTGCGCATAATATGCTTTACTGAGGCTATCAAACCAGTATAATGAAAGAGAACCAGTTATCTCAAATAAGAACGGAAAAAAAGTGATTCAAACGAAGTTTCCAAACTTCGAAAAAAAATTTTTTTCTTTTCGAGATTCTTTGTGCATAATATGCGCTAATGAGGCTATCAAACTAGTATAATGAAAGAGAACCAGTTATCTCAAATAAGAACGGAAAAAAAGTGATTCTAACGAAGTTTCCAAACTTGGAAAAAAATTTTTTTTCTTTTCGAGATTCATTGAGCATAATATGCTTTTCTGAGGCTATCAAACTAGTATAATGAAAGAGAACCAGTTATCTCAAATAAGAACGGAAAAAAAGTGATTCTAACGAAGTTTCCAAACTTCGAAAAAAATTTGTTTTCTTTTCGAGATTCTTTGCGCATAATATGCTTTTCTGAGGCTATCAAACTATGAAAGAGAACCAGTTATTTCAAATAAGAACGGAAAAAAAGTGATTCTAACGAAGTTTCCAAACTTCGAAAAAAAAATTTTTTTTCTTTTCGAGATTCTTTGCCCATAATATGCTTTTCTGAGGCTATCAAAATAGTATAATGAAATAGAACCAGTTATCTCAAATAAAAACGGAAAAAAAGTTATTCAAACGAAGTTTCCAAACTTCGAAAAAAACTTTTTTCTTTTCGAGATTCTTTGCGCATAATATGCTTTTCTGGGGCTATCAAACTAGTATAATGAAAGAGAACCAGTTATCTCAAATAAGAACGGAAAAAAAGTGATTCTAACGAAGTTTCCAAACTTCGAAAAAAATTTTTTTTCTTTTCGAGATTCTTTGCGCATAATATGTTTTCTGAGGCTATCAAACTAGTTTAATGAAAGAGAACCAGTTATCTCAAATAAGAACGGAAAAAAAGTGATTCATACGCAGTTTCCAAACTTCGAAAAATTTTTTTTTTCTTTTCGAGATTCTTTGCGCATAATATGCTTTACTGAGGCTATCAAACTAGTATAATGAAAGCGAACCAGTTATCTCAAATAAGAACGGAAAAAAAGTGATTCAAACGCAGTTTCCAAACTTCGAAAAATTTTTTTTTTCTTTTCGAGATTCTTTGCACATAATATGCTTTTCTGAGGCTATCAAACTATGAAAGAGAACCAGTTATCTCAAATAAGAACGGGAAAAAAGTGATTCTAACGAAGTTTCCAAACTTCGAAAAAAATTTTTTTTCTTTTCGAGATTCTTCGCGCATAATATGCTTTTCTGAGGCTATCAAAATAGTATAATGAAAGAGAACCAGTTATCTCAAATAAGAACGGAAAAAAAGTTATTCAAACGAAGTTTCCAAACTTCGAAAAAAAACTTTTTTCTTTTCGAGATTCTTTGCGCATAATATGCTTTTCTGAGGCTATCAAAATACTATAATGAAAGAGAACCAGTTATCTCAAATAAGAACGGAAAAAAGTGATTCAAACGACGTTTCCAAACTTCAAAAAAATTTTTTTTTCTTTTCGAGATTCTTTGCGCATAATATGCTTTACTGAGGCTATCAAACTAGTATAATGAAAGAGAACCAGTTATCTCAAATAAGAACGGAAAAAAAGTGATTCTAACGAAGTTTCCAAACTTCGAAAAAATTTTTTTTTCTTTTCGAGATTCTTTGCGCATAATATGCTTTACTGAGGCTATCAAACTAGTATAATGAAAGAGAACCAGTTATCTCAAATAAGAACGGAAAAAAAGTGATTCAAACGAAGTTTCCAAACTTCGAAAAAAATATTTTTCTTTACGAGATTCTTTGCGCATAATATGCTTTTCTGAGGCTATCAAACTACTATAATGAAAGAGAACCAGTAATCTCAAATAAGAACGGAAAAAAGTGATTCAAACGACGTTTCCAAACTTCGAAAAAAATTTTTTTTCTTTTCGAGATTCTTTGCGCATAATATGCTTTACTGAGGCTATCAAACTAGTATAATGAAAGAGAATTAGTTATCTCAAATAAGAACGGAAAAAAAGTGATACTAACAAAGTTTCCAAACTTCGAAAAAAAATTTTTTTCTTTTCGAGATTCTTTGCGCATAATATGCTTTACTGAGGCTATCAAACCAGTATAATGAAAGAGAACCAGTTATCTCAAATAAGAACGGAAAAAAAGTGATTCAAACGAAGTTTCCAAACTTCGAAAAAAAACTTTTTTCTTTTCGAGATTCTTTGCGCATAATATGCTTTTCTGAGGTTATCAAACTAGTATAATGAAAGAGAAACAGTTATTTGAAATAAGAACGGAAAAAAAGTGATTCTAACGAAGTTTCCAAACTTCGAAAAAATTTTTTTTTTGTTTTCCAGATTCTTTGCGCATAATATGCTTTTCTGAGGCTATCAAACTAGTATAATGAAAGAGAACCAGTTATCTAAAATAAGAACAAAAAAAAAAGTGATTCTAAGGAAGTATCAAACTTCGAAAAAAAATTTCTTTCTTTTCGAGATTCTTTGTACATAATATGCTTTACTGTGGCTATCAGATTAGTATAATGAAAGAGAACCAGTTATCTCAAATAAGAACGTAAAAAAAGTGATTCTAACGAAGTTTCCAAACTTCGAAAAAAAATTTTTTTCTTTTCGAGATTCTTTGTGCATAATATGCGCTAATGAGGCTATCAAACTAGTATAATGAAAGAGAACCAGTTATCTCAAATAAGAACGGAAAAAAAGTGATTCTAACGAAGTTTCCAAACTTCGAAAAAAATTTTATTTCTTTTCGAGATTCATTGAGCATAATATGCTTTTCTGAGGCTATCAAACTAGTATAATGAAAGAGAACCAGTTATCTCAAATAAGAACGGAAAAAAAGTGATTCTAACGAAGTTTCCAAACTTCGAAAAAAATTTGTTTTCTTTTCGAGATTCTTTGCGCATAATATGCTTTTCTGAGGCTATCAAACTATGAAAGAGAACCAGTTATTTCAGATAAGAACGGAAAAAAAGTGATTCTAACGAAGTTTCCAAACTTCGAAAAAAAAATTTTTTTTCTTTTCGAGATTCTTTGCCCATAATATGCTTTTCTGAGGCTATCAAAATAGTATAATGAAATAGAACCAGTTATCTCAAATAAAAACGGAAAAAAAGTGATTCAAACGAAGTTTCCAAACTTCAAAAAAAAATGTTTTTCTTTTCGAGATTCTTTGCGCATAATATGCTTTCCTGAGGCTATCAAACTAGTATAATGAAAGAGAACCAGTTATATCAAATAAGAACGTAAAAAAAGTGATTCTAACGAAGTTTCCAAACTTCGAAAAAAATTTTTTTTCTTTTCCAGATTCTTTGCCCATAATATGCTTTACTGAGGCTATCAAACTAGTATAATGAAAGAGAACCAGTTATCTCAAATAAGAACGGAAAAAAGTTATTCTAATGAAGTTTCCAAACTTCGAAAATTTTTTTTTTCTTTTCGAGATTCTTTGCTCATAATATGGTTTTCTGAGGCTAGCAAACTAGTATAATGAAAGAGAACCAGTTATCTCAAATAAGAACGGAAAAAAAGTTTCCAAACTTCGAAAAAAATTTTTTTTCTTTTCCAGATTCTTTGCGCATAATATGCTTTACTGATGCTATCAAGCTAGTATAATGAAAGAGGACCGGTTATCTCAAATAAGAACGGAAAAAAAGTGATTCTAATGAAGTTTCCAAACTTCGAAAAAAAATTTTTTTCTTTTCGATATTCTTTGTGCATAATATGCTTTACTGAGGCTATCAAACTTCCTGAGGCTATCAAACTAATGAAAGAGAACCAGTTATCTCATATAAGAACGGAAAAAAAGTGATTCAAACGAAGTTTCCAAACTTCGAAAAAAAATTTTTTTCTTGTCGAGATTCTCTGCGCATAATATGCTTTTCTGAGGCTATCAAACTAGTATAATGAAAGAGAACCAGTTATCTCAAATAAGAACGGAAAAAAAGTGATTCAAACGAAGTTTCCAAACTTCGAAAAAAAATTTTTTTCTTGTCGAGATTCTTTGCGCATAATATGCTTTTCTGAGGCTATCAAACTAGTATAATGAAAGAGAACCAGTTATCTCAAATAAGAACGGAAAAAAAGTGATTCTAACGAAGTTTCCAAACCTCGAAAAATTTTTTTTTTCTTTTCCAGATTCTTTGTGCAAAATATGCTTTTCTGAGGTTATCAAACTAGTATAATGAAAGAGAACCAGTTATCTCAAATAAGAACGGAAAAAAAGTGATTCTAATGAAGTTTCCAAACTTCGAAAAAAATTTTTTTTCTTTTCGAGAATTTTTGCGCATAATATGCTTTACTGAGGCTATCAAACTAGTATAATGAAAGAGAACCAGTTATCTCAAATAAGAACGGAAAAAAGTGATTCAAACGAAGTTTGCAAAATTCAAAAAAAACTTTTTTCTTTTTGAGATTCTTTGCGCATAATATGCTTTTCTGAGGTTATCAAACTAGTATAATGAAACAGAACCAGTTATCTCAAATAAGTACGGAATAAAAGTGATTCTAACGAACTTCCCCAACTTCGAAAAAATTTTTTTTCTTTTCGAGATTCTTTGCGCATAATATGCATTTCTGAGGCTATCAAACTATTATAAAGAAAGAGAACCAGTTATCTCAAATAAGAACGGAAAAAAAGTTTCCAAACTTCGAAAAAAATTTTTTTTCTTTTCCAGATTCTTTGCGCATAATATGCTTTACTGAGGCTATCAAACAAGTATAATGAAAGAGAACCGGTTATCTCAAATAAGAACGGTAAAAAAGTGATTCTAATGAAGTTTCCAAACTTCGAAAAAAATTTTTTTTCTTTTCGAGATTCTTTGTGCATAATATGCTTTACTGAGGCTATCAAACTAATGAAAGAGAACCAGTTATCTAAAATAAGAACGGAAAAAAAGTGATTCAAACGAAGTTTGCAAACTTCGAAAAAAAAAATTTTTTCTTTTCGAGATTCTTTGCGCATAATATGCTTTCCTAAGGCTATCAATAATGAAAGAGAACCAGTTATATCAAATAAGAACGTAAAAAAAGTGATTCTAACGAAGTTTCCAAACTTCGAAAAAAATTTTTTTTCTTTTCCAGATTCTTTGCCCATAATATACTTTACTGAGGCTATCAAACTAGTATAATGAAAGAGAACCAGTTATCTCAAATAAGAACGGAAAAAAAGTGATTCTAATGAAGTTTCCAAACTTCGAAAAATTTTTTTCTCTTTTCGAGATTCTTTGTGCATAATATGCTTTAACGAGGCTATCAAACTAGTATAATGAAAGAGAACCAGTTATCTCAAATAAGAACGGAAAAATAGTGATTCAAACGAAGTTTCCAAAATTCAAAAAAAACTTTTTTCTTTTCGAGATTCTTTGCGCATAATGTGCTTTTCTGAGGTTATCAAACTAGTATAATGAAAGAGAACCAGTTATCTCAAATAAGAACGGAAAAAAAGTGATTCTAACGAAGTGTCCAATCTTCGAAAAAAATTTTTTTTCTTTTCCAGATTCTTTGCGCATTATAATGCATAAAGCATATTTGCTTTACTGAGGCTATCAAACTAATATAATGAAAGAGAACCAGTTATCTCAAATAAGAACGGAAAAAAAGTGATTCTAAGGAAGTATCAAACTTCAAAAAAATTTTTTTTTCTTTTCGAGATTCTTTGTGCATAATATGCTTTACTGAGGCTATCAAACTAGTATAATGAAAGAGAACCAGTTATCGCAAATAAGAACGGAAAAAAAGTGATTCAAACGAAGTTTCCAAACTTCCAAAAAAAATTTTTTTCTTTTCGAGAATCTTTGCGCATAATATGCTTTCCTGAGGCTATCAAACTAGTATAATAAAAGAGAACCAGTTATCTCAAATAAGAACGGAAAAGAAGTGATTCCAACGAAGTTTCCAAACTTCGAAAAAAATTTTTTTTCTTTGCCAGATTCTTTGCGCATAATATGCTTTACTGTGGCTATCAAACTAGTATAATGAAAGAGAACCAGTTATCTCAAATAAGAACGGAAAAAAAGTGATTCTAATGCAGTTTCCAAACTTCGAAAAATTTTTTTTTTCTTTTCGAGATTCTTTGTGCATAATATGCTTTACTGAGGTTATCAAACTAGTATAATGAAAGAGAACCGGTTATCTCAAATAAGAACGGAAAAAAGTGATTCTAACGAAGTTTCCAAACTTCGAAAAAAATTTTTTTCTTTTCCAGATTCTTTGCGCATAATATGCTTTACTGATGCTATCAAGCTAGTATAATGAAAGAGAATCGCTTATCTCAAATAAGAACGGAAAAAAAGTATAATGAAAGAGAACCGGTTATCTCAAATAAGAACGGAAAAAAGTGATTCTAATGAAGTTTCCAAACTTCGAAAGAAATTTTTTTTCTTTTCGAGATTCTTTGTGCATAATATGCTTTACTGAGGAAATCAAACTTCCTGAGGCTATCAAACTAACGAAAGAGAACCAGTTATATCAAATAAGAACGGAAAAAAAGTGTTTCAAACGAAGTTTCCAAACTTCGAAAAAAAAATTTTTTCTTTTCGAGATTCTTTGCGCATAATATGCTTTCCTGAGGCTATCAAACTAGTATAATGAAAGAGAACCAGTTATATCAAATAAGAACGTAAAAAAAGTGATTCTAACGAGGTTTCCAAACTTCGAAAAAAATTTTTTTTCTTTTCCAGATTCGAGGCCCATAATATGCTTTACTGAGGCTATCAAACTAGTATAATGAAAGAAAACCAGTTATCTCAAATAAGAACGGAAAAAAAGTGATTCTAATGAAGTTTCCAAACTTCGAAAAAATTTTTTTTCTTTTCGAGATTCTTTGCGCATATTATGCTTTTCTGAGGCTATCAAACTAGTATAATGAAAGAGAACCAGTTATCTCAAATAAGAACGGAAAAAAAGTTTCCAAACTTCGAAAAAAATTTTTTTTCTTTTCCAGATTCTTTGCGCATAATATGCTTTACTGATGCTATCAAGCTAGTATAATGAAAGAGGACCGGTTATCTCAAATAAGAACGGAAAAAAAGTGATTCTAATGAAGTTTCCAAACTCGAAAAAAATTTTTTTTCTTTTCGATATTCTTTGTGCATAATATGCTTTACTGAGGCTATCAAACTTCCTGAGGGTATCAAACTAATGAAAGAGAACCAGTTATCTCAAATAAGAACGGAAAAAAAGTGATTCAAACGAATTTTCCAAACTTCGAAAAAAAAATTTTTTCTTGTCGAGATTCTTTGCGCATAATATGCTTTTCTGAGGCTATCAAACTAGTACAATGAAACAGAACCAGTTATCTCAAATAAGTACGGAATAAAAGTGATCCTAACGAACTTCCCCAACTTCGAAAAAATTTTTTTTCTTTTCGAGATTCTTTGCGCATAATATGCATTTCTGAGGCTATCAAACTAGTATAATGAAAGAGAACCAGTTATCTCAAATAAGAACGGAAAAAAGTGATTCTAACGAAGTTTCCAAACTTCGAAAAAAATTTTTTTCTTTTCCAGATTCTTTGCGCATAATATGCTTTACTGAGGCTATCAAACTAGTATAATGAAAGAGAACCAGTTATCTCAAATAAGAACGGAAAAAAAGTGATTCTAATGAAGTTTCCAAACTTCGAAAAAAATTTTTTTTCTTTTCGAGATTCTTTGTGCATAATATGCTTTACTGAGGATATCAAACTAATGAAAGAGAACCAATTATCTCAAATAAGAACGGAAAAAAAGTGATTCAAACGAAGTTTCCAAACTTCGAAAAAAATTTTTTTCTTTTCGAGATTCTTTGCGCATAATATGCTTTCCTGAGGCTATCAAACTAGTATAATGAAAGAGTACCAGTTATATCAAATAAGAACGTAAAAAAAGTAATTCTAACGAAGTTTCCAAACTTCGAAAAAAATTTTTTTTCTTTTCCAGATTCTTTGCCCATAATATACTTTACTGAGGCTATCAAACTAGTATAATGAAAGAGAACCAGTTATCTCAAATAAGAACGGAAAAAAAGTGATTCTAATGAAGTTTCCAAACTTCGAAAAATTTTTTTTTCTTTTCGAGATTCTTTGTGCATAATATGCTTTACTGAGGCTATCAAACCAGTATAATGAAAGAGAACCAGTTTTCTCAAATAAGAACGGAAAAATAGTGATTCAAACGAAGTTTCCAAAATTCAAAAAAAACTTTTTTCTTTTCGAGATTCTTTGCGCATAATGTGCTTTTCTGAGGTTATCAAACTAGTATAATGAAAGAGAACCAGTTATCTCAAATAAGAACGGAAAAAAAGTGATTCTAACGAAGTTTCCAAACTTCGAAAAAAATTTTTTTTCTTTTCCAGATTCTTTGCGCATTATAATGCATAAAGCATATTTGCTTTACTGAGGCTATCAAACTAGTATAATGAAAGAGAACCAGTTATCTCAAATAAGAACGGAAAAAAAGTGATTCTAAGGAAGTATCAAACTTCAAAAAAAATTTTTTTTCTTTTCGGGATTCTTTGTGCATAATATGCTTTACTGAGGCTATCAAACTAGTATAATGAAAGAGAACCAGTTATCTCAAATAAGAACGGAAAAAAAGTGATTCAAACGAAGTTTCCATACTTCGAAAAAAAATTTTTTTCTTTTCGAGATTCTTTGCGCATAATATGCTTTTCTGAGGCTATCAAACTAGTATAATAAAAGAAAACCAGTTATCTCAAATAAGAACGGAAATAAAGTGATTCAAACGAAGTTTCCAAACTTCGAAAAAAAATTTTTTTCTTTTCGAGATTCTTTGCGCATAATATGCTTTACTGAGGCTATCAAACTAGTATAATGAAAGAGAAACAGTTATCTGAATAAAGAACGGAAAAACGTGATTCTAACGAAGTTTCCAAACTTCGGAAAAATTTTTTTTCTTTTCGAGATTCATTGTGCATAATATGCTTTTCTGAGGCTATCAAACTACTATAATGAAAGAGAACCAGTAATCTCAAATATGAACGAAAAAAAGTGATTCAAACGACGTTTCCAAACTTCGAAAAATTTTTTTTTTCTTTTCGAGATTCTTTGCGCATAATATGCTTTACTGAGGCTATCAAACTAGTATAATGAAAGAGAACTAGTTATCTCAAATAAGAACGGAAAAAAAGTGATACTAACAAAGTTTCCAAACTTCGAAAAAAATTTTTTTTCTTTTCGAGATTCTTTGCGCATAATATGCTTTACTGAGGCTATCAAACTAGTATAATGAAAGAGAACCAGTTATCTCAAATAAGAACGGAAAAAAAGTGATTCAAACGAAGTTTCCAAACTTCGAAAAAAAAACTTTTTTCTTTTCGAGATTCTTTGCGCATAATATGCTTTTCTGAGGTTATCAAACTAGTATAATGAAAGAGAACCAGTTATCTAAAATAAGAACAAAAAAAAAAGTGATTCTAAGGAAGTATCAAACTTCGAAAAAAAATTTTTTTCTTTTCGAGATTCTTTGTGCATAATATGCTTTACTGTGGCTATCAAACTAGTATAATGAAAGAGAACCAGTTATCTCAAATAAGAACGGAAAAAAAGTGATTCTAAGGAAGTTTTCAAACTTCGAAAAATTTTTTTTTTCTTTTCGAGATTCTTTGTGCATAATATGCGCTACTGAGGCTATCAAACTAGTATAATGAAAGAGAACCAGTTATCTCAAATAAGAACGGAAAAAAAGTGATTCTAACGAAGTTTCCAAACTTCGAAAAAAATTTTTTTTCTTTTCGAGATTCTTTGAGCATAATATGCTTTTCTGAGGCTATCAAACTAGTATAATGAAAGAGAACCAGTTATCTCAAATAAGAACGGAAAAAAAGTGATTCTAACGAAGTTTCCAAACTTCGAAAAAAATTTTTTTTCTTTTCGAGATTCTTTGCGCATAATATGCTTTTCTGAGGCTATCAAACTAGTATAATGAAAGAGAAGCAGTTATCTCAAATAAGAACGGAAAAAAAGTGATTCAAACGCAGTTTCCAAACTTCGAAAAAAATTTTTTTTCTTTTCGAGATTCTTTGCGCATAATATGCTTTACTTAGGCTATCAAACTAGTATAATGAAAGAGAAACAGTTATCTCAAAAAAGAACCGAAAAAACGTGATTCTAACGAAGTTTCCAAACTTCGGAAAAATTTTTTTTCTTTTCGAGATTCTTTGTGCATAATATGTTTTTCTGAGGCTATCAAACTACTATAATGAAAGAGAACCAGTAATCTCAAATAAGAACGGAAAAAAGTGATTCAAACGACGTTTCCAAACTTCGAAAAAAATTTTTTTTCTTTTCGAGATTCTTTGCGCATAATATGCTTTACTGAGGCTATCAAACTAGTATAATGAAAGAGAACTAGTTATCTCAAATAAGAACGGAAAAAAAGTGATACTAACAAAGTTTCCAAACTTCGAAAAAAATTTTTTTTCTTTTCGAGATTCTTTGCGCATAATATGCTTTACTGAGGCTATCAAACCAGTATAATGAAAGAGAACCAGTTATCTCAAATAAGAACGGAAAAAAAGTGATTCAAACGAAGTTTCCAAACTTCGAAAAAAAATTTTTTTCTTTTCGAGATTCTTTGTGCATAATATGCGCTAATGAGGCTATCAAACTAGTATAATGAAAGAGAACCAGTTATCTCAAATAAGAACGGAAAAAAAGTGATTCTAACGAAGTTTCCAAACTTGGAAAAAAATTTTTTTTCTTTTCGAGATTCATTGAGCATAATATGCTTTTCTGAGGCTATCAAACTAGTATAATGAAAGAGAACCAGTTATCTCAAATAAGAACGGAAAAAAAGTGATTCTAACGAAGTTTCCAAACTTCGAAAAAAATTTTTTTTCTTTTCGAGATTCTTTGCGCATAATATGTTTTCTGAGGCTATCAAACTAGTTTAATGAAAGAGAACCAGTTATCTCAAATAAGAACGGAAAAAAAGTGATTCATACGCAGTTTCCAAACTTCGAAAATTTTTTTTTTTCTTTTCGAGATTCTTTGCGCATAATATGCTTTACTGAGGCTATCAAACTAGTATAATGAAAGCGAACCAGTTATCTCAAATAAGAACGGAAAAAAAGTGATTCAAACGCAGTTTCCAAACTTCGAAAAATTTTTTTTTTCTTTTCGAGATTCTTTGCACATAATATGCTTTTCTGAGGCTATCAAACTATGAAAGAGAACCAGTTATCTCAAATAAGAACGGGAAAAAAGTGATTCTAACGAAGTTTCCAAACTTCGAAAAAAAATTTTTTTCTTTTCGAGATTCTTTGCGCATAATATGCTTTTCTGAGGCTATCAAAATAGTATAACGAAAGAGAACCAGTTATCTCAATAAAGAACGGAAAAAAAGTTATTCAAACGAAGTTTCCAAACTTCGAAAAAAAACTTTTTTCTTTTCGAGATTCTTTGCGCATAATATGCTTTTCTGAGGCTATCAAAATACTATAATGAAAGAGAACCAGTTATCTCAAATAAGAACGGAAAAAAGTGATTCAAACGACGTTTCCAAACTTCAAAAAATTTTTTTTCTCTTTTCGAGATTCTTTGCGCATAATATGCTTTACTGAGGCTATCAAACTAGTATAATGAAAGAGAACCAGTTATCTCAAATAAGAACGGAAAAAAAGTGATTCTAACGAAGTTTCCAAACTTCGAAAAAATTTTTTTTTCTTTTCGAGATTCTTTGCGCATAATATGCTTTACTGAGGCTATCAAACTAGTATAATGAAAGAGAACCAGTTATCTCAAATAAGAACGGAAAAAAAGTGATTCAAACGAAGTTTCCAAACTTCGAAAAAAATATTTTTCTTTACGAGATTCTTTGCGCATAATATGCTTTTCTGAGGCTATCAAACTACTATAATGAAAGAGAACCAGTAATCTCAAATAAGAACGGAAAAAAGTGATTCAAACGACGTTTCCAAACTTCGAAAAAAATTTTTTTTCTTTTCGAGATTCTTTGCGCATAATATGCTTTACTGAGGCTATCAAACTAGTATAATGAAAGAGAACTAGTTATCTCAAATAAGAACGGAAAAAAAGTGATACTAACAAAGTTTCTAAACTTCGAAAAAAATTTTTTTTCTTTTCGAGATTCTTTGCGCATAATATGCTTTACTGAGGCTATCAAACCAGTATAATGAAAGAGAACCAGTTATCTCAAATAAGAACGGAAAAAAAGTGATTCAAACGAAGTTTCCAAACTTCGAAAAAAAACTTTTTCTTTTCGAGATTCTTTGCGCATAATATGCTTTTCTGAGGTTATCAAACTAGTATAATGAAAGAGAACCAGTTATTTGAAATAAGAACGGAAAAAAAGTGATTCTAACGAAGTTTCCAAACTTCGAAAAAATTTTTTTTTTGTTTTCCAGATTCTTTGCGCATAATATGCTTTTCTGAGGCTATCAAACTAGTATAATGAAAGAGAACCAGTTATCTAAAATAAGAACAAAAAAAAAAGTGATTCTAAGGAAGTATCAAACTTCGAAAAAAAATTTCTTTCTTTTCGAGATTCTTTGTACATAATATGCTTTACTGTGGCTATCAGATTAGTATAATGAAAGAGAACCAGTTATCTCAAATAAGAACGTAAAAAAAGTGATTCTAACGAAGTTTCCAAACTTCGAAAAAAAATTTTTTTCTTTTCGAGATTCTTTGTGCATAATATGCGCTAATGAGGCTATCAAACTAGTATAATGAAAGAGAACCAGTTATCTCAAATAAGAACGGAAAAAAAGTGATTCTAACGAAGTTTCCAAACTTCGAAAAAAATTTTATTTCTTTTCGAGATTCATTGAGCATAATATGCTTTTCTGAGGCTATCAAACTAGTATAATGAAAGAGAACCAGTTATCTCAAATAAGAACGGAAAAAAAGTGATTCTAACGAAGTTTCCAAACTTCGAAAAAAATTTGTTTTCTTTTCGAGATTCTTTGCGCATAATATGCTTTTCTGAGGCTATCAAACTATGAAAGAGAACCAGTTATTTCAAATAAGAACGGAAAAAAAGTGATTCTAACGAAGTTTCCAAACTTCGAAAAAAAAATTTTTTTTCTTTTCGAGATTCTTTGCCCATAATATGCTTTTCTGAGGCTATCAAAATAGTATAATGAAATAGAACCAGTTATCTCAAATAAAAACGGAAAAAAAGTGATTCAAACGAAGTTTCCAAACTTCAAAAAAAAATGTTTTTCTTTTCGAGATTCTTTGCGCATAATATGCTTTCCTGAGGCTATCAAACTAGTATAATGAAAGAGAACCAGTTATATCAAATAAGAACGTAAAAAAAGTGATTCTAACGAAGTTTCCAAACTTCGAAAAAAATTTTTTTTCTTTTCCAGATTCTTTGCCCATAATATGCTTTACTGAGGCTATCAAACTAGTATAATGAAAGAGAACCAGTTATCTCAAATAAGAACGGAAAAAAAGTTATTCTAATGAAGTTTCCAAACTTCGAAAATTTTTTTTTTCTTTTCGAGATTCTTTGCTCATAATATGGTTTTCTGAGGCTAGCAAACTAGTATAATGAAAGAGAACCAGTTATCTCAAATAAGAACGGAAAAAAAGTTTCCAAACTTCGAAAAAAATTTTTTTTCTTTTCCAGATTCTTTGCGCATAATATGCTTTACTGATGCTATCAAGCTAGTATAATGAAAGAGGACCGGTTATCTCAAATAAGAACGGAAAAAAAGTGATTCTAATGAAGTTTCCAAACTTCGAAAAAAAAATTTTTTCTTTTCGATATTCTTTGTGCATAATATGCTTTACTGAGGCTATCAAACTTCCTGAGGCTATCAAACTAATGAAAGAGAACCAGTTATCTCATATAAGAACGGAAAAAAAGTGATTCAAACGAAGTTTCCAAACTTCGAAAAAAAATTTTTTTCTTGTCGAGATTCTCTGCGCATAATATGCTTTTCTGAGGCTATCAAACTAGTATAATGAAAGAGAACCAGTTATCTCAAATAAGAACGGAAAAAAGTGATTCAAACGAAGTTTCCAAACTTCGAAAAAAAATTTTTTTCTTGTCGAGATTCTTTGCGCATAATATGCTTTTCTGAGGCTATCAAACTAGTATAATGAAAGAGAACCAGTTATCTCAAATAAGAACGGAAAAAAAGTGATTCTAACGAAGTTTCCAAACCTCGAAAAATTTTTTTTTTCTTTTCCAGATTCTTTGTGCAAAATATGCTTTTCTGAGGTTATCAAACTAGTATAATGAAAGAGAACCAGTTATCTGAAATAAGAACGGAAAAAAAGTGATTCTAATGAAGTTTCCAAACTTCGAAAAAAATTTTTTTTCTTTTCGAGAATTTTTGTGCATAATATGCTTTACTGAGACTATCAAACTAGTATAATGAAAGAGAACCAGTTATCTCAAATAAGAACGGAAAAAAGTGATTCAAACGAAGTTTGCAAAATTCAAAAAAAACTTTTTTCTTTTTGAGATTCTTTGCGCATAATATGCTTTTCTGAGGTTATCAAACTAGTATAATGAAACAGAACCAGTTATCTCAAATAAGTACGGAATAAAAGTGATTCTAACGAACTTCCCCAACTTCGAAAAAATTTTTTTTCTTTTCGAGATTCTTTGCGCATAATATGCATTTCTGAGGCTATCAAACTAGTATAATGAAAGAGAACCAGTTATCTCAAATAAGAACGGAAAAAAAGTTTCCAAACTTCGAAAAAAATTTTTTTTCTTTTCCAGATTCTTTGCGCATAATATGCTTTACTGAGGCTATCAAACAAGTATAATGAAAGAGAACCGGTTATCTCAAATAAGAACGGTAAAAAAGTGATTCTAATGAAGTTTCCAAACTTCGAAAAAAATTTTTTTTCTTTTCGAGATTCTTTGTGCATAATATGCTTTACTGAGGCTATCAAACTAATGAAAGAGAACCAGTTATCTAAAATAAGAACGGAAAAAAAGTGATTCAAACGAAGTTTGCAAACTTCGAAAAAAAAATTTTTTTCTTTTCGAGATTCTTTGCGCATAATATGCTTTCCTAAGGCTATCAATAATGAAAGAGAACCAGTTATATCAAATAAGAATGTAAAAAAAGTGATTCTAACGAAGTTTCCAAACTTCGAAAAAAATTTTTTTTCTTTTCCAGATTCTTTGCCCATAATATACTTTACTGAGGCTATCAAACTAGTATAATGAAAGAGAACCAGTTATCTCAAATAAGAACGGAAAAAAAGTGATTCTAATGAAGTTTCCAAACTTCGAAAAATTTTTTTCTCTTTTCGAGATTCTTTGTGCATAATATGCTTTAACGAGACTATCAAACTAGTATAATGAAAGAGAACCAGTTATCTCAAATAAGAACGGAAAAATAGTGATTCAAACGAAGTTTCCAAAATTCAAAAAAAACTTTTTTCTTTTCGAGATTCTTTGCGCATAATGTGCTTTTCTGAGGTTATCAAACTAGTATAATGAAAGAGAACCAGTTATCTCAAATAAGAACGGAAAAAAAGTGATTCTAACGAAGTTTCCAATCTTCGAAAAAAATTTTTTTTCTTTTCCAGATTCTTTGCGCATTATAATGCATAAAGCATATTTGCTTTACTGAGGCTATCAAACTAGTATAATGAAAGAGAACCAGTTATCTCAAATAAGAACGGAAAAAAAGTGATTCTAAGGAAGTATCAAACTTCAAAAAAATTTTTTTTTCTTTTCGAGATTCTTTGTGCATAATATGCTTTACTGAGGCTATCAAACTAGTATAATGAAAGAGAACCAGTTATCGCAAATAAGAACGGAAAAAAAGTGATTCAAACGAAGTTTCCAAACTTCCAAAAAAAATTGTTTTCTTTTCGAGAATCTTTGCGCATAATATGCTTTCCTGAGGCTATCAAACTAGTATAATAAAAGAGAACCAGTTATCTCAAATAAGAACGGAAAAGAAGTGATTCCAACGAAGTTTCCAAACTTCGAAATAAATTTTTTTTCTTTTCGAGATTCTTTGCGCATAATATGCTTTACTGTGGCTATCAAACTAGTATAATGAAAGAGAACCAGTTATCTCAAATAAGAACGGAAAAAAAGTGATTCTAATGCAGTTTCCAAACTTCGAAAAATTTTTTTTTTCTTTTCGAGATTCTTTGTGCATAATATGCTTTACTGAGGTTATCAAACTAGTATAATGAAAGAGAACCGGTTATCTCAAATAAGAACGGAAAAAAGTGATTCTAACGAAGTTTCCAAAATTCGAAAAAAATTTTTTTCTTTTCCAGATTCTTTGCGCATAATATGCTTTACTGATGCTATCAAGCTAGTATAATGAAAGAGAATCGCTTATCTCAAATAAGAACGGAAAAAAAGTATAATGAAAGAGAACCGGTTATCTCAAATAAGAACGGAAAAAAGTGATTCTAATGAAGTTTCCAAACTTCGAAAGAAATTTTTTTTCTTTTCGAGATTCTTTGTGCATAATATGCTTTACTGAGGAAATCAAACTTCCTGAGGCTATCAAACTAACGAAAGAGAACCAGTTATATCAAATAAGAACGGAAAAAAAGTGTTTCAAACGAAGTTTCCAAACTTCGAAAAAAAAATTTTTTCTTTTCGAGATTCTTTGCGCATAATATGCTTTCCTGAGGCTATCAAACTAGTATAATGAAAGAGAACCAGTTATATCAAATAAGAACGTAAAAAAAGTGATTCTAACGAGGTTTCCAAACTTCGAAAAAAATTTTTTTTCTTTTCCAGATTCGAGGCCCATAATATGCTTTACTGAGGCTATCAAACTAGTATAATGAAAGAAAACCAGTTATCTCAAATAAGAACGGAAAAAAAGTGATTCTAATGAAGTTTCCAATCTTCGAAAAAATTTTTTTTGTTTTCGAGATTCTTTGCGCATATTATGCTTTTCTGAGGCTATCAAACTAGTATAATGAAAGAGAACCAGTTATCTCAAATAAGAACGGAAAAAAAGTTTCCAAACTTCGAAAAAAATTTTTTTTCTTTTCCAGATTCTTTGCGCATAATATGCTTTACTGATGCTATCAAGCTAGTATAATGAAAGAGGACCGGTTATCTCAAATAAGAACGGAAAAAAAGTGATTCTAATGAAGTTTCCAAACTTCGAAAAAAATTTTTTTTCTTTTCGATATTCTTTGTGCATAATATGCTTTACTGAGGCTATCAAACTTCCTGAGGGTATCAAACTAATGAAAGAGAACCAGTTATCTCAAATAAGAACGGAAAAAAAGTGATTCAAACGAATTTTCCAAACTTCGAAAAAAAAATTTTTTCTTGTCGAGATTCTTTGCGCATAATATGCTTTTCTGAGGCTATCAAACTAGTACAATGAAACAGAACCAGTTATCTCAAATAAGTACGGAATAAAAGTGATCCTAACGAACTTCCCCAACTTCGAAAAAAATTTTTTTCTTTTCGAGATTCTTTGCGCATAATATGCATTTCTGAGGCTATCAAACTAGTATAATGAAAGAGAACCAGTTATCTCAAATAAGAACGGAAAAAAGTGATTCTAACGAAGTTTCCAAACTTCGAAAAAAATTTTTTTTCTTTTCCAGATTCTTTGCGCATAATATGCTTTACTGAGGCTATCAAACTAGTATAATGAAAGAGAACCAGTTATCTCAAATAAGAACGGAAAAAAAGTGATTCTAATGAAGTTTCCAAACTTCGAAAAAAATTTTTTTTCTTTTCGAGATTCTTTGTGCATAATATGCTTTACTGAGGATATCAAACTAATGAAAGAGAACCAATTATCTCAAATAAGAACGGAAAAAAAGTGATTCAAACGAAGTTTCCAAACTTCGAAAAACATTTTTTCTTTTCGAGATTCTTTGCGCATAATATGCTTTCCTGAGGCTATCAAACTAGTATAATGAAAGAGTACCAGTTATATCAAATAAGAACGTAAAAAAAGTAATTCTAACGAAGTTTCCAAACTTCGAAAAAAATTTTTTTTCTTTTCCAGATTCTTTGCCCATAATATACTTTACTGAGACTATCAAACTAGTATAATGAAAGAGAACCAGTTATCTCAAATAAGAACGGAAAAAAAGTGATTCTAATGAAGTTTCCAAACTTCGAAAAAATTTTTTTTCTTTTCGAGATTCTTTGTGCATAATATGCTTTACTGAGGCTATCAAACCAGTATAATGAAAGAGAACCAGTTTTCTCAAATTAGAACGGAAAAATAGTGATTCAAACGAAGTTTCCAAAATTCAAAAAAAACTTTTTTCTTTTCGAGATTCTTTGCGCATAATGTGCTTTTCTGAGGTTATCAAACTAGTATAATGAAAGAGAACCAGTTATCTCAAATAAGAACGGAAAAAAAGTGATTCTAACGAAGTTTCCAAACTTCGAAAAAAATTTTTTTTCTTTTCCAGATTCTTTGCGCATTATAATGCATAAAGCATATTTGCTTTACTGAGGCTATCAAACTAGTATAATGAAAGAGAACCAGTTATCTCAAATAAGAACGGAAAAAAAGTGATTCTAAGGAAGTATCAAACTTCAAAAAAAATTTTTTTTCTTTTCGGGATTCTTTGTGCATAATATGCTTTACTGAGGCTATCAAACTAGTATAATGAAAGAGAACCAGTTATCTCAAATAAGAACGGAAAAAAAGTGATTCAAACGAAGTTTCCATACTTCGAAAAAAATTTTTTTTCTTTTCGAGATTCTTTGCGCATAATATGCTTTTCTGAGGCTATCAAACTAGTATAATAAAAGAAAACCAGTTATCTCAAATAAGAACGGAAATAAAGTGATTCAAACGAAGTTTCCAAACTTCGAAAAAAAAATTTTTTCTTTTCGAGATTCTTTGCGCATAATATGCTTTACTGAGGCTATCAAACTAGTATAATGAAAGAGAAACAGTTATCTGAATAAAGAACGGAAAAACGTGATTCTAACGAAGTTTCCAAACTTCGGAAAAATTTTTTTTCTTTTCGAGATTCATTGTGCATAATATGCTTTTCTGAGGCTATCAAACTACTATAATGAAAGAGAACCAGTAATCTCAAATATGAACCAAAAAAAGTGATTCAAACGACGTTTCCAAACTTCGAAAAAATTTTTTTTTCTTTTCGAGATTCTTTGCGCATAATATGCTTTACTGAGGCTATCAAACTAGTATAATGAAAGAGAACTAGTTATCTCAAATAAGAACGGAAAAAAAGTGATACTAACAAAGTTTCCAAACTTCGAAAAAAATTTTTTTTCTTTTCGAGATTCTTTGCGCATAATATGCTTTACTGAAGCTATCAAACTAGTATAATGAAAGAGAACCAGTTATCTCAAATAAGAACGGAAAAAAAGTGATTCAAACGAAGTTTCCAAACTTCGAAAAAAAAACTTTTTTCTTTTCGAGATTCTTTGCGCATAATATGCTTTTCTGAGGTTATCAAACTAGTATAATGAAAGAGATCCAGTTATCTAAAATAAGAACAAAAAAAAAGTGATTCTAAGGAAGTATCAAACTTCGAAAAAAATTTTTTTCTTTTCGAGATTCTTTGTGCATAATATGCTTTACTGTGGCTATCAAACTAGTATAATGAAAGAGAACCAGTTATCTCAAATAAGAACGGAAAAAAAGTGATTCTAACGAAGTTTCCAATCTTCGAAAAAAATTTTTTTTCTTTTCCAGATTCTTTGCGCATTATAATGCATAAAGCATATTTGCTTTACTGAGGCTATCAAACTAGTATAATGAAAGAGAACCAGTTATCTCAAATAAGAACGGAAAAAAAGTGATTCTAAGGAAGTATCATACTTCAAAAAAATTTTTTTTTCTTTTCGAGATTCTTTGTGCATAATATGCTTTACTGAGGCTATCAAACTAGTATAATGAAAGAGAACCAGTTATCGCAAATAAGAACGGAAAAAAAGTGATTCAAACGAAGTTTCCAAACTTCCAAAAAAAATTGTTTTCTTTTCGAGAATCTTTGCGCATAATATGCTTTCCTGAGGCTATCAAACTAGTATAATAAAAGAGAACCAGTTATCTCAAATAAGAACGGAAAAGAAGTGATTCCAACGAAGTTTCCAAACTTCGAAATAAATTTTTTTTCTTTTCGAGATTCTTTGCGCATAATATGCTTTACTGTGGCTATCAAACTAGTATAATGAAAGAGAACCAGTTATCTCAAATAAGAACGGAAAAAAAGTGATTCTAATGCAGTTTCCAAACTTCGAAAAATTTTTTTTTTCTTTTCGAGATTCTTTGTGCATAATATGCGCTACTGAGGCTATCAAACTAGTATAATGAAAGAGAACCAGTTATCTCAAATAAGAACGGAAAAAAAGTGATTCAAACGCAGTTTCCAAACTTCGAAAAAAATTTTTTTTCTTTTCGAGATTCTTTGCGCATAATATGCTTTACTTAGGCTATCAAACTAGTATAATGAAAGAGAAACAGTTATCTCAAAAAAGAACCGAAAAAACGTGATTCTAACGAAGTTTCCAAACTTCGGAAAAATTTTTTTTCTTTTCGAAATTCTCTGTGTATAATATGTTTTTCTGAGGCTATCAAACTACTATAATGAAAGAGAACCAGTAATCTCAAATAAGAACGGAAAAAAGTGATTCAAACGACGTTTCCAAACTTCGAAAAAAATTTTTTTTCTTTTCGAGATTCTTTGCGCATAATATGCTTTACTGAGGCTATCAAACTAGTATAATGAAAGAGAACTAGTTATCTCAAATAAGAACGGAAAAAAAGTGATACTAACAAAGTTTCCAAACTTCGAAAAAAATTTTTTTTCTTTTCGAGATTCTTTGCGCATAATATGCTTTACTGAGGCTATCAAACCAGTATAATGAAAGAGAACCAGTTATCTCAAATAAGAACGGAAAAAAAGTGATTCAAACGAAGTTTCCAAACTTCGAAAAAAAATTTTTTTCTTTTCGAGATTCTTTGTGCATAATATGCGCTAATGAGGCTATCAAACTAGTATAATGAAAGAGAACCAGTTATCTCAAATAAGAACGGAAAAAAAGTGATTCTAACGAAGTTTCCAAACTTCGAAAAAAATTTTTTTTCTTTTCGAGATTCATTGAGCATAATATGCTTTTCTGAGGCTATCAAACTAGTATAATGAAAGAGAACCAGTTATCTCAAATAAGAACGGAAAAAAAGTGATTCTAACGAAGTTTCCAAACTTCGAAAAAAAATTGTTTTCTTTTCGAGATTCTTTGCGCATAATATGCTTTTCTGAGGCTATCAAACTATGAAAGAGAACCAGTTATTTCAAATAAGAACGGAAAAAAAGTGATTCTAACGAAGTTTCCAAACTTCGAAAAAAAAATTTTTTTTCTTTTCGAGATTCTTTGCCCATAATATGCTTTTCTGAGGCTATCAAAATAGTATAATGAAATAGAACCAGTTATCTCAAATAAAAACGGAAAAAAAGTTATTCAAACGAAGTTTCCAAACTTCGAAAAAAAACTTTTTTCTTTTCGAGATTCTTTGCGCATAATATGCTTTTCTGGGGCTATCAAACTAGTATAATGAAAGAGAACCAGTTATCTCAAATAAGAACGGAAAAAAAGTGATTCTAACGAAGTTTCCAAACTTCGAAAAATTTTTTTTTTCTTTTCGAGATTCTTTGCACATAATATGCTTTTCTGAGGCTATCAAACTATGAAAGAGAACCAGTTATCTCAAATAAGAACGGGAAAAAAGTGATTCTAACGAAGTTTCCAAACTTCGAAAAAAAATTTTTTTCTTTTCGAGATTCTTTGCGCATAATATGCTTTTCTGAGGCTATCAAAATAGTATAACGAAAGAGAACCAGTTATCTCAATAAAGAACGGAAAAAAAGTTATTCAAACGAAGTTTCCAAACTTCGAAAAAAAACTTTTTTCTTTTCGAGATTCTTTGCGCATAATATGCTTTTCTGAGGCTATCAAAATACTATAATGAAAGAGAACCAGTTATCTCAAATAAGAACGGAAAAAAGTGATTCAAACGACGTTTCCAAACTTCAAAAAAAATTTTTTTTCTTTTCGAGATTCTTTGCGCATAATATGCTTTACTGAGGCTATCAAACTAGTATAATGAAAGAGAACCAGTTATCTCAAATAAGAACGGAAAAAAAGTGATTCTAACGAAGTTTCCAAACTTCGAAAAAATTTTTTTTTCTTTTCGAGATTCTTTGCGCATAATATGCTTTACTGAGGCTATCAAACTAGTATAATGAAAGAGAACCAGTTATCTCAAATAAGAACGGAAAAAAAGTGATTCAAACGAAGTTTCCAAACTTCGAAAAAAATATTTTTCTTTACGAGATTCTTTGCGCATAATATGCTTTTCTGAGGCTATCAAACTACTATAATGAAAGAGAACCAGTAATCTCAAATAAGAACGGAAAAAAGTGATTCAAACGACGTTTCCAAACTTCGAAAAAAATTTTTTTTCTTTTCGAGATTCTTTGCGCATAATATGCTTTACTGAGGCTATCAAACTAGTATAATGAAAGAGAACTAGTTATCTCAAATAAGAACGGAAAAAAAGTGATACTAACAAAGTTTCCAAACTTCGAAAAAAATTTTTTTTCTTTTCGAGATTCTTTGCGCATAATATGCTTTACTGAGGCTATCAAACCAGTATAATGAAAGAGAACCAGTTATCTCAAATAAGAACGGAAAAAAAGTGATTCAAACGAAGTTTCCAAACTTCGAAAAAAAACTTTTTTCTTTTCGAGATTCTTTGCGCATAATATGCTTTTCTGAGGTTATCAAACTAGTATAATGAAAGAGAACCAGTTATCTAAAATAAGAACAAAAAAAAAAAGTGATTCTAAGGAAGTATCAAACTTCGAAAAAAAATTTCTTTCTTTTCGAGATTCTTTGTACATAATATGCTTTACTGTGGCTATCAGATTAGTATAATGAAAGAGAACCAGTTATCTCAAATAAGAACGGAAAAAAAGTGATTCTAAGGAAGTTTCCAAACTTCGAAAAAAAATTTTTTTCTTTTCGAGATTCTTTGTGCATAATATGCGCTAATGAGGCTATTAAACTAGTATAATGAAAGAGAACCAGTTATCTCAAATAAGAACGGAAAAAAAGTGATTCTAACGAAGTTTCCAAACTTCGAAAAAAATTTTATTTCTTTTCGAGATTCATTGAGCATAATATGCTTTTCTGAGGCTATCAAACTAGTATAATGAAAGAGAACCAGTTATCTCAAATAAGAACGGAAAAAAAGTGATTCTAACGAAGTTTCCAAACTTCGAAAAAAATTTGTTTTCTTTTCGAGATTCTTTGCGCATAATATGCTTTTCTGAGGCTATCAAACTATGAAAGAGAACCAGTTATTTCAAATAAGAACGGAAAAAAAGTGATTCTAACGAAGTTTCCAAACTTCGAAAAAAAAAATTTTTTTCTTTTCGAGATTCTTTGCCCATAATATGCTTTTCTGAGGCTATCAAAATAGTATAATGAAATAGAACCAGTTATCTCAAATAAAAACGGAAAAAAAGTTATTCAAACGAAGTTTCCAAACTTCGAAAAATTTTTTTTTTCTTTTCGAGATTCTTTGCGCATAATATGCTTTACTGAGGCTATCAAACTAGTATAATGAAAGAGAACCAGTTATCTCAAATAAGAACGGAAAAAAAGTGATTCAAACGCAGTTTCCAAACTTCGAAAATTTTTTTTTTTCTTTTCGAAATTCTTTGCACATAATATGCTTTTCTGAGGCTATCAAACTATGAAAGAGAACCAGTTATCTCAAATAAGAACGGGAAAAAAGTGATTCTAACGAAGTTTCCAAACTTCGAAAAAAAATTTTTTTCTTTTCGAGATTCTTTGCGCATAATATGCTTTTCTGAGGCTATCAAAATAGTATAATGAAAGAGAACCAGTTATCTCAATAAAGAACGGAAAAAAAGTTATTCAAACGAAGTTTCCAAACTTCGAAAAAAAACTTTTTTCTTTTCGAGATTCTTTGCGCATAATATGCTTTTCTGAGGCTATCAAAATACTATAATGAAAGAGAACCAGTTATCTCAAATAAGAACGGAAAAAAGTGATTCAAACGACGTTTCCAAACTTCAAAAAAATTTTTTTTTCTTTTCGAGATTCTTTGCGCATAATATGCTTTACTGAGGCTATCAAACTAGTATAATGAAAGAGAACCAGTTATCTCAAATAAGAACGGAAAAAAAGTGATTCTAACGAAGTTTCCAAACTTCGAAAAATTTTTTTTTTCTTTTCGAGATTCTTTGCGCATAATATGCTTTACTGAGGCTATCAAACTAGTATAATGAAAGAGAACCAGTTATCTCAAATAAGAACGGAAAAAAAGTGATTCAAACGAAGTTTCCAAACTTCGAAAAAAATATTTTTCTTTACGAGATTCTTTGCGCATAATATGCTTTTCTGAGACTATCAAACTACTATAATGAAAGAGAACCAGTAATCTCAAATAAGAACGGAAAAAAGTGATTCAAACGACGTTTCCAAACTTCGAAAAAAATTTTTTTTCTTTTCGAGATTCTTTGCGCATAATATGCTTTACTGAGGCTATCAAACTAGTATAATGAAAGAGAAAAACAGTTATCTAAAATAAGAACGGAAAAAAAGTGATTCAAACGAAGTTTCCAAACTTCAAAAAAAAACTTTTTTCTTTTCGAGATTCTGTGGGTATAATATGCTTTTCTGAGGCTATCAAACTAGTATAATAAAAGAGAACCAGTTATTTAAAATAATAACGGAAAAAAAGGATTCTAAGGAAGTATCAAACTTCGAAAAAAATTTTTTTCTTTTCGAGATTCTTTGTGCATAATATGCTTTTCTGAGGCTATCAAACTAGTATAATGAAAGAGAACCAGTTATCTCAAATAAGAACGGAAAAAAAGTGATTCTAACGAAGTTTCCAAACTTCGAAAAAATTTTTTTTTTCTTTTCGAGATTCTTTGCGCATCATATGCTTTTCTGAGGCTATCAAACTATGAAAGAGAACCAGTTATCTCAAATAAGAACGGAAAAAAGTGATTCTAACGAAGTTTCCAAACTTCGAAAAAAAAATTTTTTCTTTTCGAGATTCTTTGCGCATAATATGGTTTTCTGAGGCTATCAAAATAGTATAATGAAAGAGAACCAGTTATCTCAAATAAGAGCGGAAAAAAAGTTATTCAAACGACGTTTCCAAACTTCGAAAAAAATTTTTTTTCTTTTCGAGATTCTTTGAGCATAATATGCTTTTCTGAGGCTATCAAACCAGTATAATGAAAGAGAACCAGTTATCTCAAATAAGAACGGAAAAAAAGTGATTCTAACGAAGTTTCCAAACTTCGAAAAAAATTTTTTTTCTTTTCGAGATTCTTTGCGCATAATATGCTTTTCTGAGGCTATCATAATAGTATAATGAAAGAGAACCAGTTATCTCAAATAAGAACGGAAAAAAAGTTATTCAAACGAAGTTTCCAAACTTCGAAAAAAAACTTTTTTCTTTCCGAGATTCTTTGCGCATAATATGGCTTTACTGAGGCTATCAAATTAGTATAATGAAAGAGAACCAGTTATCTCAAATAAGAACGGAAAAAAAAGTGATTCAAACGAAGTTTCCAAACTTCGAAAAAAAATTTTTTTCTTTTCGAGATTCTTTGCGCATAATATGCTTTTCTGAGGCTATCAAACTAGTATAATGAAAGAGAAACAGTTATCTCAAAAAAGAACCGAAAAAACGTGATTCTAACGAAGTTTCCAAACTTCGGAAAAATTTTTTTTCTTTTGGAGATTCTTTGTGCATAATATGTTTTTCTGAGGCTATCAAACTACTATAATGAAAGAGAACCAGTAATCTCAAATAAGAACGGAAAAAAGTGATTCAAACGACGTTTCCAAACTTCGAAAAAATTTTTTTTTCTTTTCGAGATTCTTTGCGCATAATATGCTTTACTGAGGCCATCAAACTAGTATAATGAAAGAGAACTAGTTATCTCAAATAAGAACGGAAAAAAAGTGATACTAACAAAGTTTCCAAACTTCGAAAAAAATTTTTTTTCTTTTCGAGATTCTTTGCGCATAATATGCTTTACTGAGGCTATCAAACTAGTATAATGAAAGAGAACCAGTTATCTCAAATAAGAACGGAAAAAAAGTGATTCAAACGAAGTTTCCAAACTTCGAAAAAAAACTTTTTTCTTTTCGAGATTCTTTGCGCATAATATGCTTTTCTGAGGTTATCAAACTAGTATAATGAAAGACAACCAGTTATCTGAAATAAGAACGGAAAAAAAGTGATTCTAACGAAGTTTCCAAACTTCGAAAAAATTTTTTTTTCTTTTCCAGATTCTTTGCGCATAATATGCTTTTCTGAGGCTATCAAACTAGTATAATGAAAGAGAACCAGTTATCTAAAATAAGAACAAAAAAAAAAAGTGATTCTAAGAAAGTATCAAACTTCGAAAAAAAATTTTTTTCTTTTCGAGATTCTTTGTGCATAATATGCTTTACTGTGGCTATCAAACTAGTATAATGAAAGAGAACCAGTTATCTCAAATAAGAACGGAAAAAAAGTGATTCTAAGGAAGTTTCCAAACTTCGAAAAAATTTTTTTTTCTTTTCGAGATTCTTTGTGCATAATATGCGCTAATGAGGCTATCAAACTAGTATAATGAAAGAGAACCAGTTATCTCAAATAAGAACGGAAAAAAAGTGATTCTAACGAAGTTTCCAAACTTCGAAAAAAATTTTTTTTCTTTTCGAGATTCATTGAGCATAATATGCTTTTCTGAGGCTATCAAACTAGTATAATGAAAGAGAACCAGTTATCTCAAATAAGAACGGAAAAAAAGTGATTCTAACGAAGTTTCCAAACTTCGAAAAAAATTTGTTTTCTTTTCGAGATTCTTTGCGCATAATATGCTTTTCTGAGGCTATCAAACTATGAAAGAGAACCAGTTATTTCAAATAAGAACGGAAAAAAAGTGATTCTAACGAAGTTTCCAAACTTCGAAAAAAAAATTTTTTTTCTTTTCGAGATTCTTTGCGCATAATATGCTTTTCTGAGGCTATCAAAATAGTATAATGAAAGAGAACCAGTTATCTCAAATAAAAACGGAAAAAAAGTTATTCAAACGAAGTTTCCAAACTTCGAAAAAAAACTTTTTTCTTTTCGAGATTCTTTGCGCATAATATGCTTTTCTGAGGCTATCAAACTAGTATAATGAAAGAGAACCAGTTATCTCAAATAAGAACGGAAAAAAAGTGATTCAAACGCAGTTTCCAAACTTCGAAAAAATTTTTTTTTCTTTTCGAGATTTTTTGCGCATAATATGCTTTACTGAGGCTATCAAACTAGTATAATGAAAGAGAACCAGTTATCTCAAATAAGAACGGAAAGAAAGTGATTCAAACGCAGTTTCCAAACCTCGAAAAATTTTTTTTTTCTTTTCCAGATTCTTTGCACATAATATGCTTTTCTGAGGCTATCAAACTATGAAAGAGAACCAGTTATCTCAAATAAGAACGGAAAAAAAGTGATTCTAACGAAGTTTCCAAACTTCGAAAAAAAATTTCTTTCTTTTCGAGATTCTTTGCGCATAATATGCTTTTCTGGGGCTATCAAAATAGTATAATGAAAGAGAACCAGTTATCTCAATAAAGAACGGAAAAAAAGTTATTCAAACGAAGTTTCCAAAGTTCGAAAAAAAACTTTTTTCTTTTCGAGATTCTTTGCGCATAATATGCTTTTCTGAGGCTATCAAAATACTATAATGAAAGAGAACCAGTTATCTCAAATAAGAACGGAAAAAAGTGATTCAAACGACGTTTCCAAACTTCAAAAAAATTTTTTTTTCTTTTCGAGATTCTTTGCGCATAATATGCTTTACTGAGGCTATCAAACTAGTATAATGAAAGAGAACCAGTTATCTCAAATAAGAACGGAAAAAAGAGATTCTAACGAAGTTTCCAAACTTCGAAAAATTTTTTTTTTCTTTTCGAGATTCTTTGCGCATAATATGCTTTACTGAGGCTATCAAACTAGTATAATGAAAGAGAACCAGTTATCTCAAATAAGAACGGAAAAAAAGTGATTCAAACGAAGTTTCCAAACTTCGAAAAAAATATTTTTCTTTACGAGATTCTTTGCGCATAATATGCTTTTCTGAGGCTATCAAACTAGTATAATGAAAGAGAACCAGTTATCTCAAATAAGAACGGAAAAAAAGTGATTCTAATGAAGTTTCCAATCTTCGAAAAAATTTTTTTTCTTTTCGAGATTCTTTGCGCATATTATGCTTTTCTGAGGCTATCAAACTAGTATAATGAAAGAGAACCAGTTATCTCAAATAAGAACGGAAAAAAAGTTTCCAAACTTCGAAAAAAATTTTTTTTCTTTTCCAGATTCTTTGCGCATAATATGCTTTACTGATGCTATCAAGCTAGTATAATGAAAGAGGACCGGTTATCTCAAATAAGAACGGAAAAAAAGTGATTCTAATGAAGTTTCCAAACTTCGAAAAAAATTTTTTTTCTTTTCGATATTCTTTGTGCATAATATGCTTTACTGAGGCTATCAAACTTCCTGAGGGTATCAAACTAATGAAAGAGAACCAGTTATCTCAAATAAGAACGGAAAAAAAGTGATTCAAACGAATTTTCCAAACTTCGAAAAAAAAATTTTTTCTTGTCGAGATTCTTTGCGCATAATATGCTTTTCTGAGGCTATCAAACTAGTACAATGAAACAGAACCAGTTATCTCAAATAAGTACGGAATAAAAGTGATCCTAACGAACTTCCCCAACTTCGAAAAAAATTTTTTTCTTTTCGAGATTCTTTGCGCATAATATGCATTTCTGAGGCTATCAAACTAGTATAATGAAAGAGAACCAGTTATCTCAAATAAGAACGGAAAAAAGTGATTCTAACGAAGTTTCCAAACTTCGAAAAAAATTTTTTTTCTTTTCCAGATTCTTTGCGCATAATATGCTTTACTGAGGCTATCAAACTAGTATAATGAAAGAGAACCAGTTATCTCAAATAAGAACGGAAAAAAAGTGATTCTAATGAAGTTTCCAAACTTCGAAAAAAATTTTTTTTCTTTTCGAGATTCTTTGTGCATAATATGCTTTACTGAGGATATCAAACTAATGAAAGAGAACCAATTATCTCAAATAAGAACGGAAAAAAAGTGATTCAAACGAAGTTTCCAAACTTCGAAAAACATTTTTTCTTTTCGAGATTCTTTGCGCATAATATGCTTTCCTGAGGCTATCAAACTAGTATAATGAAAGAGTACCAGTTATATCAAATAAGAACGTAAAAAAAGTAATTCTAACGAAGTTTCCAAACTTCGAAAAAAATTTTTTTTCTTTTCCAGATTCTTTGCCCATAATATACTTTACTGAGACTATCAAACTAGTATAATGAAAGAGAACCAGTTATCTCAAATAAGAACGGAAAAAAAGTGATTCTAATGAAGTTTCCAAACTTCGAAAAAATTTTTTTTCTTTTCGAGATTCTTTGTGCATAATATGCTTTACTGAGGCTATCAAACCAGTATAATGAAAGAGAACCAGTTTTCTCAAATTAGAACGGAAAAATAGTGATTCAAACGAAGTTTCCAAAATTCAAAAAAAACTTTTTTCTTTTCGAGATTCTTTGCGCATAATGTGCTTTTCTGAGGTTATCAAACTAGTATAATGAAAGAGAACCAGTTATCTCAAATAAGAACGGAAAAAAAGTGATTCTAACGAAGTTTCCAAACTTCGAAAAAAATTTTTTTTCTTTTCCAGATTCTTTGCGCATTATAATGCATAAAGCATATTTGCTTTACTGAGGCTATCAAACTAGTATAATGAAAGAGAACCAGTTATCTCAAATAAGAACGGAAAAAAAGTGATTCTAAGGAAGTATCAAACTTCAAAAAAAATTTTTTTTCTTTTCGGGATTCTTTGTGCATAATATGCTTTACTGAGGCTATCAAACTAGTATAATGAAAGAGAACCAGTTATCTCAAATAAGAACGGAAAAAAAGTGATTCAAACGAAGTTTCCATACTTCGAAAAAAATTTTTTTTCTTTTCGAGATTCTTTGCGCATAATATGCTTTTCTGAGGCTATCAAACTAGTATAATAAAAGAAAACCAGTTATCTCAAATAAGAACGGAAATAAAGTGATTCAAACGAAGTTTCCAAACTTCGAAAAAAAAATTTTTTCTTTTCGAGATTCTTTGCGCATAATATGCTTTACTGAGGCTATCAAACTAGTATAATGAAAGAGAAACAGTTATCTGAATAAAGAACGGAAAAACGTGATTCTAACGAAGTTTCCAAACTTCGGAAAAATTTTTTTTCTTTTCGAGATTCATTGTGCATAATATGCTTTTCTGAGGCTATCAAACTACTATAATGAAAGAGAACCAGTAATCTCAAATATGAACCAAAAAAAGTGATTCAAACGACGTTTCCAAACTTCGAAAAAATTTTTTTTTCTTTTCGAGATTCTTTGCGCATAATATGCTTTACTGAGGCTATCAAACTAGTATAATGAAAGAGAACTAGTTATCTCAAATAAGAACGGAAAAAAAGTGATACTAACAAAGTTTCCAAACTTCGAAAAAAATTTTTTTTCTTTTCGAGATTCTTTGCGCATAATATGCTTTACTGAAGCTATCAAACTAGTATAATGAAAGAGAACCAGTTATCTCAAATAAGAACGGAAAAAAAGTGATTCAAACGAAGTTTCCAAACTTCGAAAAAAAAACTTTTTTCTTTTCGAGATTCTTTGCGCATAATATGCTTTTCTGAGGTTATCAAACTAGTATAATGAAAGAGAACCAGTTATCTAAAATAAGAACAAAAAAAAAAGTGATTCTAAGGAAGTATCAAACTTCGAAAAAAATTTTTTTCTTTTCGAGATTCTTTGTGCATAATATGCTTTACTGTGGCTATCAAACTAGTATAATGAAAGAGAACCAGTTATCTCAAATAAGAACGGACAAAAAGTGATTCTAAGGAAGTTTCCAAACTTCGAAAAATTTTTTTTTTCTTTTCGAGATTCTTTGTGCATAATATGCGCTACTGAGGCTATCAAACTAGTATAATGAAAGAGAACCAGTTATCTCAAATAAGAACGGAAAAAAAGTGATTCAAACGCAGTTTCCAAACTTCGAAAAAAATTTTTTTTCTTTTCGAGATTCTTTGCGCATAATATGCTTTACTTAGGCTATCAAACTAGTATAATGAAAGAGAAACAGTTATCTCAAAAAAGAACCGAAAAAACGTGATTCTAACGAAGTTTCCAAACTTCGGAAAAATTTTTTTTCTTTTCGAAATTCTCTGTGTATAATATGTTTTTCTGAGGCTATCAAACTACTATAATGAAAGAGAACCAGTAATCTCAAATAAGAACGGAAAAAAGTGATTCAAACGACGTTTCCAAACTTCGAAAAAAATTTTTTTTCTTTTCGAGATTCTTTGCGCATAATATGCTTTACTGAGGCTATCAAACTAGTATAATGAAAGAGAACTAGTTATCTCAAATAAGAACGGAAAAAAAGTGATACTAACAAAGTTTCCAAACTTCGAAAAAAATTTTTTTTCTTTTCGAGATTCTTTGCGCATAATATGCTTTACTGAGGCTATCAAACCAGTATAATGAAAGAGAACCAGTTATCTCAAATAAGAACGGAAAAAAAGTGATTCAAACGAAGTTTCCAAACTTCGAAAAAAAATTTTTTTCTTTTCGAGATTCTTTGTGCATAATATGCGCTAATGAGGCTATCAAACTAGTATAATGAAAGAGAACCAGTTATCTCAAATAAGAACGGAAAAAAAGTGATTCTAACGAAGTTTCCAAACTTCGAAAAAAATTTTTTTTCTTTTCGAGATTCATTGAGCATAATATGCTTTTCTGAGGCTATCAAACTAGTATAATGAAAGAGAACCAGTTATCTCAAATAAGAACGGAAAAAAAGTGATTCTAACGAAGTTTCCAAACTTCGAAAAAAATTTGTTTTCTTTTCGAGATTCTTTGCGCATAATATGCTTTTCTGAGGCTATCAAACTATGAAAGAGAACCAGTTATTTCAAATAAGAACGGAAAAAAAGTGATTCTAACGAAGTTTCCAAACTTCGAAAAAAAAATTTTTTTTCTTTTCGAGATTCTTTGCCCATAATATGCTTTTCTGAGGCTATCAAAATAGTATAATGAAATAGAACCAGTTATCTCAAATAAAAACGGAAAAAAAGTTATTCAAACGAAGTTTCCAAACTTCGAAAAAAAACTTTTTTCTTTTCGAGATTCTTTGCGCATAATATGCTTTTCTGGGGCTATCAAACTAGTATAATGAAAGAGAACCAGTTATCTCAAATAAGAACGGAAAAAAAGTGATTCTAACGAAGTTTCCAAACTTCGAAAAATTTTTTTTTTCTTTTCGAGATTCTTTGCACATAATATGCTTTTCTGAGGCTATCAAACTATGAAAGAGAACCAGTTATCTCAAATAAGAACGGGAAAAAAGTGATTCTAACGAAGTTTCCAAACTTCGAAAAAAAATTTTTTTCTTTTCGAGATTCTTTGCGCATAATATGCTTTTCTGAGGCTATCAAAATAGTATAACGAAAGAGAACCAGTTATCTCAATAAAGAACGGAAAAAAAGTTATTCAAACGAAGTTTCCAAACTTCGAAAAAAAACTTTTTTCTTTTCGAGATTCTTTGCGCATAATATGCTTTTCTGAGGCTATCAAAATACTATAATGAAAGAGAACCAGTTATCTCAAATAAGAACGGAAAAAAGTGATTCAAACGACGTTTCCAAACTTCAAAAAAAATTTTTTTTCTTTTCGAGATTCTTTGCGCATAATATGCTTTACTGAGGCTATCAAACTAGTATAATGAAAGAGAACCAGTTATCTCAAATAAGAACGGAAAAAAAGTGATTCTAACGAAGTTTCCAAACTTCGAAAAAATTTTTTTTTCTTTTCGAGATTCTTTGCGCATAATATGCTTTACTGAGGCTATCAAACTAGTATAATGAAAGAGAACCAGTTATCTCAAATAAGAACGGAAAAAAAGTGATTCAAACGAAGTTTCCAAACTTCGAAAAAAATATTTTTCTTTACGAGATTCTTTGCGCATAATATGCTTTTCTGAGGCTATCAAACTACTATAATGAAAGAGAACCAGTAATCTCAAATAAGAACGGAAAAAAGTGATTCAAACGACGTTTCCAAACTTCGAAAAAAATTTTTTTTCTTTTCGAGATTCTTTGCGCATAATATGCTTTACTGAGGCTATCAAACTAGTATAATGAAAGAGAACTAGTTATCTCAAATAAGAACGGAAAAAAAGTGATACTAACAAAGTTTCCAAACTTCGAAAAAAATTTTTTTTCTTTTCGAGATTCTTTGCGCATAATATGCTTTACTGAGGCTATCAAACCAGTATAATGAAAGAGAACCAGTTATCTCAAATAAGAACGGAAAAAAAGTGATTCAAACGAAGTTTCCAAACTTCGAAAAAAAACTTTTTTCTTTTCGAGATTCTTTGCGCATAATATGCTTTTCTGAGGTTATCAAACTAGTATAATGAAAGAGAACCAGTTATCTAAAATAAGAACAAAAAAAAAAAGTGATTCTAAGGAAGTATCAAACTTCGAAAAAAAATTTCTTTCTTTTCGAGATTCTTTGTACATAATATGCTTTACTGTGGCTATCAGATTAGTATAATGAAAGAGAACCAGTTATCTCAAATAAGAACGGAAAAAAAGTGATTCTAAGGAAGTTTCCAAACTTCGAAAAAAAATTTTTTTCTTTTCGAGATTCTTTGTGCATAATATGCGCTAATGAGGCTATCAAACTAGTATAATGAAAGAGAACCAGTTATCTCAAATAAGAACGGAAAAAAAGTGATTCTAACGAAGTTTCCAAACTTCGAAAAAAATTTTATTTCTTTTCGAGATTCATTGAGCATAATATGCTTTTCTGAGGCTATCATACTAGTATAATGAAAGAGAACCAGTTATCTCAAATAAGAACGGAAAAAAAGTGATTCTAACGAAGTTTCCAAACTTCGAAAAAAATTTGTTTTCTTTTCGAGATTCTTTGCGCATAATATGCTTTTCTGAGGCTATCAAACTATGAAAGAGAACCAGTTATTTCAAATAAGAACGGAAAAAAAGTGATTCTAACGAAGTTTCCAAACTTCGAAAAAAAAAATTTTTTTCTTTTCGAGATTCTTTGCCCATAATATGCTTTTCTGAGGCTATCAAAATAGTATAATGAAATAGAACCAGTTATCTCAAATAAAAACGGAAAAAAAGTTATTCAAACGAAGTTTCCAAACTTCGAAAAATTTTTTTTTTCTTTTCGAGATTCTTTGAGCATAATATGCTTTACTGAGGCTATCAAACTAGTATAATGAAAGAGAACCAGTTATCTCAAATAAGAACGGAAAAAAAGTGATTCAAACGCAGTTTCCAAACTTCGAAAAATTTTTTTTTTCTTTTCGAAATTCTTTGCACATAATATGCTTTTCTGAGGCTATCAAACTATGAAAGAGAACCAGTTATCTCAAATAAGAACGGGAAAAAAGTGATTCTAACGAAGTTTCCAAACTTCGAAAAAAAATTTTTTTCTTTTCGAGATTCTTTGCGCATAATATGCTTTTCTGAGGCTATCAAAATAGTATAATGAAAGAGAACCAGTTATCTCAATAAAGAACGGAAAAAAAGTTATTCAAACGAAGTTTCCAAACTTCGAAAAAAAACTTTTTTCTTTTCGAGATTCTTTGCGCATAATATGCTTTTCTGAGGCTATCAAAATACTATAATGAAAGAGAACCAGTTATCTCAAATAAGAACGGAAAAAAGTGATTCAAACGACGTTTCCAAACTTCAAAAAAATTTTTTTTTCTTTTCGAGATTCTTTGCGCATAATATGCTTTACTGAGGCTATCAAACTAGTATAATGAAAGAGAACCAGTTATCTCAAATAAGAACGGAAAAAAAGTGATTCTAACGAAGTTTCCAAACTTCGAAAAATTTTTTTTTTCTTTTCGAGATTCTTTGCGCATAATATGCTTTACTGAGGCTATCAAACTAGTATAATGAAAGAGAACCAGTTATCTCAAATAAGAACGGAAAAAAAGTGATTCAAACGAAGTTTCCAAACTTCGAAAAAAATATTTTTCTTTACGAGATTCTTTGCGCATAATATGCTTTTCTGAGACTATCAAACTACTATAATGAAAGAGAACCAGTAATCTCAAATAAGAACGGAAAAAAGTGATTCAAACGACGTTTCCAAACTTCGAAAAAAATTTTTTTTCTTTTCGAGATTCTTTGCGCATAATATGCTTTACTGAGGCTATCAAACTAGTATAATGAAAGAGAAAAACAGTTATCTAAAATAAGAACGGAAAAAAAGTGATTCAAACGAAGTTTCCAAACTTCAAAAAAAAACTTTTTTCTTTTCGAGATTCTGTGGGTATAATATGCTTTTCTGAGGCTATCAAACTAGTATAATAAAAGAGAACCAGTTATTTAAAATAATAACGGAAAAAAAGGATTCTAAGGAAGTATCAAACTTCGAAAAAAATTTTTTTCTTTTCGAGATTCTTTGTGCATAATATGCTTTTCTGAGGCTATCAAACTAGTATAATGAAAGAGAACCAGTTATCTCAAATAAGAACGGAAAAAAAGTGATTCTAACGAAGTTTCCAAACTTCGAAAAAATTTTTTTTTTCTTTTCGAGATTCTTTGCGCATCATATGCTTTTCTGAGGCTATCAAACTATGAAAGAGAACCAGTTATCTCAAATAAGAACGGAAAAAAGTGATTCTAACGAAGTTTCCAAACTTCGAAAAAAAAATTTTTTCTTTTCGAGATTCTTTGCGCATAATATGGTTTTCTGAGGCTATCAAAATAGTATAATGAAAGAGAACCAGTTATCTCAAATAAGAGCGGAAAAAAAGTTATTCAAACGACGTTTCCAAACTTCGAAAAAAATTTTTTTTCTTTTCGAGATTCTTTGAGCATAATATGCTTTTCTGAGGCTATCAAACCAGTATAATGAAAGAGAACCAGTTATCTCAAATAAGAACGGAAAAAAAGTGATTCTAACGAAGTTTCCAAACTTGGAAAAAAATTTTTTTTCTTTTCGAGATTCTTTGCGCATAATATGCTTTTCTGAGGCTATCATAATAGTATAATGAAAGAGAACCAGTTATCTCAAATAAGAACGGAAAAAAAGTTATTCAAACGAAGTTTCCAAACTTCGAAAAAAAACTTTTTTCTTTCCGAGATTCTTTGCGCATAATATGGCTTTACTGAGGCTATCAAATTAGTATAATGAAAGAGAACCAGTTATCTCAAATAAGAACGGAAAAAAAAGTGATTCAAACGAAGTTTCCAAACTTCGAAAAAAAATTTTTTTCTTTTCGAGATTCTTTGCGCATAATATGCTTTTCTGAGGCTATCAAACTAGTATAATGAAAGAGAAACAGTTATCTCAAAAAAGAACCGAAAAAACGTGATTCTAACTAAGTTTCCAAACTTCGGAAAAATTTTTTTTCTTTTGGAGATTCTTTGTGCATAATATGTTTTTCTGAGGCTATCAAACTACTATAATGAAAGAGAACCAGTAATCTCAAATAAGAACGGAAAAAAGTGATTCAAACGACGTTTCCAAACTTCGAAAAAAATTTTTTTTCTTTTCGAGATTCTTTGCGCATAATATGCTTTACTGAGGCCATCAAACTAGTATAATGAAAGAGAACTAGTTATCTCAAATAAGAACGGAAAAAAAGTGATACTAACAAAGTTTCCAAACTTCGAAAAAAATTTTTTTTCTTTTCGAGATTCTTTGCGCATAATATGCTTTACTGAGGCTATCAAACTAGTATAATGAAAGAGAACCAGTTATCTCAAATAAGAACGGAAAAAAAGTGATTCAAACGAAGTTTCCAAACTTCGAAAAAAAACTTTTTTCTTTTCGAGATTCTTTGCGCATAATATGCTTTTCTGAGGTTATCAAACTAGTATAATGAAAGACAACCAGTTATCTGAAATAAGAACGGAAAAAAAGTGATTCTAACGAAGTTTCCAAACTTCGAAAAAATTTTTTTTTCTTTTCCAGATTCTTTGCGCATAATATGCTTTTCTGAGGCTATCAAACTAGTATAATGAAAGAGAACCAGTTATCTAAAATAAGAACAAAAAAAAAAGTGATTCTAAGAAAGTATCAAACTTCGAAAAAAAATTTTTTTCTTTTCGAGATTCTTTGTGCATAATATGCTTTACTGTGGCTATCAAACTAGTATAATGAAAGAGAACCAGTTATCTCAAATAAGAACGGAAAAAAAGTGATTCTAAGGAAGTTTCCAAACTTCGAAAAAATTTTTTTTTCTTTTCGAGATTCTTTGTGCATAATATGCGCTAATGAGGCTATCAAACTAGTATAATGAAAGAGAACCAGTTATCTCAAATAAGAACGGAAAAAAAGTGATTCTAACGAAGTTTCCAAACTTCGAAAAAAATTTTTTTTCTTTTCGAGATTCATTGAGCATAATATGCTTTTCTGAGGCTATCAAACTAGTATAATGAAAGAGAACCAGTTATCTCAAATAAGAACGGAAAAAAAGTGATTCTAACGAAGTTTCCAAACTTCGAAAAAAATTTGTTTTCTTTTCGAGATTCTTTGCGCATAATATGCTTTTCTGAGGCTATCAAACTATGAAAGAGAACCAGTTATTTCAAATAAGAACGGAAAAAAAGTGATTCTAACGAAGTTTCCAAACTTCGAAAAAAAAATTTTTTTTCTTTTCGAGATTCTTTGCGCATAATATGCTTTTCTGAGGCTATCAAAATAGTATAATGAAAGAGAACCAGTTATCTCAAATAAAAACGGAAAAAAAGTTATTCAAACGAAGTTTCCAAACTTCGAAAAAAAACTTTTTTCTTTTCGAGATTCTTTGCGCATAATATGCTTTTCTGAGGCTATCAAACTAGTATAATGAAAGAGAACCAGTTATCTCAAATAAGAACGGAAAAAAAGTGATTCAAACGCAGTTTCCAAACTTCGAAAAAATTTTTTTTTCTTTTCGAGATTTTTTGCGCATAATATGCTTTACTGAGGCTATCAAACTAGTATAATGAAAGAGAACCAGTTATCTCAAATAAGAACGGAAAGAAAGTGATTCAAACGCAGTTTCCAAACCTCGAAAAATTTTTTTTTTCTTTTCCAGATTCTTTGCACATAATATGCTTTTCTGAGGCTATCAAACTATGAAAGAGAACCAGTTATCTCAAATAAGAACGGAAAAAAAGTGATTCTAACGAAGTTTCCAAACTTCGAAAAAAAATTTCTTTCTTTTCGAGATTCTTTGCGCATAATATGCTTTTCTGGGGCTATCAAAATAGTATAATGAAAGAGAACCAGTTATCTCAATAAAGAACGGAAAAAAAGTTATTCAAACGAAGTTTCCAAAGTTCGAAAAAAAACTTTTTTCTTTTCGAGATTCTTTGCGCATAATATGCTTTTCTGAGGCTATCAAAATACTATAATGAAAGAGAACCAGTTATCTCAAATAAGAACGGAAAAAAGTGATTCAAACGACGTTTCCAAACTTCAAAAAAATTTTTTTTTCTTTTCGAGATTCTTTGCGCATAATATGCTTTACTGAGGCTATCAAACTAGTATAATGAAAGAGAACCAGTTATCTCAAATAAGAACGGAAAAAAGAGATTCTAACGAAGTTTCCAAACTTCGAAAAATTTTTTTTTTCTTTTCGAGATTCTTTGCGCATAATATGCTTTACTGAGGCTATCAAACTAGTATAATGAAAGAGAACCAGTTATCTCAAATAAGAACGGAAAAAAAGTGATTCAAACGAAGTTTCCAAACTTCGAAAAAAATATTTTTCTTTACGAGATTCTTTGCGCATAATATGCTTTTCTGAGGCTATCAAACTAGTATAATGAAAGAGAACCAGTTATCTCAAATAAGAACGGAAAAAAAGTGATTCAAACGAAGTTTCCAAACTTCGAAAAAAAACTTTTTTCTTTTCGAGATTCTTTGCCAATAATATGCTTTTCTTAGGCTATCAAACTAGTATAATGAAAGAGAACCAGTTATCTAAAATAATAACGGAAAAAAAGGATTCTAAGGAAGTATCAAACTTCGAAAAAATTTTTTTCTTTTCGAGATTCTTTGTGCATAATATGCTTTACTGTGGCTATCAAACTAGTATAATGAAAGAGAACCAGTTATCTCAAATAAGAACGGAAAAAAAGTGATTCTAAGGAAGTTTCCAAACTTCGAAAAAATTTTTTTTTTTTTTCGAGATTCTTTGTGCATAATATGCTTTACTGAGGCTATCAAACTAGTATAATGAAAGAGAACCAGTTATCTCAAATAAGAGCGGAAAAAAAGTGATTCTAACGAAGTTTCCAAACTTCGAAAAAAATTTTTTTTCTTTTCAAGATTCTTTGCGCATAATATGCTTTTCTGAGGCTATCAAACTAGTATAATGAAAGAGAACCAGTTATCTCAAATAAGAACGGAAAAAAAGTGATTCTAACGAAGTTTCCAAACTTCGAAAAAAATTTTTTTTCTTTTCGAGATTCTTTGCGCATCATATGCTTTTCTGAGGCTATCAAACTATGAAAGAGAACCAGTTATCTCAAATAAGAACGGAAAAAAAGTGATTTTAACGAAGTTTCCAAACTTCGAAAAAAAAATTTTTTCTTTTCGAGAATCTTTGCGCATAATATGGTTTTCTGAGGCTATCAAAATAGTATAATGAAAGAGAACCAGTTATCTCAAATAAGAACGGAAAAAAATTATTCAAACGAAGTTTCCAAACTTCGAAAAAAAACTTTTTTCTTTTCGAGATTCTTTGCGCATAATATGCTTTTCTGAGGCTATCAAACTGGTATAATGAAAGAGAACCGGTTATCTGAAATAAGAACGCAAAAAAAAGTGATTCTAACGAAGTTTCCAAACTTCGAAAAAAATTTTTTTTCTTTTCCAGATTCTTTGCGCATAATATGTTTACTGAGGCTATCAAACTAGTATAATGAAAGAGAACCAGTTATCTCAAATAAGAACGGAAAAAAGTGATTCAAACGACGTTTCCAAACTTCGAAAAAAATTTTTTTTCTTTTCGAGATTCTTTGCGCATAATATGCTTTACTGAGGCTATCAAACTAGTATAATGAAAGAGAACCAGTTATCTCAAATAAGAACGGAAAAAAAGTGATTCTAACGAAGTTTCCAAACTTCGAAAAATTTTTTTTTTCTTTTCGAGATTCTTTGCGCATAATATGCTTTACTGAGGGTATCAAACTAGTATAATGAAAGAGAACCAGTTATCTCAAATAAGAACGGAAAAAAAGATATTCAAACGAAGTTTCCAAACTTCGAAAAAAAACTTTTTCTTTTGGAGATTCTTTGCGCATAATATGCTTTTCTGAGGTTATCAAACTAGTATAATGAAAGAGAACCAGTTATCTCAAATAAGAACGGAAAAAGTGATTCTAACGAAGTTTCCAAACTTCGAAAAAATTTTTTTTTCTTTTCAAGATTCTTTGCTCTTAATATGCTTTACTGAGGCTATCAAACTAGTATAATGAAAGAGAACCAGTTATCTCAAATAAGAACGGAAAAAAAGTGATTCTAATGAAGTTTCCAAACTTCGAAAAAAATTTTTTTTCTTTTCCAGATTCTTTGTGCATAATATGGTTTTCTGAGGCTATCAAACAAGTATAATGAAAGACAACCAGTTATCTCAAATAGGAACGGAAAAAAAGTGATTCTAACGAAGTTTCCAAACTTCAAAAAAATTTTTTTTCTTTTCGAGATTCTTTGCGCATCATATGCTTTTCTGAGGCTATCAAACTATGAAAGAGAACCAGTTATCTCAAATAAGAACGGAAAAAAAGTGATTCTAACGAAGTTTCCAAACTTCGAAAAAAAAATTTTTTCTTTTCGAGATTCTTTGCGCATAATATGGTTTTCTGAGGCTATCAAAATAGTATAATGAAAGAGAACCAGTTATCTCAAATAAGAACGGGAAAAAAGTTATTCAAACGAAGTTTCCAAACTTCGAAAAAAAACTTTTTTCTTTTCGAGATTCTTTGCGCATAATATGCTTTTCTGAGGCTATCAAACTGGTATAATGAAAGAGAACCAGTTATCTCAAATAAGAACGCAAAAAAAAGTGATTCTAACGAAGTTTCCAAACTTCGAAAAAAATTTTTTTTCTTTTCCAGATTCTTTGCGCATAATATGTTTACTGAGGCTATCAAACTAGTATAATGAAAGAGAACCAGTTATCTCAAATAAGAACGGAAAAAAGTGATTCAAACGACGTTTCCAAACTTCGAAAAAAATTTTTTTTCTTTTCGAGATTCTTTGCGCATAATATGCTTTACTGAGGCTATCAAACTAGTATAATGAAAGAGAACCAGTTATCTCAAATAAGAACGGAAAAAAAGTGATTCTAACGAAGTTTCCAAACTTCGAAAAAAATTTTTTTTCTTTTCCAGATTCTTTGCTCATAATATGCTTTACTGAGGCTATCAAACTAGTATAATGAAAGAGAACCAGTTATCTCAAATAAGAACGGAAAAAAAGTGATTCTAATGAAGTTTCCAAACTTCGAAAAAAATTTTTTTTCTTTTCCAGATTCTTTGCGCATAATATGGTTTTCTGAGGCTATCAAACAAGTATAATGAAAGACAACCAGTTATCTCAAATAAGAACGGAAAAAAAGTGATTCTAACGAAGTTTCCAAAGTTCTAAAAAAATTTTTTTATTTTCGAGATTCTTTGCGCGTAATATGCTTTTCTGGGGCTATCTAATTAGTATAATGAAAGAGAACCAGTTATTTCAAATAAGAACGGAAAAAAAAGTGATTCTAAAGAATTTTCCAAATTTCGAAAAAAATTTTTTTTCTTTTCGAAATTCTTTGCGCATAATATGGTTTTCTGAGGCTATCAAACTAGTATAATAAAAGAGAACCAGTTATCTCAAATAAGAACGGAAAAAAAGAGAGTGTAACGAAGTTTCCAAACTTCGAAAAAATTTTTTTTTCTTTTCGAGATTCTTTGCGCATAATATGCTTTACTGAGGCTATCAAACTAGTATAATGAAAGAGAACCAGTTATCTCGAATAAGAACGGAAAAAAAGTGATTCTAACGAAGTTTCCAAACTTCGAAAAAATTTTTTTTTCTTTTCCAGATTCTTTGCGCATAATATGCTTTACTGTGGCTATCAAACTAGTATAATGAAAGAGAACCAGTTATCTCAAATAAGAACGGAAAAAAAGTGATTCTAATGAAGTTTCCAAACTTCGAAAAAAAAATTTTTTCTTTTCGAGATTCTTTCCGCATAATATGCTTTTCTAAGGCTATCAAAATAGTATAATGAAAGAGAACCAGTTATCTCAAATAAGAACGGAAAAAAGTGATTCTAATGAAGTTAACAAACTTCGAAAAAACTTTTTTTCTTTTCCAGATTCTTTCCGCATAATATGCTTTTCTAAGGCTATCAAACTAGTATAATGAAAGAGAACAATTTATCTCAAATAAGAACGGAAAAAAGTGATTCTAATGAAGTTTCCAAACTTTGAAAAATTTTTTTTTTCTTTTCGAGATTCTTTCTGCATAATATGCTTTTCTACAGCTATCAAACTAGCAAAATTAAAGAGAACCAGTTATCTCAAATAAGAACGGAAAAAAAGTGATTCTAATGAAGTTTCCAAACTTCGAAAAAATTTTTTTTTCTTTTCGAGATTCTTTCCGCACAATATGCTTTTCTAAGGCTATCAAACAGTATATTGAAAGAGAACGAGTTATCTCAAATAAGAACGGAAAAAAGTGATTCTAATGAAGTTAACAAATTTGGAAAAAAACTTTTTTTCTTTTCGAGATTCTTTCCGCATAATATGCTTTTCTAAGTCTATCAAACTTGGATAATGAAAGAGAACAAGGTATCTCAAATAAGAACGGAAAAAAAAGTGATTCTAATGAAGATTCCAAACTTGGAAAAAAAATTTTTTTCTTTTCGAGATTCTTTCCACATAATATGCTTTTCTAAGGCTATCAAACTAGTATAATGAAAGAGAACCAGTTATCTCAAATAAGAACGGAAAAAAATTGATTTTATGAAGTTTCCAACTATCAAAATATATCTTTTCTTTTCGCGAATCTTTCTTCATTTTATGGTTTTCTATGGCTATCAAACTGGTATAATGAAAGAGAACCAGTTATCTCAAATAAGAACGGAAAAAAGGGATTCTAATGAAGTTAACAAACTTCGAAAAAAACTTCTTTTTTTTTTCGAGATTCTTTCCGCATAATACGATTTTCTAAGGCTATCAAACTAGTATAATGAAAGAAAACCAGTTATCTCAAATAAGAACGGAAAAAAAGTGATTCTAATGAAGTTTCCAAACTTCGAAAAAAATTGTTTTTCTTTTCGAGATTCTTTCCGCACAATATGCTTTTCTAAGGCTATCAAACTAGTGTATTAAAGAGAAACAGTTATCTCAAATAAGAACGGAAAAAAGTAATTCTAATGAAGTTAACAAACTTCGAATTAAACTTTTTTTCTTTTCGAGATTCTTTCCGCATAATATGATTTTCTAAGGCTATCAAAATAGTATAATGAAAGAGAACCAGTTATCTCAAATAAGAACGGAAAAAAAGTGATTCTAATGAAGTTTCCAAACTTCGAAAAAAATTTTTTTTCTTTTCGAGATTCTTTCCGCACAATATGCTTTTCTAAGGATATCAAACTAGTATAATGAAAGAGAACCAGTTATCCCAAATAAGAACGGAAAAAAGTGATTCTAATGAAGTTAACAAACTTCGAAAAAAACTTTTTTTCTTTTCCAGATTCTTTCCGGATAATATGATTTTCTAAGGCTATCAAACTACTATAATGAAATAGAACCAGTTATCTCAAATAAGAACGGAAAAAAAGTGATTCTAATGAAGTTTCCAAACTTTGAAAAATTTTTTTTTTCTTTTCGAGATTCTTTCTGCATAATATGCTTTTCTACAGCTATTAAACTAGCAAAATTAAAGAGAACCAGTGATCTCAAATAAGAACGGAAAAAACGTGATTCTAATGAAGTTTCCAAACTTCGAAAAAAATTTTTTTTCTTTTCGAGATTCTTTCCGCATAATATGATTTTCTAAGGCTATCAAACTAATATAATGAAAGAGAACCAGTTATCTCAAATAAGAAGGGAAAAAAAGTGATTCTAATGAAGTTTCCAAACTTTGAAAATTTTTTTTTTTCTTTTCGAGATTCTTTCTGCATAATATGCTTTTCTACAGCTATCAAACTAGCAAAATTAAAGAGAACCAGTTATCTCAAATAAGAAGGGAAAAAAGTGATTCTAATGAAGATTCCATCCATCGAAATAAATCTTTTCTTTTGGGGAATCTTTTTTCATTTTATGGTTTTCTATGGCTATCAAACTAGTATAATGAAAGAACAAGTTATCTCAAATAAGAATGGAAAAAAATTTATTCATAAAATTTTTCCAATCATCAAAAAAATTTTTTTTCTTTTCGAGATTCTTTCCGCATAATATGCTTTTCTAAGGCTATCAAACTAGTATAATGAAAGAGAACCAGCTATCTCAAATAAGAACGGAAAAAAGTGATTCTAATTAAGTTAACAAACTTCGAAAAAAACTTTTTTTCTTTTCGAGATTCTTTCCGGATAATATGATTTTCTAAGGCTATCAAACTAGTATAATGAAAGAGAACCAGTTATCTCAAATAAGAACGAAAAAAAAGTGATTCTAAAGAAGTTTCCAAACTTTGAAAAATTTTTTTTTTCTTTTCGAGATTCTTTCTGCATAATATGCTTTTCTACAGCTATTGAACTAGCAAAATTAAAAAGAACCATTTATCTCAAATAAGAACGGAAAAAAAGTGATTCTAATGAAGATTCCAACCATCGAAATAAATCTTTTCTTTTGGGGAATGTTTCTTCATTTTAAGGTTTTCTATTGCTATCAAACTAGTATAATGAAAGAACAAGTTATCTCAAATAAGAATGGAAAAAAATTGATTCATAAAAATTTTCCAAACATCAAAAAAATTTTTTTTTCTTTTCGAGATTCTTTCCGCATAATATGCTTTTCTAAGGCTATCAAACTAGTATAATGAAAGAGAACCAGTTATCTCAAATAACAACGGAAAAAAAGTGATTCTAATGAACTTTCCAACCTTCGAAAAAATTTTTTTTTTCTTTTCGAGATTCTTTCCGCATAATATGCTTTTCTAAGGCTATCAAACTAGTATAATGAAAGAGAACCAGTTATCTCAAATAAGAACGGAAAAAAATTGATTTTATGAAGTTTCCAAACTTCGAAAAATTTTTTTTTTCTTTTCAAGATTCTTTCCGCACAATATGCTTTTCTAAGGCTATCAAACTAGTATAATGAAAGAGAACCAGTTACCTCAAATAATAACGGAAAAAAAGTGATTCTAATGAAGTTTCCAAACTTCGAAAAAAAAATTTTTTCTTTTCGAGATTCTTTCTGCATAATATGCTTTGCTACAGCTATCAAACTAGTAAAAGTAAAGAGAACCAGTTATCTCAAATAAGAACGGAAAAAAAGTGATTCTAATGAAGATTCCAACCATCGAAATAAATCTTTTCTTTTGGGGAATCTTTCTTCATTTTATGGTTTTCTATGGCTATCAAACTAGTATAATGAAAGAACAAGTTATCTCAAATAAGAATGGAAAAAAATAGATTCATAAAAATTTTCCAAACATCAAAAAAAATTTTTTTCTTTTAGAGATTCTTTCCGCATAATATGCTTTTCTAAGGCTATCAAAATAGTATAATGAAAGAGAACCAGTTATCTCAAATAAGAACGGAAAAAAAGTGATTCTAATGAAGTTAACAAACTTCGAAAAAAACTTTTTTTCTTTTCCAGATTCTATCCGCATAATATGCTTTTCTAAGGCTATCAAACTAGTATAATGAAAGAGAACCATTTATCTCAAATAAGAACGGAAAAAAAGTGATTCTAATGAAGTTTCCAAACTTTGAAAAAAATTTTTTTTCTTTTCGAGATTCTTTCTGCATAATATGTTTTTCTACAGCTATCAAACTAGCAAAATTAAAGAGAATCAGTTATCTCAAATAAGAACGGAAAAAAGTGATTCTAATGAAGTTTCCAAACTTCGAAAAATATTTTTTTTCTTTTCGAGATTCTTTCCGCACAATATGCTTTTCTAAGGCTATCAAACAGTATAATGAAAGAGGACGAGTTATCTCAAATAAGAACGGAAAAAAGTGATTCTAATGAAGTTAACAAACTTCGAAAAAAACTTTTTTTTTTTCGAGATTCTTTCAGCATAATATGCTTTTCTAAGGCTATCAAACTAATATAATGAAAGAGAACCAGTTATCTCAAATAAGAACGGAAAAAAATTGATTTTATGAAGTTTCCAACTATCAAAATAAATCTTTTCTTTTCGCGAATCTTTCTTCATTTTATGGTTTTCTATGGCTATCAAACTGGTATAATGAAAGAGAACCAGTTATCTCAAATAAGAACGGAAAAAAGTGATTCTAATGAAGTTAACAAACTTCGAAAAAAACTTTTTTTCTTTTCGAGATTCTTTCCGCAAAATATGATTTTCTAAAGCTATCAAACTAGTATAATGAAAGAGAACCAGTTATCTCAAATAAGAACGGAAAAAAAGTGATTCTAATGAAGTTTCCAAACTTCGAAAAAAATTGTTTTTCTTTTCGAGATTCTTTCCGCACAATATGCTTTTCTAAGGCTATCAAACTAGTGTAATGAAAGAGAAACAGTTATCTCAAATAAGAATGGAAAAAAAGTGATTCTAATGAAGATTCCAACCATCGAAATAAATCTTTTCTTTTGGGGAATCTTTCTTCATTTTATAGTTTTCTATGGCTATCACACTAGTATAATGAAAGAACAAGTTATCTCAAACAAGAATGGAAAAAAATTGAATCATAAAGGATTTCAAAACATCAAAAAAACTTTTTTTTTTTCGAGATTCTTTCCGCAAAATATGATTTTCTAAGGCTATCAAACTAGTATAATGAAAGAGAACCACTTATCTCAAATAAGAACGGAAAAAAGTGATTCTAATGAAGACTCCAACCATCGAAATAAATCTTTTCTTTTGGGGAATCTTTCTTCATTTTATGGTTTTCTATGGCTATCAAACTAGTATAATGAAAGAGAACAAGTTATCTCAAATAAGAATGGAAAAAAATTGATTCATAAAAATTTTCCAAACATCAAAAAAAATTTTTTTTCTTTTCGAGATTCTTTCCGCATAATATGCTTTTCTAAGGCTATCAAACTAGTATAATGAAAGAGAACCAGTTATCTCAAATAAGAACGGAAAAAAGTGATTCTAATGAGCTTTCCAACCTTCGAAAAAAATTTTTTTTTCTTTTCGATATTCTTTCCGCATAATATGCTTTTCTAAGGCTATCAAACTAGTATAATGAAAGAGAACCAGTTATCTCAAATAAGAACGGGAAAAAAGTGATTCTAACGAAGTTTCCAAACTTCGAAAAAAATTTTTTTTCTTTTCGAGATTCTTTGCGCATAATATGCTTTTCTGAGGCTATCAAAATAGTATAATGAAAGAGAACCAGTTATCTCAATAAAGAACGGAAAAAAAGTTATTCAAACGAAGTTTCCAAACTTCGAAAAAAAACTTTTTTCTTTTCGAGATTCTTTGCGCATAATATGCTTTTCTGAGGCTATCAAAATACTATAATGAAAGAGAACCAGTTATCTCAAATAAGAACGGAAAAAAGTGATTCAAACGACGTTTCCAAACTTCAAAAAAATTTTTTTTTCTTTTCGAGATTCTTTGCGCATAATATGCTTTACTGAGGCTATCAAACTAGTATAATGAAAGAGAACCAGTTATCTCAAATAAGAACGGAAAAAAAGTGATTCTAACGAAGTTTCCAAACTTCGAAAAATTTTTTTTTTCTTTTCGAGATTCTTTGCGCATAATATGCTTTACTGAGGCTATCAAACTAGTATAATGAAAGAGAACCAGTTATCTCAAATAAGAACGGAAAAAAAGTGATTCAAACGAAGTTTCCAAACTTCGAAAAAAATATTTTTCTTTACGAGATTCTTTGCGCATAATATGCTTTTCTGAGACTATCAAACTACTATAATGAAAGAGAACCAGTAATCTCAAATAAGAACGGAAAAAAGTGATTCAAACGACGTTTCCAAACTTCGAAAAAAATTTTTTTTCTTTTCGAGATTCTTTGCGCATAATATGCTTTACTGAGGCTATCAAACTAGTATAATGAAAGAGAACCAGTTATCTAAAATAAGAACGGAAAAAAAGTGATTCAAACGAAGTTTCCAAACTTCAAAAAAAAACTTTTTTCTTTTCGAGATTCTGTGGGTATAATATGCTTTTCTGAGGCTATCAAACTAGTATAATAAAAGAGAACCAGTTATTTAAAATAATAACGGAAAAAAAGGATTCTAAGGAAGTATCAAACTTCGAAAAAAATTTTTTTCTTTTCGAGATTCTTTGTGCATAATATGCTTTTCTGAGGCTATCAAACTAGTATAATGAAAGAGAACCAGTTATCTCAAATAAGAACGGAAAAAAAGTGATTCTAACGAAGTTTCCAAACTTCGAAAAAATTTTTTTTTCTTTTCGAGATTCTTTGCGCATCATATGCTTTTCTGAGGCTATCAAACTATGAAAGAGAACCAGTTATCTCAAATAAGAACGGAAAAAAGTGATTCTAACGAAGTTTCCAAACTTCGAAAAAAAAATTTTTTCTTTTCGAGATTCTTTGCGCATAATATGGTTTTCTGAGGCTATCCAAATAGTATAATGAAAGAGAACCAGTTATCTCAAATAAGAGCGGAAAAAAAGTTATTCAAACGAAGTTTCCAAACTTCGAAAAAAAACTTTTTTCTTTTCGAGATTCTTTGCGCATAATATGCTTTTCTGAGGCTATCAAACTGGTATAATGAAAGAGAACCAGTTATCTCAAATAAGAACGCAAAAAAAAGTGATTCTAACGAAGTTTCCAAACTTCGAAAAAAATTTTTTTTATTTTCCAGATTCTTTGCGCATATTATGTTTACTGAGGCTATCAAACTAGTATAATGAAAGAGAACCAGTTATCTCAAATAAGAACGGAAAAAAGTGATTCAAACGACGTTTCCAAACTTCGAAAAAAATTTTTTTTCTTTTCGAGATTCTTTGAGCATAATATGCTTTTCTGAGGTTATCAAACCAGTATAATGAAAGAGAACCAGTTATCTCAAATAAGAACGGAAAAAAAGTGATTCTAACGAAGTTTCCAAACTTCGAAAAAAATTTTTTTTCTTTTCGAGATTCTTTGCGCATAATATGCTTTTCTGAGGCTATCATAATAGTATAATGAAAGAGAACCAGTTATCTCAAATAAGAACGGAAAAAAAGTTATTCAAACGAAGTTTCCAAACTTCGAAAAAAAACTTTTTTCTTTCCGAGATTCTTTGCGCATAATATGGCTTTACTGAGGCTATCAAATTAGTATAATGAAAGAGAACCAGTTATCTCAAATAAGAACGGAAAAAAAAGTGATTCAAACGAAGTTTCCAAACTTCGAAAAAAAATTTTTTTCTTTTCGAGATTCTTTGCGCATAATATGCTTTTCTGAGGCTATCAAACTAGTATAATGAAAGAGAAACAGTTATCTCAAAAAAGAACCGAAAAAACGTGATTCTAACGAAGTTTCCAAACTTCGGAAAAATTTTTTTTCTTTTGGAGATTCTTTGTGCATAATATGTTTTTCTGAGGCTATCAAACTACTATAATGAAAGAGAACCAGTAATCTCAAATAAGAACGGAAAAAAGTGATTCAAACGACGTTTCCAAACTTCGAAAAAAATTTTTTTTCTTTTCGAGATTCTTTGCGCATAATATGCTTTACTGAGGCCATCAAACTAGTATAATGAAAGAGAACTAGTTATCTCAAATAAGAACGGAAAAAAAGTGATACTAACAAAGTTTCCAAACTTCGAAAAAAATTTTTTTTCTTTTCGAGATTCTTTGCGCATAATATGCTTTACTGAGGCTATCAAACTAGTATAATGAAAGACAACCAGTTATCTGAAATAAGAACGGAAAAAAAGTGATTCTAACGAAGTTTCCAAACTTCGAAAAAATTTTTTTTTCTTTTCCAGATTCTTTGCGCATAATATGCTTTTCTGAGGCTATCAAACTAGTATAATGAAAGAGAACCAGTTATCTAAAATAAGAACAAAAAAAAAAAAGTGATTCTAAGAAAGTATCAAACTTCGAAAAAAAATTTTTTTCTTTTCGAGATTCTTTGTGCATAATATGCTTTACTGTGGCTATCAAACTAGTATAATGAAAGAGAACCAGTTATCTCAAATAAGAACGGAAAAAAAGTGATTCTAAGGAAGTTTCCAAACTTCGAAAAAATTTTTTTTTCTTTTCGAGATTCTTTGTGCATAATATGCGCTAATGAGGCTATCAAACTAGTATAATGAAAGAGAACCAGTTATCTCAAATAAGAACGGAAAAAAAGTGATTCTAACGAAGTTTCCAAACTTCGAAAAAAATTTTTTTTCTTTTCGAGATTCATTGAGCATAATATGCTTTTCTGAGGCTATCAAACTAGTATAATGAAAGAGAACCAGTTATCTCAAATAAGAACGGAAAAAAAGTGATTCTAACGAAGTTTCCAAACTTCGAAAAAAATTTGTTTTCTTTTCGAGATTCTTTGCGCATAATATGCTTTTCTGAGGCTATCAAACTATGAAAGAGAACCAGTTATTTCAAATAAGAACGGAAAAAAAGTGATTCTAACGAAGTTTCCAAACTTCGAAAAAAAAATTTTTTTTCTTTTCGAGATTCTTTGCGCATAATATGCTTTTCTGAGGCTATCAAAATAGTATAATGAAAGAGAACCAGTTATCTCAAATAAAAACGGAAAAAAAGTTATTCAAACGAAGTTTCCAAACTTCGAAAAAAAACTTTTTTCTTTTCGAGATTCTTTGCGCATAATATGCTTTTCTGAGGCTATCAAACTAGTATAATGAAAGAGAACCAGTTATCTCAAATAAGAACGGAAAAAAAGTGATTCAAACGCAGTTTCCAAACTTCGAAAAAATTTTTTTTTCTTTTCGAGATTTTTTGCGCATAATATGCTTTACTGAGGCTATCAAACTAGTATAATGAAAGAGAACCAGTTATCTCAAATAAGAACGGAAAGAAAGTGATTCAAACGCAGTTTCCAAACCTCGAAAAATTTTTTTTTTCTTTTCCAGATTCTTTGCACATAATATGCTTTTCTGAGGCTATCAAACTATGAAAGAGAACCAGTTATCTCAAATAAGAACGGAAAAAAAGTGATTCTAACGAAGTTTCCAAACTTCGAAAAAAAATTTCTTTCTTTTCGAGATTCTTTGCGCATAATATGCTTTTCTGGGGCTATCAAAATAGTATAATGAAAGAGAACCAGTTATCTCAATAAAGAACGGAAAAAAAGTTATTCAAACGAAGTTTCCAAAGTTCGAAAAAAAACTTTTTTCTTTTCGAGATTCTTTGCGCATAATATGCTTTTCTGAGGCTATCAAAATACTATAATGAAAGAGAACCAGTTATCTCAAATAAGAACGGAAAAAAGTGATTCAAACGACGTTTCCAAACTTCAAAAAAATTTTTTTTTCTTTTCGAGATTCTTTGCGCATAATATGCTTTACTGAGGCTATCAAACTAGTATAATGAAAGAGAACCAGTTATCTCAAATAAGAACGGAAAAAAGAGATTCTAACGAAGTTTCCAAACTTCGAAAAATTTTTTTTTTCTTTTCGAGATTCTTTGCGCATAATATGCTTTACTGAGGCTATCAAACTAGTATAATGAAAGAGAACCAGTTATCTCAAATAAGAACGGAAAAAAAGTGATTCAAACGAAGTTTCCAAACTTCGAAAAAAATATTTTTCTTTACGAGATTCTTTGCGCATAATATGCTTTTCTGAGGCTATCAAACTAGTATAATGAAAGAGAACCAGTTATCTCAAATAAGAACGGAAAAAAAGTGATTCAAACGAAGTTTCCAAACTTCGAAAAAAAACTTTTTTCTTTTCGAGATTCTTTGCCAATAATATGCTTTTCTTAGGCTATCAAACTAGTATAATGAAAGAGAACCAGTTATCTAAAATAATAACGGAAAAAAAGGATTCTAAGGAAGTATCAAACTTCGAAAAAAATTTTTTCTTTTCGAGATTCTTTGTGCATAATATGCTTTACTGTGGCTATCAAACTAGTATAATGAAAGAGAACCAGTTATCTCAAATAAGAACGGAAAAAAAGTGATTCTAAGGAAGTTTCCAAACTTCGAAAAATTTTTTTTTTTTTTTCGAGATTCTTTGTGCATAATATGCTTTACTGAGGCTATCAAACTAGTATAATGAAAGAGAACCAGTTATCTCAAATAAGAGCGGAAAAAAAGTGATTCTAACGAAGTTTCCAATCTTCGAAAAAAATTTTTTTTCTTTTCAAGATTCTTTGCGCATAATATGCTTTTCTGAGGCTATCAAACTAGTATAATGAAAGAGAACCAGTTATCTCAAATAAGAACGGAAAAAAAGTGATTCTAACGAAGTTTCCAAACTTCGAAAAAAATTTTTTTTCTTTTCGAGATTCTTTGCGCATCATATGCTTTTCTGAGGCTATCAAACTATGAAAGAGAACCAGTTATCTCAAATAAGAACGGAAAAAAAGTGATTCTAACGAAGTTTCCAAACTTCGAAAAAAAAATTTTTTCTTTTCGAGAATCTTTGCGCATAATATGGTTTTCTGAGGCTATCAAAATAGTATAATGAAAGAGAACCAGTTATCTCAAATAAGAACGGAAAAAAATTATTCAAACGAAGTTTCCAAACTTCGAAAAAAAACTTTTTTCTTTTCGAGATTCTTTGCGCATAATATGCTTTTCTGAGGCTATCAAACTGGTATAATGAAAGAGAACCGGTTATCTGAAATAAGAACGCAAAAAAAAGTGATTCTAACGAAGTTTCCAAACATCGAAAAAAATTTTTTTTCTTTTCCAGATTCTTTGCGCATAATATGTTTACTGAGGCTATCAAACTAGTATAATGAAAGAGAACCAGTTATCTCAAATAAGAACGGAAAAAAGTGATTCAAACGACGTTTCCAAACTTCGAAAAAAATTTTTTTTCTTTTCGAGATTCTTTGCGCATAATATGCTTTACTGAGGCTATCAAACTAGTATAATGAAAGAGAACCAGTTATCTCAAATAAGAACGGAAAAAAAGTGATTCTAACGAAGTTTCCAAACTTCGAAAAATTTTTTTTTTCTTTTCGAGATTCTTTGCGCATAATATGCTTTACTGAGGGTATCAAACTAGTATAATGAAAGAGAACCAGTTATCTCAAATAAGAACGGAAAAAAAGATATTCAAACGAAGTTTCCAAACTTCGAAAAAAAACTTTTTCTTTTGGAGATTCTTTGCGCATAATATGCTTTTCTCAGGTTATCAAACTAGTATAATGAAAGAGAACCAGTTATCTCAAATAAGAACGGAAAAAGTGATTCTAACGAAGTTTCCAAACTTCGAAAAAAATTTTTTTTCTTTTCAAGATTCTTTGCTCTTAATATGCTTTACTGAGGCTATCAAACTAGTATAATGAAAGAGAACCAGTTATCTCAAATAAGAACGGAAAAAAAGTGATTCTAATGAAGTTTCCAAACTTCGAAAAAAATTTTTTTTCTTTTCCAGATTCTTTGCGCATAATATGGTTTTCTGAGGCTATCAAACAAGTATAATGAAAGACAACCAGTTATCTCAAATAGGAACGGAAAAAAAGTGATTCTAACGAAGTTTCCAAACTTCAAAAAAATTTTTTTTCTTTTCGAGATTCTTTGCGCATCATATGCTTTTCTGAGGCTATCAAACTATGAAAGAGAACCAGTTATCTCAAATAAGAACGGAAAAAAAGTGATTCTAACGAAGTTTCCAAACTTCGAAAAAAAAATTTTTTCTTTTCGAGATTCTTTGCGCATAATATGGTTTTCTGAGGCTATCAAAATAGTATAATGAAAGAGAACCAGTTATCTCAAATAAGAACGGGAAAAAAGTTATTCAAACGAAGTTTCCAAACTTCGAAAAAAAACTTTTTTCTTTTCGAGATTCTTTGCGCATAATATGCTTTTCTGAGGCTATCAAACTGGTATAATGAAAGAGAACCAGTTATCTCAAATAAGAACGCAAAAAAAAGTGATTCTAACGAAGTTTCCAAACTTCGAAAAAAATTTTTTTTCTTTTCCAGATTCTTTGCGCATAATATGTTTACTGAGGCTATCAAACTAGTATAATGAAAGAGAACCAGTTATCTCAAATAAGAACGGAAAAAAGTGATTCAAACGACGTTTCCAAACTTCGAAAAAAATTTTTTTTCTTTTCGAGATTCTTTGCGCATAATATGCTTTACTGAGGCTATCAAACTAGTATAATGAAAGAGAACCAGTTATCTCAAATAAGAACGGAAAAAAAGTGATTCTAACGAAGTTTCCAAACTTCGAAAAAAATTTTTTTTCTTTTCCAGATTCTTTGCTCATAATATGCTTTACTGAGGCTATCAAACTAGTATAATGAAAGAGAACCAGTTATCTCAAATAAGAACGGAAAAAAAGTGATTCTAATGAAGTTTCCAAACTTCGAAAAAAATTTTTTTTCTTTTCCAGATTCTTTGCGCATAATATGGTTTTCTGAGGCTATCAAACAAGTATAATGAAAGACAACCAGTTATCTCAAATAAGAACGGAAAAAAAGTGATTCTAACGAAGTTTCCAAAGTTCTAAAAAAATTTTTTTATTTTCGAGATTCTTTGCGCGTAATATGCTTTTCTGGGGCTATCTAATTAGTATAATGAAAGAGAACCAGTTATTTCAAATAAGAACGGAAAAAAAAGTGATTCTAAAGAATTTTCCAAACTTCGATAAAAATTTTTTTTCTTTTCGAAATTCTTTGCGCATAATATGGTTTTCTGAGGCTATCAAACTAGTATAATAAAAGAGAACCAGTTATCTCAAATAAGAACGGAAAAAAAGAGATTGTAACGAAGTTTCCAAACTTCGAAAAAATTTTTTTTTCTTTTCGAGATTCTTTGCGCATAATATGCTTTACTGAGGCTATCAAACTAGTATAATGAAAGAGAACCAGTTATCTCAAAAAGAACGCAAAAAAGTGATTCTAACGAAGTTTCCAAACTTCGAAAAAATTTTTTTTTCTTTTCGAGATTCTTTGCGCATAATATGCTTTACTGAGGCTATCAAATTAGTATAATGAAAGAGAACCAGTTATCTCAAATAAGAACGGAAAAAAAGTGATTCAAACGAAGTTTCCAAACTTCGAAAAAACATTTTTTTCTTTTCGAGATTCTTTGCGCATAATATGCCTTTCTGAGGCTATCAAACTAGTATAATGAAAGAGAACCAGTTATCTCGAATAAGAACGGAAAAAAAGTGATTCTAACGAAGTTTCCAAACTTCGAAAAAATTTTTTTTTCTTTTCCAGATTCTTTGCGCATAATATGCTTTACTGTGGCTATCAAACTAGTATAATGAAAGAGAACCAGTTATCTCAAATAAGAACGGAAAAAAAGTGATTCTAATGAAGTTTCCAAACTTCGAAAAAAAAATTTTTTCTTTTCGAGATTCTTTCCGCATAATATGCTTTTCTAAGGCTATCAAAATAGTATAATGAAAGAGAACCAGTTATCTCAAATAAGAACGGAAAAAAGTGATTCTAATGAAGTTAACAAACTTCGAAAAAACTTTTTTTCTTTTCCAGATTCTTTCCGCATAATATGCTTTTCTAAGGCTATCAAACTAGTATAATGAAAGAGAACAATTTATCTCAAATAAGAACGGAAAAAAGTGATTCTAATGAAGTTTCCAAACTTTGAAAAATTTTTTTTTTCTTTTCGAGATTCTTTCTGCATAATATGCTTTTCTACAGCTATCAAACTAGCAAAATTAAAGAGAACCAGTTATCTCAAATAAGAACGGAAAAAAAGTGATTCTAATGAAGTTTCCAAACTTCGAAAAAATTTTTTTTTCTTTTCGAGATTCTTTCCGCACAATATGCTTTTCTAAGGCTATCAAACAGTATATTGAAAGAGAACGAGTTATCTCAAATAAGAACGGAAAAAAGTGATTCTAATGAAGTTAACAAATTTGGAAAAAAACTTTTTTTCTTTTCGAGATTCTTTCCGCATAATATGCTTTTCTAAGTCTATCAAACTTGGATAATGAAAGAGAACAAGGTATCTCAAATAAGAACGGAAAAAAAGTGATTCTAATAAAGATTCCAAACTTGGAAAAAAAATTTTTTTCTTTTCGAGATTCTTTCCACATAATATGCTTTTCTAAGGCTATCAAACTAGTATAATGAAAGAGAACCAGTTATCTCAAATAAGAACGGAAAAAAATTGATTTTATGAAGTTTCCAACTATCAAAATATATCTTTTCTTTTCGCGAATCTTTCTTCATTTTATGGTTTTCTATGGCTATCAAACTGGTATAATGAAAGAGAACCAGTTATCTCAAATAAGAACGGAAAAAAGGGATTCTAATGAAGTTAACAAACTTCGAAAAAAACTTCTTTTTTTTTTCGAGATTCTTTCCGCATAATACGATTTTCTAAGGCTATCAAACTAGTATAATGAAAGAAAACCAGTTATCTCAAATAAGAACGGAAAAAAAGTGATTCTAATGAAGTTTCCAAACTTCGAAAAAAATTGTTTTTCTTTTCGAGATTCTTTCCGCACAATATGCTTTTCTAAGGCTATCAAACTAGTGTATTAAAGAGAAACAGTTATCTCAAATAAGAACGGAAAAAAGTAATTCTAATGAAGTTAACAAACTTCGAATTAAACTTTTTTTCTTTTCGAGATTCTTTCCGCATAATATGATTTAATAAGGATATCAAAATAGTATAATGAAAGAGAACCAGTTATCTCAAATAAGAACGGAAAAAAAGTGATTCTAATGAAGTTTCCAAACTTCGAAAAAAATTTTTTTTCTTTTCGAGATTCTTTCCGCACAATATGCTTTTCTAAGGCTATCAAACTAGTATAATGAAAGAGAACCAGTTATCTCAAATAAGAACGGAAAAAAGTGATTCTAATGAAGTTAACAAACTTCGAAAAAACTTTTTTTCTTTTCCAGATTCTTTCCGCATAATATGCTTTTCTAAGGCTATCAAACTAGTATAATGAAAGAGAACAATTTATCTCAAATAAGAACGGAAAAAAGTGATTCTAATGAAGTTTCCAAACTTTGAAAAATTTTTTTTTTCTTTTCGAGATTCTTTCTGCATAATATGCTTTTCTACAGCTATCAAACTAGCAAAATTAAAGAGAACCAGTTATCTCAAATAAGAACGGAAAAAAAGTGATTCTAATGAAGTTTCCAAACTTCGAAAAAATTTTTTTTTCTTTTCGAGATTCTTTCCGCACAATATGCTTTTCTAAGGCTATCAAACAGTATATTGAAAGAGAACGAGTTATCTCAAATAAGAACGGAAAAAAGTGATTCTAATGAAGTTAACAAATTTGGAAAAAAACTTTTTTTCTTTTCGAGATTCTTTCCGCATAATATGCTTTTCTAAGTCTATCAAACTTGGATAATGAAAGAGAACAAGGTATCTCAAATAAGAACGGAAAAAAAGTGATTCTAATAAAGATTCCAAACTTGGAAAAAAAATTTTTTTCTTTTCGAGATTCTTTCCACATAATATGCTTTTCTAAGGCTATCAAACTAGTATAATGAAAGAGAACCAGTTATCTCAAATAAGAACGGAAAAAAATTGATTTTATGAAGTTTCCAACTATCAAAATATATCTTTTCTTTTCGCGAATCTTTCTTCATTTTATGGTTTTCTATGGCTATCAAACTGGTATAATGAAAGAGAACCAGTTATCTCAAATAAGAACGGAAAAAAGGGATTCTAATGAAGTTAACAAACTTCGAAAAAAACTTCTTTTTTTTTTCGAGATTCTTTCCGCATAATACGATTTTCTAAGGCTATCAAACTAGTATAATGAAAGAAAACCAGTTATCTCAAATAAGAACGGAAAAAAAGTGATTCTAATGAAGTTTCCAAACTTCGAAAAAAATTGTTTTTCTTTTCGAGATTCTTTCCGCACAATATGCTTTTCTAAGGCTATCAAAATAGTGTATTAAAGAGAAACAGTTATCTCAAATAAGAACGGAAAAAAGTAATTCTAATGAAGTTAACAAACTTCGAATTAAACTTTTTTTCTTTTCGAGATTCTTTCCGCATAATATGATTTAATAAGGATATCAAAATAGTATAATGAAAGAGAACCAGTTATCTCAAATAAGAACGGAAAAAAAGTGATTCTAATGAAGTTTCCAAACTTCGAAAAAAATTTTTTTTCTTTTCGAGATTCTTTCCGCACAATATGCTTTTCTAAGGCTATCAAACTAGTATAATGAAAGAGAACCAGTTATCCCAAATAAGAACGGAAAAAAGTGATTCTAACGAAGTTTCCAAACTTCGAAAAAAATTTTTTTTCTTTTCCAGATTCTTTGCGCATAATATGTTTACTGAGGCTATCAAACTAGTATAATGAAAGAGAACCAGTTATCTCAAATAAGAACGGAAAAAAGTGATTCAAACGACGTTTCCAAACTTCGAAAAAAATTTTTTTTCTTTTCGAGATTCTTTGCGCATAATATGCTTTACTGAGGCTATCAAACTAGTATAATGAAAGAGAACCAGTTATCTCAAATAAGAACGGAAAAAAAGTGATTCTAACGAAGTTTCCAAACTTCGAAAAAAATTTTTTTTCTTTTCCAGATTCTTTGCTCATAATATGCTTTACTGAGGCTATCAAACTAGTATAATGAAAGAGAACCAGTTATCTCAAATAAGAACGGAAAAAAAGTGATTCTAATGAAGTTTCCAAACTTCGAAAAAAATTTTTTTTCTTTTCCAGATTCTTTGCGCATAATATGGTTTTCTGAGGCTATCAAACAAGTATAATGAAAGACAACCAGTTATCTCAAATAAGAACGGAAAAAAAGTGATTCTAACGAAGTTTCCAAAGTTCTAAAAAAATTTTTTTATTTTCGAGATTCTTTGCGCGTAATATGCTTTTCTGGGGCTATCTAATTAGTATAATGAAAGAGAACCAGTTATTTCAAATAAGAACGGAAAAAAAAGTGATTCTAAAGAATTTTCCAAACTTCGATAAAAATTTTTTTTCTTTTCGAAATTCTTTGCGCATAATATGGTTTTCTGAGGCTATCAAACTAGTATAATAAAAGAGAACCAGTTATCTCAAATAAGAACGGAAAAAAAGAGATTGTAACGAAGTTTCCAAACTTCGAAAAAATTTTTTTTTCTTTTCGAGATTCTTTGCGCATAATATGCTTTACTGAGGCTATCAAACTAGTATAATGAAAGAGAACCAATTATCTCAAAAAGAACGCAAAAAAAGTGATTCTAACGAAGTTTCCAAACTTCGAAAAAATTTTTTTTTCTTTTCGAGATTCTTTGCGCATAATATGCTTTACTGAGGCTATCAAATTAGAATAATGAAAGAGAACCAGTTATCTCAAATAAGAACGGAAAAAAAGTGATTCAAACGAAGTTTCCAAACTTCGAAAAAACATTTTTTTCTTTTCGAGATTCTTTGCGCATAATATGCCTTTCTGAGGCTATCAAACTAGTATAATGAAAGAGAACCAGTTATCTCGAATAAGAACGGAAAAAAAGTGATTCTAACGAAGTTTCCAAACTTCGAAAAAATTTTTTTTTCTTTTCCAGATTCTTTGCGCATAATATGCTTTACTGTGGCTATCAAACTAGTATAATGAAAGAGAACCAGTTATCTCAAATAAGAACGGAAAAAAAGTGATTCTAATGAAGTTTCCAAACTTCGAAAAAAAAATTTTTTCTTTTCGAGATTCTTTCCGCATAATATGCTTTTCTAAGGCTATCAAAATAGTATAATGAAAGAGAACCAGTTATCTCAAATAAGAACGGAAAAAAGTGATTCTAATGAAGTTAACAAACTTCGAAAAAACTTTTTTTCTTTTCCAGATTCTTTCCGCATAATATGCTTTTCTAAGGCTATCAAACTAGTATAATGAAAGAGAACAATTTATCTCAAATAAGAACGGAAAAAAGTGATTCTAATGAAGTTTCCAAACTTTGAAAAATTTTTTTTTTCTTTTCGAGATTCTTTCTGCATAATATGCTTTTCTACAGCTATCAAACTAGCAAAATTAAAGAGAACCAGTTATCTCAAATAAGAACGGAAAAAAAGTGATTCTAATGAAGTTTCCAAACTTCGAAAAAATTTTTTTTTCTTTTCGAGATTCTTTCCGCACAATATGCTTTTCTAAGGCTATCAAACAGTATATTGAAAGAGAACGAGTTATCTCAAATAAGAACGGAAAAAAGTGATTCTAATGAAGTTAACAAATTTGGAAAAAAACTTTTTTTCTTTTCGAGATTCTTTCCGCATAATATGCTTTTCTAAGTCTATCAAACTTGGATAATGAAAGAGAACAAGGTATCTCAAATAAGAACGGAAAAAAAGTGATTCTAATAAAGATTCCAAACTTGGAAAAAAAATTTTTTTCTTTTCGAGATTCTTTCCACATAATATGCTTTTCTAAGGCTATCAAACTAGTATAATGAAAGAGAACCAGTTATCTCAAATAAGAACGGAAAAAAATTGATTTTATGAAGTTTCCAACTATCAAAATATATCTTTTCTTTTCGCGAATCTTTCTTCATTTTATGGTTTTCTATGGCTATCAAACTGGTATAATGAAAGAGAACCAGTTATCTCAAATAAGAACGGAAAAAAGGGATTCTAATGAAGTTAACAAACTTCGAAAAAAACTTCTTTTTTTTTTCGAGATTCTTTCCGCATAATACGATTTTCTAAGGCTATCAAACTAGTATAATGAAAGAAAACCAGTTATCTCAAATAAGAACGGAAAAAAAGTGATTCTAATGAAGTTTCCAAACTTCGAAAAAAATTGTTTTTCTTTTCGAGATTCTTTCCGCACAATATGCTTTTCTAAGGCTATCAAACTAGTGTATTAAAGAGAAACAGTTATCTCAAATAAGAACGGAAAAAAGTAATTCTAATGAAGTTAACAAACTTCGAATTAAACTTTTTTTCTTTTCGAGATTCTTTCCGCATAATATGATTTTATAAGGATATCAAAATAGTATAATGAAAGAGAACCAGTTATCTCAAATAAGAACGGAAAAAAAGTGATTCTAATGAAGTTTCCAAACTTCGAAAAAAATTTTTTTTCTTTTCGAGATTCTTTCCGCACAATATGCTTTTCTAAGGCTATCAAACTAGTATAATGAAAGAGAACCAGTTATCCCAAATAAGAACGGAAAAAAGTGATTCTAATGAAGTTAACAAACTTCGAAAAAAACTTTTTTTCTTTTCCAGATTCTTTCCGGATAATATGATTTTCTAAGGCTATCAAACTACTATAATGAAATAGAACCAGTTATCTCAAATAAGAACGGAAAAAAAGTGATTCTAATGAAGTTTCCAAACTTTGAAAAATTTTTTTTTTCTTTTCGAGATTCTTTCTGCATAATATGCTTTTCTACAGCTATTAAACTAGCAAAATTAAAGAGAACCAGTGATCTCAAATAAGAACGGAAAAAAAGTGATTCTAATGAAGTTTCCAAACTTCGAAAAAAATTTTTTTTCTTTTCGAGATTCTTTCCGCATAATATGATTTTCTAAGGCTATCAAACTAATATAATGAAAGAGAACCAGTTATCTCAAATAAGAAGGGAAAAAAAGTGATTCTAATGAAGTTTCCAAACTTTGAAAATTTTTTTTTTTCTTTTCGAGATTCTTTCTGCATAATATGCTTTTCTACAGCTATCAAACTAGCAAAATTAAAGAGAACCAGTTATCTCAAATAAGAACGGAAAAAAGTGATTCTAATGAAGATTCCATCCATCGAAATAAATCTTTTCTTTTGGGGAATCTTTTTTCATTTTATGGTTTTCTATGGCTATCAAACTAGTATAATGAAAGAACAAGTTATCTCAAATAAGAATGGAAAAAAATTTATTCATAAAATTTTTCCAATCATCAAAAAAATTTTTTTTCTTTTCGAGATTCTTTCCGCATAATATGCTTTTCTAAGGCTATCAAACTAGTATAATGAAAGAGAACCAGCTATCTCAAATAAGAACGGAAAAAAGTGATTCTAATTAAGTTAACAAACTTCGAAAAAAACTTTTTTTCTTTTCGAGATTCTTTCCGGATAATATGATTTTCTAAGGCTATCAAACTAGTATAATGAAAGAGAACCAGTTATCTCAAATAAGAACGAAAAAAAAGTGATTCTAAAGAAGTTTCCAAACTTTGAAAAATTTTTTTTTTCTTTTCGAGATTCTTTCTGCATAATATGCTTTTCTACAGCTATTGAACTAGCAAAATTAAAAAGAACCATTTATCTCAAATAAGAACGGAAAAAAAGTGATTCTAATGAAGATTCCAACCATCGAAATAAATCTTTTCTTTTGGGGAATGTTTCTTCATTTTAAGGTTTTCTATGGCTATCAAACTAGTATAATGAAAGAACAAGTTATCTCAAATAAGAATGGAAAAAAATTGATTCATAAAAATTTTCCAAACATCAAAAAAATTTTTTTTTCTTTTCGAGATTCTTTCCGCATAATATGCTTTTCTAAGGCTATCAAACTAGTATAATGAAAGAGAACCAGTTATCTCAAATAACAACGGAAAAAAAGTGATTCTAATGAACTTTCCAACCTTCGAAAAAAATTTTTTTTTTCTTTTCGAGATTCTTTCCGCATAATATGCTTTTCTAAGGCTATCAAACTAGTATAATGAAAGAGAACCAGTTATCTCAAATAAGAACGGAAAAAAATTGATTTTATGAAGTTTCCAAACTTCGAAAAATTTTTTTTTTCTTTTCAAGATTCTTTCCGCACAATATGCTTTTCTAAGGCTATCAAACTAGTATAATGAAAGAGAACCAGTTACCTCAAATAATAACGGAAAAAAAGTGATTCTAATGAAGTTTCCAAACTTCGAAAAAAAAATTTTTTCTTTTCGAGATTCTTTCTGCATAATATGCTTTGCTACAGCTATCAAACTAGTAAAAGTAAAGAGAACCAGTTATCTCAAATAAGAACGGAAAAAAAGTGATTCTAATGAAGATTCCAACCATCGAAATAAATCTTTTCTTTTGGGGAATCTTTCTTCATTTTATGGTTTTCTATGGCTATCAAACTAGTATAATGAAAGAACAAGTTATCTCAAATAAGAATGGAAAAAAATAGATTCATAAAAATTTTCCAAACATCAAAAAAAATTTTTTTCTTTTAGAGATTCTTTCCGCATAATATGCTTTTCTAAGGCTATCAAAATAGTATAATGAAAGAGAACCAGTTATCTCAAATAAGAACGGAAAAAAAGTGATTCTAATGAAGTTAACAAACTTCGAAAAAAACTTTTTTTCTTTTCCAGATTCTTTCCGCATAATATGCTTTTCTAAGGCTATCAAACTAGTATAATGAAAGAGAACCATTTATCTCAAATAAGAACGGAAAAAAAGTGATTCTAATGAAGTTTCCAAACTTTGAAAAAAATTTTTTTTCTTTTCGAGATTCTTTCTGCATAATATGTTTTTCTACAGCTATCAAACTAGCAAAATTAAAGAGAACCAGTTATCTCAAATAAGAACGGAAAAAAAGTGATTCTAATGAAGTTTCCAAACTTCGAAAAATATTTTTTTTCTTTTCGAGATTCTTTCCGCACAATATGCTTTTCTAAGGCTATCAAACAGTATAATGAAAGAGGACGAGTTATCTCAAATAAGAACGGAAAAAAGTGATTCTAATGAAGTTAACAAACTTCGAAAAAAACTTTTTTTCTTTTCGAGATTCTTTCAGCATAATATGCTTTTCTAAGGCTATCAAACTAGTATAATGAAAGAGAACCAGTTATCTCAAATAAGAACGGAAAAAAATTGATTTTATGAAGTTTCCAACTATCAAAATAAATCTTTTCTTTTCGCGAATCTTTCTTCATTTTATGGTTTTCTATGGCTATCAAACTGGTATAATGAAAGAGAACCAGTTATCTCAAATAAGAACGGAAAAAAGTGATTCTAATGAAGTTAACAAACTTCGAAAAAAACTTTTTTTCTTTTCGAGATTCTTTCCGCAAAATATGATTTTCTAAAGCTATCAAACTAGTATAATGAAAGAGAACCAGTTATCTCAAATAAGAACGGAAAAAAAGTGATTCTAATGAAGTTTCCAAACTTCGAAAAAAATTGTTTTTCTTTTCGAGATTCTTTCCGCACAATATGCTTTTCTAAGGCTATCAAACTAGTGTAATGAAAGAGAAACAGTTATCTCAAATAAGAATGGAAAAAAAGTGATTCTAATGAAGATTCCAACCATCGAAATAAATCTTTTCTTTTGGGGAATCTTTCTTCATTTTATAGTTTTCTATGGCTATCACACTAGTATAATGAAAGAACAAGTTATCTCAAACAAGAATGGAAAAAAATTGAATCATAAAGGATTTCAAAACATCAAAAAAAATTTTTTTTCCTTTCGAGATTCTTTCCGCATTATATGCTTTTCTAAGGCTATCAAACTAGTATAATGAAAGAGAACCAGTTATCTCAAATAAGAACGGAAAAAAGTGATTCTAATGAAGTTAACAAACTTCGAAAAAAACTTTTTTTCTTTTCGAGTTTCTTTCCGCATAATGTGATTTTCTAAGGCTATCAAACTAGTATAATGAAAGAGAACCAGTTATCTCAAATAAGAACGGAAAAAAAGTGATTTTAATGAAGTTTCCAAACTTTGAAAAAAATTTTTTTTCTTTTCGAGATTCTTTCTGCATAATATGCTTTTCTACAGCTATCAAACTAGCAAAATTAAAGAGAACCAGTTATCTCAAATAAGAACGGAAAAAAGTGATTCTAATGAAGTTTCCAAACTTCGAAAAAAAGTTTTTTTCTTTTCGAGATTCTTTCCGCACAAAATGCTTTTCTAAGGCTATCAAACTAGTATAATGAAAGAGAACCAGTTATCTCAAATAAGAACGGAAAAAAGTGATTCTAATGAAGTTAACAAACTTCGAAAAACACTTTTTTCTTTTCGAGATTCTTTCCGCAAAATATGATTTTCTAAGGCTATCAAACTAGTATAATGAAAGAGAACCACTTATCTCAAATAAGAACGGAAAAAAGTGATTCTAATGAAGACTCCAACCATCGAAATAAATCTTTTCTTTTGGGGAATCTTTCTTCATTTTATGGTTTTCTATGGCTATCAAACTAGTATAATGAAAGAGAACAAGTTATCTCAAATAAGAATGGAAAAAAATTGAATCATAAAAATTTTCCAAACATCAAAAAAAATTTTTTTTCTTTTCGAGATTCTTTCCGCATAATATGCTTTTCTAAGGCTATCAAACTAGTATAATGAAAGAGAACCAGTTATCTCAAATAAGAACGGAAAAAAGTGATTCTAATGAGCTTTCCAACCTTCGAAAAAATTTTTTTTTTCTTTTCGATATTCTTTCCGCATAATATGCTTTTCTAAGGCTATCAAACTAGTATAATGAAAGAGAACCAGTTATCTCAAATAAGAACGGAAAAAAAGTGATTCTAATGAAATTTCAAAACTTCGAAAAAAAATTTTTTTCTTTTCGAGATTCTTTCCGCATAATATGCTTTTCTAAGGCTATCAAACTAGTATAATGAAAGAGAACCAGTTATCTCAAATAAGAACGGAAAAAAATTGATTTTATGAAGTTTCCAACTATCAAAATAAATCTTTTCTTTTCGCGAATCTTTCTTCATTTTATGGTTTTCTATGGCTATCAAACTGGTATAATGAAAGAGAAACAGTTATCTCAAATAAGAACGGAAAAAAGTGATTCTAAAGAAGTTAACAAACTTCGAAAAAAACTTTTTTTCTTTTCGAGATTCTTTCCGCATAATATGATTTTCTAAGGCTATCAAACTAATATAATGAAAGAGAACCAGTTATCTCAAATAAGAACGGAAAAAAAGTGATTCTAATGAAGTTTCCAAACTTCGAAAAAAATTGTTCTTCTTTTCGAGATTCTTTCCGCACAATATGCTTTTCTAAGGCAATCAAACTAGTGTAATGTAAGAGAAACAGTTATCTCAAATAAGAACGGAAAAAAGTGATTCTAATGAAGTTACCAACTTCGAAAAAAACTTTTTTTCTTTTCGAGATTCTTTCCGCATAATATGATTTTCTAAGGCTATCAAACTAGTACAATGAAAGAGAACCAGTTATCTCAAATAAGAACGGAAAAAAAGTGATCTAATGAAGTTTAAAAACTTTGAAAAATTTTTTTTTTCTTTTCGAGATTCTTTCTGCATAATATGCTGTTCTACAGCTATCAAACTAGCAAAATTAAAGAGAACCAGTTATCTCAAATAAGAATGGAAAAAAAGTGATTCTAATGAAGATTCCAACCATCGAAATAAATCTTTTCTTTTGGGGAATCTTTCTTCATTTTATGGTTTTCTATGGCTATCACACTAGTATAATGAAAGAACAAGTTATCTCAAACAAGAATGGAAAAAAATTGAATCATAAGGAATTTCAAAACATCAAAAACAATTTTTTTTCCTTTCGAGATTCTTTCCGCATTATATGCTTTTCTAAGGCTATCAAACCAGTATAATGAAAGAGAACCAGTTATCTCAAATAAGAACGATAAAAAGTGATTCTAATGACGTTAAGAAACTTAGAAAAAAACTTTTTTTCTTTTCGAGATTCTTTCCGCATAATATGATTTTCTAAGGCTACCAAACTAGTATAATGACAGAGAACCAGTTATCTCAAATAAGAACGGAAAAAAGGTGATTCTAATGAAGTTTCCAAACTTTGAAAAAAATTTTTTTTTCTTTTCGAGATTCTTTCTGCATAATATGCTTTTCTACAGCTATCAAACTAGCAAAATTAAAGAGAACCAGTTATCTCAAATAAGAACGGAAAAAAAGTGATTCTAATGAAGTTTCCAACCATTGAAATAAAAAATTTCTTTTGGGGAATCTTTCTTCATTTTATGGTTTTCTATGGCTATCAAACTAGTATAATGAAAGACAACCAATAATCTAAAATAAGAATGGAAAAAATTGATTCATAAGAATTTTCACTACATCAAAAAAAAATTTTTTTCTTTACTAGAATCTATCCGCATTATATGCTTTTCAAATCTATCAAACTAGTATAATGAAAGAGAACTAGTTATCTCAAATAAGAACGGAAAAAAATTGATTCTAATGAAGTTTCCAAACTTCGAAAAAAAATTTTTTTCTTTTCGAGATTCTTTCCGCATAATATGCTTTTCTAAGTCTATGAAACTAGTATAATGAAAGAGAACCAGGTATCTCAAATAAGAACGGAAAAAAAGTGATTCTAATGAAGTTTCCAAAATTTGAAAAATTTTTTTTTTCTTTTCGAGATTCTTTCCGCATAATATGCTTTTCTAAGGCTATCAAACTAGTATAATGAAAGAGAACCAGTTATCTCAATTAAGAACGGAAAAAAGTGATTCTAATGAAATTTATAAAAATTCGAAAAAAAAATTTTTTCTTTTCGAGATTGTTTCCGCATAATATGCTTTTCTATGTCTATCAAACTAGTATAATGAAAGATAACCAGGTATCTCAAATAAGAACGGAAAAAAAGTGATTCTAATGAAGTTTCCAAATATTGAAAAAAATTTTTTTTTCTTTTTGATATTCTTTCCGCATAATATGCTTTTCTACAACTATCAAACTAGCAAAATGAAAGAGAACCAGTTATCTCAAATAAGAACGGAAAAAAAGTGATTCTAATGAAGTTTCCAAACATCGAAAAAAATTTTTTTTCTTTTCCAGATTCTTTCCGCATAATATGCTTTTCTAAGGCTATCAAACTAGTATAATGAAAGAGAACCAGTTATCTCAAAAAAGAACGGAAAAAAAGTGATTCTAATGAAGTTTCCAAACTTCGAAAAAAATTTTTTTCTTTTCGAGGTTCTTTCCTCATAATAGGCTTTTCTAAGGCTATCAAACTAGTAGAATGAAGGAGAACCAGTTATCTCAAATAAGAACGGAAAAAAATTGATTCTAATGAAGTTTCCAACCATCGAAATAAATCTTTTCTTTTCGCGAATCTTTCTTCATTTTATGGTTTTCTAAGGCTATCAAACTAGTATAATGAAAGCGAACCAGTTATCTCAAATAAGAATGGAAAAAAATTGAATCATAAGGAATTTCAAAACATCAAAAAAATTTTTTTTTCTTTTCGAGATTCTTTCCGCATAATATGCTTTTCTAAGTCTATCAAATTTGTATAATGAAAGGGAACCAGGTATCTCAAATAAGAACGGAAAAAAAGTGATTCTAATGAACTTTCCGACCTTTGAAAAAAATTTTTTTTTCTTTTCGAGATTCTTTCCGCATAATATGCTTTTCTAAGGCTATCAAACTAGTATAATGAAAGAGAACCAGTTTTCTCAAATAAGAACGGAAAAAAATTGATTTTATGAAGTTTCCAACTATTAAAATAAATCTTTTCTTTTCGCGAATCTTTCTTCATTTTATGGTTTTCTATGGCTATCAAACTGGTATAATGAAAGAGAACCAGTTATCTCAAATAAGAATGGAAAAAAATTGATTCATAAGGATTTTCAAAACATCAAAAAAAATTTTTTTTCTTTTCGAGATTCTTTCCGCATTATATGCTTCTCTAAGGCTTTCAAACTAGTATAATGAAAGAGAACCAGTTATCTCAAATAAGAACGGAAAAAAAGTGATTCTAATGAAGTTTCCAAACTTCGAAAAAAAATTTTTTCTTTTCGAGATTCTTTCCGCATATTGTACTTTTCTAAGGCTATCAAACTAGTAGAATGAAAGAGAACCAGTTATCTCAAATAAGAACGGAAAAAAAGTGATTCTAATGAAGTTTCAAACTTTGAAAAAGTTTTTTTTTCTTTTCGAGATTCTTTCTGCATAATATGCGTTTCTACAGCTATCAAACTAGCAAAATTAAAGAGAACCAGTTATCTCAAATAAGAACGGAAAAAAAGTTATTCTGATGAAGATTCCAACCATCGAAATAAATCTTTTCTTTTGGGGAATCTTTCTTCATTTTATGGTTTCCTATAGCTATCAAACTAGTATAATGAAAGAACAAGTTATCTCAAATAAGAATGGAAAAAATTGATTCATAAAAATTTTCCAAACATCAAAAAAAATTTTTTTTTTTTCGAGATTCTTTCCGCATAATATGCTTTTCTAAGGCTATCAAACTAGTATAATGAAAGAGAACCAGTTATTTCAAATAAGAACGGAAAAAAGTGATTCTAATGAACTTTCCGACCTTTGAAAAAATTTTTTTTTTTCTTTTCGAAATTCTTTCCGCATAATATGCTTTTCTAAGGCTATCAAACTAGTATAATGAAAGAGAAGCAGTTATCTCAAATAAGAACGGAAAAAAAGTGATTCTAATGAAATTTCAAAACTTCGAAAAAATTTTTTTTCTTTTCGATATTCTTTCCGCATAATATTCTTTTCTAAGGCTATCAAACTAGTATAATGAAAGAGAACCAGTTATCTCAAATAAGAACGGAAAAAAATTGATTTTATGAAGTTTCCAACTATGAAAATAAATCTTTTTTTTCGCGAATCTTTCTTCATTTTATGGTTTTCTATGGCTATCAAACTGGTATAATGAAAGAGAACCAGATATCTCAAATAAGAATGGAAAAAAATTGATTCATAAGGATTTTCAAAACATCAAAAAATTTTTTTTTTCTTTTCGAGATTGTTTCCGCATTATATGCTTTTCTAAGGCTATCAAACTAGTATAATGAAAGAGAACCAGTTATCTCAAATAAGAACGGAAAAAAAGTGATTCTAATGAAGTTTCCAAACTTCGAAAAAAATTTTTTTTCTTTTCGAGATTCTTTCCGCACAATATGCTTTTCTAAGGCTATCAAATTAGTATAATGAAAGAGAACCAGTTATCTCAAATAAGAACGGAAAAAAAGTGATTCTAATGAAGTTTCCAAACTTCGAAAAAAAAATTTTTTCTTTTCGAGATTCTTTCCGCATAATATGCTTTTCTAAGGCTATCAAACTAGTAGAATGAAAGAGAACCAGTTATCTCAAATAAGAACGGGAAAAAAGTGATTCTAATGAAGTTTCCAAACTTCGAAAAAAATTTTTTTTCTTTTCGAGATTCTTTCCGCACAATATGCTTTTCTAAGGCTATCAAACTAGTATAATGAAAGAGAACCAGTTATCTCAAGTAAGAATGGAAAAAAAGTGATTCTAATGAAGTTTCCAAACTTCGAAAAAAAATTTCTTTCTTTTCGAGATTCTTTCCGCATAATATGCTTTTCTAAGGCTATCAAACCAGTAGAATGAAAGAGAACCAGTTATCTCAAATAAGAACGAAAAAAAATTGATTCTAATGAAGTTTCCAACCATCGAAATTAATCTTTTCTTTTCGCGAATCTTTCTTCATTTTATGGTTTTCTAAGGCTATCGAACTAGTATAATGAAAGAGAACCAGTTATCCCAAATAAGAACGGAAAAAAGTGATTCTAATGAAGTTAACAAACTTCGAAAAAAACTTTTTTTCTTTTCCAGATTCTTTCCGGATAATATGATTTTCTAAGGCTATCAAACTACTATAATGAAATAGAACCAGTTATCTCAAATAAGAATGCAAAAAATTGAATCATAAGGAATTTCAAAACATCAAAAAAAAATTTTTTTCCTTTCGAGATTCTTTCCGCATTATATGCTTTTCTAAGGCTATCACACTAGTATAATGAAAGAGAACCAGTTATCTCAAATAAGAACGGAAAAAAGTGATTCTAATGAAGTTAACAAACTTCGAAAAAAACTTTTTTTCTTTTCGAGATTCTTTCCGCATAATATGATTTTCTAAGGCTATCAAACTAGTATAATGAAAGAGAACCAGTTATCTCAAATAAGAACGGAATAAAAGTGATTCTAATGAAGTTTCCAAACTTCGAAAAATTTTTTTTTCTTTTCGAGATTCTTTCTGCATAATATGCTTTTCTACAGCTATCAAACTAGCAAAATTAAAGAGAACCAGTTATCTCAAATAAGAACCGAAAAAAAGTGATTCTAATGAAGTTTCCAAACTAAGAAAAAAATTTTTTTTCTTTTCGAGATTCTTTCCGCACAATATGCTTTTCTAAGGCTATCAAACTAGTATAATGAAAGAGAACCAGTTATCTCAAATAAGAACGGAAAAAAGTGATTCTAATGAAGTTAACAAACTTCGAAAAAAACTTTTTTCTTTTCGAGATTCTTTCCGCAAAATATGATTTTCTAAGGCTATCAAACAAGTATAATGAAAGAGAACCACTTATCTCAAATAAGAACGGAAAAAAGTGATTCTAATGAAGTTTCCAAACTTTGAAAAAATTTTTTTTGCTTTTCGAAATTCTTTCTGCATAATATGCTTTTCTACAGCTATCAAACTAGCAAAATTAAAGAGAACCAGTTATCTCAAATAAGAACGGAAAAAAAGTGATTCCAATGAAGACTCCAACCATCGAAATAAATCTTATCTTTTGGGGAATCTTTCTTCATTTTATGGTTTTCTATGGCCATCAAACTAGTATAATGAAAGAGAACAAGTTATCTCAAATAAGAATGGAAAAAAATTGATTCATATAAATTTTCCAAACATCAAAAAAATTTTTTTTTTTTTCGAGATTCTTTCCGCATAATATGCTTTTCTAAGGCTATCAAACTAGTATAATGAAAGAGAACCAGTTATCACAAATAAGAACGGAAAAAAGTGATTCTAATGAGCTTTCCAACCTTCGAAAAATTTTTTTTTTTCCTTTCGAGATTCTTTCCGCATAATATGCTTTTCTAAGGCTATCAAACTAGTATAATGAAAGAGAACCAGTTATCTCAAATAAGAACGGAAAAAAAGAGATTCTAATGAAATTTCAAAACTTCGAAAAAAATTTTTTTTCTTTTCGAGATTCTTTCCGCATAATATGCTTTTCTAAGGCTATCAAACTAGTATAATGAAAGAGAACCAGTTATCTCAAATAAGAACGGAAAAAAATTGATTTTATGAAGTTTCCAACTATCAAAATAAATCTTTTCTTTTCGCGAATCTTTCTTCATTTTATGGTTTTCTATGGCTATCAAACTGGTATAATGAAAGAGAACCAGTTATCTCAAATAAGAACGGAAAAAAGTGATTCTAATGAAGTTAACAAACTTCGAAAAAAACTTTTTTTCTTTTCGAGATTCTTTCCGCATAATATGATTTTCTAAGGCTATCAAACTAGTATAATGAAAGAGAACCAGTTATCTCAAATAAGAACGGAAAAAAAGTGATTCTAATGAAGTTTCCAAACTTCGAAAAAATTTTTTTTCTTTTCGAGATTCTTTCCGCACAATATGCTTTTCTAAGGCTATCAAACTAGTGTAATGAAAGAGAAACAGTTATCTCAAATAAGAACGGAAAAAAGTGATTCTAATGAAGTTAACAAACTTCGAAAAAAACTTTTTTTCTTTTCGAGATTCTTTCCGCATAATATGATTTTCTAAGGCTATCAAACTAGTATAATGAAAGAGAACCAATTATCACAAATAAGAACGGAAAAAAAGTGATTCTAATGAAGTTTCCAAACTTTGAAACATTTTTTTTTCTTTTCGAGATTCTTTCTGCATAATATGCTTTTCTACAGCTATCAAACTAGCAAAATTAAAGACAACCAGTTATCTCAAATAAGAATGGAAAAAAAGTGATTCTAATGAAGATTCCAACCATCGAAAAAAATCATTTCTTTTGGGGAATCTTTGTTCATTTTATGGTTTTCTATGGCTATCACACTAGTATAATGAAAGAACAAGTTATCTCAAACAAGAATGGAAAAAAATTGAATCATAAGGAATTTCAAAGCATCAAAAAAAATTTTTTTTCCTTTCGAGATTCTTTCCGCATTATATGCTTTTCTAAGGATATCAAACCAGTATAATGAAAGAGAACCAGTTATCTCAAATAAGAACGGTAAAAAGTGATTCTAATGAAGTTAAGAAACTTCGAAAAAAACTTTTTTTCTTTTCGAGATTCTTTCCGCATAATATGATTTTCTAAGCCTACCAAACTAGTATAATGACAGAGAACCAGTTATCTCAAATAAGAATGGAAAAAAATTGATTCATAAAAATTTTCCAAACATCAAAAAAAATTTTTTTTCTTTTCGAGATTCTTTCCTCATATTATGCTTTTCTAAGGCTATCAAACTAGTAGAATGAAAGAGAACCAGTTATCTCAAATAAGAACGGAAAAAAAGTGATTCTAATGAAGTTTCCAAACTTTGAAAAAATTTTTTTTTTCTTTTCGAGATTCTTTCTGCATAATATGCTTTTCTACAGCTATCAAACTAGCAAAATTAAAGAGAACCAGTTATCTCAAATAAGAACGGAAAAAAAGTGATTCTAATGAAGTTTCCAAACTTCGAAAAAAATTTTTTTTCTTTTCGAGATTCTTTCCGCACAATATGCTTTTCTAAGGCTATCAAACTAGTATAATGAACGAGAACCAGTTATCTCAAATAAGAACGGAAAAAAGTGATTCTAATGAAGTTAACAAACTTCGAAAAAAACTTTTTTCTTTTCGAGATTCTTTCTGCATAATATGCTTTTCTACAGCTATCAAACTAGCAAAATTAAAGAGAACCAGTTATCTCAAATAAGAACGGAAAAAAAGTGATTCTAATGAAGACTCCAACCATCGAAATAAATCTTTTCTTTTGGGGAATCTTTCTTCATTTTATGGTTTTCTATGGCCATCAAACTAGTATAATGAAAGAGAACAAGTTATCACAAATAAGAATGGAAAAAAATTGATTCATAAAAATTTTCCAAACATCAAAAAAAATTTTTTTTCTTTTCGAGATTCTTTCCGCATAATATGCTTTTCTAAGGCTATCAAACTAGTATAATGAAAGAGAACCAGTTATCTCAAATAAGAACGGAAAAAAAGTGATTCTAATGAAATTTCAAAACTTCGAAAAAAATTTTTTTCTTTTCGAGATTCTTTCCGCATAATATGCTTTTCTAAGGCTATCAAACTAGTATAATGAAAGAGAACCAGTTATCTCAAATAAGAACGGAAAAAAATTGATTTTATGAAGTTTCCAACTATCAAAATAAATCTTTTCTTTTCGCGAATCTTTCTTCATTTTATGGTTTTCTATGGCTATCAAACTGGTATAATGAAAGAAAACCAGTTATCTCAAATAAGAACGGAAAAAAGTGATTCTAATGAAGTTAACAAACTTCGAAAAAAACTTTTTTTCTTTTCGAGATTCTTTCCGCATAATATGATTTTCTAAGGCTATCAAAATAGTATAATGAAAGAGAACCAGTTATCTCAAATAAGAACGGAAAAAAAGTGATTCAAATGAAGTTTCCAAACTTCGAAAAAATTTTTTTTCTTTTCGAGATTCTTTCCGCACAATATGCTTTTCTAAGGTTATCAAACTAGTGTAATGAAAGAGAAACAGTTATCTCAAATAAGAACGGAAAAAAGTGATTCTAATGAAGTTAACAAACTTCGAAAAAAACTTTTTTTCTTTTCGAGATTCTTTCCGCATAATATGATTTTCTAAGGCTTTCAAACTAGTATAATGAAAGAGAACCAATTATCTCAAATAAGAACGGAAAAAAAGTGATTCCAATGAAGTTTCCAAACTTTGAAACATTTTTTTTTTTCTTTTCGAGATTCTTTCTGCATAATATGCTTTTCTACAGCTATCAAACTAGCAAAATTAAAGAGAACCAGTTATCTCAAATAAGAATGGAAAAAAAGTGATTCTAATGAAGATTCCAACCATCGAAATAAATCTTTTCTTTTGGGGAATCTTTGTTCATTTTATGGTTTTCTATGGCTATCACACTAGTATAATGAAAGAACAAGTTATCTCAAACAAGAATGGAAAAAAATTGAATCATAAGGAATTTCAAAGCATCAAAAAAAATTTTTTTTCCTTTCGAGATTCTTTCCGCATTATATGCTTTTCTAAGGCTATCAAACCAGTATAATGAAAGAGAACCAGTTATCTCAAATAAGAACGGTAAAAAGTGATTCTAATGGAGTTAAGAAACTTCGAAAAAAACTTTTTTTCTTTTCGAGATTCTTTCCGCATAATATGATTTTCTAAGGCTACCAAACTAGCATAATGACAGAGAACCAGTTATCTCAAATAAGAATGGAAAAAAATTGATTCATAAAAATTTTCCAAACATCAAAAAAAATTTTTTTTCTTTTCGAGATTCTTTCCGCATATTATGCTTTTCTAAGGCTATCAAACTAGTAGAATGAAAGAGAACCAGTTATCTCAAATAAGAACGGAAAAAAAGTGATTCTAATGAAGTTTCCAAACTTTGAAAAATTTTTTTTTTTCTTTTCGATATTCTTTCTGCATAATATGCTTTTCTACAGCTATCAAACTAGCAAAATTAAAGAGAACCAGTTATCTCAAATAAGAACGGAAAAAAAGTGATTCTAATGAAGATTCCAACCATCGAAATAAATCTTTTCTTTTGGGGAATCTTTCTTCATTTTATGGTTTTCTATGGCTATCAAACTAGTATAATGAAAGAGAACAAGTTATCTCAAATAAGACTGGAAAAAAATTGATTCATAAAAATTTTCCAAACATCAAAAAATTTTTTTTTTCTTTTCGAGATTCTTTCCGCATAATATGATTTTCTAAGGCTATCAAACTAGTATAATGAAAGAGAACCGGTTATCTCAAATAAGAACGGAAAAAAGTGATTCTAATGAACTTTCCAACCTTCGAAAAATTTTTTTTTTCTTTTCGAGATTCTTTCCGCATAATATGCTTTTCTAAGGCTATCAAATTAGTATAATGAAAGAGAACCAGTTATCTCAAATAAGAACGGAAAAAAGTGATTCTAATGAAATTTCAAAACTTCGAAAAAAATTTTTTTCTTTTCGAGATTCTTTCCGCATAATATGCTTTTCTAAGGCTAACAAACTAGTATAATGAAAGAGAGCCAGTTATCTCAAATAAGAACGGAAAAAATTGATTTTATGAAGTTTCCACCTATCAAAATATATCTTTACTTTTCGCGAATCTTTCTTCATTTTATGGTTTTCTATGGCTATCAAACTGGTATAATGAAAGAGAACCAGTTATCTCAAATAAGAACGGAAAAAAAGTGATTCTAATGAAGTTTCCAAACTTTGAAAAAATTTTTTTTTCTTTTCGAGATTCTTTTTGCAAAATATGCTTTTCTACAGCTATCAAACTAGGAAAATTAAAGAGAACCAGTTATCTCAAATAAGAACGGAAAAAAAGTGATTCTAATGAAGTTTCCAAACTTCGAAAAAAATTTTTTTTCTTTCCGAGATTCTTTCCACATAATATGCTTTTCTAAGGCTATCAAGCTAGTGGAATGAAAGAGAACCAGTTATCTGAAATAAGAACGGAAAAAAGTTGATTCTAATGAAGTTTCCAACCATCGAAATTAATCTTTTCTTTTCGCGAATCTTTCTGCATAATATGCTTTTCTAAGGCTATCAAACTAGTGGAATGAAAGAGAACCAGTTATCTCAAATAAGAACGGAAAAAAAGTGATTCTAATGAAGTTTCCAAACTTTGAAAAATTTTTTTTTTCTTTTCGAGATTCTTTCTGCATAATATGCTTTTCTACAGCTATCAAAATAGCAAAATTAAAGAGAACCAGTTATCTCAAATAAGAACGGAAAAAAGTGATTCTACTGAAGTTTCCAACCATCGAAATAAATCTTTTCTTTTGGGGAATCTTTCTTCATTTTATGGTTTTCTATGGCTATCAAACTAATATAATGAAAGAGAACTAGTTATCTCAAATAAGAATGGAAAAAAATTGATTCTAATGAAGTTTCCAACCATCGAAATAAATCTTTTCTTTTCCCGAATCTTTCGTCATTTTACGGTTTTCTATGGCTATCAAAATAGTATAATGAAAGAGAACCAGTTATTTTAAAGTAAGAACGGAAAAAAGTGATTCTAATGAAATTTCAAAACTTCGAAAAAATTTTTTTTCTTTTCGATATTCTTTCCGCATAATATTCTTTTCTAAGGCTATCAAACTAGTATAATGAAAGAGAACCAGTTATCTCAAATAAGAACGGAAAAAAATTGATTTTATGAAGTTTCCAACTATCAAAATAAATCTTTTTTTTCGCGAATCTTTCTTCATTTTATGGTTTTCTATGGCTATCAAACTGGTATAATGAAAGAGAACCAGTTATCTCAAATAAGAATGGAAAAAAATTGATTCATAAGGATTTTCAAAACATCAAAAAAATTTTTTTTTCTTTTCGAGATTGTTTCCGCATTATATGCTTTTCTAAGGCTATCAAACTAGTATAATGAAAGAGAACCAGTTATCTCAAATAAGAACGGAAAAAAAGTGATTCTAATGAAGTTTCCAAACTTCGAAAAAATTTTTTTTTCTTTTCGAGATTCTCTCCGCACAATATGCTTTTCTAAGGCTATCAAATTAGTATAATGAAAGAGAACCAGTTATCTCAAATAAGAACGGAAAAAAAGTGATTCTAATGAAGTTTCCAAACTTCGAAAAAAAAATTTTTTCTTTTCGAGATTCTTTCCGCATAATATGCTTTTCTAAGGCTATCAAACTAGTAGAATGAAAGAGAACCAGTTATCTCAAATAAGAACGGAAAAAAAGTGATTCTAATGAAGTTTCCAAACTTCGAAAAAAATTTTCTTTCTTTTCGAGATTCTTTCCGCACAATATCCTTTTCTAAGGCTATCAAACTGGTATAATGAAAGAGAACTAGTTATCTCGAGTAAGAATGGAAAAAAAGTGATTCTAATGAAGTTTCCAAACTTCGAAAAATAAATTTTTTTCTTTTCGAGATTCTTTCCGCATAATATGCTTTTCTAAGGCTATCAAACCAGTAGAATGAAAGACAACCAGTTATCTCAAATAAGAACGAAAAAAAATTGATTCTAATGAAGTTTCCAACCATCGAAATTAATCTTTTCTTTTCGCGAATCTTTCTTCATTTTATGGTTTTCTAAGGCTATCAAACTAGTATAATGAAAGAGAACCAGTTATCTCAAATAAGAATGCAAAAAATTGAATCATAAAGAATTTCAAAACATCAAAAAAAAATTTTTTTCCTTTCGAGATTCTTTCCGCATTATATGCTTTTCTAAGGCTATCAAACTAGTATAATGAAAGAGAACCAGTTATCTCAAATAAGAACGGAAAAAAGTGATTCTAATGAAGTTAACAAACTTCGAAAAAAACCTTTTTTCTTTTCGAGATTCTTACCGCATAATATGATTTTCTAAGGCTATCAAACTAGTATAATGAAAGAGAACCAGTTATCTCAAATAAGAACGGAAAAAAAGTGATTCTAATGAAGTTTCCAAACTTCGAAAAATTTTTTTTTTCTTTTCGAGATTCTTTCTGCATAATATGCTTTTCTACAGGTATCAAACTAGCAAAATTAAAGAGAACCAGTTATCTCAAATAAGAACCGAAAAAAAGTGATTCTAATGAAGTTTCCAAACTTCGAAAAAAATTTTTTTTCTTTTCGAGATTCTTTCCGCACAATATGCTTTTCTAAGGCTATCAAATTAGTATAATGAAAGAGAACCAGTTATCTCAAATAAGAACGGAAAAAAGTGATTCTAATGAAGTTAACAAACTTCGAAAAAAACTTTTTTCTTTTCGAGATTCTTTCCGCAAAATATGATTTTCTAAGGCTATCAAACTAGTATAATGAAAGAGAACCACTTATCTCAAATAAGAACGGAAAAAAAGTGATTCTAATGAAGACTCCAACCATCGAAATAAATCTTTTCTTTTGGGGAATCTTTCTTCATTTTATGGTTTTCTATGGCCATCAAACTAGTATAATGAAAGAGAACAAGTTATCTCAAATAAGAATGGAAAAAAATTGATTCATAAAAATTTTCCAAACATCAAAAAAAATTTTTTTTCTTTTCGAGATTCTTTCCGCATAATATGCTTTTCTAAGGCTATCAAACTAGTATAATGAAAGAGAAACTATTATCTCAAATAAGAACGGAAAAAAGTGATTCTAATGAGCTTTCCAACCTTCGAAAAAATTTTTTTTTTCCTTTCGAGATTCTTTCCGCATAATATGCTTTTCTAAGGCTATCAAACTAGTATAATGAAAGAGAACCAGTTATCTCAAATAAGAACGGAAAAAAAGTGATTCTAATGAAATTTCAAAACTTCGAAAAAAATTTTTTTTCTTTTCGAGATTCTTTCCGCATAATGTGCTTTTCTAAGGCTATCAAACTAGTATAATGAAAGAGAACCAGTTATCTCAAATAAGAACGGAAAAAAATTGATTTTATGAAGTTTCCAACTATCAAAATAAATCTTTTCTTTTCGCGAATCTTTCTTCATTTTATGGTTTTCTATGGCTATCAAACTGGTATAATGAAAGAGAACCAGTTATCTCAAATAAGAACGGAAAAAAGTGATTCTAATGAAGTTAACAAACTTCGAAAAAAACTTTTTTTCTTTTCGAGATTCTTTCCGCATAATATGATTTTCTAAGGCTATCAAATTAGTATAATGAAAGAGAACCAGTTATCTCAAATAAGAACGGAAAAAAAGTGATTCTAATGAAGTTTCCAAACTTCGAAAAAATTTTTTTTCTTTTCGAGATTCTTTCCGCACAATATGCTTTTCTAAGGCTATCAAACTAGTGTAATGAAAGAGAATTAGTTATCTCAAATAAGAACGGAAAAAAGTGATTCTAATGAAGTTAACAAACTTCGAAAAAAACTTTTTTTCTTTTCGAGATTCTTTCCGCATAATATTATTTTCTAAGGCTATCGAACTAGTATAATGAAAGAGAACCAATTATCTCAAATAAGAACGGAAAAAAAGTGATGCTAATGAAGTTTCCAAACTTTGAAACATTTTTTTTTTCTTTTCGAGATTCTTTCTGCATAATATGCTTTTCTACAGCTATTGAACTAGCAAAATTAAAGAGAACCAGTTATCTCAAATAAGAATGGAAAAAAAGTGATTCTAATGAAGATTCCAACCATCGAAATAAATCTTTTCTTTTGGGGAATCTTTGTTCATTTTATGGTTTTCTATGGCTATCACACTAGTATAATGAAAGAACAAGTTATCTCAAACAAGAATGGAAAAAAATTGAATCATAAGGAATTTCAAAGCATCAAAAAAAATTTTTTTTCCTTTCGAGATTCTTTCCGCATTATATGCTTTTCTAAGGCTATCAAACCAGTATAATGAAAGAGAACCAGTTATCTCAAATAAGAACGGTAAAAAGTGATTCTAATGAAGTTAAGAAACTTCGAAAAAAACTTTTTTTCTTTTCGAGATTCTTTCCGCATAATATGATTTTCTAAGGCTACCAAACTAGTATAATGACAGAGAACCAGTTATCTCAAATAAGAATGGAAAAAAATTGATTCATAAAAATTTTCCAAACATCAAAAAAAATTTTTTTTCTTTTCGAGATTCTTTCCGCATATTATGCTTTTCTAAGGCTATCAAACTAGTAGAATGAAAGAGAACCAGTTATCTCAAATAAGAACGGAAAAAAAGTGATTCTAATGAAGTTTCCAAACTTTGAAAAAATTTTTTTTTCTTTTCGAGATTCTTTCTGCATAATATGCTTTTCTACAGCTATCAAACTAGCAAACTTAAAGAGAACCAGTTATCTCAAATAAGAACGGAAAAAAGTGATTCTACTGAAGTTTCCAACCATCGAAATAAATCTTTTCTTTTGGGGAATCTTTCTTCATTTTATGGTTTTCTATGGCTATCAAACTAATATAATGAAAGAGAACTAGTTATCTCAAATAAGAATGGAAAAAAATTGATTCTAATGAAGTTTCCAACCATCGAAATAAATCTTTTCTTTTCCCGAATCTTTCGTCATTTTACGGTTTTCTATGGCTATCAAAATAGTATAATGAAAGAGAACCAGTTATTTTAAAGTAAGAACGGAAAAAAGTGATTCTAATGAAATTTCAAAACTTCGAAAAAATTTTTTTTCTTTTCGATATTCTTTCCGCATAATATTCTTTTCTAAGGCTATCAAACTAGTATAATGAAAGAGAACCAGTTATCTCAAATAAGAACGGAAAAAAATTGATTTTATGAAGTTTCCAACTATCAAAATAAATCTTTTTTTTCGCGAATCTTTCTTCATTTTATGGTTTTCTATGGCTATCAAACTGGTATAATGAAAGAGAACCAGTTATCTCAAATAAGAATGGAAAAAAATTGATTCATAAGGATTTTCAAAACATCAAAAAAATTTTTTTTTCTTTTCGAGATTGTTTCCGCATTATATGCTTTTCTAAGGCTATCAAACTAGTATAATGAAAGAGAACCAGTTATCTCAAATAAGAACGGAAAAAAAGTGATTCTAATGAAGTTTCCAAACTTCGAAAAAATTTTTTTTTCTTTTCGAGATTCTCTCCGCACAATATGCTTTTCTAAGGCTATCAAATTAGTATAATGAAAGAGAACCAGTTATCTCAAATAAGAACGGAAAAAAAGTGATTCTAATGAAGTTTCCAAACTTCGAAAAAAAAATTTTTTCTTTTCGAGATTCTTTCCGCATAATATGCTTTTCTAAGGCTATCAAACTAGTAGAATGAAAGAGAACCAGTTATCTCAAATAAGAACGGAAAAAAAGTGATTCTAATGAAGTTTCCAAACTTCGAAAAAAATTTTCTTTCTTTTCGAGATTCTTTCCGCACAATATCCTTTTCTAAGGCTATCAAACTGGTATAATGAAAGAGAACCAGTTATCTCGAGTAAGAATGGAAAAAAAGTGATTCTAATGAAGTTTCCAAACTTCGAAAAATAAATTTTTTTCTTTTCGAGATTCTTTCCGCATAATATGCTTTTCTAAGGCTATCAAACCAGTAGAATGAAAGACAACCAGTTATCTCAAATAAGAACGAAAAAAAATTGATTCTAATGAAGTTTCCAACCATCGAAATTAATCTTTTCTTTTCGCGAATCTTTCTTCATTTTATGGTTTTCTAAGGCTATCAAACTAGTATAATGAAAGAGAACCAGTTATCTCAAATAAGAATGCAAAAAATTGAATCATAAAGAATTTCAAAACATCAAAAAAAAATTTTTTTCCTTTCGAGATTCTTTCCGCATTATATGCTTTTCTAAGGCTATCAAACTAGTATAATGAAAGAGAACCAGTTATCTCAAATAAGAACGGAAAAAAGTGATTCTAATGAAGTTAACAAACTTCGAAAAAAACCTTTTTTCTTTTCGAGATTCTTACCGCATAATATGATTTTCTAAGGCTATCAAACTAGTATAATGAAAGAGAACCAGTTATCTCAAATAAGAACGGAAAAAAAGTGATTCTAATGAAGTTTCCAAACTTCGAAAAATTTTTTTTTTCTTTTCGAGATTCTTTCTGCATAATATGCTTTTCTACAGGTATCAAACTAGCAAAATTAAAGAGAACCAGTTATCTCAAATAAGAACCGAAAAAAAGTGATTCTAATGAAGTTTCCAAACTTCGAAAAAAATTTTTTTTCTTTTCGAGATTCTTTCCGCACAATATGCTTTTCTAAGGCTATCAAATTAGTATAATGAAAGAGAACCAGTTATCTCAAATAAGAACGGAAAAAAGTGATTCTAATGAAGTTAACAAACTTCGAAAAAAACTTTTTTCTTTTCGAGATTCTTTCCGCAAAATATGATTTTCTAAGGCTATCAAACTAGTATAATGAAAGAGAACCACTTATCTCAAATAAGAACGGAAAAAAAGTGATTCTAATGAAGACTCCAACCATCGAAATAAATCTTTTCTTTTGGGGAATCTTTCTTCATTTTATGGTTTTCTATGGCCATCAAACTAGTATAATGAAAGAGAACAAGTTATCTCAAATAAGAATGGAAAAAAATTGATTCATAAAAATTTTCCAAACATCAAAAAAAATTTTTTTTCTTTTCGAGATTCTTTCCGCATAATATGCTTTTCTAAGGCTATCAAACTAGTATAATGAAAGAGAAACTATTATCTCAAATAAGAACGGAAAAAAGTGATTCTAATGAGCTTTCCAACCTTCGAAAAAATTTTTTTTTTCCTTTCGAGATTCTTTCCGCATAATATGCTTTTCTAAGGCTATCAAACTAGTATAATGAAAGAGAACCAGTTATCTCAAATAAGAACGGAAAAAAAGTGATTCTAATGAAATTTCAAAACTTCGAAAAAAATTTTTTTTCTTTTCGAGATTCTTTCCGCATAATGTGCTTTTCTAAGGCTATCAAACTAGTATAATGAAAGAGAACCAGTTATCTCAAATAAGAACGGAAAAAAATTGATTTTATGAAGTTTCCAACTATCAAAATAAATCTTTTCTTTTCGCGAATCTTTCTTCATTTTATGGTTTTCTATGGCTATCAAACTGGTATAATGAAAGAGAACCAGTTATCTCAAATAAGAACGGAAAAAAGTGATTCTAATGAAGTTAACAAACTTCGAAAAAAACTTTTTTTCTTTTCGAGATTCTTTCCGCATAATATGATTTTCTAAGGCTATCAAATTAGTATAATGAAAGAGAACCAGTTATCTCAAATAAGAACGGAAAAAAAGTGATTCTAATGAAGTTTCCAAACTTCGAAAAAATTTTTTTTCTTTTCGAGATTCTTTCCGCACAATATGCTTTTCTAAGGCTATCAAACTAGTGTAATGAAAGAGAATTAGTTATCTCAAATAAGAACGGAAAAAAGTGATTCTAATGAAGTTAACAAACTTCGAAAAAAACTTTTTTTCTTTTCGAGATTCTTTCCGCATAATATTATTTTCTAAGGCTATCGAACTAGTATAATGAAAGAGAACCAATTATCTCAAATAAGAACGGAAAAAAAGTGATGCTAATGAAGTTTCCAAACTTTGAAACATTTTTTTTTTCTTTTCGAGATTCTTTCTGCATAATATGCTTTTCTACAGCTATTGAACTAGCAAAATTAAAGAGAACCAGTTATCTCAAATAAGAATGGAAAAAAAGTGATTCTAATGAAGATTCCAACCATCGAAATAAATCTTTTCTTTTGGGGAATCTTTGTTCATTTTATGGTTTTCTATGGCTATCACACTAGTATAATGAAAGAACAAGTTATCTCAAACAAGAATGGAAAAAAATTGAATCATAAAGAATTTCAAAGCATCAAAAAAAATTTTTTTTCCTTTCGAGATTCTTTCCGCATTATATGCTTTTCTAAGGCTATCAAACCAGTATAATGAAAGAGAACCAGTTATCTCAAATAAGAACGGTAAAAAGTGATTCTAATGAAGTTAAGAAACTTCGAAAAAAACTTTTTTTCTTTTCGAGATTCTTTCCGCATAATATGATTTTCTAAGGCTACCAAACTAGTATAATGACAGAGAACCAGTTATCTCAAATAAGAATGGAAAAAAATTGATTCATAAAAATTTTCCAAACATCAAAAAAAATTTTTTTTCTTTTCGAGATTCTTTCCGCATATTATGCTTTTCTAAGGCTATCAAACTAGTAGAATGAAAGAGAACCAGTTATCTCAAATAAGAACGGAAAAAAAGTGATTCTAATGAAGTTTCCAAACTTTGAAAAAATTTTTTTTTCTTTTCGAGATTCTTTCTCCATAATATGCTTTTCTACAGCTATCAAACTAGCAAACTTAAAGAGAACCAGTTATCTCAAATAAGAACCGAAAAAAAGTGATTCTAATGAAGTTTCCAAACTTCGAAAAAAATTTTTTTTCTTTTCGAGATTCTTTCCGCACAATATGCTTTTCTAAGGCTATCAAACTAGTATAATGAAAGAGAACCAGTTATCTCAAATAAGAACGGAAAAAAGTGATTCTAATGAAGTTAACAAACTTCGAAAAATTTTTTTTTCTTTTCGAGGTTCTTTCCGCAAAATATGATTTTCTAAGGCTATCAAATTAGTATAATGAAAGAGAACCACTTATCTCAAATAAGAACGGAAAAAAGTGATTCTAATGAAGTTTCCAAACTTTGAAAATTTTTTTTTTTTGCTTTTCGAGATTCTTTCTGCATAATATGCTTTTCTACAGCTATCAAACTAGCAAAATTAAAGAGATCCAGTTATCTCAAATAAGAACGGAAAAAAAGTGATTCTAATGAAGACTCCAACCATCGAAATAAATCTTTTCTTTTGGGGAATCTTTCTTCATTTTATGGTTTTCTATGGCTATCAAACTAGTATAATGAAAGAGAACAAGTTATCTCAAATAAGAATGGAAAAAAATTGATTCATAAAAATTTTCCAAACATCAAAAAAATTTTTTTTTCTTTTCGAGATTCTTTCCGCATAATATGCTTTTCTAAGGCTATCAAACTAGTATAATGAAAGAGAACCAGTTATCTCAAATAAGAACGGAAAAAAGTGATTCTAATGAGCTTTCCAACCTTCGAAAAAAAATTTTTTTTCCTTTCGAGATTCTTTCCGCATAATATGCTTTTCTAAGGCTATCAAACTAGTATAATGAAAGAGAACCAGTTATCTCAAATAAGAACGGAAATAAAGTGATTCTAATGAAATTTCAAAACTTCGAAAAAATTTTTTTTCTTTTCGAGATTCTTTCCGCATAATATGCTTTTCTAAGGCTATCAAACTAGTATAATGAAAGAGAACCAGTTATCTCAAATAAGAACGGAAAAAAATTGATTTTATGAAGTTTCCAACTATCAAAATAAATCTTTTCTTTTCGCGAATCTTTCTTCATTTAATGGTTTTCTATGGCTATCAAACTGGTATAATGAAAGAGAACCAGTTATCTCAAATAAGAACGGAAAAAAGTGATTCTAATGAAGTTAACAAACTTCGAAAAAAACTTTTTTTCTTTTCGAGAGTCTTTCCGCATAATATGATTTTCTAAGGCTATCAAACTAGTATAATGAAAGAGAACCAGTTATCTCAAATAAGAACGGAAAAAAAGTGATTCTAATGAAGTTTCCAAACTTCGAAAAAATTTTTTTTCTTTTCGAGATTCTTTCCGCACAAATTGCTTTTCTAAGGCTATCAAACTAGTGTAATGAAAGAGAAACAGTTATCTCAAATAAGAACGGAAAAAAGTGATTCTAATGAAGTTAACAAACCTCGAAAAAAACTTTTTTTCTTTTCGAGATTCTTTCCGCATAATATGATTTTCTAAGGCTATCAAACTTGTATAATGAAAGAGAACCAATTATCTCAAATAAGAACGGAAAAAAAGTGATTCTAATGAAGTTTCCAAACTTTGATACATTTTTTTTTTCTTTTCGAGATTCTTTCTGCATAATATGCTTTTCTACAGCTATCAAACTAGCAAAATTAAAGAGAACCAGTTATCTCAAATAAGAATGGAAAAAAAGTGATTCTAATGAAGATTCCAACCATCGAAATAAATCTTTTCTTTTGGGGAATCTTTGTTTATTTTATGGTTTTCTATGGCTATCACACTAGTATAATGAAAGAACAAGTTATCTCAAACAAGAATGGAAAAAAATTGAATCATAAGGAATTTCAAAGCATCAAAAAAAATTTTTTTTCCTTTCGAGATTCTTTCCGCATTATATGCTTTTCTAAGGCTATCAAACCAGTATAATGAAAGAGAACCAGTTATCTCAAATAAGAACGGTAAAAAGTGATTCTAATGAAGTTAAGAAACTTCGAAAAAAACTTATTTTCTTTTCGAGATTCTTTCCGCATAATATGATTTTCTAAGGCTACCAAACTAGCATAATGACAGAGAACCAGTTATCTCAAATAAGAATGGAAAAAAATTGATTCATAAAAATTTTCCAAACATCAAAAAAAATTTTTATTCTTTTCGAGATTCTTTCCGCATATTATGCTTTTCTAAGGCTATCAAACTAGTAGAATGAAAGAGAACCAGTTATCTCAAATAAGAACGGAAAAAAAGTGATTCTAATGAAGTTTCCAAAGTTTGAAAAAAATTTTTTTTTTTTCGATATTCTTTCTGCATAATATGCTTTTCTACAGCTATCAAACTAGCAAAATTAAAGAGAACCAGTTATCTCAAATAAGAACGGAAAAAAAGTGATTCTAATGAAGATTCCAACCATCGAAATAAATCTTTTCTTTTGGGGAATCTTTCTTCATTTTATGGTTTTCTATGGCTATCAAACTAGTATAATGAAAGAGAACAAGTTATCTCAAATAAGAATGGAAAAAAATTGATTCATAAAAATTTTCCAAACATCAAAAAAATTTTTTTTTCTTTTCGAGATTCTTTCCGCATAATATGATTTTCTAAGGCTATCAAACTAGTATAATGAAAGAGAACCGGTTATCTCAAATAAGAACGGAAAAAAGTGATTCTAATGAACTTTCCAACCTTCGAAAAAATTTTTTTTTCTTTTCGAGATTCTTTCCGCATAATATGCTTTTCTAAGGCTATCAAATTAGTATAATGAAAGAGAACCAGTTATCTCAAATAAGAACGGAAAAAAAGTGATTCTAATGAAATTTCAAAACTTCGAAAAAAATTTTTTTCTTTTCGAGATTCTTTCCGCATAATATGCTTTTCTAAGGCTATCAAACTAGTATAATGAAAGAGAACCAGTTATCTCAAATAAGAACGGAAAAAATTGATTTTATGAAGTTTCCAACTATCAAAATATATCTTTTCTTTTCGCGAATCTTTCTTCATTTTATGGTTTTCTATGGCTATCAAACTGGTATAATGAAAGAGAACCAGTTATCTCAAATAAGAACGGAAAAAAAGTGATTCTAATGAAGTTTCCAAACTTTGAAAAAATTTTTTTTTCGTTTCGAGATTCTTTTTGCAAAATATGCTTTTCTACAGCTATCAAACTAGCAAAATTAAAGAGAACCAGTTATCTCAAATAAGAACGGAAAAAAGTGATTCTAATGAAGTTTCCAAACTTCGAAAAATATTTTTTTTCTTTTCGAGATTCTTTCCGCACAATATGCTTTTCTAAGGCTATCAAACTAGTATAATGAAAGAGAACCAGTTATCTCAAATAAGAACGGAAAAAAGTGATTCTAATGAAGATTCCAAACTTTGAAAAATTTTTTTTTTCTTTTCGAGATTCTTTCTGCATAATATGCTTTTCTACAGCTATCAAACTAGCAAAATTAAAGAGAACCAGTTATCTCAAATAAGAACGGAAAAAAATTGATTCTAATGAAGATCCCACCATCGAAATAAATCTTTTCTTTTGGGGAATCTTTCTTCATTTTATGGTTTTCTATGGCTATCAAACTAGTATAATGAAAGAACAAGTTATCTGAAATAAGAATGGAAAGAAATTGATTCATAAAAATTTTCCAAACATCAAAAAAATTTTTTTTTCTTTTCGAGATTCTTTCCGCATAATATGCTTTTCTAAGGCTATCAAACTAGTATAATGAAAGAGAACCAGTTATCTCTAATAAGAACGGAAAAAAAGTGATTCTAATGAACTTTCCGAACTTCGAAAAAATTTTTTTTTTCTTTTCGAGATTCTTTCCGCATAATATGCTTTTCTAATGCTATCAAACTAGTATAATGAAAGAGAACCAGTTATCTTAAATAAGAACGGAAAAAAAGTGATTCTAATGAAGTTTCCAAACTTCGAAAAAAATTTTTTTTTTCCGAGATTCTTTCCACATAATATGCTTTTCTAAGGCTATCAAGCTAGTGGAATGAAAGAGAACCAGTTATCTGAAATAAGAACGGAAAAAAGTTGATTCTAATGAAGTTTCCAACCATCGAAATTAATATTTTCTTTTCGCAAATCTTTCTGCATAATATGCTTTTCTAAGGCTATCAAACTAGTGGAATGAAAGAGAACCAGTTATCTCAAATAAGAACGGAAAAAAAGTGATTGTAATGAAGTTTCCAAACTTTGAAAAATTTTTTTTTTCTTTTCGAGATTCTTTCTGCATAATATGCTTTTCTACAGCTATCAAAATAGCAAAATTAAAGAGAACCAGTTATCTCAAATAAGAACGGAAAAAGTGATTCTAATGAAGTTTCCAACCATCGAAATAAATCTTTTCTTTTGGGGAATCTTTCTTCATTTTATGGTTTTCTATGGCTATCAAACTAATATAATGAAAGAGAACTAGTTATCTCAAATAAGAATGGAAAAAAATTGATTCTAATGAAGTTTCCAACCATCGAAATAAATCTTTTCTTTTCCCGAATCTTTCGTCATTTTACGGTTTTCTATGGCTATCAAAATAGTATAATGAAAGAGAACCAGTTATCTCAAGTAAGAACGGAAAAAAGTGATTCTAATGAAGTTTCCAAACTTGGAAAAAAAAATTTTTTTCTTTTCGAGATTCTTTCCGCATAATATGCTTTTCTAAGGCTATCAAACTAGTATAATGAAAGAGAACCAGTTATCTCAAATAAGAACGAAAAAAAATTGATTTTATGAAGTTTCCAACAATCAAAATAAATCTTTTCTTTTCGCGAATCTTCCTTCATTTTATGGTTTTCTATGGCTATCAAACTGGTATAATGAAAGAGAACCAGTTATCTCAAATAAGAATGGAAAAAAATTGATTCATAAGGATTTTCAAAACATCAAAAAAAAATTTTTTTCTTTTCGAGATTCTTTCCGCATTATATGCTTTTCTAAGGCTATCAAACTAGTATAATGAAAGAGAACCAGTTATCTCAAATAAGAACGGAAAAAAAGTGATTCTAATGAAGTTTCCAAACTTCGAAAAAAAATTTTTTTCCTTTCGAGATTCTTTCCGCATAATATGCTTTTCTAAGGCTATCAAACTAGTAGGATGAAAGAGAACCGGTTATCTCAAATAAGAACGGAAAAAAAGTGATTCTAATGAAGTTTCCAAACTTCGAAAAAAAAATTTTTTCTTTTCGAGATTCTTTCCGCACAATATGCTTTTCTAAGGCTATCAAACTAGTATAATGAAAGAGAACCAGTTATCTCAAATAAGAACGGAAAAAAAGTGATTCTAATGAAGTTTCCAAACTTTGAAAAAAATTTTCTTTCTTTTCGAGATTCTTTCTGCATAATATGCTTTTCTATAGCAATCAAACTAGCAAAATTAAAGAAAACCAGTTATCTCAAATAAGAACGGAAAAAAAGTTATTCTAATGAAGATTCCAACCATCGAAATAAATCTTTTCTTTTGGGGAATCTTTCTTCATTTTATGGTTTTCTATGGCTATCAAACTAGTATAATGAAAGAACAAGTTATCTCAAATAAGAATGGAAAAAAATTGATTCATAAAAATTTTCCAAACATCAAAAAAAATTTTTTTTCTTTTCGAGATTCTTTCCGCATATTATGCTTTTCTAAGGCTATCAAACTAGTAGAATGAAAGAGAACCAGTTATCTCAAATAAGAACGGAAAAAAAGTGATTCTAATGAAGTTTCCAAACTTTGAAAAATTTTTTTTTTCTTTTTGAGATTCTTTCTGCATAATATGCTTTTCTACAGCTATCAAACTAGCAAAATTAAAGAGAACCAGTTATCTCAAATAAGAACGGAACAAAAGTTATTGTGATGAAGATTCCAACCATCGAAATAAATCTTTTCTTTTGGGGAATCTTTCTTCATTTTATGGTTTTCTATGGCTATCAAACTAGTATAATGAAAGAACAAGTTATCTCAAATAAGAATGGAAAAAAATTGATTCATAAAAATTTTCCAAACATAAAAAAAAATTTTTTTTCTTTTCGAGATTCTTTCCGCATAATATGCTTTTCTAAGGCTATCAAATAGTATAATGAAAGAGAACCAGTTATCTCAAATAAGAACGGAAAAAAAGTGATTCTAATGAACTTTCGAACCTTTGAAAAAAATTTTTTTTTTCTTTTCGAGATTCTTTCCGCATAATATGCTTTTCTAAGGCTATCAAACTAGTATAATGAAAGAGAAGCAGTTATCTCAAATAAGAACGGAAAAAAAGTGATTCTAATGAAATTTCAAAACTTCGAAAAAATTTTTTTTCTTTTCGAGATTCTTTCCGCATAATATGCTTTTCTAAGGCTATCAAAATAGTATAATGAAATAGAACCAGTTATCTCAAATAAGAACGGAAAAAAATTGATTTTATGGAGTTTCCAACTATCAAAATAAATCTTTTTTTTCGCGAATCTTTCTTCATTTTATGGTTTTCTATGGCTATCAAACTGGTATAATGAAAGAGAACCAGTTATCTCAAATAAGAACGGAAAAAAAGTGATTCTAATGAAGTTTCCAAACTTCGAAAAAAATTTTTTTTCTTTTCGAGATTCTTTCCGCACAATATGCTTTTCTAAGGCTATCAAACTAGTATAATGAAAGAGAACCAGTTATCTCAAATAAGAACGGAAAAAAAGTGATTCTAATGAAGTTTCCAAACTTCGAAAAAAATCTTTTCTTTTGGGGAATCTTTCTTCATTTTATGGTTTTCTATGGCTATCAAACTAGTATAATGAAAAGGGAACAAGTTATCTCAAATAAGAATGGAAAAAAATTGATTCTAATGAAGTTTCCAACCATCGAAATAAATCTTTTCTTTTCCCGAATCTTTCGTCATTTTACGGTTTACTATTGCTATCAAAATAGTATAATGAAAGAGAACCAGTTATCTCAAATAAGAACGGAAAAAAGTGATTCTAATGAAGTTTCCAAACTTTGAAAAATTTTTTTTTCTTTTCGAGATTCTTTCCGCATAATATGCTTTTCTAAGTCTATCAAACTTGTATAATGAAAGAGAACCAGGTATCTCAAATAAGAACGGAAAAAAAGTGATTCTTATGAAGTTTCCAAACTTGGAAAAAAAAAATTTTTTTCTTTTCGAGATTCTTTCCGCATAATATGCTTTTCTAAGGCTATCAAACTAGTATAATGAAAGAGAACCAGTTATCTCAAATAAGAACGGAAAAAAATTGATTTTATGAAGTTTCCAACTATCAAAATAAATCTTTTCTTTTCGCGAATCTTTCTTCATTTTATGGTTTTCTATGGCTATCAAACTGGTATAATGAAAGAGAACCAGTTATCTCAAATAAGAATGGAAAAAAATTGATTCATAAGGATTTTCAAAACATCAAATAAAAATTTTTTTCTTTTCGAGATTCTTTCCGCATTATATGCTTCTCTAAGGCTATCAAACTAGTAGAATGAAAGAGAACCAGTTATCTCAAATAAGAACGGAAAAAAAGGGATTCTAATGAAGTTTCAAACTTTGAAAAAGTTTTTTTTTCTTTTCGAGATTCTTTCTGCATAATATGCGTTTCTACAGCTATCAAACTAGCAAAATTAAAGAGAACCAGTTATCTCAAATAAGAACGGAAAAAAAGTTATTCTGATGAAGATTCCAACCATCGAAATAAATCTTTTCTTTTGGGGAATCTTTCTTCATTTTATGGTTTTCTATAGCTATCAAACTAGTATAATGAAAGAACAAGTTATCTCAAATAAGAATGGAAAAAAATTAATTCATAAAAATTTTCCAAACATAAAAAAATTTTTTTTTTCTTTTCGAGATTCTTTCCGCATAATATGCTTTTCTTAGGCTATCAAACTAGTATAATGAAAGAGAACCAGTTATCTCAAATAAGAACGGAAAAAAAGTGATTCTATTGAACTTTCCGACCTTTGAAAAAAAATTTTTTTTCTTTTCGAGATTCTTTCCGCATAATATGCTTTTCTAAGGCTATCAAACTAGTATAATGAAAGAGAAGCAGTTATCTCAAATAAGAACGGAAAAAAAGTGATTCTAATGAAATTTCAAAACTTCGAAAAAAATTTTTTTCTTTTCGATATTCTTTCCGCATAATATACTTTTCTAAGGCTATCAAACTAGTATAATGAAAGAGAACCAGTTATCTCAAATAAGAAAAGAAAATAATTGATTTTATGAAGTTTCCAACTATCAAAATAAATCTTTTTTTTCGCGAATCTTTCTTCATTTTATGGTTTTCTATGGCTATCAAACTGGTATAATGAAAGAGAACCAGTTATCTCAAATAAGAACGGAAAAAAAGTGATTCTAATGAAGTTCCCAAACTTAAAAAAAAATTTTTTTTCTTTTCGAGATTCTTTCCGCACAATATGCTTTTCTAAGGCTATCAAACTAGTATAATGTTAAGAGAACCAGTTATCTCAAGTAAGAAGGGAAAAAAAGTGATTCTAATGAAGTTTCCAAACTTCGAAAAAAAATTTTTTTCTTTTCGAGATTCTTTCCGCATAATATGCTTTTCAAACCAATAGAATGAAAGAGAACCAGTTATTTCAAATAAAAACGGAAAAAAATTGATTCTAATGAAGTTTCCAACCATCGAAATTAATCATTTCTTTTCGCGAATCTTTCTTCATTTTATGGTTTTCTAAGGCTATCAAACTAGTATACTGAAAGAGAACCATTTATCTCAAATAAGAATGCAAAAAATTGAATCATAAGGAATTTCAAAACATCAAAAAAAAATTTTTTTCCTTTCGAGATTCTTTCCGCATTATATGCTTTTCTAAGGCTATCAAACTAGTATAATGAAAGAGAACCAGTTATCTCAAATAAGAACGGAAAAAAGTGATTCTAATGAAGTTAACAAACTTCGAAAAAATTTTTTTTTCTTTTCCAGATTCTTTCCGCATAATATGATTTTCTAAGGCTATCAAACTAGTATAATGAAAGAGAACCAGTTATCTCAAATAAGAACGGAAAAAAAGTGATTCTAATGAAATTTCCAAAGTTTGAAAAAATTTTTTTTTCTTTTCGAGATTCTTTCTGCATAATATGCTTTTCTACAGCTATCAAACTAGCAAAATTAAAGAGAACCAGTTATCTCAAATAAGAACGGAAAAAAAGTGATTCTAATGAAGTTTCCAAACTTCGAAAAAAATTTTTTTTCTTTTCGAGATTCTTTCCGCACAATATGCTTTTCTAAGGCTATCAAACTAGTATAATGAAAGAGAACCAGTTATCTCAAATAAGAACGGAAAAAAGTGATTCTAATGAAGTTAACAAACTTCGAAAAACACTTTTTTCTTTTCGAGATTCTTTCCGCAAAATATGATTTTCTAAGGCTATCAAACTAGTATAATGAAAGAGAACCACTTATCTCAAATAAGAACGGAAAAAAGTGATTCTAATGAAGTTTCCAAACTTTGAAAAATTTTTTTTTTCTTTTCGAGATTCTTTCTGCATAATATGCTTTTCTACAACTATCAAACTAGCAAAATTAAAGAGAACCAGTTATCTCAAATAAGAACGGAAAAAAAGTGATTCTAATGAAGACTCCAACCATCGAAATAAATCTTTTCTTTTGGGGAATCTTTCTTCATTTTATGGTTTTCTATGGCTATCAAACTAGTATAATGAAAGAGAACAAGTTATCTCAAATAAGAATGGAAAAATATTGATTCATAAAAATTTTCCATACATCAAAAAAAATTTTTTTTCTTTTCGAGATTCTTTCCGCATAATATGCTTTTCTAAGGCTATCAAACTAGTATAATGAAATAGAACCAGTTATCTCAAATAAGAACGGAAAAAAGTGATTCTAATGAAATTTCAAAACTTCGAAAAAATTTTTTTTTCTTTTCGAGATTCTTTCGGCATAATATGCTTTTCTAAGGCTATCAAACTAGTATAGTGAAAGAGAACCAGTTATCTCAAATAAGAACGGAAAAAAATTGATTTTATGAGGTTTCCAACTATCAAAATAAATCTTTTCTTTTCGCGAATCTTTTTTCATTTTATGGTTTTCTATGGCTATCAAACTGGTATTATGAAACAGAACCAGTTATCTCAAATAAGAACGGAAAAAAGTGATTCTAATGAAGTTAACAAACTTCGAAAAAAACTTTTTTTCTTTTCGAGATTCTTTCCGCATAATATGAGTTTCTAAGGCTATCAAACTAGTATAATGAAAGAGAACCAGTTATCTCAAATAAGAACGGAAAAAGTGATTCTAATGAAGTTTCCAAACTTCGAAAAAAATTTTTTTTCTTTTCGAGATTCTTTCCGCACAATATGCTTTTCTAAGGCTATCAAACTAGTGTAATGAAAGAGAATTAGTTATCTCAAATAAGAACGGAAAAAAGTGATTCTAATGAAGTTAACAAACTTCGAAAAAACTTTTTTTCTTTTCGAGATTCTTTCCGCATAATATGATTTTCTAAGGCTATCAAACTAGTATAATGAAAGAGAACCAATTATCTCAAATAAGAACGGAAAAAAGGTGATTCTAATGAAGTTTCCAAACTTTGAAACATTTTTTTTTCTTTTCGAGATTCCTTCTGCATAATATGCTTTTCTACAGCTATCAAACTAGCAAAATTAAAGAGAACCAGTTATCTCAAATAAGAATGGAAAAAAAGTGATTCTAATGAAGATTCCAACCATCGAAATAAATCTTTTCTTTTGGGGAATCTTTCTTCATTTTATGGTTTTCTATGGCTATCACACTAGTATAATGAGAGAACAAGTTATCTCAAAAAAGAATGGAAAAAAATTGAATTATAAGGAATTTCAAAACATCAAAAAAAATTTTTTTTCTTTTCCAGATTCTTTCCGCATAATATGCTTTTCTAAGACTATCAAACTAGTATAATGAAAGAGAAGCAGTTATCTCAAATAAGAACGGGAAAAAAGTGATTCTAATGAAATTTCAAAATTTCGAAAAAATTTTTTTTCTTTTCGATATTCTTTCCGCATAATATACTTTTCTAAGGCTATCAAACTAGTGTAATGAAAGAGAACCAGTTATCTCAAATAAGAACGGAAAAAAATTGATGTTATGAAGTTTCCAACTATCAAAATAAATCTTTTTTTTCGCGAATCTTTCTTCATTTTATGGTTTTCTATGGCTATCAAACTGGTATAATGAAAGAGAACCAGTTATCTCAAATAAGAATGGAAAAAAATTGATTCATAAGGATAATCAAAATATCAAAAAAATTTTTTTTTCTTTTCCAGATTGTTTCTGCATTATATGCTTTTCTAAGGCTATCAAACTAGTATAATGAAAGAGAACCAGTTATCTCAAATAAGAACGGAAAAAAAGTGATTTTAATGAACTTTCCGACCTTTGAAAAAAAATTTTTTTTCTTTTCGAGATTCTTTCCGCATAATATGCTTTTCTAAGGCTATCAAACTAGTATAATGAAAGAGAAGCAGTTATCTCAAATAAGAACGGAAAAAAAGTGATTCTAATGAAATTTCAAAACTTCGAAAAAATTTTTTTTCTTTTCGATATTCTTTCCGCATAATATGCTTTTCTAAGGCTATCAAACTAGTATAATGAAAGAGAACCAGTTATCTCAAATAAGAACGGAAAAAAATTGATTTTATGAAGTTTCCAACTATCAAAATAAATCTTTTCTTTTCGCGAATCTTTCTTCATTTTATGGTTTTCTATGGCTATCAAACTGGTATAATGAAAGAGAACCAGTTATCTCAAATAAGAACGGAAAAAAGTGATTCTAATGAAGTTAACAGACTTCGAAAAAAACTTTTTTTCTTTTCGAGATTCTTTCCGCATAATATGATTTTCTAAGGCTATCAAACTAGTATAATGAAAGAGAACCAGTTATCTCAAATAAGAACGGAAAAAAAGTGATTCTAATGAAGTTTCCAAACTTCGAAAAAATTTTTTTTCTTTTCGAGATTCTTTCCGCACAAATTGCTTTTCTAAGGCTATCAAACTAGTGTAATGAAAGAGAAACAGTTATCTCAAATAAGAACGGAAAAAAGTGATTCTAATGAAGTTAACAAACCTCGAAAAAAACTTTTTTTCTTTTCGAGATTCTTTCCGCATAATATGATTTTCTAAGGCTATCAAACTAGTATAATGAAAGAGAACCAATTATCTCAAATAAGAACGGAAAAAAAGTGATTCTAATGAAGTTTCCAAACTTTGATACATTTTTTTTTTCTTTTCGAGATTCTTTCTGCATAATATGCTTTTCTACAGCTATCAAACTAGCAAAATTAAAGAGAACCAGTTATCTCAAATAAGAATGGAAAAAAAGTGATTCTAATGAAGATTCCAACCATCGAAATAAATCTTTTCTTTTGGGGAATCTTTGTTTATTTTATGGTTTTCTATGGCTATCACACTAGTATAATGAAAGAACAAGTTATCTCAAACAAGAATGGAAAAAAATTGAATCATAAGGAATTTCAAAGCATCAAAAAAAATTTTTTTTCCTTTCGAGATTCTTTCCGCATTATATGCTTTTCTAAGGCTATCAAACCAGTATAATGAAAGAGAACCAGTTATCTCAAATAAGAACGGTAAAAAGTGATTCTAATGAAGTTAAGAAACTTCGAAAAAAACTTATTTTCTTTTCGAGATTCTTTCCGCATAATATGATTTTCTAAGGCTACCAAACTAGCATAATGACAGAGAACCACTTATCTCAAATAAGAATGGAAAAAAATTGATTCATAAAAATTTTCCAAACATCAAAAAAAATTTTTATTCTTTTCGAGATTCTTTCTGCATATTATGCTTTTCTAAGGCTATCAAACTAGTAGAATGAAAGAGAACCAGTTATCTCAAATAAGAACGGAAAAAAAGTGATTCTAATGAAGTTTCCAAAGTTTGAAAAAATTTTTTTTTCTTTTCGATATTCTTTCTGCATAATATGCTTTTCTACAGCTATCAAACTAGCAAAATTAAAGAGAACCAGTTATCTCAAATAAGAACGGAAAAAAAGTGATTCTAATGAAGATTCCAACCATCGAAATAAATCTTTTCTTTTGGGGAATCTTTCTTCATTTTATGGTTTTCTATGGCTATCAAACTAGTATAATGAAAGAGAACAAGTTATCTCAAATAAGAATGGAAAAAAATTGATTCATAAAAATTTTCCAAACATCAAAAAAATTTTTTTTTCTTTTCGAGATTCTTTCCGCATAATATGATTTTCTAAGGCTATCAAACTAGTATAATGAAAGAGAACCGGTTATCTCAAATAAGAACGGAAAAAAGTGATTCTAATGAACTTTCCAACCTTCGAAAAAATTTTTTTTTCTTTTCGAGATTCTTTCCGCATAATATGCTTTTCTAAGTCTATCAAATTAGTATAATGAAAGAGAACCAGTTATCTCAAATAAGAACGGAAAAAAAGTGATTCTAATGAAATTTCAAAACTTCGAAAAAAATTTTTTTCTTTTCGAGATTCTTTCCGCATAATATGCTTTTCTAAGGCTATCAAACTAGTATAATGAAAGAGAACCAGTTATCTCAAATAAGAACGGAAAAAATTAATTTTATAAAGTTTCCAACTATCAAAATATATCTTTTCTTTTCGCGAATCTTTCTTCATTTTATGGTTTCCTATGGCTATCAAACTAGTATAATGAAAGAGAACCAGTTATCTCAAATAAGAACGGAAAAAAGTGATTCTAATGAAGTTTCCAAACTTTGAAAAATTTTTTTTTTCTTTTCGAGATTCTTTCTGCATAATATGCTTTTCTACAGCTATCAAACTAGCAAAATTAGAGAGAACCAGTTATCTCAAATAAGAACGGAAAAAAATTGATTCTAATGAAGATTCCAACCATCGAAATAAATCTTTTCTTTTGGGGAATCTTTCTTCATTTTATGGTTTTCTATGGCTATCAAACTAGTATAATGAAAGAACAAGTTATCTGAAATAAGAATGGAAAGAAATTGATTCATAAAAATTTTCCAAACATCAAAAAAATTTTTTTTTCTTTTCGAGATTCTTTCCGCATAATATGCTTTTCTAAGGCTATCAAACTAGTATAATGAAAGAGAACCAGTTATCTCTAATAAGAACGGAAAAAAAGTGATTCTAATGAACTTTCCAACCTTCGAAAAATTTTTTTTTTTCTTTTCGAGATTCTTTCCGCATAATATGCTTTTCTAATGCTATCAAACTAGTATAATGAAAGAGAACCAGTTATCTTAAATAAGAACGGAAAAAAAGTGATTCTAATGAAGTTTCCAAACTTCGAAAAAAATTTTTTTCCTTTCCGAGATTCTTTCCACATAATATGCTTTTCTAAGGCTATCAAGCTAGTGGAATGAAAGAGAACCAGTTATCTGAAATAAGAACGGAAAAAAGTTGATTCTAATGAAGTTTCCAACCATCGAAATTAATATTTTCTTTTCGCGAATCTTTCTGCATAATATGGTTTTCTAAGGCTATCAAACTAGTGGAATGAAAGAGAACCAGTTATCTCAAATAAGAACGGAAAAAAAGTGATTCTAATGAAGTTTCCAAACTTTGAAAAATTTTTTTTTTCTTTTCGAGATTCTTTCTGCATAATATGCTTTTCTACAGCTATCAAAATAGCAAAATTAAAGACAACCAGTTATCTCAAATAAGAACGGAAAGAAGTGATTCTAATGAAGTTTCCAACCATCGAAATAAATCTTTTCTTTTGGGGAATCTTTCTTCATTTTATGGTTTTCTATGGCTATCAAACTAATATAATGAAAGAGAACTAGTTATCTCAAATAAGAATGGAAAAAAATTGATTCTAATGAAGTTTCCAACCATCGAAATAAATCTTTTCTTTTCCCGAATCTTTCGTCATTTTACGGTTTTCTATGGCTATCAAAATAGTATAATGAAAGAGAACCAGTTATCTCAAGTAAGAACGGAAAAAAGTGATTCTAATGAAGTTTCCAAACTTGGAAAAAAAAATTTTTTTCTTTTCGAGATTCTTTCCGCATAATATGCTTTTCTAAGGCTATCAAACTAGTATAATGAAAGAGAACCAGTTATCTCAAATAAGAACGAAAAAAAATTGATTTTATGAAGTTTCCAACTATCAAAATAAATCTTTTCTTTTCGCGAATCTTCCTTCATTTTATGGTTTTCTATGGCTATCAAACTGGTATAATGAAAGAGAACCAGTTATCTCAAATAAGAATGGAAAAAAATTGATTCATAAGGATTTTCAAAACATCAAAAAAAAATTTTTTTCTTTTCGAGATTCTTTCCGCATTATATGCTTTTCTAAGGCTATCAAACTAGTATAATGAAAGAGAACCAGTTATCTCAAATAAGAACGGAAAAAAAGTGATTCTAATGAAGTTTCCAAACTTCGAAAAAAAATTTTTTTCCTTTCGAGATTCTTTCCGCATAATATGCTTTTCTAAGGCTATCAAACTAGTAGGATGAAAGAGAACCGGTTATCTCAAATAAGAACGGAAAAAAAGTGATTCTAATGAAGTTTCCAAACTTCGAAAAAAAAATTTTTTCTTTTCGAGATTCTTTCCGCACAATATGCTTTTCTAAGGCTATCAAACTAGTATAATGAAAGAGAACCAGTTATCTCAAATAAGAACGGAAAAAAAGTGATTCTAATGAAGTTTCCAAACTTTGAAAAAAATTTTCTTTCTTTTCGAGATTCTTTCTGCATAATATGCTTTTCTACAGCAATCAAACTAGCAAAATTAAAGAAAACCAGTTATCTCAAATAAGAACGGAAAAAAAGTTATTCTAATGAAGATTCCAACCATCGAAATAAATCTTTTCTTTTGGGGAATCTTTCTTCATTTTATGGTTTTCTATGGCTATCAAACTAGTATAATGAAAGAACAAGTTATCTCAAATAAGAATGGAAAAAAATTGATTCATAAAAATTTTCCAAACATCAAATAAATTTTTTTTCTTTTCGAGATTCTTTCCGCATATTATGCTTTTCTAAGGCTATCAAACTAGTAGAATGAAAGAGAACCAGTTATCTCAAATAAGAACGGAAAAAAATTGATTCAAATGAAGTTTCCAACCATCGAAATAAATGTTTTCTTTTCGCGAATCTTTCTTCATTTTATGGTTTTCTAAGGCTATCAAACTAGTATAATGAAAGAGAACCAGTTATCTCAAATAAGAACGGAAAAAAGTGATTCTAATGAAGTTAACAAACTTCGAAAAAAACTTTTTTTTTTCGAGATTCCTTTCGCATAATATGATTTTCTAAGGCTACCAAACTAGTATAATGACAGAGAACCAGTTATCTCAAATAAGAACGGAAAAAAAGTGATTCTAATGAAGTTTCCAACCATTGAAATAAATCTTTTCTTTTGGGGAATCTTTCTTCATTTTATGGTTTTCTATGGCTATCAAACTAGTATAATGAAAGAGAACCAACAATCTAAAATAAGAATGGAAAAAATTGATTCATAAGGATTTTCACTACATCAAAAAAAATTTTTTTTCTTTACTAGAATCTATCCGCATTATATGCTTTTCTAAGGCTATCAAACTAGTATAATGAAAGAGAACTAGTTATCTCAAATAAGAATGGAAAAAAATTGATTCATAAAGATTTTCAAAACATCAAAAAAAATTTTTTTTCTTTTCGAGATTCTATCCGCATTATATGCTTTTCTAAGGCTATCAAACTAGTATAATGAAAGAGAACCAGTTATCTCAAATAAGAACGGAAAAAATGTGATTCTAATGAAGTTTCCAAACTTCGAAAAAAATTTTTTTTTTTCGAGATTCTTTCCGCATAATATGCTTTTCTAAGTCTATCAAACTAGTATAATGAAAGAGAACCAGGTATCCCAAGTAAGAACGGAAAAAAAGTGATTCTAATGAAGTTTCCAAACTTTGAAAAATTTTTTTTTTCTTTTCGAGATTCTTTCTGCATAATATGCTTTTCTACAGCTATCAAAATAGCAAAATTAAAGAGAACCAGTTATCTGAAATAAGAAAGAAAAAAAGTGATTCTAATGAAGTTTCCAACCATCGAAATAAATCTTTTCTTTTGGGGAATATTTCTTCATTTTATGGTTTTCTATGGCTATCAAACTAATATAATGAAAGAGAACAAGTTATCTCAAATAAGAATGGAAAAAAATTGATTCTAATGAAGTTTCCAACCATCGAAATAAATCTTTTCTTTTCCCGAATCTTTCGTCATTTTACGGTTTTCTATGGGTATCAAAATAGTATAATGAAAGAGAACCAGTTATCTCAAATAAGAACGAAAAAAAGTGATTCTAATGAAGTTTCCAAACTTGGAAAAATAATTTTTTTTCTTTTCCAGATTCTTTCCGCATAATATGCTTTTCTAAGGCTATCAAGCTAGTATAATGAAAGAGAACCAGTTATCTCAAATAAGAACGGAAAAAAATTGATTTTATGAAGTTTCCAACTATCAAAATAAATCTTTTCTTTTCGCGAATCTTTCTTCATTTTATGGTTTTCTATGGCTATCAAACTGGTATAATGAAAGAGAACCAGTTATCTCAAATAACAATGGAAAAAAATTGATTCATTAGGATTTTCAAAACATGAAAAAAAAATTTTTTTCTTTTCGAGATTCTTTCGGCATTATATGCTTTTCTAAGGCTATCAAACTAGTATAATGAAAGAGAACCAGTTATCTCAAATAAAAACGGAAAAAAAGTGATTCTAATGAAGTTTCCAAACTTCGAAAAAAATTTTTTTTCTTTTCAAGATTCTTTCCGCACAATATGCTTTTCTAAGGCAATCAAACTAGTATAATGAAAGAGAACCAGTTATCTCAAATAAGAACGGAAAAAAAGTGATTATAATGAAGTTTCCAAACTTCGAAAAAAAATTTTTTTCCTTTCGAGATTCTTTACGCATAATATGCTTTTCTAAGGCTATCAAAATAGTAGGATGAAAGAGAACCAGTTATCTCAAATAAGAACGGAAAAAAAGTGATTCTAATGAAGTTTCCAAACTTCGAAAAAAATTTTTTTTCTTTTCGAGATTCTTTCCGCGCAATATGCTTTTCTAAGGCTATCAAACTAGTATAATGAAAGAGAACCAGTTATCTCAAATAAGAACGGAAAAAAGTGATTCTAAGGAAGTTAATAAACTTCGAAAAAAACTTTTTTTCTTTTCGAGATTCTTTCCGCATAATATGATTTTCTAAGGCTATCAAACTAGTATAATGAAAGAGAACCAGTTCTCTCAATAAGAACGGAAAAAAAGTGATTCCAATGAAGTTTCCAAACTTTGAAAAATTTTTTTTTTCTTTTCGAGATTCTTTCTGCATAATATGCTTTTCTACAGCTATCAAACTAGCAAAATTAAAGAGAACCAGTTATCTCAAATAAGAACGGAAAAAAAGTGATTCTAATGAAGATTCCAACCATCGAAATAAATCTTTTCTTTTGGGGAATCTTTCTTCAATTTATGGTTTTCTAAGGCTATCAAACTAGTATAATGAAAGAACAAGTTATCTCAAATAAGAATGGAAAAAAATTGATTCATAAAAATTTTCCAAACATCAAAAAAAATTTTTTTTCTTTTCGAGATTCTTTCCGCATAATATGCTTTTCTAAGGCTATCAAACTAGTATAATGAAAGAGAACCAGTTCTCTCAAATAAGAACGGAAAAAAGTGATTCTAATGAAGTTTCCAAACTTGGAAAAAAAATTTTTTTTCTTTTCGAGATTCCTTCCATATAATATGCTTTACTAAGGCTATCAAACTAGTATAATGAAAGAGAACCAGTTATCTCAAATAAGAACGGAAAAAAATTGATTTTATGAAGTTTCCAACTATCAAAATAAATCTTTTCTTTTCGCGAATCTTTCTTCATTTTATGGTTTTCTATGGCTATCAAACTGGTATAATGAAAGAGAACCAGTTATCTCAAATAAGAATGGAAAATATTTGATTCAAAAAGATTTTCAAAACATCAAAAAAAAATTTTTTTCTTTTCGAGATTCTTTCCGCATTATATGCTTTTCTAAGGCTATCAAACTAGTATAATGAAAGAGAACCAGTTATCTCAAATAAGAACGGAAAAAAAGTGATTTTAATGAAGTTTCCAAACTTTGAAAAATTTTTTTTTTCTTTTCGAGATTCTTTCCGCATAATAAGATTTTCTAAGGCTATCAAACTAGTATAATGAAAGAGAACCAGTTATCTCAAATAAGAACGGAAAAAAGTGATTCTAATGAACTTTCCAACTTTCGAAAAAAATTTTTTTCTTTTCGAGATTCTTACCGCATAATATGCTTTTCTAAGGCTATTAAACTAGTATAATGAAAGAGAACCAGTTATCTCAAATAAGAACGGAAAAAAATTGATTTTATGAAGTTTCCAACTATCAAAATAAATCTTTTCTTTTCGCGAATCTTTCTTCATTTTATGGTTTTTTATGGCTATCAAACTGGTATAATGAAAGAGAACCAGTTATCTCAAATAAGAACGGAAAAAAGTGATTCTAATGAAGTTAACAAACTTCGAAAAAAACTTTTTTTCTTTTCGAGATTCTTTCCGCATAATATGATTTTCTAAGGCTATCAAACTAGTATAATGAAAGAGAACCAGTTATCTCAAATAAGAACGGAAAAAAAGTGATTCCAATGAAGTTTCCAAACTTTGAAAAATTTTTTTTTTCTTTTCGAGATTCTTTCTGCATAATATGCTTTTCTACAGCTATCAAACTAGCAAAATTAAAGAGAACCAGTTATTTCAAATAAGAACGGAAAAAAAGTGATTCTAATGAAGATTCCAACCATCGAAATAAATCTTTTCTTTTGGGGAATCTTTCTTCAATTTATGGTTTTCTATGGCTATCAAACTAGTATAATGAAAGAACAAGTTATCTCAAATAAGAATGGAAAAAAATTGATTCATAAAAATTTTCCAAACATCAAAAAAAATTTTTTTTCTTTTCGAGATTCTTTCCGCATAATATGCTTTTCTAAGGCTATCAAACTAGTATAATGAAAGAGAACCAGTTCTCTCAAATAAGAACGGAAAAAAGTGATTCTAATGAAGTTTCCAAACTTGGAAAAAAAAATTTTTTTCTTTTCGAGATTCTTTCCGCATAATATGCTTTTCTAAGGCTATCAAACTAGTATAATGAAAGAGAACCAGTTATCTCAAATAAGAACGGAAAAAAATTGATTTTATGAAGTTTCCAACTATCAATATAAATCTTTTCTTTTCGCGAATCTTTCTTCATTTTATGGTTTTCTATGGCTATCAAACTGGTATATTGAAATAGAACCAGTTATCTCAAATAAGAATGGAAAAAATTTGATTCATAAGGATTTTCAAAACATCAAAAAAAAATTTTTTTCTTTTCGAGATTCTTTCCGCATAATATGCTTTTCTAAGGCTATCAAACTAGTATAATGAAAGAGAAAAAGTTATCTCAAATAAGAACGGAAAAAAAGTGATTCTAATGAAATTTCAAAACTTCGAAAAAATTTTTTTTCTTTTCGATATTCTTTCCGCATAATATGCTTTTCTAAGGCTATCAAACTAGTATAATGAAAGAGAACCAGTTATCTCAAATAAGAACGGAAAAAAATTGATTTTATGGAGTTTCCAACTATCAAAATAAATCTTTTTTTTCGCGAATCTTTCTTCATTTTATGGTTTTCTATGGCTATCAAACTGGTATAATGAAAGAGAACCAGTTATCTCAAATAAGAATGGAAAAAAATTGATTCATAAGGATTTTCAAAACATCAAAAAAAATTTTTTTTCTTTTCGAGATTGTTTCCGCATTATATGCTTTTCTAAGGCTATCAAACTAGTATAATGAAAGAGAACCAGTTATCTCAAATAAGAACGGAAAAAAAGTGATTCTAATGAAGTTTCCAAACTTCGAAAAAAATTTTTTTTCTTTTCGAGATTCTTTCCGCACAATATGCTTTTCTAAGGCTATCAAATTAGTATAATGAAAGAGAACCAGTTATCTCAAATAAGAACGGAAAAAAAGTGATTCTAATGAAGTTTCCAAACTTCGAAAAAAAATTTTTTTCTTTTCGAGATTCTTTCCGCATAATATGCTTTTCTAAGGCTATCAAACTAGTAGAATGAAAGAGAACCAGTTATCTCAAATAAGAACGGAAAAAAAGTGATTCTAATGAAGTTTCCAAACTTCAAAAAAAATTTTTTTTCTTTTCGAGATTCTTTCCGCACAATATGCTTTTCTAAGGCTATCAAACTAGTATAATGAAAGAGAACCAGTTATCTCAAGTAAGAACGGAAAAAAAGTGATTCTAATGAAGTTTCCAACCATCGAAATTAATCTTTTCTTTTCGCGAATCTTTCCTTATTTTATGGTTTTCTAAGGCTATCAAACTAGTATAATGAAAGAGAACCAGTTATCTCAAATAAGAACGGAAAAAGTGATTCTAATGAAGTTAACAAACTTCGAAAAAAACTTTTTTCTTTTCGAGATTCTTTCCGCAAAATATGATTTTCTACGGCTATCAAACTAGTATAATGAAAGAGAACCACTTATCTCAAGAACGGAAAAAAGTGATTCTAATGAAGTTTCCAAACTTTGAAAAAATTTTTTTTTCTTTTCGAGATTCTTTCAGCATAATATGCTTTTCTACAGCTATCAAACTAGCAAAATTAAAGAGAACCAGTTATCTCAAATAAGAACGGAAAAAAAGTGATTCTAATGAAGACTCCAACCATCGAAATAAATCTTTTCTTTTGGGGAATCTTTCTTCATTTTATGGTTTTCTATGGCTATCAAACTAGTATAATGAAAGAGAACAAGTTATCTCAAATAAGAATGGAAAAAAATTGATTCATAAAAATTTTCCAAACATCAAAAAAAATTTTTTTCTTTTCGAGATTCTTTCCGCATAATATGCTTTTTAAGGCTATCAAACTAGTATAATGAAAGAGAACCAGTTATCTCAAATAAGAACGGAAAAAAAGTGATTCTAATGAAATTTCAAAACTACGAAAAAATTTTTTTTTCTTTTCGAGATTCTTTCGGCATAATATGCTTTTCTAAGGCTATCAAACTAGTATAATGAAAGAGAACCAGTTATCTCAAATAAGAACGGAAAAAAATTGATTTTATGAAGTTTCCAACTATAAAAATAAATCTTTTCTTTTCGCGAATATTTCTTCATTTTATGGTGTTCTATAGCTATCAAACTGGTATAATGAAAGAGAACCAGTTATCTCAAATAAGAACGGAAAAAAGTGATTCTAATGAAGTTAACAAACTTCGAAAAAAACTTTTTTTCTTTTCGAGATTCTTTCCGCATAATATGAGTTTCTAAGGCTATCAAACTAGTATAATGAAAGAGAACCAGTTATCTCAAATAAGAACGGAAAAAAAGTGATTCTAATGAAGTTTCCAAACTTCGAAAAAAATTTTTTTTCTTTTCGAGATTCTTTCCGCACAATATGCTTTTCTAAGGCTTTCAAACTAGTGTAATGAAAGAGAAACAGTTATTTCAAATAAGAACGGAAAAAAGTGATTCTAATGAAGTTAACAAACTTCGAAAAAAACTTTTTTTCTTTTCGAGATTCTTTCCGCATAATATGATTTTCTAAGGCTATCAAACTAGTATAATGAAAGAGAACCAATTATCTAAAATAAGAACGGAAAAAAAGTGATTCTAATGAAGTCTCCAAACTTTGAAACATTTTTTTTTTTCTTTTCGAGATTCTTTCTGCATAATATGCTTTTCTACAGCTATCAAACTAGCAAAATTAAAGAGAACCAGTTATCTCAAATAAGAATGGAAAAAAAGTGATTCTAATGAAGATTCCAACGATCGAAATATATCTTTTCTTTTGGGCAATCTTTCTTCATTTTATGGTTTTCTATGGTTATCAAACTAGTATAATGAAACAGAACCAGTAATCTGAAATAAGAAGCGAAAAAAATTGAATCTAATGAAATTTCCAAACTTTGAAAAAAAATTATTTTTCTTTTCGAGATTCTTTCCGCATAATATGCTTTTCAGAGTCTATCAAACTAGTATAATGCAAGAGAACCAGGTATCCCAAATAAGAACGGAAAAAAAGTGATTCTAATGAAGTTTCCAAAATTTGAAAAAAAATTTTTTTTCTTTTCGAGATTCTTTCCGCATAATATGCTTTTCTAAGGCTATCAAACTAGTATAATGAAAGAGAACCAGTTATCTCAAATAAGAACGGAAAAAAGTGATTCTAAAGAAATTTCCAAACTTCGAAAAAAAATTTTTTTCTTTTCGAGATTGTTTCCGCATAATATGCTTTTCTAAGTCTATCAAACTAGTATAATGAAAGAGAACCAGGTATCTCAAATAAGAACGGAAAAAAAGTGATTCTAATGAAGTTTCCAAATATTGAAAAAAAATTTTTTTTCTTTTCGAGATTCTTTCCGCATAATATGCTTTTCTACAACTATCAAACTAGCAAAATGAAAGAGAACCAGTTATCTCAAATAAGAACGGAAAAAATGTGATTCTAATGAAGTTTCAGAACTTCGAAAAAATTTTTTTTTCTTTTCCAGATTCTTTCCGCATAATATGCTTTTCTAAGGCTATCAAACTAGTATAATGAAAGAGAACCAGTTATCTCAAATAAGAACGGAAAAAAAGTGATTTTAATGAAGTTTCCAAACTTCGAAAAAATTTTTTTTTCTTTTCGGGATTCTTTCCGCATAATATGCTTTTCTAAGGCTATCAAACTAGTAGAATGAAGGAGAACCAGTTATCTCAAATAAGCACGGAAAAAAATTGATTGTAATGAAGTTTCCAACCATCGAAATAAATCTTTCCTTTTCGTGAATCTTTCTTCATTTTATGGTTTTGTAAGGCTATCAAACTAGTATAATGAAAGAGAACCAGTTATCTCAAATAAGAATGGAAAAAAATTGAATCATAAGGAATTTCAAAACATCAAAAGAAATTTTTTTTCCTTTCGAGATTCTTTCCGCATTATATGCTTTTCTAAGGCTATCAAACTAGTATAATGAAAGAGAACCAGTTCTCTCAAATAAGAACGGAAAAAAAGTGATTCTAATGAAGTTTCCAAATATTGAAATAAATTTTTTTTCTTTTCGAGATTCTTTCCGCATAATATGCCTTTCTACAACTATCAAACTAGCAAAATGAAAGAGAACCAGTTATCTCAAATAAGAATGGAAAAAAAGTGATTCTAATGAAGATTTTAACCATCGAAATAAATCTTTTCTTTTGGGGAATCTTTCTTCATTTTATGGTTTTCTATGGCTATCACACTAGTATAATGAAAGAACAAGTTATCTCAAACAAGAATGGAAAAAAATTGAATCATAAGGAATTTCAAAACATCAAAAAAATTTTTTTTTCCTTTCGAGATTCTTTCCGCTTTATATGCTTTTCTAAGGCTATCAAACCAGTATAATGAAAGAGAACCAGTTATCTCAAATAAGAACGGTAAAAAGTGATTCTAATGAAGTTAAGAACTTCGAAAAAAACTTTTTTTCTTTTCGAGATTCTTTCCGCATAATATGATTTTCTAAGGCTACCAAACTAGTATAATGACAGAGAACCAGTTATCTCAAATAAGAACGGAAAAAAGTGATTCTAATTAAGTTTCCAAACTTTGAAAAATTTTTTTTTTCTTTTCGAGATTCTTTCTGCATAATATGCTTTTCTACAGCTATCAAACTAGCAAAATTAAAGAGAACCAGTTATCTCAAATAAGAACGGAAAAAAGTGATTCTAATGAAGTTTCCAACCATTGAAATAAATATTTTCTTTTGGGGAATCTTTCTTCATTTTATGGTTTTCTATGGCTATCAAACTAGTATAATGAAAGAGAACCAATAATCTAAAATAAGAATGGAAAAAATTGATTCATAAGGGTTTTCACTACATCAAAAGAAAATTTTTTTCTTTACTAGAATCTATCCGCATTATATGCTTTTCCAAGGCTATCAAACTAGTATAATGTAAGAGAACTAGATATCTCAAATAAGAATGGAAAAAAATTGATTCATAAGGATTTTCAAAACATCAAAAAAAAATTTTTTTCTTTTCGAGATTCTATCCGCATTATATGCTTTTTTAAGGCTATCAAACTAGTATAATGAAAGAGAACCAGTTATCTCAAATAAGAACGGAAAAAAAGTGATTCTAATGAAGTTTCCAAACTTCGAAAAAAATTTTTTTTCTTTTCGAGATTCTTTCCGCATAATATGCTTTTCTAAGGCTATCAAACTAGTATAATGAAAGAGAACCAGTTATCTCAAATAAGAACGGAAAAAAATTTATTCTAATGAAGTTTCCAAACTTCGAAAAAATATTTTTTTCTTTTCCTGATTCTTTCCGCACAATATGCTTTTCTAAGGCTTTCAAACTAGGATAATGAAAGAGAACCAGTTATCACAAATAAGAACGGAAAAAAGTGATTCTAATGAAGTTTCCAAACTTCGAAAAAAATTTTTTTTCTTTTCGAGATTCTTTCCGCATAATATGCTTTTCTAAGGCTATCAAACTAGTATAATGAAAGAGAACCATTTATCTCAAATAAGAACGGAAAAAAATTGATTCTAATGAAGTTTACAACCATCGAAATAAATCTTTTCTTTTCGCGAATCTTTCTTCATTTTATAGTTTTCTAAGCCTATCAAACTAGTATAATGAAAGAGAACCAGTTATCTAAAATAAGAATGAAAAAAAATTGAATCATAAGGATATTCAAAACATCAAAAAAAAAAGATTTTTCCTTTCGAGATTCTTTCCGCATTATATGCTTTTCTAAGGCTATCAAACTAGTATAATGAAAGAGAACCAGTTATCTCAAATAAGAACGGAAAAAAGTGATTCTAATGAAGTTAACAAACTTCGATAATAACTTTTTTTCTTTTCGAGATTCTTTCCTCATAATATGATTTTCTAAGGCTTTCAAACTATTATAATGAAAGAGAACCAGTTATCTCAAATAAGAACGGAAAAAAAAGATTCTAATGAAGTTTCCAAACTTTGAAAATTTTTTTTTTTCTTTTCGAGATTCTTTCTGCATAATATGCTTTTCTACAGCTATCAAACTAGCAAAATTAAAGAGGACCAGTTATCTCAAATAAGAACGGAAATTAAGTGATTCTAATGAAGTTTACAACCATCGAAATATATCTTTTCTTTTGGGCAATCTTTCTTCATTTTATGGTTTTCTATGGTTATCAAACGAGTGTAATGAAAGAGAACCAGTAATCTCAAATAAGAACGGAAAAAAAGTGATTCTAATGAAGTTTCCAAAATTTGAAAAAAAAAATTTTTTCTTTTCGAGATTCTTTCCGCATAATATGCTTTTCTAAGGCTATCAAACTAGTATAATGAAAGAGAACCAGTTATCTCAAATAAGAACGGAAAAAAGTGATTCTAAAGAAATTTCCAAACTTCGAAAAAAACTTTTTTTCTTTTCGAGATTCTTTCCGCATAATATGATTTTCTAAGGCTATCAAACTAGTATAATGAAAGAGAACCAGTTATCTCAAATAAGAACGGAAAAAAAGTGATTCTAATGAAGTTTCCAAATATTGAAAAAATTTTTTTTTCTTTTCGAGATTCTTTCCGCATAATATGCATTTCTACAACTATCAAACTAGCAAAATGAAAGAGAACCAGTTATCTCAAATAAGAACGGAAAAAAAGTGATTCTAATGTAGTTTCCAAACTTCGAAAAAAATTTTTTTTCTTTTCCAGATTCTTTCCGCATAATATGGCTTTTCTAAGGCTATTAAAACTAGTAGAATGAAGGAGAACCAGTTATCTCAAATAAGAACGGAAAAAAATTGATTCAAATGAAGTTTCCAACCATCGAAATAAATGTTTTCTTTTCGCGAATCTTTCTCATTTTATGGTTTTCTAAGGCTATCAAACTAGTATAATGAAAGAGAACCAGTTATCTCAAATAAGAATGGAAAAAAATTGAATCATAAGGAATTTCAAAACATCAAAAAAAAATTTTTTTCCTTTCTAGAAAAATTCCGCATTATATGCTTTTCTAAGGCTATCAAACTAGTATAATGAAAGAGAACCAGTTATCTCAAATAAGAACGGAAAAAAGTGATTCTAATGAAGTTAACAAACTTCGAAAAAAACTTTTTTTTTTCGAGATTCCTTTCGCATAATATGATTTTCTAAGGCTACCAAACTAGTATAATGACAGAGAACCAGTTATCTCAAATAAGAACGGAAAAAAAGTGATTCTAATGAAGTTTCCAACCATTGAAATAAATCTTTTCTTTTGGGGAATCTTTCTTCATTTTATGGTTTTCTATGGCTATCAAACTAGTATAATGAAAGAGAACCAACAATCTAAAATAAGAATGGAAAAAATTGATTCATAAGGATTTTCACTACATCAAAAAAAATTTTTTTTCTTTACTAGAATCTATCCGCATTATATGCTTTTCTAAGGCTATCAAACTAGTATAATGAAAGAGAACTAGTTATCTCAAATAAGAATGGAAAAAAATTGATTCATAAAGATTTTCAAAACATCAAAAAAAATTTTTTTTCTTTTCGAGATTCTATCCGCATTATATGCTTTTCTAAGGCTATCAAACTAGTATAATGAAAGAGAACCAGTTATCTCAAATAAGAACGGAAAAAATGTGATTCTAATGAAGTTTCCAAACTTCGAAAAAAATTTTTTTTTTTCGAGATTCTTTCCGCATAATATGCTTTTCTAAGTCTATCAAACTAGTATAATGAAAGAGAACCAGGTATCCCAAGTAAGAACGGAAAAAAAGTGATTCTAATGAAGTTTCCAAACTTTGAAAAATTTTTTTTTTCTTTTCGAGATTCTTTCTGCATAATATGCTTTTCTACAGCTATCAAAATAGCAAAATTAAAGAGAACCAGTTATCTGAAATAAGAAAGGAAAAAAGTGATTCTAATGAAGTTTCCAACCATCGAAATAAATCTTTTCTTTTGGGGAATATTTCTTCATTTTATGGTTTTCTATGGCTATCAAACTAATATAATGAAAGAGAACAAGTTATCTCAAATAAGAATGGAAAAAAATTGATTCTAATGAAGTTTCCAACCATCGAAATAAATCTTTTCTTTTCCCGAATCTTTCGTCATTTTACGGTTTTCTATGGGTATCAAAATAGTATAATGAAAGAGAACCAGTTATCTCAAATAAGAACGAAAAAAAGTGATTCTAATGAAGTTTCCAAACTTGGAAAAATAATTTTTTTTCTTTTCCAGATTCTTTCCGCATAATATGCTTTTCTAAGGCTATCAAGCTAGTATAATGAAAGAGAACCAGTTATCTCAAATAAGAACGGAAAAAAATTGATTTTATGAAGTTTCCAACTATCAAAATAAATCTTTTCTTTTCGCGAATCTTTCTTCATTTTATGGTTTTCTATGGCTATCAAACTGGTATAATGAAAGAGAACCAGTTATCTCAAATAACAATGGAAAAAAATTGATTCATTAGGATTTTCAAAACATGAAAAAAAAATTTTTTTCTTTTCGAGATTCTTTCGGCATTATATGCTTTTCTAAGGCTATCAAACTAGTATAATGAAAGAGAACCAGTTATCTCAAATAAAAACGGAAAAAAAGTGATTCTAATGAAGAGTCCAAACTTCGAAAAAAATTTTTTTTCTTTTCAAGATTCTTTCCGCACAATATGCTTTTCTAAGGCTATCAAACTAGTATAATGAAAGAGAACCAGTTATCTCAAATAAGAACGGAAAAAAAGTGATTATAATGAAGTTTCCAAACTTCGAAAAAAAATTTTTTTCCTTTCGAGATTCTTTACGCATAATATGCTTTTCTAAGGCTATCAAAATAGTAGGATGAAAGAGAACCAGTTATCTCAAATAAGAACGGAAAAAAAGTGATTCTAATGAAGTTTCCAAACTTCGAAAAAAATTTTTTTTCTTTTCGAGATTCTTTCCGCGCAATATGCTTTTCTAAGGCTATCAAACTAGTATAATGAAAGAGAAGCAGTTATCTCAAATAAGAACGGAAAAAAGTGATTCTAAGGAAGTTAATAAACTTCGAAAAAAACTTTTTTTCTTTTCGAGATTCTTTCCGCATAATATGATTTTCTAAGGCTATCAAACTAGTATAATGAAAGAGAACCAGTTCTCTCAATAAGAACGGAAAAAAAGTGATTCCAATGAAGTTTCCAAACTTTGAAAAATTTTTTTTTTCTTTTCGAGATTCTTTCTGCATAATATGCTTTTCTACAGCTATCAAACTAGCAAAATTAAAGAGAACCAGTTATCTCAAATAAGAACGGAAAAAAAGTGATTCTAATGAAGATTCCAACCATCGAAATAAATCTTTTCTTTTGGGGAATCTTTCTTCAATTTATGGTTTTCTAAGGCTATCAAACTAGTATAATGAAAGAACAAGTTATCTCAAATAAGAATGGAAAAAAATTGATTCATAAAAATTTTCCAAACATCAAAAAAATTTTTTTTCTTTTCGAGATTCTTTCCGCATAATATGCTTTTCTAAGGCTATCAAACTAGTATAATGAAAGAGAACCAGTTCTCTCAAATAAGAACGGAAAAAAGTGATTCTAATGAAGTTTCCAAACTTGGAAAAAAAATTTTTTTTCTTTTCGAGATTCCTTCCATATAATATGCTTTACTAAGGCTATCAAACTAGTATAATGAAAGAGAACCAGTTATCTCAAATAAGAACGGAAAAAAATTGATTTTATGAAGTTTCCAACTATCAAAATAAATCTTTTCTTTTCGCGAATCTTTCTTCATTTTATGGTTTTCTATGGCTATCAAACTGGTATAATGAAAGAGAACCAGTTATCTCAAATAAGAATGGAAAATATTTGATTCAAAAAGATTTTCAAAACATCAAAAAAAAATTTTTTTCTTTTCGAGATTCTTTCCGCATTATATGCTTTTCTAAGGCTATCAAACTAGTATAATGAAAGAGAACCAGTTATCTCAAATAAGAACGGAAAAAAAGTGATTTTAATGAAGTTTCCAAACTTTGAAAAATTTTTTTTTTCTTTTCGAGATTCTTTCCGCATAATAAGATTTTCTAAGGCTATCAAACTAGTATAATGAAAGAGAACCAGTTATCTCAAATAAGAACGGAAAAAAGTGATTCTAATGAACTTTCCAACTTTCGAAAAATTTTTTTTTTCTTTTCGAGATTCTTTCCGCATAATATGCTTTTCTAAGGCTATCAAATTAGTATAATGAAAGAGAACCAGTTATCTCAAATAAGAACGGAAAAAAAGTGATTCTAATGAAATTTCAAAACTTCGAAAAAAATTTTTTTCTTTTCGAGATTCTTACCGCATAATATGCTTTTCTAAGGCTATTAAACTAGTATAATGAAAGAGAACCAGTTATTTCAAATAAGAACGGAAAAAAATTGATTTTATGAAGTTTCCAACTATCAAAATAAATCTTTTCTTTTCGCGAATCTTTCTTCATTTTATGGTTTTTTATGGCTATCAAACTGGTATAATGAAAGAGAACCAGTTATCTCAAATAAGAACGGAAAAAAGTGATTCTAATGAAGTTAACAAACTTCGAAAAAAACTTTTTTTCTTTTCGAGATTCTTTCCGCATAATATGATTTTCTAAGGCTTTCAAACTAGTATAATGAAAGAGAACCAGTTATCTCAAATAAGAACGGAAAAAAAGTGATTCCAATGAAGTTTCCAAACTTTGAAAAATTTTTTTTTTCTTTTCGAGATTCTTTCTGCATAATATGCTTTTCTACAGCTATCAAACTAGCAAAATTAAAGAGAACCAGTTATTTCAAATAAGAACGGAAAAAAAGTGATTCTAATGAAGATTCCAACCATCGAAATAAATCTTTTCTTTTGGGGAATCTTTCTTCAATTTATGGTTTTCTATGGCTATCAAACTAGTATAATGAAAGAACAAGTTATCTCAAATAAGAATGGAAAAAAATTGATTCATAAAAATTTTCCAAACATCAAAAAAAATTTTTTTTCTTTTCGAGATTCTTTCCGCATAATATGCTTTTCTAAGGCTATCAAACTAGTATAATGAAAGAGAACCAGTTCTCTCAAATAAGAACGGAAAAAAGTGATTCTAATGAAGTTTCCAAACTTGGAAAAAAAAATTTTTTTCTTTTCGAGATTCTTTCCGCATAATATGCTTTTCTAAGGCTATCAAACTAGTATAATGAAAGAGAACCAGTTATCTCAAATAAGAACGGAAAAAAATTGATTTTATGAAGTTTCCAACTATCAATATAAATCTTTTCTTTTCGCGAATCTTTCTTCATTTTATGGTTTTCTATGGCTATCAAACTGGTATATTGAAATAGAACCAGTTATCTCAAATAAGAATGGAAAAAATTTGATTCATAAGGATTTTCAAAACATCAAAAAAAAATTTTTTTCTTTTCGAGATTCTTTCCGCATAATATGCTTTTCTAAGGCTATCAAACTAGTATAATGAAAGAGAAGCAGTTATCTCAAATAAGAACGGAAAAAAAGTGATTCTAATGAAATTTTAAAAACTTCGAAAAATTTTTTTTTCTTTTCGATATTCTTTCCGCATAATATGCTTTTCTAAGGCTATCAAACTAGTATAATGAAAGAGAACCAGTTATCTCAAATAAGAACGGAAAAAAATTGATTTTATGGAGTTTCCAACTATCAAAATAAATCTTTTTTTTCGCGAATCTTTCTTCATTTTATGGTTTTCTAAGGCTATCAAACTAGTATAATGAAAGAGAACCAGTTATCTCAAATAAGAACGGAAAAAAAGTGATTCTAATGAAGTTTCCAAACTTCGAAAAAAATTTTTTTTCTTTTCGAGATTCTTTCCGCACAATATGCTTTTCTAAGGCTATCAAATTAGTATAATGAAAGAGAACCAGTTATCTCAAATAAGAACGGAAAAAAAGTGATTCTAATGAAGTTTCCAAACTTCGAAAAAAAATTTTTTTCTTTTCGAGATTCTTTCCGCATAATATGCTTTTCTAAGGCTATCAAACTAGTAGAATGAAAGAGAACCAGTTATCTCAAATAAGAACGGAAAAAAAGTGATTCTAATGAAGTTTCCAAACTTCAAAAAAAATTTTTTTTCTTTTCGAGATTCTTTCCGCACAATATGCTTTTCTAAGGCTATCAAACTAGTATAATGAAAGAGAACCAGTTATCTCAAGTAAGAACAGAAAAAAAGTGATTCTAATGAAGTTTCCAACCATCGAAATTAATCTTTTCTTTTCGCGAATCTTTCCTTATTTTATGGTTTTCTAAGGCTATCAAACTAGTATAATGAAAGAGAACCAGTTATCTCAAATAAGAACGGAAAAAAGTGATTCTAATGAGCTTTCCAATCTTCGAAAAAAATTTTTTTTTCTTTTCGAGATTCTTTCCGCATAATATGCTTTTCTAAGGCTATCAAACTTGTATAATGAAAGAGAACCAGTTATCTCAAATAAGAACGGAAAAAAAGTGATTCTAATGAAGTTTCCAAAGTTTGAAAAAATTTTTTTTTCTTTTCGAGATTCTTTCTGCATAATATGCTTTTCTACAGCTATCAAACTAGCAAAATTAAAGAGAACCAGTTATCTCAAATAAGAACGGAAAAAAAGTGATTCTAATGAAGTTTCCAAACTCCGAAAAAATTTTTTTTTCTTTTCGAGATTCTTTCCGCACAATATGCTTTTCTAAGGCTATCAAACTAGTATAATGAAAGAGAACCAGTTATCTCAAATAAGAACGGAAAAAAGTGATTCTAATGAAGTTAACAAACTTCGAAAAAAACTTTTTTCTTTTCGAGATTCTTTCCGCAAAATATGATTTTCTACGGCTATCAAACTAGTATAATGAAAGAGAACCACTTATCTCAAGAACGGAAAAAAGTGATTCTAATGAAGTTTCCAAACTTTGAAAAAATTTTTTTTTCTTTTCGAGATTCTTTCTGCATAATATGCTTTTCTACAGCTATCAAACTAGCAAAATTAAAGAGAACCAGTTATCTCAAATAAGAACGGAAAAAAAGTGATTCTAATGAAGACTCCAACCATCGAAATAAATCTTTTCTTTTGAGGAATCTTTCTTCATTTTATGGTTTTCTATGGCTATCAAACTAGTATAATGAAAGAGAACAAGTTATCTCAAATAAGAATGGAAAAAAATTGATTCATAAAAATTTTCCAAACATCAAAAAAAATTTTTTTCTTTTCGAGATTCTTTCCGCATAATATGCTTTTTAAGGCTATCAAACTAGTATAATGAAAGAGAACCAGTTATCTCAAATAAGAACGGAAAAAAAGTGATTCTAATGAAATTTCAAAACTACGAAAAAATTTTTTTTTCTTTTCGAGATTCTTTCGGCATAATATGCTTTTCTAAGGCTATCAAACTAGTATAATGAAAGAGAACCAGTTATCTCAAATAAGAACGGAAAAAAATTGATTTTATGAAGTTTCCAACTATAAAAATAAATCTTTTCTTTTCGCGAATATTTCTTCATTTTATGGTGTTCTATAGCTATCAAACTGGTATAATGAAAGAGAACCAGTTATCTCAAATAAGAACGGAAAAAAGTGATTCTAATGAAGTTAACAAACTTCGAAAAAAACTTTTTTTCTTTTCGAGATTCTTTCCGCATAATATGAGTTTCTAAGGCTATCAAACTAGTATAATGAAAGAGAACCAGTTATCTCAAATAAGAACGGAAAAAAAGTGATTCTAATGAAGTTTCCAAACTTCGAAAAAAATTTTTTTTCTTTTCGAGATTCTTTCCGCACAATATGCTTTTCTAAGGCTATCAAACTAGTGTAATGAAAGAGAACCAATTATCTAAAATAAGAACGGAAAAAAAGTGATTCTAATGAAGTCTCCAAACTTTGAAACATTTTTTTTTTTTCTTTTCGAGATTCTTTCTGCATAATATGCTTTTCTACAGCTATCAAACTAGCAAAATTAAAGAGAACCAGTTATCTCAAATAAGAATGGAAAAAAAGTGATTCTAATGAAGATTCCAACCATCGAAATAAACCTTTTCTTTTGGGGAATCTTTCTTCATTTTATGGTTTTCTATGGCTATCACACTAGTATAATGAAAGAACAAGTTATCTCAAACAAGAATGGAAAAAAATTGAATCATAAGGAATTTCAAAACATCAAAAAAAGTTTGTTTTCCTTTCGAGATTCTTTCCGCATTATATGCTTTTCTAATTCTATCAAACCAGTATAATGAAAGAGAACCAGTTATCTCAAATAAGAACGGTAAAAAGTGATTCTAATGAAGTTAAGAAACTTTGAAAAAAACTTTTTTTCTTTTCGAGATTCTTTCCGCATAATATGATTTTCTAAGGCTACCAAACTAGTATAATGACAGATAACCAGTTATCTCAAATAAGAACGGAAAAAAAGTGATTCTAATGAAGTTTCCAAACTTTGAAAAAATTTTTTTTTCTTTTCGAGATTCTTTCTGCATAATATGCTTTTCTACAGCTATCAAACTAGCAAAATTAAAGAGAACCAGTTATCTCAAATAAGAACGGAAAAAAAGTGATTCTAATGAAGTTTCCAACCATTGAAATAAATCTTTTCTTTTGGGGAATCTTTCTTCATTTTATGGTTTTCTATGGCTATCAAACTAGTACAATGAAAGAGAACCAATAATCTAAAATAAGAATGGAAAAAATTGATTCATAAGGATTTTCACTACATCAAAAAAAAATTTTTTTCTTTACTAGAATCTATCCGCATTATATGCTTTTCTAAGGCTATCAAACTAGTATAATGAAAGAGAACTAGTTATCTCAAATAAGAATGGAAAAAAATTGATTCATAAGGATTTTCAAAACATCAAAAAAAAAATTTTTTTCTTTTCGAGATTCTATCCGCATTATGTGCTTTTTTAAGGCTATCAAACTAGTATAATGAAAGAGAACCGGTTATCTCAAATAAGAACGGAAAAAAATTTATTCTAATGAAGTTTCCAAACTTCGAAAAAATATTTTTTCTTTTCCTGATTCTTTCCGCACAATATGCTTTTCTAAGGCTTTCAAACTAGGATAATGAAAGAGAACCAGTTATCGCAAATAAGAACGAAAAAAAAGTGATTTTAATGAAGTTTCCAAAGTTCGAAAAAAATTTTTTTTCTTTTCGAGATTCTTTCCGCATAATATGCTTTTCTAAGGCTATCAAACTAGTATTATGAAAGAGAACCAGTTATCTCAAATAAGAACGGAAAAAAATTGATTCTAATGAAGATTCCAACCATCGAAATAAATCTTTTCTTTTCGCGAATCTTTCTTCATTTTATGGTTTTCTAAGCCTATCAAACTAGTATAATGAAAGAGAACCAGTTATCTCAAATAAGAACGGAAAAAAGTGATTCTAATGAAGTTAACAAACTTCGAAAAAAACTTTTTTTCTTTTCGAGATTCTTTCCTCATAATATGATTTTCTAAGGCTATCAAACTATTATAATGAAAGAGAACCAGTTATCTCAAATAAGAACGGAAAAAAAAGATTCTAATGAAGTTTCCAAACTTTGAAAAATTTTTTTTTTCTTTTCGAGATTCTTTCTGCATAATATGCTTTTCTACAGCTATCAAACTAGCAAAATTAAAAAGAACCAGTTATCTCAAATAAGAACGGAAAAAAAGTGATTCTAATGAAGTTAACAAACTTCGAAAAAATTTTTTTTTCTTTTCGAGATTCTTTCCGCATAATATGCTTTTCTACAGCTATCAAACTAGCAAAATTAAAGAGGACCAGTTATCTCAAATAAGAACGGAAAATAAGTGATTCTAATGAAGTTTCCAACCATCGAAATAAATGTTTTCTTTTCGCGAATCTTTCTTCATTTTATGGTTTTCTAAGGCTATCAAACTAGTATAATGAAAGAGAACCAGTTATCTCAAATAAGAATGGAAAAAAATTGAATCATAAGGAATTTCAAAACATCAAAAAAAAATTTTTTTCCTTTCGAGAATCTTTCCGCATTATATGCTTTTCTAAGGCTATCAAACTAGTATAATGAAAGAGAACCAGTTATCTCAAATAAGAACGGAAAAAAGTGATTCTAATGAAGTTAACAAACTTCGAAAAAAACTTTTTTCTTTTCGAGATTCTTTCCGCATAATATGATTTTCTAAGGCTACCAAACTAGTATAATGACAGAGAACCAGTTATCTCAAATAAGAACGGAAAAAAAGTGATTCTAATGAAGTTTCCAAACTTTGAAAAAATTTTTTTTTCTTTTCCAGATTCTTTCTGCATAATATACTTTTCTACAGCTATCAAACTAGCAAAATTAAAGAGAACCAGTTATCTCAAATAAGAACGGAAAAAAGTGATTCTAATGAAGTTTCCAACCATTGAAATAAATCTTTTCTTTTGGGGAATCTTTCTTCATTTTATGGTTTTCTATGGCTATCAAACTAGTATAATGAAAGAGAACCAATAATCTAAAATAAGAATGGAAAAAATTGATTCATAAGGATTTTCACTACATTAAAAAAAAATTTTTTTCTTTACTAGAATCTATCCGCATTATATGCTTTTCTAAGGCTATCAAACTAGTATAATGAAAGAGAACTAGTTATCTCAAATAAGAATGGAAAAAAATTGATTCATAAGGATTTTCAAAACATCAAAAAAAATTTTTTTTCTTTTCGAGATTCTATCCGCATTATATGCTTTTCTAAGGCTATCAAACTAGTATAATGAAAGAGAACCAGTTATCTCAAATAAGAACGGAAAAAAGTGATTCAAAAGAAATTTCCAAACTTCGAAAAAAAAATTTTTTCTTTTCGAGATTGTTTCCGCATAATATGCTTTTCTAAGTCTATCAAACTAGTATAATGAAAGAGAACCAGGTATCTCAAATAAGAACGGAAAAAAAGTGATTCTAATGAAGTTTCCAAATATTGAAAAAAATTTTTTTTTCTTTTGGAGATTCTTTCCGCATAATATGCTTTTCTACAACTATCAAACTAGCAAAATGAAAGAGAACCAGTTATCTCAAATAAGAACGGAAAAAAATTGATTCTAATGAAGTTTCCAACCATCGAAATAAATCTTTTCTTTTCGCGAATCTTTCTTCATTTTATGGTTTTCTAAGGCTATCAAACTAGTATAATGAAAGAGAACCAGTTATCTCAAATAAGAATGGAAAAAATTGAGTCATAAGGAATTTCAAAACATCAAAACAAATTTTTTTTCCTTTCGAGATTCTTTCCGCATTATATGCTTTTCTAAGGCTATCAAACAAGTATAATGAAAGAGAACCAGTTATCTCAAATAAGAACGGAAAAAAAGTGATTCTAACGAAGTTTCCAAACTTGGAAAAAATTTTTTTTTCTTTTCGAGATTCTTTGCGCATAATATGCTTTACTGAGGCTATCAAACTAGTATAATGAAAGAGAACCAGTTATCTCAAATAAGAACGGAAAAAAAGTCATTCAAACGAAGTTTCCAAACTTCCAAAAAAAATGTTTTTCTTTTCGAGATTCTTTGCGCATAATATGCTTTTCTGAGGCTATCAAACTAGTATAATGAAAGAGAACCAGTTATCTCAAATAAGAACGGAAAAAATGTGATTCAAATGAAGTTTCCAAACTTCGAAAAAAAATTTTTTTCTTTTCGAGATTCTTTGCGCATAATATGCTTTTCTACGGCTATCAAAGTAGTAAAATGAAAGAGAACCAGTTATCTCGAATAAGAACGGAAAAAAAGTGATTCTAACGAAGTTTCCAAACTTCGAAAAATTTTTTTTTTCTTTTCGAGATTCTTTGCGCATAATATGCTTTACTGAGCCTATCAAATTAGTATAATGAAAGAGAACCAGTTATCTCAAATAAGAACGGAAAAAGGTGTTTCTAACGAAGTTTCCAAACTTCGAAAAAAAATTTTTTTCTTTTCGAGATTCTTTGCGCATAATATGCTTTACTGAGGCTATCAAACTATTATATGAAAGAGAACCAGTTATCTCAAATAAGAACGGAAAAAAGTGATTCTAACGAAGTTTTCAAACTTCGAAAAAAAAATTTTTTCTTTTCGAGATTCTTTGCGCATAATATGCTTTACTGAGGCTACCAAACTAGTACAATGAAAGAGAACCAGTTATCTCAAATAAGAACAGAAAAAAAGTGATTCTAAAGAAGTTTCCAAACTTCGAAAAAAAATTTTTTTTCTTTTGGAGATTCTTTGCGCATAATATGCTTTACTGAGGCTATCAAACGAGTATAATGAAAGAGAACCAGTTATCTCAAATAAGAACGGAAAAAAATTGATTCTAAAGAAGTTTCCAAAGTTCGAAAAACAAAATTTTTCTTTTCGAGATTCTTTACGCATAATATGCTTTACTGAGGCTATCAACCTAGTATAATGAAAGAGAAACAGTTATCTCCAATAAGAACGGAAAAAAGTGATTCTAAAGTAGTTTCCAAACTTCGAAAAAAAATTTTTTTCTTTTCGTGATTCTTTTCGCTTAATATGCTTTTCTGAGGCTATCAAACTAGTATAATGAAAGAGAACCAGTTATCTCAAATAAGAACAGAAAAAAAGTGATTCTAAAGAAGTTTCCAAACTTCGAAAAAAAATTTTTTTCTTTTCGAGATTCTTTGCGCATAATATGCTTTACTGAGGCTATCAAAATAGTATAATGAAAGAGAAAAAGTTATCTCAAATAAGAACGGAAAAAAAGTGATCCAAACGTAGTTTCCAAACTTCGAAAAAAAATGTTTTTCTTTTCGAGATTCTTTGCGCATAATATGCTTTTCTGGGGCTATCAAACTAGTATAATGAAAGAGAACCAGTTATCTCAAATAAGAACGGGAAAAAAGTGATTCTAACGAAGTTTCCAAACTTCGAAAAAAATTTTTTTTCTTTTCGAGATTCTTTGCGCATAATATGCTTTACTGAGGCTATCAAACTAGTATAATGAAAGAGAACCAGTTATCTCAAATAAGAACGGAAAAAAAGTGATTCTAACGAAGTTTCCAAACTTTGAAAAAAAATGTTTTTCTTTTCGAGATTCTTTGCGCATAATATGCTTTTCTGAGGCTATCAAACTAGTATAATGAAAGAGAACCAGTTATCTCAAATAAGAACGGAAAAAAAAAGATTCAAACGAAGTTTCCAAACTTCGAAAAAAATTTTTTTTCTTTTTGAGATTCTTTGCGCATAATATGCTTTTCTACGGCTATCAAACTAGTAAAATGAAAGAGAACCAGTTATCCCGAATAAGAACGGAAAAAAAGTGATTTTAACGAAGTTTCCAAACTTCGAAAATTTTTTTTATTCTTTTCGAGATTCTTTGCGCATAATATGCTTTACTGAGGCTATCAAACTAGTATAATGAAAGAGAACCAGTTATCTCAAATAAGAACAGAAAAAAAGTGATTCTAAAGAAGTTTCCAAACTTCGAAAAAAATTTTTTTTCTTTTCGAGATTCTTTGCGCATAATATGCTTTACTGAGGCTATCAAACTAGTATAATGGAAGAGAACCAGTTATCTGAAATAAGAACAGAAAAAAAGTGATTTTAAAGAAGTTTCCAAACTTCGAAAAAAAATTTTTTTCTTTTCGAGATTCTTTGCGCATAATATGCTTTACTGAGGCTATCAAACTAGTATAATGAAAGAGAACAAGTTATCTCAAATAAGAACGGAAAAAAAATTGTTTCTGAAGAAGTTTCCAAACTTCGAAAAAAAATGTTTTTCTTTTCGAGATTCTTTGCGCATAATATGCTTTTCTGGGGCTATCAAACTAGTATAATGAAAGGGAACCAGTTATCTCAAATAAGAACGGAAAAAAAGTGATTCTAACGAAGTTTCCAAACTTCGAAAAAATTTTTTTTTCTTTTCGAGATTCTTTGCGCATAATATGCTTTACTGAGGCTATCAAACTAGTATAATGAAAGAGAACCAGTTATCTCAAATAAGAACGGAAAAAAAGTGATTCAAACGAAGTTTCCAAACTTCGAAAAAAAATGTTTTTCTTTTCGAGATTCTTTGCGCATAATATGGTTTTCTGAGGCTATCAAACTAGTATAATGAAAGAGAACCAGTTATCTCAAATAAGAACGGAAAAAATGTGATTCAAATGAAGTTTCCAAACTTCGAAAAAAAAATTTTTTCTTTTCGAGATTCTTTGCGCATAATATGCTTTTCTACGGCTATCAAACTAGTAAAATGAAAGAGAACCAGTTATCTCAAATAAGAACGGAAAAAAGTGTTTCTAACGAAGTTTCCAAACTTCGAAAAAAAAATTTTTTCTTTTCGAGATTCTTTGCGCATAATATGCTTTACTGAGGCTATCAAACTAGTATAATGAAAGAGAACCAGTTATCTCAAATAAGAACAGAAAAAAAGTGATTCTAAAGAAGTTTCTAAACTTCGAAAAAAAATTTTTTTCTTTTCGAGATTCTTTGCGCATAATATGCTTTACTGAGGCTATCAAACTAGTATAATGAAAGAGAACCAGTTATCTCAAATAAGAACGGAAAAAAATTGATTCTAAAGTAGTTTCCAAACTTCGAAAAAAAATTTTTTTCTTTTCGAGATTCTTTGCGCATAATATGCTTTACTGAGGCTATCAAACTAGTATAATGAAAGAGAAACAGATATCTCAAATATGAACGTAAAAAAAGTTATTCAAACGAAGTTTCCAAACTTCGAAAAAAAATGTTTTTCTTTTCGAGATTCTTTGCGCATAATATGCTTTACTGAGGCTATCAAACTATTATATGAAAGAGAACCAGTTATCTCAAATAAGAACGGAAAAAAGTGATTCTAACGAGGTTTTCAAACTTCGAAAAAAAAATTTTTTCTTTTCGAGATTCTTTGCGCATAATATGCTTTACTGAGGCTATCAAACTAGTAGAATGAAAGAAAACCAGTTATCTCAAATAAGAACGGAAAAAAGTGATTCTAATGAACTTTCCAACCTTCGAAAAATTTTTTTTTTCTTTTCGAGATTCTTTCCGCATAATATGCTTTTCTAAGGCTATCAAATTAGTATAATGAAAGAGAACCAGTTATCTCAAATAAGAACGGAAAAAAAGTGATTCTAATGAAATTTCAAAACTTCGAAAAAAATTTTTTTCTTTTCGAGATTCTTTCCGCATAATATGCTTTTCTAAGGCTATCAAACTAGTATAATGAAAGAGAACCAGTTATCTTAAATAAGAACGGAAAAAAATTGATTTTATGAAGTTTCCAACTATCAAAATAAATCTTTTCTTTTCGCGAATCTTTCTTCATTTTATGGTTTTTTATGGCTATCAAACTGGTATAATGAAAGAGAACCAGTTATCTCAAATATGAACGGAAAAAAGTGATTCTAATGAAGTTAACAAACTTCGAAAAGAACTTTTTTTCTTTTCGAGATTCTTTCCGCATAATATGATTTTCTAAGGCTATCAAACTAGTATAATGAAAGAGAACCAGTTATCTCAAATAAGAACGGAAAAATAGTGATTCCAATGAAGTTTCCAAATTTTGAAAATTTTTTTTTCTTTTCGAGATTCTTTCTGCATAATATGCTTTTCTACAGCTATCAAACTAGCAAAATTAAAGAGAACCAGTTATCTCAAATAAGAACTGAAAAAAAGTGATTCTAATGAAGATTCCAACCATCGAAATAAATCTTTTCTTTTGGGGAATCTTTCTTCAATTTATGGTTTTCTATGGCTATCAAACTAGTATAATGAAAGAACAAGTTATCTCAAATAAGAATGGAAAAAAATTGATTCATAAAAATTTTCCAAATATCAAAAAAAATTTTTTTTCTTTTCGAGATTCTTTCCGCATAATATGCTTTTCTAAGGCTATCAAACTAGTATAATGAAAGAGAACCAGTTCTCTCAAATAAGAACGGAAAAAAGTGATTCTAATGAAGTTTCCAAACTTGGAAAAAAAAATTTTTTTCTTTTCGAGATTTTTTCCATATAATATGCTTTACTAAGGCTATCAAACTAGTATAATGAAAGAGAACCAGTTATCTCAAATAAGAACGGAAAAAAATTGATTTTATGAAGTTTCCAACTATCAAAATAAATCTTTTCTTTTCGCGAATCTTTCTTCATTTTATGGTTTTCTATGGCTATCAAACTGGTATAATGAAAGAGAACCAGTTATCTCAAATAAGAATGGAAAAAATTTGATTCATAAGGATTTTCAAAACATCAAAAAAAAATTTTTTTCTTTTCGAGATTCTTTCCGCATTATATGCTTTTCTAAGGCTATCAAACTAGTATAATGAAAGAGAACCAGTTATCTCAAATAAGAACGGAAAAAAAGTGATTTTAATGAAGTTTCCAAACTTTGAAAAAATTTTTTTTTCTTTTCGAGATTCTTTCCGCATAATATGATTTTCTAAGGCTATCAAACTAGTATAATGAAAGAGAACCAGTTATCTCAAATAAGAACGGAAAAAAGTGATTCTAATGAACTTTCCAACCTTCGAAAATTTTTTTTTTCTTTTCGAGATTCTTTCCGCATTATATGCTTTTCTAAGGCTATCAAATAAGTATAATGAAAGAGAACCAGTTATCTCAAATAAGAACGGAAAAAAAGTGATTCTAATGAAATTTCAAAACTTTGAAAAAAATTTTTTTCTTTTCGAGATTCTTTCCGCATAATATGCTTTTCTAAGGCTATCAAACTGGTATAATGAAAGAGAACCAGTTATCTCAAATAAGAACGGAAAAAAATTGATTTTATGAAGTTTCCAACTATCAAAATAAATCTTTTCTTTTCGCGAATCTTTCTTCATTTTATGGTTTTTTATGGCTATCAAACTGGTATAATGAAAGAGAACCAGTTATCTCAAATAAGAACGGAAAAAAGTGATTCTAATGAAGTTAACAAACTTCGAAAAAAACTTTTTTTCTTTTCGAGATTCTTTCCGCATAATATGATTTTCTAAGGCTATCAAACTAGTATAATGAAAGAGAACCAGTTATCTCAAATAAGAACGGAAAAAAAGTGATTCCAATGAAGTTTCCAAACTTTGAAAAATTTTTTTTTTCTTTTCGAGATTCTTTCTGCATAATATGCTTTTCTACAGCTATCAAACTAGCAAAATTAAAGAGAACCAGTTATCTCAAATAAGAACGGAAAAAAAGTGATTCTAATGAAGATTCCAACCATCGAAATAAATCTTTTCTTTTGGGGAATCTTTCTTCAATTTATCGTTTTCTATGGCTATCAAACTAGTATAATGAAAGAACAAGTTATCTCAAATAAGAATTAAAAAAATTGATTCATAAAAATTTTGCAAACATCAAAAAAAATTTTTTTTCTTTTCGAGATTCTTTCCGCATAATATGCTTTTCTAAGGCTATCAAACTAGTATACTGAAAGAGAACCAGTTCTCTCAAATAAGAACGGAAAAAAGTGATTCTAATGAAGTTTCCAAACTTGGAAAAAAAAATTTTTTTCTTTTCGAGATTCTTTCCATATAATATGCTTTACTAAGGCTATCAAACTAGTATAATGAAAGAGAACCAGTTATCTCAAATAAGAACGGGAAAAAATTGATTTTATGAAGTTTCCAACTATCAAAATAAATCTTTTCTTTTCGCGAATCTTTCTTCATTTTATGGTTTTCTATGGCTATCAAAATGGTATAATGAAAGAGAACCAGTTATCTCAAATAAGAATGGAAAAAATTTGATTCATAAGGATTTTCAAAACATCAAAAAAAAATTTTTTTCTTTTCGAGATTCTTTCCGCATTATATGCTTTTCTAAGGCTATCAAACTAGTATAATGAAAGAGAACCAGTTATCTCAAATAAGAACGGAAATAAAGTGATTCTAATGAAGTTTCCAAACTTCGAAAAAAAATTTTTTTCCTTTCGAGATTCTTTCCGCATAATATGCTTTTCTAAGGCTATCAAATTAGTAGGATGAAAGAGAACCAGTTATCTCAAATAAGAACGGAAAAAAAGTGATTCTAATGAAGTTACCAAACTTCGAAAAAAAATTTTTTTCCCTTCGAGATTCTTTCCGCATAATATGCTTTTCTAAGGCTATCAAATTAGTAGGATGAAAGAGAACCAGTTATCTCAAATAAGAACGGAAAAAAAGTGATTCTAATGAAGTTTCCAAACTTCGAAAAAAATTTTTTTTCTTTTCGAGATTCTTTCCGCATAATATGATTTTCTACAGCAATCAAACAAGCCAAATTAAAGAAAACCAGTTATCTCAAATAAGAACGGAAAAAAAGTTATTCTAATGAAGATTCCAACCATCGAAATAAATCTTTTCTTTTGGGGAATCTTTCTTCATTTTATGGTTTTCTATGGCTATCAAACTAGTATAATGAAAGAACAAGTTATCTCAAATAAGAATGGAAAAAAATTGATTCATAAAAATTTTCCAAACATCAAAAAAAATTTTTTTTCTTTTCGAGATTCTTTAGGCATATTATGCTTTTCTAAGGCTATCAAACTAGTAGAATGAAAGAGAACCAGTTATCTCAAATAATAACGGAAAAAAAGTGATTCTAATGAAGTTTCCAAACTTTGAAAAAATTTTTTTTTCTTTTCGAGATTCTTTCTGCATAATATGCTTTTCTACAGCTATCAAACTAGCAAAATTAAAGAGAACCAGTTATCTCAAATAAGAACGGAACAAAAGTTATTCTGATGAAGATTCCAACCATCGAAATAAATCTTTTCTTTTGGGGAATCTTTCTTCATTTTATGGTTTTCTATGGCTATCAAACTAGTATAATGAAAGAACAAGTTATCTCAAATAAGAATGGAATAAAATTAATTCATAAAAATTTTCCAAACATAAAAAAATTTTTTTTTCTTTTCGAGATTCTTTCCGCATAATATGCTTTTCTAAGGCTATCAAATAGTATAATGAAAGAGAACCAGTTACCTCAAATAAGAACGGAAAAAAAGTGATTCTAATGAACTTTCCGACCTTTGAAAAAAATTTTTTTTTTCTTTTCGATATTCTTTCCGCATAATATGCTTTTCTAAGGCTATCAAACTAGTATAATGAAAGAGAAGCAGTTATCTCAAATAAGAACGGAAAAAAGTGATTCTAATGAAGTTTCCAAACTTTGAAAAGCATAATATGCTTTTCTACTGCTATCAAACTAGCAAAATTAAAGATAACCAGTTATCTCAAATAAGAACGGAAAAAAAGTGATTCTAATGAAGACTCCAACCATCGAAATAAATCTTTTCTTTTGGGGAATCTTTCTTCATTTTATGGTTTTCTATGGCTATCAAACTAGTATAATGAAAGAGAACAAGTTATCTCAAATAAGAATGGAAAAAAATTGATTCATAAAAATTTTCCAAACATCAAAAAAATTTTTTTTCTTTTCGAGATTCTTTCCGCATAATATGCTTTTCTAAGGCTATCAAACTAGTATAATGAAAGAGAACCAGTTATTTCAAATAAGAACGGAAAAAAGTGATTCTAATGAGCTTTCCAATCTTCGAAAAATTTTTTTTTTCTTTTCGAGATTCTTTCCGCATAATATGCTTTACTAAGGCTATCAAACTAGTATAATTAAGGAGAACCAGTTATCTCAAATAAGAACGGAAAAAAAGTGATTCTAATGAAATTTCAAAACTTCGAAAAAAATTTTTTTTCTTTTCGAGATTCTTTCGGCATAATATGCTTTTCAAAGGCTATCAAACTAGTATAATGAAAGAGAACCAGTTATCTCAAATAAGAACGGAAAAAAATTGACTTTATGAAGTTTCCAACTATCAAAATAAATCTTTTCTTTTCGCGAATCTTTCTTCATTTTATGGTGTTCTATGGCTATCAAACTGGTATAATGAAAGAAAACCAGTTATCTCAAATAAGAACGGAAAAAAGTGATTCTAATGAAGTTAACAAACTTCGAAAAAAACTTTTTTTCTTTTCGAGATTCTTTCCGCATAATATGAGTTTCTAAGGCTATCAAACTAGTATAATGAAAGAGAACCAATTATCTCAAATAAGAACGGAAAAAAAGTGATTTAAATGAAGTTTCCAAACTTTGAAACATTTTTTTTTTCTTTTCGAGATTCTTTCTGCATAATATGCTTTTCTACAGCTATCAAACTAGCAAAATTAAAGAGAACCAGTTATCTCAAATAAGAACGGAAAAAAAGTGATTCTAATGAAGATTCCAACCATCGAAATAAATCTTTTCTTTTGGGGAATCTTTCTTCATTTTATGGTTTTCTATGGCTATCAAACTAGTATAATGAAAGAGAACCAATAATCTAAAATAAGAATGGAAAAAATTGATTCATAAGGGTTTTCACTACATCAAAAAAAATTTTTTTTCTTTAGTAGAATCTATCCCCATTATATGCTTTTCTAAGGCTATCAAACTAGTATAATGAAAGAGAACTAGATATCTCAAATAAGAATGGAAAAAAATTGATTCATAAGGATATTCAAAACATCAAAAAAAAAATTGTTTTCCTTTCGAGATTCTTTCCGCATTATATGCTTTTCTAAGGCTATCAAACTAGTATAATGAAAGAGAACCAGTTATCTCAAATAAGAACGGAAAAAAGTGATTCTAATGAAGTTAACAAACTTCGAAAAAAACTTTTTTTCTTTTCGAGATTCTTTCCTCATAATATGATTTTCTAAGGCTTTCAAATTATTATAATGAAAGAGAACCAGTTATCTCAAATAAGAACGGAAAAAAAAGATTCTAATGAAGTTTCCAAACTTTGAAAATTTTTTTTTTTCTTTTCGAGATTCTTTCTGCATAATATGCTTTTCTACAGCTATCAAACTAGCAAAATTAAAAAGAACCAGTTATCTCAAATAAGAACGGAAAAAAAGTGATTCTAATGAAGTTAACAAACTTCGAAAAAAATTTTTTTTCTTTTCGAGATTCTTTCCGCATAATATGCTTTTCTACAGCTATCAAACTAGCAAAATTAAAGAGGACCAGTTATCTCAAATAAGAACGGAAAATAAGTGATTCTAATGAAGTTTCCAACCATCGAAATATATCTTTTCTTTTGGGCAATCTTTCTTCATTTTATGGTTTTCTATGGTTATCAAACGAGTGTAATGAAAGAGAACCAGTAATCTCAAATAAGAACGGAAAAAAAGTGATTCTAATGAAGTTTCCAAAATTTGAAAAAAAAAATTTTTTCTTTTCGAGATTCTTTCCGCATAATATGCTTTTCTAAGGCTATCAAACTAGTATAATGAAAGAGAACCAGTTATCTCAAATAAGAACGGAAAAAAGTGATTCTAAAGAAATTTCCAAACTTCGAAAAAAACTTTTTTTCTTTTCGAGATTCTTTCCGCATAATATGATTTTCTAAGGCTATCAAACTAGTATAATGAAAGAGAACCAGTTATCACAAATAAGAACGGAAAAAAAGTGATTCTAATGAAGTTTCCAAATATTGAAAAAAATTTTTTTTTCTTTTCGAGATTCTTTCCGCATAATATGCATTTCTACAACTATCAAACTAGCAAAATGAAAGAGAACCAGTTATCTCAAATAAGAACGGAAAAAAATTGATTCTAATGAAGTTTCCAACCATCGAAATAAATCTTTTTTTTCCCGAATCTTTCGTCATTTTACGGTTTTCTATGGGTATCAAAATATTATAATGAAAGAGAACCAGTTATCTCAAATAAGAACGGAAAAAAGTGATTCTAATGAAGTTTCCAAACTTGGAAAAAAAAATTTTTTTCTTTTCCAGATTCTTTCCGCATAATATGCTTTTCTAAGGCTATCAAACTAGTATAATGAAAGAGAACCAGTTATCTCAAATAAGAACGGAAAAAAATTGATTTTATGAAGTTTCCAACTATCAAAATAAATCTTTTCATTTCGCGAATCTTTCTTCATTTTATGGTTTTCTATGGCTATCAAACTGGTATAATGAAAGAGAACCAGTTATCTCAAATAAGAATGGAAAAAAATTGATTCATTAGGATTTTCAAAACATCAAAAAAAAATTTTTTTCTTTTCGAGATTCTTTCGGCATTATATGCTTTTCTAAGGCTATCAAACTAGTATAATGAAAGAGAACCAGTTATCTCAAATAAGAACGGAAAAAAAGTGATTCTAATGAAGTTTCCAAACTTCGAAAAAAATTTTTTTTCTTTTCAAGATTCTTTCCGCACAATATGCTTTTCTAAGGCTATCAAACTAGTATAATGAAAGAGAACCAGTTATCTCAAATAAGAACGGAAAAAAAGTGATTCTAATGAAGTTTCCAAACTTCGAAAAAAAATTTTTTTCCTTTCGAGATTCTTTACGCATAATATGCTTTTCTAAGGCTATCAAAATAGTAGGATGAAACAGAACCAGCTATCTCAAATAAGAACGGAAAAAAGTGATTCTAATAAAGTTTCCAAACTTCGAAAAAAATTTTTTTTCTTTTCGAGATTCTTTCCGCGCAATATGCTTTTCTAAGGCTATCAAACTAGTATAATGAAAGAGAACCAGTTATCTCAAATAAGAACGGAAAAAAGTGATTCTAATGAAGTTAATAAACTTCGAAAAAAACTTTTTTTCTTTTCGAGATTCTTTCCGCATAATATGATTTTCTAAGGCTATCAAATTAGTATATTGAAAGAGAACCAGTTATCTCAAATAAGAACGGAAAAAAAGTGATTCTAATGAAGTTTCCAAACTTTGAAAAAATTTTTTTTTCTTTTCGAGATTCTTTCTGCATAATATGCTTTTCTACAGCTATCAAACTAGCAAAATTAAAGAAAACCAGTTATCTCAAATAAGAACGGAAAAAAAGTTATTCTAATGAAGACTCCAACCATCGAAATAAATCTTTTCTTTTGGGGAATCTTTCTTCATTTTATGGTTTTCTATGGCTATCAAACTAGTATAATGAAAGAACAAGTTATCTCAAATAAGAGTGGAAAAAAATTGATTCATAAAAATTTTCCAAACATCAAAAAAAATTTTTTTTCTTTTCGAGATTCTTTCCGCATATTATGCTTTTCTAAGGCTATCAAACTAGTAGAATGAAAGAAAACCAGTTATCTCAAATAAGAACGGAAAAAAGTGATTCTAATGAACTTTCCAACCTTCGAAAAATTTTTTTTTTCTTTTCGAGATTCTTTCCGCATATTATGCTTTTCTAAGGCTATCAAATTAGTATAATGAAAGAGAACCAGTTATCTCAAATAAGAACGGAAAAAAAGTGATTCTAATGAAATTTCAAAACTTCGAAAAAAATTTTATTCTTTTCGAGATTCTTTCCGCACAATATGCTTTTCTAAGGCTATCAAACTAGTATAATGAAAGAGAACCAGTTATCTCAAATAAGAACGGAAAAAAGTGATTCTAATGAAGTTAATAAACTTCGAAAAAAACTTTTTTTCTTTTCGAGATTCTTTCCGCATAATATGATTTTCTAAGGCTATCAAATTAGTATATTGAAAGAGAACCAGTTATCTCAAATAAGAACGGAAAAATAGTGATTCTAATGAAGTTTCCAAACTTTGAAAAAAATTTTTTTTTCTTTTCGAGATTCTTTCTGCATAATATGCTTTTCTACAGCAATCAAACTAGCAAAATTAAAGAAAACAAGTTATCTCAAATAAGAACGGAAAAAAAGTTATTCTAATGAAGATTCCAACCATCGAAATAAATCTTTTCTTTTGGGGAATCTTTCTTCATTTTATGGTTTTCTATGGCTATCAAACTAATATAATGAAAGAACAAGTTATCTCAAATAAGAATGGAAAAAAATTGATTCATAAAAATTTTCCAAACATCAAAAAAAATTTTTTTTCTTTTCGAGATTCTTTCCTCATATTATGCTTTTCTAAGGCTATCAAACTAGTAGAATGAAAGAGAACCAGTTATCTCAAATAAGAACGGAAAAAAAGTGATTCTAATGAAGTTTCCAAACTTTGAAAAATTTTTTTTTTCTTTTCGAGATTCTTTCTGCATAATATGCTTTTCTACAGCTATCAAACTAGCAAAATTAAAGAGAACCAGTTATCTCAAATAAGAACGGAAAAAAAGTGATTCTAATGAACTTTCCGACCTTTGAAAAAAATTTTTTTTTCTTTTCGAGATTCTTTCCGCATAATATGCTTTTCTAAGGCTATCAAACTAGTATAATGAAAGAGAAGCAGTTATCTCAAATAAGAACGGAAAAAAAGTGATTCTAATGAAATTTCAAAACTTCGAAAAAATCTTTTTTCTTTTCGATATTTTTTCCGCTAAATATGCTTTTCTACAGCTATCAAACTAGCAAAATTAAAAAGAACCAGTTATCTCAAATAAGAACGGAAAAAAAGTGATTCTAATGAAGTTAACAAACTTCGAAAAAAATTTTTTTTCTTTTCGAGATTCTTTCCGCATAATATGCTTTTCTACAGCTATCAAACTAGCAAAATTAAAGAGGACCAGTTATCTCAAATAAGAACGGAAAATAAGTGATTCTAATGAAGTTTCCAACCATCGAAATATATCTTTTCTTTTGGGCAATCTTTCTTCATTTTATGGTTTTCTATGGTTATCAAACGAGTGTAATGAAAGAGAACCAGTAATCTCAAATAAGAACGGAAAAAAAGTGATTCTAATGAAGTTTCCAAAATTTGAAAAAAAAAATTTTTTCTTTTCGAGATTCTTTCCGCATAATATGCTTTTCTAAGGCTATCAATTTAGTATAATGAAAGAGAACCAGTTATCTCAAATAAGAACGGAAAAAAGTGATTCTAAAGAAATTTCCAAACTTCGAAAAAAACTTTTTTTCTTTTCGAGATTCTTTCCGCATAATATGATTTTCTAAGGCTATCAAACTAGTATAATGAAAGAGAACCAGTTATCACAAATAAGAACGGAAAAAAAGTGATTCTAATGAAGTTTCCAAATATTGAAAAAAATTTTTTTTTCTTTTCGAGATTCTTTCCGCATAATATGCATTTCTACAACTATCAAACTAGCAAAATGAAAGAGAACCAGTTATCTCAAATAAGAACGGAAAAAAATTGATTCTAATGAAGTTTCCAACCATCGAAATAAATCTTTTTTTTCCCGAATCTTTCGTCATTTTACGGTTTTCTATGGGTATCAAAATATTATAATGAAAGAGAACCAGTTATCTCAAATAAGAACGGAAAAAAGTGATTCTAATGAAGTTTCCAAACTTGGAAAAAAAAATTTTTTTCTTTTCCAGATTCTTTCCGCTTAATATGCTTTTCTAAGGCTATCAAACTAGTATAATGAAAGAGAACCAGTTATCTCAAATAAGAACGGAAAAAAATTGATTTTATGAAGTTTCCAACTATCAAAATAAATCTTTTCATTTCGCGAATCTTTCTTCATTTTATGGTTTTCTATGGCTATCAAACTGGTATAATGAAAGAGAACCAGTTATCTCAAATAAGAATGGAAAAAAATTGATTCATTAGGATTTTCAAAACATCAAAAAAAAATTTTTTTCTTTTCGAGATTCTTTCGGCATTATATGCTTTTCTAAGGCTATCAAACTAGTACAATGAAAGAGAACCAGTTATCTCAAATAAGAACGGAAAAAAAGTGATTCTAATGAAGTTTCCAAACTTCGAAAAAAATTTTTTTTCTTTTCAAGATTCTTTCCGCACAATATGCTTTTCTAAGGCTATCAAACTAGTATAATGAAAGAGAACCAGTTATCTCAAATAAGAACGGAAAAAAAGTGATTCTAATGAAGTTTCCAAACTTCGAAAAAAAATTTTTTTCCTTTCGAGATTCTTTACGCATAATATGCTTTTCTAAGGCTATCAAAATAGTAGGATGAAACAGAACCAGCTAACTCAAATAAGAACGGAAAAAAAGTGATTCTAATAAAGTTTCCAAACTTCGAAAAAAATTTTTTTTCTTTTCGAGATTCTTTCCGCGCAATATGCTTTTCTAAGGCTATCAAACTAGTATAATGAAAGAGAACCAGTTATCTCAAATAAGAACGGAAAAAAGTGATTCTAATGAAGTTAATAAACTTCGAAAAAAACTTTTTTTCTTTTCGAGATTCTTTCCGCATAATATGATTTTCTAAGGCTATCAAATTAGTATATTGAAAGAGAACCAGTTATCTCAAATAAGAACGGAAAAAAAGTGATTTTAATGAAGTTTCCAAACTTTGAAAAAATTTTTTTTTCTTTTCGAGATTCTTTCTGCATAATATGCTTTTCTACAGCTATCAAACTAGCAAAATTAAAGAAAACCAGTTATCTCAAATAAGAACGGAAAAAAAGTTATTCTAATGAAGACTCCAACCATCGAAATAAATCTTTTCTTTTGGGGAATCTTTCTTCATTTTATGGTTTTCTATGGCTATCAAACTAGTATAATGAAAGAACAAGTTATCTCAAATAAGAGTGGAAAAAAATTGATTCATAAAAATTTTCCAAACATCAAAAAAAATTTTTTTTCTTTTCGAGATTCTTTCCGCATATTATGCTTTTCTAAGGCTATCAAACTAGTAGAATGAAAGAAAACCAGTTATCTCAAATAAGAACGGAAAAAAGTGATTCTAATGAACTTTCCAACCTTCGAAAAATTTTTTTTTTCTTTTCGAGATTCTTTCCGCATATTATGCTTTTCTAAGTCTATCAAATTAGTATAATGAAAGAGAACCAGTTATCTCAAATAAGAACGGAAAAAAAGTGATTCTAATGAAATTTCAAAACTTCGAAAAAAATTTTTTTCTTTTCGAGATTCTTTCCGCATAATATGCTTTTCTAAGGCTATCAAACTAGTATAATGAAAGAGAACCAGTTATCTCAAATAAGAACGGAAAAAAATTGATTTTATGAAGTTTCCAACTATCAAAATAAATCTTTTCTTTTCCCGAATCTTTCTTCATTTTATGGTTTTTTATGGCTATCAAACTGGTATAATGAAAGAGAACCAGTTATCTCAAATAAGAACGGAAAAAAGTGATTCTAATGAAGTTAACAAACTTCGAAAAAAACTTTTTTTCTTTTCGAGATTCTTTCCGCATAATATGATTTTCTAAAGCTATCAAACTAGTATAATGAAAGAGAACCAGTTATCTCAAATAAGAACGGAAAAAAAGTGATTCCAATGAAGTTTCCAAACTTTGAAAATTTTTTTTTTCTTTTCGAGATTCTTTCTGCATAATATGCTTTTCTACAGCTATCAAACTAGCAAAGTTAAAGAGAACCAGTTATCTCAAATAAGAACGGAAAAAAAGTGATTCTAATGAAGATTCCAACCATCGAAATAAATCTTTTCTTTTGGGGAATCTTTCTTCAATTTATGGTTTTCTATGGCTATCAAACTAGTATAATGAAAGAACAAGTTATCTCAAATAAGAATGGAAAAAAATTGATTCATAAAAATTTTCCAAACATCAAAAAAAATTTTTTTTCTTTTCGAGATTCTTTCCGCATAATATGCTTTTCTAAGGCTATCAAACTAGTATAATGAAAGAGAACCAGTTCTCTCAAATAAGAACGGAAAAAAGTGATTCTAATGAAGTTTCCAAACTTGGAAAAAAAAAATTTTTTTTTTCGAGATTCTTTCCATATAATATGCTTTAATAAGGCTATCAAACTAGTATAATGAAAGAGAACCAGTTATCTCAAATAAGAACGGAAAAAAATTGATTTTATGAAGTTTCCAACTATCATAATAAATCTTTTCTTTTCGCGAATCTTTCTTCATTTTATGGTTTTCTATGGCTATCAAACTGGTATAATGAAAAAGAACCAGTTATCTCAAATAAGAATGGAAAAAATTTGATTCATAAGGATTTTCAAAACATCAAAAAAAAATTTTTTTCTTTTCGAGATTCTTTCCGCATTATATGCTTTTCTAAGGCTATCAATCTAGTATAATGAAAGAGAACCAGTTATCTCAAATAAGAACGGAAAAAAAGTGATTTTAATGAAGTTTCCAAACTTTGAAAAATTTTTTTTTTCTTTTCGAGATTCTTTCCGCATAATATGATTTTCTAAGGCTATCAAACTAGTATAATGAAAGAGAACCAGTTATCTCAAATAAGAACGGAAAAAAGTGATTCTAATGAACTTTCCAACATTCGAAAAATTTTTTTTTTCTTTTCGAGATTCTTTCCGCATAATATATATTTCTAAGGCTATCAAATTAGTATAATGAAAGAGAACCAGTTATCTCAAATAAGAACGGAAAAAAAGTGATTCTAATGAAATTTCAAAACTTCAAAAAAATTTTTTTCTTTTCGAGATTCTTTCCGCATAATATGCTTTTCTATGGGTATCAAACTAGTATAATGAAAGAGAACCAGTTATCTCAAATAAGAACGGAAAAAAATTGATTTTATGAAGTTTCCAACTATCAAAATAAATCTTTTCTTTTCGCGAATCTTTCTTCATTTTATGGTTTTTTATGGCTATCAAACTGGTATAATGAAAGATAACCAGTTATCTCAAATAAGAACGGAAAAAAGTGATTCTAATAAAGTTAACAAACTTCGAGAAAACTTTTTTCTTTTCGAGATTCTTTCCGCATAATATGATTTTCTAAGGCTATCAAACTAGTATAATGAAAGAGAACCAGTTATCTCAAATAAGAACGGAAAAAAAGTGATTCCAATGAAGTTTCCAAACTTTGAAAATTTTTTTTTTTCTTTTCGAGATTCTTTCTGCATAATATGCTTTTCTACAGCTATCAAACTAGCAAAATTAAAGAGAACCAGTTATCTCAAATAAGAACGGAAAAAAAGTGATTCTAATGAAGATTCCAACCATCGAAATAAATCTTTTCTTTTGGGGAATCTTTCTTCAATTTATGGTTTTCTATGGCTATCAAACTAGTATAATGAAAGAACAAGTTATCTCAAATAAGAATGGAAAAAAATTGATTCATAAAAATTTTCCAAACATCAAAAAAAATTTTTTTTCTTTTCGAGATTCTTTCCGCATAATATGCTTTTCTAAGGCTATCAAACTAGTATAATGAAAGAGAACCAGTTCTCTCAAATAAGAACGGAAAAAAGTGATTCTAATTAAGTTTCCAAACTTGGAAAAAAAAATTTTGTTCTTTTCGAGATTCTTTCCATATAATATGCTTTACTAAGGCTATCAAACTAGTATAATGAAAGAGAACCAGTTATCTCAAATAAGAACGGAAAAAAATTGATTTTATGAAGTTTCCAACTATCAAAATAAATCTTTTCTTTTCGCGAATCTTTCTTCATTTTATGGTTTTCTATGGCTATCAAAATGGTATAATGAAAGAGAACCAGTTATCTCAAATAAGAATGGAAAAAATTTGATTCATAAGGATTTTCAAAACATCAAAAAAAAATTTTTTTCTTTTCGAGATTCTTTCCGCATTATATGCTTTTCTAAGTCTATCAAACTAGTATAATGAAAGAGAACCAGTTATGTCAAATAAGAACGGAAAAAAAGTGATTCTAATGAAGTTTCCAAACTTCGAAAAAAAATTTTTTCCTTTCGAGATTCTTTCCGCATAATATGCTTTTCTAAGGCTATCAAATTAGTAGGATGATAGAGAACCAGTTATCTCAAATAAGAACGGAAAAAAGTGATTCTAATGAAGTTTCCCAACTTCGAAAAAAATTTTTTTTCTTTTCGAGATTCTTTCCGCACAATATGCTTTTCTAAGGCTATCAAACTAGTATAATGAAAGAGAACCAGTTATCTCAAATAAGAACGGAAAAAAGTGATTCTAATGAAGTTAATAAACTTCGAAAAAAACTTTTTTTCTTTTCGAGATTCTTTCCGCATAATATGATTTTCTAAGGCTATCAAATTAGTATATTGAAAGAGAACCAGTTATCTCAAATAAGAACGGAAAAATAGTGATTCTAATGAAGTTTCCAAACTTTGAAAAAAATTTTTTTTTCTTTTCGAGATTCTTTCTGCATAATATGCTTTTCTACAGCAATCAAACTAGCAAAATTAAAGAAAACCAGTTATCTCAAATAAGAACGGAAAAAAAGTTTTTCTAATGAAGATTCCAACCATCGAAATAAATCTTTTCTTTTGGGGAATCTTTCTTCATTTTATGGTTTTCTATGGCTATCAAACTAATATAATGAAAGAACAAGTTATCTCAAATAAGAATGGAAAAAAATTGATTCATAAAAATTTTCCAAACATCAAAAAAAATTTTTTTTCTTTTCGAGATTCTTTCCTCATATTATGCTTTTCTAAGGCTATCAAACTAGTAGAATGAAAGAGAACCAGTTATCTCAAATAAGAACGGAAAAAAAGTGATTCTAATGAAGTTTCCAAACTTTGAAAAATTTTTTTTTTCTTTTCGAGATTCTTTCTGCATAATATGCTTTTCTACAGCTATCAAACTAGCAAAATTAAAGAGAACCAGTTATCTCAAATAAGAACGGAAAAAAAGTGATTCTAATGAACTTTCCGACCTTTGAAAAAAATTTTTTTTTCTTTTCGAGATTCTTTCCGCATAATATGCTTTTCTAAGGCTATCAAACTAGTATAATGAAAGAGAAGCAGTTATCTCAAATAAGAACGGAAAAAAAGTGATTCTAATGAAATATCAAAACTTCGAAAAAATTTTTTTTCTTTTCGATATTTTTTCCGCTAAATATGCTTTTCTAAGGCTATCAAACTAGTATAATGAAAGAGAACCAGTTATCTCAAATAAGAACGGAAAAAAATTGATTTTATGGAGTTTCCAACTATCAAAATAAATCTTTTTTTTCGCGAATCTTTCTTCATTTTATGGTTTTCTATGGCTATCAAACTGGTATAATGAAAGAGAACCAGTTATCTCAAATAAGAATGGAAAAAAATTGATTCATAAGGATTTTAAAAACATCAAAAAAATTTTTTTTTCTTTTCGAGATTGTTTCCGCATTATATGCTTTTCTAAGGCTATCAAACTAGTATAATGAAAGAGAACCAGTTATCTCAAATAAGAACGGAATAAAAGTGATTCTAATGAAGTTTCCAAACTTCGAAAATAATTTTTTTTCTTTTCGAGATTCTTTCCGCACAATATGCTTTTCTAAGGCTATCAAATTAATATAATGAAAGAGAACCAGTTATCTCAAATAAGAACGGAAAAAAAGTGATTCTAATGAAGTTTCCAAACTTCGAAAAAAAATTTTTTTCTTTTCGAGATTCTTTCCGCATAATATGCTTTTCTAAGGCTATCAAACTAGTAGAATGAAAGAGAACCAGTTATCTCAAATAAGAACGGAAAAAAAGTGATTCTAATGAAGTTTCCAAACTTCAAAAAAAATTTTTTTTCTTTTCGAGATTCTTTCCGCACAATATGCTTTTCTAAGGCTATCAAACTAGTATAATGAAAGAGAACCAGTTATCTCAAGTAAGAACGGAAAAAAAGTGATTCTAATGAAGTTTCCAAACTTCGAAAAAAATTTTTTTTCTTTTCGAGATTCTTTCCGCATAATATGCTTTTCAAACCAGTAGAGTGAAAGAGAACCAGTTATCTCAAATAAGAACGGAAAAAAATTGATTCTAATGAAGTTTCCAACCATCGAAATTAATCTTTTCTTTTCGCGAATCTTTCTTCATTTTATGGTTTTCTATGGCTATCAAACTAGTATAATGAAAGAGAACAAGTTATCTCAAATAAGAATGGAAAAAAATTGATTCATAAAAATTTTCCAAACATCAAAAAAAATTTTTTTTCTTTTCGAGATTCTTTCCGCATAATATGCTTTTCTAAGGCTATCAAACTAGTATAATGAAAGAGAACCAGTTATCTCAAATAAGAACGGAAAAAAGTGATTCTAATGAGCTTTCCAATCTTCGAAAAAAATTTTTTTTTCTTTTCGAGATTCTTTCCGCATAATATGCTTTTCTAAGGCTATCAAACTAGTATAATGAAAGAGAACCAGTTATCTCAAATAAGAACGGAAAAAAAGTGATTCTAATGAAATTTCAAAATTACGAAAAAATTTTTTTTTCTTTTCGAGATTCTTTAGGCATAATATGCTTTTCTAATGCTATCAAACTAGTATAATGAAAGAGAACCAGTTATCTCAAATAAGAACGGAAAAAAATTGATTTTATGAAATTTCCAACTATCAAAATAAATCTTTTCTTTTCGCGAATCTTTCTTCATTTTATGGTGTTCTATGGCTATCAAACTGGTATAATGAAAGATAACCAGTTATCTCAAATAAGAACGGAAAAAAGTGATTCTAATAAAGTTAACAAACTTCGAGAAAACTTTTTTCTTTTCGAGATTCTTTCCGCATAATATGATTTTCTAAGGCTATCAAACTAGTATAATGAAAGAGAACCAGTTATCTCAAATAAGAACGGAAAAAAAGTGATTCCAATGAAGTTTCCAAACTTTGAAAATTTTTTTTTTTCTTTTCGAGATTCTTTCTGCATAATATGCTTTTCTACAGCTATCAAACTAGCAAAATTAAAGAGAACCAGTTATCTCAAATAAGAACGGAAAAAAAGTGATTCTAATGAAGATTCCAACCATCGAAATAAATCTTTTCTTTTGGGGAATCTTTCTTCAATTTATGGTTTTCTATGGCTATCAAACTAGTATAATGAAAGAACAAGTTATCTCAAATAAGAATGGAAAAAAATTGATTCATAAAAATTTTCCAAACATCAAAAAAAATTTTTTTTCTTTTCGAGATTCTTTCCGCATAATATGCTTTTCTAAGGCTATCAAACTAGTATAATGAAAGAGAACCAGTTCTCTCAAATAAGAACGGAAAAAAGTGATTCTAATTAAGTTTCCAAACTTGGAAAAAAAAATTTTGTTCTTTTCGAGATTCTTTCCATATAATATGCTTTACTAAGGCTATCAAACTAGTATAATGAAAGAGAACCAGTTATCTCAAATAAGAACGGAAAAAAATTGATTTTATGAAGTTTCCAACTATCAAAATAAATCTTTTCTTTTCGCGAATCTTTCTTCATTTTATGGTTTTCTATGGCTATCAAAATGGTATAATGAAAGAGAACCAGTTATCTCAAATAAGAATGGAAAAAATTTGATTCATAAGGATTTTCAAAACATCAAAAAAAAATTTTTTTCTTTTCGAGATTCTTTCCGCATTATATGCTTTTCTAAGTCTATCAAACTAGTATAATGAAAGAGAACCAGTTATGTCAAATAAGAACGGAAAAAAAGTGATTCTAATGAAGTTTCCAAACTTCGAAAAAAAATTTTTTCCTTTCGAGATTCTTTCCGCATAATATGCTTTTCTAAGGCTATCAAATTAGTAGGATGATAGAGAACCAGTTATCTCAAATAAGAACGGAAAAAAGTGATTCTAATGAAGTTTCCCAACTTCGAAAAAAATTTTTTTTCTTTTCGAGATTCTTTCCGCACAATATGCTTTTCTAAGGCTATCAAACTAGTATAATGAAAGAGAACCAGTTATCTCAAATAAGAACGGAAAAAAGTGATTCTAATGAAGTTAATAAACTTCGAAAAAAACTTTTTTTCTTTTCGAGATTCTTTCCGCATAATATGATTTTCTAAGGCTATCAAATTAGTATATTGAAAGAGAACCAGTTATCTCAAATAAGAACGGAAAAATAGTGATTCTAATGAAGTTTCCAAACTTTGAAAAAAATTTTTTTTTCTTTTCGAGATTCTTTCTGCATAATATGCTTTTCTACAGCAATCAAACTAGCAAAATTAAAGAAAACCAGTTATCTCAAATAAGAACGGAAAAAAAGTTTTTCTAATGAAGATTCCAACCATCGAAATAAATCTTTTCTTTTGGGGAATCTTTCTTCATTTTATGGTTTTCTATGGCTATCAAACTAATATAATGAAAGAACAAGTTATCTCAAATAAGAATGGAAAAAAATTGATTCATAAAAATTTTCCAAACATCAAAAAAAATTTTTTTTCTTTTCGAGATTCTTTCCTCATATTATGCTTTTCTAAGGCTATCAAACTAGTAGAATGAAAGAGAACCAGTTATCTCAAATAAGAACGGAAAAAAAGTGATTCTAATGAAGTTTCCAAACTTTGAAAAATTTTTTTTTTCTTTTCGAGATTCTTTCTGCATAATATGCTTTTCTACAGCTATCAAACTAGCAAAATTAAAGAGAACCAGTTATCTCAAATAAGAACGGAAAAAAAGTGATTCTAATGAACTTTCCGACCTTTGAAAAAAATTTTTTTTTCTTTTCGAGATTCTTTCCGCATAATATGCTTTTCTAAGGCTATCAAACTAGTATAATGAAAGAGAAGCAGTTATCTCAAATAAGAACGGAAAAAAAGTGATTCTAATGAAATATCAAAACTTCGAAAAAATTTTTTTTCTTTTCGATATTTTTTCCGCTAAATATGCTTTTCTAAGGCTATCAAACTAGTATAATGAAAGAGAACCAGTTATCTCAAATAAGAACGGAAAAAAATTGATTTTATGGAGTTTCCAACTATCAAAATAAATCTTTTTTTTCGCGAATCTTTCTTCATTTTATGGTTTTCTATGGCTATCAAACTGGTATAATGAAAGAGAACCAGTTATCTCAAATAAGAATGGAAAAAAATTGATTCATAAGGATTTTAAAAACATCAAAAAAATTTTTTTTTCTTTTCGAGATTGTTTCCGCATTATATGCTTTTCTAAGGCTATCAAACTAGTATAATGAAAGAGAACCAGTTATCTCAAATAAGAACGGAATAAAAGTGATTCTAATGAAGTTTCCAAACTTCGAAAATAATTTTTTTTCTTTTCGAGATTCTTTCCGCACAATATGCTTTTCTAAGGCTATCAAATTAATATAATGAAAGAGAACCAGTTATCTCAAATAAGAACGGAAAAAAAGTGATTCTAATGAAGTTTCCAAACTTCGAAAAAAAATTTTTTTCTTTTCGAGATTCTTTCCGCATAATATGCTTTTCTAAGGCTATCAAACTAGTAGAATGAAAGAGAACCAGTTATCTCAAATAAGAACGGAAAAAAAGTGATTCTAATGAAGTTTCCAAACTTCAAAAAAAATTTTTTTTCTTTTCGAGATTCTTTCCGCACAATATGCTTTTCTAAGGCTATCAAACTAGTATAATGAAAGAGAACCAGTTATCTCAAGTAAGAACGGAAAAAAAGTGATTCTAATGAAGTTTCCAAACTTCGAAAAAAATTTTTTTTCTTTTCGAGATTCTTTCCGCATAATATGCTTTTCAAACCAGTAGAGTGAAAGAGAACCAGTTATCTCAAATAAGAACGGAAAAAAATTGATTCTAATGAAGTTTCCAACCATCGAAATTAATCTTTTCTTTTCGCGAATCTTTCTTCATTTTATGGTTTTCTATGGCTATCAAACTAGTATAATGAAAGAGAACAAGTTATCTCAAATAAGAATGGAAAAAAATTGATTCATAAAAATTTTCCAAACATCAAAAAAAATTTTTTTTCTTTTCGAGATTCTTTCCGCATAATATGCTTTTCTAAGGCTATCAAACTAGTATAATGAAAGAGAACCAGTTATCTCAAATAAGAACGGAAAAAAGTGATTCTAATGAGCTTTCCAATCTTCGAAAAAAATTTTTTTTTCTTTTCGAGATTCTTTCCGCATAATATGCTTTTCTAAGGCTATCAAACTAGTATAATGAAAGAGAACCAGTTATCTCAAATAAGAACGGAAAAAAAGTGATTCTAATGAAATTTCAAAATTACGAAAAAATTTTTTTTTCTTTTCGAGATTCTTTAGGCATAATATGCTTTTCTAATGCTATCAAACTAGTATAATGAAAGAGAACCAGTTATCTCAAATAAGAACGGAAAAAAATTGATTTTATGAAATTTCCAACTATCAAAATAAATCTTTTCTTTTCGCGAATCTTTCTTCATTTTATGGTGTTCTATGGCTATCAAACTGGTATAATGAAAGAGAACCAGTTATCTGAAATAAGAACGGAAAAAACTGATTCTAATGAGGTTTCCAATCTTCGAAAAAAATTTTTTTTCTTTTCGAGATTCTTTCCGCACAATATGCTTTTTTAAGGCTATCAAACTAGTGTAATGAAAGAGAAACAGTTATCTCAAATAAGAACGGAAAAAAGTGATTCTAATGAAGTTAACAAACTTCGAAAAAAACTTTTTTTCTTTTCGAGATTCTTTCCGCATAATATGATTTTCTAAGGCTATCAAACTAGTATAATGAAAGAGAACCAATTATCTCAAATAAGAACGAAAAAAAAGTGATTCAAATGAAGTTTCCAAACTTTGAAACATTTTTTTTTCTTTTCGAAATTCTTTCTGCATAATATGCTTTTCTACAGCTATCAAACTAGCAAAATTAAAGAGAACCAGTTATCTCAAATAAGAATGGAAAATAAGTGATTCTAATGAAGATTCCAACCATCGAAATAAATCTTTTCTTTTGGGGAATCTTTCTTCATTTTATGGTTTTCTATGGCTATCACACTAGTATAATGAAAGAACAAGTTATCTCAAACAAGAATGGAAAAAAATTGAATCATAAGGAATTTCAAAACATCAAAAAAATTTGTTTTCCTTTCGAGATTCTTTCCGCATTATATGCTTTTCTAAGGCTATAAAACCCGTATAATGAAAGAGAACCAGTTATCTCAAATAAGAACGGTAAAAAGTGATTCTAATGAAGTTAAGAAACTTCGAAAAAAACTTTTTTTCTTTTCGAGATTCTTTCCGCATAATATGATTTTCTAAGGCTACCAAACTAGTATAATGACAGAGAACCAGTTATCTCAAATAAGAACGGATAAAAAGTGATTCTAATGAAGTTTCCAAACTTTGAAAAAATTTTTTTTTCTTTTCGAGATTCTTTCTGCATAATATGCTTTTCTACAGCTATCAAACTAGCAAAATTAAAGAGAACCAGTTATCTCAAATAAGAACGGAAAAAAAGTGATTCTAATGAAGTTTCCAACCATTGAAATAAATCTTTTCTTTTGGGGAATCTTTCTTCATTTTATGGTTTTCTATGGCTATCAAACTAGTATAATGAAAGAGAACCAATAATCTAAAATAAGAATGGAAAAAATTGATTCATAAGGATTTTCACTACATCAAAAAAAAATTTTTTTCTTTACCCGAATCTATCCGCATTATATGCTTTTCTAAGGCTATCAAACTAGTATAATGAAAGAGAACTAGTTATCTCAAATAAGAATGGAAAAAAATTGATTCATAAGGATTTTAAAAACATCAAAAAAAAATTTTTTTCTTTTCGAGATTCTATCCGCATTATATGCTTTTTTAAGGCTATCAAACTAGTATAATGAAAGAGAACCAGTTATCTCAAATAAGAACGGAAAAAAAGTGATTCTAATGAAGTTTCCAAACTTCGAAAAAAAAGTTTTTTCTTTTCGAGATTCTTTCCGCATAATATGCTTTTCTAAGGCTATCAAACTAGTATAATGAAAGAGAACCAGTTATCTCAAATAAGAACGGAAAAAAATTTATTCTAATGAAGTTTCCAAACTTCAAAAAAATATTTTTTTCTTTTCCTGATTCTTTCCGCACAATATGCTTTTCTAAGGCTTTCAAACTAGGATAATGAAAGAGAACCAGTTATCACAAATAAGAACGGAAAAAAAGTGATTCTAATGAAGTTTCCAAACTTCGAAAAAAATTTTTTTTCTTTTCGAGATTCTTTCCGCATAATATGCTTTTCTAAGGCTTTCAAACTAGTATTATGAAAGAGAACTAGTTATCTCAAATAAGAACGGAAAAAAATTGATTCTAATGAAGTTTCCAACCATCGAAATAAATCTTTTCTTTTCGCGAATCTTTCTTCATTTTATGGTTTTCTAAGCCTATCAAACTAGTATAATGAAAGAGAACCAGTTATCTAAAATAAGAATGGAAAAAAATTGAACCATAAGGATATTCAAAACATCAAAAAAAATTTTTTTTTCCTTTCGAGATTCTTTCCGCATTATATGCTTTTCTAAGGCTATCAAACTAGTATAATGAAAGAGAACCAGTTATCTCAAATATGAACGGAAATAAGTGATTCTAATGAAGTTACAAACTTCGAAAAAAACTTTTTTTCTTTTCGAGATTCTTTCCTCTTAATATGATTTTCTAAGGCTATCAAACTATTATAATGAAAGAGAACCAGTTATCTCAAATAAGAACGGAAAAAAAAGATTCTAATGAAGTTTCCAAACTTTGAAAATTTTTTTTTTCTTTTCGAGATTCTTTCTGCATAATATGCTTTTCTACAGCTATCAAACTAGCAAAATTAAAAAGAACCAGTTATCTCAAATAAGAACGGAAAAAAAGTGATTCTAATGAAGTTAACAAACTTCGAAAAATTTTTTTTTTCTTTTCGAGATTCTTTCCGCATAATATGCTTTTCTACAGCTATCAAACTAGCAAAATTAAAGAGGACCAGTTATCTCAAATAAGAACGGAAAATAAGTGATTCTAATGAACTTTCCAACCATCGAAATATATGTTTTCTTTTGGGCAATCTTTCTTCATTTTATGGTTTTCTATGGTTATCAAACGAGTGTAATGAAAGAGAACCAGTAATCTCAAATAAGAACGGAAAAAAAGTGATTCTAATGAAGTTTCCAAAATTTGAAAAAAAAAAAATTTTTTTCGAGATTCTTTCCGCATAATATGCTTTTCTAAGGCTATCAAACTAGTATAATGAAAGAGAACCAGTTATCTCAAATAAGAACGGAAAAAAGTGATTCTAAACAAATTTCCAAACTTCGAAAAAAACTTTTTTCTTTTCGCGATTCTTTCCGCATAATATGATTTTCTAAGGCTATCAAACTAGTATAATGAAAGAGAACCAGTTATCTCAAATAAGAACGGAAAAAAAGTGATTCTAATGAAGTTTCCAAATATTGAAAAACATTTTTTTTTCTTTTCGAGATTCTTTCCGCATAATATGCCTTTCTACAACTATCAAACTAGCAAAATGAAAGAGAACCAGTTATCTCAAATAAGAACGGAAAAAAAGTGATTCTAATGTAGTTTCCAAACTTCGAAAAAAATTTTTTTTCTTTTCCAGATTCTTTCCGCATAATATGCTTTTCTAAGGCTATCAATCTAGTATAATGAAAGAGAACCAGTTATCTCAAATAAGAACGGAAAAAAAGTGATTCTAATGAAGTTTCCAAACTTCGAAAAAATTTTTTTTTCTTTTCGAGATTCTTTCCGCATAATATGCTTTTCTAAGGCTATCAAACTAGTAGAATGAAGGAGAACCAGTTATCTCAAATAAGAACGGAAAAAAATTGATTCTAATGAAGTTTCCAACCATCGAAATAAATGTTTTCTTTTCGCGAATCTTTCTTCATTTTATGGTTTTCTAAGGCTATCAAACTAGTATAATGAAAGAGAACCAGTTATCTCAAATAAGAATGGAAAAAAATTGAATCATAAGGAATTTCAAAACATCAAAAAAAAATTTTTTTCCTTTCGAGAATCTTTCCGCATTATATGCTTTTCTAAGGCTATCAAACTAGTATAATGAAAGAGAACCAGTTATCTCAAATAAGAAGGGAAAAAAGTGATTCTAATGAAGTTAACAAATTTCGAAAAAAACTTTTTTCTTTTCGATATTCTTTCCGCATAATATGATTTTCTAAGGCTACCAAACTAGTATAATGACAGAGAACCAGTTATCTCAAATAAGAACGGAAAAAAAGTGATTCTAATGAAGTTTCCAAACTTTGAAAAAATTTTTTTTTCTTTTCCAGATTCTTTCTGCATAATATGCTTTTCTACAGCTATCAAACTAGCAAAATTAAAGAGAACCAGTTATCTCAAATAAGAACGGAAAAAAAGTGATTCTAATGAAGTTTCCAACCATTGAAATAAATCTTTTCTTTTGGGGAATCTTTCTTCATTTTATGGTTTTCTATAGCTATCAAACTAGTATAATGAAAGAGAACCAATAATCTAAAATAAGAATGGAAAAAATTGATTCATAAGGATTTTCACTACATCAAAAAAAAATTTTTTTCTTTACTAGAATCTATCCGCATTATATGCTTTTCTAAGGCTATCAAACTAGTATAATGAAAGAGAACTAGTTATCTCAAATAAGAATGGAAAAAAATTGATTCATAATGATTTTCAAAACATCAAAAAAAATTTTTTTTCTTTTCGAATTTCTATCCGCATTATATGCTTTTCTAAGGCTATCAAACTAGTATAATGAAAGAGAACCAGTTATCTCAAATAAGAACGGAAAAAATGTGATTTTAATGAAGTTTCCAAACTTCGAAAAAAAATTTTTTTTTTCGAGATTCTTTCCGCATAATATGCTTTTCTAAGTCTATCAAACTAATATAATGAAAGAGAACCAGGTATCTCAAATAAGAACGGAAAAAAAGTGATTCTAATGAAGTTTCCAAAATTTGAAAAAAAAATTTTTTTCTTTTCGAGATTCTTTCCGCATAATATGCTTTTCTATGGCTATCAAACTAGTATAATGAAAGAGAACCAGTTATCTCAAATAAGAACGGAAAAAAGTGATTCTAAAGAAATTTCCAAACTTCGAAAAAAATTTTTTTTCTTTTCGAGATTGTTTCCGCATAATATGCTTTTCTAAGTATATCAAACTAGTATAATGAAAGAGAACCAGGTATCTCAAATAAGAACGGAAAAAAAGTGATTCTAATGAAATTTCAAAACTTCGAAAAAAATTTTATTCTTTTCGAGATTCTTTCCGCATAATATGCTTTTCTAAGGCTATCAAACTAGTATAATGAAAGAGAACCAGTTATCTCAAATAAGAATGGAAAAAAATTGATTTTATGAAGTTTCCAACTATCAAAATAAATCTTTTCTTTTCGCGAATCTTTCTTCATTTTATGGTTTTCTATGGCTATCAAACTAGTAGAATGAAAGAGAACCAGTTATCTCAAATAAGAACGGAAAAAAATTGATTCTAATGAAGTTTCCAACCATCGAAATAAATCTATTCTTTTCGCGAATCTTTCTTCATTTTATGGTTTTCTAAGGCTATCAAACTAGTATAATGAAAGAACAAGTTATCTCAAATAAGAATGGAAAAAAATTGATTCATAAAAATTTTCCAAACATCAAAAAAAATTTTTTTTCTTTTCGAGATTCTTTCCGCATAATATGCTTTTCTAAGGCTATCAAACTAGTATAATGTAAGAGAACCAGTTCTCTCAATTAAGAACGGAAAAAAGTGATTCTAATGAAGTTAACAAACTTCGAAAAAAACTTTTTTTCTTTTCGAGATTCTTTCCGCATAATATGATAATATGCTTTTCTACAGCTATCAAACTAGCAAAATTAAAAACAACCAGTTATCTCAAATAAGAGCGGAAAAAAAGTGATTCTCATGAAGTTTCCAAACTTCGAAAAAATTTATTTTTCTTTTCGAGATTCTTTCCGCATAATATGCTTTTCTACAGCTATCAAACTAGCAAAATTAAAGAGGACCAGTTATCTCAAATAAGAACGGAAAATAAGTGATTCTAATGAAGTTTCCAACCATCGAAATATATCTTTTCTTTTGGGCAATCTTTCTTCATTTTATGGTTTTCTATGGTTATCAAACTAGTATAATGAAACAGAACCAGTAATCTCAAATAAGAAGCGAAAAAAATTGATTGTAATGAAATTTCCAAAGTTTGAAAAAAATTATTTTTCTTTTCGAGATTCTTTCCGCATAATATGCTTTTCAGAGTCTATCAAACTAGTATAATGAAAGAGAACCAGGTATCCCTTATAAGAACGGAAAAAAAGTGATTCTAATGAAGTTTCCAAAATTTGAAAAAAATTTTTTTTTCTTTTCGAGATTCTTTCCGCATAATATGCTTTTCTAAGGCTATCAAACTAGTATAATGAAAGAGAACCAGTTATCTCAAATTAGAACGGAAAAAAGTGATTCTAAAGAAATTTCCAAATTTCGAAAAAAAATTTTTTTCTTTTCGAGATTGTTTCCGCATAATATGCTTTTCTAAGTCTACCAAACTAGTATAATGAAAGAGAACCAGGTATCTCAAATATGAACGGAAAAAAAGTGATTCTAATGAAGTTTCCAAATATTGAAAAAAAATTTTTTTTCTTTTCGAGATTCTTTCCGCATAATATGCTTTTCTACAACTATCAAACTAGCAAAATGAAAGAGAACCAGTTATCTCAAATAAGAACGGAAAAAATGTGATTCTAATGAAGTTTCAGAACTTCGAAAAAATTTTTTTTTCTTTTCCAGATTCTTTCCGCATAATATGCTTTTCTAAGGCTATCAAACTAGTATAATGAAAGAGAACCAGTTATCTCAAAAAAGAACGGAAAAAAAGTGATTTTAATGAAGTTTCCAAACTTCGAAAAAATTTTTTTTTCTTTTCGGGATTCTTTCCGCATAATATGCTTTTCTAAGGCTATCAAACTAGTAGAATGAAGGAGAACCAGTTATCTCAAATAAGCACGGAAAAAAATTGATTGTAATGAAGTTTCCAACCATCGAAATAAATCTTTCCTTTTCGTGAATCTTTCTTCATTTTATGGTTTTCTAAGGCTATCAAACTAGTATAATGAAAGAGAACCAGTTATCTCAAATAAGAATGGAAAAAAATTGAATCATAAGGAATTTCAAAACATCAAAACAAATTTTTTTTCCTTTCGAGATTCTTTCCGCATTATATGCTTTTCTAAGGCTATCAAACTAGTATAATGAAAGAGAACCAGTTCTCTCAATTAAGAACGGAAAAAAAGTGATTCTAATGAAGTTTCCAAATATTGAAAAAATTTTTTTTTCTTTTCGAGATTCTTTCCGCATAATATGCCTTTCTACAACTATCAAACTAGCAAAATGAAAGAGAACCAGTTATCTCAAATAAGAATGGAAAAAAAGTGGTTCTAATGAAGATTCTAACCATCGAAATAAATCTTTTCTTTTGGGGAATCTTTCTTCATTTTATGGTTTTCTATGGCTATCACACTAGTATAATGAAAGAACAAGTTATCTCAAACAAGAATGGAAAAAAATTGAATCATAAGGAATTTCAAAACATCAAAAAATTTTTTTTTTCCTTTCGAGATTCTTTCCGCATTATATGCTTTTCTAAGGCTATCAAACCAGTATAATGAAAGAGAACCAGTTATCTCAAATAAGAACGGTAAAAAGTGATTCTAATGAAGTTAAGAATCTTCGAAAAAAACTTTTTTTCTTTTCGAGATTCTTTCCGCATAATATGATTTTCTAAGGCTACCAAACTAGTATAATGACAGAGAACCAGTTATCTCAAATAAGAACGGAAAAAAGTGATTCTAATTAAGTTTCCAAACTTTGAAAAAATTTTTTTTTCTTTTCGAGATTCTTTCTGCATAATATGCTTTTCTACAGCTATCAAACTAGCAAAATTAAAGAGAACCAGTTATCTCAAATAAGAACGGAAAAAAGTGATTCTAATGAAGTTTCCAACCATTGAAATAAATATTTTCTTTTGGGGAATCTTTCTTCATTTTATGGTTTTCTATGGCTATCAATCTAGTATAATGAAAGAGAACCAATAATCCAAAATAAGAATGGAAAAAATTGATTCATAAGGGTTTTCACTACATCAAAAAAAAATTTTTTTCTTTACTAGAATCTATCCGCATTATATGCTTTTCCAAGGCTATCAAACTAGTATAATGAAAGAGAACTAGATATCTCAAATAAGAATGGAAAAAAATTGATTCATAAGGATTTTCAAAACATCAAAAAAAAATTTTTTTCTTTTCGAGATTCTATCCGCATTATATGCTTTTTTAAGGCTATCAAACTAGTATAATGAAAGAGAACCAGTTATCTCAAATAAGAACGGAAAAAAAGTGATTCTAAAAAGTTTCCAAACTTCGAAAAAATTTTTTTTTCTTTTCGAGATTCTTTCCGCATAATATGCTTTTCTAAGGCTATCAAACTAGTATAATGAAAGAGAACCAGTTATCCCAAATAAGAACGGAAAAAAATTTATTCTAATGAAGTTTCCAAACTTCGAAAAAATATTTTTTTCTTTTCCTGATTCTTTCCGCACAATATGCTTTTCTAAGGCTTTCAAACTAGGATAATGAAAGAGAACCAGTTATCCCAAATAAGAACGGAAAAAAATTTATTCTAATGAAGTTTCCAAACTTCGAAAAAATATTTTTTTCTTTTCCTGATTCTTTCCGCACAATATGCTTTTCTAAGGCTTTCAAACTAGGATAATGAAAGAGAACCAGTTATCACAAATAAGAACGGAAAAAAAGTGATTCTAATGAAGTTTCCAAACTTCGAAAAAAATTTTTTTTCTTTTGGAGATTCTTTCCGCATAATATGCTTTTCTAAGGCTATCAAACTAGTATAATGAAAGAGAACCATTTATCTCAAATAAGAACGGAAAAAAATTGATTCTAATGAAGTTTACAACCATCGAAATAAATCTTTTCTTTTCGAGAATCTTTCTTCATTTTATAGTTTTCTAAGCCTATCAAACTAGTATAATGAAAGAGAAGGAGTTATCTAAAATAAGAATGGAAAAAAATTGAATCATAAGGATATTCTAAACATCAAAAAAAAAAGTTTTTTCCTTTCGAGATTCTTTCCGCATTATATGCTTTTCTAAGGCTATCAAACTAGTATAATGAAAGAGAACCAGTTATCTCAAATAAGAACGGAAAAAAGTGATTCTAATGAAGTTAACAAACTTCGAAAAAAACTTTTTTTTTTTCGAGATTCTTTCCTCATAATATGATTTTCTAAGGCTTTCAAACTATTATAATGAAAGAGAACCAGTTATCTCAAATAAGAACGGAAAAAAAAGATTCTAATGAAGTTTCCAAACTTTGAAAATTTTTTTTTTTCTTTTCGAGATTCTTTCTGCATAATATGCTTTTCTACAGCTATCAAACTAGCAAAATTAAAAAGAACCAGTTATCTCAAATAAGAACGGAAAAAAAGTGATTCTAATGAAGTTAACAAACTTCGAAAAAATTTTTTTTTCTTTTCGAGATTCTTTCCGCATAATATGCTTTTCTACAGCTATCAAACTAGCAAAATTAAAGAGGACCAGTTATCTCAAATAAGAACGGAAAATAAGTGATTCTAATGAAGTTTACAACCATCGAAATATATCTTTTCTTTTGGGCAATCTTTCTTCATTTTATGGTTTTCTATGGTTATCAAACGAGTGTAATGAAAGAGAACCAGTAATCTCAAATAAGAACGGAAAAAAAGTGATTCTAATGAAGTTTCCAAAATTTGAAAAAAAAAATTTTTTCTTTTCAGATTCTTTCCGCATAATATGCTTTTCTAAGGCTATCAAACTAGTATAATGAAAGAGAACCAGTTATCTCAAATAAGAACGGAAAAAAGTGATTCTAAAGAAATTTCCAAACTTCGAAAAAAACTTTTTTTCTTTTCGAGATTCTTTCCGCATAATATGATTTTCTAAGGCTATCAAACTAGTATAATGAAAGAGAACCAGTTATCTCAAATAAGAACGGAAAAAAAGTGATTCTAATGAAGTTTCCAAATATTGAAAAAAATTTTTTTTTCTTTTCGAGATTCTTTCCGCATAATATGCATTTCTACAACTATCAAACTAGCAAAATGAAAGAGAACCAGTTATCTCAAATAAGAACGGAAAAAAAGTGATTCTAATGTAGTTTCCAAACTTCGAAAAAAATTTTTTTTCTTTTCCAGATTCTTTCCGCATAATATGGCTTTTCTAAGGCTATCAATCTAGTATAATGAAAGAGAACCAGTTATCTCAAATAAGAACGGAAAAAAAGTGATTCTAATGAAGTTTCCAAACTTCGAAAAATTTTTTTTTTCTTTTCGAGATTCTTTCCGCATAATATGCTTTTCTAAGGCTATCAAACTAGTAGAATGAAGGAGAACCAGTTATCTCAAATAAGAACGGAAAAAAATTGATTCAAATGAAGTTTGCAACCATCGAAATAAATGTTTTCTTTTCGCGAATCTTTCTTCATTTTATGGTTTTCTAAGGCTATCAAACTAGTATAATGAAAGAGAACCAGTTATCTCAAATAAGAATGGAAAAATATTGAATCATAAGGAATTTCAAAACATCAAAAAAAAATTTTTTTCCTTTCTAGAATCTTTCCGCATTATATGCTTTTCTAAGGCTATCAAACTAGTATAATGAAAGAGAACCAGTTATCTCAAATAAGAACGGAAAAAAGTGATTCTAATGAAGTTAACAAACTTCGAAAAAAACTTTTTTTTTTCGAGATTCCTTTCGCATAATATGATTTTCTAAGGCTACCAAACTAGTATAATGACAGAGAACCAGTTATCTCAAATAAGAACGGAAAAAAACTGATTCTAATGAAGTTTCCAACCATTGAAATAAATCTTTTCTTTTGGGGAATCTTTCTTCATTTTATGGTTTTCTATGGCTATCAAACTAGTATAATGAAAGAGAACCAACAATCTAAAATAAGAATGGAAAAAATTGATTCATAAGGATTTTCACTACATCAAAAAAAAATTTTTTTCTTTTCTAGAATATATCCGCATTATATGCTTTTCTAAGGCTATCAAACTAGTATAATGAAAGAGAACTAGTTATCTCAAATAAGAATGGAAAAAAATTGATTCATAAGGATTTTCAAAACATCAAAAAAAATTTTTTTTCTTTTCGAGATTCTATCCGCATTATATGCTTTTCTAAGGCTATCAAACTAGTATAATGAAAGAGAACCAGTTATCTCAAATAAGAACGGAAAAAATGTGATTCTAATGAAGTTTCCAAACTTCGAAAAAAATTTTTTTTTTTCGAGATTCTTTCCGCATAATATGCTTTTCTAAGTCTATCAAACTAGTATAATGAAAGAGAACCAGGTATCCCAAGTAAGAACGGAAAAAAAGTGATTCTAATGAAGTTTCCAAACTTTGAAAATTTTTTTTTTTCTTTTCGAGATTCTTTCTGCATAATATGCTTTTCTACAGCTATCAAAATAGCAAAATTAAAGAGAACCAGTTATCTGAAATAAGAAAGGAAAAAAGTGATTCTAATGAAGTTTCCAACCATCGAAATAAATCTTTTCTTTTGGGGAATATTTCTTCATTTTATGGTTTTCTATGGCTATCAAACTAATATAATGAAAGAGAACAAGATATCTCAAATAAGAATGGAAAAAAATTGATTCTAATGAAGTTTCCAACCATCGAAATAAATCTTTTCTTTTCCCGAATCTTTCGTCATTTTACGGTTTTCTATGGGTATCAAAATAGTATAATGAAAGAGAACCAGTTATCTCAAATAAGAACGAAAAAAGTGATTCTAATGAAGTTTCCAAACTTGGAAAAAAAATTTTTTTTCTTTTCCAGATTCTTTCCGCATAATATGCTTTTCTAAGGCTATCAAGCTAGTATAATGAAAGAGAACCAGTTATCTCAAATAAGAACGGAAAAAAATTGATTTTATGAAGTTTCCAACTATCAAAATAAATCTTTTCTTTTCGCGAATCTTTCTTCATTTTATGGTTTTCTATGGCTATCAAACTGGTATAATGAAAGAGAACCAGTTATCTCAAATAACAATGGAAAAAAATTGATTCATTAGGATTTTCAAAACATGAAAAAAAAATTTTTTTCTTTTCGAGATTCTTTCGGCATTATATGCTTTTCTAAGGCTATCAAATTAGTATAATGAAAGAGAACCAGTTATCTCAAATAAGAACGGAAAAAAAGTGATTCTAATGAAGTTTCCAAACTTCGAAAAAAATTTTTTTTCTTTTCAAGATTCTTTCCGCACAATATGCTTTTCTAAGGCTATCAAACTAGTATAATGAAAGAGAACCAGTTATCTCAAATAAGAACGGAAAAAAAGTGATTATAATGAAGTTTCCAAACTTCGAAAAAAAATTTTTTTCCTTTCGAGATTCTTTACGCATAATATGCTTTTCTAAGGCTATCAAAATAGTAGGATGAAAGAGAACCAGTTATCTCAAATAAGAACGGAAAAAAAGTGATTCTAATGAAGTTTCCAAACTTCGAAAAAAATTTTTTTTCTTTTCGAGATTCTTTCCGCGCAATATGCTTTTCTAAGGCTATCAAACTAGTATAATGAAAGAGAACCAGTTATCTCAAATAAGAACGGAAAAAAGTGATTCTAAGGAAGTTAATAAACTTCGAAAAAAACTTTTTTTCTTTTCGAGATTCTTTCCGCATAATATGATTTTCTAAGGCTATCAAATTAGTATATTGAAAGAGAACCAGTTATCTCAAATAAGAACGGAAAAAAAGTGATTCTAATGAAGTTTCCAAACTTTGAAAAATTTTTTTTTTCTTTTCAAGATTCTTGCTGAATAAAAGGTTTTTTACAGCTATCAAACTAGCAAAATTAAAGAAAACCAGTTATCTCAAATAAGAACGGAAAAAAAGTTATTCTAATGAAGATTCCAACCATCGAAGTAAATCTTTTCTTTTGGGGAATCTTTCTTCATTTTATGGTTTTCTATGGCTATCAAACTAGTATAATGAAAGAACAAGTTATCTCAAATAAGAATGGAAAAAAATTGATTCATAAAAATTTTCCAAATATCAAAAAAAATTTTTTTTCTTTTCGAGATTCTTTCCGCATATTATGCTTTTCTAAGTCTATCAAACTAGTAGAATGAAAGAAAACCAGTTATCTCAAATAAGAACGGAAAAAAGTGATTCTAATGAACTTTCCAACCTTCGAAAAATTTTTTTTTTCTTTTCGAGATTCTTTCCGCATAATATGCTTTTCTAAGGCTATCAAATTAGTATAATGAAAGAGAACCAGTTATCTCAAATAAGAACGGAAAAAAAGTGATTCTAATGAAATTTCAAAACTTCGAAAAAATTTTTTTTCTTTTCGAGATTCTTTCCGCATAATATGCTTTTCTAAGGCTATCAAACTAGTATAATGAAAGAGAACCAGTTATCTCAAATAAGAACGGAAAAAAATTGATTTTATGAAGTTTCCAACTATCAAAATAAATCTTTTCTTTTCGCGAATCTTTCTTCATTTTATGGTTTTTTATGGCTATCAAACTGGTATAATGAAAGAGAACCAGTTATCTCAAATAAGAACGGAAAAAAATGATTCTAATGAAGTTAACAATCTTCGAAAAAAACTTTTTTTCTTTTCGAGATTCTTTCCGCATAATATGATTTTCTAAGGCTATCAAACTAGTATAATGAAAGAGAACCAGTTCTCTCAATAAGAACGGAAAAAAAGTGATTCCAATGAAGTTTCCAAACTTTGAAAAATTTTTTTTTTCTTTTCGAGATTCTTTCTGCATAATATGCTTTTCTACAGCTATCAAACTAGCAAAATTAAAGAGAACCAGTTATCTCAAATAAGAACGGAAAAAAAGTGATTCTAATGAAGATTCCAACCATCGAAATAAATCTTTTCTTTTGGGGAATCTTTCTTCAATTTATGGTTTTCTATGGCTATCAAACTAGTATAATGAAAGAACAAGTTATCTCAAATAAGAATGGAAAAAAATTGATTCATAAAAATTTTCCAAACATCAAAAAAAATTTTTTTTCTTTTCGAGATTCTTTCCGCATAATATGCTTTTCTAAGGCTATCAAACTAGTATAATGAAAGAGAACCAGTTCTCTCAAATAAGAACGGAAAAAAGTGATTCTAATGAAGTTTCCAAACTTGGAAAAAAAAATTTTTTTCTTTTCGAGATTCCTTCCATATAATATGCTTTACTAAGGCTATTAAACTAGTATAATGAAAGAGAACCAGTTATCTCAAATAAGAACGGAAAAAAATTGATTTTATGAAGTTTCCAACTATCAATATAAATCTTTTCTTTTCGCGAATCTTTCTTCATTTTATGGTTTTCTATGGCTATCAAACTGGTATATTGAAATAGAACCAGTTATCTCAAATAAGAATGGAAAAAATTTGATTCATAAGGATTTTCAAAACATCAAAAAAAAATTTTTTTCTTTTCGAGATTCTTTCCGCATAATATGCTTTTCTAAGGCTATCAAACTAGTATAATGAAAGAGAAGCAGTTATCTCAAATAAGAACGGAAAAAAAGTGATTCTAATGAAATTTCAAAACTTCGAAAAAATTTTTTTTCTTTTCGATATTCTTTCCGCATAATATGCTTTTCTAAGGCTATCAAACTAGTATAATGAAAGAGAACCAGTTATCTCAAATAAGAACGGAAAAAAATTGATTTTATGGAGTTTCCAACTATCAAAATAAATCTTTTTTTTCGCGAATCTTTCTTCATTTTATGGTTTTCTATGGCTATCAAACTGGTATAATGAAAGAGAACCAGTTATCTCAAATAAGAATGGAAAAAAATTGATTCATAAGGATTTTCAAAACATCAAAAAAAATTTTTTTTCTTTTCGAGATTGTTTCCGCATTATATGCTTTTCTAAGGCTATCAAACTAGTATAATGAAAGAGAACCAGTTATCTCAAATAAGAACGGAAAAAAAGCGATTCTAATGAAGTTTCCAAACTTCGAAAAAAATTTTTTTTCTTTTCGAGATTCTTTCCGCACAATATGCTTTTCTAAGGCTATCAAATTAGTATAATGAAAGAGAACCAGTTATCTCAAATAAGAACGGAAAAAAAGTGATTCTAATGAAGTTTCCAAACTTCGAAAAAAAATTTTTTTCTTTTCGAGATTCTTTCCGCATAATATGCTTTTCTAAGGCTATCAAACTAGTATAATGAAAGAGAACCAGTTATCTCAAGTAAGAACGGAAAAAAAGTGATTCTAATGAAGTTTCCAAACTTCGAAAAAAAATTTTTTTCTTTTCGAGATTCTTTCCGCATAATATGCTTTTCAAACCAGTAGAGTGAAAGAGAACCAGTTATCTCAAATAAGAACGGAAAAAAATTGATTCTAATGAAGTTTCCAACCATCGAAATTAATCTTTTCTTTTCGCGAATCTTTCTTCATTTTATGGTTTTCTAAGGCTATCAAACTAGTATAATGAAAGAGAACCAGTTATCTCAAATAAGAACGGAAAAAAAGTGATTCTAATGAAGTTAACAAACTTCGAAAAAATTTTTTTTCTTTTCGAGATTCTTTCCGCATAATATGCTTTTCTAAGCCTATCAAACTAGTATAATGAAAGAGAAGGAGTTATCTAAAATAAGAATGGAAAAAAATTGAATCATAAGGATATTCAAAACATCAAAAAAAAAAGTTTTTTCCTTTCGAGATTCTTTCCGCATTATATGCTTTTCTAAGGCTATCAAACTAGTATAATGAAAGAGAACCAGTTATCTCAAATAAGAACGGAAAAAAGTGATTCTAATGAAGTTAACAAACTTCGAAAAAAACTTTTTTTCTTTTCGAGATTCTTTCCTCATAATATGATTTTCTAAGGCTTTCAAACCATTATAATGAAAGAGAACCAGTTATCTCAAATAAGAACGGAAAAAAAAGATTCTAATGAAGTTTCCAAACTTTGAAAATTTTTTTTTTTCTTTTCGAGATTCTTTCTGCATAATATGCTTTTCTACAGCTATCAAACTAGCAAAATTAAAAAGAACCAGTTATCTCAAATAAGAACGGAAAAAAAGTGATTCTAATGAAGTTAACAAACTTCGAAAAAATTTTTTTTTCTTTTCGAGATTCTTTCCGCATAATATGCTTTTCTACAGCTATCAAACTAGCAAAATTAAAGAGGACCAGTTATCTCAAATAAGAACGGAAAATAAGTGATTCTAATGAAGTTTACAACCATCGAAATATATCTTTTCTTTTGGGCAATCTTTCTTCATTTTATGGTTTTCTATGGTTATCAAACGAGTGTAATGAAAGAGAACCAGTAATCTCAAATAAGAACGGAAAAAAAGTGATTCTAATGAAGTTTCCAAAATTTGAAAAAAAAAAATTTTTCTTTTCAGATTCTTTCCGCATAATATGCTTTTCTAAGGCTATCAAACTAGTATAATGAAAGAGAACCAGTTATCTCAAATAAGAACGTAAAAAAGTGATTCTAAAGAAATTTCCAAACTTCGAAAAAAACTTTTTTTCTTTTCGAGATTCTTTCCGCATAATATGATTTTCTAAGGCTATCAAACTAGTATAATGAAAGAGAACCAGTTATCTCAAATAAGAACGGAAAAAAAGTGATTCTAATGAAGTTTCCAAATATTGAAAAAAATTTTTTTTTCTTTTCGAGATTCTTTCCGCATAATATGCATTTCTACAACTATCAAACTAGCAAAATGAAAGAGAACCAGTTATCTCAAATAAGAACGGAAAAAAAGTGATTCTAATGTAGTTTCCAAACTTCGAAAAAAATTTTTTTTCTTTTCCAGATTCTTTCCGCATAATATGGCTTTTCTAAGGCTATCAATCTAGTATAATGAAAGAGAACCAGTTATCTCAAATAAGAACGGAAAAAAAGTGATTCTAATGAAGTTTCCAAATTTCGAAAAATTTTTTTTTTCTTTTCGAGATTCTTTCCGCATAATATGCTTTTCTAAGGCTATCAAACTAGTAGAATGAAGGAGAACCAGTTATCTCAAATAAGAACGGAAAAAAATTGATTCAAATGAAGTTTCCAACCATCGAAATAAATGTTTTCTTTTCGCGAATCTTTCTTCATTTTATGGTTTTCTAAGGCTATCAAACTAGTATAATGAAAGAGAAGCAGTTATCTCAAATAAGAATGGAAAAATATTGAATCATAAGGAATTTCAAAACATCAAAAAAAAATTTTTTTCCTTTCTAGAATCTTTCCGCATTATATGCTTTTCTAAGGCTATCAAACTAGTATAATGAAAGAGAACCAGTTATCTCAAATAAGAACGGAAAAAAGTGATTCTAATGAAGTTAACAAACTTCGAAAAAAACTTTTTTTTTTCGAGATTCCTTTCGCATAATATGATTTTCTAAGGCTACCAAACTAGTATAATGACAGAGAACCAGTTATCTCAAATAAGAACGGAAAAAAACTGATTCTAATGAAGTTTCCAACCATTGAAATAAATCTTTTCTTTTGGGGAATCTTTCTTCATTTTATGGTTTTCTATGGCTATCAAACTAGTATAATGAAAGAGAACCAACAATCTAAAATAAGAATGGAAAAAATTGATTCATAAGGATTTTCACTACATCAAAAAAAAATTTTTTTCTTTTCTAGAATATATCCGCATTATATGCTTTTCTAAGGCTATCAAACTAGTATAATGAAAGAGAACTAGTTATCTCAAATAAGAATGGAAAAAAATTTATTCATAAGGATTTTCAAAACATCAAAAAAAATTTTTTTTCTTTTCGAGATTCTATCCGCATTATATGCTTTTCTAAGGCTATCAAACTAGTATAATGAAAGAGAACCAGTTATCTCAAATAAGAACGGAAAAAATGTGATTCTAATGAAGTTTCCAAACTTCGAAAAAAATTTTTTTTTTTCGAGATTCTTTCCGCATAATATGCTTTTCTAAGTCTATCAAACTAGTATAATGAAAGAGAACCAGGTATCCCAAGTAAGAACGGAAAAAAAGTGATTCTAATGAAGTTTCCAAACTTTGAAAATTTTTTTTTTTCTTTTCGAGATTCTTTCTGCATAATATGCTTTTCTACAGCTATCAAAATAGCAAAATTAAAGAGAACCAGTTATCTGAAATAAGAAAGGAAAAAAGTGATTCTAATGAAGTTTCCAACCATCGAAATAAATCTTTTCTTTTGGGGAATATTTCTTCATTTTATGGTTTTCTATGGCTATCAAACTAATATAATGAAAGAGAACAAGTTATCTCAAATAAGAATGGAAAAAAATTGATTCTAATGAAGTTTCCAACCATCGAAATAAATCTTTTCTTTTCCCGAATCTTTCGTCATTTTACGGTTTTCTATGGGTATCAAAATAGTATAATGAAAGAGAACCAGTTATCTCAAATAAGAACGAAAAAAAGTGATTCTAATGAAGTTTCCAAACTTGGAAAAAAAATTTTTTTTCTTTTCCAGATTCTTTCCGCATAATATGCTTTTCTAAGGCTATCAAGCTAGTATAATGAAAGAGAACCAGTTATCTCAAATAAGAACGGAAAAAAATTGATTTTATGAAGTTTCCAACTATCAAAATAAATCTTTTCTTTTCGCGAATCTTTCTTCATTTTATGGTTTTCTATGGCTATCAAACTGGTATAATGAAAGAGAACCAGTTATCTCAAATAACAATGGAAAAAAATTGATTCATTAGGATTTTCAAAACATGAAAAAAAAATTTTTTTCTTTTCGAGATTCTTTCGGCATTATATGCTTTTCTAAGGCTATCAAATTAGTATAATGAAAGAGAACCAGTTATCTCAAATAAGAACGGAAAAAAAGTGATTCTAATGAAGTTTCCAAACTTCGAAAAAAATTTTTTTTCTTTTCAAGATTCTTTCCGCACAATATGCTTTTCTAAGGCTATCAAACTAGTATAATGAAAGAGAACCAGTTATCTCAAATAAGAACGGAAAAAAAGTGATTATAATGAAGTTTCCAAACTTCGAAAAAAAATTTTTTTCCTTTCGAGATTCTTTACGCATAATATGCTTTTCTAAGGCTATCAAAATAGTAGGATGAAAGAGAACCAGTTATCTCAAATAAGAACGGAAAAAAAGTGATTCTAATGAAGTTTCCAAACTTCGAAAAAAATTTTTTTTCTTTTCGAGATTCTTTCCGCGCAATATGCTTTTCTAAGGCTATCAAACTAGTATAATGAAAGAGAACCAGTTATCTCAAATAAGAACGGAAAAAAGTGACTCTAAGGAAGTTAATAAACTTCGAAAAAAACTTTTTTTCTTTTCGAGATTCTTTCCGCATAATATGATTTTCTAAGGCTATCAAATTAGTATATTGAAAGAGAACCAGTTATCTCAAATAAGAACGGAAAAAAAGTGATTCTAATGAAGTTTCCAAACTTTGAAAAAATTTTTTTTTCTTTTCAAGATTCTTGCTGAATAAAAGGTTTTTTACAGCTATCAAACTAGCAAAATTAAAGAAAACCAGTTATCTCAAATAAGAACGGAAAAAAAGTTATTCTAATGAAGATTCCAACCATCGAAGTAAATCTTTTCTTTTGGGGAATCTTTCTTCATTTTATGGTTTTCTATGGCTATCAAACTAGTATAATGAAAGAACAAGTTATCTCAAATAAGAATGGAAAAAAATTGATTCATAAAAATTTTCCAAATATCAAAAAAAATTTTTTTTCTTTTCGAGATTCTTTCCGCATATTATGCTTTTCTAAGGCTATCAAACTAGTAGAATGAAAGAAAACCAGTTATCTCAAATAAGAACGGAAAAAAGTGATTCTAATGAACTTTCCAACCTTCGAAAAATTTTTTTTTTCTTTTCGAGATTCTTTCCGCATAATATGCTTTTCTAAGGCTATCAAATTAGTATAATGAAAGAGAACCAGTTATCTCAAATAAGAACGGAAAAAAAGTGATTCTAATGAAATTTCAAAACTTCGAAAAAATTTTTTTTCTTTTCGAGATTCTTTCCGCATAATATGCTTTTCTAAGGCTATCAAACTAGTATAATGAAAGAGAACCAGTTATCTCAAATAAGAACGGAAAAAAATTGATTTTATGAAGTTTCCAACTATCAAAATAAATCTTTTCTTTTCGCGAATCTTTCTTCATTTTATGGTTTTCTATGGCTATCAAACTGGTATATTGAAATAGAACCAGTTATCTCAAATAAGAATGGAAAAAATTTGATTCATAAGGATTTTCAAAACATCAAAAAAAAATTTTTTTCTTTTCGAGATTCTTTCCGCATAATATGCTTTTCTAAGGCTATCAAACTAGTATAATGAAAGAGAAGCAGTTATCTCAAATAAGAACGGAAAAAAAGTGATTCTAATGAAATTTCAAAACTTGGAAAAAATTTTTTTTCTTTTCGATATTCTTTCCGCATAATATGCTTTTCTAAGGCTATCAAACTAGTATAATGAAAGAGAACCAGTTATCTCAAATAAGAACGGAAAAAAATTGATTTTATGGAGTTTCCAACTATCAAAATAAATCTTTTTTTTCGCGAATCTTTCTTCATTTTATGGTTTTCTATGGCTATCAAACTGGTATAATGAAAGAGAACCAGTTATCTCAAATAAGAATGGAAAAAAATTGATTCATAAGTATTTTCAAAACATCAAAAAAAATTTTTTTTCTTTTCGAGATTGTTTCCGCATTATATGCTTTTCTAAGGCTATCAAATTAGTATAATGAAAGAGAACCAGTTATCTCAAATAAGAACGGAAAAAAAGTGATTCTAATGAAGTTTCCAAACTTCGAAAAAAATTTTTTTTCTTTTCAAGATTCTTTCCGCACAATATGCTTTTCTAAGGCTATCAAACTAGTATAATGAAAGAGAACCAGTTATCTCAAATAAGAACGGAAAAAAAGTGATTATAATGAAGTTTCCAAACTTCGAAAAAAAATTTTTTTCCTTTCGAGATTCTTTACGCATAATATGCTTTTCTAAGGCTATCAAAATAGTAGGATGAAAGAGAACCAGTTATCTCAAATAAGAACGGAAAAAAAGTGATTCTAATGAAGTTTCCAAACTTCGAAAAAAATTTTTTTTCTTTTCGAGATTCTTTCCGCGCAATATGCTTTTCTAAGGCTATCAAACTAGTATAATGAAAGAGAACCAGTTATCTCAAATAAGAACGGAAAAAAGTGACTCTAAGGAAGTTAATAAACTTCGAAAAAAACTTTTTTTCTTTTCGAGATTCTTTCCGCATAATATGATTTTCTAAGGCTATCAAATTAGTATATTGAAAGAGAACCAGTTATCTCAAATAAGAACGGAAAAAAAGTGATTCTAATGAAGTTTCCAAACTTTGAAAAAATTTTTTTTTCTTTTCAAGATTCTTGCTGAATAAAAGGTTTTTTACAGCTATCAAACTAGCAAAATTAAAGAAAACCAGTTATCTCAAATAAGAACGGAAAAAAAGTTATTCTAATGAAGATTCCAACCATCGAAGTAAATCTTTTCTTTTGGGGAATCTTTCTTCATTTTATGGTTTTCTATGGCTATCAAACTAGTATAATGAAAGAACAAGTTATCTCAAATAAGAATGGAAAAAAATTGATTCATAAAAATTTTCCAAATATCAAAAAAAATTTTTTTTCTTTTCGAGATTCTTTCCGCATATTATGCTTTTCTAAGGCTATCAAACTAGTAGAATGAAAGAAAACCAGTTATCTCAAATAAGAACGGAAAAAAGTGATTCTAATGAACTTTCCAACCTTCGAAAAATTTTTTTTTTCTTTTCGAGATTCTTTCCGCATAATATGCTTTTCTAAGGCTATCAAATTAGTATAATGAAAGAGAACCAGTTATCTCAAATAAGAACGGAAAAAAAGTGATTCTAATGAAATTTCAAAACTTCGAAAAAATTTTTTTTCTTTTCGAGATTCTTTCCGCATAATATGCTTTTCTAAGGCTATCAAACTAGTATAATGAAAGAGAACCAGTTATCTCAAATAAGAACGGAAAAAAATTGATTTTATGAAGTTTCCAACTATCAAAATAAATCTTTTCTTTTCGCGAATCTTTCTTCATTTTATGGTTTTCTATGGCTATCAAACTGGTATATTGAAATAGAACCAGTTATCTCAAATAAGAATGGAAAAAATTTGATTCATAAGGATTTTCAAAACATCAAAAAAAAATTTTTTTCTTTTCGAGATTCTTTCCGCATAATATGCTTTTCTAAGGCTATCAAACTAGTATAATGAAAGAGAAGCAGTTATCTCAAATAAGAACGGAAAAAAAGTGATTCTAATGAAATTTCAAAACTTGGAAAAAATTTTTTTTCTTTTCGATATTCTTTCCGCATAATATGCTTTTCTAAGGCTATCAAACTAGTATAATGAAAGAGAACCAGTTATCTCAAATAAGAACGGAAAAAAATTGATTTTATGGAGTTTCCAACTATCAAAATAAATCTTTTTTTTCGCGAATCTTTCTTCATTTTATGGTTTTCTATGGCTATCAAACTGGTATAATGAAAGAGAACCAGTTATCTCAAATAAGAATGGAAAAAAATTGATTCATAAGTATTTTCAAAACATCAAAAAAAATTTTTTTTCTTTTCGAGATTGTTTCCGCATTATATGCTTTTCTAAGGCTATCAAACTAGTATAATGAAAGAGAACCAGTTATCTCAAATAAGAACGGAAAAAAAGTGATTCTAATGAAGTTTCCAAACTTCGAAAAAAATTTTTTTTCTTTTCGAGATTCTTTCCGCACAATATGCTTTTCTAAGGCTATCAAATTAGTATAATGAAAGAGAACCAGTTATCTCAAATAAGAACGGAAAAAAAGTGATTCTAATGAAGTTTCCAAACTTCGAAAAAAAATTTTTTTCTTTTCGAGATTCTTTCCGCATAATATGCTTTTCTAAGGCTATCAAACTAGTATAATGAAAGAGAACCAGTTATCTCAAGTAAGAACGGAAAAAAAGTGATTCTAATGAAGTTTCCAAACTTCGAAAAAAAATTTTTTTCTTTTCGAGATTCTTTCCGCATAATATGCTTTTCAAACCAGTAGAGTGAAAGAGAACCAGTTATCTCAAATAAGAACGGAAAAAAATTGATTCTAATGAAGTTTCCAACCATCGAAATTAATCTTTTCTTTTCGCGAATCTTTCTTCATTTTATGGTTTTCTAAGGCTATCAAACTAGTATAATGAAAGAGAACCAGTTATCTCAAATAAGAACGGAAAAAAAGTGATTCTAATCAAGTTTCCAAAGTTTGAAAAATTTTTTTTTTCTTTTCGAGATTCTTTCTGCATAATATGCTTTTCTACAGCTATCAAACTAGCAAAATTAAAGAGAACCAGTTATCTCAAATAAGAACGGAAAAAAAGTGATTCTAATGAAGTTTCCAAACTTCGAAAAAAATTTTTTTTCTTTTCGAGATTCTTTCCGCACAATATGCTTTTCTAAGGCTATCAAACTAGTATAATGAAAGAGAACCAGTTATCTCAAATAAGAACGGAAAAAAGTGATTCTAATGAAGTTAACAAACTTCGAAAAAAACTTTTTTCTTTTCGAGATTCTTTCCGCAAAGTATGATTTTCTAAGGCTATCAAACTAGTATAATGAAAGAGAACCAGTTATCTCAAATAAGAACGGAAAAAAGTGATTCTAATGAAGTTAACAAACTTCGAAAAAAACTTTTTTCTTTTCGAGATTCTTTCCGCAAAGTATGATTTTCTAAGGCTATCAAACTAGTATAATGAAAGAGAACCACTTATCTCAAGAACGGAAAAAAGTGATTCTAATGAAGTTTCCAAAGTTTGAAAAAATTTTTTTTTCTTTTCGAGATTCTTTCTGCATAATATGCTTTTCTACAGCTATCAAACTAGCAAAATTAAAGAGAACCAGTTATCTCAAATAAGAACGGAAAAAAAGTGATTCTAATGAAGTTTCCAAACTTCGAAAAAATTTTTTTTTCTTTTCGAGATTCTTTCCGCACAATATGCTTTTCTAAGGCTATCAAACTAGTATAATGAAAGAGAACCAGTTATCTCAAATAAGAACGGAAAAAAGTGATATTAATGAAGTTAACAAACTTCGAAAAAAACTTTTTTCTTTTCGAGATTCTTTCCGCAAAATATGATTTTCTACGGCTATCAAACTAGTATAATGAAAGAGAACCACTTATCTCAAGAACGGAAAAAAGTGATTCTAATGAAGTTTCCAAACTTTGAAAAAAATTTTTTTTCTTTTCGAGATTCTTTCTGCATAATATGCTTTTCTACAGCTATCAAACTAGCAAAATTAAAGAGAACCAGTTATCTCAAATAAGAACGGAAAAAAAGTGATTCTAATGAAGACTCCAACCATCGAAATAAATCTTTTCTTTTGGGGAATCTTTCTTCATTTTATGGTTTTCTATGGCTATCAAACTAGTATAATGAAAGAGAACAAGTTATCTCAAATAAGAATGGAAAAAAATTGATTCATAAAAATTTTCCAAACATCAAAAAAAATTTTTTTCTTTTCGAGATTCTTTCCGCATAATATGCTTTTTAAGGCTATCAAACTAGTATAATGAAAGAGAACCAGTTATCTCAAATAAGAACGGGAAAAAAGTGATTCTAATGAAATTTCAAAACTACGAAAAAATTTTTTTTTCTTTTCGAGATTCTTTCGGCATAATATGCTTTTCTAAGGCTATCAAACTAGTATAATGAAAGAGAACCAGTTATCTCAAATAAGAACGGAAAAAAATTGATTTTATGAAGTTTCCAACTATAAAAATAAATCTTTTCTTTTCGCGAATATTTCTTCATTTTATGGTGTTCTATGGCTATCAAACTGGTATAATGAAAGAGAACCAGTTATCTCAAATAAGAACGGAAAAAAGTGATTCTAATGAAGTTAACAAACTTCGAAAAAAATTTTTTTTCTTTTCGAGATTCTTTCCGCACAATATGCTTTTCTAAGGCTATCAAACTAGTGTAATGAAAGAGAAACAGTTATTTCAAATAAGAACGGAAAAAAGTGATTCTAATGAAGTTAACAAACTTCGAAAAAAACTTTTTTTCTTTTCGAGATTCTTTCCGCATAATATGATTTTCTAAGGCTATCAAACTAGTATAATGAAAGAGAACCAGTTATCTCAAATAAGAACGGAAAAAAAGTGATTCTAATGAAGTTTCCAAACTTCGAAAAAAATTTTTTTTCTTTTCGAGATTCTTTCCGCACAATATGCTTTTCTAAGGCTATCAAACTAGTGTAATGAAAGAGAAACAGTTATTTCAAATAAGAACGGAAAAAAGTGATTCTAATGAAGTTAACAAACTTCGAAAAAAACTTTTTTTCTTTTCGAGATTCTTTCCGCATAATATGATTTTCTAAGGCTATCAAACTAGTATAATGAAAGAGAACCAATTATCTAAAATAAGAACGGAAAAAAAGTGATTCTAATGAAGTTTCCAAACTTTGAAACATTTTTTTTTTCCTTTTCGAGATTCTTTCTGCATAATATGCTTTTCTACAGCTATCAAACTAGCAAAATTAAAGAGAACCAGTTATCTCAAATAAGAATGGAAAAAAAGTGATTCTAATGAAGATTCCAACCATCGAAATAAACCTTTTCTTTTGGGGAATCTTTCTTCATTTTATGGTTTTCTATGGCTATCACACTAGTATAATGAAAGAACAAGTTATCTCATACAAGAATGGAAAAAAATTGAATCATAAGGAATTTCAAAACATCAAAAAAAATTTGTTTTCCTTTCGAGATTCTTTCCGCATTATATGCTTTTCTAATTCTATCAAACCAGTATAATGAAAGAGAACCAGTTATCTCAAATAAGAACGGTAAAAAGTGATTCTAATGAAGTTAAGAAACTTCGAAAAAAACTTTTTTTCTTTTCGAGATTCTTTCCGCATAATATGATTTTCTAAGGCTACCAAACTAGTATAATGACAGAGAACCAGTTATCTCAAATAAGAACGGAAAAAAAGTGATTCTAATGAAGTTTCCAAACTTTGAAAAAATTTTTTTTTCTTTTCGAGATTCTTTCTGCATAATATGCTTTTCTACAGCTATCAAACTAGCAAAATTAAAGAGAACCAGTTATCTCAAATAAGAACGGAAAAAAAGTGATTCTAATGAAGTTTCCAACCATTGAAATAAATCTTTTCTTTTGGGGAATCTTTCTTCATTTTATGGTTTTCTATGGCTATCAAACTAGTACAATGAAAGAGAACCAATAATCTAAAATAAGAATGGAAAAAATTGATTCATAAGGATTTTCACTACATCAAAAAAAAAATTTTTTCTTTACTAGAATCTATCCGCATTATATGCTTTTCTAAGGCTATCAAACTAGTATAATGAAAGAGAACTAGTTATCTCAAATAAGAATGGAAAAAAATTGATTCATAAGGATTTTCAAAACATCAAAAAAAAAATTTTTTTCTTTTCGAGATTCTATCCGCATTATATGCTTTTTAAGGCTATCAAACTAGTATAATGAAAGAGAACCGGTTATCTCAAATAAGAACGGAAAAAAATTTATTCTAATGAAGTTTCCAAACTTCGAAAAAATATTTTTTTCTTTTCCTGATTCTTTCCGCACAATATGCTTTTCTAAGGCTTTCAAACTAGGATAATGAAAGAGAACCAGTTATCACAAATAAGAACGGAAAAAAAGTGATTCTAATGAAGTTTCCAAAGTTCGAAAAAAATTTTTTTTCTTTTCGAGATTCTTTCCGCATAATATGCTTTTCTAAGGCTATCAAACTAGTATTATGAAAGAGAACCAGTTATCTCAAATAAGAACGGAAAAAAATTGATTCTAATGAAGTTTCCAACCATCGAAATAAATCTTTTCTTTTCGCGAATCTTTCTTCATTTTATGGTTTTCTAAGCCTATCAAACTAGTATAAGGAAAGAGAACCAGTTATCTCAAATAAGAACGGAAAAAAGTGATTCTAATGAAGTTAACAAACTTCGAAAAAAACTTTTTTTCTTTTCGAGATTCTTTCCTCATAATATGATTTTCTAAGGCTATCAAACTATTATAATGAAAGAGAACCAGTTATCTCAAATAAGAACGGAAAAAAAAGATTCTAATGAAGTTTCCAAACTTTGAAAAATTTTTTTTTTCTTTTCGAGATTCTTTCTGCATAATATGCTTTTCTACAGCTATCAAACTAGCAAAATTAAAAAGAACCAGTTATCTCAAATAAGAACGGAAAAAAAGTGATTCTAATGAAGTTAACAAACTTCGAAAAAATTTTTTTTTCTTTTCGAGATTCTTTCCGCATAATATGCTTTTCTACAGCTATCAAACTAGCAAAATTAAAGAGGACCAGTTATCTCAAATAAGAACAGAAAATAAGTGATTCTAATGAAGTTTCCAACCATCGAAATATATCTTTTCTTTTGGGCAATCTTTCTTCATTTTATGGTTTTCTATGGTTATCAAACTAGTATAATGAAAGAGAACCAGTTATCTCAATTAAGAACGGAAAAAAAGTGATTCTAATGAAGTTTCCAAATATTGAAAAAAATTTTTTTTTCTTTTCGAGATTCTTTCCGCATAATATGCCTTTCTACAACTAATAAACTGGCAAAATGAAAGAGAACCAGTTATCTCAAATAAGAACGGAAAAAAAGTGATTCTAATGTAGTTTCCAAACTTCGAAAAAATTTTTTTTTCTTTTCCAGATTCTTTCCGCATAATATGCTTTTCTAAGGCTATCAAACTAGTAGAATGAAGGAGAACCAGTTATCTCAAATAAGAACGGAAAAAAATTGATTCTAATGAAGTTTCCAACCATCGAAATAAATGTTTTCTTTTCGCGAATCTTTCTTCATTTTATGGTTTTCTAAGGCTATCAAACTAGTATAATGAAAGAGAACCAGTTATCTCAAATAAGAATGGAAAAAAATTGAATCATAAGGAATTTCAAAACATCAAAAAAAAATTTTTTTCCTTTCGAGAATCTTTCCGCATTATATGCTTTTCTAAGGCTATCAAACTAGTATAATGAAAGAGAACCAGTTATCTCAAATAAGAACGGAAAAAAGTGATTCTAATGAAGTTAACAAACTTCGAAAAAAACTTTTTTCTTTTCGAGATTCTTTCCGCATAATATGATTTTCTAAGGCTACCAAACTAGTATAATGACAGAGAACCAGTTATCTCAAATAAGAACGGAAAAAAAGTGATTCTAATGAAGTTTCCAAACTTTGAAAAAATTTTTTTTTCTTTTCCAGATTCTTTCTGCATAATATACTTTTCTACAGCTATCAAACTAGCAAAATTAAAGAGAACCAGTTATCTCAAATAAGAACGGAAAAAAGTGATTCTAATGAAGTTTCCAACCATTGAAATAAATCTTTTCTTTTGGGGAATCTTTCTTCATTTTATGGTTTTCTATGGCTATCAAACTAGTATAATGAAAGAGAACCAATAATCTAAAATAAGAATGGAAAAAATTGATTCATAAGGATTTTCACTACATTAAAAAAAAATTTTTTTCTTTACTAGAATCTATCCGCATTATATGCTTTTCTAAGGCTATCAAACTAGTATAATGAAAGAGAACTAGTTATCTCAAATAAGAATGGAAAAAAATTGATTCATAAGGATTTTCAAAACATCAAAAAAAATTTTTTTTCTTTTCGAGATTCTATCCGCATTATATGCTTTTCTAAGGCTATCAAACTAGTATAATGAAAGAGAACCAGTTATCTCAAATAAGAACGGAAAAAAGTGATTCTAAAGAAATTTCCAAACTTCGAAAAAAAAATTTTTTCTTTTCGAGATTGTTTCCGCATAATATGCTTTTCTAAGTCTATCAAACTAGTATAATGAAAGAGAACCAGGTATCTCAAATAAGAACGGAAAAAAAGTGATTCTAATGAAGTTTCCAAATATTGAAAAAAATTTTTTTTTCTTTTGGAGATTCTTTCCGCATAATATGCTTTTCTACAACTATCAAACTAGCAAAATGAAAGAGAACCAGTTATCTCAAATAAGAACGGAAAAAAATTGATTCTAATGAAGTTTCCAACCATCGAAATAAATCTTTTCTTTTCGCGAATCTTTCTTCATTTTATGGTTTTCTAAGGCTATCAAACTAGTATAATGAAAGAGAACCAGTTATCTCAAATAAGAATGGAAAAAAATTGAGTCATAAGGAATTTCAAAACATCAAAACAAATTTTTTTTCCTTTCGAGATTCTTTCCGCATTATATGCTTTTCTAAGGCTATCAAACAAGTATAATGAAAGAGAACCAGTTATCTCAAATAAGAACGGAAAAAAAGTGATTCTAACGAAGTTTCCAAACTTGGAAAAAATTTTTTTTTCTTTTCGAGATTCTTTGCGCATAATATGCTTTACTGAGGCTATCAAACTAGTATAATGAAAGAGAACCAGTTATCTCAAATAAGAACGGAAAAAAAGTGATTCAAACGAAGTTTCCAAACTTCGAAAAAAAATGTTTTTCTTTTCGAGATTCTTTGCGCATAATATGCTTTACTGAGGCTATCAAACTAGTATAATGAAAGAGAACCAGTTATCTCAAATAAGAACGGAAAAAATGTGATTCAAATGAAGTTTCCAAACTTCGAAAAAAAATTTTTTTCTTTTCGAGATTCTTTGCGCATAATATGCTTTTCTACGGCTATCAAAGTAGTAAAATGAAAGAGAACCAGTTATCTCGAATAAGAACGGAAAAAAAGTGATTCTAACGAAGTTTCCAAACTTCGAAAAATTTTTTTTTTCTTTTCGAGATTCTTTGCGCATAATATGCTTTACTGAGGCTATCAAATTAGTATAATGAAAGAGAACCAGTTATCTCAAATAAGAACGGAAAAAAGTGTTTCTAACGAAGTTTCCAAACTTCGAAAAAAAATTTTTTTCTTTTCGAGATTCTTTGCGCATAATATGCTTTACTGAGGCTATCAAACTATTATATGAAAGAGAACCAGTTATCTCAAATAAGAACGGAAAAAAGTGATTCTAACGAAGTTTTCAAACTTCGAAAAAAAAATTTTTTCTTTTCGAGATTCTTTGCGCATAATATGCTTTACTGAGGCTATCAAACTAGTACAATGAAAGAGAACCAGTTATCTCAAATAAGAACAGAAAAAAAGTGATTCTAAAGAAGTTTCCAAACTTCGAAAAAAAAATTTTTTTCTTTTGGAGATTCTTTGCGCATAATATGCTTTACTGAGGCTATCAAACGAGTATAATGAAAGAGAACCAGTTATCTCAAATAAGAACGGAAAAAAATTGATTCTAAAGAAGTTTCCAAAGTTCGAAAAAAAAATTTTTTCTTTTCGAGATTCTTTACGCATAATATGCTTTACTGAGGCTATCAACCTAGTATAATGAAAGAGAAACAGTTATCTCCAATAAGAACGGAAAAAAAGTGATTCTAAAGTAGTTTCCAAACTTCGAAAAAAAATTTTTTTCTTTTCGTGATTCTTTTCGCTAAATATGCTTTTCTGAGGCTATCAAACTAGTATAATGAAAGAGAACCAGTTATCTCAAATAAGAACAGAAAAAAAGTGATTCTAAAGAAGTTTCCAAACTTCGAAAAAAAATTTTTTTCTTTTCGAGATTCTTTGCGCATAATATGCTTTACTGAGGCTATTAAAATAGTATAATGAAAGAGAAAAAGTTATCTCAAATAAGAACGGAAAAAAAGTGATCCAAACGTAGTTTCCAAACTTCGAAAAAAAATGTTTTTCTTTTCGAGATTCTTTGCGCATAATATGCTTTTCTGGGGCTATCAAACTAGTATAATGAAAGAGAACCAGTTATCTCAAATAAGAACGGGAAAAAAGTGATTCTAACGAAGTTTCCAAACTTCGAAAAAACTTTTTTTTCTTTTCGAGATTCTTTGCGCATAATATGCTTTACTGAGGCTATCAAACTAGTATAATGAAAGAGAACCAGTTATCTCAAATAAGAACGGAAAAAAAGTGATTCTAACGAAGTTTCCAACTTCGAAAAAAAATGTTTTTGTTTTCGAGATTCTTTGCGCATAATATGCTTTTCTGAGGCTATCAAACTAGTATAATGAAAGAGAACCAGTTATCTCAAATAAGAACGGAAAAAAAGTGATTCAAACGAAGTTTCCAAACTTCGAAAAAAAATTTTTTTCTTTTTGAGATTCTTTGCGCATAATATGCTTTTCTACGGCTATCAAACTAGTAAAATGAAAGAGAACCAGTTATCCCGAATAAGAACGGAAAAAAAGTGATTTTAACGAAGTTTCCAAACTTCGAAAATTTTTTTTATTCTTTTCGAGATTCTTTGCGCATAATATGCTCTACTGAGGCTATCAAACTAGTATAATGAAAGAGAACCAGTTATCTCAAATAAGAACAAAAAAAAAGTGATTCTAAAGAAGTTTCCAAACTTCGAAAAAAAATTTTTTTCTTTTCGAGATTCTTTGCGCATAATATGCTTTACTGAGGTTATCAAACTAGTATAATGGAAGAGAACCAGTTATCTCAAATAAGAACGGAAAAAAAATTGTTTCTAAAGAAGTTTCCAAACTTCGAAAAAAAATGTTTTTCTTTTCGAGATTCTTTGCGCATAATATGCTTTTCTGGGGCTATCAAACTAATATAATGAAAGAGAACCAGTTATCTCAAATAAGAACGGAAAAAAAGTGATTTTAATGAAGTTTCCAAACTTTGAAAAATTTTTTTTTTCTTTTCGAGATTCTTTCCGCATAATATGATTTTCTAAGGCTATCAAACTAGTATAATGAAAGAGAACCAGTTATCTCAAATAAGAACGGAAAAAAGTGATTCTAATGAACTTTCCAACTTTCGAAAATTTTTTTTTTTCTTTTCGAGATTCTTTCCGCATAATATGCTTTTCTAAGGCTATCAAATTAGTATAATGAAAGAGAACCAGTTATCTCAAATAAGAACGGAAAAAAGTGATTCTAATTAAATTTCAAAACTTCGAAAAAAATTTTTTTCTTTTCGAGATTCTTACCGCATAATATGCTTTTCTAAGGCTATTAAACTAGTATAATGAAAGAGAACCAGTTATCTCAAATAAGAACGGAAAAAAATTGATTTTATGAAGTTTCCAACTATCAAAATAAATCTTTTCTTTTCGCGAATCTTTCTTCATTTTATGGTTTTTTATGGCTATCAAACTGGTATAATGAAAGAGAACCAGTTATCTCAAATAAGAACGGAAAAAAGTGATTCTAATGAAGTTAACAAACTTCGAAAAAAACTTTTTTTCTTTTCGAGATTCTTTCCGCATAATATGATTTTCTAAGGCTATCAAACTAGTATAATGAAAGAGAACCAGTTATCTCAAATAAGAACGGAAAAAAAGTGATTCCAATGAAGTTTCCAAACTTTGAAAAATTTTTTTTTTCTTTTCGAGATTCTTTCTGCATAATATGCTTTTCTACAGCTATCAAACTAGCAAAATTAAAGAGAACCAGTTATTTCAAATAAGAACGGAAAAAAAGTGATTCTAATGAAGATTCCAACCATCGAAATAAATCTTTTCTTTTGGGGAATCTTTCTTCAATTTATGGTTTTCTATGGCTATCAAACTAGTATAATGAAAGAACAAGTTATCTCAAATAAGAATGGAAAAAAATTGATTCATAAAAATTTTCCAAACATCAAAAAAAATTTTTTTTCTTTTCGAGATTCTTTCCGCATAATATGCTTTTCTAAGGCTATCAAACTAGTATAATGAAAGAGAACCAGTTCTCTCAAATAAGAACGGAAAAAAGTGATTCTAATGAAGTTTCCAAACTTGGAAAAAAAATTTTTTTTCTTTTCGAGATTCTTTCCGCATAATATGCTTTTCTAAGGCTATCAAACTAGTATAATGAAAGAGAACCAGTTATCTCAAATAAGAACGGAAAAAAATTGATTTTATGAAGTTTCCAACTATCAATATAAATCTTTTCTTTTCGCGAATCTTTCTTCTTTTTATGGTTTTCTATGGCTATCAAACTGGTATATTGAAATAGAACCAGTTATCTCAAATAAGAATGGAAAAAATTTGATTCATAAGGATTTTCAAAACATCAAAAAAAAATTTTTTTCTTTTCGAGATTCTTTCCGCATAATATGCTTTTCTAAGGCTATCAAACTAGTATAATGAAAGAGAAGCAGTTATCTCAAATAAGAACGGAAAAAAAGTGATTCTAATGAAATTTCAAAACTTCGAAAAAATTTTTTTTCTTTTCGATATTCTTTCCGCATAATATGCTTTTCTAAGGCTATCAAACTAGTATAATGAAAGAGAACCAGTTATCTCAAATAAGAACGGAAAAAAATTGATTTTATGGAGTTTCCAACTATCAAAATAAATCTTTTTTTTCGCGAATCTTTCTTCATTTTATGGTTTTCTATGGCTATCAAACTGGTATAATGAAAGAGAACCAGTTATCTCAAATAAGAATGGAAAAAAATTGATTCATAAGGATTTTCAAAACATCAAAAAAAATTTTTTTTCTTTTCGAGATTGTTTCCGCATTATATGCTTTTCTAAGGCTATCAAACTAGTATAATGAAAGAGAACCAGTTATCTCAAATAAGAACGGAAAAAAAGTGATTCTAATGAAGTTTCCAAACTTCGAAAAAAATTTTTTTTCTTTTCGAGATTCTTTCCGCACAATATGCTTTTCTAAGGCTATCAAATTAGTATAATGAAAGAGAACCAGTTATCTCAAATAAGAACGGAAAAAAAGTGATTCTAATGAAGTTTCCAAACTTCGAAAAAAAATTTTTTTCTTTTCGAGATTCTTTCCGCATAATATGCTTTTCTAAGGCTATCAAACTAGTATAATGAAAGAGAACCAGTTATCTCAAGTAAGAACGGAAAAAAAGTGATTCTAATGAAGTTTCCAAACTTCGAAAAAAAATTTTTTTCTTTTCGAGATTCTTTCCGCATAATATGCTTTTCAAACCAGTAGAGTGAAAGAGAACCAGTTATCTCAAATAAGAACGGAAAAAAATTGATTCTAATGAAGTTTCCAACCATCGAAATTAATCTTTTCTTTTCGCGAATCTTTCTTCATTTTATGGTTTTCTAAGGCTATCAAACTAGTATAATGAAAGAGAACCAGTTATCTCAAATAAGAACGGAAAAAAAGTGATTCTAATCAAGTTTCCAAAGTTTGAAAAATTTTTTTTTTCTTTTCGAGATTCTTTCTGCATAATATGCTTTTCTACAGCTATCAAACTAGCAAAATTAAAGAGAACCAGTTATCTCAAATAAGAACGGAAAAAAAGTGATTCTAATGAAGTTTCCAAACTTCGAAAAAAATTTTTTTTCTTTTCGAGATTCTTTCCGCACAATATGCTTTTCTAAGGCTATCAAACTAGTAAAATGAAAGAGAACCAGTTATCTCAAATAAGAACGGAAAAAAGTGATTCTAATGAAGTTAACAAACTTCGAAAAAAACTTTTTTCTTTTCGAGATTCTTTCCGCAAAATATGATTTTCTAAGGCTATCAAACTAGTATAATGAAAGAGAACCACTTATCTCAAGAACGGAAAAAAGTGATTCTAATGAAGTTTCCAAACTTTGAAAATTTTTTTTTTTCTTTTCGAGCTTCTTTCTGCATAATATGCTTTTCTACAGCTATCAAACTAGCAAAATTAAAGAGAAACAGTTATCTCAAATAAGAACGTAAAAAAAGTGATTCCAATGAAGACTCCAACCATCGAAATAAATCTTTTCTTTTGGGGAATCTTTCTTCATTTTATGGTTTTCTATGGCTATCAAACTAGTATAATGAAAGAGAACAAGTTATCTCAAATAAGAATGGAAAAAAATTGATTCATAAAAATTTTCCAAACATCAAAAAAAATTTTTTTTCTTTTCGAGATTCTTTCCGCATAATATGCTTTTCTAAGGCTATCAAACTAGTATAATGAAAGAGAACCAGTTATCTCCAATAAGAACGGAAAAAAGTGATTCTAATGAGCTTTCCAATCTTCGAAAAAAATTTTTTTTTCTTTTCGAGATTCTTTCCGCATAATATGCTTTTCTAAGGCTATCAAACTAGTATAATGAAAGAGAACCAGTTATCTCAAATAAGAACGGAAAAAAAGTGATTCTAATGAAGTTTCCAAAGTTTGAAAAAATTTTTTTTTCTTTTCGAGATTCTTTCTGCATAATATGCTTTTCTACAGCTATCAAACTAGCAAAATTAAAGAGAACCAGTTATCTCAAATAAGAACGGAAAAAAAGTGATTCTAATGAAGTTTCCAAACTTCGAAAAAATTTTTTTTTCTTTTCGAGATTCTTTCCGCACAATATGCTTTTCTAAGGCTATCAAACTAGTATAATGAAAGAGAACCAGTTATCTCAAATAAGAACGGAAAAAAGTGATTCTAATGAAGTTAACAAACTTCGAAAAAAACTTTTTTCTTTTCGAGATTCTTTCCGCAAAATATGATTTTCTACGGCTATCAAACTAGTATAATGAAAGAGAACCACTTATCTCAAGAACGGAAAAAAGTGATTCTAATGAAGTTTCCAAACTTTGAAAAAATTTTTTTTTCTTTTCGAGATTCTTTCTGCATAATATGCTTTTCTACAGCTATCAAACTAGCAAAATTAAAGAGAACCAGTTATCTCAAATAAGAACGGAAAAAAAGTGATTCTAATGAAGACTCCAACCATCGAAATAAATCTTTTCTTTTGGGGAATCTTTCTTCATTTTATGGTTTTCTATGGCTATCAAACTAGTATAATGAAAGAGAACAAGTTATCTCAAATAAGAATGGAAAAAAATTGATTCATAAAAATTTTCCAAACATCAAAAAAAATTTTTTTCTTTTCGAGATTCTTTCCGCATAATATGCTTTTTAAGGCTATCAAACTAGTATAATGAAAGAGAACCAGTTATCTCAAATAAGAACGGAAAAAAAGTGATTCTAATGAAATTTCAAAACTACGAAAAAATTTTTTTTTCTTTTCGAGATTCTTTCGGCATAATATGCTTTTCTAAGGCTATCAAACTAGTATAATGAAAGAGAACCAGTTATCTCAAATAAGAACGGAAAAAAATTGATTTTATGAAGTTTCCAACTATAAAAATAAATCTTTTCTTTTCGCGAATATTTCTTCATTTTATGGTGTTCTATGGCTATCAAACTGGTATAATGAAAGAGAACCAGTTATCTCAAATAAGAACGGAAAAAAAGTGATTCTAATGAAGTTTCCAAACTTCGAAAAAAATTTTTTTTCTTTTCGAGATTCTTTCCGCACAATATGCTTTTCTAAGGCTATCAAACTAGTGTAATGAAAGAGAAACAGTTATTTCAAATAAGAACGGAAAAAAGTGATTCTAATGAAGTTAACAAACTTCGAAAAAAACTTTTTTTCTTTTCGAGATTCTTTCCGCATAATATGATTTTCTAAGGCTATCAAACTAGTATAATGAAAGAGAACCAATTATCTAAAATAAGAACGGAAAAAAAGTGATTCTAATGAAGTTTCCAAACTTTGAAACATTTTTTTTTTCCTTTTCGAGATTCTTTCTGCATAATATGCTTTTCTACAGCTATCAAACTAGCAAAATTAAAGAGAACCAGTTATCTCAAATAAGAATGGAAAAAAAGTGATTCTAATGAAGATTCCAACCATCGAAATAAACCTTTTCTTTTGGGGAATCTTTCTTCATTTTATGGTTTTCTATGGCTATCACACTAGTATAATGAAAGAACAAGTTATCTCAAACAAGAATGGAATAAAATTGAATCATAAGGAATTTCAAAACATCAAAAAAAATTTGTTTTCCTTTCGAGATTCTTTCCGCATTATATGCTTTTCTAATTCTATCAAACCAGTATAATGAAAGAGAACCAGTTATCTCAAATAAGAACGGTAAAAAGTGATTCTAATGAAGTTAAGAAACTTCGAAAGAAACTTTTTTTGTTTTCGAGATTCTTTCCGCATAATATGATTTTCTAAGGCTACCAAACTAGTATAATGACAGAGAACCAGTTATCTCAAATAAGAACGGAAAAAAAGTGATTCTAATGAAGTTTCCAAACTTTGAAAAAATTTTTTTTTCTTTTCGAGATTCTTTCTGCATAATATGCTTTTCTACAGCTATCAAACTAGCAAAATTAAAGAGAACCAGTTATCTCAAATAAGAACGGAAAAAAAGTGATTCTAATGAAGTTTCCAACCATTGAAATAAATCTTTTCTTTTGGGGAATCTTTCTTCATTTTATGGTTTTCTATGGCTATCAAACTAGTACAATGAAAGAGAACCAATAATCTAAAATAAGAATGGAAAAAATTGATTCATAAGGATTTTCACTACATCAAAAAAAAAAATTTTTCTTTACTAGAATCTATCCGCATTATATGCTTTTCTAAGGCTATCAAACTAGTATAATGAAAGAGAACTAGTTATCTCAAAAGAGAATGGAAAAAAATTGATTCATAAGGATTTTCAAAACATCAAAAAAAAAATTTTTTTCTTTTCGAGATTCTATCCGCATTATATGCTTTTTTAAGGCTATCAAACTAGTATAATGAAAGAAAACCGGTTATCTCAAATAAGAACGGAAAAAAATTTATTCTAATGAAGTTTCCAAACTTCGAAAAAATATTTTTTTCTTTTCCTGATTCTTTCCGCACAATATGCTTTTCTAAGGCTTTCAAACTAGGATAATGAAAGAGAACCAGTTATCACAAATAAGAACGGAAAAAAAGTGATTCTAATGAAGTTTCCAAAGTTCGAAAAAAATTTTTTTTCTTTTCGAGATTCTTTCCGCATAATATGCTTTTCTAAGGCTATCAAACTAATATTATGAAAGAGAACCAGTTATCTCAAATAAGAACGGAAAAAAATTGTTTCTAATGAAGTTTCCAACCATCGAAATAAATCTTTTCTTTTCGCGAATCTTTCTTCATTTTATGGTTTTCTAAGCCTATCAAACTAGTATAATGAAAGAGAACCAGTTATCTCAAATAAGAACGGAAAAAAGTGATTCTAATGAAGTTAACAAACTTCGAAAAAAACTTTTTTTCTTTTCGAGATTCTTTCCTCATAATATGATTTTCTAAGGCTATCAAACTATTATAATGAAAGAGAACCAGTTATCTCAAATAAGAACGGAAAAAAAAGATTCTAATGAAGTTTCCAAACTTTGAAAAATTTTTTTTTTCTTTTCGAGATTCTTTCTGCATAATATGCTTTTCTACAGCTATCAAACTAGCAAAATTAAAAAGAACCAGTTATCTCAAATAAGAACGGAAAAAAAGTGATTCTAATGAAGTTAACAAACTTCGAAAAATTTTTTTTTTCTTTTCGAGATTCTTTCCGCATAATATGCTTTTCTACAGCTATCAAACTAGCAAAATTAAAGAGGACCAGTTATCTCAAATAAGAACGGAAAATAAGTGATTCTAATGAAGTTTCCAACCATCGAAATATATCTTTTCTTTTGGGCAATCTTTCTTCATTTTATGGTTTTCTATGGTTATCAAACTAGTATAATGAAAGAGAACCAGTTATCTCAAATAAGAACGGAAAAAAAGTGATTCTAATGAAGTTTCCAAATATTGAAAAAAATTTTTTTTTCTTTTCGAGATTCTTTCCGCATAATATGCCTTTCTACAACTAATAAACTAGCAAAATGAAAGAGAACCAGTTATCTCAAATAAGAACGGAAAAAAAGTGATTCTAATGTAGTTTCCAAACTTCGAAAAAATTTTTTTTTCTTTTCCAGATTCTTTCCGCATAATATGCTTTTCTAAGGCTATCAATCTAGTATAATGAAAGAGAACCAGTTATCTCAAATAAGAACGGAAAAAAAGTGATTCTAATGAAGTTTCCAAACTTCGAAAAATTTTTTTTTTCTTTTCGAGATTCTTTCCTCATAATATGCTTTTCTAAGGCTATCAAACTAGTAGAATGAAGGAGAACCAGTTATCTCAAATAAGAACGGAAAAAAATTGATTCTAATGAAGTTTCCAACCATCGAAATAAATGTTTTCTTTTCGCGAATCTTTCTTCATTTTATGGTTTTCTAAGGCTATCAAACTAGTATAATGAAAGAGAACCAGTTATCTCAAATAAGAATGGAAAAAAATTGAATCATAAGGAATTTCAAAACATCAAAAAAAAATTTTTTTCCTTTCGAGAATCTTTCCGCATTATATGCTTTTCTAAGGCTATCAAACTAGTATAATGAAAGAGAACCAGTTATCTCAAATAAGAACGGAAAAAAGTGATTCTAATGAAGTTAACAAACTTCGAAAAAAACTTTTTTCTTTTCGAGATTCTTTCCGCATAATATGATTTTCTAAGGCTACCAAACTAGTATAATGACAGAGAACCAGTTATCTCAAATAAGAACGGAAAAAAAGTGATTCTAATGAAGTTTCCAAACTTTGAAAAAATTTTTTTTTCTTTTCCAGATTCTTTCTGCATAATATACTTTTCTACAGCTATCAAACTAGCAAAATTAAAGAGAACCAGTTATCTCAAATAAGAACGGAAAAAAGTGATTCTAATGAAGTTTCCAACCATTGAAATAAATCTTTTCTTTTGGGGAATCTTTCTTCATTTTATGGTTTTCTATGGCTATCAAACTAGTATAATGAAAAAGAACCAATAATCTAAAATAAGAATGGAAAAAATTGATTCATAAGGATTTTCACTACATTAAAAAAAAATTTTTTTCTTTACTAGAATCTATCCGCATTATATGCTTTTCTAAGGCTATCAAACTAGTATAATGAAAGAGAACTAGTTATCTCAAATAAGAATGGAAAAAAATTGATTCATAAGGATTTTCAAAACATCAAAAAAAATTTTTTTTCTTTTCGAGATTCTATCCGCATTATATGCTTTTCTAAGGCTATCAAACTAGTATAATGAAAGAGAACCAGTTATCTCAAATAAGAACGGAAAAAAGTGATTCTAAAGAAATTTCCAAACTTCGAAAAAAAAATTTTTTCTTTTCGAGATTGTTTCCGCATAATATGCTTTTCTAAGTCTATCAAACTAGTATAATGAAAGAGAACCAGGTATCTCAAATAAGAACGGAAAAAAAGTGATTCTAATGAAGTTTCCAAATATTGAAAAAAATTTTTTTTTCTTTTCGAGATTCTTTCCGCATAATATGCCTTTCTACAACTAATAAACTAGCAAAATGAAAGAGAACCAGTTATCTCAAATAAGAACGGAAAAAAAGTGATTCTAATGTAGTTTCCAAACTTCGAAAAAATTTTTTTTTCTTTTCCAGATTCTTTCCGCATAATATGCTTTTCTAAGGCTATCAATCTAGTATAATGAAAGAGAACCAGTTATCTCAAATAAGAACGGAAAAAAAGTGATTCTAATGAAGTTTCCAAACTTCGAAAAATTTTTTTTTTCTTTTCGAGATTCTTTCCTCATAATATGCTTTTCTAAGGCTATCAAACTAGTAGAATGAAGGAGAACCAGTTATCTCAAATAAGAACGGAAAAAAATTGATTCTAATGAAGTTTCCAACCATCGAAATAAATGTTTTCTTTTCGCGAATCTTTCTTCATTTTATGGTTTTCTAAGGCTATCAAACTAGTGTAATGAAAGAGAACCAGTTATCTCAAATAAGAATGGAAAAAAATTGAATCATAAGGAATTTCAAAACATCAAAAAAAAATTTTTTTCCTTTCGAGAATCTTTCCGCATTATATGCTTTTCTAAGGCTATCAAACTAGTATAATGAAAGAGAACCAGTTATCTCAAATAAGAACGGAAAAAAGTGATTCCAATGAAGTTAACAAACTTCGAAAAAAACTTTTTTCTTTTCGAGATTCTTTCCGCATAATATGATTTTCTAAGGCTACCAAACTAGTATAATGACAGAGAACCAGTTATCTCAAATAAGAACGGAAAAAAAGTGATTCTAATGAAGTTTCCAACCTTTGAAAAAATTTTTTTTTCTTTTCCAGATTCTTTCTGCATAATATACTTTTCTACAGCTATCAAACTAGCAAAATTAAAGAGAACCAGTTATCTCAAATAAGAACGGAAAAAAGTGATTCTAATGAAGTTTCCAACCATTGAAATAAATCTTTTCTTTTGGGGAATCTTTCTTCATTTTATGGTTTTCTATGGCTATCAAACTAGTATAATGAAAAAGAACCAATAATCTAAAATAAGAATGGAAAAAATTGATTCATAAGGATTTTCACTACATTAAAAAAAAATTTTTTTCTTTACTAGAATCTATCCGCATTATATGCTTTTCTAAGGCTATCAAACTAGTATAATGAAAGAGAACTAGTTATCTCAAATAAGAATGGAAAAAAATTGATTCATAATGATTTTCAAAACATCAAAAAAAATTTTTTTTCTTTTCGAGATTCTATCCGCATTATATGCTTTTCTAAGGCTATCAAACTAGTATAATGAAAGAGAACCAGTTATCTCAAATAAGAACGGAAAAAAGTGATTCTAAAGAAATTTCCAAACTTCGAAAAAAAAATTTTTTCTTTTCGAGATTGTTTCCGCATAATATGCTTTTCTAAGTCTATCAAACTAGTATAATGAAAGAGAACCAGGTATCTCAAATAAGAACGGAAAAAAAGTGATTCTAATGAAGTTTCCAAATATTGAAAAAAATTTTTTTTTCTTTTGGAGATTCTTTCCGCATAATATGCTTTTCTACAACTATCAAACTAGCAAAATGAAAGAGAACCAGTTATCTCAAATAAGAACGGAAAAAAATTGATTCTAATGAAGTTTCCAACCATCGAAATAAATCTTTTCTTTTCGCGAATCTTTCTTCATTTTATGGTTTTCTAAGGCTATCAAACTAGTATAATGAAAGAGAACCAGTTATCTCAAATAAGAATGGAAAAAAATTGAGTCATAAGGAATTTCAAAACATCAAAACAAATTTTTTTTCCTTTCGAGATTCTTTCCGCATTATATGCTTTTCTAAGGCTATCAAACAAGTATAATGAAAGAGAACCAGTTATCTCAAATAAGAACGGAAAAAAAGTGATTCTAACGAAGTTTCCAAACTTGGAAAAAATTTTTTTTTCTTTTCGAGATTCTTTGCGCATAATATGCTTTACTGAGGCTATCAAACTAGTATAATGAAAGAGAACCAGTTATCTCAAATAAGAACGGAAAAAAAGTGATTCAAACGAAGTTTCCAAACTTCGAAAAAAAATGTTTTTCTTTTCGAGATTCTTTGCGCATAATATGCTTTTCTGAGGCTATCAAACTAGTATAATGAAAGAGAACCAGTTATCTCAAATAAGAACGGAAAAAATGTGATTCAAATGAAGTTTCGAAACTTCGAAAAAAAATTTTTTTCTTTTCGAGATTCTTTGCGCATAATATGCTTTTCTACGGCTATCAAAGTAGTAAAATGAAAGAGAACCAGTTATCTCGAATAAGAACGGAAAAAAAGTGATTCTAACGAAGTTTGCAAACTTCGAAAAATTTTTTTTTTCTTTTCGAGATTCTTTGCGCATAATATGCTTTACTGAGGCTATCAAATTAGTATAATGAAAGAGAACCAGTTATCTCAAATAAGAACGGAAAAAAGTGTTTCTAACGAAGTTTCCAAACTTCGAAAAAAAATTTTTTTCTTTTCGAGATTCTTTGCGCATAATATGCTTTACTGAGGCTATCAAACTATTATATGAAAGAGAACCAGTTATCTCAAATAAGAACGGAAAAAAGTGATTCTAACGAAGTTTTCAAACTTCGAAAAAAAAATTTTTTCTTTTCGAGATTCTTTGCGCATAATATGCTTTACTGAGGCTATCAAACTAGTACAATGAAAGAGAACCAGTTATCTCAAATAAGAACAGAAAAAAAGTGATTCTAAAGAAGTTTCCAAACTTCGAAAAAAAAATTTTTTTCTTTTGGAGATTCTTTGCGCATAATATGCTTTACTGAGGCTATCAAACGAGTATAATGAAAGAGAACCAGTTATCTCAAATAAGAACGGAAAAAAATTGATTCTAAAGAAGTTTCCAAAGTTCGAAAAAAAAATTTTTTCTTTTCGAGATTCTTTACGCATAATATGCTTTACTGAGGCTATCAACCTAGTATAATGAAAGAGAAACAGTTATCTCCAATAAGAACGGAAAAAAAGTGATTCTAAAGTAGTTTCCAAACTTCGAAAAAAAATTTTTTTCTTTTCGTGATTCTTTTCGCTAAATATGCTTTTCTGAGGCTATCAAACTAGTATAATGAAAGAGAACCAGTTATCTCAAATAAGAACAGAAAAAAAGTGATTCTAAAGAAGTTTCCAAACTTCGAAAAAAATTTTTTTTCTTTTCGAGATTCTTTGCGCATAATATGCTTTACTGAGGCTATCAAAATAGTATAATGAAAGAGAAAAAGTTATCTCAAATAAGAACGGAAAAAAAGTGATCCAAACGTAGTTTCCAAACTTCGAAAAAAAATGTTTTTCTTTTCGAGATTCTTTGCGCATAATATGCTTTTCTGGGGCTATCAAACTAGTATAATGAAAGAGAACCAGTTATCTCAAATAAGAACGGGAAAGAAGTGATTCTAACGAAGTTTCCAAACTTCGAAAAAATTTTTTTTTCTTTTCGAGATTCTTTGCGCATAATATGCTTTACTGAGGCTATCAAACTAGTATAATGAAAGAGAACCAGTTATCTCAAATAAGAACGGAAAAAAAGTGATTCTAACGAAGTTTCCAACTTCGAAAAAAAATGTTTTTCTTTTCGAGATTCTTTGCGCATAATATGCTTTTCTGAGGCTATCAAACTAGTATAATGAAAGAGAACCAGTTATCTCAAATAAGAACGGAAAAAAAGTGATTCAAACGAAGTTTCCAAACTTCGAAAAAAAATTTTTTTCTTTTTGAGATTCTTTGCGCATAATATGCTTTTCTACGGCTATCAAACTAGTAAAATGAAAGAGAACCAGTTATCCCGAATAAGAACGGAAAAAAAGTGATTTTAACGAAGTTTCCAAACTTCGAAAATTTTTTTTATTCTTTTCGAGATTCTTTGCGCATAATATGCTTTACTGAGGCTATCAAACTAGTATAATGAAAGAGAACCAGTTATCTCAAATAAGAACAGAAAAAAAGTGATTCTAACGAAGTTTCCAAACTTCGAAAAAATTTTTTTTTCTTTTCGAGATTCTTTGCGCATAATATGCTTTACTGAGGCTATCAAACTAGTATAATGGAAGAGAACCAGTTATCTCAAATAAGAACAGAAAAAAAGTGATTCTAAAGAAGTTTCCAAACTTCGAAAAAAACTTTTTTCTTTTCGAGATTCTTTCCGCATAATATGATTTTCTAAGGCTACCAAACTAGTATAATGACAGAGAACCAGTTATCTCAAATAAGAACGGAAAAAAAGTGATTCTAATAAAGTTTCCAAACTTTGAAAAAAATTTTTTTTCTTTTCCAGATTCTTTCTGCATAATATACTTTTCTACAGCTATCAAACTAGCAAAATTAAAGAGAACCAGTTATCTCAAATAAGAACGGAAAAAAGTGATTCTAATGAAGTTTCCAACCATTGAAATAAATCTTTTCTTTTGGGGAATCTTTCTTCATTTTATGGTTTTCTATGGCTATCAAACTAGTATAATGAAAAAGAACCAATAATCTAAAATAAGAATGGAAAAAATTGATTCATAAGGATTTTCACTACATTAAAAAAAAATTTTTTTCTTTACTAGAATCTATCCGCATTATATGCTTTTCTAAGGCTATCAAACTAGTATAATGAAAGAGAACTAGTTATCTCAAATAAGAATGGAAAAAAATTGATTCATAAGGATTTTCAAAACATCAAAAAAAATTTTTTTCTTTTCGAGATTCTATCCGCATTATATGCTTTTCTAAGGCTATCAAACTAGTATAATGAAAGAGAACCAGTTATCCCAAATAAGAACGGAAAAAAGTGATTCTAAAGAAATTTCCAAACTTCGAAAAAAAAATTTTTTCTTTTCGAGATTGTTTCCGCATAATATGCTTTTCTAAGTCTATCAAACTAGTATAATGAAAGAGAACCAGGTATCTCAAATAAGAACGGAAAAAAAGTGATTCTAATGAAGTTTCCAAATATTGAAAAAAATTTTTTTTTCTTTTGGAGATTCTTTCCGCATAATATGCTTTTCTACAACTATCAAACTAGCAAAATGAAAGAGAACCAGTTATCTCAAATAAGAACGGAAAAAAATTGATTCTAATGAAGTTTCCAACCATCGAAATAAATCTTTTCTTTTCGCGAATCTTTCTTCATTTTATGGTTTTCTAAGGCTATCAAACTAGTATAATGAAAGAGAACCAGTTATCTCAAATAAGAATGGAAAAAAATTGAGTCATAAGGAATTTCAAAACATCAAAACAAATTTTTTTTCCTTTCGAGATTCTTTCCGCATTATATGCTTTTCTAAGGCTATCAAACAAGTATAATGAAAGAGAACCAGTTATCTCAAATAAGAACGGAAAAAAAGTGATTCTAACGAAGTTTCCAAACTTGGAAAAAATTTTTTTTTCTTTTCGAGATTCTTTGCGCATAATATGCTTTACTGAGGCTATCAAACTAGTATAATGAAAGAGAACCAGTTATCTCAAATAAGAACGGAAAAAAAGTGATTCAAACGAAGTTTCCAAACTTCGAAAAAAAATGTTTTTCTTTTCGAGATTCTTTGCGCATAATATGCTTTTCTGAGGCTATCAAACTAGTATAATGAAAGAGAACCAGTTATCTCAAATAAGAACGGAAAAAATGTGATTCAAATGAAGTTTCGAAACTTCGAAAAAAAATTTTTTTCTTTTCGAGATTCTTTGCGCATAATATGCTTTTCTACGGCTATCAAAGTAGTAAAATGAAAGAGAACCAGTTATCTCGAATAAGAACGGAAAAAAAGTGATTCTAACGAAGTTTGCAAACTTCGAAAAATTTTTTTTTTCTTTTCGAGATTCTTTGCGCATAATATGCTTTACTGAGGCTATCAAATTAGTATAATGAAAGAGAACCAGTTATCTCAAATAAGAACGGAAAAAAGTGTTTCTAACGAAGTTTCCAAACTTCGAAAAAAAATTTTTTTCTTTTCGAGATTCTTTGCGCATAATATGCTTTACTGAGGCTATCAAACTATTATATGAAAGAGAACCAGTTATCTCAAATAAGAACGGAAAAAAGTGATTCTAACGAAGTTTTCAAACTTCGAAAAAAAAATTTTTTCTTTTCGAGATTCTTTGCGCATAATATGCTTTACTGAGGCTATCAAACTAGTACAATGAAAGAGAACCAGTTATCTCAAATAAGAACAGAAAAAAAGTGATACTAAAGAAGTTTCCAAACTTCGAAAAAAAAATTTTTTTCTTTTGGAGATTCTTTGCGCATAATATGCTTTACTGAGGCTATCAAACGAGTATAATGAAAGAGAACCAGTTATCTCAAATAAGAACGGAAAAAAATTGATTCTAAAGAAGTTTCCAAAGTTCGAAAAAAAATTTTTTCTTTTCGAGATTCTTTACGCATAATATGCTTTACTGAGGCTATCAACCTAGTATAATGAAAGAGAAACAGTTATCTCCAATAAGAACGGAAAAAAAGTGATTCTAAAGTAGTTTCCAAACTTCGAAAAAAAATTTTTTTCTTTTCGTGATTCTTTTCGCTAAATATGCTTTTCTGAGGCTATCAAACTAGTATAATGAAAGAGAACCAGTTATCTCAAATAAGAACAGAAAAAAAGTGATTCTAAAGAAGTTTCCAAACTTCGAAAAAAATTTTTTTTCTTTTCGAGATTCTTTGCGCATAATATGCTTTACTGAGGCTATCAAAATAGTATAATGAAAGAGAAAAAGTTATCTCAAATAAGAACGGAAAAAAAGTGATCCAAACGTAGTTTCCAAACTTCGAAAAAAAATGTTTTTCTTTTCGAGATTCTTTGCGCATAATATGCTTTTCTGGGGCTATCAAACTAGTATAATGAAAGAGAACCAGTTATCTCAAATAAGAACGGGAAAGAAGTGATTCTAACGAAGTTTCCAAACTTCGAAAAATTTTTTTTTTCTTTTCGAGATTCTTTGCGCATAATATGCTTTACTGAGGCTATCAAACTAGTATAATGAAAGAGAACCAGTTATCTCAAATAAGAACGGAAAAAAAGTGATTCTAACGAAGTTTCCAACTTCGAAAAAAAATGTTTTTCTTTTCGAGATTCTTTGCGCATAATATGCTTTTCTGAGGCTATCAAACTAGTATAATGAAAGAGAACCAGTTATCTCAAATAAGAACGGAAAAAAAGTGATTCAAACGAAGTTTCCAAACTTCGAAAAAAAATTTTTTTCTTTTTGAGATTCTTTGCGCATAATATGCTTTTCTACGGCTATCAAACTAGTAAAATGAAAGAGAACCAGTTATCCCGAATAAGAACGGAAAAAAAGTGATTTTAACGAAGTTTCCAAACTTCGAAAATTTTTTTTATTCTTTTCGAGATTCTTTGCGCATAATATGCTTTACTGAGGCTATCAAACTAGTATAATGAAAGAGAACCAGTTATCTCAAATAAGAACAGAAAAAAAGTGATTCTAACGAAGTTTCCAAACTTCGAAAAAATTTTTTTTTCTTTTCGAGATTCTTTGCGCATAATATGCTTTACTGAGGCTATCAAACTAGTATAATGGAAGAGAACCAGTTATCTCAAATAAGAACAGAAAAAAAGTGATTCTAAAGAAGTTTCCAAACTTCGAAAAAAACTTTTTTCTTTTCGAGATTCTTTCCGCATAATATGATTTTCTAAGGCTACCAAACTAGTATAATGACAGAGAACCAGTTATCTCAAATAAGAACGGAAAAAAAGTGATTCTAATGAAGTTTCCAAACTTTGAAAAAAATTTTTTTTCTTTTCCAGATTCTTTCTGCATAATATACTTTTCTACAGCTATCAAACTAGCAAAATTAAAGAGAACCAGTTATCTCAAATAAGAACGGAAAAAAGTGATTCTAATGAAGTTTCCAACCATTGAAATAAATCTTTTCTTTTGGGGAATCTTTCTTCATTTTATGGTTTTCTATGGCTATCAAACTAGTATAATGAAAAAGAACCAATAATCTAAAATAAGAATGGAAAAAATTGATTCATAAGGATTTTCACTACATTAAAAAAAAATTTTTTTCTTTACTAGAATCTATCCGCATTATATGCTTTTCTAAGGCTATCAAACTAGTATAATGAAAGAGAACTAGTTATCTCAAATAAGAATGGAAAAAAATTGATTCATAAGGATTTTCAAAACATCAAAAAAAATTTTTTTCTTTTCGAGATTCTATCCGCATTATATGCTTTTCTAAGGCTATCAAACTAGTATAATGAAAGAGAACCAGTTATCTCAAATAAGAACGGAAAAAAGTGATTCTAAAGAAATTTCCAAACTTCGAAAAAAAAATTTTTTCTTTTCGAGATTGTTTCCGCATAATATGCTTTTCTAAGTCTATCAAACTAGTATAATGAAAGAGAACCAGGTATCTCAAATAAGAACGGAAAAAAAGTGATTCTAATGAAGTTTCCAAATATTGAAAAAAATTTTTTTTTCTTTTGGAGATTCTTTCCGCATAATATGCTTTTCTACAACTATCAAACTAGCAAAATGAAAGAGAACCAGTTATCTCAAATAAGAACGGAAAAAAATTGATTCTAATGAAGTTTCCAACCATCGAAATAAATCTTTTCTTTTCGCGAATCTTTCTTCATTTTATGGTTTTCTAAGGCTATCAAACTAGTATAATGAAAGAGAACCAGTTATCTCAAATAAGAATGGAAAAAAATTGAGTCATAAGGAATTTCAAAACATCAAAACAAATTTTTTTTCCTTTCGAGATTCTTTCCGCATTATATGCTTTTCTAAGGCTATCAAACAAGTATAATGAAAGAGAACCAGTTATCTCAAATAAGAACGGAAAAAAAGTGATTCTAACGAAGTTTCCAAACTTGGAAAAAATTTTTTTTTCTTTTTGAGATTCTTTGCGCATAATATGCTTTACTGAGGCTATCAAACTAGTATAATGAAAGAGAACCAGTTATCTCAAATAAGAACGGAAAAAAAGTGATTCAAACGAAGTTTCCAAACTTCGAAAAAAAATGTTTTTCTTTTCGAGATTCTTTGCGCATAATATGCTTTTCTGAGGCTATCAAACTAGTATAATGAAAGAGAACCAGTTATCTCAAATAAGAACGGAAAAAATGTGATTCAAATGAAGTTTCCAAACTTCGAAAAAAAATTTTTTTCTTTTCGAGATTCTTTGCGCATAATATGCTTTTCTACGGCTATCAAAGTAGTAAAATGAAAGAGAACCAGTTATCTCGAATAAGAACGGAAAAAAAGTGATTCTAACGAAGTTTCCAAACTTCGAAAAATTTTTTTTTTCTTTTCGAGATTCTTTGCGCATAATATGCTTTACTGAGGCTATCAAATTAGTATAATGAAAGAGAACCAGTTATCTCAAATAAGAACGGAAAAAAGTGTTTCTAACGAAGTTTCCAAACTTCGAAAAAAAATTTTTTTCTTTTCGAGATTCTTTGCGCATAATATGCTTTACTGAGGCTATCAAACTATTATATGAAAGAGAACCAGTTATCTCAAATAAGAACGGAAAAAAGTGATTCTAACGAAGTTTTCAAACTTCGAAAAAAAAATTTTTTCTTTTCGAGATTCTTTGCGCATAATATGCTTTACTGAGGCTATCAAACTAGTACAATGAAAGAGAACCAGTTATCTCAAATAAGAACAGAAAAAAAGTGATTCTAAAGAAGTTTCCAAACTTCGAAAAAAAAATTTTTTTCTTTTGGAGATTCTTTGCGCATAATATGCTTTACTGAGGCTATCAAACGAGTATAATGAAAGAGAACCAGTTATCTCAAATAAGAACGGAAAAAAATTGATTCTAAAGAAGTTTCCAAAGTTCGAAAAAAAAATTTTTTCTTTTCGAGATTCTTTACGCATAATATGCTTTACTGAGGCTATCAACCTAGTATAATGAAAGAGAAACAGTTATCTCCAATAAGAACGGAAAAAAAGTGATTCTAAAGTAGTTTCCAAACTTCGAAAAAAAATTTTTTTCTTTTCGTGATTCTTTTCGCTAAATATGCTTTTCTGAGGCTATCAAACTAGTATAATGAAACAGAACCAGTTATCTCAAATAAGAACAGAAAAAAAGTGATTCTAAAGAAGTTTCCAAACTTCGAAAAAAATTTTTTTTCTTTTCGAGATTCTTTGCGCATAATATGCTTTACTGAGGCTATCAAAATAGTATAATGAAAGAGAAAAAGTTATCTCAAATAAGAACGGAAAAAAAGTGATCCAAACGTAGTTTCCAAACTTCGAAAAAAAATGTTTTTCTTTTCGAGATTCTTTGCGCATAATATGCTTTTCTGGGGCTATCAAACTAGTATAATGAAAGAGAACCAGTTATCTCAAATAAGAACGGGAAAAAAGTGATTCTAACGAAGTTTCCAAACTTCGAAAAAATTTTTTTTTCTTTTCGAGATTCTTTGCGCATAATATGCTTTACTGAGGCTATCAAACTAGTATAATGAAAGAGAACCAGTTATCTCAAATAAGAACGGAAAAAAAGTGATTCTAACGAAGTTTCCAACTTCGAAAAAAAATGTTTTTCTTTTCGAGATTCTTTGCGCATAATATGCTTTTCTGAGGCTATCAAACTAGTATAATGAAAGAGAACCAGTTATCTCAAATAAGAACGGAAAAAAAGTGATTCAAACGAAGTTTCCAAACTTCGAAAAAAAATTTTTTTCTTTTTGAGATTCTTTGCGCATAATATGCTTTTCTACGGCTATCAAACTAGTAAAATGAAAGAGAACCAGTTATCCCGAATAAGAACGGAAAAAAAGTGATTTTAACGAAGTTTCCAAACTTCGAAAATTTTTTTTATTCTTTTCGAGATTCTTTGCGCATAATATGCTTTACTGAGGCTATCAAACTAGTATAATGGAAGAGAACCAGTTATCTCAAATAAGAACAGAAAAAAAGTGATTCTAAAGAAGTTTCCAAACTTCGAAAAAAAATTTTTTTCTTTTCGAGATTCTTTGCGCATAATATGCTTTACTGAGGCTATCAAACTAGTATAATGAAAGAGAACAAGTTATCTCAAATAAGAACGGAAAAAAAATTGTTTCTAAAGAAGTTTCCAAACTTCGAAAAAAAATGTTTTTCTTTTCGAGATTCTTTGCGCATAATATGCTTTTCTGGGGCTATCAAACTAGTATAATGAAAGAGAACCAGTTATCTCAAATAAGAACGGAAAAAAAGTGATTCTAACGAAGTTTCCAAACTTCGAAAAAATTTTTTTTTCTTTTCGAGATTCTTTGCGCATAATATGCTTTACTGAGGCTATCAAACTAGTATAATGAAAGAGAACCAGTTATCTCAAATAAGAACGGAAAAAAAGTGATTCAAACGAAGTTTCCAAACTTCGAAAAAAAATGTTTTTCTTTTCGAGATTCTTTGCGCATAATATGCTTTACTGAGGCTATCAAACTAGTATAATGAAAGAGAAACAGATATCTCAAATATGAACGGAAAAAAAGTGATTCAAACGAAGTTTCCAAACTTCGAAAAAAAATGTTTTTCTTTTCGAGATTCTTTGCGCATAATATGCTTTACTGAGGCTATCAAACTATTATATGAAAGAGAACCAGTTATCTCAAATAAGAACGGAAAAAAGTGATTCTAACGAAGTTTTCAAACTTCGAAAAAAAAATTTTTTCTTTTCGAGATTCTTTGCGCATAATATGCTTTACTGAGGCTATCAAACTAGTACAATGAAAGAGAACCAGTTATCTCAAATAAGAACAGAAAAAAAGTGATTCTAAAGAAGTTTCCAAACTTCGAAAAAAAAATTTTTTCTTTTGGAGATTCTTTGCGCATTATATGCTTTACTGAGGCTATCAAACTAGTATAATGAAAGAGAACCAGTTATCTCAAATAAGAACGGAAAAAAATTGATTCTAAAGAAGTTTCCAAAGTTCGAAAAAAAAATTTTTTCTTTTCGAGATTCTTTACGCATAATATGCTTTACTGAGGCTATCAACCTAGTATAATGAAAGAGAAACAGTTATCTCAAATAAGAACGGAAAAAAAGTGATTCTAAAGTAGTTTCCAAACTTCGAAAAAAAATTTTTTTCTTTTCGTGATTCTTTTCGCTAAATATGCTTTTCTGAGGCTATCAAACTAGTATAATGAAAGAGAACCAGTTATCTCAAATAAGAACAGAAAAAAAGTGATTCTAAAGAAGTTTCCAAACTTCGAAAAAAAATTTTTTTCTTTTCGAGATTCTTTGCGCCTAATATGCTTTACTGAGGCTATCAAAATAGTATAATGAAAGAGAAAAAGTTATCTCAAATAAGAACGGAAAAAAAGTGATCCAAACGTAGTTTCCAAACTTCGAAAAAAAATGTTTTTCTTTTCGAGATTCTTTGCGCATAATATGCTTTTCTGGGGCTATCAAACTAGTATAATGAAAGAGAACCAGTTATCTCAAATAAGAACGGGAAAAAAGTGATTCTAACGAAGTTTCCAAACTTGGAAAAAATTTTTTTTTCTTTTCGAGATTCTTTGCGCATAATATGCTTTACTGAGGCTATCAAACTAGTATAATGAAAGAGAACCAGTTATCTCAAATAAGAACGGAAAAAAAGTGATTCTAACGAAGTTTCCAAACTTCGAAAAAAAATGTTTTTCTTTTCGAGATTCTTTGCGCATAATATGCTTTTCTGAGGCTATCAAACTAGTATAATGAAAGAGAACCAGTTATCTCAAATAAGAACGGAAAAAAAGTGATTCAAACGAAGTTTCCAAACTTCGAAAAAAAATTTTTTTCTTTTCGAGATTCTTTGCGCATAATATGCTTTTCTACGGCTATCAAACTAGTAAAATGAAAGAGAACAAGTTATCCCGAATAAGAACGGAAAAAAAGTGATTTTAACGAAGTTTCCAAACTTCGAAAATTTTTTTTATTCTTTTCGAGATTCTTTGCGCATAATATGCTTTACTGAGGCTATCAAACTAGTATAATGAAAGAGAACCAGTTATCTCAAATAAGAACAGAAAAAAAGTGATTCTAAAGAAGTTTCCAAACTTCGAAAAAAAATTTTTTTCTTTTCGAGATTCTTTGCGCATAATATGCTTTACTGAGGCTATCAAACTAGTATAATGAAAGAGAACAAGTTATCTCAACTAAGAACGGAATAAAATTGATTCTAAAGAAGTTTCCAAACTTCGAAAAAAAATTTTTTTCTTTTCGAGATTCTTTGCGCATAATATGCTTTACTGAGGCTATCAAAATAGTATAATGAAAGAGAAACAGTTATCTCAAATAAGAACGGAAAAAAAAAGATTCAAACGTAGTTTCCAAACTTCGAAAAAAAATGTTTTTCTTTTCGAGATTCTTTGCGCATAATATGCTTTACTGAGGCTATCAAACTAGTATAATGAAAGAGAACCAGTTATCTCAAATAAGAACAGAAAAAAAGTGATTCTAAAGAAGTTTCCAAACTTCGAAAAAAAATTTTTTTCTTTTCGAGATTCTTTGCGCATAATATGCTTTGCTGAGGATATCAAACTAGTATAATGAAAGAGAACAAGTTATCTCAAATAAGAACGGAAAAAAAATTGATTCTAAAGAAGTTTCCAAACTTCGAAAAAAAATGTTTTTCTTTTCGAGATTCTTTGCGCATAATATGCTTTTCTGGGGCTATCAAACTAGTATAATGAAAGAGAACCAGTTATCTCAAATAGGAAAGAGAAAAAAGTGATTCTAACGAAGTTTCCAAACTTCAAAAAAAATTTTTTTTCTTTTCGAGATTCTTTGCGCATAATATGCTTTACTGAGGCTATCAAACTAGTATAATGAAAGAGAACCAGTTATCTCAAATAAGAACGGAAAAAAAGTGATTCTAACGAAGTTTCCAAACTTGGAAAAAATTTTTTTTTCTTTTCGAGATTCTTTGCGCATAATATGCTTTACTGAGGCTATCAAACTAGTATAATGAAAGAGAACCAGTTATCTCAAATAAGAACGGAAAAAAAGTGATCCAAACGAAGTTTCCAAACTTCGAAAAAAAATGTTTTTCTTTTCGAGATTCTTTGCGCATAATATGCTTTTCTGAGGCTATCAAACTAGTATAATGAAAGAGAACCAGTTATCTCAAATAAGAACGGAAAAAATGTGATTCAAATGAAGTTTCCAAACTTCGAAAAAAAATTTTTTTTCTTTTCGAGATTCTTTGCGCATAATATGCTTTTCTACGGCTATCAAACTAGTAAAATGAAAGAGAACCAGTTATCTCGAATAAGAACGGAAAAAAAGTGATTCTAACGAAGTTTCCAAACTTCGAAAAATTTTTTTTTTCTTTTCGAGATTCTTTGCGCATAATATGCTTTACTGAGGCTATCAAACTAGTACAATGAAAGAGAACCAGTTATCTCAAATAATAACAGAAAAAAAGTGATTCTAAAGAAGTTTCCAAACTTCGAAAAAAAAATTTTTTTCTTTTGGAGATTCTTTGCGCATAATATGCTTTACTGAGGCTATCAAACGAGTTTAATGAAAGAGAACCAGTTATCTCAAATAAGAACGGAAAAAAATTGATTCTAAAGAAGTTTCCAAAGTTCGAAAAAAAATTTTTTCTTTTCGAGATTCTTTACGCATAATATGCTTTACTGAGGCTATCAACCTAGTATAATGAAAGAGAAACAGTTATCTCAAATAAGAACGGAAAAAAAGTGATTCTAAAGTAGTTTCCAAACTTCGAAAAAAAATTTTTTTCTTTTCGTGATTCTTTTCGCTAAATATGCTTTTCTGAGGCTATCAAACTAGTATAATGAAAGAGAACCAGTTATCTCAAATAAGAACAGAAAAAAAGTGATTCTAAAGAAGTTTCCAAACTTCGAAAAAAAATTTTTTTCTTTTCGAGATTCTTTGCGCATAATATGCTTTACTGAGGATATCAAAATAGTATAATGAAAGAGAAAAAGTTATCTCAAATAAGAACGGAAAAAAAGTGATCCAAACGTAGTTTCCAAACTTCGAAAAAAAATGTTTTTCTTTTCGAGATTCTTTGCGCATAATATGCTTTTCTGGGGCTATCAAACTAGTATAATGATAGAGAACCAGTTATCTCAAATAAGAACGGGAAAAAAGTGATTCTAACGAAGTTTCCAAACTTCGAAAAAAATTTTTTTTCTTTTCGAGATTCTTTGCGCATAATATGCTTTACTGAGGCTATCAAACTAGTATAATGAAAGAGAACCAGTTATCTCAAATAAGAACGGAAAAAAAGTGATTCTAACGAAGTTTCCAAACTTCGAAAAAAAATGTTTTTCTTTTCGAGATTCTTTGCGCATAATATGCTTTTCTGATGCTATCAAACTAGTATAATGAAAGAGAACCAGTTATCTCAAATAAGAACGGAAAAAAAGTGATTCAAACGAAGTTTCCAAACTTCGAAAAAAAATTTTTTTCTTTTCGAGATTCTTTGCGCATAATATGCTTTTCTACGGCTATCAAACTAGTAAAATGAAAGAGAACCAGTTATCCCGAATAAGAACGGAAAAAAAGTGATTTTAACGAAGTTTCCAAACTTCGAAAATTTTTTTTATTCTTTTCGAGATTCTTTGCGCATAATATGCTTTACTGAGGCTATCAAACTAGTATAATGAAAGAGAACCAGTTATCTCAAATAAGAACAGAAAAAAAGTGATTCTAAAGAAGTTTCCAAACTTCGAAAAAAAATTTTTTTCTTTTCGAGATTCTTTGCGCATAATATGCTTTACTGAGGCTATCAAACTAGTATAATGAAAGAGAACCAGTTATCTCAAATAAGAACAGAAAAAAAGTGATTCTAAAGAAGTTTCCAAACTTCGAAAAAAAATTTTTTTCTTTTCGAGATTCTTTGCGCATAATATGCTTTACTGAGGCTATCAAACTAGTATAATGAAAGAGAACAAGTTATCTCAAATAAGAACGGAAAAAAAATTGATTCTAAAGAAGTTTCCAAACTTCGAAAAAAAATGTTTTTCTTTTCGAGATTCTTTGCGCATAATATGCTTTTCTGGGGCTATCAAACTAGTATAATGAAAGAGAACCAGTTATCTCAAATAAGAACGGAAAAAAAGTGATTCTAACGAAGTTTCCAAACTTCGAAAAAATTTTTTTTTCTTTTCGAGATTCTTTGCGCATAATATGCTTTACTGAGGCTATCAAACTAGTATAATGAAAGAGAACCAGTTATCTCAAATAAGAACGGAAAAAAAAGTGATTCAAACGAAGTTTCCAAACTTCGAAAAAAAATGTTTTTCTTTTCGAGATTCTTTGCGCATAATATGGTTTTCTGAGGCTATCAAACTAGTATAATGAAAGAGAACCAGTTATCTCAAATAAGAACGGAAAAAATGTGATTCAAATGAAGTTTCCAAACTTCGAAAAAAAAATTTTTTCTTTTCGAGATTCTTTGCGCATAATATGCTTTTCTACGGCTATCAAACTAGTAAAATGAAAGAGAACCAGTTATCTCGAATAAGAACGGAAAAAAAGTGATTCTAACGAAGTTTCCAAACTTCGAAAAAAAATGTTTTTCTTTTCTAGATTCTTTGCGCATAATATGCTTTTCTGAGGCTATCAAACTAGTATAATGAAAGAGAACCAGTTATCTCAAATAAGAACGGAAAAAAAGTGATTCAAACGAAGTTTCCAAACTTCGAAAAAAAATTTTTTTCTTTTCGAGATTCTTTGCGCGTAATATGCTTTTCTACGGCTATCAAACTAGTAAAATGAAAGAGAACCAGTTATCTCGAATAAGAACGGAAAAAAAGTGATTCTAACGAAGTTTCCAAACTTCGAAAATTTTTTTTATTCTTTTCGAGATTCTTTGCGCATAATATGCTTTACTGAGGCTATCAAACTAGTACAATGAAAGAGAACCAGTTATCTCAAATAAGAACAGAAAAAAAGTGATTCTAAAGAAGTTTCCAAACTTCGAAAAAAAAATTTTTTCTTTTGGAGATTCTTTGCGCATTATATGCTTTACTGAGGCTATCAAACTAGTATAATGAAAGAGAACCAGTTATCTCAAATAAGAACGGAAAAAAATTGATTCTAAAGAAGTTTCCAAAGTTCGAAAAAAAAATTTTTTCTTTTCGAGATTCTTTACGCATAATATGCTTTACTGAGGCTATCAACCTAGTATAATGAAAGAGAAACAGTTATCTCAAATAAGAACGGAAAAAAAGTGATTCTAAAGTTGTTTCCAAACTTCGAAAAAAAATTTTTTTCTTTTCGTGATTCTTTTCGCTAAATATGCTTTTCTGAGGCTATCAAACTAGTATAATGAAAGAGAACCAGTTATCTCAAATAAGAACAGAAAAAAAGTGATTCTAAAGAAGTTTCCAAACTTCGAAAAAAAATTTTTTTCTTTTCGAGATTCTTTGCGCCTAATATGCTTTACTGAGGCTATCAAACTAGTATAATGAAAGAGAACCAGTTATCTCAAATAAGAACGGAAAAAAAAGTGATTCAAACGAAGTTTCCAAACTTCGAAAAAAAATGTTTTTCTTTTCGAGATTCTTTGCGCATAATATTGGTTTCTGAGGCTATCAAACTAGTATAATGAAAGAGAACCAGTTATCTCAAATAAGAACGGAAAAAATGTGATTCAAATGAAGTTTCCAAACTTCGAAAAAAAAATTTTTTCTTTTCGAGATTCTTTGCGCATAATATGCTTTTCTACGGCTATCAAACTAGTAAAATGAAAGAGAACCAGTTATCTCGAATAAGAACGGAAAAAAAGTGATTCTAACGAAGTTTCCAAACTTCGAAAAAAAATGTTTTTCTTTTCTAGATTCTTTGCGCATAATATGCTTTTCTGAGGCTATCAAACTAGTATAATGAAAGAGAACCAGTTATCTCAAATAAGAACGGAAAAAAAGTGATTCAAACGAAGTTTCCAAACTTCGAAAAAAAATTTTTTTCTTTTCGAGATTCTTTGCGCGTAATATGCTTTTCTACGGCTATCAAACTAGTAAAATGAAAGAGAACCAGTTATCTCGAATAAGAACGGAAAAAAAGTGATTCTAACGAAGTTTCCAAACTTCGAAATTTTTTTTTATTCTTTTCGAGATTCTTTGCGCATAATATGCTTTACTGAGGCTATCAAACTAGTATAATGAAAGAGAACCAGTTATCTCAAATAAGAACAGAAAAAAAGTGATTCTAAAGAAGTTTCCAAACTTCGAAAAAAATTTTTTTTCTTTTCGAGATTCTTTGCGCATAATATGCTTTTCTGAGGCTATCAAACTAGTATAATGAAAGAGAACCAGTTTTCTCAAATAAGAACGGAAAAAAAGTGATTCAAACGAAGTTTCCAAACTTCCAAAAAAAATTTTTTTCTTTTCGAGATTCTTTGCGCATAATATGCTTTTCTACGGCTATCAAACTAGTAAAATGAAAGAGAACCAGTTATCCCGAATAAGAAGGGAAAAAAAGTGATTTTAACGAAGTTTCCAAACTTCGAAAATTTTTTTTATTCTTTTCGAGATTCTTTGCGCATAATATGCTTTACTGAGGCTATCAAACTAGTATAATGAAAGAGAACCAGTTATCTCAAATAAGAACAGAAAAAAAGTGATTCTAAAGAAGTTTCCAAACTTCGAAAAAAAATTTTTTTCTTTTCGAGATTCTTTGCGCATAATATGCTTTACTGAGGCTATCAAACTAGTATAATGAAAGAGAACAAGTTATCTCAACTAAGAACGGAATAAAATTGATTCTAAAGAAGTTTCCAAACTTCGAAAAAAAATTTTTTTCTTTTCGAGATTCTTTGCGCATAATATGCTTTACTGAGGCTATCAAAATAGTATAATGAAAGAGAAACAGTTATCTCAAATAAGAACGGAAAAAAAGTGATTCAAACGAAGTTTCCAAACTTCGAAAAAAAATGTTTTTCTTTTCGAGATTCTTTGCGCATAATATGGTTTTCTGAGGCTATCAAACTAGTATAATGAAAGAGCACCAGTTATCTCAAATAAGAACGGAAAAAAAGTGATTCAAACGAAGTTTCCAAACTTCGAAAAAAAATTTTTTTCTTTTCGAGATTCTTTGCGCGTAATATGCTTTTCTACGGCTATCAAACTAGTAAAATGAAAGAGAACCAGTTATCTCGAATAAGAACGGAAAAAAAGTGATTCTAACGAAGTTTCCAAACTTCGAAAATTTTTTTTATTCTTTTCGAGATTCTTTGCGCATAATATGCTTTACTGAGGCTATCAAACTAGTACAATGAAAGAGAACCAGTTATCTCAAATAAGAACAGAAAAAAAGTGATTCTAAAGAAGTTTCCAAACTTCGAAAAAAAAATTTTTTCTTTTGGAGATTCTTTGCGCATTATATGCTTTACTGAGGCTATCAAACTAGTATAATGAAAGAGAACCAGTTATCTCAAATAAGAACGGAAAAAAATTGATTCTAAAGAAGTTTCCAAAGTTCGAAAAAAAAATTTTTTCTTTTCGAGATTCTTTACGCATAATATGCTTTACTGAGGCTATCAACCTAGTATAATGAAAGAGAAACAGTTATCTCAAATAAGAACGGAAAAAAAGTGATTCTAAAGTAGTTTCCAAACTTCGAAAAAAAATTTTTTTCTTTTCGTGATTCTTTTCGCTAAATATGCTTTTCTGAGGCTATCAAACTAGTATAATGAAAGAGAACCAGTTATCTCAAATAAGAACAGAAAAAAAGTGATTCTAAAGAAGTTTCCAAACTTCGAAAAAAAATTTTTTTCTTTTCGAGATTCTTTGCGCCTAATATGCTTTACTGAGGCTATCAAAATAGTATAATGAAAGAGAAAAAGTTATCTCAAATAAGAACGGAAAAAAAGTGATCCAAACGTAGTTTCCAAACTTCGAAAAAAAATGTTTTTCTTTTCGAGATTCTTTGCGCATAATATGCTTTTCTGGGGCTATCAAACTAGTATAATGAAAGAGAACCAGTTATCTCAAATAAGAACGGGAAAAAAGTGATTCTAACGAAGTTTCCAAACTTGGAAAAAAATTTTTTTTCTTTTCGAGATTCTTTGCGCATAATATGCTTTACTGAGGCTATCAAACTAGTATAATGAAAGAGAACCAGTTATCTCAAATAAGAACGGAAAAAAAGTGATTCTAACGAAGTTTCCAAACTTCGAAAAAAAATGTTTTTCTTTTCGAGATTCTTTGCGCATAATATGCTTTTCTGAGGCTATCAAACTAGTATAATGAAAGAGAACCAGTTATCTCAAATAAGAACGGAAAAAAAGTGATTCAAACGAAGTTTCCAAACTTCGAAAAAAAATTTTTTTCTTTTCGAGATTCTTTGCGCATAATATGCTTTTCTACGGCTATCAAACTAGTAAAATGAAAGAGAACAAGTTATCCCGAATAAGAACGGAAAAAAAGTGATTTTAACGAAGTTTCCAAACTTCGAAAATTTTTTTTATTCTTTTCGAGATTCTTTGCGCATAATATGCTTTACTGAGGCTATCAAACTAGTATAATGAAAGAGAACCAGTTATCTCAAATAAGAACAGAAAAAAAGTGATTCTAAAGAAGTTTCCAAACTTCGAAAAAAAATTTTTTTCTTTTCGAGATTCTTTGCGCATAATATGCTTTACTGAGGCTATCAAACTAGTATAATGAAAGAGAACAAGTTATCTCAACTAAGAACGGAATAAAATTGATTCTAAAGAAGTTTCCAAACTTCGAAAAAAAATTTTTTTCTTTTCGAGATTCTTTGCGCATAATATGCTTTACTGAGGCTATCAAAATAGTATAATGAAAGAGAAACAGTTATCTCAAATAAGAACGGAAAAAAAAAGATTCAAACGTAGTTTCCAAACTTCGAAAAAAAATGTTTTTCTTTTCGAGATTCTTTGCGCATAATATGCTTTACTGAGGCTATCAAACTAGTATAATGAAAGAGAACCAGTTATCTCAAATAAGAACAGAAAAAAAGTGATTCTAAAGAAGTTTCCAAACTTCGAAAAAAAATTTTTTTCTTTTCGAGATTCTTTGCGCATAATATGCTTTGCTGAGGATATCAAACTAGTATAATGAAAGAGAACAAGTTATCTCAAATAAGAACGGAAAAAAAATTGATTCTAAAGAAGTTTCCAAACTTCGAAAAAAAATGTTTTTCTTTTCGAGATTCTTTGCGCATAATATGCTTTTCTGGGGCTATCAAACTAGTATAATGAAAGAGAACCAGTTATCTCAAATAGGAAAGAGAAAAAAGTGATTCTAACGAAGTTTCCAAACTTCAAAAAAAATTTTTTTTCTTTTCTAGATTCTTTGCGCATAATATGCTTTACTGAGGCTATCAAACTAGTATAATGAAAGAGAACCAGTTATCTCAAATAAGAACGGAAAAAAAGTGATTCTAACGAAGTTTCCAAACTTGGAAAAAATTTTTTTTTCTTTTCGAGATTCTTTGCGCATAATATGCTTTACTGAGGCTATCAAACTAGTATAATGAAAGAGAACCAGTTATCTCAAATAAGAACGGAAAAAAAGTGATCCAAACGAAGTTTCCAAACTTCGAAAAAAAATGTTTTTCTTTTCGAGATTCTTTGCGCATAATATGCTTTTCTGAGGCTATCAAACTAGTATAATGAAAGAGAACCAGTTATCTCAAATAAGAACGGAAAAAATGTGATTCAAATGAAGTTTCCAAACTTCGAAAAAAAATTTTTTTTCTTTTCGAGATTCTTTGCGCATAATATGCTTTTCTACGGCTATCAAACTAGTAAAATGAAAGAGAACCAGTTATCTCGAATAAGAACGGAAAAAAAGTGATTCTAACGAAGTTTCCAAACTTCGAAAAATTTTTTTTTTCCCTTCGAGATTCTTTGCGCATAATATGCTTTACTGAGGCTATCAAACTAGTACAATGAAAGAGAACCAGTTATCTCAAAAAATAACAGAAAAAAAGTGATTCTAAAGAAGTTTCCAAACTTCGAAAAAAAAATTATTTTCTTTTGGAGATTCTTTGCGCATAATATGCTTTACTAAGGCTATCAAACGAGTTTAATGAAAGAGAACCAGTTATCTCAAATAAGAACGGAAAAAAATTGATTCTAAAGAAGTTTCCAAAGTTCGAAAAAAAATTTTTTCTTTTCGAGATTCTTTACGCATAATATGCTTTACTGAGGCTATCAACCTAGTATAATGAAAGAAAAACAGTTATCTCAAATAAGAACGGAAAAAAAGTGATTCTAAAGTAGTTTGCAAACTTCGAAAAAAAATTTTTTTCTTTTCGTGATTCTTTTCGCTAAATATGCTTTTCTGAGGCTATCAAACTAGTATAATGAAAGAGAACCAGTTATCTCAAATAAGAACAGAAAAAAAGTGATTCTAAAGAAGTTTCCAAACTTCGAAAAAAAATTTTTTTCTTTTCGAGATTCTTTGCGCATAATATGCTTTACTGAGGATATCAAAATAGTATAATGAAAGAGAAAAAGTTATCTCAAATAAGAACGGAAAAAAAGTGATCCAAACGTAGTTTCCAAACTTCGAAAAAAAATGTTTTTCTTTTCGAGATTCTTTGCGCATAATATGCTTTTCTGGGGCTATCAAACTAGTATAATGATAGAGAACCAGTTATCTCAAATAAGAACGGGAAAAAAGTGATTCTAACGAAGTTTCCAAACTTCGAAAAAAATTTTTTTTCTTTTCGAGATTCTTTGCGCATAATATGCTTTACTGAGGCTATCAAACTAGTATAATGAAAGAGAACCAGTTATCTCAAATAAGAACGGAAAAAAAGTGATTCTAACGAAGTTTCCAAACTTCGAAAAAAAATGTTTTTCTTTTCGAGATTCTTTGCGCATAATATGCTTTTCTGATGCTATCAAACTAGTATAATGAAAGAGAACCAGTTATCTCAAATAAGAACGGAAAAAAAGTGATTCAAACGAAGTTTCCAAACTTCGAAAAAAAATTTTTTTCTTTTCGAGATTCTTTGCGCATAATATGCTTTTCTACGGCTATCAAACTAGTAAAATGAAAGAGAACCAGTTATCCCGAATAAGAACGGAAAAAAAGTGATTTTAACGAAGTTTCCAAACTTCGAAAATTTTTTTTATTCTTTTCGAGATTCTTTGCGCATAATATGCTTTACTGAGGCTATCAAACTAGTATAATGAAAGAGAACCAGTTATCTCAAAAATAGAACAGAAAAAAAGTGATTCTAAAGAAGTTTCCAAACTTCGAAAAAAAATTTTTTTCTTTTCGAGATTCTTTGCGCATAATATGCTTTACTGAGGCTATCAAACTAGTATAATGAAAGAGAACCAGTTATCTCAAATAAGAACAGAAAAAAAGTGATTCTAAAGAAGTTTCCAAACTTCGAAAAAAATTTTTTTTCTTTTCGAGATTCTTTGCGCATAATATGCTTTACTGAGGCTATCAAACTAGTATAATGAAAGAGAACAAGTTATCTCAAATAAGAACGGAAAAAAAATTGATTCTAAAGAAGTTTCCAAACTTCGAAAAAAAATGTTTTTCTTTTCGAGATTCTTTGCGCATAATATGCTTTTCTGGGGCTATCAAACTAGTATAATGAAAGAGAACCAGTTATCTCAAATAAGAACGGAAAAAAAGAGATTCTAACGAAGTTTCCAAACTTCGAAAAATTTTTTTTTTCTTTTCGAGATTCTTTGCGCATAATATGCTTTACTGAGGCTATCAAACTAGTATAATGAAAGAGAACCAGTTATCTCAAATAAGAACGGAAAAAAAAGTGATTCAAACGAAGTTTCCAAACTTCGAAAAAAAATGTTTTTCTTTTCGAGATTCTTTGCGCATAATATGGTTTTCTGAGGCTATCAAACTAGTATAATGAAAGAGAACCAGTTATCTCAAATAAGAACGGAAAAAATGTGATTCAAATGAAGTTTCCAAACTTCGAAAAAAAAATTTTTTCTTTTCGAGATTCTTTGCGCATAATATGCTTTTCTACGGCTATCAAACTAGTAAAATGAAAGAGAACCAGTTATCTCGAATAAGAACGGAAAAAAAGTGATTCTAACGAAGTTTCCAAACTTCGAAAAAAAATGTTTTTCTTTTCTAGATTCCTTGCGCATAATATGCTTTTCTGAGGCTATCAAACTAGTATAATGAAAGAGAACCAGTTATCTCAAATAAGAACGGAAAAAAAGTGATTCAAACGAAGTTTCCAAACTTCGAAAAAAAATTTTTTTCTTTTCGAGATTCTTTGCGCGTAATATGCTTTTCTACGGCTATCAAACTAGTAAAATGAAAGAGAACCAGTTATCTCGAATAAGAACGGAAAAAAAGTGATTCTAACGAAGTTTCCAAACTTCGAAATTTTTTTTTATTCTTTTCGAGATTCTTTGCGCATAATATGCTTTACTGAGGCTATCAAACTAGTATAATGAAAGAGAACCAGTTATCTCAAATAAGAACAGAAAAAAAGTGATTCTAAAGAAGTTTCCAAACTTCGAAAAATTTTTTTTTTCTTTTCGAGATTCTTTGCGCATAATATGCTTTTCTGAGGCTATCAAACTAGTATAATGAAAGAGAACCAGTTTTCTCAAATAAGAACGGAATAAAATTGATTCTAAAGAAGTTTCCAAACTTCGAAAAAAAATTTTTTTCTTTTCGAGATTCTTTGCGCATAATATGCTTTACTGAGGCTATCAAAATAGTATAATGAAAGAGAAACAGTTATCTCAAATAAGAACGGAAAAAAAGTGATTCAAACGAAGTTTCCAAACTTCGAAAAAAAATGTTTTTCTTTTCTAGATTCTTTGCGCATAATATGCTTTTCTGAGGCTATCAAACTAGTATAATGAAAGAGAACCAGTTATCTCAAATAAGAACGGAAAAAAAGTGATTCAAACGAAGTTTCCAAACTTCGAAAAAAAATTTTTTTCTTTTCGAGATTCTTTGCGCGTAATATGCTTTTCTATGGCTATCAAACTAGTAAAATGAAAGAGAACCAGTTATCTCGAATAAGAACGGAAAAAAAGTGATTCTAACGAAGTTTCCAAACTTCGAAAATTTTTTTTATTCTTTTCGAGATTCTTTGCGCATAATATGCTTTACTGAGGCTATCAAACTAGTATAATGAAAGAGAACCAGTTATCTCAAATAGGAACAGAAAAAAAGTGATTCTAAAGAAGTTTCCAAACTTCGAAAAAAATTTTTTTTCTTTTCGAGATTCTTTGCGCATAATATGCTTTTCTGAGGCTATCAAACTAGTATAATGAAAGAGAACCAGTTATCTCAAATAAGAACGGAAAAAAAGTGATTCAAACGAAGTTTCCAAACTTCGAAAAAAAATTTTTTTCTTTTCGAGATTCTTTGCGCATAATATGCTTTTCTACGGCTATCAAACTAGTAAATGAAAGAGAACCAGTTATCCCGAATAAGAACGGAAAAAAAGTGATTTTAACGAAGTTTCCAAACTTCGAAAATTTTTTTTATTCTTTTCGAGATTCTTTGCGCATAATATGCTTTACTGAGGCTATCAAACTAGTATAATGAAAGAGAACCAGTTATCTCAAATAAGAACAGAAAAAAAGTGATTCTAAAGAAGTTTCCAAACTTCGAAAAAAAATTTTTTTCTTTTCGAGATTCTTTGCGCATAATATGCTTTACTGAGGCTATCAAACTAGTATAATGAAAGAGAACAAGTTATCTCAACTAAGATAGGAATAAAATTGATTCTAAAGAAGTTTCCAAACTTCGAAAAAAAATTTTTTTCTTTTCGAGATTCTTTGCGCATAATATGCTTTACTGAGGCTATCAAAATAGTATAATGAAAGAGAAACAGTTATCTCAAATAAGAACGGAAAAAAAAAGATTCAAACGTAGTTTCCAAACTTCGAAAAAAAATGTTTTTCTTTTCGAGATTCTTTGCGCATAATATGCTTTACTGAGGCTATCAAACTAGTATAATGAAAGAGAACCAGTTATATCAAATAAGAACAGAAAAAAAGTGATTCTAAAGAAGTTTCCAAACTTCGAAAAAAATTTTTTTTCTTTTCGAGATTCTTTGCGCATAATATGCTTTGCTGAGGATATCAAACTAGTATAATGAAAGAGAACAAGTTATCTCAAATAAGAACGGAAAAAAAATTGATTCTAAAGAGGTTTCCAAACTTCGAAAAAAAATGTTTTTCTTTTCGAGATTCTTTGCGCATAATATGCTTTTCTGGGGCTATCAAACTAGTATAATGAAAGAGAACCAGTTATCTCAAATAGGAACGAGAAAAAAGTGATTGTAACGAAGTTTCCAAACTTCAAAAAAAAATTTTTTTCTTTTCGAGATTCTTTGCGCATAATATGCTTTACTGAGGCTATCAAACTAGTATAATGAAAGAGAACCAGTTATCTCAAATAAGAACGGAAAAAAAGTGATTCAAACGAAGTTTCCAAACTTCGAAAAAAAATGTTTTTCTTTTCGAGATTCTTTGCGCATAATATGCTTTTCTGAGGCTATCAAACTAGTATAATGAAAGAGAACCAGTTATCTCAAATAAGAACGGAAAAAATGTGATTCAAATGAAGTTTCCAAACTTCGAAAAAAATTTTTTTTCTTTTAGAGATTCTTTGCGCATAATATGCTTTTCTACGGCTATCAAACTAGTAAAATGAAAGAGAACCAGTTATCTCGAATAAGAACGGAAAAAAAGTGATTCTAACGAAGTTTCCTATCTTCGAAAATTTTTTTTTTTCTTTTCGAGATTCTTTGCGCATAATATGCTTTACTGAGGCTATCAAATTAGTATAATGAAAGAGAACCAGTTATCTCAAATAAGAACGGAAAAAAGTGTTTCTAACGAAGTTTCCAAACTTCGAAAAAAAATTTTTTTCTTTTCGAGATTCTTTGCGCATAATATGCTTTACTGAGGCTATCAAACTATTATATGAAAGAGAACCAGTTATCTCAAATAAGAACGGAAAAAAGTGATTCTAACGAAGTTTTCAAACTTCGAAAAAAAAATTTTTTCTTTTCGAGATTCTTTGCGCATAATATGCTTTACTGAGGCTATCAAACTAGTACAATGAAAGAGAACCAGTTATCTCAAATAAGAACAGAAAAAAAGTGATTCTAAAGAAGTTTCCAAACTTCGAAAAAAAAATTTTTTTCTTTTGGAGATTCTTTGCGCATAATATGCTTTACTGAGGCTATCAAACGAGTTTAATGAAAGAGAACCAGTTATCTCAAATAAGAACGGAAAAAAATTGATTCTAAAGAAGTTTCCAAACTTGGAAAAATTTTTTTTTTCTTTTCGAGATTCTTTGCGCATAATGTGCTTTACTGAGGCTATCAAACTAGTATAATGAAAGAGAACCAGTTATCTCAAATAAGAACGGAAAAAAAGTGATTCAAACGAAGTTTCCAAACTTCGAAAAAAATGTTTTTCTTTTCGAGATTCTTTGCGCATAATATGCTTTTCTGAGGCTATCAAACTAGTATAATGAAAGAGAACCAGTTATCTCAAATAAGAACGGAAAAAATGTGATTCAAATGAAGTTTCCAAACTTCGAAAAAAAATTTTTTTCTTTTCGAGATTCTTTGCGCATAATATGCTTTACTGAGGCTATCAAACTATTATATGAAAGAAAACCAGTTATCTCAAATAAGAACGGAAAAAAGTGATTCTAACGCAGTTTTCAAACTTCGAAAAAAAATTTTTTTCTTTTCGAGATTCTTTGCGCATAATATGCTTTACTGAGGCTATCAAACTAGTATAATGAAAGAGAACCAGTTATCTCAAATAAGAACAGAAAAAAAGTGATTCTAAAGAAGTTTCCAAACTTCGAAAAAAAATTTTTTTCTTTTCGAGATTCTTTGCGCATAATATGCTTTACTGAGGCTATCAAACTAGTATAATGAAAGAGAACAAGTTATCTCAACTAAGAACGGAATAAAATTGATTCTAAAGAAGTTTCCAAACTTCGAAAAAAAATTTTTTTCTTTTCGAGATTCTTTGCGCATAATATGCTTTACTGAGGCTATCAAAATAGTATAATGAAAGAGAAACAGTTATCTCAAATAAGAACGGAAAAAAAAAGATTCAAACGTAGTTTCCAAACTTCGAAAAAAAATGTTTTTCTTTTCGAGATTCTTTGCGCATAATATGCTTTACTGAGGCTATCAAACTAGTATAATGAAAGAGAACCAGTTATCTCAAATAAGAACAGAAAAAAAGTTATTCTAAAGAAGTTTCCAAACTTCGAAAAAAAATTTTTTTCTTTTCGAGATTCTTTGCGCATAATATGCTTTGCTGAGGATATCAAACTAGTATAATGAAAGAGAACAAGTTATCTCAAATAAGAACGGAAAAAAAATTGATTCTAAAGAGGTTTCCAAACTTCGAAAAAAAATGTTTTTCTTTTCGAGATTCTTTGCGCATAATATGCTTTTCTGGGGCTATCAAACTAGTATAATGAAAGAGAACCAGTTATCTCAAATAGGAACGAGAAAAAAGTGATTCTAACGAAGTTTCCAAACTTCAAAAAAAATTTTTTTTCTTTTCGAGATTCTTTGCGCATAATATGCTTTACTGAGGCTATCAAACTAGTATAATGAAAGAGAACCAGTTATCTCAAATAAGAACGGAAAAAAAGTGATTCTAACGAAGTTTCCAAACTTGGAAAAAATTTTTTTTTCTTTTCGAGATTCTTTGTGCATAATATGCTTTACTGAGGCTATCAAACTAATATAATGAAAGAGAACCAGTTATCTCAAATAAGAACGGAAAAAAAGTGATTCAAACGAAGTTTCCAAACTTCGAAAAAAAATGTTTTTCTTTTCCAGATTCTTTGCGCATAATATGCTTTTCTGAGGCTATCAAACTAGTATAATGAAAGAGAACCAGTTATCTCAAATAAGAACGGAAAAAATGTGATTCAAATGAAGTTTCCTATCTTCGAAAAAATTTTTTTTTCTTTTCGAGATTCTTTGCGCATAATATGCTTTACTGAGGCTATCAAATTAGTATAATGAAAGAGAACCAGTTATCTCAAATAAGAACGGAAAAAAGTGTTTCTAACGAAGTTTCCCAACTTCGAAAAAAAATTTTTTTCTTTTCGAGATTCTTTGCGCATAATATGCTTTACTGAGGCTATCAAACTATTATATGAAAGAGAACCAGTTATCTCAAATAAGAACGGAAAAAAGTGATTCTAACGAAGTTTTCAAACTTCGAAAAAAAAATTTTTTCTTTTCGAGATTCTTTGCGCATAATATGCTTTACTGAGGCTATCAAACTAGTACAATGAAAGAGAACCAGTTATCTCAAATAAGAACAGAAAAAAAGTGATTCTAAAGAAGTTTCCAAACTTCGAAAAAAAAATTTTTTTCTTTTGGAGATTCTTTGCGCATAATATGCTTTACTGAGGCTATCAAACGAGTTTAATGAAAGAGAACCAGTTATCTCAAATAAGAACGGAAAAAAATTGATTCTAAAGAAGTTTCCAAACTTGGAAAAATTTTTTTTTTCTTTTCGAGATTCTTTGCGCATAATATGCTTTACTGAGGCTATCAAACTAGTATAATGAAAGAGAACCAGTTATCTCAAATAAGAACGGAAAAAAAGTGATTCAAACGAAGTTTCCAAACTTCGAAAAAAAATGTTTTTCTTTTCGAGATTCTTTGCGCATAATATGCTTTTCTGAGGCTATCAAACTAGTATAATGAAAGAGAACAAGTTATCTCAAATAAGAACGGAAAAAATGTGATTCAAATGAAGTTTCCAAACTTCGAAAAAAAATTTTTTTCTTTTCGAGATTCTTTGCGCATAATATGCTTTACTGAGGCTATCAAATTAGTATAATGAAAGAGAACCAGTTATCTCAAATAAGAACGGAAAAAAGTGTTTCTAACGAAGTTTCCAAACTTCGAAAAAAAATTTTTTTCTCTTCGAGATTCTTTGCGCATAATATGCTTTACTGAGGCTATCAAACTATTATATGAAAGAGAACCAGTTATCTCAAATAAGAACGGAAAAAAGTGATTCTAACGCAGTTTTCAAACTTCGAAAAAAAAATTTTTTCTTTTCGAGATTCTTTGCGCATAATATGCTTTTCTGGGGCTATCAAACTAGTATAATGAAAGAGAACCAGTTATCTCAAATAAGAACGGGAAAAAAGTGATTCTAACGAAGTTTCCAAACTTCGAAAAAAATTTTTTTTCTTTTCGAGATTCTTTGCGCATAATATGCTTTACTGAGGCTATCAAACTAGTATAATGAAAGAGAACCAGTTATCTCAAATAAGAACGGAAAAAAAGTGATTCTAACGAAGTTTCCAAACTTCGAAAAAAAATGTTTTTCTTTTCGAGATTCTTTGCGCATAATATGCTTTTCTGATGCTATCAAACTAGTATAATGAAAGAGAACCAGTTATCTCAAATAAGAACGGAAAAAAAGTGATTCAAACGAAGTTTCCAAACTTCGAAAAAAAATTTTTTTCTTTTCGAGATTCTTTGCGCATAATATGCTTTTCTACGGCTATCAAACTAGTAAAATGAAAGAGAACCAGTTATGCCGAATAAGAACGGAAAAAAAGTGATTTTAACGAAGTTTCCAAACTTCGAAAATTTTTTTTATTCTTTTCGAGATTCTTTGCGCATAATATGCTTTACTGAGGCTATCAAACTAGTATAATGAAAGAGAAACAGTTATCTCAAATAAGAACAGAAAAAAAGTGATTCTAAAGAAGTTTCCAAACTTCGAAAAAAAATTTTTTTCTTTTCGAGATTCTTTGCGCATAATATGCTTTACTGAGGCTATCAAACTAGTATAATGAAAGAGAACCAGTTATCTCAAATAAGAACAGAAAAAAAGTTATTCTAAAGAAGTTTCCAAACTTCGAAAAAAATTTTTTTTCTTTTCGAGATTCTTTGCGCATAATATGCTTTACTGAGGCTATCAAACTAGTATAATGAAAGAGAACAAGTTATCTCAAATAAGAACGGAAAAAAAATTGATTCTAAAGATGTTTCCAAACTTCGAAAAAAAATGTTTTTCTTTTCGAGATTCTTTGCGCATAATATGCTTTTCTGGGGCTATCAAACTAGTATAATGAAAGAGAACCAGTTATCTCAAATAAGAACGGAAAAAAAGTGATTCTAACGAAGTTTCCAAACTTCGAAAAAATTTTTTTTTCTTTTCGAGATTCTTTGCGCATAATATGCTTTACTGAGGCTATCAAACTAGTATAATGAAAGAGAACCAGTTATCTCAAATAAGAACGAAAAAAAAGTGATTCAAACGAAGTTTCCAAACTTCGAAAAAAAATGTTTTTCTTTTCGAGATTCTTTGCGCATAATATGGTTTTCTGAGGCTATCAAACTAATATAATGAAAGAGAACCAGTTATCTCAAATAAGAACGGAAAAAAAGTGATTCAAACGAAGTTTCCAAACTTCGAAAAAAAATGTTTTTCTTTTCCAGATTCTTTGCGCATAATATGCTTTTCTGAGGCTATCAAACTAGTATAATGAAAGAGAACCAGTTATCTCAAATAAGAACGGAAAAAATGTGATTCAAAGAAGTTTCCTATCTTCGAAAAATTTTTTTTTTCTTTTCGAGATTCTTTGCGCATAATATGCTTTACTGAGGCTATCAAATTAGTATAATGAAAGAGAACCAGTTATCTCAAATAAGAACGGAAAAAAGTGTTTCTAACGAAGTTTCCCAACTTCGAAAAAAAATTTTTTTCTTTTCGAGATTCTTTGCGCATAATATGCTTTACTGAGGCTATCAAACTATTATATGAAAGAGAACCAGTTATCTCAAATAAGAACGGAAAAAAGTGATTCTAACGAAGTTTTCAAACTTCGAAAAAAAAATTTTTTCTTTTCGAGATTCTTTGCGCATAATATGCTTTACTGAGGCTATCAAACTAGTACAATGAAAGAGAACCAGTTATCTCAAATAAGAACAGAAAAAAAGTGATTCTAAAGAAGTTTCCAAACTTCGAAAAAAAAATTTTTTTCTTTTGGAGATTCTTTGCGCATAATATGCTTTACTGAGGCTATCAAACGAGTTTAATGAAAGAGAACCAGTTATCTCAAATAAGAACGGAAAAAAATTGATTCTAAAGAAGTTTCCAAACTTGGAAAAATTTTTTTTTTCTTTTCGAGATTCTTTGCGCATAATATGCTTTACTGAGGCTATCAAACTAGTATAATGAAAGAGAACCAGTTATCTCAAATAAGAACGGAAAAAAAGTGATTCAAACGAAGTTTCCAAACTTCGAAAAAAAATGTTTTTCTTTTCGAGATTCTTTGCGCATAATATGCTTTTCTGAGGCTATCAAACTAGTATAATGAAAGAGAACAAGTTATCTCAAATAAGAACGGAAAAAATGTGATTCAAATGAAGTTTCCAAACTTCGAAAAAAAATTTTTTTCTTTTCGAGATTCTTTGCGCATAATATGCTTTACTGAGGCTATCAAATTAGTATAATGAAAGAGAACCAGTTATCTCAAATAAGAACGGAAAAAAGTGTTTCTAACGAAGTTTCCAAACTTCGAAAAAAAATTTTTTTCTCTTCGAGATTCTTTGCGCATAATATGCTTTACTGAGGCTATCAAACTATTATATGAAAGAGAACCAGTTATCTCAAATAAGAACGGAAAAAAGTGATTCTAACGCAGTTTTCAAACTTCGAAAAAAAAATTTTTTCTTTTCGAGATTCTTTGCGCATAATATGCTTTTCTGGGGCTATCAAACTAGTATAATGAAAGAGAACCAGTTATCTCAAATAAGAACGGGAAAAAAGTGATTCTAACGAAGTTTCCAAACTTCGAAAAAAATTTTTTTTCTTTTCGAGATTCTTTGCGCATAATATGCTTTACTGAGGCTATCAAACTAGTATAATGAAAGAGAACCAGTTATCTCAAATAAGAACGGAAAAAAAGTGATTCTAACGAAGTTTCCAAACTTCGAAAAAAAATGTTTTTCTTTTCGAGATTCTTTGCGCATAATATGCTTTTCTGATGCTATCAAACTAGTATAATGAAAGAGAACCAGTTATCTCAAATAAGAACGGAAAAAAAGTGATTCAAACGAAGTTTCCAAACTTCGAAAAAAAATTTTTTTCTTTTCGAGATTCTTTGCGCATAATATGCTTTTCTACGGCTATCAAACTAGTAAAATGAAAGAGAACCAGTTATGCCGAATAAGAACGGAAAAAAAGTGATTTTAACGAAGTTTCCAAACTTCGAAAATTTTTTTTATTCTTTTCGAGATTCTTTGCGCATAATATGCTTTACTGAGGCTATCAAACTAGTATAATGAAAGAGAACCAGTTATCTCGAATAAGAACGGAAAAAAAGTGATTCTAACGAAGTTTCCAAACTTCGAAAATTTTTTTTTTCTTTTCGAGATTCTTTGCGCATAATATGCTTTACTGAGGCTATCAAACTAGTATAATGAAAGAGAACCAGTTATCTCAAATAAGAACGGAAAAAAGTGATTCTAACGAAGTTTCCAAACTTCGAAAAAAAATTTTTTTCTTTTCGAGATTCTTTGCGCATAATATGCTTTACTGAGGCTATCAAACTATTATATGAAAGAGAACCAGTTATCTCAAATAAGAACGGAAAAAAGTGATTCTAACGAAGTTTTCAAACTTCGAAAAAAAAATTTTTTCTTTTCGAGATTCTTTGCGCATAATATGCTTTACTGAGGCTATCAAACTAGTACAATGAAAGAGAACCAGTTATCTCAAATAAGAACAGAAAAAAAGTGATTCTAAAGAAGTTTCCAAACTTCGAAAAAAAAATTTTTTTCTTTTGGAGATTCTTTGCGCATAATATGCTTTACTGAGGCTATCAAACTAGTATAATGAAAGAGAACCAGTTATCTCAAATAAGAACGGAAAAAAATTGATTCTAAAGAAGTTTCCAAAGTTCGAAAAAAAAAATTTTTCTTTTCGAGATTCTTTGCGCATAATATGCTTTACTGAGGCTATCAACCTAGTATAATGAAAGAGAAACAGTTATCTCAAATAAGAACGGAAAAAAAGTGATTCTAAAGTAGTTTCCAAACTTCGAAAAAAAAATTTTTTCTTTTCGTGATTCTTTTCGCTAAATATGCTTTTCTGAGGCTATCAAACTAGTATAATGAAAGAGAACCAGTTATCTCAAATAAGAACAGAAAAAAGTGATTCTAAAGAAGTTTCCAAACTTCGAAAAAATATTTTTTTCTTTTCGAGATTCTTTGCGAATAAAATGCTTTACTGAGGCTATCAAATTAGTATAATGAAAGAGAACCAGTTAACTCAAATAAGAACAGAAAAAAAGTGATTCTAAATAAGATTCCAAACTTCGAAAAAAATTTTTTTTCTTTTCGAGATTCTTTGCGCATAATATGCTTTACTGAGGCTATCAAACTAGTATAATGAAAGAGAACCAGTTATCTCTAATAAGAACAGAAAAAAAGTGATTCTAAAGAAGTTTCCAAACTTCGAAAAAATTTTTTTTTTCTTTTCGAGATTCTTTGCGCATAATATGCTTTTCTGAGGCTATCAAACTAGTATAATGAAAGAGAACCAGTTATCTCAAATAAGAACGGAAAAAAATTGATTCTAAAGAAGTTTCCAAACTTCGAAAAAAAATTTTTTTCTTTTCGAGATTCTTTGCGCATAATATGCTTTATTGAGGCTATCAAACTAGTATAATGAAAGAGAAACAGTTATCTCAAATAAGAACGGAAAAAAAGTGATTCAAACGAAGTTTCCAAACTTCGAAAAAAAATGTTTTTCTTTTCGAGATTCTTTGCGCATAATATGCTTTTCTGAGGCTATCAAACTAGTAAAATGAAAGAGAACCAGTTATCTCGAATATGAACGGAAAAAAAGTAATTCTAACGAAATTTCCAAACTTCGAAAAAAATTTTTTTTCTTTTCGAGATTCTTTGCGCATAATATGCTTTACTGAGGCTATCAAACTAGTATAATGAAAGAGAACCAGTTATCTCAAATAAGAACGGAAAAGAAGTGATTCTAACGAAGTTTCCAAACTTCGAAAAAATTTTTTTTTTCTTTTCGAAATTCTTTACGCATAATATGCTTTACTGAGGCTATCAAAATAGTATAATGAAAGAGAACCAGTTATCTCAAATAAGAACGGAAAAAAAGTGATTCAAACGAAGTTTCCAAACTTCGAAAAAAAATGGTTTTCTTTTCGAGATTCTTTGCGCATAATATGCTTTTCTGAGGCTATCAAACTAGTATAATGAAAGAGAACCAGTTATCTCAAATAAGAACGGAAAAAAAGTGATTCAAACGAAGTTTCCAAACTTCGAAAAAAATTTTTTTTCCCTTCGAGATTCTTTGCGCATAATATGCTTTTCTACGGCTATCAAACTAGTAAAATGAAAGAGAGAACCAGTTATCTCGAATAAGAACGGAAAAAAAGTGATTCTAACGAAGTTTCCAAACTTCGAAAATTTGTTTTTTTCTTTTCGAGATTCTTTGCGCATAATATGCTTTACTGAGGCTATCAAACTAGTATAATGAAAGAGAACCAGTTATCTCAAATAAGAACAGAAAAAAAGTGATTCTAAAGAAGTTTCCAAACTTCGAAAAAAAATTTTTTTCTTTTCGAGATTCTTTGCGCATAATATGCTTTACTGAGGCTATCAAACTAGTATAATGAAAGAGAACAAGTTATCTCAAATAAGAACGGAATAAAATTGATTCTAAAGAAGTTTCCAAACTTCGAAAAAAAATTTTTTTCTTTTCGAGATTCTTTGCGCATAATATGCTTTACTGAGGCTATCTAAATAGTATAATGAAAGAGAAACAGTTATCTCAAATAAGAACGGAAAAAAAGTGATTCAAACGTAGTTTCCAAACTTCGAAAAAAAATGTTTTTCTTTTCGAGATTCTTTGCGCATAATATGCTTTACTGAGGCTATCAAACTAGTATAATGAAAGAGAACCAGTTATCTCAAATAAGAACAGAAAAAAAGTGATTCTAAAGAAGTTTCCAAACTTCGAAAAAAATTTTTTTTCTTTTCGAGATTCTTTGCGCATAATATGCTTTACTGAGGATATCAAACTAGTATAATGAAAGAGAACAAGTTATCTCAAATAAGAACGGAAAAAAAATTGATTCTAAAGAAGTTTCCAAACTTCGAAAAAAAATGTTTTTCTTTTCGAGATTCTTTGCGCATAATATGCTTTTCTGGGGCTATCAAACTAGTATAATGAAAGAGAACCAGTTATCTCAAATAGGAACGGGAAAAAAGTGATTCTAACGAAGTTTCCAAACTTCGAAATAATTTTTTTTTCTTTTCGAGATTCTTTGCGCATAATATGCTTTACTGAGGCTATCAAACTAGTATAATGAAAGAGAACCAGTTATCTCAAATAAGAACGGAAAAAAAGTGATTCTAACGAAGTTTCCAAACTTGGAAAAAATTTTTTTTTCTTTTCGAGATTCTTTGCGCATAATATGCTTTACTGAGGCTATCAAACTAGTATAATGAAAGAGAACCAGTTATCTCAAATAAGAACGGAAAAAAAGAGATTCAAATGAAGTTTCCAAACTTGGAAAAAAAATTTTTTTCTTTTCGAGATTCTTTGCGCATAATATGCTTTTCTACGGCTATCAAACTAGTAAAATGAAAGAGAACCAGTTATCTCGAATAAGAACGGAAAAAAAGTGATTCTAACGAAGTTTCCAAACTTCGAAAATTTTTTTTATTCTTTTCGAGATTCTTTGCGCATAATATGCTTTACTGAGGCTATCAAACTAGTATAATGAAAGAGAACCAGTTATCTCAAATAAGAACAGAAAAAAAGTGATTCTAAAGAAGTTTCCAAACTTCGAAAAAAAATTTTTTTCTTTTCGAGATTCTTTGCGCATAATATGCTTTACTGAGGCTATCAAACTAGTTTAATGAAAGAGAACAAGTTATCTCAAATAAGAACGGAATAAAATTGATTCTAAAGAAGTTTCCAAACTTCGAAAAAAAATTTTTTTCTTTTCGAGATTCTTTGCGCATAATATGCTTTACTGAGGCTATCTAAATAGTATAATGAAAGAGAAACAGTTATCTCAAATAAGAACGGAAAAAAAGTGATTCAAACGTAGTTTCCAAACTTCGAAAAAAAATGTTTTTCTTTTCGAGATTCTTTGCGCATAATATGCTTTACTGAGGCTATCAAACTAGTATAATGAAAGAGAACCAGTTAACTCAAATAAGAACAGAAAAAAAGTGATTCTAAAGAAGTTTCCAAACTTCGAAAAAAATTTTTTTTCTTTTCGAGGTTCTTTGCGCATAATATGCTTTACTGAGGATATCAAACTAGTATAATGAAAGAGAACAAGTTATCTCAAATAAGAACGGAAAAAAAATTGATTCTAAAGAAGTTTCCAAACTTCGAAAAAAAATGTTTTTCTTTTCGAGATTCTTTGCGCATAATATGCTTTTCTGGGGCTATCAAACTAGTATAATGAAAGAGAACCAGTTATCTCAAATAGGAACGGGAAAAAAGTGATTCTAACGAAGTTTCCAAACTTCGAAATAATTTTTTTTTCTTTTCGAGATTCTTTGCGCATAATATGCTTTACTGAGGCTATCAAACTAGTATAATGAAAGAGAACCAGTTATCTCAAATAAGAACGGAAAAAAAGTGATTCTAACGAAGTTTCCAAACTTGGAAAAAATTTTTTTTTCTTTTCGAGATTCTTTGCGCATAATATGCTTTACTGAGGCTATCAAACTAGTATAATGAAAGAGAACCAGTTATCTCAAATAAGAACGGAAAAAAAGAGATTCAAACGAAGTTTCCAAACTTCGAAAAAAAATGTTTTTCTTTTCGAGATTGTTTGCGCATAATATGCTTTTCTGAGGCTATCAAACTAGTATAATGAAAGAGAACCAGTTATCTCAAATAAGAACGGAAAAAATGTAATTCAAATGAAGTTTCCAAACTTCGAAAAAAAATTTTTTCTTTTCGAGATTCTTTGCGCATAATATGCTTTACTGAGGCTATTAAATTAGTATAATGAAAGAGAACCAGTTATCTCAAATAAGAACGGAAAAAAGTGTTTCTAACGAAGTTTCCAAACTTCGAAAAAAAATTTTTTTCTTTTCGTAATTCTTTGCGCATAATATGCTTTACTGAGGCTATCAAACTAGTATAATGAAAGAGAACCAGTTATCTCAAATAGGAACGGAAAAAAATTGATTCTAAAGAAGTTTCCAAACTTCGAAAAAAAATTTTTTTCTTTTCGAGATTCTTTGCGCATAATATGCTTTACTGAGGCTATCAAACTATAATGAAAGAGAAACAGATATCTCAAATATGAACGGAAAAAAAGTTATTCAAACGAAGTTTCCAAACTTCGAAAAAAAATGTTTTTCTTTTCGATATTCTTTGCGCATAATATGCTTTTCTGAGGCTATCAAACTAGTATAATGAAAGAGAACCAGTTATCTGAAATAAGAACGGGAAAAAAGTGATTCAAACGAAGTTTCCAAACCTCGAAAAAATTTTTTTTTCTTTTCGTGATTCTTTGCGCTAAATATGCTTTTCTGAGGCTATCAAAGTAGTATTATAAAAGAGAACCAGTTATCTCAAATAAGAACGGAAAAAAAGTGATTCAAACGAAGTTTCCAAACTTGGAAAAAAATTTTTTTTCTTTTCGTGATTCTTTTCGCTAAATATGCTTTTCTGAGGCTATCAAACTAGTATAATGAAAGAGAACCAGTTATCTCAAATAAGAACAGAAAAAAAGTGATTCTAAAGAAGTTTCCAAACTTCGAAAAAATTTTTTTTTCTTTTCGAGATTCTTTGAGCATAATATGCTTTACTGAGGCTATCAAACTAGTATAATGAAAGAGAACCAGTTATCTCGAATAAGAACGGAAAAAAAGTGATTCTAACGAAGTTTCCAAACTTCGAAAATTTTTTTTTTCTTTCGAGATTCTTTGCGCATAATATGCTTTACTGAGGCTAACAAACTAGTATAATGAAAGAGAACCAGTTATCTCAAATAAGAACGGAAAAAAGTGATTCTAAAGAAGTTTCCAAACTTCGAAAAAAAAATTTTTTTCTTTTGGAGATTCTTTGTGCATAATATGCTTTACTGAGGCTATCAAACTAGTATAATGAAAGAGAACCAGTTATCTCAAATAAGAACGGAAAAAAATTGATTCTAAAGAAGTTTCCAAACTTCGAAAAAAAAATTTTTTCTTTTCGAGATTCTTTGCGCATAATATGCTTTACTGAGGCTATCAACCTAGTATAATGAAAGAGAAACAGTTATCTCAAATAAGAACGGAAAAAAAGTGATTCTAAAGTAGTTTCCAAACTTCGAAAAAAAATTTTTTTCTTTTCGTGATTCTTTTCGCTAAATATGCTTTTCTGAGGCTATCAAACTAGTATAATGAAAGAGAACCAGTTATCTCAAATAAGAACAGAAAAAAGTGATTCTAAAGAAGTTTCCAAACTTCGAAAAAATATTTTTTTCTTTTCGAGATTCTTTGAGCATAATATGCTTTACTGAGGCTATCAAACTAGATTAATGAAAGAGAACCAGTTATCTCAAATAAGAACAGAAAAAAAGTGATTCTAAATAAGATTCCAAACTTCGAAAAAAATTTTTTTTCTTTTCGAGATTCTTTGCGCATAATATGCTTTACTGAGGCTATCAAACTAGTATAATGAAAGAGAACCAGTTATCTCTAATAAGAACAGAAAAAAAGTGATTCTAAAGAAGTTTCCAAACTTCGAAAAAATTTTTTTTTTCTTTTCGAGATTCTTTGCGCATAATATGCTTTTCTGAGGCTATCAAACTAGTATAATGAAAGAGAACCAGTTATCTCAAATAAGAACGGAAAAAAATTGATTCTAAAGAAGTTTCCAAACTTCGAAAAAAAATTTTTTTCTTTTCGAGATTCTTTGCGCATAATATGCTTTATTGAGGCTATAAAACTAGTATAATGAAAGAGAAACAGTTATCTCAAATAAGAACGGAAAAAAAGTGATTCAAACGAAGTTTCCAAACTTCGAAAAAAAATGTTTTTCTTTTCGAGATTCTTTGCGCATAATATGCTTTTCTGAGGCTATCAAACTAGTAAAATGAAAGAGAACCAGTTATCTCGAATATGAACGGAAAAAAAGTAATTCTAACGAAATTTCCACACTTCGAAAAAAATTTTTTTTCTTTTCGAGATTCTTTGCGCATAATATGCTTTACTGAGGCTATCAAACTAGTATAATGAAAGAGAACCAGTTATCTCAAATAAGAACGGAAAAAAAGTGATTCTAACGAAGTTTCCAAACTTCGAAAAAAATTTTTTTTTCTTTTCGAAATTCTTTACGCATAATATGCTTTACTGAGGCTATCAAAATAGTATAATGAAAGAGAACCAGTTAACTCAAATAAGAACAGAAAAAAAGTGATTCTAAAGAAGTTTCCAAACTTCGAAAAAAATTTTTTTTCTTTTCGAGATTCTTTGCGCATAATATGCTTTACTGAGGATATCAAACTAGTATAATGAAAGAGAACAAGTTATCTCAAATAAGAACGGAAAAAAAATTGATTCTAAAGAAGTTTCCAAACTTCGAAAAAAAATGTTTTTCTTTTCGAGATTCTTTGCGCATAATATGCTTTTCTAGGGCTATCAAACTAGTATAATGAAAGAGAACCAGTTATCTCAAATAGGAACGGGAAAAAAGTGATTCTAACGAAGTTTCCAAACTTCGAAATAATTTTTTTTTCTTTTCGAGATTCTTTGCGCATAATATGCTTTACTGAGGCTATCAAACTAGTATAATGAAAGAGAACCAGTTATCTCAAATAAGAACGGAAAAAAAGTGATTCTAACGAAGTTTCCAAACTTGGAAAAAATTTTTTTTTCTTTTCGAGATTCTTTGCGCATAATAAGCTTTACTGAGGCTATCAAACTAGTATAATGAAAGAGAACCAGTTATCTCAAATAAGAACGGAAAAAAAGAGATTCAAACGAAGTTTCCAAACTTCGAAAAAAAATGTTTTTCTTTTCGAGATTGTTTGCGCATAATATGCTTTTCTGAGGCTATCAAACTAGTATAATGAAAGAGAACCAGTTATCTCAAATAAGAACGGAAAAAATGTGATTCAAATGAAGTTTCCAAACTTCGAAAAAAAAATTTTTTCTTTTCGAGATTCTTTGCGCATAATATGCTTTTCTACGGCTATCAAACTAGTAAAATGAAAGAGAACCAGTTATCTCGAATAAGAACGGAAAAAAAGTGATTCTAACGAAGTTTCCAAACTTCGAAAAAATTTTTTTTTCTTTTCGAGATTCTTTGCGCGTAATATGCTTTACTGAGGCTATCAAATTAGTATAATGAAAGAGAACCAGTTATCTCAAATAAGAACGGAAAAAAGTGTTTCTAACGAAGTTTCCAAACTTCGAAAAAAAAATTTTTTCTTTTCGAGATTCTTTGCGCATAATATGCTTTACTGAGGCTATCAAACTAGTATAATGAAAGAGAACCAGTTATCTCAAATAAGAACCGAAAAAAATTGATTCTAAAGAAGTTTCCAAACTTCGAAAAAAAATTTTTTTCTTTTCGAGATTCTTTGCGCATAATATGCTTTACTGAGGCTATCAAACTAGTATAATGAAAGAGAAACAGATATCTCAAATATGAACGGAAAAAAAGTTATTCAAACGAAGTTTCCAAACCTCGAAAAATTTTTTTTTTCTTTTCGTGATTCTTTGCGCTAAATATGCTTTTCTGAGGCTATCAAAGTAGTATTATAAAAGAGAACCAGTTATCTCAAATAAGAACGGAAAAAAAGTGATTCAAACGAAGTTTCCAAACTTGGAAAAAAATTTTTTTTCTTTTCGTGATTCTTTTCGCTAAATATGCTTTTCTGAGGCTATCAAACTAGTATAATGAAAGAGAACCAGTTATCTCAAATAAGAACAGAAAAAAAGTGATTCTAAAGAAGTTTCCAAACTTCGAAAAAATTTTTTTTCTTTTCGAGATTCTTTGAGCATAATATGCTTTACTGAGGCTATCAAACTAGTATAATGAAAGAGAACCAGTTATCTCGAATAAGAACGGAAAAAAAGTGATTCTAACGAAGTTTCTAAACTTCGAAAATTTTTTTTTTCTTTTCGAGATTCTTTGCGCATAATATGCTTTACTGAGGCTATCAAACTAGTATAATGAAAGAGAACCAGTTATCTCAAATAAGAACGGACAAAAGTGATTCTAACGAAGTTTCCAAACTTCGAAAAAAAATTTTTTTCTTTTCGAGATTCTTTGCGCATAATATGCTTTACTGAGGCTATCAAACTATTATATGAAAGAGAACCAGTTATCTCAAATAAGAACGGAAAAAAGTGATTCTAACGAAGTTTTCAAACTTCGAAAAAAAAATTTTTTCTTTTCGAGATTCTTTGCGCATAATATGCTTTACTGAGGCTATCAAACTAGTACAATGAAAGAGAACCAGTTATCTCAAATAAGAACAGAAAAAAAGTGATTCTAAAGAAGTTTCCAAACTTCGAAAAAAAAATTTTTTTCTTTTGGAGATTCTTTGCGCATAATATGCTTTACTGAGGCTATCAAACTAGTATAATGAAAGGGAACCAGTTATCTCAAATAAGAACGGAAAAAAATTGATTCTAAAGAAGTTTCCAAAGTTCGAAAAAAAAATTTTTTCTTTTCGAGATTCTTTGCGCATAATATGCTTTACTGAGGCTATCAACCTAGTATAATGAAAGAGAAACAGTTATCTCAAATAAGAACGGAAAAAAAGTGATTCTAAAGTAGTTTCCAAACTTCGAAAAAAAATTTTTTTCTTTTCGTGATTCTTTTCGCTAAATATGCATTTCTGAGGCTATCAAACTAGTATAATGAAAGAGAACCAGTTATCTCAAATAAGAACAGAAAAAAGTGATTCTAAAGAAGTTTCCAAACTTCGAAAAAATATTTTTTTCTTTTCGAGATTCTTTGCGAATAATATGCTTTACTGAGGCTATCAAACTAGTATAATGAAAGAGAACCAGTTATCTCAAATAAGAACAGAAAAAAAGTGATTCTAAATAAGATTCCAAACTTCGAAAAAAATTTTTTTTCTTTTCGAGATTCTTTGCGCATAATATGCTTTACTGAGGGTATCAAACTAGTATAATGAAAGAGAACCAGTTATCTCTAATAAGAACAGAAAAAAAGTGATTCTAAAGAAGTTTCCAAACTTCGAAAAAATTTTTTTTTCTTTTCGAGATTCTTTGCGCATAATATGCTTTTCTGAGGCTATCAAACTAGTATAATGAAAGAGAACCAGTTATCTAAAATAAGAACGGAAAAAAATTGATTCTAAAGAAGTTTCCAAACTTCGAAAAAAAATTTTTTTCTTTTCGAGATTCTTTGCGCATAATATGCTTTATTGAGGCTATCAAACTAGTATAATGAAAGAGAAACAGTTATCTCAAATAAGAACGGAAAAAAAGTGATTCAAACGAAGTTTCCAAACTTCGAAAAAAAATGTTTTTCTTTTCGAGATTCTTTGCGCATAATATGCTTTTCTGAGGCTATCAAACTAGTAAAATGAAAGAGAACCAGTTATCTCGAATATGAACGGAAAAAAAGTAATTCTAACGAAATTTCCAAACTTCGAAAAAAATTTTTTTTCTTTTCGAGATTCTTTGCGCATAATATGCTTTACTGAGGCTATCAAACTAGTATAATGAAAGAGAACCAGTTATCTCAAATAAGAACGGAAAAAAAGTAATTCTAACGAAGTTTCCAAACTTCGAAAAAAATTTTTTTTTCTTTTCGAAATTCTTTACGCATAATATGCTTTACTGAGGCTATCAAAATAGTATAATGAAAGAGAACCAGTTATCTCAAATAAGAACGGAAAAAAAGTGATTCAAACGAAGTTTCCAAACTTCGAAAAAAAATGGTTTTCTTTTCGAGATTCTTTGCGCATAATATGCTTTTCTGAGGCTATCAAACTAGTATAATGAAAGAGAACCAGTTATCTCAAATAAGAACGGAAAAAAAGTGATTCAAACGAAGTTTCCAAACTTCGAAAAAAATTTTTTTTCCTTTCGAGATTCCTTGCGCATAATATGCTTTTCTACGGCTATCAAACTAGTAAAATGAAAGAGAACCAGTTATATCGAATAAGAACGGAAAAAAAGTGATTCTAACGAAGTTTCCAAACTTCGAAAAAAAATGTTTTTCTTTTCGAGATTCTTTGCGCATAATATGCTTTTCTGAGGCTATCAAACTAGAATAATGAAAGAGAACCAGTTATCTCAAATAAGAACGGAAAAAAAGTGATTCAAACGAAGTTTCCAAACTTCGAAAAAAATTTTTTTCTTTTCGAGATTCTTTGCGCATAATATGCTTTTCTACGGCTATCAAACTAGTAAAATGAAAGAGAACCAGTTATCTCGAATAAGAACGGAAAAAAAGTGATTCTAACGAAGTTTCCAAACTTCGAAAATTTTTTTTATTCTTTTCGAGATTCTTTGCGCATAATATGCTTTACTGAGGTTATAAAACTAGTATAATGAAAGAGAACCAGTTATCTCAAATAAGAACAGAAAAAAAGTGATTCTAAAGAAGTTTCCAAACTTCGAAAAAAAATTTTTTTCTTTTCGAGATTCTTTGCGCATAATATGCTTTACTGAGGCTATCAAACTAGTATAATGAAAGAGAACAAGTTATCTCAAATAAGAACGGAATAAAATTGATTCTAAAGAAGTTTCCAAACTTCGAAAAAAAATTTTTTTCTTTTCGAGATTCTTTGCGCATAATATGCTTTACTGAGGCTATCTAAATAGTATAATGAAAGAGAAACAGTTATCTCAAATAAGAACGGAAAAAAAGTGATTCAAACGTAGTTTCCAAACTTCGAAAAAAAATGTTTTTCTTTTCGAGATTCTTTGCGCATAATATGCTTTTCTGGGGCTATCAAACTAGTATAATGAAAGAGAACCAGTTATCTCAAATAGGAACGGGAAAAAAGTGATTCTAACGAAGTTTCCAAACTTCGAAATAATTTTTTTTTCTTTTCGAGATTCTTTGCGCATAATATGCTTTACTGAGGCTATCAAACTAGTATAATGAAAGAGAACCAGTTATCTCAAATAAGAACGGAAAAAAAGTGATTCTAACGAAGTTTCCAAACTTGGAAAAAATTTTTTTTTCTTTTCGAGATTCTTTGCGCATAATATGCTTTACTGAGGCTATCAAACTAGTATAATGAAAGAGAACCAGTTATCTCAAATAAGAACGGAAAAAAAGAGATTCAAATGAAGTTTCCAAACTTCGAAAAAAAAATTTTTTCTTTTCGAGATTCTTTGCGCATAATATGCTTTTCTACGGCTATCAAACTAGTAAAATGAAAGAGAACCAGTTATCTCGAATAAGAACGGAAAAAAAGTGATTCTAACGAAGTTTCCAAACTTCGAAAAATTTTTTTTTTCTTTTCGAGATTCTTTGCGCATAATATGCTTTACTGAGGCTATCAAATTAGTATAATGAAAGAGAACCAGTTATCTCAAATAAGAACGGAAAAAAGTGTTTCTAACGAAGTTTCCAAACTTCGAAAAAAAATTTTTTTCTTTTCGAGATTCTTTGCGCATAATATGCTTTACTGAGGCTATCAAATTAGTATAATGAAAGAGAACCAGTTATCTCAAATAAGAACGGAAAAAAGTGTTTCTAACGAAGTTTCCAAACTTCGAAAAAAAATTTTTTCTTTTCGAGATTCTTTGCGCATAATATGCTTTACTGAGGCTATCAAACTAGTATAATGAAAGAGAACCAGTTATCTCAAATAAGAACAGAAAAAAAGTGATTCTAAAGAGGTTTCTAAACTTCGAAAACAAATTTTTTTCTTTTCGAGATTCTTTGCGCATAATATGCTTTACTGAGGCTATCAAACTAGTATAATGAAAGAGAACCAGTTATCTCAAATAAGAACGGGAAAAAATTGATTCTAAAGAAGTTTCCAAACTTCGAAAAAAAATTTTTTTCTTTTCGAGATTCTTTGCGCATAATATGCTTTACTGAGGCTATCAAACTAGTATAATGAAAGAGAAACAGATATCTCATATATGAACGGAAAAAAAGTGATTCAAACGAAGTTTCCAAACTTCGAAAAAAAATGTTTTTCTTTTCGAGATTCTTTGCGCATAATATGCTTTTCTGGGGCTATCAAACTAGTATAATGAAAGAGAACCAGTTATCTCAAATAAGAACGGGAAAAAAGTGATTCTAACGAGGTTTCCAAACTTCGAAAAAAATTTTTTTTCTTTTCGAGATTCTTTGCGCATAATATGCTTTTCTGGGGCTATCAAACTAGTATAATGAAAGAGAACCAGTTATCTCAAATAGGAACGGGAAAAAAGTGATTCTAACGAAGTTTCCAAACTTCGAAAAAATTTTTTTTTCTTTTCGAGATTGTTTGCGCATAATATGCTTTACTGAGGCTATCAAACTAGAATAATGAAAGAGAACCAGTTATATCAAATAAGAACGGAAAAAAAGTGATTCAAACGAAATTTCCAAACTTCGAAAAAAAATGTTTTTCTTTTCGAGATTCTTTGCGCATAATATGCTTTTCTGAGGCTATCAAACTAGTATAATGAAAGAGAACCAGTTATCTCAAATAAGAACGGAAAAAATGTGATTCAAATGAAGTTTCCAAACTTCGAAAAAAAATTTTTTTCTTTTCGAGATTCCTTGCGCATAATATGCTTTTCTACGGCTATCAAACTAGTAAAATGAAAGAGAACCAGTTATATCGAATAAGAACGGAAAAAAAATGATTCTAACGAAGTTTCCAAACTTCGAAAAAAAATGTTTTTCTTTTCGAGATTCTTTGCGTATAATATGCTTTTCTGAGGCTATCAAACTAGTATAATGAAAGAGAACCAGTTATCTCAAATAAGAACGGAAAAAAAGTGATTCAAACGAAGTTTCCAAACTTCGAAAAAAAATTTTTTCTTTTCGAGATTCTTTGCGCATAATATGCTTTTCTACGGCTATCAAACTAGTAAAATGAAAGAGAACCAGTTATCTCGAATAAGAACGGAAAAAAAGTGATTCTAACGAAGTTTCCAAACTTCGAAAATTTTTTTTATTCTTTTCGAGATTCTTTGCGCATAATATGCTTTAATGAGGCTATCAAACTAGTATAATGAAAGAGAACCAGTTATCTCAAATAAGAACAGAAAAAAAGTGATTCTAAAGAAGTTTCCAAACTTCGAAAAAAAATTTTTTTCTTTTCGAGATTCTTTGCGCATAATATGCTTTACTGAGGCTATCAAACTAGTATAATGAAAGAGAACAAGTTATCTCAAATAAGAACGGAATAAAATTGATTCTAAAGAAGTTTCCAAACTTCGAAAAAAATTTTTTTTCTTTTCGAGATTCTTTGCGCATAATGAGATTCTTTACTGAGGCTATCTAAATAGTATAATGAAAGAGAAACAGTTATCTCAAATAAGAACGGAAAAAAAGTGATTCAAACGTTGTTTCCAAACTTCGAAAAAAAATGTTTTTCTTTTCGAGATTCTTTGCGCATAATATGCTTTACTGAGGCTATCAAACCAGTATAATGAAAGAGAACCAGTTAACTCAAATAAGAACAGAAAAAAAGTGATTCTAAAGAAGTTTCCAAACTTCGAAAAAAATTTTTTTTCTTTTCGAGATTCTTTGCGCATAATATGCTTTACTGAGGATATCAAACTAGTATAATGAAAGAGAACAAGTTATCTCAAATAAGAACGGAAAAAAAATTGATTCTAAAGAAGTTTCCAAACTTCGAAAAAAAATGTTTTTCTTTTCGAGATTCTTTGCGCATAATATGCTTTTCTGGGGCTATCAAACTAGTATAATGAAAGAGAACCAGTTATCTCAAATAGGAACGGGAAAAAAGTGATTCTAACGAAGTTTCCAAACTTCGAAATAATTTTTTTTTCTTTTCGAGATTCTTTGCGCATAATATGCTTTACTGAGGCTATCAAACTAGTATAATGAAAGAGAACCAGTTATCTCAAATAAGAACGGAAAAAAAGTGATTCTAACGAAGTTTCCAAACTTGGAAAAAATTTTTTTTTCTTTTCGAGATTCTTTGCGCATAATATGCTTTACTGAGGCTATCAAACTAGTATAATGAAAGAGAACCAGTTATCTCAAATAAGAACGGAAAAAAAGAGATTCAAACGAAGTTTCCAAACTTCGAAAAAAAATGTTTTTCTTTTCGAGATTGTTTGCGCATAATATGCTTTTCTGAGGCTATCAAACTAGTATAATGAAAGAGAACCAGTTATCTCAAATAAGAACGGAAAAAATGTGATTCAAATGAAGTTTCCAAACTTCGAAAAAAATTTTTTTTCTTTTCGAGATTCTTTGCGCAGAATATGCTTTTCTACGGCTATCAAACTAGTAAAATGAAAGAGAACCAGTTATCTCGAATAAGAACGGAAAAAAAGTGATTCTAACGAAGTTTCCAAACTTCGAAAAATTTTTTTTTTCTTTTCGAGATTCTTTGCGCATAATATGCTTTACTGAGGCTATCAAATTAGTATAATGAAAGAGAACCAGTTATCTCAAGTAAGAACGGAAAAAAGTGTTTCTAACGAAGTTTCCAAACTTCGAAAAAAATTTTTTTTTTTTCGAGATTCTTTGCGCATAATATGCTTTACTGAGGCTATCAAACTAGTATAATGAAAGAGAACCAGTTATCTCAAATAAGAACGGAAAAAAATTGATTCTAAAGAAGTTTCCAAACTTCGAAAAAAAATTTTTTTCTTTTCGAGATTCTTTGCGCATAATATGCTTTACTGAGGCTATCAAACTAGTATAATGAAAGGGAAACAGATATCTCTAATATGAACGGAAAAAAAGTTATTCAAACGAAGTTTCCAAACTTCGAAAAAAAATGTTTTTCTTTTCGATATTCTTTGCGCATAATATGCTTTTCTGAGGCTGTCAAACTAGTATAATGAAAGAGAACCAGTTATCTGAAATAAGAACGGGAAAAAAGTGATTCAAACGAAGTTTCCAAACCTCGAAAAAATTTTTTTTTCTTTTCGTGATTCTTTGCGCTAAATATGCTTTTCTGAGGCTATCAAAGTAGTATTATAAAAGAGAACCAGTTATCTCAAATAAGTACAGAAAAAAAGTGATTCTAAAGAAGTTTCCAAACTTCGAAAAATTTTTTTTTTCTTTTCGAGATTCTTTGAGCATAATATGCTTTACTGAGGCTATCAAACTAGTATAATGAAAGAGAACCAGTTATCTCGAATAAGAACGGAAAAAAAGTGATTCTAACGAAGTTTCCAAACTTCGAAAATTTTTTTTTTCTTTTCGAGATTCTTTGCGCATAATATGCTTTACTGAGGCTATCAAACTAGTATAATGAAAGAGAACCAGTTTTCTCAAATAAGAACGGAAAAAAGTGATTTTAAGAAGTTTCCAAACTTCGAAAAAAAATTTTTTTCTTTTCGAGATTCTTTGCGCATAATATGCTTTACTGAGGCTATCAAACTATTATATGAAAGAGAACCAGTTATCTCAAATAAGAACGGAAAAAAGTGATTCTAACGAAGTTTTCAAACTTCGAAAAAAAAATTTTTTCTTTTCGAGATTCTTTGCGCATAATATGCTTTACTGAGGCTATCAAACTAGTACAATGAAAGAGAACCAGTTATCTCAAATAAGAACAGAAAAAAAGTGATTCTAAAGAAGTTTCCGAACTTCGAAAAAAAAATTTTTTTCTTTTGGAGATTCTTTGCGCATAATATGCTTTACTGACGCTATCAAACTAGTATAATGAAAGAGAACCAGTTATCTCAAATAAGAACGGAAAAAAAGTGATTCAAACGACGTTTCCAAACTTCGAAAAAAAATTTTTTTCTTTTCGAGATTCTTTGCGCATAATATGCTTTTCTACGGCTATCAAACTAGTAAAATGAAAGAGAACCAGTTATCTCGAATAAGAACGGAAAAAAAGTGATTCTAACGAAGTTTCCAAACTTCGAAAATTTTTTTTATTCTTTTCGAGATTCTTTGCGCATAATATGCTTTAATGAGGCTATCAAACTAGTATAATGAAAGAGAACCAGTTATCTCAAATAAGAACAGAAAAAAAGTGATTCTAAAGAAGTTTCCAAACTTCGAAAAAAAATTTTTTTCTTTTCGAGATTCTTTGCGCATAATATGCTTTACTGAGGCTATCAAACTAGTATAATGAAAGAGAACAAGTTATCTCAAATAAGAACGGAATAAAATTGATTCTAAAGAAGTTTCCAAACTTCGAAAAAAATGTTTTTCTTTTCGAGATTCTTTGCGCATAATATGCTTTTCTGAGGCTATCAAACTAGTAAAATGAAAGAGAACTAGTTATCTCGAATATGAACGGAAAAAAAGTAATTCTAACGAAATTTCCAAGCTTCGAAAAAAATTTTTTTTCTTTTCGAGATTCTTTGCGCATAATATGCTTTACTGAGGCTATCAAACTAGTATAATGAAAGAGAACCAGTTATCTCAAATAAGAACGGAAAAAAAGTGATTCTAACGAAGTTTCCAAACTTCGAAAAAATTTTTTTTTCTTTTCGAGATTCTTTGCGCATAATATGCTTTTCTGAGGCTATCAAACTAGTATAATGAAAGAGAACCAGTTATCTAAAATAAGAACGGAAAAAAATTGATTCTAAAGAAGTTTCCAAACTTCGAAAAAAAATTTTTTTCTTTTCGAGATTCTTTGCGCATAATATGCTTTATTGAGGCTATCAAACTAGTATAATGAAAGAGAAACAGTTATCTCAAATAAGAACGGAAAAAAAGTGATTCAAACGAAGTTTCCAAACTTCGAAAAAAAATGTTTTTCTTTTCGAGATTCTTTGCGCATAATATGCTTTTCTGAGGCTATCAAACTAGTAAAATGAAAGAGAACCAGTTATCTCGAATATGAACGGAAAAAAAGTAATTCTAACGAAATTTCCAAACTTCGAAAAAAATTTTTTTTCTTTTCGAGATTCTTTGCGCATAATATGCTTTACTGAGGCTATCAAACTAGTATAATGAAAGAGAACCAGTTATCTCAAATAAGAACGGAAAAAAAGTAATTCTAACGAAGTTTCCAAACTTCGAAAAAAATTTTTTTTTCTTTTCGAAATTCTTTACGCATAATATGCTTTACTGAGGCTATCAAAATAGTATAATGAAAGAGAACCAGTTATCTCAAATAAGAACGGAAAAAAAGTGATTCAAACGAAGTTTCCAAACTTCGAAAAAAAATGGTTTTCTTTTCGAGATTCTTTGCGCATAATATGCTTTTCTGAGGCTATCAAACTAGTATAATGAAAGAGAACCAGTTATCTCAAATAAGAACGGAAAAAAAGTGATTCAAACGAAGTTTCCAAACTTCGAAAAAAATTTTTTTTCCTTTCGAGATTCCTTGCGCATAATATGCTTTTCTACGGCTATCAAACTAGTAAAATGAAAGAGAACCAGTTATATCGAATAAGAACGGAAAAAAAGTGATTCTAACGAAGTTTCCAAACTTCGAAAAAAAATGTTTTTCTTTTCGAGATTCTTTGCGCATAATATGCTTTTCTGAGGCTATCAAACTAGAATAATGAAAGAGAACCAGTTATCTCAAATAAGAACGGAAAAAAAGTGATTCAAACGAAGTTTCCAAACTTCGAAAAAAATTTTTTTCTTTTCGAGATTCTTTGCGCATAATATGCTTTTCTACGGCTATCAAACTAGTAAAATGAAAGAGAACCAGTTATCTCGAATAAGAACGGAAAAAAAGTGATTCTAACGAAGTTTCCAAACTTCGAAAATTTTTTTTATTCTTTTCGAGATTCTTTGCGCATAATATGCTTTACTGAGGTTATCAAACTAGTATAATGAAAGAGAACCAGTTATCTCAAATAAGAACAGAAAAAAAGTGATTCTAAAGAAGTTTCCAAACTTCGAAAAAAAATTTTTTTCTTTTCGAGATTCTTTGCGCATAATATGCTTTACTGAGGCTATCAAACTAGTATAATGAAAGAGAACAAGTTATCTCAAATAAGAACGGAATAAAATTGATTCTAAAGAAGTTTCCAAACTTCGAAAAAAAATTTTTTTCTTTTCGAGATTCTTTGCGCATAATATGCTTTACTGAGGCTATCTAAATAGTATAATGAAAGAGAAACAGTTATCTCAAATAAGAACGGAAAAAAAGTGATTCAAACGTAGTTTCCAAACTTCGAAAAAAAATGTTTTTCTTTTCGAGATTCTTTGCGCATAATATGCTTTTCTGGGGCTATCAAACTAGTATAATGAAAGAGAACCAGTTATCTCAAATAGGAACGGGAAAAAAGTGATTCTAACGAAGTTTCCAAACTTCGAAATAATTTTTTTTTCTTTTCGAGATTCTTTGCGCATAATATGCTTTACTGAGGCTATCAAACTAGTATAATGAAAGAGAACCAGTTATCTCAAATAAGAACGGAAAAAAAGTGATTCTAACGAAGTTTCCAAACTTGGAAAAAATTTTTTTTTCTTTTCGAGATTCTTTGCGCATAATATGCTTTACTGAGGCTATCAAACTAGTATAATGAAAGAGAACCAGTTATCTCAAATAAGAACGGAAAAAAAGAGATTCAAATGAAGTTTCCAAACTTCGAAAAAAAAATTTTTTCTTTTCGAGATTCTTTGCGCATAATATGCTTTTCTACGGCTATCAAACTAGTAAAATGAAAGAGAACCAGTTATCTCGAATAAGAACGGAAAAAAAGTGATTCTAACGAAGTTTCCAAACTTCGAAAAATTTTTTTTTTTCTTTTCGAGATTCTTTGCGCATAATATGCTTTACTGAGGCTATCAAATTAGTATAATGAAAGAGAACCAGTTATCTCAAATAAGAACGGAAAAAAGTGTTTCTAACGAAGTTTCCAAACTTCGAAAAAAAATTTTTTTCTTTTCGAGATTCTTTGCGCATAATATGCTTTACTGAGGCTATCAAATTAGTATAATGAAAGAGAACCAGTTATCTCAAATAAGAACGGAAAAAAGTGTTTCTAACGAAGTTTCCAAACTTCGAAAAAAAATTTTTTCTTTTCGAGATTCTTTGCGCATAATATGCTTTACTGAGGCTATCAAACTAGTATAATGAAAGAGAACCAGTTATCTCAAATAAGAACAGAAAAAAAGTGATTCTAAAGAGGTTTCTAAACTTCGAAAACAAATTTTTTTCTTTTCGAGATTCTTTGCGCATAATATGCTTTACTGAGGCTATCAAACTAGTATAATGAAAGAGAACCAGTTATCTCAAATAAGAACGGGAAAAAATTGATTCTAAAGAAGTTTCCAAACTTCGAAAAAAAATTTTTTTCTTTTCGAGATTCTTTGCGCATAATATGCTTTACTGAGGCTATCAAACTAGTATAATGAAAGAGAAACAGATATCTCATATATGAACGGAAAAAAAGTGATTCAAACGAAGTTTCCAAACTTCGAAAAAAAATGTTTTTCTTTTCAAGATTCTTTGCGCATAATATGCTTTTCTGGGGCTATCAAACTAGTATAATGAAAGAGAACCAGTTATCTCAAATAAGAACGGGAAAAAAGTGATTCTAACGAGGTTTCCAAACTTCGAAAAAAATTTTTTTTCTTTTCGAGATTCTTTGCGCATAATATGCTTTTCTGGGGCTATCAAACTAGTATAATGAAAGAGAACCAGTTATCTCAAATAGGAACGGGAAAAAAGTGATTCTAACGAAGTTTCCAAACTTCGAAAAAATTTTTTTTTCTTTTCGAGATTGTTTGCGCATAATATGCTTTACTGAGGCTATCAAACTAGAATAATGAAAGAGAACCAGTTATATCAAATAAGAACGGAAAAAAAGTGATTCAAACGAAATTTCCAAACTTCGAAAAAAAATGTTTTTCTTTTCGAGATTCTTTGCGCATAATATGCTTTTCTGAGGCTATCAAACTAGTATAATGAAAGAGAACCAGTTATCTCAAATAAGAACGGAAAAAATGTGATTCAAATGAAGTTTCCAAACTTCGAAAAAAAATTTTTTTCTTTTCGAGATTCCTTGCGCATAATATGCTTTTCTACGGCTATCAAACTAGTAAAATGAAAGAGAACCAGTTATATCGAATAAGAACGGAAAAAAAATGATTCTAACGAAGTTTCCAAACTTCGAAAAAAAATGTTTTTCTTTTCGAGATTCTTTGCGTATAATATGCTTTTCTGAGGCTATCAAACTAGTATAATGAAAGAGAACCAGTTATCTCAAATAAGAACGGAAAAAAAGTGATTCAAACGAAGTTTCCAAACTTCGAAAAAAAATTTTTTTCTTTTCGAGATTCTTTGCGCATAATATGCTTTTCTACGGCTATCAAACTAGTAAAATGAAAGAGAACCAGTTATCTCGAATAAGAACGGAAAAAAAGTGATTCTAACGAAGTTTCCAAACTTCGAAAATTTTTTTTATTCTTTTCGAGATTCTTTGCGCATAATATGCTTTAATGAGGCTATCAAACTAGTATAATGAAAGAGAACCAGTTATCTCAAATAAGAACAGAAAAAAAGTGATTCTAAAGAAGTTTCCAAACTTCGAAAAAAAATTTTTTTCTTTTCGAGATTCTTTGCGCATAATATGCTTTACTGAGGCTATCAAACTAGTATAATGAAAGAGAACAAGTTATCTCAAATAAGAACGGAATAAAATTGATTCTAAAGAAGTTTCCAAACTTCGAAAAAAATTTTTTTTCTTTTCGAGATTCTTTGCGCATAATGAGATTCTTTACTGAGGCTATCTAAATAGTATAATGAAAGAGAAACAGTTATCTCAAATAAGAACGGAAAAAAAGTGATTCAAACGTTGTTTCCAAACTTCGAAAAAAAATGTTTTTCTTTTCGAGATTCTTTGCGCATAATATGCTTTACTGAGGCTATCAAACCAGTATAATGAAAGAGAACCAGTTAACTCAAATAAGAACAGAAAAAAAGTGATTCTAAAGAAGTTTCCAAACTTCGAAAAAAATTTTTTTTCTTTTCGAGATTCTTTGCGCATAATATGCTTTACTGAGGATATCAAACTAGTATAATGAAAGAGAACAAGTTATCTCAAATAAGAACGGAAAAAAAATTGATTCTAAAGAAGTTTCCAAACTTCGAAAAAAAATGTTTTTCTTTTCGAGATTCTTTGCGCATAATATGCTTTTCTGGGGCTATCAAACTAGTATAATGAAAGAGAACCAGTTATCTCAAATAGGAACGGGAAAAAAGTGATTCTAACGAAGTTTCCAAACTTCGAAATAATTTTTTTTTCTTTTCGAGATTCTTTGCGCATAATATGCTTTACTGAGGCTATCAAACTAGTATAATGAAAGAGAACCAGTTATCTCAAATAAGAACGGAAAAAAAGTGATTCTAACGAAGTTTCCAAACTTGGAAAAAATTTTTTTTTCTTTTCGAGATTCTTTGCGCATAATATGCTTTACTGAGGCTATCAAACTAGTATAATGAAAGAGAACCAGTTATCTCAAATAAGAACGGAAAAAAAGAGATTCAAACGAAGTTTCCAAACTTCGAAAAAAAATGTTTTTCTTTTCGAGATTGTTTGCGCATAATATGCTTTTCTGAGGCTATCAAACTAGTATAATGAAAGAGAACCAGTTATCTCAAATAAGAACGGAAAAAATGTGATTCAAATGAAGTTTCCAAACTTCGAAAAAAATTTTTTTTCTTTTCGAGATTCTTTGCGCAGAATATGCTTTTCTACGGCTATCAAACTAGTAAAATGAAAGAGAACCAGTTATCTCGAATAAGAACGGAAAAAAAGTGATTCTAACGAAGTTTCCAAACTTCGAAAAATTTTTTTTTTCTTTTCGAGATTCTTTGCGCATAATATGCTTTACTGAGGCTATCAAATTAGTATAATGAAAGAGAACCAGTTATCTCAAGTAAGAACGGAAAAAAGTGTTTCTAACGAAGTTTCCAAACTTCGAAAAAAATTTTTTTTTTTTCGAGATTCTTTGCGCATAATATGCTTTACTGAGGCTATCAAACTAGTATAATGAAAGAGAACCAGTTATCTCAAATAAGAACGGAAAAAAATTGATTCTAAAGAAGTTTCCAAACTTCGAAAAAAAATTTTTTTCTTTTCGAGATTCTTTGCGCATAATATGCTTTACTGAGGCTATCAAACTAGTATAATGAAAGGGAAACAGATATCTCTAATATGAACGGAAAAAAAGTTATTCAAACGAAGTTTCCAAACTTCGAAAAAAAATGTTTTTCTTTTCGATATTCTTTGCGCATAATATGCTTTTCTGAGGCTGTCAAACTAGTATAATGAAAGAGAACCAGTTATCTGAAATAAGAACGGGAAAAAAGTGATTCAAACGAAGTTTCCAAACCTCGAAAAAATTTTTTTTTCTTTTCGTGATTCTTTGCGCTAAATATGCTTTTCTGAGGCTATCAAAGTAGTATTATAAAAGAGAACCAGTTATCTCAAATAAGTACAGAAAAAAAGTGATTCTAAAGAAGTTTCCAAACTTCGAAAAATTTTTTTTTTCTTTTCGAGATTCTTTGAGCATAATATGCTTTACTGAGGCTATCAAACTAGTATAATGAAAGAGAACCAGTTATCTCGAATAAGAACGGAAAAAAAGTGATTCTAACGAAGTTTCCAAACTTCGAAAATTTTTTTTTTCTTTTCGAGATTCTTTGCGCATAATATGCTTTACTGAGGCTATCAAACTAGTATAATGAAAGAGAACCAGTTTTCTCAAATAAGAACGGAAAAAAGTGATTTTAAGAAGTTTCCAAACTTCGAAAAAAAATTTTTTTCTTTTCGAGATTCTTTGCGCATAATATGCTTTACTGAGGCTATCAAACTATTATATGAAAGAGAACCAGTTATCTCAAATAAGAACGGAAAAAAGTGATTCTAACGAAGTTTTCAAACTTCGAAAAAAAAATTTTTTCTTTTCGAGATTCTTTGCGCATAATATGCTTTACTGAGGCTATCAAACTAGTACAATGAAAGAGAACCAGTTATCTCAAATAAGAACAGAAAAAAAGTGATTCTAAAGAAGTTTCCGAACTTCGAAAAAAAATTTTTTTTCTTTTGGAGATTCTTTGCGCATAATATGCTTTACTGACGCTATCAAACTAGTATAATGAAAGAGAACCAGTTATCTCAAATAAGAACGGAAAAAAAGTGATTCAAACGACGTTTCCAAACTTCGAAAAAAAATGTTTTTCTTTTCGAGATTCTTTGCGCATAATATGCTTTTCTGAGGCTATCAAACTAGTAAAATGAAAGAGAACCAGTTATCTCGAATATGAACGGAAAAAAAGTAATTCTAACGAAATTTCCAAGCTTCGAAAAAAATTTTTTTTCTTTTCGAGATTCTTTGCGCATAATATGCTTTACTGAGGCTATCAAACTAGTATAATGAAAGAGAACCAGTTATCTCAAATAAGAACGGAAAAAAAGTGATTCTAACGAAGTTTCCAAACTTCGAAAAAAAATTTTTTTTCTTTTCGAAATTCTTTACGCATAATATGCTTTACTAAGGCTATCAAAATAGTATAATGAAAGAGAATTAGTTATCTCAAATAAGAACGGAAAAAAAGTGATTCTAAAGAAGTTTCCAAACTTCGAAAAAAAATTTTTTTCTTTTCGAGATTCTTTGCGCATAATATGCTTTACTGAGGCTATCAAACTAGTATAATGAAAGAGAAACAGATATCTCAGAATATGAACGGAAAAAAAGTTATTCAAACGAAGTTTCCAAACTTCGAAAAAAAATGTTTTTCTTTTCGATATTCTTTGCGCATAATATGCTCTTCTGAGGCTATCAAACTAGTATAATGAAAGAGAACCAGTTATCTGAAATAAGAACGGGAAAAAAGTGATTCAAACGAAGTTTCCAAACCTCGAAAAAATTTTTTTTTCTTTTCGTGATTCTTTGCGCTAAATGTGCTTTTCTGAGGCTATCAAAGTAGTATTATAAAAGAGAACCAGTTATCTCAAATAAGAACGGAAAAAAAGTGATTCAAACGAAGTTTCCAAACTTGGAAAAAAATTTTTTTTCTTTTCGTGATTCTTTTCGCTAAATATGCTTTTCTGAGGCTATCAAACTAGTATAATGAAAGAGAACCAGTTATCTCAAATAAGAACAGAAAAAAAGTGATTCTAAAGAAGTTTCCAAACTTCGAAAAAATTTTTTTTTCTTTTCGAGATTCTTTGAGCATAATATGCTTTACTGAGGATATCAAACTAGTATAATGAAAGAGAACCAGTTACCTCGAATAAGAACGGAAAAAAAGTGATTCTAACGAAGTTTCCAAACTTCGAAAATTTTTTTTTTCTTTTCGAGATTCTTTGCGCATAATATGCTTTACTGAGGCTATCAAACTAGTATAATGAAAGAGAACCAGTTATCTCAAATAAGAACGGAAAAAAGTGATTCTAACGAAGTTTCCAAACTTCGAAAAAAAATTTTTTTCTTTTCGAGATTCTTTGCGCATAATATGCTTTACTGAGGCTATCAAACTAGTATAATGAAAGAGAACCAGTTATCTCAAATAAGAACAGAAAAAAAGTGATTCTAAAGAAGTTTCCAAACTTCGAAAAAACATTTTTTTCTTTTCGAGATTCTTTGCGCATAATATGCTTTACTGAGGCTATCAAACTAGTATAATGAAAGAGAAACAGTTATCTCAAATAAGAACGGAAAAATAGTGATTCAAACGAAGTTTCCAAACTTCGAAAAAAAATGTTTTTCTTTTCGAGATTCTTTGCACATAATATGCTTTTCTGAGGCTATCAAACTAGTAAAATGAAAGAGAACCAGTTATCTCGAATAAGAACGGAAAAAAAGTAATTCTAAAGAAATTTCCAAACTTCGAAAAAAATTTTTTTTCTTTTCGAGATTCTTTGCGCATAATATGCTTTACTGAGGCTATCAAACTAGTATAATGAAAGAGAACCAGTTATCTCAAATAAGAACGGAAAAAAAGTGATTCTAACGAAGTTTCCAAACTTCGAAAAAAATTTTTTTTTCTTTTCGAAATTCTTTGCGCATAATATGCTTTACTGAGGCTATCAAAATAGTATAATGAAAGATAACCAGTTATCTCAAATAAGAACGGAAAAAAAGTGATTCAAACGAAGTTTCCAAACTTCGAAAAAAAATGGTTTTCTTTTCGAGATTCTTTGCGCATAATATGCTTTACTGAGGCTATCAAACTAGTATAATGAAAGAGAACCAGTTATCTCAAATAAGAACGGAAAAAAAGTGATTCAAACGAAATTTCCAAACTTCGAAAAAAATTTTTTATCCTTTCGAGATTCTTTGCGCATAATATGCTTTTCTACGGCTATCAAACTAGTAAAATGAAAGAGAACCAGTTATCTCGAATAAGAACGGAAAAAAGTGATTCTAAAGAAGTTTCCAAACTTCGAAAAAAAATTTTTTTCTTTTCGAGATTCTTTGCGCATAATATGCTTTACTGAGGCTATCAAAATAGTATAATGAAAGAGAAACAGTTATCTCAAATAAGAACGGAAAAAAAGTGATTCAAACGTAGTTTCCAAACTTCGAAAAAAAATGTTTTTCTTTTCGAGATTCTTTGCGCATAATATGCTTTTCTGAGGCTATCAAACTAGTATAATGAAACAGAACCAGTTATCTCAAATAAGAACGGAAAAAATGTGATTCAAACGAAGTTTCCAAACTTCGAAAAAAATTTTTTTCTTTTCGAGATTCTTTGCGCATAATATGCTTTTCTACGGCTATCAAACTAGTAAAATGATAGAGAACCAGTTATCTCGAATAAGAACGGAAAAAAAGTGATTCTAACGAAGTTTCCAAACTTCGAAAAATTTTTTTTTTCTTTTCGAGATTCTTTGCGCATAATATGCTTTACTGAGGCTATCAAACTAGTATAATGAAAGAGAACCAGTTATCTCAAATAAGAACGGAAAAAAGTGTTTCTAACGAAGTTTCCAAACTTCGAAAAAAAATTTTTTTCTTTTCGAGATTCTTTGCGCATAATATGCTTTACTGAGGCTATCAAACTAGTATAATGAAAGAGAACCAGTTATCTCAAATAAGAACAGAAAAAAAGTGATTCTAAAGAAGTTTCTAAACTTCGAAAAAAAATTTTTTTCTTTTCGAGATTCTTTGCGCATAATATGCTTTACTGAGGCTATCAAAATAGTATAATGAAAGAGAACCAGTTATCTCAAATAAGAACGGAAAAAAAGTGTTTCTAACGAAGTTTCCAAACTTCGAAAAAAAATTTTTTTCTTTTCGAGATTCTTTGCGCATAATATGCTTTTCTGGGGCTATCAAACTAGTATAATGAAAGAGAACCAGTTATCTCAAATAAGAACGGGAAAAGAGTGATTCTAACGAAGTTTCCAAACTTCGAAAAAAAATTTTTTTCTTTTCGAGATTCTTTGCGCATAATATGCTTTACTGAGGCTATCAAACTAGTATAATGAAAGAGAAACAGATATCTCAAATATGAACGGAAAAAAAGTGATTCAAACGAAGTTTCCAAACTTCGAAAAAAATGTTTTTCTTTTCGATATTCTTTGCGCATAATATGCTTTTCTGAGGCTATCAAACTAGTATAATGAAAGAGAACCAGTTATCTGAAATTAGAACGGGAAAAAAGTGATTCAAACGAAGTTTCCAAACATCGAAAAAAATTTTTTTTCTTTTCGTGATTCTTTGCGCTAAATATGCTTTTCTGAGGCTATCAAACTAGTATAATGAAAGAGAAACAGATATCTCAAATATGAACGGAAAAAAAGTTATTCAAACGAAGTTTCCAAACTTCGAAAAAAAATGTTTTTCTTTTCGATATTCTTTGCGCATAATATGCTTTTCTGAGGCTATCAAACTAGTATAATGAAAGAGAACCAGTTATCTGAAATAAGAACGGGAAAAAAGTGATTCAAACGAAGTTTCCAAACCTCGAAAAAATTTTTTTTTCTTTTCGTGATTCTTTGCGCTAAATATGCTTTTCTGAGGCTATCAAAGTAGTATTATAAAAGAGAACCAGTTATCTCAAATAAGTACAGAAAAAAAGTGATTCTAAAGAAGTTTCCAAACTTCGAAAAAATTTTTTTTTCTTTTCGAGATTCTTTGAGCATAATATGCTTTACTGAGGCTATCAAACTAGTATAATGAAAGAGAACCAGTTATCTCGAATAAGAACGGAAAAAAAGTGATTCTAACGAAGTTTCCAAACTTCGAAAATTTTTTTTTTCTTTTCGAGATTCTTTGCGCATAATATGCTTTACTGAGGCTATCAAACTAGTATAATGAAAGAGAACCAGTTTTCTCAAATAAGAACGGAAAAAAGTGATTTTAAGAAGTTTCCAAACTTCGAAAAAAAATTTTTTTCTTTTCGAGATTCTTTGCGCATAATATGCTTTACTGAGGCTATCAAACTATTATATGAAAGAGAACCAGTTATCTCAAATAAGAACGGAAAAAAGTGATTCTAACGAAGTTTTCAAACTTCGAAAAAAAAATTTTTTCTTTTCGAGATTCTTTGCGCATAATATGCTTTACTGAGGCTATCAAACTAGTACAATGAAAGAGAACCAGTTATCTCAAATAAGAACAGAAAAAAAGTGATTCTAAAGAAGTTTCCGAACTTCGAAAAAAAAATTTTTTTCTTTTGGAGATTCTTTGCGCATAATATGCTTTACTGAGGCTATCAAACTAGTATAATGAAAGAGAACCAGTTATCTCAAATAAGAACGGAAAAAAAGTGATTCAAACGACGTTTCCAAACTTCGAAAAAAAATGTTTTTCTTTTCGAGATTCTTTGCGCATAATATGCTTTTCTGAGGCTATCAAACTAGTAAAATGAAAGAGAACCAGTTATCTCGAATATGAACGGAAAAAAAGTAATTCTAACGAAATTTCCAAGCTTCGAAAAAAAATTTTTTTCTTTTCGAGATTCTTTGCGCATAATATGCTTTACTGAGGCTATCAAACTAGTATAATGAAAGAGAACCAGTTATCTCAAATAAGAACGGAAAAAAAGTGATTCTAACGAAGTTTCCAAACTTCGAAAAAAAATTTTTTTTCTTTTCGAAATTCTTTACGCATAATATGCTTTACTAAGGCTATCAAAATAGTATAATGAAAGAGAATTAGTTATCTCAAATAAGAACGGAAAAAAAGTGATTCTAAAGAAGTTTCCAAACTTCGAAAAAAATTTTTTTCTTTTCGAGATTCTTTGCGCATAATATGCTTTACTGAGGCTATCAAACTAGTATAATGAAAGAGAAACAGATATCTCAAATATGAACGGAAAAAAAGTTATTCAAACGAAGTTTCCAAACTTCGAAAAAAAATGTTTTTCTTTTCGATATTCTTTGCGCATAATATGCTTTTCTGAGGCTATCAAGTTAGTATAATGAAAGAGAACCAGTTATCTGAAATAAGAACGGGAAAAAAGTGATTCAAACGAAGTTTCCAAACCTCGAAAAAATTTTTTTCTTTTCGTGATTCTTTGCGCTAAATATGCTTTTCTGAGGCTATCAAAGTAGTATTATAAAAGAGAACCAGTTATCTCAAATAAGAACGGAAAAAAAGTGATTCAAACGAAGTTTCCAAACTTGGAAAAAAATTTTTTTTGTTTTCGTGATTCTTTTCGCTAAATATGCTTTTCTGAGGCTATCAAACTAGTATAATGAAAGAGAACCAGTTATCTCAAATAAGAACAGAAAAAAAGTGATTCTAAAGAAGTTTCCAAACTTCGAAAAAATTTTTTTTTCTTTTCGAGATTCTTTGAGCATAATATGCTTTACTGAGGATATCAAACTAGTATAATGAAAGAGAACCAGTTACCTCGAATAAGAACGGAAAAAAAGTGATTCTAACGAAGTTTCCAAACTTCGAAAATTTTTTTTTTCTTTTCGAGATTCTTTGCGCATAATATGCTTTACTGAGGCTATCAAACTAGTATAATGAAAGAGAACCAGTTATCTCAAATAAGAACGAAAAAAAGTGATTCTAACGAAGTTTCCAAACTTCGAAAAAAAATTTTTTTCTTTTCGAGATTCTTTGCGCATAATATGCTTTACTGAGGCTATCAAACTAGTATAATGAAAGAGAACCAGTTATCTCAAATAAGAACAGAAAAAAAGTGATTCTAAAGAAGTTTCCAAACTTCGAAAAAACATTTTTTTCTTTTCGAGATTCTTTGCGCATAATATGCTTTACTGAGGCTATCAAACTAGTATAATGAAAGAGAAACAGTTATCTCAAATAAGAACGGAAAAATAGTGATTCAAACGAAGTTTCCAAACTTCGAAAAAAAATGTTTTTCTTTTCGAGATTCTTTGCACATAATATGCTTTTCTGAGGCTATCAAACTAGTAAAATGAAAGAGAACCAGTTATCTCGAATAAGAACGGAAAAAAAGTAATTCTAACGAAATTTCCAAACTTCGAAAAAAATTTTTTTTCTTTTCGAGATTCTTTGCGCATAATATGCTTTACTGAGGCTATCAAACTAGTATAATGAAAGAGAACCAGTTATCTCAAATAAGAACGGAAAAAAAGTGATTCTAACGAAGTTTCCAAACTTCGAAAAAAATTTTTTTTTCTTTTCGAGATTCTTTGCGCATAATATGCTTTACTGAGGCTATCAAAATAGTATAATGAAAGATAACCAGTTATCTCAAATAAGAACGGAAAAAAAGTGATTCAAACGAAGTTTCCAAACTTCGAAAAAAAATGGTTTTCTTTTCGAGATTCTTTGCGCATAATATGCTTTACTGAGGCTATCAAACTAGTATAATGAAAGAGAACCAGTTATCTCAAATAAGAACGGAAAAAAAGTGATTCAAACGAAGTTTCCAAACTTCGAAAAAAATTTTTTATCCTTTCGAGATTCTTTGCGCATAATATGCTTTTCTACGGCTATCAAACTAGTAAAATGAAAGAGAACCAGTTATCTCGAATAAGAACGGAAAAAAAGTGATTCTAAAGAAGTTTCCAAACTTCGAAAAAAAATTTTTTTCTTTTCGAGATTCTTTGCGCATAATATGCTTTACTGAGGCTATCAAAATAGTATAATGAAAGAGAAACAGTTATCTCAAATAAGAACGGAAAAAAAGTGATTCAAACGTAGTTTCCAAACTTCGAAAAAAAATGTTTTTCTTTTCGAGATTCTTTGCGCATAATATGCTTTTCTGAGGCTATCAAACTAGTATAATGAAACAGAACCAGTTATCTCAAATAAGAACGGAAAAAATGTGATTCAAACGAAGTTTCCAAACTTCGAAAAAAATTTTTTTCTTTTCGAGATTCTTTGCGCATAATATGCTTTTCTACGGCTATCAAACTAGTAAAATGATTGAGAACCAGTTATCTCGAATAAGAACGGAAAAAAAGTGATTCTAACGAAGTTTCCAAACTTCGAAAAATTTTTTTTTTCTTTTCGAGATTCTTTGCGCATAATATGCTTTACTGAGGCTATCAAACTAGTATAATGAAAGAGAACCAGTTATCTCAAATAAGAACGGAAAAAAGTGTTTCTAACGAAGTTTCCAAACTTCGAAAAAAAATTTTTTTCTTTTCGAGATTCTTTGCGCATAATATGCTTTACTGAGGCTATCAAACTAGTATAATGAAAGAGAACCAGTTATCTCAAATAAGAACAGAAAAAAAGTGATTCTAAAGAAGTTTCTAAACTTCGAAAAAAAATTTTTTTCTTTTCGAGATTCTTTGCGCATAATATGCTTTACTGAGGCTATCAAAATAGTATAATGAAAGAGAACCAGTTATCTCAAATAAGAACGGAAAAAAAGTGTTTCTAACGAAGTTTCCAAACTTCGAAAAAAAATTTTTTTCTTTTCGAGATTCTTTGCGCATAATATGCTTTTCTGGGGCTATCAAACTAGTATAATGAAAGAGAACCAGTTATCTCAAATAAGATCGGGAAAAGAGTGATTCTAACGAAGTTTCCAAACTTCGAAAAAAAATTTTTTTCTTTTCGAGATTCTTTGCGCATAATATGCTTTACTGAGGCTATCAAACTAGTATAATGAAAGAGAAACAGATATCTCAAATATGAACGGAAAAAAAGTGATTCAAACGAAGTTTCCAAACTTCGAAAAAAATGTTTTTCTTTTCGATATTCTTTGCGCATAATATGCTTTTCTGAGGCTATCAAACTAGTATAATGAAAGAGAACCAGTTATCTGAAATTAGAACGGGAAAAAAGTGATTCAAACGAAGTTTCCAAACATCGAAAAAAATTTTTTTTCTTTTCGTGATTCTTTGCGCTAAATATGCTTTTCTGAGGCTATCAAAGTAGTATTATAAAAGAGAACCAGTTATCTCAAATAAGAACGGAAAAAAAGTGATTCAAACGAAGTTTCCAAACTTGGAAAAAAATTTTTTTTCTTTTCGTGATTCTTTTCGCTAAATATGCTTTTCTGAGGCTATCAAACTAGTATAATGAAAGAGAACCAGCTATCTCAAATAAGAACAGAAAAAAAGTGATTCTAAAGAAGTTTCCAAACTTCGAAAAAAATTTTTTTTCTTTTCGAGATTCTTTACGCATAATATGCTTTACTGAGGCTATCAAACTAGTAAAATGAAAGAGAACCAGTTATCTCGAATAAGAACGGAAAAAAAGTGATTCTAACGAAGTTTCCAAACTTCGAAAAATTTTTTTTTTCTTTTCGAGATTCTTTGCGCATAATATGCTTTACTGAGGCTATCAAACTAGTATAATGAAAGAGAACCAGTTATCTCAAATAAGAACGGAAAAAAATTGATTCTAAAGAAGTTTCCAAACTTCGAAAAAAAATTTTTTTCTTTTCGAGATTCTTTGCGCATAATATGCTTTACTGAGGCTATCAAACTAGTATAATGAAAGAGAAACAGATATCTCAAATATGAACGGAAAAAAAGTGATTCAAACGAAGTTTCCAAACTTCGAAAAAAAATGTTTTTCTTTTCGAGATTCTTTGCGCATAATATGCTTTTCTGGGGCTATCAAACTAGTATAATGAAAGAGAACCAGTTATCTCAAATAAGAACGGGAAAAAAGTGATTCTAACGAGGTTTCCAAACTTCGAAAAAAATTTTTTTTCTTTTCGAGATTCTTTGCGCATAATATGCTTTTCTGGGGCTATCAAACTAGTATAATGAAAGAGAACCAGTTATCTCAAATAGGAACGGGAAAAAAGTGACACTAACGAAGTTTCCAAACTTCGAAAAAATTTTTTTTTCTTTTCGAGATTCTTTGCGCATAATATGCTTTACTGAGGCTATCAAACTAGAATAATGAAAGAGAACCAGTTATATCAAATAAGAACGGAAAAAAAGTGATTCAAACGAAGTTTCCAAACTTCGAAAAAAAATGTTTTTCTTTTCGAGATTCTTTGCGCATAATATGCTTTTCTGAGGCTATCAAACTAGTATAATGAAAGAGAACCAGTTATCTCAAATAAGAACGGAAAAAATGTGATTCAAATGAAGTTTCCAAACTTCGAAAAAAAATTTTTTTCTTTTCCAGATTCCTTGCGCATAATATGCTTTTCTACGGCTATCAAACTAGTAAAATGAAAGAGAACCAGTTATATCGAATAAGAACGAAAAAAAAATGATTCTAACGAAGTTTCCAAACTTCGAAAAAAAATGTTTTTCTTTTCGAGATTCTTTGCGCATAATATGCTTTTCTGAGGCTATCAAACTAGTATAATGAAAGAGAACCAGTTATCTCAAATAAGAACGGAAAAAAAGTGATTCAAACGAAGTTTCCAAACTTCGAAAAAAAATTTTTTTCTTTTCGAGATTCTTTGCGCATAATATGCTTTTCTACGGCTATCAAACTAGTAAAATGAAAGAGAACCAGTTATCTCGAATAAGAACGGAAAAAAAGTGATTCTAACGAAGTTTCCAAACTTCGAAAATTTTTTTTATTCTTTTCGAGATTCTTTGCGCATAATATGCTTTACTGAGGCTATCAAACTAGTATAATGAAAGAGAACCAGTTATCTCAAATAAGAACAGAAAAAAAGTGATTCTAAAGAAGTTTCCAAACTTCGAAAAAAAATTTTTTTCTTTTCGAGATTCTTTGCGCATAATATGCTTTACTGAGGCTATCAAACTAGTATAATGAAAGAGAACAAGTTATCTCAAATAAGAACGAAATAAAATTGATTCTAAAGAAGTTTCCAAACTTCGAAAAAAAATTTTTTCTTTTCGAGATTCTTTGCGCATAATGAGATTCTTTACTGAGGCTATCTAAATAGTATAATGAAAGAGAAACAGTTATCTCAAATAAGAACGGAAAAAAAGTGATTCAAACGTTGTTTCCAAACTTCGAAAAAAAATGTTTTTCTTTTCGAGATTCTTTGCGCATAATATGCTTTACTGAGGCTATCAAACCAGTATAATGAAAGAGAACCAGTTAACTCAAATAAGAACAGAAAAAAAGTGATTCTAAAGAAGTTTCCAAACTTCGAAAAAAATTTTTTTTCTTTTCGAGATTCTTTGCGCATAATATGCTTTTCTGGGGCTATCAAACTAGTATAATGAAAGAGAACCAGTTATCTCAAATAAGAACGGGAAAAAAGTGATTCTAACGAGGTTTCCAAACTTCGAAAAATTTTTTTTTCTTTTCGAGATTCTTTGCGCATAATATGCTTTTCTGGGGCTATCAAACTAGTATAATGAAAGAGAACCAGTTATCTCAAATAGGAACGGGAAAAAAGTGATTCTAACGAAGTTTCCAAACTTCGAAAAAATTTTTTTTTCTTTTCGAGATTCTTTGCGCATAATATGCTTTACTGAGGCTATCAAACTAGAATAATGAAAGAGAACCAGTTATATCAAATAAGAACGGAAAAAAAGTGATTCAAACGAAGTTTCCAAACTTCGAAAAAAAATGTTTTTCTTTTCGAGATTCTTTGCGCATAATATGCTTTTCTGAGGCTATCAAACTAGTATAATGAAAGAGAACCAGTTATCTCAAATAAGAACGGAAAAAATGTGATTCAAATGAAGTTTCCAAACTTCGAAAAAAAATTTTTTTCTTTTCGAGATTCCTTGCGCATAATATGCTTTTCTACGGCTATCAAACTAGTAAAATGAAAGAGAACCAGTTATATCGAATAAGAACGAAAAAAAAATGATTCTAACGCAGTTTCCAAACTTCGAAAAAAAATGTTTTTCTTTTCGAGATTCTTTGCGCATAATATGCTTTTCTACGGCTATCAAACTAGTAAAATGAAAGAGAACCAGTTATCTCGAATAAGAACGGAAAAAAAGTGATTCTAACGAAGTTTCCAAACTTCGAAAATTTTTTTTATTCTTTTCGAGATTCTTTGCGCATAATATGCTTTACTGAGGCTATCAAACTAGTATAATGAAAGAGAACCAGTTATCTCAAATAAGAACAGAAAAAAAGTGATTCTAAAGAAGTTTCCAAACTTCGAAAAAAAATTTTTTTCCTTTCGAGATTCTTTGCGCATAATATGCTTTACTGAGGCTATCAAACTAGTATAATGAAAGAGAACAAGTTATCTCAAATAAGAACGAAATAAAATTGATTCTAAAGAAGTTTCCAAACTTCGAAAAAAAATTTTTTCTTTTCGAGATTCTTTGCGCATAATATGCTTTACTGAGGCTATCAAACTAGTATAATGAAAGAGAACCAGTTATCTCAAATATGAACGGAAAAAAAGTTATTCAAACGAAGTTTCCAAACTTCGAAAAAAAATGTTTTTCTTTTCGATATTCTTTGCGCATAATATGCATTTCTGAGGCTATCAAACTAGTATAATGAAAGAGAACCAGTTATCTGAAATAAGAACGGGAAAAAAGTGATTCAAACGAAGTTTCCAAACCTCGAAAAAATTTTTTTTTCTTTTCGTGATTCTTTGCGCTAAATATGCTTTTCTGAGGCTATCAAAGTAGTATTATAAAAGAGAACCAGTTATCTCAAATAAGAACGGAAAAAAAGTGATTCAAACGAAGTTTCCAAACTTGGAAAAAAATTTTTTTTCTTTTCGTGATTCTTTTCGCTAAATATGCTTTTCTGAGGCTATCAAACTAGTATAATGAAAGAGAACCAGTTATCTCAAATAAGAACAGAAAAAAAGTGATTCTAAAGAAGTTTCCAAACTTCGAAAAAATTTTTTTTTCTTTTCGAGATTCTTTGAGCATAATATGCTTTACTGAGGATATCAAACTAGTATAATGAAAGAGAACCAGTTACCTCGAATAAGAACGGAAAAAAAGTGATTCTAACGAAGTTTCCAAACTTCGAAAATTTTTTTTTTCTTTTCGAGATTCTTTGCGCATAATATGCTTTACTGAGGCTATCAAACTAGTATAATGAAAGAGAACCAGTTATCTCAAATAAGAACAGAAAAAAAGTGATTCTAAAGAAGTTTCCAAACTTCGAAAAAACATTTTTTTCTTTTCGAGATTCTTTGCGCATAATATGCTTTACTGAGGCTATCAAACTAGTATAATGAAAGAGAAACAGTTATCTCAAATAAGAACGGAAAAATAGTGATTCAAACGAAGTTTCCAAACTTCGAAAAAAAATGTTTTTCTTTTCGAGATTCTTTGCGCATAATATGCTTTTCTGAGGCTATCAAACTAGTAAAATGAAAGAGAACCAGTTATCTCGAATAAGAACGGAAAAAAAGTAATTCTAACGAAATTTCCAAACTTCGAAAAAAATTTTTTTTCTTTTCGAGATTCTTTGCGCATAATATGCTTTACTGAGGCTATCAAACTAGTATAATGAAAGAGAACCAGTTATCTCAAATAAGAACGGAAAAAAAGTGATTCTAACGAAGTTTCCAAACTTCGAAAAAAATTTTTTTTTCTTTTCGAAATTCTTTGCGCATAATATGCTTTACTGAGGCTATCAAACTAGTATAATGAAAGAGAAACAGATATCTCAAATATGAACGGAAAAAAAGTGATTCAAACGAAGTTTCCAAACTTCGAAAAAAAATGTTTTTCTTTTCGAGATTCTTTGCGCATAATATGCTTTTCTGGGGCTATCAAACTAGTATAATGAAAGAGAACCAGTTATCTCAAATAAGAACGGGAAAAAAGTGATTCTAACGAGGTTTCCAAACTTCGAAAAAAATTTTTTTTCTTTTCGAGATTCTTTGCGCATAATATGCTTTTCTGGGGCTATCAAACTAGTATAAGGAAAGAGAACCAGTTATCTCAAATAGGAACGGGAAAAAAGTGATTCTAACGAAGTTTCCAAACTTCGAAAAAATTTTTTTTTCTTTTCGAGATTCTTTGCGCATAATATGCTTTACTGAGGCTATCAAACTAGAATAATGAAAGAGAACCAGTTATATCAAATAAGAACGGAAAAAAAGTGATTCAAACGAAGTTTCCAAACTTCGAAAAAAAATGTTTTTCTTTTCGAGATTCTTTGCGCATAATATGCTTTTCTGAGGCTATCAAACTAGTATAATGAAAGAGAACCAGTTATCTCAAATAAGAACGGAAAAAATGTGATTCAAATGAAGTTTCCAAACTTCGAAAAAAAATTTTTTTCTTTTCGAGATTCCTTGCGCATAATATGCTTTTCTACGGCTATCAAACTAGTAAAATGAAAGAGAACCAGTTATATCGAATAAGAACGAAAAAAAAATGATTCTAACGAAGTTTCCAAACTTCGAAAAAAAATGTTTTTCTTTTCGAGATTCTTTGCGCATAATATGCTTTTCTGAGGCTATCAAACTAGTATAATGAAAGAGAACCAGTTATCTCAAATAAGAACGGAAAAAAAGTGATTCAAACGAAGTTTCCAAACTTCGAAAAAAAATTTTTTTCTTTTCGAGATTCTTTGCGCATAATATGCTTTTCTACGGCTATCAAACTAGTAAAATGAAAGAGAACCAGTTATCTCGAATAAGAACGGAAAAAAAGTGATTCTAACGAAGTTTCCAAACTTCGAAAATTTTTTTTATTCTTTTCGAGATTCTTTGCGCATAATATGCTTTACTGAGGCTATCAAACTAGTATAATGAAAGAGAACCAGTTATCTCAAATAAGAACAGAAAAAAAGTGATTCTAAAGAAGTTTCCAAACTTCGAAAAAAAATTTTTTTCTTTTCGAGATTCTTTGCGCATAATATGCTTTACTGAGGCTATCAAACTAGTATAATGAAAGAGAACAAGTTATCTCAAATAAGAACGAAATAAAATTGATTCTAAAGAAGTTTCCAAACTTCGAAAAAAAATTTTTTTCTTTTCGAGATTCTTTGCGCATAATGAGATTCTTTACTGAGGCTATCTAAATAGTATAATGAAAGAGAAACAGTTATCTCAAATAAGAACGGAAAAAAAGTGATTCAAACGTTGTTTCCAAATTTCGAAAAAAAATGTTTTTCTTTTCGAGATTCTTTGCGCATAATATGCTTTACTGAGGCTATCAAACCAGTATAATGAAAGAGAACCAGTTAACTCAAATATGAACAGAAAAAAAGTGATTCTAAAGAAGTTTCCAAACTTCGAAAAAAATTTTTTTTCTTTTCGAGATTCTTTGCGCATAATATGCTTTACTGAGGATATCAAACTAGTATAATGAAAGAGAACAAGTTATCTCAAATAAGAACGGAAAAAAAATTGATTCTAAAGAAGTTTCCAAACTTCGAAAAAAAATGTTTTTCTTTTCGAGATTCTTTGCGCATAATATGCTTTTCTGGGGCTATCAAACTAGTATAATGAAAGAGAACCAGTTATCTCAAATAGGAACGGGAAAAAAGTGATTCTAACGAAGTTTCCAAACTTCGAAATAATTTTTTTTTCTTTTCGAGATTCTTTGCGCATAATATGCTTTAATGAGGCTATCAAACTAGTATAATGAAAGAGAACCAGTTATCTCAAATAAGAACGGAAAAAAAGTGATTCTAACGAAGTTTCCAAACTTGGAAAAAATTTTTTTTTCTTTTCGAGATTCTTTGCGCATAATATGCTTTACTGAGGCTATCAAACTAGTATAATGAAAGAGAACCAGTTATCTCAAATAAGAACGGAAAAAAAGAGATTCAAACGAAGTTTCCAAACTTCGAAAAAAAATGTTTTTCTTTTCGAGATTGTTTGCGCATAATATGCTTTTCTGAGGCTATCAAACTAGTATAATGAAAGAGAACCAGTTATCTCAAATAAGAACGGAAAAAATGTGATTCAAATGAAGTTTCCAAACTTCGAAAAAAATTTTTTTTCTTTTCGAGATTCTTTGAGCAGAATATGCTTTTCTACGGCTATCAAACTAGTAAAATGAAAGAGAACCAGTTATCTCGAATAAGAACGGAAAAAAAGTGATTCTAACGAAGTTTCCAAACTTCGAAAAATTTTTTTTTTCTTTTCGAGATTCTTTGCGCATAATATGCTTTACTGAGGCTATCAAATTAGTATAATGAAAGAGAACCAGTTATCTCAAATAAGAACGGAAAAAAGTGTTTCTAACGAAGTTTCCAAACTTCGAAAAAAAATTTTTTTCTTTTCGAGATTCTTTGAACATAATATGCTTTACTGAGGCTATCAAATTAGTATAATGAAAGAGAACCAGTTATCTCAAATAAGAACGGAAAAAAATTGATTCTAAAGAAGTTTCCAAACTTCGAAAAAAAATTTTTTTCTTTTCGAGATTCTTTGCGCATAATATGCTTTACTGAGGCTATCAAACTAGTATAATGAAATAGAAACAGATATCTCAAATATGAACGGAAAAAAAGTTATTCAAACGAAGTTTCCAAACTTCGAAAAAAAATGTTTTTCTTTTCGATATTCTTTGCGCATAATATGCTTTTCTGAGGCTATCATACTAGTATAATGAAAGAGAACCAGTTATCTGAAATAAGAACGGGAAAAAAGTGATTCAAACGAAGTTTCCAAACCTCGAAAAATTTTTTTTTTCTTTTCGTGATTCTTTGCGCTAAATATGCTTTTCTGAGGCTATCAAAGTAGTATTATAAAAGAGAACCAGTTATCTCAAATAAGTACAGAAAAAAAGTGATTCTAAAGAAGTTTCCAAACTTCGAAAAAATTTTTTTTTCTTTTCGAGATTCTTTGAGCATAATATGCTTTACTGAGGCTATCAAACTAGTATAATGAAAGAGAACCAGTTATCTCGAATAAGAACGGAAAAAAAGTGATTCTAACGAAGTTTCCAAACTTCGAAAATTTTTTTTTTCTTTTCGAGATTCTTTGCGCATAATATGCTTTACTGAGGCTATCAAACTAGTATAATGAAAGAGAACCAGTTTTCTCAAATAAGAACGGAAAAAAGTGATTCTAAAGAAGTTTCCAAACTTCGAAAAAAAATTTTTTTCTTTTCGAGATTCTTTGCGCATAATATGCTTTACTGAGGCTATCAAACTATTATATGAAAGAGAACCAGTTATCTCAAATAAGAACGGAAAAAAGTGATTCTAACGAAGTTTTCAAACTTCGAAAAAAAAATTTTTTCTTTTCGAGATTCTTTGCGCATAATATGCTTTACTGAGGCTATCAAACTAGTACAATGAAAGAGAACCAGTTATCTCAAATAAGAACAGAAAAAAAGTGATTCTAAAGAAGTTTCCAAACTTCGAAAAAAAAATTTTTTTCTTTTGGAGAGTCTTTGCGCATAATATGCTTTACTGAGGCTATCAAACTAGTATAATGAAAGAGAACCAGTTATCTCAAATAAGAACGGAAAAAAATTGATTCTAAAGAAGTTTCCAAAGTTCGAAAAAATTTTTTTTTCTTTTCGAGATTCTTTGCGCATAATATGCTTTACTGAGGCTATCAACCTAGTATAATGAAAGAGAAACAGTTATCTCAAATAAGAACGGAAAAAAAGTGATTCTAAAGTAGTTTCCAAACTTCGAAAAAAAATTTTTTTCTTTTCGTGATTCTTTTCGCTAAATATGCTTTTCTGAGGCTATCAAACTAGTATAATGAAAGAGAACCAGTTATCTCTAATAAGAACAGAAAAAAAGTGATTCTAAAGAAGTTTCCAAACTTCGAAAAAATTTTTTTTTTCTTTTCGAGATTCTTTGCGCATAATATGCTTTTCTGAGGCTATCAAACTAGTATAATGAAAGAGAACCAGTTATCTCAAATAAGAACGGAAAAAAATTGATTCTAAAGAAGTTTCCAAACTTCGAAAAAAAATTTTTTTCTTTTCGAGATTCTTTGCGCATAATATGCTTTATTGAGGCTATCAAAGTAGTATAATGAAAGAGAAACAGTTATCTCAAATAAGAACGGAAAAAAAGTGATTCAAACGAAGTTTCCAAACTTCGAAAAAAAATGTTTTTCTTTTCGAGATTCTTTGCGTTAATATGCTTTTCTGAGGCTATCAAACTAGTAAAATGAAAGAGAACCAGTTATCTCGAATATGAACGGAAAAAAAGTAATTCTAACGAAATTTCCAAACTTCGAAAAAAATTTTTTTTCTTTTCGAGATTCTTTGCGCATAATATGCTTTACTGAGGCTATCAAACTATTATAATGAAAGAGAACCAGTTATCTCAAATAAGAACGGAAAAAAAGTGATTCTAACGAAGTTTCCAAACTTCGAAAAAATTTTTTTTTTCTTTTCGAAATTCTTTACGCATAATATGCTTTACTAAGGCTATCAAAATAGTATAATGAAAGAGAATTAGTTATCTCAAATAAGAACGGAAAAAAAGTGATTCTAAAGAAGTTTCCAAACTTCGAAAAAAAATTTTTTTCTTTTCGAGATTCTTTGCGCATAATATGCTTTACTGAGGCTATGAAACTAGTATAATGAAAGAGAAACAGATATCTCAAATATGAACGGAAAAAAAGTTATTCAAACGAAGTTTCCAAACTTCGAAAAAAAATGTTTTTCTTTTCGATATTCTTTGCGCATAATATGCTTTACTGAGGCTATCAAACTAGTATAATGAAAGAGAACAAGTTATCTCAAATAAGAACGAAATAAAATTGATTCTAAAGAAGTTTCCAAACTTCGAAAAAAAATTTTTTTCTTTTCGAGATTCTTTGCGCATAATGAGATTCTTTACTGAGGCTATCTAAATAGTATAATGAAAGAGAAACAGTTATCTCAAATAAGAACGGAAAAAAAGTGATTCAAACGTTGTTTCCAAACTTCGAAAAAAAATGTTTTTCTTTTCGAGATTCTTTGCGCATAATATGCTTTACTGAGGCTATCAAACCAGTATAATGAAAGAGAACCAGTTAACTCAAATAAGAACAGAAAAAAAGTGATTCTAAAGAAGTTTCCAAACTTCGAAAAAAATTTTTTTTCTTTTCGAGATTCTTTGCGCATAATATGCTTTACTGAGGCTATCAAACTAGTATAATGAAAGAGAAACAGATATCTCAAATATGAACGGAAAAAAAGTTATTCAAACGAAGTTTCCAAACTTCGAAAAAAAATGTTTTTCTTTTCGATATAATTTGCGCATAATATGCTTTTCTGAGGCTATCAAACTAGTATAATGAAAGAGAACCAGTTATCTGAAATAAGAACGGGAAAAAAGTGATTCAAACGAAGTTTCCAAACCTCGAAAAAATTTTTTTTTCTTTTCGTGATTCTTTGCGCTAAATATGCTTTTCTGAGGCTATCAAAGTAGTATTATAAAAGAGAACCAGTTATCTCAAATAAGTACAGAAAAAAAGTGATTCTAAAGAAGTTTCCAAACTTCGAAAAAATTTTTTTTTCTTTTCGAGATTCTTTGAGCATAATATGCTTTACTGAGGCTATCAAACTAGTATAATGAAAGAGAACCAGTTATCTCGAATAAGAACGGAAAAAAAGTGATTCTAACGAAGTTTCCAAACTTCGAAAATTTTTTTTTTCTTTTCGAGATTCTTTGCGCATAATATGCTTTACTGAGGCTATCAAACTAGTATAATGAAAGAGAACCAGTTTTCTCAAATAAGAACGGAAAAAAGTGATTCTAAAGAAGTTTCCAAACTTCGAAAAAAAATTTTTTTCTTTTCGAGATTCTTTGCGCATAATATGCTTTACTGAGGCTATCAAACTATTATATGAAAGAGAACCAGTTATATCAAATAAGAACGGAAAAAAGTGATTCTAACGAAGTTTTCAAACTTCGAAAAAAAATTTTTTTCTTTTCGAGATTCTTTGCGCATAATATGCTTTACTGAGGCTATCAAACTAGTACAATGAAAGAGAACCAGTTATCTCAAATAAGAACAGAAAAAAAGTGATTCTAAAGAAGTTTCCAAACTTCGAAAAAAAAATTTTTTTCTTTTGGAGAGTCTTTGCGCATAATATGCTTTACTGAGGCTATCAAACTAGTATAATGAAAGAGAACCAGTTATCTCAAATAAGAACGGAAAAAAATTGATTCTAAAGAAGTTTCCAAAGTTCGAAAAAAATTTTTTTTCTTTTCGAGATTCTTTGCGCATAATATGCTTTACTGAGGCTATCAACCTAGTATAATGAAAGAGAAACAGTTATCTCAAATAAGAACGGAAAAAAAGTGATTCTAAAGTAGTTTCCAAACTTCGAAAAAAAATTTTTTTCTTTTCGTGATTCTTTTCGCTAAATATGCTTTTCTGAGGCTATCAAACTAGTATAATGAAAGAGAACCAGTTATCTCTAATAAGAACAGAAAAAAAGTGATTCTAAAGAAGTTTCCAAACTTCGAAAAAATTTTTTTTTTCTTTTCAAGATTCTTTGCGCATAATATGCTTTTCTGAGGCTATCAAACTAGTATAATGAAAGAGAACCAGTTATCTCAAATAAGAACGGAAAAAAATTGATTATAAAGAAGTTTCCAAACTTCGAAAAAAAATTTTTTTCTTTTCGAGATTCTTTGCGCATAATATGCTTTATTGAGGCTATCAAAGTAGTATAATGAAAGAGAAACAGTTATCTCAAATAAGAACGGAAAAAAAGTGATTCAAACGAAGTTTCCAAACTTCGAAAAAAAATGTTTTTCTTTTCGAGATTCTTTGCGTTAATATGCTTTTCTGAGGCTATCAAACTAGTAAAATGAAAGAGAACCAGTTATCTCGAATATGAACGGAAAAAAAGTAATTCTAACGAAATTTCCAAACTTCGAAAAAAATTTTTTTTCTTTTCGAGATTCTTTGCGCATAATATGCTTTACTGAGGCTATCAAACTATTATAATGAAAGAGAACCAGTTATCTCAAATAAGAACGGAAAAAAAGTGATTCTAACGAAGTTTCCAAACTTCGAAAAAAATTTTTTTTTCTTTTCGAAATTCTTTACGCATAATATGCTTTACTAAGGCTATCAAAATAGTATAATGAAAGAGAATTAGTTATCTCAAATAAGAACGGAAAAAAAGTGATTCTAAAGAAGTTTCCAAACTTCGAAAAAAAATTTTTTTCTTTTCGAGATTCTTTGCGCATAATATGCTTTACTGAGGCTATGAAACTAGTATAATGAAAGAGAAACAGATATCTCAAATATGAACGGAAAAAAAGTTATTCAAACGAAGTTTCCAAACTTCGAAAAAAAATGTTTTTCTTTTCGATATTCTTTGCGCATAATATGCTTTTCTGAGGCTATCAAACTAGTATAATGAAAGAGAACCAGTTATCTGAAATAAGAACGGGAAAAAAGTGATTCAAACGAAGTTTCCAAACCTCGAAAAAATTTTTTTTTCTTTTCGTGATTCTTTGCGCTAAATATGCTTTTCTGAGGCTATCAAAGTAGTATTATAAAAGAGAACCAGTTATCTCAAATAAGAACGGAAAAAAAGTGATTCAAACGAAGTTTCCAAACTTGGAAAAAAATTTTTTTTCTTTTCGTGATTCTTTTCGCTAAATATGCTTTTCTGAGGCTATCAAACTAGTATAATGAAAGAGAACCAGTTATCTCAAATAAGAACAGAAAAAAAGTGATTCTAAAGAAGTTTCCAAACTTCGAAAAAATTTTTTTTTCTTTTCGAGATTCTTTGAGCATAATATGCTTTACTGAGGATATCAAACTAGTATAATGAAAGAGAACCAGTTATCTCGAATAAGAACGGAAAAAAAGTGATTCTAACGAAGTTTCCAAACTTCGAAAATTTTTTTTTTCTTTTCGAGATTCTTTGCGCATAATATGCTTTACTGAGGCTATCAAACTAGTATAATGAAAGAGAACCAGTTATCTCAAATAAGAACGGAAAAAAGTGATTCTAACGAAGTTTCCAAACTTCGAAAAAAAATTTTTTTCTTTTCGAGATTCTTTGCGCATAATATGCTTTACTGAGGCTATCAAACTAGTATAATGAAAGAGAACCAGTTATCTCAAATAAGAACAGAAAAAAAGTGATTCTAAAGAAGTTTCCAAAATTCGAAAAAACATTTTTTTCTTTTCGAGATTCTTTGCGCATAATATGCTTTACTGAGGCTATCAAACTAGTATAATGAAATAGAAACAGTTATCTCAAATAAGAACGGAAAAATAGTGATTCAAACGAAGTTTCCAAACTTCGAAAAAAAATGTTTTTCTTTTCGAGATTCTTTGCGCATAATATGCTTTTCTGAGGCTATCAAACTAGTAAAATGAAAGAGAACCAGTTATCTCGAATAAGAACGGAAAAAAAGTAATTCTAACGAAATTTCCAAACTTCGAAAAAAATTTTTTTTCTTTTCGAGATTCTTTGCGCATAATATGCTTTACTGAGGCTATCAAACTAGTATAATGAAAGAGAACCAGTTATCTCAAATAAGAACGGAAAAATAGTGATTCCAACGAAGTTTCCAAACTTCGAAAAAAATTTTTTTTTCTTTTCGAAATTCTTTTCGCATAATATGCTTTACTGAGGCTATCAAACTAGTATAATGAAAGAGAACCAGTTATCTCAAATAAGAACGGAAAAAAAGTGATTCAAACGAAGTTTCCAAACTTCGAAAAAAAATGGTTTTCTTTTCGAGATTCTTTGCGCATAATATGCTTTTCTGAGGCTATCAAACTAGTATAATGAAAGAGAACCAGTTATCTCAAATAAGAACGGAAAAAAAGTGATTCAAACGAAGTTTCCAAACTTCGAAAAAAATTTTTAATCCTTTCGAGATTCTTTGCGCATAATATGCTTTTCTACGGCTATCAAACTAGTAAAATGAAAGAGAACCAGTTATCTCGAATAAGAACGGAAAAAAAGTGATTCTAAAGAAGTTTCCAAACTTCGAAAAAAAATTTTTTTCATTTCGAGATTCTTTGCGCATAATATGCTTTACTGAGGCTATCAAAATAGTATAATGAAAGAGAAACAGTTATCTCAAATAAGAACGGAAAAAAAGTGATTCAAACGTAGTTTCCAAACTTCGAAAAAAAATGTTTTTCTTTTCGAGATTCTTTGCGCATAATATGCTTTTCTGAGGCTATCAAACTAGTATAATGAAACAGAACCAGTTATCTCAAATAAGAACGGAAAAAATGTGATTCAAACGAAGTTTCCAAACTTCGAAAAAATTTTTTTTCTTTTCGAGATTCTTTGCGCATAATATGCTTTTCTACGGCTATCAAACTAGTAAAATGATAGAGAACCAGTTATCTCGAATAAGAACGGAAAAAAAGTGATTCTAACGAAGTTTCCAAACTTCGAAAAATTTTTTTTTTCTTTTCGAGATTCTTTGCGCATAATATGCTTTACTGAGGCTATCAAACTAGTATAATGAAAGAGAACCAGTTATCTCAAATAAGAACGGAAAAAAGTGTTTCTAACGAAGTTTCCAAACTTCGAAAAAAAAATTTTTTCTTTTCGAGATTCTTTGCGCATAATATGCTTTACTGAGGCTATCAAACTAGTATAATGAAAGAGAACCAGTTATCTCAAATAAGAACAGAAAAAAAGTGATTCTAAAGAAGTTTCTAAACTTCGAAAAAAAATTTTTTTCTTTTCGAGATTCTTTGCGCATAATATGCTTTACTGAGGCTATCAAAATAGTATAATGAAAGAGAACCAGTTATCTCAAATAAGAACGGAAAAAAAGTGTTTCTAACGAAGTTTCCAAACTTCGAAAAAAATTTTTTTTCTTTTCGAGATTCTTTGCGCATAATATGCTTTACTGAGGCTATCAAACTAGTATAATGAAAGAGAAACAGATATCTCAAATATGAACGGAAAAAAAGTGATTCAAACGAAGTTTCCAAACTTCGAAAAAAATGTTTTTCTTTTCGATATTCTTTGCGCATAATATGCTTTTCTGAGGCTATCAAACTAGTATAATGAAAGAGAACCAGTTAAGTGAAATAAGAACGGGAAAAAAGTGATTCAAACGAAGTTTCCAAACCTCGAAAAAAATTTTTTTTCTTTTCGTGATTCTTTGCGCTAAATATGCTTTTCTGAGGCTATCAAAGTAGTATTATAAAAGAGAACCAGTTATCTCAAATAAGAACGGAAAAAAAGTGATTCAAACGTGGTTTCCAAACTTGGAAAAAAATTTTTTTTCTTTTCGTGATTCTTTTCGCTAAATATGCTTTTCTGAGGCTATCAAACTAGTATAATGAAAGAGAACCAGTTATCTCAAATAAGAACAGAAAAAAAGTGATTCTAAAGAAGTTTCCAAACTTCGGAAAAATTTTTTTTTCTTTTCGAGATTCTTTACGCATAATATGCTTTACTGAGGCTATCAAACTAGTAAAATGAAAGAGAACCAGTTATCTCGAATAAGAACGGAAAAAAAGTGATTCTAACGAAGTTTCCAAACTTCGAAAAATTTTTTTTTTCTTTTCGAGATTCTTTGCGCATAATATGCTTTACTGAGGCTATCAAAATAGTATAATGAAAGAGAACCAGTTATCTCAAATAAGAACAGAAAAAAAGTGATTCTAAAGAGGTTTCTAAACTTCGAAAAAAATTTTTTTTCTTTTCGAGATTCTTTGCGCATAATATGCTTTACAGAGGCTATCAAACTAGTATAATGAAAGAGAACCAGTTATCTCAAATAAGAACGGAAAAAAATTGATTCTAAAGAAGTTTCCAAACTTCGAAAAACAATTTTTTTCTTTTCGAGATTCTTTGCGCATAATATGCTTTACTGAGGCTATCAAACTAGTATAATGAAAGAGAAACGGATATCTCAAATATGAACGGAAAAAAAGTGATTCAAACGAAGTTTCCAAACTTCGAAAAAAAATGTTTTTCTTTTCGAGATTCTTTGCGCATAATATGCTTTTCTGGGGCTATCGAACTAGTATAATGAAAGAGAACCAGTTATCTCAAATAAGAACGGGAAAAAAGTGATTCTAACGAGGTTTCCAAACTTCGAAAAAAATTTTTTTTCTTTTCGAGATTCTTTGCGCATAATATGCTTTACTGAGGCTATCAAACTAGTATAATGAAAGAGAACCAGTTATCTCAAATAAGAACGGAAAAAAATTGATTCTAAAGAAGTTTCCACACTTCGAAAAAAAAATGTTTTTCTTTTCGAGATTCTTTGCGCATAATATGCTTTACTGAGGCTATCAAACTAGTATAATGAAAGAGAAACAGATATCTCAAATATGAACGGAAAAAAAGTTATTCAAACGAAGTTTCCAAACTTCGAAAAAAAATGTTTTTCTTTTCGATATTCTTTGCGCATAATATGCTTTTCTGAGGCTATCAAACTAGTATAATGCAAGAGAACCAGTTATCTGAAATAAGAACGGGAAAAAAGTGATTCAAAGAAGTTTCCAAACCTCGAAATAATTTTTTTTTCTTTTCGTGATTCTTTGCGCTAAATATGCTTTTCTGAGGCTATCAAAGTAGTATTATAAAAGAGAACCATTTATCTCAAATAAGTACAGAAAAAAAGTGATTCTAAAGAAATTTCCAAACTTCGAAAAAATTTTTTTTTCTTTTCGAGATTCTTTGAGCATAATATGCTTTACTGAGGCTATCAAACTAGTATAATGAAAGAGAACCAGTTATCTCGAATAAGAACGGAAAAAAAGTGATTCTAACGAAGTTTCCAAACTTCGAAAATTTTTTTTTTCTTTTCGAGATTCTTTGCGCATAATATGCTTTACTGAGGCTATCAAACTAGTATAATGAAAGAGAACCAGTTTTCTCAAATAAGAACGGAAAAAAGTGATTCTAAAAAAGTTTCCAAACTTCGAAATAAATTTTTTTCTTTTCGAGATTCTTTGCGCATAATATGCTTTACTGAGGCTATCAAACTATTATATGAAAGAGAACCAGTTATCTCAAATAAGAACGGAAAAAAGTGATTCTAACGAAGTTTTCAAACTTCGAAAAAAAAATTTTTTCTTTTCGAGATTCTTTGCGCATAATATGCTTTACTGAGGCTATCAAACTAGTACAATGAAAGAGAACCAGTTATCTCAAATAAGAACAGAAAAAAAGTGATTCTAAAGAAGTTTCCAAACTTCGAAAAAAAAATTTTTTTCTTTTGGAGATTCTTTGCGCATAATATGCTTTACTGAGGCTATCAAACTAGTATAATGAAAGAGAACCAGTTATCTCAAATAAGAACGGAAAAAAATTGATTCTAAATAAGTTTCCAAAGTCCGAAAAAAAAATTTTTTCTTTTCGAGATTCTTTGCGCATAATATGCTTTACTGAGGCTATCAACCTAGTATAATGAAAGAGAAACAGTTATCTCAAATAAGAACGGAAAAAAAGTGATTCTAAAGTAGTTTCCAAACTTCGAAAAAAAATTTTTTTCTTTTCGTGATTCTTTTGGCTAAATATGCTTTTCTGAGGCTATCAAACTAGTATAATGAAAGAGAACCAGTTATCTCTAATAAGAACAGAAAAAAAGTGATTCTAAAGAAGTTTCCAAACTTCGAAAAAATTTTTTTTTTCTTTTCGAGATTCTTTGCGCATAATATGCTTTTCTGAGGCTATCAAACTAGTATAATGAAAGAGAACCAGTTATCTCAAATAAGAACGGAAAAAAATTGATTCTAAAGAAGTTTCCAAACTTCGAAAAAAAATTTTTTTCTTTTCGAGATTCTTTGCGCATAATATGCTTTATTGAGGCTATCAAAGTAGTATAATGAAAGAGAAACAGTTATCTCAAATAAGAACGGAAAAAAAGTGATTCAAACGAAGTTTCCAAACTTCGAAAAAAAATGTTTTTCTTTTCGAGATTCTTTGCGCATAATATGCTTTTCTGAGGCTATCAAACTAGTAAAATGAAAGAGAACCAATTATCTCGAATATGAACGGAAAAAAAGTAATTCTAACGAAATTTCAAACTTCGAAAAAAATTTTTTTTCTTTTCGAGATTCTTTGCGCATAATATGCTTTACTGAGGCTATCAAACTAGTATAATGAAAGAGAACCAGTTATCTCAAATAAGAACGGAAAAAAAGTGATTCTAACGAAGTTTCCAAACTTCGAAAAAAATTTTTTTTTCTTTTCGAAATTCTTTACGCATAATATGCTTTACTAAGGCTATCAAAATAGTATAATGAAAGAGAATTAGTTATCTCAAATAAGAACGGAAAAAAAGTGATTCTAAAGAAGTTTCCAAACTTCGAAAAAAAATTTTTTTCTTTTCGAGATTCTTTGCGCATAATATGCTTTACTGAGGCTATCAAACTAGTATAATGAAAGAGAAACAGATATCTCAAATATGAACGGAAAAAAAGTTATTCAAACGAAGTTTCCAAACTTCGAAAAAAAATGTTTTTCTTTTCGATATTCTTTGCGCATAATATGCTTTTCTGAGGCTATCAAACTAGTATAATGAAAGAGAACCAGTTATCTTAAAATAAGAACGGGAAAAAAGTGATTCAAACGAAGTTTCCAAACCTCGAAAAATTTTTTTTTTCTTTTCGTGATTCTTTGCGCTAAATATGCTTTTCTGAGGCTATCAAAGTAGTATTATAAAAGAGAACCAGTTATCTCAAATAAGAACGGAAAAAAAGTGATTCAAACGAAGTTTCCAAACTTGGAAAAAAATTTTTTTTCTTTTCGTGATTCTTTTCGCTAAATATGCTTTTCTGAGGCTATCAAACTAGTATAATGAAAGAGAACCAGTTATCTCAAATAAGAACAGAAAAAAAGTGATTCTAAAGAAGTTTCCAAACTTCGAAAAAAATTTTTTTTCTTTTCGAGATTCTTTGAGCATAATATGCTTTACTGAGGATATCAAACTAGTATAATGAAAGAGAACCAGTTATCTCGAATAAGAACGGAAAAAAAGTGATTCTAACGAAGTTTCCAAACTTCGAAAATTTTTTTTTTCTTTTCGAGATTCTTTGCACATAATATGCTTTACTGAGGCTATCAAACTAGTATAATGAAAGAGAACCAGTTATCTCAAATAAGAACAGAAAAAAAGTGATTCTAAAGAAGTTTCCAAACTTCGAAAAAACATTTTTTTCTTTTCGAGATTCTTTGCGCATAATATGCTTTACTGAGGCTATCAAACTAGTATAATGAAAGAGAAACAGTTATCTCAAATAAGAACGGAAAAATAGTGATTCAAACGAAGTTTCCAAAATTCGAAAAAAAATGTTTTTCTTTTCGAGATTCTTTGCGCATAATATGCTTTTCTGAGGCTATCAAACTAGTAAAATGAAAGAGAACCAGTTATCTCGAATAAGAACGGAAAAAAAGTAATTCTAACGAAATTTCCAAACTTCTAAAAAAATTTTTTTTTCTTTTCGTAATTCTTTGCGCATAATATGCTTTACTGAGGCTATCAAAATAGTATAATGAAAGAGAACCAGTTATCTCAAATAAGAACGGAAAAAAAGTGATTCAAACGAAGTTTCCAAACTTCGAAAAAAAATGGTTTTCTTTTCGAGATTCTTTGCGCATAATATGCTTTTCTGAGGCTATCAAACTAGTATAATGAAAGAGAACCAGTTATCTCAAATAAGAACGGAAAAAAAGTGATTCAAACGAAGTTTCCAAACTTGGAAAAAAATTTTTTTTCTTTTCGTGATTCTTTTCGCTAAATATGCTTTTCTGAGGCTATCAAACTAGTATAATGAAAGAGAACCAGTTATCTCAAATAAGAACAGAAAAAAAGTGATTCTAAAGAAGTTTCCAAACTTCGAAAAAAATTTTTTTTCTTTTCGAGATTCTTTACGCATAATATGCTTTACTGAGGCTATCAAACTAGTAAAATGAAAGAGAACCAGTTATCTCGAATAAGAACGGAAAAAAAGTGATTCTAACGAAGTTTCCAAACTTCGAAAAATTTTTTTTTTCTTTTCGAGATTCTTTGCGCATAATATGCTTTACTGAGGCTATCAAACTAGTATAATGAAAGAGAACCAGTTATCTCAAATAAGAACGGAAAAAAGTGTTTCTAACGAAGTTTCCAAACTTCGAAAAAAATTTTTTTTCTTTTCGAGATTCTTTGCGCATAATATGCTTTACTGAGGCTATCAAACTAGTATAATGAAAGAGAACCAGTTATCTCAAATAAGAACAGAAAAAAAGTGATTCTAAAGAAGTTTCTAAACTTCGAAAAAAAATTTTTTTCTTTTCGAGATTCTTTGCGCATAATATGCTTTACTGAGGCTATCAAACTAGTATAATGAAAGAGAACCAGTTATCTCAAATAAGAACGGAAAAAAATTGATTCTAAAGAAGTTTCCAAACTTCGAAAAAAAATTTTTTTCTTTTCGAGATTCTTTGCGCTAAATATGCTTTTCTGAGGCTATCAAAGTAGTATTATAAAAGAGAACCAGTTATCTCAAATAAGAACGGAAAAAAAGTGATTCAAACGAAGTTTCCAAACTTCGATAAAAAATGGTTTTCTTTTCGATATTCTTTGCGCATAATATGCTTTTCTGAGGCTATCAAACTAGTATAATGAAAGAGAACCAGTTATCTGAAATAAGAACGGGAAAAAAGTGATTCAAACGAAGTTTCCAAACCTCGAAAAAAAATTTTTTTCTTTTCGTGATTCTTTGCGCTAAATATGCTTTTCTGAGGCTATCAAAGTAGTATTATAAAAGAGAACAAGTTATCTCAAATAAGAACGGAAAAAAATTGATTCTAAAGAAGTTTCCAAACTTCGAAAAAAATTTTTCTCTTTTCGAGATTCTTTGCGCATAATATGCTTTACTGAGGCTATCAAAATAGTATAATGAAAGAGAAACAGTTATCTCAAATAAGAACGGAAAAAAAGTGATTCAAACGTAGTTTCCAAACTTCGAAAAAAAATGTTTTTCTTTTCGAGATTCTTTGCGCATAATATGCTTTACTGAGGCTATAAAACTAGTATAATGAAAGAGAACCAGTTATCTCAAATAAGAACAGAAAAAAAGTGATTCTAAAGAAGTTTCCAAACTTCGAAAAAAAATTTTTTTCTTTTCGAGATTCTTTGCGCATAATATGCTTTACTGAGGCTATCAAACTAGTATAATGAAAGAGAACAAGTTATCTCAAATAAGAACGGAAAAAAATTGATTCTAAAGAAGTTTCCAAACTTCGAAAAAAAATTTTTTTCTTTTCGAGATTCTTTGCGCATAATATGCTTTACTGAGGCTATCAAAATAGTATAATGAAAGAGAGACAGTTATCTCAAATAAGAACGGAAAAAAAGTGATTCAAACGTAGTTTCCAAACTTCGAAAAAAAATGTTTTTCTTTTCGAGATTCTTTGCGCATAATATGCTTTTCTGGGGCTATCAAACTAGTATAATGAAAGAGAACCAGTTATCTCAAATAAGAACGGGAAAAAAGTGATTCTAACGAAGTTTCCAAACTTCGAAAAAAATTTTTTTTCTTTTCGAGATTCTTTGCGCATAATATGCTTTACTGAGGCTATCAAACTAGTATAATGAAAGAGAACCAGTTATCTCAAATAAGAACGGAAAAAAGTGATTCTAACGAATTTTTCAAACTTCGAAAAAAAATTTTTTTCTTTTCGAGATTCTTTGCGCATAATATGCTTTACTGAGGCTATCAAACTAGTACAATGAAAGAGAACCAGTTATCTCAAATAAGAACAGAAAAAAAGTGATTCTAAAGAAGTTTCCAAACTTCGAAAAAAAATTTTTTTCTTTTGGAGATTCTTTGCGCATAATATGCTTTACTGAGGCTATCAAACTAGTATAATGAAAGAGAACCAGTTATCTCAAATAAGAACGGAAAAAAATTGATTCTAAAGAAGTTTCCAAAGTTCGAAAAAAAATTTTTTTCTTTTCGAGATTCTTTGCGCATAATATGCTTTACTGAGGCTATCAACCTAGTATAATGAAAGAGAAACAGTTATCTCAAATAAGAACGGAAAAAAAGTGATTCTAAAGTAGTTTCCAAACTTCGAAAAAAAATTTTTTTCTTTTCGATATTCTTTGCGCATAATATGCTTTTCTGAGGCTATCAAACTAGTATAATGAAAGAGAACCAGTTATCTGAAATAAGAACGGGAAATTAGTGATTCAAACGAAGTTTCCAAACCTCGAAAAAATTTTTTTTTCTTTTCGTGATTCTTTGCGCTAAATATGCTTTTCTGAGGCTATCAAAGTAGTATTATGAAAGAGAACCAGTTATCTCAAATAAGAACGGAAAAAAAGTGATTCAAACGAAGTTTCCAAACTTGGAAAAAAATTTTTTTTCTTTTCGTGATTCTTTGGGCTAAATATGCTTTTCTGAGGCTATCAAACTAGTATAATGAAAGAGAACCAGTTATCTCAAATAAGAACAGAAAAAAAAGTGATTCTAAAGAAGTTTCCAAACTTCAAAAAAATTTTTTTTTCATTTCGAGATTCTTTGAGCATAATATGCTTTACTGAGGCTATCAAACTAGTATAATGAAAGAGAACCAGTTATCTCGAATAAGAACGGAAAAAAAGTGATTCTAACGAAGTTTCCAAACTTCGAAAATTTTTTTTTTCTTTTCGAGATTCTTTGCGCATAATATGCTTTACTGAGGCTATCAAACTAGTATAATGAAAGAGAACCAGTTATCTCAAATAAGAACGGAAAAAAGTGATTCTAACGAAGTTTCCAAACTTCGAAAAAAATTTTTTTTCTTTTCGAGATTCTTTGCGCATAATATGCTTTACTGAGGCTATCAAACTAGTATAATGAAAGAGAACCAGTTATCTCAAATAAGAACAGAAAAAAAGTGATTCTAAAGAAGTTTCCAAACTTCGAAAAAAAACTTTTTTCTTTTAGAGATTCTTTGCGCATAATATGCTTTACTGAGGCTATCAAACTAGTATAATGAAAGAGAAACACATATCTCAAATATGAACGGAAAAAAAGTTATTCAAACGAAGTTTCCAAACTTCGAAAAAAAATGTTTTTCTTTTCGATATTCTTTGCGCATAATATGCTTTTCTGAGGCTATCAAACTAGTATAATGAAAGAGAACCAGTTATCTGAAATAAGAACGGGAAAAAAGTGATTCAAACGAAGTTTCCAAACCTCGAAAAAATTTTTTTTTCTTTTCGTGATTCTTTGCGCTAAATATGCTTTTCTGAGGCTATCAAAGTAGTATTATAAAAGAGAACCAGTTATCTCAAATAAGAACGGAAAAAAAGTGATTCAAACGAAGTTTCCAAACTTGGAAAAAAATTTTTTTTCTTTTCGTGATTCTTTTCGCTAAATATGCTTTTATGAGGCTATCAAACTAGTATAATGAAAGAGAACCAGTTATCTCAAATAAGAACAGAAAAAAAGTGATTCTAAAGAAGTTTCCAAACTTCGAAAAAATTTTTTTTTCTTTTCGAGATTCTTTGAGCATAATATGCTTTACTGAGGCTATCAAACTAGTATAATGAAAGAGAACCAGTTATCTCGAATAAGAACGGAAAAAAAGTGATTCTAACGAAGTTTCCAAACTTCGAAAATTTTTTTTTTCTTTTCGAGATTCTTTGCGCATAATATGCTTTACTGAGGCTATCAAACTAGTATAATGAAAGAGAACCAGTTATCTCAAATAAGAACGGAAAAAAAAGATTCTAACGAAGTTTCCAAACTTCGAAAAAAAAATTTTTTCTTTTCGAGATTCTTTGCGCATAATATGCTTTACTGAGGCTATCAAACTATTATAATGAAAGAGAACCAGTTATCTCAAATAAGAACAGAAAAAAAGTGATTCTAAAGAAGTTTCCAAACTTCGAAAAAAAATTTTTTTCTTCTCGAGATTCTTTGCGCATAATATGCTTTACTGAGGCTATCAAACTAGTATAATGAAAGAGAACAAGTTATCTCAAATAAGAACGGAAAAAAATTGATTCTAAAGAAGTATCCAAACTTCGAAAAAAATTTTTTTCTTTTCGAGATTCTTTGCGCATAATATGCTTTACTGAAGCTATCAAACTAGTATAATGAAAGAGAACCAGTTATCTCAAATAAGAACAGAAAAAAAGTGATTCTAAAGAAGTTTCCAAACTTCGAAAAAAAAATTTTTTCTTTTCGAGATTCTTTGCGCATAATATGCTTTACTGAGGCTATCAAACTAGTATAATGAAAGAGAACAAGTTATCTCAAATAAGAACGGAAAAAAATTGATTCTAAAGAAGTTTCCAAACTTCGAAAATAAATTTTTTTCTTTTCGAGATTCTTTGCGCATAATATGCTTTACTGAGGCTATCAAAATAGTATAATGAAAGAGAAACAGTTATCTCAAATAAGAACGGAAAAAAAGTTATTCAAACGTATTTTCCAAACTTCGAAAAAAAATGTTTTTCTTTTCGAGATTCTTTGCGCATAATATGCTTTTCTGGGGCTATCAAAGTAGTATTATGAAAGAGAACCAGTTATCTCAAATAAGAACGGGAAAAAAGTGATTCTAACGAAGTTTCCAAACTTCGAAAAAAATTTTTTTTCTTTTCGAGATTCTTTGCGCATAATATGCTTTACTGAGGCTATCAAACTAGTATAATGAAAGAGAAACAGATATCTCAAATATGAACGGAAAAAAAGTGATTCAAACGAAGTTTCCAAACTTCGATAAAAAATGGTTTTCTTTTCGATATTCTTTGCGCATAATATGCTTTTCTGAGGCTATCAAACTAGTATAATGTAAGAGAACCAGTTATCTGAAATAAGAACGGGAAAAAAGTGATTCAAACGAAGTTTCCAAACCTCGAAAAAAAATTTTTTTCTTTTCGTGATTCTTTGCGCTAAATATGCTTTTCTGAGGCTATCAAAGTAGTATTATAAAAGAGAACCAGTTATCTCAAATAAGAACGGAAAAAAAGTGATTCAAACGAAGTTTCCAAACTTGGAAAAAAATTTTTTTTCTTTTCGTGATTCTTTTCGCTAAATATGCTTTTCTGAGGCTATCAAACTAGTATAATGAAAGAGAACCAGTTATCTCAAATAAGAACAGAAAAAAAGTGATTCTAAAGAAGTTTCCAAACTTCGAAAAATTTTTTTTTTCTTTTCGAGATTCTTTGCGCATAATATGCTTTACTGAATCTATCAAACTAGTATAATGAAAGAGAACCAGTTATCTCGAATAAGAACGGAAAAAAAGTGATTCTAACGAAGTTTCCAAACTTCGAAAATTTTTTTTTTCTTTTCGAGATTCTTTGCGCATAATATGCTTTACTGAGGCTATCAAACTAGTATTATGAAAGAGAACCAGTTATCTCAAATAAGAACGGAAAAAAGTGATTCTAACGAAGTTTCCAAACTTCGAAAAAAAATTTTTTTCTTTTCGAGATTCTTTGCGCATAATATGCTTTACTGAGGCTATCAAACCAGTATAATGAAAGAGAACAAGTTATCTCAAATAAGAACGGAAAAAAATTGATTCTAAAGAAGTTTCCAAACTTCGAAAAAAATTTTTCTCTTTTCGAGTATCTTTGCGCATAATATGCTTTACTGAGGCTATCAAAATAGTATAATGAAAGAGAAACAGTTATCTCAAATAAGAACGGAAAAAAAGTGATTCAAACGTACTTTCCAAACTTCGAAAAAAAATGTTTTTCTTTTCGAGATTCTTTGCGCATAATATGCTTTACTGAGGCTATAAAACTAGTATAATGAAAGAGAACCAGTTATCTCAAATAAGAACAGAAAAAAAGTGATTCTAAAGAAGTTTCCAAACTTCGAAAAAAAATTTTTTTCTTTTCGAGATTCTTTGGCAATAATACGCTTTACTGAGGCTATCAAACTAGTATAATGAAAGAGAACAAGTTATCTCAAATAAGAACGGAAAAAAAATGATTCTAAAGAAGTTTCCAAACTTCGAAAAAAAATTTTTTTCTTTTCGAGATTCTTTGCGCATAATATGCTTTACTGAGGCTATCAAAATAGTATAATGAAAGAGAGACAGTTATCTCAAATAAGAACGGAAAAAAAGTGATTCAAACGTAGTTTCCAAACTTCGAAAAAAAATGTTTTTCTTTTCGAGATTCTTTGCGCATAATATGCTTTTCTGGGGCTATCAAACTAGTATAATGAAAGAGAACCAGTTATCTCAAATAAGAACGGGAAAAAAGTGATTCTAACGAAGTTTCCAAACTTCGAAAAAATTTTTTTTTCTTTTCGAGATTCTTTGCGCATAATATGCTTTACTGAGGCTATCAAACTGGTATAATGAAAGAGAACCAGTTATCTCAAATAAGAACGGAAAAAAAGTGATTCTAACGAAGTTTCCAAACTTGGAAAAAAAAATTTTTTCTTTTCGAGATTCTTTGCGCATAATATGCTTTACTGAGGCTATCAAACTAGTACAATGAAAGAGAACCAGTTATCTCAAATAAGAACAGAAAAAAAGTGATTCTAAAGAAGTTTCCAAACTTCGAAAAAAAATTTTTTTCTTTTCGAGATTCTTTGCGCATAATATGCTTTACTGAGGCTAACAAACTAGTATAATGAAAGAGAACCAGTTATCTCAAATAAGAACGGAAAAAAGTGATTCTAACGAATTTTTCAAACTTCGAAAAAAAATTTTTTTCTTTTCGAGATTCTTTGCGCATAATATGCTTTACTGAGGCTATCAAACTAGTACAATGAAAGAGAACCAGTTATCTCAAATAAGAACAGAAAAAAAGTGATTCTAAAGAAGTTTCCAAACTTCGAAAAAAAATTTTTTTCTTTTGGAGATTCTTTGCGCATAATATGCTTTACTGAGGCTATCAAACTAGTATAATGAAAGAGAACCAGTTATCTCAAATAAGAACGGAAAAAAGTGATTCTAACGAAGTTTCCAAACTTCGAAAAAAATTTTTTTTCTTTTCGAGATTCTTTGCGCATAATATGCTTTACTGAGGCTATCAAACTAGTATAATGAAAGAGAACCAGTTATCTCAAATAAGAACAGAAAAAAAGTGATTCAAACGAAGTTTCCAAACCTCGAAAAATTTTTTTTTTCTTTTCGTGATTCTTTGCGCTAAATATGCTTTTCTGAGGCTATCAAAGTAGTATTATAAAAGAGAACCAGTTATCTCAAATAAGAACGGAAAAAAAGTGATTCAAACGAAGTTTCCAAACTTGGAAAAAATTTTTTTTTCTTTTCGTGATTCTTTTCGCTAAATATGCTTTTATGAGGCTATCAAACTAGTATAATGAAAGAGAACCAGTTATCTCAAATAAGAACACAAAAAAAGTGATTCTAAAGAAGTTTCCAAACTTCGAAAAAATTTTTTTTTCCTTTCGAGATTCTTTGAGCATAATATGCTTTACTGAGGCTATCAAACTAGTATAATGAAAGAGAACCAGTTATCTCGAATAAGAACGGAAAAAAAGTGATTCTAACGAAGTTTCCAAACTTCGAAAATTTTTTTTTTCTTTTCGAGATTCTTTGCACATAATATGCTTTACTGAGGCTATCAAACTAGTATAATGAAAGAGAACAAGTTATCTCAAATAAGAACGGAAAAAAATTGATTCTAAAGAAGTTTCCAAACTTCGAAAAAAAATTTTTTTCTTTTCGAGATTCTTTGCGCATAATATGCTTTACTGAGGCTATCAAAATAGTATAATGAAAGAGAAACAGTTATCTCAAATAAGAACGGAAAAAAAGTTATTCAAACGTAGTTTCCAAACTTCGAAAAAAAATGTTTTTCTTTTCGAGATTCTTTGCGCATAATATGCTTTTCTGAGGCTATCAAACTAGTATTATGAAAGAGAACCAGTTATCTCAAATAAGAACGGGAAAAAAGTGATTCTAACGAAGTTTCCAAACTTCGAAAAAAATTTTTTTTCTTTTCGAGATTCTTTGCGCATAATATGCTTTACTGAGGCTATCAAACTAGTATAATGAAAGAGAAACAGATATCTCAAATATGAACGGAAAAAAAGTGATTCAAACGAAGTTTCCAAACTTCGATAAAAAATGGTTTTCTTTTCGATATTCTTTGCGCATAATATGCTTTTCTGAGGCTATCAAACTAGTATAATGAAAGAGAACCAGTTATCTGAAATAAGAACGGGAAAAAAGTGATTCAAACGAAGTTTCCAAACCTCGAAAAAAAATTTTTTTCTTTTCGTGATTCTTTGCGCTAAATATGCTTTTCTGAGGCTATCAAAGTAGTATTATAAAAGAGAACCAGTTATCTCAAATAAGAACGGAAAAAAAGTGATTCAAACGAAGTTTCCAAACTTGGAAAAAAATTTTTTTTCTTTTTGTGATTCTTTTCGCTAAATATGCTTTTCTGAGGCTATCAAACTAGTATAATGAAAGAGAACCAGTTATCTCAAATAAGAACAGAAAAAAAGTGATTCTAAAGAAGTTTCCAAACTTCGAAAAAATTTTTTTTTCTTTTCGAGATTCTTTGCGCATAATATGCTTTACTGAATCTATCAAACTAGTATAATGAAAGAGAACCAGTTATCTCGAATAAGAATGGAAAAAAAGTGATTCTAACGAAGTTTCCAAACTTCGAAAATTTTTTTTTTCTTTTCCAGATTCTTTGCGCATAATATGCTTTACTGAGGCTATCAAACTAGTATTATGAAAGAGAACCAGTTATCTCAAATAAGAACGGAAAAAAGTGATTCTAACGAAGTTTCCAAACTTCGAAAAAAATTTTTTTTCTTTTCGAGATTCTTTGCGCATAATATGCTTTACTGAGGCTATCAAACTAGTATAATGAAAGAGAACAAGTTATCTCAAATAAGAACGGAAAAAAATTGATTCTAAAGAAGTTTCCAAACTTCGAAAAAAATTTTTCTCTTTTCGAGTATCTTTGCGCATAATATGCTTTACTGAGGCTATCAAAATAGTATAATGAAAGAGAAACAGTTATCTCAAATAAGAACGGAAAAAAAGTGATTCAAACGTAGTTTCCAAACTTCGAAAAAAAATGTTTTTCTTTTCGAGATTCTTTGCGCATAATATGCTTTACTGAGGCTATAAAACTAGTATAATGAAAGAGAACCAGTTATCTCAAATAAGAACAGAAAAAAAGTGATTCTAAAGAAGTTTCCAAACTTCGAAAAAAAATTTTTTTCTTTTCGAGATTCTTTGCGCATAATATGCTTTACTGAGGCTATCAAACTAGTATAATGAAAGAGAACAAGTTATCTCAAATAAGAACGGAAAAAAAATGATTCTAAAGAAGTTTCCAAACTTCGAAAAAACATTTTTTTCTTTTCGAGATTCTTTGCGCATAATATGCTTTACTGAGGCTATCAAAATAGTATAATGAAAGAGAGACAGTTATCTCAAATAATAACGGAAAAAAAGTGATTCAAACGTAGTTTCCAAACTTCGAAAAAAACTGTTTTTCTTTTCGAGATTCTTTGCGCATAATATGCTTTACTGAGGCTATCAAACTAGTATAATGAAAGAGAACCAGTTATCTCAAATAAGAACGGAAAAAAAGTGATTCTAACGAAGTTTCCAAACTTGGAAAAAAAAATTTTTTCTTTTCGAGATTCTTTGCGCATAATATGCTTTACTGAGGCTATCAAACTAGTACAATGAAAGAGAACCAGTTATCTCAAATAAGAACAGAAAAAAAGTGATTCTAAAGAAGTTTCCAAACTTCGAAAAAAAATTTTTTTCTTTTCGAGATTCTTTGCGCATAATATGCTTTACTGAGGCTATCAAACTAGTATAATGAAAGAGAAACAGATATCTCAAATATGAACGGAAAAAAAGTGATTCAAACGAAGTTTCCAAACTTCGAAAAAAAATGTTTTTCTTTTCGAGATTCTTTGCGCATAATATGCTTTTCTGGGGCTATCAAACTAGTATAATGAAAGAGAACCAGTTATCTCAAATAAGAACGGGAAAAAAGTGATTCTAACGAAGTTTCCAAACTTCGAAAAAAATTTTTTTTCTTTTCGAGATTCTTTGCGCATAATATGCTTTACTGAGGCTAACAAACTAGTATAATGAAAGAGAACCAGTTATCTCAAATAAGAACGGAAAAAAGTGATTCTAACGAATTTTTCAAACTTCGAAAAAAAATTTTTTTCTTTTCGAGATTCTTTGCGCATAATATGCTTTACTGAGGCTATCAAACTAGTACAATGAAAGAGAACCAGTTATCTCAAATAAGAACAGAAAAAAAGTGATTCTAAAGAAGTTTCCAAACTTCGAAAAAAAATTTTTTTCTTTTGGAGATTCTTTGCGCATAATATGCTTTACTGAGGCTATCAAACTAGTATAATGAAAGAGAACCAGTTATCTCAAATAAGAACGGAAAAAAATTGATTCTAAAGAAGTTTCCAAAGTTCGAAAAAAAATTTTTTTCTTTTCGAGATTCTTTGCGCATAATATGCTTTACTGAGGCTATCAACCTAGTATAATGAAAGAGAAACAGTTATCTCAAATAAGAACGGAAAAAAAGTGATTCTAAAGTAGTTTCCAAACTTCGAAAAAAAATTTTTTTCTTTTCGTGATTCTTTTCGCTAAATATGCTTTTCTGAGGCTATCAAACTAGTGTAATGAAAGAGAACCAGTTATCTCAAATTAGAACAGAAAAAAAGTGATTCTAAAGAAGTTTCCAAACTTCGAAAAAAAATTTTTTTCTTTTCGAGATTCTTTGCGCATAATATGCTTTACTGAGGCTATCAAACTAGTATAATGAAAGAGAACCAGTTATCTCAAATATGAACGGAAAAAAAGTGATTCAAACGAAGTTTCCAAACTTCGAAAAAAAATGTTTTTCTTTTCGAGATTCTTTGCGCATAATATGCTTTTCTGGGGCTATCAAACTAGTATAATGAAAGAGAACCAGTTATCTCAAATAAGAACGGGAAATAAGTGATTCTAACGAAGTTTCCAAACTTCGAAAAAATTTTTTTTTCTTTTCGAGATTCTTTGCGCATAATATGCTTTACTGAGGCTAACAAACTAGTATAATGAAAGAGAACCAGTTATCTCAAATAAGAACGGAAAAAAGTGATTCTAACGAATTTTTCAAACTTCGAAAAAAAATTTTTTTCTTTTCGAGATTCTTTGCGCATAATATGCTTTACTGAGGCTATCAAACTAGTACAATGAAAGAGAACCAGTTATCTCAAATAAGAACAGAAAAAAAGTGATTCTAAAGAAGTTTCCAAACTTCGAAAAAAAATTTTTTTCTTTTGGAGATTCTTTGCGCATAATATGCTTTACTGAGGCTATCAAACTAGTATAATGAAAGAGAACCAGTTATCTCAAATAAGAACGGAAAAAAATTGATTCTAAAGAAGTTTCCAAAGTTCGAAAAAAAATTTTTTTCTTTTCGAGATTCTTTGCGCATAATATGCTTTACTGAGGCTATCAACCTAGTATAATGAAAGAGAAACAGTTATCTCAAATAAGAACGGGAAAAAAGTGATTCTAAAGTAGTTTCCAAACTTCGAAAAAAAATTTTTTTCTTTTCGTGATTCTTTTCGCTAAATATGCTTTTCTGAGGCTATCAAACTAGTGTAATGAAAGAGAACCAGTTATCTCAAATTAGAACAGAAAAAAAGTGATTCTAAAGAAGTTTCCAAACTTCGAAAAAAAATTTTTTTCTTTTCCAGATTCTTTGCGCATAATATGCTTTACTGAGGCTATCAAACTAGTATAATGAAAGAGAACCAGTTATCTCAAATAAGAACAGAAAAAAAGTGATTCTAAAGAAGTTTCCAAACTTCGAAAAAAATTTTTTTTCTTTTCGAGATTCTTTGCGCATAATATGCTTTAATGAGGCTATCAAACTAGTATAATGAAAGAGAACCAGTTATCTCAAATAAGAACGGAAAAAAATTGATTCTAAAGAAGTTTCCAAACTTCGAAAAAAAATTTATTTCTTTTCGAGATTCTTTGCGCATAATATGGTTTACTGAGGCTATCAAACTAGTATAATGAAAGAGAAACAGTTATCTCAAATAAGAACGGAAAAAAAGTGATTCAAACGAAGTTTCCAAACTTCGAAAAAAAATGTTTTTCTTTTCGAGATTCTTTGCGCATAATATGCTTTTCTGAGGCTATCAAACTAGTAAAATGAAAGAGAACCAGTTATCTCGAATAAGAACGGAAAAAAAGTAATTCTAAAGAAGTTTCCAAACTTCGAAAAAATTTTTTTTCTTTTCGAGATTCTTTGCGCATAATATGCTTTACTGAGGCTATCAAACTAGTATAATGAAAGAGAACCAGTTATCTCATATAAGAACGGAAAAAAAGTGATTCTAACGAAGTTTCCAAACTTCGAAAAAATTTTTTTTTTCTTTTCGAAATTCTTTGCGCATAATATGCTTTACTGAGGCTATCAAACTAGTATAATGAAAGAGAACCAGTTATATCAAATAAGAACGGAAAAAAAGTGATTCAAACGAAGTTTCCAAACTTCGAAAAATGTTTTTTTTCTTTTCGAGATTTTTGCGCATAATATGCTTTACTGAGTCTATCAAACTAGTATAATGAAAGAGAACCAGTTATCTCAAATAAGAACGGAAAAAAGTGATTCTAACGAAGTTTCCAAACTTCGATAAAAAATTTTTTTCTTTTCGAGATTCTTTGCGCATAATATGCTTTACTGAGGCTATCAAACTAGTATAATGAAAGAGAACCAGTTATCTCAAATAAGAACAGAAAAAAAGTGATTCTAAAGAAGTTTCCAAACTTCGAAAAAAAAATTTTTTTCTTTTCGAGATTCTTTGCGCATAATATGCTTTACTGAGGCTATCAAACTAGTATAATGAAAGAGAACCAGTTATCTCAAATAAGAACGGAAAAAAATTGATTCTAACGAAGTTTCCAAACTTCGAAAAAAATTTTTTTTTCTTTTCCAAATTCTTTGCGCATAATATGCTTTACTGAGGCTATCAAACTAGTATAATGAAAGAGAACCAGTTATCTCAAATAAGAACGGAAAAAAGTGATTCTAACGAAGTTTCCAAACTTCGAAAAAAATTTTTTTTCTTTTCGAGATTCTTTGCGCATAATATGCTTTACTGAGGCTATCAAACTAGTATAATGAAAGAGAACCAGTTATCTCAAATAAGAACAGAAAAAAAGTGATTCTAAAGAAGTTTCCAAACTTCGAAAAAAAATTTTTTTCTTTTCGAGATTCTTTGCGCATAATATGCTTTACTGAGGCTATCAAACTAGTATAATGAAAGAGAACCAGTTATCTCAAATAAGAACGGGAAAAAAGTGATTCTAACGAAGTTTCCAAACTTCGAAAAAAATTTTTTTTCTTTTCGAGATTCTTTGCGCATAATATGCTTTACTGAGGCTATCAAACTAGTATAATGAAAGAGAACGAGTTATCTCAAATAAGAACGGAAAAAAAGTGTTTCTAACGAAGTTTCCAAACTTCGAAAAAAAATTTTTTTCTTTTCGAGATTCTTTGCGCATAATATGCTTTACTGAGGCTATCAAACTAGTATAATGAAAGAGAACCAGTTATCTCAAATAAGAACGGAAAAAAGTGTTTCTAACGAAGTTTCCAAACTTCGAAAAAAAATTTTTTTCTTTTCGAGATTCTTTGCGCATAATATGCTTTACTGAGGCTATCAAACTAGTATAATGAAAGAGAACCAGTTATCTCAAATAAGAACAGAAAAAAAGTGATTCTAAAGAAGTTTCTAAACTTCGAAAAAAAATTTTTTTCTTTTCGAGATTCTTTGCGCATAATATGCTTTACTGAGGCTATCAAAATAGTATAATGAAAGAGAACCAGTTATCTCAAATAAGAACGGAAAAAAAGTGTTTCTAACGAAGTTTCCAAACTTCGAAAAAAAATTTTTTTCTTTTCGAGATTCTTTGCGCATAATATGCTTTTCTGGGGCTATCAAACTAGTATAATGAAAGAGAACCAGTTATCTCAAATAAGAACGGGAAAAGAGTGATTCTAACGAAGTTTCCAAACTTCGAAAAAAAATTTTTTTCTTTTCGAGATTCTTTGCGCATAATATGCTTTACTGAGGCTATCAAACTAGTATAATGAAAGAGAAACAGATATCTCAAATATGAACGGAAAAAAAGTGATTCAAACGAAGTTTCCAAACTTCGAAAAAAATGTTTTTCTTTTCGATATTCTTTGCGCATAATATGCTTTTCTGAGGCTATCAAACTAGTATAATGAAAGAGAACCAGTTATCTGAAATTAGAACGGGAAAAAAGTGATTCAAACGAAGTTTCCAAACATCGAAAAAATTTTTTTTTCTTTTCGTGATTCTTTGCGCTAAATATGCTTTTCTGAGGCTATCAAAGTAGTATTATAAAAGAGAACCAGTTATCTCAAATAAGAACGGAAAAAAAGTGATTCAAACGAAGTTTCCAAACTTGGAAAAAAATTTTTTTTCTTTTCGTGATTCTTTTCGCTAAATATGCTTTTCTGAGGCTATCAAACTAGTATAATGAAAGAGAACCAGCTATCTCAAATAAGAACAGAAAAAAAGTGATTCTAAAGAAGTTTCCAAACTTCGAAAAAAATTTTTTTTCTTTTCGAGATTCTTTACGCATAATATGCTTTACTGAGGCTATCAAACTAGTAAAATGAAAGAGAACCAGTTATCTCGAATAAGAACGGAAAAAAAGTGATTCTAACGAAGTTTCCAAACTTCAAAAAATTTTTTTTTTCTTTTCGAAATTCTTTGCGCATAATATGCTTTACTGAGGCTATCAAACTAGTATAATGAAAGAGAACCAGTTATCTCAAATAAGAACAGAAAAAAAAGTGATTCTAAAGAGGTTTCTAAACTTCGAAAAAAAATTTTTTTCTTTTCGAGATTCTTTGCGCATAATATGCTTTACTGAGGCTATCAAACTAGTATAATGAAAGAGAACCAGTTATCTCAAATAAGAACGGAAAAAAATTGATTCTAAAGAAGTTTCCAAACTTCGAAAAAAAATTTTTTTCTTTTCGAGATTCTTTGCGCATAATATGCTTTACTGAGGCTATCAAACTAGTATAATGAAAGAGAAACAGATATCTCAAATATGAACGGAAAAAAAGTGATTCAAACGAAGTTTCCAAACTTCGAAAAAAAATGTTTTTCTTTTCGAGATTCTTTGCGCATAATATGCTTTTCTGGGGCTATCAAACTAGTATAATGAAAGAGAACCAGTTATCTCAAATAAGAACGGGAAAAAAGTGATTCTAACGAGGTTTCCAAACTTCGAAAAAAATTTTTTTTCTTTTCGAGATTCTTTGCGCATAATATGCTTTTCTGGGGCTATCAAACTAGTATAATGAAAGAGAACCAGTTATCTCAAATAGGAACGGGAAAAAAGTGACACTAACGAAGTTTCCAAACTTCGAAAAAATTTTTTTTTCTTTTCGAGATTCTTTGCGCATAATATGCTTTACTGAGGCTATCAAACTAGAATAATGAAAGAGAACCAGTTATATCAAATAAGAACGGAAAAAAAGTGATTCAAACGAAGTTTCCAAACTTCGAAAAAAAATGTTTTTCTTTTCGAGATTCTTTGCGCATAATATGCTTTTCTGAGGCTATCAAACTAGTAAAATGAAAGAGAACCAGTTATCTCGAATAAGAACGGAAAAAAAGTGATTCTAACGAAGTTTCCAAACTTCGAAAATTTTTTTTATTCTTTTCGAGATTCTTTGCGCATAATATGCTTTACTGAGGCTATCAAACTAGTATAATGAAAGAGAACCAGTTATCTCAAATAAGAACAGAAAAAAAGTGATTCTAAAGAAGTTTCCAAACTTCGAAAAAAAATTTTTTTCTTTTCGAGATTCTTTGCGCATAATATGCTTTACTGAGGCTATCAAACTAGTATAATGAAAGAGAACAAGTTATCTCAAATAAGAACGAAATAAAATTGATTCTAAAGAAGTTTCCAAACTTCGAAAAAAAATTTTTTTCTTTTCGAGATTCTTTGCGCATAATGAGATTCTTTACTGAGGCTATCTAAATAGTATAATGAAAGAGAAACAGTTATCTCAAATAAGAACGGAAAAAAAGTGATTCAAACGTTGTTTCCAAACTTCGAAAAAAAATGTTTTTCTTTTCGAGATTCTTTGCGCATAATATGCTTTACTGAGGCTATCAAACCAGTATAATGAAAGAGAACCAGTTAACTCAAATAAGAACAGAAAAAAAGTGATTCTAAAGAAGTTTCCAAACTTCGAAAAAAATTTTTTTTCTTTTCGAGATTCTTTGCGCATAATATGCTTTTCTGGGGCTATCAAACTAGTATAATGAAAGAGAACCAGTTATCTCAAATAAGACGGGAAAAAAGTGATTCTAACGAGGTTTCCAAACTTCGAAAAAAATTTTTTTTCTTTTCGAGATTCTTTGCGCATAATATGCTTTTCTGGGGCTATCAAACTAGTATAATGAAAGAGAACCAGTTATCTCAAATAGGAACGGGAAAAAAGTGATTCTAACGAAGTTTCCAAACTTCGAAAAAATTTTTTTTTCTTTTCGAGATTCTTTGCGCATAATATGCTTTACTGAGGCTATCAAACTAGAATAATGAAAGAGAACCAGTTATATCAAATAAGAACGGAAAAAAAGTGATTCAAACGAAGTTTCCAAACTTCGAAAAAAAATGTTTTTCTTTTCGAGATTCTTTGCGCATAATATGCTTTTCTGAGGCTATCAAACTAGTATAATGAAAGAGAACCAGTTATCTCAAATAAGAACGGAAAAAATGTGATTCAAATGAAGTTTCCAAACTTCGAAAAAAAATGTTTTTCTTTTCGAGATTCCTTGCGCATAATATGCTTTTCTACGGCTATCAAACTAGTAAAATGAAAGAGAACCAGTTATATCGAATAAGAACGAAAAAAAAATGATTCTAACGAAGTTTCCAAACTTCGAAAAAAAATGTTTTTCTTTTCGAGATTCTTTGCGCATAATATGCTTTTCTACGGCTATCAAACTAGTAAAATGAAAGAGAACCAGTTATCTCGAATAAGAACGGAAAAAAAGTGATTCTAACGAAGTTTCCAAACTTGGAAAATTTTTTTTATTCTTTTCGAGATTCTTTGCGCATAATATGCTTTACTGAGGCTATCAAACTAGTATAATGAAAGAGAACCAGTTATCTCAAATAAGAACAGAAAAAAAGTGATTCTAAAGAAGTTTCCAAACTTCGAAAAAAAATTTTTTTCCTTTCGAGATTGTTTGCGCATAATATGCTTTACTGAGGCTATCAAACTAGTATAATGAAAGAGAACAAGTTATCTCAAATAAGAACGAAATAAAATTGATTCTAAAGAAGTTTCCAAACTTCGAAAAAAAATTTTTTCTTTTCGAGATTCTTTGCGCATAATATGCTTTACTGAGGCTATCAAACTAGTATAATGAAAGAGAACCAGTTATCTCAAATATGAACGGAAAAAAAGTTATTCAAACGAAGTTTCCAAACTTCGAAAAAAAATGTTTTTCTTTTCGATATTCTTTGCGCATAATATGCTTTTCTGAGGCTATCAAACTAGTATAATGAAAGAGAACCAGTTATCTGAAATAAGAACGGGAAAAAAGTGATTCAAACGAAGTTTCCAAACCTCGAAAAAATTTTTTTTTCTTTTCGTGATTCTTTGCGCTAAATATGCTTTTCTGAGGCTATCAAAGTAGTATTATAACAGAGAACCAGTTATCTCAAATAAGAACGGAAAAAAAGTGATTCAAACGAAGTTTCCAAACTTGGAAAAAAATTTTTTTTCTTTTCGTGAGTCTTTTCGCTAAATATGCTTTTCTGAGGCTATCAAACTAGTATAATGAAAGAGAACCAGTTATCTCAAATAAGAACAGAAAAAAAGTGATTCTAAAGAAGTTTCCAAACTTCGAAAAAATTTTTTTTTCTTTTCGAGATTCTTTGAGCATAATATGCTTTACTGAGGATATCAAACTAGTATAATGAAAGAGAACCAGTTACCTCGAATAAGAACGGAAAAAAAGTGATTCTAACGAAGTTTCCAAACTTCGAAAATTTTTTTTTTCTTTTCGAGATTCTTTGCGCATAATATGCTTTACTGAGGCTATCAAACTAGTATAATGAAAGAGAACCAGTTATCTCAAATAAGAACAGAAAAAAAGTGATTCTAAAGAAGTTTCCAAACTTCGAAAAAACATTTTCTTCTTTTCGAGATTCTTTGCGCATAATATGCTTTACTGAGGCTATCAAACTAGTATAATGAAAGAGAAACAGTTATCTCAAATAAGAACGGAAAAATAGTGATTCAAACGAAGTTTCCAAACTTCGAAAAAAAATGTTTTTCTTTTCGAGATTCTTTGCGCATAATATGCTTTTCTGAGGCTATCAAACTAGTAAAATGAAAGAGAACCAGTTATCTCGAATAAGAACGGAAAAAAAGTAATTCTAACGAAATTTCCAAACTTCGAAAAAAATTTTTTTTCTTTTCGAGATTCTTTGCGCATAATATGCTTTACTGAGGCTATCAAACTAGTATAATGAAAGAGAACCAGTTATCTCAAATAAGAACGGAAAAAAAGTGATTCTAACGAAGTTTCCAAACTTCGAAAAAAATTTTTTTTTCTTTTCGAAATTCTTTGCGCATAATATGCTTTACTGAGGCTATCAAACTAGTATAATGAAAGAGAAACAGATATCTCAAATATGAACGGAAAAAAAGTGATTCAAACGAAGTTTCCAAACTTCGAAAAAAAATGTTTTTCTTTTCGAGATTCTTTGCGCATAATATGCTTTTCTGGGGCTATCAAACTAGTATAATGAAAGAGAACCAGTTATCTCAAATAAGAACGGGAAAAAAGTGATTCTAACGAGGTTTCCAAACTTCGAAAAAAATTTTTTTTCTTTTCGAGATTCTTTGCGCATAATATGCTTTTCTGGGGCTATCAAACTAGTATAATGAAAGAGAACCAGTTATCTCAAATAGGAACGGGAAAAAAGTGATTCTAACGAAGTTTCCAAACTTCGAAAAAATTTTTTTTTCTTTTCGAGATTCTTTGCGCATAATATGCTTTACTGAGGCTATCAAACTAGAATAATGAAAGAGAACCAGTTATATCAAATAAGAACGGAAAAAAAGTGATTCAAACGAAGTTTCCAAACTTCGAAAAAAAATGTTTTTCTTTTCGAGATTCTTTGCGCATAATATGCTTTTCTGAGGCTATCAAACTAGTATAATGAAAGAGAACCAGTTATCTCAAATAAGAACGGAAAAAATGTGATTCAAATGAAGTTTCCAAACTTCGAAAAAAAATTTTTTTCTTTTCGAGATTCCTTGCGCATAATATGCTTTTCTACGGCTATCAAACTAGTAAAATGAAAGAGAACCAGTTATATCGAATAAGAACGAAAAAAAAATGATTCTAACGAAGTTTCCAAACTTCGAAAAAAAATGTTTTTCTTTTCGAGATTCTTTGCGCATAATATGCTTTTCTGAGGCTATCAAACTAGTATAATGAAAGAGAACCAGTTATCTCAAATAAGAACGGAAAAAAAGTGATTCAAACGAAGTTTCCAAACTTCGAAAAAAAATTTTTTTCTTTTCGAGATTCTTTGCGCATAATATGCTTTACTGAGGCTATCAAACTAGTATAATGAAAGAGAACAAGTTATCTCAAATAAGAACGAAATAAAATTGATTCTAAAGAAGTTTCCAAACTTCGAAAAAAAATTTTTTTCTTTTCGAGATTCTTTGCGCATAATGAGATTCTTTACTGAGGCTATCTAAATAGTATAATGAAAGAGAAACAGTTATCTCAAATAAGAACGGAAAAAAAGTGATTCAAACGTTGTTTCCAAACTTCGAAAAAAAATGTTTTTCTTTTCGAGATTCTTTGCGCATAATATGCTTTACTGAGGCTATCAAACCAGTATAATGAAAGAGAACCAGTTAACTCAAATAAGAACAGAAAAAAAGTGATTCTAAAGAAGTTTCCAAACTTCGAAAAAAATTTTTTTTCTTTTCGAGATTCTTTGCGCATAATATGCTTTACTGAGGATATCAAACTAGTATAATGAAAGAGAACAAGTTATCTCAAATAAGAACGGAAAAAAAATTGATTCTAAAGAAGTTTCCAAACTTCGAAAAAAAATGTTTTTCTTTTCGAGATTCTTTGCGCATATTATGCTTTTCTGGGGCTATCAAACTAGTATAATGAAAGAGAACCAGTTATCTCAAATAGGAACGGGAAAAAAGTGATTCTAACGAAGTTTCCAAACTTCGAAATAATTTTTTTTTCTTTTCGAGATTCTTTGCGCATAATATGCTTTTCTGAGGCTATCAAACTAGTATAATGAAAGAGAACCAGTTATCTCAAATAAGAACGGAAAAAATGTGATTCAAATGAAGTTTCCAAACTTCGAAAAAAATTTTTTTTCTTTTCGAGATTCTTTGAGCAGAATATGCTTTTCTACGGCTATCAAACTAGTAAAATGAAAGAGAACCAGTTATCTCGAATAAGAACGGAAAAAAAGTGATTCTAACGAAGTTTCCAAACTTCGAAAAATTTTTTTTTTCTTTTCGAGATTCTTTGCGCATAATATGCTTTACTGAGGCTATCAAATTAGTATAATGAAAGAGAACCAGTTATCTCAAATAAGAACGGAAAAAAGTGTTTCTAACGAAGTTTCCAAACTTCGAAAAAAAATTTTTTTCTTTTCGAGATTCTTTGAACATAATATGCTTTACTGAGGCTATCAAATTAGTATAATGAAAGAGAACCAGTTATCTCAAATAAGAACGGAAAAAAATTGATTCTAAAGAAGTTTCCAAACTTCGGAAAAAAATTTTTTTCTTTTCGAGATTCTTTGCGCATAATATGCTTTACTGAGGCTATCAAACTAGTATAATGAAAGAGAAACAGATATCTCAAATATGAACGGAAAAAAAGTTATTCAAACGAAGTTTCCAAACTTCGAAAAAAAATGTTTTTCTTTTCGATATTCTTTGCGCATAATATGCTTTTCTGAGGCTATCAAACTAGTATAATGAAAGAGAACCAGTTATCTGAAATAAGAACGGGAAAAAAGTGATTCAAACGAAGTTTCCAAACCTCGAAAAATTTTTTTTTTCTTTTCGTGATTCTTTGCGCTAAATATGCTTTTCTGAGGCTATCAAAGTAGTATTATAAAAGAGAACCAGTTATCTCAAATAAGTACAGAAAAAAAGTGATTCTAAAGAAGTTTCCAAACTTCGAAAAAATTTTTTTTTCTTTTCGAGATTCTTTGAGCATAATATGCTTTACTGAGGCTATCAAACTAGTATAATGAAAGAGAACCAGTTATCTCGAATAAGAACGGAAAAAAAGTGATTCTAACGAAGTTTCCAAACTTCGAAAATTTTTTTTTTCTTTTCGAGATTCTTTGCGCATAATATGCTTTACTGAGGCTATCAAACTAGTATAATGAAAGAGAACCAGTTTTCTCAAATAAGAACGGAAAAAAGTGATTCTAAAGAAGTTTCCAAACTTCGAAAAAAAATTTTTTTCTTTTCGAGATTCTTTGCGCATAATATGCTTTACTGAGGCTATCAAACTATTATATGAAAGAGAACCAGTTATCTCAAATAAGAACGGAAAAAAGTGATTCTAACGAAGTTTTCAAACTTCGAAAAAAAAATTTTTTCTTTTCGAGATTCTTTGCGCATAATATGCTTTACTGAGGCTATCAAACTAGTACAATGAAAGAGAACCAGTTATCTCAAATAAGAACAGAAAAAAAGTGATTCTAAAGAAGTTTCCAAACTTCGAAAAAAAAAATTTTTTCTTTTGGAGAGTCTTTGCGCATAATATGCTTTACTGAGGCTATCAAACTAGTATAATGAAAGAGAACCAGTTATCTCAAATAAGAACGGAAAAAAATTGATTCTAAAGAAGTTTCCAAAGTTCGAAAAAAATTTTTTTTCTTTTCGAGATTCTTTGCGCATAATATGCTTTACTGAGGCTATCAACCTAGTATAATGAAAGAGAAACAGTTATCTCAAATAAGAACGGAAAAAAAGTGATTCTAAAGTAGTTTCCAAACTTCGAAAAAAAATTTTTTTCTTTTCGTGATTCTTTTCGCTAAATATGCTTTTCTGAGGCTATCAAACTAGTATAATGAAAGAGAACCAGTTATCTCTAATAAGAACAGAAAAAAAGTGATTCTAAAGAAGTTTCCAAACTTCGAAAAAATTTTTTTTTTCTTTTCGAGATTCTTTGCGCATAATATGCTTTTCTGAGGCTATCAAACTAGTATAATGAAAGAGAACCAGTTATCTCAAATAAGAACGGAAAAAAATTGATTCTAAAGAAGTTTCCAAACTTCGAAAAAAAATTTTTTTCTTTTCGAGATTCTTTGCGCATAATATGCTTTATTGAGGCTATCAAAGTAGTATAATGAAAGAGAAACAGTTATCTCAAATAAGAACGGAAAAAAAGTGATTCAAACGAAGTTTCCAAACTTCGAAAAAAAATGTTTTTCTTTTCGAGATTCTTTGCGTTAATATGCTTTTCTGAGGCTATCAAACTAGTAAAATGAAAGAGAACCAGTTATCTCGAATATGAACGGAAAAAAAGTAATTCTAACGAAATTTCCAAACTTCGAAAAAAATTTTTTTTCTTTTCGAGATTCTTTGCGCATAATATGCTTTACTGAGGCTATCAAACTATTATAATGAAAGAGAACCAGTTATCTCAAATAAGAACGGAAAAAAAGTGATTCTAACGAAGTTTCCAAACTTCGAAAAAATTTTTTTTTTCTTTTCGAAATTCTTTACGCATAATATGCTTTACTAAGGCTATCAAAATAGTATAATGAAAGAGAATTAGTTATCTCAAATAAGAACGGAAAAAAAGTGATTCTAAAGAAGTTTCCAAACTTCGAAAAAAAATTTTTTTCTTTTCGAGATTCTTTGCGCATAATATGCTTTACTGAGGCTATGAAACTAGTATAATGAAAGAGAAACAGATATCTCAAATATGAACGGAAAAAAAGTTATTCAAACGAAGTTTCCAAACTTCGAAAAAAAATGTTTTTCTTTTCGATATTCTTTGCGCATAATATGCTTTACTGAGGCTATCAAACTAGTATAATGAAAGAGAACAAGTTATCTCAAATAAGAACGAAATAAAATTGATTCTAAAGAAGTTTCCAAACTTCGAAAAAAAATTTTTTTCTTTTCGAGATTCTTTGCGCATAATGAGATTCTTTACTGAGGCTATCTAAATAGTATAATGCAAGAGAAACAGTTATCTCAAATAAGAACGGAAAAAAAGTGATTCAAACGTTGTTTCCAAACTTCGAAAAAAAATGTTTTTCTTTTCGAGGTTCTTTGCGCATAATATGCTTTACTGAGGCTATCAAACCAGTATAATGAAAGAGAACCAGTTAACTCAAATAAGAACAGAAAAAAAGTGATTCTAAAGAAGTTTCCAAACTTCGAAAAAAATTTTTTTTCTTTTCGAGATTCTTTGCGCATAATATGCTTTACTGAGGCTATCAAACTAGTATAATGAAAGAGAAACAGATATCTCAAATATGAACGGAAAAAAAGTTATTCAAACGAAGTTTCCAAACTTCGAAAAAAAATGTTTTTCTTTTCGATATTCTTTGCGCATAATATGCTTTTCTGAGGCTATCAAACTAGTATAATGAAAGAGAACCAGTTATCTGAAATAAGAACGGGAAAAAAGTGATTCAAACGAAGTTTCCAAACCTCGAAAAAATTTTTTTTTCTTTTCAAGTTCTTTGCGCTAAATATGCTTTTCTGAGGCTATCAAAGTAGTATTATAAAAGAGAACCAGTTATCTCAAATAAGTACAGAAAAAAAGTGATTCTAAAGAAGTTTCCAAACTTCGAAAAAATTTTTTTTTCTTTTCGAGATTCTTTGAGCATAATATGCTTTACTGAGGCTATCAAACTAGTATAATGAAAGAGAACCAGTTATCTCGAATAAGAACGGAAAAAAAGTGATTCTAACGAAGTTTCCAAACTTCGAAATTTTTTTTTTTCTTTTCGAGATTCTTTGCGCATAATATGCTTTACTGAGGCTATCAAACTAGTATAATGAAAGAGAACCAGTTTTCTCAAATAAGAACGGAAAAAAGTGATTCTAAAGAAGTTTCCAAACTTCGAAAAAAAATTTTTTTCTTTTCGAGATTCTTTGCGCATAATATGCTTTACTGAGGCTATCAAACTATTATATGAAAGAGAACCAGTTATCTCAAATAAGAACGGAAAAAAGTGATTCTAACGAAGTTTTCAAACTTCGAAAAAAAAATTTTTTCTTTTCGAGATTCTTTGCGCATAATATGCTTTACTGAGGCTATCAAACTAGTACAATGAAAGAGAACCAGTTATCTCAAATAAGAACAGAAAAAAAGTGATTCTAAAGAAGTTTCCAAACTTCGAAAAAAAAATTTTTTTCTTTTGGAGAGTCTTTGCGCATAATATGCTTTACTGAGGCTATCAAACTAGTATAATGAAAGAGAACCAGTTATCTCAAATAAGAACGGAAAAAAATTGATTCTAAAGAAGTTTCCAAAGTTCGAAAAAAATTTTTTTTCTTTTCGAGATTCTTTGCGCATAATATGCTTTACTGAGGCTATCAACCTAGTATAATGAAAGAGAAACAGTTATCTCAAATAAGAACGGAAAAAAAGTGATTCTAAAGTAGTTTCCAAACTTCGAAAAAAAATTTTTTTCTTTTCGTGATTCTTTTCGCTAAATATGCTTTTCTGAGGCTATCAAACTAGTATAATGAAAGAGAACCAGTTATCTCTAATAAGAACAGAAAAAAAGTGATTCTAAAGAAGTTTCCAAACTTCGAAAAAATTTTTTTTTTCTTTTCAAGATTCTTTGCGCATAATATGCTTTTCTGAGGCTATCAAACTAGTATAATGAAAGAGAACCAGTTATCTCAAATAAGAACGGAAAAAAATTGATTATAAAGAAGTTTCCAAACTTCGAAAAAAAATTTTTTTCTTTTCGAGATTCTTTGCGCATAATATGCTTTATTGAGGCTATCAAAGTAGTATAATGAAAGAGAAACAGTTATCTCAAATAAGAACGGAAAAAAAGTGATTCAAACGAAGTTTCCAAACTTCGAAAAAAAATGTTTTTCTTTTCGAGATTCTTTGCGTTAATATGCTTTTCTGAGGCTATCAAACTAGTAAAATGAAAGAGAACCAGTTATCTCGAATATGAACGGAAAAAAAGTAATTCTAACGAAATTTCCAAACTTCGAAAAAAATTTTTTTTCTTTTCGAGATTCTTTGCGCATAATATGCTTTACTGAGGCTATCAAACTATTATAATGAAAGAGAACCAGTTATCTCAAATAAGAACGGAAAAAAAGTGATTCTAACGAAGTTTCCAAACATCGAAAAAAATTTTTTTTTCTTTTCGAAATTCTTTACGCATAATATGCTTTACTAAGGCTATCAAAATAGTATAATGAAAGAGAATTAGTTATCTCAAATAAGAACGGAAAAAAAGTGATTCTAAAGAAGTTTCCAAACTTCGAAAAAAAATTTTTTTCTTTTCGAGATTCTTTGCGCATAATATGCTTTACTGAGGCTATGAAACTAGTATAATGAAAGAGAAACAGATATCTCAAATATGAACGGAAAAAAAGTTATTCAAACGAAGTTTCCAAACTTCGAAAAAAAATGTTTTTCTTTTCGATATTCTTTGCGCATAATATGCTTTTCTGAGGCTATCAAACTAGTATAATGAAAGAGAACCAGTTATCTGAAATAAGAACGGGAAAAAAGTGATTCAAACGAAGTTTCCAAACCTCGAAAAAATTTTTTTTTCTTTTCGTGATTCTTTGCGCTAAATATGCTTTTCTGAGGCTATCAAAGTAGTATTATAAAAGAGAACCAGTTATCTCAAATAAGAACGGAAAAAAAGTGATTCAAACGAAGTTTCCAAACTTGGAAAAAAATTTTTTTTCTTTTCGTGATTCTTTTCGCTAAATATGCTTTTCTGAGGCTATCAAACTAGTATAATGAAAGAGAACCAGTTATCTCAAATAAGAACAGAAAAAAAGTGATTCTAAAGAAGTTTCCAAACTTCGAAAAAATTTTTTTTTCTTTTCGAGATTCTTTGAGCATAATATGCTTTACTGAGGATATCAAACTAGTATAATGAAAGAGAACCAGTTATCTCGAATAAGAACGGAAAAAAAGTGATTCTAACGAAGTTTCCAAACTTCGAAAATTTTTTTTTTCTTTTCGAGATTCTTTGCGCATAATATGCTTTACTGAGGCTATCAAACTAGTATAATGAAAGAGAACCAGTTATCTCAAATAAGAACGGAAAAAAGTGATTCTAACGAAGTTTCCAAACTTCGAAAAAAAATTTTTTTCTTTTCGAGATTCTTTGCGCATAATATGCTTTACTGAGGCTATCAAACTAGTATAATGAAAGAGAACCAGTTATCTCAAATAAGAACAGAAAAAAAGTGATTCTAAAGAAGTTTCCAAAATTCGAAAAAACATTTTTTTCTTTTCGAGATTCTTTGCGCATAATATGCTTTACTGAGGCTATCAAACTAGTATAATGAAATAGAAACAGTTATCTCAAATAAGAACGGAAAAATAGTGATTCAAACGAAGTTTCCAAACTTCGAAAAAAAATGTTTTTCTTTTCGAGATTCTTTGCGCATAATATGCTTTTCTGAGGCTATCAAACTAGTAAAATGAAAGAGAACCAGTTATCTCGAATAAGAACGGAAAAAAAGTAATTCTAACGCAATTTCCAAACTTCGAAAAAAATTTTTTTTCTTTTCGAGATTCTTTGCGCATAATATGCTTTACTGAGGCTATCAAACTAGTATAATGAAAGAGAACCAGTTATCTCAAATAAGAACGGAAAAATAGTGATTCCAACGAAGTTTCCAAACTTCGAAAAAAATTTTTTTTTCTTTTCGAAATTCTTTGCGCATAATATGCTTTACTGAGGCTATCAAACTAGTATAATGAAAGAGAACCAGTTATCTCAAATAAGAACGGAAAAAAAGTGATTCAAACGAAGTTTCCAAACTTCGAAAAAAAATGGTTTTCTTTTCGAGATTCTTTGCGCATAATATGCTTTTCTGAGGCTATCAAACTAGTATAATGAAAGAGAACCAGTTATCTCAAATAAGAACGGAAAAAAAGTGATTCAAACGAAGTTTCCAAACTTCGAAAAAAATTTTTTATCCTTTCGAGATTCTTTGCGCATAATATGCTTTTCTACGGCTATCAAACTAGTAAAATGAAAGAGAACCAGTTATCTCGAATAAGAACGGAAAAAAAGTGATTCTAAAGAAGTTTCCAAACTTCGAAAAAAAATTTTTTTCTTTTCGAGATTCTTTGCGCATAATATGCTTTACTGAGGCTATCAAAATAGTATAATGAAAGAGAAACAGTTATCTCAAATAAGAACGGAAAAAAAGTGATTCAAACGTAGTTTCCAAACTTCGAAAAAAAATGTTTTTCTTTTCGAGATTCTTTGCGCATAATATGCTTTTCTGAGGCTATCAAACTAGTATAATGAAACAGAACCAGTTATCTCAAATAAGAACGGAAAAAATGTGATTCAAACGAAGTTTCCAAACTTCGAAAAAAATTTTTTTCTTTTCGAGATTCTTTGCGCATAATATGCTTTTCTACGGCTATCAAACTAGTAAAATGATAGAGAACCAGTTATCTCGAATAAGAACGGAAAAAAAGTGATTCTAACGAAGTTTCCAAACTTCGAAAAATTTTTTTTTTCTTTTCGAGATTCTTTGCGCATAATATGCTTTACTGAGGCTATCAAACTAGTATAATGAAAGAGAACCAGTTATCTCAAATAAGAACGGAAAAAAGTGTTTCTAACGAAGTTTCCAAACTTCGAAAAAAAAATTTTTTCTTTTCGAGATTCTTTGCGCATAATATGCTTTACTGAGGCTATCAAACTAGTATAATGAAAGAGAACCAGTTATCTCAAATAAGAACAGAAAAAAAGTGATTCTAAAGAAGTTTCTAAACTTCGAAAAAAAATTTTTTTCTTTTCGAGATTCTTTGCGCATAATATGCTTTACTGAGGCTATCAAAATAGTATAATGAAAGAGAACCAGTTATCTCAAATAAGAACGGAAAAAAAGTGTTTCTAACGAAGTTTCCAAACTTCGAAAAAAATTTTTTTTCTTTTCGAGATTCTTTGCGCATAATATGCTTTACTGAGGCTATCAAACTAGTATAATGAAAGAGAAACAGATATCTCAAATATGAACGGAAAAAAAGTGATTCAAACGAAGTTTCCAAACTTCGAAAAAAATGTTTTTCTTTTCGATATTCTTTGCGCATAATATGCTTTTCTGAGGCTATCAAACTAGTATAATGAAAGAGAACCAGTTATCTGAAATAAGAACGGGAAAAAAGTGATTCAAACGAAGTTTCCAAACCTCGAAAAAAATTTTTTTTCTTTTCGTGATTCTTTGCGCTAAATATGCTTTTCTGAGGCTATCAAAGTAGTATTATAAAAGAGAACCAGTTATCTCAAATAAGAACGGAAAAAAAGTGATTCAAACGAAGTTTCCAAACTTGGAAAAAAATTTTTTTTCTTTTCGTGATTCTTTTCGCTAAATATGCTTTTCTGAGGCTATCAAACTAGTATAATGAAAGAGAACCAGTTATCTCAAATAAGAACAGAAAAAAAGTGATTCTAAAGAAGTTTCCAAACTTCGAAAAAAATTTTTTTTCTTTTCGAGATTCTTTACGCATAATATGCTTTACTGAGGCTATCAAACTAGTAAAATGAAAGAGAACCAGTTATCTCGAATAAGAACGGAAAAAAAGTGATTCTAACGAAGTTTCCAAACTTCGAAAAATTTTTTTTTTCTTTTCGAGATTCTTTGCGCATAATATGCTTTACTGAGGCTATCAAAATAGTATAATGAAAGAGAACCAGTTATCTCAAATAAGAACAGAAAAAAAGTGATTCTAAAGAGGTTTCTAAACTTCGAAAAAAATTTTTTTTCTTTTCGAGATTCTTTGCGCATAATATGCTTTACAGAGGCTATCAAACTAGTATAATGAAAGAGAACCAGTTATCTCAAATAAGAACGGAAAAAAATTGATTCTAAAGAAGTTTCCAAACTTCGAAAAACAATTTTTTTCTTTTCGAGATTCTTTGCGCATAATATGCTTTACTGAGGCTATCAAACTAGTATAATGAAAGAGAAACGGATATCTCAAATATGAACGGAAAAAAAGTGATTCAAACGAAGTTTCCAAACTTCGAAAAAAAATGTTTTTCTTTTCGAGATTCTTTGCGCATAATATGCTTTTCTGGGGCTATCGAACTAGTATAATGAAAGAGAACCAGTTATCTCAAATAAGAACGGGAAAAAAGTGATTCTAACGAGGTTTCCAAACTTCGAAAAAAATTTTTTTTCTTTTCGAGATTCTTTGCGCATAATATGCTTTACTGAGGCTATCAAACTAGTATAATGAAAGAGAACCAGTTATCTCAAATAAGAACGGAAAAAAATTGATTCTAAAGAAGTTTCCACACTTCGAAAAAAAATTGTTTTTCTTTTCGAGATACTTTGCGCATAATATGCTTTACTGAGGCTATCAAACTAGTATAATGAAAGAGAAACAGATATCTCAAATATGAACGGAAAAAAAGTTATTCAAACGAAGTTTCCAAACTTCGAAAAAAAATGTTTTTCTTTTCGATATTCTTTGCGCATAATATGCTTTTCTGAGGCTATCAAACTAGTATAATGCAAGAGAACCAGTTATCTGAAATAAGAACGGGAAAAAAGTGATTCAAAGAAGTTTCCAAACCTCGAAATAATTTTTTTTTCTTTTCGTAAATCTTTGCGCTAAATATGCTTTTCTGAGGCTATCAAAGTAGTATTATAAAAGAGAACCATTTATCTCAAATAAGTACAGAAAAAAAGTGATTCTAAAGAAATTTCCAAACTTCGAAAAAATTTTTTTTTCTTTTCGAGATTCTTTGAGCATAATATGCTTTACTGAGGCTATCAAACTAGTATAATGAAAGAGAACCAGTTTTCTCAAATAAGAACGGAAAAAAGTGATTCTAAAGAAGTTTCCAAACTTCGAAATAAATTTTTTTCTTTTCGAGATTCTTTGCGCATAATATGCTTTACTGAGGCTATCAAACTATTATATGAAAGAGAACCAGTTATCTCAAATAAGAACGGAAAAAAGTGATTCTAACGAAGTTTTCAAACTTCGAAAAAAAAATTTTTTCTTTTCGAGATTCTTTGCGCATAATATGCTTTACTGAGGCTATCAAACTAGTACAATGAAAGAGAACCAGTTATCTCAAATAAGAACAGAAAAAAAGTGATTCTAAAGAAGTTTCCAAACTTCGAAAAAAAAATTTTTTTCTTTTGGAGATTCTTTGCGCATAATATGCTTTACTGAGGCTATCAAACTAGTATAATGAAAGAGAACCAGTTATCTCAAATAAGAACGGAAAAAAATTGATTCTAAAGAAGTTTCCAAAGTTCGAAAAAAAAATTTTTTCTTTTCGAGATTCTTTGCGCATAATATGCTTTACTGAGGCTATCAACCTAGTATAATGAAAGAGAAACAGTTATCTCAAATAAGAACGGAAAAAAAGTGATTCTAAAGTAGTTTCCAAACTTCGAAAAAAAATTTTTTTCTTTTCGTGATTCTTTTGGCTAAATATGCTTTTCTGAGGCTATCAAACTAGTATAATGAAAGAGAACCAGTTATCTCTAATAAGAACAGAAAAAAAGTGATTCTAAAGAAGTTTCCAAACTTCGAAAAAATTTTTTTTTTCTTTTCGAGATTCTTTGCGCATAATATGCTTTTCTGAGGCTATCAAACTAGTATAATGAAAGAGAACCAGTTATCTCAAATAAGAACGGAAAAAAATTGATTCTAAAGAAGTTTCCAAACTTCGAAAAAAAATTTTTTTCTTTTCGAGATTCTTTGCGCATAATATGCTTTATTGAGGCTATCAAAGTAGTATAATGAAAGAGAAACAGTTATCTCAAATAAGAACGGAAAAAAAGTGATTCAAACGAAGTTTCCAAACTTCGAAAAAAAATGTTTTTCTTTTCGAGATTCTTTGCGCATAATATGCTTTTCTGAGGCTATCAAACTAGTAAAATGAAAGAGAACCAATTATCTCGAATATGAACGGAAATAAAGTAATTCTAACGAAATTTCAAACTTCGAAAAAAATTTTTTTTCTTTTCGAGATTCTTTGCGCATAATATGCTTTACTGAGGCTATCAAACTAGTATAATGAAAGAGAACCAGTTATCTCAAATAAGAACGGAAAAAAAGTGATTCTAACGAAGTTTCCAAACTTCGAAAAAAATTTTTTTTTCTTTTCGAAATTCTTTACGCATAATATGCTTTACTAAGGCTATCAAAATAGTATAATGAAAGAGAATTAGTTATCTCAAATAAGAACGGAAAAAAAGTGATTCTAAAGAAGTTTCCAAACTTCGAAAAAAATTTTTTTTCTTTTCGAGATTCTTTGCGCATAATATGCTTTACTGAGGCTATCAAACTAGTATAATGAAAGAGAAACAGATATCTCAAATATGAACGGAAAAAAAGTTATTCAAACGAAGTTTCCAAACTTCGAAAAAAAATGTTTTTCTTTTCGATATTCTTTGCGCATAATATGCTTTTCTGAGGCTATCAAACTAGTATAATGAAAGAGAACCAGTTATCTTAAAATAAGAACGGGAAAAAAGTGATTCAAACGAAGTTTCCAAACCTCGAAAAATTTTTTTTTTCTTTTCGTGATTCTTTGCGCTAAATATGCTTTTCTGAGGCTATCAAAGTAGTATTATAAAAGAGAACCAGTTATCTCAAATAAGAACGGAAAAAAAGTGATTCAAACGAAGTTTCCAAACTTGGAAAAAAATTTTTTTTCTTTTCGTGATTCTTTTCGCTAAATATGCTTTTCTGAGGCTATCAAACTAGTATAATGAAAGAGAACCAGTTATCTCAAATAAGAACAGAAAAAAAGTGATTCTAAAGAAGTTTCCAAACTTCGAAAAAAATTTTTTTTCTTTTCGAGATTCTTTGAGCATAATATGCTTTACTGAGGATATCAAACTAGTATAATGAAAGAGAACCAGTTATCTCGAATAAGAACGGAAAAAAAGTGATTCTAACGAAGTTTCCAAACTTCGAAAATTTTTTTTTTCTTTTCGAGATTCTTTGCACATAATATGCTTTACTGAGGCTATCAAACTAGTATAATGAAAGAGAACCAGTTATCTCAAATAAGAACAGAAAAAAAGTGATTCTAAAGAAGTTTCCAAACTTCGAAAAAACATTTTTTTCTTTTCGAGATTCTTTGCGCATAATATGCTTTACTGAGGCTATCAAACTAGTATAATGAAAGAGAAACAGTTATCTCAAATAAGAACAAAAAAATAGTGATTCAAACGAAGTTTCCAAAATTCGAAAAAAAATGTTTTTCTTTTCGAGATTCTTTGCGCATAATATGCTTTTCTGAGGCTATCAAACTAGTAAAATGAAAGAGAACCAGTTATCTCGAATAAGAACGGAAAAAAAGTAATTCTAACGAAATTTCCAAACTTCTAAAAAAATTTTTTTTTCTTTTCGTAATTTTTTGCGCATAATATGCTTTACTGAGGCTATCAAAATAGTATAATGAAAGAGAACCAGTTATCTCAAATAAGAACGGAAAAAAAGTGATTCAAACGAAGTTTCCAAACTTCGAAAAAAAATGGTTTTCTTTTCGAGATTCTTTGCGCATAATATGCTTTTCTGAGGCTATCAAACTAGTATAATGAAAGAGAACCAGTTATCTCAAATAAGAACGGAAAAAAAGTGATTCAAACGAAGTTTCCAAACTTGGAAAAAAATTTTTTTTCTTTTCGTGATTCTTTTCGCTAAATATGCTTTTCTGAGGCTATCAAACTAGTATAATGAAAGAGAACCAGTTATCTCAAATAAGAACAGAAAAAAAGTGATTCTAAAGAAGTTTCCAAACTTCGAAAAAAATTTTTTTTCTTTTCGAGATTCTTTACGCATAATATGCTTTACTGAGGCTATCAAACTAGTAAAATGAAAGAGAACCAGTTATCTCGAATAAGAACGGAAAAAAAGTGATTCTAACGAAGTTTCCAAACTTCGAAAAATTTTTTTTTTCTTTTCGAGATTCTTTGCGCATAATATGCTTTACTGAGGCTATCAAACTAGTATAATGAAAGAGAACCAGTTATCTCAAATAAGAACGGAAAAAAGTGTTTCTAACGAAGTTTCCAAACTTCGAAAAAAATTTTTTTTCTTTTCGAGATTCTTTGCGCATAATATGCTTTACTGAGGCTATCAAACTAGTATAATGAAAGAGAACCAGTTATCTCAAATAAGAACAGAAAAAAAGTGATTCTAAAGAAGTTTCTAAACTTCGAAAAAAAATTTTTTTCTTTTCGAGATTCTTTGCGCATAATATGCTTTACTGAGGCTATCAAACTAGTATAATGAAAGAGAACCAGTTATCTCAAATAAGAACGGAAAAAAATTGATTCTAAAGAAGTTTCCAAACTTCGAAAAAAAATTTTTTTCTTTTCGAGATTCTTTGCGCTAAATATGCTTTTCTGAGGCTATCAAAGTAGTATTATAAAAGAGAACCAGTTATCTCAAATAAGAACGGAAAAAAAGTGATTCAAACGAAGTTTCCAAACTTCGATAAAAAATGGTTTTCTTTTCGATATTCTTTGCGCATAATATGCTTTTCTGAGGCTATCAAACTAGTATAATGAAAGAGAACCAGTTATCTGAAATAAGAACGGGAAAAAAGTGATTCAAACGAAGTTTCCAAACCTCGAAAAAAAATTTTTTTCTTTTCGTGATTCTTTGCGCTAAATATGCTTTTCTGAGGCTATCAAAGTAGTATTATAAAAGAGAACAAGTTATCTCAAATAAGAACGGAAAAAAATTGATTCTAAAGAAGTTTCCAAACTTCGAAAAAAATTTTTCTCTTTTCGAGATTCTTTGCGCATAATATGCTTTACTGAGGCTATCAAAATAGTATAATGAAAGAGAAACAGTTATCTCAAATAAGAACGGAAAAAAAGTGATTCAAACGTAGTTTCCAAACTTCGAAAAAAAATGTTTTTCTTTTCGAGATTCTTTGCGCATAATATGCTTTACTGAGGCTATAAAACTAGTATAATGAAAGAGAACCAGTTATCTCAAATAAGAACAGAAAAAAAGTGATTCTAAAGAAGTTTCCAAACTTCGAAAAAAAATTTTTTTCTTTTCGAGATTCTTTGCGCATAATATGCTTTACTGAGGCTATCAAACTAGTATAATGAAAGAGAACAAGTTATCTCAAATAAGAACGGAAAAAAATTGATTCTAAAGAAGTTTCCAAACTTCGAAAAAAAATTTTTTTCTTTTCGAGATTCTTTGCGCATAATATGCTTTACTGAGGCTATCAAAATAGTATAATGAAAGAGAGACAGTTATCTCAAATAAGAACGGAAAAAAAGTGATTCAAACGTAGTTTCCAAACTTCGAAAAAAAATGTTTTTCTTTTCGAGATTCTTTGCGCATAATATGCTTTTCTGGGGCTATCAAACTAGTATAATGAAAGAGAACCAGTTATCTCAAATAAGAACGGGAAAAAAGTGATTCTAACGAAGTTTCCAAACTTCGAAAAAAATTTTTTTTCTTTTCGAGATTCTTTGCGCATAATATGCTTTACTGAGGCTATCAAACTAGTATAATGAAAGAGAACCAGTTATCTCAAATAAGAACGGAAAAAAGTGATTCTAACGAATTTTTCAAACTTCGAAAAAAAATTTTTTTCTTTTCGAGATTCTTTGCGCATAATATGCTTTACTGAGGCTATCAAACTAGTACAATGAAAGAGAACCAGTTATCTCAAATAAGAACAGAAAAAAAGTGATTCTAAAGAAGTTTCCAAACTTCGAAAAAAAATTTTTTTCTTTTGGAGATTCTTTGCGCATAATATGCTTTACTGAGGCTATCAAACTAGTATAATGAAAGAGAACCAGTTATCTCAAATAAGAACGGAAAAAAATTGATTCTAAAGAAGTTTCCAAAGTTCGAAAAAAAATTTTTTTCTTTTCGAGATTCTTTGCGCATAATATGCTTTACTGAGGCTATCAACCTAGTATAATGAAAGAGAAACAGTTATCTCAAATAAGAACGGAAAAAAAGTGATTCTAAAGTAGTTTCCAAACTTCGAAAAAAAATTTTTTTCTTTTCGATATTCTTTGCGCATAATATGCTTTTCTGAGGCTATCAAACTAGTATAATGAAAGAGAACCAGTTATCTGAAATAAGAACGGGAAATTAGTGATTCAAACGAAGTTTCCAAACCTCGAAAAAATTTTTTTTTCTTTTCGTGATTCTTTGCGCTAAATATGCTTTTCTGAGGCTATCAAAGTAGTATTATGAAAGAGAACCAGTTATCTCAAATAAGAACGGAAAAAAAGTGATTCAAACGAAGTTTCCAAACTTGGAAAAAAATTTTTTTTCTTTTCGTGATTCTTTGGGCTAAATATGCTTTTCTGAGGCTATCAAACTAGTATAATGAAAGAGAACCAGTTATCTCAAATAAGAACAGAAAAAAAAGTGATTCTAAAGAAGTTTCCAAACTTCAAAAAAATTTTTTTTTCATTTCGAGATTCTTTGAGCATAATATGCTTTACTGAGGCTATCAAACTAGTATAATGAAAGAGAACCAGTTATCTCGAATAAGAACGGAAAAAAAGTGATTCTAACGAAGTTTCCAAACTTCGAAAATTTTTTTTTTCTTTTCGAGATTCTTTGCGCATAATATGCTTTACTGAGGCTATCAAACTAGTATAATGAAAGAGAACCAGTTATCTCAAATAAGAACGGAAAAAAGTGATTCTAACGAAGTTTCCAAACTTCGAAAAAATTTTTTTTTCTTTTCGAGATTCTTTGCGCATAATATGCTTTACTGAGGCTATCAAACTAGTATAATGAAAGAGAACCAGTTATCTCAAATAAGAACAGAAAAAAAGTGATTCTAAAGAAGTTTCCAAACTTCGAAAAAAAACTTTTTTCTTTTAGAGATTCTTTGCGCATAATATGCTTTACTGAGGCTATCAAACTAGTATAATGAAAGAGAAACACATATCTCAAATATGAACGGAAAAAAAGTTATTCAAACGAAGTTTCCAAACTTCGAAAAAAAATGTTTTTCTTTTCGATATTCTTTGCGCATAATATGCTTTTCTGAGGCTATCAAACTAGTATAATGAAAGAGAACCAGTTATCTGAAATAAGAACGGGAAAAAAGTGATTCAAACGAAGTTTCCAAACCTCGAAAAAATTTTTTTTTCTTTTCGTGATTCTTTGCGCTAAATATGCTTTTCTGAGGCTATCAAAGTAGTATTATAAAAGAGAACCAGTTATCTCAAATAAGAACGGAAAAAAAGTGATTCAAACGAAGTTTCCAAACTTGGAAAAAAATTTTTTTTCTTTTCGTGATTCTTTTCGCTAAATATGCTTTTATGAGGCTATCAAACTAGTATAATGAAAGAGAACCAGTTATCTCAAATAAGAACAGAAAAAAAGTGATTCTAAAGAAGTTTCCAAACTTCGAAAAAATTTTTTTTTCTTTTCGAGATTCTTTGAGCATAATATGCTTTACTGAGGCTATCAAACTAGTATAATGAAAGAGAACCAGTTATCTCGAATAAGAACGGAAAAAAAGTGATTCTAACGAAGTTTCCAAACTTCGAAAATTTTTTTTTTCTTTTCGAGATTCTTTGCGCATAATATGCTTTACTGAGGCTATCAAACTAGTATAATGAAAGAGAACCAGTTATCTCAAATAAGAACGGAAAAAAAAGATTCTAACGAAGTTTCCAAACTTCGAAAAAAAAATTTTTTCTTTTCGAGATTCTTTGCGCATAATATGCTTTACTGAGGCTATCAAACTAGTATAATGAAAGAGAACCAGTTATCTCAAATAAGAACAGAAAAAAAGTGATTCTAAAGAAGTTTCCAAACTTCGAAAAAAAATTTTTTTCTTTTCGAGATTCTTTGCGCATAATATGCTTTACTGAGGCTATCAAACTAGTATAATGAAAGAGAACAAGTTATCTCAAATAAGAACGGAAAAAAATTGATTCTAAAGAAGTTTCCAAACTTCGAAAAAAAATTTTTTTCTTTTCGAGATTCTTTGCGCATAATATGCTTTACTGAGGCTATCAAACTAGTATAATGAAAGAGAACCAGTTATCTCAAATAAGAACAGAAAAAAAGTGATTCTAAAGAAGTTTCCAAACTTCGAAAAAAAAATTTTTTCTTTTCGAGATTCTTTGCGCATAATATGCTTTACTGAGGCTATCAAACTAGTATAATGAAAGAGAACAAGTTATCTCAAATAAGAACGGAAAAAAATTGATTCTAAAGAAGTTTCCAAACTTCGAAAATAAATTTTTTTCTTTTCGAGATTCTTTGCGCATAATATGCTTTACTGAGGCTATCAAAATAGTATAATGAAAGAGAAACAGTTATCTCAAATAAGAACGGAAAAAAAGTGATTCAAACGTAGTTTCCAAACTTCGAAAAAAAATGTTTTTCTTTTCGAGATTCTTTGCGCATAATATGCTTTTCTGGGGCTATCAAAGTAGTATTATGAAAGAGAACCAGTTATCTCAAATAAGAACGGGAAAAAAGTGATTCTAACGAAGTTTCCAAACTTCGAAAAAAATTTTTTTTCTTTTCGAGATTCTTTGCGCATAATATGCTTTACTGAGGCTATCAAACTAGTATAATGAAAGAGAAACAGATATCTCAAATATGAACGGAAAAAAAGTGATTCAAACGAAGTTTCCAAACTTCGATAAAAAATGGTTTTCTTTTCGATATTCTTTGCGCATAATATGCTTTTCTGAGGCTATCAAACTAGTATAATGTAAGAGAACCAGTTATCTGAAATAAGAACGGGAAAAAAGTGATTCAAACGAAGTTTCCAAACCTCGAAAAAAAATTTTTTTCTTTTCGTGATTCTTTGCGCTAAATATGCTTTTCTGAGGCTATCAAAGTAGTATTATAAAAGAGAACCAGTTATCTCAAATAAGAACGGAAAAAAAGTGATTCAAACGAAGTTTCCAAACTTGGAAAAAAATTTTTTTTCTTTTCGTGATTCTTTTCGCTAAATATGCTTTTCTGAGGCTATCAAACTAGTATAATGAAAGAGAACCAGTTATCTCAAATAAGAACAGAAAAAAAGTGATTCTAAAGAAGTTTCCAAACTTCGAAAAAATTTTTTTTTCTTTTCGAGATTCTTTGCGCATAATATGCTTTACTGAATCTATCAAACTAGTATAATGAAAGAGAACCAGTTATCTCGAATAAGAACGGAAAAAAAGTGATTCTAACGAAGTTTCCAAACTTCGAAAATTTTTTTTTTTCTTTTCGAGATTCTTTGCGCATAATATGCTTTACTGAGGCTATCAAACTAGTATTATGAAAGAGAACCAGTTATCTCAAATAAGAACGGAAAAAAGTGATTCTAACGAAGTTTCCAAACTTCGAAAAAAAATTTTTTTCTTTTCGAGATTCTTTGCGCATAATATGCTTTACTGAGGCTATCAAACCAGTATAATGAAAGAGAACAAGTTATCTCAAATAAGAACGGAAAAAAATTGATTCTAAAGAAGTTTCCAAACTTCGAAAAAAATTTTTCTCTTTTCGAGTATCTTTGCGCATAATATGCTTTACTGAGGCTATCAAAATAGTATAATGAAAGAGAAACAGTTATCTCAAATAAGAACGGAAAAAAAGTGATTCAAACGTAGTTTCCAAACTTCGAAAAAAAATGTTTTTCTTTTCGAGATTCTTTGCGCATAATATGCTTTAATGAGGCTATAAAACTAGTATAATGAAAGAGAACCAGTTATCTCAAATAAGAACAGAAAAAAAGTGATTCTAAAGAAGTTTCCAAACTTCGAAATAAAATTTTTTTCTTTTCGAGATTCTTTGCGCATAATATGCTTTACTGAGGCTATCAAACTAGTATAATGAAAGAGAACAAGTTATCTCAAATAAGAACGGAAAAAAAATGATTCTAAAGAAGTTTCCAAACTTCGAAAAAAAATTTTTTTCTTTTCGAGATTCTTTGCGCATAATATGCTTTACTGAGGCTATCAAAATAGTATAATGAAAGAGAGACAGTTATCTCAAATAAGAACGGAAAAAAAGTGATTCAAACGTAGTTTCCAAACTTCGAAAAAAAATGTTTTTCTTTTCGAGATTCTTTGCGCATAATATGCTTTTCTGGGGCTATCAAACTAGTATAATGAAAGAGAACCAGTTATCTCAAATAAGAACGGGAAAAAAGTGATTCTAACGAAGTTTCCAAACTTCGAAAAAATTTTTTTTTCTTTTCGAGATTCTTTGCGCATAATATGCTTTACTGAGGCTATCAAACTGGTATAATGAAAGAGAACCAGTTATCTCAAATAAGAACGGAAAAAAAGTGATTCTAACGAAGTTTCCAAACTTGGAAAAAAAAATTTTTTCTTTTCGAAATTCTTTGCGCATAATATGCTTTACTGAGGCTATCAAACTAGTACAATGAAAGAGAACCAGTTATCTCAAATAAGAACAGAAAAAAAGTGATTCTAAAGAAGTTTCCAAACTTCGAAAAAAAATTTTTTTCTTTTCGAGATTCTTTGCGCATAATATGCTTTACTGAGGCTATCAAACTAGTATAATGAAAGAGAAACAGATATCTCAAATATGAACGGAAAAAAAGTGATTCAAACGAAGTTTCCAAACTTCGAAAAAAAATGTTTTTCTTTTCGAGATTCTTTGCGCATAATATGCTTTTCTGGGGCTATCAAACTAGTATAATGAAAGAGAACCAGTTATCTCAAATAAGAACGGGAAAAAAGTGATTCTAACGAAGTTTCCAAACTTCGAAAAAATTTTTTTTTCTTTTCGAGATTCTTTGCGCATAATATGCTTTACTGAGGCTAACAAACTAGTATAATGAAAGAGAACCAGTTATCTCAAATAAGAACGGAAAAAAGTGATTCTAACGAATTTTTCAAACTTCGAAAAAAAATTTTTTTCTTTTCGAGATTCTTTGCGCATAATATGCTTTACTGAGGCTATCAAACTAGTACAATGAAAGAGAACCAGTTATCTCAAATAAGAACAGAAAAAAAGTGATTCTAAAGAAGTTTCCAAACTTCGAAAAAAAATTTTTTTCTTTTGGAGATTCTTTGCGCATAATATGCTTTACTGAGGCTATCAAACTAGTATAATGAAAGAGAACCAGTTATCTCAAATAAGAACGGAAAAAAGTGATTCTAACGAAGTTTCCAAACTTCGAAAAAAATTTTTTTTCTTTTCGAGATTCTTTGCGCATAATATGCTTTACTGAGGCTATCAAACTAGTATAATGAAAGAGAACCAGTTATCTCAAATAAGAACAGAAAAAAAGTGATTCTAAAGAAGTTTCCAAACTTCGAAAAAAATTTTTTTTCTTTTAGAGATTCTTTGCGCATAATATGCTTTACTGAGGCTATCAAACTAGTATAATGAAAGAGAAACAGATATCTCAAATATGAACGGAAAAAAAGTTATTCAAACGAAGTTTCCAAACTTCGAAAAAAAATGTTTTTCTTTTCGATATTCTTTGCGCATAATATGCTTTTCTGAGGCTATCAAACTAGTATAATGAAAGAGAACCAGTTATCTGAAATAAGAACGGGAAAAAAGTGATTCAAACGAAGTTTCCAAACCTCGAAAAATTTTTTTTTTCTTTTCGTGATTCTTTGCGCTAAATATGCTTTTCTGAGGCTATCAAAGTAGTATTATAAAAGAGAACCAGTTATCTCAAATAAGAACGGAAAAAAAGTGATTCAAACGAAGTTTCCAAACTTGGAAAAAATTTTTTTTTCTTTTCGTGATTCTTTTCGCTAAATATGCTTTTATGAGGCTATCAAACTAGTATAATGAAAGAGAACCAGTTATCTCAAATAAGAACAGAAAAAAAGTGATTCTAAAGAAGTTTCCAAACTTCGAAAAAATTTTTTTTTCTTTTCGAGATTCTTTGAGCATAATATGCTTTACTGAGGCTATCAAACTAGTATAATGAAAGAGAACCAGTTATCTCGAATAAGAACGGAAAAAAAGTGATTCTAACGAAGTTTCCAAACTTCGAAAATTTTTTTTTTCTTTTCGAGATTCTTTGCACATAATATGCTTTACTGAGGCTATCAAACTAGTATAATGAAAGAGAACAAGTTATCTCAAATAAGAACGGAAAAAAATTGATTCTAAAGAAGTTTCCAAACTTCGAAAAAAATTTTTTTTCTTTTCGAGATTCTTTGCGCATAATATGCTTTACTGAGGCTATCAAAATAGTATAATGAAAGAGAAACAGTTATCTCAAATAAGAACGGAAAAAAAGTTATTCAAACGTAGTTTCCAAACTTCGAAAAAAAATGTTTTTCTTTTCGAGATTCTTTGCGCATAATATGCTTTTCTGAGGCTATCAAACTAGTATTATGAAAGAGAACCAGTTATCTCAAATAAGAACGGGAAAAAAGTGATTCTAACGAAGTTTCCAAACTTCGAAAAAAATTTTTTTTCTTTTCGAGATTCTTTGCGCATAATATGCTTTACTGAGGCTATCAAACTAGTATAATGAAAGAGAAACAGATATCTCAAATATGAACGGAAAAAAAGTGATTCAAACGAAGTTTCCAAACTTCGATAAAAAATGGTTTTCTTTTCGATATTCTTTGCGCATAATATGCTTTTCTGAGGCTATCAAACTAGTATAATGAAAGAGAACCAGTTATCTGAAATAAGAACGGGAAAAAAGTGATTCAAACGAAGTTTCCAAACCTCGAAAAAAAATTTTTTTCTTTTCGTGATTCTTTGCGCTAAATATGCTTTTCTGAGGCTATCAAAGTAGTATTATAAAAGAGAACCAGTTATCTCAAATAAGAACGGAAAAAAAGTGATTCAAACGAAGTTTCCAAACTTGGAAAAAAATTTTTTTTCTTTTCGTGATTCTTTTCGCTAAATATGCTTTTCTGAGGCTATCAAACTAGTATAATGAAAGAGAACCAGTTATCTCAAATAAGAACAGAAAAAAAGTGATTCTAAAGAAGTTTCCAAACTTCGAAAAAATTTTTTTTTCTTTTCGAGATTCTTTGCGCATAATATGCTTTACTGAATCTATCAAACTAGTATAATGAAAGAGAACCAGTTATCTCGAATAAGAATGGAAAAAAAGTGATTCTAACGAAGTTTCCAAACTTCGAAAATTTTTTTTTTCTTTTCGAGATTCTTTGCGCATAATATGCTTTACTGAGGCTATCAAACTAGTATTATGAAAGAGAACCAGTTATCTCAAATAAGAACGGAAAAAAGTGATTCTAACGAAGTTTCCAAACTTCGAAAAAAATTTTTTTTCTTTTCGAGATTCTTTGCGCATAATATGCTTTACTGAGGCTATCAAACTAGTATAATGAAAGAGAACAAGTTATCTCAAATAAGAACGGAAAAAAATTGATTCTAAAGAAGTTTCCAAACTTCGAAAAAAATTTTTCTCTTTTCGAGTATCTTTGCGCATAATATGCTTTACTGAGGCTATCAAAATAGTATAATGAAAGAGAAACAGTTATCTCAAATAAGAACGGAAAAAAAGTGATTCAAACGTAGTTTCCAAACTTCGAAAAAAAATGTTTTTCTTTTCGAGATTCTTTGCGCATAATATGCTTTACTGAGGCTATAAAACTAGTATAATGAAAGAGAACCAGTTATCTCAAATAAGAACAGAAAAAAAGTGATTCTAAAGAAGTTTCCAAACTTCGAAAAAAAATTTTTTTCTTTTCGAGATTCTTTGCGCATAATATGCTTTACTGAGGCTATCAAACTAGTATAATGAAAGAGAACAAGTTATCTCAAATAAGAACGGAAAAAAAATGATTCTAAAGAAGTTTCCAAACTTCGAAAAAAAATTTTTTTCTTTTCGAGATTCTTTGCGCATAATATGCTTTACTGAGGCTATCAAAATAGTATAATGAAAGAGAGACAGTTATCTCAAATAAGAACGGAAAAAAAGTGATTCAAACGTAGTTTCCAAACTTCGAAAAAAACTGTTTTTCTTTTCGAGATTCTTTGCGCATAATATGCTTTACTGAGGCTATCAAACTAGTATAATGAAAGAGAACCAGTTATCTCAAATAAGAACGGAAAAAAAGTGATTCTAACGAAGTTTCCAAACTTGGAAAAAAAAATTTTTTCTTTTCGAGATTCTTTGCGCATAATATGCTTTACTGAGGCTATCAAACTAGTACAATGAAAGAGAACCAGTTATCTCAAATAAGAACAGAAAAAAAGTGATTCTAAAGAAGTTTCCAAACTTCGAAAAAAAATTTTTTTCTTTTCGAGATTCTTTGCGCATAATATGCTTTACTGAGGCTATCAAACTAGTATAATGAAAGAGAAACAGATATCTCAAATATGAACGGAAAAAAAGTGATTCAAACGAAGTTTCCAAACTTCGAAAAAAAATGTTTTTCTTTTCGAGATTCTTTGCGCATAATATGCTTTTCTGGGGCTATCAAACTAGTATAATGAAAGAGAACCAGTTATCTCAAATAAGAACGGGAAAAAAGTGATTCTAACGAAGTTTCCAAACTTCGAAAAAAATTTTTTTTCTTTTCGAGATTCTTTGCGCATAATATGCTTTACTGAGGCTAACAAACTAGTATAATGAAAGAGAACCAGTTATCTCAAATAAGAACGGAAAAAAGTGATTCTAACGAATTTTTCAAACTTCGAAAAAAATTTTTTTTCTTTTCGAGATTCTTTGCGCATAATATGCTTTACTGAGGCTATCAAACTAGTACAATGAAAGAGAACCAGTTATCTCAAATAAGAACAGAAAAAAAGTGATTCTAAAGAAGTTTCCAAACTTCGAAAAAAAATTTTTTTCTTTTGGAGATTCTTTGCGCATAATATGCTTTACTGAGGCTATCAAACTAGTATAATGAAAGAGAACCAGTTATCTCAAATAAGAACGGAAAAAAATTGATTCTAAAGAAGTTTCCAAAGTTCGAAAAAAAATTTTTTTCTTTTCGAGATTCTTTGCGCATAATATGCTTTACTGAGGCTATCAACCTAGTATAATGAAAGAGAAACAGTTATCTCAAATAAGAACGGAAAAAAAGTGATTCTAAAGTAGTTTCCAAACTTCGAAAAAAAATTTTTTTCTTTTCGTGATTCTTTTCGCTAAATATGCTTTTCTGAGGCTATCAAACTAGTGTAATGAAAGAGAACCAGTTATCTCAAATTAGAACAGAAAAAAAGTGATTCTAAAGAAGTTTCCAAACTTCGAAAAAAAATTTTTTTCTTTTCGAGATTCTTTGCGCATAATATGCTTTACTGAGGCTATCAAACTAGTATAATGAAAGAGAACCAGTTATCTCAAATATGAACGGAAAAAAAGTGATTCAAACGAAGTTTCCAAACTTCGAAAAAAAATGTTTTTCTTTTCGAGATTCTTTGCGCATAATATGCTTTTCTGGGGCTATCAAACTAGTATAATGAAAGAGAACCAGTTATCTCAAATAAGAACGGGAAATAAGTGATTCTAACGAAGTTTCCAAACTTCGAAAAAATTTTTTTTTCTTTTCGAGATTCTTTGCGCATAATATGCTTTACTGAGGCTAACAAACTAGTATAATGAAAGAGAACCAGTTATCTCATATAAGAACGGAAAAAAGTGATTCTAACGAATTTTTCAAACTTCGAAAAAAAATTTTTTTCTTTTCGAGATTCTTTGCGCATAATATGCTTTACTGAGGCTATCAAACTAGTACAATGAAAGAGAACCAGTTATCTCAAATAAGAACAGAAAAAAAGTGATTCTAAAGAAGTTTCCAAACTTCGAAAAAAAATTTTTTTCTTTTGGAGATTCTTTGCGCATAATATGCTTTACTCAGGCTATCAAACTAGTATAATGAAAGAGAACCAGTTATCTCAAATAAGAACGGAAAAAAATTGATTCTAAAGAAGTTTCCAAAGTTCGAAAAAAAATTTTTTTCTTTTCGAGATTCTTTGCGCATAATATGCTTTACTGAGGCTATCAACCTAGTATAATGAAAGAGAAACAGTTATCTCAAATAAGAACGGGAAAAAAGTGATTCTAAAGTAGTTTCCAAACTTCGAAAAAAAATTTTTTTCTTTTCGTGATTCTTTTCGCTAAATATGCTTTTCTGAGGCTATCAAACTAGTGTAATGAAAGAGAACCAGTTATCTCAAATTAGAACAGAAAAAAAGTGATTCTAAAGAAGTTTCCAAACTTCGAAAAAAAATTTTTTTCTTTTCGAGATTCTTTGCGCATAATATGCTTTACTGAGGCTATCAAACTAGTATAATGAAAGAGAACCAGTTATCTCAAATAAGAACAGAAAAAAAGTGATTCTAAAGAAGTTTCCAAACTTCGAAAAAAATTTTTTTTCTTTTCGAGATTCTTTGCGCATAATATGCTTTACTGAGGCTATCAAACTAGTATAATGAAAGAGAACCAGTTATCTCAAATAAGAACGGAAAAAAATTGATTCTAAAGAAGTTTCCAAACTTCGAAAAAAAATTTATTTCTTTTCGAGATTCTTTGCGCATAATATGGTTTACTGAGGCTATCAAACTAGTATAATGAAAGAGAAACAGTTATCTCAAATAAGAACGGAAAAAAAGTGATTCAAACGAAGTTTCCAAACTTCGAAAAAAAATGTTTTTCTTTTCGAGATTCTTTGCGCATAATATGCTTTTCTGAGGCTATCAAACTAGTAAAATGAAAGAGAACCAGTTATCTCGAATAAGAACGGAAAAAAAGTAATTCTAAAGAAGTTTCCAAACTTCGAAAAAATTTTTTTTCTTTTCGAGATTCTTTGCGCATAATATGCTTTACTGAGGCTATCAAACTAGTATAATGAAAGAGAACCAGTTATCTCATATAAGAACGGAAAAAAAGTGATTCTAACGAAGTTTCCAAACTTCGAAAAAATTTTTTTTTTCTTTTCGAAATTCTTTGCGCATAATATGCTTTACTGAGGCTATCAAACTAGTATAATGAAAGAGAACCAGTTATCTCAAATAAGAACGGAAAAAAAGTGATTCAAACGAAGTTTCCAAACTTCGAAAAATGTTTTTTTTCTTTTCGAGATTTTTGCGCATAATATGCTTTACTGAGTCTATCAAACTAGTATAATGAAAGAGAACCAGTTATCTCAAATAAGAACGGAAAAAAGTGATTCTAACGAAGTTTCCAAACTTCGATAAAAAATTTTTTTCTTTTCGAGATTCTTTGCGCATAATATGCTTTACTGAGGCTATCAAACTAGTATAATGAAAGAGAACCAGTTATCTCAAATAAGAACAGAAAAAAAGTGATTCTAAAGAAGTTTCCAAACTTCGAAAAAAAAATTTTTTTCTTTTCGAGATTCTTTGCGCATAATATGCTTTACTGAGGCTATCAAACTAGTATAATGAAAGAGAACCAGTTATCTCAAATAAGAACGGAAAAAAATTGATTCTAACGAAGTTTCCAAACTTCGAAAAAAATTTTTTTTTCTTTTCCAAATTCTTTGCGCATAATATGCTTTACTGAGGCTATCAAACTAGTATAATGAAAGAGAACCAGTTATCTCAAATAAGAACGGAAAAAAGTGATTCTAACGAAGTTTCCAAACTTCGAAAAAAATTTTTTTTCTTTTCGAGATTCTTTGCGCATAATATGCTTTACTGAGGCTATCAAATTAGTATAATGAAAGAGAACCAGTTATCTCAAATAAGAACAGAAAAAAAGTGATTCTAAAGAAGTTTCCAAACTTCGAAAAAAAATTTTTTTCTTTTCGAGATTCTTTGCGCATAATATGCTTTACTGAGGCTATCAAACTAGTATAATGAAAGAGAACCAGTTATCTCAAATAAGAACGGGAAAAAAGTGATTCTAACGAAGTTTCCAAACTTCGAAAAAAATTTTTTTTCTTTTCGAGATTCTTTGCGCATAATATGCTTTACTGAGGCTATCAAACTAGTATAATGAAAGAGAACGAGTTATCTCAAATAAGAACGGAAAAAAGTGATTCTAACGAAGTTTTCAAACTTCGAAAAAAAAATTTTTTCCCTTCGAGATTCTTTGCGCATAATATGCTTTACTGAGGCTATCAAAATAGTACAATGAAAGAGAACCAGTTATCTCAAATAAGAACAGAAAAAAAGTGATTCTAAAGAAGTTTCCAAACTTCGAAAAAAAATTTTTTTCTTTTGGAGATTCTTTGCGCATAATATGCTTTACTGAGGCTATCAAACTAGTATAATGAAAGAGAACCAGTTATCTCAAATAAGAACGGAAAAAAATTGATTCTAAAGAAGTTTCCAAAGTTCGAAAAAAAAATTTTTTCTTTTCGAGATTCTTTGCGAATAATATGCTTTACTGAAGCTATCAACCTAGTATAATGAAATAGAAACAGTTATCTCAAATAAGAACGGAAAAAAAGTGATTCTAAAGTAGTTTCCAAACTTCGAAAAAAATTTTTTTTCTTTTCGTGATTCTTTTCGCTAAATATGCTTTTCTGAGGCTATCAAACTAGTGTAATGAAAGGGAACCAGTTATCTCAAATTAGAACAGAAAAAAAGTGATTCTAAAGAAGTTTCCAAACTTCGAAAAAAAATTTTTTTCTTTTCGGAATTCTTTGCGCATAATATGCTTTACTGAGGCTATCAAACTAGTATAATGAAAGAGAACCAGTTATCTCAAATAAGAACAGAAAAAAAGTGATTCTAAAGAAGTTTCCAAACTTCGAAAAAATTTTTTTTTCTTTTCGAGATTCTTTGCGCATAATATGCTTTACTGAGGCTATCAAACTAGTATAATGAAAGAGAACCAGTTATCTCAAATAAGAACGGAAAAAAATTGATTCTAAAGAAGTTTCCAAACTTCGAAAAAAAATTTATTTCTTTTCGAGATTCTTTGCGCATAATATGCTTTACTGAGGCTATCAACCTAGTATAATGAAAGAGAAACAGTTATCTCAAATAAGAACGGAAAAAAAGTGATTCTAAAGTAGTTTCCAAACTTCGAAAAAAAATTTTTTTCTTTTCGATATTCTTTGCGCATAATATGCTTTTCTGAGTCTATCAAACTAGTATAATGAAAGAGAACCAGTTATCTGAAATAAGAACGGGAAAAAAGTGATTCAAACGAAGTTTCCAAACCTCGAAAAAATTTTTTTTTCTTTTCGTGATTCTTTGCGCTAAATATGCTTTTCTGAGGCTATCAAAGTAGTATTATGAAAGAGAACCAGTTATCTCAAATAAGAACGGAAAAAAAGTGATTCAAACGAAGTTTCCAAACTTGGAAAAAAATTTTTTTTCTTTTCGTGATTCTTTGGGCTAAATATGCTTTTCTGAGGCTATCAAACTAGTATAATGAAAGAGAACCAGTTATCTCAAATAAGAACAGAAAAAAAGTGATTCTAAAGAAGTTTCCAAACTTCGAAAAAATTTTTTTTTCTTTTCGAGATTCTTTGAGCATAATATGCTTTACTGAGGCTATCAAACTAGTATAATGAAAGAGAACCAGTTATCTCGAATAAGAACGGAAAAAAAAGTGATTCTAACGAAGTTTCCAAACTTCGAAAATTTTTTTTTTTCTTTTCGAGATTCTTTGCGCATAATATGCTTTACTGAGGCTATCAAACTAGTATAATGAAAGAGAAACAGATATCTCAAATATGAACGGAAAAAAAGTTATTCAAACGAAGTTTCCAAACTTCGAAAAAAAATGTTTTTCTTTTCGATATTCTTTGCGCATAATATGCTTTTCTGAGGCTATCAAACTAGTATAATGAAAGAGAACCAGTTATCTGAAATAAGAACGGGAAAAAAGTGATTCAAACGAAGTTTCCAAACCTCGAAAAAATTTTTTTTTCTTTTCGTGATTCTTTGCGCTAAATATGCTTTTCTGAGGCTATCAAAGTAGTATTATAAAAGAGAACCAGTTATCTCAAATAAGAACGGAAAAAAAGTGATTCAAACGAAGTTTCCAAACTTGGAAAAGAATTTTTTTTCTTTTCGTGATTCTTTTCGCTAAATATGCTTTTATGAGGCTATCAAACTAGTATAATGAAACAGAACCAGTTATCTCAAATAAGAACAGAAAAAAAGTGATTCTAAAGAAGTTTCCAAACTTCGAAAAATTTTTTTTTTCTTTTCGAGATTCTTTGAGCATAATATGCTTTACTGAGGCTATCAAACTAGTATAATGAAAGAGAACCAGTTATCTCGAATAAGAACGGAAAAAAAGTGATTCTAACGAAGTTTCCAAACTTCGAAAATTTTTTTTTTCTTTTCGAGATTCTTTGCGCATAATATGCTTTACTGAGGCTATCAAACTAGTATAATGAAAGAGAACCAGTTATCTCAAACAAGAACGGAAAAAAGTGATTCTAACGAAGTTTCCAAACTTCAAAAAAAAAATTTTTTCTTTTCGAGATTCTTTGCGCATAATATGCTTTACTGAGGCTATCAAACTAGTATAATGAAAGAGAACCAGTTATCTCAAATAAGAACAGAAAAAAAGTGATTCTAAAGAAGTTTCCAAACTTCGAAAAAAAATTTTTTTGTTTTCGAGATTCTTTGCGCATAATATGCTTTACTGAGGCTATCAAACTAGTATAATGAAAGAGAACAAGTTATCTCAAATAAGAACGGAAAAAAATTGATTCTAAAGAAGTTTCCAAACTTCGAAAAAAAATTTTTTTCTTTTCAAGATTCTTTGCGCATAATATGCTTTACTGAGGCTATCAAACTAGTATAATGAAAGAGAACCAGTTATCTCAAATAAGAACAGAAAAAAAGTGATTCTAATGAAGTTTCCAAACTTCGAAAAAAAATTTTTTTCTTTTCGAGATTCTTTGCGCATAATATGCTTTACTGAGGCTATCAAACTAGTATAATGAAAGAGAACAAGTTATCTCAAATAAGAACGGAAAAAAATTGATTCTAAAGAAGTTTCCAAACTTCGAAAAAAAATTTTTTTCTTTTCGAGATTCTTTGCGCATAATATGCTTTACTGAGGCTATCAAAATAGTATAATGAAAGAGAAACAGTTATCTCAAATAAGAACGGAAAAAAAGTTATTCAAACGTAGTTTCCAAACTTCGAAAAAAAATGTTTTTCTTTTCGAGATTCTTTGCGCATAATATGCTTTTCTGGGGCTATCAAACTAGTATTATGAAAGAGAACCAGTTATCTCAAATAAGAACGGGAAAAAAGTGATTCTAACGAAGTTTCCAAACTTCGAAAAAAATTTTTTTTCTTTTCGATATTCTTTGCGCATAATATGCTTTTCTGAGGCTATCAAACTAGTATAATGAAAGAGAACCAGTTATCTGAAATAAGAACGGGAAAAAAGTGATTCAAACGAAGTTTCCAAACCTCGAAAAAAAATTTTTTTCTTTTCGTGATTCTTTGCGCTAAATATGCTTTTCTGAGGCTATCAAAGTAGTATTATAAAAGAGAACCAGTTATCTCAAATAAGAACGGAAAAAAAGTGATTCAAACGAAGTTTCCAAACTTGGAAAAAATTTTTTTTTCTTTTCGTGATTCTTTTCGCTAAATATGCTTTTCTGAGGCTATCAAACTAGTATAATGAAAGAGAACCAGTTATGTCAAATAAGAACAGAAAAAAAGTGATTCTAAAGAAGTTTCCAAACTTCGAAAAAAATTTTTTTTCTTTTCGAGATTCTTTGCGCATAATATGCTTTACTGAGGCTATCAAACTAGTATTATGAAAGAGAACCAGTTATCTCAAATAAGAACGGAAAAAAGTGATTCTAACGAAGTTTCCAAACTTCGAAAAAAAATTTTTTTCTTTTCGAGATTCTTTGCGCATAATATGCTTTACTGAGGCTATCAAACTAGTATAATGAAAGAGAACAAGTTATCTCAAATAAGAACGGAAAAAAATTGATTCTAAAGAAGTTTCTAAACTTCGAAAAAAATTTTTCTCTTTTCGAGATTCTTTGCGCATAATATGCTTTACTGAGGCTATCAAAATAGTATAATGAAAGAGAAACAGTTATCTCAAATAAGAACGGAAAAAAAGTGATTCAAACGTAGTTTCCAAACTTCGAAAAAAAATGTTTTTCTTTTCGAGATTCTTTGCGCATAATATGCTTTACTGAGGCTATAAAACTAGTATAATGAAAGAGAACCAGTTATCTCAAATAAGAACAGAAAAAAAGTGATTCTAAAGAAGTTTCCAATCTTCGAAAAAAAATTTTTTTCTTTTCGAGATTCTTTGCGCATAATATGCTTTACTGAGGCTATCAAACTAGTATAATGAAAGAGAACAAGTTATCTCAAATAAGAACGGAAAAAAATTGATTCTAAAGAAGTTTCCAAACTTCGAAAAAAAATTTTTTTCTTTTCGAGATTCTTTGCGCATAATATGCTTTACTGAGGCTATCAAAATAGTATAATGAAAGAGAGACAGTTATCTCAAATAAGAACGGAAAAAAAGTGATTCAAACGTAGTTTCCAAACTTCGAAAAAAAATGTTTTTCTTTTCGAGATTCTTTGCGCATAATATGCTTTTCTGGGGCTATCAAACTAGTATAATGAAAGAGAACCAGTTATCTCAAATAAGAACGGGAAAAAAGTGATTCTAACGAAGTTTCCAAACTTCGAAAAAAATTTTTTTTCTTTTCGAGATTCTTTGCGCATAATATGCTTTACTGAGGCTATCAAACTAGTATAATGAAAGAGAAACAGATATCTCAAATATGAACGGAAAAAAAGTGATTCAAACGAAGTTTCCAAACTTCGAAAAAAAATGTTTTTCTTTTCGAGATTCTTTGCGCATAATATGCTTTTCTGGGGCTATCAAACTAGTATAATGAAAGAGAACCAGTTATCTCAAATAAGAACGGGAAAAAAGTGATTCTAACGAAGTTTCCAAACTTCGAAAAAAATTTTTTTTCTTTTCGAGATTCTTTGCGCATAATATGCTTTACTGAGGCTAACAAACTAGTATAATGAAAGAGAACCAGTTATCTCAAATAAGAACGGAAAAAAGTGATTCTAACGAATTTTTCAAACTTCGAAAAAAAATTTTTTTCTTTTCGAGATTCTTTGCGCATAATATGCTTTACTGAGGCTATCAAACTAGTACAATGAAAGAGAACCAGTTATCTCAAATAAGAACAGAAAAAAAGTGATTCTAAAGAAGTTTCCAAACTTCGAAAAAAAATTTTTTTCTTTTGGAGATTCTTTGCGCATAATATGCTTTACTGAGGCTATCAAACTAGTATAATGAAAGAGAACCAGTTATCTCAAATAAGAACGGAAAAAAATTGATTCTAAAGAAGTTTCCAAAGTTCGAAAAAAAATTTTTTTCTTTTCGAGATTCTTTGCGCATAATATGCTTTACTGAGGCTATCAACCTAGTATAATGAAAGAGAAACAGTTATCTCAAATAAGAACGGAAAAAAAGTGATTCTAAAGTAGTTTCCAAACTTCGAAAAAAAATTTTTTTCTTTTCGTGATTCTTTTCGCTAAATATGCTTTTCTGAGGCTATCAAACTAGTGTAATGAAAGAGAACCAGTTATCTCAAATTAGAACAGAAAAAAAGTGATTCTAAAGAAGTTTCCAAACTTCGAAAAAAAATTTTTTTCTTTTCGAGATTCTTTGCGCATAATATGCTTTACTGAGGCTATCAAACTAGTATAATGAAAGAGAACCAGTTATCTCAAATATGAACGGAAAAAAAGTGATTCAAACGAAGTTTCCAAACTTCGAAAAAAAATGTTTTTCTTTTCGAGATTCTTTGCGCATAATATGCTTTTCTGGGGCTATCAAACTAGTATAATGAAAGAGAACCAGTTATCTCAAATAAGAACGGGAAAAAAGTGATTCTAACGAAGTTTCCAAACTTCGAAAAAAATTTTTTTTCTTTTCGAGATTCTTTGCGCATAATATGCTTTACTGAGGCTAACAAACTAGTATAATGAAAAGAACCAGTTATCTCAAATAAGAACGGAAAAAAGTGATTCTAACGAATTTTTCAAACTTCGAAAAAAAATTTTTTTCTTTTCGAGATTCTTTGCGCATAATATGCTTTACTGAGGCTATCAAACTAGTACAATGAAAGAGAACCAGTTATCTCAAATAAGAACAGAAAAAAAGTGATTCTAAAGAAGTTTCCAAACTTCGAAAAAAAATTTTTTTCTTTTAGAGATTCTTTGCGCATAATATGCTTTACTGAGGCTATCAAACTAGTATAATGAAAGAGAACCAGTTATCTCAAATAAGAACGGAAAAAAATTGATTCTAAAGAAGTTTCCAAAGTTCGAAAAAAAATTTTTTTCTTTTCGAGATTCTTTGCGCATAATATGCTTTACTGAGGCTATCAACCTAGTATAATGAAAGAGAAACAGTTATCTCAAATAAGAACGGAAAAAAAGTGATTCTAAAGTAGTTTCCAAACTTCGAAAAAAATTTTTTTTCTTTTCGTGATTCTTTTCGCTAAATATGCTTTTCTGAGGCTATCAAACTAGTGTAATGAAAGAGAACCAGTTATCTCAAATTAGAACAGAAAAAAAGTGATTCTAAAGAAGTTTCCAAACTTCGAAAAAAAAGTTTTTTTCTTTTCGAGATTCTTTGCGCATAATATGCTTTACTGAGGCTATCAAACTAGTATAATGAAAGAGAACCAGTTATCTCAAATAAGAACAGAAAAAAAGTGATTCTAAAGAAGTTTCCAAACTTCGAAAAAAATTTTTTTCTTTTCGAGATTCTTTGCGCATAATATGCTTTACTGAGGCTATCGAACTAGTATAATGAAAGAGAACCAGTTATCTCAAATAAGAACGGAAAAAAATTGATTCTAAAGAAGTTTCCAAACTTCGAAAAAAAATTTATTTCTTTTCGAGATTCTTTGCGCATAATATGGTTTACTGAGGCTATCAAACTAGTATAATGAAAGAGAACCAGTTATCTCAAATAAGAACGGAAAAAAGTGATTCTAACGAAGTTTCCAAACTTCGAAAAAAATTTTTTTTCTTTTCGAGATTCTTTGCGCATAATATGCTTTACTGAGGCTATCAAACTAGTATAATGAAAGAGAACCAGTTATCTCAAATATGAACGGAAAAAAAGTGATTCAAACGAAGTTTCCAAACTTCGAAAAAAAATGTTTTTCTTTTCCAGATTCTTTGCGCATAATATGCTTTTCTGGGGCTATCAAACTAGTATAATGAAAGAGAACCAGTTATCTCAAATAAGAACGGGAAACAAGTGATTCTAACGAAGTTTCCAAACTTCGAAATAATTTTTTTTTCTTTTCGAGATTCTTTGCGCATAATATGCTTTACTGAGGCTAACAAACTAGTATAATGAAAGAGAACCAGTTATCTCAAATAAGAACGGAAAAAAGTGATTCTAACGAATTTTTCAAACTTCGAAAAAAAATTTTTTTCTTTTCGAGATTCTTTGCGCATAATATGCTTTACTGAGGCTATCAAACTAGTACAATGAAAGAGAACCAGTTATCTCAAATAAGAACAGAAAAAAAGTAATTCTAAAGAAGTTTCCAAACTTCGAAAAAAAATTTTTTTCTTTTGGAGATTCTTTGCGCATAATATGCTTTACTGAGGCTATCAAACTAGTATAATGAAAGAGAACCAGTTATCTCAAATAAGAACGGAAAAAAATTGATTCTAAAGAAGTTTCCAAAGTTCGAAAAAAAATTTTTTTCTTTTCGAGATTCTTTGCGCATAATATGCTTTACTGAGGCTATCAACCTAGTATAATGAAAGAGAAACAGTTATCTCAAATAAGAACGGGAAAAAAGTGATTCTAAAGTAGTTTCCAAACTTCGAAAAAAATTTTTTTTCTTTTCGTGATTCTTTTCGCTAAATATGCTTTTCTGAGGCTATCAAACTAGTGTAATGAAAGAGAACCAGTTATCTCAAATTAGAACAGAAAAAAAGTGATTCTAAAGAAGTTTCCAAACTTCGAAAAAAATTTTTTTTCTTTTCGAGATTCTTTGCGCATAATATGCTTTACTGAGGCTATCAAACTAGTATAATGAAAGAGAACCAGTTATCTCAAATAAGAACAGAAAAAAAGTGATTCTAAAGAAGTTTCCAAACTTCGAAAAAAATTTTTTTTCTTTTCGAGATTCTTTGCGCATAATATGCTTTACTGAGGCTATCAAACTAGTATAATGAAAGAGAACCAGTTATCTCAAATAAGAACGGAAAAAAATTGATTCTAAAGAAGTTTCCAAACTTCGAAAAAAAATTTATTTCTTTTCGAGATTCTTTGCGCATAATATGGTTTACTGAGGCTATCAAACTAGTATAATGAAAGAGAAACAGTTATCTCAAATAAGAACGGAAAAAAAGTGATTCAAACGAAGTTTCCAAACTTCGAAAAAAAATGTTTTTCTTTTCGAGATTCTTTGCGCATAATATGCTTTTCTGAGGCTATCAAACTAGTAAAATGAAAGAGAACCAGTTATCTCGAATAAGAACGGAAAAAAAGTAATTCTAAAGAAGTTTCCAAACTTCGAAAAAATTTTTTTTCTTTTCGAGATTCTTTGCGCATAATATGCTTTACTGAGGCTATCAAACTAGTATAATGAAAGAGAACCAGTTATCTCATATAAGAACGGAAAAAAAGTGATTCTAACGAAGTTTCCAAACTTCGAAAAAATTTTTTTTTTCTTTTCGAAATTCTTTGCGCATAATATGCTTTACTGAGGCTATCAAACTAGTATAATGAAAGAGAACCAGTTATCTCAAATAAGAACGGAACAAAAGTGATTCAAACGAAGTTTCCAAACTTCGAAAAATGTTTTTTTTCTTTTCGAGATTTTTGCGCATAATATGCTTTACTGAGTCTATCAAACTAGTATAATGAAAGAGAACCAGTTATCTCAAATAAGAACGGAAAAAAGTGATTCTAACGAAGTTTCCAAACTTCGAAAAAAAATTTTTTTCTTTTGGAGATTCTTTGCGCATAATATGCTTTACTGAGGCTATCAAACTAGTATAATGAAAGAGAACCAGTTATCTCAAATAAGAACAGAAAAAAGTGATTCTAAAGAAGTTTCCAAACTTCGAAAAAAAAATTTTTTTCTTTTCGAGATTCTTTGCGCATAATATGCTTTACTGAGGCTATCAAACTAGTATAATGAAAGAGAACCAGTTATCTCAAATAAGAACGGAAAAAAATTGATTCTAACGAAGTTTCCAAACTTCGAAAAAAATTTTTTTTTCTTTTCCAAATTCTTTGCGCATAATATGCTTTACTGAGGCTATCAAACTAGTATAATGAAAGAGAACCAGTTATCTCAAATAAGAACGGAAAAAAGTGATTCTAACGAAGTTTCCAAACTTCGAAAAAAATTTTTTTTCTTTTCGAGATTCTTTGCGCATAATATGCTTTACTGAGGCTATCAAACTAGTATAATGAAAGAGAACCAGTTATCTCAAATAAGAACAGAAAAAAAGTGATTCTAAAGAAGTTTCCAAACTTCGAAAAAAATTTTTTTTCTTTTCGAGATTCTTTGCGCATAATATGCTTTACTGAGGCTATCAAACTAGTACAATGAAAGAGAACCAGTTATCTCAAATAAGAACAGAAAAAAAGTGATTCTAAAGAAGTTTCCAAACTTCGAAAAAAAATTTTTTTCTTTTGGAGATTCTTTGCGCATAATATGCTTTACTGAGGCTATCAAACTAGTATAATGAAAGAGAACCAGTTATCTCAAATAAGAACGGAAAAAAATTGATTCTAAAGAAGTTTCCAAAGTTCGAAAAAAAAATTTTTTCTTTTCGAGATTCTTTGCGCATAATATGCTTTACTGAGGCTATCAACCTAGTATAATGAAAGAGAAACAGTTATCTCAAATAAGAACGGGAAAAAAGTGATTCTAAAGTAGTTTCCAAACTTCGAAAAAAAATTTTTTTCTTTTCGTGATTCTTTTCGCTAAATATGCTTTTCTGAGGCTATCAAACTAGTGTAATGAAAGAGAACCAGTTATCTCAAATTAGAACAGAAAAAAAGTGATTCTAAAGAAGTTTCCAAACTTCGAAAAAAAATTTTTTTCTTTTCGAGATTCTTTGCGCATAATATGCTTTACTGAGGCTATCAAACTAGTATAATGAAAGAGAACCAGTTATCTCAAATAAGAACAGAAAAAAAGTGATTCTAAAGAAGTTTCCAAACTTCGAAAAAAATTTTTTTTCTTTTCGAGATTCTTTGCGCATAATATGCTTTACTGAGGCTATCAAACTAGTATAATGAAAGAGAACCAGTTATCTCAAATAAGAACGGAAAAAAATTGATTCTAAAGAAGTTTCCAAACTTCGAAAAAAAATTTATTTCTTTTCGAGATTCTTTGCGCATAATATGGTTTACTGAGGCTATCAAACTAGTATAATGAAAGAGAAACAGTTATCTCAAATAAGAACGGAAAAAAAGTGATTCAAACGAAGTTTCCAAACTTCGAAAAAAAATGTTTTTCTTTTCGAGATTCTTTGCGCATAATATGCTTTTCTGAGGCTATCAAACTAGTAAAATGAAAGAGAACCAGTTATCTCGAATAAGAACGGAAAAAAAGTAATTCTAAAGAAGTTTCCAAACTTCGAAAAAATTTTTTTTCTTTTCGAGATTCTTTGCGCATAATATGCTTTACTGAGGCTATCAAACTAGTATAATGAAAGAGAACCAGTTATCTCATATAAGAACGGAAAAAAAGTGATTCTAACGAAGTTTCCAAACTTCGAAAAAATTTTTTTTTTCTTTTCGAAATTCTTTGCGCATAATATGCTTTACTGAGGCTATCAAACTAGTATAATGAAAGAGAACCAGTTATCTCAAATAAGAACGGAAAAAAAGTGATTCAAACGAAGTTTCCAAACTTCGAAAAATGTTTTTTTTCTTTTCGAGATTTTTGCGCATAATATGCTTTACTGAGTCTATCAAACTAGTATAATGAAAGAGAACCAGTTATCTCAAATAAGAACGGAAAAAAGTGATTCTAACGAAGTTTCCAAACTTCGATAAAAAATTTTTTTCTTTTCGAGATTCTTTGCGCATAATATGCTTTACTGAGGCTATCAAACTAGTATAATGAAAGAGAACCAGTTATCTCAAATAAGAACAGAAAAAAAGTGATTCTAAAGAAGTTTCCAAACTTCGAAAAAAAAATTTTTTTCTTTTCGAGATTCTTTGCGCATAATATGCTTTACTGAGGCTATCAAACTAGTATAATGAAAGAGAACCAGTTATCTCAAATAAGAACGGAAAAAAATTGATTCTAACGAAGTTTCCAAACTTCGAAAAAAATTTTTTTTTCTTTTCCAAATTCTTTGCGCATAATATGCTTTACTGAGGCTATCAAACTAGTATAATGAAAGAGAACCAGTTATCTCAAATAAGAACGGAAAAAAGTGATTCTAACGAAGTTTCCAAACTTCGAAAAAAATTTTTTTTCTTTTCGAGATTCTTTGCGCATAATATGCTTTACTGAGGCTATCAAATTAGTATAATGAAAGAGAACCAGTTATCTCAAATAAGAACAGAAAAAAAGTGATTCTAAAGAAGTTTCCAAACTTCGAAAAAAAATTTTTTTCTTTTCGAGATTCTTTGCGCATAATATGCTTTACTGAGGCTATCAAACTAGTATAATGAAAGAGAACCAGTTATCTCAAATAAGAACGGGAAAAAAGTGATTCTAACGAAGTTTCCAAACTTCGAAAAAAATTTTTTTTCTTTTCGAGATTCTTTGCGCATAATATGCTTTACTGAGGCTATCAAACTAGTATAATGAAAGAGAACGAGTTATCTCAAATAAGAACGGAAAAAAGTGATTCTAACGAAGTTTTCAAACTTCGAAAAAAAAATTTTTTCCCTTCGAGATTCTTTGCGCATAATATGCTTTACTGAGGCTATCAAACTAGTACAATGAAAGAGAACCAGTTATCTCAAATAAGAACAGAAAAAAAGTGATTCTAAAGAAGTTTCCAAACTTCGAAAAAAAATTGTTTTCTTTTGGAGATTCTTTGCGCATAATATGCTTTACTGAGGCTATCAAACTAGTATAATGAAAGAGAACCAGTTATCTCAAATAAGAACGGAAAAAAATTGATTCTAAAGAAGTTTCCAAAGTTCGAAAAAAAAATTTTTTCTTTTCGAGATTCTTTGCGAATAATATGCTTTACTGAAGCTATCAACCTAGTATAATGAAATAGAAACAGTTATCTCAAATAAGAACGGAAAAAAAGTGATTCTAAAGTAGTTTCCAAACTTCGAAAAAAATTTTTTTTCTTTTCGTGATTCTTTTCGCTAAATATGCTTTTCTGAGGCTATCAAACTAGTGTAATGAAAGGGAACCAGTTATCTCAAATTAGAACAGAAAAAAAGTGATTCTAAAGAAGTTTCCAAACTTCGAAAAAAAATTTTTTTCTTTTCGGAATTCTTTGCGCATAATATGCTTTACTGAGGCTATCAAACTAGTATAATGAAAGAGAACCAGTTATCTCAAATAAGAACAGAAAAAAAGTGATTCTAAAGAAGTTTCCAAACTTCGAAAAAATTTTTTTTTCTTTTCGAGATTCTTTGCGCATAATATGCTTTACTGAGGCTATCAAACTAGTATAATGAAAGAGAACCAGTTATCTCAAATAAGAACGGAAAAAAATTGATTCTAAAGAAGTTTCCAAACTTCGAAAAAAAATTTATTTCTTTTCGAGATTCTTTGCGCATAATATGCTTTACTGAGGCTATCAACCTAGTATAATGAAAGAGAAACAGTTATCTCAAATAAGAACGGAAAAAAAGTGATTCTAAAGTAGTTTCCAAACTTCGAAAAAAAATTTTTTTCTTTTCGATATTCTTTGCGCATAATATGCTTTTCTGAGGCTATCAAACTAGTATAATGAAAGAGAACCAGTTATCTGAAATAAGAACGGGAAAAAAGTGATTCAAACGAAGTTTCCAAACCTCGAAAAAATTTTTTTTTCTTTTCGTGATTCTTTGCGCTAAATATGCTTTTCTGAGGCTATCAAAGTAGTATTATGAAAGAGAACCAGTTATCTCAAATAAGAACGGAAAAAAAGTGATTCAAACGAAGTTTCCAAACTTGGAAAAAAATTTTTTTTCTTTTCGTGATTCTTTGGGCTAAATATGCTTTTCTGAGGCTATCAAACTAGTATAATGAAAGAGAAACAGTTATCTCAAATAAGAACGGAAAAAAAGTGATTCAAACGAAGTTTCCAAACTTCGAAAAAAAATGTTTTTCTTTTCGAGATTCTTTGCGCATAATATGCTTTTCTGAGGCTATCAAACTAGTAAAATGAAAGAGAACCAGTTATCTCGAATAAGAACGGAAAAAAAGTAATTCTAAAGAAGTTTCCAAACTTCGAAAAAATTTTTTTTCTTTTCGAGATTCTTTGCGCATAATATGCTTTACTGAGGCTATCAAACTAGTATAATGAAAGAGAACCAGTTATCTCATATAAGAACGGAAAAAAAGTGATTCTAACGAAGTTTCCAAACTTCGAAAAAATTTTTTTTTTCTTTTCGAAATTCTTTGCGCATAATATGCTTTACTGAGGCTATCAAACTAGTATAATGAAAGAGAACCAGTTATCTCAAATAAGAACGGAACAAAAGTGATTCAAACGAAGTTTCCAAACTTCGAAAAATGTTTTTTTTCTTTTCGAGATTTTTGCGCATAATATGCTTTACTGAGTCTATCAAACTAGTATAATGAAAGAGAACCAGTTATCTCAAATAAGAACGGAAAAAAGTGATTCTAACGAAGTTTCCAAACTTCGAAAAAAAATTTTTTTCTTTTGGAGATTCTTTGCGCATAATATGCTTTACTGAGGCTATCAAACTAGTATAATGAAAGAGAACCAGTTATCTCAAATAAGAACAGAAAAAAGTGATTCTAAAGAAGTTTCCAAACTTCGAAAAAAAAATTTTTTTCTTTTCGAGATTCTTTGCGCATAATATGCTTTACTGAGGCTATCAAACTAGTATAATGAAAGAGAACCAGTTATCTCAAATAAGAACGGAAAAAAATTGATTCTAACGAAGTTTCCAAACTTCGAAAAAAATTTTTTTTTCTTTTCCAAATTCTTTGCGCATAATATGCTTTACTGAGGCTATCAAACTAGTATAATGAAAGAGAACCAGTTATCTCAAATAAGAACGGAAAAAAGTGATTCTAACGAAGTTTCCAAACTTCGAAAAAAATTTTTTTTCTTTTCGAGATTCTTTGCGCATAATATGCTTTACTGAGGCTATCAAACTAGTATAATGAAAGAGAACCAGTTATCTCAAATAAGAACAGAAAAAAAGTGATTCTAAAGAAGTTTCCAAACTTCGAAAAAAATTTTTTTTCTTTTCGAGATTCTTTGCGCATAATATGCTTTACTGAGGCTATCAAACTAGTACAATGAAAGAGAACCAGTTATCTCAAATAAGAACAGAAAAAAAGTGATTCTAAAGAAGTTTCCAAACTTCGAAAAAAAATTTTTTTCTTTTGGAGATTCTTTGCGCATAATATGCTTTACTGAGGCTATCAAACTAGTATAATGAAAGAGAACCAGTTATCTCAAATAAGAACGGAAAAAAATTGATTCTAAAGAAGTTTCCAAAGTTCGAAAAAAAAATTTTTTCTTTTCGAGATTCTTTGCGCATAATATGCTTTACTGAGGCTATCAACCTAGTATAATGAAAGAGAAACAGTTATCTCAAATAAGAACGGGAAAAAAGTGATTCTAAAGTAGTTTCCAAACTTCGAAAAAAAATTTTTTTCTTTTCGTGATTCTTTTCGCTAAATATGCTTTTCTGAGGCTATCAAACTAGTGTAATGAAAGAGAACCAGTTATCTCAAATTAGAACAGAAAAAAAGTGATTCTAAAGAAGTTTCCAAACTTCGAAAAAAAATTTTTTTCTTTTCGAGATTCTTTGCGCATAATATGCTTTACTGAGGCTATCAAACTAGTATAATGAAAGAGAACCAGTTATCTCAAATAAGAACAGAAAAAAAGTGATTCTAAAGAAGTTTCCAAACTTCGAAAAAAATTTTTTTTCTTTTCGAGATTCTTTGCGCATAATATGCTTTACTGAGGCTATCAAACTAGTATAATGAAAGAGAACCAGTTATCTCAAATAAGAACGGAAAAAAATTGATTCTAAAGAAGTTTCCAAACTTCGAAAAAAAATTTATTTCTTTTCGAGATTCTTTGCGCATAATATGGTTTACTGAGGCTATCAAACTAGTATAATGAAAGAGAAACAGTTATCTCAAATAAGAACGGAAAAAAAGTGATTCAAACGAAGTTTCCAAACTTCGAAAAAAAATGTTTTTCTTTTCGAGATTCTTTGCGCATAATATGCTTTTCTGAGGCTATCAAACTAGTAAAATGAAAGAGAACCAGTTATCTCGAATAAGAACGGAAAAAAAGTAATTCTAAAGAAGTTTCCAAACTTCGAAAAAATTTTTTTTCTTTTCGAGATTCTTTGCGCATAATATGCTTTACTGAGGCTATCAAACTAGTATAATGAAAGAGAACCAGTTATCTCATATAAGAACGGAAAAAAAGTGATTCTAACGAAGTTTCCAAACTTCGAAAAAATTTTTTTTTTCTTTTCGAAATTCTTTGCGCATAATATGCTTTACTGAGGCTATCAAACTAGTATAATGAAAGAGAACCAGTTATCTCAAATAAGAACGGAAAAAAAGTGATTCAAACGAAGTTTCCAAACTTCGAAAAATGTTTTTTTTCTTTTCGAGATTTTTGCGCATAATATGCTTTACTGAGTCTATCAAACTAGTATAATGAAAGAGAACCAGTTATCTCAAATAAGAACGGAAAAAAGTGATTCTAACGAAGTTTCCAAACTTCGATAAAAAATTTTTTTCTTTTCGAGATTCTTTGCGCATAATATGCTTTACTGAGGCTATCAAACTAGTATAATGAAAGAGAACCAGTTATCTCAAATAAGAACAGAAAAAAAGTGATTCTAAAGAAGTTTCCAAACTTCGAAAAAAAAATTTTTTTCTTTTCGAGATTCTTTGCGCATAATATGCTTTACTGAGGCTATCAAACTAGTATAATGAAAGAGAACCAGTTATCTCAAATAAGAACGGAAAAAAATTGATTCTAACGAAGTTTCCAAACTTCGAAAAAAATTTTTTTTTCTTTTCCAAATTCTTTGCGCATAATATGCTTTACTGAGGCTATCAAACTAGTATAATGAAAGAGAACCAGTTATCTCAAATAAGAACGGAAAAAAGTGATTCTAACGAAGTTTCCAAACTTCGAAAAAAATTTTTTTTCTTTTCGAGATTCTTTGCGCATAATATGCTTTACTGAGGCTATCAAATTAGTATAATGAAAGAGAACCAGTTATCTCAAATAAGAACAGAAAAAAAGTGATTCTAAAGAAGTTTCCAAACTTCGAAAAAAAATTTTTTTCTTTTCGAGATTCTTTGCGCATAATATGCTTTACTGAGGCTATCAAACTAGTATAATGAAAGAGAACCAGTTATCTCAAATAAGAACGGGAAAAAAGTGATTCTAACGAAGTTTCCAAACTTCGAAAAAAATTTTTTTTCTTTTCGAGATTCTTTGCGCATAATATGCTTTACTGAGGCTATCAAACTAGTATAATGAAAGAGAACGAGTTATCTCAAATAAGAACGGAAAAAAGTGATTCTAACGAAGTTTTCAAACTTCGAAAAAAAAATTTTTTCCCTTCGAGATTCTTTGCGCATAATATGCTTTACTGAGGCTATCAAACTAGTACAATGAAAGAGAACCAGTTATCTCAAATAAGAACAGAAAAAAAGTGATTCTAAAGAAGTTTCCAAACTTCGAAAAAAAATTGTTTTCTTTTGGAGATTCTTTGCGCATAATATGCTTTACTGAGGCTATCAAACTAGTATAATGAAAGAGAACCAGTTATCTCAAATAAGAACGGAAAAAAATTGATTCTAAAGAAGTTTCCAAAGTTCGAAAAAAAAATTTTTTCTTTTCGAGATTCTTTGCGAATAATATGCTTTACTGAAGCTATCAACCTAGTATAATGAAATAGAAACAGTTATCTCAAATAAGAACGGAAAAAAAGTGATTCTAAAGTAGTTTCCAAACTTCGAAAAAAATTTTTTTTCTTTTCGTGATTCTTTTCGCTAAATATGCTTTTCTGAGGCTATCAAACTAGTGTAATGAAAGGGAACCAGTTATCTCAAATTAGAACAGAAAAAAAGTGATTCTAAAGAAGTTTCCAAACTTCGAAAAAAAATTTTTTTCTTTTCGGAATTCTTTGCGCATAATATGCTTTACTGAGGCTATCAAACTAGTATAATGAAAGAGAACCAGTTATCTCAAATAAGAACAGAAAAAAAGTGATTCTAAAGAAGTTTCCAAACTTCGAAAAAATTTTTTTTTCTTTTCGAGATTCTTTGCGCATAATATGCTTTACTGAGGCTATCAAACTAGTATAATGAAAGAGAACCAGTTATCTCAAATAAGAACGGAAAAAAATTGATTCTAAAGAAGTTTCCAAACTTCGAAAAAAAATTTATTTCTTTTCGAGATTCTTTGCGCATAATATGCTTTACTGAGGCTATCAACCTAGTATAATGAAAGAGAAACAGTTATCTCAAATAAGAACGGAAAAAAAGTGATTCTAAAGTAGTTTCCAAACTTCGAAAAAAAATTTTTTTCTTTTCGATATTCTTTGCGCATAATATGCTTTTCTGAGGCTATCAAACTAGTATAATGAAAGAGAACCAGTTATCTGAAATAAGAACGGGAAAAAAGTGATTCAAACGAAGTTTCCAAACCTCGAAAAAATTTTTTTTTCTTTTCGTGATTCTTTGCGCTAAATATGCTTTTCTGAGGCTATCAAAGTAGTATTATGAAAGAGAACCAGTTATCTCAAATAAGAACGGAAAAAAAGTGATTCAAACGAAGTTTCCAAACTTGGAAAAAAATTTTTTTTCTTTTCGTGATTCTTTGGGCTAAATATGCTTTTCTGAGGCTATCAAACTAGTATAATGAAAGAGAACCAGTTATCTCAAATAAGAACAGAAAAAAAGTGATTCTAAAGAAGTTTCCAAACTTCGAAAAAATTTTTTTTTCTTTTCGAGATTCTTTGAGCATAATATGCTTTACTGAGGCTATCAAACTAGTATAATGAAAGAGAACCAGTTATCTCGAATAAGAACGGAAAAAAAAGTGATTCTAACGAAGTTTCCAAACTTCGAAAATTTTTTTTTTCTTTTCGAGATTCTTTGCGCATAATATGCTTTACTGAGGCTATCAAACTAGTATAATGAAAGAGAAACAGATATCTCAAATATGAACGGAAAAAAAGTTATTCAAACGAAGTTTCCAAACTTCGAAAAAAAATGTTTTTCTTTTCGATATTCTTTGCGCATAATATGCTTTTCTGAGGCTATCAAACTAGTATAATGAAAGAGAACCAGTTATCTGAAATAAGAACGGGAAAAAAGTGATTCAAACGAAGTTTCCAAACCTCGAAAAAATTTTTTTTTCTTTTCGTGATTCTTTGCGCTAAATATGCTTTTCTGAGGCTATCAAAGTAGTATTATAAAAGAGAACCAGTTATCTCAAATAAGAACGGAAAAAAAGTGATTCAAACGAAGTTTCCAAACTTGGAAAAGAATTTTTTTTCTTTTCGTGATTCTTTTCGCTAAATATGCTTTTATGAGGCTATCAAACTAGTATAATGAAACAGAACCAGTTATCTCAAATAAGAACAGAAAAAAAGTGATTCTAAAGAAGTTTCCAAACTTCGAAAAATTTTTTTTTTCTTTTCGAGATTCTTTGAGCATAATATGCTTTACTGAGGCTATCAAACTAGTATAATGAAAGAGAACCAGTTATCTCGAATAAGAACGGAAAAAAAGTGATTCTAACGAAGTTTCCAAACTTCGAAAATTTTTTTTTTCTTTTCGAGATTCTTTGCGCATAATATGCTTTACTGAGGCTATCAAACTAGTATAATGAAAGAGAACCAGTTATCTCAAACAAGAACGGAAAAAAGTGATTCTAACGAAGTTTCCAAACTTCAAAAAAAAAATTTTTTCTTTTCGAGATTCTTTGCGCATAATATGCTTTACTGAGGCTATCAAACTAGTATAATGAAAGAGAACCAGTTATCTCAAATAAGAACAGAAAAAAAGTGATTCTAAAGAAGTTTCCAAACTTCGAAAAAAAATTTTTTTCTTTTCGAGATTCTTTGCGCATAATATGCTTTACTGAGGCTATCAAACTAGTATAATGAAAGAGAACAAGTTATCTCAAATAAGAACGGAAAAAAATTGATTCTAAAGAAGTTTCCAAACTTCGAAAAAAAATTTTTTTCTTTTCAAGATTCTTTGCGCATAATATGCTTTACTGAGGCTATCAAACTAGTATAATGAAAGAGAACCAGTTATCTCAAATAAGAACAGAAAAAAAGTGATTCTAATGAAGTTTCCAAACTTCGAAAAAAAATTTTTTTCTTTTCGAGATTCTTTGCGCATAATATGCTTTACTGAGGCTATCAAACTAGTATAATGAAAGAGAACAAGTTATCTCAAATAAGAACGGAAAAAAATTGATTCTAAAGAAGTTTCCAAACTTCGAAAAAAAATTTTTTTCTTTTCGAGATTCTTTGCGCATAATATGCTTTACTGAGGCTATCAAAATAGTATAATGAAAGAGAAACAGTTATCTCAAATAAGAACGGAAAAAAAGTTATTCAAACGTAGTTTCCAAACTTCGAAAAAAAATGTTTTTCTTTTCGAGATTCTTTGCGCATAATATGCTTTTCTGGGGCTATCAAACTAGTATTATGAAAGAGAACCAGTTATCTCAAATAAGAACGGGAAAAAAGTGATTCTAACGAAGTTTCCAAACTTCGAAAAAAATTTTTTTTCTTTTCGATATTCTTTGCGCATAATATGCTTTTCTGAGGCTATCAAACTAGTATAATGAAAGAGAACCAGTTATCTGAAATAAGAACGGGAAAAAAGTGATTCAAACGAAGTTTCCAAACCTCGAAAAAAAATTTTTTTCTTTTCGTGATTCTTTGCGCTAAATATGCTTTTCTGAGGCTATCAAAGTAGTATTATAAAAGAGAACCAGTTATCTCAAATAAGAACGGAAAAAAAGTGATTCAAACGAAGTTTCCAAACTTGGAAAAAAATTTTTTTTCTTTTCGTGATTCTTTTCGCTAAATATGCTTTTCTGAGGCTATCAAACTAGTATAATGAAAGAGAACCAGTTATGTCAAATAAGAACAGAAAAAAAGTGATTCTAAAGAAGTTTCCAAACTTCGAAAAAAATTTTTTTTCTTTTCGAGATTCTTTGCGCATAATATGCTTTACTGAGGCTATCAAACTAGTATTATGAAAGAGAACCAGTTATCTCAAATAAGAACCAAAAAAAGTGATTCTAACGAAGTTTCCAAACTTCGAAAAAAAATTTTTTTCTTTTCGAGATTCTTTGCGCATAATATGCTTTACTGAGGCTATCAAACTAGTATAATGAAAGAGAACAAGTTATCTCAAATAAGAACGGAAAAAAATTGATTCTAAAGAAGTTTCTAAACTTCGAAAAAAATTTTTCTCTTTTCGAGATTCTTTGCGCATAATATGCTTTACTGAGGCTATCAAAATAGTATAATGAAAGAGAAACAGTTATCTCAAATAAGAACGGAAAAAAAGTGATTCAAACGTAGTTTCCAAACTTCGAAAAAAAATGTTTTTCTTTTCGAGATTCTTTGCGCATAATATGCTTTACTGAGGCTATAAAACTAGTATAATGAAAGAGAACCAGTTATCTCAAATAAGAACAGAAAAAAAGTGATTCTAAAGAAGTTTCCAATCTTCGAAAAAAAATTTTTTTCTTTTCGAGATTCTTTGCGCATAATATGCTTTACTGAGGCTATCAAACTAGTATAATGAAAGAGAACAAGTTATCTCAAATAAGAACGGAAAAAAATTGATTCTAAAGAAGTTTCCAAACTTCGAAAAAAAATTTTTTTCTTTTCGAGATTCTTTGCGCATAATATGCTTTACTGAGGCTATCAAAATAGTATAATGAAAGAGAGACAGTTATCTCAAATAAGAACGGAAAAAAAGTGATTCAAACGTAGTTTCCAAACTTCGAAAAAAAATGTTTTTCTTTTCGAGATTCTTTGCGCATAATATGCTTTTCTGGGGCTATCAAACTAGTATAATGAAAGAGAACCAGTTATCTCAAATAAGAACGGGAAAAAAGTGATTCTAACGAAGTTTCCAAACTTCGAAAAAAATTTTTTTTCTTTTCGAGATTCTTTGCGCATAATATGCTTTACTGAGGCTATCAAACTAGTATAATGAAAGAGAACCAGTTATCTCAAATAAGAACGGAAAAAAAGTAATTCTAACGAAGTTTCCAAACTTGGAAAAAAAAATTTTTTCTTTTCGAGATTCTTTGCGCATAATATGCTTTACTGAGGCTATCAAACTAGTACAATGAAAGAGAACCAGTTATCTCAAATAAGAACAGAAAAAAAGTGATTCTAAAGAAGTTTCCAAACTTCGAAAAAAAATTTTTTTCTTTTCGAGATTCTTTGCGCATAATATGCTTTACTGAGGCTATCAAACTAGTATAATGAAAGAGAAACAGATATCTCAAATATGAACGGAAAAAAAGTGATTCAAACGAACTTTCCAAACTTCGAAAAAAAATGTTTTTCTTTTCGAGATTCTTTGCGCATAATATGCTTTTCTGGGGCTATCAAACTAGTATAATGAAAGAGAACCAGTTATCTCAAATAAGAACGGGAAAAAAGTGATTCTAACGAAGTTTCCAAACTTCGAAAAAAATTTTTTTTCTTTTCGAGATTCTTTGCGCATAATATGCTTTACTGAGGCTAACAAACTAGTATAATGAAAGAGAACCAGTTATCTCAAATAAGAACGGAAAAAAGTGATTCTAACGAATTTTTCAAACTTCGAAAAAAAATTTTTTTCTTTTCGAGATTCTTTGCGCATAATATGCTTTACTGAGGCTATCAAACTAGTACAATGAAAGAGAACCAGTTATCTCAAATAAGAACAGAAAAAAAGTGATTCTAAAGAAGTTTCCAAACTTCGAAAAAAAATTTTTTTCTTTTCGAGATTCTTTGCGCATAATATGCTTTACTGAGGCTATCAACCTAGTATAATGAAAGAGAAACAGTTATCTCAAATAAGAACGGAAAAAAAGTGATTCTAAAGTAGTTTCCAAACTTCGAAAAAAAATTTTTTTCTTTTCGTTATTCTTTTCGCTAAATATGCTTTTCTGAGGCTATCAAACTAGTGTAATGAAAGAGAACCAGTTATCTCAAATTAGAACAGAAAAAAAGTGATTCTAAAGAAGTTTCCAAACTTCGAAAAAAAATTTTTTTCTTTTCGAGATTCTTTGCGCATAATATGCTTTACTGAGGCTATCAAACTAGTATAATGAAAGAGAACCAGTTATCTCAAATATGAACGGAAAAAAAGTGATTCAAACGAAGTTTCCAAACTTCGAAAAAAAATGTTTTTCTTTTCGAGATTCTTTGCGCATAATATGCTTTTCTGGGGCTATCAAACTAGTATAATGAAAGAGAACCAGTTATCTCAAATAAGAACGGGAAAAAAGTGATTCTAACGAAGTTTCCAAACTTCGAAAAAAATTTTTTTTCTTTTCGAGATTCTTTGCGCATAATATGCTTTACTGAGGCTAACAAACTAGTATAATGAAAGAGAACCAGTTATCTCAAATAAGAACGGAAAAAAGTGATTCTAACGAATTTTTCAAACTTCGAAAAAAAATTTTTTTCTTTTCGAGATTCTTTGCGCATAATATGCTTTACTGAGGCTATCAAACTAGTACAATGAAAGAGAACCAGTTATCTCAAATAAGAACAGAAAAAAAGTGATTCTAAAGAAGTTTCCAAACTTCGAAAAAAAATTTTTTTCTTTTAGAGATTCTTTGCGCATAATATGCTTTACTGAGGCTATCAAACTAGTATAATGAAAGAGAACCAGTTATCTCAAATAAGAACGGAAAAAAATTGATTCTAAAGAAGTTTCCAAAGTTCGAAAAAAAATTTTTTTCTTTTCGAGATTCTTTGCGCATAATATGCTTTACTGAGGCTATCAACCTAGTATAATGAAAGAGAAACAGTTATCTCAAATAAGAACGGAAAAAAAGTGATTCTAAAGTAGTTTCCAAACTTCGAAAAAAATTTTTTTTCTTTTCGTGATTCTTTTCGCTAAATATGCTTTTCTGAGGCTATCAAACTAGTGTAATGAAAGAGAACCAGTTATCTCAAATTAGAACAGAAAAAAAGTGATTCTAAAGAAGTTTCCAAACTTCGAAAAAAAAGTTTTTTTCTTTTCGAGATTCTTTGCGCATAATATGCTTTACTGAGGCTATCAAACTAGTATAATGAAAGAGAACCAGTTATCTCAAATAAGAACAGAAAAAAAGTGATTCTAAAGAAGTTTCCAAACTTCGAAAAAAATTTTTTTCTTTTCGAGATTCTTTGCGCATAAAATGCTTTACTGAGGCTATCGAACTAGTATAATGAAAGAGAACCAGTTATCTCAAATAAGAACGGAAAAAAATTGATTCTAAAGAAGTTTCCAAACTTCGAAAAAAAATTTATTTCTTTTCGAGATTCTTTGCGCATAATATGGTTTACTGAGGCTATCAAACTAGTATAATGAAAGAGAAACAGTTATCTCAAATAAGAACGGAAAAAAAGTGATTCAAACGAAGTTTCCAAACTTCGAAAAAAAATGTTTTTCTTTTCGAGATTCTTTGCGCATAATATGCTTTTCTGAGGCTATCAAACTAGTAAAATGAAAGAGAACCAGTTATCTCGAATAAGAACGGAAAAAAAGTAATTCTAAAGAAGTTTCCAAACTTCGAAAAAATTTTTTTTCTTTTCGAATTCTTTGCGCATAATATGCTTTACTGAGGCTATCAAACTAGTATAATGAAAGAGAACCAGTTATCTCATATAAGAACGGAAAAAAAGTGATTCTAACGAAGTTTCCAAACTTCGAAAAAATTTTTTTTTTCTTTTCGAAATTCTTTGCGCATAATATGCTTTACTGAGGCTATCAAACTAGTATAATGAAAGAGAACCAGTTATCTCAAATAAGAACGGAAAAAAAGTGATTCAAACGAAGTTTCAAAACTTCGAAAAATGTTTTTTTTCTTTTCGAGATTTTTGCGCATAATATGCTTTACTGAGTCTATCAAACTAGTATAATGAAAGAGAACCAGTTATCTCAAATAAGAACGGAAAAAAGTGATTCTAACGAAGTTTCCAAACTTCGAAAAAAAATTTTTTTCTTTTCGAGATTCTTTGCGCATAATATGCTTTACTGAGGCTATCAAACTAGTATAATGAAAGAGAACCAGTTATCTCAAATAAGAACAGAAAAAAAGTGATTCTAAAGAAGTTTCCAAACTTCGAAAAAAAAATTTTTTTCTTTTCGAGATTCTTTGCGCATAATATGCTTTACTGAGGCTATCAAACTAGTATAATGAAAGAGAAACAGTTATCTCAAATAAGAACGGAAAAAAATTGATTCTAACGAAGTTTCCAAACTTCGAAAAAAATTTTTTTTTCTTTTCCAAATTCTTTGCGCATAATATGCTTTACTGAGGCTATCAAACTAGTATAATGAAAGAGAACCAGTTATCTCAAATAAGAACGGAAAAAAGTGATTCTAACGAAGTTTCCAAACTTCGAAAAAAATTTTTTTTCTTTTCGAGATTCTTTGCGCATAATATGCTTTACTGAGGCTATCAAACTAGTATAATGAAAGAGAACCAGTTATCTCAAATATGAACGGAAAAAAAGTGATTCAAACGAAGTTTCCAAACTTCGAAAAAAAATGTTTTTCTTTTCCAGATTCTTTGCGCATAATATGCTTTTCTGGGGCTATCAAACTAGTATAATGAAAGAGAACCAGTTATCTCAAATAAGAACGGGAAACAAGTGATTCTAACGAAGTTTCCAAACTTCGAAAAAATTTTTTTTTCTTTTCGAGATTCTTTGCGCATAATATGCTTTACTGAGGCTAACAAACTAGTATAATGAAAGAGAACCAGTTATCTCAAATAAGAACGGAAAAAAGTGATTCTAACGAATTTTTCAAACTTCGAAAAAAAATTTTTTTCTTTTCGAGATTCTTTGCGCATAATATGCTTTACTGAGGCTATCAAACTAGTACAATGAAAGAGAACCAGTTATCTCAAATAAGAACAGAAAAAAAGTGATTCTAAAGAAGTTTCCAAACTTCGAAAAAAAATTTTTTTCTTTTGGAGATTCTTTGCGCATAATATGCTTTACTGAGGCTATCAAACTAGTATAATGAAAGAGAACCAGTTATCTCAAATAAGAACGGAAAAAAATTGATTCTAAAGAAGTTTCCAAAGTTCGAAAAAAAATTTTTTTCTTTTCGAGATTCTTTGCGCATAATATGCTTTACTGAGGCTATCAACCTAGTATAATGAAAGAGAAACAGTTATCTCAAATAAGAACGGGAAAAAAGTGATTCTAAAGTAGTTTCCAAACTTCGAAAAAAATTTTTTTTCTTTTCGTGATTCTTTTCGCTAAATATGCTTTTCTGAGGCTATCAAACTAGTGTAATGAAAGAGAACCAGTTATCTCAAATTAGAACAGAAAAAAAGTGATTCTAAAGAAGTTTCCAAACTTCGAAAAAAATTTTTTTTCTTTTCGAGATTCTTTGCGCATAATATGCTTTACTGAGGCTATCAAACTAGTATAATGAAAGAGAACCAGTTATCTCAAATAAGAACAGAAAAAAAGTGATTCTAAAGAAGTTTCCAAACTTCGAAAAAATTTTTTTTTCTTTTCGAGATTCTTTGCGCATAATATGCTTTACTGAGGCTATCAAACTAGTATAATGAAAGAGAACCAGTTATCTCAAATAAGAACGGAAAAAAATTGATTCTAAAGAAGTTTCCAAACTTCGAAAAAAAATTTATTTCTTTTCGAGATTCTTTGCGCATAATATGGTTTACTGAGGCTATCAAACTAGTATAATGAAAGAGAAACAGTTATCTCAAATAAGAACGGAAAAAAAGTGATTCAAACGAAGTTTCCAAACTTCGAAAAAAAATGTTTTTCTTTTCGAGATTCTTTGCGCATAATATGCTTTTCTGAGGCTATCAAACTAGTAAAATGAAAGAGAACCAGTTATCTCGAATAAGAACGGAAAAAAAGTAATTCTAAAGAAGTTTCCAAACTTCGAAAAAATTTTTTTTCTTTTCGAGATTCTTTGCGCATAATATGCTTTACTGAGGCTATCAAACTAGTATAATGAAAGAGAACCAGTTATCTCATATAAGAACGGAAAAAAAGTGATTCTAACGAAGTTTCCAAACTTCGAAAAAATTTTTTTTTTCTTTTCGAAATTCTTTGCGCATAATATGCTTTACTGAGGCTATCAAACTAGTATAATGAAAGAGAACCAGTTATCTCAAATAAGAACGGAACAAAAGTGATTCAAACGAAGTTTCCAAACTTCGAAAAATGTTTTTTTTCTTTTCGAGATTTTTGCGCATAATATGCTTTACTGAGTCTATCAAACTAGTATAATGAAAGAGAACCAGTTATCTCAAATAAGAACGGAAAAAAGTGATTCTAACGAAGTTTCCAAACTTCGAAAAAAAATTTTTTTCTTTTGGAGATTCTTTGCGCATAATATGCTTTACTGAGGCTATCAAACTAGTATAATGAAAGAGAACCAGTTATCTCAAATAAGAACAGAAAAAAGTGATTCTAAAGAAGTTTCCAAACTTCGAAAAAAAAATTTTTTTCTTTTCGAGATTCTTTGCGCATAATATGCTTTACTGAGGCTATCAAACTAGTATAATGAAAGAGAACCAGTTATCTCAAATAAGAACGGAAAAAAATTGATTCTAACGAAGTTTCCAAACTTCGAAAAAAATTTTTTTTTCTTTTCCAAATTCTTTGCGCATAATATGCTTTACTGAGGCTATCAAACTAGTATAATGAAAGAGAACCAGTTATCTCAAATAAGAACGGAAAAAAGTGATTCTAACGAAGTTTCCAAACTTCGAAAAAAATTTTTTTTCTTTTCGAGATTCTTTGCGCATAATATGCTTTACTGAGGCTATCAAACTAGTATAATGAAAGAGAACCAGTTATCTCAAATAAGAACAGAAAAAAAGTGATTCTAAAGAAGTTTCCAAACTTCGAAAAAAATTTTTTTTCTTTTCGAGATTCTTTGCGCATAATATGCTTTACTGAGGCTATCAAACTAGTATAATGAAAGAGAACCAGTTATCTCAAATAAGAACGGGAAAAAAGTGATTCTAACGAAGTTTCCAAACTTCGAAAAAAATTTTTTTTCTTTTCCAGATTCTTTGCGCATAATATGCTTTACTGAGGCTATCAAACTAGTATAATGAAAGAGAACGAGTTATCTCAAATAAGAACGGAAAAAAGTGATTCTAACGAAGTTTTCAAACTTCGAAAAAAAAATTTTTTCCCTTCGAGATTCTTTGCGCATAATATGCTTTACTGAGGCTATCAAACTAGTACAATGAAAGAGAACCAGTTATCTCAAATAAGAACAGAAAAAAAGTGATTCTAAAGAAGTTTCCAAACTTCGAAAAATTTTTTTTTTCTTTTCGAGATTCTTTGCGCATAATATGCTTTACTGAGGCTATCAACCTAGTATAATGAAAGAGAAACAGTTATCTCAAATAAGAACGGAAAAAAAGTGATTCTAAAGTAGTTTCCAAACTTCGAAAAAAAATTTTTTTCTTTTCGATATTCTTTGCGCATAATATGCTTTTCTGAGGCTATCAAACTAGTATAATGAAAGAGAACCAGTTATCTGAAATAAGAACGGGAAAAAAGTGATTCAAACGAAGTTTCCAAACCTCGAAAAAATTTTTTTTTCTTTTCGTGATTCTTTGCGCTAAATATGCTTTTCTGAGGCTATCAAAGTAGTATTATGAAAGAGAACCAGTTATCTCAAATAAGAACGGAAAAAAAGTGATTCAAACGAAGTTTCCAAACTTGGAAAAAAATTTTTTTTCTTTTCGTGATTCTTTGGGCTAAATATGCTTTTCTGAGGCTATCAAACTAGTATAATGAAAGAGAACCAGTTATCTCAAATAAGAACAGAAAAAAAGTGATTCTAAAGAAGTTTCCAAACTTCGAAAAAATTTTTTTTTCTTTTCGAGATTCTTTGAGCATAATATGCTTTACTGAGGCTATCAAACTAGTATAATGAAAGAGAACCAGTTATCTCGAATAAGAACGGAAAAAAAAGTGATTCTAACGAAGTTTCCAAACTTCGAAAATTTTTTTTTTCTTTTCGAGATTCTTTGCGCATAATATGCTTTACTGAGGCTATCAAACTAGTATAATGAAAGAGAAACAGATATCTCAAATATGAACGGAAAAAAAGTTATTCAAACGAAGTTTCCAAACTTCGAAAAAAAATGTTTTTCTTTTCGATATTCTTTGCGCATAATATGCTTTTCTGAGGCTATCAAACTAGTATAATGAAAGAGAACCAGTTATCTGAAATAAGAACGGGAAAAAAGTGATTCAAACGAAGTTTCCAAACCTCGAAAAATTTTTTTTTTCTTTTCGTGATTCTTTGCGCTAAATATGCTTTTCTGAGGCTATCAAAGTAGTATTATAAAAGAGAACCAGTTATCTCAAATAAGAACGGAAAAAAAGTGATTCAAACGAAGTTTCCAAACTTGGAAAAGAATTTTTTTTCTTTTCGTGATTCTTTTCGCTAAATATGCTTTTATGAGGCTATCAAACTAGTATAATGAAAGAGAACCAGTTATCTCAAATAAGAACAGAAAAAAAGTGATTCTAAAGAAGTTTCCAAACTTCGAAAAAATTTTTTTTTCTTTTCGAGATTCTTTGAGCATAATATGCTTTACTGAGGCTATCAAACTAGTATAATGAAAGAGAACCAGTTATCTCGAATAAGAACGGAAAAAAAGTGATTCTAACGAAGTTTCCAAACTTCGAAAATTTTTTTTTTCTTTTCGAGATTCTTTGCGCATAATATGCTTTACTGAGGCTATCAAACTAGTATAATGAAATAGAACCAGTTATCTCAAATAAGAACGGAAAAAAGTGATTCTAACGAAGTTTCCAAACTTCGAAAAAAAAATTTTTTCTTTTCGAGATTCTTTGCGCATAATATGCTTTACTGAGGCTATCAAACTAGTATAATGAGTGAGAACCAGTTATCTCAAATAAGAACAGAAAAAAAGTGATTCTAAAGAAGTTTCCAAACTTCGAAAAAAAATTTTTTTCTTTTCGAGATTCTTTGCGCATAATATGCTTTACTGAGGCTATCAAACTAGTATAATGAAAGAGAACAAGTTATCTCAAATAAGAACGGAAAAAAATTGATTCTAAAGAAGTTTCCAAACTTCGAAAAAAAATTTTTTTCTTTTCGAGATTCTTTGCGCATAATATGCTTTACTGAGGCTATCAAACTAGTATAATGAAAGAGAACCAGTTATCTCAAATAAGAACAGAAAAAAAGTGATTCTAATGAAGTTTCCAAACTTCGAAAAAAAATTTTTTTTTTTTCGAGATTCTTTGCGCATAATATGCTTTACTGAGGCTATCAAACTAGTATAATGAAAGAGAACAAGTTATCTCAAATAAGAACGGAAAAAAATTGATTCTAAAGAAGTTTCCAAACTTCGAAAAAAAATTTTTTTCTTTTCGAGATTCTTTGCGCATAATATGCTTTACTGAGGCTATCAAAATAGTATAATGAAAGAGAAACAGTTATCTCAAATAAGAACGGAAAAAAAGTTATTCAAACGTAGTTTCCAAACTTCGAAAAAAAATGTTTTTCTTTTCGAGATTCTTTGCGCATAATATGCTTTTCTGGGGCTATCAAACTAGTATTATGAAAGAGAACCAGTTATCTCAAATAAGAACGGGAAAAAAGTGATTCTAACGAAGTTTCCAAACTTCGAAAAAAATTTTTTTTCTTTTCGATATTCTTTGCGCATAATATGCTTTTCTGAGGCTATCAAACTAGTATAATGAAAGAGAACCAGTTATCTGAAATAAGAACGGGAAAAAAGTGATTCAAACGAAGTTTCCAATCCTCGAAAAAAAATTTTTTTCTTTTCGTGATTCTTTGCGCTAAATATGCTTTTCTGAGGCTATCAAAGTAGTATTATAAAAGAGAACCAGTTATCTCAAATAAGAACGGAAAAAAAGTGATTCAAACGAAGTTTCCAAACTTGGAAAAAAATTTTTTTTCTTTTCGTGATTCTTTTCGCTAAATATGCTTTTCTGAGGCTATCAAACTAGTATAATGAAAGAGAACCAGTTATCTCAAATAAGAACAGAAAAAAAGTGATTCTAAAGAAGTTTCAAAACTTCGAAAAAAATTTTTTTTCTTTTCGAGATTCTTTGCGCATAATATGCTTTACTGAGGCTATCAAACTAGTATTATGAAAGAGAACCAGTTATCTCAAATAAGAACGGAAAAAAGTGATTCTAACGAAGTTTCCAAACTTCGAAAAAAAATTTTTTTCTTTTCGAGATTCTTTGCGCATAATATGCTTTACTGAGGCTATCAAATTAGTATAATGAAAGAGAACAAGTTATCTCAAATAAGAACGGAAAAAAATTGATTCTAAAGAAGTTTCTAAACTTCGAAAAAAATTTTTCTCTTTTCGAGATTCTTTGCGCATAATATGCTTTACTGAGGCTATCAAAATAGTATAATGAAAGAGAAACAGTTATCTCAAATAAGAACGGAAAAAAAGTGATTCAAACGTAGTTTCCAAACTTCGAAAAAAAATGTTTTTCTTTTCGAGATTCTTTGCGCATAATATGCTTTACTGAGGCTATAAAACTAGTATAATGAAAGAGAACCAGTTATCTCAAATAAGAACAGAAAAAAAGTGATTCTAAAGAAGTTTCCAATCTTCGAAAAAAAATTTTTTTCTTTTCGAGATTCTTTGCGCATAATATGCTTTACTGAGGCTATCAAACTAGTATAATGAAAGAGAACAAGTTATCTCAAATAAGAACGGAAAAAAATTGATTCTAAAGAAGTTTCCAAACTTCGAAAAAAAATTTTTTTCTTTTCGAGATTCTTTGCGCATAATATGCTTTACTGAGGCTATCAAAATAGTATAATGAAAGAGAGACAGTTATCTCAAATAAGAACGGAAAAAAAGTGATTCAAACGTAGTTTCCAAACTTCGAAAAAAAATGTTTTTCTTTTCGAGATTCTTTGCGCATAATATGCTTTTCTGGGGCTATCAAACTAGTATAATGAAAGAGAACCAGTTATCTCAAATAAGAACGGGAAAAAAGTGATTCTAACGAAGTTTCCAAACTTCGAAAAAAATTTTTTTTCTTTTCGAGATTCTTTGCGCATAATATGCTTTACTGAGGCTATCAAACTAGTATAATGAAAGAGAACCAGTTATCTCAAATAAGAACGGAAAAAAAGTGATTCTAACGAAGTTTCCAAACTTGGAAAAAAAAATTTTTTCTTTTCGAGATTCTTTGCGCATAATATGCTTTACTGAGGCTATCAAAATAGTACAAAGAAAGAGAACCAGTTATCTCAAATAAGAACAGAAAAAAAGTGATTCTAAAAAAGTTTCCAAACTTCGAAAAAAAATTTTTTTCTTTTGGAGATTCTTTGCGCATAATATGCTTTACTGAGGCTATCAAACTAGTATAATGAAAGAGAACCAGTTATCTCAAATAAGAACGGAAAAAAATTGATTCTAAAGAAGTTTCCAAAGTTCGAAAAAAATTTTTTTTCTTTTCGAGATTCTTTGCGCATAATATGCTTTACTGAGGCTATCAACCTAGTATAATGAAAGAGAAACAGTTATCTCAAATAAGAACGGAAAAAAAGTGATTGTAAAGTAGTTTCCAAACTTCGAAAAAAAATTTTTTTCTTTTCGTGATTCTTTGCGCATAATATGCTTTACTGGGGCTATCAAACTAGTATAATGAAAGAGAACCAGTTATCTCAAATAAGAACGGAAAAAAATTGATTCTAAAGAAGTTTCCAAAGTTCGAAAAAAAATTTTTTTCTTTTCGAGATTCTTTGCGCATAATATGCTTTACTGAGGCTATCAACCTAGTATAATGAAAGAGAAACAGTTATCTCAAATAAGAACGGAAAAAAAATGATTCTAAAGTAGTTTCCAAACTTCGAAAAAAAATTTTTTTCTTTTCGTGATTCTTTTCGCTAAATATGCTTTTCTGAGGCTATCAAACTAGTGTAATGAAAGAGAACCAGTTATCTCAAATTAGAACAGAAAAAAAGTGATTCTAAAGAAGTTTCCAAACTTCGAAAAAAAATTTTTTTCTTTTCGAGATTCTTTGCGCATAATATGCTTTACTGAGGCTATCAAACTAGTATAATGAAAGAAAACCAGTTATCTCAAATAAGAACAGAAAAAAAGTGATTCTAAAGAAGTTTCCAAACTTCGAAAAAAATTTTTTTTCTTTTCGAGATTCTTTGCGCATAATATGCTTTACTGAGGCTATCAAACTAGTATAATGAAAGAGAACCAGTTATCTCAAATAAGAACGGAAAAAAATTGATTCTAAAGAAGTTTCCAAACTTCGAAAAAAAATTTATTTCTTTTCGAGATTCTTTGCGCATAATATGGTTTACTGAGGCTATCAAACTAGTATAATGAAAGAGAAACAGTTATCTCAAATAAGAACGGAAAAAAAGTGATTCAAACGAAGTTTCCAAACTTCGAAAAAAAATGTTTTTCTTTTCGAGATTCTTTGCGCATAATATGCTTTTCTGAGGCTATCAAACTAGTAAAATGAAAGAGAACCAGTTATCTCGAATAAGAACGGAAAAAAAGTAATTCTAAAGAAGTTTCCAAACTTCGAAAAAATTTTTTTTCTTTTCGATATTCTTTGCTCATAATATGCTTTACTGAGGCTATCAAACTAGTATAATGAAAGAGAACCAGTTATCTCATATAAGAACGGAAAAAAAGTGATTCTAACGAAGTTTCCAAACTTCGAAAAAATTTTTTTTTTCTTTTCGAAATTCTTTGCGCATAATATGCTTTACTGAGGCTATCAAACTAGTATAATGAAAGAGAACCAGTTATCTCAAATAAGAACGGAAAAAAAGTGATTCAAACGAAGTTTCCAAACTTCGAAAAATGTTTTTTTTCTTTTCGAGATTTTTGCGCATAATATGCTTTACTGAGTCTATCAAACTAGTATAATGAAAGAGAACCAGTTATCTCAAATAAGAACGGAAAAAAGTGATTCTAACGAAGTTTCCAAACTTCGAAAAAAAATTTTTTTCTTTTCGAGATTCTTTGCGCATAATATGCTTTACTGAGGCTATCAAACTAGTATAATGAAAGAGAACCAGTTATCTCAAATAAGAACAGAAAAAAAGTGATTCTAAAGAAGTTTCCAAACTTCGAAAAAAAAATTTTTTTCTTTTCGAGATTCTTTGCGCATAATATGCTTTACTGAGGCTATCAAACTAGTATAATGAAAGAGAAACAGTTATCTCAAATAAGAACGGAAAAAAATTGATTCTAACGAAGTTTCCAAACTTCGAAAAAAATTTTTTTTTCTTTTCCAAATTCTTTGCGCATAATATGCTTTACTGAGGCTATCAAACTAGTATAATGAAAGAGAACCAGTTATCTCAAATAAGAACGGAAAAAAGTGATTCTAACGAAGTTTCCAAACTTCGAAAAAATTTTTTTTTCTTTTCGAGATTCTTTGCGCATAATATGCTTTACTGAGGCTATCAAACTAGTATAATGAAAGAGAACCAGTTATCTCAAATAAGAACAGAAAAAAAGTGATTCTAAAGAAGTTTCCAACTTTCGAAAAAAAATTTTTTTCTTTTCGAGATTCTTTGCGCATAATATGCTTTACTGAGGCTATCAAACTAGTATAATGAAAGAGAACCAGTTATCTCAAATAAGAACGGGAAAAAAGTGATTCTACCGAAGTTTCCAAACTTCGAAAAAAATTTTTTTTCTTTTCGAGATTCTTTGCGCATAATATGCTTTACTGAGGCTATCAACCTAGTATAATGAAAGAGAAACAGTTATCTCAAATAAGAACGGAAAAAAAGTGATTGTAAAGTAGTTTCCAAACTTCGAAAAAAAATTTTTTTCTTTTCGTGATTCTTTTCGCTAAATATGCTTTTCTGAGGCTATCAAACTAGTGTAATGAAAGAGAACCAGTTATCTCAAATTAGAACAGAAAAAAAGTGATTCTAAAAAAGTTTCCAAACTTCGAAAAAAAATTTTTTTCTTTTCGAGATTCTTTGCGCATAATATGCTTTACTGAGGCTATCAAACTAGTATAATGAAAGAGAACCAGTTATCTCAAATATGAACGGAAAAAAAGTGATTCAAACGAAGTTTCCAAACTTCGAAAAAAAATGTTTTTCTTTTCGAGATTCTTTGCGCATAATATGCTTTTCTGGGGCTATCAAACTAGTATAATGAAAGAGAACCAGTTATCTCAAATAAGAACGGGAAAAAAGTGATTCTAACGAAGTTTCCAAACTTCGAAAAAAATTTTTTTTCTTTTCGAGATTCTTTGCGCATAATATGCTTTACTGAGGCTAACAAACTAGTATAATGAAAGAGAACCAGTTATCTCAAATAAGAACGGAAAAAAGTGATTCTAACGAATTTTTCAAACTTCGAAAAAAAATTATTTTCTTTTCGAGATTCTTTGCGCATAATATGCTTTACTGAGGCTATCAAACTAGTACAATGAAAGAGAACCAGTTATCTCAAATAAGAACAGAAAAAAAGTGATTCTAAAGAAGTTTCCAAACTTCGAAAAAAAATTTTTTTCTTTTAGAGATTCTTTGCGCATAATATGCTTTACTGGGGCTATCAAACTAGTATAATGAAAGAGAACCAGTTATCTCAAATAAGAACGGAAAAAAATTGATTCTAAAGAAGTTTCCAAAGTTCGAAAAAAAATTTTTTTCTTTTCGAGATTCTTTGCGCATAATATGCTTTACTGAGGCTATCAACCTAGTATAATGAAAGAGAAACAGTTATCTCAAATAAGAACGGAAAAAAAGTGATTCTAAAGTAGTTTCCAAACTTCGAAAAAAAATTTTTTTCTTTTCGTGATTCTTTTCGCTAAATATGCTTTTCTGAGGCTATCAAACTAGTGTAATGAAAGAGAACCAGTTATCTCAAATTAGAACAGAAAAAAAGTGATTCTAAAGAAGTTTCCAAACTTCGAAAAAAATTTTTTTTCTTTTCGAGATTCTTTGCGCATAATATGCTTTACTGAGGCTATCAAACTAGTATAATGAAAGAAAACCAGTTATCTCAAATAAGAACAGAAAAAAAGTGATTCTAAAGAAGTTTCCAAACTTCGAAAAAAATTTTTTTTCTTTTCGAGATTCTTTGCGCATAATATGCTTTACTGAGGCTATCAAACTAGTATAATGAAAGAGAACCAGTTATCTCAAATAAGAACGGAAAAAAATTGATTCTAAAGAAGTTTCCAAACTTCGAAAAAAAATTTATTTCTTTTCGAGATTCTTTGCGCATAATATGGTTTACTGAGGCTATCAAACTAGTATAATGAAAGAGAAACAGTTATCTCAAATAAGAACGGAAAAAAAGTGATTCAAACGAAGTTTCCAAACTTCGAAAAAAAATGTTTTTCTTTTCGAGATTCTTTGCGCATAATATGCTTTTCTGAGGCTATCAAACTAGTAAAATGAAAGAGAACCAGTTATCTCGAATAAGAACGGAAAAAAAGTAATTCTAAAGAAGTTTCCAAACTTCGAAAAAATTTTTTTTCTTTTCGATATTCTTTGCTCATAATATGCTTTACTGAGGCTATCAAACTAGTATAATGAAAGAGAACCAGTTATCTCATATAAGAACGGAAAAAAAGTGATTCTAACGAAGTTTCCAAACTTCGAAAAAATTTTTTTTTTCTTTTCGAAATTCTTTGCGCATAATATGCTTTACTGAGGCTATCAAACTAGTATAATGAAAGAGAACCAGTTATCTCAAATAAGAACGGAAAAAAAGTGATTCAAACGAAGTTTCCAAACTTCGAAAAATGTTTTTTTTCTTTTCGAGATTTTTGCGCATAATATGCTTTACTGAGTCTATCAAACTAGTATAATGAAAGAGAACCAGTTATCTCAAATAAGAACGGAAAAAAGTGATTCTAACGAAGTTTCCAAACTTCGAAAAAAAATTTTTTTCTTTTCGAGATTCTTTGCGCATAATATGCTTTACTGAGGCTATCAAACTAGTATAATGAAAGAGAACCAGTTATCTCAAATAAGAACAGAAAAAAAGTGATTCTAAAGAAGTTTCCAAACTTCGAAAAAAAAATTTTTTTCTTTTCGAGATTCTTTGCGCATAATATGCTTTACTGAGGCTATCAAACTAGTATAATGAAAGAGAAACAGTTATCTCAAATAAGAACGGAAAAAAATTGATTCTAACGAAGTTTCCAAACTTCGAAAAAAATTTTTTTTTCTTTTCCAAATTCTTTGCGCATAATATGCTTTACTGAGGCTATCAAACTAGTATAATGAAAGAGAACCAGTTATCTCAAATAAGAACGGAAAAAAGTGATTCTAACGAAGTTTCCAAACTTCGAAAAAATTTTTTTTTCTTTTCGAGATTCTTTGCGCATAATATGCTTTACTGAGGCTATCAAACTAGTATAATGAAAGAGAACCAGTTATCTCAAATAAGAACAGAAAAAAAGTGATTCTAAAGAAGTTTCCAAACTTCGAAAAAAAATTTTTTTCTTTTCGAGATTCTTTGCGCATAATATGCTTTACTGAGGCTATCAAACTAGTATAATGAAAGAGAACCAGTTATCTCAAATAAGAACGGGAAAAAAGTGATTCTACCGAAGTTTCCAAACTTCGAAAAAAATTTTTTTTCTTTTCGAGATTCTTTGCGCATAATATGCTTTACTGAGGCTATCAAACTAGTATAATGAAAGAGAACGAGTTATCTCAAATAAGAACGGAAAAAAGTGATTCTAACGAAGTTTTCAAACTTCGAAAAAAAAATTTTTTCCCTTCGAGATTCTTTGCGCATAATATGCTTTACTGAGGCTATCAAACTAGTACAATGAAAGAGAACCAGTTATCTCAAATAAGAACAGAAAAAAAGTGATTCTAAAGAAGTTTCCAAACTTCGAAAAAAAATTTTTTTCTTTTGGAGATTCTTTGCGCATAATATGCTTTACTGAGGCTATCAAACTAGTATAATGAAAGAGAACCAGTTATCTCAAATAAGAACGGAAAAAAATTGATTCTAAAGAAGTTTCCAAAGTTCGAAAAAAAAATTTTTTCTTTTCGAGATTCTTTGCGCATAATATGCTTTACTGAGGCTATCAACCTAGTATAATGAAATAGAAACAGTTATCTCAAATAAGAACGGAAAAAAAGTGATTCTAAAGTAGTTTCCAAACTTCGAAAAAAATTTTTTTTCTTTTCGTGATTCTTTTCGCTAAATATGCTTTTCTGAGGCTATCAAACTAGTGTAATGAAAGGGAACCAGTTATCTCAAATTAGAACAGAAAAAAAGTGATTCTAAAGAAGTTTCCAAACTTCGAAAAAAAATTTTTTTCTTTTCGGAATTCTTTGCGCATAATATGCTTTACTGAGGCTATCAAACTAGTATAATGAAAGAGAACCAGTTATCACAAATAAGAACAGAAAAAAAGTGATTCTAAAGAAGTTTCCAAACTTCGAAAAAATTTTTTTTTCTTTTCGAGATTCTTTGCGCATAATATGCTTTACTGAGGCTATCAAACTAGTATAATGAAAGAGAACCAGTTATCTCAAATAAGAACGGAAAAAAATTGATTCTAAAGAAGTTTCCAAACTTCGAAAAAAAATTTATTTCTTTTCGAGATTCTTTGCGCATAATATGGTTTACAGAGGCTATCAAACTAGTATAATGAAAGAGAAACAGTTATCTCAAATAAGAACGGAAAAAAAGTGATTCAAACGAAGTTTCCAAACTTCGAAAAAAAATGTTTTTTTTTTCGAGATTCTTTGTGCATAATATGCTTTTCTACGGCTATCAAACTAGTAAAATGAAAGAGAACCAGTTATCTCGAATAAGAACGGAAAAAAAGTGATTCTAACGAAGTTTCCAAACTTCGAAAAATGTTTTTTTTCTTTTCGAGATTCTTTGCGCATAATATGCTTTACTGAGGCTATCAAACTAGTATAATGAAAGAGAACCAGTTATCTCAAATAAGAACGGAAAAAAATTGATTCTAACGAAGTTTCCAAACTTCGAAAATTTTTTTTTTTTTTTCCAGATTCTTTGCGCATAATATGCTTTACTGAGGCTATCAAACTAGTATAATGAAAGAGAACCAGTTATCTCAAATAAGAACGGAAAAAAGTGATTCTAACGAAGTTTCCAAACTTCGAAAAAAAATTTTTTTTTTTTCGAGATTCTTTTCGCTAAATATGCTTTTCTGAGGCTATCAAACTAGTGTAATGAAAGAGAACCAGTTATCTCAAATTAGAACAGAAAAAAAGTGATTCTAAAGAAGTTTCCAAACTTCGAAAAAAATTTTTTTCTTTTCGAGATTCTTTGCGCATAATATGCTTTACTGAGGCTATCAAACTAGTATAATGAAAGAGAACCACTTATCTCAAATAAGAACAGAAAAAAAGTGATTCTAAAGAAGATTCCAAACTTCGAAAAAAATTTTTTTTCATTTCGAGATTCTTTGCGCATAATATGCTTTACTGAGGCTATCAAACTAGTATAATGAAAGAGAACCAGTTATCTCAAATAAGAACGGGAAAAAATTGATTCTAAAGAAGTTTCCAAACTTCGAAAAAAAATTTATTTCTTTTCGAGATTCTTTGCGCATAATATGGTTTACAGAGGTTATCAAACTAGTATTATGAAAGAGAAACAGTTATCTCAAATAAGAACGGAAAAAAAGTGATTCAAACGAAGTTTCCAAACTTCGAAAAAAAATGTTTTTCTTTTCGAGATTCTTTGCGCATAATATGCTTTTCTGAGGCTATCAAACTAGTAAAATGAAAGAGAACCAGTTATCTCGAATAAGAACGGAAAAAAAGTAATTCTAAAGAAGTTTCCAAAGTTCGAAAAAAATTTTTTTTCTTTTCGAGATTCTTTGCGCATAATATGCTTTACTGAGGCTATCAAACTAGTATAATGAAAGAGAACCAGTTATCTCATATAAGAACGGAAAAAAAGTGATTCTAACGAAGTTTCCAAACTTCGAAAAAAATTTTTTTTTCTTTTCGAAATTCTTTGCGCATAAATTGCTTTACTGAGGCTATCAAACTAGTATAATGAAAGAGAACCAGTCATCTCAATTAAGAACGGAAAAAAAGTGATTCAAACGAAGTTTCCAAACTTCGAAAAAAAATGTTTTTTTTTTTCGAGATTCTTTGCGCATAATATGCTTTTCTACGGCTATCAAACTAGTAAAATGAAAGAGAACCAGTTATCTCGAATAAGAACGGAAAAAAAGTGATTCTAACGAAGTTTCCAAACTTCGAAAAATGTTTTTTTTCTTTTCGAGATTCTTTGCGCATAATTGGCTTTACTGAGTCTATGAAACTAGTATAATGAAAGAGAACCAGTTATCTCAAATAAGAACGGAAAAAAGTGATTCTAACGAAGTTTCCAAACTTCGAAAATTTTTTTTTTTCTTTTCCAGATTCTTTGCGCATAATATGCTTTACTGAGGCTATCAAACTAGTATAATGAAAGAGAACCAGTTATCTCAAATAAGAACGGAAAAAAGTGATTCTAACGAAGTTTCCAAACTTCGAAAAAAAATTTTTTTCTTTTCGAGATTCTTTTCGCTAAATATGCTTTTCTGAGGCTATCAAACTAGTGTAATGAAAGAGAACCAGTTATCTCAAATTAGAACAGAAAAAAAGTGATTCTAAAGAAGTTTCCAAACTTCGAAAAAAAATTTTTTTCTTTTCGAGATTCTTTGCGCATAATATGCTTTACTGAGGCTATCAAACTAGTATAATGAAAGAGAACCAGTTATCTCAAATAAGAACAGAAAAAAAGTGATTCTAAAGAAGTTTCCAAACTTCGAAAAAAATTTTTTTTCTTTTCGAGATTCTTTGCGCATAATATGCTTTACTGAGGCTATCAAACTAGTATAATGAAAGAGAACCAGTTATCTCAAATAAGAACGGAAAAAAATTGATTCTAAAGAAGTTTGCAAACTTCGAAAAAAAATTTTTTCCCTTCGAGATTCTTTGCGCATAATATGCTTTACTGAGGCTATCAAACTAGTACAATGAAAGAGAACCAGTTATCTCAAATAAGAACAGAAAAAAAGTGATTCTAAAGAAGTTTCCAAACTTCGAAAAAAATTTTTTTCTTTTGGAGATTCTTTGCGCATATAATGCTTTACTGAGGCTATCAAACTAGTATAATGAAAGAGAACCAGTTATCTCAAATAAGAACGGAAAAAAATTGATTCTAAAGAAGTTTCCAAAGTTCGAAAAAAAAATTTTTTCTTTTCGAGATTCTTTGCGCATAATATGCTTTACTGAGGCTATCAACCTAGTATAATGAAAGAGAAACAGTTATCTCAAATAAGAACGGAAAAAAAGTGATTCTAAAGTAGTTTCCAAACTTCGAAAAAAATTTTTTTTCTTTTCGTGATTCTTTTCGCTAAATATGCTTTTCTGAGGCTATCAAACTAGTGTAATGAAAGAGAACCAGTTATCTCAAATTAGAACAGAAAAAAAGTGATTCTAAAGAAGTTTCCAAACTTCGAAAAAAAATTTTTTTCTTTTCGAGATTCTTTGCGCATAATATGCTTTACTGAGGCTATCAAACTAGTATAATGAAAGAGAACCAGTTATCTCACATAAGAACGGAAAAAATGTGATTCTAACGAAGTTTCCAAACTTCGAAAAAAATTAATTTTTCTTTTCGAAATTCTTTGCGCATAAATTGCTTTACTGAGGCTATCAAACTAGTATAATGAAAGAGAACCAGTTATCTCAAATAAGAACGGAAAAAAAGTGATTCAAACGAAGTTTCCAAACTTCGAAAAAAAATGTTTTTTTTTTCGAGATTCTTTGTGCATAATATGCTTTTCTACGGCTATCAAACTAGTAAAATGAAAGAGAACCAGTTATCTCGAATAAGAACGGAAAAAAAGTGATTCTAACGAAGTTTCCAAACTTCGAAAAATGTTTTTTTTCTTTTCGAGATTCTTTGCGCATAATATGCTTTACTGAGTCTATCAAACTAGTATAATGAAAGAGAACCAGTTATCTCAAATAAGAACGGAAAAAAGTGATTCTAACGAAGTTTCCAAACTTCGAAAAAAAATTTTTTTCTTTTCGAGATTCTTTGCGCATAATATGCTTTACTGAGGCTATCAAACTAGTATAATGAAAGAGAACCAGTTATCTCAAATAAGAACGGAAAAAAATTGATTGTAACGAAGTTTCCAAACTTCGAAAATTTTTTTTTTTTCTTTTCCAGATTCTTTGCGCATAATATGCTTTACTGAGGCTATCAAACTAGTATAATGAAAGAGAACCAGTTATCTCAAATAAGAACGGAAAAAAGTGATTCTAACGAAGTTTCCAAACTTCGAAAAAAATTTTTTTTCTTTTCGAGATTCTTTTCGCTAAATATGCTTTTCTGAGGCTATCAAACTAGTGTAATGAAAGAGAACCAGTTATCTCAAATTAGAACAGAAAAAAAGTGATTCTAAAGAAGTTTCCAAACTTCGAAAAAAAATTTTTTTCTTTTCGAGATTCTTTGCGCATAATATGCTTTACTGAGGCTATCAAACTAGTATAATGAAAGAGAACCAGTTATCTCAAATAAGAACAGAAAAAAAGTGATTCTAAAGAAGTTTCCAAACTTCGAAAAAAATTTTTTTTCTTTTCGAGATTCTTTGAGCATAATATGCTTTACTGAGGCTATCAAACTAGTATAATGAAAGAGAACCAGTTATCTCAAATAAGAACGGAAAAAAATTGATTCTAAAGAAGTTTGCAAACGTCGAAAAAAAATTTTTTCCCTTCGAGATTCTTTGCGCATAATATGCTTTACTGAGGCTATCAAACTAGTACAATGAAAGAGAACCAGTTATCTCAAATAAGAACAGAAAAAAAGTGATTCTAAAGAAGTTTCCAAACTTCGAAAAAAAATTTTTTTCTTTTGGAGATTCTTTGCGCATATAATGCTTTACTGAGGCTATCAAACTAGTATAATGAAAGAGAACCAGTTATCTCAAATAAGAACGGAAAAAAATTGATTCTAAAGAAGTTTCCAAAGTTCGAAAAAAAAATTTTTTCTTTTCGAGATTCTTTGCGCATAATATGCTTTACTGAGGCTATCAACCTAGTATAATGAAAGAGAAACAGTTATCTCAAATAAGAACGGAAAAAAAGTGATTCTAAAGTAGTTTCCAAACTTCGAAAAAAATTTTTTTTCTTTTCGAGATTCTTTGCGCATAATATGCTTTACTGAGGCTATCAAACTAGTATAATGAAAGAGAACCAGTTATCTCAAATAGGAACAGAAAAAAAGTGATTCTAAAGAAGTTTCCAAACTTCGAAAAAAAATTTATTTCTTTTCGAGATTCTTTGCGCATAATATGGTTTACAGAGGCTATCAAACTAGTATAATGAAAGAGAAACAGTTATCTCAAATAAGAACGGAAAAAAAGTGATTCAAACGAAGTTTCCAAACTTCGAAAAAAAATGTTTTTCTTTTCGAGATTCTTTGCGCATAATATGCTTTTCTGAGGCTATCAAACTAGTAAAATGAAAGAGAACCAGTTATCTCGAATAAGAACGGAAAAAAAGTAATTCTAAAGAAGTTTCCAAAGTTCGAAAAAAATTTTTTTTCTTTTCGAGATTCTTTGCGCATAATATGCTTTACTGAGGCTATCAAACTAGTATAATGAAAGAGAACCAGTTATCTCATATAAGAACGGAAAAAAAGTGATTCTAACGAAGTTTCCAAACTTCGAAAAAAATTTTTTTTTCTTTTCGAAATTCTTTGCGCATAATATGCTTTACTGAGGCTATCAAACTAGTATAATGAAAGAGAACCAGTTATCTCAAATAAGAACGGAAAAAAAGTGATTCAAACGAAGTTTCCAAACTTCGAAAAAAAATGGTTTTCTTTTCGAGATTCTTTGCGCATAATATGCTTTTCTACGGCTATCAAACTAGTAAAATGAAAGAGAACTAGTTATCTCGAATAAGAACGGAAAAAAAGTGATTCTAACGAAGTTTCCAAACTTCGAAAAATGTTTTTTTTCTTTTCGAAATTCTTTGCGCATAATATGCTTTACTGAGTCTATCAAACTAGTATAATGAAAGAGAACCAGTTATCTCAAATAAGAACGGAAAAAAGTGATTCTAACGAAGTTTCCAAACTTCGAAAAAAAATTTTTTTCTTTTCGAGATTCTTTGCGCATAATATGCTTTTCTGAGGCTATCAAACTAGTAAAATGAAAGAGAACCAGTTATCTCGAATAAGAACGGAAAAAAATTGATTCTAAAGAAGTTTGCAAACGTCGAAAAGAAATTTTTTCCCTTCGAGATTCTTTGCGCATAATATGCTTTACTGAGGCTATCAAACTAGTACAATGAAAGAGAACCAGTTATCTCAAATAAGAACAGAAAAAAAGTGATTCTAAAGAAGTTTCCAAACTTCGAAAAAAAATTTTTTTCTTTTGGAGATTCTTTGCGCATATAATGCTTTACTGAGGCTATCAAACTAGTATAATGAAAGAGAACCAGTTATCTCAAATAAGAACGGAAAAAAATTGATTCTAAAGAAGTTTCCAAAGTTCGAAAAAAAAATTTTTTCTTTTCGAGATTCTTTGCGCATAATATGCTTTACTGAGGCTATCAACCTAGTATAATGAAAGAGAAACAGTTATCTCAAATAAGAACGGAAAAAAAGTGATTCTAAAGTAGTTTCCAAACTTCGAAAAAAATTTTTTTTCTTTTCGTGATTCTTTTCGCTAAATATGCTTTTCTGAGGCTATCAAACTAGTGTAATGAAAGAGAACCAGTTATCTCAAATTAGAACAGAAAAAAAGTGATTCTAAAGAAGTTTCCAAACTTCGAAAAAAAATTTTTTTCTTTTCGAGATTCTTTGCGCATAATATGCTTTACTGAGGCTATCAAACTAGTATAATGAAAGAGAACCAGTTATCTCAAATAGGAACAGAAAAAAAGTGATTCTAAAGAAGTTTCCAAACTTCAAAAAAAAATTTATTTCTTTTCGAGATTCTTTGCGCATAATATGGTTTACAGAGGCTATCAAACTAGTATAATGAAAGAGAAACAGTTATCTCAAATAAGAACGGAAAAAAAGTGATTCAAACGAAGTTTCCAAGCTTCGAAAAAAAATGTTTTTCTTTTCGAGATTCTTTGCGCATAATATGCTTTTCTGAGGCTATCAAACTAGTAAAATGAAAGAGAACCAGTTATCTCGAATAAGAACGGAAAAAAAGTAATTCTAAAGAAGTTTCCAAAGTTCGAAAAAAATTTTTTTTCTTTTCGAGATTCTTTGCGCATAATATGCTTTACTGAGGCTATCAAACTAGTATAATGAAAGAGAACCAGTTATCTCATATAAGAACGGAAAAAAAGTGATTCTAACGAAGTTTCCAAACTTCGAAAAAAATTTTTTTTTCTTTTCGAAATTCTTTGCGCATAATATGCTTTACTGAGGCTATCAAACTAGTATAATGAAAGAGAACCAGTTATCTCAAATAAGAACGGAAAAAAAGTGATTCAAACGAAGTTTCCAAACTTCGAAAAAAAATGGTTTTCTTTTCGAGATTCTTTGCGCATAATATGCTTTTCTACGGCTATCAAACTAGTAAAATGAAAGAGAACTAGTTATCTCGAATAAGAACGGAAAAAAAGTGATTCTAACGAAGTTTCCAAACTTCGAAAAATGTTTTTTTTTCTTTTCGAAATTCTTTGCGCATAATATGCTTTACTGAGTCTATCAAACTAGTATAATGAAAGAGAACCAGTTATCTCAAATAAGAACGGAAAAAAGTGATTCTAACGAAGTTTCCAAACTTCGAAAAAAAATTTTTTTCTTTTCGAGATTCTTTGCGCATAATATGCTTTACTGAGGCTATCAAAGTAGTATAATGAAAGAGAACCAGTTATCTCAAATAAGAACGGAAAAAAATTGATTCTAACGAAGTTTCCAAACTTCGAAAATTTTTTTTTTTCTTTTCCAGATTCTTTGCGCATAATATGCTTTACTGAGGCTATTAAACTAGTATAATGAATGAGAACCAGTTATCTCAAATAAGAACGGAAAAAAGTGATTCTAACGAAGTTTCCAAACTTCGAAAAAAAATTTTTTTCTTTTCGAGATTCTTTGCGCATAATATGCTTTACTGAGGCTATCAAACTAGTATAATGAAAGAGAACAAGTTATCTCAAATAAGAACGGAAAAAAATTGATTCTAAAGAAGTTTTCAAACTTCGAAAAAAAATTTTTTTCTTTTCGAGATTCTTTGCGCATAATATGCTTTTCTGAGGCTATCAAACTAGTAAAATGAAAGAGAACCAGTTATCTCGAATAAGAACGGAAAAAAAGTAATTCTAAAGAAGTTTCCAAAGTTCGAAAAAAATTTTTTTTCTTTTCGAGATTCTTTGCGCATAATATGCTTTACTGAGGCTATCAATCTAGTATAATGAAAGAGAACCAGTTATCTCATATAAGAACGGAAAAAAAGTGATTCTAACGAAGTTTCCAAACTTCGAAAAAAATTTTTTTTTCTTTTCGAAATTCTTTGCGCATAATATGCTTTACTGAGGCTATCAAACTGGTATAATGAAACAGAACCAGTTATCTCAAATAAGAACGGAAAAAAAGTGATTCAAACGAAGTTTCCAAACTTCGAAAAAAAATGGTTTTCTTTTCGAGATTCTTTGCGCATAATATGCTTTTCTACGGCTTTCAAACTAGTAAAATGAAAGAGAACTAGTTATCTCGAATAAGAACGGAAAAAAAGTGATTCTAACGAAGTTTCCAAACTTCGAAAATTTTTTTTTTTCTTTTCCATATTCTTTGCGCATAATATGCTTTACTGAGGCTATCAAACTAGTATAATGAAAGAGAACCAGTTATCTCAAATAAGAACGGAAAAAAGTGATTCTAACGAAGTTTCCAAACTTCGAAAAAAAATTTTTTTCTTTTCGAGATTCTTTGCGCATAATATGCTTTACTGAGGCTATCAAACCAGTATAATGAAAGAGAACCAGTTATCTCAAATAAGAACAGAAAAAAAGTGATTCTAAAGAAGTTTCCAAACTTCGAAAAAAATTTTTTTTCTTTTCGAGATTCTTTGCGCATAATATGCTTTACTGAGGCTAATAAACTAGTATAATGAAAGAGAACAAGTTATCTCAAATAAGAACGGAAAAAAATTGATTCTAAAGAAGTTTTCAAACTTCGAAAAAAAATTTTTTTCTTTTCGAGATTCTTTGCGCATAATATGCTTTACTGAGGCTATCAAAATAGTATAATGAAAGAGAAACAGTTATCTCAAATTAGAACGGAAAAAAAGTGATCCAAACGTAGTTTCCAAACTTCGAAAAGAAATGTTTTTCTTTTCGAGATTCTTTGCGCATAATATGCTTTACTGAGGCTATCAAACTAGTATAATGAAAGAGAACCAGTTATCTCAAATAAGAACGGAAAAAAAGTGATTCTAACGAAGTTTCCAAACTTCGAAAAAAAAATTTTTTCTTTTCGAGATTCTTTGCGCATAATATGCTTTACTGAGGCTATCAAACTAGTATAATGAAAGAGAACCAGTTATCTCAAATAAGAACGGGAAAAAATTGATTCTAAAGAAGTTTCCAAACTTCGAAAAAAAATTTATTTCTTTTCGAGATTCTTTGCGCATAATATGGTTTACAGAGGTTATCAAACTAGTATTATGAAAGAGAAACAGTTATCTCAAATAAGAACGGAAAAAAAGTGATTCAAACGAAGTTTCCAAACTTCGAAAAAAAATGTTTTTCTTTTCGAGATTCTTTGCGCATAATATGCTTTTCTGAGGCTATCAAACTAGTAAAATGAAAGAGAACCAGTTATCTCGAATAAGAATGGAAAAAAAGTAATTCTAAAGAAGTTTCCAAAGTTCGAAAAAAATTTTTTTTCTTTTCGAGATTCTTTGCGCATAATATGCTTTACTGAGGCTATCAAACTAGTATAATGAAAGAGAACCAGTTATCTCATATAAGAACGGAAAAAAAGTGATTCTAACGAAGTTTCCAAACTTCGAAAAAAATTTTTTTTTCTTTTCGAAATTCTTTGCGCATAAATTGCTTTACTGAGGCTATCAAACTAGTATAATGAAAGAGAACCAGTCATCTCAATTAAGAACGGAAAAAAAGTGATTCAAACGAAGTTTCCAAACTTCGAAAAAAAATGTTTTTTTTTTTCGAGATTCTTTGCGCATAATATGCTTTTCTACGGCTATCAAACTAGTAAAATGAAAGAGAACCAGTTATCTCGAATAAGAACGGAAAAAAAGTGATTCTAACGAAGTTTCCAAACTTCGAAAAATGTTTTTTTTCTTTTCGAGATTCTTTGCGCATAATATGCTTTACTGAGTCTATGAAACTAGTATAATGAAAGAGAACCAGTTATCTCAAATAAGAACGGAAAAAAGTGATTCTAACGAAGTTTCCAAACTTCGAAAATTTTTTTTTTTCTTTTCCAGATTCTTTGCGCATAATATGCTTTACTGAGGCTATCAAACTAGTATAATGAAAGAGAACAAGTTATCTCAAATAAGAACGGAAAAAAGTGTTTCTAACGAAGTTTCCAAACTTCGAAAAAAATTTTTTTTCTTTTCGAGATTCTTTGCGCATAATATGCTTTACTGAGGCTATCAAACTAGTATAATGAAAGAGAACCAGTTCTCTCAAATAAGAACGGAAAAAAGTGATTCTAACGAAGTTTCTAAACTTCGAAAAAAAATTTTTTTCTTTTCGAGATTCTTTGCGCATAATATGCTTTACTGAGGCTATTAAACTAGTATAATGAAAGAGAACCAGTTATCTCATATAAGAACGGAAAAAAATTGATTCTAAAGAAGTTTCCAAACTTCGAAAAAAAATTTTTTTCTTTTCGAGATTCTTTGCGCATAATATGCTTTACTGAGGCTATCAAACTAGTATAATGAAAGAGAACCAGTTATCTCAAATAAGAACAGAAAAAAAGTGATTCTAAAGAAGTTTCCAAACTTCGAAAAAAAATTTTTTTCTTTTCGAGATTCTTTGCGCATAATATGCTTTACTGAGGCTATCAAACTAGTATAATGAAAGAGAACAAGTTATCTCAAATAAGAACGGAAAAAAACTGATTCTAAAGAAGTTTCCAAACTTCGAAAAAAAATTTTTTTCTTTTCGAGATTCTTTGCGCATAATATGCTTTACTGAGGCTATCAAAATAGTATAATGAAAGAGAAACAGTTATCTCAAATAAGAACGGAAAAAAAGTGATTCTAAAGAAGTTTCCAAACTTCGAAAAAAATTTTTTTTCTTTTCGAGATTCTTTGCGCATAATATGCTTTACTGAGGCTATCAAACTAGTATAATGAAAGAGAACCAGTTATCTCAAATAAGAACGGAAAAAAATTGATTCTAAAGAAGTTTCCAAACTTCGAAAAAAAATTTATTTCTTTTCGAGATTCTTTGCGCATAATATGGTTTACAGAGGCTATCAAACTAGTATAATGAAAGAGAAACAGTTATCTCAAATAAGAACGGAAAAAAAGTGATTCAAACGAAGTTTCCAAACTTCGAAAAAAAATGTTTTTCTTTTCGAGATTCTTTGCGCATAATATGCTTTTCTGAGGCTATCAAACTAGTAAAATGAAAGTGAACCAGTTATCTCGAATAAGAACGGAAAAAAAGTAATTCTAAAGAAGTTTCCAAAGTTCGAAAAAAATTTTTTTTCTTTTCGAGATTCTTTGCGCATAATATGCTTTACTGAGGCTATCAAACTAGTATAATGAAAGAGAACCAGTTATCTCATATAAGAACGGAAAAAAAGTGATTCTAACGAAGTTTCCAAACTTCGAAAAAAATTTTTTTTTCTTTTCGAAATTCTTTGCGCATAATATGCTTTACTGAGGCGATCAAACTAGTATAATGAAAGAGAACCAGTTATCTCAAATAAGAACGGAAAAAAAGTGATTCAAACGAAGTTTCCAAACTTCGAAAAAAAATGGTTTTCTTTTCGAGATTTTTTGCGCATAATATGCTTTTCTACGGCTATCAAACTAGTAAAATGAAAGAGAACTAGTTATCTCGAATAAGAACGGAAAAAAAGTAATTCTAACGAAGTTTCCAAACTTCGAAAAATGTTTTTTTTTCTTTTCGAAATTCTTTGCGCATAATATGCTTTACTGAGTCTATCAAACTAGTATAATGAAAGAGAACCAGTTATCTCAAATAAGAACGGAAAAAAGTGATTCTAACGAAGTTTCCAAACTTCGAAAAAAAATTTTTTTCTTTTCGAGATTCTTTGCGCATAATATGCTTTACTGAGGCTATCAAAGTAGTATAATGAAAGAGAACCAGTTATCTCAAATAAGAACGGAAAAAAATTGATTCTAACGAAGTTTCCAAACTTCGAAAATTTTTTTTTTTTCTTTTCCAGATTCTTTGCGCATAATATGCTTTACTGAGGCTATCAAACTAGTATAATGAAAGAGAACCAGTTATCTCAAATAAGAACGGAAAAAAGTGATTCTAACGAAGTTTCCAAACTTCGAAAAAAAATTTTTTTCTTTTCGAGATTCTTTGCGCATAATATGGTTTACTGAGGCTATCAAAATAGTATAATGAAAGAGAAACAGTTATCTCAAATAAGAACGGAAAAAAAGTGATTCAAACGTAGTTTCCAAACTTCGAAAAAAAATGTTTTTCTTTTCGAGATTCTTTGCGCATAATATGCTTTACTGAGGCTATAAAACTAGTATAATGAAAGAGAACCAGTTATCTCAAATAAGAACAGAAAAAAAGTGATTCTAAAGAAGTTTCCAATCTTCGAAAAAAAATTTTTTTCTTTTCGAGATTCTTTGCGCATAATATGCTTTACTGAGGCTATCAAACTAGTATAATGAAAGAGAACAAGTTATCTCAAATAAGAACGGAAAAAAATTGATTCTAAAGAAGTTTCCAAACTTCGAAAAAAAATTTTTTTCTTTTCGAGATTCTTTGCGCATAATATGCTTTACTGAGGCTATCAAAATAGTATAATGAAAGAGAGACAGTTATCTCAAATAAGAACGGAAAAAAGTGATTCAAACGTAGTTTCCAAACTTCGAAAAAAAATGTTTTTCTTTTCGAGTTTCTTTGCGCATAATATGCTTTTCTGGGGCTATCAAACTAGTATAATGAAAGAGAACCAGTTATCTCAAATAAGAACGGGAAAAAAGTGATTCTAACGAAGTTTCCAAACTTCGAAAAAAATTTTTTTTCTTTTCGAGATTCTTTGCGCATAATATGCTTTACTGAGGCTATCAAACTAGTATAATGAAAGAGAACCAGTTATCTCAAATAAGAACGGAAAAAAAGTGATTCTAACGAAGTTTCCAAACTTGGAAAAAAAAATTTTTTCTTTTCGAGATTCTTTGCGCATAATATGCTTTACTGAGGCTATCAAACTAGTACAATGAAAGAGAACCAGTTATCTCAAATAAGAACAGAAAAAAAGTGATTCTAAAGAAGTTTCCAAACTTCGAAAAAAAATTTTTTTCTTTTCGAGATTCTTTGCGCATAATATGCTTTACTGAGGCTATCAAACTAGTATAATGAAAGAGAAACAGATATCTCAAATATGAACGGAAAAAAAGTGATTCAAACGAAGTTTCCAAACTTCGAAAAAAAATGTTTTTCTTTTCGAGATTCTTTGCGCATAATATGCTTTTCTGGGGCTATCAAACTAGTATAATGAAAGAGAACCAGTTATCTCAAATAAGAACGGGAAAAAAGTGATTCTAACGAAGTTTCCAAACTTCGAAAAAATTTTTTTTCTTTTTGAGATTCTTTGCGCATAATATGCTTTACTGAGGCTAACAAACTAGTATAATGAAAGAGAAACAGTTATCTCAAATAAGAACGGAAAAAAGTGATTCTAACGAATTTTTCAAACTTCGAAAAAAAATTTTTTTCTTTTCGAGATTCTTTGCGCATAATATGCTTTACTCAGGCTATCAAACTAGTACAATGAAAGAGAACCAGTTATCTCAAATAAGAACAGAAAAAAAGTGATTCTAAAGAAGTTTCCAAACTTCGAAAAAAAATTTTTTTCTTTTGGAGATTCTTTGCGCATAATATGCTTTACTGAGGCTATCAAACTAGTATAATGAAAGAGAACCAGTTATCTCAAATAAGAACAGAAAAAAAGTGATTCTAAAGAAGTTTCCAAACTTCGAAAAAAAATTTTTTTCTTTTGGAGATTCTTTGCGCATAATATGCTTTACTGAGGCTATCAAACTAGTATAATGAAAGAGAACCAGTTATCTCAAATAAGAACGGAAAAAAATTGATTCTAAAGAAGTTTCCAAAGTTCGAAAAAAAATTTTTTTCTTTTCGAGATTCTTTGCGCATAATATGCTTTACTGAGGCTATCAACCTAGTATAATGAAAGAGAAACAGTTATCTCAAATAAGAACGTAAAAAAAGTGATTCTAAAGTAGTTTCCAAACTTCGAAAAAAAATTTTTTTCTTTTCGTGATTCTTTTCGCTAAATATGCTTTTCTGAGGCTATCAAACTAGTGTAATGAAAGAGAACCAGTTATCTCAAATTAGAACAGAAAAAAAGTGATTCTAAAGAAGTTTCCAAACTTCGAAAAAAAATTTTTTTCTTTTCGAGATTCTTTGCGCATAATATGCTTTACTGAGGCTATCAAACTAGTATAATGAAAGAGAACCAGTTATCTCAAATATAAACGGAAAAAAAGTGATTCAAACGAAGTTTCCAAACTTCGAAAAAAAATGTTTTTCTTTTCGAGATTCTTTGCGCATAATATGCTTTTCTGGGGCTATCAAACTAGTATAATGAAAGAGAACCAGTTATCTCAAATAAGAACGGGAAAAAAGTGATTCTAACGAAGTTTCCAAACTTCGAAAAAAATTTTTTTTCTTTTCGAGATTCTTTGCGCATAATATGCTTTACTGAGGCTAACAAACTAGTATAATGAAAGAGAACCAGTTATCTCAAATAAGAACGGAAAAAAGGGATTCTAACGAATTTTTCAAACTTCGAAAAAAAATTTTTTTCTTTTCGAGATTCTTTGCGCATAATATGCTTTACTGAGGCTATCAAACTAGTATAATGAAAGAGAACCAGTTATCTCAAATAAGAACAGAAAAAAAGTGATTCTAAAGAAGTTTCCAAACTTCGAAAAAAATTTTTTTTCTTTTCGAGATTCTTTGCGCATAATATGCTTTACTGAGGCTATCAAACTAGTATAATGAAAGAGAACCAGTTATCTCAAATAAGAACGGAAAAAAATTGATTCTAAAGAAGTTTCCAAACTTCGAAAAAAAATTTATTTCTTTTCGAGATTCTTTGCGCATAATATGGTTTACTGAGGCTATCAAACTAGTATAATGAAAGAGAAACAGTTATCTCAAATAAGAACGGAAAAAAAGTGATTCAAACGAAGTTTCCAAACTTCGAAAAAAAATGTTTTTCTTTTCGAGATTCTTTGCGCATAATATGCTTTTCTGAGGCTATCAAACTAGTAAAATGAAAGAGAACCAGTTATCTCGAATAAGAACGGAAAAAATGTAATTCTAAAGAAGTTTCCAAACTTCGAAAAAATTTTTTTTCTTTTCGAGATTCTTTGCGCATAATATGCTTTACTGAGGCTATCAAACTAGTATAATGAAAGAGAACCAGTTATCTCATATAAGAACGGAAAAAAAGTGATTCTAACGAAGTTTCCAAACTTCGAAAAAATTTTTTTTTTCTTTTCGAAATTCTTTGCGCATAATATGCTTTACTGAGGCTATCAAACTAGTATAATGAAAGAGAACCAGTTATCTCAAATAAGAACGGAAAAAAAGTGATTCAAACGAAGTTTCCAAACTTCGAAAAATGTTTTTTTTCTTTTCGAGATTTTTGCGCATAATATGCTTTACTGAGTCTATCAAACTAGTATAATGAAAGAGAACCAGTTATCTCAAATAAGAACGGAAAAAAGTGATTCTAACGAAGTTTCCAAACTTCGAAAAAAAATTTTTTTCTTTTCGAGATTCTTTGCGCATAATATGCTTTACTGAGGCTATCAAACTAGTATAATGAAAGAGAACCAGTTATCTCAAATAAGAACAGAAAAAAAGTGATTCTAAAGAAGTTTCCAAACTTCGAAAAAAAAATTTTTTTCTTTTCGAGATTCTTTGCGCATAATATGCTTTACTGAGGCTATCAAACTAGTATAATGAAAGAGAACCAGTTATCTCAAATAAGAACGGAAAAAAATTGATTCTAACGAAGTTTCCAAACTTCGAAAAAAATTTTTTTTTCTTTTCCAAATTCTTTGCGCATAATATGCTTTACTGAGGCTATCAAACTAGTATAATGAAAGAGAACCAGTTATCTCAAATAAGAACGGAAAAAAGTGATTCTAACGAAGTTTCCAAACTTCGAAAAAAATTTTTTTTCTTTTCGAGATTCTTTGCGCATAATATGCTTTACTGAGGCTATCAAACTAGTATAATGAAAGAGAACCAGTTATCTCAAATAAGAACAGAAAAAAAGTGATTCTAAAGAAGTTTCCAAACTTCGAAAAAAATTTTTTTTCTTTTCGAGATTCTTTGCGCATAATATGCTTTACTGAGGCTATCAAACTAGTATAATGAAAGAGAACCAGTTATCTCAAATAAGAACGGGAAAAAAGTGATTCTAACGAAGTTTCCAAACTTCGAAAAAAATTTTTTTTCTTTTCGAGATTCTTTGCGCATAATATGCTTTACTGAGGCTATCAAACTAGTATAATGAAAGAGAACGAGTTATCTCAAATAAGAACGGAAAAAAGTGATTCTAACGAAGTTTTCAAACTTCGAAAAAAAAATTTTTCCCTTCGAGATTCTTTGCGCATAATATGCTTTACTGAGGCTATCAAACTAGTACAATGAAAGAGAACCAGTTATCTCAAATAAGAACAGAAAAAAAGTGATTCTAAAGAAGTTTCCAAACTTCGAAAAAAAATTTTTTTCTTTTGGAGATTCTTTGCGCATAATATGCTTTACTGAGGCTATCAAACTAGTATAATGAAAGAGAACCAGTTATCTCAAATAAGAACGGAAAAAAATTGATTCTAAAGAAGTTTCCAAAGTTCGAAAAAAAAATTTTTTCTTTTCGAGATTCTTTGCGCATAATATGCTTTACTGAGGCTATCAACCTAGTATAATGAAATAGAAACAGTTATCTCAAATAAGAACGGAAAAAAAGTGATTCTAAAGTAGTTTCCAAACTTCGAAAAAAATTTTTTTTCTTTTCGTGATTCTTTTCGCTAAATATGCTTTTCTGAGGCTATCAAACTAGTGTAATGAAAGGGAACCAGTTATCTCAAATTAGAACAGAAAAAAAGTGATTCTAAAGAAGTTTCCAAACTTCGAAAAAAAATTTATTTCTTTTCGAGATTCTTTGCGCATAATATGGTTTACAGAGGCTATCAAACTAGTATAATGAAAGAGAAACAGTTATCTCAAATAAGAACGGAAAAAAAGTGATTCAAACGAAGTTTCCAAACTTCGAAAAAAAATGTTCTTTTTTTCGAGATTCTTTGTGCATAATATGCTTTTCTACGGCTATCAAACTAGTAAAATGAAAGAGAACCAGTTATCTTGAATAAGAACGGAAAAAAAGTGATTCTAACGAAGTTTCCAAACTTCGAAAAATGTTTTTTTTCTTTTCGAGATTCTTTGCGCATAATATGCTTTACTGAGTCTATCAAACTAGTATAATGAAAGAGAACCAGTTATCTCAAATAAGAACGGAAAAAAGTGATTCTAACGAAGTTTCCAAACTTCGAAAAAAAATTTTTTTCTTTTCGAGATTCTTTGCGCATAATATGCTTTACTGAGGCTATCAAACTAGTATAATGAAAGAGAACCAGTTATCTCAAATAAGAACGGAAAAAAATTGATTCTAACGAAGTTTCCAAACTTCGAAAATTTTTTTTTTTTCTTTTCCAGATTCTTTGCGCATAATATGCTTTACTGAGGCTATCAAACTAGTATAATGAAAGAGAACCAGTTATCTCAAATAAGAACGGAAAAAAGTGATTATAACGAAGTTTCCAAACTTCGAAAAAAAATTTTTTTCTTTTCGAGATTCTTTTCGCTAAATATGCTTTTCTGAGGCTATCAAACTAGTGTAATGAAAGAGAACCAGTTATCTCAAATTAGAACAGAAAAAAAGTGATTCTAAAGAAGTTTCCAAACTTCGAAAAAAAATTTTTTTCTTTTCGAGATTCTTTGCGCATAATATGCTTTACTGAGGCTATCAAACTAGTATAATGAAAGAGAACCACTTATCTCAAATAAGAACAGAAAAAAAGTGATTCTAAAGAAGTTTCCAAACTTCGAAAAAAATTTTTTTTCTTTTCGAGATTCTTTGCGCATAATATGCTTTACTGAGGCTATCAAACTAGTATAATGAAAGAGAACCAGTTATCTCAAATAAGAACGGAAAAAAAGTGATTCAAACGAAGTTTCCAAACTTCGAAAAAAAATGTTTTTCTTTTCGAGATTCTTTGCGCATAATATGCTTTTCTGAGGCTATCAAACTAGTAAAATGAAAGAGAACCAGTTATCTCGAATAAGAACGGAAAAAAAGTAATTCTAAAGAAGTTTCCAAACTTCGAAAAAAAATGTTTTTCTTTTCGAGATTCTTTGCGCATAATATGCTTTTCTGAGGCTATCAAACTAGTAAAATGAAAGAGAACCAGTTATCTCGAATAAGAACGGAAAAAAAGTAATTCTAAAGAAGTTTCCAAAGTTCGAAAAAAATTTTTTTTCTTTTCGAGATTCTTTGCGCATAATATGCTTTACTGAGGCTATCAAACTAGTATAATGAAAGAGAACCAGTTATCTCATACAAGAACGGAAAAAAAGTGATTCTAACGAAGTTTCCAAACTTCGAAAAAAATTTTTTTTTCTTTTCGAAATTCTTTGCGCATAAATTGCTTTACTGAGGCTATCAAACTAGTATAATGAAAGAGAACCAGTCATCTCAATTAAGAACGGAAAAAAAGTGATTCAAACGAAGTTGCCAAACTTCGAAAAAAAATGTTTTTTTTTTCGAGATTCTTTGCGCATAATATGCTTTTCTACGGCTATCAAACTAGTAAAATGAAAGAGAACCAGTTATCTCGAATAAGAACGGAAAAAAAGTGATTCTAACGAAGTTTCCAAACTTCGAAAAATGTTTTTTTTCTTTTCGAGATTCTTTGCGCATAATATGCTTTACTGAGTCTATCAAACTAGTATAATGAAAGAGAACCAGTTATCTCAAATAAGAACGGAAAAAAAGTGATTCTAAAGTAGTTTCCAAACTTCGAAAAAAATTTTTTTTCTTTTCGTGATTCTTTTCGCTAAATATGCTTTTCTGAGGCTATCAAACTAGTGTAATGAAAGAGAACCAGTTATCTCAAATTAGAACAGAAAAAAAGTGATTCTAAAGAAGTTTCCAAACTTCGAAAAAATTTTTTTTCTTTTCGAGATTCTTTGCGCATAATATGCTTTACTGAGGCTATCAAACTAGTATAATGAAAGAGAACCAGTTATCTCATATAAGAACGGAAAAAAAGTGATTCAAACGAAGTTTCCAAACTTCGAAAAAAAATGTTTTTTTTTCGAGATTCTTTGTGCATAATATGCTTTTCTACGGCTATCAAACTAGTAAAATGAAAGAGAACCAGTTATCTCGAATAAGAACGGAAAAAAAGTGATTCTAACGAAGTTTCCAAACTTCGAAAAATGTTTTTTTTCTTTTCGAGAATCTTTGCGCATAATATGCTTTACTGAGTCTATCAAACTAGTATAATGAAAGAGAACCAGTTATCTCAAATAAGAACGGAAAAAAGTGATTCTAACGAAGTTTCCAAACTTCGAAAAAAAATTTTTTTCTTTTCGAGATTCTTTGCGCATAATATGCTTTACTGAGGCTATCAAACTAGTATAATGAAAGAGAACCAGTTATCTCAAATAAGAACGGAAAAAAATTGATTCTAACGAAGTTTCCAAACTTCGAAAATTTTTTTTTTTCTTTTCCAGATTCTTTGCGCATAATATGCTTTACTGAGGCTATCAAACTAGTATAATGAAAGAGAACCAGTTATCTCAAATAAGAACGGAAAAATGTGATTCTAACGAAGTTTCCAAACTTCGAAAAAAAATTTTTTTCTTTTCGAGATTCTTTTCGCTAAATATGCTTTTCTGAGGCTATCAAACTAGTGTAATGAAAGAGAACCAGTTATCTCAAATTAGAACAGAAAAAAAGTGATTCTAAAGAAGTTTCCAAACTTCGAAAAAAAATTTTTTTCTTTTCGAGATTCTTTGCGCATAATATGCTTTACTGAGGCTATCAAACTAGTATAATGAAAGAGAACCAGTTATCTCAAATAAGAACAGAAAAAAAGTGATTCTAAAGAAGTTTCCAAACTTCGAAAAAAATTTTTTTTCTTTTCGAGATTCTTTGCGCATAATATGCTTTACTGAGGCTATCAAACTAGTATAATGAAAGAGAACCAGTTATCTCAAATAAGAACGGAAAAAAATTGATTCTAAAGAAGTTTGCAAACTTCGAAAAAAAATTTTTTCCCTTCGAGATTCTTTGCGCATAATATGCTTTACTGAGGCTATCAAACTAGTACAATGAAAGAGAACCAGTTATCTCAAATAAGAACAGAAAAAAAGTGATTCTAAAGAAGTTTCCAAACTTCGAAAAAAATTTTTTTCTTTTGGAGATTCTTTGCGCATATAATGCTTTACTGAGGCTATCAAATTAGTATAATGAAAGAGAACCAGTTATCTCAAATAAGAACGGAAAAAAATTGATTCTAAAGAAGTTTCCAAAGTTCGAAAAAAAAATTTTTTCTTTTCGAGATTCTTTGCGCATAATATGCTTTACTGAGGCTATCAACCTAGTATAATGAAAGAGAAACAGTTTTCTCAAATAAGAACGGAAAAAAAGTGATTCTAAAGTAGTTTCCAAACTTCGAAAAAAATTTTTTTTCTTTTCGTGATTCTTTTCGCTAAATATGCTTTTCTGAGGCTATCAAACTAGTGTAATGAAAGAGAACCAGTTATCTCAAATTAGAACAGAAAAAAAGTGATTCTAAAGAAGTTTCCAAACTTCGAAAAAATTTTTTTTCTTTTCGAGATTCTTTGCGCATAATATGCTTTACTGAGGCTATCAAACTAGTATAATGAAAGAGAACCAGTTATCTCATATAAGAACGGAAAAAAAGTGATTCAAACGAAGTTTCCAAACTTCGAAAAAAAATGTTTTTTTTCGAGATTCTTTGTGCATAATATGCTTTTCTACGGCTATCAAACTAGTAAAATGAAAGAGAACCAGTTATCTCGAATAAGAACGGAAAAAAAGTGATTCTAACGAAGTTTCCAAACTTCGAAAAATGTTTTTTTTCTTTTCGAGATTCTTTGCGCATAATATGCTTTACTGAGTCTATCAAACTAGTATAATGAAAGAGAACCAGTTATCTCAAATAAGAACGGAAAAAAGTGATTCTAACGAAGTTTCCAAACTTCGAAAAAAAATTTTTTTCTTTTCGAGATTCTTTGCGCATAATATGCTTTACTGAGGCTATCAAACTAGTATAATGAAAGAGAACCAGTTATCTCAAATAAGAACGGAAAAAAATTGATTCTAACGAAGTTTCCAAACTTCGAAAATTTTTTTTTTTCTTTTCCAGATTCTTTGCGCATAATATGCTTTACTGAGGCTATCAAACTAGTATAATGAAAGAGAACCAGTTATCTCAAATAAGAACGGAAAAAAGTGATTCTAACGAAGTTTCCAAACTTCGAAAAAAATTTTTTTTCTTTTCGAGATTCTTTTCGCTAAATATGCTTTTCTGAGGCTATCAAACTAGTGTAATGAAAGAGAACCAGTTATCTCAAATTAGAACAGAAAAAAAGTGATTCCAAAGAAGTTTCCAAACTTCGAAAAAAAATTTTTTTCTTTTCGAGATTCTTTGCGCATAATATGCTTTACTGAGGCTATCAAACTAGTATAATGAAAGAGAACCAGATATCTCAAATAAGAACAGAAAAAAAGTGATTCTAAAGAAGTTTCCAAACTTCGAAAAAAATTTTTTTTCTTTTCGAGATTCTTTGAGCATAATATGCTTTACTGAGGCTATCAAACTATTATAATGAAAGAGAACCAGTTATCTCAAATAAGAACGGAAAAAAATTGATTCTAAAGAAGTTTACAAACTTCGAAAAAAAATTTTTTCCCTTCGAGATTCTTTGCGCATAATATGCTTTACTGAGGCTATCAAACTAGTACAATGAAAGAGAACCAGTTATCTCAAATAAGAACAGAAAAAAAGTGATTCTAAAGAAGTTTCCAAACTTCGAAAAAAAATTTTTTTCTTTTGGAGATTCTTTGCGCATATAATGCTTTACTGAGGCTATCAAACTAGTATAATGAAAGAGAACCAGTTATCTCAAATAAGAACGGAAAAAAATTGATTCTAAAGAAGTTTCCAAACTTCGAAAAAAAATTTATTTCTTTTCGAGATTCTTTGCGCATAATATGGTTTACAGAGGCTATCAAACTAGTATAATGAAAGAGAAACAGTTATCTCAAATAAGAACGGAAAAAAAGTGATTCAAACGAAGTTTCCAAACTTCGAAAAAAAATGTTTTTCTTTTCGAGATTCTTTGCACATAATATGCTTTTCTGAGGCTATCAAACTAGTAAAATGAAAGAGAACCAGTTATCTCGAATAAGAACGGAAAAAAAGTAATTCTAAAGAAGTTTCCAAAGTTCGAAAAAAATTTTTTTTCTTTTCGAGATTCTTTGCGCATAATATGCTTTACTGAGGCTATCAAACTGGTATAATGAAAGAGAACCAGTTATCTCATATAAGAACGGAAAAAAAGTGATTCTAACGAAGTTTCCAAACTTCGAAAAAAAATGGTTTTCTTTTCGAGATTCTTTGCGCATAATATGCTTTTCTACGGCTATCAAACTAGTAAAATGAAAGAGAACTAGTTATCTCGAATAAGAACGGAAAAAAAGTGATTCTAACGGAGTTTCCAAACTTCGAAAAATGATTTTTCTTTTTTCGAAATTCTTTGCGCATAATATGCTTTACTGAGTCTATCAAACTAGTATAATGAAAGAGAACCAGTTATCTCAAATAAGAACGGAAAAAAGTGATTCTAACGAAGTTTCCAAACTTCGAAAAAAAATTTTTTTCTTTTCGAGATTCTTTGCGCATAATATGCTTTACTGAGGCTATCAAAGTAGTATAATGAAAGAGAACCAGTTATCTCAAATAAGAACGGAAAAAAATTGATTCTAACGAAGTTTCCAAACTTCGAAAATTTTTTTTTTTCTTTTCCAGATTCTTTGCGCATAATATGCTTTACTGAGGCTATTAAACTAGTATAATGAATGAGAACCAGTTATCTCAAATAAGAACGGAAAAAAGTGATTCTAACGAAGTTTCCAAACTTCGAAAAAAAATTTTTTTCTTTTCGAGATTCTTTGCGCATAATATGCTTTACTGAGGCTATCAAACTAGTATAATGAAAGAGAACCAGTTATCTCAAATAAGAACGGAAAAAAATTGATTCTAAAGAAGTTTCCAAAGTTCGAAAAAAAAATTTTTTCTTTTCGAGATTCTTTGCGCATAATATGCTTTACTGAGGCTATCAACCTAGTATAATGAAAGAGAAACAGTTTTCTCAAATAAGAACGGAAAAAAAGTGATTCTAAAGTAGTTTCCAAACTTCGAAAAAAATTTTTTTTCTTTTCGTGATTCTTTTCGCTAAATATGCTTTTCTGAGGCTATCAAACTAGTGTAATGAAAGAGAACCAGTTATCTCAAATTAGAACAGAAAAAAAGTGATTCTAAAGAAGTTTCCAAACTTCGAAAAAATTTTTTTTCTTTTCGAGATTCTTTGCGCATAATATGCTTTACTGAGGCTATCAAACTAGTATAATGAAAGAGAACCAGTTATCTCATATAAGAACGGAAAAAAAGTGATTCAAACGAAGTTTCCAAACTTCGAAAAAAAATGTTTTTTTTTCGAGATTCTTTGTGCATAATATGCTTTTCTACGGCTATCAAACTAGTAAAATGAAAGAGAACCAGTTATCTCGAATAAGAACGGAAAAAAAGTGATTCTAACGAAGTTTCCAAACTTCGAAAAATGTTTTTTTTCTTTTCGAGATTCTTTGCGCATAATATGCTTTACTGAGTCTATCAAACTAGTGTAATGAAAGAGAACCAGTTATCTCAAATAAGAACGGAAAAAAGTGATTCTAACGAAGTTTCCAAACTTCGAAAAAAAATTTTTTTCTTTTCGAGATTCTTTGCGCATAATATGCTTTTCTACGGCTATCAAACTAGTAAAATGAAAGAGAACCAGTTATCTCGAATAAGAACGGAAAAAAAGTGATTCTAACGAAGTTTCCAAACTTCGAAAAATTTTTTTTTTCTTTTCGAGATTCTTTGCGCATAATATGCTTTACAAAGGCTATCAAACTAGTATAATGAAAGAGAACCAGTTATCTCAAATAAGAACGGAAAAAAGTGTTTCTAACGAAGTTTCCAAACTTCGAAAAAAATTTTTTTTCTTTTCGAGATTCTTTGCGCATAATATGCTTTACTGAGGCTATCAAACTAGTATAATGAAAGAGAACCAGTTCTCTCAAATAAGAACGGAAAAAAGTGATTCTAACGAAGTTTCTAAACTTCGAAAAAAAAATTTTTTCTTTTCGAGATTCTTTGCGCATAATATGCTTTACTGAGGCTATTAAACTAGTATAATGAAAGAGAACCAGTTATCTCAAATAAGAACGGAAAAAAAATTGATTCTAAAGAAGTTTCCTAACTTCGAAAAAAAATTTTTTTCTTTTCGAGATTCTTTGCGCATAATATGCTTTACTGAGGCTATCAAACTAGTATAATGAAAGAGAACCAGTTATCTCAAATAAGAACAGAAAAAAAGTGATTCTAAAGAAGTTTCCAAACTTCGAAAAAAAATTTTTTTCTTTTCGAGATTCTTTGCGCATAATATGCTTTACTGAGGCTATCAAACTAGTATAATGAAAGAGAACAAGTTATCTCAAATAAGAACGGAAAAAAACTGATTCTAAAGAAGTTTCCAAACTTCGAAAAAAAATTTTTTTCTTTTCGAGATTCTTTGCGCATAATATGCTTTACTGAGGCTATCAAAATAGTATAATGAAAGAGAAACAGTTATCTCAAATAAGAACGGAAAAAAAGTGATTCTAAAGAAGTTTCCAAACTTCGAAAAAAATTTTTTTTCTTTTCGAGATTCTTTGCGCATAATATGCTTTACTGAGGCTATCAAACTAGTATAATGAAAGAGAACCAGTTATCTCAAATAAGAACGGAAAAAAATTGATTCTAAAGAAGTTTCCAAACTTCGAAAAAAAATTTATTTCTTTTCGAGATTCTTTGCGCATAATATGGTTTACAGAGGCTATCAAACTAGTATAATGAAAGAGAAACAGTTATCTCAAATAAGAACGGAAAAAAAGTGATTCAAACGAAGTTTCCAAACTTCGAAAAAAAATGTTTTTCTTTTCGAGATTCTTTGCGCATAATATGCTTTTCTGAGGTTATCAAACTAGTAAAATGAAAGAGAACCAGTTATCTCGAATAAGAACGGAAAAAAAGTAATTCTAAAGAAGTTTCCAAACTTCGAAAAAAATTTTTTTTTCTTTTCGAAATTCTTTGCGCATAATATGCTTTACTGAGGCTATCAAACTAGTATAATGAAAGAGAACCAGTTATCTCAAATAAGAACGGAAAAAAAGTGATTCAAACGAAGTTTCCAAACTTCGAAAAAAAATGGTTTTCTTTTCGAGATTCTTTGCGCATAATATGCTTTTCTACGGCTATCAAACTAGTAAAATGAAAGAGAACTAGTTATCTCGAATAAGAACGGAAAAAAAGTGATTCTAACGAAGTTTCCAAACTTCGAAAAATGTTTTTTTTCTTTTCGAAATTCTTTGCGCATAATATGCTTTACTGAGTCTATCAAACTAGTATAATGAAAGAGAACCAGTTATCTCAAATAAGAACGGAAAAAAGTGATTCTAACGAAGTTTCCAAACTTCGAAAAAAAATTTTTTTCTTTTCGAGATTCTTTGCGCATTATATGCTTTACTGAGGCTATCAAAGTAGTATAATGAAAGAGAACCAGTTATCTCAAATAAGAACGGAAAAAAATTGATTCTAACGAAGTTTCCAAACTTCGAAAATTTTTTTTTTTTCTTTTCCAGATTCTTTGCGCATAATATGCTTTACTGAGGCTATCAAACTAGTATAATGAAAGAGAACCAGTTATCTCAAATAAGAACGGAAAAAAGTGATTCTAACGAAGTTTCCAAACTTCGAAAAAAAATTTTTTCTTTTCGAGAATCTTTGCGCATAATATGCTTTACTGAGGCTATCAAACCAGTATAATGAAAGAGAACCAGTTATCTCAAATAAGAACAGAAAAAAAGTGATTCTAAAGAAGTTTCCAAACTTCGAAAAAAAATTTTTTTCTTTTCGAGATTCTTTGCGCATAATATGCTTTACTGAGGCTATCAAACTAGTATAATGAAAGAGAACAAGTTATCTCAAATAAGAACGGAAAAAAATTGATTCTAAAGAAGTTTTCAAACTTCGAAAAAAAATTTTTTTCTTTTCGAGATTCTTTGCGCATAATATGCTTTTTCGAGGCTATCAAACTAGTAAAATGAAAGAGAACCAGTTATCTCGAATAAGAACGGAAAAAAAGTAATTCTAAAGAAGTTTCCAAAGTTCGAAAAAAATTTTTTTTCTTTTCGAGATTCTTTGCGCATAATATGCTTTACTGAGGCTATCAAACTAATATAATGAAAGAGAACCAGTTATCTCATATAAGAACGGAAAAAAAGTGATTCTAACGAAGTTTCCAAACTTCGAAAAAAATTTTTTTTTCTTTTCGAAATTCTTTGCGCATAATATGCTTTACTGAGGCTATCAAACTAGTATAATGAAAGAGAACCAGTTATCTCAAATAAGAACGGAAAAAAAGTGATTCAAACGAAGTTTCCAAACTTCGAAAAAAAATGGTTTTCTTTTCGAGATTCTTTGCGCATAATATGCTTTTCTACGGCTATCAAACTAGTAAAATGAAAGAGAACTAGTTATCTCGAATAAGAACGGAAAAAAAGTGATTCTAACGAAGTTTCCAAACTTCGAAAAATGTTTTTTTTCTTTTCGAAATTCTTTGCGCATAATATGCTTTACTGAGTCTATCAAACTAGTATAATGAAAGAGAACCAGTTATCTCAAATAAGAACGGAAAAAAGTGATTCTAACGAAGTTTCCAAACTTCGAAAAAAAATTTTTTTCTTTTCGAGATTCTTTGCGCATAATATGCTTTACTGAGGCTATCAAAGTAGTATAATGAAAGAGAACCAGTTATCTCAAATAAGAACGGAAAAAAATTGATTCTAACGAAGTTTCCAAACTTGGAAAATTTTTTTTTTTTCTTTTCCAGATTCTTTGCGCATAATATGCTTTACTGAGGCTATCAAACTAGTATAATGAAAGAGAACCAGTTATCTCAAATAAGAACGGAAAAAAGTGATTCTAACGAAGTTTCCAAACTTCGAAAAAAAATTTTTTCTTTTCGAGATTCTTTGCGCATAATATGCTTTACTGAGGTTATCAAACCAGTATAATGAAAGAGAACCAGTTATCTCAAATAAGAACAGAAAAAAAGTGATTCTAAAGAAGTTTCCAAACTTCGAAAAAAAATTTTTTTCTTTTCGAGATTCTTTGCGCATAATATGCTTTACTGAGGCTATCAAACTAGTATAATGAAAGAGAACAAGTTATCTCAAATAAGAACGGAAAAAAATTGATTCTAAAGAAGTTTTCAAACTTCGAAAAAAAATTTTTTTCTTTTCGAGATTCTTTGCGCATAATATGCTTTTCTGAGGCTATCAAACTAGTAAAATGAAAGAGAACCAGTTATCTCGAATAAGAACGGAAAAAAAGTAATTCTAAAGAAGTTTCCAAAGTTCGAAAAAAATTTTTTTTCTTTTCGAGATTCTTTGCGCATAATATGCTTTACTGAGGCTATCAAACTAGTATAATGAAAGAGAACCAGTTATCTCATATAAGAACGGAAAAAAAGTGATTCTAACGAAGTTTCCAAACTTCGAAAAAAATTTTTTTTTCTTTTCGAAATTCTTTGCGCATAATATGCTTTACTGAGGCTATCAAACTAGTATAATGAAAGAGAACCAGTTATCTCAAATAAGAACGGAAAAAAAGTGATTCAAACGAAGTTTCCAAACTTCGAAAAAAAATGGTTTTCTTTTCGAGATTCTTTGCGCATAATATGCTTTTCTACGGCTATCAAACTAGTAAAATGAAAGAGAACTAGTTATCTCGAATAAGAACGGAAAAAAAGTGATTCTAACGAAGTTTCCAAACTTCGAAAAATGTTTTTTTTCTTTTCGAGATTCTTTGCGCATAATATGCTTTACTGAGTCTATCAAACTAGTATAATGAAAGAGAACCAGTTATCTCAAATAAGAACGGAAAAAAGTGATTCTAACGAAGTTTCCAAAGTTCGAAAAAAAATTTTTTTCTTTTCGAGATTCTTTGCGCATAATATGCTTTACTGAGGCTATCAAACTAGTATAATGAAAGAGAACCAGTTATCTAAAATAAGAACGGAAAAAAATTGATTCTAACGAAGTTTCCAAACTTCGAAAATTTTTTTTTTTTCTTTTCCAGATTCTTTGCGCATAATATGCTTTACTGAGGCTATCAAACTAGTATAATGAAAGAGAACCAGTTATCTCAAATAAGAACGGAAAAAAGTGATTCTAACGAAGTTTCCAAACTTCGAAAAAAAATTTTTTTCTTTTCGAGATTCTTTGCGCATAATATGCTTTACTGAGGCTATCAAACCAGTATAATGAAAGAGAACCAGTTATCTCAAATAAGAACAGAAAAAAAGTGATTCTAAAGAAGTTTCCAAACTTCGAAAAAAAAATTTTTTCTTTTCGAGATTCTTTGCGCATAATATGCTTTACTGAAGCTATCAAACTAGTATAATGAAAGAGAACAAGTTATCTCAAATAAGAACGGAAAAAAATTGATTCTAAAGAAGTTTTCAAACTTCGAAAAAAAATTTTTTTCTTTTCGAGATTCTTTGCGCATAATATGCTTTACTGAGGCTATCAAAATAGTATAATGAAAGAGAAACAGTTATCTCAAATTAGAACGGAAAAAAAGTGATCCAAACGTAGTTTCCAAACTTCGAAAAGAAATGTTTTTCTTTTCGAGATTCTTTGCGTATAATATGCTTTACTGAGGCTATCAAACTAGTATAATGAAAGAGAACCAGTTATCTCAAATAAGAACGGAAAAAAAGTGATTCTAACGAAGTTTCCAAACTTCGAAAAAAAAATTTTTTCTTTTCGAGATTCTTTGCGCATAATATGCTTTACTGAGGCTATCAAACTAGTATAATGAAAGAGTACCAGTTACCTCAAATAAGAACGGAAAAAAAGTGATTCAAACGAAGTTTCCAAACTTCGAAAAAAAATGTTTTTCTTTTCGAGATTCTTTGCGCATAATCTGCTTTTCTGAGTCTATCAAACTAGTATAATGAAAGAGAACCAGTTATCTCAAATAAGAACGGAAAAAAAGTGATTCAAACGAAGTTTCCAAAATTCGAAAAAAAATTTTTTTCCTTTCGAGATTCTTTGCGCATAATATGCTTTTCTACGGCTATCAAACTAGTAAAATGAAAGAGAACCAGTTATCTCGAATAAGAACGGAAAAAAAGTGATTCTAACGAAGTTTCCAAACTTCGAAAAATTTTTTTTTTCTTTTCGAGATTCTTTGCGCATAATATGCTTTACAAAGGCTATCAAACTAGTATAATGAAAGAGAACCAGTTATCTCAAATAAGAACGGAAAAAAGTGTTTCTAACGAAGTTTCCAAACTTCGAAAAAAATTTTTTTTTCTTTTCGAAATTCTTTGCGCATAATATGCTTTACTGAGGCTATCAAACTAGTATAATGAAAGAGAACCAGTTATCTCAAATAAGAACGGAAAAAAAGTGATTCAAACGAAGTTTCCAAACTTCGAAAAAAAATGGTTTTCTTTTCGAGATTCTTTGCGCATAATATGCTTTTCTACGGCTATCAAACTAGTAAAATGAAAGAGAACTAGTTATCTCGAATAAGAACGGAAAAAAAGTGATTCTAACGAAGTTTCCAAACTTCGAAAAATGTTTTTTTTCTTTTCGAGATTCTTTGCGCATAATATGCTTTACTGAGTCTATCAAACTAGTATAATGAAAGAGAACCAGTTATCTCAAATAAGAACGGAAAAAAGTGATTCTAACGAAGTTTCCAAAGTTCGAAAAAAAATTTTTTTCTTTTCTAGATTCTTTGCGCATAATATGCTTTACTGAGGCTATCAAACTAGTATAATGAAAGAGAACCAGTTATCTAAAATAAGAACGGAAAAAAATTGATTCTAACGAAGTTTCCATACTTCGAAAATTTTTTTTTTTTCTTTTCCAGATTCTTTGCGCATAATATGCTTTACTGAGGCTATCAAACTAGTATAATGAAAGAGAACCAGTTATCTCAAATAAGAACGGAAAAAAGTGATTCTAACGAAGTTTCCAAACTTCGAAAAAAAATTTTTTTCTTTTCGAGATTCTTTGCGCATAATATGCTTTACTGAGGCTATCAAACCAGTATAATGAAAGAGAACCAGTTATCTCAAATAAGAACAGAAAAAAAGTGATTCTAAAGAAGTTTCCAAACTTCGAAAAAAAATTTTTTTCTTTTCGAGATTCTTTGCGCATAATATGCTTTACTGAGGCTATCAAACTAGTATAATGAAAGAGAACAAGTTATCTCAAATAAGAACGGAAAAAAATTGATTCTAAAGAAGTTTTCAAACTTCGAAAAAAAATTTTTTTCTTTTCGAGATTCTTTGCGCATAATATGCTTTACTGAGGCTATCAAAATAGTATAATGAAAGAGAAACAGTTATCTCAAATTAGAACGGAAAAAAAGTGATCCAAACGTAGTTTCCAAACTTCGAAAAGAAATGTTTTTCTTTTCGAGATTCTTTGCGTATAATATGCTTTACTGAGGCTATCAAACTAGTATAATGAAAGAGAACCAGTTATCTCAAATAAGAACGGAAAAAAAGTGATTCTAACGAAGTTTCCAAACTTCGAAAAAAAAATTTTTTCTTTTCGAGATTCTTTGCGCATAATATGCTTTACTGAGGCTATCAAACTAGTATAATGAAAGAGTACCAGTTACCTCAAATAAGAACGGAAAAAAAGTGATTCAAACGAAGTTTCCAAACTTCGAAAAAAAATGTTTTTCTTTTCGAGATTCTTTGCGCATAATCTGCTTTTCTGAGTCTATCAAACTAGTATAATGAAAGAGAACCAGTTATCTCAAATAAGAACGGAAAAAAAGTGATTCAAACGAAGTTTCCAAAATTCGAAAAAAAATTTTTTTCCTTTCGAGATTCTTTGCGCATAATATGCTTTTCTACGGCTATCAAACTAGTAAAATGAAAGAGAACCAGTTATCTCGAATAAGAACGGAAAAAAAGTGATTCTAACGAAGTTTCCAAACTTCGAAAAATTTTTTTTTTCTTTTCGAGATTCTTTGCGCATAATATGCTTTACAAAGGCTATCAAACTAGTATAATGAAAGAGAACCAGTTATCTCAAATAAGAACGGAAAAAAGTGTTTCTAACGAAGTTTCCAAACTTCGAAAAAAATTTTTTTTCTTTTCGAGATTCTTTGCGCATAATATGCTTTACTGAGGCTATCAAACTAGTATAATGAAAGAACCAGTTCTCTCAAATAAGAACGGAAAAAAGTGATTCTAACGAAGTTTCTAAACTTCGAAAAAAAAATTTTTTTCTTTTCGAGATTCTTTGCGCATAATATGCTTTACTGAGGCTATTAAACTAGTATAATGAAAGAGAACCAGTTATCTCAAATAAGAACGGAAAAAAATTGATTCTAAAGAAGTTTCCAAACTTCGAAAAAAATTTTTTTTCTTTTCGAGATTCTTTGCGCATAATATGCTTTACTGAGGCTATCAAACTAGTATAATGAAAGAGAACCAGTTATCTCAAATAAGAACGGAAAAAAGTGATTCTAACGAAGTTTCCAAACTTCGAAAAAAAATTTTTTTCTTTTCGAGATTCTTTGCGCATAATATGCTTTACTGAGGCTATCAAACCAGTATAATGAAAGAGAACCAGTTATCTCAAATAAGAACAGAAAAAAAGTGATTCTAAAGAAGTTTCCAAACTTCGAAAAAAAAATTTTTTCTTTTCGAGATTCTTTGCGCATAATATGCTTTACTGAGGCTATCAAACTAGTATAATGAAAGAGAACAAGTTATCTCAAATAAGAACGGAAAAAAGTGATTCTAACGAAGTTTCCAAACTTCGAAAAAAAATTTTTTTCTTTTCGAGATTCTTTGCGCATAATATGCTTTACTGAGGCTATCAAACCAGTATAATGAAAGAGAACCAGTTATCTCAAATAAGAACAGAAAAAAAGTGATTCTAAAGAAGTTTCCAAACTTCGAAAAAAAAATTTTTTCTTTTCGAGATTCTTTGCGCATAATATGCTTTACTGAGGCTGTCAAACTAGTATAATGAAAGAGAACAAGTTATCTCAAATAAGAACGGGAAAAAAGTGATTCTAACGAAGTTTCCAAACTTCGAAAAAAATTTTTTTTCTTTTCGAGATTCTTTGCGCATAATATGCTTTACTGAAGCTATCAAACTAGTATAATGAAAGAGAACCAGTTATCTCAAATAAGAACGGAAAAAAAGTGATTCTAACGAAGTTTCCAAACTTCGAAAAAAAAATTTTTTCTTTTCGAGATTCTTTGCGCATAATATGCTTTACTGAGGCTATCAAACTAGTATAATGAAAGAGTACCAGTTACCTCAAATAAGAACGGAAAAAAAGTGATTCAAACGAAGTTTCCAAACTTCGAAAAAAAATGTTTTTCTTTTCGAGATTCTTTGCGCATAATCTGCTTTTCTGAGTCTATCAAACTAGTATAATGAAAGAGAACCAGTTATCTCAAATAAGAACGGAAAAAAAGTGATTCAAACGAAGTTTCCAAAATTCGAAAAAAAATTTTTTTCCTTTCGAGATTCTTTGCGCATAATATGCTTTTCTACGGCTATCAAACTAGTAAAATGAAAGAGAACCAGTTATCTCGAATAAGAACGGAAAAAAAGTAATTCTAAAGAAGTTTCCAAACTTCGAAAAAAAATTTTTTTCTTTTCGAGATTCTTTGCGCATAATATGCTTTACTGAGGCTATCAAACTAGTATAATGAAAGAGAACCAGTTATCTCAAATAAGAACAGAAAAAAAGTGATTCTAAAGAAGTTTCCAAACTTCGAAAAAATTTTTTTTTCTTTTCGAGATTCTTTGCGCATAATATGCTTTACTGAGGCTATCAAACTAGTATAATGAAAGAGAACCAGTTATCTCAAATAAGAACGGAAAAAAATTGATTCTAAAAAGTTTCCAAACTTCGAAAAAAAATTTATTTCTTTTCGAGATTCTTTGCGCATAATATGCTTTTCTACGGCTATCAAACTAGTAAAATGAAAGAGAAACAGTTATCTCAAATAAGAACGGAAAAAAAGTGATTCAAACGTAGTTTCCAAACTTCGAAAAAAAATGTTTTTCTTTTCGAGATTCTTTGCGCATAATATGCTTTTCTGGGGCTATCAAACTAGTATAATGAAAGAGAACCAGTTATCTCAAATAAGAACGGGAAAAAAGTGATTCTAACGAAGTTTCCAAACTTCGAAAAAAATTTTTTTTCTTTTCGAGATTCTTTGCGCATAATATGCTTTACTGAGGCTATCAAGCTAGTATAATGAAAGAGAACCAGTTATCTCAAATAAGAACGGAAAAAAAGTGATTCTAACGAAGTTTCCAAACTTGGAAAAAAAAATTTTTTCTTTTCGAGATTCTTTGCGCATAATATGCTTTACTGAGGCTATCAAACTAGTATAATGAAAGAGAACCAGTTATCTCAAATAAGAACAGAAAAAAAGTGATTCTAAAGAAGTTTCCAAACTTCGAAAAAAAATTTTTTTCTTTTCGAGATTCTTTGCGCATAATATGCTTTACTGAGGCTATCAAACTAGTATAATGAAAGAGAAACAGTTATCTCAAATAAGAACGGAAAAAAAGTGATTCAAACGTAGTTTCCAAACTTCGAAAAAAAATGTTTTTCTTTTCGAGATTCTTTGCGCATAATATGCTTTTCTGGGGCTATCAAACTAGTATAATGAAAGAGAACCAGTTATCTCAAATAAGAACGGGAAAAAAGTGATTCTAACGAAGTTTCCAAACTTCGAAAAAAATTTTTTTTCTTTTCGAGATTCTTTGCGCATAATATGCTTTACTGAGGCTATCAAACTAGTATAATGAAAGAGAACCAGTTATCTCAAATAAGAACGGAAAAAAAGTGATTCTAACGAAGTTTCCAAACTTGGAAAAAAAAATTTTTTCTTTTCGAGATTCTTTGCGCATAATATGCTTTACTGAGGCTATCAAACTAGTACAATGAAGGAGAACCAGTTATCTCAAATAAGAACAGAAAAAAAGTGATTCTAAAGAAGTTTCCAAACTTCGAAAAAAAATTTTTTTCTTTTCGAGATTCTTTGCGCATAATATGCTTTACTGAGGCTATCAAACTAGTATAATGATAGAGAACCAGTTATCTCAAATAAGAACGGAAAAAAATTGATTCTAAAGAAGTTTCCAAACTTCGAAAAAAATTTTTTTTCTTTTCGAGATTCTTTGCGCATAATATGCTTTACTGAGGCTAACAAACTAGTATAATGAAAGAGAACCAGTTATCTCAAATAAGAACGGAAAAAAGTGATTCTAACGAATTTTTCAAACTTCGAAAAAAAAATTTTTTCTTTTCGAGATTCTTTGCGCATAATATGCTTTACTGAGGCTATCAAACTAGTACAATGAAAGAGAACCAGTTATCTCAAATAAGAACAGAAAAAATGTGATTCTAAAGAAGTTTCCAAACTTCGAAAAAAAATTTTTTTCTTTTGGAGATTCTTTGGCAATAATATGCTTTACTGAGGCTATCAAACTAGTATAATGAAAGAGAACCAGTTATCTCAAATAAGAACGGAAAAAAATTGATTCTAAAGAAGTTTCCAAAGTTCGAAAAAAAATTTTTTTCTTTTCGAGATTCTTTGCGCATAATATGCTTTACTGAGGCTATCAACCTAATATAACGAAAGAGAAACAGTTATCTCAAATAAGGACGGAAAAAAAGTGATTCTAAAGTAGTTTCCAAACTTCGAAAAAAAATTTTTTTCTTTTCGTGATTCTTTTCGCTAAATATGCTTTTCTGAGGCTATCAAACTAGTGTAATGAAAGAGAACCAGTTATCTCAAATTAGAACAGAAAAAAAGTGATTCTAAAGAAGTTTCCAAACTTCGAAAAAAAATTTTTTTCTTTTCGAGATTCTTTGCGCATAATATGCTTTACTGAGGCTATCAAACTAGTATAATGAAAGAGAACCAGTTATCTCAAATAAGAACAGAAAAAAAGTGATTCTAAAGAAGTTTCCAAACTTCGAAAAAAATTTTTTTTCTTTTCGAGATTCTTTGCGCATAATATGCTTTACTGAGGCTATCAAACTAGTATAATGAAAGAGAACCAGTTATCTCAAATAAGAACGGAAAAAAATTGATTCTAAAGAAGTTTCCAAACTTCGAAAAAAATTTTTTTTCTTTTCGAGATTCTTTGCGCATAATATGCCTTACTGAGGCTATCAAAATAGTATAATGAAAGAGAAACAGTTATCTCAAATAAGAACGGAAAAAAAGTGATTCAAACGTAGTTTCCAAACTTCGAAAAAAAATGTTTTTCTTTTCGAGATTCTTTGCGCATAATATGCTTTTCTGGGGCTATCAAACTAGTATAATGAAAGAGAACCAGTTATCTCAAATAAGAACGGGAAAAAAGTGATTCTAACGAAGTTTCCCAACTTCGAAAAAAATTTTTTTTCTTTTCGAGATTCTTTGCGCATAATATGCTTTACTGAGGCTATCAAACAAGTATAATGAAAGAGAACCAGTTATCTCAAATAAGAACCGAAAAAAAGTGATTCTAACGAAGTTTCCAAACTTGGAAAAAAAAATTTTTTCTTTTCGAGATTCTTTGCGCATAATATGCTTTACTGAGGCTATCAAACTAGTACAATGAAGGAGAACCAGTTATCTCAAATAAGAACAGAAAAAAAGTGATTCTAAAGAAGTTTCCAAACTTCGAAAAAAAATTTTTTTCTTTTCGAGATTCTTTGCGCATAATATGCTTTACTGAGGCTATCAAACTAGTATAATGATAGAGAACCAGTTATCTCAAATAAGAACGGAAAAAAATTGATTCTAAAGAAGTTTCCAAACTTCGAAAAAAATTTTTTTTCTTTTCGAGATTCTTTGCGCATAATATGCTTTACTGAGGCTATCAAACTAGTATAATGAAAGAGAAACAGATATCTCAAATATGAACGGAAAAAAAGTGATTCAAACGAAGTTTCCAAACTTCGAAAAAAAATGTTTTTCTTTTCGAGATTCTTTGCGCATAATATGCTTTTCTGGGGCTATCAAACTAGTATAATGAAAGAGAACCAGTTATCTCAAATAAGAACGGGAAAAAAGTGATTCTAACGAAGTTTCCAAACTTCGAAAAAAATTTTTTTTCTTTTCGAGATTCTTTGCGCATAATATGCTTTACTGAGGCTATCAAACTAGTACAATGAAAGAGAACCAGTTATCTCAAATAAGAACAGAAAAAAAGTGATTCTAAAGAAGTTTCCAAACTTCGAAAAAAAATTTTTTTCTTTTGGAGATTCTTTGCGCATAATATGCTTTACTGAGGCTATCAAACTAATATAATGAAAGAGAACCAGTTATCTCAAATAAGAACGGAAAAAAATTGATTCTAAAGTAGTTTCCAAACTTCGAAAAAAAATGTTTTTCTTTTCGTGATTCTTTTCGCTAAATATGCTTTTCTGAGGCTATCAAACTAGTGTAATGAAAGAGAACCAGTTATCTCAAATTAGAACAGAAAAAAAGTGATTCTAAAGAAGTTTCCAAACTTCGAAAAAAAATTTTTTTCTTTTCGAGATTCTTTGCGCATAATATGCTTTACTGAGGCTATCAAACTAGTATAATGAAAGAGAACCAGTTATCTCAAATAAGAACAGAAAAAAAGTGATTCTAAAGAAGTTTCCAAACTTCGAAAAAAATTTCTTTTTTTTTCGAGATTCTTTGCGCATAATATGCTTTACTGAGGCTATCAAACTAGTATAATGAAAGAGAACCAGTTATCTCAAATAAGAACGGAAAAAAATTGATTCTAAAAAGTTTCCAAACTTCGAAAAAAAATTTATTTCTTTTCGAGATTCTTTGCGCATAATATGGTTTACTGAGGCTATCAAACTAGTATAATGAAAGAGAAACAGTTATCTCAAATAAGAACGGAAAAAAAGTGATTCAAACGAAGTTTCCAAACTTCGAAAAAAAATGTTTTTCTTTTCGAGATTCTTTGCGCATAATATGCTTTTCTGAGGTTATCAAACTAGTAAAATGAAAGAGAACCAGTTATCTCGAATAAGAACGGAAAAAAAGAAATTCTAAAGAAACTTCCAAACTTCGAAAAAATTTTTTTTCTTTTCGAGATTCTTTGCGCATAATATGCTTTACTGAGGCTATCAAACTAGTATAATGAAAGAGAACCAGTTATCTCATATAAGAACGGAAAAAAAGTGATTTTAACGAAGTTTCAAAACTTCGAAAAAAATTTTTTTTTCTTTTCGAAATTCTTTGCGCATAATATGCTTTACTGAGGCTATCAAACTAGTATAATGAAAGAGAACCAGTTATCTCAAATAAGAACGGAAAAAAAGTGATTCAAACGAAGTTTCCAAACTTCGAAAAAAAATGGTTTTCTTTTCGAGATTCTTTGCGCATAATATGCTTTTCTACGGCTATCAAACTAGTAAAATGAAAGAGAACCAGTTATCTCGAATAAGAACGGAAAAAAATTGATTCTAACGAAGTTTCCAAACTTCGAAAAATGTTTTTTTTCTTTTCGAGATTCTTTGCGCATAATATGCTTTACTGAGTCTATCAAACTAGTATAATGAAAGAGAACCAGTTATCGCAAATAAGAACGGAAAAAAGTGATTCTAACGAAGTTTCCAAACTTCGAAAAAAATTTTTTTCTTTTCGAGATTCTTTGCGCATAATATGCTTTACTGAGGCTATCAAACTAGTATAATGAAAGAGAACCAGTTATCTCAAATAAGAACAGAAAAAAAGTGATTCTAAAGAAGTTTCCAAACTTCGAAAATAAAATTTTTTTCTTTTCGAGATTCTTTGCGCATAATATGCTTTACTGAGGCTATCAAACTAGTATAATGAAAGAGAACCAGTTATCTCAAATAAGAACGGAAAAAAATTGATTCTAACGAAGTTTCCAAACTTCGAAAAAATTTTTTTTTTCTTTTCCAGATTCTTGGCGCATAATATGCTTTACTGAGGCTATCAAACTAGTATAATGAAAGAGAACCAGTTATCTCAAATAAGAACGGAAAAAAGTGATTCTAACGAAGTTTCCAAACTTCGAAAAAAAATTTTTTTCTTTTCGAGATTCTTTGCGTATAATATGCTTTACTTAGATTATCAAACTAGTATAATGAAAGAGAACCAGTTATCTCAAATAAGAACAGAAAAAAAGTGATTCTAAAGAAGTTTCCAAACTTCGAAAAAAAATTTTTTTCTTTTCGAGATTCTTTGCGCATAATATGCTTTACCGAGGCTATCAAACTAGTATAATGAAAGAGAACCAGTTATCTCAAATAAGAACGGAAAAAAAGTGATTCAAACGAAGTTTCCAAAATTCGAAAAAAAATTTTTTTCCTTTCGAGATTCTTTGCGCATAATATGCTTTTCTACGGCTATCAAACTAGTAAAATGAAAGAGAACCAGTTATCTCGAATAAGAACGGAAAAAAAGTGATTCTAAAGAAGTTTCCAAACTTCGAAAAAAAATTTTTTTCTTTTCGAGATTCTTTGCGCATAATATGCTTTACTGAGGCTATCAAACTAGTATAATGAAAGAGAACCAGTTATCTCAAATAAGAACAGAAAAAAAGTGATTCTAAAGAAGTTTCCAAACTTCGAAAAAATTTTTTTTTCTTTTCGAGATTCTTTGCGCATAATATGCTTTACTGAGGCTATCAAACTAGTATAATGAAAGAGAACCAGTTATCTCAAATAAGAACGGAAAAAAATTGATTCTAAAAAGTTTCCAAACTTCGAAAAAAAATTTATTTCTTTTCGAGATTCTTTGCGCATAATATGCTTTTCTACGGCTATCAAACTAGTAAAATGAAAGAGAAACAGTTATCTCAAATAAGAACGGAAAAAAAGTGATTCAAACGTAGTTTCCAAACTTCGAAAAAAAATGTTTTTCTTTTCGAGATTCTTTGCGCATAATATGCTTTTCTGGGGCTATCAAACTAGTATAATGAAAGAGAACCAGTTATCTCAAATAAGAACGGGAAAAAAGTGATTCTAACGAAGTTTCCAAACTTCGAAAAAAATTTTTTTTCTTTTCGAGATTCTTTGCGCATAATATGCTTTACTGAGGCTATCAAGCTAGTATAATGAAAGAGAACCAGTTATCTCAAATAAGAACGGAAAAAAAGTGATTCTAACGAAGTTTCCAAACTTGGAAAAAAAAATTTTTTCTTTTCGAGATTCTTTGCGCATAATATGCTTTACTGAGGCTATCAAACTAGTATAATGAAAGAGAACCAGTTATCTCAAATAAGAACAGAAAAAAAGTGATTCTAAAGAAGTTTCCAAACTTCGAAAAAAAATTTTTTTCTTTTCGAGATTCTTTGCGCATAATATGCTTTACTGAGGCTATCAAACTAGTATAATGAAAGAGAACAAGTTATCTCAAATAAGAACGGAAAAAAATTGATTCTAAAGAAGTTTCCAAACTTCGAAAAAAAATTTTTTTCTTTTCGAGATTCTTTGCGCATAATATGCTTTACTGAGGCTATCAAAATAGTATAATGAAAGAGAAACAGTTATCTCAAATAAGAACGGAAAAAAAGTGATTCAAACGTAGTTTCCAAACTTCGAAAAAAAATGTTTTTCTTTTCGAGATTCTTTGCGCATAATATGCTTTTCTGGGGCTATCAAACTAGTATAATGAAAGAGAACCAGTTATCTCAAATAAGTTCGGGAAAAAAGTGATTCTAACGAAGTTTCCAAACTTCGAAAAAAATTTTTTTTCTTTTCGAGATTCTTTGCGCATAATATGCTTTACTGAGGCTATCAAACTAGTATAATGAAAGAGAACCAGTTATCTCAAATAAGAACGGAAAAAAAGTGATTCTAACGAAGTTTCCAAACTTGGAAAAAAAAATTTTTTCTTTTCGAGATTCTTTGCGCATAATATGCTTTACTGAGGCTATCAAACTAGTACAATGAAGGAGAACCAGTTATCTCAAATAAGAACAGAAAAAAAGTGATTCTAAAGAAGTTTCCAAACTTCGAAAAAAAATTTTTTTCTTTTCGAGATTCTTTGCGCATAATATGCTTTACTGAGGCTATCAAACTAGTATAATGATAGAGAACCAGTTATCTCAAATAAGAACGGAAAAAAATTGATTCTAAAGAAGTTTCCAAACTTCGAAAAAAATTTTTTTTCTTTTCGAGATTCTTTGCGCATAATATGCTTTACTGAGGCTATCAAACTAGTATAATGAAAGAGAAACAGATATCTCAAATATGAACGGAAAAAAAGTGATTCAAACGAAGTTTCCAAACTTCGAAAAAAATTTTTTTTCTTTTCGAGATTCTTTGCGCATAATATGCTTTACTGAGGCTAACAAACTAGTATAATGAAAGAGAACCAGTTATCTCAAATAAGAACGGAAAAAAGTGATTCTAACGAATTTTTCAAACTTCGAAAAAAAAATTTTTTCTTTTCGAGATTCTTTGCGCATAATATGCTTTACTGAGGCTATCAAACTAGTACAATGAAAGAGAACCAGTTATCTCAAATAAGAACAGAAAAAATGTGATTCTAAAGAAGTTTCCAAACTTCGAAAAAAAATTTTTTTCTTTTGGAGATTCTTTGCGCATAATATGCTTTACTGAGGCTATCAAACTAGTATAATGAAAGAGAACCAGTTATCTCAAATAAGAACGGAAAAAAATTGATTCTAAAGAAGTTTCCAAAGTTCGAAAAAAAATTTTTTTCTTTTCGAGATTCTTTGCGCATAATATGCTTTACTGAGGCTATCAACCTAATATAACGAAAGAGAAACAGTTATCTCAAATAAGGACGGAAAAAAAGTGATTCTAAAGTAGTTTCCAAACTTCGAAAAAAAATTTTTTTCTTTTCGTGATTCTTTTCGCTAAATATGCTTTTCTGAGGCTATCAAACTAGTGTAATGAAAGAGAACCAGTTATCTCAAATTAGAACAGAAAAAAAGTGATTCTAAAGAAGTTTCCAAACTTCGAAAAAAAATTTTTTTCTTTTCGAGATTCTTTGCGCATAATATGCTTTACTGAGGCTATCAAACTAGTATAATGAAAGAGAACCAGTTATCTCAAATAAGAACAGAAAAAAAGTGATTCTAAAGAAGTTTCCAAACTTCGAAAAAAATTTTTTTTCTTTTCGAGATTCTTTGCGCATAATATGCTTTACTGAGGCTATCAAACTAGTATAATGAAAGAGAACCAGTTATCTCAAATAAGAACGGAAAAAAATTGATTCTAAAGAAGTTTCCAAACTTCGAAAAAAATTTTTTTTCTTTTCGAGATTCTTTGCGCATAATATGCCTTACTGAGGCTATCAAAATAGTATAATGAAAGAGAAACAGTTATCTCAAATAAGAACGGAAAAAAAGTGATTCAAACGTAGTTTCCAAACTTCGAAAAAAAATGTTTTTCTTTTCGAGATTCTTTGCGCATAATATGCTTTTCTGGGGCTATCAAACTAGTATAATGAAAGAGAACCAGTTATCTCAAATAAGAACGGGAAAAAAGTGATTCTAACGAAGTTTCCCAACTTCGAAAAAAATTTTTTTTCTTTTCGAGATTCTTTGCGCATAATATGCTTTACTGAGGCTATCAAACTAGTATAATGAAAGAGAACCAGTTATCTCAAATAAGAACCGAAAAAAAGTGATTCTAACGAAGTTTCCAAACTTGGAAAAAAAAATTTTTTCTTTTCGAGATTCTTTGCGCATAATATGCTTTACTGAGGCTATCAAACTAGTACAATGAAGGAGAACCAGTTATCTCAAATAAGAACAGAAAAAAAGTGATTCTAAAGAAGTTTCCAAACTTCGAAAAAAAATTTTTTTCTTTTCGAGATTCTTTGCGCATAATATGCTTTACTGAGGCTATCAAACTAGTATAATGATAGAGAACCAGTTATCTCAAATAAGAACGGAAAAAAATTGATTCTAAAGAAGTTTCCAAACTTCGAAAAAAATTTTTTTTCTTTTCGAGATTCTTTGCGCATAATATGCTTTACTGAGGCTATCAAACTAGTATAATGAAAGAGAAACAGATATCTCAAATATGAACGGAAAAAAAGTGATTCAAACGAAGTTTCCAAACTTCGAAAAAAAATGTTTTTCTTTTCGAGATTCTTTGCGCATAATATGCTTTTCTGGGGCTATCAAACTAGTATAATGAAAGAGAACCAGTTATCTCAAATAAGAACGGGAAAAAAGTGATTCTAACGAAGTTTCCAAACTTCGAAAAAAATTTTTTTTCTTTTCGAGATTCTTTGCGCATAATATGCTTTACTGAGGCTAACAAACTAGTATAATGAAAGAGAACCAGTTATCTCAAATAAGAACGGAAAAAAGTGATTCTAACGAATTTTTCAAACTTCGAAAAAAAAATTTTTTCTTTTCGAGATTCTTTGCGCATAATATGCTTTACTGAGGCTATCAAACTAGTACAATGAAAGAGAACCAGTTATCTCAAATAAGAACAGAAAAAAAGTGATTCTAAAGAAGTTTCCAAACTTCGAAAAAAAATTTTTTTCTTTTGGAGATTCTTTGCGCATAATATGCTTTACTGAGGCTATCAAACTAATATAATGAAAGAGAACCAGTTATCTCAAATAAGAACGGAAAAAAATTGATTCTAAAGTAGTTTCCAAACTTCGAAAAAAAATGTTTTTCTTTTCGTGATTCTTTTCGCTAAATATGCTTTTCTGAGGCTATCAAACTAGTGTAATGAAAGAGAACCAGTTATCTCAAATTAGAACAGAAAAAAAGTGATTCTAAAGAAGTTTCCAAACTTCGAAAAAAAATTTTTTTCTTTTCGAGATTCTTTGCGCATAATATGCTTTACTGAGGCTATCAAACTAGTATAATGAAAGAGAACCAGTTATCTCAAATAAGAACAGAAAAAAAGTGATTCTAAAGAAGTTTCCAAACTTCGAAAAAAATTTCTTTTTTTTTCGAGATTCTTTGCGCATAATATGCTTTACTGAGGCTATCAAACTAGTATAATGAAAGAGAACCAGTTATCTCAAATAAGAACGGAAAAAAATTGATTCTAAAAAGTTTCCAAACTTCGAAAAAAAATTTATTTCTTTTCGAGATTCTTTGCGCATAATATGGTTTACTGAGGCTATCAAACTAGTATAATGAAAGAGAAACAGTTATCTCAAATAAGAACGGAAAAAAAGTGATTCAAACGAAGTTTCCAAACTTCGAAAAAAAATGTTTTTCTTTTCGAGATTCTTTGCGCATAATATGCTTTTCTGAGGTTATCAAACTAGTAAAATGAAAGAGAACCAGTTATCTCGAATAAGAACGGAAAAAAAGAAATTCTAAAGAAACTTCCAAACTTCGAAAAAATTTTTTTTCTTTTCGAGATTCTTTGCGCATAATATGCTTTACTGAGGCTATCAAACTAGTATAATGAAAGAGAACCAGTTATCTCATATAAGAACGGAAAAAAAGTGATTTTAACGAAGTTTCAAAACTTCGAAAAAAATTTTTTTTTCTTTTCGAAATTCTTTGCGCATAATATGCTTTACTGAGGCTATCAAACTAGTATAATGAAAGAGAACCAGTTATCTCAAATAAGAACGGAAAAAAAGTGATTCAAACGAAGTTTCCAAACTTCGAAAAAAAATGGTTTTCTTTTCGAGATTCTTTGCGCATAATATGCTTTTCTACGGCTATCAAACTAGTAAAATGAAAGAGAACCAGTTATCTCGAATAAGAACGGAAAAAAATTGATTCTAACGAAGTTTCCAAACTTCGAAAAATGTTTTTTTTCTTTTCGAGATTCTTTGCGCATAATATGCTTTACTGAGTCTATCAAACTAGTATAATGAAAGAGAACCAGTTATCGCAAATAAGAACGGAAAAAAGTGATTCTAACGAAGTTTCCAAACTTCGAAAAAAATTTTTTTCTTTTCGAGATTCTTTGCGCATAATATGCTTTACTGAGGCTATCAAACTAGTATAATGAAAGAGAACCAGTTATCTCAAATAAGAACAGAAAAAAAGTGATTCTAAAGAAGTTTCCAAACTTCGAAAATAAAATTTTTTTCTTTTCGAGATTCTTTGCGCATAATATGCTTTACTGAGGCTATCAAACTAGTATAATGAAAGAGAACCAGTTATCTCAAATAAGAACGGAAAAAAATTGATTCTAACGAAGTTTCCAAACTTCGAAAAAATTTTTTTTTTCTTTTCCAGATTCTTGGCGCATAATATGCTTTACTGAGGCTATCAAACTAGTATAATGAAAGAGAACCAGTTATCTCAAATAAGAACGGAAAAAAGTGATTCTAACGAAGTTTCCAAACTTCGAAAAAAAATTTTTTTCTTTTCGAGATTCTTTGCGTATAATATGCTTTACTTAGATTATCAAACTAGTATAATGAAAGAGAACCAGTTATCTCAAATAAGAACAGAAAAAAAGTGATTCTAAAGAAGTTTCCAAACTTCGAAAAAAAATTTTTTTCTTTTCGAGATTCTTTGCGCATAATATGCTTTACCGAGGCTATCAAACTAGTACAATGAAAGAGAACCAGTTATCTCAAATAAGAACAGAAAAAAAGTGATTCTAAAGAAGTTTCCAAACTTCGAAAAAAAATTTTTTTCTTTTGGAGATTCTTTGCGCATAATATGCTTTACTGAGGCTATCAAACTAGTATAATGAAAGAGAACCAGTTATCTCAAATAAGAACGGAAAAAAATTGATTCTAAAGAAGTTTCCAAAGTTGGAAAAAAAATTTTTTTCTTTTCGAGATTCTTTGCGCATAATATGCTTTACTGAGGCTATCAACCTAGTATAATAAAATAGAAACAGTTATCTCAAATAAGAACGGAAAAAAAGTGATTCTAAAGTAGTTTCCAAACTTCGAAAAATATTTTTTTCTTTTCGTGATTCTTTTCGCTAAATATGCTTTTCTGAGGCTATCAAACTAGTGTAATGAAAGGGAACCAGTTATCTCAAATTAGAACAGAAAAAAAGTGATTCTAAAGAAGTTTCCAAACTTCGAAAAAAAATTTTTTTCTTTTCGAGATTCTTTGCGCATAATATGCTTTACTGAGGCTATCAAACTAGTATAATGAAAGAGAACCAGTTATCTCAAATAAGAACGGAAAAAAATTGATTCTAAAGAAGTTTCCAAACTTCGAAAAAAAATTTATTTCTTTTCGAGATTCTTTGCGCATAATATGGTTTACAGAGGCTATCAAAGTAGTATAATGAAAGAGAAACAGTTATCTCAAATAAGAACGGAAAAAAAGTGATTCAAACGAAGTTTCCAAACTTCGAAAAAAAATGTTTTTCTTTTCGAGATTCTTTGCGCATAATATGCTTTTCTGTGGCTATCAAACTAGTAAAATGAAAGAGAACCAGTTATCTCGAATAAGAACGGAAAAAAAGTAATTCTAAAGAAGTTTCCAAAGTTCGAAAAAAATTGTTTTTCTTTTCGAGATTCTTTGCGCATAATATGCTTTACTGAGGCTATCAAACTAGTATAATGAAAGAGAACCAGTTATCTCATATAAGAACGGAAAAAAAGTGATTCTAACGAAGTTTCCAAACTTCGAAAAAATTTTTTTTTTCTTTTCGAAATTGTTTGCGCATAAATTGCTTTTCTGAGGCTATCAAACTAGTATAATGAAAGAGAACCAGTTATCTCAAATAAGAACGGAAAAAAAGTGATTCAAACGAAATTTCCAAACTTCGAAAAAAAAATGGTTTTTTTTTTCGAGATTCTTTGCGCATAATATGCTTTTCTACGGCTATCAAACTAGTAAAATGAAAGAGAACCAGTTATCTCGAATAAGAACGGAAAAAAAGTGATTCTAACGAAGTTTCCAAACTTCGAAAAATGTTTTTTTTCTTTTCGAGATTCTTTGCGCATAATATGCTTTACTGAGTCTATCAAACTAGTATAATGAAAGAGAACCAGTTATCTCAAATAAGAACGGAAAAAAGTGATTCTAACGAAGTTTCCAAACTTCGAAAAAAAATTTTTTTCTTTTCGAGATTCTTTGCGCATAATATGCTTTACTGAGGCTATCAAACTAGTATAATGAAAGAGAACCAGTTATCTCATATAAGAACGGAAAAAAATTGATTCTAACGAAGTTTCCAAACTTCGAAAATTTTTTTTTTTTCTTTTCCAGATTCTTTGCGCATAATATGCTTTACTGAGGCTATCAACCTAGTATAATGAAAGAGAAACAGTTATCTCAAATAAGAACGGAAAAAAAGTGATTCTAAAGTAGTTTCCAAACTTCGAAAAAAATTTTTTTTCTTTTCGGGATTCTTTTCGCTAAATATGCTTTTCTGAGGCTATCACACTAGTGTAATGAAAGAGAACCAGTTATCTCAAATTAGAACAGAAAAAAAGTGATTCTAAAGAAGTTTCCAAACTTCGAAAAAAAATTTTTTTCTTTTCGAGATTCTTTGCGCATAATATGCTTTACTGAGGCTATCAAACTAGTATAATGAAAGAGAACCAGTTATCTCAAATAAGAACAGAAAAAAGTGATTCTAAAGAAGTTTCCAAACTTCGAAAAAAATTTTTTTTCTTTCGAGCTTCTTTGCGGATAATATGCTTTACTGAGGCTATCAAACTAGTATAATGAAAGAGAACCAGTTATCTCAAATAAAAACGGAAAAAAATTGATTCTAAAGAAGTTTCCAAACTTCGAAAAAAAATTTATTTCTTTTCGAGATTCTTTGCGCATAATATGGTTTACAGAGGCTATCAAACTAGTATAATGAAAGAGAAACAGTTATCTCAAATAAGAACGGAAAAAAAGTGATTCAAACGAAGTTTCCAAACTACGAAAAAAAATGTTTTTCTTTTCGAGATTCTTTGCGCATAATATGCTTTTCTGAGGCTATCAAACTAGTAAAATGAAAGAGAACCAGTTATCTCGAATAAGAACGGAAAAAAAGTAATTCTAAAGAAGTTTCCAAAGTTCGAAAAAATTTTTTTTTCTTTTCGGGATTCTTTGCGCATAATATGCTTTACTGAGGCTATCAAACTAGTATAATGAAAGAGAACTAGTTATCTCATATAAAAACGGAAAAAAAGTGATTCTAACGAAGTTTCCAAACTTCGAAAAAATTTTTTTTTTCTTTTCGAAATTCTTTGCGCATAATATGCTTTACTGAGGCTATCAAACTAGTATAATGAAAGAGAACCAGTTATCTCAAATAAGAACGGAAAAAAAGCGATTCAAATGAAGTTTCCAAACTTCGAAAAAAAATGGTTTTCTTTTCGAGATTCTTTGCGCATAATATGCTTTTCTACGGCTATCAAACTAGTAAAATGAAAGAGAACCAGTTATCTCGAATAAGAACGGAAAAAAAGTGATTCTAACGAAGTTTCCAAACTTCGAAAAATGTTTTTTTTCTTTTCGAGATTCTTTGCGCATAATATGCTTTACTGAGTCTATCAAACTAGTATAATGAAAGAGAACCAGTTATCTCAAATAAGAACGGAAAAAAGTGATTCTTACGAAGTTTCCAAACTTCGAAAAAAAATTTTTTTCTTTTCGAGATTCTTTGCGCACAATATGCTTTACTGAGGCTATCAAACTAGTATAATGAAAGAGAACCAGTTATCTCAAATAAGAACAGAAAAAAAGTGATTCTAAAGAAATTTCCAAACTTCGAAAAAAAATTTTTTTCTTTTCGAGATTCTTTGCGCATAATATGCTTTACTGAGGCTATCAAACTAGTATAATGAAAGAGAACAAGTTATCTCAAATAAGAACGGAAAAAAATTGATTCTAAAGAAGTTTTCAAACTTGGAAAAAAAATTTTTTTCTTTTCGAGATTCTTTGCGCATAATATGCTTTACTGAGGCTATCAAAATAGTATAATGAAAGAGAAACAGTTATCTCAAATAAGAACGGAAAAAAAGTGATCCAAACGTAGTTTCCAAACTTCGAAAAGAAATGTTTTTCTTTTCGAGATTCTTTGCGCATAATATGCTTTACTGAGGCTATCAAACTAGTATAATGAAAGAGAACCAGTTATCTCAAATAAGAACGGAAAAAAAGTGATTCTAACGAAGTTTCCAAACTTCGAAAAAAAAATTTTTTCTTTTCGAGATTCTTTGCGCATAATATGCTTTACTGAGGCTATCAAACTAGTATAATGAAAGAGTACCAGTTATCTCAAATAAGAACGGAAAAAAATGATTCAAACGAAGTTTCCAAACTTGGAAAAAAAATGTTTTTCTTTTCGAGATTCTTTGCGCATAATATGCTTTACTGAGTCTATCAAACTAGTATAATGAAAGAGAACCAGTTCTCTCAAATAAGAACGGAAAAAAGTGATTCTAACGAAGTTTCTAAACTTCGAAAAAAAATTTTTTTCTTTTCGAGATTCTTTGCGCATAATATGCTTTACTGAGGCTATTAAACTAGTATAATGAAAGAGAACCAGTTATCTCAAATAAGAACGGAAAAAAATTGATTCTAAAGAAGTTTCCAAAAAAAAAAAAAAATTTTTTTCTTTTCGAGATTCTTTGCGCATAATATGCTTTACTGAGGCTATCAAACTTGTATAATGATAGAGAACCAGTTATCTCAAATAAGAACAGAAAAAAAGTGATTCTAAAGAAGTTTCCAAACTTCGAAAAAAAATTTTTTGCTTTTCGAGATTCTTTGCGCATAATATGCTTTACTGAGGCTATCAAACTAGTATAATGAAAGAGAACAAGTTATCTCAAATAAGAACGGAAAAAAATTGATTCTAAAGAAGTTTCCAAACTTCGAAAAAAAATTTTTTTCTTTTCGAGATTCTTTGCGCATAATATGCTTTACTGAGGCTATCAAAATAGTATAATGAAAGAGAAACAGTTATCTCAAATAAGAACGGAAAAAAAGTGATTCAAATGTAGTTTCCAAACTTCGAAAAAAAATGTTTTTCTTTTCGAGATTCTTTGCGCATAATATGCTTTTCTGGGGCTATCAAACTAGTATAATGAAAGAGAACCAGTTATCTCAAATAAGAACGGGAAAAAAGTGATTCTAACGAAGTTTCCAAACTTCAAAAAAATTTTTTTTCTTTTCGAGATTCTTTGCGCATAATATGCTTTACTGAGGCTATCAAACTAGTATAATGAAAGAGAACCAGTTATCTCAAATAAGAACGGAAAAAAAGTGATTCTAACGAAGTTTCCAAACTTGGAAAAAAAAATTTTTTCTTTTCGAGATTCTTTGCGCATAATATGCTTTACTGAGGCTATCAAACTAGTACAATGAAGGAGAACCAGTTATCTCAAATAAGAACAGAAAAAAAGTGATTCTAAAGAAGTTTCCAAACTTCGAAAAAAATTTTTTTCTTTTCGAGATTCTTTGCGCATAATATGCTTTACTGAGGCTATCAAACTAGTATAATGAAAGAGAACCAGTTATCTCAAATAAGAACGGAAAAAAATTGATTCTAAAGAAGTTTCCAAACTTCGAAAAAAATTTTATTTCTTTTCGAGTTTCTTTGCGCAAAATATGCTTTACTGAGGCTATCAAACTAGTATAATAGAAGAGAAACAGATATCTCAAATATGAACGGAAAAAAAGTGATTCAAACGAAGTTTCCAAACTTCGAAAAAAAATGTTTTTCTTTTCGAGATTCTTTGCGCATAATATGCTTTTCTGGGGCTATCAAACTAGTATAATGAAAGAGAACCAGTTATCTCAAATAAGAACGGGAAAAAAGTGATTCTAACGAAGTTTCCAAACTTCGAAAAAAATTTTTTTTCTTTTCGAGATTCTTTGCGCATAATATGCTTTACTGAGGCTAACAAACTAGTATAATGAAAGAGAACCAGTTATCTCAAATAAGAACGGAAAAAAGTGATTCTAACGAATTTTTCAAACTTCGAAAAAAAAATTTTTTCTTTTCGAGATTCTTTGCGCATAATATGCTTTACTGAGGCTATCAAACTAGTACAATGAAAGAGAACCAGTTATCTCAAATAAGAACGGAAAAAAATTGATTCTAAAGAAGTTTCCAAAGTTGGAAAAAAAATTTTTTTCTTTTCGAGATTCTTTTCGCTAAATATGCTTTTCTGAGGCTATCAAACTAGTGTAATGAAAGGGAACCAGTTATCTCAAATTAGAACAGAAAAAAAGTGATTCTAAAGAAGTTTCCAAACTTCGAAAAAAAATTTTTTTCTTTTCGAGATTCTTTGCGCATAATATGCTTTACTGAGGCTATCAAACTAGTATAATGAAAGAGAACCAGTAATCTCAAATAAGAACAGAAAAAAAGTGATTCTAAAGAAGTTTCCAAACTTCGAAAAAATTTTTTTTCTTTTCGAGATTCTTTGCGCATAATATGCTTTACTGAGGCTATCAAACTAGTATAATGAAAGAGAACCAGTTATCTCAAATAAGAACGGAAAAAAATTGATTCTAAAGAAGTTTCCAAACTTCGAAAAAAAATGTTTTTCTTTTCGAGATTCTTTGCGCATAATATGCTTTTCTGAGGCTATCAAACTAGTAAAATGAAAGAGAACCAGTTATCTCGAATAAGAACGGAAAAAAAGTAATTCTAAAGAAGTTTCCAAAGTTCGAAAAAAATTTTTTTTCTTTTCGAGATTCTTTGCGCATAATATGCTTTACTGAGGCTATCAACCTAGTATAATGAAAGAGAAACAGTTATCTCAAATAAGAACGGAAAAAAAGTGATTCTAAAGTAGTTTCCAAACTTCGAAAGAAATTCTTTTTCTTTTCGTGATTCTTTTCGCTAAATATGCTTTTCTGAGGCTATCAAACTAGTGTAATGAAAGAGAACCAGTTATCTCAAATTAGAACAGAAAAAAAGTGATTCTAAAGAAGTTTCCAAACTTCGAAAAAAAATTTTTTTCTTTTCGAGATTCTTTGCGCATAATATGCTTTACTGAGGCTATCAAACTAGTATAATGAAAGAGAACCAGTTATCTCAAATAAGAACAGAAAAAAAGTGATTCTAAAGAAGTTTCCAAACTTCGAAAAAAATTTTTTTTCTTTTCGAGATTCTTTGCGCATAATATGCTTTACTGAGGCTATCAAACTAGTATAATGAAAGAGAACCAGTTATCTCAAATAAGAACGGAAAAAAATTGATTCTAAAGAAGTTTCCAAACTTCGAAAAAAAATTTATTTCTTTTCGAGATTCTTTGCGCATAATATGGTTTACAGAGGCTATCAAACTAGCATAATGAAAGAGAAACAGTTATCTCAAATAAGAACGGAAAAAAAGTGATTCAAACGAAGTTTCCAAACTTCGAAAAAAAATGTTTTTCTTTTCGAGATTCTTTGCGCATAATATGCTTTACTGAGGCTATCAAACTAGTATAATGAAAGAGAACCAGTTATCTCATATAAGAACGGAAAAAAAGTGATTCTAACGAAGTTTCCAAACTTCGAAAAAAATTTTTTTTTCTTTTCGAAATTCTTTGCGCATAATATGCTTTACTGAGGCTATCAAACTAGTATAATGAAAGAGAACCAGTTATCTCAAATAAGAACGGAAAAAAAGTGATTCAAACGAAGTTTCCAAACTTCGAAAAAAAATGGTTTTCTTTTCGAGATTCTTTGCGCATAATATGCTTTTCTACGGCTATCAAACTAGTAAAATGAAAGAGAACCAGTTATCTCGAATAAGAACGGAAAAAAAGTGATTCTAACGAAGTTTCCAAACTTCGAAAAAAAAATTTTTTCTTTTCGAGATTCTTTGCGCATAATATGCTTTACTGAGTCTATCAAACTAGTATAATGAAAGAGAACCAGTTATCTCAAATAAGAACGGAAAAAAGTGATTCTAACGAAGTTTCCAAACTTCGAAAAAAAAATTTTTTTCTTTTCGAGATTCTTTGCGCATAATATGCTTTACTGAGGCTATCAAACTAGTATAATGAAAGAGAACCAGTTATCTCAAATAAGAACGGAAAAAAATTGATTCTAACGAAGTTTCCAAACTTCGAAAATTTTTTTTTTTTCTTTTCCAGATTCTTTGCGCATAATATGCTTTACTGAGGCTATCAAATTAGTATAATGAAAGAGAACCAGTTATCTCAAATAAGAACGGAAAAAAGTGATTCTAACGAAGTTTCCAAACTTCGAAAAAAAATTTTTTTCTTTTCGAGATTCTTTGCGCATAATATGCTTTACTGAGGCTGTCAAACTAGTATAATGAAAGAGAACCAGTTATCTCAAATAAGAACAGAAAAAAAGTGATTCTAAAGAAGTTTCCAAACTTCGAAAAAAAATTTTTTTCTTTTCGAGATTCTTTGCGCAGAATATGCTTTACTGAGGCTATCAAACTAGTATAATGAAAGAGAACAAGTTATCTCAAATAAGAACGGAAAAAAATTGATTCTAAAGAAGTTTTCAAACTTCGAAAAAAAATTTTTTTCTTTTCGAGATTCTTTGCGCATAATATGCTTTACTGAGGCTATCAAAATAGTATAATGAAAGAGAAACAGTTATCTCAAATAAGAACGGAAAAAAAGTGATCCAAACGTAGTTTCCAAACTTCGAAAAGAAATGTTTTTCTTTTCGAGATTCTTTGCGCATAATATGCTTTACTGAGGCTATCAAACTAGTATAATGAAAGAGAACCAGTTATCTCAAATAAGAACGGAAAAAAAGTGATTATAACGAAGTTTCTAAACTTCGAAAAAAAATTTTTTTCTTTTCGAGATTCTTTGCGCATAATATGCTTTACTGAGGCTATCAAACTAGTATAATGAAAGAGTACCAGTTATCTCAAATAAGAACGGAAAAAAAGTGATTCAAACGAAGTTTCCAAACTTCGAAAAAAAATGTTTTTCTTTTCGAGATTCTTTGCGCATAATATGCTTTTCTGAGTCTATCAAACTAGTATCATGAAGGAGAACCAGTTATCTCAAATAAGAACGGAAAAAAAGTGATTCAAACGAAGTTTCCAAAATTCGAAAAAAAATTTTTTTCCTTTCGAGATTCTTTCCGCATAATATGCTTTTCTACGGCTATCAAACTAGTAAAATGAAAGAGAACCAGTTATCTCGAATAAGAACGGAAAAAAAGTGATTCTAACGAAGTTTCCAAACTTCGAAAAATTTTTTTTTTCTTTTCGAGATTCTTTGCGCATAATATGCTTTACAAAGGCTATCAAACTAGTATAATGAAAGAGCACCAGTTATCTCAAATAAGAACGGAAAAAAGTGTTTCTAACGAAGTTTCCAAACTTCGAAAAAAATTTTTTTTCTTTTCGAGATTCTTTGCGCATAATATGCTTTACTGAGGCTATTAAACTAGTATAATGAAAGAGAACCAGTTATCTCAAATAAGAACGGAAAAAAATTGATTCTAAAGAAGTTTCCAAACTTCGAAAAAAAATTTTTTTCTTTTCGAGATTCTTTGCGCATAATATGCTTTACTGAGGCTATCAAACTAGTATAATGAAAGAGAACCAGTTATCTCAAATAAGAACAGAAAAAAAGTGATTCTAAAGAAGTTTCCAAACTTCGAAAAAAAATTTTTTGCTTTTCGAGATTCTTTGCGCATAATATGCTTTACTGAGGCTATCAAACTAGTATAATGAAAGAGAACAAGTTATCTCAAATAAGAACGGAAAAAAATTGATTCTAAAGAAGTTTCCAAACTTCGAAAAAAAATTTTTTTCTTTTCGAGATTCTTTGCGCATAATATGCTTTACTGAGGCTATCAAAATAGTATAATGAAAGAGAAACAGTTATCTCAAATAAGAACGGAAAAAAAGTGATTCAAACGTAGTTTCCAAACTTCGAAAAAAAATGTTTTTCTTTTCGAGATTCTTTGCGCATAATATGCTTTTCTGGGGCTATCAAACTAGTATAATGAAAGAGAACCAGTTATCTCAAATAAGAACGGGAAAAAAGTGATTCTAACGAAGTTTCCAAACTTCGAAAAAAATTTTTTTTCTTTTCGAGATTCTTTGCGCATAATATGCTTTACTGAGGCTATCATACTAGTATAATGAAAGAGAACCAGTTATCTCAAATAAGAACGGAAAAAAAGTGATTCTAACGAAGTTTCCAAACTTGGAAAAAAAAATTTTTTCTTTTCGAGATTCTTTGCGCATAATATGCTTTACTGAGGCTATCAAACTAGTACAATGAAGGAGAACCAGTTATCTCAAATAAGAACAGAAAAAAAGTGATTCTAAAGAAGTTTCCAAACTTCGAAAAAAATTTTTTTTTTTCGAGATTCTTTGCGCATAATATGCTTTACTGAGGCTATCAAACTAGTATAATGAAAGAGAACCAGTTATCTCAAATAAGAACGGAAAAAAATTGATTCTAAAGAAGTTTCCAAACTTCGAAAAAAATTTTTTTTCTTTTCGAGATTCTTTGCGCATAATATGCTTTACTGAGGCTATCAAACTAGTATAATGAAAGAGAAACAGATATCTCAAATATGAACGGAAAAAAAGTGATTCAAACGAAGTTTCCAAACTTCGAAAAAAAATGTTTTTCTTTTCGAGATTCTTTGCGCATAATATGCTTTTCTGGGGCTATCAAACTAGTATAATGAAAGAGAACCAGTTATCTCAAATAAGAACGGGAAAAAAGTGATTCTAACGAAGTTTCCAAACTTCGAAAAAAATTTTTTTTCTTTTCGAGATTCTTTGCGCATAATATGCTTTACTGAGGCTAACAAACTAGTATAATGAAAGAGAACCAGTTATCTCAAATAAGAACGGAAAAAAGTGATTCTAACGAATTTTTCAAACTTCGAAAAAAAAATTTTTTCTTTTCGAGATTCTTTGCGCATAATATGCTTTACTGAGGCTATCAAACTAGTACAATGAAAGAGAACCAGTTATCTCAAATAAGAACAGAAAAAAAGTGATTCTAAAGAAGTTTCCAAACTTCGAAAAAAAATTTTTTTCTTTTGGAGATTCTTTGCGCATGATATGCTTTACTGAGGCTATCAAACTAGTATAATGAAAGAGAACCAGTTATCTCAAATAAGAACGGAAAAAAATTGATTCTAAAGAAGTTTCCAAAGTTCGAAAAAAAATTTTTTTCTTTTCGAGATTCTTTGCGCATAATATGCTTTACTGAGGCTATCAACCTAGTATAACGAAAGAGAAACAGTTATCTCAAATAAGAACGGAAAAAAAGTGATTCTAAAGTAGTTTCCAAACTTCGAAAAAAAATTTTTTTCTTTTCGTGATTCTTTTCGCTAAATATGCTTTTCTGAGGCTATCAAACTAGTGTAATGAAAGAGAACCAGTTATCTCAAATTAGAACAGAAAAAAAGTGATTCTAAGGAAGTTTCCAAACTTCGAAAAAAAAATTTTTTCTTTTCGAGATTCTTTGCGCATAATATGCTTTACTGAGGCTATCAAACTATTATAATGAAAGAGAACCAGTTATCTCAAATAAGAACAGAAAAAAAGTGATTCTAAAGAAGTTTCCAAACTTCGAAAAAAAATTTTTTTCTTTTCGAGATTCTTTGCGCATAATATGCTTTACTGAGGCTATCAAACTAGTATAATGAAAGAGAACCAGTTATCTCAAATAAGAACGGAAAAAAAGTGATTATAACGAAGTTTCCAAACTTCGAAAAAAAATTTTTTTTATTTCGAGATTCTTTGCGCATAATATGCTTTACTGAGGCTATCAAACTAGTATAATGAAAGAGTACCAGTTATCTCAAATAAGAACGGAAAAAAAGTGATTCAAACGAAGTTTCCAAACTTCGAAAAAAAATGTTTTTCTTTTCGAGATTCTTTGCGCATAATATGCTTTTCTGAGTCTATCAAACTAGTATCATGAAGGAGAACCAGTTATCTCAAATAAGAACGGAAAAAAAGTGATTCAAACGAAGTTTCCAAAATTCGAAAAAAAATTTTTTTCCTTTCGAGATTCTTTCCGCATAATATGCTTTTCTACGGCTATCAAACTAGTAAAATGAAAGAGAACCAGTTATCTCGAATAAGAACGGAAAAAAAGTGATTCTAACGAAGTTTCCAAACTTCGAAAAATTTTTTTTTTCTTTTCGAGATTCTTTGCGCATAATATGCTTTACAAAGGCTATCAAACTAGTATAATGAAAGAGCACCAGTTATCTCAAATAAGAACGGAAAAAAGTGTTTCTAACGAAGTTTCCAAACTTCGAAAAAAATTTTTTTTCTTTTCGAGATTCTTTGCGCATAATATGCTTTACTGAGGCTATTAAACTAGTATAATGAAAGAGAACCAGTTATCTCAAATAAGAACGGAAAAAAATTGATTCTAAAGAAGTTTCCAAACTTCGAAAAAAAATTTTTTTCTTTTCGAGATTCTTTGCGCATAATATGCTTTACTGAGGCTATCAAACTAGTATAATGAAAGAGAACCAGTTATCTCAAATAAGAACAGAAAAAAAGTGATTCTAAAGAAGTTTCCAAAATTCGAAAAAAAATTTTTTGCTTTTCGAGATTCTTTGCGCATAATATGCTTTACTGAGGCTATCAAACTAGTATAATGAAAGAGAACAAGTTATCTCAAATAAGAACGGAAAAAAATTGATTCTAAAGAAGTTTCCAAACTTCGAAAAAAAATTTTTTTCTTTTCGAGATTCTTTGCGCATAATATGCTTTACTGAGGCTATCAAAATAGTATAATGAAAGAGAAACAGTTATCTCAAATAAGAACGGAAAAAAAGTGATTCAAACGTAGTTTCCAAACTTCGAAAAAAAATGTTTTTCTTTTCGAGATTCTTTGCGCATAATATGCTTTTCTGGGGCTATCAAACTAGTATAATGAAAGAGAACCAGTTATCTCAAATAAGAACGGGAAAAAAGTGATTCTAACGAAGTTTCCAAACTTCGAAAAAAATTTTTTTTCTTTTCGAGATTCTTTGCGCATAATATGCTTTACTGAGGCTATCATACTAGTATAATGAAAGAGAACCAGTTATCTCAAATAAGAACGGAAAAAAAGTGATTCTAACGAAGTTTCCAAACTTGGAAAAAAAAATTTTTTCTTTTCGAGATTCTTTGCGCATAATATGCTTTACTGAGGCTATCAAACTAGTACAATGAAGGAGAACCAGTTATCTCAAATAAGAACAGAAAAAAAGTGATTCTAAAGAAGTTTCCAAACTTCGAAAAAAATTTTTTTTTTTCGAGATTCTTTGCGCATAATATGCTTTACTGAGGCTATCAAACTAGTATAATGAAAGAGAACCAGTTATCTCAAATAAGAACGGAAAAAAATTGATTCTAAAGAAGTTTCCAAACTTCGAAAAAAATTTTTTTTCTTTTCGAGATTCTTTGCGCATAATATGCTTTACTGAGGCTATCAAACTAGTATAATGAAAGAGAAACAGATATCTCAAATATGAACGGAAAAAAAGTGATTCAAACGAAGTTTCCAAACTTCGAAAAAAAATGTTTTTCTTTTCGAGATTCTTTGCGCATAATATGCTTTTCTGGGGCTATCAAACTAGTATAATGAAAGAGAACCAGTTATCTCAAATAAGAACGGGAAAAAAGTGATTCTAACGAAGTTTCCAAACTTCGAAAAAAATTTTTTTTCTTTTCGAGATTCTTTGCGCATAATATGCTTTACTGAGGCTAACAAACTAGTATAATGAAAGAGAACCAGTTATCTCAAATAAGAACGGAAAAAAGTGATTCTAACGAATTTTTCAAACTTCGAAAAAAAAATTTTTTCTTTTCGAGATTCTTTGCGCATAATATGCTTTACTGAGGCTATCAAACTAGTACAATGAAAGAGAACCAGTTATCTCAAATAAGAACAGAAAAAAAGTGATTCTAAAGAAGTTTCCAAACTTCGAAAAAAAATTTTTTTCTTTTGGAGATTCTTTGCGCATGATATGCTTTACTGAGGCTATCAAACTAGTATAATGAAAGAGAACCAGTTATCTCAAATAAGAACGGAAAAAAATTGATTCTAAAGAAGTTTCCAAAGTTCGAAAAAAAATTTTTTTCTTTTCGAGATTCTTTGCGCATAATATGCTTTACTGAGGCTATCAACCTAGTATAACGAAAGAGAAACAGTTATCTCAAATAAGAACGGAAAAAAAGTGATTCTAAAGTAGTTTCCAAACTTCGAAAAAAAATTTTTTTCTTTTCGTGATTCTTTTCGCTAAATATGCTTTTCTGAGGCTATCAAACTAGTGTAATGAAAGAGAACCAGTTATCTCAAATTAGAACAGAAAAAAAGTGATTCTAAGGAAGTTTCCAAACTTCGAAAAAAAAATTTTTTCTTTTCGAGATTCTTTGCGCATAATATGCTTTACTGAGGCTATCAAACTATTATAATGAAAGAGAACCAGTTATCTCAAATAAGAACAGAAAAAAAGTGATTCTAAAGAAGTTTCCAAACTTCGAAAAAAAATTTTTTTCTTTTCGAGATTCTTTGCGCATAATATGCTTTACTGAGGCTATCAAACTAGTATAATGAAAGAGAACCAGTTATCTCAAATAAGAACGGAAAAAAATTGATTCTAAAAAGTTTCCAAACTTCGAAAAAAAATTTATTTCTTTTCGAGATTCTTTGCGCATAATATGGTTTACTGAGGCTATCAAACTAGTATAATGAAAGAGAAACAGTTATCTCAAATAAGAACGGAAAAAAAGTGATTCAAACGAAGTTTCCAAACTTCGAAAAAAAATGTTTTTCTTTTCGAGATTCTTTGTGCATAATATGCTTTTCTGAGGCTATCAAACTAGTAAAATGAAAGAGAACCAGTTATCTCGAATAAGAACGGAAAAAAAGTAATTCTAAAGAAGCTTCCAAACTTCGAAAAAATTTTTTTTCTTTTCGAGATTCTTTGCGCATAATATGCTTTACTGAGGCTATCAAACTAGTATAATGAAAGAGAACCAGTTATCTCATATAAGAACGGAAAAAAAGTGATTCTAACGAAGTTTCCAAACTTGGAAAAAAAAATTTTTTCTTTTCGAGATTCTTTGCGCATAATATGCTTTACTGAGGCTATCAAACTAGTACAATGAAGGAGAACCAGTTATCTCAAATAAGAACAGAAAAAAAGTGATTCTAAAGAAGTTTCCAAACTTCGAAAAAAAATTTTTTTCTTTTCGAGATTCTTTGCGCATAATATGCTTTACTGAGGCTATCAAACTAGTATAATGAAAGAGAACCAGTTATCTCAAATAAGAACGGAAAAAAATTGATTCTAAAGATGTTTCCAAACTTCGAAAAAAATTTTTTTTCTTTTCGAGATTCTTTGCGCATAATATGCTTTACTGAGGCTATCAAACTAGTATAATGAAAGAGAAACAGATATCTCAAATATGAACGGAAAAAAGTGATTCAAACGAAGTTTCCAAACTTCGAAAAAAAATGTTTTTCTTTTCGAGATTCTTTGCGCATAATATGCTTTTCTGGGGCTATCAAACTAGTATAATGAAAGAGAACCAGTTATCTCAAATAAGAACGGGAAAAAAGTGATTCTAACGAAGTTTCCAAACTTCGAAAAAAATTTTTTTTCTTTTCGAGATACTTTGCGCATAATATGCTTTACTGAGGCTATCAAACTAGTATAATGAAAGAGAACCAGTTATCTCAAATAAGAACGGAAAAAAATTGATTCTAAAAAGTTTCCAAACTTCGAAAAAAAATTTATTTCTTTTCGAGATTCTTTGCGCATAATATGGTTTACTGAGGCTATCATACTAGTATAATGAAAGAGAAACAGTTATCTCAAATAAGAACGGAAAATAAGTGATTCAAACGAAGTTTCCAAACTTCGAAAAAAAATGTTTTTCTTTTCGAGATTCTTTGCGCATAATATGCTTTTCTGAGGCTATCAAACTATTAAAATGAAAGAGAACCAGTTATCTCGAATAAGAACGGAAAAAAAGTAATTCTAAAGAAGCTTCCAAACTTCGAAAAAATTTTTTTTCTTTTCGAGATTCTTTGCGCATAATATGCTTTACTGAGGCTATCAAACTAGTATAATGAAAGAGAACCAGTTATCTCATATAAGAACGGAAAAAAAGTGATTCTAACGAAGTTTCCAAACTTCGAAAAAATTTTTTTTTTCTTTTCGAAATTCTTTGCGCATAATATGCTTTACTGAGGCTATCAAACTAGTATAATGAAAGAGAACCAGTTATCTCAAATAAGAACGGAAAAAAAGTGATTCAAACGAAGTTTCCAAACTTCGAAAAAAAATGGTTTTCTTTTCGAGATTCTTTGCGCATAATATGCTTTTCTACGGCTATCAAACTAGTAAAATGAAAGAGAACCAGTTATCTCGTATAAGAACGGAAAAAAATTGATTCTAACGAAGTTTCCAAACTTCGAAAAATGTTTTTTTTCTTTTCGAGATTCTTTGCGCATAATATGCTTTGCTGAGTCTATCAAACTAGTATAATGAAAGAGAACCAGTTATCTCAAATAAGAACGGAAAAAAGTGATTCTAACGAAGTTTCCAAACTTCGAAAAAAAATTTTTTCTTTTCGAGATTCTTTGCGCATAATATGCTTTACTGAGGCTATCAAACTAGTATAATGAAAGAGAACCAGTTATCTCAAATAAGAACGGAAAAAAATTGATTCTAACGAAGTTTCCAAACTTCGAAAAAAATTTTTTTTCTTTTCCAGATTCTTTGCGCATAATATGCTTTACTGAGGCTATTAAACTAGTATAATGAAAGAGAACCAGTTATCTCAAATAAGAACGGAAAAAAATTGATTCTAAAGAAGTTTCCAAACTTCGAAAAAAAATTTTTTTCTTTTCGAGATTCTTTGCGCATAATATGCTTTACTGAGGCTATCAAACTAGTATAATGAAAGAGAACCAGTTATCTCAAATAAGAACAGAAAAAAAGTGATTCTAAAGAAGTTTCCAAACTTCGAAAAAAAATTTTTTTCTTTTCGAGATTCTTTGCGCATAATATGCTTTACTGAGGCTATCAAACTAGTATAATGAAAGAGAACAAGTTATCTCAAATAAGAACGGAAAAAAATTGATTCTAAAGAAGTTTCCAAACTTCGAAAAAAAATTTTTTTCTTTTCGAGATTCTTTGCGCATAATATGCTTTACTGAAGCTATCAAAATAGTATAATGAAAGAGAAACAGTTATCTCAAATAAGAACGGAAAAAAAGTGATTCAAACGTAGTTTCCAAACTTCGAAAAAAAATGTTTTTCTTTTCGAGATTCTTTGTGCATAATATGCTTTTCTGGGGCTATCAAACTAGTATAATGAAAGAGAACCAGTTATCTCAAATAAGAACGGGAAAAAAGTGATTCTAACGAAGTTTCCAAACTTCGAAAAAAATTTTTTTTCTTTTCGAGATTCTTTGCGCATAATATGCTTTACTGAGGCTATCAAACTAGTATAATGAAAGAGAACCAGTTATCTCAAATAAGAACGGAAAAAAAGTGATTCTAACGAAGTTTCCAAACTTGGAAAAAAAAATTTTTTCTTTTCGAGATTCTTTGCGCATAATATGCTTTACTGAGGCTATCAAACTAGTACAATGAAGGAGAACCAGTTATCTCAAATAAGAACAGAAAAAAAGTGATTCTAAAGAAGTTTCCAAACTTCGAAAAAAAATTTTTTTCTTTTCGAGATTCTTTGCGCATAATATGCTTTACTGAGGCTATCAAACTAGTATCATGAAAGAGAACCAGTTATCTCAAATAAGAACGGAAAAAAATTGATTCTAAAGAAGTTTCCAAACTTCGAAAAAAATTTTTTTTCTTTTCGAGATTCTTTGCGCATAATATGCTTTACTGAGGCTATCAAACTAGTATAATGAAAGAGAAACAGATATCTCAAATATGAACGGAAAAAAAGTGATTCAAACGAAGTTTCCAAACTTCGAAAAAAAATGTTTTTCTTTTCGAGATTCTTTGCGCATAATATGCTTTTCTGGGGCTATCAAACTAGTATAATGAAAGAGAACCAGTTATCTCAAATAAGAACGGGAAAAAAGTGATTCTAACGAAGTTTCCAAACTTCGAAAAAAATTTTTTTTCTTTTCGAGATTCTTTGCGCATAATATGCTTTACTGAGGCTAACAAACTAGTATAATGAAAGAGAACCAGTTATCTCAAATAAGAACGGAAAAAAGTGATTCTAACGAATTTTTCAAACTTCGAAAAAAAAATTTTTTCTTTTCGAGATTCTTTGCGCATAATATGCTTTACTGAGGCTATCAAACTAGTACAATGAAAGAGAACCAGTTATCTCAAATAAGAACAGAAAAAAAGTGATTCTAAAGAAGTTTCCAAACTTCGAAAAAAAATTTTTTTCTTTTGGAGATTCTTTGCGCATGATATGCTTTACTGAGGCTATCAAACTAGTATAATGAAAGAGAACCAGTTATCTCAAATAAGAACGGAAAAAAATTGATTCTAAAGAAGTTTCCAAAGTTCGAAAAAAAATTTTTTTCTTTTCGAGATTCTTTGCGCATAATATGCTTTACTGAGGCTATCAACCTAGTATAACGAAAGAGAAACAGTTATCTCAAATAAGAACGGAAAAAAAGTGATTCTAAAGTAGTTTCCAAACTTCGAAAAAAAATTTTTTTCTTTTCGTGATTCTTTTCGCTAAATATGCTTTTCTGAGGCTATCAAACTAGTGTAATGAAAGAGAACCAGTTATCTCAAATTAGAACAGAAAAAAAGTGATTCTAAGGAAGTTTCCAAACTTCGAAAAAAAAATTTTTTCTTTTCGAGATTCTTTGCGCATAATATGCTTTACTGAGGCTATCAAACTATTATAATGAAAGAGAACCAGTTATCTCAAATAAGAACAGAAAAAAAGTGATTCTAAAGAAGTTTCCAAACTTCGAAAAAAAATTTTTTTCTTTTCGAGATTCTTTGCGCATAATATGCTTTACTGAGGCTATCAAACTAGTATAATGAAAGAGAACCAGTTATCTCAAATAAGAACGGAAAAAAAGTGATTATAACGAAGTTTCCAAACTTCGAAAAAAAATTTTTTTCTTTTCGAGATTCTTTGCGCATAATATGCTTTACTGAGGCTATCAAACTAGTATAATGAAAGAGTACCAGTTATCTCAAATAAGAACGGAAAAAAAGTGATTCAAACGAAGTTTCCAAACTTCGAAAAAAAATGTTTTTCTTTTCGAGATTCTTTGCGCATAATATGCTTTTCTGAGTCTATCAAACTAGTATCATGAAGGAGAACCAGTTATCTCAAATAAGAACGGAAAAAAAGTGATTCAAACGAAGTTTCCAAAATTCGAAAAAAAATTTTTTTCCTTTCGAGATTCTTTCCGCATAATATGCTTTTCTACGGCTATCAAACTAGTAAAATGAAAGAGAACCAGTTATCTCGAATAAGAACGGAAAAAAAGTGATTCTAACGAAGTTTCCAAACTTCGAAAAATTTTTTTTTTCTTTTCGAGATTCTTTGCGCATAATATGCTTTACAAAGGCTATCAAACTAGTATAATGAAAGAGCACCAGTTATCTCAAATAAGAACGGAAAAAAGTGTTTCTAACGAAGTTTCCAAACTTCGAAAAAAATTTTTTTTCTTTTCGAGATTCTTTGCGCATAATATGCTTTACTGAGGCTATTAAACTAGTATAATGAAAGAGAACCAGTTATCTCAAATAAGAACGGAAAAAAATTGATTCTAAAGAAGTTTCCAAACTTCGAAAAAAAATTTTTTTCTTTTCGAGATTCTTTGCGCATAATATGCTTTACTGAGGCTATCAAACTAGTATAATGAAAGAGAACCAGTTATCTCAAATAAGAACAGAAAAAAAGTGATTCTAAAGAAGTTTCCAAACTTCGAAAAAAAATTTTTTGCTTTTCGAGATTCTTTGCGCATAATATGCTTTACTGAGGCTATCAAACTAGTATAATGAAAGAGAACAAGTTATCTCAAATAAGAACGGAAAAAAATTGATTCTAAAGAAGTTTCCAAACTTCGAAAAAAAATTTTTTTCTTTTCGAGATTCTTTGCGCATAATATGCTTTACTGAGGCTATCAAAATAGTATAATGAAAGAGAAACAGTTATCTCAAATAAGAACGGAAAAAAAGTGATTCAAACGTAGTTTCCAAACTTCGAAAAAAAATGTTTTTCTTTTCGAGATTCTTTGCGCATAATATGCTTTTCTGGGGCTATCAAACTAGTATAATGAAAGAGAACCAGTTATCTCAAATAAGAACGGGAAAAAAGTGATTCTAACGAAGTTTCCAAACTTCGAAAAAAATTTTTTTTCTTTTCGAGATTCTTTGCGCATAATATGCTTTACTGAGGCTATCATACTAGTATAATGAAAGAGAACCAGTTATCTCAAATAAGAACGGAAAAAAAGTGATTCTAACGAAGTTTCCAAACTTGGAAAAAAAAATTTTTTCTTTTCGAGATTCTTTGCGCATAATATGCTTTACTGAGGCTATCAAACTAGTACAATGAAGGAGAACCAGTTATCTCAAATAAGAACAGAAAAAAAGTGATTCTAAAGAAGTTTCCAAACTTCGAAAAAAATTTTTTTTTTTCGAGATTCTTTGCGCATAATATGCTTTACTGAGGCTATCAAACTAGTATAATGAAAGAGAACCAGTTATCTCAAATAAGAACGGAAAAAAATTGATTCTAAAGAAGTTTCCAAACTTCGAAAAAAATTTTTTTTCTTTTCGAGATTCTTTGCGCATAATATGCTTTACTGAGGCTATCAAACTAGTATAATGAAAGAGAAACAGATATCTCAAATATGAACGGAAAAAAAGTGATTCAAACGAAGTTTCCAAACTTCGAAAAAAAATGTTTTTCTTTTCGAGATTCTTTGCGCATAATATGCTTTTCTGGGGCTATCAAACTAGTATAATGAAAGAGAACCAGTTATCTCAAATAAGAACGGGAAAAAAGTGATTCTAACGAAGTTTCCAAACTTCGAAAAAAATTTTTTTTCTTTTCGAGATTCTTTGCGCATAATATGCTTTACTGAGGCTAACAAACTAGTATAATGAAAGAGAACCAGTTATCTCAAATAAGAACGGAAAAAAGTGATTCTAACGAATTTTTCAAACTTCGAAAAAAAAATTTTTTCTTTTCGAGATTCTTTGCGCATAATATGCTTTACTGAGGCTATCAAACTAGTACAATGAAAGAGAACCAGTTATCTCAAATAAGAACAGAAAAAAAGTGATTCTAAAGAAGTTTCCAAACTTCGAAAAAAAATTTTTTTCTTTTGGAGATTCTTTGCGCATGATATGCTTTACTGAGGCTATCAAACTAGTATAATGAAAGAGAACCAGTTATCTCAAATAAGAACGGAAAAAAATTGATTCTAAAGAAGTTTCCAAAGTTCGAAAAAAAATTTTTTTCTTTTCGAGATTCTTTGCGCATAATATGCTTTACTGAGGCTATCAACCTAGTATAACGGAAGAGAAACAGTTATCTCAAATAAGAACGGAAAAAAAGTGATTCTAAAGTAGTTTCCAAACTTCGAAAAAAAATTTTTTTCTTTTCGTGATTCTTTTCGCTAAATATGCTTTTCTGAGGCTATCAAACTAGTGTAATGAAAGAGAACCAGTTATCTCAAATTAGAACAGAAAAAAAGTGATTCTAAGGAAGTTTCCAAACTTCGAAAAAAAAATTTTTTCTTTTCGAGATTCTTTGCGCATAATATGCTTTACTGAGGCTATCAAACTATTATAATGAAAGAGAACCAGTTATCTCAAATAAGAACAGAAAAAAAGTGATTCTAAAGAAGTTTCCAAACTTCGAAAAAAAATTTTTTTCTTTTCGAGATTCTTTGCGCATAATATGCTTTACTGAGGCTATCAAACTAGTATAATGAAAGAGAACCAGTTATCTCAAATAAGAACGGAAAAAAATTGATTCTAAAAAGTTTCCAAACTTCGAAAAAAAATTTATTTCTTTTCGAGATTCTTTGCGCATAATATGGTTTACTGAGGCTATCAAACTAGTATAATGAAAGAGAAACAGTTATCTCAAATAAGAACGGAAAAAAAGTGATTCAAACGAAGTTTCCAAACTTCGAAAAAAAATGTTTTTCTTTTCGAGATTCTTTGTGCATAATATGCTTTTCTGAGGCTATCAAACTAGTAAAATGAAAGAGAACCAGTTATCTCGAATAAGAACGGAAAAAAAGTAATTCTAAAGAAGCTTCCAAACTTCGAAAAAATTTTTTTTCTTTTCGAGATTCTTTGCGCATAATATGCTTTACTGAGGCTATCAAACTAGTATAATGAAAGAGAACCAGTTATCTCATATAAGAACGGAAAAAAAGTGATTCTAACGAAGTTTCCAAACTTGGAAAAAAAAATTTTTTCTTTTCGAGATTCTTTGCGCATAATATGCTTTACTGAGGCTATCAAACTAGTACAATGAAGGAGAACCAGTTATCTCAAATAAGAACAGAAAAAAAGTGATTCTAAAGAAGTTTCCAAACTTCGAAAAAAAATTTTTTTCTTTTCGAGATTCTTTGCGCATAATATGCTTTACTGAGGCTATCAAACTAGTATAATGAAAGAGAACCAGTTATCTCAAATAAGAACGGAAAAAAATTGATTCTAAAGATGTTTCCAAACTTCGAAAAAAATTTTTTTTCTTTTCGAGATTCTTTGCGCATAATATGCTTTACTGAGGCTATCAAACTAGTATAATGAAAGAGAAACAGATATCTCAAATATGAACGGAAAAAAGTGATTCAAACGAAGTTTCCAAACTTCGAAAAAAAATGTTTTTCTTTTCGAGATTCTTTGCGCATAATATGCTTTTCTGGGGCTATCAAACTAGTATAATGAAAGAGAACCAGTTATCTCAAATAAGAACGGGAAAAAAGTGATTCTAACGAAGTTTCCAAACTTCGAAAAAAATTTTTTTTCTTTTCGAGATACTTTGCGCATAATATGCTTTACTGAGGCTATCAAACTAGTATAATGAAAGAGAACCAGTTATCTCAAATAAGAACGGAAAAAAATTGATTCTAAAAAGTTTCCAAACTTCGAAAAAAAATTTATTTCTTTTCGAGATTCTTTGCGCATAATATGGTTTACTGAGGCTATCATACTAGTATAATGAAAGAGAAACAGTTATCTCAAATAAGAACGGAAAATAAGTGATTCAAACGAAGTTTCCAAACTTCGAAAAAAAATGTTTTTCTTTTCGAGATTCTTTGCGCATAATATGCTTTTCTGAGGCTATCAAACTATTAAAATGAAAGAGAACCAGTTATCTCGAATAAGAACGGAAAAAAAGTAATTCTAAAGAAGCTTCCAAACTTCGAAAAAATTTTTTTTCTTTTCGAGATTCTTTGCGCATAATATGCTTTACTGAGGCTATCAAACTAGTATAATGAAAGAGAACCAGTTATCTCATATAAGAACGGAAAAAAAGTGATTCTAACGAAGTTTCCAAACTTCGAAAAAATTTTTTTTTTCTTTTCGAAATTCTTTGCGCATAATATGCTTTACTGAGGCTATCAAACTAGTATAATGAAAGAGAACCAGTTATCTCAAATAAGAACGGAAAAAAAGTGATTCAAACGAAGTTTCCAAACTTCGAAAAAAAATGGTTTTCTTTTCGAGATTCTTTGCGCATAATATGCTTTTCTACGGCTATCAAACTAGTAAAATGAAAGAGAACCAGTTATCTCGTATAAGAACGGAAAAAAATTGATTCTAACGAAGTTTCCAAACTTCGAAAAATGTTTTTTTTCTTTTCGAGATTCTTTGCGCATAATATGCTTTGCTGAGTCTATCAAACTAGTATAATGAAAGAGAACCAGTTATCTCAAATAAGAACGGAAAAAAGTGATTCTAACGAAGTTTCCAAACTTCGAAAAAAAATTTTTTCTTTTCGAGATTCTTTGCGCATAATATGCTTTACTGAGGCTATCAAACTAGTATAATGAAAGAGAACCAGTTATCTCAAATAAGAACGGAAAAAAATTGATTCTAACGAAGTTTCCAAACTTCGAAAAAAATTTTTTTTCTTTTCCAGATTCTTTGCGCATAATATGCTTTACTGAGGCTATTAAACTAGTATAATGAAAGAGAACCAGTTATCTCAAATAAGAACGGAAAAAAATTGATTCTAAAGAAGTTTCCAAACTTCGAAAAAAAATTTTTTTCTTTTCGAGATTCTTTGCGCATAATATGCTTTACTGAGGCTATCAAACTAGTATAATGAAAGAGAACCAGTTATCTCAAATAAGAACAGAAAAAAAGTGATTCTAAAGAAGTTTCCAAACTTCGAAAAAAAATTTTTTTCTTTTCGAGATTCTTTGCGCATAATATGCTTTACTGAGGCTATCAAACTAGTATAATGAAAGAGAACAAGTTATCTCAAATAAGAACGGAAAAAAATTGATTCTAAAGAAGTTTCCAAACTTCGAAAAAAAATTTTTTTCTTTTCGAGATTCTTTGCGCATAATATGCTTTACTGAAGCTATCAAAATAGTATAATGAAAGAGAAACAGTTATCTCAAATAAGAACGGAAAAAAAGTGATTCAAACGTAGTTTCCAAACTTCGAAAAAAAATGTTTTTCTTTTCGAGATTCTTTGTGCATAATATGCTTTTCTGGGGCTATCAAACTAGTATAATGAAAGAGAACCAGTTATCTCAAATAAGAACGGGAAAAAAGTGATTCTAACGAAGTTTCCAAACTTCGAAAAAAATTTTTTTTCTTTTCGAGATTCTTTGCGCATAATATGCTTTACTGAGGCTATCAAACTAGTATAATGAAAGAGAACCAGTTATCTCAAATAAGAACGGAAAAAAAGTGATTCTAACGAAGTTTCCAAACTTGGAAAAAAAAATTTTTTCTTTTCGAGATTCTTTGCGCATAATATGCTTTACTGAGGCTATCAAACTAGTACAATGAAGGAGAACCAGTTATCTCAAATAAGAACAGAAAAAAAGTGATTCTAAAGAAGTTTCCAAACTTCAAAAAAAAATTTTTTTCTTTTCGAGATTCTTTGCGCATAATATGCTTTACTGAGGCTATCAAACTAGTATCATGAAAGAGAACCAGTTATCTCAAATAAGAACGGAAAAAAATTGATTCTAAAGAAGTTTCCAAACTTCGAAAAAAATTTTTTTTCTTTTCGAGATTCTTTGCGCATAATATGCTTTACTGAGGCTATCAAACTAGTATAATGAAAGAGAAACAGATATCTCAAATATGAACGGAAAAAAAGTGATTCAAACGAAGTTTCCAAACTTCGAAAAAAAATGTTTTTCTTTTCGAGATTCTTTGCGCATAATATGCTTTTCTGGGGCTATCAAACTAGTATAATGAAAGAGAACCAGTTATCTCAAATAAGAACGGGAAAAAAGTGATTCTAACGAAGTTTCCAAACTTCGAAAAAAATTTTTTTTCTTTTCGAGATTCTTTGCGCATAATATGCTTTACTGAGGCTAACAAACTAGTATAATGAAAGAGAACCAGTTATCTCAAATAAGAACGGAAAAAAGTGATTCTAACGAATTTTTCAAACTTCGAAAAAAAAATTTTTTCTTTTCGAGATTCTTTGCGCATAATATGCTTTACTGAGGCTATCAAACTAGTACAATGAAAGAGAACCAGTTATCTCAAATAAGAACAGAAAAAAAGTGATTCTAAAGAAGTTTCCAAACTTCGAAAAAAAATTTTTTTCTTTTGGAGATTCTTTGCGCATAATATGCTTTACTGAGGCTATCAAACTAGTATAATGAAAGAGAACCAGTTATCTCAAATAAGAACGGAAAAAAATTGATTCTAAAGAAGTTTCCAAAGTTCGAAAAAAAATTTTTTTCTTTTCGAGATTCTTTGCGCATAATATGCTTTACTGAGGCTATCAACCTAGTATAACGAAAGAGAAACAGTTATCTCAAATAAGAACGGAAAAAAAGTGATTCTAAAGTAGTTTCCAAACTTCGAAAAAAAATTTTTTTCTTTTCGTGATTCTTTTCGCTAAATATGCTTTTTTGAGGCTATCAAACTAGTGTAATGAAAGAGAACCAGTTATCTCAAATTAGAACAGAAAAAAAGTGATTCTAAAGAAGTTTCCAAACTTCGAAAAAAAATTTTTTTCTTTTCGAGATTCTTTGCGCATAATATGCTTTACTGAGGCTATCAAACTATTATAATGAAAGAGAACCAGTTATCTCAAATAAGAACAGAAAAAAAGTGATTCTAAAGAAGTTTCCAAACTTCGAAAAAAATTTTTTTTCTTTTCGAGATTCTTTGCGCATAATATGCTTTACTGAGGCTATCAAACTAGTATAATGAAAGAGAACCAGTTATCTCAAATAAGAACGGAAAAAAATTGATTCTAAAAAGTTTCCAAACTTCGAAAAAAAATTTATTTCTTTTCGAGATTCTTTGCGCATAATATGGTTTACTGAGGCTATCAAACTAGTATAATGAAAGAGAAACAGTTATCTCAAATAAGAACGGAAAAAAAGTGATTCAAACGAAGTTTCCAAACTTCGAGAAAAAATGTTTTTCTTTTCGAGATTCTTTGCGCATAATATGCTTTTCTGAGGCTATCAAACTAGTAAAATGAAAGAGAACCAGTTATCTCGAATAAGAACGGAAAAAAAGTAATTCTAAAGAAGCTTCCAAACTTCGAAAAAATTTTTTTTCTTTTCGAGATTCTTTGCGCATAATATGCTTTACTGAGGCTATCAAACTAGTATAATGAAAGAGAACCAGTTATCTCATATAAGAACGGAAAAAAAGTGATTCTAACGAAGTTTCCAAACTTCGAAAAAAATTTTTTTTTCTTTTCGAAATTCTTTGCGCATAATATGCTTTACTGAGGCTATCAAACTAGTATAATGAAAGAGAACCAGTTATCTCAAATAAGAACGGAAAAAAAGTGATTCAAACGAAGTTTCCAAACTTCGAAAAAAAATGGTTTTCTTTTCGAGATTCTTTGCGCATAATATGCTTTTCTACGGCTATCAAACTAGTAAAATGAAAGAGAACCAGTTATCTCGAATAAGAACGGAAAAAAATTGATTCTAACGAAGTTTCCAAACTTCGAAAAATGTTTTTTTTCTTTTCGAGATTCTTTGCGCATAATATGCTTTGCTGAGTCTATCAAACTAGTATAATGAAAGAGAACCAGTTATCTCAAATAAGAACGAAAAAAAGTGATTCTAACGAAGTTTCCAAACTTCGAAAAAAATTTTTTTTCTTTTCGAGATTCTTTGCGCATAATATGCTTTACTGAGGCTATCAAAATAGTATAATGAAAGAGAACCAGTTATCTCAAATAAGAACGGAAAAAAATTGATTCTAACGAAGTTTCCAAACTTCGAAATAATTTTTTTTTTCTTTTCCAGATTCTTTGCGCATAATATGCTTTACTGAGGCTATCAAACTAGTATAATGAAAGAGAACCAGTTATCTCAAATAAGAACGGAAAAAAGTGATTCTAACGAAGTTTCCAAACTTCGAAAAAAATTTTTTTTCTTTTCGAGATTCTTTGCGCATAATATGCTTTACTGAGATTATCAAACTAGTATAATGAAAGAGAACCAGTTATCTCAAATAAGAACAGAAAAAAAGTGATTCTAAAGAAGTTTCCAAACTTCGAAAAAAAATTTTTTTCTTTTCGAGATTCTTTGCGCATAATATGCTTTACTGAGGCTATCAAACTAGTATAATGAAAGAGAACAAGTTATCTCAAATAAGAACGGAAAAAAATTGATTCTAAAGAAGTTTTCAAACTTCGAAAAAAATTTTTTTCTTTTCGAGATTCTTTGCGCATAATATGCTTTACTGAGGCTATCAAAATAGTATAATGAAAGAGAAACAGTTATCTCAAATAAGAACGGAAAAAAAGTGATCCAAACGTAGTTTCCAAACTTCGAAAAAAAATGTTTTTCTTTTCGAGATTCTTTGCGCATAATATGCTTTTCTGGGGCTATCAAACTAGTATAAAGAAAGAGAACCAGTTATCTCAAATAAGAACGGGAAAAAAGTGATTCTAACGAAGTTTCCAAACTTCGAAAAAAATTTTTTTTCTTTTCGAGATTCTTTGCGCATAATATGCTTTACTGAGGCTATCAAACTAGTATAATGAAAGAGAACCAGTTATCTCAAATAAGAACGGAAAAAAGTGATTCTAACGAAGTTTTCAAACTTCGAAAAAAAAATTTTTTTCCTTCGAGATTCTTTGCGCATAATATGCTTTAATGAGGCTATCAAACTAGTACAATGAAAGAGAACCAGTTATCTCAAATAAGAACAGAAAAAAAGTGATTCTAAAGAAGTTTCCAAACTTCGAAAAAAAATTTTTTTCTTTTGGAGATTCTTTGCGCATAATATGCTTTACTGAGGCTATCAAACTAGTATAATGAAAGAGAACCAGTTATCTCAAATAAGAACGGAAAAAAATTGATTCTAAAGAAGTTTGCAAACTTCGAAAAAAAATTTTTTCCCTTCGAGATTCTTTGCGCATAATATGGTTTACAGAGGCTATCAAACTAGTATAATGAAAGAGAAACAGTTATCTCAAATAAGAACGGAAAAAAAGTGATTCAAACGAAGTTTCCAAACTTCGAAAAAAATGTTTTTCTTTTCGAGATTCTTTGCGCATAATATGCTTTTCTGAGGCTATCAAACTAGTAAAATGAAAGAGAACCAGTTATCTCGAATAAGAACGGAAAAAAAGTAATTCTAAAGAAGTTTCCAAAGTTCGAAAAAAATTTTTTTTCTTTTCGAGATTCTTTGCGCATAATATGCTTTACTGAGGCTATCAAACTAGTATAATGAAAGAGAACCAGTTATCTCATATAAGAACGGAAAAAAAGTGATTCTAACGAAGTTTCCAAACTTCGAAAAAAATTTTTTTTTCTTTTCGAAATTCTTTGCGCATAATATGCTTTACTGAGGCTATCAAACTAGTATAATGAAAGAGAACCAGTTATCTCAAATAAGAACGGAAAAAAAGTGATTCAAACGAAGTTTCCAAACTTCGAAAAAAAATGGTTTTCTTTTCGAGATTCTTTGCGCATAATATGCTTTTCTACGGCTATCAAACTAGTAAAATGAAAGAGAACCAGTTATCTCGAATAAGAACGGAAAAAAAGTGATTCTAACGAAGTTTCCAAACTTCGAAAAATGTTTTTTTTCTTTTCGAGATTCTTTGCGCATAATATGCTTTACTGAGTCTATCAAACTAGTATAATGAAAGAGAACCAGTTATCTCAAATAAGAACGGAAAAAAGTGATTCTAACGAAGTTTCCAAACTTCGAAAAAAAAATTTTTTTCTTTTCGAGATTCTTTGCGCATAATATGCTTTACTGAGGCTATCAAACTAGTATAATGAAAGAGAACCAGTTATCTCAAATAAGAACGGAAAAAAATTGATTCTAACGAAGTTTCCAAACTTCGAAAATTTTATTTTTTTCTTTTCCAGATTCTTTGCGCATAATATGCTTTACTGAGGCTATCAAACTAGTATAATGAAAGAGAACCAGTTATCTCAAATAAGAACGGAAAAAAGTGATTCTAACGAAGTTTCCAAACTTCGAAAAAAAATTTTTTTCTTTTCGAGATTCTTTGCGCATAATATGCTTTTCTGAGGCTATCAAACTAGTAAAATGAAAGAGAACCAGTTATCTCGAATAAGAACGGAAAAAAAGTAATTCTAAAGAAGCTTCCAAACTTCGAAAAAATTTTTTTTCTTTTCGAGATTCTTTGCGCATAATATGCTTTACTGAGGCTATCAAACTAGTATAATGAAAGAGAACCAGTTATCTCATATAAGAACGGAAAAAAAGTGATTCTAACGAAGTTTCCAAACTTCGAAAAAAATTTTTTTTTCTTTTCGAAATTCTTTGCGCATAATATGCTTTACTGAGGCTATCAAACTAGTATAATGAAAGAGAACCAGTTATCTCAAATAAGAACGGAAAAAAAGTGATTCAAACGAAGTTTCCAAACTTCGAAAAAAAATGGTTTTCTTTTCGAGATTCTTTGCGCATAATATGCTTTTCTACGGCTATCAAACTAGTAAAATGAAAGAGAACCAGTTATCTCGAATAAGAACGGAAAAAAATTGATTCTAACGAAGTTTCCAAACTTCGAAAAATGTTTTTTTTCTTTTCGAGATTCTTTGCGCATAATATGCTTTGCTGAGTCTATCAAACTAGTATAATGAAAGAGAACCAGTTATCTCAAATAAGAACGGAAAAAAGTGATTCTAACGAAGTTTCCAAACTTCGAAAAAAAATTTTTTTCTTTTCGAGATTCTTTGCGCATAATATGCTTTACTGAGGCTATCAAACTAGTATAATGAAAGAGAACCAGTTATCTCAAATAAGAACGGAAAAAAATTGATTCTAACGAAGTTTCCAAACTTCGAAATAATTTTTTTTTTCTTTTCCAGATTCTTTGCGCATAATATGCTTTACTGAGGCTATCAAACTAGTATAATGAAAGAGAACCAGTTATCTCAAATAAGAACGGAAAAAAGTGATTCTAACGAAGTTTCCAAACTTCGAAAAAAAATTTTTTTCTTTTCGAGATTCTTTGCGCATAATATGCTTTACTGAGATTATCAAACTAGTATAATGAAAGAGAACCAGTTATCTCAAATAAGAACAGAAAAAAAGTGATTCTAAAGAAGTTTCCAAACTTCGAAAAAAAATTTTTTTCTTTTCGAGATTCTTTGCGCATAATATGCTTTTCTGGGGCTATCAAACTAGTATAAAGAAAGAGAACCAGTTATCTCAAATAAGAACGGGAAAAAAGTGATTCTAACGAAGTTTCCAAACTTCGAAAAAAATTTTTTTTCTTTTCGAGATTCTTTGCGCATAATATGCTTTACTGAGGCTATCAAACTAGTATAATGAAAGAGAACCAGTTATCTCATATAAGAACGGAAAAAAAGTGATTCTAACGAAGTTTCCAAACTTCGAAAAAAATTTTTTTTTCTTTTCGAAATTCTTTGCGCATAATATGCTTTACTGAGGCTATCAAACTAGTATAATGAAAGAGAACCAGTTATCTCAAATAAGAACGGAAAAAAAGTGATTCAAACGAAGTTTCCAAACTTCGAAAAAAAATGGTTTTCTTTTCGAGATTCTTTGCGCATAATATGCTTTTCTACGGCTATCAAACTAGTAAAATGAAAGAGAACCAGTTATCTCGAATAAGAACGGAAAAAAATTGATTCTAACGAAGTTTCCAAACTTCGAAAAATGTTTTTTTTCTTTTCGAGATTCTTTGCGCATAATATGCTTTGCTGAGTCTATCAAACTAGTATAATGAAAGAGAACCAGTTATCTCAAATAAGAACGGAAAAAAGTGATTCTAACGAAGTTTCCAAACTTCGAAAAAAAATTTTTTTCTTTTCGAGATTCTTTGCGCATAATATGCTTTACTGTGGCTATCAAACTAGTATAATGAAAGAGAACCAGTTATCTCAAATAAGAACGGAAAAAAATTGATTCTAACGAAGTTTCCAAACTTCGAAATAATTTTTTTTTTCTTTTCCAGATTCTTTGCGCATAATATGCTTTACTGAGGCTATCAAACTAGTATAATGAAAGAGAACCAGTTATCTCAAATAAGAACGGAAAAAAGTGATTCTAACGAAGTTTCCAAACTTCGAAAACAAATTTTTTTCTTTTCGAGATTCTTTGCGCATAATATGCTTTACTGAGATTATCAAACTAGTATAATGAAAGAGAACCAGTTATCTCAAATAAGAACAGAAAAAAAGTGATTCTAAAGAAGTTTCCAAACTTCGAAAAAAAATTTTTTTCTTTTCGAGATTCTTTGCGCATAATATGCTTTACTGAGGCTATCAAACTAGTATAATGAAAGAGAACAAGTTATCTCAAATAAGAACGGAAAAAAATTGATTCTAAAGAAGTTTTCAAACTTCGAAAAAAATTTTTTTCTTTTCGAGATTCTTTGCGCATAATATGCTTTACTGAGGCTATCAAAATAGTATAATGAAAGAGAAACAGTTATCTCAAATAAGAACGGAAAAAAAGTGATCCAAACGTAGTTTCCAAACTTCGAAAAAAAATGTTTTTCTTTTCGAGATTCTTTGCGCATAATATGCTTTTCTGGGGCTATCAAACTAGTATAAAGAAAGAGAACCAGTTATCTCAAATAAGAACGGGAAAAAAGTGATTCTAACGAAGTTTCCAAACTTCGAAAAAAATTTTTTTTCTTTTCGAGATTCTTTGCGCATAATATGCTTTACTGAGGCTATCAAACTAGTATAATGAAAGAGAACCAGTTATCTCAAATAAGAACGGAAAAAAGTGATTCTAACGAAGTTTTAAAACTTCGAAAAAAAAATTTTTTTCCTTCGAGATTCTTTGCGCATAATATGCTTTAATGAGGCTATCAAACTAGTACAATGAAAGAGAACCAGTTATCTCAAATAAGAACAGAAAAAAAGTGATTCTAAAGAAGTTTCCAAACTTCGAAAAAAAATTTTTTTCTTTTGGAGATTCTTTGCGCATAATATGCTTTACTGAGGCTATCAAACTAGTATAATGAAAGAGAACCAGTTATCTCAAATAAGAACGGAAAAAAATTGATTCTAAAGAAGTTTGCAAACTTCGAAAAAAAATTTTTTCCCTTCGAGATTCTTTGCGCATAATATGCTTTACTGAGGCTATCAAACTAGAACAATGAAAGTGAACCAGTTATCTCAAATAAGAACAGAAAAAAAGTGATTCTAAAGAAGTTTCCAAACTTCGAAAAATTTTTTTTCTTTTGGAGATTCTTTGCGCATAATATGCTTTACTGAGGCTATCAAACTAGTATAATGAAAGAGAACCAGTTATCTCAAATAAGAACGGAAAAAATTGATTCTAAAGAAGTTTCCAAACTTCGAAAAAAATTCTTTTTCTTTTCGTGATTCTTTTCGCTAAATATGCTTTTCTGAGGCTATCAAACTAGTGTAATGAAAGAGAACCAGTTATCTCAAATTAGAACAGAAAAAAAGTGATTCTAAAGAAGTTTCCAAACTTCGAAAAAAAATTTTTTTCTTTTCGAGATTCTTTGCGCATAATATGCTTTACTGAGGCTATCAAACTAGTATAATGAAAGAGAACCAGTTATCTCAAATAAGAACAGAAAAAAAGTGATTCTAAAGAAGTTTCCAAACTTCGAAAAAAATTTTTTTTCTTTTCGAGATTCTTTGCGCATAATATGCTTTACTGAGGCTATCAAACTAGTATAATGAAAGAGAACCAGTTATCTCAAATAAGAACGGAAAAAAATTGATTCTAAAGAAGTTTCCAAACTTCGAAAAAAAATTTATTTCTTTTCGCTATTCTTTGCGCATAATATGGTTTACAGAGGCTATCAAACTAGTATAATGAAAGAGAAACAGTTATCTCAAATAAGAACGGAAAAAAAGTGATTCAAACGAAGTTTCCAAACTTCGAAAAAAAATGTTTTTCTTTTCGAGATTCTTTGCGCATAATATGCTTTTCTGAGGCTATCAAACTAGTAAAATGAAAGAGAACCAGTTATCTCGAATAAGAACGGAAAAAAAGTAATTCTAAAGAAGTTTCCAAAGTTCGAAAAAAATTTTTTTTCTTTTCGAGATTCTTTGCGCATAATATGCTTTACTGAGGCTATCAAACTAGTATAATGAAAGAGAACCAGTTATCTCATATAAGAACGGAAAAAAAGTGATTCTAACGAAGTTTCCAAACTTCGAAAAAAATTTTTTTTTCTTTTCGAAATTCTTTGCGCATAATATGCTTTACTGAGGCTATCAAACTAGTATAATGAAAGAGAACCAGTTATCTCAAATAAGAACGGAAAAAAAGTGATTCAAACGAAGTTTCCAAACTTCGAAAAAAAATGGTTTTCTTTTCGAGATTCTTTGCGCATAATATGCTTTTCTACGGCTATCAAACTAGTAAAATGAAAGAGAACCAGTTATCTCGAATAAGAACGGAAAAAAAGTGATTCTAACGAAGTTTCCAAACTTCGAAAAATGTTTTTTTTCTTTTCGAGATTCTTTGCGCATAATATGCTTTACTGAGTCTATCAAACTAGTATAATGAAAGAGAACCAGTTATCTCAAATAAGAACGGAAAAAAGTGATTCTAACGAAGTTTCCAAACTTCGAAAAAAAAATTTTTTTCTTTTCGAGATTCTTTGCGCATAATATGCTTTACTGAGGCTATCAAACTAGTATAATGAAAGAGAACCAGTTATCTCAAATAAGAACGGAAAAAAATTGATTCTAACGAAGTTTCCAAACTTCGAAAATTTTTTTTTTTCTTTTCCAGATTCTTTGCGCATAATATGCTTTACTGAGGCTATCAAACTAGTATAATGAAAGAGAACCAGTTATCTCAAATAAGAACGGAAAAAAGTGATTCTAACGAAGTTTCCAAACTTCGAAAAAAAATTTTTTTCTTTTGGAGATTCTTTGCGCATAATATGCTTTTCTGAGGCTATCAAACTAGTAAAATGAAAGAGAACCAGTTATCTCGAATAAGAACGGAAAAAAAGTAATTCTAAAGAAGCTTCCAAACTTCGAAAAAATTTTTTTTCTTTTCGAGATTCTTTGCGCATAATATGCTTTACTGAGGCTATCAAACTAGTATAATGAAAGAGAACCAGTTATCTCATATAAGAACGGAAAAAAAGTGATTCTAACGAAGTTTCCAAACTTCGAAAAAAATTTTTTTTTCTTTTCGAAATTCTTTGCGCATAATATGCTTTACTGAGGCTATCAAACTAGTATAATGAAAGAGAACCAGTTATCTCAAATAAGAACGGAAAAAAAGTGATTCAAACGAAGTTTCCAAACTTCGAAAAAAAATGGTTTTCTTTTCGAGATTCTTTGCGCATAATATGCTTTTCTACGGCTATCAAACTAGTAAAATGAAAGAGAACCAGTTATCTCGAATAAGAACGGAAAAAAATTGATTCTAACGAAGTTTCCAAACTTCGAAAAATGTTTTTTTTCTTTTCGAGATTCTTTGCGCATAATATGCTTTTCTGAGTCTATCAAACTAGTATAATGAAAGAGAACCAGTTATCTCAAATAAGAACGGAAAAAAGTGATTCTAACGAAGTTTCCAAACTTCGAAAAAAAATTTTTTTCTTTTCGAGATTCTTTGCGCATAATATGCTTTACTGAGGCTATCAAACTAGTATAATGAAAGAGAACCAGTTATCTCAAATAAGAACGGAAAAAAATTGATTCTAACGAAGTTTCCAAACTTCGAAATAATTTTTTTTTTCTTTTCCAGATTCTTTGCGCATAATATGCTTTACTGAGGCTATCAAACTAGTATAATGAAAGAGAACCAGTTATCTCAAATAAGAACGGAAAAAAGTGATTCTAACGAAGTTTCCAAACATCGAAAAAAATTTTTTTTCTTTTCGAGATTCTTTGCGCATAATATGCTTTACTGAGATTATCAAACTAGTATAATGAAAGAGAACCAGTTATCTCAAATAAGAACAGAAAAAAAGTGATTCTAAAGAAGTTTCCAAACTTCGAAAAAAAATTTTTTTCTTTTCGAGATTCTTTGCGCATAATATGCTTTACTGAGGCTATCAAACTAGTATAATGAAAGAGAACAAGTTATCTCAAATAAGAACGGAAAAAAATTGATTCTAAAGAAGTTTTCAAACTTCGAAAAAAATTTTTTTCTTTTCGAGATTCTTTGCGCATAATATGCTTTACTGAGGCTATCAAAATAGTATAATGAAAGAGAAACAGTTATCTCAAATAAGAACGGAAAAAAAGTGATCCAAACGTAGTTTCCAAACTTCGAAAAAAAATGTTTTTCTTTTCGAGATTCTTTGCGCATAATATGCTTTTCTGGGGCTATCAAACTAGTATAAAGAAAGAGAACCAGTTATCTCAAATAAGAACGGGAAAAAAGTGATTCTAACGAAGTTTCCAAACTTCGAAAAAAATTTCTTTTCTTTTCGAGATTCTTTGCGCATAATATGCTTTACTGAGGCTATCAAACTAGTATAATGAAAGAGAACCAGTTATCTCAATTAAGAACGGAAAAAAGTGATTCTAACGAAGTTTTCAAACTTCGAAAAAAAAATTTTTTTCCTTCGAGATTCTTTGCGCATAATATGCTTTAATGAGGCTATCAAACTAGTACAATGAAAGAGAACCAGTTATCTCAAATAAGAACAGAAAAAAAGTGATTCTAAAGAAGTTTCCAAACTTCGAAAAAAAATTTTTTTCTTTTGGAGATTCTTTGCGCATAATATGCTTTACTGAGGCTATCAAACTAGTATAATGAAAGAGAACCAGTTATCTCAAATAAGAACGGAAAAAAATTGATTCTAAAGAAGTTTGCAAACTTCGAAAAAAAATTTTTTCCCTTCGAGATTCTTTGCGCATAATATGCTTTACTGAGGCTATCAAACTAGAACAATGAAAGTGAACCAGTTATCTCAAATAAGAACAGAAAAAAAGTGATTCTAAAGAAGTTTCCAAACTTCGAAAAAAAATTTTTTTCTTTTGGAGATTCTTTGCGCATAATATGCTTTACTGAGGCTATCAAACTAGTATAATGAAAGAGAACCAGTTATCTCAAATAAGAACGGAAAAAATTGATTCTAAAAAAGTTTCCAAACTTCGAAAAAAATTCTTTTTCTTTTCGTGATTCTTTTCGCTAAATATGCTTTTCTGAGGCTATCAAACTAGTGTAATGAAAGAGAACCGTTATCTCAAATTAGAACAGAAAAAAAGTGATTCTAAAGAAGTTTCCAAACTTCGAAAAAAAATTTTTTTCTTTTCGAGATTCTTTGCGCATAATATGCTTTACTGAGGGTATCAAACTAGTATAATGAAAGAGAACCAGTTATCTCAAATAAGAACAGAAAAAAAGTGATTCTAAAGAAGTTTCCAAACTTCGAAAAAAATTTTTTTTCTTTTCGAGATTCTTTGCGCATAATATGCTTTACTGAGGCTATCAAACTAGTGTAATGAAAGAGAACCAGTTATCTCAAATAAGAACGGAAAAAAATTGATTCTAAAGAAGTTTCCAAACTTCGAAAAAAAATTTATTTCTTTTCGAGATTCTTTGCGCATAATATGGTTTACAGAGGCTATCAAACTAGTATAATGAAAGAGAAACAGTTATCTCAAATAAGAACGGAAAAAAAGTGATTCAAACGAAGTTTCCAAACTTCGAAAAAAAATGTTTTTCTTTTCGAGATTCTTTGCGCATAATATGCTTTTCTGAGGCTATCAAACTAGTAAAATGAAAGAGAACCAGTTATCTCGAATAAGAACGGAAAAAAAGTAATTCTAAAGAAGTTTCCAAAGTTCGAAAAAAATTTTTTTTCTTTTCGAGATTCTTTGCGCATAATATGCTTTACTGAGGCTATCAAACTAGTATAATGAAAGAGAACCACTTATCTCATATAAGAACGGAAAAAAAGTGATTCTAACGAAGTTTCCAAACTTCGAAAAAAATTTTTTTTTCTTTTCGAAATTCTTTGCGCATAATATGCTTTACTGAGGCTATCAAACTAGTATAATGAAAGAGAACCAGTTATCTCAAATAAGAACGGAAAAAAAGTGATTCAAACGAAGTTTCCAAACTTCGAAAAAAAATGGTTTTCTTTTCGAGATTCTTTGCGCATAATATGCTTTTCTACGGCTATCAAACTAGTAAAATGAAAGAGAACCAGTTATCTCGAATAAGAACGGAAAAAAAGTGATTCTAACGAAGTTTCCAAACTTCGAAAAATGTTTTTTTTCTTTTCGAGATTCTTTGCGCATAATATGCTTTACTGAGTCTATCAAACTAGTATAATGAAAGAGAACCAGTTATCTCAAATAAGAACGGAAAAAAGTGATTCTAACGAAGTTTCCAAACTTCGAAAAAAAAATTTTTTTCTTTTCGAGATTCTTTGCGCATAATATGCTTTACTGAGGCTATCAAACTAGTATAATGAAAGAGAACCAGTTATCTCAAATAAGAACGGAAAAAAATTTATTCTAACGAAGTTTCCAAACTTCGAAAATTTTTTTTTTTTCTTTTCCAGATTCTTTGCGCATAATATGCTTTACTGAGGCTATCAAACTAGTATAATGAAAGAGAACCAGTTATCTCAAATAAGAACGGAAAAAAGTGATTCTAACGAAGTTTCCAAACTTCGAAAAAAAATTTTTTTCTTTTCGAGATTCTTTGCGCATAATATGCTTTACTGAGGCTGTCAAACTAGTATAATGAAAGAGAACCAGTTATCTCAAATAAGAACAGAAAAAAAGTGATTCTAAAGAAGTTTCCAAACTTCGAAAAAAATTTTTTTTCTTTTCGAGATTCTTTGCGCATAATATGCTTTACTGAGGCTATCAAACTAGTATAATGAAAGAGAACAAGTTATCTCAAATAAGAACGGAAAAAAATTGATTCTAAAGAAGTTTTCAAACTTCGAAAAAAAATTTTTTTCTTTTCGAGATTCTTTGCGCATAATATGCTTTACTGAGGCTATCAAAATAGTATAATGAAAGAGAAACAGTTATCTCAAATAAGAACGGAAAAAAAGTGATTCTAACGAAGTTTCCAAACTTCGAAAAAAAATTTTTTTCTTTTCGAGATTCTTTGCGCATAATATGCTTTACTGAGGCTATCAAACTAGTATAATGAAAGAGTACCAGTTATCTCAAATAAGAACGGAAAAAAAGTGATTCAAACGAAGTTTCCAAACTTCGAAAAAAAATGTTTTTCTTTTCGAGATTCTTTGCGCATAATATGCTTTTCTGAGTCTATCAAACTAGTATAATGAAAGAGAACCAGTTATCTCAAATAAGAACGGAAAAAAAGTGATTCAAACGAAGTTTCCAAAATTCGAAAAAAAATTTTTTTCCTTTCGAGATTCTTTGCGCATAATATGCTTTTGTACGGCTATCAAACTAGTAAAATGAAAGAGAACCAGTTATCTCGAATAAGAACGGAAAAAAAGTGATTCTAACGAAGTTTCCAAACTTCGAAAAATTTTTTTTTTCTTTTCGAGATTCTTTGCGCATAATATGCTTTACAAAGGCTATCAAACTAGTATAATGAAAGAGAACCAGTTATCTCAAATAAGAACGGAAAAAAGTGTTTCTAACGAAGTTTCCAAACTTCGAAAAAAATTTTTTTTCTTTTCGAGATTCTTTGCGCATAATATGCTTTACTGAGGCTATCAAACTAGTATAATGAAAGAGAACCAGTTCTCTCAAATAAGAACGGAAAAAATTGATTCTAACGAAGTTTCTAAACTTCGAAAAAAAAATTTTATCTTTTCGAGATTCTTTGCGCATAATATGCTTTACTGAGGCTATTAAACTAGTATAATGAAAGAGAAGCAGTTATCTCAAATAAGAACGGAAAAAAATTGATTCTAAAGAAGTTTCCAAAGTTCGAAAAAAAATTTTTTTCTTTTCGAGATTCTTTGCGCATAATATGCTTTACTGAGGCTATCAAACTAGTATAATGAAAGAGAACCAGTTATCTCAAATAAGAACAGAAAAAAAGTGATTCTAAAGAAGTTTCCAAACTTCGAAAAAAAATTTTTTTCTTTTCGAGATTCTTTGCGCATAATATGCTTTACTGAGGCTATCAAACTAGTATAATGAAAGAGAACAAGTTATCTCAAATAAGAACGGAAAAAAATTGATTCTAAAGAAGTTTCCAAACTTCGAAAAAAAATTTTTTTCTTTTCGAGATTCTTTGCACATAATATGCTTTTCTGGGGCTATCAAACTAGTATAATGAAAGAGAACCAGTTATCTCAAATAAGAACGGGAAAAAAGTGATTCTAACGAAGTTTCCAAACTTGGAAAAAAATATTTTTTCTTTTCGAGATTCTTTGCGCATAATATGCTTTACTGAGGCTATCAAACTAGTACAATGAAGTAGAACCAGTTATCTCAAATAAGAACAGAAAAAAAGTGATTCTAAAGAAGTTTCCAAACTTCGAAAAAAAATTTTTTTCTTTTGGAGATTCTTTGCGCATAATATGCTTTACTGAGGCTATCAAACTAGTATAATGAAAGAGAACCAGTTATCTCAAATAAGAACGGAAAAAAATTGATTCTAAAGAAGTTTCCAAACTTCGAAAAAAATTTTTTTTCTTTTCGAGATTCTTTGCGCATAATATGCTTTACTGAGGCTATCAAACTAGTATAATGAAAGAGAAACAGATATCTCAAATATGAACGGAAAAAAAGTGATTCAAACGAAGTTTCCAAACTTCGAAAAAAAATGTTTTTCTTTTCGAGATTCTTTGCGCATAATATGCTTTTCTGGGGCTATCAAACTAGTATAATGAAAGAGAACCAGTTATCTCAAATAAGAACGGGAAAAAAGTGATTCTAACGAAGTTTCCAAACTTCGAAAAAATTTTTTTTTCTTTTCGAGATTCTTTGCGCATAATATGCTTTACTGAGGCTAACAAACTAGTATAATGAAAGAGAACCAGTTATCTCAAATAAGAACGGATAAAAGTGATTCTAACTAATTTTTCAAACTTCGAAAAAAAAATTTTTTTCCTTCGAGATTCTTTGCGCATAATATGCTTTAATGAGCCTATCAAACTAGTACAATGAAAGAGAACCAGTTATCTCAAATAAGAACAGAAAAAAAGTGATTCTAGAGAAGTTTCCAAACTTCGAAAAAAAATTTTTTTCTTTTGGAGATTCTTTGCGCATAATATGCTTTACTGAGGCTATCAAACTAGTATAATGAAAGAGAACCAGTTATCTCAAATAAGAACGGAAAAAAATTGATTCTAAAGAAGTTTGCAAACTTCGAAAAAAAATTTTTTCCCTTCGAGATTCTTTGCGCATAATATGCTTTACTGAGGCTATCAAACTAGAACAATGAAAGTGAACCAGTTATCTCAAATAAGAACAGAAAAAAAGTGATTCTAAAGAAGTTTCCAAACTTCGAAAAAAAATTTTTTTCTTTTGGAGATTCTTTGCGCATAATATGCTTTACTGAGGCTATCAAACTAGTATAATGAAAGAGAACCAGTTATCTCAAATAAGAACGGAAAAAATTGATTCTAAAGAAGTTTCCAAACTTCGAAAAAAATTCTTTTTCTTTTCGTGATTCTTTTCGCTAAATATGCTTTTCTGAGGCTATCAAACTAGTGTAATGAAAGAGAACCGTTATCTCAAATTAGAACAGAAAAAAAGTGATTCTAAAGAAGTTTCCAAACTTCGAAAAAAAATTTTTTTCTTTTCGAGATTCTTTGCGCATAATATGCTTTACTGAGGGTATCAAACTAGTATAATGAAAGAGAACCAGTTATCTCAAATAAGAACAGAAAAAAAGTGATTCTAAAGAAGTTTCCAAACTTCGAAAAAAATTTTTTTTCTTTTCGAGATTCTTTGCGCATAATATGCTTTACTGAGGCTATCAAACTAGTGTAATGAAAGAGAACCAGTTATCTCAAATAAGAACGGAAAAAAATTGATTCTAAAGAAGTTTCCAAACTTCGAAAAAAAATTTATTTCTTTTCGAGATTCTTTGCGCATAATATGGTTTACAGAGGCTATCAAACTAGTATAATGAAAGAGAAACAGTTATCTCAAATAAGAACGGAAAAAAAGTGATTCAAACGAAGTTTCCAAACTTCGAAAAAAAATGTTTTTCTTTTCGAGATTCTTTGCGCATAATATGCTTTTCTGAGGCTATCAAACTAGTAAAATGAAAGAGAACCAGTTATCTCGAATAAGAACGGAAAAAAAGTAATTCTAAAGAAATTTCCAAAGTTCGAAAAAAATTTTTTTTCTTTTCGAGATTCTTTGCACATAATATGCTTTACTGAGGCTATCAAACTAGTATAATGAAAGAGAACCACTTATCTCATATAAGAACGGAAAAAAAGTGATTCTAACGAAGTTTCCAAACTTCGAAAAAAATTTTTTTTTCTTTTCGAAATTCTTTGCGCATAATATGCTTTACTGAGGCTATCAAACTAGTATAATGAAAGAGAACCAGTTATCTCAAATAAGAACGGAAAAAAAGTGATTCAAACGAAGTTTCCAAACTTCGAAAAAAAATGGTTTTCTTTTCGAGATTCTTTGCGCATAATATGCTTTTCTACGGCTATCAAACTAGTAAAATGAAAGAGAACCAGTTATCTCGAATAAGAACGGAAAAAAAGTGATTCTAACGAAGTTTCCAAACTTCGAAAAATGTTTTTTTTCTTTTCGAGATTCTTTGCGCATAATATGCTTTACTGAGTCTATCAAAATAGTATAATGAAAGAGAACCAGTTATCTCAAATAAGAACGGAAAAAAGTGATTCTAACGAAGTTTCCAAACTTCGAAAAAAAAATTTTTTTCTTTTCGAGATTCTTTGCGCATAATATGCTTTACTGAGGCTATCAAACTAGTATAATGAAAGAGAACCAGTTATCTCAAATAAGAACGGAAAAAAATTTATTCTAACGAAGTTTCCAAACTTCGAAAATTTTTTTTTTTTCTTTTCCAGATTCTTTGCGCATAATATGCTTTACTGAGGCTATCAAACTAGTATAATGAAAGAGAACCAGTTATCTCAAATAAGAACGGAAAAAAGTGATTCTAACGAAGTTTCCAAACTTCGAAAAAAAATTTTTTTCTTTTCGAGATTCTTTGCGCATAATATGCTTTACTGAGGCTGTCAAACTAGTATAATGAAAGAGAACCAGTTATCTCAAATAAGAACAGAAAAAAAGTGATTCTAAAGAAGTTTCCAAACTTCGAAAAAAATTTTTTTTCTTTTCGAGATTCTTTGCGCATAATATGCTTTACTGAGGCTATCAAACTAGTATAATGAAAGAGAACAAGTTATCTCAAATAAGAACGGAAAAAAATTGATTCTAAAGAAGTTTTCAAACTTCGAAAAAAAACTTTTTTCTTTTCGAGATTCTTTGCGCATAATATGCTTTACTGAGGCTATCAAAATAGTATAATGAAAGAGAAACAGTTATCTCAAATAAGAACGGAAAAAAAGTGATTCTAACGAAGTTTCCAAACTTCGAAAAAAAATTTTTTTCTTTTCGAGATTCTTTGCGCATAATATGCTTTACTGAGGCTATCAAACTAGTATAATGAAAGAGTACCAGTTATCTCAAATAAGAACGGAAAAAAAGTGATTCAAACGAAGTTTCCAAACTTCGAAAAAAAATGTTTTTCTTTTCGAGATTCTTTGCGCATAATATGCTTTTCTGAGTCTATCAAACTAGTATAATGAAAGAGAACCAGTTATCTCAAATAAGAACGGAAAAAAAGTGATTCAAACGAAGTTTCCAAAATTCGAAAAAAAATTTTTTTCCTTTCGAGATTCTTTGCGCATAATATGCTTTTCTACGGCTATCAAACTAGTAAAATGAAAGAGAACCAGTTATCTCGAATAAGAACGGAAAAAAAGTGATTCTAACGAAGTTTCCAAAATTCGAAAAATTTTTTTTTTCTTTTCGAGATTCTTTGCGCATAATATGCTTTACAAAGGCTATCAAACTAGTATAATGAAAGAGAACCAGTTATCTCAAATAAGAACGGAAAAAAGTGTTTCTAACGAAGTTTCCAAACTTCGAAAAAAATTTTTTTTCTTTTCGAGATTCTTTGCGCATAATATGCTTTACTGAGGCTATCAAACTAGTATAATGAAAGAGAACCAGTTCTCTCAAATAAGAACGGAAAAAAGTGATTCTAACGAAGTTTCTAAACTTCGAAAAAAAAATTTTTTCTTTTCGAGATTCTTTGCGCATAATATGCTTTACTGAGGCTATTAAACTAGCATAATGAAAGAGAAGCAGTTATCTCAAATAAGAACGGAAAAAAATTGATTCTAAAGAAGTTTCCAAAGTTCGAAAAAAAATTTTTTTCTTTTCGAGATTCTTTGCGCATAATATGCTTTACTGAGGCTATCAAACTAGTATAATGAAAGAGAACCAGTTATCTCAAATAAGAACAGAAAAAAAGTGATTCTAAAGAAGTTTCCAAACTTCGAAAAAAAATTTTTTTCTTTTCGAGATTCTTTGCGCATAATATGCTTTACTGAGGCTATCAAACTAGTATAATGAAAGAGAACAAGTTATCTCAAATAAGAACGGAAAAAAATTGATTCTAAAGAAGTTTCCAAACTTCGAAAAAAAATTTTTTTCTTTTCGATATTCTTTGCGCATAATATGCTTTTCTGGGGCTATCAAACTAGTATAATGAAAGAGAACCAGTTATCTCAAATAAGAACGGGAAAAAAGTGATTCTAACGAAGTTTCCAAACTTGGAAAAAAATATTTTTTCTTTTCGAGATTCTTTGCGCATAATATGCTTTACTGAGGCTATCAAACTAGTACAATGAAGTAGAACCAGAACAGAAAAAAAGTGATTCTAAAGAAGTTTCCAAACTTCGAAAAAAAATTTTTTTCTTTTGGAGATTCTTTGCGCATAATATGCTTTACTGAGGCTATCAAACTAGTATAATGAAAGAGAACCAGTTATCTCAAATAAGAACGGAAAAAAATTGATTCTAAAGAAGTTTCCAAACTTCGAAAAAAATTTTTTTTCTTTTCGAGATTCTTTGCGCATAATATGCTTTACTGAGGCTATCAAACTAGTATAATGAAAGAGAAACAGATATCTCAAATATGAACGGAAAAAAAGTGATTCAAACGAAGTTTCCAACTTCGAAAAAAAATGTTTTTCTTTTCGAGATTCTTTGCGCATAATATGCTTTTCTGGGGCTATCAAACTAGTATAATGAAAGAGACCCAGTTATCTCAAATAAGAACGGGAAAAAAGTGATTCTAACGAAGTTTCCAAACTTCGAAAAAATTTTTTTTTCTTTTCGAGATTCTTTGCGCATAATATGCTTTACTGAGGCTAACAAACTAGTATAATGAAAGAGAACCAGTTATCTCAAATAAGAACGGATAAAAGTGATTCTAACTAATTTTTCAAACTTCGAAAAAAAAATTTCTTCTTTTCGAGATTCTTTGCGCATAATATGCTTTACTGAGGCTATCAAACTAGTACAATGAAAGAGAACCAGTTATCTCAAATAAGAACAGAAAAAAAGTGATTCTGAAGAAGTTTCCAAACTTCGAAAAAAAATTTTTTTCTTTTGGAGATTCTTTGCGCATAATATGCTTTACTGAGGCTATCAAACTAGTATAATGAAAGAGAACCAGTTATCTCAAATAAGAACGGAAAAAAATTGATTCTAAAGAAGTTTCCAAAGTTCGAAAAAAAATTTTTTTCTTTTCGAGATTCTTTGCGCATAATATGCTTTACTGAGGCTATCAACCTAGTATAACGAAAGAGAAACAGTTATCTCAAATAAGAACGGAAAAAAAGTGATTCTAAAGTAGTTTCCAAACTTCGAAAAAAAATTTTTTTCTTTTCGTGATTCTTTTCGCTAAATATGCTTTTCTGAGGCTATCAAACTAGTGTAATGAAAGAGAACCAGTTATCTCAAATTAGAACAGAAAAAAAGTGATTCTAAAGAAGTTTCCAAACTTCGAAAAAAAATTTTTTTCTTTTCGAGATTCTTTGCGCATAATATGCTTTACTGAGGCTATCAAACTAGTATAATGAAAGAGAACCAGTTATCTCAAATAAGAACGGAAAAAAGTGATTCTAACGAAGTTTCCAAACTTCGAAAAAAAAATTTTTTTCTTTTCGAGATTCTTTGCGCATAATATGCTTTACTGAGGCTATCAAACTAGTATAATGAAAGAGAACCAGTTATCTCAAATAAGAACGGAAAAAAATTGATTCTAACGAAGTTTCCAAACTTCGAAAATTTTTTTTTTTCTTTTCCAGATTCTTTGCGCATAATATGCTTTACTGAGGCTATCAAACTAGTATAATGAAAGAGAACCAGTTATCTCAAATAAGAACGGAAAAAAGTGATTCTAACGAAGTTTCCAAACTTCGAAAAAAAATTTTTTTCTTTTGGAGATTCTTTGCGCATAATATGCTTTTCTGAGGCTATCAAACTAGTAAAATGAAAGAGAACCAGTTATCTCGAATAAGAACGGAAAAAAAGTAATTCTAAAGAAGCTTCCAAACTTCGAAAAAATTTTTTTTCTTTTCGAGATTCTTTGCGCATAATATGCTTTACTGAGGCTATCAAACTAGTATAATGAAAGAGAACCAGTTATCTCATATAAGAACGGAAAAAAAGTGATTCTAACGAAGTTTCCAAACTTCGAAAAAAATTTTTTTTTCTTTTCGAAATTCTTTGCGCATAATATGCTTTACTGAGGCTATCAAACTAGTATAATGAAAGAGAACCAGTTATCTCAAATAAGAACGGAAAAAAAGTGATTCAAACGAAGTTTCCAAACTTCGAAAAAAAATGGTTTTCTTTTCGAGATTCTTTGCGCATAATATGCTTTTCTACGGCTATCAAACTAGTAAAATGAAAGAGAACCAGTTATCTCGAATAAGAACGGAAAAAAATTGATTCTAACGAAGTTTCCAAACTTCGAAAAATGTTTTTTTTCTTTTCGAGATTCTTTGCGCATAATATGCTTTGCTGAGTCTATCAAACTAGTATAATGAAAGAGAACCAGTTATCTCAAATAAGAACGGAAAAAAGTGATTCTAACGAAGTTTCCAAACTTCGAAAAAAAATTTTTTTCTTTTCGAGATTCTTTGCGCATAATATGCTTTACTGAGGCTAGCAAACTAGTATAATGAAAGAGAACGAGTTAACTCAAATAAGAACGGAAAAAAATTGATTCTAACGAAGTTTCCAAACTTCGAAATAATTTTTTTTTTCTTTTCCAGATTCTTTGCGCATAATATGCTTTACTGAGGCTATCAAACTAGTATAATGAAAGAGAACCAGTTATCTCAAATAAGAACGGAAAAAAGTGATTCTAACGAAGTTTCCAAACTTCGAAAAAAATTTTTTTTCTTTTCGAGATTCTTTGCGCATAATATGCTTTACTGAGATTATCAAACTAGTATAATGAAAGAGAACCAGTTATCTCAAATAAGAACAGAAAAAAAGTGATTCTAAAGAAGTTTCCAAACTTCGAAAAAAAATTTTTTTCTTTTCGAGATTCTTTGCGCATAATATGCTTTACTGAGGCTATCAAACTAGTATAATGAAAGAGAACAAGTTATCTCAAATAAGAACGGAAAAAAATTGATTCTAAAGAAGTTTTCAAACTTCGAAAAAAATTTTTTTCTTTTCGAGATTCTTTGCGCATAATATGCTTTACTGAGGCTATCAAAATAGTATAATGAAAGAGAAACAGTTATCTCAAATAAGAACGGAAAAAAAGTGATCCAAACGTAGTTTCCAAACTTCGAAAAAAAATGTTTTTCTTTTCGAGATTCTTTGCGCATAATATGCTTTTCTGGGGCTATCAAACTAGTATAAAGAAAGAGAACCAGTTATCTCAAATAAGAACGGGAAAAAAGTGATTCTAACGAAGTTTCCAAACTTCGAAAAAAATTTCTTTTCTTTTCGAGATTCTTTGCGCATAATATGCTTTACTGAGGCTATCAAACTAGTATAATGAAAGAGAACCAGTTATCTCAATTAAGAACGGAAAAAAGTGATTCTAACGAAGTTTTCAAACTTCGAAAAAAAAATTTTTTTCCTTCGAGATTCTTTGCGCATAATATGCTTTAATGAGGCTATCAAACTAGTACAATGAAAGAGAACCAGTTATCTCAAATAAGAACAGAAAAAAAGTGATTCTAAAGAAGTTTCCAAACTTCGAAAAAAAATTTTTTTCTTTTGGAGATTCTTTGCGCATAATATGCTTTACTGAGGCTATCAAACTAGAACAATGAAAGTGAACCAGTTATCTCAAATAAGAACAGAAAAAAAGTGATTCTAAAGAAGTTTCCAAACTTCGAAAAAAAATTTTTTTCTTTTGGAGATTCTTTGCGCATAATATGCTTTACTGAGGCTATCAAACTAGTATAATGAAAGAGAACCAGTTATCTCAAATAAGAACGGAAAAAATTGATTCTAAAGAAGTTTCCAAACTTCGAAAAAAATTCTTTTTCTTTTCGTGATTCTTTTCGCTAAATATGCTTTTCTGAGGCTATCAAACTAGTGTAATGAAAGAGAACCGTTATCTCAAATTAGAACAGAAAAAAAGTGATTCTAAAGAAGTTTCCAAACTTCGAAAAAAAATTTTTTTCTTTTCGAGATTCTTTGCGCATAATATGCTTTACTGAGGGTATCAAACTAGTATAATGAAAGAGAACCAGTTATCTCAAATAAGAACAGAAAAAAAGTGATTCTAAAGAAGTTTCCAAACTTCGAAAAAAATTTTTTTTCTTTTCGAGATTCTTTGCGCATAATATGCTTTACTGAGGCTATCAAACTAGTGTAATGAAAGAGAACCAGTTATCTCAAATAAGAACGGAAAAAAATTGATTCTAAAGAAGTTTCCAAACTTCGAAAAAAAATTTATTTCTTTTCGAGATTCTTTGCGCATAATATGGTTTACAGAGGCTATCAAACTAGTATAATGAAAGAGAAACAGTTATCTCAAATAAGAACGGAAAAAAAGTGATTCAAACGAAGTTTCCAAACTTCGAAAAAAAATGTTTTTCTTTTCGAGATTCTTTGCGCATAATATGCTTTTCTGAGGCTATCAAACTAGTAAAATGAAAGAGAACCAGTTATCTCGAATAAGAACGGAAAAAAAGTAATTCTAAAGAAGTTTCCAAAGTTCGAAAAAAATTTTTTTTCTTTTCGAGATTCTTTGCGCATAATATGCTTTACTGAGGCTATCAAACTAGTATAATGAAAGAGAACCACTTATCTCATATAAGAACGGAAAAAAAGTGATTCTAACGAAGTTTCCAAACTTCGAAAAAAATTTTTTTTTCTTTTCGAAATTCTTTGCGCATAATATGCTTTACTGAGGCTATCAAACTAGTATAATGAAAGAGAACCAGTTATCTCAAATAAGAACGGAAAAAAAGTGATTCAAACGAAGTTTCCAAACTTCGAAAAAAAATGGTTTTCTTTTCGAGATTCTTTGCGCATAATATGCTTTTCTACGGCTATCAAACTAGTAAAATGAAAGAGAACCAGTTATCTCGAATAAGAACGGAAAAAAAGTGATTCTAACGAAGTTTCCAAACTTCGAAAAATGTTTTTTTTCTTTTCGAGATTCTTTGCGCATAATATTCTTTACTGAGTCTATCAAACTAGTATAATGAAAGAGAACCAGTTATCTCAAATAAGAACGGAAAAAAGTGATTCTAACGAAGTTTCCAAACTTCGAAAAAAAAATTTTTTTCTTTTCGAGATTCTTTGCGCATAATATGCTTTACTGAGGCTATCAAACTAGTATAATGAAAGAGAACCAGTTCTCTCAAATAAGAACGGAAAAAAGTGATTCTAACGAAGTTTCTAAACTTCGAAAAAAAATTTTTTTCTTTTCGAGATTCTTTGCGCATAATATGCTTTACTGAGGCTATTAAACTAGTATAATGAAAGAGAAGCAGTTATCTCAAATAAGAACGGAAAAAAATTGATTCTAAAGAAGTTTCCAAAGTTCGAAAAAAAATTTTTTTCTTTTCGAGATTCTTTGCGCATAATATGCTTTACTGAGGCTATCAAACTAGTATAATGAAAGAGAACCAGTTATCTCAAATAAGAACAGAAAAAAAGTGATTCTAAAGAAGTTTCCAAACTTCGAAAAAAAATTTTTTTCTTTTCGAGATTCTTTGCGCATAATATGCTTTACTGAGGCTATCAAACTAGTATAATGAAAGAGAACAAGTTATCTCAAATAAGAACGGAAAAAAATTGATTCTAAAGAAGTTTCCAAACTTCGAAAAAAAATTTTTTTCTTTTCGAGATTCTTTGCGCATAATATGCTTTTCTGGGGCTATCAAACTAGTATAATGAAAGAGAACCAGTTATCTCAAATAAGAACGGGAAAAAAGTGATTCTAACGAAGTTTCCAAACTTGGAAAAAAATATTTTTTCTTTTCGAGATTCTTTGCGCATAATATGCTTTACTGAGGCTATCAAACTAGTACAATGAAGTAGAACCAGTTATCTCAAATAAGAACAGAAAAAAAGTGATTCTAAAGAAGTTTCCAAACTTCGAAAAAAAATTTTTTTCTTTTGGAGATTCTTTGCGCATAATATGCTTTACTGAGGCTATCAAACTAGTATAATGAAAGAGAACCAGTTATCTCAAATAAGAACGGAAAAAAATTGATTCTAAAGAAGTTTCCAAACTTCGAAAAAAATTTTTTTTCTTTTCGAGATTCTTTGCGCATAATATGCTTTACTGAGGCTATCAAACTAGTATAATGAAAGAGAACCAGTTATCTCAAATAAGAACGGAAAAAAATTGATTCTAAAGAAGTTTCCAAACTTCGAAAAAAATTTTTTTTCTTTTCGAGATTCTTTGCGCATAATATGCTTTACTGAGGCTATCAAACTAGTATAATGAAAGAGAAACAGATATCTCAAATATGAACGGAAAAAAAGTGATTCAAACGAAGTTTCCAAACTTCGAAAAAAAATGTTTTTCTTTTCGAGATTCTTTGCGCATAATATGCTTTTCTGGGGCTATCAAACTAGTATAATGAAAGAGAACCAGTTATCTCAAATAAGAACGGGAAAAAAGTGATTCTAACGAAGTTTCCAAACTTCGAAAAATTTTTTTTTTCTTTTCGAGATTCTTTGCGCATAATATGCTTTACTGAGGCTAACAAACTAGTATAATGAAAGAGAACCAGTTATCTCAAATAAGAACGGATAAAAGTGATTCTAACTAATTTTTCAAACTTCGAAAAAAAAATTTCTTCTTTTCGAGATTCTTTGCGCATAATATGCTTTACTGAGGCTATCAAACTAGTACAATGAAAGAGAACCAGTTATCTCAAATAAGAACAGAAAAAAAGTGATTCTGAAGAAGTTTCCAAACTTCGAAAAAAATTTTTTTTCTTTTGGAGATTCTTTGCGCATAATATGCTTTACTGAGGCTATCAAACTAGTATAATGAAAGAGAACCAGTTATCTCAAATAAGAACGGAAAAAAATTGATTCTAAAGAAGTTTCCAAAGTTCGAAAAAAAATTTTTTTCTTTTCGAGATTCTTTGCGCATAATATGCTTTACTGAGGCTATCAACCTAGTATAACGAAAGAGAAACAGTTATCTCAAATAAGAACGGAAAAAAAGTGATTCTAAAGTAGTTTCCAAACTTCGAAAAAAAATTTTTTTCTTTTCGTGATTCTTTTCGCTAAATATGCTTTTCTGAGGCTATCAAACTAGTGTAATGAAAGAGAACCAGTTATCTCAAATTAGAACAGAAAAAAAGTGATTCTAAAGAAGTTTCCAAACTTCGAAAAAAAATTTTTTTCTTTTCGAGATTCTTTGCGCATAATATGCTTTACTGAGGCTATCAAACTAGTATAATGAAAGAGAACCAGTTATCTCAAATAAGAACAGAAAAAAAGTGATTCTAAAGAAGTTTCCAAACTTCGAAAAAAAATTTTTTTCTTTTCGAGATTCTTTGCGCATAATATGCTTTACTGAGGCTATCAAACTAGTATAGTGAAAGAGAACCAGTTATCTCAAATAAGAACGGAAAAAAATTGATTCTAAAGAAGTTTCCAAACTTCGAAAAAAAATTTATTTCTTTTCGAGATTCTTTGCGCATAATATGGCTTACAGAGGCTATCAAACTAGTATAATGAAAGAGAAACAGTTATCTCAAATAAGAACGGAAAAAAAGTAATTCTAAAGAAATTTCCAAAGTTCGAAAAAAATTTTTTTTCTTTTCGAGATTCTTTGCACATAATATGCTTTACTGAGGCTATCAAACTAGTATAATGAAAGAGAACCACTTATCTCATATAAGAACGGAAAAAAAGTGATTCTAACGAAGTTTCCAAACTTCGAAAAAAATTTTTTTTTCTTTTCGAAATTCTTTGCGCATAATATGCTTTACTGAGGCTATCAAACTAGTATAATGAAAGAGAACCAGTTATCTCAAATAAGAACGGAAAAAAAGTGATTCAAACGAAGTTTCCAAACTTCGAAAAAAAATGGTTTTCTTTTCGAGATTCTTTGCGCATAATATGCTTTTCTACGGCTATCAAACTAGTAAAATGAAAGAGAACCAGTTATCTCGAATAAGAACGGAAAAAAAGTGATTCTAACGAAGTTTCCAAACTTCGAAAAATGTTTTTTTTCTTTTCGAGATTCTTTGCGCATAATATGCTTTACTGAGTCTATCAAAATAGTATAATGAAAGAGAACCAGTTATCTCAAATAAGAACGGAAAAAAGTGATTCTAACGAAGTTTCCAAACTTCGAAAAAAAAATTTTTTTCTTTTCGAGATTCTTTGCGCATAATATGCTTTACTGAGGCTATCAAACTAGTATAATGAAAGAGAACCAGTTATCTCAAATAAGAACGGAAAAAAATTTATTCTAACGAAGTTTCCAAACTTCGAAAATTTTTTTTTTTTCTTTTCCAGATTCTTTGCGCATAATATGCTTTACTGAGGCTATCAAACTAGTATAATGAAAGAGAACCAGTTATCTCAAATAAGAACGGAAAAAAGTGATTCTAACGAAGTTTCCAAACTTCGAAAAAAAATTTTTTTCTTTTCGAGATTCTTTGCGCATAATATGCTTTACTGAGGCTGTCAAACTAGTATAATGAAAGAGAACCAGTTATCTCAAATAAGAACAGAAAAAAAGTGATTCTAAAGAAGTTTCCAAACTTCGAAAAAAATTTTTTTTCTTTTCGAGATTCTTTGCGCATAATATGCTTTACTGAGGCTATCAAACTAGTATAATGAAAGAGAACAAGTTATCTCAAATAAGAACGGAAAAAAATTGATTCTAAAGAAGTTTTCAAACTTCGAAAAAAAACTTTTTTCTTTTCGAGATTCTTTGCGCATAATATGCTTTACTGAGGCTATCAAAATAGTATAATGAAAGAGAAACAGTTATCTCAAATAAGAACGGAAAAAAAGTGATTCTAACGAAGTTTCCAAACTTCGAAAAAAAATTTTTTTCTTTTCGAGATTCTTTGCGCATAATATGCTTTACTGAGGCTATCAAACTAGTATAATGAAAGAGTACCAGTTATCTCAAATAAGAACGGAAAAAAAGTGATTCAAACGAAGTTTCCAAACTTCGAAAAAAAATGTTTTTCTTTTCGAGATTCTTTGCGCATAATATGCTTTTCTGAGTCTATCAAACTAGTATAATGAAAGAGAACCAGTTATCTCAAATAAGAACGGAAAAAAAGTGATTCAAACGAAGTTTCCAAAATTCGAAAAAAAATTTTTTTCCTTTCGAGATTCTTTGCGCATAATATGCTTTTCTACGGCTATCAAACTAGTAAAATGAAAGAGAACCAGTTATCTCGAATAAGAACGGAAAAAAAGTGATTCTAACGAAGTTTCCAAACTTCGAAAAATTTTTTTTTTCTTTTCGAGATTCTTTGCGCATAATATGCTTTACAAAGGCTATCAAACTAGTATAATGAAAGAGAACCAGTTATCTCAAATAAGAACGGAAAAAAGTGTTTCTAACGAAGTTTCCAAACTTCGAAAAAAATTTTTTTTCTTTTCGAGATTCTTTGCGCATAATATGCTTTACTGAGGCTATCAAACTAGTATAATGAAAGAGAACCAGTTCTCTCAAATAAGAACGGAAAAAAGTGATTCTAACGAAGTTTCTAAACTTCGAAAAAAAAATTTTTTCTTTTCGAGATTCTTTGCGCATAATATGCTTTACTGAGGCTATTAAACTAGCATAATGAAAGAGAAGCAGTTATCTCAAATAAGAACGGAAAAAAATTGATTCTAAAGAAGTTTCCAAAGTTCGAAAAAAAATTTTTTTCTTTTCGAGATTCTTTGCGCATAATATGCTTTACTGAGGCTATCAAACTAGTATAATGAAAGAGAACCAGTTATCTCAAATAAGAACAGAAAAAAAGTGATTCTAAAGAAGTTTCCAAACTTCGAAAAAAAATTTTTTTCTTTTCGAGATTCTTTGCGCATAATATGCTTTACTGAGGCTATCAAACTAGTATAATGAAAGAGAACAAGTTATCTCAAATAAGAACGGAAAAAAATTGATTCTAAAGAAGTTTCCAAACTTCGAAAAAAAATTTTTTTCTTTTCGATATTCTTTGCGCATAATATGCTTTTCTGGGGCTATCAAACTAGTATAATGAAAGAGAACCAGTTATCTCAAATAAGAACGGGAAAAAAGTGATTCTAACGAAGTTTCCAAACTTGGAAAAAAATATTTTTTCTTTTCGAGATTCTTTGCGCATAATATGCTTTACTGAGGCTATCAAACTAGTACAATGAAGTAGAACCAGAACAGAAAAAAAGTGATTCTAAAGAAGTTTCCAAACTTCGAAAAAAAATTTTTTTCTTTTGGAGATTCTTTGCGCATAATATGCTTTACTGAGGCTATCAAACTAGTATAATGAAAGAGAACCAGTTATCTCAAATAAGAACGGAAAAAAATTGATTCTAAAGAAGTTTCCAAACTTCGAAAAAAATTTTTTTTCTTTTCGAGATTCTTTGCGCATAATATGCTTTACTGAGGCTATCAAACTAGTATAATGAAAGAGAAACAGATATCTCAAATATGAACGGAAAAAAAGTGATTCAAACGAAGTTTCCAACTTCGAAAAAAAATGTTTTTCTTTTCGAGATTCTTTGCGCATAATATGCTTTTCTGGGGCTATCAAACTAGTATAATGAAAGAGACCCAGTTATCTCAAATAAGAACGGGAAAAAAGTGATTCTAACGAAGTTTCCAAACTTCGAAAAAATTTTTTTTTCTTTTCGAGATTCTTTGCGCATAATATGCTTTACTGAGGCTAACAAACTAGTATAATGAAAGAGAACCAGTTATCTCAAATAAGAACGGATAAAAGTGATTCTAACTAATTTTTCAAACTTCGAAAAAAAAATTTCTTCTTTTCGAGATTCTTTGCGCATAATATGCTTTACTGAGGCTATCAAACTAGTACAATGAAAGAGAACCAGTTATCTCAAATAAGAACAGAAAAAAAGTGATTCTGAAGAAGTTTCCAAACTTCGAAAAAAAATTTTTTTCTTTTGGAGATTCTTTGCGCATAATATGCTTTACTGAGGCTATCAAACTAGTATAATGAAAGAGAACCAGTTATCTCAAATAAGAACGGAAAAAAATTGATTCTAAAGAAGTTTCCAAAGTTCGAAAAAAAATTTTTTTCTTTTCGAGATTCTTTGCGCATAATATGCTTTACTGAGGCTATCAACCTAGTATAACGAAAGAGAAACAGTTATCTCAAATAAGAACGGAAAAAAAGTGATTCTAAAGTAGTTTCCAAACTTCGAAAAAAAATTTTTTTCTTTTCGTGATTCTTTTCGCTAAATATGCTTTTCTGAGGCTATCAAACTAGTGTAATGAAAGAGAACCAGTTATCTCAAATTAGAACAGAAAAAAAGTGATTCTAAAGAAGTTTCCAAACTTCGAAAAAAAATTTTTTTCTTTTCGAGATTCTTTGCGCATAATATGCTTTACTGAGGCTATCAAACTAGTATAATGAAAGAGAACCAGTTATCTCAAATAAGAACGGAAAAAAGTGATTCTAACGAAGTTTCCAAACTTCGAAAAAAAAATTTTTTTCTTTTCGAGATTCTTTGCGCATAATATGCTTTACTGAGGCTATCAAACTAGTATAATGAAAGAGAACCAGTTATCTCAAATAAGAACGGAAAAAAATTGATTCTAACGAAGTTTCCAAACTTCGAAAATTTTTTTTTTTCTTTTCCAGATTCTTTGCGCATAATATGCTTTACTGAGGCTATCAAACTAGTATAATGAAAGAGAACCAGTTATCTCAAATAAGAACGGAAAAAAGTGATTCTAACGAAGTTTCCAAACTTCGAAAAAAAATTTTTTTCTTTTGGAGATTCTTTGCGCATAATATGCTTTTCTGAGGCTATCAAACTAGTAAAATGAAAGAGAACCAGTTATCTCGAATAAGAACGGAAAAAAAGTAATTCTAAAGAAGCTTCCAAACTTCGAAAAAATTTTTTTTCTTTTCGAGATTCTTTGCGCATAATATGCTTTACTGAGGCTATCAAACTAGTATAATGAAAGAGAACCAGTTATCTCATATAAGAACGGAAAAAAAGTGATTCTAACGAAGTTTCCAAACTTCGAAAAAAATTTTTTTTTCTTTTCGAAATTCTTTGCGCATAATATGCTTTACTGAGGCTATCAAACTAGTATAATGAAAGAGAACCAGTTATCTCAAATAAGAACGGAAAAAAAGTGATTCAAACGAAGTTTCCAAACTTCGAAAAAAAATGGTTTTCTTTTCGAGATTCTTTGCGCATAATATGCTTTTCTACGGCTATCAAACTAGTAAAATGAAAGAGAACCAGTTATCTCGAATAAGAACGGAAAAAAATTGATTCTAACGAAGTTTCCAAACTTCGAAAAATGTTTTTTTTCTTTTCGAGATTCTTTGCGCATAATATGCTTTGCTGAGTCTATCAAACTAGTATAATGAAAGAGAACCAGTTATCTCAAATAAGAACGGAAAAAAGTGATTCTAACGAAGTTTCCAAACTTCGAAAAAAAATTTTTTTCTTTTCGAGATTCTTTGCGCATAATATGCTTTACTGAGGCTATCAAACTAGTATAATGAAAGAGAACGAGTTATCTCAAATAAGAACGGAAAAAAATTGATTCTAACGAAGTTTCCAAACTTCGAAATAATTTTTTTTTTCTTTTCCAGATTCTTTGCGCATAATATGCTTTACTGAGGCTATCAAACTAGTATAATGAAAGAGAACCAGTTATCTCAAATAAGAACGGAAAAAAGTGATTCTAACGAAGTTTCCAAACTTCGAAAAAAATTTTTTTTCTTTTCGAGATTCTTTGCGCATAATATGCTTTACTGAGATTATCAAACTAGTATAATGAAAGAGAACCAGTTATCTCAAATAAGAACAGAAAAAAAGTGATTCTAAAGAAGTTTCCAAACTTCGAAAAAAAATTTTTTTCTTTTCGAGATTCTTTGCGCATAATATGCTTTACTGAGGCTATCAAACTAGTATAATGAAAGAGAACAAGTTATCTCAAATAAGAACGGAAAAAAATTGATTCTAAAGAAGTTTTCAAACTTCGAAAAAAATTTTTTTCTTTTCGAGATTCTTTGCGCATAATATGCTTTACTGAGGCTATCAAAATAGTATAATGAAAGAGAAACAGTTATCTCAAATAAGAACGGAAAAAAAGTGATCCAAACGTAGTTTCCAAACTTCGAAAAAAAATGTTTTTCTTTTCGAGATTCTTTGCGCATAATATGCTTTTCTGGGGCTATCAAACTAGTATAAAGAAAGAGAACCAGTTATCTCAAATAAGAACGGGAAAAAAGTGATTCTAACGAAGTTTCCAAACTTCGAAAAAAATTTCTTTTCTTTTCGAGATTCTTTGCGCATAATATGCTTTACTGAGGCTATCAAACTAGTATAATGAAAGAGAACCAGTTATCTCAATTAAGAACGGAAAAAAGTGATTCTAACGAAGTTTTCAAACTTCGAAAAAAAAATTTTTTTCCTTCGAGATTCTTTGCGCATAATATGCTTTAATGAGGCTATCAAACTAGTACAATGAAAGAGAACCAGTTATCTCAAATAAGAACAGAAAAAAAGTGATTCTAAAGAAGTTTCCAAACTTCGAAAAAAAATTTTTTTCTTTTGGAGATTCTTTGCGCATAATATGCTTTACTGAGGCTATCAAACTAGAACAATGAAAGTGAACCAGTTATCTCAAATAAGAACAGAAAAAAAGTGATTCTAAAGAAGTTTCCAAACTTCGAAAAAAAATTTTTTTCTTTTGGAGATTCTTTGCGCATAATATGCTTTACTGAGGCTATCAAACTAGTATAATGAAAGAGAACCAGTTATCTCAAATAAGAACGGAAAAAATTGATTCTAAAGAAGTTTCCAAACTTCGAAAAAAATTCTTTTTCTTTTCGTGATTCTTTTCGCTAAATATGCTTTTCTGAGGCTATCAAACTAGTGTAATGAAAGAGAACCGTTATCTCAAATTAGAACAGAAAAAAAGTGATTCTAAAGAAGTTTCCAAACTTCGAAAAAAAATTTTTTTCTTTTCGAGATTCTTTGCGCATAATATGCTTTACTGAGGGTATCAAACTAGTATAATGAAAGAGAACCAGTTATCTCAAATAAGAACAGAAAAAAAGTGATTCTAAAGAAGTTTCCAAACTTCGAAAAAAATTTTTTTTCTTTTCGAGATTCTTTGCGCATAATATGCTTTACTGAGGCTATCAAACTAGTGTAATGAAAGAGAACCAGTTATCTCAAATAAGAACGGAAAAAAATTGATTCTAAAGAAGTTTCCAAACTTCGAAAAAAAATTTATTTCTTTTCGAGATTCTTTGCGCATAATATGGTTTACAGAGGCTATCAAACTAGTATAATGAAAGAGAAACAGTTATCTCAAATAAGAACGGAAAAAAAGTGATTCAAACGAAGTTTCCAAACTTCGAAAAAAAATGTTTTTCTTTTCGAGATTCTTTGCGCATAATATGCTTTTCTGAGGCTATCAAACTAGTAAAATGAAAGAGAACCAGTTATCTCGAATAAGAACGGAAAAAAAGTAATTCTAAAGAAGTTTCCAAAGTTCGAAAAAAATTTTTTTTCTTTTCGAGATTCTTTGCGCATAATATGCTTTACTGAGGCTATCAAACTAGTATAATGAAAGAGAACCACTTATCTCATATAAGAACGGAAAAAAAGTGATTCTAACGAAGTTTCCAAACTTCGAAAAAAATTTTTTTTTCTTTTCGAAATTCTTTGCGCATAATATGCTTTACTGAGGCTATCAAACTAGTATAATGAAAGAGAACCAGTTATCTCAAATAAGAACGGAAAAAAAGTGATTCAAACGAAGTTTCCAAACTTCGAAAAAAAATGGTTTTCTTTTCGAGATTCTTTGCGCATAATATGCTTTTCTACGGCTATCAAACTAGTAAAATGAAAGAGAACCAGTTATCTCGAATAAGAACGGAAAAAAAGTGATTCTAACGAAGTTTCCAAACTTCGAAAAATGTTTTTTTTCTTTTCGAGATTCTTTGCGCATAATATTCTTTACTGAGTCTATCAAACTAGTATAATGAAAGAGAACCAGTTATCTCAAATAAGAACGGAAAAAAGTGATTCTAACGAAGTTTCCAAACTTCGAAAAAAAAATTTTTTTCTTTTCGAGATTCTTTGCGCATAATATGCTTTACTGAGGCTATCAAACTAGTATAATGAAAGAGAACCAGTTCTCTCAAATAAGAACGGAAAAAAGTGATTCTAACGAAGTTTCTAAACTTCGAAAAAAAATTTTTTTCTTTTCGAGATTCTTTGCGCATAATATGCTTTACTGAGGCTATTAAACTAGTATAATGAAAGAGAAGCAGTTATCTCAAATAAGAACGGAAAAAAATTGATTCTAAAGAAGTTTCCAAAGTTCGAAAAAAAATTTTTTTCTTTTCGAGATTCTTTGCGCATAATATGCTTTACTGAGGCTATCAAACTAGTATAATGAAAGAGAACCAGTTATCTCAAATAAGAACAGAAAAAAAGTGATTCTAAAGAAGTTTCCAAACTTCGAAAAAAAATTTTTTTCTTTTCGAGATTCTTTGCGCATAATATGCTTTACTGAGGCTATCAAACTAGTATAATGAAAGAGAACAAGTTATCTCAAATAAGAACGGAAAAAAATTGATTCTAAAGAAGTTTCCAAACTTCGAAAAAAAATTTTTTTCTTTTCGAGATTCTTTGCGCATAATATGCTTTTCTGGGGCTATCAAACTAGTATAATGAAAGAGAACCAGTTATCTCAAATAAGAACGGGAAAAAAGTGATTCTAACGAAGTTTCCAAACTTGGAAAAAAATATTTTTTCTTTTCGAGATTCTTTGCGCATAATATGCTTTACTGAGGCTATCAAACTAGTACAATGAAGTAGAACCAGTTATCTCAAATAAGAACAGAAAAAAAGTGATTCTAAAGAAGTTTCCAAACTTCGAAAAAAAATTTTTTTCTTTTGGAGATTCTTTGCGCATAATATGCTTTACTGAGGCTATCAAACTAGTATAATGAAAGAGAACCAGTTATCTCAAATAAGAACGGAAAAAAATTGATTCTAAAGAAGTTTCCAAACTTCGAAAAAAATTTTTTTTCTTTTCGAGATTCTTTGCGCATAATATGCTTTACTGAGGCTATCAAACTAGTATAATGAAAGAGAACCAGTTATCTCAAATAAGAACGGAAAAAAATTGATTCTAAAGAAGTTTCCAAACTTCGAAAAAAATTTTTTTTCTTTTCGAGATTCTTTGCGCATAATATGCTTTACTGAGGCTATCAAACTAGTATAATGAAAGAGAAACAGATATCTCAAATATGAACGGAAAAAAAGTGATTCAAACGAAGTTTCCAAACTTCGAAAAAAAATGTTTTTCTTTTCGAGATTCTTTGCGCATAATATGCTTTTCTGGGGCTATCAAACTAGTATAATGAAAGAGAACCAGTTATCTCAAATAAGAACGGGAAAAAAGTGATTCTAACGAAGTTTCCAAACTTCGAAAAATTTTTTTTTTCTTTTCGAGATTCTTTGCGCATAATATGCTTTACTGAGGCTAACAAACTAGTATAATGAAAGAGAACCAGTTATCTCAAATAAGAACGGATAAAAGTGATTCTAACTAATTTTTCAAACTTCGAAAAAAAAATTTCTTCTTTTCGAGATTCTTTGCGCATAATATGCTTTACTGAGGCTATCAAACTAGTACAATGAAAGAGAACCAGTTATCTCAAATAAGAACAGAAAAAAAGTGATTCTGAAGAAGTTTCCAAACTTCGAAAAAAATTTTTTTTCTTTTGGAGATTCTTTGCGCATAATATGCTTTACTGAGGCTATCAAACTAGTATAATGAAAGAGAACCAGTTATCTCAAATAAGAACGGAAAAAAATTGATTCTAAAGAAGTTTCCAAAGTTCGAAAAAAAATTTTTTTCTTTTCGAGATTCTTTGCGCATAATATGCTTTACTGAGGCTATCAACCTAGTATAACGAAAGAGAAACAGTTATCTCAAATAAGAACGGAAAAAAAGTGATTCTAAAGTAGTTTCCAAACTTCGAAAAAAAATTTTTTTCTTTTCGTGATTCTTTTCGCTAAATATGCTTTTCTGAGGCTATCAAACTAGTGTAATGAAAGAGAACCAGTTATCTCAAATTAGAACAGAAAAAAAGTGATTCTAAAGAAGTTTCCAAACTTCGAAAAAAAATTTTTTTCTTTTCGAGATTCTTTGCGCATAATATGCTTTACTGAGGCTATCAAACTAGTATAATGAAAGAGAACCAGTTATCTCAAATAAGAACAGAAAAAAAGTGATTCTAAAGAAGTTTCCAAACTTCGAAAAAAAATTTTTTTCTTTTCGAGATTCTTTGCGCATAATATGCTTTACTGAGGCTATCAAACTAGTATAGTGAAAGAGAACCAGTTATCTCAAATAAGAACGGAAAAAAATTGATTCTAAAGAAGTTTCCAAACTTCGAAAAAAAATTTATTTCTTTTCGAGATTCTTTGCGCATAATATGGTTTACAGAGGCTATCAAACTAGTATAATGAAAGAGAAACAGTTATCTCAAATAAGAACGGAAAAAAAGTGATTCAAACGAAGTTTCCAAACTTCGAAAAAAAATGTTTTTCTTTTCGAGATTCTTTGCGCATAATATGCTTTTCTGAGGCTATCAAACTAGTAAAATGAAAGAGAACCAGTTATCTCGAATAAGAACGGAAAAAAAGTAATTCTAAAGAAGTTTCCAAAGTTCGAAAAAAATTTTTTTTCTTTTCGAGATTCTTTGCGCATAATATGCTTTACTGAGGCTATCAAACTAGTATAATGAAAGAGAACCACTTATCTCATATAAGATCGGAAAAAAAGTGATTCTAACGAAGTTTCCAAACTTCGAAAAAAATTTTTTTTTCTTTTCGAAATTCTTTGCGCATAATATGCTTTACTGAGGCTATCAAACTAGTATAATGAAAGAGAACCAGTTATCTCAAATAAGAACGGAAAAAAAGTGATTCAAACGAAGTTTCCAAACTTCGAAAAAAAATGGTTTTCTTTTCGAGATTCTTTGCGCATAATATGCTTTTCTACGGCTATCAAACTAGTAAAATGAAAGAGAACCAGTTATCTCGAATAAGAACGGAAAAAAAGTGATTCTAACGAAGTTTCCAAACTTCGAAAAATGTTTTTTTTCTTTTCGAGATTCTTTGCGCATAATATGCTTTACTGAGTCTATCAAACTAGTATAATGAAAGAGAACCAGTTATCTCAAATAAGAACGGAAAAAAGTGATTCTAACGAAGTTTCCAAACTTCGAAAAAAAAATTTTTTTCTTTTCGAGATTCTTTGCGCATAATATGCTTTACTGAGGCTATCAAACTAGTATAATGAAAGAGAACCAGTTATCTCAAATAAGAACGGAAAAAAATTTATTCTAACGAAGTTTCCAAACTTCGAAAATTTTTTTTTTTTCTTTTCCAGATTCTTTGCGCATAATATGCTTTACTGAGGCTATCAAACTAGTATAATGAAAGAGAACCAGTTATCTCAAATAAGAACGGAAAAAAGTGATTCTAACGAAGTTTCCAAACTTCGAAAAAAAATTTTTTTCTTTTCGAGATTCTTTGCGCATAATATGCTTTACTGAGGCTGTCAAACTAGTATAATGAAAGAGAACCAGTTATCTCAAATAAGAACAGAAAAAAAGTGATTCTAAAGAAGTTTCCAAACTTCGAAAAAAATTTTTTTTCTTTTCGAGATTCTTTGCGCATAATATGCTTTACTGAGGCTATCAAACTAGTATAATGAAAGAGAACCAGTTATCTCAAATAAGAACGGAAAAAAATTGATTCTAAAGAAGTTTCCAAACTTCGAAAAAAATTTTTTTTCTTTTCGAGATTCTTTGCGCATAATATGCTTTACTGAGGCTATCAAACTAGTATAATGAAAGAGAACCAGTTATCTCAAATAAGAACGGAAAAAAATTGATTCTAAAGAAGTTTCCAAACTTCGAAAAAAATTTTTTTTCTTTTCGAGATTCTTTGCGCATAATATGCTTTACTGAGGCTATCAAACTAGTATAATGAAAGAGAAACAGATATCTCAAATATGAACGGAAAAAAAGTGATTCAAACGAAGTTTCCAAACTTCGAAAAAAAATGTTTTTCTTTTCGAGATTCTTTGCGCATAATATGCTTTTCTGGGGCTATCAAACTAGTATAATGAAAGAGAACCAGTTATCTCAAATAAGAACGGGAAAAAAGTGATTCTAACGAAGTTTCCAAACTTCGAAAAATTTTTTTTTTCTTTTCGAGATTCTTTGCGCATAATATGCTTTACTGAGGCTAACAAACTAGTATAATGAAAGAGAACCAGTTATCTCAAATAAGAACGGATAAAAGTGATTCTAACTAATTTTTCAAACTTCGAAAAAAAAATTTCTTCTTTTCGAGATTCTTTGCGCATAATATGCTTTACTGAGGCTATCAAACTAGTACAATGAAAGAGAACCAGTTATCTCAAATAAGAACAGAAAAAAAGTGATTCTGAAGAAGTTTCCAAACTTCGAAAAAAATTTTTTTTCTTTTGGAGATTCTTTGCGCATAATATGCTTTACTGAGGCTATCAAACTAGTATAATGAAAGAGAACCAGTTATCTCAAATAAGAACGGAAAAAAATTGATTCTAAAGAAGTTTCCAAAGTTCGAAAAAAAATTTTTTTCTTTTCGAGATTCTTTGCGCATAATATGCTTTACTGAGGCTATCAACCTAGTATAACGAAAGAGAAACAGTTATCTCAAATAAGAACGGAAAAAAAGTGATTCTAAAGTAGTTTCCAAACTTCGAAAAAAAATTTTTTTCTTTTCGTGATTCTTTTCGCTAAATATGCTTTTCTGAGGCTATCAAACTAGTGTAATGAAAGAGAACCAGTTATCTCAAATTAGAACAGAAAAAAAGTGATTCTAAAGAAGTTTCCAAACTTCGAAAAAAAATTTTTTTCTTTTCGAGATTCTTTGCGCATAATATGCTTTACTGAGGCTATCAAACTAGTATAATGAAAGAGAACCAGTTATCTCAAATAAGAACAGAAAAAAAGTGATTCTAAAGAAGTTTCCAAACTTCGAAAAAAAATTTTTTTCTTTTCGAGATTCTTTGCGCATAATATGCTTTACTGAGGCTATCAAACTAGTATAGTGAAAGAGAACCAGTTATCTCAAATAAGAACGGAAAAAAATTGATTCTAAAGAAGTTTCCAAACTTCGAAAAAAAATTTATTTCTTTTCGAGATTCTTTGCGCATAATATGGTTTACAGAGGCTATCAAACTAGTATAATGAAAGAGAAACAGTTATCTCAAATAAGAACGGAAAAAAAGTGATTCAAACGAAGTTTCCAAACTTCGAAAAAAAATGTTTTTCTTTTCGAGATTCTTTGCGCATAATATGCTTTTCTGAGGCTATCAAACTAGTAAAATGAAAGAGAACCAGTTATCTCGAATAAGAACGGAAAAAAAGTAATTCTAAAGAAGTTTCCAAAGTTCGAAAAAAATTTTTTTTCTTTTCGAGATTCTTTGCGCATAATATGCTTTACTGAGGCTATCAAACTATAATAATGAAAGAGAACCACTTATCTCATATAAGATCGGAAAAAAAGTGATTCTAACGAAGTTTCCAAACTTCGAAAAAAATTTTTTTTTCTTTTCGAAATTCTTTGCGCATAATATGCTTTACTGAGGCTATCAAACTAGTATAATGAAAGAGAACCAGTTATCTCAAATAAGAACGGAAAAAAAGTGATTCAAACGAAGTTTCCAAACTTCGAAAAAAAATGGTTTTCTTTTCGAGATTCTTTGCGCATAATATGCTTTTCTACGGCTATCAAACTAGTAAAATGAAAGAGAACCAGTTATCTCGAATAAGAACGGAAAAAAAGTGATTCTAACGAAGTTTCCAAACTTCGAAAAATGTTTTTTTTCTTTTCGAGATTCTTTGCGCATAATATGCTTTACTGAGTCTATCAAACTAGTATAATGAAAGAGAACCAGTTATCTCAAATAAGAACGGAAAAAAGTGATTCTAACGAAGTTTCCAAACTTCGAAAAAAAAATTTTTTTCTTTTCGAGATTCTTTGCGCATAATATGCTTTACTGAGGCTATCAAACTAGTATAATGAAAGAGAACCAGTTATCTCAAATAAGAACGGAAAAAAATTTATTCTAACGAAGTTTCCAAACTTCGAAAATTTTTTTTTTTTCTTTTCCAGATTCTTTGCGCATAATATGCTTTACTGAGGCTATCAAACTAGTATAATGAAAGAGAACCAGTTATCTCAAATAAGAACGGAAAAAAGTGATTCTAACGAAGTTTCCAAACTTCGAAAAAAAATTTTTTTCTTTTCGAGATTCTTTGCGCATAATATGCTTTACTGAGGCTGTCAAACTAGTATAATGAAAGAGAACCAGTTATCTCAAATAAGAACAGAAAAAAAGTGATTCTAAAGAAGTTTCCAAACTTCGAAAAAAATTTTTTTTCTTTTCGAGATTCTTTGCGCATAATATGCTTTACTGAGGCTATCAAACTAGTATAATGAAAGAGAACAAGTTATCTCAAATAAGAACGGAAAAAAATTGATTCTAAAGAAGTTTTCAAACTTCGAAAAAAAATTTTTTTCTTTTCGAGATTCTTTGCGCATAATATGCTTTACTGAGGCTATCAAAATAGTATAATGAAAGAGAAACAGTTATCTCAAATAAGAACGGAAAAAAAGTGATTCTAACGAAGTTTCCAAACTTCGAAAAAAAATTTTTTTCTTTTCGAGATTCTTTGCGCATAATATGCTTTACTGAGGCTATCAAACTAGTATAATGAAAGAGTACCAGTTATCTCAAATAAGAACGGAAAAAAAGTGATTCAAACGAAGTTTCCAAACTTCGAAAAAAAATGTTTTTCTTTTCGAGATTCTTTGCGCATAATATGCTTTTCTGAGTCTATCAAACTAGTATAATGAAAGAGAACCAGTTATCTCAAATAAGAACGGAAAAAAAGTGATTCAAACGATGTTTCCAAAATTCGAAAAAAAATTTTTTTCCTTTCGAGATTCTTTGCGCATAATATGCTTTTCTACGGCTATCAAACTAGTAAAATGAAAGAGAACCAGTTATCTCGAATAAGAACGGAAAAAAAGTGATTCTAACGAAGTTTCCAAACTTCGAAAAATTTTTTTTTTCTTTTCGAGATTCTTTGCGCATAATATGCTTTACAAAGGCTATCAAACTAGTATAATGAAAGAGAACCAGTTATCTCAAATAAGAACGGAAAAAAGTGTTTCTAACGAAGTTTCCAAACTTCGAAAAAAATTTTTTTTCTTTTCGAGATTCTTTGCGCATAATATGCTTTACTGAGGCTATCAAACTAGTATAATGAAAGAGAACCAGTTCTCTCAAATAAGAACGGAAAAAAGTGATTCTAACGAAGTTTCTAAACTTCGAAAAAAAAATTTTTTCTTTTCGAGATTCTTTGCGCATAATATGCTTTACTGAGGCTATTAAACTAGTATAATGAAAGAGAAGCAGTTATCTCAAATAAGAACGGAAAAAAATTGATTCTAAAGAAGTTTCCAAAGTTCGAAAAAAAATTTTTTTCTTTTCGAGATTCTTTGCGCATAATATGCTTTACTGAGGCTATCAAACTAGTATAATGAAAGAGAACAAGTTATCTCAAATAAGAACGGAAAAAAATTGATTCTAAAGAAGTTTCCAAACTTCGAAAAAAAATTTTTTTCTTTTCGAGATTCTTTGCGCATAATATGCTTTTCTGGGGCTATCAAACTAGTATAATGAAAGAGAACCAGTTATCTCAAATAAGAACGGGAAAAAAGTGATTCTAACGAAGTTTCCAAACTTGGAAAAAAATATTTTTTCTTTTCGAGATTCTTTGCGCATAATATGCTTTACTGAGGCTATCAAACTAGTACAATGAAGTAGAACCAGTTATCTCAAATAAGAACAGAAAAAAAGTGATTCTAAAGAAGTTTCCAAACTTCGAAAAAAAATTTTTTTCTTTTGGAGATTCTTTGCGCATAATATGCTTTACTGAGGCTATCAAACTAGTATAATGAAAGAGAACCAGTTATCTCAAATAAGAACGGAAAAAAATTGATTCTAAAGAAGTTTCCAAACTTCGAAAAAAATTTTTTTTCTTTTCGAGATTCTTTGCGCATAATATGCTTTACTGAGGCTATCAAACTAGTATAATGAAAGAGAACCAGTTATCTCAAATAAGAACGGAAAAAAATTGATTCTAAAGAAGTTTCCAAACTTCGAAAAAAATTTTTTTTCTTTTCGAGATTCTTTGCGCATAATATGCTTTACTGAGGCTATCAAACTAGTATAATGAAAGAGAAACAGATATCTCAAATATGAACGGAAAAAAAGTGATTCAAACGAAGTTTCCAAACTTCGAAAAAAAATGTTTTTCTTTTCGAGATTCTTTGCGCATAATATGCTTTTCTGGGGCTATCAAACTAGTATAATGAAAGAGAACCAGTTATCTCAAATAAGAACGGGAAAAAAGTGATTCTAACGAAGTTTCCAAACTTCGAAAAAATTTTTTTTTCTTTTCGAGATTCTTTGCGCATAATATGCTTTACTGAGGCTAACAAACTAGTATAATGAAAGAGAACCAGTTATCTCAAATAAGAACGGATAAAAGTGATTCTAACTAATTTTTCAAACTTCGAAAAAAAAATTTCTTCTTTTCGAGATTCTTTGCGCATAATATGCTTTACTGAGGCTATCAAACTAGTACAATGAAAGAGAACCAGTTATCTCAAATAAGAACAGAAAAAAAGTGATTCTGAAGAAGTTTCCAAACTTCGAAAAAAAATTTTTTTCTTTTGGAGATTCTTTGCGCATAATATGCTTTACTGAGGCTATCAAACTAGTATAATGAAAGAGAACCAGTTATCTCAAATAAGAACGGAAAAAAATTGATTCTAAAGAAGTTTCCAAAGTTCGAAAAAAAATTTTTTTCTTTTCGAGATTCTTTGCGCATAATATGCTTTACTGAGGCTATCAACCTAGTATAACGAAAGAGAAACAGTTATCTCAAATAAGAACGGAAAAAAAGTGATTCTAAAGTAGTTTCCAAACTTCGAAAAAAAATTTTTTTCTTTTCGTGATTCTTTTCGCTAAATATGCTTTTCTGAGGCTATCAAACTAGTGTAATGAAAGAGAACCAGTTATCTCAAATTAGAACAGAAAAAAAGTGATTCTAAAGAAGTTTCCAAACTTCGAAAAAAAATTTTTTTCTTTTCGAGATTCTTTGCGCATAATATGCTTTACTGAGGCTATCAAACTAGTATAATGAAAGAGAACCAGTTATCTCAAATAAGAACAGAAAAAAAGTGATTCTAAAGAAGTTTCCAAACTTCGAAAAAAAATTTTTTTCTTTTCGAGATTCTTTGCGCATAATATGCTTTACTGAGGCTATCAAACTAGTATAGTGAAAGAGAACCAGTTATCTCAAATAAGAACGGAAAAAAATTGATTCTAAAAAGTTTCCAAACTTCGAAAAAAAATTTATTTCTTTTCGAGATTCTTTGCGCATAATATGGTTTACTGAGGCTATCAAACTAGTATAATGAAAGAGAAACAGTTATCTCAAATAAGAACGGAAAAAAAGTGATTCAAACGAAGTTTCCAAACTTCGAAAAAAAATGTTTTTCTTTTCGAGATTCTTTGCGCATAATATGCTTTTCTGAGGCTATCAAACTAGTAAAATGAAAGAGAACCAGTTATCTCGAATAAGAACGGAAAAAAAGTAATTCTAAAGAAGCTTCCAAACTTCGAAAAAATTTTTTTTCTTTTCGAGATTCTTTGCGCATAATATGCTTTACTGAGGCTATCAAACTAGTATAATGAAAGAGAACCAGTTATCTCATATAAGAACGGAAAAAAAGTGATTCTAACGAAGTTTCCAAACTTCGAAAAAAATTTTTTTTTCTTTTCGAAATTCTTTGCGCATAATATGCTTTACTGAGGCTATCAAACTAGTATAATGAAAGAGAACCAGTTATCTCAAATAAGAACGGAAAAAAAGTGATTCAAACGAAGTTTCCAAACTTCGAAAAAAAATGGTTTTCTTTTCGAGATTCTTTGCGCATAATATGCTTTTCTACGGCTATCAAACTAGTAAAATGAAAGAGAACCAGTTATCTCGAATAAGAACGGAAAAAAATTGATTCTAACGAAGTTTCCAAACTTCGAAAAATGTTTTTTTTCTTTTCGAGATTCTTTGCGCATAATATGCTTTGCTGAGTCTATCAAACTAGTATAATGAAAGAGAACCAGTTATCTCAAATAAGAACGGAAAAAAGTGATTCTAACGAAGTTTCCAAACTTCGAAAAAAAATTTTTTTCTTTTCGAGATTCTTTGCGCATAATATGCTTTACTGAGGCTATCAAACTAGTATAATGAAAGAGAACCAGTTATCTCAAATAAGAACAGAAAAAAAGTGATTCTAAAGAAGTTTCCAAACTTCGAAAATAAAATTTTTTTCTTTTCGAGATTCTTTGCGCATAATATGCTTTACTGAGGCTATCAAACTAGTATAATGAAAGAGAACCAGTTATCTCAAATAAGAACGGAAAAAAATTGATTCTAACGAAGTTTCCAAACTTCGAAATAATTTTTTTTTTCTTTTCCAGATTCTTTGCGCATAATATGCTTTACTGAGGCTATCAAACTAGTATAATGAAAGAGAACCAGTTATCTCAAATAAGAACGGAAAAAAGTGATTCTAACGAAGTTTCCAAACTTCGAAAAAAAATTTTTTTCTTTTCGAGATTGTTTGCGCATAATATGCTTTACTGAGATTATCAAACTAGTATAATGAAAGAGAACCAGTTATCTCAAATAAGAACAGAAAAAAAGTGATTCTAAAGAAGTTTCCAAACTTCGAAAAAAAATTTTTTTCTTTTCGAGATTCTTTGCGCATAATATGCTTTACTGAGGCTATCAAACTAGTATAATGAAAGAGAACAAGTTATCTCAAATAAGAACGGAAAAAAATTGATTCTAAAGAAGTTTTCAAACTTCGAAAAAAAATTTTTTTCTTTTCGAGATTCTTTGCGCATAATATGCTTTACTGAGGCTATCAAAATAGTATAATGAAAGAGAAACAGTTATCTCAAATAAGAACGGAAAAAAAGTGATCCAAACGTAGTTTTCCAAACTTCGAAAAAAAATGTTTTTCTTTTCGAGATTCTTTGCGCATAATATGCTTTTCTGGGGCTATCAAACTAGTATAAAGAAAGAGAACCAGTTATCTCAAATAAGAACGGGAAAAAAGTGATTCTAACGAAGTTTCCAAACTTCGAAACAAATTTTTTTTCTTTTCGAGATTCTTTGCGCATAATATGCTTTACTGAGGCTATCAAACTAGTATAATGAAAGAGAACCAGTTATCTCAAATAAGAACGGAAAAAAGTGATTCTAACGAAGTTTTCAAACTTCGAAAAAAATATTTTTTCCTTCGAGATTCTTTGCGCATAATATGCTTTAATGAGGCTATCAAACTAGTACAATGAAAGAGAACCAGTTATCTCAAATAAGAACAGAAAAAAAGTGATTCTAAAGAAGTTTCCAAACTTCGAATAAAAATTTTTTTCTTTTGGAGATTCTTTGCGCATAATATGCTTTACTGAGGCTATCAAACTAGTATAATGAAAGAGAACCAGTTATCTCAAATAAGAACAGAAAAAAAGTGATTCTAAAGAAGTTTCCAAACTTCGAAAAAAAATTTTTTTCTTTTCGAGATTCTTTGCGCATAATATGCTTTACTGAGGCTATCAAACTAGTATAATGAAAGAGAACCAGTTATCTCAAATAAGAACGGAAAACAATTGATTCTAAAGAAGGTTGCAAAATTCAAAAAAAATTTTTTCCCTTCGAGATTCTTTGCGCATAATATGCTTTACTGAGGCTATCAAACTAGTACAATGAAAGAGAACCAGTTATCTCAAATAAGAACAGAAAAAAAGTGATTCTAAATTAGTTTCCAAACTTCGAAAAAAATTTTTTTTCTTTTCGTGATTCTTTTCGCTAAATATGCTTTTCTGAGGCTATCAAACTAGTGTAATGAAAGAGAACCAGTTATCTCAAATTAGAACAGAAAAAAAGTGATTCTAAAGAAGTTTCCAAAGTTCGAAAAAAAATTTTTTTCTTGTCGAGATTCTTTGCGCATAATATGCTTTACTGAGGCTATCAAACTAGTATAATGAAAGAGAACCAGTTATCTCAAATAAGAACGGAAAAAAAGTGATTCTAACGAAGTTTCCAAACTTCGAAAAAAATTTTTTTTTCTTTTCGAAATTCTTTGCGCATAATATGCTTTACTGAGGCTATCAAACTAGTATAATGAAAGAGAACCAGTTATCTCAAATAAGAACGGAAAAAAAGTGATTCAAACGAAGTTTCCAAACTTCGAAAAAAAATGGTTTTCTTTTCGAGATTCTTTGCGCATAATATGCTTTTCTACGGCTATCAAACTAGTAAAATGAAAGAGAACCAGTTATCTCGAATAAGAACGGAAAAAAATTGATTCTAACGAAGTTTCCAAACTTCGAAAAATGTTTTTTTTCTTTTCGAGATTCTTTGCGCATAATATGCTTTGCTGAGTCTATCAAACTAGTATAATGAAAGAGAACCAGTTATCTCAAATAAGAACGGAAAAAAGTGATTCTAACGAAGTTTCCAAACTTCGAAAAAAAATTTTTTTCTTTTCGAGATTCTTTGCGCATAATATGCTTTACTGAGGCTATCAAACTAGTATAATGAAAGAGAACGAGTTATCTCAAATAAGAACGGAAAAAAATTGATTCTAACGAAGTTTCCAAACTTCGAAATAATTTTTTTTTTCTTTTCCAGATTCTTTGCGCATAATATGCTTTACTGAGGCTATCAAACTAGTATAATGAAAGAGAACCAGTTATCTCAAATAAGAACGGAAAAAAGTGATTCTAACGAAGTTTCCAAACTTGGAAAAAAATTTTTTTTCTTTTCGAGATTCTTTGCGCATAATATGCTTTACTGAGATTATCAAACTAGTATAATGAAAGAGAACCAGTTATCTCAAATAAGAACAGAAAAAAAGTGATTCTAAAGAAGTTTCCAAACTTCGAAAAAAAATTTTTTTCTTTTCGAGATTCTTTGCGCATAATATGCTTTACTGAGGCTATCAAACTAGTATAGTGAAAGAGAACCAGTTATCTCAAATAAGAACGGAAAAAAATTGATTCTAAAAAGTTTCCAAACTTCGAAAAAAAATTTATTTCTTTTCGAGATTCTTTGCGCATAATATGGTTTACTGAGGCTATCAAACTAGTATAATGAAAGAGAAACAGTTATCTCAAATAAGAACGGAAAAAAAGTGATTCAAACGAAGTTTCCAAACTTCGAAAAAAAATGTTTTTCTTTTCGAGATTCTTTGCGCATAATATGCTTTTCTGAGGCTATCAAACTAGTAAAATGAAAGAGAACCAGTTATCTCGAATAAGAACGGAAAAAAAGTAATTCTAAAGAAGCTTCCAAACTTCGAAAAAATTTTTTTTCTTTTCGAGATTCTTTGCGCATAATATGCTTTACTGAGGCTATCAAACTAGTATAATGAAAGAGAACCAGTTATCTCATATAAGAACGGAAAAAAAGTGATTCTAACGAAGTTTCCAAACTTCGAAAAAAATTTTTTTTTCTTTTCGAAATTCTTTGCGCATAATATGCTTTACTGAGGCTATCAAACTAGTATAATGAAAGAGAACCAGTTATCTCAAATAAGAACGGAAAAAAAGTGATTCAAACGAAGTTTCCAAACTTCGAAAAAAAATGGTTTTCTTTTCGAGATTCTTTGCGCATAATATGCTTTTCTACGGCTATCAAACTAGTAAAATGAAAGAGAACCAGTTATCTCGAATAAGAACGGAAAAAAATTGATTCTAACGAAGTTTCCAAACTTCGAAAAATGTTTTTTTTCTTTTCGAGATTCTTTGCGCATAATATGCTTTGCTGAGTCTATCAAACTAGTATAATGAAAGAGAACCAGTTATCTCAAATAAGAACGGAAAAAAGTGATTCTAACGAAGTTTCCAAACTTCGAAAAAAAATTTTTTTCTTTTCGAGATTCTTTGCGCATAATATGCTTTACTGAGGCTATCAAACTAGTATAATGAAAGAGAACCAGTTATCTCAAATAAGAACAGAAAAAAAGTGATTCTAAAGAAGTTTCCAAACTTCGAAAATAAAATTTTTTTCTTTTCGAGATTCTTTGCGCATAATATGCTTTACTGAGGCTATCAAACTAGTATAATGAAAGAGAACCAGTTATCTCAAATAAGAACGGAAAAAAATTGATTCTAACGAAGTTTCCAAACTTCGAAATAATTTTTTTTTTCTTTTCCAGATTCTTTGCGCATAATATGCTTTACTGAGGCTATCAAACTAGTATAATGAAAGAGAACCAGTTATCTCAAATAAGAACGGAAAAAAGTGATTCTAACGAAGTTTCCAAACTTCGAAAAAAAATTTTTTTCTTTTCGAGATTGTTTGCGCATAATATGCTTTACTGAGATTATCAAACTAGTATAATGAAAGAGAACCAGTTATCTCAAATAAGAACAGAAAAAAAGTGATTCTAAAGAAGTTTCCAAACTTCGAAAAAAAATTTTTTTCTTTTCGAGATTCTTTGCGCATAATATGCTTTACTGAGGCTATCAAACTAGTATAATGAAAGAGAACAAGTTATCTCAAATAAGAACGGAAAAAAATTGATTCTAAAGAAGTTTTCAAACTTCGAAAAAAAATTTTTTTCTTTTCGAGATTCTTTGCGCATAATATGCTTTACTGAGGCTATCAAAATAGTATAATGAAAGAGAAACAGTTATCTCAAATAAGAACGGAAAAAAAGTGATCCAAACGTAGTTTCCAAACTTCGAAAAAAAATGTTTTTCTTTTCGAGATTCTTTGCGCATAATATGCTTTTCTGGGGCTATCAAACTAGTATAAAGAAAGAGAACCAGTTATCTCAAATAAGAACGGGAAAAAAGTGATTCTAACGAAGTTTCCAAACTTCGAAACAAATTTTTTTTCTTTTCGAGATTCTTTGCGCATAATATGCTTTACTGAGGCTATCAAACTAGTATAATGAAAGAGAACCAGTTATCTCAAATAAGAACGGAAAAAAGTGATTCTAACGAAGTTTTCAAACTTCGAAAAAAATATTTTTTTCCTTCGAGATTCTTTGCGCATAATATGCTTTAATGAGGCTATCAAACTAGTACAATGAAAGAGAACCAGTTATCTCAAATAAGAACAGAAAAAAAGTGATTCTAAAGAAGTTTCCAAACTTCGAATAAAAATTTTTTTCTTTTGGAGATTCTTTGCGCATAATATGCTTTACTGAGGCTATCAAACTAGTATAATGAAAGAGAACCAGTTATCTCAAATAAGAACAGAAAAAAAGTGATTCTAAAGAAGTTTCCAAACTTCGAAAAAAAATTTTTTTCTTTTCGAGATTCTTTGCGCATAATATGCTTTACTGAGGCTATCAAACTAGTATAATGAAAGAGAACCAGTTATCTCAAATAAGAACGGAAAACAATTGATTCTAAAGAAGTTTGCAAAATTCAAAAAAAATTTTTTCCCTTCGAGATTCTTTGCGCATAATATGCTTTACTGAGGCTATCAAACTAGTACAATGAAAGAGAACCAGTTATCTCAAATAAGAACAGAAAAAAAGTGATTCTAAATTAGTTTCCAAACTTCGAAAAAAATTTTTTTTCTTTTCGTGATTCTTTTCGCTAAATATGCTTTTCTGAGGCTATCAAACTAGTGTAATGAAAGAGAACCAGTTATCTCAAATTAGAACAGAAAAAAAGTGATTCTAAAGAAGTTTCCAAAGTTCGAAAAAAAATTTTTTTCTTGTCGAGATTCTTTGCGCATAATATGCTTTACTGAGGCTATCAAACTAGTATAATGAAAGAGAACCAGTTATCTCAAATAAGAACGGAAAAAAAGTGATTCTAACGAAGTTTCCAAACTTCGAAAAAAATTTTTTTTTCTTTTCGAAATTCTTTGCGCATAATATGCTTTACTGAGGCTATCAAACTAGTATAATGAAAGAGAACCAGTTATCTCAAATAAGAACGGAAAAAAAGTGATTCAAACGAAGTTTCCAAACTTCGAAAAAAAATGGTTTTCTTTTCGAGATTCTTTGCGCATAATATGCTTTTCTACGGCTATCAAACTAGTAAAATGAAAGAGAACCAGTTATCTCGAATAAGAACGGAAAAAAATTGATTCTAACGAAGTTTCCAAACTTCGAAAAATGTTTTTTTTCTTTTCGAGATTCTTTGCGCATAATATGCTTTGCTGAGTCTATCAAACTAGTATAATGAAAGAGAACCAGTTATCTCAAATAAGAACGGAAAAAAGTGATTCTAACGAAGTTTCCAAACTTCGAAAAAAAATTTTTTTCTTTTCGAGATTCTTTGCGCATAATATGCTTTACTGAGGCTATCAAACTAGTATAATGAAAGAGAACGAGTTATCTCAAATAAGAACGGAAAAAAATTGATTCTAACGAAGTTTCCAAACTTCGAAATAATTTTTTTTTTCTTTTCCAGATTCTTTGCGCATAATATGCCTTACTGAGGCTATCAAACTAGTATAATGAAAGAGAACCAGTTATCTCAAATAAGAACGGAAAAAAGTGATTCTAACGAAGTTTCCAAACTTCGAAAAAAATTTTTTTTCTTTTCGAGATTCTTTGCGCATAATATGCTTTACTGAGATTATCAAACTAGTATAATGAAAGAGAACCAGTTATCTCAAATAAGAACAGAAAAAAAGTGATTCTAAAGAAGTTTCCAAACTTCGAAAAAAAATTTTTTTCTTTTCGAGATTCTTTGCGCATAATATGCTTTACTGAGGCTATCAAACTAGTATAATGAAAGAGAACAAGTTATCTCAAATAAGAACGGAAAAAAATTGATTCTAAAGAAGTTTTCAAACTTCGAAAAAAATTTTTTTCTTTTCGAGATTCTTTGCGCATAATATGCTTTACTGAGGCTATCAAAATAGTATAATGAAAGAGAAACAGTTATCTCAAATAAGAACGGAAAAAAAGTGATCCAAACGTAGTTTCCAAACTTCGAAAAAAAATGTTTTTCTTTTCGAGATTCTTTGCGCATAATATGCTTTTCTGGGGCTATCAAACTAGTATAAAGAAAGAGAACCAGTTATCTCAAATAAGAACGGGAAAAAAGTGATTCTAACGAAGTTTCCAAACTTCGAAAAAAATTTCTTTTCTTTTCGAGATTCTTTGCGCATAATATGCTTTACTGAGGCTATCAAACTAGTATAATGAAAGAGAACCAGTTATCTCAATTAAGAACGGAAAAAAGTGATTCTAACGAAGTTTTCAAACTTCGAAAAAAAAATTTTTTTCCTTCGAGATTCTTTGCGCATAATATGCTTTAATGAGGCTATCAAACTAGTACAATGAAAGAGAACCAGTTATCTCAAATAAGAACAGAAAAAAAGTGATTCTAAAGAAGTTTCCAAACTTCGAAAAAAAATTTTTTTCTTTTGGAGATTCTTTGCGCATAATATGCTTTACTGAGGGTATCAAACTAGAACAATGAAAGTGAACCAGTTATCTCAAATAAGAACAGAAAAAAAGTGATTCTAAAGAAGTTTCCAAACTTCGAAAAAAAATTTTTTTCTTTTGGAGATTCTTTGCGCATAATATGCTTTACTGAGGCTATCAAACTAGTATAATGAAAGAGAACCAGTTATCTCAAATAAGAACGGAAAAAATTGATTCTAAAGAAGTTTCCAAACTTCGAAAAAAATTCTTTTTCTTTTCGTGATTCTTTTCGCTAAATATGCTTTTCTGAGGCTATCAAACTAGTGTAATGAAAGAGAACCGTTATCTCAAATTAGAACAGAAAAAAAGTGATTCTAAAGAAGTTTCCAAACTTCGAAAAAAAATTTTTTTCTTTTCGAGATTCTTTGCGCATAATATGCTTTACTGAGGGTATCAAACTAGTATAATGAAAGAGAACCAGTTATCTCAAATAAGAACAGAAAAAAAGTGATTCTAAAGAAGTTTCCAAACTTCGAAAAAAATTTTTTTTCTTTTCGAGATCTTTGCGCATAATATGCTTTACTGAGGCTATCAAACTAGTGTAATGAAAGAGAACCAGTTATCTCAAATAAGAACGGAAAAAAATTGATTCTAAAGAAGTTTCCAAACTTCGAAAAAAAATTTATTTCTTTTCGAGATTCTTTGCGCATAATATGGTTTACAGAGGCTATCAAACTAGTATAATGAAAGAGAAACAGTTATCTCAAATAAGAACGGAAAAAAAGTGATTCAAACGAAGTTTCCAAACTTCGAAAAAAAATGTTTTTCTTTTCGAGATTCTTTGCGCATAATATGCTTTTCTGAGGCTATCAAACTAGTAAAATGAAAGAGAACCAGTTATCTCGAATAAGAACGGAAAAAAAGTAATTCTAAAGAAGTTTCCAAAGTTCGAAAAAAATTTTTTTTCTTTTCGAGATTCTTTGCGCATAATATGCTTTACTGAGGCTATCAAACTAGTATAATGAAAGAGAACCACTTATCTCATATAAGAACGGAAAAAAAGTGATTCTAACGAAGTTTCCAAACTTCGAAAAAAATTTTTTTTTCTTTTCGAAATTCTTTGCGCATAATATGCTTTACTGAGGCTATCAAACTAGTATAATGAAAGAGAACCAGTTATCTCAAATAAGAACGGAAAAAAAGTGATTCAAACGAAGTTTCCAAACTTCGAAAAAAAATGGTTTTCTTTTCGAGATTCTTTGCGCATAATATGCTTTTCTACGGCTATCAAACTAGTAAAATGAAAGAGAACCAGTTATCTCGAATAAGAACGGAAAAAAAGTGATTCTAACGAAGTTTCCAAACTTCGAAAAATGTTTTTTTTCTTTTCGAGATTCTTTGCGCATAATATTCTTTACTGAGTCTATCAAACTAGTATAATGAAAGAGAACCAGTTATCTCAAATAAGAACGGAAAAAAGTGATTCTAACGAAGTTTCCAAACTTCGAAAAAAAAATTTTTTTCTTTTCGAGATTCTTTGCGCATAATATGCTTTACTGAGGCTATCAAACTAGTATAATGAAAGAGAACCAGTTCTCTCAAATAAGAACGGAAAAAAGTGATTCTAACGAAGTTTCTAAACTTCGAAAAAAAAATTTTTTCTTTTCGAGATTCTTTGCGCATAATATGCTTTACTGAGGCTATTAAACTAGTATAATGAAAGAGAAGCAGTTATCTCAAATAAGAACGGAAAAAAATTGATTCTAAAGAAGTTTCCAAAGTTCGAAAAAAAATTTTTTTCTTTTCGAGATTCTTTGCGCATAATATGCTTTACTGAGGCTATCAAACTAGTATAATGAAAGAGAACCAGTTATCTCAAATAAGAACAGAAAAAAAGTGATTCTAAAGAAGTTTCCAAACTTCGAAAAAAAATTTTTTTCTTTTCGAGATTCTTTGCGCATAATATGCTTTACTGAGGCTATCAAACTAGTATAATGAAAGAGAACAAGTTATCTCAAATAAGAACGGAAAAAAATTGATTCTAAAGAAGTTTCCAAACTTCGAAAAAAAATTTTTTTCTTTTCGAGATTCTTTGCGCATAATATGCTTTTCTGGGGCTATCAAACTAGTATAATGAAAGAGAACCAGTTATCTCAAATAAGAACGGGAAAAAAGTGATTCTAACGAAGTTTCCAAACTTGGAAAAAAATATTTTTTCTTTTCGAGATTCTTTGCGCATAATATGCTTTACTGAGGCTATCAAACTAGTACAATGAAGTAGAACCAGTTATCTCAAATAAGAACAGAAAAAAAGTGATTCTAAAGAAGTTTCCAAACTTCGAAAAAAAATTTTTTTCTTTTGGAGATTCTTTGCGCATAATATGCTTTACTGAGGCTATCAAACTAGTATAATGAAAGAGAACCAGTTATCTCAAATAAGAACGGAAAAAAATTGATTCTAAAGAAGTTTCCAAAAATCGAAAAAAATTTTTTTTCTTTTCGAGATTCTTTGCGCATAATATGCTTTACTGAGGCTATCAAACTAGTATAATGAAAGAGAAACAGATATCTCAAATATGAACGGAAAAAAAGTGATTCAAACGAAGTTTCCAAACTTCGAAAAAAAATGTTTTTCTTTTCGAGATTCTTTGCGCATAATATGCTTTTCTGGGGCTATCAAACTAGTATAATGAAAGAGAACCAGTTATCTCAAATAAGAACGGGAAAAAAGTGATTCTAACGAAGTTTCCAAACTTCGAAAAAATTTTTTTTTCTTTTCGAGATTCTTTGCGCATAATATGCTTTACTGAGGCTAACAAACTAGTATAATGAAAGAGAACCAGTTATCTCAAATAAGAACGGATAAAAGTGATTCTAACTAATTTTTCAAACTTCGAAAAAAAAATTTCTTCTTTTCGAGATTCTTTGCGCATAATATGCTTTACTGAGGCTATCAAACTAGTACAATGAAAGAGAACCAGTTATCTCAAATAAGAACAGAAAAAAAGTGATTCTGAAGAAGTTTCCAAACTTCGAAAAAAAATTTTTTTCTTTTGGAGATTCTTTGCGCATAATATGCTTTACTGAGGCTATCAAACTAGTATAATGAAAGAGAACCAGTTATCTCAAATAAGAACGGAAAAAAATTGATTCTAAAGAAGTTTCCAAAGTTCGAAAAAAAATTTTTTTCTTTTCGAGATTCTTTGCGCATAATATGCTTTACTGAGGCTATCAACCTAGTATAACGAAAGAGAAACAGTTATCTCAAATAAGAACGGAAAAAAAGTGATTCTAAAGTAGTTTCCAAACTTCGAAAAAAAATTTTTTTCTTTTCGTGATTCTTTTCGCTAAATATGCTTTTCTGAGGCTATCAAACTAGTGTAATGAAAGAGAACCAGTTATCTCAAATTAGAACAGAAAAAAAGTGATTCTAAAAAAGTTTCCAAACTTCGAAAAAAAATTTTTTTCTTTTCGAGATTCTTTGCGCATAATATGCTTTACTGAGGCTATCAAACTAGTATAATGAAAGAGAACCAGTTATCTCAAATAAGAACAGAAAAAAAGTGATTCTAAAGAAGTTTCCAAACTTCGAAAAAAAATTTTTTTCTTTTCGAGATTCTTTGCGCATAATATGCTTTACTGAGGCTATCAAACTAGTATAGTGAAAGAGAACCAGTTATCTCAAATAAGAACGGAAAAAAATTGATTCTAAAGAAGTTTCCAAACTTCGAAAAAAAATTTATTTCTTTTCGAGATTCTTTGCGCATAATATGGTTTACAGAGGCTATCAAACTAGTATAATGAAAGAGAAACAGTTATCTCAAATAAGAACGGAAAAAAAGTGATTCAAACGAAGTTTCCAAACTTCGAAAAAAAATGTTTTTCTTTTCGAGATTCTTTGCGCATAATATGCTTTTCTGAGGCTATCAAACTAGTAAAATGAAAGAGAACCAGTTATCTCGAATAAGAACGGAAAAAAAGTAATTCTAAAGAAGTTTCCAAAGTTCGAAAAAAATTTTTTTTCTTTTCGAGATTCTTTGCGCATAATATGCTTTACTGAGGCTATCAAACTAGTATAATGAAAGAGAACCACTTATCTCATATAAGAACGGAAAAAAAGTGATTCTAACGAAGTTTCCAAACTTCGAAAAAAATTTTTTTTTCTTTTCGAAATTCTTTGCGCATAATATGCTTTACTGAGGCTATCAAACTAGTATAATGAAAGAGAACCAGTTATCTCAAATAAGAACGGAAAAAAAGTGATTCAAACGAAGTTTCCAAACTTCGAAAAAAAATGGTTTTCTTTTCGAGATTCTTTGCGCATAATATGCTTTTCTACGGCTATCAAACTAGTAAAATGAAAGAGAACCAGTTATCTCGAATAAGAACGGAAAAAAAGTGATTCTAACGAAGTTTCCAAACTTCGAAAAATGTTTTTTTTCTTTTCGAGATTCTTTGCGCATAATATGCTTTACTGAGTCTATCAAACTAGTATAATGAAAGAGAACCAGTTATCTCAAATAAGAACGGAAAAAAGTGATTCTAACGAAGTTTCCAAACTTCGAAAAAAAAATTTTTTTCTTTTCGAGATTCTTTGCGCATAATATGCTTTACTGAGGCTATCAAACTAGTATAATGAAAGAGAACCAGTTATCTCAAATAAGAACGGAAAAAAATTTATTCTAACGAAGTTTCCAAACTTCGAAAATTTTTTTTTTTTCTTTTCCAGATTCTTTGCGCATAATATGCTTTACTGAGGCTATCAAACTAGTATAATGAAAGAGAACCAGTTATCTCAAATAAGAACGGAAAAAAGTGATTCTAACGAAGTTTCCAAACTTCGAAAAAAAATTTTTTTCTTTTCGAGATTCTTTGCGCATAATATGCTTTACTGAGGCTGTCAAACTAGTATAATGAAAGAGAACCAGTTATCTCAAATAAGAACAGAAAAAAAGTGATTCTAAAGAAGTTTCCAAACTTCGAAAAAAATTTTTTTTCTTTTCGAGATTCTTTGCGCATAATATGCTTTACTGAGGCTATCAAACTAGTATAATGAAAGAGAACAAGTTATCTCAAATAAGAACGGAAAAAAATTGATTCTAAAGAAGTTTTCAAACTTCGAAAAAAAATTTTTTTCTTTTCGAGATTCTTTGCGCATAATATGCTTTACTGAGGCTATCAAAATAGTATAATGAAAGAGAAACAGTTATCTCAAATAAGAACGGAAAAAAAGTGATTCTAACGAAGTTTCCAAACTTCGAAAAAAAATTTTTTTCTTTTCGAGATTCTTTGCGCATAATATGCTTTACTGAGGCTATCAAACTAGTATAATGAAAGAGTACCAGTTATCTCAAATAAGAACGGAAAAAAAGTGATTCAAACGAAGTTTCCAAACTTCGAAAAAAAATGTTTTTCTTTTCGAGATTCTTTGCGCATAATATGCTTTTCTGAGTCTATCAAACTAGTATAATGAAAGAGAACCAGTTATCTCAAATAAGAACGGAAAAAAAGTGATTCAAACGATGTTTCCAAAATTCGAAAAAAAATTTTTTTCCTTTCGAGATTCTTTGCGCATAATATGCTTTTCTACGGCTATCAAACTAGTAAAATGAAAGAGAACCAGTTATCTCGAATAAGAACGGAAAAAAAGTGATTCTAACGAAGTTTCCAAACTTCGAAAAATTTTTTTTTTCTTTTCGAGATTCTTTGCGCATAATATGCTTTACAAAGGCTATCAAACTAGTATAATGAAAGAGAACCAGTTATCTCAAATAAGAACGGAAAAAAGTGTTTCTAACGAAGTTTCCAAACTTCGAAAAAAATTTTTTTTCTTTTCGAGATTCTTTGCGCATAATATGCTTTACTGAGGCTATCAAACTAGTATAATGAAAGAGAACCAGTTCTCTCAAATAAGAACGGAAAAAAGTGATTCTAACGAAGTTTCTAAACTTCGAAAAAAAAATTTTTTCTTTTCGAGATTCTTTGCGCATAATATGCTTTACTGAGGCTATTAAACTAGTATAATGAAAGAGAAGCAGTTATCTCAAATAAGAACGGAAATAAATTGATTCTAAAGAAGTTTCCAAAGTTCGAAAAAAAATTTTTTTCTTTTCGAGATTCTTTGCGCATAATATGCTTTACTGAGGCTATCAAACTAGTATAATGAAAGAGAACAAGTTATCTCAAATAAGAACGGAAAAAAATTGATTCTAAAGAAGTTTCCAAACTTCGAAAAAAAATTTTTTTCTTTTCGAGATTCTTTGCGCATAATATGCTTTTCTGGGGCTATCAAACTAGTATAATGAAAGAGAACCAGTTATCTCAAATAAGAACGGGAAAAAAGTGATTCTAACGAAGTTTCCAAACTTGGAAAAAAATATTTTTTCTTTTCGAGATTCTTTGCGCATAATATGCTTTACTGAGGCTATCAAACTAGTACAATGAAGTAGAACCAGTTATCTCAAATAAGAACAGAAAAAAAGTGATTCTAAAGAAGTTTCCAAACTTCGAAAAAAAATTTTTTTCTTTTGGAGATTCTTTGCGCATAATATGCTTTACTGAGGCTATCAAACTAGTATAATGAAAGAGAACCAGTTATCTCAAATAAGAACGGAAAAAAATTGATTCTAAAGAAGTTTCCAAACTTCGAAAAAAATTTTTTTTCTTTTCGAGATTCTTTGCGCATAATATGCTTTACTGAGGCTATCAAACTAGTATAATGAAAGAGAAACAGATATCTCAAATATGAACGGAAAAAAAGTGATTCAAACGAAGTTTCCAAACTTCGAAAAAAAATGTTTTTCTTTTCGAGATTCTTTGCGCATAATATGCTTTTCTGGGGCTATCAAACTAGTATAATGAAAGAGAACCAGTTATCTCAAATAAGAACGGGAAAAAAGTGATTCTAACGAAGTTTCCAAACTTCGAAAAAATTTTTTTTTCTTTTCGAGATTCTTTGCGCATAATATGCTTTACTGAGGCTAACAAACTAGTATAATGAAAGAGAACCAGTTATCTCAAATAAGAACGGATAAAAGTGATTCTAACTAATTTTTCAAACTTCGAAAAAAAAATTTCTTCTTTTCGAGATTCTTTGCGCATAATATGCTTTACTGAGGCTATCAAACTAGTACAATGAAAGAGAACCAGTTATCTCAAATAAGAACAGAAAAAAAGTGATTCTGAAGAAGTTTCCAAACTTCGAAAAAAAATTTTTTTCTTTTGGAGATTCTTTGCGCATAATATGCTTTACTGAGGCTATCAAACTAGTATAATGAAAGAGAACCAGTTATCTCAAATAAGAACGGAAAAAAATTGATTCTAAAGAAGTTTCCAAAGTTCGAAAAAAAATTTTTTTCTTTTCGAGATTCTTTGCGCATAATATGCTTTACTGAGGCTATCAACCTAGTATAACGAAAGAGAAACAGTTATCTCAAATAAGAACGGAAAAAAAGTGATTCTAAAGTAGTTTCCAAACTTCGAAAAAAAATTTTTTTCTTTTCGTGATTCTTTTCGCTAAATATGCTTTTCTGAGGCTATCAAACTAGTGTAATGAAAGAGAACCAGTTATCTCAAATTAGAACAGAAAAAAAGTGATTCTAAAGAAGTTTCCAAACTTCGAAAAAAAATTTTTTTCTTTTCGAGATTCTTTGCGCATAATATGCTTTACTGAGGCTATCAAACTAGTATAATGAAAGAGAACCAGTTATCTCAAATAAGAACAGAAAAAAAGTGATTCTAAAGAAGTTTCCAAACTTCGAAAAAAAATTTTTTTCTTTTCGAGATTCTTTGCGCATAATATGCTTTACTGAGGCTATCAAACTAGTATAGTGAAAGAGAACCAGTTATCTCAAATAAGAACGGAAAAAAATTGATTCTAAAAAGTTTCCAAACTTCGAAAAAAAATTTATTTCTTTTCGAGATTCTTTGCGCATAATATGGTTTACTGAGGCTATCAAACTAGTATAATGAAAGAGAAACAGTTATCTCAAATAAGAACGGAAAAAAAGTGATTCAAACGAAGTTTCCAAACTTCGAAAAAAAATGTTTTTCTTTTCGAGATTCTTTGCGCATAATATGCTTTTCTGAGGCTATCAAACTAGTAAAATGAAAGAGAACCAGTTATCTCGAATAAGAACGGAAAAAAAGTAATTCTAAAGAAGCTTCCAAACTTCGAAAAAATTTTTTTTCTTTTCGAGATTCTTTGCGCATAATATGCTTTACTGAGGCTATCAAACTAGTATAATGAAAGAGAACCAGTTATCTCATATAAGAACGGAAAAAAAGTGATTCTAACGAAGTTTCCAAACTTCGAAAAAAATTTTTTTTTCTTTTCGAAATTCTTTGCGCATAATATGCTTTACTGAGGCTATCAAACTAGTATAATGAAAGAGAACCAGTTATCTCAAATAAGAACGGAAAAAAAGTGATTCAAACGAAGTTTCCAAACTTCGAAAAAAAATGGTTTTCTTTTCGAGATTCTTTGCGCATAATATGCTTTTCTACGGCTATCAAACTAGTAAAATGAAAGAGAACCAGTTATCTCGAATAAGAACGGAAAAAAATTGATTCTAACGAAGTTTCCAAACTTCGAAAAATGTTTTTTTTCTTTTCGAGATTCTTTGCGCATAATATGCTTTGCTGAGTCTATCAAACTAGTATAATGAAAGAGAACCAGTTATCTCAAATAAGAACGGAAAAAAGTGATTCTAACGAAGTTTCCAAACTTCGAAAAAAAATTTTTTTCTTTTCGAGATTCTTTGCGCATAATATGCTTTACTGAGGCTATCAAACTAGTATAATGAAAGAGAACCAGTTATCTCAAATAAGAACAGAAAAAAAGTGATTCTAAAGAAGTTTCCAAACTTCGAAAATAAAATTTTTTTCTTTTCGAGATTCTTTGCGCATAATATGCTTTACTGAGGCTATCAAACTAGTATAATGAAAGAGAACCAGTTATCTCAAATAAGAACGGAAAAAAATTGATTCTAACGAAGTTTCCAAACTTCGAAATAATTTTTTTTTTCTTTTCCAGATTCTTTGCGCATAATATGCTTTACTGAGGCTATCAAACTAGTATAATGAAAGAGAACCAGTTATCTCAAATAAGAACGGAAAAAAGTGATTCTAACGAAGTTTCCAAACTTCGAAAAAAAATTTTTTTCTTTTCGAGATTGTTTGCGCATAATATGCTTTACTGAGATTATCAAACTAGTATAATGAAAGAGAACCAGTTATCTCAAATAAGAACAGAAAAAAAGTGATTCTAAAGAAGTTTCCAAACTTCGAAAAAAAATTTTTTTCTTTTCGAGATTCTTTGCGCATAATATGCTTTACTGAGGCTATCAAACTAGTATAATGAAAGAGAACAAGTTATCTCAAATAAGAACGGAAAAAAATTGATTCTAAAGAAGTTTTCAAACTTCGAAAAAAAATTTTTTTCTTTTCGAGATTCTTTGCGCATAATATGCTTTACTGAGGCTATCAAAATAGTATAATGAAAGAGAAACAGTTATCTCAAATAAGAACGGAAAAAAAGTGATCCAAACGTAGTTTCCAAACTTCGAAAAAAAATGTTTTTCTTTTCGAGATTCTTTGCGCATAATATGCTTTTCTGGGGCTATCAAACTAGTATAAAGAAAGAGAACCAGTTATCTCAAATAAGAACGGGAAAAAAGTGATTCTAACGAAGTTTTCAAACTTCGAAAAAAATATTTTTTTCCTTCGAGATTCTTTGCGCATAATATGCTTTAATGAGGCTATCAAACTAGTACAATGAAAGAGAACCAGTTATCTCAAATAAGAACAGAAAAAAAGTGATTCTAAAGAAGTTTCCAAACTTCGAATAAAAATTTTTTTCTTTTGGAGATTCTTTGCGCATAATATGCTTTACTGAGGCTATCAAACTAGTATAATGAAAGAGAACCAGTTATCTCAAATAAGAACAGAAAAAAAGTGATTCTAAAGAAGTTTCCAAACTTCGAAAAAAAATTTTTTTCTTTTCGAGATTCTTTGCGCATAATATGCTTTACTGAGGCTATCAAACTAGTATAATGAAAGAGAACCAGTTATCTCAAATAAGAACGGAAAACAATTGATTCTAAAGAAGTTTGCAAAATTCAAAAAAAATTTTTTCCCTTCGAGATTCTTTGCGCATAATATGCTTTACTGAGGCTATCAAACTAGTACAATGAAAGAGAACCAGTTATCTCAAATAAGAACAGAAAAAAAGTGATTCTAAATTAGTTTCCAAACTTCGAAAAAAATTTTTTTTCTTTTCGTGATTCTTTTCGCTAAATATGCTTTTCTGAGGCTATCAAACTAGTGTAATGAAAGAGAACCAGTTATCTCAAATTAGAACAGAAAAAAAGTGATTCTAAAGAAGTTTCCAAAGTTCGAAAAAAAATTTTTTTCTTGTCGAGATTCTTTGCGCATAATATGCTTTACTGAGGCTATCAAACTAGTATAATGAAAGAGAACCAGTTATCTCAAATAAGAACAGAAAAAAAGTGATTCTAAAGAAGTTTCCAAACTTCGAAAAAAATTTTTTTTCTTTTCGAGATTCTTTGCGCATAATATGCTTTATTGAGGCTATCAAACTAGTATAATGAAAGAGAACCAGTTATCTCAAATAAGAACGGAAAAAAATTGATTCTAAAGAAGTTTCCAAACTTCGAAAAAAAATTTATTTCTTTTCGAGATTCTTTGCGCATAATATGGTTTACAGAGGCTATCAAACTAGTATAATGAAAGAGAAACAGTTATCTCAAATAAGAACGGAAAAAAAGTGATTCAAACGAAGTTTCCAAACTTCGAAAAAAAATGTTTTTCTTTTCGAGATTCTTTGCGCATAATATGCTTTTCTGAGGCTATCAAACTAGTAAAATGAAAGAGAACCAGTTATCTCGAATAAGAACGGAAAAAAAGTAATTCTAAAGAAGTTTCCAAAGTTCGAAAAAAATTTTTTTTCTTTTCGAGATTCTTTGCGCATAATATGCTTTACTGAGGCTATCAAACTAGTATAATGAAAGAGAACCAGTTATCTCATATAAGAACGGAAAAAAAGTGATTCTAACGAAGTTTCCAAACTTCGAAAAAAATTTTTTTTTCTTTTCGAAATTCTTTGCGCATAATATGCTTTACTGAGGCTATCAAACTAGTATAATGAAAGAGAACCAGTTATCTCAAATAAGAACGGAAAAAAAGTGATTCAAACGAAGTTTCCAAACTTCGAAAAAAAATGGTTTTCTTTTCGAGATTCTTTGCGCATAATATGCTTTTCTACGGCTATCAAACTAGTAAAATGAAAGAGAACCAGTTATCTCGAATAAGAACGGAAAAAAAAGTGATTCTAACGAAGTTTCCAAACTTCGAAAAATGTTTTTTTTCTTTTCGAGATTCTTTGCGCATAATATGCTTTACTGAGTCTATCAAACTAGTATAATGAAAGAGAACCAGTTATCTCAAATAAGAACGGAAAAAAGTGATTCTAACGAAGTTTCCAAACTTCGAAAAAAAATTTTTTTCTTTTCGAGATTCTTTGCGCATAATATGCTTTACTGAGGCTATCAAACTAGTATAATGAAAGAGAACCAGTTATCTCAAATAAGAACGGAAAAAAATTGATTCTAACGAAGTTTCCAAACTTCGAAAATTTTTTTTTTTTCTTTTCCAGATTCTTTGCGCATAATATGCTTTACTGAGGCTATCAAACTAGTATAATGAAAGAGAACCAGTTATCTCAAATAAGAACGGAAAAAAGTGATTCTAACGAAGTTTCCAAACTTCGAAAAAAATTTTTTTTCTTTTCGAGATTCTTTGCGCATAATATGCTTTACTGAGGCTATCAAACTAGTATAATGAAAGAGAACCAGTTATCTCAAATAAGAACAGAAAAAAAGTGATTCTAAAGAAGTTTCCAAACTTCGAAAAAAAATTTTTTTCTTTTCGAGATTCTTTGCGCATAATATGCTTTACTGAGGCTATCAAACTAGTATAATGAAAGAGAACAAGTTATCTCAAATAAGAACGGAAAAAAATTGATTCTAAAGAAGTTTTCAAACTTCGAAAAATTATTTTTTTCTTTTCGAGATTCTTTGCGCTTAATATGCTTTTCTGAGGCTATCAAACTAGTAAAATGAAAGAGAACCAGTTATCTCGAATAAGAACGGAAAAAAAGTAATTCTAAAGAAGCTTCCAAACTTCGAAAAAATTTTTTTTCTTTTCGAGATTCTTTGCGCATAATATGCTTTACTGAGGCTATCAAACTAGTATAATGAAAGAGAACCAGTTATCTCATATAAGAACGGAAAAAAAGTGATTCTAACGAAGTTTCCAAACTTCGAAAAAAATTTTTTTTTCTTTTCGAAATTCTTTGCGCATAATATGCTTTACTGAGGCTATCAAACTAGTATAATGAAAGAGAACCAGTTATCTCAAATAAGAACGGAAAAAAAGTGATTCAAACGAAGTTTCCAAACTTCGAAAAAAAATGGTTTTCTTTTCGAGATTCTTTGCGCATAATATGCTTTTCTACGGCTATCAAACTAGTAAAATGAAAGAGAACCAGTTATCTCGAATAAGAACGGAAAAAAATTGATTCTAACGAAGTTTCCAAACTTCGAAAAATGTTTTTTTTGCTTTTCGAGATTCTTTGCGCATAATATGCTTTGCTGAGTCTATCAAACTAGTATAATGAAAGAGAACCAATTATCTCAAATAAGAACGGAAAAAAGTGATTCTAACGAAGTTTCCAAACTTCGAAAAAAAATTTTTTTCTTTTCGAGATTCTTTGCGCATAATATGCTTTACTGAGGCTATCAAACTAGTATAATGAAAGAGAACCAGTTATCTCAAATAAGAACAGAAAAAAAGTGATTCTAAAGAAGTTTCCAAACTTCGAAAATAAATTTTTTTTCTTTTCGAGATTCTTTGCGCATAATATGCTTTACTGAGGCTATCAAACTAGTATAATGAAAGAGAACCAGTTATCTCAAATAAGAACGGAAAAAAATTGATTCTAACGAAGTTTCCAAACTTCGAAATAATTTTTTTTTTTCTTTTCGAGATTCTTTGCGCATAATATGCTTTACTGAGGCTATCAAACTAGTATAATGAAAGAAAACCAGTTATCTCATATAAGAACGGAAAAAAAGTGATTCTAACGAAGTTTTCAAACTTCGAAAAAAAATTATTTATTTTCGAGATTCTTTGCGCATAATATGCTTTACTGAGGCTATCAAAATAGTATAATGAAAGAGAAACAGTTATCTCAAATAAGAACGGAAAAAAAGTGATCCAAACGTAGTTTCCAAACTTCGAAAAAAAATGTTTTTCTTTTCGAGATTCTTTGCGCATAATATGCTTTTCTGGGGCTATCAAACTAGTATAAAGAAAGAGAACCAGTTATCTCAAATAAGAACGGGAAAAAAGTGATTCTAACGAAGTTTCCAAACTTCGAAAAAAATTTTTTTTCTTTTCGAGATTCTTTGCGCATAATATGCTTTACTGAGGCTATCAAACTAGTATAATGAAAGAGAACAAGTTATCTCAAATAAGAACGGAAAAAAGTGATTCTAACGAAGTTTTCAAACTTCGAAAAAAAAATTTTTTTCCTTCGAGATTCTTTGCGCATAATATGCTTTAATGAGGCTATCAAACAAGTACAATGAAAGAGAACCAGTTATCTCAAATAAGAACAGAAAAAAAGTGATTCTAAAGAAGTTTCCAAACTTCGAAAAAAAATTTTTTTCTTTTGGAGATTCTTTGCGCATAATATGCTTTACTGAGGCTATCAAACTAGTATAATGAAAGAGAACCAGTTATCTCAAATAAGAACGGAAAAAAATTGATTCTAAAGAAGTTTCCAAAGTTCGAAAAAAAAATTTTTTCTTTTCGAGATTCTTTGCGCATAATATGCTTTACTGAGGCTATCAACCTAGTATAATGAAAGAGAAACAGTTATCTCAAATAAGAACGGAAAAAAAGTGATTCTAAAGTAGTTTCCAAACTTCGAAAAAAATTTTTTTTCTTTTCGTGATTCTTTTCGCTAAATATGCTTTTCTGAGGCTATCAAACTAGTGTAATGAAAGAGAACCAGTTATCTCAAATTAGAACAGAAAAAAAGTGATTCTAAAGAAGTTTCCAAACTTTGAAAAAAAATTTTTTTCTTTTCGAGATTCTTTGCGCATAATATGCTTTACTGAGGCTATCAAACTAGTATAATGAAAGAGATCCAGTTATCTCAAATAAGAACGGAAAAAAATTGATTCTAAAGAAGTTTCCAAACTTCGAAAAAAAATTTATTTCTTTTCGAGATTCTTTGCGCATAATATGGTTTACTGAGGCTATCAAACTAGTATAATGAAAGAGAAACAGTTATCTCAAATAAGAACGGAAAAAAAGTGATTCAAACGAAGTTTCCAAACTTCGAAAAAAAATGTTTTTCTTTTCGAGATTCTTTGTGCATAATATGCTTTTCTGAGGCTATCAAACTAGTAAAATGAAAGACAACCAGTTATCTCGAATAAAAACGGAAAAAAGGTAATTCTAAAGAAGTTTCCAAAGTTCGAAAAAATTTTTTTTTCTTTTCGAAATTCTTTGCGCATAATATGCTTTACTGAGGCTATCAAACTAGTATAATGAAAGAGAACCAGTTATCTCAAATAAGAACGGAAAAAAAGTGATTCAAACGAAGTTTCCAAACTTCGAAAAAAAATGGTTTTCTTTTCGAGATTCTTTGCGCATAATATGCTTTTCTACGGCTATCAAACTAGTAAAATGAAAGAGAACCAGTTATCTCGAATAAGAACGGAAAAAAAAGTGATTCTAACGAAGTTTCCAAACTTCGAAAAATGTTTTTTTTCTTTTCGAGATTCTTTGCGCATAATATGCTTTACTGAGTCTATCAAACTAGTATAATGAAAGAGAACCAGTTATCTCAAATAAGAACGGAAAAAAGTGATTCTAACGAAGTTTCCAAACTTCGAAAAAAATTTTTTTTCTTTTCGAGATTCTTTGCGCATAATATGCTTTACTGAGGCTATCAAACTAGTATAATGAAAGAGAACCAGTTATCTCAAATAAGAACGGAAAAAAATTGATTCTAACGAAGTTTCCAAACTTCGAAAATTTTTTTTTTTTCTTTTCCAGATTCTTTGCGCATAATATGCTTTACTGAGGCTATCAAACTAGTATAATGAAAGAGAACCAGTTATCTCAAATAAGAACGGAAAAAAGTGATTCTAACGAAGTTTCCAAACTTCGAAAAAAATTTTTTTTCTTTTCGAGATTCTTTGCGCATAATATGCTTTACTGAGGCTATCAAACTAGTATAATGAAAGAGAACCAGTTATCTCAAATAAGAACAGAAAAAAAGTGATTCTAAAGAAGTTTCCAAACTTCGAAAAAAAATTTTTTTCTTTTCGAGATTCTTTGCGCATAATATGCTTTACTGAGGCTATCAAACTAGTATAATGAAAGAGAACAAGTTATCTCAAATAAGAACGGAAAAAAATTGATTCTAAAGAAGTTTTCAAACTTCGAAAAAAAATTATTTTCTTTTCGAGATTCTTTGCGCATAATATGCTTTTCTGAGGCTATCAAACTAGTAAAATGAAAGAGAACCAGTTATCTCGAATAAGAACGGAAAAAAAGTAATTCTAAAGAAGCTTCCAAACTTCGAAAAAATTTTTTTTCTTTTCGAGATTCTTTGCGCATAATATGCTTTACTGAGGCTATCAAACTAGTATAATGAAAGAGAACCAGTTATCTCATATAAGAACGGAAAAAAATTGATTCTAACGAAGTTTCCAAACTTCGAAAAAAATTTTTTTTTCTTTTCGAAATTCTTTGCGCATAATATGCTTTACTGAGGCTATCAAACTAGTATAATGAAAGAGAACCAGTTATCTCAAATAAGAACGGAAAAAAAGTGATTCAAACGAAGTTTCCAAACTTCGAAAAAAAATGGTTTTCTTTTCGAGATTCTTTGCGCATAATATGCTTTTCTACGGCTATCAAACTAGTAAAATGAAAGAGAACCAGTTATCTCGAATAAGAACGGAAAAAAATTGATTCTAACGAAGTTTCCAAACTTCGAAAAATGTTTTTTTTCTTTTCGAGATTCTTTGCGCATAATATGCTTTGCTGAGTCTATCAAACTAGTATAATGAAAGAGAACCAATTATCTCAAATAAGAACGGAAAAAAGTGATTCTAACGAAGTTTCCAAACTTCGAAAAAAAATTTTTTTCTTTTCGAGATTCTTTGCGCATAATATGCTTTACTGAGGCTATCAAACTAGTATAATGAAAGAGAACCAGTTATCTCAAATAAGAACAGAAAAAAAGTGATTCTAAAGAAGTTTCCAAACTTCGAAAATGAATTTTTTTTCTTTTCGAGATTCTTTGCGCATAATATGCTTTACTGAGGCTATCAAACTAGTATAATGAAAGAGAACCAGTTATCTCAAATAAGAACGGAAAAAAATTGATTCTAACGAAGTTTCCAAACTTCGAAATAATTTTTTTTTTTCTTTTCCAGATTCTTTGCGCATAATATGCTTTACTGAGGCTATCAAACTAGTATAATGAAAGAGAACCAGTTATCTCAAATAAGAACGGAAAAAAGTGATTCTAACGAAGTTTCCAAACTTCGAAAAAAAATTTTTTTCTTTTCGAGATTCTTTGCGCATAATATGCTTTACTGAGATTATCAAACTAGTATAATGAAAGAGAACCAGTTATCTCAAATAAGAACAGAAAAAAAGTGATTCTAAAGAAGTTTCCAAACTTCGAAAAAAAATTTTTTTCTTTTCGAGATTCTTTGCGCATAATATGCTTTACTGAGGCTATCAAACTAGTATAATGAAAGAGAACAAGTTATCTCAAATAAGAACGGAAAAAAATTGATTCTAAAGAAGTTTTCAAACTTCGAAAAAAAAATTATTTCTTTTCGAGATTCTTTGCGCATAATATGCTTTACTGAGGCTATCAAAATAGTATAATGAAAGAGAAACAGTTATCTCAAATAAGAACGGAAAAAAAGTGATCCAAACGTAGTTTCCAAACTTCGAAAAAAAATGTTTTTCTTTTCGAGATTCTTTGCGCATAATATGCTTTTCTGGGGCTATCAAACTAGTATAAAGAAAGAGAACCAGTTATCTCAAATAAGAACGGGAAAAAAGTGATTCTAACGAAGTTTCCAAACTTCGAAAAAAATTTTTTTTCTTTTCGAGATTCTTTGCGCATAATATGCTTTACTGAGGCTATCAAACTAGTATAATGAAAGAGAACAAGTTATCTCAAATAAGAACGGAAAAAAGTGATTCTAACGAAGTTTCCAAACTTCGAAAAAAAATTTTTTTCTTTTCGAGATTCTTTGCGCATAATATGCTTTACTGAGATTATCAAACTAGTATAATGAAAGAGAACCAGTTATCTCAAATAAGAACAGAAAAAAAGTGATTCTAAAGAAGTTTCCAAACTTCGAAAAAAAATTTTTTTCTTTTCGAGATTCTTTGCGCATAATATGCTTTACTGAGGCTATCAAACTAGTATAATGAAAGAGAACAAGTTATCTCAAATAAGAACGGAAAAAAATTGATTCTAAAGAAGTTTTCAAACTTCGAAAAAAAAATTATTTCTTTTCGAGATTCTTTGCGCATAATATGCTTTACTGAGGCTATCAAAATAGTATAATGAAAGAGAAACAGTTATCTCAAATAAGAACGGAAAAAAAGTGATCCAAACGTAGTTTCCAAACTTCGAAAAAAAATGTTTTTCTTTTCGAGATTCTTTGCGCATAATATGCTTTTCTGGGGCTATCAAACTAGTATAAAGAAAGAGAACCAGTTATCTCAAATAAGAACGGGAAAAAAGTGATTCTAACGAAGTTTCCAAACTTCGAAAAAAATTTTTTTTCTTTTCGAGATTCTTTGCGCATAATATGCTTTACTGAGGCTATCAAACTAGTATAATGAAAGAGAACCAGTTATCTCAAATAAGAACAGAAAAAAAGTGATTCTAAAGAAGTTTCCAAACTTCGAAAATAAAATTTTTTTCTTTTCGAGATTCTTTGCGCATAATATGCTTTACTGAGGCTATCAAACTAGTATAATGAAAGAGAACCAGTTATCTCAAATAAGAACGGAAAAAAATTGATTCTAACGAAGTTTCCAAACTTCGAAATAATTTTTTTTTTCTTTTCCAGATTCTTTGCGCATAATATGCTTTACTGAGGCTATCAAACTAGTATAATGAAAGAGAACCAGTTATCTCAAATAAGAACGGAAAAAAGTGATTCTAACGAAGTTTCCAAACTTCGAAAAAAAATTTTTTTCTTTTCGAGATTCTTTGCGCATAATATGCTTTACTGAGATTATCAAACTAGTATAATGAAAGAGAACCAGTTATCTCAAATAAGAACAGAAAAAAAGTGATTCTAAAGAAGTTTCCAAACTTCGAAAAAAAATTTTTTTCTTTTCGAGATTCTTTGCGCATAATATGCTTTACTGAGGCTATCAAACTAGTATAATGAAAGAGAACAAGTTATCTCAAATAAGAACGGAAAAAAATTGATTCTAAAGAAGTTTTCAAACTTCGAAAAAAAATTTTTTTCTTTTCGAGATTCTTTGCGCATAATATGCTTTACTGAGGCTATCAAAATAGTATAATGAAAGAGAAACAGTTATCTCAAATAAGAACGGAAAAAAAGTGATCCAAACGTAGTTTCCAAACTTCGAAAAAAAATGTTTTTCTTTTCGAGATTCTTTGCGCATAATATGCTTTTCTGGGGCTATCAAACTAGTATAAAGAAAGAGAACCAGTTATCTCAAATAAGAACGGGAAAAAAGTGATTCTAACGAAGTTTCCAAACTTCGAAAAAAATTTTTTTTCTTTTCGAGATTCTTTGCGCATAATATGCTTTACTGAGGCTATCAAACTAGTATAATGAAAGAGAACCAGTTATCTCAAATAAGAACGGAAAAAAGTGATTCTAACGAAGTTTTCAAACTTCGAAAAAAATATTTTTTTCCTTCGAGATTCTTTGCGCATAATATGCTTTAATGAGGCTATCAAACTAGTACAATGAAAGAGAACCAGTTATCTCAAATAAGAACAGAAAAAAAGTGATTCTAAAGAAGTTTCCAAACTTCGAATAAAAATTTTTTTCTTTTGGAGATTCTTTGCGCATAATATGCTTTACTGAGGCTATCAAACTAGTATAATGAAAGAGAACCAGTTATCTCAAATAAGAACAGAAAAAAAGTGATTCTAAAGAAGTTTCCAAACTTCGAAAAAAAATTTTTTTCTTTTCGAGATTCTTTGCGCATAATATGCTTTACTGAGGCTATCAAACTAGTATAATGAAAGAGAACCAGTTATCTCAAATAAGAACGGAAAACAATTGATTCTAAAGAAGTTTGCAAAATTCAAAAAAAATTTTTTCCCTTCGAGATTCTTTGCGCATAATATGCTTTACTGAGGCTATCAAACTAGTACAATGAAAGAGAACCAGTTATCTCAAATAAGAACAGAAAAAAAGTGATTCTAAATTAGTTTCCAAACTTCGAAAAAAATTTTTTTTCTTTTCGTGATTCTTTTCGCTAAATATGCTTTTCTGAGGCTATCAAACTAGTGTAATGAAAGAGAACCAGTTATCTCAAATTAGAACAGAAAAAAAGTGATTCTAAAGAAGTTTCCAAAGTTCGAAAAAAAATTTTTTTCTTGTCGAGATTCTTTGCGCATAATATGCTTTACTGAGGCTATCAAACTAGTATAATGAAAGAGAACCAGTTATCTCAAATAAGAACAGAAAAAAAGTGATTCTAAAGAAGTTTCCAAACTTCGAAAAAAATTTTTTTTCTTTTCGAGATTCTTTGCGCATAATATGCTTTATTGAGGCTATCAAACTAGTATAATGAAAGAGAACCAGTTATCTCAAATAAGAACGGAAAAAAATTGATTCTAAAGAAGTTTCCAAACTTCGAAAAAAAATTTATTTCTTTTCGAGATTCTTTGCGCATAATATGGTTTACAGAGGCTATCAAACTAGTATAATGAAAGAGAAACAGTTATCTCAAATAAGAACGGAAAAAAAGTGATTCAAACGAAGTTTCCAAACTTCGAAAAAAAATGTTTTTCTTTTCGAGATTCTTTGCGCATAATATGCTTTTCTGAGGCTATCAAACTAGTAAAATGAAAGAGAACCAGTTATCTCGAATAAGAACGGAAAAAAAGTAATTCTAAAGAAGTTTCCAAAGTTCGAAAAAAATTTTTTTTCTTTTCGAGATTCTTTGCGCATAATATGCTTTACTGAGGCTATCAAACTAGTATAATGAAAGAGAACCAGTTATCTCATATAAGAACGGAAAAAAAGTGATTCTAACGAAGTTTCCAAACTTCGAAAAAAATTTTTTTTTCTTTTCGAAATTCTTTGCGCATAATATGCTTTACTGAGGCTATCAAACTAGTATAATGAAAGAGAACCAGTTATCTCAAATAAGAACGGAAAAAAAGTGATTCAAACGAAGTTTCCAAACTTCGAAAAAAAATGGTTTTCTTTTCGAGATTCTTTGCGCATAATATGCTTTTCTACGGCTATCAAACTAGTAAAATGAAAGAGAACCAGTTATCTCGAATAAGAACGGAAAAAAAAGTGATTCTAACGAAGTTTCCAAACTTCGAAAAATGTTTTTTTTCTTTTCGAGATTCTTTGCGCATAATATGCTTTACTGAGTCTATCAAACTAGTATAATGAAAGAGAACCAGTTATCTCAAATAAGAACGGAAAAAAGTGATTCTAACGAAGTTTCCAAACTTCGAAAAAAAATTTTTTTCTTTTCGAGATTCTTTGCGCATAATATGCTTTACTGAGGCTATCAAACTAGTATAATGAAAGAGAACCAGTTATCTCAAATAAGAACGGAAAAAAATTGATTCTAACGAAGTTTCCAAACTTCGAAAATTTTTTTTTTTTCTTTTCCAGATTCTTTGCGCATAATATGCTTTACTGAGGCTATCAAACTAGTATAATGAAAGAGAACCAGTTATCTCAAATAAGAACGGAAAAAAGTGATTCTAACGAAGTTTCCAAACTTCGAAAAAAATTTTTTTTCTTTTCGAGATTCTTTGCGCATAATATGCTTTACTGAGGCTATCAAACTAGTATAATGAAAGAGAACCAGTTATCTCAAATAAGAACAGAAAAAAAGTGATTCTAAATAAGTTTCCAAACTTCGAAAAAAAATTTTTTTCTTTTCGAGATTCTTTGCGCATAATATGCTTTACTGAGGCTATCAAACTAGAATAATGAAAGAGAACAAGTTATCTCAAATAAGAACGGAAAAAAATTGATTCTAAAGAAGTTTTCAAACTTCGAAAAAAAATTTTTTTCTTTTCGAGATTCTTTGCGCTTAATATGCTTTTCTGAGGCTATCAAACTAGTAAAATGAAAGAGAACCAGTTATCTCGAATAAGAACGGAAAAAAAGTAATTCTAAAGAAGCTTCCAAACTTCGAAAAAATTTTTTTTCTTTTCGAGATTCTTTGCGCATAATATGCTTTACTGAGGCTATCAAACTAGTATAATGAAAGAGAACCAGTTATCTCATATAAGAACGGAAAAAAAGTGATTCTAACGAAGTTTCCAAACTTCGAAAAAAATTTTTTTTTCTTTTCGAAATTCTTTGCGCATAATATGCTTTACTGAGGCTATCAAACTAGTATAATGAAAGAGAACCAGTTATCTCAAATAAGAACGGAAAAAAAGTGATTCAAACGAAGTTTCCAAACTTCGAAAAAAAATGGTTTTCTTTTCGAGATTCTTTGCGCATAATATGCTTTTCTACGGCTATCAAACTAGTAAAATGAAAGAGAACCAGTTATCTCGAATAAGAACGGAAAAAAATTGATTCTAACGAAGTTTCCAAACTTCGAAAAATGTTTTTTTTCTTTTCGAGATTCTTTGCGCATAATATGCTTTGCTGAGTCTATCAAACTAGTATAATGAAAGAGAACCAATTATCTCAAATAAGAACGGAAAAAAGTGATTCTAACGAAGTTTCCAAACTTCGAAAAAAAATTTTTTTCTTTTCGAGATTCTTTGCGCATAATATGCTTTACTGAGGCTATCAAACTAGTATAATGAAAGAGAACCAGTTATCTCAAATAAGAACAGAAAAAAAGTGATTCTAAAGAAGTTTCCAAACTTCGAAAATAAATTTTTTTTCTTTTCGAGATTCTTTGCGCATAATATGCTTTACTGAGGCTATCAAACTAGTATAATGAAAGAGAACCAGTTATCTCAAATAAGAACGGAAAAAAATTGATTCTAACGAAGTTTCCAAACTTCGAAATAATTTTTTTTTTTCTTTTCCAGATTCTTTGCGCATAATATGCTTTACTGAGGCTATCAAACTAGTATAATGAAAGAGAACCAGTTATCTCAAATAAGAACGGAAAAAAGTGATTCTAACGAAGTTTCCAAACTTCGAAAAAAAATTTTTTTCTTTTCGAGATTCTTTGCGCATAATATGCTTTACTGAGATTATCAAACTAGTATAATGAAAGAGAACCAGTTATCTCAAATAAGAACAGAAAAAAAGTGATTCTAAAGAAGTTTCCAAACTTCGAAAAAAAATTTTTTTCTTTTCGAGATTCTTTGCGCATAATATGCTTTACTGAGGCTATCAAACTAGTATAATGAAAGAGAACAAGTTATCTCAAATAAGAACGGAAAAAAATTGATTCTAAAGAAGTTTTCAAACTTCGAAAAAAAATTATTTATTTTCGAGATTCTTTGCGCATAATATGCTTTACTGAGGCTATCAAAATAGTATAATGAAAGAGAAACAGTTATCTCAAATAAGAACGGAAAAAAAGTGATCCAAACGTAGTTTCCAAACTTCGAAAAAAAATGTTTTTCTTTTCGAGATTCTTTGCGCATAATATGCTTTTCTGGGGCTATCAAACTAGTATAAAGAAAGAGAACCAGTTATCTCAAATAAGAACGGGAAAAAAGTGATTCTAACGAAGTTTCCAAACTTCGAAAAAAATTTTTTTTCTTTTCGAGATTCTTTGCGCATAATATGCTTTACTGAGGCTATCAAACTAGTATAATGAAAGAGAACAAGTTATCTCAAATAAGAACGGAAAAAAGTGATTCTAACGAAGTTTTCAAACTTCGAAAAAAAAATTTTTTTCCTTCGAGATTCTTTGCGCATAATATGCTTTAATGAGGCTATCAAACTAGTACAATGAAAGAGAACCAGTTATCTCAAATAAGAACAGAAAAAAAGTGATTCTAAAGAAGTTTCCAAACTTCGAAAAAAAATTTTTTTCTTTTGGAGATTCTTTGCGCATAATATGCTTTACTGAGGCTATCAAACTAGTATAATGAAAGAGAACCAGTTATCTCAAATAAGAACGGAAAAAAATTGATTCTAAAGAAGTTTCCAAAGTTCGAAAAAAAAATTTTTTCTTTTCGAGATTCTTTGCGCATAATATGCTTTACTGAGGCTTAAACCTGGTATAATGAAAGAGAAACAGTTATCTCAAATAAGAACGGAAAAAAAGTGATTCTAAAGTAGTTTCCAAACTTCGAAAAAAATTTTTTTTCTTTTCGTGATTCTTTTCGCTAAATATGCTTTTCTGAGGCTATCAAACTAGTGTAATGAAAGAGAACCAGTTATCTCAAATTAGAACAGAAAAAAAGTGATTCTAAAGAAGTTTCCAAACTTTGAAAAAAAATTTTTTTCTTTTCGAGATTCTTTGCGCATAATATGCTTTACTGAGGCTATCAAACTAGTATAATGAAAGAGAACCAGTTATCTCAAATAAGAACAGAAAAAAGTGATTCTAAAGAAGTTTCCAAACTTCGAAAAAAATTTTTTTTCTTTTCGAGATTCTTTGCGCATAATATGCTTTACTGAGGCTATCAAACTAGTATAATGAAAGAGAACCAGTTATCTCAAATAAGAACGGAAAAAAATTGATTCTAAAGAAGTTTCCAAACTTCGAAAAAAAATTTATTTCTTTTCGAGATTCTTTGCGCATAATATGGTTTACTGAGGCTATCAAACTAGTATAATGAAAGAGAAACAGTTATCTCAAATAAGAACGGAAAAAAAGTGATTCAAACGAAGTTTCCAAACTTCGAAAAAAAATGTTTTTCTTTTCGAGATTCTTTGTGCATAATATGCTTTTCTGAGGCTATCAAACTAGTAAAATGAAAGACAACCAGTTATCTCGAATAAAAACGGAAAAAAGGTAATTCTAAAGAAGTTTCCAAAGTTCGAAAAAATTTTTTTTTCTTTTCGAAATTCTTTGCGCATAATATGCTTTACTGAGGCTATCAAACTAGTATAATGAAAGAGAACCAGTTATCTCAAATAAGAACGGAAAAAAAGTGATTCAAACGAAGTTTCCAAACTTCGAAAAAAAATGGTTTTCTTTTCGAGATTCTTTGCGCATAATATGCTTTTCTACGGCTATCAAACTAGTAAAATGAAAGAGAACCAGTTATCTCGAATAAGAACGGAAAAAAAAGTGATTCTAACGAAGTTTCCAAACTTCGAAAAATGTTTTTTTTCTTTTCGAGATTCTTTGCGCATAATATGCTTTACTGAGTCTATCAAACTAGTATAATGAAAGAGAACCAGTTATCTCAAATAAGAACGGAAAAAAGTGATTCTAACGAAGTTTCCAAACTTCGAAAAAAATTTTTTTTCTTTTCGAGATTCTTTGCGCATAATATGCTTTACTGAGGCTATCAAACTAGTATAATGAAAGAGAACCAGTTATCTCAAATAAGAACGGAAAAAAATTGATTCTAACGAATTTTCCAAACTTCGAAAATTTTTTTTTTTTCTTTTCCAGATTCTTTGCGCATAATATGCTTTACTGAGGCTATCAAACTAGTATAATGAAAGAGAACCAGTTATCTCAAATAAGAACGGAAAAAAGTGATTCTAACGAAGTTTCCAAACTTCGAAAAAAATTTTTTTTCTTTTCGAGATTCTTTGCGCATAATATGCTTTACTGAGGCTATCAAACTAGTATAATGAAAGAGAACCAGTTATCTCAAATAAGAACAGAAAAAAAGTGATTCTAAAGAAGTTTCCAAACTTCGAAAAAAAATTTTTTTCTTTTCGAGATTCTTTGCGCATAATATGCTTTACTGAGGCTATCAAACTAGTATAATGAAAGAGAACAAGTTATCTCAAATAAGAACGGAAAAAAATTGATTCTAAAGAAGTTTTCAAACTTCGAAAAAAAATTATTTTCTTTTCGAGATTCTTTGCGCATAATATGCTTTTCTGAGGCTATCAAACTAGTAAAATGAAAGAGAACCAGTTATCTCGAATAAGAACGGAAAAAAAGTAATTCTAAAGAAGCTTCCAAACTTCGAAAAAATTTTTTTTCTTTTCGAGATTCTTTGCGCATAATATGCTTTACTGAGGCTATCAAACTAGTATAATGAAAGAGAACCAGTTATCTCAAATAAGAACGGAAAAAAAGTGATTCAAACGAAGTTTCCAAACTTCGAAAAAAAATGGTTTTCTTTTCGAGATTCTTTGCGCATAATATGCTTTTCTACGGCTATCAAACTAGTAAAATGAAAGAGAACCAGTTATCTCGAATAAGAACGGAAAAAAATTGATTCTAACGAAGTTTCCAAACTTCGAAAAATGTTTTTTTTCTTTTCGAGATTCTTTGCGCATAATATGCTTTGCTGAGTCTATCAAACTAGTATAATGAAAGAGAACCAATTATCTCAAATAAGAACGGAAAAAAGTGATTCTAACGAAGTTTCCAAACTTCGAAAAAAAATTTTTTTCTTTTCGAGATTCTTTGCGCATAATATGCTTTACTGAGGCTATCAAACTAGTATAATGAAAGAGAACCAGTTATCTCAAATAAGAACAGAAAAAAAGTGATTCTAAAGAAGTTTCCAAACTTCGAAAATGAATTTTTTTTCTTTTCGAGATTCTTTGCGCATAATATGCTTTACTGAGGCTATCAAACTAGTATAATGAAAGAGAACCAGTTATCTCAAATAAGAACGGAAAAAAATTGATTCTAACGAAGTTTCCAAACTTCGAAATAATTTTTTTTTTTCTTTTCCAGATTCTTTGCGCATAATATGCTTTACTGAGGCTATCAAACTAGTATAATGAAAGAGAACCAGTTATCTCAAATAAGAACGGAAAAAAGTGATTCTAACGAAGTTTCCAAACTTCGAAAAAAAATTTTTTTCTTTTCGAGATTCTTTGCGCATAATATGCTTTACTGAGATTATCAAACTAGTATAATGAAAGAGAACCAGTTATCTCAAATAAGAACAGAAAAAAAGTGATTCTAAAGAAGTTTCCAAACTTCGAAAAAAAATTTTTTTCTTTTCGAGATTCTTTGCGCATAATATGCTTTACTGAGGCTATCAAACTAGTATAATGAAAGAGAACAAGTTATCTCAAATAAGAACGGAAAAAAATTGATTCTAAAGAAGTTTTCAAACTTCGAAAAAAAAATTATTTCTTTTCGAGATTCTTTGCGCATAATATGCTTTACTGAGGCTATCAAAATAGTATAATGAAAGAGAAACAGTTATCTCAAATAAGAACGGAAAAAAAGTGATCCAAACGTAGTTTCCAAACTTCGAAAAAAAATGTTTTTCTTTTCGAGATTCTTTGCGCATAATATGCTTTTCTGGGGCTATCAAACTAGTATAAAGAAAGAGAACCAGTTATCTCAAATAAGAACGGGAAAAAAGTGATTCTAACGAAGTTTCCAAACTTCGAAAAAAATTTTTTTTCTTTTCGAGATTCTTTGCGCATAATATGCTTTACTGAGGCTATCAAACTAGTATAATGAAAGAGAACAAGTTATCTCAAATAAGAACGGAAAAAAGTGATTCTAACGAAGTTTTCAAACTTCGAAAAAAAAATTTTTTTCCTTCGAGATTCTTTGCGCATAATATGCTTTAATGAGGCTAGCAAACTAGTACAATGAAAGAGAACCAGTTATCTCAAATAAGAACAGAAAAAAAGTGATTCTAAAGAAGTTTCCAAACTTCGAAAAAAAATTTTTTTCTTTTGGAGATTCTTTGCGCATAATTTGCTTTACTGAGGCTATCAAACTAGTATAATGAAAGAGAACCAGTTATCTCAAATAAGAACGGAAAAAAATTGATTCTAAAGAAGTTTCCAAAGTTCGAAAAAAAAATTTTTTCTTTTCGAGATTCTTTGCGCATAATATGCTTTACTGAGGCTATCAACCTAGTATAATGAAAGAGAAACAGTTATCTCAAATAAGAACGGAAAAAAAGTGATTCTAAAGTAGTTTCCAAACTTCGAAAAAATTTTTTTTTCTTTTCGTGATTCTTTTCGCTAAATATGCTTTTCTGAGGCTATCAAACTAGTGTAATGAAAGAGAACCAGTTATCTCAAATTAGAACAGAAAAAAAGTGATTCTAAAGAAGTTTCCAAACTTTGAAAAAAAATTTTTTTCTTTTCGAGATTCTTTGCGCATAATATGCTTTACTGAGGCTATCAAACTAGTATAATGAAAGAGAACCAGTTATCTCAAATAAGAACAGAAAAAAGTGATTCTAAAGAAGTTTCCAAACTTCGAAAAAAATTTTTTTTCTTTTCGAGATTCTTTGCGCATAATATGCTTTACTGAGGCTATCAAACTAGTATAATGAAAGAGAACCAGTTATCTCAAATAAGAACGGAAAAAAATTGATTCTAAAGAAGTTTCCAAACTTCGAAAAAAAATGTTTTTCTTTTCGAGATTCTTTGTGCATAATATGCTTTTCTGAGGCTATCAAACTAGTAAAATGAAAGAGAACCAGTTATCTCGAATAAGAACGGAAAAAAGGTAATTCTAAAGAAGTTTCCAAAGTTCGAAAAAAATTTTTTTTCTTTTCGAGATTCTTTGCGCATAATATGCTTTACTGAGGCTATCAAACTAGTATAATGAAAGAGAACCAGTTATCTCATATAAGAACGGAAAAAAAGTGATTCTAACGAAGTTTCCAAACTTCGAAAAAATTTTTTTTTTCTTTTCGAAATTCTTTGCGCATAATATGCTTTACTGAGGCTATCAAACTAGTATAATGAAAGAGAACCAGTTATCTCAAATAAGAACGGAAAAAAAGTGATTCAAACGAAGTTTCCAATCTTCGAAAAAAATGGTTTTCTTTTCGAGATTCTTTGCGCATAATATGCTTTTCTACGGCTATCAAACTAGTAAAATGAAAGAGAACCAGTAATCTCGAATAAGAACGGAAAAATAGTGATTCTAACGAAGTTTCCAAACTTCGAAAAATGTTTTTTTTCTTTTCGAGATTCTTTGCGCATAATATGCTTTACTGAGGCTATGAAACTAGTATAATGAAAGAGAACCAGTTATCTCAAATAAGAACGGAAAAAAATTGATTCTAACGAAGTTTCCAAACTTCGAAAATTTTTTTTTTTTCTTTTCCAGATTCTTTGCGCATAATATGCTTTACTGAGGCTATCAAACTAGTATAATGAAAGAGAACCAGTTATCTCAAATAAGAACGGAAAAAAGTGATTCTAACAAAGTTTCCAAACTTCGAAAAAAAATTTTTTTCTTTTCGAGATTCTTTGCGCATAATATGCTTTACTGAGGCTATCAAACTAGTATAATGAAAGACAACCAGTTATGTCAAATAAGAACGGAAAAAAAGTGATTCTAACGAAGTTTCCAAACTTCGAAAAAAAAAATTTTTCTTTTCGAGATTCTTTGCGCATAATATGCTTTACTGAGGCTATCAAACTAGTATAATGAAAGAGTACCAGTTATCTCAAATAAGAACGGAAAAAAAGTGATTCAAACGAAGTTTCCAAACTTCGAAAAAAAATTTTTTTCCTTTCGAGATTCTTTGCGCATAATATGCTTTTCTACGGCTATCAAACTAGTAAAATGAAAGAGAACCAGTTATCTCGAATAAGAACGGAAAAAAAGTGATTCTAACGAAGTTTCCAAACTTCGAAAAATTTTTTTTTTCTTTTCGAGATTCTTTGCGCATAATATGCTTTACAAAGGCTATCAAACTAGTATAATGAAAGAGAACCAGTTATCTCAAATAAGAACGGAAAAAAGTGTTTCTAACGAAGTTTGCAAACTTCGAAAAAAATTTTTTTTCTTTTCGAGATTCTTTGCGCATAATATGCTTTACTGAGGCTATCAAACTAGTATAATGAAAGAGAAACAGATATCTCAAATATGAACGGAAAAAAAGTGATTCAAACGATGTTTCCAAACTTCGAAAAAAAATGTTTTTCTTTTCGAGATTCTTTGCGCATAATATGCTTTTCTGGGGCTATCAAACTAGTATAATGAAAGAGAACCAGTTATCTCAAATAAGAACGGGAAAAAAGTGATTCTAACGAAGTTTGCAAACTTCGAAAAAAATTTTTTTTCTTTTCGAGATTCTTTGCGCATAGTATGCTTTACTGAGGCTATCAAACTAGTATAATGAAAGAGAACCAGTTATCTCAAATAAGAACGGAAAAAAAGTGATTCAAACGTAGTTTCCAAACTTCGAAAAAAAATGTTTTTCTTTTCGAGATTCTTTGCGCATAATATGCTTTTCTGGGGCTATCAAACTAGTATAATGAAAGAGAACCAGTTATCTCAAATAAGAACGGGAAAAAAGTGATTCTAACGAAGTTTCCAAACTTGGAAAAAAAAATTTTTTCTTTTCGAGATTCTTTGCGCATAATATGCTTTACTGAGGCTATCAAACTAGTACAATGAAGGAGAACCAGTTATCTCAAATAAGAACAGAAAAAAAGTGATTCTAAAGAAGTTTCCAAACTTCGAAAAAAAATTTTTTTCTTTTCGAGATTCTTTGCGCATAATATGCTTTACTGAGGCTATCAAACTAGTATAATGAAAGAGAACCAGTTATCTCAAATAAGAACGGAAAAAAATTGATTCTAAAGAAGTTTCCAAACTTCGAAAAAAATTTTTTTTCTTTTCGAGATTCTTTGCGCATAATATGCTTTACTGAGGCTATCAAACTAGTATAATGAAAGAGAAACAGATATCTCAAATATGAACGGAAAAAAAGTGATTCAAACGAAGTTTCCAAACTTCGAAAAAAAATGTTTTTCTTTTCGAGATTCTTTGCGCATATAATGCTTTTCTGGGGCTATCAAACTAGTATAATGAAAGAGAACCAGTTATCTCAAATAAGAACGGGAAAAAAGTGATTCTAACGAAGTTTCCAAACTTCGAAAAAAATTTTTTTTCTTTTCGAGATTCTTTGCGCATAATATGCTTTACTGAGGCTAACAAACTAGTATAATGAAAGAGAACCAGTTATCTCAAATAAGAACGGAAAAAAGTGATTCTAACGAATTTTTCAAACTTGGAAAAAAAATTTTTTTCTTTTCGAGATTCTTTGCGCATAATATGCTTTACTGAGGCTATCAAACTAGTACAATGAAAGAGAACCAGTTATCTCAAATAAGAACAGAAAAAAAGTGATTCTGAAGAAGTTTCAAACTTCGAAAAAAAATTTTTTTCTTTTGGAGATTCTTTGCGCATAATATGCTTTACTGAGGCTATCAAACTAGTATAATGAAAGAGAACCAGTTATCTCAAATAAGAACGGAAAAAAATTGATTCTAAAGAAGTTTCCAAAGTTCGAAAAAAAATTTTTTTCTTTTCGAGATTCTTTGCGCATAATATGCTTTACTGAGGCTATCAACCTAGTATAACGAAAGAGAAACAGTTATCTCAAATAAGAACGGAAAAAAAGTGATTCTAAAGTAGTTTCCAAACTTCGAAAAAAAATTTTTTTCTTTTCGTGATTCTTTTCGCTAAATATGCTTTTCTGAGGCTATCAAACTAGTGTGATGAAAGAGAACCAGTTATCTCAAATTAGAACAGAAAAAAAGTGATTCTAAAGAAGTTTCCAAACTTCGAAAAAAAATTTTTTTCTTTTCGAGATTCTTTGCGCATAATATGCTTTACTGAGGCTATCAAACTAGTATAATGAAAGAGAACCAGTTATCTCAAATAAGAACAGAAAAAAAGTGATTCTAAAGAAGTTTCCAAACTTCGAAAAAAAATTTTTTTCTTTTCGAGATTCTTTGCGCATAATATGCTTTACTGAGGCTATCAAACTAGTATAATAAAAGAGAACCAGTTATCTCAAATAAGAACGGAAAAAAATTGATTCTAAAAAGTTTCCAAACTTCGAAAAAAAATTTATTTCTTTTCGAGATTCCTTGCGCATAATATGGTTTACTGAGGCTATCAAACTAGTATAATGAAAGAGAAACAGTTATCTCAAATAAGAACGGAAAAAAAGTGATTCAAACGAAGTTTCCAAACTTCGAAAAAAAATGTTTTTCTTTTCGAGATTCTTTGCGCATAATATGCTTTTCTGAGGCTATCAAACTAGTAAAATGAAAGAGAACCAGTTATCTCGAATAAGAACGGAAAAAAAGTAATTCTAAAGAAGCTTCCAAACTTCGAAAAAATTTTTTTTCTTTTCGAGATTCTTTGCGCATAATATGCTTTACTGAGGCTATCAAACTAGTATAATGAAAAAGAACCAGTTATCTCATATAAGAACGGAAAAAAAGTGATTCTAACGAAGTTTCCAAACTTCGAAAAAAATTTTTTTTTCTTTTCGAAATTCTTTGCGCATAATATGCTTTACTGAGGCTATCAAACTAGTATAATGAAAGAGAACCAGTTATCTCAAATAAGAACGGAAAAAAAGTGATTCAAACGAAGTTTCCAAACTTCGAAAAAAAATGGTTTTCTTTTCGAGATTCTTTGCGCATAATATGCTTTTCTACGGCTATCAAACTAGTAAAATGAAAGAGAACCAGTTATCTCGAATAAGAACGGAAAAAAATTTATTCTAACGAAGTTTCCAAACTTCGAAAAATGTTTTTTTGCTTTTCGAGATTCTTTGCGCATAATATGCTTTGCTGAGTCTATCAAACTAGTATAATGAAAGAGAACCAGTTATCTCAAATAAGAACGCAAAAAAATGATTCTAACGAAGTTTCCAAACTTCGAAAAAAAATTTTTTTCTTTTCGAGATTCTTTGCGCATAATATGCTTTACTGAGGCTATCAAACTAGTATAATGAAAGAGAACCAGTTATCTCAAATAAGAACAGAAAAAAAGTGATTCTAAAGAAGTTTCCAAACTTCGAAAATAAAATTTTTTTCTTTTCGAGATTCTTTGCGCATAATATGCTTTACTGAGGCTATCAAACTAGTATAATGAAAGAGAACCAGTTATCTCAAATAAGAACGGAAAAAAATTGATTCTAACGAAGTTTCCAAACTTCCAAATAATTTTTTTTTTCTTTTCCAGATTCTTTGCGCATAATATGCTTTACTGAGGCTATCAAACTAGTATAATGAAAGAGAACCAGTTATCTCAAATAAGAACGGAAAAAAGTGATTCTAACGAAGTTTCCAAACTTCGAAAAAAAATTTTTTTCTTTTCGAGATTCTTTGCGCATAATATGCTTTACTGAGATTATCAAACTAGTATAATGAAAGAGAACCAGTTATCTCAAATTAGAACGGAAAAAAAGTGATTCTAAAAAGTTTCCAAACTTCGAAAAAAAATTTTTTTCTTTTGGAGATTCTTTGCGCATAATATGCTTTACTGAGGCTATCAAACTAGTATAATGAAAGAGAACCAGTTATCTCAAATAAGAACGGAAAAAAATTGATTCTAAAGAAGTTTCCAAAGTTCGAAAAAAAATTTTTTTCTTTTCGAGATTCTTTGCGCATAATATGCTTTACTGAGGCTATCAACCTAGTATAACGAAAGAGAAACAGTTATCTCAAATAAGAACGGAAAAAAAGTGATTCTAATGTAGTTTCCAAACTTCGAAAAAAAATTTTTTTCTTTTCGTGATTCTTTTCGCTAAATATGCTTTTCTGAGGCTATCAAACTAGTGTAATGAAAGAGAACCAGTTATCTCAAATTAGAACAGAAAAAAAGTGATTCTAAAGAAGTTTCCAAACTTCGAAAAAAAATTTTTTTCTTTTCGAGATTCTTTGCGCATAATATGCTTTACTGAGGCTATCAAACTAGTATAATGAAAGAGAACCAGTTATCTCAAATAAGAACAGAAAAAAAGTGATTCTAAAGAAGTTTCCAAACTTCGAAAAAAAATTTTTTTCTTTTCGAGATTCTTTGCGCATAATATGCTTTACTGAGGCTATCAACCTAGTATAACGAAAGAGAAACAGTTATCTCAAATAAGAACGGAAAAAAAGTGATTCTAAAGTAGTTTCCAAACTTCGAAAAAAAATTTTTTTCTTTTCGTGATTCTTTTCGCTAAATATGCTTTTCTGAGGCTATCAAACTAGTGTGATGAAAGAGAACCAGTTATCTCAAATTAGAACAGAAAAAAAGTGATTCTAAAGAAGTTTCCAAACTTCGAAAAAAAATTTTTTTCTTTTCGAGATTCTTTGCGCATAATATGCTTTACTGAGGCTATCAAACTAGTATAATGAAAGAGAACCAGTTATCTCAAATAAGAACAGAAAAAAAGTGATTCTAAAGAAGTTTCCAAACTTCGAAAAAAAATTTTTTTCTTTTCGAGATTCTTTGCGCATAATATGCTTTACTGAGGCTATCAAACTAGTATAATAAAAGAGAACCAGTTATCTCAAATAAGAACGGAAAAAAATTGATTCTAAAAAGTTTCCAAACTTCGAAAAAAAATTTATTTCTTTTCGAGATTCCTTGCGCATAATATGGTTTACTGAGGCTATCAAACTAGTATAATGAAAGAGAAACAGTTATCTCAAATAAGAACGGAAAAAAAGTGATTCAAACGAAGTTTCCAAACTTCGAAAAAAAATGTTTTTCTTTTCGAGATTCTTTGCGCATAATATGCTTTTCTGAGGCTATCAAACTAGTAAAATGAAAGAGAACCAGTTATCTCGAATAAGAACGGAAAAAAAGTAATTCTAAAGAAGCTTCCAAACTTCGAAAAATTTTTTTTTCTTTTCGAGATTCTTTGCGCATAATATGCTTTACTGAGGCTATCAAACTAGTATAATGAAAAAGAACCAGTTATCTCATATAAGAACGGAAAAAAAGTGATTCTAACGAAGTTTCCAAACTTCGAAAAAAATTTTTTTTTCTTTTCGAAATTCTTTGCGCATAATATGCTTTACTGAGGCTATCAAACTAGTATAATGAAAGAGAACCAGTTATCTCAAATAAGAACGGAAAAAAAGTGATTCAAACGAAGTTTCCAAACTTCGAAAAAAAATGGTTTTCTTTTCGAGATTCTTTGCGCATAATATGCTTTTCTACGGCTATCAAACTAGTAAAATGAAAGAGAACCAGTTATCTCGAATAAGAACGGAAAAAAATTTATTCTAACGAAGTTTCCAAACTTCGAAAAATGTTTTTTTGCTTTTCGAGATTCTTTGCGCATAATATGCTTTGCTGAGTCTATCAAACTAGTATAATGAAAGAGAACCAGTTATCTCAAATAAGAACGCAAAAAAATGATTCTAACGAAGTTTCCAAACTTCGAAAAAAAATTTTTTTCTTTTCGAGATTCTTTGCGCATAATATGCTTTACTGAGGCTATCAAACTAGTATAATGAAAGAGAACCAGTTATCTCAAATAAGAACAGAAAAAAAGTGATTCTAAAGAAGTTTCCAAACTTCGAAAATAAAATTTTTTTCTTTTCGAGATTCTTTGCGCATAATATGCTTTACTGAGGCTATCAAACTAGTATAATGAAAGAGAACCAGTTATCTCAAATAAGAACGGAAAAAAATTGATTCTAACGAAGTTTCCAAACTTCCAAATAATTTTTTTTTTCTTTTCCAGATTCTTTGCGCATAATATGCTTTACTGAGGCTATCAAACTAGTATAATGAAAGAGAACCAGTTATCTCAAATAAGAACGGAAAAAAGTGATTCTAACGAAGTTTCCAAACTTCGAAAAAAAATTTTTTTCTTTTCGAGATTCTTTGCGCATAATATGCTTTACTGAGATTATCAAACTAGTATAATGAAAGAGAACCAGTTATCTCAAATAAGAACGGAAAAAAAGTGATTCTAAAAAGTTTCCAAACTTCGAAAAAAAATTTTTTTCTTTTGGAGATTCTTTGCGCATAATATGCTTTACTGAGGCTATCAAACTAGTATAATGAAAGAGAACCAGTTATCTCAAATAAGAACGGAAAAAAATTGATTCTAAAGAAGTTTCCAAAGTTCGAAAAAAAATTTTTTTCTTTTCGAGATTCTTTGCGCATAATATGCTTTACTGAGGCTATCAACCTAGTATAACGAAAGAGAAACAGTTATCTCAAATAAGAACGGAAAAAAAGTGATTCTAATGTAGTTTCCAAACTTCGAAAAAAAATTTTTTTCTTTTCGTGATTCTTTTCGCTAAATATGCTTTTCTGAGGCTATCAAACTAGTGTAATGAAAGAGAACCAGTTATCTCAAATTAGAACAGAAAAAAAGTGATTCTAAAGAAGTTTCCAAACTTCGAAAAAAAATTTTTTTCTTTTCGAGATTCTTTGCGCATAATATGCTTTACTGAGGCTATCAAACTAGTATAATGAAAGAGAACCAGTTATCTCAAATAAGAACAGAAAAAAAGTGATTCTAAAGAAGTTTCCAAACTTCGAAAAAAAATTTTTTTCTTTTCGAGATTCTTTGCGCATAATATGCTTTACTGAGGCTATCAAACTAGTATAATAAAAGAGAACCAGTTATCTCAAATAAGAACGGAAAAAAATTGATTCTAAAAAGTTTCCAAACTTCGAAAAAAAATTTATTTCTTTTCGAGATTCTTTGCGCATAATATGGTTTACTGAGGCTATCAAACTAGTATAATGAAAGAGAAACAGTTATCTCAAATAAGAACGGAAAAAAAGTGATTCAAACGAAGTTTCCAAACTTCGAAAAAAAATGTTTTTCTTTTCGAGATTCTTTGCGCATAATATGCTTTTCTGAGGCTATCAAACTAGTAAAATGAAAGAGAACCAGTTATCTCGAATAAGAACGCAAAAAAAGTAATTCTAAAGAAGCTTCCAAACTTCGAAAAAATTTTTTTTCTTTTCGAGATTCTTTGCGCATAATATGCTTTACTGAGGCTATCAAACTAGTATAATGAAAGAGAACCAGTTATCTCATATAAGAACGGAAAAAAAGTGATTCTAACGAAGTTTCCAAACTTCGAAAAAAATTTTTTTTTCTTTTCGAAATTCTTTGCGCATAATATGCTTTACTGAGGCTATCAAACTAGTATAATGAAAGAGAACCAGTTATCTCAAATAAGAACGGAAAAAAAGTGATTCAAACGAAGTTTCCAAACTTCGAAAAAAAATGGTTTTCTTTTCGAGATTCTTTGCGCATAATATGCTTTTCTACGGCTATCAAACTAGTAAAATGAAAGAGAACCAGTTATCTCGAATAAGAACGGAAAAAAATTGATTCAAACGAAGTTTCCAAACTTCGAAAAATGTTTTTTTGCTTTTCGAGATTCTTTGCGCATAATATGCTTTGCTGAGTCTATCAAACTAGTATAATGAAAGAGAACCAGTTATCTCAAATAAGAACGGAAAAAAGTGATTCTAACGAAGTTTCCAAACTTCGAAAAAAAATTTTTTTCTTTTCGAGATTCTTTGCGCTAATATGCTTTACTGAGGCTATCAAACTAGTATAATGAAAGAGAACCAGTTATCTCAAATAAGAACAGAAAAAAAGTGATTCTAAAGAAGTTTCCAAACTTCGAAAATAAAATTTTTTTCTTTTCGAGATTCTTTGCGCATAATATGCTTTACTGAGGCTATCAAACTAGTATAATGAAAGAGAACCAGTTATCTCAAATAAGAACGGAAAAAAATTGATTCTAACGAAGTTTCCAAACTTCCAAATAATTTTTTTTTTCTTTTCCAGATTCTTTGCGCATAATATGCTTTACTGAGGCTATCAAACTAGTATAATGAAAGAGAACCAGTTATCTCAAATAAGAACGGAAAAAAGTGATTCTAACGAAGTTTCCAAACTTCGAAAAAAAATTTTTTTCTTTTCGAGATTCTTTGCGCATAATATGCTTTACTGAGATTATCAAACTAGTATAATGAAAGAGAACCAGTTATCTCAAATAAGAACAGAAAAAAAGTGATTCTAAAGAAGTTTCCAAACTTCGAAAAAAAATTTTTTTCTTTTCGAGATTCTTTGCGCATAATATGCTTTACTGAGGCTATCAAACTAGTATAATGAAAGAGAACAAGTTATCTCAAATAAGAACGGAAAAAAATTGATTCTAAAGAAGTTTTCAAACTTCGAAAAAAAATTTTTTTCTTTTCGAGATTCTTTGCGCATAATATGCTTTACTGAGGCTATCAAAATAGTATAATGAAAGAGAAACAGTTATCTCAAATAAGAACGGAAAAAAAGTGATCCAAACGTAGTTTCCAAACTTCGAAAAAAAATGTTTTTCTTTTCGAGATTCTTTGCGCATAATATGCTTTTCTGGGGCTATCAAACTAGTATAAAGAAAGAGAACCAGTTATCTCAAATAAGAACGGGAAAAAAGTGATTCTAACGAAGTTTCCAAACTTCGAAAAAATTTTTTTTTCTTTTCGAGATTCTTTGCGCATAATATTCTTTACTGAGGCTATCAAACTAGTATAATGAAAGAGAACCAGTTATCTCAAATAAGAACGGAAAAAAGTGATTCTAACGAAGTTTTCAAACTTCGAAAAAAATATTTTTTTCCTTCGAGATTCTTTGCGCATAATATGCTTTAATGAGGCTATCAAACTAGTACAATGAAAGAGAACCAGTTATCTCAAATAAGAACAGAAAAAAAGTGATTCTAAAGAAGTTTCCAAACTTCGAAAAAAAATTTTTTTCTTTTGGAGATTCTTTGCGCATAATATGCTTTACTGAGGCTATCAAACTAGTATAATGAAAGAGAACCAGTTATCTCAAATAAGAACTGAAAAAAAGTGATTCTAAAGAAGTTTCCAAACTTCGAAAAAAAATTTTTTTCTTTTCGAGATTCTTTGCGCATAATATGCTTTACTGAGGCTATCAAACTAGTATAATGAAAGAGAACCAGTTATCTCAAATAAGAACGGAAAAAAATTGATTCTAAAGAAGTTTGCAAACTTCGAAAAAAAATTTTTTCCCTTCGAGATTCTTTGCGCATAATATGCTTTACTGAGGCTATCAAACTAGTACAATGAAAGAGAACCAGTTATCTCAAATAAGAACAGAAAAAAAGTGATTCTAAAGAAGTTTCCAAACTTCGAAAAAAAATTTTTTTCTTTTGGAGATTCTTTGCGCATAATATGCTTTACTGAGGCTATCAAACTAGTATAATGAAAGAGAACCAGTTATCTCAAATAAGAACGGAAAAAATTGATTCTAAAGAAGTTTCCAAAGTTCGAAAAAAAAATTTTTTCTTTTCGAGATTCTTTGCGCATAATATGCTTTACTGAGGCTATCAACCTAGTATAATGAAAGAGAACCAGTTATCTCAAATAAGAACAGAAAACAAGTGATTCTAAAGAAGTTTCCAAACTTCGAAAAAAATTTTTTTTCTTTTCGAGATTCTTTGAGCATAATATGTTTTATTGAGGCTATCAAACTAGTATAATGAAAGAGAACCAGTTATTCCAAATAAGAACGGAAAAAAATTGATTCTAAAGAAGTTTCCAAACTTCGAAAAAAAATTTATTTCTTTTCGAGATTCTTTGCGCATAATATGGTTTAGTGAGGCTATCAAACTAGTATAATGAAAGAGAAACAGTTATCTCAAATAAGAACGGAAAAAAAGTGATTCAAACGAAGTTTCCAAACTTCGAAAAAAAATGGTTTTCTTTTCGAGATTCTTTGCGCATAATATGCTTTTCTACGGCTATCAAACTAGTAAAATGAAAGAGAACCAGTTATCTCGAATAAGAACGGAAAAAAATTTATTCTAACGAAGTTTCCAAACTTCGAAAAATGTTTTTTTGCTTTTCGAGATTCTTTGCGCATAATATGCTTTGCTGAGTCTATCAAACTAGTATAATGAAAGAGAACCAGTTATCTCAAATAAGAACGCAAAAAAAGATTCTAACGAAGTTTCCAAACTTCGAAAAAAAATTTTTTTCTTTTCGAGATTCTTTGCGCATAATATGCTTTACTGAGGCTATCAAACTAGTATAATGAAAGAGAACCAGTTATCTCAAATAAGAACAGAAAAAAAGTGATTCTAAAGAAGTTTCCAAACTTCGAAAATAAAATTTTTTTCTTTTCGAGATTCTTTGCGCATAATATGCTTTACTGAGGCTATCAAACTAGTATAATGAAAGAGAACCAGTTATCTCAAATAAGAACGGAAAAAAATTGATTCTAACGAAGTTTCCAAACTTCCAAATAATTTTTTTTTTCTTTTCCAGATTCTTTGCGCATAATATGCTTTACTGAGGCTATCAAACTAGTATAATGAAAGAGAACCAGTTATCTCAAATAAGAACGGAAAAAAGTGATTCTAACGAAGTTTCCAAACTTCGAAAAAAAATTTTTTTCTTTTCGAGATTCTTTGCGCATAATATGCTTTACTGAGATTATCAAACTAGTATAATGAAAGAGAACCAGTTATCTCAAATAAGAACAGAAAAAAAGTGATTCTAAAAAGTTTCCAAACTTCGAAAAAAAATTTTTTTCTTTTGGAGATTCTTTGCGCATAATATGCTTTACTGAGGCTATCAAACTAGTATAATGAAAGAGAACCAGTTATCTCAAATAAGAACGGAAAAAAATTGATTCTAAAGAAGTTTCCAAAGTTCGAAAAAAAATTTTTTTCTTTTCGAGATTCTTTGCGCATAATATGCTTTACTGAGGCTATCAACCTAGTATAACGAAAGAGAAACAGTTATCTCAAATAAGAACGGAAAAAAAGTGATTCTAAAGTAGTTTCCAAACTTCGAAAAAAAATTTTTTTCTTTTCGTGATTCTTTTCGCTAAATATGCTTTTCTGAGGCTATCAAACTAGTGTAATGAAAGAGAACCAGTTATCTCAAATTAGAACAGAAAAAAAGTGATTCTAAAGAAGTTTCCAAACTTCGAAAAAAAATTTTTTTCTTTTCGAGATTCTTTGCGCATAATATGCTTTACTGAGGCTATCAAACTAGTATAATGAAAGAGAACCAGTTATCTCAAATAAGAACAGAAAAAAAGTGATTCTAAAGAAGTTTCCAAACTTCGAAAAAAAATTTTTTTCTTTTCGAGATTCTTTGCGCATAATATGCTTTACTGAGGCTATCAAACTAGTATAATAAAAGAGAACCAGTTATCTCAAATAAGAACGGAAAAAAATTGATTCTAAAAAGTTTCCAAACTTCGAAAAAAAATTTATTTCTTTTCGAGATTCTTTGCGCATAATATGGTTTACTGAGGCTATCAAACTAGTATAATGAAAGAGAAACAGTTATCTCAAATAAGAACGGAAAAAAAGTGATTCAAACGAAGTTTCCAAACTTCGAAAAAAAATGTTTTTCTTTTCGAGATTCTTTGCGCATAATATGCTTTTCTGAGGCTATCAAACTAGTAAAATGAAAGAGAACCAGTTATCTCGAATAAGAACGGAAAAAAAGTAATTCTAAAGAAGCTTCCAAACTTCGAAAAAATTTTTTTTCTTTTCGAGATTCTTTGCGCATAATATGCTTTACTGAGGCTATCAAACTAGTATAATGAAAGAGAACCAGTTATCTCATATAAGAACGGAAAAAAAGTGATTCTAACGAAGTTTCCAAACTTCGAAAAAAATTTTTTTTTCTTTTCGAAATTCTTTGCGCATAATATGCTTTACTGAGGCTATCAAACTAGTATAATGAAAGAGAACCAGTTATCTCAAATAAGAACGGAAAAAAAGTGATTCAAACGAAGTTTCCAAACTTCGAAAAAAAATGGTTTTCTTTTCGAGATTCTTTGCGCATAATATGCTTTTCTACGGCTATCAAACTAGTAAAATGAAAGAGAACCAGTTATCTCGAATAAGAACGGAAAAAAATTGATTCACACGAAGTTTCCAAACTTCGAAAAATGTTTTTTTGCTTTTCGAGATTCTTTGCGCATAATATGCTTTGCTGAGTCTATCAAACTAGTATAATGAAAGAGAACCAGTTATCTCAAATAAGAACGGAAAAAAGTGATTCTAACGAAGTTTCCAAACTTCGAAAAAAAATTTTTTTCTTTTCGAGATTCTTTGCGCTAATATGCTTTACTGAGGCTATCAAACTAGTATAATGAAAGAGAACCAGTTATCTCAAATAAGAACAGAAAAAAAGTGATTCTAAAGAAGTTTCCAAACTTCGAAAATAAAATTTTTTTCTTTTCGAGATTCTTTGCGCATAATATGCTTTACTGAGGCTATCAAACTAGTATAATGAAAGAGAACCAGTTATCTCAAATAAGAACGGAAAAAAATTGATTCTAACGAAGTTTCCAAACTTCCAAATAATTTTTTTTTTCTTTTCCAGATTCTTTGCGCATAATATGCTTTACTGAGGCTATCAAACTAGTATAATGAAAGAGAACCAGTTATCTCAAATAAGAACGGAAAAAAGTGATTCTAACGAAGTTTCCAAACTTCGAAAAAAAATTTTTTTCTTTTCGAGATTCTTTGCGCATAATATGCTTTACTGAGATTATCAAACTAGTATAATGAAAGAGAACCAGTTATCTCAAATAAGAACAGAAAAAAAGTGATTCTAAAGAAGTTTCCAAACTTCGAAAAAAAATTTTTTTCTTTTCGAGATTCTTTGCGCATAATATGCTTTACTGAGGCTATCAAACTAGTATAATGAAAGAGAACAAGTTATCTCAAATAAGAACGGAAAAAAATTGATTCTAAAGAAGTTTTCAAACTTCGAAAAAAAATTTTTTTCTTTTCGAGATTCTTTGCGCATAATATGCTTTACTGAGGCTATCAAAATAGTATAATGAAAGAGAAACAGTTATCTCAAATAAGAACGGAAAAAAAGTGATCCAAACGTAGTTTCCAAACTTCGAAAAAAAATGTTTTTCTTTTCGAGATTCTTTTGCGCATAATATGCTTTTCTGGGGCTATCAAACTAGTATAAAGAAAGAGAACCAGTTATCTCAAATAAGAACGGGAAAAAAGTGATTCTAACGAAGTTTCCAAACTTCGAAAAATTTTTTTTTTCTTTTCGAGATTCTTTGCGCATAATATGCTTTACTGAGGCTATCAAACTAGTATAATGAAAGAGAACCAGTTATCTCAAATAAGAACGGAAAAAAGTGATTCTAACGAAGTTTCCAAACTTCGAAAAAAATTTTTTTTCTTTTCGAGATTCTTTGCGCATAATATGCTTTACTGAGGCTATCAAACTAGTATAATGAAAGAGAACCAGTTATCTCAAATAAGAACAGAAAAAAAGTGATTCTAAAGAAGTTTCCAAACTTCGAAAAAAAATTTTTTTCTTTTCGAGATTCTTTGCGCATAATATGCTTTACTGAGGCTATCAAACTAGTATAATGAAAGAGAACAAGTTATCTCAAATAAGAACGGAAAAAAATTGATTCTAAAGAAGTTTTCAAACTTCGAAAAAAAATTTTTTTCTTTTCGAGATTCTTTGCGCTTAATATGCTTTTCTGAGGCTATCAAACTAGTAAAATGAAAGAGAACCAGTTATCTCGAATAAGAACGGAAAAAAAGTAATTCTAAAGAAGCTTCCAAACTTCGAAAAAATTTTTTTTCTTTTCGAGATTCTTTGCGCATAATATGCTTTACTGAGGCTATCAAACTAGTATAATGAAAGAGAACCAGTTATCTCATATAAGAACGGAAAAAAAGTGATTCTAACGAAGTTTCCAAACTTCGATAAAAATTTTTTTTTCTTTTCGAAATTCTTTGCGCATAATATGCTTTACTGAGGCTATCAAACTAGTATAATGAAAGAGAACCAGTTATCTCAAATAAGAACGGAAAAAAAGTGATTCAAACGAAGTTTCCAAACTTCGAAAAAAAATGGTTTTCTTTTCGAGATTCTTTGCGCATAATATGCTTTTCTACGGCTATCAAACTAGTAAAATGAAAGAGAACCAGTTATCTCGAATAAGAACGGAAAAAAATTGATTCTAACGAAGTTTCCAAACTTCGAAAAATGTTTTTTTTCTTTTCGAGATTCTTTGCGCATAATATGCTTTGCTGAGTCTATCAAACTAGTATAATGAAAGAGAACCAATTATCTCAAATAAGAACGGAAAAAAGTGATTCTAACGAAGTTTCCAAACTTCGAAAAAAAATTTTTTTCTTTTCGAGATTCTTTGCGCATAATATGCTTTACTGAGGCTATCAAACTAGTATAATGAAAGAGAACCAGTTATCTCAAATAAGAACAGAAAAAAAGTGATTCTAAAGAAGTTTCCAAACTTCGAAAATAAATTTTTTTTCTTTTCGAGATTCTTTGCGCATAATATGCTTTACTGAGGCTATCAAACTAGTATAATGAAAGAGAACCAGTTATCTCAAATAAGAACGGAAAAAAATTGATTCTAACGAAGTTTCCAAACTTCGAAATAATTTTTTTTTTCTTTTCCAGATTCTTTGCGCATAATATGCTTTACTGAGGCTATCAAACTAGTATAATGAAAGAGAACCAGTTATCTCAAATAAGAACGGAAAAAAGTGATTCTAACGAAGTTTCCAAACTTCGAAAAAAAATTTTTTTCTTTTCGAGATTCTTTGCGCATAATATGCTTTACTGAGATTATCAAACTAGTATAATGAAAGAGAACCAGTTATCTCAAATAAGAACAGAAAAAAAGTGATTCTAAAGAAGTTTCCAAACTTCGAAAAAAAATTTTTTTCTTTTCGAGATTCTTTGCGCATAATATGCTTTACTGAGGCTATCAAACTAGTATAATGAAAGAGAACAAGTTATCTCAAATAAGAACGGAAAAAAATTGATTCTAAAGAAGTTTTCAAACTTCGAAAAAAAATTATTTATTTTCGAGATTCTTTGCGCATAATATGCTTTACTGAGGCTATCAAAATAGTATAATGAAAGAGAAACAGTTATCTCAAATAAGAACGGAAAAAAAGTGATCCAAACGTAGTTTCCAAACTTCGAAAAAAAATGTTTTTCTTTTCGAGATTCTTTGCGCATAATATGCTTTTCTGGGGCTATCAAACTAGTATAAAGAAAGAGAACCAGTTATCTCAAATAAGAACGGGAAAAAAGTGATTCTAACGAAGTTTCCAAACTTCGAAAAAAATTTTTTTTCTTTTCGAGATTCTTTGCGCATAATATGCTTTACTGAGGCTATCAAACTAGTATAATGAAAGAGAACAAGTTATCTCAAATAAGAACGGAAAAAAGTGATTCTAACGAAGTTTTCAAACTTCGAAAAAAAAATTTTTTTCCTTCGAGATTCTTTGCGCATAATATGCTTTAATGAGGCTATCAAACTAGTACAATGAAAGAGAACCAGTTATCTCAAATAAGAACAGAAAAAAAGTGATTCTAAAGAAGTTTCCAAACTTCGAAAAAAAATTTTTTTCTTTTGGAGATTCTTTGCGCATAATATGCTTTACTGAGGCTATCAAACTAGTATAATGAAAGAGAACCAGTTATCTCAAATAAGAACGGAAAAAAATTGATTCTAAAGAAGTTTCCAAAGTTCGAAAAAAAAATTTTTTCTTTTCGAGATTCTTTGCGCATAATATGCTTTACTGAGGCTATCAACCTAGTATAATGAAAGAGAAACAGTTATCTCAAATAAGAACGGAAAAAAAGTGATTCTAAAGTAGTTTCCAAACTTCGAAAAAAATTTTTTTTCTTTTCGTGATTCTTTTCGCTAAATATGCTTTTCTGAGGCTATCAAACTAGTGTAATGAAAGAGAACCAGTTATCTCAAATTAGAACAGAAAAAAAGTGATTCTAAAGAAGTTTCCAAACTTTGAAAAAAAATTTTTTTCTTTTCGAGATTCTTTGCGCATAATATGCTTTACTGAGGCTATCAAACTAGTATAATGAAAGAGAACCAGTTATCTCAAATAAGAACAGAAAAAAGTGATTCTAAAGAAGTTTCCAAACTTCGAAAAAAATTTTTTTTCTTTTCGAGATTCTTTGCGCATAATATGCTTTACTGAGGCTATCAAACTAGTATAATGAAAGAGAACCAGTTATCTCAAATAAGAACGGAAAAAAATTGATTCTAAAGAAGTTTCCAAACTTCGAAAAAAAATTTATTTCTTTTCGAGATTCTTTGCGCATAATATAGTTTACTGAGGCTATCAAACTAGTATAATGAAAGAGAAACAGTTATCTCAAATAAGAACGGAAAAAAAGTGATTCAAACGAAGTTTCCAAACTTCGAAAAAAAATGTTTTTCTTTTCGAGATTCTTTGTGCATAATATGCTTTTCTGAGGCTATCAAACTAGTAAAATGAAAGACAACCAGTTATCTCGAATAAAAACGGAAAAAAGGTAATTCTAAAGAAGTTTCCAAAGTTCGAAAAAATTTTTTTTTCTTTTCGAAATTCTTTGCGCATAATATGCTTTACTGAGGCTATCAAACTAGTATAATGAAAGAGAACCAGTTATCTCAAATAAGAACGGAAAAAAAGTGATTCAAACGAAGTTTCCAAACTTCGAAAAAAAATGGTTTTCTTTTCGAGATTCTTTGCGCATAATATGCTTTTCTACGGCTATCAAACTAGTAAAATGAAAGAGAACCAGTTATCTCGAATAAGAACGGAAAAAAAAGTGATTCTAACGAAGTTTCCAAACTTCGAAAAATGTTTTTTTTCTTTTCGAGATTCTTTGCGCATAATATGCTTTACTGAGTCTATCAAACTAGTATAATGAAAGAGAACCAGTTATCTCAAATAAGAACGGAAAAAAGTGATTCTAACGAAGTTTCCAAACTTCGAAAAAAATTTTTTTTCTTTTCGAGATTCTTTGCGCATAATATGCTTTACTGAGGCTATCAAACTAGTATAATGAAAGAGAACCAGTTATCTCAAATAAGAACGGAAAAAAATTGATTCTAACGAAGTTTCCAAACTTCGAAAATTTTTTTTTTTTCTTTTCCAGATTCTTTGCGCATAATATGCTTTACTGAGGCTATCAAACTAGTATAATGAAAGAGAACCAGTTATCTCAAATAAGAACGGAAAAAAGTGATTCTAACGAAGTTTCCAAACTTCGAAAAAAATTTTTTTTCTTTTCGAGATTCTTTGCGCATAATATGCTTTACTGAGGCTATCAAACTAGTATAATGAAAGAGAACCAGTTATCTCAAATAAGAACAGAAAAAAAGTGATTCTAAAGAAGTTTCCAAACTTCGAAAAAAAATTTTTTTCTTTTCGAGATTCTTTGCGCATAATATGCTTTACTGAGGCTATCAAACTAGTATAATGAAAGAGAACAAGTTATCTCAAATAAGAACGGAAAAAAATTGATTCTAAAGAAGTTTTCAAACTTCGAAAAAAAATTATTTTCTTTTCGAGATTCTTTGCGCATAATATGCTTTTCTGAGGCTATCAAACTAGTAAAATGAAAGAGAACCAGTTATCTCGAATAAGAACGGAAAAAAAGTAATTCTAAAGAAGCTTCCAAACTTCGAAAAAATTTTTTTTCTTTTCGAGATTCTTTGCGCATAATATGCTTTACTGAGGCTATCAAACTAGTATAATGAAAGAGAACCAGTTATCTCATATAAGAACGGAAAAAAAGTGATTCTAACGAAGTTTCCAAACTTCGAAAAAAATTTTTTTTTCTCATCGAAATTCTTTGCGCATAATATGCTTTACTGAGGCTATCAAACTAGTATAATGAAAGAGAACCAGTTATCTCAAATAAGAACGGAAAAAAGTGATTCTAACGAAGTTTCCAAACTTCGAAAAAAAATTTTTTTCTTTTCGAGATTCTTTGCGCATAATATGCTTTACTGAGGCTATCAAAATAGTATAATGAAAGAGAAACAGTTATCTCAAATAAGAACGGAAAAAAAGTGATCCAAACGTAGTTTCCAAACTTCGAAAAAAAATGTTTTTCTTTTCGAGATTCTTTGCGCATAATATGCTTTTCTGGGGCTATCAAACTAGTATAAAGAAAGAGAACCAGTTATCTCAAATAAGAACGGGAAAAAAGTGATTCTAACGAAGTTTCCAAACTTCGAAAAAATTTTTTTTTCTTTTCGAGATTCTTTGCGCATAATATTCTTTACTGAGGCTATCAAACTAGTATAATGAAAGAGAACCAGTTATCTCAAATAAGAACGGAAAAAAGTGATTCTAACGAAGTTTTCAAACTTCGAAAAAAATATTTTTTTCCTTCGAGATTCTTTGCGCATAATATGCTTTAATGAGGCTATCAAACTAGTACAATGAAAGAGAACCAGTTATCTCAAATAAGAACAGAAAAAAAGTGATTCTAAAGAAGTTTCCAAACTTCGAAAAAAAATTTTTTTCTTTTGGAGATTCTTTGCGCATAATATGCTTTACTGAGGCTATCAAACTAGTATAATGAAAGAGAACCAGTTATCTCAAATAAGAACTGAAAAAAAGTGATTCTAAAGAAGTTTCCAAACTTCGAAAAAAAATTTTTTTCTTTTCGAGATTCTTTGCGCATAATATGCTTTACTGAGGCTATCAAACTAGTATAATGAAAGAGAACCAGTTATCTCAAATAAGAACGGAAAAAAATTGATTCTAAAGAAGTTTGCAAACTTCGAAAAAAAATTTTTTCCCTTCGAGATTCTTTGCGCATAATATGCTTTACTGAGGCTATCAAACTAGTACAATGAAAGAGAACCAGTTATCTCAAATAAGAACAGAAAAAAAGTGATTCTAAAGAAGTTTCCAAACTTCGAAAAAAAATTTTTTTCTTTTGGAGATTCTTTGCGCATAATATGCTTTACTGAGGCTATCAAACTAGTATAATGAAAGAGAACCAGTTATCTCAAATAAGAACGGAAAAAATTGATTCTAAAGAAGTTTCCAAAGTTCGAAAAAAAAATTTTTTCTTTTCGAGATTCTTTGCGCATAATATGCTTTACTGAGGCTATCAACCTAGTATAATGAAAGAGAACCAGTTATCTCAAATAAGAACAGAAAACAAGTGATTCTAAAGAAGTTTCCAAACTTCGAAAAAAATTTTTTTTCTTTTCGAGATTCTTTGAGCATAATATGTTTTATTGAGGCTATCAAACTAGTATAATGAAAGAGAACCAGTTATCTCAAATAAGAACGGAAAAAAATTGATTCTAAAGAAGTTTCCAAACTTCGAAAAAAAATTTATTTCTTTTCGAGATTCTTTGCGCATAATATGGTTTAGTGAGGCTATCAAACTAGTATAATGAAAGAGAAACAGTTATCTCAAATAAGAACGGAAAAAAAGTGATTCAAACGAAGTTTCCAAACTTCGAAAAAAAATGGTTTTCTTTTCGAGATTCTTTGCGCATAATATGCTTTTCTACGGCTATCAAACTAGTAAAATGAAAGAGAACCAGTTATCTCGAATAAGAACGGAAAAAAATTTATTCTAACGAAGTTTCCAAACTTCGAAAAATGTTTTTTTGCTTTTCGAGATTCTTTGCGCATAATATGCTTTGCTGAGTCTATCAAACTAGTATAATGAAAGAGAACCAGTTATCTCAAATAAGAACGCAAAAAAATGATTCTAACGAAGTTTCCAAACTTCGAAAAAAAATTTTTTTCTTTTCGAGATTCTTTGCGCATAATATGCTTTACTGAGGCTATCAAACTAGTATAATGAAAGAGAACCAGTTATCTCAAATAAGAACAGAAAAAAAGTGATTCTAAAGAAGTTTCCAAACTTCGAAAATAAAATTTTTTTCTTTTCGAGATTCTTTGCGCATAATATGCTTTACTGAGGCTATCAAACTAGTATAATGAAAGAGAACCAGTTATCTCAAATAAGAACGGAAAAAAATTGATTCTAACGAAGTTTCCAAACTTCCAAATAATTTTTTTTTTCTTTTCCAGATTCTTTGCGCATAATATGCTTTACTGAGGCTATCAAACTAGTATAATGAAAGAGAACCAGTTATCTCAAATAAGAACGGAAAAAAGTGATTCTAACGAAGTTTCCAAACTTCGAAAAAAAATTTTTTTCTTTTCGAGATTCTTTGCGCATAATATGCTTTACTGAGATTATCAAACTAGTATAATGAAAGAGAACCAGTTATCTCAAATAAGAACAGAAAAAAAGTGATTCTAAAAAGTTTCCAAACTTCGAAAAAAAATTTTTTTCTTTTGGAGATTCTTTGCGCATAATATGCTTTACTGAGGCTATCAAACTAGTATAATGAAAGAGAACCAGTTATCTCAAATAAGAACGGAAAAAAATTGATTCTAAAGAAGTTTCCAAAGTTCGAAAAAAAATTTTTTTCTTTTCGAGATTCTTTGCGCATAATATGCTTTACTGAGGCTATCAACCTAGTATAACGAAAGAGAAACAGTTATCTCAAATAAGAACGGAAAAAAAGTGATTCTAAAGTAGTTTCCAAACTTCGAAAAAAAATTTTTTTCTTTTCGTGATTCTTTTCGCTAAATATGCTTTTCTGAGGCTATCAAACTAGTGTAATGAAAGAGAACCAGTTATCTCAAATTAGAACAGAAAAAAAGTGATTCTAAAAAAGTTTCCAAACTTCGAAAAAAAATTTTTTTCTTTTCGAGATTCTTTGCGCATAATATGCTTTACTGAGGCTATCAAACTAGTATAATGAAAGAGAACCAGTTATCTCAAATAAGAACAGAAAAAAAGTGATTCTAAAGAAGTTTCCAAACTTCGAAAAAAAATTTTTTTCTTTTCGAGATTCTTTGCGCATAATATGCTTTACTGAGGCTATCAAACTAGTATAATAAAAGAGAACCAGTTATCTCAAATAAGAACGGAAAAAAATTGATTCTAAAAAGTTTCCAAACTTCGAAAAAAAATTTATTTCTTTTCGAGATTCTTTGCGCATAATATGGTTTACTGAGGCTATCAAACTAGTATAATGAAAGAGAAACAGTTATCTCAAATAAGAACGGAAAAAAAGTGATTCAAACGAAGTTTCCAAACTTCGAAAAAAAATGTTTTTCTTTTCGAGATTCTTTGCGCATAATATGCTTTTCTGAGGCTATCAAACTAGTAAAATGAAAGAGAACCAGTTATCTCGAATAAGAACGGAAAAAAAGTAATTCTAAAGAAGCTTCCAAACTTCGAAAAAATTTTTTTTCTTTTCGAGATTCTTTGCGCATAATATGCTTTACTGAGGCTATCAAACTAGTATAATGAAAGAGAACCAGTTATCTCATATAAGAACGGAAAAAAAGTGATTCTAACGAAGTTTCCAAACTTCGAAAAAAATTTTTTTTTCTTTTCGAAATTCTTTGCGCATAATATGCTTTACTGAGGCTATCAAACTAGTATAATGAAAGAGAACCAGTTATCTCAAATAAGAACGGAAAAAAAGTGATTCAAACGAAGTTTCCAAACTTCGAAAAAAAATGGTTTTCTTTTCGAGATTCTTTGCGCATAATATGCTTTTCTACGGCTATCAAACTAGTAAAATGAAAGAGAACCAGTTATCTCGAATAAGAACGGAAAAAAATTGATTCAAACGAAGTTTCCAAACTTCGAAAAATGTTTTTTTGCTTTTCGAGATTCTTTGCGCATAATATGCTTTGCTGAGTCTATCAAACTAGTATAATGAAAGAGAACCAGTTATCTCAAATAAGAACGGAAAAAAGTGATTCTAACGAAGTTTCCAAACTTCGAAAAAAAATTTTTTTCTTTTCGAGATTCTTTGCGCTAATATGCTTTACTGAGGCTATCAAACTAGTATAATGAAAGAGAACCAGTTATCTCAAATAAGAACAGAAAAAAAGTGATTCTAAAGAAGTTTCCAAACTTCGAAAATAAAATTTTTTTCTTTTCGAGATTCTTTGCGCATAATATGCTTTACTGAGGCTATCAAACTAGTATAATGAAAGAGAACCAGTTATCTCAAATAAGAACGGAAAAAAATTGATTCTAACGAAGTTTCCAAACTTCCAAATAATTTTTTTTTTCTTTTCCAGATTCTTTGCGCATAATATGCTTTACTGAGGCTATCAAACTAGTATAATGAAAGAGAACCAGTTATCTCAAATAAGAACGGAAAAAAGTGATTCTAACGAAGTTTCCAAACTTCGAAAAAAAATTTTTTTCTTTTCGAGATTCTTTGCGCATAATATGCTTTACTGAGATTATCAAACTAGTATAATGAAAGAGAACCAGTTATCTCAAATAAGAACAGAAAAAAAGTGATTCTAAAGAAGTTTCCAAACTTCGAAAAAAAATTTTTTTCTTTTCGAGATTCTTTGCGCATAATATGCTTTACTGAGGCTATCAAACTAGTATAATGAAAGAGAACAAGTTATCTCAAATAAGAACGGAAAAAAATTGATTCTAAAGAAGTTTTCAAACTTCGAAAAAAAATTTTTTTCTTTTCGAGATTCTTTGCGCATAATATGCTTTACTGAGGCTATCAAAATAGTATAATGAAAGAGAAACAGTTATCTCAAATAAGAACGGAAAAAAAGTGATCCAAACGTAGTTTCCAAACTTCGAAAAAAAATGTTTTTCTTTTCGAGATTCTTTTGCGCATAATATGCTTTTCTGGGGCTATCAAACTAGTATAAAGAAAGAGAACCAGTTATCTCAAATAAGAACGGGAAAAAAGTGATTCTAACGAAGTTTCCAAACTTCGAAAAAATTTTTTTTTCTTTTCGAGATTCTTTGCGCATAATATGCTTTACTGAGGCTATCAAACTAGTATAATGAAAGAGAACCAGTTATCTCAAATAAGAACGGAAAAAAGTGATTCTAACGAAGTTTCCAAACTTCGAAAAAAATTTTTTTTCTTTTCGAGATTCTTTGCGCATAATATGCTTTACTGAGGCTATCAAACTAGTATAATGAAAGAGAACCAGTTATCTCAAATAAGAACAGAAAAAAAGTGATTCTAAAGAAGTTTCCAAACTTCGAAAAAAAATTTTTTTCTTTTCGAGATTCTTTGCGCATAATATGCTTTACTGAGGCTATCAAACTAGTATAATGAAAGAGAACAAGTTATCTCAAATAAGAACGGAAAAAAATTGATTCTAAAGAAGTTTTCAAACTTCGAAAAAAAATTTTTTTCTTTTCGAGATTCTTTGCGCTTAATATGCTTTTCTGAGGCTATCAAACTAGTAAAATGAAAGAGAACCAGTTATCTCGAATAAGAACGGAAAAAAAGTAATTCTAAAGAAGCTTCCAAACTTCGAAAAAATTTTTTTTCTTTTCGAGATTCTTTGCGCATAATATGCTTTACTGAGGCTATCAAACTAGTATAATGAAAGAGAACCAGTTATCTCATATAAGAACGGAAAAAAAGTGATTCTAACGAAGTTTCCAAACTTCGATAAAAATTTTTTTTTCTTTTCGAAATTCTTTGCGCATAATATGCTTTACTGAGGCTATCAAACTAGTATAATGAAAGAGAACCAGTTATCTCAAATAAGAACGGAAAAAAAGTGATTCAAACGAAGTTTCCAAACTTCGAAAAAAAATGGTTTTCTTTTCGAGATTCTTTGCGCATAATATGCTTTTCTACGGCTATCAAACTAGTAAAATGAAAGAGAACCAGTTATCTCGAATAAGAACGGAAAAAAATTGATTCTAACGAAGTTTCCAAACTTCGAAAAATGTTTTTTTTCTTTTCGAGATTCTTTGCGCATAATATGCTTTGCTGAGTCTATCAAACTAGTATAATGAAAGAGAACCAATTATCTCAAATAAGAACGGAAAAAAGTGATTCTAACGAAGTTTCCAAACTTCGAAAAAAAATTTTTTTCTTTTCGAGATTCTTTGCGCATAATATGCTTTACTGAGGCTATCAAACTAGTATAATGAAAGAGAACCAGTTATCTCAAATAAGAACAGAAAAAAAGTGATTCTAAAGAAGTTTCCAAACTTCGAAAATAAATTTTTTTTCTTTTCGAGATTCTTTGCGCATAATATGCTTTACTGAGGCTATCAAACTAGTATAATGAAAGAGAACCAGTTATCTCAAATAAGAACGGAAAAAAATTGATTCTAACGAAGTTTCCAAACTTCGAAATAATTTTTTTTTTTCTTTTCCAGATTCTTTGCGCATAATATGCTTTACTGAGGCTATCAAACTAGTATAATGAAAGAGAACCAGTTATCTCAAATAAGAACGGAAAAAAGTGATTCTAACGAAGTTTCCAAACTTCGAAAAAAAATTTTTTTCTTTTCGAGATTCTTTGCGCATAATATGCTTTACTGAGATTATCAAACTAGTATAATGAAAGAGAACCAGTTATCTCAAATAAGAACAGAAAAAAAGTGATTCTAAAGAAGTTTCCAAACTTCGAAAAAAAATTTTTTTCTTTTCGAGATTCTTTGCGCATAATATGCTTTACTGAGGCTATCAAACTAGTATAATGAAAGAGAACAAGTTATCTCAAATAAGAACGGAAAAAAATTGATTCTAAAGAAGTTTTCAAACTTCGAAAAAAAATTATTTATTTTCGAGATTCTTTGCGCATAATATGCTTTACTGAGGCTATCAAAATAGTATAATGAAAGAGAAACAGTTATCTCAAATAAGAACGGAAAAAAAGTGATCCAAACGTAGTTTCCAAACTTCGAAAAAAAATGTTTTTCTTTTCGAGATTCTTTGCGCATAATATGCTTTTCTGGGGCTATCAAACTAGTATAAAGAAAGAGAACCAGTTATCTCAAATAAGAACGGGAAAAAAGTGATTCTAACGAAGTTTCCAAACTTCGAAAAAAATTTTTTTTCTTTTCGAGATTCTTTGCGCATAATATGCTTTACTGAGGCTATCAAACTAGTATAATGAAAGAGAACAAGTTATCTCAAATAAGAACGGAAAAAAGTGATTCTAACGAAGTTTTCAAACTTCGAAAAAAAAATTTTTTTCCTTCGAGATTCTTTGCGCATAATATGCTTTAATGAGGCTATCAAACTAGTACAATGAAAGAGAACCAGTTATCTCAAATAAGAACAGAAAAAAAGTGATTCTAAAGAAGTTTCCAAACTTCGAAAAAAAATTTTTTTCTTTTGGAGATTCTTTGCGCATAATATGCTTTACTGAGGCTATCAAACTAGTATAATGAAAGAGAACCAGTTATCTCAAATAAGAACGGAAAAAAATTGATTCTAAAGAAGTTTCCAAAGTTCGAAAAAAAAATTTTTTCTTTTCGAGATTCTTTGCGCATAATATGCTTTACTGAGGCTATCAACCTAGTATAATGAAAGAGAAACAGTTATCTCAAATAAGAACGGAAAAAAAGTGATTCTAAAGTAGTTTCCAAACTTCGAAAAAAATTTTTTTTCTTTTCGTGATTCTTTTCGCTAAATATGCTTTTCTGAGGCTATCAAACTAGTGTAATGAAAGAGAACCAGTTATCTCAAATTAGAACAGAAAAAAAGTGATTCTAAAGAAGTTTCCAAACTTTGAAAAAAAATTTTTTTCTTTTCGAGATTCTTTGCGCATAATATGCTTTACTGAGGCTATCAAACTAGTATAATGAAAGAGAACCAGTTATCTCAAATAAGAACAGAAAAAAGTGATTCTAAAGAAGTTTCCAAACTTCGAAAAAAATTTTTTTTCTTTTCGAGATTCTTTGCGCATAATATGCTTTACTGAGGCTATCAAACTAGTATAATGAAAGAGAACCAGTTATCTCAAATAAGAACGGAAAAAAATTGATTCTAAAGAAGTTTCCAAACTTCGAAAAAAAATTTATTTCTTTTCGAGATTCTTTGCGCATAATATAGTTTACTGAGGCTATCAAACTAGTATAATGAAAGAGAAACAGTTATCTCAAATAAGAACGGAAAAAAAGTGATTCAAACGAAGTTTCCAAACTTCGAAAAAAAATGTTTTTCTTTTCGAGATTCTTTGTGCATAATATGCTTTTCTGAGGCTATCAAACTAGTAAAATGAAAGACAACCAGTTATCTCGAATAAAAACGGAAAAAAGGTAATTCTAAAGAAGTTTCCAAAGTTCGAAAAATTTTTTTTTCTTTTCGAAATTCTTTGCGCATAATATGCTTTACTGAGGCTATCAAACTAGTATAATGAAAGAGAACCAGTTATCTCAAATAAGAACGGAAAAAAAGTGATTCAAACGAAGTTTCCAAACTTCGAAAAAAAATGGTTTTCTTTTCGAGATTCTTTGCGCATAATATGCTTTTCTACGGCTATCAAACTAGTAAAATGAAAGAGAACCAGTTATCTCGAATAAGAACGGAAAAAAAAGTGATTCTAACGAAGTTTCCAAACTTCGAAAAATGTTTTTTTTCTTTTCGAGATTCTTTGCGCATAATATGCTTTACTGAGTCTATCAAACTAGTATAATGAAAGAGAACCAGTTATCTCAAATAAGAACGGAAAAAAGTGATTCTAACGAAGTTTCCAAACTTCGAAAAAAATTTTTTTTCTTTTCGAGATTCTTTGCGCATAATATGCTTTACTGAGGCTATCAAACTAGTATAATGAAAGAGAACCAGTTATCTCAAATAAGAACGGAAAAAAATTGATTCTAACGAAGTTTCCAAACTTCGAAAATTTTTTTTTTTTCTTTTCCAGATTCTTTGCGCATAATATGCTTTACTGAGGCTATCAAACTAGTATAATGAAAGAGAACCAGTTATCTCAAATAAGAACGGAAAAAAGTGATTCTAACGAAGTTTCCAAACTTCGAAAAAAATTTTTTTTCTTTTCGAGATTCTTTGCGCATAATATGCTTTACTGAGGCTATCAAACTAGTATAATGAAAGAGAACCAGTTATCTCAAATAAGAACAGAAAAAAAGTGATTCTAAAGAAGTTTCCAAACTTCGAAAAAAAATTTTTTTCTTTTCGAGATTCTTTGCGCATAATATGCTTTACTGAGGCTATCAAACTAGTATAATGAAAGAGAACAAGTTATCTCAAATAAGAACGGAAAAAAATTGATTCTAAAGAAGTTTTCAAACTTCGAAAAAAAATTATTTTCTTTTCGAGATTCTTTGCGCATAATATGCTTTTCTGAGGCTATCAAACTAGTAAAATGAAAGAGAACCAGTTATCTCGAATAAGAACGGAAAAAAAGTAATTCTAAAGAAGCTTCCAAACTTCGAAAAAATTTTTTTTCTTTTCGAGATTCTTTGCGCATAATATGCTTTACTGAGGCTATCAAACTAGTATAATGAAAGAGAACCAGTTATCTCATATAAGAACGGAAAAAAAGTGATTCTAACGAAGTTTCCAAACTTCGAAAAAAATTTTTTTTTCTCATCGAAATTCTTTGCGCATAATATGCTTTACTGAGGCTATCAAACTAGTATAATGAAAGAGAACCAGTTATCTCAAATAAGAACGGAAAAAAGTGATTCTAACGAAGTTTCCAAACTTCGAAAAAAAATTTTTTTCTTTTCGAGATTCTTTGCGCATAATATGCTTTACTGAGGCTATCAAACTAGTATAATGAAAGAGAACCAGTTATCTCAAATAAGAACAGAAAAAAAGTGATTCTAAAGAAGTTTCCAAACTTCGAAAATGAATTTTTTTTCTTTTCGAGATTCTTTGCGCATAATATGCTTTACTGAGGCTATCAAACTAGTATAATGAAAGAGAACCAGTTATCTCAAATAAGAACGGAAAAAAATTGATTCTAACGAAGTTTCCAAACTTCGAAATAATTTTTTTTTTTCTTTTCCAGATTCTTTGCGCATAATATGCTTTACTGAGGCTATCAAACTAGTATAATGAAAGAGAACCAGTTATCTCAAATAAGAACGGAAAAAAGTGATTCTAACGAAGTTTCCAAACTTCGAAAAAAATTTTTTTTCTTTTCGAGATTCTTTGCGCATAATATGCTTTACTGAGATTATCAAACTAGTATAATGAAAGAGAACCAGTTATCTCAAATAAGAACAGAAAAAAAGTGATTCTAAAGAAGTTTCCAAACTTCGAAAAAAAATTTTTTTCTTTTCGAGATTCTTTGCGCATAATATGCTTTACTGAGGCTATCAAACTAGTATAATGAAAGAGAACAAGTTATCTCAAATAAGAACGGAAAAACATTGATTCTAAAGAAGTTTTCAAACTTCGAAAAAAAAATTATTTCTTTTCGAGATTCTTTGCGCATAATATGCTTTACTGAGGCTATCAAAATAGTATAATGAAAGAGAAACAGTTATCTCAAATAAGAACGGAAAAAAAGTGATCCAAACGTAGTTTCCAAACTTCGAAAAAAAATGTTTTTCTTTTCGAGATTCTTTGCGCATAATATGCTTTTCTGGGGCTATCAAACTAGTATAAAGAAAGAGAACCAGTTATCTCAAATAAGAACGGGAAAAAAGTGATTCTAACGAAGTTTCCAAACTTCGAAAAAAATTTTTTTTCTTTTCGAGATTCTTTGCGCATAATATGCTTTACTGAGGCTATCAAACTAGTATAATGAAAGAGAACAAGTTATCTCAAATAAGAACGGAAAAAAGTGATTCTAACGAAGTTTTCAAACTTCGAAAAAAAAATTTTTTTCCTTCGAGATTCTTTGCGCATAATATGCTTTAATGAGGCTATCAAACTAGTACAATGAAAGAGAACCAGTTATCTCAAATAAGAACAGAAAAAAAGTGATTCTAAAGAAGTTTCCAAACTTCGAAAAAAAATTTTTTTCTTTTGGAGATTCTTTGCGCATAATTTGCTTTACTGAGGCTATCAAACTAGTATAATGAAAGAGAACCAGTTATCTCAAATAAGAACGGAAAAAAATTGATTCTAAAGAAGTTTCCAAAGTTCGAAAAAAAAATTTTTTCTTTTCGAGATTCTTTGCGCATAATATGCTTTACTGAGGCTATCAACCTAGTATAATGAAAGAGAAACAGTTATCTCAAATAAGAACGGAAAAAAAGTGATTCTAAAGTAGTTTCCAAACTTCGAAAAAAATTTTTTTTCTTTTCGTGATTCTTTTCGCTAAATATGCTTTTCTGAGGCTATCAAACTAGTGTAATGAAAGAGAACCAGTTATCTCAAATTAGAACAGAAAAAAAGTGATTCTAAAGAAGTTTCCAAACTTTGAAAAAAAATTTTTTTCTTTTCGAGATTCTTTGCGCATAATATGCTTTACTGAGGCTATCAAACTAGTATAATGAAAGAGAACCAGTTATCTCAAATAAGAACAGAAAAAAGTGATTCTAAAGAAGTTTCCAAACTTCGAAAAAAATTTTTTTTCTTTTCGAGATTCTTTGCGCATAATATGCTTTACTGAGGCTATCAAAGTAGTATAATGAAAGAGAACCAGTTATCTCAAATAAGAACGGAAAAAAATTGATTCTAAAGAAGTTTCCAAACTTCGAAAAAAAATTTATTTCTTTTCGAGATTCTTTGCGCATAATATGGTTTACTGAGGCTATCAAACTAGTATAATGAAAGAGAAACAGTTATCTCAAATAAGAACGGAAAAAAAGTGATTCAAACGAAGTTTCCAAACTTCGAAAAAAAATGTTTTTCTTTTCGAGATTCTTTGTGCATAATATGCTTTTCTGAGGCTATCAAACTAGTAAAATGAAAGAGAACCAGTTATCTCGAATAAGAACGGAAAAAAGGTAATTCTAAAGAAGTTTCCAAAGTTCGAAAAAAATTTTTTTTCTTTTCGAGATTCTTTGCGCATAATATGCTTTACTGAGGCTATCAAACTAGTATAATGAAAGAGAACCAGTTATCTCATATAAGAACGGAAAAAAAGTGATTCTAACGAAGTTTCCAAACTTCGAAAAAATTTTTTTTTTCTTTTCGAAATTCTTTGCGCATAATATGCTTTACTGAGGCTATCAAACTAGTATAATGAAAGAGAACCAGTTATCTCAAATAAGAACGGAAAAAAAGTGATTCAAACGAAGTTTCCAATCTTCGAAGAAAATGGTTTTCTTTTCGAGATTCTTTGCGCATAATATGCTTTTCTACGGCTATCAAACTAGTAAAATGAAAGAGAACCAGTAATCTCGAATAAGAACGGAAAAATAGTGATTCTAACGAAGTTTCCAAACTTCGAAAAATGTTTTTTTTCTTTTCGAGATTCTTTGCGCATAATATGCTTTACTGAGGCTATCAAACTAGTATAATGAAAGAGAACCAGTTATCTCAAATAAGAACGGAAAAAAATTGATTCTAACGAAGTTTCCAAACTTCGAAAATTTTTTTTTTTTCTTTTCCAGATTCTTTGCGCATAATATGCTTTACTGAGGCTATCAAACTAGTATAATGAAAGAGAACCAGTTATCTCAAATAAGAACGGAAAAAAGTGATTCTAACAAAGTTTCCAAACTTCGAAAAAAAATTTTTTTCTTTTCGAGATTCTTTGCGCATAATATGCTTTACTGAGGCTATCAAACTAGTATAATGAAAGACAACCAGTTATCTCAAATAAGAACGGAAAAAAAGTGATTCTAACGAAGTTTCCAAACTTCGAAAAAAAATTTTTTCTTTTCGAGATTCTTTGCGCATAATATGCTTTACTGAGGCTATCAAACTAGTATAATGAAAGAGTACCAGTTATCTCAAATAAGAACGGAAAAAAAGTGATTCAAACGAAGTTTCCAAACTTCGAAAAAAAATTTTTTTCCTTTCGAGATTCTTTGCGCATAATATGCTTTTCTACGGCTATCAAACTAGTAAAATGAAAGAGAACCAGTTATCTCGAATAAGAACGGAAAAAAAGTGATTCTAACGAAGTTTCCAAACTTCGAAAAATTTTTTTTTTCTTTTCGAGATTCTTTGCGCATAATATGCTTTACAAAGGCTATCAAACTAGTATAATGAAAGAGAACCAGTTATCTCAAATAAGAACGGAAAAAAGTGTTTCTAACGAAGTTTGCAAACTTCGAAAAAAATTTTTTTTCTTTTCGAGATTCTTTGCGCATAATATGCTTTACTGAGGCTATCAAACTAGTATAATGAAAGAGAAACTGATATCTCAAATATGAACGGAAAAAAAGTGATTCAAACGATGTTTCCAAACTTCGAAAAAAAATGTTTTTCTTTTCGAGATTCTTTGCGCATAATATGCTTTTCTGGGGCTATCAAACTAGTATAATGAAAGAGAACCAGTTATCTCAAATAAGAACGGGAAAAAAGTGATTCTAACGAATTTTGCAAACTTCGAAAAAAATTTTTTTTCTTTTCGAGATTCTTTGCGCATAGTATGCTTTACTGAGGCTATCAAACTAGTATAATGAAAGAGAACCAGTTATCTCAAATAAGAACGGAAAAAAAGTGATTCAAACGTAGTTTCCAAACTTCGAAAAAAAAAATGTTTTTCTTTTCGAGATTCTTTGCGCATAATATGCTTTTCTGGGGCTATCAAACTAGTATAATGAAAGAGAACCAGTTATCTCAAATAAGAACGGGAAAAAAGTGATTCTAACGAAGTTTCCAAACTTGGAAAAAAAAATTTTTTCTTTTCGAGATTCTTTGCGCATAATATGCTTTACTGAGGCTATCAAACTAGTACAATGAAGGAGAACCAGTTATCTCAAATAAGAACAGAAAAAAAGTGATTCTAAAGAAGTTTCCAAACTTCGAAAAAAAATTTTTTTCTTTTCGAGATTCTTTGCGCATAATATGCTTTACTGAGGCTATCAAACTAGTATAATGAAAGAGAACCAGTTATCTCAAATAAGAACGGAAAAAAATTGATTCTAAAGAAGTTTCCAAACTTCGAAAAAAATTTTTTTTCTTTTCGAGATTCTTTGCGCATAATATGCTTTACTGAGGCTATCAAACTAGTATAATGAAAGAGAAACAGATATCTCAAATATGAACGGAAAAAAAGTGATTCAAACGAAGTTTCCAAACTTCGAAAAAAAATGTTTTTCTTTTCGAGATTCTTTGCGCATATAATGCTTTTCTGGGGCTATCAAACTAGTATAATGAAAGAGAACCAGTTATCTCAAATAAGAACGGGAAAAAAGTGATTCTAACGAAGTTTCCAAACTTCGAAAAAAATTTTTTTTCTTTTCGAGATTCTTTGCGCATAATATGCTTTACTGAGGCTAACAAACTAGTATAATGAAAGAGAACCAGTTATCTCAAATAAGAACGGAAAAAAGTGATTCTAACGAATTTTTCAAACTTGGAAAAAAAATTTTTTTCTTTTCGAGATTCTTTGCGCATAATATGCTTTACTGAGGCTATCAAACTAGTACAATGAAAGAGAACCAGTTATCTCAAATAAGAACAGAAAAAAAGTGATTCTGAAGAAGTTTCAAACTTCGAAAAAAAATTTTTTCTTTTGGAGATTCTTTGCGCATAATATGCTTTACTGAGGCTATCAAACTAGTATAATGAAAGAGAACCAGTTATCTCAAATAAGAACGGAAAAAAATTGATTCTAAAGAAGTTTCCAAAGTTCGAAAAAAAATTTTTTTCTTTTCGAGATTCTTTGCGCATAATATGCTTTACTGAGGCTATCAACCTAGTATAACGAAAGAGAAACAGTTATCTCAAATAAGAACGGAAAAAAAGTGATTCTAAAGTAGTTTCCAAACTTCGAAAAAAAATTTTTTTCTTTTCGTGATTCTTTTCGCTAAATATGCTTTTCTGAGGCTATCAAACTAGTGTGATGAAAGAGAACCAGTTATCTCAAATTAGAACAGAAAAAAAGTGATTCTAAAGAAGTTTCCAAACTTCGAAAAAAAATTTTTTTCTTTTCGAGATTCTTTGCGCATAATATGCTTTACTGAGGCTATCAAACTAGTATAATGAAAGAGAACCAGTTATCTCAAATAAGAACAGAAAAAAAGTGATTCTAAAGAAGTTTCCAAACTTCGAAAAAAAATTTTTTTCTTTTCGAGATTCTTTGCGCATAATATGCTTTACTGAGGCTATCAAACTAGTATAATAAAAGAGAACCAGTTATCTCAAATAAGAACGGAAAAAAATTGATTCTAAAAAGTTTCCAAACTTCGAAAAAAAATTTATTTCTTTTCGAGATTCCTTGCGCATAATATGGTTTACTGAGGCTATCAAACTAGTATAATGAAAGAGAAACAGTTATCTCAAATAAGAACGGAAAAAAAGTGATTCAAACGAAGTTTCCAAACTTCGAAAAAAAATGTTTTTCTTTTCGAGATTCTTTGCGCATAATATGCTTTTCTGAGGCTATCAAACTAGTAAAATGAAAGAGAACCAGTTATCTCGAATAAGAACGGAAAAAAAGTAATTCTAAAGAAGCTTCCAAACTTCGAAAAAATTTTTTTTCTTTTCGAGATTCTTTGCGCATAATATGCTTTACTGAGGCTATCAAACTAGTATAATGAAAGAGAACCAGTTATCTCATATAAGAACGGAAAAAAAGTGATTCTAACGAAGTTTCCAAACTTCGAAAAAAATTTTTTTTTCTTTTCGAAATTCTTTGCGCATAATATGCTTTACTGAGGCTATCAAACTAGTATAATGAAAGAGAACCAGTTATCTCAAATAAGAACGGAAAAAAAGTGATTCAAACGAAGTTTCCAAACTTCGAAAAAAAATGGTTTTCTTTTCGAGATTCTTTGCGCATAATATGCTTTTCTACGGCTATCAAACTAGTAAAATGAAAGAGAACCAGTTATCTCGAATAAGAACGGAAAAAAATTTATTCTAACGAAGTTTCCAAACTTCGAAAAATGTTTTTTTGCTTTTCGAGATTCTTTGCGCATAATATGCTTTGCTGAGTCTATCAAACTAGTATAATGAAAGAGAACCAGTTATCTCAAATAAGAACGCAAAAAAATGATTCTAACGAAGTTTCCAAACTTCGAAAAAAAATTTTTTTCTTTTCGAGATTCTTTGCGCATAATATGCTTTACTGAGGCTATCAAACTAGTATAATGAAAGAGAACCAGTTATCTCAAATAAGAACAGAAAAAAAGTGATTCTAAAGAAGTTTCCAAACTTCGAAAATAAATTTTTTTTCTTTTCGAGATTCTTTGCGCATAATATGCTTTACTGAGGCTATCAAACTAGTATAATGAAAGAGAACCAGTTATCTCAAATAAGAACGGAAAAAAATTGATTCTAACGAAGTTTCCAAACTTCCAAATAATTTTTTTTTTCTTTTCCAGATTCTTTGCGCATAATATGCTTTACTGAGGCTATCAAACTAGTATAATGAAAGAGAACCAGTTATCTCAAATAAGAACGGAAAAAAGTGATTCTAACGAAGTTTCCAAACTTCGAAAAAAAATTTTTTTCTTTTCGAGATTCTTTGCGCATAATATGCTTTACTGAGATTATCAAACTAGTATAATGAAAGAGAACCAGTTATCTCAAATAAGAACAGAAAAAAAGTGATTCTAAAAAGTTTCCAAACTTCGAAAAAAAATTTTTTTCTTTTGGAGATTCTTTGCGCATAATATGCTTTACTGAGGCTATCAAACTAGTATAATGAAAGAGAACCAGTTATCTCAAATAAGAACGGAAAAAAATTGATTCTAAAGAAGTTTCCAAAGTTCGAAAAAAAATTTTTTTCTTTTCGAGATTCTTTGCGCATAATATGCTTTACTGAGGCTATCAACCTAGTATAACGAAAGAGAAACAGTTATCTCAAATAAGAACGGAAAAAAAGTGATTCTAAAGTAGTTTCCAAACTTCGAAAAAAAATTTTTTTCTTTTCGTGATTCTTTTCGCTAAATATGCTTTTCTGAGGCTATCAAACTAGTGTAATGAAAGAGAACCAGTTATCTCAAATTAGAACAGAAAAAAAGTGATTCTAAAGAAGTTTCCAAACTTCGAAAAAAAATTTTTTTCTTTTCGAGATTCTTTGCGCATAATATGCTTTACTGAGGCTATCAAACTAGTATAATGAAAGAGAACCAGTTATCTCAAATAAGAACAGAAAAAAAGTGATTCTAAAGAAGTTTCCAAACTTCGAAAAAAAATTTTTTTCTTTTCGAGATTCTTTGCGCATAATATGCTTTACTGAGGCTATCAAACTAGTATAATAAAAGAGAACCAGTTATCTCAAATAAGAACGGAAAAAAATTGATTCTAAAAAGTTTCCAAACTTCGAAAAAAAATTTATTTCTTTTCGAGATTCTTTGCGCATAATATGGTTTACTGAGGCTATCAAACTAGTATAATGAAAGAGAAACAGTTATCTCAAATAAGAACGGAAAAAAAGTGATTCAAACGAAGTTTCCAAACTTCGAAAAAAAATGTTTTTCTTTTCGAGATTCTTTGCGCATAATATGCTTTTCTGAGGCTATCAAACTAGTAAAATGAAAGAGAACCAGTTATCTCGAATAAGAACGGAAAAAAAGTAATTCTAAAGAAGCTTCCAAACTTCGAAAAAATTTTTTTTCTTTTCGAGATTCTTTGCGCATAATATGCTTTACTGAGGCTATCAAACTAGTATAATGAAAGAGAACCAGTTATCTCATATAAGAACGGAAAAAAAGTGATTCTAACGAAGTTTCCAAACTTCGAAAAAAATTTTTTTTTCTTTTCGAAATTCTTTGCGCATAATATGCTTTACTGAGGCTATCAAACTAGTATAATGAAAGAGAACCAGTTATCTCAAATAAGAACGGAAAAAAAGTGATTCAAACGAAGTTTCCAAACTTCGAAAAAAAATGGTTTTCTTTTCGAGATTCTTTGCGCATAATATGCTTTTCTACGGCTATCAAACTAGTAAAATGAAAGAGAACCAGTTATCTCGAATAAGAACGGAAAAAAATTGATTCAAACGAAGTTTCCAAACTTCGAAAAATGTTTTTTTGCTTTTCGAGATTCTTTGCGCATAATATGCTTTGCTGAGTCTATCAAACTAGTATAATGAAAGAGAACCAGTTATCTCAAATAAGAACGGAAAAAAGTGATTCTAACGAAGTTTCCAAACTTCGAAAAAAAATTTTTTTCTTTTCGAGATTCTTTGCGCTAATATGCTTTACTGAGGCTATCAAACTAGTATAATGAAAGAGAACCAGTTATCTCAAATAAGAACAGAAAAAAAGTGATTCTAAAGAAGTTTCCAAACTTCGAAAATAAAATTTTTTTCTTTTCGAGATTCTTTGCGCATAATATGCTTTACTGAGGCTATCAAACTAGTATAATGAAAGAGAACCAGTTATCTCAAATAAGAACGGAAAAAAATTGATTCTAACGAAGTTTCCAAACTTCCAAATAATTTTTTTTTTCTTTTCCAGATTCTTTGCGCATAATATGCTTTACTGAGGCTATCAAACTAGTATAATGAAAGAGAACCAGTTATCTCAAATAAGAACGGAAAAAAGTGATTCTAACGAAGTTTCCAAACTTCGAAAAAAAATTTTTTTCTTTTCGAGATTCTTTGCGCATAATATGCTTTACTGAGATTATCAAACTAGTATAATGAAAGAGAACCAGTTATCTCAAATAAGAACAGAAAAAAAGTGATTCTAAAGAAGTTTCCAAACTTCGAAAAAAAATTTTTTTCTTTTCGAGATTCTTTGCGCATAATATGCTTTACTGAGGCTATCAAACTAGTATAATGAAAGAGAACAAGTTATCTCAAATAAGAACGGAAAAAAATTGATTCTAAAGAAGTTTTCAAACTTCGAAAAAAAATTTTTTTCTTTTCGAGATTCTTTGCGCATAATATGCTTTACTGAGGCTATCAAAATAGTATAATGAAAGAGAAACAGTTATCTCAAATAAGAACGGAAAAAAAGTGATCCAAACGTAGTTTCCAAACTTCGAAAAAAAATGTTTTTCTTTTCGAGATTCTTTGCGCATAATATGCTTTTCAAACTAGTATAAAGAAAGAGAACCAGTTATCTCAAATAAGAACGGGAAAAAAGTGATTCTAACGAAGTTTCCAAACTTCGAAAAAATTTTTTTTTCTTTTCGAGATTCTTTGCGCATAATATGCTTTACTGAGGCTATCAAACTAGTATAATGAAAGAGAACCAGTTATCTCAAATAAGAACGGAAAAAAGTGATTCTAACGAAGTTTTCAAACTTCGAAAAAAATATTTTTTTCCTTCGAGATTCTTTGCGCATAATATGCTTTAATGAGGCTATCAAACTAGTACAATGAAAGAGAACCAGTTATCTCAAATAAGAACAGAAAAAAAGTGATTCTAAAGAAGTTTCCAAACTTCGAAAAAAAATTTTTTTCTTTTGGAGATTCTTTGCGCATAATATGCTTTACTGAGGCTATCAAACTAGTATAATGAAAGAGAACCAGTTATCTCAAATAAGAACAGAAAAAAAGTGATTCTAAAGAAGTTTCCAAACTTCGAAAAAAAATTTTTTTCTTTTCGAGATTCTTTGCGCATAATATGCTTTACTGAGGCTATCAAACTAGTATAATGAAAGAGAACCAGTTATCTCAAATAAGAACAGAAAATAAGTGATTCTAAAGAAGTTTCCAAACTTCGAAAAAAAATTTTTTTCTTTTCGAGATTCTTTGCGCATAATATGCTTTACTGAGGCTATCAAACTAGTATAATAAAAGAGAACCAGTTATCTCAAATAAGAACGGAAAAAAATTGATTCTAAAAAGTTTCCAAACTTCGAAAAAAAATTTATTTCTTTTCGAGATTCCTTGCGCATAATATGGTTTACTGAGGCTATCAAACTAGTATAATGAAAGAGAAACAGTTATCTCAAATAAGAACGGAAAAAAAGTGATTCAAACGAAGTTTCCAAACTTCGAAAAAAAATGTTTTTCTTTTCGAGATTCTTTGCGCATAATATGCTTTTCTGAGGCTATCAAACTAGTAAAATGAAAGAGAACCAGTTATCTCGAATAAGAACGGAAAAAAAGTAATTCTAAAGAAGCTTCCAAACTTCGAAAAAATTTTTTTTCTTTTCGAGATTCTTTGCGCATAATATGCTTTACTGAGGCTATCAAACTAGTATAATGAAAGAGAACCAGTTATCTCATATAAGAACGGAAAAAAAGTGATTCTAACGAAGTTTCCAAACTTCGAAAAAAATTTTTTTTTCTTTTCGAAATTCTTTGCGCATAATATGCTTTACTGAGGCTATCAAACTAGTATAATGAAAGAGAACCAGTTATCTCAAATAAGAACGGAAAAAAAGTGATTCAAACGAAGTTTCCAAACTTCGAAAAAAAATGGTTTTCTTTTCGAGATTCTTTGCGCATAATATGCTTTTCTACGGCTATCAAACTAGTAAAATGAAAGAGAACCAGTTATCTCGAATAAGAACGGAAAAAAATTTATTCTAACGAAGTTTCCAAACTTCGAAAAATGTTTTTTTGCTTTTCGAGATTCTTTGCGCATAATATGCTTTGCTGAGTCTATCAAACTAGTATAATGAAAGAGAACCAGTTATCTCAAATAAGAACGCAAAAAAATGATTCTAACGAAGTTTCCAAACTTCGAAAAAAAATTTTTTTCTTTTCGAGATTCTTTGCGCATAATATGCTTTACTGAGGCTATCAAACTAGTATAATGAAAGAGAACCAGTTATCTCAAATAAGAACAGAAAAAAAGTGATTCTAAAGAAGTTTCCAAACTTCGAAAATAAAATTTTTTTCTTTTCGAGATTCTTTGCGCATAATATGCTTTACTGAGGCTATCAAACTAGTATAATGAAAGAGAACCAGTTATCTCAAATAAGAACGGAAAAAAATTGATTCTAACGAAGTTTCCAAACTTCCAAGTAATTTTTTTTTTCTTTTCCAGATTCTTTGCGCATAATATGCTTTACTGAGGCTATCAAACTAGTATAATGAAAGAGAACCAGTTATCTCAAATAAGAACGGAAAAAAGTGATTCTAACGAAGTTTCCAAACTTCGAAAAAAAATTTTTTTCTTTTCGAGATTCTTTGCGCATAATATGCTTTACTGAGATTATCAAACTAGTATAATGAAAGAGAACCAGTTATCTCAAATAAGAACAGAAAAAAAGTGATTCTAAAAAGTTTCCAAACTTCGAAAAAAAATTTTTTTCTTTTGGAGATTCTTTGCGCATAATATGCTTTACTGAGGCTATCAAACTAGTATAATGAAAGAGAACCAGTTATCTCAAATAAGAACGGAAAAAAATTGATTCTAAAGAAGTTTCCAAAGTTCGAAAAAAAATTTTTTTCTTTTCGAGATTCTTTGCGCATAATATGCTTTACTGAGGCTATCAACCTAGTATAACGAAAGAGAAACAGTTATCTCAAATAAGAACGGAAAAAAAGTGATTCTAAAGTAGTTTCCAAACTTCGAAAAAAAATTTTTTTCTTTTCGTGATTCTTTTCGCTAAATATGCTTTTCTGAGGCTATCAAACTAGTGTAATGAAAGAGAACCAGTTATCTCAAATTAGAACAGAAAAAAAGTGATTCTAAAGAAGTTTCCAAACTTCGAAAAAAAATTTTTTTCTTTTCGAGATTCTTTGCGCATAATATGCTTTACTGAGGCTATCAAACTAGTATAATGAAAGAGAACCAGTTATCTCAAATAAGAACAGAAAAAAAGTGATTCTAAAGAAGTTTCCAAACTTCGAAAAAAAATTTTTTTCTTTTCGAGATTCTTTGCGCATAATATGCTTTACTGAGGCTATCAAACTAGTATAATAAAAGAGAACCAGTTATCTCAAATAAGAACGGAAAAAAATTGATTCTAAAAAGTTTCCAAACTTCGAAAAAAAATTTATTTCTTTTCGAGATTCTTTGCGCATAATATGGTTTACTGAGGCTATCAAACTAGTATAATGAAAGAGAAACAGTTATCTCAAATAAGAACGGAAAAAAAGTGATTCAAACGAAGTTTCCAAACTTCGAAAAAAAATGTTTTTCTTTTCGAGATTCTTTGCGCATAATATGCTTTTCTGAGGCTATCAAACTAGTAAAATGAAAGAGAACCAGTTATCTCGAATAAGAACGGAAAAAAAGTAATTCTAAAGAAGCTTCCAAACTTCGAAAAAATTTTTTTTCTTTTCGAGATTCTTTGCGCATAATATGCTTTACTGAGGCTATCAAACTAGTATAATGAAAGAGAACCAGTTATCTCATATAAGAACGGAAAAAAAGTGATTCTAACGAAGTTTCCAAACTTCGAAAAAAATTTTTTTTTCTTTTCGAAATTCTTTGCGCATAATATGCTTTACTGAGGCTATCAAACTAGTATAATGAAAGAGAACCAGTTATCTCAAATAAGAACGGAAAAAAAGTGATTCAAACGAAGTTTCCAAACTTCGAAAAAAAATGGTTTTCTTTTCGAGATTCTTTGCGCATAATATGCTTTTCTACGGCTATCAAACTAGTAAAATGAAAGAGAACCAGTTATCTCGAATAAGAACGGAAAAAAATTGATTCAAACGAAGTTTCCAAACTTCGAAAAATGTTTTTTTGCTTTTCGAGATTCTTTGCGCATAATATGCTTTGCTGAGTCTATCAAACTAGTATAATGAAAGAGAACCAGTTATCTCAAATAAGAACGGAAAAAAGTGATTCTAACGAAGTTTCCAAACTTCGAAAAAAAATTTTTTTCTTTTCGAGATTCTTTGCGCTAATATGCTTTACTGAGGCTATCAAACTAGTATAATGAAAGAGAACCAGTTATCTCAAATAAGAACAGAAAAAAAGTGATTCTAAAGAAGTTTCCAAACTTCGAAAATAAAATTTTTTTCTTTTCGAGATTCTTTGCGCATAATATGCTTTACTGAGGCTATCAAACTAGTATAATGAAAGAGAACCAGTTATCTCAAATAAGAACGGAAAAAAATTGATTCTAACGAAGTTTCCAAACTTCCAAATAATTTTTTTTTTCTTTTCCAGATTCTTTGCGCATAATATGCTTTACTGAGGCTATCAAACTAGTATAATGAAAGAGAACCAGTTATCTCAAATAAGAACGGAAAAAAGTGATTCTAACGAAGTTTCCAAACTTCGAAAAAAAATTTTTTTCTTTTCGAGATTCTTTGCGCATAATATGCTTTACTGAGATTATCAAACTAGTATAATGAAAGAGAACCAGTTATCTCAAATAAGAACAGAAAAAAAGTGATTCTAAAGAAGTTTCCAAACTTCGAAAAAAAATTTTTTTCTTTTCGAGATTCTTTGCGCATAATATGCTTTACTGAGGCTATCAAACTAGTATAATGAAAGAGAACAAGTTATCTCAAATAAGAACGGAAAAAAATTGATTCTAAATAAGTTTTCAAACTTCGAAAAAAAATTTTTTTCTTTTCGAGATTCTTTGCGCATAATATGCTTTACTGAGGCTATCAAAATAGTATAATGAAAGAGAAACAGTTATCTCAAATAAGAACGGAAAAAAAGTGATCCAAACGTAGTTTCCAAACTTCGAAAAAAAATGTTTTTCTTTTCGAGATTCTTTGCGCATAATATGCTTTTCTGGGGCTATCAAACTAGTATAAAGAAAGAGAACCAGTTATCTCAAATAAGAACGGGAAAAAAGTGATTCTAACGAAGTTTCCAAACTTCGAAAAAATTTTTTTTTCTTTTCGAGATTCTTTGCGCATAATATGCTTTACTGAGGCTATCAAACTAGTATAATGAAAGAGAACCAGTTATCTCAAATAAGAACGGAAAAAAGTGATTCTAACGAAGTTTTCAAACTTCGAAAAAAATATTTTTTTCCTTCGAGATTCTTTGCGCATAATATGCTTTAATGAGGCTATCAAACTAGTACAATGAAAGAGAACCAGTTATCTCAAATAAGAACAGAAAAAAAGTGATTCTAAAGAAGTTTCCAAACTTCGAAAAAAAATTTTTTTCTTTTGGAGATTCTTTGCGCATAATATGCTTTACTGAGGCTATCAAACTAGTATAATGAAAGAGAACCAGTTATCTCAAATAAGAACAGAAAAAAAGTGATTCTAAAGAAGTTTCCAAACTTCGAAAAAAAATTTTTTTCTTTTCGAGATTCTTTGCGCATAATATGCTTTACTGAGGCTATCAAACTAGTATAATGAAAGAGAACCAGTTATCTCAAATAAGAACGGAAAAAAATTGATTCTAAAGAAGTTTGCAAACTTCGAAAAAAAATTTTTTCCCTTCGAGATTCTCTGCGCATAATATGCTTTACTGAGGCTATCAAACTAGTACAATGAAAGAGAACCAGTTATCTCAAATAAGAACAGAAAAAAAGTGATTCTAAAGAAGTTTCCAAACTTCGAAAAAAAATTTTTTTCTTTTGGAGATTCTTTGCGCATAATATGCTTTACTGAGGCTATCAAACTAGTATAATGAAAGAGAACCAGTTATCTCAAATAAGAACGGAAAAAATTGATTCTAAAGAAGTTTCCAAAGTTCGAAAAAAAAATTTTTTCTTTTCGAGATTCTTTGCGCATAATATGCTTTACTGAGGCTATCAACCTAGTATAATGAAAGAGAACCAGTTATCTCAAATAAGAACAGAAAACAAGTGATTCTAAAGAAGTTTCCAAACTTCGAAAAAAATTTTTTTTCTTTTCGAGATTCTTTGAGCATAATATGTTTTATTGAGGCTATCAAACTAGTATAATGAAAGAGAACCAGTTATCTCAAATAAGAACGGAAAAAAATTGATTCTAAAGAAGTTTCCAAACTTCGAAAAAAAATTTATTTCTTTTCGAGATTCTTTGCGCATAATATGGTTTAGTGAGGCTATCAAACTAGTATAATGAAAGAGAAACAGTTATCTCAAATAAGAACGGAAAAAAAGTGATTCAAACGAAGTTTCCAAACTTCGAAAAAAAATGTTTTTCTTTTCGAGATTCTTTGCGCATAATATGCTTTTCTGAGTCTATCAAACTAGTATAATGAAAGAGAACCAGTTATCTCAAATAAGAACGGAAAAAAAGTGATTCAAACGAAGTTTCCAAAATTCGAAAAAAAATTTTTTTCCTTTCGAGATTATTTGCGCATAATATGCTTTTCTACGGCTATCAAACTAGTAAAATGAAAGAGAACCAGTTATCTCGAATAAGAACGGAAAAAAAGTGATTCTAACGAAGTTTCCAAACTTCGAAAAATTTTTTTTTTCTTTTCGAGATTCTTTGCGCATAATATGCTTTACAAAGGCTATCAAACTAGTATAATGAAAGAGAACCAGTTATCTCAAATAAGAACGGAAAAAAGTGTTTCTAACGAAGTTTCCAAACTTCGAAAAAAATTTTTTTTCTTTTCGAGATTCTTTGCGCATAATATGCTTTACTGAGGCTATCAAACTAGTATAATGAAAGAGAACCAGTTCTCTCAAATAAGAACGGAAAAAAGTGATTCTAACGAAGTTTCTAAACTTCGAAAAAAATTTTTTTTATTTTCGAGATTCTTTGCGCATAATATGCTTTACTGAGGCTATTAAACTAGTATAATGAAAGAGAACCAGTTATCTCAAATAAGAACGGAATAAAATTGATTCTAAAGAAGTTTCCAAACTTCGAAAAAAAATTTTTTTCTTTTCGAGATTCTTTGCGCATAATATGCTTTACTGAGGCTATCAAACTAGTATAATGAAAGAGAACCAGTTATCTCAAATAAGAACAGAAAAAAAGTGATTCTAAAGAAGTTTCCAAACTTCGAAAAAAAATTTTTTTCTTTTCGAGATTCTTTGCGCATAATATGCTTTACTGAGGCTATCAAAATAGTATAATGAAAGAGAAACAGTTATCTCAAATAAGAACGGAAAAAAAGTGATTCAAACGTAGTTTCCAAACTTCGAAAAAAAATGTTTTTCTTTTCTAGATTCTTTGCGCATAATATGCTTTTCTGGGGCTATCAAACTAGTATAATGAAAGAGAACCAGTTATCTCAAATAAGAACGGGAAAAAAGTGATTCTAACGAAGTTTCCAAACTTCGAAAAAAATTTTTTTTCTTTTCGAGATTCTTTGCGCATAATATGCTTTACTGAGGCTATCAAACTAGTATAATGAAAGAGAACCAGTTATCTCAAATAAGAACGGAAAAAAAGTGATTCTAACGAAGTTTCCAAACTTGGAAAAAAAAATTTTTTCTTTTCGAGATTCTTTGCGCATAATATGCTTTACTGAGGCTATCAAACTAGTACAATGAAGGAGAACCAGTTATTTCAAATAAGAACAGAAAAAAAGTGATTCTAAAGAAGTTTCCAAACTTCGAAAAAAATTTTTTTTCTTTTCGAGATTCTTTGCGCATAATATGCTTTACTGAGGCTATCAAACTAGTACAATGAAAGAGAACCAGTTATCTCAAATAAGAACAGAAAAAAAGTGATTCTAACGAATTTTTCAAACTTCGAAAAAAAAATTTTTTCTTTTCGAGATTCTTTGCGCATAATATGCTTTACTGAGGCTATCAAACTAGTACAATGAAAGAGAACCAGTTATCTCAAATAAGAACAGAAAAAAAGTGATTCTAAAGAAGTTTCCAAACTTCGAAAAAAATTTTTTTTCTTTTGGAGATTCTTTGCGCATAATATGCTTTACTGAGGCTATCAAACTAGTATAATGAAAGAGAACCAGTTATCTCAAATAAGAACGGAAAAAAATTGATTCTAAAGAAGTTTCCAAAGTTCGAAAAAAAATTTTTTTCTTTTCGAGATTCTTTGCGCATAATATGCTTTACTGAGGCTATCAACCTAGTATAACGAAAGAGAAACAGTTATCTCAAATAAGAACGGAAAAAAAGTGATTCTAAAGTAGTTTCCAAACTTCGAAAAAAAATTTTTTTCTTTTCGTGATTCTTTTCGCTAAATATGCTTTTCTGAGGCTATCAAACTAATGTAATGAAAGAGAACCAGTTATCTCAAATTAGAACAGAAAAAAAGTGATTCTAAAGAAGTTTCCAAACTTCGAAAAAAAATTTTTTTCTTTTCGAGATTCTTTGCGCATAATATGCTTTACTGAGGCTATCAAACTAGTATAATGAAAGAGAACCAGTTATCTCAAATAAGAACAGAAAAAAAGTGATTCTAAAGATGTTTCCAAACTTCGAAAAAAAATTTTTTTCTTTTCGAGATTCTTTGCGCATAATATGCTTTACTGAGGCTATCAAACTAGTATAATGAAAGAGAACCAGTTATCTCAAATAAGAACGGAAAAAAATTGATTCTAAAAAGTTTCCAAACTTCGAAAAAAAATTTATTTCTTTTCGAGATTCTTTGCGCATAATATGCTTTACTGAGGCTATCAAACTAGTATAATGAAAGAGAACCAGTTATCTCATATAAGAACGGAAAAAAAGTGATTCTAACGAAGTTTCCAAACTTCGAAAAAATTTTTTTTTTCTTTTCGAAATTCTTTGCGCATAATATGCTTTACTGAGGCTTACAAACTAGTATAATGAAAGAGAACCAGTTATCTCAAATAAGAACGGAAAAAAAGTGATTCAAACGAAGTTTCCAAACTTCGAAAAAAAATGGTTTTCTTTTCGAGATTCTTTGCGCATAATATGCTTTTCTACGGCTATCAAACTAGTAAAATGAGAGAGAACCAGTTATCTCGAATAAGAACGGAAAAAAATTGATTCTAAAGAAGTTTTCAAACTTCGAAAAAAAATTTATTTCTTTTCGAGATTCTTTGCGCATAATATGCTTTACTGAGGCTATCAAAATAGTATAATGAAAGAGAAACAGTTATCTCAAATAAGAACGGAAAAAAAGTGATTCAAACGAAGTTTCCAAACTTCGAAAAAAAATGGTTTTCTTTTCGAGATTCTTTGCGCATAATATGCTTTTCTACGGCTATCAAACTAGTAAAATGAGAGAGAACCAGTTATCTCGAATAAGAACGGAAAAAAATTGATTCTAAAGAAGTTTTCAAACTTCGAAAAAAAATTTATTTCTTTTCGAGATTCTTTGCGCATAATATGCTTTACTGAGGCTATCAAAATAGTATAATGAAAGAGAAACAGTTATCTCAAATAAGAACGGAAAAAAAGTGATCCAAACGTAGTTTCCAAACTTCGAAAAAAAATGTTTTTCTTTTCGAGATTCTTTGCGCATAATATGCTTTTCTGGGGCTATCAAACTAGTATAAAGAAAGAGAACCAGTTATCTCAAATAAGAACGGGAATAAAGTGATTCTAACGAAGTTTCCAAACTTCGAAAAAAATTTTTTTTCTTTTCGAGATTCTTTGCGCATAATATGCTTTACTGCGGCTATCAAACTAGTATAATGAAAGAGAACCAGTTATCTCAAATAAGAACGGAAAAAAGTGATTCTAACGAAGTTTTCAAACTTCGAAAAAAAAATTTTTTTCCTTCGAGATTCTTTGCGCATAATATGCTTTAATGAGGCTATCAAACTAGTACAATGAAAGAGAACCAGTTATCTCAAATAAGAACAGAAAAAAAGTGATTCTAAAGAAGTTTCCAAACTTCGAAAAAAATTTTTTTTCTTTTGGAGATTCTTTGCGCATAATATGCTTTACTGAGGCTATCAAACTAGTATAATGAAAGAGAACCAGTTATCTCAAATAAGAACGGAAAAAAATTGATTCTAAAGAAGTTTCCAAAGTTCGAAAAAAAAATTTTTTCTTTTCGAGATTCTTTGCGCATAATATGCTTTACTGAGGCTATCAACCTAGTATAATGAAAGAGAAACAGTTATCTCAAATAAGAACGGAAAAAAAGTGATTCTAAAGTAGTTTCCAAACTTCGAAAAAAATTTTTTTTCTTTTCGTGATTCTTTTCGCTAAATATGCTTTTCTGAGGCTATCAAACTAGTGTAATGAAAGAGAACCAGTTATCTCAAATTAGAACAGAAAAAATGTGATTCTAAAGAAGTTTCCAAACTTTGAAAAAAAATTTTTTTCTTTTCGAGATTCTTTGCGCATAATATGCTTTACTGAGGCTATCAAACTAGTATAATGAAAGAGAACCAGTTATCTCAAATAAGAACAGAAAAAAGTGATTCTAAAGAAGTTTCCAAACTTCGAAAAAAATTTTTTTTCTTTTCGAGATTCTTTGCGCATAATATGCTTTACTGAGGCTATCAAACTAGTATAATGAAAGAGAACCAGTTATCTCAAATAAGAACGGAAAAAAATTGATTCTAAAGAAGTTTCCAAACTTCGAAAAAAAATGTTTTTCTTTTCGAGATTCTTTGCGCATAATATGCTTTTCTGAGGCTATCAAACTAGTAAAATGAAAGAGAACCAGTTATCTCGAATAAGAACGGAAAAAAGGTAATTCTAAAGAAGTTTCCAAAGTTCGAAAAAAATTTTTTTTCTTTTCGAGATTCTTTGCGCATAATATGCTTTACTGAGGCTATCAAACTAGTATAATGAAAGAGAACCAGTTATCTCATATAAGAACGGAAAAAAATTGATTCTAAAGAAGTTTCCAAACTTCGAAAAAAAATTTTTTTCTTTTCGAGATTCTTTGCGCATAATATGCTTTACTGAGGCTATCAAAATAGTATAATGAAAGAGAAACAGTTATCTCAAATAAGAACGGAAAAAAAGTGATTCAAACGTAGTTTCCAAACTTCGAAAAAAAATGTTTTTCTTTTCTAGATTCTTTGCGCATAATATGCTTTTCTGGGGCTATCAAACTAGTATAATGAAAGAGAACCAGTTATCTCAAATAAGAACGGGAAAAAAGTGATTCTAACGAAGTTTCCAAACTTCGAAAAAAATTTTTTTTCTTTTCGAGATTCTTTGCGCATAATATGCTTTACTGAGGCTATCAAACTAGTATAATGAAAGAGAACCAGTTATCTCAAATAAGAACGGAAAAAAAGTGATTCTAACGAAGTTTCCAAACTTGGAAAAAAAAATTTTTTCTTTTCGAGATTCTTTGCGCATAATATGCTTTACTGAGGCTATCAAACTAGTACAATGAAGGAGAACCAGTTATTTCAAATAAGAACAGAAAAAAAGTGATTCTAAAGAAGTTTCCAAACTTCGAAAAAAATTTTTTTTCTTTTCGAGATTCTTTGCGCATAATATGCTTTACTGAGGCTATCAAACTAGTACAATGAAAGAGAACCAGTTATCTCAAATAAGAACAGAAAAAAAGTGATTCTAACGAATTTTTCAAACTTCGAAAAAAAAATTTTTTCTTTTCGAGATTCTTTGCGCATAATATGCTTTACTGAGGCTATCAAACTAGTACAATGAAAGAGAACCAGTTATCTCAAATAAGAACAGAAAAAAAGTGATTCTAAAGAAGTTTCCAAACTTCGAAAAAAATTTTTTTTCTTTTGGAGATTCTTTGCGCATAATATGCTTTACTGAGGCTATCAAACTAGTATAATGAAAGAGAACCAGTTATCTCAAATAAGAACGGAAAAAAATTGATTCTAAAGAAGTTTCCAAAGTTCGAAAAAAAATTTTTTTCTTTTCGAGATTCTTTGCGCATAATATGCTTTACTGAGGCTATCAACCTAGTATAACGAAAGAGAAACAGTTATCTCAAATAAGAACGGAAAAAAAGTGATTCTAAAGTAGTTTCCAAACTTCGAAAAAAAATTTTTTTCTTTTCGTGATTCTTTTCGCTAAATATGCTTTTCTGAGGCTATCAAACTAGTGTAATGAAAGAGAACCAGTTATCTCAAATTAGAACAGAAAAAAAGCGATTCTAAAGAAGTTTCCAAACTTCGAAAAAAAATTTTTTTCTTTTCGAGATTCTTTGCGCATAATATGCTTTACTGAGGCTATCAAACTAGTATAATGAAAGAGAACCAGTTATCTCAAATAAGAACAGAAAAAAAGTGATTCTAAAGAAGTTTCCAAACTTCGAAAAAAAATTTTTTTCTTTTCGAGATTCTTTGCGCATAATATGCTTTACTGAGGCTATCAAACTAGTATAATGAAAGAGAACCAGTTATCTCAAATAAGAACGGAAAAAAATTGATTCTAAAAAGTTTCCAAACTTCGAAAAAAAATTTATTTCTTTTCGAGATTCTTTGCGCATAATATGGTTTACTGAGGCTATCAAACTAGTATAATGAAAGAGAAACAGTTATCTCAAATAAGAACGGAAAAAAAGTGATTCAAACGAAGTTTCCAAACTTCGAAAAAAAATGTTTTTCTTTTCGAGATTCTTTGCGCATAATATGCTTTTCTGAGGCTATCAAACTAGTAAAATGAAAGAGAACCAGTTATCTCGAATAAGAACCGAAAAAAAGTAATTCTAAAGAAGCTTCCAAACTTCGAAAAAATTTTTTTTCTTTTCGAGATTCTTTGCGCATAATATGCTTTACTGAAGCTATCAAACTAGTATAATGAAAGAGAACCAGTTATCTCATATAAGAACGGAAAAAAAGTGATTCTAACGAAGTTTCCAAACTTCGAAAAAATTTTTTTTTTCTTTTCGAAATTCTTTGCGCATAATATGCTTTACTGAGGCTATCAAACTAGTATAATGAAAGAGAACCAGTTATCTCAAATAAGAACGGAAAAAAAGTGATTCAAACGAAGTTTCCAAACTTCGAAAAAAAATGGTTTTCTTTTCGAGATTCTTTGCGCATAATATGCTTTTCTACGGCTATCAAACTAGTAAAATGAAAGAGAACCAGTTATCTCGAATAAGAACGGAAAAAAATTGATTCTAAAGAAGTTTTCAAACTTCGAAAAAAAATTTATTTCTTTTCGAGATTCTTTGCGCATAATATGCTTTACTGAGGCTATCAAAATAGTATAATGAAAGAGAAACAGTTATCTCAAATAAGAACGGAAAAAAAGTGATCCAAACGTAGTTTCCAAACTTCGAAAAAAAATGTTTTTCTTTTCGAGATTCTTTGCGCATAATATGCTTTTCTGGGGCTATCAAACTAGTATAAAGAAAGAGAACCAGTTATCTCAAATAAGAACGGGAATAAAGTGATTCTAACGAAGTTTCCAAACTTCGAAAAAAATTTTTTTTCTTTTCGAGATTCTTTGCGCATAATATGCTTTACTGCGGCTATCAAACTAGTATAATGAAAGAGAACCAGTTATCTCAAATAAGAACGGAAAAAAGTGATTCTAACGAAGTTTTCAAACTTCGAAAAAAAAATTTTTTTCCTTCTAGATTCTTTGCGCATAATATGCTTTAATGAGGCTATCAAACTAGTACAATGAAAGAGAACCAGTTATCTCAAATAAGAACAGAAAAAAAGTGATTCTAAAGAAGTTTCCAAACTTCGAAAAAAATTTTTTTTCTTTTGGAGATTCTTTGCGCATAATATGCTTTACTGAGGCTATCAAACTAGTATAATGAAAGAGAACCAGTTATCTCAAATAAGAACGGAAAAAAATTGATTCTAAAGAAGTTTCCAAAGTTCGAAAAAAAAATTTTTTCTTTTCGAGATTCTTTGCGCATAATATGCTTTACTGAGGCTATCAACCTAGTATAATGAAAGAGAAACAGTTATCTCAAATAAGAACGGAAAAAAAGTGATTCTAAAGTAGTTTCCAAACTTCGAAAAAAATTTTTTTTCTTTTCGTGATTCTTTTCGCTAAATATGCTTTTCTGAGGCTATCAAACTAGTGTAATGAAGGAGAACCAGTTATCTCAAATTAGAACAGAAAAAATGTGATTCTAAAGAAGTTTCCAAACTTTGAAAAAAAATTTTTTTCTTTTCGAGATTCTTTGCGCATAATATGCTTTACTGAGGCTATCAAACTAGTATAATGAAAGAGAACCAGTTATCTCAAATAAGAACAGAAAAAAGTGATTCTAAAGAAGTTTCCAAACTTCGAAAAAAATTTTTTTTCTTTTCGAGATTCTTTGCGCATAATATGCTTTACTGAGGCTATCAAACTAGTATAATGAAAGAGAACCAGTTATCTCAAATAAGAACGGAAAAAAATTGATTCTAAAGAAGTTTCCAAACTTCGAAAAAAAATGTTTTTCTTTTCGAGATTCTTTGCGCATAATATGCTTTTCTGAGGCTATCAAACTAGTAAAATGAAAGAGAACCAGTTATCTCGAATAAGAACGGAAAAAAGGTAATTCTAAAGAAGTTTCCAAAGTTCGAAAAAAATTTTTTTTCTTTTCGAGATTCTTTGCGCATAATATGCTTTACTGAGGCTATCAAACTAGTATAATGAAAGAGAACCAGTTATCTCATATAAGAACGGAAAAAAAGTGATTCTAACGAAGTTTCCAAACTTCGAAAAAAATTTTTTTTTCTTTTCGAAATTCTTTGCGCATAATATGCTTTACTGAGGCTATCAAACTAGTATAATGAAAGAGAACCAGTTATCTCAAATAAGAACGGAAAAAAAGTGATTCAAACGAAGTTTCCAATCTTCGAAAAAAATGGTTTTCTTTTCGAGATTCTTTGCGCATAATATGCTTTTCTACGGCTATCAAACTAGTAAAATGAAAGAGAACCAGTAATCTCGAATAAGAACGGAAAAAAAGTGATTCTAAACATGTTTCCAAACTTCGAAAAATGTTTTTTTTCTTTTCGAGATTCTTTGCTTATAATATGCTTTACTGAGTCTATCAAACTAGTATAATGAAAGAGAACCAGTTATCTCAAATAAGAACGGAAAAAAGTGATTCTAACGAAGTTTCCAAAGTTCGAAAAAAATTTTTTTTCTTTTCGAGATTCTTTGCGCATATTATGCTTTACTGAGGCTATCAAACTAGTATAATGAAAGAGAACCAGTTATCTCATATAAGAACGGAAAAAAAGTGATTCTAACGAAGTTTCCAAACTTCAAAAAAAATTTTTTTTTCTTTTCGAAATTCTTTCCGCATAATATGCTTTACTGAGGCTATCAAACTAGTATAATGAAAGAGAACCAGTTATCTCAAATAAGAACGGAAAAAAAGTGATTCAAACGAAGTTTCCAAACTTCGAAAAAAAATTTTTTTCTTTTCGAGATTCTTTGCGCATAATATGCTTTTCTACGGCTATCAAACTAGTAAAATGAAAGAGAACCAGTTATCTCGAATAAGAACGGAAAAAAAAGTGATTCTAACGAAGTTTCCAAACTTCGAAAAATGTTTTTTTTCTTTTCGAGATTCTTTGCGCATAATATGCTTTACTGAGTCTATCAAACTAGTATAATGAAAGAGAACCAGTTATCTCAAATAAGAACGGAAAAAAGTGATTCTAACGAAGTTTCCAAACTTCGAAAAAAAATTTTTTTCTTTTCGAGATTCTTTGCGCATAATATGCTTTACTGAGGCTATCAAACTAGTATAATGAAAGAGAACCAGTTATCTCAAATAAGAACGGAAAAAAATTGATTCTAACGAAGTTTCCAAACTTCGAAAATTTTTTTTTTTTCTTTTCCAGATTCTTCGCGCATAATATGCTTTACTGAGGCTATCAAACTAGTATAATGAAAGAGAACCAGTTATCTCAAATAAGAACGGAAAAAAGTGATTCTAACGAAGTTTCCAAACTTCGAAAAAAATTTTTTTTCTTTTCGAGATTCTTTGCGCATAATATGCTTTACTGAGGCTATCAAACTAGTATAATGAAAGAGAACCAGTTATCTCAAATAAGAACAGAAAAAAAGTGATTCTAAAGAAGTTTCCAAACTTCGAAAAAAAATTTTTTTCTTTTCGAGATTCTTTGCGCATAATATGCTTTACTGAGGCTATCAAACTAGTATAATGAAAGAGAACAAGTTATCTCAAATAAGAACGGAAAAAAATTGATTCTAAAGAAGTTTTCAAACTTCGAAAAAAAATTTTTTTCTTTTCGAGATTCTTTGCGCATAATATGCTTTACTGAGGCTATCAAAATAGTATAATGAAAGAGAAACAGTTATCTCAAATAAGAACGGAAAAAAAGTGATCCAAACGTAGTTTCCAAACTTCGAAAAGAAATGTTTTTCTTTTCGAGATTCTTTGCGCATAATATGCTTTACTGAGGCTATCAAACTAGTATAATGAAAGAGAACCAGTTATCTCAAATAAGAACGGAAAAAAAGTGATTCTAACGAAGTTTCCAAACTTCGAAAAAAAAATTTTTTCTTTTCGAGATTCTTTGCGCATAATATGCTTTACTGAGGCTATCAAACTAGTATAATGAAAGAGTACCAGTTATCTCAAATAAGAACGGAAAAAAAGTGATTCAAACGAAGTTTCCAAACTTCGAAAAAAAATGTTTTTCTTTTCGAGATTCTTTGCGCATAATATGCTTTTCTGAGTCTATCAAACTAGTATAATGAAAGAGAACCAGTTATCTCAAATAAGAACGGAAAAAAAGTGATTCAAACGAAGTTTCCAAAATTCGAAAAAAAATTTTTTTCCTTTCGAGATTATTTGCGCATAATATGCTTTTCTACGGCTATCAAACTAGTAAAATGAAAGAGAACCAGTTATCTCGAATAAGAACGGAAAAAAAGTGATTCTAACGAAGTTTCCAAACTTCGAAAAATTTTTTTTTTCTTTTCGAGATTCTTTGCGCATAATATGCTTTACAAAGGCTATCAAACTAGTATAATGAAAGAGAACCAGTTATCTCAAATAAGAACGGAAAAAAGTGTTTCTAACGAAGTTTCCAAACTTGGAAAAAAATTTTTTTTCTTTTCGAGATTCTTTGCGCATAATATGCTTTACTGAGGCTATCAAACTAGTATAATGAAAGAGAACCAGTTCTCTCAAATAAGAACGGAAAAAAGTGATTCTAACGAAGTTTCTAAACTTCGAAAAAAAATTTTTTTATTTTCGAGATTCTTTGCGCATAATATGCTTTACTGAGGCTATTAAACTAGTATAATGAAAGAGAACCAGTTATCTCAAATAAGAACGGAATAAAATTGATTCTAAAGAAGTTTCCAAACTTCGAAAAAAAATTTTTTTCTTTTCGAGATTCTTTGCGCATAATATGCTTTACTGAGGCTATCAAACTAGTATAATGAAAGAGAACCAGTTATCTCAAATAAGAACAGAAAAAAAGTGATTCTAAAGAAGTTTCCAAACTTCGAAAAAAAATTTTTTTCTTTTCGAGATTCTTTGCGCATAATATGCTTTACTGAGGCTATCAAAATAGTATAATGAAAGAGAAACAGTTATCTCAAATAAGAACGGAAAAAAAGTGATTCAAACGTAGTTTCCAAACTTCGAAAAAAAATGTTTTTCTTTTCTAGATTCTTTGCGCATAATATGCTTTTCTGGGATCATCAAACTAGTATAATGAAAGAGAACCAGTTATCTCAAATAAGAACGGGAAAAAAGTGATTCTAACGAAGTTTCCAAACTTCGAAAAAAATTTTTTTTCTTTTCGAGATTCTTTGCGCATAATATGCTTTACTGAGGCTATCAAACTAGTATAATGAAAGAGAACCAGTTATCTCAAATAAGAACGGAAAAAAAGTGATTCTAACGAAGTTTCCAAACTTGGAAAAAAAAATTTTTTCTTTTCGAGATTCTTTGCGCATAATATGCTTTACTGAGGCTATCAAACTAGTACAATGAAGGAGAACCAGTTATTTCAAATAAGAACAGAAAAAAAGTGATTCTAAAGAAGTTTCCAAACTTCGAAAAAAATTTTTTTTCTTTTCGAGATTCTTTGCGCATAATATGCTTTACTGAGGCTATCAAACTAGTACAATGAAAGAGAACCAGTTATCTCAAATAAGAACAGAAAAAAAGTGATTCTAACGAATTTTTCAAACTTCGAAAAAAAAATTTTTTCTTTTCGAGATTCTTTGCGCATAATATGCTTTACTGAGGCTATCAAACTAGTACAATGAAAGAGAACCAGTTATCTCAAATAAGAACAGAAAAAAAGTGATTCTAAAGAAGTTTCCAAACTTCGAAAAAAATTTTTTTTCTTTTGGAGATTCTTTGCGCATAATATGCTTTACTGAGGCTATCAAACTAGTATAATGAAAGAGAACCAGTTATCTCAAATAAGAACGGAAAAAAATTGATTCTAAAGAAGTTTCCAAAGTTCGAAAAAAAATTTTTTTCTTTTCGAGATTCTTTGCGCATAATATGCTTTACTGAGGCTATCAACCTAGTATAACGAAAGAGAAACAGTTATCTCAAATAAGAACGGAAAAAAAGTGATTCTAAAGTAGTTTCCAAACTTCGAAAAAATTTTTTTTTCTTTTCGTGATTCTTTTCGCTAAATATGCTTTTCTGAGGCTATCAAACTAGTGTAATGAAAGAGAACCAGTTATCTCAAATTAGAACAGAAAAAAAGTGATTCTAAAGAAGTTTCCAAACTTCGAAAAAAAATTTTTTTCTTTTCGAGATTCTTTGCGCATAATATGCTTTACTGAGGCTATCAAACTAGTATAATGAAAGAGAACCAGTTATCTCAAATAAGAACAGAAAAAAAGTGATTCTAAAGAAGTTTCCAAACTTCGAAAAAAAATTTTTTTCTTTTCGAGATTCTTTGCGCATAATATGCTTTACTGAGGCTATCAAACTAGTATAATGAAAGAGAACCAGTTATCTCAAATAAGAACGGAAAAAAATTGATTCTAAAAAGTTTCCAAACTTCGAAAAAAAATTTATTTCTTTTCGAGATTCTTTGCGCATAATATGGTTTACTGAGGCTATCAAACTAGTATAATGAAAGAGAAACAGTTATCTCAAATAAGAACGGAAAAAAAGTGATTCAAACGAAGTTTCCAAACTTCGAAAAAAAATGTTTTTCTTTTCGAGATTCTTTGCGCATAATATGCTTTTCTGAGGCTATCAAACTAGTAAAATGAAAGAGAACCAGTTATCTCGAATAAGAACGGAAAAAAAGTAATTCTAAAGAAGCTTCCAAACTTCGAAAAAATTTTTTTTCTTTTCGAGATTCTTTGCGCATAATATGCTTTACTGAGGCTATCAAACTAGTATAATGAAAGAGAACCAGTTATCTCATATAAGAACGGAAAAAAAGTGATTCTAACGAAGTTTCCAAACTTCGAAAAAATTTTTTTTTTCTTTTCGAAATTCTTTGCGCATAATATGCTTTACTGAGGCTATCAAACTAGTATAATGAAAGAGAACCAGTTATCTCAAATAAGAACGGAAAAAAAGTGATTCAAACGAAGTTTCCAAACTTCGAAAAAAAATGGTTTTCTTTTCGAGATTCTTTGCGCATAATATGCTTTTCTACGGCTATCAAACTAGTAAAATGAAAGAGAACCAGTTATCTCGAATAAGAACGGAAAAAAATTGATTCTAAAGAAGTTTTCAAACTTCGAAAAAAAATTTATTTCTTTTCGAGATTCTTTGCGCATAATATGCTTTACTGAGGCTATCAAAATAGTATAATGAAAGAGAAACAGTTATCTCAAATAAGAACGGAAAAAAAGTGATCCAAACGTAGTTTCCAAACTTCGAAAAAAAATGTTTTTCTTTTCGAGATTCTTTGCGCATAATATGCTTTTCTGGGGCTATCAAACTAGTATAAAGAAAGAGAACCAGTTATCTCAAATAAGAACGGGAATAAAGTGATTCTAACGAAGTTTCCAAACTTCGAAAAAAATTTTTTTTCTTTTCGAGATTCTTTGCGCATAATATGCTTTACTGCGGCTATCAAACTAGTATAATGAAAGAGAACCAGTTATCTCAAATAAGAACGGAAAAAAGTGATTCTAACGAAGTTTTCAAACTTCGAAAAAAAAATTTTTTTCCTTCGAGATTCTTTGCGCATAATATGCTTTAATGAGGCTATCAAACTAGTACAATGAAAGAGAACCAGTTATCTCAAATAAGAACAGAAAAAAAGTGATTCTAAAGAAGTTTCCAAACTTCGAAAAAATTTTTTTTTCTTTTGGAGATTCTTTGCGCATAATATGCTTTACTGAGGCTATCAAACTAGTATAATGAAAGAGAACCAGTTATCTCAAATAAGAACGGAAAAAAATTGATTCTAAAGAAGTTTCCAAAGTTCGAAAAAAAAATTTTTTCTTTTCGAGATTCTTTGCGCATAATATGCTTTACTGAGGCTATCAACCTAGTATAATGAAAGAGAAACAGTTATCTCAAATAAGAACGGAAAAAAAGTGATTCTAAAGTAGTTTGCAAACTTCGAAAAAAATTTTTTTTCTTTTCGTGATTCTTTTCGCTAAATATGCTTTTCTGAGGCTATCAAACTAGTGTAATGAAAGAGAACCAGTTATCTCAAATTAGAACAGAAAAAATGTGATTCTAAAGAAGTTTCCAAACTTTGAAAAAACATTTTTTTCTTTTCGAGATTCTTTGCGCATAATATGCTTTACTGAGGCTATCAAACTAGTATAATGAAAGAGAACCAGTTATCTCAAATAAGAACAGAAAAAAGTGATTCTAAAGAAGTTTCCAAACTTCGAAAAAAATTTTTTTTCTTTTCGAGATTCTTTGCGCATAATATGCTTTACTGAGGCTATCAAACTAGTATAATGAAAGAGAACCAGTTATCTCAAATAAGAACGGAAAAAAATTGATTCTAAAGAAGTTTCCAAACTTCGAAAAAAAATGTTTTTCTTTTCGAGATTCTTTGCGCATAATATGCTTTTCTGAGGCTATCAAACTAGTAAAATGAAAGAGAACCAGTTATCTCGAATAAGAACGGAAAAAAGGTAATTCTAAAGAAGTTTCCAAAGTTCGAAAAAAATTTTTTTTCTTTTCGAGATTCTTTGCGCATAATATGCTTTACTGAGGCTATCAAACTAGTATAATGAAAGAGAACCAGTTATCTCATATAAGAACGGAAAAAAATTGATTCTAAAGAAGTTTCCAAACTTCGAAAAAAAATTTTTTTCTTTTCGAGATTCTTTGCGCATAATATGCTTTACTGAGGCTATCAAAATAGTATAATGAAAGAGAAACAGTTATCTCAAATAAGAACGGAAAAAAAGTGATTCAAACGTAGTTTCCAAACTTCGAAAAAAAATGTTTTTCTTTTCTAGATTCTTTGCGCATAATATGCTTTTCTGGGGCTATCAAACTAGTATAATGAAAGAGAACCAGTTATCTCAAATAAGAACGGGAAAAAAGTGATTCTAACGAAGTTTCCAAACTTCGAAAAAAATTTTTTTTCTTTTCGAGATTCTTTGCGCATAATATGCTTTACTGAGGCTATCAAACTAGTATAATGAAAGAGAACCAGTTATCTCAAATAAGAACGGAAAAAAAGTGATTCTAACGAAGTTTCCAAACTTGGAAAAAAAAATTTTTTCTTTTCGAGATTCTTTGCGCATAATATGCTTTACTGAGGCTATCAAACTAGTACAATGAAGGAGAACCAGTTATTTCAAATAAGAACAGAAAAAAAGTGATTCTACTGAAGTTTCCAAACTTCGAAAAAAATTTTTTTTCTTTTCGAGATTCTTTGCGCATAATATGCTTTACTGAGGCTATCAAACTAGTACAATGAAAGAGAACCAGTTATCTCAAATAAGAACAGAAAAAAAGTGATTCTAACGAATTTTTCAAACTTCGAAAAAAAAATTTTTTCTTTTCGAGATTCTTTGCGCATAATATGCTTTACTGAGGCTATCAAACTAGTACAATGAAAGAGAACCAGTTATCTCAAATAAGAACAGAAAAAAAGTGATTCTAAAGAAGTTTCCAAACTTCGAAAAAAATTTTTTTTCTTTTGGAGATTCTTTGCGCATAATATGCTTTACTGAGGCTATCAAACTAGTATAATGAAAGAGAACCAGTTATCTCAAATAAGAACGGAAAAAAATTGATTCTAAAGAAGTTTCCAAAGTTCGAAAAAAAATTTTTTTCTTTTCGAGATTCTTTGCGCATAATATGCTTTACTGAGGCTATCAACCTAGTATAACGAAAGAGAAACAGTTATCTCAAATAAGAACGGAAAAAAAGTGATTCTAAAGTAGTTTCCAAACTTCGAAAAAAAATTTTTTTCTTTTCGTGATTCTTTTCGCTAAATATGCTTTTCTGAGGCTATCAAACTAGTGTAATGAAAGAGAACCAGTTATCTCAAATTAGAACAGAAAAAAAGTGATTCTAAAGAAGTTTCCAAACTTCGAAAAAAAATTTTTTTCTTTTCGAGATTCTTTGCGCATAATATGCTTTACTGAGGCTATCAAACTAGTATAATGAAAGAGAACCAGTTATCTCAAATAAGAACAGAAAAAAAGTGATTCTAAAGAAGTTTCCAAACTTCGAAAAAAAATTTTTTTCTTTTCGAGATTCTTTGCGCATAATATGCTTTACTGAGGCTATCAAAATAGTATAATGAAAGAGAAACAGTTATCTCAAATAAGAACGGAAAAAAAGTGATTCAAACGTAGTTTCCAAACTTCGAAAAAAAATGTTTTTCTTTTCTAGATTCTTTGCGCATAATATGCTTTTCTGGGGCTATCAAACTAGTATAATGAAAGAGAACCAGTTATCTCAAATAAGAACGGGAAAAAAGTGATTCTAACGAAGTTTCCAAACTTCGAAAAAAATTTTTTTTCTTTTCGAGATTCTTTGCGCATAATATGCTTTACTGAGGCTATCAAACTAGTATAATGAAAGAGAACCAGTTATCTCAAATAAGAACGGAAAAAAAGTGATTCTAACGAAGTTTCCAAACTTGGAAAAAAAAATTTTTTCTTTTCGAGATTCTTTGCGCATAATATGCTTTACTGAGGCTATCAAACTAGTACAATGAAGGAGAACCAGTTATTTCAAATAAGAACAGAAAAAAAGTGATTCTAAAGAAGTTTCCAAACTTCGAAAAAAATTTTTTTTCTTTTCGAGATTCTTTGCGCATAATATGCTTTACTGAGGCTATCAAACTAGTACAATGAAAGAGAACCAGTTATCTCAAATAAGAACAGAAAAAAAGTGATTCTAACGAATTTTTCAAACTTCGAAAAAAAAATTTTTTCTTTTCGAGATTCTTTGCGCATAATATGCTTTACTGAGGCTATCAAACTAGTACAATGAAAGAGAACCAGTTATCTCAAATAAGAACAGAAAAAAAGTGATTCTAAAGAAGTTTCCAAACTTCGAAAAAAATTTTTTTTCTTTTGGAGATTCTTTGCGCATAATATGCTTTACTGAGGCTATCAAACTAGTATAATGAAAGAGAACCAGTTATCTCAAATAAGAACGGAAAAAAATTGATTCTAAAGAAGTTTCCAAAGTTCGAAAAAAAATTTTTTTCTTTTCGAGATTCTTTGCGCATAATATGCTTTACTGAGGCTATCAACCTAGTATAACGAAAGAGAAACAGTTATCTCAAATAAGAACGGAAACAAAGTGATTCTAAAGTAGTTTCCAAACTTCGAAAAAAAATTTTTTTCTTTTCGTGATTCTTTTCGCTAAATATGCTTTTCTGAGGCTATCAAACTAGTGTAATGAAAGAGAACCAGTTATCTCAAATTAGAACAGAAAAAAAGTGATTCTAAAGAAGTTTCCAAACTTCGAAAAAAAAATTTTTTCTTTTCGAGATTCTTTGCGCATAATATGCTTTACTGAGGCTATCAAACTAGTATAATGAAAGAGAACCAGTTATCTCAAATAAGAACAGAAAAAAAGTGATTCTAAAGAAGTTTCCAAACTTCGAAAAAAAATTTTTTTCTTTTCGAGATTCTTTGCGCATAATATGCTTTACTGAGGCTATCAAACTAGTATAATGAAAGAGAACCAGTTATCTCAAATAAGAACGGAAAAAAATTGATTCTAAAAAGTTTCCAAACTTCGAAAAAAAATTTATTTCTTTTCGAGATTCTTTGCGCATAATATGGTTTACTGAGGCTATCAAACTAGTATAATGAAAGAGAAACAGTTATCTCAAATAAGAACGGAAAAAAAGTGATTCAAACGAAGTTTCCAAACTTCGAAAAAAAATGTTTTTCTTTTCGAGATTCTTTGCGCATAATATGCTTTTCTGAGGCTATCAAACTAGTAAAATGAAAGAGAACCAGTTATCTCGAATAAGAACGGAAAAAAAGTAATTCTAAAGAAGCTTCCAAACTTCGAAAAAATTTTTTTTCTTTTCGAGATTCTTTGCGCATAATATGCTTTACTGAGGCTATCAAACTAGTATAATGAAAGAGAACCAGTTATCTCATATAAGAACGGAAAAAAAGTGATTCTAACGAAGTTTCCAAACTTCGAAAAAATTTTTTTTTTCTTTTCGAAATTCTTTGCGCATAATATGCTTTACTGAGGCTATCAAACTAGTATAATGAAAGAGAACCAGTTATCTCAAATAAGAACGGAAAAAAAGTGATTCAAACGAAGTTTCCAAACTTCGAAAAAAAATGGTTTTCTTTTCGAGATTCTTTGCGCATAATATGCTTTTCTACGGCTATCAAACTAGTAAAATGAAAGAGAACCAGTTATCTCGAATAAGAACGGAAAAAAATTGATTCTAAAGAAGTTTTCAAACTTCGAAAAAAAATTTATTTCTTTTCGAGATTCTTTGCGCATAATATGCTTTACTGAGGCTATCAAAATAGTATAATGAAAGAGAAACAGTTATCTCAAATAAGAACGGAAAAAAAGTGATCCAAACGTAGTTTCCAAACTTCGAAAAAAAATGTTTTTCTTTTCGAGATTCTTTGCGCATAATATGCTTTTCTGGGGCTATCAAACTAGTATAAAGAAAGAGAACCAGTTATCTCAAATAAGAACGGGAATAAAGTGATTCTAACGAAGTTTCCAAACTTCGAAAAAAATTTTTTTTCTTTTCGAGATTCTTTGCGCATAATATGCTTTACTGCGGCTATCAAACTAGTATAATGAAAGAGAACCAGTTATCTCAAATAAGAACGGAAAAAAGTGATTCTAACGAAGTTTTCAAACTTCGAAAAAAAAATTTTTTTCCTTCGAGATTCTTTGCGCATAATATGCTTTAATGAGGCTATCAAACTAGTACAATGAAAGAGAACCAGTTATCTCAAATAAGAACAGAAAAAAAGTGATTCTAAAGAAGTTTCCAAACTTCGAAAAAAATTTTTTTTCTTTTGGAGATTCTTTGCGCATAATATGCTTTACTGAGGCTATCAAACTAGTATAATGAAAGAGAACCAGTTATCTCAAATAAGAACGGAAAAAAATTGATTCTAAAGAAGTTTCCAAAGTTCGAAAAAAAAATTTTTTCTTTTCGAGATTCTTTGCGCATAATATGCTTTACTGAGGCTATCAACCTAGTATAATGAAAGAGAAACAGTTATCTCAAATAAGAACGGAAAAAAAGTGATTCTAAAGTAGTTTCCAAACTTCGAAAAAAATTTTTTTTCTTTTCGTGATTCTTTTCGCTAAATATGCTTTTCTGAGGCTATCAAACTAGTGTAATGAAAGAGAACCAGTTATCTCAAATTAGAACAGAAAAAATGTGATTCTAAAGAAGTTTCCAAACTTTGAAAAAAAATTTTTTTCTTTTCGAGATTCTTTGCGCATAATATGCTTTACTGAGGCTATCAAACTAGTATAATGAAAGAGAACCAGTTATCTCAAATAAGAACAGAAAAAAGTGATTCTAAAGAAGTTTCCAAACTTCGAAAAAAATTTTTTTTCTTTTCGAGATTCTTTGCGCATAATATGCTTTACTGAGGCTATCAAACTAGTATAATGAAAGAGAACCAGTTATCTCAAATAAGAACGGAAAAAAATTGATTCTAAAGAAGTTTCCAAACTTCGAAAAAAAATGTTTTTCTTTTCGAGATTCTTTGCGCATAATATGCTTTTCTGAGGCTATCAAACTAGTAAAATGAAAGAGAACCAGTTATCTCGAATAAGAACGGAAAAAAGGTAATTCTAAAGAAGTTTCCAAAGTTCGAAAAAAATTTTTTTTCTTTTCGAGATTCTTTGCGCATAATATGCTTTACTGAGGCTATCAAACTAGTATAATGAAAGAGAACCAGTTATCTCATATAAGAACGGAAAAAAAGTGATTCTAACGAAGTTTCCAAACTTCGAAAAAAATTTTTTTTTCTTTTCGAAATTCTTTGCGCATAATATGCTTTACTGAGGCTATCAAACTAGTATAATGAAAGAGAACCAGTTATCTCAAATAAGAACGGAAAAAAAGTGATTCAAACGAAGTTTCCAATCTTCGAAAAAAATGGTTTTCTTTTCGAGATTCTTTGCGCATAATATGCTTTTCTACGGCTATCAAACTAGTAAAATGAAAGAGAACCAGTAATCTCGAATAAGAACGGAAAAAAAGTGATTCTAAACAAGTTTCCAAACTTCGAAAAATGTTTTTTTTCTTTTCGAGATTCTTTGCTTATAATATGCTTTACTGAGTCTATCAAACTAGTATAATGAAAGAGAACCAGTTATCTCAAATAAGAACGGAAAAAAGTGATTCTAACGAAGTTTCCAAACTTCGAAAAAAAATTTTTTTCTTTTCGAGATTCTTTGCGCATAATATGCTTTACTGAGGCTATCAAACTAGTATAATGAAAGAGAACCAGTTATCTCAAATAAGAACGGAAAAAAATTGATTCTAAAAAGTTTCCAAACTTCGAAAAAAAATTTATTTCTTTTCGAGATTCTTTGCGCATAATATGGTTTACTGAGGCTATCAAACTAGTATAATGAAAGAGAAACAGTTATCTCAAATAAGAACGGAAAAAAAGTGATTCAAACGAAGTTTCCAAACTTCGAAAAAAAATGTTTTTCTTTTCGAGATTCTTTGCGCATAATATGCTTTTCTGAGGCTATCAAACGAGTAAAATGAAAGAGAACCAGTTATCTCGAATAAGAACGGAAAAAAAGTAATTCTAAAGAAGCTTCCAAACTTGGAAAAAATTTTTTTTTCTTTTCGAGAATCTTTGTGCATAATATGCTTTACTGAGGCTACCAAATAGTATAATGAAAGAGAACCAGTTATCTCAAATAAGAACGGAAAAAAAGTGAATAAAACGAAGTTTCCAAAATTCAAAAAAAACTTTTTTCTTTTCGAGATTCTTGGCGCATAATATGCTTTTCTGAGGTTATCAAACTAGTATAATGAAACAGAACCAGTTATCTCAAATAAGTACGGAATAAAAGTGATTCTAAAGAACTTCCCCAACTTCGAAAAAATTTTTTTTCTTTTCGAGATTCTTTGCGCATAATATGCTTTTCTGAGGCTATCAAACTAGTATAATGAAAGAGAACCAGTTTTCTCAAATAAGAACGGAAAAAAAGTGATTCTAACGAAGTTTCCAAACTTCGAAAAAAATTTTTTTTCTTATCCAGATTTTTTGCGCATAATATGCTTTACTGAGGCTATCAAACTGTATAATGAAAGAGAACCAGTTATCTCAAATAAGAACGGAAAAAAAGTGATTCTAATGAAGTTTCCAAACTTCGAAAAAAATTTTTTTTCTTTTCGAGAATCTTTGTGCATAATATGCTTTACTGAGGCTATCAAACTAGTATAATGAAAGAGAACCAGTTATCTCAAATAAGAACGGAAAAAAGTGATTCAAACGAAGTTTCCAAAATTCAAAAAAACTTTTTTCTTTTCGAGATTCTTTGCGCATAATATGCTTTTCTGAGGTTATCAAACTAGTATAATGAAAGAGAACCAGTTATCTCAATTAAGAACGGAAAAAAAGTGATTCTAACGAAGTTTCCAAACTTCGAAAAAAATTTTTTTTCTTTTCGAGATTCTTTGCGCATAATATGCTTTACTGAGGCTATCAAACTAGTATAATGAAAGAGAACCAGTTCTCTCAAATAAGAACGGAAAAAAGTGATTCTAACGAAGTTTCCAAACTTCGAAAAAAATTTTTTTTCTTTTCGAGATTCTTTGCGCATAATATGCTTTACTGAGGCTATCAAACTAGTATAATGAAAGAGAAACAGATATCTCAAATATGAACGGAAAAAAAGTGATTCAAACGATGTTTCCAAACTTCGAAAAAAAATGTTTTTCTTTTCGAGATTCTTTGCGCATAATATGCTTTTCTGGGGCTATCAAACTAGTATAATGAAAGAGAACCAGTTATCTCAAATAAGAACGGGAAAAAAGTGATTCTAACGAAGTTTGCATACTTCGAAAAAAATTTTTTTTCTTTTCGAGATTCTTTGCGCATAGTATGCTTTACTGAGGCTATCAAACTAGTATAATGAAAGAGAACCAGTTATCTCAAATAAGAACGGAAAAAAAGTGATTCTAACGAAGTTTTCAAACTTCGAAAAAAAAATTTTTTCCTTTCGAGATTCTTTGCGCATAATATGCTTTACTGAGGCTATCAAACTAGTACAATGAAAGAGAACCAGTTATCTCAAATAAGAACAGAAAAAAAGTGATGCTAAATAAGTTTCCAAACTTTGAAAAAAATTTTTTTTCTTTTGGAGATTCTTTGGGCATAATATGCTTTACTGAGGCTATCAAACTAGTATAATGAAAGAGAACCAGTTATCTCAAATAAGAACGGAAAAAAATTGATTCCAACGAAGTTTCCAAAGTTCGAAAAAAAATTTTTTTCTTTTCGAGATTCTTTGCGCATAATATGCTTTACTGAGGCTGTCAAACTAGTATAATGAAAGAGAAACAGTTATCTCAAATAAGAACGGAAAAAAAGTGATTCAAACGAAGTTTCCAAACTTCGAAAAAAAATGTTTTTCTTTTCGAAATTCTTTGCGCATAATATGCTTTTCTGAGGCTATCAAACTAGTATAATGAAAGATAACCAGTTATCTGAAATAAGAACGGGAAAAAAGTGATTCAAACGAAGTTTCCAAACCTCGAAAAAATTTTTTTTTCTTTTCGTGATTCTTTGCGCTAAATATGCTTTTCTGAGGATATCAAAGTTGTTTTATAAAAGAGAACCAGTTATCTCAAATAAGAACGGAAAAAAAGTGATTCAAACGAAGTTTCCAAACTTGGAAAAAAATTTTTTTTCTTTTCGTGATTCTTTTCGCTAAATATGCTTTTCTGAGGCTATCAAACTAGTATAAAGAGAGAGAAACAGTTATCTCAAATAAGAACAGAAAAAAAGTGATTCAAATGAAGTTTCCAAACTTCGAAAAAAAATGTTTTTCTTTTCGAGATTCTTTGCGCATAATATGCTTTTCTGGGGCTATCAAACTAGTATAATGAAAGAAAACCAGTTATCTCAAATAAGAACGGGAAAAAAGTGATTCTAACGAAGTTTCCAAACTTCGAAAAAAATTTTTTTTCTTTTCGTGATTCTTTGCGCTAAATATGCTTTTCTGAGGCTATCAAACTAGTATAATGAAAGAGAACCAGTTATCTCAAATAAGAACAGAAAAAAAGTGATTCTAAAGAAGTTTCCAAACTTCGAAAAAAAATTTTTTTCTTTTCGAGATTCTTTGCGCATAATATGCTTTACTGATGCTATCAAACTAGTATAATGAAAGAGAACCAGTTATCTCAAATAAGAACAGAAAAAAAGTGATTCTAAAGAAGTTTCCAAACTTCGAAAAAAATTTTTTTTCTTTTCGAGATTCTTTGCGCATAATATGCTTTACTGAGGCTATCAAACTAGTACAATGAAAGAGAACCAGTTATCTCAAATAAGAACAGAAAAAAAGTGATTCTAAAGAAGTTTCCAAAATTCGAAAAAAAAATTTTTTTCTTTTGGAGATTCTTTGCGCATAATATGCTTTAATGAGGCTATCAAACTAGTATAATGAAAGAGAACCAGTTATCTCAAATAAGAACGGAAAAAAATTGATTCTAAAGAAGTTTCCAAAGTTCGAAAAAAAAATTTTTTCTTTTCGAGATTCTTTGCGCATAATATGCTTTACTGAGGCTATCAACCTAGTATAATGAAAGAGAAACAGTTATCTCAAATAAGAACGGAAAAAAAGTGATTCTAAAGTAGTTTCCAAACTTCTAAAAAATTTTTTTCTTTTCGTGATTCTTTTCGCTAAATATGCTTTTCTGAGCCTATCAAACTAGTGTAATGAAAGAGAACCAGTTATCTCAAATTAGAACAGAAAAAAAGTGATTCTAAAGAAGTTTCCAAACTTCGAAAAAAAATTTTTTTCTTTTCGAGATTCTTTGTGCATAATATGCTTTACTGAGGCTATCAAACTAGTATAATGAAAGAGAACCAGTTATCTCAAATAAGAACAGATAAAAAGTGATTCTAAAGAAGTTTCCAAATTTCGAAAAAAATTTTTTTTCTTTTCGAGATTCTTTGCGCATAATATGCTTTACTGAGGTTATCAAACTAGTATAATGAAAGAGAACCAGTTATCTCAAATAAGAACGGAAAAAAGTGATTCTAACGAAGTTTCCAAACTTCGAAAAAAATTTTTTTCTTTTCCAGATTCTTTGCGCATAATATGCTTTACTGTGGCTATGAAACTAGTATAATGAAAGAGAACCAGTTATCTCAAATAAGAACGGAAAAAAAAGTGATTCTAATGCAGTTTCCAAACTTCGAAAAAATTTTTTTTCTTTTCGAGATTCTTTGTGCATATTATGCTTTACTGAGGTTATCAAACTAGTATAATGAAAGAGAACCAGTTATCTCAAATAAGAACGGAAAAAAGTGATTCTAACGAAGTTTCCAAACTTCGAAAAAAATTTTTTTCTTTTCCAGATTCTTTGTGCATAATATGCTTTACTGGGGCTATCAAACTTCCTGAGGCTATCAAACTAACGAAACAGAACCAGTTATCTCAAATAAGAACGGAAAAAAGTGATTCTAACGAAGTTTCCAAACTTCGAAAAAAATTTATTTTCTTTTCCAGATTCTTTGCCCATAATGTGCTTTACTGAGGCTATCAAACTAGTATAATGAAAGAGAACCAGTTATCTCAAATAAGAACGGAAAAAAAGTGATTCTAATGAAGTTTCCAAACTTCGAAAAAATTTTTTTTCTTTTCGAGATTCTTTGTGCATAATATGCTTTACTGAGGCTATCAAACTAGTATAATGAAATAGAACCAGTTATCTCAAATAAGAACGGAAAAATAGTGATTCAAACGAAGTTTCCAAAATTCAAAAAAAACTTTTTTCTTTTCGAGATTCTTTGCGCATAATGTGCTTTTCTGAGGTTATCAAACTAGTATAATGAAAGAGAACCAGTTATCTCAAATAAGAACGGAAAAAAAGTGATTCTAACGAAGTTTCCAAACTTCGAAAAAAAATTTTTTTCTTTTCCAGATTCTTTGCGCATTATAATGCATAAAGCATATTTGCTTTACTGAGGCTATCAAACTAGTATAATGAAAGAGAACCAGTTATCTCAAATAAGAACGGAAAAAAAGTGATTCTAAGGAAGTATCAAACTTCGAAAAAAATTTATTTTCTTTTCGAGATTCTTTGTGCATAATATGCTTTACTGAGGTTATCAAACTAGTATAATGAAAGAGAACCAGTTATCTCAAATAAGAACGGAAAAAAAGTGATTCTAACGAAGTTTTCATAATTCGAAAAAAAAATTTTTTCTTTTCGAGATTCTTTGCGCATAATGTGCTTTTCTGAGGCTATCAAACTAGTATAATGAAAGAGAACCAGTTATCTCAAATAAGAACGGAAAAAAAGTGATTCTAATGAAGTTTCCATAATTCGAAAAAAAAGTTTTTTCTTTTCGAGATTCTTTGCGCATAATATGCTTTTCTGAGGCTATCAAACTAGTATAATGAAAGAGAACCAGTTATCTCAAATAAGAACGGAAAAAAAGTTATTCAAACGAAGTTTGCAAACTTCGAAAAAAAACTTTTTTCTTTTCGAGATTCTTTGCGCATAATATGCTTTTCTGAGGCTATCAAACTAGTATAATGAAAGACAACCAGTTATCTCAAATAAGAACGGAAAAAAAGTGATTCTAACGAAGTTACCAAACTTCGAAAAAATTTTTTTTTCTTTTCCAGATTCTTTGCGCATAATATGCTTTACTGATGCTATTAAAGTAGTATAATGAAAGAGAACCAGTTATCTCAAATAAGAACGGAAAAAAGTGATTCTAATGAAGTTTCCAAACTTCGAAAAAAATTTTTTCTTTTCGAGATTCTTTGTGCATAATATGCTTTACTGAGGTTATCAAACTAGTATAATGAAAGAGAACCAGTTATCTCAAATAAGAACGGAAAAAAGTGATTCTAACGAAGTTTCCAAACTTGGAAAAAAATTTTTTTCTTTTCCAGATTCTTTGCGCATAATATGATTTACTGATGCTATCAAGCTAGTATAATGAAAGAGAACCGGTTATCTCAAATAAGAACGGAAAAAAAGTGATTCTAATGAAGTTTCCAAACTTCGAAAGAAAGTTTTTTTCTTTTCGAGATTCTTTGTGCATAATATGCTTTACTGAGGCTATCAAACTAGTATAATGAAAGAGAACCAGTTATCTCAAATAAGAACGGAAAAATAGTGATTCAAACGAAGTTTCCAAAATTCAAAAAAAACTTTTATGTTTTCGAGATTCTTTGCGCATAATGTGCTTTTCTGAGGTTATCAAACTAGTATAATGAAAGAGAACCAGTTATCTCAAATAAGAACGGAAAAAAAGTGATTCTAACGAAGTTTCCAAACTTCGAAAAAAAATTTTTTTCTTTTCCAGATTCTTTGCGCATTATAATGCATAAAGCATATTTGCTTTACTGAGGCTATCAAACTAGTATAATGAAAGAGAACCAGTTATCTCAAATAAGAACGGAAAAAAAGTGATTCTAAGGAAGTATCAAACTTCGAAAAAATTTTTTTTTCTTTTCGAGATTCTTTGTGCAAAATATGCTTTACTGAGGCTATCAAACTAGTATAATGAAAGAGAACCAGTTATCGCAAATAAGAACGGAAAAAAAGTGATTCAAACGAAGTTTCCAAACTACGAAAAAAAATTTTTTTCTTTTCGAGATTCTTTGCGCATAATATGCTTTTCTGAGGCTATAAAACTAGTATAATTAAAGAGAACCAGTTATCTCAAATAAGAACGGAAATGAAGTGATTCCAACGAAGTTTCCAAACTTCGAAAAAATTTTTTTTTCTTTTCCAGATTCTTTGCGCATAATATGCTTTACTGTGGCTATCAAACTAGTATAATGAAAGAGAACCAGTTATCTCAAATAAGAACGGAAAAAAAGTGATTCTAATGCAGTTTCCAAACTTCGAAAAAAATTTTTTTTGTTTTCGAGATTCTTTGTGCATAATATGCTTTACTGAGGTTATCAAACTAGTATAATGAAAGAGAACCAGTTATCTCAATTAAGAACGGAAAAAAGTGATTCTAACGAAGTTTCCAAACTTCGAAAAAAATTTATTTTCTTTTCCAGATTCTTTGCCCATAATGTGCTTTACTGAGGCTATCAAACTAGTATAATGAAAGAGAACCAGTTATCTCAAATAAGAACGGAAAAAAAGTGATTCTAATGAAGTTTCCAAACTTCGAAAAAATTTTTTTTCTTTTCGAGATTCTTTGTGCATAATATGCTTTACTGAGGCTATCAAACTAGTATAATGAAAGAGAACCAGTTATCTCAAATAAGAACAGAAAAAAAGTGATTCTAAAGAAGTTTCCAAACTTCGAAAAAAAATTTTTTTCTTTTCGAGATTCTTTGCGCATAATATGCTTTACTGATGCTATCAAACTAGTATAATGAAAGAGAACCAGTTATCTCAAATAAGAACAGAAAAAAAGTGATTCTAAAGAAGTTTCCAAACTTCGAAAAAAATTTTTTTTCTTTTCGAGATTCTTTGCGCATAATATGCTTTACTGAGGCTATCAAACTAGTACAATGAAAGAGAACCAGTTATCTCAAATAAGAACAGAAAAAAAGTGATTCTAAAGAAGTTTCCAAAATTCGAAAAAAAAATTTTTTTCTTTTGGAGATTCTTTGCGCATAATATGCTTTAATGAGGCTATCAAACTAGTATAATGAAAGAGAACCAGTTATCTCAAATAAGAACGGAAAAAAATTGATTCTAAAGAAGTTTCCAAAGTTCGAAAAAAAAATTTTTTCTTTTCGAGATTCTTTGCGCATAATATGCTTTACTGAGGCTATCAACCTAGTATAATGAAAGAGAAACAGTTATCTCAAATAAGAACGGAAAAAAAGTGATTCTAAAGTAGTTTCCAAACTTCTAAAAATTTTTTTTCTTTTCGTGATTCTTTTCGCTAAATATGCTTTTCTGAGCCTATCAAACTAGTGTAATGAAAGAGAACCAGTTATCTCAAATTAGAACAGAAAAAAAGTGATTCTAAAGAAGTTTCCAAACTTCGAAAAAAAATTTTTTTCTTTTCGAGATTCTTTGTGCATAATATGCTTTACTGAGGCTATCAAACTAGTATAATGAAAGAGAACCAGTTATCTCAAATAAGAACAGATAAAAAGTGATTCTAAAGAAGTTTCCAAATTTCGAAAAAAATTTTTTTTCTTTTCGAGATTCTTTGCGCATAATATGCTTTACTGAGGTTATCAAACTAGTATAATGAAAGAGAACCAGTTATCTCAAATAAGAACGGAAAAAAGTGATTCTAACGAAGTTTCCAAACTTCGAAAAAAATTTTTTTCTTTTCCAGATTCTTTGCGCATAATATGCTTTACTGTGGCTATGAAACTAGTATAATGAAAGAGAACCAGTTATCTCAAATAAGAACGGAAAAAAAGTGATTCTAATGCAGTTTCCAAACTTCGAAAAAATTTTTTTTCTTTTCGAGATTCTTTGTGCATATTATGCTTTACTGAGGTTATCAAACTAGTATAATGAAAGAGAACCAGTTATCTCAAATAAGAACGGAAAAAAGTGATTCTAACGAAGTTTCCAAACTTCGAAAAAAATTTTTTTCTTTTCCAGATTCTTTGTGCATAATATGCTTTACTGGGGCTATCAAACTTCCTGAGGCTATCAAACTAACGAAACAGAACCAGTTATCTCAAATAAGAACGGAAAAAAGTGATTCTAACGAAGTTTCCAAACTTCGAAAAAAATTTATTTTCTTTTCCAGATTCTTTGCCCATAATGTGCTTTACTGAGGCTATCAAACTAGTATAATGAAAGAGAACCAGTTATCTCAAATAAGAACGGAAAAAAAGTGATTCTAATGAAGTTTCCAAACTTCGAAAAAATTTTTTTTCTTTTCGAGATTCTTTGTGCATAATATGCTTTACTGAGGCTATCAAACTAGTATAATGAAATAGAACCAGTTATCTCAAATAAGAACGGAAAAATAGTGATTCAAACGAAGTTTCCAAAATTCAAAAAAAACTTTTTTCTTTTCGAGATTCTTTGCGCATAATGTGCTTTTCTGAGGTTATCAAACTAGTATAATGAAAGAGAACCAGTTATCTCAAATAAGAACGGAAAAAAAGTGATTCTAACGAAGTTTCCAAACTTCGAAAAAAAATTTTTTTCTTTTCCAGATTCTTTGCGCATTATAATGCATAAAGCATATTTGCTTTACTGAGGCTATCAAACTAGTATAATGAAAGAGAACCAGTTATCTCAAATAAGAACGGAAAAAAAGTGATTCTAAGGAAGTATCAAACTTCGAAAAAAATTTATTTTCTTTTCGAGATTCTTTGTGCATAATATGCTTTACTGAGGTTATCAAACTAGTATAATGAAAGAGAACCAGTTATCTCAAATAAGAACGGAAAAAAAGTGATTCTAACGAAGTTTTCATAATTCGAAAAAAAAATTTTTTCTTTTCGAGATTCTTTGCGCATAATGTGCTTTTCTGAGGCTATCAAACTAGTATAATGAAAGAGAACCAGTTATCTCAAATAAGAACGGAAAAAAAGTGATTCTAATGAAGTTTCCATAATTCGAAAAAAAAGTTTTTTCTTTTCGAGATTCTTTGCGCATAATATGCTTTTCTGAGGCTATCAAACTAGTATAATGAAAGAGAACCAGTTATCTCAAATAAGAACGGAAAAAAAGTTATTCAAACGAAGTTTGCAAACTTCGAAAAAAAACTTTTTTCTTTTCGAGATTCTTTGCGCATAATATGCTTTTCTGAGGCTATCAAACTAGTATAATGAAAGACAACCAGTTATCTCAAATAAGAACGGAAAAAAAGTGATTCTAACGAAGTTACCAAACTTCGAAAAAATTTTTTTTTCTTTTCCAGATTCTTTGCGCATAATATGCTTTACTGATGCTATTAAAGTAGTATAATGAAAGAGAACCAGTTATCTCAAATAAGAACGGAAAAAAGTGATTCTAATGAAGTTTCCAAACTTCGAAAAAAATTTTTTCTTTTCGAGATTCTTTGTGCATAATATGCTTTACTGAGGTTATCAAACTAGTATAATGAAAGAGAACCAGTTATCTCAAATAAGAACGGAAAAAAGTGATTCTAACGAAGTTTCCAAACTTCGAAAAAAATTTTTTTCTTTTCCAGATTCTTTGCGCATAATATGATTTACTGATGCTATCAAGCTAGTATAATGAAAGAGAACCGGTTATCTCAAATAAGAACGGAAAAAAAGTGATTCTAATGAAGTTTCCAAACTTCGAAAGAAAGTTTTTTTCTTTTCGAGATTCTTTGTGCATAATATGCTTTACTGAGGCTATCAAACTAGTATAATGAAAGAGAACCAGTTATCTCAAATAAGAACGGAAAAATAGTGATTCAAACGAAGTTTCCAAAATTCAAAAAAAACTTTTATGTTTTCGAGATTCTTTGCGCATAATGTGCTTTTCTGAGGTTATCAAACTAGTATAATGAAAGAGAACCAGTTATCTCAAATAAGAACGGAAAAAAAGTGATTCTAACGAAGTTTCCAAACTTCGAAAAAAAATTTTTTTCTTTTCCAGATTCTTTGCGCATTATAATGCATAAAGCATATTTGCTTTACTGAGGCTATCAAACTAGTATAATGAAAGAGAACCAGTTATCTCAAATAAGAACGGAAAAAAAGTGATTCTAAGGAAGTATCAAACTTCGAAAAAATTTTTTTTTCTTTTCGAGATTCTTTGTGCAAAATATGCTTTACTGAGGCTATCAAACTAGTATAATGAAAGAGAACCAGTTATCGCAAATAAGAACGGAAAAAAAGTGATTCAAACGAAGTTTCCAAACTACGAAAAAAAATTTTTTTCTTTTCGAGATTCTTTGCGCATAATATGCTTTTCTGAGGCTATCAAACTAGTATAATTAAAGAGAACCAGTTATCTCAAATAAGAACGGAAATGAAGTGATTCCAACGAAGTTTCCAAACTTCGAAAAAATTTTTTTTTCTTTTCCAGATTCTTTGCGCATAATATGCTTTACTGTGGCTATCAAACTAGTATAATGAAAGAGAACCAGTTATCTCAAATAAGAACGGAAAAAAAGTGATTCTAATGCAGTTTCCAAACTTCGAAAAAAATTTTTTTTGTTTTCGAGATTCTTTGTGCATAATATGCTTTACTGAGGTTATCAAACTAGTATAATGAAAGAGAACCAGTTATCTCAATTAAGAACGGAAAAAAAGTGATTCAAACGAAGTTTCCAAACTTCGAAAAAAAACTTTTTTCTTGTCGAGATTCTTTGCGCATAATATGCTTTTCTGAGGCTATCAAACTAGTATAATGAAAGAGAACCAGTTATCTCAAATAAGAACGGACAAAAAGTGATTCTAACGAAGTTTCCAAACTTCGAAAAAAATTTTTTTTCTTTTCCAGATTCTTTGCGCATAATATGCTTTACTGAGGCTATCAAACTAGTATAATGAAAGAGAACCAGTTATCTCAAATAAGAACGGAAAAAAAAGTGATTCTAATGAAGTTTCCAAACTTGGAAAAAATTTTTTTTTCTTTTCGAGAATCTTTGTGCATAATATGCTTTACTGAGGCTACCAAATAGTATAATGAAAGAGAACCAGTTATCTCAAATAAGAACGGAAAAAAAGTGAATAAAACGAAGTTTCCAAAATTCAAAAAAAACTTTTTTCTTTTCGAGATTCTTTGCGCATAATATGCTTTTCTGAGGTTATCAAACTAGTATAATGAAACAGAACCAGTTATCTCAAATAAGTACGGAATAAAAGTGATTCTAAAGAACTTCCCCAACTTCGAAAAAATTTTTTTTCTTTTCGAGATTCTTTGCGCATAATATGCATTTCTGAGGCTATCAAACTAGTATAATGAAAGAGAACCAGTTATCTCAAATAAGAACGGAAAAAAAGTTACCAAACTTCGAAAAATTTTTTTTTTTTTTTTCCAGATTCTTTGCGCATAATATGCTTTACTGAGGCTATCAAACTAGTATAATGAAAGAGAACCAGTTATCTCAAATAAGAACGGAAAAAAAGTGATTCAAACGAAGTTTCCAAACTTCGAAAAAAATTTTTTTTCTTGTCGAGATTCTTTGCGCATAATATGCTTTTCTGAGGCTATCAAACTAGTATAATGAAAGAGAACCAGTTTTCTCAAATAAGAACGGAAAAAAAGTGATTCTAACGAAGTTTCCAAACTTCGAAAAAAATTTTTTTTCTTATCCAGATTTTTTGCGCATAATATGCTTTACTGAGGCTATCAAACTGTATAATGAAAGAGAACCAGTTATCTCAAATAAGAACGGAAAAAAAGTGATTCTAATGAAGTTTCCAAACTTCGAAAAAAATTTTTTTTCTTTTCGAGAATCTTTGTGCATAATATGCTTTACTGAGGCTATCAAACTAGTATAATGAAAGAGAACCAGTTATCTCAAATAAGAACGGAAAAAAGTGATTCAAACGAAGTTTCCAAAATTCAAAAAAACTTTTTTCTTTTCGAGATTCTTTGCGCATAATATGCTTTTCTGAGGTTATCAAACTAGTATAATGAAACAGAACCAGTTATCTCAAATAAGTACGGAAAAATAGTGATTCTAACGAAGTTTCCAAACTTCGAAAAAAATTTTTTTCTTTTCGAGATTCTTAGCGCATAATATGCTTTTCTGAGGCTATCAAACTAGTATAATGAAAGAGAACCAGTTAACTCAAATAAGAACGGAAAAAAAGTGATTCTAACGAAGTTTCCAAACTTCGAAAAAAAATGTTTTTCTTTTCGATATTCTTTGCGCATAATATGCTTTTCTGAGGCTATCAAACTAGTATAATGAAAGAGAACCAGTTATCTGAAATAAGAACGGGAAAAAAGTGATTCAAACGAAGTTTCCAAACCTCGAAAAAATTTTTTTTTCTTTTCGTGATTCTTTGCGCTAAATATGCTTTTCTGAGGATATCAAAGTTGTATTATAAAAGAGAACCAGTTATCTCAAATAAGAACGGAAAAAAGTGATTCTAACGAAGTTTCCAAACTTCGAAAAAAATTTATTTTCTTTTCCAGATTCTTTGCCCATAATGTGCTTTACTGAGGCTATCAAACTAGTATAATGAAAGAGAACCAGTTATCTCAAATAAGAACGGAAAAAAAGTGATTCTAATGAAGTTTCCAAACTTCGAAAAAATTTTTTTTCTTTTCGAGATTCTTTGTGCATAATATGCTTTACTGAGGCTATCAAACTAGTATAATGAAATAGAACCAGTTATCTCAAATAAGAACGGAAAAATAGTGATTCAAACGAAGTTTCCAAAATTCAAAAAAAACTTTTTTCTTTTCGAGATTCTTTGCGCATAATGTGCTTTTCTGAGGTTATCAAACTAGTATAATGAAAGAGAACCAGTTATCTCAAATAAGAACGGAAAAAAAGTGATTCTAACGAAGTTTCCAAACTTCGAAAAAAATTTTTTTCTTTTCCAGATTCTTTGCGCATAATATGATTTACTGATGCTATCAAGCTAGTATAATGAAAGAGAACCGGTTATCTCAAATAAGAACGGAAAAAAAGTGATTCTAATGAAGTTTCCAAACTTCGAAAGAAAGTTTTTTTCTTTTCGAGATTCTTTGTGCATAATATGCTTTACTGAGGCTATCAAACTAGTATAATGAAAGAGAACCAGTTATCTCAAATAAGAACGGAAAAATAGTGATTCAAACGAAGTTTCCAAAATTCAAAAAAAACTTTTATGTTTTCGAGATTCTTTGCGCATAATGTGCTTTTCTGAGGTTATCAAACTAGTATAATGAAAGAGAACCAGTTATCTCAAATAAGAACGGAAAAAAAGTGATTCTAACGAAGTTTCCAAACTTCGAAAAAAAATTTTTTTCTTTTCCAGATTCTTTGCGCATTATAATGCATAAGGCATATTTGCTTTACTGAGGCTATCAAACTAGTATAATGAAAGAGAACCAGTTATCTCAAATAAGAACGGAAAAAAAGTGATTCTAAGGAAGTATCAAACTTCGAAAAAATTTTTTTTTCTTTTCGAGATTCTTTGTGCAAAATATGCTTTACTGAGGCTATCAAACTAGTATAATGAAAGAGAACCAGTTATCGCAAATAAGAACGGAAAAAAAGTGATTCAAACGAAGTTTCCAAACTACGAAAAAAAATTTTTTTCTTTTCGAGATTCTTTGCGCATAATATGCTTTTCTGAGGCTATCAAACTAGTATAATTAAAGAGAACCAGTTATCTCAAATAAGAACGGAAATGAAGTGATTCCAACGAAGTTTCCAAACTTCGAAAAAATTTTTTTTTCTTTTCCAGATTCTTTGCGCATAATATGCTTTACTGTGGCTATCAAACTAGTATAATGAAAGAGAACCAGTTATCTCAAATAAGAACGGAAAAAAAGTGATTCTAATGCAGTTTCCAAACTTCGAAAAAAATTTTTTTTGTTTTCGAGATTCTTTGTGCATAATATGCTTTACTGAGGTTATCAAACTAGTATAATGAAAGAGAACCAGTTATCTCAATTAAGAACGGAAAAAAAGTGATTCAAACGAAGTTTCCAAACTTCGAAAAAAAACTTTTTTCTTGTCGAGATTCTTTGCGCATAATATGCTTTTCTGAGGCTATCAAACTAGTATAATGAAAGAGAACCAGTTATCTCAAATAAGAACGGACAAAAAGTGATTCTAACGAAGTTTCCAAACTTCGAAAAAAATTTTTTTTCTTTTCCCGATTCTTTGCGCATAATATGCTTTACTGAGGCTATCAAACTAGTATAATGAAAGAGAACCAGTTATCTCAAATAAGAACGGAAAAAAAAGTGATTCTAATGAAGTTTCCAAACTTGGAAAAAATTTTTTTTTCTTTTCGAGAATCTTTGTGCATAATATGCTTTACTGAGGCTACCAAATAGTATAATGAAAGAGAACCAGTTATCTCAAATAAGAACGGAAAAAAAGTGAATAAAACGAAGTTTCCAAAATTCAAAAAAAACTTTTTTCTTTTCGAGATTCTTTGCGCATAATATGCTTTTCTGAGGTTATCAAACTAGTATAATGAAACAGAACCAGTTATCTCAAATAAGTACGGAATAAAAGTGATTCTAAAGAACTTCCCCAACTTCGAAAAAATTTTTTTTCTTTTCGAGATTCTTTGCGCATAATATGCATTTCTGAGGCTATCAAACTAGTATAATGAAAGAGAACCAGTTATCTCAAATAAGAACGGAAAAAAAGTTACCAAACTTCGAAAAATTTTTTTTTTTTTTTCCAGATTCTTTGCGCATAATATGCTTTACTGAGGCTATCAAACTAGTATAATGAAAGAGAACCAGTTATCTCAAATAAGAACGGAAAAAAAGTGATTCAAACGAAGTTTCCAAACTTCGAAAAAAATTTTTTTTCTTGTCGAGATTCTTTGCGCATAATATGCTTTTCTGAGGCTATCAAACTAGTATAATGAAAGAGAACCAGTTTTCTCAAATAAGAACGGAAAAAAAGTGATTCTAACGAAGTTTCCAAACTTCGAAAAAAATTTTTTTTCTTATCCAGATTTTTTGCGCATAATATGCTTTACTGAGGCTATCAAACTGTATAATGAAAGAGAACCAGTTATCTCAAATAAGAACGGAAAAAAAGTGATTCTAATGAAGTTTCCAAACTTCGAAAAAAATTTTTTTTCTTTTCGAGAATCTTTGTGCATAATATGCTTTACTGAGGCTATCAAACTAGTATAATGAAAGAGAACCAGTTATCTCAAATAAGAACGGAAAAAAGTGATTCAAACGAAGTTTCCAAAATTCAAAAAAACTTTTTTCTTTTCGAGATTCTTTGCGCATAATATGCTTTTCTGAGGTTATCAAACTAGTATAATGAAACAGAACCAGTTATCTCAAATAAGTACGGAAAAATAGTGATTCTAACGAAGTTTCCAAACTTCGAAAAAAATTTTTTTCTTTTCGAGATTCTTAGCGCATAATATGCTTTTCTGAGGCTATCAAACTAGTATAATGAAAGAGAACCAGTTAACTCAAATAAGAACGGAAAAAAAGTGATTCTAACGAAGTTTCCAAACTTCGAAAAAAAATGTTTTTCTTTTCGATATTCTTTGCGCATAATATGCTTTTCTGAGGCTATCAAACTAGTATAATGAAAGAGAACCAGTTATCTGAAATAAGAACGGGAAAAAAGTGATTCAAACGAAGTTTCCAAACCTCGAAAAAATTTTTTTTTCTTTTCGTGATTCTTTGCGCTAAATATGCTTTTCTGAGGATATCAAAGTTGTATTATAAAAGAGAACCAGTTATCTCAAATAAGAACGGAAAAAAGTGATTCTAACGAAGTTTCCAAACTTCGAAAAAAATTTATTTTCTTTTCCAGATTCTTTGCCCATAATGTGCTTTACTGAGGCTATCAAACTAGTATAATGAAAGAGAACCAGTTATCTCAAATAAGAACGGAAAAAAAGTGATTCTAATGAAGTTTCCAAACTTCGAAAAAATTTTTTTTCTTTTCGAGATTCTTTGTGCATAATATGCTTTACTGAGGCTATCAAACTAGTATAATGAAATAGAACCAGTTATCTCAAATAAGAACGGAAAAATAGTGATTCAAACGAAGTTTCCAAAATTCAAAAAAAACTTTTTTCTTTTCGAGATTCTTTGCGCATAATGTGCTTTTCTGAGGTTATCAAACTAGTATAATGAAAGAGAACCAGTTATCTCAAATAAGAACGGAAAAAAAGTGATTCTAACGAAGTTTCCAAACTTCGAAAAAAAATTTTTTTCTTTTCCAGATTCTTTGCGCATTATAATGCATAAAGCATATTTGCTTTACTGAGGCTATCAAACTAGTATAATGAAAGAGAACCAGTTATCTCAAATAAGAACGGAAAAAAAGTGATTCTAAGGAAGTATCAAACTTCGAAAAAAATTTTTTTTCTTTTCGAGATTCTTTGTGCATAATATGCTTTACTGAGGTTATCAAACTAGTATAATGAAAGAGAACCAGTTATCTCAAATAAGAACGGAAAAAAAGTGATTCTAACGAAGTTTTCATAATTCGAAAAAAAAATTTTTTCTTTTCGAGATTCTTTGCGCATAATGTGCTTTTCTGAGGCTATCAAACTAGTATAATGAAAGAGAACCAGTTATCTCAAATAAGAACGGAAAAAAAGTGATTCTAATGAAGTTTCCATAATTCGAAAAAAAAGTTTTTTCTTTTCGAGATTCTTTGCGCATAATATGCTTTTCTGAGGCTATCAAACTAGTATAATGAAAGAGAACCAGTTATCTCAAATAAGAACGGAAAAAAAGTTATTCAAACGAAGTTTCCAAACTTCGAAAAAAAACTTTTTTCTTTTCGAGATTCTTTGCGCATAATATGCTTTTCTGAGGCTATCAAACTAGTATAATGAAAGACAACCAGTTATCTCAAATAAGAACGGAAAAAAAGTGATTCTAACGAAGTTACCAAACTTCGAAAAAAAATTTTTTTCTTTTCCAGATTCTTTGCGCATTATAATGCATAAAGCATATTTGCTTTACTGAGGCTATCAAACTAGTATAATGAAAGAGAACCAGTTATCTCAAATAAGAACGGAAAAAAAGTGATTCTAAGGAAGTATCAAACTTCGAAAAAAATTTTTTTTCTTTTCGAGATTCTTTGTGCATAATATGCTTTACTGAGGTTATCAAACTAGTATAATGAAAGAGAACCAGTTATCTCAAATAAGAACGGAAAAAAAGTGATTCTAACGAAGTTTTCATAATTCGAAAAAAAAATTTTTTCTTTTCGAGATTCTTTGCGCATAATGTGCTTTTCTGAGGCTATCAAACTAGTATAATGAAAGAGAACCAGTTATCTCAAATAAGAACGGAAAAAAAGTGATTCTAATGAAGTTTCCATAATTCGAAAAAAAAGTTTTTTCTTTTCGAGATTCTTTGCGCATAATATGCTTTTCTGAGGCTATCAAACTAGTATAATGAAAGAGAACCAGTTATCTCAAATAAGAACGGAAAAAAATTTAGTCAAACGAAGTTTCCAAACTTCGAAAAAAAACTTTTTTCTTTTCGAGATTCTTTGCGCATAATATGCTTTTCTGAGGCTATCAAACTAGTATAATGAAAGACAACCAGTTATCTCAAATAAGAACGGAAAAAAAGTGATTCTAACGAAGTTACCAAACTTCGAAAAAAATTTTTTTTCTTTTCCAGATTCTTTGCGCATAATATGCTTTACTGATGCTATGAAAGTAGTATAATGAAAGAGAACCAGTTATCTCAAATAAGAACGGAAAAAAGTGATTCTAATGAAGTTTCCAAACTTCGAAAAAAAATTTTTCTTTTCGAGATTCTTTGTGCATAATATGCTTTACTGAGGTTATCAAACTAGTATAATGAAAGAGAACCAGTTATCTCAAATAAGAACGGAAAAAAGTGATTCTAACGAAGTTTCCAAACTTCGAAAAAAATTTTTTTCTTTTCCAGATTCTTTGCGCATAATATGATTTACTGATGCTATCAAGCTAGTATAATGAAAGAGAACCGGTTATCTCAAATAAGAACGGAAAAAAAGTGATTCTAATGAAGTTTCCAAACTTCGAAAGAAAGTTTTTTTCTTTTCGAGATTCTTTGTGCATAATATGCTTTACTGAGGCTATCAAACTAGTATAATGAAAGAGAACCAGTTATCTCAAATAAGAACGGAAAAATAGTGATTCAAACGAAGTTTCCAAAATTCAAAAAAAACTTTTATGTTTTCGAGATTCTTTGCGTATATGTGCTTTTCTGAGGTTATCAAACTAGTATAATGAAAGAGAACCAGTTATCTCAAATAAGAACGGAAAAAAAGTGATTCTAACGAAGTTTCCAAACTTCGAAAAAAAATTTTTTTCTTTTCCAGATTCTTTGCGCATTATAATGCATAAAGCATATTTGCTTTACTGAGGCTATCAAACTAGTATAATGAAAGAGAACCAGTTATCTCAAATAAGAACGGAAAAAAAGTGATTCTAAGGAAGTATCAAACTTCGAAAAAATTTTTTTTTCTTTTCGAGATTCTTTGTGCAAAATATGCTTTACTGAGGCTATCAAACTAGTATAATGAAAGAGAACCAGTTATCGCAAATAAGAACGGAAAAAAAGTGATTCAAACGAAGTTTCCAAACTACGAAAAAAAATTTTTTTCTTTTCGAGATTCTTTGCGCATAATATGCTTTTCTGAGGCTATCAAACTAGTATAATTAAAGAGAACCAGTTATCTCAAATAAGAACGGAAAAGAAGTGATTCCAACGAAGTTTCCAAACTTCGAAAAAATTTTTTTTTCTTTTCCAGATTCTTTGCGCATAATATGCTTTACTGTGGCTATCAAACTAGTATAATGAAAGAGAACCAGTTATCTCAAATAAGAACGGAAAAAAAGTGATTCTAATGCAGTTTCCAAACTTCGAAAAAAATTTTTTTTCTTTTCGAGATTCTTTGTGCATAATATGCTTTACTGAGGTTATCAAACTAGTATAATGAAAGAGAACCAGTTATCTCAATTAAGAACGGAAAAAAAGTGATTCTAACGAAGTTTCCAAACTTCGAAAAAAATTTTTTTTTCTTTTCGAAATTCTTTGCGCATAATATGCTTTACTGAGGCTATCAAACTAGTATAATGAAAGAGAACCAGTTATCTCAAATAAGAACGGAAAAAAAGTGATTCAATCGAAGTTTCCAAACTTCGAAAAAAAATGGTTTTCTTTTCGAGATTCTTTGCGCATAATATGCTTTTCTACGGCTATCAAACTAGTAAAATGAAAGAGAACCAGTTATCTCGAATAAGAACGGAAAAAAATTGATTCTAACGAAGTTTCCAAACTTCGAAAAATGTTTTTTTTCTTTTCGAGATTCTTTGCGCATAATATGCTTTGCTGAGTCTATCAAACTAGTATAATGAAAGAGAACCAATTATCTCAAATAAGAACGGAAAAAAGTGATTCTAACGAAGTTTCCAAACTTCGAAAAAAAATTTTTTTCTTTTCGAGATTCTTTGCGCATAATATGCTTTACTGAGGCTATCAAACTAGTATAATGAAAGAGAACCAGTTATCTCAAATAAGAACGGAAAAAAATTGATTCTAACGAAGTTTCCAAACTTCGAAATAATTTATTTTTTTCTTTTCCAGATTCTTTGCGCATAATATGCTTTACTGAGGCTATCAAACTAGTATAATGAAAGAGAACCAGTTATCTCAAATAAGAACGGAAAAAAGTGATTCTAACGAAGTTTCCAAACTTCGAAAAAAAATTTTTTTCTTTTCGAGATTCTTTGCGCATAATATGCTTTACTGAGATTATCAAATTAGTATAATGAAAGAGAACCAGTTATCTCAAATAAGAACAGAAAAAAAGTGATTCTAAAGAAGTTTCCAAACTTCGAAAAAAAATTTTTTTCTTTTCGAGATTCTTTGCGCATAATATGCTTTACTGAGGCTATCAAACTAGTATAATGAAAGAGAACAAGTTATCTCAAATAAGAACGGAAAAAAATTGATTCTAAAGAAGTTTTCAAACTTCGAAAAAAAAATTATTTCTTTTCGAGATTCTTTGCGCATAATATGCTTTACTGAGGCTATCAAAATAGTATAATGAAAGAGAAACAGTTATCTCAAATAAGAACGGAAAAAAAGTGATCCAAACGTAGTTTCCAAACTTCGAAAAAAAATGTTTTTCTTTTCGAGATTCTTTGCGCATAATATGCTTTTCTGGGGCTATCAAACTAGTATAAAGAAAGAGAACCAGTTATCTCAAATAAGAACGGGAAAAAAGTGATTCTAACGAAGTTTCCAAACTTCGAAAAAATTTTTTTTTCTTTTCGAGATTCTTTGCGCATAATATGCTTTACTGAGGCTATCAAACTAGTATAATGAAAGAGAACAAGTTATCTCAAATAAGAACGGAAAAAAGTGATTCTAACGAAGTTTTCAAACTTCGAAAAAAAAATTTTTTTCCTTCGAGATTCTTTGCGCATAATATGCTTTAATGAGGCTATCAAACTAGTACAATGAAAGAGAACCAGTTATCTCAAATAAGAACAGAAAAAAAGTGATTCTAAAGAAGTTTCCAAACTTCGAAAAAAAATTTTTTTCTTTTGGAGATTCTTTGCGCATAATATGCTTTACTGAGGCTATCAAACTAGTATAATGAAAGAGAACCAGTTATCTCAAATAAGAACGGAAAAAAATTGATTCTAAAGAAGTTTCCAAAGTTCGAAAAAAAAATTTTTTCTTTTCGAGATTCTTTGCGCATAATATGCTTTACTGAGGCTATCAACCTAGTATAATGAAAGAGAAACAGTTATCTCAAATAAGAACGGAAAAAAAGTGATTCTAAAGTAGTTTCCAAACTTCCAAAAAAATTTTTTTTCTTTTCGTGATTCTTTTCGCTAAATATGCTTTTCTGAGGCTATCAAACTAGTGTAATGAAAGAGAACCAGTTATCTCAAATTAGAACAGAAAAAAAGTGATTCTAAAGAAGTTTCCAAACTTTGAAAAAAAATTTTTTTCTTTTCGAGATTCTTTGCGCATAATATGCTTTACTGAGGCTATCAAACTAGTATAATGAAAGAGAACCAGTTATCTCAAATAAGAACAGAAAAAAGTGATTCTAAAGAAGTTTCCAAACTTCGAAAAAAATTTTTTTTCTTTTCGAGATTCTTTGCGCATAATATGCTTTACTGAGGCTATCAAACTAGTATAATGAAAGAGAACCAGTTATCTCAAATAAGAACGGAAAAAAATTGATTCTAAAGAAGTTTCCAAACTTCGAAAAAAAATTTATTTCTTTTCGAGATTCTTTGCGCATAATATGGTTTACTGAGGCTATCAAACTAGTATAATGAAAGAGAAACAGTTATCTCAAATAAGAACGGAAAAAAAGTGATTCAAACGAAGTTTCCAAACTTCGAAAAAAAATGTTTTTCTTTTCGAGATTCTTTGTGCATAATATGCTTTTCTGAGGCTATCAAACTAGTAAAATGAAAGAGAACCAGTTATCTCGAATAAGAACGGAAAAAAGGTAATTCTAAAGAAGTTTCCAAAGTTCGAAAAAAATTTTTTTTCTTTTCGAGATTCTTTGCGCATAATATGCTTTACTGAGGCTATCAAACTAGTATAATGAAAGAGAACCAGTTATCTCATATAAGAACGGAAAAAAAGTGATTCTAACGAAGTTTCCAAACTTCGAAAAAAATTTTTTTTTCTTTTCGAAATTCTTTGCGCATAATATGCTTTACTGAGGCTATCAAACTAGTATAATGAAAGAGAACCAGTTATCTCAAATAAGAACGGAAAAAAAGTGATTCAAACGAAGTTTCCAATCTTCGAAAAAAATGGTTTTCTTTTCGAGATTCTTTGCGCATAATATGCTTTTCTACGGCTATCAAACTAGTAAAATGAAAGAGAACCAGTAATCTCGAATAAGAACGGAAAAATAGTGATTCTAACGAAGTTTCCAAACTTCGAAAAATGTTTTTTTTCTTTTCGAGATTCTTTGCGCATAATATGCTTTACTGAGGCTATCAAACTAGTATAATGAAAGAGAACCAGTTATCTCAAATAAGAACGGAAAAAAATTGATTCTAACGAAGTTTCCAAACTTCGAAAATTTTTTTTTTTTCTTTTCCAGATTCTTTGCGCATAATATGCTTTACTGAGGCTATCAAACTAGTATAATGAAAGAGAACCAGTTATCTCAAATAAGAACGGAAAAAAGTGATTCTAACAAAGTTTCCAAACTTCGAAAAAAAATTTTTTTCTTTTCGAGACTCTTTGCGCATAATATGCTTTACTGAGGCTATCAAACTAGTATAATGAAAGACAACCAGTTATCTCAAATAAGAACGGAAAAAAAGTGATTCTAACGAAGTTTCCAAACTTCGAAAAAAAAATTTTTTCTTTTCGAGATTCTTTGCGCATAATATGCTTTACTGAGGCTATCAAACTAGTATAATGAAAGAGTACCAGTTATCTCAAATAAGAACGGAAAAAAAGTGATTCAAACGAAGTTTCCAAACTTCGAAAAAAAATGTTTTTCTTTTCGAGATTCTTTGCGCATAATATGCTTTTCTGAGTCTATCAAACTAGTATAATGAAAGAGAACCAGTTATCTCAAATAAGAACGGAAAAAAAGTGATTCAAACGAAGTTTCCAAACTTCGAAAAAAAATTTTATTCCTTTCGAGATTCTTTGCGCATAATATGCTTTTCTACGGCTATCAAACTAGTAAAATGAAAGAGAACCAGTTATCTCGAATAAGAACGGAAAAAAAGTGATTCTAACGAAGTTTCCAAACTTCGAAAAATTTTTTTTTTCTTTTCGAGATTCTTTGCGCATAATATGCTTTACAAAGGCTATCAAACTAGTATAATGAAAGAGAACCAGTTATCTCAAATAAGAACGGAAAAAAGTGTTTCTAACGAAGTTTGCAAACTTCGAAAAAAATTTTTTTTCTTTTCGAGATTCTTTGCGCATAATATGCTTTACTGAGGCTATCAAACTAGTATAATGAAAGAGAAACAGATATCTCAAATATGAACGGAAAAAAAGTGATTCAAACGATGTTTCCAAACTTCGAAAAAAAATGTTTTTCTTTTCGAGATTCTTTGCGCATAATATGCTTTTCTGGGGCTATCAAACTAGTATAATGAAAGAGAACCAGTTATCTCAAATAAGAACGGGAAAAAAGTGATTCTAACGAAGTTTGCAAACTTCGAAAAAAATTTTTTTTCTTTTCGAGATTCTTTGCGCATAGTATGCTTTACTGAGGCTATCAAACTAGTATAATGAAAGAGAACCAGTTATCTCAAATAAGAACGGAAAAAAAGTGATTCAAACGTAGTTTCCAAACTTCGAAAAAAAATGTTTTTCTTTTCGAGATTCTTTGCGCATAATATGCTTTTCTGGGGCTATCAAACTAGTATAATGAAAGAGAACCAGTTATCTCAAATAAGAACGGGAAAAAAGTGATTCTAACGAAGTTTCCAAACTTGGAAAAAAAAATTTTTTCTTTTCGAGATTCTTTGCGCATAATATGCTTTACTGAGGCTATCAAACTAGTACAATGAAGGAGAACCAGTTATCTCAAATAAGAACAGAAAAAAAGTGATTCTAAAGAAGTTTCCAAACTTCGAAAAAAAATTTTTTTCTTTTCGAGATTCTTTGCGCATAATATGCTTTACTGAGGCTATCAAACTAGTATAATGAAAGAGAACCAGTTATCTCAAATAAGAACGGAAAAAAATTGATTCTAAAGAAGTTTCCAAACTTCGAAAAAAATTTTTTTTCTTTTCGAGATTCTTTGCGCATAATATGCTTTACTGAGGCTATCAAACTAGTATAATGAAAGAGAAACAGATATCTCAAATATGAACGGAAAAAAAGTGATTCAAACGAAGTTTCCAAACTTCGAAAAAAAATGTTTTTCTTTTCGAGATTCTTTGCGCATATAATGCTTTTCTGGGGCTATCAAACTAGTATAATGAAAGAGAACCAGTTATCTCAAATAAGAACGGGAAAAAAGTGATTCTAACGAAGTTTCCAAACTTCGAAAAAAATTTTTTTTCTTTTCGGGATTCTTTGCGCATAATATGCTTTACTGAGGCTAACAAACTAGTATAATGAAAGAGAACCAGTTATCTCAAATAAGAACGGAAAAAAGTGATTCTAACGAATTTTTCAAACTTCGAAAAAAAATTTTTTTCTTTTCGAGATTCTTTGCGCATAATATGCTTTACTGAGGCTATCAAACTAGTACAATGAAAGAGAACCAGTTATCTCAAATAAGAACAGAAAAAAAGTGATTCTGAAGAAGTTTCAAACTTCGAAAAAAATTTTTTTTCTTTTGGAGATTCTTTGCGCATAATATGCTTTACTGAGGCTATCAAACTAGTATAATGAAAGAGAACCAGTTATCTCAAATAAGAACGGAAAAAAATTGATTCTAAAGAAGTTTCCAAAGTTCGAAAAAAAATTTTTTTCTTTTCGAGATTCTTTGCGCATAATATGCTTTACTGAGGCTATCAACCTAGTATAACGAAAGAGAAACAGTTATCTCAAATAAGAACGGAAAAAAAGTGATTCTAAAGTAGTTTCCAAACTTCGAAAAAAAATTTTTTTCTTTTCGTGATTCTTTTCGCTAAATATGCTTTTCTGAGGCTATCAAACTAGTGTGATGAAAGAGAACCAGTTATCTCAAATTAGAACAGAAAAAAAGTGATTCTAAAGAAGTTTCCAAACTTCGAAAAAAAATTTTTTTCTTTTCGAGATTCTTTGCGCATAATATGCTTTACTGAGGCTATCAAAATAGTATAATGAAAGAGAACCAGTTATCTCAAATAAGAACAGAAAAAAAGTGATTCTAAAGAAGTTTCCAAACTTCGAAAAAAAATTTTTTTCTTTTCGAGATTCTTTGCGCATAATATGCTTTACTGAGGCTATCAAACTAGTATAATAAAAGAGAACCAGTTATCTCAAATAAGAACGGAAAAAAATTGATTCTAAAAAGTTTCCAAACTTCGAAAAAAAATTTATTTCTTTTCGAGATTCTTTGCGCATAATATGGTTTACTGAGGCTATCAAACTAGTATAATGAAAGAGAAACAGTTATCTCAAATAAGAACGGAAAAAAAGTGATTCAAACGAAGTTTCCAAACTTCGAAAAAAAATGTTTTTCTTTTCGAGATTCTTTGCGCATAATATGCTTTTCTGAGGCTATCAAACTAGTAAAATGAAAGAGAACCAGTTATCTCGAATAAGAACGGAAAAAAAGTAATTCTAAAGAAGCTTCCAAACTTCGAAAAAATTTTTTTTCTTTTCGAGATTCTTTGCGCATAATATGCTTTACTGAGGCTATCAAACTAGTATAATGAAAGAGAACCAGTTATCTCATATAAGAACGGAAAAAAAGTGATTCTAACGAAGTTTCCAAACTTCGAAAAAAATTTTTTTTTCTTTTCGAAATTCTTTGCGCATAATATGCTTTACTGAGGCTATCAAACTAGTATAATGAAAGAGAACCAGTTATCTCAAATAAGAACGGAAAAAAAGTGATTCAAACGAAGTTTCCAAACTTCGAAAAAAAATGGTTTTCTTTTCGAGATTCTTTGCGCATAATAAACTTTTCTACGGCTATCAAACTAGTAAAATGAAAGAGAACCAGTTATCTCGAATAAGAACGGAAAAAAATTTATTCTAACGAAGTTTCCAAACTTCGAAAAATGTTTTTTTGCTTTTCGAGATTCTTTGCGCATAATATGCTTTGCTGAGTCTATCAAACTAGTATAATGAAAGAGAACCAGTTATCTCAAATAAGAACGCAAAAAAGTGATTCTAACGAAGTTTCCAAACTTCGAAAAAAAATTTTTTTCTTTTCGAGATTCTTTGCGCATAATATGCTTTACTGAGGCTATCAAACTAGTATAATGAAAGAGAACCAGTTATCTCAAATAAGAACAGAAAAAAAGTGATTCTAAAGAAGTTTCCAAACTTCGAAAATAAAATTTTTTTCTTTTCGAGATTCTTTGCGCATAATATGCTTTACTGAGGCTATCAAACTAGTATAATGAAAGAGAACCAGTTATCTCAAATAAGAACGGAAAAAAATTGATTCTAACGAAGTTTCCAAACTTCCAAATAATTTTTTTTTTCTTTTCCAGATTCTTTGCGCATAATATGCTTTACTGAGGCTATCAAACTAGTATAATGAAAGAGAACCAGTTATCTCAAATAAGAACGGAAAAAAGTGATTCTAACGAAGTTTCCAAACTTCGAAAAAAAATTTTTTTCTTTTCGAGATTCTTTGCGCATAATATGCAATGAAAGAGAACCAGTTATCTCAAATAAGAACGGAAAAAAATTGATTCTAAAGAAGTTTCCAAAGTTCGAAAAAAAATTTTTTTCTTTTCGAGATTCTTTGCGCATAATATGCTTTACTGAGGCTATCAACCTAGTATAACGAAAGAGAAACAGTTATCTCAAATAAGAACGGAAAAAAAGTGATTCTAAAGTAGTTTCCAAACTTCGAAAAAAAATTTTTTTCTTTTCGTGATTCTTTTCGCTAAATATGCTTTTCTGAGGCTATCAAACTAGTGTAATGAAAGAGAACCAGTTATCTCAAATTAGAACAGAAAAAAAGTGATTCTAAAGAAGTTTCCAAACTTCGAAAAAAAATTTTTTTCTTTTCGAGATTCTTTGCGCATAATATGCTTTACTGAGGCTATCAAACTAGTATAATGAAAGAGAACCAGTTATCTCAAATAAGAACAGAAAAAAAGTGATTCTAAAGAAGTTTCCAAACTTCGAAAAAAAATTTTTTTCTTTTCGAGATTCTTTGCGCATAATATGCTTTACTGAGGCTATCAAATTAGTATAATAAAAGAGAACCAGTTATCTCAAATAAGAACGGAAAAAAATTGATTCTAAAAAGTTTCCAAACTTCGAAAAAAAATTTATTTCTTTTCGAGATTCTTTGCGCATAATATGGTTTACTGAGGCTATCAAACTAGTATAATGAAAGAGAAACAGTTATCTCAAATAAGAACGGAAAAAAAGTGATTCAAACGAAGTTTCCAAACTTCGAAAAAAAATGTTTTTCTTTTCGAGATTCTTTGCGCATAATATGCTTTTCTGAGGCTATCAAACTAGTAAAATGAAAGAGAACCAGTTATCTCGAATAAGAACGGAAAAAAAGTAATTCTAAAGAAGCTTCCAAACTTCGAAAAAATTTTTTTTCTTTTCGAGATTCTTTGCGCATAATATGCTTTACTGAGGCTATCAAACTAGTATAATGAAAGAGAACCAGTTATCTCATATAAGAACGGAAAAAAAGTGATTCTAACGAAGTTTCCAAACTTCGAAAAAAATTTTTTTTTCTTTTCGAAATTCTTTGCGCATAATATGCTTTACTGAGGCTATCAAACTAGTATAATGAAAGAGAACCAGTTATCTCAAATAAGAACGGAACAAAAGTGATTCAAACGAAGTTTCCAAACTTCGAAAAAAAATGGTTTTCTTTTCGAGATTCTTTGCGCATAATATGCTTTTCTACGGCTATCAAACTAGTAAAATGAAAGAGAACCAGTTATCTCGAATAAGAACGGAAAAAAATTGATTCTAACGAAGTTTCCAAACTTCGAAAAATGTTTTTTTGCTTTTCGAGATTCTTTGCGCATAATATGCTTTGCTGAGTCTATCAAGCTAGTATAATGAAAGAGAACCAGTTATCTCAAATAAGAACGGAAAAAAGTGATTCTAACGAAGTTTCCAAACTTCGAAAAAAAATTTTTTTCTTTTCGAGATTCTTTGCGCTAATATGCTTTACTGAGGCTATCAAACTAGTATAATGAAAGAGAACCAGTTATCTCAAATAAGAACAGAAAAAAAGTGATTCTAAAGAAGTTTCCAAACTTCGAAAATAAAATTTTTTTCTTTTCGAGATTCTTTGCGCATAATATGCTTTACTGAGGCTATCAAACTAGTATAATGAAAGAGAACCAGTTATCTCAAATAAGAACAGAAAAAAAGTGATGCTAAATAAGTTTCCAAACTTTGAAAAAAAATTTTTTTCTTTTGGAGATTCTTTGCGCATAATATGCTTTACTGAGGCTATCAAACTAGTATAATGAAAGAGAACCAGTTATCTCAAATAAGAACGGAAAAAAATTGATTCTAACGAAGTTTCCAAAGTTCGAAAAAAAATTTTTTTCTTTTCGAGATTCTTTGCGCATAATATGCTTTACTGAGGCTGTCAAACTAGTATAATGAAAGCGAAACAGTTATCTCAAATAAGAACGGAAAAAAAGTGATCCAAACGTAGTTTCCAAACTTCGAAAAAAAATGTTTTTCTTTTCGAGATTCTTTGCGCATAATATGCTTTTCTGGGGCTATCAAACTAGTATAAAGAAAGAGAACCAGTTATCTCAAATAAGAACGGGAAAAAAGTGATTCTAACGAAGTTTCCAAACTTCGAAAAAAATTTTTTTTCTTTTCGAGATTCTTTGCGCATAATATGCTTTACTGAGGCTATCAAACTAGTATAATGAAAGAGAACCAGTTATCTCAAATAAGAACGGAAAAAAGTGATTCTAACGAAGTTTTCAAACTTCGAAAAAAATATTTTTTTCCTTCGAGATTCTTTGCGCATAATATGCTTTAATGAGGCTATCAAACTAGTACAATGAAAGAGAACCAGTTATCTCAAATAAGAACAGAAAAAAAGTGATTCTAAAGAAGTTTCCAAACTTCGAAAAAAAATTTTTTTCTTTTGGAGATTCTTTGCGCATAATATGCTTTACTGAGGCTATCAAACTAGTATAATGAAAGAGAACCAGTTATCTCAAATAAGAACAGAAAAAAAGTGATTCTAAAGAAGTTTCCAAACTTCGAAAAAAAATTTTTTTCTTTTCGAGATTCTTTGCGCATAATATGCTTTACTGAGGCTATCAAACTAGTATAATGAAAGAGAACCAGTTATCTCAAATAAGAACGGAAAAAAATTGATTCTAAAGAAGTTTGCAAACTTCGAAAAAAAATTTTTTCCCTTCGAGATTCTTTGCGCATAATATGCTTTACTGAGGCTATCAAACTAGTACAATGAAAGAGAACCAGTTATCTCAAATAAGAACAGAAAAAAGTGATTCTAAAGAAGTTTCCAAACTTCGAAAAAAAATTTTTTTCTTTTGGAGATTCTTTGCGCATAATATGCTTTACTGAGGCTATCAAACTAGTATAATGAAAGAGAACCAGTTATCTCAAATAAGAACGGAAAAAATTGATTCTAAAGAAGTTTCCAAAGTTCGAAAAAAAAATTTTTTCTTTTCGAGATTCTTTGCGCATAATATGCTTTACTGAGGCTATCAACCTAGTATAATGAAAGAGAACCAGTTATCTCAAATAAGAACAGAAAACAAGTGATTCTAAAGAAGTTTCCAAACTTCGAAAAAAATTTTTTTTCTTTTCGAGATTCTTTGCGCATAATATGCTTTATTGAGGCTATCAAACTAGTATAATGAAAGAGAACCAGTTATCTCAAATAAGAACGGAAAAAAATTGATTCTAAAGAAGTTTCCAAACTTCGAAAAAAAATTTATTTCTTTTCGAGATTCTTTGCGCATAATATGGTTTACTGAGGCTATCAAACTAGTATAATGAAAGAGAAACAGTTATCTCAAATAAGAACGGAAAAAAAGTGATTCAAACGAAGTTTCCAAACTTCGAAAAAAAATGTTTTTCTTTTCGAGATTCTTTGCGCATAATATGCTTTTCTGAGGCTATCAAACTAGTAAAATGAAAGAGAACCAGTTATCTCGAATAAGAACGGAAAAAAAGTAATTCTAAAGAAGTTTCCAAAGTTCGAAAAAAATTTTTTTTCTTTTCGAGATTCTTTGCGCATATTATGCTTTACTGAGGCTATCAAACTAGTATAATGAAAGAGAACCAGTTATCTCATATAAGAACGGAAAAAAAGTGATTCTAACGAAGTTTCCAAACTTCAAAAAAAATTTTTTTTTCTTTTCGAAATTCTTTCCGCATAATATGCTTTACTGAGGCTATCAAACTAGTATAATGAAAGAGAACCAGTTATCTCAAATAAGAACGGAAAAAAAGTGATTCAAACGAAGTTTCCAAACTTCGAAAAAAAATGGTTTTCTTTTCGAGATTCTTTGCGCATAATATGCTTTTCTACGGCTATCAAACTAGTAAAATGAAAGAGAACCAGTTATCTCGAATAAGAACGGAAAAAAAAGTGATTCTAACGAAGTTTCCAAACTTCGAAAAATGTTTTTTTTTCTTTTCGAGATTCTTTGCGCATAATATGCTTTACTGAGTCTATCAAACTAGTATAATGAAAGAGAACCAGTTATCTCAAATAAGAACGGAAAAAAGTGATTCTAACGAAGTTTCCAAACTTCGAAAAAAAATTTTTTTCTTTTCGAGATTCTTTGCGCATAATATGCTTTACTGAGGCTATCAAACTAGTATAATGAAAGAGAACCAGTTATCTCAAATAAGAACGGAAAAAAATTGATTCTAACGAAGTTTCCAAACTTCGAAAATTTTTTTTTTTTCTTTTCCAGATTCTTCGCGCATAATATGCTTTACTGAGGCTATCAAACTAGTATAATGAAAGAGAACCAGTTATCTCAAATAAGAACGGAAAAAAGTGATTCTAACGAAGTTTCCAAACTTCGAAAAAAATTTTTTTTCTTTTCGAGATTCTTTACGCATAATATGCTTTACTGAGGCTATCAAACTAGTATAATGAAAGAGAACCAGTTATCTCAAATAAGAACAGAAAAAAAGTGATTCTAAAGAAGTTTCCAAACTTCGAAAAAAAATTTTTTTCTTTTCGAGATTCTTTGCGCATAATATGCTTTACTGAGGCTATCAAACTAGTATAATGAAAGAGAACAAGTTATCTCAAATAAGATCGGAAAAAAATTGATTCTAAAGAAGTTTTCAAACTTCGAAAAAAAATTTTTTTCTTTTCGAGATTCTTTGCGCATAATATGCTTTACTGAGGCTATCAAAATAGTATAATGAAAGAGAAACAGTTATCTCAAATAAGAACGGAAAAAAAGTGATCCAAACGTAGTTTCCAAACTTCGAAAAGAAATGTTTTTCTTTTCGAGATTCTTTGCGCATAATATGCTTTACTGAGGCTATCAAACTAGTATAATGAAAGAGAACCAGTTATCTCAAATAAGAACGGAAAAAAAGTGATTCTAACGAAGTTTCCAAACTTCGAAAAAAAAATTTTTTCTTTTCGAGATTCTTTGCGCATAATATGCTTTACTGAGGCTATCAAACTAGTATAATGAAAGAGTACCAGTTATCTCAAATAAGAACGGAAAAAAAGTGATTCAAACGAAGTTTCCAAACTTCGAAAAAAAATGTTTTTCTTTTCGAGATTCTTTGCGCATAATATGCTTTTCTGAGTCTATCAAACTAGTATAATGAAAGAGAACCAGTTATCTCAAATAAGAACGGAAAAAAAGTGATTCAAACGAAGTTTCCAAAATTCGAAAAAAAATTTTTTTCCTTTCGAGATTATTTGCGCATAATATGCTTTTCTACGGCTATCAAACTAGTAAAATGAAAGAGAACCAGTTATCTCGAATAAGAACGGAAAAAAAGTGATTCTAACGAAGTTTCCAAACTTCGAAAAATTTTTTTTTTCTTTTCGAGATTCTTTGCGCATAATATGCTTTACAAAGGCTATCAAACTAGTATAATGAAAGAGAACCAGTTATCTCAAATAAGAACGGAAAAAAGTGTTTCTAACGAAGTTTCCAAACTTCGAAAAAAATTTTTTTTCTTTTCGAGATTCTTTGCGCATAATATGCTTTACTGAGGCTATCAAACTAGTATAATGAAAGAGAACCAGTTCTCTCAAATAAGAACGGAAAAAAGTGATTCTAACGAAGTTTCTAAACTTCGAAAAAAAATTTTTTTATTTTAGAGATTCTTTGCGCATAATATGCTTTACTGAGGCTATTAAACTAGTATAATGAAAGAGAACCAGTTATCTCAAATAAGAACGGAATAAAATTGATTCTAAAGAAGTTTCCAAACTTCGAAAAAAAATTTTTTTCTTTTCGAGATTCTTTGCGCATAATATGCTTTACTGAGGCTATCAAACTAGTATAATGAAAGAGAACCAGTTATCTCAAATAAGAACAGAAAAAAAGTGATTCTAAAGAAGTTTCCAAACTTCGAAAAAAAATTTTTTTCTTTTCGAGATTCTTTGCGCATAATATGCTTTACTGAGGCTATCAAACTAGTATAATGAAAGAGAACAAGTTATCTCAAATAAGAACGGAAAAAAATTGATTCTAAAGAAGTTTCCAAACTTCGAAAAAAAATTTTTTTCTTTTCGAGATTCTTTGCGCATAATATGCTTTACTGAGGCTATCAAAATAGTATAATGAAAGAGAAACAGTTATCTCAAATAAGAACGGAAAAAAAGTGATTCAAACGTAGTTTCCAAACTTCGAAAAAAAATGTTTTTCTTTTCTAGATTCTTTGCGCATAATATGCTTTTCTGGGGCTATCAAACTAGTATAATGAAAGAGAACCAGTTATCTCAAATAAGAACGGGAAAAAAGTGATTCTAACGAAGTTTCCAAACTTCGAAAAAAATTTTTTTTCTTTTCGAGATTCTTTGCGCATAATATGCTTTACTGAGGCTATCAAACTAGTATAATGAAAGAGAACCAGTTATCTCAAATAAGAACGGAAAAAAAGTGATTCTAACGAAGTTTACAAACTTGGAAAAAAAAATTTTTTCTTTTCGAGATTCTTTGCGCATAATATGCTTTACTGAGGCTATCAAACTAGTACAATGAAGGAGAACCAGTTATCTCAAATAAGAACAGAAAAAAAGTGATTCTAAAGAAGTTTCCAAACTTCGAAAAAAATTTTTTTTCTTTTCGAGATTCTTTGCGCATAATATGCTTTACTGAGGCTATCAAACTAGTACAATGAAAGAGAACCAGTTATCTCAAATAAGAACAGAAAAAAAGTGATTCTAACGAATTTTTCAAACTTCGAAAAAAAAATTTTTTCTTTTCGAGATTCTTTGCGCATAATATGCTTTACTGAGGCTATCAAACTAGTACAATGAAAGAGAACCAGTTATCTCAAATAAGAACAGAAAAAAAGTGATTCTAAAGAAGTTTCCAAACTTCGAAAAAAATTTTTTTTCTTTTGGAGATTCTTTGCGCATAATATGCTTTACTGAGGCTATCAAACTAGTATAATGAAAGAGAACCAGTTATCTCAAATAAGAACGGAAAAAAATTGATTCTAAAGAAGTTTCCAAAGTTCGAAAAAAAATTTTTTTCTTTTCGAGATTCTTTGCGCATAATATGCTTTACTGAGGCTATCAACCTAGTATAACGAAAGAGAAACAGTTATCTCAAATAAGAACGGAAAAAAAGTGATTCTAAAGTAGTTTCCAAACTTCGAAAAAAAATTTTTTTCTTTTCGTAATTCTTTTCGCTAAATATGCTTTTCTGAGGCTATCAAACTAGTGTAATGAAAGAGAACCAGTTATCTCAAATTAGAACAGAAAAAAAGTGATTCTAAAGAAGTTTCCAAACTTCGAAAAAAAATTTTTTTCTTTTCGAGATTCTTTGCGCATAATATGCTTTACTGAGGCTATCAAACTAGTAAAATGAAAGAGATCCAGTTATCTCGAATAAGAACGGAAAAAAAGTAATTCTAAAGAAGCTTCCAAACTTCGAAAAAATTTTTTTTCTTTTCGAGATTCTTTGCGCATAATATGCTTTACTGAGGCTATCAAACTAGTATAATGAAAGAGAACCAGTTATCTCATATAAGAACGGAAAAAAAGTGATTCTAACGAAGTTTCCAAACTTCGAAAAAAATTTTTTTTTCTTTTCGAAATTCTTTGCGCATAATATGCTTTACTGAGGCTATCAAACTAGTATAATGAAAGAGAACCAGTTATCTCAAATAAGAACGGAAAAAAAGTGATTCAAACGAAGTTTCCAAACTTCGAAAAAAAATGGTTTTCTTTTCGAGATTCTTTGCGCATAATATGCTTTTCTACGGCTATCAAACTAGTAAAATGAAAGAGAACCAGTTATCTCGAATAAGAACGGAAAAAAATTGATTCTAACGAAGTTTCCAAACTTCGAAAAATGTTTTTTTGCTTTTCGAGATTCTTTGCGCATAATATGCTTTGCTGAGTCTATCAAACTAGTATAATGAAAGAGAACCAGTTATCTCAAATAAGAACGGAAAAAAGTGATTCTAACGAAGTTTCCAAACTTCGAAAAAAAATTTTTTTCTTTTCGAGATTCTTTGCGCTAATATGCTTTACTGAGGCTATCAAACTAGTATAATGAAAGAGAACCAGTTATCTCAAATAAGAACAGAAAAAAAGTGATTCTAAAGAAGTTTCCAAACTTCGAAAATAAAATTTTTTTCTTTTCGAGATTCTTTGCGCATAATATGCTTTACTGAGGCTATCAAACTAGTATAATGAAAGAGAACCAGTTATCTCAAATAAGAACAGAAAAAAAGTGATGCTAAATAAGTTTCCAAACTTTGAAAAAAAATTTTTTTCTTTTGGAGATTCTTTGCGCATAATATGCTTTACTGAGGCTATCAAACTAGTATAATGAAAGAGAACCAGTTATCTCAAATAAGAACGGAAAAAAATTGATTCTAACGAAGTTTCCAAAGTTCGAAAAAAAATTTTTTTCTTTTCGAGATTCTTTGCGCATAATATGCTTTACTGAGGCTGTCAAACTAGTATAATGAAAGCGAAACAGTTATCTCAAATAAGAACGGAAAAAAAGTGATCCAAACGTAGTTTCCAAACTTCGAAAAAAAATGTTTTTCTTTTCGAGATTCTTTGCGCATAATATGCTTTTCTGGGGCTATCAAACTAGTATAAAGAAAGAGAACCAGTTATCTCAAATAAGAACGGGAAAAAAGTGATTCTAACGAAGTTTCCAAACTTCGAAAAAAATTTTTTTTCTTTTCGAGATTCTTTGCGCATAATATGCTTTACTGAGGCTATCAAACTAGTATAATGAAAGAGAACCAGTTATCTCAAATAAGAACGGAAAAAAGTGATTCTAACGAAGTTTTCAAACTTCGAAAAAAATATTTTTTTCCTTCGAGATTCTTTGCGCATAATATGCTTTAATGAGGCTATCAAACTAGTACAATGAAAGAGAACCAGTTATCTCAAATAAGAACAGAAAAAAAGTGATTCTAAAGAAGTTTCCAAACTTCGAAAAAAAATTTTTTTCTTTTGGAGATTCTTTGCGCATAATATGCTTTACTGAGGCTATCAAACTAGTATAATGAAAGAGAACCAGTTATCTCAAATAAGAACAGAAAAAAAGTGATTCTAAAGAAGTTTCCAAACTTCGAAAAAAAATTTTTTTCTTTTCGAGATTCTTTGCGCATAATATGCTTTACTGAGGCTATCAAACTAGTATAATGAAAGAGAACCAGTTATCTCAAATAAGAACGGAAAAAAATTGATTCTAAAGAAGTTTGCAAACTTCGAAAAAAAATTTTTTCCCTTCGAGATTCTTTGCGCATAATATGCTTTACTGAGGCTATCAAACTAGTACAATGAAAGAGAACCAGTTATCTCAAATAAGAACAGAAAAAAGTGATTCTAAAGAAGTTTCCAAACTTCGAAAAAAAATTTTTTTCTTTTGGAGATTCTTTGCGCATAATATGCTTTACTGAGGCTATCAAACTAGTATAATGAAAGAGAACCAGTTATCTCAAATAAGAACGGAAAAAATTGATTCTAAAGAAGTTTCCAAAGTTCGAAAAAAAAATTTTTTCTTTTCGAGATTCTTTGCGCATAATATGCTTTACTGAGGCTATCAACCTAGTATAATGAAAGAGAACCAGTTATCTCAAATAAGAACAGAAAACAAGTGATTCTAAAGAAGTTTCCAAACTTCGAAAAAAATTTTTTTTCTTTTCGAGATTCTTTGCGCATAATATGTTTTATTGAGGCTATCAAACTAGTATAATGAAAGAGAACCAGTTATCTCAAATAAGAACGGAAAAAAATTGATTCTAAAGAAGTTTCCAAACTTCGAAAAAAAATTTATTTCTTTTCGAGATTCTTTGCGCATAATATGGTTTACTGAGGCTATCAAACTAGTATAATGAAAGAGAAACAGTTATCTCAAATAAGAACGGAAAAAAAGTGATTCAAACGAAGTTTCCAAACTTCGAAAAAAAATGTTTTTCTTTTCGAGATTCTTTGCGCATAATATGCTTTTCTGAGGCTATCAAACTAGTAAAATGAAAGAGAACCAGTTATCTCGAATAAGAACGGAAAAAAAGTAATTCTAAAGAAGTTTCCAAAGTTCAAAAAAAATTTTTTTTCTTTTCGAGATTCTTTGCGCATATTATGCTTTACTGAGGCTATCAAACTAGTATAATGAAAGAGAACCAGTTATCTCATATAAGAACGGAAAAAAAGTGATTCTAACGAAGTTTCCAAACTTCAAAAAAAATTTTTTTTTCTTTTCGAAATTCTTTCCGCATAATATGCTTTACTGAGGCTATCAAACTAGTATAATGAAAGAGAACCAGTTATCTCAAATAAGAACGGAAAAAAAGTGATTCAAACGAAGTTTCCAAACTTCGAAAAAAAATGGTTTTCTTTTCGAGATTCTTTGCGCATAATATGCTTTTCTACGGCTATCAAACTAGTAAAATGAAAGAGAACCAGTTATCTCGAATAAGAACGGAAAAAAAAGAGATTCTAACGAAGTTTCCAAACTTCGAAAAATGTTTTTTTTCTTTTCGAGATTCTTTGCGCATAATATGCTTTACTGAGTCTATCAAACTAGTATAATGAAAGAGAACCAGTTATCTCAAATAAGAACGGAAAAAAGTGATTCTAACGAAGTTTCCAAACTTCGAAAAAAAATTTTTTTCTTTTCGAGATTCTTTGCGCATAATATGCTTTACTGAGGCTATCAAACTAGTATAATGAAAGAGAACCAGTTATCTCAAATAAGAACGGAAAAAAATTGATTCTAACGAAGTTTCCAAACTTCGAAAATTTTTTTTTTTTCTTTTCCAGATTCTTCGCGCATAATATGCTTTACTGAGGCTATCAAACTAGTATAATGAAAGAGAACCAGTTATCTCAAATAAGAACGGAAAAAAGTGATTCTAACGAAGTTTCCAAACTTCGAAAAAAATTTTTTTTCTTTTCGAGATTCTTTGCGCATAATATGCTTTACTGAGGCTATCAAACTAGTATAATGAAAGAGAACCAGTTATCTCAAATAAGAACAGAAAAAAAGTGATTCTAAAGAAGTTTCCAAACTTCGAAAAAAAATTTTTTTCTTTTCGAGATTCTTTGCGCATAATATGCTTTACTGAGGCTATCAAACTAGTATAATGAAAGAGAACAAGTTATCTCAAATAAGATCGGAAAAAAATTGATTCTAAAGAAGTTTTCAAACTTCGAAAAAAATTTTTTTTCTTTTCGAGATTCTTTGCGCATAATATGCTTTACTGAGGCTATCAAAATAGTATAATGAAAGAGAAACAGTTATCTCAAATAAGAACGGAAAAAAAGTGATCCAAACGTAGTTTCCAAACTTCGAAAAGAAATGTTTTTCTTTTCGAGATTCTTTGCGCATAATATGCTTTACTGAGGCTATCAAACTAGTATAATGAAAGAGAACCAGTTATCTCAAATAAGAACGGAAAAAAAGTGATTCTAACGAAGTTTCCAAACTTCGAAAAAAAAATTTTTTCTTTTCGAGATTCTTTGCGCATAATATGCTTTACTGAGGCTATCAAACTAGTATAATGAAAGAGTACCAGTTATCTCAAATAAGAACGGAAAAAAAGTGATTCAAACGAAGTTTCCAAACTTCGAAAAAAAATGTTTTTCTTTTCGAGATTCTTTGCGCATAATATGCTTTTCTGAGTCTATCAAACTAGTATAATGAAAGAGAACCAGTTATCTCAAATAAGAACGGAAAAAAAGTGATTCAAACGAAGTTTCCAAAATTCGAAAAAAAATTTTTTTCCTTTCGAGATTATTTGCGCATAATATGCTTTTCTACGGCTATCAAACTAGTAAAATGAAAGAGAACCAGTTATCTCGAATAAGAACGGAAAAAAAGTGATTCTAACGAAGTTTCCAAACTTCGAAAAATTTTTTTTTTCTTTTCGAGATTCTTTGCGCATAATATGCTTTACAAAGGCTATCAAACTAGTATAATGAAAGAGAACCAGTTATCTCAAATAAGAACGGAAAAAAGTGTTTCTAACGAAGTTTCCAAACTTCGAAAAAAATTTTTTTTCTTTTCGAGATTCTTTGCGCATAATATACTTTACTGAGGCTATCAAACTAGTATAATGAAAGAGAACCAGTTCTCTCAAATAAGAACGGAAAAAAGTGATTCTAACGAAGTTTCTAAACTTCGAAAAAAAATTTTTTTATTTTCGAGATTCTTTGCGCATAATATGCTTTACTGAGGCTATTAAACTAGTATAATGAAAGAGAACCAGTTATCTCAAATAAGAACGGAATAAAATTGATTCTAAAGAAGTTTCCAAACTTCGAAAAAAAATTTTTTTCTTTTCGAGATTCTTTGCGCATAATATGCTTTACTGAGGCTATCAAACTAGTATAATGAAAGAGAACCAGTTATCTCAAATAAGAACAGAAAAAAAGTGATTCTAAAGAAGTTTCCAAACTTCGAAAAAAAATTTTTTTCTTTTCGAGATTCTTTGCGCATAATATGCTTTACTGAGGCTATCAAACTAGTATAATGAAAGAGAACAAGTTATCTCAAATAAGAACGGAAAAAAATTGATTCTAAAGAAGTTTCCAAACTTCGAAAAAAAATTTTTTTCTTTTCGAGATTCTTTGCGCATAATATGCTTTACTGAGGCTATCAAAATAGTATAATGAAAGAGAAACAGTTATCTCAAATAAGAACGGAAAAAAAGTGATTCAAACGTAGTTTCCAAACTTCGAAAAAAAATGTTTTTCTTTTCTAGATTCTTTGCGCATAATATGCTTTTCTGGGGCTATCAAACTAGTATAATGAAAGAGAACCAGTTATCTCAAATAAGAACGGGAAAAAAGTGATTCTAACGAAGTTTCCAAACTTCGAAAAAAATTTTTTTTCTTTTCGAGATTCTTTGCGCATAATATGCTTTACTGAGGCTATCAAACTAGTATAATGAAAGAGAACCAGTTATCTCAAATAAGAACGGAAAAAAAGTGATTCTAACGAAGTTTACAAACTTGGAAAAAAAAATTTTTTCTTTTCGAGATTCTTTGCGCATAATATGCTTTACTGAGGCTATCAAACTAGTACAATGAAGGAGAACCAGTTATCTCAAATAAGAACAGAAAAAAAGTGATTCTAAAGAAGTTTCCAAACTTCGAAAAAAATTTTTTTTCTTTTCGAGATTCTTTGCGCATAATATGCTTTACTGAGGCTATCAAACTAGTACAATGAAAGAGAACCAGTTATCTCAAATAAGAACAGAAAAAAAGTGATTCTAACGAATTTTTCAAACTTCGAAAAAAAAATTTTTTCTTTTCGAGATTCTTTGCGCATAATATGCTTTACTGAGGCTATCAAACTAGTACAATGAAAGAGAACCAGTTATCTCAAATAAGAACAGAAAAAAAGTGATTCTAAAGAAGTTTCCAAACTTCGAAAAAAATTTTTTTTCTTTTGGAGATTCTTTGCGCATAATATGCTTTACTGAGGCTATCAAACTAGTATAATGAAAGAGAACCAGTTATCTCAAATAAGAACGGAAAAAAATTGATTCTAAAGAAGTTTCCAAAGTTCGAAAAAAAATTTTTTTCTTTTCGAGATTCTTTGCGCATAATATGCTTTACTGAGGCTATCAACCTAGTATAACGAAAGAGAAACAGTTATCTCAAATAAGAACGGAAAAAAAGTGATTCTAAAGTAGTTTCCAAACTTCGAAAAAAAATTTTTTTCTTTTCGTAATTCTTTTCGCTAAATATGCTTTTCTGAGGCTATCAAACTAGTGTAATGAAAGAGAACCAGTTATCTCAAATTAGAACAGAAAAAAAGTGATTCTAAAGAAGTTTCCAAACTTCGAAAAAAAATTTTTTTCTTTTCGAGATTCTTTGCGCATAATATGCTTTACTGAGGCTATCAAACTAGTAAAATGAAAGAGAACCAGTTATCTCGAATAAGAACGGAAAAAAAGTAATTCTAAAGAAGCTTCCAAACTTCGAAAAAATTTTTTTTCTTTTCGAGATTCTTTGCGCATAATATGCTTTACTGAGGCTATCAAACTAGTATAATGAAAGAGAACCAGTTATCTCATATAAGAACGGAAAAAAAGTGATTCTAACGAAGTTTCCAAACTTCGAAAAATTTTTTTTTTTCTTTTCGAAATTCTTTGCGCATAATATGCTTTACTGAGGCTATCAAACTAGTATAATGAAAGAGAACCAGTTATCTCAAATAAGAACGGAAAAAAAGTGATTCAAACGAAGTTTCCAAACTTCGAAAAAAAATGGTTTTCTTTTCGAGATTCTTTGCGCATAATATGCTTTTCTACGGCTATCAAACTAGTAAAATGAAAGAGAACCAGTTATCTCGAATAAGAACGGAAAAAAATTGATTCTAAAGAAGTTTTCAAACTTCGAAAAAAAATTTATTTCTTTTCGAGATTCTTTGCGCATAATATGCTTTACTGAGGCTATCAAAATAGTATAATGAAAGAGAAACAGTTATCTCAAATAAGAACGGAAAAAAAGTGATCCAAACGTAGTTTCCAAACTTCGAAAAAAAATGTTTTTCTTTTCGAGATTCTTTGCGCATAATATGCTTTTCTGGGGCTATCAAACTAGTATAAAGAAAGAGAACCAGTTATCTCAAATAAGAACGGGAAAAAAGTGATTCTAACGAAGTTTCCAAACTTCGAAAAAAATTTTTTTTCTTTTCGAGATTCTTTGCGCATAATATGCTTTACTGAGGCTATCAAACTAGTATAATGAAAGAGAACCAGTTATCTCAAATAAGAACGGAAAAAAGTGATTCTAACGAAGTTTTCAAACTTCGAAAAAAAAATTTTTTTCCTTCGAGATTCTTTGCGCATAATATGCTTTAATGAGGCTATCAAACTAGTACAATGAAAGAGAACCAGTTATCTCAAATAAGAACAGAAAAAAAGTGATTCTAAAGAAGTTTCCAAACTTCGAAAAAAATTTTTTTTCTTTTGGAGATTCTTTGCGCATAATATGCTTTACTGAGGCTATCAAACTAGTATAATGAAAGAGAACCAGTTATCTCAAATAAGAACGGAAAATAATTGATTCTAACGAAGTTTCCAAACTTCGAAAAAATTTTTTTTTTCTTTTCGAGATTCTTTGCGCATAATATGCTTTACAAAGGCTATCAAACTAGTATAATGAAAGAGAACCAGTTATCTCAAATAAGAACGGAAAAAAGTGTTTCTAACGAAGTTTCCAAACTTCGAAAAAAATTTTTTTTCTTTTCGAGATTCTTTGCGCATAATATGCTTTACTGAGGCTATCAAACTAGTATAATGAAAGAGAACCAGTTCTCTCAAATAAGAACGGAAAAAAGTGATTCTAACGAAGTTTCCAAACTTCGAAAAAAAATTTTTTTCTTTTCGAGATTCTTTGCGCATAATATGCTTTACTGAGGCTATCAAACTAGTATAATGAAAGAGAAACAGATATCTCAAATATGAACGGAAAAAAAGTGATTCAAACGATGTTTCCAAACTTCGAAAAAAAATGTTTTTCTTTTCGAGATTCTTTGCGCATAATATGCTTTTCTGGGGCTATCAAACTAGTATAATGAAAGAGAACCAGTTATCTCAAATAAGAACGGGAAAAAAGTGATTCTAACGAAGTTTGCAAACTTCGAAAAAAATTTTTTTTCTTTTCGAGATTCTTTGCGCATAGTATGCTTTACTGAGGCTATCAAACTAGTATAATGAAAGAGAACCAGTTATCTCAAATAAGAACGGAAAAAAAGTGATTCTAACGAAGTTTTCAAACTTCGAAAAAAAAATTTTTTCCTTTCGAGATTCTTTGCGCATAATATGCTTTACTGAGGCTATCAAACTAGTACAATGAAAGAGAACCAGTTATCTCAAAAAAGAACAGAAAAAAAGTGATGCTAAATAAGTTTCCAAACTTTGAAAAAAAATTTTTTTCTTTTGGAGATTCTTTGGGCATAATATGCTTTACTGAGGCTATCAAACTAGTATAATGAAAGAGAACCAGTTATCTCAAATAAGAACGGAAAAAAATTGATTCTAACGAAGTTTCCAAAGTTCGAAAAAAAATTTTTTTCTTTTCGAGATTCTTTGCGCATAATATGCTTTACTGAGGCTGTCAAACTAGTATAATGAAAGCGAAACAGTTATCTCAAATAAGAACGGAAAAAAAGTGATCCAAACGTAGTTTCCAAACTTCGAAAAAAAATGTTTTTCTTTTCGAGATTCTTTGCGCATAATATGCTTTTCTGGGGCTATCAAACTAGTATAAAGAAAGAGAACCAGTTATCTCAAATAAGAACGGGAAAAAAGTGATTCTAACGAAGTTTCCAAACTTCGAAAAAAATTTTTTTTCTTTTCGAGATTCTTTGCGCATAATATGCTTTACTGAGGCTATCAAACTAGTATAATGAAAGAGAACCAGTTATCTCAAATAAGAACGGAAAAAAGTGATTCTAACGAAGTTTTCAAACTTCGAAAAAAATATTTTTTTCCTTCGAGATTCTTTGCGCATAATATGCTTTAATGAGGCTATCAAACTAGTACAATGAAAGAGAACCAGTTATCTCAAATAAGAACAGAAAAAAAGTGATTCTAAAGAAGTTTCCAAACTTCGAAAAAAAATTTTTTTCTTTTGGAGATTCTTTGCGCATAATATGCTTTACTGAGGCTATCAAACTAGTATAATGAAAGAGAACCAGTTATCTCAAATAAGAACAGAAAAAAAGTGATTCTAAAGAAGTTTCCAAACTTCGAAAAAAAATTTTTTTCTTTTCGAGATTCTTTGCGCATAATATGCTTTACTGAGGCTATCAAACTAGTATAATGAAAGAGAACCAGTTATCTCAAATAAGAACGGAAAAAAATTGATTCTAAAGAAGTTTGCAAACTTCGAAAAAAAATTTTTTCCCTTCGAGATTCTTTGCGCATAATATGCTTTACTGAGGCTATCAAACTAGTACAATGAAAGAGAACCAGTTATCTCAAATAAGAACAGAAAAAAGTGATTCTAAAGAAGTTTCCAAACTTCGAAAAAAAATTTTTTTCTTTTGGAGATTCTTTGCGCATAATATGCTTTACTGAGGCTATCAAACTAGTATAATGAAAGAGAACCAGTTATCTCAAATAAGAACGGAAAAAATTGATTCTAAAGAAGTTTCCAAAGTTCGAAAAAAAAATTTTTTCTTTTCGAGATTCTTTGCGCATAATATGCTTTACTGAGGCTATCAACCTAGTATAATGAAAGAGAACCAGTTATCTCAAATAAGAACAGAAAACAAGTGATTCTAAAGAAGTTTCCAAACTTCGAAAAAAATTTTTTTTCTTTTCGAGATTCTTTGCGCATAATATGCTTTATTGAGGCTATCAAACTAGTATAATGAAAGAGAACCAGTTATCTCAAATAAGAACGGAAAAAAATTGATTCTAAAGAAGTTTCCAAACTTCGAAAAAAAATTTATTTCTTTTCGAGATTCTTTGCGCATAATATGGTTTACTGAGGCTATCAAACTAGTATAATGAAAGAGAAACAGTTATCTCAAATAAGAACGGAAAAAAAGTGATTCAAACGAAGTTTCCAAACTTCGAAAAAAAATGTTTTTCTTTTCGAGATTCTTTGCGCATAATATGCTTTTCTGAGGCTATCAAACTAGTAAAATGAAAGAGAACCAGTTATCTCGAATAAGAACGGAAAAAAAGTAATTCTAAAGAAGTTTCCAAAGTTCGAAAAAAATTTTTTTTCTTTTCGAGATTCTTTGCGCATATTATGCTTTACTGAGGCTATCAAACTAGTATAATGAAAGAGAACCAGTTATCTCATATAAGAACGGAAAAAAAGTGATTCTAACGAAGTTTCCAAACTTCAAAAAAAATTTTTTTTTCTTTTCGAAATTCTTTCCGCATAATATGCTTTACTGAGGCTATCAAACTAGTATAATGAAAGAGAACCAGTTATCTCAAATAAGAACGGAAAAAAAGTGATTCAAACGAAGTTTCCAAACTTCGAAAAAAAATGGTTTTCTTTTCGAGATTCTTTGCGCATAATATGCTTTTCTACGGCTATCAAACTAGTAAAATGAAAGAGAACCAGTTATCTCGAATAAGAACGGAAAAAAAAGTGATTCTAACGAAGTTTCCAAACTTCGAAAAATGTTTTTTTTCTTTTCGAGATTCTTTGCGCATAATATGCTTTACTGAGTCTATCAAACTAGTATAATGAAAGAGAACCAGTTATCTCAAATAAGAACGGAAAAAAGTGATTCTAACGAAGTTTCCAAACTTCGAAAAAAAATTTTTTTCTTTTCGAGATTCTTTGCGCATAATATGCTTTACTGAGGCTATCAAACTAGTATAATGAAAGAGAACCAGTTATCTCAAATAAGAACGGAAAAAAATTGATTCTAACGAAGTTTCCAAACTTCGAAAATTTTTTTTTTTTCTTTTCCAGATTCTTCGCGCATAATATGCTTTACTGAGGCTATCAAACTAGTATAATGAAAGAGAACCAGTTATCTCAAATAAGAACGGAAAAAAGTGATTCTAACGAAGTTTCCAAACTTCGAAAAAAATTTTTTTTCTTTTCGAGATTCTTTGCGCATAATATGCTTTACTGAGGCTATCAAACTAGTATAATGAAAGAGAACCAGTTATCTCAAATAAGAACAGAAAAAAAGTGATTCTAAAGAAGTTTCCAAACTTCGAAAAAAATTTTTTTTCTTTTGGAGATTCTTTGCGCATAATATGCTTTACTGAGGCTATCAAACTAGTATAATGAAAGAGAACCAGTTATCTCAAATAAGAACGGAAAAAAATTGATTCTAAAGAAGTTTCCAAAGTTCGAAAAAAAATTTTTTTCTTTTCGAGATTCTTTGCGCATAATATGCTTTACTGAGGCTATCAACCTAGTATAACGAAAGAGAAACAGTTATCTCAAATAAGAACGGAAAAAAAGTGATTCTAAAGTAGTTTCCAAACTTCGAAAAAAAATTTTTTTCTTTTCGTGATTCTTTTCGCTAAATATGCTTTTCTGAGGCTATCAAACTAGTGTAATGAAAGAGAACCAGTTATCTCAAATTAGAACAGAAAAAAAGTGATTCTAAAGAAGTTTCCAAACTTCGAAAAAAAATTTTTTTCTTTTCGAGATTCTTTGCGCATAATATGCTTTACTGAGGCTATCAAACTAGTAAAATGAAAGAGAACCAGTTATCTCGAATAAGAACGGAAAAAAAGTAATTCTAAAGAAGCTTCCAAACTTCGAAAAAATTTTTTTTCTTTTCGAGATTCTTTGCGCATAATATGCTTTACTGAGGCTATCAAACTAGTATAATGAAAGAGAACCAGTTATCTCATATAAGAACGGAAAAAAAGTGATTCTAACGAAGTTTCCAAACTTCGAAAAATTTTTTTTTTTCTTTTCGAAATTCTTTGCGCATAATATGCTTTACTGAGGCTATCAAACTAGTATAATGAAAGAGAACCAGTTATCTCAAATAAGAACGGAAAAAAAGTGATTCAAACGAAGTTTCCAAACTTCGAAAAAAAATGGTTTTCTTTTCGAGATTCTTTGCGCATAATATGCTTTTCTACGGCTATCAAACTAGTAAAATGAAAGAGAACCAGTTATCTCGAATAAGAACGGAAAAAAATTGATTCTAAAGAAGTTTTCAAACTTCGAAAAAAAATTTATTTCTTTTCGAGATTCTTTGCGCATAATATGCTTTACTGAGGCTATCAAAATAGTATAATGAAAGAGAAACAGTTATCTCAAATAAGAACGGAAAAAAAGTGATCCAAACGTAGTTTCCAAACTTCGAAAAAAAATGTTTTTCTTTTCGAGATTCTTTGCGCATAATATGCTTTTCTGGGGCTATCAAACTAGTATAAAGAAAGAGAACCAGTTATCTCAAATAAGAACGGGAAAAAAGTGATTCTAACGAAGTTTCCAAACTTCGAAAAAAATTTTTTTTCTTTTCGAGATTCTTTGCGCATAATATGCTTTACTGAGGCTATCAAACTAGTATAATGAAAGAGAACCAGTTATCTCAAATAAGAACGGAAAAAAGTGATTCTAACGAAGTTTTCAAACTTCGAAAAAAAAATTTTTTTCCTTCGAGATTCTTTGCGCATAATATGCTTTAATGAGGCTATCAAACTAGTACAATGAAAGAGAACCAGTTATCTCAAATAAGAACAGAAAAAAAGTGATTCTAAAGAAGTTTCCAAACTTCGAAAAAAATTTTTTTTCTTTTGGAGATTCTTTGCGCATAATATGCTTTACTGAGGCTATCAAACTAGTATAATGAAAGAGAACCAGTTATCTCAAATAAGAACGGAAAATAATTGATTCTAACGAAGTTTCCAAACTTCGAAAAATTTTTTTTTTCTTTTCGAGATTCTTTGCGCATAATATGCTTTACAAAGGCTATCAAACTAGTATAATGAAAGAGAACCAGTTATCTCAAATAAGAACGGAAAAAAGTGTTTCTAACGAAGTTTCCAAACTTCGAAAAAAATTTTTTTTCTTTTCGAGATTCTTTGCGCATAATATGCTTTACTGAGGCTATCAAACTAGTATAATGAAAGAGAACCAGTTCTCTCAAATAAGAACGGAAAAAAGTGATTCTAACGAAGTTTCCAAACTTCGAAAAAAAATTTTTTTCTTTTCGAGATTCTTTGCGCATAATATGCTTTACTGAGGCTATCAAACTAGTATAATGAAAGAGAAACAGATATCTCAAATATGAACGGAAAAAAAGTGATTCAAACGATGTTTCCAAACTTCGAAAAAAAATGTTTTTCTTTTCGAGATTCTTTGCGCATAATATGCTTTTCTGGGGCTATCAAACTAGTATAATGAAAGAGAACCAGTTATCTCAAATAAGAACGGGAAAAAAGTGATTCTAACGAAGTTTGCAAACTTCGAAAAAAATTTTTTTTCTTTTCGAGATTCTTTGCGCATAGTATGCTTTACTGAGGCTATCAAACTAGTATAATGAAAGAGAACCAGTTATCTCAAATAAGAACGGAAAAAAAGTGATTCTAACGAAGTTTTCAAACTTCGAAAAAAAAATTTTTTCCTTTCGAGATTCTTTGCGCATAATATGCTTTACTGAGGCTATCAAACTAGTACAATGAAAGAGAACCAGTTATCTCAAATAAGAACAGAAAAAAAGTGATGCTAAATAAGTTTCCAAACTTTGAAAAAAAATTTTTTTCTTTTGGAGATTCTTTGGGCATAATATGCTTTACTGAGGCTATCAAACTAGTATAATGAAAGAGAACCAGTTATCTCAAATAAGAACGGAAAAAAATTGATTCTAACGAAGTTTCCAAAGTTCGAAAAAAAATTTTTTTCTTTTCGAGATTCTTTGCGCATAATATGCTTTACTGAGGCTGTCAAACTAGTATAATGAAAGCGAAACAGTTATCTCAAATAAGAACGGAAAAAAAGTGATTCAAACGAAGTTTCCAAACTTCGAAAAAAAATGTTTTTCTTTTCGAAATTCTTTGCGCATAATATGCTTTTCTGAGGCTATCAAACTAGTATAATGAAAGATAACCAGTTATCTGAAATAAGAACGGGAAAAAAGTGATTCAAACGAAGTTTCCAAACCTCGAAAAAATTTTTTTTTCTTTTCGTGATTCTTTGCGCTAAATATGCTTTTCTGAGGATATCAAAGTTGTATTATAAAAGAGAACCAGTTATCTCAAATAAGAACGGAAAAAAAGTGATTCAAACGAAGTTTCCAAACTTGGAAAAAAATTTTTTTTCTTTTCGTGATTCTTTTCGCTAAATATGCTTTTCTGAGGCTATCAAACTAGTATAAAGAGAGAGAAACAGTTATCTCAAATAAGAACAGAAAAAAAGTGATTCAAATGAAGTTTCCAAACTTCGAAAAAAAATGTTTTTCTTTTCGAGATTCTTTGCGCATAATATGCTTTTCTGGGGCTATCAAACTAGTATAATGAAAGAAAACCAGTTATCTCAAATAAGAACGGGAAAAAAGTGATTCTAACGAAGTTTGCAAACTTCGAAAAAAATTTTTTTTCTTTTCGTGATTCTTTGCGCTAAATATGCTTTTCTGAGGCTATCAAACTAGTATAATGAAAGAGAACCAGTTATCTCAAATAAGAACAGAAAAAAAGTGATTCTAAAGAAGTTTCCAAACTTCGAAAAAAAATTTTTTTCTTTTCGAGATTCTTTGCGCATAATATGCTTTACTGATGCTATCAAACTAGTATAATGAAAGAGAACCAGTTATCTCAAATAAGAACAGAAAAAAAGTGATTCTAAAGAAGTTTCCAAACTTCGAAAAAAATTTTTTTTCTTTTCGAGATTCTTTGCGCATAATATGCTTTACTGAGGCTATCAAACTAGTATAATGAAAGAGAACCAGTTATCTCAAATAAGAACGGAAAAAAGTGATTCTAACGAAGTTTTCAAACTTCGAAAAAAAAATTTTTTCTTTTCGAGATTCTTTGCGCATAATATGCTTTACTGAGGCTATCAAACTAGTACAATGAAAGAGAACCAGTTATCTCAAATAAGAACAGAAAAAAAGTGATTCTAAAGAAGTTTCCAAAATTCGAAAAAAAAATTTTTTTCTTTTGGAGATTCTTTGCGCATAATATGCTTTAATGAGGCTATCAAACTAGTATAATGAAAGAGAACCAGTTATCTCAAATAAGAACGGAAAAAAATTGATTCTAAAGAAGTTTCCAAAGTTCGAAAAAAAAATTTTTTCTTTTCGAGATTCTTTGCGCATAATATGCTTTACTGAGGCTATCAACCTAGTATAATGAAAGAGAAACAGTTATCTCAAATAAGAACGGAAAAAAAGTGATTCTAAAGTAGTTTCCAAACTTCGAAAAAATTTTTTTCTTTTCGTGATTCTTTTCGCTAAATATGCTTTTCTGAGCCTATCAAACTAGTGTAATGAAAGAGAACCAGTTATCTCAAATTAGAACAGAAAAAAAGTGATTCTAAAGAAGTTTCCAAACTTCGAAAAAAAATTTTTTTCTTTTCGAGATTCTTTGTGCATAATATGCTTTACTGAGGCTATCAAACTAGTATAATGAAAGAGAACCAGTTATCTCAAATAAGAACAGATAAAAAGTGATTCTAAAGAAGTTTCCAAATTTCGAAAAAAATTTTTTTTCTTTTCGAGATTCTTTGCGCATAATATGCTTTACTGAGGTTATCAAACTAGTATAATGAAAGAGAACCAGTTATCTCAAATAAGAACGGAAAAAAGTGATTCTAACGAAGTTTCCAAACTTCGAAAAAAATTTTTTTCTTTTCCAGATTCTTTGCGCATAATATGCTTTACTGTGGCTATGAAACTAGTATAATGAAAGAGAACCAGTTATCTCAAATAAGAACGGAAAAAAAGTGATTCTAATGCAGTTTCCAAACTTCGAAAAAATTTTTTTTCTTTTCGAGATTCTTTGTGCATATTATGCTTTACTGAGGTTATCAAACTAGTATAATGAAAGAGAACCAGTTATCTCAAATAAGAACGGAAAAAAGTGATTCTAACGAAGTTTCCAAACTTCGAAAAAAATTTTTTTCTTTTCCAGATTCTTTGCGCATAATATGCTTTACTGATGCTATCAAGCCTAGTATAATGAAAGAGAACCGGTTATCTCAAATAAGAACGGAAAAAAAGTGATTCTAATGAAGTTTCCAAACTTCGAAAGAAATTTTTTTTCTTTTCGAGATTCTTTGTGCATAATATGCTTTACTGGGGCTATCAAACTTCCTGAGGCTATCAAACTAACGAAACAGAACCAGTTATCTCAAATAAGAACGGAAAAAAGTGATTCTAACGAAGTTTCCAAACTTCGAAAAATATTTATTTTCTTTTCCAGATTCTTTGCCCATAATGTGCTTTACTGAGGCTATCAAACTAGTATAATGAAAGAGAACCAGTTATCTCAAATAAGAACGGAAAAAAAGTGATTCTAATGAAGTTTCCAAACTTCGAAAAAATTTTTTTTCTTTTCGAGATTCTTTGTGCATAATATGCTTTACTGAGGCTATCAAACTAGTATAATGAAATAGAACCAGTTATCTCAAATAAGAACGGAAAAATAGTGATTCAAACGAAGTTTCCAAAATTCAAAAAAAACTTTTTTCTTTTCGAGATTCTTTGCGCATAATGTGCTTTTCTGAGGTTATCAAACTAGTATAATGAAAGAGAACCAGTTATCTCAAATAAGAACGGAAAAAAAGTGATTCTAACGAAGTTTCCAAACTTCGAAAAAAAATTTTTTTCTTTTCCAGATTCTTTGCGCATTATAATGCATAAAGCATATTTGCTTTACTGAGGCTATCAAACTAGTATAATGAAAGAGAACCAGTTATCTCAAATAAGAACGGAAAAAAAGTGATTCTAAGGAAGTATCAAACTTCGAAAAAATTTTTTTTTCTTTTCGAGATTCTTTGTGCATAATATGCTTTACTGAGGTTATCAAACTAGTATAATGAAAGAGAACCAGTTATCTCAAATAAGAACGGAAAAAAAGTGATTCTAACGAAGTTTTCATAATTCGAAAAAAAAATTTTTTCTTTTCGAGATTCTTTGCGCATAATGTGCTTTTCTGAGGCTATCAAACTAGTATAATGAAAGAGAACCAGTTATCTCAAATAAGAACGGAAAAAAAGTGATTCTAATGAAGTTTCCATAATTCGAAAAAAAAGTTTTTTCTTTTCGAGATTCTTTGCGCATAATATGCTTTTCTGAGGCTATCAAACTAGTATAATGAAAGAGAACCAGTTATCTCAAATAAGAACGGAAAAAAAGTTATTCAAACGAAGTTTCCAAACTTCGAAAAAAAACTTTTTTCTTTTCGAGATTCTTTGCGCATAATATGCTTTTCTGAGGCTATCAAACTAGTATAATGAAAGACAACCAGTTATCTCAAATAAGAACGGAAAAAAAGTGATTCTAACGAAGTTACCAAACTTCGAAAAAAATTTTTTTTCTTTTCCAGATTCTTTGCGCATAATATGCTTTACTGATGCTATTAAAGTAGTATAATGAAAGAGAACCAGTTATCTCAAATAAGAACGGAAAAAAGTGATTCTAATGAAGTTTCCAAACTTCGAAAAAAAATTTTTCTTTTCGAGATTCTTTGTGCATAATATGCTTTACTGAGGTTATCAAACTAGTATAATGAAAGAGAACCAGTTATCTCAAATAAGAACGGAAAAAAGTGATTCTAACGAAGTTTCCAAACTTCGAAAAAAATTTTTTTCTTTTCCAGATTCTTTGCGCATAATATGATTTACTGATGCTATCAAGCTAGTATAATGAAAGAGAACCGGTTATCTCAAATAAGAACGGAAAAAAAGTGATTCTAATGAAGTTTCCAAACTTCGAAAGAAAGTTTTTTTCTTTTCGAGATTCTTTGTGCATAATATGCTTTACTGAGGCTATCAAACTAGTATAATGAAAGAGAACCAGTTATCTCAAATAAGAACGGAAAAATAGTGATTCAAACGAAGTTTCCAAAATTCAAAAAAAACTTTTATGTTTTCGAGATTCTTTGCGCATAATGTGCTTTTCTGAGGTTATCAAACTAGTATAATGAAAGAGAACCAGTTATCTCAAATAAGAACGGAAAAAAAGTGATTCTAACGAAGTTTCCAAACTTCGAAAAAAAATTTTTTTCTTTTCCAGATTCTTTGCGCATTATAATGCATAAAGCATATTTGCTTTACTGAGGCTATCAAACTAGTATAATGAAAGAGAACCAGTTATCTCAAATAAGAACGGAAAAAAAGTGATTCTAAGGAAGTATCAAACTTCGAAAAAATTTTTTTTTCTTTTCGAGATTCTTTGTGCAAAATATGCTTTACTGAGGCTATCAAACTAGTATAATGAAAGAGAACCAGTTATCGCAAATAAGAACGGAAAAAAAGTGATTCAAACGAAGTTTCCAAACTACGAAAAAAAATTTTTTTCTTTTCGAGATTCTTTGCGCATAATATGCTTTTCTGAGGCTATCAAACTAGTATAATTAAAGAGAACCAGTTATCTCAAATAAGAACGGAAAAGAAGTGATTCCAACGAAGTTTCCAAACTTCGAAAAAATTTTTTTTTCTTTTCCAGATTCTTTGCGCATAATATGCTTTACTGTGGCTATCAAACTAGTATAATGAAAGAGAACCAGTTATCTCAAATAAGAACGGAAAAAAAGTGATTCTAATGCAGTTTCCAAACTTCGACAAAAATTTTTTATCTTTTCGAGATTCTTTGTGCATAATATGCTTTACTGAGGTTATCAAACTAGTATAATGAAAGAGAACCAGTTATCTCAATTAAGAACGGAAAAAAAGTGATTCAAACGAAGTTTCCAAACTTCGAAAAAAAACTTTTTTCTTGTCGAGATTCTTTGCGCATAATATGCTTTTCTGAGGCTATCAAACTAGTATAATGAAAGAGAACCAGTTATCTCAAATAAGAACGGACAAAAAGTGATTCTAACGAAGTTTCCAAACTTCGAAAAAAATTTTTTTTCTTTTCCAGATTCTTTGCGCATAATATGCTTTACTGAGGCTATCAAACTAGTATAATGAAAGAGAACCAGTTATCTCAAATAAGAACGGAAAAAAAAGTGATTCTAATGAAGTTTCCAAACTTGGAAAAAAATTTTTTTTCTTTTCGAGAATCTTTGTGCATAATATGCTTTACTGAGGCTACCAAATAGTATAATGAAAGAGAACCAGTTATCTCAAATAAGAACGGAAAAAAAGTGAATAAAACGAAGTTTCCAAAATTCAAAAAAAACTTTTTTCTTTTCGAGATTCCTTGCGCATAATATGCTTTTCTGAGGTTATCAAACTAGTATAATGAAACAGAACCAGTTATCTCAAATAAGTACGGAATAAAAGTGATTCTAAAGAACTTCCCCAACTTCGAAAAAATTTTTTTTCTTTTCGAGATTCTTTGCGCATAATATGCATTTCTGAGGCTATCAAACTAGTATAATGAAGGAGAACCAGTTATCTCAAATAAGAACGGAAAAAACGTTTCCAAACTTCGAAAAATTTTTTTTTTTTTTTCCAGATTCTTTGCGCATAATATGCTTTACTGAGGCTATCAAACTAGTATAATGAAAGAGAACCAGTTATCTCAAATAAGAACGGAAAAAAAGTGATTCAAACGAAGTTTCCAAACTTCGAAAAAAATTTTTTTTCTTGTCGAGATTCTTTGCGCATAATATGCTTTTCTGAGGCTATCAAACTAGTATAATGAAAGAGAACCAGTTATCTCAAATAAGAACGGAAAAAAGTGATTCAAACGAAGTTTCCAAAATTCAAAAAAACTTTTTTCTTTTCGAGATTCTTTGCGCATAATATGCTTTTCTGAGGTTATCAAACTAGTATAATGAAACAGAACCAGTTATCTCAAATAAGTACGGAAAAATAGTGATTCTAACGAAGTTTCCAAACTTCGAAAAAAATTTTTTTCTTTTCGAGATTCTTAGCGCATAATATGCTTTTCTGAGGCTATCAAACTAGTATAATGAAAGAGAACCAGTTAACTCAAATAAGAACGGAAAAAAAGTGATTCTAACGAAGTTTCCAAACTTCGAAAAAAAATGTTTTTCTTTTCGATATTCTTTGCGCATAATATGCTTTTCTGAGGCTATCAAACTAGTATAATGAAAGAGAACCAGTTATCTGAAATAAGAACGGGAAAAAAGTGATTCAAACGAAGTTTCCAAACCTCGAAAAAATTTTTTTTTCTTTTCGTGATTCTTTGCGCTAAATATGCTTTTCTGAGGATATCAAAGTTGTATTATAAAAGAGAACCAGTTATCTCAAATAAGAACGGAAAAAAGTGATTCTAACGAAGTTTCCAAACTTCGAAAAAAATTTATTTTCTTTTCCAGATTCTTTGCCCATAATGTGCTTTACTGAGGCTATCAAACTAGTATAATGAAAGAGAACCAGTTATCTCAAATAAGAACGGAAAAAAAGTGATTCTAATGAAGTTTCCAAACTTCGAAAAAATTTTTTTTCTTTTCGAGATTCTTTGTGCATAATATGCTTTACTGAGGCTATCAAACTAGTATAATGAAATAGAACCAGTTATCTCAAATAAGAACGGAAAAATAGTGATTCAAACGAAGTTTCCAAAATTCAAAAAAAACTTTTTTCTTTTCGAGATTCTTTGCGCATAATGTGCTTTTCTGAGGTTATCAAACTAGTATAATGAAAGAGAACCAGTTATCTCAAATAAGAACGGAAAAAAAGTGATTCTAACGAAGTTTCCAAACTTCGAAAAAAAATTTTTTTCTTTTCCAGATTCTTTGCGCATTATAATGCATAAAGCATATTTGCTTTACTGAGGCTATCAAACTAGTATAATGAAAGAGAACCAGTTATCTCAAATAAGAACGGAGAAAAAGTGATTCTAAGGAAGTATCAAACTTCGAAAAAAATTTTTTTTCTTTTCGAGATTCTTTGTGCAAAATATGCTTTACTGAGGCTATCAAACTAGTATAATGAAAGAGAACCAGTTATCGCAAATAAGAACGGAAAAAAAGTGATTCAAACGAAGTTTCCAAACTACGAAAAAAATTTTTTTTCTTTTCGAGATTCTTTGCGCATAATATGCTTTTCTGAGGCTATCAAACTAGTATAATAAAAGAGAACCAGTTATCTCAAATAAGAACGGAAAAGAAGTGATTCCAACGAAGTTTCCAAACTTCGAAAAATTTTTTTTTTCTTTTCCAGATTCTTTGCGCATAATATGCTTTACTGTGGCTATCAAACTAGTATAATGAAAGAGAACCAGTTATCTCAAATAAGAACGGAAAAAAAGTGATTCTAATTTTAGTTTCCAAACTTCGAAAAAAATTTTTTTTCTTTTCGAGATTCTTTGCGCATAATATGCTTTACTGAGGTTATCAAACTAGTATAATGAAAGCGAACCAGTTATCTCAAATAAGAACGGAAAAAAAGTGATTCTAACGAAGTTTTCATAATTCGAAAAAAAAATTTTTTCTTTTCGAGATTCTTTGCGCATAATATGCTTTTCTGAGGCTATCAAACTAGTATAATGAAAGAGAACCAGTTATCTCAAATAAGAACGGAAAAAAAGTGATTCTAATGAAGTTTCCAATCTTCGAAAAAAATTTTTTTTCTTTTCGAGATTCTTTGTGCATAATATGCTTTTCTGAGGCTATCAAACTAGTATAATGAAAGAGAACCAGTTATCTCAAATAAGAACGGAAAAAAAGTGATTCTAACGAAGTTTCCATAATTCGAAAAAAAAATTTTTTCTTTTCGAGATTCTTTGCGCATAATATGCTTTTCTGAGGCTATCAAACTAGTATAATGAAAGAGAACCAGTTATCTCAAATAAGAACGGAAAAAAAGTTATTCAAACGAAGTTTCCAAACTTCGAAAAAAAACTTTTTTCTTTTCGAGATTCTTTGCGCATAATATGCTTTTCTGAGGCTATCAAACTAGTATAATGAAAGACAACCAGTTATCTCAAATAAGAACGGAAAAAAAGTGATTCTAACGAAGTTACCAAACTTCGAAAAAATTTTTTTTTCTTTTCCAGATTCTTTGCGCATAATATGCTTTACTGATGCTATTAAAGTAGTATAATGAAAGAGAACCAGTTATCTCAAATAAGAACGGAAAAAAGTGATTCTAATGAAGTTTCCAAACTTCGAAAGAAATTTTTTTCTTTTCGAGATTCTTTGTGCATAATATGCTTTACTGAGGCTATCAAACTAGTATAATGAAAGAGAACCAGTTATCTCAAATAAGAACGGAAAAATAGTGATTCAAACGAAGTTTCCAAAATTCAAAAAAAACTTTTATGTTTTCGAGATTCTTTGCGCATAATGTGCTTTTCTGAGGTTATCAAACTAGTATAATGAAAGAGAACCAGTTATCTCAAATAAGAACGGAAAAAAAGTGATTCTAACGAAGTTTCCAAACTTAGAAAAAAAATTTTTTTCTTTTCCAGATTCTTTGCGCATTATAATGCATAAAGCATATTTGCTTTACTGAGGCTATCAAACTAGTATAATGAAAGAGAACCAGTTATCTCAAATAAGAACGGAAAAAAAGTGATTCTAAGGAAGTATCAAACTTCGAAAAAAATTTTTTTTCTTTTCGAGATTCTTTGTGCAAAATATGCTTTACTGAGGCTATCAAACTAGTATAATGAAAGAGAACCAGTTAAGGCAAATAAGAACGGAAAAAAGTGATTCAAACTAAGTTTCCAAACTAAGAAAAAAAATTTTTTTCTTTTCGAGATTCTTTGCGCATAATATGCTTTTCTGAGGCTATCAAACTAGTATAATTAAAGAGAACCAGTTATCTCAAATAAGAACGGAAAAGAAGTGATTCCAACGAAGTTTCCAAACTTCGAAAAAATTTTTTTTTCTTTTCCAGATTCTTTGCGCATAATATGCTTTACTGTGGCTATCAAACTAGTATAATGAAAGAGAACCAGTTATCTCAAATAAGAACGGAAAAAAAGTGATTCTAATGCAGTTTCCAAACTTCGAAAAAAATTTTTTTTCTTTTCGAGATTCTTTGTGCATAATATGCTTTACTGAGGTTATCAAACTAGTATAATGAAAGAGAACCAGTTATCTCAATTAAGAACGGAAAAAAAGTGATTCAAACGAAGTTTCCAAACTTCGAAAAAAAACTTTTTTCTTGTCGAGATTCTTTGCGCATAATATGCTTTTCTGAGGCTATCAAACTAGTATAATGAAAGAGAACCAGTTATCTCAAATAAGAACGGACAAAAAGTGATTCTAACGAAGTTTCCAAACTTCGAAAAAAATTTTTTTTCTTTTCCAGATTCTTTGCGCATAATATGCTTTACTGAGGCTATCAAACTAGTATAATGAAAGAGAACCAGTTATCTCAAATAAGAACGGAAAAAAAAGTGATTCTAATGAAGTTTCCAAACTTGGAAAAAAATTTTTTTTCTTTTCGAGAATCTTTGTGCATAATATGCTTTACTGAGGCTACCAAATAGTATAATGAAAGAGAACCAGTTATCTCAAATAAGAACGGAAAAAAAGTGAATAAAACGAAGTTTCCAAAATTCAAAAAAAACTTTTTTCTTTTCGAGATTCTTTGCGCATAATATGCTTTTCTGAGGTTATCAAACTAGTATAATGAAACAGAACCAGTTATCTCAAATAAGTACGGAATAAAAGTGATTCTAAAGAACTTCCCCAATTTCGAAAAAATTTTTTTTCTTTTCGAGATTCTTTGCGCATAATATGCATTTCTGAGGCTATCAAACTAGTATAATGAAAGAGAACCAGTTATCTCAAATAAGAACGGAAAAAAATTGATTCTAAAGAAGTTTCCAAACTTCGAAAAAAATTTTTTTTCTTTTCGAGATTCTTTGCGCATAATATGCTTTACTGAGGCTATCAAACTAGTATAAAGAGAGAGAAACAGTTATCTCAAATAAGAACAGAAAAAAAGTGATTCAAATGAAGTTTCCAAACTTCGAAAAAAAATGTTTTTCTTTTCGAGATTCTTTGCGCATAATATGCTTTTCTGGGGCTATCAAACTAGTATAATGAAAGAAAACCAGTTATCTCAAATAAGAACGGGAAAAAAGTGATTCTAACGAAGTTTCCAAACTTCGAAAAAAATTTTTTTTCTTTTCGTGATTCTTTGCGCTAAATATGCTTTTCTGAGGCTATCAAACTAGTATAATGAAAGAGAACCAGTTATCTCAAATAAGAACAGAAAAAAAGTGATTCTAAAGAAGTTTCCAAACTTCGAAAAATATTTTTTTTCTTTTCGTGATTCTTTTCGCTAAATATGCTTTTCTGAGGCTATCTAACTAGTATAATGAAAGAGAACCAGTTATCTCAAATAAGAACAGAAAAAAAGTGATTCTAAAGAAGTTTCCAAACTTCGAAAAAAAATTTTTTTCTTTTCGAGATTCTTTGCGCATAATATGCTTTACTGATGCTATCAAACTAGTATAATGAAAGAGAACCAGTTATCTCAAATAAGAACAGAAAAAAAGTGATTCTAAAGAAGTTTCCAAACTTCGAAAAAAATTTTTTTTCTTTTCGAGATTCTTTGCGCATAATATGCTTTACTGAGGCTATCAAACTAGTATATTGAAAGAGAACCAGTTATCTCAAATAAGAACGGAAAAAAGTGTTTCTAACGATGTTTTCAAACTTCGAAAAAAAAATTTTTTCTTTTCGAGATTCTTTGCGCATAATATGCTTTACTGAGGCTATCAAACTAGTACAATGAAAGAGAACCAGTTATCTCAAATAAGAACAGAAAAAAAGTGATTCTAAAGAAGTTTCCAAAATTCGAAAAAAAATTTTTTTCTTTTGGAGATTCTTTGCGCATAATATGCTTTAATGAGGCTATCAAACTAGTATAATGAAAGAGAACCAGTTATCTCAAATAAGAACGGAAAAAAATTGATTCTAAAGAAGTTTCCAAAGTTCGAAAAAAAAATTTTTTCTTTTCGAGATTCTTTGCGCATAATATGCTTTACTGAGGCTATCAACCTAGTATAATGAAAGAGAAACAGTTATCTCAAATAAGAACGGAAAAAAAGTGATTCTAAAGTAGTTTCCAAACTTCGAAAAAATTTTTTTCTTTTCGTGATTCTTTTCGCTAAATATGCTTTTCTGAGCCTATCAAACTAGTGTAATGAAAGAGAACCAGTTATCTCAAATTAGAACAGAAAAAAAGTGATTCTAAAGAAGTTTCCAAACTTCGAAAAAAAATTTTTTTCTTTTCGAGATTCTTTGCGCATAATATGCTTTACTGAGGCTATCAAACTAGTATAATGAAAGAGAACCAGTTATCTCAAATAAGAACAGATAAAAAGTGATTCTAAAGAAGTTTCCAAATTTCGAAAAAAATTTTTTTTCTTTTCGAGATTCTTTGCGCATAATATGCTTTACTGAGGTTATCAAACTAGTATAATGAAAGAGAACCAGTTATCTCAAATAAGAACGGAAAAAAGTGATTCTAACGAAGTTTCCAAACTTCGAAAAAATTTTTTTTCTTTTCCAGATTCTTTGCGCATAATATGCATTACTGTGGCTATGAAACTAGTATAATGAAAGAGAACCAGTTATCTCAAATAAGAACGGAAAAAAAGTGATTCTAAAGTAGTTTCCAAACTTCGAAAAAATTTTTTTCTTTTCGTGATTCTTTTCGCTAAATATGCTTTTCTGAGCCTATCAAACTAGTGTAATGAAAGAGAACCAGTTATCTCAAATTAGAACAGAAAAAAAGTGATTCTAAAGAAGTTTCCAAACTTGGAAAAAAAATTTTTTTCTTTTCGAGATTCTTTGCGCATAATATGCTTTACTGAGGCTATCAAACTAGTATAATGAAAGAGAACCAGTTATCTCAAATAAGAACAGATAAAAAGTGATTCTAAAGAAGTTTCCAAATTTCGAAAAAATTTTTTTTTCTTTTCGAGATTCTTTGCGCATAATATGCTTTACTGAGGTTATCAAACTAGTATAATGAAAGAGAACCAGTTATCTCAAATAAGAACAGATAAAAAGTGATTCTAAAGAAGTTTCCAAATTTCGAAAAAAATTTTTTTTCTTTTCGAGATTCTTTGCGCATAATATGCTTTACTGAGGTTATCAAACTAGTATAATGAAACAGAACCAGTTATCTCAAATAAGTACGGAAAAATAGTGATTCTAACGAAGTTTCCAAACTTCGAAAAAAATTTTTTTCTTTTCGAGATTCTTAGCGCATAATATGCTTTTCTGAGGCTATCAAACTAGTATAATGAAAGAGAACCAGTTAACTCAAATAAGAACGGAAAAAAAGTGATTCTAACGAAGTTTCCAAACTTCGAAAAAAAATGTTTTTCTTTTCGATATTCTTTGCGCATAATATGCTTTTCTGAGGCTATCAAACTAGTATAATGAAAGAGAACCAGTTATCTGAAATAAGAACGGGAAAAAAGTGATTCAAACGAAGTTTCCAAACCTCGAAAAAATTTTTTTTTCTTTTCGTGATTCTTTGCGCTAAATATGCTTTTCTGAGGATATCAAAGTTGTATTATAAAAGAGAACCAGTTATCTCAAATAAGAACGGAAAAAAGTGATTCTAACGAAGTTTCCAAACTTCGAAAAAAATTTATTTTCTTTTCCAGATTCTTTGCCCATAATGTGCTTTACTGAGGCTATCAAACTAGTATAATGAAAGAGAACCAGTTATCTCAAATAAGAACGGAAAAAAAGTGATTCTAATGAAGTTTCCAAACTTCGAAAAAATTTTTTTTCTTTTCGAGATTCTTTGTGCATAATATGCTTTACTGAGGCTATCAAACTAGTATAATGAAATAGAACCAGTTATCTCAAATAAGAACGGAAAAATAGTGATTCAAACGAAGTTTCCAAAATTCAAAAAAAACTTTTTTCTTTTCGAGATTCTTTGCGCATAATGTGCTTTTCTGAGGTTATCAAACTAGTATAATGAAAGAGAACCAGTTATCTCAAATAAGAACGGAAAAAAAGTGATTCTAACGAAGTTTCCAAACTTCGAAAAAAAATTTTTTTCTTTTCCAGATTCTTTGCGCATTATAATGCATAAAGCATATTTGCTTTACTGAGGCTATCAAACTAGTATAATGAAAGAGAACCAGTTATCTCAAATAAGAACGGAGAAAAAGTGATTCTAAGGAAGTATCAAACTTCGAAAAAAATTTTTTTTCTTTTCGAGATTCTTTGTGCAAAATATGCTTTACTGAGGCTATCAAACTAGTATAATGAAAGAGAACCAGTTATCGCAAATAAGAACGGAAAAAAGTGATTCAAACGAAGTTTCCAAACTACGAAAAAAATTTTTTTTCTTTTCGAGATTCTTTGCGCATAATATGCTTTTCTGAGGTTATCAAACTAGTATAATGAAAGAGAACCAGTTATCTCAAATAAGAACGGAAAAAAAGTGATTCTAACGAAGTTTTCATAATTCGAAAAAAAAATTTTTTCTTTTCGAGATTCTTTGCGCATAATATGCTTTTCTGAGGCTATCAAACTTGTATAATGAAAGAGAACCAGTTATCTCAAATAAGAACGGAAAAAAAGTGATTCTAATGAAGTTTCCAATCTTCGAAAAAAATTTTTTTTCTTTTCGAGATTCTTTGTGCATAATATGCTTTTCTGAGGCTATCAAACTAGTATAATGAAAGAGAACCAGTTATCTCAAATAAGAACGGAAAAAAAGTGATTCTAACGAAGTTTCCATAATTCGAAAAAAAAATTTTTTCTTTTCGAGATTCTTTGCGCATAATATGCTTTTCTGAGGCTATCAAACTAGTATAATGAAAGAGAACCAGTTATCTCAAATAAGAACGGAAAAAAAGTTATTCAAACGAAGTTTCCAAACTTCGAAAAAAAACTTTTTTCTTTTCGAGATTCTTTGCGCATAATATGCTTTTCTGAGGCTATCAAACTAGTATAATGAAAGACAACCAGTTATCTCAAATAAGAACGGAAAAAAAGTGATTCTAACGAAGTTACCAAACTTCGAAAAAAATTTTTTTTCTTTTCCAGATTCTTTGCGCATAATATGCTTTACTGATGCTATTAAAGTAGTATAATGAAAGAGAACCAGTTATCTCAAATAAGAACGGAAAAAAGTGATTCTAATGAAGTTTCCAAACTTCGAAAAAAAAATTTTCTTTTCGAGATTCTTTGTGCATAATATGCTTTACTGAGGTTATCAAACTAGTATAATGAAAGAGAACCAGTTATCTCAAATAAGAACGGAAAAAAGTGATTCTAACGAAGTTTCCAAACTTCGAAAAAAATTTTTTTCTTTTCCAGATTCTTTGCGCATGATATGATTTACTGATGCTATCAAGCTAGTATAATGAAAGAGAACCGGTTATCTCAAATAAGAACGGAAAAAAAGTGATTCTAATGAAGTTTCCAAACTTCGAAAGAAATTTTTTTTCTTTTCGAGATTCTTTGTGCATAATATGCTTTACTGAGGCTATCAAACTAGTATAATGAAAGAGAACCAGTTATCTCAAATAAGAACGGAAAAATAGTGATTCAAACGAAGTTTCCAAAATTCAAAAAAAACTTTTATGTTTTCGAGATTCTTTGCGCATAATGTGCTTTTCTGAGGTTATCAAACTAGTATAATGAAAGAGAACCAGTTATCTCAAATAAGAACGGAAAAAAAGTGATTCTAACGAAGTTTCCAAACTTAGAAAAAAAATTTTTTTCTTTTCCAGATTCTTTGCGCATTATAATGCATAAAGCATATTTGCTTTACTGAGGCTATCAAACTAGTATAATGAAAGAGAACCAGTTATCTCAAATAAGAACGGAAAAAAAGTGATTCTAAGGAAGTATCAAACTTCGAAAAAAATTTTTTTTCTTTTCGAGATTCTTTGTGCAAAATATGCTTTACTGAGGCTATCAAACTAGTATAATGAAAGAGAACCAGTTAAGGGAAATAAGAACGGAAAAAAGTGATTCAAACGAAGTTTCCAAACTACGAAAAAAAATTTTTTTCTTTTCGAGATTCTTTGCGCATAATATGCTTTTCTGAGGCTATCAAACTAGTATAATTAAAGAGAACCAGTTATCTCAAATAAGAACGGAAAAGAAGTGATTCCAACGAAGTTTCCAAACTTCGAAAAAATTTTTTTTTCTTTTCCAGATTCTTTGCGCATAATATGCTTTACTGTGGCTATCAAACTAGTATAATGAAAGAGAACCAGTTATCTCAAATAAGAACGGAAAAAAAGTGATTCTAATGCAGTTTCCAAACTTCGAAAAAAATTTTTTTTCTTTTCGAGATTCTTTGTGCATAATATGCTTTACTGAGGTTATCAAACTAGTATAATGAAAGAGAACCAGTTATCTCAATTAAGAACGGAAAAAAAGTGATTCAAACGAAGTTTCCAAACTTCGAAAAAAAACTTTTTTCTTGTCGAGATTCTTTGCGCATAATATGCTTTTCTGAGGCTATCAAACTAGTATAATGAAAGAGAACCAGTTATCTCAAATAAGAACCGACAAAAAGTGATTCTAACGAAGTTTCCAAACTTCGAAAAAAATTTTTTTTCTTTTCCAGATTCTTTGCGCATAATATGCTTTACTGAGGCTATCAAACTAGTATAATGAAAGAGAACCAGTTATCTCAAATAAGAACGGAAAAAAAAGTGATTCTAATGAAGTTTCCAAACTTGGAAAAAAATTTTTTTTCTTTTCGAGAATCTTTGTGCATAATATGCTTTACTGAGGCTACCAAATAGTATAATGAAAGAGAACCAGTTATCTCAAATAAGAACGGAAAAAAAGTGAATAAAACGAAGTTTCCAAAATTCAAAAAAAACTTTTTTCTTTTCGAGATTCTTTGCGCATAATATGCTTTTCTGAGGTTATCAAACTAGTATAATGAAACAGAACCAGTTATCTCAAATAAGTACGGAATAAAAGTGATTCTAAAGAACTTCCCCAATTTCGAAAAAATTTTTTTTCTTTTCGAGATTCTTTGCGCATAATATGCATTTCTGAGGCTATCAAACTAGTATAATGAAAGAGAACCAGTTATCTCAAATAAGAACGGAAAAAAATTGATTCTAAAGAAGTTTCCAAACTTCGAAAAAAATTTTTTTTCTTTTCGAGATTCTTTGCGCATAATATGCTTTACTGAGGCTATCAAACTAGTATAAAGAGAGAGAAACAGTTATCTCAAATAAGAACAGAAAAAAAGTGATTCAAATGAAGTTTCCAAACTTCGAAAAAAAATGTTTTTCTTTTCGAGATTCTTTGCGCATAATATGCTTTTCTGGGGCTATCAAACTAGTATAATGAAAGAAAACCAGTTATCTCAAATAAGAACGGGAAAAAAGTGATTCTAACGAAGTTTCCAAACTTCGAAAAAAATTTTTTTTCTTTTCGTGATTCTTTGCGCTAAATATGCTTTTCTGAGGCTATCAAACTAGTATAATGAAAGAGAACCAGTTATCTCAAATAAGAACAGAAAAAAAGTGATTCTAAAGAAGTTTCCAAACTTCGAAAAATATTTTTTTTCTTTTCGTGATTCTTTTCGCTAAATATGCTTTTCTGAGGCTATCTAACTAGTATAATGAAAGAGAACCAGTTATCTCAAATAAGAACAGAAAAAAAGTGATTCTAAAGAAGTTTCCAAACTTCGAAAAAAAATTTTTTTCTTTTCGAGATTCTTTGCGCATAATATGCTTTACTGATGCTATCAAACTAGTATAATGAAAGAGAACCAGTTATCTCAAATAAGAACAGAAAAAAGTGATTCTAAAGAAGTTTCCAAACTTCGAAAAAAATTTTTTTTCTTTTCGAGATTCTTTGCGCATAATATGCTTTACTGAGGCTATCAAACTAGTATATTGAAAGAGAACCAGTTATCTCAAATAAGAACGGAAAAAAGTGTTTCTAACGATGTTTTCAAACTTCGAAAAAAAAATTTTTTCTTTTCGAGATTCTTTGCGCATAATATGCTTTACTGAGGCTATCAAACTAGTACAATGAAAGAGAACCAGTTATCTCAAATAAGAACAGAAAAAAAGTGATTCTAAAGAAGTTTCCAAAATTCGAAAAAAATTTTTTTTCTTTTGGAGATTCTTTGCGCATAATATGCTTTAATGAGGCTATCAAACTAGTATAATGAAAGAGAACCAGTTATCTCAAATAAGAACGGAAAAAAATTGATTCTAAAGAAGTTTCCAAAGTTCGAAAAAAAAATTTTTTCTTTTCGAGATTCTTTACGCATAATATGCTTTACTGAGGCTATCAACCTAGTATAATGAAAGAGAAACAGTTATCTCAAATAAGAACGGGAAAAAAGTGATTCTAAAGTAGTTTCCAAACTTCGAAAAAATTTTTTTCTTTTCGTGATTCTTTTCGCTAAATATGCTTTTCTGAGCCTATCAAACTAGTGTAATGAAAGAGAACCAGTTATCTCAAATTAGAACAGAAAAAAAGTGATTCTAAAGAAGTTTCCAAACTTCGAAAAAAAATTTTTTTCTTTTCGAGATTCTTTGCGCATAATATGCTTTACTGAGGCTATCAAACTAGTATAATGAAAGAGAACCAGTTATCTCAAATAAGAACAGATAAAAAGTGATTCTAAAGAAGTTTCCAAATTTCGAAAAAAATTTTTTTTCTTTTCGAGATTCTTTGCGCATAATATGCTTTACTGAGGTTATCAAACTAGTATAATGAAAGAGAACCAGTTATCTCAAATAAGAACGGAAAAAAGTGATTCTAACGAAGTTTCCAAACTTCGAAAAAAATTTTTTTCTTTTCCAGATTCTTTGCGCATAATATGCTTTACTGTGGCTATGAAACTAGTATAATGAAAGAGAACCAGTTATCTCAAATAAGAACGGAAAAAAAGTGATTCTAATGCAGTTTCCAAACTTCGAAAAATTTTTTTTTCTTTTCGAGATTCTTTGTGCATATTATGCTTTACTGAGGTTATCAAACTAGTATAATGAAAGAGAACCAGTTATCTCAAATAAGAACGGAAAAAAGTGATTCTAACGAAGTTTCCAAACTTCGAAAAAAATTTTTTTCTTTTCCAGATTCTTTGCGCATAATATGCTTTACTGATGCTATCAAGCCTAGTATAATGAAAGAGAACCGGTTATCTCAAATAAGAACGGAAAAAAAGTGATTCTAATGAAGTTTCCAAACTTCGAAAGAAATTTTTTTTCTTTTCGAGATTCTTTGTGCATAATATGCTTTACTGGGGCTATCAAACTTCCTGAGGCTATCAAACTAACGAAACAGAACCAGTTATCTCAAATAAGAACGGAAAAAAGTGATTCTAACGAAGTTTCCAAACTTCGAAAAAAATTTATTTTCTTTTCCAGATTCTTTGCCCATAATGTGCTTTACTGAGGCTATCAAACTAGTATAATGAAAGAGAACCAGTTATCTCAAATAAGAACGGAAAAAAAGTGATTCTAATGAAGTTTCCAAACTTCGAAAAAATTTTTTTTCTTTTCGAGATTCTTTGTGCATAATATGCTTTACTGAGGCTATCAAACTAGTATAATGAAATAGAACCAGTTATCTCAAATAAGAACGGAAAAATAGTGATTCAAACGAAGTTTCCAAAATTCAAAAAAAACTTTTTTCTTTTCGAGATTCTTTGCGCATAATGTGCTTTTCTGAGGTTATCAAACTAGTATAATGAAAGAGAACCAGTTATCTCAAATAAGAACGGAAAAAAAGTGATTCTAACGAAGTTTCCAAACTTCGAAAAAAAATTTTTTTCTTTTCCAGATTCTTTGCGCATTATAATGCATAAAGCATATTTGCTTTACTGAGGCTATCAAACTAGTATAATGAAAGAGAACCAGTTATCTCAAATAAGAACGGAAAAAAAGTGATTCTAAGGAAGTATCAAACTTCGAAAAAAATTTTTTTTCTTTTCGAGATTCTTTGTGCATAATATGCTTTACTGAGGTTATCAAACTAGTATAATGAAAGAGAACCAGTTATCTCAAATAAGAACGGAAAAAAAGTGATTCTAACGAAGTTTTCATAATTCGAAAAAAAAATTTTTTCTTTTCGAGATTCTTTGCGCATAATGTGCTTTTCTGAGGCTATCAAACTAGTATAATGAAAGAGAACCAGTTATCTCAAATAAGAACGGAAAAAAAGTGATTCTAATGAAGTTTCCATAATTCGAAAAAAAAGTTTTTTCTTTTCGAGATTCTTTGCGCATAATATGCTTTTCTGAGGCTATCAAACTAGTATAATGAAAGAGAACCAGTTATCTCAAATAAGAACGGAAAAAAAGTTATTCAAACGAAGTTTCCAAACTTCGAAAAAAAACTTTTTTCTTTTCGAGATTCTTTGCGCATAATATGCTTTTCTGAGGCTATCAAACTAGTATAATGAAAGACAACCAGTTATCTCAAATAAGAACGGAAAAAAAGTGATTCTAACGAAGTTACCAAACTTCGAAAAAAATTTTTTTTCTTTTCCAGATTCTTTGCGCATAATATGCTTTACTGAGGCTATTAAAGTAGTATAATGAAAGAGAACCAGTTATCTCAAATAAGAACGGAAAAAAGTGATTCTAATGAAGTTTCCAAACTTCGAAAAAAAATTTTTCTTTTCGAGATTCTTTGTGCATAATATGCTTTACTGAGGTTATCAAACTAGTATAATGAAAGAGAACCAGTTATCTCAAATAAGAACGGAAAAAAGTGATTCTAACGAAGTTTCCAAACTTCGAAAAAAATTTTTTTCTTTTCCAGATTCTTTGCGCATAATATGATTTACTGATGCTATCAAGCTAGTATAATGAAAGAGAACCGGTTATCTCAAATAAGAACGGAAAAAAAGTGATTCTAATGAAGTTTCCAAACTTCGAAAGAAAGTTTTTTTCTTTTCGAGATTCTTTGTGCATAATATGCTTTACTGAGGCTATCAAACTAGTATAATGAAAGAGAACCAGTTATCTCAAATAAGAACGGAAAAATAGTGATTCAAACGAAGTTTCCAAAATTCAAAAAAAACTTTTATGTTTTCGAGATTCTTTGCGCATAATGTGCTTTTCTGAGGTTATCAAACTAGTATAATGAAAGAGAACCAGTTATCTCAAATAAGAACGGAAAAAAAGTGATTCTAACGAAGTTTCCAAACTTCGAAAAAAAATTTTTTTCTTTTCCAGATTCTTTGCGCATTATAATGCATAAAGCATATTTGCTTTACTGAGGCTATCAAACTAGTATAATGAAAGAGAACCAGTTATCTCAAATAAGAACGGAAAAAAAGTAATTCTAAGGAAGTATCAAACTTCGAAAAAAATTTTTTTTCTTTTCGAGATTCTTTGTGCAAAATATGCTTTACTGAGGCTATCAAACTAGTATAATGAAAGAGAACCAGTTATCGCAAATAAGAACGGAAAAAAAGTGATTCAAACGAAGTTTCCAAACTACGAAAAAAAATTTTTTTCTTTTCGAGATTCTTTGCGCATAATATGCTTTTCTGAGGCTATCAAACTAGTATAATTAAAGAGAACCAGTTATCTCAAATAAGAACGGAAAAGAAGTGATTCCAACGAAGTTTCCAAACTTCGAAAAAATTTTTTTTTCTTTTCCAGATTCTTTGCGCATAATATGCTTTACTGTGGCTATCAAACTAGTATAATGAAAGAGAACCAGTTATCTCAAATAAGAACGGAAAAAAAGTGATTCTAATGCAGTTTCCAAACTTCGAAAAAAATTTTTTTTCTTTTCGAGATCATTTGTGCATAATATGCTTTACTGAGGTTATCAAACTAGTATAATGAAAGAGAACCAGTTATCTCAATTAAGAACGGAAAAAAAGTGATTCAAACGAAGTTTCCAAACTTCCAAAAAAAACTTTTTTCTTGTCGAGATTCTTTGCGCATAATATGCTTTTCTGAGGCTATCAAACTAGTATAATGAAAGAGAACCAGTTATCTCAAATAAGAACGGACAAAAAGTGATTCTAACGAAGTTTCCAAACTTCGAAAAAAATTTTTTTTCTTTTCCAGATTCTTTGCGCATAATATGCTTTACTGAGGCTATCAAACTAGTATAATGAAAGAGAACCAGTTATCTCAAATAAGAACGGAAAAAAAAGTGATTCTAATGAAGTTTCCAAACTTGGAAAAAAATTTTTTTTCTTTTCGAGAATCTTTGTGCATAATATGCTTTACTGAGGCTACCAAATAGTATAATGAAAGAGAACCAGTTATCTCAAATAAGAACGGAAAAAAAGTGAATAAAACGAAGTTTCCAAAATTCAAAAAAAACTTTTTTCTTTTCGAGATTCTTTGCGCATAATATGCTTTTCTGAGGTAATCAAACTAGTATAATGAAACAGAACCAGTTATCTCAAATAAGTACGGAATAAAAGTGATTCTAAAGAACTTCCCCAACTTCGAAAAAATTTTTTTTCTTTTCGAGATTCTTTGCGCATAATATGCTTTACTGAGGTTATCAAACTAGTATAATGAAAGAGAACCAGTTATCTCAAATAAGAACGGAAAAAAGTGATTCTAACGAAGTTTCCAAACTTCGAAAAAAATTTTTTTCTTTTCCAGATTCTTTGCGCATAATATGCTTTACTGTGGCTATGAAACTAGTATAATGAAAGAGAACCAGTTATCTCAAATAAGAACGGAAAAAAAGTGATTCTAATGCAGTTTCCAAACTTCGAAAAATTTTTTTTTCTTTTCGAGATTCTTTGTGCATATTATGCTTTACTGAGGTTATCAAACTAGTATAATGAAAGAGAACCAGTTATCTCAAATAAGAACGGAAAAAAGTGATTCTAACGAAGTTTCCAAACTTCGAAAAAAATTTTTTTCTTTTCCAGATTCTTTGCGCATAATATGCTTTACTGATGCTATCAAGCCTAGTATAATGAAAGAGAACCGGTTATCTCAAATAAGAACGGAAAAAAAGTGATTCTAATGAAGTTTCCAAACTTCGAAAGAAATTTTTTTTCTTTTCGAGATTCTTTGTGCATAATATGCTTTACTGGGGCTATCAAACTTCCTGAGGCTATCAAACTAACGAAACAGAACCAGTTATCTCAAATAAGAACGGAATAAAGTGATTCTAACGAAGTTTCCAAACTTCGAAAAAAATTTATTTTCTTTTCCAGATTCTTTGCCCATAATGTGCTTTACTGAGGCTATCAAACTAGTATAATGAAAGAGAACCAGTTATCTCAAATAAGAACGGAAAAAAAGTGATTCTAATGAAGTTTCCAAACTTCGAAAAAATTTTTTTTCTTTTCGAGATTCTTTGTGCATAATATGCTTTACTGAGGCTATCAAACTAGTATAATGAAATAGAACCAGTTATCTCAAATAAGAACGGAAAAATAGTGATTCAAACGAAGTTTCCAAAATTCAAAAAAAACTTTTTTCTTTTCGAGATTCTTTGCGCATAATGTGCTTTTCTGAGGTTATCAAACTAGTATAATGAAAGAGAACCAGTTATCTCAAATAAGAACGGAAAAAAAGTGATTCTAACGAAGTTTCCAAACTTCGAAAAAAAATTTTTTTCTTTTCCAGATTCTTTGCGCATTATAATGCATAAAGCATATTTGCTTTACTGAGGCTATCAAACTAGTATAATGAAAGAGAACCAGTTATCTCAAATAAGAACGGAAAAAAAGTGATTCTAAGGAAGTATCAAACTTCGAAAAAAATTTTTTTTCTTTTCGAGATTCTTTGTGCATAATATGCTTTACTGAGGTTATCAAACTAGTATAATGAAAGAGAACCAGTTATCTCAAATAAGAACGGAAAAAAAGTGATTCTAACGAAGTTTTCATAATTCGAAAAAAAAATTTTTTCTTTTCGAGATTCTTTGCGCATAATGTGCTTTTCTGAGGCTATCAAACTAGTATAATGAAAGAGAACCAGTTATCTCAAATAAGAACGGAAAAAAAGTGATTCTAATGAAGTTTCCATAATTCGAAAAAAAAGTTTTTTCTTTTCGAGATTCTTTGCGCATAATATGCTTTTCTGAGGCTATCAAACTAGTATAATGAAAGAGAACCAGTTATCTCAAATAAGAACGGAAAAAAAGTTATTCAAACGAAGTTTCCAAACTTCGAAAAAAAACTTTTTTCTTTTCGAGATTCTTTGCGCATAATATGCTTTTCTGAGGCTATCAAACTAGTATAATGAAAGACAACCAGTTATCTCAAATAAGAACGGAAAAAAAGTGATTCTAACGAAGTTACCAAACTTCGAAAAAAAATTTTTTTCTTTTCCAGATTCTTTGCGCATAATATGCTTTACTGAGGCTATTAAAGTAGTATAATGAAAGAGAACCAGTTATCTCAAATAAGAACGGAAAAAAGTGATTCTAATGAAGTTTCCAAACTTCGAAAAAAAATTTTTCTTTTCGAGATTCTTTGTGCATAATATGCTTTACTGAGGTTATCAAACTAGTATAATGAAAGAGAACCAGTTATCTCAAATAAGAACGGAAAAAAGTGATTCTAACGAAGTTTCCAAACTTCGAAAAAAATTTTTTTCTTTTCCAGATTCTTTGCGCATAATATGATTTACTGATGCTATCAAGCTAGTATAATGAAAGAGAACCGGTTATCTCAAATAAGAACGGAAAAAAAGTGATTCTAATGAAGTTTCCAAACTTCGAAAGAAAGTTTTTTTCTTTTCGAGATTCTTTGTGCATAATATGCTTTACTGAGGCTATCAAACTAGTATAATGAAAGAGAACCAGTTATCTCAAATAAGAACGGAAAAATAGTGATTCAAACGAAGTTTCCAAAATTCAAAAAAAACTTTTATGTTTTCGAGATTCTTTGCGCATAATGTGCTTTTCTGAGGTTATCAAACTAGTATAATGAAAGAGAACCAGTTATCTCAAATAAGAACGGAAAAAAAGTGATTCTAACGAAGTTTCCAAACTTCGAAAAAAAATTTTTTTCTTTTCCAGATTCTTTGCGCATTATAATGCATAAAGCATATTTGCTTTACTGAGGCTATCAAACTAGTATAATGAAAGAGAACCAGTTATCTCAAATAAGAACGGAAAAAAAGTAATTCTAAGGAAGTATCAAACTTCGAAAAAAATTTTTTTTCTTTTCGAGATTCTTTGTGCAAAATATGCTTTACTGAGGCTATCAAACTAGTATAATGAAAGAGAACCAGTTATCGCAAATAAGAACGGAAAAAAAGTGATTCAAACGAAGTTTCCAAACTACGAAAAAAAATTTTTTTCTTTTCGAGATTCTTTGCGCATAATATGCTTTTCTGAGGCTATCAAACTAGTATAATTAAAGAGAACCAGTTATCTCAAATAAGAACGGAAAAGAAGTGATTCCAACGAAGTTTCCAAACTTCGAAAAAATTTTTTTTTCTTTTCCAGATTCTTTGCGCATAATATGCTTTACTGTGGCTATCAAACTAGTATAATGAAAGAGAACCAGTTATCTCAAATAAGAACGGAAAAAAAGTGATTCTAATGCAGTTTCCAAACTTCGAAAAAAATTTTTTTTCTTTTCGAGATCATTTGTGCATAATATGCTTTACTGAGGTTATCAAACTAGTATAATGAAAGAGAACCAGTTATCTCAATTAAGAACGGAAAAAAAGTGATTCAAACGAAGTTTCCAAACTTCCAAAAAAAACTTTTTTCTTGTCGAGATTCTTTGCGCATAATATGCTTTTCTGAGGCTATCAAACTAGTATAATGAAAGAGAACCAGTTATCTCAAATAAGAACGGACAAAAAGTGATTCTAACGAAGTTTCCAAACTTCGAAAAAAATTTTTTTTCTTTTCCAGATTCTTTGCGCATAATATGCTTTACTGAGGCTATCAAACTAGTATAATGAAAGAGAACCAGTTATCTCAAATAAGAACGGAAAAAAAAGTGATTCTAATGAAGTTTCCAAACTTGGAAAAAAATTTTTTTTCTTTTCGAGAATCTTTGTGCATAATATGCTTTACTGAGGCTACCAAATAGTATAATGAAAGAGAACCAGTTATCTCAAATAAGAACGGAAAAAAAGTGAATAAAACGAAGTTTCCAAAATTCAAAAAAAACTTTTTTCTTTTCGAGATTCTTTGCGCATAATATGCTTTTCTGAGGTAATCAAACTAGTATAATGAAACAGAACCAGTTATCTCAAATAAGTACGGAATAAAAGTGATTCTAAAGAACTTCCCCAACTTCGAAAAAATTTTTTTTCTTTTCGAGATTCTTTGCGCATAATATGCATTTCTGAGGCTATCAAACTAGTATAATGAAAGAGAACCAGTTATCTCAAATAAGAACGGAAAAAAAGTTTCCAAACTTCGAAAAATTTTTTTTTTTTTTTCCAGATTCTTTGCGCATAATATGCTTTACTGAGGCTATCAAACTAGTATAATGAAAGAGAACCAGTTATCTCAAATAAGAACGGAAAAAAAGTGATTCAAACGAAGTTTCCAAACTTCGAAAAAAATTTTTTTTCTTGTCGAGATTCTTTGCGCATAATATGCTTTTCTGAGGCTATCAAACTAGTATAATGAAAGAGAACCAGTTTTCTCAAATAAGAACGGAAAAAAAGTGATTCTAACGAAGTTTCCAAACTTCGAAAAAAATTATTTTTCTTATCCAGATTTTTTGCGCATAATATGCTTTACTGAGGCTATCAAACTGTATAATGAAAGAGAACCAGTTATCTCAAATAAGAACGGAAAAAAAGTGATTCTAATGAAGTTTCCAAACTTCGAAAAAAATTTTTTTTCTTTTCGAGAATCTTTGTGCATAATATGCTTTACTGAGGCTATCAAACTAGTATAATGAAACAGAACCAGTTATCTCAAATAAGAACGGAAAAAAAGTGATTCTAACGAAGTTTCCAAACTTCGAAAAAAAATTTTTTTCTTTTCCAGATTCTTTGCGCATTATAATGCATAAAGCATATTTGCTTTACTGAGGCTATCAAACTAGTATAATGAAAGAGAACCAGTTATCTCAAATAAGAACGGAGAAAAAGTGATTCTAAGGAAGTATCAAACTTCGAAAAAAATTTTTTTTCTTTTCGAGATTCTTTGTGCAAAATATGCTTTACTGAGGCTATCAAACTAGTATAATGAAAGAGAACCAGTTATCGCAAATAAGAACGGAAAAAAAGTGATTCAAACGAAGTTTCCAAACTACGAAAAAAATTTTTTTTCTTTTCGAGATTCTTTGCGCATAATATGCTTTTCTGAGGCTATCAAACTAGTATAATAAAAGAGAACCAGTTATCTCAAATAAGAACGGAAAAGAAGTGATTCCAACGAAGTTTCCAAACTTCGAAAAAATTTTTTTTTCTTTTCCAGATTCTTTGCGCATAATATGCTTTACTGTGGCTATCAAACTAGTATAATGAAAGAGAACCAGTTATCTCAAATAAGAACGGAAAAAAAGTGATTCTAATTTTAGTTTCCAAACTTCGAAAAAAATTTTTTTTCTTTTCGAGATTCTTTGTGCATAATATGCTTTACTGAGGTTATCAAACTAGTATAATGAAAGAGAACCAGTTATCTCAAATAAGAACGGAAAAAAAGTGATTCTAACGAAGTTTTCATAATTCGAAAAAAAAATTTTTTCTTTTCGAGATTCTTTGCGCATAATATGCTTTTCTGAGGCTATCAAACTAGTATAATGAAAGAGAACCAGTTATCTCAAATAAGAACGGAAAAAAAGTGATTCTAATGAAGTTTCCAATCTTCGAAAAAAATTTTTTTTCTTTTCGAGATTCTTTGTGCATAATATGCTTTTCTGAGGCTATCAAACTAGTATAATGAAAGAGAACCAGTTATCTCAAATAAGAACGGAAAAAAAGTGATTCTAACGAAGTTTCCATAATTCGAAAAAAAATTTTTTCTTTTCGAGATTCTTTGCGCATAATATGCTTTTCTGAGGCTATCAAACTAGTATAATGAAAGAGAACCAGTTATCTCAAATAAGAACGGAAAAAAAGTTATTCAAACGAAGTTTCCAAACTTCGAAAAAAAACTTTTTTCTTTTCGAGATTCTTTGCGCATAATATGCTTTTCTGAGGCTATCAAACTAGTATAATGAAAGACAACCAGTTATCTCAAATAAGAACGGAAAAAAAGTGATTCTAACGAAGTTACCAAACTTCGAAAAAAATTTTTTTTCTTTTCCAGATTCTTTGCGCATAATATTATTACTGATGCTATTAAAGTAGTATAATGAAAGAGAACCAGTTATCTCAAATAAGAACGGAAAAAAGTGATTCTAATGAAGTTTCCAAACTTCGAAAAAAATTTTTCTTTTCGAGATTCTTTGTGCATAATATGCTTTACTGAGGTTATCAAACTAGTATAATGAAAGAGAACCAGTTATCTCAAATAAGAACGGAAAAAAGTGATTCTAACGAAGTTTCCAAACTTCGAAAAAAATTTTTTTCTTTTCCAGATTCTTTGCGCATGATATGATTTACTGATGCTATCAAGCTAGTATAATGAAAGAGAACCGGTTATCTCAAATAAGAACGGAAAAAAAGTGATTCTAATGAAGTTTCCAAACTTCGAAAGAAATTTTTTTTCTTTTCGAGATTCTTTGTGCATAATATGCTTTACTGAGGCTATCAAACTAGTATAATGAAAGAGAACCAGTTATCTCAAATAAGAACGGAAAAATAGTGATTCAAACGAGGTTTCCAAAATTCAAAAAAAACTTTTATGTTTTCGAGATTCTTTGCGCATAATGTGCTTTTCTGAGGTTATCAAACTAGTATAATGAAAGAGAACCAGTTATCTCAAATAAGAACGGAAAAAAAGTGATTCTAACGAAGTTTCCAAACTTAGAAAAAAAATTTTTTTCTTTTCCAGATTCTTTGCGCATTATAATGCATAAAGCATATTTGCTTTACTGAGGCTATCAAACTAGTATAATGAAAGAGAACCAGTTATCTCAAATAAGAACGGAAAAAAAGTGATTCTAAGGAAGTATCAAACTTCGAAAAAAATTTTTTTTCTTTTCGAGATTCTTTGTGCAAAATATGCTTTACTGAGGCTATCAAACTAGTATAATGAAAGAGAACCAGTTAAGGCAAATAAGAACGGAAAAAAGTGATTCAAACGAAGTTTCCAAACTACGAAAAAAAATTTTTTTCTTTTCGAGATTCTTTGCGCATAATATGCTTTTCTGAGGCTATCAAACTAGTATAATTAAAGAGAACCAGTTATCTCAAATAAGAACGGAAAAGAAGTGATTCCAACGAAGTTTCCAAACTTCGAAAAAATTTTTTTTTCTTTTCCAGATTCTTTGCGCATAATATGCTTTACTGTGGCTATCAAACTAGTATAATGAAAGAGAACCAGTTATCTCAAATAAGAACGGAAAAAAAGTGATTCTAATGCAGTTTCCAAACTTCGAAAAAAATTTTTTTTCTTTTCGAGATTCTTTGTGCATAATATGCTTTACTGAGGTTATCAAACTAGTATAATGAAAGAGAACCAGTTATCTCAATTAAGAACGGAAAAAAAGTGATTCAAACGAAGTTTCCAAACTTCGAAAAAAAACTTTTTTCTTGTCGAGATTCTTTGCGCATAATATGCTTTTCTGAGGCTATCAAACTAATATAATGAAAGAGAACCAGTTATCTCAAATAAGAACGGACAAAAAGTGATTCTAACGAAGTTTCCAAACTTCGAAAAAAATTTTTTTTCTTTTCCAGATTCTTTGCGCATAATATGCTTTACTGAGGCTATCAAACTAGTATAATGAAAGAGAACTAGTTATCTCAAATAAGAACGGAAAAAAAAGTGATTCTAATGAAGTTTCCAAACTTGGAAAAAAATTTTTTTTCTTTTCGAGAATCTTTGTGCATAATATGCTTTACTGAGGCTACCAAATAGTATAATGAAAGAGAACCAGTTATCTCAAATAAGAACGGAAAAAAAAGTGAATAAAACGAAGTTTCCAAAATTCAAAAAAAACTCTTTTCTTTTCGAGATTCTTTGCGCATAATATGCTTTTCTGAGGTTATCAAACTAGTATAATGAAACAGAACCAGTTATCTCAAATAAGTACGGAATAAAAGTGATTCTAAAGAACTTCCCCAATTTCGAAAAAATTTTTTTTCTTTTCGAGATTCTTTGCGCATAATATGCATTTCTGAGGCTATCAAACTAGTATAATGAAAGAGAACCAGTTATCTCAAATAAGAACGGAAAAAAATTGATTCTAAAGAAGTTTCCAAACTTCGAAAAAAATTTTTTTTCTTTTCGAGATTCTTTGCGCATAATATGCTTTACTGAGGCTATCAAACTAGTATAAAGAGAGAGAAACAGTTATCTCAAATAAGAACAGAAAAAAAGTGATTCAAATGAAGTTTCCAAACTTCGAAAAAAAATGTTTTTCTTTTCGAGATTCTTTGCGCATAATATGCTTTACTGATGCTATCAAACTAGTATAATGAAAGAGAACCAGTTATCTCAAATAAGAACAGAAAAAAAGTGATTCTAAAGAAGTTTCCAAACTTCGAAAAAAATTTTTTTTCTTTTCGAGATTCTTTGCGCATAATATGCTTTACTGAGGCTATCAAACTAGTATAATGAAAGAGAACCAGTTATCTCAAATAAGAACGGAAAAAAGTGATTCTAACGAAGTTTTCAAACTTCGAAAAAAAATTTTTTTCTTTTCGAGATTCTTTGCGCATAATATGCTTTACTGAGGCTATCAAACTAGTACAATGAAAGAGAACCAGTTATCTCAAATAAGAACAGAAAAAATGTGATTCTAAAGAAGTTTCCAAAATTCGAAAAAAATTTTTTTTCTTTTGGAGATTCTTTGCGCATAATATGCTTTAATGAGGCTATCAAACTAGTATAATGAAAGAGAACCAGTTATCTCAAATAAGAACGGAAAAAAATTGATTCTAAAGAAGTTTCCAAAGTTCGAAAAAAAAATTTTTTCTTTTCGAGATTCTTTGCGCATAATATGCTTTACTGAGGCTATCAACCTAGTATAATGAAAGAGAAACAGTTATCTCAAATAAGAACGGAAAAATAGTGATTCTAAAGTAGTTTCCAAACTTCGAAAAAATTTTTTTCTTTTTGTGATTCTTTTCGCTAAATATGCTTTTCTGAGCCTATCAAACTAGTGTAATGAAAGAGAACCAGTTATCTCAAATTAGAACAGAAAAAAAGTGATTCTAAAGAAGTTTCCAAACTTCGAAAAAAAATTTTTTTCTTTTCGAGATTCTTTGCGCATAATATGCTTTACTGAGGCTATCAAACTAGTATAATGAAAGAGAACCAGTTATCTCAAATAAGAACAGATAAAAAGTGATTCTAAAGAAGTTTCCAAATTTCGAAAAAATTTTTTTTTCTTTTCGAGATTCTTTGCGCATAATATGCTTTACTGAGGTTATCAAACTAGTATAATGAAAGAGAACCAGTTATCTCAAATAAGAACGGAAAAAAGTGATTCTAACGAAGTTTCCAAACTTCGAAAAAAATTTTTTTCTTTTCCAGATTCTTTGCGCATAATATGCTTTACTGTGGCTATGAAACTAGTATAATGAAAGAGAACCAGTTATCTCAAATAAGAACGGAAAAAAAGTGATTCTAATGCAGTTTCCAAACTTCGAAAAAATTTTTTTTCTTTTCGAGATTCTTTGTGCATATTATGCTTTACTGAGGTTATCAAACTAGTATAATGAAAGAGAACCAGTTATCTCAAATAAGAACGGAAAAAAGTGATTCTAACGAAGTTTCCAAACTTCGAAAAAAATTTTTTTCTTTTCCAGATTCTTTGCGCATAATATGCTTTACTGATGCTATCAAGCCTAGTATAATGAAAGAGAACCGGTTATCTCAAATAAGAACGGAAAAAAAGTGATTCTAATGAAGTTTCCAAACTTCGAAAGAAATTTTTTTTCTTTTCGAGATTCTTTGTGCATAATATGCTTTACTGGGGCTATCAAACTTCCTGAGGCTATCAAACTAACGAAACAGAACCAGTTATCTCAAATAAGAACGGAAAAAAGTGATTCTAACGAAGTTTCCAAACTTCGAAAAAAATTTATTTTCTTTTCCAGATTCTTTGCCCATAATGTGCTTTACTGAGGCTATCAAACTAGTATAATGAAAGAGAACCAGTTATCTCAAATAAGAACGGAAAAAAAGTGATTCTAATGAAGTTTCCAAACTTCGAAAAAATTTTTTTTCTTTTCGAGATTCTTTGTGCATAATATGCTTTACTGAGGCTATCAAACTAGTATAATGAAATAGAACCAGTTATCTCAAATAAGAACGGAAAAATAGTGATTCAAACGAAGTTTCCAAAATTCAAAAAAAACTTTTTTCTTTTCGAGATTCTTTGCGCATAATGTGCTTTTCTGAGGTTATCAAACTAGTATAATGAAAGAGAACCAGTTATCTCAAATAAGAACGGAAAAAAAGTGATTCTAACGAAGTTTCCAAACTTCGAAAAAAATTTTTTTTCTTTTCCAGATTCTTTGCGCATTATAATGCATAAAGCATATTTGCTTTACTGAGGCTATCAAACTAGTATAATGAAAGAGAACCAGTTATCTCAAATAAGAACGGAAAAAAAGTGATTCTAAGGAAGTATCAAACTTCGAAAAAAATTTTTTTTCTTTTCGAGATTCTTTGTGCATAATATGCTTTACTGAGGTTATCAAACTAGTATAATGAAAGAGAACCAGTTATCTCAAATAAGAACGGAAAAAAAGTGATTCTAACGAAGTTTTCATAATTCGAAAAAAAAATTTTTTCTTTTCGAGATTCTTTGCGCATAATATGCTTTTCTGAGGCTATCAAACTAGTATAATGAAAGAGAACCAGTTATCTCAAATAAGAACGGAAAAAAAGTGATTCTAATGAAGTTTCCAATCTTCGAAAAAAATTTTTTTTCTTTTCGAGATTCTTTGTGCATAATATGCTTTTCTGAGGCTATCAAACTAGTATAATGAAAGAGAACCAGTTATCTCAAATAAGAACGGAAAAAAAGTGATTCTAACGAAGTTTCCATAATTCGAAAAAAAAATTTTTTCTTTTCGAGATTCTTTGCGCATAATATGCTTTTCTGAGGCTATCAAACTAGTATAATGAAAGAGAACCAGTTATCTCAAATAAGAACGGAAAAAAAGTTATTCAAACGAAGTTTCCAAACTTCGAAAAAAAACTTTTTTCTTTTCGAGATTCTTTGCGCATAATATGCTTTTCTGAGGCTATCAAACTAGTATAATGAAAGAGAACCAGTTATCTCAAATAAGAACGGAAAAAAAGTGATTCTAACGAAGTTACCAAACTTCGAAAAAATTTTTTTTTCTTTTCCAGATTCTTTGCGCATAATATGCTTTACTGATGCTATTAAAGTAGTATAATGAAAGAGAACCAGTTATCTCAAATAAGAACGGAAAAAAGTGATTCTAATGAAGTTTCCAAACTTCGAAAAAAAATTTTTCTTTTCGAGATTCTTTCTGCATAATATGCTTTACTGAGGTTATCAAACTAGTATAATGAAAGAGAACCAGTTATCTCAAATAAGAACGGAAAAAAGTGATTCTAACGAAGTTTCCAAACTTCGAAAAAAATTTTTTTCTTTTCCAGATTCTTTGCGCATAATATGATTTACTGATGCTATCAAGCTAGTATAATGAAAGAGAACCGGTTATCTCAAATAAGAACGGAAAAAAAGTGATTCTAATGAAGTTTCCAAACTTCGAAAGAAAGTTTTTTTCTTTTCGAGATTCTTTGTGCATAATATGCTTTTCTGAGGCTATCAAACTAGTATAATGAAAGAGAACCAGTTATCTCAAATAAGAACGGAAAAATAGTGATTCAAACGAAGTTTCCAAAATTCAAAAAAAACTTTTATGTTTTCGAGATTCTTTGCGCATAATGTGCTTTTCTGAGGTTATCAAACTAGTATAATAAAAGAGAACCAGTTATCTCATATAAGAACGGAAAAAAAGTGATTCTAACGAAGTTTCCAAACTTCGAAAAAAAATTTTTTTCTTTTCCAGATTCTTTGCGCATTATAATGCATAAAGCATATTTGCTTTACTGAGGCTATCAAACTAGTATAATGAAAGAGAACCAGTTATCTCAAATAAGAACGGAAAAAAAGTGATTCTAAGGAAGTATCAAACTTCGAAAAAAATTTTTTTTCTTTTCGAGATTCTTTGTGCAAAATATGCTTTACTGAGGCTATCAAACTAGTATAATGAAAGAGAACTAGTTATCGCAAATAAGAACGGAAAAAAAGTGATTCAAACGAAGTTTCCAAACTACGAAAAAAAATTTTTTTCTTTTCGAGATTCTTTGCGCATAATATGCTTTTCTGAGGCTATCAAACTAGTATAATTAAAGACAACCAGTTATCTCAAATAAGAACGGAAAAGAAGTGATTCCAACGAAGTTTCCAAACTTCGAAAAAATTTTTTTTTCTTTTCCAGATTCTTTGCGCATAATATGCTTTACTGTGGCTATCAAACTAGTATAATGAAAGAGAACCAGTTATCTCAAATAAGAACGGAAAAAAAGTGATTCTAATGCAGTTTCCAAACTTCGAAAAAATTTTTTTTTCTTTTCGAGATTCTTTGTGCATAATATGCTTTACTGAGGTTATCAAACTAGTATAATGAAAGAGAACCAGTTATCTCAATTAAGAACGGAAAAAAAGTGATTCAAACGAAGTTTCCAAACTTCGAAAAAAAACTTTTTTCTTTTCGAGATTCTTTGCGCATAATATGCTTTTCTGAGGTTATCAAACTAGTATAATGAAACAGAACCAGTTATCTCAAATAAGTACGGAATAAAAGTGATTCTAAAGAACTTCCCCAACTTCGAAAAAATTTTTTTTCTTTTCGAGATTCTTTGCGCATAATATGCATTTCTGAGGCTATCAAACTAGTATAATGAAAGAGAACCAGTTATCTCAAATAAGAACGGAAAAAAGTTTCCAAACTTCGAAAAAATTTTTTTTTTTTTTCCAGATTCTTTGCGCATAATATGCTTTACTGAGGCTATCAAACTAGTATAATGAAAGAGAACCAGTTATCTCAAATAAGAACGGAAAAAAAGTGATTCAAACGAAGTTTCCAAACTTCGAAAAAATTTTTTTTCTTGTCGAGATTCTTTGCGCATAATATGCTTTTCTGAGGCTATCAAACTAGTATAATGAAAGAGAACCAGTTATCTCAAATAAGAACGGAAAAAAAGTGATTCTAATGAAGTTTCCAAACTTCGAAAAAAATTTTTTTTCTTTTCGAGAATCTTTGTGCATAATATGCTTTACTGAGGCTATCAAACTAGTATAATGAAAGAGAACCAGTTATCTCAAATAAGAACGGAAAAAAGTGATTCAAACGAAGTTTCCAAAATTCGAAAAAAATTTTTTTTCTTATCCAGATTTTTTGCGCATAATATGCTTTACTGAGGCTATCAAACTAGTATAATGAAAGAGAACCAGTTAACTCAAATAAGAACGGAAAAAAAGTGATTCTAACGAAGTTTCCAAACTTCGAAAAAAAATTTTTTTCTTTTCCAGATTCTTTGCGCATTATAATGCATAAAGCATATTTGCTTTACTGAGGCTATCAAACTAGTATAATGAAAGAGAACCAGTTATCTCAAATAAGAACGGAGAAAAAGTGATTCTAAGGAAGTATCAAACTTCGAAAAAAATTTTTTTTCTTTTCGAGATTCTTTGTGCAAAATATGCTTTACTGAGGCTATCAAACTAGTATAATGAAAGAGAACCAGTTATCGCAAATAAGAACGGAAAAAAAGTGATTCAAACGAAGTTTCCAAACTACGAAAAAAATTTTTTTTCTTTTCGAGATTCTTTGCGCATAATATGCTTTTCTGAGGCTATCAAACTAGTATAATAAAAGAGAACCAGTTATCTCAAATAAGAACGGAAAAGAAGTGATTCCAACGAAGTTTCCAAACTTCGAAAAATTTTTTTTTCTTTTCCAGATTCTTTGCGCATAATATGCTTTACTGTGGCTATCAAACTAGTATAATGAAAGAGAACCAGTTATCTCAAATAAGAACGGAAAAAAAGTGATTCTAATTTTAGTTTCCAAACTTCGAAAAAAATTTTTTTTCTTTTCGAGATTCTTTGTGCATAATATGCTTTACTGAGGTTATCAAACTAGTATAATGAAAGAGAACCAGTTATCTCAAATAAGAACGGAAAAAAAGTGATTCTAACGAAGTTTTCATAATTCGAAAAAAAAATTTTTTCTTTTCGAGATTCTTTGCGCATAATATGCTTTTCTGAGGCTATCAAACTAGTATAATGAAAGAGAACCAGTTATCTCAAATAAGAACGGAAAAAAAGTGATTCTAATGAAGTTTCCAATCTTCGAAAAAAATTTTTTTTCTTTTCGAGATTCTTTGTGCATAATATGCTTTTCTGAGGCTATCAAACTAGTATAATGAAAGAGAACCAGTTATCTCAAATAAGAACGGAAAAAAAGTGATTCTAACGAAGTTTCCATAATTCGAAAAAAAATTTTTTTCTTTTCGAGATTCTTTGCGCATAATATGCTTTTCTGAGGCTATCAAACTAGTATAATGAAAGACAACCAGTTATCTCAAATAAGAACGGAAAAAAAGTGATTCTAACGAAGTTACCAAACTTCGAAAAAAATTTTTTTTCTTTTCCAGATTCTTTGCGCATAATATGCTTTTCTGATGCTATTAAAGTAGTATAATGAAAGAGAACCAGTTATCTCAAATAAGAACGGAAAAAAGTGATTCTAATGAAGTTTCCAAACTTCGAAAAAAAATTTTTCTTTTCGAGATTCTTTGTGCATAATATGCTTTACTGAGGTTATCAAACTAGTATAATGAAAGAGAACCAGTTATCTCAAATAAGAACGGAAAAAAGTGATTCTAACGAAGTTTCCAAACTTCGAAAAAATTTTTTTCTTTTCCAGATTCTTTGCGCATAATATGATTTACTGATGCTATCAAGCTAGTATAATGAAAGAGAACCGGTTATCTCAAATAAGAACGGAAAAAAAGTGATTCTAATGAAGTTTCCAAACTTCGAAAGAAATTTTTTTTCTTTTCGAGATTCTTTGTGCATAATATGCTTTACTGAGGCTATCAAACTAGTATAATGAAAGAGAACCAGTTATCTCAAATAAGAACGGAAAAATAGTGATTCAAACGAAGTTTCCAAAATTCAAAACAAACTTTTATGTTTTCGAGATTCTTTGCCCATAATGTGCTTTTCTGAGGTTATCAAACTAGTATAATGAAAGAGAACCAGTTATCTCAAATAAGAACGGAAAAAAAGTGATTCTAACGAAGTTTCCAAACTTCGAAAAAAAATTTTTTTCTTTTCCAGATTCTTTGCGCATTATAATGCATAAAGCATATTTGCTTTACTGAGGCTATCAAACTAGTATATTGAAAGAGAACCAGTTATCTCAAATAAGAACGGAAAAAAAGTGATTCTAAGGAAGTATCAAACTTCGAAAAAAAATTTTTTTCTTTTCGAGATTCTTTGTGGAAAATATGCTTTACTGAGGCTATCAAACTAGTATAATGAAAGAGAACCAGTTATCGCAAATAAGAACGGAAAAAAGTGATTCAAACGAAGTTTCCAAACTACGAAAAAAAATTTTTTTCTTTTCGAGATTCTTTGCGCATAATATGCTTTTCTGAGGCTATCAAACTAGTATAATTAAAGAGAACCAGTTATCTCAAATAAGAACGGAAAAGAAGTGATTCCAACGAAGTTTCCAAACTTCGAAAAAATTTTTTTTTCTTTTCCAGATTCTTTCTGCATAATATGCTTTACTGTGGCTATCAAACTAGTATAATGAAAGAGAACCAGTTATCTCAAATAAGAACGGAAAAAAAGTGATTCTAATGCAGTTTCCAAACTTCGAAAAAAAACTTTTTTCTTGTCGAGATTCTTTGCGCATAATATGCTTTTCTGAGGCTATCAAACTAGTATAATGAAAGAGAACCAGTTATCTCAAATAAGAACGGACAAAAAGTGATTCTAACGAAGTTTCCAAACTTCGAAAAAAATTTTTTTTCTTTTCCAGATTCTTTGCGCATAATATGCTTTACTGAGGCTATCAAACTAGTATAATGAAAGAGAACCAGTTATCTCAAATAAGAACGGAAAAAAAAGTGATTCTAATGAAGTTTCCAAACTTGGAAAAAAATTTTTTTTCTTTTCGAGAATCTTTGTGCATAATATGCTTTACTGAGGCTACGAAATAGTATAATGAAAGAGAACCAGTTATCTCAAATAAGAACGGAAAAAAAGTGATTCCAACGAAGTTTCCAAACTTCGAAAAATTTTTTTTTTCTTTTCCAGATTCTTTGCGCATAATATGCTTTACTGTGGCTATCAAACTAGTATAATGAAAGAGAACCAGTTATCTCAAATAAGAACGGAAAAAAAGTGATTCTAATGCAGTTTCCAAACTTCGAAAAAAATTTCTTTTCTTTTCGAGATTCTTTGTGCATAATATGCTTTACTGAGGTTATCAAACTAGTATAATGAAAGAGAACCAGTTATCTCAATTAAGAACGGAAAAAAAGTGATTCAAACGAAGTTTCCAAACTTCGAAAAAAAACTTTTTTCTTGTCGAGATTCTTTGCGCATAATATGCTTTTCTGAGGCTATCAAACTAGTATAATGAAAGAGAACCAGTTATCTCAAATAAGAACGGACAAAAAGTGATTCTAACGAAGTTTCCAAACTTCGAAAAAAATTTTTTTTCTTTTCCAGATTCTTTGCGCATAATATGCTTTACTGAGGCTATCAAACTAGTATAATGAAAGAGAACCAGTTATCTCAAATAAGAACGGAAAAAAAAGTGATTCTAATGAAGTTTCCAAACTTCGAAAAAAATTTTTTTTCTTTTCGAGAATCTTTGTGCATAATATGCTTTACTGAGGCTATCAAACTAGTATAATGAAAGAGAACCAGTTATCTCAAATAAGAACGGAAAAAAGTGATTCAAACGAAGTTTCCAAAATTCAAAAAAACTTTTTTCTTTTCGAGATTTTTTGCGCATAATATGCTTTTCTGAGGTTATCAAACTAGTATAATGAAACAGAACCAGTTATCTCAAATAAGTACGGAAAAATAGTGATTCTAACGAAGTTTCCAAACTTCGAAAAAAATTTTTTTCTTTTCGAGATTCTTAGCGCATAATATGCTTTTCTGAGGCTATCAAACTAGTATAATGAAAGAGAACCAGTTAACTCAAATAAGAACGGAAAAAAAGTGATTCTAACGAAGTTTCCAAACTTCGAAAAAAAATGTTTTTCTTTTCGATATTCTTTGCGCATAATATGCTTTTCTGAGGCTATCAAACTAGTATAATGAAAGACAACCAGTTATCTGAAATAAGAACGGGAAAAAAGTGATTCAAACGAAGTTTCCAAACCTCGAAAAAATTTTTTTTTCTTTTCGTGATTCTTTGCGCTAAATATGCTTTTCTGAGGATATCAAAGTTGTATTATAAAAGAGAACCAGTTATCTCAAATAAGAACGGAAAAAAGTGATTCTAACGAAGTTTCCAAACTTCGAAAAAAATTTATTTTCTTTTCCAGATTCTTTGCCCATAATGTGCTTTACTGAGGCTATCAAACTAGTATAATGAAAGAGAACCAGTTATCTCAAATAAGAACGGAAAAAAAGTGATTCTAATGAAGTTTCCAAACTTCGAAAAAATTTTTTTTCTTTTCGAGATTCTTTGTGCATAATATGCTTTACTGAGGCTATCAAACTAGTTTAATGAAATAGAACCAGTTATCTCAAATAAGAACGGAAAAATAGTGATTCAAACGAAGTTTCCAAAATTCAAAAAAAACTTTTTTCTTTTCGAGATTCTTTGCGCATAATGTGCTTTTCTGAGGTTATCAAACTAGTATAATGAAAGAGAACCAGTTATCTCAAATAAGAACGGAAAAAAAGTGATTCTAACGAAGTTTCCAAACTTCGAAAAAAAATTTTTTTCTTTTCCAGATTCTTTGCGCATTATAATGCATAAAGCATATTTGCTTTACTGAGGCTATCAAACTAGTATAATGAAAGAGAACCAGTTATCTCAAATAAGAACGGAGAAAAAGTGATTCTAAGGAAGTATCAAACTTCGAAAAAATTTTTTTTTCTTTTCGAGATTCTTTGTGCAAAATATGCTTTACTGAGGCTATCAAACTAGTATAATGAAAGAGAACCAGTTATCGCAAATAAGAACGGAAAAAAAGTGATTCAAACGAAGTTTCCAAACTACGAAAAAAATTTTTTTTCTTTTCGAGATTCTTTGCGCATAATATGCTTTTCTGAGGCTATCAAACTAGTATAATAAAAGAGAACCAGTTATCTCAAATAAGAACGGAAAAGAAGTGATTCCAACGAAGTTTCCAAACTTCGAAAAAATTTTTTTTTCTTTTCCAGATTCTTTGCGCATAATATGCTTTACTGTGGCTATCAAACTAGTATAATGAAAGAGAACCAGTTATCTCAAATAAGAACGGAAAAAAAGTGATTCTAATTTTAGTTTCCAAACTTCGAAAAAAATTTTTTTTCTTTTCGAGATTCTTTGTGCATAATATGCTTTACTGAGGTTATCAAACTAGTATAATGAAAGAGAACCAGTTATCTCAAATAAGAACGGAAAAAAAGTGATTCTAACGAAGTTTTCATAATTCGAAAAAAAAATTTTTTCTTTTCGAGATTCTTTGCGCATAATATGCTTTTCTGAGGCTATCAAACTAGTATAATGAAAGAGAACCAGTTATCTCAAATAAGAACGGAAAAAAAGTGATTCTAATGAAGTTTCCAATCTTCGAAAAAAATTTTTTTTCTTTTCGAGATTCGTTGTGCATAATATGCTTTTCTGAGGCTATCAAACTAGTATAATGAAAGAGAACCAGTTATCTCAAATAAGAACGGAAAAAAAGTGATTCTAACGAAGTTTCCATAATTCGAAAAAAAATTTTTTCTTTTCGAGATTCTTTGCGCATAATATGCTTTTCTGAGGCTATCAAACTAGTATAATGAAAGAGAACCAGTTATCTCAAATAAGAACGGAAAAAAAGTTATTCAAACGAAGTTTCCAAACTTCGAAAAAAAACTTTTTTCTTTTCGAGATTCTTTGCGCATAATATGCTTTTCTGAGGCTATCAAACTAGTATAATGAAAGACAACCAGTTATCTCAAATAAGAACGGAAAAAAAGTGATTCTAATGAAGTTTCCAAACTTCGAAAAAATTTTTTTTCTTTTCGAGATTCTTTGTGCATAATATGCTTTACTGAGGCTATCAAACTAGTATAATGAAATAGAACCAGTTATCTCAAATAAGAACGGAAAAATAGTGATTCAAACGAAGTTTCCAAAATTCAAAAAAAACTTTTTTCTTTTCGAGATTCTTTGCGCATAATGTGCTTTTCTGAGGTTATCAAACTAGTATAATGAAAGAGAACCAGTTATCTCAAATAAGAACGGAAAAAAAGTGATTCTAACGAAGTTTCCAAACTTCGAAAAAAAATTTTTTTCTTTTCCAGATTCTTTGCGCATTATAATGCATAAAGCATATTTGCTTTACTGAGGCTATCAAACTAGTATAATGAAAGAGAACCAGTTATCTCAAATAAGAACGGAGAAAAAGTGGTTCTAAGGAAGTATCAAACTTCGAAAAAAATTTTTTTTCTTTTCGAGATTCTTTGTGCAAAATATGCTTTACTGAGGCTATCAAACTAGTATAATGAAAGAGAACCAGTTATCGCAAATAAGAACGGAAAAAAAGTGATTCAAACGAAGTTTCCAAACTACGAAAAAATTTTTTTTTCTTTTCGAGATTCTTTGCGCATAATATGCTTTTCTGAGGCTATCAAACTAGTATAATAAAAGAGAACCAGTTATCTCAAATAAGAACGGAAAAGAAGTGATTCCAACGAAGTTTCCAAACTTCGAAAAAATTTTTTTTTCTTTTCCAGATTCTTTGCGCATAATATGCTTTACTGTGGCTATCAAACTAGTATAATGAAAGAGAACCAGTTATCTCAAATAAGAACGGAAAAAAAGTGATTCTAATTTTAGTTTCCAAACTTCGAAAAAAATTTTTTTTCTTTTCGAGATTCTTTGTGCATAATATGCTTTACTGAGGTTATCAAACTAGTATAATGAAAGAGAACCAGTTATCTCAAATAAGAACGGAAAAAAAGTGATTCTAACGAAGTTTTCATAATTCGAAAAAAAAATTTTTTCTTTTCGAGATTCTTTGCGCATAATATGCTTTTCTGAGGCTATCAAACTAGTATAATGAAAGAGAACCAGTTATCTCAAATAAGAACGGAAAAAAAGTGATTCTAATGAAGTTTCCAATCTTCGAAAAAATTTTTTTTTCTTTTCGAGATTCTTTGTGCATAATATGCTTTTCTGAGGCTATCAAACTAGTATAATGAAAGAGAACCAGTTATCTCAAATAAGAACGGAAAAAAAGTGATTCTAACGAAGTTTCCATAATTCGAAAAAAAATTTTTTCTTTTCGAGATTCTTTGCGCATAATATGCTTTTCTGAGGCTATCAAACTAGTATAATGAAAGAGAACCAGTTATCTCAAATAAGAACGGAAAAAAAGTTATTCAAACGAAGTTTCCAAACTTCGAAAAAAAACTTTTTTCTTTTCGAGATTCTTTGCGCATAATATGCTTTTCTGAGGCTATCAAACTAGTATAATGAAAGACAACCAGTTATCTCAAATAAGAACGGAAAAAAAGTGATTCTAACGAAGTTACCAAACTTCGAAAAAAATTTTTTTTCTTTTCCAGATTCTTTGCGCATAATATGCTTTACTGATGCTATTAAAGTAGTATAATGAAAGAGAACCAGTTATCTCAAATAAGAACGGAAAAAAGTGATTCTAATGAAGTTTCCAAACTTCGAAAAAAAATTTTTCTTTTCGAGATTCTTTGTGCATAATATGCTTTACTGAGGTTATCAAACTAGTATAATGAAAGAGAACCAGTTATCTCAAATAAGAACGGAAAAAAGTGATTCTAACGAAGTTTCCAAACTTCGAAAAAAATTTTTTTCTTTTCCAGATTCTTTGCGCATGATATGATTTACTGATGCTATCAAGCTAGTATAATGAAAGAGAACCGGTTATCTCAAATAAGAACGGAAAAAAAGTGTTTCTAATGAAGTTTCCAAACTTCGAAAGAAATTTTTTTTCTTTTCGAGATTCTTTGTGCATAATATGCTTTACTGAGGCTATCAAACTAGTATAATGAAAGAGAACCAGTTATCTCAAATAAGAACGGAAAAAAGTGATTCAAACGAAGTTTCCAAAATTCAAAAAAACTTTTTTCTTTTCGAGATTCTTTGCGCATAATATGCTTTTCTGAGGTTATCAAACTAGTATAATGAAACAGAACCAGTTATCTCAAATAAGTACGGAAAAATAGTGATTCTAACGAAGTTTCCAAACTTCGAAAAAAATTTTTTTCTTTTCGAGATTCTTAGCGCATAATATGCTTTTCTGAGGCTATCAAACTAGTATAATGAAAGAGAACCAGTTAACTCAAATAAGGACGGAAAAAAAGTGATTCTAACGAAGTTTCCAAACTTCGAAAAAAAATGTTTTTCTTTTCGATATTCTTTGCGCATAATATGCTTTTCTGAGGCTATCAAACTAGTATAATGAAAGAGAACCAGTTATCTGAAATAAGAACGGAAAAATAGCGATTCAAACGAGGTTTCCAAAATTCAAAAAAAACTTTTATGTTTTCGAGATTCTTTGCGCATAATGTGCTTTTCTGAGGTTATCAAACTAGTATAATGAAAGAGAACCAGTTATCTCAAATAAGAACGGAAAAAAAGTGATTCTAACGAAGTTTCCAAACTTAGAAAAAAAATTTTTTTCTTTTCCAGATTCTTTGCGCATTATAATGCATAAAGCATATTTGCTTTACTGAGGCTATCAAACTAGTATAATGAAAGAGAACCAGTTATCTCAAATAAGAACGGAAAAAAAGTGATTCTAAGGAAGTATCAAACTTCGAAAAAAATTTTTTTTCTTTTCGAGATTCTTTGTGCAAAATATGCTTTACTGAGGCTATCAAACTAGTATAATGAAAGAGAACCAGTTAAGGCAAATAAGAACGGAAAAAAGTGATTCAAACGAAGTTTCCAAAGTACGAAAAAAAATTTTTTTCTTTTCGAGATTCTTTGCGCATAATATGCTTTTCTGAGGCTATCAAACTAGTATAATTAAAGAGAACCAGTTATCTCAAATAAGAACGGAAAAGAAGTGATTCCAACGAAGTTTCCAAACTTCGAAAAAATTTTTTTTTCTTTTCCAGATTCTTTGCGCATAATATGCTTTACTGTGGCTATCAAACTAGTATAATGAAAGAGAACCAGTTATCTCAAATAAGAACGGAAAAAAAGTGATTCTAATGCAGTTTCCAAACTTCGAAAAAAATTTTTTTTCTTTTCGAGATTCTTTGTGCATAATATGCTTTACTGAGGTTATCAAACTAGTATAATGAAAGAGAACCAGTTATCTCAATTAAGAACGGAAAAAAAGTGATTCAAACGAAGTTTCCAAACTTCGAAAAAAAACTTTTTTCTTGTCGAGATTCTTTGCGCATAATATGCTTTTCTGAGGCTATCAAACTAGTATAATGAAAGAGAACCAGTTATCTCAAATAAGAACGGACAAAAAGTGATTCTAACGAAGTTTCCAAACTTCGAAAAAAATTTTTTTTCTTTTCCAGATTCTTTGCGCATAATATGCTTTACTGAGGCTATCAAACTAGTATAATGAAAGAGAACCAGTTATCTCAAATAAGAACGGAAAAAAAAGTGATTCTAATGAAGTTTCCAAACTTGGAAAAAAATTTTTTTTCTTTTCGAGAATCTTTGTGCATAATATGCTTTACTGAGGCTACCAAATAGTATAATGAAAGAGAACCAGTTATCTCAAATAAGAACGGAAAAAAAGTGAATAAAACGAAGTTTCCAAAATTCAAAAAAAACTTTTTTCTTTTCGAGATTCTTTGCGCATAATATGCTTTTCTGAGGTTATCAAACTAGTATAATGAAACAGAACCAGTTATCTCAAATAAGTACGGAATAAAAGTGATTCTAAAGAACTTCCCCAATTTCGAAAAAAATTTTTTTCTTTTCGAGATTCTTTGCGCATAATATGCATTTCTGAGGCTATCAAACTAGTATAATGAAAGAGAACCAGTTATCTCAAATAAGAACGGAAAAAAATTGATTCTAAAGAAGTTTCCAAACTTCGAAAAAAATTTTTTTTCTTTTCGAGATTCTTTGCGCATAATATGCTTTACTGAGGCTATCAAACTAGTATAAAGAGAGAGAAACAGTTATCTCTAATAAGAACAGAAAAAAAGTGATTCAAATGAAGTTTCCAAACTTCGAAAAAAAATGTTTTTCTTTTCGAGATTCTTTGCGCATAATATGCTTTTCTGGGGCTATCAAACTAGTATAATGAAAGAAAACCAGTTATCTCAAATAAGAACGGGAAAAAAGTGATTCTAACGAAGTTTCCAAACTTCGAAAAAAATTTTTTTTCTTTTCGTGATTCTTTGCGCTAAATATGCTTTTCTGAGGCTATCAAACTAGTATAATGAAAGAGAACCAGTTATCTCAAATAAGAACAGAAAAAAAGTGATTCTAAAGAAGTTTCCAAACTTCGAAAAATATTTTTTTTCTTTTCGTGATTCTTTTCGCTAAATATGCTTTTCTGAGGCTATCTAACTAGTATAATGAAAGAGAACCAGTTATCTCAAATAAGAACAGAAAAAAAGTGATTCTAAAGAAGTTTCCAAACTTGGAAAAAAAAATTTTTTCTTTTCGAGATTCTTTGCGCATAATATGCTTTACTGATGCTATCAAACTAGTATAATGAAAGAGAACCAGTTATCTCAAATAAGAACGGAGAAAAAGTGATTCTAAGGAAGTATCAAACTTCGAAAAAAATTTTTTTTCTTTTCGAGATTCTTTGTGCAAAATATGCTTTACTGAGGCTATCAAACTAGTATAATGAAAGAGAACCAGTTATCGCAAATAAGAACGGAAAAAAAGTGATTCAAACGAAGTTTCCAAACTACGAAAAAAATTTTTTTTCTTTTCGAGATTCTTTGCGCATAATATGCTTTTCTGAGGCTATCAAACTAGTATAATAAAAGAGAACCAGTTATCTCAAATAAGAACGGAAAAGAAGTGATTCCAACGAAGTTTCCAAACTTCGAAAAAATTTTTTTTTCTTTTCCAGATTCTTTGCGCATAATATGCTTTACTGTGGCTATCAAACTAGTATAATGAAAGAGAACCAGTTATCTCAAATAAGAACGGAAAAAAAGTGATTCTAATTTTAGTTTCCAAACTTCGAAAAAAATTTTTTTTCTTTTCGAGATTCTTTGTGCATAATATGCTTTACTGAGTTTATCAAACTAGTATAATGAAAGAGAACCAGTTATCTCAAATAAGAACGGAAAAAAAGTGATTCTAACGAAGTTTTCATAATTCGAAAAAAAAATTTTTTCTTTTCGAGATTCTTTGCGCATAATATGCTTTTCTGAGGCTATCAAACTAGTATAATGAAAGAGAACCAGTTATCTCAAATAAGAACGGAAAAAAAGTGATTCTAATGAAGTTTCCAATCTTCGAAAAAATTTTTTTTTCTTTTCGAGATTCTTTGTGCATAATATGCTTTTCTGAGGCTATCAAACTAGTATAATGAAAGAGAACCAGTTATCTCAAATAAGAACGGAAAAAAAGTGATTCTAACGAAGTTTCCATAATTCGAAAAAAAATTTTTTCTTTTCGAGATTCTTTGCGCATAATATGCTTTTCTGAGGCTATCAAACTAGTATAATGAAAGAGAACCAGTTATCTCAAATAAGAACGGAAAAAAAGTTATTCAAACGAAGTTTCCAAACTTCGAAAAAAAACTTTTTTCTTTTCGAGATTCTTTGCGCATAATATGCTTTTCTGAGGCTATCAAACTAGTATAATTAAAGACAACCAGTTATCTCAAATAAGAACGGAAAAAAAGTGATTCTAACGAAGTTACCAAACTTCGAAAAAAATTTTTTTTCTTTTCCAGATTCTTTGCGCATAATATGCTTTACTGATGCTATTAAAGTAGTATAATGAAAGAGAACCAGTTATCTCAAATAAGAACGGAAAAAAGTGATTCTAATGAAGTTTCCAAACTTCGAAAAAAAATTTTTCTTTTCGAGATTCTTTGTGCATAATATGCTTTACTGAGGTTATCAAACTAGTATAATGAAAGAGAACCAGTTATCTCAAATAAGAACGGAAAAAAGTGATTCTAACGAAGTTTCCAAACTTCGAAAAAAATTTTTTTCTTTTCCAGATTCTTTGCGCATGATATGATTTACTGATGCTATCAAGCTAGTATAATGAAAGAGAACCGGTTATCTCAAATAAGAACGGAAAAAAAGTGATTCTAACGAAGTTTCCAAACTTAGAAAAAAAATTTTTTTCTTTTCCAGATTCTTTGCGCATTATAATGCATAAAGCATATTTGCTTTACTGAGGCTATCAAACTAGTATAATGAAAGAGAACCAGTTATCTCAAATAAGAACGGAAAAAAAGTAATTCTAAGGAAGTATCAAACTTCGAAAAAATTTTTTTTCTTTTCGAGATTCTTTGTGCAAAATATGCTTTACTGAGGCTATCAAACTAGTATAATGAAAGAGAACCAGTTAAGGCAAATAAGAACGGAAAAAAGTGATTCAAACGAAGTTTCCAAAGTACGAAAAAAAATTTTTTTCTTTTCGAGATTCTTTGCGCATAATATGCTTTTCTGAGGCTATCAAACTAGTATAATTAAAGAGAACCAGTTATCTCAAATAAGAACGGAAAAGAAGTGATTCCAACGAAGTTTCCAAACTTCGAAAAAATTTTTTTTTCTTTTCCAGATTCTTTGCGCATAATATGCTTTACTGTGGCTATCAAACTAGTATAATGAAAGAGAACCAGTTATCTCAAATAAGAACGGAAAAAAAGTGATTCTAATGCAGTTTCCAAACTTCGAAAAAAATTTTTTTTCTTTTCGAGATTCTTTGTGCATAATATGCTTTACTGAGGTTATCAAACTAGTATAATGAAAGAGAACCAGTTATCTCAATTAAGAACGGAAAAAAAGTGATTCAAACGAAGTTTCCAAACTTCGAAAAAAAACTTTTTTCTTGTCGAGATTCTTTGCGCATAATATGCTTTTCTGAGGCTATCAAACTAGTATAATGAAAGAGAACCAGTTATCTCAAATAAGAACGGACAAAAAGTGATTCTAACGAAGTTTCCAAACTTCGAAAAAAATTTTTTTTCTTTTCGTGATTCTTTGCGCTAAATATGCTTTTCTGAGGCTATCAAACTAGTATAATGAAAGAGAACCAGTTATCTCAAATAAGAACAGAAAAAAAGTGATTCTAAAGAAGTTTCCAAACTTCGAAAAATATTTTTTTTCTTTTCGTGATTCTTTTCGCTAAATATGCTTTTCTGAGGCTATCTAATTAGTATAATGAAAGAGAACCAGTTATCTCAAATAAGAACAGAAAAAAAGTGATTCTAAAGAAGTTTCCAAACTTCGAAAAAAAATTTTTTTCTTTTCGAGATTCTTTGCGCATAATATGCTTTACTGATGCTATCAAACTAGTATAATGAAAGAGAACCAGTTATCTCAAATAAGAACAGAAAAAAAGTGATTCTAAAGAAGTTTCCAAACTTCGAAAAAAATTTTTTTTCTTTTCGAGATTCTTTGCGCATAATATGCTTTACTGAGGCTATCAAACTAGTATAATGAAAGAGAACCAGTTATCTCAAATAAGAACGGAAAAAAGTGATTCTAACGAAGTTTTCAAACTTCGAAAAAAAAATTTTTTCTTTTCGAGATTCTTTGCGCATAATATGCTTTACTGAGGCTATCAAACTAGTACAATGAAAGAGAACCAGTTATCTCAAATAAGAACAGAAAAAATGTGATTCTAAAGAAGTTTCCAAAATTCGAAAAAAAATTTTCTTCTTTTGGAGATTCTTTGCGCATAATATGCTTTAATGAGGCTATCAAACTAGTATAATGAAAGAGAACCAGTTATCTCAAATAAGAACGGAAAAAAATTGATTCTAAAGAAGTTTCCAAAGTTCGAAAAAAAAATTTTTTCTTTTCGAGATTCTTTGCGCATAATATGCTTTACTGAGGCTATCAACCTAGTATAATGAAAGAGAAACAGTTATCTCAAATAAGAACGGAAAAAAAGTGATTCTAAAGTAGTTTCCAAACTTCGAAAAAATTTTTTTCTTTTCGTGATTCTTTTCGCTAAATATGCTTTTCTGAGCCTATCAAACTAGTGTAATGAAAGAGAACCAGTTATCTCAAATTAGAACAGAAAAAAAGTGATTCTAAAGAAGTTTCCAAACTTCGAAAAAAAATTTTTTTCTTTTCGAGATTCTTTGCGCATAATATGCTTTACTGAGGCTATCAAACTAGTATAATGAAAGAGAACCAGTTATCTCAAATAAGAACAGATAAAAAGTGATTCTAAATAAGTTTCCAAATTTCGAAAAAAATTTTTTTTCTTTCGAGATTCTTTGCGCATAATATGCTTTACTGAGGTTATCAAACTAGTATAATGAAAGAGAACCAGTTATCTCAAATAAGAACGGAAAAAAGTGATTCTAACGAAGTTTCCAAACTTCGAAAAAAATTTTTTTCTTTTCCAGATTCTTTGCGCATAATATGCTTTACTGTGGCTATGAAACTAGTATAATGAAAGAGAACCAGTTATCTCAAATAAGAACGGAAAAAAAGTGATTCTAATGCAGTTTCCAAACTTCGAAAAAATTTTTTTTCTTTTCGAGATTCTTTGTGCATATTATGCTTTACTGAGGTTATCAAACTAGTATAATGAAAGAGAACCAGTTATCTCAAATAAGAACGGAAAAAAGTGATTCTAACGAAGTTTCCAAACTTCGAAAAAAATTTTTTTCTTTTCCAGATTCTTTGCGCATAATATGCTTTACTGATGCTATCAAGCCTAGTATAATGAAAGAGAACCGGTTATCTCAAATAAGAACGGAAAAAAAGTGATTCTAATGAAGTTTCCAAACTTCGAAAGAAATTTTTTTTCTTTTCGAGATTCTTTGTGCATAATATGCTTTACTGGGGCTATCAAACTTCCTGAGGCTATCAAACTAACGAAACAGAACCAGTTATCTCAAATAAGAACGGAAAAAAGTGATTCTAACGAAGTTTCCAAACTTCGAAAAAAATTTATTTTCTTTTCCAGATTCTTTGCCCATAATGTGCTTTACTGAGGCTATCAAACTAGTATAATGAAAGATAACCAGTTATCTCAAATAAGAACGGAAAAAAAGTGATTCTAATGAAGTTTCCAAACTTCGAAAAAATTTTTTTTCCATTCGAGATTCTTTGTGCATAATATGCTTTACTGAGGCTATCAAACTAGTATAATGAAATAGAACCAGTTATCTCAAATAAGAACGGAAAAATAGTGATTCAAACGAAGTTTCCAAAATTCAAAAAAAACTTTTTTCTTTTCGAGATTCTTTGCGCATAATGTGCTTTTCTGAGGTTATCAAACTAGTATAATGAAAGAGAACCAGTTATCTCAAATAAGAACGGAAAAAAAGTGATTCTAACGAAGTTTCCAAACTTCGAAAAAAAATTTTTTTCTTTTCCAGATTCTTTGCGCATTATAATGCATAAAGCATATTTGCTTTACTGAGGCTATCAAACTAGTATAATGAAAGAGAACCAGTTATCTCAAATAAGAACGGAAAAAAAGTGATTCTAAGGAAGTATCAAACTTCGAAAAAAATTTTTTTTCTTTTCGAGATTCTTTGTGCATAATATGCTTTACTGAGGTTATCAAACTAGTATAATGAAAGAGAACCAGTTATCTCAAATAAGAACGGAAAAAAAGTGATTCTAACGAAGTTTTCATAATTCGAAAAAAAAATTTTTTCTTTTCGAGATTCTTTGCGCATAATATGCTTTTCTGAGGCTATCAAACTAGTATAATGAAAGAGAACCAGTTATCTCAAATAAGAACGGAAAAAAAGTGATTCTAATGAAGTTTCCAATCTTCGAAAAAAATTTTTTTTCTTTTCGAGATTCTTTGTGCATAATATGCTTTTCTGAGGCTATCAAACTAGTATAATGAAAGAGAACCAGTTATCTCAAATAAGAACGGAAAAAAAGTGATTCTAACGAAGTTTCCATAATTCGAAAAAAAAATTTTTTCTTTTCGAGATTCTTTGCGCATAATATGCTTTTCTGAGGCTATCAAACTAGTATAATGAAAGAGAACCAGTTATCTCAAATAAGAACGGAAAAAAAGTTATTCAAACGAAGTTTCCAAACTTCGAAAAAAAACTTTTTTCTTTTCGAGATTCTTTGCGCATAATATGCTTTTCTGAGGCTATCAAACTAGTATAATGAAAGACAACCAGTTATCTCAAATAAGAACGGAAAAAAAGTGATTCTAACGAAGTTACCAAACTTCGAAAAAAATTTTTTTTCTTTTCCAGATTCTTTGCGCATAATATGCTTTACTAATGCTATTAAAGTAGTATAATGAAAGAGAACCAGTTATCTCAAATAAGAACGGAAAAAAGTGATTCTAATGAAGTTTCCAAACTTCGAAAAAAAATTTTTCTTTTCGAGATTCTTTCTGCATAATATGCTTTACTGAGGTTATCAAACTAGTATAATGAAAGAGAACCAGTTATCTCAAATAAGAACGGAAAAAAGTGATTCTAACGAAGTTTCCAAACTTCGAAAAAAATTTTTTTCTTTTCCAGATTCTTTGCGCATGATATGATTTACTGATGCTATCAAGCTAGTATAATGAAAGAGAACCGGTTATCTCAAATAAGAACGGAAAAAAAGTGATTCTAATGAAGTTTCCAAACTTCGAAAGAAATTTTTTTTCTTTTCGAGATTCTTTGTGCATAATATGCTTTACTGAGGCTATCAAACTAGTATAATGAAAGAGAACCAGTTATCTCAAATAAGAACGGAAAAATAGTGATTCAAACGAGGTTTCCAAAATTCAAAAAAAACTTTTATGTTTTCGAGATTCTTTGCGCATAATGTGCTTTTCTGAGGTTATCAAACTAGTATAATGAAAGAGAACCAGTTATCTCAAATAAGAACGGAAAAAAAGTGATTCTAACGAAGTTTCCAAACTTCGAAAAAAAATTTTTTTCTTTTCCAGATTCTTTGCGCATTATAATGCATAAAGCATATTTGCTTTACTGAGGCTATCAAACTAGTATAATGAAAGAGAACCAGTTATCTCAAATAAGAACGGAGAAAAAGTGATTCTAAGGAAGTATCAAACTTCGAAAAAAATTTTTTTTCTTTTCGAGATTCTTTGTGCAAAATATGCTTTACTGAGGCTATCAAACTAGTATAATGAAAGAGAACCAGTTATCGCAAATAAGAACGGAAAAAAGTGATTCAAACGAAGTTTCCAAACTACGAAAAAAATTTTTTTTCTTTTCGAGATTCTTTGCGCATAATATGCTTTTCTGAGGTTATCAAACTAGTATAATGAAAGAGAACCAGTTATCTCAAATAAGAACGGAAAAAAAGTGATTCTAACGAAGTTTTCATAATTCGAAAAAAAAATTTTTTCTTTTCGAGATTCTTTGCGCATAATATGCTTTTCTGAGGCTATCAAACTAGTATAATGAAAGAGAACCAGTTATCTCAAATAAGAACGGAAAAAAAGTGATTCTAATGAAGTTTCCAATCTTCGAAAAAAATTTTTTTTCTTTTCGAGATTCTTTGTGCATAATATGCTTTTCTGAGGCTATCAAACTAGTATAATGAAAGAGAACCAGTTATCTCAAATAAGAACGGAAAAAAAGTGATTCTAACGAAGTTTCCATAATTCGAAAAAAAAATTTTTTCTTTTCGAGATTCTTTGCGCATAATATGCTTTTCTGAGGCTATCAAACTAGTATAATGAAAGAGAACCAGTTATCTCAAATAAGAACGGAAAAAAAGTTATTCAAACGAAGTTTCCAAACTTCGAAAAAAAACTTTTTTCTTTTCGAGATTCTTTGCGCATAATATGCTTTTCTGAGGCTATCAAACTAGTATAATGAAAGACAACCAGTTATCTCAAATAAGAACGGAAAAAAGTGATTCTAACGAAGTTACCAAACTTCGAAAAAAATTTTTTTTCTTTTCCAGATTCTTTGCGCATAATATGCTTTACTGATGCTATTAAAGTAGTATAATGAAAGAGAACCAGTTATCTCAAATAAGAACGGAAAAAAGTGATTCTAATGAAGTTTCCAAACTTCGAAAAAAAAATTTTCTTTTCGAGATTCTTTGTGCATAATATGCTTTACTGAGGTTATCAAACTAGTATAATGAAAGAGAACCAGTTATCTCAAATAAGAACGGAAAAAAGTGATTCTAACGAAGTTTCCAAACTTCGAAAAAAATTTTTTTCTTTTCCAGATTCTTTGCGCATGATATGATTTACTGATGCTATCAAGCTAGTATAATGAAAGAGAACCGGTTATCTCAAATAAGAACGGAAAAAAAGTGATTCTAATGAAGTTTCCAAACTTCGAAAGAAATTTTTTTTCTTTTCGAGATTCTTTGTGCATAATATGCTTTACTGAGGCTATCAAACTAGTATAATGAAAGAGAACCAGTTATCTCAAATAAGAACGGAAAAATAGTGATTCAAACGAAGTTTCCAAAATTCAAAAAAAACTTTTATGTTTTCGAGATTCTTTGCGCATAATGTGCTTTTCTGAGGTTATCAAACTAGTATAATGAAAGAGAACCAGTTATCTCAAATAAGAACGGAAAAAAAGTGATTCTAACGAAGTTTCCAAACTTAGAAAAAAAATTTTTTTCTTTTCCAGATTCTTTGCGCATTATAATGCATAAAGCATATTTGCTTTACTGAGGCTATCAAACTAGTATAATGAAAGAGAACCAGTTATCTCAAATAAGAACGGAAAAAAAGTGATTCTAAGGAAGTATCAAACTTCGAAAAAAATTTTTTTTCTTTTCGAGATTCTTTGTGCAAAATATGCTTTACTGAGGCTATCAAACTAGTATAATGAAAGAGAACCAGTTAAGGCAAATAAGAACGGAAAAAAGTGATTCAAACGAAGTTTCCAAACTACGAAAAAAAATTTTTTTCTTTTCGAGATTCTTTGCGCATAATATGCTTTTCTGAGGCTATCAAACTAGTATAATTAAAGAGAACCAGTTATCTCAAATAAGAACGGAAAAGAAGTGATTCCAACGAAGTTTCCAAACTTCGAAAAAATTTTTTTTTCTTTTCCAGATTCTTTGCGCATAATATGCTTTACTGTGGCTATCAAACTAGTATAATGAAAGAGAACCAGTTATCTCAAATAAGAACGGAAAAAAAGTGATTCTAATGCAGTTTCCAAACTTCGAAAAAAATTTTTTTTCTTTTCGAGATTCTTTGTGCATAATATGCTTTACTGAGGTTATCAAACTAGTATAATGAAAGAGAACCAGTTATCTCAATTAAGAACGGAAAAAAAGTGATTCAAACGAAGTTTCCAAACTTCGAAAAAAAACTTTTTTCTTGTCGAGATTCTTTGCGCATAATATGCTTTTCTGAGGCTATCAAACTAGTATAATGAAAGAGAACCAGTTATCTCAAATAAGAACCGACAAAAAGTGATTCTAACGAAGTTTCCAAACTTCGAAAAAAATTTTTTTTCTTTTCCAGATTCTTTGCGCATAATATGCTTTACTGAGGCTATCAAACTAGTATAATGAAAGAGAACCAGTTATCTCAAATAAGAACGGAAAAAAAGTGATTCTAATGAAGTTTCCAAACTTGGAAAAAAATTTTTTTTCTTTTCGAGAATCTTTGTGCATAATATGCTTTACTGAGGCTACCAAATAGTATAATGAAAGAGAACCAGTTATCTCAAATAAGAACGGAAAAAAAGTGAATAAAACGAAGTTTCCAAAATTCAAAAAAAACTTTTTTCTTTTCGAGATTCTTTGCGCATAATATGCTTTTCTGAGGTTATCAAACTAGTATAATGAAACAGAACCAGTTATCTCAAATAAGTACGGAATAAAAGTGATTCTAAAGAACTTCCCCAATTTCGAAAAAATTTTTTTTCTTTTCGAGATTCTTTGCGCATAATATGCATTTCTGAGGCTATCAAACTAGTATAATGAAAGAGAACCAGTTATCTCAAATAAGAACGGAAAAAAATTGATTCTAAAGAAGTTTCCAAACTTCGAAAAAAATTTTTTTTCTTTTCGAGATTCTTTGCGCATAATATGCTTTACTGAGGCTATCAAACTAGTATAAAGAGAGAGAAACAGTTATCTCAAATAAGAACAGAAAAAAAGTGATTCAAATGAAGTTTCCAAACTTCGAAAAAAAATGTTTTTCTTTTCGAGATTCTTTGCGCATAATATGCTTTTCTGGGGCTATCAAACTAGTATAATGAAAGAAAACCAGTTATCTCAAATAAGAACGGGAAAAAAGTGATTCTAACGAAGTTTCCAAACTTCGAAAAAAATTTTTTTTCTTTTCGTGATTCTTTGCGCTAAATATGCTTTTCTGAGGCTATCAAACTAGTATAATGAAAGAGAACCAGTTATCTCAAATAAGAACAGAAAAAAAGTGATTCTAAAGAAGTTTCCAATCTTCGAAAAATATTTTTTTTCTTTTCGTGATTCTTTTCGCTAAATATGCTTTTCTGAGGCTATCTAACTAGTATAATGAAAGAGAACCAGTTATCTCAAATAAGAACAGAAAAAAAGTGATTCTAAAGAAGTTTCCAAACTTCGAAAAAAAATTTTTTTCTTTTCGAGATTCTTTGCGCATAATGTGCTTTACTGATGCTATCAAACTAGTATAATGAAAGAGAACCAGTTATCTCAAATAAGAACAGAAAAAAAGTGATTCTAAAGAAGTTTCCAAACTTCGAAAAAAATTTTTTTTCTTTTCGAGATTCTTTGCGCATAATATGCTTTACTGAGGCTATCAAACTAGTATATTGAAAGAGAACCAGTTATCTCAAATAAGAACGGAAAAAAGTGTTTCTAACGATGTTTTCAAACTTCGAAAAAAAAATTTTTTCTTTTCGAGATTCTTTGCGCATAATATGCTTTACTGAGGCTATCAAACTAGTACAATGAAAGAGAACCAGTTATCTCAAATAAGAACAGAAAAAAAGTGATTCTAAAGAAGTTTCCAAAATTCGAAAAAAATTTTTTTTCTTTTGGAGATTCTTTGCGCATAATATGCTTTAATGAGGCTATCAAACTAGTATAATGAAAGAGAACCAGTTATCTCAAATAAGAACGGAAAAAAATTGATTCTAAAGAAGTTTCCAAAGTTCGAAAAAAAAATTTTTTCTTTTCGAGATTCTTTACGCATAATATGCTTTACTGAGGCTATCAACCTAGTATAATGAAAGAGAAACAGTTATCTCAAATAAGAACGGAAAAAAAGTGATTCTAAAGTAGTTTCCAAACTTCGAAAAAATTTTTTTCTTTTCGTGATTCTTTTCGCTAAATATGCTTTTCTGAGCCTATCAAACTAGTGTAATGAAAGAGAACCAGTTATCTCAAATTAGAACAGAAAAAAAGTGATTCTAAAGAAGTTTCCAAACTTCGAAAAAAAATTTTTTTCTTTTCGAGATTCTTTGCGCATAATATGCTTTACTGAGGCTATCAAACTAGTATAATGAAAGAGAACCAGTTATCTCAAATAAGAACAGATAAAAAGTGATTCTAAAGAAGTTTCCAAATTTCGAAAAAAATTTTTTTTCTTTTCGAGATTCTTTGCGCATAATATGCTTTACTGAGGTTATCAAACTAGTATAATGAAAGAGAACCAGTTATCTCAAATAAGAACGGAAAAAAGTGATTCTAACGAAGTTTCCAAACTTCGAAAAAATTTTTTTTCTTTTCCAGATTCTTTGCGCATAATATGCTTTACTGTGGCTATGAAACTAGTATAATGAAAGAGAACCAGTTATCTCAAATAAGAACGGAAAAAAAGTGATTCTAATGCAGTTTCCAAACTTCGAAAAATTTTTTTTTCTTTTCGAGATTCTTTGTGCATATTATGCTTTACTGAGGTTATCAAACTAGTATAATGAAAGAGAACCAGTTATCTCAAATAAGAACGGAAAAAAGTGATTCTAACGAAGTTTCCAAACTTCGAAAAAAATTTTTTTCTTTTCCAGATTCTTTGCGCATAATATGCTTTACTGATGCTATCAAGCCTAGTATAATGAAAGAGAACCGGTTATCTCAAATAAGAACGGAAAAAAAGTGATTCTAATGAAGTTTCCAAACTTCGAAAGAAATTTTTTTTCTTTTCGAGATTCTTTGTGCATAATATGCTTTACTGGGGCTATCAAACTTCCTGAGGCTATCAAACTAACGAAACAGAACCAGTTATCTCAAATAAGAACGGAAAAAAGTGATTCTAACGAAGTTTCCAAACTTCGAAAAAAATTTATTTTCTTTTCCAGATTCTTTGCCCATAATGTGCTTTACTGAGGCTATCAAACTAGTATAATGAAAGAGAACCAGTTATCTCAAATAAGAACGGAAAAAAAGTGATTCTAATGAAGTTTCCAAACTTCGAAAAAATTTTTTTTCTTTTCGAGATTCTTTGTGCATAATATGCTTTACTGAGGCTATCAAACTAGTATAATGAAATAGAACCAGTTATCTCAAATAAGAACGGAAAAATAGTGATTCAAACGAAGTTTCCAAAATTCAAAAAAAACTTTTTTCTTTTCGAGATTCTTTGCGCATAATGTGCTTTTCTGAGGTTATCAAACTAGTATAATGAAAGAGAACCAGTTATCTCAAATAAGAACGGAAAAAAAGTGATTCTAACGAAGTTTCCAAACTTCGAAAAAAAATTTTTTTCTTTTCCAGATTCTTTGCGCATTATAATGCATAAAGCATATTTGCTTTACTGAGGCTATCAAACTAGTATAATGAAAGAGAACCAGTTATCTCAAATAAGAACGGAAAAAAAGTGATTCTAAGGAAGTATCAAACTTCGAAAAAAATTTTTTTTCTTTTCGAGATTCTTTGTGCATAATATGCTTTACTGAGGTTATCAAACTAGTATAATGAAAGAGAACCAGTTATCTCAAATAAGAACGGAAAAAAAGTGATTCTAACGAAGTTTTCATAATTCGAAAAAAAAATTTTTTCTTTTCGAGATTCTTTGCGCATAATGTGCTTTTCTGAGGCTATCAAACTAGTATAATGAAAGAGAACCAGTTATCTCAAATAAGAACGGAAAAAAAGTGATTCTAATGAAGTTTCCATAATTCGAAAAAAAAGTTTTTTCTTTTCGAGATTCTTTGCGCATAATATGCTTTTCTGAGGCTATCAAACTAGTATAATGAAAGAGAACCAGTTATCTCAAATAAGAACGGAAAAAAAGTTATTCAAACGAAGTTTCCAAACTTCGAAAAAAAACTTTTTTCTTTTCGAGATTCTTTGCGCATAATATGCTTTTCTGAGGCTATCAAACTAGTATAATGAAAGACAACCAGTTATCTCAAATAAGAACGGAAAAAAAGTGATTCTAACGAAGTTACCAAACTTCGAAAAAAATTTTTTTTCTTTTCCAGATTCTTTGCGCATAATATGCTTTACTGAGGCTATTAAAGTAGTATAATGAAAGAGAACCAGTTATCTCAAATAAGAACGGAAAAAAGTGATTCTAATGAAGTTTCCAAACTTCGAAAAAAAATTTTTCTTTTCGAGATTCTTTGTGCATAATATGCTTTACTGAGGTTATCAAACTAGTATAATGAAAGAGAACCAGTTATCTCAAATAAGAACGGAAAAAAGTGATTCTAACGAAGTTTCCAAACTTCGAAAAAAATTTTTTTCTTTTCCAGATTCTTTGCGCATAATATGATTTACTGATGCTATCAAGCTAGTATAATGAAAGAGAACCGGTTATCTCAAATAAGAACGGAAAAAAAGTGATTCTAATGAAGTTTCCAAACTTCGAAAGAAAGTTTTTTTCTTTTCGAGATTCTTTGTGCATAATATGCTTTACTGAGGCTATCAAACTAGTATAATGAAAGAGAACCAGTTATCTCAAATAAGAACGGAAAAATAGTGATTCAAACGAAGTTTCCAAAATTCAAAAAAAACTTTTATGTTTTCGAGATTCTTTGCGCATAATGTGCTTTTCTGAGGTTATCAAACTAGTATAATGAAAGAGAACCAGTTATCTCAAATAAGAACGGAAAAAAAGTGATTCTAACGAAGTTTCCAAACTTCGAAAAAAAATTTTTTTCTTTTCCAGATTCTTTGCGCATTATAATGCATAAAGCATATTTGCTTTACTGAGGCTATCAAACTAGTATAATGAAAGAGAACCAGTTATCTCAAATAAGAACGGAAAAAAAGTAATTCTAAGGAAGTATCAAATTTCGAAAAAAATTTTTTTTCTTTTCGAGATTCTTTGTGCAAAATATGCTTTACTGAGGCTATCAAACTAGTATAATGAAAGAGAACCAGTTATCGCAAATAAGAACGGAAAAAAAGTGATTCAAACGAAGTTTCCATACTACGAAAAAAAATTTTTTTCTTTTCGAGATTCTTTGCGCATAATATGCTTTTCTGAGGCTATCAAACTAGTATAATTAAAGAGAACCAGTTATCTCAAATAAGAACGGAAAAGAAGTGATTCCAACGAAGTTTCCAAACTTCGAAAAAATTTTTTTTTCTTTTCCAGATTCTTTGCGCATAATATGCTTTACTGTGGCTATCAAACTAGTATAATGAAAGAGAACCAGTTATCTCAAATAAGAACGGAAAAAAAGTGATTCTAATGCAGTTTCCAAACTTCGAAAAAAATTTTTTTTCTTTTCGAGATCATTTGTGCATAATATGCTTTACTGAGGTTATCAAACTAGTATAATGAAAGAGAACCAGTTATCTCAATTAAGAACGGAAAAAAAGTGATTCAAACGAAGTTTCCAAACTTCCAAAAAAAACTTTTTTCTTGTCGAGATTCTTTGCGCATAATATGCTTTTCTGAGGCTATCAAACTAGTATAATGAAAGAGAACCAGTTATCTCAAATAAGAACGGACAAAAAGTGATTCTAACGAAGTTTCCAAACTTCGAAAAAAATTTTTTTTCTTTTCCAGATTCTTTGCGCATAATATGCTTTACTGAGGCTATCAAACTAGTATACTGAAAGAGAACCAGTTATCTCAAATAAGAACGGAAAAAAAAGTGATTCTAATGAAGTTTCCAAATTTTGAAAAAAATTTTTTTTCTTTTCGAGAATCTTTGTGCATAATATGCTTTACTGAGGCTACCAAATAGTATAATGAAAGAGAACCAGTTATCTCAAATAAGAACGGAAAAAAAGTGAATAAAACGAAGTTTCCAAAATTCAAAAAAAACTTTTTTCTTTTCGAGATTCTTTGCGCATAATATGCTTTTCTGAGGTAATCAAACTAGTATAATGAAACAGAACCAGTTATCTCAAATAAGTACGGAATAAAAGTGATTCTAAAGAACTTCCCCAACTTCGAAAAAATTTTTTTTCTTTTCGAGATTCTTTGCGCATAATATGCATTTCTGAGGCTATCAAACTAGTATAATGAAAGAGAACCAGTTATCTCAAATAAGAACGGAAAAAAAGTTTCCAAACTTCGAAAATTTTTTTTTTTTTTTCCAGATTCTTTGCGCATAATATGCTTTACTGAGGCTATCAAACTAGTATAATGAAAGAGAACCAGTTATCTCAAATAAGAACGGAAAAAAAGTGATTCAAACGAAGTTTCCAAACTTCGAAAAAAATTTTTTTTCTTGTCGAGATTCTTTGCGCATAATATGCTTTTCTGAGGCTATCAAACTAGTATAATGAAAGAGAACCAGTTTTCTCAAATAAGAACGGAAAAAAAGTGATTCTAACGAAGTTTCCAAACTTCGAAAAAAATTATTTTTCTTATCCAGATTTTTTGCGCATAATATGCTTTACTGAGGCTATCAAACTGTATAATGAAAGAGAACCAGTTATCTCAAATAAGAACGGAAAAAAAGTGATTCTAATGAAGTTTCCAAACTTCGAAAAAAATTTTTTTTCTTTTCGAGAATCTTTGTGCATAATATGCTTTACTGAGGCTATCAAACTAGTATAATGAAAGAGAACCAGTTATCTCAAATAAGAACGGAAAAAAAGTGATTCAAACGAAGTTTCCAAAATTCAAAAAAACTTTTTTCTTTTCGAGATTCTTTGCGCATAATATGCTTTTCTGAGGTTATCAAACTAGTATAATGAAACAGAACCAGTTATCTCAAATAAGTACGGAAAAATAGTGATTCTAACGAAGTTTCCAAACTTCGAAAAAAATTTTTTTCTTTTCGAGATTCTTAGCGCATAATATGCTTTTCTGAGGCTATCAAACTAGTATAATGAAAGAGAACCAGTTAACTCAAATAAGGACGGAAAAAAAGTGATTCTAACGAAGTTTCCAAACTTCGAAAAAAAATGTTTTTCTTTTCGATATTCTTTGCGCATAATATGCTTTTCTGAGGCTATCAAACTAGTATAATGAAAGAGAACCAGTTATCTGAAATAAGAACGGGAAAAAAGTGATTCAAACGAAGTTTCCAAACCTCGAAAAAATTTTTTTTTCTTTTCGTGATTCTTTGCGCTAAATATGCTTTTCTGAGGATATCAAAGTTGTATTATAAAAGAGAACCAGTTATCTCAAATAAGAACGGAAAAAAGTGATTCTAACGAAGTTTCCAAACTTCGAAAAAAATTTATTTTCTTTTCCAGATTCTTTGCCCATAATGTGCTTTACTGAGGCTATCAAACTAGTATAATGAAAGAGAACCAGTTATCTCAAATAAGAACGGAAAAAAAGTGATTCTAATGAAGTTTCCAAACTTCGAAAAAAATTTTTTTCTTTTCGAGATTCTTTGTGCATAATATGCTTTACTGAGGCTATCAAACTAGTATAATGAAATAGAACCAGTTATCTCAAATAAGAACGGAAAAATAGTGATTCAAACGAAGTTTCCAAAATTCAAAAAAAACTTTTTTCTTTTCGAGATTCTTTGTGCATAATGTGCTTTTCTGAGGTTATCAAACTAGTATAATGAAAGAGAACCAGTTATCTCAAATAAGAACGGAAAAAAAGTGATTCTAACGAAGTTTCCAAACTTCGAAAAAAAATTTTTTTCTTTTCCAGATTCTTTGCGCATTATAATGCATAAAGCATATTTGCTTTACTGAGGCTATCAAACTAGTATAATGAAAGAGAACCAGTTATCTCAAATAAGAACGGAGAAAAAGTGATTCTAAGGAAGTATCAAACTTCGAAAAAAATTTTTTTTCTTTTCGAGATTCTTTGTGCAAAATATGCTTTACTGAGGCTATCAAACTAGTATAATGAAAGAGAACCAGTTATCGCAAATAAGAACGGAAAAAAAGTGATTCAAACGAAGTTTCCAAACTACGAAAAAAATTTTTTTTCTTTTCGAGATTCTTTGCGCATAATATGCTTTTCTGAGGCTATCAAACTAGTATAATAAAAGAGAACCAGTTATCTCAAATAAGAACGGAAAAGAAGTGATTCCAACGAAGTTTCCAAACTTCGAAAAAATTTTTTTTTCTTTTCCAGATTCTTTGCGCATAATATGCTTTACTGTGGCTATCAAACTAGTATAATGAAAGAGAACCAGTTATCTCAAATAAGAACGGAAAAAAAGTGATTCTAATTTTAGTTTCCAAACTTCGAAAAAAATTTTTTTTCTTTTCGAGATTCTTTGTGCATAATATGCTTTACTGAGGTTATCAAACTAGTATAATGAAAGAGAACCAGTTATCTCAAATAAGAACGGAAAAAAAGTGATTCTAACGAAGTTTTCATAATTCGAAAAAAAAATTTTTTCTTTTCGAGATTCTTTGCGCATAATATGCTTTTCTGAGGCTATCAAACTAGTATAATGAAAGAGAACCAGTTATCTCAAATAAGAACGGAAAAAAAGTGATTCTAATGAAGTTTCCAATCTTCGAAAAAAATTTTTTTTCTTTTCGAGATTCTTTGTGCATAATATGCTTTTCTGAGGCTATCAAACTAGTATAATGAAAGAGAACCAGTTATCTCAAATAAGAACGGAAAAAAAGTGATTCTAACGAAGTTTCCATAATTCGAAAAAAAATTTTTTCTTTTCGAGATTCTTTGCGCATAATATGCTTTTCTGAGGCTATCAAACTAGTATAATGAAAGAGAACCAGTTATCTCAAATAAGAACGGAAAAAAAGTTATTCAAACGAAGTTTCCAAACTTCGAAAAAAAACTTTTTTCTTTTCGAGATTCTTTGCGCATAATATGCTTTTCTGAGGCTATCAAACTAGTATAATGAAAGACAACCAGTTATCTCAAATAAGAACGGAAAAAAAGTGATTCTAACGAAGTTACCAAACTTCGAAAAAAATTTTTTTTCTTTTCCAGATTCTTTGCGCATAATATGCTTTACTGATGCTATTAAAGTAGTATAATGAAAGAGAACCAGTTATCTCAAATAAGAACGGAAAAAAGTGATTCTAATGAAGTTTCCAAACTTCGAAAAAAAATTTTTCTTTTCGAGATTCTTTGTGCATAATATGCTTTACTGAGGTTATCAAACTAGTATAATGAAAGAGAACCAGTTATCTCAAATAAGAACGGAAAAAAGTGATTCTAACGAAGTTTCCAAACTTCGAAAAAAATTTTTTTCTTTTCCAGATTCTTTGCGCATGATATGATTTACTGATGCTATCAAGCTAGTATAATGAAAGAGAACCGGTTATCTCAAATAAGAACGGAAAAAAAGTGATTCTAATGAAGTTTCCAAACTTCGAAAGAAATATTTTTTCTTTTCGAGATTCTTTGTGCATAATATGCTTTACTGAGGCTATCAAACTAGTATAATGAAAGAGAACCAGTTATCTCAAATAAGAACGGAAAAATAGTGATTCAAACGAGGTTTCCAAAATTCAAAAAAAACTTTTATGTTTTCGAGATTCTTTGCGCATAATGTGCTTTTCTGAGGTTATCAAACTAGTATAATGAAAGAGAACCAGTTATCTCAAATAAGAACGGAAAAAAAGTGATTCTAACGAAGTTTCCAAACTTAGAAAAAAAATTTTTTTCTTTTCCAGATTCTTTGCGCATTATAATGCATAAAGCATATTTGCTTTACTGAGGCTATCAAACTAGTATAATGAAAGAGAACCAGTTATCTCAAATAAGAACGGAAAAAAAGTGATTCTAAGGAAGTATCAAACTTCGAAAAAAATTTTTTTTCTTTTCGAGATTCTTTGTGCAAAATATGCTTTACTGAGGCTATCAAACTAGTATAATGAAAGAGAACCAGTTAAGGCAAATAAGAACGGAAAAAAGTGATTCAAACGAAGTTTCCAAACTACGAAAAAAAATTTTTTTCTTTTCGAGATTCTTTGCGCATAATATGCTTTTCTGAGGCTATCAAACTAGTATAATTAAAGAGAACCAGTTATCTCAAATAAGAACGGAAAAGAAGTGATTCCAACGAAGTTTCCAAACTTCGAAAAAATTTTTTTTTCTTTTCCAGATTCTTTGCGCATAATATGCTTTACTGTGGCTATCAAACTAGTATAATGAAAGAGAACCAGTTATCTCAAATAAGAACGGAAAAAAAGTGATTCTAATGCAGTTTCCAAACTTCGAAAAAATTTTTTTTTCTTTTCGAGATTCTTTGTGCATAATATGCTTTACTGAGGTTATCAAACTAGTATAATGAAAGAGAACCAGTTATCTCAATTAAGAACGGAAAAAAAGTGATTCAAACGAAGTTTCCAAACTTCGAAAAAAAACTTTTTTCTTGTCGAGATTCTTTGCGCATAATATGCTTTTCTGAGGCTATCAAACTAATATAATGAAAGAGAACCAGTTATCTCAAATAAGAACGGACAAAAAGTGATTCTAACGAAGTTTCCAAACTTCGAAAAAAATTTTTTTTCTTTTCCAGATTCTTTGCGCATAATATGCTTTACTGAGGCTATCAAACTAGTATTGTGAAAGAGAACTAGTTATCTCAAATAAGAACGGAAAAAAAAGTGATTCTAATGAAGTTTCCAAACTTGGAAAAAAATTTTTTTTCTTTTCGAGAATCTTTGTGCATAATATGCTTTACTGAGGCTACCAAATAGTATAATGAAACAGAACCAGTTATCTCAAATAAGAACGGAAAAAAAGTGAATAAAACGAAGTTTCCAAAATTCAAAAAAAACTCTTTTCTTTTCGAGATTCTTTGCGCATAATATGCTTTTCTGAGGTTATCAAACTAGTATAATGAAACAGAACCAGTTATCTCAAATAAGTACGGAATAAAAGTGATTCTAAAGAACTTCCCCAATTTCGAAAAAATTTTTTTTCTTTTCGAGATTCTTTGCGCATAATATGCATTTCTGAGGCTATCAAACTAGCATAATGAAAGAGAACCAGTTATCTCAAATAAGAACGGAAAAAAATTGATTCTAAAGAAGTTTCCAAACTTCGAAAAAAATTTTTTTTCTTTTCGAGATTCTTTGCGCATAATATGCTTTACTGAGGCTATCAAACTAGTATAAAGAGAGAGAAACAGTTATCTCAAATAAGAACAGAAAAAAAGTGATTCAAATGAAGTTTCCAAACTTCGAAAAAAAATGTTTTTCTTTTCGAGATTCTTTGCGCATAATATGCTTTTCTGGGGCTATCAAACTAGTATAATGAAAGAAAACCAGTTATCTCAAATAAGAACGGGAAAAAAGTGATTCTAACGAAGTTTCCAAACTTCGAAAAAAATTTTTTTTCTTTTCGTGATTCTTTGCGCTAAATATGCTTTTCTGAGGCTATCAAACTAGTATAATGAAAGAGAACCAGTTATCTCAAATAAGAACAGAAAAAAAGTGATTCTAAAGAAGTTTCCAAACTTCGAAAAATATTTTTTTTCTTTTCGTGATTCTTTTCGCTAAATATGCTTTTCTGAGGCTATCTAACTAGTATAATGAAAGAGAACCAGTTATCTCAAATAAGAACAGAAAAAAAGTGATTCTAAAGAAGTTTCCAAACTTCGAAAAAAAATTTTTTTCTTTTCGAGATTCTTTGCGCATAATATGCTTTACTGATGCTATCAAACTAGTATAATGAAAGAGAACCAGTTATCTCAAATAAGAACAGAAAAAAAGTGATTCTAAAGAAGTTTCCAAACTTCGAAAAAAATTTTTTTTCTTTTCGAGATTCTTTGCGCATAATATGCTTTACTGAGGCTATCAAACTAGTATAATGTAAGAGAACCAGTTATCTCAAATAAGAACGGAAAAAAGTGATTCTAACGAAGTTTTCAAACTTCGAAAAAAAAATTTTTTCTTTTCGAGATTCTTTGCGCATAATATGCTTTACTGAGGCTATCAAACTAGTACAATGAAAGAGAACCAGTTATCTCAAATAAGAACAGAAAAAATGTGATTCTAAAGAAGTTTCCAAAATTCGAAAAAAAATTTTTTTCTTTTGGAGATTCTTTGCGCATAATATGCTTTAATGAGGCTATCAAACTAGTATAATGAAAGAGAACCAGTTATCTCAAATAAGAACGGAAAAAAATTGATTCTAAAGAAGTTTCCAAAGTTCGAAAAAAAAATTTTTTCTTTTCGAGATTCTTTGCGCATAATATGCTTTACTGAGGCTATCAACCTAGTATAATGAAAGAGAAACAGTTATCTCAAATAAGAACGGAAAAATAGTGATTCTAAAGTAGTTTCCAAACTTCGAAAAAATTTTTTTCTTTTCGTGATTCTTTTCGCTAAATATGCTTTTCTGAGCCTATCAAACTAGTGTAATGAAAGAGAACCAGTTATCTCAAATTAGAACAGAAAAAAAGTGATTCTAAAGAAGTTTCCAAACTTCGAAAAAAAATTTTTTTCTTTTCGAGATTCTTTGCGCATAATATGCTTTACTGAGGCTATCAAACTAGTATAATGAAAGAGAACCAGTTATCTCAAATAAGAACAGATAAAAAGTGATTCTAAAGAAGTTTCCAAATTTCGAAAAAATTTTTTTTTCTTTTCGAGATTCTTTGCGCATATTATGCTTTACTGAGGTTATCAAACTAGTATAATGAAAGAGAACCAGTTATCTCAAATAAGAACGGAAAAAAGTGATTCTAACGAAGTTTCCAAACTTCGAAAAAAATTTTTTTCTTTTCCAGATTCTTTGCGCATAATATGCTTTACTGTGGCTATGAAACTAGTATAATGAAAGAGAACCAGTTATCTCAAATAAGAACGGAAAAAAAGTGATTCTAATGCAGTTTCCAAACTTCGAAAAAATTTTTTTTCTTTTCGAGATTCTTTGTGCATATTATGCTTTACTGAGGTTATCAAACTAGTATAATGAAAGAGAACCAGTTATCTCAAATAAGAACGGAAAAAAGTGATTCTAACGAAGTTTCCAAACTTCGAAAAAAATTTTTTTCTTTTCCAGATTCTTTGCGCATAATATGCTTTACTGATGCTATCAAGCCTAGTATAATGAAAGAGAACCGGTTATCTCAAATAAGAACGGAAAAAAAGTGATTCTAATGAAGTTTCCAAACTTCGAAAGAAATTTTTTTTCTTTTCGAGATTCTTTGTGCATAATATGCTTTACTGGGGCTATCAAACTTCCTGAGGCTATCAAACTAACGAAACAGAACCAGTTATCTCAAATAAGAACGGAAAAAAGTGATTCTAACGAAGTTTCCAAACTTCGAAAAAAATTTATTTTCTTTTCCAGATTCTTTGCCCATAATGTGCTTTACTGAGGCTATCAAACTAGTATAATGAAAGAGAACCAGTTATCTCAAATAAGAACGGAAAAAAAGTGATTCTAATGAAGTTTCCAAACTTCGAAAAAATTTTTTTTCTTTTCGAGATTCTTTGTGCATAATATGCTTTACTGAGGCTATCAAACTAGTATAATGAAATAGAACCAGTTATCTCAAATAAGAACGGAAAAATAGTGATTCAAACGAAGTTTCCAAAATTCAAAAAAAACTTTTTTCTTTTCGAGATTCTTTGCGCATAATGTGCTTTTCTGAGGTTATCAAACTAGTATAATGAAAGAGAACCAGTTATCTCAAATAAGAACGGAAAAAAAGTGATTCTAACGAAGTTTCCAAACTTCGAAAAAAATTTTTTTTCTTTTCCAGATTCTTTGCGCATTATAATGCATAAAGCATATTTGCTTTACTGAGGCTATCAAACTAGTATAATGAAAGAGAACCAGTTATCTCAAATAAGAACGGAAAAAAAGTGATTCTAAGGAAGTATCAAACTTCGAAAAAAATTTTTTTTCTTTTCGAGATTCTTTGTGCATAATATGCTTTACTGAGGTTATCAAACTAGTATAATGAAAGAGAACCAGTTATCTCAAATAAGAACGGAAAAAAAGTGATTCTAACGAAGTTTTCATAATTCGAAAAAAAAATTTTTTCTTTTCGAGATTCTTTGCGCATAATATGCTTTTCTGAGGCTATCAAACTAGTATAATGAAAGAGAACCAGTTATCTCAAATAAGAACGGAAAAAAAGTGATTCTAATGAAGTTTCCAATCTTCGAAAAAAATTTTTTTTCTTTTCGAGATTCTTTGTGCATAATATGCTTTTCTGAGGCTATCAAACTAGTATAATGAAAGAGAACCAGTTATCTCAAATAAGAACGGAAAAAAAGTGATTCTAACGAAGTTTCCATAATTCGAAAAAAAAATTTTTTCTTTTCGAGATTCTTTGCGCATAATATGCTTTTCTGAGGCTATCAAACTAGTATAATGAAAGAGAACCAGTTATCTCAAATAAGAACGGAAAAAAAGTTATTCAAACGAAGTTTCCAAACTTCGAAAAAAAACTTTTTTCTTTTCGAGATTCTTTGCGCATAATATGCTTTTCTGAGGCTATCAAACTAGTATAATGAAAGACAACCAGTTATCTCAAATAAGAACGGAAAAAAAGTGATTCTAACGAAGTTACCAAACTTCGAAAAAATTTTTTTTTCTTTTCCAGATTCTTTGCGCATAATATGCTTTACTGATGCTATTAAAGTAGTATAATGAAAGAGAACCAGTTATCTCAAATAAGAACGGAAAAAAGTGATTCTAATGAAGTTTCCAAACTTCGAAAAAAAATTTTTCTTTTCGAGATTCTTTCTGCATAATATGCTTTACTGAGGTTATCAAACTAGTATAATGAAAGAGAACCAGTTATCTCAAATAAGAACGGAAAAAAGTGATTCTAACGAAGTTTCCAAACTTCGAAAAAAATTTTTTTCTTTTCCAGATTCTTTGCGCATAATATGATTTACTGATGCTATCAAGCTAGTATAATGAAAGAGAACCGGTTATCTCAAATAAGAACGGAAAAAAAGTGATTCTAATGAAGTTTCCAAACTTCGAAAGAAAGTTTTTTTCTTTTCGAGATTCTTTGTGCATAATATGCTTTTCTGAGGCTATCAAACTAGTATAATGAAAGAGAACCAGTTATCTCAAATAAGAACGGAAAAATAGTGATTCAAACGAAGTTTCCAAAATTCAAAAAAAACTTTTATGTTTTCGAGATTCTTTGCGCATAATGTGCTTTTCTGAGGTTATCAAACTAGTATAATGAAAGAGAACCAGTTATCTCATATAAGAACGGAAAAAAAGTGATTCTAACGAAGTTTCCAAACTTCGAAAAAAAATTTTTTTCTTTTCCAGATTCTTTGCGCATTATAATGCATAAAGCATATTTGCTTTACTGAGGCTATCAAACTAGTATAATGAAAGAGAACCAGTTATCTCAAATAAGAACGGAAAAAAAGTGATTCTAAGGAAGTATCAAACTTCGAAAAAAATTTTTTTTCTTTTCGAGATTCTTTGTGCAAAATATGCTTTACTGAGGCTATCAAACTAGTATAATGAAAGAGAACTAGTTATCGCAAATAAGAACGGAAAAAAAGTGATTCAAACGAAGTTTCCAAACTACGAAAAAAAATTTTTTTCTTTTCGAGATTCTTTGCGCATAATATGCTTTTCTGAGGCTATCAAACTAGTATAATTAAAGACAACCAGTTATCTCAAATAAGAACGGAAAAGAAGTGATTCCAACGAAGTTTCCAAACTTCGAAAAAATTTTTTTTTCTTTTCCAGATTCTTTGCGCATAATATGCTTTACTGTGGCTATCAAACTAGTATAATGAAAGAGAACCAGTTATCTCAAATAAGAACGGAAAAAAAGTGATTCTAATGCAGTTTCCAAACTTCGAAAAAATTTTTTTTTCTTTTCGAGATTCTTTGTGCATAATATGCTTTACTGAGGTTATCAAACTAGTATAATGAAAGAGAACCAGTTATCTCAATTAAGAACGGAAAAAAAGTGATTCAAACGAAGTTTCCAAACTTCGAAAAAAAACTTTTTTCTTTTCGAGATTCTTTGCGCATAATATGCTTTTCTGAGGTTATCAAACTAGTATAATGAAACAGAACCAGTTATCTCAAATAAGTACGGAATAAAAGTGATTCTAAAGAACTTCCCCAACTTCGAAAAAATTTTTTTTCTTTTCGAGATTCTTTGCGCATAATATGCATTTCTGAGGCTATCAAACTAGTATAATGAAAGAGAACCAGTTATCTCAAATAAGAACGGAAAAAAGTTTCCAAACTTCGAAAAAATTTTTTTTTTTTTTCCAGATTCTTTGCGCATAATATGCTTTACTGAGGCTATCAAACTAGTATAATGAAAGAGAACCAGTTATCTCAAATAAGAACGGAAAAAAAGTGATTCAAACGAAGTTTCCAAACTTCGAAAAAATTTTTTTTCTTGTCGAGATTCTTTGCGCATAATATGCTTTTCTGAGGCTATCAAACTAGTATAATGAAAGAGAACCAGTTATCTCAAATAAGAACGGAAAAAAAGTGATTCTAATGAAGTTTCCAAACTTCGAAAAAAATTTTTTTTCTTTTCGAGAATCTTTGTGCATAATATGCTTTACTGAGGCTATCAAACTAGTATAATGAAAGAGAACCAGTTATCTCAAATAAGAACGGAAAAAAGTGATTCAAACGAAGTTTCCAAAATTCGAAAAAAATTTTTTTTCTTATCCAGATTTTTTGCGCATAATATGCTTTACTGAGGCTATCAAACTGTATAATGAAAGAGAACCAGTTATCTCAAATAAGAACGGAAAAAAAGTGATTCTAATGAAGTTTCCAAACTTCGAAAAAAATTTTTTTTCTTTTCGAGAATCTTTGTGCATAATATGCTTTACTGAGGCTATCAAACTAGTATAATGAAAGAGAACCAGTTATCTCAAATAAGAACGGAAAAAAGTGATTCAAACGAAGTTTCCAAAATTCAAAAAAACTTTTTTCTTTTCGAGATTCTTTGCGCATAATATGCTTTTCTGAGGTTATCAAACTAGTATAATGAAACAGAACCAGTTATCTCAAATAAGTACGGAAAAATAGTGATTCTAACGAAGTTTCCAAACTTCGAAAAAAATTTTTTTCTTTTCGAGATTCTTAGCGCATAATATGCTTTTCTGAGGCTATCAAACTAGTATAATGAAAGAGAACCAGTTAACTCAAATAAGAACGGAAAAAAAGTGATTCTAACGAAGTTTCCAAACTTCGAAAAAAAATGTTTTTCTTTTCGATATTCTTTGCGCATAATATGCTTTTCTGAGGCTATCAAACTAGTATAATGAAAGAGAACCAGTTATCTGAAATAAGAACGGGAAAAAAGTGATTCAAACAAAGTTTCCAAACCTCGAAAAATTTTTTTTTTCTTTTCGTGATTCTTTGCGCTAAATATGCTTTTCTGAGGATATCAAAGTTGTATTATAAAAGAGAACCAGTTATCTCAAATAAGAACGGAAAAAAGTGATTCTAACGAAGTTTCCAAACTTCGAAAAAAATTTATTTTCTTTTCCAGATTCTTTGCCCATAATGTGCTTTACTGAGGCTATCAAACTAGTATAATGAAAGAGAACCAGTTATCTCAAATAAGAACGGAAAAAAAGTGATTCTAATGAAGTTTCCAAACTTCGAAAAAATTTTTTTTCTTTTCGAGATTCTTTGTGCATAATATGCTTTACTGAGGCTATCAAACTAGTATAATGAAATAGAACCAGTTATCTCAAATAAGAACGGAAAAATAGTGATTCAAACGAAGTTTCCAAAATTCAAAAAAAACTTTTTTCTATTCGAGATTCTTTGCGCATAATGTGCTTTTCTGAGGTTATCAAACTAGTATAATGAAAGAGAACCAGTTATCTCAAATAAGAACGGAAAAAAAGTAATTCTAACGAAGTTTCCAAACTTCGAAAAAAAAATTTTTTCTTTTCCAGATTCTTTGCGCATTATAATGCATAAAGCATATTTGCTTTACTGAGGCTATCAAACTAGTATAATGAAAGAGAACCAGTTATCTCAAATAAGAACGGAGAAAAAGTGATTCTAAGGAAGTATCAAACTTCGAAAAAATTTTTTTTTCTTTTCGAGATTCTTTGTGCAATATATGCTTTACTGAGGCTATCAAACTAGTATAATGAAAGAGAACCAGTTATCGCAAATAAGAACGGAAAAAAAGTGATTCAAACGAAGTTTCCAAACTACGAAAAAAATTTTTTTTCTTTTCGAGATTCTTTGCGCATAATATGCTTTTCTGAGGCTATCAAACTAGTATAATAAAAGAGAACCAGTTATCTCAAATAAGAACGGAAAAGAAGTGATTCCAACGAAGTTTCCAAACTTCGAAAAATTTTTTTTTCTTTTCCAGATTCTTTGCGCATAATATGCTTTACTGTGGCTATCAAACTAGTATAATGAAAGAGAACCAGTTATCTCAAATAAGAACGGAAAAAAAGTGATTCTAATTTTAGTTTCCAAACTTCGAAAAAAATTTTTTTTCTTTTCGAGATTCTTTGTGCATAATATGCTTTACTGAGGTTATCAAACTAGTATAATGAAAGAGAACCAGTTATCTCAAGTAAGAACGGAAAAAAAGTGATTCTAACGAAGTTTTCATAATTCGAAAAAAAAATTTTTTCTTTTCGAGATTCTTTGCGCATAATATGCTTTTCTGAGGCTATCAAACTAGTATAATGAAAGAGAACCAGTTATCTCAAATAAGAACGGAAAAAAAGTGATTCTAATGAAGTTTCCAATCTTCGAAAAAAATTTTTTTTCTTTTCGAGATTCTTTGTGCATAATATGCTTTTCTGAGGCTATCAAACTAGTATAATGAAAGAGAACCAGTTATCTCAAATAAGAACGGAAAAAAAGTGATTCTAACGAAGTTTCCATAATTCGAAAAAAAATTTTTTTCTTTTCGAGATTCTTTGCGCATAATATGCTTTTCTGAGGCTATCAAACTAGTATAATGAAAGACAACCAGTTATCTCAAATAAGAACGGAAAAAAAGTGATTCTAACGAAGTTACCAAACTTCGAAAAAAATTTTTTTTCTTTTCCAGATTCTTTGCGCATAATATGCTTTTCTGATGCTATTAAAGTAGTATAATGAAAGAGAACCAGTTATCTCAAATAAGAACGGAAAAAAGTGATTCTAATGAAGTTTCCAAACTTCGAAAAAAAATTTTTCTTTTCGAGATTCTTTGTGCATAATATGCTTTACTGAGGTTATCAAACTAGTATAATGAAAGAGAACCAGTTATCTCAAATAAGAACGGAAAAAAGTGATTCTAACGAAGTTTCCAAACTTCGAAAAAAATTTTTTTCTTTTCCAGATTCTTTGCGCATAATATGATTTACTGATGCTATCAAGCTAGTATAATGAAAGAGAACCGGTTATCTCAAATAAGAACGGAAAAAAAGTGATTCTAATGAAGTTTCCAAACTTCGAAAGAAATTTTTTTTCTTTTCGAGATTCTTTGTGCATAATATGCTTTACTGAGGCTATCAAACTAGTATAATGAAAGAGAACCAGTTATCTCAAATAAGAACGGAAAAATAGTGATTCAAACGAAGTTTCCAAAATTCAAAACAAACTTTTATGTTTTCGAGATTCTTTGCCCATAATGTGCTTTTCTGAGGTTATCAAACTAGTATAATGAAAGAGAACCAGTTATCTCAAATAAGAACGGAAAAAAAGTGATTCTAACGAAGTTTCCAAACTTCGAAAAAAATTTTTTTCTTTTCCAGATTCTTTGCGCATTATAATGCATAAAGCATATTTGCTTTACTGAGGCTATCAAACTAGTATAATGAAAGAGAACCAGTTATCTCAAATAAGAACGGAAAAAAAGTGATTCTAAGGAAGTATCAAACTTCGAAAAAAAATTTTTTTCTTTTCGAGATTCTTTGTGGAAAATATGCTTTACTGAGGCTATCAAACTAGTATAATGAAAGAGAACCAGTTATCGCAAATAAGAACGGAAAAAAGTGATTCAAACGAAGTTTCCAAACTACGAAAAAAAATTTTTTTCTTTTCGAGATTCTTTGCGCATAATATGCTTTTCTGAGGCTATCAAACTAGTATAATTAAAGAGAACCAGTTATCTCAAATAAGAACGGAAAAGAAGTGATTCCAACGAAGTTTCCAAACTTCGAAAAAATTTTTTTTTCTTTTCCAAATTCTTTGCGCATAATATGCTTTACTGTGGCTATCAAACTAGTATAATGAAAGAGAACCAGTTATCTCAAATAAGAACGGAAAAAAAGTGATTCTAATGCAGTTTCCAAACTTCGAAAAAATTTTTTTTCTTTTCGAGATTCTTTGTGCATAATATGCTTTACTGAGGTTATCAAACTAGTATAATGAAAGAGAACCAGTTATCTCAATTAAGAACGGAAAAAAAGTGATTCAAACGAAGTTTCCAAACTTCGAAAAAAAACTTTTTTCTTGTCGAGATTCTTTGCGCATAATATGCTTTTCTGAGGCTATCAAACTAGTATAATGAAAGAGAACCAGTTATCTCAAATAAGAACGGACAAAAAGTGATTCTAACGAAGTTTCCAAACTTCGAAAAAAATTTTTTTTCTTTTCCAGATTCTTTGCGCATAATATGCTTTACTGAGGCTATCAAACTAGTATAATGAAAGAGAACCAGTTATCTCAAATAAGAACGGAAAAAAAAGTGATTCTAATGAAGTTTCCAAACTTGGAAAAAAATTTTTTTTCTTTTCGAGAATCTTTGTGCATAATATGCTTTACTGAGGCTACGAAATAGTATAATGAAAGAGAACCAGTTATCTCAAATAAGAACGGAAAAAAAGTGATTCCAACGAAGTTTCCAAACTTCGAAAAAATTTTTTTTTCTTTTCCAGATTCTTTGCGCATAATATGCTTTACTGTGGCTATCAAACTAGTATAATGAAAGAGAACCAGTTATCTCAAATAAGAACGGAAAAAAAGTGATTCTAATGCAGTTTCCAAACTTCGAAAAAAATTTTTTTTCTTTTCGAGATTCTTTGTGCATAATATGCTTTACTGAGGTTATCAAACTAGTATAATGAAAGAGAACCAGTTATCTCAATTAAGAACGGAAAAAAAGTGATTCAAACGAAGTTTCCAAACTTCGAAAAAAAACTTTTTTCTTGTCGAGATTCTTTGCGCATAATATGCTTTTCTGAGGCTATCAAACTAGTATAATGAAAGAGAACCAGTTATCTCAAATAAGAACGGACAAAAAGTGATTCTAACGAAGTTTCCAAACTTCGAAAAAAATTTTTTTTCTTTTCCAGATTCTTTGCGCATAATATGCTTTACTGAGGCTATCAAACTAGTATAATGAAAGAGAACCAGTTATCTCAAATAAGAACGGAAAAAAAAGTGAGTCTAATGAAGTTTCCAAACTTGGAAAAAAATTTTTTTTCTTTTCGAGAATCTTTGTGCATAATATGCTTTACTGAGGCTACCAAATAGTATAATGAAAGAGAACCAGTTATCTCAAATAAGAACGGAAAAAAAGTGAATAAAACGAAGTTTCCAAAATTCAAAAAAAACTTTTTTCTTTTCGAGATTCTTTGCGCATAATATGCTTTTCTGAGGTTATCAAACTAGTATAATGAAACAGAACCAGTTATCTCAAATAAGTACGGAATAAAAGTGATTCTAAAGAACTTCCCCAACTTCGAAAAAATTTTTTTTCTTTTCGAGATTCTTTGCGCATAATATGCATTTCTGAGGCTATCAAACTAGTATAATGAAAGAGAACCAGTTTCTCAAATAAGAACGGAAAAAAAGTTTCCAAACTTCGAAAAATTTTTTTTTTTTTTCCAGATTCTTTGCGCATAATATGCTTTACTGAGGCTATCAAACTAGTATAATGAAAGAGAACCAGTTATCTCAAATAAGAACGGAAAAAAAGTGATTCAAACGAAGTTTCCAAACTTCGAAAAAAATTTTTTTTCTTGTCGAGATTCTTTGCGCATAATATGCTTTTCTGAGGCTATCAAACTAGTATAATGAAAGAGAACCAGTTTTCTCAAATAAGAACGGAAAAAAAGTGATTCTAACGAAGTTTCCAAACTTCGAAAAAAATTTTTTTTCTTATCCAGATTTTTTGCGCATAATATGCTTTACTGAGGCTATCAAACTGTATAATGAAAGAGAACCAGTTATCTCAAATAAGAACGGAAAAAAAGTGATTCTAATGAAGTTTCCAAACTTCGAAAAAAATTTTTTTTCTTTTCGAGAATCTTTGTGCATAATATGCTTTACTGAGGCTATCAAACTAGTATAATGAAAGAGAACCAGTTATCTCAAATAAGAACGGAAAAAAGTGATTCAAACGAAGTTTCCAAAATTCAAAAAAACTTTTTTCTTTTCGAGATTCTTTGCGCATAATATGCTTTTCTGAGGTTATCAAACTAGTATAATGAAACAGAACCAGTTATCTCAAATAAGTACGGAAAAATAGTGATTCTAACGAAGTTTCCAAACTTCGAAAAAAATTTTTTTCTTTTCGAGATTCTTAGCGCATAATATGCTTTTCTGAGGCTATCAAACTAGTATAATGAAAGAGAACCAGTTAACTCAAATAAGAACGGAAAAAAAGTGATTCTAACGAAGTTTCCAAACTTCGAAAAAAAATGTTTTTCTTTTCGATATTCTTTGCGCATAATATGCTTTTCTGAGGCTATCAAACTAGTATAATGAAAGAGAACCAGTTATCTGTAATAAGAACGGGAAAAAAGTGATTCAAACGAAGTTTCCAAACTTCGAAAAAATTTTTTTTTCTTTTCCAAATTCTTTGCGCATAATATGCTTTACTGTGGCTATCAAACTAGTATAATGAAAGAGAACCAGTTATCTCAAATAAGAACGGAAAAAAAGTGATTCTAATGCAGTTTCCAAACTTCGAAAAAAAATGTTTTTCTTTTCGATATTCTTTGCGCATAATATGCTTTTCTGAGGCTATCAAACTAGTATAATGAAAGAGAACCAGTTATCTGTAATAAGAACGGAAAAGAAGTGATTCCAACGAAGTTTCCAAACTTCGAAAAAATTTTTTTTTCTTTTCCAAATTCTTTGCGCATAATATGCTTTACTGTGGCTATCAAACTAGTATAATGAAAGAGAACCAGTTATCTCAAATAAGAACGGAAAAAAAGTGATTCTAATGCAGTTTCCAAACTTCGAAAAAATTTTTTTTCTTTTCGAGATTCTTTGTGCATAATATGCTTTACTGAGGTTATCAAACTAGTATAATGAAAGAGAACCAGTTATCTCAATTAAGAACGGAAAAAAAGTGATTCAAACGAAGTTTCCAAACTTCGAAAAAAAACTTTTTTCTTGTCGAGATTCTTTGCGCATAATATGCTTTTCTGAGGCTATCAAACTAGTATAATGAAAGAGAACCAGTTATCTCAAATAAGAACGGACAAAAAGTGATTCTAACGAAGTTTCCAAACTTCGAAAAAAATTTTTTTTCTTTTCCAGATTCTTTGCGCATAATATGCTTTACTGAGGCTATCAAACTAGTATAATGAAAGAGAACCAGTTATCTCAAATAAGAACGGAAAAAAAAGTGATTCTAATGAAGTTTCCAAACTTGGAAAAAAATTTTTTTTCTTTTCGAGAATCTTTGTGCATAATATGCTTTACTGAGGCTACGAAATAGTATAATGAAAGAGAACCAGTTATCTCAAATAAGAACGGAAAAAAAGTGATTCCAACGAAGTTTCCAAACTTCGAAAAAATTTTTTTTTCTTTTCCAGATTCTTTGCGCATAATATGCTTTACTGTGGCTATCAAACTAGTATAATGAAAGAGAACCAGTTATCTCAAATAAGAACGGAAAAAAAGTGATTCTAATGCAGTTTCCAAACTTCGAAAAAAATTTTTTTTCTTTTCGAGATTCTTTGTGCATAATATGCTTTACTGAGGTTATCAAACTAGTATAATGAAAGAGAACCAGTTATCTCAATTAAGAACGGAAAAAAAGTGATTCAAACGAAGTTTCCAAACTTCGAAAAAAAACTTTTTTCTTGTCGAGATTCTTTGCGCATAATATGCTTTTCTGAGGCTATCAAACTAGTATAATGAAAGAGAACCAGTTATCTCAAATAAGAACGGACAAAAAGTGATTCTAACGAAGTTTCCAAACTTCGAAAAAAATTTTTTTTCTTTTCCAGATTCTTTGCGCATAATATGCTTTACTGAGGCTATCAAACTAGTATAATGAAAGAGAACCAGTTATCTCAAATAAGAACGGAAAAAAAAGTGATTCTAATGAAGTTTCCAAACTTGGAAAAAAATTTTTTTTCTTTTCGAGAATCTTTGTGCATAATATGCTTTACTGAGGCTACGAAATAGTATAATGAAAGAGAACCAGTTATCTCAAATAAGAACGGAAAAAAAGTGATTCCAACGAAGTTTCCAAACTTCGAAAAAATTTTTTTTTCTTTTCCAGATTCTTTGCGCATAATATGCTTTACTGTGGCTATCAAACTAGTATAATGAAAGAGAACCAGTTATCTCAAATAAGAACGGAAAAAAAGTGATTCTAATGCAGTTTCCAAACTTCGAAAAAAATTTTTTTTCTTTTCGAGATTCTTTGTGCATAATATGCTTTACTGAGGTTATCAAACTAGTATAATGAAAGAGAACCAGTTATCTCAATTAAGAACGGAAAAAAAGTGATTCAAACGAAGTTTCCAAACTTCGAAAAAAAACTTTTTTCTTGTCGAGATTCTTTGCGCATAATATGCTTTTCTGAGGCTATCAAACTAGTATAATGAAAGAGAACCAGTTATCTCAAATAAGAACGGACAAAAAGTGATTCTAACGAAGTTTCCAAACTTCGAAAAAAATTTTTTTTCTTTTCCAGATTCTTTGCGCATAATATGCTTTACTGAGGCTATCAAACTAGTATAATGAAAGAGAACCAGTTATCTCAAATAAGAACGGAAAAAAAAGTGAGTCTAATGAAGTTTCCAAACTTGGAAAAAAATTTTTTTTCTTTTCGAGAATCTTTGTGCATAATATGCTTTACTGAGGCTACCAAATAGTATAATGAAAGAGAACCAGTTATCTCAAATAAGAACGGAAAAAAAGTGAATAAAACGAAGTTTCCAAAATTCAAAAAAAACTTTTTTCTTTTCGAGATTCTTTGCGCATAATATGCTTTTCTGAGGTTATCAAACTAGTATAATGAAACAGAACCAGTTATCTCAAATAAGTACGGAATAAAAGTGATTCTAAAGAACTTCCCCAACTTCGAAAAAATTTTTTTTCTTTTCGAGATTCTTTGCGCATAATATGCATTTCTGAGGCTATCAAACTAGTATAATGAAAGAGAACCAGTTTCTCAAATAAGAACGGAAAAAAAGTTTCCAAACTTCGAAAAATTTTTTTTTTTTTTCCAGATTCTTTGCGCATAATATGCTTTACTGAGGCTATCAAACTAGTATAATGAAAGAGAACCAGTTATCTCAAATAAGAACGGAAAAAAAGTGATTCAAACGAAGTTTCCAAACTTCGAAAAAAATTTTTTTTCTTGTCGAGATTCTTTGCGCATAATATGCTTTTCTGAGGCTATCAAACTAGTATAATGAAAGAGAACCAGTTTTCTCAAATAAGAACGGAAAAAAAGTGATTCTAACGAAGTTTCCAAACTTCGAAAAAAATTTTTTTTCTTATCCAGATTTTTTGCGCATAATATGCTTTACTGAGGCTATCAAACTGTATAATGAAAGAGAACCAGTTATCTCAAATAAGAACGGAAAAAAAGTGATTCTAATGAAGTTTCCAAACTTCGAAAAAAATTTTTTTTCTTTTCGAGATTCTTAGCGCATAATATGCTTTTCTGAGGCTATCAAACTAGTATAATGAAAGAGAACCAGTTATCTCAAATAAGAACGGAAAAAAGTGATTCTAATGAAGTTTCCAAACTTCGAAAAAAAATTTTTCTTTTCGAGATTCTTTGTGCATAATATGCTTTACTGAGGTTATCAAACTAGTATAATGAAAGAGAACCAGTTATCTCAAATAAGAACGGAAAAAAGTGATTCTAACGAAGTTTCCAAACTTCGAAAAAAATTTTTTTCTTTTCCAGATTCTTTGCGCATAATATGATTTACTGATGCTATCAAGCTAGTATAATGAAAGAGAACCGGTTATCTCAAATAAGAACGGAAAAAAAGTGATTCTAATGAAGTTTCCAAACTTCGAAAGAAATTTTTTTTCTTTTCGAGATTCTTTGTGCATAATATGCTTTACTGAGGCTATCAAACTAGTATAATGAAAGAGAACCAGTTATCTCAAATAAGAACGGAAAAATAGTGATTCAAACGAAGTTTCCAAAATTCAAAACAAACTTTTATGTTTTCGAGATTCTTTGCCCATAATGTGCTTTTCTGAGGTTATCAAACTAGTATAATGAAAGAGAACCAGTTATCTCAAATAAGAACGGAAAAAAAGTGATTCTAACGAAGTTTCCAAACTTCGAAAAAAATTTTTTTCTTTTCCAGATTCTTTGCGCATTATAATGCATAAAGCATATTTGCTTTACTGAGGCTATCAAACTAGTATAATGAAAGAGAACCAGTTATCTCAAATAAGAACGGAAAAAAAGTGATTCTAAGGAAGTATCAAACTTCGAAAAAAAATTTTTTTCTTTTCGAGATTCTTTGTGGAAAATATGCTTTACTGAGGCTATCAAACTAGTATAATGAAAGAGAACCAGTTATCGCAAATAAGAACGGAAAAAAGTGATTCAAACGAAGTTTCCAAACTACGAAAAAAAATTTTTTTCTTTTCGAGATTCTTTGCGCATAATATGCTTTTCTGAGGCTATCAAACTAGTATAATTAAAGAGAACCAGTTATCTCAAATAAGAACGGAAAAGAAGTGATTCCAACGAAGTTTCCAAACTTCGAAAAAATTTTTTTTTCTTTTCCAAATTCTTTGCGCATAATATGCTTTACTGTGGCTATCAAACTAGTATAATGAAAGAGAACCAGTTATCTCAAATAAGAACGGAAAAAAAGTGATTCTAATGCAGTTTCCAAACTTCGAAAAAATTTTTTTTCTTTTCGAGATTCTTTGTGCATAATATGCTTTACTGAGGTTATCAAACTAGTATAATGAAAGAGAACCAGTTATCTCAATTAAGAACGGAAAAAAAGTGATTCAAACGAAGTTTCCAAACTTCGAAAAAAAACTTTTTTCTTGTCGAGATTCTTTGCGCATAATATGCTTTTCTGAGGCTATCAAACTAGTATAATGAAAGAGAACCAGTTATCTCAAATAAGAACGGACAAAAAGTGATTCTAACGAAGTTTCCAAACTTCGAAAAAATTTTTTTTTCTTTTCCAGATTCTTTGCGCATAATATGCTTTACTGAGGCTATCAAACTAGTATAATGAAAGAGAACCAGTTATCTCAAATAAGAACGGAAAAAAAAGTGATTCTAATGAAGTTTCCAAACTTGGAAAAAAATTTTTTTTCTTTTCGAGAATCTTTGTGCATAATATGCTTTACTGAGGCTACGAAATAGTATAATGAAAGAGAACCAGTTATCTCAAATAAGAACGGAAAAAAAGTGATTCCAACGAAGTTTCCAAACTTCGAAAAAATTTTTTTTTCTTTTCCAGATTCTTTGCGCATAATATGCTTTACTGTGGCTATCAAACTAGTATAATGAAAGAGAACCAGTTATCTCAAATAAGAACGGAAAAAAAGTGATTCTAATGCAGTTTCCAAACTTCGAAAAAAATTTTTTTTCTTTTCGAGATTCTTTGTGCATAATATGCTTTACTGAGGTTATCAAACTAGTATAATGAAAGAGAACCAGTTATCTCAATTAAGAACGGAAAAAAAGTGATTCAAACGAAGTTTCCAAACTTCGAAAAAAAACTTTTTTCTTGTCGAGATTCTTTGCGCATAATATGCTTTTCTGAGGCTATCAAACTAGTATAATGAAAGAGAACCAGTTATCTCAAATAAGAACGGACAAAAAGTGATTCTAACGAAGTTTCCAAACTTCGAAAAAAATTTTTTTTCTTTTCCAGATTCTTTGCGCATAATATGCTTTACTGAGGCTATCAAACTAGTATAATGAAAGAGAACCAGTTATCTCAAATAAGAACGGAAAAAAAAGTGAGTCTAATGAAGTTTCCAAACTTGGAAAAAAATTTTTTTTCTTTTCGAGAATCTTTGTGCATAATATGCTTTACTGAGGCTACCAAATAGTATAATGAAAGAGAACCAGTTATCTCAAATAAGAACGGAAAAAAAGTGAATAAAACGAAGTTTCCAAAATTCAAAAAAAACTTTTTTCTTTTCGAGATTCTTTGCGCATAATATGCTTTTCTGAGGTTATCAAACTAGTATAATGAAACAGAACCAGTTATCTCAAATAAGTACGGAATAAAAGTGATTCTAAAGAACTTCCCCAACTTCGAAAAAATTTTTTTTCTTTTCGAGATTCTTTGCGCATAATATGCATTTCTGAGGCTATCAAACTAGTATAATGAAAGAGAACCAGTTTCTCAAATAAGAACGGAAAAAAAGTTTCCAAACTTCGAAAAATTTTTTTTTTTTTTCCAGATTCTTTGCGCATAATATGCTTTACTGAGGCTATCAAACTAGTATAATGAAAGAGAACCAGTTATCTCAAATAAGAACGGAAAAAAAGTGATTCAAACGAAGTTTCCAAACTTCGAAAAAAATTTTTTTTCTTGTCGAGATTCTTTGCGCATAATATGCTTTTCTGAGGCTATCAAACTAGTATAATGAAAGAGAACCAGTTTTCTCAAATAAGAACGGAAAAAAAGTGATTCTAACGAAGTTTCCAAACTTCGAAAAAAATTTTTTTTCTTATCCAGATTTTTTGCGCATAATATGCTTTACTGAGGCTATCAAACTGTATAATGAAAGAGAACCAGTTATCTCAAATAAGAACGGAAAAAAAGTGATTCTAATGAAGTTTCCAAACTTCGAAAAAAATTTTTTTTCTTTTCGAGAATCTTTGTGCATAATATGCTTTACTGAGGCTATCAAACTAGTATAATGAAAGAGAACCAGTTATCTCAAATAAGAACGGAAAAAAGTGATTCAAACGAAGTTTCCAAAATTCAAAAAAACTTTTTTCTTTTCGAGATTCTTTGCGCATAATATGCTTTTCTGAGGTTATCAAACTAGTATAATGAAACAGAACCAGTTATCTCAAATAAGTACGGAAAAATAGTGATTCTAACGAAGTTTCCAAACTTCGAAAAAAATTTTTTTCTTTTCGAGATTCTTAGCGCATAATATGCTTTTCTGAGGCTATCAAACTAGTATAATGAAAGAGAACCAGTTAACTCAAATAAGAACGGAAAAAAAGTGATTCTAACGAAGTTTCCAAACTTCGAAAAAAAATGTTTTTCTTTTCGATATTCTTTGCGCATAATATGCTTTTCTGAGGCTATCAAACTAGTATAATGAAAGAGAACCAGTTATCTGTAATAAGAACGGGAAAAAAGTGATTCAAACGAAGTTTCCAAACCTCGAAAAAATTTTTTTTTCTTTTCGTGATTCTTTGCGCTAAATATGCTTTTCTGAGGATATCAAAGTTGTATTATAAAAGAGAACCAGTTATCTCAAATAAGAACGGAAAAAAGTGATTCTAACGAAGTTTCCAAACTTCGAAAAAAATTTATTTTCTTTTCCAGATTCTTTGCCCATAATGTGCTTTACTGAGGCTATCAAACTAGTATAATGAAAGAGAACCAGTTATCTCAAATAAGAACGGAAAAAAAGTGATTCTAATGAAGTTTCCAAACTTCGAAAAAATTTTTTTTCTTTTCGAGATTCTTTGTGCATAATATGCTTTACTGAGGCTATCAAACTAGTTTAATGAAATAGAACCAGTTATCTCAAATAAGAACGGAAAAATAGTGATTCAAACGAAGTTTCCAAAATTCAAAAAAAACTTTTTTCTTTTCGAGATTCTTTGCGCATAATGTGCTTTTCTGAGGTTATCAAACTAGTATAATGAAAGAGAACCAGTTATCTCAAATAAGAACGGAAAAAAAGTGATTCTAACGAAGTTTCCAAACTTCGAAAAAAAATTTTTTTCTTTTCCAGATTCTTTGCGCATTATAATGCATAAAGCATATTTGCTTTACTGAGGCTATCAAACTAGTATAATGAAAGAGAACCAGTTATCTCAAATAAGAACGGAGAAAAAGTGATTCTAAGGAAGTATCAAACTTCGAAAAAATTTTTTTTTCTTTTCGAGATTCTTTGTGCAAAATATGCTTTACTGAGGCTATCAAACTAGTATAATGAAAGAGAACCAGTTATCGCAAATAAGAACGGAAAAAAAGTGATTCAAACGAAGTTTCCAAACTACGAAAAAAATTTTTTTTCTTTTCGAGATTCTTTGCGCATAATATGCTTTTCTGAGGCTATCAAACTAGTATAATAAAAGAGAACCAGTTATCTCAAATAAGAACGGAAAAGAAGTGATTCCAACGAAGTTTCCAAACTTCGAAAAAATTTTTTTTTCTTTTCCAGATTCTTTGCGCATAATATGCTTTACTGTGGCTATCAAACTAGTATAATGAAAGAGAACCAGTTATCTCAAATAAGAACGGAAAAAAAGTGATTCTAATTTTAGTTTCCAAACTTCGAAAAAAATTTTTTTTCTTTTCGAGATTCTTTGTGCATAATATGCTTTACTGAGGTTATCAAACTAGTATAATGAAAGAGAACCAGTTATCTCAAATAAGAACGGAAAAAAAGTGATTCTAACGAAGTTTTCATAATTCGAAAAAAAAATTTTTTCTTTTCGAGATTCTTTGCGCATAATATGCTTTTCTGAGGCTATCAAACTAGTATAATGAAAGAGAACCAGTTATCTCAAATAAGAACGGAAAAAAAGTGATTCTAATGAAGTTTCCAATCTTCGAAAAAAATTTTTTTTCTTTTCGAGATTCTTTGTGCATAATATGCTTTTCTGAGGCTATCAAACTAGTATAATGAAAGAGAACCAGTTATCTCAAATAAGAACGGAAAAAAAGTGATTCTAACGAAGTTTCCATAATTCGAAAAAAAATTTTTTCTTTTCGAGATTCTTTGCGCATAATATGCTTTTCTGAGGCTATCAAACTAGTATAATGAAAGAGAACCAGTTATCTCAAATAAGAACGGAAAAAAAGTTATTCAAACGAAGTTTCCAAACTTCGAAAAAAAACTTTTTTCTTTTCGAGATTCTTTGCGCATAATATGCTTTTCTGAGGCTATCAAACTAGTATAATGAAAGACAACCAGTTATCTCAAATAAGAACGGAAAAAAAGTGATTCTAATGAAGTTTCCAAACTTCGAAAAAATTTTTTTTCTTTTCGAGATTCTTTGTGCATAATATGCTTTACTGAGGCTATCAAACTAGTATAATGAAATAGAACCAGTTATCTCAAATAAGAACGGAAAAATAGTGATTCAAACGAAGTTTCCAAAATTCAAAAAAAACTTTTTTCTTTTCGAGATTCTTTGCGCATAATGTGCTTTTCTGAGGTTATCAAACTAGTATAATGAAAGAGAACCAGTTATCTCAAATAAGAACGGAAAAAAAGTGATTCTAACGAAGTTTCCAAACTTCGAAAAAAAATTTTTTTCTTTTCCAGATTCTTTGCGCATTATAATGCATAAAGCATATTTGCTTTACTGAGGCTATCAAACTAGTATAATGAAAGAGAACCAGTTATCTCAAATAAGAACGGAGAAAAAGTGATTCTAAGGAAGTATCAAACTTCGAAAAAAATTTTTTTTCTTTTCGAGATTCTTTGTGCAAAATATGCTTTACTGAGGCTATCAAACTAGTATAATGAAAGAGAACCAGTTATCGCAAATAAGAACGGAAAAAAAGTGATTCAAACGAAGTTTCCAAACTACGAAAAAAATTTTTTTTCTTTTCGAGATTCTTTGCGCATAATATGCTTTTCTGAGGCTATCAAACTAGTATAATAAAAGAGAACCAGTTATCTCAAATAAGAACGGAAAAGAAGTGATTCCAACGAAGTTTCCAAACTTCGAAAAAATTTTTTTTTCTTTTCCAGATTCTTTGCGCATAATATGCTTTACTGTGGCTATCAAACTAGTATAATGAAAGAGAACCAGTTATCTCAAATAAGAACGGAAAAAAAGTGATTCTAATTTTAGTTTCCAAACTTCGAAAAAAATTTTTTTTCTTTTCGAGATTCTTTGTGCATAATATGCTTTACTGAGGTTATCAAACTAGTATAATGAAAGAGAACCAGTTATCTCAAATAAGAACGGAAAAAAAGTGATTCTAACGAAGTTTTCATAATTCGAAAAAAAAATTTTTTCTTTTCGAGATTCTTTGCGCATAATATGCTTTTCTGAGGCTATCAAACTAGTATAATGAAAGAGAACCAGTTATCTCAAATAAGAACGGAAAAAAAGTGATTCTAATGAAGTTTCCAATCTTCGAAAAAATTTTTTTTTCTTTTCGAGATTCTTTGTGCATAATATGCTTTTCTGAGGCTATCAAACTAGTATAATGAAAGAGAACCAGTTATCTCAAATAAGAACGGAAAAAAAGTGATTCTAACGAAGTTTCCATAATTCGAAAAAAAATTTTTTCTTTTCGAGATTCTTTGCGCATAATATGCTTTTCTGAGGCTATCAAACTAGTATAATGAAAGAGAACCAGTTATCTCAAATAAGAACGGAAAAAAAGTTATTCAAACGAAGTTTCCAAACTTCGAAAAAAAACTTTTTTCTTTTCGAGATTCTTTGCGCATAATATGCTTTTCTGAGGCTATCAAACTAGTATAATGAAAGACAACCAGTTATCTCAAATAAGAACGGAAAAAAAGTGATTCTAACGAAGTTACCAAACTTCGAAAAAAATTTTTTTTCTTTTCCAGATTCTTTGCGCATAATATGCTTTACTGATGCTATTAAAGTAGTATAATGAAAGAGAACCAGTTATCTCAAATAAGAATGGAAAAAAGTGATTCTAATGAAGTTTCCAAACTTCGAAAAAAAATTTTTCTTTTCGAGATTCTTTGTGCATAATATGCTTTACTGAGGTTATCAAACTAGTATAATGAAAGAGAACCAGTTATCTCAAATAAGAACGGAAAAAAGTGATTCTAACGAAGTTTCCAAACTTCGAAAAAAATTTTTTTCTTTTCCAGATTCTTTGCGCATGATATGATTTACTGATGCTATCAAGCTAGTATAATGAAAGAGAACCGGTTATCTCAAATAAGAACGGAAAAAAAGTGTTTCTAATGAAGTTTCCAAACTTCGAAAGAAATTTTTTTTCTTTTCGAGATTCTTTGTGCATAATATGCTTTACTGAGGCTATCAAACTAGTATAATGAAAGAGAACCAGTTATCTCAAATAAGAACGGAAAAATAGTGATTCAAACGAGGTTTCCAAAATTCAAAAAAAACTTTTATGTTTTCGAGATTCTTTGCGCATAATGTGCTTTTCTGAGGTTATCAAACTAGTATAATGAAAGAGAACCAGTTATCTCAAATAAGAACGGAAAAAAAGTGATTCTAACGAAGTTTCCAAACTTAGAAAAAAATTTTTTTTCTTTTCCAGATTCTTTGCGCATTATAATGCATAAAGCATATTTGCTTTACTGAGGCTATCAAACTAGTATAATGAAAGAGAACCAGTTATCTCAAATAAGAACGGAAAAAAAGTGATTCTAAGGAAGTATCAAACTTCGAAAAAAATTTTTTTTCTTTTCGAGATTCTTTGTGCAAAATATGCTTTACTGAGGCTATCAAACTAGTATAATGAAAGAGAACCAGTTAAGGCAAATAAGAACGGAAAAAAGTGATTCAAACGAAGTTTCCAAAGTACGAAAAAAAATTTTTTTCTTTTCGAGATTCTTTGCGCATAATATGCTTTTCTGAGGCTATCAAACTAGTATAATTAAAGAGAACCAGTTATCTCAAATAAGAACGGAAAAGAAGTGATTCCAACGAAGTTTCCAAACTTCGAAAAAATTTTTTTTTCTTTTCCAGATTCTTTGCGCATAATATGCTTTACTGTTGCTATCAAACTAGTATAATGAAAGAGAACCAGTTATCTCAAATAAGAACGGAAAAAAAGTGATTCTAATGAAGTTTCCAATCTTCGAAAAAAATTTTTTTTCTTTTCGAGATTCTTTGTGCATAATATGCTTTTCTGAGGCTATCAAACTAGTATAATGAAAGAGAACCAGTTATCTCAAATAAGAACGGAAAAAAAGTGATTCTAACGAAGTTTCCATAATTCGAAAAAAAATTTTTTCTTTTCGAGATTCTTTGCGCATAATATGCTTTTCTGAGGCTATCAAACTAGTATAATGAAAGAGAACCAGTTATCTCAAATAAGAACGGAAAAAAAGTTATTCAAACGAAGTTTCCAAACTTCGAAAAAAAACTTTTTTCTTTTCGAGATTCTTTGCGCATAATATGCTTTTCTGAGGCTATCAAACTAGTATAATGAAAGACAACCAGTTATCTCAAATAAGAACGGAAAAAAAGTGATTCTAATGAAGTTTCCAAACTTCGAAAAAATTTTTTTTCTTTTCGAGATTCTTTGTGCATAATATGCTTTACTGAGGCTATCAAACTAGTATAATGAAATAGAACCAGTTATCTCAAATAAGAACGGAAAAATAGTGATTCAAACGAAGTTTCCAAAATTCAAAAAAAACTTTTTTCTTTTCGAGATTCTTTGCGCATAATGTGCTTTTCTGAGGTTATCAAACTAGTATAATGAAAGAGAACCAGTTATCTCAAATAAGAACGGAAAAAAAGTGATTCTAACGAAGTTTCCAAACTTCGAAAAAAAATTTTTTTCTTTTCCAGATTCTTTGCGCATTATAATGCATAAAGCATATTTGCTTTACTGAGGCTATCAAACTAGTATAATGAAAGAGAACCAGTTATCTCAAATAAGAACGGAAAAAAATTGATTCTAAAGAAGTTTCCAAACTTCGAAAAAAATTTTTTTTCTTTTCGAGATTCTTTGCGCATAATATGCTTTACTGAGGCTATCAAACTAGTATAAAGAGAGAGAAACAGTTATCTCAAATAAGAACAGAAAAAAAGTGATTCAAATGAAGTTTCCAAACTTCGAAAAAAAATGTTTTTCTTTTCGAGATTCTTTGCGCATAATATGCTTTTCTGGGGCTATCAAACTAGTATAATGAAAGAAAACCAGTTATCTCAAATAAGAACGGGAAAAAAGTGATTCTAACGAAGTTTCCAAACTTCGAAAAAAATTTTTTTTCTTTTCGTGATTCTTTGCGCTAAATATGCTTTTCTGAGGCTATCAAACTAGTATAATGAAAGAGAACCAGTTATCTCAAATAAGAACAGAAAAAAAGTGATTCTAAAGAAGTTTCCAAACTTCGAAAAATATTTTTTTTCTTTTCGTGATTCTTTTCGCTAAATATGCTTTTCTGAGGCTATCTAACTAGTATAATGAAAGAGAACCAGTTATCTCAAATAAGAACAGAAAAAAAGTGATTCTAAAGAAGTTTCCAAACTTCGAAAAAAAAATTTTTTCTTTTCGAGATTCTTTGCGCATAATATGCTTTACTGATGCTATCAAACTAGTATAATGAAAGAGAACCAGTTATCTCAAATAAGAACGGAGAAAAAGTGATTCTAAGGAAGTATCAAACTTCGAAAAAAATTTTTTTTCTTTTCGAGATTCTTTGTGCAAAATATGCTTTACTGAGGCTATCAAACTAGTATAATGAAAGAGAACCAGTTATCGCAAATAAGAACGGAAAAAAAGTGATTCAAACGAAGTTTCCAAACTACGAAAAAAATTTTTTTTCTTTTCGAGATTCTTTGCGCATAATATGCTTTTCTGAGGCTATCAAACTAGTATAATAAAAGAGAACCAGTTATCTCAAATAAGAACGGAAAAGAAGTGATTCCAACGAAGTTTCCAAACTTCGAAAAAATTTTTTTTTCTTTTCCAGATTCTTTGCGCATAATATGCTTTACTGTGGCTATCAAACTAGTATAATGAAAGAGAACCAGTTATCTCAAATAAGAACGGAAAAAAAGTGATTCTAATTTTAGTTTCCAAACTTCGAAAAAAATTTTTTTTCTTTTCGAGATTCTTTGTGCATAATATGCTTTACTGAGGTTATCAAACTAGTATAATGAAAGAGAACCAGTTATCTCAAATAAGAACGGAAAAAAAGTGATTCTAACGAAGTTTTCATAATTCGAAAAAAAAATTTTTTCTTTTCGAGATTCTTTGCGCATAATATGCTTTTCTGAGGCTATCAAACTAGTATAATGAAAGAGAACCAGTTATCTCAAATAAGAACGGAAAAAAAGTGATTCTAATGAAGTTTCCAATCTTCGAAAAAATTTTTTTTTCTTTTCGAGATTCTTTGTGCATAATATGCTTTTCTGAGGCTATCAAACTAGTATAATGAAAGAGAACCAGTTATCTCAAATAAGAACGGAAAAAAAGTGATTCTAACGAAGTTTCCATAATTCGAAAAAAAATTTTTTCTTTTCGAGATTCTTTGCGCATAATATGCTTTTCTGAGGCTATCAAACTAGTATAATGAAAGAGAACCAGTTATCTCAAATAAGAACGGAAAAAAAGTTATTCAAACGAAGTTTCCAAACTTCGAAAAAAAACTTTTTTCTTTTCGAGATTCTTTGCGCATAATATGCTTTTCTGAGGCTATCAAACTAGTATAATGAAAGACAACCAGTTATCTCAAATAAGAACGGAAAAAAAGTGATTCTAACGAAGTTACCAAACTTCGAAAAAAATTTTTTTTCTTTTCCAGATTCTTTGCGCATAATATGCTTTACTGATGCTATTAAAGTAGTATAATGAAAGAGAACCAGTTATCTCAAATAAGAACGGAAAAAAGTGATTCTAATGAAGTTTCCAAACTTCGAAAAAAAATTTTTCTTTTCGAGATTCTTTGTGCATAATATGCTTTACTGAGGTTATCAAACTAGTATAATGAAAGAGAACCAGTTATCTCAAATAAGAACGGAAAAAAGTGATTCTAACGAAGTTTCCAAACTTCGAAAAAAATTTTTTTCTTTTCCAGATTCTTTGCGCATGATATGATTTACTGATGCTATCAAGCTAGTATAATGAAAGAGAACCGGTTATCTCAAATAAGAACGGAAAAAAAGTGATTCTAATGAAGTTTCCAAACTTCGAAAGAAATTTTTTTTCTTTTCGAGATTCTTTGTGCATAATATGCTTTACTGAGGCTATCAAACTAGTATAATGAAAGAGAACCAGTTATCTCAAATAAGAACGGAAAAATAGTGATTCAAACGAGGTTTCCAAAATTCAAAAAAAACTTTTATGTTTTCGAGATTCTTTGCGCATAATGTGCTTTTCTGAGGTTATCAAACTAGTATAATGAAAGAGAACCAGTTATCTCAAATAAGAACGGAAAAAAAGTGATTCTAACGAAGTTTCCAAACTTAGAAAAAAAATTTTTTTCTTTTCCAGATTCTTTGCGCATTATAATGCATAAAGCATATTTGCTTTACTGAGGCTATCAAACTAGTATAATGAAAGAGAACCAGTTATCTCAAATAAGAACGGAAAAAAAGTGATTCTAAGGAAGTATCAAACTTCGAAAAAATTTTTTTTCTTTTCGAGATTCTTTGTGCAAAATATGCTTTACTGAGGCTATCAAACTAGTATAATGAAAGAGAACCAGTTAAGGCAAATAAGAACGGAAAAAAGTGATTCAAACGAAGTTTCCAAAGTACGAAAAAAAATTTTTTTCTTTTCGAGATTCTTTGCGCATAATATGCTTTTCTGAGGCTATCAAACTAGTATAATTAAAGAGAACCAGTTATCTCAAATAAGAACGGAAAAGAAGTGATTCCAACGAAGTTTCCAAACTTCGAAAAAATTTTTTTTTCTTTTCCAGATTCTTTGCGCATAATATGCTTTACTGTGGCTATCAAACTAGTATAATGAAAGAGAACCAGTTATCTCAAATAAGAACGGAAAAAAAGTGATTCTAATGCAGTTTCCAAACTTCGAAAAAAATTTTTTTTCTTTTCGAGATTCTTTGTGCATAATATGCTTTACTGAGGTTATGAAACTAGTATAATGAAAGAGAACCAGTTATCTCAATTAAGAACGGAAAAAAAGTGATTCAAACGAAGTTTCCAAACTTCGAAAAAAAACTTTTTTCTTGTCGAGATTCTTTGCGCATAATATGCTTTTCTGAGGCTATCAAACTAGTATAATGAAAGAGAACCAGTTATCTCAAATAAGAACGGACAAAAAGTGATTCTAACGAAGTTTCCAAACTTCGAAAAAAATTTTTTTTCTTTTCGTGATTCTTTGCGCGGAATATGCTTTTCTGAGGCTATCAAACTAGTATAATGAAAGAGAACCAGTTATCTCAAATAAGAACAGAAAAAAAGTGATTCTAAAGAAGTTTCCAAACTTCGAAAAATATTTTTTTTCTTTTCGTGATTCTTTTCGCTAAATATGCTTTTCTGAGGCTATCTAATTAGTATAATGAAAGAGAACCAGTTATCTCAAATAAGAACAGAAAAAAAGTGATTCTAAAGAAGTTTCCAAACTTCGAAAAAAAATTTTTTTCTTTTCGAGATTCTTTGCGCATAATATGCTTTACTGATGCTATCAAACTAGTATAATGAAAGAGAACCAGTTATCTCAAATAAGAACAGAAAAAAAGTGATTCTAAAGAAGTTTCCAAACTTCGAAAAAAATTTTTTTTCTTTTCGAGATTCTTTGCGCATAATATGCTTTACTGAGGCTATCAAACTAGTATAATGAAAGAGAACCAGTTATCTCAAATAAGAACGGAAAAAAGTGATTCTAACGAAGTTTTCAAACTTCGAAAAAAAAATTTTTTCTTTTCGAGATTCTTTGCGCATAATATGCTTTACTGAGGCTATCAAACTAGTACAATGAAAGAGAACCAGTTATCTCAAATAAGAACAGAAAAAATGTGATTCTAAAGAAGTTTCCAAAATTCGAAAAAAAATTTTCTTCTTTTGGAGATTCTTTGCGCATAATATGCTTTAATGAGGCTATCAAACTAGTATAATGAAAGAGAACCAGTTATCTCAAATAAGAACGGAAAAAAATTGATTCTAAAGAAGTTTCCAAAGTTCGAAAAAAAAATTTTTTCTTTTCGAGATTCTTTGCGCATAATATGCTTTACTGAGGCTATCAACCTAGTATAATGAAAGAGAAACAGTTATCTCAAATAAGAACGGAAAAAAAGTGATTCTAAAGTAGTTTCCAAACTTCGAAAAAATTTTTTTCTTTTCGTGATTCTTTTCGCTAAATATGCTTTTCTGAGCCTATCAAACTAGTGTAATGAAAGAGAACCAGTTATCTCAAATTAGAACAGAAAAAAAGTGATTCTAAAGAAGTTTCCAAACTTCGAAAAAAAATTTTTTTCTTTTCGAGATTCTTTGCGCATAATATGCTTTACTGAGGCTATCAAACTAGTATAATGAAAGAGAACCAGTTATCTCAAATAAGAACAGATAAAAAGTGATTCTAAATAAGTTTCCAAATTTCGAAAAAAATTTTTTTTCTTTCGAGATTCTTTGCGCATAATATGCTTTACTGAGGTTATCAAACTAGTATAATGAAAGAGAACCAGTTATCTCAAATAAGAACGGAAAAAAGTGATTCTAACGAAGTTTCCAAACTTCGAAAAAAATTTTTTTCTTTTCCAGATTCTTTGCGCATAATATGCTTTACTCTGGCTATGAAACTAGTATAATGAAAGAGAACCAGTTATCTCAAATAAGAACGGAAAAAAAGTGATTCTAATGCAGTTTCCAAACTTCGAAAAAATTTTTTTTCTTTTCGAGATTCTTTGTGCATATTATGCTTTACTGAGGTTATCAAACTAGTATAATGAAAGAGAACCAGTTATCTCAAATAAGAACGGAAAAAAGTGATTCTAACGAAGTTTCCAAACTTCGAAAAAAATTTTTTTCTTTTCCAGATTCTTTGCGCATAATATGCTTTACTGATGCTATCAAGCCTAGTATAATGAAAGAGAACCGGTTATCTCAAATAAGAACGGAAAAAAAGTGATTCTAATGAAGTTTCCAAACTTCGAAAGAAATTTTTTTTCTTTTCGAGATTCTTTGTGCATAATATGCTTTACTGGGGCTATCAAACTTCCTGAGGCTATCAAACTAACGAAACAGAACCAGTTATCTCAAATAAGAACGGAAAAAAGTGATTCTAACGAAGTTTCCAAACTTCGAAAAAAATTTATTTTCTTTTCCAGATTCTTTGCCCATAATGTGCTTTACTGAGGCTATCAAACTAGTATAATGAAAGATAACCAGTTATCTCAAATAAGAACGGAAAAAAAGTGATTCTAATGAAGTTTCCAAACTTCGAAAAAATTTTTTTTCTTTTCGAGATTCTTTGTGCATAATATGCTTTACTGAGGCTATCAAACTAGTATAATGAAATAGAACCAGTTATCTCAAATAAGAACGGAAAAATAGTGATTCAAACGAAGTTTCCAAAATTCAAAAAAAACTTTTTTCTTTTCGAGATTCTTTGCGCATAATGTGCTTTTCTGAGGTTATCAAACTAGTATAATGAAAGAGAACCAGTTATCTCAAATAAGAACGGAAAAAAAGTGATTCTAACGAAGTTTCCAAACTTCGAAAAAAAATTTTTTTCTTTTCCAGATTCTTTGCGCATTATAATGCATAAAGCATATTTGCTTTACTGAGGCTATCAAACTAGTATAATGAAAGAGAACCAGTTATCTCAAATAAGAACGGAAAAAAAGTGATTCTAAGGAAGTATCAAACTTCGAAAAAAATTTTTTTTCTTTTCGAGATTCTTTGTGCATAATATGCTTTACTGAGGTTATCAAACTAGTATAATGAAAGAGAACCAGTTATCTCAAATAAGAACGGAAAAAAAGTGATTCTAACGAAGTTTTCATAATTCGAAAAAAAAATTTTTTCTTTTCGAGATTCTTTGCGCATAATATGCTTTTCTGAGGCTATCAAACTAGTATAATGAAAGAGAACCAGTTATCTCAAATAAGAACGGAAAAAAAGTGATTCTAATGAAGTTTCCAATCTTCGAAAAAAATTTTTTTTCTTTTCGAGATTCTTTGTGCATAATATGCTTTTCTGAGGCTATCAAACTAGTATAATGAAAGAGAACCAGTTATCTCAAATAAGAACGGAAAAAAAGTGATTCTAACGAAGTTTCCATAATTCGAAAAAAAAATTTTTTCTTTTCGAGATTCTTTGCGCATAATATGCTTTTCTGAGGCTATCAAACTAGTATAATGAAAGAGAACCAGTTATCTCAAATAAGAACGGAAAAAAAGTTAATCAAACGAAGTTTCCAAACTTCGAAAAAAAACTTTTTTCTTTTCGAGATTCTTTGCGCATAATATGCTTTTCTGAGGCTATCAAACTAGTATAATGAAAGACAACCAGTTATCTCAAATAAGAACGGAAAAAAAGTGATTCTAACGAAGTTACCAAACTTCGAAAAAAATTTTTTTTCTTTTCCAGATTCTTTGCGCATAATATGCTTTACTAATGCTATTAAAGTAGTATAATGAAAGAGAACCAGTTATCTCAAATAAGAACGGAAAAAAGTGATTCTAATGAAGTTTCCAAACTTCGAAAAAAAATTTTTCTTTTCGAGATTCTTTCTGCATAATATGCTTTACTGAGGTTATCAAACTAGTATAATGAAAGAGAACCAGTTATCTCAAATAAGAACGGAAAAAAGTGATTCTAACGAAGTTTCCAAACTTCGAAAAAAATTTTTTTCTTTTCCAGATTCTTTGCGCATGATATGATTTACTGATGCTATCAAGCTAGTATAATGAAAGAGAACCGGTTATCTCAAATAAGAACGGAAAAAAAGTGATTCTAATGAAGTTTCCAAACTTCGAAAGAAATTTTTTTTCTTTTCGAGATTCTTTGTGCATAATATGCTTTACTGAGGCTATCAAACTAGTATAATGAAAGAGAACCAGTTATCTCAAATAAGAACGGAAAAATAGTGATTCAAACGAGGTTTCCAAAATTCAAAAAAAACTTTTATGTTTTCCAGATTCTTTGCGCATAATGTGCTTTTCTGAGGTTATCAAACTAGTATAATGAAAGAGAACCAGTTATCTCAAATAAGAACGGAAAAAAAGTGATTCTAACGAAGTTTCCAAACTTAGAAAAAAAATTTTTTTCTTTTCCAGATTCTTTGCGCATTATAATGCATAAAGCATATTTGCTTTACTGAGGCTATCAAACTAGTATAATGAAAGAGAACCAGTTATCTCAAATAAGAACGGAAAAAAAGTGATTCTAAGGAAGTATCAAACTTCGAAAAAAATTTTTTTTCTTTTCGAGATTCTTTGTGCAAAATATGCTTTACTGAGGCTATCAAACTAGTATAATGAAAGAGAACCAGTTAAGGCAAATAAGAACGGAAAAAAGTGATTCAAACGAAGTTTCCAAAGTACGAAAAAAAATTTTTTTCTTTTCGAGATTCTTTGCGCATAATATGCTTTTCTGAGGCTATCAAACTAGTATAATTAAAGAGAACCAGTTATCTCAAATAAGAACGGAAAAGAAGTGATTCCAACGAAGTTTCCAAACTTCGAAAAAATTTTTTTTTCTTTTCCAGATTCTTTGCGCATAATATGCTTTACTGTGGCTATCAAACTAGTATAATGAAAGAGAACCAGTTATCTCAAATAAGAACGGAAAAAAAGTGATTCTAATGCAGTTTCCAAACTTCGAAAAAAATTTTTTTTCTTTTCGAGATTCTTTGTGCATAATATGCTTTACTGAGGTTATCAAACTAGTATAATGAAAGAGAACCAGTTATCTCAATTAAGAACGGAAAAAAAGTGATTCAAACGAAGTTTCCAAACTTCGAAAAAAAACTTTTTTCTTGTCGAGATTCTTTGCGCATAATATGCTTTTCTGAGGCTATCAAACTAGTATAATGAAAGAGAACCAGTTATCTCAAATAAGAACGGACAAAAAGTGATTCTAACGAAGTTTCCAAACTTCGAAAAAAATTTTTTTTCTTTTCCAGATTCTTTGCGCATAATATGCTTTACTGAGGCTATCAAACTAGTATAATGAAAGAGAACCAGTTATCTCAAATAAGAACGGAAAAAAAAGTGATTCTAATGAAGTTTCCAAACTTGGAAAAAAATTTTTTTTCTTTTCGAGAATCTTTGTGCATAATATGCTTTACTGAGGCTACCAAATAGTATAATGAAAGAGAACCAGTTATCTCAAATAAGAACGGAAAAAAAGTGAATAAAACGAAGTTTCCAAAATTCAAAAAAAACTTTTTTCTTTTCGAGATTCTTTGCGCATAATATGCTTTTCTGAGGTTATCAAACTAGTATAATGAAACAGAACCAGTTATCTCAAATAAGTACGGAATAAAAGTGATTCTAAAGAACTTCCCCAATTTCGAAAAAATTTTTTTTCTTTTCGAGATTCTTTGCGCATAATATGCATTTCTGAGGCTATCAAACTAGTATAATGAAAGAGAACCAGTTATCTCAAATAAGAACGGAAAAAAATTGATTCTAAAGAAGTTTCCAAACTTCGAAAAAAATTTTTTTTCTTTTCGAGATTCTTTGCGCATAATATGCTTTACTGAGGCTATCAAACTAGTATAAAGAGAGAGAAACAGTTATCTCAAATAAGAACAGAAAAAAAGTGATTCAAATGAAGTTTCCAAACTTCGAAAAAAAATGTTTTTCTTTTCGAGATTCTTTGCGCATAATATGCTTTTCTGGGGCTATCAAACTAGTATAATGAAAGAAAACCAGTTATCTCAAATAAGAACGGGAAAAAAGTGATTCTAAAGAAGTTTCCAAACTTCGAAAAATATTTTTTTTCTTTTCGTGATTCTTTTCGCTAAATATGCTTTTCTGAGGCTATCTAACTAGTATAATGAAAGAGAACCAGTTATCTCAAATAAGAACAGAAAAAAAGTGATTCTAAAGAAGTTTCCAAACTTCGAAAAAAAATTTTTTTCTTTTCGAGATTCTTTGCGCATAATATGCTTTACTGATGCTATCAAACTAGTATAATGAAAGAGAACCAGTTATCTCAAATAAGAACGGAGAAAAAGTGATTCTAAGGAAGTATCAAACTTCGAAAAAAATTTTTTTTCTTTTCGAGATTCTTTGTGCAAAATATGCTTTACTGAGGCTATCAAACTAGTATAATGAAAGAGAACCAGTTATCGCAAATAAGAACGGAAAAAAAGTGATTCAAACGAAGTTTCCAAACTACGAAAAAAATTTTTTTTCTTTTCGAGATTCTTTGCGCATAATATGCTTTTCTGAGGCTATCAAACTAGTATAATAAAAGAGAACCAGTTATCTCAAATAAGAACGGAAAAGAAGTGATTCCAACGAAGTTTCCAAACTTCGAAAAAATTTTTTTTTCTTTTCCAGATTCTTTGCGCATAATATGCTTTACTGTGGCTATCAAACTAGTATAATGAAAGAGAACCAGTTATCTCAAATAAGAACGGAAAAAAAGTGATTCTAATTTTAGTTTCCAAACTTCGAAAAAAATTTTTTTTCTTTTCGAGATTCTTTGTGCATAATATGCTTTACTGAGGTTATCAAACTAGTATAATGAAAGAGAACCAGTTATCTCAAATAAGAACGGAAAAAAAGTGATTCTAACGAAGTTTTCATAATTCGAAAAAAAAATTTTTTCTTTTCGAGATTCTTTGCGCATAATATGCTTTTCTGAGGCTATCAAACTAGTATAATGAAAGAGAACCAGTTATCTCAAATAAGAACGGAAAAAAAGTGATTCTAATGAAGTTTCCAATCTTCGAAAAAATTTTTTTTTCTTTTCGAGATTCTTTGTGCATAATATGCTTTTCTGAGGCTATCAAACTAGTATAATGAAAGAGAACCAGTTATCTCAAATAAGAACGGAAAAAAAGTGATTCTAACGAAGTTTCCATAATTCGAAAAAAAAATTTTTCTTTTCGAGATTCTTTGCGCATAATATGCTTTTCTGAGGCTATCAAACTAGTATAATGAAAGAGAACCAGTTATCTCAAATAAGAACGGAAAAAAAGTTATTCAAACGAAGTTTCCAAACTTCGAAAAAAAACTTTTTTCTTTTCGAGATTCTTTGCGCATAATATGCTTTTCTGAGGCTATCAAACTAGTATAATGAAAGACAACCAGTTATCTCAAATAAGAACGGAAAAAAAGTGATTCTAACGAAGTTACCAAACTTCGAAAAAAATTTTTTTTCTTTTCCAGATTCTTTGCGCATAATATGCTTTACTGATGCTATTAAAGTAGTATAATGAAAGAGAACCAGTTATCTCAAATAAGAACGGAAAAAAGTGATTCTAATGAAGTTTCCAAACTTCGAAAAAAAATTTTTCTTTTCGAGATTCTTTGTGCATAATATGCTTTACTGAGGTTATCAAATTAGTATAATGAAAGAGAACCAGTTATCTCAAATAAGAACGGAAAAAAGTGATTCTAACGAAGTTTCCAAACTTCGAAAAAAATTTTTTTCTTTTCCAGATTCTTTGCGCATGATATGATTTACTGATGCTATCAAGCTAGTATAATGAAAGAGAACCGGTTATCTCAAATAAGAACGGAAAAAAAGTGATTCTAATGAAGTTTCCAAACTTCGAAAGAAATTTTTTTTCTTTTCGAGATTCTTTGTGCATAATATGCTTTACTGAGGCTATCAAACTAGTATAATGAAAGAGAACCAGTTATCTCAAATAAGAACGGAAAAATAGTGATTCAAACGAGGTTTCCAAAATTCAAAAAAAACTTTTATGTTTTCGAGATTCTTTGCGCATAATGTGCTTTTCTGAGGTTATCAAACTAGTATAATGAAAGAGAACCAGTTATCTCAAATAAGAACGGAAAAAAAGTGATTCTAACGAAGTTTCCAAACTTAGAAAAAAAATTTTTTTCTTTTCCAGATTCTTTGCGCATTATAATGCATAAAGCATATTTGCTTTACTGAGGCTATCAAACTAGTATAATGAAAGAGAACCAGTTATCTCAAATAAGAACGGAAAAAAAGTGATTCTAAGGAAGTATCAAACTTCGAAAAAAATTTTTTTTCTTTTCGAGATTCTTTGTGCAAAATATGCTTTACTGAGGCTATCAAACTAGTATAATGAAAGAGAACCAGTTAAGGCAAATAAGAACGGAAAAAAGTGATTCAAACGAAGTTTCCAAAGTACGAAAAAAAATTTTTTTCTTTTCGAGATTCTTTGCGCATAATATGCTTTTCTGAGGCTATCAAACTAGTATAATTAAAGAGAACCAGTTATCTCAAATAAGAACGGAAAAGAAGTGATTCCAACGAAGTTTCCAAACTTCGAAAAAATTTTTTTTTCTTTTCCAGATTCTTTGCGCATAATATGCTTTACTGTGGCTATCAAACTAGTATAATGAAAGAGAACCAGTTATCTCAAATAAGAACGGAAAAAAAGTGATTCTAATGCAGTTTCCAAACTTCGAAAAAAATTTTTTTTCTTTTCGAGATTCTTTGTGCATAATATGCTTTACTGAGGTTATCAAACTAGTATAATGAAAGAGAACCAGTTATCTCAATTAAGAACGGAAAAAAAGTGATTCAAACGAAGTTTCCAAACTTCGAAAAAAAACTTTTTTCTTGTCGAGATTCTTTGCGCATAATATGCTTTTCTGAGGCTATCAAACTAGTATAATGAAAGAGAACCAGTTATCTCAAATAAGAACGGACAAAAAGTGATTCTAACGAAGTTTCCAAACTTCGAAAAAAATTTTTTTTCTTTTCGTGATTCTTTGCGCTAAATATGCTTTTCTGAGGCTATCAAACTAGTATAATGAAAGAGAACCAGTTATCTCAAATAAGAACAGAAAAAAAGTGATTCTAAAGAAGTTTCCAAACTTCGAAAAATATTTTTTTTCTTTTCGTGATTCTTTTCGCTAAATATGCTTTTCTGAGGCTATCTAACTAGTATAATGAAAGAGAACCAGTTATCTCAAATAAGAACAGAAAAAAAGTGATTCTAAAGAAGTTTCCAAACTTCGAAAAAAAATTTTTTTCTTTTCGAGATTCTTTGCGCATAATATGCTTTACTGATGCTATCAAACTAGTATAATGAAAGAGAACCAGTTATCTCAAATAAGAACAGAAAAAAAGTGATTCTAAAGAAGTTTCCAAACTTCGAAAAAAATTTTTTTTCTTTTCGAGATTCTTTGCGCATAATATGCTTTACTGAGGCTATCAAACTAGTATAATGAAAGAGAACCAGTTATCTCAAATAAGAACGGAAAAAAGTGATTCTAACGAAGTTTTCAAACTTCGAAAAAAAAATTTTTTCTTTTCGAGATTCTTTGCGCATAATATGCTTTACTGAGGCTATCAAACTAGTACAATGAAAGAGAACCAGTTATCTCAAATAAGAACAGAAAAAATGTGATTCTAAAGAAGTTTCCAAAATTCGAAAAAAAATTTTCTTCTTTTGGAGATTCTTTGCGCATAATATGCTTTAATGAGGCTATCAAACTAGTATAATGAAAGAGAACCAGTTATCTCAAATAAGAACGGAAAAAAATTGATTCTAAAGAAGTTTCCAAAGTTCGAAAAAAAAATTTTTTCTTTTCGAGATTCTTTGCGCATAATATGCTTTACTGAGGCTATCAACCTAGTATAATGAAAGAGAAACAGTTATCTCAAATAAGAACGGAAAAAAAGTGATTCTAAAGTAGTTTCCAAACTTCGAAAAAAATTTTTTCTTTTCGTGATTCTTTTCGCTAAATATGCTTTTCTGAGCCTATCAAACTAGTGTAATGAAAGAGAACCAGTTATCTCAAATTAGAACAGAAAAAAAGTGATTCTAAAGAAGTTTCCAAACTTCGAAAAAAAATTTTTTTCTTTTCGAGATTCTTTGCGCATAATATGCTTTACTGAGGCTATCAAACTAGTATAATGAAAGAGAACCAGTTATCTCAAATAAGAACAGATAAAAAGTGATTCTAAATAAGTTTCCAAATTTCGAAAAAAATTTTTTTTCTTTTCGAGATTCTTTGCGCATAATATGCTTTACTGAGGTTATCAAACTAGTATAATGAAAGAGAACCAGTTATCTCAAATAAGAACGGAAAAAAGTGATTCTAACGAAGTTTCCAAACTTCGAAAAAAATTTTTTTCTTTTCCAGATTCTTTGCGCATAATATGCTTTACTGTGGCTATGAAACTAGTATAATGAAAGAGAACCAGTTATCTCAAATAAGAACGGAAAAAAAGTGATTCTAATGCAGTTTCCAAACTTCGAAAAAATTTTTTTTCTTTTCGAGATTCTTTGTGCATATTATGCTTTACTGAGGTTATCAAACTAGTATAATGAAAGAGAACCAGTTATCTCAAATAAGAACGGAAAAAAGTGATTCTAACGAAGTTTCCAAACTTCGAAAAAAATTTTTTTCTTTTCCAGATTCTTTGCGCATAATATGCTTTACTGATGCTATCAAGCCTAGTATAATGAAAGAGAACCGGTTATCTCAAATAAGAACGGAAAAAAAGTGATTCTAATGAAGTTTCCAAACTTCGAAAGAAATTTTTTTTCTTTTCGAGATTCTTTGTGCATAATATGCTTTACTGGGGCTATCAAACTTCCTGAGGCTATCAAACTAACGAAACAGAACCAGTTATCTCAAATAAGAACGGAAAAATGTGATTCTAACGAAGTTTCCAAACTTCGAAAAAAATTTATTTTCTTTTCCAGATTCTTTGCCCATAATGTGCTTTACTGAGGCTATCAAACTAGTATAATGAAAGATAACCAGTTATCTCAAATAAGAGCGGAAAAAAAGTGATTCTAATGAAGTTTCCAAACTTCGAAAAAATTTTTTTTCTTTTCGAGATTCTTTGTGCATAATATGCTTTACTGAGGCTATCAAACTAGTATAATGAAATAGAACCAGTTATCTCAAATAAGAACGGAAAAATAGTGATTCAAACGAAGTTTCCAAAATTCAAAAAAAACTTTTTTCTTTTCGAGATTCTTTGCGCATAATGTGCTTTTCTGAGGTTATCAAACTAGTATAATGAAAGAGAACCAGTTATCTCAAATAAGAACGGAAAAAAAGTGATTCTAACGAAGTTTCCAAACTTCGAAAAAAAATTTTTTTCTTTTCCAGATTCTTTGCGCATTATAATGCATAAAGCATATTTGCTTTACTGAGGCTATCAAACTAGTATAATGAAAGAGAACCAGTTATCTCAAATAAGAACGGAAAAAAAGTGATTCTAAGGAAGTATCAAACTTCGAAAAAAATTTTTTTTCTTTTCGAGATTCTTTGTGCATAATATGCTTTACTGAGGTTATCAAACTAGTATAATGAAAGAGAACCAGTTATCTCAAATAAGAACGGAAAAAAAGTGATTCTAACGAAGTTTTCATAATTCGAAAAAAAAATTTTTTCTTTTCGAGATTCTTTGCGCATAATATGCTTTTCTGAGGCTATCAAACTAGTATAATGAAAGAGAACCAGTTATCTCAAATAAGAACGGAAAAAAAGTGATTCTAATGAAGTTTCCAATCTTCGAAAAAAATTTTTTTTCTTTTCGAGATTCTTTGTGCATAATATGCTTTTCTGAGGCTATCAAACTAGTATAATGAAAGAGAACCAGTTATCTCAAATAAGAACGGAAAAAAAGTGATTCTAACGAAGTTTCCATAATTCGAAAAAAAAATTTTTTCTTTTCGAGATTCTTTGCGCATAATATGCTTTTCTGAGGCTATCAAACTAGTATAATGAAAGAGAACCAGTTATCTCAAATAAGAACGGAAAAAAAGTTATTCAAACGAAGTTTCCAAACTTCGAAAAAAAACTTTTTTCTTTTCGAGATTCTTTGCGCATAATATGCTTTTCTGAGGCTATCAAACTAGTATAATGAAAGACAACCAGTTATCTCAAATAAGAACGGAAAAAAAGTGATTCTAACGAAGTTACCAAACTTCGAAAAAAATTTTTTTTCTTTTCCAGATTCTTTGCGCATAATATGCTTTACTGATGCTATTAAAGTAGTATAATGAAAGAGAACCAGTTATCTCAAATAAGAACGGAAAAAAGTGATTCTAATGAAGTTTCCAAACTTCGAAAAAAATTTTTCTTTTCGAGATTCTTTCTGCATAATATGCTTTACTGAGGTTATCAAACTAGTATAATGAAAGAGAACCAGTTATCTCAAATAAGAACGGAAAAAAGTGATTCTAACGAAGTTTCCAAACTTCGAAAAAAATTTTTTTCTTTTCCAGATTCTTTGCGCATAATATGATTTACTGATGCTATCAAGCTAGTATAATGAAAGAGAACCGGTTATCTCAAATAAGAACGGAAAAAAAGTGATTCTAATGAAGTTTCCAAACTTCGAAAGAAAGTTTTTTTATTTTCGAGATTCTTTGTGCATAATATGCTTTTCTGAGGCTATCAAACTAGTATAATGAAAGAGAACCAGTTATCTCAAATAAGAACGGAAAAATAGTGATTCAAACGAAGTTTCCAAAATTCAAAAAAAACTTTTATGTTTTCGAGATTCTTTGCGCATAATGTGCTTTTCTGAGGTTATCAAACTAGTATAATGAAAGAGAACCAGTTATCTCAAATAAGAACGGAAAAAAAGTGATTCTAACGAAGTTTCCAAACTTCGAAAAAAAATTTTTTTCTTTTCCAGATTCTTTGCGCATTATAATGCATAAAGCATATTTGCTTTACTGAGGCTATCAAACTAGTATAATGAAAGAGAACCAGTTATCTCAAATAAGAACGGAAAAAAAGTGATTCTAAGGAAGTATCAAACTTCGAAAAAAATTTTTTTTCTTTTCGAGATTCTTTGTGCAAAATATGCTTTACTGAGGCTATCAAACTAGTATAATGAAAGAGAACCAGTTATCTCAAATAAGAACAGATAAAAAGTGATTCTAAATAAGTTTCCAAATTTCGAAAAAAATTTTTTTTCTTTTCGAGATTCTTTGCGCATAATATGCTTTACTGAGGTTATCAAACTAGTATAATGAAAGAGAACCAGTTATCTCAAATAAGAACGGAAAAAAGTGATTCTAACGAAGTTTCCAAACTTCGAAAAAAATTTTTTTCTTTTCCAGATTCTTTGCGCATAATATGCTTTACTGTGGCTATGAAACTAGTATAATGAAAGAGAACCAGTTATCTCAAATAAGAACGGAAAAAAAGTGATTCTAATGCAGTTTCCAAACTTCGAAAAAATTTTTTTTCTTTTCGAGATTCTTTGTGCATATTATGCTTTACTGAGGTTATCAAACTAGTATAATGAAAGAGAACCAGTTATCTCAAATAAGAACGGAAAAAAGTGATTCTAACGAAGTTTCCAAACTTCGAAAAAAATTTTTTTCTTTTCCAGATTCTTTGCGCATAATATGCTTTACTGATGCTATCAAGCCTAGTATAATGAAAGAGAACCGGTTATCTCAAATAAGAACGGAAAAAAAGTGATTCTAATGAAGTTTCCAAACTTCGAAAGAAATTTTTTTTCTTTTCGAGATTCTTTGTGCATAATATGCTTTACTGGGGCTATCAAACTTCCTGAGGCTATCAAACTAACGAAACAGAACCAGTTATCTCAAATAAGAACGGAAAAATGTGATTCTAACGAAGTTTCCAAACTTCGAAAAAAATTTATTTTCTTTTCCAGATTCTTTGCCCATAATGTGCTTTACTGAGGCTATCAAACTAGTATAATGAAAGATAACCAGTTATCTCAAATAAGAGCGGAAAAAAAGTGATTCTAATGAAGTTTCCAAACTTCGAAAAAATTTTTTTTCTTTTCGAGATTCTTTGTGCATAATATGCTTTACTGAGGCTATCAAACTAGTATAATGAAATAGAACCAGTTATCTCAAATAAGAACGGAAAAATAGTGATTCAAACGAAGTTTCCAAAATTCAAAAAAAACTTTTTTCTTTTCGAGATTCTTTGCGCATAATGTGCTTTTCTGAGGTTATCAAACTAGTATAATGAAAGAGAACCAGTTATCTCAAATAAGAACGGAAAAAAAGTGATTCTAACGAAGTTTCCAAACTTCGAAAAAAAATTTTTTTCTTTTCCAGATTCTTTGCGCATTATAATGCATAAAGCATATTTGCTTTACTGAGGCTATCAAACTAGTATAATGAAAGAGAACCAGTTATCTCAAATAAGAACGGAAAAAAAGTGATTCTAAGGAAGTATCAAACTTCGAAAAAAATTTTTTTTCTTTTCGAGATTCTTTGTGCATAATATGCTTTACTGAGGTTATCAAACTAGTATAATGAAAGAGAACCAGTTATCTCAAATAAGAACGGAAAAAAAGTGATTCTAACGAAGTTTTCATAATTCGAAAAAAAAATTTTTTCTTTTCGAGATTCTTTGCGCATAATATGCTTTTCTGAGGCTATCAAACTAGTATAATGAAAGAGAACCAGTTATCTCAAATAAGAACGGAAAAAAAGTGATTCTAATGAAGTTTCCAATCTTCGAAAAAAATTTTTTTTCTTTTCGAGATTCTTTGTGCATAATATGCTTTTCTGAGGCTATCAAACTAGTATAATGAAAGAGAACCAGTTATCTCAAATAAGAACGGAAAAAAAGTGATTCTAACGAAGTTTCCATAATTCGAAAAAAAAATTTTTTCTTTTCGAGATTCTTTGCGCATAATATGCTTTTCTGAGGCTATCAAACTAGTATAATGAAAGAGAACCAGTTATCTCAAATAAGAACGGAAAAAAAGTTATTCAAACGAAGTTTCCAAACTTCGAAAAAAAACTTTTTTCTTTTCGAGATTCTTTGCGCATAATATGCTTTTCTGAGGCTATCAAACTAGTATAATGAAAGACAACCAGTTATCTCAAATAAGAACGGAAAAAAAGTGATTCTAACGAAGTTACCAAACTTCGAAAAAAATTTTTTTTCTTTTCCAGATTCTTTGCGCATAATATGCTTTACTGATGCTATTAAAGTAGTATAATGAAAGAGAACCAGTTATCTCAAATAAGAACGGAAAAAAGTGATTCTAATGAAGTTTCCAAACTTCGAAAAAAATTTTTCTTTTCGAGATTCTTTCTGCATAATATGCTTTACTGAGGTTATCAAACTAGTATAATGAAAGAGAACCAGTTATCTCAAATAAGAACGGAAAAAAGTGATTCTAACGAAGTTTCCAAACTTCGAAAAAAATTTTTTTCTTTTCCAGATTCTTTGCGCATAATATGATTTACTGATGCTATCAAGCTAGTATAATGAAAGAGAACCGGTTATCTCAAATAAGAACGGAAAAAAAGTGATTCTAATGAAGTTTCCAAACTTCGAAAGAAAGTTTTTTTATTTTCGAGATTCTTTGTGCATAATATGCTTTTCTGAGGCTATCAAACTAGTATAATGAAAGAGAACCAGTTATCTCAAATAAGAACGGAAAAATAGTGATTCAAACGAAGTTTCCAAAATTCAAAAAAAACTTTTATGTTTTCGAGATTCTTTGCGCATAATGTGCTTTTCTGAGGTTATCAAACTAGTATAATGAAAGAGAACCAGTTATCTCAAATAAGAACGGAAAAAAAGTGATTCTAACGAAGTTTCCAAACTTCGAAAAAAAATTTTTTTCTTTTCCAGATTCTTTGCGCATTATAATGCATAAAGCATATTTGCTTTACTGAGGCTATCAAACTAGTATAATGAAAGAGAACCAGTTATCTCAAATAAGAACGGAAAAAAAGTGATTCTAAGGAAGTATCAAACTTCGAAAAAAATTTTTTTTCTTTTCGAGATTCTTTGTGCAAAATATGCTTTACTGAGGCTATCAAACTAGTATAATGAAAGAGAACCAGTTATCGCAAATAAGAACGGAAAAAAAGTGATTCAAACGAAGTTTCCAAACTACGAAAAAAAATTTTTTTCTTTTCGAGATTCTTTGCGCATAATATGCTTTTCTGAGGCTATCAAACTAGTATAATTAAAGAGAACCAGTTATCTCAAATAAGAACGGAAAAGAAGTGATTCCAACGAAGTTTCCAAACTTCGAAAAAATTTTTTATTCTTTTCCAGATTCTTTGCGCATAATATGCTTTACTGTGGCTATCAAACTAGTATAATGAAAGAGAACCAGTTATCTCAAATAAGAACGGAAAAAAAGTGATTCTAATGCAGTTTCCAAACTTCGAAAAAAATTTTTTTTCTTTTCGAGATTCTTTGTGCATAATATGCTTTACTGAGGTTATCAAACTAGTATAATGAAAGAGAACCAGTTATCTCAATTAAGAACGGAAAAAAGTGATTCAAACGAAGTTTCCAAACTTCGAAAAAAAACTTTTTTCTTGTCGAGATTCTTTGCGCATAATATGCTTTTCTGAGGCTATCAAACTAGTATAATGAAAGAGAACCAGTTATCTCAAATAAGAACGGACAAAAAGTGATTCTAACGAAGTTTCCAAACTTCGAAAAAAATTTTTTTTCTTTTCCAGATTCTTTGCGCATAATATGCTTTACTGAGGCTATCAAACTAGTATAATGAAAGAGAACCAGTTATCTCAAATAAGAACGGAAAAAAAGTGATGATAATGAAGTTTCCAAACTTGGAAAAAAATTTTTTTTCTTTTCGAGAATCTTTGTGCATAATATGCTTTACTGAGGCTACCAAATAGTATAATGAAAGAGAACCAGTTATCTCAAATAAGAACGGAAAAAAAGTGAATAAAACGAAGTTTCCAAAATTCAAAAAAAACTTTTTTCTTTTCGAGATTCTTTGCGCATAATATGCTTTTCTGAGGTTATCAAACTAGTATAATGAAACAGAACCAGTTATCTCAAATAAGTACGGAATAAAAGTGATTCTAAAGAACTTCCCCAACTTCGAAAAAATTTTTTTTCTTTTCGAGATTCTTTGCGCATAATATGCATTTCTGAGGCTATCAAACTAGTATAATGAAAGAGAACCAGTTATCTCAAATAAGAACGGAAAAAAAGTTTCCAAACTTCGAAAAAATTTTTTTTTTTTTTCCAGATTCTTTGCGCATAATATGCTTTACTGAGGCTATCAAACTAGTATAATGAAAGAGAACCAGTTATCTCAAATAAGAACGGAAAAAAAGTGATTCAAACGAAGTTTCCAAACTTCGAAAAAAATTTTTTTTCTTGTCGAGATTCTTTGCGCATAATATGCTTTTCTGAGGCTATCAAACTAGTATAATGAAAGAGAACCAGTTTTCTCAAATAAGAACGGAAAAAAAGTGATTCTAACGAAGTTTCCAAACTTCGAAAAAAATTTTTTTTCTTATCCAGATTTTTTGCGCATAATATGCTTTACTGAGGCTATCAAACTGTATAATGAAAGAGAACCAGTTATCTCAAATAAGAACGGAAAAAAAGTGATTCTAATGAAGTTTCCAAACTTCGAAAAAAATTTTTTTTCTTTTCGAGAATCTCTGTGCATAATATGCTTTACTGAGGCTATCAAACTAGTATAATGAAAGAGAACCAGTTATCTCAAATAAGAACGGAAAAAAGTGATTCAAACGAAGTTTCCAAAATTCAAAAAAACTTTTTTCTTTTCGAGATTCTTTGCGCATAATATGCTTTTCTGAGGTTATCAAACTAGTATAATGAAACAGAACCAGTTATCTCAAATAAGTACGGAAAAATAGTGATTCTAACGAAGTTTCCAAACTTCGAAAAAAATTTTTTTCTTTTCGAGATTCTTAGCGCATAATATGCTTTTCTGAGGCTATCAAACTAGTATAATGAAAGAGAACCAGTTAACTCAAATAAGAACGGAAAAAAAGTGATTCTAACGAAGTTTCCAAACTTCGAAAAAAAATGTTTTTCTTTTCGATATTCTTTGCGCATAATATGCTTTTCTGAGGCTATCAAACTAGTATAATGAAAGAGAACCAGTTATCTGAAATAAGAACGGGAAAAAAGTGATTCAAACGAAGTTTCCAAACCTCGAAAAAATTTTTTTTTCTTTTCGTGATTCTTTGCGCTAAATATGCTTTTCGGAGGATATCAAAGTTGTATTATAAAAGAGAACCAGTTATCTCAAATAAGAACGGAAAAAAGTGATTCTAACGAAGTTTCCAAACTTCGAAAAAAATTTATTTTCTTTTCCAGATTCTTTGCCCATAATGTGCTTTACTGAGGCTATCAAACTAGTATAATGAAAGAGAACCAGTTATCTCAAATAAGAACGGAAAAAAAGTGATTCTAATGAAGTTTCCAAACTTCGAAAAAATTTTTTTTCTTTTCGAGATTCTTTGTGCATAATATGCTTTACTGAGGCTATCAAACTAGTATAATGAAATAGAACCAGTTATCTCAAATAAGAACGGAAAAATAGTGATTCAAACGAAGTTTCTAAAATTCAAAAAAAACTTTTTTCTTTTCGAGATTCTTTGCGCATAATGTGCTTTTCTGAGGTTATCAAACTAGTATAATGAAAGAGAACCAGTTATCTCAAATAAGAACGGAAAAAAAGTGATTCTAACGAAGTTTCCAAACTTCGAAAAAAAATTTTTTTCTTTTCCAGATTCTTTGCGCATTATAATGCATAAAGCATATTTGCTTTACTGAGGCTATCAAACTAGTATAATGAAAGAGAACCAGTTATCTCAAATAAGAACGGAGAAAAAGTGATTCTAAGGAAGTATCAAACTTCGAAAAAAATTTTTTTTCTTTTCGAGATTCTTTGTGCAAAATATGCTTTACTGAGGCTATCAAACTAGTATAATGAAAGAGAACCAGTTATCGCAAATAAGAACGGAAAAAAAGTGATTCAAACGAAGTTTCCAAACTACGAAAAAAATTTTTTTTCTTTTCGAGATTCTTTGCGCATAATATGCTTTTCTGAGGCTATCAAACTAGTATAATAAAAGAGAACCAGTTATCTCAAATAAGAACGGAAAAGAAGTGATTCCAACGAAGTTTCCAAACTTCGAAAAATTTTTTTTTTCTTTTCCAGATTCTTTGCGCATAATATGCTTTACTGTGGCTATCAAACTAGTATAATGAAAGAGAACCAGTTATCTCAAATAAGAACGGAAAAAAAGTGATTCTAATTTTAGTTTCCAAACTTCGAAAAATATTTTTTTTCTTTTCGAGATTCTTTGTGCATAATATGCTTTACTGAGGTTATCAAACTAGTATAATGAAAGAGAACCAGTTATCTCAAATAAGAACGGAAAAAAAGTGATTCTAACGAAGTTTTCATAATTCGAAAAAAAAATTTTTTCTTTTCGAGATTCTTTGCGCATAATATGCTTTTCTGAGGCTATCAAACTAGTATAATGAAAGAGAACCAGTTATCTCAAATAAGAACGGAAAAAAAGTGATTCTAATGAAGTTTCCAATCTTCGAAAAAAATTTTTTTTCTTTTCGAGATTCTTTGTGCATAATATGCTTTTCTGAGGCTATCAAACTAGTATAATGAAAGAGAACCAGTTATCTCAAATAAGAACGGAAAAAAAGTGATTCTAACGAAGTTTCCATAATTCGAAAAAAAAATTTTTTCTTTTCGAGATTCTTTGCGCATAATATGCTTTTCTGAGGCTATCAAACTAGTATAATGAAAGACAACCAGTTATCTCAAATAAGAACGGAAAAAAAGTGATTCTAACGAAGTTACCAAACTTCGAAAAAAATTTTTTTTCTTTTCCAGATTCTTTGCGCATAATATGCTTTTCTGATGCTATTAAAGTAGTATAATGAAAGAGAACCAGTTATCTCAAATAAGAACGGAAAAAAGTGATTCTAATGAAGTTTCCAAACTTCGAAAAAAAAATTTTCTTTTCGAGATTCTTTGTGCATAATATGCTTTACTGAGGTTATCAAACTAGTATAATGAAAGAGAACCAGTTATCTCAAATAAGAACGGAAAAAAGTGATTCTAACGAAGTTTCCAAACTTCGAAAAAAAATTTTTTCTTTTCCAGATTCTTTGCGCATAATATGATTTACTGATGCTATCAAGCTAGTATAATGAAAGAGAACCGGTTATCTCAAATAAGAACGGAAAAAAAGTGATTCTAATGAAGTTTCCAAACTTCGAAAGAAATTTTTTTTCTTTTCGAGATTCTTTGTGCATAATATGCTTTACTGAGGCTATCAAACTAGTATAATGAAAGAGAACCAGTTATCTCAAATAAGAACGGAAAAATAGTGATTCAAACGAAGTTTCCAAAATTCAAAAAAAACTTTTATGTTTTCGAGATTCTTTGCGCATAATGTGCTTTTCTGAGGTTATCAAACTAGTATAATGAAAGAGAACCAGTTATCTCAAATAAGTACGGAAAAAAAGTGATTCTAACGAAGTTTCCAAACTTCGAAAAAAAATTTTTTTCTTTTCCAGATTCTTTGCGCATTATAATGCATAAAGCATATTTGCTTTACTGAGGCTATCAAACTAGTATAATGAAAGAGAACCAGTTATCTCAAATAAGAACGGAAAAAAAGTGATTCTAAGGAAGTATCAAACTTCGAAAAAAATTTTTTTTCTTTTCGAGATTCTTTGTGCAAAATATGCTTTACTGAGGCTATCAAACTAGTATAATGAAAGAGAACCAGTTATCGCAAATAAGAACGGAAAAAAGTGATTCAAACGAAGTTTCCAAACTACGAAAAAAAATTTTTTTCTTTTCGAGATTCTTTGCGCATAATATGCTTTTCTGAGGCTATCAAACTAGTATAATTAAAGAGAACCAGTTATCTCAAATAAGAACGGAAAAGAAGTGATTCCAACGAAGTTTCCAAACTTCGAAAAAATTTTTTTTTCTTTTCCAGATTCTTTGCGCATAATATGCTTTACTGAGGCTATCAAACTAGTATAATGAAAGAGAACCAGTTATCTCAAATAAGAACGGAAAAAAAAGTGATTCTAATGAAGTTTCCAAACTTGGAAAAAAATTTTTTTTCTTTTCGAGAATCTTTGTGCATAATATGCTTTACTGAGGCTACCAAATAGTATAATGAAAGAGAACCAGTTATCTCAAATAAGAACGGAAAAAAAGTGAATAAAACGAAGTTTCCAAAATTCAAAAAAACTTTTTTCTTTTCGAGATTCTTTGCGCATAATATGCTTTTCTGAGGTTATCAAACTAGTATAATGAAACAGAACCAGTTATCTCAAATAAGTACGGAATAAAAGTGATTCTAAAGAACTTCCCCAACTTCGAAAAAATTTTTTTTCTTTTCGAGATTCTTTGCGCATAATATGCATTTCTGAGGCTATCAAACTAGTATAATGAAACAGAACCAGTTATCTCAAATAAGTACGGAAAAAAAGTGATTCTAACGAAGTTTCCAAACTTCGAAAAAAATTTTTTTTCTTATCCAGATTTTTTGCGCATAATATGCTTTACTGAGGCTATCAAACTGTATAATGAAAGAGAACCAGTTATCTCAAATAAGAACGGAAAAAAAGTGATTCTAATGAAGTTTCCAAACTTCGAAAAAAATTTTTTTTCTTTTCGAGAATCTTTGTGCATAATATGCTTTACTGAGGCTATCAAACTAGTATAATGAAAGAGAACCAGTTATCTCAAATAAGAACGGAAAAAAGTGATTCAAACGAAGTTTCCAAAATTCAAAAAAACTTTTTTCTTTTCGAGATTCTTTGCGCATAATATGCTTTTCTGAGGTTATCAAACTAGTATAATGAAACAGAACCAGTTATCTCAAGTAAGTACGGAAAAATAGTGATTCTAACGAAGTTTCCAAACTTCGAAAAAAATTTTTTTCTTTTCGAGATTCTTAGCGCATAATATGCTTTTCTGAGGCTATCAAACTAGTATAATGAAAGAGAACCAGTTAACTCAAATAAGAACGGAAAAAAAGTGATTCTAACGAAGTTTCCAAACTTCGAAAAAAAATGTTTTTCTTTTCGATATTCTTTGCGCATAATATGCTTTTCTGAGGCTATCAAACTAGTATAATGAAAGAGAACCAGTTATCTGAAATAAGAACGGGAAAAAAGTGATTCAAACGAAGTTTCCAACCTCGAAAAAATTTTTTTTTCTTTTCGTGATTCTTTGCGCTAAATATGCTTTTCTGAGGATATCAAAGTTGTATTATAAAAGAGAACCAGTTATCTCAAATAAGAACGGAAAAAAAGTGATTTAAACGAAGTTTCCAAACTTGGAAAAAAATTTTTTTTCTTTTCGTGATTCTTTTCGCTAAATATGCTTTTCTGAGGCTATCGAACTAGTATAATGAAAGAGAACCAGGTATCTCAAATAAGAACAGAAAAAAAGTGATTCTAAAGAAGTTTCCAAACTTCGAAAATTTTTTTTTTTCTTTTCGAGATTCTTTGCGCATAATATGCTTTGCTGAGGCTATGAAACTAGTATAATGAAAGAGAACCAGTTATCTCAAATAAGAACGGAAAAAAGTGATTCTAACGAAGTTTCCAAACTTCGAAAAATAATTTTTTCTTTTCGAGATTCTTTGCTCATAATATGCTTTACTGAGGCTATCAAACTAGTATAATGAAAGAGAACCAGTTATCTCAAATAAGAACAGAAAAAAAGTGATTCTAAAGAAGTTTCCAAACTTCGAAAAAAAAATTTTTTTCTTTTCGAGATTCTTTGCGCATAATATGCTTTACTGAGGCTATCAAACTAGTATAATGAAAGAGAACCAGTTATCTCAAATAAGAACGGAAAAAAATTGATTCTAAAGAAGTTTCCAAACTTCGAAAAATTTTTTTTTCTTTTCGAGATTCTTTGCGCATAATATGCTTTACTGAGGCTATCAAACTAGTATAAAGAGAGAGAAACAGTTATCTCAAATAAGAACGGAAAAAAAGTGATTCAAATGAAGTTTCCAAACTTCGAAAAAAAATGTTTTTCTTTTCGAGATTCTTTGCGCATAATATGCTTTTCTGGGGCTATCAAACTAGTATAATGAAAGAAAACCAGTTATCTCAAATAAGAACGGGAAAAAAGTGATTCTAACGAAGTTTCCAAACTTCGAAAAAAATTTTTTTTCTTTTCGTGATTCTTTGCGCTAAATATGCTTTTCTGAGGCTATCAAACTAGTATAATGAAAGAGAACCAGTTATCTCAAATAAGAACAGAAAAAAAGTGATTCTAAAGAAGTTTCCAAACTTCGAAAAATATTTTTTTTCTTTTCGTGATTCTATTCGCTAAATATGCTTTTCTGAGGCTATCTAACTAGTATAATGAAAGAGAACCAGTTATCTCAAATAAGAACAGAAAAAAAGTGATTCTAAAGAAGTTTCCAAACTTCGAAAAAAAATTTTTTTCTTTTCGAGATTCTTTGCGCATAATATGCTTTACTGAGGCTATCAAACTAGTATAATGAAAGAGAACCAGTTATCTCAAATAAGAACGGAAAAAAGTGATTCTAACGAAGTTTTCAAACTTCGAAAAAAAAATTTTTTCTTTTCGAGATTCTTTGCGCATAATATGCTTTACTGAGGCTATCAAACTAGTACAATGAAAGAGAACCAGTTATCTCAAATAAGAACAGAAAAAAAGTGATTCTAAAGAAGTTTCCAAAATTCGAAAAAAAATTTTTTTCTTTTGGAGATTCTTTGCGCATAATATGCTTTACTGATGCTATTAAAGTAGTATAATGAAAGAGAACCAGTTATCTCAAATAAGAACGGAAAAAAGTGATTCTAATGAAGTTTCCAAACTTCGAAAAAAAATTTTTTCTTTTCGAGATTCTTTGTGCATAATATGCTTTACTGAGGTTATCAAACTAGTATAATGAAAGAGAACAAGTTATCTCAAATAAGAACGGAAAAAAGTGATTCTAACGAAGTTTCCAAACTTCGAAAAAAATTTTTTTCTTTTCCAGATTCTTTGCGCATAATATGATTTACTGATGCTATCAAGCTAGTATAATGAAAGAGAACCGGTTATCTCAAATAAGAACGGAAAAAAAGTGATTCTAATGAAGTTTCCAAACTTCGAAAGAAATTTTTTTTCTTTTCGAGATTCTTTGTGCATAATATGCTTTACTGAGGCTATCAAACTAGTATAATGAAAGAGAACCAGTTATCTCAAATAAGAACGGAAAATAGTGATTCAAACGAAGTTTCCAAAATTCAAAAAAAACTTTTATGTTTTCGAGATTCTTTGCGCATAATGTGCTTTTCTGAGGCTATCAAACTAGTATAATGAAAGAGAACCAGTTATCTCAAATAAGAACGGAAAAAAAGTGATTCTAACGAAGTTTCCATAATTCGAAAAAAAAATTTTTTCTTTTCGAGATTCTTTGCGCATAATATGCTTTTCTGAGGCTATCAAACTAGTATAATGAAAGAGAACCAGTTATCTCAAATAAGAACGGAAAAAAAGTTATTCAAACGAAGTTTCCAAACTTCGAAAAAAAACTTTTTTCTTTTCGAGATTCTTTGCGCATAATATGCTTTTCTGAGGCTATCAAACTAGTATAATGAAAGACAACCAGTTATCTCAAATAAGAACGGAAAAAAAGTGATTCTAACGAAGTTACCAAACTTCGAAAAAAATTTTTTTTCTTTTCCAGATTCTTTGCGCATAATATGCTTTACTGATGCTATTAAAGTAGTATAATGAAAGAGAACCAGTTATCTCAAATAAGAACGGAAAAAAGTGATTCTAATGAAGTTTCCAAACTTCGGAAAAAAATTTTTTCTTTTCGAGATTCTTTGTGCATAATATGCTTTACTGAGGTTATCAAACTAGTATAATGAAAGAGAACCAGTTATCTCAAATAAGAACGGAAAAAAGTGATTCTAACGAAGTTTCCAAACTTCGAAAAAAATTTTTTTCTTTTCCAGATTCTTTGCGCATAATATGATTTACTGATGCTATCAAGCTAGTATAATGAAAGAGAACCGGTTATCTCAAATAAGAACGGAAAAAAAGTGATTCTAATGAAGTTTCCAAACTTCGAAAGAAATTTTTTTTCTTTTCGAGATTCTTTGTGCATAATATGCTTTACTGAGGCTATCAAACTAGTATAATGAAAGAGAACCAGTTATCTCAAATAAGAACGGAAAATAGTGATTCAAACGAAGTTTCCAAAATTCAAAAAAAACTTTTATGTTTTCGAGATTCTTTGCGCATAATGTGCTTTTCTGAGGTTATCAAACTAGTATAATGAAAGAGAACCAGTTATCTCAAATAAGAACGGAAAAAAAGTGATTCTAACGAAGTTTCCAAACTTCGAAAAAAAATTTTTTTCTTTTCCAGATTCTTTGCGCATTATAATGCATAAAGCATATTTGCTTTACTGAGGCTATCAAACTAGTATAATGAAAGAGAACCAGTTATCTCAAATAAGAACGGAAAAAAAGTGATTCTAAGGAAGTATCAAACTTCGAAAAAAATTTTTTTTCTTTTCGAGATTCTTTGTGCAAAATATGCTTTACTGAGGCTATCAAACTAGTATAATGAAAGAGAACCAGTTATCGCAAATAAGAACGGAAAAAAAGTGATTCAAACGAAGTTTCCAAACTACGAAAAAAAATTTTTTTCTTTTCGAGATTCTTTGCGCATAATATGCTTTTCTGAGGCTATCAAACTAGTATAATTAAAGAGAACCAGTTATCTCAAATAAGAACGGAAAAGAAGTGATTCCAACGAAGTTTCCAAACTTCGAAAAAATTTTTTTTTCTTTTCCAGATTCTTTGCGCATAATATGCTTTACTGTGGCTATCAAACTAGTATAATGAAAGAGAACCAGTTATCTCAAATAAGAACGGAAAAAAAGTGATTCTAATGCAGTTTCCAAACTTCGAAAAAAATTTTTTTTCTTTTCGAGATTCTTTGTGCATAATATGCTTTACTGAGGTTATCAAACTAGTATAATGAAAGAGAACCAGTTATCTCAATTAAGAACGGAAAAAAAGTGATTCAAACGAAGTTTCCAAACTTCGAAAAAAAACTTTTTTCTTGTCGAGATTCTTTGCGCATAATATGCTTTTCTGAGGCTATCAAACTAGTATAATGAAAGAGAACCAGTTATCTCAAATAAGAACGGAAAAAAAGTGATTCTAACGAAGTTTCCATAATTCGAAAAAAAAATTTTTTCTTTTCGAGATTCTTTGCGCATAATATGCTTTTCTGAGGCTATCAAACTAGTATAATGAAAGAGAACCAGTTATCTCAAATAAGAACGGAAAAAAAGTTATTCAAACGAAGTTTCCAAACTTCGAAAAAAAACTTTTTTCTTTTCGAGATTCTTTGCGCATAATATGCTTTTCTGAGGGTATCAAACTAGTATAATGAAAGACAACCAGTTATCTCAAATAAGAACGGAAAAAAAGTGATTCTAACGAAGTTACCAAACTTCGAAAAAAATTTTTTTTCTTTTCCAGATTCTTTGCGCATAATATGCTTTACTGATGCTATTAAAGTAGTATAATGAAAGAGAACCAGTTATCTCAAATAAGAACGGAAAAAAGTGATTCTAATGAAGTTTCCAAACTTCGAAAAAAAATTTTTTCTTTTCGAGATTCTTTGTGCATAATATGCTTTACTGAGGTTATCAAACTAGTATAATGAAAGAGAACCAGTTATCTCAAATAAGAACGGAAAAAAGTGATTCTAACGAAGTTTCCAAACTTCGAAAAAAATTTTTTTCTTTTCCAGATTCTTTGCGCATAATATGATTTACTGATGCTATCAAGCTAGTATAATGAAAGAGAACCGGTTATCTCAAATAAGAACGGAAAAAAAGTGATTCTAATGAAGTTTCCAAACTTCGAAAGAAATTTTTTTTCTTTTCGAGATTCTTTGTGCATAATATGCTTTACTGAGGCTATCAAACTAGTATAATGAAAGAGAACCAGTTATCTCAAATAAGAACGGAAAATAGTGATTCAAACGAAGTTTCCAAAATTCAAAAAAAACTTTTATGTTTTCGAGATTCTTTGCGCATAATGTGCTTTTCTGAGGTTATCAAACTAGTATAATGAAAGAGAACCAGTTATCTCAAATAAGAACGGAAAAAAAGTGATTCTAACGAAGTTTCCAAACTTCGAAAAAAAATTTTTTTCTTTTCCAGATTCTTTGCGCATTATAATGCATAAAGCATATTTGCTTTACTGAGGCTATCAAACTAGTATAATGAAAGAGAACCAGTTATCTCAAATAAGAACGGAAAAAAAGTGATTCTAAGGAAGTATCAAACTTCGAAAAAAATTTTTTTTCTTTTCGAGATTCTTTGTGCAAAATATGCTTTACTGAGGCTATCAAACTAGTATAATGAAAGAGAACCAGTTATCGCAAATATGAACGGAAAAAAAGTGATTCAAACGAAGTTTCCAAACTACGAAAAAAAATTTTTTTCTTTTCGAGATTCTTTGCGCATAATATGCTTTTCTGAGGCTATCAAACTAGTATAATTAAAGAGAACCAGTTATCTCAAATAAGAACGGAAAAGAAGTGATTCCAACGAAGTTTCCAAACTTCGAAAAAATTTTTTTTTCTTTTCCAGATTCTTTGCGCATAATATGCTTTACTGTGGCTATCAAACTAGTATAATGAAAGAGAACCAGTTATCTCAAATAAGAACGGAAAAAAAGTGATTCTAATGCAGTTTCCAAACTTCGAAAAAAATTTTTTTTCTTTTCGAGATTCTTTGTGCATAATATGCTTTACTGAGGTTATCAAACTAGTATAATGAAAGAGAACCAGTTATCTCAATTAAGAACGGAAAAAAAGTGATTCAAACGAAGTTTCCAAACTTCGAAAAAAAACTTTTTTCTTGTCGAGATTCTTTGCGCATAATATGCTTTTCTGAGGCTATCAAACTAGTATAATGAAAGAGAACCAGTTATCTCAAATAAGAACGGACAAAAAGTGATTCTAACGAAGTTTCCAAACTTCGAAAAAAATTTTTTCTTTTCGAGATTCTTTGCGCATAATATGCTTTTCTGAGGCTATCAAACTAGTATAATGAAAGAGAACCAGTTATCTCAAATAAGAACGGAAAGAAAGTTATTCAAACGAAGTTTCCAAACTTCGAAAAAAAACTTTTTTCTTTTCGAGATTCTTTGCGCATAATATGCTTTTCTGAGGCTATCAAACTAGTATAATGAAACAGAACCAGTTATCTCAAATAAGTACGGAATAAAAGTGATTCTAAAGAACTTCCCCAACTTCGAAAAAATTTTTTTTCTTTTCGAGATTCTTTGCGCATAATATGCATTTCTGAGGCTATCAAACTAGTATAATGAAAGAGAACCAGTTATCTCAAATATGAACGGAAAAAAAGTTTCCAAACTTCGAAAAAAAATTTTTTTCTTTTCCAGATTCTTTGCGCATAATATGCTTTACTGAGGCTATCAAACTAGTATAATGAAAGAGAACCAGTTATCTCAAATAAGAACGGAAAAAAAGTGATTCAAACGAAGTTTCCAAACTTCGAAAAAAATTTTTTTACTTGTCGAGATTCTTTGCGCATAATATGCTTTTCTGAGGCTATCAAACTAGTATAATGAAAGAGAACCAGTTTTCTCAAATAAGAACGGAAAAAAAGTGATTCTAACGAAGTTTCCAAACTTCGAAAAAAATTTTTTTTCTTATCCAGATTTTTTGCGCATAATATGCTTTACTGAGGCTATCAAACTAGTATAATGAAAGAGAACCAGTTATCTCAAATAAGAACGGAAAAAAGTGATTCAAACGAAGTTTCCAAAATTCAAAAAAAACTTTTTTCTTTTCGAGATTCTTTGCGCATAATATGCTTTTCTGAGGTTATCAAACTAGTATAATGAAACAGAACCAGTTATCTCAAATAAGTACGGAAAAATAGTGATTCTAACGAAGTTTCCAAACTTCGAAAAAATTTTTTTTCTTTTCGAGATTCTTAGCGCATAATATGCTTTTCTGAGGCTATCAAACTAGTATAATGAAAGAGAACCAGTTAACTCAAATAAGAACGGAAAAAAAGTGATTCTAACGAAGTTTCCAAACTTCGAAAAAAAATGTTTTTCTTTTCGATATTCTTTGCGCATAATATGCTTTTCTGAGGCTATCAAACTAGTATAATGAAAGAGAACCAGTTATCTCAAATAAGAACGGGAAAAAAGTGATTCAAACGAAGTTTCCAAACCTCGAAAAAAATTTTTTTTCTTTTCGTGATTCTTTGCGCTAAATATGCTTTTCTGAGGATATCAAAGTTGTATTATAAAAGAGAACCAGTTATCTCAAATAAGAACGGAAAAAAAGTGATTCAACCGAAGTTTACAAACTTGGAAAAAAATTTTTTTTCTTTTCGTGATTCTTTTCGCTAAATATGCTTCTCTGAGGCTATCAAACTAGTATAATGAAAGAGAACCAGTTATCTCAAATAAGAACAGAAAAAAAGTGATTCTAAAGAAGTTTCCAAACTTCGAAAAAATTTTTTTTTCTTTTCGAGATTCTTTGCGCATAATATGCTTTGCTGAGGCTATGAAACTAGTATAATGAAAGAGAACCAGTTTTCTCAAATAAGAACGGAAAAAAGTGATTCTAACGAAGTTTCCAAACTTCGAAAAATAATTTTTTTCTTTTCGAGATTCTTTGCGCATAATATGCTTTACTGAGGCTATCAAACTAGTATAATGAAAGAGAACCAGTTATCTCAAATAAGAACAGAAAAAAAGTCATTCTAAAGAAGTTTCCAAACTTCGAAAAAAAAAATTTTTTCTTTTCGAGATTCTTTGCGCATAATATGCTTTACTGAGGCTATCAAACTAGTATAATGAAAGAGAACCAGTTATCTCAAATAAGAACGGAAAAAAATTGATTCTAAAGAAGTTTCCAAACTTCGAAAAAAATTTTTTTTCTTTTCGAGATTCTTTGCGCATAATATGCTTTACTGAGGCTATCAAACTAGTATAAAGAGAGAGAAACAGTTATCTCAAATAAGAACGGAAAAAAAGTGATTCAAATGAAGTTTCCAAACTTCGAAAAAAAACGTTTTTCTTTTCGAGATTCTTTGCGCATAATATGCTTTTCTGGGGCTATGAAACTAGTATAATGAGAGAAAACCAGTTATCTCAAATAAGAACGGGAAAAAAGTGATTCTAACGAAGTTTCCAAACTTCGAAAAAAATTTTTTTTCTTTTCGTGATTCTTTGCGCTAAATATGCTTTTCTGAGGCTATCAAACTAGTATAATGAAAGAGAACCAGTTATCTCAAATAAGAACAGAAAAAAAGTGATTCTAAAGAAGTTTCCAAACTTCGAAAAATATTTTATTTCTTTTCGTGATTCTTTTCGCTAAATATGCTTTTCTGAGGCTATCTAACTAGTATAATGAAAGAGAACCAGTTATCTGAAATAAGAACAGAAAAAAAGTGATTCTAAAGAA